>JASDDO010000014.1:161357910-170556380 GCA_030015575.1 Agapanthus africanus | reverse complement strand
CCTAGAATTTCTCAGTCACTTCCTTGAGGACGGAGATGATGGAGAAGACTCGTCGGATGAATCTGAAGATTACGTAGCAAGTTGTTATGTGATCTCTCACTCATCGATAAACGATGAAGAAGCTCCTTACACAGAAAAACTGGGGGCAGGTCCCGAGCCAGAACCTCTAGGGCCATCAGACGAAATGATCGATGCATTCCTGAATGAAGCTCTTCTTAAAAGCAAAGCTGCTCGAGAGCTTGAGAAGGCCATATTTGAAGAAGCCAAGCGCCGGCGACTGGACGAAAGGGTTGAAACACTCCCGCCAGATCAAAGTACATCCGTCGTAAATAAAAACAGGTTTAAGACGAGGAAGAGGTTCGCTGATTTGATCTCAAAAACTATTTCTATTTACCGCAATCAAGAACGGCGTCGCTTTGCAGCTAGCCGGTGAGTACGGGTCGGTCCACAGGGATGTTGTGAATTTCCGATTCGCTCTTACGAGTTAATTCCGAAGGGAGTTCGGATTGTTATTAAATCTAAAAACCTAATTAACCTAGGGCAATTATCTAGATCTACTCTTGCTAGGGCTAGGTTTAGGGATGGTTTGGGAATGTAATTAAATCTCACCGCTTTCTATACCCGAATGAAGATCTGTGAGGAGTTATGGTAATTATCAATAAAGGGGATTAGATCCGTTCGGGAAGGTGTTCCTTCCTCTAGGTTCTTGTCCTTCCTTTAGAGATCCTTACCCTAACCTCCATGGAAAACGCGCGCAACCGGGCGTTTACACTACGGTGTCATCGTTACCTCGAGGGGTAAGATGCCGTAGGGCGCGGTATGTGCGGGTATGCATGGAGTCCTATTGTAAATATTTGGTGGGTAAGAAAGGGATGAGAGATCTCATCTCTCAAAATCCTTCCCCAAAGCTAAACCCTAAACAAGTTCCTAGGGCATGAAATTAAATCTACCTAGGGTAAGGAATTGAAATCTACACTAGGGTGAGAAATTAAATTAACTTACAGATGCATCCCTCCAATCGTCCATGCAGGGTTGTCAGATCTGAATTTCTGAATGGAGAAGAAACACCGATACTCTCCAAAAGAATTTTGTATTTTATTAATGAAGGAGGCATAAAGTTTACAATTTTTAGAGTTCCTATTTATAAAGAATAGGAAACCCTAGGGTTACAATGACTCGCATGTTTGCATTTACAAAAATAGCCCTCTAGGAAGACCGGTCAACGCCGCCACTTTATTTCGCTAAAAAATTATTTTTTTATTTCTTTAAAACTGCCGCGGAACCGCGGCCCGAGGCATGGTTTGGCCGCGGTTCCGCGGCCAAAAGGAAGAGTTGGCTTCTGCAACTTCTGGGCTGGGCTCCTGGTGACTTTATCTTCCTGTTTCTATATGTCTTTTTCCATTTGGGCTTCTAGGTTGGTTCCAGATCTTCAGTGAACAATTTGCAATGGCTTTTTAACCCTTTGCCTTGACATTTTGGGGTCTTGCGTTGCCTTGTTAATTGTGAACTGTCCTTCGATGTAGGCTTGATCAAGAGTCTTCTGTTTGTTGGTCAAAGTCCACTTTTTCATCGTCTTTGCATCGTTTTCACTGTTTCCTGTCCAAGAACCTGTAACCTGTAACATGTAGCAGACATGCGTCAAAAGCATCTGTTTATTTATAAAAAGAATAAGAATGGAGAATATAATAATGCAATATTATGATATGAACAAATACCCTCAAACTTATCTTTTGCTCGTCCTCGAGCAAACTTATTTTTATTCACTAAAATCCTAACCACACTTTCGCAGGGAAACACGATTGCACTGAGCACGTGCAACAAGCCGTTAAACCTCTAGGTGTCCCTAGTAGGAGGAGTGTTGTCTCCTGAGGGTTTTCAGCGGATTACACCCACAAAATCCTATCAACTTGGTCCATTGACTTTTGTTCTCCAATTAGGTTTTCTAACAAGGAATTCTATTATCTTTTACCCGTAAATTATCTTCCCACATTCTTCACATTTCCTCATTATTTAACTTAAGATTATATATGTTATGTAGACCTACTTAGCTTTCGGCATTTCCTAAGTTTTCCTTCTAGGGTTACATCTCCACTCAGGAATTTCTATCAACCCTACTAAAGATACAAGTTTTATTCTTCATTCCTTTCTCTCATCTAAACTCCAATTACATACCCCTACGTGTGTGTATAGATCACCCCTACACTTGGAAATTCAAATCAAGCAATCATACCCTCGTCCATTGTCCAAAGCACTTATTAATTAGTGAATTTTTAAATGAAATTTTTCTTACACATCCTTCATGCGACCGTTAATACTTCTTAAGGTACCAACAACCGATTAAAAGATGCGTCAGCACTTTAAAGCGTACTTACTAGTTTTGCAACACCCAAGGCTTTAGCAGTGACTCCCAAACCAGTTGGTCTAAGGCACTAGGTGATGAAGCACCCTCGCTAAATATTTTTCTATTTTTCACAGCCTTAAGTAATCACAAAAACCAGTGTCCATTTTTCTTTATTCACTCTTTTTTTTTTCTTTCTTTTTCATTGTACTAAGGACTTTAGACAAGAGCATTTCAAGATCTCTTCTACTATTCCAAGTTTCAAGGTGCGTGATTGTGCAAGTTGTAGGGTATATGATTTCAGAATCTAGACTTAAACTAGGAACTATTTTTCAAACTTATACTCTAATAAGAACATCAATACTCTTCCCTCATTTTGACTTAACCCAAGAAGTGAACCCAAAATTTGCCTATTTCTAAATAAACTACAAGGCATATACTTTCTACCGTTAAACTTTAAGGAATGTTATTTTTAGGGTTTTTAATTCACTAAGTCTAAGATCTAGTTGTTCCTAGCCAGTTAACCTATTTGTCAAACTCAAGTCAATTAGCCAATATTGAATACAATAATTTTTATAATTTTTGAAAATTTTCAATTTTTATGGGTTTTCAAATAAATATGCAAATGCAAAAATATATACAAATAAATGCGAAGGAAGAAAACGTACCGAGCATACCCCCAAACTTGAACTTGACAGTGTCCTCACTGTCATGCTAAACCAAGAGGGTAAAAATACCGGCACTCCCCTGTTTATTTATTTACAATTTTTTTTGTTTTTATTTTTTGAATTTTTTTTTATATTTATTATAAAAAGAAAACAAGAAAAATATATGTACATATATACAAAGGTCCCCCCTAAACTTAAGCTTGGGCTTACACAAGCCAAAGGTTAGCACCAACCATTCAAAAATCTTATCGTGGTAATGATATAGTTGGTGCAAGAAAATGAGAAACACGCGAGACCGTGTGGAAAGAAGAATGGTAGAATATGGTCTCGGTGGGGGAGAAGAAGGGCGGAAGGGAAAAAGAAGGATCGCGCGAACTTGAGGGTGTAAATCGAGTGAATAAATTAGCGCAATATGTGATGATCGATATGTTATAAGCGATTGCGCTAACCTATCAACCCGTCGGGAAATGGGGTCAAATCCCTCAAGATTCGCAAGAAAACATGGGTACGCCGAACTTGGTATAGGAAATGAAAGCGTAACGGTCATTTGTACGGTCGGAACAATAGGAAGGAGGGAGGGTGATATAACAGTCAAAGGTTCAGGAGGATGAATTGGAAAATCAGACACATTAAACGAAAATGGTTCAACCTCAATATTATCCTCAAAACTCTCCTCAATATTATCCTTATAATTTTCCTCAAAATTCAACTCATCCATGCCATTATCATCAAAGTCAAGACGCATATGAGATTCGGGAGAGACATCTAATAATTCGGGATGATGATTTGAACATAAAATCTCAATTAAATCGACAGGTTCATCATCCGAAATATTCCCGGCGTCTATATCCTCAATCAAATGAAAATCAATTTCTTTAGACACCTCATCAAAAGCATGGATATTTATCGATTTAGGTTCTAGATGGGAGGTGTAAAGATCGAAAGGATTAGGTGCGGCTTCACTCGAAAGGGGTTCCTCAAAATTTGGCAAATCAAACACTACAAATTCGCACAACTCATCATTTTGGACACATGTTTGAAAACCGGAGTTGTGGGTTTCAATTAGGTATGGGTAGGTTTGATTTGGAAATCCTCTCTCATTCTCACTCTGTCCAACCGCCTCCTTATACATTGAAAAATTTTGAGCTAGCGGGAGACTAGCTACCGGTTCACTAGGTTGCATAAGGGCGACCACGGACGATTCCACATTCCTAACCATTTTGTTTGTTGCTGCGATATACGCCTCCAACGACTCTTCCAAACTAGACTTAGGTGGTGAGGGGGTTTCGGTAAAAGATTCGAAATCGTGTGGATATGCAAAACTCTCTAATGGCTGTGTAGAAACGGTGTCTAGTGAGGGTGGGAAAGTCGGGTAGGACTGGTAGGAAGTGGGTGGTAGGATAGGGGTAGGGTCAATATGTGGATAAAAAGGTGAATAGTCGCGTGGATCCCTAGAACTAGATGAGTGGAGAGGGGTGAAAGATCGACTGCGAGATTGAGCAATATGCTCAGCAATGGACATCGGCTTAGAAGTTACAGCAGGACTTGGAAAAGTGGTGTCAACATATGTAGGTGGTAAAGGTTGACTTGGTTGACACAAATTGGGTTGAAAAGTCAAACTGTTTCTCCTAAACGCCTCTATGTGATCTTTCAAAGATTTTTTAGGCAAGGAGGGATCGCCTTTAAATTGACCGAACAAATTAACATACGTCGCAAAATTAGGTTCGGGATACCAAAGTTCGGCTAATGATTTATTATGTGGGGTACCCATGTTGTAAGTGAGGGGAAAGAAAGAAAGTTTATGGTGGTGCAAGGATCTATTTGCGGCCAAAAATTTTGCAAGTTCCTATAAAAGATTTGTCATTTTTATTTTTATTCTTTTTCTCTTTATTTGGAAAAATTTGTTGCAAAAAGATTTTAGAGAAAAGATACGCAACAGCAAAATATTACTTGCAATCTATTTTATTTCATGCGGGGCCCAAAAATCCTGCACAAGACTTGTTATATGGAAGAGAATATATTTTTAGAGCACACAATCTTGCAGGCATTATTCAGAAAATATATTAAAATTTGCAGAGGAGAAATAACAGAAAGCTTACAGTGCAAATTTCATCACCTGAAGACACCATAAGGCCGCGTTTCCGCGGTTTAAATGCATTAATGCCGTGTTTTCGCGGCGGTCTCGTCAGCACGAACCCCCAAAAATTTTCTGATGTTGTGATTCTCCAAGATGGCCGCGGTTCCGCGGCCTAAGGTGGGTTTTGGCCGCGGAATCGCGGCGGTTTGGGGGAGTTGGGTCTCCAGAAAAATTCTTCTATTCTGTTGATCAAAATCTCTTCTGTTCCGATATTTTATTTCCTGTTTTGCTTTCTGGAAATTTCCAGATCCGATTTGTATATCCTGCAAAAATTCAAACAACAAAGTATCCCTTCCAAAAATAACAAAATATATATATTTTTATATTTTTTTGATTTTTCAGATTTTTATGATTTTTTTTAAATTTTTTGATTAACCCGAAATCGCGAAAAGGAAATTTCTACGTCATCTCCGACAACGGCGCCATTTGATTTGATCTCAAAAACTATTTCTATTTACCGCAATCAAGAACGGCGTTGCGTTGCAGCTAGCCGGTGAGTACGGGTCGGTCCACAGGGATGTTGTGAATTTCCGATTCGCTCTTACGAGTTAATTCCGAAGGGAGTTCGGATTGTTATTAAATCTAAAACCTAATTAACCTAGGGCAATTATCTAGATCTACTCTTGCTAGGGCTAGGTTTAGGGATGGTTTGGGAATGTAATTAAATCTCACCGCTTTCTATACCCGAATGAAGATCTGTGAGGAGTTATGGTAATTATCAATAAAGGGGATTAGATCCGTTCGGGAAGGTGTTCCTTCCTCTAGGTTCTTGTCCTTCCTTTAGTGATCCTTACCCTAACCTCTATGGATAACGCGCGCAACCGGACGTTTACACTACGGTGTCATCGTTACCTCGAGGGGTAAGATGCCGTAGGGCGCGGTATGTGCGGGTATGCATGGAGTCCTATTGTAAATATTTGGTGGGTAAGAAAGGGATGAGAGATCTCATCTCTCAAAATCCTTCCCCAAAGCTAAACCCTAAACAAGTTCCTAGGGCATGAAATTAAATCTACCTAGGGCAAGGAACTGAAATCTATACTAGGGCAAGAAATTAAATTAACTTACAGATGCATCCCTCCAATCGTCCATGCAGGGTTGTCAGATCTGAATTTCTGAATGGAGAAGAAACACCGATGCTCTCCAAAATAATTTTGTATTTTATTAATGAAGGAGGCATAAAGTTTACAATTTTTAGAGTTCCTATTTATAAAGAATAGGAAACCCTAGGGTTACAATGACTCGCATGTTTGCATTTATAAAAATAGCCCTCTAGGAAGACCGGTCAACGCCGCCACTTTATTTCGCTAAAAAATTATTTTTTTATTTCTTTAAAACTGCCGCAAAACCGCGGCCCGGGGCATGGTTTGGCCGCGGTTCCGTGGCCAAAAGGAAGAGTTGGCTTCTGCAACTTCTAGGTTGGGCTCCTGGTGACTTTGTCTTCCTGTTTCTATATGTCCTTTTCCATTTGGGCTTCTAGGTTGGTTCCAGATCTTCAGTGAACAATTTGCAATGGCTTTTTAACCGTTTGCCTTGACATTTTAGGGTCTTGCGTTGCCTTGTTAATTGTGAACTGTCGTTCGATGTAGGCTTGATCAAGAGTCTTCTGTTTGTTGGTCAAAGTCCACTTTTTCATCGTCTTTGCATCGTTTTCACTGTTTCCTGTCCAAGAACCTGTAACCTGTAACATGTAGCAGACATGCGTCAAAATCACCTGTTTATTTATAAAAAGAATAAGAATGGGGAATATAATAATGCAATATTATGATGTGAACATTCGCCAAAGCCATATCAATAGGAATGAAGCCGCCACCCTCCGAAGGAAACGTTCTTGGTGAAGCGGAAATGCATCCTAGCTACTGCTTATATCATCGAAAGATTGCGCACCCCACCGAAGAGTGCAACGCTTTTAAAAGATGGTGGCAAGGATATGTTGCTCACCGGCAAAATTTCAAGCGGATGAAACGCAAAACTCGTTGGGAGCAAAGAAGTACGACCGAGGAGCGTAAAAGAACCACCGGCAACTGTCGCATGGTTAACGCTGGGGGATCGCAAGTTCTTACCTTCGGGAGCGACTCTGACGAAGAAATGGCTCTTGGCCCTCTCTTTAAAGAGCCCACCTTGAGAAAGGAGGAAGAACCGAAGAACTGTGAAAATATTCAGCTGCGCAATCGTACGCTGCCTGAAAAGAATATTGGGCCCTCGAACAGTGGGTCAAATAGAAAAGATAAGGGAAAAGAAAAGGTCCCTGAGGATATCATCCTTGATGACCAAGCCGTTGAAAAGCTGACAGCCAAGGACCCACCAAAGAAAAGTAAGGTGGACTACAACGTTTTAGCACACTTGAGAAAGCTACCTTCACAGTTAAGCATTCTCGACGCCCTTCTGCTATCCAAAGAGACGAGAGATTCGCTGATCAAGGCATTACAAGAGCCCGAGCAATTCCAAGCTTTCCTCGCCGAAGAAAAGATGAAGGACGAGCAAGTACACACAGCCGATATCACCTTCGGCGACGAAGATCTCCTCCTTGGGACATGCGAGCACAACCGCCCCCTATATGTCTCCGGTTACTGTCATGACATCAAGATAGGTAAAATCCTGGTCAACAATGGGTCCTCCGTCAATCTCCTTAACGTAAGGGTGCTAAAGGAAATCTGCATGAGTGTTCAACACCTCGCTCGTGATAAAATCACCATCTCCGGGTTTGACTCCCAGTCATCACGGACGCTCGGGTCTATGATACTGACGTTACGCTTTGGGCTGCTTGTCACGGACACCAAGTTTCATGTCATTGACGCTAAGACATGCTACAATGCTTTGCTCGGCCGGCAGTGTATGAAGTATTTCAAAGATGGTCTCGAGTACACTGTGACAGGGGAACTAAACCCGTTCTCCATGAACGAAGTCCGCAAATATTGTTAGTTATATGTATGCCCTAGAGGCCATTACTGTACATTGGATGTATATTGTAGTGGATGCTTAGACATATATAGGGAGGACTTTCTTGCTCGACATGATAGTATGCTATCTGGTTACTCTTTACCTTAACGTGTACACTGATTGTCTCTCTGTTACATGTTGGTAAAGCCCTTAGGATGTGTACTTGACTATATAGACTATGATGCGGATCATACTAGTGGGGACATGGTAGTCCATAAGTACATCCTTCAAGGTCCCTAGTCGTGGGTGTATCGAGACGGGGCATCGATATACCAGAGTAGACTAGCGTATACCTTCTCGACCCATACAGATGGGCGATGGATGATCCCATATCCATTGGTGTTTGACATCAGAGATGATATACGGGTGCTCAGTGGAGACTGGGTACACTGGACGGACTCGTCGAGAACTCCCAGATGGTATTATACCTTACGTCAGATGGCAGTTCTCTGGTGACACTGGTACAGGTTAGTCTGTAGACCCGAGATCGTCATAGAGTCTTGTGTGATTCCCACTGTGCTTTGATTTCCACCTTACCACGTCCAAGAGGGCGTGCAAAACGGTGGTTTTTGGGTACAGTCCCGAATTATATGGAGGCAATGAGCGATAGGAGGGGATTCGTCTCTCCCGGTAATGGGAGTTGATGTTGCGCTGTGTTCGATTGGCTATAACCGGAAATCCCTGGCCAGGGTTGCTGAGATTTACTGGTAAGTGTTACCAGTAGTTTCTCGAACTGTTATAGACCTCATATTGACATGACTTATCGAGCTACTGCGGTCTGACGTTTACCACCCCTAGGCGAGATATGCGACATATCAGACGACGAGACCGGACTGTACGGTAAGTGTTACGGGTTGGATTCACAGGAGTGTGAGCGGGCTTGCTCGTTGATCTTCTGATCGCTCAATACCCGGGTGGCCGTTACGTTTAGCAGACCGCTTACGGCTTGTGGGTGTTTGATATGATCATCACCTGCTGCCGGCGTATTGACGAGTCTTTAGAGTCCTACACAGAGGTTTCCTGGCTCAAGCGAAACGAAATAGGAGCACATATGAGATATGTGCGGGACCGAGAATAATACCAGTATGTGATACTGTATTCTATTCTAGCGATTTGTATTATCGGACGGTTATATGTGATATAGCCAGGTTACCGAATCAAGTGTTGATTCGATATGTTGATACACATGATATTAGTCGGTTATGACCGGATAGTTAAATCAAGTGTTGATTTAATGATTTAATGTATAATTATATATTTGATATATTACTTTACATTAACTAGTATTGGTTCACTTAAGATTATTTTTCTCACTAGATTGTGCACATTGTATATATGATATATGTTTGTGCACTAGTTTGTATCATGTTTGATGATACATGCAAACTTGGGTGTGTGTTTGGATAACACTATGTTTAGGTTAATGGTTAGGGTTTTATTCATTTTATTTATTTATTTTTAGTGAAATAAAATGGTGGCTCTCTTTGTCTTCATTTGAAGCTTCATGATGCTTCATGCATCTTTGAAAAGTCTAACCATTTTGTTTTGCTCATTAACCTAACCATTACCTAAACCCTAGTTTAGTCTCTACAAAGGTAAACTTCACCCATGGTTGCATGATGATAAGTCCTCACTTGAATTTTCTTTTCATAATAATTGATATTCTTTTCTTCTTCTTCTTCATGAAGAAAAGAAAAAGCTTGCTAGAAAATTTCAAGTGTTGAAATCAAGTGAGATATCCAAATCCAAAGTGAACCCACTTCCTATTTCTTCATCCTCTACCACTTGCCATGTTGTATTGGGTGTTTTCTTCACAAGGTTCATGACCAAGTGAAGATGGAGCTTGAGTTTGAGTTGTCTCGACGTAGATCATCTTCGACACCGAAGTCAACGACCTAGCCCGATCATTTCTCCGACGAAACCATCGCTAGAGTCCGGGATCCCGATGATCGCAGCGGAGGGACGTCATCATGGAGCTAAAGAAGTGGAGCACCGGATCTACAAAGGTTGTAATCCGTTTCACTTAGTAGCAAAGTTGTTTGCTTGTTTTTTCTTTCGCCTATCCTCTAGTTAACGATCTAGGTTAGGGTTTCTCGGCACCTAAATTTTTGAATTTGGTATGGTTGATCAGTTGTAGAACCTCATGTGTGTGCCTAGTAACCCTACAGTGGTATCAGAGCCTAGCTAGAGCTTTAGGTGAAGTGGAGACGATGTTAGAAATCCGATCGAACCCCGAAACCATAACTCAAACCTTTCTCTGTATATTTTCTGAAAATGTGGATTTTTCCAAATTAAAAATTGTCAAAAAATTCAGCAGGGTTTTATAGGAGTTACTGTGCAGCACGTGACCATAACTCGACTAAAGCGCCGCGGAATAGTGGCCCCACCCTGGCTTGAGCGGCGGTTCCGCGGCCATATTAGTGAATTTTGACACGTGGTTTGCACAGTAATCTCTCTCTGTAAGTGCTGTGTTTTATGGGAATTTTTAACTTATATTCAACAGTTGAATTTTCTGGGTTGTATTGGGGATTCGACGATTTGATCGGAAACTTTAACTGCGTCTATGTGTTTTTCCGGGTAATTTTAGAATATGTTAAAAAATTCGACAGGATATAAATACCCAATTTTTCCCCTGCCGGGAAATTTCCAAATGTTGGATTTTTCCGTAGTTTAATAACGTTCTAAGTAGTGCAAGTAACGCGATGGTCCCTCTAGAAGACAACAAACCTTAACTCGATTATGTGACCGTCTTGAACTGCCCTTTGAACCTTAGGGTTTGGGGCAGTACGGCGTGCCATATGTGAGTCGTTGGCTTGACCCTTCTACGGCTGGACCGTTGGTACTGTGACATAAAGTGAATGTTTTTTAAACTTATTTCATGTGTTGAGCTATTTCGGGAAAACTTGGGTGTTTGATTGTTCGATCGGAAAGTTTAACATTTTCTATTTATCCGGAATGTGATACAATATTTGGAATCCACATGTAGTTATGAGATAACTGATTTGGATGTTATAAACATAGCAGTTTAGTCTCACTTGATCGGTTGTCACGGAATTTTGATGTGATCAAAAGTCTGTCGCAATCACATAGCGTACGCGGATATTCGCCGGGTAAACTTAATAGACAGCCACACCCCATAGCCTCGACCAAGTGACTGTAGGAGAACCCCGTCGCCGAAAGCGTCCGTTCGGGTGCTCGCGGCAGCGGTGTTCCGCCTTGGTGCACTTTGTCGACGGCATCGGGGGTGCGGCCGCCTACTAAAGTTTGTGACGAGCATTCGATCAAAATGTCGGGAATCTTGTTGAATTGCCCGACTTGATATTGAAAAGAGTTTTCGATAATGAGACTAAAATGCGGGGTTTATACTTGTTAGGCATGTGATGTCTAAGGAATTCAGATGGTTAGGCATGCGATGTCTAAAGAGTTTGTGGATTCCAACTGTTGTAGTTTTACAATTTCTTTTCTGTGACCGTAAGTATAATATGTGATATCGCCGGTTTCGTTGCTATATGTCAACGACAATTGGGATGCGCATATTTACTTACGTTGATGACATGTGATGTTATGTGTTGCTGGATATGTTATATTGGATCGTCGTGTTTTAATAGACGGGTTTTTTTTTATGTGAGATGAGTGTTTTTCATTTTCATTCATGTAAAAACTTGTATGTAATATTCTTTTATTGGGGCACTTCCAGGTTGCGGAAGATGTTACCGTTGATGTATATTATTTACTTTTCCGCACTAGGATAGACCCAAGGAGGAGGGCACAAGTAACCGGGTTCTGGAGTCCAGTGGGAGACCAACTCGAGGAGTCGAGTCCGGGTCTCCTAACTCTAGAATTGGTAGGGTTGCTTGCCGCTTTCGTAGGGGTCTAGGGGTGTGGGTTTGGCTATTCATCGCGACCGTGGAATCCGTGTTTTATACTGGCTCGTATTAAAAACACGGACGTCCTAGTATATCCAATGTTTCATATGTTTTTTCTGCTGCGTTATCTGTGATGTGATCATGTGATATGTTCAGATAGATATTATATATAGTATATATGATATATTATATAGACGTTACTTATGTTTTACACCCGCGCTAGCCCTGCCCTGCTCTGTCGTTAGTTACCTAACCTAACGGTGCATGGGGGGACATCGAGGCGAATGCGGATGGCATAAGTGTACGTCGTATTTATTTGTGATGTTTAGGTGACTTAAATGATGGGACTTCATTAATATGATTAAAGAAAGAAAAGAAACCTAAAAGATGTTGTGGAATCGAATTTTCAAAAACAGGTAGCTACAGTTCTTACTTTGCATCGCGGTGTTCCTAGTAGAACATCCTGCACCTTATTCGATGAGGAAAGGGCCGAGATCCCTTCACCGGGAGTGACCCCTTTAGCAATAACTGGCAAATGCTACAACCCTCGGTTTGTCTTTTGATTGCTTCTGCTTTGCACAGAGGTATATATGATATATCCTGCACCTTATTCGATGAGGAAAGGGCCGACGATCCCCTTTAGCAAAACTAGAAAAGCCTCAAAAGCACTCCATTTTAAAATCATTCGATTCTATAACGATATCAAGTTCATTACGCAAAGGGTTTTTCATAAAAACCTGTCGTAGCCCTCCGTCATTTCAGATAAGTACTTGTTAGTATTCGTGCTGCGGTAGTTTGGCCTCCGTCAAGGCGTAGTGTACGGTAGCTAACTAATGCTTATCTGCTAGCATACGATGCGATTGGATTAGGGTATTCGTACGGCGTTGTTTGGCCTCCGTCAAAGGTCGTGCGGGTGGGTTTAATTCAATCAGGAAATGACGGGTTGAACATGACTAGCGGACTATGGGTAGTTTCGCCTCCGTCAAGGTCATAGGACGCTAGGGGCAAAATTATCGGGAATTTCAAGTGTTGAAATTTGCAATGAGATTGCATACCTTCTATGAGATAGTTGGATCCCGATATCCGCTGCGAGTAAGAGTTACTCCTGGGAGAGTTTTACACATTACAATTAGCCGATCAAGTAGGTGTCTAGAAAGGTGTCAACGGGGTTACGCCTCTGGAAAAACGAGGTTTACTTTAATTAGGTCCGTGCGAAAGTACGGGGAACCTCCCTCAAAGTACCGACACTGGCCTGGCCGAAAGATTGGCGAACTTATAGCGTGTAATTAATCCCGGCTAGTCTTTCCTTTTAGGGTTTGAAGGAAGATTTGATAAAAACAGTGGGAGCCATCCTGATTAGATAAAATAATAACCAATCTGATCTTGCAAGAGCATACGCTGAGTGTTTTCTTCTCTCTCTCTAGGTAGCGACCATATCACGCCTTAATCAAGATAATAAAACGGATATATTGACCGAACCCGCTTGTTATACTGAGCTGGGGAACGTTGGTCCCGCTCCCACTTATAATTGTTATAAGACAGAGCAGGAAATAGGGGATTACCAGAATTCCTGTGCCGCCCAAACGAAGAAAGTGCATGAAATGCATCTCCTTCGGGTGTGTTCATTATAAAAAACTGTTTCTCAGTATCATTTACGTCCTGGGTATGTGATACCGGATCAAGATCCCGCATATGTAATCTGTTATATGGGCTACAGATAGGTAGAGAACTGAGAACGGGTGATAAGTTTCATGAGACAGAAAACGGTTCAAGTGTTGCAGCCAAGTCTGTTGGTCACTGTCACCCTGTATTCCAAATATATTGATTCTGAACGAATGTTATTAGATACCGAACCTGATATACAAAATCATATCAGTCTCTTTATTAGTAAAGAAATGATAAAATTTTGTATTGTTGGATAATGTTTTGAACATTTCCTATATCAAAAGTTGATCGGTTCAGGCACGTTATCTAAAAGCATTGACGTTCTAAATCAAACTACAGTTCTTAGTATACAGAACACACACAAGAGGAAGAGTTCAGAAATGAACGAATCCTTCTTGAGGCATTGTAGACTAGGTCATATCAATGCGACCTGACTGGCTGAAGTTATATTTAGATACATATTTAAATTAGTTTGAATTTACATCTTGTGAAACTTGCCGGTCATGTCACAAAGATACGATGACCACAGCTCTGTTTGTTGGAAACAGAGAAAAAGTTAGTGAACTCTTGGGATTGATACATGATGATGTATGAAGCTCCCCTGTCTACACATGCCAAGACTGGTTCTTTGTACTTCATTATATTCTCTGATGATCTCTCAAGATTCAGACATATGTTCCTGTTGAAACATAAGTCCGAAGCTTTTGAGATATTCACAGAATATTAGTTAGAAGTAGAGAACCAAAATACGGGTATAAGTATTATGTCCTTTGATGTGATCAGGGAGGAGAATACTTGAGCACGGAAATCCTGGACTATTCTAAAGGAGAACAAGATTCTCTCTCAGCATTACTCCTCCGTATACACCATAGCACGATGGTATATCGGGGCGGAGCAATAGCACCCTATGTGATATGGTGTGCTCTATGATGAGTACTACTGAGCTTCCTATTTCCTTTTGGGAGTTATGCACTTGAGAAGGTGCATACCTATTGAATATGGTTCAAATCAAATCAGTAGCCTACCACTCCATATAAGATATGGTAAGGGAAGAGCCCATATCTTAAGTTGGTTAAGATTTGGGGTTGTTCGGGCAATGTCTAAAAGCAAAATCCGGACAAGCTCGAGGCAAGGACTGTTATGTAGAACTGGAAAGGTTCCAGCTATACAAACTACAGCAGATAATTTGATAGAACCAAAGAATTCAATAGTAACTAAAGAACCTCAGCCTCTCCGCCGATCTAGTAGGGTTCCTCACCCACCTGAGAGATACTTCGGTTTCTCTATGACAGTGGGAGCGAGGATTGCATCATGAGATGATGACCCAACTAGTTTCGAGCTGGCCATCAGGAGTGGGACTCTGTAAGAATGGCTGGATGCTTAGCGATCTGAGATGGAATCCTTATACACCAACAAAGTATGGACTTTAGTTGCTTTATCTGAAGGGTTAAATCCCCATCAGGAGCAAGTATATCTTGAGAAGATTACTTGGTGTACATGGAAAAGTTGAGACTTTCAAAGCTAGACTTGTTAAAGCTTTGCATCATTAACCAGGTATGGATTATGATGAAACCTTTTCTAAGTAGCTATGCTTAAGTACATCCAGATCTTACTTGCCACGGCTACATACCATGACTACGATATCTGGTGGTTGGGTGTCATGACTGCTTTTCTAAATGATGATTTGGAAGAGAGCGTCTATAAGTACACAGCCAGAGGGCTTCGTAGACAGTGGGAGCAGCGGAAATGCGTGCAAGATGTTTTATGTGATTAAGCAGGCATCGCAGAGATGGAACGTCTGTTTTGATGTGTTAGTCAAAGAGTTTGACGTCATCAAAATGGTAGATGAACCTTGTATAAACAAAAAGGTAGATGGGAGTATGGTTACGATCCTCGTAGAGTACGTGGATGACATACTCTTGATAGGGAAGGAGTTTCCTATGTTACGCTCGATCAATCTCCGCTTATCACAATGATTCTCCACATAGGATCAAAATGATACCTACTAAATCCTCGGTTTTGGATCTATGAGATAGATCTAATTGGATGTTAGGATTCTCACTAGTTGTAGTGAGATGGTATCTATCGATCTTGGGGAGAATCACTGGAAGTGTTCCAGGGTGATAAGGACGACTGAAAGTCAGTCACAGGCATTGTCTTTACCCTCAGTAAAGGGACGGTATGTTGGAAGAGTTCCAAGCTAGATACCGTGACATACTAGACGATAAAGGCTAGATACATCGCTACCAAAGATGCTACCAAAGAGGAAGTCTGGGTGTATATTGGTTCATGAGATGAACTTCGTTCCTACCATTGTGAGACAATGGAGTTGTGGCTTATGCCAAGGAACGCCCGTCCCGTCAGTGATCCAGACATATTCTAAGGCAGTATCACCTGATCATGGAGATGGTTGATCTCCAGGGGATCGAGGTTAGGAGAGTAGACTCAGAGGACAACACGGCGGATCCACACACAAAGGCCTTTTCTCAGAGAGGGACTTTTATGGGATGGTTGAGTATGAGATACTACAACCACTGCTACAGATGGCCCTGGTGCAAGTGGGAGATTGTTAGTTATATGTATGCTCTAGAGGCCATTACTGTACATAGGATGTATATTGTAGTGGAAGCTTGGACATATATAGGGAGGACTTTCTTGCTCGACATGATAGTATGCTATCTGGTTACTCTTTACCTTAACGTGTACACTGATTGTTTCTCTGTTACATGTTGGTAAAGCCCTTAGGATGTGTGCTTGACTACCTGGACTATGATGCGGATCATACTAGTGGGGACATGGTAGTCCATAAGTACATCCTTCAAGGTCCCTAGTCGTGGGTGTATCGAGACGGGGCATCGATATACCAGAGTAGACTAGTGTATACCTTCTCGACCCATACAGATGGGCGATGGATGATCCCATATCCATTGTTGTTTGACATCAGAGATGATATACGGGTGCTCAGTGGAGACTGAGTACACTGGACGGACTCGCCGAGAACTCCCAGATGGTATTATACCTTACGTCAGATGGCAGTTCTCTGGTGACACTGGTACAGGTTAGTCTGTAAACCCGAGATCGTCATAGAGTCTTGTGTGATTCCCACTGTGCTTTGATTTCCACCTTACCACGTCCAAGAGGGCGTGCAAAACGGTGGTTTTTGGGTACAGTCCCGAATCACATGGAGGCAATGAGCGATAGGAGGGGATTCGTCTCTCCCGGTATAGGGAGTTGATGTTGCGCTGTGTTCGATTGGCTATAACCGGAAATCCCTGGCCAGGGTTGCTGAGATTTACTGGTAAGCGTTACCAGTAGTTTCTCGAACTGTTATAGACCTCATATTGACACGACTTATCGAGCTACTGGGGTCTGACGTTTACAACCCCTAGGCGAGATATGCGACATATTAGAAGACGAGACCGGACTGTACGGTAAGTGTTACTGGTTGGATTCACAGGAGTGTGAGCGGGCTTGCTCGTTGATCTTCTGATCGCTCAATACCCGGGTGGCCGTTACGTTTAGCAGACCGCTTACGACTTGTGGGTGTTTGATATGATCATCACCTGCTGCCGGCGTATTGACGAGTCTTTAGAGTCCTACACAGAGGTTTCCTGGCTCAAGCGAAACGAAATAGGAGCACATATGAGATATGTGCGGGACCGAGAATAATACCAGTATGTGATACTGTATTCTATTCTCACGATTTGTATCATCGGACGGTTATATGTGATATAGCCAGGTTACCGAATCAAGTGTTGATTCGATATGTTGATACACATGATATTAGTCGGTTATGACCGGATCGTTAAATCAAGTGTTGATTTAATGATTTAATGTATAATTATATATTTGATATATTACTTTACATTAACTAGTATTGGTTCACTTAAGATTATTTTTCTCACTAGATTGTGCACATTGTATATATGATATATGTTTGTGCACTAGTTTGTATCATGTTTGATGATACATGCAAACTTGGGTGTGTGTTTGGATAACACTATGTTTAGGTTAATGGTTAGGGTTTTATTCATTTTATTTATTTATTTTTAGTGAAATAAAATGGTGGCTCTCTTTGTCTTCATTTGAAGCTTCATGATGCTTCATGCATCTTTGAAAAGTCTAACCATTTTGTTTTGCTCATTAACCTAACCATTACCTAAACCCTAGTTTAGTCTCTACAAAGGTAAACTTCACCCATGGTTGCATGATGATAAGTCCTCACTTGAATTTTCTTTTCATAATAATTGATATTCTTTTCTTCTTCTTCTTCTTCTTCATAAAGAAAAGAAAAAGCTTGCTAGAAAATTTCAAGTGTTGAAATCAAGTGAGAAATCCAAATCCAAAGTGAACCCACTTCCTATTTCTTCATCCTCTACCACTTGCCATGTTGTATTGGGTGTTTTCTTCACAAGGTTCATGACCAAGTGAAGATGGAGCTTGAGTTTGAGTTGCCTCGACGTAGATCATCTTCGACACCGAAGTCAACGACCTAGCCCGATCATTTCTCCGACGAAACCATCGCTAGAGTCCGGGATCCTGATGATCGTAGCGGAGGGACGTCATCATGGAGCTAAAGAAGTGGAGCATCGGATCTACAAAGGTTGTAATCCGTTTCACTTAGTAGCAAAGTTGTTTGCTTGTTTTTTCTTTCGCCTATCCTCTAGTTAACGATCTAGGTTAAGGTTTCTCGGCACCTAAATTTTTGAATTTGGCATGGTTGATCAGTTGTAGAACCTCATGTGTGTGCCTAGTAACCCTACAAATATGAGGATGCCAAATACTTCTTGCCTGATTTTGAAGACACAGAAAGATGTCGCAAACCGAAGGATAAGAACAATGCTATCGCCACTATTCCGGTCTTCGGGAGTGACACCGAGGAGGAGGAAGAAATAGTTTATTCAGGTCCGCCCCAATGCAACAAGCTGGGACCGTCCACTCTTATGTTAATCTTCGGCAGCGACTCGGAAGATGAGGTCAATGCCGTATTCTCTGCTCGGCCATCAATACAAACCTTCGCTGATGGAGATCAAATTTTGCAAGTTGCTATGGTTCCGCCCAAGCATCATAAAGAACTAGATGCGCTTGATACCTATTGTGTTGAAGAACTGCAGATATTCTACGTCCCTCCCACGCGAAAAGGTGAAAAGGCGATTCTATTCTACCGGTCCGGGGAAACCAAAGTGGAGAGAGAAATCTGGCACGGTGCAAGATTCTACACTTGACAGGCTCCAGCCCATCCGTTTGCCCAGATATTACATGAACGGACTAAAGAGACTCTTGAGACGCCAAGGTGTACCCCTTAAGCAAACTGCGCGACAAGTACGGTCCCATAACAGGATCTGGAACGTTTCCGGAACTCAACGAAAGTTGCCCAACGGGAGAATGGAAACGACCGGGCTTGGGTATGTTCAATCCAAGAAACGGGGTCTACTCCGTGACTGCTACGTCATACATGACTTTGATGAAGAAGGAGATACTCTATGGGAAGATGCTAACCCTGAACCAGAAAGAGCTCCCGTCGTGAAAATGCCCAGTCCGTCGTTCGAAGAACAAATGGACAGGCTTATAAGGGAAGCAATTCAAAAGGTTCGAGACGACCATAATCGCGAAATGGCCATCTACGAGAAAGCCAGGATGCAACGCCTTCTTCAGCAGGCTGTGAAAAATGAAAATGACCCTCTTTACCAACCCATTGTACAAAAGGCCCGACGCAGAGGCAGAAACAAACCAAAGAACGGGAAAGGTGTTCGACTGCGACAAAACGGGTCCAAGAAGCCACGCGATCAGGAATCGAGCAGTCCAAATTCGTCTCGTATAAAAAAGATGGGTCGAGCATATTCTTTTCCCCAAGACAAGACAAGGAAGATATTCGATCTTGTCATAAAACATCAAATGATGACACTCCCGGAGTCCAAGCACCCCGAGCAAGCAGGCGAAGTCTCTCACCAGGACTATTGCTCCTATCACAGGGCAATAGGACATCCTCTCGAAGACTGCTTCACATTTAAAGACTGGGTAGAAGACCAGTATCAGCAATGCAGGTTCGCTCTATCCAGTAGCTGGAGGGTAACCCCGCTGCAGAAGCATGAACCCAAAGCCGTGAGAGTAGAACCAGATCAACATCGATCTTGGAAATGATCTCGTACCTGTCACGCGATAACGCTGTCAGAAGAAGAGCATGAGAATATGGATGACCTCCCCTGGTGCTTCGAAAACGATGATAACGAGGTAATTTCAGAGTTTCCACCGGCGCCAAAAGAGCTGGAAGATGGGATACATACTACTGCAGATAAGCTCAAGAAAATTGATTTGGAGACGGCAAGTGACCCGCGGCCGACGTTCGTCAGTGAGCTGTTGTCTGAAGAAAGGGTGGCTACGCTAAAAGACGTGCTCATACAGCATAAAGATTGCTTCGCATGGAACTATTCCGAGATGCCAGGATTAGATCCAGAGATTGCTGTGCACAAATTGGCGATATCTCCGGACGTCAAACCGATCAAACAAGCACCGAGAAGAATGCGGCTCGAGCTTGAGATGAGCATCAACGCCGAGGTCAAGAAGCTAATCGACTCCGGCTTCATTCAAGAGATTCAGTACCCTGACTGGATCGCCAACATCGTCCCAGTGATGAAGAAGAATGGGACGGTGCGCATATGTGTGGACTTTCGGGATCTCAATAAAGCCTGCCCGAAGAACGACTTCCCAGTACCGGTCACCGAGCTGATGATAGACAATATGTCCACTCATGAAGTTTTCTCCTTTATGGACGGATCATCAGGATACAATCAAATAAAGATGCATCCTGAGGACCAGAAGCATACTGCTTTTTGGACCCTTTTGGGCATATTCTGCTACAAGGTGATGCCCTTCGGTCTAAAGAACGCCGGCGCCACCTATCAAAGGGCTATGACGAAAATTTTCGACGATCTCATACATGAAATCGTTGAATGCTATATCGACGACCTCGTAGTTAAAAGCAAATCATACGAGGAACATTTAGAGCATCTAAAGATCGTGTTTCAGCGCCTTCGGCAATACAACTTGAATATGAACCCTCTCAAATGCGCGTTCAGAGTTTCCTCGGGCAAATTCGTAGGATTCATCGTCCGACACTGAGGCATCGAGATAGATCCGTGAAAGATCAAGGCGATTATGGAAATGCCTCCGCCAAGGACTCTCAAGCAATTGCGGTCTCTCCAAGGGAAGCTCGCGTATATCTGGAGATTTATAGCCAATCTCTCAGGCAAGTGCCGTCCTTACAGTCACCTGATGAAGAAGGGAACCCCTTTCGTCTGGGATCACAAATGCCAAAATGCACTGGATGAAATCAAGCAATACCTGCAGAACCCGCCGGGACTGACTGCTCCGGTCAAGGGAAAGCCTCTCATTCTGTATACAACAGCCCTCGAAGGTTCTTTAGGCGCGCTGTGAGCACAAGAGAACGATCAAGGAAAAGAAAGAGCTCTCTACTATCTGATTCGAGTTCTCCTGGGGGCAGAAAGCAACTACTCTCCCATTGAAAGACACTGCTTGGCGTTGATCTTCGCAATAACGAAGCTCAGACACTACGCATTGGCGCATGAGGTCCATCTCATATCAAAGGTGGATCCCCTCAAATACTTGATGTCGAAGGCCATATTAACAGGATGACTCGCTAAATGGGCCCTGCTATTGATGGAGTTCTCGATAACTTATCGTCCTCTTAAGGCAGTGAAAGGCCAGGCCATCGCCGATTTCCTCGCTGAGCATCCGATACCTGCCAATTCTCCTTTGAATTGCAAACTGCCAGACGAACATGCGTTTGACACGATCGACGGGGAGAGAAGAGAGAATGATACCCAATGGGAACTCTACTTCGACGGAGCATCTTCCATGAAGAAGCGCAAACAAAGCACCCCCATAATCAAATCAGGGGTAGGCCTCATCTTCGTGACTCCATAAGGAGGGATAATGCGCTTTGCCTTCTCCTTAACAGAGCTGAGGACAAACAATGAAGCCGAATATGAAGCTTTGATAGCAGTTCTCGAGATCGCTATCGTCATGGGAATTGAAAACCTCCTCATATACGGAGATTCCCAATTGGTCGTTAGTCAAGTAAACGGCGACTATCAAACGTGCAAACCAGAGTTGGTGAAGTACGGCGAGAGAGTACAGCGACTGCTGACTCAAATTCCTTCCTACACCTTGGAAAGCATACCGCGTGCGAAAAATAGCAAAGCATATGCATTGGCCAAGCTCGTTAAAGAACTGGCTGACGAGAACCTCGATGACTTGAGGATCGTTGTGCAAAGCCGTCGGGTTCTCGCACCGGCAGAAATATCTCCGGAGTCGTCCGAAGAAAAGGGAGTGACCGAGCAAACGACTCTACAAATAATAGACCAGGAAAAGGATGTGGATTGGAGAGAATTCTTTATAGACTACTTCAAATCCCGTCGAGTATCTGAAGATGCGTCCTCAAGACATCAGCTTATGAAACGAGCTCTGTCTTTTGCTTTCGTCAATGACACTTTATATAAGAGGTCATTTGATTCCCTGTGGCTAAGATGCCTAGGACCTAAAGAGGCAAGGAGAGTCATCCAAGAAACTCACGACGGACTCTGCGGTTCTCACCAAGCCGGGCCGAAGATGAAGCTGAAGATCAAACGAATGGGTTATTATTGGCCCACGATGATCCAAGACTGCCTCGAATACGCGAAGAAGTTCCACTCATGCCAGATTCACGGGGACTTTATCCATCAGCATCCAAATCCAATACATCCAACGGTGGCTAGCTGGCCGTTCAAAATGTGGGGAACCGACATAATCGGGCCCATCGAACCAGTATCGTCCAGAGGATATCGATTCATTTTGGCGACAACTGATTACTTCTCCAAATGGGCAGAAGCAGTACCGCTGAGGGAAGTGAAGACGGAGAATATCCTCCATTTCTTCAAGACGCACGTCATTTATCGGTTTGGAACTCCGTGACGGATCATCTCCGATAATGGGCCAGCCTATAGAAGCCACAAGATCAGCCGCTTCACACAACAGCATAACATAGACTGGAGATACTCCTCAGTCTATAATTCTCGAGCTAACGGTCTAGCTGAGGCTTTCAACAAGACCTTGACGAAGATTGTGAAAAAGACGGTGTCCTGAAATAAGAAGGACTGGCACGGGAGATTGCATGAAGCTCTCTGGGCGTATCGAAACGTTCAAAACGGCCACGAACACAACGCCGTACGCATTGGTATTCGGTACAGAGGCGGTACTCCCCCTCGAGATTGAATTGCCATCTCTACGAGTGGCAGTTCACTACAAGCTAACGGACGAAGAGAATGCTCACCTTCGGCTTGAGGAGCTCGATGCCTTTGATGAAACCCGGCTCATAGCGCAACAAAATCTGGAGGCTTATAAAGCAAGGATGATGCGCTCATACGAAATATTGACTAGACCTAGAACATTCCACCAAGGCGAACTCGTGCTAGTGGTCAAGAGGCCTATGATCCCCAATCGCGCCAAGCGGGGAAAATTCGAGCCGAATTATGAAGGCTCGTATATCATAGACAAAGTCTACCAGGGTGGAGCTTACCTACTCATCGACATGCATGGTGAAAGACCTTTTAGGCCAATAAACGGTCGCTTCCTAAAGAAATACTACGCCTGACGAGTCACAGCCTAGGTCAACGATAGATGACGACGACTATGTCCGCTCGCTATCTTCCTAAGCCCGAACTCTATAAGTAGTAGCCGAGCAACGGACCGAAACGTCCTTAAACTAACGACAGACCGAAACGTCCTTAAACTAACGACGGACCGAAACGTCCTTAAACTGACAATGGACCACTACGTCCTAAAACTAGCTGTTGACCGAGACGTCGATAAACTATGGTGGATTACAACATCCCAAGGCTGATACAAAAAAAAAGAATAAAAAAAAAGAAAAAACGGTATGTCCATAAGCAAAAAGGGTGCGGATGAAAACCCGAAAGGGATCCGCGAGTAAAAACAGCAAGGCTATCGGCGAGTTTTGTGAAAACCCGAAAGGGCGCAATCTCGTTGAAAGACACTTGCAAGGTCCTCTCGACCTTGTGAGGAGAAACCACCTGCGTGAGATCCTTACGACTCACAAGGGAGCAACACACTTAGGGATCCCCATGATTCCTAAGGAGAAATTACACTTGCGAGATCCTCATGACTCGTAAGGAGAACCCTCTTTGAGACCCTCACGGCTCATAAGATTCAAAAGTCTTAAGTTACATGGATCTGAAGCTGTTCTTAAGCAGCCACCATAACCTCCAATACCGTCCTACAAGTGGCTCAATATTGACCCTTGTATACAATCCACGGGCGCGAATAAACATTTCCCTAACAAAGTCCCATCCGTGACTAGGGATATGTTTGCACAATGAACGGCCCTTGTAAGTCCTCTCGACTTATAAGGAGAAAGCACTCTTGTAAGATCCTTACGACATATAAGAGAACATACACTTAGGAATCCTCACGATTCCTAAGGAGAAAAAACACCTACGTAATCCTCACGACTCGTAGGGAGAAATACCTTCATGAGACCCTTACAGCTCATGAAGTCAAAAGCCTTAATCGACAGGATCCTAACCCTGTTTGCTAAGCCACCTTTGTTCAATATCGACAGAGGCAAATGATGATTCACTCCTGGCAATATCCCAGTTGTAGCGGTGCTGATGCCGAAATCGGTGTCTAAATTCCAGCCCTGCAGCGAAAAGCCAGCAAGCCACACATGCATATGAAATAGCCGAAATGATGGGGCAACTTGCAACAGAATCAGCAAGTAAAAATATATGCATGCAAAATAGCCAAAATGATTGGGCAACTCGCAATAAAAAGCAGCAAGTAAAAATAAAATAAATAGCCGAAATGATTGGGCACCGCGAAAAATAGACGAAATGATCGGGCAATCGCGACTTTCGCGATATAAAAGCTGAAATGATAGAGCATCGCGAAAAAAAATAATAAAAAAAAATGATGAAATTTTTGCCCTACAGGTGATATCATATCAATCCCTGTATACAATCCAGGGGCGCAAAAAGGAGGAATCACACCTTCCCTTCCCAGGCTCCATCAGAAAACGAAGCCAAATCTCAACGGTTTACGGACAACCTAGAGACCACTTCGATATTCGTCTCATTACAATAGACGCAACGTCATCCATATGACCCCGTCACGGAAATACGTCATCTACATGACCCCGTCGTAGAAATATGTCATCCACATGACCCCGTCTCGGAAATACGTCATCCACATGACCCCGCCACGGAAATACGTCATCCACATGACCCCGTCGCGGAAATACGTCATCCATATGACCCCGTCGCGGAAATACGTCATCCACATAACCCCGTCTCGAAAATACGTCATCCACATGACCCCGTCGCGGAAATACGTCATCTACATGACCCCGTCACGGAAATACGTCATCCAAATGACCCCGTCTCGGAAATACGTCATCTACATGACCCCGTCTTGGAAATACGTCATCTACATGACCCCGTCTCGGAAATACATCATCCAAATGACCCCGTAGCGGAAATACGTCATCCAAATGACCCCGTCGCGGAAATACGTCATCCACATGAACCCGTCACGGAAATACGTCATCCACATGACCCCATCGCGGAAATACGTCATCCACATGACCCTGTCGCCGAAATACGTCATCCACATGACCCCGTCTCGGAAATACGTCATCCACATGACCCCGTCATGGAAATACGTCATCCACATGACCCCGTCGCGAAAATACGTCATCCACACGACCCTGTCTCGGAAATACGTCATCCACATGACCCCGTCTCGGAAATACGTCATCTACATGACCCCGTCGCGGAAATACGTCATCCACATGACCCCGTCACGGAAATACGTCATCCACATGACCCCGTCGTGGAAATACGTCATCCATATGACCCCGTCTCGGAAATACGGCATCCATATGACCCCGTCGCGGAAATACGTCACCCAATGACGCCGTGAAATGTAGATAACGTCAATCTCATTAAACACTTACGGGTCCTCTCGATTCGTAAGGAAAAAAACTCTCTTATAAGATCCTTACGACTTATAAGGGAAAACACACTTAGGAATCCTCACGACTCCTAAGGAGAAAAGACTCCTACGAGATCCTCACGACTCGTAGGGAGAAAAGTCTTTATGAGACCCTCATGGCTCATAAAGTTGAAAAGTCTTAGCTAGCAGATCTGAACCTGCTTCCTAAGCCATCACTACCCCTCGATAAAGCCAAAACAAGATGCTCACTCTATTATCTGCCGGCTATATTTGCTAAGGTGACATGTTGATAACAAAAGAAAGAAGAAAGTAGAGAGATGACACAAGACATTGCGAAAGAAATGTATCCTTTATTCATGAATTCAATTGGGTACAAAATACATCATATGAAAGAATAAAAGAATGAATACATTTTATTTAAAATTACAAATGGTACAAAAAACAATTATTGAGAGGGAAGCGCTTTCAATAATCCGATCAGCCGCTCACACACTTCCCTCAGCTCCTTTTCTTGATCAGCTGCCGCGACCAACTCTGCTTCGACCTGGGCTCGCTGCTGCAAGTAAGACGAAAATTGTTCCTCGACGGCCCGCTGAGCTGCCTCATGATTTTGTGCATCCCGCTCGACGACGTCGAGCTTCTGCCTCAGTGTTAACCCGTCAGAGATGCATCGCAGAAGGCCTTCAAAGATAACTTTCAACTGGGCAGCATTCGCATCAACGTGAGCATGCGGTCGAGCAGATTCGCTTGAAGTTTCTTCACATTCCTTATACTTTAAGGTCACTTCTTGTTCAATATGGCGGAAGTAAGAAGTACTCTGCTCGACCCACGCAGCCCGTTGAGTGTTCACAGCCAGAATCTCAGGTGCAGGACGCCTAAACTCAAGCTCATGCAGGCAAGCCTCAATCTTCCTACAGTGATTAACCTAAGACTCAATGATGCTCTCACTATGAAAGTTCACGAGCGTCACCAGCATAGGGTTAACCTCCGCGGCAAAATCCACAGCATATGTGGGAGTCTCCACGTCAAGCTCCTCAATATAGTCGCTCAACATGCGCAGACTATTCGCGGCGCCTTTCAAGGATGCACGTCGAGAAAAGAGGCCGGCTGACATTATGGTGCGAGACTTGAACGGAGCTAGAGTTGACGTGATTACTGCAAAATAAATCATAGTCAGATGTCGGCTCAAGAAATAAGGAAAATACACGAACAATAGAGTCTACTATACTGGTTGCAACAGGGGGCAGAGCTGGGAGTACTGGTGGCGCAACGATACCCTCGTCCCCTCCTTCAATTTGTAAGGCTACAAGCAATACAAAGAAGAATTAGCAATAATGTGACTGCCCGTTAAAGAAAGGACGTCGATTAGAAAAGATACTCACCGACACCAGCAGGCGAACTAATCTCTGATTGGAAAGAGAAATGTGGGTGCAGCACCTGATACAGGTGATCAAAAAGGACTCCTGCAAGGACGCAAAAATGCAACGTCAGTGCATAAGTTATCCAGCCTAAAAATAAGACTGATGGGACACGAATCCGCACCTTCCAACATCTGAGATGGTACGAGAGAAGGTAGAAGAGTGGTCACCATCAAAGCGGTAACTGATGGCGCTGCCTCGGGTAGCGCAACCTCAACGCTCACCACACCTGCATTAGAAACGAGATAAATACTGTCAGGAAAGATTGAAAAGGATTGCAAAATAAAAAGAAAAGCAATGACCCAAAATCTACCTGGTGAGTCGCCGATCGGAACTGCGACGAGGGCGTCACTTGATACAGCAACTATTTCACCCTCCTCCATCGGAATGGTTTCGCCGCCCGTGGCTTCATCCCCCGACTCCACGAGAATCGTCGTGATACTCGCAGCGCCCGGCAGCGGCAGGGAGTCGCAAGGGGAAAGAGCGACGATCGGGGCAGTGCCCGATTCTTGTGAAAAAGTGACTACCTCGGGCTCGGCGGCTGTAGCCATCTCACTCATCGCTACCTCAAGGCTCGACAATGGTAGCCATCTCACCTACCGCCATCTCGGGCTCGGCGATCATGACCATCTCACCCATCGCTACCTCGAGCTCGGCAATTATAGCCATCTCGCCTACCGCTGTCTCGGGTTCGGCGATCATGGCTACCTCCTCTACCGATACCCCAGGCTTAGTGGTCGCCGCCGCTTCTTCGGTAAGATTCGGCCCTGTAAGATAGGATATATGAGAACCGAAAGTTAAAACTTTGACAACAGAACCCAATGTCACATTACCTTGAGTTGGTCTTCCGATTGCTTCCTGAGCCGCACGTGCTGCCCATCTGTGGGCAGTGGACAAGACAGCCGGAGTATCTTCTGAAGGAGTAGGGGCAGGGGTAGCGGTGCTAGAACCTGCACCCGCGGCCAAGGCAGCACTACGCTCCCTTGCCGCGCGCATTCTGCGCTTCCTTTCCGCTCGGGCCGTTAGAGCGGATCTTCTAGAAGCCTCCATCAACAGGACATCATCGTCCGCGCCAAGGGTTACCTCTAGAGCCGTCAAGGCATCCGTCATCGGTCGTTTGAGTAAGGCATCTTTCGGCAGTGCCGAGGAGGCCGGGACTTCGATGGCTGGCCCGGGAAGAATCTCTGCATCACCTTGCGGGATTGGCGTTATAGTCCCTGCGATAAGATAAAGAAGGGGTCAGATTGTCCATAAGAAAGGAGAATGAAGATGCAATGAGCCGAGACATACCAATGCCCAACAAAGCGCAATTCCTCTCCTCCTCCTCGAAGGTTCTGAGGGAAGCTGCCAGAGCCTCTTCAGTGGTAAAGCCTGTTACAGAAGAAAAATGTTAGTCAAGACATGATAATAAAAATAAAAATATAATGCAATAACAGAAGTTACGGTTTATACTCACTTGATTGCACGAGGACGGCCATTTCCGCTTTGTGACTTGCGGATCGCACAGAAGCTGCAATGGAGGCCTCGAGATCAGTATCTTCCGGCGCTATGAAGAGACCTTCATTGGTCCCATATTCGCTCAGGCCCTCGTTATAAGGAGCATGAGGCTCCAGCCTGAGTACAGAGTCTAGAGAGAGGACCGACTTCTTCTTCCTCTTCTGCGAGCGAGCTCCAGTCGCAGCTAGCACAAGCTTACGCTTGGTGGGCACTTTGGGGCGACCAGTCCTGATATCTGAGCCCACACCAGATTTAGGGGAAGCTACATTTACCGTCTCCGCGGGAGCACGGGGCACCGGTAGTACATCCACCGTCTCCACGGGAGCATGGGGCACCGGTAGCTCAGGCCTGTCGTCGGGGACTTCAACCACGGCAGCTTCTCTTAGCGGAGGAAGGACAATGGTTTGTCGCTTCAAGGGGAGGTTTCGGTCACTAGCAGGGGGTGCACCCTTGCGGTCGAGTAGTAGCCGTTTCTCTTCCCTGATAACAGCACCCATTGCATGTTGATACCAAGCCACGTGTACATTAAGGGCCCTTGGGACACAACTCGGCTCGCTGATGAAGAAGTGAGATCCCGTATTCAAGCGCATGAAATGATGCAGCGTGCCCCGCATTCCCTCTTCGGTCGCAGCGGGTTCTACCAAGAAAGCCTCCAGCGGGACTCCCTGATTGTAACTCAGCTGTTGGGCAAAATGATGGGGGTTGTATCTCATGAATAGCGCCGCATTATTTTGCCTGAATATAAGAAAGCCCGGCCTAATGGAGTATAAATGAAGAATCTCGCAGGCTTTCAACACGGAGGCCCCATCCTTAAAAATGTCTTGCAGTGGCAGCACCGCCTTTGAAGTTTCCTGGCCGATGGTCAAGACTTTGTCTGTGAAAGACATACCATCTCCGACCGTGCGCGGACGAAGGAGCAAACCCCTAGCTTCCCGCTGTGACGGACTCACGATGGAGGCGTCAACCAGCCGTATAATCCGAGGGAACTTGCATCTCTCGTAAAATGAAGGTCTCTTATGAATGCAAAAGACCCCGAGCACGTGCAGCTCCATCCATGAAGTGAAGTAATGCATCGGGAAGTTGGCAGGATGCACCCCCGGTTCAGTGGTATCCGCCGCTACGCTAAGACCATGGTATAAGTGGGCTAACCCGGCGATCCCGATGGCCACTTGTATTCCGGCAACCATGCGATGCGCGGGGTAGAAGACGGAAGGCCTCATGTAACGAGGATGCATAGGGAGCGCGAACCAACTCAACCATAGCCCAAGAAACCCAAGAAAGAACGCCTCCTCGTCAATGCCCGGACCGGCGATTTCTGACAGAGGGACGATCGCGACGTCAGGAAGGAAGAAACCCTTCTGATCAGCTTCCAGTATCGGCCGACGGTCCAAGCCAAAGCCGAAGGGATCATCAAGTTTAGCAAACTTTTTTCCTTGTCGCGACAAAATCTCCGGGCGAAGAAAACAGGCAATGAAGTCCGCAAAGCTGACCCCTCGGCCTCCGGATTCAAGGAAGAGGCTTTCGTACATGTTCAACACCTTTATCAGACTGGGGAACTGGTGCTGAATGGCATTCTCTGGCGTGAGGCCCATCACCACTGGCTTGGTGGCAAAAACATATTCATCCGGAAGAAGCAGCTCCTCGTAGTGCTCCCCCTGACCGGTAGACCAGAAACCTCGGCGAATTCTTCTAAGGAGATGGAGACCTCTCTATCCAATAGAAGGAAGGTATGAGTCGGGATATTCCACTTCTCCAAAAACGCCTTAATCCACCATGTGGGAGGTGCAGAATACTGGAACAACGAAGCGTAGACCGCAGGGTATAAGCCGAGCTTTAGCAGCTGCGATTTCTTCGCCGACAAGATATACCGGGCCCACTGCAAGTACCTGGCCGGATGACGGGGAGTTAGCCCGATGTTGTAGGGCTGTCCCCAAGGGCGCAACTCACCCTGGCATATGCGCCGCCCTAAGGTGTCCAAAGCTGCCGGCGGATGCATAGGTACGTCGGCGATCGAAGGTTGAAGGAGACCCTCCGAAGTCTAATTAACCACCTCAACGGCATAATTCACCGGGGGTGCATCTGCATACGGGATCGCCGAGATACGCTCCGAAGGCGTCGCACAAGAGAAGCTTCGACGACCTCTGATAATCTGGTCGTACCATCTACCCTACAAGTGAAGTTTTTTGTGTTCTGGGTCATGGTCTTTGATGAGCGCGAGAACCTCCCGGTCCACAGGTGCCTCAGGGAATCCTCCCTCTGAACGGACGAACGGAAACAAAGTATCGAAAGACATGTCGCCTGCAAAAAAGGGGGACAGAAGTCAACTGTCAGTGCTATAATTTAATTTTAAATTCTGACACTTGGTACTTTAAATTTGTACCACACTGCAATGCGGTAGAAAGGGGACCAAAGCGGGACCCACAAAATCTAAATGACAATGCATCAATTAATAAAACAGTCTCATCATTTGATGAGACTATAATTTAAATAAGGAAATCCTCAGGAAAATTCTCATTAAATGAGAGATCCCTTGGGAAAAGGAGAAAATCTCCCTTTAAGAGCAAAGCTCTATGACAGAGTGACACTTGTCAAACTCTGATCATGAAGGAATAAAATTCCTCAAGAGCCCGGCTGTGTAATGATGATGGAAAATCCATCAGAAAAGAATTAATTAAAATTAATTTTTATAAATTAAAAAATTCTGGGATCTTCAAGATCCATGAACAAACTCTTAAGAGTTCTTTATCAAAGATTAACAAATCAACATGATTCAAAAGAGCAAAGCTCTGTTCATGGGCTAAGAAACCCCAAGAAAAGATCTCTTTAAGATCTATGGGTTCAAGAGAGTAAAGCTCTGTTAATGAAACCCTAAATGGGTTTTCTTTAGATCAAAGATCTATGAAGAGCAAGGCTCTGATTAATGGGTGAAACCCTAATTTATTAAAAGTTTTAAACTTTTAATAAGTTTTGACAGAGTTCTGACTCTAAAAAGGTTCTTAAATAAGAGAGCTATGCTCTGTGGGAGAATGAAATTCTCAGAAGAGATAATTCTCAAGAAGAAGATGAAAATCATCTAAGAGACCAAAGGTCCAATTTATAGGCATTGAAACGCCTCTTCAATTTCTGAGTTGATCCAAGGGCACAGATGCTGCCACCGCTGCACTCATGTGTGCGCCACGTGAGCGCAACGGTGGGGGGGCATTTGTTTCCCCATGTCACGCCCCGCTTCCTAAAATACGGAATACGAGGGGTTGACAAGGCCAGCCATGCTCCTACGGTCGAGGTAATATCTCTCCGTAGTCACACTTCGGCTTCTAGCTTTACGTGGTAATCAGTAAACAACGCACAGGTAATGAGAAATACAGTAACTGAAGCAAAACAGATACAAGGAACTAACCTGATGGAGATCAAAAGGGTATAGCTCTGGATAGCTAATCAAGATGTCCGTGATGTACGTCTGGTCCTGGTCCAAGCTAGATCCACTTCTCACTTTGAGCATGCATACTCAGGTCGTCAGAGCGACGCGATAGCAATATATATATAAATGCAAGTGGTAACTCGAATAGTGATAATAGATATATAACAGTAAATCAAGATAGTAAAGATGTGAACATAGAGTAACCAATGCGGTGTCTAATAGAGCAGGTGAACAGTAAAGCAGTAAAATAGTGTGTCGGGTGTGTCAATACAGTAAGTAATGCATGTCCATGTCATTATCCCTATCAGTCTCTAAGTCTCACTATACAGGTCACTAAGCCTATCGTCAGTCCAAGTGTGAGAGTCAACCACTCGTGAGTGTCCTCCACCCAAGGGTAGGACCCAAGGGCAAGGGACCACGGGCCCAAACTATAACTCACGGTAATAATCATGTACCCTGTAAATCTCCATATATCTCCATTTATATAAGCCGGCATGTGACTCCTGAGATTCTGTTGACTCTCACACTCAAACTACCCCACACCCCTTGGTCTACATCAAACGCCAACCATAACCTCAAATACCGGTCGGTCCATGACAAGTCTGCGCGAGAACTGGAGACAGGATCTCCATCAAGCACGTCCCGACTGATACCAAAGATAAATGGGCAGTGTCTGGTGCCTTACCCGTGACACCCATACAAGAGCTTCCATAAGTGTCCCATACCACTTATAGTCACCCTTATACGCGTCCCACAGACGTCGACAATGCAATAGAACAATAGGGTCCACTGATTGTGTACAAGTACGTATCACTTTCACTTATCCATTCATGCACGAACACTAACGTACTTGCCACAATCACCACTAATACCTAACACTGGGTAATGCACATGATCACTAGGTTACCAATGCAATGACAGACATGTATGATGTGGTGAGAAAACAGTGTCTAAGGCATGATTAGGATGTCATATGTCGGTATACTACCACTTGCATAATTTATCATAAATCATACATGCCAAATTTAGCAAAACAATGTACAGGGGATAGGTAGTATATTTGATTATCTACGCAGAAAATTTGGTTTCACGTCAATCGGGTTTCAGGATCACTAGATATGGACATTTCATTTTAAGCGTTCACTGCTGGTAATCCGGTTTCAGAATCGGAAGTCCGTTTCGCAACGCATTTTAATCCCAGTTGGGATCAAATTTTAGCGACTCTATAGTTGAATGAAATCTAGGGTTTTCAATAGGGTTTTCAACGCAATAGGCGGATTCTCAATCGCGTCTGTACATCAAAAGTTATGCACTGTTCAACACTAGTATGTCAATTCTGATTCTGACTTGGACTGTTATACGTCCTGTTCCTTTAAATTACAGATTAAATAGCAAACGTCGACAATACGGGATGAAACCACTTGTGTTATTTAGCTAACAGATTCACCTTTAATAAACTGCAGAGTTCCGCAACATACGAGTTCAGGAAACGAGGTAGTACACATTACGGGACAGAAAACAGTAACCCGAGTCGCTCTGGACTGCAGTCCAGAGCCGCTCTCCGACCCAATTATCATCAGAATTTTAGTATAGAAACCATTAGAAACTTGCATATTGTTACAGTTCGTCGAGTTGTCTTCGATTTGAGCCCTTGAACGCATCATTTCAATATGTACACGATTTATTGTGATTTTAACGATTTTGGTGCGGGAAATTCCCAGTTTTCACGGGTGCATTTGGGGTGTTTGTTTTGGTCATCAACAGTCATATTTTCCGGTGAAATTTACACAAAGTATTCATTATCACACGGGCCAGCGTAGGCAATCCAATTCCGTCAAATTAGATGAAGATTCTCGTTGGGCTCTTACATCGAACAGTTGCGTTATCTAAGTCTTCATGAATCGCAAATAGGGAAATAATGCGGTTTGAATTATAACGGAAATAATATAGCATGTAGAAAGTAGGGTACTTTCCTGGAGATGCTTTGGTGACGCACGGCAGCGGCAATGGCACGATCGCGTCACGAACACAGCACAGGTTTAGCCTCGTCGGGTCTTTTGCTTCTTGTACTTGACAGCTTGGTGGGTGCGACGGACGTTGCGACGAACGGCGTGTTGGTGATGATGACGGCTTAAGGGATCGAGACCATAGTTTTGATGGCGACGTTGGTGACCCAAATAGCGGCAACGGCGATCGCTGTAGATGTTCGACGAAATGCCGGGTCTCAACCGCGGCGGCTAGGGATGCAGTGAGGAGGGTGCCGGGGCTGGGGGTCGCTGGTGCTGATACAGAGAGAGAGATATTTAGAGAAACAGAGAGAGAGAGAGAGAGATTTAGAGAGAGAGAGACAGAGAGAGAGAGGTTTAGAGAGAGAGAGAGAGACAGAGAGAGAGAGAGTGAGAGAGAAACAGAGAGATAGAGAGAGAGAGAGAGGTTTAGAGAGAGAAAGAGAGAAAGAGAGGGACTTACGTGGGGTCGACGGAGGTGCCGTCGGGTAGTGGGGCTTGCCGGCGTCGAGTGCAGGGGAGTGAGCTCGGTGGTCGAGGCGGGCTGCTGTGACCACAACGGGAACTAGCGGCGACGGAGACAACCACGAAGGAGGGAGCTCAGTTTGATGGTGATCGACAGGAGTGATGGAGTTGTTGGTGACGAAGGCAAAGGTGACGGCGACTGTGATGGCGGCTTGGACGGTGGTGGTGGCTGTTTGGAGAAGAGGAGGGTGAGGCTTGGTGTTGCGCAGAGGGGGAAGTGAGGGCGTTCGGTTGTGGAGAGAAGAGAGTGAGGGAGTCGACGAGAGATGGTCGCTGCAGGGGAGCTCGGGTGGCCGGAGATGGATGATGATAGGTGTTGTGAGGGAGGAAGTGAGGGCGTTCGGTTGTGGAGAGAAGAGAGTGAGGGAGTCGATGAGAGAGCTCGGTGGTGGAGAAGAAGGTGAGGAGAGGCTCGGTCGATGGAGGAGGAGGTCGGTCGTCGTCGTCGTCGGTGAGCGGGTGATGGGCACTCGAAACAGTGGGTTTGACGATGGGGTTTTTCTGTGGAGAGAAAAGGAGGAGTTGAGACGAGGATGTGAGGGAGAGAGAGGAGTGAGCCATTCGGGGAGCGGGTCGTAGGGGGCGCGCGTGTCGTGGGCGCGAGGAGCGGGGCACGACGCAAGACGAGCGGTGACGTGGGTGCAGGAAAAGAGCGGGAGAGGTTTGTAACGGGAAGAAGAAAGGGTTTGAAGCGGGTCGGGTTGGGAGTTTAGTGAATGGGCTGGGCCGGTTTGGGCTTGGGGATTTTAAGATAAAATGTGAGAGAAGAGAGGAATGGGCCGGGCTGGGGATTAAACAAAAATAGGAAAAGAGAGGAGCGGGTTGGCTTAATATATATATATATATATATTGTTCCATTTATTTTATTAAGGAATAAAGGGAGTGGGCTGGGGAGGAATTTAGGGTTAATTGGGAAGGGGAAAAGAGATGGGCCAGGAAAATAGAGGTTTATATAAATGGAAAAAGGAGATGGGGAATTGGGATTAGGGTTTGTGAAAAAGGAGAGGGGAAAAATAAAATGGATTGGGAGTTTAAAATATTTAAAATGGTTTATAGATATAAATAAATAAATTTGTAATTAACCCTTTTTATAAAAAAATACGGATATTGGTGTATAAAAGAACTGGGTATTACACCCCCAATCAGAGCAAAGCTCTATTTTAAAATTCAAAATTCAAAAATTGAATCAACGCTTCAGATCCAGCGCTAGGCGCGCTGCGCGCCACGTGTCAATCACGGATGCGCTAGCGCCAGGTGCGCTGCGCCCTAGGTAGTGCACCCCCAATCAGAGCATATTTTGAAATTCAAAATTCAAAAATTGAAGCAACTCTTCAGATCCAGCGGTAGGCGCGCTGCACGCCACGTATCAAACTCGGATGAGCTAGCGCCAGGTGCGCTGCGCCCTAGGCAGTGCACCCACAATCAGAGCAGAGCTCTGTTTTGAAATTCAAAATTCAAAAATTGAAGCAACGCTTCAGATCCAGTGCTAGGCGCGCTGCGCGCCACGTGTTAAACACGGATGCACTAGCGCCAGGTGCGCTGCGCCCTAGACAGTACACCATGTGTGCGCTAGCGCTAGGCGCACTGCGCGCCACGTGTCAGACACGGGTGCGCTAGCGCAGGCTGCGCTGCGCTCTGGGCAGCGCACCACGTGTCAAATGTAGGTGCGCTAGCGCAAAGTGCGCTGCGCTCTGAGCGGCGCACCACGTGCAAAGCACGGGTGCGCCAGTGCTGGAATTATAAAATTCCCCACCGTTAGATCAAAATATCTAATAATAATGATAAATCTTGAATTAATCAGAATTAAAATTCAGTTATGAAAAGATTTTCCAATCTTGTTAAAAATAAGAAGATTGCCTTCTGTAAAATAGAAGCCTTAGGATCAAAAATCGAACGGTGGAAAATATCCCCAAATCAATCAGAGAAAGATCTCTTTAACCGATTCAACAAATCAGCTGGCCCTATATAAAGGCCCCAAGACTTCAAGTCTGAGATAGAGAAACCCCCTATACATTTTGAGAAATTCAAAAGAAAGAAGAGAAAGCTCTCAGCAAAAGAAGATTATTTTTTCAAGGTAAAGATCAGGAATGATGAATACAGAGATGAAATCATCTCATAAAAAGAAGAATTATCTTCTTAAAAAAGATCATAGATCTACAAAGACCAAGGTCTTTCATAAAAAAGATAAAAAAGATCTCATCACATAATAAAAGAAGAACATATTCTTCACACAGATCATTGATCTATAATGGCAAGCCCTTTCAAAAAAATAAGAACTATTATTCTTGAATCTTGAGACAAAGTCTCTTTTAAAAGAACATAAATTTATTCACAGATCATAAAAATTGATCAAATGCGCTTTTGCGCTATTGAAATGCGCCCTACGCTATTGAACTGCGCCTTGCGCTTTTGAACAACGTTTCTGCGCTCTCTGGACCGGCGTGCCACGTGTCAACCACATATGCAACTTGCGCTTTGCGCTTCTGAAATAGCGCACTGCGCTCATGGGCTGGCGCTCAGCGCCAAGCGCGCCACATGTCACTCACATGTGCGCCACTAAACTAGCGCAATACGCTCATAAATTAGCGCTCAGCGCTCATAAACTGGCACACTGCGCTCATCATCTGGCGCCTAGCGCAGAACATGACACGTGTCCCTTACATGCGCGCCACGTGGCAGAAGCGCACTGCACTTTTTTGATCGGCGCAAAGCGCCTAGCGCACCATAGGTTGCGCTGACAGAACAAAAATTGTTCTTTAATGGGCCAGAGCTCTGCTGAATGCTTTGCATTCAATACAAGACAAACTAAAAGATTTTTTTTGCCAAGATCTAATGCTCAGCATTATTAAAAGGGCCAAGCCCAAATAAAGGCTCAATAGCCAGAATAAAAATGTTAAACTTTTATTGGACTTAGCCCAATATTGGCCATAAGTCCTCAACTTATATTTAATTGAGCCCGTCTGCTCATAAATATTTAGCAGATCTTAGTCCCAAATTGGACTACAGATCTTTCAACCAACTTACACCGGTTCGAGGGTACATCTCTTTACTCCTCTGATATCTGTCGTTGTAATCCTTCAACGTCTTCAGAGAGGTGACGGGTCCCGACAACCACACATTTCATGGACTGTGGGGTCCATAAACTCATGGACTATGATGTCTTTAAACTTTATAGACTATGACGTCTTTAAACTACGGACTGTGGGGTCCTTAAACTCACGGACTACGATGTCCTTAACCTGGACTGTGGGGTCCTTAAGCCCATGGACTACGATGTCTTTAACCTCGGACTGTGGGTTCCTTAAGCCCACGGACTATGATGTCCTTAACCTTGGACTGTGGGGTCTTTAAACTCATGGACTATGATGTCCTTAACCTTAGACCACCATGTCCTTAAACTGGTAATTGACCGCAAAGTCCCTAAACTAAAACACAATAGAGCCCAAATGCTCTTTTGTTGGATCTAAACAATCCCGTTAAGTTGATCTCAGTCTAAAATTAGACTGACGTATCCTTAACGAGCATTAAGTTGATCTTAGTATAAAATTAGACTAACGTATCCTTAACTAACGTTTAAGTTGATCTTAATCTTAAATGAGACTAACGTATCCTTAAACCCAAACCAAAACCCAAATCTAAGAAGATACGGATTTGGAGTAATCCACTCCCTACGGGCGACAACATAAATTAGTCTCCGTATACAGTCCACGGGCAACCAAAAACAAAACAAACACCCACGACACGAAGTGACCATCTGGAGAAAGAGAAAGTGGTTACCGCGATGCGGTAGCATAATTAACTGCAGAGGCTTGTGCCTGCAGGGAAGAGCGTCCCCACAATCAAAAACCCCTCAAACGAGGGGGAATCTGACGAAGTCTGCTATATCGGCTGCATCCGTTTAAACCTTCGATACATGATGTCATAAATCAACTTGGCATCTTCGGAGAGGTGGACGGATAGCACCAATTAGCATCTGCCCTGAAATTCAGGCCAGACGACCTGCGCGGTCGTGTCCCCATGTCTTTCGGCAGGGAACAGGCATGATGCAGAGCTGAGAACGGGCGTTGTGACACGGTGGTGAGGGCAGCGGAGCTCCGGGGTGTTATGGAGACGATAGAGGAAGTGGCGTCAGTGGTGTCGAGCTCCGGTGGTGGTTGCAACTGGGAGGGACGTGCTCGGGTGAGGGGATGGAGTTGAGGAAGCGAGGAGGTCGGGGCTCGTCACTGAGGTGGAGCTGGTGGTGGCTGCAGCGATGGATGCAAGGGCCCGGTGGGTCGATGGAGGCAGCGAGGCGGCAGTGGGTTCATGGCGTCAGTGGGCTCAAGCTGAAGGAGGAAGACCTCATCGGCTATGAAGAGGGAGCACCGGGGATGGAGTTGGGTTGGCTTGGGAGTCGAAGGTGTCGGTGGTCGCCTGAGGTGGTCGTCATGGCCGTTGGGGAGAGAGTCTAGTGGAGACGTCGGCGAGGGAGAGAGAGAGGGGAACAGTGAGGATTTAGGGGAGGTGATCTCGGGGATTCGTTGGCATGGGGCGCGGTCGTTATGGCGTGGGCATAAGGTAGGAGGAGACGTTGGGAAAGGAAACGAGCGGGAAAAGAAAACGAGGCGAGGGAGAAGAAGAAGGAAGTGGGTGAGTCGGGTCGGGTCGTGTGAGTCGGGTCTGGTAGTGTTAGGGTTAGGTTTAGGAGTTAGGATTAATAATTAAGTAAAATAATAATAAAAATATTTAAAATCTAAAAAAAAAGTGCAAAATTATTCAAGGAAAATCTGACAAAAATATAAGGAAAAATATATACGAGAACCGATGATTTACAGTCACGGTTTAAACCGTGACCAAAAGGTTAAACTATAATATAGAATACCTGATATAGTAGGTAACCGTGACTATATAGATCTTATAGTCACGGTTTAAACCGTGACCATAAGGGAAAATCATAGTGAAGGTTAAACCATAATATAGAATACCTGCTATAGAAGGTAACCGTGACTATATCCTATGGTCATGGTTAAAACCGTGACCATATTATTAAATTTTTTTTAAACAGAAATCTACGCGCTCCACGCGTGCTTCTTTCAATTACAACCAACAATAGATAATGATAATACGATCAAATTTCACACAATTATAACAATCAAGAAATAATATGATTAGAATCAAACACAATTATAAACAAATTATATACACCAAACAGTATATTCAATAAACCAATAAAACAAATGTTTGTATCAACAAATCAAATGTTTGTATCAAAAAATCAATAATCTCTGGTCGTTGGGACGATCCAGCTCCATCGTCCCGTGACTTGAACATACTCCGAAATTCATCTCGTATGGCCTGCCTGATAGCCTCTACATTTGACCGCTTCAACCCCTCGATCTGCGCATCAAGCATATCCACCCACACATTAAGCTGCTCCACTCGATCTTGGAGCCGACGAATCTCCTCCTGCAACGTAGTGGCCACATCTTCCCGTGTCTAGGCCAAAACGTACTCGTGGACGGACAGAGGCCTGGAAAAGTATCGGTGGGCCCAAGGACCAACCCCGTGCTCATAACCACCGTGATGTCTGCTGGATATCGAATCCAGAACAGGGACAATGGCGGTAATCGAGTCGTCGGGGCCAAGTCCTAAGGCGTTTGTCCTCTCCTGGAACTGGGTCTGTGAAGAATATATATATATATATATATATATATATATATATATATACGTGTTAATTTAAATACAGTATCGACTTCATTATATGAAACTTACTATGTACTCGCCCGTGCCCCTGTGTAACGCGGATCGTCTCCTGACAGTAGTGTAGTTGGCGGGGTCTTTCTTTTTTGCGATAAAATTAGGATTTATTTCAATAAGTAATTTGCGACAAAGAAAACATATATTTTTAAACGTCGAAATACTCACGAGCTGGTGCTGAGTGCTAGCCTACGACCGCTTCCCTTGGATCAGGATAGCGCGTTCTCTGATGCCCTTGTTCCAGTTCTCCCTGTTGCGAATCGACGCCGCCTTACAAATATATTGAAGAAAATATTATATATCACAAAATATGATTTCATGTTATATTATTATAATCTTAAAAATTAAATTTATACCTGAACATCATCACGCTCGTAAAACGCGACTAGCAATGGTCAATCCTCTCTCTAGACATCCTGAAAAATGGCCTCCATCATCGCCTACCTTTATTCCTCAGTTGCCGTAGCCCAGGTAATGTAATGATGCTTCCTTCATATTTTCGTCTCCTCTTGATAACTTGGCATTCAGATATGACCTAGTCTATGGGCCGATATGCATCGAACAACATAGGAACGCCATCCTTGCCGATGACGCCGATGAATCTGTAATGTCCCTGGGTCTGAAATTACAAAAATTTAAATATATATATATATATATATATATATATATATATATATAACGACGATTAAATTTAAATGTATAAAAGGGTATGTGATACCTTGCTGATCAGTCATATTTATTATTTATTGCACATTTGCACAGTCATTTTCCCTATTATTATTTTTAATTATTAAAAGGTGTTATTTATAATTGAAGAACATATGTAACAACCGAGTTCAGTTATACCAATTTTTGTTTCCGTATTTGTTTATCTGTGGTATTTTATTTATTTATCGTGTTTGGGTGCGAAAAGTAATTTTACATTTACTTTGCATTCGACCCGACCCGCTTGTTTGAACCTGTTGATTCATGTTTATAAACTACCCTGACTTGTTAAATAGACACGTGCATTTACTGTGAACTGTATATTGGCATTTCTTTTAGCATCGCATATTTTACGTATAACATTTTAGGTCATGTATAATAAATTAAAATTGCAATTCATAGCCTGCATGACACTCCTAACCCCGTGGTAGCGTCCGCGCATCTTGTCCTCCTCCCGTTCAGTGAAACGGACGTGTTTGGATAGTTACGCGCACGTACGTGCATCCGTTCTTAGGGGTATGCATTTTCATTACCTAAGCATCCATTTTAAAATTTGGAAGTCACATAAATTTTTCGTATTTTAAATCTAAATTTTTGGACCCGACCCGGGCGTGTTTTGGAGTAACTTTGTATTTGCCAAAATCTCAAAACGGACTTATATTATAATATTATATCTTTAGGATTGTTTAAACTGTTAAAAATATATTCTTAATATTCTAAAAATCCTAATCTAAAATCCTTGTCTCTCTCTCTCCTCCACTTTCATATTTTTTTTAAATCTTTTTAAATCCTATCCTAACAACTAATCTCGTCGGCTCTCTCTCTCTCTCTCTCTCTCTCTCTTTCTTTTATATTGGATCCCGTCACCTCCCCTCACTATTATCACCTTCCTCTTCTTCGTTTTTTTCCCGCTTCCGAGAACCCTAACCCACGCCTTGCCTCATCGCCGTCGCCATCACCGCCGACCTCACCCTCTCCTCCACGGACAACCTCATCCCTCTCCTCTCCCCTGCAACCCTCGTCTCCGACCAACCCGAACACCCACGCACCTATCTCCGCCACCTTCACTTCCCATCGCCGCCGACCACCTCGTCGGCCTCCCCTGGTCACCATTTCCCCATCTTCTCCCCATCCCTCCTTCTCTAACCCTACCAACCCCCGAACCCGACCACTTCACTCAAGAATATGAGCACCATTCCCTGCACTAAGGACCGCGGCCACTACCCTTCGGTGGCAAACCCTACGCCGGCAACCCGTTGTCGTCGTTGCCCCTTGCCAACTCTCCTGGAACCCCAGAGCACTTATCCACAGTAAGCTCTCTCTCTCATTCTTCCCTTCTTCCCTTCTTCTTCTTTTCTATACTTTCTTTCTTTTATTTTTTCTTTCTGTTTTTTTAGAATCACTGTAGATCGCCGAAGCCGCGACGACGTTGACGATCCCGACGACCCAGCAAGCGTACCTGACCCGTGTGATCACCTTGTGCGTTGTTTGGATCTGTTCCGTGTACCGTGCGCGCGTCGCGACTTTTCCCGCCGACGTGTGATGTTTCGTATACCCGTTTCTTGATCCGTTTAGGCAAGTAAAACTTGCTACATGCTATTCATATTATTTTATACGTATTTAATTGCATATTAAATCTGTTGTTTAAATCTAGTGTCCCATATTCCATTTCGATGTTCCGTTTATATTATTTTAGATCTAGAACTTGAAACATATCATGTTGCATATTAGATTACAATCCATTGCACCCGTATTCATATTTGAATCACATAATGCTTAATTGTACAACCCATAGTACCCTTTTAATAGTTTATAACCCTTCGGACACCATTTGCATCCATCTAGCCTAATATATATGCAATTGCATCCCTAGATCATTTAATATATAATAATGAGATTTTAACATTTCATATTTGATAAAGTGTATTTTAATTAACGTTGGAACTATCACTTTAACCTAAATCGATAACTGTGCATCCATATGTTTTAATCTGTACCTAGTTTGCATACAACATCATAATGTTCCATTTTTATTGTTCCATTAGTACCCCATACTTGTTTTGTATACCCATTCTTATTTTAGTTTGATTATGAGCACCCACATGATATTTGTGCACCCCTGACTTGACTTGATATACCATTTCTTGACATGACGTGATACCGTGCACCTCTTGACATGACTTGATACCTATATACTACCTGACTTGACCTGACATACCATGGCTTTACCTGTTACCTGATCTTGTTACTAATGCCAACAAACTTGACCTGTTTTCCCTACGGACATTTCCTGTTGTCTATCCAGACAAACCTGTACCTGCTTGATCCTGCGTTGGCATTAGCTCCAGATTTATTAATCCCTGACTTGAACATATATAACTTGGGGGTATGGGGAAATCAATGATGAAACCTGACTTGTAACTCGACAGTTCGATACCTTTACTGATCAGTCTTATGGGCTAGGCCAGCCCCGGGGTGATGCTGCTGACATCACTCGTCATTACCTACCACCCTTTACTGCCTTGCGGCACGTCTCGGATTTAGCCCGAGAGTCATAGATCGTGATCCCGGGCACGCACGGGATACTATTAAGTTACATCGACGATTCATCAAATTGATTTCAAAGACTTGAGAGTAGTTAACACAGTAGACCAGTTTAGATTACTCACTGCACACTACCCTTCACTGTCCTTATTTATATTGTTATTTTACCTGTTTTACCGTTCATGATCATACCTGCATGTCTTGCTACCCCTGTTTATATTATTGCTTGATGTTATGACGCACTGACGTCTGGGTTTTGCATGGCCTAGATTCTTTACCTTCGCTACTGGCCGAGCAGGAGTATTTCAGTCAGCAGGCTGAGCAGTGAGGACTTGTTAGTAGTTAGTTCATTTTTTTTCTTTCGGCATTTTCATTCCTGATGTGAGCCCGCATTATGGGACGTATATTCTAGTTTATTCTTGTATTGGATCTTTTGCTTCCGCATTATTTTATTCTTGACTCGTTATTTCTGGCTTATGGATATATGTTAGATAGTTTATTATTGTTCTTGATATCTCTACAGCCGTAATGTGACCGTGGAAGGATATTTCCTATCCATAGGTAGCATGGTTGACCATGTCACTTGCCTATCTTAGCGTACTCTGGGAAGCGGGACGTGACATGGTTCTTTTGGTATCAGAGCCATAGGTTATAGGTTTATCGGGTTGATTCTTTTGTAGTTGGGTATTGGACCCAATACACGAATCAGAATACTCGTGATTAGGAAACATGTCCTGCCACCTTACCGTCTTACCATTTTTAAATCTTAACCTCCTCCTGATTCTACTTTTACGACATGCAAACCTCCTTTGCATATCGACTCGAAACCTGGTTTCCTTTTGTTTATCTCAAGAACTTAGGCGACTTGGGTGGAGTTATGTGATTGTAGCTATGATACCGCGGCATGGTTACAATGCGGTACTCTATTTAAGTAACTTGGAGTTCTAGCCTTGATTCATATCCTTGATCTATATTTTGAATCTGTTATCATGCTAATCCTTTTGGTGCTTTGATTTCAGGAACATGGCAGACAAGAATATGAAAATGTACCAAAGGCGTGTTGACGAAGCCGCTATGCTTGGAGTAATCCGTGGGATGTTGGAGAACTAAAAGCGACAGACCGAGCTAAACCAGCAGCAAGCTGAAGCTTTTCAGGAAGGTTTGCGGACTGTTCAGCAGTCCGTGAACAATGTTGTAACCAGACCAGTTGAGCGTGTGGGTACCGTGACGGATTTCAGGAGACTGGGTCCGTTTGTCTTTACTGGCCTGGAGGAGCCGTTGCCAGCGGAGCAGTGGCTGGTTGACACGGAGAATTTACTCGTTGCGGCATAGATCCCAGAGGATAAGAGGGTGGATGTGGTACGCATCCAGTTGGTGGATTATGCCCGTGAATGGTGGCTTATGGAAGAGACCCGCTTGCCCAAGCCGATCAGTTGGGCGGTTTTTTCGAAGAGTTTCTTGGAGAAGTTCTTCCTGCGGACTGCACGGGAGGAAATGGAAGAAAAGTTCATCAGTTTGAAGCAGAATGGCGCGCCTGTAGATGTACATGCAGCTGAGTGGACGTGGCTCAGTAGATTCGCTGGACCTTTGGTTGCCAACGATGCTGATAGGGCAAGGAGGTTCATGCGCAGTTTGGATGTGGACATCCAGAGGCAGATTATCTCCCTGGGTTTGACCACTTTCTCACAAGTGCTTATAGCAGCCCGAGAGCAGCAGAGCCTATCAATGAAGACTGAGAGTACACAGCTGCCAGCAGTTACAGTGCGGAAGCCGGCATTTGCACCGAACCAAGAGCATGGACGCAGAGGTATTCCAGTGAACCGACGTGGCGTAACACCGATGAAAAAGCCTGTTGTTGTTGATTAGAGAAGGACCGTGATTTGTGACTACTGCCATTTACCTGGACACGTGCAAAGGGAATGTCGAAGGAGGCAGGAACTCTGTTTGGTTTATGGATCGGCGGATCATACTATCAGCACTTGTCCGTCAAAGCTTCGCACGAAAGATGATGTTCAGATGCCACCGCAGAAACCGTTTCAGGGACAGAAGCAGCTGACTCAGGGACCCAATCAAGTTCGAGCATTTACCCTGACGGCTGAGGAAGCTAAGGCTTCAGGAGAAATTGTTTCAGGTATTCTACTTGTTCATGGTTTTCCCGCATTAGCGTTATTCGATTCTGATGCATCCCATTGTTTTATGTCGTCCAAGTTTATTGCTACACACTCGATTGCTTGCATGACCCTGACTAGTTTCTGGGACATACACACTGGGAATGGGAAGATCATATCTAGTAGAGAATGTAAGGACTGTGCAGTTGTTGTTTGCGGACGGAAGCTATTTGCAGATTTCTTGGTGATTGATACAGGCAGCTATGAAGTCGTCTTGGGAATGGATTTTCTTGGCACTTTCCACGCTCACATTGATTGTAGGGCAAAGAAAGTAACTTTCCAGATTCCCGGACATTCAGAGTTTATCTTTACTGGAGGAAGCAGTTCTGTCGGCCCAGTCGAGTTCATGGCTAGACCGACAACTAATGTTCTTTCATCGATGGAGGTTGATAAAGATGAAGCGCCAGCTGTTGTTCGAGATTTCATGGACGTGTTCGAAGATATATCAAGTTTACCGCCGAAGCGAGACGTGGAGTTTGCGATCGATCTTGTTCCTGGTGCAGCGCCAGTTTCTAAAGCGTACTATCCAATGGCACCAGTGGAGTTGGAAGAAGTCAAGAAGCAGGTTACTGAATTACTTGAGAAGGGTTGGATTCACTGCAGTAACTCGCCTTGGGGAGCTCCAGTTCTTCTAGTCAAGAAGAAAGATGACACAAGGAGGATGTGCATCGATTATCGAGAATTAAACCGGGTGACTATTAAGAACAAGTACCCGATCCCTCGTATTGGCGAATTATTTAAGCAGCTTAGTGGCGTGAGGGTATTCTCGAAGCTGGATTTGCGATCCGGATATCATCAGGTCCGAGTTAAAACAGAAGATATTTGCTAGACGGCGTTCCGAACTCGGTATGGACATTACGAGTATTTAGTGATGCTCTTCGGAGTAACGAATGCACCGGCGATATTCATGGACTTGATGAACCGAATCTTTTCACCATTCTTGGACCAGTTTATAGTGGTGTTTATTGATGATATTCTGGTCTACTCGAAGAGTATTGAAGAGCATGCAGAACATTTGAAGATCACACTGCAGACGTTGAGACAAGAAAAATTGTATGCAAAGATGAGCAAGTGCGAGTTTTGGCTTGAAGAAGTGAAGTTTTTGGGACATGTCGTGTCTGGAGATGGAATCACCATTGATCCCGAAAAGATTACAACAGTTTGAGATTGGCCGATTCCGAAGAATGTTGCGGAGATAAGAAGCTTTCTTGGACTTGCCGGGTATTACAGAAGGTTCGTGGAGAACTTTGCTCGTCCGGCGGAGCCTTTGACCAAGTTTACGCGCAAGGAAGTACCATTTGTGTGGACGGAGAAGTGTGCGTTAGCTTTTGAGGCGTTGAAGCAGAGATTGATAACTGCTCCTATTCTGACTGTGCCAGACAGTTCCGGAGGATTGGTGATTCACAGCGACGCATCTGGGAAAGGATTAGGATGTGTTTTGATGCAGCACGGAAAGGTTATAGCGTACGCATCGAGACAGTTGAAGACCCATGAGAAGAATTACCCAACTCATGACTTGGAGCTAGCAGCTGTGATTTTCGCTTTAAAGATTTGAAGACACTACTTATTAGGCGAAAGGGTCGAAGTATTCACTGATCATAAAAGCTTGAAGTATGTGTTCACGCAGAAGGAGCTTAATATGAGGTAGCGTAGATGGTTGGAGCTGATGGCTGACTACGATCTTGATCTTAAGTACCATCCGGGGAAAGTTAATGTCATGCCGGATGCGCTTAGTCGGTTGCCATCAATTCACATGTTGACTGCACAGAAGGAACTTATTGAAGACTTTCAAAGATTTGATTTGGAGGTTGTGCTACCGCATTCTTCGGGACAGTTGATGCAGCTGCAAGTACAGTCGTCGTTGATCGAGAACATTAAAGCAGCGCAGTTACAGGACCCTAGATTGCAGAAGTTTCGAGAACAGGTTGAAGCTGGACTTCGAACGGACTTGTTGATTCATGAAGATGGTTCAATGCGATATGGTAGCCGTTTTTGTGTGCCAAAAGGAGATATTCGCGAAGAACTTATGAAAGAGGCGCACAGTTCAGCATATTCCGTACATCCAGGAGGCACGAAGATATACCGAGATATACGACAGCATTTCTGGTGGGAAGGCATGAAACGGGAGATTGCCCGCTTTGTGGCAAAGTGCTTGGTGTGTCAGCAAGTTAAGGCTGAACATCAAAGGGTTGCTGGTTTATTGCAACCACTTCCGATTCCTCAGTGGAAGTGGGAACATATAACTATGGATTTCGTGACGGCTCTACCGCGGAGTCCGAAAGGCAACAATGCAGTTTGGGTGATCGTTGATCGATTGACCAAGGCAACTCATTTCATACCATTTCGAGTTGGTCAATCAACAGAAGCTTTGGCAGAGCGGTACATGCAGGAAATAATAAGATTGCATGGAGTACCGGTGAGCATCCTGTCCGACCCTGACACTCGTTTCTTATCACACTTTTGGAGGAGCTTACAGGAAAGTTTAGGAACTCGATTGAAGTTTAACACAGCTTCTCATCCTCAGACAGATGGCCAGTCGGAGAGAACGATCCAAACTCTTGAAGACATGTTGAGAGCTTGCATGTTAGACTTCAAGGGTTCATGGGAGGATTATCTACATTTGGTGGAGTTTTCTTACAACAATAGTTTTCAGGCGACTATTCAGATGGCTCCATTCAAACCTTTATATGGTCGCAAGTGTCGTTCACCTGTTTGTTGGGATGATGTTGGTGAACGAAAATTGTTGGGATCAGATTTGGTCGTGCAGACAGTTGAGAATGTTAATACTATCCGGAATCATATGAAAGCAGCACAAGAACGACAGAAGAGTTGGGCAGATACATCGAGAAGACCTCTAGAATTCGCCGTGGGTGATTTGGTATTCTTGAAGATATCACCGACTAAAGGGGTGATTCGTTTCGGAAGTCGAGGAAAGCTTAGTCCTCGATTCGTTGGACCTTTTGAGATTCTGGAACGTGTTGGAGAAGTGGCGTATCGATGAGCGTTACCGCAATCCTTGGCGAATGTTCATGACGTGTTTCACGTATCTCAACTCCGTAAGTATGTTCGAGACGAAACACATGTATTGGATCATTCGGAGCCGACTGTCCGAGAAGATTTGACTTTTGAGGAGCGACCGATTTCGATTGTGGATCAAAGGGAAAAGGTTCTTAAGAACAAAGTTATCCCTCTTGTACTTGTTTCTTGGGGTAATAGCTCACATAGAGAATCCACTTAGGAATGAGAAGATGAAATCCGGCAGAAGTTTCCACATCTATTCTTGTAGTTTGTTGATTGTTTATCCTTTCTTGTTCTTGGAATTTCGAGGACGAAATTCTTTTTATAGTTGGGTATAATGTAACAACCGAGTTCAGTTATACCAATTTTTGTTTCCGTATTTGTTTATCTGTGGTATTTTATTTATTTATCGTGTTTGGGTGCGAATAGTAATTTTACATTTACTTTGCATTCGATCCGACCCGCTTGCTTGAACCTGTTGATTCATGTTTATAAACTACCCTGACTTGTTAAATAGACACGTGCATTTACTGTAAACTGTATATTGGCATTTCTTTTAGCATCGCATATTTTACGTATAACATTTTAGGTCATGTATAATAAATTAAAATTGCAATTCATAGCCTGCATGACACCCCTAACCCCGTGGTAGCGTCCGCGCATCTTGTTCTCGTCCCGTTCAGTGAAACCGACGTGTTTGGATAGTTACGCGCACGTACGTGCATCCGTTCTTGGGGGTATGCATTTTCGTTACCTAAGCATCCATTTTAAAATTTGGAAGTCGCATAAATTTTTCGTATTTTAAATCTAAATTTTTGGACCCGACCCGGGCGTGTTTTGGAGTAAGTTTGTATTTGCCAAAATCTCAAAACGGACTAATATTATAATATTATATCTTTAGAATTGTTTAAACTGTTAAAAATATATTCTTAACATTCTAAAAATCCTAATCTAAAATCCCTGTCTCTCTCTCTCCTCCACTTTCATATTTTTTTTAAAATCTTTTTAAATCCTATCCTAACAACTAATCTTACCGGCTCTCTCTCTCTCTTTCTTTTATATTGGATCCCGTCACCTCCCCTCACTATTATCACCTTCCTCTTCTTCGTTTTTTTTCCCGCTTCCGAGAACCCTAACCCACGCCTTGCCTCGTCGCTGTCGCCATCACCGCTGACCTCACCCTCGTCTCCACGCCCTCTCCTCCCTGGACCACCTCATCCCTTTCCTCTCCCCTGCAACCCTCGACCCTGACGAACCCGAACACCCACGCACCCATCTCCGCCACCTTCACTTCCCATCACCGCCGACCACCTCGTCGGCCTCCCCTGGTCACCATTTTCCCATCTTCTCCCCCTTTCTCCTTCTCTAACCCTACAAACCCCCGAACCCGACCACTTCACCCAAGAACCCGAGCACCATTCCCTGCACCAAGAACCGCAGCCACTACTCTTCGCCGGCAAACCTCACGCCGGCAACCCCTCGTCGTCGTCGCCCCTTGCCAACTCCCCTAGAACCCTAGAGCACTTATCCACAGTAAGCTCTCTCTCTCTCATTCTTCCCTTCTTCCCTTCTTCTTCTTTTCTATACTTTCTTTCTTTTATTTTTTCTTTCTGTTTTTTTAGAATCACTGTAGATCGCCGGAGCTACGACGACGTCGACGATCCCGACGACCCAGTGAGTGTACCTGACCCGTGTGATCACCTTGTGCGTTGTTTAGATCTGTTCCGTGTACCGGGCGCGCGTCGCGACTTTTCTCGCCGACGTGTGACGTTTTGTAGACCCGTTTCTTGATCCGCTTAGACATGTAAAACTTGCTACATGCTATTCATATTATTTTATACGTATGTAATTGCATATTAAATCTGTTGTTTAAATCTAGTGTCCCATATTCCATTTTGATGTTCCGTTTATATTATTTTAGATTTAGAACTTGAAACATATCATGTTGCGTATTAGATTACAATCCATTGTACCCATATTCATATTTGAATCACATAATGCTTAATTGTACAACCCATAGTACCCTTTTAATAGTTTATAACCCTTCGGACACCATTTGCTTCCATCTAGCCTAATATATATGCAATTGCATCCCTAGATCATTTAATATATAATAATGAGATTTTAACATTTCATATTTGATAAAGTGTATTTTAATTAACGTTGAAACTATCACCTTAACCCAAATCGATAACTGTGCATCCATATGTTTTAATCTGTACCTAGTTTGCATACCACATCACAATGTTCCATTTTTATTGTTCCATTAGTACCCCATACTTGTTTTGTATACCCATGCTTATTTTAGTTTGATTATGAGCACCCACATGATATTTGTGCACCCCTGACATGACTTGATATACCATTTCTTGACATGACGTGATACCGTGCACCTCTTGACATGACATGATACCTATATACTACCTGACTTGACCTGACGTACCATGGCTTTACCTGTTACCTGATCTTGTTACTAATGCATACAAACTTGACCTGTTGTCCCTACGGACATTTCCTGTTGTCTATCCAGACAAACCTGTACCTGCTTGATCCTGCGTTGGCATTAGCTCCAGATTTATTAATCCCTGACTTGAACATATATAACTTGGGGGTATGGGGAAATCAATGATGAAACTTGACTTGTAACTCGACAGTTCGATACTTTTACTGATCAGTCTTACGGGCTAGGCCAGCCCCGGGGTGATGCTGCTGACATCACTCGTCATTACCTACCTTTTTTTACTGCCTTGCGGCACGTCTCGGATTCAGCCCGAGAGTCATAGACCGTGATCCCGGGCACGCACGGGATACTATTAAGTTACATCGATGATTCATCAAATTGATTTCAAAAACTTGAGAGTAGTTAACATAGTAGACCCGTTTAGATTACTCACTGCACACTACCCTTCACTGTCTTTATTTATATTGTTGTTTTACCTGTTTTACCGTTCATGATCATACCTGCATGTCTTGCTACCCCTGTTTATATTATTGCTTGATATTATGACGCACTGACGTCTGGGTTTTGCATGGCCTAGATTCTTTACCTTCGCTACAGGCCGCGCAGGAGTATTTCAGTCAGCAGGCTGAGCAGTGAGGACTTGTTTGTAGTTAGTTCATTTTTTTCTTTCGGCATTTTCATTCCTGATGTGAGCCCGCATTATGGGACGTATATTCCAGTTTATTCTTGTATTGGATCTTTTGCTTCCGCATTATTTTATTCTTGACTCGTTATTTCTGGCTTATGGACATGTGTTAGATAGTTTATTATTGTTCTTGATATCTCTACAGCCGTAATGTGACTATGGAAGGATATTTCCTATCCACAGGTAGCATGGTTGGTTATGTGACGTGCCTATCTTAGCGTACTCTGGGAAGCGGGGCGTGACAACATATATGGGTTTATTTGTAAAAAGAATTTTGTCATATGTTTCTTAATTTATAATTAATATAATTGGAGAATATATGCATATCATATTTAAATAAAATATCCATAAGATTATTAATTATTAAAATATGCATATTATATCATATCAAATATTCTTAACCAATATTATTAAGATATCATATCATATCATTGGTTGGAATATTATCTCAAATAAAACAAATACTACTAACAATATGATTTAAGATATTGTGCAGGTTTAAAATAACAAATCAGCTCAAGACTGCAAAGAGGATTGAGGAAATCAAATCAAATCGAATGAGCAAACCAAATTTGCTGAATATTGGGAGCAAATTGAAGAATCTCACAAATGCAGAGAGAAAGAGATATTTTCGGAATATTTTTATCAGAAAAATCTCCTAACATCACAAGAAGAAGGCATGAAAAACCTGGAGATGCAACTCCATCAGAAGGCGGCGGAACCGCGATTAAAAGGAGCAAGTAGCGGCGGAAGCGTGGTCTAATCGTGGCCGTTGGATATGAAAATTCAAGGGCATGATCGTCTTTTCACATAGTTTAAGATGACATTAGGGTTTCAAGTTCCAGAGCCTATAAAAAGGACCGAGTGCAATTAGGGTTAATCATCTATCCATTGATCTACTGATCGAGCAATCTAAATCTCTTGAGAAAATTAGGGTTTGTAGTTTAGTTTTTTAGCGATCAACTTCTGTAATGCAATTTATTATTCAATAAATGGTAGATTTTTTTTAATCTTGTCTCATTACTTTCCGCATTTTAATTTCTGCATTTACTTTCCGTAATTTTAATTTTGTTGTTTCTTATGGGTTCATTCATCTTTAATCTTTCCTCATTTACTTCGTTTTCCCTGATGAGTGAGTAAATTCTTACTTGTTAGGGTTTGTAGGATAGGATAGTATAATGGATGAAAAAATCCCTTAATTTCTTTTTAAAGTTTTAATTTTTATAAACTGTAGCAAAATAAGACTTAATTCTCTTATTCGGCTATGCTATCTATTCATAATAGTTAGACCATGATTTGAGATTCATTAATACTTACTTTGTTGAGGGCTTGAGATAAATAGGGATCAATAGAAGGACAAGGGTCGGTAGAGGGAAACCCTAATTCTTCCAAAAATCCTAATCCGCATTCATCGCTATTTCTTTAGTATTAAATAATTAAAAGATAAAAAGAATTATTTTTAAAACTCTATCCATTAACTACTCAATCCGATAAACCTTACAAGCCCTTCTCTTATAAAATTTTCAATTTTTCTTAGTATAAAACGATAAGAATCCACCTTTCTTTATTAACTCGTCTAAAACAAGATAAGTAATTCACCATTTCCCTGTAGACGACCCGTACTCACTATCGGCTAGCTATTACGACACCGTTATTGATTGCGGTATTTAGAACACATACAAAGACTCAGTTTTTCACACCAATCAAATGGCGCCGTTACCGGGGAAATAGTAGTGATATTTTTCTTGTTATTCGGCTTGATTTCTAAAAAAAATCAAGAAAAAAATAAAAATAAAAAGAGAGCCAAAAAACCGCATTTTGTGTTTTTAAAGATTCTTGTGCGAGTTTTGTAAGAAATTTGGAGCAATTGGAGCGAACCAACAGAGATTCAGAGACAATCAAATAGGACCAGATGAGCATTGGAGTGCTGTGAAAATTTTTGGAGAAGAGACTCCATCAAACGGTGGCGGAACCGTAGCCAAAAGGCGTGTTTGGCGGCTGAACCCTGGCCATCTTGGGGAGTTAAGCCCCCAAATCTTTCAAATATTATTTTATCGTCTTTCGCTTTTCTCTAAAGCTCCAATAAACTGTTTTTACCTGCAGGATTCTTTGCAAACAACGCCGCTAAAAAAATCTATTTGCGTGTTTTTGGATTGTTTTGCATATTTAAAACGGACATTAAGGGGCAAGAAACCCAACTTTAGATTAGGTAGGGATTTCATCACCCTTCTTAGGCCCCACAAACCTCAAACAAGTACACATGTCACGCCCCGCTTCTCAGTATACGGAGAAGTAGACGTGACGGGCTGCGACATATTTACTCATAAGTAAACACGCTAAGCGTAAATAAGCAATATAAATAAATACACAAGATTAACAAGAGATGTAATAAAAACAACAACTTTTATTAACATTCTTTCTTTACATTACAACTGATTTGAAAAGAAATGTACAATGATAAAAGCAATGCCTAAACAGTGGCATACGAATGAAAATGAAATATATACAAGTAGTCTAGAAGTCTGGCCCTTCTGTGAACTGATCCAAGTCCTCCTGGCTGAGCTTGGTCTCCTGAGAGTCGGGTCCTCCTGACGAACATTCCAAGAAAAGAAAGAAACAGGAATGTCGTCAGCGAACTAACGCTCGGTAAGTCCCAAAAGAAAGAATAGAATAGAACAAGTAGATAGGGAAGAACTGATAATTTATACAGGTATATGTTTGTTAAACTGACGTAGTTGTTTGTAGCTTGGTACAGAAGATGTCAGTGTATACAAGAAGAGTCCAACTTTTCCCATGGACTAAGGTAACCCGGTAGTATAAGGCCCCGTCAAGACCCACGGGACAACAACAATGGATGTTTATCTACGTCTTTTAGTGTCCATCATCGTGCCACTTTTAACACATTCCGTACCAATCTACCCCGTTAAAACCCCGTAATGTATATTGTACTGATTTGTAGTTATTAGACTTGCCGAGACCATGGATATAAGTTGTTCATGTAAACGGTTCATGATGTATCAAGTAGTCATGAGTCAAGTCAAGTCATAGCCAAGTCATAGCTATGGTTCAGTCAAGTCAAGTCATGTTTACATGTTGATATTTTTCTGGTATTCAGGTTCAGGTTCAAGTATACATGTTGGTATATTGGATTTATGTTAAATTGGATTCATGTTTGTATTGGATTCATGTTTGGATTGGATTCAGATTGATTTGGACTCAAACTTGAGTCAGACACTTTAAACAGAATTTGATCCTGAATTAAGTTTAGGAATTATCGATAACTGTTGCATATGGACGGCAGGATTTGTGTCTTTTTCCAAGACTATTACCATTGATAACTTCGTTAAGTTTTTCTACCTTAAATAGGCAAGCATTCACTTTTTCCGGCTCCCTGAGGCTCAAGAGAATTGATCCCGCTTAAACCTATATTTACTAAAGTCCTTAAAAGCAATTTATATAACTCGAAGGGGTTTTATGAAAAATATTTTATATACTTTCAAAATAAACCTCGAGTATTTATTTCTCATATTTATGGTTTCATGGATGTAACTTTTAAGATTTGAGGTATTTTAGTGAATATTAACTTAGCTTGAATAGTTCATGGTATTTTAGTGTAAAACTTATCTTGTATTGATACTTGATGGTATTTTAGTGAAACCTGTCATTTTTTTATCCTTTTAGAAAACATAGAATTTTATTATATCTTGAGAATATGTGGTTTTAATAATATTTATATATTATTAAAAATTAATTTTATTATTAAATAGAAAATGCCGTTTTTCTTAAACATCGTATTAAAATTCTTTCGAGACCGAATGCTCTGTGAGGAAGTTTGCATCTCGCTCTACTAGCCCAAGAATGTGCGATAATCCGCACCATCCAATAGCGGGTTCCCCAAAATAGGTTGTAGAGGCATGATTATAAGAAGTTTGATAATACAATTCAAAGAAAAATCAGTTTTTACAGTTCATGGTATTTAAATGTAAAAGTTTAATTAAAGTTATTTAACATGGAGTTTTAGAGTGAAAATTGTTTCTAAATGTTAGTTTAATTATTAACAAGCAAGGTATAGAAATATGAACGAGTGATTCTCAGGAAGAATTATAGTTTCAAAGATTTTAGAATCAAATGTCGGTATAACTTCACTTACCGATATGTTTTGAAAAAGAGAGATTTTATTGTAGAAAGAGAAGAAGGGGGTGGGACTTACTTGCTAGAAGGAAAGAGGGAAGGTAGAAGAAGATGCGGAAGCTTTCGTGGCGTCGTGAGGTTGTTGGAACTTGTGTAGATCCTCGCCGGAAGTCGTTCTTGGGCTAACTCCACCTCAACTTCACTTGTACTTAGAAAATTTTAATATTTTTTACTAGAATTTTCAGAATGAGGAGGGGCTAGGGTATGAGGTTGTATTTATAGGGTTTTGGAATTGAAACATTGAATTAAAATGCATTTAAAATTGGATTAAAGGTGAAATTGAATTCTCTGTTAAATTGCAAAGAAAACAAACAGTGCAGGGGTAATGAGTTAGACCAAAGGGTTTTGTGTGCAAAACACGGGCACCATTGCTAACGGTTGGACCGTCGGCGCCGGTCTTAATCCCGATCTCGCCAGCCATGTGGAGGAGTTAGGTCGTCGGATTCTTTCCACCTATCCTACTCAGTGTACACAACATTTTACACATGTTTATTTTTCCTGACGGTTCATTTTTACGTGTAGTGCACGTGTAAACTTTTGGGCTTCCAAAAAGATTAAAAGAAAAATCAGGAAAATTAATATGTGGCTGATGGGATTCGAACACAGGGACTACGTCACAGTAGTGCAAGGGCTTTACCAGTGAGCTACAAGTGCTTTCTTGCTGTTCTTAAACAAATATAACTTTTAAATTGTGCTCAGATTTGCAAACTCCTTTCTGTACTTTAAGAAGAAAAATTTTGTACAGAAAATTCAGGATCGTTACAATACACATAACCCTATATTAATAAAAAAATATCTAGACTAAGCCTCTAAGGAAAATCACACTCAATTAGGACAAGGAAGGATCGTGAGTAATCTATTGCTTATCCGCATTTCTCTTGTGGTGTCTAAGGCAAGTATGACTAAAGGGGTTTACTTAATCAGGCCTGCTATTTCGGTGATTCGTATAGCGGATACCTCTCACTTACCTGGCATTTACCTGGCTGCAAAATTGATAAGAAGGTGATAGAGGATTTATTCTATGTCTTGTCCTTTGGAAGTCTAAGAGTGGTCTAGTGATTTAACCTAGGTGACCCTAGCTCTAGAGACTGATTGCGTATTTTGTGATTGGTTGAGTCAAGTATTGCGTCCATCACTCTTGTCAAAGCAAAGCATTCTTTAAATCGTTCTCACACGTTATCATACACTGCCACGTGCACTAAACCCGCTCAGTGCATGATCGACTGGACACGGGATTTTAGCGCCCGTTTAGTCCGCGTTTTCGCTATTGACTCCGAGATCGATACTTTTTCACCTTCTTTTTCTCCTCCACCTACCAAGTCTCCCCAGATAGCTACACGAACCCAAGCTATATCTGGCAAGGTCATCCTCTATACTCTGGGCCCATTCTTCAGTCTTAAGAGGACTCTCTTTCCCAAAAAAGTTTCTTGGATGCAACGCACGGAATTGCTTCACTCCAGGAGCTTCGGCTTCGGGACGGTTCATAAGAATAGCATTTTGCTGCCGCTGGTCCTCTAGAAGGCTTTTGATGGCTTCTAAAAGCACTGTTTGTTCGTTGATTAGAGCAGCAACGGTAGGGGGAGGTGGTAAAGTAGGTGGTGGTGTGTTGCCATTGACATTGGTACTGGTATTGTTGGGAGAATCCATCACCTTAATAGAAAAAGAAAGGTTGGGATAGATTCAAGAAATTTGAAATGTAAGGAATGTATAGTTGCCGATTCTTATAATTCTTATGATATATTGCTTAATACTTCATACAGAACTGACCTGCATAGGCCACCAACAAAACCTGTCACGCCATACTTCCCAATAGACGAAAACGGCGACGTGGCAAGCCCGAAACGTATTTATTATGAAAATAAATGCATTAAGCGTAATTAAGAAATATAACAATGAACAAGAATGAGAGGTGGTGATGGGGATTAGTTGATGGTGGAAGTGATGGGGGGTCGACGATGGTGAGGTGGTCGGGGCTCGTCGGCAAGGTGTAGGGGTTGGTGGGTGGCTGCGGCGAGTTCGAGTGTTGGCAGTGGGTGTTGAAAGAGGAGATGGGGTTGCAGAGGGAAAGGAGAGGATGATAATGAGGGGGGAGGAGCAAAATGGAAAGGAAGGGAGAGGGGGGAGGTCATCGTCATGGGTGAGGTGAGGACGTGGGGGAGCGGGTCTCGCGGCATGGACAAGGGAGGGGGAGCCGTTGGAGTCGAGGGGATTTGGTGGAGGGGATCATGGTGAGTTTGTTGGCGACGGGCGCAGGTCTTGTGGACGTGGCTGCGATCGTCGTGGTGAGCGTGAGAAGAGGGAGCCGTTGGGGAAAAGTGGGCGGGAAAGAAAGGAGAACAAAGGAGAAGAAGAGGAGTGGGTGAGGGGTTTAGGTCGGGTCGGGTATGGTGAGCATGGGTCGGGTTGGGGATATTAGGTTAGATTAGGAATAATTAAAATTTAATATAAATATATAAATAAATATATATATATATATATATATATATGTAAAATTGAAAAAAAATTGGAATAAAATCTGGAAAAATACGGAAAAATTTTATATACGGAAACTGGGTATTTACATCATACCCTCTTTACAAAAATTTTGTCCTCGAAATTAAAACAGAAACAACGGAATAACAACACTACACAAACAGATGTGGAAAATGTGCACGTATGTCCTCCTCGCGTTCCCAGGTAGACTCCCATTGAGAACGACCGCCCCAAGATACCGCAAACTACAACTGGGCACCGATCATATCCCAAAGTTGCTTTCAAGACTCCATTTCCAGAACTGACATTCCAGCTTGAAATGATTGGCTTCACGGGAATCACGTGTGTTCTCACGAATCGTTGTGACATGAAGCAATGTGAAGCTCTTGTCACGCCCCGCATCCCAAAATACGAAATACGAGGGGTGACTAGGCTAGCCATGCTTCTACGGTCAGGGAATAATCCCGCCGTAGTTACACTTCGGCTTCTAGCATTACATGATCGCCAGTAAACAGTACTAGAGTAAAGGAAAATCACAGTTCACAACTTTATTACATTGCAATAAAAAGAGTTCGAAATACACTTATTTTGCAAAATAAAACTAACCAACGAAATACAAAGTGCTGAAAGCAAAAGAGATGGCGCTGATAAAGCAGTCTAGATCTCTGCGATCTCGAATGGCAGGTCCTGCTCCTGGGCTGGATCTACTTCGTCCTCTGAGCTTGCACACTCAGGTCGTCAGGGCAGGACATATAGAAATAAATATATATATAGATATATGATTGGTATGCAATATTATTAAACATGAGAAGTGCAACAAAATGCAGAACATGAGTATAATAAACATCAACCGAATATGAATAGTGCAATATAGGTATCATGTAAATAAACTAGGCAATGTGTATATCACTACTTATCGGTCACTAAGTCAATGAAATCAAATGGTGGAAAGGATGCTTGTGTTTAACAAGGGTCTCGTGCATGCCCGAGACTACAGTCCGCTGTGTCCGGGACATAACCCTGTCAGCCGTGCCGCTAGGCCCATGACCTAATGTATGTGTATATATATTACTAATAGCGAATGATCATCCTCTAAATCACTGTACCTCGCTAAATACGAGTTCAATTCCACCTTGATTTCCCCATTCTCTAGGTTATATTATGCATTCAGGTATTAGATAGGTTGTGAACAAATACGTATCGCTGTCATTTTCAATCACTTTTCCACTTATCAATATCACTGTCGTATTTGCCACAACCCAATCACTAACACTAATTTATCGACAATGCAAAACAGTCGCTAGGTCTCAATGTGAATGATCACTATTTTCACGACCCGAAATAGCCCGTGACTGGCACTTGAATCATATGAAATCTATAGGACCCCATCCAATCCAAGTAAGCCAAAAAGCCCAGAAATCTAAAACCATTTTTAGGTAATAAATAAAGGAAATAGTTTTAAGAAGTGAAGAAAACAAGTTTCTAAAACAAGGGTTTTCAAATAGGTAAGCCGAATATGCATTTTAAATCCTCCATATCTTTTCTAAAAATTTCAGCAGAGTTTCCTTTGTAAATACTGGCCCCGAACGGGGTACAACAAGAATAATATATATGCAATAATAAAAGGCATCCTCGAGCGGGAGCTAGCTCTTCGTCAATCGATGGTCACAACCACGCAAGCAATATAATATACAACGCCAAAGGGCGAGGATCAAAACTCAAAGGAAAACTCCAAATCAGCATGAAAACCATAATACTACAACTTGCGACTCTAAGGTCGAAATAATATACAACTGGTTTTCTAAGTCTGAACAATATACAAGTTTTGGTTGATGGAATTACTAGATACAACTGAATAATATATGTACAATGGTGGCTCTGATGCAAAAGAACCCAGCTACCAAAGCAAATCACCCGCAAAGGAAGCAGTGTGTCAGAAATGCCGCCATGGAACCTGTACGGCAAAACCTGCAAGAACTGTGGCACAACGGGGGTGAGTTGCCAACTCGTGAGTGGAAAACATCACAGAGCAGAAATTGTATGTATGACATAATTCTAGATCAAATACGATCAGTAATAATATATCCTCAAATGAATAAGTCTGAAGCATGATAAGGTGGCAATATAACATCTATACATAAGTGTAGTGCCAAGTGCTCATGCCAGTGCCTCAGGTAATAACATATCATAAATATGAGATATGATCAATGTAATCAATGTCAATATATGTATGTGGAAATCGTCCACGTGTCACCCAATGACAATAAGCATCATGCATGTAAATATCATAAACATATGCATGGAAGTATGAGGATGTAAATCAACATGTGTTGCTCGCGACATATCAAAATCATGGAACCTGAGTGTCAAGCATCGACAGTCGAAAACATCATGAAACCTGTGCCTAGCATCGGCACGAAAATCCTCATATATCGGGCCCCGGCAGTCCGGATCGGCCCATATCATCTCTCAACTCCGGTCGGTATCCTCCGGATATCCGCCGAGCTCAAATACAATCACCGGTAGGTAGTAGTCTCTCTGCCAGGCTCACCGTCTGTATACACAGCATCCCTTTCGTGCCCCGGGGTACCATACCGGACTCACCATGTACCCGCAATCGGCCTCACCGCCTCCTCGAATCGGGTTTCACATGTTGCTCTCAGCACCGAGAAAACACATGGTGGACGCACTGAAATATCATATCAAAGGTAACCGGGTTTTAAAACAATTACATACTCTCTTTTGAAATATTCACGGTTCCCAAATCCAGAAATATCATGGAAACAACATATCTCAATGCGTATAATCAAAAGCATGATGTATGCGACATGTAAAAGAAATGTAAGCATATTAGTATATCATGCAATATTGAATAGTAATATGCACATATTGAGGGAAAACCGCTCTTTTAAAATGAATCAGTTTTAAAGAGTATCTTGCGGTTCCCAAATCTCTAATCAAAGCCAGAATCGTCTATGTATGTGCAAATACTTATGTATGTAAGTATGGGTGTACAAGGGGTATGTACACAAGTATGCCATGCAAGAGATCATATCCTGAATGCAACAGTGCTACAGTGTAGTGACATGGCAATTATCGATGATGAAGTGTGTGAGCCGGCAAGCAGGTGTACGTGGAATATATGCATCATCGATAATGGTGCTGGTGTCCTAACAGCATGAGTTTAATATAACAATAACCATTTGCACATGCAATGCGGTGCGAATAACAAGAATATGCAGGAATCGACTAATAAATGCAACAGTGACGCATCTGCGTCAATATAAAAGGTCATACAGTTTGCCATTTGAAATAAGACGAATCGGGGCTTTTAGTAAAATAGGGGCTTTTAGTAAAATAAGGGCTACGGTGTTTTTAAGAAAAGATGCGTCTTTTGAAAATATCCGTAGAATTCCCTTGCCTGCCTTTGAAATACTCCCGATTCGTTAGTTTTGAAATAGGTATGACTCGGATCTAGTCTAACGTCTACTAAGTAATCTACAGACCTAACTAACAAGCTAATCGAAGGGTATGGAAACCACCTAAATCTGAGTCGATATATATATATATATATATATATATATATAATAGTCGGTGATCCCGCCTCAAAGGTACCGCGTACGATACAATATCATATGACATCCTCGAGTCAGGAGTGCGGATCTATCATCAATATGAAGCTCATACGGTAAGTCATCGTACGGCATCCCAAAAGCTGGGTACGGGTTAATATCACAATCCTCTCATCAAATATCAGGTATCCTTATCATCATGTCACATGATCTGGGGTACTGATCTAAGTCTAGTACAAATCGATACCATCTATATAAGTATAAGTGCGTGTGTGAAACACACGTCTAAAGGCCCGCTAAAATCACCTATCGCATCCCAAATACGAATCACATCATATCACCGATCTCATGGCACTACGCCCAATATCATCGACTCGTCTCCAAATATCTTCCATTATCCTCATCATGTAGGTATATGTATAGCAATAAGCATGTGTGTGCATATGAGTGTAACCTATCTAGGGTTCGCATCTAGGAAACTATACTAGTTTACATCTAAACCTTATTCTATCCCTAGTACACCTAATCATGTCCTGAATAACCATTTCACACATAAGCTATCATATATATAGTATATATATTATACTAGACATCGAACTGCGGGGGTGCTATACGCCATCCACCCGACATCCCCCGTAGATATAATCTACTCACCTTGATCCTACGTGTCGGTGTCGATGTCGCCTTCATCTTATTCATTGTCTGAAACCCACGTGAAGGTACCTACATAGATAACAAAATCGGAATGCATATTAAAATCACATCGGGAATACCCAAAACGACACGCTAATGCCTATAGGTTAGAACCTATAGACTACGCTTTCAAAACCATCAAACGACCCTCGATCTCGTCGTACAAACATCAAATGATCGAGGTAAAACACAATACGCAAATCCAGAATTTAAAATACGCAATACGAAAACACGAATCAAAAACAGCAACTATAGAAAATGGTCCCAGATTTCACCCTAGGTCAAATTGGACAATTTTCCATATGCCAAGAGTCTAATTTATAGATGTAGGAGCTACAGAACCAAAACGAACCAAAATGGTGGGACCCAGGCCGCAAATTGCGGCCAAACAGATTAAATCTGCGGCCAAAAAGAGGAGATAGGGTCTGGGGTTTTGGGGTTAGCTTTCTGGGTGCTTGCACATCTCTATGTGTTCACAAAATAATTTTCAGAGTCTCGAGATGATAGCAGATTCCATATAACCCTCACAGATTCCTCAATTCTTCCGATATCGGTTTCTAAATCCGTATTCTGGGTTTCTTGTTTCTGGTTTAGTCCAATGTAATATCACAACAGGGGTTATAGTCCCTAATTACACCTCAATTCACCTTTGAAATCAATTAAAACCCTAAACCCTAACTTGGAATTTCCAAAGTTCACCAAAACCACACAATATCGGTTCTAAACTAACATGGATGCTAAGGGAATGGAAATTCTACCTTAAAGATGGAAAGATTACCTCATTTAAATACCCAAGAATCCCCTACAACACCAAAATGTGATTTTTCTTGGTCCACAACGTAGCTTGCGAGCTTGTGCACAAGGTTTGTGAAGAGGGGATGAGGTTTCGGTGTTGTTTTGAGGTGGCATGTGATGGTGAAGAGGGGATGAAAGGGGAGGAATTTCTGCTGGAGATGGGGCTGCTGCTGGAGATGGAGGGAAGTGAGGGGAGAGAGAGAGAGAGCCAAAGTCAAGCCTCCCCCCATGCCTAATAAATGCCCCAAGCCTCTCTTTCTTTATTCACTTTCTTTTCTTTCATTTTCTTTCCTTTTCTTTTCTATTCTAAACAAAACAAAATTATACATGAGAAAGGAAAACACATGATAGGAGAAAAAATATAACACAAGTGAAAAAAAATGATATGGTGCACGTTTTGCAAAAAATAAGCTTAATGCGCGATTAGCGATATTTAACCGCGATTAGCACTAAAATAGTGTCAAATAAATCATAAAAACTTAAAATTTGCATAATTCACATAAAACACCCTCTTTTTAGTAATTCTATAATTTTCCAAATTTTTCCCAATTTATCGGTATTTAATTATACCGAAATATTAAAATATTCATTTAAAATTAATATTAAATTATAAAAATTCCTCAAAAATAATATTTTATTTTTTGAAATGTTACAACTATGCAGCAAGTATAAAGAAAACATGAAAATAGGTAGAAATGCATTGAACAGATATTCACTATTTTGTGACGACAAATGCCATATAACTTGCAAAATTTACGATAAATCACACGCACAGAATCGACCAAAATAATATAAAAGGTGTACGAAGAACACTTGATAATCTAAGCAGTAAAATTAATTTCATGTCAAACGGAATTCCGGTTAGAGAAATATCATCATTTTAAGATAGCAATCGATTGCTGGAATTCCAGTTTCAGAACTGGAAATCCAAATTCACACGCGTTTTACCAGCAATTATGTTCAGATTCAGGTGTTGCAACAGTTGAATAAAATCTAGTTATATCTGTTAGGTTTCCAACGCATCAAACGGATTATCAATAGCATTTCTGTATTAGAAGTTATGTCCTTTTTAATGTAGCTGTGTAAGAGAGGTCACTGCAGAAACTGCAGAACACATCGGTACGCTAAAATTAAAATTAAATATCAAACGATAGTGAAACAGAAAGGGACCGGATTCAGGTGTTAGATAATTAAATTATCTATGTATTCATATGGTTCTCCATGCATTTTAAGTCTAAAGCGGGGGTGCACAGGTGTTCAAAGTCTGGTATCCAAATCGAAACGCTGCCCCGGACTGCAGTCTAGTGCCGCTTTCACAACCATGTATCATTACAGTGATCTAAAATTGTCAAGAAAATAACTATGGGTAGTTGTAGGTTATCGAGTCAGCTTCTATATGAGCCGTAGAACGTTACGTTCCAAACTGTATTTTGTTTATAAAGATTTTAACAAGTTAGCATGCGCGGTAAGGTTCAAATCTTGTGTCGCCTTTTTGGGGTAACTTTACATGATTGAAACACAGTATTTTGTACCCAAATTCCTACGCGGTATTCGTAATCAATAAAGGGGACTAACTATCACAGGTTCCGCCACAACGAGATATGTTTTAGATTATAGTTCGTACCAAATATTAGAGTAGCATTTGGTAATCGGCCGAAAAACATATATCTACACTACTGTATAACAAATTAATCTAACATGTGTATCGAGCCTAGGTATTAAGGTAGCATGAAAAACAAGAGAAAAGTTTTCTCTTGCCTGGAGACGGTGGCGGCACAGCGACGGCGACGATGGCGGTGGCAACGGTCACGACGACAGTGACGAGCTCGAGTGCGGCCGGGCTCATCAGCGACGGCACGGCAGTGGCCTGCAGTGGTGGCACGGGTGCTGTGGCACAGAGGCGTCGTGTGCAGAGGGTTTGCCGGCGGTGAGCTCAGGCAGCTCGGGGGTTAGGAGCTTAGAGTTGCGCTGGGGATTGGGCTCGATGTCGTGGAGGTGAGGAGGGGGCTGGCTCCGATGATGGTGGAGCAGAGGTGATCGCCTCGTGTCCGAGGAAGCTCGATACGCAGAGGGTGGTGCCGGAGTTGGGTCTTGCGGGTGTTGGTCGACGGGATCACGCTCGGTGCAGGAGGAGGAACCGGGGTCGACTTAGGAGCCCGAGGGTGTCGGTGGTCGCCTAGTGGGGAGTCGGCGGTGGAGGAAAGGTGGTGATGGGGATGGGTTGATGGTGGAAGTGATGGGGGTCGACGATGGTGAGGTGGTCGGGGCTCGTCGGCAAGGTGTAGGGGTTGGTGGGTGGCTGCGGCGAGTTAGAGTGTTGGCAGTGGGTGTTGAAAGAGGAGATGGGGTTGCAGAGGGAAAGGAGAGGATAATAATGAGGGGGGAGGAGCAAACTGGAAAGGAAGGGAGAGGGGCTCGGTCATCGTCGTAGGTGAGGTGAGGACGTGGGGGAGCGGGTCTCGCGGCATGGACAAGGGAGGGGGAGCCGTTGGAGTCGAGGGGATTTGGTGGAGGGGATCATGGTGAGTTTGTTGGCGATGGGCGCAGGTCTTGTGGACGTGGACGCGATCGTCGTGGCGAGCGTGAGAAGAGGGAAATTTAATATAAATATGGTGAGCATGGGTCGGGTTGGGGATATTGGGTTAGATTAGGAATAATTAAAATTTAATATAAATATATAAATATATATATATATATGTAAAATTGAAAAAAAATTGGAATAAAATCTGGAAAAATATGGAAAAATTTTATATACGGAAACTGGGTATTTACATCATACCCTCCTTACAAAAATTTCGTCCTCGAAATTAAAACAGAAACAACGGAATAACAACACTACACAAACAGATGTGGAAAACGTGCACATATGTCTTCTTCGCGTTCCCAGGTAGACTCCCCTTGAGAACGACCGCCCCAAGAAACTCGAACTAGGGGAATGACTTTGTTCTTCAGCATTTTTTCCCGACGATCGAGAATAGTGGTAGGCTGCTCCTTGTAAGACAGATCAGTGCCCAATGTTAACTCCGAATGGTCCACGATATGGCTGTCATCCCGAACGTAGCACCTCAACTAAGAAACATAGAATGTATTGTGCACACCAGCTAGCGATGGAGGCAAGGCTAGTCGATAAGCCACCTCTCCTACTCGCTCTAGCACCTCAAAATGTCCGATGAATTGGGGACTGAGTTTCCCGCGACTACCAAACCTGATCACTCCCCGAGTAGGTGATATCTTCATAAACACGTGGTCACCAATACTAAACTCTAACAATCTTCTGCTGGCATCTGCCCAACTCATCTGTCGGTCCTGAGCCGCCTTGATTCGTTGCCTGATCATCTGAACTTTGCTCACTGTCTGCACTATCAGCTCAGGGCCCAACAACCTGCGTTCACCCACGTCGTCCTAACATAAAGGGAATCGACACTTTTGCCCATACAGAGCCTCGAACGGTGCCATCTGGATGCTAGCATGGTAGCTATTGTTATATGAAAACTCTACCAGATGGAGGTGATCCTCCTAAGAACACTGAAAGTCAAGCATGCATGCCCTCAGCATATCCTCGAGCGTCTGGATAGAATGCTCAGATTGCCCATCTGTCTGTAGATGATAGGTCGTGCTGAACTTGAGTCGCGTGCCCAAACTCTCCTGCAGGCTCTTCCAAAAATGGGAGATGAACCTGGTGTCTCGATCAGACACGATACTAACGAGCACCCCGTGCAGTCTCACAATCTCCTGCATATATTTTTCCATGAGCCACTCCATCGATTGTCCAACTTGGAAGGGTAAGAAATGCGCTGCCTTCATAAGATGATCGACAATAACCCAGACGGCATTGTTGCCCCTTGGACTTCGTGGTAGTGCCATCATAAAATCCATGGTGATATGCTCCCGTTTCCACTCTGGCACTGGAAGTGGTTGCAGCAACCCAGCTACTCTCTGATGCTCGACTTTCACCTGTTGGCATACCAGACACTTGGAGACAAAGCGAGCAATCTCCCTCTTCATTCCGTTCCACCAGACGTGCTGCCTCAGGTTTATGTACATCTTAGTGCCACCTAGGTGCACCGAGTAAGCAGAGCTGTGTGCCTCAGCTAGAACTTCATCTCGAATACCCCCTTTGGAACACACAGCCGACTGCCAAATCTCAGAGAGCCATCTTCATGAATCCGCAAATCTGTCTTCAAACCAGCCTCGACTAACCCCCTGAACTTCAGCAGCTGAGGGTCTCCAACCTGTGCAGCTTTGATGCAGTCTATAAGCGACAATTGAACCTGCAACTGCCAGAGCTGTCCGGGCACACCCGGTGTAACTACCTCCAACTCGAGTCTACGAAGGTCATCGAGAATCCCTTTATGACAAGTCAGCAACGCAGCTGACGGCCTGTGACTGAGAGCATCAGGAACAACGTTCACCATCCCCGGGTGATACTGCAGATCAATGTCGTAGTCTGCCATCAACTCCGACCATATGCGCTGCCTCATATTAAGCTCCTTCTGTGTGAACACATATTTCAAGCTCTTGTGATCCGTGTACACTTCCACTCTTTCGCCTAGCAAGTAGTGCCTCCAAATCTTTAAGGCGAACACGACGGCCGCTAACTCCAGGTCATGCGTAGGGTAGTTCTTCTCATGAGTTCTCAGCTGACGAGAGGTGTAAGGCACCACTCAACCATGCTGCATCAATACGCAACCCAAACCTTTTTGTCATGCCCCGCTTCCCGGTGTACGGGAAGAGGGCGCGACTGGCTGCTACGTATTTACTCAGGAGTAAATACGCTAAGCGTAACTAAGCAATATAAAGAAATATATACAAGAGAAAAATGTAATGAACAACAACTTTATTTATTAACATTCTTTTGTACAATGCATTTGAAAGTAAATACATGGAAGGGAAAGCAATGCCTAAACAGTGGCATAACAGAAATGGAAAGTACTGAAATGAAATGTACAAGTATTTAGAGCTCCGGGTTGAAAACTAGCTGGTCCAAATCCTCGCTGGTGGGCTCGATCTCCTGAAGGTTAACAGAAATGGAAAGTACTGAAATAAAATGTACAAGTATTTAGAGCTCCGGGTCGAAAACTAGCTGGTCCAAATCCTCGCTGGTGGGCTCGATCTCTTGAAGGTCTGATCCACTTGACAACATTCCAAAGAAGAAAGAGAAGGAATGTTGTCAGCGAACAGTCGCTCGGTAAGTCCCAAAGATAAGGGATAAGTAGAATAGGCAGAGAGAGAGTGTTGCTTTTAAACTTGTATTATATTGTTATAATGTTGAATTTAGTGTCAGCGTTGTTGTTAACGTAAGTTCAAGGGTGAATGTCAACCAATCTTAAGAGTGTTCTCGAACCCAACAGGCTGTAATCTAGGGTTAGGGAACCACGGACCCGAATCAAATTTTAGTAACGGGACTTCAACCTAGTGTTGAAATATTCCAAACTCAACAGGCTGTAATCCAGGAGCAAGGAAACACGATCCCTCATGATAGCTTGCTTGTGTTAGTAGACATAGATTCATAATCTAGGGAGACTCTTGAGATTTTGTTGGATTCACGCATGAACTACCCCAACACCCCGTGTATTTATTTTATTGATAGTAATGATTGTACTGATAGTATTGTATTTTATTGTATTGTCTTGTATTATAGATTGTATATACGGATGACTTGCCAAAACCATGATATCGTATAAATAGAAATGGAGGTACTGGATAATCATGTAAATGGAATATATCCATGGTTCGGTTCGGTCTAGGTATATAGATTGTATAGATTGAACAGATTGAATATATGGATTCATATTGAATTGTTATATATACTTGAAACTCATTCAAGTCAGATTGATTATATGGATTCATAAATTCATATTGTAATGTAGTTTTATACTTGAATCCCATTCAAGTCAGATTGTATAAATTGAGACTCAGTCTGAGTCAGACAATTAGAAAAGAAATTGAATCATGAATTATGTTTTGGTGTTATCGGTAACCGCTACACATGGACGACAGGATGTGCGTATTTTTCAAAGACGATTACTGTGTTGATAACACCGTTTGTTAAGTTGTCTACCTTAAATAGGCAAGCACCCATATCTCCGGCTCTCTGAGGCTCAAGAGACTGGTCCCGCTTAAACCTATATTTACTAAGGTCCTTATTGTAATTTATACAACTTGAGGGGGTTTTATGTAAAAATAATTTTGTATAATTTTCAAAATACACCTCAAGTATTTAATTATCGTCTTTAGAGTTTTCATAGATGTAGATTTTATATATGTGACATTTCTAATGAATAAAACCTAATTTCATAACATATGGTATTTAATTGTAAAATTGAACTAGTATGGAATTGCATGGTGTTTTCATATAAAGTGATTCTTTTGATTTAAAAAAGTTGGAATATTTATATTATATCAAAAAATTAGATATTTTGATGATGATATATATATATATATATATATATATATTTATATAAATAATTTTAATTTATTATTTTTGTAGAAATCTCATTTTCTTAAGATATTTGTATTTTTTAAATCTTTCGAGACCATATGCTCCTTGCGGAGGTCTGCATCTCGCACTACTAAGTCCGAGGATGTGCGATAATCCGTACCATCCCGAACGGGTTCCCCGAAATGGGTTGTAGCGGCACATTACAAAGATTTGTTAAAAATACGCATCTTATAGAAAAAGGTTTTGTAGTTTATGGTATTTATTTGTAAAAATCATATTTCCGTATTCTAGGTTCCTAAAAGATATCGTGCTATGATATAGATGTGTGGTGTGAGGAGGTAGGTCATTACGTCGTGAACTATCTAAAGGTATAGCAAGGTTAATGATGTTTTTATGTCGAAACTAAACTATATGGTATTTTTCTGTAAAATTGCGATAAAAATTATAATATACATTCTTTTGAAATGGAACTTGTTCAATATGTTTTGTTAGTGATTAATAGTCATGTTGTGAGAGTTTGGTAGTGTTGTTTTTAAGAAAAGTGGAAGTTTTAAAGAAAAACCGAATCGGAAGTCGGATTAACTCCGCTTCCGTCGGGTTTTAGAAATACAAGTTTTAGATTAGAAAAGAGAAGAGAAAGGAGGGACTTATGGGTTTTTTGATTAGAGAAGTGGAAAAGGGAGGGGCAGGAGGTGTCGGTACGTCGTTTCGTTGCTGGAAGCTCCTAAGGTCGTCGTCGAAAGTTCGTCGGAGCTTCGCCCTTTGCTAACTCCACTTGCACACTATTGAACTTAGAATTTTCTTGAGAGTTTTGGACAGAGATTTGGAGTGAGGATGTAGAAAAGAGTGTGGGTATTTATAGGAGAATTTTAGGGTTAGGGTAGATGAAAAGATGTATTGAAAATTGTATTAAAATTGTATTAAAAATAGATTAATGAGGTTTTAAAAAGGCTCTGTTAATGTGCAGCGGATTTAAACCATACAGAAGTTATAAGAAGACCAAAAGGCACAGAAGTTAAGAAGACCAACTCGGATTTTGTGATGACTTGGCCGGTGGCGCCGGCCGATTCGGCCGAGTCGCCGGCCGAGTTAGGCCGAGTCAGGCCGGGTCTTGTTGCCATGTGTCCTCTATCGATTGGTCTACCTTCTGGGCTCGTTTGTTTTATATGTGACTTTTGATTTTTATGAGTTATGCACGTGTAGGCTCTTGGGCTTCTAAAAATTAAAAAGAAAACTAATTAAAAAAAATAATGTGGCTGATGGGATTTGAACTCTGGTGTTTTGGTTCAGCGGTGCAAGGTCTTACCAATGAGCTACAAGCTCCTTCTTGCTGTTTATAAGCAAATCAAATTTATAACTTATGCTTAGGCTCAAATACCCCTTTCTGTATTTTTGGAAAAAAAATTGTACAGAAAGTTTAGGGTTGTTACATTCTATCCTCCTTATAAAAATTTCGTCCTCGAAATTTGTAAAAGGAGAGAGTATAACATATTCAAGGAAAGTTTGGTGATAGAAGTACTTGATAGTGTATGAATAATTACAAAGTGATGCAAAAGTTTGAAAAGGTTGAAGAGAATTACCAGGGTTCCCTGGCCAACCGTCTCAGCTTCTACGGCCACCAAAGTAAGCCTGGCGTCTCGGCATATTTCTTCATGCATGCTGGTACATCGATGGTTGTCGAGGTAAAGATGGTCCACGTGGAGGTGGTGCAGGAAGAGCTAACCGAGTAGGTGGAGCTTGGATAGCTGGTCTAGCTTTGGAATTAGGATTAGTTCGGTTGTGTGTGCAAGTTCCTATGGTATGTGAGGATGATCCACATATCAGGCAAAGACCGTTTGCTCGTCGGCAATCTTTCATCAGATATCCAGCTCTCTTGCAGTAGGTACAAAAGGCTGGACTGGGCCTGTTGATTGGTACTTCCGGTCTCTTTGGTACAAATGGTGGTCCTGATGAAGCTTCTCCTGCCATATGGTTGGCAGGACGCTTCACTCCGGCAGATTGAGGTTTGCCCATCTTCTTCACCACTGCCTCATATCTTTGGGCAGCTTTCAAAGCCATATCATGGGTTGGGAAATCCCCTGTAGCTAATGCAGCTTGGATTTTTGGGTCCAACCCTTACTGAAATCTTCTAGCTCTGATCTCAGAAGTTGGTATGAGATGGGCCACAAACCTGTTACGGTCTTGCGTTAGCTGTGCAGTATGTGATATATTGAAAAAATTGAATTATTGAATATATCTTATCGACTGAGCATGGTAAACTCGGCATCATACTCATCTACTGATTTGGTCCAAATTGAACCTTGTTGCAGATGTATGAACTGCTATTCCATATCAAAGCAGGCAGTCTTAGGAAAGTCTTTGCATCGAGCGTGTCACGGAAAGTCTTCCATTCGATAGGTTGGTCAAGACGGCTGTTCACGCCAAAAAATTTCTGCGCAAAAGAGCCCAAGGTATCAAATGGCAGCGATACGCTCAAGAAAATATGAACCAGTATTTTTCGGGCTGTATTTTGACAAACTCCCAAATGTTAAACAGCTAAATTTTGATTATATCGAAAGAGTCTCGAAAAAGCCTTCAATTTGATATATTATGTGCCTCCTAATTTATCCGGGATCAAAAGTTATGAGCAAATATACTATGCACATGTAATCTAAGGAAGAAAATGCGAACCAGTATTTTCCGGGCTGTATTTTGACAAACTCCCGAATAATAAACAGCTAAATTCTGATGGTATCGAAAGTGTCTTAAAAAATCCTTCGATTTGATATATTATGGGCCTCATAATTCATCCGGGATCAAAAATTATGAGCAAATGTGCTACGCACGTGTAATCTAAACTAATACTCTACTACATGGGGGATGTATTTTTAGTCCCATATCGGGGAAAAGTGAGATCTCATCTCTACCACTCCCATATAAATAAGAGGGGATAACTCTTAGAAAAGGATGAGTATTCAAAGGGTACATCCCTCCACACCTTCGATATATGGCGTTGTAATATCTCAGTGTCGTTGGAGAGGTAGTGGGTCCCAACAACCAATGATCCTTCTTTTCAAAAAAAAGGAAAAGAAACAAAAAAGAGACAAGAGAAAAAGAGAGGAATCCCCCTATAAACTTTGAAAAATCTCAGAAAGAAGAGGAAGCTCTCAGAAGAAGAAAATTTTCTTCAAGGTAAAAAAAACAGAAAGACGAAATCGTCTTATATAAAAAGAAGAATTTACTTCTTTTTCTAAGATTATAGATCTATAAGACCAAGGTTTTTCACAAAGAGATCAAAGTACCTCATCATAAAAATAAAGGGAAGAACTTAATCTTCCTCAGATCATATATCTATAAGACAAATTGTCTTTCACAAAAGAGATTATAATATCTTATTATAAAAAGGGGGAGAATAATTCAATTCTCTTAGGATCATAGATCCATAAAGGCAGAGCCTTTCATCAAAAATATAAGAAATTGAAATCTCCTATAAAAAAAATAAGAAGTTTGTTCTTAGATCCATAAGACAAAGTCTGTTATAAGAAAGAGAGTTTAATTCTCAGGGCGCCAAGCTGCCTAAAAAGAGCCATAGCGCTCCAATCAAAAGAAGCGCTTCAGCGCTCCAAAACTAATGCATAGCGTTGCAGAGCCTTAGCGCTCCAAATTTCATAAGAAGTGCTTTGCGCTCTTTGACTGGCGAACAGCGCCAAGTGCGCCACGTGCTCCTCACGTGTGCGCTACTTAAACAGAAGCGCTTTGCACTCTTTGACTGGCGAACAGCGCCAAGCGTGCCACGTGCTCCTCACATGTGTGCTACCCAACAGAAGCGCTCTGCGCTCATTGACTGGCGCACAGGGCCAAGCGCGCCACGTGCTCCTCACGTGTGCGCTAAAAGAACATAAACTGTTCTATAAATAAATCCCAGAGCTATAACGAATGCTCAGCACTCAAAGACAAAAAGATTGTTAGAGCCCAAACCAATGCTCAGCATTGTTAAATGTTTAACATTTTAACTAAATGGGCCGAGCCCAAAGTGGCCACAGAACCCTACCTTAGATTATTTGAGCCCATATGCTCATAAATCTTTTGATCTTAGTCCCAAATTGGACTACAGATCTCTCAACCAATATTGGTTTAAGGGTACATCTCTTCACTCCTCTGATATATGTCATTGTAATCCTTCAACGTCCTCAGAGAGGTGATAGATCCCGACAACCAGATTTTACATGGACTATGATGTCCTTTAACTTGGATTGTGGGGTCCTTAAACCCATGGACTATGATGTCCTTAAACTCGGACTGTGGGGTCCTTAAACCCATGGACTATGATGTCCTTAACCTCGGACTGTGGGGTCCTTAAACCCATGGACTATGATGTCCTTAACCTCGGACTGTGGGGTCCTTAAACCCATGGACTATGGCGTCCTTAACCTTGGACTGTGAGGTCCTTAAACCTACGGATTATGATGTCCTTAACCTTGGACCGAAATGTCCCTAAACTAAACAATAGAGCCCAAATGCTCTTTTGTTGTATCTAAATGATCCTGTTAAGTTGATCTTAGTCTAAAATTAGACCAACGCATCCTTAACAAATGGTTAAGTTGATCTTAGTCTAAAATTAGACTAACGTATCCTTAACAAACGTTTAAGTTGATCTTAGTCTCAAATGAGAGTAACAATCCTTAAACCCAACCCAAACCCAAATTTAAGAAGATACGGGTTTTGACTAATCCACGCCCTATGGGCGACAACATAAATTAGTCTCCGTATACAATCTACGGGCAACCAAAAATAAAACAAACACACACGACATGAAGTGACCATCTGCAGAAGGAGAAAGTGGTTACCGCGATGCGGTAGCGTAATTAACTGCAGGGGCTTGCGCCTGCAGGGAAGAGCGTCTCCATAATAAAAAACCCCTAAACGAGGGGGAATCTGACGAAGTCTGCTATATCGGCCGCATCCGTTTAAACCTCCGATGCATGGTGTCATAAATCAACTTGGTATCTTCGGAGAGGTGGACGGATAGCACCAAAGAGCATCTGCCCTCGAAATTCAGGCCTGACGTCCGAACGTCCCGGTCACGTCTTTCGGCGGAGAACAGATTCTGGCACGCCCGTGGGACCTTTTCCTCTTTCCACTCTACACTTCGTGTGTCGTGTTTTTCCCGTGATCAGATAATCGCGGTGTGTATGTTTGTGGTTGCCCTTAGGGGAGTGGATACTGAAGTCGGAGTTTCGTCTCTATGAAGAATGGCGTTTGTTCCTACCTTAACAACAAAGGCTCTGTCATATCTGGTGGAGTCAAGTACGGGCCACATGCAGGCTCAAATCTCTGCAATCCGGCTCTTCAAGAAATCAACGGGCTTCTCTTTGGATCGATGCTCCCACCTCCCACCCTCGGTGCCTCAACGCTGATAGAGAAGGCCCAGAGGAAATCTGTCTTCCACAGGCTGGCTCCCCAAGCTGCAACTTTGCCGATAAAATTAGTCCTCCAACAACCGGCACCTGCCAAGGACCAAGGTCGACGCAGGAGGCAGAATATTTAGGCTCTCAAAGGAAACAGGGGGCAGGCTCCGGAAAAATCCTGAAGCTGGTCAAATCCCGGCCGTAAGAAACGGTCGACATCGATATCAGCATCATACAAAATGAGGTGGGGGCAGTTCTCCGTATGGTCCTGTTTCAACCCCAGTGGTGAATTTTGTTGTTCCAACTGGGAACAGCTTCAAATTGTTGTGAATGGTCAGATAAAGTTCTCCTACCGCAATATTGAAGAAATCTCCGCAGCCCTTGGAGATCCCACGATAGCAGAAACGAGTTCGCTCCCTGAGACAACTTTCCTCATCTATATATAAGGTGTGGAAGCAGGTAAAGGGGAATCACCCCAAGACGGATCCTGATACAGTGGTTCCTCTCAAATCCAAAGCGGCTTTTCACAAAAAAGAGAGGCCTAATAAAGCTCAAGTGCCCGAAGCGAACTCTAAAGGCCAAGACTCCAAATACCCCAAGCCTGGGGGCACGGTAGTTCACATAGTCTATGTGTTGAATTCCAAAGACGAAGTTCAGGTTTATACTAGTCATTGACCTCAAACTCGGTCTGTGACAAAAGTTCAATTGCAACGTGAAAAAATACAGGAGATGCTCGCTCAGGCGGCGGCAAAGGCTAATCCATCACCTAAGGAAAATTGACTTGGGAACGGCAAACGACCTGAGACCTACGTTTGTCAGTGAACTGTTGTCTGAAGAAAAGGAGGCTACGCTTAAAGACATGCTCATGCAGTATAAAGATTGCTTCACATGGAACTATTCCGAGATGCCAGGACTAGATCCAGAGATTGCCGTCTAAAAATTGGCGATATCTCTGGACGTCAAGCCGATCAAACAAGCACCGAGAAGAATACGGCTCGAGCTTGAGATGAGCATCAATGCCGAGGTCAAGAAGCTAATCGACTCCGGCTTCATCCAAGAGGTTCACCGTCTTGACTAAATCGCCAACATCGTCCCAGTGATGAAGAAAAATGGGACAGTGCGCATTTGCATAGACTTCCGGGATCTCAACAAAGCTTGCTCGAAGGATGACTTTCCAGTACCGGTCACCGAGCTGATGATAGATAATACGTCCACTCACGAAGTTTTCTCTTTCATGGACGGCTCATCAGGATACGATCAGATAAAGATGCATCTCGAGGACCAGAAGCATACCACTTTCCGGACCCCTTTGGGCATATTCTGCTACAAGGTGATGCTCTTCGGTCTAAAGAACGCCGGTGCCACCTATCAGAGGGCCATGACAAAGATTTTCGATGACCTCATAACTTCTCTCTCCTCTCACTCTCTCTCTCTCCTCTCTCGCATATCTCTTTCTCTCTCCTCCCGTTCTTTCTCTCTCTTCTCTGCTTATCTCTCTCTCTCCTAACTCTCCTTCTTCTTTTCATATTTCTCCTGCCTCCGAGCTCATTCGAACCCACGGCCCTGCGCTCGCCGCACCCCGTCGTCGCCACTTCAGTCTTCCAGCCTCACCTCAACCCCCTCGTCGCCCTCGACCTCCTCCTCCTCCTCATCTCCCGACCTCATCTTCCTTCCCCGACAACCCACCTTCTTCAAACCCAGCTCCAACCACCTTCGAACTATCACCCGAACCCTCACCTGCACCCCTCGCCGCCGGTGATCCCTCGACCTCGCCTCCACCCTCTATTTCTCTCCTTTCTCCTCTCTTCCTCTCCCTTGCACCAAGCCCGAAGCCCTAGAGCCCAAGAAAACTCACCTCTGCCTTGCCTTGATCCCACTGCCTTGGCTGCTCCCTCACCTCCGGCGACACCAGTCATCTCACCATCATCATCATCTCCCCCTCGCCTTCTTCTCTGAACCTAGAGACCCCAGCCTTCTTCTCCTTCTCCTTCCTTTCTTTTCTTCTCTTCCTCTTTCTTGTTTCTTGTTGTTCCGGTCATCGCCGGCGACCCCATCGCCGCCGTTGATCTCGTCGTCGTCCTCTCGTCTCTCCTGACCCCTGTGCACAAATCTAGTAAGCCTCACCCCTTCTTTCTCTTTCTTCCTCTTGTTCTTTTCTTTTCTTTTCTTTTCCCGTTATTGAAATCTTGATTTGCAGCCATCGCCGGAGCTGGGCTTGACGCCGACGATCCAGACGACCCAGAGGACGTACCTTACCTGCGTGATCACCCTCTTGCATTGCTTGGACCCGTCCCGTGTGTCGTGCGTGCGTTGAGGCGTTTTGCCGACGTCGTACGTGTCGTACATATCTGTTTCGTGATCCGTCGAGGCAAGTTTATCTTTCTACATGCTACATTACTTTATATACATCTATTTTAACAAATATAATACTTGGATTTCAAATCGTGCATCCCAAGTTCTCATTTAACAATTTTACGATGTACGTATAGATCCGCTCATATCATTTCAGATCTAAGACATACAAACTTATCTTATTACATACTATACTACAATATACTGCATCTAATTGAATATAACAGTTCATATTGTTTAAATTGTATATTCCATATTTACCAGTTTATCATTTTACGGTTATATGATAACCGTTTGCATCCATATCATATAATATACATATAGCTGCATATACAGATCACATTAATACATAATACGGTTATATTAGCACCCCATGTTTAATAAAGTGCATCCCACTTAGTCTTGGAACTGTAAATATAACCCTAATCGATAATTGTGCATCCATACCAATAATTATATATCTATTTGCATTCCAGGTCACGTTATTTTATATGACTGCTACATTAACACCCCATGCTAGATAATGTGCATCCTACATAGTCATGAAACTATAGTTATAACTCCTGATAGTTATTTATGCATCCATATTTATTTGTGTATCCATACCATTAATTCTGCATAACTAGTTGCACCCCATATTACATTAACTCATATTATTAATACATCAGTACCCTTTGCTTGATATTGTGCATCCTACTTAGTCATGATGTAACCCCTGAGCGATAATTGAGCATCCATGCTTTTATTTGTGCACCCGTACTTGTTACAGTTTGATTATGAGCACCCACTTGATACCTGATACACCACTACTTGACATGACTTGATATATGTACACTACTTGACATGACCGGATATATCACTACTTGACGTGTTACCTGATCCTGTTTCTAATGCCAACAATCCTGACATGTTGACCCGATGGACATATCTTGTTGTTTGTATAGACAAATCTGTTCCTGCTTGATCTGATCCTGTGTTGGCATTAGCTTCAGATTTATCAATACCTAACTTGAATACATGACTTGGGGGTAAGGGGAAATCAATGATGAAACCTGACTTGTAACTCAACAGTTCGACGCTTATACTGATCAGTTTTGGGGGCTAGGCCAGTCCCGGGATGATGTTGCTGACATCATTCGTCTGTACATATTTCCTGTTTGTGCTTAGCGGCACGTCTCGGATTCAGCCCCGAGAGTCTGGACCATGGTCCCGGGTACGCACGGAATACTATTGAGTTACATAGACGATTCATTAAATTGATTTCACAGAATTGAGAGTAGTTAACCCAGTATTTTAGTTCAGATTACTCACTGCACGTCACATGTGCTTTTACCCTTCACTGTTCCATATTTATGTTACTGTTATACCTTTATTACTGTTCATACTCGTGCCTGCATGTCTTGCTATCCTTGTTTATATTATTGTTGATATTATGACGCACTGACGTCTGGGTTTTGCATGGCCCAGATCCTCTACCTTTGCCGCAGGCCGAGCAGGAGTATTTCAGTCAGCAGGCCGAGCAGTGACGACCTGTTAGTATTTTAGTTTTCTTTCAGCATTTTCATTCCTGTTGTGAGCCCGTATTTGGGACGTACATTCCAGATTATTATTGTTTATTGGATCTATTGTTTCCCCATATTATTTCTTGACTCGTTTATTCTGGCTTATGGACATGTACTAGATAGTTTACTTTATTTCTACTGTTCTCGATATCTCTAGACAGCCGTAATGTGACTGTGGAGGGATGTTTCTTATCCATAGGTAGCATGGTTGGCTCTGTCACGTGCTTATCTTAGCGCACTCTGGGAAGCGGGGCGTGACAACTCTTAATGGAATTCTCGGTGATATACCGACCCCTTAAGGCAGTGAAAGGCCAGGCCATTGCCGACTTCCTCGCTGAGCATCCGATACCTGCCGACTCTCCTTTGAACTGCGAATTGCCGGACGAGCACGCGTTTGACACGATCGACGGGGAGAGAAGAGAGAATGATACCCGGTAGGAACTCTACTTCGATGGAGCATCTTCCATGAAAAAGCGCAAACAAAGCACCCCCATAATCAAATCAGGGGTAGGCCTCATCTTTGTGACCCCACAAGGAGGGATAATGCGCTTTGCCACTTCCTTGACAGAACCGAGGACAAATAACGAAGCTGAATATGAAGCTTTGATAGCGGGTTTTGAGATCACTGTCGACATGGGAATCGAAAACCTCCTCATATACGGAGATTCCCAGTTGGTCGTTACTCAAGTAAATGGCGACTATCAAACGTGCAAACCAGAATTGGTAAAGTACGGTGAGAGAGTGCAACAACTGCTGACTCGAATCCCTGCCTACGCCCTGGAAAGCATACCGCGTAAAGAAAATAGCAAAGCAGATGCATTAGCCAAACTTGCTAAAGAACTGGCTGACGAAAACCTCGATGACGTGAGGATCATTGTGCAAAGTCGTCGGGTTCTCGCACCGGCAGAAATATCTCCGGAGTCTTCCGAAGAAAAGGGAGCGACCGAGCAAACGGCCCTACAAATAAAAGACCAGGAAAAGGCTAAGGATTGGAGAGAAGTCTATATAGACTACTTCAAATCCCAGAGCTATAACGAATGCTCAGCACTCAAAGACAAAAAGATTGTTAGAGCCCAAACCAATGCTCAGCATTGTTAAATGTTTAACATTTTAACTAAATGGGCCGAGCCCAAAGTGGCCACAGAACCCTACCTCAGATTATTTGAGCCCATATGCTCATAAATCTTTTGATCTTAGTCCCAAATTGGACTACATATCTCTCAACCAATATTGGTTCAAGGGTACATCTCTTCACTCCTCTGATATATGTCATTGTAATCCTTCAACGTCCTCAGAAAGGTGACGGATCCCGACAACCAGATTTTACATAGACTATGATGTCCTTAAACTTGGACTGTGGGGTCCTTAAACCCATGGACTATGATGTCCTTAACCTCGGACTGTGGGGTCCTTAAACCCATGGACTATGATGTCCTTAACCTCGGACTGTGGGGTCCTTAAACCCATGGACTATGGCGTCCTTAACCTCGGACTGTGGGGTCCTTAAACCCATGGACTATGGCGTCCTTAACCTTGGACTATGAGGTCTTTAAACCCACGGACTATGATGTCCTTAACCTTGGACCGAAATGTCCCTAAACTAAACAATAGAGCCCAAATGCTCTTTTGTTGTATCTAAATGATCCTGTTAAGTTGATCTTAGTCTAAAATTAGACCAACGCATCCTTAACAAATGGTTAAGTTGATCTTAGTCTAAAATTAAACTAACGTATTCTTAACAAACGTTTAAATTGATCTTAGTCTCAAATGAGAGTAATGATCTTTAAACCCAACCCAAACCCAAATCTAAGAAGATACGGATTTTAAAGATCTTAGTCTAAATTGTATACGGGCGACAACATAAATTAGACTCCGTATACAATCCACGGGCAACCAAAAACAAAACAAACACACACGACATGAAGTGACCATCTGGAGAAGGAGAAAGTGGTTACCGCGACGCAGTAGCGTAATTAACTGCAGGGGCTTGCGCCTGCAGGGAAGACATCCCCGCAATCAAAAACCCCTCAACGAGGGGGAATCTGACGAAGTCTGCTATATCGGCCGCATCCGTTTAAACCTCCGATACATGGTGTCATAAATCAACTTGGCATCTTCGGAAAGGTGGACGGATAGAACCAAATAGCATCTGTCCTTGAAATTCAGGCCTGACGTCCCAACGTCCCGGCCGCGTCTTTCTGCGGAGAACAACGGCTTTCTTCCGCCTTCCACCAGACCCGTGCATTATCCGTAAGTTGCAGCTTTGCAACTAGGACCCAAGCTACCTCTGGCACTTGTGCTGCTGCCAGGTTGTCCTCGATACTCTGAGTCCATTCCTCCGCTTCCAGAAGGCTCTCTTTTCCCGAAAAGTTCTTGAGGTGCAGTGCCCGAAATTGCTTCACTCCGAGTGCTTCCGCTTCTGGACGGTTCAAGAGAACAACACTCTGCTGCTTCTGTTCTTCCAGGATGCTGCGGATCGCCTCAAGCAATACCGTCTGCTCATTGATCAGACGGTAGTGGTAGGGGAGTGTTGTTGACATTGGTGCTGGTGTTGTTTGGGGATTCCATAACCTTGAATGAAAAAATAGGGTTAGGATAGATTCAAAGTATATGAAATGATGAGATTCAAGAAATGTGAATTGTAAAGAATGTTTTCAGTTGCTGGTTCTTGTGATATATTGCTTAGGTTGTCCACACAGAACTGAATTGCATGGTAGGGTTCTGTTCCCGCCAAAATTTTCGGCCAAGAGATTACTTGTTCCCTGATAAAAAAGGGGGGAGAGTCCTCAAAAATTTGGCCTCAATTGAGAGCAAAGCTCTATTCAAAATTTGAACTATGGCAGCGCCTCACGTGCAAAGCATGAGAGCGCTGAGTGCCAGCGTTAAAGAGTTAAAGACTCTGAGGCAGCGCCTCACGTGCAAAGCATGAGATGTTAGTTATATGTATGCCCTAGAGGCCATTACTATACATAGGATGTATATTGTAGTGGATGCTTGGACATATATATGGAGGACTTTCTTGCTCGACATGATAGTATGCTGTCTGGTTGCTCTTTACCTTAACGTGTACACTGATCGTCTCTCTGTTACATGTTGGTAAAGCCCTTAGGATGTGTACTTGACTACCTAGACTATGATGCAGATCATACTAGTGGGGACATGGTAGTCCATAAGTACATCCTTCAAGGTCCTTAGTCGTGGGTGTATCGAGACGGGGCATCGATATACCAGAGTAGACTAGCGTATACCTTCTCGACCCATATAGATGGGCGATGGATGATCCCATATCCATCGGTGTTTGACATCAGAGATGATATACGGGTGCTCAGTGGAGACTGGGTACACTGGACGGACTCACCGAGAACTCCCAGATGGTATTATACCTTACGTCAGATGGCAGTTCTCTGGTGACACTGGTACAGGTTAGTCTGTAGACCCGAGATCGTCATAGAGTCTTGTGTGATTCCCACTGTGCTTTGATTTCCACCTTACCATGTCCAAGAGGGCGTGCAAAACGGTGGTTTTTGGGTACAGTCCCGAATCACATGGAGGCAATGAGCGATAGGAGGGGATTCGTCTCTCCCGGTATAGGGAGTTAATGTTGCGCTGTGTTCGATTGGCTATAACTGGAAATCCCTAGCCAGGGTTGCTGAGATTTACTGGTAAGTGTTACCAGTAGTTTCTCGAACTGTTATAGACCTCATATCGACACGACTTATCGAGCTATTGGGGTCTGACGTTTACCACCCCTAGGCAAGATATGCGACATATCAGACGACGAGACCGGACTGTACGGTAAGTGTTACTGGTTGGATTCACAGGAGTGTGAGCGGGCTTGCTCGTTGATCTTCTGATCGCTCAATACCCGGGTAGCCGTTACGTTTAGCAGACCGCTTGCCGTTTGTGGGTGTTTGATATGATCATCACCTGCTACCGGCGTATTGACGAGTCTTTAGAGTCCTACACAGAGGTTTCCTGGCTCAAGCAAAACGAGATAGGAGCGCATATGAGATAAGTGCGGGACCGAGAATAATACGAGTATGTGATACTGTATTCTATTCTCGCGATGAATGTATCGGTTGGTTGTATGCGATATAACCTAGTTATCGAATCGAGGATTGATTCGATAAGTCGATACATTGGATATTAGTCGGTCATATGCGATATGATCGGATCGTTAAATCAAGTGTTGATTTAATGATTTAATGTATAATTATATATTTGATATATTACTTTATATTAACTAGTATTGGTTCACTTAGGATTATTTTCTCACTTGATTGTGCACATTGTGTATATGATATATGTTTGTGCACTAATTTGTATCATGTTTGATGCTACATGCAAACTTGGGTGTGTATGTTTTAAACCATGGTTTAGGTTAATGGTTAAGGTCTTATTTTATTTCTTTATTTATTTTTGGAAAAACAAAATGGTGGCTTTTCTTATTTTGGCTTGAAGCTTCATGAAGCTTCAAAGCATCTTTGAAAAAGTCTTACCATTTTGTTTTGTTCCTTAACCCTAACCATTTACCTTAATCCTAGTTTATTCTCTACACTAGTTAAACTCACCCATGGTTGCATTATGATAACCATCACTTGATTTTCTTTTTGAAAATGATTGATAATTCTTTTTATTTCTTCTTCTTCATCTTCTTCATGAAGAGAAGAAACCATTGCTAGATTTTTCCAAGTGATGATTCCAAGTGAGAAATCCAAATCCAAAGTGAACCCACTTTCTATTTCTTCATCCTCTACCACTTGCCATGTAGTAGAGTGTGTTATCTTCACAAGTTTTATGACCAAGTGAAGATGGAGCTTGATCTTGAGTTGCCTCGACGTAGATCATCTTCGGCATCGAAGTCGACGACCTAGCCCGATCATTTCTTCGACGAAACCAACGCTAGAGTCCGGGATCCGATGATCGCAGTGGAGGGACGTCATCATGGAGCTAAGGAAGTGGAGGACCGGATCTACAAAGGTTGTAGCCCCATTCACTTAGCACCAAAGCAGTTTAGTAGCTTGTTGTTTCGCCTAATTTCTAGTTAACGATCTATATTAGGGTTTCTCGGCACCTAAATTTTAGAATTTGGCATGGTTGATGCCTTGTGGAACCTCATGGGTGTGTCTAGGAACCCTACAGTGGTATCAGAGCCTAGCTAGAGCCTTAGGCGAAGTGTAGACGAAATTAGAATGCCGATCGAACCTAGAAACCCTAACTCAATCCACTCTCTGGACATTTTCTGGAATTTTGGAATTTTGTGAATTAAAAATATGCAGAAAAATAAGCAGGGTTTTATATGAATTACTGTGAAAAACGTGGGCCCAATTCGATTAAGGCGCCGTGGAACCGTGGCACGAGCATGGCTCGTGCGGCGGTTCCGCGGCCGTACGGTCTGTTCTGTCACCAAGTTTTGCACAGTAATGTCACTATTGTAATCCTGAGTTTTCTAGGAATTTTTAATTTGCACTCAAGAGTTGAGTTTTCTGGGTTGTATTGGGAGTTCGTAGATTCGATCGGATTGTCAAACTTTGTCTATGTGTTTTTCCGGGTACTTTAGAATATGTTAAAAAGTTCGACCGGATAAAAAATACCCAATTTTTCCCCTGTCGGGAAATTTCCAAATGTTGGATTTTTCCGTAGTTTAATGACGTTCTAAGTAGTGCAAGCAACGTGATGGACCCTCTAGAAGACAACAAAGCTTAACTCGATTATGTGACCGTCTTGAACTGCCTTTTGAACCTTAGGGTTTGGGGCAGTACGGCGTGCCACATGTGAGGCGTTGGCTTGACCCTTCTACGGCTGGACCGTTGGTACTGAGGCATGAAATGGATGTTTTTGAACTTATTTCATGTGTTGAGCTTTTTCGGGAAAACTTGGGTGTTTGACTGTTCGATCGGAAAGTTTAACATTTTCTGTTTATCTGGAATGTGATACAATATTTGGAATTCACAAGTAGTTATGTGATAACTGATATGAATGTTATAAACATAGCACTTTAGTCTCAAATGATCGGTTGCCACGGAATTTTGATGCGATCAAAAGTCCGTCGCAATCACGTAGCGTACGCGGATATTCGCCGATAAACTTAATAGACAGCTACACCCCTTAGCCCCGACCAAGTGACTGTAGGAGAACCCCGTTGCCGAAAGCATCCGTTCGGGTGCTCGCGGTAGCGGTGTTCAGCCTTGGTGCACTTCGTCGATGGTATCGAGGGTGCGGCCGCTTACTAAAGTTTGCGACGAGCATTCGATCAGAATGTCGGGAATCCTGTTGAATTGCCCGACTTGATATTGAAAAGAGTTTTCGATAATGAGACTAAAATGTGGGGTTTATAATTGTTGGGCATGCGATGTCTAAGTAATTCATTTGATTAGGCATGCGATGTCTTAGTAGGTTGCGGATTCCAACTGTTGTAGTTTTACACTTTCTTTTCTGCGACCGTAAGTGTAATATGTGATATCGCCGGTTTCGTTGCTATATGTCAACGACAATTGGGATACGCATGTTTACTTACGTTGATGACATGTGATGTTATGTGTTGCTGGATATGTTATATTGGATCGTCGTGTTTGAATAGCCGGGGTTTTTTTTATGTGAGATGAGTGTTTTTCATTTTCATTCATGTAAAAACTTGTATGTACTATTCTTTTATTGGGGCACTTCCAGGTTGCGGAAGATGTCACCCTTTGTATATTATTTACTTTTCTGCACTAGGATAGACCCAAGGAGGGGAGCACAAGTAACCGGGTTCTAGAGTCCAGTGGGAGACCAACTCGAGGAGTCGAGTCCGGGTCTCCTAACTCTAGGATTGGTAGGGTTGCTTGCCGCTATCGTAGGGGTCTAGGGGTGTGGGATTGGCTATCATCACGACCGTGGAATCCGTGTTTTATACTGGCTCGTATTGAAAACACGGACATCCTAGTATATCCAGTGTTTCATATGATTCTTCTGCTGCGATATCTGTGATGTGATCATGTGATGTTCTGTGATAAATAATGTATATAGTATATATGATATATTATATAGACGTTACTTATGTTTTACACCCGCGCTAGCCCTGCCCCGCTCTACCGTTAGTTACCTAACCTAACGGTGCACGAGGGGACATCGAGGAGAATGCGGATGGCATAAGTGTACGTCGTATTTATCTGTGATGTTTAGGTAACTTAAATGATGGGACTTCATTAATATGATTAATGAAAGAAAAAGAAACCTAAAGATGTTGTGGAATCGAATTTTCAAAAACAGGTAGCTACAGTTCTTGCTTTGCATCGCGGTGTTCCTTGTAGAACATCCTGCACCTTATTCGATAAGGAAAGGACCGAGATCCCTTCACCGGGAGTGACTCCTTTAGCAATAACTGGCAGATGCTACAACCCTCGGTTTGTCTTTTGATTGCTTCTCTAGTTCTTGTTTTGCACAGCGGTATATATGATATATCCTGCACCTTATTCGATGAGGAAAGGGCCGACGATCCCTTAAGCGGGAGTGACCCCTTTAGCAAAACTAGAAAAGCCTAAAAAACACTCCATTTTAAAAATCATTTGATTCTACAACGATATCAAGTTCATTACGCAATAGGTTTTCAGAAAAACCTGTCGTAGCCCTACGTCATTTCAGATAAGTCCTACTTAGTATTCGTGCTACGTTTGTTGACATCCGTCAAGGCGTAGTGTGCGGTAGCTAACTAGTATTTATCTGCTTATGCATATGATGCAGATTGGATTAGGATAGTCGTGCTACCTTGTTGACCTCCGTCAAGGGTCGTGCGGGTGGGTTTGATTCAATCAAGAAATGATGGGTTGAACTTGACTAGTAGCCTATGGTTTGTTGACCTCCGTCAAGGTCATAGGGTGCTAGGGGCAAAATTATCGGGAATTTCAAGTGTTGAAATTTGCAATAAGATTGCATACCTTCTATAAGATAGTTGGATCCCGATACCCGCTGCGAGTAAGAGTTACTCCTGGGAGAGTTTTACACATTACAATTAGCCGATCAAGTAGGTGTCTAGAAAGGTGTCAACAGGGTTACGCCTCTGGAAAAACGAGATTTACTTTAATTAGGTCCGTGCGAAAGCACGGGGAACCTCCCTCAAAGTACCAACACTGGCCTGGCTGAAAGATTGGCGAACTTATAGCGTGTAATTAATCCCGGCTAGTCTTTCCTTTTAGGGTTTGAAGGAAGATTTGATAAAAACAATGGGAGCCATCCTGATTAGATAAAATAAATAACCATTCTAATCTTGCAAGAGTGCACGCAGAGTGTTTTCTTCTCTCTCTCTCCAGGTAGCGACCATATCACGCCTTAATCAAGATAATAATATGGATGTATTGACCGAACCCGCTTGTTATACTAGGCTGGGGAACGTTGGTCCCGCTCTAACTTATAATTGTTATAAGACAGAGAAGGAATTAGGGGAATACCAGGATTCCCATGCCGCCCAAACGAAGAAAGTGCATGATGATGCATCTTCTTCGGGTGTGTTCATTATAAAAAACTGTTTCTCAGTATTCTCTGCGTCCAGGGTATTTGATACCGGATCAGGATCCCATATATGTAATTTGTTACATGGGCTACAGAAAGGTAGAGAACTGAGTACGGGTGATAAGTTTCATGAGACAGAAAATGGGGCAAGTGTTGTAGCCAAGTCTGTTGGTCACTGTCACCCTGTATTACTAGTACATTGATTCTGAATGAATGTTATTAGATACCGAACCTGATATACAAAATCATATCAGTCTCTTTATTAGAAAAGAAATGATAAAATTTTGTATTGTTGGATAATGTTTTGAACATTTCCTATTTCAAAAGTTGATCGGTTCAGGCATGTTATCTAAAAGCATTGATGTTCTAAATCAAACTACAGTTCTTAGTATACGGAACACACACAAGAGGAAGAGTTCGGAAATGAACAAATCTTTCTTGAAGCATTGTAGACTAGGTCATATCAATACGACCCGACTGGCTGAAGTTACATTTAGATGCATATTTAAATTAATTTGAATTTACATCTTGTGAAACTTGCCAGTCATGTCACAGAGATAAGATGACCATAGCTCTGTTTACTGGAAACAGAGAAAGAGTTAGTGAACTCTTGGGATGATACATGTTGATATATGTAGGTCCCCTGTCTACACATGCCAAGACCGGTTCTTTGTATTTCATTACATTCTCTGATAATCTCTCAAGATTCAGACATATGTTCCTGTTGAAACACAAGTCCGAACATTTTGAGATATTCACAGAATATAAGTTAGAAATAGAGAACCAAAACAGGTATCAGTATTATGTCATTTGATGTGATCGAGGAGGAGAATACTTGAGCACGGAATTCCTGGATTATTCTAAAAGAGAATGAGATTCTCTCTCAGCATTACTCCTCCGCATACACCATAGCACGATGGTATATCGGGGCGGAGCAATCATACCATATTAGATATGGTGCGCTCTATGATGAGTACTACTGAGTTTCCTATTTCCTTTTGGGGTTGTGCACTTGAGAAGTTGCATGCCTATTGAACTGGGTTCGAATCAAATCAGTGCCTACCACTCCATATAAGATATGGTATGGGAAGAGCCTATCTCTTAAGTAAGTTAAGATTTGGGATTGTCCGGCCTATGTCAAAAGCAAAATCCGGACAACATCGAGGCAGGGTCAGTTCTGTAGAACTGGAAAGGTTCCAGCTATACAAACTGCAGCTGATGATTTGGTAGAACCAAAGGATTCAATAGTTTCCAACGAACCTCAGCGTCTCCGCCGATCTAGTAGGGTTCCTCACCCACCAGAGAGTTACTTCGGTTTCTCTATGACAGTGGAAGCGAGGATTGCATCATGAGATGATGACCCAACTAGTTTCGAGCTGGCCATCAAGAGTGGGACTCTGTAAGAATGGCTGGATGCTTGGCGATCTGAGATGGAATCCATGTACACCAACAAAGTATGGACTTTGGTTGCTATATCTGAAGGGTTAAATCCCCATCAGGAGCAAGTATATCTTGAGAAGATTACTAGGTGTAGATGGAAAAGTTGAGACTTTCAAAGCTAGACTTGTCAAAGGTTTTCGTCATTGACCAGGCGTGGATAATGATGAAACCTTTTCTAAGGAGCTATGCTTAAGTCCATCCAGATCCTACTTGCCACGGCTACATACCATGACTACGATATCTGGCGGTTGGGTGCCATGACTGCTTTTCTAAGTGATGTTTTAGAAGAGTGTGTCTATAAGTACACAGCCAGAGGGCCTCGTAGACAGTGGGAGCAGCGGAAACGCGAGCAAGATGTTTTATGTGATAAAGCAGGCATCGCGGAATTGGAACGTCTGTTTTGATGTGTTAGTCAAAGAGTTTGACATCATCAAAATGGTATATGAACCTTGTATAAACAAAAGGGTAGTAGGGAGTATGGTGGTGATCCTCGTAGAGTACGTGGAAGACATACTCTTGATAAGAAAGGAGTTTCCTATGCTACGCTCGGTCAATCTCCGCTTATCATAATGATTCTCCATATAGGATCAAAGTGATACCTCCTAAATCCTGGGTTTTGGATCTATGAGATAGATCTAATTGGATGTTAGGATACTCACTAGTTGTAGTAAGATGGTATCAGTTGATCCTGGGAAGAATCACTGGAAAGGTTCCAGGGTGATAAGGACGACTGAAAGTCAGTCACAGGTATTGTCTCTACCCTCAGTAAAGGGATGGTATGTTGGAAGAGTTCCAAGCTAGATACCGTGGCAAACTAGACGATAAAGGCTGGGTACATCGCTACTTAAGATGCTACCAAAGAGGCAGTCTGGATGTATATTTGTTCATGAGATGAACTTAGTTCCTCCCATTGTGTGACAATGGAGTTGTGGCTTATGCCAAGGAACGTCCGTCCCATCAGTGATCCAGACATATTCTAAGGCAGTATCACCTGATCATGGAGATGGTTGATCTCCAAGGGGATCGAGGTTAGGAGAGAAGACTCAGAGGACAACACGGCGGATCCACTCACAAAGGCCTTTTCCCAGAGAGAGACTTTTATGGGATGGTTGAGTATGAGATACTGCAACCACTGCTACAGATGGCCCTAGTGCAAGTGGGAGATTGTTAGTTAGATGTATGCCCTAGAGGCCATTACTATACATAAGATGTATATTGTAGTGGATGCTTGGACATATATAGGGAGGAATTTCTTGCTCGACATGATAGTATGCTGTCTGGTTGCTCTTTACCTTAACGTGTACACTGATCATCTCTCTGTTACATGTTGGTAAAGCCCTTAGGATGTGTACTTGACTACCTAGACTATGATGCAGATCATACTAGTGGGGACATGGTAGTCCATAAGTACATCCTTCAAGGTCCCTAGTCGTGGGTGTATCGAGACGGGGCATCGATATACCAGAGTAGACTAGCGTATACCTTCTCGACCCATACAGATGGGCGATGGATGATCCCATATCCATTGGTGTTTGACATCAGAGATGATATACGGGTGCTCAGTAGAGACTGGGTACACTGGACGGACTCGCCGAGAACTCCCAGATGGTATTATACCTTACGTCAGATGGCAGTTCTCTGGTGACACTGGTACATGTTAGTCTGTAGACCCGAGATCGTCATAGAGTCTTGTGTGATTCCCACTGTGCTTTGATTTCCACCTTACCATGTCCAAGAGGGCGTGCAAAATGGTGGTTTTTGGGTACAGTCCCAAATCACATGGAGGCAATGAGCGATAGGAGGGGATTCGTCTCTCCCGGTATAGGGAGTTGATGTTGCGCTGTGTTCGATTGGCTATAACCGAAAATCCCTGGCCAGGGTTGCTGAGATTTACTGGTAAGTGTTACCAGTAGTTTCTCGAACTGTTATAGACCTCATATCGACACGACTTATCGAGCTATTGGGGTCTGACGTTTACCACCCCTAGGCAAGATATGCGACATATCAGACGACGAGACCGGACTGTACGGTAAGTGTTACTGGTTGGATTCACAGGAGTGTGAGCGGGCTTGCTCGTTGATCTTCTGATCGCTCAATACCCGGGTGGCCGTTACGTTTAGCAGACCTCTTGCGGCTTGTGGGTGTTTGATATGATCATCACCTGCTATGGACTGCAGCATCTATAAACTACTATGGACTGCAGCATCCCAAGGCTGACACAAAAAAATGGTACGTCCATAAGCGAGATGGGCACGGATGAAAACCCGAAAGGGCTCCGTGAGTAAAAACAGCAGGACTACCGGCGAGTTTGTGAAAACCCGAAAGGGCGCAATCTCGTTAAAAGACACTTGCAAGGTCCTCTCGACCCTGTAAGGAGAAAATACCTGCGTGAGATTCTTACGACTCACAAGGGAGCAACACACTTAGGAATCCCCATGATTCCTGAGGAGAAAAGACACTTACGAGATCCTCACGACTTGTAAGGAGAATTACCCTTTGAGACCCTCACGGCTCATGGGATTCAAAAGCTTTAAGCTACAGGGATCTGAAGCTATTCTTAAGCCATCACATTTCCCAGATTGCCCTATAAGCGGTTCAATATTGACCCTTGTATACAATCCACGGGCACGAATAAACATTTCCCTAACAAAGTCCCACAAGCGACTAGGGATATGCTCACACGGTGGACAACCCTTGTAAGTCCTCTCGACTTATAAGGAGAAAACACTCTTGTAAGATCCTTACGACTTACAAGAGAACATACACTTAGGAATCCTCACGATTCCTGAGGAGAAAAGACACCTACGAGATCCTCATGACTCGTAGGAAGAAACATCTTTATGAGACCCTTACGGCTCATGAAGTCAAAAGCCCTAGTCGACAGGATCCTAACCCAGTTTGCTAAGCCACTTTTGCTCGAATCGACAAAGGCAAATGATGATTCGCTCCTAGCAATGTCCCGGTTGTAGTGATGTTGATGCCTAAATCGGTATCAAATCCCAAGTCCTTTCACGGTAAATGATGAGTCGCTCCTGGCAACGTTCCAGTCGCAGCGATACTGATGCAAGATTGGTATCAGACCATGAGTTCCATACTCGCGGCAAAAGTCAGCGAGCCATAAATGCATATGAAATAGCCGAAATGATAAGGCAACTTGCAACAAAATAAGCAAGTAAAATATATGTATATATGTATACAAAAATAGCCGAAATGATTGGGCAACTCGCAATATAAAAAACAGCGAGTAAAAAAGAAAAAAATAGCCGAAATGATTGGGCACCGCGAAAAATAGACGAAATGATTGGGTAATCTCGATTTTCGTGATATAAAAAGCTGAAATGATAGAGCATCGCGGAAAGAAAACAAAAAATAACTTTTGTCCTACAGGTGAGATCACATCGATCCCTGTATACAATCCAGGGGCACAAACAAAGAGGGAACCATATCATCCCACCAGGCTCCATCAGAAAGAGAGCCAAGTCTTGATGGTAACATCTGCATCTCAAGAGATCAACTTCGACATTCGTCTCGTTACAGCAGATGCAACGTCAGCAAAGCGGAGCCACGGTAAAGTCCCTAGTTGAAAATCTCGACGGTTCACAGACAACCTAGAGACCATCTCGACATTCGTCTCATTACAGCAGACACAATGTCAGCAAAGCAGAGCAATGACAAAGTCCCTAGTTCCAAATCTTGACGGTTCACAGACAACTTAGAGACCACCTCGACATTTGTCTTGTTACAGCAGATGCAACGTCAGCAAAGCGAAGCCACGGCAAAGTCCCTAGTTCCAAATCTCGATGGTTTACAGACAACCTAGAGACCACCTCGACATTCGTCTCGTTACAGCAGACGCAACGTCAGCAAAGCGGAGCCACGGCAAAGTCCCTAGTTCCAAATCTCGACGGTTCACAGACAACCTAGAGACCACCTCGACATTCATCTCGTTACAGCAGACGCAACATCAGCAAAGTGGAGCCACGGCAAAGTCCCTAGTTCCAAATCTCGACGGTTCACAGACAACCCAGAGACCACCTCGACACTCGTCTCATTACAGCAGACGCAACGTCACTAAAGCGGAGCCACGGCAAAGTCCCTAGTTCCAAATCTCGACGGTTCATAGACAACCTAGAGACCACTTTGACATTCATCTCGTTACAGCAGACGCAACGACAATCAATCTCGGAGCCACGGCAAAGTCCCTAGTTCCAAATCTCGACGATTCACAAACAACCTAGAGACCACCTTGACATTCGTCTCGTTACAGCAGACGCAACGTCAGCGAAGCGGAGCCACGGCAAAGTCCCTAGTTCCAAATCTCAACAGTTCACAAACAAACTAGAGACCACCTCGACATTCGTCTCGTTACAGCAGACGCAGAGCCACGGCAAAGTCCCTAGTTCAAAATCTCAACGGTTCATAGACAGCCTAGAGACCACCTCGACATTCGTCTCGTTATAGCAGACGCAACGTCAGCAAAGCGGAGCCATGTCAAAGTCCCTAGATCCAAATCTCGACGGTTCACAGACAACTTAGAGACCACCTGGACACTCATCTCATTATAGTAGATATAGTGTCAACAACGGCGTTTCTTCTCATTCTAGCAGGATGCAGACGCAACGTCAACAAGCGACCCCAGGGTCAAAATAAAATGGAACCATGGCAAAGTCCCTAGTTCCAACTCTCGACGGTTCTCAAACAACCTAGAGACCATCTTGACACTCATCTCGTTACAGCAGATATAGTGTCAACAACGGCATTTCTTCTCACTCCAGCAGGATGCAGAAGCGACGTCAACAAGCGATCCTAGGGTCAAAACAAAATGGAGCCATGGCAAAGTCCCTAGTTCCAACTCTCGAAGGTTCATAAACAACCTAGAGACCACCTCGACATTCGTCTCGTTACAGCAGACGCGGTGTCAACAACGGCGTTTCTTCTCACTCCAGCGGGATGCAGACGCGACATAAACAACAAAGCCATGGAAAAATCCCTAGTTCCAAGTCTCGACGGTTCACAGGCAACCTAGAGACAACCGCGACATTTGTCTCGTTACAGAAGACGCAATGCCAGCAAACGAAGCAAAGGAAAATCTATAGCTTCAGGGTCTTGACGGCAACTCAAATAAAACCTGAAAGACTATCGGAGATCATCCCACACCAGCGCGGAGTGGTTATGACTCATCGGGGCTCCTAAACTGAGCCTAACCTCAAGTAAAAAGAGACATGGAATATCCCTAACACTTGCTCTTTCGACGATAATACTACCTGGAAGATTGCTTGAAGACGTCTTGTCCAGCTCCCGAAAGGATCAGAGACACGACGGTCGCAAGGCTACTCGAACAGCAAGATTGCCTATCGAGGAATACATCAGCCAACGCGACTGTACGATGGACAAAACCCTAGTACCACAGACCCTAACGAACCTCTGTCATAAAGAGCAGAGGTTAACTGTGTCGTTAGGACATTCTTGCGAGAACTTCTCGATTCGTCTCAACTCGTGAGGAAAGTAGTGTCCTTGTGAGAACTTCTCGATTTGTCTCGACTCGCAGGGAAAAGCCTTAGGCAATAGGGATAAGGACCTGTTTCCTAAGCACTGGGGCCCTGCAAGTTGGTCCAAGATGGACTCTTGCATACTATTCACGGGTCACACTCTCCAAATTCGAATCTCGACAAGGAGGGAAACAACCACTTATGAGTCCTCTCGACTTGTAAGCGGGAAAAATTCTCTTGTGAGATCCTTACAACTCTCAAGAGAAAACACACTTAGGAGTCCTCATGATTCCTAAGGAGAAAATACACCTACAGGATCCTCTCGACCTGTAGGAAGAAAAGTCTTTATGAGACCCTCATGGCTCATAAAGTTGAAAAGTCTTAGGCGGCAGATCTGAACCTCTTTCTTAAGCCATCCCTGCCCTGCAAGGAGGTCAAGATGGACTATCCACGGGCCACACTCTCCCAAGTTGAATATCGAAAAGGGGGGAAACAGCCACTTATGAGTCCTCTCGACTTGTAAGGAAGAAAATTCTCTTGTGAGATCCTTACGACTCTCAAGAGAAAACGCATTTAGGAATCTTCACGACCCCTAAGGAGAAAATCACACCTACAGGATCCTCTCGACTCGTAGGGAGAAAAGTCTTTATGAGACCCTCACAGCTCATAAAGTTGAAAAGTCTTAGGCGGTAGATCTGAACCTGTTTCCTAAGCCATTGCTGCTCTACAAGGAGGTCAAGATGGGCCATCTGCGGGCCACATTTGCCAAAGCCACATTCGCCAATGAAATAAAAAAGCCACTTTCGGGTCCTCACGATTCGTAAAGAAAAATACCCGAGTGAGATCCTTATGACTCATAGAGGCGATGAACACTTAGAAATCCTCATGATTTCTAGGGAGAATATGCACCTGTGAGATCCTCTCGACTTGTAGGGAGAAAAAACCTTCTTGAGACCCTTACGGCTCATGAAGATGAAAAAGTCTTAGGCTACAAGGACCCTAAACTTGTCTCCTAAGCCCTCAATTCTATGGCCATAAGTAACTCTGCACTACTTCACCCACGTACATGCTTACGTGGGCAAAGTAGTAGGGGGCATTTGTTCCCGTCAAAATTTTCGGCCAAGAGACTACTTGTTCCCTTATAAAAAGGGGGGAAAGTCCTCAAAAATTTGGCCTTAATTGAGAGCAAAGCTCTATTCAAAATTTGAACTAAGGCAGCGCCTCATGTTCAAAGCACGAGAGCGCTGAGCGCCAGCGCTAAAGAGTCAAAGACTCTGAGGCAGCGCCTCACGTGCAAAGCACGAGAGTGCTGAGTGCTGTTCATATCAGAATTTTGCATTATTATATTCCCCATTCTTAATCATATTATGAATAAATAGGTGCTTTTGATCCATGTCTGCTAAATAGTTGCAGGTTACAGGTTCTCAGAACAATACAGTGAAATTCATGAAAAGACGCTACAAACGTGAGACTACGACCAACAAATAGATAAATCTGTATGATGCCGTCTACCGGTTTAGGGAACAAACGAAAATCAGCGAACAGTTCAATGCACAAAGTACAAGGGCAGCACAAGATTCAGAACTTCACGGCAAAAAGTCCACAACATTCTGCACTGTGGAAATCTGGAAGAAAGTAGAAAAGATTCTGAGGAACCAAGTGAAGAAAACAGAAGGAAATAGCAACATGAAGCAACCCTGAAGAGATGGGCCCAAGAACCCACCAAATGGTCACGAAACCGCTGCCAAACAGGCCTTTCTGTCGCAGTTCTGCAGCCATAATACGCACGTGTCGGTGGGGTGTCGATGCTTTGACTCGGTCTTTGGGGTTGTTTTGTAATTTCATGTATGGATCAGAATGTAAACCTAGGGGTTTTCCCATCTATAAATAGGAGGGCTCAAAGCCAAATAAAGGGTGCTTCTTCTAGGGTGCCTTTCTTAAGATACCTCTCTTTGGCTTTTTTCTAGATCTAAATTCAATTGTAATGCGTTCTTGAGGTCATCAATAAAGTAAGAGTTTTTATTTTTATCTCTCATTCTTTTATTATCTGAATTTAATTCTTGCAATTTTTATCTGTTCTTTTAATATCTGCAATTTAGTTTTCTAAGATAAAAATTATATAAAAAAATGAATTTCATTGTTAACTTCCTAATGAGTGAGTAATCCCTCACTTGTTAGGGTTAGGATAGGAAAGGTTTGAGAGATGGAAATCTCTCTCACTCCTTTCTTTGCCCATATAATTTTATTAAAAGGACTCTTTTTTAAATCAACCACACACCGCTCACTACGGCACTCTATCCTACGTGATAGCGGTGATTCCTTAGTTAGACCGGATGTGATTGAATTAACTGGAGGTTAGGGGTAAGAGCCAAGAACGGACGGACAAGGACCAAAAGGAAGAAACTTAGTTTCTTCCCAATCGTGCTAATCCCCGTTGTTGCCGATTACCTTAACACCTTTATTCATAACTAAGGCATTGATAGAAGCGAGAAGATCCTTATCTCGAACTAACCTAATCCTAACCCTAGCAAGCTTTTTATCAACTTTTATCTCATTCTTAGATCTTAATATAAAACCACCAATTTTTTGGACTTAACTCGTTAAAACATAAAGAAAAGGAATCCTTCTCCCTGTGGATCGACCCGTACTCAACCGGCTAGCTACCAAGCGACACCGTTGTTGATTACGGTATATTCTTAATTTTGATTTTAAAACGCACGTACGCAAAAGACGATCAATCAAATAGCGCCGTTGCCGGGGAGACAGTAGTCTCTTTCTTTGTGTAATTTCGGGTTAATAATAATAAAAAAATTTAAAAATTATAAAAATTGAAAAAAAATTAAAAATCAAAATAAAATAAAATAAAAATAAAAATCATCTTGTTCTTTTTGAAAGGTTTTTGTGCAAGTGTGCAAGCTTGGAGCAAGCTCTGTTTCAGATCTGGAGCAAGCCCAGTAAACAAATTAAGAAACAGAGGATCTAAACAGACAGGGGAGAATCCAAACAACACAGAGAAAAATTTTGGACATCTAAATCAACTAAACCGCCGCGGAACCGCGGCAAATTCAAGCAGTTGACCGCGGAACCACGGTCAACCTGTGCCGTCAGCAGTTAAAAATTCTCTGTGAGTATCTCTTTTCTCCTCTCCTCTCCTCTGCACTCCACTGGAAAAAAAAATTCTGCAGGTATTATTTGCACAACAACTTCTTCTTCCTATCCAATAAATTGTTTTTTTGCAGGATTTTTTGCGCTGCCAAATAAAAAAAAAAATTTGCAAGTGTTTTAGATTTTTTGTGTGTTAACTGCTTTGCATAATTAATACGGACTTTTAAGGGGCTATAACACCAATCAAGATTGGGTGCGGATTTCATTACCCTTCCTAAGACCCTAAAAATCACTAAAAGCATATGCATCACCCTTGAGCTAATTAAAAAAATATCTAGACTCAGCCAATTAAGGACTTTCGCGCTCATTAGGACAAAGGAAGGTTGTGGGTATTCAGTCGTTTATCTAAACCCGACTTTGTGGTGCCTAGGCTAGATAAGTGAGAAAGGTAATTTTAAAAGGCCCGTCTCACGGTGATTCGTGAGCGGATCCCTCCTTTCTTCATTTGTGCTTACCTGGCCACAATTGACGGTGAAAAGGCGATTTGAGAGATATCTCACAACTTGTCACTTTGAAACAGTTAGGAGCAGTCTAGTTGACTTAGGAGACCTAGCTCTAGGTTTGATTGTGCATGTTTAAACTGTGGTGGTTCCGTACAAATTTTTGCAAAACTCTTTCTAATAAAACACTTTCAAAATTTTCAAAACTCCAAAAATAAACATTTTTTTAAAATATAAAAAAAATAAAATTTTTTAAAAAAAATCACATTCTTTTTCCTCTCCTTTCTCTCATCACATCATGGGTACCCCACCCCGCAAAACTCTTGCCAAACTTTGGTACCCACAACCAGATATTACTTCGTACGCTTCTTGTTTTGGTCAAATTTCGAACGACCCTTCCATGCCCAAAATTTCTTTGAAAGATCGAATAGACGCGTCTAGGACAACCAGTTGGACTCCGCAATCCACCTTATATCAACCATTTCAACCTTCACCACCTTCTTACGTTGATACCCCCTTTTCGAATCCTGTTGTAACTCCGAAACCCATGTCTATTGCTGAACATATTGAACAATCTCGTAACCAATCTTTCGCTCTTTTCACCACTACGAATTCTTTGGATCAACAATTCAATTCACCTTCTTATCCAAATGTTGATCCTTCTTCTGTCCAACCATTCAATTCCTATCAGTCCTACCCGACTTTTACACCTTCCCTAGATATTGCTTCTACACAGCCATTTGGGAGTTCACGTATCCAAACAATTTTGAATCTTTTACTGAAACCCCATCACAACCCATGTCTAGTCTGGAACAGTCGTTGGAAGACTTTATGGTAGCGTCATGCCAACAGATGAGGTATTTGAATGCGTCCATGGCCGCCCTCAAACAACCTAACGAACCGGTAGCTAGTTTTCAACTAGCTCCAAATTTTCCAATGTATGATGAGGCGGTTGGAAAGATTGATAATTTGAGTGGAGAGAGTGAGCTGTGCACCCTTCCAAATCAAACCTACTCATTCCCAATTTAATCCCACAACTCCGGTTTTGAATATCTATCAAGTGTCCCAAATGATTCACCAGTTGAAAATAGAACGTGCAATGAGTTGTGCGGCTTTGTAGTGTTTGATTTACCTAATTGTGATGGGTCCCTTTCGAGTGAAACCATCACTAATCCTTTTGACCTATACACCTCCACTCTAGAACCTGAATTGATTAATATCCATGCTTTTGATGAGGTGTCTGAAAAAATTGATTTTCACTTGATTGAGGATATAGACGCTGGGAATATTTTGGATGATGAACCCACATATTTGGATGAGTTTCTCTCTCCAATTCATTATCCCGAGTCATTAATAGTTTTTCCCGAACTTCATATGCGTCTTGATTTTGATGAGAATTGCATGGATAAGCTAAATTTTGAGGAGAGTATTGAGGAAATTATTGAGGATGAAGCAGTTTTACTTGAGGAGTCGGATTTTCCAATTCATTCTATCCCTTTCATTGACTGCGCACACCCTCCTGAATCTTTAACCGATACCCTTCCTCAATCACTTCCCTCCATCCTCGTTCCGACCTTGCAAGAAACCGTTACAATTTCATTTTTTATGTCTGGTTTACCAAGTTCGACGTACCCATGTTTTCTCACGAATCTTGAGGGATTTGACCTCATTTCTTAGTGGGTTGATAAATTAGCACAATAGCTTTTTACACATCGGTCATTACAAATTGTGCTAATTTATACACTCCATCTCCACCCTCAAGTTCGTATTCAACTTCTTTCTCCCACTTTCTCAGGTTCTTCTATTCTTTCTATAATTTCAGTGAGTGTTGATGAATCACAATCCGATAATTCAAGTTTGATCATTCCAGAAAGCCAACTTGATTTGGATACTTTTGAAAATGAGGTAGATGAGTTTTTCGAGTCTCCTACCTCCATAATTTTTGACAAATCAAGTATGATAAATTTTGGCACAAAACTTACTGACAGTAAAATGTTCAATTACATCGATGAGAGTTTTGAAGAACTTTTCGCTGACGAACTTGCATTCTAAACAACAAGGATTTTATGATTAATCAACCCCCACCTATAGAAGTTGAACCACCACCCTCTCTTCTTATAAAATACGAGAATGCCAATATTCCACTCATTTCTGATCATTCACATTCTCGTTTTTATTTATCATCACCTCTTATCTCCTCACATTCACGCTCACGCAAACCCTTTCCATACCACCACTTATCTCTTCCCCACTTCTTCTTGGCTCTGTATAACATGTTCTTCCACCGACCTATACGTTACATTGATAAATTCTTCAAATGGTTGGTGTTGACTTTTGGTCTTTGCAAAGCTTGGTATTGACCAATAACTTTGAACCCCCTCTTTAAAAGCTTAACATTGTTTAACTAAAGTTTGGGGGTATAATTTGGCTCTCGAAAATAATTTTTTCTAACTCAAAGTGGTGAGCCAAAAATAAATTTGGGGGAGATTTTCACGATTATATTTCATGTCCCCGTTAATAAATTTTTCCTCCCAAGCTTACAAGTTTATGAGATTTAAAAAATGGCAACAGTAGAAACAATGTTTCACTTAAGTTTGGGTGGAATCTTTTTGTGTATATATATTTTGTTTTCTTTTTATGTTAATAATAAAAATAAAAATTTTAAAAAAAACAGGGGAGTGCCGGCAATTTTGACCCTCTTGGTGTTGCCTGACAGTAAGGGCACTGTCAAGTTTAAGTTTGGAGGTGTGCTCGGTAAGCTTTCTTCCTTCGCATTCATGTGTATATTTTTGCATTTGCATACTTATTTTAAAACCCATAAAAATTTAAAAAAAATTAAAATTATAAAAATTGAAAAGTTCAATTTTGGCCATATTTGACTTAAGTTCAACATGACGGTTGACTAGTTAGGAAAAACTAGATCCTAAACTTAGTAAATTAAAAACCCTAAAAATAACCTTTCTTAAAGTTTAATTATAGAAAATATATGTCCTTGTAGTTTATTTAGAAATAGGCAAATTTTGAGTTCAGTTCTTGGGCTAAGTCAAAATAAGGGAAGAGTATTGAATTTTTATTTGAAGTGTAAGTCTGAAAAATAATTCCGAAACTTAAGTCTAAATTCTGAAAATATATACCCTACAACTCGCACATACACGCACCTTGAAACTTAGGATAGTAGAGGATACCTTGAAATGCTCTTGTCTAAAATCCTTGGTATGAAGGAAAATAAAATAAAAGTACAAGTGTGAATAAAGAGATAAAATAAAAAAATGAACACTGGTTTTGTAATTACTTAAGGCTGCATAAATAAAAAAATATAGCGAGGGAGCTTTATCACCTAGTGCCTTTAACTAACTGGTTTGGAAGTCACTGCTAAGCCTTAGGTATTGCAAGACGAGGAATAACGCCTAAATGCGCTAGCACATTTTGTAATCGGTCGTTTAGTACCTCAAGAAGTATTAACGGTTGCATGAAGGATATGTGAGCAATTTCATCTAAAATTCACCAACTAAAAGTACTTTGGATGATGGACAAGAGTATGATAGCTTGAACTGAATTTCCACGTGTAGGGGTAAAAATTACACACACGTAGGGGTATATGATTGGGGTTTGGATGAGAGATAGGAATGAAAGATAGGGCTTATACCTTCAGTAGAAATGATAAAAATTCCTAAGTTGAGATGGAACTTTAGAAGGAAAATTCAAAAGATGCTGAAAACTGAATAAATTTGCAGAACATATACGATCTTAAGTTAAATGATAAGTGAGTGTGAAAAATACGGGTTGATGATTTCTAAGTTGAAGATAATAGAATTTCTTACTAGAATACTGAATTGAAGAATGAAAATTAAACAGGCCAAATTGATCGGATTTAGTGGGTAGTATCCGCTGAAAACCCTCAGGAGACAACACTCCTCCTACTAGGAACACCTAGAGGTTTAACGGCTTGTTGCACGAGCTCAGTGCAATCGCGATTCCCTGCGAAAGTGAGGTTAGGATTTTTCGAGAATAAAAATAGCTTTGCTCGGGATGAGCAAAAGATAAGTTTGGGTGTATTTGTTCATATTAGAATTTTGCATTATTAAATTCCCCATTCTTAATCATATTATGAATAAATAGGTGCGTTTGATCCATGTCTGCTAAATAGTTGCAGGTTACAGGTTCTTAGAACAATACAGTGAAATTCATGAAAAGACGCTACAAAAGTGAGACTACGACCAACAAATAGATGAATCTGTATGATGCCGCCTACCAGTTTAAGGAACAAACGAAGAGCAGCGAACAGTTCAATGCACAAAGTACAAGGGTAGCACAAGATTCAGAACTTCACGGCAAAAAGTCCACAACATTCTGCACTGTGGAAATCTGGAAGAAAGTAGAAAAGATTCTGAGGAACCAAGTGAAGAAAACAGAAGGAAATAGCAACATGAAGCAACCCTGAAGAGATGGGCCCAAGAACCCACCAAATGGCCGCGGAACTGCGGCCAAACAGGCCTTTCTGCCGCGGTTCCACGGCCATAATATGCACGTGTCGGTGGGGTGTCGGTGCTTTGACTCGGTCTTTGGGGTTGTTTTGTAATTTCATGTATGGATCAGAATTTAAACCTAGGTTTTTCCCATCTATAAATAGAAGGGCTCAAAGCCAAATAAAGGGTGCCTCTTCTGGGGTGCCTTTCTTAGGATGCCTCTCTTTGCCTTTTTTCTAGATCTAAATTCAATTGTAATGCGTTCTTGAGGTCATCAATAAAGTAAGAGTTTTTATTTTTATCTCGCATTCTTTTATTATCTGAATTTAATTCTTGCAATTTTTATCAGTTCTTTTAATATCTGCAATTTAGTTTTCTAAGATAAAAATTATAAAAAAATGAATTTCATTGTTAACTTCCTAATGAGTGAGTAATCCCTCACTTGTTAGGGTTAGGATAGGGAAGGTTTGAGAGATGGAAATCTCTCTCACTCCTTTTTTTGTCCATATAATTTTATTAAAAAGACTCTTTTTTAAATCAACCGCACACCGCTCACTACGGCACTCTATCCTACGTGATAGCGGTGATTCCCTAATTAGACCGGGTGTGATTGAATTAACTGGAGGTTAGGGCTAAGAGCCAAGAACGGACGGACAAGGACCAAAAAGAAGAAACTTAGTTTCTTCCCAGTCGTGCTAATCCCCGTTATTGCCGATTATCCTAACACCTTTATTCATAACTAAGGTATTGATAGAAGCGAGAAGATCCCTATCTCGAACTAACCTGATCCTAATTCTAGCAAGCTTTTTATCAACTTTTATCTCATTCTTAGATCTTAATACAAAACCACCAATTTTTTGGACTTAACTCGTTAAAACATAAAGAAAAGGAATCCTTCTCCCTGTGGATCGACCCGTACTCAACCGGCTAGCTACCAAGCGACACCTTTATTGATTGCGGTATATTCTTAATTTTGATTTTAAAATGCACGTACGCAAAAGACGATCAATCAAGTGCCAAGCGCTAAGAGTCAAAGACTCTAAGGTAGCTCATCACGAGAGCGTTGAGCGCCAGCGCCATGAGTCAAAGACTCCGAGGCAGCGCCTCACGTGCAAAGCACGAGAGCGCCAGCGCTAAAGAGTCAAAGACTCTGAAGCAGCGCTCACGTGCAAAGCACGAGAGCGCCAAGCGCCAGAAATAAATGTTCTCCACCGTTGGATCAAAGATCCAACGAAGATGATAAATCATCAAAATTCATAATAAAATTCTGTTAAGGAAATACTACTCAGAATCTTTCCAAACTGGAAAGATTGTGCTCTGTAAATCAGAGCACCGTTGGATCAATGATCCAATGGTGATTAAAAATCACCAAGATACATAATAAGTTATGTATGGGAAAATATTTTCCTAATCCTGTTAAAAACAAGAATATTGCCTTCTGTAAAACAGAAGCCCTAGGATCAAAGATCCAACAGTAGGAAACATTCCCAAATCAATTAGAAAAAAAGATCTCTTCAACTGATTCAACAAATCAGCTCGCCCTATATAAGGACCCCAAGACTTCAAGTCTCACAGAGAGGACCCCCCCAAGCTTTGAGAAATTTCAAAGAAAAGAGCAAGGTCTGAGAAGAAGAACTTTTCTTCAAGGTAAAAAACAGAGAGATATAAAACATCTCATCAGAAGAAGAACTTAGTTCTTATGCTAGATCATAGATCTTTAAGACAAATTATCTTTCACAAAAGAGATCATAATATCTCATTATAAAAAGGGGGGAGAATAATTCAATTCTCTTAGGTTCACAGATCCATAAAGGCAAAGCCTTTCACCAAAAACATAAGAGATTGAAACATATCCTATAAAATAAGAACTTTGTTCTTAGATCCATCAGACAAAGTATCTTATAAGATAATTTAATTCTCAGAGCGCAAAACTGCCTAAAAAGAGCCTTAGCGCTCCAATTGAAAGGAGCGCCCCAGCGCTCCAAATCTAGCGCATAGCGCTGCAGAGACTTAGCGCTCCAAGTTTAAAGAAGCACCCTAGCACACCAAATCTAGCGCACAACGCTGCAAAACCTTAGCTCTCCAAGTTTAAAGAAGCACCTCGCGCTCCAAAGTCTGGCGCACAGCGCCAAGCGCGCCACGTGCTCCTCACGTGTGCGCTATTTCACAAGAAGCGCTATGTGCTCATTGACTGGCGCACAGCGCCAAGCGCGCAACGTGCTCCTCACGTGTGCGCTATTTCACAAGAAGCGCTCTGTTCTCATTTATTGGCGATCAGTGCCAAGCGTGCCACGTGCACTTCACGTGTGCGCTATCTCACAGGAAGAGCCTTAGCGCTCTAAATCTGGTGCTCAGCGCCAAGCGCGCCACGTGCTCCTCACGTGTGCGCTGAGAGAACATAAATTATTCTTTAAATGATAAAGCCCATAGCCATAATGAGTGTTCAGTATTCAATAAAAGACAAAAAGTTGTTAGGACCAATGCTCAGCATTGTTATATGAAAAAGGACTGAGCCTAATTAACTGTCTAACATTTAAAATGAATGAGCCGAGCCCAAGTTGGCCACAGATCTCTAATTCAGATTAATTGAGCCCATATGCTCATAAATCTTTGATCTTAGTCCTAAATTGGACTATAGATCTCTCAACCAATATTGGTTCAAGGGTACATCTCTTCACTCATATGATATTTGTCGTTGTAATCCTTCAACGTCTTAAAAGAGGTGACGGGTCCCGACAACCAGACATTCCATGGACTGTGGGTTCCTTAAACTCATGGACTATGATGTCCTTACACTTTACAGACTATGATATCTTTAAACTAGACCGCAAAGTCCCTAAATTAAAACAATAGAGCCCAAATGCTCTTTTGTTTGATCTAAATGATCCTGTTAAGTAGATCTTAGTCTAAAATTAGACTAACGTATCCTTAACAAATGGTTAAGTTGATTTTAGTCTAAAATTAGACTAACGTATCCTTAACAAACGTTTAAGTTGATCTTAGTCTCAAATGAGATTAACGATTCTTAAACCCAACCCAAAACCCAAATCTAAGAAAATACGGATTTGGACTAATCCACGCCCTACGGGCGACAACATAAATTAGTCTCCATATACAATCCACGGGCAACCAAAAATAAAACAAACACACACGACATGAAGTGACCATCTGGAGAAGGAGAAAGTTGTTACCGCAATACGGTAGCGTAATTAACTGCAGGGGCTTGCGCCTGCAGGGAAGAGCGTCCCCACAATCAAAAAACCCTCAAATGAGGGGGAATCTGACGAAATCTGTTACAATGGCCGCATCCGTCTAAACCTCCGATACACGGTGCCATAAATCAACTTGGTATTTTCAGATTGGTAGACGGATAAATCCAAATAGTATCAGCCCCCAAATTCAGGCAAGACGAACCTACGCGGTTCCGTCTAGCGTCTTTCGGCGGAGAACAAGTTCCATACAGCTCTGACCTGCATGGGCCACTAACAAAACCTGTTACGTCCTGCTTCCCGATGTACGGGCAGAGGGCGCGACTGGCCGCTACCTATTTACTCAGGAGTAAATACGCTAAGCGTAACTAAGCAATATAAAGAAATATACATAAGAGACAAATGTAATGAACAACAACTTTATTTATTAACATTCTTTTGTACAATGCATCTGAAAGTAAATACATGGAATGGAAAGTAATTCCTAAACAGTGGCATAACAGAAATGGAAAGTACTGAAATGAAATGTATAAGTATCTAGAGCTCCGGGTCGAAAGCTAGCTGGTCCAAATCCTCGCTGGTGGGCTCGATCTCCAGAAGGTCCGTTCCACCTGACAACATTCCAAAGAAGAAAGAGAAGGAATGTCGTCAGCGAACAATCGCTCGGTAAGTACCAAAGATAAGAGAGAAGTAGAATAGGCAGAGAGAGAGCGTAGCTTTTAAACTTGTATTATATTGTTATAATGTTGAATTTAGTGTTAACGCTGTTGTTAACGTAAGTTCAAGGGTGAATGTCAACCAATCTCAAGAGTGTTCTCGAACCCAGCAGGCTGTAATCTAGGGGTAGGGAACCACGGGCCCGAATCAAATGTTAGTAATGGGATTTCAACCTAGTGTTGAAGTATTCCAAACTCAACAGGCTGTAATCCAGAAGTAAGGAAACGCGGGCTCTCATGATAGCTTGCTTGTGTTAGTAGATATGGATTCATGATTTAGGGGGACTCTTGAGATTTTGTTAGATTCACGCATGAACTACCCCAACACCTCGTGTATTTATTTTATTGATAGTAATGATTATACTGATGGTATTGTATTGTTTTGTCTTGTATTATAGATTGTATAGACGGATGACTTGCCGAAACCATGATATCGTATAAATGGAAATGGAGGTACTGGATAATCATGTAAATGGAATATATCCATGGTTCGGTTCAGTCAAGTTATGTAGATTGTATAGATTGAACAGATTGAATATATGGATTCATATTGAATTGTTATATATACTTGAATCTCATTCAAGTCAGATTGATTATATAGATTCATAGATTCATATTGTAATGTAGTTTTATACTAGAATCCCATTCAAGTCAGAATGTATAAATTGAGACTCAGTCTGAGTCAGACAATTAGAAAAGAAATTGAATCATGAATTATGTTTTGGTGTTATCGGTAACCGCTGCACATGGACGACAGGATTTGTGTATTTTTCAAAGACGATTACCGTGTTGATAACACCATTTGTTAAGTTGTCTATCTTAAATAGGCAAGTACCCATATCTCTGGCTCCCTGAGGCTCAAGAGACTGGTCCCGCTTAAACCTATATTTTCTAGGGTCCTTATTGTAATTTATACAATTTGAGGGGGTTTTATGTAAAAATAATTTTGTATAATTTTCAAAATATACCTCAAGTATTTAATTATCGTCTTTAGAGTTTTCATAGATGTAGATTTTATATATGTGACATTTCTAATGAATAAAACCTAATTTCATAATATATTATTTAATTGTAAAATTGAACTTGTATGGAATTGCATGGTGTTTTCATGTAAAGTGATTCTTTTGATTTAGAAAACTTGGAATATTTATATTATATCAAAAAATTAGATATTTTGATGATACATGTATATATATGTTTATATAAAATAATTTTAATTTATTATTTTTCTAGAAATCTCATTTTCTTAAGATATTTGTATTTTTTAAATCTTTCGAGACCGTATGCTCCTTGCGGAGGTCTGCATCTCGCACTACTAAGCCTGAGAATATGCGATAATCCGCACCATCCCGAACGGGTTTTCCGAAATGGGTTGTAGCAGCACATTGCAAAGATTTGTTAAAAATACGCATCTTATAGAAATAGGTTTTGTAGTTTATGGTATTTATTTGTAAAAATCGTATTTCCGTATTCTAGGTTCCCAAAAGATATAATGCTATGATAAAGATGTGTGTTGTGAGGAGGTAGGTCATTACCTCATGAACTATCTAAAGGTATAGCAATGGTAATGATGTTTTTATGTCGATGCTAAATTATATGGTATTTTTCTGTAAAATTGCGATAAAAATTATAATATGCATTCTTTTGAAATGGAACTTATTCAATATGTTTTGTTAGTGATTAATAGTCATGTTGTGAGAGTTTGGTAGTGTTGTTTTTAAGAAAAGTGGAACTTTTAAAGAAAAACCGAATCGGAAGTCGGATTAACTCCGCTTCCGTCGAGTTTTAGAAATACAAGTTTTTAGATTAGAAAAAAGAAGAGAGAGGAGGGACTTACGGGTTTTTTGATTAGAGAAGAGGAAAAGGGAGGGGTATGAGGTGTCGGTGCATCGTTTCGTCGCCGGGAGCTCCTAGGGTCGTCGTTGGAAGTTCGTCGGAGCTTCGCCTTTCGCTAACTCCACTTGCACACTATTGAACTTAGAATTTTCTTGAGAGTTTTGGACAGAGATTTGGAGTGAGGTGGAAAAGAGTGTGGGTATTTATAGGAGAATTTTATGGTTAAGGTAGATGAAAAGATGTATTGAAAATTGTATTAAAATTGTATTAAAAATAGATTAAGGTTTTAAAAAGGCTCTGTTTATGTGCAGGGGATTTAAACCATACAGAAGTTATAAGAAGACCAAAAGGCACAGAAGTTAAGAAGACCAACTCGGATTTTGTGATGACTCGGCCGGCGGCGGCGGTCGATTCGGCCGAGTCGCCGGCCGAGTTAGGCCGAGTTAGGCCAGGTCTTGTTGCCATGTGTCCTCTGTCGATTGGTCTACCTCCTGGGCTTGTTTGTTTTATATGCGACTTTTGGTTTTTACGAGTTATGCACGTGTAGGCTCTTGGGCTTCTAAAAATTTAAAAGAAAACTAATTAAAAAAATAATGTGGCTGATGGGATTTGAACTCTGGTGCTTAGTTCAGCAGTGCAAAGACTTACCAATGAGCTACAAGCTCCTTCTTACAGTTTACAAGCAAATTAAACTTATAACTTGTGCTCAGGCTCAAATACCCCTTTCTATATTTTTGGAAAAAAAATTTGTACAGAAAATCTATGGTTGTTACATTCTACCCACCTTATAAAAATTTCGTCCTCGAAATTTGTAAAAGGAATGTGTAACAGATTCAAGGAAAGTTTGGTGATAGAAGTACTTGATAGTGTATGAATAATTACAAAGTGATGCAAAAGTTTGAAAAGGTTGAAGAGAATTACCAGGGTTACCCTGGCCAACCGTCTCAGCTTCTACGTCCGCCAAAGTGTAAGCCTGGTGTCTCGGCATATTTCTTCGTGCATGCTGGTACATCGATGGTTGTCGAGGTAAAGGTAATCCACATAGAGGTGGTGCAGGAAGAGCTAACCGAGTAGGTGGAGCTTGGATAGCTGGTCTAGCTGCGGAATTAGGGTTAGTTCGGTTGTGTGGGCAAGTTCCTATGGTCTGTGAGGATGATCCACATATCAGGGAAAGACCGTTTGCTCGTCGGCAATCTTTCATTAGATGTCCATCTCTCTTACAGTAGGTACATAAGGCTGGGCTAGGCCTATTGATTAGTACTTCCGGTCTCCTTGGTACAAATAGTGGTCCTGATGAGGCTCCTCCTGCCATCTGGTTGGCAGGGCGCTTCACTCCGGTAGATTGAGGTCTGCCCATCTTCTTCACCACTGCCTCATATCTTCGTGCAGCTTTCAAAGCCATATCATGGGTTGGGAAATCCCCTGTAGCTAATGCAGCTTGGATTTTCGGGTCCAACCTTTCTGAAATCTTCTAGTTCTGATCTCAGCAGTTGATATGAGATGGGCCGCAAACTTGTTACGGTCTTGTGTTAGCTGTGTAGTATGTGATATATTGAAAAAATCGAATTATTGAGACATATCTTACCGACTGAGTATGGTAAACTCAGCATCATACTCATCTACTGATTTGGTCAACATTGAACCTTGTTGCAGATGTATGAACTGCTGTTCCATATCGAAGAGGGCAATCTCAGGGAAGTACTTTGCATCGAACATGTCACGGAAAGTCTTCCATTCGATAGGTTGGTCAAGACGGTTTTCTTCCGCCTTCCACCAGACCCGTGCATTGTCCGTAAATTGCAGCTTCGCAACTCGGACCCAAGCTACCTCTAGTACTTGTGCTACTGCCAGGTCGTCCTCGATACTCTGAGCCCATTCCTCCACTTTCAGAGGGATCTCTTTGTCCGAAAAGTTCTTGGGGTGCAGTGCCCGAAATTGCTTCACTCCGGGTGCTTCCGCTTCTGGACGGTTCAAGAGAACAGCAGGCTGCTGCTGCTGTCCTTCCAGGAGGCTGTGGATTGCCTCAAGCAATACCGTCTGCTCATTGATCGGAGCAGCGACGGCAAGTGTAATCGGTAGTGGTGGGGGAGTGTTGTTGACATTGGTGCTGGTGTTGTTTGGGGAATCCATAACCTTGAATGAAAAAATAGGGTTAGGATAAATTCAAAGTATATGAAATGATGAGATTCAAGGAATGCGAATTGTAAAGAATGTTTTCAATTGCTGGTTCTTATGTTTTATTGCATAGGTTGTCCACAATGAACTGAACTACATGGTAAGGTTCCATATAGCTCTGACCTGCATGGGCCACCAATAAAACCTGTCACGCCCAGCTTCCCGGTATACGGGCAGAGAGCGTGACTGGCCGCTACGTATTTACTCAGGAGTAAATACGCTAAGCGTAACTAAGCAATATAAAAAAATATACATAAGAGACAAATGTAATGAACAACAACTTTATTTATTAACATTCTTTTGTACAATGCATCTGAAAGTAAATACATGGAATGGAAAGCAATGCCTAAACAGTGGCATAACAGAAATGGAAAGTACTGAAATGAAATGTACAAGTATCTAGAGCTCCGGGTCGAAAGCTAGCTGGTCCAAATCCTCGCTGGTGGGCTCGATCTCCTGAAGGTCCGATCCACCTGACAACATTCCAAAGAAGAAAGAGAAGGAATGTCGTCAGCGAACAATCAATCGGTAAGTCCCAAAGATAAGGGAGAAGTAGAATAGGAAGAGAGAGAGAGTGTGTGTAGTTTTTAAAATTATATTATATTGTTATAATGTTGAATTTATTGTTAACGATGTTGTTAACGTAAGTTCAAGGGTTAATCTCAACCAATCTCAAGAGTGTTTTCGAACCCAACAGCCTGTAATCCAAGGGTAGGGAACCACGGGCCCGAATCAAATGTTAGTAACGGGACTTCAATCTAGTATTGAAGTATTTCAAACTCAACAGACTGTAATCCAGGAGCAAGGAAACGCGGGCCCTCATGATAGCTTGCTTGTGTTAGTAGATATGGATTCATGATCTAGGGGGATTCTTGAGATTTTGTTGGATTCACGCATGAACTACACCAACACCCAGTATATTTATTTTATTGATAGTAATGATTGTACTGATGGTATTGTATTGTATTGTATTGTATTATAGATTGTACAGACGGATGACTTGCCGAAACCATAATATCCTATAAATGGAAATGGAGGTACTGGATAATCATGTAAATGGAATATATCCATGGTTCGGTTCGGTCAAGTTATGTAGATTTTATAGATTGAACAGATTGAATATATGGATTCATATTGAATTGTTATATATACTTGAATCTCATTCAAGTCAGATTGATTATATGGATTCATAGATTTATATTGTAAAACACACCGTTGCCGGTCCCAAGTCCGGATGAGGAAGGGTGAGGGTTGTGGTAGGCTTGTGACAGCCAACGTAAAACTTTATCACATTCTATGACATGAACCATAATAAGAATATCGTTGGGGCGTTCCCTACTCAGCGATGCGCTACATCGGATCCCGGGTGTAGTGTTAAGTATGCAAGGGCTTCTAGGTCGTCGTCCAGAAATGGCGCGCTACATCGGACCCCGGGTGTAGTGAAAAATAAGTAAAGGCCATCGTCCAGAAACGGCGCGCTATATCGGACCCCGGGTGTAGTGACAAATAAGCAAGAGTCGTCGTCCAGAAACGGCGCGCTACATCGGACCCCGGGTGTAGTGACAAATAAGAAAGGGTTTCATAGGATCCGTCTGGCTTCCTGGAACTTAGGTTCCCTTACGGGCAGACTAATAGAATTAGTGGAGGTGATGATTAGGAGGAGAGTTGGTATTATGTGTTTGTAAGAAACTAAGTGGGTAGGTGAAAAGAGTAGAGTCATAGAGCCTTGAGGTTATAAGCTTTGGTATACGGGTAGAGATAAAAATCGTAATGGGGTAGGCATAATCATAGATAGACGGTTGCTTGAGGATGTAGTTGAGATTAGGAGAAAAAGTGATAGAATTTTACTGGTTAAGCTTATTCTAGGTGGAGAGATCCTTAATCTTATTAGTGCTTATGCACCACAGATAGGTCTTGATGACGTTAGTAAGCGTCTATTCTGGGAGGATTTAGACGAGATGGTGCAAAGTATATCTAGTGGAGAGAAGTTATTTATTGGTGGTGATCTTAATGGACATGTAGGTACTAGTCGTAGTGGGATTGATACTATCCATAGAGGTTTTGGTTTTGGACAAAGCAATGAAGTAGGTGACTCGATTCTAGATTTTGCCTTATCTTATGATTTGATCTTAGCAAACACCTGGTTTAGGAAAAGAGAGCCCCACCTTATCACTTTTAGGAGCGGATCAAGTGCTATTCAAATAGACTTTTTTCTGACGAGAAGAATAGATAGAGGTTGTTGTATCGATTGTAAGGTAGTGCCAGGTGAGAGTGTAACCACTCAACATAGACTTTTAGTTCTACATTGTCGATTTAGAAAAGGACCTAGGAAGATTAGACGTAAGGTAGAGCCTAGAATTAAATGGTGGTGATTGAAAGAAGATAACTAAAAGGCTTTTATAGATCGTGAAGTCCAAGAAGCGGATTGGCAATCGGAAGATGATTCAGACAGAACATGGAACAAAATGACTAGTTGCATCAAGAAGGTAGCTAGAGATCTACTTGGTGAGTCGAGAGGTGGTGCTCTACCATCTAAGGACACATCATGGTGGAATGAAGAAGTAAAGGCTGCTATTAAAATTAAAAGGGATTCTTATAAACATTTGAAGAAAAGTAGAGATGTGGAGAGATTTGAGAAGTATAAAATGGCTAAAAAGGAAGTTAAGAAAGCTATTCGGGAAGCTAAATCTACGGTCTACAAGGAGGTGTACGAGAAATTAGACACTAAAGAGGCTGAAAATGATATATACCGGATTGCTCGGATGCGGAAAAGGAAGACTAGAGACTTATGTGCGGTGAAGTGTGTCAAAAATGAAAATCAGGAAGTTTTAGTCCGAGATGAGGATATCAAGGAAAGATGGAGAGATTATTTTGACAAATTGTTAAATGAAAGCTTTACTAAGAATTTGAATGGACTTGTCATTCAATCTCAAGATATAAACCGTGATTTCATGCGTAAAATATGACTACCTGAGGTTAAAGAACCTTTGAACAGAATGAGTTTAAGAAAAGCGGTTGGTCCTGACGGGATTCCTATCAAGATTTGGAGATGCTTAGGAGAAATATGCATTAAATGGCCGACAGATCTGTTTAATAAGATTTGGCAGACAAAAAAGATGCCAAATGAATGGAGGAAAAGTATCCTTGTACCTATCTACAAGAACAAGGGTGACATTCAAAGTTTCTCAAACTACTGTGGAATAAAACTTATGTGTCACACCATGAAATTTTGGGAGAGAGTGATTGAACACAGGCTAAGGAAGGATATTAAGATAACAGAGAACCAGTTTGGGTTCATGCTTGGACGATCGACGCCAGAGGCTATTCATTTACTTCGTCAACTTGTCGAGCGTTTTCGAGAGAGGAGAAGAGATTTGCATATGATATTTATTGATTTAGAAAAAGCATACGACAAGATACCTAGAGAGGTATTATGGGGGACAATGATGAAGAAGGGGGTCCCCATCAAGTACATTAAGATAATCAAGGATATGTACGATGGAGTAGTGGCAAATGTCAAAACTTGCGGCAGCTTAACGAGTGATTTTCCAATTACAATCGGTTTACATCAAGGATCTGTAGTAAGTCCATTCCTGTTTACCATCGTGATGGATGAGCTTACTAGAACTATCCAAGATGAGGTACCTTGGTGTATGCTATTCGCTGATGATATCGTTCTATTAAATGAGACGAAAGCAGGGGTTAATGCCAAATTGGAATTATGGAGGCAAACATTGGAATCTCGGGGGTTCAGATTGAGCAGGTCTAAGACAGCATATATGCATTGCAAATTTAGTAACCAGAGAAGTCAAAACCATATTGCTATAACATTAGAAGGGCAAGAGATATCACCGAGCGACCAGTTTAGATATCTAGGTTCCATTATCCAAAAGAATGGGGAGATCGATAGTGATGTTAATCAAAGGATCCAAGCTGGTTGGTTTAAATGGAGGAGTGTAATAGGGATTTTGTGTGATCGTAACTTTCCGTTAAAGTTGAAAGGGAAGTTTTATCGGAGCGCTTTTCGGCCTGCCTTATTATATGGTACAGAATGCTGGGCTCCTAAGAAGCATCATACACAGAAGATGCACGTAGCGGAGATGCGCATACTTCATTGGATGTGCGGTAACACTAGAAAAAATAAGGTGCGAAATGAGGATATTCGTGCAAAAGTTGGTGTAGCACCTATGGAGGAGAAGATGCGGGAAAACCAGCTAAGATGGTTTGGTTATGTGCGACGCAGACCTATGGAAGCACCGGTTCGACGAATAGATACTCTCGATATGGGCAATGGCAAAAGGGCAAAAGGAAGACCGATAAAAACATGGATGGAGGTGATACGAAACGATGGTTGCCAAAGGACTCAATGAAACTATATGGTATTTTTCTGTAAAATTGAGATAAAAATTATAATATGCATTCTTTTGAAATGGAACTTGTTCAATATATTTTGTTAATGATTAATAGTCATGTTGTGAGAGTTTGGTAGTGTTTTTTTTAAAGAAAAGTGGAACTTTTAAAGAAAAACCGAATCGGAAGTCGGATTAACTCCGCTTCCGTCGGGTTTTAGAAATACAAGTTTTTAGATTAGAAAAGAAGAAAGAGGAGGGACTTATGGGTTTTTTGATTAGAGAAGAGGAAAAGGGAGGGTTAGGAGGTGCCGGTGCGTCGTTTCGTCGCCGGGAGCTCCTAGGGTCGTCGTCGGAAGTTCGTCGGAGCTTCGCCCTTCGCTAACTCCACTTGCACACTATTGAACTTAGAATTTTCTTGAGAGTTTTGGACAGAGATTTGGAGTGAGAAGGTGGAAAAGAGTGTGGGTATTTATAGGAGAATTTTAGGGTTAGGGTAGATGAAAAGATGTATTGAAAATTGTATTAAAATTGTATTAAAAATAAATTAATGAGGTTTTAAAAAGGCTCTGTTAATGTGCAGGGGATTTAAACCATACAGAAGTTATAAGAAGACCAAAAGGCACAGAAGTTAAGAAGACCAACTCGGATTTTGTGATGACTTGGCCAGCGGCGCCGGCCGATTCGGCCGAGTCGCCGGCCGAGTTAGGCCTAGTCAGGCCGGGTCTTGTTGCCATGTGTCCTTTGTCGATTGGTCTACCTCCTGGGCTCGTTTATTTATATGTGACTTTTGGTTTTTACGAGTTATGCACGTGTAGACTCTTGGGCTTCTAAAAATTTGAAAGAAAACTAATTTAAAAAAATAATGTGGCTAATGGGATTTGAACTCTGGCGCTTTGGTTCAGCAGTGCAAGGTCTTGCCAATGAGCTACAAGCTCATTTTTGCTGTTTACAAGCAAATCAAACTTATAAATTGTGCTCAGGCTCAAATACCCCTTTCTGTATTTTTGGGGGGAAATTTTGTATAGAAAGTTTAGGGTTGTTACACTTTGCCCGACGCATCACTGTGAACAACCAAGCCACCTGAGCTGTCTGGCACAGTCAGGATTGGGGCCGTGGTCAACTTCAATTTCAACAGCTCGAACGCCTGGGTGCATTCCTCTGACCAAACATACGGCATCTCCTTCCATGTGAGCTTTGTCAAGGGTTCCGCTACTCTGGCGAATTCTTGGACAAACCGCCGATAGTACCCAGCCAATCCCAAGAAGCTTCTTATTTCAGCAACTGATTTCGGTGTCGGCCAGTCCTTGATAGATTTGATCTTCATCGGATCCACAGAAATGCCGTCACTCAAAATTACATGCCCCAGAAATTGCACTTTGTCGAGCCAAAACTCGCACTTGCTTAGCTTTGCATAGAGCTTCTCCTCCCGCAGAACCTGTCATACAATTCATAGATGCTCGGCGTGCTCCTCTCGACTTCTGGAATAGACTAGAATTCAAAGATGAATACGACGACAAACCGATCCAAGTACTTGGAGAAAACCATGTTCATCATCAGATCCATAAATATGGTCAGTGCATTGGTAACACCGAACGACATCACAAGAAACTCATAGTGGCCATATCGGGTTCGGAAAGCCGTCTTTCATATGTCCTCTGCCTTGACCCAGATTTGGTGATATCCTGACCGAAGGTCTAATTTGGAGAATACTCGAGCACCACCAAGCTGGTCAAACAAGTCGTCGGTGTGGGGAATGGGATACTTGTTCTTCACGGTCACTCGGTTCAACTTCCGGTAGTCGATGCACATGAGCAAGGAACCATCTTTCTTCTTCACCAGTAACACAGGAGCACCCTAAGGGGAAACACTTGGATGGATAAATCTCTTGTTCAACAGATCTTCTATCTGCTTCTTTAGTTCTGCCAATTCAACCGGCGCCATCCTGTAAGGAGCTTTGGAAACTGGCGTCGTTCCTAGAATCAGGTCAATAGAGAATCCCAAGACGTGGGGAGGTGGTAAACCTGGTAAATCTTCAGGGAACACGTCAAGAAAATCTCGAACAATCTCTGGGGCTAGACTCTCATCAATCTCCATAGTCGCCAACGCTTTCAGCTTGGCTCTAAACTTGGCTGGCTCCAAAGACTCGCTTCCGCCTTCGAAAACAAACTCAGGATGATTAGGAATGCGGAAAGTCACTTCCCTAGCTCGACAATCGATGATCGTATGGAATGTGCTCATCCAATCTATCCCGAGAATTGGGTCATAGCTGCATGTCCCGATTAGAAGGAAATTCGCATAGAATTCACTGCCGCATACTACCACCGGACATAATCTACACTCTTGGTTGGAGACAATAACACCGTTACCCGTATGTATCTCCCAACCCTGGTCAACAGCTCATGAGGTATAGAGTGTGTGTCAACAAACCACGTAGAAATGAAACAATACGAAGCATCCGAATCAAAAAGAACTCTAGCTGGTACATAACAAACAAGGATGGTACCTGTAACCACTTCTCCAGAAGCCTCTACCTGCTCGGCGGACAGGGTGAAAGCCCGTCCCTGATTCCGACTTGTACCAGTCTGCCATTGATCGAAAGGCCGCTGCTGGGATACCCGAGGTGGACCCCTCTGAGCTGAAGTGTCATACGACGGTTGTTGTTGCTCGAACCCTTCCTGTAGCTCAGATCTCTGGGGACACCCGTTGACCCTGTGCTCGTTGGATCCGCAAATCAGACACTGCCCCTTAGCTTTGCGACAATCTCTCTGCAGATGTCCTGATTTCTGGCAATAATCGCAAAACAGGGCCCTCCGCCGCGGTTGCTGAGGTGAGAAAGTGCGCTTCATCTGCGTAACACCCAGCCTGTGAACTGGGATCGCTCTACGTTGGGAGATGGTAGGCCATGATGGAACCACATGGGGTCTCTTGTCCATCGATCGTTGGCCCTTGGCCTTCTCTGCCAATCTTTCCTGTACTCGGCCAGAGTTCAATACTTGGGCAAAGGTTGGTAGATCAAGAGACACGATAAGTTGTTGCAGTTCAATATCGAGCCCTTTCTGGAACCGTCTAGCCCTGGCGGCTTGTGTGGCTACCATGTATGGTGCGAAGCATAAACTCTGCGGCATAGACATCCACTGAGCGTCCATTCTGCTTTAACATGATGAATTTCTCCTCCATTTCGGCCATGGAAGTGGCTGGGAAATAGTGATCTAGGAAGCATGCGGAGAACGTGTCACATCCAATAGGTTTCTCGAGCCGGCTTTCCTCCACGGACCACCACGTGCGGGCCTCGTCTTCCAACTGGATCTTCACTACATTCACTCTATCATCGTCCGGAACTCGAGTGGCTATCAGGAGGTTCTCTACGTTGATGAGCCATTGCTCGGCCTCAAGTGGACTTGCCGATCCCGTGAACACCGCTGGATGAACCCTCCTAAAGTCCGAAACCGTACCAACCCTAGCCTGGGCAGTTGGTACGAGGGTGCCCTCGGGGGTGGCGGGAACAACCATACATCTCTCCAAGATGGTAATTGCGGTCTCCTGTACTGCCTTCAATCCCTCGGCCAGGAGATTGGTCTTCCTCTCTTGAGCTTGGGCCAGGGTCATCAGTATGCTAAGGATCTTCTCGGTACCATCGTGAGAACCGGCACCAGAGGAGTTGCCCGAGGAGTCCATATCTCTGAAAAGATCAAAAGAAATTAGATTCAAACAAGGCTACACAATGATTCAACGAGGATTAGAAAAGGAAAAAGAAATGTAATAAGACATACGTCAAGGACGTAACTCAATCTAGAGATCCCTCGACGGAACTGTAATTTCATCCAAAAACCTTGGCTCTGATACCAAAAAAACCATGTTACGCTCCGCATCCCAAAATACGAAATACGATGGATGACTAGGCCAGCCATGCTCTTACGGTCAGGGAATAATCCCGCCGTAGTCACACTTCGTCTTCTAGCATTACATGGTCGTCAGTAAACAGTACTAGAGTAAAGGAAAATCACTGTTCACAGCTTTATTACATTGCAATAAAAAGAGTTCGAAATACACTTATTTTGCAAAATAAAACTATACACCGAAATACAAAGTGCTGAAAGCAAAAGAGATGGCATTGATGAAGCAGTCTAGATCTCCACGATCTCGAATGGCAGGTCCTGCTCCTGGGCTGGATCCACTTCGTCCTCTGAGCATGCACACTCAGGTCGTCAAGGCGACACATATAGCAATAAATATATATATGATGGGTATGCAATATTATTAAATATGAGAAGTGCAACAAAATGCAGAACATGAGTATAATAAATATCAACTGAATATGAATAGTGCAATATAGGTATCATGTCAATAAACTAGACAATGTGCATATCACTACTTATCAGTCACTAAGTCAATAAAATCAAATGGTGGAAATGATGCTCGTGTTTAACAAGGGTCCCGTGCATGCCCGAGACTACGGTCAGCTGTGCCCGGAACATAACCCTGTCAGCCGTGCCGCTAGACCCACGACCTAATGTATGTGTATATATATCACTAATAGAGAATGATCATCATCTAAATCACTGTACCTCGCTAAATACGAGTTCAATTCCACCTTAATTTCCCTATTCCACAGGTTATAGTATGCTTTCAGGTATTAGATAGGTTGTGAACAAATACTTATCGCTGTCACTTTCAATCACTTTTCCACTTATCAATATCATTGTCATATTTGCCACAACCCAATCACTAACACTAATTTATCGACGATGCAAAACAGTCGCTAGGTCTCAATGTGAATGATCACTATGTAGCAGGTATAAAGCAAACATGAAAATAGACAGAAATGCACTGAACGGATATTCACTATTTTGTGACGACCAATGCCATATAACTTGCAAAATTTACGATAAATCACACACACAGAATCGACCAAAATAATATAAAAGGCATACAAATAAAACTTGATCATCTAAGCAGTAAAATTAATTTCATGTCAAACGGAATTCCGGTTAGGGAAATATCACCATTTTAAGGTAGCGATCGATTGATGGGTTTCCAATTTCAGAACTGGAAACCCAACTTCACGTGCGTTTTACCAGTGATTATTTCAGATTCAGGTGTTTCCCCAGTTGAATAAAATCTAGTTCTATCTGTTATCTTTCCAACGTATCAAACGGATTATCAATAACATTTCTTTATTAGAAGTTATGTCCTTTTTAGTGTATCTGTGTAAGAGAGGTCACTGCAGAAACTGCAGAACACATCGGTACGCTAAAATGCAAATTAAATATCAAACGATGGTGAAACGTCAAGGGACTGGATTCAGGTGTTAGATAATTAAATTATCTATGTATTCATATGGGGCTCTGTGCTTTTTCAGTCTAAAGCGGGGGTGCACAGGTGTTCAAAGTCTGGTATCCAAATCAAAACGCTGCCCCGGACTGCAGTCCAGTGCCGTGTTCGAAACCACGTATTGTTACAGTGATCTAAAATTGTCGAGAAAAAAACTATGTGTAGTTGTAGTTTATCAAGTTGGCTTCGATATGAGCTATAGAACGTTACGTTCCAAACCGTATTTAGTTTATAAAGATTTTAACAAGTTAGCATGCGCGGTAAGGTTCAGATCTTGTGTCGCCTTTTTGGGGTAACTTTACATGATTGAAACACAGTATTTTGTACCCAAATTCCTATGCGGTATTCGTAATCAATAAAGGGGCCTAACTATCACAGGTTCCACCACAACGAGATATGTTTTAGATTATAGTTCGTACCAAATATTAGAGTAGCGTTTGGTAATCGGCCGAAAAACATATATCTACACTACTATATAACAAAATAATCTAACATGTGTATCGAGCCTAGGTATTAAGGTAGCATGAACAATAAGAGAAAGGTTTTCTCTTGCCTAGAGACGGCAGTGGCACTGCGACGGCGACGATGGCGGTGGCAACGGTCATGACGACAGTGACGATCTCGAGTGTGGCCGGGCTCGTCGGCGACGGCATGGCAGTGGCCTGCAGTGGTGGCGCGGGTGCTGTGACACGGAGGCGTTGGGTGCAGAAGGTCTGCTGGTGGTGATCTCAGTCAGCTCAGGGGCTAAGAGCTTGGAGTTGGCGTTAGGGATTGGGCTTGACGTTGTGGAGGCGAGGAGGGGGTGGCTCCGACAATGGTGTAGCAGAGGCGATCGACTCGAGTGCGAGGAAGTTCGGTATGCAGAGGGTGGTGCTGGAGTTGGGTCTTGCGGGTGTCGGTCGACGGGGTCGTGCTCGGTGCAGGAGGAGGAACAGGGGTTGGCTTGGGAGCCCGAGGGTGTCGGTGGTCGCCTGGTGGAGAGTCGGCGGTGGAGGAGAGGAGGTGATGGGGATGGGTTGATGGTGGAAGTGATGGGGGTCGACGATGGTGAGGTGGTCGGGGCTCATCGACGAGGTGTAGGGGTTGGTGGGTAGCTGCGGTGAGTTCAAGTGTTGGCAGTGGGTGTAGAAAGAGGAGATGGGGTTGCAGAGGGAAAGGAGAGGATGATAACGAGGGGATGAGCGAAATGGAAAGGAAGGGAAAGGGGTTCGGTCGTCATCGTGGATGAGGTGAGGATGTGAGGGAGCGGGTCTCGCGGCATGGACGAAGGAGGGGGAGCCGTTAGAGTCGAGGGGATTTGGTGGAGGGGATCACGGTGAGTTTGTTGGCGACGGGCGCAGGTCTTGTTGACATGGACGCGATCGTCGCAGCGAGCACAAGAAGAAGGAGTCGTTGGGGAAAAGTGGGCGGGAAAGAAAGGAGAACGAGGGAGAAGAAGAGGAGTGGGTGAGGGGTTTGGGTCAGGTCGAGTATAGTGAGCACGGGTCGGGTTGAGGATGTTGGGTTAGATTAGGAATAATTAAAATTTAATATAAATATATATATATATATAAATGAAAAAAAATTGGAATAAAATCTGGAAAAATAAGGAAAAAATTTATATATGGAAATTGGGTATTTACAGCTCCAGTGTCGAAAAGTGCGAGTGCAGGAAAAGTGGCTACTAGTATAGTACCTAAGTTGGGTCAAGTTGTGTTTAGATATAGAAAAAGTATAACGATACACAAGGATTGAAAGATTAAAAGGATGGGGGATTTTACCTGTGATGACTTGTCATGTGGTTTCGGCATCCTCGACCGTTATTGTAAAAGCCTGTCGTCTCGGTACATTCCTCCTCGCCGGAGGCACATTCCTCTGCCATTGAGGCACGTTTCTCTCTGCCTGGTGGAATTGACGATGAGGCTGTGCAGGTGGTCCACGTGGAGCTGGTGCAGGAAGAGCTAGGCGAAGTACAGGATCCTGAATGGCTGGCCTCTGCGGGGCTGTGATTGCGGGTCTGGGTGCTGGTGCTGTGTTAATATGATATGGGCATGCTCCTATAGCGTGAGTAGATGCGCCACAAATTAAACACAGGCCATTTGCACGCCTGCAGTCCTTCGCCAAGTATCTAGTTTTCTTGCAGTAGAAACAGAAATCTGGACTGGACCAGTTAAATGATCCTTCTGGCCTCCTGGGTTCAAAAGTCGTCCTAGAAGAGGCTCCTCCTGGCATCTGTGTAGCAGGGCGTTTGATTCCGGCTGTTTGGGGCTTACCCTTCTTCTTGACCATAGCTTCGTAATAATGTGCTGCCTTCAGGGCACCTGTGGCTAATGCCTCCTGAATCTCCGGGTCTAAGCCCTATTGGAATCGTCTAGCCTGAATCTCTTCGGTCGGGATCAAGTGTGTCGCGAACCTGATAAGATGATGATGTCAGGATAGTGATGTGTCTTACGGAACAAAATTTGATACGAATTCTTTACCTGCTAAGCATGATGAATTCGGCATCATATTCATCCACTGATTTTACCCACATAGAGTCTTGTTGTATGTGGATGAATGGTTGTTCCATCTAAAAATGGGCAGTCTCGGGAAAGAACTTTGCATCGAATAAATCGCAAAACGTCTTCCACTTTATGGGTTGTGTGAGACGGCTTTCCTCATCTTTCCACCAGACACTAACCAAATGGAGATCAAGGGAAAGATAAGCTGGCGTTATTGATCTAGATCTCCACAATATCCTCGAGGTACGATAGATCCTGATCTGAGCTTAGTCCACTTCTCACTCTGAGCATGCATACTCAAGTCGTCAGAGCGACACAATAGCAATATATATAAATACATATGTAAACATGTGCAATGATGATGAACATGAAACAGTAAACATGGAGTGATGACATGAGCATGAAGTAACCGGTACAGGCAAACAATAAAGCAAGTATATCGAATCGGTAATCGATGCATGCCCTTGTCACTAAACCTATCAGTCTCTAAGTCTCACTGTCCAAGTCACTAAACCTATCGTCAGTCCAAATATGAGCGTCAACCACCGCAGGAGTATCCCCAACCCAAGGGTAGGCCCCAGGGGCAAGGGAACACGGGTCCGAATCACGCTCGCTAATCAGTAATACCATCCATACGACTCCCAAAATCGCTGTATATGCTGGCAGTGGGACTCCCGAGATTCCGTTGATCAAACTCACACTCAAACTACGCCACACCCGCGGTCTACATCAAACACCGACCATGAACCCAAATATTAGTCGCTCCATGACAAGTCTACGCGAAAACTGGAGACATGGTCTACAACAAGCATGTCTCGACTGGTATTCAAGATAAATGGACAGTACTCGATGTCTTACATATGACACTAATATAAGTGTTTCCATAACCGTCCCATTCCAGTTATGGTTACACTTATATATGTCCCATAGGCGTCGACAATGAAATAACTATTTGGTTCCGCTGATTGTGTACAAGTACGCTTCACTTCACTTGTTCATTCACGCTTTTACACTAACGTACTTGCCACAATCCAATCACTAATATTTATCACTTGGTAATGTAATACGGTCACTAGGTTATTGATTTAAAATGAACACTATCTACAGAGGTATGACAATCATGCACATGATGGAGATATAGTAAATACGCTACCGAATATATAAGAGCAACCGGTGTCGGTTGGACTAGAAAAATCATATAAAATCTCATGTGCATAATTTGGCAAAAAAATATAAAAAGCATAAACAGCATACTAAATTATATCTACAAAAAAATTAGTTTCGAGTCAATCAGGTTTAAGGTTTGCGAGTTATGGTCATTTACTTTTAAGTGTTCACTGCTGGAAATCCAGTTTCTGAACTGGAAGTCCGTTTCGTAATACGTTTTAGTCTAAGTTGGGAGCATAATTAGGTGATGCTACAGTTGGATCATATTTAGGTTTATCAGTCAGGTTTCCAAAGCACCATACGGATTGACGATATCCATTGTGTGATGGGAGTTATGTATTGTTTAATATCGGGATATACGCTCTGTCCCTGCTTGGGACAGCAATATGTACTGGTGGTTTAAAATGTGATTAAAATAGCAAACAATGATAAAAACGAATGAAAACACTTTCAATGATTAGATAAATATTTATATTCACTACGGTATAGGGTTCCGCATAATACCGTTTCCACACAGAGATGTAAAAGTATTTCATTCCAAGTGTCTACATGCAGTGCTGCTCTGGACTGCAGTCCAGAGCCGCACTCCCGAATAGTTTCCGTCACCGTTTTGAATAGAAACAGATTATAATTTATATGTGGTTCTAGTTTGCCGAGTCTTCTTCGATACGATCCCTCGAACACCACATTCCGGTGTGTAACCAATTTACTATGATTTTCACAAATTTCAGGTACAGAAGGTTTCAGATTCGACGGATCTAAATGGGGATGACATTTCACGGCGTTAGGGTCCGCATTTTTGAACCAACTCTTAACACAGCATTCGTTATCGCTAGGGTAATCTGTTATGCTTAAGTTCCATCATTTTAAGAGGGTTTTTAGATTATGATTTGTATCGAGCACTTATATTAACATTTGAATTCGCAACCGAAAAGAATATACGATAGCATGTAGCAAGTATTTAACTTGCCTCAAGATGATTGGAGACGCGACCACGATGACGATGACGAAAGCAACAACACGATCACGATGCAATGACAACAACACAAGTAATAGAAGCAGCAGCAGCGACAGCGAGCCTCGTCTTGGCTCTGGCTCGAGCTTGTGTCGCGGCTTCGGCATGGCGTGAGCTTGGCCCCGATGATGGAGACGAGGCTTGATGACCCGGAGTTCGACGATAGCTGACGACGCAGGGACGAGGCGCTGGAGGCACTGGCGCAGCTTAGGCTGGAATTGGGAGCTTGGATCTGCTGCAAGAAGGAGGAGGTGGTTGGGAAAGGAGTGGGTGTGGGGCGAAAGGGTTGCAGGGGTCGAGCTCCAGCGAAGTGATCGGCGGTGAGGGCAGAGGGGAGGGATGCAATAGTTGTGGGTATCGAGGTGGTCAATGATGGGTCGCTCGGGTGTGGGTTGGTGCTCGGGCTCGGAGATGGAGGTGGCGACAGGCTCAACAGGGGTTGCTCAATGGCCGGTCGACAGTGACGAGGGCGTGCAGGTGAAGTGGGGAGATGGGGACGGTGACGAGAATGGGTGAGGCGGTAGGTTGTGGTGTGCAAGGGAAGCTCGGGTGATGGGTTGCAAGGTTGCTCGGGTTTTAGAGAGGAAGAGAGGAGAGAGGAGGAGAAGGTGGTGGTGACGGTGTGAGGGTGAAGATGGGGTTGGAGTTCCGGCGGCGAGGTTGCAGGGTGCTCGTCGGGGACGTGGGTTCGCAGCAGAGGAGAGGAGGCAGTGAAGGGGAGTGGGTTCTCGGATCTTCGAGGGGGAGGAGGTAGAGAAAGGGACGTAGAGAGTGATGAAGAAGGGGGTGAAGAGAGAGGAAGGGGGGCGAGCGAGGCGAGGGGATCAAGGACGGTAGCGAGGATCTCGGGGGAGCGCGAGGGAAGGGGAAGCCGGAGTCGAGAAAGAAGTCATGGGGAGGTGAGGGTCCTTGGGAGCAGTTGCGAGAAGAGGGGGAGGCATTGGCGATAACGTGGTCGCGTGGTGGAATAGGTCGAGGGTTGGAGCGGGTCGTGGGTAGCGCGAGGGAGGTGGGAAAAGAAGCGGGAAGAGAGGGAAGGAGAAGAAGAAGAGGGGGACGTGGGCGTTCAAGTCGGGTCGGGTAGGGACGGGGTTCGGGTCGAGTATGGCTAAGGAAATAGGTTCGTGGGCTCAGGCTGGGGCTGGGCTGAGTGGGGTAGATTTAAAGTTAGGAAAATAAAAGGTTAGGGTGTGATTGTTAAGGTTTGGGTCGGTTTTGAGAATTAGAAAAATATAGGAAGTAAGATAGGATTTAAATGGGAATAATAAATAGAAAATGGGGTAGGGTTTTGAGTTTTGGAAATAGAAATATTCAAGTTAATAAAATTTTAGAAATTTTTGTTTTAAAAATACGGAGATTATTTAAAAGGAACTAGGTATTACATTGGAGCAGCAACGGTAGGGGGAGGTGATAAAGTAGGTGGTTGTGTGTTGCCATTGAAATTGGTACTGGTGTTGTTGGGAGAATCCATCACCTTGATAGAAAAGAAAAGGTTAGGATAGATTCAAGGAATTTGAAATGCAAGGAATGTATAGTTGCTGATTCTTATAATTCTTATGATATATTGCTTAAGATTTCATGCAGAACTGACCTGCATGGTCCACCAACAAAACCTGTCACGCCCTGCTTTCCAGTAGACGGAAATGGTGACGTGGCAATCCCGCAACGTATTTATTATGAAAATAAATATGTTAAGCGTAATTAAGCAATATAACAATGAACAAGAATGACAAAAGTAATAAAATGAAACAACAACTTTATTTACATTCAACTTTATATACAACTGTCTAAAATAAAAGATACAATAATAAAAGCAAATGCCTAAATAATGGCATACAAAAAGTAAGTGCGGGCAGGAAAGAGCCAGTAGTCTGGCTGAGCAGCAAGCTGGTCCAAGTCCTCCGAGTTGGGCTCTATCTCCTCAGAGTCCGGTCCTCCTGACGAACATTCCAAAGAAAGAAACAGAAATGAATGTCGTCAGCGAACCAACGCTCGGTAAATTCCAAAAGAAGTAAGAGAAGATAGTATGTAATGTGAATAGAAAACCAAAAGAACAGCGGACACGTAAAGTTGTATATGATTATTCAGAGGTATATGATAATTGTTCTAACGTGGTTATTTATGGTTTGATAAAGAAGGTATTCATATATACAAGAGGAGCATATCTTACCCCGTGGACCATGGTAACATGTAGTACAAGTCCCTGTCATAACCCATGGGACAACGACATATAAATTCATATAAGTATCTTTTAAAGTGACCTCTCGTGTCACGATATATGTTCCGTACCAATCTACTCCTTTATCCTCGCGTATTGTATTGTATAGATTAATATTATAGGTCTTGGCCGAATCCATGGATCTAAAATGTTCGGGTTCATGTTCAGGATGTAATCATGTGTTCAAGCATTCATGTCAAGTTCATATCACGTTACAACCATGGTTCGGTCAAGTCGAGTCAAGTATACAAGTTTGAGTTTGATATTTTAATTCGAGTATTCAAGTTCATGATCAAGTATTCAAGTTCGTGTTTGATTTTGGATTTTGGTTTGAGTTTGGACTCAGATTGAGTCAGACACTTGTGAACGGATTTAACTCTTGACTTTCTTAGATTTGGGAGTAATCGGCAACTGCTGCACATGGACAGCAGTATTTATGTCTTTTTCCAAGACAATTGCCATTGATAACTCCGTTAAGTTGTCTAACCTGAATAGGCAAGTACTCACTTTCTCCGGCTCCCTGAGGCTCAAGAGATTTGATCCCGCATAAGCCTATATTAAACTAGAGTCCTTAAAATATTGTTTTGCATATCTCGAGGGGGTTTTATAAAAATTATTTTAATATAGTTTAAAAAATAAACTTCGAGGGTGATTTATAATATTTAGGGTTTTCATGAGCATGTATTTTAATTATTGGGGTATTATACTAATAAATACCTAGCTTTTAAAAGTTTATGGTATTTTATTGAAAACTAGCCCTTTTTGATAACTTGATGGTATTTTATTAACATTTTAATCTTTCATTTTAGAAAATATAGTTTCATAGTATATTGAAAATATGAATTTATATTTTTTATATAATTTTGAAAAATTTAGTTTTGTTTAGAAAAGTCGCGTTTCTTAAAAACCGTATTTATTTCCTTTCAAGATCGAATACTCCGTGAGGAGTTCTGCATCTCGCTCTACTATCCCAAGTATGTGCGATAATCCGCACCATCCATTAGCGGGTCTCCTAACGAGAGTTATAGAGGCGTATTTGCCAAGGATTACAAAATACCACTCTAAAAAACCCGTTTTTTGAAAAGATGTGATATTTTAATGTAAAAGCTATTCTTTGAACCAATTATATATATATATATATATATATATCGTGCTATGAAACCAAAGTGTGCGTGTGGGGTAAGTCGTTACCCCGTGAAATTTTCCTAAAGGTATTGTTTAAACAATTATTGAAAAGAGGTTTATACTAAAGTTCCAGGTATTTTAATGAAAAAATTCTTTTATGTTTGTTTCACATAAAATTTTTGATTAAACTCGGAGCTAAAAGATTGTAATTAAAGTTACAAGTAGGGTGGTAAAATTAGTTTGACTTATGTATAAAGGAAAAGGGAGTTCTAAGTTTAAAAAGAAATGTATTGGAAGTAACTCCACTTTACCGATATATGTTTAGGAGATGAATTGAGATGAAAAGAAGAATAAATGAGAGGGACTTATGGCTTGGTAATATCGAGAAGAGAGTAAGGAAGAAGGGAGGGGGCTTCGTGGCGTAGCGGGAACTCCAGAACGGCTTTGATCTTCGATGGAAAGAGTTTGGTTGCTAACTCCACTTGCACTTAAGAACTTTTGAGGTGATTTTGCTAGAAATTTTCAGAATAGAGGGGAGCTAGGGTATGGGGTGGTATTTATAGTGAAGAATTAGAGTTTGGGAAATAAAATTTTGGATTAAAAAGTATTAAAAAGGTGTTAAATGGTGAATTGAAGAGTCTCTGTTTGATTGCAGGAAAATCAAACAATGCAGGGGGGTTAAGGGGAGTCGAAGAGGTGTGTGTGCAAAGAATGGAGCCATTTGGGCTTATCTTGACCATCGGTGCCGGCCCAATCATGGGTTTGGGCGGTCGGATCTTGAGGCATTGCCTCGAGATTCGTGTCACACGGGTATATCTGTGTTTATTCCATTTTGCGCATGTTTGATTTTTCTGAAACTTTTCATTTCTACGTGTATTGCACGTGCAACTTTTGGGCTTTCAAAAATTAAAAAGAAAAAATCTAAAAATAATTGAGTCTGATGGGAATCGAACGCACGGGCTATGTCACAGCAGTATAAAGGCTTTACCAGTGAACTACAAATTGTTTCTTACTTTTATTTAATAAAAATAACTTTTAACTCTTACACAGGCTGTAATACTCTTTTCTGTAAAATAACAAGAAAATTTCTGTACAGTGATTTCAGAGTCGTTACAAATTGTGTTTTTCCCTTATGAGTCGTTAGGATCCCACAAAGGTGTTTTCTTACAAGTCGAGAGGATCTCGTAAGCTTTGTTCTCCTCATGCATCGTGAGGACACATGAGTGGGTCTTCCTAAATGGAGCATAATTCCAAGGACGGAGATCGGCCGCGGAACTGGTGATTGTGGTGAGACATGGGTGTGATGAGAATTATTTGAGCTCATGGATTGTATACGGTGGTCAATTTGGGGACTGGCCATAGGGCTGGGAGAATTTGGGGAATTTAGAATTTTGTTAGCGTCTGCATCGCTAACACTGGAATGGTACTAGGAGCGACTCATCATTCGCCGTTTGAGAATTTAGGGGTTTGGGATTTGGTTGGTATCTGCATCGCTGCACTAGAATATGGTATCAGGAGCGACTCATCATTCGCCGTTGGGATATTCAAGGATTTGAAATTTTGTCAGCATCTGCATCGCTAACACTGAAATATGGTTTTAGGAGCGACTCATCATTCGCCTTTGGAGAGGGTTGAAATACTTATTTATATACATTTTTTTAGCAATTGCTCTATCATTTCGACTTTATTTTCATTTTTTTTACTCGCTAATTTTTATTGCGAGTTGCCCCATCATTTCGGCTATTTATTTTCATTTTTATTTTACTCGCTGATTTTTATTGCGAGTTGCCTCTTCATTTCGGCTCTTTTTTTATTTACACAAAAAAAATTTACACTTCCAGTTTAACGACGTGGTGGTCGACCGTTCCCAGTTTAACGACGTGGAGATCATATGTGTTTGCTTATCCCAGCTCCCCGAACTTTGATCTTGGCAGAGCTGTGTTGATAACCGTAACTTTGTGGCTTGCCGGTACATCCAAGGATTGTGAGGTTCTCCTAACCTTGTATTGGTTCTCCAACCAATCTTTGAAGACATAAAAGTCTTCGATGGTATGAATTATCATTCTATGATATGGGCAGTATATGGCATTGTCGGTCATGTTCATTTCATGTGACCTCTTTAGAATAGGCGGTTGCAAATCGTTGTTCAAGGTGTCGTTGAATATTTTGCGGACTTCGTCCCACCTGAAGGAGTATACTTTCTTCTTTCTCTCCATTAGAGTAGGTGTCTTTCCTGATGCTAGTCCTCGAGGCCGATCGGTCTTTGGTTCGCCTGCTGTCCGCTTACCCCGTTCAGTGTATGTATCGGCGGGACTCGAGGATGATCGCGGCCATTTTTTGCAAAGGTGTTCCGCTTTTGGGCTGGAGGGGGTATCAGTTAGCTGTTTCGGGATATCAATCTCTGGCTTATGAACCAAGTTTTTGCTGCCATTGCAATCAGACGACTTGGGTCATGAGATCTGCCACAACGTTTTCTAACTCGCCGACTTTTGAACGGACCTTGGCTAACTTCTCGTCCCTGTCCTGAAGCTTCTTTTGAACATATTAGAATAATGCGTGTTCTATAGTTCCGGGTATGACAACGGGGTCATCCTTATCGCCAGATCTTGATTTTGTAAGAACCACGGGCTCTTTTGGTTTAATGGCCTGAGCGGGCTCTTCATCATTTAGACCGGGCCGACATTAGGTTTCAACAGCCACGTCATTATCATGGGTATGAGGCATAGGAGGACTTGTTTTTCTGGGCTCCACCATATAGATCGTATAGATTGTGTACCCGTTTACTACCTCTTCATTGGTAATGTTGCTCGTTTGGCTTTTGGCTTGTTGCCTTGGTCCGCTCCTTTCCAAGAAGGGCAGACGATTGATAGCAGCAAATTCCCGAAGGGTTTCGGTCTCCGTTTGTATGAAATTGATGGCCGCATCTTGATTGTTTGCTAACATGCCTTTAGACAGTTCTATATCTCCTGCCTTATATTGCTTTTCGACCCAATATTTGAAGACGAAGCAGTCCTCAATGGCATGACCTATCACTCTGTGATAGGGGCAATATTTGGGGTCATCTGTCATATTCGCTTCTTGCGGTCATTTATTTTGGCAAATGTAGACCTTTTCTTAGGGCGTCCTTGAATATCTTATGGACTTTGTCCTTTCTGAAGGAATAGACCCTATCCAGCTTCTCTTTCAGAGCGATTCTCCTTCCCCTCTCAACAATGGCTTTCGAGGTTGGTTGACATTGGGCCTGCTTGTCCCTTACCTATTTCGGTCAGCCGAAGTGTTAAAAGATTTAGCATCGTTAGAATTTCCATCTTTGCGACTATCGTCCTTTCGGTTTCTCCACGATTTATTGTTATTTTGGGAATCCGAGAAGGATTCCTGCTTTGAGGGCTCTAACATTTGAACCTTCCTTGTTAGCTCTTAGAACGTCATGAGACATGTGGTGCATAGAAAAGGATTCATCCAGGTGTCGAGATTTCCGATGAGGAGATTGACGGATTGGTCTTGTTCCAACGGTGGCTCATATTTGACGGAGAGATTGCGCCATCGGGTTATAAAATCCGTGCTGCTTTCATTATTCTTTGAATTGATCCTTACGAGGTCGGCAATGGTAATCTTATCGCTGACACTCTTGAACTTTTGTCGAAAAAGAGATTCTATTTGGACGAAAATAGTAACGGAGCCATCCGGTATGCTCGCGTACCGGTCGAAAGAGACATCGGTTAAGCTATTAACGAACTGGCAGAGGAGAAGCTCATCATTGCCCCCAGTATTCCCGTATGAGGGTTTAAAGTGGGCAATGTGTTGATTCGCATTTCTTATCCTATCAAATCTTCTGAATTTGGGGATGACACGGCCATTAGGAAACTCTACCAGATCATACCGAGCAGGATATGGTCTCGCGCTACTGTTGATATCTTTTTGCGCTCCGGCTCCGGCTACCAATGTTTTGACTTTCTTAGAAACCAAATCCATGATTTGATCTTGCGTTAGCGGGTTGCTGTCATCGGTAGTTAAGACATTTCCCGAGATAGGATGCGGCCAACTTTCATGCAGCTCGTCCATCTTTGGATTTGAAGGAATAGGCGCCGGTTGCCTCGGGACACCGTTTCCCGGTTCATGAGCAGAGCCATGCGCTTGATTGGGCGGCTGAGAGGAAACTTGGGTCGTGAGCTATAAGACGACGTTTGTTAAGTCATCAATCTTTGAGTAGAGCTTGTCCATCTCCTTGTATTTGTTTCTGAGCTGCTTCTGGAGCTCTTGGAGAAGTTGCTGCTCTGCGGTCTTAGGACAGAAGATTGGCTCCTCTTCGCTTTTCGAGCCCGACTCCTCATGAACTGAGGGATCTCCCTGCTTATCAGCCTCACTGGAAGGGTTTTCATTACCTTCCATAGAAGGCTGGTCTTGGGAATTAGCAGCCACATTCACACCAGATTGGATTTGAGATGTGGTAGCCCTGTCCTTGCTCTTACTGTGCGTGCCCACCATATAGACAGTGTGGACCACATGTCCGACCATCTCTTTATCTTTGGCGGCTGATTTTTCGGACCGTCACCGTGGCCCTTCCTCTTCTGGAAAGGACAGGCGACTGAAGACGGTTGCCTTGGCTGGGACCTTAGATGGCGCTGTCCAGATTGCAATTTTCTTGACTCTTGCGGTCATGGCATTCTTCTGAACCAATTTCAGCGGTTCAAAAGAGTTAGCGAGCTTTACAGCTGATTCAGCTGTTCTTGAGGAGTAACCCTGTTCTTGGAACCTCATGAAGTTCACCTAGTAAGAGCCCTAGCCCTTTTGTTGGCTCTGTATTTGAGCTTTTTCTGTCTTAGCTTCTCGATTTTGACAGCTTGGCGGCCATCCGTTATCTAGGCGGCCATCGTGGGTCGATTGACGGAGAGCTCAGAGAAAATGCCCAATTCAGTAGTTGTTAGGGGAACCGCTGGAGCTTGCCCGAGATGCCTTATTGCTTTATTGGTGTTGACGGCCTTACCCCCAGCTGGAGCAACGGAGAGTCGTTCGGAAACGGATTTATGATTGGGCTGAGGTGCCTCTACAACCGTGGCATTTGACCTTTTCTCTTTTGAGGCCGGTTTATTTGTCGTCGGGGCTTAAGGAACAGGGATGGCATTAGCTGGCATGAACAGAATAGAGCCAAATGGTAGCAGCAGCTCCTCCCACTGTCACCTGAGACTGGCCGCGAGGATCGTCCTGGCATCCATCTTCGTCGTGTATGAGATGGGAGCTGTGTTGAGAGCTGAGCTTATCTTTGGAGACATTTTATTGCGTCCGAAGATTGCAATTAGAAACTGTTAACCTGCACAAAGAAGCATGATTTTGCTATAGGCAATCGATGTATATGTTGATTGAGTTCACATAAATGTCTAACCCGAAATATGGGAGGAGAGAAAGAGTCCCACCAGACGTGCCAGAATCTGTAGGGTGTTTTTTGTCACCCCATTAAGATGGGAATATGCGTCGCTTATCAGGTGTATACAGATCCCCTATGTCTAGGATAGACTGGGGTTTATTGATTGTGGGGATTCGAATCTCCAGCAACCACAGACTAAACTGTCGTTAATTACCCCTCACTTTTGGAGTGAGAGAACCTCCGATTGACGGGTAAAACGAGTCATGCGAACTCAATGTGCAGCATGCATGAGTTGTGTTTTGAAGGGGACTTGGACATATCGGAGGCCTTACAGAGTTATGGAGGCCCCACAACCCGGATAGCGGGCTGAGAGACAAGGGGGCTAGCATCCCCCTTGCGCGGTGCGGGGCAACGCCCTGTTAGAATTTTTTTCTAACGGGGGACGTGTTTTGAGTGTGGAGCGTGAGGAAAAAAGCGGGGTGAGGAGCGTCCTAAGGACGCTTGGGCGCCGGGCGCCGGGCGCCAGCGGACCTGTCACGCCCTACTTCCCAAAAGAAGGTGAAGGGTGACGTGGTATAATCCGCAACTTAACTGTATTGAAGGTGGTCTATTCAATACAGTTACGTTAAGCTTAAGAATATCTATAATATGCAGGGTGTGTACTAAAATAAAACAATAAAAGCGAAAGGCATTTATTTCCATTAACCAAACTTTATTACATCCCAAGGGAAATAGTAAAATAAACTAAATAATTTAATTACATTAAAAAGAAGCAAAGCCCTAAACAGGTGGGCAACAAAGAAAACTAGTTAATTTTCCGACGTCAAGTCTGCATAATCTTCATTGGTTGGCTCCGCACCTTGATCCTCATCATAAAACTCATTCTCATCTAACGGACATTCCAAAGAGAGGGAAAAGGAAAGTCTGTGAGTGAGTTATACTCGGGTAGGATTGCCTCATAAGGAAGTAAGAGTACAGAAACGAACAGGTGTATATAAAAGTATAATGTATGCATGCCGACATGAAGTAAATGTGTGTAAAGGTATGAAATGTATAAAATTAAGACATGTTGACAGAGGTATATGTGAACATGAGTATGTTGTATGAGGTGTATGTTGTATGAAGGTATGTGGTATGAAGTATAAGTGAAGATAAAAGTTCGCATTAGTTTATTAAACAAGTGTCCGGATACTCGCGATTATTCTGTTGTGGCCACAGAACAACAACTGGGGAAGTGAAATGTACCGTTTCATTTCCCGGGATCATGATCGAGTAGCAGGGGAATCCGAGTTCTGCATCTCCTTGCCTAATCAAACTACCCATCCCCGTTATTCGGTGTAAAGGTTTTGACGAATTAGAGTTAGTACGTATACATCTAGGCATGGAATTTCCACATTGTATGTCATCCACATATTGGATCATTCGCCCTCAAGTAGGGTTAGTATTCACCCGAATATCGGGTTAATAGTCGTCCACACATTGGACCATTCACCCCCAAATTAGGGTTAGTATTCATATCGGGTTAGTAGTTGTCCACACATTGGACTGTTCGCCCTGTCTTCACGGATCCTCATATATAAGTATTCCATACCTAGGTCCGCGCATTCTAACCCTAACCGTATCATGTGTCATATACGTCATAAACTTGTAATCAAAAAGTTGATCTCATTTAATATGGCCTTCCACAACCATCCATTTTATCTTGTTATCTTTTTAAGTTTGTAAGGTGCTTCATATCATTTTATAGAATCCTTAGTTAATAAAGGATGATAACGTCTAATGATATTTATTGTTTATAAGAAAACTATGATATTTGGAATATTTATCAATTTGAAACACATAGTATTTTACTGAGAAAATATCCTTTTAATAAAAGGTTAGGGTATTTATTTGAAAATTTTCTTTTAATAAAGTTTTAGATAATCTTTTGAAAAATATCGTTATACGGGTTATGATCTTTATTGAAAATAGCCTTTAAGTAAAGGTCAAGGTATTTAAATGAAATTATATCTTTTTAGGATGGATTGGGGTATTTTATTGTAATTAATAATTTTATAAAATTATGGTGTTTTAAGTTTGAGGTAACATTTTAGAAAATACGTTCGTGTTGGCAACCGCTGCACATGGGCGGTAGGATTTGTGTCCTTTTCAGGGACTGTTTCCACCAATCAGAGCAAAGCTCTGTTCAAATTTTGAAATTTGAAATGAAGCAGCGCTTCATAAAAGCGCTCGCACCAAGAGCGCCAGCGCTCTGAGGCAGCGCTCACGTGCAAAGCACGAGTGCGTTAGCGCCAAGTGCACCAGCGCTCTGTAGCAGCGCTCACATGCAAAGCACGAGTGCGCCAGCGCTCTGAAGCAGCGCTCATGTGCAAGGCACAAGAGCGCTAAGCGCTAGAACTAAATGTTCTCCACCGTTGGATCAAAAATCCAACGATGATGATAAATCATAAAATTAACAGAATAAAATTTCGTTAAGGAAAAACTCCTCAGAATCTTTCCAAAAAAGAAAGATTGTGCTCTGTAAATCTGAGCACCATTGGATCAATGATCCAATGGTGATTAAAAATCACCAAGATACAGAATAAATTCTGTATGGGAAAAGATTTTCCAATCTTATTAAAAACAAGAAGATTGCCTTCTGTAAAACAGAAGCCCTAGGATCAAAGATCCAACAGTGGGGAAATCCCCAAATCAATTAGAGAAAAAGATCTCTTCAACCGATTCAACAAATCAGCCTTCACTATATAAAGGACCCAAGACTTCAAGTCTGATATAGAGGAACCCCTCCCCCCCAAAAAAACTTTGAGAAAGTTCAGAGAGAAGAGCAAGCTCTCAGCAGAAAAAGAACTTTTCTTCAAGGTAAAAACAGAGAGATAAAAATCTCATCAGAAAAAGAACTTAGTTCTTATGCTAGATCAAAGATCTTTAAGACAAATTGTCTTTCACAAAAGAGAGCATAACATCTCATTATAAAAAGGGGGAGAATAATTCAATTCTCTTAGGATCACAGATCCATAAAGGCAATGCCTTTCATCAAAAACATAAGAGATTAAAATATCTCCTATAAAATAAGAACTTTGTTCTTAGATCCATGAGACAAAGTCTCTTATATGAGAAAATTTAATTCTCAAAGCGCAAATCTGCCTAAAAAGAGCCTTAGCGCTTTAATTAAAAGAAGCGCCTCAGCGCTGCAGAGCCCTAGCGCTCTAAGTTTAAAGAAGCGTCTCTGTCACGCCCCGCTTCTCAAAATACAGAAAACGAGGGATGACTAGGCCAGCCATGCTCCTACGGTCAAGGAATAATCCCGCCGTAGTCACACTTCGGCTTCTAACATTACATGGTAATCAGTAAACAAAGCACAGCATTAAAGGAAATACATCACTAAATTATTACATCAAGTTCATTGTTCACCATTTACAAATAAACAAGAAGAGCTACTAACCAAGTTCGATTACACGATCTCTTTAGGGAAAGCAGAAAGAAGAAAAGTACTCCAGACTAGATCTCCGCCAGCTCGAAAGGTAAATCCGACTTCTGCACTGGTTCTTCCTCGAGGTCTGAGCATGCATACTCAGGTCGTCAGAGCGACGTAATAACAATGTTATAATAATGATGTGAAACAGGTAAATAAGGTAATAACAGTGAAAGTAAAATGCTGATAATCGCTATGTCACTAAAGGATGCAAAATATGATCTGTGTCTCTATCGGTCTCTAAGTCATGTTTGAAATCATATGGTGGAAAGGAGGATCATGTTTAACAGGAGTCTCGTGCATACCCGAAACAATGGCCCACACGCCCGGGACATAACCCTGTCAGCCGAATCTCTAGATCCTACCTAATATATATATCACTGCTCGAATGATCATCCTCTAAAACACGGTCCCGCTAAATACGATACTCTTTCCACTTCGATTTCCCCTTTTTCCCCAGGTTTACACTATTTATGATTATGATTTAGTCGTGTACAAGTATGCACCAATAGCACGGTTTTGTCACTGTTCACTGTATTAATCACTGTCACGAATCATTCACTTTCCATTGGTGTACTTAACACTCCTAAACCAATATCATTCATGCACGATAATGCAATGTCCACTAAATTATAACGCGCACTAACACTATGTATATGGCAATTGGGTAAGGTATGTGTAGTTATGCCGTTAACAAGTCATGTATATTATGAACCAATATGCACGTCATAAACTTACAAAAATTATAGTAATTCATATGTTCAGAATTCAGCGAAATAATACAAATACGATAACAAGTACACTCTGTCAGCAGTTCATCGAAATTTGTTTCAGTACAATCGGATTTCTGGTATTCAAGTTACAGCCATTTCAATTTAAGTGCTCGCTGCAGGAAATTCAGTTTCTGAACTGAACGTCCGTTTCGCGACACGATTTTCACCCAGTTGGGATCAGAATTTAGCGACACTACAGTTTAATGAAATCTAGGGTTTTCAATAGGGTTTTCAACGCAATAGAAGGATTCTCAATAGCGTCTGTATGTCAAAAGTTATGCACTGTTCAACACTAGTACGTCAATTCTGTTTCTGTTTGGGACTGCTAGACGTCCTGATCTTTTAAATTGCAGTTTAAATAACAAACGATGATATAACAGGGTGAAATCACTTGAGTTATTTATATAATAGACTGATCTTCAATAAAATGCAGGGTTCCGCAACATACGAGTTCAGGAAACAAGGTAGTAAACATTACGGGGCAGAAAACAATAACCAGAGTTGCTCTGGACTGCAGTCCAGAGCCGCTCTCCGAACCAATTATCGTCATAATTTCAGTACAGAAACAATTAAGATCTTACATAGGGTTACAGGCCGTCAAGTCGACTTCGATTTGAGCCCTCGAATGCATCATTTCAATATGTACACAATTAATTGTGATTTTAACAAATTTCAGGTGCGGGAAATTCCCAGTTTTTACGGGTGTATTTGGAGGTGTTCGTTTAAGCCATTAACAATCGTATTTTCCAGTAAAATTTCTACACAGTGCTCATTGCCACACGGGCCAGAATATGCAATCGAGTTCCATGAAATTAAATGAAGGTTTTCATTTGGATCTTGCATCGAACAGTTATGTCATATAAGTTTTCGTGAATTGTAAATATGGAATTAATACGGTTTTGATTTGTAACGGAAATAAATTAGCATGTGGCAAGTAGGGTACTTGCCTGGAGACGTTTTAACGATGCACGGCAGCGGCAACGGCACGAACGAGCGACGAACGGCGCGGTTTGGATTCACGGCCTCGGCTCGCGTTCGGGTTCGTCGTCGGAGTTGTCCGAGGGTGACTCGTGTTCGCTGGAAGCGGAAGGGGATGCTCTGTGGATCTTCAGGGATGTGCTGGGATCGACGATGGTCGGCAGCATCGCTCCGGCGATGTGCACAGTGGGTGTCGGAGCTTGGTGCTTAGGGTTTGAAAGAGAGAGAGAGAGAGGGTGGTGGGGCTCGGGTTTGTAGGTTTTGGAGGTGCTCGTGATGCTGATGAGGGTGTAGGGGTGTCGACGAGTTGGTTCAGGTTAGTGGAGGATCGCCGGCATCGAGGTGCAGGGGTGGCCGAATGGGTGTGCAGGGGAGTTCGAGGGGGTGAGTTCGGCGGTTGAAGATGCAGGGGAGGCTCGATGATGGGGTGAGTTCTGGAGAGAAGAGAGCGAGGGAGGGAGTTTGAGGGGTGGTAGTCATCGTCGTCGGTGAGGGTCGAGCGGCGTGAGGAACTCGAAGCAGTGGGTTGGGTGAATGAGAGGAGTGAGGACGAGAGATCGAGAGTGTGAGGGAGAGAGGAGAAAGGGGTCGAGAAGAGGTTGAGGGAGTCGTGGCCGGGGTCGCGAGGCGTGGGGCAACGGCGCGGCGACGTGGGGGAACGTGCGCGTCGTGGGTCGTAAGAAATGAGCGGGAAGTTTGTAACGAGGGGGAAGAAGGAAGGGAGTTAAAGGAGCGGGTCGGGTTTTGGTGTGTTGGGCTGGGCCGAAAGAAGGTGAGGTTTTAATTTAAATGCTTTTATTATTTTCTTTGTTTGGGTTGGGCTTGGAAAGGTTTTTGTGTTTTAATTTAATAGGAATTTCCTTTGGGCTGAGGTTGAAGGAACGGGCTGGGTTTATTTAGTTTTAAATAAATTTTGGTAAAAGGACAATGCAAAAGGCTGGGCTGAGGAAGGGTTTTAGTATATATTTAGCTTTAAATTTTCAATTGGGCTTGGTTTAAATTGTGGGAAATTATATATTTGGTTTTTAACTTTGGGTTTTGATTTTTAAGGGTTTAGAAAGATTTAAATACGACACTCTAGCAACCAGTTTCCTATACAAATACGAGGAAAAGGAAAAGGAAAATATAGAAAAAGATTTTCATTGATGGAAACGGGGTTTTACAGTCTCAGCGCTCCAAATCCAGTGCACAGCGTTGCAGAGCCTTAGCGCTCCAAATTTCACAAGAAGTGCTTTACGCTCATTGTCTAGCGTATAGCGCCAAGCGCGCCACGTGCTCCTCATGTGTGCGCTACCTAAACAAAAGCGCTCTGCGCTCATGATCTGGCGCTTAGCGCCAAGCGCACCATGTGCTCCTCACGTGTGCGCTACTTTAACAGAAGCGCTCTGTGCTCATTAACTGGCGCTCAGCGCCAAGTGCGCTACATGCTCCTTACGTGTGCGCTACCTAAACAGAAGCGCTCTGCGCTCATTAACTGGCGCACAGCGCCAAGCACACCACGTGCTCCTCACGTGGGTGCTAAGAGAACATAAACTGTTCTTTAAACAATAAAGTCCCAGAGCTATGATAAGTACTCAGCACTCAATAAAAGACAAAAAGGCTGTCAGAACCCAAACCAATGCTCAGCATTGTTAAATGTTTAACATTTTTATTAAATGGGCCGAGCCCAAAGTGGCCACAGAACCCTACTTCAGATTAATTGAGCCCATATGCTCATAAATTTTTGATCTTAATCCCAAATTGGACTACAGATCTCCCAACCAATATTGGTTCAAGGGTACATCTCTTCACACCTCTGATATTTGTCGTTGTAATCCTTCAACGTCTTCATAGAGGTGACGGGTCCTGACAACCATACATTCCATAGACTATGGCGTCTTTAAACTAGACTATGATGTCATTAAACTTTACGGACTGTGGGGTCCTTAAACTCATGGACTATGATGTCCTTAAACTTTATGGACTGTGGGGTCCTTAAGCTCATGGACTATAATGTCTTTAAACTTTACAGACTATGATGTCTTTAAACTGGACTGCAAAGTCCCTAAACTAAAACAATAGAGCCCAAATGCTCTTTTGTTGGATCTAAATGATCATGTTAAGTAGATCTTAGTCTAAAATTAGACTAACGTATCCTTAATAAATGGTTAAGTTGATCTTAGTCTAAAATTAGACTAACGTATCCTTAACAAACGTTTATCTTAGTCTCAAATGAGATTAACGATCTTTAAACCCAAACCAAAACCCAAATCAAAGAAAATACGGATTTGGACTAATCCACGCCCTACGGGCGACAACATAAATTAGTCTCCGTATACAATCCACGGGCAACCAAAAATAAAACAAACATACACGACATGAAGTGACCATCTGGAGAAAGAGAAAGTTGTTACCGCGATGCGGTAGCGTAATTAACTGCAGGGGCTTGCGCCTGCAGGGAAGAGCTTCCCCACAATCAAAAACCCCTCAAATGAGGGGGAATCTGACGAAGTCTGCTATATCGGCCGCATCCATCTAAACCTTCAATACACGGTGCCACAAATCAACTTGGCATCTTCGGAGAGGTGGATGGATAAAACCAAATAGCATCTGCCCCTAAAATTTAGGCCAGACGTCCCAACGTCCAATTCGCTGTTTTCGGTGGAGAACAGGGACGATTGCCTATCAACCACGAGGTATTTACGAAAAACATTACCCTATTTAATTAGGGTATTTTATTATAGGTGATATTCTACAAGAACAACTCCGCGTTGACAACCGCTGCACATGGGCGGCAGGATTTGTGTCCTTTTCAGGAACGATTGTCTAGTAACCACGGGGTGATTGATATAAAATATTCCCCTTAAACTTTAGTTAACAGGCTGAGAAAATTATACTAAAAATATTCCTTTCTAAGTGAAAGGAGTTAAGTTGAAAAACTATAGCATAATTATTTAGATTAGCACTATCCCCTCTTAAAAGGGTAGGGAATTTTAACAAAACTGAGGTAAATTAGTGGATAAGCGTGCAAGTAAAAATATATCATTTCAGTGTGTCTAAGCATTGTTCCAAACATCTCACATCCTATGAGTATTTTAAATATATACAACATGTTAATAAAATGAGGGTATTTTGTGGAAATAACCTATTTCGAGATCTTATTGGTAACATGGGTAAGTGGGTGTACAAAAAGGGTGGATTGATGCCCCATGAGTTATAACTTTAAGCATATCATATTCCATGTAGGATGAGGGTGCAATATTCACGTATATAGGGGTAATTAATTAAACCATTTTAAGTATGGTGTCAAATTCTTATTATTAAGGGGTACCAAAATAGACATGCAGAAATATTTTAACATCATTTTAATATAAGGTTGGGGATTAGAAGTTGAAACTAAGATCATTAAAAGAAGGAAGGTGACAGATGAGTGGAAAGAGGCGGATCCTACCTTTTGTTTGAGTTGGATGCCGATAGGTCGAAAATATAGGCTCGTACTAAATCCTCAATAGCTTCATGCTCGGATTTTTCCTCGATACTTGGGTGGAACCATAGCATCGGCGTCGTCGATACAAAGGCATGTGTATTTTTTCAGAATTTTTGGATTTCTGGGGTGTGAGAAATTAGAGTTTGAAGGTCTTTATTTATAGGGTCTTTTCCCTAACAATAAAATCCCAAAATCTGTTGAAAATTCCCTAAAAATCCGCGCCCTAAATGATTGCCCATGATTAGCCGCCGTCTCCTCCTCACCTCAGCCATTGGATCATGATGCTTGGTGGTGCTGCAGGATTAGGTTGTTGATGATGGTGGCAGTGGGTGTTGATGGCGTCCTTGAAGTGGTGGAGCTCAGCTAGGCATCGCGATGAAGACGGTGGGTGTGCGTGGTGAAGGCGAGGTCGTCGGTGGTGCTGGGTCGGCGATGAGGAGAGATGGAGCTCGGGGTCTGTAGCCGAGGAGTTTATGGGGGGGTCGGTGTCGTCGGTGGTTACGATGAGGTCGATGGTGATGTAATGGCGACTTGAGCTCGTCGGCGTCAAAAAATGGGTCGAAGCGAGCGAAGTTGGGTCCTTGCAATCGGAAGAAGAGGGGTGTTGGGAAGAGAGGAGAGAGACGTTGAGGTTGTTGAGAGATCGGCGAGGCAGGCGAGGGGATCGCGGGGAAGTCATTGAGGCGTGGGGATCGCGAAGAGGAGCGGGTCATGGGGGAGGGTAGCGCGAGGTAGCCGAGAAAAGAGAAGGGAGGAGAGGAAGAAGACGTGGGCATGGGAATGGGGAGTTCGGGTCGGGTCGGGTTCAGGTCGGGAAAGGTTAGGATTTAGTTGATGGAGTGGGCCTGGGCTTAAAGTGGGTTAGGAAAAATAAGAATTAGGAAAATAAAAGGTTAAGGTTTAATTTGGGGTAGAGGTTAGGAAAATATAGAAATTATATTTAGAAAAATATAGAAAAATTATGTATGAAAATTTAGGGGGAAATTTTGGGAAATTATTTATTAAAATACTGTTACGGTATAGTCGGAACTGGGTATTACACAACCGGCTGCTGTTCATAGGTTAGATCAGTCCCTACGGTGATTTCGGAATGATCCAAAACGTGACCAGGGTCGCTGACATATCTCTTCAACTGCGAGATATGGAAAACGTTGTGTACGCCTTCCAGAGAAGGGGGCAAGGCTAGGTGATACACAACCTCTCCAACTCGTTCGAGGATATCGAAGGGACCTATGAACCACGGGCTGAGTTTTCCGCATTTCCCAAAACTTATCACTCCCCGGTAAGGAGAAATCTTCAGAAACACGTGTTCTTCTGGTTGGAACTCTAGCGGCCTTCTCTTCGTATCAGCCCAATGCTTCTGCCGATCTTGTGCTATGCGTAATTGTTCCCTGATTGTTCTTATCACCTCCACTGTCTCGACAATCATCCCGGGGCCCAAAAGTTCTCGATCCCCAATATCGTCCTAACTTAACGGTGATCTACACTTCCGTCCATACAAAGCAGCGAAGGGCACTATGCAGATGCTAGACTGGTAGCTATTTGTAATACCCAGTTTCGATTATATCGTGACCGTATTTTTATAAATATTTTCCTCAAATTTTCTACTTAATTTTCTATATTTTCCTATAACCTAATTTATAAACCTTTACCCTAATTAAACCCTAACCTTTTAATTATTTATTTTCCTAATTCTTTCTACCCCAAGCCCGGCCCATGAACCGACTCTACCCGAACCCGAACCCAACCCGACCCAATTTCTCACGCCCACTTATTCTCTTCTTCTTCCTTGCCCCCCTCGTTTCCCGCCCATTTCCAACGTTCGTTTCCCCGCTTCCCCCGCTCCTCGCGCCCACGCCACGAGACCTGCACCTACTTCCCCAACGGCCATGCCCACTTCCCCATGACCCGTGCTCGCCCCACGACCGCACTCCTCAACGTCCCCCTCCCTTTTGCGCTCCTCGAGACCCGCGCACCCCCACAACCAGCTTCCCTCTCTTTCCAACTCCCCCATCTCCCTCGACCCGCTCCTCTCTCCACAGCTCTCTCTCTCTCCCTAACCCTCACTCTCTATCTCCCTCATTCTCACAACTCAAGCTTCTCCCTTCACCCTCGCTTGCACCCTCACCTGAGCTCCGACCCCCATGCAACCTCTCCCCGTCGACCTCACACCTAACAGCCTTCACCACGTCGCTGCACCCCGAGATCCCCTCCACTTCCTCCCTCAAGACTCCAACAAGCTCCGCGTCGCCTTCCTTCTCTTGCGACCACCTCTCACCAACACCACCACAGCCATCTCGCCCACGTCGACACCCGCAGCCGCCGACCACCAGCTACCTTTACCGTTGAAGCTACCCCAGTACCCCGATGAGACCCACTAGAAACTGAGCATCGAACACCGAACCACGTCGACGTCTTCTCCTCCGGCCAAGCCAAGCTCCTTAGTCTCCATCGTGCCCTCGTTCTCCAGTAGCTCCTTGAGCCAAGCCCCACGCCTCAACCCCCTTGCACCGCCTCAGTCATCATCTCCTCCAGCAAGCCTCACCCGTTCTCGTCACCGTCCCCGCTCCCTACCTTCGCCCGCCTCGACTCGCCTCCACCAACCCCGCGACAACCAACCCAAGGACCCACAAGCCCATCGCCTCCATCCATGTCGACGTCGACCTCCACGTCGCCGCTAGCACCACCTCCGACGAGCAAGCCCGCACCTAAACCCAACAGCCACCAACCTTCCCTACTCAGCCACAATCCCGAGCCCGAGCTACCACCATCACCGACCCATTTTCGCAACCTCCTCACGCCGCTGGCCACCATCTCCATCCCTCATCGTCAACATCACCAACCGCCGGCCTTCCCATGCAACCATCACCTGCAACCCAAGCCAAGACCCACTTTGCACACGAGCTCCTCCTCCACTCTAAACAGCCGAGACCCTGCACCACCTCCGACTGCGTCATCGCTCGACTCCTCACAGTCACCTAACTCCCCTCTGCTCACCACCGTCGAGCTCTGCCACTGTTGAACCCAAAACGACGTCAGCATCAAGCCTCGGCATTTTATCGAGCACCTGTTGCAGTCGCTGTGTCCGATGTTCCGGTCACCGGAGTTGTCGTCCAAGTCGTGGCCTCGGTCCCTGTGACCATCATAGTCGTCAATGCACTCATCGTCGCAACACCGCACATGTCCGTCGTAGTGTGTATCACGCTCAAGTCGTGCCCCGTGCCCAGTCCCCGTGCCACGTCGTACCCAGTCCCATTGCCACGTCGTGCCAGCCCCATGCCACACCGTACCCGATCCAGTGCGGCTCCCGGACCACGCACCGAGTCAAGACCGTGCCCAGTACCATGTTGTGTCCGTGTCATCGCCACGTCCACTACCGTATCACGCCCGCGTCGCCACCGCGTCCTGTACCGAGTCACCGCGTATCGCGCCCGCGCCGCGCCTGTGCCCAGAATCGCGCCGTCTCGTGGGTCGAGACAAACTCTGCACGTTCGTCGCTTCTATATCAAGTGACTGAAGGCAAATGAACCTCCTTCACTTGTTCAAATCATGCTATGTACATATATAGTTTAATAAATATAGTCTAATAATTTAATTGGTAAAATGTTTGATGAGTGTATGTAAAAGTAGATAGCGTTCATATACACGCATCGAGTGCTCGATGCGATTACCCTATCCAAGACCCTATTAAAAATCCCCCAATTTTATTATTAGAAGTTTCGATTGCTGTTAACGAGTGATGTATAAGAAATTGGGATCAAATAGTTAAGGCATCGAATATAAAATGACATCCCAATTGGTTACATCAAATCTGAAAATCACCGTACATATCATGTTGTAAAATTAGTAGTTAATTAAATATAAATCTAATCATGGTGTTCCAAGGCTTGTATCGAACCTAACTAGATAACCAATAACCCTATGTAATTAGTTATTGAATATTGCAATTTCATGACACTGAAAAATGAAGGGAAATACGGCTCTGGACTGCAGTCCGAGGCGGCATTCTACGGGCGAAACCTGAATTTAAGCACCTGTACATACCTGTGTAAAAATGAAAATGCACGGAGCCCCATATGGTCGTTTACATAACTTAATTAGATAACAAGTTAATCTGGTCCCGTGCATTTTTACCGCCGTTTGATATTTAAATTGTATTTTAGAGTGTCGCTGTGTTCTGGAGTTTTTGCAGTAATATTTCTTACACCGTCACATTAAACCGAACATAACTTCTAATACAGAGGTGCTAATGACGATCCATCTGATGCATTGGAAAGTTAACTGATAGAACTAGATTTTATTCAACTAGGGTAATACCTGAATCTGAACGTAATCACTGATAAAACATGCGCGAAGTTGGGTATCCAGTTCTGAAACTGGAATTTCAGCAAGTGATCGCTACCTTCAAATGATGATAATTCCCTAACCTGAATCCCGATTGACCTGAAATTAATTTTACTGTTTAGATAATCAAGTGTACATTGTACGCCTTTTATATTATTTTGGTTGATTCCATACGAGTGATTTATCGTAAATTTTACAAGTTATATGGCATTGGTCATCATTGAAATAGTGAATAAATGTTCAGTGCATTTCTGCATATTTTCGTGTTTGCTTTATACCTGCTGCATAGTGCTCATTCACATTGAAACCTAGCAATTGATTTGCATTATCGATATATTAGGGTTAGTGATTGGGTTGTGGCAAATATGACAGTGATATTGATAAGTGGAAAAGTGATTGAAAGTGACAGCGATACATATTTGTTCACAACCTATCTAATACATGAATTCATACTATAACCTGGGAAATGGGGAAATCAAGGTGGAATTGAACTCGTATTTAGCGAGGTACAGTAATTTAAAGGATGATCATTCGCTATCAGTGATATATATATATATATATAAACACATACTTTAGGTCATGGGCCTAGCGGCACGGCTGACAGGGTTATATCCCAGGCACAGTGGACCGTAGTCTCGGACATGCACGAGACCCTTGTTAAACACGAGTATACTTTCCACCATAGAAACCTTGTCTGCAGATTACCATGGGGCACAGATCGTATCCCATAGTGGACTTGATCACACCGTTTCCCGTGTTGACATTCCACTCAGTGATAAGAAGTGTTACTGGAATGGAACTGGCGGTCACAAACTTTTGTGCCATGAAGCAGTGCGACGCACCAGAGTCAAAAAGTGTGAGTGCAGGTGTAGAGGCTACTAGTAAGATACATATGTTATATGCAAAAAAATAGTGATGAGCCAACAAGATATGCATGCACGAAGAGGGTAAAATTGGAAGTATGACGGTCAAAAGCAGCGATACCTATAATAACTTCCCCCATTGCTTTAGCCTCTTCTGCGGTCATAGTAAAGGCCCGACGCTTCGGACCATTGCGCTGAGCTTGCTGGAAGACTCGCTTCTGAGGGGGCAGGGGTGGTCCTCTAGCTGGCTGTCCATGCCCGATTGGCTTATTAGCGGGAGGTGGCCGGGCTCCCTGTTGAGGCGCTCCAAGATTGGCTAGTTTGTTGTCAGGGAGTAGTGGTCGCCTTCTCTGTGGACTATGCAGAGTTTGTTCAAAATGCGACAATCTCTCATGTAGTGTCCGGCTCTACCACAATGGTTGCATATGACTGCTGATTTTCTGAAGGTAGTTGGTCCTGCTGGTCTCTTGGGTTGTTGCCCCTCGTTGAATCTGGAACATAATCCCCCAAGAATTTGATTGGCTGGTCACTTAATACCAGACAATCGGTCATCCTTCCTTATGCGTCTCTGAAGGTCTTCAAAGTTTTGCGCCGCCTCTAAGATTTCATCATAAGTTGATAAGTTACCAGAAGACATGGAAAACTGCGTCTTCAGATCCAACCCTTTCTGGAATCTTTTAGCATATAGTTCTGGGATTGCACCTGTTCTCCGCCGAAAAACGCGACCGGGACGTTGGGACATCCGGCATGAATTTAGGGGGCAGATGCTATTTGGTGCTATCCGTCCACCTCTCCGAAGATGCCAAGTTGATTTATGACACAATGTATCGAAGGTTTAAACGGATGCGGCCAATGTAGTAGACTTCGTCAGTTTCCCCCTCGTTGAGAGGTTTATGATTGTGGGGACGCTCTTCCCTGCAGGCGCAAGCCCCTGCAGTTAATTACGCTACTGCATCGCGGTAACCACTTTCTCCTTCTCCAGATGGTCACTTCGTGTCGTGTGTGTTTGTTTTGTTTTTGGTTGCCCGTGGATTGTATACGGAGACTAATTTATGTTGTCACCCGTAGGACGGGGATTAGTCCAAATCTGTATCTTCTTAGATTTAGGTTTGGGTTGGTTTAAGGATCGTTAATCTCATTAGAGACTAAGATCAACTTAAACGTTTGTTAAGGATACGTTAGTCTAATTTTAGACTAAGATCTATTTAACAGGATCATTTAGATACAACAAAAGAGCATTTGGGCTCTATTGTTTTAGTTTAGGGACATTGCAGTCCATAAATTTAAGGACGTCATAATCCGTAGAGTTTAAAGACATCATAATCTATAAAGTTTAAAGACATCATAGACTATGAGTTTAAGGACCTCACAGTCCATGGCAGTTTAGAGACATCATAGTCTGTCAAGTTTAAGGACATCATAGTCCATGAGTTTAAGGACCTCACAGTCCATGGTAGTTTAGAGATATCATGGTTTGTCAAGTTTAAGGACATCATAGTCCATGAGTTTAAGGACCTCACAGTCCGTAAAGTTTAAGGACATCATAGTCCAGTTTAAAGATGTCATAGCCTGTGTGATTTCGGTTCCACCGTTTGGGGATGCACCAAAAGATATTGGTTATTGGAACCCTCCACCCCTCTGAAGACGTTGAGGAATTACAACGACATATATCAGAGGTGTGAAGAGATGTACCCTTAAACCAAATGCCAGATTGAGAAGTAATGGGAGGAACATTACTTTGAATGCCATCTGAGATCAATTTTGAAAGACCTAAACAGTTAAAATCAAGTTCTCCTTTGTTATTTGCAGGGATTAATTTCTTTTTAAAGAGTTAAACCCAAGTTTTAGAGAAATTAAATTCCCATATGTTTTGTAAGAGTTAAACTCTTTTGGACTCAGTTATTTCCCCTAGGTTTTGAATCTGCATGACAGAATCTCCCTGATGAGAATTAAATTCTCAACTTATGGGGAGATCCGCTTCTGCAGATCTTAACCTGTAATACCCAGTTCTTTTTGTACACCAATATCCGTATTTCTATAAAGTGTTGCTTACAAAATTTATTTATTTATATTTATAATTATTTTATTTATTTTAAACCTCTAACCTTTAAACCTACCCAAACCCTAACCCTATTTCCTTTTATATTTTTCCACTCCCTTAGCCCAGCCCACACTCTCTCTCTCACCCTTTTATTATTTCTTTCATGGCCCAAACCTTTCCCCCAAGAACCCCGGCCCAAACCCTTCTCCCCATACCCGACCCGCTTCCCTTTCTTCCTTCCTCTTCTTCTTTTCCCGCTCGTTCTCACTGCCCGCGACCGCTTCTCACGCACTTACGCCTCGCACGCACGCCCTGCAATGCGCGCCTCCCTCAAACAACCTCGACGGTCGCGCTCGCCATGACCCAGCCACGCCCCTTTCTCGCAACCGCCGCGACCTCCCTCGCCTGCATCTTTTCACTCCCTCTCGCTCTCTCTCTCTCCTTCCCCCTTGTTCGCGTTCTCTCTCCTCCTCTTTTCTTCTCCTCCCGCCTCGTCCATCCCACTCCTTCCTTCCCCGAGCTCGAGCTTTCTTCCCCCGAGTCCACCTCCACCTTCGCCTCGCCGACCTTCGACCTCTCCGCATCCCCCTCGCCACCTCCTTCTTCCTTACTATCATTAATCCTCCACCGACCACCGAGCTGCTAAGCCGACCCCCTATGCAACCTCCATCATCCATTGCATTAACCAAACAACCCATCATCGTCCCTCGCCACCAACCTCCACTACCGACCACCTTCACCGGCTACCCTCACTATCGTTGGTCAACAACAGCCGCCGGTCGCCCTTCTCCACCGCGAGCTCCCCTCCAATTCAGCTCCGCCCGCCCCTGACTGCAGCTCCAAGCCAGCCTCCCATCTATAAAGCTAACCCTTTGCCACCAAGCTCTAGCCTGCACCTGAGTTTCTCCCTTACTGCCGCCGACGACAGCGACCGCCGCCGCCCTCGCCGTCAAGACCCAGCAACCAAGCCGTCGCTGCCGAGAACTCGGGCTCAAGCCAAGTCGAGTTGCCGTGCCGCGCTGGTGGTGCATCGCGCCGTACCCACCTGTATGCCGCGATAGCACCCGCTTCGTACCCGCTACCGCACCAACACCGTGCCACACTGTGCCTGCCTCCATGCCACCGCAGACCCAATCACGTGTCGCGCCCCGTGCCCAGTCCCCATGCCACACCGTGCCCAGCGCCGCGTCACGCCGTGCCACGCACCGAGTCAGGACCACGCTCACCACCGTATCGCGCCCGCGTCGCCACCGCGTCCAGTACCGGATCACCGCTCATCATGCTCGCGCCACGCGCCCGTGTCCAGTGTCGCGCCGTCTCGTGTATCGAGACAAACCCTACAGTGGCGTCGCTTCCATATCAAGCGACCGAAGGCAAGTGAACCCTCTTTCACTTGCTACTTGCTATAATCATGCTAAATATATTATAATTGGTTAATTATGAGTTAGTATATTGGATGAAGGTGAACATATGTATATACATGCTACATGTTCGATGGTAAACCCTAAACCATAACCCATTTTAAACCACCTTAATTTGAGATAAACAAACCACTTTACTGTTAATGAACATCGTGTAGAAGTTTGGACGCAAAATATCGAGATTATCACTATGAAATGACATCCTGATAACCCTTACGAAATATGAATTTTTCCGGACATGTTAGACCGTTAAAATCCTGATAAATCATTTACATATCGGATCTTAGCGTTCATTGGATTTTATCTAAGCTAACAGGTTAACCTACAGTATTCTATAGTTGATCTTTAATTTTAACAAGTTATGATAGAGACAACTGAGGAGAACTACGGTCCTGGACTGCAGTCCAGAACAGAAATCCCAGTTAACCCCTGTTTTAAAATCACCGTATGTCCTTGCTCAAATGCGAAAATGTGCGGAACCCTATATAGTTACGTAGAAAATTGATTTATCTTTCTTAACCCACTAATTTCACTGGATTCCTTTTCTGTACGTTATTTTTAACACGTTTTATAATGTCGACGTGTCTAGCTGAATTCTTCAGAGACAGATTTTACACATCAACCTTAACCTAACCATAACTCCCTGTTGATACAGGATATTACTGATCCGCTAATTGCGTTGGAAACCTAACTGATAGACCTAAATTTTGTTTAGCTATAACGTCGCCTAATTTCGATCCCAACTGGAAGTAAAGCGTGTTACGAAACGGACTTCCAGTTCTGAAACCGGATTTCCAGCAGTGAATACTTAAAATGAAATGACGATAACTAGCAAACCTGAAACCCGATTGACACGAAACTAATTTGGATGGATAGATAATTAAACATACTACTTACCTCTTTTTCATCGTTCCGCTCAATTTTGCATGTATGAATTATAGTAAATTATGCAAGTGGTAGGACACTGGATGATGACATTTTGTTCATATCACAAGTATCGCATTCTCATCATATCATATAGAGCTCCTATATATTGATAACCTAGTGCTCGTGTACATTACCCAGTGGTAGATATTAGTGTTTGATTGTGGCAAGTACGTTAGTGTTAAATTGTGAATGAATAAGTGAAAGTGACACGTACTTGTACACAATCAACGGACACAGTTAATTTATTGCATTGTCGACGTCTATGGGACATGTATAAGTGTAACTATAATTGTTATGGGACGATTATGGACTCACTTATATGGGTGTCATAGGTAAGGCACCAAACACTATCCATTTATCTTGGGTACCAGTCGAGACATGCTTGATGGGGATCCTGTCTTCAGTTCTCGCGTAGACTTGTTATGGACCGACTAGTATTTGAGTTTATGATTGCTGTTTGATGTAGACTATGGGGTGTGGGGTAGTTTGAGTGTGAGTTCAACGGAATCTCGGGAGTCCCATTGCCGGCATACACAGTTATTCTGGGAGTTATATGGGTGATATTACTGATTATTAGCAACCCGGGCCCGTGTTCTCTTGCCTCTAGGGCCCTACCCTTGGGTGGGGGATACTCACGAGTGGTTGACTCTCACACTTAGACTGACGATAGGTTTAGCGACCTGGACAGTGAGACTTAGAGACTAATAGGTTTAGTGACATGCATTAATTACTGACTCGATACACCTGCCTTACTGTTTACCCGCTTTACCGTTTACTTGTACTGGTTCCTTCATGCTCATATCATCACTTCATGCTTCCTGTTTCATATTCATCATTGTTATACATGGTACATATGTATTTCTATTTATTGTTATTGTGTCGCTCTGACGACCTGAGTATGCATGCTCAGAGTGAGAAGTGGATTTAGCTCGGACCAGGACCTGACGTACCTCGAGGATATTGCGGACATCTTGATCCGCGACTCAGCGCTATCTTTCCTTGATCTCTATCTGGTTAGTTTTGTACCTGTTTTGATTTAGTGACTGCATTTCTCATTACCTGTGCATTGATTACTGATTACCGCGTAAAGCTAGAAGCCGAAGTGTGACTACGGCAGGATGTTTCCTCGACCGTAGGAGCATGGCTGGCCTTGTCAACCCCTCGTATTCCGTATTTTGGGAAGCGGAGCGTGACATGATTTTGTTGGTATCAAAGACAGGTTTTGCTACGATTAGGATTGCAGTTTCTGTGTAGGGCTTGACAATCTAAGACATCCTTCGGTCTAGATTGTAACTTGTTATCCTTGATCTTGATTCACATAGTGTGTTCTACTACATATTTTGATCCATCCGCTAGAGTTTTGGGTGACTTAGGAGAGTTATGCAATTGTAATTATGAACCGCAGTATAGTTACAATACTGTACCCTGCTTGAGTGACTTGGAGTTCTACATTTGATTCTACTCATTTGAGTTTCGCCTCACCATATATTCTTGTTTCGTTTTCCATTCTATATCTTATTCTGATTCGTATTCCTTATACCTTATATCATCCTCAAATTTGTTGTTTCAGGACCATGACTTCCAACGACTTTTCTTCCAACTCTACTCCCCAGAATCAGACCGTCCAGATTTTGAATGTACTGCAAGACTTGAAGGAAGCCCAGGAGCAAACAAACGATCTCTTAGCTGAAGGACTAAGAAGGTAGATGGATCAAGCATCAGCGGAAGACCCCAATCGTGAGAGAATCCCAGATAAGCAAGGAAAAGAAGTGAAGATGAAGCGCCCATTTGTTTCTCAGCGACAGAAGCAACGGAGAACTCAACATTGTGGATACTGTAAGAGACCAGGACACCTTCAGAGAGACTGTCGCAGCGCCAAAGGGCAGTGCTTGATTTGTGGATCCGACGAACATCTTGTCAATGATTGCCCTAGAAGGAAGGAGCTGCAAGGTAGAGATTCGTCAACACCTTCCACATCTACCTGAGAGACTTGGTTGTTTCGTAGTTCGAGTTCGGGGATGATATGGACCCAGCACGAGATGCAGACTTGTCTTACGAGATCGTATAGATAGATATCAATGAGGAATTATCACCTTTTCTGCTTTCAATAAAAATATCGTCACTCTTTAGTAAAAGTTTCTTTTCATTTAAAATCTTGTATCCGTTGAACTTTTTAGTTTGAATGCAATAAAATTGTGAGTTGTGATTTATGTATCGTCCCCTTGTCACTCATTTTCCTTATACTACTTATTGCATCAATATTCTAAATTTTGATTTTTCAGTCCTTACCTAATGTATATTTTCCTTGTGCTCCTTATCCTTGGTTATTTTCTTGGTGTGTTCCATTGTCTGATCATGACTTTTTCTTTTCAGGCCATGGCAAATCCTGGAGCAGCGCCGCCTATCGATGAGGACAGTCGGTCCTACATTTCCTTGGACTGCATGTTGGTGAGTTCAGATGATGAGATCGACGGCCCACAGGTTATTCTCGGCAGCAGCGATTCTGAGAACGAAGGAGTTGCAGCCCCAGACGTCGACAATGATCAGTGACTCCGACGAGGAGGAAGAGGACCCCGAAGAGGACCCGATAGAGGAAGATCCCGAGGAAGACCCAATAGAAGAAAATCCAGGAGAGGAAGTCCCTGAGGAGGATCCAGTGGAAGAGAATCTGTCATGCCCCGCTTCCCAAAATACGGAAAATGAGGGATGACTAGGCCAGCCATGCTCCTACGGTCAAGAAATAATCCCGCCGTAGTCACACTTTGGCTTCTAGCATTACATGGTAATCAGTAAACACAGCACAGAAGTAAAGGAAATACATCACTAGTTATTATATCAACTTTCATTGTTCACAATTTGCAACAAAACAAAGAAAAGAAATACTAACCAAATGCGAATACAAGGTTTCTTTAGGGAAAACAGTAAAGGTACAGGAGGCACGACCGTCTAAATCTCTGCAAGCTCGAAGGGCAGGTCTGACTCCTGAACTGGTTCTTCCTCAAGGTCTGAGCATGCATACTCAGGTCGTAATAGCGACATAATAGCAACATTATAATAATAACAAAATACAAGAAAATGAAAGTAATAACGGTGGAGATAAAATGCAGGTAATCAATATATCACTAACTGATGCACTGTATGATCTGTGTCCCTATCGGTCTCTAAGTCACTTTTGAAATCGAGTTGTGGAAAGGAGAATCATGTTTAACGAGGATCTCGTACGTACCCGAGACTACGGCCCGCTATCGCGCGGGACATAACCCTGTCAGCCGGACCGTTAGGCCCAACCTAATATATATAAGAGTCGCTGTTCGAATGATCATCCTCTAAATCACTGTCCTCGCTAAATACAATTCCCTTTCCACTTCGATTTCCCCCTTTTTACCCAGGTTTCACTATTTGTGAGTATAGGCTAGTTGTGTACAAGTATGCATCAATAACACGATTTCTTTCACTGTTCACTGTATGGTTCATTGTTACGAATCACTCACTATTCATTGGCGTACTTGACACAACCACACCAATACTACACACGTTCGATAATGCAATATACACTGAGAATTAACACAAATGTCCACTATCACTAGAGGTCTTGTAGTCGAGTAGAACTATGAATCATGTCGTTAAACAGTTTATATGCAGTACAAGTCGCTATGCATCTTATGAGCTTAGAAAATTTGTATTAAATCATGCATTCAGAATTAAGCAAAAAGATACAAAAGCAATAATAAGAAAACTCAGTCATAAATTCAACAAAATTAATTTCAAGTCAATCGGATTTTGGGTTCGCAAGTTACAATCATTACATTTTAAGTGTCTGCTGCTGGAAATTCAGTTCCTGAACTGAATGTTCATTTCGCAATACAGTTTTCACCCTGTTGGGATCAAAATTAGGTGACTCTATAGTTGAACAAAATTTAGTTTTATCGGTTAGATTTCCAACGTACCAGACAGATTAATAATATCCATAGTGTACTGGAAGTTATGCACTGTACAATAAAGGGGTATACGTTCTGTCCCAGTTTGGGACTGTTATACGTTCTGTTAATTTAAAATACAATTTAAATAGTAAACGATAGTAGAAAGGGATGAAATCACTTTCATTGTTAGCTAAATGATTCATCTTCGCTATGGTATACGGTTCCGCATTATAACATGTTTATACAGCACAGTGAAAGCATTACAAAATGAGAATCAACAGCCAGTGCTGCTCTGGACTGCAGTCCAGAGCCGCACTCCGAACCAGTTTCCGTCATCTTTTCAGCATAGAATCAGAATAAAACTCTTATGGAGTTCTATTTTGTCGAGTATTCTTCGATTTGAGCCCTCGAACGCAACATTCTAATTTATAATCAATTAACTGTGATTTCTACGAGTTTCAGATACGGAAAATTTCAGTTTTAACGGGCTTAAAAGGGGAATGACCTATCACGTCAGTAACGACTGTATTTTCCAGCCAAATTATAACACAACGTTCGTTATTAATCGGGCCATCCTATGTGATCAGTTTCCGTCAATTTAACGGGGGTTTTCCATTCGGATTTTGCATCGAACACTGACATTATTATTAATTCGCATGACGTGTGTATACGGAATTTATTAGTATTTCGATTTGTAATAGGTAAAAATTACCATGAAGCAAGTAGTGTACTTTCCTAACAATGTGTTGACGACGGTACGACGGTGGAAATGGCAATGGCGCGATCACGACACACGCACGGCTAGGGTTCGCAGCTTCGGCTCGAGCTTGGGTTCTTGGCAGTGGAGGCTTGGTTGCTGGGGTCCCGACGGCGAGAGTGGTGGTGGTCTGTTGTCGGCGACAGAGGAGGGGCTCGGCGAGTTCGTCGGCGGCAGCAAGGGAGATAGGTTATGGATAGAGGGCAGTAGGTGTTGATCGGGTGTTGAGGTGGAGGTGAGGGCGCTCAGTGATGAAGGAGGAGAGGAGCAGAGCTTTTGTAGAGCTGGGAGTCGAGGGTCGGCGATGGAGGTTGGTGGAGCTGGGCTCGACGAGGGGCGTGTAGGGGAGGTGGTGCTGCTGTTGAGGTGGCCTCGACTGCAGGCGAGGGGCTCAGTTAGGAGCTGCCGAGGTCGATGAGGGGGGCAAGGAGTTGCGGTGTCTCTGAGGAGGGGAGCTCGGTGAGGGGATGGGTTGAGTAGGGATGGTGTTGGGTGTTCGAAGGAAGGATAGGAGAAAGGGAGGAAGGCGAGGGGGATCGCGGGCGTGGGCATGGGTGTGGATTCGAGAGGGGGGAGCGGGAGAATATGGGGAAGGAGAGAGAGAGAACGAGAGTGAGGGGGAGAGAGAGAGTTAGAGAGACAAGGTCGAGGAGTGGGGACGTGGGGCGACGAAGAGCGGGGGCGATGGCAACATAGGAGCGACGTCGTGGGGGAGAAAAGAAGCGGGAAAAGATAGGAGGGAGTGGGGAAGAAGGAAGGCGGGTCGTGTTTGGGGCACGGGGCCGGGTCGGGTATGGGCATAGGGATTTGAGGTTGGGTTAGGGTTAGGTATGGGCTGGGCTGGGATTATTTGTTTAGAAAAATAAATTTTCAGAATTAAAAATAACCACAAGCATCTAAATTTATACACAAAAATTGTAGAGAAAATTTGAAAACATTCAAGGGGACAATTTTAGTATTTACGGAACTGGGAATTTACATCATACCCTCCTTACAAAATTTCGTCCTCGAAATTTTAAAAAAAGAGACAACGAAACAACAGCACTACACAAACAGATGTGGAAAACGGGCACGGATATCTTCCTCACGCTCCTAGGTAGATTCTCCTAGGAACGACCGCCCCAAAACACTCGGACTAACGGAATGACCTTATTCTTCAGCACTTTCTCTCTACGGTCGAGGATGGTGGTGGGCTGCTCCTCGTAGGACAGGTCTGTAACAACCCTGATTTTCTTATACACTTTTTCCTATACAATTTTTTTTCAAATATTTTTTAAAATCCATAAAGGGGTATTTATTGCCTGAGCATAAGACTTAAGTAATTGATTAGCAATTTAATTACAAGAAGGAGCTTGTAGCTCATTGGTAATACCTTGCATTGCTGAACCAAGTCACCAAAGTTCAAATCCCATGCCCCACATTATTTTTAATATTTATTTTGTTTTAAATTCTTCTTCAATATTGGGTCTCTTCATCTTCTAAACCCCCATGTACACTTCAAATTCCTAGATCGGTTTCAGAGACCTTTGAAATCCCCATTTACTCTATTTTAATGATTTTTTTTATACATTTTTACATTAAAACCTTTCATATATCCTATTTACTCCAATTTTTAATGATTTTATACATTTTTACATTAAAACCTTTCATATACCCTATTTACTCCAATTTTTAATTAAAACCTTTCATATGCCCTATTTACTCCAACTTTTAATGATTTATATATTTTTACATTAAAATCTTTCATATACCCTATTTACACCAATTTTTAATTAAAACCTTTCATATACCCTATTTACTCCAACTTTTAATGATTTTATACATTTTTATATTTCTATTTAAAAACCCTTCACCTACCCTACCCCTAGCCTACCCTATAAATACCAACCCTACACACTACCCTCTCACCCCCAAAATCTTAAGCCACTCTCTCAAAAGTTTTCCAAGAAGTGTGTGCTTTGAAAACAAGTTCGCGGCAAAGCTCCGACGAGATTCCGGCGGGAATTCCGGCGACGTTTTTAGAAACAACCGGCGACGAAGCAACGCCTCGGAAATTTCTTTAGTTCCCCTATACTCTTTAGTATAGATCGAAACCCGTAAGTCCCATTCTTCTCTCTTTTCTACTTCTCAAAATACGGAATTATGAAACCCGACGGAAATCGGAACAAACCGATTTCCGATTCGGTTTTTCTACAAAATCCCACTTGTCACCTGTCACGCCCCGCTTCCCAAAATACGGAATACGAGGGGTAACCAAGGCCAGCCATGCTCCTACGGTCAAGGAAATGTCCTGCCGTAGTCACACTTCGGCTTCTAGTTTTTCATGGTAAACAGTAAATGATACGCAGGTAATGAGAAATGCAGTAACTGAAAGAAACAATAATATAAACTGACCTGATGGGAAACAAACGATATAACTCCGAATAGCAAGTCAAGAAGTCTGTGTTGCACGTCTAGTTCTGGTCCAGGCTAAATCTTCTCCTCACACTGAGTATGCATACTCAGGTCGTCAGAGCGACACAATAGCAATATAATACATAAAATCATATGACAATTCTAACAGTGATAACAGATATATGTAGCAGTAAATCAGAATGATGTAGGTATGAACATGCAGTAATCAATGCAGCGGAACAGTAAAAGCAGTAGAACGATATGCCACGTATCTCAACACAGTATATAAGGTATATAAATGCCAGTATCCCTATCAGTCTCTAAGTCTCACTGTACAGGTCACTAAGCCTATCGTCAGTCCAAGTGTGAGAGTCAACCACTCGCGAGTGTCCTCCACCCAAGGGTAGAACCCAAGGGCAAGGGACCACGGGCCCAACATGTAACATGTATATCACGGTGAATATCACATACCCTGTAAATCTCCATATATCTCCCTAAATATATAAGCCGGCATGGGACTCCCGAGATTCTGTTGAACTCACACTTGAACTACCCCACACCCCGTGGTCTACATCAAACGCTAACCATAACCCTAAATACTAATCGATCCGTGACAAGTCTGCGTGAGAACTGGAGGCAGGACCTCCATCAAGCACGTCCCGACTAATACCTAAGATAAATGGCAGTGTCGGATGCCTTATCTGTGACACCCGTGCAAGCGCTTCCATAAGTGTTCCATACCACTTATAGTCACACGTACACGCATCCCACAGACGTCGACAATGCAATAGAATAATAGGGTCACTGATTGTGTACAAGTACGTATCACTTTCACTTAATCACGGATACACGAACACTGACGTACTTGCCACAATCATCACTAAAATCTAACACTGGGTAAATGCACGATATCACTAGGTTGTCACTGCAATGATATGGGTATGATATGATACGTAAACAGTATATGAAGCATGATTAAGGTGTCATAAAAATAGTGTTCTAACACTTGCACGATTTATCATGAAACGTACGTGTATAGTTTAGCGAAACGATACACAGATAGTAATTAGTATATTCAGTTGTTCATCCATCGAATTTAGTTTCAAGCCAATCGGGTTCCAGGATCATTAATTATAACCATTTCATTTTAAGCGCTCGCGGCTGGAAATCCGGTTTCAGAATTAGAAGTCCGTTTCGCAACGCATTTTAATCCCAGTTGGGATCAGATTTTAGCGACGATACAGTTGGATGAAATCTAGGGTTTTCAGTAAGGTTTTCAACGCAATAGACGGATCTTCAATCGCATCTGCACGTCAAGAGTTATACACTGTTTAACACTAATATGTCAGTTCTGATTCTGCTGGGACTGTTATGCGTCCCGATCTATTAAATTACAGATTAAATATCAAACGGTAACGAAACAGAATGAAACCAATTGTTTTGTCTAGCTAACAGATTTACCTATAATAAGAAGCAGAGTTCCGCAATCTACGAGTTAAGGAGATCTTGTGGTACCCATTACGGAACAGCAAGCAACAACCGGAGTCGCTCTGGACTGCAGTCCAGAGTCGCACTTCGATCCAAAAATCATCACAATTTAAGTACAGGAATACCAGGAAACAAGTATAGGGTTAAAGTTTGTCGAGTCGGCTTCGATTTGAGCCCTCGAACGCACCATTCTAGCATGTATATGATTTATGGTGAATTTAACGGTTTTCAGGTACAATAAAATTACAGTTTTACGATTAAACTTGGGGGTAGTTGTTTGGGTCATTAATGATCAAATTATCCAACGAAATTCATGCACTAGGTTCACAGACATACGGGCCAAACAATACCATTTAGTTCCGCCAAATTAGGAAAGGATTCTCATTGGGAACACACGCCGAACAGGTAAATAGGGTACGTTTTCAGGAATGGTAACATAGCAATTTATATGATTTGGATTTGTAACATAGATAGAATAGCATGAAGCAAGTAAAGAACTTGCCTGGAGGCGCACGGCAGCGAGGTACAGTACAGACGCGCGACGAGCTAGTACCACGACGGTAACGGCTCCGGGTGAGCTCGGGTCTGCTCTCGGCCAGTGGGGGCTCGGGGCGTCGTCGGGGTGTCTGCGGTGGTCGCAGCTCTTGATGGTGGGGCTGCTTGTGTGGTGGTGGCCGGAAAAGGGAATGTTAGACACAGAGAGAGAGAGAAAGAATGCTGAGAAAGAGAGAGAGTGTTAGTGAGAAAGAGGCACAGAGATATTTAGAGGGGAAAAAGAGAAAACAGTGAGGGAAAGAGAGAGGGGCAGTGAGAGTGAGAACAGAGAAAGAGAGATATCTGAGATGAGGAGGGGAAGAGAGAGAGAGAAATGAGAGAGAGACAGTGAGAGTGAGCACAGAGAGAGAGTGAGAGAGAGCTGAGAGAAAGAGAGAAAAACAGAGAGTGAGAAAGAGAGAGGGAGATTGCAGGGAGAGGGGAAGAGCGAGGGAGAGGGAGGAAGGCCGGAGGTGAAGGTGGTGGCTGACACGCAGCGAAGGGCTCGGGGCAGTGGGTGTAGGGTGTTTGGCGATGAAGACGACGACGAGCTGCGTCGACGATGGTGGTCGAAGCTTGGAGGTCGATGGATGTGGGATTGTCGAGGACGAGGGTGTTGCGAAGAGGTGAGGTGAGGAGGGAGCGAGTGAGGCGGTGGTGGTGATCGGGGATGATCGACGATCGTTGGAGGTTGCAGGTGGGTGCAGAGCGAGAGAGGAGGAGGGGATGGAGCTCGGGTGCGTGCAGGGGGTTCCGTGGAGGCTGAAGGGGGAGCTTGGGTTTTGGTGAGGTAAGCTCGGGGAAGGAGGCGAAGAGTTTGGTGGTCACCGGAGGAGTCGGGGATGCAGGCGAGGCCGCCGGTGAGGCGTGGGTTCTCGTCGGAGACGTGGGTTGTAGGGGAAAGGAAAGAGTTTTGAGAGGAGAGAGAGAGGAATGAGGGCGACGGGGTTAGAGAGGGGAGTGCGAGGGATAACGTCGCAGTGACGTGGGCGCGAGCGCGGGCGGAGGCGTCGGCGACGTGAAACGCGCACGGTGAATGAGGAACTAGCCATTGGGAAGAAGGTTGGGTAGTGGGCCGGGTCGGGTAGGCACGCGGGTGAGGGGAGAGTGGGCTGGGCCTGCAAAAGAAAATAAATTAAAAAGGGAAAAGGAAGACACGGGCCGGGCCAGGGAAGGAATTTTAATAAATTATGGAAAAGAAAACGGGCTGGGCCAAGAATAAAAGGGAAAGAAAAAAATTTGGGAAAAGAGAAGCAGGGCGGGCTTGGGCTTAAAAGAAATAGATTAAGTTTAAGAAATAAACAAGTGAGTGGCTGAGGGGAATTTGCTGGCTCGGGGAAAATCTATATAGAGGAGGAAAACCTCTAAAGGGTCGGGAAAAGTTAGTAGAGTAAATAAGGGAGAAAGAAAATGGGCTGGGGTTTTAAGATGGGAAAAATTTTGGGTTTTAAGTTTAAATACAATGTGAAGAGAGACGGTTGCCTAGAAACTGAGGTTTATACTAATGTGACATGAACATGAGAAATTGACATTAGGGTCTGAGAGGGGAAGTACTATAATAGATTGGGGTTTTTTAAAACAATAACTTATTATAAATGAAATTTCTAGGCTAAAAGAAATACAGATATAGGTGTAAAACAAAATACGGATATAGACGTACAAAAGGTGCTGGGTATTAAATCATACCACCCTTACAAAAATTTCGTCCTCGAAATTTAAAAGAAGCGATAAGTAATACAACCATAGGCGAAAGCTATTATATTGCACACTAACACATAAAGATTTACTAAAAGTACGTGGACGAAGAAATTTGAAGGTTTATATATGTAAGAACAACATACAAAAGATAGGTCTAAATAAGTATAAGACTGGAACAACTACAAAAGCAACCTATATGTATATAAGAATAGAAATAACAACAATAATGAACAATGATATTCGAGAAGTACTCGATAAAATCGAAACTCAGTTATATGCACACAAAAAAAAATAGTACATCGGAAATAGTAAGTATAAGGCACAAACATTGATAATAGCAACTATAGACATAATACTCGAAAATAAAGCAACGACAATAAAATAGTGAAGGATTAGTCGGTAGGTTAAAACATTTTAGGATAATGTATCGGTCAAATAGTTTCAAAATAGCTTAGAAAACTCATATAGTGAAAATAAGAAACATGAAACAAAAATGTGCGCGGTGTAAGGTCGCGCTGCTGAAAATGAGAATAATAATAATGCACTTAAAATACATAAAACGGAGTAATCAATAACACGTACTCTTTGATAAATACAAAATACTAAAACTACATTTTCGAATAATAGTGCCCCTAAATCTAGTTGGGGTAACAGGGAAAAACATAAGTATGTCTAGGCCTAGGTAGGGTAGGGATTTCAATGGAATGTAGCTGATACCAAAAGGTCGAAGTGTGACGGCTTTAGGCTGATGATCGAGGGAATTGGGATCGGGTCAGCACAAGAAGTAAGGGTGAACCACAAAGGACTACAAGGGAAACAGTATGGGGAGAATAACTTTCGGTACATCATATGAATCAAGAATTTGAAGGGTTAGCTAACTCGAGGATTTCACTATGAACTTCTCCTCCCATAAGGATCTTAATCGAGGCACAGACGAAAGATGAATGGCGGCTCATTCTATGGATCAGGGTGCGGTACTTTCGAGGGTGAAAACTATACAATGAGTAGGGATGGACAGTCAGGGATCTCAGCAGAAAAATAAATGGATATGGGCAATAAACAAGTATCAAGCGAACCAATAATCAAAAGGTTTACGAATTCGGAAGATTTATTTCATTTAAGAAAATTTGAAATAAGGCATTCCCAAAGGAGAAAAGTGGCCCTAAACTATACACATTTTATTTGGCCAGAAAGACAACATCAAAAGAAATTCCGTTAATCGCGGTTGTGGAGATTCAGTAGGTTGCGGTAGGCTCGCGCACTCAGGTAGGGGCGTCCATTTCCATATCGCCTCACGGGCATCGCCATTGGAAGTTCTTCCACAGCAGGGTCTTGATCTTCTGGTCCTTCTTCCTCGGATGGAACTTCTTCATCGAGGTCCGATTCCATATGGTTCTCTTCTTCTGGATTTTCTTCCACGGGATTTTCCTCAACTGGATTTCCTTCTATCGGTTCTTCCTCGGGGTCTTCCTCTATCGGGTTCTCTTCAGGGTCTTCTTCCTCCTCGTCGGAATCGCCTATCACGTCAAACTCTGGGGTGGCTGCTCCTTCGTCCTCTGAATCGTTGTTCTCGAAATCGACCTGAGGACCGTTGATCTCATCGTCAGAACTCACCAACGTGTGGTCTAAGGAAATGCAAGATTGTGCATCCTCATCCAGATGCGGCGCTGCTCCAGGGTGGGCCATGGTCTGAAAAGAAAAGTCATGATTAGACAATAGAATACATCAGGAAAATGGCTAAGTGTACGAAATATGGAAAGATATGCGGTGGCAGGGATTGAAAAGTCAAGATTAAAATGTTATGCTAATGAATAGTATGAACAAGGGAAATGACAAGAGAATGATACATATATTACGATTCAAATTTTATTGCATTTAACTAAGAGTTCAACGGATACAAGATTTCAAACGGAAAGAAATATTCTTAAGGGGATGACAACATAATGCTGAAATTAGAAAATAGGAAAATTCTTCTTTGATTGCTAGACCGCTGCATCATCGTTACGCGAGTTGAATCTTGTGTTGGGTCCGCCTTATCCTCGTGATTCGAACTACGCAGTAATCCTCACTTGGCAGAAGTAGGGAGTGTGGACGAGTCTCCTCCCTGTAGTTCTTTCCTTTCTGGGCAACCGTTGATGAGATGTTTGTTGGACCCGCATATCAGACATTTCCCTTGGGCACGGCGACAATCCCTCTGAAGATGTCCTGGCCTCTTACAATATCCACAGCATGGGGTCTTCTGTTGCTTCTGTCGCGGGGAAACAAATTGACGCTTCATCTTCTTCTCTTTTCCTTGTCTAACGGGGATTCCCTTATGATTGGAGACTCCCGCTGGTGCCTGATTCACCTGCCTTCTCAGTCCTTCAGCTAACAAGTCGTTCGTTCGCTCCTGGGCTTCCTTCAAACCTTGCAGTACACTCAGGATCTCAACGGTTTGATTTTGGGGAGTGGAGATAAAGGAAGAATTGCTGGAAGACATGATCCTGAAACAATAATTTTGAGGATGATATAAGGCACAAGCTATAAGGATATAATATGGATTGGACAAAGATTCAAGAATATCAGATGTGATGAAATTTATTACAAGCGGAAAATCAACTGTGTGACTCCAAGTCACTTAAACAGAGTATGGTAGTGTAATCGTGATGTAGTTCACAATTACAACCACGAAGCTTTACCAAGTCACCCGAAACCCTAGCGAATGGATAGCAGAACACTCAATGTGAATATGGATCAAGGATATCAAGTTTACAATCTAGACTGAGGGATGTCATAGATTGTCAAGCTTTACACGGAAAACTGCAATCCCAATCGAAACAAAACCTGGGCTCTGATACCAACTAAACCATGTCACGCCCCGCTTCCCAAAATACGGAATACGAGGGATAGCCAAGGCCAGCCATGCTCCTACGGTCAAGGAAATGTCCTGCCGTAGTCACACTTCGGCTTCTAGTTTTTCATGGTAAACAGTAAATGATGCGCAGGTAATGAGAAATGCAGTAACTAAAAGAAACAATAATATAAACTGACCTGATGGGAAACAAACGATATAACTCTGAATAGCAAGTCAAGAAGTCTGTGTTGCAAGTCTAGTTCTGGTCCAGGCTAAATCTTCTCCTCACACTGAGCATGCATACTCAGGTCGTCAGAGCGACACAATAGCAATATAATACATAAAATCATATGACAATTCTAACAGTGATAACAGATAGATGTAGTAGTAAATCAGAATGATGTAGGTATGAACATGCAGTAATCAATGCAGCGGAACAGTAAAAGCAGTAGAACGATATGCCACGTATCTCAACACAGTATATAAGGTATATAAATGCCAGTATCCCTATCAGTAAGTCTCACTGTACAGGTCACTAAGCCTATCGTCAGTCCAAGTGTGAGAGTCAACCACTCGCGAGTGTCCTCCACCCAAGGGTAGAACCCAAGGGCAAGGGACCACGGGCCCAACATGTAACATGTATATCACGGTGAATATCACATACCCAGTAAATCTCCATATATCTCCCTAAATATATAAGCCGGCATGGGACTCCCGAGATTCTGTTGAACTCATACTTGAACTACCCCACACCCCGTGGTCTACATCAAACGCTAACCATAACCCTAAATACTAATCGATCCGTGACAAGTCTGCGCGAGAACTGGAGGCAGGACCTCCATCAAGCACGTCCCGACTAATACCTAAGATAAATGGCAGTGTCGGATGCCTTATCTGTGACACCCGTGCAAGCGCTTCCATAAGTGTCCCATACCACTTATAGTCACACGTACACGCATCCCACAGACGTCGACAATGCAATAGAATAATAGGGTCACTGATTGTGTACAAGTACGTATCACTTTCACTTAATCACGGATACACGAACACTGACATACTTGCCACAATCATCACTAAAATATAACACTGGGTAAATGCACGATATCACTAGGTTATCACTGCAATGATATGGGTATGATATGATACGTAAACAGTATATGAAGCATGATTAAGATGTCATAAAAATAGTGTTCTAACACTTGCACGATTTATCATGAAACGTACGTGTATAGTTTAGCGAAACGATACACAGATAGTAATTAGTATGTTCAGTTGTTCATCCATCGAATTTAGTTTCAAGCCAATCGGGTTCCAGGATCATTAATTATAACCATTTCATTTTAAGCGCTCGCGGCTGGAAATCCGGTTTCAGAATCAGAAGTCCGTTTCGGAACACATTTTAATCCCAGTTGGGATCAGATTTTAGCGACGATACAGTTGGATGAAATCTAGGGTTTTCAGTATGGTTTTCAACACAATAGACGGATCTTCAATCTCATCTGTACGTCAAGAGTTATACACTGTTTAACACTGATATGTCAGTTCTGATTCTGCTGGGACTGTTATGCGTCCCGATCTATTAAATTACAGATTAAATATCAAACGGTAACGAAACAGAATGAAACCAATTGTTTTGTCTAGCTAACAGATTTAACTATAATATGCAGCGGAGTTCCACAATCTACGAGTTAAGGAGATCTTGTGGTACCCATTACGGAACAGCAAGCAACAACTGGAGTCGCTCTGGACTGCAGTCCAGAGTCGCACTTCGATCCAAAAATCATCACAATTTAAGTACAGGAATACCAGGAAACAAGTATAGGTTTAAAGTTCGTCGAGTCGGCTTCGATTTGAGCCCTCGAACTCACCATTCTACCATGTATATGATTTATGGTGAATTTAACGGTTTTCAGGTACAATAAAATTACAGTTTTACGATTAAACTTGGGGGTAGTTGTTTGGGTCATTAATGATCAAATTATCCAACGAAATTCATGCACTAGGTTCACAGCCATACGGGCCAAACAATACCATTTAGTTCCGCCAAATTAGGAAAGGATTCTCATTGGGAACACACGTCGAACAGGTAAATAGGGTACGTTTTCAGGAATGGTAACATAGCAATTTATATGATTTGGATTTGTAACATAGATAGAATAGCATGAAGCAAGTAAAGAACTTGCCTGGAGGCGCACGGCAGCGAGGTACAGCACGGGCGCACGACGAGCTAGCACCGCGACGGTAACGGCTCCGGGTGAGCTCGGGTCTGCTCTCGGCCAGTGGGGGCTCGGGGCGTCGTCGGGGTGTCTGCGGTGGTCGCAGCTCTTGATGGTGGGGCTGCTTGTGTGGTGGTGGCCGAAAAAGGGAATGTTAGACACAGAGAGAGAGAGAAAGAATGCTAAGAAAGAGAGAGAGTGTTAGTGAGAGAGAGGCACAGAGATATTTAGAGGGGAAAAAGAGAAAACAGTGAGGGAAAGAGAGAGAGGCAGTGAGAGTGAGAACAGAGAAAGAGAGATATCTGAGATGAGGAGGGGAAGAGAGAGAGAGAACTGAGAGAGAGACAGTGAGAGTGAGCACAGAGAGAGAGTGAGAGAGAGCTGAGAGAAAGAGAGAAAAACAGAGAGTGAGAAAGAGAGAGGGAGATTGCAGGGAGAGGGGAAGAGCGAGGGAGAGGGAGGAAGGCCGGAGGTGAAGGTGGTGGCTGACGCGCAGCGAAGGGCTCGGGGCAGTGGGTGTAGGGTGTTTGGCGATGAAGACGACGACGAGCTGCGTCGACGATGGTGGTCGAAGCTTGGAGGTCGATGGATGTGGGATTGTCGAGGACGAGGGTGTTGCGAAGAGGTGAGGTGAGGAGGGAGCGGGTGAGGCGGTGGTGGTGATCGGGGATGATCGACGATCGTTGGAGGTTGCAGGTGGGTGCAGAGCGAGAGAGGAGGAGGGGATGGAGCTCGGGTGCGTGCAGGGGGTTCCATGGAGGCTGAAGGGGGAGCTTGGGTTTTGGTGAGGTAAGCTCGGGGAAGGAGGCGAAGAGTTTGGTGGTCACCGGAGGAGTCGGGGATGCAGGCGAGGCCGCCGGTGAGGCGTGGGTTCTCGTCGGAGACATGGGTTGTAGGGGAAAGGAAAGAGTTTTGAGAGGAGAGAGAAAGGAATGAGGGCGACGGGGTTAGAGAGGGGAGTGCGAGGGATAACGTCGCAGTGACGTGGGCGCGAGCGCGGGCGGAGGCGTCGGCGACGTGAAACGCGCGCGGTGAATGAGGAACTAGCCGTTGGGAAGAAGGTTGGGTAGTGGGCCGGGTCGGGTAGGCGCGCGGGTGAGGGGAGAGTGGGCTGGGCCTGCAAAAGAAAATAAATTAAAAAGGGAAAAGGAAGACACGGGCCGGGCCAGGGAAGGAATTTTAATAAATTATGGAAAAGAAAACGGGCTGGGCCAAGAATAAAAGGGAAAGAAAAAAATTTGGGAAAAGAGAAGCAGGGCGGGCTTGGGCTTAAAAGAAATAGATTAAGTTTAAGAAATAAACAAGTGAGTGGCTGAGGGGAATTTGCTGGCTCGGGGAAAATCTATATAGAGGAGGAAAACCTCTAAAGGGCCGGGAAAAGTTAGTAGAGTAAATAAGGAAGAAAGAAAATGGGCTGGGGTTTTAAGATGGGAAAAATTTTGGGTTTTAAGTTTAAATACAATGTGAAGAGAGACGGTTGCATAGAAACTGAGGTTTATACTAATGTGACATGAACATGAGAAATTGACATTAGGGTCTGAGAGGGGAAGTACTATAATAGATTGGGGGTTTTTAAAACAATAACTTATTATAAATGAAATTTATAGGCTAAAAGAAATACAGATATAGGTGTAAAACAAAATACGGATATAGACGTACAAAAGGTGCTGGGTATTACATCACCTAATCCATAACACCTAAACATACCCATGATGACTATTAATCACATAAAAATCAAATTAGACAAAGTTTCTCACATGAAATGATAACCTTCTTGTAATATCGTATTCTTTTCACAATAATACCATAAAGTTTATTTTTCTACTTCTAATCAATTCCCTCATTCCTAAACATGTTCATCTTGATAAATAAACTTGTAAAAATCAATTTGAATGAGTTTTCACACATGAAATGATAACGTTTTCAAATACCGTATTCTTACACTTAAATACCCTTATGTTTAATTTAACATGTTTAACCTCTAAACTTCACTAAACCTTAAAATAAGTCACGAGGTAATGACCTACCTCTACACACACACAAATATAACCTTAATTGATATTCCCAAAATTTAGAATACGAAAATACAAGACTTTTCGCTAAAATACCATATTCTTTATAAACCTTTTCTAAAAGTTTTAAGTTGTACACAATTCTAAAATAAAATCTTTTAAAAAGAAAGTACGATTTGTCATGCACATCGATCGTTTATCTAAACTGACTTTGTGGTGTCTAGGCAAGTGTGTCTAGGCTAGTGGTTTTTAATTAGGCCCACTACTGTGGTTTCTTCCCACTTACCTGGCACTTACCTGGCATTTACCTGGCCGCAATTGGCGGTGAAGAGGCGATTTGAGGCTTCTAATGACTTATCGTTTAGACCTTAGAAATAGGCTAGTTGGCTTAGGAAACCCTAGAAACTAAAATACGGAAATTTATACCCTTTTACAAATAAATACCTTATATTTATAAAACCGTTTTTCTAAATGAATAGTATTTATAAAATCTTTGCAAAGCGCCACTACAACCCACCTTTGGGGAACCCGTTAGGGATAGTACGGTTCATCGTGCACCCGCGGGCTAGTAGTGCAAGATTCAGACCTCCGCAAGGAGCATTCAGTCTCGAAAGGTTTAAAATACGACATTTAAGAAAAATGAGATTTTGGAAAATGAAATATTTATTTAAAATTATTCTTGTATTAATATATATATTTATCATTTAAACACCTATTTTATTATAAGATAAAGTTTCCACTTTTTAAAAATTACCAGATTAAAAGTTACATTAAAATACCATGAGTTTCAAATAAATCAATATTATAAATTAATACTTTATTTAGGATATATTCACTAGAATAACACAAATAAAATCCACACTCATTATAACTATAAAGACAAATAATAAATACTTGAGGTGTATTTTGAAAACTATACAAAATTACTTTTTACATAAAACCCCTCAAGTTCTATAAATTACAATAAGGACCCTAACAATTATAGAACTTCAAATTACTTTTCTTTTAGTCTGACTCGGGTTTGAGTCTGACTATTTCTGACTTGAATATGATTCAAGTCAATCTATATTCTTTAATATTCCAACTCAATATGAACATATGAATCCCTGAATCCAGTTAACAACCTATTCAACTTGACTGAACCGAACCATGGTTATATATTCCTTTTACATGATTCCCAATATTCCATTTACATGACTCTCCGGTTATAACTGTTTCCTGATATCATGGTTTCAGTCAGTCAGTCAATCAATCATGCAATCAAAACAACTTTACAAGATAACAATACAAACAAGATATCACGGGGTTTAAGGGGTAGATTGGTACGGAAGCTGTTAAAGGTAGCACGAGCTGGTCAGATTAACACACCTAACCTATATTACGTTGCTGTTGTACCGTGGCATAAACGGTTCCTTGAGTTCCTGATACCTTAGTCTCCGGGGCAAGTGAGACTCCTCTCGTATCTTACTCTCTATCTATTATCTTCTTATCTTTGGGACTTACCGAGCGACCTGTCCGCTGACGACATTCTATTTCCTTCTTCTTTGAATGTCGTCAGGTGGTTTGGACCCGGCAGAGATCGAGCCATCACAAGAAGACTTGGAGCAGTTTGCCGAAGACCCTGCACTTTAGTTCATTATACACTTTCTCTTTTTGTACTTTTCATTTCCTGTTATGCCACTGTTTAGGCATCTTTTTATTTCAGTTGTATTTCCTCCATGTATTGTACAAAGAATGTTAACAAATAAAAGTTGCTGTTCTTTTTATATCTTGTCTCTTGTGTATTTATTTTATATTACTTAGATACGCTTAGCGTATGTACTTCTGAGTATATACGTAGCGGGCCTCGTCGCGTCCACTTCGCCGTATACCTGGAAGCGGGGCGTGACAAGGTCAGTGCCCAGAGCTAACTCTAAATGATCCAGAACATGGCTCTCATCCCGAACATAACGCCGCAACTGAGATACGTAGAAGGTATTGTGCACACCAGCTAGCGACGGAGGCAAGGCGAGTTGATAGGCCATTTCTCCTACTCGCTCTAGCACCTCAAAAGGTCCAATGAAGCGGGGACTGAGTTTCCCACGACCTCCAAACCTGATAACTCCGCGGGTAGGGGAAATCTTCAGGAATACGTGATCTCCGACTTTAAATTCTAGTGGTCTCCTGTTGGCATCCGCCCAACTATTCTGTCGATCCTGAGCCGTCTTAATACGCTGTCTGATCATTTGGACTATGTCTACCGTCTGAATAATGAGTTCGAGGCCCAGTAATCTTCATTCGCCCACATCATCCCAACAAACTGGGGATCGACATTTACGCCCGTAGAGTGCTTCGAAAGGAGCCATCTGGATGCTAGCCTGGTAACTATTGTTACAAGAAAACTCAACTAGATGCAGATGATCTTCCCAAGAACCCTGGAAGTCCAACATACAAGCCCTCAACATGTCCTCGAGCGTCTGAATCGTGCGCTCAGATTGTCCTTCCGTCTGTGGATGATACGCTATGCTGAACTTGAGACGAGTACCCAGACTCTCCTGTAAGCTCTTCCGAAAGTGCGAAACAAATCTGGTGTCTCGATCTGACACAATACTGACCGGAACTCCGTGAAGTCATACTATCTCTTGCATGTATTTCTCCTCCAGCGACTCTGTCGACTGTCCCACCCGGAAGGGTATAAAGTGTACAGCTTTCGTTAGGCGGTCGACGATAACCCAAACGGCGTTGTTGCCTATAGAGCTCCATGGCAAGGCAGTCACAAAATCCATAGTAATGTGCTCCCACTTCCATTCTGGTATCTAAAGCGGTTGTAACAGTCCAGCTGTTCTCTGGTGTTCCGCCTTCACTTGCTGACATACCAAACATCTGGATACAAACCGTGCAATCTCCCGCTTTATCCCGTTCTACCAAAAGTGTTGCTTCAGATCTTGATACATTTTCGTGCCTCCTGGATGCACAGAATAAGCTGAACTATGAGCCTCAGCTAGTACCTCTTCTCGAACATCCCATTTGGGTACGCAGAGTCTGCTACCGAATCTCAGAGAACCGACTTAATGTATGAGTAAGTCTGTTCTCAGCCCGGCTTCCACCTGCTCTCTGAACTTTTGTAATCGGGGATCATCAGGTTGCGCAGCCTTGATGCGATCTATAAGAGAAGACTGCACCTGTAGTTGCCAAAACTGCCTGATTGCACTTGGCGTAACGACCTCTAGCTCGAGCTTCTGGAAATCTTCAATGATGCTCCTCTGGCTGGTCAACATCATGACCGCTGGCTTGTGACTGAGTGCATCGGGTACAACATTTACTTTTCCCGGATGATACTGTAAGTCTAAGTTATAGTCCGCCATTAACTCTAGCCATCGGCGCTGCCTCATATTCAGTTCTTTCTGAGTGAAGACGTACTTCAGACTCTTGTGATCTGTGTACACCTCTACCTTCTCGCCTAATAGGTAATGCCTCCAGATCTTCAATGCGAAAACCACTGCGACTAACTCCAAGTCGTGAGTAGGGTAGTTCCTCTCATGATTCCTCAGATGTTGTGAGGCGTAAGCAACCACCCGACCGTGCTGCATCAGAACACAGCCTAAGCCCTTCCCTGAAGTATCGCTATGTATCACCAACCCACCGGAATTAGCTGGTACTGTAAGAATGGGCACCGTGGTCAATTTCTGCTTCAGTGTCTCAAAATCCCGAGTGCACTCCTTCGTCCATACATACGGCTCATCCTTCCGTATTAGCTTCGTCAAGGATTCAGCGACTCGTGCAAAGTCTTGAACAAACCGTCGATAATATCTGGCCAGTCCCAAGAAGCTTCAGATCTCGGCCACTGACTTCGGTGTTGGCCAATCTCTAACAGATTCTATCTTTGCCGGGTCTACTGAGATGCCTTCGCCCGAAACAACGTGTCCCAAGAACTGCACCTTATCGAGCCAGAACTCACACTTGCTCAATTTCGCATACAGCTTCTCTTCCCGAAGAATTCGTAATACCGTTCGCAAGTGTTCGACGTGCTCCTCTCGAGTCTTAGTGTAGACTAGTATGTCGTCGATGAATACAACGACAAACGTGTCCAAGTACTTCGCAAATACCCAATTCATCAGGTCCATAAATATAGCTAGAGCATTGGTAACACCGAACGGCATCACAAGGAACTCATAATGCCCATATCGGGTACTGAAAGCCGTCTTCCATATATCCTCGGCCACTACTCTGATCTAGTGATAGCCCGAACGGAGATCCAACTTCAAAAATACTCTGGCCCCACTTAGCTGATCAAATAAGTCATCAATGCGCGGAATGGGATATTTGTTCTTTATCATGACTTTGTTCAGCTCCAGATAGTCTAAGCACATCCGTAGCGATCCGTCCTTTTTCTTTACCAACAAAACTGGTGCACCCCACGGTGAAGCGCTTGGTCGGATAAATCCTTTCTCCAGGAGTTCTTCAATTTGCTTCTTCAATTCCGCCAACTCAACCGGTGCCATTCTGTACGGGGCCTTGGAAACTGGTGCTGTACCTGGAATCAAATCAATCGAGAATTCCAAGACGTGGGGAGGTGGTAGACCTGGTAAGTCTTCAGGGAACATATCCAGAAAATCCCGAACAATCTCTGGGGCTGTACTTTCATCAATCTCCATAGCTGTCAACTCTTTTGGCTTGGCTCTAAACTTGGTTGGTTCCAAGATTCGCTCCCGCCTTCAAAAATAAACTCTGGGTGATTGGGAATGTGGAAGGTCACGTTCCTTGCTCAGCAATCAATAATTGCATGGAATGTACTCATCCAATCCATCCCGAGAATTGCGTCATAACTGCCTGTTCCGATCAAAAGGAAATTCGCATAGAATTCCCTGCCACACTACAACTGGACAGGATCTACATTCTCGACTGGATACTATAACACCATTACCCGTATCTATTTCCCAACCCTTGGTTCATGGTTCATGTGGTATGGAGTGTGTATCAACAAAATGCGCAGATATAAAACAGTGTGATGCTCCAGAATCAAACAGTACTCTAGCTGGCATAGAATGAACGAGTATAATACCTGTAACAACTTCGCCTGAAGCCTCTGCCTGCTCGGCGGTCAAGGTGAAAGCCCGTCCCTGACCGCGTCCTGTGTAGGGTTGCCTCTGCTCCTATGACCTATGCTGCTGTGGTCCTGACCCTCCCTGTAACTCTGTTCGCTCGGGGCAACCACTAACTCGGTGCTGGCTAGATCCGCAAATCAAACACTGTCCCTTGGCACGGCGACAGTCCTTCTGGGTATGCCCATCCCTGTTGCAGTAGCTGCAAACTAAGTTTTACTCTGGGGGCGATGCTGGGGCGCGAATGGACGCTTCATCTGCGTCGTCCTTGGCCTGTGAACTGGTATGACTCCTCGAGACGGTGTGTGAGTACGCGCTAGAACAATTGGGGGCCTCCTATCACTTGAACTGGGGCTTGATTAGCTTCTCCTAAATTCGTGTCGCGTTGAGCACTTGCGCAAAAGTCTGCAACTCGAGTGACGCGATCAACTGCTGTAGCTCAAAATCAAGTCCCTGTAAGAAGCGCCTGGCCCTGGTAGCCTCTGAAGTTACCATATACGGAGAAAATCGGCTCAGACGGTTGAATTCTGCTACATATATGTCCGCAGGCCTGCCATTCTGCTTCAGTAAGATGAATCTTTCTTCCATCTCTGCCTTGGCGGTGGAAGGGAAATAGTGGTCCAAGAAGCACTCCTTGAATTTGCTCCATTCGATTGGCCTTTCTAGTCTGCTTTCTTCAACTGACCACCAAGTACGGGCTTCGTCCTCCAACTGGATCTTTATCACATTCACTTTCTCTTCATCGGGTACCCTTGCGGCCGTCAGTAGGTTCTCCATATTGACCAGCCATTGCTCGGTCTCGAGTGGTTCGGCTAGTCCCGTAAATGCAGCTGAATGTAACCTCCGAAAATCCGACACGGTGCCTGTCCTGGCAGAAAAAGCTGGTGGAGCAGCGCCCTCGGGGGCGGTAATGAGAGCAGAGGGTCCCCCTACTGCGGTAATTGCCCTGAGTCCCTCGGTGAGTAGGTCTGTCTTTCTCTCTTGAGCTTCTGCGAGGGTCGTTAATGCACTCAAGATCCTCTCCATGCGATCCTGAGAACTTGAGTCCGAGGAGTGGTTGTTCGGGGATGTCATGTCGCTGGAAAACATTTAAACGGATATGGTTAGATACAAGGATGAAAGTGAGGGATAGTGAAGCGAAAATAATCTAATAAAGTATAGTTAATGTTATCCCTTACTACTAAACGCATCTCTGATACCAACAAAACCATGTCACGCGCCGCTTCCCAAAATACGGAAAACGAGGGATGACTAGGCCAGCCATGCTCCTACGGTCAAGGAATAATCCCGCCGTAGTCAGATTTTGGCTTCTAGCATTACATGGTAATCAGTAAACACAGCACAGAAGTAAAGGAAATACATCACTAGTTATTACATCAACTTTCATTGTTCACAATTTGCAACAAAACAAAGAAAAGAACTACTAACCAAGTGCAAATGCAAGGTTTCTTTAGGGAAAACAGTAAAGGTACTGGAGGCACGACCGTCTAAATCTCTGCAAGCTCGAAGGGCAGGTCTGACTCCTGAACTGGTTCTTCCTCAAGGTCTGAGCATGTATACTCAGGTCGTCAGAGCGACATAATAGCAACATTATAATAATAACAAAAGACAAGAAAATGAAAGTAATAACGGTGGAGATAAAATGCAGGTAATCAATATATCACTAACTGATGCACTGTATGATCTGTGTCCCTATCGGTCTCTAAGTCACTTTTGAAATCGAGTTATGGAAAGGAGGATCATGTTTAACGAGGGTCTCGTACGTACCCGAGACTACGGCCCGCTATCGCCCGGGACATAACCCTGTCAGCCGGACCGCTAGGCCCAACCTAATATATATAAGAGTCACTGTTCAAATGATCATCCTCTAAATCACTGTCCTCGCTAAATACAATTCCCTTTCCACTTCGATTTCCCCCTTTTTACCCAGGTTTCACTATTCGTGAGTATAGGCTAGTTGTGTACAAGTACGCATCAATAACACGATTTCTTTCACTGTTCACTGTATGGTTCATTGTTTCAAATCACTCACTATTCATTGGCGTACTTGACACAACCACACCAATACTACACACGTTCGACAATGCAATATACATTGAGAATTAACACGAATGTACACTATCACTAGAGGTCTTGTAGTCGAGTAGAACTATGAATCATGCCGTCAAACAGTTTATATGCAGTACAAGTCGCTATGCATCTTATGAGCTTAGAAAATTTATATTAAATCATGCATTCAGAATTAAGCAAAAAGATACAAAAGCAATAATAAGTAAACTCAGTCGGCAGTTCAACAAAATTAATTTCAAGTCAATCGGGTTTTGGGTTCGTAAGTTACAATCATTTCATTTTAAGTGTCCGCTGCTGGAAATTCAGTTCCTGAAATGAATGTCCATTTCGCAACACAGTTTTCACCCTGTTGGGTTCAAAATTAGGCGACACTATAGTTTAACAAAATTTAGGTTTATCAGTTAGGTTTCCAACGCAATAGACATATCGATAATATCCATAGTGTACTGGAAGTTATGTACTGTACAATAAAGGGGTATACGTTCTGTCCCTGTTTGGGACTGCTATACGTTCTGTTAATTTAAAATACAGTTTAAATAGTAAACGACAGTAGAAAGGGATGAAATCACTTTCATTAGTTAGATAACTGTTTCATCTTCACTATGGTATAGGGTTCCGCATTATAACATGTTTATACAGCAGATTGAAAGCATTACAAAATGAGAATCAACAGCCTGTGCTGCTCTGGACTGCAGTCCAGAGCTGCACTCTGAACCAGTTTCTGTCATCTTTTTAGCATAGAATCAGATTAAAACCCTTATGGGGTTCTAGGTCGTCGAGTCAGCTTCGATTTGAGCCCTCAAACACAACATTCTAATTTATAATCAATTAATTGTGATTTTTACGAGTTTCAGGTACGGAAAATTTCAGTTTTAACGAGCTTAAAAAGGGAATGACCTATCACGTCAGTAACGACTGTATTTTCCAGCCAAATTATAACACGACGTTCGTCATTAATCGATCCATCCTATGTGATCAGTTTCCGTCAATTTAACGGGGGTTTTCCATTCGGATTTTGCATCGAACACTGACATTATTATTAATTCGCACGACGTGTGTATACGGAATTTATTGGTATTTCGATTTGTAATAGGTAAAAATTAGCATGAAGCAAGTAGTGTACTTGCCTGACAACATGTTGACGATGGTACGGCGGCGGCAACGGCAACGGCGCGATCGCGACACATGCGTGGCTAGGGTTCGCGGCTTCGGCTCGAGCTTGGGTTCTTGATAATGGAGGCTTGGTTGCTGGGGTCCCAACGGCGAGAGTGGTGGTGGTCTGTTGTCAGCGACAGAGGAGGGGCTCGGCAAGTTCGTCGGCGGGAGCAAGGGAGATGAGTTCTGGATAGAGGGCAGTAGGTGTTGATCGGGTGTTGAGGTGGAGGCGAGGGCGCTCGGTGATGAAGGAGGAGAGGAGCGGAGCTTTTGTGGTGCTGGGAGTCGAGGGTCGGCAATGGAGGTTGGTGGAGCTGGGCTTGGCGAGGGGCGTGTAGGGGAGGTGGTTCTGCTGTTGAGGTGGCCTCGACTGCAGGCGAGGGGCTCGGCTAGGAGCTGCCGAGGTCGATGAGGGGGGCAAGGGGTTGCGGTGTCTCTGAGGAGGGGAGCTCGGTGAGAGGATGGGTTGAGTAGGGATGGTGTTGAGTGTTCGGAGGGAGGAGAGGAGAAAGGGAGGAAGGCGAGGGGGATCGCGGGCGTGGGCGTGGGTGTGGATTCGAGAGAGGGGGAGCGGGAGAATATGGGGAAGGAGAGAGGGAGAACGAGGGTGAGGGGGAGAGAGAGAGTTAGAGAGACGAGGTCGAGGAGTGGGACGTGGGGCGACGAGGAGCGGGGGAGATGGCAACGTGGGAGCGACGTCGTGGGAGAGAAAAGAAGCGGGAAAAGATAGGAGGGAGTGGGGAAGAAGGAAGGCGGGTCGGGTTTGGGGCACGGGGCCGTGTCGGGTATGGGCATGGGGATATTTGGTTGGGCTGGGGTTAGGTATGGGCTATGCTGGGATTATTTGTTTAGAAAAATAAATTTTCTGAATTAAAAATAACCACAAGCATCTAAATTCATACACAAAAATTGTAGAGAAAATTTGAAAACATTCAAGGGGACAATTTTTGTATTTACGGAACTGGGAATTTACAGAATCCCAAGGAAGAAGATCCAGAGGAGGTGAATCACGTGGAAGCAAACCACGATGAAGAAGCTCCAGCCGAGGAATAAGGACTAGGAGAAGAAGACCCTGTGGCAGAAGAACCTCCGGTGGCAATCCCTGCAAGGCGCTATGGAAATGGACGCCCCTATCTCAGCGCGCGAGCTTACCGTAGCCTGCTGAACTTCCATAACCGCGACTGACGTGATTTATCTTTTGTTTCCTCTGGCCAAATAAATTTATGTATAGTTTAGGGCCACCTTTTATCTTTCGAGAATGACTTGTTTGAAATTTTCTGGAATAGTAATAATAAAGTTTCCGAGTTCGCTAATCTTTTGAGTATTGATTCGCTTGATGCAATGACTATTTTCCCTCCCCAATAAATTCATGTCCCTTCTGAGATTCATTATTCTTCACTCTTGCACCTTGTGCTGACCTGACCCTCGTCTCTTCAACATTCAGGTTAAAACTACCACTTTCCGACCTTTTGAATGGGCCGTATTCCACCGTAATCCATACCCTGGCTAGCCCCTATACATTTATAATGCTATCTCCCATTACCATAATTACATTCAGTGACATTACTATTTGAAATCTAGTTTTCGTTATTTTGTGTTAAGATATATATATATATATATAAAATTTGCGCGTTATTAACTACTTCCGTTTTACTCATTTTAAATGCTTTGCTATCCTTCACATTAGCGCAAATATACGTCGCACATACTATTTTGCTTTATTTTTCTTATTTCACCATGGGGTTCCTCAGTTTATTTTAAATTGTTTGATCGATATATTTATTCTAAAATATTTTGGCTTATCAGCCAACCATTCACTATTGCTTATTATTGTTATTCTATTTCCTTGTATTGCATGTATAGTTTATTATTATAAATGGTTATGCCTTGTGCTTACTTATAACTATAATTTTAGCTGTGCCTCTTCTTATACATATAAATATTAATTTTCGTCTAGTTACTTTTGCGTAAATCGCTATGTAGCAGTAATTGATTTTTGTTGCTTTTCGCATGATATTTTATAGGTTATCGTATTTTAAATTTCGAAGACGAAATTTTTGTAAGGGTGGTATGATATAATACCCAGTTCTTTTTGCAAACCAATATCCGTATTTCTATAAAGTGTTGCTTACAAAATTTATTTATTTATAATTATTTTATTTATTTTAAACCTCAAACCTTTAAACCTACCCAAACCCTAACCCTATTTCCTTTTATATTTTTCCACTCCCTCAGCCCAGCCCACACTCTCTCTCTCACACACTTTTATTATTTCTATCATGGCCCAAACCTTTCCCCCAAGAACCCAGGCCCAAACCCTTCTCCCCATACCCGACCCGCTTCCCTTTCTTCCTCTTTTCCCGCTCGTTCTCACTGCCCGCGGCCGCTTCTCACGCACCCACGCCTCGTACGCATGCCCTGCGACGTGCGCCTCCCTCAAACAACCTCAACGGTCATGCTTGCCACGACCCAGCCACGACCCCTTCTCGCAACCGCCGTGACCTCCCTCGCCTGCATCTCTTCACTCCCTCTTGCTCTCTCCCCCTTGTTCACGTTCTCTCTCTCCCCCCTCACGTTCCCTCTCCTCCTCTTTTCTTCTCCTCCCGCCTCGTCCATCCTACTCCTTCCTTCCCCGAGCTCGAGCTTTCTTCCACCGAGTCCACCTCCACCTTCGCCTCGCCGACCCTCGACCTCACCGCATCCCCGTCGCCACCTCCTTCTTCCTTACCACCATTGATCTTCCACCGACCACTGAGCTGCTAAGCCGCCCCCTATGCAACCTCCTTCCTCCATTGCATCAACCGAACAACCCATCATCACCCCTCGCCACCAACCTCCACTACCGACCACCTTCACTGGCTACCCTCACTATCGTTGGTCAACAACAGCCGCCGGTCACCCTTCTCCACCGCGAGCTCCCCTCCAATTCAGCTCCGCCCCCCCTGACTGCAGCTCCAAGCCAGCCTCCCATCTCCAAAGCTAACCCTTTGCCACCAAGCTCTAGCCTGCACCTGAGTTCCTCCCTTGCTGCCGCCGACGACAGTGACCGTCGCCACCCTCGCCGTCAAGACCCAGCAACCAAACCGCCGCTGCCGAGAACTCGGGCTCGAGCCAAGTCGAGTTACCGTGCCGCGCTGGTGTCGCTTCGCGCCTTACCCACCTGTATGCCGTGACAGCACCCGCTTCGTACCCGCTACCGCACCAACACCGTACCACACCGTGCCTGCCTCCGTGCCATCGCAGACCCACTCACGTGTCGCGCCCCGTGCCAAGTCCCCGTGCCACACCGTTCCCAGCGCCGCGTCGTGCCGTGCCAAGCACCGAGTCAGGACCACTGTTTCCTGATTTAAAATCAGGAAAGCCTACGGAAGAGGCTTCAGAAAAGGGTCACGTGCTCACACGTGACCAGCAGTCACGTGTTGGCACGTGACATCTAAAAGCATCGGCAAGGCAGATTCAGTTTCCCGACTACATCAAAGAAAAGGGCTTTAGAAGAGGCCACGTGCTCACACGTGACCAGGGGTCACGTGTTGGCACGTGACATTTAAAACCAGCAGACTCATTCTCTGATTAAACCAAGAAAAAGGCTCCAGACGAGGGTCACATGCTCACACATGACCAGGGGTCACGTGGTGGCACGTGACGGCTAAGCAGCGGCCAGAAGGCAGAGCGCAAAAAGAAGAAGAGGGCTCGTTCCAAGGGGGTCACGTGCCCGCACGTGACCAGGGGTCACGTGCCCGCACGTGACCAGGGGTCACGTGCCCGCACGTGACCGGCTTTCAAAGCCCATCTGTTAACAGAATTAAATTCTGAGAAAAGACCTCTCAAATCTTTCCAAAGGAACCGATTGAATTAAAAATTTAAAGGTGATTAAATATCACCTATCTATGGAAAAATCTTGAATTTGGAAAGATTTCCCCTTAAAATCTAACCGAAATAACAAAAGAGAATCTCTGGATTTAAAATCCAATGGTGAATAAAATTCACCTAATAATCCAAAGGTCCAAATGAATGATAAGTACAGATCAAATCTCTCAATGAAAGATTCATCAAAAAACTAATTGATTTTGTTGCTTCTCCTATAAATAGGAGCCAAGAGACACACAGAGGGATATATGCAGAGGGATCGATACATAGAAAAAAAAAGAGCCTTGATACTTTGAAGGAATTTGGATCTTCTGCAAAAGAAAACCCGAGGTAAGAAAGGGAAGGCTTTTTGAAAGAAAAGAGAATTTAATTCTCAATAGAGTTTAACTCTGATATTAAACAGAAGAACATAGTTCTCTCTTTAGCGGAGGATCTGTAAAGTGCACATCTCCCCTTGAATTGAGAATTTAATTCTCATTGGGTTGAGATCCTGCCATGCAGATCCAAAGCATAGAGAGGGAAATGGAAGCTTGAGAATTTAATTCTCACAGAACTATAGGAATTTAATTCCTTTAAAATAAAATTAGGGTTTAACCCTATGTTATGGGAATTTAATTCCTTCAGAATGAACAGAATCAGGGTTCAACCCTAGTTAAGAACTTAGTTCTGTTAAAATAACAGGAATTTAATTCCTTTAAGAAAGAAGAAATTAGGGTTTCACCCTATGACAGAATCTCATTCCTCAGAATAATTCTCTAAAAGAGAGTGGGAACTTAATTCCTTAAAACTGTTATTAGGGTTTAACCCTATGATAGAATGCAGTTCTTCACATATATGAGGAATTTAATTCCTACAGAAAATTCAGAGTTCAACTCTATCTCAGAATATAAATCTTCAGAAGGAAATAGGAATTTAATTCCTCAAAAAATTATTGTTAGGGTTCAACCCTGCGAAGAATTTAATTCTTAAAGGGATTAACAGATCTTCCAAAAAACATACAAAGAGGCAGGGTCACGTGCCACCACGTAACCCCCGAAAAGATCCATAGAGAAGGGCCTTTGAGGCAGTGCCTCACGTGACCCACGTGACCTTTGGCAGAAGCTTTAACATACAAGCATTTAAATGCCCGTCACGTGATGGCACGTGATGCTCCAAAAGATGCGATATTCTCAGCAGAACAAAGGAAGGGAGGGCGCCCTCACGTGCTACCACGTGACCCCTCTTGCCTTAGTGTTTAACACTAAATTGGAATCCCGGGATCCAGTGTTAAAAACCGTTTGGCCTTAGTGTTCAACACTAATCAAAGAACTTTATTTGCAGTGTTTAACCCTGAATTTCTTAGTGTTTAACGCTAAATTAAACCCCTGTTAACAGAGCTTAAGATTAACTCCCTTAGTGTTCAACACTAAATTAAAATCTCCGTCACCAGTGTTTAACACTAATCTGAAATCCCTGCTGCTAGTGTTTGACATTGATTTGCTCTAGCGTTAAACACTAATTTGAACTCCCTGTTGCTGGTGTTTAACACCAACTGTCTTTTAGTGTTAAAACACTAACTTGTTCCCAGTGTTCAACACTGCTGATCTTTAGTGTTTAACACTAACTTCAGCCCAATTGGCTAAATAGCCAGAGGCAAAGCCTCTTCTTCAATGGACCAACAGAAAGCCAGTATTCTAAACATGATTGGACTTAGCCCAAGCTGGCCATAAGTCCTCAATTCAAACTTAACTGGGCTAATGAGCTCATAATATAATTAATTGGTCTTGGTCCCAAATTGGACCGAAGACTATTTAATCCACCCCGGTCCAAGGGTACATCTCTTCACTCCTTTGATACTTGGCGTCGTAATTCCTCAACGTCTTCAAAGAGGTGACGGGTCCCGATGACCACACATTGACATGGACTGTGGGGTCCTTAAACTCATGGACTATGAGGTCCTTAACCTTGACCGAGATGTCTTAAAACTAACAACGGACTGTGGGGTCCTTAAACTCATGGACTATGAGGTCCTTAACCTTGACCGAGATGTCTTAAAACTAACAACGGACTGTGGGGTCCTTAAACTCATGGACTATGAGGTCCTTAACCTTGACCGAGATGTCTTAAAACTAACAACGGACTGTGGGGTCCTTAAACCCATGGACCGCAATGTCCTTAAACTACCCATGGACCGCAATGTCCTTAAACTACCTATTGACCGCAATGTCACTAAACTAAACAACAGAGCCCCCCTTTTATTGCTCTCTTGTTAGATCTAAACAATCCCGTTAAGTTGATCTTAGTCTAAAAACTAGACTAACGTATCCTTAACAAACGTTTAAGTCGATCTTAGTCTCAAAGGAGGCTAACGTATCCTTAAACCCAAACCCCCAAACCCAAATCTAAGATAATGCGGATTTGGACTAGTCCACGCCCTACGGGCGACGACACAACTCAGTCTCCGTATACAATCCACGGGCAACCAAACATAAAATAAATACACACGACACGAAGTGACCATCTGGAGAAGGAGAAAGTGGTTACCGCGATGCGGTAGCGTAATTAACTGCAGGAGCTTGCGCCTGTAGGGAAGAGCGTCCCCACAATCAAAAACCCCTCAAGCGAGGGGGAATCTGACGAAGTCTGCTATATCGGATGCATCCGTTTAAACCTTCGATATACGGTGCCATAAATCAACTTGGCATTTTCGGAGAGGTGGACGGATAGCACCAATTAGCATCTGCTCCGAACCTCAAGCGAGACGTCAGTCCTTGCCGCCGTTCGGAGGGGAACAGATTCTGGCACGCCCGGTGGGACCTTTTCCTCTTTCCACTCCACACTTCGTGTGTCGTGATTCGCGAACCAATCGCGGTTCGCTAATGGTTGCCCTTGGGTTTCAAGATACTAAGACTTGGCGTCTTGCTTATTGCAGAAAGCAAAGAATCGATGGCTTCTACTTGTGTGAAATGCTCCAACTGCTCGGACTGCAATTGCAACCAATGCTCTGCCTCGCCAGGAGGTATAGCCTACGGACCCCAAGCTGCTTCGCTATTCGCAATGCCCGTGGAGCAAGTCACTCGAGCCACCACAGGATTGTTTTTTGGGACCATGCTCCCGCCGACAAGCTTCACCGCTCCGGTGCTGACAAAGGAGGCTCCCAAAAGGTCGGTCTTTGATCGTCTTACCCCTGCCGCGGCCCCTCTCAACGGGTCGCCCAACGCCAGTGCCTCGGTCTTCTCTAGATTGGGCCAGAACTCCTGTGGACCCGCAATGGGGCCTGCAATCCCAGAGAAGGCTGATTCTAAGAAAGTGATCGGTCCTGCTCCTGAAGTCGTCAAGGCGGCTTCCTCTGCCAAAAAGTCGGTCTTTACAAGATTAACGGCTCCAGCTCCCGCTCCTGTTACCCAAAGGACATCGGTCTTTGACAGGCTGACACCAGCAGCGACCCCCCACCTACGCAGGGGGCAAGACGAGGCTATCGCCCTCACCACACCGTCCGCTCGACATGCTCGACGTCGCCACTGGCGCCGAGTAAGGAAGGCTGGGGGCAACTCTCTCTCTGGGCTAACTCCACCTGCCTCGATGGCAGAAGTCAATGCTGCTGTTCCGACTAGGAACAGCTTTGAGATGCTAAATAAGGTGCGTAGGAATTCTCCTACCGCGGTGCTAAAAAGGTCTCCCCCTCCGCTGAGAAAGGCTGTAGAAGTAGAAACAGAACAGCCCCAATCTCTTCAACGGCTGTCCTCCCGAATCTATAAAGTCTGGCGGCAGGCCCGAGACTCGATGATCGATCCAAACTTCTCCCGCCAGCACAAAAAGCTGAAAATCCAACAGAAAGCTAGTCACCAGGCTAAACCACGAAAGGCTGTCTGGGTGCCCACCTCAACGGCCCCCTCAACTTCCACTGCTCATAAAAGGAGGAAGCCAGAGAAGATTCCCCAGCCTGCAACGACAGCTAAAGGCACTAAGCCCAGACGCCCTAAGTCCGGGAGCATGATGGTCCATACCGTATACATGGCATCAGGAAAGGAAGACAGCCGTGCGTCTACAGGATATAGACCGCTTACACGGTTGGTGACCAAAGCTCAGGAGCAACAGCAAAAGCTCCAGGAAATGATGAATGCTATGGCCGCACTTATCGGGCCAAAAGAAAACCCAGAAACGTCCTCGAACGAACGCCAGGAGGAAGAAACCGACGCCGAATTCCTTCGCCGAATATTGGAGAAGAAGGACAAAGAGGCTGCTGAAAAAGCAGCCAACATACAGCGTATGGGCCTTCTCTTCCAAGATATGATAGGAATGATGATCCAACAAGACCCACCCGCTGAGGATCCCCCGATCGTCCTTGAAGACGATAGGGGAGAAACGTCATATCCCCCATCGGCCCTCTCAACGGCCAAGGAGGAGACAATCTCTAAGGCTGACTTGGACGACTATATAGCCCAATGAATCCGGGTTCATCATGCGACTGAGGCAGCTAGTCAAGTCATAAAAACAGGACGGCCATATCCAAGCTGGTACGACCAAATCAAGTACCCGTCGGGTTACACAATTCCCAAGTTCCATATTTACAAAGGGACCGGCAATCCCCACCAACATGTCGCCCAGTTCAGGGCCCTTTGCGGTAACACCGGCGGTGACGATAAACTGTTGCTTCGCCAGTTCGTGGGCAGCTTATAAGAAACAGCATTCGAGTGGTATTCAGAACTCCCGAACGATTCTATCAAGACGTTCGCTGAAATGGAGTTGCTATTCACTCAGCGATTCGCAAGCGCCAGCGAACGAACTCCAATAACGGCATTGATTAACGCCAGGGTAAAACCAGGCGAAACTTGGGTCCAGTATGCTATACGCTGGCGGAATTTGTGGTCGAAATGCGAGCAACGCATTGAGGAAGCGCCCGCGGTGGGCATGTTCGTGGGAACCCTAGACCCTCACGCAACTATCTCCCAGTTTGTGATGTTCTTTAAGCCAACCACATTCCAGGCTTTAATCGACAAGTTGGCTCAGATGGACCAGATGGGTCATAGACCGCTGCCCCCGAAGCCAGAACCTCGGAATGACAAGGGTAAAGGAAAGGCAACCTTCGTCGCGAATGCCCAGCAGCAACCCAATGCCCCAAAGCTGGCGGATCAATTGGAAGAAAGACACCGGTATTATAATGAGAAGATGAAGCGTCCCTACTCGTTCCCACGGGACAAGACGAAACGGTTATTCGAGCTGGCAGTGCGCAACAGACTTATAAACCTACCAAATCCAAGGCGACCGCCGCAACCCACTGAGGTGAATAACCCTAACTATTGCCCTTACCACCAAACGGTAAGTCATCCGATTGAGGATTGCTTCATCTTCAAAGGATGGATTGAAGATCAATACCTCCAAGAGAAGTTTGCACTGTCCGAAAAGTGGAAGGTGAACCCACCACAGCCGCATACTCCTAAGAAAGCAGACACACCGGGGGCAACCTGTTCCTTTATTGAAGAAGCTCCATGGGAGGTCGTGCTGTCGACTAAAACCAAAAGAATGCTGAGGGACCTTCATGCGTGCCTAGTGGTCGAATGGAAGGACCCGCTTGAACCTCAAATTATCGAAGGGATGTTGAAGCCGCACCCAACTATGAAGACTCGTGGTGATGGCCCAAATACTCACGCCCAACCGTCAAAATCTTCGAAGAAAAAGAAGAAGAAATCCAAGAAGCCCGTGAAGCCTGGAGACAAGCGCACGAACTTGCAGAAGAAAATCGACGCGATGGAAGAGTACAATCAAAAGGCGCGAACTCCTGTCATGCTACAAGAGTTCCTCAACCACATCTTTCAAGAGGAAGATGATGGAGAGAGCTCGTCGGATGAATCCGAGGGATACGTGGCGAGTTGTAACGTAATCTTCCGCTCGTTTACTGACGATGAAAAAACTCCTAGCACTAAGAAACTGGGGGTAGAGCCTGAACCAGAGCGTGTGTGGCCAACAGATGAAATGATCGACGCCTTTCTAGACGTGATTTGTCTGAAGAGTAAAGCGGATCAGGAGCGTGAGATGGCCGCATCGGAAGGAGCCAAACGCAGGCGACTAAACGAAAGAGTTGAAGTACTCCCGCCAGATCAAAAGACGTTCGGTGTAGACAAAAAGATATTCAAGACAAGGAAAAGGTTTGCCAAGGCCATGTCAATGGGAATGAAGCTACCACCCTCGAAAGAAAACACGCTCGATGGGGCGGAAAGGCACCCTAATTATTGCGCGTATCATCGGAAAATTTCACACCCTACGGAGGAGTGCGACGCCTTTAGGATGTGGTGGCAGGGATATGTTGCTCATCAGCAACATTTTAAGTGCATGAAACGCAAGACTCGTCGGGAACGAAGAAGTACTGCCGACGGGCACGACAGAACTACTGGCAACTGTTACATGGTTAACGCCGGAGGGTCACAAGTTCTCACCTTTGGGAGCGACTCTGATGAAGAAATGTCCCCGGGCCCTCTCTTTAAAGAATCCGTTTTGGGGAAAGAGGAAGAACCAGAGGCCTGCGAAAACATTCAGCTGCGTAATCGTACGCTCCCGGAAAGGAATCTCGGGCCCGCAAATAGAAAAGATAAGGGAAAGGAAAAGGTCTCTGAGGATATCACTTTAGATGACCAAGTCATGAAAGAGCTGACTACCAAAAACCCTCCCAGGAAGGGTAAGGTGGACTACAACATCCTGGCGTACCTAAGGAAGCTACCTTCTCAACTTAGCATTCTCGATGCCCTCCTATTATCAAAAGAAGCGCGAGATTCACTAAAATTAAAGGAACTTGAAATCTGGTGCCAATCTCAGCATCAGCATTGCTACGACTGGAATATTGCCAGGAGCGAATCATCATTTGCCGTGAAAGGACTTGGGATTTGATACCGATTTAGGCATCAGCATCGCTACAACTGAGATATTGTCAGGAGCGAATCATCATTTGCCTTTATCGATTTAAACAAAGATGGCTTAGCAAACAGGGTTAGGATCCTGTCGACTAAGGCTTCGGACTGTTTACCCCAATCAGAGCAAAACTCTGTTCAAATTCCGAGGCGGGAGATGAAGCAACGCTTCATCTTCTCCCAATCAGAGCAAAGATTTGCTTTGAAAATTTAAACTTTAATAAATGAAGCAACGCTTCAGATCCTTTGCGCTGCGCGCAACGCGCCACATGTCAGGCGCAGATGCATCAGCGCATCGCCTAAGAAGGCGCGCCCAATCAGAGCAAAGCTATATTTAAACTAAAATTAAAGGAAGCAATGCTTCAGTTGCGCAAGCACTGCGCTGCGCGACACGTGTCAGCGCAGTTGCGCAAGCGCAGTTGCGCTGCGCTGTACGCTGCTTGACACGTGTCACGCGCTGGGGCATTTGCGCCAAACAGAATTAAGATTTTAAAGAAATCTTTCTGTTCTTGTTAAAACAAGAAGATTTTGTTCTGTAAAACAGAAACCCTTGGATTAAAGATCCAACAGTGGGGAAAATTCCCCAAATCACTCAGAGAAAGATCTCTTTAACAAATTTAACTAATTTATGGGCACTATAAAAAGGACCTTAGAGCTCAATTCAAAGGCATCAACATTTTGGAAAAATTAAACAGAGAGAACTCTGAAGAATTAGAGAGAATTCCTCAAGAACAAGAGAAAAAGGTAAAAACCTTTAGAAAAAGAGAAAATTCTCTTAAAAAAACAGATGAATGATCTTCAAGAAAAAATAAAAAATAAACAATAACAGTGCCTTGCACTTTTTATGAACCACTGGTTCTTTGAAAACAAGAAAAAACTTGTTTTCTTTGATCTAAAATTGATCCAAAAGAATAAGAACAGTGCCCAGCACTTGCCAAAACTGCACCATTGCACAAGCCGCCAGGAAGCGCCACGTGTCAGCAGTGCAACAGCGCAGCGCACTGCGCTGTTGCGCTTGCGCTCATCAGAGCGTGACATGTGTCACTTCCACATGCGCTTGCGCTCTTTAATTTGCACAAAGTGCCTGACAAGCCATGTGGGGCACTGTCTGAGTATTTAATGCTCTGCATTATTAAGAAAAGGGACAGAGCCCAATTAAAAGGCCCAACAGGCCTAATCAAAAATGCTATGCATTTTAAAGAAGGGCAGAGTCCAAACAGATGCTCTACATCATTTATAAAGGGACAGAGCCCAAATCAGAAAGGCCTAGCAGGCCAAAATAAAATGCAGTGCATTATTAAACAGGGACAAAGCCCTAGCACAGGCCTAATAGGCCAAAGATAAAAAACGTTGAATATTGAAATTGGACTTAGCCCAGTCGTGGCCATAAGTCCTCAAATTAAATTGACTGAGCACAGCTGCTCCCTAAATCAATTTACATCCGGTTCGAGGGTACATCTCCGAACTCCTCTGACAGTTCTCGTTGTAATCCTTCAACGACGTCAGAGAGGTGACGGGTCCCAACGACCACACATGAATATGGACTGCGGGGTCCTTAAACTCGTGGACCGAAACGTCCTTAAACTAATATTGGACCGAAACGTCCTTAAACTAATATCGGACCGAAACGTCCTTAAACTAATATTCATCCCAAAATGGGAATGATGGATCGAAACGTCCTTAAAACTAATATTGGACCGAAACGTCCTTAAACTAATATCGGACCGAAACGTCCTTAAACGTCCTTAAACTAATATTGGACCGAAACGTCCTTAAACTAATGATGGACCACTACGTCCTTAAACTGGCGATGGACCACCACGTCCCTAAACTGGAACATGGACCACCACGTCCTTAAACTGGCGATGGACCATCACGTCCCTAAACTGGAACATGGACCACCACGTCCCTAAACTGGAACAATAGAGCCTTCAAATGCTCTTTTGCCGGATCTAAACGGTCCCGTTTAAGTTGATCTTAGCCCCAAATACGGCTAACGTATCCTTAAACATTTAAACGGACTATAAAACTCCAAATCGACTTTGGTTCAAGGGTACATCTCCTAACTCCTCTGACACCTATCGTTGTAATCCTTCAACGACGTCAGAGAGGTGACGAGTCCCGACGGCCATATATTAAATGGATCACCACGTTAAGTTGATCTTAGTCTAAAACAGGACTAACGTATCCTTAACGGATGTTTAAGTTGATCTTAGCCTCAATACGGTTAACGTATCCTTAAACTAAAAACACCAAACCCAAATCTAAGTAAATACGGATTTGGATTAATCCACGTCCTACGGGTGACGGCATTACTCAGTCTCCGTATACAATCCACGGGCAACCACAAACACAACAAAACACCTACGACACGAAGTGAAATTCTGGAGAAGGAGAAAATTGTTACCGCGATGCGGTAGCGTAATTAACTGCAGGGGCTTACGCCTGCAGGGAAGAGCGTCCCCATAATCAAAAACCCCTCTAGTGAGGGGAAATCTGACGAAATCTGCTACATCGGTCGCATCCGTCTAAACCTCCGATACACGGTGCCATAAATCAACTTGGCATCTTCGGAGAGGTAGATGGATAAAACCAAATAGCATATGCCCCGAATCTCAGCGTCAGGACTTCGCAGTCTTGTGTGCCTAGATCGCAGCCCAAACCGGCATTTAGATTTCCTGCTCAGAGTTTTTCATTACCAGTATGTCACTTGTTTAGACATTTCATGTTATTTGCATTTTCTTTTCAGAATATCTATCCATGTAAATAAAGATTGTTGAATGAATGCAAATAAAGTAGTTTGTTGAAAATTTCATGCTCTTATTATTCTTGCACTGTGTATAATTGCTTATATACGCTTAGCATATGTATTTTAAGAAATGACATTCTTAATATAAATATGTTGCGGGCTTGTCACGTGACTGTTACCGTCCATTGGGAAGCAGGGCGTGACAGCCACTCTCCATCTTTAGAGAAAAATATTAGGGTTAGAATTTTAAATTTTTTCTTATTTTAAATTTTTTTAACGGAGGAGAAGAGAGGGAGAGGACAAGATTTATATAGGAGTAGAGGGGAGGAATTACGAAAATGCTATCGGCCATGTCAAAATTGGACATGAGATTTAGGGGCAGTTTGGTTGCTGGAATCAAAAAATAGAATTGGGAATTAGGGTCTGTAAAAGTTTTTTTTGTCTCCCGGAATTTCCATTCCTTTGTTTGTTTGTGAAGAATTGAAATGAATTTTGTCTCCTTGAATTTCTTTCTTTGCTTGGTTACTACAAAAGCAAATGGGAATTGGAATTCGGGAATTATGATAAAGATACATGTAGTGAGTTTAAGACGCTCTGACCTTTTTAATCAACAAACAACATATATTTTCAATGCACCCAAAGTAAATAAGAGAGAGTAAGGTAGGTGATCATAATTTTGCCTAATAGAATAATACCCATAATCCTACATGTCAATGGGATTCGGCAATTCTTTACAAAAAAAGCTTGGATTTGGAATTGTCTAAAAGATGATATCAATTTCCAAAATTTGTAATTTTTATTCCATGCAAACAAACAAAAGAATGATAATTTCATGTTTTTTGGTTTTGATGAATAGCATGTTATCCTTGGATTCTCATTTTTTTGGACAACTCCTTCCAAATAAACGGCCCCTGGGGGAAATCTAGAACTATTTGTACCTCTTGTTGAATAGTTGAACCCGAGGGACCCCAGCAAATTATTTTCCCAATTCATTTTGGAAAAAACTTCTCTTCAAGGTTTGTTGAGATTCTCTCTCTACAAGCCCTGATTTTTGCGAACCCAAAAAAAAAACGCATCTTTGCATTGGCGGCGCGCTGCCATTTAAAAGTCCCCCCCACCGAAATAAAACGAATCCCAAATACCCCAAAACCCTAAAAAAAAGAAAGAAAAACCTAATCGCCGCTCAATGGAGAAAACCTAGATCGAGTCCTTTGGACCGCGGCGGAGATCTCCGATCGCGTCTCCGAGCTCGCGTCGGAGATCTCCGGCAATTTCGAGGAGAAAGCTTCCAGCTTGGTTGTGGTCGGAGTCGCTACTGGAGCTTTTGTGTTTCTCGTTCATTTAGTGAGGATGATCGCTGCCGATCGCTGCCGATCGCTGTCGATTTCGTTAGGGTTGAGAGCTATTGAATGGGGACTGAGTCGAGTGGGGAGCTGAGGATTCCGAGCGATGTGAAGGTGGATGCTGGTTGAAAGCATGTGATTGTGGTGAGCATTTTTTTGCAAAGATTGCTTGATTTTTTGTGTGTATTTATAAAGTTTGTTTTTTGGGGGAGTAATTGATAAACTGCTCCATTGAAACGCTTTTGTGTAAATTTTAGATGGTATTTTTAGTAGTTATACTGCTTGGTTTTATTAAAATCTGCATCAGCACATTATTTTCCGTGAACTGGTTGGTTTTATAATGGAAGATGTAGGGAATAGAAACAAATCCAAAATGCATCTTGATATACTAGTATATCGCACGTGTATATTTCGAACAGCTGTAAATTTTTTTATCCTCGACGTTTGATGAAAATTTCTAGAGATATCTATAGTTTTTCTAAATTTAGATTAAATGAACGCGGTTGGTGGTAATATTAGAATTGAGAAATTTATGAGTTATACAAAATAACAAATATATAAAGGCTCATGTACAAATTTGTATGGCATGTCTATTTTTGGGTTTTTGAGCATGTGAGAGAATGCCTAATGAATGAGAGAGAGGAAGAGAGCCGTTGACTTTTCATCTTTTTATTTTTGTCTTTTGTGGTGGATGAGGCAGACTGCTCAGTTCTCTACTTTGGCTAATGGAATTTTGTCATTTTTTTATTTTTTATTTTTTGATTAATGACATCATCTAAGGATTTCTAGTTATAATAGTAAAGATTTGTGGAAGGGGCGTTGAACGAAGAATCTTCCATATATAACCAAATAATGACGTGTAGTAATTTTATCAAATTGGTATGTTTGGTTATCATATGGAAATCCAGTCCTTGGTCTTGATCAAAATACAATGTTAAAGTGGTGTGGGTTCTATTGAATTCCTCTTCAATACCATGGTGAACTGAAATTATCTGGGTTTTTTTATTAAGAAGTGGCTAATTGTGTAATGATAATCACCAAATAAGCACTAGTCTGTATAGACTGAAGTAGTCAAAATGAGACTTAACTGTCATTATTAATATACAAGCTGGACATTTCGTTCTAGTTGTGACTCAAATTGTGTATGTAAATCCAAATTTGCTAATTTATGACTATCAGTTTGTTTATGAGGTTACATACATGTTGCCTTCTATTCTCTTCCCGACCTGCTAAGACCACACCTCCCTTGTAAAATCTACTGAATAGGCAGTTTTAATATCGGAATTCGAAACTTTAAACTATCATGTTCCTCTCTCTTTTGCTATCTTTCAACCTTTGTGGGTAATACAATTAATATATATGTAATTTATTGAGTATAACACTCTGAGCGAGAGCAGTTGCCTTTATTGGTGAAGTTTTTTCCCCTTCTTAATCTTATTGAGCTTCATTGAAAATGAAATTTGTAAACTGTCTGGATAATAAATATGTTTTAATATAAAAAAAATCATCACTTGGTCAAATTTTTTTTTATCGTTTATATATTGTGTGGAAGATGACCACATTTTCAGTTTTTATGATACCAACAATTGCATCCTCACCTTCAGCATCACCTGAATGGAAACATAGTTTAGAAATTCCAATCGGAACACTAAGAATTTGAGTTCAATATATCTCGGTATCCCAACCAAATCATGTGACATGGACATAAACACGAGTATGAAATCCAATATATCTCTATATCCCAACAAAACTACGGATTGGAAATGGAATGCCATGATTTTAGTTCTTATTATATTACCTAAGAGGCCTTTGAGCTGTACTTGGTAAGCATCACAGGCATGATGCTTAGAGGCCAAAAAAAAGTTTTGTATATATGCCTTTCTTGTAACTGCATATCGAATTCAAAAGAATTGGTTATATTATTGAGCACCCTGTTTGCTCTATATCTGATAGAGGTCCTTTTCGGGTCTCCCTCAGATGTTGTCTTTCGTCGATCTCCCGGTGGATTTGGAAGGTGATCTCCTGTTGCGTGTGGGTCTCAATGGGTTTTGAGAAGATTAGTGATTTGGGGAGTTTAACGCCGAGTACCTGCAAAAAAGTTCCGGGATGGTTTGGTACCACCGATGACCCTTCGACGATCAAGTTAGTACGAGATCCGAGCAGAGTAACGGCTAAGTGAAATAGAAAATGGCTTACTTGACCCCTCTGTGATGGGGGTCTATATAGTGGCGGCAGCACGCCGCAGCAGCAGACGCGAGAAACTCGCCGGCAGTTACGCTCCCGACGTCACGCCCGCGTAAAGAGCGGATCGCCCATTAATGGGGATCGTGATGGCGTGGAACGTGGGATGTTGTTGGCGGAGAATCTGCACGTGGCGAGATTTGCGGAGCAGCGGTTACGCCTGCGAGTGGCGGAGTTGGTCGGTCGGGGGAACCGAGGAAGATAGCCTTGGCAAAGGAGCTTGGGAACGAGCGCGAGGGCCGAGGAGTTTTCGGTCTTGTGGCAGCTCGGCGCGAGCTGAGAGGCCTAGGAGGCCAAATTTCAGGGGCCTCTGAGGTGAGCCAGCTTGTGCTTGTAGGTCGGGTACAGAGGTGGCCTGGTCGGCCCTTGTGGCCCTTTCTTCTGAGTTCTGGGACACGTCATCAGCCACGTGTCCTGATCTTGGAGATCGCCAATATTGAGCATCATCATTAACCCCCCACTCTTGTCCCGACCAGCTAGCGGGTCGGGTCAGGAGTGGACTGCCGGGCCGTCCGGAGTGAGCTCCCTCCTAAGGTTTCGTCGGGACGCGTCCTCAGGCTGTCAGCTGTCTTTTCTGTCAGCGAATCAGAGCGAGATCTCTGCATTTAAGGTGTGCTGGTTCGTGCATCCTGCCACTGAAGCGATGGTCCACGTGTCGAGCGTCGGTTGGCCGACACGACTTGTACAGACCTGCGGCGTCTGACGGGGCGCGGTCCAGTGGGAACGACAAGTGGAGCAATTGGAGCCGTTGGACGCGAGAAGCCGTTTTGGCGGGAGATGAAGGGCGCCGTTGGATGAGGTCGCTTGCGGTGATAAATAGGGGTGGGGCCTGTTCCAGGACCCCTACTCCTTCATATTTTCCCGTTCTAAGTCCTGGTTGCTCGGCGCTCGTCTTCTCTCTTTCGCTTTCGTTTCCCGAGGATCTCTCTTCTCAAGGTTAGATGTCTTCCTTTGTAGAGTCGGTTGATGTCGTAGGAGTAGGTTCTAGGGACCCTTTAGTTGAGCCTGAGTCCTCCCGAGGAGTAGGGGCCGGATCCTCTCCCCGGGATCGTGCGACGGGGCAGCCCCCTGGAGGAGGCGGTAGATGCTGCCCCCGGCGCCTCGTGTTGGGTGAGGCATGAGAACGAACTCGCCAATTCTCAGGCTCGCTTCCATATCCCCTCACATTATACGCTTCGTCTGGCCAAGGAGGGAGCGCTGGACTTTTTCGGTTTAGCCCCTGTCCAGTTAGTGCCGAACTCGTGGAGGATTCTCCTCGGGTTCCTGATCCGCCTGAAATTACAGGCGGTTCCCTTCAGCCTCTCCCTCCTTGATTCTTCACCCGTCTTCAAAAATCACCCTGGTGGTCGAGCGGGCGACCCAAGGTGGGTCTACCTCTCTTTCAGAAAGCGACGGGAGGGCGCCGCCAGGACAGGGGTTGTGGCTCTGCCTTCTTCCATTCACGACTGGAAGTTCTTATTCGTTTCCCCTCCCGAAGGCGAGGACTGGCCCGTGCCTACAAAGTGGTCGAGGGAGAAATGCTTGCTGGGGAACCAGTCCAGTGACCCCGTCGCTGTGAGAGTGGCGTCGTGGGAGCCCATCCCCCGATTCGACGTGCTGCTGTCTGAGAGGGTCCTGAGTTGGGCCGGGCTCAGCCCCGTTGAGTTCGTCGGTAAGTTTAGGCTTGTTTTTTGGCTTGTATATTGCTTGTGTCGCTGACTTCTTTATACTTGGTTTTGCGCAGGACCAATGGATATGGACGAGCTCAAAGCCTCCATGCGCCAGCCGAGGAGGGTCGCGAAGGCCGGAGGCGCCGGCCCTTCCCGCTCGAAACCCGCCCCGGCTCCTCCGGTGGTCGCGTCCCATGAGCGTTCCGGGGCGGACCCCGCCCCGGGGCCTAGTGGTGCGTCGGGCCGGAAGCAGGCTCGGATTCTGGAAGACCCAGCCTCGGAGGAGGAGATCGGCTCTCCATCGGAGCCGCTCAAGAGGGGTTCCCGGAGGTCTTCCCGGGGGCTGCCCTCGCCGATCATGGTGGAGGAAGGAGGCCTCCAGTTCGCGGTGCCCTCGGGGCTATCCGTCGCGGACAGCTTGCTTCATGAGATAGAGAAATCGGCGGGAGTAGGGTCCCGGGGGGACCTTCAGGGCCCAGATGGCGTCCATCGCCCAGGAGTCCGTGTAGGTAAGCGTTTGGTTTTTTGTGAGATTCGGTGCCTCCATTTTTCTGATCTCTTTTCTATCTTTCAGGTCCTCCAGCATGTTGCCCTCGCCCTACGCATGGAGGCCGAGGTGACAGCCCCGGCGATGAAGGCCGCGGGCCAGCTCACCTCGCTGGAAGAGAGCTCCAAGCGGGAGCTGGAGGCGGTGATGGTGAGGGTTGCCGCCTGGAGGGCGAGGTGGAGGCCGGGAAACGGGAGATTGCCCGGTACCGCGAGGCCGCCGTGGCTGCCGAGGCTAAGCTTGAGGACGCTCAGGTGCTTGCCGGCAACCTGAAGAAGGTGAAGACGCTCCGGAAGGAGCTGGGGGTAGCGGCCGAGTCGGCGAAGTCGGACGACCTTTCGACGGCGAAGGCGGTGGAGGGCTACAAGAAGTTGAAGGACTTCTATGATGACCTGGCCATGGCCACAACCCTCATCTGGCACGAGGCCCTCGACGCCGTTAAGGCCCGGATGCCGGAGATCGCCGACGAAGAGCTCCGGGCCGAGTATCCCCTCGCGGACGCCGAGTAGCAGGGGAAAGAGATTCCTGACGAGGAAGTCGTCGAGGACCCTGCTCGTCCCGTGGTGAATGTCGAGGACCCTAAGGTCGCGCCCGGCCCCGAGGCCTAAAGCCCCCGTCTTCCTCCTTTTATTTTGTTGCTTTTGTAATTTTTGTAAGCCTCCGGGCAGTTTGTAAAGCTGGGGAGCCCAAAATACCCTTTGTAAAAACTTTGCCTTCGGTAATAAAACTTTTTTCTTTCTTTGGTTTGCACTTTATCTTCTGTTCGTGAAAAATGCTCGTAAAATTTCTCTTCTTGCACTGTTGGGCTTCCATGTCAGGTCGGCTATTTGTCTAGCGATCGTTCGTCGAGTTGATTACGATTACTTGCCAAGCGCTGCTGAGAAGGAGTAGTCTCCATGGCCCTGAAGTCGAGGGAAGATCGCTCGAGACTTGGATAGACCTGATGCTCCTTGTTGGTGGCTCGGATCCTCTACATATGATGGGCAGAGGGCTGTCCGCCGTATTTGTGCCGAGGATGGATGGGAAGCTGCTCGGATGCCCCTTGGCGAGGGCTTCTGATTTCTGGCGCTGCGAGCAACGACCACTAGCTGGGGATGGTCGTGCAAGGGTCGGGCTCGACTGCCTCTGGGAGGACTTTGGGTCCTTAGCGTTGGAGGGGCTGTAAGAAGCCTACTAAGGATGATCGGGCAGTGAAGCTGCGCGGTTGCCTCTTGGTGTGGGCTTTGATCTCTGGCATCATGGGTAGGCAACTACCAACCTGGGACGACCGAGCGGGATAGCTGCTCGGAGGCCTCTTTCGAGGGCTTCGATCCTTGGCGTCATAGGTAGGGAGCTACCAGCCGGAGTCGACCGAGCAGGGCAGCCGCTCGGTTGCCTCTTGCGAGGGCTTTGATCATTAGCGTTGGAGGGGCTGTAAGAAGCCCACTAAGGATGACCAGGCAGTGAAGCTGTGCGGTTGCCTCTTGACGATGGTTTTGATCTCTGGCGTCGTGGGTAGGCAACTACCAGCCTGGGACGACCGAGCGGGGTAGCCGCTCGGATGCTTCTTGCGAGGGCTTCGATCCCTGGCGTCATGGGTAGGGAGCTACCAGCCGGAGTTGACCGAGCAGGGCAGCCGCTCGGTTGCCTCTTACGAGAGCTTTGATCCTTCAGGACGGGGACCGAGCAGGGTTACTGTCCAGTGCCTCTTGGCGAGGACTTTGATCCCTTTCGGTTTTGGTAGGAAGCTACCAGCCGGGGATAGTCGAGCAAGGACTCGACTGCCTCTGGGAGGACTTTGGTCCTTAGCGCGGGAGGGGCTGTAAGAAGCCTACCAAGGATCCTTGGTCGGGCGGGGTTACCGCCCGGTGCCTCTTGGCGAGGGCTTTTGTCCTGAAGGATAGCCGAGCGAGGGATCCCGGGCTCGACTGCTTCTGGGAGGGCTTTTGATCCCTGTCGGTCGTGGTAGGAAGCTACCAGCTGGGAATAGCCGAGCAGGGTAGCTGCTGAGCTGCCTCTAAGGAGGACTTTGATCCTTAGCGTTGGATGGGCCGTATGAGGCCTGATAAGGATAACCGGGCAGTGAAGATGCGCGGTTGCCTCTTGGCGAGGGCTTTGATCCTTAACGTTGCGAGTAGGGAAGCTACCGGCCAGGGATAGCCGAGCAGGGGAGCCGCTCGGCTGCCTCTGCGGAGGACTTTGATCCTTAGCGTTGGAGGGGCCCTACGAGGCTTTGCTAAGGATAACCGGGCAGTGAAGCTGCGCGATTGCCTCTTGGCGAGGGCTTTGATCCCTGGCGTTGCGAGTAGGGAAGCTACCGGCCAGGGATAGCCGAGCAGGGGAGCCGCTCGGCTGCCTCTACGGAGGACTTTGATCCTTAGCGTTGGAGGGGCCTGAGGAGGCCGGCTAAGGATAACCGGACAGGGTAGCTGCTCGACCGAATCTTCATGAGGTTTCGCCCGACCATCCAGTTGCAGGCATGGGGAACAGAAACGGTCGCGGCCGGTGTGCGCGTAGCATGCGCATTGAATGTGGGGGGAGGCGAAGCGCCAGGGTCGCGTCGCTCCGATTCTGCCAGAGAAGGCTCGATGATCGCCGCGTGGTAGCGATTTCTTGGGCGAAAGCGGGCGACCGTTGAGTTCCGTTGGGGCGCAGCGGGCTATATAAGGCTGAAGGAGCACTAGTCCTTCCTTTCCTCGCAAACAGAGCGTCGAGAATGCAGGACTTCCCCATTACCATCCCCGAGATCATCCACTTCGAAGACGTATACCTCTATGACCAGAACTGCACCGAGGACACGGTGCAGTTGGTATATGGGAGTATCGAGGACCACTTCGGCCGGCTGCTCCCCCGACGCTCCTCCCTGCTGCAGCTGCTGATGTACTCCATCTGGAGGGCATCACCGGGGCTTTACAACCCCCTGCTCGAGCAGCTCTATGACGAGGCCGTGGACAAGCTGCGGTCTCTGAGGCGCTTCGGCCTGATCTCCGCGAACCGGCTGGCTCGCTCGGAGGCGCTCGTCTGCGAGTGCTACAAGTTGAGGCTCAGGGTCAACGTGCGCGGGGGAAACCGAGGGCAGAGGTTGGATTTCGCGAGGCCTCGGCTGGCGGAGATCTTTACCGAATATCATGAGCAGTGCTCTTTGCACCCCCTTCCTCCGCTGTTGTAATTTTCTTTTTGTTTTTGTATGTATAGCTGAGGAGCCCATAATACCTTTTTTTGAATAAATGAGATTTTTCCTTCTTTATCGCAATGTTCTGTTGATCTTTATTGAATTAACAATAGACCCTAAGAAGAGTTTACATTGCCCCAAAAGAAAAGTACATGCTAATAGATGACCTTATCAGCGTGGCCTGTGCTCCCCGGAAGCTTGTTGGTCTCCGTGCTCGGCACTGGGTTCGGGGCTTCCCGAGCGCCGGATTGGTCATCAGCCGAGACAAGCATGATCTGGCCGATGGTCAGCTCGGCGGGAGGGGGACGTTGCTCCTGCTCACGGTCGGCCTGCCACATGACTGTTACCGTCCATTGGAAAGCAGGGCGTGACAGCCACTCTCCATCTTTAGAGAAAAATATTAGGGTTAGAATTTTAAATTTTTTCTTTTTTCAAATTTTTTTAACGGAGGAGAAGAGAGGGAGATGACAGGATTTATATAGGAGTAGAGGGGAGGAATTACGAAAATGCTATTGGCCATGTCAAAATTGGATATGAGATTTAGGGGCAGTTTGGTTGCTGGAATCAAAAAATAGAATTGGGAATTAGAGTATGTAAAAGTTTTTTTTTGTCTCTCGGAATTTCCATTCCTTTGTTTGTTTGTGAAGAATTGAAATGAATTTTGTCTCCTGGAATTTCTTTCTTTGCTTGGTTACTGCAAAAGCAAATGGGAATTGGAATTCGGGAATTATGATAAAGATACATGTAGTGAGTTTAAGAAGCTCTCACCTTTTTAATCAACAAACAACATATATTTTCAATGCACCCAAAGTAAATAAGAGAGAGTAAGGTAGGTGATCATAATTTTGCCTAATAAAATAATACCCATAATCCTACATGTCAATGGGATTTGGCAATTCTTTACAAAAAAGCTTGGATTTGGAATTGTCTAAAAGATGATATCAATTTCCAAAATTTGTAATTTCTATTCCATGCAAACAAACAAAAGAATGATAATTTCATGTTTTATGGTTTTGATGAATAGCATCTTATCCCTGGATTCTCATTTTTTTGGACAATTCCTTCCAAACAAACGGCCCCTCGGAGAAATCTAGAACCATTTGTACCTCTTGTTGAATAGTTGAACCCGAGGGACCCAAGCAAATTATTTTCCCAATTCATTTTGGAAAAAACTTCTCTTCAAGGTTTGTTGAGATTCTCTCTCTACAAGCCCTGATTTTTCCTTCATTTTCGAACCCAAAAAAACGCATCTTTGCATTGGCGGCACGCTACCATTTAAAAGTCCCCCCAACCGAAATAAAACGAATCCCAAATACCCCAAAACCCTAAAAAAAAGAAAGAAAAAACCTAATCGCCGCTCAATGGAGAAAACCTAGATCGAGTCCTTTGGACCACGGCGGAGATCTCCGATCGCGTCTCCGAGCTCGCGTCGGAGATCTCCGGCAATTTCGAGGAGAAAGCTTCCAACTTGGTTGTGGTCGGAGTCGCTACTGGAGCTTTTGTGTTTCTCGCTCATTTAGTGAGGATGATCGCTGCCGATCGCTGTCGATTTCGTTAGGGTTGAGAGCTATTGAATGGGGACTGAATTGAGTGGGGAGCTGAGGATTTCGAGCGATGTGAAGGTGGATGTTGGTTGAAAGCATGTAATTGTGGTGAGCATTTTTTTTGCAAAGATTGCTTGATTTTTTGTGTGTATTTATAAAGTTTGTTTTTTTGGGGAGTAATTGATAAACTGCTCCATTGAAACGCTTTTGTGTAAATTTTATAAGGTATTTTTAGTAGTTATACTGCTTGATTTTATTAAAATCTGCATTAGCACATTATTTTCCGTGAACTGGTTGGTTTTATAATGGAAGATGTAGGGAATAGAAACAAATCCAAAATGCATCTTGATATACTAGTATATCGCACGTGTATATTTCGAACAACTGTAAAAAATTTTATCCTCGACGTTTGATGAAAATTTCTAGCGATATCTATAGTTTTTCTAAATTTAGATTAAATGAACGCGGTTGGTGGTAATATTAGAATTGAGAAATTTATGAGTTATACAAAATAACAAATATATAAAGGCTTATGTACAAATTTGTATGGGATGTCTATTTTTGGGTTTTTGAGCATGTGAGAGAATGCCTAATGAATGAGAGAGAGGAAGAGAGCCGTTGACTTTTCATCTTTTTATTTTTGTCTTTTGTGGTGGATGAGGCCTTCAGTTCTCTACTTTGGCTAATGGAATTTTTTTATTTTTTTATTATTTTTTTTTTTGATTAATGACATCATCTAAGGACTTCTAGTTATAATAGTAAAGATTTGTGGAAGTGGCGTTGAACGAAGAATCTTCCATATATAACCAAATAATGACATGTAGTAATTTTATCAAATTGGTATGTTTGGTTATCATATGGAAATCCAATCCTTGGTCTTGATCAAAATACAATGTTAAAGTGGTGTGGGTTCTATTGAATTCCTCTTCAATACCATGGTGAACTGAAATTATCTGGTTTTTTATTAAAAAGTGGCTAATTGTGTAATGATAATCACCAAATTAGTACTAGTCTGTATAGACTGAAGTAGTCAAAATGAGACTTAACTGTCATTGTTAATATACAAGCTGGACATTTCGTTCTAGTTGTGACTCAAATTGTGTATGTAAATCCAAATTTGCTAATTTATGACTATCAGTTTGTTTAAGAGGTTACATAGATGTTGCCTTCTATTCTCTTCCCGACCTGCTAAGACCACCTCCCTTGTAAAATCTACTGAATAGGCAGTTTTATTATCGGAATTCAAAACTTTAAACTATCATGTTCCTCTCTCTTTTGCTATCTTTCAACCTTTGTGGGTAATACAATTAATATATATGTAATTTATTGAGTATAACACTCTGAGCGAGAGCAGTTGCCTTTATTGGTGAAGTTTTTTCCCCTTCTTAATCTTAATAAGCTTCGTTGAAAATGGAATTTGTAAACTGTCTGGATAATAAATATGTTTTAATATAAAAAAAATCATCACTTAGTCAAAATATTTTTTTAATCGTTTATATATTGTGTGGAAGAAGACCACATTTTCAGTTTTTATGATGCCAACAATTGCATCCTCTCCTTCAGCATCACCTGAATGGAAACATAGTTTAGAAATTCCAATCGAAACACTAAGAATTTGAGTTCAATATATCTCGGTATCCCAACCAAATCATGTGACATGGACATAAACACGAGTATGAAATCCAATATATCTCCATATCCCAACAAAACTACGGATTGGAAAGGGAATGCCATGATTTTAGTTCTTATTATATTACCTAAGAGGCCTTTGAGCTGTACTTGGTAAGCATCACAGGCGTGATGCGTAAGGCCAAAAAAAGGTTTTGTATATATGCCTTTCTTGTAACTGCATATCGAATTCAAAAGAATTGGTTATATTATTGAGCACCCTGTTTAATCTTCAAGACTAGATTTTAGTTCTTTGCAATGCTCATAGCAGTTGTTCGGTAGCATTTACTGCATTACTGCTCATCTTATATTCACATGCGATGAGAATCGCGGACTCCAATTTTGTTTTATAGGTTGAGGACATCATGGACACTGGGAATACCCTTTCATGTCTCATTTCCCACTTAAAATCAAAAGGGGCTTGCTCTATATCAGTGTGCACTTTTCTTGATAAGCCTGCACGAAGAAGAGTTCAAGTACAACCGGGGGGGGGGGGGGAGGAAAGTTTTATCGCGTTTTTGAGGTAAGAATTTTATGACTGCCTTGCAGGCATGATCTTTTATGTAATTTCATCTTTAATCTATCACATATCATCAGCTATAGCTATGTTCCATTCTAGACTACAACGTTCAATTCTATCACTTAAATTTTATCACATATCATGAGACCAATGTAGTTCCCCGTAGAAAGTTTTTCATATTGTTTCTCTCTAGATTCTCCCTTGTTTGAAGAAATTTTAAAACTTGACTATAATATGTCTGACCAATAAGGTAATATTTTCAACCTGGTTTTTTCCATTTTTGTGGACCATGCTCTCTTCTACCACCATAGACTAGGTTAAGAAATCGGTATCAACATATAAATATTGATGCCATGTTGCATCCAATAGCAAAACTTTTGTTCAATTCTTTTGTGGTTTATTGGCTTTGCATTTTGCTCCATAACACTCATGTTCTGATATGGCGCGAAGGAAGAAGCTTAAACTAATGGGTAAGTTATTGTTATAACAAGGTTAATTTTTATTGTTTATGGTATATAGTTAGTTGTGAACATAGTTCTATGGGTAAGAGCTGCATAAAGATGTCACTTGGACTTTTAAGGAAACCCTTTTTCTCCAAAACCAATTTCTTACAATTTGAGAAAAGCCTACAATGTTGGCACTATAGTGGTAATTACACCCTATATTTCTTCTCTTGAGTTTGTTGGATTTTTTTGGTTGTAGGCAATGATGTTTGGAGAGAGGATGATCCAATGAAGGTTGATAGAGAAGATGAAAGAAGAAGGAATGAGAGCTGGGCGATAAGACGAGTCAGAGGAGAGAGGACAGGAATGGCGGTTGTATAAAGAGTCCACTTAGATTTATTTGTTGAAGAGAACCTTTTTTCCCTAATCGCCTTTCTGTTAAACTTCGGGAAATCCTAGAATTTTGCCAATGAAGTGGAAATTACAACCTAAATTTCTTTTCTCGAGTCTATTCGATTTTTCTGGCTGTAGACGATGATGATAGAAAAGCGGAGGAAGGCAGATAGAGAAGATGGAGGGAGGTGAGTATGGGATTTGGGCCAAAAGTTGATATGATAATTTAAAGGAGAGAAGAGGACAAGAATGAGGTTGGGATTTTTCTTAGATTCTTATCGTTTGGAGGAAATCCTTTAATATGTTTCCTTAAAACTTGCAGAAAATCCTAGAATTTAGGCAATGAAGTAGTAATTACGACCTAAATTCTTTTCTTGATGTCTCTTGGATTTTCATGTGGTAGATGATGGTGTTAGAACTTAGAAGAGATGATTAAGGCAAATAGAGAAAATGGGAGAGGCGAGAATTAGAGTTTGGGGGATAAGATGAGTTTGTAAGAGCAGAGGAAGGGGGGGGGGGGGGGGACTAGGTAAGGGCCGGCTTTTTGGAGTTTTATGTGCATGGGAATTCCTTTGGTTTCCCTCTAATTTACCTTAAGAGGCCTATTTAGATTACTAAATATAAACCCTTGTACTGCATGAATCCCTTCACCCTCTGTTTACTTTGTTTTGAATTTTAGTTTTCCTATACAAGCCTTGACAAATGACAATTAACAAGGAGGAAATTTAGTTGTTTACACATTAAAATTTAAATGGCTTCGATGTTCAGTTCAAAATAAAATACTGAAGAGGCTAAAGAATTGAATGTGGCTAGCTTATAATTACAAATCCAAATTCAAATGGTGGATATTCTTTCACTTTTCGTAATATTTATGTTGCTTGTTGTTTGTTAATTTTTGCCTTTTCAGTCCCAACAGCAACAACAAAAACTGAGGATGTATATTTTTGTTTCTGTTGTGAAGATTGTCAAAATAAGAGTCGACTACTTTTTTACTAATTGCTCAACTGTCTTTATTGAAAAAGAAATTACTGAAAAACCTTGATAGAAATATTATAGATATATTTATAATTCAAAACATAAGCGAAATTTTATCTTCAGAAATGAATGATTTGATTTTCTTTAATGTCATATTCTAGTTCTTTTTTTAAAAAAATTCGAAAACATTAGTGGATACTGTTATTGGGCAACATTTCATTTGTTATTTTGGGATGTGTTTGATTTTAATTAATAATTTGAATAGTGATTGTTTAATTGAAAGTAATTCTCCAGAGGGAAAAAAAATCCCGGCTCTGCCACTGAGTTAGAAGATAGTAAAGGATGGCAGCAAAGGAAGAAGATGGAGGTAGATGAGAGAGGAGAGGACGAGAGTATGATAGGAAGAGGAGGGATCACTATACTTGGGTTAACAAAGAGTAAACAGCATGATAATTTACAAGACTTACTCGGTTTAGGAAACATACATGGAAAACAGAATCTGAAAGTGAGAAAATCTATAGCAATGAAATGTAAACATTAAAGGAAACATACGTGGAAAACACAAGCCACTATATAATAGCAATGAAACATAAACATAAACTCAATTTGGGAAGTATATATGAAAATCGTTTTCTGACTGTAGTGCTTCAGTGCTTGGAGTAGCATTCTCTGTGAAACCATCACTTTCAATTATCTTTGATCTTATATTAGACGTGGAGAAATTTCATAGCACTTTATGCTAAGGTCGCTTAGCGATTAACCATTAAGACTGACCCGGTGCACCGAGTTTCCCTTGAGAATCATAAGCAATAACGCCTGAAAAATCAGGTAGCTGGCACTTATCGAGGTTGGATTCGGATTCGGATGCAGCAAGGAGAAGCTGGCACTGCATTGTGAGAGGTTTGGGTTTTGATTGCTTGAATCTTTCATGTTCTGCTTGCATGTCTATTTATGTTTTGGGATCATGTGGATTTGTTTGGGATTGTGTTGGTTAGTGTAGGAGTTGAAATAGAGAGGAGTTGTTTCTTCTTTAGGTCTCTCATGACCTCCAACTAATCCAGTTCCCTATTACCGAGGTAATCTGCAGAACCTAGGGAAAAAAATTAAAAAATAAAAAATAATAAGTGGAGAGCTTTTTTCTTTCTCCTTTGGTTCCTTAATCAGAATCTTTCTTACACCATGATAGTTGTAAAAAATATGTGGATTGGTATTTACCTTTAATTTTCTGGTTAGAAGTGTTAATTTACAGCAGGTTTGATGCAGCATGAGAAAAATCATATGCATCAGTTAAAAATTATATATTTATATTTGCTATCAAGCACGTGCTTTCCATGTGCAAGATGCTAGGGCGCTGTGTAATGAAACGTTTCATTTTAGTGGGGTGCTTGCGGTTGGCAACCGTTCCCTCTTTTTGTTTCAAATTTCTCAAAACCGTCTATTTCTATTGTGTATAAATACTTGATCCATACATCAACAATCTTCCATGGATCAGAAAGAAGAATTGAAAAGTATTTTGTTTGTGTTGGTGCTTTGATTTTGCTTCTGTTTCTCTGTCGGGTATGACTTTAAGAATATTATGTTCATATATTTAGATTTCTTACTGGTGAATCCTTGTCTACAATATTTTTTTCAGGATTTAAAATGCTGATGTATCAAGCCTTTTCTTTAGTTTAAACATGAAAAAATGTTTTAAAAATCTTATCGAAGATAATGCCAGCCGTATCAGGTTAAAAACATAAATTTCTCATAAAACGAAATCGATATTAATTCGTGTTGTTTTAGTCTCCATGGTATTTTTAGGCATCGGATAGGGTTTTATTTACTTTGAAAATAAGCCATGCCTTATATTTCAATTAACCATTTATACACTTATGGTGGCTAAAAAATGAGAAATGTACAAATTGTTTGAGAAATTAACTCTGTTTCGGTAGCTTTATTTTGTTTTTCTTTTTTTCTTTTTAAAATGGCATGTACAATATTATTAGCAGTTTTTTCTCCTTGGCCAATGTTGTCAAAAAGAAGAATTATTTGAATTTTTGAATCTAATTAAGGAATCAACCCAAATTTGGAAGCCTTATAATAATATTGTCGAGGTTAAAAGGAAAATGAGTAGTTTGAAATCTTTGAGCCTCTACAATATTTTTAGGCTTAGAATGTAGTTATTGAAATTTACTTTTAAAAAAAATATTAAATTCTGTCTTGTTAGCCTTATAACAATATTGTCGAGGTTCAAATATATAAATTTCTCATCAATGGAAAATGAGTTGTTTATAATCTTTGAGCCTCTACAATATTTTTAGATTTAGAGTGGAGTAGCTTGTATTGAAAATTACCTTTTAAAAAAATTTTAAACTCTGTTTTATTAGCCTTATGAAAAAATTGTCGAGATTCAAATATATAAATTTCTCATAAATGGAAAATGAGGAGTTTAGGCTTAGAAATGGAGTAGATTTTATCGAAAAATACTTTAAAATAAATATTAAAACTCTTGTGTTACTCTTATAAGAGTTGTTTATTATTTGAATTTTTGAATCTAATTAAGGAATCAACCCAAATTTGGAAGCCTTATAATAATATTGTCTAGGTTAAAAGGAAAATGAGTAGTTTGTAATCTTTGAGCCTCTACAATATTTTTAGGCTTAGAATGTAGTAGCTTCTATTGAAATTTACTTTTTAAAAAAATATTAAATTCTGTCTTGTTAGCCTTATAACAATATTGTCGAGGTTCAAATATATAAATTTCTCATAAATGGAAAATGAGTTGTTTATAATCTTTGAGCCTCTACAATATTTTTAGATTTAGAGTGGAGAGTAGCTTGTATTGAAAATTACCTTTTAAAAACATTTTAAACTGTTTTATTAGCCTTATAAAAATATTGTCGAGGTTCAAATATATAAATTTCTCATAAATGGAAAATGAGGAGTTTATAATCTTTGAGCCTCTACAATATATTTTTAGGCTTAGAATGGAGTAGATTTTATTGAAAAATAGTTTTAAAAATATTAAAATTCTTATCTTGCTAGTCATATAACAATATTGTCGAGGTTCAAATATATAAACTTCTGATAAAAAATGCATTGTTTATAATCTTTGAGCCTGTACAATATTTTTAGGCTTAGAATGGAGTTAATTTTATCGAAAAATACTTTAATAAATATTAAAACTCTTTTGTTACCCTTATAACAATATTGTTAATATTGTCGAGGTTCAAATATATATATAAATATATATGAGTTGTTTATTATTTGAATTTTTCAATCTAATTAAGGAATCAACCCAAATTTGGAAGCCTTATAATAATATTGTCGAAGTTAAAAGGAAAATATGTAGTTTGTAATCTTTGAGCCTCTACAATATTTTTAGGCTTAGAATGTAGTAGCTTCGATTGAAATTTACATTTTAAAAAAATATTAAATTCTGTCTTGTTAGCCTTATAACAATATTGTCGAGGTTCAAATATATAAATTTCTCATAAATGGAAAATGAGTTGTTTATAATCTTTGAGCCTCTACAATATTTTTAGGTTTAGAGTGGAGTAGCTTGTATTGAAAATTACCTTTTAAAAAAAAATTAAACTCTACAATATTTTTAGGATTAGAACGGAGTAGATTTTTTTGAAAAATAGTTTTAAAAATATTAAAATGTCGAGTTCAAATATATAAACTTCTCATAAAAAATGTATTGTTTATAATCTTTGAGCCTCTACAATATTTTTAGGCTTAGAATGGAGTAGATTTTATCGAAAAATACTTTAAAATAAATATTAAAACATTTGTGTTACCCTTATAACAATATTGTTAAAATTGTCGAGGTTCAAATATATAAATATATAAATATATATGAGTTGTTTATTTTTTGAATTTTTGAATCTAATTAAAGGAATCAACCCAAATTTGGAAGCCTTATAATAATATTGTCGAGGTTAAAAGGAAAATGAGTGTTTGTCTTTGAGCCTTTACAATATTTTTAGGCTTAGAATGTAGTAGCTTCTATTGAAATTTACTTTTTAAAAAAATATTAAATTCTGTCTTGTTATCCTTATAACAGTATTGTCGAGGTTCAAATATATAAATTTCTTATAAATGGAAAATGAGTTGTTTATAATCTTTGAGCCTCTACAATATTTTTAGGTTTAGAGTGGAGTAGCTTGTATTGAAAATTACCTTTTAAAAAAATTTTAAACTGATCTGTTTTATTAGCCGTATAAAAAAATTGTCGAGGCCTAAATATATAAATTTCTCATAAATGGAAAATGAGGAGTTTATAATCTTTGAGCCTCTACAATATTTTTAGGCTTAGAACGGAGTAGATTTTATTGAAAAATAGTTTTAAAAATATTAAAATTCTTATATTGCTAGTCATATAACAATATTGTCGAGGTTCAAATATATAAACTTCTCATAAAAAATGCATTGTTTATAATCATTGACCCATTACAATATTTTTAGGCTTAGAATGGAGTAGATTTTATCGAAAAATACTTTAAAATAAATATTAGAACACTTGTGTTGCACTTATAACAATATTGTTAATATTGTCGAGGTTCAGATATATATATAAATATATATGAGTTGTTTATTATTTGAATTTTTGAATCTAATTAAGGAATCAACCCAAATTTGGAAGCCTTATAATAATATTGTCGAGGTTAAAAGGAAAACGAGTAGTTTGTAATCTTTGAGCCTCTAAAATATTTTTAGGCTTAGAATGTAGTAGCTTCTATTGAAATTTACTTTACTCTGTTTTATTAGCCTTATAAAAATATTGTCGAGGTCCAAATATATAATTTTCTCATAAATGGAAAATGAGGGGTTTATAATCTTTGAGCCTTTACAATATTTTTAGGCTTAGAAAAGAGTAGATTTTTTTGAAAAATAGTTTTAAAAATATTAAAATTCTTATCTTGCTAGTCATATAACAATATTGTCGAGTTCAAATATATAAACTTCTCATAAAAAATGCATTGTTTATAATCTTTGAGCCTCTACAATATTTAGGCTTAGAATGGAGTAGATTTTATCGAAAAATACTTTAAAATAAATATTAAAACTCTTGTGTTACCCTTGTAACAATATTGTTAATATTGTCGAGGTTCAAATATACATATAAATATATATGAGTTGTTTATTATTTGAATTTTTGAATCTAATCAAGAAATCAACCCAAATTTGAAAGTCTTATAATATTGACGAGGTTAAAAGGAAAACGTGTAGTTTGTAATCTTTGAGCCTTAACAATATTTTTAGGCTGAGAATGTAGTAGTTTCTATTAAAATTTACTTTTAAAAAAAAATATTAAATTTTGTCTTGTTAGCCTTATAACAATATTGTCGAGGTTCAAATATATAAATTTCTCATAAATGGAAAATGAGTTGTTTATAATCTTTGAGCCTCTACAATATTTGTAGGTTTAGAGTGGAGTAGCTTGTATTGAAAATTACCTTTTAAAAAAAATTTAAATTCTGTTTTATTAGCCTTATAAAAATAAGAGCCTCTACAATATTTTTAGGCTTTGAAGTAGATTTTATCGAAAAATACTTTAAAATAAATATTAAAACTCTTGTGGTGCCCTTATAACAATATTGTTAATATTGTCGAGGTTCTAATATATATATAAATATATATGAGTTGTTTATTATTTGAATTTTTGTATCTAATTAAGGAATCAACCCAAACTTGGAAGCCTTATAATAATATTGTCGAGGTTAAAAGGAAAACGAGTAGTTTGTAATCTTTGAGCCTCTACAATATTTAATTTACTTTTTAAAAAAATATTAAATTCTGTCTTGTTAGCCTTATAACAATATTGTCGAGGTTCAAATATATTAATCTCATAAATGGAAAATGAGTTGTTTATAATCTTTGAGCCTCTACAATATTTTTAGGTTTAGAGTGGAGTAGCTTGTATTGAAAATTACATTTAAAAAAAATTTTGAACCTCGACAAAATTTTTATGAGGAGTTTATAATCTTTGAGCCTCTACAATATTTTTAAACTTAGAAAAGAGTAGATTTTTTTGAAAAATAGTTTTAAAAATATTAAAATTCTTATCTTGCTAGTCATATAACAATATTGTCGAGTTCGTGTTACCCTTATTTGAATTTTTGAATCTAATCAAGAAATCAACCCAAATTTGAAAGCCTTATAATATTGACGAGGTTAAAAGGAAAACGAGTAGTTTGTAATCTTTGAGCCTCTACAATATTTTTAGGCGTAGAATGTAGTAGCTTCTATTGAAATTTACTTTTAAAAAAAATATTAAATTTTGTCTTGTTAGCCTTATAACAATATTGTCGAGCTTCAAATATATAAATTTCTCATAATGGAAAATGAGTTGTTTATAATCTTTGATCCTCTACAATATTTGTAGGTTTAGAGTGGAGTAGCTTGTATTGAAAATTACCTTTTAAAAAAATTTAAACTATGTTTTATTAGCCTTATAAAAATATTGTCGAGGTTCAAATATATAAATTTCTCATAAATGGAGAATGAGGAGTTTATAATCTTTGAGCCTCTACAATATTTTTAGGCTTAGAACGGAGTAGATTTTATTGAAAAATAGTTTTTAAAATATTAAAATTCTTATCTTTCTAGTCATATAACAATATTGTCGAGTTTCAAATATATAAACTTCTGATAAAAAATGCATTGTCTATAATCTTTGAGCCTCTACAATATTTTAGGCTTAAAATGGAGTTGATTTTATCGAAAAATACTTTAAAATAAATATTAAAACTCTTTTGTTACCCTTGTAACAATATTGTTAATATTGTCGAGGTTCAAATATATATATAAATATATATGAGTTGTTTATTATTTAAATTTTTGAATCTAATTAAAGAATCAACCAAAATTTGGAAGCCTTATAATAATATTGTCGAAGTTAAAAGGAAAACGTGTAGTTTGTAATCTTTGAGCCTTTACAATATTTTTAGGCTTAGAATGTAGTAGCTTCGATTGAAATTTACTTTTAAAAAAAATATTAAATTATGTCTTGTTAGCCTTATAACAATATTGTCGAGGTTCAAATAATTTCTCATAAATGGAAAATGAGTTGTTTATAATCTTTGAGCCTCTACAATATTTTTAGGTTTAGAGTGGAGTAGCTTGTATTGAAAATTACCTTTTAAAAAAAATTTAAACTCTTTTTTATTAGCCTTAAAAATATTGTCGAGGTTCAAATGTATAAATTTCTCATAAATGGAAAATGAGGAGTTTATAATCTTTGAGCCTCTACAATATTTTTAGGCTTAGAACGGAGTAGATTAAAATTCTTATCTTGCTAGTCATATAACAATATTGTCGAGTTTCAAATATATAAACTTCTCATTATAATTTTTGAGCCTCTACAATATTTTTAGGCTTAGAAATGGAGTTGATTTTATCGAAAAATACTTTAAAATAAATATTAAAACTCTTGTGTTACCCTTATAACAATATTGTTAATATTTTCGAGGTTCAAATATATATATAAATATATATGAGTTGTTTATTATTTGAATTTTTGAATCTAATTAAGGAATTAACCCAAATTTGGAAGCCTTATAATAATATTGTCGAGGTTAAAAGGAAAACGAGTAGTTTGTAATCTTTGAGCCTCTACAATATTTTTAGGCTTAGAATGTAGTAGCTTCTATTGAAAATTACTTTTAAAAAAAATATTAAATTCTATCTTGTTAGCCTTATAACAATATTGTCGAGGTTCAAATATATAAATTTCTCATAAATGGAAAATGAGTTGTTTATAATTTTTGAGCCTCTATAATATTTTTAGGTTTAGAGTGGAGTAGCTTGTATTGAAAATTACCTTTTAAAAAAATTTTAAACTGAGTTTTATTAGCCTTATAAAAATATTGTCGAGGTTCAAATATATAAATTTCTCATAAATGGAAAATGAGGAGTTTATAATCTTTGAGCCTCTGCAATATTTGTAGGCTTAGAACGGAGTAGATTTTATTGAAAAATAGTTTTAAATATATTAAAATTCTTATCTTGGTAGTCATATAACAATATTGTCGAGGTTCAAATAAACTTCTCATAAAAAATGAATTGTTTATAATCTTTGAGCCACTACAATATTTTTAGGCTTAGAATGGAGTAGGTTTTACCGAAAAATACTTTAAAATAAATATTAAAACTCTTGAGTTACCCTTATAAAATATTGTTAATATTGTCGAGGTTCAAATATATATATAAATATATATGAGTTGTTTATTATTTTAATTTTTTAATCTAATTAAGGTATCAACCCAAATTTGGAAGCCTTATAATAATATTGTCGAGGTTAAAAGGAAAACGAGTAGTTTGTAATCTTTGAGCCTCTACAATATTTTTAGGCTTAGAATGTAGTAGCTTCTATTGAAATTTACTTTTAAAAAAAATATTAAATTCTGTCTTGTTAGCCTTATAACAATATTGTCGAGGTTCAAATGTATAAATTTCTCATAAATGGAAAATGAGTTGTTTATAATTTTTGAGCCTCTACAATATTTTTAGGTTTAGAGTGGAGTAGCTTGTATTGAAAATTACCTTTTAAAAAAATTTTAAACTCTGTTTTATTAGCCTTATAAAAATATTGTCGAGGTTCAAATATATAAATTTCTCATAAATGGAAAATGAGGAGTTTATAATCTTTGAACCTCTACAATATTTGTAGGCTTAGAACGGAGTAGATTTTATTGAAAAATAGTTTTAAATATATTAAAATTCTTATCTTGCTAGTCATATAACAATATTGTCGAGATTCAAATATATAAACTTCTCATAAAAAATGAATTGTTCTTTGAGTCACTACAATATTTTTAGGCTTAGAATGGAGTAGATTTTATCTAAAAATACTTTAAAATAAATATTAAAACTCTTGAGTTACCCTTATAACAATATTGTTAATATTGTCGAGGTTCAAATATATATATATAAATATATATGAGTTGTTTATTATTTGAATTTTTTAATCTTATTAGGGAATCGACCCAAATTTGGAAGCCTTATAATAATATTGTCGAGGTTAAAAAGAAAACGAGTAGTTTGTAATCTTTGAGCCTCTACAATATTTTTAGGCTTAGAATGTAGTAGCTTATTAAATTCTGTCTTGTTAAGCCTTATAACAATATTGTCGAAGTTCAAATATATAAATTTATCATAAATGGAAAATGAGTTGTTTATAATCTTTGAGCCTCTACAATATTTGTAGGTTTAGAGTGGAGTAGCTTGTATTGAAAATTACCTTTTCAAAAAATTTTAAACTCTGTTTTATTAGCCTTATAAAAATATTGTCGAGGTTCAAATATATAAATTTCTCATAAATGGAAAATGAGGAGTTTATAATCTTTGAGCCTCTACAATATTTTTAGGTTTAGAAAGGAGTAGATTTTATTGAAAAATAGTTTTAAAAATATTAAAATTCTTATCTTGCTAGTCATATAACAATATTTTCTCAAATATATAAACTTCTTATAAAAAATGCATTGTTTATAATCTTTGACCCTCTACAATATTTTTAGGCTTAGAATGGAGTTGATTTTATTGAAAAATACTTTAAAATAAATATTAAAACTCTTGTGTTACCTTTATAACAATATTGTTAATATTGTCGATGTTCAAATATATATATAAATATATATGAGTTGTTTATTATTTGAATTTTTGAATCTAATTAAGGAATCAACCCAAATTTGGAAGCCTTATAATAATATTGTCGAAGTTAAAAGGAAAATGAGTAGTTTGTAATCTTTGAGCCTCTACAATATTTTTAGGCTTAGAATGTAGTAGCCTCTATTGAAATTTACTTTTAAAAAAAATATTAAATTCTGTCTTGTTAGCCTCATAACAATATTGTTGAGGTTCAAATATATAAATTTCTCATAAATGGAAATTGAGTTGTGAGTTGTTTATAATCTTTGATCCTCTACAATATTTTTAGGTTTAGAGTGGAGAATTACCTTTTAAAAAAATTTTAAACTCTATTTTATTAGCTTTAAAAAAATATTGTCGAGGTTCAAATATATAAATTTCTCATAAATGGAAAATGAGTTTATAATCTTTGAGCCTCTACAATATTTTTAGGCTTAGAACGGAGTAGATTTTATTGAAAAATAGTTTTAAAAATATTAAAATTCTTATCTTGCTAGTCATATAAAACAATATTGTCGAGATTCAAATATATAAACTTCTCATAAAAAATGCATTGTTTATAATCTTTGCGCCTCTACAATATTTTTAGGCTTAGAATGGAGTAGATTTTATTGATAAATACTTTAAATTAAATATTAAAACTCTTGTGTTACCCTTATAACAATATTGTTAATATTGTCGAATATATATATATATATGAGTTGTTTATTATTTTTGAGCCTCTATTTTATTTTTAGCTTTCGAATGGAGTAGATTTTATTGAAAAATACTTTTAAAAAACTATATAAAATAAACTCTCGCTATCCTTATAACAATATTGTCGAGATTCAAATATATAAACTTCTCATAAAAGAAAATGAGTTGTTTATGATCTTTGAGCCTCTACAATATTTATAGGTTTATAATGGAGTTTATTTTATTGAAAAATACTTTTAAAAAATATTAAAACTCTTGGTAGCCTTATAACAATATTGTCGAGGTTCGAATACATAAACTTCTCATAAATGGAAAATGAGTTGTTTATAATTTTTGAGTTTCTACAATATTTTTAGGCTTAGAATGGAGAAGATTTTATTGAAAAATACTACAAAATATTAAAAACTCGTGTTATTATAATATTGTCAAGCTTTCGAATATATAAACTTATCGTAAAAGGAAAATGAGTTGTTTATAATCTTTGAGCCTCTATAATATTTTTAGGCTTAAGGGAGAAGATTTTATTAAAAATTACTTTTCTCATAAAAGGAAATGAGTAAATCTTATTGAAAAATAGTTTTAAAAAATATTAAAACTCTCGTTAGCCTTATAACAATATTGTCGTGGTTCAAATATATCAAAGGAAATGAGTTATTTATAATCTTTTAGCCTTTACAATGTCTTTAGGTTTAAAATGGAGTAGATTTTATAGAAAAATACTTTTAAAATATAATAAAACTCTTATCTTGTCAGCCTTATAACAATATTGTTGTATGTAAACTTCTTATGAAAGGAAAATGAGTTGTTGATAATCTTTGAGCCTCTATAATATTTTGAGGCTTAAAATGGAGTCGATTTTATTGAAAAATACTTTAAAAAATAATTAGTTGAGGCTCAAATATATAAACTTCTTAGAATGGAATTGATTTTATTAAAAAATATTAAAACTCTTGTTAGCCTAAGATTTAAATATATAAACTTCTCGTGAAAGGAAAATGAGTTGTAATTTTATTGAAAAATACTTTTAAAAAATATAAAAACTCTTATCTTGTCGAGGTTCAAATATATAAACTTCTCATTGAAGGAAATGAGTTATGTATAATTTTTGAGCCTCTACAATATTTTTAAGCTCAGAATGGAGTATATTTTATTGAAAAATACTTAGTATCAACTTGGGAACGAGAAGACGAGATTCGACAGAAGTTTTCACATCGCCTCGCTTCTCTTAGATTTATGTTTGCTTGTCTTTTCTTGTTCCGGAAATTTCGAGGACGAAATTCTTTTTGTAGTTGGGTATAATATAACATCCTAGTTCTTTTATACCATGTTCTATTTGAGTATTTTCTTTATCTTATGGCTATTTATTGGTTCAAGATAAATATATAAACTTCTAATAAAAGGAATATAAGTTGTTTATAATGCCTCTACAATATTTTTAGGCTTAGAAGAAAAGTGTTTATTGAAAAATACTTATTAGGTTCAAATACTCTCTTGTTAGCCGTATAACAATATTGTCGATGTTTAAATATATAAACTTCTCATAAAAGAAAAATGAGTTGTTCATAATGTTTGAGGCTCTACAATATTTGTAGGTTTAAAAGTTCTTTTATTGCAAAACATTTAAAGTAGCTTTTATGGGAAAATACTAACATTCTTGTCGAGGTTCAAAAACTTCTCATAAGAGGAAATGGAGTAATTTATAATCTTTGAGCCTCTAAAATCAATTATATTTAAAAGAAAGGGGGATATTAATTTGGAATAAGATTATGATTGCTTCTCATGGAACCAGCGGGGCTCATGTGGAGAAAAAAACGAGGTGAATCGCGGAGGAGAATCACTCCCATTTTTTATTAATGATTTGTTATGTTCACATACTAATTTCGTTTATTCTTTTATTTATTTTGATGCAGTCAATCGAGTTCGTTCGTAATGGGATATGGCACTGTTCAGAGTTTGGTACATCAACTTTCATTCAATCTAGACATTTTCGAACTTCTACATGTCAGAAAAAAAATTAATGGTTTTTTTTTGGTTATATACGTGCACGCGTGTGCAAAATACTAGTATTTTTTGGCTTACAATACAATAGATTTTATTGAGAAATACTTTTAAAAAAATATTAAAAATCTTATCTCTACTATTATAATGCTATAAGGAAGGGGTTTTCTATTTTGAAATCAAATTTGTAATGTGGCATTGTGATTTGCAAGAGAAAATGACTAAAAAAACGCCCAAAAAAATCAATTGAAATTTTATAACCGCAACTACCATGTGATTAAACCTATTAACAGTTCGTAATATCCAATTCCACCCCATAATCTCTTAGTTTCTTCAAATCTCTCTAACAATTTCCTTTAATTACACCACTCTCACAATCAATTTCTTACAATTTCCTTTAATTACACCACTCTCAAAATCAATTTCTTCTGCGAAACTACACAAAGATTACATCTATTTTAAAGAAACCACTGCATTGCAATCCATTAGCAATTTTTTTCCCCAAAATGCGGATGTATTATGATATTGTGAATTAGGGTTATTCAATAAATAGATAAGATATTATGAAACCTCATTTTAATTAAATCGTATACGTTTGTGCAAATTACTAGTCTTGGCAAATTAATAACAATATTTTCGAGTTTCAAATATTTAAACTTCTTATAAAGGGAAAATGAGTTGTTTATAATTACTGCTCATAAAAGAAAATTGAATAGTTTATAATGTTTGAACCTCTACAATTTTGTTATGCTTAGAGTTGCTTCTCTGAAGAAAAAAATAGAAATAATAGTGATGGAAAAAAATATTAGAACATATTAATTCATAGAATTAGAACAAAACTGTCGAGGTCATATGAACATTATTGTCTAGGTTCAATATTAACTTTTTTTTGATAATGTTGGAATTGATGCGTAAATGTAAATCGATAATTAGCATCGACCTCATAACTTTGAGTGCGGAAATATTCTTGAATCTTGAATTGATCTCGGCTTTCACGGTCGGTCGTACAATCACATTGGAAAGTACGCGCACTTTCACGGTTTAATTACCCAACTCTTATGTTAAGGAAGAGAAGAAAAAGATATGCTCTTGAGAGAAACCATGTTCTCTTTGGTAGTTAATCATATTAATTCTTTTGTATCATTTTCCTCTGAAGCCAATCAAACGGGTAAATAAACCATCCGACCTGCGAGTTTAGGATTGTTTGGGATGATAAGTACCCATTATTGATATTTGTCTCGTTATGCCCTAAACTAATTTTGTTACATTAGTCATAATATACCTAATCCCTCTGAAGGCTATATTTGACTCATTTTTATTTCCATACATTCACAATTATGGCCCAACCTTTACCAGAAGGCGACATAATTGGTCGACCAGTGAATATATGTAAACGATGTATAGCAAAATAGTCTTCCTTTCGCATACGTGTCTTTTCATTTTGGTTCAACTTCTTTCTTAGACATGTTCCATAATCAAATCTTTCATAGCTATTGAAAATATGCTAAAGTAGCTATCGTTGAACTAAAACTTTAAGATACAGGACGTACACAGTAATGAAGCAAGGATTTATTCACTTCCTCATATATGGCTTTAATATAAGTTAATGGATATCCATATCACTCATTTATCATTATCATGACCTCATCCTGACTCTCTCCACGGAGACATATTTCAATAACTTCTCATTGCTATATAACATACTTTCTCATCTTGTATGTGTGTGCACCGGTGTTTTATATTAAAAAAACTTATGAAAAATATGAAGGAAAAAAAGAAATATTTATTATAGAACAAATGAAGTGTCATAATGATACAACAATTTATAACATTCTACGCAATCCTAGAGATTTAACATATCCCACATACACATCTCTAGGAATTGGTTTAGTAAAAGAATTCACAACCATTTTATGCGTAGAAATATATTGAATGACCGCTTCTTTCTTCTCAACCGTGTCTCTCACGAAGTTGTATTTAATATCAACATGCTTAGTTCTGCTATGACATTTTGGATCTTTCGTGTAAGCAATCGCTACCCGACTGTCATAAAATATCGTTACTAACATTGGAATGTCAGTCAATACTCTCCAAATATTTGGAAATCTTTTGAGCCATATTTGCTTCTTGTATTGCTGCAGAACATGCCACAAATTCCGCCTCCATCGTTGATAAAGCTATTAATGTTTTCTTCTTACTATCCAGGAGATGGCGGCATTATTAAGTAAGAAAGTATATCCTAACGTTGATTTACGTTCATTTAGGGCTCCTCCCCAATCAGCATCCGAGATATCTGAAATATGAAAATCCTCTTAGATATCATAGGGAATAATTCGCAATACCTTTCAGATATCTGAAAATCCTTTTTACAGCTTTCCAATGTGCACTTTCTGGATTTGATTGATACTCACTAGACTCACGACATAACAAATATCCGGCCGAGTACACATCATTGCGTATATCAGGCTCCCAACAGCACTGGAATATGGAACATTTTTCTTTTCATTTCGCTCTTCTAGAATCTTAGGACATAACCTAAGGCTTAAAACCCTGTCTTTCATAATGGGGTTGTCAATGGGTTTGCAACTACTCATGTTAAAATGTTTAAGAATCTTATTAATATGTGACTCTTGCGATGGAGTTAAAAGTTTTCTTGAACGGTCTCTTTGGATCTTAACACCGAGAATATAATTTGCATCACCCATGTCCTTCATTTCAAAATTGGAGGACAACCATTCTTTAATGGCGACAACAAGCTTCTTGTTATTCCCAGCCAATAAAATATCATCCACAAAAAGTGATAGTATCATAAATCTATCTTCAGACTGCTTTACATACACACAGTGGTCTTCATCAATCATCACAAATCCAAATGTGATCATGGATTGATGATATTTCAAATACCGCTGTCTGGATGGTTGAAGTCTGCATACTTTGCTCTCCTGACCTTTAACAGTGAAGCCTACAGGTTGTTCCATGTAGATTTCCTCATCCAATTCTCTATTGAGAAATGCAGTCTTGATATCCATCCGGTGTAATTCTAAGTTCAGATGTGCCACTATGGATAGAATAAGGCGAATAGAGGCAAACTTAACTATAGGAGAAGACAAGCTTTATATCGTTCAATAGAACCATCCGCATTACGCTTAATTTCAAGAATCCATTTATTCCCAATTGCTTTGCATCCTGGTGGAAGATCGACCAAGTCCTAAACATGGTTGGTTCTCATTGACTCTATTTCCTCTTCCATCGCATTTTTCCATTCGTCCTTTGCAAGACACGAGAGAGCTTCTTTCACTGTTTGTGACTCTTCGCCATCTTGAGGAGTAACAATAAATACTTCTCTCTCAATCTCAAAACGACGTCGCGGGATACTGTTACGGTTACTCCTTCGTATTAGAGCTTCTTGTCGAATAGACACACTAGGTATTTCGCTCCCACCTGGATCAAGATGTCTAGGCATTTCCTCATTTTCCTCAACCACATCAGGAGGTTTGGGGAAATCCTCATTGACCCTAAGTGCGCTAAACCGTGACACGCCTGTCGCCTAAAATCCCGTCACGAGAAACCTAGTCACGCCTTTAACCATGACCGTGTCTCTTTTTCGTTACGATTAAGACCGTGACCATATACGTGGCGTTACCAAAAACGGATCAAATAACTAAATGAAATCTGTATAGGGTCTATATATGTATTCATCGTTATAATCGTGACCATTTTATGGTCATGGTTTAAACCGTGACCATATATCTCGTATGGTCACTGTCACGTCCCGCTTCCTAAAATACAGAATACGAGGGGTGATTAGGCCAACCATACTCCTACGGTCAGGGAATAATCCTGCCGAGCACGGCAGTGAACCCGTGTGAAGCATCCAGAGCGGAGCCTGGTCCTCGCCGAACACGGCAGTGAACCCGTGGGAAGCATCCAGAGCAAAATTCCTGGTCACGTGGAACGCGGATAACGTCACTCTTTGACCCCGTGGAAAACGTCCAGAGCGGATCCTGGTCCTCGCAAAGCACGACAGTGAACCCGTGTGAAGCATCCAGAGCGGAGTCTGGTCCTCGCCGAACACGGCAGTGAACTCGTGGGAAGCATCCAGAGCAAAATTCCTGGTCACGTGGAACGCGGATAACGTCACTCTTTGACCCCGTGGAAAACGTCCAGAGCGGATCCTGGTCCTCACAGAGCACGGCAGTGAACCCGTGTGAAGGATCCAGAGCGGAGCCTGGTCCTCACCGAACACGGCAGTGAACCCGTGGGAAGCATCCTGTCACGCCCCGCTTCCCAAAATACGGAAAACGAGGGATGACTAGGCCAGCCATGCTCCTACGGTCAAGGAATCATCCCGCCGTAGTCACACTTCGTCTTCTAGCATTACATGGTAATCAGTAAATAAAGCGCAGTGGTAAAGGAATCACATCACTAATTTATTACATTAATATTCCATTGTTCACAAATTACAGATAACAAGAACAAATACTAACCAAAGTCAAACTCACGATCACTTTTATGGAAAGCAGTAAAGATAGGAAGTACACCAGACTATATCTCTATGAACTCGAAGGGTAGATCCGTCTCCTGTGCTGGTCCTCCCGCGGGATCTGAGCATGCATACTCAGGTCGTCAGAGCGACACAATAACAATATTATTATAATAAGATGAAACAGGTATATGAGGTAATACTGGTGTAAGAACAATGCAAGTAATCACTATGTCACTATATGATGCAGAATATGTTATGTGTCCCTATCGGTCTCTAGGTCATGTTTGAAATCACATAGTGGAAGGAGGATCATGTTTAACAGGAGTCTCGTACATACCCGAGACAACGGCCCACATGTCAGCCGGATCGCTAGATCCTACCCTATATGTATCAGTATCACGGTTCGAATGATCATCCTCTAAACACGGTCCCGTTAAATACGATACTCTTTCCACTTTGATTTCCCCTTTTTCCCCAGGTTCTCACTAGTTATGATCTTGATTTAGTCGTGTACAAGCATACCAATGGCACGGTTTTATCACTGTTCACTGTATCAATCACTGTCACGAATATTCACTTCTCCTTTGGTATACTCGTCACTCCTAAACCAACATCAACCACGCACGATAATGCAATGTCCACTGACTCTAACACGCACTAGCACTAAGTATATGGTAAATGGGGTATGATATATGTATGTATGCCATCATTACGCTAAGGGTAATATGAATCAATAGGCATGTCATTATCCTCCAGAAATTTCATAAATTCATATGTTAAGAATTCAACAAAGTGATACAAGTAAGATAAATAGAACATTCAGTCAGCAATTCATCAAAATTAGTTTCAGTTCAATCGGGATTCCGGTTTTCAAGATACAGCTATTTCATTTTAAGTGCTCGCGGCTGGAAATTCAGTTTCAGAACTGAACGTCCATTTCGCGACACGAATTGCACCCAGTTGGGCTCAGAATTTAGCGATGTTACAGTTAAATGAAATCTAGGGTTTCCAATAGAGTATTCAACGCAACATACGGATCCTCAATCGCATCTGTACGTTGAAAGTTGTACGCAGTTTAACCTCAGTATGTCATTTCTGAATCTGTTCTGGACAGTTATACGTTCTGCCCTTTTAAATACAGTTTAAAATAGCAAATGGCGATGAAACGGAATGGAACCACCTGTTTTGTTTAGCTAACAGAGTTATCTTTAATCTACTGTAGAGTTCCGTAACATACGACTTCAAGAAACACAGTGACACAGGTATTGGGACAGTACACAATAATCAGAAACGCTCTGGACTGCAGTCCAGAGTCGCATTCCGATCTAATTATCATCACGGTTACAGAACAGAAATCATTGAAATTTTACATGGGGTTAAAGGTCGTCGAGTCGGCTTCGATTTAAGACCTCGAACGCATCATTCCAGTATGTATGTAATTTACGGTGATTTTATTCATTTTCAGATACGAGAAAAATATTAGTTTTAACGGCATATTTGGGGGTATCAATTTTTGTCACTAACAATCGTATTTTCCAGCGAGATTCATAAATGATATTTATCATCAAATGGGCCAACAGAAAATATCAGTTTCCGTCAAAATAAACTATTATAATCATTGGAGACTAGCATCGAACACTTAGGTCACAATACGTATCGGGAATCGGTAAATTCGTAAACTAGATTATTTAGGTTTGTACCACTATAATTTTAGCATGAAGCAAGTAAACACTTGCCTGGAAAATGTCTCAGGGTCGCACGGCAGCAACGGCGTCACGAACGCGCGATGTACGCCGTAAAACGAATTGCGCGAGCTTGGCTCGAGACACGGGTTTGACGTCGGAGTTCCCGGAGTCGTCTCGCGCTCGCTGGAAGTATAGAGTGGTGCTCTGTGGGTCTCCCGGGACTTGCTGGGGTCGACGATGTCGGCGATGGTCGCTCCGGCGATGTGCACAGTGAAATGCTTGGAACAAAAGAATGGGTTTTGGAATTTTGAAGAGAGGGAAAGGTTAAGCAGTGAGGCTAGGGGATTGTGGTGATGGTGATGATGCTGAGGAGGTGGAGGTCGACGACGTGGTTCAGGTGCAGTGGGGGGGGCTCGTCGGCGTCGAGAGTGCAAGGTGGTGGTTGTATCGGGTGCAATGGGTTGGTGTGCAGGGGCTCGGTAGGGGCTCGGGTTAATGAAGGTGGAGTCGTAGAGGGAGGAGGTTGATGGAGGAGGAGTGATCGAGGGTTGCCGAGGGGTTGTCGTCGTCGGAGGTTGCAGTGGGTTGTTGGTGGGTTCGTGGGAAATTTTCGACTGGGTTGGAGAGTTTTGAGGAGTTGGAGAGTGAGAGGGAGATGAGGAGTTGGAGAGTGAGAGTTTGAGGGAGTCGTGGCCGAGGTCATGGGCGATGGCGAGGGCGACGTGGGGAGCTCGGGGTCGTGGGTAGCGACGTGGGAATGAAAAAGAGCGGGAACAATTCTGTAAGAGGGGAAGAGGGAAGGTAAAGGAGTGGGTCGGGTCGGGTTTGATGGAGGCGGGCCGAAGGGATTGGGCCGGTTTAAAAACAATTCCCTTTTTAAAAAAATAAAAATCAGAAGTGGGCTGAGAAAGGAACGGGCTGGGGCTAAATGAATTTAGGGATTTTATTTAAAAAATTTGAATGGGCTGGGTTTTATATATATATACATAAATTTTGTTTTGGGCTTGTTTTAATTTAATTTAAATCCTCGTTTTGGGCTGGGTTGGTTTAAGGGTTTTAGGTTTCAGTATTTTCTTTGTGTTTATTTTGTTTTGGAAGAAACTTTAAATATTAAAACCTAATCAACATATTTTCACACAAGATAAATAGAAGAAAAATAGGGTTAATATTTGGGGAACTAGGAAAAATATAGAACGATCCTCATTGAAGAAAACGGGGATTTACATCATACCCCCCCTAACAAAAATTTCGTCCTCGAAATTTTTACAAGGATACAAGGAGACAAGGTACTAAACAAAAAGATGTGGATAACGGTCACGGATATCTTCCTCCCGCTCCCAGGTGGATTCTCCTGGGGAACGACCGCCCCAAGACACTCGGACTAAAGGAATGATCTTATTCTTCAGCACTTTCTCTCTGCGGTCGAGAATGGTAGTAGGCTGCTCCTCGTACGATAAATTGGTACCCAAAACTAGCTCCGAATGGTCCAGAACATGTCTCTCATCCCGAACATATCGCCGCAACTGTGACACGTGGAAGGTATTGTGCACACCAGCTAGCGATGGAGGCAAGGCGAGTCGATAGGCCACCTCTCCTACTCGCTCTAGCACCTCAAAAGGTCCGATAAAACGGGGACTAAGCTTTCCCCGACCTCCGAACCTGATAACTCCACGCGTAGGGGAAATCTTCAAGAACACATGATCTCCGACTTCGAACTCGAGTGCCCTTCTGCTGGTATCTGCCCAACTCTTCTGTCGATCCTGAGCCGCCTTGATACGCTGTCTGATCATTTGGACTTTGTCGACTGTCTGAACAATAAGTTCGGGGCCCAGTAGTCTACGTTCTCCCACATCATCCCAACATACTGGGGATCGACACTTCCTCCCGTATAGTGCTTCAAAAGGAGCCATCTGAATACTAGCCTGATAACTATTGTTATAGAAGAACTCGACTAGATGCAGATGGTCCTCCCAGGAACCCTGAAAGTCTAACATACAGGCTCTCAACATATCCTCGAGCGTCTGAATCGTACGCTCGGATTGTCCATCCGTCTGTGGGTGATAAGCTGTGCTGAAATTAAGGCGGGTACCCAAGCTCTCCTGTAAGCTCTTCCAAAAGTGCGACAAGAATCTCGTGTCTCGGTCTGACACAATGCTGACTGGAACACCGTGAAGTCGTACAATCTCCTGCATATATCTTTCTGCCAATGATTCTGTCGATTGTCCCACTCGGAAAGGTAGGAAGTGTGCAGCTTTTGTGAGGCGATCGACGATAACCCAAATGGCGTTATTGCCCCTAGGGCTCCGTGGTAAGGCCGTCACGAAATCCATAGTAATGTGCTCCCACTTCCATTCCGGTATCAGCAGGGGTTGTAACAGTCCTGCTGTCCTCTGATGTTCCACTTTCACCTGCTAACATACCAAGCACCTGGATACGAACCTCATAATTTCCCGCTTCATTCCGTTCCACCAAAAGTGCTGCTTTAGGTCCTGATACATTTTTGTACTTCCCGGATGCACAGAATAAGCTGAACTGTGTGCTTCAGCCAACACTTCTTCTCGAACACCTCCCTTAGGTACGCAGAGTCTGCTACCGAATCTCAGAGAGCCATCTTCATGTATAATCAAATCCGTTCTCAGTCCAGCTTCCACTTCCTCTCTGAACTTTTGCAATCGGGGATCATCCGCTTGTGCAGTCTTGATGCGATCCACCAGAGAAGATTGCACCTGTAGCTGCCAAAGTTGACTGAGGGCGTTCAGCGTAACGACTTCAAGTTCAAGTCTCTGAAAGTCCTCAATAATGCTCCTCTGATCGGTCAACATCATGACCGCTGGCTTGCGACTGAGAGCATCTGGTACAACATTCACCTTCCCCAAGTGATACTGAAGGTCCAAGTCGTAATCTGCCATTAGCTCTAGCCATCGGCGCTGCCTCATATTTAGTTCCTTCAGGGTGAAAACATACTTCAAACTTTTGTGATCTGTGTACACCTCCACTTTCTCACCCAATAGATAGTGCCTCTAAATCTTCAATGCAAAGACTACCGCAGCTAACTTCAAGTCATGTGTGGAGTAGTTCTTCTCGTGATTTCTCAGTTGTCGAGAGGCGTAAGCAACCACTCGGCCGTGCTGCATCAAAACACAGCCTAAACCCTTCCCTGAGGCATCACTGTGTATCACCAAACCACCTGAATCATCTGGTACAGTAAGAATAGGCGCCGTGGTTAACTTCTGCTTTAGTGTGTCGAATGCCTGAGTGCACTCTTCTGTCCATGTAAACGACACGTCCTTCCGTGTCAGCCTCGTCAATGGTTCAGCGATTCTTGAGAAATCTTGGACGAATCTCCGATAATAACCTGCCAATCCCAGAATACTCCCGATCTCAGCCACTGACTTCGGCGTCGGCCAATCTCTGACAGATTCTATCTTTGCCGGGTCCATCGAGATGCCTTCGCCCGAAACAATATGTCCCAAAAACTGTACCTTGTCAAGCCAGAATTCACACTTGCTTAGCTTCGCATACAGCTTCTCTTCCCGAAGAATTTGTAGGACCGTGCGCAAATGTTCAGCGTGTTCTTCCCGGGTCTTCGAGTAGACAAGTATGTCGTCGATAAACACAACGACGAACGTGTCCAAATACTCTGCGAACACCCTGTTCATCAAGTCCATGAATATTGCTGGGGCGTTGGTAACTCCGAACGGCATCACAAGGAACTCGTAATGTCCGTATCGGGTCCTGAAAGCCGTCTTGCACACATCCTCGGCTGCTACTCTGATTTGATGATATCCAGAACGGAGGTCCAACTTCGAGAATACCTTGGCTCCACTTAGCTGATCGAATAGGTCGTCAATGCGCAGGATTGGGTACTTGTTCTTTATCGTGACCTTGTTCAGCTCCCGATAATCTATACACATTCGCAACGATCCATCCTTCTTCTTTACCAATAGAACTGGTGCACCCCACGGTGAAGCGCTTGGCCGAATAAATCCTTTCTCCAATAGTTCTTCAACCTGCTTCTTCAATTCCGCCAATTCAACTGGTGCCATTCTGTATGGAGCTCTGGATACTGGGGCTGTACCTGGAGTCAAATCGATTGAGAACTCCAAAATTCGAGGAGGTGGTAGACCTGGTAAATCCTCGGGAAATACGTCCAGAAAGTCCCGAACAATTTCTGGGACTGGGCTCTTGTCAATCTCCATAGCTGTCAGCTCCTTAGGCTTTGCTCTGTATTTAGCTGGCTCCAAAGATTCGCTCCCGCCCTCGAAAATAAACTCCGGGTGATTGGGAATGCAGAAGATCACATTCCTTGCACGACAATTGATAACCGCATGAAAAGTGCTCATCCAATCCATCCCAAGAATTGCGTCGTAACTGCCTGTCCCAATTAGGAGGAAATTCGCATAGAATTCCCTGCCACACACTACAACCGGGCATAATCTACATTCTCGACTAGATATTATGATTCCATTACCCGTATGAATTTCCCATCCCTTAGTTAGTGGTTCATGTGGTATTGAGTGTGTATCAGTGAAATGCTCAGACAAGAAACAATGCGATGCTCCCGAATCAAAAAGTACTCTAGCTGGCAAGGAATGTACGAGCAGAGTACCTGTAACCACGTCTCCTGACGCCTCTGCCTGCTCGGCGGTCAAGGTGAAAGCCCGTCCCTGACCGCGACCCGTAAAGGGTTGTCTCTGCTCCTGCGGCCTCTGCTGTGATGGTCCAGAACCTCCCTGTATCTCTGCTCGTTCAGGGCAACTGCCAATGTTGTGCTGACTGGAACCACAAATCAAGCACTGTCCCTTGGCACGGCGACAGTCCTTCTGGGTATGTCCACCTCTACCGTAATAGCCGCAAACTACGCCCTGTCTCTGGGGGCGATGCTGTGGTACGAACGGGCGCTTCATTTGTGTCGTTCCTGTCCTGTGAACCGGTATGGCTCCTCGAGATGGCGCGTGGGTACGTGCTGGAATGACTGGGGGTCTCCTGAACTTGTTAATCAATTGCTCCTGAACTCTCGCCGCGTTGAGTACCTGTGCGAAAGTCTGTAAATCCAACGATGCAATCAACTGCTGCAACTCAAAATCCAACCCCTGAAGGAAACGTCTGGCCCTGGTGACCTCTGAGGCGACCATGTATGGAGCAAAACGACTCAAGCGGTTGAACTCTGCCGCATAAACGTCCACTGGGCATCCATTCTGCTTCAAAAGAATAAACCTCTCCTCCATTTCTGCCTTGGCTGTGGAAGGAAAATAATGATCTAGGAAGCACTCCTTAAACTTGCTCCATTCGATCGGCCTGTCAAGTCTGCTTTCTTCTACCGACCACCACGTACGGGCTTCGTCTTCCAATTGTATCTTTATCACGTCCACCCTATCTTCCTCTGGAACCCTGGCGGCAGTCAATAAATTCTCCATGTTCACCAGCCATTGCTCAGCCTCAAGGGGTTCAGCTAGCCCTGGGAATGCAGCTGGGTGTAACCGTCGGAAGTCTGATACTGTACCAGCCCTAGCATGATAAGCTGGTGGAACAACGCCCTCGGGGGCGGTAATAAGTGCGGAGGGTCCTCATGCGGCGGTAATCGCCCTGAGTCCCTCAGTGAGTAGATCTGTCTTCCTCTCCTGAGCTTCCGCGAGAGTGGTCAGTGCACTAAGTATTCTTTCCATGCGGTCCTGAGAGCTGGAGTCCGAGGAGGGGTCGTTCGGGGACGTCATATCACTGGAAGATTCAAAGGATAAGATTAGATTCAAGGATGGAAAACAAGAGTAGTGAAACAGGAATAACGTAATACATTTTAGTTAATGTTATCCCTTGATACTAAACACAGGCTCTGATACCAACTAAACCATGTCACGCCCCGCTTCCCAAAATACGGAAAACGAGGGATGACTAGGCCAGCCATGCTCCTACGGTCAAGGAATCATCCCGCCGTAGTCACACTTCGGCTTCTAGCATTACATGGTAATCAGTAAATAAAGCGCATTGGTAAAGGAATCACATCACTAATTTATTACATTAATATTCCATTGTTCACAAATTACAGATAACAAGAACAAATACTAACCAAAGTCAAACTCACGATCACTTTTATGGAAAGCAGTAAAGATAGGAAGTACAGCAGACTATATCTCTGTGAACTCGAAGGGTAGATCCGTCTCCTGTGCTGGTCCTCCCGCGGGATCTGAGCATGCATACTCAGGTCGTCAGAGCGACACAATAACAATATTATTATAATAAGATGAAACAGGTATATGAGGTAATACTGGTGTAAGAACAATGCAAGTAATCACTATGTTACTATATGATGCAGAATATGTTATGTGTCCCTATCGGTCTCTAGGTCATGTTTGAAATCACATAGTGGAAGGAGGATCATGTTTAACAGGAGTCTCGTACATACCCGAGACAACGGCCCACATGTCAGCCGGATCGCTAGATCCTACCCTACATGTATCAGTATCACGGTTTGAATGATCATCCTCTAAACACGGTCCCGCTAAATACGATACTCTTTCCACTTTGATTTCCCCTTTTTCCCCAGGTTCTCACTAGTTATGATCTTGATTTAGTCATGTACAAGCATACCAATGGCACGGTTTTATCACTGTTCACTGTATCAATCACTGTCACGAATATTCACTTCCCCTTTGGTATACTCGTCACTCCTAAACCAACATCAACCACGCACGATAATGCAATGTCCACTGACTCTAACACGCACTAGCACTAAGTATGTGGTAAATGGGGTATGATATATGTATGTATGCCATCATTATGCTAAGGGTAATATGAATCAATAGGCATGTCATTATCCTTCAGAAATTTCATAAATTCATATGTTAAGAATTCAACAAAGTGATACAAGTAAGATAAATAGAACATTCAGTCAGCAATTCATCAAAATTAGTTTCAGTTCAATCAGGATTCCGGTTTTCAAGATACAGCTGTTTCATTTTAAGTGCTTGCGGCTGGAAATTCAGTTTCAGAACTGAACGTACGTTTCGCGACACGAATTGCACCCAGTTGGGCTCAGAATTTAGCGATGTTACAGTTAAATGAAATCTAGGGTTTCCAATAGAGTATTTAACTCAACAGACGGATCCTCAATCGCATCTGTACGTTGAAAGTTGTACGCAGTTTAACCTCAGTATGTCATTTCTGAATCTGTTCTGGACAGTTATACGTTCTGCCCTTTTAAATACAGTTTAAAATAGCAAATGGCAATGAAACGGAATGGAACCACCTGTTTTGTTTAGCTAACAGAGTTATCTTTAATCTACTGTAGAGTTCCGTAACATACGACTTCAAGAAACACAGTGACACAGGTATTGGGACAGTACACAATAATCAGAAACGCTCTGGACTGCAGTCCAGAGTCGCAGTCCGATCTAATTATCATCACGGTTACAGAACAGAAATCATTGAAATTTTACATGGGGTTAAAGTTCGTCGAGTCGGCTTCGATTTAAGACCTTGAACGCATCATTCCAGTATGTATGTAATTTACGGTGATTTTATTCATTTTGAGATACGAGAAAAATATTAGTTTTAACGGCATATTTGGGGGTATCAATTTTTGTTACTAACAATCGTATTTTCCAGTGAGATTCATACACGATATTTATCATCAAATGGGCCAACAGAAAATATCAGTTTCCGTCAAAATAAACTATTATAATCATTGGAGACTAGCATCGAACACTTAGGCCACAATACGTATCGGGAATCGGTAAATTCGTAAACTAGATTATTTAGGTTTGTACCACTATAATTTTAGCATGAAGCAAGTAACCACTTGCCTGGAAAATGTCTCGGGGTCGCACGGCAGCAACGGCGTCACGAACGCGCGATGTACGCCGTAAAACGAATTGCGCGAGCTTGGCTCGAGACACGGGTTTGACGTCGGAGTTCCCGGAGTCGTCTCGCGCTCGCTGGAAGTATAGAGTGGTGCTCTGTGGGTCTCCCGGGACTTGCTGGGGTCGACGATGTCGGCGATGGTCGCTCCGGCGATGTGCACAGTGAAATGCTTGGAACAAAAGAATGGGTTTTGGAATTTTGAAGAGAGGGAAAGGTTAAGCAGTGGGGCTAGGGGATTGTGGTGATGGTGATGATGCTGAGGAGGTGGAGGTCGACGACATGGTTCAGGTGCAGTGAGGGGGGGGGGCTCGTCGGCGTCGAGAGTGCAAGGTGGTGGTTGGCTCGGGTGCAATGGGTTGGTGTGCAGGGGCTCGGTAGGGGCTCGGGTTAATGAAGGTGGAGTCGTAGAGGGAGGAGGTTGATGGAGGAGGAGTGATCGAGGGTTGCCGAGGGGTTGTCGTCGTCGGAGGTTGCAGTGGGTTGTTGGTGGGTTCGTGGGAAATTTTCGACCGGGTTGGAGAGTTTTGAGGAGTTGGAGAGTGAGAGGGAGATGAGGAGTTGGAGAGTGAGAGTTTGAGGGAGTCGTGGCCGGGGTCGTGGGCGACGGCGAGGGCGACGTGGGGAGCTCGGGGTCGTGGGTAGCGACGTGGGAATGAAAAAGAGCGGGAACAGTTCTGTACGAGGGGAAGAGGGAAGGTAAAGGAGTGGGTCGGGTCGGGTTTGATGGAGGCGGGCCGAAAGGATTGGGACGAAGGGATTGGGCCGGTTTAAAAACAATTCCCTTTTTAAAAAAATAAAAATCAGAAGTGGGCTGAGAAAGGAACGGGCTGGGGCTAAATGAATTTAGGGATTTTATTTAAAAAATTTGAATGGGCTGGGTTTTATATATATATACATAAATTTTGTTTTGGGCTCGTTTTAATTTAATTTAAATCCTCGTTTTGGGCTGGGTTGGTTTAAGGGTTTTAGGTTTCAGTATTTTCTTTGTGTTTATTTTGTTTTGGAAGAAACTTTAAATATTAAAACCTAATCAACATATTTTCACACAAGATAAATAGAAGAAAAATAGGGTTAATATTTGGGGAACTAGGAAAAATATAGAACGATCCTCATTGAAGAAAACGGGGATTTACACATCCAGAGAAAAATTCCTGGTCACGTGGAACGCGGATAACGTCACTTTTTGACCCCATGGAAAACGTCCAGAGCGGAGCCTAGTCCTCGCCGAACACGGCAGTGAACCCGTGGGAAGCACCTAGAGCAAAATTCCTGGTCACGTGGAATGCGGATAACGTCACTCTTTGACCCCGCGGAAAACGTCCAAAGCGGTGCCTAGTCCTCGCAGAGCACGGCAGTGAACCCGTGTGAAGCATCCAGAGCAAACATCGGACTGTGGAGTCCTTAAAATCCATGGACTATGATGTCCTTAACCTCGACCGTAATGTCTTAAAACTAACGATCAACCATGATGATTCGAGACTGATCTTACCTTGGTTCAAGGGTACATCTCTTCACTCCTTTGATATTTGGCGTTGTAATTCCTCAACGTCTTCAAAGAGGTGACGGGTCCCAGCAACCACACATTTCGTGGACTGTGGAGTCCTTAAACCCACAGACTATGATGTCCTTAACCTTAACCGTGATGTCTTAAAACTAACATCGGACTGCGGAGTCCTTAAACCCACGGACTATGATGTCCTTAACCTTGACCGTGATGTCTTAAAACTAACATCGGACTGTGGAGTCCTTAAATCCACGGACTATGATGTCCTTAACCTTGACCGGGATGTCTTAAAACTAAAATTGGACTGTGGAGTCCTTAAATCCACGGACTATGATGTCCTTAACCTTGACCGTGATGTCTTAAAACTAACATTGGACTGTGTAGTCCTTAAACCCATGGACTATGATGTCCTTAACCTTGACTGTGATGTCTTAAAACTAACATTGGACTGTGGAGTCGTTAAACCCACGGACTATGAGGTCCTTAACCTTGACCGCAATGTCTTTAAACTACGATACCCTAGAAACCATCCCAAACCAACCCCTGACCCCGTGAAATACGGATAAGGGTGGCCGCACCCAGCACTTGCGGGTCCTCACGACCTGTAAGGAAGAAAACTTTCTTGTGAGATCCTTACGACTCTCAAGGGAAAACCCGCTTAAGAACCCTCACGATTCTTAAGAAGAACTTACACCTACGGGATCCTCTCGACCTGTGGGGAGAAAAACTCTTTATGAGACCCTCACGGCTCGTAAAGCTCAAAAGTCTTAGGAGACAGATCTTAACCCTGAATCCTAAGCCATCGCTGCCCTGCAAAGAGACCAAGATAAATTGTCCGCAGAACACATTCAATAAAAAGGAGACACACCATTGAGAAGAAAAATATGTCTTTATTCATAAACTAAAATGAATACAAAGTACAATTCATGAAAGAACGAAAAAAATACTCTCATTCAGGAGTATGTACAAAAGAAACGAAAAGATACAAGTTTTCAAGCCGGCAGGCGATTTAGCAATTTTGCTAGCTCATCCTTCTTTTGCTGGGCCACAGCTTCATGATTCAGGATCGCCAGAAGACGGGCCTCCGCCTGAGCCTGCTGGGCCTGATACGAGGCGAGCCGGCCTTCGAGCTCTTTCTCAGTAGCCTTGTGAGCCTCGATCCTTTCGCGAGTGAATACGGCAGCTTTATCAAGAGCCACCACCTCTCTGATAGACTCTTGAAGTACCCGCCAGAGTTCATACGCTTTATTGGCTTTGGCTGTGAGGCTGGTTTGAAGCTCGCTCAATGCTTTAAAGGCCAGCTCCCTTTCCGAGAATTTGCGGCCGAGCCTCTTCTCGCATGATGCCATGTTTGCCGCACACCGCGCTATCAGCCCCCGCAAGTCCTCCTTTGCAGCCACGGCCTCCGAGGAAAGGCGGGAACACTCAAGGGCGTGCAAGCAAGCCTCCACCTGCCGACAGAACTCCACCCAGACTCGCACCACCTCTTCGCTATGGTAGGTGGCAAGAAAAGGAAGAGAACCGTTAGCTTCGGCGGCAAATGCGTCAGCTGTGGTTGAGCTGCCAGCATGAAGCTCCTCGATCAAAGACGACAAGGAGACAAGGCTTAATTGGGCCAAGCGCTCTGAGGCTCGCAAAGCATAGGGATCGGGCGTCATGGCGATGCGTGAGTCCAGCGCTATGGGGGCTGGCAAGGCTGTTCAGATTTGAAAAATGTCAGTAAAACTCTTAAGCAAAGGAACAAGTGGGACTATATTGAAATTTCACTTACCCACGGATATGCAAGTAGGAGCAGAAGGTTCCCTTGGCCCTTCGAGGACCTCTACCTCGTCATCGGCCTCCAAAACTGTAGAGAACATCAATGTCAATACGCAAAATAACAGCGATACTATAAGAAATGGCGAACGACACTAACCTTGTCCAGATGAAAGGACGATGCGTTGAGGGGAGATCGCCTGCGGAGCTGCCATCTCCAATAAATACTGAAACGATTGCCAGGGAGACAAATCAGCGATAGAGGCCGCCAGCCCGCGCAATTCTGGGAAAACAAAAGAGTTCAGACAACAGAAAGATTGCTAATTTAAAATGTAGAAGGTTACCTTCGACACTTCTCCCATTCTGAGTCGGGGGGATGGCAGCTTCAACGGCCTCCGCCGTGATCTCCGGCTCCAGCAAAGGGAGGGTAGTCCCGACTACCTCTCCTCCAGCCTCTGGGCCGCTCGCAGGAAGAGTCGTTGGGACGGCAACCCCCAATGGAGCCTCTACCAAAGGAACAAGCACTCCGTGATCAGGAGCCGCCACTGGAGGCTCTATGGCAAGAGGAACAGCCTCGTCAGCCCTCTCCACATCAAGCAAGGCTGCATCGAGAATGTCAACGGGCTTTAGCTTCAACAAGCCCGTAGGAACCTCCCCCATCGCCGAGGACTCTGCATAATCCACACAAGAATAAGAATACATATATACGGGCATAAACAATCTGAAAAACCGCAAAGAAGTATAAAAAACATACCAATGCGCAGGGAAGCCTTCAATATAGCTTCTTCAAGCCGATGCTCTTTCTTAAGGAGGCGCGCTCACCGGGGTTCGAGGGTGGACTCGTGGCCGCCGGTCCATAAGGAAAGCGCATCCGCAGCATCCTCCGAAGTGGCCTGCTTCAACGCCCTTTCTCCCCACTCCTCCAAAAGGCCAATAAACCGCCGCCGGATCCATGGGGGTCTTCATAGAAGATTACGGCAGGATAAGCTTTCTTGGGAACCCTTGCGTTCTGAGACTCATCTTTAGAACGCCGTATGGCCTCAGCCAACTGTGCGACTTCCTCGGCGGCCGAACTCGGGAAAAGTAGTCCTGCAACTGATTCCTGCAGGGCCAACGGTTCATCCTCAAGAATGGGCTCAGACTCTATTAAAGAGTCGAGCAAGTTAGTAGCAACCTTCCTTCGACGCTTGGACCTAGAGCCGGTCGCCGAGAACGACCGCTTCCTTCCCCGCGGAACCTTAGTGCGGCGTCGGCCCACGTCGCCCTCAACACCCTCAACAACCTCATCCCTGTCACCCTCACCCGGTGCCACAACCGAGGATGACACCGCCATTGTCGATGCCGCGGGGGGCGGTGCTGCTTCGGATGGTGGCGCTGTTACCGGAGCCCGTTTACCCCGCGACCGAGTACCCAGGGGCATACCAGCTGTTGGGATAAGATCCACTCCCGACTCTCCCAGAATAAGCGTGGTGCCGGTATCCCTCAGAGGAAAACGGACCGGGGCGCACGGTCGCAGTGTAGCTCCCGTGGCCAGAACCTGAGTAGGGGCACCGTGGCCAAGAAGTACCCTTCTTTCCTCAATAATAATCGGGTTGACCCGATGGAGATACCAGCCCGTGAACGACCCCACGCATCGGGGCATGTAATCACCATCGGGGATCATGAACTGGGAACCGGTGTTCAGCCTCATAAAATGATGGGGGGCATCTCGAACGGCCTTTAGCGAAGGAACCGGCACGACTATGAAAGCCTCAAACGGGACACCCTGATCGTAGCCAAACTGCCGGGCAAAGCGATGCGGATTGTACCACATGAAGAGGGTCGCGCTATCCTGACGGAATACCAGGTAACCCGGTCTGATTGTGTATAAGCGCGCGGCCTCCCGGGGCTTCAAAGAGGGCGCGTTATCTATTAACCGGTCCCAAAGCGGCTGGGCTGAACCCACGGAAGAAGATAAGACCCGATCATTAAATACCAACCCGCCAGCAGCAGCATAAGGAGAAATCAACGCCCGAATAGCCCCAAATTGAGTCGGGTCAGCGGCAGAAGCATCCACCAATCACATAAGCCACGGGAAGGTATAGGCATCGTAGAATGCGGGCCTTTGATGCATAGCGAAAGCACCCAAGATGTGCATTTCGATCCAAGACGTAAAGAAGTGAAGCGAAAAATTTACCACATCTACGCCAGGGATGGAAGTATTAGCTGCAGCGCCCAACCCGTGATAGAGATGCGCCAATACCGGGATGCCAACGGCCAGCCGCGTTCCCTCAGCTATACGGTGAGCCGGATAGATGACCGAAACTCTCATAAAGCGGCGATGCATAGGGATGACAAACCAGCTGAGCCAGACACTGATGAACCCAACGAAGAACGTCTCCTCATCCATGCCGGGAGCTGCAATGGATTCGAAAGACATCGGCGACATTATGGGGATGTAGTATTGTAGTAGATCCGATTCATTGGCCGGCAGCTTCTTCGGACCAAACCCAAAGGGGTCTTTGATATTTGCGAACTTCGGAGCTGTCTTCGACAAGACGTCCTCGCGAAGGAAGCAGGCAATGAAGCTCTTAAAAGTAACGCCCTGCTCCTCAGATTCGGTGAACAATCGGTCAAAGATACCTAACGCCTTGATCAAACTAGGACGCTTGTGGCGGACGGCGTTCTCAGCAGACAAACCGTCAAGCGGTGCGGGCTCGGGCTCAAAGACGTATTCATCAGAAGGCAGCAACTCCTCATAAAGTGTCTTTCGAATTGGCAGCCCCGAGATCTCATAAAATTCCCCCAAAGAGATCGAAACCTCTCTGTCCCCCAGAAGGAAAGTGTTGGTGGGGAGATTCCATTGATTCAAGAACGCATTAACCCACTAGACATGCGGGGATTGATAATGGAAGAGCGATGCATATATTGCCTGGTAAAGCCCGACCTTCTGCAGCCGCGCACGATGGGTAGCAAGGATATAGCGAGCCCAGACGAGGTAACCCGTGGGGTGTCGAGGAGTGAGCCCTATCTTATAAATCTGTCCCCATGGGTGGGCCTCACCCTGACAAATACGTCGTCCCAGGATATCTATAGCTGGGATCGGATGGTTCGGGATACCGGTTGTCGAAGGCTCGAGCCGTCCCGTTGGAGTCCAATTTGGCATCTCCACAGCAAAAACCGTTCTCGGAGGGTCCATCGGCAAGAACGATAAAGTGGGCTCTGTCGGCACTTCACAGAGGAAACTCCAGTGACCCCGGACGATATGGCTATACCAAGTTCCCCATAGAAGTAAGCTAGTGCAGTTCGGGTCATGAGCCCGGATCATCGCTATCGCTTCCTCGTCAGATGGTGATTGAGGAAAAGCGGCCTCCGAGCGAGTGAAGGGAAAGCACGGAACAGAAGCAATCGTACCTGAAACAACGTAAAGGAAAACTGTCAAAAGTAAAGCCAGGAATATATATATATATATATATATATATATGAGCATAAATATATGAAGACAGTTGAAGAAAGCGACAGAGGTCTTGTTTGGTAGGACCATTAGTTACAAAACATGTGGGTCCCCCGAGATCAAGATGATGGCTGGCTAATGATGAGGCAAGGAAATTACAATGGGACAAAAGAAAGATTCGCATTAAATAAGCAGTGGACTTTAAATGACCCTACACATTCCCCTAAAAGACAAATCCATCTTGGACTCTGTGATAAATCAAACAGAATCAAGGGAATTAAATTCCCAGAAAAGACACCATTGCAGGCTTCTTCTTCATTGATTACAGAAGGACAACCCAGGGCAAGAAAACCCTAAGAAGCCTCCACGGGAAGGACTGAGTTCTTCATAGGAATTAAATTCCTTGTTGAGAGATGGGAATTAGATTCCCAGATACACTCTTCAGAACCAAAGTTTTGGACGGAATTAAATTCCTTGAAAAAGGCAACAGATCTCATCATCTCCCTAAAGATCAAATGAACCCTAAGAGATCTACTGTTCGAAGATTAAATGGTTCTCTATTTTTGTTGATGAACTTGAAGAAAAAATGGGTCCATGTTAAAAGGGGTGAAACCCTGGGTGTGGATTTAAAATCCAGAGAGTTTTTGAAAAATATATATAAGGGTTCCTTGATCGTTCAAAGATCATTACCTGAAGAAAAAGGAATCCTTCAACAGAGTTAAACTCTGGAAAATATTTGAGGCAGAGAACTAAACTCTGAAAACGAGAATTAAATTCTCAAAGGAAGAAGATGAGCAAAGTGGAGGCTCTTCTGAAAGGACACGGGCATTTATAGGATGGGATGGAAAACGTTTCATCTACCCTACTCCCAAGGCAGATCCGACGGTCACAAAAGTGACAGCGTTGCACTCATGTGCAGACACGTGAGAACAACGTTGTGGGGGCATTTGTTCCCTGATTAAAAATCAGGAAAAAGCTTCAGAAGAGGCATCACGTGCTCACATGTGACCAGTGGTCACGTGTTGGCACGTGATGGTTAAGCAGCGGCAGAGAACAGAGCGCAGAAGAAGAGAAACCCATTCCAGGGGTCACGTGCTCACACGTGACCAGGGGTCACGTGCTCACACGTGACCGGCTTTAAAAGCCTTATTCGTTAACAGAATTAAATTCTGAGGAGAGATCATTCAAATCTTTCCAAAATGGAGAAGAATTATCTGAAACCGTTGGATCAAGAATCTGAAGGTGATTAAACATCACCAATTTATGGAAAAATCTTGGACATGGAAAGATTTCCCCCTAATTCTAACCGAAATAACAAAGAGATATTTTTGGATTTAAAATCCAACGGTGAATAAAATTCACCTAATAATCTAAAGGCCCAGATCAATGATGAAAATAAATCAAATCTCTCAATAAATAAATCGAATCTTTCAATGAGAGATTTACCAAACAGATTGATTCTTTTCCTTCTCCTATAAATAGGAGCCATGGGAGAGAGAGACATAGTGTAATACCCAGCCCCTTTTTATACGCCTACATCCGTATTTCTTTTTCCCCTATAAAATTTATTTATAATTATTTATTTATTTTCGAAACTCCAATAAACCCTAAACTTCCAATCCTTTTTCCCCCGCTATTTTTCTCAAACCCTAATTCCAATCCCTTATGTTCTTTTCCCATTTACATAAACATCGATTCCGGTCCAGAACTCCATTTCGTTTTTGATTATTTCCTTAGCCAAGTTAAATGGAAAAATTTTAAATATAAACCCAAATCCTAACCCAAACTATATTGAAACCCTAAGCCCACACATTTTTCTAAAATAAATACCTCAATCAATTTCAGCCGGCCCGTTTCCTTATTCCCTTACAATTCTTATAATTAATTTCCAACCCCAGCCCAAAAGCAGCCCGAGTCCATCCATTCTTTTCTCTTCAATATTTCCTTATATTTTTCCCTGGCCCAACTCGTTTCCGGCCCGCTCCGTTTTTCCCCCATTTAATTCTTTTCTCTTGATGGCCCGGCCCACTCTCCTAGCCCGCTGTTCCCCTCCGAAAGACGGCGGCGACGCGACGCGTCTCGTCTGAGATTCGGGGCAGATGCTAATTGGTGCTATCCGTCCACCTCTCCGAAGATGCCAAGTTGATTTATGGCACCATATATCGAAGGTTTAGACGGATGCGTCCGATGTAGCAGACTTCGTCAGATTCCCCCTCGTTTGAGGGGTTTTTGATTGTGGGGACGCTCTTCCCTGCAGGCGCAAGCCCCTGCAGTTAATTACGCTACCGCATTGCGGTAACAACTTTCTCCTTCTCCAGATGGTCACTTCGTGTCGTGGGTGTTTGTTTTGTTGCCCGTGGATTGTTTACGGAGACTGAGTTATGTCGTCGCCCGTAGGGCGTGGACTAGTCCAAATCCGTATTATCTTAGATTTGGATTTGGGGGTTTGGTTTGAGGATACGTCAGCCCTACTTAAGGCTAAGATCAACTCAAACGTTTGTTAAGGATACGTTAGTCCGGTTTGAGACTAAGATCGACTTAACGGGATCGTTTAGATCCGACAAAAGAGCAATTGGCTCTAATGTTCCAGTTTAGGGACCTAGTGGTCCATTAAATGTATAGCCGTCGGGACCCGTCACCTCTCTGACGACGTTGAAGGATTACAACGACAGATGTCAGAGGAGTTCAGAGATGTACCCTCGTGCCAGAGTTAATTAAAGGGATTCATAGTCCAGTCTGTTTGAACGTTTAAGGATACGTTAGCCATCTTTGAGGCTAAGATCAACTTAAACGGGACCGTTTAGATCCGACAAAAGAGCATACGGGGCTCCATTGTTCCAGTTTAAGGACATTGCGGTCCATGGGTAGTTTAAGGACGTTGCGGTCCATTGTTAGTTTTAAGACATCTCGGTCAAGGTTAAGGACGTCGTAGTCCATGGGTTTAAGGACCCCACAGTCCATTGTTAGTTTTAAGACATCTCGGTCAAGGTTAAGGACGTCGTAGTCCATGGGTTTAAGGACCCCACAGTCCATTGTTAGTTTTAAGACATCTCGGTCAAGGTTAAGGACGTCGTAGTCCATGGGTTTAAGGACCCCACAGTCCGGTATGTGCTCTGGATGCTTCACACGGGTTCACTGCCGTGCTCTGCGAGGACCAGGCTCCGCTCTGGACGTTTTCCACGGGGTCAAAGAGTGACATTATCCGCGTTCCACGTAACCAGGAATTTTGCATTAAACACGGGTTTAAGGACCCCACAGTCCGTGTTGATGTGTGGTCGTCGGGACCCGTCACCTCTTTGAAGACATTGAGGGATTACAATGCCAAGTATCAAAGGAGTGAAGAGATGTACCCTAGAACCGGAGTGGATTAAATAGTCCTTGGCCCAATTTGGGATCAAGACCGATTAATTATGTTATGAGCCCATTGGCCCAGTTAATCACAAATTGAGGACTTATGGCCATCTTGGGCTAAGTCCAATCAGGAGAGGCTTTGCCTCTATCCATTTAGGCCAATTGGGCCAAAGCCTAGTGTTAAACACTACAGAGCAGTCAGTGTTGAACACTGGGAATGAGGTTAACAAGTTAGTGTTTAACACTAAGAGATAATTGGTGTTTAACACCGGCAACAAGGCTTTTCAAATTAGTGTTAAACACTAAAACAGATCAGTGTTGAACACTGCAAATAAAGCTTTTTAATTAGTGTTGAACACTAAGGCCCAACAGTGTTTTAACACTGGGTTCAAGGGTTTTAATTTAGTGTTAAACACTAAGGCAAGAGGGGTCACGTGGCAGCACGTGAGAGCGCCCTCCCTTCATTTATTCTGCTGAGATTATCGCATCTTTCAGAGCATCACGTGCCATCACGTGATGGGCATTCAAATGCCTGTGTATTAAAGCTTCTGTCAAGGGTCACGTGGGTCACGTGGGGTGCTGCCTCAAAGGGGTTTTCTGTAGATCTCCTAGGGGGGTCACGTGGTGACACGTGACCCTGCCTCTACGTATATTGTTTAGAGGATCTGTTAATCTTTTCCAGGAATTAAATTCCTCGTAGGGTTAAACCCTGACAGTAATTTCAGAGGGATTAAATTCCTACTTCCTTTTGAAGGTTTATATTCTGAATAGAGTTGAACTCTGAATTTTCCGTAGGAATTAAATTCCTCATACATGTGGAGAACCAAATAGGGTTAAACCCTAACAAAAGCTTTTTTAGGGAATTTGAACTTCCATCCTCTGTTAAATTATGATTAAAGGAATTAAATTCCCGCTGTTTAGGGTTAAACCCTGTTTCTTTTTGTTCTGAAGGAATTAAATTCCCATGATACAGGGTCAAGCCCTAATTTTATTTTAAAGGAATTAAATTCCTATAGTTCTGTGAGAATTAAATTCTCGTGCTTGCATTCCCTCTCTATGTTTTGGATCTGCATGGCAGGATCTCAACCCATTGAGAATTAAATTCTCAACCTTAAGGGGAGATGTGCACTTTGCAGATCCTCTATCAAGGAGAGAAGAAATATATTCTTCTGTTTTATATATCAGAGTTAAACTCTGTTGAGAATTAAATTCTCTTTCTCTTTCAAGGAGCTTTTCCCTTTCTTACCTAGGGTTCTTGCAGAAGATCCAAGTCTTTTCAAAGTATCAAAGCTCTCCTCCTTTTATTTTTTCTTCTCTGCGTATGTATATATCTTCTCTGTGTCTCTTGGCTCCTATTTATAGGAGAAGCAGCCGAATCAATCAGTTTTTGACGAATCTTCATGAGAGATTTGATTTGCATCCATCATTCATTTTGGACCTTTGGATTATTGGGTGAATTTTATTCACCATTGGATTTCAAATCCAGGGGTTCCCCTTTATTATTTCGGTTAGATTTAAAGGGGAAATCTTTCCAAACCCGAGATTTTCCCATAGATAGATGATATTTCATCACCTCTGAATCTTTAATTCGATCTGCTCCAGATAATCACTTTCCTTTGGAAAGATTTGATTCTCCTTCAGAATTTAATTCTGTTGACGAAATGGGCTTTGAAAGCCGGTCACGTGTGACCACGTGACCCATGGTCACGTGTGGGCACGTGACCCCCTTGGAGCGAGCCTTCCTCTTTCTTTTGCGCTCTGTCTTCTGATTGCTGCTTAAACGTCACGTGCCACCACGTGACCCCTGGTCACGTGTGAGCACGTGACCCTTGTTTGAACTCTCTTTCCTTGGTTCATCTGGAGAACGAGTCTGCTGTTTTGAACGACACGTGCCAACACGTGACCCTGGTCACGTGGGAGCACGTGACCTCTTCTGAAGCCTTTTCCTTGACTTGATCAGGGAACCGGTGTGCCTTTGACGCTTGCATTTAAATGTCACGTGCCGACACGTGACCCTTTCTGAAGCCCTTTCTTTGATGTAGTTGGAAAACTGAACCAGACTTGATGATGCTTTTAGGTGTCACGTGCCAACACGTGACCGCTAGTCATGTGTAAGCACGTGACCCTCTTCTGAAGCTTTTCCCAGAAGCTTTCCTGATTTTAAATCAGGAAACACCCGCCTCACCCAGCCGTGACCATTTCCCCACTCACCCGACCCGACTCCCCATTACTGTTCATCTCCTTTAAATCCCTAACGGCTCTTCTCCCGCTCGTTACTGCGCCATGCTCTCCTCGCCGTAACCGACGCCGCCTCCTCCGCTAACGCCAGCGACCACGTCGCCACGCTCTTCGCCTTCACCGACGCCACGACGCGCGCCTCTCTCTCTCCTCTCATAATTTTCCTCCCCTCTCTTTTCCTCTGTCTATACCTCTCTCCCTCGAGCCCAAGTCAGTCCCTTCCGCTTCACCTTCGACTCCGACCACCACATCCCCGATCTCGACGCCATCATCAACGTCGTCACCTCACCTCCCTCACCTCCACCCTCGATCACGAGCACCCACTTCCTCTCTCCCACTTCCCTGCACACCGAGCACGAGCCCTGCGCCCCTCACCGGCGAGCCCCTTTCTACGTCTCGTCGACGACGACGACAACCCTCGCTTAGTCCTCCCCCACCAACACGGCTCCTCTACGACTCCACCTTCGTCGACCTGAGCCCCTGCCGAGCACCCCTGCACACCAACCCATTTCACCGAGCCGACCACCACCTTGCACCCCGACGACGGCGACCTCTCCACCCCTTTTTTCCGACCACCCTACGACCTCCTCGTCATCAGCATCAACATCCACACACACCCCTACACCCACACCTGAGCACCACCAGTGTTTCCTCTCTCAAAAACCACAAAAAACCCATTTTCTTTACAAACACTCACTGCGGCGATTGCCGGAGCGACGCCGTCGACCGTCATCGACCCAGGTACCCTCGCAGAGGATCATCAGGCACTCCTCAACCTCCAGTAACCGTGCAACGACTTCGGACAACTCCGACGCAAGATCCGCATCTCGATCCAAGCTCGCGCAAATCCGCTTCACGGCGTACATCACGCGTTCGTGACGCCGCTGCTACCGTGCGACCCCGAGGCATCCCCAGACAAGTTCTCTACTTGCTTCATGCTATTCTATTTATGTTACAAATCCAAATCATATAAATTGTAATGTTACCATTCCTGAAAACGTACACCTTTTACCTGTTCGACGTGTGTTCCCAATGGGAAACCTTTCCCAATTTGGCGGAACTAAATAGTATTATTTGGCCCGTATGGCTGTGAACCTAGTGCATGAATTTCGTTGGATAATTTGATCGTTAATGACTAAAACAACTACCCCCAAGTTTAATCGTAAAACTGTAATTTTATGGTACCTGAAAACCGTTAAATTCACCATAAATCATATACTTACTAGAATGGTGAGTTCGAGGGATCAAATCGAATCCGACTCGACGAACTTTAACCCTATTCTGATTTCCTGGTATTCCTGTACATAAATTGTGATGATTTTTGGATCGGAGTGCGACTCTGGACTGCAGTCCAGAGCGACTCCAGTTGTGGCTTGCTGTTCCGTAATGGGTACCACAAGATCTCCTTAACTCGTAGATTGCGGAACTCCACTGATTATTATAGGTAAATCTATTAGCTAGACAACACAATTGGTTTCATTCTGTTTCGTTACCGTTTGTTATTTAATCTGTAATTTAATAGATCGGGACACATAACAGTCCCAGCAGAATCAGAACTGACATATTAGTGTTAAATAGTGTATATCTCCTGACGTTCAGTTGCGATTGAAGATCCGTATGTTACGTTGAAAACCTTAATGAAAACCCTAGATTTCATCCAAACTGTAGCGTCGCTAAAATCTGATCCCAACTGGGATTAAAATGCGTTGCGAAACGGACTTCTGATTCTGAAACCGGATTTCCAGCCGCGAGCGCTTAAAATGAAATAGTTATAACTATTGATCCTGGAACCCGTTTGGCTTGAAACTAAATTTGATGGATGGACGATTGAACATACTAATTATTACCTGTTTATCGTTTCGCTAAACTATATACGTACGTTTCATGATAAATCGTGCAAGTGATAGAATACTACTTTATGACACCTTAATCATGCTTTATATGCTGTTTACGTATCATATCATACCCATATCATCGCAGTGATTACCTAGTGATGTCATGCATTTACCCAGTGTTAGATTTTAGTGTTGATTGTGGCAAGTACGTCAGTGTTCGTGTATCCGTGATTAAGTGAAAGTGATACGTACTTGTACACAATCAGTGACCCTATTATTCTATTGCATTGTCGACGTTTGTGGTATGCGTGTACGTGTGACTATAAGTGGTATGGGACACTTATGGAAGCGCTTGCACGGGTGTCAAAGATAAGGCACCAGACTCTGCCATTTATCTTAGGTATTAGTCGGGACGTGCTTGATGGAGGTCCTGCCTCCAGTTCTCGCGCAGACTTGTCACGGATCGATTAGTATTTAGGGTTATGGTTAGCGTTTGATGTAGACCACGGGGTGTGGGGTAGTTTAAGTGTGAGTTCAACAGAATCTCGGGAGTCCCATGCCGGCTTATATATTTAGGGAGATATATGGAGATTTACAGGGTATGTGATATTCACCGTGATATACATGTTACATGTTGGGCCCGTGGTCCCTTGCCCTTTGGTTCTACCCTTGGGTGGAGGACACTCACGAGTGGTTGACTCTCACACTTGGACTGACGATAGGTTTAGTGACCTGTACAGTGAGACTTAGAGACTGATAGGGATACTGGCATTTATATACTTTATATACCGTGTTGACATACGTGACATATCGTTCTACTGCCTTTACTGTTCCGCTGCATTGATTACCGCATATTCATATCCATGTTGTTATTGATTTATTGTTACACATATCGGTTACTACTGTAGAGTTGTCACATGATTTACATATATTATATTGCTATTGTGTCGCTCTGACGACCTGAGTATGCATGCTCAGTGTGAGGAGAAGATTTAGCCTGGACCAGAACTAGACGTGCAACATAGACTTCTCGACTTGCTATTCAGAGTTACATTCGTTTGTTCAACTTCAGGTCAGTTCTTTACATTGTTTCTTTCAGTTAGTGCATTTCTCATTACCTACGCTTCATTTACTGTTTACCATGAAAAACTAGAAGCCGAAGTGTGACTACGGCAGGACATTTCCTTGACCGTAGGAGCATGGCTGGCCTTGTCTACCCCTCGTATTCCGTATTTTGGGAAGCGGGGCGTGACATGGTTTAGTTGGTATCAGAGACCAGGTTTTGCATCGATTGGGATTGCAGTTTTCCGTGTATAGTTTGGCAATCCAAGACATCCCTCGGTCTAGGTTGTAAACTTGTCATTCTCGATCCATATTCACATCGTGTGTCCAGCTATCCATTCACTATGGTTTCGGGTGACTTGACAAGGTTACGTGGTTGCAATTGCAATACCGTACTCTATTCAAGTGGCTTAAAGTCATACAGTTGATTTCCCACTTGTAATAAATTCATCACCTCTGATATTCTTGAATCTTTGTCCTATCCATATTATATTTTGATTCGTTTAGCTTATGACTATATCATTCGGAAAATTGTTGTCTCAGGATCATGTCTTGCAATGACTCTTCATCCATATCCGCTCCCCAGAACCAGACCATCGAGATTCTGAGTGTACTGCAAGGTTTAGAGGAAGCCCAGGAGCAAACAAACGACTTATTAGCTGAAGGGCTGAGAAGGCAGGTGAGTCAGACCCCAGCAGGAGTCTCCAATCATAAAGGGATTCCAGTTAGACGAGAAAAGGAGAAGAAGATGAAGCGTCAATTTGTTTCCCCGCGACAGAAGCAGCAGAAGACCCCATGTTGTGGGTATTGTAAGAGACCAGGACATCTTCAAAGAGACTGTCGCCGCGCCCAAGTGAAATGTCTGATATGCGGGTCCAACAAACATCTCATCAACGGCTGCCCAGAAAGGAAAGAACTTCAGGGAGGAGACTCGTCTACACTCCCTATTTCTGCTAAGTGAGGATTACTGCGTAGTTCGAATTTCGAGGAAAAGGCGGACCCAACACCGGATTCAACTCACGTAACGATGATGCAGCGGTCTAGCAATCAAAGAAGAATTTTTTATGTTTTCCAATTTCATTATTATGTTGTCATCTTTTTATGAATATTTCTTTCCGTTTGAAATCTTGTATCCGTTGAACTTTTGGTTGAATGCAATAAAATTTGAATCATAATATATGTATCATTCTCATGCTTTCTCTATATCAAATTCTATTCAATATCACAGTATTTTAAATTCTGATCTTTCAATTCCTGCCACAGCATATTTTCCTATACTTCGTACCTTAAGCTTTTTCCTTGATGTATTCCACTGTCTAATCATGACTTTTCTTTTCAGACCATGGCCCACCCTGGAGCTGCGCCGCATCTAGATGAGGATACACAGTTATGTGTTTCCTTAAATCGCACACTGACGAGTTCTGATGATGAGGTCAACGGTCCCCAGGTCAACTTCGGAAACAACGATTCAGAGGACGAAGGAGTAGCCGCCCCAGAATTTAACGTGATAGCTGATTCCGACGAAGAAGAAGGAGATCCTGAAGAGAACTCGATAGAGGAAGATCCCGATGAAGACCCGATAGAAGAAAATCCAGTTGAGGAAAATCCTGTGGAAGAAAATCCAGAAGAAGAGAATCACATGGAATCAGACCTTGATGAAGAAGCTCCATCCGAGGAAGAAGGACCAGAAGATCAAGACCCTGCTGTTGAAGAACTTCCAGTGGCGATGCCTGCGAGGCGATATGGAAATGGATGCCCCTACCTAAGTGCGCGAGCCTACCGCAACCTACTGAATCTCCACAATCACGACTGACGGAATTTCTTTTGATGTTCTCTTTCTGGCCCAATAAAATGTGTATAGTTTAGGGCCACTTTTCGTCTTTGAGAATGCCTTGTTTCAAATTTTCTTGAATGAAATAAATCTTCTGAATTCGTAAATCTTTTGATTATTGGTTCGCTTGATATTTGTTTATTGCCCATATCCATTTATTTTCCTGCTGAGATCCCTGACTGTCTACCCCTACGCATTGTACAGTTTTCACCCTCGTTTCGATTAGAAAGTACCACACTCTGATCCTTGGAATGAACCACCCTCCATCCCTCGTCTGTGCCCCATTGAGATCCTTCTGGGAGGAGAACAGTTCCTATGAAACTTCCGAGTTCACTAACTCTTCAAATTTTGATTCGTGTGTTGTACCGACTGTTGTTTCCTCAACACTTTTCCTTCTGTATCCCTTGTTGCTCATCCTTACTTCCTGTGTTGACCCTATCCCAATCTCCTTAACATTCAGCCTAAAGCCGCCACACTCCGACCTTCTGATTGAGCCACACCTTCTTATAATCACTACCCTAGCTAGCCCAATTCATATTGGTGATTTCTCTATTACCCTAAATATATTTAGAGACATTATTATTCAAAATTTAGTTTTCATTATTTTAAATTTATCAAAGAGTGTGTGTTATTGATTACTCTGTTTTATGTATTTTAAGTACACTATTAGTATTCTCATTTTCAGTAGTGCAACCTTACACCGCGCATATTTTTGTTCCATGTTCCTTATTTTCACGATACGAGTTTTCTCAGTTATTTTAAACTAGCTGATCGAAATATCGCCCTAAAATGTTTTAACCTACCGACTAATTTTCACTACTTTATTCCCGTTATTTTATTTTCGGGTTTTGTGCCCATATTTACCAGTATAAATGGTTGTGCCTTATACCTACTATTTCTGATGGGCTACTTTTGATATACTTATATGTGCACATATTTAGGTTTCGAATTTACCTAGTACATCTTGAATATTATTGTTCGTTACTGTTATTATTTCTATTCTCGTATAAATGTAGTTGTTTTATTAACTGTTCTTGCATTATATTTTCGACCTATCTTTTGGTATGTTCGTATTACATATATATACCTTCAAAATTTATCCACCCGTTTAAAGTAAACCACTAGTGTCCAATATAGTAACTTTTCGCTTATTTATTTATAGTTTGTCATTCTTCGAAATTTCGAGGACGAAATTTTTGTAAGGGTGGTATGATGTAATACCCAGCCCCTTTTTATACGCCTACATCCGTATTTTTTTTTCCCCTATAAAATTTATTTATAATTATTTATTTATTTTCGAAACTCCAATAAACCCTAAACTTCCAATCCTTTTTCCCCCGCTATTTTTCTCAAACCCTAATTCCAATCCCTTATGTTCTTTTCCCATTTACATAAACATCGATTCCGGTCCAGAACTCCATTTCGTTTTTGATTATTTCCTTAGCCAAGTTAAATGGCAAAATTTTAAATATAAACCCAAATCCTAACCCAAACTATATTGAAACCCTAAGCCCACACATTTTTCTAAAATAAATACCTCAATCAATTTCAGCCGGCCCGTTTCCTTATTCCCTTACAATTCTTATAATTAATTTCCAACCCCAGCACAAAAGCAGCCCGAGTCCATCCATTCTTTTCTCCTCAATATTTCCTTATATTTTTCCCTGGCCCAACTCGTTTCCGGCCCGCTCCGTTTTTCCCCCATTTAATTCTTTTCTCTTGATGGCCCAGCCCACTCTCCTAGCCCGCCTCACCCAGCCGTGATCATTTCCCCACTCACCCGACCCGACTCCCCATTACTGTTCATCTCCTTTAAATCCCTAACGGCTCTTCTCCCGCTCGTTACTGCGCCACGCTCTCCTCGCCGTAACCGACGCCGCCTCCTCCGCTAACGCCAGCGACCACGTCGCCACGCTCCTCGCCTTCACCGACGCCACGACGCGCGCCTCTCTCTCTCCTCTCATAATTTTCCTCCCCTTTCTTTTCCTCTGTCTATACCTCTCTCCCTCGAGCCCAAGTCAGTCCCCTCCGCTTCACCTTCGACTCCGACCACCACATCCCCGATCTCGACGCCATCATCAACGTCGTCACCTCACCTCCCTCACCTCCACCCTCGATCACGAGCACCCACTTCCTCTCTCCCACTTCCCTGCACACCGAGCATGAGCCCTGCGCTCCTCGCCGGCGAGCCCCTCTCTACGTCTCGTCGACGACGACGGCAACCCTCGCTCAGTCCTCCCCCACCAACACGGCTCCTCTACGACTCCACCTTCGTCGACCCGAGCCCCTGCCGAGCACCCCTGCACACCAACCCATTTCACCGAGCCGACCACCACCTTGCACCCCGACGACGGCGACCTCTCCACCCCTTTTTGCCGACCACCCTACGACCTCCTCGTCATCAGCATCAACATCCACACACACCCCTACACCCACACCTGAGCACCACCAGTGTTTCCTCTCTCAAAAACCACACAAAACCCATTTTCTTTACAAACACTCACTGCGGCGATTGCCGGAGCGACGCCGTCGACCGTCATCGACCCAGGTACCCTCGCAGAGGATCATCAGGCACCCCTCAACCCCCAGTAACCATGCAACGACTTCGGACAACTCCGACGCAAGATCCGCATCTCGATCCAAGCTCGCGCAAATCCGCTTCACGGCGTACATCACGCGTTCGTGACGCCGCTGCTACCGTGCGACCCCGAGGCGTTCCCAGGCAAGTTCTCTACTTGCTTCATGCTATTCTATTTATGTTACAAATCCAAATCATATAAATTGTAATGTTACCATTCCTGAAAACGTACACCTTTTACCTGTTCGACGTGTGTTCCTAATAGGAAACCTTTCCCAATTTGGCGGAACTAAATAGTATTATTTGGCCCGTATGGCTGTGAACCTAGTGCATGAATTTCGTTGGATAATTTGATCGTTAATGACTAAAACAACTACCCCCAAGTTTAATCGTAAAACTGTAATTTTATGGTACCTGAAAACCGTTAAATTCACCATAAATCATATACTTACTAGAATGGTGAGTTTGAGGGCTCAAATCAAAGCCGACTAGACGAAATTTAACCCTATTCTGATTTCCTGGTATTCCTGTACATAAATTGTGATGATTTTTGGATCGGAGTGCGACTCTGGACTGCAGTCCAGAGCGACTCCAGTTGTGGCTTGCTGTTCCGTAATGGGTACCACAAGATCTCCTTAACTCGTAGATTGCGGAACTCCACTGATTATTATAGGTAAATCTGTTAGCTAGACAACACAATTGGTTTCATTCTGTTTCGTTACCGTTTGTTATTTAATCTGTAATTTAATAGATCGGGACACATAACAGTCCCAGCAGAATCAGAACTGACATATTAGTGTTAAATAGTGTATATCTCCTGACGTTCAGTTGAGATTGAAGATCCGTCTATTACGTTGAAAACCTTACTGAAAACCCTAGATTTCATCCAACTGTAGCGTCGCTAAAATCTGATCCCAACTGGGATTAAAATGCGTTGCGAAACGGACTTCTGATTCTGAAACCGGATTTCCAGCCGCGAGCGCTTAAAATGAAATAGTTATAACTATTGATCCTGAAACCCGTTTGGCTTGAAACTAAATTTGATGGATGTACGATTGAACATACTAATTATTACCTGTTTATCGTTTCGCTAAACTATATACGTACGTTTCATGATAAATCGTGCAAGTGATAGAATACTACTTTATGACACCTTAATCATGCTTTATATGCTGTTTACGTATCATATCATACCCATATCATCGCAGTGATTACCTAGTGATGTCATGCATTTACCCAGTGTTAGATTTTAGTGTTGATTGTGGCAAGTACGTCAGTGTTCGTGTATCCGTGATTAAGTGAAAGTGATACGTACTTGTACACAATCAGTGACCCTATTATTCTATTGCATTGTCGACGTCTGTGGGATGCGTGTACGTGTGACTATAAGTGGTATGGGACACTTATGGAAGCGCTTGCACGGGTGTCACAGATAAGGTACCAGACTCTGCCATTTATCTTAGGTATTAGTCGGGACGTGCTTGATGGAGGTCCTGCCTCCAGTTCTCGTGCAGACTTGTCACGGATCGATTAGTATTTAGGGTTATGGTTAGCGTTTGATGTAGACCACGGGGTGTGGGGTAGTTTAAGTGTGAGTTCAACAGAATCTCGGGAGTCCCATGCCGGCTTATATATTTAGAGAGATATATGGAGATTTACAGGGTATGTGATATTCACCGTGATATACATGTTGCATGTTGGGCCCGTGGTCCCTTGCCCTTTGGTTCTACCCTTGGGTGGAGGACACTCACGAGTGGTTGACTCTCACACTTGGACTGACGATAGGTTTAGTGACCTGTACAGTGAGACTTAGAGACTGATAGGGATACTGGCATTTATATACTTTATATACCGTGTTGACATACGTGACATATCGTTCTACTGCCTTTACTGTTCCGCTGCATTGATTACCGCATATTCATATCCATGTTGTCATTGATTTATTGTTACACATATCGGTTACTACTGTAGAGTTGTCACATGATTTACATATATTATATTGCTATTGTGTCGCTCTGACGACCTGAGTATGCATGCTCAGTGTGAGGAGAAGATTTAGCCTGGACCAGAACTAGACGTGCAACATAGACTTCTCGACTTGCTATTCAGAGTTACATTCGTTTGTTCAACTTCAGGTCAGTTCTTTACATTGTTTCTTTCAGTTAGTGCATTTCTCATTACCTACGCTTCATTTACTGTTTACCATGAAAAACTAGAAGCCGAAGTGTGACTACGGCAGGACATTTCCTTGACCGTAGGAGCATGGCTGGCCTTGTCTACCCCTCGTATTCCGTATTTTGGGAAGCGGGGCGTGACACATAGAGAGAGAGAGATATAGAGCCTTGGAATCTTGAAAATTCAGAAGGAAGAATTTGATTCTCTGCAAAAGAAAAACCCTAGGTAAGAAAAGAGAGACTTCAAAAGAGAATTTAATTCTCAAAAGAGTTTAACTCTTATATAAAGAAAAGAACTTAGTTCTTTCTCTGGAGGAGGATCTGCAAAGTGCACATCTCCCCATGAATTGAGAATTTAATTCTCATTGGGTTGAAATCCTGCCATGCAGATCTAAAACATAGAGGACGAATTGGGTTTTGAGAATTTAATTCTCACAGAATTACAGGAATTTAATTCCTTTGAGATAAAATTAGGGTTTAACCCCATATTATAGGAATTTAATTCTTTCAGAGTGGACAGAACTAGGGTTTAACCCTAATTGAGAACTTAATTCTCTTAAACTCACAGGAATTTGATTCCCTTAAGAAAAGAAATTAGGGTTTCACCCTATGCCAGAATCTAATTCTTTATATATATGGGGAATTTAATTCCTGCAGAAAAGAAATTAGGGTTTAACCCTATCTAAGAATATAATTCTTTAGAAGAAAATAGGAATTTAATTCCTCTAAAAGTTTATTGCTAGGGTTTAACCCTATGAAGAATTTAATTCTTAAAAGATGAACAGATCTTTAAAACATGCAAAGAACCAAAGTCACGTGCTACCACGTGACCCCTGTAAAAAAAAAAAAACTTTGAGGCAACTCCTCACGTGCTACCACGTGACCCTTATAAAGATCCACAGAAAAGAACTTTGAGGCAACGCCTCACGTGCCCCACGTGACCCCTAGAGGATACAAAGAAAAAGCAAACAGAAGCTATGGGCATCCTCACGTGCTACCACGTGACCCCTTGTCAAAAGCTTTAACAGTTAAAAACCCACATTCCCATCACGTGGCAGCACGTGATGCTCCAAGAGCAATTATAGGAAGTATTCAATACTTTTGGCAGAATAAAATAAGGGGAATCAGGATGCTCTCACGTGTCCATATGTGACCCCTCTCTCCTTAGTGTTTAACACTAAAAAACTTTGTTCCCAGTGTTTAACACTGATTTTCTTAGTGTTTAACACTAATTTGAAAACTCTGTTCCCAGTGTTTAACACCGATTTGCTTTAGTGTTTAATACTAATTTGAAAACTCTGTTCCCAGTGTTTAACACTGATTTGCTTTAGTGTTTAACACTAATTTGAAATCTCTGTTTCCAGTGTTTAACACTGATTTGTTTTAGTGTTTAACACTAATTTGAAAGCCCTGTTGCTAGTGTTTAACATTGATTATCTTTTAGTGTCTAACACTAACTTGCTAATCTTATTCCTAGTGTTCAACACTGTTGGTCTTTAGTGTTTAACACTAGTTTTAGCCCAATTGGCTAAGTTTCTAGAGGCAAAGCCTCTCCTTCAATGAACCAACAGAGGGCCGATATTCTAAACATGATTGGACTTAGCCCAAGCTAGCCATAAGTCCTCAATTCAAACTTAACTGGGCTAATGGGCTCATAATATAATTAATTGGTCTTAGTTCCAAATTGGGCCAAAGATTATTTAATCTACCTTGGTTCAAGGGTACATCTCTTCACTCCTTTGATACTTGGCGCTGTAATTCCTCAACGTCTTCAAAGAGGTGACGGGTCCCGATGACCACACATTAACATTGGACCGTGGAGTCCTTAAACCCATGTACTATGATGTCCTTAAGCTTGACCGTGATGTCTTAAAACTAATGCCGGACTGTGGAGTCCTTAAAATCCACGGACTATAATGTCCTTAACCTTGACCGGGATGTCTTAAAACTAACAACGGACTATGATGTCCTTAACCTTGACAGGGATGTCTTAAAACTAACGTCGGACTGTGAAGTCCTTAAATCCATGGACTATGATGTCCTTAACCTTGACCGGGATGTCTTAAAACTAACAACGGACTATGATGTCCTTAACCTTGACCGTGATGTCTTAAAACTAACGCCGGACTGTGGAGTCCTTAAATCCACGGACTATGATGTCCTTAACCTTGACCGCAACGTCTTAAAACTAACACCGGACTGCAATGTCCTTAAACTACCTATTGACCGCAATGTCACTAAACTAAACAACAGGCCCCCCCTTAATTGCTTTCTTGTTGGATCTAAATGATCTCGTTAAGTTGATCTTAGTCTAAAACTAGACTAACGTATCCTTAACAAACGTTTAAGTTGATCTTAGTCTCAAATGAGGCTAACGTATCCTTAAACCCATACCCCCAAACCCAAATTTAAGATAATACGGATTTGGACTAGTCCACGTCCTACGGGCGACGACATAACTCAGTCTCCGTATACAATCCACGGGCAACCAAACATAAAACAAACACCCACGACACGAAGTGATCATCTGGAGAAGGAGAAAGTTGTTACCGCAATGCGGTAGCGTAATTAACTGCAGGGGCTTGCGCCTGCAGGGAAGAGCGTCCCCACAATCAAAAACCCCTCAAGCGAGGGGGAATCTGACGAAGTCTGCTAAATCGGACGCATCCGTTTAAACCTTCGATACATGGTGCCATAAATCAACTTGGCATCTTCGGAGAGGTAGACAGATAGCACCAATTAGCATCTGCCCCGAATTTCAGGCAAGACGTCTGTCGCGCCGTCTTTCGGAGGGGAACACCAACGAGTCGAGACGAGTCAAGAAGTTCTCGCAGGAACCTTATTTTCCCTATGAGTCGAGACGAATCGAGAAGTTCTCGTAAGAATGTCCTAACGTCACAGTTAACTCCTGGTAATAGAAGTCCGTTAGGGTCTGTGGTACTAGGGTTTTTTACCCATCGTACCATCGCGTTGGCCGATATATTCCTCGATACGCAATCTTGCTGTTCGAGTAGCCCCGCAACTGTCGTGTCTCTGATCCCTTCGGAGGCTGGACAAGATGTCTTCAAGTAATCTTCCAGGTGATATTACCATCGGAAGAGCAAGCGTTAGGGATATTCCATGCCGCTTTTTACTTGAGGTTAGGCTCAGTTTAGGAGCCTCGATGAGTCATGACCACTCCGTGCTAGTGTGGGATGATCTCCGATAGTCTTTTCAGGTCTCATTTGAGTTGCCGTCAAGACCCTGAAGCCAAGGATCTTCCTTTGCTTTGTTTGTTGACATTGTGTCTGCAATATTGCGACGAATATCAAGATCGTCTCTGGGTTGTCTGTGAAACGTCGAGATTTGGAACTAGGGACTTTGCTATGGTTCCGTTTGTTAATGTCGCGTCTGCATCCTGCTGGCATGAGGAAGAACGCTGTTGTTGATCTCTAGGATGTAGATGTTGCCGTCGAGACTTGGAACTAGGGACTCTGCCATGGCTCCGCTTTGTTGACGTTGCGTCTGCATCCAGTTGGAGTGAGAAGACACGCCGTTGTTGATATCTAGGCCGTAGATGTTGCCGTCGAGACTTGGAACTAGGGACTCTGCCATGGCTCCGTTTGTTTTGATGCCGCGTCTGTATCCTGTTGGAGGGAGGAAGCACAATGTTATTAATCTCTAGGCTGTAAATGTTACCGTCGAGACTTGGAACTACGGACTCTGCCATGGCTCCGCTTTGTTGACGTTGCGTCTGTATCCGGTTGGAGTGAGAAGACACGCCATTGTTGATCTCTAGGCTGTAGATGTGGCCGTCGGACTCTGCCATGGCTTCATTTGTTTTGATGCCGCGTCTGCATCCTGCTGGAGGGCGGAAGCACGCTGTTGTTAATCTCTAGGCTGTAGATATTGCCGTCGAGACTTAGCTTCCTTTTGACGAAGCCCGGTGGGGCAATATGGTTCCCTTTTTGTTTTTTCCCATGGATTATATACAGGGGTCAATGTGATCTCACCTACAGGGCAAAAGTTTCATTTCATTTTTTATTTCTTTCCTTGATGCTTTATCATTTTAGCTTTTCATATCGCGAAAGTCGCGATTGCCCAATCATTTCGGCTATTTTTCGCGGTGCCTAATCATTTTGGCTATTTTCTTTTTACTCGCTGCTTTTTATTGCGAGTTGCCCAAACATTTCGGCTATTTTCATATGCATATATTTTACTCGCCGACTTTTAATGCGAGCTGCCCCATCATTTCGGCTATTTCAAATGCATTTTTGGCTCGCTGATTTTTATTGCAAGTATGGAACTCGAGATCCGATACCAATCTTAGCAGCAGTATCGCTGCGACTGGAATATTTTCAGGTGTGTCAGCAAGTTAAGGCTGAACATCAAACAGTAGCTGGTTAATTGCAACCACTTCCGGTTTCTCAATGGAAGTGGGAACATATAACAATTGGATTTCGTAACAGCTTTATCGCGGATTCCAAAGGGCAACAATGTAGTTTGGGTGATCGTTGATCGATTGACCAAGACAGCTCATTTCATACCATTTCAAGTTGGCCAGTCGACGGAAGCGTTAGCTGAACGGTACATGCAGGAGATTGTGAGATTGCATGGAGTACCTGTGAGCATCGTTTCCGATCGTGATACCCGATTCTTATCGCATTTCTGGAGAAGTTTACAGGAAAGTTTGGGGACGCGATTGAAGTTTAGAACCGCTTATCATCCTCAGAAAGATGGCCAGTCGGAGAGAACGATCCAAACTCTTGAAAACATGTTGAGAGCTTGCATGTTAGACTTCAATGGCTCATGGGAGGATCATTGTTATGACCCACCCCTAATACAGAGAGTATTGTCCGCTCTGGCCGAAGCCGCACGGTTTTGTCCTTCGGGGCGAACTGGACCCGACCAGGGGCTACTTCCCAGGAGGTCACCCATCCCAGGACTTCCCTGGCCCGAGCACGCTTAACTACGGAGTTCTCAAACTCCTGTAGTTCCGGTTCACTTAAAAGGCGCCTCTGTATTAAAGAGTGGTATCATTCCATTTATAGTACAGATCTGTCCTCTTTCAGAATGTATTCCAAAGATTCCCCATTGTTTTATAGTGGGTCCCCATACTTATCTGGTATATATGGGTATACCGAATAATACCTGGGGTATTACATTCTCCCCCACTTAGAACAATGGTTCGTCCTTGAACCACAGACCTACTATTGAGGAACCAGCTCTGATACCATTCTGTCACGACCCACCCCTAATACAGAGAGTATTGTCCGCTGTGCCCGAAGCCGCACGGTTTTGTCCTTCGGGGCAAACTGGACCCGACCAGGGACCACTTCCCAGGAGGTCACCCATCCCAGGACTTCCCTGGCCCGAGCACGCTTAACTACGGAGTTCTCAAACTCCTGTAGTTCCGGTTCACTTAAAAGGCGCCTCTGTATTAAAGAGTGGTATCATTCCATTTATAGTACAGATCTGTCCTTGTTTCCTGATTTAAAATCAGAAAAGCTTATGGAAAAAGCTTCAGAAGAGGGTCACATGCTTATACGTGACCAGCAGTCACGTGTTGGCACGTGACATCTAAAAGCATCATCAAGGCAGATTCAGCTTCCTGACTACATCAAAGAAAAGGGCTTCAGAAAGGGTCACGTGCTCCCACGTGACCAAGGTCACGTGTTGGCACGTGACATTTTAAAGCGGATTCAAAGGCACATCGGTTCCCTGATCAAATCAAGGAAAAAGCTTCAAAAGAGGTCACGTGCTCCCACGTGACCAGGGGTCACGTGTTGGCACGTGACGCTCAAAACATCAGAATTGTTCTCCAGTTAAATCAAGAAAAAGAGTCCAGGCAAGGGTCACGTGCTCACACGTGACCAGGGGTCACGTGGTGGCACGTGACGGTTAAGCAGCAACCAGAAGACAGAGCGCAAAAAGAAAGAGGAAGGCTCGTTCCAAGGGGGTCACGTGCCCACACGTGACCATGGGTCACGTGGTCACACGTGACCGGCTTTCAAAGCCCATTTTGTTAACAGAATTAAATTCTGAAGGAGATTCAAATCTTTCCAAAGGAAAGCGATTATCTGGAACCAATCGAATTAAAGATTCAAAGATGATTAAATATCATCTATCTATGGGAAAATCTCGAGCTTGGAAAGATTTCCCCTTTAAATCTAACCGAAATAACAAAAGAGAATCCCTGGATTTGAAATCCAATGGTGAATAAAATTCACCTAATAATCCAAAGGTCAAAAACGAATGATGGATGCAAATCAAATCTCTCAATGAAGATTCGTCAAAAACTAATTGGTTCGGCTGCTTCTCCTATAAATAGGAGCCAAGAGATAGAGAGAGATATATACATACGCAGAAGGAAGAAAAGGGAGAGAGCCTTGATATTTTGAGAAATTTGGATCTTCTGCAAAAGAAAACCCTAGGTAAGAAAGGGAAGGCTTTTTGAAAGAAAGAGAATTTAATTCTCAACAGAGTTTAACTCTGATATATAAAACAGAAGAACATATTTCTTCTCTCTTTGATAGAGGATCTGCAAAGTGCACATCTTCCCTTGAAGTTGAGAATTTAATTCTCAATGGGTCGAGATCCTGCCATGCAGATCCAAAACATAGAGAGGGAACGGAAGCACGAGAATTTAATTCTCACAGAACTATAGGAATTTAATTCCTTTAAAATAAAATTAGGGTTTGACCCTGTGTCATGGGAATTTAATTCCTTCAGAACAAAGAGAAACAGGGTTTAACCCTAATTAAGAACCTAGTTCTGTGGAAACAGCGGGAATTTAATTCCCTTAATCATAATTTAACAGAGAATGGGAGTTTAATTCCTTAAAAGCTTTTATTAGGGTTTAACCCTATTCAGTTCTTCACATATATGAAGAATTTAATTCCTACAGAAAATTCAGAATCCAACTCTACTCCAGAATATAAATCTTCGAAAGGAAGTAGGAATTTAATTCCTCTGAAATTATTGTCAGGGTTCAACTCTACGAGGAAATTAATTCCTGGAAAAGATTAACAGATCCTCTAAACAACATACATAGAGGCAGGGTCACGTGCCACCACGTGACCCCCCTAAAAGACCTACAGAAAGCCCCTTTGAGGCAGTGCCCCACGTGACCCACGTGACCCTTGACAGAAGCTTTAACACACAAGCATTTGAATGCCCGTCACGTGATGGCACGTGATGCTCTGAAAGATGCGATAATCTCCGCAGAATAAATGAAGGGAGGGCGCTCTTACGTGTTGCCACGTGACCCCTCTTGCCTTAGTGTTTAACACTAAATTGAAACTCCCGAATCCAGTGTTAAAACACTGTTGGGCCTTAGTGTTCAACACTAATCAAAAAACTTTATTCGCATGTGTTCAACACTGACTACCTTAGTGTTTAACACTAATTTGAGATCTCTGTTGCCAGTGCTTGATACTGATCTGTTTTAGTGTTTAACACTAATTTGAAAGCCCTGTTGCTGGTGTTTAACACCAATTATCTTTTAGTGTTAAACACTAACTTGTCAATCTCATTCCCAGTGTTCAACACTGGTTGGTCTTTAGTGTTTAACACTAGACATTAGTCCAATTGGCTAAATGGATAGAGGCAAAGCCTCTCCTGATTGGACTTAGCCCAAGCTGGCCATAAGTCCTCAATTCGTAATTAACTGGGCTAATGGGCTCATAACATAATTAATTGGTCTTGATCCCAAATTGGGGCAAGGACTATTTAATCCACTCCGGTTCCAGGGTACATCTCTTCATTCCTTTGATACTTGGCGTTGTAATCCCTCAACGTCTTCAAAGAGGTGATGGGTCCCGATGACCACACATTGATATGGACCGTGGGGTCCTTAAACCCATGGACTACGACGTCCTTAACCTCGACCGAGATGTCTTTAAACTAACAATGGACTGTGGGGTCCTTAAACCCATGGACTACGACGTCCTTAACCTTGACCGAGATGTCTTAAAACTAACAATGGACCGCAATGTCCTTAAACTACCCATGGACCGCAATGTCCTTAAACTAGCGATGGACCACTATGTCCCTAAACTGGAACAATAGAGCCCAAACGCTCTTTTGTCGGATCTAAACGATCCCGTTTAAGTTGATCTTAGCCTCAAATATGGCTAACGTATCCTTAAACCTTCAAACAGACTGGACTATGAATCCCCCCAAATCAACTTCGGTTCAAGGGTACATCTCTGAACTCCTTTGATATCTGTCGTTGTAATCCTTCAACGTCGTCAGAGAGGTGACGGGTCCCGACGGCCACATATTCAATGGACCACTATGTCCCTAAACTGGAACAATAGAGCCGAAATGCTCTTTTGTCGGATCTAAACGATCCCGTTAAGTTGATCTTAGTCTCAAACTGGACTAATGTATCCTTAACAAACGTTTGAGTTGATCTTAGCCTCAAATATGGCTAACATATCCTCAAACCAAACCCCCAAACCCAAATCTAAGATAAATACGGATTTGGACTAGTCCACGTCCTACGGGCGACGACATAACTCAGTCTCCGTATACAATCCACGGGCAACCACAAATAAAACAAACACCCACGACACGAAGTGACCATCTGGAGAAGGAGAAAGTTGTTACCGCAATGCGGTAGCGTAATTAACTGCAGGGGCTTGCGCCTGCAGGGAAGAGCATCCCCACAATCAAAAACCCCTCAAACGAGGGGGAATCTGACGAAATCTGCTACATCGGCCGCATCTGTTTAAACCTTCGATATATGGTGCCATAAATCAACTTGGCATCTTCGGAGAGGTGAACGGATAGCACCAATTAGCATCTGCCCCGAATCTCAGTGCCAAGACATCGCAGTCTTGTGCGCCGCCGTTCGGAGGGGAACAGATTCTGGCACGCCCGATGGGACCTTTTCCTCTTTCCACTCCACACTTCGTGTGTCGTGATTCGCGAACTAATCGCGGTTCGCTAATGGTGGCCCTTGGGTTTCAAGATACTAAGAATTGGCGTCTCGATTATTGCAGAAAGCAAAGGATCGATGGCTTCTACTTTCGTGAAATTCTCCAACTGCTCAGACTGCAATTGCGACCAACGCTTTGCCTCGTCAGGAGGTATAGCCTACGGACCCCAAGCTGCTTCGTTATTCACAATGCCGGTGGACCAGGTGACTCAGGCCACTACCGGATTGTTCTTCGGGACTATACTCCCACCAACAAGCTTCACGGTGCCGGTGCTGACAAAGGAAGCTCCCAAGAAGTCGGTCTTTGATCGTCTTACCCCTGCCGCGGCTCATCTCAACGGGTCGCCCAACATCAGCGCCTCGGTCTTCTCTAGATTGGGCCAGAAATCCGGTAGACCCATCATGAGGTCTACAATCCCAGAGAAGGCTGCTTCTAAGAAAGTGGCTGCTCCTGCTCCCGAAATCGCCAAGGCGGCTTCTCTGGCCAAAAAGTCGGTCTTTACAAGATTGACGGCTTCAGCTCCCGCCCCTGCTACCCAAAAGACGTCGGTCTTTAACAGGCTAACACCAACAGCAACCCTCCACCTACACAGGGGGCAAAACGAAACCATTCTTACCGCTGACCCAGCGCCGTCCGCTCGACACGCTCGACGTCGCCATTGGCGCCGAGTAAGGAAGGCTGGGGGCAACTCCCCCTCCGGGTTAACTCCATCAGCCCCGATGGCAGAGGTTAATGCTGTTGTTCCAACTGGGAACAGCTTCGAGATGCTAAATAAGGTGCGAAGGAATTCTCCTACTGCAGTGCTAAAGAGGTCTCCTCCTCCATTAAGAAAGGTTGTGGAAATAAAATCAGAACAGCCCCGATCCCCTCAACGGCTGTCTTCCAAAATCTATAAGGTTTGGCGACAGGCCCGAGACTCGATCATCGATCCAAACTTCTCCCGCCAGCACAAGAAGCTGAAAATCCAACCGGAAGCTGGTCACCAGGCTAAACCCCGAAAGGCTGTCTGGACACCCACCTCAACGGCCCCCTCAACCTCCATGGCTCATAAAAGGAGGAGGCCAGAGAAGACCCCCCAGCATGCAACGACGGCTAAAAGCACTGAGCCCAGACGCCCTAAGTCTGGGGGCATGGTGGTGCATACTGTTTACATGGCCTCTGGAAAGGAGGAAAGCCGCACTTCTACGGGCCACCGACCGCTAACCCGATCCGTGACGAAAGCCCAGGAGCAGCAACAAAAGCTCCAAGAAATGATGAATGCTATGGCCGCACTTACCGGGCCAAAAGAAAGCCCAGAAACGTCCTCAGACGCACGCCAGGAGGAAGAAACCGACGCTGAATTCCTTCGCCGGATACTGGAGAAAAAGGACAAAGAGGCTGCTGAACAAGCAGCCAATATACAGCGTATGGGCCTTCTCTTCCAAGATATGATAGGAATGATGATCCAGCAGGACCTACCCGCCGAGGATCCCCCAATCGTTCTTGACGACGACCGAGGAGAAACGTCAAATCCACCGCCAGCCCCCTCAACGGCCAAGGAGGAGACGATCTCTAAAGCTGACTTGGTTGACTATATAGCCCAGCAAATCCGGGTTCATCATGCGACTGAGGCAGCTGGTCAAGTCGTAAAGACGGGACGGCCGTATCCAAGCTGGTACGACCAAATCAAATACCCGCAAGGCTATACGATACCAAAATTCCACGTGTATAAGGGGACCGGCAATCCCCATCAACATGTCGCCCAGTTCCGGGCCCTCTGCGGTAACACCGGCGGTGATGATAAACTGTTGCTCTGCCAGTTCGTGGGCAGCTTATCAGAAACGGCGTTCGAATGGTATTCGGAACTCCCGAACGATTCTATCAAAACGTTCGCTGAAATGGAGTTGTTATTCACTCAGCGATTCGCAAGTGCCAGCGAACGCACTCCAATAACAGCACTGATTAACGCCAGGGTAAAACCAGGCGAAACCTGGGTCCAGTATGCTATACGCTGGCGGAATTTGTGGTCGAGATGCGAACAACGCATTGAGGAGGCACCCGCAGTGGGCATGTTCGTGGGAACCCTAGACCCCCACGCAACTATCTCCCAGTTTATGATGTTCTTTAAGCCAACCACATTCCAGGCTTTAATTGACAAGTTGGCTCAGATGGACCAGATGGGTCATAGACCACCTCCCCCGAAGTCAGAACCTCGGAATGACAAGGGTAAAGGAAGGGCAACCTTTGTCGCGAATGCCCAACAGCAACCTAACGCCCCGAAACCGGCAGATCAACTGGAAGAAAGACGCCGGTATTATAATGAAAAGATGAAACGTCCTTACTCGTTCCCACGAGACAAGACGAAACGGTTATTCGAGCTGGCAATACGCAATAGACTTATAAACCTACCAAATCCAAGGCGACCGCCGCAACCCATGGAGGTGAATAACCCTAACTATTGTCCTTACCATCAAACGGTAAGTCATCCGATTGAAGATTGCTTCGTCTTCAAAGGATGGATCGAAGATCAATACCTCCAGGGGAAGTTTATACTGTCAGAAAAGTGGAAGGTGAACCCACCACAACCGCATACTCCTAAGAAAGCAGACACCCCGGGGGCAACCTGCTCCTTTATTGAAGAAGCTCCATGGGAGGTCGTGCTATCCACTAAAACCAAAAGAATGCTGAGAGACCTTCATGCGTGCCCTGCGATCGAATGGGAGGACCCTCTTGAACCTCAAATTATCGAAGGGATGCTGAAGCCCCGCCTAACTACGAAGACTCGCGATAAGGGCCCAAATACTCACGCCCAACCGTCAAAATCTTCGAAGAAAAAGAAGAAGAAATCCAAGAAGTCCGTGAAGCTTGGAAACGAGCACACGAACTTGCAGAAGCAAATCGACACGCTGGAAGAATACAATCAAAAGACGCGAACTCCTGTCACACTGCAAGAGTTCCTCAACCATATCTTTCAAAAGGAAGATGATGGAGAGAGCTCGTTGGATGAATCCGAAGGATATATGGCGAGTTGTAACGTAATCTCCCACTCGTTTACCGATGATGAGAAAACTCCTGGCACTAAGAAGCTGGAAGCAGAGCCTGAACCAGAGCGTGCATGGCCAACAGACGAAATGATCGACGCTTTTCTAGACGAGATTCGCCTAAAAAGTAAAACGGATCAGGAGCGTGAGATGGCCGCTTCAGAAGCAGCCAAACGCAGGCGACTGAACGAAAGAGTTGAACTACCCCTGCCAGAGCGAAAGGCATCCGAAGTAGACAAGAAGATATTCAAGATGAGGAAAAGGTTTGCCAAAGCCCTATCAATGGGGATGAAGCTACCACCCTCGGAAGGAAACACACACGATGGGGTGGAGAGGCACCCTGATTATTGCGCATATCATCGGAAAATCTCACACCCCACGGAGGAGTGCGACGCCTTTAAGATATGGTGGCAAGGATATGTTACTCGTCGGCAACATTTTAAGCGCATGAAACGCAAGAGCCGTCGGGAGCGAAGAAGTACTGTCAAGGGGCACAACAGAACTACTGGTAACTGTTATATGGCTCACGCCGGGGGGTCATAAGTTCTCACCTTTGGGAGCGACTCTGATGAAGAAATGGCTCTGGGCCCTCTCTTTAAAGAATCCGTTTTAGGGAAAGAGGAGAAATCGGAGGCCTGCGAGAACATTCAACTGCGCAATCGCACACTCCCAGAAAAGAATCTCGGGCCCGTGAGTAGAAAAGATAAGGGAAAGGAAAAGGTCACTGAAGATATCACTTTAGATGACCAATTCATGAGAGAGCTGGCTGCCAAAGACCCTCCTAGGAAGGGTAAGGTGGACTATAACATCCTCGCGCACCTAAGGAAGCTACCTTCTCAGCTTAGCATTCTCGATGCCCTCCTATTATCAAAAGAAGCGCGAGACTCACTAATTAAGGCGTTACAAGAACCTGAGCAATTTCAAGCCTTCCTCGCCACTGAAAAGATGAAGGATGAACTGGAGGAAGTGCATACGGCCGACATCACTTTCGGTGATGAAGACCTCCTTCTCGGGACGTGCGACCACAACCGTCCCCTATATGTTTCCGGATACTGCCATGATATCAAGATAGGCAAGATCCTGGTGGATAATGGATCCTCCGTCAATCTCCTTAATGTTCGGGTGTTGAAGGAAATCTGCATGAGTGTGCAACACCTCGCTCGTGACAAAATTACTATCTCCGGTTTCGATGCACAATCGTCACGGACTCTCGGGTCTGTGATACTAACATTGCGCTTCGGACTTCTCGTCACAGACATCAAATTCCATGTCATTGACGCCAAGACCTGCTACAACGCCTTGCTCGGTCGTCCTTGGTTACACGAATACAACATCATCCCTTCTACACAACATCAGTGTATGAAGTACTTTAAGGATGGTTTCGAGTATACCGTAACAGGTGAGTTAAACCTATTTTCCATGAACGAAGTCCACAAATACGAAGATGCGAAGTACTTTTTGCCAGATTTCGAGGATACAGAAAGGTGTCGCAACCCGGAGAACAAAACCGCCGCCACCATCCCTGTTTTCGGGAGCGATACCGAAGAAGAGGAAGAGATAGTTTATGCAGGGCCATCTCAACACAACCACCTGGGGACGCCCGCCCCCATGTTGGTCTTCGGAAGTGATTCAGAAGATGAAGTTAATGCCGTGTTCTCCAATCGGCTGTCAATACAAACACCCCCTGGCGATGACCATAGTTTGCGAATCACCATGGTACCGCGAGAACACTACAAGGATCTCGACACACTTCAAGCTCACAATGTGCAGGACCTGCGAACATTTTACATCCCTCCCAGGCAAAGGGGTGAGAAGGCGATCCTATTCTACCGATCCTCAGAGTCGAAAGTAGAGAAAGAGATCTGGCATGGCGCAGATCCTACACTTGACAGGCTCCAACCCATCCGTCTGCCCAGATACTATACAAATGGTTTAAAGAAGCTATTGAAGCGCCAAGGAGTACCCTTAAAACAGACTGTCCGGCAGGCTCGGTTCTACAACAAGATTTGGGATGTCCCTGGGACTTAACGCAAATTTCCCAACGGGAAAATGGAAACACTTGGGCTTGGATACGCGAGAACCGGAAAACGGGAACGGGCTCACAGCAGCTACGCTATATATACCTTTGATGAAGAGGAGGACGCCCTGTCAGGAGATGCCAACCCCCCATCAAAACTAGACCCCGCGATTGAAGCGCCGAGTCCGTCGTTTGAAGAACGAATGGGCAAGCCTATCAGGAAAGTGGGTCAGAAAGCTCGGGAAGACCACAACCGCGAAATGGCTATCTATGAGAAGGCCAGGACGCAACGTCTATTTCAACAAGCTGCAAAAGACAAGGATGTTCCTCTTTGTCAACCCGTTGTACGAAAGGCCCGATGCGGAGACGGAAATAAATCAAGAAGCGGAAAGAGGAGCCGACAACAACGACGCAGGATTAGAGAGTTACGTGATCGGGTATTGCGCGGCTCGGATTTGTCCCTCATGAAGAAGATGAGTCGAGCGTACTCCTTCCCCCGAGACAAGACGGAGAGGTTACTCAAGCTCGCTATAAAACATCAAATGATCGCGCTTCCAGGATCTAGACACCCTGAACAAGCTAACAAGACTTCTCATCTGAGCTATTGCTCTTATCACCGAACCATAGGACATCCTACCCAAGACTGCTTCACCTTCAAGAACTGGGTCGAGGACCAGTACCAACAGGGCAGATTCGCTTTATCCGACGGCTGGAGGGTAACGCCACCACAAAAGCATGAACCCAAGGCCGCAAGAGCAGGACCGGATCCACCTCAGTCCTGGGAGCGGATTCGCACCTGTTATACGATTACGATATTAAAAGAAGAGCCCGAGAACATGGATGACCTTCCCCGGTGCTTTGAGAACAGCAATGATGAGGTGATCTCAGAATTTCCGTCCGCTCCGAAAGAACTGGAAGATGGTATACATACTACTGCAGGTAACCTCAAGAAGATTGAGTTGGGATCGGCAGATGACCCGCGACCGACATTTGTCAGCGAGCTGCTATCTGAAGAAAGGGTGGCTGCGTTAAAGAAAGTGCTTCTACGACATAAAGACTGCTTCGCGTGGAACTATTCCGAGATGCCGGGATTAGATCCGGAGATTGCTGTGCATAAATTAACAATATCCCCGGATATCAAGCCGGTCAAGCAGGCGCCAAGAAGGATGCGGCTCGAGCTTGAGATGAGCATCAACGCCGAAGTCAAGAAGCTGATCGATTCTGGATTTATCCAAGAAGTCCAATACCCCGACTGGATCGCCAACATCGTCCCGGTAATGAAGAAGAATGGGACGGTACGCATATGCGTGGATTTCAGGGATCTCAATAAAGCCTGTCCAAAGGACGATTTCCCGGTACCGGTAACCGAGCTAATGATAGATAACACGTCCACTCACGAGGTTTTCTCTTTTATGGACGGTTCATCAGGATACAATCAGATAAAGATGCATCCCGAAGACCAGAAGCACACCGCTTTCCGGACCCCTTTGGGTATATTCTGCTACAGGGTTATGCCCTTTGGTCTAAAGAACGCCGGCGCTACCTATCAAAGGGCCATGACAAAGATCTTCGACGATCTCATACATGATATCGTCGAGTGCTATATCGATGACCTTGTAGTGAAGAGCATGTCATACGAAGAGCATTTAGAGCATCTGGAGACTGTATTTCAACGCCTTCGGCAATATAATTTGAAAATGAATCCCCTCAAATGCGCGTTTGGAGTCTCCTCGGGCAAATTCCTGGGATTCATCGTTCGACACCGAGGTATTGAAATAGATCCGTCAAAGATTAAAGCGATCATGGAAATGCCTCCGCCAAGAACCCTCAAACAGTTGCGGTCTCTCCAAGGGAAACTCGCATACATCCGGCGGTTTATCGCCAATCTTTCAGGCAAATGCCGTCCCTACAGTCACCTGATGAAAAAGGGAACTCCATTCGTTTGGGATCACAAATGCCAAGGTGCACTAGACGAGATCAAGCAGTACCTACAGAACCCTCCGGTGTTGGCTGCGCCGGTCAAGGGAAAACCCCTCATTCTTTATACAACCGCCCTCGAAGGTTCTTTAGGCGCATTATGGGCACAAGAGAACAATCAGGGGAAAGAGAGAGCACTCTACTACTTAAGTCGAGTTCTACTGGGGGCAGAAAGCAACTACTCTCCTATTGAAAAACATTGCTTGGCGTTAATCTTCGCGATAACAAAGCTCAGGCACTATGCGTTGGCACATGAAGTCCGTCTCATTTCAAAAGTGGATCCCCTTAAGTACTTGATGTCGAAAGCCATATTGACGGGACGACTCGCTAAGTGGGCTCTGCTCTTGATGGAGTTCTCGATAACGTATCAACCTCTTAAGGCAGTGAAAGGCCAGGCCATTGCCGACTTCCTCGCTGAGCACCCGATACCGGCCGATTCTCCTCTGAACTGTGATTTGCCGGACGAGCATGCATTTGATGCGATTAGCGGCAGAAGCACCCGATGGGAACTCTATTTCGATGGAGCGTCCTCCGTAAAGAAACAGAAACAAGGTATCCCAATGATCAAATCGGGGATAGGCCTCGTCTTTGCAACTCCACAAGGAGGGATAATGCGCTTCGCCTTCTCTTTAACAGAGCCGAGGACAAACAATGAAGCTGAATACGAAGCTCTGATAGCAGGCCTCGAAATCGCCATCGACATGGGAATTGAAGACCTCCTTATATACGGGGATTCTCAGCTGGTCGTTAGTCAAGTAAATGGTGACTACCAAACGTGCAAGCCGGAGTTGGTGAAGTACGGCGAAAAGGTGCAACAACTGTTGACCCAAATTCCCTCCTATATTTTGGAGAACATACCACACGCGGAAAACAGCAAAGCAGACGCGTTGGCCAAACTTGCTAAAGAACTGGCTGACGAGAACCTCGATGACGTCAGAATCGTGGTACAAAGCCGTCGAGTGCTCGCCCCGACAGAAATACCTCCGGAATTATATAAAGAAAAGGGAGCGATTGAGCAGACGACCCTACAAATAAAAGACCATGAGAAGGCCGAGGACTGGAGGGAAGTCTTCATAGACTACTTTAAGTCCCACCGAATGCCCAAAGAAGCGTCCTCAAGACACCAGCTCATGAAACGAGCTCTATCTTTCGCTTTCGTCAACGATACTCTATACAAGAGATCGTTTGATTCTCTATGGCTGAGATGCTTGGGACCTGACGAAGCAGAAAGAGTTATTCAGGAAGTTCACGACGGACATTGCGGTTCTCACCAAGCAGGCCCAAAGATGAAGATAAAAATTAAACGGATGGGTTACTACTGGCCCACGATGATCCAGGACTGCCTCGAGTATCCGAAGCAATGCCACTCGTGCCAGATTCATGGAGACTTTATCCACCAACATCCGAATCCACTACACCCAACGGTGGCTAGCTGGCCATTCGAAATGTGGGGGACTGACATAGTCGGCCCCATCGAGCCAGCATCATCCCGGGGACATCGTTTTATCCTGGCGACAACTGATTACTTCTCCAAATGGGCAGAAGCAGTACCACTGAGGGAAGTGAAGACGGAGAATATCCTCCATTTCTTCAAGACGCACGTCATCTATCGGTTTGGAACCCCACGGCGGATTATCTCCGATAATGGGCCAGCCTACAGAAGCCATAAGATTAGCCACTTCGCGCAGCAGCACAATATAGACTGGAGATATTCTTCAGTTTACAACCCACGAGCTAACGGTCTGGCCGAGGCCTTCAATAAGACCTTGACGAAGATCATAAAAAAGACCGTTTCCCGGAATAAGAGAGACTGGCACGAAAGGCTGCAAGAAGCCCTTTGGGCTTATCGAACTACATTCAAGACGGCCACAAACACAACGCCGTACGCGTTGGTATTTGGGACGGAAGCAGTGCTCCCCCTCGAGATAGAGTTACCCTCTCTACGAGTGGCAGTCCACCACGAGCTGACAGACGAAGAGAATGCTCACCTTCGGCTTGAGGAGCTTGATGCCCTCGATGAAACCCGGCTCATAGCGCAACAACATCTAGAAGCCTACAAAGCAAAGATGACGCGCTCGTACAAACGATTGACCAGGCCGAGGACATTCCGCCAAGGCGAACTCGTACTAGTGGTCAAAAGACCTATGATCCCCAATCGTGCCAAGCGGGGAAAATTTGAGCCAAACTATGAAGGTCCGTACATCATAGACAAGGTCTACCAGGGTGGAGCCTATCTACTCGTGGACATGCACGGTGAAAGGCCTTTCAGGCCAATAAACGGTCGCTTCTTAAAGAAATACTATGCTTAATGAGCCACAGCCGGGGTCAATGATAGATGACGACGACTATGTCCGTTCGCTATCTTCCTAGGCTCAGACTTTACAAGCAGCAGCCGGCCTTCCCATAACAATGGACCGAAACGTCCTTAAACTAACGACGGACCGAAACGTCCCTAAAACTACTACCGCAGCATCTTTAGGCTGACGAGATAAAAAAAGAAAGAAAAAGAAAAAAATAAAAAATATATGAAAAAGAATATAAAAAAAACGGTATGTCCGTAAGCAAAATGGGCACGGATGAAAACCCGAAAGGGCTCCGTGAGTAAAAACAGCAGGACTACCGGCGAGTGTTTGTGAAAACCCGAAAGGGCGCAACCTCGTTAAAAGACACTTGTAGGGTCCTCTCGACCTTGTAAGGAGAAACCACCTGCGTGAGATCCTTACGACTCACAAAGGAGCAACACACTTAGGGATCCTCACGATTCCTAAGGAGAAAATGCACTTGCGAGATCCTTACGACTCGTAAGGAGAATTCTCTTGTGAGACCCTCACGGCTCATAAGATTTGAAAGTCTTAAGTTACAGAAACCTAAACCTGTTCTTAAGCAAATCCTCCACAACCTTCGATATTGCCCTATAAGGGACTCAATACTGACCCTTGTATACAATCCACGGGCGCGAATAAACATTTCCCCAGCAAAGTCCAACCCTTGTAGGTCCTCTCGATCCATAAGGAGAAAGCCCTATTGTAGGATCCTTACGACTTACAGAGGAACACACACTTAGGAATCTTCACGATCCCTAAGGAGAAAATACACCTGCAAGATCCTCACGACTTGTAGGGAGAAATACCTTTGTGAGACCCTTACGGCTCATGAAGTCAAAGCCTTAGCCGACAGGACCTTAACCCTGTTTGCTAAGCCACCTTTGTTCAACATCGACAGAGGCAAATGATGATTCGCTCCTGGCAATATTCCAGTTGCAGCGATGCTGATGCTAAACCGGTATCAAATCCCAAGTTCTTTCATGGTAAATGATGATTCGCTCCTGGCAATATTCCAGTCGCAGCGATGCTGATGCTAAGATTGGTATCAGATCCCAAGTTCCACACTCGCGATATATAAAAAATCAGCGAGCCAAAAATGCATATGAAATAGCCGAAATGATGGGGCAACTTGCAATAAAAAGCAGCAAGTAAAAATGTATGGATGAAAAATAGCCGAAATGATGGGGCAACTCGCAATAAAAAGCAGCGAGTAGAGAATAAATAAATAGCCGAAATGATTGGGCACCGCGAAAAATAGCCGAAATGATGGGGCAATCGCGACCTTCGCGATATAAAAGCTGAAATGATAGAGCATCGCGGAAAAAGAAATAAAATAAAATTGAAATACTCGCCCTACAGGTGATGTTACATCTATCCCTGTATACAATCCAGGGGCGCAAACAAAGAAGGGATCATACTCCTCCCCCAGGTTTCATCATAAGAAGAAGCCAAATCTCGACGGTTCACAGATAGCTTAAAGATCATCTCGTCGTTCGTCTCGTGGCAGCAGACACAACATTAAGCGAAACGGAACAGCGGCAACCCCCAGTTCCATGGCTCGGCGATATACATATCACCAAGAGTCAAACCTCCATTCCGTGAAATGCGGATACAATCAGCAAAATTCCTGGTTACGTGGAACGCGGATAACGTCACTCTTTGACGTCGTGGAAAACGTCCAGAGCGGATCCTGGTCCTCGCAGAGCACAGCAGTGAACCCGTGTGAAGTATCCAGAGCGGAGCCTAGTCCTCGCCGAGCACGGCAGTGAACCCGTATGAAGCATCTAGAGCAAAATTCCTGGTTACGTGCAACGCGGATAACGTCACTCTTTGACCCCGTGGAAAACGTCCAAAGCAGATCCTGGTCCTCGCAGAGCACGGCAGTGAACCCGTGTGAAGCATCCAGAGCGGAGCCTAGTCCTCGCCAAGCACGGAAGTGAACCCGTGTGAAGCATCTAGTGCAAAATTCCTGGTTACGTGGAACGCGGATAACGTTACTCTTTGACCCCGTGGAAAACGTCCAGAGCGGAGCCTAGTCCTCGCCAAGCACGGCAGTGAACCCGTGTGAAGCACCTAGTGCAAAATTCCTGGTTACGTGGAACGCGGATAACGTCACTCTTTGACCCCGTGGAAAACATCCAGAGCGGAGCCTAGTCCTCGCCAAGCACGGCAGTGAACCCGTGTGAAGCATCTAGTGCAAAATTCTTGGTTACGTGGAACGCGGATAACGTCACTCTTTGACCCCGTGGAAAACGTCCAGAGCGGATCCTGGTCCTCGCAGAGCACGGCAGTGAACCCGTGTGAAGCATCCAGAGCGGAGCCTAGTCCTCGCCAAGCACGGCAGTGAACCCGTGTGAAGCATCTAGTGCAAAATTCCTGGTTACGTGGAATGCGGATAACGTCACTCTTTGACCCCGTGGAAAACGTCCAGAGCGGAGCCTGGTCCTCGCCGAGCACGGCAGTAAACCCGTGTGAAGCATCCAGAGCAAATACCGGACTGTGGAGTCCTTAAAATCCACGGACTATGACGTCCTTAACCTCGACCGTGATGTCTTAAAACTAACGATCAACCACCCCGATTCCTTACAGATTTTGCCTTGGTTTAAGGGTACATCTCTTCACTCCTTTGATGCCTGGCGTTGTAATTCCTCAACGTCTTCAAAAAGGTGACGGGTCCCTGCAACCACACATCGGACTGTGGAGTCCCTAAATCCACGGACTATGAGGTCCTTAACCTTGACCGTGATGTCTTAAAACTAACATCGGACTGTGGAGTCCCTAAATCCACGGACTATGAGGTCCTTAACCTTGAACGCGACGTCTGTAAACTACAATACCTGGAGAGACCCCTGACTCCGTGAAACACGGACAAGGATGATCACATCCGACACTTGCAGGTCCTCACGACCTGTAAGGAAGAAAAACTTTCTTGTGAGATCCTTACGACTCTCAAGGGAAAACCCGCTTAAGGATCCCCACGATCTTTAAGAAGAACTCACACCTATGGGATCCTCTCGACCTGTAGGGAGAAAAACTCTTTATGAGACCCTCGTGGCTCGTAAAATGCAAAAGTCTTAAGAAGCAGATCTTAACCCTGAATCCTAAGCCATCACTGTCCTGCAAGGAGATCGAGATAGAATATCCGCAGAATACATTCAATAAAAAGGGGGACACACCATTGAGAAGAAAAATGTATCTTTTATTCATAAACCAAAATGGATACAAAGTACAATTCATGAAAGAAACAAAAAAGAAAGGTACTCTCATCCATGAGTATGTACAAAAAAGGGTCAGCGCCTTAGAAGCCAATTCCCTCTCCGAAAATTTACGGCCGAGCCCTTTTCTCGCACAACAATATGTTCGCTACGTGTCGCTCTATCAGGCCACGTAAGCTCGCTTTCGTGACCGCGGCCTTGGAAACAAGACATTTACAAGACCGTATAAATGGGCTTCCAGTCGACGGGAATAATCGATCTAAAACGCGCTCACATCACCTGACGTGAAAGGCAACAAGAAAGGTTTCCGACATATTTCAAGCATGCGTTCGCAATCATATGAGTATTCAAAAAAAAAAAATAATAATAATAATAGCATTTGCAATCGCATGAACATTCATAATGCCTAAAAAGGTCTGATGCGCAGGAAAGTGATGGTAGCATTTGCAATTAAAGAAAGTTCTCATGAGAAGAATACAAAGTTTATTTATGCAAGCGGAAATATACATACTAGCACCAAGCCTACATGGAATTTCGGCATAAAGCGTAAAAAAGGAGGGACTAATTTAAAAATGTTCTACGCTAACAGAAAAGGTCACCAAACATGGGATCAACGGCACAAGGGTTAATGAAGCAGAGGACAAAATTCTCCATCTCTCTCTCTGCTTTCTCCAGCACGTCAAAGCGACGGTTCTCACGAGGAGTCGCTCCCCATCGATTGGCGCCGTGTTCGTCCGCGAAAGCAGACATAATAGCTCGCCGGGCCTTGATCTGGCTCAGCAGATGAATTGAGCAATCCTTCAAAGCCTGAGTAATCAGGCACGCTTCATGAAAACCCTCGAGCTTTTCTTCTGCCGCGTCGAGCATCGCCGGGGTCATCTCCGCCGGGTGAGGAGGGATGTCAGCAAGCACGGCCGTGAGAATCATCCGGAGCCAGAGAGAACCCATCGGGAGGGGGGACCCCCTACGGATCGAGAGTTCATGCATGGCTGAGTCGCATTCGTTGTCGGTAAGGAGGGGATCCACCAACCGAGCAGCAAAGCGGGGGACCATCTCCTCAATAGGAACTTCCCATGGCTGTCGACGAGCATGAGGGCGATTGCAGGCCATGGCGCTCGTTTGTTTCTCAAGACAAGTTACTCCAAGATAAAAAATAATAATAATAATATAAATCTCTTTGTGAGGGGAAAAGGAAGCTATAGCCTCATATATAAAGAAATGCATTAAGTGCTGTGCGCGGAAAATCTTGCATGGTGAAGCTATTTCCAAGGCACAAAAAAGGAAAGGCATCGAAAATCAAGGAGATGGAACTATTTCCAAGGCCCTTTTTTCTGCGTCTGATATTGTGCACTGAAAATAGGGCATGGGAAGATTTTGTGAACAGCCACATCAAGGGACCCCACGTGCAGACTACGTGAGGCCTATACCTGATGTACACTAAAAAAAATGGAGTAGCACCCTGCATATTGAAAGCACCAACAACAACAGTAGCAAAATGATAAAATCCCAGAGAAAAGCATGCAGACATACAAAGACATAATAGAACTTATCATTCATACTTCAAGAAGGTCATACAAAATAAAGAGAAAACTTTTACAATGGTAAAACTTCAGACGCGGGGCACGGATTGAGAAACTCAAGCTTAACCTTGTCCAAGATCCTCCAAGCATTTCGAACCTCCCGAGTATGTTTTCTCTCACGATCGCAAGCGTCGGGGTCCTCGCGGATGTCATCCACCCTCCGGTAGGCGGCAAGTATGGCCGACTGCTGAAACGCCTGGTGCAAAAGATCGATGAGGTTGTCACGCCTTCTTTTCGAGATCAGACTCATCAGATACACCGAATGTATCTTATCCTCGGCAACGTCCAATGCCCTGAGTGGCACACCGGCACAGAAGAGAGGAAGCGCCTCCCAAATCGCCAGCACGATGAGCCTCAGAAGAGAAGAGCGATGGGGGAGTAGCCGATGGTTGTACTCGTCAAAGCGGCTCATAATCTCAGCACACTGAGCGTTGGTGAACTCCTGATTCTGACTACGGCCCAGGGCACGAATATTCCCATAGGAAATGATCTCGTCAAGACCATACAGATGGGCATCCATAATACCTGAAATAAAGGTCATGAGAATCATTAGAAAGTTCCTGTTTCATCAATTGCAGAAGGACAACCTCGGGCCAAGAGACCTCAAGAAGGCTCCACGTGAAGAAACTGAGTTCTTCACAGGAATTAAATTCCTTTTAGAAAAGGGAATTAAATTCCCATAAAACGTTTCGTTGAAACAGAATTGAATTCCATAGATTGCCATCACCACTTTCCTAAAGATCATTTAAACCCTAAGAGATCTACAGTTTGAAGGTTAAGCGGTTTCATGTTCTTATGGAAAAACATGAAGAAAAAATGGTAAAAACCCTTGTTTTGGATTTAAAATCCAGAGGAATGTGAAGGTCCATCGTTTGTCCAAGAACATTACCTGAGGAAAAGAATTCTTTTCGAACAGAGTTAAACTCTGAAAATTGTTTCGAGACAGAGAACTAAGCTCTGGAAGCGAGAATTAATTTCTTAAGGAAAAAGTTCTCAGAAGAAGAAGATGAGCAAAGCGAAGGCTCCTATGAAGAGACAGAGGTATTTATAGAAGGCAATGGAAACGTTTCATCTTCCCAGATCCCTAGAGGAATCCAACGGTCACAAGAGGTGACAGCGTTGCACTCACGTGCAGACACGTGAGAACAACGCTGTGGGGGCATTTGTTTCCTGATTTAAAATCAGAAAAGCTTATGGAAAAAGCTTCAGAAGAGGGTCACATGCTTACACGTGACCAGCAGTCACGTGTTGGCACGTGACATCTAAAAGCATCATCAAGGCAGATTCAGCTTTCTGACTACATCAAAGAAAAGGGCTTCAGAAAGGGTCACGTGCTCCCACGTGACCAAGGTCACGTGTTGGCACGCGACATTTTAAAGCGGATTCAAAGGCACATCGGTTCCCTGATCAAATCAAGGAAAAAGCTTCAAAAGAGGTCACGTGCTCCCACGTGACCAGGGGTCACGTGTTGGCACGTAACGCTCAAAACATCAGAATTGTTCTCCAGTTAAATCAAGAAAAAGAGTCCAGGCAAGGGTCACGTGCTCACACGTGACCAGGGGTCACGTGGTGGCACGTGACGGTTAAGCAGCAACCAGAAGACAGAGCGCAAAAAGAAAGAGGAAGGCTCGTTCCAAGGGGGTCACGTGCCCACACGTGACCATGGGTCACATGGTCACACGTGACCGGCTTTCAAAGCCCATTTTGTTAACATAATTAAATTCTGAAGGAGATTCAAATCTTTCCAAAGGAAAGCGATTATCTGGAACCAATCGAATTAAAGATTCAAAGATGATTAAATATCATCTATCTATGGGAAAATCTCGAGCTTGGAAAGATTTCCTCTTTAAATCTAACCGAAATAACAAAAGAGAATCCCTGGATTTGAAATCCAATGGTGAATAAAATTCACCTAATAATCCAAAGGTCAAAAACGAATGATGGATGCAAATCAAATCTCTCAATGGAGATTCGTTAAAAACTAATTGGTTCGGCTGCTTCTCCTATAAATAGGAGCCAAGAGATAGAGAGAGAGATACATACGCAGAGGGAAGAAAAGGGAGAGAGCCTTGATATTTTGAGGAATTTGGATCTTCTGCAAAAGAAAACCCTAGGTAAGAAAGGGAAGGCTTTTTGAAAGAAAGAGAATTTAATTCTCAACAGAGTTTAACTCTGATATATAAAACAGAAGAACATATTTCTTCTCTCTTTGATAGAGGATCTGCAAAGTGTACATCTCCCCTTGAAGTTGAGAATTTAATTCTCAATGGGTCGAGATCCTGCCATGCAGATCCAAAACATAGAGAGGGAACGGAAGCACGAGAATTTAATTCTCACAGAACTATAGGAATTTAATTCCTTTAAAATAAAATTAGGGTTTGACCCTGTATCATGGGAATTTAATTCCTTCAGAATAAAGAGAAACAGGGTTTAACCCTAATTAAGAACCTAGTTCTGTGGAAACAGCGGGAATTTAATTCCCTTAATCATAATTTAACAGAGAATGGGAGTTTAATTCCTTAAAAGCTTTTATTAGGGTTTAACCCTATTCAGTTCTTCACATATATGAAGAATTTAATTCCTACAGAAAATTCAGAGTCCAACTCTACTCCAGAATATAAATCTTCGAAAGGAAGTAGGAATTTAATTCCTCTGAAATTATTGTCAGGGTTCAACTCTACGAAGAAGTTAATTCCAGGAAAAGATTAACATATCCTCTAAACAACATACATAGAGGCAGGGTCACGTGCCACCACGTGACCCCCCCAAAAGACCTACAGAAAGCCCCTTTGAGGCAGTGCCCCACATGACCCACGTAACCCTTGACAGAAGCTTTAACACACAAGCATTTGAATGCCCGTCACGTGATGGCACGTGATGCTCTGAAAGATGCGATAATCTCCGCAGAATAAATGAAGGGAGGGCGCTCTCACGTGTTGCCACGTGACCCCTCTTGCCTTAGTGTTTAACACTAAATTGAAACTCCCGAATCCAGTGTTAAAACACTATTGGGCCTTAGTGTTCAACACTAATCAAAAAACTTTATTCGCATGTGTTCAACACTGACTACCTTAGTGTTTAACACTAATTTGAGATCTCTGTTGCCAGTGCTTGATACTGATCTGTTTTAGTGTTTAACACTAATTTGAAAGCCCTGTTGCTGGTGTTTAACACCAATTATCTTTTAGTGTTAAACACTAACTTGTCAATCTCATTCCCAGTGTTCAACACTGGTTGGTCTTTAGTGTTTAACACTAGACATTGGTCCAATTGGCTAAATGGATAGAGGCAAAGCCTCTCCTGATTGGACTTAGCCCAAGCTAGCCATAAGTCCTCAATTCGTAATTAACTGGGCTAATGGGCTCATAACATAATTAATTGGTCTTGATCCCAAATTGGGCCAAGGACTATTTAATCCACTCCGGTTCCAGGGTACATCTCTTCATTCCTTTGATACTTGGCGTTGTAATCCCTCAACGTCTTCAAAGAGGTGACGGGTCCCGATGACCACACATTGATATGGACCGTAGGGTCCTTAAACCCATGGACTATGACATCCTTAACCTCGACCGAGATGTCTTTAAACTAACAATGGACTGTGGGGTCCTTAAACCCATGGACTACGACGTCCTTAACCTTGACCGAGATGTCTTAAAACTAACAATGGACCGCAATGTCCTTAAACTACCCATGGACCGCAATGTCCTTAAACTAGCGATGGACCACTATGTCCCTAAACTGGAACAATAGAGCCCAAACGCTCTTTTGTCGGATCTAAACGATCCCATTTAAGTTGATCTTAGCCTCAAATATGGCTAACGTATCCTTAAACCTTCAAACAGACTGGACTATAAATCCCCCCAAATCAACTTCGGTTCAAGGGTACATCTCTGAACTCCTCTGATATCTGTCGTTGTAATCCTTCAACGTCGTCAGAGAGGTGACGGGTCCCGACGGCCACATATTCAATGGACCACTATGTCCCTAAACTGGAACAATAGAGCCCAAATGCTCTTTTATCGGATCTAAACGATCCCGTTAAGTTGATCTTAGTCTCAAACTGGACTAATGTATCCTTAACAAACGTTTGAGTTGATCTTAGCCTCAAATATGGCTAACGTATCCTCAAACCAAACCCCCAAACCCAAATCTAAGATAAATACGGATTTGGACTAGTCCACGTCCTACGGGCGACGACATAACTCAGTCTCCGTATACAATCCACGGGCAACCACAAATAAAACAAACACCCACGACACGAAGTGACTATCTGGAGAAGGAGAAAGTTGTTACCGCAATGCGGTAGTGTAATTAACTGCAGGGGCTTGCGCCTGCAGGGAAGAGCGTCCCCACAATCAAAAAACCCCTCAAACGAGGGGGAATCTGACGAAGTCTGCTACATCGGCCGCATCTGTTTAAACCTTCGATATATGGTGCCATAAATCAACTTGGCATCTTCGGAGAGGTGAACGGATAGCACCAATTAGCATCTGCCCCGAATCTCAGTGCCAAGACATCGCAGTCTTGTGCGCCGCCGTTCGGAGGGGAACAGTCCTCTTTCGGAATGTATTCCAAAGATTCCTCATTGTTTTATAGTGGGTCCCCATGCTTATCTGGTATATATGGGTATACCGGATAATACATGGGGTATTACAATCATCTACACTTGGTGGAGTTTTCTTACAATAACAGTTTTCCGGCGACTATTCAGATGGCTCCATTCGAAGCATTGTATGGTCGCAAGTGTTGCTCACCCATTTGTTGGGACGATGTTGGAGACGAAGATTGTTGGGACCGGATCTTGTCGTGCAAACAGTAGAGAAAATTAATACTATCTGGAATCACATGAAAGCAGCACAGGATCGGCAAAAGAGTTGGGCAGATACATCGAGAAGATCTCTAGAGTTCGCTGTTGGTGATCTTGTATTCTTGAAGATATCACCGACTAGAGGAGTGATTCGTTTTGGGAGTCGAGGCAAGCTTAGTCCTCGATTCGTGGGGTCTTTCGATATTATTGAGCGTGTTGGAGAAGTGGCTCATCGATTGGCTTTACCACCATCTTTGGCAAGTATTCATGACGTGTTTCATGTATCTCAACTCCGTAAGTATGTTCGAGATGAAACACACGTACTAGATCATTCGGAGCTGACTGTAAGGGAGGATTTGACCTACGAAGAACGACTGATGACGATTGTTGATCGAAGAGAAAATGTCCTCAAGAACAAGGCCATCCCTCTCGTACTTGTTTTGAGGGGGGATCGCTCGCATGGAGAATCGACTTGGGAACGAGAAGACGGGATTCGACAGAAGTTTCCACACCTTTTCTCGTAGTTTCATGTTTGTTTGTCTTTTCTTGTTTTGGGAATTTCGAGGACGAAATTCTTTTGTAGTTGGGTATAATGTAATACCCTAGTTCATTTATACCAGTTCTATTTTTGGGTATTTCTTTATTTATGGCTATTTCTTGATTTATTGTGTTTTGAGTGCGAATAGTGTAATTGGTATCTGTATTTGCATCCGACCCGACCCGCTTGCTGGAAACCCATCTTGATTTCTGTTTATGATTTATCCTGGCTAGTTATGAAGATCCGTGCACTGTCATGTAGTATATCTTGTATAGCCGCATTATATCTAGCATCTGCATTTTTTAATATAAGTTATAAAGTCAAATAAAATATTTTAAAAAATATCTAACTTGGCCTACATCATACCCCTAACCCTGTCGTAGCATCCATACATCTGGTTCTCGTTCCGTTCAGTGAAACGGACTCGTTTGGATAGCTACGTGCACGCTACGTGCATCCGTTCTTGGGGGTATGCATTTTCGTTACCCGGATATTCTATTTTAATTTTGGTTGACATGTATATTATCCGTATTTTTAAACCATAATTTTAGATCCAATCCGGGCACTTTTTGGACTACTTTTGTATTAGCCAGAAATCTCAAAATATATAATATAAAATTCTTTATATATATAAACTGTTTCTTTATATACGTTTATATATTTTTTAACCATAAATATATTTTAAAATATTTCCTATTTCTATCCTAACAACCTCACAGCTCTCTTTCTCTCTCCTCTATTTTTCTATTTATATTTTTTAAAACCCCCTGCACCCACACGTCCTCTCTCTCCTTCTTCCTCACTTCACTTCTCGTCCCGCCACCTCACCTCATGAAACCCAAGCCCTAACCCACACCTCGCACTCGCCCGACGCCACTGATCACTTCGTCGGCCTCGTCACCATCCCCTCAAACTCCTCTCCTCTCTCGAGCATCCCTCTTCTTTTCCCGACCCTGCAACCCTCGCTGCACCCTCGCCCACCTCGCCGCCGGCGATCCCTCATCCTCGTGGCCACCCTCTCCTCTCTCTCTCTCTCTCTGCTCGACTTCTCTTCTCCCCCTCTCTTTTCCCTGCACACCCCGACACCACTACAAATCGACCCCAAGAAACTCAAGAACCCGATCTTCGAACCCGACCTCGCCTGCAGTCCTCGTCGCCGCCGACCATCTTCGTCGGCCTACCCTCGTCACCAGCACCGCCTCCATCTCCTCATCAACACCCCAAGCCAACCCCGACGAGACCCACTGCAACCCCCTGCACACCCGACCTCAACCAAACCCACTACCACTGCCACCCTCACGTCGTCGGAGCTCTGACCCCGTCGGCCTCACCCCATCACCATGACCTCCTCTGACCCGAGACAACCCCATTGAAAACCACCACAGCCTCTTCTTCCTTCTTCTTCTTCTTCTTCTATTTTTTCTTTTTTTTCTTGGCTCTTGATTCCGGTGATAGCCACCGGAGTCGTGCTCGTCGCTGACAATCTGGGCAACTCAGTGGACGTTCCCAACCAGCGTGGTCACCTTCTTGCTTTGCCTGGTCCTGTCCCATGTGCGCGTGTGTACATTGCGACGTTTACCCGACGTCGGATACAGCGTACGCATCCCGTCGTGAGATCCTATTTGGCAAGTTTATCTTGCTACATGCTATGTTATTATATTTGCATCCATATTAATAATAATATTACATGTTCATTGCATTGTGCATCCCTGTTACTGTTTTACTGTTTTACAATACCATTTCACATCCGTATCATTTATTACATATCTAGTTTCATGCAACTTTATCTTGCTACATGCTATGATACATATTTTGCATCCATATGAATAAAAATATCACATGTTTACTGCATTGTACATCCATGTTACTGTTTTACTGTTTTCGGATAGCCGTTCGTATCCGTATCATTAATTACATATCTGGTTGCATTCAAGTTAGCTTGATACATGCAATATTATTATACTTGCATCTATATTAATAAAAATATGGCATGTTTATTGTATTGTGCATCCATGTTACAGTTTTACCGTTTTCCGATATCCGTTCGCATCCGTATCATTTATTGCATATCTAGCTGCATGCCATATCATATTTTATCATGTTACCGTTATATTAGTACCCTATGCTTGATAATGTGCATTATGCGTAATCATGGAGTTGTAGATATAATCCCTGATAGACATTTGTGCATCCGTGCTTTTACCGTGCATCCGTACTTGCTACAGTTTTATTTTGAGCATCCATGTGATACATATGCACTACCTGTCATGACCTGATACACCACTACTTGATCTGTTACCAGATCCTGTTTCTAATGCCGACAATCCTGACATGTTGTCCTGACGGACATATCCTGTTGTCTGCATAGACAAACCTGTACCTTCTTGATCCTGTGTTGGCATTAGCTCCAATTTATCAATACCTGACTTGAACACATAATCTTGGGAGTATGGGGAAATCAAAGGTGTAAACGAGTGTAACTTAAAAGGGTATTACTTGATCCGTGGTCCCGGGAAGTAACGGGACAGAATCATTCATGATTCTTCTTGATCCGTAGTCCCGGGGGGTAACGGGACAGAGTCATTCGTGACTCTTACAACTTGGTCCGTGGTCCCGAGGGGTAACGAGACATAACCATACTTGGTTCATATATCTGGATCCATGGTCCTGGAGGGAAGGGGGTAACGGGGCATATTCTTTGAGTTACATGAGGAATACATCAATTTATTTCGAATAACTTTAAAATAGATAACCCAGTAGCACAGTTTAGATTATTTACCGCACTTCACCCACACGTATACACTTCACTGTTTCATACCTGTGTTACTTGTTATACACTCATTACTGTTCATACTCATGCCTGCATATCTCGTGTATACTGTTCATTTATTATTGTTTGATATTATGACGCACCGACGTCTGGGTTTTGCATGGCCCAGATCCTTTATCTCTTTCGCAGGCTGATCAGGAGTATTTCGGCCTATAGGCTGAGCAGTGAGGATCCTGTTGGTATCCAGTTTAGTTTAGTTTCTTTCCGTACTTTTATTTCCTGATGTGAGCCCGTATTGGGACGTACTTTCCAAATGTTATTGCTTATTGGATTTATTGCTTCTGCAAATTTATATTTCTTGACTCGTTTATTCTGGCATATGGACATGTACTAGATAGTTTATTTTTATTTTACTGTTCTTGATATCTTATAGGCAGCCGTAATGTGACTGTGGAGGGATGTTTCCTAGACACAGGTAGCATGGTTGGCTCTGTCACGTGCCGGTCTTAGCGCACTCTGGGAAGCGGGGCGTGACAGCGGTCATAGTAAAGGCCTGACGCTTTGGACCGTTGCGCTGAGCTTGCTGGAAGACTCGCTTCTGAGTGGGGAGGGGTGGTCCTGTAGCTGGCTGTCCGTATCCGATTGGCTTATTAGCGGGAGGTGGTCAGGATCCCTGTTGAGGCGCTCCAAGATTGGTTGGTTTGTTGTTAAGGAGTAGTGGTCGCCTTCTCTGTGGACAATCCCCTATAGCATTATCCGGAGACCCACAGACTATGCAGAGTTTGTTCAAAATGCGACTGTCTCTCATGTAGTGTCCGGTTCTACCGCAATGGTTGCATATGACTGCTGATTTTCTGAAGGTAGTTGGTCCTGCTGGTCTCTTGGGTTGTTGCCCCTCGTTGAATCTGTAAGATGATCCTTCAAGAATTTGATTGGCTGGTCATTTAATGTCAGACAATCGGTCATCCTTCCTTATGCGTCTCTGAAGGTCTTCAAAGTTTCACGCCGCCTCTAAGATTTCATCATAAGTTGATAAGGTAGTAGAAGACATGGAGGACTGCGTCTTGAGATCCAACCCTTGCCGGAATCTTTTAGCATATAGTTCCGGGATTGCACCCGGTGATGCGTGAACCGACTTAATCTCACGAACTCCGAAGCATACTCGTCCACCGACTTATCCCACATGCTCCCTTGTTAGAACTGTATAAACTCTCTTTCCATCTCTAAGTGTGCTACGACTGAAAGTATTGAGTATCGAAACGTTGTTTGAACGTTTCCCAGTCGATGGGCTCTTTCAATCTACTTTCCTCGGCCTCCCACCATATTCTGGCATTATCTGTGAGTTGTAGTTTGGCAATGTTCACCCATGCGTCCTTCGGAATTTGGGCGGCACCGAAATCGTTGACTGTTCTCTTGAGCCATTTCTCAGCTTCTAAGGGAGTTTCCTTCCCCGAAAAAGTCTTAGGGTGGATTGATCTGAACTGCTTCACTCCCGCCGAACCTTGAGGAACTAGGGCCAGTGTCTTTTTTAAAATCTCTGCTTGTTGCTGCCTACTTTCGCGGAGCTCTTGATGAAGGGCAGCTGTCTGCTGCTCCAGTAATCCTTGCATCATTTGTAGCATAGCTTCTTGTTGAGCAACGGCTTCATTGACTCCATTTCCTCTTCGGTTGCGGTTATGGTGTCCTCCGGCCATGGTAATCTGAATCAGAAGAGATTAGGTTACAATCAGGCGGCGAAGAACATAGGATAGTAACTTGCAGCGGAAGTAACAATTTATGCAAAAGGAGAACTGGTAAGGAATAAAAAAAAAATGAGAGACACAAGTGTGAAATTGTGGAAATAAAGATTTTATTAATAAATGCTAACGGGGATACAAGGAATATTAAATATGGTCCTACTTCTATACACAGCTTATTTGGCTCACAAGGAAATAAGGACTTAACAAGTACTAATCATAAGCATTCTGGTCATCGTCAATCAATTATATGGTGGGAACTGCACGTTATTGGCTCGGCATTTGTTGACCTTTCTTGCAAAACTGTAAAAGAAAGGAGAGCCTGGTATATCCCGACGATACAGTTGCGGAGGGGTATGGCGAACACATCGATAAACATGTCCCCGAATATAGAGTTTCCCTAATAAACCACATGTGCGGCCCATATTCTCTTGGTTCTTCCTCTTCCACAGGAATCTCCTCTTCAGTGGAGGCCTCCTCCTCGGGCTCTTCCTCCTCCTCAGATTCCTCTTCCTCAACGGGATCTTCCTCTTCAGCAGGGACGTCCTCCTCAGGCTCTTCCTCCTCCTCGGATTTCTCTTCCTCAACGAGATCTTCCTCCTTTACTGGGGATGTTTCCCGCCGAAAGACGCGACCGGGACGTTGGGAGGTCAGGCCTGAATTTTGGGAGCAGATGCTATTTGGTTTTATCCGTCCACCTCTCCGAAGATACCAAGTTGATTTATGGCACCGCATATCGAAGGTTTAGACGGATGCGGCCGATATAGCAAACCTCGTCAGATTCCCACTCTTTTGAGGGATTTTTTTATTGTGGGGACGCTCTTCCCTGCAGGCGCAAGTCCCTACAGTTAATTACGCTACCGCATCGCGGTAACCACTTTTTCCTTCTCCAGATGGTCACTTCGTGTCGTGTGTGTTTGTTTTATTTTAGTTGCCCGTGGATTGTATACGGAGACTAATTTATGTTGTCGCCCGTAGGGCGTGGATTAGTCCAAATCCGTATTTTCTTAGATTTGGGTGGGTTGGGTTTAAGGATCGTTAATCTCATTTGAGACTAAGATCAACTTAAACGTTTGTTGAGGATACGTTAGTCTAATTTTAGATTAACATCTACTCAACAGGATCATTTAGATCCAACAAAAGAGTATATGGGCTCTATTGTTTTAGGGACGTTGCGGTCTATAAGTTTAAGGACATCATAGTCCATAGAGTTTTAAGGACATCATAGTCAATAGTTTAGAGACATCATAGTCTAGTTTAGAGATATCATAGTCTGTAGGGTTTAGTTTAGGGACGCTGCGGTCCATAAGTTTAAGGGCATCATAGTCCATGGTATTTTGGCTCCACAGTTTGGGGATGCGCTAAAAGTTATTGATTATTGGGACCCTCCATCTCTCTGAAGACATTGAAGGATTACAACGACATGTATCAGAGGTATGAAGATATGTACCCTTGAACCAATATCCCGATTTGGAGAATGGGATGAACATCGGTTTAGATGTCATCTGTTAGGAGAACACTAGTCATCTTTGGGACTAGAATTGGTTTGGGGAGACTTGAACATGGGGGCTCAGTTGATTGGTGACAAAAAGGGTCTTGGCTTCGGAAGACTTAGCTAATTTAAGCTAAGGTTGATTTCCCTTAATCATCCCATAGTGCTAAGCACTGAATCAGTGTTAAACACTGGACTTTGGAGGAGCTCACGTGTGAACACGTGAGGGGCCTGAAGTGGGCATTGTTCCTTGAGTTTATTCTCTTATATATATATAAAAGTGCTGAGCACTTGCCTCACGTGTGAGCACGTGAGGCGTCCGAGGTGAGAACTGTTCTCTGGATTTTATTCCTCTTTCATTTATAAGTGCTAAGCACTTGGTTTATCAAACAGTCACGTGCAGACACGAGAGGTGCCTTCAAAATGCGAGCGCTGTCTTTTGAATTTTCTCCCTCTTTTATACACCACTGTTTGGGGGTCACGTGGGAACACGTGAGGTGCCCCCAAAATGGGAGCTATCTTGGGTTTATTCCTTTTTTTCCTTTTCTGATTGCTAAGTACTATTGGGTCACGTGAGATCACGTGAGGCGCTCTAAAGAATGAAAATTACCTTTGTTTTATTCTCCTTTTCTTTTTCTGAGTGCTAAGCACTATCAAGGGATCACGTGAGGTCACGTGAGGCACTCTGAAGAATGAAGATTGCCTTTGTTTTATTCTCCTTTTCTTTTTCTGAGTGCTAAGAACTATCAAGGGATCACGTGATGTCACGCCCCACTTCCCAAAATACGGAATACGAAGGGTTGACAAGGCCAGCCATGCTCCTACGGTCAAGGAAATATCCTGCCGTAGTCACACTTCGGCTTCTAGCTTTACGTGGAAATCAGTAATTAATGCACAGGTAATGAGAAATGCAGTCACTAAATCAAAACAAATACACAAGTACTAACCAGATGGAGATCAAGAGAGTATAGCTCTGGGTCGCTGATCAAGATGTCCGCGATGTCCTCGAGGTACGTCAGGTCCTGGTCCAAGCTAGATCCACTTCTCACTCTGAGCATGCATACTCAGGTCGTCAGAGCGACACGATGGCAATATATATATATATATATATATATAGATACAAATGTGAACTCGGGCAATAATAACGAATATGTAACAGTAACCAAAGAATAAAGATGTGAACATGAAGTAGCCAATGCAGGTATCTATTAGAGCAGGTAAACAGTAAAGCAGTAAATAGTATGTCAGGTATGTTGAATCAGTAAGCAATGCATGTCAATGTCGCTAACCCTATCAGTCTCTAAGTCTCACTGTACAGGCCGCTAAGCCTATCGTCAGTCCAAATGTGAGAGTCAACCACTCGTGAGTATCCCCCACCCAAGGATAGGACCCAAGGACAAGGGAACACGGGCCTGATTCGCTCGGTAATAATCAGTAATATCCCCATATATCTCCAGAATCGCTGTATGTGCCGGCAATGGACCTTCCGAGGTCCTGTTGAACTCACACTCAAACTACCCCACACCCCGTGGTCTACATCAAACGCTAACCATAAACTCAAATACCAGTTGGTCCATGACAAGTCTACGCGAGAACTGAAGACAGGGTCTCCATCAAGCATGTCTCGACTGATACCCAAGATAAATGGACAGTGTTTGGTGCCTTACCTGTGACACCCATACAAGTGTTTCCATAATCGTCCCATACCAATTATAGTCACACTTATACACGTCTCACAGACGTCGGCAATGCAATAAATCAACAGGGTCCACTGATTGTGTACAAGTACGTGTCGCTTTCACTTATCCATTCATACTTAAACACTAACATACTTGCCACAATCAAACACTAATACCTAACACTGGGTAATGCATATGATCACTGGGTTACCAATGCAATGACATCTATATAATGTGATGAGAATACAATAATTAAGGCATGATTAAGATATCATCAGTCGGTGTCCTACCACTTGCATAATTTATCATAAATCATACATGCAAAATTTAGCGAAACAATGAAAAGGGGGTAAGCAGTATGTTTAATTATCTATCCATCAAAATTGGTTTCACGTTAATCGGATTTCAGGATCGCTAGATATGGTCATTTCATTTTAAGCATTCACTGCTGGAAATCCGGTTTCAGAATCGGAAGTCCGTTTCGTAACGCATTTTAATCCCAGTTGGGATCGTAATTAGGCGACGCTATAATTGAACAATATTTAGAGTTATCAGTTAGTTTTTCACCTCAGTTTGCGGATCAGTAATATACCACATCGACAGGGAGTTATGGAAGGTTATGTTCGAGGTATAAAATCTGCCTCTGCAGAATTCAGCAAAACGTATCGACATTATAAAATGAGTTAAAAATATCAATCAGTTGAGGAATCCAGTGAAACCTGTGGAGTAAGAAAGATAACTCAATTTAATACGTAACAATATAGGGTTCCGCGCATTCTCATATTTGAACAGGAAAATACAGAGGTTTAGAAACAGGGGTTAACCAGGATTTCCATTCTGGACTGCAGTCCAGAATCGTAATCCTCCGCAATTATCTCTATCATAGTTTGTTAAAATCCAGTGAAAAACTATAGAATACTGTATTTTAATCAGTTATCTTCGATACGAGCCAAGTAACGCTAAAATTCGAGTTGTACATAATTTGTTATGAATTTTACGGTTTAGCATGCACGAAAGTTTTCAGGTTTTGACAGAAATCGAGACATCATTTTACGTGGGCAAACGACGTCGTATTGTAACCAAAGTCTTAAGGGACATTCATTATAACTCGGGCCATCACATGTTATATGTTTCCATCAATTTAACGGTTTTCTCTCATTCGGGTTTTGCATCGAGCACTTGGATTATAACGATTCACATGAAAAAGTGTATGCGGAAATTATTGGTAACTAGAATTGTAATATATATAAAAGTAGCATGAAGCAAGTATTAAACTTTCCTGAAAATGTGTCGACGACGGTACAGCAGCGGCAACGGCACGATCGCGTCACGAACGCAGCACAGGTTCAGCTTTGTTGGATTTTGCTTCTTAGACTCGATGGCTCGGTGGGTGCGACGGGCGTTGCGATGAGTGGCGTGTTGATGACGATGACGGCTTAAGGGATCGAGGCCATAGATTTGATGGCGACGATGGTGACCAGAATAGCGGCAAAAGCGATCGGTGTACGTGTTTGACGAAATGCCGGGGGCTCGACTGCGGCGGCTAGGGATGCAGTGAGGGGGTGCCGATGGTGGGTGTCGCGCAGGGGCTCAGCCGTAGCGTAGGGGTTGGGTTAAGTTCGGTCTTGGGGTCTTTTTGAAGTGGAGATGAGAGAGAGAGAGATGTTGTGAGAGAGAGAGGTGCTGTGAGAGAGAGAGAGGTGCACAGAGAGAGAGAGAGAGGTGTTGTGAGAGAGAGAGGTGCAGAGAGAGAGAGGTGCTGTGAGAGAGAGGGGAGCGAGATGGAGACGGGGTGCGAGGGAGGCGGGCGCGACGTGGGCGACGACGTGGGGCACGCAGGGGAACGCGCGGGAAAAGAAGTTGAGCGAGTGGGGAAGATGAGATAATGGGTCGGGTACAGGCGTGATGAGGGGAGGGTTTGTTTGGCCGCGGGCTGGACTTGGGGAATTTAAAATTAAATGGGAAAGAAGAGAGGGATGGGCTGGGCCGGAAGAATTAGAAGGAAAAAATAAAAGGGAAAGGGGATAGGGAGATGGGCCGGGCTAATTAAAAGGAAAAATAAAAGGGAAAGGAATAAGTAATTTAGTTTTAGGTTAGGAGTTTAATAAACTAATTTAAATAAAAGATATACAAAATATATATATTTAAATCAGAACAAATCTGGATTAAATTCTGGAAAAATACGGAAAATTTATAGAAAATTCAGGAAAATATCTGGAGACTTATTTATTAAGATATGCTAAATATTTATAGGAGACTGGGTATAGAAAAGGGAAAATAATAAAGGGAAAAATAAAAAGGATTTAAGTAATAGGATTAGTTTTAGGAAAAAGGATTTAAGAAGGGAAATAGAATAAAGGAATTAGGATTTTTAAATACTTAAAATAATTATAAGTATAAATAGGTAAATTTGTAAGTGACCCCTATTTAATAAAAATACGACTATTGGCTTATAAAAGAACTGGGTATTACACGTGAGGTCATGTAAGGCGCCCCCAAATTGAGATGTGTTTTAAATTTACTCCCCTTTTTGAAAATCTTGTTCGGTGGTGCGCCAAGAGTTATTGGTTATTGGGACCCTCCACCTCTCTGAAGACGTTGAAGAATTACAACGACATGTATCGGAGGTGTGGAGAGATGTATCCTTGAACCCAATTCCAGATTGAGGGGAGAGATCATGGTGGGATGAACATCATTTTAGATACCATATGTTAGGAGATCATTAGCTATCTCTGGGACTGAGATCGGTTTGGGGGATCCTGAGCATGAGGGGCTCGATTGATTGCCCTCGGGAGATTTGATCTAAGTTTGGCTAATATTGGTCTCTCATAGTGTTAAACACTAATATATGATCGGTGCTCACGTGTTCCCACGTGAGGCCTTAAAGTAGTGTTAAACACTAGTGTATGATCAACGCTCACGTGCTCCTACGTGAGGCGCTTGAAATAGCGTTAAACACTAAGAATTTAAGGCGCTCACGTGGGATCACGTGAGGTGCACCAAAAATATAGTTTATACCCTTTTCTCTTTTATAAGTGCTGAGCACTTCTCAGGGGTCACGTGGGGTCATGTGACTAGATCTCATTCTTTCCCTCTTTGTTCCTCAAAGGTGCTCACGTGGGATCACGTGAGCTTTTATGTAGCGTTTGAATGCTAAAAAATCATCAGGCTGTTCTTCTATGGTTCCGAGTGATCAAGTTCTCCTTTTGTTCTTTACAGGGATTAAATTCTTTTTAAAGGGTTAAACCCTAGTTCCAGAGGAATTAAATTTCTATATGTTTTGTAAGAGTTAAACTCTTTTGGATTCAGTTCTTTCCCCTAGGTTTTGAATCTGCATGACAGAATCTCCCCAATGAGAATTAAATTCTCAACTTGTGGGGAGATCTGCTTCTGCAGACCTTGACCAGAGGAAGAACTAAGTTCTTTGAGAAGAGTTAAACTCTTGGTTTGAGAATTAAATTCTCTTTTTGTAGGAGCTTTTGGGAGGGGTTACTCTTCTTTAGAGAATTAAATTCTCTCTCTATGTTTCTGCCCTTCTCTCCCCGTCTCTTTTTCCTTCCTTCTTGGCTCCTATTTATAGGAGAAAGAAAAGAATCAGTTTGTTCAGCAAATCTCTCATTGAGAGATTTTGATTGATTTTATAACCAACATGATCTTTTAGATCACTCAGTGAATTTTATTCACCGTTGGATTTTTAATCCAAAGGCCCTCTGTTTAACAGAGAAGATTTCTTGTTTGTTTAATAAGATTTTGAATATCTTGTTAGTTTTTAACAAGATTAGAATTTTATTATATAATATTTTTTTAGTTTAACTAGATCAGAAATATATTTTCTTAATATGGATATCTTGTTAACATAGAATTTTATTCTTTTTATAAGATTAGGAAAATATTTTCTTATGATATATTTTTATTCTATCAAATGATCACCGCTGGATCTTTGATCCAAGGGTCCTCTGTTTAACAGAAAAGATCTTTCTAGTTTAAGGAAAATTAAGAAAATATTTCCCAAAGTAGAATTTAATCCTAGAATTTGATAGGAGCATTTTAAATTGGGATAGGAGCATTTTAAATTGGGATGCTCACATGCTTTGCATGTGAGAGGCAAGAGAACTCATGTGTTTAACACGTGACCCCTGCTATGGGTTTTAGCCTGTTTATGTTCAGCGCTTATATGCTTTGCATATGAGCGCTCACGTGTTTTACACGTGAGGCCTGTTTGGCCATTGGTGATTTATGTTCAGCGCTCATATGCTTTGCATATGAGCGCCCACGTATTTTACACGTGATGCCTATTTGGACATTGGTGATTTATGTTCCACGCTCATATGCTTTGCATACGTGCGCCCACGTGTTTTACACGTGATGCCTGTTTTTTGAGGATTCTCCCCTTTTTTGTAAGGGAACAAGTAACTCTTGGCCGAAAATTTTGGCGGGAACAAATGCCCCCACCACTTTGCCCACGTAAGCATGTACGTGGATGAAGTAGTGTAGAGTTATGCATGGCAATAGAATTGACGGCTTAGGGGACAAGTTTAGAGTCCTTGTAGCCTAAGACTTTTTTCATCTTCATGAGCTGTAAGGGTCTCAAGAAGTTTTTTTCCCTACAAGTCTAGAGGATCTCGTAAGTGTAAATTCTCCCTAGAAATCATGAGGATCTCTAAGTGTTCATCGCCTCCGTGAGTCGTAAGGATCTCACTCGGGTATTTTTCCTTACGAATCGTGAGGACCCATAAGTAGCTTCTTTATTTCATTGGCGAATGTGGCTTTGGCAAATGTGGTCCGCGGATGGTTCATCTTGACCTCCTTGTAGAACAGCAACGGCTTAGGAAACAGGTTCAGATCTGCCACCTAAGACTTTTCAACTTTATGAGCCATGAGGGTCTCATAAAGAATTTTTTCCCTACGAGTCGAGAGGATCCCGTAGGTGTAATTTCTCCTTAAGAGTCGTGAGGACTCCTAAGTGTGTTTTCTCTTGAGAGTCGTAAGGATCTCACAAGAGAATTTTCCCGCTTACAAGTCGAGAGGACTTGTAAGTGGCTGTTTCCCTCCTTGTCGATGTTTGACTTCGGGGAATGTGGCCCGTAGATAGTCCATCTTGATCTCTTTGTAGGGCAGTGATGGCTTAGGAGACATGGTTAGGATCTGTCACCTAAGGCTTTCCAACTTTATAAGTCGTGAGGGTCTCATAAAGATTTTTCTCCCTACGAGTCGAGAGGATCTCGTAGGTGTATTTTCTCCTTAGGAATCATGAGGATTCCTAAGTGTGTTTTCTCTTAAGAGTCGTAAGGATCTCACAAGAGAATTTTCTTTCTTACAAGTCGAGAGGACTCGTAAGTGGTTGATGAGTTGACCTACTCCCGAGTCAAAGCATTGCTTCGACGGGGAGGTCGAGGGTTGACTTTGGCCGTTTTCCACGGTGTCATGATTGACTTTCGCCGTGTTCTACGGGGTCGAGGTTGACTTTGTCCGTGTTCCACGGGGTCAGGGGTCGAGTTTGGTCATTTTCCACGGGGTCAGGATTGACTTTAGCCGTGTTCTACGGGATCAGGGGTTGACTTTGGCCGTATTCTACGGGGTCAGGATTGACTTTGGCCGCTTTCCACGGGGTCAGGATTGACTTTGGCCGTATTCCACAAGGTCAGGATTGACTTTAGCCGTATTCCACGGGGTCGGGATTGACTTTAGCCGTGTTCCACAGGGTCGGGATTGACTTTGGCCGTGTTTTAGGGGGTCAGGGATTGACTTTGGCCGTGTTCTACGGGGTCAGGGGTTGACTCTAGGTTGTCTGTGCACCGCCGAGTCCTTGAACTGGGAACTTTGCCGCTGCTCCGCTTTGCTGACGTTGCGTCTGCTGTAACGAGATGGATGTCGAGGTGGTCTCTAGGTTGTCTGTGAACCGTAGAGATTTGGAACTAGGGACTTTGCCATGGCTCCGCTTTGTTGACGTTGCGTCTACTGTAACGAGACGAATGTCGAGGTGGTCTCTAGGTTGTCTATGAACCGTCGAGATTTGGAACTAGGGAGTTTGCCATGGCTCTGAGGTTGATTGTCGTGCCCGAATCCTGCTGGAATGAGGAAGAACACTGTTGTGGGTCTCCAGGCTATAGATGTGGCCGTCAAGACTTGGAACTAGGGACTCTGCCGTGGCTCCGAGATAGTCTCGAAGCTGTCTGTGAACCTTCGAGATTTAGAACTAGGGGACTTTGCCATGGCTCCGTTTGTTGACGTCGTATCTTCTTCTGGTTGGAACGAGAAGGAACGCCATTGTTGATCTCTAGGTTGTAGATGTTGCCATCGAGACTTGACTCTCTTTCTAATGGAGCCTGATGGGATGATATGGTTCCCTCTTTGTTTGTGCCCCTGGATTGTATACAGGGATCAATATGATCTCACCTGTAGGGCAAAAGTTTCATGTTATATGTATTTTTTTGTTTTCTTTCCGCGATGCTTTATCATTTCAGCTTTTTGTATCGCGAAAGTCGCGATTGCCCAATCATTTCAGCTGTCTTTTCGCGGTGCCCAATCATTTCGGCTGTTTTTTTACTCGCTGTTTTTTATTGCGGTTGCCCAATCATTTCGGTTATTTTTGCATGCATATATTTTACTTGCTGATTTTGTTGCAAGTTGCCCTATCATTTCGGCTATTTCATATGTATTTATGGCTCGCTGATTTTTGCCGCAAGTATGGAACTCGGGATCCGATACCAATCTAGGCATCAGCATCGCTACAACTGAGATATTGTCAGGAGCGAATCATTATTTGCCTTTATCGATTTAAACAAAGATGGCTTAGCAAACAGGCTTAGAATCCTGTCGACTAAGGCTTTTGACTTCATGACCCGTAAGGGTCTCATAAAGGTGTTTCTCCCTACGAGTCATGAGGATCTCGTAGGTGCATTTTCTCTTTAGGAATCGTAAGGATTCCTAAGTATGTGTCTCTTATAAGTCGTAAGGATCTTACAAGAGTGTTTTCTTCTTATATGTCGAGAGGACTTACAAGTGTTTGTTCATCAAATGAGGGCATTCCTTGTCGTTGATGGGACTCGGAAAGGAAATGATTATTTGTGCTTGTGGATTGTATACAAGGGTCAGTATTAAACCGCTTGTAGGGCAATCTGGGAATTATGATGGCTTAAGAACAGGTTCAGATCCCTGTAGCTTAAGGCTTTTGAATCTTATGAGTCATGAGGGTCTCATAAGAGGGTTCTCCTTACGAGTAGTGAGGATCTCGTAAGTGTAATTTCTCCTTAGGAATCGTGGGGATCCCTAAGTGTGTCACTCCTTGGTGAGTCGTAAGGATCCCACGCAGGTAGTTTTCTCCATACAAGGTCAAAAGGACCTTGCAAGTGTATTTTAACGAGATTGCGCCCTTTCGGGTTTTCACAAACTCACCGGTAGCCCTGCTGTTTTTACTCACGGAACCCTTTCGGGTTTTCATCCGTGCCCATTTTGCTTGCGGACGTACCGTTTTTTACGAGTCTGCGCCCTTTCGGGTTTTCACAAACTCGCCGGTAGCCCTGCTGTTTTTATTCACGGCGCCCTTTCGGGTTTTCATCCGTGCCCATTTTGCTTGTGGACATACCGTTTTTTATTTCAAGTGGGATATTCCACTTGACTGCAGGACTCGTTTGTAAGCCCCCTGATATCCTTTCTATTCTTTTGAGAAGAAAGGACCATCTTACGTAGAGATTCTTCTTCCAGTGAGAAATATGCCCCCTGTGTATACCTCGGAGGAAGCAAGTACACACGCCGTCACTATTTTGGTGACAGGTTGTTTCAAAGTCGCTCATTTTTTTTGTTGAGCATCGGCGACAAATACCACCTTACCTCCGCTTTTCATTCATCTTCATCAGATGATGAAGGGTCTTGACTCAGCTGATCCAATCGAGTCATTTTATCTATGAGCTCTTGAAAGGCTGTCGGCTTGAAAAGGGCCATATACGAGGACGCCTTTGAATTTGGGTCAAGGATGGCTATGAGCATTCCCATGGCTACAACTTCATCGATACGTTACTTGTATTTGACCAGAGATTTTGCCATCGGGTAACACATTGAACCCACGTCTTATTCGGTCTAACCCTTTCGTTGACCAGTGCCGTCACGGTAGTGCATTTATTCACACTAGAGAATCTCTGACAGGAGGGAATCTCCATTTCGTCAAAGGTATTCATGGAGTCATTCGGGAGTTCCGTATACCATTCGAAGGCAATGCCCGCCAGACAGCCGATGAACTGTCAGAGGAGAAGTATATCAGTATTGCCGCACATGGGTTCAAATCGCGCAATGTGCCGGCGAGAATTCTCAGTTCTTTTGTACATGTGGCATGTTAGAAGTGTGTACTCTGGCGGGTACTGTATTTGATTGTTCCATGTCGGATACGGTCGACCAATCTTGATTGATCTATTTGCGGCTTCACTGGCGTAGTGAGATTCGATTTGCTGAGCGATATATTCGTTCAGCTTTGCTTTTAGGAATCATTTCCTCCTCAGCCATTGATGAGCTTTGCAGAGGATTTGAAATGTCATCCTTATCTTTAAGACCGACTACCGGCAGTTCATCTGCCAGTGGTTCCGATTGAACCATCATTCCAACCATATTCTGAATCAGAAGGGCCATCTGGTTCATTTTAGTGGACATTTCTGCCGCTTCTGCATCTCCCTTTTTCAGAGCGCGCTTTAGGAAATCAATATCCAACTCCTTCTCTATTCTTTCTCCATGTGCATCTTCGGGATTTGCCTTAGACGATGGATTAGCGAGTGGTGCCGCCTGAGCAAGCATCTCCTGCAGCTTTTCACGTCGCAGTTGAACTTTTGTTAAGGACCGAGTTTGAGGTCGGTGACTAGTAGAAGCTCGAACTTCGTCTTTAGAATTCACCACTATGTGAACTACCATGCCCGCAGGCTTGGGGTGTTTGGAGTTTTGTCTTTTAGAGTTTGCTTCGGGCACTTGAGTTTTATTGGGCCTCTCTTTTTTGTGAAAAGCCGCTTTGGTTTTGAGAGGAACCACTGTATCAGGATCCGTCTTGGGGTGAGTCCCCTTCTCCTGCTTCCACACCTTATATATAGATGAGGAAAGTTGTCTCAGGGAGCAAACTGGTTTCTGCTCTCGTGGGATCTCCATGGGCTGCGGAGACTTCTTCAATATTGCGGTAGGAGAACTTTGTCTAACCCTTCACAACAATTTGAAGTTGTTCCCAGTTGGAACAACAACATTCACCACTGGGGTTGAGACAGGACCATACGGAGAACTGCTCCCAGCTCATTTTGTATGACGCTGATATCGACGTCGACCGTTTTTTACGGCCGGGATTTGATTAGCTTCAGGATTTTGTCGAGCCCGCCCCCTGTTTCCTTTGAGAGCTTGAATATTCTGCCCCCTGCGTCGACCTTGGTCCTTGGCATGTGCCAGTTGTTTGAGGACCGATTCCGTCGGCAAAGCTGCTGCTTGGGAAGCCTGCCTATGGAAGACAGACTTCCTCTGGGCTTCCTCCATCGGCATTGAGGCACCGAGGGTAGGAGGTGGGAGCATCGACCTAAAGAGAAGCCCGTTGATTACTTGAAGAGACGGATTGCAGAGATTTGAGCCTGTAGGTGGCCTGTACTTGACTCCACCAGATATGACAGAGTCTGAGTTGCTAAGGTGGGAACAAACGCCATTCTTCATAGAGACGAAGCGCCGACTTCAGTATCCCCTCCCCTAAGGGCAACCACAAACATACACACCGCGATTATCTGATCGCGGGAAAAACACGACACACGAAGTATAGAGTGGAAAGAGGAAAAGGTCCCACCGAGCATGCCAGAATCTGTTTCCTGCCGAAAGATGAGACCGGGAGTTGGGACGTCAGGCCTGAATTTTGGGGGCAGATACTATTTGGTTTTATCCGTCCACCTCTCCGAAGATGCCAAGTTGATTTATGGCACCGCATATCGGAGGTTTAGACGGATGCGGCCGATGTAGCAAACTTCGTCAGATTCCCTCTCGTTTGAGGGGTTTTTGATTGTGGGGACGCTCTTCCCTGCAAGCGCAAGCCCCTGCAGTTAATTACGTTACCATATCGCGGTAACCACTTTCTCCTTCTCCAGATGGTCACTTCGTGTCGTGTGTGTTTGTTTTATTTTTGGTTGCCCGTGGCTTGTATACGGAGACTAATTTATGTTGTCGCCCGTAGGGCGTGGATTAGTCCAAATCCGTATTTTCTTAGATTTGGGTTTGGGTTGGGTTTAAGAATCGTTAATCTCATTTGAGACTAAGATCAACATAAGCGTTTATTGAGGATACGTTAGTCTAATTTTAGACTAAGATCTACTCAACAGGATCATTTAGATCCAACAAAAGAGCATTTGGGCTCTATTGTTTTAGGAATGTTGCGATCCATAAGTTTAAGGACATCATAGTCCATGGAGTTTTAAGGAAATCATAGTCCATAGTTTAGAGACATCATAGTCTAGTTTAGAGACATCATAGTCTTTAGGGTTTAGTTTAGGGACGTTGCGGTCCATAAGTTTAAGGACATCATAGTCCATGGTATTTTAGCTCCACAGTTTGGGGATGCGCAAAAAGTTTTTGGTTATTGAGACCCTCCATCTCTCTGAAGACGTTGAAGGATTACAACGACCTGTATCAGAGGTATGAAGAGATGTACCCTTGAACCAATATCCCAATTTAGGGAATGGGGTGAACATCAGTTTAGATGTCATCTGTTAGGAGAACACTAGTCATCTTTAGGACTAGGATTAGTTTTGGGAGACTTGAACATGGGGGCTCAATTGATTGGTGACAAAAAGGGTCTTGGCTTCGGAAGACTTAGCTAATTTGAACTAAGGTTGATTTCCCTTAATCATCCCATAGTGCTAAGCACCGAATCAGTATTAAACACTGGACTTTGGAAAGGCATTTATTTCCATTAACCAAACTTTATTACATCCCATGGGAAAGAGTAAAATAAACTAAATAGTTTAATTACATCAAAAAGAAGCAAAGCCCTAAACAGGTGGGCAACAAAGAAAACTAGTTAATCTTCTGACGTCAAGTCTGCATAATCTTCGTTAGTTGGCTCCGCACCTTGATCCTCATCATAAAACTCATTCTCATCTAACGGACATTCCAAAGAGAGGGAAAAGGAAATTCCGTCTGCGAGTTATACTCGGGTAGGATTGCCTCATAAGGAAGTAAGAGTATAGAAATGAACAGGTGTATATAAAAGTATGATGTATGCATGCCAATATGAAGTAAATGGGTGTAAAGGTATGAAATGTATAAAATTAAGACATGTTGACAGAGGTATATGTGAACATGAGTATGTTGTATGAAGGTATGTGGTATGAAGTATAAGTGAAGGTAAAAGTTCGCATTAGTTTGTTAAACAAGGGTCCGAATACTCACGATTATTCCGTTGTGGCCACGGAACAACAACTGGGGAAGTGAAATGTACTGTTTCACTTCCCGGGATCATGATCGAGTAGTAGGGGAATTCGAGTTCTGCATTTCCTTGCCTAATCAAACTACCCATCCCCGTTATTCGATGTAAAGGTTTTGACGAATTAGAGCTAGTGCGTATATATCTAGGTATGGAATTTCCACATTATATGTCATCCACATACTGGATCATTTACCCTCAAGTAGGATTAGTATTCGCCCGACTATCGGGTTAGTAGTCGTCCACACATTAGACCATTCACCCCCAAAGTAGGCTTAGTATTCGTCTGAATATCGGATTAGTAGTTGTTTACACATTGGACTGTTCAACTTGCCTGCAAGGATCCTCATATATAATGTAAATCCCCAGTTCCGAATAAAAAATTTCTGTATTTTTCCAGAATTTAATCCAAATTTATTTCATTTTATATACTTTATTATTATTTAAATTAATTCCCTAAACTCTAACCTAAACAAAATTCCCATACCCAAATCCTATTTCTACCCACACCCGACCCAACTAGGACTCGACCCGCTTTCATCCTTCTTCCTCACTCTCTCGTTTCTTTTCCCGCCACTTCCCTCGAGCAACCCACGTTGCCCCGCTTCTCGCGCCCACGACGAGCGCTTCCCATGCCCACTCCTCCCGCCCACGCCGCGAGACTCGCACCCAACGGCTCTTCCCCCTTGACTCTTCCCTTCTCGCACCGCCATCTCAAGATCCGCCCACGACCTCGCTTCCTCCAACGGCTCTCCCTCCCCAGGACGACCGAGCTCCCCCTTCTTTTCCCCTCGCTTTTCTTCTTCCTCATTTTCATTTTCTCACCGAACTCCCCTACTCACTCTCCTCTGCCTTCCTCCAACACCGAGCCAACAGCACCCACGCACCCCAACCCAAACTCCCCAGCTCCGACCACCGCCGCGAGCTCCCCAACATTCCCTATCCTCTTTCCCAACACCTTAACCGCCAACCCACCTCGCCGGCCATCGCTCGTTGCACCCAACACCATCGGAGCACCCATCGCGGCAGCTCACCTCCCCTTCACCCAGCCAGGCTACCAAGCCTCCTTACAGCCACCGAGCTTCCCCACTGCATCACCACCATCGCCGTCGCTACCGCCTGAGTCGCCGACAAGCCTCGCCGTCGACCTCACCTTTACCACACCACCAAAAACTCCCCACTCGCTTCTTCTCTCAAGCCGACCCCTAGTCGCCATCACCGTCGGCCATCTCCTGAGCCGCCTGAGCTCACCGCCTGCAACCCCCGAGCTCTCCTGTGACCTGCTCACCCTTCCCCTATCCACCAATCCCAAGCCAGTACTGCCGAGCTCGCTGCGTTGCCGCCATACGCACTGCCCGAGCTCACTGCCGTAGCTGTCGTGTTCGTGCCGTGATCGTGTCCGTGTCGCGCCATCCCTTATCTTTGTCGCGGTCGTCTCAGGCAAGTGAAGCCCCTTTCACTTGTTCAATTCATGCTACGTAATTGTGTAGTTAGAAATTGTAGTTTAACGGTTTAAATGGGTATAATATATGATGCTTGTATGACCAAATAGATAGCATCCTCGTACACGTACCGAGTGCTCGATTCGTTCACCCTATTAAAATCCCCAAGTTTCATTATTAAAAGTTCCGATTGATGTTAACGAGTGACATTTAAGACATCGGCATCAAATCGTTAAGGTACCGAATGTAAAATGAAAACCCTGTTGGTTACGTCAAATCTGAAAATCAACGTACATACCACGTAAAATTTGTAGTTATTTGAATATAATTCCAATCATGATGCTCCAAGGCTCGTATCAAACCTAACAAGATGTCCTATAACCCTATATAATTAGTTTTGGAATAATGCAATCCCATAACCCTGAAAAATGATGAGGAACGAAATTCTGGACTGCAGTCCGGGGTAGCAATCTATGGGGGAAACTGAATTCTAAGCACCTGTACACACCTGCTTAAAACTGAAAATGCATGGAGCCCCATATGGTAGCGTAGATAACTTAATTATTTAACACCTGCAATCGGTCCCGTGCATTTTTACGGTCGTTTGGTATTTAAATTGTATTTTAGAATGTCAGTGCGTTCTGCAGTTTCTGCAGAAATGTTCATTACATTGTCACATTAATCTGGACATAACTTCTGATGTAGAGGTACGATTGATAATCCGTCTGGTGCATTGGAAACTTAACTGGCAGAATTTTTTTTTATTCAACTAGGGAAATAGCTGAATCTGAACACAATTACTGGTAAAATGCGCGCGAAGTTGGGCTTCCAGTTCTGGAACTGGAATCCCAGAAATCGATCGCTGCGTTCAAACGATGATAATTCTCTAACCTGAACTCCGATTGACCTGAAATAAATTTTTATGTTTAGATAATCCAGTGTGCTTCATACGCCCTTTATATTGTTTTGGTCAATTCTAAGTGTATGATTTACCGTGAATTTTTCAAGTTATATGGCATTAGTCGTTATAGTATAATGAATACCTGATCAGTGCATTTCTGCATATTTTTCATGCTTGAGTTATACCTGCCGCATAATGATCATTTGCATTGTCGATATATTAATGATTAGTGATTGGGTTGTGGCAAATACGACATGATATTGATAAGTGGAAAAAAAAGTGATTGAAAACGGCAGTGATACGTATTGTCCACAACCTATCTAATTCATGAATACATACCATATGCTTGGAAATGGGGAAATCAAAGTGGAATTGAACTCGTATTTAGCGAGGTACAGTGATTTAGAGGATGATCATTCGCTATCAGTGATACACACACACACACACATACTTTAGGTCGTGGGCCTAGTGGTACGGCTGATAGGGTTATGTTCCGGGCACAGTGGACCGTAGTCTCAGGCATACACGAGTATCCTCTCCACCAATTGATTTCATGGACTTAATGACCGTTAAGCAGTGACATATACATTGCTTAGTTCATCGACATGTTACACATAGTGCACTATTCATATTCAGTTGATGTTATTATATACATGTTCTGCAAATCCATTGTACTCCCCATGTTTAATAATACTGCACGCCTATTATACATATTTATTGCTATATGTGTCGTCCTGACGACCTGAGTGTGCATGCTTAGAGGACGAAGTGGATCCAGCCCAGGAGCAGGACTTATCCTTTGAGATTGCGGAGATCTAGACTGCACTACAAGCGCTACTTTCTTTGATTTCAGCATTTGTTATTGGTTAGTTGTTTATTCTGTGAAATAAATGTACCTCGAACTCTTTTAAATTGCAATGTAATAAAGTCGTGAACTATGATTTTTCCTTTACTCAAGCACTGTTTATTAACTACCATGTAATGCTATAAGCCGAAGTATGACTACGGTGGGATTATTCCTTGATCGTAGGAGTATGGCTGGCCTAGTCATCCCTCGTATCCCGTATTTTGGAAAGCGGGGCGTGACATATAAGTATTCCATAGCTAGGTCCGCGCATTCTAACCCTAACCATATCGTATGTCATGTATGTCATAAACTTGTAATCAAAAAGTTGATCTCATTTAGTATGGTCCTCCACAACTACTCATTTTATCTTGTTATCTTTTTAAATTTGAAAGGTGTTTCATATCATTTTATAGAATGCGTAGTTAATAAAGGATGATAACGTTTAATGATATTTATTGTTTATAAGAAAACCATGATATTTGGAATATTTATCATTTTGAAACCCATAGTATTTTATTGATTGGTTTGTTTATTATATTTGGAATAGAAAATAGCCTTTTAATAAAAGGTTAGGGTATTTATATGAAAATTTTCTTTTAATAAAGTTTTAGATAATCTTTTGAAAAATATTGTTATACGGGTTAATGGTCTTTGTTGAAAATAACCTTTTAGTAAAGGTCAGGGTATTTAAATGAAATTATATCTTTTTAGGATGGATTGAGGTATTTTATTGTAATTAATAATTTTATAAAATTATGGTGTTTTAAGTTTGAGGTAACATTTTAGAAAATACGTTCGTATTGGAAACCGCTGCACATGGGCGGCAGGATTTGTGTCATTTTCAGGGACAATTGCCTATCAATCACGATGTATTTACAGAAAACATTACCCTATTTAATTAGAGTATTTTATTATAGGTGATATTCTACAAGAACAACTCCGCGTTGACAACTGCTGCACATGGACGGCAGGATTTGTGTCCTTTTCAGGGACGATTGTCTAGTAACCACGGGGTGATTCATATAAAATATTCTCCTATTAGGGTATTTTATTAAACTTTAGTTAGTAGGCTGAGGAAATTATACTAAAAATATTCCTTTCTAAGTGAAAGGCGTTAAGTTGAAACACTATAGCATAATTATTTATATTAGCATTATTCCCTCTTAAAAGGGTAGGGAATTTTAACAAAACTGAGGTAAATTAGTGGATAAGAGTGCAAGTAAAAATATATCGTTTCGGTGTGTCTAAGCATTGTTCCAAACATCTCACATCCTATGAGTATTTTAAATATATACAACATGTTAATAAAATGAGGGTATTTTGTGGAAGTAATCTATTTCGAGATCTTATTGGTAACATGGGTAAGTGGGTGTACAAAAAGGGTGGATTGATGCCCCATGAGTTATAACTTTAAGTATATCATATTCCATGTAGGATGAAGGTGCAATATTCACGCATATATAGGTAATTAATTAAACCATTTTAAGCATGGGGTTAAATTCTTATTATTAAAAGGTATCAAAATAGGCATGCAGAAATATTTTAACATCATTTTAATACAAGGTTGGGGATTAGAATTTGAAACTAAGATCATTAAAAGAAGGAAGGTGACAGATGAGTGGAGAAAGGCGGATCCTACCTTTTGTTTGAGTTGGATGCCGATGGGTCAAAAATGTAGGCTCGTACTAAATGCCCAATAGCTCCATGCTTAGATTTTTCCTCGATACTTGGGTGGAACCACAGCGTCGACGTCGTCGATATGAAGGCGTGGGTATTTTTTCAGAACTTTTGGAGTTGTGAGGTGTGAAAAATTAGAGTTTGAAGGTCTCTATTTATAGGGTTTTTTCCCTCACAATAAAATCCCAAAATCTGTTTAAAAAATCCCTAAAAATCCACTCCCCAACTGATTGCCCATGATTAGCTGCCGCCGCCTCCTCACATCAGTCGTTGGATCATGATCCAACAGCCTTGGATCCGCCCCGCCTGTGCCATGTGGCCTCGAGGGGATCATGCGGTTTCGCATGGTCCCCCTACCACGTGGGCGCCGCCAGCAATCCTGAGCCATTGGATCTTGCATCCAACGGTCCAGGTTTAGAGTCGGTTATATATATATATATATATATATATATATATATATATATATATATATATATATATATTGAAAACTAAACGTTTATTGTTAAAAAAAATCGAATTTAGTTTTAAAAAATAGTTTAAAATATTGTAAAAATACGGAAAAATCTGAGAAAATTCCAGAAAATATATCTTATTGTTATCTCCAGTTTAAAAAAATGATTTTGGGCTAAAATTAAGTAATATTCCCATATCTATGATTTTTGTTTGTTATCATAATTATTTAAAATCTATTTTATCCTTGAAAATATTTTAATTACGAAATAATTATTTTAATTGATAATACAAATATGTAAATTATTTTAAGGTATTATAAAATTTTATTAAAGCATTTAAAGCCTAGAAAAATATAAATAGATTTTAGAAAATTCCTTTAATCATATTTCAATGCTTTGAAAATTACTAACATTACTAAAAAAATAAAAATATTTTTTCTATCAATGAAACAGATAAATAATTACTTGATACTAACAATTTAAATAAAAGATATTTCATCAGGTATTAGAAAACACGGTCGTTACAGGGTCACGCGCCTTGCGCACGGGCGCCGACAGCGGGCCACTTGCATGGCGCGCGGGCGCCGGGCGATAGTGGATCACGCGTCCTGCACGTGGGCGCTGGGCGTCAGTGGATCACGGGCCCTGCACGTGGATGCTGGGCGCTCGCGGAAAAATGGGCTTTGCCCCTAGACTAGGAGTTAAACTCCTGCAAAAGGGATCTTTTTGTGGAGTTAAACTCCTAAAAGTTCTAGATTTTTGGGGTTTAACTCTATCGAGAATTTGGATCTTGGAGTTGAGCTTCTCAGAGATTGGTTAGGGGTTAAACTCCTAAAGAAGAGCTTCTTGTTCGGAGTTAAACTCCCAAGAGATTTTCGGAGATGATGAAAGGGGACCCATTTCTTTTCCCTTGAGCCCTGGATCTTCTCTTAAGTCTCGGATCTTCCCAAAATGGGATTTTTGGAGATGAGTCTCTTTCTTCCTCCTCTCTGTTGGCTGGATCTTGAAGAAAAGGGGGTGAGACTTTAGGAGATTTGATGGAAGATCTAAGCTTCCCTTCAAAGGTTTTATGGTGAAAAACTATTTTTTTTTTTGGAAAAGGAAGAGTTAAACTCTCAATTTAATTCAAAAAAAAAACTGGGTTTAAAACCTTGAGGAAGGAGAAGGAAGCACAGAACCCTAATTTTTCAAGAGAATGAATTATTATCTACATTTCATAATAATGTTGCCTTCTATAGGCTTACAATGTGCATGTTTCTTTTTTCACATGAGTTATGGGCTTTACAAAAATTTGGTTTCTTGCCCATTTATTTTACATTCATGCATGAAAATTATATCAAAGTTATTTATTACATAATTTTCTTCTTAGCATGGGGGAGGCCAGCCGCTTCATGTTCCTGCTCGACTTGGGTATGGGCCCACTTGACCTGGGCTTGGGCACACTTGGTTTGGGGTTGACTTTGACTTTGACTTGGTCAACCGAGATATAATTTTTGACCCCAACAACACTTATCACTTGTTATGTTACTGCCGTATTACATTACTTTTGTACCTGTTAGATATCATAATTTCTTTTGGAGACTTACCGGGTATAAGTTCGCCGGCGGGCATTCCATCCACTTTTATTTCTTTGGAATGTTCGTGAGATAATTTAGAAACCGAGAAGGTGGATCCGACTGCTGAAGACTGTGCCTAGATCGCAGCCCAAACCGACCTTTAGATTTCCTGCTCAGTTTTTCATTACCAGTATTCCACTTGTTTAGGCATTTCATGTTATTTGCATTTTCTTTTCAGAATATGTAAATCCCCGTTCCCATCTATTAAATTTTCCTACAGTTCCCGAGTCCCATTTGGTATTCCCATTTTTCCCCGTATTACTACTTTGTGTGAATATTAGTGCTTAAGTTCCAATATTTAATTTTTCCAAAACCACAACAAATTAATCAGAACCCAAACTATTACATATACACATTTTCCCTCACCCCCAGCCTAAGGGAAAGACAACAAAACAGATATATTAAATCCCTAAATTTTCTTCCTCAACCTAACTTAAATTAAAATTTAATTAACCTATAATTTCCTCAAAGCCCGTTCCCTTTTAAAATTTAAAAATCTCAGCCCAAGCCTCTACCCCAAAACTCAGCCCAAGCAACAAAAGATTAATAAACTTTAAACCTAATCCATCTTCCCGGCCCGGCCCGTTTGCCCCAAACCCACATCCCCCACACACCCGACCCGCTTCTTAAAACCTTCCTTCTTCCCCACTTCATTTTCCCGCTCGTTTCCTTCTCCCCACGTCGCCCCACTTCGCGCCGAACTTCCCCACGTCGCCCGCGCCGTTGCCCACGTCCCCGCGACCCCCGACCACGACTCCCTCTAACTCACGCTCTCCAACTTCTCACTCCAACTCCCTCTCAAAACTCTCCAACTCCCCCAAGTTTTCTCCACCACGAACCCACTGCAACTTCTGAACTCCATCCCTACACCGACGACGACGACGTTAACCTCCTCATCAACCTCCATCACTCCCTCTCACAAACCAGAGCCACCAACTTCCCTTTCACTGCTTCACCGAGCCCCCTACACTCCCAAACCCACTCGCGCTCGACCACGACCACCGCCTGCACCCAACGCCGACGAGCCCCACTGCATCTGAAACACCTCACCGACCTTCGGCCTCCTCAGCATCATCACCCTCGCAACAATCCCCAGCCCCACTGCTTAACACATTCCCTTATCCAAAACTCCAAAAGCCCATTCTCTCAAACTTTTTCCCCACTGTGAAACTCTCCGTGCACGCTGCCGGAGCGACGCCGTCGACCATCGTCGACCCCAGCGAGTCCTAAGTGAACCACAGAGCCCCTCTAAGTTTCCAGCGCACGCAAGACGACTCCGGGAAATTCCGACGTAAAATCCGTGTTCGATCGAGGCTCGCACGAACTTGTTCCGCGGCGTACAACGCGCGTTCGTGACGACGTTGCTGCCCCGTGACCCCGAGACGTTACCAGGCAAGTGTTTACTTGCTTCATGCTAAAGTATTAATGATATGAACCTAAAATAACTAGTTTACGGAATTGCCAAATACTAATGCATAATACGATCAAAGTGTTCGATGCTATTCTCTCATGAAAATGATTGTTTATTTTGACGGAACCCGACGTTTTATGTTGGCCCTTATAGTGATAAACATAGTGTATGAATATCGCTGGAAAATATGATTGTTTGTAACAAAAATTGATACCCCCAAATATGCCGTTAAAACTAGAATTTTCTCGTGCCTGAAAACGAATAAAATCACCATAAATCATATGCATACTGGATTGAGACGTTCGAGGGCTTAAATCGAAGCCGACTCGACGAACTTTAACCCTATGTAAAATCCTAATGATTCCTGTTCTGTGATCATGATGATAACTGGGTCGGAACACGACTCTGGACTGCAGTCCAGAGCGTTTCTGATTATTGATTTCTGTTCAAAGGACCTACATTACTGTGTTTTCTGAAATCATACTTTACGGAACTTTACATTAGATTAGAGATAATTCTGTTAGCTAAGCAAGACAAGTGGTTTAATTCCGATTCTTCGCCGTTTGTTATTTTAAACTATTTTAAAAAGGGCAGAACGTATAACTGTTCAGAACAGATTCTGAAATGACATATTGAGGTTCAACTGTGCATAACTTTCAACGTACAGATGCGATTGAATATCCGTCTGTTGCGTTGAATACTCTATTGGAAACCCTAGATTTCATGTAACTGTAACGTCGCTAAATTCTGAGCCCAAGTGGGTGCAATTCGTGCCGCGAAATGGACGTTCAGTTCTGAAACTGAATTTCCAGCCGCGAACACTTAAAACTGAAATAGCTATATCTTGAGAACCGAAACTCCGATTGAACTGAAACAAATTTTGGTGAATTACCGACTGATTGTTCTATGTATCTTACCTACATCATTTGTACTGAATTCTTAACATGTTAATTAGTACAATTTATTTTCATGACATGCATGTTGATTCATAATATACAGAACTCATTGGTAGCATACATACATATATCATACCCTTGCCATATACTCAGTGTTAGTACGTGTGGACATTGCATTATCGTACGTGACAGATGTTGGTTTAGTTGTGACAAGTACATCAATGGAAAATGAACATTCGTGACAGTGATTGATACAGTGAACAGTGATAAAAATCGTGCCATTGATATACTTGTACATAACTAGATCAAGATCATAGCTAGTGAGAACCTGGGGAAAAAGGGGAAATCAAAGTGGAAAGAGTATCGTATTTAGCGGGACCGATTTTAGAGGATGATCATTCGAACAGAGATATCGATACATGTAGGATAGGATCTAGCGATCCGGCTGACAGGGTTATGTCCCGAGCATGTGGGCCGTTGTCTCGGGTATGTACGAGACTCCTGTTAAACATGATCCTCCTTCCACTATGTGATTTCAAACATGACCTAGAGACCGATAGGGACATATATCATATTCTGCATCATATAGTGACATAGTGATTACTTGCATTGTTTTATACCAGTATCACCTCATTTACCTGTTTCACCTCATTACAATAATATTGCTATTGTGTCGCTCTGACGATCTGAGTATGCATGCTCAGATCCTGCGGGAGGACTAGCACAGGAGACGGATCTACCCTTCGAGTTCACGGAGATTTAGACTGGTGTACTTTCTATTTTCTGCTTTCCATAAAAGTGATCGTAAGTTTGACTCTGGTTAATATCTGTTTTTGTTATCTGTAATTTGTGAACAACGGAATATCAATGTAATAGATTAGTGATGTGATTCCTTTACCACTGCGCTTTATTTACTGATTACCATGCAATGCTAGAAGCCGAAGTGTGACTACGGCGGGATGATTCCTTGACCGTAGGAGCATGGCTGGCCTAGTCATCCCTCGTTTTCCGTATTTTGGGAAGCGGGGCGTGACATGGTTTAGTTGGTATCGGAGCCTGTGTTTAGTATCAAGGGATAACATTAACTATGCAGTATTACGTTATTCTTGTTTCACTACTCTTAATTTCCATCCTTGAATCTGATCCTATCCTTTTGAATCTTCCAGTGATATGACGTCCCCGAACGACCCCTCCTCGGACTCCAGCACTCAGGACCGCACGGAAAGGATGCTCAGCGCACTGACCACTATCGCGGAAGCTCAGGAGAGAAAGACCGACTTGCTCACTGAGGGACTCAGAGCGATTACCGCCACAGGAGGACCCTCCGCATTTATTACCGCCCCCGAGGGCGTTGTTCCACCAGCTTATCATGCTAGGGCTGGTACAGTAGCAGACTTCCGAAGGTTACACCCAGCTGCGTTCACAGGGCTAGCTGAACCCCTTGAGGCTGAGCAATGGTTGGTGAATATGGAGAATCTATTGACTGCTGCCAGGGTTCCAGAGGAAGACAGAGTGGACGTGATAAAGATACAATTAGAAGACGAGGCCCGCACATGGTGGTCGGTGGAAGAGAGCAGACTTGACAGGCCGATCGAATGGAGCAAGTTTAAGGAGTGTTTCCTAGATCATTACTTTCCTTCCACAGCCAAGGCAGAAATGGAGGAGAGATTTATTCTTTTGAAGCAGAATGGACGCCCAGTGGATGTTTATGCGGCAGAGTTCAACCGCTTGAGTCGTTTCGCTCCGTACATGGTCGCCTCAGAGGTCACCAGGGCCAGGCGTTTCCTTCAGGGGTTAGATTTTGAGTTGCAGCAGCTGATTGCATCGTTGGATTTACAGACTTTCGCACAGGTGCTCAACGCAGCGAGAGTTCAGGAGCAACTGATTAACAAGTTCAGGAGACCCCCAGTCGTTCCAGCACGTACCCACATGCCATCTCGAGGAGCCATACCGGTTCACAGGCCAGGGACGACGCAAATGAAGCGCCCGTTTGTACCACAACAGCGCCCCCAGAGACAGGGCGTGACTTGCGGCTATTGCGGTAGAGGAGGACATACCCAGAAGGACTGTCGCCGTGCCAAGGGACAGTGTTTGATTTGCGGTTCTAGTCAGCACAAGATTGGCAGTTGCCCTGAGCGAGCAGAGGTACAGGCAGGTTCTGGACCGTCACAGCAGAGGCCGCAGGAGCAGAGACAACCATTTACAGGTCGCGGTCAGGGACGGGCTTTCACCTTGACCGCCGAGCAGGCGGAAGCGTCAGGAGATGTGGTTACAGGTACTCTACTCGTGCATTCCTTACCAGCTAGAGTACTTTTTGATTCGGGAGCATCGCATTGTTTCTTGTCTGAGCATTTCACTACTACACACTCTATACCACATGAAACGCTAAGTAAGGGATGGGAAATTCATACGGGTAATGGCATCATTATATCTAGTCGAGAATGTAGATTATGCCCGGTTGTAGTGTGTGGCAGGGAATTCTATGCGAATTTCCTCTTAATTGGGACAGGCAGTTACGACGCAATTCTTGGGATGGATTGGATGAGCACCTTTCATGCTGTTATCGATTGTCGTGCAAGGAATGTGATCTTCCGCATTCCCAATCACCCAGAGTTTATTTTCGAGGGCGGAAGCGAATCTTTGGAGCCAGCTAAATACAGAGCAAAGCCTAAGGAGCTGACAGCTATGGAGATTGATAAGAGCCCGGACCCAGAAATTGTTCGGGACTTTCTGGACGTTTTTCCCGAGGATCTACCAGGTCTACCCCCTCCTCGAATTTTGGAGTTCTCAATCGACTTGATTCCAGGTACAGCCCCAGTATCCAGAGCCCCATACAGAATGGCACCGGTTGAATTGGCGGAATTGAAGAAGCAGGTTGAAGAATTACTGGAGAAAGGATTCATTCGGCCAAGCGCTTCACCGTGGGGTGCACCAGTTCTATTGGTAAAGAAGAAGGATGGATCGTTGCGAATGTGTATAGATTACCGGGAGCTAAACAAGGTTACCATAAAGAACAAATACCCAATACCGCGCATTGACGACCTATTTGATCAACTAAGTGGAGCCAAGGTTTTCTCGAAGTTGGACCTTCGTTCTGGGTATCATCAAATCAGGGTAGCAGCCGAGGATGTGTGCAAGACAGCTTTCAGGACCCGATACGGACATTACGAGTTCCTTGTGATGCCGTTCGGCGTTACCAACGCCCCAGCAATATTCATGGACTTGATGAACAGGGTGTTCGCAAAATACTTAGACACGTTTGTCGTTGTGTTTATCGACGACATACTTGTCTACTCGAAGACTCAGGAGGAGCACGCTGAACATTTGCGCACAGTTCTACAAATTCTTCGGGAGGAGAAGCTGTATGCGAAGCTAAGCAAGTGTGAGTTCTGGCTCGACAAGGTGCAGTTTTTGGGACATATTGTTTCGGGCGAAGGCATTTCGGTGGACCCGGCAAAGATAGAATCCGTCAGAGATTGGCCGACGCCGAAGTCAGTGGCTGAGATCAGGAGTTTTCTGGGATTAGCAGGCTATTATCGGAGATTCGTCCAAGATTTCTCCAGAATTGCGGAACCATTGACGAGGCTGACCCGGAAGGACGTGCCGTTTACATGGACAGAGGAGTGCACTCAGGCTTTCGACACATTAAAGCAGAAATTAACCACGGCGCCTATTCTTACTGTACCAGATGATTCAGGTGGTTTGGTGATACACAGTGATGCCTCAGGGAAAGGTTTAGGCTGTGTTTTGATGCAGCACGGACGTGTGGTTGCTTATGCCTCTCGACAACTGAGAAATCACGAGAAGAACTACCCCACACATGACTTGGAGTTAGCTGCGGTAGTCTTTGCATTGAAGATTTGGAGGCACTATCTATTGGGTGAGAAAGTGGAGGTGTACACAGATCACAAAAGTTTGAAGTATGTTTTCACCCAGAAGGAATTAAATATGAGGCAGCGCAGATGGCTAGAGCTGATGGCAGATTACGACTTGGACCTTCAGTATCATCCGGGGAAGGTGAATGTTGTACCAGATGCACTCAGTCGCAAGCCAGCGGTCATGATGTTGACCGATCAGAGGAGTATTATTGAGGATTTCCAGAGACTTGCACTTGAGGTCGTTACGCCGAACGCACTCAGTCAACTTTGGCAACTGCAGGTGCAATCTTCTCTGGTGGACCGCATCAAGACTGCGCAAGCGGACGATCCCCGACTGCAAAAGTTTAGAGAAGAAGTGAAAGCTGGACTAAGAACGGAATTGATTATACATGAAGATGGCTCTCTGAGATTTGGTAGCAGACTCTGCGTACCTAAAGGAGGTGTTCGAGAAGAAGTGTTGGCTGAAGCACACAGTTCAGCTTATTCTGTGCATCCAGGAAGTACAAAAATGTATCAGGACCTAAAGCAGCACTTTTGGTGGAACGGAATGAAACGGGAAATTGCGAGGTTCGTATCCAGGTGCTTGGTATGCCAACAGGTGAAGGCGGAGCATCAGAGGACAGCAGGGCTGTTACAACCCCTGCCGATACCGGAATGGAAGTGGGAGCACATTACTATGGATTTCGTGACGGCTTTACCACGGAGCCCTAGGGGCAATAACGCCATTTGGGTTATCGTCGATCGCCTCACAAAAGTTGCACACTTTCTACCGTTCCGAGTGGGACAGTCGACAGAATCATTGGCGGAAAGATATATGCAGGAGATCGTACGACTTCACGGTGTTCCAGTCAGCATTGTGTCGGACCGGGACACGAGATTCTTGTCGCACTTTTGGAAGAGCTTACAGGAGAGCTTGGGTACCCGCCTTAATTTCAGCACAGCTTATCACCCACAGACGGATGGACAATCCGAGCGTACAATTCAGACGCTCGAGGACATGTTGAGAGCCTGCATGCTGGACTTTCAAGGTTCCTGGGAGGACCATCTGCATCTAGTCGAGTTCTCTTATAACAATAGTTACCAAGCTAGTATTCAGATGGCCCCTTTTGAAGCATTATACGGGCGGAAATGTCGATCACCAGTATGTTGGGATGATGTGGGAGAGCGAAGACTACTGGGCCCCGAACTCATCGTTCAGACAGTCGACAAAGTTCAAATGATCAGACAGCACATCAAGAAGGCTCAGGATCGACAGAAAAGTTGGGCAGATACCAGCAGAAGGGCACTTGAGTTTGAAATCGGAGATCATGTGTTCTTGAAGATTTCCCCTACTCGTGGAGTTATCAGGTTCGGAGGTCGGGGAAAGCTTAGTCCCCGCTTTATCGGACCTTTTGAGGTGCTAGAGCGAGTAGGAGAGGTGGCTTATCGACTTGCCTTGCCTCCATCGCTAGCTGGTGTGCACAATACCTTCCATGTGTCACAGTTGCGGCGTTACGTTCGAGATGAGAACCATGTTCTGGACCATTCAGAGTTAGTTTTGGGGACTGATCTGTCGTACGAAGAGCAGCCTACTACCATTCTCGACCGCAGAGAGAAAGTGCTAAAGAATAAGGTCATTCCGTTAGTCCGAGTGTCTTGGGGCGGTCGTTCCCCAGGAGAATCCACCTGGGAGCGGGAGGAAGACATCCGTGATCGTTATCCACATCTTTTTGTTTAGTACTTTTGCATTCTTGTATTTTTGTCAAATTTCGAGGACGAAATTTTTGTTAAGGGGGGTATGATGTAAATCCCCGTTCCCACCTATTAAATTTTCCTACAGTTCCCGAGTCCCATTTGGTATTCCCATTTTTCCCCGTATTACTACTTTGTGTGAATATTAGTGCTTAAGTTCCAATATTTAATTTTTCCAAAACCACAACAAATTAATCAGAACCCAAACTATTACATATACACATTTTCCCTCACCCCCAGCCTAAGGGAAAGACAACAAAACAGATATATTAAATCCCTAAATTTTCTTCCTCAACCTAACTTAAATTAAAATTTAATTAACCTATAATTTCCTCAAAGCCCGTTCCCTTTTAAAATTTAAAAATCTCAGCCCAAGCCTCTACCCCAAAACTCAGCCCAAGCAACAAAAGATTAATAAACTTTAAACCTAATCCATCTTCCCGGCCCGGCCCGTTTGCCCCAAACCCACATCCCCCACACACCCGACCCGCTTCTTAAAACCTTCCTTCTTCCCCACTTCATTTTCCCGCTCGTTTCCTTCTCCCCACGTCGCCCCACTTCGCGCCGAACTTCCCCACGTCGCCCGCGCCGTTGCCCACGTCCCCGCGACCCCCGACCACGACTCCCTCTAACTCACGCTCTCCAACTTCTCACTCCAACTCCCTCTCAAAACTCTCCAACTCCCCCAAGTTTTCTCCACCACGAACCCACTGCAACTTCTGAACTCCATCCCTACACCGACGACGACGACGTTAACCTCCTCATCAACCTCCATCACTCCCTCTCACAAACCAGAGCCACCAACTTCCCTTTCACTGCTTCACCGAGCCCCCTACACTCCCAAACCCACTCGCGCTCGACCACGACCACCGCCTGCACCCAACGCCGACGAGCCCCACTGCATCTGAAACACCTCACCGACCTTCGGCCTCCTCAGCATCATCACCCTCGCAACAATCCCCAGCCCCACTGCTTAACACATTCCCTTATCCAAAACTCCAAAAACCCATTCTCTCAAACTTTTTCCCCACTGTGAAACTCTCCGTGCACGCTGCCGGAGCGACGCCGTCGACCATCGTCGACCCCAGCGAGTCCTAAGTGAACCACAGAGCCCCTCTAAGTTTCCAGCGCACGCAAGACGACTCCGGGAAATTCCGACGTAAAATCCGTGTTCGATCGAGGCTCGCACGAACTTGTTCCGCGGCGTACAACGCGCGTTCGTGACGACGTTGCTGCCCCGTGACCCCGAGACGTTACCAGGCAAGTGTTTACTTGCTTCATGCTAAAGTATTAATGATATGAACCTAAAATAACTAGTTTACGGAATTGCCAAATACTAATGCATAATACGATCAAAGTGTTCGATGCTATTCTCTCATGAAAATGATTGTTTATTTTGACGGAACCCGACGTTTTATGTTGGCCCTTATAGTGATAAACATAGTGTATGAATATCGCTGGAAAATATGATTGTTTGTAACAAAAATTGATACCCCCAAATATGCCGTTAAAACTAGAATTTTCTCGTGCCTGAAAACGAATAAAATCACCATAAATCATATGCATACTGGATTGAGACGTTCGAGGGCTTAAATCGAAGCCGACTCGACGAACTTTAACCCTATGTAAAATCCTAATGATTCCTGTTCTGTGATCATGATGATAACTGGGTCGGAACACGACTCTGGACTGCAGTCCAGAGCGTTTCTGATTATTGATTTCTGTTCAAAGGACCTACATTACTGTGTTTTCTGAAATCATACTTTACGGAACTTTACATTAGATTAGAGATAATTCTGTTAGCTAAGCAAGACAAGTGGTTTAATTCCGATTCTTCGCCGTTTGTTATTTTAAACTATTTTAAAAAGGGCAGAACGTATAACTGTTCAGAACAGATTCTGAAATGACATATTGAGGTTCAACTGTGCATAACTTTCAACGTACAGATGCGATTGAATATCCGTCTGTTGCGTTGAATACTCTATTGGAAACCCTAGATTTCATGTAACTGTAACGTCGCTAAATTCTGAGCCCAAGTGGGTGCAATTCGTGCCGCGAAATGGACGTTCAGTTCTGAAACTGAATTTCCAGCCGCGAACACTTAAAACTGAAATAGCTATATCTTGAGAACCGAAACTCCGATTGAACTGAAACAAATTTTGGTGAATTACCGACTGATTGTTCTATGTATCTTACCTACATCATTTGTACTGAATTCTTAACATGTTAATTAGTACAATTTATTTTCATGACATGCATGTTGATTCATAATATACAGAACTCATTGGTAGCATACATACATATATCATACCCTTGCCATATACTCAGTGTTAGTACGTGTGGACATTGCATTATCGTACGTGACAGATGTTGGTTTAGTTGTGACAAGTACATCAATGGAAAATGAACATTCGTGACAGTGATTGATACAGTGAACAGTGATAAAAATCGTGCCATTGATATACTTGTACATAACTAGATCAAGATCATAGCTAGTGAGAACCTGGGGAAAAAGGGGAAATCAAAGTGGAAAGAGTATCGTATTTAGCGGGACCGATTTTAGAGGATGATCATTCGAACAGAGATATCGATACATGTAGGATAGGATCTAGCGATCCGGCTGACAGGGTTATGTCCCGAGCATGTGGGCCGTTGTCTCGGGTATGTACGAGACTCCTGTTAAACATGATCCTCCTTTCACTATGTGATTTCAAACATGACCTAGAGACCGATAGGGACATATATCATATTCTGCATCATATAGTGACATAGTGATTACTTGCATTGTTTTATACCAGTATCACCTCATTTACCTGTTTCACCTCATTACAATAATATTGCTATTGTGTCGCTCTGACGACCTGAGTATGCATGCTCAGATCCTGCGGGAGGACTAGCACAGGAGACGGATCTACCCTTCGAGTTCACGGAGATTTAGACTGGTGTACTTTCTATTTTCTGCTTTCCATAAAAGTGATCGTAAGTTTGACTCTGGTTAATATCTGTTTTTGTTATCTGTAATTTGTGAACAACGGAATATCAATGTAATAGATTAGTGATGTGATTCCTTTACCACTGCGCTTTATTTACTGATTACCGTGCAATGCTAGAAGCCGAAGTGTGACTACGGCGGGATGATTCCTTGACCGTAGGAGCATGGCTGGCCTAGTCATCCCTCGTTTTCCGTATTTTGGGAAGCGGGGCGTGACAGAATATCTATCCATGTAAATAAAGTTTGTTGAATGAATGCAAATAAAGTAGTTTGTTGAAAATTTCATGCTCTTATTATTCTTACACTGTGTATAATTGCTTATTTACGTTTAGCATATGTATTTTAAGAAATGACCTTCTTAATATAAATATATTGTGGGCTTGTCATGTGACTGTTACCGTCCATTGGGAAGCAGGGCGTGACGGCTACTCTCCATCTTTAGAGAAAAATATTAGGGTTCGAATTTTAAACCTTTTCTTTTTTTAAATTTTTTTAACGAAGCATAAGAGAGGGACAGGACGGGATTTATATAGGTGTAGAGGGGAGGAATTACGAAAATGCTATTGGCCATGTCAAAATTGGATATGAGATTTAGGGGCAGTTTGGTTGCTGGAATCAAAAAATAGAATTGGGAATTAGGGTCTGTAAAAGTTTTTTTTGTCTCCCGGAATTTCCATTCCTTTGTTTGTTTGTGAAGAATTGAAATGAATTGTGTCTCCTTGAATTTCTTTCTTTGCTTGGTTTTAAACACCAGGTCAGGTTTAAAAACCGCCAAAAACCCATCCAACCCAGCTCTCTCTCATTCAAAAACAAGTAATAAACGGTATCCGTAAATAAGCTTTAGGCCAACATCAATTTTGGGTTCTAAATGGTTAAATCGGCATATCTTCTTCGTGTTCGATCCAGACGCAACCCATAGCGTGTGCAAGACACGTGATGAGCATAAAAAAAGCAAATGATGCCACTCATGAGGCACGTGCTAGACATAAATAAGACAAATGGCGTCACTCATTTTGGAAAAAACTCTCTTCAAGGTTGTTCAAGGTTTGTTGAGATTCCCTGCGGCGATGATTTTTCCTTCATTTTCCAACCCAAAAAAAAAACGCATCTTTGCATTGGCGGCGCGCTACCATTTAAAAGTCCCCCCGCCGAAATAAAACGAATCCCAAATACCCCAAAACCCTAAAAAAGAGAGAAAGAAATCGCCGCTCAATGGAGAAAACCCAGATCGAGTCCTTTGGACCGCGGCGGAGATCTCCGATCGCGTCTCCGAGCTCGCGCCGGAGATCTCCGGCAATTTCGAGGAGAAAGCTTCCAACTTGGTTGTGGTCGGAGTCGCTACTGGATCTTTTGTGTTTCTCGCTCATTTAGTGAGGATGATCGCTGCTGATCGCGGTCGATTTCGTTAGGGTTGAGAGCTATTGAATGGGGACTGAGTCGAGTGGGGAGCTGAGGATTTCGAGCGATGTGAAGGTGGATGCTGGTTAAAGCATGTGATTGTGGTGAGCATTTTTTTTGCAAAGATTGCTTGATTTTTTATGTGTATTTATTTAGTTTGTTTTTTTGGGGAGTAATTGATAAACTGCTCCATTGAAACGCTTTTGTGTAAATTTTAGATGGTATTTTTAATAGTTATACTGCTTGGTTTTATTAAAATCTGCATTAGCACATTATTTTCCGTGAACTGGTTGGTTTTATAATGGAAGATGTAGGGAATAGAAACAAATCCAAAATGCATCTTGATATACTAGTATATCGCACGTATATTTCGAACAACTGTAAATTTTTTTATCCTCGACATTTGATGAAATTTTTTAGAGATATCTATAGTTTTTCTAAATTTAGATTAAATGAACGCGGTTGGTGGTAATATTAGAATTGAGAAATTTATGAGTTATACAAAATAACAAATATATAAAGGCTTATGTACAAATTTGTATGGCATATCTATTTTTGGGTTTTTGAGCATGTGAGAGAATGCCTAATGAATGAGAGAGAGGAAGAGAGCCATTGACTTTTCATCTTTTTATTTTTGTCTTTTATGGTGGATGAGGCAGACTGCTTCAGTTCTCTACTTTGGCTAATGGAATTTTGTCATTTTTTTTAATTTTTTTTGTTTTTTTTGATTAATGACATCATCTAAGGACTTCTAGTTATAATAGTAAAGATTTGTGGAAGTGGTGTTGAACGAAGAATCTTCCATATATAACCAAATAATGACATGTAGTAATTTTATCAAATTGGTATGTTTGGTTATCATATGGAAATCCAATCCTTGGTCTTGGTCAAAATACAATGTTAAAGTGGTGTGGGTTCTATTGAATTCCTCTTCAATACCATGGTGAACTGAAATTATCTGGTTTTTTATTAAAAAGTGGCTAATTGTGTAATGATAATCACCAAATTAGTACTAGTCTGTATAGACTGAAGTAGTCAAAATGAGACTTAACTGTCATTGTTAATATACAAGCTGGACATTTCGTTCTAGTTGTGACTCAAATTGTGTATGTAAATCCAAATTTGCTAATTTATGACTATCAGTTTGTTTAAGAGGTTACATAGATGTTGCCTTCTATTCTCTTCCCGACCTGCTAAGACCACCTCCCTTGTAAAATCTACTGAATAGGCAGTTTTATTATCGGAATTCAAAACTTTAAACTATCATGTTCCTCTCTCTTTTGCTATCTTTCAACCTTTGTGGGTAATACAATTAATATATATGTAATTTATTGAGTATAACACTCTGAGCGAGAGCAGTTGCCTTTATTGGTGAAGTTTTTTCCCCTTCTTAATCTTAATAAGCTTCGTTGAAAATGGAATTTGTAAACTGTCTGGATAATAAATATGTTTTAATATAAAAAAAATCATCACTTAGTCAAAATATTTTTTTAATCGTTTATATATTGTGTGGAAGAAGACCACATTTTCAGTTTTTATGATGCCAACAATTGCATCCTCTCCTTCAGCATCACCTGAATGGAAACATAGTTTAGAAATTCCAATCGAAACACTAAGAATTTGAGTTCAATATATCTCGGTATCCCAACCAAATCATGTGACATGGACATAAACACGAGCATGAAATCCAATATATCTCCATATCCCAACAAAACTACGGATTGGAAAGGGAATGCCATGATTTTAGTTCTTATTATATTACCTAAGAGGCCTTTGAGCTGTACTTGGTAAGCATCACAGGCGTGATGCGTAAGGCCAAAAAAGGTTTTGTATATATGCCTTTCTTGTAACTGCATATCGAATTCAAAAGAATTGGTTATATTATTGAGCACCCTGTTTAATCTTCAAGACTAGATTTTAGTTCTTTGCAATGCTCATAGCAGTTGTTCGGTAGCATTTACTGCATTACTGCTCATCTTATATTCACATGCGATGAGAATCGCGGACTCCAATTTTGTTTTATAGGTTGAGGACATCATGGACACTGGGAATACCCTTTCATGTCTCATTTCCCACTTAAAATCAAAAGGGGCTTGCTCTATATCAGTGTGCACTTTTCTTGATAAGCCTGCACGAAGAAGAGTTCAAGTACAACCGCGGGGGGGGGGGGGGGGTAGGAAAGTTTTATCGCGTTTTTGAGGTAAGAATTTTATGACTGCCTTGCAGGCATGATCTTTTATGTAATTTCATCTTTAATCTATCACATATCATCAGCTATAGCTATGTTCCATTCTAGACTACAACGTTCAATTCTATCACTTAAATTTTATCACATATCATGAGACCAATGTAGTTCCCCGTAGAAAGTTTTTCATATTGTTTCTCTCTAGATTCTCCCTTGTTTGAAGAAATTTTGAAACTTGACTATAATATGTCTGACCAATAAGGTAATATTTTCAACCTGGTTTTTTCCATTTTTGTGGACCATGCTCTCTTCTACCACCATAGACTAGGTTAAGAAATCGGTATCAACATATAAATATTGATGCCATGTTGCAACCAATAGCAAAACTTTTGTTCAATTCTTTTGTGGTTTATTGGCTTTGCATTTTGCTCCATAACACTCATGTTCTGATATGGCGCGAAGGAAGAAGCTTAAACTAATGGGTAAGTTATTGTTATAACAAGGTTAATTTTTATTGTTTATGGTATATAGTTAGTTGTGAACATAGTTCTATGGGTAAGAGCTGCATAAAGATGTCACTTGGACTTTTAAGGAAACCCTTTTTCTCCAAAACCAATTTCTTACAATTTGAGAAAAGCCTACAATGTTGGCACTATAGTGGTAATTACACCCCATATTTCTTCTCTTGAGTTTGTTGGATTTTTTTGGTTGTAGGCAATGATGTTAGGAGAGAGGATGATCCAATGAAGGTTGATAGAGAAGATGAAAGAAGAAGGAATGAGAGCTGGGCGATAAGACGAGTCAGAGGAGAGAGGACAGGAATGGCGGTTGTATAAAGAGTCCACTTAGATTTATTTGTTGAAGAGAACCTTTTTTCCCTAATCGCCTTTCTGTTAAACTTCGGGAAATCCTAGAATTTTGCCAATGAAGTGGAAATTACAACCTAAATTTCTTTTCTCGAGTCTATTCGATTTTTCTGGCTGTAGACGATGATGATAGAAAAGCGGAGGAAGGCAGATAGAGAAGATGGAGGGAGGTGAGTATGGGATTTGGGCCAAAAGTTGATATGATAATTTAAAGGAGAGAAGAGGACAAGAATGAGGTTGGGATTTTTCTTAGATTCTTATCGTTTGGAGGAAATCCTTTAATATGTTTCCTTAAAACTTGCAGAAAATCCTAGAATTTAGGCAATGAAGTAGTAATTACGACCTAAATTCTTTTCTTGATGTCTCTTGGATTTTCATGTGGTCGATGATGGTGTTAGAACTTAGAAGAGATGATCAAGGCAAATAGAGAAAATGGGAGAGGCGAGAATTAGAGTTTGGGGGATAAGATGAGTTTGTAAGAGCAGAGGAAGGGAGGGGGGGGTGGGGGGACTAGGTAAGGGCCGGCTTTTTGGAGTTTTATGTGCATGGGAATTCCTTTGGTTTCCCTCTAATTTACCTTAAGAGGCCTATTTAGATTACTAAATATAAACCCTTGTACTGCATGAATCCCTTCACCCTCTGTTTACTTTGTTTTGAATTTTAGTTTTCCTATACAAGCCTTGACAAATGCCAATTAACAAGGAGGAAATTTAGTTGTTTACACATTAAAATTTAAATGGCTTCGATGTTCAGTTCAAAATAAAATACTGAAGAGGCTAAAGAATTGAATGTGGCTAGCTTATAATTACAAATCCAAATTCAAATGGTGGATATTCTTTCACTTTTCGTAATATTTATGTTGCTTGTTGTTTGTTAATTTTTGCCTTTTCAGTCCCAACAGCAACAACAAAAACTGAGGATGTATATTTTTGTTTCTGTTGTGAAGATTGTCAAAATAAGAGTCGACTACTTTTTTACTAATTGCTCAACTGTCTTTATTGAAAAAGAAATTACTGAAAAACCTTGATAGAAATATTATAGATATATTTATAATTCAAAAAATAAGCGAAATTTTATCTTCAGAAATGAATGATTTGATTTTCTTTAATGTCATATTCTAGTTCTTTTTTTAAAAAAATTCGAAAACATTAGTGGATACTGTTATTGGGCAACATTTCATTTGTTATTTTGGGATGTGTTTGATTTTAATTAATAATTTGAATAGTGATTGTTTAATTGAAAGTAATTCTCCAGAGGGAAAAAAAATCCCGGCTCTGCCACTGAGTTAGAAGATAGTAAAGGATGGCAGCAAAGGAAGAAGATGGAGGTAGATGAGAGAGGAGAGGACGAGAGTATGATAGGAAGAGGAGGGATCACTATACTTGGGTTAACAAAGAGTAAACAGCATGATAATTTACAAGACTTACTCGGTTTAGGAAACATACATGGAAAACAGAATCTGAAAGTGAGAAAATCTATAGCAATGAAATGTAAACATTAAAGGAAACATACGTGGAAAACACAAGCCACTATATAATAGCAATGAAACATAAACATAAACTCAATTTGGGAAGTATATATGAAAATCGTTTTCTGACTGTAGTGCTTCAGTGCTTGGAGTAGCATTCTCTGTGAAACCATCACTTTCAATTATCTTTGATCTTATATTAGACGTGGAGAAATTTCATAGCACTTTATGCTAAGGTCGCTTAGCGATTAACCATTAAGACTGACCCGGTGCACCGAGTTTCCCTTGAGAATCATAAGCAATAACGCCTGAAAAATCAGGTAGCTGGCACTTATCGAGGTTGGATTCGGATTCGGATGCAGCAAGGAGAAGCTGGCACTGCATTGTGAGAGGTTTGGGTTTTGATTGCTTGAATCTTTCATGTTCTGCTTGCATGTCTATTTATGTTTTGGGATCATGTGGATTTGTTTGGGATTGTGTTGGTTAGTGTAGGAGTTGAAATAGAGAGGAGTTGTTTCTTCTTTAGGTCTCTCATGACCTCCAACTAATCCAGTTCCCTATTACCGAGGTAATCTGCAGAACCTAGGGAAAAAATTTAAAAAATAAAAAATAATAAGTGGAGAGCTTTTTTCTTTCTCCTTTGGTTCCTTAATCAGAATCTTTCTTACACCATGATAGTTGTAAAAAATATGTGGATTGGTATTTACCTTTAATTTTCTGGTTAGAAGTGTTAATTTACAGCAGGTTTGATGCAGCATGAGAAAAATCATATGCATCAGTTAAAAATTATATATTTATATTTGCTATCAAGCACGTGCTTTCCATGTGCAAGATGCTAGGGCGCTGTGTAATGAAACGTTTCATTTTAGTGGGGTGCTTGCGGTTGGCAACCGTTCCCTCTTTTTGTTTCAAATTTCTCAAAACCGTCTATTTCTATTGTGTATAAATACTTGATCCATACATCAACAATCTTCCATGGATCAGAAAGAAGAATTGAAAAGTATTTTGTTTGTGTTGGTGCTTTGATTTTGCTTCTGTTTCTCTGTCGGGAATGACTTTAAGAATATTATGTTCATATATTTAGATTTCTTACTGGTGAATCCTTGTCTACAATATTTTTTTCCAGGATTTAAAATGCTGATGTATCAAGCCTTTTCTTTAGTTTAAACATGAAAAAATGTTTTAAAAATCCTATCGAAGATCATGCCAGCCGTATCAGGTTAAAAACATAAATTTCTCATAAAACGAAATCGATATTAATTCGTGTTGTTTTAGTCTCCATGGTATTTTTAGGCATCGGATAGGGTTTTATTTACTTTGAAAATAAGCCATGCCTTATATTTCAATTAACCATTTATACACTTATGGTGGCTAAAAAATGAGAAATGTACAAATTGCTTGAGAAATTAACTCTGTTTCAGTAGCTTTATTTTGTTTATCTTTTTTGTTTTTAATGTGGCATGTACAATATTATTAGCAGTTTTCTCTCCTTGGCCTCTGTTGTCAAAATGAAGAACTATTTGAATTTTTGAATCTAATTAAGGGATCAACCCAAATTTGGAAGCCTTATAATAATATTGTCGATGTTAAAAGGAAAACGAGTAGTTTGCCTTTATAATATTTTTAGGCTTAGAATGTAGTAGCTTGTATTGAAATTTACTTTTAAAAAAATATTAAATTCTGTCTTGTTAGCCTTATAATAATATTGTCCAGGTTCAAATATATAAATTTCTCATAAATGGAAAATGAGTTGTTTATAATCTTTGAGCCTCTACAATATTTTTAGGTTTAGAGTGGAGTAGCTTGTATTGAAAATTACCTTTAAAAAAAAATTTAAACTCTGTTTTATTAGCCTTATAAAAATATTGTCGAGATTCAAATATATAAATTTCTCATAAATGGAAAATGAGGAGTTTATAATCTTTGAGCCTCTACAATATTTTTAGGCTTAGATTTTATCGAAAAATACTTTAAAATAAATATTAAAACACTTGTGTTATCCTTATAACAATATTGTTAATATTGTCGAGTTTTAAATATATATATAAATATATATGAGTTGTTTATTATTTGAATTTTTGAATCTAATTAAGGAATCAACCCAAATTTGGAAGCCTTATAATAATATTGTCGAGGTTAAAAGGAAAATGAGTAGTTTGTAATCTTTGATCCTCTACAATATTTTTAGGCTTATAATGTAGTAGCTTCTATTGAAATTTACTTTTAAGAAAAATATTAAATTCTGTCTTGTTAGCCTTATAACAATATTGTCAAGGTTCAAATATATAAATTTCTCATAAATGGAAAATGAGTTGGAGTTTATAATCATTGAGACTCTATAATATTTTTAAGCTTAGAACGGAGTAGATTTTATTGAAAAATAGTTTTAAAAATATTAAAATTCTTATCTTGCTAGTCATATAACAATATTGTCGATGTTCAAATATATAAACTTCTTATAAAAAATGCATTGTTTATAATTTTTGAGCCTCTACAATATTTTTAGGCTTAGAATTGAGTAGATTTTATCGAAAAATACTTTAAAATAACAATATTGTTAATATTGTCGAAAGGAGTCAACCCAAATTTGGAAGCCTTAGAATAATATTGTCGAGGTTAAAAGGAAAACGAGTAGTTTGTAATCTTTGAGCCTCTACAGTATTTTTAGGCTTAGAATGTAGTAGCTTCTATTGAAATTTACTTTTAAAAAAAATATTAAATTCTGCCTTGTTAGCCTTATAACAATATTGTTGAGGTTCAAATATATAAATTTCTCATAAATGGAAAATGAGTTGTTTATAATTTTTGAGCCTCTACTATATTTTTAGGTTTAGAGTGGAGTAGCTTGTATTGAAAATTACCTTTTAAAAAAATTTTAAACTCTGTTTTATTAGCCTTTTAAAAATATTGTCGAGGTTCAAATATATAAATTTCTCATAAATGGAAAATGAGGAGTTTATAATCTTTGAGCCTCAACAATATTTTTAGGCTTAGGTAGATTTTATTGAAAGATTGTTTTAAAAATATTAAAATTCTTATCTTGCTAGTCATATAACAATATTGTCGAGGTTCAGATATATAAACTTCTCATAATATTGTCGAATATATATATAAATATATATGAGTTGTTTATTATTTTTGAGCCTCTATTTTATTTTTAGCTTTAGAATGGAGTAGATTTTATTGAAAAATACTTTTACAAAACTATATAAAATAAACTGTCGTTAACCTTATAACAATATTGTCGAGGTTCAAATATATAAACTTCTCATAAAAGAAAATTAGTTATTTATGGTCTTTGAGTCTCTACATTATTTATAGGTTTATAATGGAGTTTATTTTATTGAAAAATACTTTTAAAAAATATTAAAACTCTTGTTATCCTTATAACAATATTGTCAAGATTCGAATATATAAACTTCTCGTAAATGGAAAATGAGTTGTTTATAATTTTTGAGTTTCTATAATATTTTTAGGCTTAGAATGGAGAAGATTTTATTGAAAAATACTCCAAAATATTAAAAACTCGCGTTACTATAACAATATTGTCGAGCTTCGAATGTATAAACTTCTCGTAAAGTGAAAATAAGTTGTTTATAATCTTTGAGCCTCTATAATATTTTTAGGCTTAAGGGAGAAGATTTTATTAAAAATTACTTTTCTCATAAAACTCTCGTTAGCCTTATAACAATATTGTCGTGGTTCAAATATATCAAAGGAAATGGGTTATTTATAATCCTTTAGGCGGTTTAAAATGGAGTAGATTTTATAGAAAAATACTTTTAAAATAATATTTTGAAGCTTAAAATGGAGTTGATTTTATTGAAAAATACCATCCTAGTTCTTTTATACCATGTTCTATTTAAGTATTTTCTTTATCTTATGGCTATTTATTGGTTCAAGATTCAAATATATAAACTTCTAATAAAAGGAATATGAGTTGTTTAAACTTCTCATAAGATGAAATGGAGTAATTTATAATCTTTGAGCCTCTAAAATCAATTATATTTAAAAGAAAGGGGGTTATTAATTTGGAATAAGATTATGATCGCTTCTCACGGAACCAGCGGGGGAGGAGAATTACAGAGAAGGAGAATCGCGGAGGAGAATCACTCCCATTTTTTATTAATGATTTGTTATGTTCACATACTAATTTTGTTTATTCTTTTATTTATTTTGATGCAGTCAATCGAGTTCGTCGTAATGGGATATGGCGCTGTTCAGAGTTTGGTACATCAACTTTCATTCAATCTAAACATTTTCGAACTTCTACATGTCAGACGTAATGGGATATGGCGTTCAGAGTTTGGTACATCAACTTTCATTCAATCTAGACATTTTCGAACTTCTACATGTGAGAAAAAAAATTTAATGGTTTTTTTTGGTTATATACGTACACGCAAAGGGGTTTTCTATTTTGAAATCAAATTTGTAATGTGGCATTGTGATTTGCAAGAGAAAATGACTAAAAAAACGCCCAAAAAAATCAATTGAAATTTTATAACCGCAACTACCATGTGATTAAACCTATTAACAGTTCGTAATATCCAATTCCACCCCCATAATCTCTTAATTTCTTCAAAACTCTCTAACAATTTCCTTTAATTACACCACTCTCACAATCAATTTCTTACAATTTCCTTTAATTACACCACCCTCACAATCAATTTCTTCTGCGAAACTACACAAAGATTGCATATTAATTTCTATTGTGTTCATATTATTTTCTTTCATTCTCTTTCATTTTTTGATAGGATCTATGGATGATCAATGTCATGCAGCTTTTCAATTGAAAGACATCTATTTTAAAGAAACCACTGCATTGCAATCACAATAGCAATTTTTCCCCCAAAATGGGGATGTATTAAGATATTGTGAATTAGGGTTATTCAATAAATAGATAAGATATTATGATTTTAATTAAATCGTATACGAATGTGCAAATTACCAGTCTTGGCAAATTAATAACAATATTTTCGAGTTTCAAATATTTAAACTTCTTATAAAAGGAAAATGAGTTGTTTATAATCTTTATGCTTCTTTGGGCTCAGAATAGAGTAGCTTTTATTGACAAATAAATATTAAAAAAATATTAAAAATCTTAACTTGTTAGCCATATCACTATTATTGTCAAGTTTCAAATATAAATTACTGCTCATAAAAGAAAATTGAATAGTTTATAATGTTTGAGCCTCTAACATATTAATTCATAGAATTAGAACAAAACTGTCTAGGTCATATGAACATTATTGTCTAGTTTCAATATTAACTTTTTTTTTTGATAATGTAGGAATTGATGCGTAAATGTAAATCGATAATTAACATCGACCGCATACCTTTGAGTGCGAAAATATTCTTGAATCTTGAATTGATCATGGCTTTCACGGTCGGTCATACAATCACATTGGAAAGTACGCGCACTTTCACGGTTTAATTACCCAACTCTTATGTTAAGGAAGAGAAGAAAAAGATATGCTCTGGAGAGAATCGATGTTCTCTTTGGTAGTTAATCATATTAATTCTTTTGTATCATTTTCCTCTGAAGCCAATCATAACGGGTAAATAAACCATCCGACCTGCGAGTTTAGGATTGTTTGGGAATTCACAATTATAGCCCAACCTTACCAAAAGGCGACATAATTGGTCGACCGGTGAATATATGTAAACGATGTATAGCAAAATAGTCTTCCTTTCGCATACGTGTCTTTTCATTTTGGTTCAACTTCTTTCTTAGACATGTTCCATAATCGAATCTTTCATAGCTATTGAAAATATGCTAAAGTAGCTATCATTGAACGAAAACTTTAAGATATAGGACATACACAGTAATGAAGCAAGGATTTATTCACTTACTCATATATGGCTTGAATATAAGTTAATGGATATCCATATCACTCATTTATCATTATCATGACCTCATCCTGACTCTCTCCATGGCGACATATTTCAATAACTTCTCATTGCTATATAACATACTTTCTCATCTTGTATGTGTGTGCACCAGTGTTTTATATTAAACAAACATATGAAAAATATGAAGGAAAAAAAGAAATATTTATTATAGAACAAATGAAGTGTCATAATGATACAACAATTTATCGCATTCTACGCAATCCTAGAGATTTAACATGTCTCACATACATATCTCTAGGAATTGGTTTAGTAAAAGAATTCACAACCATTTTATGCGTAGAAATATATTGAATGACCGCTTCTTTCTTCTCAACCGTGTCTCTCACGAAGTTGTATTTAATATCAATATGCTTAGTTCTACTATGACATTTTGGATCTTTCGTGTAAGCAATTGCTGCCCGACTGTTATAAAATATCGTTACTAACATTGGAATGTCAGTCAATACTCTCCAAATATTGTGGAAATCTTTTGAGCCATATTTGCTTCTTGTATTGCTGCAGAACATGCCACAAATTCCGCTTCCATCGTTGATAAGGCTATGCATGTTTGCTTCTTACTATCCAGGAGATGGCGACATTATTAAGTAAGAAAGTATATCCTGACGTTGATTTATGTATATTTAGTGCTCCTCCCCAATCAGCATCCGAGATATGTGAAATAAGAAAATCCTCTTAGATATCATAGGGAATAATTCGCAGTATCTCTCAGATATCTGAAAATCCTTTTTACACCTTTCCAATGTGCTCTTTTTGGATTTGATTGATACTCACTAGACTCACGACATAACAAATATCCGGCCGAGTACACATCATTACGTACATCAGGCTCCCAACAGCATTGGAATATAGAACATTTTTCTTTTCATTTCGCTCTTCTAGAATCTTAGGACATAACCTAAGGCTTAAAACCTCACCTTTCGCAATGGGGTTGTCAATGGGTTTGCAACTACTCATGTTAAAATGTTTAAGAATCTTATTAATATATGACTCTTGCGATGGAGTTAAAAGTTTTCTTAAAAAGTGATATCACAAATCTATCTTCAGACTTCTTTACATACACACAGTGGTCTTCATCAATCATCACAAATCCAAATGTGATCATGGATTGATGATATTTCAAATACCGCTGTCTGGATGGTTGAAGTCTACATACTTTGCTCTCCTGACCTTTAACAATGAAGCCTACAGGTTGTTCCATGTAGATTTCCTCATACAATTCTCTATTGAGAAATGCAGTCTTGATATCCATCCGGTGTAATTCTAAGTTTAGATGTGCCACTATGGATAGAATAAGGCGAATAGAGGCAAACCTAACTATAGGAGAAGACAAGCTTTATATCGTTCAATAGAACTATCCGCATTATGCTTAATTTTAATAATCCATTTATTCCCAATTGCTTTGCATCCTGGCGGAAGATCGACCAAGTCCCAAACATGGTTGGTTCTCATGACTCTATTTCCTCTTCCATCGCATTTTTCCATTCTTCCTTTGCAAGACACGAGAGAGCTTCTTTCACTGTTTGTGACTCTTCACCATCTTGAGGAGTAACAATAAATACTCTCTCTCAATCTCAAAACGACGTCGCGGGATACTGTTACGGTTACTCCTTCGCATTAGAGCTTCTTGTCGAATAAACTCACTAGGTATTTCGCTCCCACCTGGATCAAGATGTCTAGGCATTTCCTTATTTTCCTCAACACTACATCAGGAGGTTTGGGGAAATCCTCATTGACCCTAAGTGCGCTAAACCGTGACACGCCCGTCGCCTAAAATCCTGTCACGAGAAACCTAGTCACGCCTACCATAACCATGTCTCTTTTTCGTTACGATTAAGACCGTGACCATATACGTGGCGTTACCAAAAACGGATCAAACAACTAAATGAAATCTGTATAGGGTCCATATATGTATTCACCGTTATAATCGTGACCATTTTATGGTCATGGTTTAAACCGTGACCATATATCTCGTATGGTCACTGTCACGTCCCGCTTCCCAAAATACAGAATACGAGGGGTGACTAGGCCAACCATACTCCTACGGTCAAGGAATAATCCCACCGCAGTCACATTTTAGCTTCTAGCATTACATGGTAGTCAGTAAACAGTGCAAGAGTAAAGGAAATCCCAGTTCACAACTTTTATTACATCACAATAAAAAGATTTCGAGATACATTTATTTTGCACAAGGGAAAAACTAACCAACGAAATACAGGGTGCTTAAAGAAAAAGAAATGGCGCTGATGATGCAGTCTAGACCTCCGCGATCTTGAAGGGCCGGCCCTGCTCCGTGACTGGGTCCACTTCGTCCTCTGAGCATGCATACTCAGGTCATCAGGGCGACACATATAGCAATAAATATATATAATGGGTACAATGCTATTAAACATGAAAAGCGCAACAGAATACAGAACATGAGAATAATGAATATCAAATAAATATGAATATTGCGATATAAGTATCATGTCGGTAAACCAGGCAATGTGTATTTCTCTACTTATCAGTCACTAAGTCGATGAAATCAATTGGTGGAAAGGATGCTCGTGTTTAACAAGGGTCTCGTGCATGCCCGAGACTACGGTCTACTGTTGCTCGGGACAAAACCATGCAGCCGTGTCGCTAGGCCCATGACCTAATGTATATATATCACTAATAGCGAATGATCTTCCTCTAAGTCTGTAAATCCCCGTTTTCGTCAATAAAATCTTTCTATATATTTTTCCTAGTCCCCCCGGTTGCATAAGTTTTAATAATTAATTTTCCTAAACCTTTAAATAAAGCCCAAAACTAAAACTATATATATAAATCCCCAAGCCAGCCTACTTCCATATTCATTTTTCTAACAAAACAAAACAAAATAAATATACAAAAAAAAATCCCCAACAATCCCTAAAGTCCAGCACCTCCTCAGTCCACCCGAAGAAAATGAAAACAAATTAATTAAACTAAATCCTCCCCAGCCCGTTTCCCCCAAACATCACCCAGCCAACAGAATAAAACTAAAACTCTAATAATATTAGGAACCAAATAATTAAACTAAACTTCCTGGCCCATTCCCCTAAAGCCCGTGCCCATACCCAAACACCCGCGCCCGACCCGACCCGCTATCGCCTCCTTCCCCCCGTCGCTTCGTTTTCCCGCTCCTTCTCCATTTACGTGCTCCACGTCGCCCCACGCCCCGCGCCGTCGCCCCACGTCTCCGGTCGTCGACCACGATCTCGCGCGCGCCTATCAACCCGCTCCTCGTCGCTCTAACCCTTTCCCCCTCACACTCTCGATCTCTCTCTAACTCCTCCTCTCCTCTCTCCAAACCACCGAGCTTCGAGCCCCTGCACCCTGCTCATCCCCAACGACGACGACTACTATCACCTCGTCATCCTCCCTCGTTTCTCTCCTACCAAAACCCGAGCCCCTACACTGCCTCACTCCCCTCGCCTGCACACACTCCTTGCCACCGAGCCTCCACTGCACACCTTCTCGCCGCCGACGAACACCCCTCTGGGCCCCACGACGATTACGACGACGACCAACTCCCACCATCTTCACCAACTCGAGCACCACCGCTGCTTCCTCTCTCTTTCCACGGCCACACCAAGCTCCAAACACCCGAGTCGACCCCTCGCCGGAGCTATCTCCGCCGACCTCCGCCAACCATCGCCGACCCCAGCACACTCACAGGAGATTCACAGCACCCCACTCCGCCTCCAGTGATCACGAGCCATCTCCCGGGCAACACCGACGACGAACCCGAACTCGAGCCGAGGCCGTGAACCCAAACCGTGCCGTTCTTTGCGCGTTCGTGCCGTTGCCGCTGCCGTGCGTCGCCAACGCGTCTCCAAGAAAGTACCCTACTTGCTACATGCTAAGTTGTACTGTTACGAATGCAAAATCTTATGAATTCCGTATTTATAATTCGTGAAAGTTTATATGACATAAGTGTTTGATGCAAAACCCGAACGAAAACCTTCCATTAAAATGACGGAACTTGATCATATATGCTGGCCCGTGTGGTAAAGAACATCGTGTTAAAATTTGACTGGAAAATGTAATCGTTACTGACTCGAACGATCATCCCCGATTACACCCTTTAAAACTGAAAATTTCCCGCGTCTGAAACTTGTAAAAATCATAATTAATTGATTACAAATTTTAATGATGCGTTAGAGGGCTAGAATCGAAGCCGACTCGAAGACCTGGAACCCCATAAAAGTTTTAAATTGTTTCTATACTGAAAATATGACGGAAACTGGTTCGGAGAGCGGCTCTGGACTGCAGTCCAGAGCAGCTCTGGCTGTTGATTTCTATCTCGTAATGCTTACCCCTTTACTGTTTGAACTTATATATTGCGGAACCCTATACTTTATTGAATATGAAACAGTTAGCTAAATAATGAAAGTGGTTTCATCCCTTTTTACCGTCGTTTACTATTTAAACTGTAATTTAAAAGAACAGAACGTATAGCAGTCCCAAACAGAAACAGAACTGACACCCTATGATTGTACAGTACATAACTTCTGACGTAGAGGCGCGATTGAGAATACATCTGGTGCGTTGGAAACCATATTGGAAAACCTAAATTTCATTCAACTATAGAGTCGCTAAATTCTGATCCCAACAGGGTGAAAATTGTGTCGCGAAACGGACGTTCAGTCCAGAAACTGAATTTCCTGCAGCGAGCACTTAAAATGAAATGGCTGTAACTTGGAAACCCGAAATCCGATTGCACTGAAATAAATTTTTCTGAACTTCCGACTGAGTCTACTTGTTACCGTCTTTGTATCGTTTTACTAAATTCTGAACGTATGATTTACTGCAATTTTTATAAGCTCATGAGGTGCATAATAGTTCATATTACACATGACTCGTTAACTTCATAAATGCACATATATTACCCGATTGCCATACACATAGTGATAGTGCGCGTTCTTATTCAGTGTACAATGCATTATCGTGCGTGAACGGTATTGGTTTAGGAGTGTCAAGTACGCCAATGGAAAAGTGAATGATTCGTGACAGTGAATAATACAGTGAATAGTGACAAAACCGTGTTATTGGTGCATACTTGTACACGACTAGACCATACTCGTCAATAGTGTAAACCTGGGGAAAAAGGGGAAATCGAAGTGGGAAGAGTATCGTATTTAGCGAGGACAGTGATTTAGAGGATGATCATTCAAACAGCGACTCTTATATATATTAGGTTGGACCTAGCGGTCCGGCTGACAGGGTTATATCCCGGGCGATACGGGCCGTAGTCTCGGGTATGTACGAGACCCTCGTTAAACATGATCCTCCTTTCCATAACTCGATTTCAAACATGACTTAGAGACTGATAGGGACACAGATCATCCTTGCATCAGTTAGTGACATATTGATTACCTGCATTTTACTTCCACTGTTATTACCTTCTGTGCTTGTTACTTGTCACTATTATAATATTGCTATTACGTCGCTCTGACGACCTGAGTATGCATGCTCAGACCTCGAGGAAGAACCAGATCAGGAGTCGGACTTACCCTTCGAGCTTGCGGAGATTTAGTCGGGAGTACCTCTTTCATCTTTTCTGCTTTCCCTAAAAGAGATCTTGTATTCGAACTCGGTTAGTAGTTCTTTTCTTGTTTATTTGTAAATTGTGAACAATGAAATTTGATGTAATAATTTAGTGATGTAATTCCTTTACTCCTGTGCTTTGTTTATTGATTACCATGTAATGCTAGAAGCCAAAGTGTGACTACGGCGGGATTATTCCTTGACCGTAGGAGCACGGCTGGCCTAGTCATCCCTCGTTTTCCGTATTTTGGGAAACGGGGCGTGACAAAGTCACTGTACCTCGCTAAATACGAGTTCAATTCCATATTGATTTCCTCCATTCCCCGGGTTATATTATGTACTCAAGCATTAGATAGGTTGTGAACAAATACGTATCGCTTTCACTTTCAATCACATTTACACTTATCAATATCACTTTCGTATTTGCCAAAACCCAATCACTAACACTTATAAATTGAAAATGCACAACAGTCGTTAGGTCTCAGTGTAACGATTACTATGCAGGAGGTATAGAGCAAACACAAAATAGGTAGAAATGCACCGAACATATATTCATTAAATCACGACAGCCAACGCCACATTACTTGAAAATTTCATCATAAATCACCCGTATAGAGTATACCGAAACAATATAAAAGGCGTACAATGTATACTTGATTATCTACACGGTAAAAGTAGTTTCATGTCAAACGGAATTCAGGTTAGGGACTTATCGTCATTTTAAATCAGCAATCAGTTGCTGGAATTCCAGTTTCAGAATTGGAAGTCTAACTTCACGCGCAGTTTACTAGGGATTATGTTCAGATTCAGGTGTTTCCCCAGTTTAATAAAATCTAGTTCTATCTGTTATATTTCCAACGCATCAAGAGGATTATCAATAGCCTTCCTGTAGTAGAAGCTACGTCTTGTTTAATGTGGCGGTGTAAGAAATGTCTCTGCAGAAACTGCAGAACACATCGACATTCTAAAATACAAACTAAATATCAAACGACTGTGAAACTGCACGGGACCAGATTCATGTGTTATCTAACTAAATTATCTACGCGATTATATGGGATTCCGTGCATTTTCAATTTTAAGTAAGGACGTGCAGGTATTTAAATTCAGGTATCCTCGTGAAATGCTGCCCCAAACTGCAGTCCAGTGCCGCATTCGCAGCCAAATATCGTTACAGTAATCTATAAATGTCGAGAAATAAACTATGTATGGGTCTAGATTATCGAGTCGGCTTCGATATGAGCCATAGAACATCACATTCCAAACTGTATTGAATTTACAATGATTTTAATAAGGTAACATGCGCGGTAAAATTTCAGATTTAGTGTCGCCTTTAGGGGACGACTTTACATGATTATACATGATATTTTGCATCCGAATTCCTACACGATATTTTGCATCCGTAGGGACAACCCCTATTTGTAGTAGTGGTGGGAGGAAGAAGGGAGCGGGAAAAATATGAGGTGTGGGGGAGAAGAAGCGGGTCGGGTCGGGTCGGTAGGGGCCGGGCCGGGCTCGGGCTAGGATAGGAATTAAAAGAGAGGGGGAGGGATAACAGGCTGGGCCGGGAAAATAAAAAGGAAATGGAAAATAGGGTTAGGGTTTATAAGTGAAATATATGAATATTTAAATTTAGAAAATTTGGGGGAAAAAATTTACAATTTCGGAAAATATTCACAAGGGACTGAGTATACAGTTAACAAAGAGTAAACAGCATGATAATTTATAAGACCGACTCGGTTTAGGAAACATACATGGAAAACAGAATCTGAAAGTGAGAAAATCTATAGCAATGAAATGTAAACATTAAAGGAAACATATGTGAAAAACACAAGCCACTATATAATAGCAATGAAACATAAACATAAACTCAATTTGGGAAGTATATATGAAAATCGTTTTCTGACTGTTGTGCTTCAGTGCTTGGAGTAGCATTCTCTGTGAAACCATCACTTTCAATTATCTTTGATCTTATATTAGACGTGGAGAAATTTCATAGCACTTTATGCTAAGGTCGCTTAGCGATTAACCATCAAGACTGACCCAGTGCACCGAGTTTCCCTTGAGAATCATAAGCAATAACGCCTGAAAAATCAGGTAGCTGGCACTTATCGAGGTTGGATTCGGATTCGGATGCAGCAAGGAGAAGCTGGCACGGCATTGTGAGAGGTTTGGGTTTTGATTGCTTGAATCTTTCATGTTCTGCTTGCATGTCTATTTATGTTTTGGGATCATGTGGATTTGTTTGGGATTGTGTTGGTTAGTGTAGGAGTTGAAAAAGAGAGGAGTTGTTTCTTCTTTAGGTCTCTCATGACCTCCAACTAATCCAGTTCCCTATTACATGCATCGACGAGGTAATCTGCAGAACCTAGGGAAAAAATTTAAAAAATAAAAAATAATAAGTGGAGAGCTTTTTTCTTTCTCCTTTGGTTCCTTAATCAGAATCTAATTTACAGCAGGTTTGATGCAGCATAAGAAAAATCATATGCATCAGTTAAAAATTATATATTTATATTTGCTATCAAGCACGTGCTTTCCATGTGCAAGATGCTAGGGCGCTGTGTAATGAAACGTTTCATTTTAGTGGGGTGCTTGCGGTTGGCAACCGTTCCCTCTTTTTGTTTCAAATTTCTCAAAACCGTCTATTTCTATTGTGTATAAATACTTGATCCATACATCAACAATCTTCCATGGATCAGAAAGAAGAATTGAAAAGTATTTTGTTTGTGTTGGTGCTTTGATTTTGCTTCTGTTTCTCTGTCGGGTATGACTTTAAGAATATTATGTTCATATATTTAGATTTCTTACTGGTGAATCCTTGTCTACAATATTTTTTTTCAGGATTTAAAATGCTGATGTATCAAGCCTTTTCTTTAGTTTAAACATGAAAAAATGTTTTAAAAATCTTATCGAAGATCATGCCAGCCGTATCAGGTTAAAAACATAAATTTCTCATAAAACGAAATCGATATTAATTCGTGTTGTTTTAGTCTCCACTGTATTTTTAGGCATCGGATAGGGTTTTATTTACTTTGAAAATAAGCCATGCCTTATATTTCAACTAACCATTTATACACTTATGGTGGCTAAAAAATGAGAAATGTACAAATTGCTTGAGAAATTAACTCTGTTTCAGTAGCTTTATTTTGTTTATCTTTTTTTTTTTAAAATGGCATGTACAATATTTTTAGCAGTTTTCTCTCCTTGGCCTCTGTTGTCAAAATGAAGAACTATTTGAATTTTTGAATCTAATTAAGGGATCAACCCAAATTTGGAAGCCTTATAATAATATTGTCGATGTTAAAAGGAAAATGAGTAGTTTGTAATCTTTGAGCCTTTATAATATTTTTAGGTTTAGAATGTAGTAGCTTGTATTGAAATTTACTTTTAAAAAAAAATATTAAATTCTGTCTTGTTAGCCTTATAATAATATTGTCGAGGTTCAAATATATAAATTTCTCATAAATGGAAAATGAGTTGTTTATAATCTTTGAGCCTCTACAATATTTTTAGGGTTAGAATGTAATAGATTTTATAGAAAAATAATGTTAAAATATTAAAATTCTTATCTTTTTTGCTATATAGTTGTTTATAATTTTTGAGCCTCTACAATATTTTTAGGTTTAGAGTGGAGTAGCTTGTATTGAAAATTACCTTTTAAAAAATTTTTAAACTCTGTTTTATTAGCCTTATAAAAATATTGTCGAGGTTCAAATATATAAATTTCTCATAAATGGAAATGAGGAGTTTATAATCTTTGAGCCTCTACAATATTTTTAGGCTTAGAACGGAGTAGATTTTATTGAAAAATAGTTTTAAAAATATTAAAATTCTTATATTGCTAGTCATATAACAATATTGTCGAGGTTCAAATATATAAACTTCTCATAAAAAAAGCATTGTTAATCTTTGAGCCTCTACAATATTTTTAGGCTTAGAATGGAGTAGATTTTATCGAAAAATACTTTAAAATAAATATTAAAACTCTTGTGTTACCCTTATAACAATATTGTTAATATTGTCGAGGTTTATATATATATATATATATATATATATATATATATATATATATATATATATATATATAAGTTGTTTATTATTTGAATTTTTGAATCTAATTAAGGAATCAACCCAAATTTGGAAGCCTTATAATAATATTGTCGAGGTTAAAAGGAAAACGAGTAGTTTGTAATCTTTGAGCCTCTACAATATTTTTAGGCTTAGAATGTGTAGCTTCTATTGAAATTTACTTTTAAAAAAATTATTAAATTTTGTCTTGTTAGCCTTATAACAATATTGTCGAGGTTCAAATATATAAATTTCTCATAAATGGAAAATGAGTTGTTTATAATCTTTGAGCCTCTACAATATTTTTAGGATTAGAACGGAGTAGATTCTATTGAAAAATAGTTTTAAAAATATTAAAATTCTTATCTTGCTAATATTGTCGAGGTTCAAATATATAAACTTCTGATAAAAAATGCATTGTTTATAATCTTTGAGCCTCTACAATATTTTTAGGCTTAGAATGGAGTTGATTTTATCGAAAAATACTTTAAAATAAATATTAAAACTCTTTTGTTACCCTTGTAACAATATTGTTAATATCGTCAAGGTTATGAGTTGTTTATTATTTAACTTTTTGAATCTAATTAAGGAATCAACCCAAATTTGGAAGCCTTATAATAATATTGTCGAAGTTAAAAGGAAAATGTGTAGTTTGTAATCTTTGAGCCTCTTCAATATTTTTAGACTTAGAATGTAGTAGCTTCGATTGAAATTTACTTTTAAAAAAATATTAAATTCTTTCTTGTTAGCCTTATAACAATATTGTCGAGGTTCAAATATATAAATTTCTCATAAATGGAAAATGAGTTGTTTATAATCTTTGAGCCTCTACAATATTTTTAGGTTTAGAGTGGAGTAGCTTGTATTGAAAATTACCTTTTAAAAAAATTTTAAACTCTTTTTTATTAGCCTTATAAAATATTGTCGAGGTTCAAATATATAAATTTCTCATAAATGGAAAATGAGTAGTTTATAATCTTTGAGCCTCTACAATATTTTTAGGCTTAGAACGGAGTAGATTAAAATTCTTATCTTGCTAGTCATATAACAATATTGTCGAGTTTCAAATATATAAACTTCTCATAAAAAATGCATTGTTTATAATCTTTGGGCCTTTACAATATTTTTAGGCTTAGAATGGAGTAGATATTATCGAAAAATACTTTAAAATAAATATTAAAACTCTTGTGTTACCCTTATAACAATATTGTTAATATTGTCGAGGTTCAAATATATATATAAATATATATGAGTTGTTTATTATTTGAATTTTTGAATCTAATGAAGGAATCAACCTAAATTTGGAAGCCTTATAATAATATTGTCAAGGTTAAAAGGAAAATGAGTAGTTTGTAATCTTTGAGCCTCTACAATATTTTTAGGCTTAGAATGTAGTAGCTTCTATTGAAATTTACTTTTAAAAAAAATATTGGAAAATGAGTTGTTTATATGAGCCTCTATAATATTTTTAGGTTTAGAGTGGAGTAGCTTATATTGAAAATTACCTTTTAAAAAAAATTTAAACTCTATGACTCTATTTCCTTTTCCATCGCATTTTTCCATTCTTCCTTCGCAAGACACGAGAGAGCTTCTTTCACTGTTTGTGACTCTTCGCCATCTTGAAGAGTAACAATAAATACTTCTCTCTCAATCTCAAAACGACGTCGCGGGATATTGTTACGGTTACTCCTTCGCATTAAAGCTTCTTGTCGAATAGACTCACTAGGTATTTCGCTCCCACCTGGATCAAGATGTCTAGGCATTTCCTCATTTTCCTCAACTACATCAGGAGGTTTGGGGAAATCCTCATTGACCCTAAGTGTGCTAAAACCGTGACATGCCTGTCGCCTAAAATCTCGTCACGAGAAACCTAATCACGCCTTTAACCATGATTTTTCGTTACGATTAAGACCATGACCATATACGCGGCGTTACCAAAAACGGATCAAACAACTAAATGAAATCTGTGTATCCATATATGTATTCACCGTTATAATTGTGACCATTTTATGGTCACGGTTTAAATAGTGACCATATATCTCGTATGGTCACTGTCACGTCCCGCTTCCCAAAATACAGAATACGATGGTGCCTAGGCCAATCATGCTTCTACGATCAGGAAATAATCTCGCCGTAGTCACACTTTGGCTTCTAGCATTACATGGTAGTCAGTAAACAGTGCAAGAGTAAAAGAAATCCCAGTTCATTATTACATCACAATAAAAAGATTTCGAGATACATTTAAACTAACCAACGAAATACAGGGTGCTTAAAGCAAAAGAAATGGCGCTGATAATATAGTCTAAACCTCCGCGATCTCGAAGGGCCGGTCCTGCTCCGTGACTGGGTTCTTTCGTCCTCTGAGCATGCACACTCAGGTCGTCAGGGTGACGCATATAGTAATAAATATATATAATGGGTACAATGCTATTAAACATGAAAGGTGCAACAGAATACAGAACATGAGAATAATGAATATTAAATAAATATGAACAGTGCGATATGAGCATCATGTCGGTAAACCAGGCAATGCATATGTCGCTATTTATCAATCACTAAGTCGATGAAATCAATTGGTGGAAAGGATGCTCGTGTTTAATAAGGGTCTCGTGCATGCCCGAGACTACGGTCTACTATTGCCCGGGACATAACCATGCAGCCGTGCCGTTAGGCCCACGACTTAATGTGTGTGTGTGTGTGTGTATCACTAATAGCGAATGATCATCCTCTAAGTCACTGTACCTCGCTAAATACAAGGTCAATATCACCTTGATTTCCCCGATTCCCCGGGTCATAATATGTATTCAAGCATTAGATAGGTTGTGAACAAATACGTATCGGTTTCACTTTCAATCACATTTCCACTTATCAATAACACTTTCGCACTAATACTTATAAATCGACAATGCAAAATAGTCGTTAGGTCTCAGTGTGCAGGAGGTATAGAGCAAACACAAAACAGGTAGAAATGCACCGAACAGATATTCATTAAATCACGACAGCCAACGCCGCATGACTTGCAAAATTCATCATAAATCACCCATATAGAGTAGACCGAAACAATATACAACTCCATTTTTAATGTACAAAGAATTGATTTAAATTCAATGTATACTTGGAGTATTTAATGTTGCTGATATCTCTTTAAGTATTTATTTCACTCCATAATTACAAGAAGGAGCTTGTAGCTCTTTGGTAATAGCTTGCACTGCTGAACCAAACCACCAGAGTTCAAATCCCATGCCCCACATTATTTTTAATATTATTTTGTTTTTGATTTTTTAGAATACCAACAGTTACACGTGCGTTTCTCACAAATTTCCTACTACACATGAAAATGTAAATGCACCAGTAAGCACTCCAGGAGACCCCCCACCCACCGACCCTCCGAATCGGCCCGACTCGGCCGAGTCGGCCGGCGGACCGGCCGACTCGGGCCGACACCGCCGGCCGGACGGCCGAGTCCCCAACATCGGAGTTGGGTATCTTTTCCTCCTGAAACCCCCTGCATGCTTCATTTAGAGAGATCGGTTACAGAGAACCCATTAACCCCCATTTACTCCATTTTTAATGATTTTTTAATACATTTTTACATTTTTTTAATTAAAAACCCTACACCTACCCTAACCCTAGTCTAACCCTATAAATACACCCCCTACCCTCTACCTTCTCATCCCAAATTTCTGAGCCCACTCTCTCAAAATTCCAAGAGATCTTGTGTACTTTGAAAACGAGCGAAAGGAGAAGCTCCGACGAAATCTACGGCGAACTTCCGGTGATCGTGCTAGGAACTCGCGGCGACGAATCGACGTACCGAAGAACCCTCTTCTTCCTTATCACTCTCGTGTTGTCCAAACCCGTAAGTCCCATTCTAATCTCTCTCTTTTTCTAAGAAAAAAAAATACGAAATTACAAAATCCGACGGAATCGCAACAAATCCGATTTCCGATTCGGTTTTCTATAAAATTCCACTTCTCGCTAATACAATCATTCTTAAACTTCCTCATGTTGATTATTAAACACTAATTAAACCATTTGAACAAGTTTCATCACATGAAATGATAGCTTTCCCAAATTATCGTATTTTTTTTACTTAAATACCACAATGTTTCGATTTCACATTTAATCACATTAACTTGCTATACCTTTAAAGTAGATCACGAGGTAACGACCTACCTCCTCACACACTTACATACAACCTAACACGATACCATTGAAAAACTTAGAATACGATAAAACAATATTTTCATTTAAATACCATATTCTTAATAAAACCATTTCTAAAAGTTTTAGCTTTGTTACACTTTTAAATTAAATACCTCTTAATATGAAAATACGATAAGTTGTGGACATCGGTCGTTTATCTAAACCTGACTTTGTAGTGTCTAGGCTAGGCAAGTGAGAAATGTAATTTTAAAAGGCCCGTCTCACGATGATTCGTGAGCGGATCCCTCCTTTCTTCACTTGTACTTACCTGGCCACAATTGGCGGTGAAGAGGCGATTTGAGGCATCTAACGATTTGTCGTTTAGACCATTTAAAAATAGTCTATTTGAATTAGAAAACCCTAGCATCTAAAATACGGAAAATTGACTTTTTACAAATAAATACCATTTACCTTATAAAACCGTTTTCTAAAGGATTTAGTAATTTACAATCTTTGAAAAGCTTACAACCCATTTTTGGGGAACTCGTTCGGGATAGTACGGTTTATCGTGCACCCTCGGGCTTAGTGCGAGATTCAGACCTCCGCAAGGAGCATTCGGTCTCGAAAGATTTAAAATACGACATCTTAAGAAAATGAGATTTTAGAATATAAAATATTTATTGAAATTATTTTTGTATAAATATATGTAGATTTATCATTAAAATATCTATTTTGTTATAATATAATATTCCATTTTTTTTCTAAAAATCACAAGAATAAATTTTACATTAAAATACCATGAATTTCAAATAAATCAATATTACAGATTAATACCTTTATTTATAAAACTAGGATATTTTCACTAGAAATATTACAATATAAAATCCACATTCATTACAACCCTAAAGACGAATAATAAATACTTGAGGTGTATTTTGAAAAGTATATAAAAGTATTTTTACATAAAACCCCCTCAAGTTTTGTAAATTACCCTAAGGACCCTAGCAATTATAGGTTTGAGAAATAATCAAAATTGCGATCTACATTTCTAATTGTCTGACTCGGGTTTGAGTCTGATTATTTCTGACTTGAATATGATTCAAGTCAATCTACATTCTATAATATTCCAATTCAATATGAACACATGAATCCATGAATCCAGTTATCAATCTATACAACTTGACTGAATCAAACCATGGATATACATCCATTATCCAGTTATTCCGTCTACATGATTATGCAGTTACAATCTGTTTACTGATATCATGATTTTGGTCAGTCATCCAACTTATACAATACAATACAACAATACAATCAAAACACTACGGGGTTTAAGGGGTAGATTGGTACGGAAGGTGTTAAAGGTGGCACGAGGTGGTCAGATTAAGACACCTAATCTATATTCCGTTGCTGTTGTACCGTGGCTTAACGGTTCCTTGTACATTCCGTTTGCCCTGGTCTCTAGCATATAGAGACCCCTCTCGTATACACTGGCATCCTTCTGTACCAAGTTACAAACAACAGCGTTAACACAACATTACAACAATATTATACAACTTTAAAAGATACCTCTTATTCCGTCTTTTCTAATTCTCCCTTATCTTTAGGACTTACCGAGCGACCTGTTCGCTGACGACATTCTATTTCTTCCTTCTTTGAATGTCTTCAGGTAATCTGGACACAGCAGAGATCGAGCCCACCAGTGAAGACTTGGATCAGTTCCTCGAAGACCCCGAGCTCTAGATATTGTACCTTTTTCTATTCAGTATTTTTCATTTCCTGTTATGCCATTGTTTAGGCATCGCTTTTATTCCAGATGTATTTATTTTTCATGCATTGTACAAAAGAATGTTAAGAAATAAAGTTGCTGTTATTTTTATATCTCTTGTCTCTTGTGATTTACCTTTATATTGCTTAGTTACGCTTAGCGTATTTACTTCTGAGTATATACCTAACGGACCTTGTCGCGTCCCCTTCGCCGTACACTGGGAAGCGGGGCGTGACAATATAAAAGACGTACAATGTATACTTGATTATCTACGCGGTAAAAGTAGTTTCATGTCAAACGGAATTCAGGTTAAGGACTTATCGTCATTTTAAATCAGCGATCAGTTGCTGGAATTCCAGTTTCAGAACTGGAAGTCCAACTTCGTGCACAGTTTATTAGGGATTATGTTCAGATTCAGGTGTTTCCCCAGTTGAATAAAATCTAGTTATATCTGTTAGGTTTCCAACGCATCAAGCGGATTATCAATAGCCTTCCTGTACTAGAAGTTATGTCTTGTTTAATGTGACGGTGTAAGAAATGTCACTGCAGAAACTGCAGAACACATCGACATTCTAAAATACAAACTAAATATCAAACTACTGTGAAACTGCACGGGACCAGATTCATGTGTTATCTAACTAAATTATCTATGCGATTATATGGGGTTCTGTGCATTTTCAGTTTTAAGTAAGGACGTGCAGGTATTTAAATTCAGGTATCCTCGTGAAATGCTGCCCCAGACTGCAGTCCAGTGCCGCATTTGCAGCCAAATCTCGTTACAGTAATCTATAAATGTCAAGAAATAAACTATGTATGGTTCTAGATTATCGATTCGGCTTCGATATGAGCTGTAGAACATCACATTCCAAACTGTATTGAATTTACAATGATTTTAACGAGATAACATGCACGGTAAAATTTCAGATTTAGTGTCGCCTTTAGGGGGCGACTTTACATGATTATACACGATATTTTGCATCCGAATTCCTACACGGTATTCATATCAATAAAGGGATCCAACGCAGGTTCCACCATAACAAGATATGTTTTGGTTTATAGTTCGCATCAAACATTAGGATAGTGTTTGGTAATCGGTCGTAAACACACATCTACACTACTATATAACAAAATAATCTAACATTATTATCTAAATTAGGCATTAAGATAGCATGAACAACAAGAGATGGGTTTTCTCTTGCCTTTGGCGAAAGTGGCACGACTGAGGCGGCAGCACGACATGGGCTATAACCACATCACGATTCACGCGCGACTAGCACGGCTCTGGTGATGACTTGGGGAGGCTCGGCACTGTTTCCCCCAATCAAAGCAAAGCAATGCTTCAGATTTGACACGTGGCGCGCTGCGCGCCACGTGTCAAACACGGATGCGCTAGCGCCAGGTGCGCTGCGCCCTAGGCAGTGCACCCAATCAGAGCAAAGCTCTATTTTGAAATTCAAAATTCAAAAATTGAAACAACGCTTCAGATCCAGCGCTAAGCGCGCTGCGCGCCACGTGTCAAACACGGATGAGCTAGCGCCAGGTGCGCTGCGCCCTAAGAAGTGCACCCCCAAACAGAGTAAAGCTCTGTTTTGAAATTCAAAATTCAAAAATTGAAGCAACGCTTCAGATCCAGCGCTAGGCGCGCTGTGCGCCACGTGTCAAACACGAATGCGCTAGCGCCAGGTGCGTTGCGCCCTAGGCAGTGCACCATGTGTATGCTAGCGCTAGGCGCGCTGCACGCCACGTGTCAGACACGGGTGCGCTAGCGCAAAGTGCGCTGCGCTCTGAGCGGTGCACCACGTGCAAAGCACGGGTGCGCCAGCGCTGTAATTATAAAATTCCCCACCGTTAGATCAAAACATCTAATAATAATGATAAATCATGAATTAATCAGAATTAAAATTCTGTTATGGAAAGATTTTCCAATCTTGTTAAAAATAAGAAGATTGCCTTCTGTAAAACAGAAGCCCTAGGATCAAAGATCCAACGGTGGGAAATATTCTCAAATCAATTAGAGAAAGATCTCTTTAACTGATTCAACAAATCGGCCGGCCCTATATAAAGGCCCCAAGACTTCAAGTCTGAGATAGAGAAACCCCCTATAAATTTTGAGAAATTCAAAAGAAAGAAGAGCAAGCTCTCAGCAAAAGAAGATTATTTTTTCAAGGTAAAGATCATGAATGATGAACATAGAGATGAAATCATCTCTTAAAAAGAAGAATTATCTTCTTAAAAAAGATCATAGATCTACAAAGACCAAGGTCTTTCATAAAAAAGATCAAAAAGATATCATCACATAATAAAAGAAGAACATATTCTTCACACAGATCATTGATCTATAAAGGCAAGCCCTTTCAAAAAAATAAGAACTATTGTTCTTGAATCTTGAGACAAAGTCTCTTTTAAAAGAACATAAATTTGTTCACAGATCATAAAAATAGATCAAATGCGCTTTGCGCTATTGAAATGTGCCTTGCGCTATTGAACTGCGCCTTGCGCTCTTGAACAGCGTTTCTGCGTTTTCTGGACCGGCGCTCAGTGCCAAATGCGCCACATGTCAACCACATATGCAACTTGCGCTTTGCGCTTCTGAAATAGCGCACTGCGCTCATGGGCTGGCGCTCAGCGCCAAGCGCGCCACGTGTCACTCACGTGTGCGCCACTAAACTAGCGCAATGCGCTCATAAATTAGCGCTCAGCGCTCATAAACTGGTGCACTGCGCTCATCATCTGGCGCATAGCGCATAACATGACACGTGTCCCTTACATGCGTGCCACGTGGCAGAAGCGCACTGCACTTTTTTGATCGGCGCAAAGAGCTTAGCGCACCATAGGTTGCGCTCACAGAACACAAATTTTTCTTTAATGAGCCAGAGCTCTGCTGAATGCTTTGCATTCAATACAAGACAAAAGAAAAGATTTTTTTGCCAAGATCTAATGCTCAGCATTATTAAAAGGACCAAGCCCAAATAAATGCTCAATAGCCAGAATAAAAATGTTAAACATTTATTGAACTTAGCCCAATATTTGCCATAAGTCTTCAACTTATATTTAATTGAGACCGTCTGCTCATAAATATTTAACACATCTTAATCCCAAATTGTACTACAGATCTTTCAACCAACTTACACCGGTTCGAGGGTACATCTCTTTACTCCTCTGATATCTGTCGTTGTAATCCTTCAACGTCTTCAGAGAGGGAGGGGTCCCAACAACCACACATTTCACGGACTGTGGGGTCCTTAAACTCATGGACTATGATGTCCTTAAACTTTATAGACTACGACGTCTTTAAACTAAGGACTGTGGGGTCCTTAAACTCACGGACTACGATGTCCTTAACCTGGACTGTGGGGTCCTTAAGCCCACGGACTACGATGTCCTTAACCTCGGACTGTGGGGTCCTTAAGCCCACGGAATATGATGTCCTTAACCTTGGACTGTGGGGTCCTTAAACTCACGGACTATGATGTCCTTAACCTTGGACCACCATGTCCTTAAATTGGTAATTGACCGCAAAGTCCTAAAACTAAAACAATAGAGCCCAAATGCTCTTTTGTTCGATCTAAACGATCCCGTTAAGTTGATCTCAGTCTAAAATTAGACTGACATATCCTTAACAAGCGTTAAGTTGATCTTAGTCTAAAATTAGACTAACGTATCCTTAACTAACGTTTAAGTTGATCTTAGTCTCAAATGAGACTAACGTATCCTTAAACCAAAACCAAAACCCAAATCTAAGAAGATACAGATTTGGACTAATCCACACCCTATGGGCGACAACATAAATTAGTCTCCGTATACAATCTACGGGCAACCAAAAACAAAACAAACACTCACGACATGAAGTGACCATATGGAGAAGGAGAAAGTGGTTACCGCGATGCGGTAGCGTAATTAACTGCAGGGGCTTGCGCCTGCAGGGAAGAGCGTCCCCATAATCAAAACCCCTCAAACGAGGGGGAATCTGACGAAGTCTGCTACATCGGCCGCATCCGTTTAAACCTTCGATACATGGTGTCATAAATCAACTTGGCATCTTCGGAGAGGTGGACGGATACCACCAATTAGCATCTGCCCCGAAATTCAGGCCAGACGGACCTGCGCGGTCGCGTCTCCGAGTCTTTCGGTGGGGAACATATTCTGGCACGCCCGGCGGGACCTTTTTCTCTTTCCACTCCATACTTCATGTGTCGTGTTCGCGAACGAATCGCGGTTTGCTAATGGTTGCCCTTGGTTCGAGGTACTAAGATTTGGTGTCTTGCTTGGTGCAGAAAACGAAAGATCAATGGCGTCTACTTACACGAAGTGTTCCAGCTGCAACTGCAACTCACGTTCCGCCTCATCTGGAGGTATAGCTTACGGGCCCCAGGAGGCCTCCCTGTTCACAATGCCGATAGAACAGGTGACGCAGGCTACCACCGGTTTGTTCTTCGGGACCATGCTCCCACCAGTGAGCATTAACATCCCGCTGCCGCAAGAAATGCAAAAGAAGTCGGTCTTTGATCGGCTCACTACTACCACGACCCCTCTCAACGGGTCGTCCGATGTCAAGCCAACAACATCAGCCTTCGATAGGCTGAGCCTGAACTCCAATGGGCCTGTCAAGAAGCCCACGATACCTGAAGCGGCCATCTCAAAGCGGATAGCCATTCTTGCTCTCAAGGTCGCTAAAGAAGCTTCTCCCGTCTAGGGATCAGTCTTTACAAGGCTGGCCACTCCGGCTCCCGTTCCTGCTCAAAGGTCTATCTTTGACAGATTGGATACTGCTACTCAACGGACGTCGGTCTTCAAGAGGCTGGTGCCAGCAACGCCACACCAGAACAGGGGGCATGACAAAGCTATCCCCATAGCCGAACCAACACCATCTGCGCGACATGCTCGCCGTCGTCACTGGCGCCGAGTACGGAAGGCCGGGGGCAGCTCTCCGTCTGGATTTACTCCACCAGCCCCAACGGTGGAAGTCAATGCTGCTGTTCCAACTGGGAATAGCTTTGAATTGCTGAACAAGGTGCGCAGGAACTCTCCTACCGCCGTACTGAAAAGATCTCCTCCACCCGTGGAGAATGTTAGAGAAACGAAGTCGGAGTATCCCCCTCAGCGGCTGTCTTCCAAAATTTACAAAGTCTGGCGACGGGTTCAGGACTCAGTAATTGATCAAGATTACTCTCGCCGGCAGAAAAAGGTGAAGGTTCAGCAGGAAGAAAACCGTCCTGTCAAACCACAAAGGACGACAACTACCTGGGTGCCCGCTGCAACGGCCCCCTCGACTTCAACTGCTCAAAAGAGAAGGGGGCCAGAGAAAGCCCCTGTGACTATGGCAGACCACAAAGACGCTGAGCCCAAACGCCCTAAGTCTGGGGGCATAATGGTGCATACTGTTTATATGGCTTCCGGAAAAGAGGAAAGCCGCGCTTCGACGGGTCACCGACTGCTCACCCGATCCGTGACAAAAGCCCAGGAGCAGCAACAGAAGCTTCAGGAAATGCTAACGCAAATGGCCTCACTTACCGGGCCAAAAGAAAGCCCGGAGACGTCATCAGAGCAGCGTCATGAATAAGAAACCGATGCTGACTTCCTCCGCAGAGTCCTCGAAAAGAAGGAAAGAGAAGAAGCAGAACAAGCGGCTAATATAAAACGAATGGCGCTTCTCTTCCAAGACATGATCGGGATGATGTTACAGCCAGAACCTCCAGCTGAAGACTTTCCGATCATCATTGAAGACGACAGAGGGGAGACATCGAACCCCCCTCTGGCTCTTTCAGCAACCAAGGAGGAAACCATTTCCAAAGCCGCTCTGGATGACTATATTGCTCAGCAAATATGAGCTCACTGTTGGGATGCGGCGGCGTCCCGGCCGTCAAACCGAGGCCAAATACGGAACAAAAAACTTTTTACGGAACCGGCGCTACCGCGACCCAAATACCCGGATCGTTCCATTAACCGTAAACTAGCAATCTGTAAAAGGAGTTAGAAAAATTATACCGATCGATCCGTGTCCTTCGGTCTTTAATCTCCGCACCAAGCTCCTCGCTGCTGCGCTGACGAAGTCCGCTTCCGGTCTCGCTCGTCAAAGTGGCACCACGTCAATGAATCTTTATACGGGCTCCCGCCTCGAACCGAGGTAATTCGAACATGAAGTTTGCTAGCCGACATGTCCAAGATTGAAGTAGAGAGAGTGTAGAATATCTTGTCTCAAGGCACCCAAGTAAATTGGGTGGAGGTTGAAGTTGCCAAGGATGTTGTGAGCAAAGGATTTTGCATGAAAAATTGTGCTTCCAAAAGAAAATTAGCTCGGCCAGAATGAATGGAGGGACTTAAAAGGCTCACTGCAAATTGAGCTCACTGGAAAATGTAAAAGTGGGGAGTGAATTAAAACAAGTGAGTGTATATATATATCATCACAAAAAACCCCTTGCATTATAAAACATGCAAAATTGCAAGGAACCCCCTCCTGCAAAAAACAGCCCCTTCACCCCCAATAAAAACCCACCCCTCACCACAAAAAACGCCCTGGCTTATCAAAGCCTGCGAAATTGCAGGGGACCCCCTACAACCAAATTCAGCCAGCACACCCTGAAGCCCATGCCCATGAATTTCTGTGCAGGCAATAAATTCAGTGCAGGGAATGGGCCGACCAGAAAATTAGGAATGGGGAAAGGGTCAGGGTCAGGGTCAGGGTCAGGGTCAAAATTGCTCACAATGATTAAACAAGAAACAAGATGTTAAAAACGGAAAAAGAAACTGGCAACTCCCAAAATAATCCCGTAACGAATTACGAGATTACACCTCAACTGTAAATACATATCCGCATTTGTATTCCGACCGAATACGAAATGCAATGAGACAAAAATATTCCTACAATATAATACTAGGACCCGGCTTAAACTAAAGCCCGCTAGTATTATCCGTCCGATCATGATCCGTGCACAAGTGCACGGATATGATCGAACCCCGCCATATATCCATATGGCCTTTACAACGTTTCGCCCGAACTTGGGAAACTGTCTGTGGGGGACTCTAATGACTCATCAATACACTGGCACTGGGTATAACCACTAGCACGTCAGAGGTACTAGCTGCACGTAACGGTTGCCCATGTATTGATCGGAAGGGAACCTGACAAGCGAACTCATCCAGAAACCCTACTGAGCCTGACAGTGATAATATCCGTACAGTCCGGTCTGTTCGTCTATGAGTATCGCATATAGGGCCTAGGGGGCTGGTAAACGTCAGACAACCAATAACGGTATAAGTCGTGTCGGAGTGAAGCCCAGAACACCCTGAGATACTACTGGAGTACCTACCAGTAAATCTCGATTACCCTGGCCAGGGATTTCGTGTAATGGCTCTCCTAAACACAGCGCGATCTCACCCCCAATACCGGGAGAGACGAATCCCCGACGATCCGCTCACTGCTTCCATGTGGCTCGGGACTGTACCCAACTAAAACCTGTTTGCACGACTCCTTTGAGCCGTGGTAGGGTAGTAATCAAAGCACAGTGGGAACTCACACGAGATAAATGACGATCTCAGGTCGACAGACTAACCTGTACACATGTCACCAGGGAACTTCTATCTAATGATATGTATAATACCAACTAGTATGTTCCCGGCGAGTCCTGTTCGGTGTACTCATAATCCAATGAGCACCTGTATACATCTTAGGTGAACCAACTGACACCAATAGCTTGTGAGACCGGCCACCTCCCCTCGTCGGGTTCTCGATTGTATACACTAGTCTACTGTGGAGTATCGATGCCCTGTCTCGAAACTCCCACGACTAGGGACACTTTAAGGATGCGCTTATAGACCCCAGTTCCAACGTATATGATCGCCATCATACTGCTGGCAGTCAAGCAAGAATCCTATGGGCTCTATCAACATGCAATAGTGAACTAAAGCATGTACACAATGATAAAGACAAACCAGATAGCATACTATCATCTCGAGCAAGACTGTACTATCGGTATAGATCCTCCCTCAATCATTGCAATCACGTACCTGCGATCCAATAATTGACTTTGAGGGCACTATATCCAACACTCACCAGGCGAATGAAGCGGCCGGCCAAGTCGTTAAAACTGGGCGACCATATCTAGGCTGGTATGATCAAATAAAGTATCCGCCGGGATATACGATCCCTAAATTTCATGTATACAAGGGGACGGGCAATCCCCACTAGCATGTCGCCCAGTTCAAGGCTCTATGTGGCAACACCGGAGGCGATGATAAATTGCTAGTTCGCCAATTTGTCGGCAGCTTGTCGGAGACGACATTCGAATGGTATTCTGAACTTCCAAACGACTCCGTCAAGACTTTCGCGGAAATGGAACTATTATTCACCCAGCAATTCGCGAGTGCTAATGAACGCACCCCAATAACGGCATTGATCAATGCCAGGGTAAAGCCAGGTGAGACATGGGTTCAGTACGCAATAAGATGGAGGAATCTGTGGTCGAAATGCGAACAACGCATCGACGAAGCGCCGGCGGTGGGCATGTTCGTGGGCACTCTGGACCCTCATGCAACCATTTCCCAATTCATGATATTCTTCAAGCCAACTATTTTCCAGGCCTTGATTGACAAGCTGGACCAAATGGACCAGATGGGTCATAGACCGTCTCCTCCAAAGCCGGAGCCTCGGAACGAGAAGGGAAAGGGGAAAGCGATTGTAGTCGCCAATGCTCAACAGCAGCCCGATGGTCTGAGGCCGGTTGATCGCCAAAATAATAGAACTCGATCTCTCGAAGATAAAATGAGACGCCCTTACTCGTTCCCTAGAGATAAGACGAAGAGGTTATTCGAGCTTGCACTGCACAACAGGCTCATCACACTGCCGGAGCCAAGACGCCCAGCGCAACCAGGCGACACTAACAATCCTAACTATTGCCCTTATCACCGAATGTTGGGCCATCCGATTGAGGATTGTTACATCTTCAAAAGCTGGATAGAAGATCAGTACCGGCAGGGCAAATTCGTATTATCCGAGAATTGGAAGGTGAACCCGCCTCGGCCACACACTCCCAAGAAGACGGATACACCGGGGGCATCATGATCTTTCGTAGAAGAAGCTTCATGGGAGGTTGCTCTTTCAGCCAAAACTGAAAGAATGTTGAACGATCTCCAAACATGTCCGGCAATTAGGTGGAAGAATCTACTGGAACCTGAGATAATCGAGGGGATGCTGAAGCCGCGCCCAACTCCAAAAATTGGTGGTGATAGCCAAAGCATTCGCACCCAGCCGTCAAAGTCTTCGAAAAAGAAGAAGAAGACCAAAAAGCCCGTGAAGCCTGGTGACAAGCGCACGGACCTGCAAAAACAGATTGACGCGTTGGAAGAATATAATAAGAAAGCGCGGACTCCAGTCACACTCCAAGAATTTCTCAGTCACTTCCTTGAGGACGGAGATGATGGAGAAGACTCGTCGGATGAATCTGAAGATTACGTAGCAAGTTGTCATGTGATCTCTCACTCGTCGATAAACGATGAAGAAGCTCCTTACACAGAAAAACTGGGGGCAGGTCCCGAGCCAGAACCTCTAGGGACATCAGACGAAATGATCGATGCATTCCTGAATGAAGCTCTTCTTAAAAGCAAAGCTGCTCGAGAGCGTGAGAAGGCCATATTTGAAGAAGCCAAGCGCCGGCGACTAAACGAAAGGGTTGAAACACTCCCGCTAGATCAAAGTACATCCGTCGTAAATAAAAACAGGTTCAAGATGAGGAAGAGGTTCGCCAAAGCCATATCAATGGGAATGAAGCTGCCACCCTCCGAAGGAAACGTTCTTGGTGAAGCGGAAATGCATCCTAGCTACTGCTTATATCATCGAAATATTGCGCGCCCCACCGAAGAGTGCAACGCTTTTAAAAGATGGTGGCAAGGATATGTTGCTCACCGGCAAAATTTCAAGCGGATGAAACGCAAAACTCGTCGGGTGCAAAGAAGTACGACCGAGGAGCGTAAAAGAACCACCGGCAACTGTCGCATGGTCAACACTGGGGGATCGCAAGTTCTTACCTTCGGGAGCGACTCTGACGAAGAAATGACTCTTGGCCCTCTCTTTAAAGAGCCCACCTTGAGAAAGGAGGAAGAACCGAAGAACTGTGAAAATATTCAGCTGCCCAATCGTACGCTGCCCGAAAAGAATATTGGGCCCTCGAACAGTGGGTCAAATAGAAAAGATAAGGGAAAAGAAAAGGTCCCTGAGGATATCATCCTTGATGACCAAGCCGTTGAAAAGCTGACAACCAAGGACCCGCCAAAGAAAAGTAAGGTGGACTACAACGTTTTGGCACACTTGAGAAAGCTACCTTCACAGTTAAGCATTCTCGACGCCCTTCTGCTATCCAAAGAGGCGAGAGATTCGCTGATCAAGGCATTACAAGAGACCGAGCAATTCCAAGCTTTTCTCGCCGAAGAAAAGATGAAGGACGAGTTGGAAGAAGTACACACAGCCGATATCACCTTCGGCGATGAAGATCTCCTCCTTGGGACATGCGAGCACAACCGCCCCCTATATGTCTCCGGATACTGTCATGACATCAAGATAGGTAAAATCCTGGTCGACAATGGGTCCTCCGTCAATCTCCTTAACGTAATGGTTCTAAAGGAAATCTGCATGAGTGTTCAACACCTCGCTCGTGATAAAATCACCATCTCCGGGTTTGACTCCCAGTCATCATGGACGCTCGGGTCTGTGATACTGACGTTACGCTTTGGGCTGCTTGTCACGGACATCAAGTTTTATGTCATTGACGCCAAGACATGCTACAATGCTTTGCTCGGCCGGCCCTGGTTACATGAGTACAACGTCATCCCTTCTACACAACATCAGTGTATGAATTATTTTAAAGATGGTCTCGAGTACACTGTGACAGGGGAACTAAACCCGTTCTCCATGAACGAAGTCCGCAAATATGAGGATGCCAAATACTTCCTGCCTGATTTTGAAGACATAGAAAGATGTCGCAAACCAAAGGATAAGAATAAAGCTATCGCCACTATTCCGGTTTTCGGGAGTGACACCGAGGAGGAGGAAGAAATAGTTTATTCAGGTCCGCCCCAATGCAACAAGCCGGGACCGTCCACTCCTATGTTAATCTTCGGCAGCGACTCGGAAGATGAGGTCAATGTCATATTGTCACGCCCCGCTTCCCAGAGTACGCAAGATTGGGCACGTGACATAGCCAACCATGCTACCTGTGGGTAGGAAGTATCCATCCACAGTCACATTACGGTTGTAAGGATATCAAGAACAAGATAAAAAAAACTAATCTAATACATGTCCAAATCCATAATAACAAGAATCAATAAACAATAAGTGCGGAAGCTAATGATCCAATACAATGAATAAACAGTACGTCCCATAATGCGGGCTCACATCTGGAAATGAAATGAAAATAAATAAACTAAACCCTAAAGAACTCACAGTTCAGCCTGCTGGCTGAAGTACTCCTGCTCGGTCGTCGACAGTGGTACGGAATCTGGGCCATGCAAAACCCAGACGTCAGCGCGTCAAGACATCAAGTATATAATATAAACATGATGATAAGCAATGCAAATATGAACATGAATGAAGCAGTACTAAGAAATAACAGAGCAGGGTAATGTGCAATGGTGACTAAACTATCCTGTCAGGTTTCTACTCTATAGTCTTTGAAACCAATTGATGAATCGTCGATGTAACTCAATAGTATCCCGTGCGTGCCCGGGACCACGGTCAAAACCCTCGGGGCTGAATCCGAAACGTGCCGCTAAGCAGTAAAAGGTAGTAGGATGGACGAGTGATGTCAGCATCAACACTCCGGAGCTGGCCAAGCCCGTAAGACTGATCAGATCAATGTATCGAACTGTTGAGTTACAAGTCGGTTTCACCTTTGATTTCCCCATACCCCCAAGCTATGTATGTCAGGTCAGGTATTCAGTAGTCAAGGACTAATGCCAACACAAAATCCGGTAAGAGTAGGTCTGTCTGGATAGACAGCAGGGATGGTCGGGTTTGTCAGCATTAGGCAGGAGATCATGAAACAAGTAATGTCATGGTACAACAGGATGAGTCGGTATGTATGTATATGTCATGTGTAGCAGGGTCAGGCCAATATGTAGTGCAAACGAGTATGTGCTCACAACAGGTATACAATCAAACAATGAACAGCAGCAGGAAACAGTAAATAACCATATTATTCCATGTAAACACAATGATGTTTTGTATTCTCTTATTAACAGGTTCAAGCACCCTTGGGTGCAACAATCACAGGGTAAAACAATATTAATAACACGAAGCAATGAAGCCATTAAAACTACAGCATACTAATAGTTACAAGGATGATCTAGCAATTTAAGCAATGACGTGCTAATTGGTTTAATTAGTTAAAGTGTGGATTGATAGCATACCGATTAATTACAAGTAACTACTATAATGATTTAACGTTACGGATAATTGTAACTATCAATTCTAATCGATGTTACTAAGCCGTGTGGTTATAACAAATAATATGATGATTAAGTTTGTAGCATGTTAAAGCAAGTATTCGGATACTTGCCTCGACGGTTTCGCAAACCGGAACGCACGGATGCAATGTCGGCAGAAAACGCGATATGGTTGCACGGGCCACGGATCGAGTCCCAACAGAGAACAACGGGATCACACGGACCAGGGGGCTTCGCTGGAGCGTCGGGTTCGCCAAGACGGCACGGTCGGATTCCGGCAAAACACGGCAACGAGTTAGCAACACATGATAAACTTATTGCGATCAGCGGGGGGTTTACTGCACAAAGGAAAGGTGAGGAAGGCTTACCGGGAGGTACCAGGGGGTAACCCCGGCAAGCTCGACGGCGCTGGAACGCCGGCGAGGCAACGACGGCGGCCGCAAAGGCTTGAACGGCCTCGGGGTTCGCGGGAGAGGGTGCTGCGACGAGTGGGGGAGAGGGTGGTCGGCTCTGGTGATCGAGGGGAAAGGAGGTGGCTCTGGTGACGACGGCAAGGATCGCCGGCGCGTTCTCCGGCGAACTGCAGAGGGTAGGTGATGGGGCTATGGGCTCGGGTTGGTGGTCCGGCGAGGGGAGGAGGGAAGCGACGACGAGGTCGGGACGAGGAGGGTGAGAGGGAGTCGCGGGAGTCGTCGGCGACGAGAGGCGGCGTCGACGTCGGGCTCTGCAGTGGTTGGAGGCGTCGTCGGGGTTGGGTGCAGGTGCGGGAATCGGCGGAGGAAGGAGGTAAGTGGGTGCGGCTAGTCTCGTGGTGGCGAGGGCGGCGACGGCGAGGTCGCGGGGAGGTCGACGGCGAAGAACGAGGGGCTAGGGTTAGGGTTCTGAGGCGTTTTCTCGTGAAGAAGAGGATGCGTAGGGGCGGCTGCATGGATGAAAACTTATAGAGGAAGAGAGAGAAAGAGATTGAAGGGAGAGAGAGAAAAGATTTGATGATGATGAGAGAGAGAGAGACAGGGAAAGGGAGGCGGGGCCCACGCGGGTACATTCCCCCGCTGTGATTGGCCACGAGAGATTTAAAAGGGATTTGAAATTAAATTTGAAGGAGTTGGAGAGATATAGCAGGTAAAGAAAATATATATTCGTATATATTTAGTTTAAGATATAAAATTTAAATGGGCCTTTTTGGCGCGAAATGAAACATTTCCAAATCGCGCCCGGGTTGCGCCCAAATGTTCCAAATTCAAATTATAGGATTTTAAGCGGGTTCCAAATTTTGAAAAGAGGTGTTTAATGATTAAAATGCATGCCCCCAAGTCGGACACTTGCACGCGCGCGTAGTCGTCCAAACTTGCCCGTTTAGCCGAACGGGACGGAATCTCGACACGCGGACGCTACCACGCGACTAGTGGCGACGAGTAGGCCAACATGGACATTTTAAATTTCATTTTAGGAGTTAAAATTTGTTATGTGCCAAAATGACTTAACCGGTTAAAATTTAGCAATAAACCCCAGAAAAACAGAATAATTGGAAATGAGCAATATATAACCCTCAACTAGTAATGTAAATAGTATTATTGGGCTCGGGTGTTACACGTATTCTCTGCTCGGCCATCAATACAAACCTTCGCTGATGGAGATCAAAGTTTGCAAGTTGCCATGGTTCCACCCAAGCATCATAAAGAACTAGACGCGCTTGATACCTATTGTGTTGAAGAACTGCAGACATTCTACGTCCTTCCCACGCGAAAAGGTGAAAAGGCGATCCTATTCTACCGATCCGGGGAAACCAAAGTGGAGAGTGAAATCTGGCACGGCGCAGATTCTACACTTGACAGGCTCCAGCCCATCCGTTTGCCCAGATATTACACGAACGGACTAAAGAGACTCTTGAGACGCCAATGTGTACCCTTTAAGCAAACCGCGCGACAAGCACGGTTCTATAACAGGATCTGGAACGTTCCCGGAACTCGACGAAAGTTGCCCAACGGGAGAATGGAAACGACCGGGCTCGGGTATGTTCAATCCAAGAAACGGGGACTACTCCACGACTGCTACGCCATACATAACTTTGATGAAGAAGGAGATGCTCTATGGGAAGATGCTAACCCTGAACCAGAAAGAGCTCCCGCCGTGAAAATGCCCAGTCCGTCGTTCGAAGAACAAATGGACAGGCTTATAAGGGAAGCAGGTCAAAAGGTTCGAGACGACCATAATCGCGAAATGGCCATCTACGAGAAAGACAGGACGCAACGCCTCTTTCAGCAGACTGTGAAAAATGAAAATGACCCTCCTTGCCAACCCGTTGTACAAAAGGCCCGACGCAGAGGCAGAAACAAACCAAAGAACGGGAAAGGCGTTCGACAGCGACAAAACGGGTCCAAGAAGCCACGCAATCAGGAATCGAGCAGTCCAGATTCGTCTCTTATAAAAAAGATGGGTCGAGCATATTCTTTTCCCCAAGATAAGACAAGGAAGATATTCGATCTTGTCATAAAACATCAAATGATGACACTCCCGGAGTCCAAGCACCCCGAGCAAGCAGGCGAAGTCTCTCACCCGGACTATTGCTCCTATCACAGGGCAATAGGACATCCTCTCGAAGACTGCTTCACATTTAAAGACCGGGTAGAAGACCAGTATCAGCAATGCAGGTTCGCTCTATTCAGTAGCTGGAGGGTAACCCTGCCGCAGAAGCATGAACCCAAAGCCGCGAGAGTAGAACCAGATCAACATCGATCTTGGAAACGATCTCGTACCTATCACGCGATAACGCTGTCAGAAGAAGAGCCTGAGAATATGGATGACCTCCCCTGGTGCTTCGAAAACGATGATAACGAGGTAATTTCAGAGTTTCCAAAAGAGCTGGAAGTTGGGATACATACTACTGCAGATAACCTCAAGAAAATTGATTTGGGGACGGCAAGTGACCCGCGGCCGACGTTCGTCAGTGAGCTGTTGTTTGAAGAAAGGGTGGCTATGCTAAAAGACGTGCTCATACAGCATAAAGATTGCTTCGCATGGAACTATTCCGAAATGCCAGGATTAGATCCAGAGATTGCTGTGCACAAATTGGCGATATCTCCGGACGTCAAGTCGATCAAACAAGCGCCGAGAAGAATGCGGCTCGAGCTTGAGATGTGGATCAATGCCGAGGTCAAGAAGCTAATCGACTCCGGCTTCATCCAAGAGGTTCAGTACCCTGACTGGATCGCCAACATCGTCCCGGTGATGAAAAAGAATGGGACGGTGCGCATATGTGTGGACTTTCGGGATCTCAATAAAGCCTGCCCAAAGGACGACTTCCCAGTACCGGTCACCGAGCTGATGATAGACAATACGTCCACTCATGAAGTTTTCTCCTTCATGGACGGCTCATCAGGATACAATCAGATAAAGATGCATCCTGAGGACCAGAAGCATACTGCTTTTCGGACCCCTTTGGGCATATTCTGCTACAAGGTGATGCACTTCGGTCTAAAGAACGCCAGCGCCACCTATCAGAGGGCCATGACGAAAATTTTCGACGACCTCATACATGAAATCGTCGAATGCTATATTGACGACCTCGTAGTTAAAAGCAAATCATACGAGGAACATTTAGAGCATCTAAAGATCGTGTTTCAGCGCCTTCGGCAATACAACTTGAATATGAACCCTCTCAAATGCGCGTTCGGAGTTTCCTCAGGAAAATTCCTAGGATTCATCGTTCGACACCGAGGTATCGAGATAGATCCGTGAAAGATCAAGGCGATTATGGAAATGCCTCCGCCAAGGACTCTCAAGCAATTGCGGTCTCTCCAAGGGAAGCTTGCGTATATCCGGCGATTTATAGCCAATCTCTTAGGCAAGTGCCGTCCTTACAGTCACCTGATGAAGAAGGGAACCCCTTTCGTCTGGGATCACAAATGACAAAACGCACTGGGCGAAATCAAGCAATACTTGCAGAACCCGCCGGTGCTGACTGCTCCGGTCAAGGGAAAGCCTCTCATTCTGTATACAACAGCCCTCGAAGGTTCTTTAGGCGCGCTGTGGGCACAAGAGAATGATTAAGAGAAAGAAAGAGCTCTCTACTATCTGAGTCGAGTTCTCCTGGGGGCAGAAAGCAACTACTCTCCCATTGAAAGACACTGCTTGGCGTTGATCTTCGCAATAACGAAGCTCAGACACTACGCGTTGGAGCATGAGGCCCATCTCATATCAAAGGTGGATCCCCTCAAATACTTGATGTCGAAGGCCATATTAACAGGACGACTCGCTAAATGGGCCCTGCTATTGATGGAGTTATCGATAACTTATCGTCCTCTTAAGGCAGTGAAAAGCCAGGCCATCGCCGATTTCCTCGCTGAGCATCCGATACCTGCCGATTCTCCTTTGAATTGCGAACTGCCAGAAGAACATGCGTTTGACACGATCGACGGGAAGAGAAGAGAGAATGATACCCAATGGGAACTCTACTTCGACGAAGCATCTTCCATGAAGAAGCACAAACAAAGCACCCCTATAATCAAATCAGGGGTAGGCCTCATCTTCGTGACTCCATAAGGAAGGATAATGCGCTTTGCCTTCTCCTTAACAGAGCCGAGGACAAACAATGAAGCCGAATATGAAGCTTTGATAGCAGGTCTCGAGATCGCTATCGACATGGGAATTGAAAACCTTCTCATATACGGAGATTCCCAATTGGTCGTTAGTCAAGTAAACGGCGACTATCAAACGTGCAAACCAGAGTTGGTGAAGTACGGCTAGAGAGTACAACGACCGCTGACTCAAATTCCTTCCTACATCTTGGAAAGCATACCGCGTGCGGAAAATAGCAAAGCAGATGCATTGGCCAAGCTCGCTAAAGAACTGGCTGACGAGAACCTCGATGACGTGAGAATCGTTGTGCAAAGCCGTCGGGTTCTCGCACCGGCAGAAATATCTCCGGAGTCGTCCGAAGAAAAGGGAGTGATCGAGCAAACGACTCTACAAATAAAAGACCAGGAAAAGGCTGTGGATTAGAGAGAAGTCTTTATAGACTACTTCAAATCCCGTCGAGCACCTGAAGATGCGTCCTCAAGACATCAGCTTATGAAACGAGCCCTGTCTTTTGCTTTCGTCAATGACACTTTATATAAGAGGTCATTTGATTCCCTGTGGCTAAGATGCCTAGGACCTGAAGAGGCAAGGAGAGTCGTCCAAGAAACTCACGACGGACTCTGCGGTTCTCACCAAGCCGGGCCGAAGATGAAGCTAAAGATCAAACGGATGGGTTATTATTGGCCCACGATAATCCAAGACTGCCTCGAATACGCGAAGAAGTGCCACTCGTGCCAGATTCACAGGGACTTTATCCATCAGCATCCAAATCCACTGCATCCAACGGTGGCTAGCTTGCCGTTCGAAATGTGGGAACCGACATAATCGGGCCCATCGAACCAGCATCGTCCAGAGGACATCGATTCATTTTGGCGACAACTGATTACTTCTCCAAATGGGCAGAAGCAGTACCGCTGAGGGAAGTGAAGACGGAGAATATCCTCCATTTCTTCAAGACGCACGTCATTTATCGGTTTGGAACTCTGCGACGGATCATCTCCGATATTGGGCCAGCCTATAGAAGCCACAAGATCAGCCGCTTCGCACAACAGCATAACATAGACTGGAGATACTCCTCAGTCTATAATCCTCGAGCTAACGGTCTAGCTGAGGCTTTCAATAAGACCTTGACGAAGATTGTGAAAAAGACGGTGTCCCGAAATAAGGACTGGCACGAGAGACTGCATGAAGCTCTTTGGGCGTATCGAACTACGTTCAAAACAGCCACGAACACAACGCCGTACGTATTGGTATTCGGTACAGAGGCGGTACTACCCCTCGAGATAGAATTACCCTCTCTACGAGTGGCAGTTCACTACGAGCTAACGGACGAAGAGAATTCTCACTTTCGGCTTGAGGAGCTCGATGCTCTTGATGAAACCCGGCTCATAGCGCAACAAAATCTGGAGGCTTATAAAACAAAGATGACGCGCTCATATGAATGATTGACTAGACCGAGAACATTCCGCCAAGGCGAACTCGTGCTAGTGGTCAAGAGGCCTATGATCCCCAATCGCGCCAAGCGGGGAAAATTCGAGCCGAATTATGAAGGCCCGTATATCATAGACAAAGTCTACCAGGGTAGAGCTTACCTACTCATGGACATGCATGGTGAAAGACCTTTTAGGCCAATAAACGGTCGCTTCCTAAAGAAATACTACGCGTGACGAGTCACGGCCTAGGTCAACGATAGATGACGACGACTATGTGCGCTCGCTATCTTCCTAAGCCCGAACTCTATAAGTAGTAGCTGAGCAACGGACCGAAACGTCCTTAAACTAACGACGGACTGAAACGTTCTTAAACTAACGACGGACCGAAACGTCCTTAAACTGACAATGGACCACTACGTCCTAAAACTAGCTGTTGACCGAGACGTCGATAAACTACGGTGGATTACAACATCCCAAGGCTGATACAAAAAAAAAAGAATAAAAAAAAAACGGTATGTCCATAAGCAAAAAGGGCGCGGATGAAAACCCGAAAGGGCTCCATGAGTAAAAACAGCAGGGCTACTGGCGAGTTTTGTGAAAACCCGAAAGGGCGCAATCTCATTGAAAGACACTTGCAAGGTCCTCTCAACCTTGTGAGGAGAAACCACCTGCATGAGATCCTTACGACTCACAAGGGAGCAACACACTTAGGGATCCCCACGATTCCTAAGGAGAAATTACACTTGCGAGATCCTCATGACTTGTAAGGAGAACCCTCTTATGATACCCTCAAGGCTCATAAGATTCAAAAGTCTTAAGCTACATGGATCTGAACCTGTTCTTAAGCAGCCACCACAACCTCCAATACCGCCCTACAAGTGTCTCAATATTGACCCTTGTATACAATCCACGGACGCGAATAAACATTTCCCTAACAAAGTCCCATCCGTGACTAGGGATATGTTTGCACAGTGAACAGCCCTTGTAAGTCCTCTCGACTTATAAGGAGAAAGCACTCTTGTAAGATCCTTACGACTTATAAGAGAACATACACTTAGGAATCCTCACGATTCCTAAGGAGAAAATGCACCTACGTGATCCTCACGACTCATAGGGAGAAATACCTTCATGAGACCTTTACGGCTCATGAAGTCAAAAGCCTTAGTCGACAGGATCCTAACCCTGTTCGCTAAGCCACCTTTGTTCAATATCGACAGAGGCAAATGATGATTCGCTCCTGGCAATATCCCAGTTGTAGCGGTGCTGATGCCGAAATCGGTGTCTAAATTCCAGGCCTGCAGTGAAAAGCCAGCAAGCCACACATGCATACGAAATAGCCGAAATGATGGGGCAACTTGCAACAGAATCAGCAAGTAAAAATGTATGCATGCAAAATAGCCGAAATGATTGGGCAACTCGCAATAAAAAGCAGCGAGTAAAAATAAAATAAATAGTCGAAATGATTGGGCACCGCGAAAAATAGCCGAAATGATTGGGAAATCGTGACCTTCGCGATATAAAAGCTGAAATGATAGAGCATCGCGAAAAAAAAATAAAACAATGATGAAATTTTTGCCCTACAGATGATATCACATCAATCCCTGTATACAATCCAGGGGCGCAAACAAAGGAGGAATCACACCTTCCCTTCCCAGGCTCCATCAGAAAACGAAGCCAAATCTCAACGGTTCACGGACAACCTAGAGACCACTTCGATATTCGTCTCATTACAACAGACGCAACGTCATCCACATGACCCCGTCGTGGAAATACGTCATCCACATGACCCCGTCGCGGAAATACGTCATCCACATGACCCCGTCGCGGAAATACGTCATCCACATGACCCCGTCTCGAAAATACATCATCCACATGACCCCGTCTCGGAAATACGTCATCCACATGACCCCGTCGCGGAAATACGTCATCTACATGTCCCCGTCTCGGAAATACGTCGGCCACATGACCCCGTCTCGGAAATACGTCATCTACATGACCCCATCGTGGAAATACGTCATCCAAATGACCCCGTCTCGGAAATACGTCATCTACATGACCCCGTCTCGGAAATACGTCATCTACATGACCCCGTCTCGGAAATAGGTCATCCAAATGACCCCGTCGCGGAAATACGTCATCCACATGACCCCGTCGCAGAAATACGTCATCCACATGACCCCGTCGCGGAAATACGTCATCCACATGACCCTGTCTCGGAAATACGTCATCCACATGACCCTGTCTCGGAAATACGTCATCCACATCACCCCGTCGTAGAAATACGTCATCCACATGACCCCGTCGCGGAAATACGTCATCCACATGACCCCGTCGCGAAAATACGTCATCCACATGACGCCGTGAAATGCAGATAACGTCAATCTCATTAAACACTTACGGGTCCTCTCGATTCGTAAGGAAGAAAACTCTCTTATAAGATCCTTACGACATATAAGGAAAAACACACTTAGGAATCCTCACGACTCCAAAGGAGAAAAGACACCTACGAGATCCTCACGACTCGTAGGGAGAAAAGTCTTTATGAGACCCTCACGGCTCATAAAGTTGAAAAGTCTTAGCTAGCAGATCTGAACCTGCTTCCTAAGCCATCACTACCCCTCGAAGAAGCCAAAACAAGATGCTCACTCTATCATCTGCCGGCTATGTTTGCTAAGGTGACATGCTGATAACAAAAGAAAGAAGAAAGCAGAGAGATGACACAAGACATTGCGAAAGAAATGTATCCTTTATTCATGAATTCAATTGGGTACAAAATACATCATATGAAAGAATAAAAGAATGAATACATTTTATTTAAAATTACAAATGGTACAAAAAACAATTATTGAGAGGGAAGCGCTTTCAATAATCCGATCAGCCGCTCGCGCATTTTTCTCAGCCCCTTTTCTTGATCAGCTGCCGCGGCCAACTCTGCTTCGACCTGGGCTCGCTGCTACAAGTAAGACGAAAATTGATCCTTGACGGCCCGCTGAGCTGCCTCACGATTTTGTGCATCCCGCTCGACGATGTCGAGCTTCTGCCTCAGTGTTAACCCGTCAGAGATGCATCGCAGAAGGCCTTCAAAGATAACTTTCAATTGGGCAGCATTCGCATCAACCTGAGCATGCAGTCGAGCAGATTCGCTTGAAGTTTCTTCACATTCCTTATGCTCTAAGGTCACTTCTTGTTCAAGATGGCGGAAGTAAGAAGTACTCTGCTCGACCCACGCAGCCCGTTGAGTGTTCACAACCAGAATCTCAGGAGCAGGACGCCTAAGCTCAAGCTCATGCAGGCAATCCTCAATCTTCCTGCAGTGATTAACCTAAGACTCAACGACGCCCTCACTATGAAAGTTCACGAGCGTCGCCAGCATAGGGTTAACCTCCGCGGAAAAATCCACAGCAGATGTGGGAGTCTCCACGTCAAGCTCCTCAATATAGTCGCTCAACATGCGCAGACTATTCACGGCGCCTTTCGAGGATGCACGTCGAGAAAAGGGGCCGGCTGGTATTATGGTGCGATACTCGAACGGAGCTAGAGTCGACGTGATTACTGCAAAATAAATCATAGTCAGATGTCGGCTCAAGAAATAAGGAAAATACACGAACAATAGAGTCTACTATACCGGCTGCAACAGGGGGCAGAGCTGGGAGTACTGGTGGCGCAACGATACCCTCGTCCCCTCCTTCAATTTATAAAGCTACAAGCAATACAAAGAAGAATTAGCAATAATGTGACTGCCCGTTAAAGAAAGGACGTCGATTAGAAAAGATACTCACCGACACCAGCAGGTGGACTAATCTTTGACTGGAAAGAGAAGTGTGGGTGCAGCACCTGATACAGGTGATCAAAAAGGACTCCTGCAAGGACGCAGTAATGCAACGTCAGTGCATAAGTTATACAGCCTAAAAATAAGACTAATGGGTCACGAATCCGCACCTTCCAACATCTAAGATGGTACGAGAGAAGGTAGAGGAGTGATCACCGTCAAAGCGGTAACTGATGGCGCTGCCTCGGGTAGCGCAACCTCAATGCTCGCCACACCAGCATTAGAAACGAGATAAATACTGTCAGGAAAGATTGAAAAGGATTGCAGAATAAAAAGAAAAGCAATGACCCAAAATCTACCCGGTGAGTCGCCGGTCGGAACTGCGACGAGGGCGTCACTTGATACAGCAACTGTTTCACCCTCCTCCATCGGAATGGTTTCGCCGCCCGTGGCTTCATCCCCCGACTCCACGAGAATCGTCATGATACTCGCAGCGCCCGGCAGCGGCAGGGAGACGCAAGGGAAAAGAGCGACGATCGGGGCAGTGCCCGACTCTTGCGAAAGAGTGACTACCTCGGGCTCGACGGTTGTAGCCATCTCACTCATCGCAACCTCGAGCTCGACAATGGTAGCCATCTCACCTACCGCCATCTCGGGCTCGACGATCGTGACCGTCTCACCCACTGCTACCTCGAGCTCGACAATTGTAGCCATCTCGCCTACCGCTGCCTCGGGTTCGGCGATCATGGCTACCTCCTTTACCGATAACCCAGGCTCAGTGGTTGCCGCTACTTCTTCGGTAAGACTCGGCTCTGCAAGATAGGATATATGAGAACTGAAAGTTAAAACTTTGACAACAGAACCCAATGTCATATTAACTTGAGTTGGTCTTCCGATTGCTTCCCGAGCCGCACGTGCTGCCCATCTGTGGGCAGTGGACAAGGCAGCCAGAGTATCTTCTGAAGGAGTAGGGGCAGGGGTAGCGGTGCTAGAACCTGCACCCGCGGCCAAGGCAACACTACGCTCCCTTGCCGCGCGCATTCTGCGCTTCCTTTCCGCTCGGGCTGTTAGAGCGGATATTCTAGAAGCCTCCATCAACAGGATGTCATCGTCCGCGCCAAGGGTTACCTCTGGAGCCGTCAAGGCATCCGTCATCGGTCGTTTGAGTAAGGCATCTTTCGGCAGTGCCAAGGAGGCCGGGACTTCGATGGCTGGCCCCAGAAGAATCTCCGCATCACCTTGCGGGATTGGCATTGTAGTTCCTGCGATAAGATAAAGAAGGGGTCAGATTGTCCATAAGAAAGGAGAATGAAGATGCGATAAGCCAAGACATACCAATGCCCAACAAAGCGCGATTCCTCTTCTCCTCCTCGAAGGTCATGAGGGAAGCCGCCAGAGCCTCTTCAGTGGTAAAGCCTGTTACAGAAGAAAAATGTTAGTCAAGACATGATAATAAAAATAAAAATATAATGCAATAATAGAAGTTACGGTTTATACTCACTTGATTGCGCGAGGACGGCCATTTCCGCTTTGTGACTTGCGGATCGCACAGAAGCTGCAATGGCGGCCTCGAGATCAGTATCTTCCGGCGCTATGAAGAGACCCTCATTGGTCCCATATTCGCTCAGGCCCTCATTATAAGGAGCATATGGCTCCAGCCCGAGTATAGCGTCTAGAGAGAGGACCGACTTCTTCTTCCTCTTCTGCGAGCGAGCTTCAGTCGCAGATAGCACAAGCTTATGCTTGGTGGGCACTTTGGGGCGACGAGTCCCGATATCTGAGCCTACTCCAGATTCGGGGGAAGCTACATTTACTGTCTCCGTGGGAGCACGGGGCACCGGTAGTACATCCACCGTCTCCACGGAAGCACGGGGCACCGGTAGCTCAGGCCTCTCGTCGGGGACTTCAACCACGGCAGCTTCTCTTAGCGGAGGAAGAACAATGGTCCGTCACTTCAAGGGGAGGTTTCGGTCACTAGCAGGGGATGCACCCTTGTGGTCGAGTAGCAGCCGCTTCTCCTCTCTGATAACAGCACCCATTGCATGTTGATACCAAGCCACGTGTACATTAAGGGCCCTTGGGACACAACTCGGCTCGCTGATGAAGAAGTGAGATCCCGTATTCAAGCGCATGAAATGATGCAGCACGCCCCGCATTCCCTCTTCGGTGGCAGCAGGTTCTACCAAGAAAGCCTCCAGCGGGACTCCCTGATTGTAACTCTGTTGCTGGGCAAAACGATGGGGGTTGTATCTCATGAATAGCGCCGCATCATTTTGCCTGAATACAAGAAAGCCCGGCCTGATGGAGTATAAATGGAGAATCTCCCGGGCTTTCAACACGGAGGCCCTGTCCTTAAAAATGTCTTGCAGTGACAGCACCGCCTTTGAAGTTTCCTGGCCGATGGTCAAGAATTTGTCTGTGAAAGACATACCATCTCCGACCGTGCGCGGACGAAGGAGCAAGCCCCTAGCTTCCCGCTGTGACGGACTCACGATGGAGGCGTCAACCAGCCGCATAATCCAAGGGAACTTGCATCTCTCGTAAAACGAAGGTCTCTTGTGAATGCCAAAGACCCCGAGCACGTGCAGCTCCATCCATGAAGTGAAGTAATGCATCGGGAAGTTGGCAGGATGCACCCCCGGTTCAGTGGTATCCGCCGCTACGCTAAGACCATGGTATAAGTGGGCTAACCCGGCGATCCCGATGGCCACTTGTATTCCGGCAACCATGCGATGCGCGGGGTAGAAGACGGAAGGCCTCATATAACGAGGATGCATAGGGAGGGCGAACCAACTCAACCATAGCCCAAGAAACCCAAGAAAGAACGCCTCCTCGTCAATGCCCGGAGCGGCGATTTCTGACAGAGGGACGATCGCGACGTCAGGAAGGAAGAAACCCTTCTGATCAGCTTCCAGTATCGGCCGACGGTCCAAGCCAAAGCTGAAGGGATCATCAAGTTTAGAAAACTGTTCGCTTTGTCGCGACAAAATCTCCGGGCGAAGAAAACGGGCAATGAAGTCCGCAAAGCTGATCCCTCGGCCTCCGGATTCAAGGAAGAAGCTCTCGTACATGTTCAACACCTTTATCAGACTGGGGAACTGGTGCTGAATGGCGTTCTTTGGCGTGAGGCCCATCACCACTGTCTTGGTGGCAAAAACATATTCATCCGGAGGAAGCAGATCCTCGTAGTGCTCCCCTCTGACCGGTAGACCAGAAACCTCGGCGAATTCTTCTAAGGAGATGGAGACCTCTTTATCCAATAGGAGGAAGGTATGAGTCGGGATGTTCCACTTCTCCAAAAATGCCTTAATCCACCATGTGGAAGGTGCAGAATACTGGAACAACGAAGCGTAGACCGTAGGGTATAAGCTGAGCTTTAGCAGCTGCGATTTCTTCGCCGACAAGATGTACCGGGCCCACTGCAAGTACCCGGCCGGATGACGGGGAGTTAGCCCGATGTTGTAGGGCTGTCCCCAAGGGCGCAACTCGCCCTGGCATATGCGCCGCCCTAAGGTGTCTAAAGCCGCCGGCGGCTGCATGGGTACGGCGGCGATCGAAGGTTGAAGGAGACCCTCTGAAGTCCAATTAACCACCTCAACGGCATAGTTCACCGGGGGTGCATCTGCATATGGGATCGCCGAGATAGGATCCGAAGGCGTCGCACAAGAGAAGCTTCGACGACCTCTGATAATCTGGTCGTACCATCTACCCCACAAGTGAAGTTTTTTATGTTCTGGGTCATGGTCTTTGATGAGCGCGAGAACCTCCCGGTCCACAGGTGCCTCAGGGAATCCTCCCTCTGAACGGACGAACGGAAACGAAGTATCGAAAGACATGTCGCCTGCAAAAAAGGAGGACAGAAGTCAACTGTCAGTTCTATAATTTAATTTTAAATTCTGACACTTGGTACTTTAAATTTGTATCACACTGCAATGCGGTGGAAAGGGGACCAAAGGGGGACCCACAAAATCTAGATGACAATGCATCAATTAATAAAACAGTCTCATCATTTGATGAGACTGTCATTTAAATAAGGAAATCCTCAGGAAAATTCTCATTAAATGAGAGATCCCTCGGGAAAAGGAGAAAATCTCCTTTTGAGAGCAAAGCTCTATGACAGAGTGACACTTGTCAAACTCTGATCATGAAGGAATAAAATTTCTCAAGAGCCTGGCTCTGTAATGATGATGGAAAAATCCATCAGAAAAGAATTAATTAAAATTAATTTTTATAAATTAAAAAATTCTGGGATCTTCAAGATCCATGAACAAACTCTTAAGAGTTCTTCATCAAAGATTAACAAATCAATATGATTCAAAAGAGCAAAGCTCTGTTCATGGGCTAAGAAACCCCAAGAAAAGATCTCTTTAAGATCTATAGGTTCAAGAGAGCAAAGCTCTGTTAATGAAACCCTAAATGGGTTTTCTTTAGATCAAAGATCTATGAAGAGCAAGACTCAGATTAATGGGTGAAACCCTAATTTATTAAAAGTTTTAAACTTTACCTAAGTTTTGACAGAGTTCTGACTCTTAAAAGGTTCTTAAACAAGAAAGCTATACTCTGTGGGAGAATGAAATTCTCAGAAGAGATAATTCTCAAGAAGAAGATGAAAATCATCTAAGAGACCAAAGGTCCTATTTATAGGCATTGAAATGCCTCTTCACCTTCTGAGTTGATCCAAGGGCGCAGATGCTGCCACCGCTGCACTCACGTGTACGCCACGTGAGCGCAACGGGGGGGGGCATTTGTTTCCCCCAATCAGAGCAAAGCTCTATTTTAAAATTCAAAATTCAAAAATCAAAAATTGAAGCAACGCTTCAGATCCAGCGCTAGGCGCGCTGTGCGCCACGTGTCAAACACGGATGAGCTAGCGCCAGGTGCGCTGCGCCCTAGGCAGTGCACCCCCAATCAGAGCAAAGCTCTGTTTTGAAATTCAAAATTCAAAAATTGAAGCAACGCTTCGGATCCAATGCTAGGCGCGCTGCGCGCCACGTGTCAAACACGGATGCGCTAGCGCCAGGTGCGCTGCGCTCTAGGCAGTGCACCATGTGTACGCTAGCGCTAGGCGCGCCGCGCGCCACTTGTCAGATACGGGTGCACTAGCGCAGGCTGCGCAGCGCACCACGTGTCAAACGTAGGTGCGCTAGCGCAAAGTGCGCTGCGCTCTGAGCGGCGCACCACATGCAAAGCACGGGTGCGCCAGCGCTGGAATTATAAAATTCCCCACCGTTAGATCAAAAGATCTAATAATAACGATAAATCATGAATTAATCAGAATTAAAATTCTTTTATGGAAAGATTTTCCAATCTTGTTAAAAACAAGAAGATTGCCTTCTGTAAAACAGAAGCCCTAGGATCAAAAATCCAACGGTGGGAAAGATCCCCAAATCAATCAGAGAAAAATTTCTTTAACTGATTCAACAAATCAGCTGGCCCTATATAAAGGCCCCAAGACTTCAAGTCTGATATAGAGAAACCCCCCTATAAACTTTGAGAAATTCAAAAGAAAGAAAAGAAAGCTCTCAGCAAAAGAAGATTATTTCTTCAAGGTAAAGATCATGAATGATGAACATAGAGATGAAATCATCTCTTAAAAAGAAGAATTATCTTCTTAAAAAAGATCATAAATCTATAAAGACCAAGGTCTTTCATAAAAAAGATCAAAAAGATCTCATCACATAATAAAAGAAGAACATATTCTTCACACAGATCATTGATCTATAGAGGAAAGCCCTTTCAAAAAAATAAGAACTATTGTTCTTGAATCTTGAGACAAAGTCTCTTTTAAAAGAACATAAATTTGTTCACAGATCATAAAAATTGATCAAATGCGCTTTTGCGATATTGAAATGCGCTTTGCGCTATTGAACTGCGCCTTGCGCTCTTGAACAGCGTTTCTGCGCTCTCTGGACCGGCGCTCAGCTCCAAATGCGCCACGTGTCAACCACATATGCAACTTGCGCTTCTGAAATAGCGCACTGCGCTCATAGGCTGGCGCTCAGCGCCAAGCGCGCCACGTGTCACTCACGTGTGCGCCACTAAACTAGCGCAATACGCTCATAAATTAGCGCTCAGCGCTCATAAACTAGCGCACTGCGCTCATCATCTGGCGCCTAGCGCAGAAAATGACACGTGTCTTTTACATGCGCGCCACGTGGCAGAAGCGCACTGCACTTTTTTGATTGGCGCAAAGCGCCTAGCGCACCATAGGTTGCGCTGACAGAACACAAATTGTTCTTTAATGAGCCAGAGCTCTGCTGAATGCTTTGCATTCAATACAAGACAAAAGAAAAGATTTTTTTTGCCAAGATCTAATGCTCAGCATTATTAAAAGGGCCAAGCCCAAATAAAGGCTCAATAGCCAGAATAAAAATGTTAAACATTTATTGGACTTAGCCCAATATTGGCCATAAGTCCTCAACTTATATTTAATTGAGCCCGTCTGCTCATAAATATTTAACAGATCTTAGTCCCAAATTGGACTACAGATCTTTCAACCAACTTATACCGGTTCGAGGGTACATCTCTTTACTCCTCTGATATCTGTCGTTGTAGTCCTTCAACGTCTTCAGAGAGATGACGGGTCCCGACAACCACACATTTCACGGACTGTGGGGTCCTTAAACTCATGTACTATGATGTCCTTAAACTTTATAGACTATGACATCTTTAAACTACGGACTGTGGGGTCCTTAAACTCACGGAATACGATATCCTTAACCTGGACTGTGGGGTCCTTAAGCCCACGGACTACGATATCCTTAATCTCGGACTGTAGGGTCCTTAAGCCCACGGACTATGATGTCCTTAACCTTGGACTGTGGGGTCCTTAAACTCACGGACTATGATGTCCTTAACCTTGAACCACCATGTCCTTAAACTGGTAATTGACCGCAAAATCCTTAAACTAAAACACAATAGAACCCAAATGCTCTTTTGTTCGATCTAAATGATCTCGTTAAGTTGATCTCAGTCTAAAATTAGACTGACGTATCCTTAACAAGCGTTAAGTTGATCTTAGTCTAAAATTAGACTAACGTATCCTTAACTAACGTTTAAGTTGATCTTAGTCTTAAATGAGACTAACGTATCCTTAAACCCAAATCAAAACCCAAATCTAAGAAGATACGGATTTGGACTAATCCACACCCTACGGGCGACAACATAAATTAGTCTCCGTATACAATCCACGGGCAACCAAAAGCAAAACAAACACCCACGACACGAAGTGACCATCTGGAGAAGGAGAAAGTGGTTACCGCTATACGGTAGCATAATTAACTGCAGAAGCTTGCGCCTGCACGGAAGTGTGTCCCCACAATCAAAAACCCCTCAAACGAGGGGGAATCTGACGAAGTCTGCTACATCGGCCGCATCCGTTTAAATCTTCGATACATGGTGTCATAAATCAACTTGGCATCTTCGGAGAGGTGGGCGGATAGCACCAATTAGCATCTGCCCCGAAATTCAGGCCAGACGGACCTGCGCGGTCGCGTCTCCGCGTCTTTCGGCGGGGAACAAGCATGATGCAGAGGTGAGAACGGGCGCTGTGACACGGTTGTGAGGGCAGCGGAGCTCCGGGGTGTTGTGGCGACGATAGAGGAGGTGGCGTCAGTGGTGTCGAGCTCTGGTGGCGGTTGCAACGGGGAGGGACGCGCTCGGGTGAGGGGACGGAGTTGAGGTAGCGAGGAAGTCGGGGCTCGTCGCTGAGGTGGAGCTGGTGGTGGCTGCGGCGATGGATGCAAGGGCCCGGTGGGTCGATGGAGGCAGCGAGGCGGCAATGGGTTCATGGCGTCGGTGGGCTCGAGCTGAAGGAAGAGGAGCTCGTCGGCTGTGAAGAGGGAGCACCGGGGATGGAGTTGGGTTGGCTTGGGAGCTCGAAGGTGTCGGTGGTCGCCTGAGGTGGTCATCGTGGCTATTGGGGAGCGGGTCTCGTGGAGACGTCGGCGAGGGAGAGGGAGAGGGGAACAGTAAGGATTTGGGGGAGGTGATCTCGGGGATTCGTTGGCATGGGTCGCGGTCGTTGCGGCGTGGGCGTAAGGTAGGAGGAGACGTTGGGGAAAGGAAACAAGCGGGAAAAGAAAACGAGGCGAGGGAGAAGAAGAAGGAAGTGGGTGAGTCGGGTCGGGTCGTATGAGTCGGGTCTGGTAGTGTTAGGGTTAGGTTTAGGAGTTAGGATTAATAATTAAGTAAAATAATAAAAAAATATTTAAAAATCTAAAAAAAAGTGCAAAATTATTCTAGGAAAATCTGAAAAAAATATACGGAAAAATATATACGAGAATCGGTGATTTACAGTCACGGTTTAAATCGTGACCAAAAGGTTAAACTATAATATAGAATACCTGCTATAGTAGGTAACCGTGACTATATAGATCTTATAGTCACGGTTTAAACCGTGACCATAAGGGAAAATCATAGTGAAGGTTAAACCATAATATAGAATACCTGCTATAGAAGGTAACCGTGACTATATCCTATGGTCATGGTTAAAACCGTGACCATATTATTAAATTTTTTTTAAACAGAAATCTACGCGCTCCACGCGCGCTTCTTTCAATTGCAACCAACAATAGATAATGATAATACGATCAAATCTCACACAATTATAACAATCAAGAAGTAATATGATTAGAATCAACACAATTATAAACAAAATATATACACCAAACAGTATAATCAATAAGCCAATAAAACAAATGTTTGTATCGACAAATCAAATGTTTGTATCAAAAAATCAATAATCTCTGGTCGTTGGGACGATCCAGCTCCATCGTCCCGTGACTTGAACATACTCCTAAATTCATCTCATATGGTATGCCTGATAGCCTCTACATTTGACCGCCTCAACCCCTCGATCTGCTCATCAAGCATATCCACCCACACATTAAGCTGCTCCACTCAATCTTGGATCCGACGAATCTCCTCCTGCAACGTAGTGGCCACATCTTCCCGCGTCTAGGCCACAACGTACTCGTGGACGGACAGAGGCCTGGCAAAGTATCGGTGGGCCCAAGGACTAACCCCGCGCTCATAAACACCGTGATGTCCGCGGGATATCGAATCCAGAACAGGGACAATGGCGGTAATCGAGTCGTCGGGCCAAGTCCTAAGGCGTTTGTCCTCTCCTGGAACTGGGTCTGTGAAGAATATATATATATATATATATATATATACACACGTGTTAATTTAAATACAGTATCGACTTCATTATATGAAACTTGCTATGTACTCGCACGTGTCCCTGTGTAACGCGGACCGTCTCCTGGCAGCAGTGTAGTTGGCGGGGTCTTTCTTTTTCTGCGATAAAATTAGGATTTATTTCAATAAGTAATTTGCGACAAAGAAAACATATATTTTTAAACGTCGAAATACTCATGAGCTGGTGCTGAGTGCTAGCCTGCGACCGCTTCCCTTGGATCAGGATAGCGCGTTCTCTGACGCCCTTGTTCTAGTTCTCCCTGTTACGAATCGACGCCGCCTTACAAATATATTGAAGAAAATATTATATATCACAAAATATGATTTCATGTTATATTATTATAATCTTAAAAATTAAATTTATACCTGAACATCATCACGCTCGTAAAACGCGACTAGCAATGGTCAATCCTCTCTCTAGACATCCTGAAAAATGGCCTCCATCATCGCCTACCTTTATTCCTCAGTCGCCGTAGCCCAGGTAATGTAATGATGCTTCCTTCATATCGACGTCTCCTCTTGATAACTTGGCATTCATATATGACCTAGTCTATGGGCCGATATGCATCGAACAGCATAGGAATGCCATCCGATGACGCCGATGAATCTGTAATGTCCCTGGGTCTGAAATTACAAATATATATATATAACGACGATTAAATTTAAATGTATAAAAGGGTATGTGATACCTTGCCGATCAGTCATATTTATAGCACATTTGCACAGTCATTTTCCCTATTATTATTAATTATTAAAAGGTGTTATTTATAATTGAAGAACATATATGGGTTTATTTGTAAAAAGAATTTTGTCATATGTTTCTTAATTTATAATTAATATAATTGGGGAATATATGCATATCATATTTAAATAAAATATCCATGAGATTATTAATTATTAAAATATGCATATTATATCATATCAAATATTCTTAACCAATATTATTAAGATATCATATCATATCATTGGTTGGAATATTATCTCAAATAAAACAAATACTACTAACAATTTGATTTGAGATATTGTGCAGGTTTAAAATAACAAATCAGCTCAAGACTGCAAAGAGGATTGAGGAAATCAAATCAAATCGAATGATCAAACCAAATTTGCTGAATATTGGGAGCAAATTGAAGAATCTCACAACTGCAGAGAGAAAGAGATATTTTGGGAATATTTTTATCAGAAAAATCTCCTAACATCACAAGAAGAAGGCATGAAAAACCTGGAGACGCAACTCCATCAGAAGGCGGCGGAACCGCGATTAAAAGGAGCAAGCAGCGGCGGAAGCGCGGTCTAATCGTGGCCGTTGGATATGAAAATTCAAGGGCATGATCGTCTTTTCACATAGTTTAAGATGACATTAGGGTTTCAAGTTCCAGAGCCTATAAAAAGGACCGAGTGCAATTAGGGTTAATCATCTATCCATTGATCTACTGATCGAGCAATCTAAATCTCTCGAGAAAACTAGGGTTTGTAGTTTAGTTTTTTAGCGATCAACTTCTGTAATGCAATTTATTATTCAATAAATGGTAGATTTTTTTTAATATTGTCTCATTACTTTCCTCATTTTAATTTCTGCATTTACTTTCCTTAATTTAATTTTGTTATTTCTTATGGGTTCATTCATCTTTAATCTTTCCTCATTTACTTCGTTTTCCCCGATGAGTGAGTAAATTCTTGCTTGTTAGGGTTTGTAGGATAGGGTAGTATAATGGATGAAAAAATCCCTTAATTTCTTTTTAAAGTTTTAATTTTTATAAACTTTAGCAAAATAAGACTTAATTCTCTTATTCGGCCATGCTATCTATTCATAATAGTTACGACCACGATTTGAGATTCATTAATACTTGCTTTGATGAGGGCTTGAGATAAATAGGGATCAATAGAAGGATAAGGGTCGGTAGAGGGAAACCCTAATTCTTCCAAAAATCCTAATACGCATTCATCGCTATTTCTCTAGTATTAAATAATTAAAAGATAAAAAGAATTATTTTTAAAACTCTATCCATTAACTACTCAATCCGATAAACCCTACAAGCCCTTCTCTTATAAAATTTTCAAATTTTCTTAGTATAAAACGATAAGAATCCATCTTTCTTTATTAACTCGTCTAAAACAAGATAAGTAATTCACCATTTCCCTGTAGACGACCCGTACTCACTATCGGCTAGCTATTGCGACACCGTTATTGATTGCGGTATTTAGAACACATACAAAGACTCAGTTTTTCACACCAATCAAATGGCGCCGTTACCGGGGAAATAGTAGTGATATTTTTCTTGTTATTCGGCTTGATTTCTAAAAAAAATCCAGAAAAAAATAAAAATAAAAAGAGAACCAAAAAACCGCATTTTGTGTTTTTAAAGATTCTTGTGTGAGTTTTGCAAGAAATTTGGAGCAATTGGAGCGAACCAACAGAGATTCAGAGACAATCAAATAGGACCAGATGAGCATTGGAGTACTGTGAAAATTTTTGGAGAAGAGACTCCATCAAACGGCGGCGGAACCGTTGCCAAAAGGCGTGTTTGGCGGCTGAACCGTGGCCATCTTGGGGAGTTAAGCCCCCAAATCTTTCAAATATTATTTTATCGTCTTTCACTCTCCTCTAAAGCTCCAATAAACTGTTTTTACCTGCAGGATTCTTTGCAAACAATGGCGCTAAAAAAATCTATTTGCGTGTTTTTGGATTGTTTTGCATATTTAAAACGGACATTAAGGGGCAAGAAACCCAGCTTTAGATTAGGTAGGGATTTCATCACCCTTCTTAGGCCCCACAAATCACAACCAAGTATACATGTCACGCCCCGCTTCTCAGTATACGGAGAAGTAGACGTGACGGGCCGCGACATATTTACTCAGAAGTAAACACGCTAAGCGTAAATAAGCAATATAAATAAATACACAAGATTAATAAGAGATGTAATAATAAACAACAACTTTTATTAACATTCTTTCTTTACATTACAACTGATTTGAAAAGAAATGTACAATGATAAAAGCAATGCCTAAACAGTGGCATACGAATGAAAAGGAAATAAATACAAGTAGTCTAGAAGTCTGGCCCTTCTGTGAACTGATTCAAGTCCTCCTGGCTGAGCTCGGTCCTGAGAGTCGGGTCCTCCTGACGAACATTCCAAGAATAGAAAGAAACATGAATGCCGTCAGCGAACTAACGCTCGGTAAGTCCCAAAAGAAAGAATAGAATAGAACAAGTAGATAGGGAAGAACTGATAATTTATACAGGTATATGTTTGTTAAACTAACGTAGTTGTTTGTAGCTTGGTACAGAAGGTGTCAGTGTATACGAGAAAAGTCCAACTTTTCCCGTAGACTAAGGTAACCCGGTAGTACAAGGCGCCGTCAAGACCCACGGGACAACAACAATGGATGTTTATCTACGTCTTTTAGTGTCCATCATCGTGCCACTTTTAACACATTCCGTACCAATCTACCCCGTTAAAACCCCGTAATGTATATTGTACTGATTTGTAGTTATCAGACTTGCCGAGACCATGGATATAAGTTGTTCATGTAAACGGTTCAGGATGTATCAAGTAGTCATGGAGTTAAGTCAAGTCATAGCCAAGTCATAGCTATGGTTCGGTCAAGTCAAGTCATGTTTGCATGTTGATATTGTTCTGGTATTCAGGTTCAGGTTCAAGTATACATGTTGGTATATTGGATTCATGTTTGTATTGGATTCATGTTTGGATTGGATTTAGATTGATTTGGACTCAGACTTGAGTCAGACACTTTAAACAGAATTTTGATCCTGAATTAAGTTTAGGAATTATTGGTAACTGTTGCATATGGACGGCAGGATTTGTGTCTTTTTCCAAGACTATTACCATTGGTAACTTCGTTAAGTTTTTCTACCTTAAATAGGCAAGCACTCACTTTCTCCGGCTCCCTGAGGCTCAAGAGAATTGATCCCGCTTAAACATATATTTACTAAAGTCCTTAAAAGCAATTTATATAACTCGAAGGGGTTTTATGAAAAATATTTTATATACTTTCAAAATAAACATCGAGTATTTATTTCTCATATTTAGGGTTTCATGGATGTAACTTTTAAGATTTGAGGTATTTTAGTGAATATTAATTTAGCTTGAATAGTTCATGGTATTTTAGTGTAAAACTTGTCTTGTATTGATACTTGATGGTATTTTAGTGAAACCTGTCATTCTTTTATCTTTTTAGAAAACATGGAATTTTATTATATCTTGAGAATATGTGGTTTTAATAATATTTATATATTATTAAAAATTAATTTTATTATTAAATAGAAAATGCCGTTTTTCTTAAACATCGTATTAAAATTCTTTCGAGACCGAATGCTCTGTGAGGAGATCTGCATCTAGCTCTACTAGCCCAAGAATGTGCGATAATCCGCACCATCCAATAGCGGGTTCCCCAAAATGGGTTGTAGAGGTATAATTGTAAGAAGTTTGATAATACAATTCAAAGAAAAATCAGTTTTTTTAGTTCATGGTATTTAAATGTAAAAGTTTAATTAAAGTTATTTAACATGGAGTTTTAGAGTGAAAATTGTTTCTAAATGTTAGTTTAATTATTAACAAGCAAGGTATAGAAATATGAACGAGTGATTCTCAGGAAGAATTGTAGTTTCAAAGATTTTAGAATCAAATGTCGGTATAACTCCACTTACCGATACGTTTTGAAAAAGAGAACTTTTATTGTAGAAAGAGAAGAAGGGGGTGGGACTTACTTGCTAGAAGGAAAGAGGGAAGGTAGAAGAAGATGCGGAAGCTTTCGTGGCGTCGTGGGGTTGTCGGAACTTGTGTAGATTCTCGCCGGAAGTCGTTCTTGGGCTAACTCCACCTCAACTTCACTTGTACTTAGAAAATTTTAATATTTTTTACCAGAATTTTCAGAATGAGGAGGGGCTAGGGTATGATGTTGTATTTATAGGGTTTTGGAATTGAAACATTGAATTAAAATGCATTTAAAATTGGATTAAAGGTGAAATTGAATTCTCTATTAAATTGCAAAGAAAACAAACAGTGCAGGGGTAATGAGTTAGACCAAAGGGTTTTGTGTGCAAAACACGGGCACCATTGCTAACGGTTGGACCGTCGGCGCCGGTCCCAATCCCGATCTTACCAGCCATGTGGAGGAGTTAGGCCGTCAGATTCTTGCCGCCTGTCCTACTCAGTGTACACAACATTTTACACATGTTTATTTTTCCTGACGGTTCATTTTTACGTGTAGTGCACGTGTAAACTTTTGGGCTTCCAAAAAGATTAAAAGAAAAATCAGGAAAATTAATATGTGGCTGATGGGATTCGAACACAGGGGCTACGTCACAGCAGTGCAAGGGCTTTACCAGTGAGCTACAAGTGCTTTCTTGCTGTTCTTAAACAAATATAACTTTTAAATTGTGCTCAGACTTGCAAACTCCTTTCTGTACTTTAAGAAGAAAAATTTTGTACAGAAAATTCAGGATCGTTACAATACACATAACCCTATATTAATAAAAAATATCTAGACTAAGCTTCTAAGGACAATCACACTCAATTAGGACAATGGAGGATCGTGAGTAATCTATTGCTTATCCGCATTTCTCTTGTGATGTCTAAGGCAATTATGACTAAAGGGGTTTACTTAATCAGGCCTGCTATTTCGGTGATTCGTATAGCGGATACCTCTCACTTACCTGGCATTTACCTGGCTGCAAAATTGATAAGAAGGTGATAGAGGATTTATTCTATGTCTTGTCCTTTGGAAGTCTAGAAACGGTTTAGTGATTTGACCTAGGTGACCTTAGCTCTAGAGACTGATTGTGCATTTTATGATTGGTTGAGTCAAGTATTGCGTCCATCACTCTTGTCAAAGCAAAGCCTTCTTTAAATCGTTCTCACACGTTATCATACACTGCCACGTGCACTAAACCCGCTCAGTGCATGATCGACTGGACACGGGATTCTAGCGCCCGTTTAGTCCGCATTTTCGCTGTCGACTCCGAGATCGATACTTTTTCACCTTCTTTTTCTCCTCCACCTACCAAGTCTCCCCAGATAGCTACACGAACCCAAGCTATATCTGGCAAGGTCGTCCTCTATACTCTGGGCCCATTCTTCAGCCTTAAGAGGACTCTCTTTCCCAGAAAAGTTTCTTGGATGCAACGCACGAAATTGCTTCACTCCGGGTGCTTCGGCTTTGGGACGGTTCATAAGAATAGCATTCTGCTGCCGCTGGTCCTCTAGAAGGCTTTTGATGGCTTCTAAAAGCACCGTTTGTTCGTTGATTGGAGCAGCAACGGTAGGGGGAGGTGGTAAAGTAGGTAGTGGTGTGTTGCCATTGACATTGGTACTGGTATTGTTGGGAGAATCCATCACCTTAATAGAAAAAGAAAGGTTGGGATAGATTCAAGAAATTTGAAATGTAAGGAATGTATAGTTGCCGATTCTTATAATTCTTGTGATATATTGCTTAAGAATTCATACAGAACTGACCTGCATGGGCCACCAACAAAACCTGTCACGCCCTGCTTCCCAATAGACGAAAACAGCGACGTGGCAAGCCCGCAACGTATTTATTATGAAAATAAATACGTTAAGCATAATTAAGCAATATAACAATGAACAAGAATGACAAGAGTAATAAAATGAAACAACAACTTTATTTACATTCAACTTTACATAGAACTGTCTGAAATAAAAGATACAATAATAAAAGAAAATGCCTAAACAATGGCATACAAAAAGTAAGTGCGGCTGGAAAGAGCTAGTAGTCTGGCTGAGTAGCAAGCTGGTCCAAGTCCTCCGGGTTGGGATCTATTTCCTCAGAGTCTGGTCCTCCTGACGAACAATCCAAACAAAGAAACAGAAATGAATGTCGTCAGCGAACTAGCGTTCGATAAGTCCCGAAAGAAGTAAGAGAAGATAGTATGTAATGTGAATAGAAAACCAAAAGAATAGCTGACAGTTAAAGTTGTATATGATTATTCACAGGTATATGATAGTTGTTTTAACGTGGTTGTTTGTAGTTTGATAAAGAAGGTATTTATGTATACGAGAGGAGTGACTCCGTGGACTATACTAACATGTAGTTCAAGGCCTCGTCATAACCCACGGGACGACAACACGTGAATTCATCTAGATGTCTTTTAAAGTGACCTCTAGTGCCACGATATGCTTTCCGTACCAATCTACCCCTTTATTCCCGTGTATTGTATTATATAGATTAAGATTACAGGTCTTGACCGAATTCATGAATATAAAATGTTCAGGTTCATGTTCAGGATGTAATCATGTGTTCAAGCAGTCATGTCAAGTTCATGTCATATTATAACCATGGTTCGGTCAAGTCGAGTCAAGTATACAAGTTTGAGTTTAATGTTTGGATTCGAGTATTCAAGTTCATGATCAAGTATTCAAGTTCGTGTTTAATTTTGGATTCTGGTTTGAGTTTGGACTCAGATTGAGTCAGACACTTATGAACGGATTTAACTTTTGACTTTCTTAGGTTCGGGACTAATCGGCAACTGCTGCACATGGACGACATGATTTGTGTCTTTTCCCAAGACAATTGTCATTGATAACTCCGTTAAATTGTCTAATCTGAATAGGCAAGCACTCACTGTTGGGGTAAAAATTTACACCTCGGTTGACCAAGTCAAAATCAAAGTTAACCCCATGCCAAGTGGGCCCAAGCCCAGATCCAGTGGGCCCATCCCCGGGTCGAGCCCGAACATGAAGCGGCCGGCCTCCCCCCGTGCCAAGATAAAAATTTTGTAATAAATAATTTGGTTGTATTTCTTTTATTTTATTTTATGAATAAATGTAAGAAAAATAGGCATAAAGCCAAATTTTTGTAAAGCCCATGGCTTATGTGCAAAAAGAAATGGCACATGAGCCATGGGATAGGTAAAATGCCATTTTGTGAAGCCCAAGGGGCTATGCGTAAAGTGTATAGCCTATAAAGGCAAGGATAATGAAAATATCCCAACAACTTTTTCTCTCTCCAAAGAAAAATCTAGATCTGTGATCTTCTCCTTCCTCAAGGTTCTAAACCTTCCTCTTTTCTTTTAATTAAATCAAGAGTTTTACTCTTCCTTTTCCAAAACTAAATAGTTTTTCATCACAAAACCCACAAAGGGGAACTCAGATCTGCCATCAGATCTCAGAAAGGAGAGATTTTCAGAATCTCATATTTCTTGATTTTCAAGATCCGGCCAACAAAGGAAGAAGAAGGAGACCCATCCCCAGAAACCCCACTTTGGGGAAGAACTAGGGCTCAAAGGGAGAAGCCCTTCATCAGCTTCAAAACATCTTAGGAGTTTAACTCCTCATATATATATACACAGAATAATAAGTGCTCCTTTCTAGGAGTACAACTCCCATTGCAGGGACCAAGTCCCTTTTGCTGCTCGAGCGCCCACGTGCTGACACGTGGTGCGCTAGCGCTCTTGCACCCAGAGCGCTAGCGCTCGAGCGCACACGTGCTGACACGTGGCGTGCTAGCGCTCATAGCGCTAGTGCGCTTGTGCTCAGAGCGCTAGCACCCAAAGCGCTAGCGCTCGAGCGCCCACGTGTCGACATGTGGCGCGCTAGAGCTCAAAGCGCTAGCGCTCTTGCGCTCAGAGCACTAGCGCCCAAAGCGTTAGCGCCCGAGCGCCCACGTGCTGACACGTGGCGTGCTTGCGCTCAGTGCGCTAGCGCTCTTGCGCTCAGAGCGCTAGCGCCCAAAGCGCTAGCGCCCGGGCGCCCAAAGCGCTAGCGCCCGGGCGCCCACGTGCTGACACGTGGCGCGCTAGCGCTTAGTACGCTAGCGTTCTTGCGCTCAGAGCGCTAGTGCCCAAAGCGCTAGCGCCCACGTGCTGACACATGGCGCGCTAGCGCTTAGTGTGCTAGCGTCCGAGCGCCCACGTGCTGACACGTGGTGCACTAGCGCTCAAAGCACTAGCGCTCTTGCGCTCAAAGCGCTGGCGCCGGCCCCACGCATCCTTTGGATGCCTTTTCCCTTTTATATATATATATATATGTATACATATGTACACACACACATACTCCACGACACTGTCCCTGTTAGAAAAAATTTTCTAACGGGGCGCTGCCCCGCACCCCGCAAGGGGGCTGCTACCCCTAGCCCGCTATCCGGGTAGCGGGACCCCCGTAAAAACTGCGGGGGCCCCGATATATCCAAAACCCATTCAAAACACAACACTGCACATTGAGTTCGCATGACCAGTTTAACCCGTCAATCGGAGGTTCCCTCGCTCCAAAGGCAAGGGGTAATTAACGGTAGCTTAGTCCGCGGCTGCCGGAGATTCGGATCACCACAATCATTAAACCCCGGCCTACCCTAGGCAGGGGGAATCTGTAATGCGCCTGACAAGCGCGTGCGTATTCCCATCTCAATGGGGTGACAAAAAACACTCTACAGATTCTGGCACGCCCGGTAGGACCTTTCTCTCCTCCTATATTTCAGGTTAAATGTTCATGCGAACTCAATAAATATACATATTGATTGTCTATTCTGAAATGATGTTTTTTTTCTGTGCAGCAATCAACTTTCGACGACAATGTCTCCCAAGACGAATTCAGCTTCCAACGCGACCCCGATTCCGTGCGTGGTCAAGGTCAATGCTCGTGTGGTTCTCCCCGCAAGCCTCAGTCGACAGTGTGAGGAACTGCCCCGCCAGTTTGGCTCCGTCATCATCTACCCTGCCAGAAGCGCTCATCTGGTAGAAATCCCGGCAAAACAGGTGGCCAAGCCGGTCTCAAGGGGCAAGAGGCCGAATGTTGTGGTCGCTAAGGCACCACAACTGAAACTTAAGATGGTGTCTGAACGACTCCCTGGCGCTCCAGTGGGGGGCAAGAACTTCGGTACAAAGGGCAACATCAAATGTTGCGGACTACCAAAGAGCCGAAGTCTGCCAGGTGCTTAGAACAGAAAAGTTAAGGCAGAAGCGGCTCAGGTATCGAGCCAATAAGAGGGCCAGGGCCTCGACCAAGTGGAATCTTCTGAAGTTCCAAGAGCAAGGTTACTCTGTGACGACGGCTGGGTAGGCCGTAAAAATTAGCAATTCCTTCGAACCTCTGAGGTGGGTTCAGAAAAATGCCATGACCGCCAGAATCAAGAAGACAGCGGTCCGAACGTCACTTCAAAGAGACGTGTTCCGGCCCCAACGGAAAAAGTATGACACTGTCTCTTCAAGAGTCTATCAGGCGCTCTGTGCCGCACGAAAGCAGCGGGGCAAACCCAGAAAAGAAGCGCCAGCACCATTCAAGAACCTGGTCAGGCCAGCCGCCCTCAATCGACTGCCCACTACCGAAACAGGGGGGTCAAAGCAGCGATCTGTGAAATCAGCCGCCGATAATAAAAAGGCGGCTGGATATATTATCCATACGGTCTATATGGAGGGCGGGCGCCCCAGCGATAACCTTCGCAGCAAAAACAAGGATGGGGCCACCACATCCCAAGCCCAATCTGGCTTGAATGTGGTTGCCGCTGCCCAAGAACAGCCGCCTCCACTGGATGAAGAAAACCCTCTCGATGAGGATGATAGGAAGAAAGACCCGTCGGTCCATGCAGAGTCAAGCTCAGACAGCGAGGAAGAGCCGACTTTCCGCCCCAGGACCGCGGAGCAAGAGCTGCTTCAAGAGCTTCGAAAACAGCTCAGGAGCAAAGATAAAGAGATGGCCAAGCTCTATTCGAAAATTGACGACTTAACGAACGTTGTGATGCAGCTTACGGCTCAAATTGCTCGAGCGCCTCCCAATCAATCACAAGTCGCTACTAATCAGCCGGGTGATGACAATCCGAAGCAGCCATTGCCTGCTTCTTTGGGTCCAAGAATGGTCGAGCCGCACGAAAGCCGGCCACATTCCGCTTTTGAGGATGCCTTGGCCCCAGATAGCACTATCCCGCTAACACAAGATCGGATAATGGATTTGGTCACCAGCAAAGTTAAAACATTGGTTGCCGAAGCTGAAGCTCAGAAAGAAATTGGCAGTAGTGGGCGGCCGTATCCCGCACACTACGATCTGATCGAGTTCCCGAGCGGCTACGTCATTCCTAAATTCAGATGATTCGACGGAACGAGGAATGCAAATCAGCACGTCGCCCACTTCAAAGCCTCGTGTGGAAATACAGGGGGCAATGACGCGCTCCTTCTTCGTCAGTTTGTCAACAGCCTGACCGGTGTCGCCTTCGACTGGTACGCGAGTATACCAGACGGGTCCGTCATTACCTTTGCCCAAATGGAGTCTCTGTTCTGGCAAAGGTTCATGAGCGTCAGTGATAAAATCTCCATTGCCGACCTTGTGAGGACCAAGCCTGGGAAGAATGAAAGCAACACCGACTTTATCGCTCGATAGCGTAATCTCACAGTCAAGTGCGAACCGCCGCTGGAGCAGGACCAGTCCGTCAGCCTTCTTATTGGGAACCTCAGCAATTGGATGGTCCCATTCTTGTGTACAGCGGGCCTCAAAATATTTCAGGAGCTAACCAAGAAAGTCCAAATGCTGGAACGCTCGAAGCAAGAGTCCCCGCCGGACTCTCAGAGAGACAAAACATGGAAAAGCAAGCGGGACGACAATCGTAGAAGCGGGAGTTCCAGCAGTACCAATGTCTTCAATGTGTCCGACAATGAAGAAAAGCGAAGGGCGGGCGAATCCAAAACCAACCGGTCTCGAAAGCCATTGCTGGGAGGAGATGGGCCTTCCCTAGAGGAGAAGAAGAACAAGGTTTACTCTTTCAGAAGGGACAAGGTCCGTAAGATATTTAAAGATGCTTTGAACAACGGCCTACAATTGCCGGAGTCGAAAAGACCCCAAGAAGCAAAAATGACCGACAATCCCCTGTATTGCCCGTACCACCGAGTAGTGAGCCATGCGATCGAGGATTGCTATATCTTCAAGGACTGGGTCGAGAAGCAATACAAGGCTGGAGAGATCGAGCTGTCCAAAAGCGTGTTGGTGAACAATCAAGTTGCAACCGCCAACTTTATACAGACAGAAGTTGAAGCCTTCTGGGAGCAGACAGCCGAACCCGCTGCCGTGAGAAATGAGACCGACTCTCCGCAGCCTCCTTGGAGTAAGCACATATCTAATAAGACGAAGAAGATGCTAAAGCTGCTTCAGAAAAAGCCCAGGACGGAATGGGAAGGACAGAAGAAGCCTACCAGCCCAGCTGCCAATGCGGCTCCATCAGGCTCAAATTCCAAGAAGATCAAGAAGAAGAAAAGTGCAGCTCGGCGCGAAAAAGAGTCTGCAGGGAGATCTACCATTCAAAAATATATCGATTCCCTCGAAGATTATGAACAGAAGGAAAGAACTCTGATTCAATTGAAGGAGTTCTTCCCTGCACAAGCGACTGAAATTCTGGAGGAGTTAGAGGAAGACTCCAATGAAGAGATCCCAGTAGTGACCTGCTATACCATCCATCTTGGCAGCGACTCTGAGGAGGAGCTCTGTTTTTCCGAAGAGGACGAGGAGCTCGCCACAAAGGCCAATCAAATCCAGCTCAGAAGCGGCAAGGCTCTACCGCCAAATCTGGGCAACGCCCCAAAAGGGAAGGAAAAACAGGTTGCTAATGATGAAGATGGCAGAGAACCGGCTGATGAAAACTCAAGTCCTTCCCTAGTAGACTATAATGTTTTGGCTCACCTCCGAAAGCTTCCGTCTCTCCTTAGCATCTACGATGCCTTGGTTCTATCTCAAGAGCTTAGAGATGTTCTCATTCACGCTCTACAAAACCTCGAGCGGTATCAGGCTCGCTTTGCGGAAATTAATATGAAAGAAGCTCAGTACACTTTGCAAGCCGCCGCAGTCACGTTTAAGGATGAAGACTTGCTACTGGGAACGGCTGAGCATAATCGGCCGCTTTACGTGACTGGGTACAGCGACGGAGATCGGATTAATCGCATATTGATTGATCCGGGGTCTTCAGTGAACATCATGAATTTGCGGACGCTGAAGAGTTTGTCAATGGACGTCCGAAACCTGTCAAGGGAAAGGATTGTCATTCAAGGTTTCAACCAAAATTGCCAGCAAGTTCTGGGGTCCATAGCCTTGCCAATCAAATTCGGGGATCTGCAAACTGAAGCTAAAATATACGTGATCGACGCCGACACGTCTTATAAGATTCTCTTGGGACGGCCGTGGCTCCACGATTACGACATCGTCCCGTCAACTCTCCATCAATGCATGAGGTATACTAAAAATGGCGAAGAAAGACGCTTTGACGGAGACATCCAGCCGTTCGGTGTGCATGAAGTCCGATATGATGATTCTCGGTACTTTATGAACCACCAAAATGCTAAGCCACAACTGACAGAGGATAGAGCGGCCCCAAGACTCAAAAGAAAATCTGAGCCGGCTGTCACTTTCAAAAGTAAAAACGCCCAAGTGCGCCCGCGTTTTGGTAGCGACACTGATGAGTCCGACGCTGGAAGTCCGTCCTTCTGTAAAGCTCGCCCTCATTTCGGTAGCGATACGGACGAATCTGTTACTGAAGCCCCATCTAGCAGCAAAGTCCGCCCTCATCTTGGCAGCGACACTGAAGAGTCGGAGGAAGAGGACCTGCCGTGCAACAGCGGTGCAGATTAGACCCCCATGCAACAAGCGAAACTACGAGAGACCTTCGAAATTGCAGACGGGTCCCTAGCCGTTACAAGGGTACCGGAGCAGATGTGCAAAGAGCTCGATGCGTTGTCAGTCTCCACCGTGGACCAGCTGAAAACTTTCTACGTCCCCGGAAGGAAAAGTAGGCAGAAAGGCATCCTGTTTTATGGGTCAAACCCCGTTGTGCACCAGGACGATTTGTCTGTCACGTGCCTTCCATATGAGAGAGGCATAAGAGCCGTCCTCAATCCCAGATACTATGCGCCTGAGATGCGGGAATACTTTAAAAAGTGCAGATGCCGGTTATATCAAACGGAGTCCGAAGCAAAGTTTTACGAAGGGCTATGGCATCCACCTCAGGTCCGAGCACTCATCGATGGACGAATCCCAGATAGACGGGGAATAGGCTACATTCAACCTGACTCTAAAGCGTGCTACATGATCCATGTTGGTGAGGCCAGCGAAAGATCAAATGATGATGTCGAGATAGCCGAGCCAGAAGAAGCTCCTCAAGAGCTCGAAGACGGCGGACAAGCAACCTTTGACGAGCTAACCGAGATTGACTTAGGAACGCCCAATAATCCAAGGCCGACCTACATCAGCTCATTCTTGTCGAAGGAAATGAAAGCGCAGATAATCGCCCTACTGCACGAGTTCGTCGACTGCTTCGCGTGGACGTATAAAGAAATGCCTGGACTTTCCCCTGAAGTGGCCGTGCATAAGCTGGCTATATCTCCTGATGCTAAGCCAGTCAAACAAGCTCCTCGAAGAATGAGAAGGGAACTAGAAGAAAAGGTCATCGAGGAAACCAAGAAGCTCATCGATGCCGGATTCATCAGGGAAGAGAAATATGCGGACTGGATCGCATGCATAGTCCCAGTGAAGAAGAAAAATGGGCAGATCCGAGTTTGTGTCGATTTCAGGGACCTCAACAAGGCATGTCCTAAAGACGACTTCCCGCTACCGGTCATGGAAATGATGGTCAATGACACCTCAAATTACGAACTGTTCACCTTTATGGATGGCTCGTCTGGGTATAATCAGATCAAAATGTCGCTTGAGGATGAGAAGCACACAACATTCCGAACCCCGATCGGAATATACTGCTACAAGGTGATGCCGTTCGGACTGAAGAACGCAGGTGCTACATACCAAAGGGCAATGACCAATATCTTTGATGACCTAATTCATAAAGTCGTTGAATGTTATGTTGATGATCTGGTCGTCAAGACTAAAACCAAGTCCGATCATATCCAAGATCTTAGAACCGTTCTCACCAGACTGAGGGAATACGATCTGAAGATGAATCCTCTGAAATACGCTTTTGGCGTGTCATCGGGAAAATTCCTGGGTTTTATAGTCCGGCATCGAGGGATCGAAGTTGACCCATCAAAGATAAAGGCCATCATGGAGATGCCCCCTCTGAAGAGCCTGACACAGCTAAGATCTTTTCAAGGCAAGCTTGCTTATATACGAAGGTTTATCTCAAATTTATCGGGGAGATGTAGGCCCTTCTCAAAGCTCATGAAGAAAGGAGCTCCTTTTGTTTAGGATGCCGAATGTCAAGAGGCGTTCGAAAGTATCAAACGATACTTGTTGCACCCTCCAGTGCTGGCCGCTCCCATTCCAAATAAACCGCTGATTTTCTACACTGCCGCGCTAGATGAGTCACTCGGTGCGCTCCTTGCCCAGAACAACTAGGAGGGAAAAGAGAATGCCCTCTACTACCTCAGTCGAACTTTAGTCGGGGCGAAACACAACTACTCCCCGATCGAAAAGCAATGCTTGGCTCTGATGTTTGCTGTGAAGAAGCTGATGCACTATCTGCTCTCTCACCGGGTTATGCTGATCTCCAAGGTCGACCCACTCAAACACGTGATGACCAAAGCAAGCCTACCCAGCAGAATGGCAAGATGGGCTGTCATGCTACCTAAGTTTGACATAGTTTATACTCCTCAGAAAGCAGTAAAAGGGCAAGCTCTTACAGACTTTCTCGCTGCTCATCCCATACCAGAAGGGTCACCACTCAATTGCGAGTTACCCGACGAACAAGTGCTACACCTAGAGAATGACGAGCCATGTTGGGAGCTCTACTTCGATGGGGCCTCATCGATAAGGACCTCCAGTAAATCAAGTGTCCCGGAGATAAAAGCAGGGATAGGATTGGTGTTCATCACGCCATCAATAGGAACCCTATGGCGTTCTTTTGCTCTCACCGAGCCTTGCACAAACAATGAGGCCGAGTATGAAGCTCTGATAGCTGGTTTGGAGCTCGCCATAGAAATGGAAATCCTTCGTCTACGGGTTTACGGTGACTCCCAGCTTGTCGTCAACCAAGTAAGCGGCGATTATAAGATATACAAACCCGAATTAGCTCGGTACAGAGGCCGAGTGGTGGAACTCATGAAACGGTTCACTCATATTGAACTGACGAGAGTCCCTAGAGCGTTGAACGGAAAGACTGACGTACTCGCTCGCTTAGCCAAGGAGCTGGCTGATCCTGACATGGGCGAAATTCTGATCACAGTCAGGAGCCGGAAAATTCTACCCCCAGTCTCCTTACGAGAAGAGGAAAGCGCGGAACAGAAGAACAGTCCTGCCGAAGAAGCTTCGATCATCCAAGACGAGCCCGATTGGAGAGAACCCTTCATAGAGTACCTCCGATATGACAAGCTGCCCGAAGAAAAATCTGCGAGGATTCAGCTGAAGAAAAGAGCTCTCCGATACGTGTTTGTAAATGACACGTTATACTGCAGGTCATATGACCAACTCTGGCTCAGGTGTCTGTCATTGGCCGAAGCCCAAAAGGTCATGAAGGATGTTCACTTGGGCGTTTGCGATGCTCACCAATCTGGCCCCAAGATGCGACTTCAAATCAAACGGCTTGGGTATTACTGGCCCACCATGAAACGGGATTGCGGAGAGCATGCGAAGAAATGTCAGATCTGCCAAATCCATGGTGATTTCATTCACAAGCATCCCAATCCGTTGCATCCTATGGTGGCGTCGTGGCCCTTCGAAGTCTGGGGCACCGACATTGTTGGCCCAATTGATCCTCCGTCATCCAAAGGCCACCGGTACATACTGGTCGCGATAGACTACTTCTCCAGATGGGCTGAAGCTGTCCCGCTAAAAGAAGTCAAGACAAAAGATATTCTGACATTCTTCCATCATAATATTCTATACCGCTTCGGTACACCAAGAAGAATCATTTCTGACAACGAGCCTTCTTTCAAGAGCTTCAATGTCTCAAGGTTCGCTACTCAGCACAAGATAGAATGAAGATATTCCTCCATCTATAATCCAAGAGCCAATGGGCTAGCCGAAGCCTTCAATAAGACTCTATGCAAGCTCCTGAGGAAAAATGCTTCAGCCAACAAGAGAGACTGGAATCTCAAACTTCACGAGGCGTTGTGGGCATATCGTACCATGCACCGTACTCCAACTCAGTTCACTCCATACTCATTGCTCTTCGGAGTGGAGGCGGTCCTCCCCCTCGAAGTCGAAGTTCTAAGCTTAAGAATGGCCGTTCAGCACGAGTTGACGGAGGAGGAAAACGTGCTCCTTCGACTTGAAGAGCTCGATACCCTCGAAGAAAAGAGGCTCGCGGTGCAGCAAAATCTGGAGCTATACCGAGCCCAAATGTCACGGGCCTATGACAAGATAACCCGTCTCCGCGCTTTCAAGAAAGGTGAATTGGTGTTGGTCCTCAAAAGACCGATCATCCCCAATCGACATGCTAAGGGAAAATTCGAGCCAAACTGGGAAGGACCATACGTCATCGAGAAAGTATTCGACGGAGGATCCTACCAACTAATGAGTGCCGAGGGAGAAAGGCCCATGCCACCCATCAATGGCCGATATCTCAAGAAATATTACACGTGAATGCTCCAAGTCGCAGGCGAATTTAGCACATCAGCCCTACGGTCTGGATCATACATCGTGCAAAACCGTATACAATCCACGGGCGTAAATGACCCCTATCTCTCCCAAATCCTGCCGGTGAGACTACTTTTAAAGTCCCACCAGCGGCCAAAAAAAAAAAAGAAAAGAAAAAGAAGAAAAAAGAAAAAGAACAAAAAAAAAGGTATGTCCACGAGCAAAACGGGCACGGATGAAAACCCGAAAGGGCTCCGTGAGTAAAAACAGCAGGACTACCGGCGAGTTTGTGAAAACCCGAAAGGGCACAAACTCGTGAAAAGAGATGAAATACACTCGCAAAGTCCTCTCGACCTTGTGAGGAGAAAACCCCTGTGTGAGATCCTTACGACTCACAAAGGAGCAACACACTTAGGAATCCTCACGATTCCTAAGGAGAACATACACCTGCGAGATCCTCTCGACTCGTAGGGAGAAAATGCTTTTATGAGACCCTCACGGCTCATAAAATTGAAAAGCCTTAGGTAATAGGGACCCAAACTTGTCTCCTAAGCCATCGTTCCCCAACGGGAAACGACAAATGATGAGTCGCTCCTGGCATTTCGCTTCAGTGTTAGCGGTGCTGATGCCGACCAAAAACCCAAATCCCAAGTCCTCCCAAGGCAAATGATGAGTTGCTCCTGGAATTATTCCAGTGCAGCAATGCTGATGCCAAACAAGATCCAAATTCCAAGTCCCCAAACGGCGAATGATGAGTCGCTCTTGGTACCATATTCCAGTGTAGCGATGCAGACGCCAACCAAAATCCAATTTCTCAAAATTCTCCAGCCCTACGGCCAGTCCCCAAATTGACTGCCATATACAATCCGCGGGCTCAAATAATTCTCGTCATACCCATGCCCCACCACAATCACCAGTTACGCGGCTGGTCTCCGCCTTTGGAATTATGCTCCATTGAGAAGACCCACTCATGTGTCCTCACGATACATGAGGAGAACAAACCTTTGTGGGATCCTTACGACTCATAAAGGAAAAACACACTTAGGAGTCCTCACGACTCCTAAGGAGAAAATACGCCTGCGGGATCCTTATGACTCGTAGGGAGAAAATGCTTTTATGGGACCCTCACGGCCCATAAAATTGAAAAGCCTTAGGTGATAGGGACTTAAACCTGTCTCCTAAGCCATCGCTCCCCCAACAGGAATAGGCAAATGATGAATTGCTCCTGGCACGCGTGCTTCAGTGTTAGCAACGCTGATGCCTACCCTAACCCCAAAATCCCAAACTCCAATCCAATAGACCCCTAAGTCTTTAAACTAGGAACAGATGACCCCTAAGTCATTAAACTGGGAACAGATGACCCCTAAGTCGTTAAACTGGGAACGAGGGAAATCTCCTCATGGCAGATGATGATTCGCTCCTGGTACCATATTTCAGTGCAGCGATGCTGATGCCAAACCAAAACCAAAATCCCTAAATCCTGTCATGACAAATGATGATTCGCTCCTGGTACCATATTCCAGCGTAGCGATGCTGATGTCAACCCAAATCACATCAAGTCAGTAAAACAACCAATGACCTCCCTGGCAGAATCAAATTCCATCTCGGAAACAAGTCAACTTCATCCCTGACGCCGCAAGAAGCGGGGCAAGTCAAATCCAGAATCGACCGTCCACGTCGTTAAAATGGCAGCACCGACCGTCCACGTCGCTAAAAGGGAAGCATCGACCGTCCAAGTCGCAAAAAGGGCAGCATCGACCGGCCACGTTGCTAAAAGGGCAGCACCGACCGTCCAAGTCGCAAAAAGGGCAGCATCGACCGTCCAAGTCGCTAAAAGGGCAGCATCGACCGTCCAAGTCGCAAAAAGGGCAGCATTGACCGTCCATGTTGTAAAAAGGGCAGCGTAGGATTCCTACAAAGCGGGAACCAGATCACTCCGGGCCAGGGAAACGTCTATCACGGACACTCCGTCTCGTAGACATGTCAAGCAACGACCGTCCATGTCATAAAAAGGGCAGTGCCAGCTTCCCAAAAAGCGGGAACCAAATCAGGTCGCCTCCAAGTAAAAGAAGATCCATCAATTTCATGCACACGACCCACATATGTGGTGTGCATTTATTGATGGGGGGCAATTTGTTGGGGTAAAAATTTACACCCCGGTTGACCAAGTCAAAATCAAAGTCAACCCCAAGCCAAGTGGGCCCAAGCCCAGATCCAGTGGGCCCATCCCCGGGTCGAGCCCGAACATGAAGCGGCCGGCCTCCCCCCATGCCAAGATAAAAATTTTGTAATAAATAATTTTGTTGTATTTTTTTTATTTTATTTTATGAATAAATGTAAGAAAAATAGGCATAAAGCCAAATTTTTGTAAAGCCCATGGCTTATGTGCAAAAAGAAATGGCACATGAGCCATGGGATAGGCAAAATGCCATTTTGTGAAGCCCAAGGGGCTATGTGTAAAGTGTATAGCCTATAAAGGCAAGGATAATGAAAATATCCTAACAACTTTTTCTCTCTCCAAAGAAAAATCTAGATCTGTGATCTTCTCCTTCCTCAAGGTTCTAAACCTTCCTCTCTTTTTTTTCTAATTAAATCAAGAGTTTTACTCTTCCTTTTCCAAAACTAAATAGTTTTTCACCACAAAACCCACAAAGGGGAACTCAGATCTGCCATCAGATCTCAGAAAGGAGAGATTTTTAGAATCTCATATTTCTTGATTTTCAAGATCCGGCCAACAAAGGAAGAAGAAGGAGACCGATCTCGAGAAACCCCACTTTGGGGAAGAACTAGGGTTCAAGGGGAAAAGCCCTTCATCAGCTTCAATACATCTTAGGAGTTTAACTCCTCATACACACACACACACACACACACACAGAGAGAGAATAATAAGTGCTCCTTTCTGGGAGTACAACTCCAATTGCAGGGACCAAGTCCCTTTTGCTGCTCGAGCGCCCACGTGCTGACACGTGGTGAGCTAGCGCTCTTGCACCCAGAGTGCTAGCGCTCGAGCGCCCATATGCTGACACGTGTCGTGCTAGCGCGCTTGCGCTCAGAGCGCTTGCGCTCGAGCGCCCACGTGTTGACATGTGGCGCGCTAGAGCTCAAAGCGCTAGCGCTCATGCGCTCAGAGCGCTAGCGCTCAAAGCGTTAGGGCCCGAGCGCCCATGTGCTGACACGTGGCGCGCTAGCGCTCTTGCGCCCAAAGCGCTAGCGCCCGAGCGCCTACGTGCTGACACGTGGCGCGCTAGCGCTTAGTGCGCTAGCGCTCTTGCGCTCAGAGCGTTAGTGCCCTAGCGCCCACGTGCTGACACGTGGCGCGCTAGCGCTTTGTGCGCTAGCGTCCGAGCGCCCACGTGCTGACACGTGGTGCGCTAGCGCTCAAAGCACTAGCGCTCTTGCACTCAAAGCGCCGGCCCCGGCCCCACACATCCTTTGGATGCCTTTTCCCCCCTTTTTATATATATACATATGTATACATATGTACACACACACATACTCCACGACCCCCGTAAAAACTCTGCGGGGCCCCCGATATATCCAAAACCCCTTCAAAACACAACACTGCACATTGAGTTCGCATGACCAGTTTAACCCGTCAATCGGAGGTTCCCTCGCTCCAAAGGCAAGGAGTAATTAACGGTAGCTTAGTCCCCGGCTGCCGGAGATTCGGATCTCCATAATCATTAAACCCCGGCCTACCCTAGGCAGGGGGAATCTGTAATGCGCCTGACAAGCGCGCGCGTATTCCCATCTCAATGGGGTGACCAAAAACACCCTACACTCACGTTCTCCGGCTTCCTGGGGCTCAAGAGAATTGATCCTGCTTAAACCTATATTAAATTAGAGTTCTTAAAATATTGTTTTGCATATCTCGAGGGGTTTTTATGAAAAATATTTTAATATAGTTTAAAAAATAAATCTAGAGAGTGATTTATAATATTAAGGGTTTTCATGAGCATTTATTTTAATTATTGGGGTATTTTACTAATAAATACCTAGCTTTTAAAAGTTTATGGTATTTTATTGAAAACTAGCCCTTTTATGTAACTTAATGGTATTTTATTAACATTTTAATCTTTTATTTTAGAAAATATAGTTTCATAATATATTGAAAATACGAATTGAGATGAAAAGAAGAAGATATGAGAGGGAGTTCCTCTTTACCGGAAAAGGGAGTTCTAAGTTTAAAAAGAAATGTATCGGAAGTAACTCCACTTTACCGATATATGTTTAGGAGATGAATTGAGATGAAAAGAAGAAGAGATGAGAGGGACTTATGGTTTGGTAATATCGAGAAGAGAGTAAGAATGAAGGGAGGGGGCTTCGTGGGGTAGCGGGAACTCCGGAACGGCTTCGATCTTCGATGGAAAGAGCTTGGTTGCTAACTCCACTTGACTCCACTTGCACTTAGGAACTTTTGAGGTGATTTTGCTAGAAATTTTCAGAATAGAGGGGAGCTAAGGCATGGGGTGGTATTTATTGTGAAGAATTAAGGTTTGGGAATTAAAATTTTGGATTAAAAAGCATTAAAAATGTGTTAAATGGTGAATTGAAGAGTCTCTGTTTGATTGCAAGAAAATCAAACAATGCAGGGGAGTTAAGGGGAGTCGAAAAGGTGTGTGTGCAAAGCACAGAGACATTTGGCTTCATCTTGACCGTCGGCACCGGCCCAATCATGGGTTTGGGCGGTCGGATCTTGAGGCATTGCCTCGAGATTCGTGCCACGCGGGTATATCTGTATTTACTCCATTTTGCGCATGTTTGATTTTTCTGAAACTTTTCATTCCTCCGTGTATTACACGTGCAACTCTTGGGCTTCCAAAAATTAAAAAGAAAAAATCTAAAAATAATTGAGTCTGATGGGAATAGAACGCACAGGCTATGTCACAGCAGTATAAAGGTTTTACCAGTGAGCTACAAACCGTTTCTTACTTTTATTTAACAAAATAACTTTTAACTCTTACACAGGCTGTAATACTCTTTTCTGTACAATAACAAGAAAATTTATGTACAGTGATTTCAGAGTCGTTACATTCTACCCTCCTTATAAAAATTTCGTCCTCGAAATTTACAATTACATTGGGACTAATTCTTAAAAAGGTAAGGGTATCGTGGACGCAAATCTTCTTCTCTTTCTTAAGTTGATTCTACTGGCAAATCCTTTCTCCACATCACTCGGACCAAGTTTACCTCCTTATTCCATAATGTTTTCACCTTTCGGTCCAGGATCTCAACTAGTTGTTGCTCGCAGGTCAGGTCGGTTTGTACTGTGAGCTCTGAGTGATCAAGTATATGGCTGGAGTCGCTCATATATCGTCGTAGGTTGTATATGTGGAACACGTTGTGCACTCTTTCCAATGAGGGTGGTAGTGCTAAACGGTATGCCACTTCTCCAACTCGTTCGAGTATATCGAACGGTCCGATATATCTTGGACTTAACTTACCCCTTTTTCCAAAACGTATCACTCCTCTGTTTGGAGAGATCTTCAGGAAGAGATGGTCTCGAGTTTGGAACTCCAGATATCGACGCTTTGCATCTGTCCAATGTTTCTATCGGTCTTGGGCTATGCACATCTTTTCCCTAATCATGCGAACCAGGTCCATAGTTTCTACGTTCATCTCTAGTCCAAGGAGTTCACAATCTCTAACGTCGTCCTAATTCAATGAGGAATGACATTTCTGTCCGTAGAGTGCAGCGAATGGTTCCATCCCAATGCTTGCCTGATAGCTGTTGTTGTATGAAAACTCCATAAAGTGTAGGTGATCTTCCCACGAACCTCCGAAATCTAACATACAGGCTCTCAGCATGTCTTCCGGAGTCTGAATTGTTCAGTAGGACTGTCCATCTATTTGTGGATGATACGCCGTGCTGAAATTTAGACTCGTCCCCAGGCTAGCTTGCAGACTCTGCCAAAATTGTGATCGGAATCTTGTATCACTATCGGAGACGATGCAGATAGGTACCCCGTGTAATCTCACAATCTCCTGCATGAGTTTATGGGTATTAAAACAAATATGGTACATCTTGAAGGGTTAAATCTTACTTTAGAATTTTACTCACCTCCATGTACTTCCTTGCTAACGTTTCGGTTGACTGGCCAATATGAAATGGAATAAAGTGAGCTGACTTGGTAAATCGATTCACAATAACCCAAATTGCATCGTTACCCTTCGTGCTGCGAGATAGTGCAGTCACGAAGTCCATGGTAATGTGCTGCCATTTCCATTCTGGGATTGGTAACGGTTGAAGTAGACCTGCAGTTCTGTGATGTTCAGCCTTCACTTGATGACACACCAAACACTTGGCTACGCTCCTTGCTACTTCTCAGCGAAGATTTGTTTCGTCAGAATATACTAGGTAAAAAGAAGAAAAAACACAGAGATTGTTCCATTCCTTCTTTGCCTCTCTAAGGATTTAACCCTTCATATAACTTAGTTCTTCCTCTGGTTGAAATCTGCAGAAGCAGATCTCCCCACAAGTTGAGAATTTAATTCTCATCGGGGAGATTCTGTCCTGCAGATTTAAAACCTAAGGGAAAGAACTGAGTTCAAAGAATTTAATTCTTTCAAAAACATATGGGAATTTAATTCCTCTGAAAACTAGGGTTTAGCCCTATATAGAGAATTTGATTCCTGCACAAACAAGAGGAGAACTTGATCCTTCAGACGATGATAATAATTTGAGACCTTCCAAACCCAAAGCCTAATGACTAGAAATGTCATTAATATGATATCAAAATCTCCAAGAACACAGAAGAACAGCCTGGTGATTCGTCAGTGTTTAACACTATAACAAGACCTCACGTGTTTTCCACGTGAGTACTTCTAATGAACAAAAAGAAAAGGCTGAGATTGCATCACGTGTTTCCCATGCGAGTGCTTAAAAGAAGAGCAAGGAGCACTTCCTAAGATAGCCACGTGCGTTGCACGCGACCTCCAATCAAGTGCCTAGCACTTCTGTATAATAGGGGAAATAAAACCCAAAGAGCAGGGCCCGTATTTGGGGCGCCTCACGTGTTTCACACGTGAGCGCTACGAGAACCAAGTGCTTAGCACTTATATAAAAAGGGAAAATAAAACCCAAATAGCAGAGCCCATATTTGGGGTGCATCACGTGGTCACACGTGAGCGCCTCCAGAGTTCAGCGTTTCACACTGATTCAGCGCCTCACGTGGGATACACGTGAGTACTGCATATACCAGTGCTTAGCACTGTTGGGTAACTATGAAGACCCAGACCTAGCCTAAACTGGCTAAGTTTTCCCAAGGTCAAAACCTCTTCGATTTCTAATCAACTGAGCCCCCTGTGCTCATGATTCCCCAAATTGATCTTAGTCCCAAACATGACTAATGATCTTTTAACTGATGATATCCAAAATGATATTCATCCCATATCTCCTAACATAATATTAGTCTCAAAAATGACTAATCACTCTTAGGTCCACAGCAACCCCCGCTTTCCCTCAAATATGGGATTTGGTTTAAGGGTACATCTCTCCACACCTCTGATATATGTCGTCGTAATTCTTCAACATCTTCGGAGAGGTGGCGGGTCCCGACAACCAACAACTCTTTGGTGCAATTCCTAATTGACATGCATGCCTCAAACCGGATCGTGTCCCAAATTGGGCACGTTCCATATCTCCATTGTTCGTTCTGTCACGTAACAAATACACATGCAAACATGACGAATGACGGACTGAAACGTCCCTAAACTAATATTCGCCTCCAAAATGGCGACAAGGGACCGAAATGTCCTTACACTAATATTCGCCTCCAAAATGGAGATAAGGAACCAAAATGTCCTTAAACTAATATTCGCCTCCAAAATGGCGATAATGGACCGAAACGGCCTTAAACTAAAACAATAGAGCCCAAATGCTCTTTTATTGGATCTGAAATAAAAATGATCCTAAAACCTTGTTAAGGGGATCTTAGTCTCAAATCGGACTAACGTATCCTTAAAAAAACAAATCGAGCCCTAAATGTTCAGATACATTTTAGTCGATCTTAATCTCAAAATAGATTAACAGTTCTTAAATAAAAACCCAAATCTAAAAATATACGGATTTGGATTAATCCACGCGCTATGGGCGATGATATAAATTAGTCTCTGTATACAATCCACGGGCAACCCAAAATAAAACAAACACACACGACACGAAGTGAACTTCCGTAGCAGGAGAAAATGGTTATCACAATGGGGTAACGTAATTAACTACAGGGGCTTGCGTCTGCAGGGAAGAGCTTCCCCACAATCAAAAACCTTGCATAAACGAGGGGGAATCTGATAAAGTCTATTACAACGGCCGCATCCGTCCAAACCTCCGATATACGGTTCCATAAATCAACTTGGCATTTTTAGAGAGGTGGACGGATAAAACCAAATAGCATCTGCCCCCAAACTCAGGCAGGACGATCCATCCCAGTTCGTCTCTATTTTCGGCGGTGAACAATGAAAGGTGCATTGGTCACTCTAAATGGTATTACGAGATATTCATAATGGCCAAAACAGGTCCTAAACGCCGTCTTCGGAATGTCGGACTCTTTGACCTTCACTTGATGATAACTAGATCTAGCTTTGAAAAGACACTAGGCCCACTTAATTGATCGAAAAGGTCATCAATGCCCGGCAGTGGATACTTGTTCTTAATCGTCATTTCGTTCAGAGCTCGATAATCCACTGTAGGAACCTTCCTTCTTCTTCATTAGTAACACCGGAGATCCCCAACTTAAAGTACTGTGTCGGATCCAACCTTTCTTTAGTAGTTCGTCCAACTGAATATGGATCTCTTTCAATCCTTCTAGACTTAATCGGTATGGAGGTTTGATTACAGGTTGTGTACCAAGTTGTAGATCAATACTAAATTCAAGAACTCGATCGGGAGGCAGACCTGTTATGTCTTCACGGAACACATCTTTGAACTCTCGAACTACTTCAGGCTTTTCTTCTTCCGCAGGTAGAAAGAACACTTCTACATTCTTCGGTTTAGCACGGTAGCTTCTTGGCTCCAAGATTCTATCTCTACTTTTGAAATAGAAGACTGGGTGAACTGGTATCTCAAATACTACCCTCCTTTGACGGCAGTCAATAGTACCATAGAATACTCCCAGCCAATCCATTCCCAACACAATATCGAAATTTGGTATGTCCAGTACTTTGAAATTTACGTAGAATTCTCGACCGCAAACTACAACTGGGCACCGATCATATCCCAAAGTTTCTTTCAAGACTCCATTTCCGGAACTGGCATTCCAGCTTGAAATGATTGGCTTCACGAGAATCACGTGTGTTCTCACGAATCGTTGTGACATGAAGTAATATGAAGCTCTTGTCACGCCCCGCATCCCAACATACGAAATACGAGGGGTGACTAGGCTAGCCATGCTCCTACGGTCAGAGAATAATCCCGCCGTAGTCACACTTCGGCTTCTAGCATTACATGATCGTCAGTAAACAGTACTAGAGTAAAGGAAAATCACAGTTCATAACTTTATTACATTGCAATAAAAAGAGTTCGAAATACACTTATTTTGCAAAATAAAACTAACCAACGGAACACAAAGTGCTGAAAGCAAAAGAGATGGCGCTGATAAAGCAGTCTAGATCTCTGCGATCTCGAATGGCAGGTCCTACTCCTGGGCTGGATCTACTTCGTCCTCTGAGCATGCACACTCAGGTCGTCAGGGCAGCACATATAGCAATTAATATATATATGATTGGTATGCAATATTATTAAACATGAGAAGTGCAACAAAATGCAGAACATGAGTATAATAAACATCAACTGAATATGAATAGTGCAATATAGGTATCATGTCAATAAACTAGGCAATATGTATATCACTACTTATCGGTCACTAAGTCAATGAAACCAAATGGTGGAAAGGATGCTCGTGTTTAACAAGGGTCTCGTGCATGCCCGAGACTACGGTCCCCTGTGTCCGGGACATAACCCTGTCAGCCGTACCGCTAGGCCCATGACCTAATGTATGTGTATATATATTACTAATAGCGAATGATCATCCTCTAAATCACTGTACCTCGCTAAATACGAGTTCAATTCCACCTTGATTTCCCCATTCCCTAGGTTATATTATGCATTCAGGTATTAGATAGGTTGTGAACAAATACGTATCGCTGTCACTTTCAATCACTTTTCCACTTATCAATATTACTTTCGTATTTGCCACAACTCAATCACTAACACTAATTTATCGACAATGCAAAACAGTCGCTAGGTCTCAATGTGAATGATCACTATGCAGCAAGTATAAAGCAAACATGAAAATAGGCAGAAATGCATTGAACAGATATTCACTATTTTGTGACGACAAATGCCATATAACTTGCAAAATTTATGATAAATCACATGCACAGAATCGACCAAAATAATATAAAATATGTATGAAGCACACTTGATAATCTAAGCAGTAAAATTAATTTCATGTCAAACGGAATTCCGGTTAGAGAAATATCATCATTTTAAGATAGCAATCGATTGCTGGAATTCCAGTTTCAGAACTGGAAATCCAAATTCACACGCGTTTTACTAGCGATTATGTTCATATTCAGGTGTTGTACCAGTTGAATAAAATATAGTTATATCTGTTAGGTTTCTAACGCATCAAACGGATTATCAATAGCATTTCTGTATTAGAAGTTATGTCCTTTTTAGTGTAGCTGTGTAAGAGAGGTCACTGCAGAAACTGCAGAACACATCGGTACGCTAAAATGCAAATTAAATATCAAACGACGGTGAAACGTCAAGGGACTGGATTCAGGTGTTATATAATTAAATTATATATTTATTCATATGGGGCTCCATGCATTTTCAGTCTAAAGAGGGGGTGCACAGGTGTTCAAAGTCTGGTATCCAAATCGAAACGCTGCCCCGGACTGCAGTCCAGTGCCGCGTTCGAAACCACGTATCGTTACAGTGATCTAAAATTGTCGAGAAACAAACTATGGGTAGTTGTAGTTTATCGAGTCGGCTTCGATATGAGCCATAGAACGTTACGTTCCAAACCATATTTAGTTTATAAAGATTTTAACAAGTTAGCATGCGCGGTAAGGTTCAGATCTTGTGTCGCCTTTTTGGGGTAACTTTACATGATTGAAACACAGTATTTTGTACCCAAATTCCTACGCGGTATTCGTAATCAATAAAGGGGCCTAACTATCACAGGTTCCGCCACAACGAGATATGTTTTAGATTATAGTTCGTACCAAATATTAGAGTAGCGTTTGGTAATCGGCCGAAAAACATATATCTACACTACTATATAACAAAATAATCTAACATGTGTATCGAGCCTAGGTATTAAGGTAGCATGAACAACAAGAGAAAAGTTTTCTCTTGCCTGGAGACGGCGGCGGCACTGCGACGGCGACGATGGCGGCGGCAATGGTCACGACGACAGTGCCGAGCTCGAGTGTGGCCGGGCTCGTCAGCGACGGCACGGCAGTGGCCTGCAGTGGTGGCGCGGGTGCTGTGGCACAGAGGTGTCGGGTGCAGAGGGTCTGCCGGCGGTGAGCTCAGGCAGCTCGGGGGGCTAGGAGCTTGGAGTTGGCGCTGCGGATTGGGCTCGACGTCGTGGAGGTGAGGAGGGGGGTGGCTCCGATGATGGTGGAGCAGAGGTGATCGGCTCGTGTGCGAGGAAGCTCGGTACGCAGAGGGTGGTGCTGGAGTTGGGTCTTGCGGGTGTTGGTCGACGGGGTCGCGCTCAGTGCAGGAGGAGGAACCGGGGGAGCCCGAGGTTGTCGGTGGTCGCCTAGTAGGGAGTCGGCGGTGGAGGAGAGGTGGTGATGGGGATGGGTTGATGGTAGAAGTGATGGGGGGTCGATTATGGTAAGGTGGTCGGGGCTCGTCGGCAAGGTGTAGGGGTTGGTGGGTGGCTGCGGCGAGTTCGAGTGTTGGTAGTGGGTGTTGAAAGAGGAGATAGGGTTGCAGAGGGAAAGGAGAGGATGATAACGAGGGGGGAGGAGCAAAATGGAAAGGAAGGGAGAGGGGCTCGGTCATCGTCGTGGGTGAGGTGAGGACGTAGGGGAGCGGGTCTCACGGCATGGACAAGGGAGGAGGAGCCGTTGGAGTCGAGGGGATCATGGTGAGTTTGTTGGCGACGGGCGTGAAAGAAAGGAGAACAAAGGAGAAGAAGAGGAGTGGGTGAGGGGTTTAGGTCGGGTCGGGTATGGTGAGCATGGGTCGGGATGGGGATATTGGGTTAGATTAGGAATAATTAAAATTTAATATATATATATATATATATATGTATGTGTATATTTATATATATATATATATATATGTAAAATTGAAAAAAAATTGGAATAAAATCTGGAAAAATACGGAAAATTTTTATATACGGAAACTGGGTATTTACATCATACCCTCCTTACAAAAATTTCGTCCTCGAAATTAAAACAGAAACAACGGAATAACAACACTACACAAACAGATATGGAAAACGTGCACGTATGTCCTCCTCGCGTTCCCAGGTAGACTCCCCTGGAGAACGACCTCCCCAAGAAACTCGAACTAGGGGAATGACTTTGTTCTTCAGCACTTATTCCCGACGATCGAGAATAGTGGTAGGCTGCTCCTCATATGACAGATCAGTGCCCAATGTTAACTCCGAATGGTCCAGGATATGGCTGTCATCCCGAACGTAGCGCCTCAACTAAGAAACATGGAAAGTATTGTGCACACCAGCTAGCGATGGAGGCAAGGCTAGTCGATAAGCCACCTCCCATACTTGCTCTAGCACCTCAAAAGGTCCGATGAATTGGGGACTGAGTTTCCCGCGACTACCAAACCTGATCACTCCCCGAGTAGGCGATATCTTCATAAACACGTGGTCACCAATACCAAACTCCAACAATCTTCTGCCGGCATCTTCCCAACTCATCTGTCGGTCCTGAGCCGCCTTGATTTGTTGCCTGATCATCTGGACTTTGCTCACTGTCTGCACTATCAGCTCAGAGCCCAACAACCTGCGTTCACCCACGTCATCCCAACATAAAGGGGATCGACACTTGTCACGCCCCGCTTCCCAAAAGAAGGTGAAGGATGCCGTGGCAAAGTCCGCAACCTAACTGTATTGAAGGTGGTCTATTCAATACTGTCACGTTAAGCGTATGAATATATAACATGCAGGATGTGTACCAAAACAAAAATAATAAAAGTGAAAGGCATTTATTTCCATTAACCAAAATTTATTACATCCCAAAAGAAAGAGTAAAATAAACTAAGTAGTTTAATTACATCGAGGAGAAACAAAAGCCCTAAACATGTGGGCAACAACAAAAATTAAATCTAGCTAATCTTCCATCGTCTAGTCTGCATAATCTTCATAAGTTGGATTCACACCTTGATCTTCGCTATAATACTCATTCTTATCTGACGGACATTCCAAAGATAGAGGAAGAAAAGGAAGGTCCGTCAGCGAGTTATACTCGGGTCGGATTGCCTCATAAGGAAGTAGGAGTATAAAATGAACAGGTGTATATAAGAGTATGATGTATGCATGCAGATATAAAGTAAGGGGTGTAAATATTTGAAATGCACAAACTTAAGACGTTTTGAAGAGAGGTATATATGAGCATGAGTATGTTGTAACTTGTATGTAGATAAGTGGTAGGAAGTATAGGTGAAGGTAAAAGTTCGTATTAGTTTGTTAAACAAGGGTCCGGATACTCGCGATTATTCCGTTGTGGCCACGGAACAACAACTGGGGAAGTGAAATGTACCGTTTCACTTCCCGGGATCATGATCGAGTAGTAGGGGAATCCGAGTTCCGAATTATCCTTTCCTAATCAAACTACCCATCCCCGTGGTTCAGTATAAAGGTTCGGACGAATTAGAGTTAGTGCGTATACTTCTAGGCATGGAATTTCCATATTGTATAGTCGTCCATATATTGGACTGTTCACCCGGAATATCGAGATCTTCATATTTATATAGTCGCTCATATATTAGACCGTTCATCCGGAATATCGGGATCTTCATATTTGTATAGTCGCCCATATATTGGACTGTTCACCCGGAATATCGGGATCTTCATATTTGTATAGTCGCCCATATATTGGACTGTTCACCCTGCTTGCAGGGATCTTCATAAAGTATTCCATACCTAGGTCCGCGCATTCTAACCCTAACCGTATCATGTTTTGTATATGTCATGTTGTCATAAACTGGAATTTTTTTTTAAAAGTATTGATCTCGTTTAATATGGTCTTCCACAACCACTCGTTTTATTTTCTAGAGTTCGTAAAGTACTTCGTGTCATCTTAGGGAAAGCTTAGTTAAAAAGAAATAATAGTGTTTAATTATCTTTTATTACTTCTAAGAAAAACCATGATCTTTGGGATATTTATTATTTTGGAAAAGCATAATGTTTTACAGAAAATATCCTTTCGATAAAAGGTTGTGGTGTTTATTTGAAAATCTTTTTGCAAGAGGTTTTTATTTGAAAATCTAGACTGCTCCTAATGTTCCAAAAGGACAAGTTGTGAGGTCCTCAAATCGCCTCTTCACTGCCAATTGTGGCCAGGTAAGCACAAGTAAGGAAAGGAGGGATCCGCTCACGAATCACCGTAAGACGGGCCTTTTAAAATTACCTTTCCCACTTGTCTAGCCTAGGCACCACAAAGTCTGGTTTAGATAAACGACCGATACCTACAACCTTTCCTTTGTCCTAGATTGGTGTTATTTTAAAATTACCTTTTAAAGGATACTAAATATTTCTTTTGAAAAGATATCGTTATTTAAATTTAATATTTTCTTCTTTAAAAAGGTTGAGGGGGTTTAACAATATTATAGTAGTTGATGAAAAAAGTGTAAGTAAAATGTCGTATCTAAAATATTTATTTCACATCTCTTTATTTCTTATGGTTGTTTAAACAAATATAATATTTTAATTAAACGAGGGTATTTTGTGGAAGTAACCTATTTCGAGATCATTTATATGGTATGGGTATGTCAGAGGTAAAATAACAATTCATGGGTTATGACATTAAGCATGTGAGATTCTAGATAGTATGAGTGTGCAATATATTTTGTTTTGGGTACAGAGGAAAATTAAACACCGTTTTAAAATATGGATTAACATTATCATTATCGAGGGTACAAGGAAATAGGTATACACGAATAGTATAACACCATTTTAAATAGGGGTTGATGATTATAAGTTGGAACTAGGTTATTGATAGAGAAGAAGGTGACAGGGAAAGGGGAGAGAGGCGGATCCTACCTTGTGTTTGAGTCGGATGCCGAAAGGTTGAAAACGTAGGCTCGTACTAAATCCTCAATAGCTCCGCGTCCCGATTTTTCCTCGGCGATTGGGTAGAGCCGTAGCGTCTGCGTCATCGATACGAAGGCACTGGTATTTTTTTCAGAATTTTTGGAGTTCTGAGGTGTGAGAAATTAGTGTTTGAAGGTGCCTATTTATAGCGTTTTCCCCAACCATAAAAATCCAAAATTTCCGTTAAATATATACGAAAATCTGCGCTGCCAATCATTTTTGAATCATCTGCTAATGATTAGCCGCCGCCGCCTTGCTTCGTGGCCGTTGGATCTGCATCCAATGGCTCACGAGCCGCCGCCAAGATGCCACGCGTCACGCGTTTCGCGTGGTCCCCACCACGTGGGCGCTGGCGGTGGGTTCTGGGCCGTTGGATCTTGCATCCAACGGTCCAGGTAAAAAGGGGTTTAAATAATTATTATTTTTTTATATAAAAAATTTAATAACTGTTTATTATTTAATAAATTGAATTTGGGTTAAAAAAATTGTTAAAAAAAGTTGAAAATACGGGAAAATTATGGAAAAAATTCAGAAAATATATTTTATTGTTATCTTTAGTATAAAAATAATTTTTCGCTAAAACTAAGCAATATAACCATTCCTATGGTTTTAGTTAGTTATTAAAGTTATTAAAATCTAGTTTATCCTTTAAAATGTTTTTAATTACGAATTAATTACTTTTATTGATAATAAAAATATATAGATTATTTTAAGGCGTTATAAAATCTTACTAAAACATTTTAAGCCTATAAAACAATAAATAGATTGTAGAAAATTCCTTTAATCATATTCAATACTTTGAAAATTATTAACATTACTTTAAAAATTCTTCTTCTATAGAAGAAACACGTAAATAATTATTTGATAGTAGAAATTTAAATAAAATATTTTTTATTAGGTATTAGAAAACACGGTCGTTACAACACTTTTGCCCATACAGAGCCTCGAACGGTGCCATCTGGATGCTAGCATGGTAGTTGTTGTTATATGAAAACTCTACCAGATGGAGGTGATCCTCCTAAGAACACTGAAAGTCAAGCATGCATGCCCTCAGCATATCCTCGAGCGTCTGGATAGAATGCTTGGATTTCCCGTCTGTCTGTGGATGATAGGCCGTGCTGAACTTGAGTCGCGTGCCCAAACTCTCCTGCAGGCTCATCCAGAAATGGGAGATGAACCTGGTGTCTCGATCAGACATGATACTAACGGGCACCCCGTGCAGTCTCACAATCTCCTGCATATATTTTTCCATGAGAGACTCCATCGATTGTCCAACTCGGAAGGGTAAGAAATGCACTGCCTTCATAAGATGATCAACAATAACCCAGACGACATTGTTGCCCCTTGGACTTCATGGTAGTGCCGTCATAAAATCCATGGTGATATGCTCCCATTTCCACTCTGGCACTGGAAGTGGTTGCAGGAACCCAGCTACTCTCTGATGCTCGGCTTTCACCTGTTGGCATACCAGACACTTGGAGACAAAGCGAGCAATCTCCCTCTTCATTCCGTTCTACAAGACGTGCTGCCTCAGGTTTATGTACATCTTAGTGCCATCTGGGTGCACCGAGTAAGCGGAACTGTGTGCTTCAGCTAGAACTTCATCTCGAATACCCCCTTTGGAACACACAGCCGACTGCCAAATCTCAGAGAGCCATCTTCGTGAATCCGCAAATCTGTCCTCAAACCAGCCTCGACTAACCCCCTGAACTTCAGCAGCTGAGGGTCTCCAACCTGTGCAGCTTTGATGCGGTCTATAAGCGACGATTGAACCTGCAACTGCCAGAGCTGTCCGGGCACACCCGGTGTAACTACCTCCAACTCGAGTCTCCGAAGGTCATCGAGAATCCCTTTCTGACAAGTCAGCAACGCAGCTGACGGCCTGTGACTGAGAGCATCAGGAACGACGTTCACCATCCCCGGGTGATACTGCAGATCAATGTCGTAGTCTGCCATCAACTCCGACCATCTGCGCTGCCTCATATTAAGCTCCTTCTATGTGAACACGTATTTCAAGCTCTTGTGATCCGTGTACACTTCCACTCTTTCGCCTAGCAAGTAGTGCCTCCAAATCTTTAAGGAGAACACGACGGCCGGTAACTCCAGGTCATGCGTAGGGTAGTTCTTCTCATGAGTTCTTAGCTGACGAGAGGCGTAAGCCACCACTCAACCATGCTGCATCAATACGCAACCCAAACCTTTTTGTCATGCCCCGCTTCCCGGTGTACGGGCAGAGGGCGCGACTAGCTGCTACGTATTTACTCAGGAGTAAATACGCTAAGCGTAACTAAGCAATATAAAGAAATATATACAAGAGACAAATGTAATGAACAACAACGTTATTTATTAACATTCTTTTGTACAATGCATTTGAAAGTAAATACATGGAAGGGAAAGCAATGCCTAAACAGTGGCATAACAGAAATGGAAAGTACTGAAATGAAATGTACAAGTATTTAGAGCTCCGGGTCGAAAACTAGCTGGTCCAAATCCTCGCTGGTGGGCTCGATCTCCTGAAGGTCCGATCCACCTGACAACATTCCAAAGAAGAAAGAGAAGGAATGTTGTCAGCGAACAATCGCTTGGTAAGTCCCAAAGATAAGGGAGAAGTAGAATAGGCAGAGAGAGTGTAGCTTTTAAACTTGTATTATATTGTTATAATGTTGAATTTAGTGTTAGCGTTGTTGTTAACGTAAGTTCAAGGGTGAATGTCAACCAATATTAAGAGTGTTCTCGAACCCAACAGGCTGTAATCCAGGGGTAGGGAACCACGGACCCGAATCAAATGTTAGTAATGGGACTTCAACCTAGTGTTGAAATATTCCAAACTCAACAGGCTGTAATCCAGGAGCAAGGAAACACGGGCCCTCATGATAGCTTACTTGTGTTAGTAGACATAGATTCATGATCTAGGGGGACTCTTGAGATTTTGTTGGATTCACGCATGAACTACCCCAACACCCCGTATAGTTATTTTATTGATAGTAATGATTTTACTGATGGTATTGTATTTTATTGTATTGTCTTGTATTATAGATTGTATATACGGATGACTTGCCAAAACCATGATATCGTATAAATGGAAATGGAGGTACTGGATAATCATGTAAATGGAATATATCCATGGTTTGGTTCAGTCTAGTTATGTAGATTGTATAAATTGAACAGATTGAATATATGGATTCATATTGAATTGTTATATATACTTGAAACTCATTCAAGTCAGATTGATTATATGGATTCATAGATTCATATTGTAATGTAGTTTTATACTTGAATCCCATTCAAGTCAGATTGTATAAATTGAGACTCGGTCTGAGTCAGACAATTAGAAAAGAAATTGAATCATGAATTATATTTTGGTGTTATCGGTAACCGCTGCACATGGATGGCAGGATTTATGTCTTTTTCAAAGACGATTACTGTGTTGATAACACCGTTTGTTAAGTTGTCTACCTTAAATAGGCAAGCACCCATATCTCCGGCTCCCTGAGGCTCATGAGACAGGTCCCGCTTAAACCTATATTTACTAAGGTCCTTATTGTAATTTATACAACTTGAGGGGGTTTTATGTAAAAATAATTTTGTATAATTTTCAAAATACACCTCAAGTATTTAATTATCGTCTTTAGAGTTTTCATAGATGTAGATTTTATATATGTGACATTTCTAGTGAATAAAACCTAATTTCATAATATATGGTATTTAATTGTAAAATTGAACTTGTATGGAATTGCATGGTGTTTTCATATAAAGTGATTCTTTTGATTTAAAAAAGTTGGAATATTTATATTATATCAAAAAATTAGATATTTTGATGATATATATATATTTATATAAATAATTTTAATTTTTTATTTTTGTAGAAATCTCATTTTCTTAAGATATTTGTATTTTTTAAATCTTTCGAGACCGTATGCTCCTTGCGGAGGTCTGCATCTCGCACTACTAAGTCCGAGGATGTGCGATAATCCGCACCATCCCGAACGGGTTCCCCGAAATGGGTTGTAGTGGCACATTACAAAGATTTGTTAAAAATACGCATCTTATAGAAAAAGGTTTTGTAGTTTATGGTATTTATTTGTAAAAATCGTATTTCCGTATTCTAGGTTCCTAAAAGATATCGTGCTATGATATAGATGTGTGTTGTGAGGAGGTAGGTCATTACGTCGTGAACTATCTAAAGGTATAGCAAGGGTAATGATGTTTTTATGTCGAAACTAAACTATATGGTATTTTTCTGTAAAATTGTGATAAAAATTATAATATACATTCTTTTGAAATGGAACTTGTTCAATATGTTTTGTTAGTGATTAATAGTCATGTTGTGAGAGTTTGGTAGTGTTGTTTTTATGAAAAGTGGAACTTTTAAAGAAAAACCGAATCGGAAGTTGGATTAACTCCGCTTCCGTCGGGTTTTAGAAATACAAGTTTTAGATTAGAAAAGAGAAGAGAGAGGAGGGACTTACGGGTTTTTTGATTAGAGAAGAGGAAAAGGGAGGGGTAGGAGGTGCCGGTGCATCATTTCATTGCTGGGAGCTCCTAGGGTCGTCGTCGAAAGTTCGTCAGAGCTTCGCCCTTTGCTAACTCCACTTGCACACTATTGAACTTAGAATTTTTTTGAGAGTTTTGGACAGAGATTTGGAGTGAAGAGGTGGAAAAGAGTGTGGGTATTTATAGGAGAATTTTAGGGTTAGGGTAAATGAAAAGATGTATTGAAAATTGTATTAAAATTGAATTAAAAATAGATTAATGAGGTTTTAAAAAGGCTCTGTTAATGTGCAGGGGATTTAAACCATACAGAAGTTATAAGAAGACCAAAAGGCACAGAAGTTAAGAAGAACAACTCGGATTTTGTGATGACTTGGCCGGCGGCGCCGGCCGATTCGGCCGAGTCGCCGGCCGAGTTAGGCCGAGTCAGGCCGGGTCTTGTTGCCATGTGTCCTCTATCGATTGGTCTACCTCCTGGGCTCGTTTGTTTTATATGTGACTTTTGTTTTTTATGAATTATGCACGTGTAGGCTCTTAGGCTTCTAAAAATTAAAAAGAAAACTAATTAAAAAAAATAATGTGGCTGATGTGATTTGAACTCTGGTGTTTTGGTTCAGCGGTGCAAGGTCTTACCAATGAGCTACAAGCTCCTTCTTGTTGTTTATAAGCAAATCAAATTTATAACTTGTGCTCAGGCTCAAATACCCCTTTCTGTATTTTTGGAAAAAAAAATTGGTACAGAAAGTTTAGGGTTGTTACATTCTACCATCCTTATAAAAATTTCGTCCTCGAAATTTGTAAAAGGAAAGTGTAACATATTTAAGGAAAGTTTGGTGATAGAAGTACTTGATAGTGTATGAATAATTACAAAGTGATGCAAAAGTTTGAAAAGGTTGAAGAGAATTACCAGGGTTCCCTGGCCAACCGTCTCAGCTTCTACGGCCACCAAAGTGTAAGCCCGGCGTCTCGGCATATTTCTTCGTGCATGCTGGTACATCGATGGTTGTCGAGGTAAAGGTGGTCCATGTGGAGGTGGTGCAGGAAGAGCTAACCGAGTAGGTGGAGCTTGGATAGCTGGTCTAGCTGCGGAATTAGGATTAGTTCGGTTGTGTGGGCAAGTTCCTATGGTATGTGAGGATGATCCACATATCAGGCAAACACCGTTTGCTCGTCGGCAATCTTTCATCAGATATCCAGCTCTCTTGCAGTAGGTACAAAAGGCTGGACTGGGCCTGTTGATTGGTACTCACGGTCTCTTTGGTACAAATGGTGGTCCTGATGAGGCTCCTCCTGCCATATGGTTGGCACGACGCTTCACTCCAGCAGATTGAGGTCTGCCCATCTTCTTCACCACCGCCTCATATTTTTGGGCAGCTTTCAAAGCCATATCATGGGTTGGGAAATCCCCTGTAGCTAATGCAGCTTGGATTTCCGGGTCCAACCCTTACTGAAATCTTCTAGCTCTGATCTCAGCAGTTGGTATGAGATGGGCTGCAAACTTGTTACGGTCTTGCGTTAGCTGTGTAGTATGCGATATATTGAAAAAATCGAATTATAGAACATATCTTATCGACTGAGCATGGTAAACTCGGCATCATACTCATCTACTGATTTGGTCCACATTAGACCTTATTGCAGATGTATGAACTGCTGTTCCATATCAAAGCGGGCAGTCTTAGGGAAGTACTTTGCATCGAGCAAGTCACGGAAAGACTTCCATTCGATAGGTTGGTCAAGACGGTTGTTCACGCCAAAAAATTTCTGCGCAAAAGAGCCCAAGGTATCAAATGGCAGCGATACGCTTAAGAAAATATGAACCAGTATTTTTCAGGCTGTATTTTGACAAACTCCCGAATGTGAAACAGCTAAATTTTGATTGTATCGAAAGCATCTCGAAAAAGCCTTTTATTTTATATATTATGTGCCTCATAATTCATCCGGGATCAAAAGTTATGAGCAAATATACTATGCACGTGTAATCTAAGGAAGAAAATGCGAACCGGTATTTTCCGGGCTGTATTTTGACAAACTCCCGAATAAGAAACAGCTAAATTCTGATGGTATCGAAAGTGTCTCGAAAAATCCTTCGATTTGATATATTATGCGCCTCATAATTCATCCGGGATCAAAAGTTATGAGCAAATGTGCTATGCACGTGTAATCTAAACTAATGCTCTACTACATGGGGGATGTATTTTTAGTCCCAGATCGGGAAAAAGTGAGATCCCATCTGTACCACTCCCATATAAATAAGAGGGGATACCTTTTAGAAAAGGATGAGTATTCCATAATACTCAAAGGAGATTATTCCTCCATAGGAGCTTGCTCCCCCCATAATGCGCATATGCGCAAGCGCCATGTGCGCCATGCGCAATGCACGTGCACCGGCCACATGCGCGCCACGTGCAACGCACGTGAGCCAAACACGTGCAACGCACGTGGGATTATTCCATAATACTCAAAGGAGATTATTTCTCCATAGGAGCTTGCTCCCCCCATAATGCGCATATGCGCAAGCGCCATGTGCGCCACGTGCAATGCACGTGCGCAGGACACATGCACGCCACGTGCAACGCACGTGAGCCAAACACATACAACGCACGTGGGAGTATTCCATAATACTCAAAGGAGATTATTTCTCCATAGGAGCTTGCTCCCCCATAATACGCATATGTGCAAGCGCCATGTGCACCACGTGTAATGCACGTGCGCCGGCCACATGCGTGCCACGTGCAACGCATGTGAGCCAAACACGTGCAATGCACGTGGGAGTATTCCATAATACTCAAAGGAGATTGTTTCCCCATATGTCACGCCCCGCTTCCCAAAATACGGAAAACGAGGGATAGGCCAGCCATGCTCCTACGGTCAAGGAATCATCCCACCGTAGTCACACTTCGGCTTCTAACATTACATGGTAATCAGTAAATAAAGCACAGTAGTAAAAGATTCATATTACTAATTTATTACATTAAAATCCATTGTTCACAATTTTACAAATAACAAAAACAGTTACTAACCAAGTTCAATCTCACGATCACTTTTATGGAAAGCAATAAAGAAAGAAAGTACACCAGACTATATCTCCGTGAACTCGAAAGATAGATCCGTCTCCTGCGCTGGTCCTTCCACGGAATCTGAGCATGCATACTCAGGTCGTCAGAGCGACACAATAATAATATTATTATAATAAGTTGAAACAGGTAAAAGAAGTAATACTGGTGAAAGTACAATGCGAGTAATCACTATATCACTATATGATGCAAAATATGATCTGTGACCCTATCAGTCTCTAGGTCATGTTTGAGATCGTATAGTGGAAGGAGGATCATGTTTAACAGGAGTCTCGTACATACCCGAGACAACGGCCCACATGCTCGGGACATAACCCTGTCAGCCGGATCGCTAGATCCTACCTAATACATATATCGCTGCTCGAATGATCATCCTCTAAAACACGGTCCCGCTAAATACGATTCTCTTTCCACTTCGATTTCCCCTTTATCCCCAGGTTTACACTATTTGTGATCTTGATTCAGTCGTGTACAAGTATACCAATGGCACGGTTTTATCACTGCTCACTGTATCAATCACTGTCACGAATATTCACTTCCCATTGGTGTACTTGTCACTCCTAAACCAACATCAACCACGCACGATAATGCAATGTCCACTGACTCTAACACGCACTAATACTAAGTATATGGCAAATGGGGTATGATATATGTATGTATGCCATCATTAAGCTAAGTGTATTATGAATCAATATGCATGTCATTATCTTACAAAAATTTGCATAAATTCATATGTTAAGAATTCAACAAAATGATACAAGTAAGATAAATAGAACGCTCAATCAGAAATTCATCAAAATTAGTTTCAGTTCAATCGGGATTTCGGTTTTCAAGATACAGCTGTTTCATTTTAAGTGCTCGCGGCTGGAAATTCAGTTTCAGAAATGAACGTCCGTTTCGCGACACGAATTGCACCCAGTTGGGTTCAGATTTTAGCGATGCTACGGTTGAATAAAATCTATAGTTTTCAATATAGTATTCAACGCAACAGACGGATCCTCAATCGCGTCTGTACGTCGAAAGTTATACACAGTTTAACATCAGTGTGTCACTTCTGAATCTGTTCTGGACAGTTATACGTTCTGCCCTTTTATTTACAGTTTAAAATAGCAAACGGCAATGAAACGGAATGGAACCACTTGTTTTGTTTAGCTAACAGAATCATCTTTAATCCACTGCAGATCTCCGTATCATACAAATTCAGGAAACATAGTGACACACATTTTGGGACAGTACACAGTAATCAGAGTCGCTCTGGACTGCAGTCCAGAGTCGCACTCCGATCAAAATATCATCACAGTTATAGGACAGAAATCATTAGAAGTTTACATAGGGTTAAAGTTCGTCGAGTCGTCTTCGATTTAAGCCCTCGAACTCATCATTCCAGTATGTACATAATTTACAGTGATTTTAATCATTTTCAGTTACAGGGAATTTCTAGTTTTAACGGTATATTTGGGGGTATCAATTTTAGTCACTAACAATCGTATTTTCCAGTGAGATTCATACACGATATTCGTCATCATATGGGCCAACAGAAAACATCTATTTCCGTCAGATTAAGCAAGTATTATCATTGGGGTCTAGCATCGAACACATAGATCGCAAAATATATCGGGAATCGGTAAATTATAAACTAAATGATTTAAGTTTGTATCATACTTATTTTAGCATGTAGCAAGTAAAACACTTGCCTGGAAATGTCTCGGGGTTGCACGGCAGCAGCGGCGTCACGAACGTGTGATGTTCGTCGTGAACCAATTTGCGCGAGCGTGGCTCGAGATACGGAATTTGCGTCGGAGTTGTCCGGAGTCGTTGCACGGTCACTGGAGGTTGAGGGGTGCTTGGTGGTCCTCTGCGAGTGCACTGGGGTCGATGACGGTCGACGGTGTCGCTCCGGCGATGGCCGCAGTGATTGTTTGGAAAAAAAAATTGGGTTATGGAATTTTTTTTTCTTGAAGAGAGAGGGAGGGAGAGAGAGAGAGGCTCGGGGTGGATCTTAGAGGAGGAGGAGAAGGTGAAGAGGGTGCAGGGGTTGATGGTGTAGTGTGGAGATCGCCGGCGTCGAGGGGCAGGGTGGTGATCGAGCTTTGTGCATAGGTTGGTGTGCAGGGGATTTGGGTGTACATGGGTGCTCGGCAGGGGGTGCTCGGGTTGATGGAGAGGAGTTCTGTTGGTGAAGGAGGGGTGAGCGAGGGGTCGCCGTCGGAGGGCGACGAACGGAGTTGGGTCGGTAAGGTTTCGAGAAGGAGAGAGATGAGGGATTTTGGGAAAACGAGAGGGAGAGCGAGGGTGAAGGAGATAATGGAGACGAGAGGAGCGCTTCGTGGGTGTAACGTTGCAAGAGCGGGGGCGTGGGCGTGGGCATGAGGCGCGGCGGAGAAAGAGGATCGCGCGCGGGGGGGAGGGGGGGAAAGAAAAGAGCCGTTGTAGGGAGAAGATGAATAGGAGCGGGTCGGGTCGGGTCTGTTGGGTGTGGGTTGGCTTGGTGATGGGCTGGGCTTAGGTTTTATTAGTTAAATTCTTTTTAATTAAATTCGTGGGCTGAGGAAGGAAAACGGGCCGGGGTTTTGAATTTAATTTTAAATTTTAAATGGAAATTTTCAATGAGCTGGTGGTTTAAAATAGGGGCCGGGCTTAAGAATTTTAATGTTAATTTAAATTTGAATTTTGGTTGGGCTTAGGGTTTAAGTATAGTTTGGGTTAGGATTTTATTAGTAACATTTTGGTTTTAGGGAAAGTTTTGTTGGGCTGAGTTAAAAAGAAGTTAATTCATTTTGTTTTGAATTTTAATTTAGGCTTGATCTTTGATTGTTTTATAAGGGTTTAAAAGAATTTAAACACTAATTTTACGCAACCAATTCCTTACAAAAGTACGCGGGAAAAGAAAAGAAACTCGGGGAATTAGGAAAATAGAAAACTTTTATTAAGATGGGAACGGGGATTTACATCATACCCCCTTAACAAAAATTTCGTCCTCGAAATTTAACAAGGATACAAAGAAACAATATACTAAACAAAGAGATGTGGATAACGAGCACAGATATCTTCCTCCCGCTCCCAGGTGGATTCTCCTGGGGAACGACCTCCCCAAGACACTCGGACTAACGGAATGGCCTTATTCTTCAGCACTTTCTCTCTGCGGTCGAGGATGGTAGTAGGATGCTCCTCGTACGATAAATCGGTACCCAAAACTAGCTCCGAATGGTCCAGGACATGGCTCTCATCCCGAACATAACGCCGTAACTGAGACACGTGAAAGGTATTGTGCACACCAGCTAGCGATGTAGGCAAGGCAAGTCGATAGGCCACCTCTCCTACTTGCTCTAGCACCTCAAAAGGTCCGATAAAGCGGGGACTGAGGTTTCCCCGACCTCCGAACCTGATAACTCCACGAGTAGGGGAAATCTTCAAGAACACGTGATCTCCGACTTCGAATTCTAGTGTCCTCCTGCTGGTATCTGCCCAACTCTTCTGTCGATCCTGAGCCGTCTTGATGCGCTGTCTGATCATTTGGACCTTGTCGACTGTCTGAACAATGAGTTCGGGGCCCAGTAATCTTCGTTCTCCCACATCATCCCAACATATTGGGGATCGACACTTCCGCCCGTATAGTGCTTCGAAAGGAGCCATCTGAATACTAGCCTGATAACTATTGTTATAAGAGAACTTGACTAGATGCAGATGGTCCTCCCAGGAACCCTGAAAGTCCAACATACAGGCTCTCAACATATCCTCGAGCGTCTGAATCGTACGCTCGGATTGTCCATCCGTCTGTGGGTGATAAGCTGTGCTGAATTTAAGGCGGGTACCCAAGCTCTCCTGTAAGCTCTTCCAAAAGTGTGACAAGAATCTGGTGTCCCGGTCTGACACAATGCTGACTGGAACACCGTGAAGTCGTACAATCTCTTGCATATATCTTTCTCCCAGTGATTTTGTCGACTGTCCCACTCGGAAAGGTAGGAAGTGTGCAGCTTTTGTGAGGCGATCGACGATAACCCAAATGGCGTTATTGCCCCTAGGGCTCCGTGGTAAGGCCGTCACAAAATCCATGGTAATGTGCTCCCACTTCCATTCTGGTATCGGCAGTGGTTGTAACAATCCTGCTGTCATCTGATGTTCCGCCTTCACCTGCTGACATACCAAGCACCTGGATACGAACCTCGCAATTTCCCGCTTCATTCCGTTCCACCAAAAGTGCTGCTTTAGGTCCTGATACATTTTTGTACCTCCCGGATGCACAGAATAAGCTGAACTGTGTGCTTCAGCCAATACTTCTTCTCGAACATCTCCCTTGGGTACGCAGAGTCTGCTACCGAATCTCAGAGAGCCATCTTCATGTATAATCAAATCCGTTCTCAGTCCTGCTTCCACTTGCTCTCTGAACTTTTGCAATCGGGGATCATCCGCTTGTGCAATCTTGATGCGATCCACCAGGGAAGATTGCACCTGTAGTTGCCAAAGTTGACTGAGTGCGTTCGGCATAACGACTTCAAGTTCGAGTCTCTGAAAGTCCTCAATAATGCTCTTCTGATCGGTCAACATCATGACCGCTGGCTTGCGACTGAGCGCATCTGGTACAACATTCACCTTCCCCGGGTGATACTGAAGGTCCAAGTCATAATCTGCCATCAGCTCTAGCCATCGGCGCTGCCTCATGTTTAGTTCCTTCTGAGTGAAAACGTACTTTAAACTTTTGTGATCTGTGTACACTTCCACTTTCTCACCCAAAAGATAGTGCCTCCAAATCTTCAACGCAAAGACTACCGCAGCTAACTCCAAGTCATGCGTAGGGTAGTTCTTCTCATGGTTTCTTAGTTGTCGAGAGGCGTAAGCAACCACTCGGCCATGCTGCATTAGAACACAGCCTAATCCCTTCCCTGAGGCATCACTGTGTATCACCAAACCACCGGAATTATCTGGTACTGTAAGAATAGGCGCCGTGGTTAACTTCTGCTTTAGTGTATCGAATGCCTGAGTGCACTCCTCTGTCCACATAAACGGTACGTCCTTCCGTGTCAGCCTCGTCAATGGTTCAGCGATTCTTGAGAAATCTTGGACGAATCTCCGATAATAACCTGCCAATCCCAGAAATCTCCTGATCTCGGCCACTGACTTCGGCGTTGGCCAATCTCTGACAGATTCTATCTTTGCCGGGTCCACCGAGATGCCTTCGCCCGAAACGATATGTCCCAAAAACTGAACCTTGTCGAGCCAGAATTCACACTTGCTTAGCTTCGCATACAGCTTCTCTTCCCGAAGAATTTGTAGTACCGTGCGCAAATGTTCAGCGTGCTCTTCCCGGGTCTTCGAGTAGACAAGTATGTCGTCGATAAACACAACGACAAACGTGTCCAAGTACTTTGCGAACACCCTGTTCATCAAGTCCATGAATATTGCTGGGGTATTGGTAACACCGAACGGCATCACAAGGAACTCGTAATGTCCGTATCGGGTCCTGAAAGCCGTCTTGCATACATCCTCGGCTGCTACTCTGATTTGATGATATCCAGAACGGAGGTCCAACTTCGAGAATACCTTGGCTCCACTTAGCTGATCGAATAGGTCGTCAATGCGCGGGATTGGATACTTGTTCTTTATTGTGACCTTGTTCAGCTCCCGATAATCTATACACATTCGCAGCGATCCATCCTTTTTCTTTACTAACAGAACTAGTGCACCCCACGGTGAAGCGCTTGGCCGAATAAATCCCTTCTCCAATAGTTCTTCAACCTGCTTCTTCAATTCCGCCAACTCAACTGGTGCCATTCTGTATGGGGCTCTGGATACTGGGGCTGTACCTGGAGTCAGATCGATTGAGAACTCCAAGATTCGAGGAGGTGGTAGACCTGCTAGATCTTCAGGAAATACGTCCAGAAAGTCCCGAACAATTACTGGGACCGGGCTCTTATCAATCTCCATAGCTGTCATCTCCTTAGGCTTTGCTCTGTACTTGGCCGGTTCCAAAGATTTGCTTCCGCCCTCGAAAATAAACTCTGGGTGATTGGGAATGCGAAAGATCACATTCCTTGCACGACAATCGATAACTGCATGGAAAGTGCTCATCCAATCCATCCCGAGAATCGCGTCGTAACTGCCTGTCCCAATCAGAAGGAAATTCGCATAGAATTCCCTGCCACACACTACAACCGGGCATAACCTACATTCTCGACTAGATATTATAATGTCATTACCCGTATGAATTTCCTATCCCTTGGTTAGTGGTTCATGTGGTATTGAGTGTGTATCAGTGAAATGCTCAGATAAGAAACAATGCGATGCTCCAGAATCAAATAGTACTCTAGCTGGTAAGGAATGTACGAGTAGAGTACCTGTAACAACATCTCCTGATGCCTCTGCCTGCTCGGCGGTCAAGGTGAAAGCCCGTCCCTGACCGCGACCTGTAAAGGGTTGCCTCTGCTCCTGTGGCCTCTGCTGTGGCGGTCCAGAACCTCCCTGTATCTCTGCCCGCTCGGGGCAACTGCTAATCTTGTGCTGACTGGATCCGCAAATCAAACACTGTCCCTTGGCACGGCGATAGTCCTTCTGGGTATGCCCACCTCTACCACAATAGCCGCAAACTACGCCCTGTCTCTGGGGGCAATGCTGTGGTACGAACGGGCGCTTCATTTGTGTCGTTCCTGGCCTGTGAACCGGTATGGCTCCTCGAGAAGGTGCGTGGGTACGTGCTGGAACAACTGGAGGTCTCCTGAACTTGTTAATCAATTGCTCCTGAACTCTCGCCGCGTTGAGTACCTGTGCGAAAGTCTGCAAATCCAACGATGCAATCAATTGCTGCAACTCGAAATCTAACCCCTGAAGGAAACGTCTAGCCCTGGTGGCCTCTGAGACGACCATGTATGGAGCAAAACGGCTCAGACGGTTGAACTCTGCCGCATATACGTCCACTGGGCGTCCATTCTGCTTCAAAAGAATAAATCTTTCCTCCATTTCTGCCTTGGCTGTGGAAGGAAAATAATGATCTAGGAAACATTCCTTAAATTTGGCCCATTCAATCGGTCCGTCTAGCCTGCTTTCTTCCACCGACCACCATGTACGGGATTCATCTTCCAATTGTATCTTTATCACGTCCACCCTATCTTCCTCTGGAACTCTGGCAGCTGTCAGTAGGTTCTCCATGTTCACCAGCCATTGTTCGGCCTCAAGGGGTTCAGCTAACCCTGTGAATGCAGCTGGATGTAACCGTCGGAAGTCGGATACGGTACCAGCCCTAGCATGATAAGCTGGTGGAGTAGCACCCTCGGGGGCGGTAATAAGTGCGGAGGGTCCTCCTGCGGCGGTAATCGTCCTGAGTCCCTCAGCGAGTAAATCTGTCTTCCTTTCCTGAGCTTCCGCGAGAGTGGTCAGTGCACTAAGTATTCTTTCCGTGCGGTCCTGAGAGCTGGAGTCCGAAGAGGGGTCGTTCGGGGACGTCATATCACTGGAAGATTCAAAAGGATAGGATCAGATTCAAGGATGACAATCAAGAGTAGTGAAACAAGAATAACGTAATACAGTATAGTTAATGTTATCCCTTGATACTAAATACGGCTCTGATACCAACTAAACCATGTCACGCTCCACTTCCCAAAATACGGAAAACGATGGATGACTAGGCCAGCCATGCTCCAACGGTCAAGGAATCATCCCACCATAGTCACACTTCGGCTTCTAGCATTACATGGTAATCAGTAAATAAAGCACAGTAGTAAAGGAATCACATTACTAATTTATTACATTAAAATCCATTGTTCACAATTTTACAAATAACAAGAACAGTTACTAACCAAGTTCAATCTCACGATCACTTTTATGGAAAGCAATAAAGAAAGAAAGTACACCAGACTATATCTCCGTGAACTCGAAAGATAGATCCGTCTCCTGCGCTGGTCCTTCCACGGAATCTGAGCATGCATACTCAGGTCGTCAGAGCGACACAATAATAATATTATTATAATAAGTTGAAACAGGTAAAAGAAGTAATACTGGTGAAAGTACAATGCGAGTAATCACTATATCACTATATGATGCAAAATATGATCTGTGACCCTATCAGTCTCTAGGTCATGTTTGAGATCGTATAATGGAAGGAGGATCATGTTTAACAGGAGTCTCGTACATACCCGAGACAACGGCCCACATGCTCGGGACATAACCCTGTCAGCCGGATCGCTAGATCCTACCTAATACATATATCGCTGCTCGAATGATCATCCTCTAAAACACGGTCCCGCTAAATACGATTCTCTTTCCACTTCGATTTCCCCTTTATCCCCAGGTTTACACTATTTGTGATCTTGATTCAGTCGTGTACAAGTATACCAATGGCACGGTTTTATCACTGCTCACTGTATCAATCACTGTCACGAATATTCACTTCCCATTGGTGTACTTGTCACTCCTAAACCAACATCAACCACGCACGATAATGCAATGTCCACTGACTCTAACACGCACTAATACTAAGTATATGGCAAATGGGGTATGATATATGTATGTATGCCATCATTAAGCTAAGTGTATTATGAATCAATATGCATGTCATTATCTTACAAAAATTTGCATAAATTCTTATGTTAAGAATTCAACAAAATGATACAAGTAAGATAAATAGAACGCTCAATCAGAAATTCATCAAAATTAGTTTCAGTTCAATCGGGATTTCGGTTTTCAAGATATAGCTGTTTCATTTTAAGTGCTCGCGGCTGGAAATTCAGTTTCAGAACTGAACGTCCGTTTCGCGACACGAATTGCACCCAGTTGGGTTCATATTAGCGATACTACAGTTGAATAAAATCTAGGGTTTTCAATAGAGTATTCAACGCAACAGACGGATCCTCAATCGCGTCTGTACGTCGAAAGTTATACACAATTTAACATCAGTGTGTCACTTCTGAATCTGTTCTGGACAGTTATACGTTCTGCCCTTTTATTTACAGTTTAAAATAGCAAACGGCAATGAAACGGAATGGAACCACTTGTTTTGTTTATCTAACAGAATCATCTTTAATCCACTGCAGAGCTCCGTATCATACGAATTCAGGAAACATAGTGACACACATTTTGGGACAGTACACAGTAATCAGAGTCGCTCTGGACTGCAGTCTAGAGTCGCACTCCGATCAAAATATCATCGCAGCTATAGGACAGAAATCATTAGAAGTTTATATAGGGTTAAATTTCATCGAGTCGGCTTCGATTTAAGCCCTCGAACGCATCATTCCAGTATGTACATAATTTACAGTGATTTTAATAATTTTCAGTTACAGGGAATTTCTAGTTTTAACGGTATATTTGGGGGCATCAATTTTAGTCACTAACAATCGTATTTTCCAGTGAGATTCATACACGATATTCGTCATCATATGGGCCAACAGAAAACATCTATTTCCGTCAGATTAAGCAAGTATTCTCATTGGGGTCTAGCATCGAACACATAGATCGCAAAATATATCGGGAATCGGTAAATTATAAACTAAATGATTTAAGTTTGTATCACTTATTTTAGCATGTAGCAAGTAAAACACTTGCCTGGAAATGTCTCGGGGTTGCACGGCAGCAGCGGCGTCACGAACGCGTGATGTTCGTCGTGAACCAATTTGCGCGAGCTTGGCTCGAGATACGGAATTTGCGTCGGAGTTGTCCGGAGTCGTTGCACGGTCACTGGAGGTTGAGGGGTGCTTGGTGGTCCTCTGCGAGTGCACTGGGGTTGACGACGGTCGACGGCATCGCTCCGGCGATGGCCGCAATGAGTGTTTGGAAAAAAAAATGGGTTATGGAATTTTTTTTTCTTGAAGAGAGAGGGAGGGAGAGAGAGAGAGAGGCTCGGGGTGGATCTTGGAGGAGGAGGAGAAGGTGAAGAGGGTGCAGGGGTTGATGGTGTAGTGTGGAGATTGCCGGCGTCGAGGGGCAGGGTGGTGATCGAGCTCTGTGCAGAGGTTGGTGTGCAGGGGATTTGGGTGTACAGGGGTGCTCGGCAGGGGGTGCTCGGGTTGATGGAGAGGAGTTCTGTTGGTGGAGGAGGGGCGAGCGAGGGGTCGCCTAGGGGTTGTCGCCGTCGGAGGGCGACGAACGGAGTTGGGTCGGTAAGGTTTCGAGAGGGAGAGAGATGAGGGATTTTGGGGAAAACGAGAGGAAGAGCGAGGGTGAAGGAGATAATGGAGACGAGAGGAGCGCGTCGTGGGTGTAACGTCGCAAGAGCAGGGGCGTGGGCGTGGGCGTGGGCGTGAGGCGCGGCGAGAAAGAGGATCGCGCTCGGGGGGGCGGGGGGGGGGGGGAAGAAAAGAGCCATTGTAGGGAGAAGATGAATAGGAGCGGGTCGGGTCGGGTCTGTTGGGTGTGGGTTGGCTTGGTGATGGGCTGGGCTTAGGTTTTATTAGGTAAATTCTTTTTAATTAAATTCGTGGGCTGAGGAAGGAAAACGGGCCGGGGTTTTAAATTTAATTTTAAATTTTAAATGGAAATTTTCAATGGGCTGGTGGTTTAAAATAGGGCCGGGCTTAAGAATTTTAATGTTAATTTAAATTTGAATTTTGGTTGTTGGGCTTAGGGTTTAAGTATAGTTTGGGTTAGGATTTTATTAGTAACATTTTGGTTTTAGGGAAAGTTTTGTTGGGCTGAGTTAAAAAGAAGTTAATTCATTTTGTTTTGAATTTTAATTTAGGCTTGATCTTTGATTGTTTTATAAGGGTTTAAAAGAATTTAAACACTAATCTTACGCAACCAATTCCTTGCAAAAGTACGCGGGAAAAGAAAAGAAACTCGGGGAATTAGGAAAATAGAAAACTTTTATTAAGATGGGAACGGGGATTTACATCTGTCACGCCCCACCCTCAATACAGAGAGTATTGTCCGCTCTGGCCGAAACCGCACGATTTTTCCCTTTAGAGCGAACCGGACCCGACCAGGGGCCACTTCCCAGGAGGTCACCCATCCTAAGACTTCCCTGGCCCGAGCACCCTTAACTACGGAGTTCTCAAGCTCCTGTAGTTCCGGTTCACTTAAAAGGCGCCTCTGTATTGAAGAGTGGTATCATTCCATTTATAGTACAGATCTGCCCCCTTTCGGAATGTATTCCGAAGAGTCCCCATTGTTCTACAGTGGGTCCCACGGACTCAAGAGTTGGCCCCCACGGATTCAAGAGGTGGCCCCTGCCCACTTAACACGACACTTGGCGTGGCACTTTGTTCCGTGTGGCACTTTGCTCCGTGAGCAAGAACCGGGTCCCGACATTCTCCCCACCTTTGAACAATGGTTCGTCCTCGAACCACAGACCTACTATCGAGGGACCAGCTCTGATACCATTCTGTCACGCCCCACCCCCAATACAGAGAGTATTGTCCGCTCTGGCCGAAACCGCTCGGTTTTTCCCTTTAGAGCGAACCGGACCCGACCAGGGGCCACTTCCCAGGAGGTCACCCATCCCAAGACTTCCCTGGCCCGAGCACGCTTAACTACGGAGTTCTCAAGCTCCTGTAGTTCCGGTTCACTTAAAAGGCGCCTCTGTATTGAAGAGTGGTATCATTCCATTTATAGTACAGATCTGCCCCCTTTCGGAATGTATTCCGAAGATTCCCCATTGTTCTACAGTGGGTCCCACGGACTCAAGAGGTGGCCCCCACGGATTCAAGAGGTGGCCCCTGCCCACTTAACACGACACTTGGCGTGGCACTTTGTTCCATGTGGCACTTTGCTACGTGAGCAAGAACCGGGTCCCGACACCATAGGAGCTTGCTCGCCCCATAATGCGCATATGCGCAAGCTCCATGTGCGCTACGTGCAAACATGTGCGCCTAACACGTACGACGCACGTGCGCCTAACACGTGCGACGCACGTGCGCGAACGCAAAGAAGCCTTTTTCAGCAGCGAGAAGCTTAAGCTCCAGCCTGTTCTTTCCCCTAATGAGTGGGGACATTGTTCAAAGGGTACATCCCTCCACACCTTCGATATTTGGCACTGTAATCTCTCAGTGTCGTCGGAGAGATGGTGGGTCCCAACGACCAATGATCCTTCTTTTCAAAAAAAAGGAAAAGAAACAAAAAAGAGACAAGAGAAAAAGAAAGGAACCCCCCTATAAACTTTGAAAAATCTCAGAAAAAAGAGAAAGCTCTCAGAAGAAGAAATTTTCCTCAAGGTAAAAAGAACAGAAAGACGAAATCGTCTTATATAAAAAGAAGAATTTACTTCTTTTTCTAAGATTATAGATCTATAAGACCAAGGTCTTTCACAAAGATATCAAAATTCCGCATCCTAAAAATAAAGAGAAGAACTTAATCTTCTTCAGATCATAGATCTATAAGACAAATTGTCTTTCACAAAAGAGATTATAATATCTTATTATAAAAAGGGAGAGAATAATTCAATTCTCTTAGGATCATAAATCCATAAAGGCATAGCCTTTCATAAAAAATATAAGAGATTGAAATATCTCCTATAAAAAAAAAAGAAGTTTGTTCTTAGATCCATGAGACAAAGTCTCTTATAAGAAAGAGAGTTTAATTCTCAAGGCGCCAAGCTGCCTAAAAAGAGCCATAGCGCTCCAATCAAAAGAAGCGCTTCAGCGTTCCAAAACTAACGCATAGCATTGCAGAGCCTTAGCGCTCTAAATTTCACAAGAAGCGCTTTGCACTCTTTGACTGGCGAACAACACCAAGCGCGCCACATGCTCCTCACGAGTGCGCTACTTAAACAGAAGCGCTTTGCGCTCTTTGACTGGCGAACAACGCCAAGCGCGCCACGTGCTCCTCACGTGTGCGCTACCAAACAGAAGCGCTCTGCGCTCATTGACTGGCGCACAGCGCCAAGCGCGCCACATGCTCCTCACGTGTGCTCTAAAAGAACATAAACTGTTCTGTAAATAAAGCTCAGAGCTATAACGAATGCTCAGCACTCAAAGACAAAAAGATTGTCAGAGCCCAAACCAATGCTCAGCATTGTTAAATGTTTAACATTTTAACTAAATGGGCCGAGCCCAAAGTGGCCACAGAACCCTACCTCAGATTAATTGAGCCCATATGCTCATAAATCTTTTGATCTTAGTCCCAAATTGGACTACAGATCTCTCAACCAATATTGGTTCAAGGGTACATCTCTTCACTCCTCTGATATATGTTATTGTAATCCTTCAACTTCCTCAGAGAGGTGACGGGTCCCGACAACCAGATTTTACATGGACTATGATGTCCTTAAACTCGGACTGTGGGGTCCTTAAACCTATGGACTATGATGTCCTTAACCTCGGACTGTGGGGTCCTTAAACCCATGGACTATGATGTCCTTAACCTCGGACTGTGCGGTCCTTAAACCCATGGACTATGATGTCCTTAACCTCGGACTGTGGGTTTCTTAAACCCATGGACTATGATGTCCTTAACCTCGGACTGTGGGGTCCTTAAACCCACGGACTATGACGTCTTTAACCTTGGACCGCAATGTCCCTAAACTAAACAATAGAGCCCAAATGCTTTTTTGTTGTATTTAAATGATCATGTTAAGTTGATCTTAGTCTAAAATTAGACCAACGTATCCTTAACAAATGGTTTAGTTGATCTTAGTCTAAAATTAGACTAATGTATCCTTAACAAACGTTTAAGTTGATCTTAGTCTCAAATAAGAGTAACGATCCTTAAACCCAACCCAAACCCAAATCTAAGAAGATACGGGTTTGGACTAATCCACGCCCTATGGGCGACAACATAAATTAGTCTCCGTATACAATCTACGGGCAACCAAAAACAAAACAAACACGCACGACATGAAGTGACCATCTGGAGAAGGAGAAAGTGGTTAGCGCGATGCGGTAGCGTAATTAACTGCAGGGGCTTGCGCCTGCAGGGAAGAGCGTCCCCACAATCAAAAACCCCTCAACGAGGAGGAATCTGACGAAGTCTGCTATATCGGCCGCATCCGTTTAAACCTCCGATACATGGTGTCATAAATCAACTTGGCATCTTCGGAGAGGTGGACGGATAGCACCAAAGAGCATCTGCCCTCGAAATTCAGGCCTGACGTCCCAACGTCTCGGTCGCGTTTTTCGGCGGAGAACAGATTCTGGCACGCCCGGTGGGACCTTTTTCTCTTTCCACTCCACACTTCGTGTGTCGTGTTTTTCCCGTGATCAGATAATCGCGGTGTGTATGTTTGTGGTTGCCCTTAGGGGAGTGGATACTGAAGTCGGCGCTTCGTCTCTATGAAGAATGGAGTTTGTTCCTACCTTAACAACAAAGGCTTTGTCATATCTGGTGGAGTCAAGTACGGGCCACTTGCAGGCTCATATCTCTGCAATCCGGCTCTTCAAGAAATCAACGGGCTTCTCTTTGGATCTATGCTCCCACCTCCCACCCTCGGTGCCTCAATGCTGTTGGAGAAGGCCCAGAGGAAATCTGTCTTCCACAGGCTGGCTCCCCAAGTAGCAACTTTGCCGATAGAATCAGTCCTCCAACAACTGGCACCTTCTAAGGACCAAGGTCGACGCAGGGGGGCAGAATATTTAGGCTCTCAAAGGAAACAGGGGGTAGGCTCCGGAAAAATCCTGAAGCTAGTCAAATCCCGGCCGTCAGAAACGGTCGACATTGATATCAGCATCATACAAAATGAGCTGGGGGAAGTTCTCCGTATGGTCCTGTTTCAACCCCAGTGGTGAATGTTGTTATTCCAACTGGGAACAGCTTCAAATTGTTGTGAAGGGTCAGACAAAGTTCTCATACCGCAATATTAAAGAAATCTTGGCAGCCCCTGGAGATCCCACGAGAGCAGAAACGAGTTCGCTCCGTGAGACAACTTTCCTCATCTATATATAAGGTGTGGAAGCAGGTAAAGGGGAATCACCCCATGACGGATTCTGATACAGCGGTTCTTCTCAAATCCAAAGCGGCTTTTCACAAAAAAGAGAGGCCTAATAAAGCTCAATTGCCCGAAGCGAACTCCAAAGGCCAAGAATCCAAATACCCCAAGCCTGGGGGCACGGTAGTTCACATAGTCTATGTATTGAATTCCAAAGACGAAGTTCAGGTTTATACTAGTCATTGACCTCAAACTCGGTCTGTGACAAAAGTTCAACTGCAACGTGAAAAGCTACAGGAGATGCTCGCTCAGGCGGCAGCAAACGCTAATCCATCACCTAAGGAAAATTGACTTGGGAACGGCAAACGACCCGAGGCCTACGTTCGTTAGTGAACTGTTGTCTGAAGAAAAGGAGGCTACGCTTAAAGACGTGCTCATGCAGTATAAAGATTGCTTCGCATGGAACTATTCCGAGATGCCAGGACTAGATCCAGAGATTGCCGTCCACAAATTGGCGATATCTCCAGACGTCAAGCCGATCAAACAGGCACCGAGAAGAATGCAGCTCGAGCTTGAGATGAACATCAATGCCGAGGTCAAGAAGCTAATCGACTCCGGTTTCATCCAAGAGATTCACTATCCTGACTGGATCGCCAACATCGTCCCAGTGATGAAGAAAAATGGGATAGTGCGCATTTGCGTAGACTTCCGGGATCTCAACAAAGCTTGCCCGAAGGACGATTTTCCAGTACCGATCACCGAGCTGATGATAGATAATACGTCCACTCACGAAGTTTTCTCTTTCATGGACGGCTCATCAGGATATGATCAGATAAAGATGCATCCCGAGGACCAGAAGCATACCGCTTTCCGGACCCCTTTGGGCATATTCTGCTACAAGGTGATGCCCTTCGGTCTAAAGAACGCCGGTGCCACCTATCAGAGGGTCATGACGAAGATTTTCGATGACCTCATACATGAAATCGTCGAATGCTATAAGCAAATCATACGAGGAACATTTAGAGCATTTGAAGATCGTGTTTCAGCGCCTTCGGAAATATAACTTGAAGATGAACCCTCTCAAATGCGCGTTCGGGGTTTCCTCGGGCAAATTCCTAGGATTCATCGTAAGACATCGAGGCATCGAAATAGACCCGTCAAAGATCAAGGCTATTATGGAAATGCCTCCGCCAAGAACTCTCAAGCAGCTGTGGTCTCTCCAAGGAAAGCTCGCGTATATTCGGCGATTCATAGCCAATCTTTCCGGCAAGTGCCGTTCTTACAGTCACCTAATGAAGAAGGGAACTCCGTTCATCTGGGATCGCAAATGCCAAAGCGCACTGGACGAAATTAAGCAATACCTGCAGAATCCGCCGGTACTGACCGCCCCGGTCAAGGGAAAGCCCCTCATCCTGTATACGACCGCCCTTAAGGGTTCCTTAGGTGCGCTATGGGCACAGGAAAATGACCAAGGGAAAGAAAGAGCTCTCTACTATCTGAGTCGAGTTCTCCTGGCGGCAGAAAACAATTACCCCCCATCGAAAAACACTGCCTGACATTGATCTTCGCGATAACAAAGCTCAGACACTATGCGTTGGCACATGAGTTCCATCTCATATCAAAGGTGGATCCTCTTAAATATTTGATGTCAAAGGCCATATTGACGGGACGACTCGCTAAATGGGCCCTACTCTTGTAACACCCTAGTTCATTTATACCAATTCTAGTATTTCTTTATTTATGGTATTTTTCCTGATTTAATGTGTTGTGGATAGTGTATTTGACATTTGCATTTGCATCCGACCCGACCCGCATGCTTGAAACCTGTCTTGATTTATGTTTATGATTTATCCTGACCCTGTTACATGGACTCATGCACTTTCATTTATTTGTACATTGCATACTGGCATGTTATCTGACATTTGCATTTTACAATATAATATTTTAAGTCACATAAAATATTTTAAAAATACATTGCATGGCCTGCATGATACCCCTAACCCCGTGGTAGCATCCGTGCATCTTGTTCTCTTCCCGTTCAGTGAAACGGACTTGTTTGGATGGCTACGCGCACGTACGTGCATCCGTTCTTAGGGTTATGCATTTTCGTTACCCGAGCATTCATTTTTAATTTTGGTCGTCGCATATTTTTTTTCGTATTTTTAAAACTGAATTTTAAACCCGACCTGGGCGCATTTTGGAGTAAATTTGTATTTGTCAAAATATCTAATTTTATTAATATTATATTTAAAATAATCTAACTGTTTAAAATTTATATAACAATAAAATATATTTAAAAATTTATATCTTAACCACTAAAAACAAATTTATCTCTCCTCTCACTCTCTCTCTCTCCTCTCGCATATCTCTTTCTCTCTCCTCTCGTTCTTTCTCTCTCTCTTCTCTGCTTATCTCTCTCTCTCTCCTAACTCTCCTTCTTCTTTTCATATTTCTCCCGCCTCCGAGCTCATTCGAACCCACGCCCCTGCGCTCGCCGCACCTCGTCGTCGCCGTTTCAGCCTTCCAGCCTCGCCTCAACCCCCTCGTCGCCCTCGACCCTCCTCCTTCTCCTCCTCATCTCCCGACCTCATATTCCTTCCCCGACAACCCACCTTCTCCAAACCCAGCTCTAACCACCTTCGAACCATCACCCGAACCCTCACCTACACCCCTCGCCGCCGATGATCCCTCGACCTCGCCTCCACCCTCTATTTCTCTCCTTTCTCCTCTCTTCCTCTCCCTTGCACCAAGCCCGAAGCCCTAGAACCCAAGAAAACTCACCACTGCCTTGCTTTGATCCCACTGCCTTGGCCTCTCCCTCACCTCCGGCGACCCCAGTCATCCCACCACCATCATCATCTCCCCCTCGCCTTCTTCTCTGAACGCAGAGACCCCCAGCCTTCTTCTCCTTCTCCTTCCTTTCTTTTCTTCTCTTCCTCTTTTTTGTTTCTTGTTGTTCCGGTCATCGCCGGCGACCCCATCGCCTCCGTTGATCTCGTTGCCGCCCTCTCGTCTCTCCTGGCCCCTGTGCAAAAATCCAGTAAGCCTCACCCCTTCTCTCTCTTTCTTCCTCTTCTTCTTTTCTTTTCTTTTCTTTTCCCGTTATTGAAATCTTGATTTGCAGCCATCGCCGGAGCCGGGCTTGACGCCAACGATCCAGACGACCCAGAGGATGTACCTTACCTGCGTGATCACCCTCTTACGTTGCTTGGACCCGTCCCGTGTGTCGTGCGTGCATTGCGACGTTTTGCCGACGTCGGACGTGCCGTACATATCCGTTTCGTGATCCTTCGAGGCAAGTTTATCTTGCTACATGCTACATTACTTTATATACATCTATTTTAACAAATATAATACTTGGATTTCAAATCGTGCATCCCAAGTTCTCGTTTTACAATTTTACGATGTCCGTATAGATCCGTTCATATCATTTCAGATCTAGGGAATACAAACTTATCTTGTTACATACTATACTACAATATACTCCATCCAATTGAATATAACAGTTCATATTGTTTAAATTGTATATTCCATATTTACCAGTTTATCATTTTACGGTTATATGATAACCGTTTGCATCCATATCATATAATATACATATAGCTGCATCTACAGATCACATTAATACATAATACGGTTATATTAACACCCCATGTTTAATAAAGTGCATCCTACTTAGTCTTGGAACTGTAAATATAACCCTAATCGATAATTGTGCATCCATACCAATAATTATATATCTATTTGCATTCCAGGTCACGTTATTTCATATGATTGCTACATTAACACCCCATGCTAGATAATGTGCATCCTACATTGTCATGAAACTATAGTTGTAACTCCTGATAGTTATTTATGCATCCATGTTTATTTGTGTATCCATACCATTAATTCTGCATAACTAGTTGCACCCCATATTACATTAACTCATATTATTAATACATCAGTACCCCATGCTTGATATTGTGCATCCTACTTAGTCATGATGTAACCCCTGAGCGATAATTGAGCATCCATGCTTTTATTTGTGCACCCGTACTTGTTACAGTTTGATTATGAGCATCCACTTGATACCTGATACACCACTACTTGACATGACTTGATACATGTACACTACTTGACATGACCTGATATATCACTACTTGACGTGTTACCTGATCCTGTTTCTAATGCCGACAATCCTAACATGTTGACCCGATGGACATATCCTGTTGTCTGTATAGACAAACATGTTCCTGCTTGATCCTGTGTTGGCATTAGCTTCATATTTATCAATACCTGACTTGAATACATGACTTGGGGGTAAGGGGAAATCAATGATGAAAGCTGACTGTAACTCAACAGTTCGACGCTTATACTGATCAGTTTTGGGGGCTAGGCCAGTCCCGGGATGATGTTGCTGACATCATTCGTCTGTACATATTTCCTGTTTGTGCTTAGCGCAACGTCTCGGATTCAGCCCCGAGAGTCTGGACCGTGGTCCTGGGTACGCACGGAATACTATTGAGTTACATAGACGATTCATTAAATTGATTTCACAGAATTGAGAGTAGTTAACCCAGTATTTTAGTTCAGATTACTCACTGCACGTCACATGTGCTTTTACCCTTCACTGTTCCATATTTATGTTACTGTATACCTTTATTACTGTTCATATTCGTGCCTGCATGTCTTGCAACCCTTGTTTATATTATTGTTGATATTACGCACTGACGTCTCGATTTTGCATGACCCAGATCCTCTACCTTTGCCGCAGGCCGAGCAGTGACGACCTGTTAGTATTTTAGTTTTCTTTCAACATTTTCATTCCTGATGTGAGCCCGTATTTGGGACGTACATTCCATATTATTATTGTTTATTGGATCTATTGCTTCCGCATATTATTTCTTGACTCGTTTATTCTGGCTTATGGACATGTACTAGATAGTTTACATTGTTTCTACTGTTCTTGATATCTCTAGACAGCCGTAATGTGACTGTGGAGGGATGTTTCCTATCCACAGGTAGCATGGTTGGCTCTGTCACGTGCTTATCTTAGCGCACTATGGGAAGCGGGCGTGACAACTCTTAATGGAATTCTCGGTGATATACCGACCCCTCAAGGCAGTGAAAGGCCAGGCCATTGCCGACTTCCTCGCTGAGCATTCGATACCTGCCGACTCTCCTTTGAACTGCGAATTGTCGGACGAGCACGCGTTTGACACGATCGACGGGGAGAGAAGAGAGAATGATACCCGGTTGGAACTCTACTTCGATGGAGCATCTTCCATGAAGAAGCGCAAACAAAGCACCCCCATAATCAAATCAGGGATAGGCCTCATCTTGTGACCCCACAAGGAGGGAAAATGCACTTTGCCATTTCCTTGACAGAACCGAGGACAAACAACAAAGCCGAATATGAAGCTTTGATAGCGGGTCTTGAGATCGCTGTCAACATGGGAATCGAAAACCTCCTCATATACGGAGACTCCCAGTTGGTCGTTGGTCAAGTAAATGGCGACTATCAAACGTGCAAACCAGAATTGGTAAAGTACGGTGAGTGCAACAACTGCTGACTCGAATCTTTGCCAACGCCCTGGAAAGCATACCGCGTGAAGAAAATAGCAAAGCAGATGCATTAGCCAAACTTGCTAAAGAACTGGCTGACGAAACACCTCGATGACGTGAGGATCATTGTGCAAAGCCGTCGGGTTCTCGTACCGGCAGAAATATCTCCGGAGTCTTCCGTAGAAAAGGGAGCGACCGAGCAAACTGCCCTACAAATAAAGGACCAGGAAAAGGCTAAGGATTGAGAGAAGTCTATATAGGCTACATCAAATCCCTTCGAACACCTGAAGACGCGTCCTCAAGACATCAGCTCATGAAACAAGCTCTATCCTTCGCCTTTGTCAATGATACTCTGTATAAGAGATCATTTGATTCTCTATGGATAAGATGCCTGGGACCTGAAAAGGCAAGGAGAGTCGTCCAAGAAACTCACGATGGACTCTGCGGTTCTCATCAAGCCGGGCCAAAGATGAAGCTGAAGATCAAAAGGATGGCTATTATTGGCCCACAATGATCCAAGACTGTCTCGAATACGCGAAGCAGTGCCATTCGTGCCAGATTCACGGAGACTTTATCCATCAGCATCCAAATCCGCTACACCCAACGGTGGCTAGCTGGCCGTTCGAAATGTGGGGAACCGACATAATCGGGCCCATTGAACTGACATCATCCAGAGGACATCGATTTATTTTGGCGACAACTGATTACTTCTCCAAGTGGGCGGAAGCAATACCGCTAAGAGAGGTGAAGACGGAGAATATCCTCCATTTCTTCAAGACACACGTCATTTACCGGTTCGGCATTCCGCGACGGATTATCTCCGATAACGGGCCAGCCTACAGAAGCCACAAGATCAGCCGCTTCGCACAACAACATAACATAGACTGGAGATACTCTTCAGTCTATAATCCCCGAGCTAACGGTCTAGCCGAGACTTTCAACAAGACCTTGACGAAGATCGTGAAAAAGACGGTGTCTCGAAATAAGAGGGACTGGCATGAGAGACTGCATGAAGCTCTCTGGGCGTATCGAACTACGTTCAAAACGGCCACAAATACAACACCGTATGCATTGGTATTCGGCACAGAAGTGGTACTCCCCCTTGAGATAGAGTTGCCCTCTCTATGAGTGGCGGTTCAATACGAACTAACAGACAAAGAAAATGCTCACCTTCGGCTTGAGGAGCTTGACGCCCTTGATGAAACCCGGCTCATGGCGCAACAAAACCTGGAGGCTTATAAAGCAAAGATGACGCGCTCATACAAGAGATTGACTAGGCCGAGGACATTCCGCCAAGGCGAACTCGTGCTAGTGGTCAAGAGGCCTATGATCCCCAATCGTGCCAAACGGGGAAAATTTGGGCCGAACTATGAAGCCCCGTACATCATAGACAAAGTTTACCAGGGTGGAGCCTATCTACTCATGGACATGCATGGTGAAAGACCTTTCCGGCCAATAAACGGTCGATTCCTGAAAAAATACTACGCCTGACGAGTCACGGCCTAGGTCAACGATAGATGACGACGCCTATGTCCGCTCGCTATCTTCCTAAGCCCCAACTCTATAAGTAGTAGCCGGCCACGGACCGGAACATCCCTAAACTAACGATGGACCATTATGTCCTAAAACTGGCTGTTGACCGCGACGTCTATAAAATACTACGGACCGCAGCATCCCAAGGCTGACAAAAAAAACAGTACGTTCATAAGCGAAATGGGCACGGATGAAAACCCGAAAGGGCTCCGTAAGTAAAAACAGCAGGACTACCGGCGAGTTTTGTGAAAACCCGAAAGGGCGCAATCTCGTTAAATGACACTTGCAAGGTCCTTTTGACCCTGTAAGGAGAAACCACCTGTGTGAGATCCTTACGACTCACAAAGGAGAAACACACTTAGGGATCCCTACCATTCCTAAGGAGAACTTACACTTGCGAGATCCTCACGACTCGTAAGGAGAACCCTCTTATGAGACCCTCACGCTCATAAAATTCAAAAGCCTTAAGCTACAGGGATCTGAACCTTTTCTTAAGCCATCACAATCCCCAGATTGCCCTACAAGCGGTTCAATGCTGTTCCTTGTATACAATCCACGAGCGCGAATAAACATTTCCCTAACAAAGTCCCACCCGCGACTAGGGATATGTTTATACAGTGGACAGCCCTTGTAAGTCCTCTCGACTCATAAGGAGAAAACACTCTTGTAAGATCCTTACGACTTATAAGAGACCATACACTTAGGAATCCTCACGATCCCTAAGGAGAAAACGCACCTACTAGATCCTCAAGACTCGTAGGGAGAAATACCTTCATGAGACCCTTACGGCTCATGAAGTTAAAAGCCTTAGTCGACAGGATCCTAACCCTGTTCGCTAAGCCACCTTTGTTCGATATCGACGGATGCAAATGATGATTCGCTCCTGGCAATATCCCAGTTGTAGCAATGCTGATGCCTAAATCGGTATCAAATCCCAAACTCGCAGCGAAAAGCCAGCGAGCCACAAATGCATATAAAATAGCCGAAATGATGGGGCAACTTGCAACAAAATCAGCAAGTAAAAATGTATGCATACAAAACAGCCGAAATGATTGGGCAACTCGCAATTAAAAGCAGCGAGTAAATAAAACAAATAGCTGAAATGATTGGGCACCGCAAAAAATAGCCGAAATGATTGGGCAATCGCGACTTTCGCGATATAAAAGCTGAAATGGTAGAGCATCGCGGAAAGAAAAATATATGAAATAAAACCTTTTGCCCTACATGTGAGATCACATCGATCCCTGTATACAATCCAGGGGCACGAACAAAGAGGGAACCATACCTTCCCACCAGGCTCCATCAGAAAGAGAGCCAAATCTTGACGGTTCATAGACAACCTAGAGTAGTTCGGAGCCATGGCAAAGTCCCTGTTCCAAACCTCGACAGTTCACAGACAGCCTAGAGATCACCAACAGCGTTCCTCCTCATTCCAGCAGGATTCAGACGCGACAATCAACCTTGGAGCCATGGAAAAGTCCATGTTCCAAACTTCGACGGTTCACAGACAACCGAGAGAGCACCTCCAGGTCCCGTAGAACACGGCTGATGTCAATCCTAACCCCGTAGGAAACGCCCAGAGCAAATCCTGGTCCCGTAGAACACGGCTAATGTCAATCCTGACCCTGTGGGAAACGCCCAGAGCAAATCCTGGTCCCGTAGAACACGGCTAATGTCAATCCTGACCCCGTGGGAAACGCCCAGAGCAAATCCTGGTCCCGTAGAACACGGCTAATGTCAATCCTGACCCCATGGGAAACGTCCAGAGCAAATCCTGGTCCCGTGGAACACGGCTAATGTCATTCCTGACCCCATAGGAAGCATCCAGAGCAAATCCTGGTCCCGTGGAACACGGCTAATGTCAATCTTGACCCCGTGGGAAGCGTCCAGAGCAAATCCTGGCCCCGTAGAACACGGCTAAAGTCAATCTGACCCCGTGGGAAACGTCCAGAGCAACCCCTGACTCCGTGAAACGCGGATAAAGTCAACCCCTGACTCCGTGAAACGCGGATAAAGTCAACCCCTGACCCCGTGGAATGTGGATAAAGTCAACCCCTGACCCCGTGAAATGCGGATAAAGTCAACCCCTGACTCCGTGAAATACGGATAAAGTCAACCCCTGACTTCGTGAAATACGGATAAAGTCAACCCCTGACCCCGTGAAATGCAGATAAGGTCAACCCCTGACTCCGTGAAATGCGGATAAAGTCAACCTTCGACTTCCCCGTCAAAGCAATTCTTTAATTCGGGAGCAAGTCAACTCATCAACCACTTACAAATGCTCTCGACTTGTAAGGAAGAAAATTCTCTTGTGAGATCCTTACGACTCTCAAGAGAAAACATACTTAGGAATCCTCACGATTCTTAAGGAGAAAATACACCTACGAGATCCTCTCGACTTGTAGGGAGAAAAGCCCTTATGAGACCCTCACGGCTCATAAAGTTGAAAAGTCTTAGGCAGCAGATCTGAACCTGCTTCCTAAGCCATCGCTACCTTATAAAGAGTTCAAGATGAACTGTTATCTACCATCTATGGGCCACACTTGCCAAAGCTACATGCCACTGAAATGGAGAAGTTACTCATGAGCATATAAACTACTTCACGCCAGAGTAAAACATAAAGAAATAGAAGGGTGCGGCTCATGGAGCTGAGGGTTTGGAACTATATCCCTTAAGAATCGAGATTTGAGTCAATGATAAATGACGACGCTTGTGTCCGCTCGTTATCTTCTCAAATCAAGATTCTGAACATTATATACCAACCCAAAACTGGTCATACGCTATGAATTACTCTGCACTACTTCACCCACGTATATACTTACGTGGGCAAAGTAGTGGGGGGCATTTGTTCACGCCAAAACATTTCTGCGCAAAAGAGCCTAAGGTATCAAATGACAGCGATACGCTTAAGAAAATATGAACCGGTACTTTGGGGGATGTATTTTTAGTCCCACATCAGGAAAAAGAGAGATCCCATCTCTACCACTCCCATATAAATAAGAGGGGATACCTCTTAGAAAAGGATGAGTATTCCATAATACTCAAAGGAGATTATTTCTCCATAAGAGCTTGCTCCCCCAATAATGCGCATAAGCGCAAGCGCCATGTGCGCCACGTGCAATGCACGTGCGCCGGCCACATGCGCGCCACGTGCAACGCACGTGAGCCAAACACGTGCAACGCAGTGGGAGTATTCCATAATACTCAAAGGAGATTATTTCTCCATAGAACCTTGCTCCCCCCATAATGCGCATATGCGCAAGAGCCATGTGCGCCACGTGCAATGCACGTACGCCGGCCACATTCGCACCACGTGAAACGCACATGAGCCAAACACGTGCAACGCATGTGGGAGTATTCCATAATACTCAAAGAAGATTATTTCTCCATAAGAGCTTGCTCCCCCCCCATAATGGGCATATGCGCAAGCGCCATGTGCGCAACGTGCAATGCACATGCGCTGGCCACATGCGCGCCACGTGCAACGCACGTGAGCCAAACACGTGCAACGCACGTGGGAGTATTCCATAATACTCAAAGGAGATTGTTTCTCCTTAGGAGCTTGCTCCCCCCATAATGCGCATATGCGCAAGCTCTATGTGCGCTACGTGCAAACATGTGCGCCCAATACGTGCGACGCACGTGCGCCCAACACATGCGACGCACGTGCGCGAACGCAAAGAAGCCTTTTTCAGCAGCGAGAAGCTTAAGCTCCAGCATGTTCTTTCTCCTAATGAGTGGGACATGGTTCAAAGGGTACATCCCTCCACACCTTAGATATATGGCGTTGTAATCTCTCAGTGTCGTCGGAGAAATGGTGGCTCCTAACGACCAATGATCCTTCTTTTCAAAAAAAAGGAAAAGAAACAAAAAAGAGACAAGAGAAAAAGAGAGGAACCCCCTTTAAACTTTGAAAAATCTTAGAAAGAAGAGCAAGCTCTCAGAAGAAGAAAATTTTCTTCAAGGTAAAAAGAACAGAAAGACGAAATCGTCTTATATAAAAAGAAGAATTTACTTCTTTTTCTAAGATTATAGATCTATAAGACCAAGGACTTTCACAAAAAGATCAAAGTACCTCATCATAAAAATAAAGGGAAGAACTTAATCTTTTTCAGATCATAGATCTATAAGACAAATTGTCTTTCACAAAAGAGATTATAATATCTCATTATAATAAGGGGCGAGAATAATTCAATTCTCTTAGGATCATAGATCCATAAAGGCAGAGCCTTTCATAAAAAATATAAGAGATTGAAATATCTCCTATAAAAAAATAAGAAGTTTGTTCTTAGATCCATAAGATAAAGTCTCTTATAAGAAAGAGAGTTTAATTCTCAGGGCGCCAAGCTGCCTAAAAAGAGCCATAGCGCTCTAATCAAAAGAAGTGCTTCAGCACTCCAAAACTAATGCATAGCTTTGCAGAGCCTTAGCGCTCCAAATTTCACAAGAAGCGCTTTGCCCTCTTTGATTGGCGAACAGCGCGTGGCACGCCACGTGCTCCTCACGTGGCGCTACTTAAACAGAAGCTCTTTGCGCTCTTTGACTGGCGAACAGCGCCAAGCGCGCCACGTGCTCCTCATGTGTGCGCTACCCAACAAAAGCGCTCTGCGCTCATTGACTGGCGCACAGCACCAAGCGTGCCATGTGCTCCTCACGTGTGCGCTAAAAGAACATAAACTGTTCTATAAATAAAGTCCAGAGCTATAACGAATGCTCTGCTCAACACTCAAAGACAAAAAGATTGTCATAGCCCAAACCAATACTCGGCATTGTTAAATGTTTAACATTTTAACTAAATGGGCCGAGCCCAAAGTGGCCACAGAACCCTACCTCAGATTAATTGAGCCCATATGCTCATAAATCTTTTGATCTTAGTCCCAAATTGGACTACAGATCTCTCAACCAATATTGGTTTAAGGGTACATCTCTTCACTCCTCTGATACATGTCATTGTAATCCTTCAACATCTTCAGAGAGGTGACGGGCCCCGACAACCAGATTTTACATGGACTATGATGTCCTTAAATCTCGGACTGTGGGGTCATTAAACCCATGGACTATGATGTCCTTAACCTCGGACTGTGGGGTCCTTAAACCCATGGACTATGATGTCCTTAACCTCGGACTGTGGGGTCCTTAAACCCATGGACTATGACGTCCTAACCTTGGACTGTGGGGTTCTTAAACCCACGGACTATGATGTCCTTAATCTTGGACCGCAATGTCCCTAAACTAAACAATAGAGCCCAAATTCTCTTTTGTTGTATCTAAATGATCCTTTTAAGTTGATCTTAGTCTAAAATTAGACTAACGTATTTTTAACAAATGGTTAAGTTGATCTTAGTCTAAAATTAGACAACGTATCCTTAACAAACGTTTAAGTTGATCTTATTCTCAAATGAGAGTAACGATCTTTAAAACCAACCCAAACCTAAATCTAAGAAGATACGGATTTGGACTAATCCACGCCCTACGGGCGACAACATAAATTAGACTCCGTATACAATCCACGGGCAACCAAAAACAAAACAAACACACACGACATGAAGTGACCATCTGGTGAAGGAGAAAGTGGTTACCGCGATGCAGTAGTGTAATTAACTGCAGGGGCTTGCGCCTGTAGGGAAGAGCGTCCCCACAATCAAAAACCCCTTAACGAGGGGGAATCTGACGAAGTCTGCTACATCGGCCGCATCCGTTTAAACCTCCGATACATGGTGTCATAAATCAACTTAGCATCTTCGGAGAGGTGGACGGATAGCACCAAATAGCATCTTCCCTCGAAATTCAGGCCTGACGTCCCAACGTCCCGGTCGCATCTTTCGGCGGAGAACAACGGCTTTCTTCCGCCTTCCACCAGACCCGTGCATTATCCGTAAGTTGCAGCTTCGCAACTCGGACCCAAGCTACCTCTGGCACTTGTGCTGCTGCCAGGTTGTCCTCGATACTCTGTCCATTCCTCCGCTTCCAGAGGGCTCTCTTTTCCCGAAAAGTTCTTAGGGTGCAGTGCCCGAAATTGCTTCACTCCGGGTGCTTCTGCTTCTGGACGGTTCAAGAGAACAGCACTCTGCTACTGCTGTCCTTCCAGGATACTGCGGATCGCCTCAAGCAATACCGTCTGCTCGTTGATCGTACGGTAGTGGTGGGGGAGCGTTGTTGACATTGGTGCTGGTGTTGTTTGGGGATTCCATAACCTTGAATGAAAAAATAGGGTTAGGATAGATTCAAAGTATATGAAATGATGAGATTCAAGAAATGTGAATTGTAAAGAATGTTTTCAGTTGCTGGTTCTTGTGATATATTGCTTAGGTTGTCCACGCAGAACAGAATTGCATGGTAGGGTTCTGTTCCCGCCAAAATTTTCAGCCAAGAGACTACTTGTTCCCTGATAAAAAAGGGGGGGAGTCCTCAAAATTTGGCCACAATTGAGAGCAAAGCTCTATTCAAAATTCAAAATTTGAACTAAGGCAGCGCCTCACGTGTAAAGCACGAGAGCGCTGAGCACCAGCGCTAAAGAGTCAAAGACTCTGAGGTAGCGCCTCACGTGCAAAGCATGAAAGCGCTGAGAGCTAAGCGCTAACAGTCAAAGACTCTGAGGCAGCGCATCATGTGCAAAGCACGAGAGCGCTGAGCGCCAGCGCCATGAGTCGAAGACTCTGAGGCAGCGCCTCAAGTGCAAAGCACGAGAGCGCTGAGCGCCAGCGCCATGAGTCAAAGACTCTGAGGCAGCGCCTCACGTGCAAAGCACGAGAGCGCTGAGCGCCAGCGCTAAAGAGTCAAAGACTCTGAAGCAGTGCTCATGTGCAAAGCACGATAGCGCCAAGCGCCAGAACTAAATGTTCTCCACCGTTGGATCAAAGATCCAACGAAGATGATAAATCATCAAAATTCATAATAAAATTCTGTTAAGAAAATACTCCTCAGAATCTTTCCAAACAGGAAAGATTATGCTCTGTAAATCAGAGCACCGTTGGATCAATGATCCAATGGTAATTAAAAATCACCAAGATACAGAATAAGTTCTGTATGGGAAAATATTTTCCCAATCCTCTTAAAAACAAGAAGATTGCCTTCTGTAAAACAGAAGCCCTAGGATCAAAGATCCAACGGTGGAAAACATTCCCAAATCAATTAGAGAAAAGTCCTCTTCAATTGATTCAACAAATCAGCTCTCCCTATATAAGGACCCTAAAACTTTAAGTTTCATAGAGAGGAACCCCCCACAAGCTTTGAGAAATTTTAAAGAAAAGAGCAAGCTCTGAGAAGAAGAACTTTTCTTCAAGGTAAAAAAACAGAGAGATAAAAAAATATCTCATCAGAAGAAGAACATAGTTCTTATGCTAGATCATAGATCTTTAAGACAAATTGTCTTTCACAAAAGAGATCATAACATCTCATTATAAAAGGGGGGAGAATAATTCAATTCTCTTAGGATCACAGATCCATAAAGGCAACACCTTTCACCAAAAACATAAGAGATTGAAACATCTCCTATAAAATAAGAATTTTGTTCTTAGATCCATGAGTCAAAGTCTCTTATAAGAGAGAATTTAATTCTCAGAGCGCAAAACTGCCTAAAAAGAGCCTTAGCGCTCCAATTAAAAGGAGCGCTCCAGCACTCCAAATCTAGCGCATAGCGCTGCAGAGCCTTAGCGCTCCAAGTTTAAAGAAGCACCCTATCGCTCCAAATCTAGCGCATAGCACTGCAGAGCCTTAGCGCTCCAAGTTTAAAGAAGCACCTCAGCGCTCCAAAGTCTGGCACACAACGCCAAGCCCGCCACGTGCTCATCACGTGTGCGCTATTTCACAACAAGCGCTCATCGCTCATTGACTGGCGCACAACGCCAAGCGCGTCACGTGCTCCTCATGTGTGCGCTATTTCACAAGAAGCGCTCTGCGCTCATTTATTAGCGCTCAGTGCCAAGCGTGCCACGTGCTTCTTACGTGTGCGCTATCTCACAGGAAAGCGCATAGCGCCAAGCGCGCCACGTGCTCCTCACGTGTGCGCTATTTCATAAGTAGCGCTCTGCGCTCATTTATTAGCGCTCAGTGCCAAGCGTGCCACGTGCTTCTCACGTGTGCGCTATCTCACAGGAAGCACCTTAGCGCTCTAAATCTGGCGCTCAGCGCCAAGCGCGCCACATGCTCCTCACGTGTGCGCTGAGAGAACATAAATTGTTCTTTAAATGATAAAGCCCATAGCCACAATGAGTGTTCAGCATTCAATAAAAGAAAAAAAGTTTTCAGGACCAATGCTCAGCATTGTTAAATGAAAAAGGACTGAGCCTAATTAAATGTCTAACATTTTAAATGAATGGGCCGAGCCTAAGTTGGCCACAGATCTCTAATTCAGATTAATTGAGCCCATATGCTCATAAATCTTCGATCTTAGTCCCGAATTGGACTACAGATTTCTCAACCAATATTGGTTCAAGGGTACATCTCTTCACTCCTCTGATATTTGTCGTTGTAATCCTTCAACGTCTTCAGAAAAGTGACGGGTCCCGACAACCAGACATTCCACGGACTGTGGGGTACTTAAACTCATGGACTATGATGTCCTTAAACTTTACAGACTATGATGTCTTTAAACTAGACCGCAAACTAAACTAAAACAATAGAGCTTAAATGCTCTTTTGTTGGATCTAAATAATCCTGTTAAGTAGATCTCAGTCAAAAATTAGACTAACGTATCCTTAACAAATGGTTAAGTTGATCTTAGTCTAAAATTAGACTAACGTATCAGTCTAAAATTAGACTAACGTATACTTAACAAATGGTTAAGTTGATCTTAGTCTAAAATTAGACTAACGTATCCTTAACAAATGGTTAAGTTGATCTTAGTCTAAAATTAGACTAACGTATCCTTAACAAACGTTTAAGTTGATCTTAGTCTCAAATGAGATTAACTATCCTTAAACCCAACCCAAAACCCAAATCTAAGAAAATACGGATTTGGACTAATCCACGCCCTACGGGCGACAACATAAATTAGCCTCCGTATACAATCCACGGGCAACCAAAAATAAAACAAACACACACGACACGAAGTGACCATCTAGAGAAGGAGAAAGTTGTTACCGCGATGCGGTAGCGTAATTAACTGCAGGGGCTTGCGCCTGCAGGGAAGAGCGTCCCCATAATCAAAACCCCCTCAAATAAGGGGGAATCTGACGAAGTCTGCTACAACGGCCGCATCCAACTAAACCTCCAATACACGGTGCCATAAATCAACTTGGCATCTTCGGAGAGGTGGACAGATAAATCCAAATAGCATCTGCTCCCAAATTCAAGCAGGACGAACCTACGCGGTTCCGTCTCATGTCTTTCGGCAGAGAACAGATTTTGGCACGCCCGGTGGGACCTTTTCCTCTTTCCACTCCACCCTTCGTGTGTCATGTTTCGCGAATGAATCGTGGTTTGCTATGGTTTCCCTTAGATTTGAGGTACTAAGATTTGGTGTTTTGCTCCGTGCAGAAAATAAAAGATCAATGGCTTCCAACTGCACAAATTGCAACAACTGCAACGAATCTCACTCTGTCCTCGCTGGAGGAGTGACTTACGGGCCTCAGGTGGCCTCCGTTTACAAGATGCCAGTGGAACAGGTGACGCAAGCCACCACTGGGCTGTTCTTTGGGACCATGCTTCCACCCATGAGCTACAACGCCCCATTATCAACGCAAGAGGCTCCAAAGAAGTCGCTCTTTGATCGGTTTACCACCACCGCGACCCCTCTCAATGGGTCGCCCAAAGCTCAAGTGGGCCCGTGAAGAAGCCCACGATACTTGAAGCAGTCATCCCAAAACGGATAGTCATTCCTGTTCCTGAAGTCTTCAGAGTGACTTCCCCTGCTAAGGAGTCGGTTTTTGCAAGACTGGCCATTTCAGCTCCCATCCCAGGTGAAGTCATCAAAACTGCTCCCCCTGCTCGAAAGTCTGCCTTCGATAGATTGGCCATCCCCACTCAACGGACGTCAGTTTTCGAGAGGATAACGCCGGCAGCAACCCTCCACAAAAACAGGGTGCATGAAGAAGCCATCCCCATAACTGAGCTGGTCCCGTCAGCACGACATGCTCGCCGTCGTCACTGGTGCCGAGTAAGGAAGGCCGGGGGCAGCTCTCTTTCTGGACTGACTCCGCCAGCTCCAACGGTGGAAGTTGATGCTGCTGTTTCAACTAGGAACAGCTTTGAACTACTTAACAGGGTGCGCAGGAATTCGCCAACTGCCGTGCTAAAAAAGTCTCCTCCGCCTGTTGAAAAGATCAAAAAGGCGAAGCCGGAGCGGCACCCTCAGCGGCTGTCCTCCAAAATTTACAAAGTCCGGCGACAGGTCCAAGACCCGGTGATCAACCAAGACTACTCCCGCCGACCAACGAAGACGAGGGCTTGGCAAGAGGATGACCATTCTTCTGCCATACCACAAAAGGTGTCACCTACTTGGGTTCCCGCTGCAACAGCTCCCTCAACTTCGACCGCTCACAAAAGGGGAAGGCCGGAGAAAATTTCTGTGTCTGCAATGAATCTCAAAGGCTCTGAATCCAAACGCCCCAAGTCTGGGGGAATGATGGTGCACACTGTTTATATGGCATCCGGAAAAGAGGATAGCCATATTTCTACGGGCCATCGACCGCTCACCAGATCCGTAACAAAGGCCCAAGAGCAACAACAGAAGCTTCAGGAAATGTTAACACAGATGGCCGCACTCACTGGGCCAAAAGAAAGCCCGGAGATATCGTCAGAGCAGCGTCATGAACACGAAACCGATGCTGAGTTCCTCCGCAGAATTCTCGAGAAGAAGGACAAAGAGGCAGCGGAACAAGCTGCCAACATAAAATGAGTGGCGCTTTTATTCCAAGACATGGTCGAGATGATGTTACAGTCGGATCCTCCAGCTGAAGACCCTCCGATTATCCTTGAAAACGATAGGGGAGAGACATCGAACCCTCCTCCGGCTTGTTCAGCAGCCAAAGAGGAGACCATTTCTAAAGCCGCCCTTGATGACTGTATAACTCAACAGATACGAGCTCACCAGGCGAGCGAAGCGGCCGGCCAAATAGTTAAGACTGGACGACCCTATCCGGGTTGGTACGACCAAATAAAGTACCCGCCGGGGTATACGATCCCTAAATTCCATGTAGATAAGGGGATGGGGAATCCACACCAGCACGTTGCTTAATTCAGAGTCTTGTGCGGTAATACTGGAGGTGATGACAAACTGCTGCTTCACCAGTTTGTTGGTATCTTATCGGAGACAGCTTTTGAATGATAATCCGAGCTCCCGAACGACTCCGTTAAGACATTTGCAGAAATGGAGCTACTATTTACGCAAAGATTCATGAGCGCTAGCGAGCGCACTCCGATCACCGCATTAATTAACGCCAGAGTGAAGCCAGGAGAAACATGGGTGCAGTACGCGATACGGTGGCGGAATCTATGGTCGAAGAGCGCATCGAAGAAGCTCTTGCGGTAGGCATGTTTGTAGGAACCCTCGATCCGCAAGCGACAATATCCCAGTTCATGATGTTTTTCAACCCAACTACCTTCCAGGCCTTGATTGACAAACTGGCCCAAATGGATCAGATGGGTCATAGACCATCTTCTTCGAAGTTGGAATCTCGAAACGAAAAAGGGAAAGGGAAAGCAACTTTCGTCGCCAATGCTCAGCAGCAGCCCAGTGGTCCAAAACCAACTGATCGCCAAGAGAATAGACGGCGATTCTTCAATGAGAAACTAAAGCGCCCTTATTCATTTCCCCAGGATAAAACGAGGAGACTGTTCGAGCTGGCGGTGCGCAACAGGCTCATCATCTTGCCGGATCCAAAACGCCCATTGCAACCCGGTGAGGCCAATAATCCCAATTTTTGCCCCTATCACCAAATTGTAGGCCATCTAATCGAAGATTACTTCATCTTCAAAGGCTGGATTGAGGACCAATACCAACAGGGCAAATTCGCACTGTCCGAGAATTGGAAAGTAAGCCCGCCTCAGCCGCACGCTCTTAAAAGGGGGGACACACCGGGGGCATCATGCTTTTATGTAGAAGAAGCTCTATGGGAGGTCGCTCTTTCAGCCAAAACGAAAAGAATGCTGAAGGATCTCCAAACATACCCGGCAATCAGGTGGAAAAGTCTGCCGGAACCCGAGATCATTGAGGGAATGCTGAAGCCGCGACTGACTTCAAGAATTGGTAGCGATAATCAAAACGCTCAGGCCCAGCCGTCAAAGTCTTCGAAGAAAAAGAAGAAGCCCAAAAAGCCCGTGCAGTCTGAAAACAAGCGTACGGATCTGCAAAAGCATATTGACGCGCTGGAGGAATACAACCAGAAGGCGCGAACCCCAGTCACGCTTCAAGAGTTTCTCAATCGCATCCTTGAAAGTGAAGATAATGACAATGATGAGGGAGACGACTCGTCAGAGGAACCCGAAGATTATGTGGCAAGTTGCCACATGATCTCTCATTCATCGCTTAGTAACAAAGAAGCTCACTCGGCGTTAGAAGATAACGTAGAGGAGCTGGGGGCATGAGCAGTGCCAAAATCCTTGGATTATGTGACAAGATCTATCATAGAGAAAGCTACTTATTCATAGAGCATCTGGCGAAACTTCGCCTCAAAGCTACTATGGACCGAAAAGTCTGTAAACTACAAATTTGCCTCAAATATGGCAACAATGGACCGCAATACCCTAAAACTTGCAACTGACCGAGACGTCTATAAACTACTATGGACTGCAGCATCCCAAGGCTGACACATAAAAACGGTACGTCCATAAGCGAGATAGGCACAGATGAAAACCCGTAAGGGCTCCGTAAGTAAAAACAGCAGGACTACCGGCGAGTTTGTGAAAACCCGAAAGGGCGCAATCTCGTTAAAAGACACTTGCAAGGTCCTCTCGACCCTGTAAGGAGAAAATACCTGTGTGAGATCCTTACGACTCACAAGGGAGCAACACACTTAGGAATCCCCACGATTCCTAAAAAGAAAACACACTTACGAGATCCTCACGACTCGTAAGGAGAATTACCCTTTGAGACCCTCACGGCTCATGGGATTCAAAAGCTTTAAGCTACAGGGATCTGAAGCTATTCTTAAGCCATCACATTTCCCAGATTGCCCTACAAGCGGTTCAATATTGACCCTTGTATACAATCCACGGGCACGAATAAACATTTCCCTAACAAAGTCCTACAAGCGACTAGGGATATGCTCACACGGTGGACAACCCTTGTAAGTCCTCTCGACTTATAAGGAGAAAACACTCTTGTAAGATCCTTACGACTTACAAGAGAACATACACTTAGGAATCCTCACGATTCCTGAGGAGAAAAGACACCTACGAGATCCTCACGACTCGTAGGAGGAAACACCTTTCTGAGACCCTTATGGCTCATGAAGTCAAAAGCCTTAGTCGACAGGATCCTAACCCTGTTTGCTAAGCCACCTTTGCTCGAATTGACAAAGGCAGATGATGATTCGCTCGTGGAAATGTCCCGGTTGTAGCGATGTTGATGCCTAAATCGGTATCAAATCCCAAGTCCTTTCACGGTAAATGATGAGTCGCTCCTGGCAACGTTCCAGTCGCAGCGATACTGATGCAAGATTGGTATCAGACCATGAGTTCCATACTCCCGGCAAAAGTCAGCGAGCCATAAATGCATATGAAATAGCCGAAATGATAAGGCAACTTGCAACAAAATCATCAAGTAAAATATATGCATACAAAAACAGTCAAAATGATTGGGCAACTCGCAATAAAAAAAACAACGAGTAAAAAAGAAAAAAATAGCCGAAATGATTGGGCAACTCGCAATAAAAAAAAGAGAGTAAAAAAAATAGCCGAAATGATCGGGCATCAGGAAAAATAGCCGAAATGATTGGGTAATCTCGACTTTCGCGACATAAAAAGCTGAAATGATAGAGCATCGCGGAAAGAAAACAAAAGATAACTTTTGCCCTACAAGTGAGATCACATTGATCCATGTATACAATCCAGGGGCACAAACAAAGAGAGAATCATATCATCCCACCAGGCTCCATCAGAAAGAGAGCCAAGTCTCGATGGTAACATCTGCATCTCAAGAGATCAACTTCGACATTCGTCTCGTTACAGCAGACGCAACGTCAGCAAAGCGGAGCCACGGCAAAGTCCCTAGTTGCAAATCTCGACGGTTCACAGACAACCTAGAGACCACCTCGACATTCGTCTCGTTACAGCAGGTGCAACGTCAGCAAAGAGGAGCCACGGCAAAGTCCCTAGTTCCAAATCTCGAAGGTTCACAGACAACCTATAGATCACCTCGACATTCGTCTCGTTACAGCAGACGCAACGTCAGCAAAGCGGAGCCACGACAAAGTCCCTAGTTCTAAATCTCGACGGTTCACAGACAACCTAAAGACCACCTTGACATTCATCTCGTTACAGCAGACGCAACATCAGCAAAGCGGAGCCACGGCAAAGTCCCTAGTTCCAAATCTCGACAGTTCACAAACAACCCAGAGACCACCTCGACACTCGTCTCGTTACAGCAGACGCAACGTCAGCAAAGCGGAGCCACGGGAAAGTCCCTAGTTCTAAATCTCGACGGTTCATAGACAACCTAGAGACCACCTCGACATTTGTCTCGTTAGAGCAGACGCAACGACAATCAATCTCGGAGCCACGGCAAAATCCCTAGTTCCAAATCTCGACGATTCATAAACAACCTAGAGACCACCTCGACATTCGTCTCGTTACAGCAGACGCAACGTCAGCAAAGCGGAGCCATGGCAAAGTCCCTAGTTCCAAATCTCGACGGTTCACAAACAAACTAGAGACCACCTCGACATTCGTCTCGTTACAGCAGACGCAGAGCCACGGCAAAGTCCCTAGTTCAAAATCTCGACGGTTCATAGACAACCTAGAGACCACCTCGACATTCGTCTCGTTATAGCAGACGCAACGTCAGCAAAGCGGAGCCACGGCAAAGTCCCTAGTTCCAAATCTCGACGGTTCACAGACAACCTAGAGCCACCTTGACACTCATCTCGTTACAGCAGATATAGTGTCAACAACGGCGTTTCTTCTCATTCCAGCAGGATGCAGACGCGACGTCAACAAGCGATCCCAGGGTCAAAACAAAATGGAGCCATGGCAAAGTCCCTAGTTCCAACTCTCGACGGTTCTCAAACAACCTAGAGACCACCTTGACACTCATCTCGTTACAGCAGATATAGTGTCAACAACGGCGTTTCTTCTCACTCCAGCAGGATGCAGACGCGACGTCAACAAGCGATCCCAGGGTCAAAACAAAATGGAGCCATGGCAAAGTCCCTAGTTCCAACTCTCGAAGGTTCACAAACAACCTAGAGACCACCTCGACATTCATCTCGTTACAGCAGACGTAGTGTCAACAACGGCGTTTCTTCTCACTCCGGCGGGATACAGACACGACGTAAACAACAAAGCCATGGAAAAATCCCTAGTTCCAAGCCTCGACGGTTCACAGGCAACCTAGAGACAACCGTGACATTCATCTCGTTACGGAAAACGCAATGCCAGCAAACGAAGCAAAGGAAAATCTATAGCTTTGGGGTCTTGACGACAACTCAAATAAAACCTGAAAGACTATCGGAGATCATCCCACATCAGCGTGGAGTGGTTATAACTCATCGGGGCTCCCAAACTGAGCCTAACCTCAAGTAAAAAGCGACATTGAATATCCCTAACGCTTGCTCTTTCGACGGTAATACTACCTGGAAGATTGCTTGAAGACGTCTTGTCCAGCCCCCGAAAGGATCAAAGACACGACAGTCGCAAGGCTACTCGAACAGCAAGATTGCCTATCGAGAAATACATCAGCCAACGCGACTGTACGACGGACAAAACCCTAGTACCACAGACCCTAACGAACCTCTGTTGTAAAGAGCAGAGGTTAACTATAACGTTAGGATATTCTTGCGAGAACTTCTCGATTCGTCTCGACACGTGAGGAAATTAGTGTCCTTGCGAGAACTTCTCGATTCGTCTCGACTCGCAGGGAAAAGCCTTAGGCAATAGGGATAAGGACCTGTTTCCTAAGCACTGGGGCCTTGCAAGTCGGTCCAAGATGGACTCTTGCATACTATTCACGGGCCACACTCTCCAAAGTCGAATCTCGACAAGGAGGGAAACAACCACTTATGAGTCCTCTCGACTTGTAAGCAGGAAAAATTCTCTTGTGAGATCCTTACGACTCTCAAGAGAAAATACACTTAGGAGTCCTCACGATTCCTAAGGAGAAAATACACTTACGGGATCCTCTCGACTTGTAGGAAGAAAAGTCTTTATGAGACCCTCATGGCTCATAAAGTTGAAAAGTCTTAGGTAGCAGATCTGAACCTCTTTCTTAAGCCATCACTGCCCTGCAAGGAGGTCAAGATGGACTATCCACGGGCCACACTCTCCCAAGTTGAATATCGAAAAGGGGGAAACAACCACTTACGAGTCCTCTCGACTGGTAAGGGAGAAAATTCTCTTGTGAGATCCATACGACTCTCAAGAGAAAACGCACTTAGGAGTCCTCACGACCCCTAAGGAGAAAATCACACCTACGGGATCCTTTCGACTCGTAGGGAGAAAAGTCTTTATGAGGCCCTCACGGCTCATAAAGTTGAAAGGTCTTAGGCGGTAGATCTGAACCTGTTTCCTAAGCCATTGTTGCTCTACAAGGAGGTCAAGATGGGCCATCTGCGGGCCACATTTGCCAAAGCCACATTCGCCAATGAAATAAATAAGCCACTTACAGGTCCTCACGATTTGTAAAGAAAAATACCCAAGTGAGATCCTTAAGACTCACGGAGGCGATGAACACTTAGAAATCCTCATGATTTCTAGGGAGAATATGCACCTGTGAGATTCTCTCGACTTGTAGGGAGAAAAAACCTTCTTGAGACCCTTACGGCTCATTAAGATGAAAAAGTCTTAGTCTACAAGGACCCTAAACTTGTCTCCTAAGCCCTCAATTCTATGGCCATGCGTAACTCTGCACTACTTCACCCACGTACATGCTTACGTGGGCAAAGTAGTAGGAGGCATTTGTTCCCGTCAAAATTTTCGGCCAAGAGACTACTTGTTCCCTTATAAAAAAGGGGGAAAGTCCTCAAAAATTTGGCCTCAATTGAGAGCAAAGCTCTATTCAAAATTCAAAATTTGAACTAAGGAAGCGCCTCACGTGCAAAGCACGAGAGCGCTGAGCGCCAAGGCTAAAGAGTCAAAGACTCTGAGGCAGTGCCTCACGTGCAAAGCACAAGAGCGCTGAGTGTTGTTCATATCAGAATTTTGTATTATTATATTCCCCATTCTTAATCATATTATGAATAAATAGGTGCTTTTGATCCATGTCTGCTAAATAGTTGCAGGTTACAGGTTCTCAGAACAATACAGTGAAATTCATGAAAAGACGCTACAAACGTGAGACTACGACCAACAAATAGATAAATCTGTATGATGTCGCCTACCAGTTTAAAGAACAAACGAAGATCAGCGAACAGTTAAATGCACAAAGTACAAGGGCAGCACAAGATTCAAAACTTCACAGCAAAAAGTCCACAACATTCTGCACTGTGGAAATCTGGAAGAAAGTAGAAAAGATTCTGAGAAACCAAGTGAAGAAAACAGAAGGAAATAGCAACATGAAGCAACCTTGAAGAGATGGGCCCAAGAACCAACCAAATGGCCGCGGAACCGCGGCCAAACAGGCCTTTCTGCCGCGGTTCCGCGGCCATAATATGCACGTGTCGGTGGGGTGTCGGTGCTTTGACTCGGTCTTTGGGGTTATTTTGTAATTTCATGTATGGATCAGAATGTAAACCTAAGGTTTTTCCCATCTATAAATAGGAGGGATCAAAGCCAAATAAAGGGTGCCTCTTCTAGGGTGCCTTTCTTAGGATGCCTCTCTTTGGCTTTTTTCTAGATCTAAATTCAATTGTAATGCGTTCTTGAGGTCATCAATAAAGTAAGAGTTTTTATTTTTATCTCGCATTCTTTTATTATCTGAATTTAATTCTTGCAATTTTTATCTATTCTTTTAATATCTGCAATTTAGTTTTCTAAGATAAAAATTATTTTAAAAAATGAATTTCATTGTTAACTTCCTAATGAGTGAGTAATCCCTCACTTGTTAGGGTTAGGATAGGGAAGGTTTGAGAGATAGAAATCTCTCTCACTCCTTTCTTTGCCCATATAATTTTATTAAAAGGACTCTTTTTTAAATCAACCACACACCGCTCACTACGGCACTCTATCCTACGTGATAGCGGTGATTCCCTAGTTAGACCGGGTGTGATTGAATTAACTGGAGGTTAGGGTTAAGAGCCAAGAACGGACGGACAAGGACCAAAAGGAAGAAATTTAGTTTCTTCCCAGTCGTGCTAATCCCCGTTGTTGCCGATTAAAAAAATATCTAGACTCAGCCAATTAAGGACTGTCGCGCTCATTAGGACAAAGGAAGGTTGTGGGCATTCAGTCGTTTATCTAATCCCGACTTTGTGGTGCCTAGGCTAGACAAGTGAGAAAGGTAATTTTAAAAGGCCCGTCTCACGGTGATTCGTTAGCGGATCCCTCCTTTCTTCATTTGTGCTTACCTGGCCACAATTGGCGGTGAAAAGGCGATTTGAGGGATATCTCACAACTTGTCACTTTGAAACAGTTAGGAGCAGTCTAGTTGACTTAGGAGACCTAGCCCTAGGTTTGATTGTGCATTTTTAAACTGTGGTAGTTCCGTACAAATTTTTGCAAAACTCTTTCTAAAAAAAAACACTTTAAAAAATTTCAAAACTCAAAAAACAAACAATTTTTTTAAAATATAGAAAAAAATAAAAATAAAATTTAAATTTTTAAAAAAAAATCACATTCTTTTTCCTCTCCTTTCTCTCATCACATCATGGGTACCCCACCCCGCAAAACTCTTGCCGAACTTTGGTACCCACAACAAGACATTACTTCGTATGCTTCTTGTTTTGGTCAAATTTCGAACGACCCCTCCATGCCCAAAATTTCTTTGAAAGATCGAATAGACGCGTCTAGGACAACCAGTTGGACTCCGCAATTCACCTTATATCAACCATTTCAACCTTCACCACCTTCTTACGTTGATACCCCTTTTTCGAGTCCTGTTGTAGCTCCGAAACCCATGTCTATTGCTGAACATATTGAACAATCTCATAACCGATCTTTCGCTCCTTTCACCACTGAGAATTCTTTGGATCAACAATTTCAGTCACCTTCTTATCCAAATGTTGATCTTACTTCTGTCCAACCATTCAATTCCTACCAGTCCTACCCGACTTTTGCACCTTTCCTAGATATTGCTTCTACACAGTCATTTGGGAGTTTCACGTATCCAAACAATTTTGAATCTTTTACTGAAACCCCGTCACAACCCATGTCTAGTTTGGAACAGTCGTTGGAAGACTTTATGGTAGCGTCATGCTAACAGATGAGGTATTTGAATGCGTCCATGGCCGCTCTCAAACAACCTAACGAACCGGTAGCTAGTTTCCAACTAGCTCCAAATTTTCCAGTGAATGATGAGGCGGTTGGAAAGATTGATAATTTGAGTGGAGAGAGTGAGCTGTGCACCCTTCCAAATCAAACCTATCCATCCCCAATTGAATCCCACAACTCCGGTTTTGAATATCTATCAAGTGTCCCAAATGATTCACCGCTTGAAAATAGAACGTGTAATGAGTTGTGTGACTTTGTAGTGTTTGATTTACCTGATTGTGATGGGTCCCTTTCGAGTGAAACCATCACTAATCCTTTTGACCTCTACACCTCCACTCTAGAACCTGAATTGATTAATATCCATGCTTTTGATGAGGTGTCTGAAAAAATTGATTTTCACTTGTTTGAGGATATAGACGCTGGGAATATTTTGGATGATGAACCCACAGATTTGGATGAGTTTCTCTCTCCAATTCATTATCCCGGGTCATTAACTGTTTTTCCCGAACTTCATATGCGTCTTGATTTTGATGAGAATTGCATGGATAAGCTAAATTTTGATGAGAGTATTGAGGAAATTATTGAGGATGAAACAGTTTTACTTGAGGAGTCGGATTTTCCAATTCATTATATCCCTTTCATTGACTGGGCACACCCTCCTGAATCTTTAATCGATACCCTTCCTCAATCACTTCCCTCCATCCTCGTTCCGACCTTGCAAGAAACCGTTACAATTTCATTTTTTATGTCTGGTTTACCAAGTTCGACGTACCCATGTTTTCTCATGAATCTTGAGGGATTTGACCTCATTTCTCAGTGGGTTGATAGATTAGCAAAATCGCCTTTTATACATCGGTCATTACAAATTGTGCTAATTTATACACTCCATCTCCACCCTCAAGTTCATATTCAACTTCTTTCTCCCACTTTCTCAGGTTCTTATATAATTTCAGTGAGTGTTGATGAATCACAGTCCGATAATTCAAGTTTGATCATTCCAGAAAGCCAACTTGATTTGGATACTTTTTAAAATGAGGTAGATGAGTTTTTCGAGTCTCCTACCTCCATAATTTTTGACAAATCTAGTATGATAAATTCTGGCACAAAACTTACTGACAGTAAAATGTTCAATTACATCGATGAGAGTTTTGAAGAACTTTTCGCTGACGAACTTGCATTCTCAAACAACAAGGATTTTGTGATTAATCAACCTCCACCTATAGAAGTTGAACCACCACCCTTTCTTCTTATAAAATATGAGAATGCCAATATTCCACTTGTTCCCGCCAAAAAATTCTGCGCAAAAGAGTCCAAGGTATTAAATGACAGCGATACGCTTAAGAAAATGCGAACCAGTATCTTCCGGCCTGTATTTTGATAAACTCCCGAAGGAGGAACTATTAAATTCTGATGGTATTGAAAGCATCTCGAAAAAATCTTCGATTTGATATATTATGGGCTTCATAATTCATCCGGGATCAAAAGTTATGAGCAAATGTCTATGCACATGTGATCTAAGGAAGAAGATACGAACCAGTATTTTCCGAGCTGTATTTTGACAAACTCCGGAATAAGAAACAGCTAAATTCTGATGGTATTAAAAGAATCTCGAAAAAATCTTCGATTTGATATATTATGGGCCTCTTAATTCATCCGGGATCAAAAGTTATGAGCAAATGTCTATGCACATGTGATCTAAGGAAGAAGATGCGAACCAGTATTTTCCGAGCTGTATTTTGACAAAATCCGGAATGAGAAACAACTAAATTTTTATGGTATCGAAAGTATCTCAAAAAATCCTTCGATTTGATATATTATGAGTCTCATAATTCATCCGAGATCAAAAGTTATGAGCAAATGTGTTATGCACGTGTAATCTAAAGTAATGCTCTACTATATAGGGAATGCATTTTTAGTCCCAGATCGGGAAAAGGAGAGATGGCTTCTCTACCACTCCCATATAAATAAGAGGGGATACCTCTTAGAAAGGGTAGAGTTCAATTCTCAAAGGATTCAATACTCAAAGGAGCTTAGTTCTCCATAGGAGCTTAGTTCTCCATATATAGAAGCCCTGCTTCTCCTCATAATGCGCATGTGCGCTACATGCAACGCATGTGTGCCCGCCACGCACGCACCATGTGCAACGCACGTGCGCACCACATGAGAACATTTAATAATATTAAAAGGAGCTCAGTTCTCCATAGGAGCTTAGTTCTCCATATATAGAAGCTCTGCTTCTCCTCATAATGCGCATGTGCGCTACGTGCAACGCACGTGTGCCCGCCACGCGCGCACCACGTGCAACGCACGTGCGCAACTCGTGAGAACATTTAATAATATTAAAAGGAGGTTAGTTCTCCATAGGAGCTTAGTTCTCCATATATAGAAGCCCTGCTTCTTCTCATAATGCGCATGTGCGCTACGTGCAACGCACGTGTGCCCGCCACGCGCGCACCATGTGCAACGCACGTGCGCACCACATGAGAATTTTCAATAAAAGGAGACTCGTTCTCCATAGGAGCTTGCTCCCCCCATAATGCGCATATGCGCAAGCTCCATGTGCGCTACGTGCAAATATGAGCGCCCAACACGTGCGACGCACGTGTGCGAACGCAAAGAAGCCTTTTTCAGCAGCGAGAAGCTTAAGCTCCAGCCTGTTCTTCCCTCCTAATGAGTGAGACATGGTTCAAAGGGTACATCCCTCCACACCTTCGATATATGGCACTGTAATCTCTCAGTGTCGTCGGAGAGGTGGTGGGTCCCAACGACCAATGATCCTTCTTTCTAAAATAAAAAAAAGAAGAAGAGAGAAAAGATACAGAGATAGAGAAGAGGGAGAACTCTGAAAAATTTGAAAGGAAAGCCTTTGAAGAAAGAAGATCATCTTCTTCATCTTCAAGGTAAAGAATTTGATTTTTGGAAGAACAAAGATGAAAACATCTCACAAAAAGAAGAATTTCTTCTAAAAAGATCAAAGATCTAAGAACAAGATCAAGATCTTCAATTAAAAGAAAAAAATCATAAAGATCCAATCATAAAAAAATAAAAGAAGTAATTTACTTCATTTTTAGATCTTTTGATCTATATAAAGGCACAGCCTTTTGATGAACCATTGGTTCTTGAAAACTTGAGGTAGAACCTCTTTAGAACTAAAAAGATTCTTTTCTTTGATCTTAATTAGATCAAGTTGCGCTCTGCGCTATTGGACAGTGCCTTGCACTTTTGAGATGAGCCTTTGCGCTCCTTGGATTGGCGCAAGTCAACAGAGAGCGCCATGTGTCAATCACAGAACAATCTGCGCCTTGCGTTTCTAAAAACAGAGCGCTGCGCTCTTGGATTGGCGCACTGCACCAAGGCGCGCCACGTGTCAGCAGCGCACTAGCGCAGCGCACTGCGCTAACAGGCTTGCGCTCACCAGAGCGTGACACGTGTCACCTCCACATCAGTTTGCGCCTTGCGCTCCTCAATCGGCGCAAAGCGCCTGACAGGCCACGTGGCGCACTGTCAGACTATTAAATGCAGTGCATTATGAGAAAAGGGCAGAGCCCAATTAAAAGGTCTATCAGACCAAACAAAAATGCAGTGCATTATAAAAAAAAGGGGGCAAAGCCCAATCAAAGACCTAAACAGGCCAATCATGAACAAAATATTTTCAAATGGACTTAATCCAATTCTGGCCGTAAGTCCTCAAATCAAATTGAACCGAGCACAACTGCTCTCTCAAATCAATTTACACCCCGTTCAAGGGTACATCTCTGAACTCCTCTGATATTTGTCGTTGTAATCCTTCAACGTCGTCAGAGAGGTGACGGGTCCCGACAACCATATATTGATATGGACTGTGGGGTCCTTAAACTCATGAACTAATGCGTCCTTAAACCAATATTCGTCCCCAAAATGGGAATGTTGGACCACCATGTCCCTAAACTGGTAATACGGACTGTGGGGTCCTTAAACTCATGGACTAATGCGTCCTTAAACCAATATTCGTCCCCAAAATGGGAATGTTGGACCACCATGTCCCTAAACTGGAGATAGACCACTATGTCCCTAAACTGGAACAATAGAGCCCAAATGCTCTTTTGTCGGATCTAAACGATCCTGTTAAGTTGATCTTAGTCTCAAATCAGACTAACGTATCCTTAACAAACGTTTAAGTTGATCTTAGCCTCAAATATGGTTAACGTATTCTTAAACCAAAACCTTCAAACAGACTTTAGTCCCAAATTGGACTATAGATCTCCCAACCAACTTTGGTTCAAGGGTACATCTCTGAACTCCTCTGATATCTGTCGTTGTAATCCTTCAACGTCGTCAGAGAGGTGACGGGTCCCGACGCCCATACATTCAATGGACCATCATGTCCCTAAACTGGCAATGGACCACTATGTCCCTAAACTGGCGATGGACCACTATGTCCCTAAACTGAAACAATAGAGCCCAAATGCTCTTTTGTCGGATCTAAACGATCCCGTTAAGTTGATCTTAGTCTCAAATTAGACTAACGTATCATTAACAAACGTTTGAGTTGATCTTAGCCTCAAATATGGCTAACGTATCCTTAAACCAAAACCCCAAACCCAAATCTAAGAAAATACGGATTTGGACTAATCCACGTCCTACGGGCGATGACACAAATTAGTCTCCGTATACAATCCACGGGCAACCACAAACAAAACAAACACCCATGACATGAAGTGACCATTTGGAGAAGGAGAAAGTTGTTACCGCGAAGCGGTAGCGTAATTAATTGCAGGGGCTTGCGCCTGCAGGGAAGAGCGTCCCCACAATCAAGAAACCCTCAAGCGAGGGGGAATCTGACGAAGTCTGCTACATCGGCCGCATCCGTCTAAACCTCCGATACACGGTGCCATAAATCAACTTGGCATCTTCGGAGAGGTGGACGGATAAAACCAAATAGCATCTGCCCCGAATCTCAGGCGTCTTGGCCGCCATTTGGAGGGGAACACCACTCATTTCTGATCACTCACATTCTCGTTTTTATTTATCATCACCTCTTATCTCCTCACATTCACGTTCACGCAAACCCTTTCCATACCACCACTTATCTCTTCCCCACTTCTTCTTGGCTCTATACAACATGTTCTTCTACCGACCTATACGTTACATTGATAAATTCTTCAAATGGTTGGTGTTGACTTTTGGTCTTTGCAAAACTTGGTATTGACCAATAACTTTGAACCCTCTCTTTAAAAGCTTAACATTGTTTAACTCAAGTTTGGGGGGGGGGGTATAATTTGGCTCTCGAAAATAATTTTTTCTAACTCAAAGTGGTGAGCCAAAAATAAGTTTGGGGGAGATTTTCACGATTATATTTCATGTCCCCGTTAATAAATTTTTCCTCCCAAGTTTACAAGTTTATGAGATTTAAAAAATGGCAACAGTAGAAACAATGTTTCACTTAAGTTTGGGTGGACCCTTTTTGTGTATATATATTTTGTTTTCTTTTTCTGTTAATAATAATAAATTTTTTTAAAAAAAACAGGGGAGTGCCGGCAATTTTGACCCTCTTGGTGTTGCCTGACAGTGAGGGCACTGTCAAGTTTAAGTTTGGGGGTGTGCTTGGTAAGCTTTCTTCCTTCGCATTCATGTGTATATTTTTGCATTTGCATACTTATTTTAAAACCCATAAAATTGAAAAAAAAATTAAAATTATAAAAATTGAAAAGTTCAATTTTGGCCATATTTGACTTAAGTTCAACATGACGGTTGACTAGTTAGGAAAAACTAGATCTTAAACTTAGTAAATTAAAAACCCTAAAAATAACCTTTCTTAAAGTTTAATTATATAAAATATATGTCCTTGTAGTTTATTTAGAAATAGGCAAATTTTGAGTTCAGTTCTTGGGCTAAGTCAAAATAAGGGAAGAGTATTGAATTTTTATTTGAAGTGTAAGTCTGAAAAATAATTCCGAAGCTTAAGTCTAAATTCTGAAAATATATACCCTACAACTCGCACATACACGCACCCTGAAACTTGGGATAGTAGAGGATACCTTGAAATGCTCTTGTCTAAAATCCTTAGTATGAAGGAAAATAAAATAAAAGTACAAGTGTGAATAAAGAGATAAAATAAAAAAAAATGAAGACTGGTTTTGTAATTTCTTAAGGCTGCATAAATAAAAAATATAGCGAGGGTGCTTTATCACCTAGTGCCTTTGACCAACTGGTTTGGGAGTCACTGCTAAGCCTTAGGTATTGCAAGACGAGGAATAACGCCTAAATGTGCACATTTTGTAATCGGTCGTTTAGTACCTCAAGAAGTATTAACGGTCGCATGAAGGATGTGTGAGCAATTTCGTCTAAAATTCACCAACTAAAAGTACTTTGGATGATGGACAAGAGTATGATAGCTTGAATTGAATTTCCTAGTGTAGGGGTAAAAATTACACACACGTAGGGGTATATGATTGGGGTTTGGATGAGAGATAGGAATGAAAGATAGGGCTTATACCTTCAGTAGAAATGATAAAAATTCCTAAGTTGAGATGGAACCTTAGAAGGAAAATTCAAAAGATGCTGAAAACTGAATAAATTTGCAGAATATATACGATCTTAAGTTAAATGATAAGTGAGTGTGAAAAATACGGGTTGATGATTTCTAAGTTGAAGATAATAGAATTTCTTGCTAGAATACTGAATTGAAGAATGAAAATTAAACAGGCCAAATTGATCGGATTTTGTGGGTAGAATCCGCTGAAAACCCTCAGGAGACAACACTCCTCCTACTATGGACACCTAGAGGTTTAACGGCTTGTTGCACGAGCTCAGTGCAATCGCGATTCCCTGCGAATGTGAGGTTAGGATTTTTTGAGAATAAAAATAGCTTTGCTCGGGACGAGCAAAAGATAATTTTGGGTGTATTTGTTCATATCAGATTTTTACATTATTATATTCCCCATTCTTAATCATATTATGAATAAATAGGTGCTTTTGATCCATATCTGCTAAATAGTTGCAGGTTACAGGTTCTCAGAACAATACAGTGAAATTCATTAAAAGACGCTATAAACGTGAGACTACGACCAACAAATAGATGAATCTGTATGATACCGCCTACCAGTTTAAGGAACAAACGAAGATCAGCGAACAGTTCAATGCACAAAGTACAAGGGAGCACAAGATTCAAAACTTCACGGCAAAAAGTCCATAAAATTCTGCACTGTGGAAATCAGGAAGAAAGTAGAAAAGATTCTGAGGAACCAAGTGAAGAAAACAGAAGGAAATAGCAACATGAAGCAACCCTGAAGAGATGGGCCCAAGAACCCACCAAATGGCCGCGGAACTGCGGCCAAACAGGCCTTTTTGCCGCAGTTCCACGGCCATAATATGCACGTGTCGGTGGGGTGTCGGTGCTTTGACTCGGTCTTTGGGGTTGTTTTGTAATTTCATGTATGGATCAGAATTTAAACCTAGGTTTTTCCCATCTATAAATAGGAGGGCTCAAAGCCAAATAAAGGGTGTCTCTTCTAGGGTACCTTTCTTAGGATGCCTCTCTTTGGCTTTTTTCTAGATCTAAATTCAATTGTAATGCGTTCTTGAGATCATCAATAAAGTAAGAGTTTTTATTTTTATCTCGCATTCTTCTATTATCTGAATTTAATTCTTGCAATTTTTATCTGTTCTTTTAATATCTGCAATTTAGTTTTCTAAGATAAAAATTATTTTAAAAAATGAATTTCATTGTTAACTTCCTAATGAGTGAGTAATCCATCACTTGTTAGGGTTAGGATAGGGAAGGTTTGAGAGATGGAAATCTCTCTCGCTCCTTTCTTTGTCCATATAATTTTATTAAAATGACTCTTTTTTAAATCAACCACACACCGCTCACTATGGCACCATATCCTACGTGATAGCGGTGATTCCCTAGTTAGACCGGGTGTGATTGAATTAACTGGAGGTTAGGGCTAAGAGCCAAGAACGGACGGACAAGGACCAAAAGGAAGAAACTTAGTTACTTCCCAGTCGTGCTAATCCCCATTATTGCCGATTACCCTAACACCTTTATTCATAACTAAGGTATTGATAGAAGCGAGAAGATCCCTATCTCGAACTAACCTAATCCTAACCCTAGCAAACTTTTTATCAACTTTTATCTCATTCTTAGATCTTAATACAAAACCACCAATTTTTTAGATTTAACTCGTTAAAACATAAAGAAAAGGAATCCTTCTCCTTGTGGATCGACCCGTACTCAACCGGCTAGCTACTAAGCGACACCATTATTGATTGCGGTATATTCTTAATTTTGATTTTAAAATGCACGTACGCAAAAGACGATCAATCAAGTGCCAAGCGCTAAGAGTCAAAGACTCTGAGGCAGCGCATCACGTGCAAAACACGAGAGCGCTGAGCGCCAGCGCCATGAGTCAAAGACTCCGAGGCAGCGCCTCATGTGCAAAGCACGAGAGCGCTGAGCGCCAGCGCCACGAGTCAAAGACTCTAAGGCAGCGCCTCACGTGCAAAGCACGAAAGCGCTGAGCGCCAGCGCTAAAGAGTTAAAGACTCTGAAGCAGCGCTCACGTGCAAAGCACGAGAGCACCAAGCGCCAGAACTAAATGTTCTCCACCGTTAGATCAAAGATCCAACGAAGATGATAAATCATCAAAATTCATAATAAAATTCCGTTAAGGAAATACTACTCAGAATCTTTCCAAATAGGAAAGATTGTGCTCTGTAAATCAGAGCACCGTTGGATCAATGATCCAATGGTGATTAAAAATCACCAAGATACATAATAAGTTCTGTAAGGGAAAATATTTTCCCTATCCTGTTAAAAACAAGAGTATTGCCTTCTGTAAAACAGAAGCCCTAGGATCAAAGATGCAACGGTGGGAAACATTCCCAAATCAATTAGAAAAAAGATCTCTTCAACTGATTCAACAAATCAGCTCGCCCTATATAAGGACCCCAAGACTTCAAGTCTTATAGAGAGGACCCCCCCCACAAGCTTTGAGAAATTTCAAAGAAAAGAGCAAGGTCTGAGAAGAAGAACTTTTCTTCAAAGTAAAAAACAGAGAGATAAAAAACATCTCATCAGAAGAAGAACTTAGTTCTTATGCTAGATCATAGATCTTTAGGACAAATTATCTTTCACAAAAGAGATCATAACATCTCATTATAAAAAGGGGGGAGAATAATTCAATTCTCTTAGGTTCACAGATCCATAAAGGCAAAGCCTTTCACCAAAAACATAAGAGATTGAAACATATCCTATAAATAAGAAATTTGTTCTTAGATCCATGAGACAAAGTATCTTATAAGAGAATTTAATTCTCAGAGCGCAAAGATGCCTAAAAAGAGCCTTAGCGCTCCAATTAAAAGGAGCGCCCCAGCGCTCCAAATCTAGCGCATAGCGCTGCAGAGACTTAGCGCTCCAAGTTTAAAGAAGCACTCTAGCACTCCAAATCTAGCGCACAACGCTGCAGAGCCTTAGCTCTCCAAGTTTAAAGAAGCACCTCGCGCTCCAAAGTCTGGCGCACAGCGCCAAGCGCGCCACGTGCTCCTCACGTGTGCGCTATTTCACAAGAAGCGCTCTGCGCTCATTGACTGGCGCACAGCGCCAAGCACGCCACGTGCTCCTCACGTGTGCGCTATTTCACAAGAGGCGTTCTGCGCTCATTTATTGGCGCTCAGTGCCAAGCGTGCCACGTGCTCTTCACGTGTGCGCTATCTCACAGGATGAGCCTTAGCGCTCTAAATCTGGTGCTCAGCGCCAAGCGCGCCACGTGCTCCTCACGTGTGCGCTGAGAGAACATAAATTGTTCTTTAAATGATAAAGCCCATAGCCATAATGTGTGCTCAGCATTCAATAAAAGACAAAAAGTTGCCTGGACCAATGCTCAGCATTATTAAATGAAAAAGGACTGAGCCTAATTAAATGTCTAACATTTTAAATGAATGAGCCGAGCCTAAGTTGGCCACAGATCTTTAATTTAGATTAATTGAGCCCATATGCTCATAAATCTTTGATCTTAGTCCTAAATTGGACTACAGATCTCTCAACCAATATTGGTTCAAGGGTACATCTTTTCACTCCTATGATATTTGTCTTTGTAATCCTTCAACGTCTTAAGAGAGGTGACGGGTCCCGACAACCAGACATTCCACGGACTGTGGGGTCCTTAAACTCATGGACTATGATGTCCTTAAACTTTACAGACTATGATGTCATTAAACTAGACCGCAAAATCCCTAAATTAAAACAATAGAGCCCAAATGCTCTTTTGTTGGATCTAATTGATCCTGTTAAGTAGATCTTAGTCTAAAATTAGACTAATGTATCCTTAACAAATGGTTAAGTTGATCTTAGTCTAAAATTAGACTAACGTATCCTTAACAAACGTTTAAGTTGATCTTAGTCTCAAATGAGATTAACGATCCTTAAACCCAACCCAAAACCCAAATCTAAGAAAATACGAATTTGGACTAATCCACGCCCTACGGGCGACAACATAAATTAGTCTCCGTATACAATCCACGGGCAACCAAAAATAAAACAAACACACACGACACGAAGTGACCATCTGGAGAAGGAGAAAGTTGTTACCGCAATGCGGTAGCGTAATTAACTGCAGGGGCTTGCGCCTGCAGGGAAGAGCGTCCCCACAATCAAAAAACCATCAAATGAGGGGGAATCTGACGAAATTTGTTACAACGGCCGCATCCGTCTAAACCTCCGATACACGGTGCCATAAATCAACTTGGTATTTTCGAAGAGGTAGACGGATAAATCCAAATAGTATCAGCCCCCAAATTCAGGCAAGACGAACCTACGCGGTTCCGTCTCGCATCTTTCGGCGGAGAACAGGTTCCATACAGCTCTGATTTGCATGGGCCACTAACAAAACCTGTCACGTCCTGCTTCCCGGTGTACGGGCAAAGGGCGCGACTGGCCGCTACCTATTTACTCAGGAGTAAATACGCTAAGCGTAACTAAGCAATATAAAGAAATATACACAAGAGACAATTGTAATGAACAACAACTTTATTTAATAACATTCTTTTGTACAATGCATCTGAAAGTAAATACATGGAATGGAAAGCAATTTCTAAACAGTGGCATAACAGAAATGGAAAGTACTGAAATGAAATGTACAAGTATCTAGAGCTCCGGGTCGAAAGCTAGCTGGTCCAAATCCTCGCTGGTGGGCTTGATCTCCTGAAGGTCCGTTCCACCTGACAACATTCCAAAGAAGAAAGAGAAGGAATGTCGTCAGCGAACAATCGCCCGGTAAGTCCCAAAGATAAGGGAGAAGTAGAATAGGCAGAGAGAGAGCGTAGCTTTTAAACTTGTATTATATTGTTATAATGTTGAATTTAGTGTTAACGCTGTTGTTAACGTAAGTTCAAGGGTGAATGTCAACCAATCTCAAGAATGTTCTCAAACCCAACAGGTTGTAATCCAGGGGCAGGGAACCACGGGCCCGAATCAAATGTTAGTAACGGGACTTCAACCTAGTGTTGAAGTATTCCAAACTCAACAGGCTGTAATCCAGGAGCAAGGAAATGCGGGCTCTCATGATATCTTGCTTGTGTTAGTAGATATGGATTCATGATTTAGGGGGACTTTTGAGATTTTGTTAGATTCACGCATGATCTACACCAACACCTCGTGTATTTATTTTATTGATAGTAATGATTGTACTGATGGTATTGTATTATCTTATCTTGTATTATAGATTGTATAGACGGATGACTTGCCGAAACCATGATATCGTATAAATGGAAATGGAGGTACTGCATAATCATGTAAATGGAATATATCCATGGTTCGGTTCAGTCAAGTTATGTAGATTGTATAGATTGAACAGATTGAATATATGGATTCATATTGAATTATTATATATACTTGAATCTCATTCAAGTCAGATTGATTATTTGGATTCATAGATTCATATTGTAATGTAGTTTTATACTTGAATCCATCTACGGCCGCCAAAGTGTAAGCCTGGCGTCTCGGCATATTTCTTCGTGCATGCTGGTACATCGATGGTTGTCGAAGTAAAGGTGATCCACATGGAGGTGGTGCAGGAAGAGCTAACCGAGTAGGTGGAGCTTGGATAGCTGGTCTAGCTGCGGAATTAGGATTAGTTCGGTTGTGTGGGCAAGTTCCTATGGTATGTGAGGATGATCCACATATCAGGCAAAGACCGTTTGCTCGTCGGCAATCTTTCATTAGATGTCCATCTCTCTTGCAGTAGGTACATAAGGCTGGGTTGGGCATGTTGATTGGTACTTCCGGTTTCCTTGGTACAAATGGTGGTCCTGATGAGGCTCCTCCTGCCATCTGGTTGGCAGGGCGCTTCACTCCGGCAGATTGAGGTCTGCCCATATTCTTCACCACTGCCTCATATCTTCGTACAGCTTTCAAAGCCATATCATGGGTTGGGAAATCCCCTGTTGCTAATGCAGCTTGGATTTTCGGGTCCAACCTTTCTGAAATCTTCTAGCTCTGATCTCAGCAGTTGGTATGAGATGGGTCGCAAACCTGTTACGGTCTTGTGTTAGCTGTGTAGTATGTGATATATTGAAAAAATCGAATTATTGAGACATATCTTACCGACTGAGTATGGTAAACTCAGCATCATACTTATCTACTGATTTGGTCAACATTGAACCTTGTTGCAGATGTATGAACTGTTGTTCCATATCAAAGCGGGCAGTCTCAGGGAAGTACTTTGCATCGAACATGTCACAGAAAGTCTTCCATTCGATAGGTTGGTCAAGACGTCTTTCTTCCGCCTTCCACCAGACCCGTGCATTGTCCGTAAATTGCAGCTTCGCAACTCAGACCCAAGCTACCTCTAGCACTTGTGCTGCTGCCAGGTCGTCCTCGATACTCTGAGCCCATTCCTCCACTTCCAGAGGGCTCTCTTTTCCCGAAAAGTTCTTGGGGTGCAGTGCCCGAAATTGCTTCACTCCGGGTGCTTCCGCTTCTGGACTGTTCAAGAGAACAGCAGTCTGCTGCTGCTGTCCTTCCAGGAGGCTGTGGATCGCCTCAAGTAATACCGTCTGCTCATTGATCGGAGCAGCGACGGCAGGTGTAATCGGTAGTGGTGGGGGAGTGTTGTTGACATTGGTGCTGGTGTTGTTTGGGGAATCCATAACCTTGAATGGAAAAATAGGATTAGGATAAATTCAAAGTATATGAAATGATGAGATTCAAGGAATGTGAATTGTAAAGAATGTTTTCAGTTGCTGGTTCTTGTGTTATATTGATTAGGTTGTCCACACAGAACTGAACTGCATGGCAGGGTTCCATACAGCTCTGACCTGCATGGGCCACCAATAAAACATGTCACGCCCCGCTTCCCGGTGTACGGGCAGAGGGCGTGACTGGCCGCTACGTATTTACTCAGGAGTAAATACGCTAAGCGTAACTAAGCAATATAAAGAAATATACACAAGAGACAAATGTAATGAACAACAACTTTATTATTAACATTCTTTTGTACAATGCATCTGAAAGTAAATACATGGAATGGAAAGCAATGTCTAAACAGTGGCATAGTACTGAAATGAAATGTACAAGTATCTAAAGCTCCGGGTCGAAAGCTAGCTGATCCAAATCCTTGCTGGTGGGCTCGATCTCCTGAAGGTACGATCACCTGACAACATTTCAAAGAAGAAAGAGAAGGAATGTCGTCAGCGAATAATCGCTCGGTAAGTCCCAAAGATAAGGGAGAAGTAGAATATGAAGAGAGAGAGTGTGTAGTTTTTAAAGTTGTATTATATTGTTATAATGTTGAATTTATTGTTAACGCTGTTGTTATTGTAAGTTCAAGGGTGAATCTCAACCAATCTCAAGAGTGTTCTCGAACCCAACAGGCTGTAATCCAAGGGTAGGGAACCACGGGCCCGAATCAAATGTTAGTAACGGGACTTCAACCTAGTGTTGAAGTATTCCAAACTCAACAGACTGTAATCCAGGAGCAAGGAAACACGGGCCCTCATGATAGCTTGCTTGTGTTAGTAGATATGGATTCATGATCTAGGGGGATTCTTGAGATTTTGTTGGATTCACGCATGAACTACCCCAACACCCAGTGTATTTATTTTATTGATAGTAATGATTGTACTGATGGTATTGTATTGTATTGTCTTGTATTATAGATTGTACAGACGGATGACTTGCCAAAACCATGATATCGTATAAATGGAAATGGAGGTACTAGATAATCATGTAAATGGAATATATCCATGGTTCGGTTCAGTCAAGTTATGTAGATTTTATTGATTGAACAGATTGAATATATGGATTCATATTGAATTGTTATATATACTTGGATCTTATTCAAGTCAGATTGATTATATGGATTCATAGATTCATATTGTAAAACCCACCGTTGCCGGTCCCAAGTCCGGATGAGGAAGGGTGAGGGTTGTGGTAGGCTTGTGACAGCCAACGTAAAACTTTGTCACATTCTATGACATGAACCATAATAAGAATATCGTTGGGGCGTCCCCTACTCAGCGACGCGCTACATCGGATCCCGGGTGTAGTGTTAAGTATGCAAGGGCTTCTAGGTCGTCGTCCAGAAATGGCGCGCTACATCGGACCCCGGGTGTAATGAAAAATAAGTAAAGGTCGTCGTCCAGAAACGGCGCGCTACATCGGACCCCGGGTGTAGTGACAAATAAGCAAAGGTCGTCGTCCAGAAACGGCGCGCTACATCGGATCCCGGGTATAGTGACAAATAAGCAAGGATTTCATAGGATCCGTCTAGCTTCCTGGAACTTAGGTTCCCTTACGGGTAGACTAATAGAATTAGTGGAGGTGATGATTAGGAGGAGAGTTGGTATTATGTGTTTGTAAGAAACTAAGTGGGTAGGTGAAAAGAGTAGAGCCATAGAGCCTTGGGGTTATAAGCTTTGGTATACGGGTAAAGATAAAAATCGTAATGGGGTAGGCATAATCATAGATAGACGGTTGCTTGAGGATGTAGTTGAGATTAGGAGAAAAGGTGATAGAATTTTACTGGTTAAGCTTATTCTAGGTGGAGAGATCCTTAATATTATTAGTGCTTATGCACCACAGATAGGTCTTGATGACGCTAGTAAGCGTCTATTCTGGGAGGATTTAGACGAGATGGTGCAAAGTATACATAGTGGAGAGAAGTTATTTATTGGTGGTGATCTTAATGGACATGTAGGTACTAGTCGTAGTGGGTTTGATACTATCCATGGATGTTTTGGTTTTGGACAAGTAGGTGACTCGATTCTAGATTTTGCTTTATCTTATGATTTGATCTTAGCAAACACCTGGTTTAGAAAAAGAGAGTCCCGCCTTATCACTTTTAGGAGCGGATCAAGTGCTATTCAAATAGACTTTTTTCTGAAGAGAAGAATAGATAGAGGTTGTTGTATCGACTGTAAGGTAGTGCCAGGTGAGAGTGTAACCACTCAATATAGACTTTTAGTTCTAGATTTTCGATTTAGAAAAGGACCTAGGAAGATTAGACGTAAGGTAGAGCCTAGAATTAAATGGTGGCGATTGAAAGAAGATAACCAAAAGGCTTTTATAGATCGTGTAGTCCAAGAAGCGGATTGGCAGTCGGAAGATGATTCAGACAGAACATGGAACAAAATGGCTAGTTGTATCAAGAAGGTAGCTAGAGATCTACTTGGTGAGTCGAGAGGTGGTGCTCCACCATCTAAGGACACATCATGGTGGAATGAAGAAGTAAAGGCTGCTATTAAAATTAAAAGGGATTCTTATAAAGATTTGAAGAAAAGTAGAGATGTGGAGAGATTTGAGAAGTATAAAATGGCTAAAAAGGAAGTTAAGAAGGCTGTTCGGGAAGCTAAATCTAAGGTCTACAAGGAGGTGTACGAGAAATTAGACACTAAAGAGGCTGAAAATGATATATACCAGATTGCTCGGATGCGGGAAAGGAAGACTAGAGACTTATGTGCGGTAAAGTGTGTCAAAAATGAAAATCAGAAGGTTTTAGTTCGGGATGAGGATATCAAGGAAAGATGGAGAGATTATTTTGACAAATTGTTCAATGATAGCTTTACTAAGAATTTGGATGGACTTGTCATTCAATCTCAAGATATAAACCGTGATTTCATGCGTAAAATAAGACTACCTGAGATTAAAGAAGTTTTGAACAGAATGAGTTTAAGAAAAGCTGTTGGTCCTGACGGGATTCCTATCAAGATTTGGAGATGCTTAGGAGAAATATGCATTAAATGGCTGACAGATCTGTTTAATAAGATTTGGCAGAAAAAAAACATGCCAAATGAATGGAGGAAAAGTATCCTTGTACCTATCTACAAGAACAAGGGTGACATTCAAAGTTTCTCAAACTACTGTGGAATAAAACTTATATGTCACACCATGAAACTTTGGGAGAGAGTGATTGAACACAGGCTAAGGAAGGATATTAAGATAACAGAAAACTAGTTTGGGTTCATGCCTGGACGATCGATGCCAGAGGCTATTCATTTGCTTTGTCAACTTGTCGAGCGTTTTCGAGAGAGGAGAAGAGATTTGCATATGATATTTATTGATTTAGAAAAAGCGTACGACAAGATACCTAGAGAGGTATTATGGGGGACAATGATGAAGAAGGGGGTCCCCATCAAGTATATTGACATAACCAAGGATATGTACGATGGAGTAGTGGCAAATGTCAGAACTTGCGGCGGCTTAACAGGTGATTTTCCGATTACAATTGGTTTACATCAAGGATCTGTATTAAGTCCATTCCTGTTTACCATCGTGATGGATGAGCTTACTAGAACTATCCAAGATGAGGTACCTTGGTGTATGCTATTCGCTGATGATATTGTTCTAGTAAATAAGACGAAAGCAGGGGTTAATGCCAAATTGGAATTATGGAGGCAAACATTGGAATCTCGGGGATTCAGATTGAGCAGGTCCAAAACAGCATATATGCATTGCAAATTTAGTAACCAGAGAAGTCAAAACCATATTGGTATAACATTGGAAGGGCAAGAGATATCACCGAGCGACCAGTTTAGATATCTAGGTTCTATCATCCAAAAGAATGGGGAGATCGATAGTGATGTTAATCAAAGGATCCAAGCTGGTTGGTTGAAATGGAGAAGTGTAATAGGGATTTTGTGTGATCGTAACTTTTCGTTAAAATTGAAAGGGAAGTTTTATCGGAGCGCTTTTTGGCCTGCCTTATTATATGGTACAGAATGCTGGGCTCCTAAGAAGCATCATACACAGAAGTTTCACGTAGCGGAGATGCGCATGCTTCGTTGGATGTGCGGTAACACTAGAAAAGATAAGGTGCGAAATGAGGATATTCGTGCAAAAGTTGGTGTAGCACCTGTGGAGGAGAATATGCGGGAAAACCGGCTAAGATGGTTTGGTCATGTGCGACGCAGACCTATGGAAGCACCGGTTCGACGAATAGATACTCTAGATATGGGCAATGGCAAAAGGGCAAAAGGGAGACCGAAGAAAACATGGATGGAGGTGATACGAAACGATATGGTTGCCAAAGGACTCAATGAAAGTATATTGTTCGATAGGAGTGAGTGGAGGCGGAGGATTCATGTGCTGGACCCGGCGTGATTCTCATGTTGGTTAATGTAGCCTACCCTATATGCTTGGGATAAAAGGCTCAGGTTTTGTTGTTGTTGTATAGATTCATATTGTAATGTAGTTTTATACTTGAATACCATTCAAGTCAGATTTTATAAATTGAGACTCGGTCTGAGTCAGACAATTAGAAAAGAAATTGAATCCTGAATTATGTTTTGGTGTTATCGGTAACCGCTGCACATGGACGGCAGGATTTGTGTCTTTTTCAAAGACGATTACCGTGTTGATAACACCGTTTGTTAAGTTGTCTATCTTAAATAGGCAAGCACCCATATCTCCGGCTCCCTGAGGCTCAAGAGACCGGTCCCGCTTAAACCTATATTTACTAGGGTCCTTATTGTAATTTATACAACTTGAGGGGGTTTTATGTAAAAATAATTTTGTATAATTTTCAAAATACACCTCAAGTATTTAATTATCGTCTTTAGAGTTTTCATAGATGTAGATTTTATATATGTGACATTTCTAGCGAATAAAACCTAATTTCATAATATATGATATTTAATTGTAAAATTGAACTTGTATGGAATTGCATGCTGTTTTCATGTAAAGTGATTCTTTTGATTTAGAAAAGTTGGAATATTTATATTATATCAAAAAATTAGATATTTTGATGATACATACATACATACACATATATATATATATATATAATAATTTTAATTTATTATTTTTCTAGAAATCTCATTTTCTTAAGATATTTTTATTTTTTAAATCTTTCGAGACCGTAAGCTCCTTGCGGAGGTCTGCATCTCGCATTACTAAGCCCGAGGATGTGCGATAATCCGCACCATCCCGAATAGGTTCCCCGAAATGGGTTGTAGCGGCACATTACAAAGATTTGTTAAAAATACGCATCTTATAGAAAAAGGTTTTGTAGTTTATGGTATTTATTTGTAAAAATCGTATTTCTGTATTCTAGGTTCCCAAAATATATTGTGCTATGATAGAGATGCGTGTTGTGAGGAGGTAGGTCATTATCTCGTAAACTATCTAAAGATATAGCAAGGGTAATGATGTTTTTATGTCGAAGCTAAACTATATGGTATTTTTCTGTAAAATTGCGATAAAAATTATAATATACATTCTTTTGAAATGGAACTTATTCAATATATTTTGTTAATGATTAATAGTCATGTTGTGAGAGTTTGGTAGTGTTTTTTTTAAATAAAAGTGGAACTTTTAAAGAAAAACCGAATCGGAAGTCGGATTAACTCCGCTTCCGTCGGGTTTTAGAAATACAAGTTTTTAGATTAGAATAAAGAAGAAAGAGGAGGGACTTATGGGTTTTTTGATTAGAGAAGAGGAAAAGGGAGGGGTAGGAGGTGCCGGTGCGTCGTTTCGTCGCCGGGAGCTCCTAGGGTCGTCGTCGGAAGTTCGTTGGACCTTGGCCCTTCGCTTACTCCACTTGTACACTATTGAACTTAGAATTTTCTTGAGAGTTTTGGACAGAGATTTGGAGTGAGAAGGTGGAAAAGAGTGTGGGTATTTATAGGAGAATTTTAGGGTTAGGGTAGATGAAAAGATGTATTGAAAATTGTATTAAAATTGTATTAAAAATAGATTAATGAGGTTTTAAAAAGGCTCTGTTAATGTGCAGGGGATTTAAACCATACAGAAGTTATAAGAAGACCAAAAGGCACAGAAGTTAAGAAGACCAACTCGGATTTTGTGATGACTTGGCCGGCGGCGCCGGCCGATTCGGCTGAGTCGCCGGCCGAGTTAGGCCGAGTCAGGCCGGGTCTTGTTGCCATGTGTCCTCTGTCGATTGGTCTACCTCCTGGGCTCGTTTTTTTATATGTGACTTTTGGTTTTTACAAGTTATGCACGTGTAGACTCTTGGGCTTCTAAAAATTTGAAAGGAACACCAATCTGGTCAAACAAGTCGTCGGTGCGAGGAATGGGATACTTGTTCTTCACGGTCACTCGGTTCAACTCCCGGTAGTCGATGCACATGCGCAAGGAACCATCTTTCTTCTTCACCAGTAACACAGGAGCACCCCAAGGGGAAACACTTGGATGGATAAATCCCTTGTTCAACAGATCTTCTATCTGCTTCTTTAGTTCTGCCAATTCAACTGGCGCCATCCTTTAAGGAGCTTTGGAAACTGGCGTCGTTCCTAGAATCAGGTCAATAGAGAATCCCAAGATGTGGGGAGGTGGTAGAACTGGTAAATCTTCAGGGAACACGTCAAGAAAATCTTGAACGATCTCTGGGGCTAGACTCCCATCAATCTTCATAGTCGCCAACGCTTTCAGCTTGGCTCTAAACTTGGCTGGCTCCAAGGACTCGCTTCTGCCTTCGAAAACAAACTCAGGATGATTAGGAATGCGGAAAGTCACTTCCCTAGCTTGACAATCGATGATCGCATGGAATGTGCTCATCCAATCTATCCCGAGAATTGCGTCATAGCTGCCCGTCCCGATTAGAAGGAAATTCGCATAGAATTCACTGCCGCATACTACCACCGGACATAATCTACACTCTTGGTTGGACACAATAACACCGTTACCCGTATGTATCTTCCAACCCTTGGTCAACGGCTCATGAGGTATAGAGTGTGTGTCAACAAACCGCGTAGAAATGAAACAATTTGAAGCATCCGAATCAAAAAGAACTCTAGCTGGTACATAATAAACAAGGATAGTACCTGTAACCACTTCTCCAGAAGCCTCTGCCTGCTCGGAGGACAGGGTGAAAGCCCGTCCCTGATTTCGACCTGTACCAGTCTGCCATTGATCGAAAGGCCGCTGCTGGGATACCCGAGGTGGACCCCTCTGAGCTGAAGTGTCATATGACGGTTGTTGTTGCTCGAACCCTTCCTGTAGCTCAGATCTCTGGGGACACCCGCTGACCCTGTGCTCGTTGGATCCGCAAATCAGACACTGCCCCTTAGCTCTGCGACATTCTCTCTGCAGGTGTCCTGATCTCTGGCAATAATCGCAAAACAGAGCCCTCCGCTGCGGTTGCTGAGGTGAGAAAGTGCACTTTATCTGCGTAACACCCAGCCTGTGAACTGGGATCGCTCCACGGAGGGAGATGGTAGGCCGTGATAGAACCACGTGGGGTCTCTTGTCCATCGATCGTTGGCCCTTGGCCTTCTCTGCAAATCTTTCCTGTACTCGGGCAGCGTTCAATACTTGGGCAAAGGTTGGTAGATCGAGAGACGTAATAAGTTGTTGCAGTTCAATATCGAGCCCTTTCTGGAACCGTCTAGCCCTGGCGGCTTGTGTGGCTACCATGTATGGTGCGAAGCGACTCAGCCTGTTAAACTCTGCGGCGTAGACATCCACTGAGCGTCCATTCTTCTTTAACATGATGAATTTCTCCTCCATTTCGGCCTTGGCAGTGGCTGGGAAATAGTTATCTAGGAAGCATGCGGAGAACGTGTCCCATCCAATAGGTTTCTCGAGCTGGCTTTCCTCCACGGACCACCACGTGCGGGCCTCGTCTTCCAGCTGGATCTTCACTACGTTCACTCTATCATCGTCAGGAACTCGAGTGGCTGTCTGGAGGTTCTCTATGTTGATGAGCCATTGCTTGGCCTCAAGTGGACTTGCTGATCCCGTGAACACCGCTGGATGAAGCCTCCTGAAGTCCGAAACCGTACCAACCCTAGCCTGGGCAGTCGGTACGAGGGTGCACTCGGGGGCAGCGGGAACAACCATAGATCTCTCCAGGACTGTAATTGCGGTCTCTTGTACCGCTTTCAATCCCTCGGCCAGGAGATTGGTCTTCCTCTCTTGAGCTTGGGCCAGGGTCATCAGTATGCTAAGGATCTTCTCGGTACGATCGTGAGAACCGGCACCAGAGGAGTTGCCCGAGGAGTCCATATCTCTGAAAAGATCAAAAGAAATTTGATTCAAACAAGGCTACACAATGATTCAACGAGGATTAGAAAGGGAAAAAGAAATGTAATAAGACATACGTCAATGGCGTAACTCAATCTAGAGATCCCTCGACGGGACTGTAATTTCATCCAAAAACCTTGGCTCTGATACCAAAAAAACCATGTTACGCCCCGCATCCCAAAATACGAAATACGATGGGTGACTAGGCCAGCCATGCTCCTACGGTCAGGGATTAATCTCGCCGTAGTCACACTTCGGCTTCTAGCATTACATGGTCGTCAGTAAACAGTACTAGAGTAAAGGAAAATCACAGTTCATAACTTTATTACATTGCAATAAAAAGAGTTCGAAATACACTTATTTTGCAAAATAAAACTATACAACGAAATACAAAGTGTTGAAAGCAAAAGAGATGGCACTGATGAAGCAGTCTAGATCTCCACGATCTCGAATGGCAGGTCCTGCTCCTGGGCTGGATCCACTTCATCCTCTGAGCATGCACACTCAGGTCGTCAAGGCGACATATATAACAATAAATATATATATGATGGGTATGCAATATTATTAAATATGAGAAGTGCAACAAAATGCAGAACATGAGTATAATAAACATCAACTGAATATGAATAGTGCAATATAGGTATCATGTCAATAAACTAGACAATGTGCATGTCACTACTTATCGGTCACTAAGTCAATGAAATCAAATGGTGGAAATGATGCTCGTGTTTAACAAGGGTCCCGTGCATGCCCGAGACTACGGTCCGCTGTGCCCGGAACATAACCCTGTCAGCCGTGCCCCTAGACCCACGACCTAATGTATGTGTATATATATCACTAGTAGCGAATGATCATTATCTAAATCACTGTACCTCACTAAATACGAGTTCAATTCCACCTTAATTTTCCTATTCCACAGGTTATAGTATGCATTCAGGTATTAGATAGGTTGTGAACAAATACGTATCGCTGTCACTTTCAATCACTTTTCCACTTATCAATATCACTGTCATATTTGCCACAACCCAATCACTAACACTAATTTATCGACAATGCAAAACAGTCGCTAGGTCTCAATGTGAATGATCACTATGTAGCAGGTATAAAGCAAACATGAAAATAGACAGAAATGCACTGAACGGATATTCACTATTTTGTGACGACAAATGCCATATAACTTGCAAAATTTACGATAAATCACACGCACAGAATCGACCAAAATAATATAAAAGGCGTACAATCACACTTGATCATCTAAGCAGTAAAATTAATTTCATGTCAAACGGAATTCCGGTTAGGGAAATATCAATATCATCATTTTAAGGTAGCGATCGATTGCTGGAATTCCAGTTTCAGAACTGGAAACCCAACTTCACGTGCATTTTACCAGTGATTATGTTCAGATTCAGGTGTTTCCCCAGTTGAATAAAATCTAGTTCTATCTGTTATCTTTCCAACGTATCAAACGGATTATCAATAACATTTCTATATTAGAAGTTATGTCCTTTTTAGTGTAGCTGTGTAAGAGAGGTCACTGCAGAAACTGCAGAACACATCGGTACGCTAAAATACAAATTAAATATCAAACGATGGTGAAACGTCAAGGGACTGGATTCTGGTGTTAGATAATTAAATTATCTATGTATTCATATGGGGCTCCACGCATTTTCAGTCTAAAGAGGGGGTACACAGGTGTTCAAAGTCTGGTATCCAAATCGAAACGCTGCCCCGGACTGCAGTCCAGTGCCGCGTTCGAAACCACGTATCGTTACAGTGATCTAAAATTGTCGAGAAACAAACTATGGGTAGTTGTAGTTTATTGAGTCGGATTCGATATGAGCCGTAGAACATTACGTTCCAAACCGTATTTAGTTTATAAATATTTTAACAAGTTAGCATGCGCGGTAAGGTTCAGATCTTGTGTCGCCTTTTTTGGGGTAACTTTACATGATTGAAACACAGTATTTTGTACCCAAATTCCTACGCGGTATTCGTAATCAATAAAGGGTCCTAACTATCACAGGTTCCGCTACAACGAGATATGTTTTAGATTATAGTTCGTACCAAATATTAGAGTAGCGTTTGGTAATCGGCCGAAAAACATATATCTACACTACTATATAACAAAATAATCTAACATGTGTATCAAGCCTAGGTATTAAGGTAGCATGAACAACTAGAGAAAGGTTTTCTCTTGCCTAGAGACGGCAACGGCACTGCGACGGCGACGATGGTGGTGGCAACGGTCACGACGACAGTGACGATCTCGAGTGCGGCCGGGCTCGTCGACGACGGCATGGCAGTGGCCTACAGTGGTGGCGCGGGTGCTGTGACACGGAGGCGTCGGGTGCAGAGGGTCTGCCGGCGGTGATCTCAGGCAGCTCAGGGGCTACGAGCTTGGAGTTGGCGTTAGGGATTGGGCTCGACGTCGTGGAGGCGAGGAGGGGGGTGGCTCCGATGATGGTGTAGTAGAGGTGATCGACTCGTGTGCGAGGAAGCTCGGTATGCAGAGGGTAGTGCTGGAGTTGGGTCTTGCGGGTGTTGGTCGACGGGGTCGCGCTCGGTGCAGGAGGAGGAACATGGGTTGGCTTGGGAGCCCGAGGGTGTCGATGGTCGCCTGGTGGGGAGTCGGCGGTGGAGGAGAGGAGGTGATGGGGATGGGTTGATGGTGGAAGTGATGGGGGTCGACGATGGTGAGGTGGTCGGGGCTCGTCGGCGAGGTGTAGGGGTTGGTGGGTGGCTGCGGCGAGTTCAAATGTTGGCAGTGGGTGTAGAAAGAGGAGATGGGGTTGTAGAGGGAAAGGAGAGGATGATAACGAGGGGGGATGAGCGAAATGGAAAGGAAGGGAAAGGGGTTCGGTCGTCGTCATGGGTGAGGTGAGGATGTGAGGGAGCGGGTCTCACGGCATGGACGAGGGAGGGGGAGCCGTTGGAGTCGAGGGGATTTGGTGGAGGGGATCACGGTGAGTTTGTTGGTGATGGGCGCAGGTCTTGTTGACGTGGACGCGACCGTCGCGGCGAGCACAAGAAGAAGGAGTCGTTGGGGAAAAGTGGGCGGGAAAGAAAGGAGAACGAGGGAGAAGAAGAGGATTGGGTGAGGGGTTTGGGTCGGGTCGAGTATAGTGAGCACGGGTCGGGTTGAGGATATTGGGTTAGATTAGGAATAATTAAAATTTAATATAAATATATAAATATATATATATATATATAAATGAAAAAAAAATGGAATAACATCTTGAAAAATACGGAAAAAATTTATATATGGAAACTGGGTATTTACAGCTCCAGTGTCGAAAAGTGCGAGTGCAGGAAGAGTGGCTACTAGTATAGTGTAAGGTTACTAGGTACTCTCACAGGGGTATTCAAGGCATCAACCAAGCCCGATTTAAAATTTAGACGTGCCGAACAACCCTAACCAAGATCTTTAAACTAGAGATTAGGCGAAACAAAGCATGTTAAACACTTTGACACTAAGAGTTTGGGATTACAACCTTTGTAGTCCGGTCCTTCACTTCATAAGCTCCGTGTTGTGGTCCCTTTGCTGCGATCATCAAGTTCCGGAATCTCGAGAGGCTCCATGAAGAGAAAGATGCAAGCTAGCTTCCGATCTTCGATAACAAAGATGATCTACCTTGAAGTTTCTATAACACAAGCTCTCACTCACTAAATGAAGTGAACATCCTAATCTAAATGGATAGGATAGATTAGGATGATGAAGTAGGATTTTAGCTCTCATTTGTTTTCATTAACTCACTCATTTTCATCACTAATGAAAAAGCTAGTAAGCTTTTCCATCAAGAACTCAAGGAAGAAAAAGAAGAATCCTTTTGTGATGAATAATGAAAACTCTAGTGTAAGGTTAGAAATGCAACCATAGTTAAGAATGAATCCTTAACTCATGTAGAGAAACAACCATGGTAAAGGGGTTTGGGTTTGGTTAAGGAAATATCTTCACAAAATATCTTTATGAAAACAAAAGCAAAAACTTCTAGAAGCTACTAGAAGGCTTAACCCTAATCCAAACCCTAACCATATTTAATCTCCACAAAACATGTTGCATTGATAACCCTAACATGTTACAATATTATATATCACATATACAATATTTATTGTAACAAAATAAAATAATACAATTAACATATATCGCATATATATCAATGTATTACCCGAATGAGAAAAAGAATCTTTTAGTGAACTTATATCAGTTAATGTAATTTAATATATCAAATATATTATTATACATTAAATTATCAAATCAACACTTGATCCGATAATCCGGCTATTTCACAAATAACCGACTAATATAATCTGAATCAGTTCATCGAATCAACATTTGATCCGATGACCCGGCTATATCGCATATACCCGGCCGATATCTCATATCGTGAGAATCTAATACGGTATCACATACACGTATTGTTCTCGGTCCCGCACATATCATATATGTGCTCCTACTCCGTTTTTCCTGAGCCAAGAAACCTCTGTGTAGGACTCTAAAGAATCGTCAATACGCCGGCAGTAGGTGATGATCATATCAAACACCCACAAGCTGCAAGCGGTCAGCTAAACGTAACAGCCACCCAGGTATTGAACGCTCAGAAGATCAACAAGCAAGCCTGTACATTCTCCTGTGAATCCAGTCAGTAACACTCCCGTACAGTCCGGTCTCTTCGTCTGATATGTCGCATATCTTGCCTGGGGGTGGAAAACGTAAGACCCCAGTAGCTTGATAAGTCATGTCGATATGAGGTCTAAAACAGTTCGAGAAACTACTGATAACACTTACCAGTAAATCTCAGCAACCCTGTCCAGGGATTTCCAGTTATAGCCAATCGAACACAGTACAACATCAACTCCCTATACCGGGGGAGACGAATCCCCTCCCGTCGCTCATTGCCTCCATGTGATTCGGGACTGTACCCAAAAGCCACCTTTTTGCACGCCCTCTTGGACATGGTATGATGGAAATCAAAGCACAGTGGGAATCACACAAGACTCTATGACGATCTCGCGTCTACAGACTAACCTGTACCAGTGTCACCGGAGAACTGCCATCAGACGTGAGGTATAATACCATCTGGGAGTTCTCGGCGAGTCCGTCCAGTGTACCCAGTCTCCACTGAGCACCCGTACACCATCCTTGATGTCAAACACCGATGGATATGGGATCATCCATCGCCCATCATATGGGTCAAGATGCGTATACGCTAGTCTACTCTGGTGTATCGATGCCCTGTCTCGATACACCCTCGACTAGGAACAGTTATAGGATGTACTCATCGACTACCGTGGCCCCACTAGTATGATCTCATCATAGTCCCAGTAGTCGAGTACATATCCTAAGGGCTTTATCAACATATAACATAGAGACAATCAGAGTACATGTTAAGATAAAGAGCAACCAGATAGCGTACTATCATGTCGAGCAAGAAAGTCCTCCCTATATATGGCCAAGCATCCACTACAATATACATCGTATGTACAGTAATGGCCTCTAGGGCATACATATAACTAACATATAGTATCTAAGTTGGGTCAAGTTGTGTTTAGATATAGAAAAAGTATAACGATACACAAGGATTGAAAGATTAAAAGGATGGGGGATTTTACCAGTGATGACTTGTCCTGTGGTTTTGGCATCCTCGACCGTTATTGTAAAAGCATGTCATCTCGGTACATTCCTCCTCGCCGGAGGCACATTCCTCTGCCCTTGAGGCACATTTCTCTGTGCCTGGTGGAATTGACGATGAGGCTGTGCAGGTAGCCCACGTGGAGCTGGTGCAGGAAGAGCTAGGCGAAGTACAGGAGCCTGAATGGCTGGTCTCTACGGGGCTGTGATTGCGGGTCTGGGTGCTGGTGCTGTGTTAATATGATATGGGCATGCTCCTATAGCATGAGTAGATGCGCCACAAATTAAACACAGGCCATTTGCACGCCTGCAGTCCTTCGCCAAGTATCTAGTTCTCTTGCAGTAGAAACAGAAATCTGGACTGGACCGGTTAAATGATCCTCCTGGCCTCCTGGGTGCAAAAGTCGTCCTAGAAGAGGCTCCTCCTGGCATCTGTGTAGCAGGGCGTTTGATTCCGGCTGTTTGGGGCTTACCCTTATTCTTGACCATAGCTTCGTAACAATGTGCTGCCTTCAGGGCGCCTGTGGCTAATGCCGCCTGAATCTACGGGTCTAAGCCCTATTGGAATCGTCTAGCCTGAATCTCTTCGGTCTGGATCAAGTGTGTCGCGAACCTGATAAGATGATGATGTCGGGATAGTGATGTGTCTTACGGAACAAAATTTGATACGAATTCTTTACCTGCTAAGCATGATGAATTCGGCATCATATTCATCCACTGATTTTACCCACATAGAGTCTTGTTGTATGTTGATGAACGATTGTTCCATCTAAAAATGGGCAGTCTCGGGAAAGAACTTTGCATCGAATAAATCGCAAAACGTCTTCCACTTTATGGGTTGTGTGAGACGGCTTTCCTCAGCTTTCCGCCAGGCACTAACCAGATGGAGATCAGGGGAAAGATAAGCTGGCGTCGCTGATCTAGATGTCCGCAATATCCTCGAGATACAACAGATCCTGATCTGAGCTTAGTCCACTTCTCACTCTGAGCATGCATACTCAAGTCGTCAGAGCGACACAATAGCAATATATATAAATACATATGTAAACATGTGCAATGATGATGAACATGAAACAGTAAACATGGAGTGATGACATGAGCATGAAGTAACCGGTACAGGCAAACAATAAAGCAAGTATATCGAATCGGTAATCGATGCATGCCCATGTCACTAAACCTATCAATCTCTAAGTCTCACTGTCTAACTCACTAAACCTATCGTCAGTCCAAATATGAGCGTCAACCACCACAGGAGTATTCCCAACCCAAGGGTAGGCCCCAGGGGCAAGGGAAAACGGGCCCAAATTACGCTCGCTAATCAGTAATACCATCCATACGACTCCCAAAATCGCTGTATATGCTGGAAGTGGGACTCCCGAGATTCCGTTGATCGAACTCACACTTAAACTACGCCACACCCACGGTCTACATCAAACACCGACCATGAACCCAAATATTAGTCGCTCCATGACAAGTCTACGCGAAAATTGGAGACATAGTCTCCAACAAGCATGTCTCGACTGGTATCCAAGATAAATGGACAGTACTCGATGTATTATCTATGACACTAATATAAGTATTTCTATAACCGTCCCATTTCAGTTATAGTTACACTTATATATGTCCCATAGGCGTCGACAATGAAATAACTATTTGGTTCCGTTGATTGTGTACAAGTACGCTTCGCTTCACTTGTTCATTCACGCTTTTACACTAACGTACTTGCCACAATCCAATCACTAATATTTATCACTTGGTAATGTAATACGGTCACTAGGTTATTGATTCAAAATGAACACTATCTACAGAGGTATGACAGTCACGCACATGATGGAGATATAGTAAATACGCTACCGAATACATATGAGCAACCGGTGTCGGTTGGACTAGAAAAATCATATAAAATATCACGTGCATAATTTTGCGAAACAATATAAAAAGCATAAACAGCATACTAAATTATATATACAAAAAAATTGGTTTCGAGTCAATCAGGTTTCAGGTTTGCGACTTATGGTCATTTACTTTTAAGTGTTCACTGTTGGAAATCCAGTTTCTGAACTGGAAGTCCATTTCGTAACACGTTTTAGTCTAAGTTAGGAGCATAATTAGGTGATGCTACAGTTGGATCATATTTAGGTTTATCAGTCAGGTTTCCAAATCACCATACGGATTGATAATATCCGCTGTGTGATGGGAGTTATGTATTGTTTAATATTGGGATATACGTTCTGTCCCTGCTTGGGACAGCAATATGTACTGGTGGTTTAAAATGTGATTAAAATAGCAAACAATGATAAAAACGAATGAAACTACTTTCAATGATTATTTAACATATTTATATTCACTACGGTATAGGGTTCCGTATAATACCGTTTCCACACAGAGATGTAAAAGTATTTCATTCCAAGTGTCTACATGCAGTGCTGCTCTGGTCTGCAGTCCAGAGCCGTACTCCCGAACAGTTTCCGTCACCGTTTTGAATAGAAACAGATTATAATTTATATGTGGTTCTAGTTTGCCGAGTCTTCTTCGATACGAGTCCTCTAACACCACATTCCGGTGTGTAACCAATTTACTATGATTTTCACAAATTTCAGGTACAGAAGGTTTCAGATTCGACGGATCTAAATGGGGATGACATTTCACGGCGTTAGGGTCCGCATTTTCGAGCCAAATCTTAACACATCATTCATTATCGCTAGGGTAATCCGTTATGTTTAAGTTCCGTCATTTTAAGAGGGTTTTTAGATTATGGTTTGTATCGAGCACTTATATTAACATTTGAATTCGCAACCGAAAAGAATATACGATAGCATGTAGCAAGTATTTAACTTGCCTCAAGATGATTGGAGACGCGACCGCGATGACGATGACGAAAGCAACAACACGATCACGATGCAATGACAACGACGCAAGTAACAGCAGCAGCAGCGACAGCGAGCCTCGTCTCGGCTCTGGCCCGAGCTTGTGTCGCGGCTTCAGCATGGCGTGAGCTTGGCCCCGATGATGGAGACGAGGCTTGACGACCCGGAGTTCGACGGTAGCTGACGACGCAGGGACGAGGCGCTGTAGGCGCTGGCGCAGCTTGGGCTGGAGTTGGGAGCTCGGCTCGACTGCAAGAAGGAGGAGGTGGCTGGGAAAGGAGTGGGTGTGGGGTGAAGGGGTTGCAGGGGTCGAGCTCCAGCGAAGTGATCGGTGGTGAGGACAGAGGTGAGGGCTGCAGTGGTTGTGGGTATCGAGGTGGTCAATGATGGGTCGCTCGGGTGTGGGTTGGTGCTCGGGCTCGGAGATGGAGGTGGCGACGGGCTCAACAGGGGTTGCTCAATGGCCGGTCGACGGTGACGAGAGGGAAGGAGAAGAAGAAGAGGGGGAGGCATTGGCGATAACGTGGTCACGTGGTGGAGCGGGTCGTGGGTAGCGCGAGGGAGGCGGGAAAAGAAGCGGGAAGAGAGGGAAGGAGAAGAAGAAGAGGGGGACATGGGCGTTCAGGTCGGGTCGGGTAGGGACGGGGTTCGGGTGGAGTATGGCTAAGGAAATGGGTTCGTGGGCTCAGGCTGGGGCTGGGCTGAGTGGGGTAGATTTAAAGTTAGGAAAATAAAAGGTTAGGGTTTGATTGTTATGGTTTGGGTTGGTTTTGAGAATTAGAAAAATATAGGAAGTAAGATAGGATTTAAATGGGAATAATAAATAGAAAATGGGGTAGGGTTTTGAGTTTTGGAAATAGAAATATTCAAGTTAATAAAATTTTAGAAATTTTTGTTATAAAAATACGGAGATTATTTAAAAGGAACTGGGTATTACATTGGAGCAGCAACGGTAGGGGGAGGTGGTAAAGTAGGTGGTGGTGTGTTGCCATTGAAATTGGTACTGGTGTTGTTGGGAGAATCCATCACCTTGATAGAAAAGAAAAGGTTAGGATAGATTCAAGGAATTTGAAATGCAAGAAATGTATAGTTGCTGATTCTTATAATTCTTATGATATATTGCTTAAGATTTCATGCAGAATTGACTTGCATGGTCCACCAACAAAACCTGTCACGCCCCGCTTCCCAGTAGACGGAAACGGTGACGTGGTAAGCCCGCAACGTATTAATTATGAAAATAAATATGTTAAGCGTAATTAAGCAATATAACAATGAACAAGAATGACAAAAGTAATAAAATGAAACAAAAACTTTATTTACATTCAACTTTATATACAACTGTCTAAAATAAAAGATACAATAATAAAACCAAATGCCTAAATAATGGCATACAAAAAGTAAGTGCAGGCAGGAAAGAGCCAGTAGTCTAGCTGAGAAGCAAGCTGGTCCAAGTCCTCCGGGTTGGGCTCTATCTCCTCAGAGTCCGGTCCTCCTGACGAACATTCCAAAGAAAGAAATAGAAAGGAATGTCGTCAGCGAACCAGCGCTCGGTAAATTCCAAAAGAAGTAAGAGAAGATAGTATGTAATGTGAATCGAAAACCAAAAGAACAGCGGACACGTAAAATTGTATATGACTATTCAGAGGTATATGATAATTGTTCTAACGTGGTTATTTATGGTTTGATAAAGAAGGTATTCATGTATACAAGAGGAGCCTATCTTACCCTGTCACGCCCCGCTTCCCAGAGTACGCTAAGATGGGAACGTGACATAGCCAACCATACTACCTGTGGATAGGAAAAATCCTTCCACAGTTACATTACGGCTGTAGAGATATCAAGAACGGGAAAGTAAACTAAACTATCTAGTACATGTCCATAAGCCAGAATAAATGAGACAAGAAATGATAATATGCGGAAGCAAAAGATATAATAAATAAAACACCTGGAAAGTAAAACTGCATACCAACAGGATCTTCACCGCTTGGTCTAACAGCGGCAATACTCCTGATCAGTCTGCAACAAAGGTAGAGGATCTGGGCCATGCAAAACCCAGACGTCAGCGCGTCATAACATCAAGTAATACTATATAAATAGGGTAGCAAGACATGCAAGTATGATCATAAAGGTAAAGCAGGTGTAACAGCAATATAAATCAGGGCAGTGAAGGGTAGTGTGCGGTAAGTAATCTAAACTGGTCTATTGGGTTAACTACTCTCAAGTCTTTGAAATCAATTTGATGAATCATCGATGTAACTCAATAGTATCCCGTGCGTGCCCGGGACCACGATCAAGATTCTCGGGCTGAATCCGAGACGTGCCGCTAGGCAGTAAAAGGGTAGTATGTAAAGATGAGTGATGTCAGCATCATCACCCCGGGGCTGGCCTAGCCCGTAAGACTGATCAGAACAGGTATAGAACAGTCGAGTTACAAGTCAGGTTTCATCATTGATTTCCCCATACCCCCAAGTCAAAAGTGTTCAAGTCAGGTATTAAGTGATCTAAAGCTAATGCCAACACGGGATCAGGCAGGTACAGGTTTGTCTGGATAGACAACAGGAACGGTCCGTAAGGACAACAGGTCAGGTTTGTTGGCATTAGACACAAGATCAGGTAACAGGTAACACCATGGTACATCAGGTCAACTCAAGTAATGTATAGGTGTCATGTCATGTCAAGAGTCGCACGGTACCATGTCGTGTCAAGTAATAGGTGTAACAAGTCATGTCAGGGTGTACAAGATATCATATGGGTGCTCACAATCAACTAGCATAAGCAGGGGTATACAAACAAGCATGTGTACTAAAAGAACAACAAACTGGAACATGTAATATGACATGCAAGTAGATACAGAATAAACTATATAGATGTACGGTTATCGATTCAATAATTAAACTTATTAAAATAGATGCACAAAATGTAATGTAGCATGTAGCAAGGTAAACTTGCCTCAGAACAAAGGTCGATATGCAGGTGGCCTGGTGCGACATTACACGATACGGTGTGTGAAACGGCACAACACGGTATTGGGTCTAGTCGCAATCTGGTGCATGGTCTGGGCGCAATCTGGACACGATCTGGTGGTGGTCTGGTCGTGATCTAGACACGATCTGGTGCATGGTCTGGGCGCGATCTAGACATGATCTGGTGCATGGTCTGAGCGCGATCTGGACACGATCTGGCTGCGACACGGTCGTGACATGAAAGTGGTGATGGTATGATTTTGGTATTGTAGTGGTACTGTGGTGATGGTATGGTTTGTCCGGATCGTCGGCGGTGGCATGGCTCCGGCGATCACCGGAAAAATACGAGATCAAGAAAAGCAAGAGAAGAAGAAAGAAGAAGAGACTGGGACTTAGTCGTGGTGGTGCTCTAGATTCGGAGAGGAAGGCGAGGGGGAGATGATGATGATGGGATGAAGCTAGGGTCGCCGGAGGTGAGGGAACGGCGACGAGGTCGGGGGTTCAGGCGTGGGTTCTGTGCAGTGAAAATCTAGGGTTTTTGGGAAGAGGGAGTGATGGAGGTGGTGGTGGTGATGAAGGGAAGGCGAACGAGGGTGCCGGCACTGGAGGCGGTGGCGACGATGGGTTCTCGTAGGGGTCGGGTGTTGGAGATAGTGCCCTCAGAGTCAATTATTAGGTCACAGGTACGTGATTGTAATGATTGATGGAGGACCTATCCCGGTAGGACAGTCTTACTCGAGATGATAGTATGCTATCTGGTTTACCTTTATCATCGTGTACTGCTTTAAGTGACCTGACACGTCGCTATTACACGTTGATAGAGCCCCTAGGATTCTTGCTTGACCACCAGCAGTATGAGGGCGATCATATAAGTGGGAGCTGGGGGTCTATAAGCATATCCTTAAAAGGTCCCTAGTCGTGAGAGTTTCGAGACAGGGCATCGATTCTCCATAGTAGACTAGTGTATACAGTCGAGACCCCGACGAGGGGCGGTGGCCGGTCTCACAAGCCACTGGTGTCAGTTGGATCACCTAAGATTTATACAGGTGCTCATTGGGTTATGAGTACACCGGACAGGACTCGCCGGGAACATGCTAGTTGGTCATATACCAGACGTCAGATGGCAGTTCCCTGGTGACATGTGTGCAGGTTAGTTCATCGACCTGGGGATCGTCATTTGTCTCGTGTGAGTTCCCACTGTACTTTGATTACTACCCTACCACGGCTCAAAGGAGTCGTGCAAACAGGTTTTAGTTGGGTACAGTCCCGAGCCACATGGAGGCAGTGAGCGTATCTTCAGGGGTTCGTCTCTCCCGGTATTGGGGGTGAGGTCGTGCTGTGTCTAGGAGAGCCATTACACGAAGCCCTCGGCCGAGGCAAGGAGATTTACTGGTAGGTATTCCAGTAGTATCTCAGGGTGTTCTGGGCTACACTCCGACACGACTTGTACCGCTTTTGGGGGTCTGACTTTTACCAACCCCCTAGGCCCGCCATGCGATACTCATAGACGAACGGACCGGACTGTACGGATATTGTCACTGACAGGCTCAGTAGGGTGTCAGGCTGAGTTCGCTCACAGACGTCCCTTTTAGTCAGTACCTGGTAGCCCGTTACGTATTGGCTCATACCTCTGACGTGCTAGTGGTTAAATCCACAACCAAGGTGTTGATGAGTCTTTAGAGTCCCCCACATTCAGTTACTCAGCTTTCGGGCGAAAGGTTGTAGAGGCCGTATGGAGATATAGCAGGGTCCGATCAGATACGTGCGGTATTGCACGGATCAGGATCGGACAGTTTGTACTATAGGCCGTATGGATATATGGCAGGGTTCGATCAGATACGTGCGGTATTGCACGGATCAGGATCGAACAGATATTACTAGCCGGCTTTGGTTTAAGCCGGATCCTAGTATAGTACAGTGTAGATTTTGTCTCATTGCATTTGTATTTCGGTCGAAATACAGATGCGGGTGTGTATGCACAGTATCGGGGTTTTTCTTGTAATTTATTACGGGACCAGTTTTCTGGAGTTGCCGGTTTGCTTTCCGTTTCGGCCAATTTCCTTTGTATCGTTCATTGGCCGAAGATTGGTGGAGGAGGGCTTATTTGCATTGTTGCAAATAAGTATTTGTGGAGGGGGTATTTGCTTATTGTTGTATCATGATAGTCTCTCATTGACCTTGACTTCTAGCTATCATGATGGCTTGACTTTTGTTTTCATGATGGATGTTGATGATGGTAGGTTTGAGTGTTGGATTTGTTGTGATGATGTTTCTTTTATATGATAGCTTTCTCTCTCTCTCTCTCCATTGGATAATTAGATGGCTCTCTCATTATCCATGAGAACACACTCTCATTTCTCTCCTCTCAATTAGCTTGGCCGGCCACTCCCATTTGGGGCTGTCCAAAATTTGTGGTGTGGGTTTTTAGCTCATTTCATGTTGCAAAATTCCCACTTGATCAATCCATAAAGCTCCAAGTTCAATCCCTCCACCAATGGCAATTCCTACAACCCCAAAGTGAGACTTGAGGACTACATATTCTACAGCGAACCTTGGGCACGTCGAGTAGCCGTCTTCGTGCCCGAGTTGCCTCGGCATTGAGGTGGGAGCCCGTAAAAGAAGTAGGCGATGTGGTGCACTTCCGGCGACGAGGAGGAGACGGGACATTCCGCAGGAGATCGGGACGATGACGAGAAGACCGGAGGACTTGGATCGTCGGTATATCTCTTTCCCATCTTATTGTTAGCTAGGACTAGTTAGTGGTTCGATCCGGGTATTAGTGCGCGGCAGTTTGCCAGTTTAAGAAAATTTAAAGTTTATCACCGCTTCCGCATTTGGCCGTCGGATTGACGGCCGGGGCGCCGCCGTGCACTTACAGTGGTATCAGAGCCTCGCCATTAACTTAGTCTAGCTTTCCTTAATGTATTTTTCTGTTTCGATCGATCGAATGTTCCAAAACTGCATTTTAGTTCGCATCAGTTTCTGTTGAAAATTTTTGGTCTCGAAAAATTTTTCAGGTGATTGCAGAATGATGTACAGAGTACCCTAAGACCACTGGAAAATTTTGGTTGCCTGAATCCTCCGTACGACCGCGGAACCGCGGCCATAACCCCTTGTTGGCCGCGGTTCCGCCGCAGGTATATGGGTTCAGCTCACCAGATTTTTCCAGAGGGCTTGTGGGCTTACAATATGGGTTTTGGAATATTAATATTGGGCCCAGAATTTCTTGATGTGCTGCAGTAACACTTGGGGCCCACTTGTTAAAAATTTGATCGGTCGGATATTTTAAACACATTTTTCACAGTATTTACATTATATCTGCGACCGTGAATGTCACTTGATCGGTAAATCCGGTCTAACTGCTATAGCCCGGTTAGACGGATTTGCGAACGTGACTTTCACGTTGATGTTCTGTTTTTGCTGTGATGTTGCGGATCGGTCGTGGGGGATAGCCTGGATGCAATGCTAGTACAGTTGTGGTTGTATTATGTACATTTGATATTGCGGGACGAGCATCCGACATGTGGACTGCCGTCACTGCCTGATTGTATTATTATTTTTGGGACACGACCTGGTTGCGGTCGATGTACCCGTTGTATGTATATTTTACTTTCTGTACTAGGATTGCCCCGCGGAGGGGTGCACGGATTGCCGGGTTCTGGAGGGCAACAAGCCCGCATCTCATGGCATTGAGACGGAGGGGGCTTCACTCTAGGATTGGCGGGCTATTCGCCGCACTCGTAGGGGGTACAGGTTGACCCAGGAGGGGTGCCCAAGTTACCGGATTCCGTGAAGTGCTGGGTGGTCCATTCACGGAGCTGAAGGGGGCTGCCTCGCTTCAGGTTTTGGCGGGTGACTTGCCGCGCCCGTAGGGGTCTAGGATTTCATTGCACAGGCTATCCACACGACCAGGGAACGTCGGGTTTCAGTAGTGGCTCTGTGAAACCCGGGGATCCCAGATATCTGTATTGTTTCTGTGATGCTGTACATTTCTGTGATGTTGCATTTCTTTCACGCCTTGAGCGAAATATAATATATTGGTATATATATTAGTAGATGTTGTATATGTTTTGCATCCGCGCTAGTCCAGTCCCCGCTCTGTCGTTAGTTAGCTAACCTAACGGGTAATGACGGGACCCAGTGGCGAATGCGGATGGCATATACGTACATCAGTATATTTTCGTTCTTTTTGGTGTGATCAATTGATGGGACTGCGTTGATTCGGATCAATGCAAGTTAAAAACAAACCTAATCTGATGTTGTTGGAACACTTTTCAAAAAGCTGTTATTGCAAGGACGTTCACTTTTGTTTTGCATCGTGATATTCAGTTGGAATATCCTGCTCCTCAGTCGACGAGGCAAGGGCCGAGATCCCTTCACCGGGAGTGACCCCTTGGACAGAAGTTTGCGTCAGGGCATTAACTTCACTATAGCCAATTACTTTTGCTTTGCACCGTGGTATTCAGTTGGAATATCCTGCACCCCATTCTACGGGGAAAGAGCCGAGATCCCTTCACCGGGAGTGACCTCTTTAGCGAAGGTTTTCGTCACTATATTTTTAAAAGCTATCAGTTCCTTCAACGATATCAAGTTCTTTACGTTAAAGGTTTTCGCCAGAAACCATTCGTAGCCCTCCGTCGTTTCATATGGGTAGTCAATAGTATTCAAGCTGTGTTTGTTGGCCATAGTCAAGGCACAGTGTTTGGTAGCTGTTGGGTGTTCATATGCTGCATAGATAGATGCGTTGGTTTGGGACAGTCGTATAGCCTTGTTGGCCCTAGTCAAGGGCTTGTACGGGTGGGTTAAAATCAACCTGGATAATGACGGGTAGAACTTGACATGTGACTTATGATTTGTTGGCCTTAGTCAAGGTCATAAGAGCATGGGGCAGAAATCACATCGGGAGTTTCAAAAGAACTGAAACTTGCCAGATATGCGCATACCTTCTGGAGTGTGATACCGTGAGCGGATTCCGTCACGTTGTCATGCGATGATAGTTGGATCCCGATTCCCACTGATGAGTTAGTTTACTCCTCGGGTGACCCCGACTAATTCTTCTTTCAGGTTTGGAGGAGAATTTGAGGTACAGTGGGAGGATTCCAGATTAGATAAATTGGTAACCATTCTGATCTAGGTTAGAGTGCACGCTGAGTGTTTCTTTTCTCTCTCTCTTCGGCAGTGACCATTGACCCGACCCTAAGACTATGACTCAGTGACCAAGTTGACCGAACCTTCTTGACACCGGCTTTTGGATTGTCAGAGTTGCAAACCTCATTGCCACTCCTACTTTCACCCTTTTCTCCAGGACACCCCGTTTTACCACGAACGTCCACTTCCATTGGACAAAACCATTGTATGGTTAGATACGAACTCGAAAGAATTTATTCGAGGATGGTTTCAGGTTCTGGAGAAAACGGATAGGACTATTCAGTTGTCTTTTCCTTTTACCTTCTCTCTGGTTGTGAGTACTCCTTGGTTTAGGGGATAGTACACCTATTACGCAAATTGGATACTCTTCTTCCAAACCTTAGGCTGGTGCCGACCGGTAGGGAATGAAGAAAACCAATTAGCCTAACGATGGTGTACAGAAGGTATTAAGTTCAGACAAAGCAAGGGATTAGTGAGAGGGCAAAGTAAATTGCAACAGATATTCACGACCAAACCAAGTATTCCTTCGCCAATCCTAAAATCACCTTTGTATTTCTCCAGGACACTCCGTATCACTACGAAGATCCACAGTTTATTGGATACTCCATCGTATGGTTATATACGAACTCGAAAGGAACTTGTTCCAGTTCGGGGATGGATTCTGGTTCAGGAGAAATAGGAATAAGATTTATTCAAGTGTCTTTTATCTTCACCTTCTCTCGCATTGCGAGTGTTCCTAGGATTAGGACAGTACACCCTTTATGCTTATTGGATAGTCTTCTTCCAAACCATAGGCTGGTGCCGAACGGTAGGGAAGGAAGAAAACCATTTGGCCTAAAGGGGTGTGCAGAAGGTAATGACTAAAGACATATGAAGGATTTTGAAGAGGTGGCAAAGAATTATACGGTTACAGTCGTGAATCTGGAAGAGGCATTACTAAGAATACCAGGATACCCCATCGAAACATTTCGATGTTTCAGTCTCACTGTGTACTGTTAAAGGAAAACTGATTTCCCGATTAGATACTTACTCCAGGGTATGTATTTACCAGGAACGATTCTCACATCTGTATGGTTTTACAGATGATGAGTGGGAGTAGGTTATTGGGAATTGGGTGATCATCCTCATTATATCGGGATTCGTTGTAATCGGTGATATTTGAGGAAATCACCTGGGCTGTTTGCCGGTTGGCAAATATTTGGTTTTGAATATCCGCAGTTATGCACCAATTTCAAATTGATATATCTGTACGTCTATTTTCATAGAGTGAGATATACCTTTCTGAAATTATGTCTACGACATTTACCTATATCAGTGGATGGTTAGGTAAGGAGCATTAAACAGCGGTGTAATTCTTCTTAACCATAAATACAGTTTTCAACCTACGACACACAGTGAATGAGTTATCAGACTCAAGGGACTTATACAGAGTATTGTATGTTGTCCAGGGTCCATCAGGACAGAGGGGTTGGTCCTCGTACTATATTCGGTTTACTTATGACTTCTCTAGTTTTTAGACAGGTGTTTCGTGGAAACACAGGGTCCGAATTTGGAGAAGTTATAGGTATTTGAATAGAGTAGAGAACCAGGTGTAGCAAGTATCGGGATTCTTCAAAGAGATCGAAGATGTAGATACTTGTGTATGGTATTCAGTCGATAGTAGTGATTAAGAGAAATTGCTTCTCTTTCAGGTTACTCATAATTGGAAGCATTCCTAAGTTGAGTAGCGCTGATCGGCCTCCTTCCATTTAGTGAACATGCACTGGGGACAGCTGCATGATTTGAATCTGGTTCAGTTAAATCAGTGCCTCTGTTTCTATATTGGATATAGAACAGTTCATATCTTAACGATGTTAAGGTACGGGGAGTTGTCCGGCTTATGATTAAAACCAGACTCTGGATAACTCAAGGCACGTTTCTGTAATGGCTGTTTGTGGGTTGACCCAGGCTATGACGAGGGTTGACTTTCTACCATCTGGATGAACAATAGCGATATTGTTCTAGACTCGCCACAGTTTTAATAAAAATGGATTTTTTCAGAAAACAGTAAGTGGGAGTATGGTAGAACTGGAAGTGATTCCAGAACCACAAACGATTACTGAAGATTTGATAGGAACCTAAAGATTCAATCTGGTTTGACATTCCATTGGCCACTCCGCAGATAAGGTGGGTAACTTCATGCACCCGAGAGGTACTACGGTAGCCTCAAGGACGGTGACAGGGAAGTTCTTGTTTGCCCACAATTACCATTGCTGTTGTTCCAGGCTGCGAGACCCGGTGGGAGGATGAGTATAGCGTCGTTCTAAACTAGTTTTAGAAGTGTACGTCTATATGACTCTGCCAGAGGGTTGTCGTAGTCAGTGGGAGCAGCGGAAGCATTGGTGGACATGTAGCTTATGTCTATTTATAGACTAAAACAGATGTAGCGGAGATAGATCATCTATTCTGACGTGACAGTCATAGGTTTGACTTCATCAGAATAGGGGATGGATCTGTTGAGAAGGTAGTAGGGTGTGATATCCTGGTATTTGGATGACATACACAAAGTAGGAAAGGAAACTCCTATACTACAATCGGTTATATTTTGGTCGTCACACAGTGGTTTCTCCACAAAGGAAATGGATTTTATATCAGACATACTGGTTACTAGATCTACGGTTTTAGATCTAGATTTGGGTGTTTTCCCAATCTGGGTACTTAGACAGCATTCTAAGGGTATTTAGAATGGACGACTCCATGCACGGTAGTGTACCTGCAGAAGATGGAGTCACCCTCTCTAAAGGTGTCTTATAGACTAAAGGGGAGAGGGATGTGCATGATTGACAGATCACTTGCTTAGGCAATTGAGTCAATCATGAGATGTCAAGTACCACACCAGATGTTGTTCTTGCACTAGATGCAATAAGTTGACATTGATCCAATTCTGGAAAAACAGTCGGAAGCAGTTTTAGAACATAAGTGGATGTTCTAGGGATATGATAACGATAGCCTCATTTGGGAGTCAGTTATCATTCCAGGCTTCCAAGGTGACATGGACGACAAGGAGGTTGTCAGAGTTATAGTTTTTCCTTCTGATGAGGGGCAGTATTTTGGACAGGTGGTCCAAGGCAATACTGAGGGAGGCATGGCGCAGGATACTGATTAAGTTCAGTTGACGATACAGTCTAAGAAGTTTGGATTTGGAGTTCATTTATGAGCTATGTCCCATCAGACATCCAGACATATTCTGAGACAGGTATTGCTCTTTTCGGGAGATGGCTTTCTCCGCGAACTTGAGATATAGAGAGACATTGAAAGAGACAACAAAGCGGATCCACTCACTGAGGCTATTCCTCGAACGCAATAGTTTCGCAAACGAGCTTTGTGAGACTGACTAGTAGAGGAGTTGGGTGTTCGGTATCACACGGGCTGTGAGTATGCGACATCGCAATAATTAGCCTTGAGTGCAAGTGGGAGATTGTTGGAGATAGTGCCCTCAGAGTCAATTATTAGGTCACAGGTACGTGATTGTAATGATTGATGGAGGACCTATCCCGGTAGGACAGTCTTACTCGAGATGATAGTATGCTATCTGGTTTACCTTTATCATCGTGTACTGCTTTAAATGACCTGACACGTCGCTATTACACGTTGATAGAGCCCCTAGGATTCTTGCTTGACCACCAGCAGTATGAGGGAGATCATATAAGTGGGAGCTGGGGGTCTATAAGCATATCCTTAAAAGGTCCCTAGTCGTGAGAGTTTCGAGACAGGGCATCGATTCTCCATAGTAGACTAGTGTATACAGTCGAGACCCCGACGAGGGGCGGTGGCCGGTCTCACAAGCCACTGGTGTCAGTTGGATCACCTAAGATGTATACAGGTGCTCATTGGGTTATGAGTACACCGGACAGGACTCGCCGGGAACATGCTAGTTGGTCATATACCAGACGTCAGATGGCAGTTCCCTGGTGACATGTGTGCAGGTTAGTTCATCGACCTGGGGATCGTCATTTGTCTCGTGTGAGTTCCCACTGTACTTTGATTACTACCCTACCACGGCTCAAAGGAGTCGTGCAAACAGGTTTTAGTTGGGTACAGTCCCGAGCCACATGGAGGCAGTGAGCGTATCTTCAGGGGTTCGTCTCTCCCGGTATTGGGGGTGAGGTCGTGCTGTGTCTAGGAGAGCCATTACACGAAGCCCTCGGCTGAGGCAAGGAGATTTACTGGTAGGTATTCCAGTAGTATCTCAGGGTGTTCTGGGCTACACTCCGACACGACTTGTACCGCTTTTGGGGGTCTGACTTTTACCAACCCCCTAGGCCCGCCATGCGATACTCATAGACGAACGGACCGGACTGTACGGATATTGTCACTGACAGGCTCAGTAGGGTGTCAGGCTGAGTTCGCTCACAGACGTCCCTTTTAGTCAGTACCTGGTAGCCCGTTACGTATTGGCTCATACCTCTGACGTGCTAGTGGTTAAATCCACAACCAAGGTGTTGATGAGTCTTTAGAGTCCCCCACATTCAGTTACTCAGCTTTCGGGCGAAAGGTTGTAGAGGCCGTATGGAGATATAGCAGGGTCCGATCAGATACGTGCAGTATTGCACGGATCAGGATCGGACAGTTTGTACTATAGGCCGTATGGATATATGGCAGGGTTCGATCAGATACGTGCGGTATTGCACGGATCAGGATCGAACAGATATTACTAGCCGGCTTTGGTTTAAGCCGGATCCTAGTATAGTACAGTGTAGATTTTGTCTCATTGCATTTGTATTTCGGTCGAAATACAGATGCGGGTGTGTATGCACAGTATCGGGGTTTTTCCTGTAATTTATTACGGGACCAGTTTTCTGGAGTTGCCAGTTTGCTTTCCGTTTCGGCCAATTTCCTTTGTATCGTTCATTGGCCGAAGATTGGTGGAGGAGGGCTTATTTGCATTGTTGCAAATAAGTATTTGTGGAGGGGGTATTTGCTTATTGTTGTATCATGATAGTCTCTCATTGACCTTGACTTCTAGCTATCATGATGGCTTGACTTTTGTTTTCATGATGGATGTTGATGATGGTAGGTTTGAGTGTTGGATTTGTTGTGATGATGTTTCTTTTGTATGATAGCTTTCTCTCTCTCTCTCTCCATTGGATAATTAGATGGCTCTCTCATTATCCATGAGAACACACTCTCATTTCTCTCCTCTCAATTAGCTTGGCCGGCCACTTCCATTTGGGGCTGTCCAAAATTTGTGGTGTGGGTTTTTAGCTCATTTCATGTTGCAAAATTCCCACTTGATCAATCCATAAAGCTCCAAGTTCAATCCCTCCACCAATGGCAATTCCTACAACCCCAAAGTGAGACTTGAGGACTACATATTCTACAGCGAACCTTGGGCACGTCGAGTAGCCGGCTTCGTGCCCGAGTTGCCTCGGCATTGAGGTGGGAGCCCGTAAAAGAAGTAGGCGATGTGGTGCACTTCCGGCGACGAGGAGGAGACGGGACATTCCGCAGGAGATCGGGACGATGACGAGAAGACCGGAGGACTTGGATCGTCGGTATATCTCTTTCCCATCTTATTGTTAGCTAGGACTAGTTAGTGGTTCGATCCGGGTATTAGTGCGCGGCGGTTTGCCAGTTCAAGAAAATTTAAAGTTTATCACCGCTTCCGCATTTGGCCGTCGGATTGACGGCCGGGGCGCCGCCGTGCACTTACATCGGGTTCTATAGGAAATGGGTTCTGGTGATCAGGCTTGGTGCAGGGTTATCGGGGATCTTGTGGTTCTCGCCGTCGGGGTGAAGGCAAGGAGTGAGGAAGGTGCCGACGACGGCGACGCGTGGCGGCGACGAGTACTGCAGGCGACGATGGGTCGTGCGGTGATGGGTTGATGCGGGGATGGGTTGCAGTCAGGGAAAAAGAGAAGGCGGTGGAGGTGGTGTCGGCGACGAGGTGATGGAGGCGAGGGTGAGGTCGGCGGTGGTGGCGACGGGGACGCGCACGACTCGGGTAAGGGTTCACTCGTGGACGAGGCGGGAAAAGAAAGAAGCAGAGGGAGAAAGAGAAGACGTGAGAAAAATATGTGTTAAGATTAGAATATATAAAAATTATATTATACTATATATATATAAGGAAAGAGAGAGAGAGAGAATTGTGAGAGAGAGAAAGAGAAAGAGCAGGCGAGAAGAGAGAGAGATTATGATTGAAAGAGAGAGAATGGTGGGTTAGGATTTATTTAGTTTAAAAAATATATAATATGTATATAATTATAACTGTTATTAGTATGGTAGGATATAATAATATAATTTAGTTAAAAAAATATATTAATAATTTATAAATATATAAAGAATATAATATTAGTCCGTTTTGAGATTTAGGCAAATACAAACTTACTCCAAAATACGCCCGGGTCGGGTCTAAAAATTCAGATTTAAAATATGAAAAATATACGCGACTTTCAAAATTCAAAATGAATGCTCAGGTAATGAAAAAGCATACCCCCAAGAACGGATGCACGTACGTGCGCGTAGCCATCCAAACACGTCCGTTTTACTGAACGGAACGAGAACAAGATGCGCGGATGCTACCACGGGGTTAGAGGTATCATGCAGGCTACGAAATGTATTTTTAAAATATTTTGTGTGACCTAAAATGTTATATGGTAAAAGATGCCATGCCAGGTAAAATACCAGTATGCGATAAAATTGAAAATGCACAAGTCTACATAACAAGTCAGGGTGATTCATAAATATGAATCAAACAAGTTTCAAGCAAGCGGGTCGGGTCGAATGCAATGTAAAATGTATAATACCATTCGCACCCAAAAAACGATAAATCAAGAAAATACCACAGATATATAAATACGGGAACTGGAATTGGTATAAATGAACTCGGTTGTTACATTAGACCCAACTACAAAAAGAATTTCGTCCTCGAAATTCCAAGAACAAGAAAAGATAAACAATTCAATACACTACAAGAATAGATGTGGAAACTTCTGCCGGATTTCATCTTCTCGTTCCCAAGTTGACTCTCCACGTGAGCGATTACCCCAAGAAACAAGTACAAGAGGGATAACTTTGTTCTTAAGAACATTTTCTCTTCGATCCACAATCGACATCGATTGCTCCTCAAAAGTCAAATATTCACGTACAGTCAGCTCCGAATGATCAAACACATGTGTTTCATCTCGAACATACTTACGGAGTTGATATACGTGAAACACGTCATGAACATTCGCCAAGGATTGCAGTAACGCCAATCGATACGCCACTTCTCCAACGTGTTCCGAAATCTTTGGAGACATTTTGTTGCGTTCGAAGATTGCAATTAGAAACTGTTAACCTGCACAAAGAAGCATGATTTTTCTATAGGCAATCGATTTATATGTTGATTGAGTTCACATAAACGTTTAACCCGAAATATGGGAGGAGAGAAAGAGTCCTACCAGACGTGCCAGAATCTGTAGGGTGTTTTTTGTCACCCCATTAAGATGGGAATATGCGTCGCTTGTCAGGTGTATACAGATCCCCTATGTCTAGGATAGACTGGGGTTTATTGATTGTGGGGATTCGAATCTCCAGCAGCCACGGACTAAACTATCGTTAATTACCCCTCGCTTTTGGAGCGAGAGAACCTCCGATTGACGGGTAAAATGAGTCATGCGAACTCAATGTGCAGCGTGCATGAGTTGTGTTTTGAAGGGGACTTGGACGTATCGGAGGCCTTATAGAGTTTATGGGGGTCCCACAACCCGGATAGCGGGCTGAGAGATAAGGGGGCTAGCAGCCTCCTTGCACGGTGCGGGGCAACGCCCTGTTAGAAATTTTTTCTAACGGGGGACGTGTTTTGAGTGTGGAGCATGAGGAAAAAAGTGGGGTGAGGAGCGTCCTAAGGACGCGTGGGTGCCGGGCGCCAGCGGACCTGTCACACCCTACTTCCCAAAAGAAGGTGAAGGGTGACGTGGTATGGTCCGCAACTTAACTGTATTGAAGGTGGTCTATTCAATACAGTTACGTTAAGCTTAAGAATATCTATAATATGCAGGGTGTGTATTAAAATAAAACAATAAAAGCGAAAGGCATTTATTTCCGTTAACCAAACTTTATTACATCCCAAGGGAAATAGTAAAATAAACTAAATAGTTTAATTACATTAAAAAGAAGCAAAGCCCTAAACAGGTGGGCAACAAAGAAAACTAGTTAATTTTCCGACGTCAAGTCTGCATAATCTTCGTTGGTTGGCTCCGCACCTTGATCCTCATCATAAAACTCATTCTCATCTAACGAACATTCCAAAGAGAGGGAAAGAAAAGTCTGTGAGTGAGTTATACTCGGGTAGAATTGCCTCATAAGGAAGTAAGAGTATAGAAACGAACAGGTGTATATAAAAGTATAATGTATGCATGCCGACATGAAGTAAATGGGTGTAAAGGTATGAAATGTATAAAATTAAGATATGTTGATAGAGGTATATGTGAACATGAGTATGTTGTATGAGGTGTATGTTGTATGAAGGTATGTGGTATGAAGTATAAGTGAAGATAAAAGTTCGCATTAGTTTATTAAACAAGTGTCCGGATACTCGTGATTATTCCGTTGTGGCCACAGAACAACAACTGAGGAAGTGAAATGTACCATTTCATTACCCGGGATCATGATCGAGTAGCAGGGGAATCCGAGTTCCGCATCTCCTTGCCTAATCAAACTACCCATCCCCGTTATTCGGTGTAAAGGTTTTGACGAATTAGAGTTAGTGCGTATACATCTAGGGATGGAATTTCCACATTGTATGTCATCCACATATTTGATCATTCGCCCTCAAGTAGGGTTAGTATTCACCCGAATATCGTGTTAATAGTCGTCCACACATTGGACCATTCACCCCCAAATTAGGGTTAGTATTCGCCCGAATATCGGGTTAGTAGTTTTCCACACATTGGACTGTTTGCCCTGTCTGCACGGATCCTCATATATAAGTATTCCATACCTAGGTTCGTGCATTCTAACCCTAACCGTATCATGTGCCATGTACGTCATAAACTTGTAATCAAAAAGTTGATCTCATTTAATATGGCCTTCCACTACCATCCATTTTATCTTGTTATCTTTTTAAGTTTGTAAGGTGCTTCATATCATTTTATAGAATCCTTAGTTAATAAAGGATGATAACGTCTAATGATATTTATTGTTTATAAGAAAACCATGATACTTGGAATATTTATCAATTTGAAACACATAGTATTTTACTGAGAAAATATTCTTTTAATAAAAGGCTAGGGTATTTATTTGAAAATTTTCTTTTAATAAAGTTTTAGATAATCTTTTGAAAAATATCGTTATACGGGTTATGATCTTTGTTGAAAATAGCCTTTAAGTAAAGGTCAAGGTATTTAAATGAAATTATATCTTTTTAGGATGGATTGAGGTATTTTATTGTAATTAATAATTTTATAAAATTATGGTGTTTTAAGTTTGAGGTAACATTTTAGAAAATACATTCGTGTTGGCAACCGCTGCACATGGGCGGTAGGATTTATGTCCTTTTCAGGGACTGTTTCCACCAATCAGAGTAAAGCACAGTTCAAATTTTGAAATTTGAAATGAAGCAGCGCTTCATAGAAGCGCTCGTGCTAACAGCGCCAGCGCTCTGAGGCAGCGCTCACGTGCAAAGCACGAGTGCGTTAGCGCCAAGTGCACCAGCGCTCTGTAGCAGCGCTCACGTGCAAAGCACGAGTGCGCCATCGTTCTGAAGCAGCGCTCACGTGCAAGGCACAAGAGCGCTAAGCGCTAGAACTAAATGTTCTCCACCGTTGGATCAAAGATCCAACGATGATGATAAATCATCAAATTAACAGAATAAAATTTCGTCAAGGAAAAACTCTTCAGAATCTTTCCAAACAAGAAAGATTGTGCTCTGTAAATCTGAGCACCGTTGGATCAACGATCCAATGGTGATTAAAAATCACCAAGATACAGAATAAATTCTGTATGGGAAAAGATTTTCCAATCTTGTTAAAAACAAGAAGATTGCCTTCTGTAAAAGAGAAGCCCTAGGATCAAAGATCCAACAGTGGGGAAATCTCCAAATCAATTAGAGAAAAAGATCTCTTCAACCGATTCAACAAATCAGCCTTCACTATATAAAGGACCCAAGACTTCAAGTCTGATATAGAGGAACCTCCTCCCCCCAAACTTTGAGAAAGTTCAGAGAGAAGAGCAAGCTCTCAGTAGAAGAAGAACTTTTCTTCAAGGTAAAAACAGAGAGATAAAAATCTCATCAGAAAAAGAACTTAGTTCTTATGCTAGATCAAAGATCTTTAAGATAAATTGTCTTTCACAAAAGAGATCATAACATCTCATTATAAAAAGGGGGAGAATAACTCAATTCTCTTAGGATCACAGATCCAAAAAGGCAAAGCCTTTCATCAAAAACTTAAGAGATTGAAATATCTCCTATAAAATAAGAACTTTGTTCTTAGATCCATGAGACAAAGTCTCTTATATGAGAAAATTTAATTCTCAAAGCGCAAATCTGCCTAAAAAGAGCCTTAGCTCTTTAATTAAAAGAAGCGCCTCAGCGCTCCAAATCTAGCGCACAGCACTGCAGAGCCCTAGCGCTCCAAGTTTAAAGAAGCGTCCCAGCGCTCCAAATCTAACGCACAGCATTGCAGAGCCTTAGCGCTCCAAATTTCACAAGAAGTGCTTTACGCTCATTGTCTGGCGCATAGCGCCAAGCGCGCCACGTGCTCCTCATGTGTGCGCTACCTAAACAGAAGCGCTCTGCGCTCATGATCTGGCGCTCAGCGCCAAGCGCACCGCGTGCTCCTCACGTGTGCGCTACTTTAACAGAAGCGCTCTACGCTCATTGACTGGCGCTCAGCGCCAAGTGCGCCACGTGCTCCTTACGTGTGCGCTACCTAAACAGAAGCACTCTGCGCTTATTAACTGGCGCACCACGTGCTCCTCACGTGGGCGCTAAGAGAACATAAACTGTTCTTTAAACAATAAAGCCCCAGAGCTATGATAAGTACTCAGCACTCAATAAAAGACAAAAAGGCTGTCAGAACCCAAACCAATGCTCAGCATTGTTAAATGTTTAACATTTTTACTAAATGGGCCGAGCCCAAAGTGGCCACAGAACCCTACTTCAGATTAATTGAGACCATATGCTCATAAATTTTTGATCTTAATCCCAAATTGGACTATAGATCTCCCAACCAATATTGGTTCAAGGGTACATCTTTTCACTCCTCTGATATTTTTCGTTGTAATCCTTCAACGTCTTCAGAGAGGTGACGGGTCCTGAAAACCATACATTCCATAGACTATGGCGTTTTTAAACTGGACTATGATGTCATTAAACTTTACGGACTGTGGGGTCCTTAAACTCATGGACTATGATGTCCTTAAACTTTATGGACCGTGGGGTCCTTAAGCTCATGGACTATGATGTCCTTAAACTTTACAGACTATGATGTCTTTAAACTGGACCACAAAGTCCATAAACTAAAACAATAGAGCCCAAATGCTCTTTTGTTGGATCTAAATGATCATGTTAAGTAGATCTTAGTCTAAACTTAGACTAACGTATCCTTAACAAATGGTTAAGTTGATCTTAGTCTAAAATTAGACTAACTTATCCTTAACAAACGTTTAAGTTGATCTTAGTCTCAAATGAGATTAACGATCCTTAAACCCAAACCAAAACCCAAATCTAAAAAAATACGGATTTGGACTAATCCACGCCCTACGGGCGACAACATAAATTAGTCTCCGTATACAATCCACGGGCAACCAAAAATAAAACAAACATACACGACATGAAGTGACCATCTGGAGAAGGAGAAAGTTGTTACCGCGATGCGGTAGCGTGATTAACTGCAGGGGCTTGGCCTGCAGGGAAGAGCATCCCCACAATCAAAAACCCCTCAAATGAGGGGGAATATGACGAAGTCTGCTATATCGGCCGCATCCATCTAAACCTTCGATACACGGTGCCATAAATCAACTTGGCATCTTCGGAGAGGTGGACGGATAAAACCAAATAGCATCTGCCCCCAAAATTCAGGCCAGACGTCCCAACGTCCCGGTCGCTGTTTTCGGCGGAGAACAGGGACGATTGCCTATCAACCACGAGGTATTTACGAAAAACATTACCCTATTTAGTTAGGGTATTTTATTATAGGTGATATTCTACAAGAACAACTCCGCGTTGACAACCGCTGCACATGGGCGGCAGGATTTGTGTCCTTTTCAGGAACGATTGTCTAGTAACCACGGGGTGATTCATATAAAATATTCCCCTTAAACTTTAGTTAACAGGCTGAGGAAATTATACTAAAAATATTCCTTTCTAAGTAAAAGGAGTTAAGTTGAAAAACTATAGCATAATTATTTAGATTAGCATTATCCCTTCTTAAAAGGGTAGGGAATTTTAACAAAACTGAGGTAAATTAGTGGATAAGAGTGCAAGTAAAAATATATCATTTCAGTGTGTCTAAGCATTGTTCCAAACATCTCACATCCTATGAGTATTTTAAATATATACAACATGTTAATAAAATGAGAGTATTTTGTGGAAATAACCTATTTCGAAATCTTATTGGTAACATGGGTAAGTGGGTGTACAAAAAGGGTGGATTAATGCCCCATGAGTTATAACTTTAAGCATATCATATTCCATGTAGGATGAGGGTGCAATATTCACGTATATAGGGGTAATTAATTAAACCATTTTAAGCATGGTGTCAAATTCTTATTATTAAGGGGGACCAAAATAGGCATGCAGAAATATTTTAACATCATTTTAATATAAGGTTGGGGATTAGAAGTTGAAACTAAGATCATTAAAAGAAGGAAGGTGACAGATGAGTGGAGAGAGGCGGATCCTACCTTTTGTTTGAGTTGGATGCCGATGGGTCGAAAATATAGGCTCGTACTAAATCCTCAATAGCTTCATGCTCGGATTTTTCCTCGATGCTTGGGTGGAACTATAGCATCGGTGTCGTCGATACGAAGGCATGTGTATTTTTTTCAGAATTTTTGGATTTCTGAGGTGTGAGAAATTAGAGTTTGAAGGTCTTTATTTATAGGGTCTTTTACCTAACAATAAAATCCCAAAATCTGTTAAAAATTCCCTAAAAATCCGCGCCCCAAATGATTGCCCATGATTAGCCGCCGCCGCCTCCTCACCTCAGCCATTGGATCATGATGCTTGGTGGTGCTGCAGGGTTAGGTTGTTGATGATGATGGCAGTGGGTGTTGATGGCGTCCTCGAAGTGGTGGTAGGTTCTGGAGTTGGATGAGAAGAAGGGGGAGCTCAGCTAGGCGTCGTGATGGAGACGGTGGGTGTGCGTGGTGAAGGCGAGGTCGTCGGTGGTGCTGGGTCGGCGATGAGGGGTGATGGAGCTCGGGGTCTATAGCCGAGGAGTTTATGGGGGGGTCGGTGTTGTCGGTGGTTACAAGGAGGTCGATGGTGATGTAGTGGCGACTTGAGCTCGTCGGCGTCGAAAAATGGGTCGAAGCGAGCGAAGGTGGTCACGAGGTCGAGGTGGGGGTCCTTGCGATCGGAGGAGGAGGGGTGTTAGGAAGAAAGGAGAGAGACGTTGAGGTTGTTGAGAGATCGGCGAGGCAGGCGAGGGGATCGTGAGGAAGTCGTTGAGGCATGGGGATCGCGAAGAGGAGCAGGTCATGGGGGGAGGGTAGCGCGAGGTAGCCGGAAAAAGAGAAGGGAGGAGAGGAAGAAGACGTGGGCGTGGGAATGGGGAGTTCGGGTCGGGTTCAGGTCGGGAAAGGTTAGGATTTAGTTGATGGAATGGGCCTGGGCTTAAAGTGGGTTAGGAAAAATAAGAATTAGGAAAATAAAAGGTTAAGGTTTAATTTGGGGTAAAGGTTAGGAAAATATAGAAATTATATTTAGAAAAATATAGAAAAATTATGTATGAAAATTTGGTGGGAAATTTTGGGAAATTATTTATTAAAATACGGTTACGGTATAGTCGGAACTGGGTATTACACAACCGCTGCTGTTCATAGGTTAGATCGGTCCCTACGGTGATTTCGGAATGATCCAAAACGTGACTAGGGTCGCCGACATATCTCTTCAACTGCGAGATATGGAAAACGTTGTGTACGCCTTCCAGAGAAGGGGGCAAGGCTAGGTGATACACAACCTCTCCAACTCGTTCGAGGATATCGAAGGGACCTATGAACCACGGACTGAGTTTTCCGCATTTCCCAAAACTTATCACTCCCCGGTAAGGAGAAATCTTCAGAAACACGTGTTCTTCTGGTTGGAACTCTAGCGGCCTTCTCTTCGTATCAGCCCAATGCTTCTGCCGATCCTGTGCTATGCGTAATTGTTCCCTGATTGTTCTTATCACCTCCACTGTCTCGACAATCATCTCAAGGCCCAAAGTTCTCGATCCCCAATATCGTCCTAACTTAACGGTGATCTACACTTCCGTCCATACAAAGCAGTGAAGGGCGCTATGCAGATGCTAGACTGGTAGCTATTTGTAATACCCAGTTTCGATTATATCGTGACCGTATTTTTATAAATATTTTCACCAAATTTTTTACTTAATTTTCTATATTTTTCACTTAATTTTCTATATTTTTCTATAACCTAATTTATAAACCTTTACCCTAATTAAACCCTAACCTTTTAATTATTTATTTTCCTAATTCTTTCTACCCCAAGCCCGGCCCATGAACCCACTCTACCCGAACTCGAACCCAACCCGACCCAATTCCTCACGCCCACTTATTCTCTTCTTCTTCCTCGCCCCCCTCGTTTCCCGCCCATTTCCAACGTTCGTTTCCCCCGCTTCCCCCGCTCCTCACGCCCACGCCACGAGACCTGCACCTACTTCCCCAACGGCCATGCCCACTTCCCCACGACCCGTGCTTGCCCCACAACCGCACTCCTCAACGTCCCCTTCCCCCTCGCGCTCCTCGAGACCCGCGCACCCCCATAACCAGCTCCCTTCTCTCGCCAACTCCCCCATCTCCCTCGACCCGCTCCTCTCTCAACAGCTCTCTCTCTCTCCCTAACCCTCACTCTCTATCTCCCTCGTTCTCATAACTCAAGCTTCTCCCTTCACCCTCGCTTGCACCCTCACCTGAGCTCCGACCCCCATGCAACCTCTCCCCGTCGACCTCATACCTAACAGCCCTCACCACGTCGCTGCACCCTGAGATCCCCTCCACTTCCTCCCTCAAGACTCCAACAAGCTCCGCGTCGCCTTCCTTCTCATGCGACCACCTCTCGCTAACACCAACACAGCCATCTCGCCCACGTCAACACCCGCAGTCGCCGACCACCAGCTGCCTTTACCGTTGAAGCTACCCCAGTACCCCGTTAAGACCCACTAGAAACTGAGCATCGAACACCCGACCACGTCGACGTCTTCTCCTCCGGCCAAGCCAAGCTCCTTAGTCTCCATCGTTCCTTCGTTCTCCAGCAGCTCCTTGAGCCAAGCCCCACGCCTCAACCCCCTTGCACCGCCTCGGTCATCATCTCCTCCAGCAAGCCTCACCCGTTCTCGTCACCGTCTCCGCTCCCTACCTTCGCCCGCCTCGACTCGCCTCCACCAACCCCGCGACAACCAACCCAAGGACCCACAAACCCATCGCCTCCGTCCACGTCGACGTCGACCTCCACGTCGCCGCTAGCACCACCTCCGACGAGCAAGCCCGCGCCTAAACCCAACAGCCACCAACCTTCCCTACTCAGCCACAATCCCGAGCCCGAGCTACCACCATCACCGACCCCTTTTCGCAACCTCCTCACGCCACTGGCCACCATCTCCATCCCTCATCGTCAACATCACCAACCGCCGGCCTTCCCATTCAACCATCACCTGCAACCCAAGCCAAGACCCACTTTGCATGCAAGCTCCTCCTCCACTCCAAACAGCCGATCCCTTGTGCCACCTCCGACCGCGTCATCGCTCGACTCCTCACAGTCGCCTAACTCCCCTCTGCTCACCATCGTCGAGCTCCACCACTCTTGAACCCAAAACGACGTCAGCATCAAGCCCCGGCATTTTATCGAGCACCTGTTGCAGTCGCTGTGTCCGCTATTCCGGTAGCCGGAGTTGCCGTCCAAGCCGTGGCCTCGGTCCCTGTGACCATCATGGTCGTCAATGCACTCGTCGTCGCAACACCGCACATGTCCGTCGCAGTGTGTATCACGCTCAAGTCGTGCCCCGTGCCCAGCCCCCGTGCCACGTCGTACCCAGTCCCATTGCCACGTCGTGCCAGCCCTATGCCACACCGTACCCGATCCAGTGCGGCTCCCGGACCACGCACCGTGTCAAGACCGTGCCCAGTACCGTGTCGCTCCCGTGTCATCGCCACGTCCGCTACCATATCACACCCGCTTCGCCACCGCGTCCTGTACCGAGTCACCGCGTATCGCGCCTGCGCCGCGCCTGTGCCCAGAATCGCGCCGTCTCGTGGGTCGAGATAAACTCTGCACGTTCGTCGCTTCTATATCAAGCAACTGAAGGCAAATGAACCTCCTTCACTTGTTCAAATCATGCTATGTACATATATAGTTTAATAAATATAGTCTAATAATTTAATTGGTAAAATGTTTGATGAGTGTATGTAAAAGTAGATAGCGTTCATATACACGCATCGAGTGCTCGATGCGATTACCCTATCCAAGACCCTATTAAAAATCCCCCAATTTTATTATTAGAAGTTTCGATTGCTGTTAACGAGTGATGTATAAGAAATTGGGATCAAATAGTTAAGGCATCGAATTTAAAATGACATCCCAATTGGTTACATCAAATCTGAAAATCACCGTACATATCATGTTGTAAAATTAGTAGTTAATTAAATATAAATCTAATCATGGTGTTCCAAGGCTCGTATCGAACCTAACTAGATAACCAATAACCCTACATAATTAGTTATTGAATATTGCAATTTCATGACACTGAAAAATGAAGGGAAATACGGCTCTAGACTGCAGTCCGGGGCGGCATTCTACGGGCAAAACCTGAATTTAAGCACCTGTACATACCTGTGTAAAACTGAAAATGCATGGAGCCCCATATGGTCATTTACATAACTTAATTAGATAACACGTGAATCTGGTCCCGTGCATTTTTACCGCCGTTTGATATTTAAATTGTATTTTAGAGTGTCGCTGTGTTCTGCAGTTTCTGCAGTAATATTTCTTACACCGTCTCATTAAACTGAACATAACTTCTAATACAGAGGTGGTAATGATGATCCGTTTGATGCGTTGGAAATTTAACTGACATAACTAGATTTTATTCAACTAGGGTAATACCTGAATCTGAACATAATCACTGATAAAACGTGCGCGAAGTTGGGCTTCCAGTTCTGAAACTGGAATTTCAGCAAGCGATCGCTACCTTCAAATGATGATAATTCCCTAACCTAAATCCCGATTGACCTGAAATTAATTTTAATGTTTATATAATCAAGTGTACATTGTACTCCTTTTATATTATTTTGGTTGATTCCATATGAGTGATTTATCGTAAATTTTACAAGTTATATGGCATTGGTCATCATTGAAATAGTGAATAAATGTTCAGTGCATTTCTGCATATTTTCGTGTTTGCTTTATACCTGCTGCATAGTGCTCATTCACATTGAAACCTAGCGATTGATTTGCATTGTCGATATATTAGGGTTAGTGATTGGGTTGTGGCAAATATGACAGTGATATTTATAAGTGGAAAAGTGATTGAAAGTGACAGCGATACGTATTTGTTCACAACCTATCTAATACATGAATGCATACTATAACCTGGGAAATGGGGAAATCAAGGTGGAATTGAACTCGTATTTAGCGAGGTATAGTAATTTAAAGGATGATCATTCGCTATCAGTGATACACACACACACACACACTTTAGGTCGTGGGCCTAGCGGCACGGCTGACAGGGTTATGTCCCGGGCACAGTGGATCGTTGTCTCGGACATGCACGATACCCTTGTTAAACACGAGTATCCTTTCCACCAATTGATTTCGTTGACTTAGTGACCGATAAGTAGTGACATGTATATGGCCTAGTTTATTGACATGATACCTATATGGCACCATTCATATTCAGTCAATGTTTATTTTACTCATGTTCTGCAATTCATTGTACTCCTCATGTTTAATAATACTACATGCCCATTATATATATGTTTATTGCTATATGTGTCGCCCTGACGACTTGAGTGTGCATGCTCAGAGGACGAAGTGGATCCAGCCTAGGAGTAGGACATGCCTTATATCGAGGATAGTGCGGATATCTAGATCAGCGATGCCAGCGCTATCTTTCCCTTGATCTCTATCCGGTATACCTTTTATCTTTTTTGATAGAATTAGTAACTGCATTTCTCATTACCTGTGCTACAATTATTGATTACCACGTAATGCTAGAAGTCGAAGTGTGACGGCAGGATATTTCCTTGACCGTAGGAGCATGGCTGGCCTTGTCACCATCGTATTCCATATTTTAGGAAGCGGGGCGTGACACTATTGTTGTAAGCAAACTCTACCAAGTGTAGGTGATCTTCCCAAGATCCTTTAAAATCCAACATACAGGCCCGGAGCATATCTTCAAGAATTTGGATAACCCTTTCTGATTGGCCATCGGTTTGAGGATGGTAAGCGGTACTGAAACTCATATTCGTGCCCAAACTCTCTTGTAGGCTTTGCCAAAACTGAGATCTGAAATGCGTATCTCAGTCGGAAATAATGTAAATTGGCATTCCATGCAATATGACAATCTCCTCCATATACCTTTTTGGAAGGCTTTCAGTTGATTGACCGACTCAAAAAGGAATGAAATGTGCTGACTTGGTGAGTCGGTCCACTATCACCCATACTGCATCGTTCCCCTTGGAGCTGCAAGGGAGTGCAGTCACAAAATCCAATGTAATGTTTTGCCATTTCCATTCGGGTATCGGTAAGGGGTGTAATAGACCTGTCGTCCTGTGGTGTTTGGCCTTTACTTGTTGGAAAACAAGGCATTTGGACACACTCTTGGCTATCTCCCATTTCATCCCATGCCACTAATAGTTTTGTCTGAGGTCCTTGTACATCTTTGTTCCTCCCGGATAAACAGAGTATGGAGAACTATGTGCTTCTTTTAATAATTCTTCTCTCGTCTCACCCTTCGGCACACAGATTCTGCTCCCATATCTCAAAGAACCATCTTCGTGGATGATGAAGTCCACCCGCATATTCGTTTCTACTTGTTCTATGATCCTTCGCAACCTAGGGTCTTCCATTTGAGTGATCTTGATCCGTTCGACTAACGTGGAGTGAATTTGCAGATTCATGAAGGATGTAAGCTTTCCGGGCATAATCATCTCGGTCTCTAGTTCATTGAGATCTTGACGATTTCTCCAATGAGTAGTCAGACTCAAAATCATTGGTTGGAGACTCAAGGCTTCCAGGACTACATTCACCTTCCCTGGACGATACTGCAAATTTACGTCGAAATCTGCCATTAATTCTAGCCATCTCCTCTGCCTCATGTTGAGCTCCTTTTGGGTGAAGATATACTTCAAGCTCTTATGATCGGTGCAAATATCTACCCTCTCACCCAATAAATAGTGCCTCCAAATCTTGAGTGCGAAGACAACTGCGGCAAGCTCTAAATCGTGTGTTGGGTAGTTTCGTTCATGCACCTTTAATTGTCTTGGCTCATAAGCCACTACCCTACCATGTTGGTGCAAAATGCATCCCAAGCCTTTTCCTGAGGCGTCGCAATGTACGTCGAACCCTCCAGTCCTGTCAGGAATTGTAAGAATGGGTGCAAAGATTAAACGAGTCTTCAATTCTGCGAATGCTTCCTCGCAACCCTTGGACCATACATACGGCACATCCTTCCGGGTCAAGGTAGTCAGTGGTTCCGCAATCTTGGAGAAGTTCTTAATGAAACGACGGTAATATCCGACAAGTCCTGAGAAGCTCCTGATCTCGGTAAAAGTTCTTGGTATCGGCCATGTCTGAACTGCGACAATCTTGGCCTGAAATCCCTTCACCTGACACCACATGTCCCAGGAACGCTACCCGTTCTAACCAAAACTCGCATTTGCTGAGCTTTTCATATAGTTGGTGTTGTCGCATGGTTTCGAGCACCGCACGTAAGTGTTCCGCATGTTCCTCCTGATTCTTCGAATACACAAGAATATCGTCGATGAAGATAACGACAAACTTGTCTAAGTGTTCGTAAAACACTTGGTTCATCAAATTCATAAAGACTGCAGGATCATTGGTTACTCCAAAAGACATCACTAGGAATTCATAGTGTCCATACCTAGTCTTGAAAGCCGTCTTAGGTATATCAGACGCTTTCACTTTGAGTTGATGATAGCTCGTTCGCAAATCCAACTTTGAGAACACTCGAGATCCCTCCAGTTGATCGAACAGATCGTCTATCCGCGGTAAGGGTTATTTATTCAGATTGTTACTTTATTTAACTCCCGGTAGTCTTTGCACATCCGCTTAGTCCCGTCCTTCTTAGGTACCAAAAGAACCGGGGCACCCCAAGGTGACGAGCTTGGTCTAATAAATCCCTTATTGAGGTAGTCCTCAACTTGCGTCCGAAGCTCTTTCAATTCTGCTGGCCCCATTCGTTACGGTGTCTTCAATATTGGTTGAGTCCCCGGCATCAAGTCTATGGTGAACTCGATTGACCGATCCAGTGGTAAACCCGACACATCTGCAAATACGTCTTCAAAATCATGTACAGCCATCGGCATACTCTCTTCCCCTTGTACGGTATACAACATCTCTTCCTTTCTCGGTACAGCTCAGTAAGTTGCTGGGTCCAAGGACTTACTTCCACTCTCGAATATGAACATTGGGCGGTTAGGAATTTCAAACACTACCCTCCTTTAACGACAGTCGATGGTAGCGTAAAAAATACTCAACCAGTCCATATCCAAGACCACATCGAAATTTGGCATATCTATCATCATAAAGTTGGCATAGAAACCTTGTCCGCAGATTACCACGGGGCACAGATCGTATCCCATAGTGGACTTGATCACACCGTTTCCCGTGTTGACATTCCACTCAGTGATGAGAAGTGTTACTGGAATGGAACTGGCGGTCACAAACTTTTGTGCCATGAAGCAGTGCGACGCACCAGAGTCAAAAAGTGCGAGTGTAGGTGTAGAGGCTACTAGTAGGGTACATATGTTATATGCAGAAAAATAGTGATGAGCCAACAAGATATGCATGCACGAAGAGGGTAAAATTGGAAGTATGACGGTCAAAAGCAGCGATACCTGTAATAACTTCCCCCATTGCTTCAGCCTCTTCTACGGTCATAGTAAAGGCCCGACGCTTCGGACCGTTGCGCTGAGCTTGCTGGAATACTTGCTTCTGAGGGGGCAGGGGTGGTCCTCTAGCTGGCTGTCCGTGCCCGATTGGCTTATTAGCGGGAGGTGGCCGGGCTCCCTGTTGAGGCACTCCAAGATTGGCTAGTTTGTTGTCAGGGAGTAGTGGTCGCCTTCTCTGTGGACAATCCCCTATGGCATGATCCGGAGACCCACAGACTATGCAGAGTTTGTTCAAAATGCGACAATCTCTCATGTAGTGTCCGGCTCTACCACAATGGTTGCATATGACTGCTGATTTTCTGAAGGTAGTTGGTCCTGCTGGTCTCTTGGGTTGTTGCCCCTCGTTGAATCTGGAACATGATCCCTCAAGAATTTGATTGGTTGGTCACTTAATGCCAGACAATCGGTCATCCTTCCTTATGCGTCTCTGAAGGTCTTCAAAGTTTTGCGCCGCCTCTAAGATTTCATCATAAGTTGATAAGTTACCAGAAGACATGGAGAACTGCGTCTTCAGATCCCACCCTTTTAGGAATCTTTTAGCATATAGTTCCGGGATTGCACCTGTTCTCCGCCGAAAGACGCAACCGGGACGTTGGGACGTCCGGCCTGAATTTAGGGGGAAGCTATTTGGTGCTATCCGTCCACCTTTCCGAAGATGCCAGGTTGATTTATGACACCATGTATCGAAGGTTTAAACGGATGCGGCCGATGTAGTAGACTTCGTCAGATTCCCCCTCGTTGAGAGGTTTTTGATTGTGGGGACGCTCTTCCCTGCAGGAGCAAGCCCCTGCAGTTAATTACGCTACCGCATCGCGGTAACCACTTTCTCCTTCTCTAGATGGTCACTTCGTGTCATGTGTATTTGTTTTGTTTTTGGTTTCCCTTGGATTGTATACGGAGACTAATTTATGTTGTCGCCCGTAGGGTGGGGATTAGTCCAAATCCGTATCTTCTTAGATTTGGGTTTGGGTTGGTTTAAGGATCGTTAATCTCATTTGAGACTAAGATCAACTTAAACGTTTGTTAAGGATACGTTAGTCTAATTTTAGACTAAGATCTATTTAACAGGATCATTTAGATCCAACAAAAGAGCATTTGGGCTCTATTGTTTTCGTTTAGGGACATTGCGGTCCATAAGTTTAAGGACGTCATAATCCGTGGAGTTTAAAGACATCATAATCTGTAAAGTTTAAAGACATCATAGTCTATGAGTTTAAGGACCTCACAGTCCATGGCAGTTTAGAGACATCATAGTCTGTCAAGTTTAAGGACATCATAGTCCATGACTTTAAGGACCTCACAGTCCATGGTAGTTTAGAGACATCATAGTCTGTCAAGTATAAGGACATCATAGTCCATGAGTTTAAGGACCTCACAGTCCGTAAAGTTTAAGGACATCATAGTCCAGTTTAAAGATGTCATAGCCTGTGTGATTTCGGTTCCACTGTTTGGGAATGCACCAAAAGTTATTGGTTATTGGAACCCTCCACCTCTCTGAAGACGTTGAGGAATTACAACAACATGTATCAGAGGTGTGAAGAGATATACCCTTAAACCAAATACCAGATTGAGAAGCAATGGGAGGAACATTACTTTGAATGCCATCTGAGATCAATTTGAAAGACCTGAACATAATCAGGGCTCGGTTAAAAACAAGGTTTTGGCTTTGGGAGACTTAGCTAACTTGGGCTAAGATTGGCTCGAATATAGTGTTAAACACTAGAGTACATTCGGCGCTCACGTGCTCCCACGTGAGGCGCTTAAAGTAGTGTTAAACACTAAAACTGAAGCGCTCACGTGGGGTCACGTGAGGCGCCTGAAGATTGGGCCTTTCTTCTTTTATTTTACTCTCAGAATATACATATAAGTGTTAAACACTTGACCTTTATGACCATCACGTGTAGGCACGTGATGGGTATCCATGCGTTGGATATTAAAAGTATTTGTCAGGGGTCACGTGGGAGCACGTGATACACCCTAAAGAGAAACTGTCGTGGCTTTACTCCCTTTTGTTTTGAGGAGCTTTTTAAGGGTCACATGAGAGCACGTGATACACCCTAAAAGAGAAATTGTCTTTATTGTTTTCCCTTTTCCCTTTTAAATAAGTGTTAAATACTTTGGGAAATATCTTTTTCTGGTTCAAAGAAAGGGGGTCACGTATTACCACGTGAGGCGCTCCAAAAATAGGGTTTATTCCCTCTTCTCTTTTATAAGTGCTGAGCACTTCTCAGGGGTCACGTGGGGTCACGTGAGGTACTCCAAATATAGGGTTTATTCCCTTTTCTCTTTTATAAGTGCTGAGCACTATTGGGTCACGTGGGATCACGTGAGGCGCCCCAAGAATGGAAACCGCCCTTTGATTTATTCCCTTTCTCCTTTATAAAAGTTAAGCACTGCTTGGGGGGTCACGTGGGATCACGTGAGGCGTCCCCAAAGACTGAAAGTTGTCTCTGTTTTATTCCCTTTTGAAAAAGTGCTAAGCACTATTAAGGGGTCACGTGATGTCACGTGAGGCGCCCTAAAATAGTAACTTCCTTGGGTTTATTCCCCCTTTTTCTTCTGAAGGGCTTGTTCAGGGGTCACGTGGGAGCACGTGACCTGATCTCAAAAATAGGGTTTATTCTTTTTTCTCTTTTGTAAGTGCTGAGCACTTCTCAGGGGTCATGTGAGGTGCTCCAAAAATAGGGTTTATTTCCTTTTCTCTTTTATAAGTGCTGATCACTTCTTAGGATTCACGTGGGGTCACATGGCTAGATCTCAGTCTTTCCCTTTTTGTTCCTCAAAATTGCTCACGTGGGAACACATGAGCTTTTATGTAGCATTTGAACGCTAATGAATCATCAGGCTATTTTTCTACGGTTCTGAGGAATCAAGTTCTCCTTTGTTCTTTGCAGGGATTAATTTCTTTTTAAAAGGTTAAACCCTAGTTTTAGAGAAATTAAATTCCCATATGTTTTGTAAGAGTTAAACTCTTTTGGACTCAGTTCTTTCCCCTAGGTTTTGAATCTGCATGACAGAATCTCCCCGATGAGAATTAAATTCTCAACTTGTGGAGAGATCCGCTTCTGCAGATCTTAACCTGTAATACCCAGTTCTTTTTGTACACGAATATCCGTATTTCTATAAAGTGTTGCTTACAAAATTTATTTATTTATATTTATAATTATTTTATTTATTTTAAACCTCTAACCTTTAAACCTATCCAAACCCTAACCCTATTTCCTTTTATATTTTTCCACTCTCTCAGCCCAGCCCACACTCTCTCTCTCTCACTCTTTTATTATTTCTTTCATGGCCCAAACCTTTCCCCCAAGAACCCCGGCCCAAACCCTTCTCCCCATACCCGACCCGCTTCCCTTTCTTCCTTCCTCTTCTTCTTTTCCCGCTCGTTCTCACTGCCCGTGACCGCTTCTCATGCACCTACGCCTCGCACGCACGCCCTGCGACGCGCGCCTCCCTCAAACAACCTCGACGGTCGTGCTCGCCATGACCCAGCCACGCCCCCTTCTCGCAACCGCCACGACCTCCCTCGCCTGCATCTCTTCACTCCCTCTCGCTCTCTCTCCCTCTTTCCCCCTTGTTCACGTTCTCTCTCTCTCTCTTTCCCCCTTATGTTCCCTCTCCTCCTCTTTTCTTATCCTCCCGCCTCGTCCATCCCACTCCTTCCTTCCCCGAGCTCGAGCTTTCTTCCCCCGAGTCCACCTCCACCTTCGCCTCGCCGACCCTCGACCTCTCCGCATCCCCCTCACCACCTCCTTCTTCCTTACCATCATTGATCCTCCACCGACCACCAAGCTGCTAAGCTGACCCCCTATGCAACCTCCTTCCTCCATTGCATCAACCAAACAACCCATCATCGCCCCTCGCCACCAACCTCCACTACCGACCACCTTCACCGGCTACCCTCACTATCGTTGGTCAACAACAGCCGCCGGTCGCCCTTCTCCACCGCGAGCTCCCCTCCAATTCAGCTCCGCCCGCCCCTGACTGCAGCTCCAAGCCAGCCTCCTATCTCCAAAGCTAACCCTTTGCCACCAAGCTCTAGCCTGCACCTAAGTTCCTCCCTTGCTGCCTCCGACGACAGCGACCGCCACCACCCTCGCCGTCAAGACCCAGCAACCAAGCCGCCGCTGCCGAGAACTCGGGTTCGAGCCAAGTCGAGTTGCCGTGCCGCGCTGGTGTCGCGTCTCGCCGTACCCACCTGTGTGCCGTGATAGCACCCGCTTCGTACCCGCTACCGCACCAACACCGTGCCACACCGTTCCTGCCTCCATGCCACCGCAGACCCAATCACGTGTCGCGCCCCGTGCCCAGTCCCCGTGCCACACCGTGCCCAGCGCCGCGTCGTGCCGTGCCACGCACCGAGTCAGGACCACGCCCACCACCGTATCGTGCCCGTGTCGCCACCGCGTCCAGTACCGGATCACCGCTCATCATGCTCGCGCTACGCGCCCGTGTCTAGCATCGCGGCGTCTCGTGTATCGAGACAAACCCTGCAGCGACGTCGTTTCCATATCAAGCGACCGAAGGCAAGTGAACCCCCTTTCACTTGCTATAATCATGCTAAATATATTATAATTGGTTAATTATGAGTTAGTATATTGGATGAAGGTGAACATATGTATATACATGCTACATGTTCAATGGTAAACCCTAAACCATAACCTATTTTAAACCACCTTAATTTGAGATAAACAAACCACTTTACTGTTAATGAACATCGTGTAGAAGTTTGGACGCAAAATATCGAGATTATCACTATGAAATGACATCCTGATAACCCTTACGAAATCTGATTTTTTCCGGACATGTTAGACCGTTAAAATCCTGATAAATCATTTACATATCGGATATTAGCGTTCCTTGGATTGTATCTAAGCTAACAGGTTAACCTACAGTATTCTATAGTTGATCTTTAATTTTAACAAGTTATGATAGAGACAACTGAGGAGAACTACGGTCCTGGACTGCAGTCCAGAACAGAAATCCCAGTTAACCCCTGTTTTAAAATCACCGTATGTCCTTGCTCAAATGCGAAAATGTGGGGAACCCTATATTGTTACGTATAAAATTGATTTAGATTTCTTACCCCACTGATTTCACTGGATTCCTTTTCTGTACGTTATTTTTAACACATTTTATAATGTCTACGTGTCTAGCTGAATTCTTCAGTGACAGATTTTACACATCAACCTTAACCTAACCATAACTCTCTGTTGATACAGGATATTACTGATCCTCCAATTGCGTTGGAAACCTAAATGATAGACCTAAATTTTTTTTAGCTATAACGTCACCTAATTTCGATCCCAACTGGGAGTAAAGCGTGTTACGAAACGGACTTCCAGTTCTGAAACCGGATTTCCAGCAGTGAACACTTAAAATGAAATGGCCATAACTAGCAAACCTGAAACCCGATTGACGCGAAACTAATTTTGATGGATAGATAATTAAACATACTGCTTACCTCTTTTTCATCGTTCCGCTCAATTCTGCATGTATGAATTATAGTAAATTATGCAAGTGGTAGGACACTGGCTGATGACATTTTGTTCATATCACAAGTATCGCATTCTCATCATATCATATAGAGCTCCTATACATTGATAACCTAGTAATCGTGTACATTACCCAGTGGTAGATATTAGTGTTTGATTGTGGCAATTACGTTAGTGTTAAAGCGTGAATGAATAAGTGAAAGTGACACGTACTTGTACACAATCAACGGACCCAGTTAATTTATTGCATTGTCGACGTCTATGGGACATGTAAAAGTGTAACTATAATTGGTATGGGATAATTATGGGCGCACTTATATGGGTGTCATAGGTAAGGCACCAAACACTATCCATTTATCTTGGGTACCAGTCGAGACATGCTTGATGGGGATCCTGTCTCCAGTTCTCGCATAGACTTGTCATGGACCGACTAGTATTTGAGTTTATGATTGGTATTTGATGTAGACCATGGGGTGTGGGGTAGTTTGAGTGTGAGTTCAACGGAATCTCGGGAGTCCCATTTCCGGCATACACAGCGATTCTGGGAGTTATATGGGTGATATTACTGATTATTAGCGACTCGGGCTCGTGTTCCCTTGCCCCTAGGGCCCTACCCTTGGGTGGAGGATACTCACGAGTGGTTGACTCTCACACTTAGACCGACGATAGGTTTAGCGACCTGGACAGTGAGACTTAGAGACTGATAGGTTTAGTGACATGCATTGATTCCTGACTCGATACACCTGCCTTACTGTTTATCCGCTTTACCGTTTACCTGTACTGGTTCCTTCATGCTCATATCATCACTTCATGCTTGTTGTTTCATATTCATCATTGTTATACATGGTACATATGTATTTCTATTTATTGTTATTGTGTCGCTCTGACGACCTGAGTATGCATGCTCAAAGTGAGAAGTGGATTTAGCTCGGACCAGGACCTGACGTACCTCGAGGATATTGCGGACATCTTGATCCGCGACTCAGCGCTATCTTTCCTTGATCTCTATCTGGTTAGTTTTGTACCTGTTTTGATTTAGTGACTGCATTTCTCATTACCTGTGCATTGATTACTGATTACCACGTAAAGCTAGAAGCCGAAGTATGACTACGGCAGGATGTTTCCTCGACCGTAGGTGTATGGCTGGCCTTGTCAACCCCTCGTATTCCGTATTTTGGGAAGTGGGACGTGACATGGTTTTGTTGGTATCAAAGCCAGGTTTTGCTACGATTGGGATTACAGTTTCTGTGTAGGGCTTGACAATCTAAGACATCCTTCGGTCTAGATTGTAACTTGTATCCTTGATCTTGATTCAAATAGTGTGTTCTACTACATATTTTGATCCATCCGCTAGAGTTTTGGGTGACTTAGTAGAGTTATGCAATTATAATTATGAACTACAGCATAGTTACAATACTGTACCCTGCTTGAGTGACTTGGAGTTCTACATTTGATTCCACTCATTTGAGTTTCGCCTCACCATATATTCTTGTTTCGTTTTCCATTCTATATCTTATTCTGATTCGTATTCCTTATACCTTATATCATCCTCAAATTTGTTGTTTCAGGACCATGACTTCCAACGACTTTTCTTCCAACTCTACTCCCCAGAATCAGACCGTCCAGATTTTGAATGTACTGCAAGACTTGAAGGAAGCCCAGGAGCAAACAAACGATCTCTTAGCTGAAGGACTAAGAAGGCAGATGGATCAAGCATCAGCGGAAAACCCCAATCATGAGAGAATCCCAGATAAGCAAGGAAAAGAAGTAAAGATGAAGCGCCCATTTGTTTCTCAGCGACAGAAGCAACGGAGAACTCAACATTGTGGATACTGTAAGAGACCAGGACACCTTCAGAGAGACTGTCGCAGCGCCAAAGGACAGTGCTTGATTTGTGGATCCGACGAACATCTTGTCAATGGTTGCCCTAGAAGGAAGGAGCTGCAAGGTAGAGATTCGTCAACACCTTCCACATCTACCTGAGCGACTTGGTTGTTTCGTAGTTTGAGTTCAAGGATGATATGGACCCAGCACGAGATGCAGACTTGTCTTACGAGATCGTATAGATAGATATCAACGAGGAATTATCACATTTTCTGCTTTCAATAAAAATATCGTCACTCTTTAGTAAAAGTTTCTTTTCGTTTAAAATCTTGTATCCGTTGAACTTTTTAGTTTGAATGCAATAAAATTGTGAGTTGTGATTTATGTATCGTCCCCTTGTCACTCATTTTCCTTATACTACTTATTGCATCAATATTCTAAATTTTGATTTTTCAGTCCTTACCTAACGTATATTTTCCTTATGCTCCTTATCCTTGGTTATTTTGTTGGTGTGTTCCATTGTCTGATCATGACTTTTTCTTTTCAGGCCATGGCAAATCCTGGAGCAGCGCCGCCTATTGATGAGGACACTCGGTCCTACATTTCCTTGGACTGCATGCTGGTGAGTTCGGATGACGAGATCGACGGCCCACAGGTTATTCTCGGCAACAGAGATTCTGAAGACGAGGGAGTCGCAGCCCCAAACGTCGACAATGATCAGTGACTCCGACGAGGAGGAAGAGGACCCAATAGAGGAAGACCCAGTAGAAGAAAATCCAGGAGAGGAAGTTCCTGAGGAGGATCCAGTGGAAGAGAATCTGTCACGCCCCGCTTCCCAAAATACGGAAAACGAGGGATGACTAGGCCAGCCATGCTCCTATGGTCAAGGAATAATCCCGCCGTAGTCACACTTCGGCTTCTAGCATTACATGGTAATCAGTAAACACAACACAAAAGTAAAGGAAATACATCACTAGTTATTATATCAACTTTTATTGTTCACAATTTGCAACAAAACAAAGAAAAGAACTACTAACCAGGTGCGAATACAAGGTTTCTTTAGGGAAAACAGTAAAGGTACTGTAGGCACGACCGTCTAAATCTCTGCAAGCTCGAAGGGCAGGTCTGACTCCTGAACCGGTTCTTCCTCAAGGTCTGAGCATGCATACTCAGGTAGTCAGAGCGACATAATAGCAACATTATAATAATAACAAAAGACAAGAAAATGAAAGTAATAACGGTGGAGATAAAATGCAGGTAATCAATATATCACTAACTGATGCACTGTATGATCTGTGTCCCTATCGGTCTCTAAGTCACTTTTGAAATCGAGTTGTGGAAAGGAGAATCATGTTTAACGAGGGCCTCGTACGTACCCGAGACTACGGCCCGCTATCGCGCGGGACATAACCCTGTCAGCCGGACCGCTAGGCCCAACCTAATATATATAAGAGTCGCTGTTCGAATGATCATCCTCTAAATCACTGTCCTCGCTAAATATAATTCCCTTTCCACTTCGATTACCCCCTTTTTACCCAGGTTTCACTATTCGTGAGTATAGGCAAGTTGTGTACAAGTATGCATCAATAACACGATTTCTTTCACTGTTCACTGTATGGTTCATTGTTACGAATCACTCACTATTCATTGGCGTACTTGACACAACCACACCAATACTACACACGTTCGATAATGCAATATACACTGAGAATTAACACGAATGTCCACTATCACTAGAGGTCTTGTAGTCGAGTAGAACTATGAATCATGCCGTTAAACAGTTTATATGCAATACAAGTCGCTATGCATCTTATGAGCTTAAAAAATTTGTATTAAATCATGCATTCAGAATTAAGCAAAAAGATACAAAAGCGATAATAAGCAAACTCAGTCGGCAGTTCAACAAAATTAATTTCAAGTCAATTGGGTTTCGGGTTCGCAAGTTACAATCATTTCATTTTAAGTGTCCGCTGCTGGAAATTCAGTTCCTGAACTGAATGTCCATTTCGCAACACAGTTTTCACCCTGTTGAGATCAAAATTAGGTGACGCTATAGTTGAACAAAATTTAGGTTTATCAGTTAGATTTCCAACGCACTAAAGGGGTATACGTTCGGTCCCTGTTTGGGACTGTTATACGTTCTGTTAATTTAAAATACAGTTTAAATAGTAAAGGACAGTAGAAAGGGATGAAATCACTTTCATTAGTTAGCTAAATATTTCATCTTCGCTATGGTATAGGGTTCCGCATTATAACATGTTTATACAGCAGAGTGAAAGCATTACAAAATGAGAATCAACAGCCAGTGCTGCTCTGGACTGCAATCCAGAGCCGCACTCCGAACCAGTTTCCGTCATCTTTTTAGCATAGAATCAGATTAAAACTCTTATGTGGTTCTATTCTGTCGAGTCTTCTTCGATTTGAGCCCTCGAACGGAACATTCCAATTTATAATCAATTAACTGTGATTTTTACGAGTTTCAGATACGGAAAATTTCAGTTTTAACGGGCTTAAAAAGGGAATGACCTATCACGTCAGTAACGACTGTATTTTCCAGCCAAATTATAACACAACGTTCGTTATTAATCAGGCCATCCTATGTTATCAGTTTCCTTCAATTTAACGGGGGTTTTCCATTCGGATTTTGCATCGCAAACTGACATTATTATTAATTCGCACGACGTGTGTATACGGAATTTATTGGTATTTCGATTTGTAATAGGTAAAAATTACCATGAAGCAAGTAGTGTACTTGCCTAACAATGTGTTGACGACGGTACGGTGGCGGCAACGGCAACGGCGTGATCGCGACACACGCGCGGCTAGGGTTCACAGCTTCGGCTCGAGCTTGGGTTCTTGGCAGTGGAGGCTTGGTTGCTGGGGTCCCGACGGCGAAAGTGGTGGTGGTCTGTTGTCGGCAACAAAGGAGGGGCTCGGTGAGTTCATCGGCGACAGCAAGGGAGATGGGTTATGGATAGAGGGCAGTAGGTGTTGATCGGGTGTTGAGGTGGAGGCGAGGGCGCTCGGTGATGAAGGAGGAGAGGAGCGGAGCTTTTGTGGTGCTGGGAGTCGAGGGTCGGCGATGGAGGTTGGTGGAGCTGGGCTCGAAGAGGGGCGTGCAGGGGAGGTGGTGCTGCTATTGAGGTGGCCTCGACTGCAGGCGAGGGGCTCGGCTAGGAGCTGCCAAGGTCGATGAGAGGGGCAAGGGGTTGCGGTGTCTCTGAGGAGGGGAGCTCGGTGAGGGGATGGGTTGAGTGGGGATGGTGTTGGGTGTTCGGAGGGAGGATAGGAGAAAGGGAGGAAGGCGAGGAGGATCGCGGGCGTGGGCGTGGGTGTGGATTCAAGAGGGGGGAGCGGGAGAATATGGGGAAGGAGAGAGAGAGAACGAGATGTAGGGTGTTTTTCGTCACCCCATTGAGATGGGAATGCGCGCACGCTTATCAGGCGTACTACAGATTCCCCCTGCCTAAGGTAGGCCAGGGTTTATTGATTATAGGGATACGAATCTCCGGCAGCCGCGGACTAAGCGGCCGTTAATTACCCCTCGCCTTTGGGGCGAGGGAACCTCCGATTAACGGGTTAAACTGGTCATGAGAACTTAATGTGCAGTGTACGTGTGTTGTGTTTTGAAAGGGGGTTTTGGATATATCGGGAACCACGCAGAGTTTTTACGAGGGTCCCGCTACCCGGATAGCGGGCTGGGGGTCAAGGGGGCTAGCAGCCCCCTTGCGGGGTGCGGGGCAGCGCCCCGTTAGAAATTTTTTCTAACAGGGACAGTGTCGTGGAGTATGTGTGTGTGTGTATATGTATACATGTGTATATATATATACATATATATATATATATGTATAAAAAAATTAGGGGGAAAAGGCATCCAAAGGATGCGTGGGGGCAGCACCTTGGGCGCTGTGCGCCTAGGTGTTGTGCGCTCGGGCGCTAGAGTGCCACGTGTCGGCACGTGGGCGCTCTGCGCTTGAGCGCAAGCGCACCACGTGTCGGCACGGGGGCGGCTTGCACTGGAGCGCTGGGCGTTTGAGCGCAAGTGCGCCACGTGTCACCACAGGGGCGACTTGCCACGTGTCGGCACAGGGGCGACTTGCGCTCGAGCGCCGGCGCTTGAGCGCAAGTGCGCCACGTGTCGGCACAGGGGCGACTTGCGCTCGAACGCTGGCGCTTGAGCGCAAGCGCGCCACGTGTCGGCTCGTGGACGCCTTGCGCTTGAGCGCAGAGCGTTGTAGCGCAAGCGCGCCACGTGTCGGCACGCGGGCGCCTTGCGCTTGAGCGCAGGGCGCTGTAGCGCAAGCGCGCCACGTGTCGGCACGCGGGCGCTTTGCGCTTGAGCGCAGGGCGCTGTAGCGCAAGCGTGCCACGTGTCGGCACGCGGGCGCTTTGCGCTTAAGCGCTGAGCGCTTGAGCGCAAGCGCGCCACGTGTCGGCACGTGGGCTCTCTGCGCTTGAGCGCCGGAGAGAAAAAGAGGCTTTTAGCCTGAAAAGATTCTCGGAAGAGAAATCAGAGTGGAGTTGGACTCCTAAGTGTGTTTTTTTGGGGTTAATGGGAGGGGTTCTTCTTCTTCCTCCTCTATTAGCTGGATCTTGAAGATCAAGAGATATGGGATTTTTTTAAAAAATCTCTTCTTTTTGAGATCTAATGGAAGATCTGAGTTCCCCTTTATGGGTTTTGTGGTGAAAAACTAATTTGTTTTATAAAAAGAAGAGTAAAACTCTTGATTTAATTCAAGAGAAAGAAGAAGGTTTTAGAACCTTGAAGAAGGAGAAAAGATCTCAGATCTGAAAAAAAATTTAGGGAGAGAAAAAAGTTGTTGAGATATTTTATTATCTTTGCCTTTATAGGCTGTACACTTTACACATAGCCCCTTGGGCTTCACAAAATGGCATTTTGCCTATCCCATGGCTCATGTGCCATTTCTTTTTGCACATAAACCATGGGCTTTACAAAAATTTGGCTTTATGCCTATTTTTCTTACATTTATCCATAAAATAAAATAAAAGAAATACAACAAAATTATTTATTACAAAATTTTTATCTTGGCATGGGGGGAGGCCGGCCGCTTCATGTTCGGGCTCGACCCGGGCATGGGCCCACTGGATCTGGGCTTGGGCCCACTTGGCTTGGGGTTGACTTTGATTTTGACTTGGTCAACCGGGGTGTAAATTTTTACCCCAACAAATTGCCCCCCCATCAATAAATGCACACCACATATGTGGGTCGTGTGCATGAAATTGATGGATCTTCTTTTACTTGGAGGCGACCTGATTTGGTTCCCGCTTTTTGGGAAGCTGGCACTGCCCTTTTTACGACATGGACGGTCGTTGCTTGGCATGTCTTCGAGACGGAGTGTCCGTGATAGACGTTTTCCCTGGCCCGGAGTGATCTGGTTCCCGCTTTGTAGGAATCCTGCGCTGCCCCTTTTACGACATGGAGGTCAATGCTGCCCTTTTTGCGACTTGGACGGTCGATGCTGCCCTTTTAGCGACGTGGACGGTCGATGCTGCCATTTTAGCGACGTGGACGGTCGGTGCTGCCGTTTTTGTGACTTGGACGGTCGGTGCTGCCCTTTTAGCGACGTGGATGGTCGATGCTGCCCTTTTTGCGACTTGGACGGTCGGTGCTGCCATTTTAGCGACGTGGACGGTCGATGCTGCCCTTTTTGCGACGCGGACGGTCGATACTGCCCTTTTTGCGACGTGGACGGTCGATGCTGCCATTTTAGCGACGTGGACGGTCGGCGCTGCCCTTTTTGCGACTTGGACGGTCGGTGCTGCCCTTTTAGCGACGTGGACGGTCGATGCTGCCCTTTTGCCGACTTGGACGGTCGGTGCTGCCATTTTAGCGACATGGACGGTCGATGCTGCCCTTTTTGCGACGTGGACGGTCGATGCTGCCCTTTTTGCGACGTGGACGGTCGATGCTGCCATTTTAGCGACGTGGACGGTCGGCGCTGCCCTTTTTGCGACTTGGACGGTCGGTGCTGCCATTTTAGCAACGTGGATGGTCGATGCTGCCCTTTTTGCGACGTGGACGGTCGATACTGCCCTTTTAGCGACGTGGACGGTCGATGCTGCCCTTTTTGCGACTTGGACGGTCGGTTCTGCCCTTTTTGCGACTTGGACGGTCGGTTCTGCCCTTTTTGCGACTTGGACGGTCGGTGCTCTGATCCGGAGCGATTTGGGTTCCCGATTTGTGGGGAGCCTGTGCTGCCCTTTTTACGACCTGGGCGGTCGATGCTTGATTTGACTTTCTCTGCTTCTTGCAGTGTCAGGGGTGAACTTGACTTGCTCCGCTTCTTGCGGTGTCGGAGTTGAAGTTGACTTGTTGATTGTGTTTGGATTGACATCAGCATCGCCATACTGGAATATGGTACCAGGAGCGAATCATCATTTGCCATGAGAGGATTTAGGGATTGGTTTTGGTTTGGCATCAGCATCGCTGCACTGGAATATGGTACCAGGAGCGAATCATCATTTTCCATGAGGAGATTTCTCCCGTTCCCAGTTTAACGACTTAGGGGTCATTTGTTCCCAGTTTAACGACTTAGGGGGTCATCTGTTCCCAGTTTAACGACTTAGGGGGTCATCTGTTCCCAGTTTAAAGACTTAGGAGTCTATTGGATTGGAGTTTAGGATTTTGGGGTTAGGACAGGCATCAGCGTTGCTAACACTGAAGCACGCGTGCCAGGAGCGATTCATCATTTGCCTATTCCTGTTGGGGGAGCGATGGCTTAGGAGACAGGTTTAGGTCCCTATCACCTAAGGATTTTCAATTTTATGGGCCGTGAGGGTCCCATAAAAGCATTTTCTCCCTACGAGTCGTAAGGATCCCGCAGGTGTATTTTCTCCTTAGGAGTCGTGAGGACTCCTAAGTGTGTTTTTCCTTTATGAGTTGTAAGGATCCCACAAAGGTTTGTTCTCCTCATGTATCATGAGGACACATGAGTGGGTCTTCTCAATGGAGCATAATTCCAAAGGCGGAGACCAGCCGCGTAACTGGTAATTATGGTGGGCATGGGTATGACGAAAATTATTTGAGCCCGTGGATTGTATACGGTAGTCAACTTGGGGACCAACCGTAGGGCTGGAGAATTTTGAGAAATTGGATTTTGGTTGGTGTCTGCATCGCTACACTGGAATATGGTACCAGGAGCGACTCATCATTCGCCGTTTGGGGACTTGCAATTTGGATCTTGTTTGGCATCAGCATTGCTGCACTAGAATGATGCCAGGAGCAACTCATCATTTGCCTTGGGAGGACTTGGGATTTGGGTTTTTGGCCGGCATCAGCACCGCTAACACTGAAGCGAAATGCCAGGAGCGACTCATCATTTGCCGTTGCCCGTTTAGGAGACAGGTTTGGGTCCCTATCACCTAAGGCTTTTCAATTTTATGAGCCGTGAGGGTCTCATAAAAGCATTTTCTCCCTACGAGTCGAGAGGATCTCGCAGGTGTATGTTCTGCTTAGGAATCGTGAGGATTCCTAAGTGTGTTTCTCCTTTGTGAGTCGTAAGGATCTCACGCAGGGGTTTTCTCCTCATAAGGTCGAGAGGACTTTGCAAGTGTATTCATCTCTTTTCACGAGTTTGCGCCCTTTCGGGTTTTCACAAACTCGCCGGTAGTCCTGCTGTTTTTACTCACGGAGCCCTTTCGGGTTTTCATCCGTGCCCGTTTTGCTTGTGGACATACCTTTTTTTTTCTTTTTTCTTTTTTTTCTTCTTTCTCTTTTTTTTCTTCTTTTTCTTCTTCTTTCTTTTTTTCTTCTTTTTTTTTTTGCCGCTGGTGGGACTTTAAAAGTAGTCTCACCGACAGGATTTGGGAGAGATAGGGGTCATTTACGCCCATGGATTGTATACAGTTTTGCAAGATGAATGATCCAGACCGAAGGGCTGATGTGCTCAATTCGCCTGCGACTTAGAGCATTCACGTGTAGTATTTCTTAAGATATCGGCCATTGATGGGTGGCATGGGCCTTTCTCCCTCGGCACTTATTAGTTGGTAGGATCCTCCGTCGAACACTTTCTCGATGACGTATGGTCCTTCCCAGTTTGGCTCGAATTTTCCTTTGGCATGTCGATTGGGGATGATCGGTCTTTTGAGGACCAACACCAATTCACCTTTCTTGAAAGCGCGGAGACGGGTTATCTTGTCATAAGCTCGTGACATTTGGGCTCGGTATAGCTCCAGATTTTGCTGCACCGCGGGCCTCTTTTCTTCGAGGGCATCGAGCTCTTCAAGTCGAAAGAGCACGTTTTCCTCCTCCGTCAACTCGTGCTGAACGGCCATTCTTAAGATTGGAACTTCGACTTCAAGAGGGAAGACCTCCTCCACTCCGAAAAGCAATGAGTATGGAGTGGACTGTGTTGGAGTACGGTGTGTGGTACGATATGCCCATAACGCCTCGTGAAGTTTGAGATTCCAGTCTCTCTTGTTGGCTGAAGCATTTTTCCTCAGGAGCTTGCATAGAGTCTTATTGAAGGCTTCGGCTAGCCCATTGGCTCTTGGATTATAGATGGAGGAATATCTCCAGTCTATCTTGTGCCGAGTAGCGAACATTGAGACATTGAAGCTCTTGAAAGAAGGCCCGTTGTCAAAAATGATCCTTCTTGGTGTACCGAAGCGGTATAGAATATTATGCTAGAAGAATGTCAGAATATCCTTTGTCTTGACTTATTTTAGCGGGACAGCTTCAGCCCATCTGGAGAAGTAGTCTGTCGCGGCCAGTATGAACCGGTGGCCTTTGGATGACGGAGGATCAATTGGGCCAACAATGTCGGTGCCCCAGACTTCGAAGGGCCACGACGCCACCGTAGGGTGCAATGGATTGGGATGCTTGTGAATGAAATCACCATGGATTTGGCAGATCTGACATTTCTTTGCATTCTCTCCGCAATCCCGTATCATGGTGGGCCAGTAATACCCAAGCCGTTTGATTTGAAGTCGCATCTTGGGGCCAGATTGGTGAGCACCGCAAATGCCCGAGTGAACATCTTTCATGACCTTTTGGGCTTCGGCCAGTGACAGACACCTGAGCCAGAGTTGGTCATATGACCTGCAGTATAACGTGTCATTTACAAATACGTATCGGAGAGCTCTTTTCTTCAGCTGAATCCTCGCAGATTTTTCTTCGGGCAGCTTGTCGTATCGGAGGTACTCTATGAAGGGTTCTCTCCAATCGGGCTCGTCTTGGATGATCGAAGCTTCTTCGGCAAGACTGCTCTCTTGTTCCGCGCTTTCCTCTTCTCGTAGAGAGACTGGGGGTAGAATTTGTCGGCTCCTGACTGTGATCAGAATTTCGTCCATGTCAAGATCAGCCAGCTCCTTGGCTAGGCGAGCGAGTATGTCGGATTTTCCGTTCAATGCTCTAGGGACTCTTATTAGTTCAATGTGGGTGAACCGTTTCATGAGTTCCACCACCCGGCTTCTGTACCGAGCTAACTCGGGTTTGTATATCTTATAGTTGCCGCTTACTTGGTTGACGACAAGCTGGGAGTCACCGTAAACCCGTAGCCGAAGGATTTCCATTTCTATGGCGAGCTCCAAACCAGCTATCAGATCTTCATACTCGGCCTCATTGTTTGTGCGAGGCTCAGTGAGAGCAAAAGAGCGCCGTAGGGTTCCCATTGATGGCGTGATGAACACCAATCCTATCCCTGCCTTTATCTCCGGGACGCTTGATTTACTGGAGGTCCTTATTGATGAGGCTCCATCGAAGTAGACTCCCAACATGGCCCATCTTCCTCGAGGTGCAGCACTTGTTCGTCGGGTAACTCACAATTTAGAGGCGACCCTTCTGGTATGGGATGAGCAGCGAGAAAGTCTGCAAGAGCTTGCCCTTTTACTGCTTTCTGAGGAGTATAAACTATGTCAAACTCAAGTAGCATGACAGCCCATCTTGCCATTCTGCCGGCTAGGCTTGTTTTGGTCATCAAGTGTTTGAGCGGGTCGACCTTGGAGATCGGCATAACCCGATGAGCCAGCTGATAGTGCCTCAGCTTCTTCACAGCAAATATCAGAGCCAGGCATTGCTTTTCGATTGGGGAATAGTTGTGTTCCGCTCCGACTAGAGTTCGACTGAGGTAGTAGAGGGCATTTTCCTTTCCCTCCTCGTTATTCTGGGCAAGGAGCGCACCGAGTGACTCATCTAGCGCGGCAGTGTAGAGAATCAACGGTTTATTTGGAATGGGAGCGGCCAGCACAGGAGGGTGCAACAAGTATTGTTTGATGCTTTCGAACGCTGCTTGACATTCGGCATCCCAGATGAAAGGAGCTCCTTTCTTCATGAGCTTTGAGAAGGGCCTACATCTCCCCGATAAATTTGAGAGAAACCTCCGTATATAAGCAAGCTTGCCTTGAAAAGATCTTAGCTGCGTCAGACTCTTCGGAGGGGGCATCTCTATGATGGCCTTTATCTTTGATGGGTCAACTTCGATCCCTCGATGTCGGACTATGAAGCCCAGGAATTTTCCCGATGACACGCCAAAAGCGCATTTCAGAGGATTCATCTTCAGGTCAAATTCCCTCAGTCTGGTGAGAACGGTCCTAAGATCCTGGATATGATCGGCCTTGGTTTTAGTCTTAACGAACAGATCATCAACATAACATTCGACGACTTTATGAATTAGGTCATCGAAGATATTGGTCATTGCCCTTTGATATATAGCACCTGCGTTCTTCAATCCGAACGGCATCACCTTATAGCAATATATTCCGATCGGGGTTCGAAATGCTGTGTGTTTCTCATCCTCAGGCGACATCTTAATCTGATTGTATCCAGACGAACCGTCCATAAAGGTGAACAGCTCGTAATTTGAGGTGTCATCGACCATCATTTCCATGACCGGTAGCGGGAAGTCGTCTTTAGGGCATGCCTTGTTGAGGTCCCTGAAATCGACACAAACTCGGATCTGACCATTTTTCTTCTTCACTGGGACTATGCATGCGATCCAGTCCGCATATTTCTCTTCCCTGATGAAGACGGCATCGATGAGCTTCTTAGTTTCCTCGATGACCTTTTCTTCTAGTTCCCTTCTCATTCTTCAAGGAGCTTGTTTGACTGGCTTAGCATCAGGAGATATAGCCAACTTATGTACGACCACTTCAAGGGAAAAGCCAGGCATTTCTTTGTATGTCCACGCGAAGCAGTCGACGAACTCATGCAGCAGGGCAATTATCTGCGCTTTCATTTCCTCTGACAAGAGCGAGCTGATATAGGTCGGCCTTGGATTATCGGGCGTTCCTAAGTCAATCTCGGTTAGCTCGTCAAAGGTTGCTTGTCCGCCATCTTCGAGCTCTTGAGGAGCTTCTTCTGGCTCGGCTATCTCGTCATCATCATTTGATCTTTCGCTGGCCTCACCAACATGGATCATGTAGCACGCTTTGGAATCAGGTTGAATGTAGCCTATGCCCCGTCTATCTGGAATTCATCGATGAGTGCTCGGACCTGGGGCGGATACCATAGCCCTTCGTAAAACTTTGCTTCGGACTCCGTTTGATATAACTGGCATCCGCACTTCTTAAAGTATTCCCGCATCTCAGGCGCATAGTATCTGGGATTGAGGACGGCTCTTATGCCTCTCTCATAGGGAAAGCACGCGACAGAAAGATCATCCGGGTGCACAACGGGGTTTGACCTGTAAAATAGGATGCCCTTCTGTCCATTTTTCCTCCCGGGCACGTAGAAAGTCTTCAGCTGGTCCACGGTAGAGACTGACAATGAGACGAGCTCTTTGCACATTCGTTCCGGCACCCTTGTGATGGCCAGGGACCCTTCTGCGACTTCGAAGGTCTCTCGTAGTTTCGCTTGCTGGATGGGGGGCCAATCTGCACAGCTGTTTCACGGCAAGTCCTCTTCTTCTGACTCTTCAGTGTCACTGCCAAGATGAGGGCGGACTTTGCTGCTAGATGGGCCTTCAGTAAAAAATTCGTTCGTATCGCTGCCGAAATGAGGGCGAGTTTTACGGAAGGACGGGCTTCCAGCGTCGGACTCATCAGTGTCACTGCCGAAATGCGGGCGCACTTGGGCGTTTTTGCTTTTGAAAGTGACAGCCGGCGCAGATTTGCTTTTGAGTCTTGGGGCCGGTCTATCCTCAGTCAGTTGTGGCTTAGCATTTTGGTGGTTCATAAAGTACCGAGAATCCTCATAGCGGACTTCATGCACACCGAACGGCTGGATGTCTCCGTTGATGCGTTTTTCTTCACCATTTTTAGTATACTTCATGCATTGATGGAGCGTTGACGGGACGATGCCGTAATCGTGGAGCCACGGCCGTCCTAAGAGAATCTTATAAGATGTGTCGGCGTCGATCACGTATATCTTAGCTTCAGTTTGCAGATCCTCGAATTTGATTGGCAGAGCTATGGACCCTAGAACTTGCTGGCAATTTTGGTTGAAGCCTTGAATGACAATCCTTTCCCTTGACAGGTGTCGGACGTCCATTGACAAACTCTTCAGCGTCCGCAAGTTCATGATGTTCACTAAAGACCCTGGATCAATCAATATGCGATTAATCCGATCTCCGTCGCTGTACCCGGTCACGTAAAGCGGCCGATTATGCTCAGCCGTTCCCGGTCACGTAAAGCGGCCGATTGGCAGAGATATGAAGGTTTTACTCTTTGATAAAGACTATTGCACGTTCACAGAGGTGTGTATGAAATGAAAACAAGAAAAAGGTGGAGTGAAAAATACGACTTAGTTTCCTGTTAAGGAAGATAGAAATTCTCAAGTTGAAACCTTACTGGAAAACGAAACTTGAAAAATGCTTAACTCGTTATAAAACTTATGTGATCCTTTTAAAATTGTTATCTGGGCTTTATTGTGCGACATGATGACTTTAATCGATCCTTCTGGAACTTAACGACACTATTTGCACTGCACGTAAAGACATATAAAACCTGTAGTTAAATATGAAGCGAGGTGTGAAAAATAAAGGTTCGATGGTCTAGACTTAGGATTATAGAATTTTTATTTTCTAAAACAAAACTTTAGGGTTTGAAACTTAGTCATTTTTACAAACCAACTTGACCGGATTTTATGGGTAGTATCCGCTGAAAACCCTCAGGAGACAACACTCCTCCTACTAGGGACACCTAGAGGTTTAACGGCTTGTTGCACATGCTCAGTGCAATCGCGTTCCCTGCGAAAGTGAGGTTAGGAAATTTTTTTGTGAATAAATGGACTTTGCTCGGGACGAGCAAATGATAAGTTTGGGGGTATTTGTTCATATCAGATTTTTGCATTTTCATACCGCCCAATTTTTATCACATTGCATATCCGTAGATACTCTTGAGCCGTGTTTGCTAGTCAATTGCAGGATACAGGTTCTCGGTTCCAAAACGGTGAAATTCATGGAAAACACGAAAGAATCCGGGTTCCTGCCAACCACAGATAAAAACACGGTCTCTTCTCTTCATCCGTATGTTGCCAGATATCAATAGGAAGACAAAAGATCAAATCAATGTCATTCTCATGCACAAAGCTCAATGGTAGCACAAAATCCAAGAGATCTACGCGGAGCTCGAGGCAAATCATGACAAAATCTTGACAAAAAGTCCACCTTTCCCTCAACAGAAATTCTGGAAAAATCGGGGAGCCAAACTGAGAAAATATATGTACCAGAATGAAGTACACTGCAGATCAGGCCACCACAAGAAATCCCCAAGCCCAATTCCTCTAAACGGCCGCGGAAGCGCGGCCAAAGGGGGGTCTTGGCCGCGCTTCCGCGGCCATCTTGGCGCCAATTGCGCAGAAATTTTGGGGGCACTCTGGTCCTTTCATATGGCCCCGTATTGTTGCCCTAGATTCTCATTTCTCACCCTATAAATACCCCAGAATTCTGTGAAGAGAAGGTCCAACTTTGTATTTTCATTTTGCCTAGTTTTAGTGTTGTTCTTCTTCCTCTTCTCACCTCTTCTCCATTAAACTTGTAGTGAGCTTTTGAGTGAAGAGTGATGAATAAAGAAGACCATTTTTATTATCATGCTTGTCTCTTTCTTTACTTGTTGTAATTTGTTGTAATTTTAATTGTTAAGTAGTTGTTGTTATTTGCTTGATTGTTTCTTTCTTCTCTCTTTTTCTTTATCATTCATACGACCATGATACTTACGCTTGATCCTCGCCAAGGTGAGGTCGCAAATAGTTAGTCGTATTCTTCTAGTCTCCTTCTTTCTATCTTCCTCTTTTGTTTGTTTTATTTTTCCGTATTATGAAGTGTGAGTAGTTTTATACTTGTTAGGGTAGGATAAGGGAAGTTTGAGAGAAGGAAATCTCTCTCACTCTTTCCTTGCCCAACAACTTAAATCAACTCCCGTTAATTGAACCACAATCCGCTCCTTACGGCACCCTATCCTACATGATAGCGGTGATTCCGTAGTGAGACCGGTTGTGGTTGGATTAACCGGAGGTTATGGCTAAGAGCCAAGAACGGACGGACAAGCACCAAAAGGAAGACTTATGCGTTGGAAAGCCTAGCTTATACTCGCAAAGTCCTTCCTAGTCGTGCTAATCCCCGTTGTTGCCGATTACCGTAACACGATATTAAGAAGGGCAACGAAAGATGTGGAGACTCCTAACTCAAACTAACCTAATCCTAACCCTAACATGCTCTCTTTAAATATCAACTCAACACTTAGATAACTACAAACAAAATCTGAACAACCGGACTTAACTCGTCGAAAAACACATAGAAAAAGATTCCCATCTCCCTGCGGACGACCCGTACTCAACCGGCTAGCTACGTGCGAAACCGTCTTGATTGCGGTATTTAAACTAGAACTTGAACACGCTCGTATTCTAACAATCAAATGGCGCCGTTGCCGGGGAGACGGTAGTTTGTTTCTTTGTGAAATTTCGGGTTAATTTGTAAGTATAACTCTAACCGAAAAACAAAAAAAATATATATATATATATATATACATTGTAAACAAAACCATCTTGTTATTTTTGATTAGCTTTTGCGCAAGTGTGCAGGAAAATACAAGGTTCGAGTTCAGTGGCCAAGACGTTGAAAATACGGAGTTCAAGTACAGTGCCAAAGACGTGGGAAGATAGACCCACATTTCGCGGCTACACCGCGACGGAAAAAACGAACCATCCGGTCTACTGTACAAATCTGGAGCAAATACAGTGAGCAATTCAAGATTCAGTACATCCAGACAAGCAGAGGACACCCAACAGAGAACACGCAAATTTTTCAGAACCCCAATTCCCCTACATAGCCGCGGAACCACGGCCTTATCACCTGTTTGGCCGCAGAACCGCGGCCATTTAGTGGCTTCAGGGTCCCATTTTTTTTCTGGTGAGTCCCTCTCTTCTCTCCACTCCTCTGAACTCCACTGAATTGTGTTTTCTGCAGGCTTCTTTGCGCAAATTCTTCTCCCCCTTCCAATAAACTGTTCTTGTGCAGGATTCTTTGCGCCGCAAAATAAAAATTGTTTGCAGTTGATTTGTTACTGTTTTGCATTCTTTAATACGGACTTAAGGGGCTTGAAACCAATTCAGATTGGGTGGGGATTTCATCACCCTTCCCAGGACCCCAAAAATCACTAAAGCATATGCATTGTCCATTGTAAATTAAAAAAATACTAGACTTCAGCCCTAAGGACTTCGCGCTCATTAGGAGAAGATAAACCTTGTTTAGAACCTCGCTTAACCGTATATTGTTTACGGGGTGTCTAGGAAAGTGTTAAAGGCGCAACCGCCGAAAGAGAAAGGGTTATTTAATTAAGGAACTTCACGAAAGCGTTGGACAACCTCCCCTTATCTCTGCACTTACCTGGCCTCGTGATCAGTGTATTTTTAAGCCCGTTTCTCGACATTGTTTAACTTCGACAATCAAGTTCAGGAGCAGGTCTAGTAGACCTAGGTTACCCTAGATCTAGGTGTGATTGTGCATATCTTGTTTGTGATTGCTTAAGCCGTATTTCCGTACATACTTCTATAAATCTCTTTCTAAAAAAAGAAAAAAGAAAAAAATCAAAAACTTTTATAAAAACTTGCCATTTTGTCGCCAAATCCATTTTCACCCAACACCCATCGCCTTTCTTCATTGACGTTTTCTTACCCTCACCTTCTCCGCTTTGACTATACTAAACTCGTTTAGTGTATGTCCGCTTGGACTCGGGACACTAGCGTCCGTCTAGTCCGCGTTACGTTAGTCGCGACCGACTACGCGATCGACTCCGAAGTCGATACTCCGTCCACTCCTCTTTCTCCCCTTCCTTTGCCGGCCAACTCCGACGTTGACCGGAATTCTGTTCATACATCTTCACCTTCACCTTCACCTTCACCAACCTCTTCTTCCGCGATGTCGGGATTTAATCCGAACATCTCCTTGACCACCCCTGGATTGGCTCCACCTCCTACGGAAACCAATCTTCCACCACCTCCGCCTGTTGTAGCGCCGCAGCGAATTGCGCTCCAGGATCGTTTCTACCCCACCCGTTCTGCACTTCCCACCTGCCTTTCTCTTCCTCCGGCCAATGGGGACAACTTTGAAATTAAGCCCCATTTCATCAACATGCTTCCACGTTTTCATGGGCTTGAATCTGAAGATGCCTATATCTTCATCAACAAATTTCAAAATGTCTGTGCCATGATGAAAACAACCCAGCTGTCGGACGATGCTATACGTCTACGGGTCATTCCGTTCACTTTATGCGATCTCGCAGAAAAATGGCTGTATAGCACCGCTTCCCACTCAATCACCAGCTGGGACGAGTTTGTTAAAGCGTTTCTGAAAAAATTCTACCCAAATCATAAGACCGCAAGAATTCGAAATGAGATCAACCAATTCTCCCAGCTTCCTTCTGAACCCTTCTGGAAGTGCTTTGACCGATACAAAGACCTTCTTGTTCAGTGTCCTCACCACGGTATAGAAAAATGGCAGCTCTGCCAAACCTTATACGAGGGACTGAACCCAGCAACGAAGCCGTTGCTGGAAACCATCTGTCAGGGCCACTTCCTATCCAAATCTGACGAGGAAGCGTGGCAGTTCTTTGACGATCTTGCGGAGCAAACGCTACAGTGGGAGAGCACTAGACCGACTTCTTCTTCTTCTACCTCCATTTCTACCGGTCAGTCTAGGGTAGGAATCCACCAACTCGATGTCTCTATTGCGATGAAAGCTGAAATGGCTGCAATAACACGAAAGCTTGAAGCGATAGAGAGCAAATTTTCTACTCCTGCCCCCACACCCGTTCTCCCCCTTCGTACCATCTGCGCTTGTTGTTCCGATCCTTCCCACTTGACCGAAGAGTGTCCTTACAATCCACCCCCGCAAGGACAGGATCAGGTTAATGCTGCCTTCCAGCAAAGACCGAGGAATGATCCATACTCTTCCACCTATAATCCCGGTTGGAGGAACCACCCCAATTTCGCCTGGAATCAGAATCAGAATCAATTCCATGGCAACAATTTCCAAAGGGCCCCTCCGCCGCAACAACAAGCGCAGCAACAAACTCAGTATCAGCAGCCCTTCCAACCCCAACCCTTCCAAAACCAGACGAACAACTTTGCACCGAACAACTCTTTTCCACCAAACAATTTTGTTCCGTCAAACACTGATAAGGTTTCCTCGCTCGAGCGAAGTCTGGAGGCGTTTGTTAAACAATCGACTCAATCCACCGCCAACATCCAGTCTTCGATCCAATCTTTAGTGCAACACACCGCCGCACACGGGCAGAGCATCAAGACCATCGAGGCCCAGATTGCACAGCTGAACGCGGCCTTGAGCGAGCGAGAGAAGGGGAAGCTCCCGTCCCAGCCACATCCAAATCCCGGTCACCCACATAATGCACATGTTGCTCTTGAACAACAAAACCATAATGTGAGTGCCGTGACCACACTGAGATCAGGGAGGATGCTGCCAAACAACATTGGCAAACGGATCAACGATGATGCCCCGGCCGCTGCTTCTTCTTCTTCTCCTTCTTCTTCTTCGTCTTCCGAGCCTATTCTCCGTTCTTCACTAGGCTCTCCCTCTTCTTCTTCTGCTCTGAACGGACCCACTTCTCACTCCACGAAAACACCTATTCTGGGATCCGTTCCAACTCCAAAATCTCCTCCTCCAGCATTAGACTCAACCAATTTTCAAAATGTTCCATTTCCAAACCGGTTGAGGTCTAACAAACAAAATCCACAAATGGAGAAGATTTTGGAGTTATTCAAGCAAGTTAACATTAACATTTCTCTTTTAGATGCTGTCCAACAAGTCCCATCTTACGCAAAAATCTTAAAGGACTTGTGCACGAAAAAGAGGAAGTCTCAGGTACCCAAGAAAGTTTTCTTGGCTAGTGCTGTGAGTGATGCCCTTACCCAATCTTTACCACAAAAACGGAAGGACCCTGGCTGTCCTACGATTTCAATTACTATTGGGGATAAGAACATCAACCGCGCACTATTAGATCTTGGTGCCAGTGTTAACTTGCTTCCGTATTCAGTATACGAGCAATTAGGCGTCGGAGAGCTGAAACCCACACACTGCACTCTCCAGATGGCCGACCGATCGATCACTCATCCTAGGGGTGAGCTAGAGGATGTGTTAATAAAAGTCGGGGACTTCATATTCCCCGTCGACTTCATTGTCTTAGATACACAGCCTGTAGCTAACCCCCGGAATCAAATTCCGGTGATACTCGGTCGCCCATTTCTCGCAACCTCAAATGCTGTGATCAATTGTCGCAATGGTTCAATGAACCTCTCATTTGGAAATATGACAATTGAACTCAACATTTTTAGGTTGGGGAATCAGCCCGCCGAACCTAATGCTCATATACTGGATGTTTGCTCGATCCAGGAGATCACACCAGAAGAGTGTGAATTCGAGGAGTTTCTGTTTGAACACGATAATCTTGACGCCACTAGTGCGTGTCTCTTCGAACCTGCTGCTGTTTCTGCGCCCGATAACGACTACGAGTGTTTCACGTTCACGAACGATCTTAGCCGCGCACAACCCGAGTTTGAATCTTTCGACTTTTCGGATGAGTTACCTGAACCATCCGACTCGGTTGCTTACACTCGCTTTGAACCTTTGCTGGAGTCCTTTGAGTTCGAGACCTTTGCACCAGTCTTGCCTTCCATCATTTCACCTCCAACGCTCGAACTCAAGCCGTTGCCGTCTCACCTTAAGTATGCTTACTTAGGTGAGAACGAGACCCTCCCTGTCATCATCTCGGCTTCTCTAGCTCCAGAGCAAGAGAAAGCCCTTCTCGCGGTCTTGCACAGCAACAGGCAAGCTTTTGGCTGGTCCATGGCGGACATCAAGGGGATTAGTCCCCTGATCGTTGAGCATCACATTCATCTGATGGATGATGCCAAACCAGCCCGGGATCCACAAAGACGTCTTAATCCAGTCATGAAGGAGGCTGTGAAGAAGGAGATCGTCAAATGTCTAGATAGTGGCATCATTTACCCTATCTCTGATAGCCAGTGGGTTAGCCCCATTCACGTTGTCCCCAAGAAGTCGGGCATCACGGTCATAACCAACGAGGCAAATGAGTTAATCCCTACTCGCACCCAAACTGGGTGGCGAGTTTGCATTGATTACAGAAAACTCAACGCCGCAACACGGAAAGACCATTTTCCGCTACCTTTCATTGACCAGATGCTCGAACGATTGGCCGGACATGAGTACTATTGCTTTCTTGATGGCTACTCTGGCTATAACCAAATTCCCATCGCCGAAAAAGACCAGGACAAGACCACTTTCACATGTCCTTTCGGCACGTTTGCATATCGACGCATGCCCTTTGGGTTATGCAATGCGCCCGCTACCTTCCAGCGGTGTATGATGGGAATTTTCTCGGACATGGTGGAAAAATTTCTGGAGATTTTCATGGATGACTTCTCCATCTTCGGCGACTCCTTTGACGAGTGTTTGCTGCATCTTGACGCTGTTCTTACCCGATGTAAGGACAAGAATCTCACTTTGAACTGGGAGAAATGCCACTTCATGGTGCGCGAAGGTATTGTCTTAGGACATATCATCTCGCAAAATGGCATAGAGGTTGACAAAGCAAAGATTGAGGTCATTTCCAATCTGCCTCCTCCCCGATGCGTCAGAGATATCCGAGCCTTCCTTGGCCATGCCGGTTTCTATAGACGGTTTATCAAGGACTTTAGCAAGATTGCTAGGCCCTTGACGCTTTTGCTGGCGAAGGACACGCCTTTCGACTTCAACTCGAGCTGTGTGACTGCATTCGAGTCACTGAAACGCTCACTCACTTCTGCTCCCGTTCTCTCTTCTCCTGACTGGACGCACCCATTCGAGATTATGTGCGATGCATCCGACTTTGCCATCGGTGCTGTCCTTGGACAGCACATCAACAAGATGCCGCACGTAATCTATTATGCGAGCCGAACCCTGAACGACGCCCAACTCAACTATACAACAACTGAGAAGGAATTCTTAGCTGTTGTATTTGCTTTAGAAAAGTTCAGGCCCTACCTCATCGGCTCTCCAGTCATTGTCTACACTGACCATTCAGCTCTGCGCCATCTTTTTGCGAAGAAAGATGCCAAATCTCGGTTAATCCGTTGGATCCTCTTGCTTCAAGAGTTTGACCTTGTCATTAAGGACAAACGAGGATGTGAAAACGTGGTTGCCGATCATCTCTCACGACTTCCTTCTTCGCCTTCGCTTCCAATTCCGATCAATGACGTTTTCCCGGATGAACAACTCTTGACAGTATCGTGCGAACCCTGGTTCGCAGATATTGTGAACTATTTGGCCACGGGATTACTACCGACCGAATGGTCACGTCAGGACAGACTTCGCTTCTTATCCCAAGTAAAACACTTTTACTGGGACGAACCCTACTTGTTTAAGTACTGTCCCGACCAGATTATTCGTCGGTGTGTCCCTGATGAGGAATTCAAGAGTGTGCTGTCATTTTACCACGATCAAGCGTGTGGCGGGCATTTTGGACCCAGAAAGACAGCTGAGAAGATCTTGCAATGTGGTTTCTACTGGCCACAACTTTTCAAAGACGCTCACGACTATTGCAAGACTTGCTCCCGGTGCCAACACATGGGCCGGATATCCCGGAGGAATGAGATGCCGCTCCAACCGATCTTGGTTGTGGAGATTTTCGATGTTTGGGGGATAGACTTCATGGGGCCGTTTCCCAACTCTTTTGGGAACTTGTACATTCTTCTAGCTGTTGATTACGTCTCTAAATGGGTCGAGGCTGTGCCCAGCCGAACTAACGACAACAAGGTTGTCGTTAGGTTCCTTAAAGAAAACATTTTCTCACGGTTTGGGCACCCCCGAGCGATCATTAGCGACAATGGAAGTCATTTCTGCAACAGGACTTTCGAGGCCTTGATGCAGAAATACTCCATTAATCATAAGCTTTCTACGCCCTACCACCCCCAAACCTGCGGGCAGGCCGAAGTCTCAAATCGGCAAATCAAGCAGATACTGGAGAAAACGGTTTCCAAGAACCGTAAGGATTGGTCTTTGAAACTCACTGATACCCTTTGGGCATTTAGAACCGCTTATAAGACCGACCTTGGCATGTCTCCCTATCGGCTTGTGTACGGAAAAGCCTGCCACCTTCCTGTCGAAATCGAGCATCGCGCATTTTGGGCGATAAAGGAGTTGAATCTGTCTCTTGAGGACGCGGGCAGCCATCGGAAGCTGCAGTTGAACGAACTGAACGAGCTTAGGGATGAGGCTTACGACAACGCGGTTGTCGTTAAGAATCGAACGAAGGTGTTTCATGATAAACACCTTGTGTGCAAAACCTTCGTACCTGGTCAGCAGGTACTTCTTTACGACACCCGACTTCACTTCCATCCTGGAAAGCTGAGATCTCGCTGGAAAGGGCCGTATTTTGTGCGGAATGTGTATCCGCAGGGCGCTTTGGATTTGGAAAATCCAAAGGACGGTTCACTCTTCAAGGTAAATGGACACCGATGCAAACCGTACCTTAGCGCCGAACCAACAGAGGAGCTCCTGTTCTTACAGGAGCCGGTTTACCCTGAATGATCTTCCTCTGCTTACCTCCAAACTTCGGTTATCCAGCCAAGAACAGTGGACACTGTTCCAAATAAGTTTGGGGGTATGTACAAACCATTTTGTTTATATTTGTGTATATTCTTTTTCTTTTCTTTAAAAACAAAAAACAAATAAAAATTTGTGTATCACTAACCGACAATTTTGAACCTTCCAACTGCTCTCTTCATGCTACAACAGTGAGGACACTGTCCAGTTTAAGTTTGGGGGTACGCTCGGTACGCATTTCTTACCTTCGCATTCATATGTATATTTTGCATCTGCATATTAATATCCATAAAATCCATAAAAATTTGAAAATTTTCTAAAAATATAAAAACTTTTTTGTCAAGTTAGCTTGTGGAAGAACTCTGATTCAACATTCGAACTAGATCTTATGTTTGGATTTTGAAAACCTGAAAGATAACTCTCCTTTGAAGTTAACTATAGCTGATATACGTCTTTACATCACACTACACGTGTCGTAAGATTTTGGGAATTAGATGACAAGTCTTTCATGTTTAAACTTTTAAACAGATAAATGATTTTCTGAGGATCAAATAGGTTTGTTCTGAAATAAGTAATGTCAAGAATAGTTTATGAAGTAAAGCGAATATGAAGGAATATTATTGAGGCCGTAATCGGAGCTAAGTCTGAAAAATAACCCATCGGAAACTTGATTGGAATGATTACACACCAAACTCACTAAACACGTCTTTTATCCAAAAAAAAAAGAATAATTGAACTGCCGGTTATATCTCCGTTCGTATTAAATCATCTGATTTTCACGCCCAACTGTCTTTTGTTTTTGGACCTAGGTAACTTGAGTAATTAAGTCCGCTGGGGTGTTTCTACACCTAATGCCCTAAAACCAACTGGTTTGGGTGCATTGGCCCAAAGCTCGCTAAGAAGCCTAGAAAGTCCAGTTTCAAACAAAGTCAAGCAAGTGTTCTCTCCGAGTTAAAATTCCTAACGGTTCTTTGTGTGAGAATAATCTTGATAAAAGACAGACTTTTATAAAAAAAAATTTAACGGAGATATGAAGGTTTTACTCTTTGATAAAGACTATTGCACGTTCACAGAGGTGTGTATGAAATGAAAACAAGAAAAAGGTGGAGTGAAAAATACGACTTAGTTTCCTGTTAAGGAAGATAGAAATTCTCAAGTTGAAACCTTACTGGAAAACGAAACTTGAAAAATGCTTAACTCGTTATAAAACTTATGTGATCCTTTTAAAATTGTTATCTGGGCTTTATTGTGCGACATGATGACTTTAATCGATCCTTCTGGAACTTAACGACACTATTTGCACTGCACGTAAAGACATATAAAACCTGTAGTTAAATATGAAGCGAGGTGTGAAAAATAAAGGTTCGATGGTCTAGACTTAGGATTATAGAATTTTTATTTTCTAAAACAAAACTTTAGGGTTTGAAACTTAGTCATTTTTACAAACCAACTTGACCGGATTTTGTGGGTAATATCCGCTGAAAACCCTCAGGAGACAACACTCCTCCTACTAGGGACACCTAGATGTTTAACGGCTTGTTGCACATGCTCAGTGCAATCGCGTTCCCTGCGAAAGTGAGGTTAGGAAATTTTTTTGTGAATAAATGGACTTTGCTCGGGACGAGCAAATGATAAGTTTGGGGGTATTTGTTCATATCAGATTTTTGCATTTTCATACCGCCCAATTTTTATCACATTGCATATCCGTAGATACTCTTGAGCCGTGTTTGCTAGTCAATTGCAGGATACAGGTTCTCGGTTCCAAAACGGTGAAATTCATGGAAAACACGAAAGAATCCGGGTTCCTGCCAACCACAGATAAAAACACGGTCTCTGCTCTTCATCCGTATGTTGCCAGATATCAATAGGAAGACAAAAGATCAAATCAATGTCATTCTCATGCACAAGGCTCAATGGTAGCACAAAATCCAAGAGATCTACGCGGAGCTCGAGGCAAATCATGACAAAATCTTGACAAAAAGTCCACCTTTCCCTCAACAGAAATTCTGGAAAAATCGGGGAGCCAAACTGAGAAAATATATGTACCAGAATGAAGTACACTGCAGATCAGGCCACCACAAGAAATCCCCAAGCCCAATTCCTCTAAACGGCCGCAGAAGCGCGGCCAAAGGGGGGTCTTGGCCGCGCTTCCGCGGCCATCTTGGCGCCAATTGCGCAGAAATTTTGGGGGCACTCTGGTCCTTTCATATGGCCCCGTATTGTTGCCCTAGATTCTCATTTCTCACCCTATAAATACCCCAGAATTCTGTGAAGAGAAGGTCCAACTTTGTATTTTCATTTTGCCTAGTTTTAGTGTTGTTCTTCTTCCTCTTCTCACCTCTTCTCCATTAAACTTGTAGTGAGCTTTTGAGTGAAGAGTGATGAATAAAGAAGACCATTTTTATTATCATGCTTGTCTCTTTCTTTACTTGTTGTAATTTGTTGTAATTTTAATTGTTAAGTAGTTGTTGTTATTTGCTTGATTGTTTCTTTCTTCTCTCTTTTTCTTTATCATTCATACGACCATGATACTTACGCTTGATCCTCGCCAAGGTGAGGTCGCAAATAGTTAGTCGTATTCTTCTAGTCTCCTTCTTTCTATCTTCCTCTTTTGTTTGTTTTATTTTTCCGTATTATGAAGTGTGAGTAGTTTTATACTTGTTAGGGTAGGATAAGGGAAGTTTGAGAGAAGGAAATCTCTCTCACTCTTTCCTTGCCCAACAACTTAAATCAACTCCCGTTAATTGAACCACAATCCGCTCCTTACGGCACCCTATCCTACATGATAGCGGTGATTCCGTAGTGAGACCGGTTGTGGTTGGATTAACCGGAGGTTATGGCTAAGAGCCAAGAACGGACGGACAAGCACCAAAAGGAAGACTTATGCGTTGGAAAGCCTAGCTTATACTCGCAAAGTCCTTCCTAGTCGTGCTAATCCCCGTTGTTGCCGATTACCGTAACACGATATTAAGAAGGGCAACGAAAGATGTGGAGACTCCTAACTCAAACTAACCTAATCCTAACCCTAACATGCTCTCTTTAAATATCAACTCAACACTTAGATAACTACAAACAAAATCTGAACAACCGGACTTAACTCGTCGAAAAACACATAGAAAAAGATTCTCATCTCCCTGCGGACGACCCGTACTCAACCGGCTAGCGACGTGCGAAACCGTCTTGATTGCGGTATTTAAACTAGAACTTGAATACGCTCGTATTCTAACAATCAGCGCCCGCCCGCCATATAGACCGTATGGATGATATATCCGGATGTCTTTCTATCATTGGCGGCTGATTTCACGGATCGCTGTCTTGACCCCCTTGCTTCGGTAGCTGGTAGTCGATTGAAGGCGGCTGGCCTAACCAGGTTCTTGAATGGTGCTGGCGCTTCTTTTCTGGATTTGCCCCGCTGCTTTCGTGCGGCACAGAGCGCCTGATAGACCCTTGAAGAGACAGTGTCATACTTTTTCTGTTGGGGCTGGGACACGTCTCTTTGTAGCACTGTTCGGACCGCTGTCTTCTTGATTCTGGTGGTCATGGCATTTTTCTGAACCCACTTCAGAGGCTCGAAGGAATTGTTGATTCTTACGTCCGACTCAGCCGTTGTCGCAGGGCAACCCTGCACTTGGAACTTCACACAATTCCATTTGGCCGAAGCCCTGGCCCTCTTGTTGGCTCGATACCTGAGCCGCTTCTGCCTTAACTTTTATGTTCTAAGCGCCTGGCAGACTTCGGCTCTTTGGGAAGACGCCGCAAACCGGGCGATGGAGGGCCTTGGAGATATGCTCGATTGCGCATTTGTTGGAGTCATCGCCTGAGCTCGTCCGCGACATTTGATGTTGCCCTTCGCACCGGAAGTCTTGCCCCCAGCTGGAGCGCCAGGGAGTCGTTCAGACACCATCTTAAGTTTCGGTTGTGGTGCCTTAGCAATCACAACATTCGGCCTCTTGCCCTTGGGACCGGCTTGGACACCTGTTCCGCCGAGATTTCCGCCAGATGAGCGCTTCCGGCAGGGTAGATGATGACGGAGCCAAACTGGCGGGGCGGTTCCTCCCACTGTCGACTAAGGCTTGCGGGGAGAACCACACGAGCATTGATCTTGACCACGTACGGAATCGGGGTCACGTTGGAAGCTGAATTCGTCTGGGGAGACATTGTCGTCGAAGGTTGAATGCTGCACGGAAAAAAAAATATCATTTCAGTATAGGCAATCGATATGTATATTGATTGAGTTCGCATGAACGTTTAACCCGAAATATGGGAGGAGAGATTGGTCCCACCGGGCGTGCCAAAATCTGTAGGGTGTTTTTCGTCACCCTAATGAGATGGGAATGCGCGCACGCTTGTCAGGCGTACTACAGATTCCCCCTGCCTAGGGTAGGCCGGGGTTTATTGATTGTGGTGATCCGAATCTCCGGCAGCCGCGGACTAAGCGGCCGTTAATTACCCCTCGCCTTTGGGGCGAGGAAACCTCCGATTAACGGGTTAAACTGGTTATGCGAACTCAATGTGCAGTGTACGTGTGTTGTGTTTGGAAAGGGGGTTTTGGATATATCGGGAACTACGCAGAGTTTTTACGGGGGTCCCGCTACCCGGATAGCAGGCTGGGGGTCAAGGAGGCTAGCAGCCCCCTTGCGGGGTGCGGGGCAGCGCCCCGTTAGAAATTTTTTCTAACAGGGACAGTGTCTTGGAGTATGTGTGCGTGTATATGTATACATGTGTATATATATATATACATATATATATATGTATAAAAAAAGGAGGGGGAAAAGGCATCCAAAGGATGCGTGGGGGCAGCACCTTGGGCGCTGTGCGCCTAGGTGCTGTGCGCTCGGGCGCTAGAGTGCTACGTGTCGGCACGTGGGCGCTCTGTGCTTGAGCGCTGGGCGCTTGAGCACAAGCGCGTCACGTGTCGGCACAGGGGCGACTTGCGCTCGAACGCCGGCGCTTGAGCGCAAGTGAGCCACGTGTCGGCACAGGGGCGACTTGCGTTCGAGCGCCGTCGCTTGAGCGCAAGCGCGCCACGTGTCGGCACAGGGGCGACTTGCGCTCGAGCGCTGGCGCTTGAGCGCAAATGCGCCACCTGTCGGCACAGGGGCAACTTGCGCTCGAACGCTGGCGCTTGAGCGCAAGCGCGCCACGTGTCGGCTCGTGGACGCCTTGCGCTTGAGCGCAGGGCGCTGTAGCGCAAGCGCGCCACGTGTCGGCACGCGGGCGCTTTGCGCTTGATTGCAGGGCGCTATAACGCAAGCGCGCCACGTGTCGGCACGTAGGCGCTTTGCGCTTAAGCGATGAGCGCTTAAGCGCAAGCGCGCCACGTGTCGGCACGTGGGCTCTCTGCGCTTGAGCGCCGGAGAGAAAAAGAGGCTTTTAGCCTGAAAAGATTCTCGGAAGAGAAATCAAAGTGGAGTTGGACTCCTAAGTGTGTTTTTTTGGGGTTAATGGGAGGGGTTCTTCTTCTTCCTCCTCTATTAGCTGGATCTTGAATATCAAGAGATATGGGATTTTTTTTAAAAATCTCTTCTTTTTGAGATCTAATGGAAGATCTGAGTTCCCCTTTATGGGTTTTGTGGTGAAAAACTAATTTGTTTTATAAAAAGAAGAGTAAAACTCTTGATTTAATTCAAAAGAAAGAAGAAGGTTTTGGAACCTTGAAGAAGGAGAAAAGATCTCAGATCTGAAAAAAAATTTAGGGAGAGAAAAAAGTTGTTGAGATATTTCATTATCTTTGCCTTTATAGGCTGTACACTTTACACATAGCCCCTTGGGCTTCACAAAATGGCATTTTGTCTATCCCATGCCTCATGTGCCATTTCTTTTTGCACATAAGCCATGGGCTTTACAAAAATTTGGCTTTATGCCTATTTTTCTTACATTTATCCATAAAATAAAATAAAAGAAATACAACAAAATTATTTATTACAAAATTTTTATCTTGGCATGGGGGGAGGCCGGCCGCTTCATGTTCGGGCTCGACCTGGGCATGGGCCCACTGGATCTGGGCTTGGGCCCACTTGGCTTGGGGTTGACTTTGATTTTGACTTGGTCAACCGGGGTGTAAATTTTTACCCCAACACGAGAGTGAGGGGGAGAGAGAGAGTTAGAGAGACGAGGTCGAGGAGTGGGGACGTGGGGTGACGAGGAGCGGGGGCGATAGCAACATGGGAGCGACGTCGTGGGAGAGAAAAGAAGCGGGAAAAGATAGGAGGGAGTGGGGAAGAAGGAAGGCGGGTCGGGTTTGGGGCACGGGGCCGGGTCGGGTATGGGCACGGGGATTTATGGTTGGGTTGGGGTTAGGTATGGGCTGGGCTGGGATTATTTGTTTAGAAAAATAAATTTTCAGAATTAAAAATAACCACAAGCATCTAAATTCATACACAAAAATTGTAGAGAAAATTTGAAAACATTCAAGGGGACAATTTTTGTATTTACGGAACTGGGAATTTACATCATACCCTCCTTACAAAATTTCGTCCTCGAAATTTTAAAAAAAGAGACAATGAAACAACAGCACTACACAAACAGATGTGGAAAACGGGCACGGATATCTTCCTCATGCTCCTAGGTAGATTCTTCTAGGGAACGACCGCCCCAAGACACTCGGACTAACGGAATGACCTTATTCTTCAGCACTTTCTCTCAGCGGTCGAAGATGGTGGTAGGCTGCTCCTCGTAGGACAGGTCAGTGCCCAAAGCTAACTCCGAATTATCCAGAACATGGCTCTCATCCCGAACATAACGCCGCAACTGAGATACGTGGAAGGTATTGTGCACACCAGCTAGCGACGGAGGCAAGACGAGTCGATAGTCCATTTCTCCTACTCGCTCTAGCACCTCAAAAGGTCCAATGAAGCGGGGACTGAGTTTCCCGCGACCTCCAAACTTGATAACTCCGCGGGTAGGGGAAATCTTCAGGAATACGTGATCTCCGACTTCTAATTCTAGTGCTCTCCTGCTGGCATCCGCCCAACTCTTATGTCGATCTTGAGCCGTCTGATCATTTGGACTTTGTCTACCGTCTGAACAATGAGTTCGGGGCCCAGTAATTTTCGTTCGCCCACATCATCCCAACAAATTGGGGATCGACATTTACGCCCGTAGAGTGCTTCGAAAGGAGCCATCTGGATGCTAGCCTGGTAACTGTTGTTATAAGAAAACTCAACTAGATGCAGATGATCCTCCCAAGAACCCTGGAAGTCCAACATACAAGCCCTCAACATATCCTCGAGCGTCTGAATCGTGCGCTCGGATTGTCCTTCCGTCTGTGGATGATACGCTGTGCTGAACTTGAGGCGGGTACCCAGACTCTCCTGTAAACTCTTCTAAAAGTGCGAAACAAATCTGGTGTCTCGATCTGACACAATACTGACCGGAACTCCATGAAGTCGTATTATCTCTTGCATGTATTTCTCCACCAGCGACTCTGTCAACTGTCCCACTTGGAAGGGTATAAAGTGTGCAGCTTTCGTTAGGCGGTCGACGATAACCCAAACGGCGTTGTTGCCTATAGGGCTCCGTGGCAAGGCAGTCACAAAATCCATAGTAATGTACTCCCACTTCCATTCTGGTATCTGAAGCGGTTGTAACAGTCCAGCTATTCTCTGGTGTTTCGCCTTCACTTGCTGACATACCAAACATCTGGATATAAACCGTGCAATCTCCCGCTTCCTCCCATTCCACCAAAAGTGTTGCTTCAGATCTCGATACATTTTCGTGCCTCCTGAATGCACAGAATAAGCTAAACTATGAATCTCGGCTAGTACCTCTTCTCAAACATCCCCTTTGGGTACGCAGAGTCTGCTACCGAATCTCAGAGAACCGTCTTGATGTATGAGTAAGTCTGTTCTCAGCCCGGCTTCCACCTGCTCTCTGAACTTTTGCAATCGGGGATCATCAGGTTGCGCAGCCTTGATGCGATCTACAAGAGAAGACTGCACCTGTAGTTGCCAAAACTGTCTGATTGCACTTGGCGTAACGACCTCTAGCTCGAGCTTCTGGAAATCTTCAATGATGCTCCTCTGGCTGGTCAACATCATGACCGCTGGCTTGCGACTGAGTGCATCGGGTACAACATTTACTTTTCCCGGATGATACTGTAAGTCTAAGTCATAGTCCGCCATTAACTCTAGCCATCGGCGCTGCCTCATATTCAGTTCTTTCTGAGTGAAGACGTACTTCAGACTCTTGTGATCTGTGTACACCTCTACCTTCTCGCCTAATAGGTAATGCCTCCAGATCTTCAATGCGAAAACCACTGCGGCTAACTCCAAGTCGTGAGTAGGGTAGTTCCTCTCGTGATTCCTCAGATGTCGTGAGGCGTAAGCAACCACCCGACCGTGCTGCATCAGAACACAGCCTAAGCCCTTCCCTGAAGCACCGCTATGTATCACCAACCCACCGGAATTATCTGGTACTGTAAGAATGGGCGCCGTGGTCAATTTCTGCTTCAGTGTCTCAAAATCCCGAGTGCACTCCTCCGTCCATACATACGGCTCATCCTTCCGTGTCAGCTTCGTCAAGGATTCAGCGACTCGTGCAAAGTCTTGAACAAACCGTGGATAATATCTGGCCAGTCCCAGGAAGCTTCTGATCTCGGCCACTGACTTCGGTGTTGGCCAATCTCTAACAGATTCTATCTTTTCCGGGTCCACTGAGATGCCTTCGCCCGAAACAACGTGTCCCAAGAACTGCACCTTATCGAGCCAGAACTCACACTTGCTCAATTTCACATACAGCTTCTCTTCCCGAAGAATTCGTAATACCGTTCGCAAGTGTTCGACGTGCTCCTCTCGAGTCTTAGAGTAGACTAGTATGGCGTCGATGAATACAACGACAAACGTGTCCAAGTACTTCACAAATACCCGATTCATCAGGTCTATAAATATAGCTGGAGCATTGGTAACACCGAACGGCATCACAAGGAACTCATAATGCCCATATCGGGCCCTGAAAGCCGTCTTGCATATATCCTCGGCCGCTACTCTGATCTGGTGATAGCCCGAACGGAGATCCAACTTCAAAAATACTCTGGCCCCACTTAGCTGATCAAATAAGTCGTCGATGCGCGGAATGGGGTATTTGTTCTTTATCGTGACTTTGTTCAGCTCCAGATAGTCTAAGCACATCCGTAGCGATCCGTCCTTTTTTTTACCAACAAAACTGGTGCACCCCACGGTGAAGCACTTGGTCGGATACATCCTTTCTCCAGGAGTTCTTCAATTTGCTTCTTCAATTCCACCAACTCAACCGGTGCCATTCTGTACGGGGCCTTGGAAACTAGTGCTGTACCTGGAATCAAATCAATCGAGAATTCCAAGACGTGCGGAGGTGGTAGACCTGGTAAGTCTTCAGGGAACATATCCAGAAAATCCCGAACAATCTCTGGGGCTGGACTCTCATCAATCTCCATAGCTGTCAACTCTTTTGGCTTGGCTCTAAACTTGGCTGGCTCCAAAGATTCGCTCCCGCCTTCGAAAATAAACTCTGGGTGATTGGGAATGCGGAAGGTCACGTTCCTTTCTCGGCAATCAATAATTGCATGGAATGTACTCATCCAATCCATTCCGAGAATTGCGTCATAGCTGCCTGTTCCGATCAAAAGAAAATTCGTATAGAATTCCCTGCCACACACTACAACTGGACAGGATCTACATTCTCGACTGGATACTATAACACCATTACCCGTATGTATTTCCCAACCCTTGGTTAATGGTTCATGTGGTATGGAGTGTGTATCAACGAAATGCGCAGATATAAAACAGTGTGATGCTCCAGAATCAAACAGTACTCTAGCTGGCATGGAATGAACGAGTATAATACCTGTAACAACTTAGCCTGAAGCCTCTGCCTGCTCGGCAGTCAAGGTGAAAGCCCGTCCCTGACCGCGTCCTGTGTAGGGTTGCCTCTACTCCTATGACTTCTGCTGCTACGGTCCAGACCCTCCCTGTAACTCTGTTCGCTCGGGGCAACCACTAACTCGGTGCTGGCTGGATCCACAAATCAAACATTGTCCCTTGGCACGGCGACAGTCCTTCTGGGTATGCCCATCCTTGTTGCAGTAGCCGCAAAATAAGTTTTACTCTGGGGGCGATGCTGGGGCGCAAATGGACGATTCATCTGCGTCGTCCCTGGCCTGTGAACTGGTATGACTCCTCGAGACGGTGTATGAGTACACGCTGGAACAATTGGGGGCTTCCTATCACTCGAACTGGGGCTTGATTAGCTTCTCCTGAATTCGTGCCGCGTTAAGCACTTGCGCAAAAGTCTGCAACTCGAGTGACACGATCAACTGCTGTAGCTCAAAATCAAGTCCCTGTAAGAAGCGCCTGGCCCTGGTGGCCTCTGAAGCAACCATATACGGAGCAAATTGGCTCAGACGGTTGAATTCTGCCACATATATGTCCACGGGCCTGCCATTCTGCTTCAGTAAGATGAATCTTTCTTCCATCTCTGCCTTGGCGGTGGAAGGGAAATAATGGTCCAAGAAGCACTCCTTGAATTTGCTCCATTCGATTGGCCCTTCTTGTCACGCCCCGCTTCCCAAAATATGGAAAACGAGGGATGATTAGGCCAGCCATGCTCCTACGGTCAAGGAATAATCCCGCCATAGTCACACTTCGGCTTCTAGCATTACATGGTAATCAGTAAACAAAGCACAGCAGTAAAGGAAATACATCACTAAACTATTACATCAAAGTTCATTGTTCACAATTTACAAATAAACAAGAAGGAACTACTAACCGAGTTCGAATACAAGGTCTCTTTAGGGAAAGCAGAAAAGAAGAAAAGGTAATCTAACTAGATCTCCGCTAGCTCGAAGGGTAAGTCCGACTCCTGCAATGGTTCTTCCTCGAGGTCTGAGCATGCATACTCAGGTCGTCAGAGTGACGTAATAGCAATTTTATAATAATGACATGAAACATGCAAATAAGGTAGTAACGGTGAAAGTAAAATGCGGATAATCGCTGTGTCACTAAATGATGCAAAGTATGATATGTGTCCTTATCAGTGTAACGCCCCGCTTCCCAAAATACGGAATACGAGGGGTTGACAAGGCCAGCCATGCTCCTACGGTCAAGGAAATATCCTGCCGTAGTCACACTTCGGCTTCTAGTTTTACGTGGTAATCAGTAATACAATGCACAGGTAATGAGAAATGCAGTAACTGAAACAAAACAAATACAAAGTACTAACCTGATGGAGATCAAAAGAGTAAAGCTCTGGATAGCTGATCAAGATGTCCGCGATGTACGTCTGGTCCTCGTCCAAGCTAGATCCACATCTCACTCTGAGCATGCATACTCAGGTCATCAGAGCGACGCGATAGCAATACATATATAGATGCGAGTGGTAACTCGTACAGTAATAATGTATGTGCAACAGTAATCAAGAGAATAAAGGCGGGAACATAAAGTAGCCAATGCAAGTATCTAAAAGGGCAGGTAAACAGTAAAGCAGTAAAATAGTATGTCAGGTGTGTCGATTCAGTAAGCAATGCATGTCAATGTCACTATCCCTATCAGTCTCTAAGTCTCACTGTACAGGTCACTAAGCCTATCGTCAGTCCAAGTGTGAGGGTCAACCACTCGTGAGTGTCCCCCACCCAAAGGTAGGACCCAAGGGCAGGACCCAAGGGCAAGGAACCACGGGCCCAAAATATAACGCACGGTAATAATCATGTAATGTCCCTGTAAATCTCCATATATCTCCATATATATATGCCGGCATGGGACTCCCGAGATTCTGTTGAACTCACACTCAAACTACCCCACACCCCATGGTCTATATCAAACGCCAACCATAACCTCAAATACCGGTCGGTCCATGACAAGTCTGCGCGAGAACTGGGGACAAGATCTCCATCAAGCACGTCCCGACTGATACCCAAGATAAATGGACAGTGTCTGGTGCCTTACCTGTGACACCCATACAAGTGCTTCCATAAGTGTCCCATACCACTTATAGTCACACTTATACGCGTCCCACAGACGTCGACAATGCAAAACATCAATAGGGTTCACTGATTGTGTACAAGTACGTGTCACTATCACTTATCCAATCATGCTCATCCACTAACGTACTTGCCACAATCACCACTAATACCTAACACTGGGTAATGCACATGATCACTAGGTTACCAATGCAATGACATATATATGATGTGATGAGAAAACAGTATGTAAGGCATGATTAAGATGTCATAAGTCGGTATCCTACCACTTGCATAATTTATCATAAATCAGGTATGCATAATTTAGCGAAACTATGAACAGGGGATAAGTAGTGTGTTTGATTATCTAACCAGAAAATTTGATTTCACGTCAATCGGGTTTTGGGATCACTAGATATGGCCATTTCATTTTAAGCGTTCACTGCTGGAAATCCGGTTTCAGAATCGGAAGTCCGTTTCGGAACGCATTTTAATCCCAGTTGGGACCAGAATTTAGTGACTCTATAGTTGAATGAAATCTAGGGTTTTCAATAGGGTTTTCAACGCAACAGACGGATTCTCAATCGCGTCTGTACGTCAAAAGTTATGCACTGTTCAACACTAGTATATCAATTCTGGTTCTGTTTGGGACTGCTATACGTCCCGATCTTTTAAATTGCAGTTTAAATAACAAACGACGATATAACGGGGTGAAATCACTTGCTTTATTTATCTAACAGATTTATCTTCAATAAAATGCAGGGTTTAGCAACATACTAGTTCAGGAAACAAGGTAGTAAACATTACGGAACAGAAAACAATAACCAGAGTTGCTCTGGACTGCAGTCCAGAGACGCTCTCCGAGCCGATTCTCGTCATAAAATCAGTACAGAAACAATTGAGAACTTGCATAGGGTTACAGGTCGTCGAGTCGTCTTCGATTTGAGCCCTCGAACGCATCGTTTTAATATGTACACAATTAATTATAATTTTAACAAGTTTCAAGTGCGGGAAATTCCCAGTTTTATGGGTGTAATTGGGGGTGTTCGTTTAAGCCATTAACAATTGTATTTTCTAGTAAAATTTCTACACAGTTGTAACCCTTCGAAAATCGTTTAGGCAGTTTTTCGGTAATCGGCAAATTTTTCGGCTTTTTCCGTAAAAATTCAAAATAGGTATTTTTCATTGTAGATCTAATTATACAAAATTTAGATAAGATATTACTATAATTTTGTCACTAAAATGCCACTTATAATTTTCTAGTTAAATAAAAAAAAATCGTAATTAATTTTTTTTTTTTATTTTAGGCTCTTTAAAATACATTAAATTAGTGATAAATACAAATTTAATTAGGTAAATTTCATAATTAGGAATCTTTATAAGCTAAAATATGGTGTTAATAAAATTGTATCATGACTTGCAAGATTTTGGTTTTAGGGTTGGAAATTTAATGAGAAAATGATGTAAAATGAGGGTTTTTTTGTAAAAAGTTGATGTGAAATGCATTAAATGAGATTTGAGGGATCTTTTTGACCTAGAAACTTCTCAAAAAAATCCCACACCCCTCCTCAAGCTGCTGGCCGACCCCATTCTGCAGAAATTCCCCTTGGTTCTCACTTCATTTTGCTTCAAATTTCATGCCAAAATTCATTAAAAAATCCACAAATTCATTAACCCATTCAAAGCAAAACCCTAATCCACTCTCTCTTCAAGCCAAATTAGTTCAAAAATTAGAGAAAGGAGGCTTCTTGGGTGGCTTGATCATGCTAGGGTTCTACTTGTGAGGTGAAATTCTAAACTAGTTTGTTAACTTGTAGTTAATTGTGATAAAAATTGATATTTGAAGCATTAATTTAGTTGTAATTAATTGTTCATAAAAATCAAGAATGGGATTGATTTTGAACTAGGGTTTGAAGCATGGTTGATGGATTAAGTTAGGGCTTTGGTTACCTAATTGGTTAGAGTGGTTAATTGTGTAAGGTTACGCTCGCTAAATCGATAATTTGCGACGTTTGCATCGAATCGGTATGCTTTTGCTTGCTAGATTTTTATGCAAAATAGAATGCGATCAAATTGCGTTATTTTAGCGATATAATTAGCTTCGTATAGGACTATTAGAGTGCGCGAATGCGGGGTTTCGTCTAGTCGGGTTTTAGTTTTGTCGATTTCCCCGAAATGACGATTCTAATTAAAGATTAGCGATTTTCGTGCGTTTTCCCGCGCACCAAGTGCATGTTATGTTTAATTCGAGAGCGTCGATAATTGTATATTGTGACTTGCATCGTTTTAGGTTTTGTAATCTTATGCTTGGTGTTGTGCAAATATAGGATCGGTCGGGGAAACATCGGACACGGCGCGTAAAGGCAAGACGGTGGCCGGATCGGATTAGCGGGGATTTCTGGTGAGTAGATGTATTCATCTATGGGGGAATCGTCTGGATGGCGCGATGCGCCCCCCTAGTTAGGATTACCCTACTTTATGCAAGATTTATATTGTTAGCTAGCTTATCCATTTATGTACATTGCATACCCTTATAGCTAACCGTATATTAGATTGCATGGACATTCATCTATACTTATGCGATATCACTTCGTAGGACACGAACACCATTACCATTGGCATCTGTTGTACGCGCACTATTCATGTGACACACACGCCTTTGGTAATTGCCATGCTACGTGCACTATAGAACCTGTTTAACTTAATATCGCCATTTGCATTCATACATGATATATGAAATTGCATAGCATGCATATACCTCGCATTATCATCATAATTACATAGATTCTATCCAAAATTCACATCATATACATTGATATCATAGACATTTATTATATATAACATGTGAACATTATGATTTTCTTGAGGATTTCAGTATTGCTGCGATTTCTGGATTTTTGGGGAAAACCGCAAGAATTTAACAAAAGCTTATATTTATCATTTTTAAAACAAAGTTACGGTTTTCTCGTGATGTATGTGTCGTCCACCATGAGTTTTCATGTTTTCTGTTGGATTTCGAGACCCGATTCGAGGAGTGGATGAACCGTCTCGGGTACATGGTGGGCCCGGTATGGTACCCCGGGGCAAGAAGATCGAGTTGTAGACGATGAGCCTGGCAGGGGAAGACTACCTACCGGTGATGTCTGGCGCGGCGGATATCCGGAGGATACCGACCGTTGTCGTGAGATTTGATGACATGGGCCGATCCGGACTGACGGAGCCCGATATTTGAGACATTGATACAGTGAGATATTGAGACATATATGATTTCATATTTTGTGTCGATGCTTGACACGGGTTTTCAGATGATTTCTTGATGGTACTTAGCTATTATACAGATATTCATTTTCTAAAGTTAAGAATTCAATACCCTTAGCATTTAAAACACTTAAAGATTTAGTAATGACATTGCATACATGTGCATGCATACTAGAGATATTATATCACATATGGACATACATGTTGTGCCGCATTGCGTGCATTCTTACGATTGCCTTACTAGATGTTATATTCTACTCACGATCTGGCAACTCACCCCCGTTGTGCCACAGTGTCTTGCAGGTCGGACTCATCAGTCTTGTAGCAGCGGCTATCTTATCATCAGCTCATTTTGCTCAGACTTGCGACATCGCCCGTAGGTGGGTTGCGAGCACACTTTATTTCTTTTTGCTTTATCATTGTATCTAGTATTCTCCATCTACCACTTTATATTGTATATGTGACCTAGTGATGAGACTGAGAGATTTGTATATTTGTGGTTTCTTTTGGGTCGAGCTCACTCGAGCCGGCGTTGTGTTTTCTGATATTTTGCGTTTCTTTTATGCTCTTTTCTTGATATTGCTATTATATTGCATGTGGTTATGATCCGCCTTGGGCGAAGAGCTAGCTCCCACTTGGGGATGCCATTTTATGATTACAGGTTTATTATCTTGTTGTACCCATTTGGGGGGATAGAAAATACAGGGGAGACTCTGCCGAAATTTTCGGAAACTTTGATGTTTTTTTAAAGGGATTCTATGCAACTTAAATGATTTAAAAAACCGTCTTCATTAAAGGTTTTCCTTCATTCGCTTTGATTTTGGTTTAGATTTTTCTGGGCTTTGGCTGACTTAGGTTACGTTACGCCTATAGACGTCTCGTAATCTAAGTGCCAGTCACGTTCCGTACTTTCGGGTCGTGACAACAGTGTTCATTGCCACACAGGCCAGGATATGCAATCAAGTTCCCCCAAATTAAATGAAGATTTTCATTCGGATTTTTCATCGAACAGTTATATCATATACGGTTTCACGAAACGTAAACGTAGAATTTGTTGTATTATGAATTGTAACGGATATAATATAGCATGCAGCAAGTAGGGTACTTGCCTGGAGACGTTTTGGCGATGCACGGCAGCGGCAACGGCACGAACGCGCGACGGACGGCGCGGCTAGGGTTCGCGGCCTCAGCCCGTGTCTCGGATTCGACGTCGAAGTTGTCCGGGGCGACTCGTGTTCGCTAGGAGCGGAGTGGGATGCTCTGTCGATCTCCTGGAATGTGCTGGGGTCGACGATGGTCGGCGTGTTCGCTCTCCGGCGGTGGCGGCAGAGGGTATGAGGTAATGTTGGTTTTGGAGAGAGAGAGAGAGAGAGGGCAGTGGGTAGTGGGCTTGGTTGTAGGTGATGGCGATGATGATGCTGAGAGCGAAGGGTGTCGACGAGGTGGTTCAGGTCAGTGGAGGCTAGACGGCGTCGAGGGTGCCGGGGTGGGTTCGATGGTGGCGAGATGGGTGCAGGGGAGCTTGGTGAAAGAGTGCAGTGAGGAGATGGGGTGGCGATGAGGGAAGGGAAGGAGAAGGTGGGTGAGGTGGAGTGGACGTCGGCGCTGGGATTCTTGCGTGGGGAAAGAGAGAGAGACGGCGGTGGGGGAAAAGAGAGAGGAGGGAGAAGCGCGAGAAAGAGGAGGGAGCGAGGGTGAAGGGAGGGGGCCGTTGAGGGGAGCGGGTCATAGGAGGGGACGCGCGCGCGTCGTGGGCGCGAGAGAAGCGACGACATGGGGGAGCGCGAGGGCGACGTGGGGGCTCGGGGGATTGAGCGGGAAAACGAATACGAGTGGGGAAGAAAGATAATGGAAGCGGGTCGGGTAGGTTTAGGCGCGTGGGCTGCGAGCTTGGGCCGGAGGAAATGAGGTTTAGTTTTAATAAGAGGGAAACGGGCTGGGCCGAGGTTGATTTTGGATTTAATGATAATTTAAATAAATTTATATTGGGCTGAGATTAAATTGATAAAAGGGAAATTAATTTGTTTTGGGCTTGGTTTTATAGGTTCAGAAAGATTTAATTGCGACAAATCTAGCAACCAATTTCCTATGAAATTTCGAGGAAAAGGGGAAAGGGAAAAATATAGAAAAATAACCGAGAGAGTGGGCCGGTTCAGGTTGGGTATTAAAATTAAGGGATAAAGGAAAATGGGGAAAATGGGTCGGGCTGTGAGGGGTCATAGGAAAAGCAAGGGAAATGAAACTGGGGCTAGGGTTTGGGAAAAGGAAGAGGGAAAATATATATATGGAAAATAAAAAGGATTGGGAAATTTAAAATACTACGAATAATTTATAAATATGAATAACTAAATTTGTAAGTAACCCTTTTTATAAAAATACGGATATTGGTGTACAAAAAGAACTGGGTATTACATCATACCACCCTTACAAAAATTTCGTCCTCGAAATTTAAAATAAACAATAACTTATAACACAAAAAGCGAAAAACTACCACATCGAATACTAACACAAAGTGATTTACTTAAAACAGGTGGGTAAAATTTTGAAGGTCTATATATGTATAAAACTAACATAACAAAGGGCAGGTCTAAGTAAGTACAAGGCAAACTCAAACATAAGGGCAAACTACATGTATAAGAGAATAAAATAGCAATAACGAACAATAATATTCGAGGCGTGCTCGATAAAAATCGAAACCCTAAATGTATGCATATGTATATCGAACCAGTGCGGCTAAGATAATAGCATCAGACATAACCATCTATAATAGCAACCTATAAGTATAATACTCGAGAAGACTAAAGTAACAATATTAAGATGGTGAAGGATTTGTCGATGGGTTAAAACATTTTAGGATAATGTATCGATCAAATAGTTTTAAAATAAGTTAGGAAACCCGCATAGTGAAAATAAGAAACATGGAACAAAATATGCACGATATATGGTTGCGCTATTGAAAATGTGAAGGATAGTAAAGTACTTAGAATGCATAAAGCGGAACTAGTCAATAACACGCACTTTTCAATAATTACCAGATAATGAAAACTAAATTTTCGAATAATGATGTCCCTAAATATAGTTAGGGTAATAGGAAATAGCACAAAAATGTATAGGGCTGGCTAGGGTAGGGATTACAATGGAGTATGGCTCACTCAAAAGGTCGGAGTGCGACGGCTTTAGACTGAAGGTCGAAAAGATTGGGGTCGGGTCAGCACAGGGTGTAAGGGTGAACAGTAATGAACCTTAGGAGGGGAAGGAATGTATGGGAAGGAAAACGGTCGATACATCATGTGAATCAAAAATCCGAAGGGTCAGCTAGCTCGGAAATTTTACTATCAATTCCTCCTCCAGAAGGATCTCAAATGAGGCACATACGAAGGATGAAGGGTGGCCCATTCAAAAGATCGAGGTGCGGTACTTTTTAATCTAAGTGAGGTTCAAAACAGCATAAGGTGCAGGGGTAGACAGTCAGGGATCTCAGGAGGAAAATAAATGTATATGGGAAACAATCAAGCATCATGTGAACCAAGAAGATCAAAAGATTAGCGAACACAGCGATTTATTTCATTTCAGAAAAGTCCGAACAAGGCATCCACGACGAAAAAGATAGCCCTCAACTATACACAGATTTTATTTGGCCAGGGGCGACGAAAGCTCAATCACGTCAGTCGCGGTTGTGGAGGGTCAATAGGTTACGGTAGGCTCGCGCGCTCAGATAGGGGCGTCCATTCCCATATCGCCTCACAGCTATCGCCATCAGAGGTTCTTCTGCCTCGGGGTCTTGTTCTTTTGGTCCTTCTGTCTCGACTGAAGCTCCTCCATCGAGGTCTGATTTACGTGATCTTTTTCTGCTGGATCCTCTTCATAGGATTTTCTTCCACTGGATTCTCCCCAGGGTTTTCCTCTCCAGGATTTTCTTCTATCGGGTCCTCCTCGGGATCTTTCTCAAGATCTTCCTCTATCGGGTTCTCTTCGGGGTCCTCATCATCATCGTCAGAGTCACTGATTATGTTGACTTCTGGGGTTGCGAATCCCTCGCCCTCGAAATCGCTGTTTCCGAAAATAACCTGGGATTCGTTGATCTCGTCATCCGATCCTACCAGCATGTAGTCCGAAGAAACGCACGACCGTGTGTCCCCATCTAGAGGCGGCGCTTCTCCAAAGTGGGCCATGACCTGAAAAGAGAGAGTCGTGATTAGACAGTGGGACACATTAAGAAGATATCCAAGGATACAGTGGCACAGGGAGGATATGCTGGAGGCAAGGACGGAAAATTAAAATGTAAAGATGCCGATGCAATGAATAGTATAAGGAAATTGAGAGGCAAGAGGAAGATACATACATCACAACTCAGAGTTTTATTGCATTCAGCAAAAAATTCGACGGATACAAGATTCAACCGAAAAGAAATATTTACAAAAGAGTGACAGCATCTTTATTGAAAGTAGAAAACGTGATAATTCTTCTTTGATTTCTGGACTGCTGCATCCCTGTCTCGCGAGTTGAATCCTGCGTGGGGTCTGCACTATCCTCGAAGCTCGAACTACGAAATAACCATCACATAGCAGGAGTGGGGAGTGTGGACGAACCTCCTCCTTGTAGCTCCTTCCTTTCAGGGCAACCATTGACAAAGTGTTCGCTGGATCCGCAGATCAGGCATGCATTTCCCTTGGGCACGGCGACAATCCCTCTGAAGATGTCCTGGCCTCTTGCAGTACCCACAACATTGGGTCTTCTGCTGCTTCTGTCGTGGGGGAATAAGTGGGCGGTTCATCTTCCCCTCTTTTCTTCGTCTAACGGGGATCCCTTTACGATTGGAGACTTCCGCTGGTGCCTGATTCACCTGCCTTCTCAATCCTTCAACTAACAGGTCGTTTGTTCGTTCCTGGGCTTCCTTCAGACTTTGCAGTGCATTCAAAATATCTACGGTCTAATTCTGGGGAGTGGAGATAGAGGAAGAGTCGTTGGAAGACATGGTCCTGAAACAACAACTTTGAGGATGATGTAAGGCACAAGATATAAGAATCAAAATATAATATGGATTAGGCAAGGAATCAAGAATATCGGGTGTGATGAAATTTATTACAAGTGGAAATCAACTATAGAACTCCAAGTCACTCAAACCCTAGCGGATAGATCAAAATGCAAAGCCGAACACACTATGTGAATCAAGATGAAGAATAACAACTTTACAATCCAGACCGAAGGATGTCTTAGATTGTCAAACACTACACGGAACTGCAATCCCAATCGAAGCAAAACCTGGCTCTGATACCAACAAAACCATGTCACGCCCCGCTTCCCAAAATACGGAATACGAGGGGTTGACAAGGCCAGCCATGCTCCTACGGTCAAGGAAATATCCTGTCGTAGTCACACTTCGGCTTCTAGTTTTACGTGGTGATAAGTAATACAATGCACAGGTAATGAGAAATGCAGTAACTGAAACAAAACAAATACAAAGAACTAACCTGATGGAGATCAAAAGAGTAAAGCTCTGGATAGCTGATCAAGATGTCCGCGATGTACGTCTGGTCCTCATCCAAGCTAGATCCACATCTCACTCTGAGCATGCATACTCAGGTCATCAGAGCGACGCGATAGCAATACATATATAGATGCGAGTGGTAACTCGTACAGTAATAATGTATGTGCAACAGTAATCAAGAGAATAAAGGCGGGAACATAAAGTAGCCAATGCAAGTATCTAAAAGGGCAGGTAAACAGTAAAGCAGTAAAATAGTATGTCAGGTGTGTCGATATAGTAAGCAATGCATGTCAATGTCACTATCCCTATCAGTCTCTAAGTCTCACTGTACAGGTCACTAAGCCTATCGTCAGTCAAAGTGTGAGGGTCAACCACTCGTGAGTGTCCCCCACCCAAGGGTAGGACCCAAGGGAAAGGGACCACGGGCCCAAAATATAACGTACGGTAATAATCATGTAATGTCCCTGTAAATCTCCATATATCTCCATATATATATGCCGGCATGGGACTCCCGAGATTCTGTTGAACTCACACTCAAACTACCCCACACCCCGTTGTTTACCCCAATCAGAGCAAAGCTCTGTTCAAATTCCGAGGCGGGAGATAAAGCAACGCTTCATCTTCCCCCAATCAGAGCAAAGCTCTGCTTTGAAAATTTAAAAATTTAATAAATGAAGCAACGCTTCAGATTATTTGCGCTGCGCAACACGCCACGTGTCAGGCGCAGATGCATCAGCGCAGCGCCCGAGAAGGAGCACCCAATCAGAGCAAAGCTCTATTAAAGGAAGCAACGATTCAGTTGCGCAAGCACTGCGCTGCGCGACACGTGTCAGCGCAGATGCGCTAGCGCAGTTGCGCTGCGTTGTGCGCTGCGCGACACGTGTCAGCGCAGATGCGCTAGCGCAGTTGCGCTGCGCTGTGCGGTGCTTGACACGTGTCACGCGCTGGGGCATCTGCGCCAAACAGAATTAAATTTCTAAGAAATCTTTTCTGTTCTTGTTAACACAAGAAGATTTTCTTCTGCAAAGCAGAAGCCCTTGGATCAAAGATCCAACGGTGGGGAAAATTCCCCAAATCACTCAGAGAAAAATCTCTTTAACAAATTTAACTAATTTATGGGCACTATAAAAAGGACCCCAGACCTCAATTCAAAGGTATCAATATCTTTCTAAAAAAAAAGAAGAGAACTCTTGAGAACTCCTCAAGAACAACAGAAGGTAAAAACCTTTAGGAAAAAGAGAAAATTCTCTTATGGACAGATTATTGATCTAAGAACAAGATCAATAATCTTAAATAAAAAGAAAAATAAGTAATAATAGTGCTTTTCACTTTCTTATGAACCATTGGTTCTTTGAAAACAAAAGAAAACTTGTTTTCTTTGATTTAAAATCGATCAAAATATAAAACAGTGCTTTGCACTTGAAAAATTGCGCTGTTGTGCTCCTTTGTCGGCGGAACTCAACAGAGCGCGCCACGTGGCAGCAGCGCAACAGCGCAGCGCACTAGCGCAGCGCACTACGCTGTTGCGCTTGCGCTCACCAGAGCATGACACGTGTCCTCACCACAAGCGCTTGCGCTCAGTGACTGGCGCAAAGCGCCTGACAAATGCAATGCATTTCTTTTCCTGAAGGGCCAGGCCCAATTAAGAGACCAAGCAGGCCTAATTAAATTGATGCTCTGCAACATTTATAAATGGGCAGAGCCCAAACGAAATAATAAAAATGCTACGCATTTTAAAAGGGGCAGAGCCCAAACAAAACAGATGCATTGCATCATTCATAAATGAGCAGAGCCCAGAATAAATTGATGCTCTGCATCTTTTATGGGCAGAGCCCAAACAAAAAAATAGAAGTAATGCAATGCATTATTTAAGTGTGGGCAAAGCCCTAGTACAGGTCTAATAGACCAAAAATAAATAAGGGTGTTGAACATTTTCAACTGGACTTAACCCAATTTTGGCCGTAAGTCCTCAAATTAAATTGACTGAGCACAGCTGTTCTCTTAAATTAATTTATATCCGGTTCGAGGGTACATCTCCGAACTCCTCTGACACCCATCATTGTAATCCTTCAACGACGTCAGAGAGGTGACGGGTCCCGACGACCACACATCAATATGGACTGCGGGGTCCTTAAACTCGTGGACCGAAACGTCCTTAAACTAATATTGGACCGAAACGTCCTTAAACTAATATTCGTCCCTAAATGGGAATGCTGGACCGGAACGTCCTTAAACTAATGTCGGACCGAAACGTCCTTAAACTAATGCTGGACCGGAACGTCCTTAAACTAATGTCAGACCGAAACGTCCTTAAACTAATCATGGACCGGAACGTCCTTAAACTAATGCTGGACCGAAACGTCCTTAAACTAATATTGGACCGAAACGTCCTTAAACTAATATTCGTCCCTAAATGGGAATGCTGGACCGGAACGTCCTTAAAATAATGTCAGACCGAAACGTCCTTAAACTAATGATGGACCGGAACGTCCTTAAACTAATGCCGGACCGAAACGTCCTTAAACTAATGATGGACCGAAACGTCCTTAAACTGGCGACGGACCGAAACGTCCTTAAACTAATGATGGACCACTACGTCCCTAAACTGGCAATGGACCCCCATGTCCCTAAACTGGAACACGGACCACTACGTCCCTAAACTGGAACAATAGAGCCTTCAAATGCTCTTTTGTCGGATCTAAACGATCCCGTTTAAGTTGATCTTAGCCCCAAACACGGCTAACGTATCCTTAAACATTCAAACGGACTATAAAACTCCAAATCGACTTTGGTTCAAGGGTACATCTCTGAACTCCTCTGACATCCGCCGTTGTAATCCTTCAACGACGTTAGAGAGGTGACGAGTCCCGACAGCCAGATACTAAACGGATTATTACATTAAGTTGATCTTAGTCTCAAACAGGACTATTGTATCCTTAACGAACGTTTAAGTTGATCTTAGCCGCAACGCGACTAATGCATCCTTAAACTAAAAACACCAAACCCAAATCTAAGTAAATACGGATTTGGACTAATCCACGTCCTACGGGCGACGGCATTATTCAGTCTCCGTATACAATCCACGGGAAACCACAAACAAAACAAACACCCACGACACGAAGTAAAATTCTGGAGAAGGAGAAAGTTGTTACCGCGATACGGTAGCGTAATTAACTGCAGGGGCTTGCGCCTGCAGGGAAGAGCGTCCCCATAATCAAAAACCCCTCAAGTGAGGGGGAATCTGACAAAGTCTGCTACATCGGCCGCATCCGTCTAAACCTCCGATACACGGTGCCATAAATCAACTTGGCATCTTCGGAGAGGTGGACGGATAAAACCAAATAGCATCTGTCCCGAATCTCAGCGTCAGGACATCCGCGGTCCTGTGCGCCGTCTTTCGGAGGGGAACAGATTCTGGCACGCCCGGTGGGACCTTTTCCTCTTTCCACTCCACGCTTCGTGTGTCGTCTTCGCGAACCAGTCGCGGTTTGTTAATGGTTGCCTTCGGATTTCAAGTTACTAAGATTTGGTCTTTTGCCTGGCGCAGAACTCAAGATTCAATGGCCTTCAACTACACCAACTGCTCGAAATGCCACTGCAACGGACGCTCCACCTCACCAGGAGGTGTAGCATATGGGCCCCAAGCGGCTTCCTTCCTCGCTCTGCCGGTAGACCAGGTGACCCAAGCCACCACTGGCCTGTTCTTCGGGACCATGATCCCACCTACAAGCTTCTCTGAGCCAATACCTGCACCGGAAGTGAACAAAAAGTCGGTCTTTGACCGGCTCACTGCTACGACGGCCCCTGTCGACGGGTCGCCCGCTACCAAACCGACAGCCTCTGTTTTCGCCAGGCTAAATCTGAACTCTAAAATGGCTGTCCAAAGGAAGGCAATAACTGCTGCCCCAGAAGTCGTCAAGGCGGCTTCCCCTGTCAAAGAGTCAGTCTTTTCAAGACTGACGATTCCTGCTCCTGCCCCTGCTCAAGGATCCGTCTTCGGCAGGTTGAATATCACCCCTCAGAAGACAACCTCAGTCTTTAAGAGGTTAACACCGGCGGCGCCTCATTCAGACAGGGGGCAAAAAGAAACTATCTCAATCTCTGAGCCAATCCCAACGGCTCGCCGTGCTCGACGTCACCATTGGCAACGAGTGAGGAAGGCAGGAGGCAACTCCCCCTCAGGGCTAACTCCACCGGCTCCAGTGGTGGAAGTCAACGCTGCTGTTCCAACTGAGAACAGCTTTGAACTGCTGAGGAGGGTATGCAAGAACTCTCCAACCGCTACGCTGAAAAGATCTCCTCCACCTGCGGAGAGAGTCCCAGAAACAAAGCAAGAACAGCCCCCTCAACGGCTGTCCTCAAGAATATACAAGGTTTGGCGAAGGGTTCAAGACTCCGTGATCGACATGGATCACTCCCGTCAACAAAAGAAGATGAAGGTGCAAAAAGAAAAGGACCGTCCTATTAAACAGCAGAGGACAACGATCACCAAGGTGTCCACTGCAACGGCCCCTTCAACTTCAACGGCCCACAAAAGAAGAAGGCCGGAGAAAACCCCCGCGCCCGCGGCAAATGCCAGAGGTGGTGAGCCTAAACGCCCTAAGTCCGGGGGCATGATAGTTCATACAGTTTATGTGGCATCAGGAAAGGAGGATAGCCGCATATCAACAGGTCATAGACCGCACACGAGGTCAGTGACCAAGGCTTAGGAGCAGCAGCAGAAGCTCCAAGAAATGATGAACGCTATGGCCGCACTTACAGGGCCAAAAGAAAACCTTGAAACGTCCTCGGATGAACGCCAAGAGGAAGAAACCGACGCCGAATTCCTTCGTCGGATATTGGAGAAGAAGGACAAAGAGGCTGCTGAACAAGCAGCCAACATACAGCGTATGGGCCTCCTCTTCCAAGACATGATAGGGATGATGATACAACAAGATCCTCCGGCTGAAGAGCCCCCAATCGTCCTTGAAGACGATAGGGGAGAGACGTCGAATCCTCCACCAGCTCTGTCCACTGCTAAAGAGGATACAATCTCCAAAGCTGATTTGGATGAGTACATAGCCCAGCAAATACGGGTTTATCATGCGACTGAAGCGGCCGGTCAGGTCGTAAAAACGGGGCGGCCATATCCAAGTTGGTACGATCAAATCAAGTACCCACCCGGTTACACAATTCCCAAGTTCCATGTCTACAAGGGGACGGGCAATCCTCACCAGCATGTTGCCCAGTTCAGGGCACTCTGCGGCAACACCGGCGGTGATGACAAGCTGTTGCTTCGCCAGTTTGTTGGAAGCTTATCAGATACGGCGTTCGAATGGTACTCTGAGCTCCCGAACGACTCTATTAAAACCTTCGCGGAGATGGAGTTGCTGTTTACTCAGCGTTTTGCAAGCGCCAGTGAACGTACCCCGATGACAGCACTGATTAACGCCAGGGTAAAGCCAGGCGAGACGTGGGTTCAGTACGCTATACGATGGCGGAACTTATGGTCAAAGTGTGAGCAGCGCATTGAAGAAGCTCCCGTGGTGGGTATGTTTGTGGGAACCCTCGATCCACAAGCAACCATCTCGCAGTTTATGATGTTTTTCAAGCCGACTACCTTCCAGGCCTTGATTGACAAACTAGCGCAAATGGATCAAATAGGCCATAAACCCCCTCTTCCAAGGCCAGACACCCGAAATGACAAAGGGAAGGGAAAAGCGATCGTCGTCGCTAATGCTCAACAACAACCGAGCGACTCGAAGCCGGTTGCTCGTCAAAATAATACGCGACCGTACGTGCCCCTTGAGGATAGGATGGGACGTCCTTATTCCTTTCCCCGCGATAAAACGAGGAGGTTATTCGAGCTGGCGTTGCGCAACAGACTCATAAATTTGCCGGATCCAAAACGTCTGTTGCAACCAAGTGATGTCAACGAGCCCAACTACTGTCCTTATCATCGAGTACTAGGCCATCCGATCGAAGATTGCTACATTTTCAAGAATTGGCTTGAAAACCAGTACCGACAGGGCAAGTTCGCGTTATCTGACAAATGGAAGGTGAATCCCCCGCAGCCCCACACCTCTAAGGGGACGAATACGCCGGGGGAAACATGCTCCGTCATTGAAGAAGCTCCTTGGGAGGTTGTATTATCAACCAAGACAAAGAGGATGCTAAACGATCTTCAGACATGTCCAGCGATTAGATGGAAGAACCCGTTGGAACCGCAGGTCATTGAAAGGATGTTGAAGCCACGTCCAACTCCAAAGACCGATGGTGGCGGTTCAAGCACTGGCAGCCAGCCGTCAAAATCTTCGAAAAAGAAAAAGAAGAAATCTAAGAAGCCCGTGAAGCCTGGCGGCAGACGCACGGACTTACAAAAGCAAATTGACGCGTTGGAAGAATACAACCAAAAGGCGCGGACTCCCATTACATTCCAAGAGTTCCTCAATCACGTCTTTCAAGAAGAAGATGAAGGAGAAAGTTCATCGGATGAATCCGAGAAATATGTGGCGAGCTGTCATATGATTTCCCATTCGATCACGAACGATGAGGAGACTCCTTGCACCGAAAAGCTGGGGGCAGATCCTGAACCAAAAGTTCTGGGGCCATCAGATGAAATAATTGACGCATTCCTTAATGAAGCTCGGTTGAAAAGTAAAACTGATAGGGAGCGCGAGGCGGCTATATTTGAAGGGGCCAAACGCCAGCGACTTGATGAAGGAGCTGAGACGATCCCGTTGGAGCTAAACACCTCCGCTGCCGACAAAAGCCAATTCAAGATGAGGAAAAAGTTTGCTAAGGCCATATCAATGGGCATGAAGCTGCCATCCTCTGAAGGAAACATCACCGGTGAAGTGGAAACGCACCCCTCCTATTGCTTATATCATCAAAAGATTTCGCACCCCACTCAAGAGTGCAAAGCTTTCGATAGATGGTGGCAAGGATATGTTGCTCATCGACAACGCTTTAAGCGGGAGAAGCGTAAAACTCGTCGAGAGCAAAGAAATACGACCGAAGGGAGTAAAAGAACTACCGGCGATTGTCGCGTAGTTAACACCGGCGGGTCACAAGTGCCTACATTCGGGAGCGATTCTGATGAGGAGCTGGAACTTGCCCCTCTCTTTAAAGGGTCCGCTTCGAGAAAAGAGGAAGAACCGAAGGTTTACGAAAATATCCGTCTACGTAATCGCACGCTGCCCGAAAAGAACCTCGGACCCTCGAACAAAAAAGATAAAGGGAAAGAAAAGGCCTCTGGGGATATCGTCTTAGATGACCAAGTGGTGGAAGAGCTAGCTGCCAAAGATCCACCAAAGAAGGATAAGGTGGACTACAACGTCTTAGCACATCTGAGGAAGCTGCCCTCACAGCTTAGCATTCTTGACGCCCTTTTGCTATCAAAAGAGGTGAGAGATTCGTTGATTAAGGTGCTCCAAGACCCAGAACAATTCCAAGCATGCCTGGACGAGGAAAAGATGAAGGATGAATTGGAGGAGGTGCACACGGCCGATGTTACTTTTGGCGATGAAGACCTTCTACTTGGGACGTGCGAACACAATCGCCCTCTCTATGTCTCGGGATACTGCCATGATATAAAGATAGGCAAAATCCTGATCGATAACGGGTCGTCTGTTAACCTACTCAACGTGCGGGTGTTGAAGGAAATCTGCATGAGCGTCCAGCACCTTACTCGGGACAAGATCACCATCTCCGGGTTCGACTCCCAATCGTCAAAGACTCTTGGATCTGTGATACTGACGCTACGTTTCGGGCTACTCGTCACGGACATTAAGTTCCACGTCATAGACGCCAAGACATGTTACAACGCTTTGCTCGGTCGACCATGGTTACACGAGTACAACATCATCCCTTCTACACAACATCAGTGTATGAAGTATTTTAAGGATGGTTTCGAGTATACCGTGACGGGAGAACTGAACCCTTTTTCTGTGAACGAGGTCCGCAAATACGAAGATGCCAAATACTTCTTACCGGATTTCGAAGACACGGAGAAGTGTCACAAGCCGGAGAACAAAGCTAACGCCGCCACCCCTGTCTTCGATAGTGTTACTGAGGTTTCGGATCCGCCCCAACACAACAATCCGGGACCATCGGCTCCTACATTGATCTTTGGTAGCGACTCGGAAGATGAGATCCGTGTTGTATTCTCTGCTCGACCTTCAATACGAACGTCCGCTGACGAAGAGCAAATTCTACAAGTCGCCATAGTGCCACTTAAACACCAGAAAGAACTGGATGCACTCAATATTTACAATGTAGAAGGGCTGCAAACGTTCTATATCCCTCCCAGGCGAGAAAGCGAGAAAGCAATTCTGTTCTACCGCTCTGAAGAAACCAAAGTGAAAAAGGAAATCTGGCATGGCGCGGATCCTACGCTCGACAGGCTTCAGCCTATCCGTCTTTCCAGATATTATACAGAGGGTTTGAAGAAGCTGCTGAAACGCCAGGGGATATCCTTCAAACAGACCGTTAGAAAGGCCAAATTCTATGACAGGGTCTGGAACGTTCTCGGGACTCAACGCAAACTACCTAATGGGAGAATGGAAACAAAAGGGCTTGGATACATCCGGTCAAAGAAACGAGAGTTACTGCCCGGCTGTTACGTCGTGTATGACCTCGATGAAGAAGCTGATGCTCAATAGGAGGACGCTAATCCTAAACCAGTGAAAATTCCAGATGCAAAAGAGCCCAGTCCATCGTTCGAGGAACAAATGGACAGACTTATAAAGAAAGCTGGTCAAAAAGTCCGAGATGATCACAACCGCGAGACAGCCATTTATGAGAAAGCCAAGATGCAACGCCTTCTCCAACAGGCCGTAAAGGATGAAAATACCGCTCCTTGTCAACCTGTCATAAAGAAGGCTCGGCGCAAAAGCAGAAATAAGTCGAAAAGCCAAAAAGACGCTCAACAACAACAAAGCATGGCGAAGAAGACACGCAAACGGGAGTCGAGCGTTATTGATCTATCCCTCATGAAGAAAATGAGTCGAGCATACTCTTTTCCTCGGGATAAGACGAAGAAGATACTTGATCTTGCTCTAAAGCATCAATTGCTTACATTGCCGGAATCCAAGCACCCCGAGCAAGCAAGCGAGGTCTCTGGCCCAAACTATTGCTCTTACCATCGAGTAATAGGGCACCCGCTCGAAGACTGCTTCATCTTTAAGAATTGGGTCGAAGATCAGTACCAGCTCAGCAAGTTCGCTCTGTCTGACAACTGGAAGGTAACGCCGCCACAGAAGCACGAACCCAAGGCCACGAAAGGAGAACCGGTTCCACATTGGGATTGGAAACGAATTCGCACCTGTCACATGATTACAATATTAAAAGAAGAGCCCGAGGACATAGAGGAGCTCCCTTGGTGCTTCGAAAACAGCAGCGACGAGATAATCTCAGAATTCCCACCAGCGCCAAAAGAGCTGGAAGATGGAATCCATACCACTGCAGATAACCTTAAGAAAATTGAGTTGGGATCGGCAGACGATCTGCGACCGACATTCATCAGCGAGCTGCTATCTGAAGAAAGGGTGGCTGCGTTAAAAGACGTGCTTCTACAGCATAGAGATTGCTTCGCGTGGAACTATTCCGAAATGCCGGGACTAAACCCAGAAATTGCTGTGCACAAATTGGCAATATCCCCGGACGTCAAGCCAGTCAAACAGGCGCCAAGAAGAATGCGGCTTGAGCTTGAGATGAGCATCAATGCTGAGGTCAAGAAGCTGATCGACTCTAGCTTCATCCAGGAAGTTCAATACCCTGAATGGATCACCAACATCGTCCCGGTGATGAAGAAAAATGGGACTGTGCGCATATGCGTGGATTTTCGGGATCTCAATAAAGCCTGCCCGAAGGATGATTTCCCGGTGCCAGTCACCGAACTAATGATAGACAGCACGTCTACGCATGAGATTTTCTCCTTCATGGACGGCTCATCGGGGTATAACCAGATAAAGATGCATCCCGAAGACCAGAAGCACACCGCCTTCAGGACTCCTTTGGGTATATTCTGCTACAAGGTGATGCCCTTCGGTTTAAAGAACACCGGTGCCACTTATCAAAGGGCCATGACAAAGATCTTCGATGACCTTATACACGAAATCGTCGAATGCTATATCGACGATCTTGTGGTTAAAAGCAAATCATACGAGGAACATCTCGAACATTTGAAGACCGTATTTCAACGCCTTCGGCAATACAACTTGAAGATGAACCCTTTTAAGTGTGCATTCGGAGTTTCCTCGGGCAAATTTTTAGGATTCATCGTCCGACACCGGGGTATCGAAATAGATCCGTCCAAGATCAAGGCGATCATGGAAATGCCTCCGCCGAGGACTCTTAAACAGTTGCGATCTCTCCAAGGGAAGCTCGCATACATACGGCGATTTATGGCCAATCTTTCAGGCAAGTGCCGTCCCTATAGCCACCTGATGAAGAAGGGAACCCCATTTGTTTGGGATCACAAGTGCCAAGGCGCACTGGACGAGATCAAGCAGTACCTGCAGAACCCTCCAGATTTGGCTGCTCCGGTTAAGGGAAAGCCTCTCATTCTTTACACGACCGCCCTTGAAGGTTCTTTAGGCGCGTTATGGGCACAAGAAAACGACCAAGGGAAAGAAAGAGCACTCTACTACTTAAGTCGAGTTCTACTGGGGGCAGAAAGCAACTACTCCCCCATTGAAAAACACTGTCTGGCGTTGATCTTCGCAATAACAAAGCTTAGACATTACACGTTGGCGCATGAAGTCCGTCTTATTTCAAAGGTGGACCCTCTCAAATATCTAATGTTAAAGGCTATATTGACGGGACGACTCGCTAAATGGACCCTGCTCTTGATGGAGTTCTCGATAATATATCAACCTTTCAAGGCAGTAAAAGGCCAGGCCATCGCCGACTTCCTCGCTGAGCATCCGATACCGGCCGATTCTGCTTTAAACTGCGATCTTCCAGACGAACATGCGTTTGATACGGTCAACGGTGATGATACTCGATGGGAGCTTTATTTCGATGGCGCATCTTCCATGAAGAAGCGCAAACAAAGCACCCCTATAATTAAATCGGGCGTAGGACTCATCTTTGTAACTCCACAAGGAGGGATAATGCGCTTTGCTTTCTCCCTAACAGAGCCGAGGACAAACAATGAAGCCGAATACGAAGCTCTGATAGTAGGCCTCGAGATCGCCATTGACATGGGAATTGAAAACCTCCTCATATACGGGGATTCTCAACTGGTCGTTAGTCAAGTAAACGGCGACTACCAAACATGCAAACCAGAACTGGTGAAGTACGGCGAAAAAGTGCAACAATTATTGACTCAAATTCCCTCCTATACTTTGGAAAACATACCGCGTGCGGAAAACAGCAAAGTAGACGCATTGGCCAAACTTGCTAAAGAACTGGCTGACGAGAACCTCGATGACGTTAGAATCGTGGTGCAAAGCCGTCGGGTGCTTGCCCCAGCAGAAATATCTCCGGAATCATCCGAAGAAAAAGGAGCGAGCGAGCAGACGACCCTGCAAGTAAAAGACTGGGAAAATACCGAGGATTGGAGAGAAGTCTTCGTAGATTACTTCAAGTCCCGCCGATTGCCTGAAGAAGCGTCCACAAGACATCAGCTTATGAAACGAGCTCTGTCTTTCGCCTTTGTCAATGATACTCTGTACAAGAGGTCATTTGATTCTCTGTGGCTGAGATGTTTAGGACCTGACGAAGCGAAAAAAGTCGTCCGGGAAGTTCACGACGGACTCTACGGTTCTCACCAAGCGGGCCCAAAGATGAAGATAAAGATCAAACGGATGGGCTACTATTGGCCCACGATGAGCCAGGACTGCCTCGAATATGCGAAGCAATGCCACTCATGCCAAATTCATGGGGATTTCATCCATCAACATCCGAATCCACTACATCCAACGGTGGCTAGCTGGCCATTCGAAATGTGGGGGACCGATATAGTCGGCCCCATCGAACCAGCATCGTCTAGAGGACATCGTTTCATCCTAGCGACGACCGATTACTTCTCTAAGTGGGCAGAAGCGGTACCGCTGAGAGAAGTAAAGACGGAGAATATTCTCCATTTCTTCAAGACGCATGTCATATATCGGTTTGGAACGCCGAGATGGATCATCTCCGATAACGGGCCAGCCTACAGAAGCCACAAGATCAGTCGCTTCGCGCAGCAACACAATATAGATTGGAGATATTCCTCGGTTTATAATCCGCGAGCTAACGGTCTAGCTGAGGCCTTCAACAAGACCTTGACGAAGATCATGAAGAAAACAGTGTCGCGAAATAAAAAAGACTGGCACGAAAGACTGCAAGAGGCTCTCTGGGCATATCGAACTACGTTTAAAACGGCCACAAACGCAACACCATATGCGTTAGTATTCGGGACAGAAGCAGTACTCCCCCTCGAGATAGAGTTACCCTCTCTACGAGCGGCAGTCCATTACGAGCTGACGGACGAAGAAAATGCTCACCTTCGGCTTGAGGAGCTTGACGCCCTTGAAGAAACACGGCTCATAGTGCAACAAAATCTGGAGGCCTATAAAGCAAAGATGACGCGCTCATATGAAAGATTGACCCGACCGAGGACATTTCGCCAAGGCGAACTCGTGCTAGTGGTCAAAAGGCCTATGATCCCCAATCGCGCCAAGCGGGGAAAATTCGAGCCAAACTATGAAGGTCCGTACGTCATAGATAAGGTCTACCAAGGCGGGGCCTATCTACTCATAGATATGCACGGTGAAAGGCCTTTCAGGCCGATAAACGGTCGCTTCCTAAAGAAATACTATGCTTGATAAGCCACAGCCTAGGTCAATAATAGATGACGACGACTACGTCCGCTCGCTATCTTCCTAAGCTCAAGCTTTATAAGCAGTAGCCCGCCTCTCAACGACGGACCGAAATGTCCTTAAACTAGTAGCAGACCGAAACGTCTTTAAACTACTACCGCAGCATCTTTTAGGCTGACGAGATTAAAAAAAACAAAAAAATAATATATAAAAAAAAACAAAAAAAACGGTATGTCCATAAGCAAAAAGGGCACGGATGAAAACCCGAAAGGGCTCCGTGAGTAAAAACAGCAGGGCTACCGACGAATGTTCGTGAAAACCTGAAAGGGCGCGACCTCGTAAATATATATATATATATATATAAAGAATAAAAAAACGGTATGTCCATAAGCAAAATGGGCACGGATGAAAACCCGAAAGGGCTCCGTGAGTAAAAACAGCAGGGCTACCGGCGAGTGTTTGTGAAAACCCGAAAGGGCGCAACCTCGTTAAAGAACACTTACAAGATCCTCTCGACCTTGTAAGGAGAAACCACCCGCCTGAGATCCTTACGACTCACAAGGGAGCAACACACTTAGGGATCCCCACGATTCCTAAGGAGAAAATACACTTGCGAGATCCTCACGACTCGTAAGGAGAACTCTTTTATGGGACCCTCACGGCCCATAAGATTTGAAAGTCTTAAGTTACAGAGACCTAAACCTGTGCTTAAGCAACCCCCACAACTTCCGATATTGCCCTACAAGTGGCTCAATACTGACCCTTGTATACAATCCACGGGCGCGAATAAACATTTCCCTAATCAAGTCTCATCCGAGACTGGGGATATGTTCGCATGATGAACAACCCTTGTAAGTCCTCTCGACTTACAAGGAGAAAACCCTCTGGTAGGATCCTTACGACTTACAGAGGAACATACACTTAGGAATCCTCACGATTCCTAAGGAGAAAATACACCTACAAGATTCTCACGACTTGTAGGGAGAAATACCTTTCTGAGACCCTTACGGCTCATGAAGTTAAAAGCCTTAGACGACAGGACCCTAACCCTGTTCGCTAAGCTACCTTTGTTCAACATCGACGGAGGCAGATGATGATTCGCTCCTGGCAATATCCCAGTTGTAGCGGTGTTGATGCCGAAATTGGTGCCTAATTCCAGGTTTATGGCGAAAAGCTAGTAGGCCGCACATGCATATGAAATAGCCGAAATGATGGGGCAACTTGCAATAAAAAGCAGCTAGTGAAAATGTATACATGAAAAATAGCCGAAATGATTGGGCAACTCGCAATAAAAATCAGCGAGTAAAAATAAAAAATAGCCGAAATGATTGGGCAACTCGCAATAAAAAGCAGCGAGTAAAAATAAAATAAACAGCCGAAATGATTGGGCACCGCGAAAAATAGCCGAAATGATTGGGCAATCGCGACCTTCGCGATATAAAAGCTGAAATGATAGAGCATCGCGGAGATAAAACAAAAAATGATGATAAAATTTTGGCCCTACAGTTAAGATCACATCGATCCCTGTATACAATTCAAAGGCGTAAACAAAGAGGGAACCATACTTTCCCAACAGGCTCCACCAGAAGACGAAGCCAAATCTCGACGGTTCAGTCCAACTCCGAAGAAACAAATGTCTTCAGCAAATTCCTCGACTCACGGATACAAACACTCCTTGACGAGAGCCTCCTGATCCGCGTCGACTCGCAGAGCCACCAGTGCCTCCGTGGGAAATTCTCGACTCGTTTCAAACCCCAAGGAAACAAATAATCCTTGGCGCTTGGGAAACAAATAATCCCTAGCAAATTCCTCGACTCACGGATACAAACACTCTTTGACGAGAGCCTCCTGATCCGCGTCGACTCGCAGAGCCACCAGTGCCTCCGTGGGAAATTCTCGACTCGTTTCAAACCCCAAGGAAACAAATAATCCTTGGCGCTTGGGAAACAAATAATCCCTAGCAAATTCCTCGACTCACGGATACAAACACTCCTTGACGAGAGCCTCCTGATCCGCGTCGACTCGCAGAGCCACCAGTGCCTCCATGGGAAATTCTCGACTCGTTTCAAACCCCAAGGAAACAAATAATCCTTGGCGCTTGGGAAACAAATAATCCCTAGCAAATTCCTCGACTCACGGATACAAACACTCCTTGACGAGAGCCTCCTGATCCGCGTCGACTCGCAGAGCCACCAGTGCCTCCGTGGGAAATTCTCGAATCGTTTCAAACCCCAAGGAAACAAATAATCCTTGGCGCTTGGGAAACAAATAATCCCTAGCAAATTCCTCGACTCACGGATACAAACACTCCTTGACGAGAGCCTCCTGATCCGCGTCGACTCGCAGAGCCACCAGCGCCTCCGTGGGAAATCCTCGACTCGTTTCAGACCCCAAGGAAACAAATAATCCTTGGCGCTTGGGAAACAAATAATCCCTAGCAAACTCCTCGACTCACGGATATAAACACTCCTTGATGAGAGCCTCTTGATTCGCGTCGGCTCGCAGAGAAATTGTGTCTCCGCGGGAAATTCCCGATTCGTCTCAACATGCAAATGAAGCCTCAGGCAGCAGGGACTAAAAAACTTGCTTCCTGAACAATGGAATCCTGCAAGTCAATCCAAAATGGTCTCTTGCATACTATTCATGGGTCTCACTCTCCAAAGTCGAATTTCGACGAGGAGGGAAACAACCGCTTGTGGGTCCTCACGACTCGTAAGCGGGAAAAATTCTCTTATAGGATCCTTACGACTTGTAAGAGAAAACCACACTTGGGAATCCTTACGATTCCTAAGGAGAAAGCTCACCTACGAGATCCTCTCGATCCGTAGAGAGAAGAGTCTCTATGAGACCCTCACGGCTCATAGAGTTGAAAAGTCTTAGGCAGCGGATCCGAACCTGCGGCCTAAGCCATCGCTATTTCTTAAGAAAGTCAAGATGCGTGCTCTATTATCCGTCAACCATGTTTATTAAGATAGCATGCCGATAATAAAAGAAAGAAGAAAGCTACAGAAAGAACATCCGATTTACATTTGATCAGGCGTTCGAGAAGCATTCATTTATGCATGGGCATAAGACTCAGGACAAGAAATAAGACAAGCTGAAATAAAAAAAAGAGGAGGGTTTCCATTCATATTGCTAAAAATTCTTACAATCACAAGAGCAATGAATAAGAAACATTATTCAAATTATTACAACGGTATAACCTCAGATCCGGGGCACGGATTGAGGAATTCAAAAGTAAAGCCATCCAGAGTTCTTCTGGCCTTTCTAATTATTCTTATGCGCAGCCTCTCGCGCTCCTCTGTGTCAAGATCCTCGGCAAGCCCTCCCGGCCTTCGATAAGTAGCAACTATCGTCGTCTGCTGGAAGATTTGGTGTAGGATGTCAATGAGGCTGTCCCGCCGTTTCTTCGAGATCAGCCCCGTCAGGTACACTGAATGCACCTTGTTCTCGGCATCATCCAGCACATTGAGCGGCAGGGCCTCGTGAAGACCCGGAAGTGCTCTCCATATTGCTCCCAGCACGACTTTCAAAAGAGCCGAACGATGGGATAGCATCCAACCACCGCTTGCGTTCAGACGACCCATGACCTCTGCACATTGAGCGTCTGTAAACTCCTGGTTTTGTTGACGACCCTGTGCGCGGATATCGTCATAGGTGATGAACTCGTGCAAACTGTATAGATGCACCGCCATTATGCCTGGAGGAAATACCACAGGAAGATTAGCGATAGAAGAAAAATAATATACATAGAGGGCTAAATTCCTAGAGAGCAAAGCTCTGTTCAGGGATTAAAACCCATGAACAAAAGCTTAATGAAACCCCAATAGGGATCTCTTTAGATCAAAAGATCTGTGAGAGCAAAGCTCTTTGAATGAGATTAATTTAAATTAATTTGATTTACATTAATTTTACCTAAAGTTTCTAACTTTGAAAATGAGCAAAGCTCTGATAGTGAAACCCCAATGGGGATCTCTCTAGATCAAAAGATCTATGAGAGCAAAACTCTGCTGGTTAAGATTAGTTAAAATTAATTTAATCAAAGAATCAATTTTACCTAAAGTTTTTCTAAAAACTTTGGAAAGGAGAGCAAAGCTCTGGAGTTCTTGAAGGCAAGAGCAAAGCTCTGAAGTTTTTTGAAAATAAAAATCTGAAAGATGATAAGCATCTGTGGGGGACCAAAGGTCCTATTTATAGGCATCAAGTGCCTCTTCGACTTCCGAAAGTTATCACGGCGGTTGGAATTCCGCCACCGTTGCGATCACGTTTGGGGCCACATAAGCGCAACGGTGGGGGGGCATTTGTTTACCCCAATCAGAGCAAAGCTCTGTTCAAATTCCGAGGTGGGAGATAAAGCAACGCTTCATCTTCCCCCAATCAGAGCAAAGCTCTGCTTTGAAAATTTAAAAATTTAATAAATGAAGCAACGCTTCAAATTATTTGCGCTGCGCAACACGCCACGTGTCAGGCGCAGATGCATCAGCAGCGCCCGAGAAGGCGCACCCAATCAGAGCAAAGCTCTATTAAAGGAAGCAACACTTCAGTTGCGCAAGCACTGCGCTGCGCGACACGTGTCAGCGCAGATGCGCTAGCGCAGTTGCGCTGCGCGACACGTGTCAGCGCAGATGCGCTAGCGCAGTTGCGCTGCGCTGTGCGGTGCTTGACACGTGTCACGCGCTGGGGCATCTGCGCCAAACAGAATTAAATTTCTAAGAAATCTTTTCTGTTCTTGTTAAAACAAGAAGATTTTCTTCTGCAAAGCAAAAGCCCTTGGATCAAAGATCCAACGGTAGGGAAAATTCCCCAAATCACTCAGAGAAAAATCTCTTTAACAAATTTAACTAATTTATGGGCACTATAAAAAGGACCCCAGACCTCAATTCAAAGGTATCAACATCTTTCTAAAAAAAAGAAGAGAACTCTTGAGAACTCCTCAAGAACAACAGAAGGTAAAAACCTTTAGGAAAAAGAGAAAATTCTCTTATGGACAGATTATTGATCTAAGAACAAGATCAATAATCTTAAATAAAAAGAAAAATAAGTAATAATAGTGCTTTGCACTTTCTTATGAACCATTGGTTCTTTGAAAACAAAAGAAAACTTGTTTTCTTTGATTTAAAATCGATCAAAATATAAAACAGTGCTTTGCACTTGAAAAATTGCGCTGTTGTGCTCCTTTGTCGGCGCAACTCAACAGAGCGCGCCACGTGTCAGCAGCGCAACAGCGCAGCGCACTGCGCTGTTGCGCTTGCGCTCACCAGAGCATGACACGTGTCCTCACCACAAGCGCTTGCGCTCAGTGACTGGCGCAAAGCGCTTGACAAATGCAATGCATTTCTTTTCCTGAAGGGCCAGGCCCAATTAAGAGACCAAGCAGGCCTAATTAAATTGATGCTCTGCATCATTTATAAATGGGCAGAGCCCAAACGAAATAATAAAAATGCTACGCATTTTAAAAGGGGCAGAGCCCAAACAAAACAGATGCATTGCATCATTCATAAATGAGCAGAGCCCAGAATAAATTGATGCTCTGCATCTTTTATGGGCAGAGCCCAAACAAAAAAAATAGAAGTAATGCAATGCATTATTTAAGTGTGGGCAAAGCCCTAGTACAGGTCTAATAGACCAAAAATAAATAAGGGTGTTGAACATTTTCAACTGGACTTAACCCAATTTTGGCCGTAAGTCCTCAAATTAAATTGACTGAGCACAGCCGTTCTCTTAAATTAATTTATATCCGGTTCGAGGGTACATCTCCGAACTCCTCTGACACCCATCGTTGTAATCCTTCAACGACGTCAGAGAGGTGACGGGTCCTGACGACCACACATCAATATGGACTGCAGGGTCCTTAAACTCGTGAACCGAAACGTCCTTAAACTAATATTGGACCGAAACGTCCTTAAACTAATATTCGTCCCTAAATGGGAATGTTGGACCGGAACGTCCTTAAACTAATGTCGGACCGAAACGTCCTTAAACTTAAACTAATGATGGACCGGAACGTCCTTAAACTAATGCTGGACCGGAACGTCCTTAAACTAATATTGGACCGAAACGTCCTTAAACTAATATTCGTCCCTAAATGGGAATGCTGGACCGGAACGTCCTTAAACTAATGTCGGACCGAAACGTCCTTAAACTAATGATGGACCGGAACGTCCTTAAACTAATGCCGGACTGAAACGTCCTTAAACTAATGATGGACCACTACGTCCTTAAACCGGCGACGGACCGAAACGTCCTTAAACTAATGATGGACCACTACGTCCCTAAACTGGCAATGGACCCCCATGTCCCTAAACTGGAACACGGACCACTACGTCCCTAAACTGGAACAATAGAGCCTTCAAATGCTCTTTTGTCGGATCTAAACGATCCCGTTTAACTTGATCTTAGCCCCAAACACGGCTAACGTATCCTTAAACATTCAAACGGACTATAAAACTCCAAATCGACTTTGGTTCAAGGGTACATCTCTGAACTCCTCTGACATCCGCCGTTGTAATCCTTCAACGACGTTAGAGAGGTGACGAGTCCCGACAGCCAGATACTAAACGGATTATTACATTAAGTTGATCTTAGTCTCAAACAGGACTATTGTATCCTTAACGAACGTTTAAGTTGATCTTAGCCGCAACGCGACTAATGCATCCTTAAACTAAAAACACCAAACCCAAATCTAAGTAAATACGGATTTGGACTAATCCACGTCCTACGGGCGACGGCATTATTCAGTCTCCGTATACAATCCACGGGCAACCACAAACAAAACAAACACCCACGACACGAAGTAAAATTCTGGAGAAGGAGAAAGTTGTTACCGAGATGCGGTAGCGTAATTAACTGCAGGGGCTTGCGCCTGCAGGGAAGAGCGTCCCCACAATCAAAAACCCCTCAAGTGAGGGAGAATCTGACAAAGTCTGCTACATCGGCCACATCCGTCTAAACCTCCGATACACGGTGCCATAAATCAACTTGGCATCTTCGGAGAGGTGGACGGATAAAACCAAATAGCATCTGCCCCGAATCTCAGCGTCAGGACATCCGCGGTCCTGTGCGCCATCTTTCGGAGGGGAACACCCGTGGTCTACATCAAACGCCAACCATAACCTCAAATACCGGTCGGTCCATGACAAGTCTGCGTGAAAACTGGGGACAGAATCTCCATCAAGCACGTCCCGACTGATACCCAAGATAAATGGACAGTGTCTGGTGCCTTACCTGTGATACCCATACAAGTGCTTTCATAAGTGTCCCATACCACTTATAGTCAACCTTATACGCGTCCCACAAACGTCGACAATGCAAAACATCAATAGGGTTCACTGATTGTGTACAAGTACGTGTCACTATCACTTATCCAATCATGCTCATCCACTAACGTACTTGCCACAATCACCACTAATACCTAACACTGGGTAATGCACATGATCAATATGTTACCAATGCAATGACATATATATGATGTGATGAGAAAACAGTATGTAAGGCATGATTAAGATGTCATAAGTCGGTATCTTACCACTTGCATAATTTATCATAAATCAGGTATGCACAATTTAGCGAAACTATGAACATGGGATAAGTAGTGTGTTTGATTATCTAACCAGCAAATTTGATTTCACGTCAATCGGGTTTCGGGATCACTATATATGGCCATTTCATTTTAAGCGTTCACTGCTGGAAATCCGGTTTCAGAATCGGAAGTCCGTTTCGAAACGCATTTTAATCCCAGTTGGGACCCGAATTTAGTGACACTATAGTTGAATGAAATCTAGGGTTTTCAATAGGGTTTTCAACGCAACATACGGATTCTCAATCGCATGTACGTCAAAAGTTATGCACTGTTCAACACTAGTATATCAATTCTGGTTCTGTTTGGGACTGCTATACGTCTCGATCTTTTAAATTGCAGTTTAAATAACAAACGATGATATAACGGGGTGAAATCACTTGCGTTATTTAGCTAACAGATTGATATTCAATAACATGCAGGGTTTCGCAACATACGAGTCCAGGAAACAAGGTAGTAAACATTACAGGACAGAAAACAATAACCAGAGTTGCTCTGGACTGCAGTCCAGAGCCGCTCTCCGAGCCGATTCTCGTCGTAAAATCAGTACAGAAACAATTGAGAACTTGCATAGGGTTACAGGTCGTCGAGTCGGATTCTATTTGAGCCCTCGAACGCATTATTTCAATATGTACATAATTAATTATAATTTTAACAAGTTTCAGGTGCGGGAAATTCCCAGTTTTACGGGTGTAATTGGGGGTGTTCGTTTAAGCCATTAACAATTGTATTTTCCAGTAAAATTTCTACACAGTGTTCATTGCCACATGGGCCAGAATATGCAATCAAGTTCCGCCAAATTAAATGAAGGTTTTCATTCGGATTTTGCATCGAACAGTTATGTCATATACGGTTTCACGAAACGTAAACGTAGAATTTGTAGTATTATGAATTGTAACGGATATAATATAGCATGCAGCAAGTAGGGTACTTGTCTGGAGACGTTTTGGCGATGCACGGTAGCGGCAACGGCACGAACGCGCGACGGACGGCGCGGCTAGGGTTCGCGGCCTCGGCCCGCGTCTCGGATTCGACGTCGGAGTTGTCTGGGGCGACTCGTGTTCGCTGGGAGCGGAGTGGGATGCTCTGTCGATCTCCTGGAATGTGCTGGGGTCGGCGATGGTCGGCGAGGTCGCTCTCCGGCGGCGGCAGCAGAGGGTATGAGGCAATGTTGGTTTTGGAGAGAGAGAGAGAGAGGGCAGTGGGTAGTGGGCTCAGTTGTAGGTGATGGCGATGATGATGCTGAGAGCGAAGGGTGTCGACGAGGTGGTTCAGGTCAGTGGAGGCTCGCCGGCGTCGAGGGTTCCTGGGTGGGTTCGGTGGTGGCGAAATGGATGCAGGGGAGCTTGGTGAAAGAGTGCAGTGAGGAGATAGGGTGGCGATGAGGGAAGGGAAGGAGAAGGTGGGTGAGGTGGAGTGGACGTCGGCGCTGGGATTCTTGCGTGGGGAAAGAGAGAGAGACGGCGGTGGGGGAAAAGTGAGAGGAGGGAGAAGCGCGAGAAAGAGGAGGGAGCGAGGGTGAAGGGAGGGGGCCGTTGAGGGGAGTGGGTCGTAGGAGGGGACGCGCGCGCGTCGTGGGCGCGAGAGAAGCGGCGACGTGGGGGAGCGCGAGGGCGATGTGGGGGCTTGGGGAAGTGAGCGGGAAAACGAATACGAGTGGGGAAGAAAGATAATGGAAGCGGGTCGGGTAGGTTTAGGCGCGTGGGCTGCGATGTTGGGCCGGAGGAAATGAGGTTTAGTTTTAATAAGAGGGAAACGGGCTGGACCGGGGTTGATTTTGGATTTAATGATAATTTAAATAAATTTATATTGGGCTGAGATTAAATTGATAAAAGGGAAATTAATTTGTTTTGGGCTTGGTTTTACAGGTTCAAAAAAATTTAATTGCGACAAATCTAGCAACCAATTTCCTACGAAATTTCGAGGAAAAAGGGAAAGGGAAAAATATAGAAAAATAACCGAGAGAGTGGGCCGGTTCAGGTTGGGTATTAAAATTAAGGGATAAAGGAAAATGGGGAAAATGGGCCGGGCGGTGAGGGGTCATAGGAAAAGCAAGGGAAATGAAACTGGGGCTAGGGTTTGGGAAATGGGAGAGGGAAAATATATATATGGAAAATAAAAAGGATTGGGAAATTTAAAATACTATGAATAATTTATAAATATGAATAACTAAATTTGTAAGTAACCATTTTTATAAAAATACGGATATTGGTGTACAAAAAGAACTGGGTATTACAATCAATCTCTAAGTCATGTTTGAAATCGAATAGTGGAAAGGAGGATTATGTTTAACGGGAGTCTCGTACATACCCGAGACAACGGCCCACACGCCCGGGACATAACCCTGTCAGCCGGATCGCTTGATCCTACCTAATATATATAAGAATCACTGTTCGAATGATCATCCTCTAAAACACGGTCCCGCTAAATACGATACTCTTTCCACTTCGATTTCGCCTTTTTCCCCAGGTTTACACTATTGATGAGTATGATTTAGTCGTGTACAAGTATGCACCAATAGCACGGTTTTGTCACTGTTCACTGTATTAATCACGGTCACGAATCATTCACTTTTCCATTGGCGTACTTGACACTCCTAAACCAATATCATTCACGCACAATAATGCAATGTCCACTAAATAATGACGCGCACTAACACTATGTATATAGCAATTGGGTAAGGTATGTATATTTATGCAGTTAACAAGTCATGTGTAATATGAACTAATATGCACGTCATAAGCTTAGAAAAATTGCAGTAATTCATATGTTCAGAATTCAGTGAAATGATAGAAATACGGTAACAAGTACACTCTGTCGGCAGTTCAGTAAAATTGGTTTCAGTACAATCGTATTTCTGGTATTCAAGTTACAGCCGTTTCAATTTAAGTGCTCGCTGCAGGAAATTCAGTTTCTGAACTGAACGTCCGTTTCGCGGCACAATTTTCACCCAGTTAGGATCAGAATTTAGTGACGCTGCAGTTTAATGAAATATAGGTATTTCAATAGGGTTTCCAACACAAGAGACGGATTCTCAATCGCGTCTGTATGTCAGAAGTTATGCACTGTTCAACACTGGTGTATCAATTCTGTTTCTATTTGGGACTGCTATGCGTCCTGTTCTTTTAAATTGCAGTTTAAATAGTAAATCATGATAAAAAGGGGTGAAACCACTTGAGTTATTTAGATAACAGTTTCATCTTCAAAAAGGTGTAGGGTTCCGCTACATACAAGTTCAGGCAGCAAGGTAGTAAACATTACAAGACAGAAAACAACCACCAGAGATGCTCTGGACTGCAGTCCAGAGCCGCTCTCCGAACCAATTATCGTCATAATTTCAGTATAGAAACAATTAAGAACTTGCATAGGGTTACAGGTCGTCGAGTCGGATTCGATTTTAGCCCTCGAACGCATCATTTCAATATGTACACAATTAATTATGATTTTAACAAGTTTCAGGTGCGGGAAATTCTTAGTTTTTACGGGTGTAATTGGGGGTAATCGTTTAAGTCAGTAACAATCATATTTTTCAGTCAAATCCCTACTCAATGTTCATTGCCACACGGGCCAGCATATACAATCGAGTTCCGTCAAATTAAATGAAGGTTTTCATTTGGATCTTGCATCAAACACTTATGTCTTATAAGTTTCACGAATTATAAACACGGAATCAATGGTATTTTGGTTTGTAACGGAAATAATCTAGCATGTAGCAAGTAGGGTACTTGCCTGGAGACGTTTTGGCGACGCACGGCAGTTGCAACGGCACGAACGCGCGACGAACGGCACGGTTTGGATTCACGGCCTCGGCTCGCGTTACGGGTTCGTCGTCGGAGTTGCCCGGAGATGGCTCGTGTTCGCTGGAAGCGGAGTGGGATGCTCTGTGGATCTCCTAGGATGTGCTGGGGTCGACGATGGCCGGCGGTGGTCGCTCCGGCGATGGGCAGCAGTAAAGTTCGAGGCTCGTAGCGAATTGGGTTTGTGAAAGAGAGAGAGGTAGTGGAGGGCTCGGTTTGGAGGTGATGGGGATGCTGCTGAGGGTGTAGAGGTGTCGACCGAGGCAGTGGGGACTCGTCGACGTGATGGGTGCAGGTGGTGGCCGAGGAGAGTCGAGGGTCGGGGGCGGGTTATGTGTGCAGTGTAGGGGCTCTGTTGATGGAGAGAAGAGAGCGAGGGAGGAAGGATGAGGGCTTTAGGAGGAGGCTAGGGTGCTCGGTGATGAAGGAGGAGGTCGGTCGTCGTCGTCGGGGGTGAGCGGCTGCAGGGAGTGTGGAGAGAGAAGAGAGGGGTTTGAGATTGAGAGTGTGAGGGAGAGAGGAGAAAGGGGAGACGAGGGGTTGAGGAGCTCGGGGGTCGTGGTCGTGAGGGACGAGAACGTGGGTCGACGGCGCGGGCGACGTGGGCACGAAGCGACGTGGGTGCGCGCGGAGGGGGGAGAAAACACAAAGGAGCGGGAAAATTTTATAACGAGGGGGAGAAGAAGGAGTTAACAGAAGCGGGTCGGGTCGGGTTCGTGGGGTTATGGGCTTGGAAGCTTTGGGCCGGGAAAGAAATTTAATTAATTTGCTGCTGGGCTGAGGAATTAGGGAAACTTGGGCTAAGGTTTAAGAATGGGGAAAATATATATATTTTTCTGTTTTGGGCTGGGGATTTAGGGTAATTATTTAGTTTTAATTTTGGGCTTTGATTTTAATTGGTTTAGAAAAATAAATACTACAACCTAAGCAACTAATCTTCACCCAGAACAATAATACGGGAAAAATGGGATAACATTCGGGGACTTGGGAAATGTAGGAATAATTCATAGATGGGCACGGGGATTTACATCATACCCCCTTACAAAAATTTTGTCCTCGAAATTTAACATGGATACAAAGAAACAAAAGTACTAAACAAAGAGATATGGAAAACGTGCACGGATATCTTCCTCCCGCTCCCAGGTGGATTCTCCTGGGGAACGACCGCCCCAAGACACTCGGACTAACGGAATGACCTTGTTCTTCAGCACTTTCTCTCTGTGGTCGAGGATGGTGGTGGGCTGCTCCTCGTATGATAGATCGGTACCCAAAACTAACTCCGAATAGTCTAGAACGTGACTCTCATCCCGAACATAACGCCGCAACTGTGACACGTGGAAGGTATTGTGCACACCAGCTAGCGATGGAGGCAAGGCAAATCGGTAGGCCACCTCTTCTACTCGCTCTAGCACCTCAAAAGGTCCGATGAAACGGGGACTGAGCTTTCCCCGACCTCCGAACCTGATAACTCCACGGGTAGGGGAAATCTTCAGGAACACGTGATCTCCGACTTCAAATTCTAGTGCCCTCCTGCTGATATCTGCCCAGCTCTTCTGTCGATCCTGAGCCGTCTTAATACGCTGCCTGATCATTTGGACCTTGTCGACTGTCTGAACAATGTGGTCGGGACCCAGTAGTCTTCGTTCTCCCACATCATCCCAACACACTGGGGATCGACACTTCCGCCCATAAAGTGCTTCAAAAGGAGCCATCTGGATGCTAGCCTGGTAACTGTTGTTATAGGAAAACTCGACTAGATGCAGATGATCTTCCCAGGAACCCTGAAAGTCCAACATGCAGGCTCTCAACATATCCTCGAGCGTCTGAATCGTACGCTCGGATTGTCCATCCGTCTGCGGGTGATAAGATGTACTGAACTTGAGGCGGGTACCCAAACTCTCCTGTAAGCTCCTCCAGAAGTGCAAAACGAATCTGGTGTCTCGATCTGACGCAATGCTGACCGGAACACCGTGAAGTCGCACTATCTCCTGCATGTATCTCTCTGCCAGTGACTCTATCGACTGTCCCACTCGGAATGGTAAGAAGTGTGCAGCTTTCGTGAGGCGGTCGACGATAACCCAAATGGCGTTATTGCCCCTAGGGCTCCGTGGTAAGGCCGTCACGAAATCCATGGTAATGTGCTCCCACTTCCATTCTGGTATCGGAAGCGGTTGCAACAATCCCGCTGTCCTCTGATGATCCGCCTTCACCTGCTGGCGGACCAAGCATCTGGATACGAACCGCGCAATTTCTCGATTCATCCCGTTCCACCAAAAATGCTGCTTTAGATCCCGATACATCTTCATACCTCCCAGATGCATAAAATAAGCTGAACTATGTGCCTCAGCCAGTACTTCTTCTCGAGCATCTCCTTTGGGTACGCAGAGTCTGCTACCGAACTTCTACTTGCGCTCTGAACTTTTGCAATCGAGGATCATCCGTTTGTGCAGCATTGATGCGATCCACAAGGGAAGACTGTACCTGTAGTTTCCAAAATTGAGTGAGTGCGCTCGGTGTAACAACTTCAAGCTCGAGTCTCTGAAAGTCCTCAATAATGCTCCTCTGATTGGTCAACATCATGACCGCTGGCTTGCGACTGAGAGCATCTGGTACAACATTTACTTTCCCCGGGTGATACTGAAGGTCCAAGTCGTAATCTGCCATCAGCTCTAGCCATCGGCGCTGCCTCATGTTTAGTTCCTTCTGAGTGAAGACGTACTTCAGGCTTTTATGATCCGTGTACACCTCCACTTTCTCGCCCAATAGATAGTGCCTCCAAATCTTCAACGCAAAAACCACTGCAGCTAACTCCAAGTCATGCGTAGGATAGTTCTTCTCGTGATTTCTCAGCTGTCGAGAGGCGTAAGCAACCACTCGACCGTGCTGCATCAGAGCACAGCCTAATCCCTTCCCTGAGGCGTCACTATGTATCACCAAACCACCGGAATCATCTGGTACTGTAAGAATAGGCGCCGTGGTTAACTTCTGCTTCAGTGTGTCAAATGCCTGAGTACACTCCCCTGTCCATGCAAACGGTACCTCCTTCCGTGTCAGCCTTGTCAACGGTTCAGCGATTCTTGAAAAGTCTTGGACGAACCTCCGATAATAACCTGCCAATCCCAGAAAGCTTCTGATCTCGGCTACTGACTTCGGCATTGGCCAATCTCTGACAGATTCTATTTTTGCCGGGTCCACTGAGATGCCTTCGCCCGAAACAATGTGTCCCAAGAACTGAACCTTGTCGAGCCAGAATTCACACTTGCTCAGTTTCACGTACAGCTTCTCTTCCCGAAGAATTTGTAGAACCGTGCACAAATACTCGACATGCTCCTCCCGGGTCTTCGAGTAAACAAGTATGTCGTCGATAAATACAACGACAAACGTGTCCAAGTACTTTGGAAACACCATGTTCATCAAGTCCATGAATATCGCTGGAGCATTGGTAACACCGAACGGCATCACAAGGAACTCATAATGTCCGTATCGGGTCCTGAAGGCCGTCTTTCATACATCCTCGGCTGCTACTCTGATATGATGGTATCCAGAACGGAGATCCAACTTCGAAAATACCCTGGCCCCACTTAACTGATCGAATAAGTCGTCGATGCGCGGGATTGGGTACTTGTTCTTTATTATGACTTTGTTCAGCTCCCAATAATCTATACACATCCGCAGCGATCCATCCTTCTTCTTCACTAACAGAACTGGTGCACCCCACGGTGAAACGCTCGGCCGGATAAATCCCTACTCCAAGAGTTCTTCAATTTGCTTCTTCAATTCTGCCAGTTCAACCGGTGCCATTCTGTACGGGGCCTTGGAAACTGGTGCTGTACCTGGAGTCAAGTCGATCGAGAACTCCAAGACGCGTGGAGGTGGTAGACCTGGTAAATCTTCAGGAAACACGTCCAGAAAATCCCGAACAATCTCTAGGCTGGGCTCTCATCAATCTCCATAACTGTCAGCTCCGTTGGCTTGGCTCTATACTTGACTGGCACCAAAGATTCGCTCCCGCCTTCTAAAATAAACTCCGGGTGGTTGGGAATGCGGAAGATCACGTTCCTTGTTCGACAATCAATAACTGCATGGAAGGTACTCATCCAATCCATCCCGAGAATTGCGTCATAACTGCCTGTCCCGATCAAAAGGAAATTCGCATAGAATTCCCTGCCACACACTACAACCGGACAAGATCTACATTCTCGACTAGATACTATCACGCCATTACCCGTATGTATTTCCCAACCCTTGGTTAATGGTTCATGTGTTATGGAGTGTGTATCAACGAAATGCTCAGATATGAAACAGTGCGATGCTCCAGAATCAAATAGTACTCTAGCTGGCAAGGAATGTACGAGTAGAGTACCTGTAACAACTTCTCCCGAAGCCTCTGCCTGCTCGGCGGTCAAGGTGAAAGCCCTTCCCTGACCGCAACCTGTATAGGGTTGCCTCTGCTCCTGTAGTCTCTGCTGCTGCGGTCCAGAACCTCCCTGTATCTATGCTCGCTCGGGGCAACCGCTAATCCTGTGCTGACTGGATCCGCAAATTAAGCACTGTCCCTTGGCGCGGCGACAGTCCTTCTGGGTATGCCCATCTCTATTGCAGTAGCCGCAAACTACGTTCTGTCTCTGGGGACGATGCTGGGGCACGAACGGACGCTTCATCTGTGTCGTTCCAGGCCTGTGAACCGGTATGGCTCCTCGAGAGGGTGCGTGGGTGCATGCTGGAACGACTGGGGGCTTCCTGAACTTGTTGATCAATTTCTCCTGAATTCTCGCCGCGTTGAGTACCTGTGCAAAAGTCTGCAACTCCAGTGACGCGATCAACTGCTGCAGCTCGAAATCAAGTCCCTGCAAGAAGCGTCTGGCCCTGGTGGCCTCTAAAGCGACCATGTATGGAGAAAATCGGCTCAGACGGTTGAACTCTGCCGCGTATGCGTCCACTGGACGTCCATTCTGCTTCGGTAAAATGAATCTTTCCTCCATCTCTGCCTCGGCGGTAGAAGGGAAATAATGGTCCAGGAAGCACTGCTTGAATTTGCTCCATTCAATTGGCATGTCTAGCCTGCTTTCTTCCACTGACCACCATGTACGGGCTTCATCTTCCAACTGGATCTTTATCACATTCACTTTATCTTCCTCTGGTATCCTGGCAGCCGTCAGCAAGTTCTCCATATTAACTAGCCATTGCTCGGTCTCAAGTGGCTCGGCTAGCCCTGTGAATGCAGCTGGATGCAACCTCCGGAAATCTGACACGGTGACAGCCCTAGCAGAGTAAGCTGGTGGAGTAGTGCCCTCGGGGGCGGTAATGAGTGCGGAGGGTCCCCCTGCAGTGGTAATAGCCCTGAGTCCCTCGGTGAGTAAGTCCGTCTTCCTCTCCTGAGCTTCTGCGAGAGAGGTCAGTGCACTAAGTATTCTTTCCGTGCGATCCTGAGAACTTGAGTCCGAGGAGTGGTCGTTCGGGGACGTCATATCGCTGGAAGATTCAAAAGGATATGATTAGATACAAGGATGAAAATCAGGAATAGTGAAGCGAAAATAATGTAATACAGTGTAGTTAATGTTATCCCTTACTACTAAACACGGCTCTGATACCAACAAAACCATGTCACGCCCCGCTTCCCAAAATATGGAAAACGAGGGATGACTAGGCCAGCCATGCTCCTACGGTCAAGGAATAATCCCGTCGTAGTCACACTTCGGCTTCTAACGTTACATGGTAATCAGTAAACAAAGCACAGCAGTAAAGGAAATACATCACTAAACTATTACATCAAAGTTCATTGTTCACAATTTACAAATAAACAAGAAGGAACTACTAACCGAGTTCGAATACAAGGTCTCTTTAGGGAAAGCAGAAAAGAAGAAAAGGTACTCCAACTAGCTCGAAGGGTAAGTCCGACTCCTGCGCTGGTTCTTCCTCGAGGTCTGAGCATTCATACTCAGGTCGTCAGAGCGACGTAATAGCAATTTTATAATAATGACATGAAACATGCAAATAAGGTAGTAACGGTGAAAGTAAAATGCGGATAATCGCTATGTCACTAAATGATGCAAAGTATGATCTGTGTCCCTATCAGTCTCTAAGTCATGTTTGAAATCGAATAGTGGAAAGGGGGATCATGTTTAACGGGAGTCTCGTATATACCCGAGACAACGGCCCACACGCCCGGGACATAACCCTGTCAGCCAGATTGCTAGATCCTACCTAATATATATAAGAATCACTGTTCGAATGATCATCCTCTAAAACACGGTCCCGCTAAATACGATGCTAAACCATGAACTTTGATGTAATAGTTTAGTGATGTATTTCCTCTATTGGATCTAAACCATGAACTTTCATTCCCGATAGATCATTCACTTTTCCATTGGCGTACTTGACACTCCTAAACCAATATCTTTCACGCACGATAATGAAATGTCCACTGAATAATGATGCGCACTAACACTATATATATGGCAATTGGGTAAGGTGTGCATATTTATGCAGTTAACAAGTCATGTGTAATATGAACTAATATGCACGTCATAAGCTTACAAAAATTGCAGTAATTCATATGTTCAGAATTCAGTGAAATGATAGAAATACGGTAACAAGTACACTCTGTCGGCAGTTCAGAAAAATTGGTTTCAGTACAATCGGATTTCTGGTATTCAAGTTACAGCTGTTTCAATTTAAGTGCTCGCTGCAGAAAATTCAGTTTTTGAACTGAACGTCCGTTTCGCGGCACAATTTTCACCCAGTTGGGATCAGAATTATTGACGCTACAGTTGAATGAAATATAGGTTTTTCAATAGGATTTCCAACACAACAGACAGATTCTCAATCGCTTCTGTACGTCAAAAGTTATGCACTGTTCAACACTGGTGTATCAATTCTGTTTCTGTTTGGGACTGCTATGCGTCCTGTTCTTTTAAATTGCAGTTTAAATAGTAAATGACGATAAAAAGGGGTGAAACCACTTGCGTTATTTAGCTAACAGTTTCATCTTCAAAAAGGTGTAGGGTTCCGCTACATACGAGTTCAGACATCAAGGTAGTAAACATTATGAGACAGAAAACAACCACCAGAGCCGCTCTCCGAACCAATTCTCGTCATAATTTCGGTACAGAAACAATTAAAAACTTGCATAGAGTTACAGGACGTCGAGTCATCTTCGATTTGAGCCCTCGAACGCATCATTTCAATATGTACACAATTAATTATGATTTTAACAAGTTTCAGGTGCGGGAAATTCTCAGTTTTTACGGGTGTAATTGGGGGTAATCGTTTCAGTCGGTAACAATCATATTTTTCAGTAAAATTCCTACTCAATGCTCATTGCCACACGGGCCAGCATATACAATCGAGTTCCGTCAAATTAAATGAAGGTTTTCATTTGGATCTTGCATCAAACACTTATGTCTTATAAGTTTCACGAATTATAAACACGGAATCAATGGTATTTTGGTTTGTAACGGAAATAATCTAGCATGTAGCAAGTAGGGTACTTGCCTGGAGACGTTTTGGCGATGCACGGCAATGGAAACGGCACGAACGCGCGACGAACGGCACGGTTTGGATTCGCGGCCTCGGCTCGCGTATCGGGTTCATCGTCGGAGTTGCCTGGAGATGGCTCGTGTTCGCTGGAAGCGGAGTGGGATGCTCTGTGGATCTCCTGGGATGTGCTGGGGTCGACGATGGCCGGCGGTGGTCGCTCCGGCGATGGGCAGCAGTAAGGTTCGAGGCTCGCAGCAATTTGGGTTTGTGAAAGAGAGAGAGATAGTGGGGGGGCTCGGTTTGGAGGTGATGGGGATGCTACTGAGGGTGTAGAGGTGTCGACTGAGGCAGTAGGGACTCGTCGACATGATGGGTGCAGGTGGTGGCCGAGGAGAGTCGAAGGTCGGCGGTGGGTTATGTGTGCAGTGTAGGGGCTCTGTTGATGGAGAAAAGAGAGCGAGGGAGGAAGGATGAGGGCTTTAGGAGGAGGCTAGGGTGCTCGGTGATGAAGGAGGAGGTCGGTCGTCGTCGTCGGGGGTGAGCGGCTGCAGGGAGTGTGGAGAGAGAAGAGAGGGGTTTGAGATTGAGAGTGTGAGGGAGAGAGGAGAAAGGGGAGACGAGGGGTTGAGGAGCTCGGGGGTCATGGTCGTGAGGGGCGAGAACGTGGGTCAACGGCGCGGGCGACGTGGGTGCGCGGGGGGGGGGGGAGAAAACACAAAGGAGCGGGAAAATTTTATAACGAGGGGGAGAAGAAGGAGTTAACAGAAGCGGGTCGGGTCGGGTTCGTGGGGTTATGGGCTTGGAAGCTTTGGGCCGGGAAAGAAATTTAATTAATTTGCTGTTGGGCTGAGGAATTAGGGAAACTTGGGCTGAGATTTAAGAATGGGGAAAATATATATATTTTTCCTATTTTGGGCTGGGGATTTAGGGTAATTATTTAGTTTTAATTTTGGGCTTTGATTTTAATTGGTTTAGAAAAATAAATACTACAACCTAAGCAACTAATCTTCACCCAGAACAATAATACGGGAAAAATGGGATAACATTCGGGGACTTGGGAAATGTAGGAAAAATTCATAGATGGGCACGGGGATTTACACTTCTAGTCTGCTTTCTTCAACTGACCACCAAGTACGGGCTTCGTCCTCCAACTGGATCTTTATCACATTCACTTTCTCTTCATCGGGTACCCTTGCGGCCGTCAATAGGTTCTCCATATTGACCAGCCATTGCTCGTCCTCGAGTGGTTCGGCTAGTCCCGTAAATGCAGCTGGATGTAACCTCCGAAAATCCGACACGGTGCCTGTCCTGGCAGAAAAAGCTGGTGGAGCAGCGCCCTCAGGGGCTGTAATGAGAGCAGAGGGTCCTCCTACTGCGGTAATTGCCCTGAGTCCCTCGGTGAGTAGGTCCGTCTTTCTCTCTTGAGCTTCTGCGAGGGTCGTCAATGCACTCAAGATCCTCTCCATGCGATCCTGAGAACTTGAGTCCGAGGAGTGGTTGTTTGGGGACGTCATGTCGCTGGAAGACATTTAAACGGATATGGTTAGATACAAGGATGACAGTGAGGGATAGTGAAGCGAAAATAATGTAATAAAGTGTAGTTAATGTTATCCCTTACTACTAAACGCGTCTCTGATACCAACAAAACCATGTCACGCCCCGCTTCCCAAAATACGGAAAACGAGGGATGACTAGGCCAGCCATGCTCCTACGGTAAGGAATAATCCCGCCGTAGTCAGATTTTGGCTTCTAGCATTACATGGTAATCAGTAAACACAACACAGAAGTAAAGGAAATATATCACTATTTATTACATCAACTTTCATTGTTCACAATTTGCAACAAAACAAAAAAAAGAACTACTAACCAAGTGCTAATATAAGGTTTCTTTAGGGAAAACAGTAAAGGTACTGGAGGCATGACCGTCTAAATCTCTGCAAGCTCGAAGGGCAGGTCTGACTCCTGAACTGGTTCTTCCTCAAGGTCTGAGCATGCATACTCAGGTCGTCAGAGCGACATGATAGCAACATTATAATAATAACAAAAGACAAGAAAATGAAAGTAATAATGGTGGAGATAAAATGCAGGTAATCAATATATCACTAACTGATGCACTGTATGATCTGTGTCCCTATCGGTCTCTAAGTCACTTTTGAAATCGAGTTGTGGAAAGGAGGATCATGTTTAATGAGGATCTCATACGTACCCGAGACTACGGCCCGCTATCGCCCGGGACATAACCCTGTCAGCCGGACCGCTAGGCCCAACCTAATATATATAAGAGTCACTGTTCGAATGATCGTCCTCTAAATCACTGTCCTCGCTAAATAAAATTCCCTTTCCACTTCGATTTCCCCCTTTTTACCTAGGTTTCACTATTCGTGAGTATAGGCTAGTTGTGTACAAGTACGCATCAATAACACGATTTCTTTCACTGTTCACTGTATGGTTCATTATTACGTTCACTCACTATTCATTGGCGTACTTGAAACAACCACACCAATACTACACACGCTCAACAATGCAATATACACTGAGAATTAACACGAATGTCCACTATCACTAGAGGTCTTGTAGTCGAGTAGAACTATGAATCATGCCGTTAAACAATTTATATGCAGTACAAGTCGCTATACATCTTATGAGCTTAGAAAATTTGTATTAAATCATGTATTCAGAATTAAGCAAAAAGATACAAAAGAGATAATAAGTAAACTCAGTTGGAAGTTCAAAAAAATTAATTTCAAGTCAATCGGGTATCGGGTTCGCAAGTTACAATCATTTCATTTTAAGTGTCCGCTGCTGGAAATTCAATTCCTGAAATGAATGTCCATTTCGCAACACAGTTTTCATCCTGTTGGGTTCAAAATTAGGTGATGCTATAGTTGAACAAAATTTAGGTTTATCAGTTAGGTTTCCAAGTCACCAGACGGATCGATAATATCCATAGTTTACTGGAAGTTATACACTGTACAATAAAGGGGTATACGTTCTGTCCCTGTTTAGGACTGCTATACGTTCTGTTAATTTAAAATACAGTTTAAATAGTAAACGACAGTAGAAAGAGATGAAATCACTTTCATTAGTTAGATAACTATTTCATCTTCACTATGGTATAGGGTTCCGCATTATAACATGTTTATACAGCAGAGTGAAAGCATTACAAAATGAGAATCAACAGCCTGTGCTGCTCTGGACTGCAGTCCAGAGCCGCACTCCGAACCAGTTTCCGTCATCTTTTTAGCATAGAATCAGATTAAAACTCTTATGGGGTTCTAGGTCGTCGAGTCGGCTTCGATTTGAGCCCTTGAACTCAACATTCTAATTTATAATCAATTAACTGTGATTTTTACGAGTTTCTGGTACGGAAAATTTCAGTTTTAACGGGCTTAAAAATGGAATGACCTATCACGTCAGTAACGACTGTATTTTCCAGCCAAATTATAACACGACGTTCGTTATTAATCGATACATCCTATGTGATCAGTTTCCGTCAATTTAACGGGGGGTTTCCATTCGGATTTTGCATCGAACACTGACATTATTACTAATTCGCACGACGTGTGTATACGGAATTTATTGGTATTTCGATTTGTAATAGGTAAAAATTAGCATGAAACAAGTAGTGTACTTGCCTGACAACGTGTTGACGACGGTATGGAGGAGACAACGGCAACGGCGTGATCGCGACACACGCGCGGCTAGGGTTCACAGCTTCGGCTCGAGCTTGGGTTCTTGGCAGTGGAGGCTTGGTTGCTGGGGTCCCGACGGTGAGAGTGGTGGTGGTCTGTTGTCGGCGGCAGAGGAGGGGCTCGGCGAGTTCGTCGGGGGCAGCAAGGGAGATGGGTTCTGGATAAAGGGCAGTAGGTGTTGATCGGGTGTTGAGGTGGAGGCGAGGGCGCTCGGTGATGAAGGAGGAGAGGAGCGGAGCTTTTGTGGTGCTGGGAGTCGAGGGTCGGCGATGGAGGTTGGTGGAGCTAGGCTTGGCGAGGGGCGTGCAGGGGAGGTGGTGCTGCTGTTGAGGTGGCCTCGACTGCAGGCGAGGGGCTCGGCTAAGAGTTGCCGAGGTCGATGAGGGGGCAAGGGGTTGCAGTGTCTCTGAGGAGGGGAGCTCGGTGAGGGGATGGGTTGAGTAGGGATGGTGTTGGGTGTTCGGAGGGAGGAGAGGAGAAAGGGAGGAAGGCGAGGGGGATTGCTGGCGTGGGCGTGGGTGTGGATTCGAGAGAGGGGAACCGGGAGAATATGGGGAAGGAGAAAGGGAGAACGAGGGTGAGTGGGAGAGAGAGAGAGTTAGAGAGACGAGGTCGAGGAGTGGGACATGGGGAGACAAGGAGCGGGGGCGATGGCAACGTGGGAGTGACGTCGTGGGAGAGAAAAGAAGCGGGAAAAGATAGGAGGGAGTGGGGAAGAAGGAAGGCGGGTCGGGTTTGGGGCACGGGGCCGGGTCGGGTATGGGCACGGGGATTTGAGGTTGGGCTGGGGTTAGGTATGGGCTGGGCTGGGATTATTTGTTTAGAAAAATAAATTTTCAGAATTAAAAATAACCACAAGCATCTAAATTCATACACAAAAATTGTAGAGAAAATTTGAAAATATTCAAGGGGACAATTTTTGTATTTACGGAACTGGGAATTTACAGAATCCCAAGGAAGAAGATCCAGAGGAGGTGAATCACATGGAAGCAAACCACGATGAAGAAGCTCCAGCCGAGGAATAAGGACTAGGAGAAGAAGACCCCGTGGCAGAAGAACCTCCAGTGGCAATCCCTGCGAGGCGCTATGGAAATGGACGCCCCTATCTCAGCGCGCGAGCTTACCGTAACCTGCTGAACTTTCATAACCGCGACTAACGTGATTTATCTTTTGTTTTCTCTGGCCAAATAAATCTATGTATAGTTTAAGGCCACCTTTTATCTTTCGAGAATGACTTGTTTGAAATTTTCTGGAATAGTAATAATAAAGTTTCCGAGTTCGCTAATCTTTTGAGTATTAATTCGCTTGATGCATTGACTATTTTCCCTCCCCAATAAATTTCTGTCTCTTCTGAGATTCATTATTCTTCACTCTTGCACTTTGTGCTGACCTGACCCTCGTCTTTTCAACATTCAGGTTAAAAGTACTACTTTCCGACCTTTTGAATGGGCCGTATTCTACCGTAATCCATACCCTGGCTAGCCCCTATACATTTATAATGCTATCTCCCATTACCATAATTACATTCAGTGACATTACTATTTGAAATCTAGTTTTCGTTATTTGAAATCTAGTTTTCGTTATTTTGTGTTAATATATATATATATATATATATATATATATATATATAAATTTTGCGCGTTATTAACTACTTCCGTTTTACTCATTTTAAATGCTTTGCTATCCTTCACATTTTCAATAGCGCAAATATACGTCGCACATACTATTTTGCTTTATTTTTCTTATTTCACCATATGGGGTTCCTCAGTTTATTTTAAATTGTTTGATCGATATATTTATTCTAAAATATTTTGGCTTATCAACCAACCATTCACTATTGCTTATCATTGTTATTCTATTTCCTTGTATTGCATGTATAGTTTATTATTATAAATGGTTATACCTTGTGCTTACTTATAACTATCATTTTAGCTGCGCCTCTTCTTATACATATAAATATTAATTTTCGTCTAGTTACTTTTGCGTAAATCGCTATGTAGCACTAATTGATTTTTGTTGCTTTTCGCATGATATTTTATAGGTTATCGTATTTTAAATTTCAAGGACGAAATTTTTGTAAGGGTGGTATGATGTAATACCCAGTTCTTTTTGCACCACACCAATATCTGTATTTCTATAAAGTGTTGCTTACAAAATTTATTTATTTATATTTATAATTATTTTATTTATTTTAAACCTCTAACCTTTAAACCTACCCAAACCCTAACCCTATTTCCTTTTATATTTTTCCACTCCCTCAGCCCAGCCCACACGCTCTCTCTCTCACTCTTTTATTATTTCTTTCATGGCCCAAACCTTTCCCCCAAGAACCCCGGCCCAAACCCTTCTCCCCATACCCGACCCGCTTCCCTTTCTTCCTCTTTTCCAGCTCGTTCTCACTGCCCGCGACCGCTTCTCACGCACCCACGCCTCGCACGCACGCCCTGCGATGCGCGCCTCCCTTAAACAACCTCAACGGTCACACTCGCCACGACCCAGCCACGCCCCCTTCTCACAACCGCCGTGACCTCCCTCGCCTGCATCTCTTCACTCCCTCTCGCTCTCTCTCTCTCCCCCCTTGTTCACATTCTCTCTCTCCCCCCCTCACGTTCCCTCTCCTCCTCTTTTCTTCTCCTCCTGCCTCGTCCATCCCACTCCTTCCTTCCCCGAGCTCGAGCTTTCTTCCCCCGAGTCCACCTCCACCTTCGCCTCGCCGACCCTCGACCTCACCGCATCCCCCTCGCCACCTCCTTCTTCCTTACCACCATTGATCCTCCATCGATCACCGAGCTGCTAAGACAACCCCCTATGCAACCTCCTTCCTCCATAGCATCAACCGAACAACCCATCATCGCCCCTCGCCACCAACCTCCACTACCGACCACCTTCACCGGCTACCCTCACTATCGTTGGTCAACAACAGCCGCCGGTCGCCCTTCTCCACCGCGAGCTCCTCTCCAATTCAGCTCCGCCCGCCCCTGACTGCAGCTCCAAGCCAGCCTCCCATCTCCAAAGCTAACCCTTTGCCACCAAGCTCTAGCCTGCACCTGAGTTCCTCCCTTGCTGCCGCCGACGACAGCGACCACCACCACCCTCGCCGTCAAGACCCAGCAACCAAGCCGCCGCTGCCGAGAACTCAGGCTCGAGCTAAGTCGAGTTGCCGTGCCGTGCTGATGACGCGTCGCGCCGTACCCGCCTGTGTGCAGCGACAGCACCCGCTTCGTACCCGCTACCGCACCAACACCATGCCACGCCGTGCCTGCCTCCATGCCACCGCAGACCCACTCACGTGTCGCGCCCTGTGCCTAGTCCCCGTGCCATACCGTGCCCAGCGCCGCATCGTGCCGTGCCACGCACCGAGTCATAACCACGTCCACCGCCGTATCGCGCCCACGTCGCCACCGCGTCCAGTACCGGATCATCGCGCATCGTGCTCGCGCCACGCGCCCGTGTCCAGCATCGCGCCGTCTCATGTGCCGAGACAAACCCTGCAGCGGCATCGCTTCCATATCAAGCGACCGAAGGCAAGTGAACCCCCTTTCACTTGCTATAATCATGCTAAATATATTATAATTGGTTAATTATGAGTTAGTATATTGGATGAAGGTGAACATATGTAAATACATGCTACATGTTCGATGGTAAACCCTAAACCATAACCTATTTTAAACCACCTTAATTTGAGATAAACGAACCACTTTACTGTTAATGAACATCGTGTAGAAGTTTGGACGCAAAATATCGAGATTATCACTATGAAATGACATCATTATAACCCTTACGAAATCTGAATTTTTCCGGACATGTTAAACCGTTAAAAACCTGATAAATCATTTATATATCGGATCTTAGAGTTCCTTGGCTTGTATCGAATCTTACAGGTTAACCTACAGTATTCTATAGTTGATCTTTAATTTTAACAAGTTATGATAGAGACAACTGAGGAGAACTACGGTCCTGGACTGCGGTCCAGAACAGAAATCCCAGTTAACCCCTTTTTTTAAATCACCGTATGTCCTTGCTCAAATGCGAAAATGTGCGAAACCCTATATCGTTACGTCGAAAATTGAGTTAGCTTTCTTACCCCACTAATTTCACTGGATTCCTTTTCTGTATAATATTTTTAACACGTTTTATAATGTCGACGTGTCTAGCTGAATTCTTCAGTGACAGATTTTACACATCAACCTTAACCTAACCATAACTCCCTGTTGATACAGGATATTACTGATATGCCAATTGCGTTGGAAACCTAACTGATATACCTAAAAAAAATTAACTATAATGTCGCCTAATTTCGATCCCAACTGGGAGTAAAGCGTGTTACGAAACGGACTTCCAGTTCTGAAACCGGATTTCCAGCAGTGAACACTTAAAATGAAATGGCCATAACTAGCAAACCTGAAACCTGATTGACACTAAACTAATTTTTATGGATAGATAATTAAACATACTACTTACCCCTTTTTCATCGTTCCGCTCAATTCTACATGTATGAATTATAGTAAATTATGCAAGTGGTAGGATACTGGCTGATGACATTTTGTTCATATCACAATTATCGCATTCTCATCATATTATGTAGAGCACCTATATATTGGTAATCTAGTGATCGTGTACATTATCCATTGGTAGATATTAGTGTTTGATTGTGGCAAATACGTTAGTGTTAAAATGTGAATGAATAAGTGAAAGCGACACGTACTTGTACACAATCAACGGACCCAGTTAATTTATTGCATTGTCGACGTCTATAGGACATGTATAAGTGTAACTATAATTGGTATAGGACGATTATGAAAGAACTTATATGGGTGTCATAGGTAAGGCACCAAACACTATCCATTTATCTTGGGTACCAGTCGAGACATGCTTGATGGGGATCCTGCCTCCAGTTCTCGCGTAGACTTGTCATGGACTGACTAGTATTTGAGTTTATGGTTGGTATTTGATGTAGACCACGGGGTGTGGGGTAGTTTGAGTGTGAGTTCAAAGGAATCTCGGGAGTCCCATTGCCGGCATACACAGCGATTTTGGGAGTTATATGGGTGATATTACTAATTATTAGCGACCCGGGCCCGTGTTCCCTTGCCCCTGGGGCCCTACCCTTGGGTGGGGGATACTCACGAGTGGTTGACTCTCACACTTGGACTGACGATAGGTTTAGCGACCTGGACAGTGAGACTTAGAGACTGATAGATTTAGTGACATGCATTGATTGCTGACTCGATACACCTGCCTTACTGTTTACCCGCTTTACCGTTTACCTGTACCGGTTCCTTCATGCTCATATCATCACTTCATGCTTGCTGTTTCATATTCATCATTGTTATACATGTTACATATGTATTTCTATTTATTGCTATTGTGTCGCTCTGACGACCTGAGTATGCATGCTCAGAGTGAGAAGTGGATTTTGCTCGGACCAGGACCTGACGTACCTCGAGGATATTGCGGACATCTTGATCCGTGACTCAACGCTATCTTTCCTTGATCTCTATCTGATTAGTTTTGTATCTGTTTTGATTTAGTGACTGCATTTCTCATTACCTATGCATTGATTACTGATTACCACGTAAAGCTAGAAGCCGAAGTATGACTACGGCAGGATGTTTCCTCGACCTTAGGAGCATGGCTAGCCTTGTCAACCCCTCGTATTCCGTATTTTGGGAAGCGGGGCGTGACATAACCATAGAAAGAACTAAGTTCTTTTATTAGAGTTAAACTCTTGGTTTGAGAATTAAATTCTCTTTTTGTGGGAGCTTTTGGGAGGGGTTCCTCTTCTTTAAAAAATTAAATTCTCTCTCTATTTTTCTTCCCCTCCCCCTCTGTCTCCTCTTTTTTTTGAACTTAGAGTTTATGGGGGGTTCCTATGTTATTTGGAAAGAGAGATCATTGGTCGTTGGAACCCACTACCTCTCCGACAACGCTGAGGGATTACAGCGCCATATATCGAAGGTTTGGAGGGATGTACCCTTTGAATCATGTCCCACTTATCAGGAGGAAGAATATGTTGAAGCTTAAACTCCTAACTGCTGAAAAAGGCCTCTTTGCATTCGCGCACGTGCGTCGCACGTGTTGGACGCACGTGCGTCGGACGTGGCTGGCGCACGTGCGTCGCACGTAGCGCCTGCACATCATAGGGGCAGCTAAGGCCATAACTTGGAGAACTAAGCTCCTATGGAGAACTAATCTCCTTTGAGAATTAAATTCTCCCACGTGTGTTGCACATGTTTGGCTCACGTGCGTTGCACGTGGCGCGTATGTAGCGGGCGCACGTGCATTGCACGTGGCGCACATGGCGCTTGCGCATATGCGCATTATGGGGGGTAGCTAAGACCCTAACATGGAGAACTAAGCTCCTTTGAGAATTAAATTCTCCCACGTGCGTTGCATGTGGCGTGCATGTGGCAGGCGCACGTGCATTACACATGGCGCACATGGCGCTTGCACATATGCACATTATGAGGGGGCAGTTATGGCCCTAACTTGGAGAACTAAGCTCTTTTGTGAATTGAATTCTCTATCTTTTCTAAGAGGTATCCCCTCTTATTTATATGGGAGTGGTAGAGGAGGGATCCCTCTTTTTCCCGATGTGGGACTAAAAATGTATTCCCCATGTAGTAGAGCATTTTCTTCCTTAGATTACATGTGCGTAGAATATTTGCTCATAACTTTTGATCCCGGATGAATTATGAGTCCCATAATATATCAAATCGAAGGTGTTTTCGAGATGCTTTCGATACCATCAGAATTTAGTTGTTTCTCATTCGGGTGTTTGTCAAAATACAGTCTGGAAAATACTGATTCGCATTTTCTTAAGCGTATCGCTGCCATTTGATACCTTGGGCTCTTTTGCGCAGAAATTTTTGGCGGGAACAAATGCCCCCCACTACTTTGCCCACGTAAGTATGTACGTTGGTGAAGTAGTGCAGAGTTATGTATGGCCATAGAATTGAGGGCTTAGGGACAAGTTTTAGGGTCCTTGTAGCCTAAGACTTTTTCATCTTCATGAGCCGTAAGGGGCTCAAGAAGGTTTTTTCTCCCTACAGGTCGAGAGGATCCCGCAGGTGTATATTCTCCCTAGAAATCGTGAGGATTTCTAAGTGTTCATCGCCTCCGTGGGTCGTAAGGATCTCGCTCGGGTATTTTTCCTTACGAATCGTAAGGACCCGTAAGTAGCTTCTTTATTTCAGTGGAATGTAATTTTGGCAAATGTGGCCCGTAGATAGTCCATCTCGACCTCCTTGTAGGGCAGCGATTGCTTAGGAAACAGGTTCAGGTCTGCTGCCTAAGACTTTTCAACTTTATGAGCTGTAAGGGTCTCATAAAGACTTTTCTCCCTACGAGTCGAAAGGATCCCGTAGGTGTATTTTCTCCTTAGGGATCGTGAGGATTCCTACGTTTTCTCTTGAGAGTCGTAAGGATCTCGCAAGAGAATTTTCTTCCTCACAAGTCGAGAGGACTCGTAAGTGATTGTTTCCCTCCTTGTCGATGTTCGACTTCGGAGAGTGTGGCCCGTAGATAGTCTATCTTGACCTCTCTGCAGGGCAATGATGGCTTAGGAGACAGGGTTAGGATCTGTCACGTAAGACTTTTCAACTTTATGAGCCATGAGGGTCTCATAAAGACTTTTCTCCCTACGAGTCGAGAGGATCTCGTAGGTGTATTTTCTCCTTAGGAATCGTGAGGATTCCTAAGCGTGCTTTCTCTTGAGAGTCGTAAGGATCTTGCAAGAGAATTTTCTCCCTTACAAATCAAGAGGACTCGTAAGTGATTGTTTCTCTCCATGTCGATGTTCGACTTTGGAGAGTGTGGCCCATAGATGGTTTATCTTGACCTCCCTGCAGGGCAATGATGGCTTAGGAGACTGGGTTAGGATCTGCCATCTAAGACTTTTCAACTTTATGAGCCATGAGGGTCTCATAAAGACTTTTCTCCCTACAGGACTAGAGGATCCCGTAAGTGTATTTTCTCCTTAGGGGTCGTGAGGACTCCTAAGTACGTTTTCTCTTGAGAGTCGTAGGGATCTCACAAGAGAATTTTCTCCCTTACAAGTCGGAGGACTCATAAGTGATTGTTTCCCTCCTTGTCGATGTTCGACTTCGGAGAGTGTGGCCCGTAGATGGTCTATCTTGACCTCCCTGCAGGGCAATGATGGCTTAGGAGACTGGGTTAAGATCTGCCACCTAAGACTTTTCAACTTTATGAGCCATGAGGGTCTCATAAAGACTTTTCTCCCTACAGGTCGAGAGGATCCCGTAGGTGTATTTTCTCCTTTGGAGTCGTGAGGACTCCTAAGTGCGTTTTCTCTTGAGAGTCGTAGGGATCTCACAAGAGAATTTTCTCCCTTACAAGTCGAGAGGACTCATAAGTGATTATTTCCCTCCTTGTCAATGTTCGACTTCGGAGAGTGTGGCCCGTAGATAGTCTATCTTGACCTCCCTGCAGGGCAATGATGGCTTAGGAGACTGGGTTAGGATCTGCCACCTAAGACTTTTCAACTTTATGAACCATGAGGGTCTCATAAAGACTTTTCTCCCTACAGGTCGAGAGGATCCCGTAGGTGTATTTTCTCCTTAGGGGTCGTAAGGACTCCTAAGTGCGTTTTCTTTTGAGAGTCGTAGGGATCTCACAAGAGAATTTTCTCCCTTATAAGTCGAGAGGACTCATAAGTGATTGTTTCCCTCCTTGTCGATGTTCGACTTCGGAGAGTGTGGCCCGTAGATAGTCTATCTTGACCTCCTTGCAGGGCAATGATAGCTTAGGAGACAGGGTTAGGATCTGCCACCTAAGACTTTTTAACTTTATGAGCCGTGAGGGTCTCATAAAGACTTTTCTCCCTACGAGTCAAGAGGATCTCGTAGGTGTATTTTCTCCTTAGGAATCATGAGGATTCCTAAGTGTGCTTTCTCTTGAGAGTCATAAGGATCTCACAAGAGAATTTTCCCGCTTATAAGTCGAGAGGACTCGTAAGTGGTTGTTTCCCTCCTTGTCGAGATTAGACTTTGGAGAGTGCGGTCTGTGAATAGTATGCAAGAGTCCATCTTGGACTGACCTGCAGGGCCCCAGTGCTTAGGAAATAGGTCCTTATCCCCCATTGCCTAAGGCTTTTCCCTACGAGTCGAGACGAGTCGAGAAGTTCTCGCAGGAACATTATTTTCCCCACGAGTCGAGACGAATCGAGAAGTTCTCGCAAGGATTTCCTAACGTCAGTTAACTCCTGCTAATAGAAGTTCGTTAGGGTCTGTAGTACTAGGGTTTTTTACCCGTCGCGTTGGCTGGTGTATTCCTCGACGCACAATCTTGTTGTTTGAGTAGCCCCGCGACTGTCGTGTCTCTGATCCCTTCGGGGGCTGGACAAGACGTCTTCAAGTAATCTTCCAGGTGATATTACCATCGAAAGAGCAAGCGTTAGGGATATTCCATGTCGCTTTTTACTTGAGGTTAGGCTCAGTTTGGGAGCCCCGATGAGTCATGACCACTCCGCGCTGGTGTGGGATGATCTCCAATAGTCTTTTCAGGTCTCATTTGAGTTGCCGTCAAGACCCTAAAGCGAGGGATTTCCCTTGGCTTCGTTGGTTAACATTGTGTCTGCAATATTGTGTCGAATGTCGAGGTTGTCTCTGGGTTGTCTGTGAACCATCGAGATTTGGAACTAGGGGACTTTGTCATGGCTCCGATTGGTAGATATTGTATATTCCTGCAGAGACACTGATTTCCTTGCGGGTCGACGTGGATTGAGATGCTCTCGTCAAGGATGCTGATTTCCCTTAATCGAGGTTTTTGCCAAGGACACTGATTTCCTCGGAGTTGAGATGAATCGAGAGATTCCTGCAAAGACACTGATTTCCTTGAGGGTCGACGCGAATCGAGATGTTCTCGTCAAGGACGTTGATTTCCCTGAATCGAGGTATTTGCCAAGGACACTGATTTCCTCGGAGTTGAGACGAATCGAGGTATTCCTGTAAAGACACTGATTTCCTTGCGAGTCGACGCGAATCGAGATGCTCTCGTCAAGGACAATGATTTCCCTGAATCGAGGTATTTTCCAAGGACACTGATTTCCTTAGAGTTGAGACGAATCGAGGTATTCCCGCAAAGACACTGATTTCCTTGCAGGTCGACGTGAATCGAGATGTTCTTGTCAAGGACGCTGATTTTCCTGAATCGAGGTTTTTGCCAAGGACACTGATTTCCTCGGAGTTGAGACGAATTGAGGTATTCCTGCAAAGACACTGATTTCCTTGCAGGTCGATGCGAATCGAGATGCTCTCGTCAAGGACGCTGATTTCCCTGAATCGAGGTTTTTGCCAAGGACACCGATTTCCTCGGAGTTGAGACGAATTGAGGTATTCCTGCAAAGACGCTGATTTCTCTGCGGGTCGACGCGAATCGAGGTACTCTCGTCAAGGACGCTGATTTTCCTGAATCGATGTATTTTGCCAAGGACACTGATTTCCCTAGGGGCTGAGACGAATCGAGGTATTCCTGCAAAGACACTGATTTCCTTGCGGGTCGACACGAATCAAGGTGCTCTCGTCAAGGACGCTGATTTCCCTGAATCGAGGTATTTGCCAAGGACACTGATTTCCTCGGAGTTGGTTGACTTGTTTCCGAGACGAAGCGTTGATCCGGCGGGGAGGTCATTGGTTGACTCTAGGTTGTCTGTGGACCGTAGAGTCTTGGAACTAGGGACTTTGCCGTGGCTCTGTTTGGTGATGTTGCGTTCAAATCCTGTTGGAATGAGGAGGATCACCGTTGCTGATTTTTAGGCTGTAGATGTTGCCGTTAAGATTTGGAACTAGGGACTTTGTCATGGCTCCGTTTCGTTGTGTCGCTTCCGTGCCCTGCTGGCATAAGAAGGAACGCCGTTGTTGATTTTCTGGGATGCAGATGTTACTGTTGAGATCTGACTTTCCCTTTTGACAGGATCTGGTGGGGGACATGTAGTTCCCTTTTCGTTTATGCCCATGGATTGTATACAGGGGTCAGTATGGACTGCCTGTAGGGCAAAAGTTTCATTCTTTCATTTTTTTTATTTCTTTCCGCGATACTCTATCATTTCAGCTTTTTACATCGCGAAAGTCGCGATTGCCCAATCATTTCGGCTATTTTTCATGGTGCCCAATCATTTCGGCTATTTTTTTCTTTTTACTCGCTGTTTTTTATTGCGAGTTGCCCAATCATTTCGGCTATTTTGTATGCATATATTTTTACTTGCTGATTTTGTTGCAAGTTGCCCCATCATTTCGGCTATTTCATATGCATTTTTGGCTCGCTGATTTTTATCGCGAGTATGGAACTTGGAATCTGGTGCCAATCTCAGCATCAGCATCGCTACGACTGGAATATTGCCGGGAGCGAATCATCATTTGCCGTGAAAGGACTTGGGATTTGATACCGATTTAGGCATCAGCATCGCTACAACTGAGATATTGTCAGGAGCGAATCATCATTTCCCTTTGTCGATTTAAACAAAGATGGCTTAGCAAACAGGGTTAGGATCCTGTCGACTAAGGCTTCTGACTTCATGAGCCGTAAGGGTCTCATAAAGGTGTTTCTCCCTACGAGTCGTGAGGATCTCGTAAGTGCGTTTTCTCCTTAAAAATCATGAGGATTCTTAAGTGTATGTTATCTTATAAGTCGTAAGGATCTTACAAGAGTATTTTCTCCTTATAAGTCGAGAGGACTTACAAGGGTCGTTCACCGTGTGAGCATATCCCTAGTCGCTGGTGGGACTCTGTTAGGGAAATGTTTATTCATGCCCATGGATTGTATACAAGGGTCAATATTGAAACGCTTGTAGGGCGGTATGTGGGTTGTGATGGCTTAAGAACAGGTTCAGATCCCTGTAACTTAAGGCTTCTGAATTCTATGAGCTGTGAGGGTCTCAAAGGGGAATTCTCCTTACGAGTCGTGAGGATCTCGTAAGTGTAACTTCTCCTTAGGAATCATGGGGATCCCTAAGTGTGTTGCTCCCTTGTGAGTCGTAAGGATCTCACGCAGGTATTTTCTCCTTACAGGGTCGAGAGAACCTTGTAAGTGTCTTTTAGCGAGATTGCCCCCGTTCGGGTTTTCACAAACTCGCCGGTAGTCCTACTATTTTTACTTACGGAGCCCTTTCGGGTTTTCATCCGTATCCATCTTGCTTATGGACGTACTCTTTTTTTGTGTCAGCCTTGGGATGCTGCGGTCCGTAGTAGTTTATAGACGTCTCGGTCAGTTGCAAGTTTTAGGACATTGCGGTCCATCGTTAGTTTAGGGACGTTTCGGTCCGTAGTAGCTTTGAGGCGAAGTTTCGCCGGATGCTTTATGAACGAGTAGGTTTCTCCTTGATAGACATTGTCACATGATCCAAGGATTTTGGCACTGCCCCTGCCCCCAGCTCCTCTACGTTGTCTCCTAACGCCGAGTGAGCTGCTTTGTTACCTAGTGACAAATGAGCGATCATGTGGTAACTTGCCACATAATCTTCGGATTCTTTTGACAAGTCATCTCCCTCATCATTGTCATTATCTTCACTCTCAAGGATGTGATTGAGAAACTCTTGAAGCGTGACTAGGGTTTGCGCCTTCTGAATGTTTTCCTCCAGTGCGTCAATATTCTTTTGCAAATCCGTACACTTGTCGTCAGACTGCGCGGGCCTTTTGGTCTTCTTCTTTTTCTTTGAAGACTTTGACGGCTGGGCCAGGGTGTTTTGCCCATCATTACTAACTCCTGATGTTGGGCGTGACTTCAGCATCCCATCGATGATCTTTGGTTCTTGCGGGCTTTTCCACCTGATCGCCGGATATGTTTGAAGATCTTTCAGCGTTCTTTTCGTTTTGGCTGAAGGAGCAACCTCCCATGGAGCTTCTTCTATAAAAGAGCACGATGCTCCCGGTGTGTCCACCCTTTTAGGAGTGTGCTGTTGTGGCGGATTCACCTTCCAGTTTTCAGATAGCGCGAACTTGCCCTGTTGGTATTGGTCTTCAACCCAGTTTTTGAAGACGTAGCAGTCCTCGATCGGATGGCCCAATACTCGGTGGTAGGGGCAGTAATTAGGATCGTTGACATCGTTCGGTTGTGGTGGGTTTCTCGACTCCGGTAGAGTGATGAGCGCATTGCGCACTGACAGTTCAAACAGTTTCCTTGTTTTATCACGGGGAAACGAGTAAGGACGTCTCAACTTCTCATCGAGGGATTGCCGCTTGTTGCTTTGGCGAACAACCGGTCTCGGGCCACTCGGTTGTTGTTGAGCGTTGGCGACGAAGATAGCTTTCCTTTTACCCATTTCGTTTCGAAGCTCCGTTTTCGACGAGGATGGCTTATGGCCCATCTGGTCCATTTGGGCCAGCTTGTCAATTAAGGCCTAGAAGGTGGTCGGCTTGAAGAACATCATGAATTATGAAATGGTCGCCTGAGGGTCGAGGGTCCCTACGAATATGCCTACCGCAGGCGCTTCTTCGATGCGCTGCTCGCACTTCGACCATAGATTCCGCCACCATATCGCTTATTGCACCCATGTTTCGCCTGGCTTCACTCTGGCGTTAATTAACGCGGTGATTGGGGTACGCTCGCTAGCGCTGGTGAAACGTTGGGTGAACAGCAATTCCATCTCCGTAAAAGTTTTGACGGAGTCGTTGGGAAGCTCTGAGTACCATTCGAACGCCATCTCCGCCAAGCTGCCGACGAATTAGCGAAGCAGTAGCTTATCATCCCCTCCAGTGTTGCCGCAGAGAGCCCTGAACTGAGCGACATGTTGATGGGGATTGCTTGTCCCCTTGTACACATGGAATTTAGGAATTGTGTATCCTGGAGGGTACTTTATCTGATCGTACCATCCTGGATATGGTCATCCAGTCTTAACAATTTGCCCGGCCGCTTCGCTCGCCTGATGAGCTCATATCTGTTGAGCGATATAGTCATCCAGGGCGGCTTTGGAGATGGTCTCCTCCTTGGCTGCTGAACAAGAAGGGAGGGGGTTTGACGTCTCCCCTCGGTCATCTTCGAGGATAATCGGAGGGTCTTCAGCTGGAGCATCCGGCTGTAACATCATCCCGACCATGTCTTGGAATAAAAGCGCCATTCGTTTTATGTTGGCAACTTGTTCCGCTGCCTCTTTGTCCTTCTTCTCGAGGATTCTGCGGAGTAACTCAGCATCGGTTTCTTGTTCATGACGCTGTTCTAACGACATCTCCGGGCTTTCTTTTGGCCCAGTGAGTGCAGCCATCTGTGTTAACATTTCCCGAAGCTTCTGTTGCTGCTCCTGGGCCTTTGTTACGGATCTGGTGAGTGGTCGATGACCCGTAGAGATACAACTATTCTCTTTCCCGAATGCCATATAAACAGTGTGCACCACCATGCCCCCAGACTTGGGGCATTTCGATTCAGTGCCTTTGAGCTTCGTGCGGACACAGGGACTTTCTCCGACCTCCTTCATTTGTGAGCGATCGAAGTTGAGGGGGCCGTTGCGGCGGGCACCCAAGTAGACGACACCTTCTGTGGTATAGTAGGGTGGTCCTTCTCTTGCCGAACCTTCATCTTTTCCGATCGGCGAGAGTAGTCTTTGTTAATCACCGAGTCTTGGACCTGTCGCCAGACTTTGTAAATTTTGGAGGACAGCCGCTGAGGGAGCTACTCCGGCTTCGCCTTTGTGATCTTTTCAACAGGCGGAGGAGACTTTTTTAGCACGGCAGTTGGAGAATTCCTGTGCACCCTGTTAAGTAGTTCAAAGCTGTTCCCAGTTGGAACAGCAACATCGATTTCCACCATTGGAGCTGGTGGAGTCAGTCCAGAAAGGGAATTGCCCCCAGCTTTCCTTATTCGGCGCCAGTGGCGACGTCGAGCATGTCGTGCAGATGGGACTGGCTCAGTTACAGGGGTAGCTTCATATTGCCCCCCGCTTTGAAGAGAGGCTGTTGTTGTCGCCGTTAGCCTGTCGAAGACCGACGTCCGCTGTTCCGCCAAAAATTTCTGCGCAAAAGAGCCCAAGGTATCAAATGGCAGCGATACGTTTAAGAAAATGTGAACCCGTATTTTCCGGGCTGTATTTGGACAAACTCACGAATGAGAAACAGCTAAATTCTGAGGGTATCAAAAGAGTCTCGAAAAATCCTTCGATTTGATATATTATGGGCTTCATAATTCATCCGGGATCAAAAGTTATGAGGCATCAAGTGCCCACACGTGACCGGGCATCCACACGTGACCGGGCATCACGTGCAGACACATAACCATTTACAGGCAAAGACTGTAGGCACTGAATAAAATAAATAATTGAAAATAATTAATCAGTAGGGTCACGTGCCAACACGTGATGGGCCTTTAAACCCACTGAAAAGAATTAAAGGTATAATAAAATAATAAGGAAAAATCACAATGGGGTATCATGTGCCAACATATGACCAAGGGTCACGTGCTAACACGTGATAAATCTTGAGTTCTTTAAAACAACAGAATTAAATTCTGGTCAAATGCTTAATTAGGGGGTCACGTGCCAACACGTGATGGGTTCCTAAAGATCTATGAAATAATAGAATTAAATTCTAATTAAGATGGAATCAAAAACCCTAACTGGAAAAATATTTCTCTAAATCTTTCCAAACAAAAAAAGATGGTGCTCTGTAAAATGGAGCACCGCTGGATTAAAAATCCAATGTTGATTAAAAATCACTAATTTATGGAAAGATTTCATACAAGGAAAGATTTCCCTGAAATTTGCCAGGAATAACAGATAAAAGATGTTTTGGATTAAAAATCCAATGGTGAATAAAATTCACTGAGTGATCTAAAAGATCATGTTGGTTACAAAATCAATTAAAATCTTTCAATGAAAGATTCACAAAACAAATTGATTCTTTTCTTTCACCTATAAATAGGAGCCAAGAAAAGAAGAGAAAGGATACTTTTTTTGGGAGGGATACAACAACAGAGAGAAAAAAGAGAGGAGAATTTAATTCTCAAGAGAAAAAAAAGATCTCTTCAGAGAAAAGAAACCCTAGGTGAGAAAGGGGAAAGATATCTAAGTGAGTTTAACTCTTCTGAAAAAGAACTTAGTTTTTTCTCTGGTTGAAGATCTGCAGAAGCAAATATCCCCATAGGTTGAGAATTTAATTCTCATCGGGTTGAGATTCTGCCATGCAGATCCAAAACTTAGAAAGAGAATTGAGTTTAGGGAATTTAATTCCCTCAAATTCATAGGAATTTAATTCCTCCAAAACAGAACTAGGGTTTAACCCTATATGAGAATTCAATTCTCCCAATTCATAGGAATTTAATTCCTCCAAGACAGAATCAGGGTTTAACCCTACATAAGAATTTAATTCTTCCACATGCATATGAATTTAATTTCTCTAAAAACATAATTAGGGTTTAACCCTACAGAGAATTTAATTCTTAAAATAAAGAGATTTGAAAGAACTTCACCCACGTACATACTTACGTGGGGAAAGTAGTGGGGGGAATTTGTTCCCGCCAAAAATTTCTGCGCAAAAGAGCCCAAGGTATCAAATGGCAGCGATACGTTTAAGAAAATGTGAACCAGTATTTTCCGGGCTGTATTTTGACAAACTCCCGAATGAGAAACAGCTATATTCTGAGGGTATCGAAAGAGTCTCGAAAAATCCTTCGATTTGATATATTATGGGCTTCATAATTCATCCGGGATCAAAAGTTATGAGGCATCACGTGCCCACACGTGACCGGGCATCACGTGCAGACACGTGACCATTTACAGGCAAAGCCTGTAGGCACTGAATAAAATAAATAATTGGAAATAATTAATCAGTGGGGTCACGTGCCAACACGTGATGGGCCTTTAAACCCACTGAAAAGAATTAAAGGTATAATAAAATAATAAGGAAAAATCACAATGAGGTATCACGTGCCAACACGTGACCAAGGGTCACGTGCTAAGACGTGATAAATCTTGAGTTCTTTAAAACAACAGAATTAAATTCTGTTCAAATGCTTAATCAGAGGTCACGTGCCAACACGTGATGGGTTCCTAAACATCTATGAAATAATAGAATTAAATTCTAATTAAGAGGGAATCAAAAACCCTAACTGGAAAAATATTTCTCTAAATCTTTTCAAACAAAAAAAGATGATGCTCTGTAAAATGGAGCACCGCTGGATTAAAAATCCAATGGTGATTAAAAATCACCAATTTATGGAAAGATTTCATACAAGGAAAGATTTCCCTGAAATTTGCCAGGAATAACAGATAAAAGATCGTTTGGATTAAAAATCCAATGGTGAATAAAATTCACTGAGTGATCTAAAAGATCATGTTGGTTACAAAATCAATTAAAATCTTTCAATGAAAGATTCACAAAACAAATTGATTCTTTTCTTTCACCTATAAATAGGAGCCAAGAAAAGAAGAGAAAGGATACTTTTTTTAGGAAGGATACAACAACAGAGAGAAAAAAGAGAGGAGAATTTAATTCTCAAGAGAAAAAAAAGATCTCTTCAGAGAAAAGAAACCCTAGGTGAGAAAGGGGAAAGAGATATAAGTTCCATAAAACAAAGAAAATTTAATTCTCAATTTAAAAGTTTAACTCTTCTGAAAAGAAACTTAGTTCTTCCTCTGGTTGAAGATCTGCAGAAGCAAATCTCCCCATAGGTTGAGAATTTAATTCTCATCGGGTTGAGATTCTGCCATGCAGATCCAAAACTTAGAGGGAGAATTGAGTTTAGGGAATTTAATTCCCCCAAATTCATAGGAATTTAATTCCTCCAAAACAGAACTAGGGTTTAACCCTATATGAGAATTCAATTCTCCCAATTCATAGGAATTTAATTCCTCCAAGACAGAATCAGGGTTTAACCCTACATAAGAATTTAATTGTTCCACATGCATATGAATTTAATTGCTCTAAAAACATAATTAGGGTTTAACCCTACAGAGAATTTAATTCTTAAAATAAAGAGACTTGAAAGATCTCCATGCACGTAAAGAACATTGGTCACGCGATGACACGTGACCCCAATCCGCAGTGGTCAGAAAAGAAAGAATAAACTAGGTCACGTGCCCCCACGTGACCCCTGAACAAATCCTCCAAAATAAGAAGGAATTAACTTTGAGGCAATGCCTCACGTGTTCCCACGTGACCTCCTAAACGACGAGAATAAAAGCAAAGGCAGATTTTAATTCGAGCGCTCTCACGTGTTACACGTGACCCCTTGATAAATGCTTTAATAATCAGCGCATGAAGCTCCATCACGTGCCAACACGTGATGGCCAGAAAGTTAAAAAGTGTTTAACACTTGTTTGCAGAACAAAGTAAAGGGATCTGGCCCCACCTTTGGGTGTCCTCACGTGTCCTCACGTGACCTATCCCTATTTAGTGTTTAACACTAATTTAAAGGTTTTATTTCCAGTGTTTAACACTGCTGTCTTTTAGTGTTTAACACTAATTTAAGAGTTTCATTTCCAGTGTTTAACACTGTTGTTCTCTAGTGTTTAACACTATTTCTAGTCAAATTGGCTAATTTTCCAGAGGCAAAAAGCCTCCCCTTCAACTGAAGCTCAAAATTGAGTAAAATTCAAAGCTATAATGTTTAATGCCCATTCAAAGATAAAAAGTTATTAGAGCCCTCAAATTCTTGTTTAGCATTGCTGAATGATGAGGGGCTGAACCCAGACAAATGTCTTATGGTCCAAAGGGCCAATATTTTAAACTTAATTGGACTTAGCCCAATTTGGCCATAAATCCTCAATTCAGACTTAACTGAGCCAATGTGCTCATAATCTAACTAATGGATCTTAGTTCCAAATTGGACTACAGATTACCCAATCTACTCTGGTTCAAGGGTACATCTCTTCACTCCTTTGATATTTGTCGTTGTAATTTCTCAACGTCTTCAAAGAGGTGACGGGTCCCGACAACCACACATTTCATAGACTATGACGTCTCTAAACTACGGACTGTGGGGTCCTTAAACTCATGGACTATGATGTCCTTAACCACGACCGTGATGTCTTTAAACTAACATTGGACTGTGGGGTCCTTAAACCCATGGACTATAATGTCCTTAACCTCGACCGTGATGTCTTTAAACTAACATCGGACTGTGGGGTCCTTAAACTCACGGACTATGATGTCCTTAACCTCGCCCGCGATGTCTTTAAACTAACAATGGACCGAGATGTCCTTAAACTAACAATGGACCACCATGTCCTTAAACTGGTAATCGACCGCAATGTCCCTAAACTAAACAATAGAGCCCAATTGCTCTTTTGTTGAATATAAATGATCCCGTTAAGTAGATCTTAGTCTAAAATTAGACTAACGTATCCTTAACAAATGGTTAAGTTGATCTTAGTTTAAAATTAGACTAACGCGTCCTTAACAAACTGTTAAGTTGATCTTAGTCTAAAATTAGACTAACGTATCCTTAACAAACGTTTAAGTTGATCTTAGTCTCAAATAAGACTAGCGTATCCTTAAACCCAACCCCCAAACCCAAATCTAAGAAAATACGGATTTGGACTAATCCACGCCCTACGGGCGACAACATAAATTAGTCTCCGTATACAATCCACGGGCAACCAAAAATAAAACAAACATACACGACACGAAGTGACCATCTGGAGAAGGAGAAAGTTGTTACCGCGATACGGTAGCATAATTAACTCCAGGGGCTTCCGCCTGTAGGGAAGAGCATCCCCACAATCAAAAACCCCTCACAATGAGGGGGAATCTGACGAAGTCTGCTACATCGGCCGCATCCATTTAAACCTTCGATACATGGTGTCATAAATCAACCTGGCATCTTCGGAGAGGTGGACGGATAGCACCAATTAGCATCTGCCCCCAAATTCAGGCAAGATGTTTGTCTTCCCGGTTTTCGGCAGAGAACATCCGCTGAGAGGGGATGGCCACCTGTCGAAGGCAGACTTTTGACTAGGGGTAGCAGCCTTGGTGACTTTTCCTAGAACGGGAGTTGGAGCGGCCAGTCTTGTGAAGACCGACCCCTTGGCATGAGAAGCCGCTTTGACGACTTCATTTACTGGAGCAGGGATGGCTACCCATTTCGGGATAACCCGTTTAGATATTGCAGGCTTTTTTACGGGCCCATTGGAGTTTTGGCCCAGTCTGTTAAAGACTGAGGCGTTGGATTTGGGCGACCCGTTGAGAAGGGCCGCGGTAGTTGTAAGCCGATCAAAGACCGACTTCTTCGCAGCTTCCTGTGACGGCATCTGAATGTTGAAACTTGTTGGTGGGATCATAGTCCCGAAGAATAGCCCAGTGGTGGCTTGGGTCACTTGTTCCACAGGCATTGTAAAAAGGGAGGCCGCTTGGGGCCCGTAGGTCACTCCTCCGGCGAGGACGGAGTGGGAGTTGTTGCAATTAGTGCAGTTTGAAACCATTGATCTTCTGTTTTTCTATACGGAGCAAGATACCAAATCTTAGTACTTCACATCTAAAGGCAACCATGTCAAACCGCGACTTGTTCGCGAAACACGACACGCGAAGTATGGAGTGGAAAGAGGAAAAGGTCCCACCGGGTGTGCCAGAATCTGTTCTCCGCCAAAAGACGCGACCGGGACGTTGTGACGTCCGGCCTGAATTTAGGGGGTAGATGCTATTTGGTGCTATCCGTCCACCTCTCCGAAGATGCCAAGTTGATTTATGACACCATGTATCGAAAGTTTAAACGAATGCGGCCGATGTAGCAGACTTCGTCAGATTCCCCCTCGTTGAGGGGATTTTGATTGTAGGGACGCTCTTCCCTGCAGGTGCAAGCCCCTGCAGTTAATTACGCTACCGCATCGCGGTAACCACTTTCTCCTTCTCCAGATGGTCATTTCGTGTCGTGTGTGTTTGTTTTGTTTTTTGTTGCCCGTGGATTGTATACGGAGACTAATTTATGTTGTCGCCCGTAGGGCGGGGATTATTCCAAATCCGTATCTTCTTAGATTTGGGTTTGGGTTAGTTTAAGGATCGTTAATCTCATTTGAGACTAAGATCAACTTAAACGTTTGTTAAGGATACGTTAGTCTAATTTTAGACTAAGATCTACTTAACAGGATCATTTAGATCCAACAAAAGAGTATTTGGGCTCTATTGTTTTAGTTTAGGGACATTGCGGTCCATAAGTTTAAGGACGTCATAGTCTGTGGAATTTAAAGACATCATAGTCTGTAAAGTTTAAAGACATCATAGTCTATGAGTTTAAGGTCCTCACAGTCCATGATAGTTAAGAAACATCATAGTCTGTCAAGTTTAAGGACATCATAGTCCATGAGTGTAAGGACCTCACAGTCCATGGTAGTTTAGAGACATCATAATCTGTCAAGTTTAAGGACATCATAGTCCATGAGTTTAAGGACCTCACAGTCCGTAAAGTTTAAGGACATCATAGTCCAGTTTAAAGACGTCATAGTCTGTGTGATTTCGGTTCCACCATTTGGGGATGCACCAAAAGTTATTGGTTATTGGGACCCTCCACCTCTCTGAAGACGTTGAAGAATTATAACGACATGTATCAGAAGTGTGAAGAGATGTACCCTTAAACCAAATGCCAGATTGAGAAGCAATGAGAGGAACATTACTTTGAATGCCATCTGAGATCAATTTTGAAAGACCTGAACATAATCAGGGCTCGGTTAAAAACAAGGTTTTGGCTTTGGAAGACTTAGCTAACTTGGGCTAAGATTGGCTCGAATATAGTGTTAAACACTAGAGTACATTCGGCGCTTACGTGCTCCCACGTGAGGCGCTTAAAGTAGTGTTAAACACTAAAACTGAAGCGCTCACGTGGGGTCACGTAAGGCGCCTGAAGATTGGGCCTTGCTTCTTTTATTTCACTCTCAGAATATGCATATAAGTGTTAAACACTTGACCTTTATGACCATCACGTGTGGGCACGTGATGGGTATCCATGCGTTGAATATTAAAAGTATTTGTCAGGGGTCACGTGGGAGCACGTGATACACCCTAAAGAGAAACTGTCTTGGCTTTACTCCCTTTTGTTTTGAGGAGCTTTTTAAGGGTCACGTGGGAGCACGTGATACACCCTAAAAGAGAAATTGTCTTTATTGTTTTCCCTTTTCCCTTTTAAATAAGTGTTAAACATTTTGGGAAATCTCTTTTTCTGGTTCAAAGAAAGGGGGTCACGTGTTACCATGTGAGGCGCTCCAAAAATAGGGTTTATTCCCTCTTCTCTTTTATAAGTGTTGAGCACTTCTCAGGGGTCACGTGGGGTCACGTAAGGTGCTCCAAATATAGGGTTTATTCCCTTTTCTCTTTTATAAGTGTTGAGCACTATTGGGTCACGTGGGATCACGTGAGGCGCCCCAAGAATGGAAACCGCCCTTTGATTTATTCCCTTTCTGCTTTATAAAAGTTAAGCACTGCTTGGGGGTCACGTGGGATCACGTGAGGCGTCCCCAAAGACTGAAAGTTGTCTCTGTTTTATTCCCTTTTGAAAAAGTGCTAAGCACTATTATAGGGTCACGTGATGTCACGTGAGGCGCCCTAAAATAGTAACTGCCTTGGGTTTATTCCCCCTTTTTCTTCTGAAGGGCTTGTTCAGGGGTCACGTGGGAGCACGTGGCCTGATCTCAAAAATAGGGTTTATTCCTTTTTCTCTTTTGTAAGTGCTGAGCACTTCTCAGGGGTCACGTGAGGTGCTCCAAAAATAGGGTTTATTCCCTTTTCTCTTTTATAAGTGCTGAGCACTTCTCAGGGGTCACGTGGGATCACGTGGCTAGATCTCAGTCTTTCAATTTTTGTTCCTCAAAGGTGCTCACGTGGGAACGCGTGAGCTTTTATGTAGCGTTTGAACACTAATGAATCATCAGGATGTTCTTCTACGGTTCTGAGGAATCAAGTTCTCATTTGTTCTTTGCAGGGATTAATTTATTTTTAAACGGTTAAACCCTAGTTTTAGAGAAATTAAATTCCCATATGTTTTGTAAGAGTTAAACTCTTTTGGACTCAGTTCTTTCCCTTAGGTTTTGAATCTGCATAATAGAATCTCCCCGATGAGAATTAAATTCTCAACTTGTGGGGAGATCCGCTTCTGCAGATCTTAACCAGAGGAAGACCTAAGTTCCTTTATAAGAGTTAAACTCTTGGTTTGAGAATTAAATTCTCTTTTTGTGGGAGCTTTTGGGAGAGGTTCCTCTTCTTTAAAGAATTAAATTCTCTCTCTATTTTTCTTCCCATCCTCCTCTATCTCCTCTTTTTTTTGAACTTGGAGTTTATAGGGGGTTCCTCTGTTATTTGAAAAGAGAGATCATTGGTCGTTGGGACCCACCACCTCTCCGACGATGCTGAGGGATTACAGCGTCATATATCGAAGGTGTGGAGGGATGTACCCTTTGAACCATGTCCCACTTATCAGGAGGAAGAATATGTTGAAGCTTAAACTCCTAACTGCTGAAAAAGGCCTCTTTGCGTTCGCGCACGTGCGTCGCACGTGTTGGGCACACGTCCGTCGGACGTGGCGGGCGCACATGCGTCGCACGTGGCGCTTGCACATCATGGGGGCAGCTAAGGCCATAACTTGGAGAACTAAGCTCCTATGGAGAACTAAGCTCCTTTGAGAATTAAATTCTCCTACGTGCGTTGCACGTGGCGCGCATGTAGCGGGCACACGTGCATTGCACGTGGCGCGCGTGGCGCTTGCGCATATGCGCATTATGGGGGGCAGCTAAGGCCCTAACATGGAGAACTAAGCTCCTTTGAGAATTAAATTCTCCCACGTGCGTTACACATGTTTGGCTCACGTGCGTTGCATGTAGCGCGCATGTGGCGGGCGCACGTGCATTGCACGTGGCGCACATGGTGCTTGCGCATATGCGCATTATGAGGGGGCAGCTATGGCCCTAACTTGGAGAACTAAGCTCCTTTGAGAATTGAATTCTCTACCTTTTCTAAGAGGTATCCCCTCTTATTTATATGGGAGTGGTAGAGAAGGGATCTCTCTTTTTCCCGATGTGGGACTAAAAATGCATCCCCCATGTAGTAGAGTATTTTCTTACTTAGATTACACGTGCGTAGTATATTTGCTCATAACTTTTGATCCCGGATGAATTATGAGACCCATAATATATCAAATCGAAGGTTTTTTCGAGATGTTTTCGATACTATCAGAATTTAGTTATTTCTCATTCGGGAGTTTGTCAAAATACAACCCGGAAAATACTGGTTCGCATTTTCTTAAGCATATCGCTGCCATTTGATATCTTGGGCTCTTTTGCGCAGAAATTTTTTGCGGGAACAGCACCAGGTGATGCGCGAACCGAATTAATCTCGTGAACTCCGAAGCGTACTCGTCCACCGACTTATCCCACATGTTCCCTTGTTGGAACTGTATAAACTCTCTTTCCATCTTTAAGTGTGCTACGACTGGAAATTATTGAGTATCGAAACGTTGTTTGAACGTTTACCAGTCGATGGGCTCTTTGAATCTACTTTCCTCGGCCTCCCACCATATTCTGGCATTATCCGTGAGTTGTAGTTTGGCAATGTTCACCCACGTGTCCTTCGGAATTTGGGCGGCACCGAGATCGTTGACTGTTCTCTTGAGCCATTCCTCAGCTTCTAAGGGAGTTTTCTTCCCCGAAAAAGTCTTAGGGTGGATTGATCTGAACTGCTTCACTCCCGCCGAACCTTGAGGAACTGGGGCCAGTGCCTTTTTTAAAATCTCTGCTTGTTGCTGCCTACTTTCGCACAGCTCTTGATGAAGGGCAGCTGTCTGCTGCTCCAGTAATCCTTGCATCATTTGTAGCATAGCTGCTTGTTGAGCAACGGCTTCATTGACTCCATTTCCTCTTCGGTTGCAGTTATGGTGTCGTCCGACCATGGTAATCTGAATCAGAAGAGATTAGGTTACAACCAGGCGGCGAAGGACATAGGATAGTAACTTGCAGCGGAAGTAACAATTTATGCAAGAGGAGAACTAGTAAGGAATAATAAAAAACGAGAGACACAAGAGTGAAATTGTGGAAATCAAGATTTTATTAATAAATGTTAACGGGGATACAAGGAATATTAAATATGGTCCTACTTCTATACACAGCTTATTTGGCTCACAAGGAACTAAGGACTTAACAAGTACTAATCATAAGCATTATGGTCATCGTCCGTCAATTATATTGTGGGAACTGCACGTTATTGGCTCGGCGTTTGTTGACCTTTCTTACAAAACTGTAAAAGAAAGGAGAACCTGGTATATCCCGACGATAGAGTTGCGGAGGGGTACGACGAACACATCGATAAGCATGTCCCCGAATATAGAGTGTTCCCCAATAAACCACATGTGCGGCCCGTATTCTCTTGGTTCTTCCTCTTCTACAGGAATCTCCTCTTCAGCGGGGGCCTCCTCCTCAGGCTCTTCCTCCTCCTCAGATTCCTCTTCCTCAACGGGATCTTCCTCTTCAGTAGGGACATCCTCCTTAGGCTCTTCCTCCTCCTCGGATTCCTCTTTCTCAACGGGATCTTCCTCTTCTACTGGGGGTTCTCCATCTCCATCTTCCAAATCGTCATTGGAGATATTTGTTTAGGGACCTATTATTTCGTCATCCGAATATCCAAGCGTAGCTTCAAAGGTAATGTCCGGCATGTTGTCCTCATCCGAAAGATTTGTCATGACCTGAGAAGAATGGTCATGGTCAGGATAAAGAATGTCAAGGAAAGGACAAGGGATATGGAAAAATTATGAAATTGATACAAGTGGATGAGATTCACAAATATAATAAGTCAGTTAATAGTTTCGTTTTAGTACACCATAGGACCTGCATGGGCCACCACTAAAACCTGTCACGCCCCACTTCCCAAAAGAAGGTGAAGGGTAACGTGGCACGGTCCGCAACCTAACTGTATTGAAGGTGGTCTATTCGATACAGTCACGTTAAGCATAAGAATATCTATAATATGCAGGGTGTGTACTAAAATAAAACAATAAAAGCGAAAGGCATTTATTTCCATTAACCAAACTTTATTACATCCCAAGGGAAATAGTAAAATAAACTAAATATTTTAATTACATCAAAAAGAAGCAAAGCCCTAAACAGGTGGGCAACAAAGAAAACTAGTTAATCTTCTGACGTCAAATCTGCATAATCTTTGTTACTTGGCTCCGCACCTTGATCCTCATCATAAAACGCATTCTCATCTAACGGACATTCCAAAGAGAGGGAAAAGGAAATTCCGTCTGCGAGTTATACTCGGGTAGGATTGCCTCATAAGGAAGTAAGAGTATAGAAATGAACAGATGTATATAAAAGTATAATGTATGCATGCCAACATGAAGTAAATGGGTGTAAAGGTATGAAATGTATAAAATTAAGACATGTTGACAGAGGTATATGTGAACATGAGTATGTTGTATGAGGTGTATGTTGTATGAAGGTATGTGGTATGAAGTATAAGTGAAGGTAAAAGTTCGCATTAGTTTGTTAAACAAGGGTCCGAATACTCTCGATTATTCTGTTGTGGCCACGGAACAACAACTAGGGAAGTGAAATGTACCGTTTCACTTCCCGAGATCATGATCGAGTAGTAGGGGAATCCAAGTTCCGCATCTCCTTGCCTAATCAAACTACCCATCCCCGTTATGCAGTGTAAACGTTTTGACGAATTAGAGTTATTGCGTATATATCTAGGTATGGAATTTCCACATTGTATGTCATCCACATACTGGATCATTTGCCCTTAAGTAGGGTTAGTTTTCACCCGAATATCGAGTTAGTAGTCGTCCACACATTGGATCATTCACCCCCAAAGTAGGCTTAGTATTCGTCCGAATATCGGGTTAGTAGTTGTCCACACATTGGACTGTTTACCCTGCCTGCAAAGATCCTTATATATAAGTATTCCATACTCAGGTCCGCGCATTCTAACACTAACCGTATCATATGTCCTGTATGTCATAAACTTGTGATCAAAAAGTTGATCTTATTTAATATGGCCTTCCACAACCACTCATTTTATCTTGTTATCTTTTTAAGTTTGTAAGGTGCTTCATATCATTTTATAGAATGTGTAGTTAATAAAGGATGATAACGTTTAATGATATTTACTGTTTATAAGAAAACTATGATATTTGGAATATTTATCATTTTGAAACCCATAGTATTTTACTGAGAAAATATCCTTTTAATAAAAGGTTAGGGTATTTATATGAAAATTTTCTTTTAATAAAGTTTTAGATAATCTTTTGAAAATATCGTTATACGGGTTATGGTCTTTGTTGAAAATTGCCTCTTAGTAAAGGTCAAGGTATTTAAATGAAATTATATCTTTTTAGGATGGATTGAAATATTTTATTGTAATTAATAATTTTATAAAATTATAGTGTTTTAAATTTAAGGTAACATTTTAGAAAATACGTTCGTGTTGGCAACCGCTGCACATGGGCTGCAGGATTTGTGTCCTTTGCAGGGACGATTTCCTATCAACCACGAGATATTTACGGAAAACATTACCCTATTTAATTAGAGTATTTTATTATAGGTGATATTCTACAAGAACAACTCCGCGTTGACAACTGCTGCACATGAACGGCAGGATTTGTGTCATTTTTAGGGACGATTGTCTAGTAACCACGGGGTGATTCATATAAAATATTTCCCTATTAGGGTATCTTATTAAACTTTAGTTAATAGGCTGAGAAAATTATACTAAAAATTTCTAAGTGAAAGGGGTTAAGTTGAAAAACTATAGCATAATTATTTAGATTAGCATTATCCCCTCTTAAAAGGGTTGGGAATTTTAACAAAACTGAGGTAAATTAGTGGATAAGAGTGCAAGTAAAAATATATCGTTTCGGTATGTCTAAGCATTGTTCCAAACATCTCACATCCTATGAGTATTTTAAATATATATAATGTTAATAAAATGAGGGTATTTTGTGGAAGTAACCTATTTCGAGATCTTATTGGTAACATGGGTAAGTGGGTGTACAAATAGGATGGATTGATACCCCATGAGTTATAACTTTAAGCATATCATATTCCATGTAGGATGAAGGTGCAATATTCACGCATATAGAGGTAATTAATTAAACCATTTTAAGCATGGGGTCAAATTCTTATCATTAAGGGTTACCAAAATAAGCATGCAGAAATATTTTAACAACATTTTAATACAAGGTTGGGGATTAGAATTTGAAACTAAGATCATTAAAAGAAGGAAGGTGACAGATGAGTGGAGAAAGACGGATCCTACCTTTTGCTTGAGTTGGATGCCGATGGGTCGAAAATATAGGCTCGTACTAAATCCTCAATAGCTCAATGCTAGGATTTTTCCTCGATACTTGGGTGGAACCACAAAATCGGCGTCGTCGATACGAAGGCGTGGGTATTTTTTTCAGAATTTTTGGAGTTCTGAGGAGTGAGAAATTAGAGTTTAAAGGTCTCTATTTATAGGGTCTTTTCCCTAACAATAAAATCCCAAAATCTGTTAAAAAATCCCTAAAAATCCACGCCCCAAATGATTGCCCATGATTAGCTGCCGCCGCCTCCTCACCTCAGCCGTTGGATCGTGATCCAACGACCTTGGATCCGCCCCGCCCACGCCACGTGGCTGCGAGGGGATCACGCGGTTTCGCGTGGTCCCCCCACCACGTGGGCGCCGCCAGCAATCCTGGGCCGTTGGATCTTGCATCCAACGGTCCAGGTTTAGAGTCGGTTATATATATATATATATATATATATATATATATATATATATATATATATATATAACTAAACTGTTTATTGTTAAAAAAAATCGAATTTAGTTTTAAAAAATAGTTTAAAATATTGTAAAAATACGGAAAAATCTGAGAAAATTCCAGAAAATATATTTTATTGTTATCTCCAGTTTAAAAAATGATTTTGGGCTAAAATTAAGTAATATTCCCATATCTATGATTTTTGTTTGTTATCATAATTATTTAAAATCTATTTTATTCTTGAAAATATTTTAATTACGAAATAATTATTTTAATTGATAATACAAATATGTAAATTATTTTAAGGAATTATAAAATTTTATTAAAGCATTTAAAGCCTAGAAAAATATAAATAGATTTTAGAAAATTCCTTTAATCATATTTCAATGCTTTGAAAATTACTAACATTACTAAAAAAATTAAATTTTTTTTTCTATCAACGAAACACATAAATAATTACTTGATACTAACAATTTAAATAAAATATATTTCATTAGGTATTAGAAAACACAGTCGTTACAGGGTCACGCGCCCAGCGTGCGGGCGCCGGGCGCCAGCGGGCCACACGCCTTACGCGCGGGCGCCGGGCGCCAGCGGGCCACACGCCTTACGCGCGGGCGCTAACAGCGGGCCACGTGCATGGCGCACGGGCGTCGGGCGACAGCGGATCACGCGGAAAAAGGGGCTTTGCCCCTGGACTAGGAGTTAAACTCCTGCAAAAGGGATCTTTTTTTGGAGTTAAACTCCTAAAAGTTCTAGATTTTTGGGGTTTAACTCTATCGAGAATTTAGATCTTGGAGTTGAGTTTCTCAGAGATTGGTTAGGAGTTAAACTCCTAAACAAGAGCTTCTTGTTCGGAGTTAAACTCCCAAGAGATTTTCGGAGATGATGAAAGGGGACTCATTTCTTTTTCCTTAAGTCCTGGATCTTCTCTTGAGCCTCGGATCTTCCCAAAATGGGATTTTTGGAGATGAGTCTCTTTCTTCCTCCTCTCTGTTAGCTGGATCTTGAAGAAAAGGGGGTGAGATTTTAAGAGATTTGATGGAAGATCCAAGCTTCCCTTCAAGGGTTTTATGGTGAAAAACTATTTTTTTTTTTGGAAAAGGAAGAGTTAAACTCTCGATTTAATTCAAAAAAAGATCTGGGTTTAAAATCTTGAGGAAGGAGAAGGAAGCATAGAACCCTAATTTTTGAAGAGAATGAATTATTATCTACATTTCATCATAATGTTGCCTTATATAGGCTTACAAATTTACATATAGCCCCTTGGGCTTTACAAAGTGGCATTTTTCCAATCCCATGCCTTATGTGCTTATTTCTTTTTTCACATGAGCTATGGGGTTTACAAAAAATTTGTTTTTTTGTCCATTTATTTTACATTCATGCATGAAAATTATATCAAAGTTATTTATTAAATAATTTTCTTCTTAGCATGGGGGAGGCTGGCCGCTTCATGTTCGGGCTCGACTTGGGTATGGGCCCATTTGGTTTGGGGTTGATTTTGACTTTGACTTGGTCAACCGAGATGTAATTTTTGACCCCAACAACACTTATCACTTGTTATGTTATACCTGCCATATTACATTACTTTTGTACATGTTAGATATCATAATTTCTTTTGGAGACTTACAGAGCGTAAGTTCGCCGACAGGCATTCCATCCACTTTTATTTCTTTGGAATGTTCGTGAGATAATCTAGAAACCGAGGAGGTGGATCCGACTGCTGAAGACTATGCCTAGATCGCAACCCAAACCGGCCTTTAGATTTCCTGCTCAGTTATTCATTACCAGTATGTCACTTGTTTAGACATTTCATGTTATTTGCATTTTCTTTTCAGAATATCTATCCATGTAAATAAAGTTTGTTGAATGAATGCAAATAAAGTAGTTTGTTGAAAATTTCATGCTCTTATTATTCTTGCACTGTGTATAATTGCTTATATACGCTTAGCATATGTATTTTAAGAAATGGCCTTCTTAATATAAATATGTTGCGGGCTTGTCACGTGACTGTTACCGTCCATTGGGAAGCAGGACGTGACAGCCACTCTCCATCTTTAGAGAAAAATATTAGGGTTAGAATTTTAAACTTTTTCTTTTTTTAAATTTTTTTAACGGAGGAGAAGAGAGGGAGAGGATAGGATTTATATAGGAGTAGAGGGGAGGAATTACGAAAATGCTATTGGCCATGTCAAAATTGGATATGAGATTTAGGGGCAGTTTGGTTGCTGGAATCAAAAAATAGAATTGGGAATTAGGGTCTGTAAAAGTTTTTTTTTTGTCTTCCGGAATTTCCATTCCTTTGTTTGTTTGTGAAGAATTGAAATGAATTTTGTCTCCTTGAATTTCTTTCTTTGCTTGGTTACTACAAAAGCAAATGGGAATTGGAATTCGGGAATTATGATAAAAATACATGTAGTGAGTTTAAGAAGCTCTCACCTTTTTAATCAACAAACAACATATATTTTCAATGCACCCAAAGTAAATAAAAGAAAGGGGTGATCATAATTTTGCCTAATAAAATAATACCCATAATCCTACATGTCAATGTGATTTGGCAATTCTTTACAAAAAAGCTTGGATTTGGAATTGTCTAAAAGATGATATCAATTTCCAAAATTTGTAATTTCTATTCGATGCAAACAAACAAAAGAATGATAATTTTATGTTTTTGGGTTTTGATGAATAGCATCTTCTCTTCAAGGTTTGTTGAGATTCTCTCTCTACAAGCCCTGATTTTTCCTTCATTTTCGGACCCCCCCCCCCCCCACCCCCACACACACACACCCCAAAAAAAAACATCTTTGCATTGGCGCTACCATTTAAAAGTCCCCCCACCGAAATAAAACGAATCCCAAATACCCCAAAACCCTAAAAAAAAGAAAGAAAAAACCTAATCGCCGCTCAATGGAGAAAACCTAGATCGAGTCCTTTGGACCGCGGCGGAGATCTCCGATCGCGTCTCCGAGCTCGCGTCGGAGATCTCCGGCAATTTCGAGGAGAAAGCTTCCAACTTGGTTGTGGTCGGAGTCGCCACTCGAGCTTTTGTGTTTCTCGCTCATTTAGTGAGGATGATCGCTGCCGATCGCTGTCGATTTCGTTAGGGTTGAGAGCTATTGAATGGGGACTGAGTCGAGTGGGGAGCTGAGGATTTCGGGCGATGTGAAGGTGGATGTTGGTTGAAAGCATGTGATTGTGGTGAGCATTTTTTTGCAAAGATTGCTTGATTTTTTGTGTGTATTTATAAAGTTTGTTTTTTTGGGGAGTAATTGATAAACTGCTCCATTGAAACGCTTTTGTGTAAATTTTAGATGGTATTTTTAGTAGTTATACTGCTTGGTTTTATTAAAATCTGCATCAGCACATTATTTTCCATGAACTGGTTGGTTTTATAATGGAAGATGTAGGGAATAGAAACAAATCCAAAATGCATCTTGATATACTAGTATACCGCACGTGTATATTTCAAACAACTGTAAAAAATTTTATCCTTGACGTTTGATGAAAATTTCTAGAGATATCTATAGTTTTTCTAAATTTAGATTAAATGAACGCGGTTGGTGGTAATATTAGAATTGAGAAATTTATGAGTTATACAAAATAACAAATATATAAAGGCTTATGTATAAATTTGTATGCCATGTCTATTTTTGGATTTTTGAGCATGTGAGAGAATGCCTAATGAATGAGAGAGAGGAAGAGAGTCGTTGACTTTTCATCTTTTTATTTTTGTCTTTTGTGGTGGATGAGACAGACTGCTTCAGTTCTCTACTTTGGCTAATGGAATTTTGTCATTTTTTTATTTTTTATTTTTTTTATTAATGACATCATCTAAGGACTTCTAGTTATAATAGTAAAGATTTGTGGAAGGGGTGTTGAACGAAGAATCTTCCATATATAACCAAATAATGACATGTAGTAATTTTATCAAATTGGTATGTTTGGTTATCATATGGAAATCCAATCCTTGGTCTTGATCAAAATACAATGTTAAAGTGGTGTGGGTTCTATTGAATTTCTCTTCAATACCATGGTGAACTGAAATTATCTGGTTTTTTATTAAAAAGTGGCTAATTGTGTAATGATAATCACCAAATTAGTACTAGTCTGTATAGACTGAAGTAGTCAAAATGAGACTTAACTGTCATTGTTAATATACAAGGTGGACATTTCGTTCTAGTTGTGACTCAAATTGTGTATGTAAATCCAAATTTGCTAATTTATGACTATCAGTTTGTTTAAGAGGTTACATAGATGTTGCCTTCTATTCTCTTCCCGACCTGCTAAGACCACCTCCCTTGTATAATCTACTGAATAGGCAGTTTTATTATCGGAATTCGAAACTTTAAACTATCATGTTCCTCTCACTTTTGCTATCTTTCAACCTTTGTGGGTAATACAATTAATATATATGTAATTTATTGAGTATAACACTCTGAGCGAGAGCAGTTGCCTTTATTGGTGAAGTTTTTTCCCCTTCTTAATCTTATTAAGCTTCGTTGAAAATGGAATTTGTAAACTGTCTGGATAATAAATATGTTTTAATATAAAAAAAATCATCACTTAGTCAAAATATTTTTTTTATCGTTTATATATTGTGTGGAAGATGACCACATTTTCAGTTTTTATGATACCAACAATTGCATCCCCACCTTCAGCATCACCTGAATGGAAACATAGTTTAGAAATTCCAGTCGGAACACTAAGAATTTGAGTTCAATATATCTCGGTATCCCAACCAAATCATGTGACATGGACATAAACATGAGTATGAAATCCAATATATCTCCATATCCCAACAAAACTACGGATTGGAAATGGAATGCCATGATTTTAGTTCTTATTATATTACCTAAGAGGCCTTTGAGCTGTACTTGGTAAGCATCACACGCGTGATGCTTAAGGCCAAAAAAAAGTTTTGTATATATGCCTTTCTTGTAACTGCATATCGAATTCAAAAGAATTGGTTATATTATCGAGCACCCTGTTTAATCTTCAAGACTAGATTTTAGTTCTTTGCATTGCTCATAGCAGTTGTTCGGTAGCATTTACTGCATTACTGCTCATCTTATATTCACATGCGATGAGAATCGCGGACTCCAATTTTGTTTTATAGGTTGAGGACATCGAGGACACTGGGAATACCCTTTCATGTCTCATTTCCCACTTAAAATCAAAAGGGGCTTGGGTATGCTCTATATCAGTGTGCACTTTTCTTGATAAGCCTGCACGACGAAGAGTTCAAGTACAACCAGTGGGGGGAGGAAAGTTTTAACGCGTTTTTTAGGCAAGAATTTTATGACTGCCTTGCAGGCATGAACTTTTATGTAATTTCATCTTTAATCTATCACATATCATCAGCTATAGCTATGTTCCGTTCTAGACTACAACGTTCAATTCTATCACTTAAATTTTATCACATATCATGAGACCAATGTAGTTCCCCGTAGAAAATTTTTCATAATGTTTCTCTCTAGATTCTCCCTTGTTTGAAGAAATTTTCAAACTTGACTATAATATGTCTGACCAATAAGGTAATATTTTCAACCTGGTTTTTTCCGTTTTTGTGGACCATCCTCTCTTCTGCCACCATAGACTTGGTTAAGAAATTGGTATCAACATATAAATATTGATGCCATGTTGCAACCAATAGCAAAACTTTTGTTCAATTCTTTTGTGGTTTATTGGCTTTGCATTTTGCTCCATAACACTCATGTTCTGATATGGCGCGAAGGAAGAAGCTTAAAGATGTCACTAATGGGTAAGTTATTGATATAACAAGGTTAATTTTTATTGTTTATGGTATATAGTTAATTATGAACATAGTTCTATGGGTAAGTGCTGCATAAAGATGTCACTTGGACTTTTAAGGAAACCCTTTTTCTCCAAAACCAATTTCTTACAATTTGAGAAAAGCCTACAATGTTGGCACTATAGTAGTAATTACACCCTATATTTCTTCTCTTGAGTTTGTTGGATTTTTTTGGTTGTAGGCAATGATGTTAGGAGAGAGGATGATCCAATGAAGGTTGATAGAGAAGATGAAAGAAGAAGGAATGAGAGCTGGGCGATAAGACGAGTCAGAGGAGAGAGGACAGGAATGGCGGTTGTATAAAGAGTCCACTTAGATTTATTTGTTGAAGAGAACCTTTTTTCCCTAATCGCCTTTCTGTTAAACTTCGGGAAATCCTAGAATTTTGCCAATGAAGTGGTAATTACAACCTAAATTTCTTTTCTCGAGTCTATTCGATTTTTCTGGCTGTAGACGATGATGATAGAAAAGCGGAGGAAGGCAGATAGAGAAGATGGAGGGAGGTGAGCATGGGATTTGGGCCAAAAGTTGATATGATAATTTAAAGGAGAGAAGAGGACAAGAATGAGGTTGGGATTTTTCTTAGATTCTTATCTTTTGGAGGAAATCCTTTAATATGTTTCCTTAAAACTTGCAGAAAATCCTAGAATTTAGGCAATGAAGTAGTAATTACGACCTAAATTCTTTTCTTGATGTCTCTTGGATTTTCATGTGGTAGATGATGGTGTTAGAACTTAGAAGAGATGATTAAGGCAAATAGAGAAAATGGGAGAAGCGAGAATTGGAGTTTGGGGGATAAGATGAGTTTGTAAGAGCAGAGGAGGGTGGGGGGAGACTAGGTAAGGGCCGGCTTTTTGGAGTTTTATGTGCATGGGAATTCCTTTGGTTTCCCTCTAATTTACCTTAAGAGGCCTATTTAGATTACTAAATATAAACAGTGATGTGATATTCCTGGAAATAAATTTAGAATTGTAAAAACAGTTATGTGATATTCCTGGAGAAGTAAATTTATTTAAACTAAAAACGGTCCATTTTCTTTGTTGATGCAGCTTTGTGTTCACTTTCTAATTTTTTTTAACTGAATGAATTCCTGCTTGGTTGTTTTGCACCGTCCAGATTCTTTTGTTGTGGCATCGATTTTGCGGAACTTTACAGGAATCTGCCTTAGGCTGGGGTTCTTAAGCCACAAAAATACACCTGAAAGTATAGCTAAAAAATGCAACAGCCGTCATGAATTCACAAAGATCAATATTTAGCGATTTATTAAATAATTCAACAATAGATTTGTAGTTGAAAAACCATCAAATTTGTGATGTAGTTGCCCTACGTATTACTTTTGAAGTAGGGAATCATGGATTTACAGTTGTCCTCGTTGAAAAGCTAATACAAAGTTATTGCAGGATTATGGAATGTGTTCATGCTATATACTCTCTTTTTGTTGATAATTTGTGATCACTACTCGTATTTTAGAGATTCAAGACTCTATGGCAGCTATTGAAATTTACTGCGTATTCCTTTAAATCATATCCAAGATTCGTAAGCACTCTTTCTCTCAAATCTTTCTGGTAAGGATTCTATTTCATGTTCATATTTCATACTTGAAGGTTGTCAATCCTTCGGTTATTTACGTTGTTATACCAACATATTTTTTTCTAATGAATATCAGTGGATGCATGCAAGGAAATTTCATCTTCATGCAGGTAAAGACGATGAAGGCGAATTTTAGTTTTCGGTTTTTCAAAAGCAGAGGAAGTGAACAAAGTTTCTCACAACAATTCTAGAACACGCGACATCTGCAATGTCAGAATCTTTCTTACACTATGATAGTTGTAAAAAGATGTGGATTGGTATTTACCTTTAATTTTCTGGTTAGAAGTGTAAATTTACAGCAGGTTTGATGCAGCATAAGAAAAATCATATGCATCAGTTAAAAATTATATATTTATATTTGCTATCAAGCACGTGCTTTCCATGTGCAAGATGCTAGGGCGCTGTGTAATGAAACGTTTCATTTTAGTGGGGTGCTTGCGGTTGGCAACCGTTCCCTCTTTTTGTTTCAAATTTCTCAAAACCGTCTATTTCTATTGTGTATAAATACTTGATCCATACATCAACAATCTTCCATGGATCAGAAAGAAGAATTGAAAAGTATTTTGTTTGTGTTGGTGCTTTGATTTTGCTTCTGTTTCTCTGTCGGGTATGACTTTAAGAATATTATGTTCATATATTTAGATTTCTTACTGGTGAATCCTTGTCTACAATATTTTTTTCAGGATTTAAAATGCTGATGTATCAAGCCTTTTCTTTAGTTTAAACATGAAAAAATGTTTTAAAAATCTTATCGAAGATCATGCCAGCCGTACCAGGTTAAAAACATAAATTTCTCATAAAACGAAATCGATATTAATTCGTGTTGTTTTAGTCTCCATGGTATTTTTAGGCATCGGATAGGGTTTTATTTACTTTGAAAATAAGCCATGCCTTATATTTCAATTAACCATTTATACGCTTATGGTGGCTAAAAAATGAGAAATGTACAAATTGTTTGAGAAATTAACTCTGTTTCAGTAGCTTTATTTTGTTTTTCTTTTTTTTTAAAATGGCAAGTACAATATTATTAGCAGTTTTTTCTCCTTGGCCTCTGTTGTCAAAAAGAACTATTTGAATTTTTGAATCTAATTAAGGGATCAACCCAAAGTTGGAAGCCTTATAATAATATTGTCGAGCTTAAAAGGAAAACGAGTAGTTTGTAATCTTTGAGCCTTTATAATATTTTTAGGCTTAGAATGCAGTAGCTTGTATTGAAATTTACATTTAAAAAAAATATTAAATTCTGTCTTGTTAGCCTTATAATAATCCTGTAATGGTTTGGAGTTATGCGTGATCATTTGGAATCGGGACTAAAACCCGGGGTTAAGACATGTAGGGATCGGGGGGATCAAATCCCGTTTGAATTGATTAGACGAAACTCGAAGTTCCGATCAATAGTTTCATGTGTATACTATGTTCTCGATCAAATGTCTTGAACCAAAACCTCGTTTGAAATTCCCCAAATTTATGATTAAAAGATCCATGTACTGTTATCTGGTAATGTGTATAAAATTGGTGTTAAAATATTGAAGTTCCAAACATATATGATGCACTCAGGATGCATCGTCAAAACTGAATTTTCTGATCATGCAGCCTCGTTAACTTCATAATAAATTATATAAAAATCGGATCGTGGCGTGCTTAGGCTCGTTGTGAAGAGAACTGAATAATCTATGAATCCATGTATACGGTTACAGAATATCATGTGGTTTAAATAGTGAAAACAGAATAGATTTATTGTTCTGGACTGCAGTCCAGAGCAGCACTACTTGTTGATAACCAATTTGAAAGGCTCTCATGTTCCTGTGTCAAAATGGTATTATGCGGAACCCTATACCGTAGCGAAGATAACTCAGTTAGCTAACCTTTGGAAGTGGTTTCATTCATTTTTACCGTCGTTTACTATTTTAATTGTAATTTAAATCATCAGTACATACAACAGTCCCAAGCAAGGGCAGAACGTATACCCCAATATTGTACAATGCATAACTCCCAGTACACTATGGATATTATCGATCCGTCTGGTTTGTTGGAAACCTAACTGATAAACCTAAATATTGTTTAACTATAGCGTCGCCTAATTTTGATCCCAACGGGTGAAAACTGTGTTACGAAATGGACTTTCAGTTCAGAAACTGAATTTCCAGCAGAGAACACCTAAAATGAAACGACTGTAATTCGTGAACCCGAAACCCGATTGACTTAAAACTAATTTCGTTGAACCGTCGACTGAGTTTACTTGTTACCGCTTTTGCATCATTTTACTTAATTCTGTGCGTATGATTTAAGGCGATTTTTATAACTTCATGGGTCACGTAATGACTTGTATTGCATATAAACTGTTTAACGGCATGATTCACAATTTAACCGACTGCAATACCTCTAGCGATAGTGAGCGTCCTTATTAATCTTCAGTGTATAATGCATTGTCGAACGTGAATAGCATTGGTTTGGTTGTGTCAAGCACGCCAGTGAAAAGTGAATGATTCGTGATAGTGAATGATACAGTGAAAAGTGATTAAAGCAGTGTTTTTGATGCGTACTTGTACACAATTAGCCCATGCTCATAGATAGTGAAAGCTGGGGAAAAATGGGAAATCGAAGTGGAAAGGAACTTGCATTTAGCGAGTTCAGTGATTTAGAGGATGATCATTCGAACAACGACTCTTATATATTAGGTTTGGATCTAGCGGTCCGGCTGAAAAGGGTTATGTCCCGGGCAACAGCGGGCCGTAGTCTCGGATACGTACGAGACCCTCGTTAAACATGATCATTCTTTTCCACGACTCGATTTCAAAAGTGATTTAGAGACCGATAGGGACACAATTATTCATTGCATTGTTTAATGACATACTGATTACCTGCATTTATTGTCTCCAACATTTTTACTTTATTTTCCTTGCCTCGTTATTATTATAATATATTGCTATGGTGTCGCCCTGACGACCTGAGTGTGCATGCTCAGACCTTGGAGAAGAACCAATTCAGGAGTCAGACCTATCCTGAATAATAAATATGTTTTAATATAAAAAATATCATCACTTAGTCAAAATATTTTTTTTATCGTTTATATATTGTGTGGAAGATGACCCCACATTTTCAGTTTTTATGATACCAACAATTGCATCCTCACCTTCAGCATCACCTGAATGGAAACATAGTTTAGAAATTCCAATCGGAACACTAAGAATTTGAGTTCAATATATCTCGGTATCCCAACCAAATCATGTGACATGGACATAAACTCGAGTATGAAATCCAATATATCTCCATATCCCAACAAAACTTCGGATTGTAAATGGAATGCCAAGATTTTAGTTATTATTATATTACCTAAGAGGCCTTTGAGCTGTACTTGGTAAGCATCACAGGCGTGATGCTTAAGGCCAAAAAAAAGTTTTGTATATATGCCTTTCTTGTAACTGCATATCGAATTCAAAAGAATTGGTTATATTATTGAGCACCCTGTTTAATCTTCAAGACTAGATTTTAGTTCTTTGCAATGCTCATAGCAGTTGTTCGGTAGCATTTACTGCATTACTGCTCATCTTATATTCACATGCGATGAGAATCGCGGACTCCAATTTTGTTTTATAGGTTGAGGACATCGTGGACACTGGGAATACCCTTTCATGTCTCATTTCCCACTTAAAATCAAAAGGGGCTTGCTCTATATCAGTGTGCACTTTTCTTGATAAGCCTGCACGAAGAAGAGTTCAAGTACAACCAGTGCGGGGAGGAAAGTTTTATCGTGTTTTTGAGGTAAGAATTTTATGACTGCCTTGCAGGCATGATCTTTTATGTAATTTGATCTTTAATCTATCACATATCATCAGCTATAGCTATGTTCCATTCTAGACTACAACGTTCAATTCTATCACTTAAATTTTATCACATATCATGAGACCAATGTAGTTCCCCGTAGAAAGTTTTTCATATTGTTTCTCTCTCTAGATTCTCCCTTGTTTGAAGAAATTTTCAAACTTGACTATAATATGTCTGACCAATAAGGTAATATTTTCAACCTGGTTTTTTCCGTTTTTGTGGACCATCCTCTCTTCTACCACCATAGACTTGGTTAAGAAATTGGTATCAACATATAAATATTGATGCCATGTTGCAACCAATAGCAAAACTTTTGTTCAATTCTTTTGTGGTTTATTGGCTTTGCATTTTGCTCCATAACACTCATGTTCTGATATGGCGCGAAGGAAGAAGCTTAAACTAATGGGTAAGTTATTGATATAACAAGGTTAATTTTTATTGTTTATGGTATATAGTTAATTATGAACATAGTTCTATGGGTAAGAGCTGCATAAAGATGCCACTTGGACTTTTAAGGAAACCCTTTTTCTCCAAAACCAATTTCTTACAATTTGAGAAAAGCCTACAATGTTGGCACTATAGTAGTAATTACACCCTATATTTCTTCTCTTGAGTTTGTTGGATTTTTTTGGTTGTAGGCAATGATGTTAGGAGAGAGGATGATCCAATGAAGGTTGATAGAGAAGATGAAAGAAGAAGGAATGAGAGCTGGGCGATAAGACGAGTCAGAGGAGAGAGGACAGGAATGGCGGTTGTATAAAGAGTCCACTTAGATTTATTTGTTGAAGAGAACCTTTTTTCCCTAATCGCCTTTCTGTTAAACTTCGGGAAATCCTAGAATTTTGCCAATGAAGTGGTAATTACAACCTAAATTTCTTTTCTCGAGTCTATTCGATTTTTCTGGCTGTAGACGATGATGATAGAAAAGCGGAGGAAGGCAGATAGAGAAGATGGAGGGAGGTGAGCATGGGATTTGGGCCAAAAGTTGATATGATAATTTAAAGGAGAGAAGAGGACAAGAATGAGGTTGGGATTTTTCTTAGATTCTTATCTTTTGGAGGAAATCCTTTAATGTGTTTCCTTAAAACTTGCAGAAAATCCTAGAATTTAGGCAATGAAGTAGTAATTACGACCTAAATTCTTTTCTTGATGTCTCTTGGATTTTCATGTGGTAGATGATGGTGTTAGAACTTAGAAGAGATGATTAAGGCAAATAGAGAAAATGGGAGAAGCGAGAATTGGAGTTTGGGGGATAAGATGAGTTTGTAAGAGCAGAGGAAGGTGGGGGGGGAGACTAGGTAAGGGCCGGCTTTTTGGAGTTTTATGTGCATGGGAATTCCTTTGGTTTCCCTCTAATTTACCTTAAGAGGCCTATTTAGATTACTAAATATAAACAGTGATGTGATATTCCTGGAAATAAATTTAGAATTGTAAAAACAGTGATGTGATATTCCTGGAGAAGTAAATTTATTTAAACTAAAACCGGTCCATTTTCTTTGTTGATGCAGCTTTGTGTTCACTTTCTAATTTTTTTTAACTGAATGAATTCCTGCTTGGTTGTTTTGCACTGTCCAGATTCTTTTGTTGTGGCATCGATTTTGCGGAACTTTACAGGAATCTGCCTTAGGCTGGGGTTCTTAAGCCACAAAAATACACCTGAAAGTATAGCTAAAAAATGCAACAGCAGTCATCAATTCACAAAGATCAATATTTAGCGATTTATTAAATAATTCAACAATAGATTTGTAGTTGAAAAACCATCAAATTTGTGATGTAGTTGCCCTACGTATTACTTTTGAAGTAGGGAATCATGGATTTACAGTTGTCCTCGTTGAAAAGCTAATACAAAGTTATTGCAGGATTATGGAATGTGTTCATGCTATATACTCTCTTTTTGTTGATAATTTGTGATCACTACTCGTATTTTAGAGATTCGAGACTCTATGGCAGCTATTGAAATTTACTGCGTTTTCCTTTAAATCATATCCAAGATTCGTAAGCACTCTTTCTCTCAAATCTTTCTGGTAAGGATTCTATTTCATGTTCATATTTCATACTTGAAGGTTGTCAATCCTTCGGTTATTTACGTTGTTATACCAACATATTTTTTTCTAATGAATATCAGTGGATGCATGCAAGGAAATTTCATCTTCATGCAGGTAAAGACGATGAAGGCGAATTTTAGTTTTCGGTTTTTCAAAAGCAGAGGAAGTGAACAAAGTTTCTCACAACAATTCTAGAACACGCGACATCTGCAATGTCAATCATTTGAAAGAGTTTGCTAAACGAGGGCGACCCGGTGCACCGAGTTTCCCTTGAGAATCATAAGCAATAACGCCTGAAAAATCAGGTAGCTGGCACTTATCGAGGTTGGATTCGGATTCGGATGCAGCAAGGAGAAGCTGGCACTGCATTGTGAGAGGTTTGGGTTTTGATTGCTTGAATCTTTCATGTTCTGCTTGCATGTCTATTTATGTTTTGGGATCATGTGGATTTGTTTGGGATTGTGTTGGTTAGTGTAGGAGTTGAAAAAGAGAGGAGCTGTTTCTTCTTTAGGTCTCTCATGACCTCCAACTAATCCAGTTCCCTATTACATGCATCGACGAGGTAATCTGCAGAACCTAGGGAAAAAATTTAAAAAATAAAAAATAATAAGTGGAGAGCTTTTTTCTTTCTCCTTTGGTTCCTTAATCAGAATCTTTCTTACACCATGATAGTTGTAAAAAGATGTGGATTGGTATTTACCTTTAATTTTCTGGTTAGAAGTGTTAATTTACAGCAGGTTTGATGCAGCATAAGAAAAATCATATGCATCAGTTAAAAATTATATATTTATATTTGCTATCAAGCACGTGCTTTCCATGTGCAAGATGCTAGGGCGCTGTGTAATGAAACGTTTCATTTTAGTGGGGTGCTTGCGGTTGGCAACCGTTCCCTCTTTTTGTTTCAAATTTCTCAAAACCGTCTATTTCTATTGTGTATAAATACTTGATCCATACATCAACAATCTTCCATGGATCAGAAAGAAGAATTGAAAAGTATTTTGTTTGTGTTGGTGCTTTGATTTTGCTTCTGTTTCTCTGTCGGGTATGACTTTAAGAATATTATGTTCATATATTTAGATTTCTTACTGGTGAATCCTTGTCTACAATATTTTTTTCAGGATTTAAAATGCTGATGTATCAAGCCTTTTCTTTAGTTTAAACATGAAAAAATGTTTTAAAAATCTTATCGAAGATCATGCCAGCCGTATCAGGTTAAAAACATAAATTTCTCATAAAACGAAATCGATATTAATTCGTGTTGTTTTAGTCTCCATGGTATTTTTAGGCATCGGATAGGGTTTTATTTACTTCGAAAATAAGCCATGCCTTATATTTCAATTAACCATTTATACGCTTATGGTGGCTAAAAAATGAGAAATGTACAAATTGTTTGAGAAATTAACTCTGTTTCAGTAGCTTTATTTTGTTTTTCTTTCTTTTTTTAAAATGGCAAGTACAATATTATTAGCAGTTTTTTCTCCTTGGCCTCTGTTGTCAAAAAGAACTATTTGAATTTTTGAATCTAATTAAGGGATCAACCCAAAGTTGGAAGCCTTATAATAATAGTCGAGCTTAAAAGGAAAACGAGTAGTTTGTAATCTTTGAGCCTTTATAATATTTTTAGGCTTAGAATGCAGTAGCTTGTATTGAAATTTACATTTAAAAAAAATATTAAATTCTGTCTTGTTAGTCTTATAATAATATTGTCGAGGTTCAAATATATAAATTTCTCATAAATGGAAAATGAGTTGTTTATAATCTTTGAGCCTCAAAAATATTTTTAGGTTTAGAGTGGAGTAGCTTGTATTGAAAATTACCTTTTAAATAATTTTAAACTCTGTTTTATTAGCCTTATAAAAATATTGTCAAGGTTCAAATATATAAATTTCTCATAAATGGAAAATGAGGAGTTTATAATCTTTGAGCCACAAAAATATTTTTAGGCTTAGAAAAGAGTAGATTTTTTTGAAAAATAATTTTAAAAATATTAAAATTCTTATCTTGCTAGTCATATAACAATATTGTCGAGTTCAAATATATAAACTTCTCATAAAAAATGCATTGTTTATAATCTTTGAGCCTCTTTATTATTTGAATTTTTGAATCTAATTAAGGAATCAACCCAAATTTGGAAGCCTTATAATAATATTGTCGAGGTTAAAAGGAAAATGAGTGGTTTGTAATCTTTGAGCCTTTACAATATTTTTAGGCTTAGAATGTAGTAGCTTCTATTGAAATTTACTTTTAAAAAAAATATTAAATTCTGTCTTGTTAGTCTTATAACATTATTTTCGAGGTTCAAATATATAAATTTCTCATAAATGGAAAATGAGTTGTTTATAATCTTTGAGCCTCTACAATATTTTTAGGTTTAGAGTGGAGTAGTTTGTATTGAAAATTACCTTTTAAAAAAATTTTAAACTCTGTTTTATTAGCCTTATAAAAATATTGTCGAGGTTCAAATATATAAATTTCTCATAAATGGAAAATGAGGAGTTTATAATCTTTGAGCTTCTACAATATTTTTAGGCTTAGAACGGAGTAGATTAAATTTCTTATCTTGCTAGTCATATAACAATATTGTCGAGTTTCAAATATATAAACTTCTCATAAAAAAATGTATTGTTTATAATCTTTGAGCCTCTACAATATTTTTAGGCTTAGAAATGGAGTAGATTTTATCGAAAAATAACCCAAATTTGGAAGCCTTAAAATAATATTGTCGAGGTTAAAAGGAAAATGAGTAGTTTGTAATCTTTGAGCCTCTACAATATTTTTAGGCTTAGAATGTAGTAGCTTCTATTGAAATTTACTTTTAAAAAAAATATTAAATTCTGTCTTGTTAGCCTTATAACAATATTGTCGAGGTTCAAATATATAAATTTCTCATAAATGGAAAATGAGTTGTTTATAATCTTTGAGCCTCTACAATATTTTTAGGTTTAGAGTGGAGTAGCTTGTATTGAAAATTACCTTTGGAAAATGAGGAGTTTATAATCTTTGAGCCCCTACAATATTTTTAGGCTTAGAACGGAGTAGATTTTATTGAAAAATAGTTTTAAAAATATTAAAATTCTTATCTTGCTAATCATATAATAATATTGTCGAGGTTCAAATATATAAACTTCTCATAAAAAATGAATTGTTTATAATCTTTGAGCCTCTACAATATTTTTAGGCTTAGAATGGAGTAGATTGTAGTAGCTTATTAAATTCTGTCTTGTTAAGCCTTGTAACAATATTGTCGAGGTTCAAATATATAAATTTCTCATAAATGGAAAATGAGTTGTTTATAATCTTTGTGCCTTTACAATATTTGTAGGTTTAGAGTGGAGTAGCTTGTATTGAAAATTACCTTTTAAAAAAAATTTTAAACTCTGTTTTATTAGCCTTATAAAAATATCGTCGAGGTTCAAATATAAATTTCTCATAAATGGAAAATGAGGAGTTTATAATCTTTGAGCCTCTACAATATTTTTAGGTTTAGAAAGGAGTAGATTTTATTGAAAAATAGTTTTAAAAACATTAAACTTCTTATCTTGCTAGTCATATAACAATATTGTCTCAAATATATAAACTTCTCATAAAAAATGCATTGTTTATAATCTTTGGGCCTCTACAATATTTTTAGGCTTAGAATGCAGTTGATTTTATCGAAAAATACTTTAAAATAAATATTAAAACTCTTGTGTTACCTTTATAACAATATTGTTAATATTGTCGATGTTCAAATATATATATAAATATATATGAGTTGTTGATTATTTGAATTCTTGAATCTAATTAAGGAATCAACCCAAATTTGGAAGCCATATAATAATATTGTCGAGGTTAAAAGGAAAACGAGTAGTTTGTAATCTTTGAGCCTCTACAATATTTTTAGGCTTAGAATGTAGTAGCCTCTATTGAAATTTACTTTTAAAAAAAATATTAAATTCTGTCTTGTTAGCCTCATAACAATATTGTTGAGGTTCAAATATTTAAATTTCTCATAAATGGAAAATGAGTTGTTTATAATCTTTGATCCTCTACAATATTTTTAGGTTTAGAGTGGAGAATTACCTTTTAAAAAAAATTTAAACTCTGTTTTATTAGCCTTATAAAAATATTGTCGAGGTTCAAATATATAAATTTCTCATAAATGGAAAATGAGTTTATAATCTTTGAGCCTCTACAATATTTTTAGGCTTAGAACGGAGTAGATTTTATTGAAAAATAGTTATAAAAATATTAAAATTCTTATCTTGTTAGTCATATAACAATATTGTCGAGATTCAAATATATAAACTTCTCATAAAAAATGCATTATTTATAATCTTTGCGCCTCTACAATATTTTTAGGCTTAGAATGGAGTAGATTCTATCGATAAATACTTTAAAATAAATATTAAAACTCTTGTGTTACCCTTATAACAATATTGTTAATATTGTCGAATATATATATAAATATATATGAGTTGTTTCTTATTTTTGAGCCTCTATTTTATTTTTAGCTTTAGAATGGAGTAGATTTTATTGAAAAATACTTTTAAAAAACTATATAAAATAAACTCTCGCTATCCTTATAACAATATTGTCGAGATTCAAATATATAAACTTCTTATAAAAGAAAATGAGTTGTTTATGATCTTTGAGCCTCTACAATATTTATAGGTTTATAATGGAGTTTATTTTATTGAAAAATACTTTTAAAAAATATTAAAACTCTTGTTAGCCTTATAACAATATTTTCGAGGTTCGAATATATAAACTTCTCATAAATGGAAAATGAGTTTTTTTATAATTTTCGACTTTCTACAATATTTTTAGGCTTAGAATGGAGAAGATTTTATTGAAAAATACTTCAAAATATTAAAAACTCGTGTTATTATAATATTGTCGAGCTTCGAATATATAAACTTCTCGTAAAAGGAAAATGAGTTGTTTATAATCTTTGAGCCTCTATAATATTTTTAGGCTTAAGGGAGAAGATTTTATTAAAAATTACTTTTCTCATAAAAGGAAATGAGTAGATTTTATTGAAAAATAGTTTTAAAAAATATTAAAACTCTCGTTAGCCTTATAACAATATTGTCGTGGTTCAAATATATCAAAGGAAATGAGTTATTTATAATCTTTTAGCCTTTATAATATCTTTAGGTTTAAAATGGAGTAGATTTTATAGAAAAATACTTTTAAAATATAATAAAACTCTTATCTTGTCAGCCTTATAACAATATTGTTGTATGTAAACTTCTTATGAAAGGAAAATGAGTTATTGATAATCTTTGAGCCCTTAAAATGGAGTTGATTTTATTGAAAAATACTTTAAAAAATAATTAGTTGAGGCTCAAATATATAAACTTCTTAGAATGGAATTGATTTTATTAAAAAATATTAAAACTCTTGTTAGCCTAAGATTTAAATATATAAACTTCTCGTAAAAGGAAAATCGAGGTTCAAATATATAAACTTCTCATTGAAGGAAATGAGTTATGTATAATTTTTGAGCCTCTACAATATTTTTAAGCTCAGAATGGAGACATCGCTTCTTTTAGATTTATGTTTGCTTGTCTTTTCTTGTTCCGGGAATTTCGAGCACGAAATTCTTTTTGTAGTTGAGTATATATAATGCAACATCCTAGTTCTGTTATACCATGTTCTATTTGAGTATTTTCATTATCTTATGGCTATTTATTGGTTCAAGATAAATATATAAACTTCTAATAAAGGGAATATGAGTTGTTTATAATGCCTCTACAATATTTTTAGGCTTAGAAGAAAAGTGTTTATTGAAAAATACTTATTAGGTTCAAATACTCTCTTGTTAGCCATATAATAATATTGTCGAGGTTTAAATATATAAACTTCTCATAAAAGAAAAATGAGTTGTTCATAATGTTTGAGGTTCTACAATATTTGTAGGTTTAAAAGTTCTTTTATTGCAAAACATTTAAAGTAGCTTTTATGGGAAAATACTAACAATCTTGTCCAGGTTCAAAAACTTCTCATAAGAGGAAATGGAGTAATTTATAATCTTTGAGCCTCTAAAATCAATTATATTTAAAAGAAAAGGGGTTATTAATTTGGAATAAGATTATGATCGCTTCTCATGGAACCAGCGGGGCTCATGTGGAGAAAAAAACGAGGTGAATCGCGGAGGAGAATCACTCCCATTTTTTATTATTGATTTGTTATGTTCACATACTAATTTCGTTTATTCTTTTATTTATTTTGATGCAGTCAATCGAGCTCGTCGTAATGGGATATGGCGCTGTTCAGAGTTTGGTACATCAACTTTCATTCAATCTAGACATTTTCGAACTTCTACATGTCAGAAAAAAAATTAATGGTTTTTTTGGTTATATACATGCACGTGATTTGCAAGAGAAAATGACTAAAAAAACGCCCAAAAAAATCAATTGAAATTTTATAACCGCAACTACCATGTGATTAAACCTATTAACAGTTCGTAATATCCAATTCCACCCCCATAATCTCTTAATTTCTTCAAAACTCTCTAACAATTTCCTTTAATTACACCACTCTCACAATCAATTTCTTACAATTTCCTTTAATTACACCATTCTCACAATCAATTTCTTCTGCGAAACTACACAAAGATTGTATACTAATTTCTATTGTGTTCATATTATTTTCTTTCATTCTCTTTCATTTTTTGATAGGATCTATGGATGATCAATGTCATGCAGCTTTTCAATTGAAAGACATCTATTTTAAAGAAACCACTGCATTGCAATCACATTAGCAAATTTTTTCCCCAAAATGCGGATGTATTATGATATCGTGATAAATAGATAAGTTTCAAATATTTAAACTTCTTATAAAGGGAAAATGAGTTGTTTATAATTACTGGTTTATAATGTTTGAGCCTCTACAATTTTGTTATGCTTAGAGTTGCTTATCTGAAGAAAAAAATAGAAATAATAGTGATGGAAAAAATTATTAGAACATATTAATTCATAGAATTAGAACAAAACTGTCGAGGTCATATGAAAATTATTGTCTAGGTTCAATATTAACTTTTTTTTTGATAATGTTGGAATTGATGCGTAAATGTAAATCGATAATTAACATCGACCTCATACCTTTGAGTGCAAAAATATTCTTGAATCTTGAATTGATCACGGCTTTCACGGTCGGTCGTACAATCACATTGGAAAGTACGCGCACTTTCACGGTTTAATTACCCAACTCTTATGTTAAGGAAGAGAAGAAAAAGATATGCTCTTGAGAGAAACAATGTTCTCTTTGGTAGTTAATCATATTAATTCTTTTGTATCATTTTCCTATGAAGCCAATCATACGGGTAAATAAACCATTCGACCTGCGGGTTTAGGATTGTTTGGGATGATAAGTACCCATTATTGATATTTGTCTCGTTATGCCTTAAACTCATTTTGTTACATTAGTCATAATATACCTAATCCCTCTAAGGCTATATTTGACTCATTTTTATTTCCATACATTCACAATTATGGCCCAACCTTACCAGAAGGCGACATAATTGGTCGACCAGTGAATATATGTAAACGATGTATAGCAAAATAGCCTTCCTTTCGCATACGTGTCTTTTCATTTTGGTTCAACTTCTTTCTTAGACAAGTTCCATAATCGAATCTTTCATAGCTATTGAAAATATGCTAAAGTAGCTATCGTTGAACTAAAACTTTAAGATACAGGACTTACACAGTAATGAAGCAAGGATTTATTCACTTACTCATATATGGCTTTAATATAAGTTAATGGATATCCATATCACTCATTTATCATTATCATGACCTCAACCTGACTCTCTCCACGGCGACATATTTCAATAACTTCTCATTGCTATATAACATACTTTCTCATCTTGTATGTGTGTGCACCAGTGTTTTATATTAAACAAACATATGAAAAATATGAAGAAAAAAAAGAAATATTTATTATAGAACAAATGAAGTGTCATAATGATACAACAATTTATAACATTCTACGCAATCCTAGAGATTTAACATATCCCACATACACATCTCTAGGAATTGGTTTAGTAAAAGTATTCACAACCATTTTATGCGTAGAAATATATTGAATGACCGCTTCTTTCTTCTCAACCATGTCTCTCACGAAGTTGTATTTAATATCAATATGCTTAGTTCTGCTATGACATTTTGGATCTTTCGTGTAAGCAATCGCTACCCGACCGTCATAAAATATCGTTACTAACATTGGAATGTCAGTCAATACTCTCCAAATATTTGGAAATCTTTTGAGCCATATTTGCTTCTTGTATTGCTGCAGAACATGCCACAAATTCCGCCTCCATCGTTGACAAGGCTATGAATGTTTGCTTCTTACTATCCAGGAGATGGCGACATTATTAAGTAAGAAAGTATATCCTGACGTTGATTTACGTTCATTTAGGGCTCCTCCCCAATCAGCATCCGAGATATCTGAAATATGAAAATCCTTTTAGATATCATAGGGAATAATTCGCAGTACCTCTTATATATCTGAAAATCCTTTTTACAGCTTTCCAATGTGCTCTTTCTGTATTTGATTGATACTCACTAGACTCACGACATAACAAATATCCGGCCGAGTACACATCATTGCGTACATCAGGCTCCCAACAGCACTGGAATATGGAACATTTTTCTTTTCATTTCGCTCTTCTAGAATCTTAGGACATAACCTAAGGCTTAAAACCCCGTCTTTCGCAATAGGGTTGTCAATGGGTTTGCAACTACTCATGTTAAAATGTTTAAGAATCTTATTAATATATGATTCTTGCGATGGAGTTAAAAGTTTTCTTGAACGATCTCTTTGGATTTTAACCCCGAGAATATAATTTGCATCACCCATGTCCTTCATTTCAAAATTGGAGGACAACCATTCTTTAATGGCGACAACAAGCTTCTTGTTATTCCCAGCCAATAAAATATCATCCACAAAAAGTGATAGTATCACAAATCTATCTTCAGACTGCTTTACATATACACAATGGTCTTCATCAATCATCACAAATCCAAATGTGATCATGGATTGATGATATTTCAAATACCGCTGTCTGGATGGTTGAAGTCTGCATACTTTGCTCTCCTGACCTTTAACAATGAAGCCTACAGGTTGTTCCATGTAGATTTCCTCATCCAATTCTCTATTGAGAAATGCAGTCTTGATATCCATCCGGTGTAATTCTAAGTTCAGATGTGCCACTATGGATAGAATAAGGCGAATAGAGGCAAACCTAACTATAGCAGAAGACAAGCTTTATATCGTTCAATAGAACCATCCGCATTACGCTTAATTTTGAGAATCCATTTATTCCCAATTGCTTTGCATCCTGGCGGAAGATCGACCAAGTCCCAAACATGGTTGGTTCTCATTGACTCTATTTCCTCTTCCATCGCATTTTTCCATTCTTCCTTTGCAAGACACGAGAGAGCTTCTTTCACTGTTTGTGACTCTTCGCCATCTTGAGGAGTAACAATAAATACTTCTCTCTCAATCTCAAAACGACGTCGCGGGATACTGTTACGGTTACTCCTTTGTAATAGAGCTTCTTGTCGAATAGACTCGCTAGGTATTTCGCTCCCACCTGGATCAAGATGTCTAGGCATTTCCTCATTTTCCTCAACTACATCAGGAGGTTTGGGGAAATCCTCATTGACCCTAAGTGCGCTAAACCGTGACACGCCTGTTGCCTAAAATCTCGTCACGAGAAACCTAGTCACGCCTTTAACCATGACCGTGTCTCTTTTTCGTTATGATTAAGACCGTGACCATATACGTGGCGTTACCAAAAATGGATCAAACAACTAAATGAAATCTGTATAGGGTCTATATATGTATTCACCGTTATAATCGTGACCATTTTATGGTCATGGTTTAAACCGTGACCATATATCTCGTATGGTCACTGTTACGTCCCGCTTCCCAAAATACAGAATACGAGGGATAACTAGGCCAACCATACTCCTACGGTCAGGGAATAATCCTGACGTAGTCACACTTCGGCTTCTATCATTACATGGTAGTCAGTAAACAGTGCAAGAGTAAAGGAATCCCAGTTCACAACTTTTATTACATCAAAATAAAAAGATTTTGAGATACATTTATTTTGCACAAGAGAAAAACTAACCAACGAAATACAGGGTGCTTAAAGCAAAATAAATGGCGCTGATGATGCAGTCTAGACCTTCGCGATCTTGAAGAGCCAGTCCTGCTCCGTGAATGGGTCCACTTCATCCTCTGAGCATGCAGGGCGACACATATAGCAATAAATATATATAATGGATAAAATGCTATTAAACATGAAAGGCGCAACAGAATACAGAACATGAGAATAATGAATATCAAATAAATATGAACAGTGCGATATGAGCATCATGTCGGTAAACCAGGCAATGTGTATGTCTCTACTCATCAGTCACTAAGTCGATGAAATCAATTGGTAGAAAGGATGCTCGTGTTTAACAAGGGTCTCGTGCATTCCCGAGACTACAGTCTACTGTTGCCCGGGACATAACCATGCAGTCGTGCCGCTAGGCCCATGACCTAATGTATATATATCACTAATAGCGAATGATCATCCTCTAAGTCACTGTATCTCTCTAAATACGAGTTCAATTCCATCTTGATTTCCCCCATTCCCCGGGTTATACTATGTACTCAAGCATTAGATAGGTTGTGAACAAAAACGTATCGCTTTCACTTTCAATCACATTTCCACTTATCAATATCACTTTCGTATTTGCCAAAACCCAATCACTAACACTTATAAATTGAAAATGCACAACAGTCGTTAGGTCTTAGTGTAACGATACTATGCAGGAGGTATAGAGCAAACACAAAATAGGTAGAAATGCACCGAACAGATATTCATTAAATCACGACAGCCAACGCCACACGACTTGCAAAATTCATCATAAATCACCCGTATAGAGTAGACTGAAACAATATAAAAGGCGTACAATGTATACTTGTTCTATCTGTTATATTTCCAACGCATCAAGAGGATTATTAATATCCTTCCTGTACTAGAAGCTACGTCTTGTTTAATGCGGCGGTGTAAGAAATGTCACTGCTGAAACTGCAGAACACATCGACATTCTAAAATACAAACTAAATATCAAACGACTGTGAAACTACACGGGACCAGATGCATGTGTTATCTAACTAAATTATCTACGCGATTATATGGGGTTCCGTGCATTTTCAGTTTTAAGTAAGGACGTGCAGGTATTTAAATTCAGGTATCCTTGTGAAATGCTGCCCCAGACTGCAGTCCAGTGCCGCATTCGCAGCCAAATCTCGTTACAGTAATCTATAAATGTCGAGTAATAAACTATGTATGGTTCTAGATTATCGAGTCGGCTTCGATATGAGCCATAGAACATCACATTCCAAACTGTATTGAATTTACAATGATTTTAACGAGGTAACAGGCGCGGTAAAATTTCAGATTTAGTGTCGCCTTTAGGGGACAACTTTACGTGATTATACACGATATTTTGCATCCGAATTCCTACACGGTATTCATATCAATAAAGGGATCTAACTATCGCAGGTTCCACCATAACAAGATATGTTTTGGTTTATAGTTCGCATCAAACATTAGGGTAATGTTTGGTAATCGGTCGTAAACACATATCTACACTACTATATAAAAAAATAATCTAACATTATTATCTAGATTAGGTATTAAGATAGCATGAACAACAAGAAATGTGTTTTCTCTTGCTTTTGGCGAAAGTGGCACGACTAAGGCGGCAGCACAACACGGGCTATAACCACGGCACAATTCACGCACGACAAGCACGGCTCTGGTGATGACTTAGCGAGGCTCGGCACGATGCAGAGGTGAGCACGGGCGTTGTGACACGGTGGTAAGGGCAGCGGAGCTCCGGGGTGTTGTAACGACAAGAGAGGAGGTGGTGTCAGCGGTGTCGTGCTTCGGTGGCAGTTGCAACAAGGAGGGATACGCTCGGGTGAGTGGATGGAGTTGAGGAGGTCGAGGCTCGTCGATGAGGTGGAGCTGGTGGTGGCTACGACGATGGATGCAAAGGCCCAGTGGGTCGATGGAGGCGGCGAGGCGACAGTAGGTTCATTGCTTCGGTGGGCTCGAGCTGAAAGAGGAGGAGCTCGTCGGTTGTGAAGAGGGAGCACCGGGGATGGAGTTGGGTTGGGTCTCGAAGGCGTCGGTGGTCGTCGTGGCCGTTGGGGAGTGAGTCTCGCGGAGACGTCGGAGAGGGAGAGAGAGAGGGGGGAGCAGTGAGGATTTGGGGGAGGTGATCTCGGGGATTCATTGTCATGGGGCGAGGTCGTTGCGGTGTAGGCGCGAGGTAGGAGGAGACGTTGGGGAAAAGAAACGAGCGGGAAAAGAAAACTAGGTGAGGGAGAAGAAGAAGGAAGTGGGTGAGTCGGGTCGGGTCGGGTCGTGTAAGTCGGGTCTGGTAGTGTTAGGGTTAAGTTTAGGAGTTAGGATTAATAATTAAATAAAATAATTAAAAAAATAATTAAAAATCTAAAAAAAAGTGCAAAATTATTCTAGGAAAATCTTAAAAAAAATATACGGAAAAATATATACGAGAACCGGTGATTTACAGGCACGGTTTAAACCGTGACAAAAAGGTTAAACTATAATATAGAATACCTGCTATAGTAGGTAACCGTGACTATATAGACCTTATAGTCACGGTTTAAACCGTTAAACCGTGACCATAAGGGGAAACCACAGTGAAGGTTAAACCATAATATAGAATACCTGCTATAGAAGGTAACCGTGACTATATCCTATGGTCACGGTTAAAACCGTGACCATATTATCAAAATTTTTTAAACAGAAATCTACACGCGCTTCTTTTAATTACAACCAACAATAGATAATGATAATATGATCAAATCTCACACAATTATAACAATCAAGAAGTAATATGATTAGAATCAAACACAATTATAAACAAAATATATACACTAAACAGTATAATCAATAAACCAATAAAACAAATGTTTGTATCAACAAATCAAATGTTTGTATCAAAAAATCAATAATCTCTGGTCATTGGGACGATCCAGCTCCATCGTCCCGTGACCTGAACATACTCCCAAACTCGTCTCGTATGGCCTGCCTGATAGCCTCTGCATTTGACCGCCTCGGCTCCTCGATCTGCGCCTCAAGCATATCCACCTACATATTAAGCTGCTCCACTCGATCTTGGAGCCGATGAATCTTCTCGTGCAACGCAGCGGCCACATCTGCACGCGTCTAGGCCACAACGTACTCGTGGACGGACAGAGGCCTGGAAAAGTATCGGTGGGTCCAAGGACCAACCCCGCGCTCATAACCACCGTGATGTCCGCCGGATATCGAATCCAGAACAAGGACAATGGCGGTAATCTAGTCGTCGGGGTCAAGTCCTAAGGCGTTTGTCCTCTCCTGGATCCGGGTCTGTGAAGAATATATATATATATATATATATATATATATATATATACACGTGTTAATTTAAATACAGTATCGACTTGATTATATGAAACTTACTATATACTCGCCCGTGCCCCTGTGTAACGCGGACCGTCTCCTAGCAGCAGTGTAGTTGGCGGGGTCTTTCTTTTTCTGCGATAAAATTAGAATTTATTTCAATAAGTAATTTGCGACAAAGAAAACATATATTTTTAAACGTCGAAATACTCTCGAGCTGGTGCTGAGTGTTAGCCTGCGACCGCTTCCCTTGGATCAGGATAGCGCATTCTCTGACGCCCTTGTTCTGGTTCTCCATGTTGCGAATCGACGCCGCCTTACAAATATATTGAAGAAAATATTATATATCACAAAATATGATTTCATGTTATATTATTATAATCTTAAAAATTAAATATTATACCTGAACATCATCACACTCGTAAAACGCGACTAGCAGCGGTCAATCCTCTCTCTAGACATCTTGAAAAACGACCTCCATCATCGCCTCCCTTTATTCCTCAGTCGCCGTAGCCCAGGTAATGTAATGATGCTTCCTTCATATCGACGTCTCCTCTTGAAAACCTGGCATTCAGATTTGACCTAGTCTATGGGCCGATATGCATCGAACAGCGTAGGAACGCCATCCTCGCCGATGACGCCGATGAATCTGTAATGTCCCTGGGTATGAAATTACAAAAATTTAAATAAATATATATATAACGACGATTAAATTTAAATGTATAAAAAGGTATGTGATACCTGGCTGATCAGTCATATTTATTGCACATTTGCACAGTCATTTTCCCTATTATTATTAATTATTAAAATGTGTTATTTATAATTTAAGAACATATATGAGTTTATTTGTAAAAAGAATTTTGTCATATGTTTCTTAATTTATAATTAATATAATTGGGGAATATATGCATATCATATTTAAATAAAATATCCATGAGATTATTAATTATTAAAATATGCATATTATATCATATCAAATATTCTTAACCAATATTATTAAGATATCATACCATATCATTGGTTGGAATATTATCTCAAATAAAATAAATGCTACTAACAATTTGATTTGAGATATTGTGCAGATTTAAAATAACAAATCAGCTCAAGACTGCAAAGAGGATTGAGGAAATCAAATCAAATCGAATGAGGAAACCGAATTTGCCGAATGTTGGGAGCAAATTGAAGAATCTCGCAACTGCAGAGAGCAAAAGATATTTTCGAAATATTTTTATCAGAAAAATCTCCTAACATCACAAGAAGAAGGCACGAAAAACCTAGAGACGCAACTCCATCAGAAGGCGGCGGAACCACGATTAAAAGGAGCCAACGGCGGCAGAAGCGCAGTCTAATCGTGGCCGTTGGATATGAAAATTCAGGGGCATGATCGCCTTTTCACATACTTTAAGATGACATTAGGGTTTCAAGTTCCAGAGCCTATAAAAAGGACCGAGTGCAATTAGGGTTAATCATCTATCCACTGATCTACTGATCGAGCAATCTAAATCTCTCGAGAAAACTAGGGTTTGTAGTTTAGTTTTTCAGCGATCAACTTCTGTAATGCAATTGATTATTCAATAAAAGGTATCAATGTTTTTAATCTTGTCTCGTTACTTTCCTTATTTTAATTTCTACATTTACTTTCCGTAATTTTAATTTTGTTATTTCTTATGGGTTCATTCATCTTTAATCTTTCCTCATTTACTTCGTTTTCCCCGATGAGTGAGTAAATTCTTGCTTGTTAGGGTTTGTAGGATAGGGTAGTATAATGGATGAAAAAATCCCTTAATTTCTTTTTAAAGTTTTAATTTTTATAAACTTTAGCAAAATAAGACTTAATTCTCTTATTCGGCCGTGCTATCTATTCATAATAGTTACGACCACGATTTGAGATTAATTAATACTTGCTTTGTTGAGGGCTTGAGATAAATAGGGATCAATGGATGGACAAGGGTCGGTAGAGGGAAACCCTAATTCCTCCAAAAATCCTAATCCACATTCATCATTATTTCTCTAGTATTAAATAATTAAAAGATAAAAAGAATTATTTTTAAAACTCTATCTATTAACTACTCAATCCGATAAACCCTACAAGCCCTTCTCTTATAAAATTTTCAAATTTTCTTAGTATAAAATGATTAAAAATCCACCTTTTTTTATTAACTCGTCGAAGACAAGATAAGTAATTCATCATTTCCCTGTAGACGACCGATACTCACTGTCGGTTAGCTATTGCGACACCGTTATTGATTGCGGTATTTAGAACACATACAAAGACTCAGTTTTTCATACCAATCAAATGGCGCCGTTACCAGGGAAATAGTAGTGATATTTTTCTTGTTATTCAGTTTGATTTCTAAAAAAAATCCAGAAAAAAATAAAAATAAAAGGAGAACCAAAAAACCGCATTTTGTGTTTTTAAAGATTCTTGTGCGAGTTTTGCAAGAAATTTGGAGCAATTGGAGCGAACCAACAGAGATTCAGAGACGGTCAAATAGGACCAGATGAGCATTGGAGTGCTGTGAAATTTTTTGGAGAAGAGACTCCATCAACCAGCGGTGGAACCGTGGCCAAAAGGCGTGTTTGGCGGCTGAACCGTGGCCATCTTGGGGAGTTAAGCCCCCAAATCTTTCTGATATTATTTTATCGTCTTTCGCTTTCCTCTGAAGCTCCAATAAACTGTGTTTACCTGCAGGATTCTTTGCAAACAACGCCGCTAAAAAAATCTATTTGCGTGTTTTTGGATTATTTTGCATATTTAAAACGGACATTAAGGGGCAAGAAACCCAACTTCAGATTAGGTAGGGATTTCATCACCCTTCCTAGGCCCCATGTTTCCCCCAATCAGAGCAAAACTCTGTTTTTAAATTCAAAATTCAAAAATTGAAGCAACGCTTCAGATCCAGCGCTAGGCGCGCTGCGCGCCACGTGTTAAACACGGATGCGCTAGCGCCAGGTGCGCTGCGCCCTAGGCAGTGCACCCCCAATCAAAGCAAACTCTGTTTGAAATTTGAATTTCAAAAATTGAAGCAACGCTTCAGATCCAGCGCTAGGTGCGCTGCGCGCCACGTGTCAAACACGGATGCGCTAGCGCCAGGTGCGCTGCGCCCTAGGCAGTGCACCATGTGTGCGCTAGCGCTGGACGCGCTGCGCGCCACGTGTCAAACACAGGTGCACTAGCGCAGGCTGCGCTGCGCTCTGAGCAGCGCACCATGTGTCAAACGTAGGTGCGCTAGTGCAAAGTGCGCTTCACTCTGAGCAGCACACCACGTGCAAAGCACGGGTGCGCCAGCGCTAGAATTATAAAATTCCCCACCGTTAGATCAAAAGATCTAATAATAATGATAAATCATTAATTAATCAGAATTAAAACTCTGTTATGGAAAGATTTTCCAATCTTGTTAAAAACAAGAAGATTGTCTTCTGTAAAACAGAAGTCCTAGGATCAAAGATCCAACGGTGGGAAACATCTCCAAATCAATCAGAGAAAGATCTCTTTAACTGATTTAACAAATCAACTTGCCCTATATAAAGGCCCCAAGACTTCAAGTCTGATATAGAAAAAAAATCCCATAAACTTTGAGAAAACTCAAAAGAAAGAGAGCAAGCTCTTGAAAGAAGAATATTTCTTCAAGGTAAAAAGATAATGGCGACGAACACAGAGATGAAATCATCTCATAAAAAGAAGAATTATCTTCTTAAAAGATCATAGATCTACAAAGACCAAGGTCTTTCATAAAAAAGATCAAAAGATCTCATCACATAATAAAAGAAGAACATATTCTTCACACAGATCACTGATCTATAAAGGCAAAGCCCTTTCAAAATAAGAACTGTTGTTCTTGAATCTTGAGACAGAGTCTCTTTTAAAAGAACATAAATTTGTTCACAGATCATAAAAATTGATCAAATGCGTTTTGCGCTATTGAAATGCGCTTTGCGCTATTGAAATGCGCCTTGCGCTCTTGAACTGCGCTTCTGCGCTCCTTGGACCGGCGCTCAGCGCCAAAATGCGTCACGTGTCAATCACGTATGCAACTTGCGCTTCGCGCTTCTGAAATAGCGCACTGCGCTCATGGGCTGGCGCTCAGCGCTAAGCGCACCACATGTCACTCACGAGTGCGCCACTAAATTGATAGCGCTTAGCGCTCATAAATTAGCACTTAGCGCTCATAAACTGGTGCAATGTGCCCATCATCTGGCGCTTAGCGCCAAGCACGACACGTGTCCTACTCGTGTGCGCTGCTTGGCAGAAGCGCACTGCGCTCTTTAACTGGCGCAAAGCGCCTGGCGCGCCACGTGTCGCGCTGACAGAACAAAAATTGTTCTGATGAATGCTCTGCATTCAATACAAGACAAAAAAAGTGTCAAGATCTAATGCTCAGCATTATTAAAAGGGCCAAGCCCAAATAAAGGCTCAATAGTCAGACAAAGAAAATGTTGAACATTTATTGGACTTAGCCCAATATTGGCCATAAGTCCTCAAGTTATATTTAATTGAGCCCATCTGCTCATGAATATTTCAACAGATCTTAGTCCCAAATTGGACTACAGATCTTTCAACCAACTCACACCGGTTCGAGGGTACATCTCTTTACTCCTCTGATATCTGTCGTTGTAATCCTTCAACGTCTTCAGAGAGGTGACGGGTCCTAACAACCATATATTTCACGGACTGTGGGGTCCTTAAACTCATAGACTATGATGTCCTTAAACTTTATAGACTATGACGTCTTTAAACTATGGACTGTAGGGTCCTTAAACTCACGGACTACGATGTCCTTAACCTTGACTGTGAGGTCGTTAAACTCACGGACTACGATGTCCTTAACCTCGGACTGTGGGGTCCCTTTAAACCCACGGACTACGATGTCCTTAACCTGGACCGTAATGTCCTTAAACTAATCGACCGCAATGTCCCTAAACTAAACAATATAGCCCAATTGCTCTCTTGTTAGATCTAAACGATACCGTTAAGTTGATCTTAGTCTAAAATGAGACTAACGTATCCTTAACAAACGCTTAAGTTGATCTTAGTCTCAAATGAGGCTAACGTATCCTTAAACCCAACCCCCAAACCCAAATCTAAGAAGATACGGATTTGGACTAATCCACGCCCTACGGGAGACAACATAAATTAGTCTCCGTATACAATCCACGGGCAACCACAAACAAAACAAACACCCACGACACGAAGTGACCATCTGAAAAAGGAGAAAGTTGTTACCACGATGCGGTAGCGTAATTAACTGCAGGGGCTTGCGCCTACAGGGAAGAGCGTCCCCACAATAAAAAAAAACCCTCAAACGAGGGGGAATCTGACGAAGTCTGCTATATCGGTCGCATTCGTTTAAACCTTCGATACATGGTGCCATAAATCAACTTGGCATCTTCGGAGAGGTGGACGGATAGACCAATTAGCATCTGCCCCGAAATTCAGGCGAGACGCACGCTGCGTCTTCGTCGCGTCTTTCGGCGGGGAACACCTCACAAATCACAAACAAGTATACCCGTCACGCCCCGCTTCCCAGTATATGGAGAAGTAGACGTGACGGGCCACGACGTATTTACTCAGAAGTAAACACGCTAAGCGTAAATAAGCAATATAAATAAATACACAAGATTAACAAAAGATGTAATAATAAACAACAACTTTCATTAACATTCTTTCTTTACATTACAACTGATTTGAAAAGAAATGTACAATGATAAAAGCAATGCTTAAATAGTGGCATACGAATGAAAAGGAAATAAATACAAGTAGTCTAGAAGTTTGGCCCTTCTGTGAACTGATCCAAGTCCTCCTGGCTGGGCTCGGTCTCCTGAGAGTCGGGTCCTCCTGATGAACATTCTAAGGAAAGAAAGAAACATGAATGTCGTCAGCGAACTAACGCTCGGTAAGTGCCAAAAGAAAGAATAGAATAGAACAAGTAGATAGGGAAGAACTGATAATTTATACAGGTATATGTTTGTTAAACTAACGTAGTTGTTTGTAGCTTGGTACAGAAGGTGTCAGTGTATACGAGAAGAGTCTAACTTTCCCCGTGGACTAAGGTAACCCGGTAGTACAAGGCCCCGTCAAGACCTATGAGACAGCATCAATGGATGTTTATCTACGTCTTTTAGTGTCCATTATCGTGCCACTTTTAACACATTCCGTACCAATCTACCCCGTTAAAACCCCGTAATGTATATTGTACTGATTTGTAGTTATTAGACTTGCCGAGACCATGGATATAAGTGTTTACCGCTAAAAACGGGAGACGGAACCGGGATGGTTCGTCTTGCCAGAATTTAGGGGCAGATGCTATTTGGATTTATCCATCCATCTCTCCGAAGATGCCAAGTTGATTTATGGCACCGTGTATCAGAGGTTTGGATGGATGCGGCCGTTGTAGCAGACTTCGTCAGATTCCCCCTCGTTTGCGAGGGGTTTTTGATTATGGGGATGCTCTTCCCTGCAGGCGCAAGCCCCTGTAGTTAATTACGTTACCGCATCGCGATAACCACTTTCTCCTGCTCTAGCAGTTCACTTCGTGTCGTGTATGTTTGTTTTATTTTTGGTTGCCCGTGGATTGTATACGGAGACTAATTTATGTTGTCGCCCGTAGGGCGTGGATTAGTCCAAATCTGTATATTCTTGGGTTTGGTTTGATTTAAGAATCGTTAATCTCATTTGAGATTAAGATCAACTTAAGTGTTTGTTGAGGATATGTTAGTCTAATTTTAGACTAAGATCTACTTGATTGATCTCAAAAACTATCTATTACCGCAATCAAGAACGGCGTCGCTTTGCAGGTAGCCGGTGAGTACGGGTCGGTCCACAGGGATGTTGTGAATCTCCTAATCGCGCTAACGAGTTAATTCCAAAGGGTGTTCGGATTGATTATTAAATCTAAAAAACTAGATCTATCTATAAACTAAATTAACCTAGATCTAAATCTTGCTAGGGTTAGGTTTAGGAATGATTTGGAAATGTAAATAAATCTCAACGCTTTCTATATCCAAATTAGGATCTAAGAGGAGTTATGGTAATTATTAATAAAGGGGATTAGATCCATTCGGGAAGGTGTTCCTTCCTCTAGGTTCTTGTCCTTCCTTTATCAATCCTTATCCTAACCTCCATGGAAAACACGCGCAACCGGGCCTTTATACTACGGTATCACCGCTACCTCGAGGGATAGGGTGCCGTAGGGCGCGGTGTGTGCGTGTATGCATGGAGTCCTATTGATTATATGTGATGGATAAGAAAAGGATGAGAGATCTCATCTCTCAAAAGCCTTCCCCAAAGCTAACATCTAATGCAAGGAATTAAAATCTAAACTAGAGCAATTAAATAAAACTACTTACAGATGGCTCTCTCCAAACATCAACGCAGGGTTGTCAGATCTGAATTCATGAATTGAAAAGAGGCACCGATGCTCTCCAAAAGAATTCTAAAATTTATTAATGAAGGGAGGCATAGGGTTTACAATGATTTGGGTTCTATTTATAGGAGATAGAAACCCTAGGTTACAATTGATCCGCATGTCTACATTTACCAAAATAGCCCTTAGGAAGACCGGTCAAAGACATAAAGAATTATGGTAAAAAATTTCTTCTCTCCAGACTCCATACGGCCACGGAACCGCGGCCTGGGTAGGCTTTGGGCCGCGGTTCCGCGGCCCAATAATGAGATCACTGTTTGAGTTTTTGTAGGCCTGTTCTGAGGTTTTTAATCTTCCTGATTCTTTGGTTCTTTTCTCCATTTGGATTCTGGGTCTTCTCCAGATCTTTTAGTGAATACTTGTAGTGGTCTCTTAACCGTTCGCTTTGACATCTTGGACCTTGCGTTACCTTGTACATTGAAATGTTCTTCGTCTAGGCTTGACTAAAATCCTTCTATTTGTTGGTCAAAAGTCCCTCTTTTGTATCGTCCTTTGTTTTTTTCACTGTTTTCGCTCCAAGAACCTGTAACCTATAATATGTAGCAGACATGTGTCAAAAGCACCTGTTAATTTATAAAACGAATAAGAATGGGGAATATAATAATGCAATATTATGGTATGAACAAATACCCCCAAACTTATCTTTTGCTCGTCCTCGAGCAAACTTATTTTTTTATTCTCAACAAAATCCTAACCGCACTTTCACAGGGAATCGCGATTGCACTGAGCTCGTGCAACAAGCCGTTAAACCTCTAGGTGTCCCTAGTAGGAGGAGTGTTGTCTCCTGAGGGTTTTCAGCGGATACTACCCACAAAATCCTATCAATTTGGCTTTTCGACTTTAATTCTCCAATTAGGTTTTCTAACAAGGAATTCTATTATCGTCGACTCATAAATTATCCATCCATATTCTTCACACTTCCTCGTCATTTAACTTAAGATTATATATGTTCTATAGACTTACTTAGCTTTCGGCATCTCTTAAGTTTTCCTTCTAGGGTTCCATCTCCACTTAGGAATTTTTATCAACTCTATTAAAGATACAAGTTCTATTCTTCACTCCTTTCTCTCATCTAAACTCCAACCACATATCCCTACGTGTGTGTATAAGTCACCCCTACACTTGGAAATTCAAATCAAGCAATCATACCCTTGTCTGTTGTCCAAAGCACTTATTAATTGGTGAATTTTTAAATGAATTTTTCTTACACATCCTTCATGCGACCATTAATACTTCTTGAGGTACCAACAACCGATTACAAGATGTGTTTGCACATTAAAGCGTAATTCCTAGTCTTGTAACACCCAAGGCTTTCTAGCAGTAACTCCCAAACCAGTTGGTCTAAGGCACTAGGTGATGAAGCACCCTCGCTAAATATTTTTCTATTTTTTTAGCCTTAAGTAATCACAAAAACCAGTGTTCATTTTTTTTTCTTTATTCACACTTTTTTCTTTTATTTTCATTGTACTAAGGACTTTAGACAAGAGCATTTCAAGGTCTCCTCTACTATTCCAAGTTTCAAGGTGCGTGTTTGTGCAAGTTGTAGGGTATACATTTTTAGAATTTAGACCTAAGCTTAGGAATTATTTTTCAAACTTATACTTTAATAAAAACATCAATACTCTTCCCTTGTTTTAACTTAGCCCAAGAAGTGAACTCAAAATTTGCCTATTTCTAAATAAACTACAAAGGCATATACTTTCTACCGTTAAACTTTAAGAAAGGTTATTTTTAGGGTTTTTAATTTACTAAGTCTAAAATCTAGTTGTTCCTAGCTAGTTAACCTTTTTGTCAAACTCAAAACAAAATACGGCCAAAATTGAATACATTTATTTTTATAATTTTTAAAATTTTCAAATTTTTATGGGTTTTCAAATAAGTATGCAAATGCAAAATGTACATATGAATGCGAAGGAAGAAAACGTATGGAGCATACCCCTAAACTTAAACTTGACAGTGTCCTCACTGTCATGCTACACCAAGAGGGTTGAGAATGTCGGCACTCCCCTGTTCATTTATTTATAAATTTTTTTATTTTTTTATTTTTTTTATAGAAAAAGAAAACAAAAATATATATACATATATACAACAAGGTTCCCCCCAAACTTAAGCTTGGCCTTACATAAGCCAAAGGTTAGCACCAACCATTCAAAGATCTTATCGTGGTAATGGTAGGGTTGGTGAAAGAATGGGGTGTAAAGGAAGGAAATGAGAAACACACGAGACCGTGTGGAGAGAAAGGGAGAATATGGTCTCGGTGGAGGAGAAGAAGGGCGGAAAAGAGAAAGAAGGGTAGCACGATCTTGAGGGTGTAAATCGAGTGAATAAATTAGCACAATTTGTGATGACCGATGTGTTAAAAGCAATTGTGCTAACCTATCAACCCGTCGAGAAATGGGGTCAAATTCCTCAAGATTCGCAAGAAAACATGGGTACGCCGAACTTGGTATTGGAGATGAAAGCGTAACGGTCTCTTGTACGGTCGGAACGATAGGACGGACGAAATGGAGTGAATTAGGGATAGTCTCATTCTCACCGTAGTAAACTATCTCGAACTTGAAAGATTCCATCAATGGTTCGAAACGACTGTAAGCAACCGAGTCTGATGGTTCAACTAACTCATCTGAAAATTCAAAGGACTCAAACTCGGGCGGTGAGTCATCAACATCGTCCGAAAAAGTGAAACACTCGTAAGTGTTATCGGCTGTGAGAACTGTGTTAGATTCAAAGGAAAAATTTTCAAGCTCACAGTCTTCAAGCGTGAAACTAGGCGTGGTCGGAACGATGGAAAGGAGGGAGGGTGATTTAGTTAAAGGTTCAAGAGGATGACTTGGAAAATCCGACACATCAAAGAAAAATGGTTCAACCTCAATATTATCCTCAATACTCTCCTCAATACTATCCTCATAATTCTCCTCAATATTTAACTCATCCATGCCATTATCATCAAAATCAAGATGCATATGAAGTTTGGGAGAAACAATTAATGACTCAGGATGATGAATTGGACATAAAATTTCAATCAAATCGACAGGTTCATCATCCGAAATATTCCCGGCGTCTATATCCTCAATCAAGTGAAAATCAATTTTTTCTGACACCTCATCAAAAGCATGGATATTTATCGATTTAGGTTCTAAAGTTGAGGTGTAAAGATCGAAAGGATTAAGTGTGGTTTCACTCGAAAGGGGTTCTTCACAATTTGGCAAATCAAGCACTACAAAATCACACAACTCGTTTTTATTTTCAACTGGTGAATCATTTGGGACAATCGATGGAAAACCGGAGTTGTGGGTTTCAATTGGATAAGGGTAGGTTTGATTTGGAATTGTGTAGAACTCACTCGCTCTTCTCAAATTCTCACTCTGTCCAACCGCCTCCCCATACATTGAAAAATTTGGAGCTAGTTGGAAACTAGCTACCGGTTCACTAGGTTGCATAAGGACGGCCACGGATGCATCCACATTCCTAATCATTTTGTTTGTTGCTTCGATATAAGCCTCCAACGACTGTTCCAAACTAGACATGGGTTGTGGAGGGGTTTCGGTAAAAGATTCAAAATTGTGTGGATGTTGGAAACTCCCAAAAGGCTGTGTAGAAGCAATGTCTAGTGACGGTGGGAAAGTCGGGTAGGACTGGTAGGAATTGGATGGTTGGACAGGAGTAGGATCAACAGTTGGATAAAAAGGTGAATGGACTTGTTGACCCCTAGAACTAGATGTGTGGAGAGGAGTGAAAGATCGGCTACGAGATTGAGCAATATGCTCAGCAATGGACATCGGTTTAGGAGTTACAGCAGGACTTGGAAAAGTGGTGTCAACGTACGAAGGTGGTGAAGGTTGACATGGTTGACACAAAGTGGATTGCAACGTCGAACTGTTTCTCCTAGACGCTTCTATTCGATCTTTCAAAGAAATTTTGGGCATGGAGGGGTCGTCCTTAAATCGACTGAAACAATTCGCGTACGAAGCAAAGTTTGGTTCCGGGTACCAAAGTTCGGTAAGAGATTTGTGAGATGGGGTACGCATGATGTAAGAAGAATGTGGGTGGAAGTGAGAAGAAGTGGGGTGCAATGGATTTCTTAGCGACAAAATCTTGCAAGTTTTTATAAAAAAAAATTCTCTTCTTTTTTTTTCTTTTATTTGGAACAGTTTGCAAAAAGATTTCCGATAAAGGGCTTAGACACACTTTCGATCAACCACAAATGCACAATCAGGCCTAGATCTAGGGTCACCTAGGTCAGCTAGACAGCTCCTAACTGTTCCAAAGGGCTAGAAATAGGACCTCAAACCGCCTCTTCACCGTCAATTGCGGCCAGGTAAGTGCCAGGTAAGTGGGAGGCTCCCCGCTACAAGTAGCGGTCCTAATTAAGTAACCACTCGTCTTGGACACACTTGCCTAGACACCGCAAAGTCAGGTTAGGATTAACGGCCGATGCCTATAACTAGTCCTCTGTCCTATTGAGCTTGAAGTCTTTAGGGCTGAGTCTAGTATTTTTTAATTAAAGATGGTCAATGCAAATGTCTTATGTGATTTCTGGGGTCCTGGGAAGGGTGATGAAATCCCCACCCAATTTGAATTGGTCAAAAGCCCCTTAGAGTCAGTTTTAAAGATATGAAAAACAGTAAATCACTTGCAATCAAATTATTTTTTATTTTATGCGCGGCGCAAAGAATCCTACAGAGAATCAATTATTGGAAGGGAGAATATTTTTAGCGCAAAGAATCCTGCAGAAGATTTGGCAAAAAGATATATGGGGATTTGCAGAGAGGGGGAAGAGGAAACAAACAGTGAATTTTCGCGCGCTGACGTGGCAGTGGGACCGCGGAACCTCGGCGGGAGACGGCTTGCGCGGCGGAAAGGCGGCGGAAATGAAGCTTCAGGTCTCCAAAAAAATTGTGTTGTTCTGCTTTTCCAACCCCTTTCTGTTCTGATGTATCTTTTTCTGTTTCGCACTCTGGATTTTCTAGATCCGTCGATCTTGCAGAGATTCACAAAAAAAATACCCTTCAAACAGTAAATGATACAAAAATTATATTTTTGATTTTTTAGATTTTTTAGATTTTTTAATTTAGATTAACCCGAAATTGCAAAAAGGAAATACTACGCCATCCCCGGCAACGGCGCCATTTGATTGATCTCAAAAACTATCTATTACCGCAATCAAGAACGGCGTCGCTTTGCAGCTAGCCGGTGAGTACGGGTCGGTCCACAGGGATGTTGTGAATCCCCTAATCGCGCTAACGAGTTAATTCCGAAGGGTGTTCGGATTGATTATTAAATCTAAAAAACTAGATCTATCTATAAACTAAATTAACCTAGATCTAAATCTTGCTCGGGTTAGGTTTAGGAATGGTTTGGAAATGTAAATAAATCTCAACGCTTTCTATACCCAAATTAGGATCTAAGAGGAGTTATGGTAATTATTAATAAAGGGGATTAGATCCATTCGGGAAGGTGTTCCTTCCTCTAGGTTCTTGTCCTTCCTTTATCAATCCTTACCCTAACCTCCATGGAAAACACGCGCAACCGGGCCTTTATACTACGGTATCACCGCTACCTCGAGGGATAGGGTGCCGTAGAGCGCGGTGTGTGCGTGTATGCATGGAGTCCTATTCATTATATGTGATGGGTAAGAAAGGGATGAGAGATCTCATCTCTCAAAAGCCTTCCCCAAAGCTAACATCTAATGCAAGGAATTAAAATCTAAACTAGAGCAATTAAATAAAACTACTTACAGATGGCTCTCTCCAAACATCAACGCAGAGTTGTCAGATATGAATTCATGAATTGAAAAAAGACACCGATGCTCTCCAAAAGAATTCTAAAATTTATTAATGAAGGGAGGCATAGGGTTTACAATGATTTGGGTTCTATTTATAGGAGATAGAAATCCTAGGTTACAATTGATCCGCATATCTACATTTACCAAAATAGCCCTTAGGAAGACCGGTCAAAGACATAAAGAATTATGGTAAAAAATTTCTTCCCTCCAGACTCCATACGGCCGCGGAACGGCGGCCTGGGTAGGCTTTGGGCCGCGGTTCCGCGGCCCAATAATGAGATCACTGTTTGAGTTTTTGTGGGCCTGTTCTGAGGTTTTTAATCTTCCTGATTCTTTGGTTCTTTTCTCCATTTGGATTCTGGGTCTTCTCTAGATCTTTCAGTGAATACTTGTAGTGGTCTCTTAACCGTTCGCTTTGACATCTTGGACCTTGCGTTGCCTTGTACATTGTGAAATGTTCTTCGTTTAGGCTTGACTAAAATCCTTCTATTTGTTGGTGAAAAGTCCCTCTTTTGTATCGTCCTTTGTCTTTTTCATTGTTTTCGCTCCAAGAACCTGTAACCTGTAATATGTAGCAGACATGCGTCAAAAGCACATGTTTATTTATAAAACGAATAAGAATGGGGAATAGAATAATGCAATATTATGGTATGAACACTACTCAACAGGATTTTTTTAGGATCATTCAGATCTAACAAAAGAGCATTTGGGCTCTATTGTTTAGTTTAAGGATGTCACGATCCGTAGCTAGTTTAAGGACGTTTCGGTCCGTTATTAGTTTAAGGACGTTTTGGTCCATAGCTAGTTTAAGGACGTTGCGGTCCATTGTAGTTTAAGGACGTTACGGTCCATAGCTAGTTTAAGGACGTTGCGGTCCATAGCATTGTTGGTTATCGGGACCCGCCACCTCTCTAAAGACGTTGGAGAATTACAACGACATATATCAAAGGTGTGGGGAGATGTACCCTTGAACCAATGAATGTTCGTCAGAAGATCGGTAGTCTTGTTTGGGACTAAGACCAATTTGGAAAATAAAAAGCACATGGGCTTAGTTGTTTATGAGTTTGGCCAACTTGGGCTCAGGCCACTTAGTCTTTGTCATTTCCTTTTTAAATAAAGTGTTAAACACTTGCTTGGACCCCGTCCTTTTTCTGTGCAAATAATGTTGAGCATTTATGCGGGTTCTGATACTCACACTTTACTTCCCCCCCTTTTGTTTTTTATGGGGTGTTGAACACTCTTTATGGTGCTGGGCTCTATTTGATGAGTGTAGAGCACTTTATGTTAAATGGCGCCCACGTGAGGGGCACGTGGCGCCGAGCGCCAACCATTGAGTGCTAAGCACTCTTTATTTGAGCAGCACCCACGTGAAGGGCACGTGAGGTGGTTGGCGCTGAGCGCTAACCATTGAGTGCTAAGCACTCTTTATTTGAGCAGCGCCCACGTGAGGGGCACGTGAGGCGCTTGGCACTAAGTGCTAACCATTGAGTGCTAAGCACTCTTTATTTGGGCAGCACCTACATGAGGGGCATGTGAGGCGCTTGGCGCTGTTTCTTTCTTTATGCATTTTTTGAAGAGTTCAATTCACTGTTCTCTCCTGGATCTTCGATCCCCAAGAACAAATTCATCCCCACGAGAATTAAATTCTCATTTGTGGGGGACTTGTCTCATGGATCTCAGATCTAGGGGAAAGAACTATGTTCTTTTATGAGGGTTAAACCCTTAGATATGCAGATGAGATACTCTGATCTCTATTGCTTTTATTTACCTCGAAGAAAGTTCTTCTTCTTTCTTCTCTCTTAAAACTTTATCTTTTTTTTGCATGTTCTTCTTTTTGAACTTGAAGTTTATTAGGGGGTCCTCTGTACAAGACTTGAAGTCTTGGGTCCTTTATATAGTAGAGGCAGATTTGTTGATTTAATTAAGGAAATCTCTCATTGAGAGATACTTAATTGATCTGGGGATTCTATCCATCGTTGGATCTTTGATCCAAGGACTTCTGTTTTACAGAAGATATTTTTCTTGTTTTTAACAAAATTGGAGAAATATTTTCCCATACAGAGCTTATTCTGTAGCTTGGTGATTTTTAATCACCATTGGATTTTTAATCCAACGGTGCTCTGTTTTACAGAGAGTAATCTTTCTCGTTTAGAAAGATCCGAGGAATATTTCCTCAACAGAATTCAATTCTGTATTTTGATGATTTATCATCTCCGTTGGATCTTTGATCCAATGGCAGAGAACTTTTAGTTCTGGCGCCGGCGCTCTTGTGCAAGGCACGTGAGGCGCTGCCTCTTTCAAATTTTGAACAGAGCTTTGCTCTTTTATTGGGGGAAACAAATGCCCCCCCACCGTTGCGCTCACATGGCTTACACGTGAGGGCGGCGGCAGCAGCTTTTCCACCGTTGGATCTTCATGGAAGCTGAATCGTCTTCCTATGCCTATAAGTAAGGCCTTTGGCCCTTGAGATGACTGCTGTTCATCTTCTTTTGTTCTTCCTTCTTCTGAGAATTTAATTCTCCTTTCAGAGCTTAGATCTCTGCCCAAAGAAATCTTTTCTAGAGTTAGAACTCTGCCCAAAAATTTGGTAAGGATCGTAATCGAACCCATTAATCAGAGCTTTGCTCTTCTTAGATCACAGATCTTTAAGATGTATTTTTAGGGTTATTTAACCCATTAATTAGAACACGGTTCATCTTCTATGAACAACTCTTAGAATTTGTTTTGCGGATCTTAAAGATCTTGGGATTTTACTCTGTAAAAAGCTTTGCTTTTAAGGGTTCTGGTAGATTATACCATTGTTTTTACAGAGCATAACTCTTTAGAAAAAGTTTTGGGGAATTTTATTCCCTTCTTAATTAAAGTTGACAGATGTGACATCTGTTTGCATAGCACAGCTCTCGAGAGAGTTTAACTCCTTGGCCCAATGAGATTTCTCATTAAATAAGAACCCTCTTAGGATTTCACTCTTAATGAGTGACTGCCCCATCAATGAAGGGACGTCTTCTTGATTTTGTAGGTCCCTCTTTGTCCCTTTCTTCTGCATTGTAGTGCGGTATAATTTTTAAGTACCAAGTGTCAGAATTCGGAATATAGTGTTGACAACTAATCCTTCGTCTCTTTTCGTGCAGGTACTATGGCTCTCGACTATTCCTTCCCTTTTGTACGTTCTGAGAGCACCTTTGCTGACGCGCCCGTGGATCGGGAAGTCTTCGCGCTCATTAAAGATCACGATCCGGGGCAGGAATCTCTTCATCTATGGGGGTCGTGGTACAATCGGATTATTCAGGGTCGGTACAGTTTTTCTTGTGTAGTACCTTTAGAGCCCATTTCAGTAATTCACTACGCCGACTTGCCTCAAGTGAATTACGTTGTAGAGGAGGTCAACTGGACATCGGAGGGCCACCTTCAGCCTTCTATGGCTTCAGTACCCGTACAGCCGCCGATGGCTTTGGATATCTTGGGGCGACGCATATGTCAAGGCGAGTCGCGCCTTTGGGGACAAGTATATATGATTGGTTTGACTCCTCGCCATTCAGCCGATACCTGCAGTGGGCTTGATACATCCTGTCGGCCAAGAAGTCGCTGTTGCTGAAGCTCGGGTTATACCCCTCAATTTATACGTCTCTTTTCCAGTATCCTGCGCCTCATGTATGGTGGGTAAAGGATTTCCTGGAGCAATGGAACATCCCGACTCACACCTTTCTTCTATCGGACCGGAAAGTTTTGATTACCTAGGAGGAGTTCGCGGAAATTTCGGGCGTACCCGTCAGAGGGGAACATTACGAGTAGATACTTCCCCCTGACGAGTGCATCTTCGCCACCAAATCAGTGGTGATGGGCCTTACCCCAAAGAATGTCGTTCAACATCGATTCCCGAGTCTAATCAAGGTGTTGAACATTTATGTGAGTCTATTTCTAGAGTTTGGGGGGCATGGAGTCAGCTTCACAGATTTCATCGCTCGCTTTCTTCGCCCAGAAGTCTTGTCAAAACAAGCCGCGAAATTTGCTAAGCTTGACGACCCGTTTGGTTTCGGTTTGGATAACCAACCGACGGCGGAAGCATATTTAAGAAGCTTCTTCATTCCAGACACCCTGGTCGTCCCTTTTGCAAAGCTCGCTGCTTCAGACGTCGATGAAGAGACGTTCTTCCTGGGGTTTATTGGCTTGTGGTTGAACTGGTTCTTACTTCCGATGCAACCTCGCTACATGAGTCCGTTAGTCTATTACCTAGCTCACCGCATGGTTGCAGGGATGCGTGTGGCCGTTGGGATAGCGGGGCTGGCTTATCTATATCGTGGCCTGAGCTTAGCGGCAGACATTACTCAGCCGGGGATAAAACCCGTACATCTTCCGTTGCACTATTTCACGTCGTGGGTCGAGATGCATGTGCTAGGTGCTTTCGGTGTTCATAAACGACCCCGTTTCTATGACAGTTACAATTTCCCTTGGGTCATGTATCTAGTTGATGCTTCTGCGCTAGACCCGTCGTAACGAAAGGCTCGACGATTGGTCCTCCGCCCGCGCATGGTCGGGGACAGTATGACCTTTGTCGACAGAGTTTTAACCATCGGCAAGGAATCCACCAAGGCAGTGCAACCGCTGCGTGATACTTTCAAAGACGGGGCTTCCACTTTGAAGGCTTGGGAGATCCTGCATTTATATTCTATTAGGCCGGGCTTTCTAGTGTTCAGGAAAAACACCTTGGCACTGTTCATGAGGTATAACCCGCACCGTTTTGCTCAACAGTCAGGTTATAATCAGGGTGTTCCCCTTGAGGCATTCTTAGCCGAGCCAGCCGCTACTGAAGAGGGTATCCGCAGCGCACTGCACCAATTTATGTGGCTAAACACGGGGTCCAACTTTCTTATCAGCAAACCGAGCTACGTACCAAAATCTTCGAATGCCTACGTGGCATGGTACCAGCATGCGACGGGTGTTGTTATCAAGGAAGAGAGGCGGCTATTACTTGATCATAAGGACGCTGTCCTAGCTGGTAACCCAGCAGTCCCTTTGAAGCGACGGACTGCCGTTCGTCCTTCCTTAAGAGAAGTCGCTACGGTTGTAGTCCCGCGTGCCTTCCCTGAGAAGCCTCCACCCCGTGTTCCCGTAGAGGTGGTAGCCGTGGCGTTTCCAGAATCTGGCGCTGGTGCAGAAATCGTGACCCGCCGCCCAAAAATGCCTATCATGCATAAGCACTTGTCATCGGCCGCTGGTGTCCTCTCGCAGAAAAAGAAGAAGTCACTATTTTCTGCTGATATCATATTTGGCCAAGAGCCACACGCTCCCTATAGCGAGGGTTTGTGTGAATATGAGACCAATGAGGGTTTATTCGATGCGCCTGCGGATCATACTGATCTACAGGCTGCTCTCGCGGCTTCCGAGAGACTGGCTCACGAGGAAGCGGCGATGATTACTATCGCGAAGTCAGGTATACTTCAGTTATGTTCCTCCGCGGCTATCTCTTTTCTCTTTATTATGTTTCTATTGACGCTTTCTTCTTCAACAGGTATTTCTGCCGAAGAGGCTCTCACGACTTCCCTCAGGACGTTTGAGGAGGAAGAAAGGCTCCGCGCTTCTTTAGGTCTTGGTATGATTCGCTTCATTACACCCTTATTCTTTTTATTCATGCTCCGACCCTCTCCTTTACTTTATTACAGGGACTACCTCGACTCAGGTTATTCCAAGTGCAGTGCCGATCCCGATTAGCGATGCGGCAAAACTTCTAGAGCCAGCTACTGTGGCCCCGACTCTCCCAAAGTCACCGCAGGAGGCTTTGCTGAAGTAGCCGATGATGGACGCCGTAATGGCTCCGGAGGCAGAGCTCGGTTCGGACGACGATGTCCCCTTGTCAGAGGTCTTGAGGAGATCATCTCTCACTGCCCATACCGAAAGGAAATGCAGGAAGCGCGCGGTGAGGGAACGCGATACCGTTTTGGCCGTAGGTGCAGGCTCAAGCAACATTCCGCTTGCTGAGAATCCTTCGGTGGATGTTCCCTCTACTCTGTCTACCGCCCGTAGACAAGTTGCACGTGCAGCTCGGGAAGAAACTGAAAAGCTGCTTCAAGGTAACGTAACGCCCAGCCTTTTATTAAAATTCGATCCTCGAATTTTGACATACGCATTCTCTGCGGGGCCGGGTTCTGGCGATGTGATGGCATTTGAAACGCTGGCGATTACCGAGCCCGAAGTGGCTACCCTTTCTCGGGAATCCAGGACTGTACAGACCGCTGCCCTTTCTCCTTGTGGCTCTTTGGTATCGGCGGGCGTCGCAAGCGTTACGACGGCCCTTGTCGAGTCAGGGAACGAGGCTATGGGCGCAGAATCTATTCCTCCGAGAGAGTGTGAAGAAGCCGTTACATCTGGTGACGCCTTCGTCGCGGTTTTGGTCCATGACCTATCAGGTAGTCTTTGGGTCACGGTTTTTTGAGTTTCTCAATCCTGCTTAGCCCTTCTGATGATATTTTGTCTGTCTTGAGTATAGGTGCGGTGAACCCTGAGGCTGTGCCGTCTGAAAAAGTGTCGCCGGTCGCTCCTCTGACGGTTGCTGTCCCCTCGCCTTCTTCTGTGCCCTCTCAAATATTGGAAGGTATGGGTTTGTGAATTATTTGTTTTACTGTGGGTACCATCCTCCTTGTATTGACAGTATATTGTCGCAACTCTGCAGGAGTCCTTTTCGACCATCTATACCAGGTGTTGAACCTGCATTTCTCTTTTCAGTCGGAAGTCGTTCCGCCTTCTGGCATTGGTTAGTATATTCTTCAACTGATGTCCCTTCCTTTCTTTTACGAATAGACGTATTGTTGCTAAGTTTTCTTCATGTTGATCATAGCGTCACGGGTCAGAGGAGGAGACCAGAGAATAGCCGTGCCTCCGGTACTCCCCATCCTGCTGCCTGTCACAGCCGGTATAATAGACTTCATTGCTGATGTGTTTTCTTTATTCCTCGAGTCGACATTTGACCCTAATTCATTTTGCAGCAATTGTGCCAGCTCCAGCTCCTTTCGAGTCTTGCATTCTAATGCCTGCAGGGCCCGTTGCTAAACGCATATCTTCCAGGGGCGCTGTAAATAGCCAGCGAACGTTGAGCGAATTCATTGAGGATCTCAATGCCGAGGCTCTCACTTCTGCTACGGATTTTGCCATGGAAGTCAATCCAATGCTGGAGACACTCAAGAATTTCCATAATGAAGCTCCCGTCGGCTCTTGGGTTAATTACTGCATAAAGATCGAGGCTTGCCAGCACGAGATTGAGCTCCAGCGTCACACTCCTGAAGTATTGGCTTCGAACTCCCAGCGGGCTATATGGGTTGAGCATAGTGTTCCTTTCATTCGCCATTTTGAATAAGAGGCGACCCTGAGACGAAAGGAACACGAGGTGGCTTCCAGCGAATCTGTCCGATTGCGCCCCCAAATTGAAGCGAATGCTGCACAGCTAAAAGCTGTTTTTGACAACCTCCAGAGATGTATTTCGGATGGGTTGACACTGAGATGGATGCTTGACTTCACCGAGCGGGTCTTTCACGCCCCGCTTCCCAAAATACGGAATACGAGGGGTTGACAAGGCCAACCATGCTCCTACGGTCAAGGAAACATCCTGCCGTAGTCACACTTCGGCTTCCAGCTTTACGTGGTAATCAGTAATCAATGCACAGGTAAATGAGAAATGCAGTCACTAAATCAAAACAGATACAAAAACTAACCAGATAGAGATCAAGGAAAGATAGCGCTGAGTCGCTGATCTAGATGTCTGCAATATCCTCAAGGTACGTCAGGTCCTGGTCCAAGCTAAATCCACTTCTCATTCTGAGCATGCATACTCAGGTCGTCAGAGCGACACAATAGCAATATATATATATATAATTGCAAAAGTAAACACGTGCAATGATGATGAACATGAAATAATTGGTACAGGTAAACAGTAAGGCAGATATATCGAATCAGTAATCAATGCATGTCACTAAATCTATCAGTCTCTAAGTCTCACTGTCCAGGTCGCTAAACCTATCGTCAGTCCAAGTGTGAGAGTCAACCACGCAGAAGTATCCCTCACCTAAGGGTTGGGCCCCAGGGGCAAGGGAACACGGGCCCGAGTCGCTCGCTAATAATCAGTAATATCACCCATATGACTCCCAGAATCGCTATATGTGCCGACAATGGGACTCCCGAGATTCCGTTGAACTCACACTTAAACTACCCCACACCCCGTGGTCTACATCAAATACCAACCATGAATTCAAATACTAGTCGGTCCATGACACGTCTACGCGAGAACTGGAGACAGGATCTCCATCAAGCATGTCTCGACTGGTACCCGAGATAAATGGACAGCGTTTGACGCCTTACCTATGACACTAATATAAGTGCTTCCATAACCGTCTTATACCAGTTATAGTTACACTTACATATATCCTATAGACGTCGACAATGCAATGAGTTAACTGGGTTCGCTGATTGTGTATAAGTACGTGTCACTTCACTTATTCATTCACGCTTTAATACTAACCTACTTGCCACAATCAAAACACTAATACCTATCACTGGGTAATGTACACGATCACTAGGTTACCAATGCAATGACATCTACATGATATGATGAGAATACAATAATTACAATATGAATAGAATATCATCAGTCAGTGTCATACCACTTACATAATTTACTATAAATCATACATGCAGAATTAAGCAAAACAATATAAAAGGGATAAGCAGTATGTTTAATTATATATCAATCAAAATTGGTTTCACATCAATCAGGTTTCAGGTTATCTAGTTATGGTCATTTCATTTTAAGTGTTCACTGCTGGAAATCCAATTTCTGAACTGGAAGTCCGTTTCGTAACACGTTTTAATCCCAGTTGGGATCGTAATTAGGTGATGCTACAGTTGGATAATATTTAGGTTTAACAGTTAGGTTTCCAACGTGTCAGACGGATCGATGATATCCTCTGTATACAGGAAGATATGTTCAGTTTAATGTCAATGTGTACAAGCTGTCACTGCAGAAACTGCAGGACACAACGGTTTTCTAAAATATGAATTAAATTTCAAACGAAGGTGAAAAGACACGGGAAAAGATTCAGGTGTTATCTAACTAAATTATCTACGCGACCATATGGGGCTCCGCGCATTTCCATATGTATATAGGGATGTATAATTGTCTCAAATCAGGTATCGATAGAAATTACTGCTTTGGACTGCAGTCTAGAGCCGTATTTCTATCCCATAATCATTAGCGTAACTTGTTAATATACAGAAAATAATTATATAGGGATGTATATTATTCCGTTGGCTTCGATTTGAGCCCTGGAACACCACGATACGATTTATAGGCAATTCATTATGAATTTAATACGGCGATAAATTCAGTAAATTCCAGTTTTGACGTTGCCTCTAGTTGCCTCTAGGGGACATCACTTCTTATGCGAAACTACATTATCTTGAATCCAAATTTCTACACGACCTTAGTTAAAAGTAAATGAATCCATTATTCACAAATTCCGACAATTTCAGGTAGGTTTCAATCTAGAGTTTCATATTGAATACTTTACATACTAAACCGGTGTCTCATCTTATCAGAATAATTTCACGAGATTTCAATCTATATATCTATACAAATATCCTCCGGTTCTAAACTCAAAACCTATCAATCTCGTATTAGTTTTAAACGATGACGGCACCAGTATAAATCGCGTGATTATAACTACTCGTATACAACACACACATGTGTACAGTTAATTAGCATTGGGTTATCCCGTATATTATTAGCATGATTTAGCAAGGGGAGGATTCCACTTGCCTGAATGAGATCGTTAGATTCACGACAATGACGGGCACGGCACGACACGACGATGGCGGGGCAGCACACGGCAACATCGAAAAGTGTTTGATAATGTGCAGGGGTTTGAGAGGCTCGGGCTCGGCTGGGGATTTGTGATGGCAGAGTTATGAAAGGTGTCAGTGGCGTTCAAGTCGACGAGGCAGTTTTAGTAGCATCGGCAGAACAAGGACGGTGGCCGGCAATGGTGGTTGGCCTGGTTGGGGCTCGGGTAGAAGTTGGCAGCTCGGTAGAGTTGGGGAAGGAGAGGGAAGCTTGCCGATGACTTCAGGGAGGTTGGAGATCGGTGTAGGATTGCAGGCGACGTGGCCAGCAAGGAGGAGGTGAGGGCTGAGCTGGGTGAGAGAAGAAGAGGGCGGTGGTGTTCACTGGAGCTTTGAGGGGCGATGGCGTCTGTTGGTGGCAACGGGATGGTTGCTGGGGTGTTGTGGGTTGGTGGTCGGGGTTCGCCGTCGACGGTGTTGATGGCTCAGGCGTCGGTGGTGAGGCAGGGTAGCTCATCGGCGATGGGGCAAGAGCTCGGGGGAGGCGATGGTGATGGGTTTTCTTGGGTTGGTTGCGGGGAAGATGGGTTGTAGAGATGGAGGAGGTGAGGTTGAAGAGGAGGTGGTTGTGGTGTCGGCGACGTGGGGGGCGGCCGAGGTTGACGGCGTGAGGTCAGGGAACGGGTCCGATGTAGTTCTGGCGATGGGTTCGCGCAAGGGTGCTCGGGAGCATGGGTTGTGCAGTCGGGGAAAGAAGGGAGGAAAGAAGAGGTGATCGAGGGATGATCAACGACGATGAGGAGGAAGCGATGGTTGCGGTCGTGCGGGTTGGAGTCACGGTCGTGGTTGTAGTGTTGTGAGGAGGGGTGGTGAGGAAGAAGGAGGTGGCGACGGGGATACGGTGAGGTCGAGGGTCGGTGAGGTGAAGGTGGAGGTGCACTCGGGGGAGGAAGGCTCGAGCTCGGGGAAGGAAGGAGAGAGATGGGCGAGGTGGGAGAAGAAGAAGAAAGAGAAGGAGAGAGAACGTGAGGGAGCGAGAGAGAGAGAGAGAGAACGTGGGATCGAGAGGGGAGAGAGAGGGAGTGAACAGAGGGAGAGAGGGAGTGAGAGACATGAGAGAGAGAGAGACGTGGGGATGAGAGAGAAGAGAATGTGGGGAAAATAATTAATTGGAAATTATAAGGAGAGAGAGAGAGTATTAATTTGGGTATTAAAATATAATAAGGGAAATTTATGAGAAGGTGTAATGGGGATTTAATGTAGAATAATTAGGTTTAATTAGGGAGTTAAAGAGATGGATTGGATAGGATTAGAATATATTTATTTTGAAATTTGAGTATCTGTTGGGTAAAAGAAGTGAAGGACCATTGGGCTTGTTGGGTTTGGGCTCAAGAAAATTTTAGAAAGAAAAAGGAGTGAGAATAAAGATGGGCTTGGGCTTTCGGTTAGGTTTGTTTAATGAAAACTATTGGGGTAAAAGTATAGGTTAGGGTTTTAAAATAAATAAAATAAATATAAATATAAACAAATTTTGTAAACAACACTTTATTTAAATACGGATATTGGCGTACAAAAGGAACTGGGTATTACATCATACCACCCTTACAAAATTTTCGTCCTCGAAATTAAAAGAATGAAAAAGGAAGCGGCGATACAAATGGCTACTCGAAGAGATGTGGCAAGATACAACCTAATCGAAAAGAGTGTCAGGGGTGCGGTGATGAACCATGATGTCAATTACGCTTAGGGTCTAAATATAGTGAGTCAAACAAAAGTAGGCAGTCACAATTCACAACTTTATTGCGTTCAAATTAAGAAGTTCAACGGATACAAGATTTTAAACGAAAGAAAAGGGCTACTAAAATAGAGTAACAATATCTCTCTTTTTTTTTGAAAACAGGGAAGGTGATAACTCCGCATCTGTATTTAATCTCTGCAGTCCCGTAAGGCAAGTCTGAATCTTGTACTGGGTTCGTGCCGTCCTCGAAATTTAAGTACGAAAACAACAGAATCGCTCAATCAGATTTGGAGGGCGTTGCCGAATCTCCACCTTGCAGCTCCTTCCTTCTAGGGCAACCATTGACCAGATGTTCGTCGGATCCACAAATCAAGCATTGCCCTTTGGCTTGGCGACAGTCCTTCTGAAAGTGTCCTGGCCTCTTGCAATAACCATAACGTTGGGCTCTCCGCTGCTTTGGTTGCATAGTAACAAATGAGCGCTTCATCTGCATGCCACCTTTTCGTTTATCAGCGATTTCCTTACGATTGGGGCCTTCTGCTGGTGCTTGAGCCATTTGCCTTCTTAGTCCTTCAGCTAAGAGATCGTTCGTTCGCTCTTGGGCTTCCTTCAAGCCTTGCAATACACTCAAAATTTCGACGGTCTGATTATGGGGAGTAGAGTTGGAAGAAGAGTCGTTGGAAGCCATGGTCCTGAAACAACAAACTTGAGGATGATATAAGGTACAAGGTATAAGAATCAAAATAAGATATAGGACGAAACAAGAATGTGTGGTGAGGTGAAACTCAATCGAATGGAAATCGAATGTAGAATTCTAAGTCACTCAAGTCTCAAGTGGAGTGCTGCCTTATAACTATGCTGCAGTTCATAGTCACAATCACATAACTCTACTAAGTCATCCAAAACTCTAACGGATGGAGTCAAATTATGGCATGACGAACAATAGGGATTCAAGTCAAAGATAACAGTTCACAATCTGGACCGAAAGAGTGACTTAAATTGTCAAGCTCTACTCGGAAACTGCAATCCCAATCATAGCAAAACCTGTCTCTGATACCAACAAAACCTTGTCACGCCCCGCTTCCCAAAATACAGAATACGAGGGGTTGACAAGGCCAGCCATGCTCCTACGGTCAAGGAAACATCCTGCCGTAGTCACACTTCGGCTTCTAGCTTTACGTGGTAATCAGTAACCAATGCACAGGTAAATGAGAAATGCAGTCACTAAATCAAAATAGATACAAAAACTAACCAGATAGAGATCAAGGAAAGATAGCGCTGAGTCGCTGATCTAGATATCCGCAATATCCTCGAGGTACGTCAGGTCCTGGTCCAAGCAAAATCCACTTCTCACTCTGAGCATGCATACTCAGGTCGTCAGAGCGACACAATAGCTATATATATATATATTTGCAAAAGTAAACACGTGCAATGATGATGAACATAAAATAATTGGTACAGGTAAACAGTAAGGTAGGTATACAGTAAGGCAGATATATCGAATCAGTATTCAATGCATGTCACTAAACCTATCAGTCTCTAAGTCTCACTGTCCAAGTCGATAAACCTATCGTCAGTCCAAGTGTGAGAGTCAACCACGTAGGAGTATCCCCCACCTAAGGGTTGGGCCCCAGGGGCAAGGGAACACGGGCCCGAGTCGCTCGCTAATAATCAGTAATATCACCCATATGACTCCCAGAATCGCTGTATGTGCCGGCAATGGGACTCCTGAGATTCCGTTGAACTCACACTTAAACTACCCCATACCCTGTGGTCTACATCAAATACCAACCATGAATCCAAATACTAGTCGGTCCATGACAAGTATACACGAGAACCGGAGACATGATCTCCATCAAGCATGTCTCGACTGGTACCCGAGATAAATGGACAGGGTTTGACGCCTTACCTATGACACTAAAAGTGCTTCCATAACCGTCCCATACCAGTTATAGTTACACTTACATATGTCCCATAGACGTCGACAATGCAATGAGTTAACTGGATTCGCTGATTGTGTACAAGTACGTGTCACTTCACTTATTCATTCACGCTTTAACACTAACGTACTTACCACAATCAAAACACTAATACCTATCACTGGGTAATGTACACGATCACTAGGTTACCAATGCAATGACATCTACATGATATGATAAGAATACAATAATTACGATATGAATAGAATATCATCAGTCACTGTCATACCACTTGCATAATTTACTATAAATCATACATGCAGAATTAAGCAAAACAATATAAAAGGGATAAGCAGTATGTTTAATTATCTATCAATCAAAATTGGTTTCACGTCAATCAAGTTTTAGGTTATCTAGTTATGGTCATTTCATTTTAAGTGTTCACTGCCGGAAATCCAATTTCTGAACTGGAAGTCCGTTTCGTAACACGTTTTAATCCCAGTTGGGATCGTAATTAGGCGATGCTACAGTTGGATAATATTTAGGTTTAACAGTTAGGTTTCCAACGTGTCAGACGGATCGATGATATCCTCTGTATACGGGAAGATATGTTCATTTTAATGTCAATGTGTACAAGCTGTTACTGCAGAAACTGCAGGACAACGGTTTTCTAAAATATGAATTAAATGTCAAACGAAGGTGAAACGACACGGGACAAGATTCAGGTATTATCTAACTAAATTATCTACGCGAACATATGGAGCTCCACACATTTTCATATGTATATAGGGATGTATAGGTGTCTCAAATCAGGTATCGATAGAAATTACTGCTTTGGACTGCAGTCTAGAGCCGTATTTCTATCCCATAATCATTAGCATAACTTGTTAATATACAGAAAATAATTTTATAGGGATGTAGATTATTCTGTTGGCTTCGATTTAAGCCCTGGAACGCCACGATACGATTTATAGGCAATTCATTATGAATTTAATACGGCGATAAATTCAGTAAATTCCAGTTTTGACGTTGCCTCTAGGGGACATCACTTCTTATGCGAAACTACATTATCTTGAATCCAAATTTCTACACGACCTTAGTTAAAAGTAAATGAATCCATTATTCACAAATTCCGACAATTTCAGGTAGGTTTCAATCTAGAGTTTCATATTGAATACTTTACATACTAAACCGGTGTCTCATCTTATCAGAATAATTTCACGAGATTTCAATCTATATATCTATACAAATATCCTCCGGTTCTAAACTCAAAACCTATCAATCTCGTATTAGTTTTAAACGATGACGGTACCAGTATAAATCGCATGATTACAACTACTCGTATACAACACACACATGTGTACAGTTAATTAGCATTGGGTTATCCCGTATATTAATAGCATGATTTAGCAAGGGGAGGATTCCACTTGCCTGAATGAGATCGTTAGATTCACGACAATGACGGGCACGACACGGCACGACAATGGCGGAGCAGCACACGGCAACAGCGACAAGTGTTTGATAATGTGCAGGGGTTTGAGAGGCTCGGGCTCGGCTGGGGATTTGTGATGGCAGAGTTATGGGAGGTGTCAACGGCGTTCAAGTCGTCGAGGCAGTTGTAGTAGCATCGGCAGAACAAGGACGGTGGCCGGCGATGGTGGTTGGCCTGGTCGGGGCTTGGGTAGAAGTTGGCAGCTCGGTGGAGTTGGGGAAGGAGAAGGAAGCTTGCCGATGACTTCAGGGAAGTCGGAGATCGGCGTCGGATTGCAGGAGACGTGGCCGGCAAAGAGGAGGTGAGGGCTGAGCTGGGTGAAAGAAGAAGAGGGCGGTGGTGTTCACTGGAGCTTTGAGGGGCGATGGCGTCTGTTGGTGGCAACGGGATGGTTGCTGGGGTGCTTTGGGTTGGTGGTCGGGGTTCGCCGTCGACGATGTTGATGGCTCGGGCGTCGGTGGTGAGGCAGGGTGGCTCGTCGGCGATGGGGCAGGAGCTCAGGGGAGGCGATGGTGATGGGTTTTCTTGGGTTGGTTTCAGGGAAGATGGGTTGTAGAGATGGAGGAGGTGAGGTTGAGGAGGAGGTGGTTGTGGTGTCGGTAACGTGGGGGGGCGAGGTTGAATGGGGATTTAATGTAGAATAATTAGGTTTAATTAGGGAGTTAAAGAGATGGATTGGATAGGATTAGAATATATTTATTTTGAAATTTGAGTATCTGTTGGGTAAAAGAAGTGAAGGACCATTGGGCTTGTTGGGTTTGGGCTCAAGAAAATTTTAGAAAGAAAAAGGAGTGAGAATAAAGATGGGCTTGGGCTTTCGGTTAGGTTTGTTAAGTGAAAACTATTTGGGTAAAAGTATAGGTTAGGGTTTTAAAATAAATAAAATAAATATAAATATAAATAAACAAATTTTGTAAACAACACTTTATTTAAATACGGATATTGGCGTACAAAAGGAACTGGGTATTACATGGTCATGTAGGACTGCGAAGCTGCCATGCTAGAAGCCGATAGGAAGCTTTCGTCCTGTTTATGGCAACGGGCTCAATTTGAAATGGAGTTGGCCGTGGTGGCTGATCACGAGAAAGGATTGAGAGGAGCGCACGAGCGACTTGTTGATTTATTGAAGACACCTCCTCCTCAATAACCGCCTTTGTACCACCCTTTTTTTTACTGACAGTAAACTCGTGATTTATGAATAACATGTATTCATTTTGATTTCTTTATGAAATGCATCTTGTATTCACTTGAATTCATGAATAAAAGATATATTTTATTTCATATTGGCTTTTAACTCTGGCAAATGTGTCTTGTAGATAGTCTATCTTGATCTCCTTGCAGGGCAGCGATGGCTTAGGAGACAGGTTCAGATCTGCCGCCTAAGACTTTTCAACTTTATGAGCCGTGTGGGTCTCATAAAGACTTTTCTCCCTATGAGTTGAGAGGACCCCGTAGGTATATTTTCTCCTTAGGAGTCGTGAGGATTCCAAAGTGCGTTTTCTCTTGAGAGTCGTAAGGATCTCATAAGAGAGTTTTCCCCTTATAAGTCGAGAGGACTCGTAAGTGGTTGTTTCCCTCCTTGTTGATATTAGACTTTGGAGAGTGTGGCCTATGAATAGTATGCAATAGTCCATCTTGGATCGACTTGCAGGGCCCCAGTGCTCAGGAAAAAGGTTGATATCCCCGTGGCCTAAGGCTTTTCCCAACGAGTCGAGACGAGTCAAGAAGTTCTCGCAGGAACCTTATTTTCCCTATGAGTCGAGACGAATCGAGAAGTTCTCGTAAGAATGTCCTAACGTCACAATTAACTCCTGCTAATAGAAGTCCGTTAGGGTCTGTGGTACTAGGGTTTTTTACCCATCGTACCGTCGCGTTGGCCGATATATTCCTCGATACGCAATCTTGCTGTTCGAGTAGCCCCGCAACTGTCGTGTCTCTGATCCCTTCGGGGGCTGGACAAGACGTCTTCAAGTAATCTTCCAGGTGATATTACCATCGGAAGAGCAAGCGTTAGGGATATTCCATGCCGCTTTTTACTTGAGGTTAGGCTCAGTTTGGGAGCCTCGATGAGTCATGACCACTCCGTGCTAGTGTGGGATGATCTCTGATAGTCTTTTCAGGTCTCATTTGAGTTGCCGTCAAGACCCTGAAGCCAGGGATCTTCCTTTGCTTCGTTTGTTGACATTGTGTCTGTAATATTGCGACGAATGTCAAGGTTGTCTCTGGGTTGTCTGTGAAACGTTGAGATTTGGAACTAGGGACTTTGCTATGGTTCCGTTTGTTAATGTTGCGTCTGCATCCTGCTGGCATGAGGAAGAACGTTGTTGTTGATCTCTAGGATGTAGATGTTGCCGTTGAGACTTGGAACTAGGGACTCTGCCATAGCTCCGCTTTGTTGACGTTGCGTCTGCATCTGGTTGGAGTGAGAAGACACGCCGTTGTTGATATCTAGGCTGTAGATGTTGCCGTCGAGACTTGGAACTAGGGACTCTGCCATGGCTCCGTTTGTTTTGATGCCGCGTCTGCATCCTGTTGGAGGGAGGAAGCACGATGTTGTTAATCTATAGGCTGTAAATGTTACCGTTGAGACTTGGAACTACGGACTCTGCCATGGCTTCGCTTTGTTGACGTTGCGTCTGTATCCGGTTGGAGTGAGAAGACACGCCAGTGTTGATCTCTAGGCTGTAGATGTGGCCGTCGAGACTTGGAACTAGGGACTCTGCCATGGCTCCGTTTGTTTTGATGCCGCGTATGCATCCTGCTGGAGAGCGGAAGCACGCCGTTGTTAATCTCTAGGCTGTAGATATTGCCGTCGAGACTTGGCTTTCTTTTGACGAAGCCCGGTGGGGCAATATGGTTCCCTTTTCGTTTTTTCCCATGAATTATATACAGGGGTCAATGTGATCTCACCTACAAGGCAAAAGTTTCATTTCATTTTTTATTTCTTTCCTTGTTGCTCTATCATTTTAGCTTTTCATATCGCGAAAGTCGCGATTTCCCAATCATTTCGGCTATTTTTCGCGGTGCCCAATCTTTTTGGCTATTTTCTTTTTACTCGCTGCTTTTTATTGCGAGTTGCCCAAACATTTCGGCTATTTTCATATGCATATATTTTACTCGCCGACTTTTATTGCGAGTTGCCCCATCATTTCGGCTATATCAAATGCATTTTTTGCTCGCTGATTTTTATTGCGAGTATGGAACTCGAGATCCGATACCAATCTTAGCATCAGTATCGCTGCGACTGGAATATTTTCAGGTGTGTCAGCAAGTTAAGGCTGAACATCAAAGAGTAGCTGGTTAATTGCAACCACTTCCGGTTTCTCAATGGAAGTGGGAACATATAACAATTGGATTTCGTAACAGCTTTATCGCGGATTCCAAAGGGCAACAATGCAGTTTAGGTGATCGTTGATCGATTGACCAAGGCAGCTCATTTCATACCATTTCAAGTTGGCCAGTCGACGGAAGCTTTAGCTGAATGGTACATGCAGGAGATTGTGAGATTGAATGGAGTATCTGTGAGCATCGTTTCCGATCGTGATACCCGATTCTTATCGCACTTCTGGAGAAGTTTACAGGAAAGTTTGGGGACGCGATTGAAGTTTAGCACCGCTTATCATCCTCAGACAGATGGCCAGTCGGAGAGAACGATCCAAACTCTTGAAGACATGTTGAGAGCTTGCATGTTAGACTTCAAGGGCTCATGGGGGATCATTGTCACGAGCCACCCCTAATACAGAGAGTATTGTCCGCTCTGGCCGAAGTCGCACGGTTTTGTCCTTCGGGACGAACTGGACCCGACCATGGGCCACTTCCCAGGAGGTCACCCATCCTAGGACTTCCCTGGCCCGAGCACGCTTAACTACGGAGTTCTCAAACTCCTGTAGTTCCAGTTCACTTAAAAGGCGCTTCTGTATTAAAGAGTGGTATCATTCCATTTATAGTACAGATCTGTCCTCTTTCGGAATGTATTCCGAAAATTCCCCATTGTTTTATAGTGGGTCCCCATGTTTATCTGGTATATATGGGTATACCGGATAATACCTGGGGTATTACATTCTCCCCCACTTAGAACAATGGTTCGTCCTTGAACCACAGACCTACTATTGAGGAACCAGCTCTGATACCATTCTGTCACGACCCACCCCTAATACAGAGAGTATTGTCCGCTCTGGCCGAAGTCGCACGGTTTTGTCCTTCGGGGCGAACTGGACCCGACCAGGGGACACTTCCCAGGAGGTCACCCATCCCAGGACTTCCCTGGCCCGATCACGCTTAACTACGGAGTTCTCAAACTCCTGTAGTTCCAGTTCACTTAAAAGGTGCCTCTGTATTAAAGAGTGGCATCATTCCATTTATAGTACAGATCTGTCCTCTTTCGGAATGTATTCCGAAGATTCCCCATTGTTTTATAGTGGGTCCCCATGCTTATCTGGTATATATAGGTATACCGGATAATACCTGGGGTATTACAATCATCTACACTTGGTGGAGTTTTCTTACAATAACAGCTTTCAGGCGACTATTCAGATGGCTCCATTCGAAGCATTGTATGGTCGCAAGTGTTGCTCACCCATTTGTTGGGACGATGTTGGAGACGAAGATTGTTGGGACCGGATCTTGTCGTGCAAACAGTAGAGAAAGTTAATACTATCCGAAATCACATGAAGGCAGCACAGGATCGGTAGAAGAGTTGGGCAGATACATCGAGAAGATCTCTAGAGTTCGCTGTTGGTGATCTTGTATTCTTGAAGATATCACCGACTAGAGGAGTGATTCGTTTTGGGAGTCGAGGCAAGCTTAGTCCTCGATTCGTGGGGCCTTTCGATATTATTGAGCGTGTTGGAGAAGTGGCTTATCGATTGGCTTTACCACCATCTTTGACAAGTGTTCATGACGTGTTTCATGTATCTCAACTCCGTAAGTATGTTCGAGATGAAACACACGTACTAGATCATTCGGAGCTGACTGTAAGGGAGGATTTGACCTACGAAGAACGACTGATGACGATTGTTGATCGAAGAGAAAAGGTCCTCAAGAACAAGGTCATCCCTCTCGTACTTGTTTCGTGGGGAAATCGCTCGCATGGAGAATCGACTTGGGAACGAAAAAATGAGATTCGACAGAAGTTTCCACACCTCTTCTCATAGTTTCATGTTTGTTTGTCTTTTCTTGTTTTGGGAATTTCGAGGACGAAATTCTTTTGTAGTTGGGTATAATGTAATACCCTAGTTCATTTATACCAGTTCTATTTTTGGGTATTTCTTTATTTATGGCTATTTCTTGATTTATTGTGTTTTGGGTGCGAATAGTGTAATTGGTATCTGTATTTGCATCCGACCCGACCCGCTTGCTGGAAACCCATCTTGATTCCTGTTTATGATTTATCCTGGCTAGTTATGAAGATCCGTGCACTGTCATGTAGTATATCTTGTATAGCTGCATTATATCTGGCATCTGCATTTTTTAATATAACTTATAAAGTCAAATAAAATATTTTAAAAAATATCTAACTTGGCCTACATCATACCCCTAACCCTGTCGTGGCATCCATACATCTGGCTCTCGTTCCGTTCAGTGAAACAGACTCGTTTGGATAGCTACGTGTACGCTACGTGCATCCGTTCTTGGGGGTATGCATTTTCGTTACCCGGATATTCTATTTTAATTTTGGTTGACACGTATATTATCCGTATTTTCAAACCATAATTTTAGACCCAATCCGGGCACTTTTTGGACTACTTTTGTATTAGCCAGAAATCTCAAAATATATAATATAAAATTCTTTATATATGTAAACTGTTTCTTTATATACGTTTATATATTTTTTAACCATAAATATATTTTAAAATATTTCCTATTTCTATCCTAACAACCTCACAGCTCTCTTTCTCTCTCCTCTGTTTTTCTATTTATATTTTTTTAAAACCCCCTGCACTCACACGTCATCTCTCTCCTTCTTCCTCACTTCATTTCTCATCCCGCCGCCTCACCTCACGAAACCCAAGCCCTAACCCACGCCTCGCGCTCGCCCGACGCCACTGATCACCTCGTCGGCCTCGTCACCATCCCCTCAAACTCCTCTCCTCTCTCGAGCATCCCTCTTCTTTTCCCGACCCTGCAACCCTCGCTGCACCCTCGCCCACCTCGCCGCCGGCAATCCCTCGTCCTCGCGGCCACCCTCTCCTCTCTCTCTCTCTCTCCTCGACTTCTCTTCTCCCCCTCTCTTTTCCCTGCACACCCCGACACCGTTGCAAACCGACCTCAAGAAACCCAAGAACCCGATCTTCGAACCCGACTTCGCCTGCAGTCCTCGTCACCGCCGACCATCTTCGTCGGCCTACCCTCGTCACCAGCACCGCCTCCATCTCCTCACCAACACCCTAAGCCAACCCCGACGAGACCCACTGCAACCCCCTGCACACCCGACCTCAACCAAACCCACTGCCACTGCCACCCTCACGTCGCCGGAGCTCTGACCCCGTCGGCCTCACCCCATCACCACGACCTTCTCTGACTCGAGACAACCCCATTGAAAACTACCACAGCCACTTCTTCCTTCTTCTTCTTCTATTTCTTCTTCTTCTTTTTTCTTGGCTCTTGATTCCGGTGATAGCCACCGGAGCCGTGCTCGTCGCTGACGATCCGGGCGACTCAGTGGACGTTCCCAGCCAGCGTGGTCACCTTCTTGCTTTGCCTGGTCCTGTCCCGTGTGCGCGTGTGTACATTGCGACGTTTACCCGACGTCGGATACAGCGTACGCATCCCGTTGTAAGATCCGATCAGGCAAGTTTATCTTGCTACATGCTATATTATTATATTTGCATCCATATTAATAATAATATTACATGTTCATTGCATTGTGCATCCCTGTTACTGTTTTACTATTTTACGATACCAGTTCACATCCGTATCATTTATTACATATCTAGTCGCATGCAACTTTATCTTGCTACATGCTATGATACATATTTTGCATCCATATGAATAAAAATATCACATGTTTACTGCATTGTACATCCATGTTACTGTTTTACTGTTTTCGGATAGTCGTTCATATCCGTATCATTAATTACATATCCGGTTGCATGCAAGTTAGCTTGATACATGCTATATTATTATACTTGCATCTATATTAATAAAAATATGGCATGTTTATTGTATTGTGCATCCATGTTACAGTTTTACCGTTTTCTGATATTCGTTCGCATCCGTATCATTTATTGCATATCTAGCTGCATGCCATATCATATTTTATCATGTTACCATTATATTAGTACCCTATGCTTGATAATGTGCATCATGCGTAGTCATGGAGTTGTAGATGTAATCCCTGATAGACATTTGTGCATCCGTGCTTTTACCGTGCATCCGTACTTGCTACAGTTTTATTTCAAGCATCCACGTGATACATATGCACTACCTGTCATGACCTGATACACCACTACTTGACCTGTTACCTGATCCTGTTTCTAATGCCGACAATCCTGACATGTTGTCCTGACGGACGTATCCTGTTGTCTGCATAGACAAACCTGTACCTTCTTGATCCTGTGTTGGCATTAGCTCCAGTTTATCAATACCTGACTTGAACACATAACCTTGGGGGTATGGGGAAATCAAAGGTGTAAACGAGTGTAACTTAAAAGGGTATTACTTGATCCGTGGTCCCGGGAGGTAACGGGACAGTCCCGGGGGGTAACGAGACAGAGTCATTCGTGACTCTTACAACTTCGTCCGTGGTCCCGAGGGGTAACGGGACAGAACCATTCTTGGTTCATATATCTTGATCCGTGGTCCCGGAGGGGGGGGGTAACAGGGCATATTCTTTGAGTTACATGAGGAGTACATCAATTTATTTCGAATAACTTTAGAATAGATAACCCAGTAGCACAGTTTAGATTATTTACTGCTCTTCACCCACACGTATACACTTCACTGTTTCATACCCGTGTTACTTGTTATACACTTATTACTGTTCATACTCATGCCTGCATATCTCGTGTATACTGTTCATTTATTATTGTTTGATATTATAACGCACTGACGTCTGGGTTTTGCATGGCCCAGATCCTTTATCTCTTTCGCAGGCTGATCAGGAGTATTTCAGCTGACAGGCTGAGCAGTGAGGATCCTGTTAGTATCCAGTTTAGTTTAGTTTCTTTTCATACTTTTATTTCCTGATGTGAGCCCGTATTGGGACGTACTTTCCAAATGTTATTGCTTATTGGATTTATTGCTTCTGCAAATTTATATTTCTTGACTCGTTTATTCTGGCATATGGACATGTACTAGATAGTTTATTTTTATTTTACTGTTCTTGATATCTTATAGATAGCCGTAATGTGACTGTGGAGGGATGTTTTCTAGCCGCAGGTTGCATGGTTGGCTCTGTCACGTGCCGGTCTTAGCGCACTCTGGGAAGCGGGGCGTGACAGCGGTCATAGTAAAGGCCTAACGCTTTGGACCGTTGCGCTGAGCTTGCTGGAAGACTCGCTTCTGAGGGGGTAGGGGTGGTCCTATAGCTGGCGGTCCGTGTCCGATTGGCTTATTAGCGGGAGGTGGTCGGGCTCCCTGTTGAGGCGCTCCAAGATTGGTTGGTTTGTTGTTAGGGAGTAGTGGTCGCCTTCTATGTGGACAATCCCCTATGGCATGATCCGGAGACCCACAGACTATGCAGAGTTTGTTCAAAATGCGACTGTCTCTCATGTAGTGTCCGGTTCTACCGCAATGGTTGCATATGACTGCTGATTTTCTGAAGGTAGTTGGTCCTGCTGGTCTCTTGGGTTGTTGCCCTTCGTTGAATCTGGAAGATGATCCTTCAAGAATTTGATTGGCTGGTCATTTAATGTCAGACAATCGGTCATCCTTCCTTACGCATCTCTGAAGGTCTTCAAAGTTTCGCGCCGCCTCTAAGATTTCATCATAAGTTGATAAGGTAGCAGAAGACATGGAGGACTGCGTCTTGAGATCCAACCCTTGCCGGAATCTTTTAGCATATAGTTCCGGGATTGCACCCGGTGATGCGTGAACCGACTTAATCTCGCGAACTCCGAAGCATACTCGTCCACCGACTTATCCCACATGCTCCCTTGTTGGAACTGTATAAACTCTCTTTCCATCTTTAAGTGTGCTACGACTGAAAGTATTGAGTAACGAAACATTGTTTGAACGTTTCCCAGTCGATGGGCCCTTTCAATCTACTTTCTTCGGCCTCCCACCATATTCTGGCATTATCCGTGAGTTGTAGTTTGGCAATGTTCACCCACGCGTCCTTCGGAATTTGGGCGGCACCGAGATCGTTGACTGTTCTCTTGAACCATTTCTCAGCTTCTAAGGGAGTTTCCTTCCCCGAAAAAGTCTTAGGGTGGATTGATCTGAACTGCTTCACTCCAGCCGAACCTTGAGGAACTGGGGCCAGTGTCTTTTTTAAAATCTCTGCTTGTTGCTGCCTACTTTCGCGCAGCTCTTGATGAAGGGCAGCTGTCTGCTGCTCCAGTAATCATTGCATCATTTGTAGTATAGCTTCTTGTTGAGCAACGGCTTCATTGACTCCATTTCCTCTTCGGTTGCGGTTATGGTGTCGTCCGGCCATGGTAATCTGAATCAGAAGAGATTAGGTTACAATCAGGCGGCGAAGGACATAGGATAGTAACTTGCAGCGGAAGTAACAATTTATGCAAAGGGAGAACTAGTAAGGAATAATAAAAAAACGAGAGACACAAGAGTGAAATTGTGGAAATCAAGATTTTATTAATAAATGCTAACGGGGATACAAGGAATATTAAATATGGTCCTACTTCTATACACAGCTTATTTGGCTCACAAGGAAATAAGGACTTAACAAGTACTAATCATAAGCATTCTGGTCATCGTCAATCAATTATATGGTGGGAACTGCACGTTATTGGCTCGACATTTGTTGACCTTTCTTGCAAAACTGTAAAAGAAAGGAAAGCCTGGTATATCCCGACGATAGAGTTGCGGAGGGGTACGGCGAACACATCGATAAACATGTCCCCGAATATAGAGTTTACCTAATAAATCACATGTGCGGCCCATATTCTCTTGGTTCTTCCTTTTCCACAGGAATCTCCTCTTCAGCGGGGGCCTCCTCCTCGGGCTCTTCCTCCTCCTCAGATTCCTCTTCCTCAACGGGATCTTCCTCTTCAGCAGGGACGTCCTCCTCAGGCTCTTCCTCCTCCTCCTCGGATTCCTCTTCCTCAACGGGATCTTCCTCCTCTACTGGGGGCGTTTCCCGCCGAAAGATGCGACCGGGACGTTGGGATGTCAGGCCTGAATTTTGGAGGCAGATGCTATTTGGTTTTATCCATCCACCTCTCTGAAGATACCAAGTTGATTTATGGTACCGCATATCGGAGGTTTAGACGGATGCGGCCGATATAGCAAACCTCGTCAGATTCCCACTCTTTTGAGCGATTTTTTATTGTGGGAACGCTCTTCCCTGCAGGCGCAAGTCCCTGCAGTTAATTACGCTACCGCATCGCGGTAAACACTTTTTCCTTCTCCAGATGGTCACTTCGTGTCGTGTGTGTTTGTTTTATTTTTAGTTGCCCATGGATTGTATACGGAGACTAATTTATGTTGTCGCCCGTAGGGCGTGGATTAGTCCAAATCCGTATTTTCTTAGATTTGGGTGGGTTGGGTTTAAGGATCGTTAATCTCATTTGAGACTAAGATCAACTTAAACGTTTGTTGAGGATACGTTAGTCTAATTTTAGACTAAGATCTACTCAACAGGATCATTTAGATCCAATAAAAGAGCATATGGGCTCTATTGTTTTAGGGACGTTGCGGTCCATAAGTTTAAGGACATCATAGTCCATAGAGTTTTAAGGACATCATAGTCCATAGTTTAGAGACATCATAGTCTGGTTTAGAGACATCATAGTCCAGTTTAGAGACATCATAGTCTGTAGGGTTTAGTTTAGGGACGCTGCGGTCCATAAGTTTAAGGACATCATAGTCCATGGTATTTTGGCTCCACAATTTGGGGATGCGCTAAAAGTAATTGGTTATTGGGACCCTCCATCTCTCTGAAGACGTTGAAGGATTACAACGACATGTATCAGAGGTATGAAGATATGTACCCTTGAACCAATATCCCGATTTGGGGAATGGGATGAACATTAGTTTAGATGTCATCTGTTAGGAGAACACTAGTCATCTTTGGGACTAGAATTAGTTTGGGGAGACTTGAACATGGGGGCTCAGTTGATTGGTGACAAAAAGGGTCTTGGCTTCGGAAGACTTAGCTAATTTGAACTAAGGTTGATTTCCCTTAATCATCACATAGTGCTAAGCACCGAATCAGTGTTAAACACTGGACTTTGGAGGAGCTCACGTGTGAACACGTAAGGGGCCTGAAGTGGGCATTGTTCCTTGAGTTTATTCCCTCATATATATATAAAAGTGCTGAGCACTTACCTCGCATGTGAGCACGTGAGGCGCCCGAGGTGAGAACTGTTCTCTAGATTTTATTCCTCTTTCATTTATAAGTGCTAAGCACTTGGTTCATCAAACAGTCATGTGCAGACACGTGAGGGGCCTTCAAAATGCGAGCGCTGTCTTTTGAATTTTCTCCCTCTTTTATACACCACTGTTTGGGGGTCACGTGGGAACACGTGAGGTGCCCACAAAATGGGAGCTATCTTGGGTTTATTCATTTTTTTCCTTTTCTGAGTGCTAAGCACTATTGGGTCATATGAGATCACGTGAGGCGCTCTAAAGAATGAAAATTACCTTTGTTTTATTCTCCTTTTCTTTTTCTGAGTGCTAAGCACTATCAAAGGATCACATGAGGCACTCTGAAGAATGAAGATTGCCTTTGTTTTATTCTCCTTTTCTTTTTCTGAGTGCTAAGAACTATCAAGGGATCACGTGATGTCACGTCCCGCTTCCCAAAATACGGAATACGAGGGGTTGACAAGGCCAGCTATGCTCCTACGGTCAAGGAAATATCCTGCCGTAGTCACACTTCGGCTTCTAGCTTTACATGGTAATCAGTAATCAATGCACAGGTAATGAGAAATGCAGTCACTAAATCAAAATAAATACACAAGTACTAACCAGATGGAGATCAAGAGAGTATAGCTCTGGGTCGCTGATCAAGATGTCTGCGATGTCCTCGAGGTACGTCAGGTCCTGGTCCAAGTTAGATCCACTTCTCACTCTGAGCATGCATACTCAGGTCGTCAGAGCGACACAATAGCAATATATATATATATAGATACAAATGTGAACTCGGGCAATAATAACGAATATGTAACAGTAACCAAAGAATAAAGATGTGAACATGAAGTGGCCAATGCAGGTATCTATTAGAGCGGGTAAAGAGTAAAGCAGTAAATAGTATGTCAGGTATGTTGAATCAGTAAGCAATGCATGTCAATGTCGCTAACCCTATCAGTCTCTAAGTCTCACTGTACAGGCCGCTAAGCCTATCGTCAGTCCAAGTGTGAGAGTCAACCACTCGTGAGTAACCCCCACCCAAGGGTAGGACCCAAGGACAAGGGAACACGGGCCCGAGTCGCTCGCTAATAATCAGTAATATCCCCATATATCTCCAGAATCGCTGTATGTGCCGGCAATGGGACTCCCGAGGTCCTGTTAAACTCACACTCAAACTACCCCACACCCCGTGGTCTACATCAAACGCCAACCATAAACTCAAATACCAGTCGGTCCATGACAAGTCTACGCGAGAACTGAAGACAGGGTTTCCATCAAGCATGTCTCGACTGATACCCAAGATAAATGGACAGTGTTTGGTGCCTTACCTGTGACACCCATACAAGTGCTTCCATAATCGTCCCATACCAATTATAGTCACACTTATACACGTCCCATAGACGTCGACAATGCAATAAATCAACATGGTCCACTGATTGTGTACAAGTACGTGTCACTTTCACTTATCCATTCATATTTAAACCCTAACGTACTTGCCACAATCAAACACTAATACCTAACACTGGGTAATACATATGATCACTGGGTTACCAATGCAATGACATCTATATAATGTGATGAGAATACAATAATTAAGGCATGATTAAGATATGATCGTATCGAATATAACTAATTAACCTACAATAATTCTGGACTGCAGTCTAGAATCGTAATCCTCCGCAATTATCTCTATCATAGTTTGTTAAAATCCAGTGAAAATCTATAGAATACTGTAGGTTAATTAGTTATATTCGATACGAGCCATGGAACGCTAAAATTCGAGTTGTACATAATTTGTTATGAATTTTAAGGTTTAGCATGCACGAAAGTTTTCAGGTTTTGACAGAAATCGAGACATCATTTTACGTGGGCAAACGACGTCGTATTGTAACCAAAGTCTTAAAGGACATTCATTATAACTCGGGCCATCACATGTTATATGTTGCCGTCAATTTAACGATTTTCTCTCATTCGGGTTTTGCATCGAGCACTTGGATTATAACGATTCACATGAAAAAGTGTATGCGGAAATTATTGGTAACTGTCATGCCCCGCTTCCCAAAATACGGAATACGAGGGGTTGACAAGGCCAGTCATGCTCCTACGGTCAAGGAAATATCCTGCCGTAGTCACACTTCGGCTTCTAGCTTTACGTGGTAATCAGTAAATAACGCACAGGTACTGAGAAATGCAGTATCGAAACAAAACAAATACAAAGAACTGACCTGATGGAGGTAAAAAGAGTATAGCTCTGGATAGCTGATCAAGATGTCCGCGATGTACGTCTGTTCCCAGTCCAGGCTAGATCCACTCCTCACTCTGAGCATGCATACTCAGGTCGTCAGAGCGACACAATAGCAATATATATATATAGATGCAAGTGGCAACTCGAACAGTAATAATAGATATATAACAGTAAATCAAGACAATAAAGATATGAACATGGAGTAATCAATGAAGTGTCCAATAAATCAGGTGAACAGTAAAGCAGTAAAATAGTATGCCAGGTATGTCAACACAGTAAATAATGTATATCAATGCCATTATCCCTATCAGTCTCTAAGTCTCACTGTACAGGTCACTAAGCCTATCGTCAGTCCAAGTGTGAGAGTCAACCACTCGCGAGTGTCCTCCACCCAAGGGTAGGACCCAAGGGCAAGGGACCACGGGCCCAAAATATAACTCACGGTAATAATCATGTACCCGTAAATCTCCATATATCTCCATATATATAAGCCGGCATGGGACTCCCGAGATTCTGTTGAACTCACACTCAAACTACCCCACACCCCGTGGTCTACATCAAACGCCAACCATAACCTCAAATACCGGTCGGTCCATGACAAGTCTGCGCGAGAACTGGAGACAGGATCTCCATCAAGCACGTCCCGACTAATACCCAAGATAAATGGGCAGTGTCTGGTGCCTTATCTGTGACACCCATGCAAGAGCTTCCATAAGTGTCACATACCACTTATAGTCACACTTACACGCGTCCCACAGACGTCGACAATGCAATAGAATAATAGGGTTCACTGATTGTGTACAAGTACGTGTCACTTTCACTTATCCACTCATACACGAACATTAACGTACTTGCCACAATCACCACTAATAACACTGGGTAATGCATATGATCACTAGGCTACCAATGCAATAACATATACATATGATGTGATGAGAAAACAGTATATAAGGCAGGATTAAGATATCATGTGTCGTTATCCTACTACTTGTATAATTTATCATAAATAATATATGCCAAAATTTAGGGAAACAATGAACAGGGGATACGTAGTATGTATGATTATCTATCCAACGAATTTGGTTTCACGTCAATCGGGTTTCAGGATCACTAGATATGGTCATTTCATTTTAAGCGTTCACTGCTGGAAATCCGGTTTCTGAATCAGAAGTCCGTTTCGCAACGCATTTTAATCCCAGTTGGGATCAGATTTTAGCGACGCTACAGTTGAATGAAATTTAGGATTTTCAATAAGGTTTTCAACACAACAGACTGATTCTCAATCGCGTCTGTACGTCAGGAGTTATACACTATTCAACAGTGGGGTGTCCGTTCTGGTTCTGCTTGAGACTGCTATACGTCCCGATCTTCTAAATTACAAATTAAATAACAAACGATGATAAAACGGAAAGAAACCACTTGTGTCATTTAGCTAACAGATTCACCTTTAATAAACTGCAGAGTTACGCAACATACGAGTTCAGGAAACAAGGTGGCACACATTACAGAGCAGTAGACAGTAACCAGAGTCGCTCTGGACTGCAGTCCAGAGTCGCACTCCGACCCAAATATCGTCCCAATATCAGTACAGAAACCAATAGAAATTTGCATAGGGTTTCAGTTTGTCGAGTCGGCTTCGATTTGAGCCTTCGAACGCAACATTTCAGTATGTACATAATTTATGGTGATTTTAACGATTTTCAGATACGGGAAATTTCCAGTCTTGCGGGTATATTTGGGGGTATTCGTTTTAGTCATTAACAGTCGTATTCTCCAATGAAATTCACACACACGGTTCACGGCCTTACGGGCCAGACTATGCAAATGAGTTCCGTCAAATTAAATGAGGATTTCCATTGAGATCATGCATCGAACAGTTGCGTCATATAATTTATCGAGAATAATAAGTATGGAATCTATATGATTATAGTTCGTAACAAACACAAATTAGCATGTAGCAAGTATGGAACTTGCCTGGACACGTGTCGACGAGGGTCCGGCAGCGGCAGCAGCACGATCGCGTCACGGGCGCAGCACAGTTCGGCCTTTTGGAATCAGACAATTGTATTCACTCCAGTTACTCTCCATGCAACCGTGTTCATCACCGCCCGAGTTGTTTCCGGTTTTGATCTGAGAGAGAGAGAGTTAGAGAACAGCGAGAGAGATTTAGAGAGAGACAGAGACAGAGAGAGAGAGAGTAACAGAGAAAAATAGAGAGGGAACAGAGAGAGAGAGGGAGAGAGGGAGATAGAGATAGAGAGAATTAGAGAGAGAGAGGGAGACAGAGATTGAGAGAGAGAGACAGGGAGAGAAAGAGAGAATTAGAGAGAAACAGAGAGAGGTAGGGAGAGGGAGAGAGAGATGTAGAGGCTCGGGTGTGGATGTATGGGGTGTTGGTGATGCTGCTGACGATGCCGGGGCGTCAACGAGGTGGTTCTGGTCGGTTAGGGGCTTGCCGGCGTCGTGGCGTAGGTGGCCGAGCTCGTGGCAGAGTGGGTTGGAGCTCGAGAGAGGGGCTCGGCTGAGAGGGAAGTGAGGTGATGAGGGAGGAGGTTAGGGTGAGGTGATGAGGGAGGAGGTCGGGTGATTCGTCGTCGTCGTCGAGGGGAGCGGGTGAGGGAGCTGAAGTGGGTTGGCGAGAGAGCTCGGATGTAGGGGAGCTTGGTGGGGAAGAAGGTGAGGAGGTGCTCGGTCGATGGAGGCTGTTGGCGACGTGGAGGAGGTCGTGTTGGTGCTCAAGCGGTGTCCAGCGGCGAGGGGAGGTCGGCGTTGATGGATGTTGTGGGCTCCGCGTTTGGAGTTTTTCTGTGGAGAGAAAAGGAGGAGTTGAGACGAGGATGTGAGAGAGAGAGGAGTTGGAGTCGAGAAGTTTAAGGGGCTCACAAGGGGTGCGCGACGTGGGGCAAGGGCGCGGGCGTGGGCGTGGGCGTGGACGCGAGATGAGGAGAAGAAAGTGGAATGGGGAGGTTACCGTTGGAGAAGAAGGGGTGTTAGGGAGCGGGTCGGGTTTGGGTGAGCAGGCCAAAGGATTTGGGCTGGAGAAGTTTAGAAAAAAATAATTAAAAGGGATTAGGGTGTCTGGGCCGGGCTAAGGAGTTGGGTAAAGGGCTGGGGTTTAAAAATAAATTCCTTTTTTATTTTATTCACTTGGGCTGATGAGGTTAATTGATTTGTGTAAATTAATGAGTGCTGGGCTTAGGGGTTGCTGGGCTCGAAAATGAAAAGGAAAGGGGGTAATAAAAGGAGAAAGGGAATGAGGGTTTGGGTTAGGGATTGGTTAGGGAAAAATAAAAGATAAGAGATTAGATTAGGATTAGGGTTCGGGGTTTAGAAGAAATAAAATTATAAATAAAAATAAATAAATTTCAAGAGTAACAAAATACGGATATTAGTATAAAAAGGGACTGGGTATTACAGTAACTAGAATTGTAATATATATAAAAGTAGCATGAAGCAAGTATTAAACTTTCCTGAAGACGTGTCGACGACGGTACGGCAGCGGCACGATCGCGTCACGAACGCAGCACAGGTTCAGCCTTGTTGGATCTTGCTTCTTGGACTCGATGGCTCGGTGGGTGCGACGGACGTTGCGATGAGTGGCGTGTTGATGACGATGATGGATTAAGGGATCGAGGCCACAGATTTGATGGCGACGACGGTGACTAGAATAGCGGCAAAAGCGATCGGTGTACGTGTTTGACGAAATGCCGGGGGCTCGACTGCGGCGGCTAGGGATGCGTGAGGGGGTGCCGGTGGTGGGTGTCGCACAGGGGCTCGGCCGTGGCATAGGGGTTGGGTTAAGTTCGGTCTTGGGGACTTTTTGAAGTGGAGATGAGAGAGAGGGATGTGAGAGAGAGAGAGGTGCTGTAAGAGAGAGAAAGAGAGAGAGGTGCAGAGAGAGAGAGAGATGTTGTGAGAGAGAGAGAGGTGCAGAGAGAGAGGGATGTGCTGTGAGAGAGAGAGGGGAGCGAGATGGAGACGGCGCGAGAGGGAGGCGGGCGCGACGTGGGGCACGCAGGGGAACGCGCGGGAAAAGAAGTTGAGCGAGTGGGGAAGATGAGATAATGGGTCGGGTACGGGCGTGATGAGGGGAGGGTTTGTTTGGGCGCGGGCTGGGCTTGGGGAATTTAAAATTAAATGGGAAAGAAGAGAGGGATGGGCCGGGCCGGAAGAATTAGAAGGAAAAAATAAAAGGGAAAGGGGATAGGGAGATGGGCCGGGCTAATTAAAAGGAAAAATAAAAAGGAAAGGAATAAGTAATTTAGTTTTAGGTTAGGAGTTTAATAAACTAATTTAAATAAAAGATATACAAAATATATATATTTAAATCGGAACAGATCTGGATTAAATTCTGGAAAAATACGGAAAATTTGTAGAAAATTCAGGAAAATATCTGGAGACTTATTTATTAAGATATGCTAAATATTTATAGGGGACTGGGATAGAAAAGGGAAAATAATAAAGGGAAAAATAAAAAGGATTTAAGTAATAGGATTAGTTTTAGGAAAAAGGATTTAAGAAGGGAAATAGAATAAAGGAATTAGGATTTTTAAATACTTAAAATAATTATAAGTATAAATAGTTAAATTTGTAAGTGACCCCTATTTAATAAAAATACGGCTATTGGCTTATAAAAGAACTGGGTGTTATACCATACCACCCTTACAAAAATTTCGTCCTCGAAATTTAAAATAAACAATAACTTATAAAATAATAAGCGAAAAACTACCACATCGAACACTAACACATAGTGATTTACCTAAAACATCTAGGTAAAAATCGAAGGTCTATATATGTATAAGAATAACGCAACTAAAGATAGGTTTAAGTAAGCGCAGGGTAGACCCATCTATAAGGATAAACTATATATACAAGAGGATAAAATAGCAATAACAATCAATAGTGAAAGGTTTGCCGATAGGCCAAGGTATTTTAGAACAAATGTATCGATAAATTTTTTTTAAAATAACTTAGAAAACCCACATGGTGAAAATAAGAGACATGGAACAAAATAATATGCGCGATATATGTTTGCGCTATTGAAAATGTGAAGAGTAGTAAAGCATTTAAAACGGGTAAAACGGAAGTAGTCAATAACACGAAATTTTTGTAAACACAAGGTGGTGGAAGCTAAATTTTGAATGCAATGTCACAGAAGGTAATAATGGTAATAGGAGATAGTAAAAAGTCTATAGGGCTGGCCAGGGTAGGGATTACAATGGAGTATGGCCCACTCAAAAGGTCGGACTGTGGTACTTCAAACTGAATGTCGAAGAGACTGGGGTCGGGTAAGCACAGGGTGCAAGGGTGGACAGTCACGAATCTCAGGAGGAAAAGAAATGTATAGGGGAAACAGTCAAAGCATCAAGCGAATCAAAAATCCAAAAGGTTAGCGAACTCAGAATTTTATTTCATTCCAGAAAATCCCAAACAAGGCATTCTAGAAAAATAAAAGATGTCCCTAAGCTATACATAGGTTTATTTGGCATAAGGAGACAAAGCTAAATCACGTCAGTCGCGGTTGTGGAAGTTCAGTAGGTTACGGTAGGCTCGCGCGCTCAGATAGGGCGTCCATTTCCATATCGCCTCGCAGGGATTGCCACTGGAGGTTCTTCTGCCACGGGGTCTGTCATGCCCCGCTTCCCAAAATACAGAAAACGAGGGATGACTAGGCCAGCCATTCTCCTACGGTCAAGGAATAATCCCGCCGTAGTCACACTTCGGCTTCTAGCATTACATGGTAATCAGTAAACAAAGCACAGCAGTAAAGGAAACACATCACTAAAATATTACATCAAATTCCATTGTTCACAAATTACAAATAAACAAGAAGAGCTACTAACCAAGTTCGAATACACGATCTCTTTAGGAAAAGAAGAAAAGAAGAAAAAGGCACTCCTGACTAAATCTCCGCTAGCTCGAAGGGTAAATCCGACTCCTGCGCTGGTTCTTCCTTGAGGTCAGAGCATGCAACTCAGGTCGTCAGAGCGACGTAATAGCAATGTTATAATAACGATATGAAACAGGTAAATAAGGTAATAACAGTGAAAGTAAAATGCGGGTAATCACTATGTCACTAAATGATGCAAAGTATGATCTGTGTCCCTATCAGTCTCTAAGTCATGTTTGAAATCGTATAGTGGAAAGGAGGATCATGTTTAACGGGAGTCTCGTACATACCCGAGACAACGGTTGTGACGCCCCGCTTCCCAAAATACGGAAAACGAGGGGTGACTAGGCCAGCCATGCTCCTACGGTCAAGGAATAATCCCGCCGTAGTCACACTTCGGCTTCTAGCATTACATGGTAATCAGTAAACAAAGCACATCAGTAAAGGAAAAACATCACTAAAATATTACATCAAATTCCATTGTTCACAAATTACAAATAAACAAGAAGAGCTACTAACCAAGTTCGAATACACGATCTCTTTAGGGAAAGCAGAAAAGAAGAAAAAGGTACTCCAGACTAGATCTCCGCCAGCTCGAAAGGTAAATCCGACTTTTGCGCTGGTTCTTCCTCGAGATCTGAGCATGCATACTCAGGTCGTCAGAGAGACGTAATAGTAAAATTATAATAATGACATGAAACAGGTAAATGAGGTAATAACAGTGAAAGTAAAATGCGGGTAATCGCTATGTCACTTAATGATGCAAAGTATGATCTGTGTCCCTATCAGTATCTAGGTCATGTTTGAAATCGTATAGTGGAAAGGAGGATCATGTTTAACAGGAGTCTCGTACATACCCGAGACAACGGCCCACACGTCCGGGACATAACCTTGTCAGCCGGATCGCTAAATCCTACCTAATATATATAAGAATCACTGTTCGAATGATCATCCTCTAAAACACGGTCCCGCTAAATACGATACTCTTTCCACTTCGATTTCCCCTTTTTCCCCAGGTTTACACTATTGATGATTATGATTTAGTCGTGTACAAGTATGCCAATAGCACGGTTTTGTCACTATTCACTGTATTAATCACTGTCACGAAATCATTCTCTTTTCCATTGGCGTACTTGACACTCCTAAACCAATACCATTCACGCACGATAATGCAATGTCCACTGAATAATAACGCGCACTATCACTATGTATATGGCAGTTGGGTAAGGTATGTACATTTATGCGGTTAACAAGTCATGTGTGATATGAACCAATATGCACGTCATAAGCTTACAAAAATTGCAGTAATTCATATGTTCAGAATTCAATGAAATGTTACAAATACGGTAACAAGCACACCCTGTTGGAAGTTCAGAAAAATTGGTTTCAGTACAATCGGATTTCTGATATTCAAGTTACATCCGTTTCAATTTAAGTGCTCGCTGCAGGAAATTCAGTTTCTGAACTGAACGTCAGTTTCGCGACACGATTTTCACCCAGTTGGGATCAGAATTTAGCAACTCTACAGTTGAATGAAATTTAGGATTTTTAATAGGGTTTTCAACTCAACAGACGGATTCTCAATCGCGTCTCTATGTCAGAAGTTATGCACTTTTCAACACTAGGGTATCGGTTCTGTTTCTGTTTGGGACTGCTATGCGTCCTGATCTTTTAAATTGCAGTTTAAATAGTAAATGATGATAAAATGGGGTGAAATCACTTGAGTTATTTATATAACAGATTTATCTTCAATAAAATGTAGGGTTACGCAACATATAAGTTCAGGTAGCGAAGGGGTAAGCATTATGAGACATAAAACAACAACCAGAGCTGCTCTGGACTGCAGTCCAGAGCCGCTCTCCGAACCAATTCTCGTCATAATTTCAGTATAGAAACAATTAAGAAATTGCATAGGGTTACATTTCGTCGAGTCGTCTTCGATTTGAGCCCTCGAACGCATCATTTCAATATGTACACAATTAATTGTGATTTTAACAAATTTCAGGTGCGGGAAATTCCTAGTTTTTACGGGTGTAATTGGGGGTGTTCGTTTACGCCAGTAACAATCATATTTTTCAGTAAAATTGCACCACAATGTTCATTATCACACGGGCCAGCATATGAAATCAAGTTCCGTCAATTTAGTAGAAGGTTTTCTTTCGGGTTTTGCATCGAACAGTTATGTCATATAAGTTTTCGTGAATTGCAAACATGGAATTAATATGATTTTAGTTTGTAACGGAATTAGTCTAGCATGTAGCAAGTAGGGTACTTGCCTGGAGATATTTTGGCGATGCATGGCAGCGGCAGCGGCACGGACGCACGACGAACGGCGCGGCTAGGGTTCGCGGCCTCGGCTCACGTTCGGGTTCGACGTCGGAGTTGTCCAGGGATGTCTCGCGATCACCGGAGGCGGAGTGTGGTGCTGCGGATCTCCAGGGATGTGCTGGGGTCGACGATGGTCGGCGGGGTCGCTCCGGCGGTGGGCAGCAGAGGATGAGGTTGCAGCGCGGGTTTGGTGTGGTTTTTTTTTTTTTGAGAGAGAGAGAGGTAGTGGGGCTCGGGAAAGTAGTGAAGGCGATGATACTGAGGTTGTAGGGTGTCGACGAGGTGGTTCAGGGCAGTGGGGGCTCGCCGACGTCGAGGTGCAGGGAGTGGCTGTGGTGGTGCGGGGGAGGCTCGGTGAGGCAGTGGGGTCTCTGTTGATGGAGAGAAGAGGGCGAGGGAGGAAGGATGAGGGCTTCAGGAGGAGGCTAGGGTGCTCGGTGTTGAAGGAGGAGGTCGGTCGTCGTCGTCGGGGGGGGTGAGCGCTCGAAGGTAGTGGGTTGTGGGAGTTTTCGAGAGAGAGGAGAGGAGGAGTTGAGATTGAGAGGGAGAGACGAATTGAGACGAGGGTGAGTTTGAGAAGGATGCGCGGTCGTGGAAACGTGGGCGACGAACGCGAGGCGTCGGCGACATGGGGTCAAGCGTGGAGACGTGGGGGAACGTGGGTTGAAAGGAAAAATCGAGCAGGAAAAGTTTGGACGTTGGGGGAAGGAGTTAAGGATGTTAGTTTAATTATTAAACTGTTGGGCTGGGTTTATTTTAAAGGGAAATTAATTTATTTTGTTTTGGTTTTTATTTAGGTTTGGGCTTTGATTTTTATTGGTTTAGAAAAAAACAAATACTACAACCTAAGCAACCGATTTCACAAAAAGACACAAGGAAAAAATAGGAAAATACTCGGGAGACTAGGAAAAATATAGGAAAAATTTTATTGATGGGAACGGGGATTTACCTCATACCCCCCTTACAAAAATTTCGTCCTCGAAATTTAACAAGGATACAACAAAACAAATGTACTACACAAAGAGATGTGGGAAACGTGCACGGATATCTTCCTCCCGCTCCCAGGTAGATTCTCCTGGGGAACGACCGCCCCAAAACACTCGGACTAACGGAATGACATTGTTCTTCAGCACTTTCTCTCTGCGGCCGAGGATGGTGGTGGGCTGCTCCTCGTATGATAGATCGGTACCTAAAACTAACTTCGAATAGTCCAGAATGTGACTCTCATCCCGAACATAACGCCGCAGCTGTGACACGTGGAAGGTATTGTGCACACTAGCTAACGATGGAGGCAAGGCAAGTCGGTAGGCCACCTCTCCTACTCGCTCTAGCACCTCAAAAGGTCCGATGAAGTGGGGACTGAGCTTTCCCCGACCTCCGAACCTGATAACTCCACGGGTAGGGGAAATCTTCAGGAACACGTGACCTCCGACTTTAAACTCTAGTGCTCTCCTGCTGGTATCTGCCCAACTCTTCTGTCGATCCTGCGCTGTCTTAATGCGCTGCCTGATCATTTGGACCTTGTCGACTGTCTGAACAATAAGCTCGGGACCCAGTAATCTTCGTTCTCCCACATCATCCCAACACACTGGGGATCGACACTTCTGCCCGTAAAGTGCTTCGAAAGGAGCCATCTGGATGCTAGCCTGGTAACTGTTGTTATAGAAAAACTCGACTAGATGCAGATGGTCTTCCCAGGAACCCTGAAAGTCCAACATGCAGGCTCTCAACATATCCTCGAGCGTCTGAATCGTACGCTCGGATTGTCCATCCGTATGTGGGTGATAAGCTGTACTGAACTTGAGGCGGGTACCCAAACTCTCCTGTAAGCTCCTCCAGAAGTGCGACACGAATCTGGTGTCTCGATCTGACACAATGCTGACTGGAACACCGTGAAGTCGCACTATCTCCTGCATGTATCTCTCTGCCAGTGACTCTGTTGACTGTCCCACTCGGAATGGTAAGAAGTGTGCAACTTTCGTGAGGCGGTCGACGATAACCCAAATGGCGTTGTTGCCTCTAGGGCTCCGTGGTAAGGCCGTCACGAAATCCATGGTAATGTGCTCCTACTTCCATTCTGGTATCGGAAGAGATTGTAACAATCCTGCTATCCTCTGATGTTCCGCCTTCACCTGCTGGCAGACCAAGCATCTGGATACGAACCGTGCAATTTCTCGCTTCATCCCGTTCCACCAAAAATGCTGCTTTAGATCCCGATACATCTTTGTACCTCCCGGATGCATAGAATAAGCTGAACTATGCGCCTCAGTCAGTACCTCTTCTCGAACATCTCCCTTGGGTACGCAGAGTCTGCTACTGAATCTCAGGGAACCGTCTTCATGTATGATTAAGTCCGTTCTCAGCCCGGCTTCTACTTGCGCTCTGAACTTTTGCAATCGAGGATCATCCGCTTGTGCAGCCTTGATGCGATCCACAAGGGAAGACTGCACCTGTAGTTGCCAAAATTGACTGAGTGCGCTCGGTGTAACGACTTCAAGCTCGAGTCTCTGAAAGTCCTCAATAATGCTCCTCTGACTGGTCAACATCATGACCGCTGGCTTGCGACTGAGCGCATCAGGTACAACATTTACTTTCCCCGGGTGATACTGAAGGTCCAAGTCATAATCCGCCATCATCTCTAGCCATCGGCGCTGCCTCATGTTTAGTTCCTTCTGAGTGAAGACGTACTTCAGGCTTTTATGATCCGTGTACACCTCCACTTTCTCGCCCAATAGATAGTGCCTCCAAATCTTCAACGCAAAAACCACTGTAGCTAACTCCAAGTCATGCGTAGGATAGTTCTTCTCGTGATTTCTCAACTGTCAAGAGGCGTAAGCAACCACTCGACCGTGCTGCATCAGAACACATCCTAATCCCTTCCCTGAGGCATCACTGTGTATCACCAAACCACCGGAATCATCTAGTACTGTAAGAATAGGCGTCGTGGTTAACTTCTGCTTCAGTGTGTCAAATGCCTGAGTACACTCCTCTGTCCATGCAAATGGTACATCCTTCCGTGTCAGCCTCATCAACGGTTCAGCGATTCTTGAGAAGTCTTGGACGAACCTCCGATAATAACCTGCCAATCCCAGAAAGCTTCTGATCTCGGCCACAGACTTCGGCGTTGGCCAATCTCTGATAGATTCTATCTTTGCCGGGTCAACTGAGATGCCTCCGCTCGAAACAATGTGTCCCAAGAACTGAACCTTATCGAGCCAGAACTCACACTTGCTCAATTTCGCATACAGCTTCTCTTCCCGAAGAATTTATAGAACCGTGCGCAAATGCTCGACATGCTCCTCCCGGGTCTTCGAGTAAACAAGTATGTCGTCGATAAATACAACGACAAACGTGTCTAAGTACTTCGCAAACACCCTGTTCATCAAGTCCATGAATATTGCTGGAGCATTGGCAACACCGAACGGCATCACAAGAAACTCATAGTGTCCGTATCGGGTCCTGAAAGCCGTCTTGCAAACATCCTCGGCTTCTACTCTGATTTGATGATATCCAGAACGGAGATCCAACTTCAAAAATACCTTGGCCCCACTTAGTTGATCGAATAAGTCGTCGATGCACGGGATTGGGTACTTTTTCTTTATTGTGACTTTGTTCAGCTCCCGATAATCTATACACATCCGCAGCGATCCATCCTTCTTCTTCACTAACAGAACTGGTGCACCCCACGGTGAAACACTCGGCCGGATTAATCCCTTCTCCAAGAGTTCTTCAATTTGCTTCTTCAATTCTGCCAACTCGACCGGTGCCATTCTGTACGGGGCCTTGGAAACCGGTGTTGTACCTGGAGTCAAATCGATCGAGAACTCCAAGACGCGTGGAGGTGGTAGACCTGGTAAATCTTCACGAAACACGCCCGGAAAATCCCGAACAATCTCTGGGCTGCGCTCTCATCGATCTCCATAGCTGTCAGCTCCTTTGGCTTGGCTCTATACTTGGCTGGCTCCAAAGATTCGCTTCCTCCTTCGAAAATAAACTCTGGGTGATTGGGAATACGGAAGATCACATTCCTTGCTCGGCAGTCAATAACTGCATCGAAGGTACTCATCCAATCCATCCCGAGAATTGCGTCATAACTTCCTGTCCTGATTAAAAGGAAATTCGCATAGAATTCCCTGCCACACACTACAACCGGACAAGATCTACATTCTCGACTAGATACTATCACGCCATTACCCGTATGTATTTCCCAGCCATTGGTTAATGGTTCATGTGGTATGGAGTGTGTATCAACGAAATGCGCAGATATGAAACAGTGCGATGCTCCAGAATCAAATAGTACTTTAGCTGGCAAGGAATGTACGAGTAGAGTACCTGTAACAACTTCTCCTGAAGCCTCTGCCTGCTCGGCGGTCAAGGTGAAAGCCTGTCCCTGACCGCGGCCCGTGTAGGGTGGTCTCTGCTCCTGTGGCCTCTGCTGCTGTGGTCCAGAACCTCCCTGTAACTCTGCTCGCTCGGGGCAATCGCTAATTCTGTGCTGACTGGATCTGCAAATCAAGCACTGTCCCTTGGCACGGCGACAGTCCTTCTGAGTATGCCCATCTCTATTGCAGTAGCCGCAAACTACGTTCTGTCTCTGGGGGCGATGCTGGGGCACAAATGGGCGCTTCATCTGAGTCGTTCCAGGCCTGTAAACCGGTATGGCTCCTCGAGAGGGTGTGTGGGTGCGTGCTGGAACGACTGGGGGCTTCCTGAACTTGTTGATCAATTTCTCCTGAATTCTCGCCGCGTTAAGTACTTGTGCAAAAGTCTGCAACTCCAGTGACGCGATCAACTGCTGCAGCTCGAAATCAAGTCCCTGCAAGAAGCGTCTGGCCCTGGTGGCTTCTGAAGCAACCATGTATGGAGCAAATCGGCTCAGGCGGTTGAACTCTGCAGCATATACGTCCACGGGGCGGCCATTCTGCTTTAGTAGAATGAATCTTTCCTCCATCTCTGCCTTGGCGGTGGAAGGGAAATAGTGGTCCAGAAAGCACTCCTTGAATTTGCTCCATTCGATTGGCCTCTCTATCCTGCTTTCTTCAACTGTCCACCAAGTACGGGCTTCATCTTCTAACTGAATCTTTATCACATTCACCTTATCTTCATTTGGTACCCTGGCTGCCATCAGTAAGTTCTCCATATTCACTAGCCATTGCTTGGCCTCTAGTGGTTCGGCTAGCCCTGTAAATGCAGCTGGATGCAACCTATGGAAATCTGATACGGTGCCAGCCCTGACAGTGTAAGCTGGTAGAGTAATGCCCTCGGGGGCGGTAATGAGTGCGGAGGGTCCTCCTGCAGCAGTAATAGCCCTGAGTCCCTCGGCGAGTAAGTCCGTCTTCCTCTCCTGAGCTTCTGCGAGAGAGGTCAGTGCACTAAGTATTCTTTCCGTGCGATCCTGAGAACTTGAGTCCGAGGAGTGGTCGTTCGAGGACGTCATATCGTTGGAAGATTCAAAAGGATATGATTAGATTCAAGGATGAAAATCAGGAATAGTGAAGCGAAAATAATGTAATACAATGTAGTTAATGTTATCCCTTGTTACTAAACCTGGCTCTGATACCAACAAAACCATGTCACGCCCCGCTTCCCAAAATACGGAAAACGAGGGGTGACTAGACCAGCCATGCTCCTACGGTCAAGGAATAATCCCGCCGTAGTCACACTTCGGCTTCTAGCATTACATGGTAATCAGTAAACAAAGCACATCAGTAAAGGAAACACATCACTAAAATATTACATCAAATTCCATTGTTCACAAATTAAAAATAAACAAGAAGAGCTACTAACCAAGTTCGAATACACGATCTCTTTAGGGAAAGCAGAAAAGAAGAAAAAGGTACTCCAGACTAGATCTCCGCCAGCTCGAAAGGTAAATCCGACTCCTGCGCTGGTTCTTCCTCGAGGTCTGAGCATGCATGCTCAGGTCGTCAGAGCGACGTAATAGCAAGATTATAATAATGACATGAAACAGGTAAATGAGGTAATAGCAATGAAAGTAAAATGCGGGTAATCGCTATGTCACTAAATGATGCAAAGTATGATCTGTGTCCCTATCAGTCTCTAGGTCATGTTTGAAATCGTATAGTGGAAAGGAGGATCGTGTTTAACAGGAGTCTCGTACATACCCGAGACAACGGCCCACACGCCCGGGACATAACCCTGTCAGCCGGATCGCTAAATCCTACCTAATATATATAAGAATCACTGTTCGAATGATCATCCTCTAAAACACGGTCCCGCTAAATACGATACCCTTTCCACTTCGATTTCTCCTTTTTCCCCAGGTTTACACTATTGATGATTATGATTTAGTCGTGTACAAGTATGCCAATAGCACGGTTTTGTCACTGTTCGCTGTATTAATCACTGTCATGAAATCATTCACTTTTCCATTGGCGTACTTGACACTCCTAAACCAATACCATTCACGCACGATAATGCAATGTCCACTGAATAATAACGCGCACTATCACTATGTATATGGCAGTTGGGTAAGGTATGTACATTTATGCGGTTAACAAGTCATGTGTGATATGAACCAATATGCACGTCATATGCTTACAAAAATTGCAGTAATTCATATGTTCAGAATTCAGTGAAATGTTACAAATACGGTAACAAGCACACCCTGTCGGAAGTTCAGAAAAATTGGTTTCAGTACAATCGGATTTCTGGTATTCAAGTTACAGCCGTTTCAATTTAAGTGCTCGCTGCAGGAAATTCAGTTTCTGAACTGAACGTCCGTTTCACGACACGATTTTCACCCAGTTGGGATCAGAATTTAGCAACGCTACAGTTGAATGAAATTTAGGAGTTTTAATAGGGTTTTCAACGCAATAGACGGATTATCAATCGTGTCTCTATGTCAGAAGTTATGCACTGTTCAACACTAGGGTATCGGTTCTGTTTCTGTTTGGGACTGCTATGCGTCCTGATCTTTTAAATTGCAGTTTAAATAGTAAATGACGATAAAATGGGGTGAAATCACTTGAGTTATTTATCTAACAGATTTATATTCAATAAAATGTAGGGTTACGCAACATATAAGTTCAGGTAGCGAAGGGGTAAGCATTATGAGACATAAAACAACAACCAGAGCTGCTCTGGACTGCTGTCCAGAGCCGCTCTCCGAACCAATTATCATCATAATTTCATTACAGAAATAATTAAGAACTTGCATAGTGTTACAGGTCGTCGAGTCATCTTCGATTTGAGCTCTCGAACGCATCATTTCAATATGTACACAATTAATTGTGATTTTAACAAATTTCAGGTGCGGGAAATTCCTAGTTTTTACGGGTGTAATTGGGGGTGTTCGTTTAAACCAGTAACAATCATATTTTTCAGTAAAATTGCACCACAATGTTCATTATCACACGGGCCAGCATATGCAATCAAGTTCCGTCAATTTAGTGGAAGTTTTTCTTTCGGGTTTTGCATCGAACAGTTATGTCATATAAGTTTTCGTGAATTGCAAACATGGAATTAATATGATTTTAGTTTGTAACAGAATTAATCTAGCATGTAGCAAGTAGAGTACTTGCCTGGAGATATTTTGGCGATGCACAGCAGCGGCAACGGCACGGACGCACGACGAACGGCGCGGCTAGGGTTCGCGGCCTCGGCTCGCGTTCGGGTTCGACGTCGGAGTTGTCCGGGGATGTCTCGCGATCACCGGAGGCGGAGTGTGGTGCTGCGGATCTCCAGGGATGTGCTGGGGTCGACGATGGTCGGCGGGGTCGCTCCGGCGGCAGGCAGCAGGGGATGAGGTTGCAGCACGGGTTTGGTGTGGTTTTTTTTTTTTTGGAGAGAGAGAGAGGTAGTGGGGCTCGGGAAAGTAGTGAAGGCGATGATACTGAGGATGTAGGGTGTCGACGAGGTGGTTCAGGGCAGTGGGGGCTCGCCGGCGTCGAGGTGCAGGGGGTGGCTGTGGTGGTGCTGGGGAGGCTCGGTGAGGCAGTGGGGTCTCTGTTGATGGAGAGAAGAGGGCGAAGGAGGAAGGATGAGGGCTTCAGGAAGAGGCTAGGGTGCTCGGTGTTGAAGGAGGAGGTCGGTCGTCGTCGTCGGGGGGGTGAGCGCTCGAAGGCAGTGGGTTGTGGGAGTTTTCGAGAGAGAGGAGAGGAGGAGTTGAGATTGAGTGGGAGAGAGGAGTTGAGACTAGGGTGAGTTTGAGAAGGGTGCGCGGTCGTGGAAACGTGGGCGACGAACGCGAGGCGTCGGCGACGTGGGGTCGAGCGTGGAGACGTGGGGGAATGTGGGTTGAAAGGAAAAATCGAGCGGGAAAAGTTTGGACGTTGGGGGAAGAAGGAGTTAAGGATGTTAGTTTAATTAATAAACTGTTGGGCTGGGTTTATTTTAAAGGGAAATTAATTTATTTTGTTTTGGTTTTTATTTAGGTTTGGGCTTTGATTTTTATTGGTTTAGAAAAAAAACAAATACTACAATCTAAGCAACCGATTTCACAAAAAGACACAAGGAAAAAATAGGAAAATACTCGGGGGACTAGGAAAAATATAGGAAAAATTTTATTGATGGGAACGGGGATTTACAATGGCCCACACGCCCGGGACATAACCCTGTCAGCCGGATCGCTAGATCCTACCTAATATATATAAGAATCACTGTTCGAATGATCATCCTCTAAAACACGGTCCCGCTAAATACGATACTCTTTCCACTTCGATTTCCCCTTTTTCCCCAGGTTTACACTATTGATGATTATGATTTAGTCGTGTACAAGTATACTCCAATAACACGGTTTTGTCACTGTTCACTGTATTAATCACTGTCACGAATCATTCACTTTTCCATTGACGTACTTGACACTCCTAAACCAATATCATTCACGCACGATAATGCATTGTACACTGAATAATAATGTGCATTATTACTATGTGTATGGCAGTTGGGTAAGGTATGTACATTTATGCAGTTAATAAGTCATGTGTGATATGAACTATTATGCACGCCATAAGCTTACAAAAATTGTAGTAATTCATATACTCAGAATTTAGTGAAACGATACAAATACGGTAACAAGTAAACTCTGTCGGAAGTTCAAAAAAAGTGGTTTCAGTACAATCGGATTTCTGGTATTCAAGTTACAGCCGTTTCAATTTAAGTGCTTGCTGCAGGAAATTCAGTTTCTGAACTGAACGTCCGTTTCGCGGCACAAATTTCATCCAGTTGTGATCAGAATTTAGCGACGCTACAGTTGAATGAAATATATTTTTTTCAATAGGGTTTCCAACGCAATAGACGGATTCTCAATCGCATCTCTATGTCAGAAATTATGCACTGTTCAACACTAGGGTATCAGTTCAGTTTCTGTTTGGGACTGCTAGACGTCCTGTTCTTTTAAATTGCAGATTAAATAGTAAACGACGATGAAAGAGTGTGAAATCACTTGAGTTATCTATCTAACAGTTTCACATTCAATAAAGTGTAGGGTTCCGCAACATACAAGTTCAGGCAGCGAAGGGGTAAGCATTACGAGACAGAAAATAACAACCAGAGCTGATCTGGACTGCAGTCCAAAGCCGCTCTCCGAACCAATTCTCGTCATAATTTCAGTACAGAAACAATTAAGAACTTGCATAGGGTTACATTTCGTCGAGTCAGCTTCGATTTGATCCCTCGAACGCATCATTTCAATATATACACAATTAATTGTGATTTAAACAAGTTTCAGGTGCGGGAATTTCTCAATTTTTACGGGTGTAATTGGGGGTGATCGTTTAAGTCAGTAACAATCATATTTTTCAGTAAAATTTCTACAAAAGGTTCAATACCAGACGGGCCAGAATATGCAATCGAGTTCCGTCAATTTAGTGGAAGGTTTTCTTTCGGGTTTTGCATCGAACAGCTGTCTCATATAAGTTTTCGTGAATCGTAAACATGGAATTAATACGATTTTAGTTTGTAACGGAAATAATCTAGCATGTAGCAAGTAGGGTACTTGCCTGGAGACGCTTTGGCGACGCACAGTAGCGGTAACGGCACAAACGCACGACGAACGATACGGTTTGGATTCGCGGCCTCGGCTCGCGTTTCGGGTTCGTCGTCGGAGTTGCCCGGAGATGTCTCGCGATCACCGGAGGCGGAGTGTGGTGTTGTGGATCTCCAGGGGCGTGCTGGGGTCGACGATGGTCGGCGGTGTCGCTTCGGCGATGGCACATCGGGGGGTCGTGTGTAGGTTTGGAGCTTGGTGTTTTGGAGATAGAGAGAGGGTAGGTAGTGGGGCTCGGGTTTGTAGTGATGGTGATGATGCTGAGGATGTAGGGGTGTCGACGAGGTGGTTCAGGTGCAGTGGGGGATCTCCGGCGAGGATCGTGCAGGTGGTGGCCGAGGGGAGTCGAGGGTCGGTGGTGGCGGTTTGGAGATGGTGGGTTTTTCTGAGGAAAGAGAGTAGTGAGCACGAGAGTGAGAGCGAGAGAGGAGAAAGGAGGACGAGGAGGATCAGCGGCGTCGTCGTCGGGGGTGAGGGGTTCGAGGGTGGGTTTTCTGTAGAGAGAGAGAGAAGAGGAGGAGTTGAGATTGAGAGGGAGAGAGGAGTTAAGACGAGGAGATGTTTGAGGGGGCACGCGGACGTGGTCGGGGTCGCGGGGACGTAGGGCAACGGCGCGATCGAGGGCGACGTGGTCGCGAGGTGGGAAGCTCGGGGACGTGGGTTGAGGAAAGAAAACGAGCATGAAGTTTTGGACGTGGGGAAGAAGAGGGGTTAAAAGAAGCGGGTCGGGTTAGGTTCTGTTGGGTGCAGGTGAGGAGTGGAGTTGGAAGCTGGGCCGGTTAAGGGAGTTTGGGCCGGGGGAGGGATTTATTTGTTTGGGCTGAGTTGGGCTGGGTTTTATTGATAAAAGGGAATTTATTTGGTAGGGGAAAGGAAATGGGGTGTTGGGCCGGCTTGGGTTAATGTTTTAATTAATATATTTAGTTTTAAATTTTCAGTTGGGCTGGGGGATGTAGAAACGGGCTTTGGGGATTTATTTAAATAAATACTAAGTCTTAATCAAACAATTTCACACAAAAAAAATACAGGGAAAAAATAGGAAAATAATCGGGGGACTTGGAAAAATACAGAAAGATTTATTGATGGAAACGGGGATTTACAGGGTCTTGTTCTTCCGGTCTTTCTCTCTCGGCTGGATCTTCTTCATCGAGGTCTGCTTCCACATGATTCTCTTCTTCTGGACCTTCTTCTATGGGATTTTCTTCCATTGGATTCTCCCCAAGGTCTTCCTCTCCTGGATTTTCTTCTATCGGGTCCTCCTCGGGATCTTCCTCTATCGGGTCCCCTTCTTCGTCGTCAGAGTCGCTGATTATGTCGACTTCTGGGGCTGTGAATCCCTCACCCTCGGAATCGCTGTTTCCGAAAATAACCTGTGGGCCGTTGATCTCGTCATCCGAACTCACCAGCATGTGGTCTAAGGAAATGCATGACTGTGTGTCCTCATCTAGATGCGACGCTACTCCAGGGTGGGCCATGGCCTGAAAAGAAAGAGTCATGATTAGACAGCGGAACACGTTAAGAAAATAATCAAGGATACGGAGTACAAGGGAAATACGCGGTAGGTATGGACTGAAAAATCACAATCTAGAATGCTGATGCAAGGAATAGTATAAGTAAAGTGAGAGGCAAGGGAACGATACATACATCACAACTCAGAGTTTTATTGCATTCAACTAAAAGTTCAACGGATACAAGATCTTAAACGAAATGAAATATTTACATAAGAGTGACAACATTTTTTTATTGAAAGCAGAAAGGTGATAATTCTTCTTTGATTTCTAGACCGCTGCATTCTCGTCACGTGAGTTGAATCCTGCGCTGGGTCCGTACTATCCTTGAGGCTCGAACTACGAAATAACCATCATTTAGCAGGAGTGGAGAGTGTGGACAAACCTCCTCCTTGTAGCTCCTTCCTTTTAGGGCAACCATTGACAAGATGTTCGCTGGATCCGCAAATCAGGCACTGCCCTTTGGCGCTGCGACAATCTCTCTGAAGGTGTCCTGGCTTCTTGCAGTATCCACAACGTTGAGCCTTCCGCTGCTTCCGCTGCTGGGGAACAGGTGGGCGCTTCATCTTCACCTCTTTTCCTTGTTTAACAGGGATTCCCTTACGAGTGGAGGCTTCCTCTGGTTCCTGAGTCATCTACCTTCCAAATCTTTCAGCTAACAGGTCGTTCGTTCGCTTCTGGGCTTCCTTCAAACCTTGCAGTACATTCAAAATCTCGACAGTCTGGTTTTGAGGAGTGGAGATAGAAGAAGAGTCGTTGGAAGACATGGTCCTGAAACAACAATTTTGAGGACGATATAAGGCACAAGCTATAAGAATTAAAATACAATATGGATTAGGCAAGGAAACAAGAATATCAGGTGAGGTGAAATTCAAACAAGGGGAAAATCAACTGTAGAACTCCAAGTCACTCAATAGAGTATAGTATTGTAACTATGCTGCAGTTCATAATTACAATCACGTAACTTTACTAAGTCACCCAAAACTCTAGCGGATGGATCAAAATGTATAGCAGAACACACTATGTGAATCAAGATCAAGAATAACAAGTTTACAATATAGACCGAAGGATGTCATAGATTGTCAAGCCCTACACGGAAACCGCAATCCCAATCAAAGCAAAACCTGTCTCTGATACCAACAAAACCATGTCACGCCCCGCTTCCCAAAATACGGAATACGAAGGGTTGATAAGGCCAGCCATGCTCCTACGGTTAAGGAAATATCCTGCCATAGTCACACTTCGGCTTCTAGCTTTACGTGGTAATCAGTAATCAATGCACAGGTAATGAGAAATGCAGTCACTAAATCAAAACAAATACACAAGTACTAACCAGATGGAGATCAAGAGAGTATAGCTCTGGGTCGTTGATCAAGATATCCGCGATGTCCTCGAGGTACGTCAGGTCCTGGTTCAAGCTAGATCCACTTCTCACTCTGAGCATGCATACTCAGGTCGTCAGAGCGACACGATAGCAATATATATATAGATACAAATGTGAACTCGGGCAATAATAACGAATATGTAACAGTAACCAAAGAATAAAGATGTGAACATGAAGTAGCCAATGCAGGTATCTATTAGAGCAGGTAAACAGTAAAGCAGTAAATAGTATGTCAGGTATGTTGAATCAGTAAGCAATGCATGTCAATGTCGCTAACCCTATCAGTCTCTAGGTCTCACTGTACAGGCCGCTAAGCCTATCGTCAGTCCAAGTGTGAGAGTCAACCACTTGTGAGTATCCCCCACCCAAGGGTAGGACCCAAGGACAAGGGAACACGGGCCCGAGTCGCTCGCTAATAATCAGTAATATCCCTATATATCTCCAGAATCGTTGTATGTGCCGGCAATGGGACCCCTGAGGTCCTGTTGAACTCACACTCAAACTACCCTACACCCCATGGTCTACATCAAACGCCAACCATAAACTCAAATACCAGTCGGTCCATGACAAGTCTACGCGAGAACTGAAGACAGGGTCTCCATCAAGCATGTCTCGACTGATACCCAAGATAAATGGATAGTGTTTGGTGCCTTACCTGTGACACCCATACAAGTGCTTCGATAATCATCCCATACCAATTATAGTCACACTTATACACGTCCCACAGACGTCGACAATGCAATAAATCAACAGGGTCCACTGATTGTGTACAAGTACGTGTCACTTTCACTTATCCATTCATACTTAAACACTAACGTACTTGCCATAATCAAACACTAATACCTAACACCGGGTAATGCATATGATCACTGGGTTACCAATTCAATGACATCTATATAATGTGATGAGAATACAATAATTAAGGCATGATTAAGATATCATCAGTCGGTGTCCTACCACTTGCATAATTTATCATAAATCATACATGCAAAATTTAGCGAAACAATGAAAAGGGGGTAAGTAGTATGTTTAATTATCTATCCATAAAAATTGGTTTCACGTTAATCAGGTTTCAGGATCGCAAGATATGGTCATTTCATTTTATGCGTTCACTGCTGGAAATCCGGTTTCAGAATCGGAAGTCAGTTTCGTAACGCATTTTAATCCCAGTTGGGATCGTAATTAGGCAACTCTATAGTTGAACAATATTTAGTGTTATCAGTTAGTTTTTTACCGCAGTTGGCGGATCAGTAATATACCACATCGACAGGGAGTTATGGACAGGTTATGTTCGAGGTATAAAATCTGCCTCTGCAGAATTCAGCAAAACGTAATTATAAAATGAGTTAAAAATATCAAACAGTTGAGAAATCCAGTGAAACCTGTGGAGTAAGAAAGCTAACTCAATTTCCTATGTAACGATATAGGGTTCAGCGCATTCTCATATTTGAAAAGGAAAATACAGAGGTTTAGAAACAGGGGTTAACCGGGATTTCCATTCTGGACTGCAGTCCAGAATCGTAATCCTCCGCAATTATCTCTATCATAGTTTGTTAAAATCCAGTGACCAACTATAGAATAATGTAGGTTAATCAGTTATCTTCGATACGAGCCATGGAATGCTAAAATTCGAGTTGTACATAATTTTTTATGAATTTTACGGTTTTGAATGCACGAAAGTTTTCAGGTTTTGACAGAAATCGAGACATCATTTTACGTGGGCAAACGACGTCGTATTGTAACCAAAGTCTTAAGAGACATTCATTATAACTCAGGCCATCACATGTTATATGTTGCCGTCAATTGAACGGTTTTCTCTCATTCGGGTTTTGCATCGAGCACTTGGATTATAACGATTCACATGAAAAAGTGTATGCGGAAATTATTGGTAACTAGAATTGTAATATATATAAAAGTAGCATGAAGCAAGTATTAAACTTGCCTGAAGATGTGTCGACGACGGTACAACAGCGGCAACGGCACGATCGCGTCACGAACGCAGCACAGGTCCAGCCTTGTTGGATCTTGCTTCTTGGACTCGATGGCTCGGTGGGTGCGACGGGCGTTGCGATGAGTGGCGTGTTGATGACGATGACGGCTTAAAGGATCGAGACCACAGATTTGATGGCGACGACGGTGACCAGAACAGCGGCAAAAGCGATCGGTGTACGTGTTTGACGAAATGCCGGGGGCTCGACTGGGGCGGCTAGGGATGTAGTGAGGGGGTGCCGGTGGTGGGTGTCGCGTAGGGGCTCGGCCGTGGCGTAGGGGTTGGGTTAAGTTCGGTCTTGGGGTCTTTTTGAAGTGGAGATGAGAGAGAGGGATGTGAGAGAGAGAGAGAGAGAGAGAGAGAAAGGTGCTGTGAGAGAGAGAGAGAGGTGTTGTGAGAGAGAGAGAGAGAGAGGTGTTGTGTGAGAGAGAGGGGAGCGAGATGGAGACGGGCCGCGAGGGAGGAGGGCACGACGTGGGCGACAACGTGGGGCATGCAGGGGAACGCGCGGGAAAAGAAGTTGAGCGAGTGGGGAAGATGAGATAATGGGTCGTGTACTGGCGTGATGAGGGGAGGGTTTGTTTGGGCACGGGCTAGGCTTGGGGATTTTAAAATTAAATGGGAAAGAAGAGAGGGATGGGCCGGGCTGGAAGAATTAGAAGGAAAAAATAAAAGGGAAAGGGGATAGGGAGATGGGCCGGGCTAATTAAAAGGAAAAATAAAAGGGAAAGGAATAAGTAATTTAGTTTTAGGTTAGGAGTTTAATAAACTAATTTAAATAAAAGATATACAGAATATATATATTTAAATCGGAACAGATCTGGATTAAATTCTGAAAAAATACGGAAAATTTGTAGAAAATTCAGGAAAATATCTGGAGACTTATTTATTAAGATATGCTAAATATTTATAGGGGACTGGGTATAGAAAAGGGAAAATAATAAAGGGAAAAATAAAAAGGGTTTAAGTAACAGGATTAGTTTTAGGAAAAAGGATTTAAGAAAGGAAATAGAATAAAGGAATTAGGATTTTTAAATACTTAAAATAATTATAAGTATAAATAGGTAAATTTGTAAGTAACCCCTATTTAATAAAAATACGGCTATTGGCTTATAAAAGAACTGGGTATTACACGTGAGGTCATGTGAGGCGCCCCCAAATTGAGATGTGTTTTAAATTTACTCCCTTTTTTGAAAAGCTTGTTCGGTGGTGCACCAAGAGTTATTGGTTATTGGGACCCTCCACCTCTCTGAAGACGTTGAAGAATTACAACGACATGCATCGGAGGTGTGGAGAGATGTACCCTTGAACCAAATTCCAGATTGAAGGGAGAGATCATGGTGGGATGAACATCATTTTAGATACCATATGTTAGGAGCTCATTAGGTATCTCTGGGACTGAGATCGGTTTGGGGGACCCTGAGCATGAGGGGCTCGATTGATTGCCCTCGGGAGATTTGATCTAAGTTTGGCTAATATTGGCCTCTCATAGTGTTAAACACTAATATATGATCGGTGCTCACGTGTTCCCACGTGAGTCCTTAAAGTAGTGTTAAACACTAGTGTGTGATCAGCGCTCACGTGCTCCCACGTGAGGCGCTTGAAATAGTGTTAAACACTAAGAATTTAAGGCGCTCACGTGGGATCACGTGCGGCGCTCCAAAAATAGGGTTTATACCCTTTTCTCTTTTATAAGTGTTGAGCACTTCTCAGGGGTCACGTGGGGTCATGTGACTAGATCTCATTCTTTCCCTCTTTATTCCTCAAAAGGCTCACGTGGGATCACATGAGTTTTTATGTAGCGTTTGAATGCTAATAAATCATCAGGCTGTTCTTCTATGGTTCCGAGGGATCAAGTTCTCCTTTTATTCTTTGCAGGGATTAAATTCTTTTTAAAGGGTTAAACCCTAGTTCCAGAGGAATTAAATTCCTATATGTTTTGTAAGAGTTAAACTCTTTTGGATTCAGTTCTTTCCCCTAGCTTTTGAATTTGCATGACAGAATCTCCCCGATGAGAATTAAATTCTCAACTTGTGGGGAAATCTGCTTCTGCAGACCTTGACCAGAGGAAGAACTAAGTTCTTTGAGAAGAGTTAAACTTTTGGTTTGAGAATTAAATTCTCTTTTTGTGGGAGCTTTTGGGAGGGGTTACTCTTCTTTAGAGAATTAAATTCTCTCTCTATTTTTCTTCCCTTCTCCCTCCGTCTCTTTTTCCTCCTTCTTGGCTCCTATTTATAGGAGAAAGAAAAGAATCGGTTTGTTCAGCAAATCTCTCATTGAGAGATTTTGATTGATTTTATAACCAACATGATCTTTTAGATCACTCGGTGAATTTTATTCACCGTTGGATTTTTAATCCAAAGGCCCTCTGTTTAACAGAGAAGATTTCTTGTTTGTTTAACAAGATTTTGAATATCTTGTTAGTTTTTAACAAGATTAAAATTTTATTATATCATATCTTTTTAGTTTAACAAGATCAGAAATATATTTTCTTAATATGGATATCTTGTTAACATAGAATTTTATTCTTGTTATAAGATTAGGAAAATATTTTCCTATGATATATTTTTATTCTATCAAATGATCACCGTTGGATCTTTGATCCAAGGGTCCTATGTTTAACAGAGAAGATCTTTCTAGTTTAAGGAAGATTAAGAGAATATTTCCCAAAATAGAATTTAATCCTAGAATTTGATAGGAGCATTTTAAATTGGGATGCTCACATGCTTTGCATGTGAGAGGCAAGAGAACTCATGTGTTTAACACGTGACCCTTGCTGTGGGTTTTAGCCTGTTTATGTTCAGCGCTTATATGCTTTGCATATGAGCGCTCATGTGTTTTACACGTGAGGCCTGTTTGGCCATTGGCGATTTATGTTCAGCGCTCATATGCTTTGCATATGAGCGCCCACGTGTTTTACATGTGATGCCTGTTTGGCCATTGGTGATTTATGTTCAGTGCTCATATGCTTTGCATACGTGCGCCCACGTGTTTTACACGTGATACCTGTTTTTTGAGAATTCTCCCCCCCTTTTGTAAGGGAACAAGTAACTCTTGGCCGAAAATTTTGGCGGGAACAAATGCCCCCCACTACTTTGCCCACGTAAGCATGTACGTGGGTGAAGTAGTGCAGAGTTATGCATGGCAATAGAATTAACGGCTTAGTGGATAAGTTTAGAGTCCTTGTAGCCTAAGACTTTTTTCATCTTCATGAGCTGTAAGGGTCTCAAGAAGGCTTTTTCTCCCTACAAGTCGAGAGGATGTCGTAGGTGTAAATTCTCCCTAGAAATCATGAGGATCTCTAAGTGTTCATTGCCTCCGTGAGTCGTAAGGATCTCACTCGGGTATTTTTCCTTACGAATCGTGAGGACCCGTAAGTAGCTTCTTTATTTCATTGGCGAATGTGGCTTTAGCAAATGTGGTCCGCAGATGGTTCATCTTGACCTCCTTGTAGAGCAGCAACGGCTTAGGAAACAGGTTCACATCTGCCACCTAAGACTTTTCAACTTTATGAGCCATGAGGGTCTCATAAAGATTTTTTTCCCTACGAGTCGAGAGGATCCCGTAGGTGTAATTTCTCCTTAGGAGTCGTGAGGACTCCTAAGTGTGTTTTCTTTTGAGAGTCGTAAGGATCTCGCAAGAGAATTTTCCCGCTTACAAGTCGAGAGGACTTGTAAGTGGTCGTTTCCCTCCTTGTCGATGTTTGAATTCGGGGAATGTGGCCCATAGATAGTCCATCTTGATCTCTTTGTAGGGCAGTGATGGCTTAGGAGACATGGTTAGGATCTGTCACCTAAGGCTTTCCAACTTTATGAGCCGTGAGGGTCTCATAAAGATTTTTCTCCCTACGAGTCGAGAGGATCTCGTAGGTGTATTTTCTCCTTAGGAATCGTGAGAATTCCTAAGTGTGTTTTCTCTTAAGAGTCGTAAGGATCTCACAAGAGAATTTTCTTCCTTGCAAGTCGAGAGGACTCGTAAGTGGTTGATGAGTTGACCTACTCCCGAGTCAAAGCATTGCTTCAACGGGGAGGTCGAGGGTTGACTTTGGTCGTTTTCCACAGTGTCATGATTGACTTTCGCCGTGTTCTACGGGGTCGAGGTTGACTTTGGCCGTGTTCCACGGGATCAGGGGTCGACTTTGGTCGTTTTCCACGGGGTCAGGATTGACATTAGCCGTGTTCTACGGGGCCAGGGGTTGACTTTGGCCGTATTCTACGGGGTCAGGATTGACTTTGGCCACTTTCCACGGGGTCAGGATTGACTTTGGCCGTATTCTACGGGGTCAGGATTGACTTTAGCCGTATTCCACGGGGTCAGGATTGACTTTAGCCGTGTTCCACGGGGTCAGGATTGACTTTGGCCGTGTTCTACGGGGTCAGGGATTGACTTTGGCCGTGTTCTACGGGGTCAGGGGTTGACTCTAGGTTGTCTGTGCACCGCCGAATCCTTGAACTGGGAACTTTGTCGCTGCTCCGCTTTGCTGACGTTGCGTCTGTTGTAACGAGACGGATGTCGAGGTGGTCTCTAGGTTGTCTGTGAACCGTAGAGATTTGGAACTAGGGACTTTGCCATGGCTCCGCTTTGTTGACGTTGCGTCTACTGTAACGAGACGAATGTCGAGGTGGTCTCTAGGTTGTCTATGAACCATCGAGATTTGGAACTAGGGAGTTTGCCATGGCTCTGAGGTTGATTGTCGTGCCTGAATCCTGCTGGAATGAGGAAGAACGCTGTTGTGGGTCTCCAGGCTATAGATGTGGCCGTCGAGACTTGGAACTAGGGACTCTGCCGTGGCTCCGAGATAGTCTTTAGGCTGTCTGTGAACCTTCGAGATTTAGAACTAGGGGACTTTGCCATGGCTCCGTTTGTTGACGTCGTATCTGCTTCTGGTTGGAACGAGAAGGAACGCCATTGTTGATTTCTAGGTTGTAGATGTTGCCATCGAGACTTGGCCCTCTTTCTAATGGAGCCTGGTGGGATGATATGGTTCCCTCTTTGTTTGTGCCCCTGGATTGTATACAGGGATCGATATGATCTCACCTGTAGGGCAAAAGTTTCATGTTATATGTATTATTTTTTTGGTTTTCTTTCCGCGATGCTTTACCATTTCAGCTTTTTGTATCGCGAAAGTCGCGATTGCCCAATCATTTCGGCTGTCTTTTCGTGGTGCCCAATCATTTCGGCTGTTTTTTTTACTCGCTGTTTTTTTATTGCGGTTGCCCAATCATTTCGGCTATTTTTGCATGCATATATATTTTACTTGCTGATTTTGTTGCAAGTTGCCCTATCATTTCGGCAATTTCATATGTATTTATGGCTCGCTGATTTTTGCCGCGAGTATGGAACTCGGGATCCGATACCAATCTAGGAATCAGCATCGCTACAACTGAGATATTATCAGGAGCGGATCATTATTTGCCTTTGTCGATTTAAACAACGATGGCTTAGCAAACAGGCTTAGAATCCTGTCGACTAAGGCTTTTGATTTCATGAGCCGTAAGGGTCTCATAAAGGTGTTTCTCCCTACGAGTCGTGAGGATCTCGTAGGTGCATTTTCTCCTTAGGAATCGTGAGGATTCCTAAGTATGTGTCTCTTATAAGTCGTAAGGATCTTACAAGAGTGTTTTCTCCTTATATGTCGGAGGACTTACAAGTGTTTGTTCATCAAATGAGGGCATTCCTTGTCGTTGATGGGACTCGGAAAGGAAATGATTATTTGTGCTCGTGGATTGTATACAAGGGTCAGTATTAAACCGCTTGTAGGGCAATCTGGGGATTGTGATGGCTTAAGAACAGGTTCAGATCCCTGTAGCTTAAGGCTTTTGAATCTTATGAGCCGTGAGGGTCTCATAAGAGGGTTCTCCTTACGAGTAGTGAGGATCTCGTAAGTGTAATTTCTCCTTAGGAATCGTGGGGATCCCTAAGTGTGTCGCTCCTTTGTGAGTCGTAAGGATCCCACGCAGGTAGTTTTCTCCTTACAAGGTCGAAAGGACCTTGCAAGTGTATTTTAACGAGATTGCGCCCTTTCGGGTTTTCACAAACTCACCGGTAGCCCTGCTGTTTTTACTCACGGAGCCCTTTCGGGTTTTCATCCGTGCCCATTTTGCTTGCGGACGTACCGTTTTTTTTACGAGTCTGCGCCCTTTCGGGTTTTCACAAACTCGCCGGTAGCCCTGCTGTTTTTACTCACGGCGTCCTTTCGGGTTATCATCCGTGCCCATTTTGCTAGTGGACATACCGTTTTTTTTTCAAGTGGGATATTCCACTTGACTGCAGGACTCGTTTGTAAGCCCCTTGATATCCTTTCTATTCTTTTGAGAAGAAAAGACCATCTTATGTAGAGATTCTTCTTCCAGTGAGAAATATGCCCCCTGTGTATACCTCGGGGGAAGCGAGTACCCACGCCGTCACTATTTTGGTGACAGTTTGTTTCAAAGTCGCTCATTTTTTTTGTTGAGCGTCGGCGACAAATACCACCTTACCTCCGCTTTTCATTCATCTTCATCAGATGATGAAGGGTCTTGACTCAGCTGATCCAATCGAGTCATTTTATCTATGAGCTCTTGGAAGGCTGTCGGCTTGAAGAGGGCCATATACGAGGACGCCTTTGAATTTGGGTCAAGGATGGCTATGAGCATTCCCATGGCTGCAACTTCATCGATACGTTGCTTGTATTTGACCAGAGATTTTGCCATCGGGTAACACATTGAACCCACGTCTCATTCGGTCTAACCCTTTCGTTGACCAGTGCCGTCACGGTAGTGCGTTTATTCACACTAGCGAATCTCTGACAGGAGCGAATCTCCATTTCGTCGAAGGTATTCATGAAGTCATTCGGGAGTTCCGTATACCATTCGAAGGCAATGCCCGTCAGACAGCCGATGAACTGTCAGAGGAGAAGTATATCAGTATTGCCGCACATGGGTTCAAATCGCGTAATGTGCCGGGGAGAATTCTCAGTTCTTTTGTACATGTGGCATGTTGGAAGTGTGTACTCTGGCGGGTACTGTATTTGATTGTGCCATGTCGGATACGGTCGACCAATCTTGATTGATCTATTTGCGGCTTCACTGGCGTAGTGAGCTTCGATTTGCTGAGCGATATATTCGTTCAGCTTTGCTTTTAGGAATCATTTCCTCCTCGGCCATTGATGAGCATTGCAGAGGATTTGAAATGTCATCCTTATCTTTAAGACCGACTACCGGCAATTCATCTGCCAGTGGTTCCGATTGAACCATCATTCCAGCCATATTCTGAATCAGAAGGGCTATCCGGTTCATTTTAGTGGACATTTCTGCCGCTTCTGCATCTCCCTTTTTCAGAGCGCGCTTTAGGAAATCAATATCCGACTCCTTCTCTATTCTTTCTCCAGGTGCATCTTCAGGATTTGCCTTAGACGATGGATTAGCGAGTGGTGCCGCCTGAGCAAGCATCTCCTGCAGCTTTTCACGTCGCAGTTGAACTTTTGTTAAGGACCGAGTTTGAGGTCGGTGACTGGTAGAAGCTCGAACTTCGTCTTTGGAATTCACCACTATGTGAACTACCATGCCCCCAGGCTTGGGGTGTTTGGAGTTTTGGCTTTTGGAGTTTGCTTCGGGCACTTGAGTTTTATTGGGCCTCTCTTTTTTTGTGAAAAGCCGCTTTGGTTTTGGGAAGAACCACTGTATCAGGATCCGTCTTGGGGTGAGTCCCCTTCTCCTGCTTCCACACCTTATATATAGATGAGGAAAGTTGTCTCAGGGAGCGAAATGGTTTCTGCTCTCGTGGGATCTCCATGGGCTGCGGAGACTTCTTCAATATTGCGGTAGGAGAACTTTGTCTAACCCTTCACAACAATTTGAAGCTGTTCCCAGTTGGAACAACAACATTCACCACTGGGGTTGAAACAGGACCATACGGAGAACTGCTCCCAGCTCATTTTGTATGACGCTGATATCGACGTCGACCGTTTCTTACGGCCGGGATTTGATTAGCTTCAAGATTTTGTCGAGCCCGCCCCTTGTTTCCTTTGAGAGCTTGAATATTCTTCCCCCTGCGTCGACCTTGGTCCTTGGCATGTGCCAGTTGTTTGAGGACGGATTCCGTCGGCAAAGCTGCTGCTTGGGAAGCCCGCTTGTGGAAGACAGACTTCCTCTGGGCTTCCTCCATCGGCGTTGAGGCACCGAGGGTAGGAGATGGGAGCATCGACCCAAAGAGAAGCCCGTTGATTACTTGAAGAGCCGGATTGCAGAGATTTGAGCCTGCAAGTGGCCTGTACTTGACTCCACCAGATATGACAGAGCCTGAGTTGCTAAGGTGGGAACAAACGCCATTCTTCATAGAGACGAAGCGCCGACTTCAGTATCCCCTCCCCTAAGGGCAACCACAAACATACACACCACGATTATCTGATCGCGGGAAAAATACGACACACGAAGTGTGGAGTGGAAAGAGGAAAAGGTCCTACCGGGCGTGCCGGAATCTGTTTCCCGCCGAAAGACGCGACCGGGACGTTGGGACGTCAGGCCTGAATTTTGGGGGCAGATGCTATTTGGTTTTATCCGTCCACCTCTCCGAAGATGACAAGTTGATTTATGGCACCGCATATCGGAGGTTTAGACGGATGCGGCCGATGTAGCAAACTTCGTCAGATTCCCTCTCGTTTGAGGGGTTTTTTTATTGTGGGGACGCTCTTCCCTGCAGGCGCAAGCCCCTGCAGTTAATTACGCTACCACATCGCGGTAACCACTTTCTCCTTCTCCAGATGGTCACTTCGTGTCGTGTGTGTTTCTTTTATTTTTGCTCCAACCGGGATTTCTCATGAAAAATTGCCCGTGGATTGTATACGGAGACTAATTTATGTTGTCGCCCGTAGGGCGTGGATTAGTCCAAATCCGTATTTTCTTAGATTTGGGTTTGGGTTGGGTTTAAGAATCGTTAATCTCATTTGAGACTAAGATCAATATAAACGTTTGTTGAGGATACGTTAGTCTAATTTTAGACTAAGATCTACTCAACAGGATCATTTAGATCCAACAAAAGAGCATTTGGGCTCTATTGTTTTAGGAACGTTGCGGTCCATAAGTTTAAGGATATCATAGTCCATGGAGTTTTAAGGACATCATAGTCCATATTTAGAGACATCATAGTCTAGTTTAGAGACATCATAGTCTGTAGGGTTTAGTTTAGAGACGTTGCGGTCTATAAGTTTAAGGACATCATAGTCCATGGTATTTTGGCTCCACAGTTTGGAGATGCGCTAAAAGTTATTGGTTATTGGGACCCTCCATCTCTATGAAGACGTTGAAGGATTACAACGACATGTATCAGAGGTATGAAGAGATGTACCCTTGAACCAATATCCCGATTTGGGGAATGGGATGAACATCAGTTTAGATGTTATCTGTTAGGAGAACACTAGTCATCTTTGGGACTAGGATTAGTTTTGGGAGACTTGAACATGGGGGCTCAATTGATTGGTGACAAAAAGGGTCTTGGCTTCGGAAGACTTAGTTAATTTGAACTAAGGTTGATTTCCCTTAATCATCCCATAGTGCTAAGCACCGAATCAGTGTTAAACACTGGACTTTGGAAAGGCATTTATTTCCATTAACCAAACTTTATTACATCCCATGGGAAAGAGTAAAATAAACTAAATAGTTTAATTACATCAGAAAGAAGCAAAGCCCTAAACAGGTGGGCAACAAAGAAAACTAGTTAATCTTCTGACGTCAAGTCTGCATAATCTTCGTTAGTTGGCTCCGCACCTTGATCCTCATCATAAATCTCATTCTCATCTAACGGACATTCCAAATAGAGGGAAAAGGAAATTCCGTCTGCGAGTTATACTCGGGTAGGATTGCCTCATAAGGAAGTAAGAGTATAGAAATGAACAGGTGGATATAAAAGTATGATGTATGCATGCTAATATGAAGTAAATGGGTGTAAAGGTATGAAATGTATAAAATTAAGACATGTTGAAAGAGGTATATGTGAACATAAGTATGTTGTATGAGGTGTATGTTGTATGAAGGTATGTGGTATGAAGTATAAGTGAAGGTAAAAGTTTGCATTAGTTTGTTAAACAAGGGTCCGAATACTCACGATTATTCCGTTGTGGCCACAGAACAACAACTGGGGAAGTGAAATGTACTGTTTCACTTCCCGGGATCATGATCGAGTAGTAGGGGAATTCGAGTTCCGCATCTCCTTGCCTAATCAAACTACCCATCCCCGTTATTCGATGTAAAGGTTTTGACGAATTAGAGTTAGTGCGTATATATCTAGGTATGGAATTTCCACATTGTATGCCATCCACATACTGGATCATTTACCCTCAAGTAGGATTAGTATTCGCCCTACTATCGGGTTAGTAGTCGTCCACACATTAGACCATTCACCCCCAAAGTAGGCTTAGTATTCGTCCGAATATCGGGTTAGTAGTTGTCTACACATTGGACTGTTCAACTTGCCTGCAAGGATCCTCATATATAATGTAAATCCCCAGTTCCGAATAAAAATTTTCCGTATTTTTCCAGAATTTAATCCAAATTTATTTCATTTTATATACTTTATTATTATTTAAATTAATTCCCTAAACTCTAACCTAAACAAATTCCCAAACCCAAATCCTATTTCTACCCACGCCCGACCCAACCAGGACCCGACCCGCTTTCATCCTTCTTCCTCACTCCCTCGTTTCTTTTCCCGCCACTTCCCTCGCGCAACCCACGTCGTCCCGCTTTCCACGCCCACGACGAGCGCTTCCCACGCCCACTCCTCGCGCCCGCGCCGCGAGACTCGCGCCCAACGGCTCTTCCCCCTTGACTCCTCCCTTCTCGCACCGCCATCTCAAGATCCGCCCACGACCTCGCTTCCTCCAACGGCTCTCCCTCCCCACGACGACCGAGCTCCCCCTTCTTTTCCCCTTGCTTTTATTCTTCCTCGTTTTCATTTTCTCACCGAACTCCCCTGCTCACTCTCCTCTGCCTTCCTCCAACACCGAGCCAACAGCACCCACGCACCCCAACCCAAACTCCCCAGCTCCGACCACCGCCGCGAGCTCCCCAACATTCCCTCTCCTCTTTCCCAACACCTCAACCGCCAACCCATCTCGCCGGCCATCGCTCGCTGCACCCAACACCACCGGAGCACCCATCACAGCAGCTCACCTCCCCTTCACCTAGCCAGGCTACCAAGACTCCCTGCAACCACCGAGCTTCCCCACTGCATCACCACCATCGCCGTCGCTACCACCTGAGTCGTCGGCAAGCCTCGCCGTCGACCTCACCTTTACCACACCACCAATAACTCCCCACTCGCTTCTTCTCTCAAGCCGAACCCTAGTCGCCATCACCGTCGACCATCTCCTGAGCCGCCTGAGCTCACCGCCTACAGCCCCCGAGCTCTCCCGTGACCTGCTCACCCTTCCCCTATCCACCAATCCCAAGCCAGTACTGCCGAGCTCGCTGCGTCGCCGCCATACGCATTGCCCGAGCTCACTGGTGTAGCTGTCGTGTTCGTGCCGTGATCGTGTCCGTGTCGCGCCATCCCTTATCGTCGTCGTGGTCATCTCAGGCAAGTGAGGCCCCTTTCACTTGTTCAATTCATGCTACGTAATTGTGTAGTTAGAAATAGTAGTTTAACGGTTTAAATGGGTATAATATATGATGCTTGTATGACAAAATAGATAGCATCCTCGTACACGTACCGAGTGCTCGATGCGTTCACCCTATTAAAATCCTCAAGTTTCATTATTAAAAGTTCCGATTGATGTTAACGAGTGACATTTAAGACATCGGCATCAAATCGTTAAGGTACCGAATGTAAAATGAAAACCCTATTGGTTACGTCAAATCTGAAAATCAACGTACATACCACGTTGTAAAATTTGTAGTTATTTGAATATAATTCCAATCATGATGCTCCAGGGCTCTTATCGAACCTAACGAGATGGAATATAACCCTATATAATTATTTTTGGAATAATGCAATCCCATGACCCTGAAAAATGATGAGGAACGAAATTCTGGACTGCAGTCCGGGGTAGCAATCTATGGGGGAAACTGAATTCTAACCACCTGTACACACCTGATTAAAACTTAAAATGTGCTGAGCCCCATATGGTAGCGTAGATAACTTAATTATCTAACACCTGAAATCGGTCCCGTGCATTTTTACGGTCGTTTGGTATTTAAATTGTATTTTAGAATGTCAGTGCGTTCTGCAGTTTCTGCAGAAATGTTCATTACATTGTCACATTAATCTGGACATAACTTCTGATGTAGAGGTGCGATTGATAATCCATATGGTGCATTGGAAACTTAACTGGCAGAACAAAATTTTATTCAACTAGGGAAATAGATGAATCTGAACACAATTACTGGTAAAATGCGCGCGAAGTTGGGCTTCCAGTTCTGGAACTGGAATCCTAGAAATCAATCGCTGCCTTCAAACGATGATAATTCTCTAACCTGAACTCCGATTGACCTGAAATAAATTTTTATGTTTAGATAATCCAGTGTTCTTCATACTCCCATTATATTGTTTTGGTAAATTCTAAGCGTATGATTTACCGTGAATTTTGCAAGTTATATGGCATTAGTCGATATAGTATAATGAATACCTGATCAGTGCATTTCTGCATATTTTTCATGCTTGAGTTATACCTGCCGCATAATGATCATTTGCATTGTCGATATATTAATGATTAGTGATTGGGTTGTGGCAAATACGACAGTGATATTGATAAGTGGAAAAAAAAGTGATTGAAAACGACAGTGATACGTATTGTCCACAACCTATCTAATTCATGAATACATACCATATGCTTGGAAATGGGGAAATCAAAGTGGAATTGAACTCGTATTTAGTGAGGTACAGTGATTTAGAGGATGATCATTTACTATCAGTGATATATATATATATATATATATATATATATATACACACACACACTTTAGGTCGTGGGCCTAGCGGCACGGCTGACAGGGTTATGTCCCGGGCACAGTGGACCGTAGTCTCGGGCATACACGAGTCCCTTATTAAACACGAGTATCCTCTCCACCAATTGATTTCATGGACTTAATGACCGTTAAGTAGAAGGGATGATGTTTCATACACTGGTGTTGTCAACCCCAATCAGAGCAAAGCTCTATTTGAATTTCAAAAATTCAAAAATTGAAGCAACGCTTCAAATTCCTTGCGCTGCGCGCAGCGCGCCACGTGTCAAAAGCTGACACGCCAGCGCTGCGCCCAAGACAGCGCACCCAATCAGAGCAAGGCTCTATTTAAAATAAAAATAAAGGAAGCAACGCTTCAGAGGATTTGCGCTCTGCGCTGCGCGACACGTGTCAGCGCAGTTGCGCTAGTGCAGTTGCGCCGCGCTCTGCGCTGCGCGACACGTGTCAGCGCAGTTGTGCTGCACTCTGCGCTGCACGACACGTGTCAAGCGCAGATGCGCTTGCGCCAACTCTGCCAGCACTAAATCAGAACAACAAAATTCTGGAAAGATCTTTCCAATCTTATTAAAATAATAAGATTATCTTCTGTAAAACAGAGCCCTTGGATCAAAGATCCGACGGTGGGGAAATATCCCTAGATCAATCAGAGAAAGATCTCTATAACCAACGTAACAAATCAATTGGCACTATATAAAGGCCCCTCGACTCCAAATCTAAAGGACATTGACATCAAGATAGAGAGCTACAGAGCTCTTAAAAAGAAAACTTTGAGAAGAAACTCAGAGAGATAAAAAAAAAGGTAAAAACCTTTGGAAAAAGAAGAATTTCTTCTAAAAAGATCAATGATCTAAGAACAAGATCAAGATCTTTAATAAAAAAAATATTAATAAAAAAAAAGTAATTTACTTCTTTACTAGATCTTTTGATCTATAAAAAGGCATTATCTTTTGATGAACCACTGGTTCTTAAAAACTTGAGGTAGAACCTCTTTGGAATCAAAAAGATTCTGTTCTTTGATCTAAAATAGATCAAGATGCGCTCTGCACTTTTTTAACAGTGTCCTGCACTACTAATTTGAGCCACTGCGCTCTTGGGTTGGCGCAAGTCACCAGAACACGCCACGTGTCAACCCCAGAATAATCTGCGCCTTGTGCTTTTAAACAATGAGCACTGCGCTCTTGAATTGGCGCAAGTCATCAGAGCGCGCTACGTGTCAGCAGCGCGCTAGCGCAGCGCACTGTGCTAACAGATTTGCGCTCACCAGAGCGTGACACGTGTCACCCCCACATGAATTTGCGCCTTGCGCTCCTCAATTGGCGCAAAGCGCCTGACAAGCCACGTGGGGCACTGTCAGAACAATAAATACTCTGCATTATTAAAGAAGGGACAGAGCCCAATTAAAAGGCCTAAGAGGCCTAATAAAAATGCAATGCATTATTAAAAAGGGGCAGAGCCCAAATAAAGGTCTAACAGACCAATTTAGATGCTGCGCATCATTTAAAAAAGGGCAGAGCCCAATTAAAAGGTCCAACAGACTAAAACAAATGCTGTGCATCATTTAAAAAGGCCAGAGCCTAATCAAAGGCCTAACAGGCCAAATGTGAATAAATGTTAGACATTTTCTAACTGGACTTAACCCAATTCTGGCCATAAGTCCTTAAATTAAATTGAACTGAGCACAACTGCTCTCTCAAGTCAATTTACACCCGGTTCAAGGGTACATCTCTGAACTCCTCTGATATTTGTCGTTGTAATCCTTCAACGTCGTCAGAGAGGTGACGGGTCCCGACAACCACACACAATACGGACTGTGGGGTCCTTAAACTCATGGACTAATGCGTCCTTAAACTCATGGACTAATGCGTCCTTAAACCAATATCCGTCCTAAAATGGGAATGATGGACTACCATGTCCCTAAACGGGCAATACGGACTTTGGGGTCCTTAAACTCATGGACTAATGCGTCCTTAAACCAATATCCGTCCCAAAATGGGAATGATGGACCACCATGTCCCTAAACTGGTAATACGGACTGTGGGGTCCTTAAACTCATGGACTTATGCGTCCTTAAACCAATATCCGTCCCCAAAATGGGAATGGTGGACCACCATGTCCTTAAACTGGTAATACGGACTGTGGGGTCCTTAAACTCATGGACTAATGCGTCCTTAAACCAATACTCGTCCCCAAAATGGGAATGTTAGACCACCATGTCCCTAAACTGGCAATGGACCACTATGTCCCTAAACTGGAACAATAGAGCCCCCAAATGCTCTTTTGTCGGATCCAAACGATCCCGTTAAGTTGATCTTAGTCTCAAATTGGACTAACGTATCCTTAACAAACGTTTAAGTTGATCTTAGCCTCAAATATGGCTAACGTATCCTTAAACCAAAACCCCAAACCCAAATCTAAGAAAATACGGATTTGGACTAATCCACGTCCTACGGGCGGCGACATAAATTAGTCTCCGTATACAATCCACGGGCAACCACAAACAAAACAAACACCCACGACATGAAGTGAAATTCTGGAGAAGGAGAAAGTTGTTACTGCGATGCGGTAGCGTAATTAACTGCAGGGGCTTGCGCCTACAGGGAAGAGCGTCCCCACAATCAAAAAACCCCTCAAGCGAGGGGGAATCTGACGAAGTGTGCTACATCGGCCACATCCGTCTAAACCTCCGATACACGGTGCCATAAATCAACTTGGCATCTTCGGAGAGGTGGACGGATAAAACCAAATAGCATCTGCCCCGAATCTCAGGCAAGACGTCTCTCAGTCGTCGCGCCGTCTTTCAGAGGGGAACAGATTCCGGCACGCCCGTTGGGACATTTTCCTCTTTCCACTCCACACTTCGTGTGTCGTATTCGCGAACGAATCGCGGTTTGTTAATGGTTGCCCTTGGGTTTCAAGTTACTAAGATTTGGTCTCCTGCTTGGCGCAGAAATCAAACAGCAATAGCGTCCAACTGCTCCAACTGCAAATGCAACTGACGCTCCGCCTCACCTGGAGGTGTAGCCTATGGGCCTCAAGCGGCCTCCCTCTTCGCTATGCCGGTGGAACAAGTGACTCAGGCTACCACCGGTCTGTTTTTCGGGACCATGCTCCCGCCAGCGAGCTTCACCATCCCAGTGCCCGTACCGGAAGCTTCAAAGAAGTCGGTCTTCGATCGACTTACTACTACCATGACCCCTCTCAACGGGTCGTCCAATTCCAACTCCTCGGTCTTCACCAGGCTGAGCTCGAGCTTCAAAGGGCCTACCAAGAAGCCCATAATGCCTGAAGTGGCCATCCCAAAGAAGATAGCTGCTCCTGAAGTCGTCAAGGCGACTTCTCCTCCCAGAGGGTCGGTCTTTGCGAGACTGACTGCTCCCGTTCCCGCTCCCGCTCAGAAATCTGTTTTTGACCGGTTGGACGTAGCTTCTCAACGAACGTCAGTCTTCAAGAGGCTGACACCGGCAGCAGCCCCTCCCCAGAACAGGGGGAAAGACAAAGCCGTCGCTGAACCAATCCCAACAACCCGTAACACCCGACGTCGCCACTGGCGCCGGATAAGGAAGGCTGGGGGCAACTCCCCCTCGGGGCTAACTCCACCAGCCCCAACGGTGGAAATTGGTGTTGCTATTCCAACTGGGAACAGCTTTGAGCTGCTGAACAGGGTACGCAGGAATTCACCAACTGCTGTGCTCAAAAGGTCTCCTCCACCGGTAGAGACCGTCGTAGAAACAAAGCCGGAGCAGTCTCCTCAACGGCTGTCTTCCAAAATCTACAAGACTTGGCGACGAGTCCGAGAATCGGTGATTGATCCGAGTTTCTCCCATCAGCGTAAGATGTTGAAATCCCGACAGGATGAAGGCCGCCCTGTTAAGCAACGGAAGACGACGGCCACTTGGGTGCCCAAAGCAACGGCCCCCTCAACTTCGACGGCCCACAAGAGAAGATGGCCAGAGAAAGTCCCCACGCCTGCGGCAAATGTCAAAGGCGGTGAGCCTAAACGCCCTAAGTCCGGGGGCATTATGGTACACACCGTCTACATGGCGTCCGGGAAAGAAGACAGCCGTATATCCACAGGTCACAGATCGCTTACGCGATCGGTGACTAAAGCTCAGGAGCAGCAGCAGAAGCTCCAAGAAATGATGACTGTGATGGCCGCACTCACAGGGCCGAAAGAAAGCCCAGAAGCATCCTCGGATCAGCGCCAGGAGCAAGAAACCGACGCCGAATTCCTTCGCAGGATACTGGAAAAGAAGGATAAAGAGGCTGCGGAACAAGCAGCCAATATAAAATGAATGACCCTTCTGTTCCAGGACATGGTGGGTATGATGATCCAGCAGGATCCTCCTGCTGAAGATCCTCCGATTGTCCTTGAAGATGACAGAGGAGAAACGTTGAATCCACCGCCGGCTCTTTCAACGGCCAAGGAGGAGACAATTTCCAAAGCTGCCCTGGATGAATATATAGCTCAGCAGATACGGGTTCACCAGGCAACTGAGGCAGCCGGTCAAGTTGTCAAAACGGGGCGACCATATCCGAGCTGGTATGATCAGATCAAATACTCGCCGGGCTACACGATCCCAAAATTCCATGTCTACAAGGGGACAGGCAATCCCCATCAACATGTTGCCCAGTTCAGGGCTCTTTGTGGCAATACCGGCGGCGATGATAAACTGTTGCTTCACCAGTTCGTCGGCAGCTTGTCAGAGACGACGTTTGAATGGTACTCCGAGCTTCCGAACGACTCTGTCAAAACTTTCGCTGAGATGGAGTTGCTTTTTACGCAGCGGTTCGCGAGCGCCAGCGAACGTACCCCAATCACAGCTTTGATCAACGCAAGAGTAAAGCCGGGCGAAACTTGGGTTCAATATGCAATCCGATGGCGGAACTTGTGGTCGAAGTGCGAACAGCGCATCGAGGAAGCGCCAGCGGTGGGCATGTTCGTAGGTACCTTAGATCCTCATGCAACTATTTCACAGTTCATGATGTTCTTTAAACCAACCACGTTCCGGGCCTTGATCGATAAGTTGGCCTAGATGGATCAGATGGGTCACAGACCGTCTCCTCCAAAGCCGGACTCTCGAAATGAGAAGGGGAAAGGGAAAGCGATCGTCGTCGCCAATGCTCAACAACAGCCGAGCAACTTGAAGCCGGTTGTCCGTCAAAACAATATGCGTCCACGCGTATCCCTCGAGGAGAGGCTAGGACGTCCTTACTCGTTTCCTCAAGATAAAATGAGAAGACTGTTCGAGCTAGCACTGCGCAACAGGCTCATCAATCTGCCAGATTCAAGGCGTCCGTTGCAGCCAGATGACGTCAATGATCCCAATTACTGCCCTTACCACCGAGTATTAGGTCATCTGATCGAAGATTGCTACGTCTTCAAAAACTGGATTGAAGATCAATATCAGCAAGGCAAGTTCGCGTTATCCGAAAGATGGAAGGTGAACCCGCCGCAACCTCATACCCCTAAAAAGGTGAATACGCCGGGGGCAACGTGCTCCCTTGTTGAAGAAGCTCCGTGGCAAGTTGTGCTATCTGCCAAGACTAAAAGGATGCTGAATGATCTTAAGACGTGCCCGGCGATCAGGTGGAAGAACCCGCTAGAACCCCAGATCATCGAAGGGATGCTGAAGCCGCGCCCAACTTCAAAGATCGGCGGTGATGGCCCAAGCACTTGTACCCAGCCGTCGAAATCTTCAAAGAAGAAGAAGAAAATATCCAAAAAGCCCGTGAAACCTGGCGACAAGCGCACGGACTTACAGAAACAGATTGACGCGTTAGAGGAGTATAATCAGAAGGCACGGACTCCCATCACGCTTCAAGAGTTCCTCAGCCACGTCTTTCAGGAGGAAGATGATGGAGAAAGCTCGTCGGATGAATCTGAGGGTTACGTAGCAAGTTGTCATATGATCTCCCACTCGTTTACAGACGATGAGAAAACTCCTTACACTGAGAAACTGGGGGCAGATCCTAAACCGGAACTTCTGGGGCCATCAGATGAAATAATTGATGCATTCCTCAACGAAGCTCTTTTGAAAAGTAAAGCTGATCAGGAACGTGAGACGGTCGTATTTGAAAGGGCCAAGCGCCGGCGACTAGACGAAAGAGTTGAGACACTTCCGTCAAATCAAAAGACATCCATTGCAGATAAAAACAAATTCAAGACGAGGAAAAGGTTTGCTAAAGCCATATCAATAGGGATGAAGCTGCCACCCTCTGAAGGAAACATTGCCGGCAAAACAAAAATGCACCCTTCCTACTGCTTATATCATCGAAAGATTTCGCACCCCACCGAAGAGTGCAAAGCTTTCAATAGATGGTGGCAGGGGTATGTCGCTCACCGGCAACATTTTAAGCGGGAGAAGCGCAAAACTCGTCGGGAGCGGAAAAGTACGACTGAGGAGCTTAGGAGAACTACCGGCGATTGTCGCATGGTTAACGTCGGGGAAGCGCAAATTCTCACATTCGGGAGCGACTCTGACGAGGAAATGGCTCTTAGCCTTCTCTTTAAAGAGTCCACCTCGGGAAAAAAGGAAGAGCCGAAGGCCTGCGAAAATATCCGGCTGCGTAATCGTACGCTACCCGAAAAGAATCTCGGACCCTCAAATAAAAAAGATAAAGGAAAAGAAAATGTCTAGAGGATATCGCCCTGGATGACCAAGTCATGGAAGAGCTAACCGCCAAAGACCCGCCTAAGAAAAATAAGGTGGACTACAACGTTCTGGCACACTTGAGGAAATTACCCTCGCAACTCAGTATTCTCGATGCCCTCTTACTATCAAAAGTGGCAAGAGAATCATTGATCAAAGCGCTACAGGAGCCAGAGCAATTCCAAGCTTTCCTCGCCGAAGAAAAGATGAAGGACGAGCTGGAAGAAGTGCACACAGCCGATGTCACTTTCGGCGATGAAGACCTCCTCCTTGGGACATGCGAACACAATCGGCCCCTCTATGTCTCAGGGTACTGCCACGATATAAAGATAGGTAAAATCTTGGTTGACAATGGGTCTTCCGTCAATCTCCTCAATGTACGGGTCTTGAAAGAAATCTGCATGAGCGTCCAGCACTTCGCTCGGGATAAGATCACCATCTCCCGGTTCGACTCTCAATCGTCACGGACTCTCGGGTCTGTGATACTAACGTTGCGCTTTGGGCTACTCGTCACGGACATTAAATTTCACGTCATAGACGCCAAGACATGCTATAATGCTTTGCTCGGCCGACCCTGGTTACACGAGTACAACATCATCCCTTCTACACAGCATCAGTGTATGAAATATTTTAAGGATGGTCTCGAGTATACCGTAACAGGAGAGCTGAACCCATTCTCCATGAACGAATTTCGCAAATATGAAGATGCAAAATACTTCTTACCGGATTTTAAGGACACAGAAAGATGTCACAAGCCGGAGAACAAAGCTATCACCACAATTCCGGTCTTCGGGAGCGATACCGAGGAGGACGAAGAGATGGTTTATTCGGGTCCACCCCAACACATCAAGCCAGGACCATCCGCTCCCATGTTGATCTTTGGCAGTGACTCGGAAGATGAGGTCCATGCTATATTTTCTGCTCGGCCTTCAATACGAACATTCGCTGACGAAGAGAAAAGTCTGCAAGTCGCCATGGTTCCGCCCAAATATCATAAAGAACTGGACGCGCTTGACACCTATAGTGTGGAAGAGCTGCAAACGTTCTATGTCCCTCCCAGGCGAGAAGGCGAAAAGGCGATTCTATTCTACCGCTCCGAGGAAACCAAAGTGGAGAAAGAAATCTGGCACGGTGCAGATCCTGCGCTTGACAGGCTTCAGCCCATCCGTCTGCCTAGATATTATACAGAGGGCTTGAAAAAGCTATTGAAGCGCCAAGGGATACCCTTCAAACAGACCGCTCGAAGAGCTAAGTTCTATGACAGGGTCTAGAACGTTCCCGGAACTCAGCACAAATTGCCCAATGGGAGAATGGAAGCAATCGGGCTTGGATATGTTCGGTCCAAGAAACGGGAGCTACTCCGCGACTGCTATGTTGTACATGACTTCAATGAAGAGGGAGATGCTCAATGGGAAGATGCTAACCCTGAAAAAGTCCCCGACGTAAAAATGCACAGTCCGTCGTTCGAAGAACAAATGGACAAGCTTATAAGGCAAGCTGGTCAAAAAGTCCGAGGCGACCACAACCGCGAGATGGCCCTCTATGAGAAAGCCAGGACGCAACGCCTCCTCCAACAGGCTGTGAAAGATGAAAATGTCACTCCCTGTCAACCTGTTGCAAAAAAGGCTCGACGCAGAGGCAGAAACAAGTCGAAAAGCGGAAAAGGCATTCAACAGCGACAAAGCGGGAACAAGAAGTCACGCAGTCGGGAATCGAACGGTCCGGATTTGTCCCTTATGAAAAAGATGAGTCGAGCATACTCTTTTCCTCGAGGCAAGACAAAGAAGATACTTGACCTAGCTATAAAACATCAAATGATTGCGCTTCCGGAGTCCAAGCACCCCGAACAAGCAGGCGAAGTCTCACACCCGAACCATTGCTCTTATCACAGGGTAATAGGACACCCTCTCGAAGATTGCTTCACCTTCAAGAATTGGGTCGAAGATCAGTATCAGCTCGGCAAGTTCGCTCTATCTGACAGCTGGAGGGTAACGCCGCCATAGAAGCATGAACCCAAAGTCACGAGAGCAGAACCAGATCCACATCGGTCTTAGAAGCGAGCTCGTACTTGTCATATGATAACAATATCAAAAGAAGAGCCCGAGAATATGGATGATCTTCCCTGGTGCTTTGAAAACAGCAATGATGAGGTAATCTCAGAATTCCCATCAGCACCGAAAGAGCTGGAAGATGGAATACACGCCACTGCGGATAACCTCAAGAAAATTGAGTTGGGGACGGCGAACGACCCGCGACCGACATTCGTTAGTGAGCTGCTATCTGAAGAAAGGGTGGCTTCATTAAAAGACGTGCTTATGCAGTATAAAGATTGCTTCGCATGGAATTATTCCGAGATGACAGGACTGGATCCAGAAATTGCCGTGCATAAATTGGCGATATCCCGAGATGTTAAACCAATCAAACAAGTACCGAGAAGAATGCGGCTCGAGCTTGAGATGAGCATTAACGCCGAAGTCAAGAAGCCGATCGACTCTGGGTTTATCCAGGAAGTTCAGTATCCCGATTGGATCGCCAACATCGTCCCGGTGATGAAGAAAAATGGGACGGTGCGCATATGTGTAGATTTTCGGGATCTCAATAAAGCCTGCCCGAAGGACGATTTCCCAGTGCCAGTCACCGAGCTGATGATAGATAACACGTCCACTCACGAGGTTTTCTCCTTCATGGACGGCTCATCAGGATATAATCAGATAAAGATGCATCCCGAAGACCAGAAGCACACCGCTTTCCGGACCCCTTTGGGAATATTCTGCTACAGGGTGATGCCCTTCGGTCTAAAGAACGCCGGTGCCACCTATCAAAGGGCCATGACAAAGATCTTCGATGACCTTATACATGAAATCGTCGAATGCTATATCGACGACCTCGTGGTTAAGAGCAAATCATACGAGGAGCATTTAGATCATCTGAAGACCGTATTTCAACGCCTTCGACAATACAACTTGAAGATGAACCCTCTCAAATGCGCATTCGGTGTCTCCTCGGGCAAATTCCTGGGATTCATCGTCCAACACCGAGGTATCGAGATAGATCCATCAAAGATCAAGGCGATCATGGAAATGCCTCCGCCAAGGACTCTCAAGCAATTGCGGTCTCTCCAAGGGAAGCTCGCGTATATCCGGCGATTTATAGCCAACCTTTCAGGCAAGTGCCGCCCTTACAGTCACCTGATGAAGAAGGGAACCCCTTTCGTTTGGGACCATAAATGCCAGAGCGCACTGGAAGAAATCAAGCAATACCTGCAGAATCCGCTAGTGTTGGCTGCTCCGGTCAAGGGAAAGCCTCTCATCCTTTATACAATAGCCCTTGAAGGTTCCTTAGGCGCATTATGGGCACAAGAGAACGACCAAGGGAAAGAAAGAGCTCTTTATTACTTAAGTCGAGTTCTCCTGGGGGCAGAAAGCAACTACTCCCACATCGAAAAACATTGCCTGGCGTTGATCTTCACGATAACGGAGCTCAGGCATTATGCGTTGGCACATGAAGTCCGTCTCATTTCGAAGGTCGACCCTATCAAATATCTGATGTCGAAGGCCATATTGACAGGGAGACTCGCTAAATGGGCTCTGCTCTTGATGGAGTTCTCGATAACTTATCAACCTCTTAAGGCGGTGAAAGGTCAGGCCATTGCCGACTTCCTCGCTGAACATCCGATACCGGCCGATTCCCCTCTGAATTGCGAGCTGCCAAACGAACATGCGTTTGATGCGATCAACGGTAACGATACCCGATGGGAACTCTATTTTGATGGAGCGTCTTCCATGAAGAAGCGCAAACAAAGCACCCCCATAATCAAATCAGGGGTAGGACTCATCTTCGTAACTCCACAAGGAGGGATAATGCGCTTTGCTTTCTCTTTAACAGAGCCGAGGACAAACAATGAAGCCGAATACGAAGCTTTGATAGCAGGCCTCGAGGTCGCCATCGACATGGGAATTGAAAACCTCCTCATATACAGAGACTCCCAACTGGTCGTTAGTCAAGTAAACGGTGACTACAAAACGTGCAAACCCGAACTGGTGAAGTATGGCGAGAGAGTACAGCAATTGCTGACTCAAATCCCCTCCTATATGCTGGAAAGCATACCGCGTGCAGAAAATAGCAAGGCGGACGCGTTAGCCAAGCTCGCTAAGGAACTGGCCGACGAGAACCTCGATGACGTAAGAATCGTGGTACAAAGCCGTAGGGTGCTTGCCCCAGCAGAAATATCTCCGGAATCATCCGAAGAAAAGGGAGTGACTGAGCAAATGGCTATGCAAATAAAAGACCGGGAAAAGGCTGAGGATTGGAGAGGAGTCTTTATAGACTACTTCAAATCCCGTCAAACACCTGAAGATGCGTCCTCAAAACATCAGCTCACGAAACGAGCTCTGTCTTTCGCCTTCGTCAATGATACTCTGTACAAGAGGTCGTTTGATTCTCTGTGGTTGAGATGCCTGGGACCTGAAGAGGCGAAAAGAGTCGTTCGGGAAGTTCATGACGGACTTTGCGGTTCTCACCAAGCAGGCCCGAAGATGAAGTTGAAGATTAAACGGATGGGCTACTATTGGCCCACGATGATTCAGGACTGCCTCGAATATGCGAAGCAATGCCACTCATGCCAGATTCATGGGGACTTTATCCATCAGCACCCAAATCCTTTACATCCAACAGTGGCCAGCTGGTCGTTCGAAATGTGGGGGACTGATGTAATCGGCCCCATCGAACCAGCATCGTCCAGGGGACATCGATTCATTTTGGCTACGACTGACTACTTCTCCAAATGGGCAGAAGAAGTACCGCTGAGGGAAGTGAAGACGGAGAATATCCTCCATTTCTTCAAGACGCAGGTCATTTATCGGTTTGGAACTCCGAGACGGATCATCTCCGATAATGGGCCAGCCTACAGAAGTCACAAAATCAGTCGTTTCGCGCAACAACACAACATAGACTGGAGATATTCCTCAGTTTATAATCCTCGAGCTAACGGTCTAGCTAAGGCTTTCAACAAGACCTTGACGAAGATCATGAAGAAGACGGTGTCCCGAAATAAGAAGGACTGGCACGAGAGACTGCAAGAGGCTCTCTGGGCGTATCGAACTACGTTCAAGACGGCCACGAACACGACGCCATACGCGTTGGTCTTCTGTACAGAAGCGGTACTCCCCCTCGAAATAGAATTACCCTCTCTACGAGTGGCAGTCCATTATGAGCTAACGGACGAAGAGAATGCTCACCTTCGCCTCGAGGAGCTCGATGCCCTTGATGAAACCCGGTTCCTGGCGCAGCAAAATCTAGAAGCTTATAAAGTAAAGATGACGCGCTCATATGAAAGATTGACCAGGCCGAGGACATTCCGCCAAGGCGAACTCGTGCTAGTGGTCAAAAGACCTATGATCCCCAATCGCGCCGAGCGAAGAAAATTCGAGCCGAACTATGAAGGCCCGTACATCATAGACAAGGTCTACCAGGGTGGAGCTTATCTACTCATGGACATGCATGGAGAAAGACCTTTCAGGCCAATAAACGGTCGCTTCCTGAAGAAATACTACGCTTAATGAGTTACGGCCTAGGTCAATGATAGACGACGACGACTATGTCTGCTCGCTATCTTCCTAAGCCCAAAACTCTATAAGTAGTAGCTGGTTAACGGACCGAAACGTCCTTAAACTAATGACGGACCACTACGTCCTAAAACTAGCCGTTGACCGAGATGTCGATAAACTACGGTGGATTGCAAAATCCCAAAGCCGATACAAAAAATTAAAATAATAATAATAATAATAATAAATAAAAACGGTATGTCCATAAGCAAGATCGGCACGGATGAAAACCCGAAAGGGCTCCATGAGTAAAAACAGCAGGGCTACCGGCGAGTGTTTGTGAAAACCCGAAAGGGCGCAACCTCGTTAAAAGACACTTATAGGGTCCTCTCGACCTTGTAAGGAGAAACCACCCGCGTGAGATCTTTACGACTCACAGGGAAGCAACACACTTAGGGATCCTCACGATTCCTAAGGAGAAATTACACTTGCGAGATCCTCACGACTCGTAAGGAGAATTCTCTTATGGGACCCTCACGGCTCATAAGATTTGAATGTCTTAAGTTACAGAGACCTGAACCTGTTCTTAAGCAACCCCCACAACCTCCGATACTGCCCTACAAGCGGCTCATACTGACCCTTGTATACAATCCACGGGCGCGAATAAATATTTCCCTAACAAATTCCCACCTGTGACTAGGGATATGTCCATATGGTGAGCAACCCTTATAAGTCCTCTCGACTTATAAGGAGAAAACCCTTTTGTAGGATCCTTACGACTTACACGGGAACATGCACCTAGGAATCCTCACGATTCCTAAGGAGAAAATACACTTACGAGATCCTCACGACTTGTAGGGAGAAATACCTTTATGAGACCCTTACGGCTCATGAAGTCAAAAGCCTTAGTTGACAGGATCCTAACCCTGTTTACTGAGCCACCTTTGTTCCACATCGACAGAGGAAAATGATGATTCGCTCCTGGCAATATCCCAGTTGTTGCGGCGCTGATGCCGAAATCGGTGTCTAATCCCAAGCTTGCGGTGAAAAGGTAGCAAGCCACACATGCATATGAAATAGCCGAAATGATGGGGCAACTTGCAACAAAATCAGCAAGTAAAAATATATGCATACAAAATAGCCGAAATGATTGAGCAACTCGCAATAAAAAGAAGCGAGTAAAAATAAAATAAATAGCCGAAATGATTGGGCAACTCGCAATAAAAAGCAGCGAGTAAAAATAAAATAAAAAGCTGAAATGATTGGGCACCGCGAAAAATAACCGAAATAATTGGGCAATCGCGACCTTCGCGATATAAAAGCTGAAATGATAGAGTATTGCAGAAAGAAATAAAATAAAAATAAATATATAATGAAATTTATGCTCTACAAGCGATATCACAACAATCCCTGTATACAATCCAGGGGCGCAAACACGAAAGGAAACATATCTTCCCTCCCCATTCTCCATCAGAAAACGGAGCCAGGTCTTGACGGAAACTCATATAAAGCCCGAAAGACAATCGGAGATCATCTCACCTCAGCGTGGAGTGATCACCACTTCGACGTTCGTCTCTACACAACAGACGAAATGTCACTACAGCGTCCCTCCTCCAACAGGATTCGGACACATCACAGCAAGCGAAGAGAAGGCCAAATTCATAGCTTCAGGGTCTTGATGGTAACTCATATAAAACCTGAAGGACCACCAGAGATCATCTCAACCCCGGGGAAATCAGTGTCCCTGGAAAATACCTCGATTCAGGGAAATTAGTGTCCTTGACGAGAGCACCTCGATACGCGTCGACCCGCAGAGAAACCAGTGTCTTTGCAGGAATACCTCGATTCGTTTCAACTCCGAGGAAATCAGTGTCCTTGGCAAATACCTCGATTCAGGGAAATTAGCATCCTTGATGAGAACATCTTGATTCGCGTCGACCCGCAGAGAAATCAGTGTCTTTGCAGGAATACCTCGATTCGTTTCAACGCCGAGGAAATCAGTGTCCTTGGCAAATACCTCGATTCAAGGAAATTAGCGTCCTTGATGAGAACATCTTGATTCGCGTCGACCAGCAGAGAAATCAGTCTCTTTGCAGGAATACCTCGATTAGTTTCAACCCCAGGGAAATCAGCGTCCTTGGCAAATACCTCGATTCAGGGAAATTAGCGTCCTTGATGAAAGCATCTTGATTCGCGTCGACCCGCAGAGAAACTAGTGTCTTTGCAGGAATACCTCGATTTGTTTCAACTCCGAGGAAATCAGTGTCCTTGGCAAAATACCTCGATTCAGGGAAATTAGCGTCCTTGATGAAAGCATCTTGATTCGCGTTGACCCGCAGAGAAACCAGTGTCTTTGCAGGAATACCTCGATTCGTTTCAACTCCGAGGAAATCAGTGTCCTTGGCAAAATACCTCGATTCAGGGAAATTAGCGTCCTTGATGAGAGCATCTTGATTCGCGTCGACCCGCAGAGAAACCAGTGTCTTTGGAGGAATACCTCGATTCGTTTCAACCCTAGGGAAATCAGTGTCCTTGGCAAATATCTCGATTCAGGGAAATTAGCATCCTTGACGAGAGCACCTCGATTCGCATCAACCCGCAGAGAAATCAGTGTCTTTGCAGGAATGCCTCGATTCGTTTCAACCCCAGGGAAATCAGCGTCCTTGGTAAGAACATCTCGATTCATCTCGACTCGTGAGGAAATTAGTGTCTTCGCGGGAACTTCTCGATTCGTCTCGACTTCCGAGATAAAGCCTTAGGCAGCGGGGATTAAAAAACCTGTTTCCTAAGCACTGGGACCCTGTAAGTTGGTCCAAAACGGTCTCTTGCATACTATCCACGGGTCACACTCTCCAAAGTCGAATCTCGACAAGGAGGGAAACAACCGCTTACGAGTCCTCTCGACTCGTAAGAGAGAAAATTCTCTTATAAGATCCTTACGACTTATAAGAGAAAACGCACTTAGGAATCCTCACGATTCCTAAGGAGAAATACACCTATGAGATCCTCTCGATCCGTAGGGAGAAAAGTCTTTGTGAGACCCTCACGGCTCATAAAGTTGAAAAGTCTTAGGCAGCAGATCTGAACCTGCCTCCTAAGCTATCATTACCTCTTGAAGAAGCCAAGACAGGATGCTCGCTCTATCATCTGTCAACCATGTTTACTAAGGTAGCATGCTGATAATAAAAGAAAGAAGAAAGCGGAGCAATGACACAAGACATTATGAAGAGTGTATATCTTTTATTCATAAATTTGATTGAGTACAAGACACGTGTCAGCGCAGTTGCGCTGCGCTCTGCGCTGCGCGACACGTGTCAAGCGCAGATGCGCTTGCGCCAACTCTGCCAGCACTAAATCAGAACAATAAAATTCTGGAAAGATCTTTCCAATCTTATTAAAACAATAAGATTATCTTCTGTAAAACAGAGCCCTTGGATCAAAGATCCGACGGTGGGGAAATATCCCCAGATCAATCAGAGAAAGATCTCTATAACCAACGTAACAAATCAATTGGCACTATATAAAGACCCCTAGACTCCAAGTCTAAAGGACATTGACATCAAGATAGAGAGATACAGAGCTCTTAAAAATAAAACTTTGAGAAGAAACTCAGAGAGATAAAAAAAAAGGTAAAACCCTTTGGAAAAAGAAGAATTTCTTCTAAAAAGATCAATGATCTAAGAACAAGATCAAGATCTTTAATAAAAAAAATATTAATAAAAAAAAAGTAATTTACTTCTTTACTAGATCTTTTGATCTATAAAAAAGCATTGCCTTTTGATGAACCACTGGTTCTTAAAAACTTGAGGTAGAACCTCTTTGGAATCAAAAAGATTCTGTTCTTTGATCTAAAATAGATCAAGATGCGCTCTGCGCTTTTTTAACAGTGCCCTGCACTACTAATTTGAGCCACTGCGCTCTTAGGTTGGCGCAAGTCACCAGAACACGCCACGTGTCAACCCCAAAATAATTTGGGCCTTGCGCTTTTAAAAAATGAGCACTGCGCTCTTGAATTGGCGCAAGTCATCAGAGCGCGCCACGTGTCAGCAGCGCGCTGGCGCAGCGCACTGCGCTAACAGACTTGCGCTCACCAGAGCGTGAAACGTGTCACCCCACATGAGTTTGCGCCTTGCGCTCCTCAATTGGCGCAAAGCGCCTGACAAGCCACGTGGGGCACTGTCAGAACAATAAATGCTCTGCATTATTAAAGAAGGGACAGAGCCCAATTAAAAGGCCTAACAGGCCTAATAAAAATGCAATGCATTATTAAAAAGGGGCAGAGCCCAAATAAAGGTCTAACAGACCAATTTAGATGCTGCGCATCATTTAAAAAAAGGCAGAGCTCAATTAAAAGGTCCAACAGACTAAAACAAATGCTGTGCATCATTTAAAAAGGCCAGAGCCCAATCAAAGGCCTAACAGGCCAAATGTGAATAAATGTTAGACATTTTCTAACTGGACTTAACCCAATTCTGGCCATAAGTCCTCAAATTAAATTGAACTGAGCACAACTGCTCTCTCAAGTCAATTTACACCCGGTTCAAGGGTACATCTCTGAACTCCTCTGATATTTATCGTTGTAATCCTTCAACGTCATCAGAGAGGTGACGGGTCCCGACAACCACACACAATACGGACTGTGGGGTCCTTAAACTCATGGACTAATGCGTCCTTAAACTCATGGACTAATGCGTCCTTAAACCAATATCCGTCCTAAAATGGGAATGATGAACCACCATGTCCCTAAACTGGCAATACGGACTGTGGGGGTCCTTAAACTCATGGACTAATGCGTCCTTAAACCAATATCCGTCCCAAAATGGGAATGATGGACCACCATGTCCCTAAACTGGTAATACGGACTGTGGGGTTCTTAAACTCATGGACTTATGCGTCCTTAAACCAATATCCATCCCCAAAATGGGAATGGTGGACCACCATGTCCTTAAACTGGTAATACGGACTGTGGGGTCCTTAAACTCATGGACTAATACGTCCTTAAACCAATACTCATCCCCAAAATGGGAATGTTGGACCACCATGTCCCTAAACTGGCAATGGACCACTATGTCCCTAAACTGGAACAATAGAGCCCCCAAATGCTCTTTTGTCGGATCCAAACGATCCCGTTAAGTTGATCTTAGTCTCAAATTGGACTAACGTATCCTTAATAAACGTTTAAGTTGATCTTAGCCTCAAATATGGCTAACGTATCCTTAAACCAAAACCCCAAACCCAAATCTAAGAAAATACGGATTTGGACTAATCCACGTCCTACGGGCGACGACATAAATTAGTCTCCGTATACAATCCACGGGCAACCACAAACAAAACAAACACCCACGACACGAAGTGAAATTCTGGAGAAGGAGAAAGTTGTTACCGCAATGCGGTAGCGTAATTAACTGCAGGGGCTTGCGCCTGCAGGGAAGAGCGTCCCCACAATCAAAAAACCCCTCAAGCGAGGGGGAATCTGACGAAGTCTGCTACATCGGCCGCATCCGTCTAAACCTCCGATACACGGTGCCATAAATCAACTTGGCGTCTTCGGAGAGGTGGACGGATAAAACCAAATAGCATCTGCCCCGAATCTCAGGCAAGACGTCTCTCAGTCGTCGCGCCGTCTTTCAGAGGGGAACAAGTGACATATACATTGCTTAGTTCACCGACATGTTACACATAGTGCACTATTCATATTCAGTTGATGTTATTATATACATGTTCTGCAAATCCATTGTACTCCCCATGTTTATTAATTCTGTACGCCTATTATACATATTTATTGCTATATGTGTCGCCCTGACGACCTGAGTGTGCATGCTCAGAGGACGAAGTGGATCCAGTCCAGGAGCAGGACTTATCCTTTGAGATTGCGGAGATCTAGATTGCACTACAAGCGCTACTTTCTTTGATTTCAGTATTTGTTATTGGTTAGTTGTTTATTCTGTGAAATAAATGTACCTCGAACTTTTTTAAATTGCAATGTAATAAAGTCGTGAACTATGATTTTTCCTTTACTCAAGCACTGTTTATTAACTACCATGTAATGCTAGAAACCGAAGTGTGACTACGGCGGGATTATTCCCTGATCGTAGGAGTATGGCTGGTCTAGTCATCCCTCGTATCCCATATTTTGGAAAGCGGGGCGTGACATATAAGTATTCCATACCTAGGTCCACGCATTCTAATCCTAACCGTATCGTATGTCCTGTATGTCATAAACTTGTAATCAAAAAGTTGATCTCATTTAGTATGACCCTCCACAACTACTCATTTTATCTTGTTATCTTTTTAAATTTGAAAGGTGTTTCATATCATTTTATAGAATGCGTAGTTAATAAAGGATGATAACGTTTAATGATATTTATTGTTTATAAGAAAACCTTGATATTTGGAATATTTATCATTTTGAAACCCATAGTATTTTATTGGTTGGTTTGTTTATTATATTTGGAATAGAAAATAGCCTTTTAATAAAAGGTTAGGGTATTTATATGAAAATTTTCTTTTAATAAAGTTTTAGATAATCTTTTGAAAAATATTGTTATACGGGTTAATGGTCTTTGTTGAAAATAACCTTTTAGTAAAGGTCAGGCTATTTAAATAAAATTATATCTTTTTAGGATGGATTGAGGTATTTTATTGTAATTAATAATTTTATAAAATTATGGTGTTTTAAGTTTAAGGTAACATTTTAGAAAATACGTTCGTGTTGGTAACCGCTGCACATGGGCGACAGGATTTGTGTCCTTTTCAGGGACGATTGCCTATCAATCATTATGTATTTACGGAAAACATTACCCTATTTAATTAGAGTATTTTATTATAGGTGATATTCTACAAGAACAACTCCGCGTTGACAACTGCTGCACATGGACGGCAGGATTTGTGTCCTTTTCAGGGACGATTGTCTAGTAACCACGGGGTGATTCATATAAAATATTCCCCTATTAGGGTATCTTATTAAACTTTAGTTAATAGACTGAGGAAATTATACTAAAAATATTCCTTTCTAAGTGAAAGGTGTTAAGTTGAAACACTATAGCATAATTATTTATATTAGCATTATTCCCTCTTAAAAGGGTAGGGATTTTTAACAAAACTGAGGTAAATTAGTGGATAAGAGTGCAAGTAAAAATATATCGTTTCGGTGTGTCTAAGCATTGTTCCAAACATCTCACATCCTATGAGTATTTTAAATATATACAACATGTTAATAAAATGAGGGTATTTTGTGGAAGTAATCTATTTCGAGATCTTATTGGTAACATGGGTAAGTGGGTGTACAAAAAGGGTGGATTGATGCCCCATGAGTTATAACTTTAAGTATATCATATTCCATGTAGGATGAGGGTGCAATATTCACGCATATATAGGTAATTAATTAAACCATTTTAAGCATGGGGTCAAATTCTTATCATTAAGAGGTACCAAAATAGGCATGCATAAATATTTTAACATCATTTTAATACAAGGTTGGGGATTAAAATTTGAAACTAAGATCATTAAAAGAAGGAAGGTGACAGATGAGTGGAGAAAGGCGGATCCTACCTTTTGTTTGAGTTGGATGCCGATGGGTCGAAAATGTAGGCTCGTACTAAATCCTCAATAGCTCCATGCTTAGATTTTTTCTCGATGCTTGGGTGGAACCACAGCGTCGGCGTCGTCGATACGAAGGCGTGGGTATTTTTTTCAGAATTTTTGGAGTTGTGAGGTGTGAGAAATTAGAGTTTAAAGGTCTCTATTTATAGGGTCTTTTCCCTAACAATAAAATCCCAAAATCTGTTAAAAAAATCCCTAAAAATCCACGCCCCAACTGATTGCCCATAATTAGTTGCCGCCGCCTCCTCACATCAGTCGTTGGATCATGATCCAACAGCCTTGGATCCGCCCCGCCTGCGCCATGTGGCCGTGAGGGGATCACACGGTTTCGCGTGGTCCCCCTACCACGTGGGCGCCGCCAGCAATCTTGAGCCGTTGGATCTTGCATCCAACGGTCCAGGTTTAGAGTCGGTTATATATATATATATATATATATATATATATTGAAAACTAAACTGTTTATTGTTAAAAAATCGAATATAGTTTAAAAAAATAGTTTAAAATATTGTAAAAATACGGAAAAATCTGAGAAAATTCCAGAAAATATATCTTATTGTTATCTCCAGTTTAAAAAAATGATTTTGGGCTAAAATTAAGTAATATTCCCATATCTATGATTTTTGTTTGTTATCATAATTATTTAAAATCTATTTTATCCTTGAAAATATTTTAATTACGAAATAATTATTTTAATTGATAATACAAATATGTAAATTATTTTAAGGTATTATAAAATTTTATTAAAGCATTTAAAGCCTAGAAAAATATAAATAGATTTTAGAAAATTCCTTTAATCATATTTCAATGCTTTGAAAATTACTAACATTACTAAAAAAATAAAAATATTTTTTTCTATCAACGAAACAGATAAATAATTACTTGATACTAATAATTTAAATAAAAGATATTTCATCAGGTATTAGAAAACACGGTCGTTACAGGGTCACGCGCCTTGCGCACGGGCGCCGACAGCGGGCCACGTGCATGGCGCGCGGGCGCCGGGCGACAGTGGATCACGCGTCCTGCACGTGGGCGCTGGACGTCAGCGGATCATGGGTCCTGCACGTGGATGCTGGGCGCTCGCGGAAAAATGGGCTTTGCCCCTGGACTGGGAGTTAAACTCCTGCAAAAAGGATCTTTTTGTGGAGTTAAACTCCTAAAAGTTCTAGATTTTTGGGGTTTAACTCTATCGAGAATTTGGATCTTGGAGTTGAGCTTCTCAGAAATTGGTTAGGGGTTAAACTCCTAAAGAAGAGTTTGTTGTTCGGAGTTAAACTCCCAAGAGATTTTCGGAGATGATGAAAGGGGACCCATTTCTTTTCCCTTGAGCCCTGGATCTTCTCTTGAGCCTCGGATCTTCCCAAAATGGGATTTTTGGAGATGAGTCTCTTTCTTCTTCCTCTCTGTTGGCTGGATCTTGAAGAAAAGGGGTGAGACTTTAGGAGATTTGATGGGAGATCTAAGCTTCCCTTCAAGGGTTTTATGGTGAAAAACTACTTTTTTTTTGGAAAAGGAAGAGTTAAACTCTCGATTTAATTCAAAAAAAGAACTGGGTTTAAAACCTTGATGAAGGAAAAGGAAGCACAGAACCCTAATTTTTCAAGAGAATGAATTAATATTTACATTTCATAATAATGTTGCCTTATATAGGCTTACAAATTTACATATAGCCCCTTGGGCTTTACAAAGTGGCATTTTTCCAATCCCATGCCTCATGTGCCTGTTTCTTTCTTCACATGAGTTATGGGTTTTACAAAAATTTGGCTTCTTGCCCATTTATTTTACATTCATGCATGAAAATTATATCAAAGTTATTTATTACGTAATTTTCTTCTTAGCATGGGGGAGGCCAGCCGCTTCATGTTCCTGCTCGACTTGGGTATGGGCCCACTTGACCTGGGCTTAGACCCACTTGGCTTAGGGTTGACTTTGACTTTGACTTGGTCAACCAGGATATAATTTTTGACCCCAACAACACTTATCACCTGTTATGTTATACCTGCCGTATTACATTACTTTTGTACCCGTTAGATATCATAATTTCTTTTGGAGACTTACCGGGCATAAGTTCGCCGACGGGCATTCCATCCACTTTTATTTCTTTGGAATGTTCGTGAGATAATTTAGAAACCGAGGAGGTGGATCCGACTGCTGAAGACCGTGCCTAGATCGCAGCCCAAACCGACCTTTAGATTTCCTGCTCAGTTTTTCATTACCAGTATTCCACTTGTTTAGGCATTTCATGTTATTTGCATTTTCTTTTCAGAATATCTATCCATGTAAATAAAGTTTGTTAAATGAATGCAAATAAAGTAGTTTGTTGAAAATTTCATGCTCTTATTATTCTTACACTGTGTATAATTGCTTATTTACGCTTAGCATATGCATTTTAAGAAATGATCTTCTTAATATAAATATATTGCGGGCTTGTCACGTGACTGTTACCGTCCATTGGGAAGCAGGGCGTGACAGCTACTCTCCATCTTTAGAGAAAAATATTAGGGTTCGAATTTTAAACTTTTTCATTTTTTAAATTTTTTTAACGAAGGAGAAGAGAGGGAGAGGACGGGATTTATATAGGTGTAGAGGGGAGGAATTACGAAAATGCTATTGGCCAAGCCAAAATTGGATATGAGATTTAGGGGCAGTTTGGTTGCTGGAATCAAAAAATAGAATTGGGAATTAGGGTCCGTAAAAGTTTTTTTTGTCTCCCAGAATTCCCATTCCTTTGTTTGTTTGTGAAGAATTGAATTGCATTTTGTCTCCTTGAATTTCTTTCTTTGCTTGGTTTTAAACACCAGGTCAGGTTTAAAAACCGCCAGAAACCCATCCAACCCAGCTCTCTCTCATTCAAAAACAAGTAATAAATGGTATCCGTAAATAAGCTTTAGGCCAACATCAATTTTGGGTTCTATATAGTTAAATCTGCATATCGTCTTCGTGTTCGATCCAGACGCAACCCATAGCGTGTGCAAGACAAATGATGCCACTCATGAGGCACGTGCTAAACATAAATTAAACAAATGTCGTCACTCATTTTGGAAAAAAACTCTCTTCAAGGTTGTTCTAGGTTTGTTGAGATTCCCTGCGGAGATGATTTTTCCTTCATTTTCCACCCCCAAAAAAAACGCATCTATGCATTGGCGGCGCGCTACCATTTAAAAGTCCCCCCGCTGAAATAAAACGAATCCCAAATACCCCAAAACCCTAAAAAAAAGAAAGAAAAAACCTAATCGCCGCTCAATGGAGAAAACCTAGATCGAGTCCTTTGGACCGCGGCGGAGATCTCCGACCGCGTCTCCGAGCTCGCGTCGGAGATCTCCGGCAATTTCGAGGAGAAAGCTTCCAACTTGGTTGTGGTCGGAGTCGCTACTGGAGCTTTTGTGTTTCTCGCTCATTTAGCGAGGATGATCGCTGCCGATCGCTGTCGATTTCGTTAGGGTTGAGTTTTATTGAATGGGGACTGAGTCGAGTGGGGAGCTGAGGATTTCGAGCGATGTGAAGGTGGATGTTGGTTGAAGCATGTGATTGTGGTGAGCATTTTTTTTGCAAAGATTGCTTGATTTTTTGTGTGTATTTATAAAGTTTGTTTTTTTGGGGAGTAATTGATAAACTGCTCCATTGAAACGCTTTTGTGTAAATTTTCGATGGTATTTTTAATAGTTATACTGCTTGGTTTTATTAAAATCTGCATTAGCACATTATTTTCCGTGAACTGGTTGGTTTTATAATGGAAGATGTAGGGAATAGAAACAAATCCAAAATGCATCTTGATATACTAGTATATCGCACGTGTATATTTCGAACAACTGTAAATTTTTTTATCCTCGACATTTGATGAAATTTTTTAGAGATATCTATAGTTTTTCTAAATTTAGATTAAATGAACGCAGTTGGTGGTAATATTAGAATTGAGAAATTTATGAGTTATACAAAATAACAAATATATAAAGGCTTAGGTACAAATTTGTATGACATGTCTATTTTTGGGTTTTTGAGCATGTGAGAGAATGCCTAATGAATGAGAGAGAGGAAGAGAGCCGTTGACTTTTCATCTTTTTATTTTTGTCTTTTGTGGTGGATGAGACAGACTGCTTCAGTTCTCTACTTTGGCTAATGGAATTTTGTCATTTTTTTATATTTTATTTTTTTGATTAATGATATCATCTAAGGTCTTCTAGTTATAATAGTAAAGATTTGTGAAAGGGGCGTTGAACGAAAAATCTTCCATATATAACCAAATAATGACATGTAGTAATTTTATCAAATTGGTATGTTTGGTTATCATATGGAAATCCAATCCTTGGTCTTGATCAAAATACAATGTTAAAGTGGCGTGGGTTCTATTGAATTCCTCTTCAATACCATGGCGAACTGAAATTATCTGGTTTTTTATTAAAAAGTGGCTAATTGTGTAATGATGATCACCAAATAAGTACTAGTCTGTATAGACTGAAGTAGTCAAAATGAGACTTAACTGTCATTGTTAATATACAAGCTGGACATTTCGTTCTAGTTGTGACTCAAATTGTGTATGTAAATCCAAATTTGCTAATTTATGACTATCAGTTTGTTTAAGAGGTTACATAGATGTTGCCTTCTATTCTCTTCCCGACCTGCTAAGACCACCTCCCTTGTAAAATCTACTGAATAGGCAGTTTTATTATTGGAATTCGAAACTTTAAACTATCATGTTCCTCTCTCTCTTGCTATCTTTCAACCTTTGTGGGTAATACAATTAATATATATGTAATTTATTGAGTATAACACTCTGAGCGAGAGCAGTTGCCTTTATTGGTGAAGTTTTCCCCCCTTCTTAGTCTTATTAAGCTTCGTTGAAAATGGAATTTGTAAACTGTCTGGATAATAAATATGTTTTAATATAAAAAAAATCATCACTTAGTCAAAATATTTTTTTATCGTTTATATATTGTGTGGAAGATGACCACATTTTCAGTTTTTATGATACCAACAATTGCATCCTCACCTTCAGCATCACCTGAATGGAAACATAGTTTAGAAATTCCAATCGGAACACTAAGAATTTGAGTTCAATATATCTCGGTATCCCGACCAAATCACGTGACATGGACATAAACACGAGTATGAAATCCAATATATCTCCATATCCCAACAAAACTACGGATTGGAAATGGAATGCCATGATTTTAGTTCTTATTATATTACCTAAGAGGCCTTTGAGCTGTACTTGGTAAGCATCACAGGCGTGATGCTTAAGGCCAAAAAAAAGTTTTGTATATATGCCTTTCTTGTAACTGCATATTGAATTCAAAAGAATTGGTTATATTATTGAGCACCCTGTTTAATCTTCAAGACTAGATTTTAGTTCTTTGCAATGCTCATAGCAGTTGTTCGGTAGCATTTACTGCATTACTGCTCATCTTATATTCACATGCGATGAGGATCGCGGACTCCAATTTTGTTTTATAGGTTGAGGACATCGTGGACACTGGGAATACCCTTTCATGTCTCATTTCCCACTTAAAATCAAAAGGGGCTTGCTCTATATCAGTGTGCACTTTTCTTGATAAGCCTGCACGAAGAAGAGTTCAAGTACAACTAGTGGGGGGAGGAAAGTTTTATCGCGTTTTTGAGGTAAGAATTTTATGACTGCCTTGCAGGCATGATCTTTTATGTAATTTCATCTTTAATCTATCACATATCATCAGCTATAGCTATGTTCCATTCTAGACTACAACGTTCAATTCTATCACTTAAATTTTATCACATATCATGAGACCAATGTAGTTCCCTGTAGAAAGTTTTTCATATTGTTTCTCTCTAGATTCTCCCTTGTTTGAAGAAATTTTCAAACTTGACTATAATATGTCTGACCAATAAGGTAATATTTTCAACCTGATTTTTTCCGTTTTTGTGGACCATCCTCTCTTCTACCACCATAGACTTGGTTAAGAAATTGGTATCAACATATAAATATTGATGCCATGTTGCAACCAATAGCAAAACTTTTGTTCAATTCTTTTGTGGTTTATTGGCTTTGCATTTTGCTCCATAACACTCATGTTCTGATATGGCGCGAAGGAAGAAGCTTAAACTAATGGGTAAGTGTAAATCCCCAGTTCCGTATATAAAATTTCCCCCGTATTTTCCCCATTTTTCCTTGATTTTTTCTATTTATATACATTTTTTAAATTTTTCTTTATTCTAAAATTATTACCTAAAACTATAAATCCTAACCCTACACCCGACCCGCCCCATGCCCAACCCGACCCGCACCCTTTTCTCCTTGATCCTCCCTCGTCTCTTTTTTCCGGCCACTTTCTCTCGCAACCGCTTCTCACGCCCGCACCCGCGCCCACTCTTCGCACCCAAGCTTCCCCTGCGACGCGCCCCCCCGCTCGCTTCCCCAACGTCTCCTTCCCCCACGTCTCCCGCTCCTCGCCCACGACCGCGAACCTCGCACCCACCAACAGCCACGATCTCACTCGCCCCCGACCTCGTCTCGCCCTTCAAAACTCCACCTCCTCTGCAATCCGCGGCCCCAAGTCTCCTTACCTCCTTCTCCCAGCACCTCATCACACCTCCAAGCTCGACCTCGTCTCTCTCTCCCCTACAAAACCCCCACCTCCTTTGCAGCCGCGACTACCCAACCCCAACCGCCAAGCTTAGCCGACGACCACCGCAAAACTCCTCCACCGACCCCATCTGCAAACCCCATCTCCATCGCCCCCATCGACTCCACGACTCCACACTATGCACCCGAGCCCTCTGCAAGCCTCACTGTGCCCTCTGCAAGCCTCACCGTGCGCCCGAGCCACTGTGCGCCCGAGCCCTCTGCAAGCCAAGTTCCTGTGCCGCGCTGTGTCTAGCCTCGTGTCGTGATCGTGCTCGTCGTCGCTGCCGTGCCACCTTCGTCTAAGGCAAGTATCTTCTACTTGCTTATCATGTTATATCTTGAACCTATGAGACAATTGAAATGGATTAGACAATTGGAATTGGTATTTTTTTAATTTCAATTAGATACAAATGAGACGGTTGAAAATGGGTGTGTCTGGCGTATTGTTACCGACTAGTTTTCTACTACGACCTGTAATGGTTTGGAGTTATGCGTGATCATTTGGAATCGGGACTAAAACCCGGGGTCAAGACATGTAGGGATCGGGGGGATCAAATCCCGTTTGAATTGATTAGACGAAACTCGAAGTTCCGATCAATAGTTTCATGTGTATACTATGTTCTCGATCAAATGTCTTGAACCAAAACCTCGTTTGAAATTCCCCAAATTTATGATTAAAAGATCCATGTACTGTTATCTGGTAATGTGTATAAAATTGGTGTTAAAATATTGAAGTTCCAAACATATATGATGCACTCAGGATGCATCGTCAAAATTGAATTTTCTGATTATGCAGCCTCGTTAACTTCATAATAAATTATATAAAAATCGGATCGTGGCGTGCTTAGGCTCGTTGTGAAGAGAACTGAATAATCTATGAATCCATGTATACGGTTACAGAATATCATGTGGTTTAAATAGTGAAAACAGAATAGATTTATTATTCTGAACTGCAGTCCAGAGCAGCACTACTTGTTGATAACCAATTTGAAAGGCTCTCATGTTCCTATGTCAAAATGGTATTATGCGGAACCCTATACCGTAGCGAAGATAACTCAGTTAGTTAACCTTTGGAAGTGGTTTCATTCATTTTTACCGTCGTTTACTATTTTAATTGTAATTTAAATCATCAGTACATACAACAGTCCCAAGCAAGGGCAGAACGTATACCCCGATATTGTACAATGCATAACTCCCAGTACACTATGGATATTATCGATCCGTCTGGTTTGTTGGAAACCTAACTGATAAACCTAAATATTGTTCAACTATAGCGTCGCCTAATTTTGATCCCAACGGATGAAAACTGTGTTACGAAATGGACTTTCAGTTCAGAAACTGAATTTCCAGCAGAGAACACCTAAAATGAAACGACTGTAATTCGTGAACCCGAAACCCGATTGACTTAAAACTAATTTCGTTGAATCGTCGACTGAGTTTACTTGTTACCGCTTTTGCATCATTTTACTTAATTCTGTACGTATGATTTAAGGCGATTTTTATAACTTCATGGGTCACGTAATGACTTGTATTGCATATAAACTGTTTAGCGGCATGATTCACAATTTAACCGACTGCAATACCTCTAGCGATAGTGAGCGTCCTTATTAATCTTCAGTGTATAATGCATTGTCGAACGTGAATAGCATTGGTTTGGTTGTGTCAAGCACGCCAGTGAAAAGTAAATGATTCGTGATAGTGAATGATACAGTGAAAAGTGATTAAAGCAGTGTTTTTGATGCGTACTTGTACACAATTAGCCCATGCTCATAGATAGTGAAAGCTGGGGAAAAATGGGAAATCGAAGTGGAAAGGAACTTGTATTTAGCGAGTTCAGTGATTTAGAGGATGATCATTCGAACAGCGACTCTTATATATTAGGTTTGGATCTAGTGGTCCGGCTGAAAAGGGTTATGTCCCGGGCAACAGCGGGCCGTAGTCTCGGGTACGTACGAGACCCTCGTTAAACATGATCATTCTTTTCCACGACTCGATTTCAAAAGTGATTTAGAGACCGATAGGGACACAATTATTCATTGCATTGTTTAATGACATACTGATTACCTGCATTTATTGTCTCCAACATTTTTACTTTATTTTCCTTGCCTCGTTATTATTATAATATATTGCTATGGTGTCGCCCTGACGACCTGAGTGTGCATGCTCAGACCTTGGAGAAGAACCAGTTCAGGAGTCAGACCTATCCTGAATAATAAATATGTTTTAATATAAAAAATATCATCACTTAGTCAAAATATTTTTTTTATCGTTTATATATTGTGTGGAAGATGACCCCACATTTTCAGTTTTTATGATACCAACAATTGCATCCTCACCTTCAGCATCACCTGAATGGAAACATAGTTTAGAAATTCCAATCGGAACACTAAGAATTTGAGTTCAATATATTTCGGTATCCCAACCAAATCATGTGACATGGACATAAACTCGAGTATGAAATCCAATATATCTCCATATCCCAACAAAACTTCGGATTGTAAATGGAATGCCAAGATTTTAGTTCTTATTATATTACCTAAGAGGCCTTTGAGCTGTACTTGGTAAGCATCACAGGCGTGATGCTTAAGGCCAAAAAAAAGTTTTGTATATATGCCTTTCTTGTAACTGCATATCGAATTCAAAAGAATTGGTTATATTATTGAGCACCCTGTTTAATCTTCAAGACTAGATTTTAGTTCTTTGCAATGCTCATAGCAGTTGTTCGGTAGCATTTACTGCATTACTGCTCATCTTATATTCACATGCGATGAGAATCGCGGACTCCAATTTTGTTTTATAGGTTGAGGACATCGTGGACACTGGGAATACCCTTTCATGTCTCATTTCCCACTTAAAATCAAAAGGGGCTTGCTCTATATCAGTGTGCACTTTTCTTGATAAGCCTGCACGAAGAAGAGTTCAAGTACAACCAGTGCGGGGAGGAAAGTTTTATCGTGTTTTTGAGGTAAGAATTTTATGACTGCCTTGCAGGCATGATCTTTTATGTAATTTGATCTTTAATCTATCACATATCATCAGCTATAGCTATGTTCCATTCTAGACTACAACGTTCAATTCTATCACTTAAATTTTATCACATATCATGAGACCAATGTAGTTCCCCGTAGAAAGTTTTTCATATTGTTTCTCTCTCTAGATTCTCCCTTGTTTGAAGAAATTTTCAAACTTGACTATAATATGTCTGACCAATAAGGTAATATTTTCAACCAGGTTTTTTCCGTTTTTGTGGACCATCCTCTCTTCTACCACCATAGACTTGGTTAAGAAATTGGTATCAACATATAAATATTGATGCCATGTTGCAACCAATAGCAAAACTTTTGTTCAATTCTTTTGTGGTTTATTGGCTTTGCATTTTGCTCCATAACACTCATGTTCTGATATGGCGCGAAGGAAGAAGCGTAAACTAATGGGTAAGTTATTGATATAACAAGGTTAATTTTTATTGTTTATGGTATATAGTTAATTATGAACATAGTTCTATGGGTAAGAGCTGCATAAAGATGCCACTTGGACTTTTAAGGAAACCCTTTTTCTCCAAAACCAATTTCTTACAATTTGAGAAAAGCCTACAATGTTGGCACTATAGTAGTAATTACACCCTATATTTCTTCTCTTGAGTTTGTTGGATTTTTTTGGTTGTAGGCAATGATGTTAGGAGAGAGGATGATCCAATGAAGGTTGATAGAGAAGATGAAAGAAGAAGGAATGAGAGCTGGGGCGATAAGACGAGTCAGAGGAGAGAGGACAGGAATGGCGGTTGTATAAAGAGTCCACTTAGATTTATTTGTTGAAGAGAACCTTTTTTCCCTAATCGCCTTTCTGTTAAACTTCGGGAAATCCTAGAATTTTGCCAATGAAGTGGTAATTACAACCTGAATTTCTTTTCTCGAGTCTATTCGATTTTTCTGGCTGTAGACGATGATGATAGAAAAGCGGAGGAAGGCAGATAGAGAAGATGGAGGGAGGTGAGCATGGGATTTGGGCCAAAAGTTGATATGATAATTTAAAGGAGAGAAGAGGACAAGAATGAGGTTGGGATTTTTCTTAGATTCTTATCTTTTGGAGGAAATCCTTTAATATGTTTCCTTAAAACTTGCAGAAAATCCTAGAATTTAGGCAATGAAGTAGTAATTACGACCTAAATTCTTTTCTTGATGTCTCTTGGATTTTCATGTGGTAGATGATGGTGTTAGAACTTAGAAGAGATGATTAAGGCAAATAGAGAAAATGGGAGAAGCGAGAATTGGAGTTTGGGGGATAAGATGAGTTTGTAAGAGCAGAGGAAGGGGCGGGGGGGGGGGGAGACTAGGTAAGGGCCGGCTTTTTGGAGTTTTATGTGCATGGGAATTCCTTTGGTTTCCCTCTAATTTACCTTAAGAGGCCTATTTAGATTACTAAATATAAACAGTGATGTGATATTCCTGGAAATAAATTTAGAATTGTAAAAACAGTGATGTGATATTCCTGGAGAAGTAAATTTATTTAAACTAAAAACGGTCCATTTTCTTTGTTGATGCAGCTTTGTGTTCACTTTCTAATTTTTTTTAACTGAATGAATTCCTGCTTGATTGTTTTGCACTGTCCAGATTCTTTTGTTGTGGCATCGATTTTGCGGAACTTTACAGGAATCTGCCTTACGCTGGGGTTCTTAAGCCACAAAAATACACCTGAAAGTATAGCTAAAAAATGCAACAGCAGTCATCAATTCACAAAGATCAATATTTAGCGATTTATTAAATAATTCAACAATAGATTTGTAGTTGAAAAACCATCAAATTTGTGATGTAGTTGCCCTACGTATTACTTTTGAAGTAGGGAATCATGGATTTACAGTTGTCCTCGTTGAAAAGCTAATACAAAGTTATTGCAGGATTATGGAATGTGTTCATGCTATATACTCTCTTTTTGTTGATAATTTGTGATCACTACTCGTATTTTAGAGATTCAAGACTCTATGGCAGCTATTGAAATTTACTGCGTTTTCCTTTAAATCATATCCAAGATTCGTAAGCACTCTTTCTCTCAAATCTTTCTGGTAAGGATTCTATTTCATGTTCATATTTCATACTTGAAGGTTGTCAATCCTTCGGTTATTTACGTTGTTATACCAACATATTTTTTTCTAATGAATATCAGTGGATGCATGCAAGGAAATTTCATCTTCATGCCGGTAAAGACGATGAAGGCGAATTTTAGTTTTCGGTTTTTCAAAAGCAGAGGAAGTGAACAAAGTTTCTCACAACAATTCTAGAACACGCGACATCTGCAATGTCAATCATTTGAAAGAATTTGCTAAACGAGGGCGACCCGGTGCACCGAGTTTCCCTTGAGAATCATAAGCAATAACGCCTGAAAAATCAGGTAGCTGGCACTTATCGAGGTTGGATTCGGATTCGGATGCAGCAAGGAGAAGCTGGCACTGCATTGTGAGAGGTTTGGGTTTTGATTGCTTGAATCTTTCATGTTCTGCTTGCATGTCTATTTATGTTTTGGGATCATGTGGATTTGTTTGGGATTGTGTTGGTTAGTGTAGGAGTTGAAAAAGAGAGGAGCTGTTTCTTCTTTAGGTCTCTCATGACCTCCAACTAATCCAGTTCCCTATTACATGCATCGACGAGGTAATCTGCAGAACCTAGGGAAAAAATTTAAAAAATAAAAAATAATAAGTGGAGAGCTTTTTTCTTTCTCCTTTGGTTCCTTAATCAGAATCTTTCTTACACCATGATAGTTGTAAAAAGATGTGGATTGGTATTTACCTTTAATTTTCTGGTTAGAAGTGTTAATTTACAGCAGGTTTGATGCAGCATAAGAAAAATCATATGCATCAGTTAAAAATTATATATTTATATTTGCTATCAAGCACGTGCTTTCCATGTGCAAGATGCTAGGGCGCTGTGTAATGAAACGTTTCATTTTAGTGGGGTGCTTGCGGTTGGCAACCGTTACCTCTTTTTGTTTCAAATTTCTCAAAACCGTCTATTTCTATTGTGTATAAATACTTGATCCATACATCAACAATCTTCCATGGATCAGAAAGAAGAATTGAAAAGTATTTTGTTTGTGTTGGTGCTTTGATTTTGCTTCTGTTTCTCTGTCGGGAATGACTTTAAGAATATTATGTTCATATATTTAGATTTCTTACTGGTGAATCCTTGTCTACAATATTTTTTTTCAGGATTTAAAATGCTGATGTATCAAGCCTTTTCTTTAGTTTAAACATGAAAAAATGTTTTAAAAATCTTATCGAAGATCATGCCAGCCGTATCAGGTTAAAAACATAAATTTCTCATAAAACGAAATCGATATTAATTCGTGTTGTTTTAGTCTCCATGGTATTTTTAGGCATCGGATAGGGTTTTATTTACTTTGAAAATAAGCCATGCCTTATAATTCAATTAACCATTTATACGCTTATGGTGGCTAAAAAATGAGAAATGTACAAATTGTTTGAGAAATTAACTCTGTTTCAGTAGCTTTATTTTGTTTTTCTTTTTTTTTTAAAATGGCAAGTACAATATTATTAGCAGTTTTTTCTCCTTGGCCTCTGTTGTCAAAAAGAAGAACTATTTGAATTTTTGAATCTAATTAAGGGATCAACCCAAAGTTGGAAGCCTTATAATAATATTGTCGAGCTTAAAAGGAAAACGAGTAGTTTGTAATCTTTGAGCCTTTATAATATTTTTAGGCTTAGAATGTAGTAGCTTGTATTGAAATTTACATTTAAAAAAAATATTAAATTCTGTCTCGTTAGCCTTATAATAATATTGTCGAGGTTCAAATATATAAATTTCTCATAAATGGAAAATGAGGAGTTTATAATCTTTGAGCCTCTACAATATTTTTAGGCTTAGAATGGAGTAGATTTTATTGAAAAATAGTTTTAAAAATATTAAAATTCTTATATTGCTAGTTATATAACAATATTGTCGAGATTCAAATATATAAACTTCTCATAAAAAATGCATTGTTTATAATCTTTGAGCCTCTACAATATTTTTAGGCTTAGAATGGAGTAGATTTTATCGAAAAATACTTTAAAATAAATATTAAAACTCTTGTGTTACCCTTATAACAATATTGTTAATATTGTCGAGGTTCAAATATATATACAAATATATATGAGTTGTTTATTATTTGAATTTTTGATTCTAATTAAGGAATCAACCCAAATTTGGAAGCCTTATAATAATATTGTCGAGGTTAAAAGGAAAACTAGTAGTTTGTAATCTTTGAGCCTTTATAATATTTTTAGGCTTAGAATGTAGTAGCTTGTATTGAAATTTACTTTTAAAAAAAAATATTAAATTCTGTCTTTTTAGCCTTATAATAATATTGTCGAGGTTCAAATATATAAATTTCTCATAAATGGAAAATGAGTTGTTTATAATCTTTGAGCCTCTACAATATTTTTAGGGTTAGAATGTAATAGATTTTATAGAAAAATAATGTTAAAATATTAAAATTCTTATCTTTTTAGCTATATAGTTGTTTATAATTTTTGAGCCTCTACAATATTTTTAGGTTTAGAGTGGAGTAGCTTGTATTGAAAATTACCTTTTAAAAAAATTTTAAACTCTGTTTTATTAGCCTTATAAAAATATTGTCGAGGTTCAAATATATAAATTTCTCATAAATGGAAAATGAGGAGTTTATAATCTTTGAGCCTTTACAATATTTTTAGGCTTAGAACGGAGTAGATTTTATTGAAAAATAGTTTTAAAAATATTAAAATTCTTATATTGCTAGTCATATAACAATATTGTCGAGGTTCAAATATATAAACTTCTCATAAAAAATGCATTGTTAATCTTTGAGCCTCTACAATATTTTTAGGCTTAGAATGGAGTAGATTTTATCGAAAAATACTTTAAAATAAATATTAAAACTCTTGTGTTACCCTTATAACAATATTGTTAATATTGTCGAGGTTCAAATATATATATATATATATATATATATATATATATATATATATATATATATATATGTTGTTTATTATTTGAATTTTTGAATCTAATTAAGGAATCAACCCAAATTTGGAAGCCTTATAATAATATTGTCGAGGTTAAAAGGAAAACGAGCAGTTTGTAATCTTTGAGCCTCTACAATATTTTTAGGCTTAGAATGCAGTAGCTTCTATTGAAATTTACTTTTAAAAAAATTATTAAATTTTGTCTTGTTAGCCTTATAACAATATTGTCGAGGTTCAAATATATAAATTTCTCATAAATGGAAAATGAGTTGTTTATAATCTTTGAGCCTCTACAATATTTTTAGGTTTAAAGTGGAGTAGCTTGTATTGAAAATTACCTTTTTAAAAAAATTTAAACTCTGTTTTATTAGCCTTATAAAAATATTGTCGAGATTCAAATATATAAATTTCTCATAAATGGAAAATGAGGAGTTTATAATCTTTAAGCCTCTACAATATTTTTAGGCTTAGATTTTATTGAAAAATACTTTAAAATAAATATTAAAACTCTTGTGTTACCCTTATAACAATATTGTTAATATTGTCGAGTTTTAAATATATATATAAATATATATGAGTTGTTTATTATTTGAATTTTTGAATCTAATTAAGGAATCAACCCAAATTTGGAAGCCTTATAATAATATTGTCGAGGTTAAAAGGAAAACGAGTAGTTTGTAATCTTTGATCCTCTACAATATTTTTAGGCTTATAATGTAGTAGCTTCTATTGAAATTTACTTTTAAGAAAAATATTAAATTCTGTCTTGTTAGCCTTATAACAATATTGTCAAGGTTCAGATATATAAATTTCTCATAAATGGAAAATGAGTTGGAGTTTATAATCATTGAGACTCTATAATATTTTTAAAGCTTAGAACGGAGTAGATTTTATTGAAAAATAGTTTTAAAAATATTAAAATCTTTATCTTGCTAGTCATATAACAATATTGTCGATGTTTAAATATATAAACTTCTCATAAAAAATACATTGTTTATAATTTTTGAGCCTCTACAATATTTTTAGGCTTAGAATTGAGTAGATTTTATCGAAAAATACTTTAAAATAACAATATTGTTAATATTGTCGAAAGGAATCAACCCAAATTTGGAAGCCTTAGAATAATATTGTCGAGGTTAAAAGGAAAACGAGTAGTTTGTAATCTTTGAGCCTCTACAGTATTTTTAGGCTTAGAATGTAGTAGCTTCTATTGAAATTTACTTTAAAAAAAAATATTAAATTCTGTCTTGTTAGTCTTATAACAATATTGTTGAGGTTCAAATATATAAATTTCTCATAAATGGAAAATGAGTTTTTTATAATTTTTGAGCCTCTACTATATTTTTAGGTTTAGAGTGGAGTAGCTTGTATTGAAAATTACCTTTTAAAAAAATTTTAAACTCTGTTTTATTAGTCTTATAAAAATATTATCAAGGTTCAAATATATAAATTTCTCATAAATGGAAAATGAGGAGTTTATAATCTTTGAGCCTCTACAATATTTTTAGGCTTAGAACGGAGTAGATTTTATTGAAAGATTGTTTTAAAAATATTAAGATTCTTATCTTGCTAGTCATATAACAATATTGTCGAGGTTCAGATATATAAACTTCTCATAATATTGTCGAATATATATATAAATATATATGAGTTGTTTATTATTTTTGAGCCTCTATTTTATTTTTAGCTTTAGAATGGAGTAGATTTTATTGAAAAATACTTTTAAAAAACTATATAAAATAAACTCTCGTTAACCTTATAACAATATTGTCGAGGTTCAAATATATAAACTTCTCATAAAAGAAAATGAGTTGTTTATGGTCTTTGAGTCTCTACATTATTTATAGGTTTATAATGGAGTTTATTTTATTGAAAAATACTGCCTTATAACAATATTGTCGAGATTCGAATATATAAACTTCTCATAAATGGAAAATGAGTTGTTTATAATTTTTGAGTTTCTACAATATTTTTAGGCTTAGAATGGAGAAGATTTTATTGAAAAACACTCCAAAATGTTAAAAACTTGCGTTACTATAACAATATTGTCGAGCTTCGAATGCATAAACTTCTCGTAAAGTGAAAATGAGTTGTTTATAATCTCTGAGCCTCTATAATATTTTTAGGCTTAAGGGAGAAGATTTTATTAAAAATTACTTTTCTCATAAAAGGAAATGAGTAGATTTTATTGAAAAATGGTTTTAAAAAATATTAAAACTCTCGTTAGCCTTATAACAATATTGTCGTGGTTCAAATATATCAAAGGAAATGGGTTATTTATAATCTTTTAGCCGGTTTAAAATGGAGTAGATTTTATAGAAAAATACTTTTAAAATATATAATATTTTGAGGCTTAAAATGGAGTTGATTTTATCGAAAAATACTTTAAAAAATAATTAGTTGAGGCTCATATATAAACTTTTTAGAATGGAATTGATTTTATTAAAAAATATTAAAACTCTTGTTAAAGGAAAATGAGTTGTAATTTTATTGAAAAATACTTTTAAAAAATATAAAAACTCTAATCTTGTCGAGGTTTAAATATATAAACTTCTCATTGAAGGATATGAGTTATGTATAATTTTGAGCCTCTACAATATTTTTAAGCTCAGAATGGAGTATATTTTATTGAAAAATACTTAGTATCAACTTGGGAACGAGAAGACGAGATTCGACAGAAGTTTTCACATCGCTTCTCTTAAATTTATGTTTGCTTGTCTTTTCTTGTTCCGGGAATTTCGAGGACGAAATTCTTTTTGTAGTTGGGTATAATGTAACATCCTAGTTCTTTTATACCATGTTCTATTTAAGTATTTTCTTTATCTTATGGCTATTTATTGGTTCAAGATCCAAATATATAAACTTCTAATAAAAGGAATATGAGTTGTTTATAATGCCTCTACAATATTTTTAGGCTTACTCTTATTAGCCGTATAACAATATTGTCGAGGTTTAAATATATAAACTTCTCATAAAAGAAAAATGAGTTGTTCAGGCTCTACAATATTTGTAGGTTTAAAAGTTCTTTTATTGCAAAACATTTAAAGTAGCTTTTATGGGAAAATACTAACAATCTTGTCGAGGTTCAAAAACTTCTCATAAGATGAAATGGAGTAATTTATAATCTTTGAGCCTCTAAAATCAATTATATTTAAAAGAAAGGGGGTTATTAATTTGGAATAAGATTATGATCGCTTCTCACGGAACCAGCGGGGCTCATGTGGAGAAAAAAAGGAGGTAGGCAAAAAAAAGAAACACCTGCAGCACTTAAAGTAGGAAAAATGGAAAAAGGTAAATTAGAAAAATCACGGAGGAGAATCACAGAGAAGGAGAATCGCGGAGGAGAATCACTCCCATTTTTTATTAATGATTTGTTATGTTCACATACTAATTTTGTTTATCCTTTTATTTATTTTGATGCAGTCAATCGAGTTCGTCGCTGTTCAGAGTTTGGTACATCAACTTTCATTCAATCTAAACATTTTCGAACTTCTACATGTCAGACGTAATGGGATATGGCACTGTTCAGAGTTTGGTACATCAACTTTCATTCAATCTAGACATTTTCGAACTTCTACATGCGAGAAAAAAAATTTAATGGTTTTTTTTTGGTTATATACGTACACGCATGTGCAAAATACTAGTATTTTTTGGCTTACAATACAATAGATTTTATTGAGGAATACTTTTAAAAAAATATTAAAAATCTTATCTCTACTATTATAATGCTAAAAGGAAGGGGTTTCTATTTTGAAATCAAATTTGTAATGTGGCATTGTGATTTGCAAGAGAAAATGACTAAAAAAACGCCCAAAAAAATCAATTGAAATTTTATAACCGCAACTACCATGTCATTAAACCTATTAACAGTTCGTAATATCCAATTCCACCCCCATAATCTCTTAATTTCTTCAAATCTCTCTAACAATTTCCTTTAATTACACCACTCTCACAATCAATTTCTTCTGCGAAACTACACAAAGATTGCATATTAATTTCTATTGTGTCCATATTGTCAAGGTTCAAATATATAAATTTCTCATAAATGGAAAATGAGGAGTTTATAATCTTTGAGCCTCTACAATATTTTTAGGCTTAGAACGGAGTAGATCTTATTGAAAAATAGTTTTAAAAATATTAAAATTCTTATCTTGCTAGACATATAACAATACTGTCGAGGTTCAAATATATAAACTTCTCATAAAAAATGCAGTGTTTATAATCTTTAAGCCTCTACAATATTTTTAGGCTTAGAATGGAGTAAATTTTATCGAAAAATACTTTAAAATAAATATTAAAACTCTTGTGTTACCCTTATAACAATATTGTTAATATTGTCGAGGTTCAAATATATATATATAAATATATATGAGTTGTTTATTATTTGAACTTTTGAATCTAATTAAGGAATCAACCCAAATTTGGAAGCCTTATAATAATATTGTCGAGGTTAAATGGAAAACGAGTAGTTTTTAATCTTTGAGCCTCTACAATATTTTTAGGCTTAGAATGTAGTAGCTTCTATTGAAATTTACTTTTAAAAAAATATATTAAATTCTGTCTTGTTAGCCTTATAACAATATTGTCGAGGTTCAAATATATAAATTTCTCATAAATGGAAAATGAGTTGAACTCTGTTTTATTAGCCTTATAAAAATATTGTCGAGATTCAAATATATAAATTTCTCATAAATGGAAAATGAGGAGTTTATAATCTTTGAGCCTCTACAATATTTTTAGGCTTGGAACGGAGTAGAATTTATTGAAAAATAGTTTTAAAAATATTAAAATTCTTATCTTGCTAGTCATATAACAATATTGTCGAGGTTCAAATATATAAACTTCTCATAAAAATTGCATTGTTTATAATCTTTGAGCCTCTACAATATTGTTAGGCTTAGAATGGAGTAGATTTTATCGAAAAATACTTTAAAATAAATATTAAAACTCTTGTGTTACCCGAGTTGTTTATTATTTGAATTTTTGAATCTAATTAAGGAATCAACCCAAATTTGGAAGCCTTATAATAATATTGTCGAGGTTAAAAGGAAAACGAGTAGTTTGTAATCTTTGAGCCTCTACAATATTTTTAGGCTTATAATGTAGTGGCTTCTATTGAAATTTACTTTATTGTCGAGGTTCAAATATATAAATTTCTCATAAATGGAAAATGAGTTGTTTATAATCTTTGAGCCTCTACAATATTTTTAGGTTTAGAGTGGAGTAGCTTGTATTGAAAATTACCTTTTAAAAAAATTTTAAACTCTGTTTTATTAGCCTTATAAAAATATTGTCGAGATTCAAATATATAAATTTCTCATAAATGGAAAATGAGGAGTTTATAATCTTTGAGCCTCTACAATATTTTTAAGCTTAGAACGGAGTAGATTTTATTGAAAAATAGTTTTAAAAATATTAAAATTCTTATCTTGCTAGTCATATAACAATATTGTCGAGGTTCAAATATATAAACTTCTCATAAAAAATGCATTGTTTATAATCTTTGAGCCTCTACAATATTTTTAGGCTCAGAATGGAGTAGATTTTATCGAAAAATACTTTATAATAAATATTAAAACTCTTGTGTTACCCTTATAACAATATTGTTAATATTGTCGAGATTCAAATATATATAAAAATATATATGAGTTGTTTATTATTTGAATTTTTGAATCTAATTAAGGAATCAACCCAAATTTGGAAGCCTTATAATAATAATGCCGAGGTTAAAAGGAAAACGAGTAGTTTGTAATCTTTGAGCCTCTACAATATTTTTAGGCTTATAATGTAGTAGCTTCTATTGAAATTTACTTTTAAAAAAAATATTAAATTCTGTCTTGTTAGCCTTACAACAATATTGTTGAGGTTCAAATATATAAATTTCTCATAAATCGAAAATGAGTTGTTTATATTTTTTGAGCCTCTACAATATTTTTAGGTTTAGAGTGGAGTAGTTTGTATTGAAAATTACCTTTTAAAAAAAATTTAAACTCTGTTTTATTAGCCTTATAAAAATATTGTCGAGGTTCAAATATATAAATTTCTCATAAATGGAAAATGAGGAGTTTATAATCTTTGAGCCTCTACAATATTTTTAGGCTTAGAACGGAGAAGATTTTATTGAAAAATAGTTTTAAAAATATTAAAATTCTTATCTTGCTAGTCATATAACAATATTGTCGAAGTTCAAATATATAAACTTTTCATAAAAAAATGCATTGTTTATAATCTTTGAGCCTCTACAATATTTTTAGGCTTAGATTGGAGTAGATTTTATCGAAAAATACCTTAAAATATATATTAAAACTCTTGTGTTACCCTTATAACAATATTGTTAATATTGTCGAATATATATAAAAATATATATGAGTTGTTTATTATTTTTGAGCCTCTATTTTATTTTTTGCTTTAGAATGTTGTAGATTTTATTGAAAAATACTTTTAAAAAACTATATAAATAAACTCTCGCTAACCTTATAACAATATTGTCGAGGTTCAAATATATAAACTTCTCATAAAAGAAAATGAGTTGTTTATGATCTTTGAGCCTCTACATTATTTATAGGTTTATAATGGAGTTTATTTTATTGAAAAATACTTTTAAAAAATATTAAAACTCTTGTTAGCCTTATAACAATATTGTCGAGATTCGAATATATAAACTTCTCGTAAATGGAAAATGAGTTGTTTATAATTTTTGAGTTTCTACAATATTTTTAGGCTCAGAATGGAGAAGATTTTATTGAAAAATACTTCAAAATATCAAAAACTCAGGGAGAAGATTTTATTAAAAATTACTTTTCTCATAAAAGGAAATGAGTAGATTTTATTGGAAAATAGTTTTAAAAAATATTAAAACTCTCGTTAGCCTTATAACAATATTGTCGTGGTTCAAATATATCAAAGGAAATGAGTTATTTATAATCTTTTAGCCTTTACAATATATTTAGGTTTAAAATGGAGTAGATTTTATAGAAAAATACTTTTAAAATATAATAAAACTCGCGTTATTATAACAATATTGTTGTATGTAAACTTCTCATGAAAGGAAAATGAGTTGTTGATAATCTTTGAGCCTCTATAATATTTTGAGGCTTAAAATGGAGTTGATTTTATTGAAAAATACTTTAAAAAATAATTAGTTGAGGCTCAAATATATAAACTTCTTAGAATGGAATTGATTTTATTAAAAAATATTAAAACTCTTGTTAGCCTAAGATTTAAATATATAAACTTCTCGTAAAAGGAAAATGGGTTGTAATTTTATTGAAAAATACTTCTAAAAAATATAAAAACTCTTATCATGTTGAGGTTCAAATATATAAACTTCTCATTGAAGGAAATGAGTTATGAATAATTTTTGAGCCTCTACAATATTTTTAAGCTCAAAATGGAGTATATTTTATTGAAAAATACTTAGTATCAAGTTGGGAACGAGATGACGAGATTCGACAGAAGTTTTCACATCGCTTCTCTTAGATTTATGTTTTCTTCTCTTTTCTTGTTCCGGGAATTTCGAGCACGAAATTCTTTTTGTAGTTGGGTATAATGTAACATCCTAGTTCTTTTATACCATGTTCTATTTGAGTATTTTCTTTATCTTATGGCTATTTATTGGTTCAAGATTCAAATATATAAACTTCTAATAAAAAGAATATGAGTTGTTTATAATGCCTCTACAATATTTTTAGGCTTAGAAGAAAAGTGTTTATTGAAAAATACTTATTAGGTTCAAATACTCTCTTGTTAGCCGTATAACAATATTGTCGAGGTTTAAATATATAAACTTCTCATAAAAGAAAAATGAGTTGTTCATAATGTTTGAGGCTCTACAATATTTGTAGGTTTAAAAGTTCTTTTATTGCAAAACATTTAAAGTAGCTTTTATGGGAAAATACTAACAATCTTGTCGAGGTTCAAAAACTTCTCAAAAGAGGAAATGGAGTAATTTATAATCTTTGAGCCTCTAAAATCAATTATATTTAAAAGAAAGGGGGTTATTAATTTGGAATAAGATTATGATCGCTTCTCACGGAACAAGCGGGGCTCATGTGGAGAAAAAAACGAGGTAGGAAAAAAAAGAACCACTTGCAGCACTTAAAGTAGGAAAAATGGAAAAAGGTAAATTAGAAAAATCACGGAGGAGAATCACGAGAATCACGGAGAAGGAGAATCGCGGAGGAGAATCACGAGAATCACGGAGAAGGAGAATCGCGGAGGAGAATCACGAGAATCACTTATTAATGATTTGTTTTGTTCACATACTAATTTTGTTTATTCTTTTATTTATTTTGATGCAGTCAATCGAGTACGTCGTAATGGGATATGGCGCTGTTCAGAGTTTGGTACATCAACTTTCATTCAATCTAGACATTTTCGAACTTCTACATGTCAGAAAAAAAATTTAATGGTTTTTTTTGGTTATATACGTGCGCGCATACTAGTATTTTTTGGCCTACAATACAATAGATTTTATTGAGAAATACTTTTAAAAAAATATTAAAAATCTTATCTCTACTATTATGCGAAAAGGAAGGGGTTTTCTATTTTGAAATCAAATTTGTAATGTGGCATTGTGATTTGCAAGAGAAAATGACTAAAAAAACGCCCAAAAAAATCAATTGAAATTTTATAACCGCAACTACCATGTCATTAAACCTATTAACAGTTCGTAATATCCAATTCCACCCCCATAATCTCTTAATTTCTTCAAATCTCTCTAACAATTTCCTTTAATTACACCACTCTCACAATCAATTTCTTACAATTTCCTTCAATCCACTCTCACAATCAATTTCTTCTGCGAAACTACACAAAGATTGCAAATTAATTTCTATTGTGTTCATATTATTTTCTTTGAGCCTCTATAATATTTTTAGGCTTAGAATGTAGTAGCTTGTATTGAAATTTACTTTTAAAAAAAATATTAAATTCTGTCTTGTTAGCCTTATAATAATATTGTCGAGGTTCAAATATATAAATTTCTCATAAATGGAAAATGAGTTGTTTATAATCTTTGAGCCTCTACAATATTTTTAGTGTTAGAATGTAATAGATTTTATAGAAAAATAATGTTAAAATATTAAAATTCTTATCTTGTTTGCTATTTAGTTGTTTATAATTTTTGAGCCTCTACAATATTTTTAGGTTTAGAGTGGAGTAGCTTGTATTGATAATTACCTTTTAAAAAAAATTTAAACTCTGTTTTATTAGCCTTATAAAGATATTGTCGAGATTCAAATAAATAAATTTCTCATAAATGGTAAATGAGGAGTTTATAATCTTTAAGCCTCTACAATATTTTTAGGCTTAGAACGAAGTAGATTTTATTGAAAAATAGTTTTAAAATGAGTAGTTTGTAATCTTTGAGCCTCTACAATATTTTTAGGCTTAGAATGTAGTAGCTTCTATTGAAATTTACTTTTAAAAAAATATTAAATTCTGTCTTGTTAGCCTTATAACAATATTGTCGAGGTTCAAATATATAAATTTCTCATAAATGGAAAATGAGTTGTTTATAATCTTTGAGCCTCTAAAATATTTTTAGGTTTAGAGTGGAGTAGCTTGTATTGAAAATTACCTTTTAAAAAAAATTTAAACTCTGTTTTATTAGCTTTATAAAAATATTGTCGAGGTTCAACTATATAAATTTCTCATAAATGGAAAATGAGAAGTCTTTGAGCCTCTAGAATATTTTTATGCTTAGAATGGAGTAGATTTTATCGAAAATACTTTAAAATAGATATTAAAACTCTTGTGTTACGCTTATAACAATATTGTTAATATTGTCGAGGTTCAAATATATACATAAATATATATGAGTTGTTTATTATTTGAATTTTTGAATCTAATTAATGAATCAACCCAAATTTGGAAGCCTTATAATAATATTGTCGAGGTTAAAAGGAAAACGAGTAGTTTGTAATCTTTGAGCCTCTACAATATTTTTAGGCTTAGAATGTAGTAGCTTCTATTGAAATTTACTTTTAAAAAAAATATTAAATTCTGTCTTGTTAGGAGTTTATAATCTTTGAGTCTCTACAATATTTTTAGGCTTAGAACGGAGTAGATTTTATTGAAAAATAGTTTTAAAAATATTACAATTCTTATCTTGCTAGTCATATAACAATATTGTCGAGGTTCAAATATATAAACTTCTCATAAAAAATGCATTGTTTATAATCTTTGAGCCTCTACAATATTTTTAGGCTTAGAATGGAGTAGATTTTATCGAAAAATACTTTAAAATAAATATTAAAACTCTTGTGTTACCCTTATAACAATATTGTTAATATTGTCGAGGTTCAAATATATATATAAATATATATGAGTTGTTTATTATTTTTGAGCCTCTATTTTATTTTTAGCTTTAGAATGGAGTAGATTTTATTGAAAAATACTTTTAAAAAACTATATAAAATAAACTCTCGCTAACCTTATAACAATATTGTCGAGATTCAAATATATAAACTTCTCATAAAAGAAAATGAGTTATTTATGATCTTTGAGCCTCTACAATATTTATAGGTTTAGAATGGAGTTTATTTTATTGAAAAATACTTTTAAAAAATATTAAAACTCTTGTTAGCCTTATAACAATATTGTCGAGGTTCGAATATATAAACTTCTCGTAAATGGAAAATGAGTTGTTTATAATTTTTGAGTTTCTACAATATTTTTAGGCTTAGAATGGAGAAGATTTTATTGAAAAATACTTCAAAATATTAAAAACTCGCGTTATTATAACAATATTGTCGAGCTTCGAATATATAAGCTTCTCGTAAAAGGAAAATGAGTTGTTAATAATCTTTGAGCCTCTATAATATTTTTAGGCTTAAGGGAGAAGATTTTATTAAATTTTCTTGAAAAATAGTTGTAAAAAATATTAAAACTCTCGTTAGCTTTATAACAATATTGTCGTGGTTCAAATATATCAAAGGAAATGAGTTATTTATGATCTTTTAGCCTTTACAATATCTTTAGGTTTAAAATGGAGTAGATTTTATAGAAAAATACTTTTAAAATATAATAAAATTCTTATCCGCGCCTCAAGCATATCCACCCACACATTAAGCTGCTCCACTCGATCTTGGAGCCGACGAATCTTCTCCTGTAAAGCAGCAGCCACATCTGCACGTGTCTAGGCCACAACGTACTCGTGGACGGACAGAGGCCTGGCAAAGTGTCACGTCCCGCTTCCCAAAATACGGAATACGAGGGGTTAAGAAGGCCAGCCATGCTCCTACAGTCAAGGAAACGTCCTGCCGTAGTCACACTTCGGCTTCTAGTTTTACGTGGTAATCAGTAATTGAGAAATGCAGTCACTAAATCAAAACAGATACAAAGTAACTAACCAGATAGAGATCAAGGAAGTATAGCTCTGAGTCGCTGATCAAGATGTCCGCAATATCCTCGAGGTACGTCAGGTCCTGGTCCGATCTAAATCCACTTCTCACTCTGAGCATGCATACTCAGGTCGTCAGAGCAACACAATAGCAATAAATATAAATGCAAATATAAACATGTGCAATGATGATAAACATGAAACAGTAAATACATAATGATGACGCTCGTGAAATAATCGGTACAAGTAAACAGTAAAGTAGGTATATCAAATCAGTAAGCAATGGATGTCAATGTCACTAACCCTATTAGTCTCTAAGTCTCACTATCCAGGTCGCTAAACCTATCGTCAGTTCAAGTGTGAGAGTCAACCACTCGTGAGTATCCCCCACCCAAAGGTAGTGCCCCAGGGGCAAGGGAACACGGGCCCGAGTCGCTCGCTAACAATCAGTAATATCACCCATATAACTCCAGAATCGATGTGTATGCCGGCAATGGGACTCCCGAGATTCCGTTGAACTCACACTCAAACTACCCCACACCCCGTGGTCTACATCAAACACCAACCATAAACTCAACTACTAGTCAGTCCATGACAAGTCTACGCGAGAACTGGAGACAGGATCCCCATCAAGCATGTCTCGACTGATACCCAAGATAAATGGACAGTGTTTGGTGCCTTACCTATGACACTAATATAAGTGCTCCATAACCTTCCCATTCCAGTTATAGTTACACTTATATATGTCCCATAGAGGTCGACAATGCAATAAATCCATAGGGTCCGCTGATTGTGTACAAGTACGTGTCACTTTCACTTATTCATTCACACTTTATCACTACGTACTTACCACAATCAAAACACTAATATCTAACACTGGATAATGTACACGATCACTAGGTTACCAATGCAATGACATATACATGATATGATGAGAATACAAAAATTACGATATGAATAGAATATCATCAGCCGGTGTCCTACCACTTGTATAATTCACTATAAATCATACATGCAGAATCGAGCGAAACAATATAAAAGGGGTAAATAGTATATTTAATTATCTATCCATAAAAATTGGTTTCGCATCAATTGGGTTTCAGGTTTACTAGTTGTGGCCATTTCAATTTAAGTATTCACTGCTGGAAATCCGATTCCAGATTTGGAAGTCCGTTTCGTAACACATTTTACTCCCAGTTAGGATCAAAATTAGGCGACACTATAGTTGAACAATATTTAGGGTTATCAGTTAGGTTTCCAACGCAATTGGAGGATCAGTAATATCCTATATCAACAGGGAGTTATGGTCAGGTTAAGTTCGATGTGTAAAATCTGTCACTGCAGAATTCAGCTGGACGCATCGGTATTATAAAATGTGTTAAAAATATCATACAGAACAGGAATCCAATGAAACCAGTGGGGTAAGAAATCTAACTCAATTTTATACGTAACTATATCAGGTTACGCACATTTTCACATCTGAGCAAGGCTATACAGTGATTTAAAGACAAGGGTTAACTGGGATTACTGGTCTGGACTGCAGTCCAGAATCGTAATTCTCCTCAGTTCTCTCTATCATAACTTGTTAAAATTCAGAGGTAAACTATAGAGTACTGTAGGTTAATCAGTTAGCTTCCATACAAGCCATGGAACGCTAAAATCCGATTTGTAAAAGATTTAATATGAATTTAACGGTCTAGCGTGTTCAGGAAAATTCTGATTTCACAATGATTATCGGGGTAAAATTTTATAGGTGAAACGATATTTATTTGTAACCAAATTTCTGTAGCACCACTGTGAATAGTAAAAGGGTGTAACAATCACAAGTTCCGCCATTTAAAGATGGGTTTTCACTTAAAGTTATGCATCGAAATCTAGATTTAAGCATTCGATTCGCAGTCGAAATGCCCGTTTCTTTTAACTAAACCTGCCTTATTGGGTTCTACGATTTCCATACGATATTATCACTAGATTTTAGAATAGATCATGACCCAAATCAATATTACTAAAATTAATACGGTTTACTATTTAAAACGCCGTGGTAATATTTTGGTGTAAACATAAACGTATATATTAATCTATTCATTACTGTAGCATGTAAGCAAGTGGCGAGCACTTGCCTCGATCGACATGGAAAGATGGCGACGACTCCGGCACAGTGATGGACAGCAGAAGCAATAATACGACGACGTCCTTGGTTCTACGATGATCGGGTTTGGCTTGAACAGTGATCGGCTGCGGCTAAGGCTCGAGTGCAGCGGAGAGGGGCTTAAGCTTGACGTCTTGACTGCGGTGGTCCGTACGGCGGCGGCTTGGAGCTCCGGCGGAAAGCAGGCGGTGGAGTTGCGGTGCTGGCGTGGCAGGGTGCACGTCGGCAGAGAGGTGGTGCCGTCGTAGGTTCTCGCTGGATGGTGGTGAGGTGAGGAAGTCGGCGAGATGGGGCTCGGGGTTGGGTTGGCCGCTCGGTCGTGACTCAGGTGAAGTTCGAGGGTGGTGGCAGCGCGGAGGTTGGTGGATATGGTAGTGGCCTCGTCGACGGTGGGTCCAAGGAGGAGGTCGAGGCGGAAGGAGGGGCTACAGCCGTCGGCGTTGGGGTGAAGAGTTCCGGCGAGGTGAGCTATGCAGGCGAGGGTGCTTGGGGAAAGTCAAGGTCGCCGGAGATGGGTGTGCAGGACGAGGTGAGGTTGTTGGGTTCGCCGCGGGCGCGGTTGCGGCGCTCGGGGTGATGGTGGGTTGTCGGTTGATGAAATGGAGGAAAGAGGTTGCAGAAGGGGTCGACTTGGCAAGCTCGGTGGTCGGTGGAAGCTCAACGGTGGTGGTTCGCCGGCGACAGGGGAGGAACTTGGCGGGGTGTACGGGAGAGGAGGCAGTGGGTTTCGAGGGTTGCAGATGGTCGTCGGCACGGTGATAAGAGGGGGCGAAGACAGCAAGGTGGTCGAAGGAGTTGAAGCTTGGTGGCACGGGGCCGGTGGAGACGACGCGGAGGCGGTTGGAGGTGCTGTCGATGGTGAGGGGAGGCTCGGCGCAGGGGTATGCAGGCGAGGGGCTCTGGTTGGTGGTTGTAGTCGAGGGTGAGGTGTGAGGCGGAGCTCCGATGGTGGGTTAATAGTGGGGTGCTCGGCGGGTTCGTCGGCGGCAGCAAGGGAGATGGGTTTTGGATAGAAGGAGGTGGTGGAGGTGAGGGAGCTCGGCTTGTATGAGCGAGAGAGGGAGACGAGGTCGAGGGAGTAGGCGAGCGCACGCGTGAGGTCGTGGGCCGAGGAGTGGGGATGAGGTCGCGACGAGGAGGGGGCATAGGAACGAGCGCGACGACGTGGGAGAGAAGGAAGAAGCGGGAAAAAGAGGAGTGGGAAGGAAGAAGCGGGTCGGGTAAGGGGGGTCGGGTCGGGTCGGTTCATGGGCAAGGGCTGGGATTGGCGCTGGGCTGAGATTGGATTTTTTTTGTACTGAGGAAAAATAAAAGAGAGATAGAGAGGGAGTGGCTGGGCTTGGGAGGAATAAAAAGGGAATGGGAAATAAAAGGGAAATAGACAATAGGGTTTGGGTTTGGGGTTTTAAAATAAATAAAATAATTATAAATATAAATAAATAAATTTCGTAAGTAACACTTTATAAAATACGGATATTGGTGTATAAAAAGAACTGGGTATTACACAAAGTATCGGTGGGCCCAAGGACCAACCCCGCGCTCATAACCACCGTGATGTCCGCCGGATATCGAATCCAGAACAAGGACAATGAGGGTAATCGAGTCGTCGGGGCCAAGTCCTAAGGCGTTTGTCCTCTCCTGGAACTGGGTCTGTGAAGAATATATATATATATATATATAATATATATATATATACGTGTTAATTTAAATACAGTATCGACTTGATTATATGAAACTTACGCCTCTGTGTAACGCGGACCGTCTCCTGGCAGCAGTATAGTTGGCGGGATCTTTCTTTTTCTGCGATAAAATTAGGATTTATTTCAATAAGTAATTTGCAACAAAGAAAACATATATTTTTAAACGTCGAAATACTCACGAGCTGGTGCTGAGTGCTAGCTTGCGACCGCTTCCCTTGGATCAGGATAGCGCATTCTCTGACGCCCTTGTTCCAATTCTCCATGTTGCGAATCGACGCCGCCTTACAAATATATTGAAAAAAAATATTATATATCACAAAATATGATTTCATGTTATATTATTATAATCTTAAAAATTAAATATTATACCTGAACATCATCACGCTCGTAAAACGCGACTAGCAGCGGTCAATCCTCTCTCTAGACATCCTGAAAAACGGCTTCCATCATCGCCACCCTTTATTCTTCAGTCGCCGTAGTCCAGGTAATGTAATGATGCTTCCTTCATATCGACGTCTCCTTTTGAAAACCTGGCATTCAGATATGACCTAGTCTATGGGCCGATATGCATCGAACAGCGTAAGAACGCTATCCTCGCCGATGACGCCGATGAATCTGTAATGTCCCTGGGTCTGAAATTACAAAAATTTAAATAAATATATATAAATATAACGACGATTAAATTTAAATGTATAAAAGGGTATGTGATACCTGGTTGATCAATCATATTTATTGCATATTTTTACAGTCATTTTCCCTATTATTATTAATTATTAAAATGTGTTATTTATAATTTAAGAACATATATGGGTTTATTTGTAAAAAGAATATTGTCAAATATTTCTTAATTTATAATTAATATAATTGGGAAATATATACATATCATATTTAAATAAAATATCCATGAGATTATTAATTATTAAAATATGCATATTATATCATATCAAATATTCTTAACCAATATTATTAAGATATCATGTCATATCATTGGTTGGAATATTATCTCAAATAAAATAAATGCTACTAACAATTTGATTTGAGATATTGTGCAGGTTTAAAATAACAAATCAGCTCAAGACTGCAAAGAGGATTGAGGAAATCAAATCAAATCGAATGAGGAAACCGAATTTGCCGAATGTTGGGAGCAAATTGAAGAATCTCGCAACTGCAGAGAGAAAAAGATATTTTCGGAATATTTTTATCAGAAAAATCTCCTAACATCACAAGAAGAAGGCACGAAAAACCTAGAGACGCAACTCCATCAGAAGGCGGCGGAACCGCGATTAAAAGGAGCAAGCGGCGGCGGAAGCGCGGTCTAATCGTGGCCGTTGGATATGAAAATTCAGGGGCATGATCGTCTTTTCACATACTTTAAGATGACATTAGGGTTTCAAGTTCCAGAGCCTATAAAAAGGACCGAGTGCAATTAGGGTTAATCATCTATCCACTGATCTACTGATCGAGCAATCTAAATCTCTCGAGAAAACTAGGATTTGTAGTTTAGTTTTTCAGCGATCAACTTATGTAATGCAATTGATTATTCAATAAAAGGTAGATTTTTTTAAATCTTGTCTCATTACTTTCCGCATTTTAATTTCTGCATTTACTTTTCCGTAATTTTAATTTTGTTATTTCTTATGGGTTCATTCATCTTTAATCTTTCCTCATTTACTTTGTTTTCCCCGATGAGTGAGTAAATTCTTGTTTGTTAGGGTTTGTAGGATAGGGTAGTATAATGGATGAAAAAATCCCTTAATTTCTTTTTAAAGTTTTAATTTTTATAAACTTTAGCAAAATAAGACTTAATCCTCTTATTCGGCCGTGCTATCTATTCATAATAGTTACGACCACGATTTGAGATTAATTAATACTTGCTTTGTTGAGGGCTTGAGATAAATAGGGATCAATGGAAGGACAAGGGTCGCTAGAGGGAAACCCTAATTCCTCCAAAAATCCTAATCCACATTCATCATTATTTCTTTAATATTAAATAATTAAAAGATAAAAAGAATTATTTTTAAAACTCTATCCATTAACTACTCAATCCGATAAACCCTATTCTCTTATAAAAATTTTAAATTTTCTTAGTATAAAATGATAAAAATCCACATTTTTTTATTAACTCGTCTAAAACAAGATAAATAATTCACCATTTCTCTGTAGACGACCGGTACTCACTATCGGCTAGCTATTGCGACACCGTTATTGATTGCGGTATTTAGAACACATACAAAGACTCAGTTTTTCACACCAATCAAATGGCGCCGTTACCGGGAAAATAGTAGTGATATTTTTCTTGTTATTCGGCTTGATTTCTGAAAAAAATCCAGAAAAAAATAAAAATAAAAAGAGAACCAAAAAACCGCATTTTGTGTTTTTAAAGATTCTTGTGCGAGTTTTGCACGAAATTTGGAGCAATTGGAGCAAACCAACAGAGATTCAGAGACAGTCAAATAGGACCAGATGAGCATTGGAGTGCTGTGAAAATTTTTGGAGAAGAGACTCCATCAACCGGCGGCAGAACCGTGGCCAAAAGGCATGTTTGGCGGCTGAACCGTGGCCATCTTAGGGAGTTAAGCCCCCAAATCTTTCTGATATTATTTTATCGTCTTGCGCTCTCCTCTGAAGCTCCAATAAACTGTTTTTATCTGCAGGATTCTTTGCAAACAACGCCGCTAAAAAAAATTCTATTTGCGTGTTTTTGGATTGTTTTGCATATTTAAAACGGATATTAAGTGGCAAGAAACCCAACTTCATATTAGGTAGGGATTTCATCACCCTTCCTAGGCCCCATAAATCACAAACAAGTATACCGTCACGCCCCGCTTCCCAGTATACGGAGAAGTAGACGTGACGGGCCACGACGTATTTACTCAGAAGTAAACACACTAAGCGTAAATAAGCAATATAAATGAATACACAAAATTAACAAGAGATGTAATAATAAACAACAACTTTTATTAACATTCTTTCTTTACATTACAACTGATTTGAAAAGAAATGTACAATGATAAAAGCAATGCCTAAACAATGGCATGCGAATGAAAAGGAAATAAATACAAGTAGTCTAGAAGTTTGGCCCTTCTGTGAACTGATCCAAGTCCTCCTGGCTGGGCTCGGTCTCTTGAGAGTCGGGTCCTCCTGACGAACATTCTAAGAAAAGAAAGAAACAGGAATGTCGTCAGCGAACTAACGCTCGGTAAGTACCAAAAGAAAGAATAGAATAGAACAAGTAGATAGGGAAGAACTGATAATTTATACAGGTATAAGTTTGTTAAACTAACATAGTTGTTTGTAGCTTGGTACAGAAGGTGTCAGTGTATACGAGAAGAGTCCAACTTTTCCCGTGGACTAAGGTAACCCGGTAGTACAAGGCCCCATCAAGACCCACGGGACAACATCAATGGATGTTTATCTACATCTTTTAGTGTCCATCATCATGCCACTTTTAAGACATTCTGTACCAATCTAACCCGTTAAAACCCCGTAATGTATATTGTACTGATTTGTAGTTATCAGACTTGCCGAGACCATGGATATAAGTGTTTACTGCCGAAAACGGGAGACGGAACCGGGATGGTTCGTCTTGCCTGAATTTAGGGGCAGATGCTATTTGGATTTATCTGTCCATCTCTCCGAAGATGCCAAGTTGATTTATGGCACCGTGTATCGGAGGTTTGGATGGATGCGGCCAGTAGCAGACTTCGTCAGATTCCCCCTCGTTTGCGAAGGGTTTTTGATTGTGGGACGCTCTTCCCTGCAGGCGTAAGCCCCTGCAATTAATTACGTTAACGCATCGCGGTAACCACTTTCTCCTGCTCCAGCAGTTCACTTCATGTCGTGTGTTTGTTTTATTTTTGGTTGCCCGTGGATTGTATACGGAGACTTATTTATGTTGTCGCCCGTAGGGCGTGGATTAGTCCAAATCTGTATATTAGTTTGGTTTGATTTAAGGATCGTTAATCTCGTTTGTGATTAAGATCAACTTAAGTGTTTGTTAAGGATACGTTAGTCTAATTTTAGACTAAGATCTATTCAACAGGATTTTTTTAGGATCATTCAGATCTAACAAAAGAGCATTTGGGCTCTATTGTTTTAGTTTAAGGACGTCACGGTCCGTAGCTAGTTTAAGAACGTTTCGGTCCGTTCTTAGTTTAAGGACGTTTCGGTCCATAGCTAGTTTAAGGACGTTGCGGTCCATTGTAGTTTAAGGACGTTACGGTTCATAGCTAGTTTATGGACGTTGCGGTCCATAGCATTGTTGGTTATCGGGACCCACCACCTCTCTGAAAACGTTGGAGAATCACAACGACATATATAAAAGGTGTGGAGAGATGTACTCTTAAACCAATGATTGTTCGTCAGAAGATCGGTAGTCTTGTTTGGGACTAAGACCAATTTGGAAAATAACGAGCACATGAGCTTAGCTGCTTAAGAGTTTGGCCAACTTGGGCTCAACCCACTTAGTCTGTGTCATTTCCTTTTTAAATAAAGTGTTAAACACTTGCTTGGACCCCGTCCTTTTTCTGTGCAAATAATGCTGAGCATTTATGTGGGTTCTGATACTCACACTTGTTGAAAACTCTTTATGGCGTTGGGCTCTATTTGGTGAGTGTAGAGGACTTTATGTTAAACGGCGCCCACGTGAGGGGCACGTGAGACGCTTGGCGCCGAGAGCCAACCATTGAGTGCTAAGCACTCTTTATTTGAGCAGCGCCCACGTGAAGGGCACGTGAGGTGCTTGGCGCTGAGTGCTAACCATTGAGTGCTAAGCACTCTTCATTTGAGCAGCGCCCACGTGAGGGGAATGTGAGGCGCTTGGCGCTGAGCGCCAACCATTGAGTACTAAGCACTCTTTATTTGGGCAGCACCCACGTGAGGGGCACGTGATGCGCTTGGCGCTTGTTCTCCACCGAAAGCCGCGACCGGGACGTTGGGACGTCTGGCCTGAATTTTAGGGGCAGATGTTATTTGAATTTATTTGTCCACCTCTCCGAAGATGCCAAGTTGATTTATGGCACAATGTATCGAAGGTTTAGACGGATGCGGCCGATGTAGCAGACTTCGTCAGATTCCCCCTCATTGTGAGGGTTTTTTTGATTGTGGGGACGCTCTTCCCTGCAGGCGCAAGCTCCTGCAGTTAATTATGCTACCGCATCGTGGTAACAATTTTCTCCTTCTCCAGATGGTCACTTCGTGTCGTGTATGTTTGTTTTGTTTTTTGGTTGCCCGTGGATTGTATACGGAGACTAATGTATGTTGTCGCCCGTAGGCCGTGGATTAGTCTAAATCCGTATTTTCTTAGATTTGGGTTTAGGGTTTAAGGATGCGTTAGTCTCATTTGAGACTAAGATCAACTTAAACGTTTGTTAAGGATACGTTGGTCTAATTTTAGACTAAGATCAACTTAACGGGATCGTTTAGATCAATAAAAGAGCATTTGGGCTCTATTGTTTTAGTTTAGGGACTTTGCGGTCTAGTTTAAAGACATCATAGTCTATAGAGTTTAAAAAAATCATAGTCTGTAAAGTTTAAGGACATCACAGTCCATGAGTTTAAGGACCCCACAATCCGTAAAGTTTAAGGACGTCATAGTCCATGAGTTTAAGGACCCCACAGTCCATGGAATATCTGGTTGTCGGGACCCGTCACCTCTCTGAAGACGTTGAAGGATTACAACGACAAATATCAGAGGAGTGAAGAGATGTACCCTTGAACCAATATTGGTTGGAAGATCTATAGTCCAATTTGGGACTAAGATCAAAGATTTGTGAGCACATAGGCTCAATTGATCTGAATTAGGGATCTGTGGCCACTTTGGGCTCGGCCCATTTAATTAAGATGTTGAACATTGAACAATGCTGAGCATTGGTTTGGGCTTTGACAATCTTTTTGTCTTTTATTGAGTGCTGAACACTCATCATAGCTCTGGGCTTTTATTTATAGAACAGTTTATGTTCTTTCAGCGCATACATGAGGAGCACGTGGCGCGCTTGGCGCTATGCGCCAGATAATGAGCGCAAAGCGTTTCTTGTGAGTAGCACACACGTGAGGAGTACGTAGCGCGCTTGGCGCTATGCGCCAGATAATGAGAGTAGTACGCTTCTGTCAAGTAGCGCACACGTAAGGAGCACGTGGCGCACTTGGCGCTATGCGCCAGATAATGAGCGCAGTGCTCTTCTTTAAATTTGGAGCGCTAAGGCTCTTTTTAGGCAGCTTTGCGCCCTGAGAATTAAATTCTCTTTCTTATAAGAGACTTTGTCTCATGGCTCTAAGAACAAAGTACTTATCTTTTATAGGAAATGTTTCAATCTCTTATGTTTTTGGTGAAAGGCTTTGCCTTTATGGATCTATGATCCTAAGAGAATTGAATTATTCTCCCCCCTTTTATAATGAGATATTATAATCTCTGAAAGACAGTTTGTCTTATAGATCTATGATCTGAAGAAGATTAAGTTCTTCCCCTTATTTTTTTTATGATGAGATACTTTAATCTTTGTTGTGAAAGACCATGGTCTTATAGATTTATGATCTTATAAAAAGAAGTAAATTCTTCTTTTAATATGAGGTGATTTCGTCTCTCTGTTCTTTTTTAACATTGAAGAAAATTTTCTTCTTCTGAGAGCTTGCTCTTTGTCTCCGAAATTTCTCAAAGTTTATGGGGGGTTCCTCTTTTTTAGACTTGAAGTCTTGGGGCCTTTATATAGGGCAAGCTGATTTGTCGAATCAGTTAAAGAGATCTTTTCTCTAATTGATTTGGGGATTACCCCACCGTTGGATCTTTGATCCTAGGGCTTCTGATTTACAGAAGGCAATCTTCTTGTTTTTAACAAGATTGAGAAATCTTTCCCCACATAGAATTTATTCTGTATTTTAGTGATTTTTAATCACCATTGGATTATTTATCCGACGGTGCTCTGATTTACAGAGCAAAATCTTTTTGTTTGGAAAGATTCTGAAGAATGTTTTCTCAACAGAATTTTATTCTGGTAAATTGATGATTTTTAATCATGTTCGTTGGATCTTTGATCCAACGTTTGGGAACATTTAGTTCCAGCGCTAGCGCTCTCGTGCTTTGCACGTGGTGCGCTGCTTAGAGTGCAACGCACTTAGCGCTTTGCACGTAGGCGCTGGTGTTCTTAGCGCTAGCGCACCCGTGCTTTGCACGTGAGCGCTGCTTGCTGGCGCTTCTATGAAGCGCTGCTTCATTTTAAATTTTGAAAATTTGAACAGAGTTTTGCTCTGATTGGAGGAAACAAATGCCCCCCACCGTTGCGCTCACTTGGCTCACACGTGAGTGCAGCGGTGGCAGCATCTGCGCTCTTAGATCAACTTAGAAGTTGAAATGGCTCTTAGTGCCTATAAATAGGACCCTTGGCCCTCTAGATGATCTCTGTTCATCTTCTCACTTTTTTCCTTCTGAGAATTATTTCTCTTTCAGAGCATAGCTCTTCCTTTTAAGAAATTTCTTTAGAGTCAAAACTCTGCCCAATTTAGGTAAAAATTGAACTTTTTAACAGATCTTTGCTCTCCTTAGATCATAGATCTAAAAATATATCTTTAGGGTTTTACCCATTAACAGAGCTATGCTCATTTCCAAGATATAATCTTTTTTTAGGGTGATTTTAACCCATGAACTGGAATATAGTTCACGCAGAACTTAAGGGTTTATTCACAGATCTTGAAGATCTTGGAGTTTTTACTCTGTAGAAGCTTTGCTTCTTAGGGTTTCTTGATGGACTGTTTCATCTTCCTTACAGAGCATTGCTCTTTAGAAATTTTGGGGGGAATTTTATTCCCCTCATGATTAGTTATGACAGTTGTCTGTCTGTTGCAGAGCACTGCTCTTAATGGGAGATTTACTCCTTGGCCCGAGGGATCCTCATTAAATGAGAATCCTTTGAGGATTTCCTCGTTTAATGACAGTCTCATTAAATGATGAGACTGTTTTATTAATGATGAGTTATCATCTAGATTGTGTGGGTCCCCTTTGGCCCCTTTTTGCTGCATTGCAGTGTGGTACGGATTTAAAGTACCAAGTACCGAACGTGACTTGTAGCATTGACGGCTAACTCTGTTCTTTTCTGTGCAGGTACTATGTCTTTCGATACTTTGTTTCCCTTTGTCTGTTCAGAAAGCGGATTCCCTACAGCGCCAGTGGATAGGGAAGTCTTCGCGCTGATAAAAGATCATGACCAGCACAAGAATCTTCATCTATGGGGAACATGGTACAACTAAATCATCATGGGTCGACACAACTTCTCTTGCGGAACACCTTCAGAGCCCCTTTCAGCGATTCACTATGCTGACGTACCCCCGGTGAACTATGCCGTGGAGGTGGTTAATTGGACTTCGGAGGGTTTCCTTCAGCCTTCTTTGGCTGGGATTCCTGTACAGCCTCCGATGGCTTTGGACATTCTACGGCGGCGTATATGCCAGGGTGAGTCGCGCCCTTGGGGACAGCCATACAACATAGGCTTAACTCCCCGTCACTCAGCTGGATATCTGCAGTGGGCCCGATATATCCTATCGGCAAAGAAGTCAGAGCTGCTGAGGCTCGGGTTGTACCCCGCGATCTATGCTTCTCTGTTCCAGTATTCCACACCTCCAGCATGGTGGGTTAAAGCCTTTTTGGAACAATGGAACGTTCCAACTCACACCTTCCTTATGATAGATCGGGAAGTTTCCATCTCTTTGGAGGAGTTTGCGGATATCTCCGGCTTGCCTGTCAGAGGAGAGCATTATGAGGAGATCTTGCCCCCTGACGAGTATATTTTCACTACCCGAATGGTGATGACGGGTCTAACCCCATAGAATGCTATTCAGCACCGATTCCCCTGCTTGATCAAGGTGCTGAACATTTACGAGGGCCTATTTCTTGAATCTGGAAGCCATGGGGTTAGCTTTGCGAACTTCATCGCCCGTTTTCTCCGCCCAGAATCTTTATCGCAAGAAGGCGAAAGGTTTGCCAAACTTGATGATCCTTTTGGTTTTGGCTTGGAAACCCAGCCGATAGCAGAAGCCGATCAAAAGAGTTTCTTCCTTCCAAACGTCGCAGTCGTCCCCTTTTCAAAAATCGCTGCTCAGGACATCGATGAAGAAGCATTCTTTCTAGGGTTCCTTGGTTTGTGGTTAAGCTGGTTCGCACTTCCAATGCACCCTCGTTACATGAGGTCGTCTGTCTTCTACCCAGCTCATCGGATGGTTGAAGGGAGACAGGTTGCTGTTAGGATTGCCGGGCTGGCTCATTTGTATCACGGCCTTATCTTGGAGGCCGACAATACTCAACCGGGGGTGCAGCCTGTGAACTTCCCGATGCATTATTTTACTTCATGGCTCGAGCTGCATGTGCTTGGTGCTTTCGGAATGCATAAGCGGACCGATTTCTATGAAACTTGCAATTTTCCACGGATCATGCGGCTGGTCGATGCTTCCACTGTGGAGCTAAGTCAGCGAGATGCTCGGGGTGTGATTCTTCGCCCACGTACAGTCGGGGATGTCATGACCTTTGTTGATAAGGTCATGACCTTCGGTAAGGAATCCGCTAAGACGGTGCATCTGCTGCGGGACACCTTTAAGGACGGAGCTTCTACCTTGAAAGCTCGAGAGATTCTCCATTTGTACTCGATCAGGCCGGGATACTTGGTGTTCAGGCAGAACGACTCGGCTTTGTTCATGAGATATAACTCCCACCGCTTTGCCCAGCAATCAAGTTATAATCAGGGCGTCCCGCTCGAGGCATTCTTGGCAGAACCGGTTAATACTGAAGAGGGCATCCGGAGCGCTTTTCACCACTTCATGCGCCTAAACACAGGGTCCAATTTCTTCATCAGTGAGCCGAGTTGTGTTCCGAAAGCCCTGAACGTATATGTGGCGTGGTATCAACATGCGATGGGTGCTGTTATCAAGGAGGAGAAGCGACTTTTGCTTGATCGCAAGGGTGCATCCCCGGCTGGTAATCCAAATGTTCCTCTGAAGCGACAGACCATTGTCCGTCCTCCCTTAATAGAAGCTGATGCGGCTGTGGTTCCACGTGCTATACGTGAGCTGCCCCTACCCAGTGTGCCTGAAAAAGAGGTAGCTGCCGCATCTCCCGAGTCGGGTGTGGGTACGGAAATTAGGACTCGTCACCCAAAGCTGCCCACCAAGCGTAAATTTGTGCTAGCGGCTACCGGCACTCGCTCGTAGTAGAGAAAGAAGTCAATACTCTCTGCAGATGTTGCATTCAGCCAGGAGCCTCATGCTCCTTACAGTGAGGGCATTAGTGAATACGGGACCAATGAAGGCTTATTCATGGCGACGGATAATACTGATCTAGAGGCTGCTATTGCAGCTTCCAAGCGATTAGCTAGCCACAAAGCAGGTCTGGTCACCCTTGCACAGTCAGGTAGACTTCAATCATATCTTTCCGCTGTTACATTCTTATTATCATGCCTTGACCGACACTTCTTCTTCAACATGCATCTCCACTGAAGAAGATCTCGCGGCTTCTCTCAAGACTTTTGAAGAGGAGGAAAGGCTTCGTGCTTTCTTGGGCATTGGTACATTTTGGCTCACTGTGCCTCCATTCCCATTTTTATGGGTAAACTAACTCTTCTTTTCCATCTTATTGCAGAGACTACCTTGACTCAGGTTATCCCAAGTGCAGTGCCAATCGCGAGTGGTGACGCGGCGACGCTCCCAAGGCTGGCTGCCGAAGTCCCAGCTCCCCTAGTATCGCCAAAAGAGGCTTCACTTAAGCAACCGATGACGGACACCATAACGGCTCCAGAGGTAGCTCCTGGCTCGGACGATGACGTCTCCTTGTCAGAGGTCTTAAGAAGATCAGCTCTCACGGCCCAGGCAGAAAGGAAGCGCATGAGGCGTGTAGCAAGAGAACGTAACGCCGCCTTGGCTGTAGGTGCAGGCTCGAGCGCTGCTTCCCCTGTCCCTGCTTCTTCAGAGAGTGCTCCGGTCACCCTGTCTACCACTTGTTCTCCTCTGAAACACAGAGATGAGACCGCGTAGGTTCGTCTTGCCTGGATTTGGGGGCAGATGCTAATTGGTGCTATCCGTCCACCTCTCCGAAGATGCCAAGTGATTTATGACACCATGTATCGAAGGTTTAGACGGATGCGACCGATGTAGCAGACTTCATCAGATTCCCCCTCATTGAGGGGTTTTTGATTGTGGGGACGCTCTTCCCTGTAGGCGCAAGCCCCTGCAGTTAATTACGCTACCGCATCGCGGTAACCACTTTCTCCTTCTCCAGATGGTCACTTTGTGTCGTGTGTGTTTGTTTTGTTTTTGGTTGCCCGTGGATTGTATACGGAGACTAATTTATGTTGTCGCCCATAGGGCATGGATTAGTCCAAATCCGTATTTTCTTAGATTTGGTTTTGGGGTTGGGTTTAAGGATGCGTTAGTCTCATTTGAGACTAAGATCAACTTAAATGTACGTTAAGGATACGTTAGTCTAATTTTAGACTAAGATCAACTTAACAGTTTGTTAAGGACACATTAATCTAATTTTAAATTAAGGTCAACTTAACCATTTGTTAAGGATACGTTAGTCTAATTTTAGACTAAGATCTACTTAACGGGATCATTTAGATCCAACAAAAGAGCATTTGGGCTCTATTGTTCTAGTTTAGGGACTTTGGGGTCAATTACCAGTTTAAGGACATGGTGGTCCAAGGTTAAGGACATCATAGTCCGTGGGTTTAAAGTGACCCCACAGTTCGAGGTTAAGGACATCATAGTCCGTGGGTTTAAAGGGACCCCACAGTCCGAGGTTAAGGACGTCATAGTTTGTGGGTTTAGAGGGACCCCACAGTCCGAGATTAAGGACATCATAGTCCATGGGCTTAAGGACCCCACAGTCCGTGGAATGACTGGTTATCGGGACCCGTCACTTCTCTGAAGACGTTGAAGGATTACAACGACAAATATCAGAGGAGTGAAGAGATGTACCCTTGAACCAAAGTTGATTGAGAAATCTGTAGTCCAATTTGGAACTAAGATCAATTAATTAGATTATGAGCACATTGGCTCAGTTAAATCTGAATTGAGGACTTATGGCCAACTTGGGCTAAATCCAATTAGATTTGAAATGTTGGCCCTTTGTTGGACTGTTGAACATTTGTCTGGGTTCAGCCTTCCATTACTTAGCAATGCTAAACAGGGGTTTGGGGCTCTGACAACATTTTGTCTTTGGATGAGCACTAACCATTCATTATAACTCTGGATTTTAAGGTTCAGTTGAAGGGAGATTTGCCTCTGGAAAACTTAACCAATTTGGGCTAAGCTTGGCTTTAAAATAGTGTTAAACACTAGAGGATATTTGGCGATCACGTGCTCCCACGTGATGTGCTGAAAATAGTGTTAAACACTAAAATTGAATTGGTCACGTGGGGTCACGTGAGACGTCTGAAGATGGGGGCCAGACTTCCATTATTTTTTTCTCAGAGTATTCAGTTAGTGTTAAACACTTTTGGTCTTCAGACCATTACGTGTGGACACGTGATGGGTACCCATGCATTGATTATTAAAGTGTTTATTAGGGGTCACATGGGGACACGTGAGGGTGCCCAAAATTGATTCTGCTCTTGGATTTGTTCCCTTTTGTTTTGAGAGTCATGTGTGAGCACGTGAGGCATTGCCTTCATGCTTTCTCTTTCTCATTTTAAGGGGTCTGTTTAAGGGTCACGTGGGGACACGTGATCTAGTCTTGTTCATTCTTTTTTTACTCATTGAGGATGAGGGTCACGTGTTACCACGTGATCGCGTTGGATACTTTGATCTTTATGTGCATGGAGAGCTTTACGTCTCTTGTTTTTAAGAATTAAATTCTTTTATAGGGTTAAACCCTAGTTCTGTTTAGAGGAATTAAATTCCTGTGTATTTAGAAGAATTAAATTCTTATATAGGGTTAAACCCTAGTTTCATTTGGAGGAATTATATTCCTATGAATTTGGGGGAATTAAATTCTCATATAGGGTTAAACCCTAGTTTCATTTGGAGGAATTAAATTCCTATGAATTTGGAGGAATTAAATTCCTTAAACTCAATTCTCCCTCTAAGTTTTGGATCTGCATGGCAGAATCTCCCCGGTGAGAATTAAATTCTCAATTTGTGGGGAGATCTGCTTCTGCAGATCTTCAACCAAAGGAAGAACTAAGTTCTTATCAGAAGAGTTAAACTCTTAAATTGAGAATTAAATTCTCTTTGTTTTATGGAACTTAGATCTCTTTCCCCTTTCTCACCTAGGGTTTCATTTATCTGAAGAGATCTTTTTTTTTCTCTCTTGAGAATTAAATTCTCCTCTCTTTTTTCTCTCTGTTGTTGTTATCTCCCCAAAAATGTAGATCCTCCTCTGTTCTCTTCTTGGCTCCTATTTATAGGAGAAAGAAAAGAATCAATTTGTTTAGTAAATCTTTCATTGAAAGATTTTAATTGATTTTGTAACCAACATGATCTTTTAGATCACTCAGTGAATTTTATTCACCATTGGATTTTTAATCCAAAAGATCTTTTATCTGTTATTCCTGGCAAATTTCATGGAAATCTTTCCTTGTATGGAATCTTTCTATAAATTGGTGATTTTTAATCACCATTGGATTTTTAATCCAACGGTGCTCCACTTTACAGAGCACAATCTTTTTGTTTGGAAAGATCTAGGGAAATATTTTTCCAACTAGGGTTTTTGATTTCCCTTAATTAGAATTTAATTCTATTAGTTCAGAAGGTTTAAGAGCCTATCACATGTTAGCACGTAACCCCACTGATTGACCAATTAATTAGAATTTAATTCTATTAGTTTAGAGGGCTCAGGAACCCATCACGTGTTGGCACGTGACCCTACTGTTTAATTATATAATTAGAATTTAATTCTATTGTTTCAGAGGGTTTAATAGCCTATCACGTATTGGCACGTGACCCCACTGATTAATTATTTCCAATTATTTATTTTATTCAGTGCCTACAGGCTTTGCCTGTAAATGGTCACGTGTCTGCACGTGATGCCCGGTCACGTGTGGGCACGTGATGCCCGGTCACGTTGATCCCGGATGAATTATGAGGCCCATAATATTTCAAATCGAAGGATTTTTTGAGACACTTTCGATACCATCGGAATTTAGCTGTTTCTCATTCAGGAGTTTGTCAAAATACAGCCCGGAAAATACTGGTTCGCATTTTCCTCCTTAGATTACACGTGCATAGCATATTTGCTCATAACTTTTGATATCCCGGATGAATTATGAGGCCCATAATATATCAAATCGAAGGTTTTTTTGAGACGCTTTCGATGCCATCAGAATTTAGCAATTTAAAATTTGGGAGTTTGTCAAATCAAAGGATTTTTTTTGGCGGGAACAAATGCCCCCCATTATTTTGCCCACGTAAGTATATACGTGGGTGAAGTAGTGCAGAGTAATTCATAGCGTATGACCAGTTTCGGGTTGGTATATAATTTTCAGAATCTTGATCTGAGAAGATAACGAGCGGACACAAGCGTCGTCATTTATCATTGACTCAAATCTCGACTCTTAAAGGATATAGTTCCAAACCCTCAGCTCCATGAGCCACACCCTTCTATTTCTTTATGTTTTACTCTGGCGTGAAGTAGTTTATATGCTCATGAGTAACTTCTCCATTTTAGTGGCATGTATCTTTGGCAAGTGTGGTCCATAGATGGTAGATAACAGTTCATCTTGAACTCTTTATAAGGTAGCGATGGCTTAAGAAACAGGGTTAGGATCTGTTGCCTAAGACTTTTCAACTTTATGAGCCGTGAGGGTCTCATAAAGACGTTTCTCCCTATGAGTCGAGAGGATCTCGTAGGTGTATTTTCTCCTTAGGAATCGTGAGGATTCCTAAGTGTGCTTTCTCTTGAGAGTCATAAGGATCTCACAAGAGAATTTTCCCGCTTATAAGTCGAGAGGACGCGTAAGTGGTTGTTTCCCTCCTCGTCGATGTTCGACTTTGGAGAGTGTGGCCCATGGATAGTCCATGTTGACCTCCTTGCAGGGAAGTGATGGCTTGGGAGACAGGGTTAGGATCTGCCACCCAAGAATTTTCAACTTTATGAGCCATGAGGGTCTCACAAAGACTTTTCTCCCTACGAGTCGAGATGATCTCGTAGGTGTATTTTCTCCTTAGTAATTGTGAGTATTCCTAAGTGTGTTTTCTCTTGAGAGTCATAAGGATCTCACAAGAGAATTTTCTTCCTTACAAGTCGAGAGGACTCGTAAGTGATTGATGAGTTGACCTACTCCCGAGTCAAAGCATTGCTTCAACAGGGAGGTTGAGGGTTGACTTTGGTTTGTCTGTGTACCGCCGAGTCATGGAACTGGGAACTTTGCTGCGGCTCCGCTTTGCTGACGTCGTATATTCCTGTAGAGACATTGATTTCTCCGCGGGTCGGCGCGAATCGAGATGTTCTCATCGAGGACACTGATTTCCCTGAATCGAGGTATTTGCCAAGGACACTGATTTCCCTGGAGTCGAAACGAATCGAGGTATTCCTGCAAAGACACTGGTTTCTCTGCGGGTCGTCGCGAATCGAGGTGCTCTCGTCAAGGACGCTGATTTCCTTGAATCGAGGTTTTTACCAAGGACACTGATTTCTTCGGAGTTGAAACGAATCGAGGTATTCCTGCAAAGACGCTGATTTCTCTGCGGGTCGATGCGAATAGAGATGCTCTCGTCAAGGACGCTGATTTCCCTGAATCGAGGTTTTTGCCAAGGACACTGATTTCCTCGGAGTTGAGACGAATCGATGTATTCCTGCAAAGACACTGATTTCTCTGCGGGTCGACGCGAATCAAGGTGCTCTCGTCAAGGACGCTGATTTCCCTGAATTGAGGAGGTTGCCAAGGACACTGATTTACCTGGAGGTCGAAACGAATCGAGAGATTCCTGTAAAGGCGCTGATTTCCTTGCGGGTCGACGCAAATCGAGATGCTCTCGTCAAGGACGCTGATTTCCCTGAATCGAGGTATTTGCCAAGGACACTGATTTCCTCGGAGTTGAAACTAATCGAGGTATTCCTTCAAAGACACTGATTTCCTTACGGGTCGACGCGAATCGAGATGCTCTCGTCAAGGATGCTAATTTCCCTGAATCGAGGAGGTTGCCAAGGACACTGATTTCCCTGGAGGTCGAAACGAATCGAGAGATTCCTGCAAACACGCTGATTTCCTTACGGGTCGACGCGAATCGAGATGCTCTCGTCAAGGACGCTGATTTCCCTGAATCGAGGTATTTGCCAAGGACACTGATTTCCTCGGGGGTTGAGACGAATCGAGGTATTCCTGCAAAGACATTGATTTCCTTGCAGGTCGACGCGAATCGAGATGCTCTCGTCAAGAACGCTGATTTCCCTGAATCGAAGAGGTTGCCAAGGACACTGATTTGCCTGGGGTTGAGACGAATCGAGGTATTCCTGCAAAGACGCCGATTTCTCTGCGGGTCGACGCGAATCGAGATGCTCTCATCAAGGACGCTGATTTCCCTGAATAGAGGAGGTTTCCAAGGACACTGATTTCCCTGGGGTTGAGACGAATCGAGGTATTCCTACAAAGACGCCGATTTCTCTGCGGGTCGACGCGAATCGAGATGTTCTCGTCAAGGACGCTGATTTCCCTGAATCGAGGAAGTTGCCAAGGACACTGATTTCCCTGGGGTCGAAACGAATCGAGGTATTCCTGCAAAGACACTGATTTCCTTACGGGTCGATGCGAATCGAGATATTCCCGTCAAGGACGCTGATTTCCCTGAATCGAGGAAGTTGCCAAGGACACTGATTTCCTCGGAGTTGAGACGAATCGAGGTATTCCTGTAAAGACACTGATTTCCTTGCGGGTCGACGCGAATCAAGATGCTCTCGTCAAGGACGATGATTTCCCTGAATCGAGGTTTTTGACAAGGACACTGATTTCCTTGGAGTTGAGATGAATCGAGGTATTCCTGCAAAGACACCGATTTCCTTGCGGGTCGACACGAATCAAGATGCTCTCATCAAGGACGCTGATTTTCCTGAATCGAAGTTTTTGCTAAGGACACTGATTTCCCTGGGGTTGAGACGAATCGAGAGATTCCTGCAAAGACACCGATTTCTCTGCGGGTCGACGCGAATCAAGATGCTCTCGTCAAGGACGCTGATTTCCCTGAATCGAGGTTTTGCCAAGGACGCTGATTTCCCTGAGGGTCGAAACGAATTGAGGTGCTCCTGCAAAGACACTGATTTCCTTGCGGGTCAACGCGAATAGAGATGCTCTCGTCAAGGATGCTGATTTCCCTGAATCGAGGAGGTTGCCAAGGACACCGATTTCCCTGGGGTTGGTTGACTTGTTTTCGAAACAGAGTCATTGGATAACGTATTTCCGAGACGGGGTCATTTGATGACGTGTTTCCACGGCGGGGTCATTTGATGACGTGTTTCCGTGACGGGGTCATTTGCTGACGTGTATCCGAGACGGGGTCATTTGATGACGTGTTTCCGCGGCGGGGTCATTTGATGACGTGTTTCCGCGACGGGGTCATTTGCTAACGTGTATCCGAGACAGGGTCATTTGATGACGCTGGGTTGTCTGTGAACCGTAGAGTCTTGGAACTGGGGACTTTGCCGTGGTTCCGATTGATGGTGTAACATTTGTGTCCTGCTGGAATAAGGAGGCACACCGTTGTTAGTCTCTAGGCTGTAGATGTGGCCATTGAGATTTGGAACTAGGGACTTTGCCATGGCTCCGTTTCGTTGCGACCCTGAGGTCGGTTGTTGACGTCACGTCTGCATCAGGTTGGAGTGAGGAGAAACGCCGTTGGTGATCTCTAGGCTGTCTGTAAACCGTAGAGATTTGGAACTAGGGGACTTTGCCATGGTTTCGTTGTTTTGACCCTGGGGTTGTTTGTTGACGTCGCATCTGCATCCTGCTGGAGTAAGGAGAAACGCCGTTGGTGATCTTTAGGCTGTCTGTGAGCCGTCAAGATTTGGAATTAGGGGACTTTGCCGTGGCTCCGTTTGTTGATATTGCGTCTGCATCCGATTGGAGGGAGGCAGAACGCCGGTGTTGATCTCTAAGTTGTCGATGTTGACATCGAGACCCTGAAGCTAGGAATCTTCCTTCACTTCATTTGTTGACATTGTGTCTGCAATATTGCGATGAATGTCGAGATTGTCTTTAGGTTGTCTATGAACCGTCGAGTTTTGGCTTCGCTTCGACGAAGCCTGGTGGGACGATATGGTTCCCTTCCTGTTTGTGCCCATGGATTGTATACAGGGGTCAATGTGACCTCACCTGCAGGGCAAAAGTTTCATTTTTTTTCCGCGATGCTCTATTATTTCAGCTTTTATATCGCGAAGGCCGCGATTGCCCAATCATTTCGGCTATTTTTCGCGGTGCCCAATTATTTCGGCTATTTGTTTTATTTTTACTCACTGCTTTTGATTACGAGTTGCCCAATCATTTCGGCTATTTGTTTTAATTTTACTCGCTGCTTTTTATTGCGAGTTGCCCAATCATTTCGGCTATTTCTATTTTTACTCGCTGCTTTTTATTGCGAGTTGCCCAATCTTTTCGGCTATTTTGCATGCATACATTTTTACTTGTTGATTTTGTTTGCAAGTTGCCCTATCATTTCGGCTATTTCGTATGCATGTGTGGCTTGCTAGCTTTTTTGCTGCAACCTTGGAATTAGACGCCGATTTCGGCATCAGCACCGCTACAACTGGGATATTGCCAGGAGCGAATCATCATTTGCCTCTTTCAATGTCGAACAAATGTGGCTTAGCAAATAGGGTTAAGATCCTGTCGACTAAGGCTTTTGACTTCATGAGCCGTAAGGGTCTCATAAAGGTATTTCTCCCTACAAGTCGTGAGGATCTCGTAGGTGTGTTTTCTCCTTAGGAATCGTGAGGACTCCTAAGTGTATGGCTTTTCGTAAGTCGTAAGGATCTTACAAGAGTGCTTTCTCCTTATAAGTCGAGAGGACTTACAAGGGTTGTTCACCGTGTAGACATATCCCTAGTCACGGATGGGACTTTGTTAAGGGAAATGTTTATTCGCGCCCATGGATTGTATATAAGGGTCAGCATTGAACCGCTTGTAAGGCAGCATTGGAGATTGTGATGGCTTAAGAACAGATTTAGATCCATGTAGCTTAAGGCTTTTGAACCCTGTGAGCCGTGAGGGTCTCAAAGGGGAATTCTCCTTACGAGTCGTGAGGATCTCGTAAGTGTGTTTTCTCCTTAGGAATCGTAGGGATCCCTAAGTGTGTTGCTCCCTTGTGAGTCGTAAGGATCTCATGCAGGTGGTTTCTCCTTACAAGGTTGAGAGGACCTTGCAAGTGTCTTTTAACGAGATTGCGCCTTTTCGGGTTTTCACAAAACTCGCCGGTAGTCCTGCTGTTTTTACTCACGGAGCAGGTTTTCATTCGTGCCCTTTTCGCTTGTGGACATATCGTTTTTCTTTCTTTTTCTTTCTTCTTTTTTTTGTATCGGCATTGGGATGTTGCAACCCATAGTAGTTTATAGACGTCTCAGTCAACAGCTAGTTTTAGGACATAGTGGTACATTGTTAGTTTAAGGACGTTTCGGTCCGTCGCCAGTTTTAGGACATAGTGGTCCATTGTTAGTTTAAGGACGTTTCGGTCCGTCGCCAGTTTTAGGACATAGTGGTCCATTGTTAGTTTAAGGACGTTTCAGTCCGCAGTTGCCATATTTGAGGCGAATTTCTAGTTTACGGACTTTTCGATCCATGGGGCTTTTTCTATGAATGAGCACGATGCCCCCGGCATGTCCACCTTTTTAGGGGCATGAGGTTGTGGTGGATTCACCTTCCAGTTTTCGGATAATGCGAACTTGCCTTGTTGGTATTGGTCCTCAATCCATCCTTTGAAGACGAAGCAATCTTCGATTGGATGGCTTACTGCTTGGTGGTAAGGGCAATAATTAGGATTGTTGACATCGCCTGGCTGCAACGGACGTTTTGGATCCGGCAGACCGATGAGTTTGTTGCGTACTGCCGGCTCGAATAGTCTCCTCGTTTTATCCTGGGGAAACGAGTAAGGACGTCCTAGTCTCTCCTCGAGGGATGGGCGTGGACGCATGTTGTTTTGGCGAACAACCGGTTTTAAGTTGCTCGGCTGTTGTTGAGTATTGGCGACGAAAGTTGCTTTTCCTTTCCCTTTTTCATTTCGAGAGTCCGTCTTTGGAGGAGATGGTCTATGACCCATCTGATCCATTTGGGCCAGCTTGTCAATCAAGGCCTGGAAGGTGGTCGGCTTGAAGAACATCATGAACTGGGATATGGTTGCCTGCGGATCGAGGGTTCCTATAAACATGCCCACTGCAGGAGCTTCTTCGATGCGCTGTTCGCACTTCGACCATAGATTCCGCCACCGTATCGCGTAGTAGACCCATGTTTCGCCTGGCTTCACCCTGGCGTTGGTCAGTGCCGTGATTGGGGTACGTTCGCTAGCGCTCGCGAAACGTTGGGTAAATAGCAGCTCCATCTCTGCAAATGTTTTGACAGAGTCATTCGGGAGTTCAGAATACCACTCGAATGCTGTCTCCGACAAGCTGCCAACGAATTGGCGAAGCAGTAGCTTATTGTCACCTCCAGTATTACCGCACAGAGCCCTGAATTGAGCAATATGCTCGTGTGGATTCCCCGTCCCCTTATATACGTGGAATTTGGGGATCATGTATCCCGGTGGGTACTTTATTTGGTCGTACCAACCCGGATAGGGTCGTCCAGTCTTAACAATTTGCCCAGCCGCTTCATTCGCCTGGTGAACTCGTATCTGCTAAGCGATGTAATCATCCAGGATAGCTTTGGAGATTGTCTCCTCCTTGGCTGTTGACAGAGCCGGCAGAGAATTTGATGTCTCTCCTTTATCATCTTCAATTATTACTGGAGGATCTTCGACTGGGGGATCCGGCTGGATCATCTTGCCCACCATATCTTGGAATAGAAGGGCCATTTGTTTTATATTGGCCGCTTGTTCCGCGGACTCTTTGTCTTTCTTCTTAAGCATTCTTCGAAGGAATTCGGCATCAGTTTCCTGCTCACGGCGCTGCTCCGAGGATGTCTCTGGGCTTGCTTTCGGTTCTGTGAGTGCGGCCATAGCTGTTAACATCTCTTGGAGCTTTTGTTGTTGTTGCTCCTGAGCCTTAGTCACTGTCGCGTAAGCGGTCGATGACCCGTAAAATCAAGGCTTTCCTCTTTTCTAGAAGCCATATAAACGGTATGTGTTACCATACCCCCAGACTTGGGGCGTTTAGATTCAGCATCCTGTCGATGATCTCCGGATCTTGCGGGATTTTCCACTTGATGGCCGGGCATGTGTGAAGATCCTTCAGCATTCTTTTCGTCTTGGCTGAAAGAGCAACCTCCCATGGAGCTTCTTCTATAAAAGAGCACGATGTCCCCGGCATGTCTACCTTTTTAGGAGCATGTGGTTGTGGCGGATTTACCTTCTAGTTTTCGGACAGCGCGAACTTGCCCTGTTGATACTGGTCTTCAACCCAATTTTTGAAGACGTAGCAGTTTTCGATCGGATGGACCAATACTCGGTGGTAGGGGCAGTAATTAGGATCGTTGACGTCGTTCGGTTGCGTTGGGTGTATCGACTCCGGTAGAGCGATGAGCCCATTGCGTAATGCCAGTTCAAACAGTTTCCTTGTTTTATCCCGGGGAAACGAGTAAGGACTTCTCAACTTCACATCGAGGGATTGCCGCTTGTTTCTTTGGCGAACAACCGGTCTCGGGCCACTCGGTTGTTGTTGAGCGTTGGCGACGAAGGTTGCTTTCCCTTTGCCCTTTTCATTCCAAGGCTTCGTCTTTGTAGCGTTTTCTATTGGTGGAGGAGATCTTTTCAGCACAGCAGTTGGCGAATTCCTGCGTACCCTGTTAAGTAATTCAAAGCTGTTCCCAGTTGGAACAGCAGCATCAACTTCCACCATTAGAGCCAGCGGAGTCAATCCAGAAGGGGAATTGCCCCCAGCTTTCCTCACTCGGCGCCAGTGGCGACGTCGAGCATGTCGTGCAGTCGGGATTACCTCCGCTGTTGGATGAGCTTCCTCATGCCCCCTGCTTTGAGGATAGGCTGTTATTGGCACTAGCCGGTCGAAGACTGACATCCGTTGAGAGGGGATAGTCAGTCTTGCGAAGGTCGACTTTCGAACAGGGGAAGCAGCCTTCGTGAGTTCGCATGGAGTAGTAGTTGAAACGGCCAGTCATGTGAAGACCGATCCTTTAGCAGGAGAAGCTGCCTTGACGACTTCAGGAGCAGGAATGGCTATCCGCTTCGGGATGGCCGCTTCAGCTATTGCGGGCTTTTTCATGGGCCCACTTGAGCTTTGGCCCAATTTGTTGAAAACTGAGGTACTGGATTTGGGCGACCCGTTGAGAGGGGTCGCGGTAGTTGTAAGCCGATCAAAGACCGACTTCTTCGAAGCTTCTTGCGACGGCAATGGGGCGTTGAAGCTCATTGGTGGGATCATGGTCCCGAAGAATAGCCCAGTGGTGGCCTGAGTCACCTGTTCCACCGGCATAGCGAAGATGTAGGCCGCTTGGAGCCCGTAAGTCACTCCTCTGGACGGGACGGAGCGAGAGTTGCAGTTGCAGTTAGTGCAGTTTGAAGCCATTGATCTTCTGTTTTCTGCACGGAGCAAGACACCAAATCTTAGTACCTCGAATCCATAGGCAACCATAGCAAACCGCGATTCGTTCGCGAACACGACACACGAAGTGTGGAGTGGAAAGAGGAAAAGAGTCCCACCGGGCGTGCCAGAATCTGTTCTCCTTCGAAACATAGAGATGAGACCGCGTAGGTTCGTCTTGCCTGGATTTGGGGGCAGATGCTAATTGGTGCTATCCGTCCACCTCTCCGAAGATGCCAAGTGATTTATGACACCATGTATCGAAGGTTTAGACGGATGCGGCCGATGTAGCAGACTTCATCAGATTCCCCCTCATTGAGGGGTTTTTGATTGTGGGGACGCTCTTCCTTGCAGGAGCAAGCCCCTGCAGTTAATTACGCCACCGCATCGCGGTAACCACTTTCTCCTTCTCCAGATGGTCACTTTGTGTCGTGTGTGTTTGTTTTGTTTTTGGTTGCCCGTGGATTGTATACGGAGACTAATTTATGTTGTCACCCATAGGGCATGGATTAGTCCAAATCCGTATTTTCGTAGATTTGGGTTTGGGGTTGGGTTTAAGGATGCGTTAGTCTCATTTGAGACTAAGATCAACTTAAACGTACGTTAAGGATACGTTAGTCTAATTTTAGACTAAGATCAACTTAACAGTTTGTTAAGGACACGTTAGTCTAATTTTAAACTAAGGTCAACTTAACAGTTTGTTAAGGACACGTTAGTCTAATTTTAAAATAAGGTCAACTTAACCATTTGTTAAGGATACGTTAGTCTAATTTTAGACTAAGATCTACTTAACGGGATCATTTAGATCCAACAAAAGAGCATTTGGGCTCTATTGTTCTAGTTTAGGGACTTTGGGGTCAATTACCAGTTTAAGGACATGGTGGTCCAAGGTTAAGGACATCATAGTCCGTGGGTTTAAAGGGACCCCACAGTCCGAGGTTAAGGACATCATAGTCCGTGGGTTTAAAGGGACCCCACAGTCCGAGGTTAAGGACGTCATAGTCCGTGGGTTTAGAGGGACCCCACAGTCCGAGGTTAAGGACGTCATAGTCCGTGGGTTTAGAGGGACCCGTCACCTCTCTGAAGACGTTGAAGGATTACAACGACAAATATCAGAGGAGTGAAGAGATGTACCCTTGAACCAAAGTTGATTGGGAATTCTGTAGTCCAATTTGGAACTAAGATCAATTAATTAGATTATGAGCACATTGGCTCAGTTAAATCTGAATTGAGGACTTATGGCCAACTTGGGCTAAATCCAATTAGATTTGAAATGTTGGCCCTTTGTTGGACTGTTGAACATTTGTCTGGGTTCAGCCTTCCATTACTTAGCAATGCTAAACAGGGGTTTGGGGCTCTGACAACATTTTGTCTTTGGCTGAGCACTAACCATTCATTATAACTCTGGATTTTAAGGTTCAGTTGAAGGGAGATTTGCCTCTGGAAAACTTAACCAATTTGGGCTAAGCTTGGCTTTAAAATAGTGTTAAACACTAGAGGATATTTGGCGATCACGTGCTCCCACGTGATGTGCTGAAAATAGTGTTAAACACTAAAATTGAATTGGTCACGTGGGGTCACGTGAGACGTCTGAAGATGGGGGCCAGACTTCCATTATTTTTTTCTCAGAGTATTCAGTTAGTGTTAAACACTTTTGGTCTTCAGACCATTACGTGTGGACACGTGATGGGTACCCATGCATTGATTATTAAAGTGTTTATTAGGGGTCACGTGGGGACACGTGAGGGTGCCCAAAATTGATTCTGCTCTTGGATTTGTTCCCTTTTGTTTTGAGAGTCATGTGTGAGCACGTGAGGCATTGCCTTCATGCTTTTTCTTTCTCATTTTGAGGGGTCTGTTTAAGGGTCACGTGGGGACACGTAACCTAGTCTTGTTCATTCTTTTTTTACCCATTGAGGATGAGGGTCACATGTTACCACGTGATCGCGTTGGATACTTTGATCTTTATGTGCATGGAGAGCTTTACATCTCTTGTTTTTAAGAATTAAATTCTTTTATAGGGTTAAACCCTAGTTCTGTTTAGAGGAATTAAATTCCTGTGTATTTGGAAGAATTAAATTCTTTTATAGGGTTAAACCCTAGTTTCATTTGGAGGAATTAAATTCCTATGAATTTGGGAGAATTAAATTCTTATATAGGGTTAAACCCTAGTTTCATTTGGAGGAATTAAATTCCTATGAATTTGGGGGAATTAAATTCATTAAACTCAATTCTCCCTCTAAGTTTTGGATCTGCATGGCAGAATCTCCCCGATGAGAATTAAATTCTCAATTTGTGGGGAGATCTACTTCTGTAGATCTTCAACCAAAGGAAGAACTAAGTTCTTATCAGAAGAGTTAAACTCTTAAATTGAGAATTAAATTCTTTTGTTTTATGGAACTTAGATCTCTTTCCCCTTTCTCACATAGGGTTTCTTTTCTCTGAAGAGATCTTTTTTTTTCTCTCTTGAGAATTAAATTCTCCTCTCTTTTCTCTCTCTGTTGTTGTTATCTCCCCAAAAATGTAGATCCTCCTCTCTTCTCTTCTTGGCTCCTATTTATAGGAGAAAGAAAAGAATCAATTTGTTTAGTAAATCTTTCATTGAAAGATTTTAATTGATTTTGTAACCAACATGATCTTTTAGATCACTCAGTGAATTTTATTCACCATTGGATTTTTAATCCAAAAGATCTTTTATCTGTTATTCCTGGCAAATTTCATGGAAATCTTTCCTTGTATAGAATCTTTCTATAAATTGGTGATTTTTAATCACCATTGGATTTTTAATCCAACGGTGCTCCACTTTACAGAGCACAATCTTTTTGTTTGGAAAGATATAGGGAAATATTTTTCCAACTAGGGTTTTTGATTTCCCTTAATTAGAATTTAATTCTATTAGTTCAGAAGGTTTAAGAGCCTATCACGTGTTAGCACGTGACCCCACTGATTGACCAATTAATTAGAACTTAATTCTATTGGTTTAGAGGGCTCAGGAATCCATCACGTGTTGGCACGTGACCCCACTGATTAATTATTTAATTAGAATTTAATTCTATTGTTTCAGAAGGTTTAAGAGCCTATCACGTATTGGCACGTGACCCTACTGATTAATTATTTCCAATTATTTATTTTATTCAGTGCCTACAGGTTTTGCCTGTAAATGGTCACGTGTCTGCACGTGATGCCCGGTCACGTGTGGGCACGTGATGCCCGGTCACGTGTGCGCACGTGATGCCTCATAACTTTTGATCCCGGATGAATTATGAGGCCCATAATATATCAAATCGAAGGATTTTTCGAGACACTTTCGATACCATTAGAATTTAGCTATTTCTCATTCGGGAGTTTGTCAAAATACAGCCCGGAAAATACTGGTTCGTATTTTCCTCCTTAGATTACACGTGCATAGCATATTTGCTCATAACTTTTGATCCCGGATGAATTATGAGGCCGATAATATATAAAATCGAAGGTTTTTTCGAGACGCTTTCGTTACCATCAAAATTTATCTGTTTCAAATTTGGGAGTTTGTCAAATCAAAGGATTTTTTTTGGCGGGAACACCACTCATAGACAGGCGGTACGCACGGCTCGGTAAGCAATTGAAAAGCCGGCAAAAGATAACGTAACACCGGGTCCTTTTATTAGAGTTTAATCTTCAGATTCTCATATATCATACCCTGCAGGGCCAAGTCCGGGTGAGGAGGTGGCAGGCGAGATGACGGCAACTACCGAGCCCGAAGCGGCTACTCTTTCTCAGGAGTCCGGGATTGCTCCAATTGCCGCTCTTTCCACCTGTAGTTCCCTGCCATCGCCTGGCATTGCGAGTGTCACGACAGCCCTCGTGGAATCAGGGGACGAAGCCATGGGCGGTGAAACCATCCCCCCGAATGAGATCGAAGAAGTCGTGATGCTTGGCGATGCTTCCGTCACCGTTTTGGCTGATGACCTGTTCGGTAAGTCTTGGGTCGCTGCATTCTTTTCGTTTTGCAGTCCCTTCTGATGACATTTTGTTCCTTTCGAATGTAGGTGTGGTGAGCACTGAGGTTGCGACACCTGAAGAAGCACCATTAGCTGCTGCTCTGACGGTCGCTGCCCCTTCGTCTCCTCTTATATCCTCTCAAATGCTGGAAGGTATGGGTTTGCAATTAATTTAAATCGGGGACAACATCTTTCGTGTACTGGCCATGTATCATCATAACTTTGCAGGAGTTCTCTTCGATCATCTGTATCAAGTGCTGAACCCGCACTTCTCATTCCAGTTGGAAGTCGTTTTGCCTACCGGTGCGGGTGAGTATAGTCCCCCTTTTTTTAAACGACGTCTTTTCCTTTCTTCTACGGGCAGCCATGTCATTGCTAATTCTTCTTTGTGTTACTTGTAGCCTTACAAATTGAAGGAGGGGATGAGGGTATTGTCGCGCCACCAATACTCCCAGCTCTGCCCCCTGTTGCAGCCAGTATAGTAGACTCTATTGTTTATGTATTTTCTTTATTTCTTGAGCCGACATCTGACTATGATTTATTTTGCAGTGGTCGTACCGACTCTAGCTCCGTTCGAGTCTCACATCATAATGCCGGCAGTGCCCTTTTCTAGACGTCCATCTTCAAAAGGCGTTGTGACCAGCCTGCGTATGTTGAGCAAATACATCGAGGAGCTTGACGCGGAGGCCCCTACATTCGCTGCAGATTTTGCTGCCGAGGTTAATCCAATGTTGGCGACGCTTGTGAACTTCCATAACGAAGGCGTCGTTGAGTCTTGGGTTAAACACTGCAGGAAGATTGAGGCCTGCCTGCATGAGCTTAAGCTTAGGCGTCCTGCTCCTGAGATTCTGGCTTTGAACTCCCAGCGGGCTGCGTGGGTTGAGCAAAGTGCCCTTTTCCTTCGCCATTTCGAAAAAGAAGCGACCTTGAGGCGGAAGGAAAGCGAGGAGGCTTCAGGTAAATCTTCCCGGCTGCACGCCCAAGTTGAAGCGAATGTCGCGCAACTGAGAGCCGTCTTTAACAATTTGCAGCGATGTATTTCGGACAAGCCGGCACTGAGGCGGAAGCTTGACTTCATTGAGCGGGTTACGCAGAGTCACGAAACTGCCCAACGGGAAATCGATGAGAAGGTTTCATCGTGCTTGCAGCAACGGGCTCATGTTGAAGCGGAGCTGGCCGCGGCAGCCGATCATGAGAAGGAGTTGAGAGAAGTGCGCAAGCAGCTAGCTGATTTATTGAAGACGCTTCCTTCTCAGTAGCTGTTTTTGTATAGATTGAATATTTGTGATCTTTGAATAACAGGCCTTTATTCATTTTTTTATTCTTTTATATGATGTATCTTGTACTCAATTGAACTCCTGAATAAAGACACATTTTTTTATCCTCCACTGTTGCTTTTTCTCTCTTTGCTGTGTTGTTGCCACGTGATTTTAGAAAGTGTGGCCTATAAATAGTATGTAGCTATCCATCTTGGACTCTTTGCAGGGTGGTGATGGCTTAGGAAACAGGGTTAAGATCTGTCACCTAAGACTTTTCAATTTTATGAGCCATGAGGGTCTCATAAAGATCTTTCTCCCTACGAGTCGTGAGGATCTCGTAGGTGTATTTTCTCCTTAGAAATCATGAGGATTCCTAAGTTTGTTTTCTCTTGAGAGTCGTAAGAATCTCACAAGAGAATTTTCTCCCTTACAAGTCGAGAGGACTCGTAAGTGATTGTTTCCCTCCTTGCCGATGTTCGACTTCGGAGAGTATGGCCCGTAGATAGTCTATCTTGACCTTCACCTAAGACTTTTCAACTTTATGAGCCGTGAGGGTCTCATAAAGATTTTTCTCCCTACGAGTCGAGAGGATCTCATAGGTGTATTTTCTCCTTAGGAATCGTGAGGGTTCCTAAGTGTGCTTTTCTCTTGAGAGTCGTAAGGATCTCACAAGAGAATTTTCTTCCTTACAAGTCGATAGGACTCCTAAGTGATTGATGAGTTGACCTGCTCCCGAATCAAAGTATTGCTTTGACGGGGAGGTCAATGGTTGACTTTGGCCGTTTTCCACGGGGTCAGGATTGACTTTAGCCGTGTTCCACGGGGTCAGGGGGTTGACTTTAGCCATACGGGGTCAGGATTGACTTTGGCCGTACGGGGTCAGGGGTTGACTTTAACCATACGGGGTCAGTATTGACTTTGGTCGTACGGGGTTAGGGGTTGACTTTAGCCATACGGGGCCAGGATTGACTTTGGCCGTACGGGGTCAGGGGTTGACTTTAGCCATACGGGTCAGGATTGACTTTGGCCGTACGGGGTCAGGGATTGACTTTAGCTATACGGGATCAGGATTGACTTTGGCCGTACGGGGTCAAGGGTTGACTTTGGCCATATGGGGTCAGGATTGAGTTTAGCCATACGGGGTCAGGGGTTGACTTTGGCCATATGGGGTCAGGATTGACTTTAGCCATACGGGGTCAGGGGTTGACTTTGGCCATATGGGGTCTGGATTGACTTTAGCCATATGGGGTCAGGATTGACTCTCGGTTGTCTGTGCACCGCCGAGTCCTGGAACTAGGGACTTTGCCATGGCTCCGCGATTGATTGTCGCGTCTGAATCCTGCTAAAATGAGGAGGAACGATGTTGATGATCTCTAAGCTGTAGATGTCGCCGTTGAAATTTGGAACTACAGACTTTGCCATGGCTCCAAGATTGATTGTCATGTCTGAATCCTGCTGGAATGAGGAGGAACGCTGTTGTGGGTCTCCAGGCTGTAGATGTGGCCGTCGAGACTTGGAACTAGGGACTCTACCGTGGCTCCAAGATTGATTATCGCGTCCGAATCCTGCTGGAATGAGGAGGAACGCTGTTGTGGGTCTCCAGGCTGTAGATGTGGCCGTCGAGACTTGGAACTAGGGACTATGCCGTAGCTCCGAGATTGATTGTCACGTCTGAATCCTGCTGGAATGAGGAGGAACGCTGTTGTGGGTCTCCAGGTTGTAGATGTGGCTGTCGAGACTTGGCTCTCTTTCTGATGGAGCCTGGTGGGATGATATAGTTCCCTTTTTTGTTTGTGCCCCTGGATTGTATACAGGGATCGATGTGATCTCACCTGTAGGGCAAAAAGTTTTTTATTTTTTTATTTCTTTCCGCGATACTCTATCATTTCAGCTTTTTATATCGCTAAAGTCGCGATTGCCCCATCATTTCGGCTATTTGTCGCGGTGCCCAATCATTTCGGCTATTTTTCTTTTTACTCGCTGCTTTTTATTGCGAGTTGCCCAATCATTTCGGCTATTTTTTATGCATATATTTTACTTGTTGATTTTGTTGCAAGTTGCCCTATCATTTCGGCTATTTCATATGCATTTTTGGCTCGCAGATTTTTTATCGCGAGTATGGAACTTGGAATCTGATTCCAGTCTTAGCATCAGTATCGCTGCGACTGGAATATTGTCAGGAGCGAATCATCATTTGCCTTGAAAGGACTTGGAATTTGATTCCGATTCAGGCATCAGCATCGCTACAACTGGAACATCACCAGGAGCGAATCATCATTTGCCTTTGTCGATTTAAACAAAGATGACTTAGCAAACGGGGTTAGGATCCTGTCGACTAAGGCTTTTGACTTCATGAGCCGTAAGGGTCTCATAAAGGTGTTTCTCCTTACGAGTCCTAAGGATCTCGTAAGTGCGTTTTCTCCTTAAAAATCGTGAAGATTCTTAAGTGTATGTTCTCTTATAAGTCGTAAGGATCTTACAAGAGTGTTTTCTCCTTATAAGCCGAGAGGACTTACAAGGGTTTGTTCACCGTGTGAGCATATCCCTAGTCGCTGATGGGACTCTGTTAGGGAAATGTTTATTCGTGCCCGTGGATTGTATACAAGGGTCAATATTGAACCGCTTATAGGGCAGTCTGTGGGTTGTGATGACTTCAGAACAGGTTCAGATCCCTGTAACTTAAGGCTTTTGAATCCTATGAGCCGTGAGGGTCTCAAAGGGGAATTCTTCTTACGAGTCATGAGGATCTCGTAAGTGTAACTTCTCCTTAGGAATCGTGGGGATCCCTAAGTGTGTTGTTCTCTTATGAGTCGTAAGGATCTCACGTAGGTATTTTCTCGTTATAAGGTCGAGAGGACCTTGCAAGTGTCTTTTAACGAGATTGAGCCCTTTCGGGTTTTCACAAACTCGCCGGTAGCCCTGCTGTTTTTACTCACAGAGCCCTTTCGGGTTTTCATCCGGGCCCATCTTGCTTATGGACGTACCGTTTTTTTTCCGTCATCCTTGGGATGCTGCGGTCCATAGTAGTTTATAGACGTCTCGGTCAGTTGCAAGTTTTAGGACATTGCGGTCCATCGTTAGTTTAGGGACGTTTCGGTCCGTTGTTAGTTTAGGGACATTTCGGTCCGTTGTTGCAACAGTTTCGTTGGCTACCACTTATTAAGTTTGGGCTTGGGAAGATAGCGAGCGGACATAGGCGTCGTCATCTATCATTAACCCAGGCTATAACTCGTCAAACGCAGTATTTCTTTAGGAACCGACCGTTTATTGGTCTGAAGGATCTTTCGCCATGCATATCCATGAGCAAGTAAGCCCCACCTTGGTAGACTTTGTCTATGATGTATGGGCCTTCGTAGTTTGGCTCGAACTTCCCTCGTTTGGCACGATTGGGGATCATAGGTCTCTTGACCACTAGCACGAGTTCGCCTTGGCGGAATGTTCTCGGTCTATTTAATCTTTCGTATGAGTGTGTCATTTTTGCTTTGTAAGCTTCCAAGTTTTGCTGCGCCATGAGTCGAGTTTCGTCGAGGGCATCAAGCTCCTCAAGCCGAAGATGAGCATTCTCTTCGTCCGTTAGCTCATAATGAACCGCCACTCGTAAGGAGGGTAGCTCTATCTCCAAAGGGAGTACTGCTTCAGTGCCGAATACCAATGCATACGGCGTTGTGTTTGTGGCCGTTTTGAACATGGTCCGATACGCCCAGAGAGCTTCATGCAGTCTCTTGTGCCAGTCTTTCTTATTTTTGGACACTGTCTTTTTCACAATCTTCGTCAGGGCCTTGTTGAAAGCCTCAACCAGACCATTAGCTCGGGGATTATAGACCGAAGAGTATCTCCAGTCTATATTATGTTGCTGTGAGAAGCGGCTGATTTTGTGATTTCTGTAGACCGGCCCGTTATCGGAGATAATTCGTCGCGGAGTGCCGAACCGATAGATGACATGTGTCTTGAAGAAATGGAGGATATTCTCCGTCTTCTCGTCTCTTAGTGGCTAAGCTTCTGCCCACTTAGAGATGTAATCGGTTGTCGCTAATATGAACCGATGTCCTCTGGATGATGCTGGTTCGATGGGCCCGATTATGTCGGTTCCCCACATTTCGAACGGTCAGCTAGCCACTGTCGGGTGTAGCGGATTTGGATGCTGATGGATGAAGCCTCCGTGAATTTGGCACGAGTGGCACTCCTTCGCCTTCGTCAATGATACACTGTATAAGAGATCGTTCGACTCTCTATGGCTGAGATGCCTGGGACCTTGAGGAGGCAAGAAGAGTCGTCCAAGAAACTCATGACGGACTATGCAGTTCTCATCAAGCTGGGCCAAAGATGAAGCTGAAGATTCTGAGGACGCATCTTCAGGTGTTCGACATGATTTGAAGTAATCTATAAAGACTTCTCTCCAATCTTTAGCCCTTTCCTGGTCCTTTATTTGTAGGGTCATCGGCTTGGTCGCTCCTTTTCTTCGGAAGACTCAGGAGATATTTCTGCCGGTGCAAGAACCCGACGGCTTTGCATAACGATCCTCACGTCATCGAGGTTTTCGTCAGCCAGTTCTTTAGCGAGTTTGGCTAACTCATCCGCTTTTCTATTTTCTGCACGCGGTATGCTTTCCAGGACGTAGGAAGGGATCTGAGTCAGCAATTGCTGCATTCTCTCACCATACTTTACCAACTCTGGTTTGTATGTTTGATAGTCGCCGTTTACTTGGCTAACGACCAGTTGGAAGTCTCCGTATATGAGGAGGTTTTCAATTCCCATGTCGACAGCGATCTCAAGACCTGCTATCAAAGCTTCATATTCGGCTTCATTGTTCGTCCTCGGCTCTGTTAAGGAAAAAGCAAAGCGCATTATCCCTCCTTATGGAGTCACGAAGATAAGGCCTACCCCATATTTGATTATGGGGGAGTTGTGCTTTCTCTTCTTCATAGAAGATGCTCCGTCGAAATAGAGTTCCCATTGGGTATCACTCCCTCGTTTCTCCCCGTCGATCGTGTCAAACGCGTGCTCGTCTGGAAATTCGCAGTTCAGGGGAGAGTCGGCAGGTATTGGATGCTCAGCGAGGAAGTCGGCGATGGCCTGGCCTTTCACTGCTTTGAGAGGTCGGTATGTCACTGAGAATTCCATTAAGAGTAGGGCCCATTTAGCGAGCCGTCCTGTTAGTATGGCTTTTGACATCAAATACTTGAGAGGATCCACCTTTGATATGAAATAGACATCATGTGCCAACGCATAGTTCCTGAGCTTTGTCATCGCGAAGATCAACGCCAGGCAGTGTTTTTCGATGGGAGAGTAATTGTTTTCTGCCCCCAGAAGAACTCAACTCAAATAGTAGATGGCTCTCTCCTTCCCTTGGTCATTCTCTTGTGCCCATAATGCACCTAGAGAACCCTCAAGGGCGGTTGTGTACAGAATGAGGGGTTTTCCCTTGACTGGAGCGGTTAGTACCGGTGGGTTCTGTAGGTATTGCTTAATTTCGTCGAGTGCGCTTTGGTATTTGTGATCCCAGACGAACGGGGTTCCCTTCTTCATTAGGTGACTGTAGGGACGACATTTGCCGGAGAGGTTAGCTATGAACCGTCGGATATACGCGGGCTTTCCTTGAAGAGACCGCAGTTGTTTGAGAGTTCTTGGCGGGGGCATTTCCATGATCGCCTTGATCTTCGATGGATCTATTTCGATGCCTCGATGTCGTACGATGAATCCTAGGAATTTTACCGAGGAAACTCCGAACGCGCATTTCAGAGGGTTCATCTTCAAGTTGTATTCCGAAGGCGCTGAAACACGATCTTCAGATGCTCCCAATGCTCTTCGTGCGATTTTCTTTTCACAACAAGGTCGTTGATATAGCATTCGACGACTTCATGTATGAGGTCATCGAAAATCTTCGTCATGGCCCTCTGATAGGTAGCGCCGGCGTTCTTCAGACCGAACGGCAACACTTTGTAGCAGAATATGCCCAAAGGGGTTCGGAAAGCGGTATGCTTCTGGTCTTCAGGATGCATCTTTATTTGATTGTACCTTGATGAGCCGTCCATGAAGGAGAAAACTTCGTGAGTGGACGTGTTATCTATCATCAGCTCGGTAACCGGTACAGGAAAATCATCCTTCAGGCAAGCTTTGTTGAGGTCTCGAAAGTCCACGCAGATGCGCACTGTCCCACTTTTCTTCATCACTGGGATGATGTTGGCAATCCAGTCAGGGTACTGAACCTCTTGGATGAAGCCGGAGTCGATTAGCTTCTTGACCTCGGCGTTGATGCTCATTTCAAGTTCGAGCCGCATTCTTCTCGGCGCTTGTTTGATCGGCTTGACGTCCGGAGATATCGCCAATTTATGCACAGCTATCTCTGGATCTAGCCCCGGCATCTCAGAGTATTTCCATGCGAAGCAGTCTTTATACTGCATAAGCACATCCTTGAGCATAACCACCTTTTCTTCAGACAACAACTCACTGACGAATGTCGGCCGTGGGTCATTTGCCGTTCCAAAGTAGATTTTTTTGAGATTATCTGCAGTAGTATGTATCCCATTTTCCAGCTCTTTTGGCACCGACGGAAACTCTGAGATCACTTCGTCATCATTGTTTTCGAAGCACCAGGGGAGGTCAGACATACCCTCATGCACTCCTTCCGACATCCTTATCATGTGACAGGTACGAGATCGCTTCCAAGACCGATGTTGATCCGGCTTTACTCTTGCTACATGTGTGGCTTTCGGTTCATGCTTCTGTGGCGGGGTTACCCTCCAACCGCTGGATAAAGCGAACCTGCCTTGCTGATACTGGTCTTCTACCCAGTCTTTGAATGTGAAGCAGTCTTCGAGAGGATGTCCTATCGCTCGGTGATAGGAGCAATAATCCGGGTGAGAGACCTCGTCTGCTTGTTCGGGGTGCTTGGACTCCGGGAGCATAGTCATTTGATGTTTCATGACAAGATCGAATATCTTCCTTGTCTTTTCTTGAGGAAAAGAATATGCTTGACCCATCTTCTTTATAAGAGATGGATCCCGACTGCCCAATTCTTGATCGCGTGGCTTCTTAGACCCGCTTGACCGCTGTCGGACATTTTTTCCATTCTTTAGTTTGTTTTTGCCTCCGTGTCGGGTCTTTTGTATGACGGGCTGGCGACGAAGGGCATCGTCATTCTACGTAGCCTGCTGAAAGAGGCGATGCATCCTGGCTTTCTCGTAAATGGCCATTTCGCGGCTATAGTCATCCCGGGCCTTTTGACCCGCTTCCCTTATTAGCTTATCCATCTGTTTTTCGAACAAAGGACTTGGCACTTTCATGGCGAGACCTTGTTTTGGTTCAGGGTTAGCATCTTCTATCAGAGCATCTCCTTCTTCATCAAAGTCATGTATAACGTAGCAGCCATAGAATCGCTCTCGTTTCTTGGATTGAACATATTTGAGCCCGATCGTTTCCATTCTTCCGTTGGACAAATTTTCGCTGAGTTCCGGTGACGTTCCAGATCCTGTTGTAGAACTGAGCTTGTCGAGCAGTCTGTTTGAAGGATACGCCTTGGCGCCTCAACAGCCTTTTTAATCCTTCTGTGTAGTATCTGGGCAAACGGATGGGCTGGAGCCTGTCAAACGTAGAATTGGCACCATGCCAGATCTCTTTCTCCACTTTGGTTTCCGTGGATCGATAAAAGAGTATCGCCTTTTCATCTTTTCGCTTGGGAGGGATGTAGAACGTCTGCAGTTCTTGCACACTGTAGGTATCAAGTGCTTCGAGCTCTTTGTAATGCTCTTGTGGAACCATGGCGATCTGTAAACTCTGATCATCTCCAATGAAGGTTTGTATTGATGGCCGAACAGAAAATACTGCATTGACCTCATCCTCAGAGTCACTGCCGAAGACTGGAATAGGGGTGGACGGTTCCTGCTTGTTGCATTGGAGCGGTCCTGAATAGACTATCTCTTCCTCCTCCTCGGTATCGCTCCTGAAGACCGGAATGGTGGTGATAGTTTTTTGCTTATTCTCCGGCTTATGACACCTTTCCTTGTCTTTAAAGTCTGGCAAGAAGTATTTTGCATATTCGTACTTTCAGACTTCATTCACGGAGAATGGGTTCAGCTCCCCTGTCACAGTGTATTCAAGTCCATCTTTGAAATACTTCATACACTGATGTTGTGTAAAAAGGATAATCTTGTAGTCGTGTAACCAAGGCCGGCCGAGCAAAGCGTTGTAGCAAGTCTTGGCGTCAATGATGTAGAACTTGATATCCATGACGAACAGCCAAAAGCGTAACGTCAGTATCACAGACCCGAGCATCCGTGATGACTGAGAGTCGAACCCGGAGATAGTGATTTTATCCCGAGCGAGGTGTTGAACGCTCATGCAAATCTTTTTCAACACTCTCACATTGAGAAGATTGACGGAGGATCCATTGTCGACCAGGATCTTCCCTATCTTGATGTCATGACAGTATCCGGTGACGTACAAAGGACGGTTATGCTCGCATGTCCCGAGGAGGAGGTCTTCGTCGCTGAAGGTGATGTCGGCTGTGTGAACTTCTTCCAGCTCGTCCTTCATCTTTTCTTCGGCAAGGAAAGCTTGAAAATGGTCAGGTTCTTGTAGTGCCTTGATCAGAGAATCTCTCGCCTCTTTAGATAGCAGAAAGGCATCGAGAATGCTTAGCTGCGAGGGTATTTTCCTCAGGTGTGCCAGAACATTGTAATCCACCTTGTTTTTCTTGGGTGGGTCTTTGGCTGCTAGCTCTTCGACGACTCGTTCATCGAGGGTGATATCCTCAAGGACCTTTTCTTTCCCTTTATCCTTTTTGTTCGATCCCTTGTCTACGGGTTCGATATTCTTTTCAGGTAGTATGCGATTGCGCAGCTGAATGTTCTCGCAGGTCCTCATCTCTTCTGTTTCAGAGATGGATTCCTTGAAGAGAGGGCCGAGGGCTATTTCTTCATCAGAATCACTCCCAAAGGTGAGAACTTGCGATCCTCCGGAATTAGCCATGTGGCATTCACTGGCAGTTCTTTTATGCTCATCTGTCGTGCTTCTTTGTTCCCGACGAGTTTTGCACTTCATCCACTTGAAATGCTGCCGGTGAGCAACGTATCCCTGCCACCAATTTTTAAAGACGTTACATTCTTCAGTAGGGTGTGCAATCCTCTGATGGTACAAGCAGTAGTTTGGATGTGCATCCTCTTCGTTAGGGTGTATCCTGTCAGGAGTGTTTCCTTCGGAGGGTGGCAGCTTCATTTCCATCGATACGGCTTTGGCGAACCTTTTCCTCATCTTGAACCTGCTTTTATTTGCGGCTGTAATACCCAGTTCTTCTATAGGCCAATAGCCGTATTTTATTAATAAGGGTCATTTACAAATTTACCTATTCATACTTATAATTATTTTATGTATTTTAAAACCCCTTTTTCCGAAAACTAATTCTATTACTTAAAACCCTTTTCATTTTTCCCCTTTACTGTTTTCTCTTTCTATACGCACTCCCCTATAAATAGTTAGCTTATTCTAATAAATAAGTCTCCTGAAATTTTCCTGAATTTTTCTACAATTTTCTGTATCTTTCCAGAATATAATCCGGGTCTGTCTGATTTGAAAATATGCACTTTATATATCTTTTATTTAATTTAGTTTATTAAGACTCATAACCTAAAACTAAATACTTTTCCCCTTTCCTTTTATTTATTTCCTTCTATTTAGCCCAACACCTTCCTTGTTCAGCCCAAGCAAAATCCCAATTTACTAAATGTCCCAAACTAAATCCCTTCCCTATTTACTCCAACTCCATTTCTTCTTTAAGTTAAATTTCCCTTTTATAAACCCTAGCCCATCTTCTCTTTTTCTTTTCTGGTTTACCCTCAAAGCCCGGCCCAGGCTCCCTAATTCCTTTTTAATTATTTTTCTTAACCCCTCCGGCCCAGCAGCCCGGCCCTCCTCTTTCCATTTTCCCCTTATTTGTCTTTAGTTTTATTCGGCCCATGAACCCCCGGCCCAGCACCACTCCTCAGCCCAGAAGAAAAACAAAATCATAATAAGAATTTAATCCTCAGCCCACACCTTTCAAGCCGCGCCCGCTTCACCCGACCCGACCCGCTCTCTTCCATCTTCTCCCCAACGTCTCTCTCTTTTCCCGCTCACTTTTCTTCCCCGATCCACATTTCACGCCAACTCCCGCGACCACGTCGCCGGGCCGTTTCCCCATGACTCGCGCGCCCCCTCGCGATCTCCTCAACCTCAACCCTTCCCCCTCACTCCCTCAATCTCATTCCAGTCCCTTCTCAAATCTCTTCTCTCCCTCTAACATCGAACCCACTGCCTCCATCTCCACACCACCTCGTACTCCTCCCTCGTTGCTCCCCTACCAACGCTACTATCACTGCAGCCACTTCCTCCATCAACCGAGCACCGCCACCAAGAACCCCTGCACACCCAACCTACTGCACCCATTCGACCACCACCTACCCTCGACGCCGGCGAGCCTGAACCGCCTCAGTCGACACCCCCTTCATCCTCAACATCATCTTCACCATCACTACAACCTGAAATCCACACCCGAGCCCTCTCTCTCTCTCTCTCTCTTTCTCTCCAAATCCGCAAAACCCACAACACACATCTAAGCACCCTCACTGTTGCCCATCGCCGGAGCGACGCCGCCGACCGTCGTCGACCCCAGCACATCTCAGGCGAACCACAGAGCATCCCCTCCGTTTCCAGTGACCGCGAAATGACTCCGGGCAACTCCGACGTCAAAACCGAATCGCGAGCCGAGGCCGTGCATCCAAACCGTGCCGTTCGTCGCGCGCTCGTGACGTTGCCGCTGTCGTATATCGCCCAAAACGTTTCCAGGCAAGTATTTTACTTGCTACATGCTAATCTATTCGTGTTACAAACTCAAATCGTATAAATTACAAATTTACAATTTCCGATAAATTATATGACATACCTGTTCGATGCATGATCCCAATGAAAATATTCATCTAATTTGACGGAATTGGATTGGTTATACTGGCCCGTGTGATAATGAATACCGTGTACAAATTTCATTGGAAAATATGACTGTTAATGACTAAAACGAACACCCCCAAATACACCCGTGAAAACTGGAAATTTCCCGTATCTGAAAATTGTAAAAATCACCATAAATTGTATACATATGGAAATGATGCGTTAGAGGGCTTAAATCGAAGACGACTCGACGAACTATAACCCTATGCAAGTTCCTAATGGTTTCCGTACTGAAATTGTGACGATATTTGGATTGGAGTGCGGCTCTGGACTGCAGTCCAGAGCGACTCAGGTTACTGTTTACTGTTCCGTAATGCGTACCACCTTGTTTTATGAACTCGTATGTTGTGGAACTCTGCAGTTTATTAAAGGTGAATCTGTTAGCTAAATAACACAAGTGGTTTCATTCTGTTTTATCGTCGTTTGCTATTTAATCTGTGATTTAAAAGAACAGGACGTATAACAGTCCAAAACAGAATCAGAGTTGACACCCTAGTGTTGAATAGTGTATAACTCCTGACGTACATACGCTATTGAGAATCCGTCTATTGCTTTGAAAACCCTATTTAAAACCCTAGATTTCATTAAACTATAGCGTCGCTAAATTCTGGTCCCAACTGGGATTAAAATACGTTGCGAAACGGACTTCCGATTCTGAAACCGGATTTCCAGCAGTGAATGCTTAAAATGAAATGGCCATATCTAGTGATCCTGAAACCCGATTGACGTGAAACCAAATTCGATGGGTAGATAATCAAACGTACTACTTATCCCCTGTTCATTGTTTCGCTAAATTGTGCACGTATGATTTATGATAAATTATGCAAGTGGTAGGATATCGTTTGATGACATCTCAATCATGCCTTAAATACTGTTTTCTCATCACATCATATATATGTCATTGCATTGGTAACCTAGTGATCATATACATTACCCAGTGTTAGGTATTAGTGGTGATTGTGGCAAGTACGTTAGTGTTGTGCATAAAGGGATAAGTGAAAGTGGCACGTACTTGTACACAATCAGTGGACCCTATTGTTCTATTGCATTGTCGACGTCTGTGGGATGCGTATAAGTGTGACTATAAGTGGTATGGGACACTTATGGAAGCTCTTGTATGGGTGTCACAGGTAAGGCACCAGACACTGCCCATTTATCTCGGGTATTCGTCGGGACGTGCTTGATGGGGATCCTATCTCCAGTTCTCGCGCAGACTTGTCACGGACCGACCGGTATTTAAGGTTATGGTTGGCGTTTGATGTAGACCACGGGGTGTGGTGTAGTTTGAGTGTGAGTTCAACAGAATCTCGGGAGTCCCATGCCGGCTTATATATATGGAGATATATGGAGATTTACAGGGTACATGATTATTACCGTGAGTTATATTTTGGGCCCGTGGTCCCTTGCCCTTGGGTCCTACCCTTGGGTGGAGGACACTCACGAGTGGTTGACTCTCACACCTGAACTGACGATAGGTTTAGTGACCTGTACAGTGAGACTGATAGGGATAGTGACATTGACATGCATTACTTACTGTATCGACACACCTGACATACTATTTTACTGCTTTACTGTTCACCTGCTCTTTTAGACACCTGCATTGGCTACTTCACGTTCATATCTCTACTATCTTGATTTTACTGTTATATATCTATTATCACTGTACGAGTTACCACTTGCACCTATGTATATATTGCTATCGTGACGCTCTGACGACCTGAGTATGCATGCTCAGAGTGAGAAGTGGATCTAGCTTGGACCAGGACCAGACGTACATCGCGGACATCTTGATCAGCTATCCAGAGCTATACTCTTTTGACCTCCATCAGGTCAGTTCTTTGTATTTGTTTTGTTTCAGTTACTGCATTTCTCATTACCTGTGCATTGTTTACTAATTACCACGTAAAGCTAGAAGCCGAAGTGTGACTACGGCAGGATATTTCCTTGACCGTAGGAGCATGGCTGGCCTTGTCAACCCCTCGTATTCCGTATTTTGGGAAGCGGGGCGTGACACGGCGGATGTGCCTTGATCTGGTGGGAGTGTTTTAATCCTTTCGTCCAGTCGTCGGTGTTTGGCTTTTTCAAATATGACCATTTCGCGTCAGCTTTGCTTTTCAGAAGAGCTTCGTTCAGAAATGCGTCAATCATCTCGTCTGACGGTCCTAGGAGTTCAGGCTCGGGATCTGCCCCTGGTTTCTTTTCATCCGGAGCTTCTTCATCGTTTATTAATGAGTGAGAGATCACGTGGCAGCTTACCACATAATTCTCAGGTTCATCTGATGAGTCTTCTCCCTCATCTTTGTCACCATCTCCATATTCAAGGATGTGGTTGAGAAACTCTTGAAGCATGACCGGGGTTCGCGCCTTCTGGTTATATTCTTCCAATGCGTCAATATGTTTTTGCCGGTTCGTGCGCTTGTCACCATGCTTCATTGGCTTTTTGGTCTTCTTCTTCTTCTTCGAAGACTTTGACGGTTGGGCTTAAGCGTTTTGATTATCGCAACCAATTCTTGGAGTCAGGCGCGGCTTCAGCATTCCCTCAATGACCTCGGGTTCTAGCGGATTTTTCCACCTGATCGCCGGGCATGTTTGGAGATCCTTCAGCATTCTTTTTGTCTTGGCTAAAAAAGCGACCTCCCATGGTGCTTCTTCTATAAAAGAGCATGATGCCCTCGATGTGTCCCCCCTTGTAAGAGCATGCGGCTGAGGCGGGCTTACTTTCCAATTCTCGGACAGTGCGAATTTGCCCTGTTGGTATTGGTCCTCAATCCAGCCTTTGAAGACGAAGCAATCTTCGATTGGATGGCCTACCACTTGGTGATAGGGACAATAATTGGGATTATTGGCCTCACCAGGTTGCAATGAGCGTTTTGGATCTGGCAAGGTGATGATCCTATTGCGCATCGCCAGCTCGAATAAGGGCGCTTCAGTTTCTCATTGAAGAATCGCCGTCTTTCATCTTGGCGATTAGTTGGCTTTGGACCACTGGGCTGCTGCTGAGTATTGGCGACGAAGGTCGCTTTCCCTTTCCCTTTCTCGTTTCGAGATTCCAACTTCGAAGAAGAGGGTCTATAATCCATCTGATCCATTTAGGCCAGTGTCAATCAAGGCCTGGAAAGTAGTTGGCTTGAAGAATATCATGAATTGTGAAATGGTCGCCTGAGGGTCGAGGGTCCCTATGAACATGCCTACCGTAGGAGCTTCTTCGATGCGCTGCTCGCACTTCGACCATAGATTCCGCCACCGTATCGCATACTGCACCCATGTTTCTCCTGGCTTCACTTTGGCATTAATTAACGCAGTGATCGGGGTGCGCTCGCTAGCGCTGGTGAAACGTTGGGTGAACAGCAATTCCATCTCCGTAAAAGTTTTGACGGAGTTGTTGGGAAGCTCTGAGTACCATTCGAATACCGTCTCCGCCAAGCTGCCGACGAATAGGCGAAGCAATAGATTATCATCCCCTCCAGTGTTGCCGCAGAGAGCCCTGAACTGAGCGGCATGTTGATGGGGATTGCCTGTCCCCTTGTACACATGGAATTTAGGAATTGTGTATCCTGGCTGGTACTTTATCTGATCGTACCATCCTGGATATGGTTGCCCAGTTCTGACGACTTGGCTGTTTGCTTCATTCGCTTGATGAGCTCGTATTTGCTGAGCTATATAATCTTCGAGCGTGGCTTTGGAGATGGTCTCCTCCTTGGCTGTTGACAGAGCCGGCAGAGGGTTTGATGTCTCTCCTCTATCATCTTCAATTATTACTGGAGGATCTTTGGCTGGAGGGTCTGGCTGGATCATCAGGCCCATCATATCTTGGAATAAAAGGGCCATTTGTTTTATGTTGGTTGCTTGTTCCGCAGCCTCTTTGTCCTTCTTCTCAAGCATTCTCCGAAGGAATTCGGCATCCGTTTCCTGCTCATGACGCTGCTCCGAAGATGTTTCCGGGCCTGCTTTTGGTCCAGTGAGTGCAGCCATGGCTGTCAGCATTTCTTGGAGCTTTTGTTGTTGTTGCTCCTGAGCCTTAGTCACAGACCATGTAAGTGGTCGGTGACCCGTAGAGATACGGCTATCCTCTTTTCTGGAAGCCATATAAACAGTACGCACCACCATGCCCCCAGACTTGGGGCATTTAGATTCAGTGTCCTTGCGATTTGCCAAAGACGCAGAGATCTTCTCCGGCCTCCTTCTTTTGTGGACGGTCAAAGTTGAGGGAGCCGTTGCAGCAGGCACCCAAACAGATGACACCTTCTGTGACTTGACAGGGTGATCCCCTTCTCGCCGAACTTTCATCTTTTTCTGCCGGCAGGGGTGGTCTTGATCAATCACGGAGCTTTGGACCTGTCGCTAGACTTTGTAAATTTTAGAAGACAGCCGCTGAGGAGGCTGCTCCGGCTTCGCCTTTGTGATCTTTTCAATAGGCGGAGGAGACTTTTTCAGCACTTCAGTTGGCGAATTCCTGCGCACCCTGTTAAGTAGTTCAAAGTTGTTCCCAGTTGGAACAGCAACATCAACTTCCACCGTTGGAGCTGGCGGAGTTAGTCCAGAAGGAGAGTTGCCCCCAGGCTTCCTTACTTGGTGCCAGTGACGACGGCGAGCGGCCAGGATCACCTCCGCTGTTGGATCAGCTTTTCTATGCCCCCTGTTTTGAGGAGAGATTGTTATTGGCGCTAGCCTGTCAAAGACAGACGTCGGCTAAGAGGGAATAGTCAACCTGTCGAAAGCCGACCTTCGGGTAGGGAGAGTAGCCTGGACGACCTCAACTGTAGCAGGAGTTAGAGTGTCCTTCTCTGGTATTGCGAATCTCTTTGCGAGCCCACTTGAGCTTTGACCCAGCCTGTCGAAGACAAAGGCATTGGAGTTGGACGACCCGCTAAGAGGGGCCGTGGTGGTTGCAAGCCGATCAAAGACCGACTTCTTCGCAGCTTCCTGTGTTGGCATCTGAACATTGAAGCTTGTTGGTAGGATCATGGTCCCGAAGAATAGCCCAGTGGTGGATTGGGTCACTTGTTCCACCAGCATTGTGAAAAGGGAGGCCGCTTGGGGCCCGTAGGTCACTCCTCCGGCGGGGACGGAATGAGAGTTGTTGCAGTTTGTGCAGTTGAAAGCCATTGATCTGCACGGGAACAAGACACCAAATCTTAGTACCTCGAATCCAAGGGCAACCATATCAAACCACGATTCGTTCGCGAACACGACACACGAAGTGTGGAGTGGAAAGAGGAAAAGGTCCCACCGGGCGTGCCAGAATCTGTTCTCCGCCGAAAGCCGCGACCGGGACGTTGGGACGTCCGGCCTGAATGTTGGGGGCAAATGCTATTTGGATTTATCCTTCCACCTCTCTGAAGATGCCAAGTTGATTTATGGCACCATGTATCGAAGGTTTAGACGGATGCGGCCGATGTAGCAGACTTCATTAGATTTCCCCTCATTGTGAGGGGTTTTTTTGATTGTGGGGAGGCTCTTCTCTGCAGGCGCAAGCCCCTGCGGTTAATTACGCTACCGCATCGCGGTAACAACTTTCTCCTTCTCCAGATGGTCACTTCGTGTCGTGTATGTTTATTTTGTTTTTTGGTTGCCCGTGGATTGTATACGGAGACTAATGTATGTTGTCGCCCGTAGGGCGTGGATTAGTCCAAATCCGTATTTTCATAGATTTGGGTTTGGGGTTGGGGTTTAAGGATGCGTTAGTCTCATTTGACACTAAGATCAACTTAAACGTTTGTTAAGGATACATTAGTCTAATTTTAGACTAAGATCAACTTAACGGGATCGTTTAGATCCAACAAAAGAGCATTTGGGCTCTATTGTTTTAGTTTAGGGACTTTGCGGTCCAGTTTAAAGACATCATAGTCTATGGAGTTTAAAGACATCATAGTCTGTAAAGTTTAAGGACATCATAGTCTGTAAAGTTTAAGGACCCCACAGTCCGTAAAGTTTAAGGACGTCATAGTCCATGAGTTTAAGGACCCCACAGTCCATGGAATGTCTGGTTGTCGGGACCCGTCACCTCTCTGAAGATGTTGAAGGATTACAACGACAAATATCAGAGGAGTGAAGAGATGTACCCTTGAACCAATATTGGTTGGATCTGTAGTCCAATTTGGAACTAAGATCAAAGATTTGTGAGCATATGGGCTTAATTGATCTGAATTAGGGATCTGTGGCCACTTTGGGCTCGGCCCATTTAATTAAGATGTTGAACATTTAACAATGATGAGCATTGGTTTGGACTCTGACAATCTTTTTGTCTTTTATTGAGTGCTGAACACTCATCATAGTTCCGGGCTTTTATTTATAGAACAGTTTATGTTCTTTCAGCGCACACATGAGGAGCACATGGCGCTATGCGCCAGATAATGAGCGCAAAGCGCTTCTTGTGAGTAGCGCACACGTCAGGAGAACGTGGCGCGCTTGGCGCTATGCGCTAGAAAATGAGCGCAAAGCGCTTCTGTCAAGTAGTGCACACGTGAGGAGCACATGGCGCGCTTGGCGCTATGCGCCAGATAATGAGCGCAGTACGCTTCTGTCAAGTAGCACGCACGTGAGGAGCACTTGGCGCTATGCGCCAGATAATGAGTGCAGTGCGGTTCTTTAAATTTGGAGCGCTAAGGCTCTTTTTAGGCAGCTTTGCGTCCTGAGAATTAAATTCTCTTTCTTATAAGAGACTTTATCTCATGGCTCTAAGAACAAAGTTCTTATTTTTTATAGAAGATGTTTCAATCTCTTATGTTTTTGGTGAAAGGCTTTGTCTTTATGGATCTATGATCCTAAGAGAATTGAATTATTCTCCCCCCTTTTATAATAAGATATTATAATCTCTAAAAGACAATTTGTCTTATAGATCTATGATCTGAAGAAGATTAAGTTCTTCCCCTTATTTTTTTTATGATGAGATATTTTAATTTTTGTTGTGAAAGACCTTGGTCTTATAGATTTATGATTTTAGAAAAAGAAGTAAATTCTTCTTTTAATATGAGGTGATTTCGTCTCTCTGTTCTTTTTTTACCTTGAAGAAAATTTTCTTCTTCTGAGAGTTTGCTCTTTGTCTCCGAAATTTCTCAAAGCTTATGAGGGGGTTCCTCTTTTTTAGACTTGAAGTCTTGGGGCCTTTATATAGGGCAAGCTGATTTGTTGAATCAGTTAAAGAGATCTTTTCTCTAATTGATTTGGGGATTTCCCCACCGTTGGATCTTTGATCCTAGGGTTTCTGATTTACAGAAGGCAATCTTCTTATTTTTAACAAAATTAGGAAAACTTTCCCCACACAGAATTTATTCTGTATTTGTGTGATTTTTAATCACCATTGGATCATTGATCCGATGGTGCTCTGATTTACAGAGCAAAATCTTTTTGTTTGGAAAGATTCTGAAGAATATTTTCTCAACAGAATTTTATTCTGGTAAATTGATGATTTTTAATCATGTTCATTGGATCTTTGATCCAATGTTTGGGAACATTTAGTTCCAGCGCTAGCGCTCTCGTGCTTTGCACGTGGTGCGCTGCTTAGAGTGCAGCGCACTTAGCGCTAGCGCTTACGCGCTTTGCACGTGGGTGCTGCTTCATAGCGCTGGCGCTCTTAGTGCTAGCGCGCCCGTGCTTTGTACGTGAGCGCTGCTTGCTGGCGCTTCTATGAAGCACTGCTTCATTTCAAATTTTAAAAATTTGAACAGAGCTTTACTCTGATTGGGGGAAACAACGCTGTTCTTTCTTTGCGCATTTTTCTGAAGAGTTCAATTCACTGTTCTCTCCTGGATCTTCGATCCCCAAGAACAAATTCATCCCCACGAGAATTAAATTCTCATTTGTTGGGGCCTTGTTTCATGGATCTCAAATCCAGGGGAAAGAACTATTCTTTTATGAGGGTTAAACCCTTAGATATGCAGATGAGATACTCTGATCTCTATTGCTTTTATTTACCTCGAAGAAAGTTCTTCTTCTTTCTTCTCTCTTAAAACTTTCTCTTTTTTTTGCTTGTTCTTCTTTTTGAACTTGAAGTTTATGGGGGGGTCCTCTGTACAAGACTTGAAGTCTTGGGTCCTTTATATAGCAGAGGCAGATTTGTTGATTTAGTTAAGGAAATCTCTCATTGAGAGATCCTTAATTGATCTGGGGATTTTATCCACCGTTGGATCTCTGATCCAAGGACTTCTATTTTACAGAAGATATTTTTCTTGTTTTTAACAAGATTGGGGAAATATTTTCCCATACAGAGCTTATTCTGTAGCTTGATGATTTTTAATTACCATTGGATTTTTAATCCAACGGTGCTATATTTTACAGAGAGTAATCTTTCTCGTTTAGAAAGATCCGAGGAATATTTCCTCAACAGAATTCAATTCTGTATTTTGATGATTTATCATCTCCATTGGATCTTTGATCCAATGGCAGAGAACTTTTAGTTATGGCGCCGGCGCCCTTGTGCAAGGCACGTGAGGCGCTGCCTCAGAGTTTTTAACTCTTGGCGCTGGCGCGCTCGTGCAAGGTATGTGAGGCGCCGCCTCTTTCAAATTTTGAACAGAGCTTTGCTCTTTTATTAGGGGGAAACAAATGCCCCCCCACCATTGCGCTCATGTGGCTTACACGTGAGTGCGGCGGTGGCAGCTTTTCTACCGTTGGAACCTCATGGAAGTTGAATCGTCTTCCCATGCCTATAAGTAAGGCCTTTGGCCCTTGATATGACTGCTGTTCATCTTCTTTTGTTCTTCCTTCCTCTGAGAATTTAATTCTCCTTTCAGAGCTTAGATCTCTGCCCAAAGAAATCTTTTCTAGAGTTAGAACTCTGCCCAAAAATTTGGTAAGGATCATAATCGAACCCATTAATCAGAGCTTTGCTCTTCTTAGATCACAGATCTTTAAGATGTATTTTTAGGGTTATTTAACCCATTAATTAGAACACTGTTCATCTTCCATGAAGAACTCTTAGAATTTGTTTTGCAGATCTTAAAGATCTTAGGATTTTACTCTGTAAAAAGCTTTGCTTTTAAGGGTTCTGGTAGATTATACCATTGTTTTTACAGAGCATAGCTCTTTAGAAAAAGTTTTGGGGAATTTTATTCCCTTCTTAATTAAAGTTGACAGATGTGACGTCTGTTTGCAGAGCACAGCTCTCGAGAGAGTTTAACTCCTTGGCCCAATGAGATTTCTCATTAAATGAGAATCTTCTTAGGATTTCATTCTTAATGAGTGACTGCCCTATCAATGATGGGACGTCATCTTGATTTTGTGGGTCCCCCTTTGTCCCTTTCTTCTGCATTGCAGTTCGGTATAATTTTTGAAGTACCAAGTGTCAGAATTCGGAATATAGCGTCGACAACTAATCCCTCATCTCTTTTCGTGCAGGTACTATGGCTCTCGACTCTTCCTTCCCTTTTGTACGTTCTGAGAGCACCTTTGCTGACGCGCCCGTGGATCGGGAAGTCTTCGCGCTCATTAAAGATCACGATCCGGAGCAGGAATATCTTCATCTATGGGGGTCGTGGTACAATCAGATTATTCAGGGTCAGCGCAGTTTTTCTTGTGTAGTACCCTCATAGCCCATTTCAGCAATTCACTACGCCGACTCGCCTCAAGTGAATTACATTGTAGATGAGGTCAACTGGACCTCGGAGGGCCGCCTTCAGCCTTCTATGGATTCAATACCCATACAGTCGCCGATGGCTTTGGATATCTTGGGGCGACGCATATGTCAAGGCGAGTCTTGCCCTTAGGGACAAGTATATATGATTGGTTTGACTCCTCGTCATTCAGCCGATACCTGCAGTTGGCTCGATACATCCCGTCGGCCAAGAAGTCGCTGTTGCTGAAGCTCGGGTTATACCCCACAATTTATGTGTCTCTTTTCCAATATCCCGCGCCTCATGTATGGTGGGTAAAGGCATTCCTGGAGCAATGGAACATCTCGACTCACACCTTTCTTCTATCGGACCGGGAAGTTTCGATTCCCTGGGAGGAGTTCGCGGAAATTTTGGGCCTACCCGTCAGAGGGGAACATTACAAGTAGATACTTCTCCCTGACGAGTGCATCTTCGCCACCAAATCAGTGGTGATGGGCCTTACCCCAGAGAATGTCGTTCAACATCGATTCCCGAGCCTAATCAAGATGTTGAACTGTCACGCCCCGCTTCCCAAAATACGGAATACGATGGGTGACAAGGCCATCCATGCTCCTACGGTCGAGGAAATATCCTGCCGTAATCACACTTCGGCTTCTTGCACTACGTGGTAATCAGTAATCATAGCACAGGTAATGAGAAATGCAGTCACTAAATACTACCAAAATAGATACAAAACTAACCAGATGGAAATCAAGGAAAAGACAGCGCTGACGTGGCTGATCTAGATGTCCACCATATCCTCGAGGTACGACCGATCCTGATCCGAGCTAAGTCCACTCCTCACTCTGAGCATGCACACTCAGGTCGTCAGGGCGACACATATAGCAATATATATATATATAATGGGTATGCAATATTATTGAACATGAGAAGTACAACAAAATGCAGAACATACGTATAATAAACATCAACTAAATATGAAAAGTGCAATATGGGTATCATGTCAGTAAACTGGCAATGCGTATGTCACTACTTATCGGTCACTAAGTCAATGAAATCAATTGGTGGAGAGGATACTCGTGTTTAACAAGGGTCTCGTGCATTCCCGAGACTATGATCCACTGTGCCCGGGATATAACCTTGTCAGCCGTGCCGCTAGGCCCACGACCTAACATATATATATATATATATATATATATATATATATATATACATATATATATATATATGTATATATATATATATAAGCGAATGATCATCCTCTAAATCACTGTACCTCGCTAAATACGAGTTCCATTCCACCTTGATTTCCCCATTCCCTAGGTTATAGTATGCATTCATGTATTAAATAGGTTGTGAACAAATACGTATCGCTGTCACTTTCAATCACTTTTCCATTTATCATTATCACTGTCGTATTTGCCACAACCCAATCACTAACCCTAATATATCGACAATGCAAAACAATCGCTAGGTTTCAATGTGAATGATCACTATGCAGCAGGTATAAAGCAAACACGAAAAATAAGCAGAAATACACTGGACAGGTATTCACTATTTCAATGACGACCAATACCATATAACTTGTAAAATTTACGATAAATCACACGTATGGAATCGACCAAAATTATATAAAAGGAGTACAAAGTTCACTTGATTATATAAGTAGTAAAATTTATTTCATGTCGATCGGAGTTCAGGTTAGGGAATTATCATCATTTTAAGGCAGCGATCGATTTCTGGAATTCCAGTTTCAGAACTGAAAGTGCAACTTCGCGCGCATTTTACCAGTGATTATGTTAAGATTCAGGTATTTTCCTAGCTGAATAAAATCTAGTTATGTCAGTTAAGTTTCCAACGCATCAAACGGATTATCAATCGCACCTCTATATCAGAAGTTATGTTCAGTTTAATGTGACGGTGTAAGGAATATTACTGCAGAAACAGCAGAATATAGCGACACTCCAAAATACAATTTAAATATCAAACGATGGTGAAAATGCAAGGGACCAGATTCATGTGTTGGATAATTAATTTATCTATGCGACCATATGGGGCTTCGCGCATTTTCAGTTTTATGCAGGTATGTACAGGTGCTTAAATTCAGGTTTCCCCCATGGAATGCTGCCCTGGACTGCAGTCTAGAGTTGCATTCCCAATCAATTCTCGTTGCCGTAATCTATCAATATCGAAAAATAAACTATATATGGTTCTATATTATCGAGTCGTCTTCGATATGAGCTGTAGAACATCACATTCCAATCTGTATTTAATTTACAATGATTTTAATAAGTAACATGCGCGGTAAAATTTCAGATTTGACGTAGCTAGACGGAAGTATCATTTCATAGCGATGAATTCAATATTTTCATCTCAATTTCCTATAGGTAATTTATTATCATTACATGGTTTTATGCACCATAAATTCTGCCTTTTTGAAACGAGATTTTCATTAGGGTAGTGTATCGAACACTCTTGCATTATATACATGTCACGTTTGAAATATCAGTTTTACCCAATTAATTAATGAGTAATTCAATCACTATAAATCCTACACGATACTAGAAAAGGAATATTAAACCCGAACATGTCATACTTAGTATGATTAAATAACGATGGCCACACATTAGAATGTAACGATAGTGTAAATATAATATCAGTATAACTACAATTTGACAACTAATACTTTATAGCATGTAAAGCAAGTGAGGGGAACATTACGAGTAGATACTTCCCCCTGACGAGTGCATCTTTGCCACCAAATCAGTGGTGATGGGCCTTACCCTAGAGAATGCCGTTCAACATCGATTCCTAAGCCTAATCAAGGTGTTGAACATTTATGAGAGTCTATTTCTAGAGTCTGGGGAGCATGGAGTCAGCTTCACAGATTTCATCGCTCGTTTTCTTCGCCCTGAAGTCTTGTCAAAATAAGCCGCGAAATTCGCTAAGCTTGACGACCCGTTTGGTTTCAGTTTGGATAACCAGCCGACGACGGAAGCAGATTTAAGAAGCTTCTTCATTCCAGACACCCTGGTCGTCCCTTTTACAGAGCTCGCTGCTTTAGACGTCGATGAAGAGACGTTCTTCCTGGGGTTTATTGGCTTGTGGTTGAACTAGTTCGTGCTTCCGATGCACCCTCGCTACATGAGGTCGTCAGTCTTTTATCCAGCCCACCGCATGGTTGCAGGGACGCGTGTGGCCGTTGGGATAGCGGGGCTGGCTCATCTATACCATGGACTGAGCTTAGCGGCAGACACTACTCAGCCGGGGATAAAGCCCGTACATCTTCCGTTGCACTATTTCACGTCGTGGGTCGAGATGCATGTGCTAGGTGCTTTCGGTGTTCATAAACGACCCCGTTTCTACGACAGTTACAATTTCCCTCGGATCATGTATCTAGTTGATGCTTCTGCGCTAGACCCGTCGCAACGAGAGGCTCGACGACTAGTCCTCTGCCTACGCATTGTCTGGGACAGTATGACCTTTGTCGACAGAGTTTTAACCATCGGCAAGAAATCCACCAAGGCGGTGCAACCGCTGCGTGATACTTTCAAAGACGGGGCTTCCACTTTGGAGGCTCAGGAGATCCTGCATTTATATTCTATTAGGCCGGGCTTTCCAGTGTTCAGGCAAAACACCTCGGTACTGTTCATGAGGTATAACCCGCACCGTTTTGCTCAACAGTCGGGTTATAATCAGAGTGTTCCCCTTGAGGCATTCTTAGCCGAGCTAGCCGCTACTGAAGAGGGTATCCGCAGCGCACTGCACCACTTTATGCGGCTAAACATGGGGTCCAACTTTCTTATCAGCGAATCGACCTACGTGCCAAAATCTTCGAACGCCTACATGGCGTGGTACCAGCATGCGACGGGTGCTGTTATCAGGGAAGAGAGGCGGCTATTAATTGATCATAAGGATGCTGTCCCAGCTGATAACCTAGCAGTCCTTTTGAAGCGACGGACTGTCGTTCGTCCTTCCTTAAGAGAAGTCGCTATGGTTGTGGTCCCGCGTACCTTCCCTGAGAAGCCTCCACCCCGTGTTCCCGTAGAGGTGGTAGCCGTGGCATTTCCAGAATCTGGTGCTGGTGCGGAAATCGGGACCCGCCGCCCAAAAATGCCTGTCAAGCGCAAGCACTTGTCATCGGCCGCTGGTGTCCTCTCGCAGAAAAAGAAGAAGTCGCTATTTTCTGCTGATATCATATATGGCCAATAGCCACACGCTCCCTATAGCGAGGGTTTGTGCGAATACGGGACCAATGAGGGTTTACTCGACGCGCCTACGGATGATACTGATCTACAGGCTGCTCTCGCGGCTTCCGAGCGACTGGCTCACGAGGAAGCGGCGATGATTACTATCGTGAAGTTAGGTGTACTTCAGTTATGTTCTTCCGCGACTATCTCTTTTCTCTTTATTATGTTTCTATTGACGCTTTCTTCTTCAACAGGTATTTCTACCGAAGAGGCTCTCGCGGCTTCCCTCAGGACGTTTGAGGAGGAAGATAGGCTCCGCGCTTCTTTAGGTCTTGGTATGATTCGCTTCATTACACCCTTATTCTTTTTATTCATGCTCTGACCCCTCTCCTTTACTTTATTACAGGGACTACCTCGACTCAGGTTATTCCAAGTGCAATACCGATCCCGAGTAGCGATGCGGCAAAACTTCTAGAGCCAGCTACTGTGGCCCCGACTCTCCCATAGTCACCGCAGGAGGCTTTGCTGAAGTAGCCGATGATGGACGCCGTAACGACTTCGGAGGCAGAGCTCGGTTCGGATGACGACGTACCCTTGTCAGAGGTCTTGAGGAGGTCATCTCTCACTGTCCATACCGAAAGGAAACGCGGGAAGCGCGCGGCGAGGGAACGCGATGCCGTTTTGGCCGTAGGTGCGGACTCAAGCAACATTCCGCTTGCTGAGACTCCTTCGGTGGATGTTCCCTCTGCTCTGTCTACCGCCCGTAGACAAGTTGCACGTGCAGCTCAGGAAGAAACTGAAAAGCTGCTTCAAGGTAACGTAACGCCCAACCTTTTATTAAAATTCGATCCTCAAATTCTGACATACGCACTCTCTGCAAGGCCAAGTTTTGGCAATGGGATGGCAGTTGAAACGCTGGCGATTACCGAGCCCGAAGTGGCTACCCTTTCTCGGGAATCCAGGACTGTACAGACCGCTGCCCTTTCTCCTTGTGGCTCTTTAGTATCGGCGGGCGTCGCAAGCGGTTGTCCAGTCAGGGGACGAGGCTATAGGCGCAGAATCTATTCCTCCGAGAGAGAGAGTGTGAAGAAGCCATTACATCTGGTGACGCCTCTGTCGCGGTTTTGGTCCATGACCTATCAGGTAGTCTTTGGGTCACTGTTTTTTGAGTTTCTTAACCCCGTTTATCCCTTTTGATGATATTTTGTCTGTCTTGAGTATAGGTGCGGTGAACCCTGAGGCTGTGCCATCTGAAGAAGTGTCGTCGGTCGCTCCTCTGACGGTTGCTGTCCCCTCGCCTTCTTCTGTGCCCTCTCAAATATTGGAAGGTATGGGTTTGTGACTTATTTATTTTACTGTGGGTACCATCCTCCTTGTATTGACAGTATATTGCTGCAACTCTGCAGGAGTCCTTTTCGACCAACTATACCAGGTGTTGAACCCGCATTTCTCATTTCAGTTGGAAGTCGTTCCGCCTTCTGGTATTGGTTAGTATATTCTTCAACTGACGTCCCTTCCTATCTTTTACGAATAGACGTATTGTTGCTAAGTTTTCTTCATGTTGATCATAGCGTCACGGGTCAGAGGAGGAGACGTGAGAATAGCCGTGCCTCCGGTACTCCCCATCCTGCTGCCTGTCACAGCTGGTATAATAGACTTCATTGCTGATGTGTTTTCTTTATTCCCCGAGTCGACATTTGACCCAATTCATTTTGCAGCAATTGTGCCAGCTCCAGCTCCTTTCGAGTATCGCATTCCAATGCCTGCAGAGCCCTTGCTAAACACATATCTTCCAGGGGCGCCGTAAATAGCCGACGAACGTTGAGCGAATTCATCGAGGATCTCAATGCCAAGGACCTCACTTCTGCTACGGATTTTTCCATGGAAGTCAATCCAATGCAGGAGACACTCGTGAATTTCTATAATGAAACTCTCGTTGGCTCTTGGGTTGATTACTGCAGAAAGATCGAGGCTTGCCTTCACGAGATTGAGCTCCAGCGTCCCGCACCTGAAGTATTGGCTTCGAACTCCTAGCGGGTTATATGGGTTGAGCATAGTGTTCCTTTCATTCGCCATTTTGAACAAGAAGCGACCCTGAGACGAAAGGAACACGAGGTGGCTTCCAGCGAATCTATCCGATTGCGCGCCCAAATTGAAGCAAATGCTGCACAGCTAAAAGCTGTTTTTGACAACCTCCAGAGATGTATTTCGGATGGGTTGACGCTGAGGCGGACGCTTGACTTCACCGAGCGGGTCATGCAGGACTGCGAAGCTGCCGTGCTAGAAGCCGATAGGAAGCTTTCGTCCTGTTTACGGCAATGGGCTCAATTTAAAGTGGAGTTGGCCGCGGTGGTTGATCATGAGAAAGGATTGAGAGGAGCGCATGAGCGGCTTGCTGATTTGTTGAAGACGCCTCCTCCTCAATAACCGCCTTTGTACCGCCCTTTTTTTACTAACAGTAAACTTGTGATTTATGAATAACATGTATTCATTTTGATTCCTTTATGAAATGCATCTTGTATTCACTTGAATTCATGAATAAATAACATATTTTATTTCATATTGGCTTGTAACTCTGGCAAATGTGTCTTGTAGATAGTTATCTTGATCTCCTTGCAGGGTAGCGATGGCTTAGGAAATAGGTTTAGATCTGCCGCCTAAGACTTTTCAACTTTATGAGCCGTGTGGGTCTCATAAAGACTTTTCTCCCTACGAGTCGAGAGGATACTGTAGGTGTATTTTCTCCTTAGGAGTCGTGAAGATTCCTAAGTGTGTTTTCTCTTGAGAGTCGTAAGGATCTCACAAGAGAGTTTTCCCCCTTATAAGTCGAGAGGACTCGTAAGTGGTTGTTTCCCTCATTGTCGATATTCGACTTTGGAGAGTGTGGCCCGTGAATAGTATGCAATAGTCCATCTTGGACAGACTTGCAGGGCCCCGGTGCTTAGGAAATAGGTTGATATCCCCGTGGCCTAAGGCTTTTCCCTAGAGTCGAGACGAGTCGAGAAGTTCTCGCAGGAACCTTATTTTCCCTACGAGTCGAGACGAATCGAGAAGTTCTCGCAAGAATGTCCTAACGTCACAGTTAACTCCTGCTAATAGAAGTCTGTTAGGGTCTGTAGTACTAGGGTTTTTTACCCGTCGTACCGTCGCGTTGGCCCGATGTATTCCTTTGTAATACCCAGTCCCTTTTAATTATTTCCGTATTTCAAAAAAGATTACAAATTTTATGTACTTAAATACTTCTATTTCTCCCAATTAATTTTCACCAAATTTTCCTAACCCTAACTATTAAACCCTAACCCATTCTATTTATTTTCCCAAACTCTTTCTAATGAATTAACCCAAGCCCTAACTCTCCATTTTCCCTTTTCAAATTTCCAAGCCGGCCCACTCTTCTCTACTTTTCCTATTCTTATTTATTCCCAAACCCGGCCCAATTCCCTTTTTCCCTATCTTCTTTCCCTTTTCTTTTTCCGGCCCACACTTCCTCAGCCCAAAGAAAAACGAATCAGTTTAAACAAATAAAAACCACTCCTCGGCCCAGCCCAACAGAAGGAAAATGTAAACCAAGTAATTAAATTTCCCCTTTTTAAACCAAACCCAAAACCTTTAAATCCCAGCCCAGTAATTCCTCAGCCCAAACTTCCTAATTATTTCCCCATTCTCATTTCCCGAGCCCAACCCTCATTCCCTTTTTCCCTTTGTTTTCTTTCCCCTTTTATTAAATCCGGCCCACTTCCATCCCTTAGCCCAAAACTAAAGCAAATAAATTAATAAAACACCCCAACCGGCCCGGCCCCTCACCATGCCTGTACCCGGCCCAGTATCCTTCTTCCCCACTTCACTCGTGCTTTTCCCGCTCGATTTTCCGCTACGTCCCCACGTCGCTCCCCACGTCGTCGACGCCTCGCCTTCGTCGCGACCACGACCCACGTTCGCGCGCGCGCCCGCGACCCCGTTTCCATCTCGCTCATATCTTCTCATCTCTCTAACTCTCGTTCTCTCTCTCCCTCCTCTCCTCCCTCCAAACGCCCCTGCCTCACCCCCGACGACGATGACAAACGACTATCACCTCGTCTCCACCTCCTCGCCTTCCTTCCCTTCTCCTCCTCTCTTCCTTGACCTAGCTCCCCACTTCTCCAGAAAACCTACATCGGCCGACCCCACCATTCGAGCTCACTACCGGAACTACCTCCATCGTCCACGACTCAGCCCTCGTCGACGGCCGCCTCCGCTTCTCCCTCGTAACCGCCCCTCGTGCCTCATACCACATCACCCAACGACCCAGCACCCACCACCGTAACTTCACCCCGGCGACCTCCTCTCAACCCAACCCGACAGCACCACCAAGAACCCAACTCGCCCCTGCTCACCCTCGCCATTGACGCAACCTCCAATGCCCGAACGCCTCCGACACCCCCTCACCGTCGACCACAGCCGCTTCTCCCCAGCAACCCAAGCCTTCGCTGCCAAGCCGCCGCAGTCGAGCCCCGGCTTTTCGTCGAACACTTGCATCGACCACTGTTGCCGCCATTCTAGCCACCGACGTCGCCATCAACTCTGTGGCCCCGATCCCTTAAGCCGTCATCGTCATCAACACGCCTTTCATCGCAACGCCAGCTCACGCCCGTCGCAACCACCGAGCCATCGAGTCGAAGAAGCGAGATCCGACAAGGCTGAATCTGTGCTGCGTTCGTGACGCGATCGTTCCATTGCTGCTGTCGTACCGTCATCGACACGTCTTCAGGCAAGCTTAATACTTGCTTCATGCTACTTTTCATATTGCAATTCTAGTTACCAAAAATTCCCGCATATACATTTCGTGTAAATCGTTATAAGTAAGTGTTCGATGTAATCTATGACCTGCAAACTCCGTTAATTTGGCGACAACAAATAACATTGAGTGGCCCGAGTTATAACGAATATCCCTTGAGACTTTGGTTACAAAACGATGCCGTTGCTCTCGTAAAATGATGTCCCCGATTCTGTCGTAAAACCTGAAAACTTTCGTATATGCCAAACTATAAAATTTATGATAAATTGTGGACAGACCGGATTTTAGCGTTCGATGGCACGTATCGAAGCTAACTGTTTAACCTACTGTAATATATTGTTGATCACTGAATTTTAATACACTATGATAGAGATAACTGCGGTGGATTGCGATTCTGGACTGCAGTCCAGGATGGAAATCCAGGTTGACCCCTGTTGATAAACCCCTGTATATCACTGTTCATATAAGATAATGCGCGCAACCCTATATCGTTACGTAGGGGACTGCATTAGATTTCTTACTTGACTGGTCTCACTGGATTCCTCAACCGTTTGATATTTTAAATTCATTTTACAATGTCGACACATCTTGCTGAATTCCGCAGAAGCAGATTTTACACCTCAAACATAATCTGTCCATAACTCCCTGTAGGAGTAGTATATTACTGATACGCCAATTGTGGTGGAAACCTGACTGATAATACTAAATATAGTTCAACTATAGCATTGTCTAATTACGAGCCCAACTGGGATTAAAATGCGTTACGAAACGTACTTCCGATTCTGAAACCGGATTTCCAGCAGTAAACGTCTAAAATGAAATGGTCATATCTAGTGATCCTGAAACCCGATTAACGTGAAACCAATTTTGATTGATAGATAATTAAACATACCGTTCACCTCCTTTTTATTGTTTCGCTAAATTTTGCAGGTATGGTTTATAATAAATTATGCAAGTGGTAGGACACCGACTTATGACATCTTAATCATGCCTGAATTATCGTATTCTCATCACATTACATATATGTTATTGCATTGGTAACCTAGCGATCGTGTGCATTACCCAGTGTTAGGTTTTAGCGTTTGATTGTGGCAAGTACGTTAGTGTTTAAGCATGAATGAATAAGTGAAAGTGACACGTACTTGTACACAATCGGTGGACCCTATTGATTTATTGCATTGTCGACGTCTGTGGGACGTGTATAAGTGTGACTATAATTGGTATGGGACAATTATGGAAGCACTTGTATGGGTGTCACAGGTAAGGCACCAACACTGTCCATTTATCTTGGGTACCAGTCGGGACATGCTTGATGGAGATCCTGTCTCCAGTTCTCGCGCAGACTTGTCATGGACCGACCGGTATTTGAGCTTATGGTTGGCGTTTGATGTAGACCACGGGGTGTGGGGTAGTTTGAGTGTGAGTTCAACAGAATCTCGGGAGTCCCATGCCGGCACATATGGAGATATATGGAGATATATAAGGATATCACTGATTATTAGCGAGCGACTCGGGCCCGTGTTCCCTTGCCCTTGGGTCCTACCCTTGGGTGGGGGATACTCACGAGTGGTTGACTCTCACACTTGGACCGACGATAGGCTTAGTGACCTGTACAGTGAGACTTAGAGACTGATAGGGATAGTGACATTGACATGTATTGCTTACTGATTCAACATCCCTGCTACGCTGTTTACCGCTTTACTGTTTGCCTGCTCTATTAGATACCTGCATTGGTTACTTCCTGTTCACGTCTTTACTCTTTTGATTACTGTTACATATTCATTATTATTACACGAGTTACTATTCGTACCCGTATATATATTGCTACCGTGTCGCTCTGACGACCTGAGTATGCATGCTCAGAGTGAGAAGTGGATCTAGCCTGGACCAGGACCTGATATACCTCGAGGATATCGCGGACATCTTGATCAGCGACTCAGAGCTATACTTCATTGATCTCCATCTGGTTAGTTCTTTTGTATTTGTTTTGATTTAGTTACTGCATTTCTCATTACCTGTGCATTGATTACTGATTACCACGTAATGCTAGAAGCTGAAGTGTGACTACGGAGAGATATTTCCTCGACCGTAGGAGCATGGCTGGCCTTGTCAACCCCTCGTATTCCGTATTTTAGGAAGCGGGGCGTGACATGGTTTTGTTGGTATCAGAGCCTGGTTTGCTTCGATTGGGATTGCAGTTTCCGTGTAGTGCTTGACAATCTAAGACATCCTTCGGTCTAGATTGTAAACTTGTTGTTCTTGATCTTGATTCACATAGTGTGTTCTGCTATACATTTTGATCCACCCGCTAGAGTTTTGGGTGACTTAGTAGAGTTACGTGGTTGTAATTGTGAACTGCAACATAGTTACAATACTGTACTCTGTTTGAGTGACTTGGAGTTCTACTGTTGATTTCCACTTGTTTGAATTCTATCACACCCGATATTCTTGATTCCTTGCCTAATCCATATTGTATTTTAATCCTTATAGCTTGTGCCTTATATCGTCCTCAAAATTGTTGTTTCAGGACCATGTCTTCCAATGACTCTTTTTCTATCTCTACTCCCCGGAATCAGACCGTAGAGATTCTGAATGCACTGCAAAGTCTGAAGGAAGCCCGGGAGCGAACGAACGATCTGTTAGCCGAAGGATTAAGAAGGCAGATGACTCAGGCACCAGCAGGCGCCTCCAATCGTAAAGGGATCCCTGTTAGACGAGGAAAAGAGGTGAAGATGAAGAGCCCACTTGTTCCCCCGCGACAGAAGCAGCAGAAGACCCAATGTTGTGGGTACTGCAAGAAGCCAGGACACTTTCAGAGGGATTGTCGCCGCGCCAAAGGGAAATGTTTGATTTGCGGATCCAGCGAACACTTTATCAATGGTTGCCCTAAAAGGAAGGAGCTACAAGGAGGCGGTTCGTCCACACTCTCCACTTCTGCTAAGTGATGGTTATTTCGTAGTTCGAGCTTCGAGGAATAGTACGGACGCAACGCAGGATTCAACTCGCATGACTAGATTGCAGCGGTCTAGAAATCCAAGAAGAGTTATCGCGTTTTCTGCTTTCAATAAAAAAAATGTTGTCACTCCTTTGTAAATATTTTTTTTTCGTTTGAGATCTTATCCGCTGAACTTTTAGTTGAATGCAATAAAACTTTGAGTTGTGATGTATGTATCGTTCTCTTGCTTCTCACTTTATTTATACTATTCATTGCATCAGCATTTTTAAATTTTAATTTTTCAGTTCTTGCCTACAGCATATCCTCCCTGTGCTACCGTATCCTTGGTTATCTTCTTAATGTGTCCCGCTGTCTAATCATGACTCTCTCTTTTCAGGTCATGGCCCACCTTGGAGAAGCGCCGCCTCTAGATGAGGACACACGATCGTGCGTTTCCTCGGACTACATGCTGGTAAGATCAGATGACGAGATCAACGGCCCACAGGTTATTTTCGGAAACAGCGATTCCGAGGGTGATGGATTCGCAGCCCCAGAAGTCGACATAATCAGCGACTCTGACGACGATGAGGAGGACCCCGAAGAGAACCCGATAGAGGAAGATCCCGAGGAGGATCCGATATAAAAAAATCCAGTGGAGGAAAATCCCATGGAGGAAGATCCAGCAGAAGAGGATCACGTAGAATCAGACCTCGATGGAGAAGCTCCAGTCTTGGAAGAAGGGCCAGAAGAAGAAGACCCCATGACAGAAGAACCTCCAGTGGCGATCCCTGTGAGGCGATATGGGAATGGATGCCCCTATCTGAGCGCGCGAGCCTACCGTAACCTGCTGAACCTCCACAACCGCGACTGACGTGATTTAGCTTTTGTCTCCTCTGACCAAACAAATCTATGTATAGTTTAGGGCCATCTTTTATTTGTCGTGGATGCCTTGTTTGGAATTTTTTGGAATGAAATAAATTTGCTGACTTCGCTAATCTTTTGATCTTTTTGGTTCACATGATGCTTGATTGTTTCCCCTATACATTTATTTTCCTCCTGAGATCCCTGACTGTCCACCCCTGCACCTTGTGCTGTTTTGACCCTCGCTTAGATTAAAAAGTACCGCACCCTGATCTTTTGAATGGACCACCCTTCATCCTTCGTATGTGCCTTGTTTGAGATTCTTCTGGAGGATAAATGATAGTGAAATTTCCGAGTTCGCTAACCCTTCGGATTTTTGATTCGCATGATGTATCGACCGTTTTCCTTCCCAATAAATTTCTTCCCTCCCGAGATTCATTACTGTTCGCCCTTACACCCTGTGCTGACCCGACCCCAGCTTCTTCGACGTCCAGAATGAAGTACCGCACTCCGACTTTTTGGATCACACTCCATTTGAAATCCCTACCCTGGCTAGCCCTATACATTCGTGTGCTATCTCCTTTTACCATAATTACTTTTAGGGACATCGTTATTCGAAAATTTTGTTTCATTATTTCGTATTTATCGAAAATTGTGTGTTATTGACTACTTCCGTTTTACCCATTTTAAATGCTCTACTATTCCTCACATTTTCAATAGCGCAACCATATATCGCGCATTTTACTTTGCTCTATGTCTCTTAGTTTCACCACGTGGGTTTCTAAGTTATTTTAAATCGTTTAATCGATACAGTTATTCTAAAATACTTTGGCCTATCGACAAATTCTTCACTATTTTATTATTGTTACTTTATTTTCCCGGGCATTGTGCTTATAGTTTGCTATTATAAATGGTTTTGCCTGATGCCATTATTTTAGCTGCGCTATTTTGAGATACGTATGAATGCATACATTTAGGATTTCGATTTTATCTAGCATGCCTCGAGTGTTATTGGTCGTCATTGCTATTTTATCCCCTTATACTTACTTAGACCTGCCCTTTAGTTACGTTAGTTTTTTTTATACATATATAGACCTTCAATTTTTTTTTTATCTGACTGTTTTTAAGTAAACCACTATATGTTAGTGTTCGATGTAGTAGATTTTCGCTTATTATTTTATAGCTTATCGTTTATTTTAAATTTCGAGGACGAAATTTTATATAAGTGGGGTATGATATAATACCCGGTCCTTTTTAATTATTTCCGTATTTCAAACAAGATTACAAATTTTATGTACTTAAATACTTCTATTTCTCCCAATTAATTTTCACCTAATTTTCCTAACCCTAACTATTAAACCCTAACCCATTCTATTTATTTTCCCAAACTCTTTTTAATGAATTAACCCAAACCCTAACTCTCCATTTTCCCTTTTCAAATTTCCAAGTCGGCCCACTCTTCTCTACTTTTCCTATTTTTATTTATTCCCAAACCCGGCCCAATTCCCTTTTTCCTTATCTTCTTTCCCTTTTCTTTTTCCGGCCCACACTTTCTCAGCCCAAAGAAAAACGAATCAGTTTAAACAAATAAAAACCACTCCTCGGCCCAGCCCAACAAAAGCAAAATGTAAAGCAAGTAATTAAATTTCCCCTTTTTAAACCAAACCCAAAACCTTTAAATCCCAGCCCAGTAATTCCTCAGCCCAAACTTCCTAATTATTTCCCCAAAATTCTTTTCCCATTCCCATTTCCCGAGCCCAACCCTCATTCCCTTTTTCCCTTTGTTTTCTTTCCCCTTTTATTAAATCCGGCCCACTTCCATCCCTTAGCCCAAAACTAAAGCAAATAAATTAATAAAACACACCAGCGGGCCCGGCCCGGCCCCTCACAACGCCTGTACCCGGCCCAGTATCCTTCTTCCCCACTTCACTCGTGCTTTTCCTGCTCGATTTTCCGCTACGTCCCCACGTCGCTCCCCACGTCGTCGACGCCCCGCCTTCGTCGCGACCACGACCCACGTTCGCGCGCGCGCCCACGACCCCGTTTCCATCTCGCTCATATCTTCTCGTCTCTCTAACTCTCGTTCTCTCTCTCCCTCCTCTCCTCTCTCCAAACGCCCCTGCCACACCCCCGACGACGATGACAAACGACTATCACCTCGTCTCCACCTCCTCGCCTTCCTTCCCTTCCCCTCCTCTCTTCCTCCACCTAGCTCCCCACTTCTCAAGAAAACCTACATCGGCCGACCCCACCGTTCGAGCTCACTACCGGAACTACCTCCATCGGCCACGACTCAGCCCTCGTCGACGGCCGCCTCCGCTTCTCCCTCGTAACCGCCCCTCGTGCCTCATACCACATCACCCAACGACCCAGCACCCACCACCGTAACTTCACCCCGGCGACCTCCTCTCAACCCAACCCGACAGCACCACCAAGCACCCAACTCGCCCCTGCTCACCCTCGCCATTGACGCAACCTCCAACGCCCGAACGCCTCCGACACCCCCTCACCGCCGACCGCAGCGGCCTCGCCCCAGCAACCCAAGCCTTCGCTGCCAAGCCGCCGCAGTCGAGCCCCGGCTTTTCGTCGAACACTTGCATCGACCACTGTTGTCGCCATTCTAGCCACCGACGTCGCCATCAACTCTGTGGCCCCGATCCCTTAAGCCGTCATCGTCATCAACACGCCTTTCATCGCAACGCCAGCTCACGCCCGTCGCAACCACCGAGCCATCGAGTCGAAGAAGCGAGATCCGACAAGGCCGAATCTGTGTTGCGTTCATGACGCGATCGTGCCATTGCTGCTGACGTACCATCATCGACACGTCTTCAGGAAAGCTTAATACTTGCTTCATGCTACTTTTCATATTGCAATTCTAGTTACCAAAAATTCCCGCATATACATTTCGTGTAAATCGTTATAAGTAAGTGTTCGATGTAATCTATGACCTGCAAACTCCGTTAATTTGGCGACAACAAATAACATTGAGTAGCCCGAGTTATAACGAATATCCCTTGAGACTTTGGTTACAAAACGATGCCGTTGCTCTCGTAAAATGATGTCCCCGATTCTGTCGTAAAACCTGAAAACCTTCGTATATGCCAAACTATAAAATTTATGATAAATTGTGGACAGACCGGATTTTAGCGTTCGATGGCTCGTATCTAAGCTAACTGTTTAACCTACTGTAATATATTGTTGATCACTGAATTTTAATACACTATGATAGAGATAACTGCGGTGGATTGCGATTCTGGACTGCAGTCCAGGATGGAAATCCAGGTTGACCCCTGTTACTAAACCCCTGTATATCACTTTTCATATAATATAATGCACGGAACCCTATATCGTTACGTAGGGAACTGAATTATCTTTCTTACTTGACTGGTCTCACTGGATTCCTCAACCGTTTGATATTTTAAATTCATTTTACAATGTCGACAAGTCTTGCTGAATTCCGCAGAAGCAGATTTTACACCTCAAACATAATCTGTCCATAACTCCCTGTAGGAGTAGTATATTACTGATCCTCCAATTGAGGTGGAAACCTGACTGATAATACTAAATATAGTTCAACTATAGCGTCGCCTAATTACGAGCCCAACTGGGATTAAAATGCGTTACGAAACGTACTTCCGATTCTGAAACCGGATTTCTAGCAGTGAACGTCTAAAATGAAATGGTCATATCTAGTGATCCTGAAACCCGATTAACGTGAAACCAATTTTGATTGATAGATAATTAAACATACTGTTCACCTCCTTTTTATTGTTTCGCTAAATTTTGCAGGTATGGTTTATAATAAATTATGCAAGTGGTAGGACACCGACTTATGACATCTTAATCATGCCTGAATTATCGTATTCTCATCACATTACATATATGTTATTGCATTGGTAACCTAGCGATCGTGTGCATTACCCAGTGTTAGGTTTTAGCGTTTGATTGTGGCAAGTACGTTAGTGTTTAAGCATGAATGAATAAGTGAAAGTGACACGTACTTGTACACAATCGGTGGACCCTATTGATTTATTGCATTGTCGACGTCTGTGGGACGTGTATAAGTGTGACTATAATTGGTATGGGACAATTATGGAAGCACTTGTATGGGTGTCACAGGTAAGGCACCAACACTGTCCATTTATCTTGGGTACCAGTCGGGACATGCTTGATGGAGATCCTGTCTCCAGTTCTCGCGCAGACTTGTCATGGACCGACCGGTATTTGAGCTTATGGTTGGCGTTTGATGTAGACCACGGGGTATGGGGTAGTTTGAGTGTGAGTTCAACAGAATCTCGGGAGCCCCATGCCGGCACATATGGAGATATATGGAGATATATAAGGATATCACTGATTATTAGCGAGCGACTCGGGCCCGTGTTCCCTTGCCCTTGGGTCCTACCCTTGGGTGGGGGATACTCACGAGTGGTTGACTCTCACACTTGGACTGACGATAGGCTTAGTGACCTGTACAGTGAGACTTAGAGACTGATAGGGATAGTGACATTGACATGCATTGCTTACTGATTCAACATCCCTGCCACGCTGTTTACCGCTTTACTGTTTGCCTGCTCTATTAGATACCTGCATTGGCTACTTCATGTTCACGTCTTTACTCTTTTGATTACTGTTACATATTCATTATTATTACATGAGTTACTATTCGTACCCGTATATATATTGCTCCCGTGTCGCTCTGATGACCTGAGTATGCATGCTCAGAGTGAGAAGTGGATCTAGCCTGGACCAGGACCTGACGTACCTCGAGGATATCGCGGACATCTTGATCAGCGACTCAGAGCTATACTTCATTGATCTCCATCTGGTTAGTTCTTTTGTATTTGTTTTGATTTAGTTACTGCATTTCTCATTACCTGTGCATTGATTACTGATTACCACGTAAAGCTAGAAGCCGAAGTGTGACTACGGAGAGATATTTCATCAACCGTAGGAGCATGGTTGGCCTTGTCAACCCCTCGTATTCCGTATTTTGGGAAGCGGGGCGTGACATCCTTGATACGCAATATTGCTGTTTGAGTAGCCCCGCAAATGTCGTATCTCTAATCCCTTCGGGGGCTGGACAAGACGTCTTCAAGTAATCTTCCAGGTGATATTACCGTCGGAAGAGCAAGCGTTGGGGATATTCTATGCCGCTTTTTACTTGAGGTTAGGCTCGGTTTAGGAGCCCCGATGAGTCATGACCACTCCGCGCTGGTGTGGGATGATCTCCGATAGTCTTTTCAGGTCTCATTTGGGTTGCCTTCAATACCTTGAAGCCAGGGATCTTCCTTTGCTTCATTTGTTGACATTATGTCTGCAATATTGCGACGAATGTCGAGGTTGTCTCTGGGTTGTCTGTGAACCGTCGAGATTTGGATCTAGGGACTTTGCCATAGTTCCGTTTGTTAATGTCGCGTCTGCATCTTGCTGGCGTGAGGAAGAACGTTGTTGTTGATCTCTGGGTTGTAGATGTTGCCGTCGAGACTTGGAACTACGGACTCTGCCATGGCTCCGCTTTTTTGACGTTGTGTCTGCATCCGGTTGGAGTGAGAAGACACGCCGTTGTTGATCTCTAGGCTGTAGATGTTGCCGTTGAGACTTGGAACTAGGGATTCTGCCATGGCTCCGTTTGTTTTGATGCCGCGTCTGCATCCTGCTGGAGGGAGGAAGCAAGCTATTGTTAATCTCTAGGCTGTAGATGTTGCCGTCGAGACTTGAAACTATGGACTCTGCCATGGCTCCGCTTTGTTGACGTTGCGTTTGCATCCGGTTGGAGTGAGAAGACACGCCATTATTGATCTCTAGGCTGTAGATGTGGCCGTCGAGACATAGAACTGGGGACTCTGCCATGGCTCCGTTTGTTTTGATGCCGCGTCTGCATCTTGCTAGAGGGCGGAAGCACGCTGTTGTTAATCTCTAGGCTGTAGATATTGTCGTCGAGACTTGGCTTCCTTTTGACGAAGCCCGGTGGGGCAATATGATTCCCTTTTCGTTTTTGCCCATGGATTGTATACAGGAGTCAATGTGATCTCACCTGCAGGGCAAAAGTTTCATTTCATTTTTTATTTCTTTCCGTGATGCTCTTTCATTTTATCTTTTCATATCGCGAAAGTCGCGATTGCCCAATCATTTCGGCTATTTATCGCGGTGCCCAATCATTTCGGCTATTTTCTTTTTACTCGCTGCTTTTTATTGCAAGTTGCCCAAACATTTCGGCTATTTTCATATGCATATATTTTACTCGCCGACTTTTATTGCGAGTTGCCCCATCATTTCGACTATTTCAAATGCATTTTTGGCTCGCTGATTTTTATTGCGAGTATGGAACTCAAGATCCGATACCAATCTTAGCATCAGCATCGCTGCGACTGGAATATTGCCAGGAGCGAATAATCATTTGCCGTGAAAGGACTTGGAATTTGATACCGATTTAGGCATCAGTATCGCTACAACTGGGATATTGCTAGGAGCGAATCATCATTTGCCTTTGTCGATTTGAACAAAGGTGGCTTAGCAAACAGGGTTAAGCTCCTGTTGACTAAGGCTTTTTAACTTTACGAGCCGTAAGAGTCTCATAAAGGTATATCTCCCGACGAGTCATGAGGATCTCGTAGGTGTATTTTCACCTTAGGAATCATAGGGATCCCCAAGTGTGTGTTCTCTTATAAGTCGTAAGGATCTCATAAGAGTATTTTCTCCTTGCAAGTTGAGAGGACCTACAGGTGTTGTTCACTGTCACGCCCCGCTTCCCAAAATACGGGGTATGAGGGGTTGACAAGGCCAGCCATGCTCCTACGGTCGAGGAAACATCCTGCCGTAGTCACACTTCGGCTTCTAGCTTTACGTGGTAATCAGTAATCAATACACAGGTAATGAGATATGCAGTCACTAAATCAAAACAGATACAAAAACTAACCAGATAGAGATCAAGGAAGTATAGCGCTGAGTCGCTGATCTAGATGTCCGCAGTATCCTCGAGATATGTCAGATCCTGATCCAAGCTAAATCCACTTCTCACTCTGAGCATGCATACACATGTCGTCAGAGCGACACAATAGCAATAAATAGAAATACATATGCAACATGAGCAATAATGATGAATATGAAACAGCAAGCATGAAGTGATGATATGAGCATGAAGGAGCCAGTACAGGTAAACAATAAAGCAGGTAAACAGTATGGCCGGTATATCGAATCAGTAATCAATGCATGCCACTAAACCTATCAATCTCTAAGTCTCACTGTCCAGGTCGCTAAACCTATCATCCGTCCAAGTGTGATAGTCAACCACGCAGGAGTATCCCCAACCCAAGGGTAGGGCTCCAGGGGCAAGGGAACACGGGCCCGAATCACGCACGATAATAATTAGTAACTTCATCCATACAACTCCCAAAATCACGGTATATGCCGGCAATGGGACTCCTGAGATTCCGTTGAACTCACACTCAAACTACCCCACACCCCATGGTCTACATCAAACACCAACCATAAACTCAAATACTAGTCGGTCCATGACAAGTCTACGCGAGAACTGAAGACATGATCTCCATCAAGCATGTCTCGACTGGTACCCAAGATAAATGGACAGTGTTTGGTGTCTTACCTATGACACTAATATAAGTGCTCCATAACCATCCCATTCCAGTTATAGTTACACTTATATATGTCCTATATACGTCGACAATGCAATAAATCAATAGGGTCCGCTGATTGTGTACAAGTACGTGTCACTTTCACTTATTCATTCACGCTTTAACACTAACGTACTTGCCACAATCAAACACTAATATCTAACACTGGGTAATGTACACGATCACTAGGTTATCAATGTATATGAGCTCTACATGATATGATGAGAATGCAATAATTGTGATATGAATAAAATGTCATCAGCCAGTGTCCTACCACTTGCATAATTTACTATAATTCATAAATGCATAATTAATCAAAACAATGTAAAAGGTGTAAGCAGTATGTTTAATTATCTAGCCATAAAAATTAGTTTTGTATCAATCGGGTTTCAGGTTTGCTAGATACGGCCATTTCAATTTAAGTGTTCTCTGCTGGAAATCCGGTTTCATAACTGGAGGTCCGTTTCATAACACGCTTTAGTCCCAGTTGGGATCGAAATTAGGTAACACTATAGTTGAAAAATATTTAGGTTTAACAGTTAGGTTTCCAACGCAATTGGCGAATCAGTAATATCCTATATCAACAGGGAGTTATGGTCAGGTTAAGTTCGATGTGTAAAATCTGTCACTGCAGAATTCATCTGGACGCATCGGCATTATAAAATGTGTTAAAAATATCATAAAAAACAGGAATCTAATGAAACAAGTGGATTAAGAAATCTAACTCAATTTTCTACGTAAATGTATCTGGTTCCGCACATTTTCACATTTGAGCAAGGCTATACAATGATTTAAAGACAAGGGTTAACTGGGATTACTGATCTTATGGCTTCTGTAGGCCGGCCCATTATCCGAGATGATCCGTCACGGAGTGCCGAACCGGTAGATGACATGTGTCTTGAAGAAATGGAGGATGTTCTCTGTTTTCACATCCCTTAGCGGTATTGCTTCTGCCCACTTAGAGAAGTAATCGGTTGTCGCTAATATGAACCGATGTCCCTTGGATGATGCTTGTTCGATGGGCCCGATTATATCAGTTCCCCACATTTCGAATGGCCAGCTAGCCAATGTTGGGTGTAGCGGATTCGAATGCTGGTGGATGAAGTCCCCATGAATTTGGCACGAGTAGAACTGCTTCGCATATTCGAGGCAGTCCTGAATCATCGTGGGCCAATAATAACCCATTCTTTTGATCTTCAGCTTCATCTTTGGCCCGGCTTGATGAAAACCGCAAAGTCCATCATGAGTTTCTTGGACGACTCTCCTTGCTTCTTCTGGTCCCAGACATCTTAGCCCCAAACAATTGAATGATCTCTTATATAGAGTATCATTGACGAAGGAGAAAGACAGAGCTCTCTTCATGAGCTGATGTCTTGATGATGCGTTTTCAGGCATTCGATGGGATTTGAAGTAGTCTATAAAGACTTCTCTCCAATCCTCAACCTTTTCTTCCTCTATTTGGAAGACCGCTTGTTCAGTCACTCCCTTTCTTTTAGACGACTTAGGAGATATTTCTGCTGGCGTGAGAATCCGACATCATTTGTTGGCGACTCAAGACGTCCGGGACTACATTCACCTTCCCCGGATGATACTGCAAATTTACGTCGAAATCTGCCATTAATTCTAGCCATCTCCTCTGTCTCATGTTGAGCTCCTTTTGGGAGAAGATATACTTCAAGCTCTTATGATCGGTGTAAATATCTACCCTCTCACCCAATAAATAGTGCCTCCAAATCTTGAGTGCGAAGACAACTGCGGCAAGCTCTAAATCGTGCGTTGGGCAGTTTCGTTCATGCACCTTTAATTGTCTTGATGCATAAGCCACTACCCTACCATGTTGGTGCAAAACACATCCTAAGCCTTTTCCCGAGGCGTCGCAATGTACGTCGAACCCTCCAGTCCTGTCGGGAATTGTAAGAATGGGTGCAGAGATTAAACGAGTCTTCAATTCTGTGAACGCTTCCTCGCAACCCTCGGACCATACATACGGCACATCCTTCCGAGTCAAGGTAGTCAGTGGTCCCGCAATCTTGGAGAAGTTCTTAATGAAACGACGGTAATATCCGGCAAGTCCTAAGAAGCTCCTGATCTCGGTAACAGTTCTTGGTATCGGCCATGTCTGAACTGTGACAATCTTGGCCGGATCCACTGAAATCCCTTCACCTGACACCATATGTCCCAGGAACGCTACCCGTTCGAACAAAAACTCACATTTGCTAATCTTTTCATATAGTTGGTGTTGTCGCAAGGTTTTGAGCACCGCACGTAAGTGTTCCACGTGTTCCTCCTGATTCTTCGAATACACAAGAATATCGTCAATGAAGATAACGACAAACTTTTCTAAGTGTGTGACGCCCCGCTTCCCCAAATACGGAATACGAGGGGTTGACAAGGCCAGCCATGCTCCTACGGTCAAGGAAATATCCTGCCGTAGTCATACTTCGGCTTCTAGCTTTACTTGGTAATCAGTAATCAATGCACAGGTAATGAGAAATACAGTCACTAATCTATCAAAATGATATAAGATATACCAGATAGAGATCAAGGAAAGATAGCGCTGAGTCGCTGATCTAGATGTCCACAATATCTTTGAGGTACGTCAGGTTCTGATCCAAGCTAAATCCACTTCTCACTCTGAGCATGCATACTCAGGTCGTCAGAGCGACACAATAGCAATATATATAAATGCAAAAGTAAACACGTGCAATGATGATGAACATGAAGCAATAAATATAGAATGATGACGCACATGAAATAATCGGTACAGGTAAACAGTAAAGTAGGTATATCAAATCAGTAAGCAATGCATGTCAATGTCACTAGCCCTATCAATCTCTAAGTTTCACTATCCAGGTCGCTAAACCTATCGTCAGTCCAAGTGTGAGAGTCAACCATGCAGGAGTATCCCTAACCCAAGGGTAGGGCCCTAGGGGCAAGGGAATACGGGCCCGGATCACGCACGATAATAATCAGTAACTCCATCCATACAACTCCCAAAATCATGGTATATGCTAGCAATGGGACTCCCGAGATTCTGTTGAACTCACACTCAAACTACCCCACACCCCATGGTCTACATCAAACACCAACCATAAACTCAAATACTAGTCGGTCCATGATAAGTCTACGCGAGAACTGAAGACATGATTTCCATCAAGCATGTCTCGACTGGTAACCAAGATAAATGGACAGTATTTGGTGCCTTACCTATGACACTAATATAAGTGCTTCCATAATCGTCCCAAACCAATTATAGTCACACTTATACATGTCCCATAGACGTCGACAATGCAATAAATTAACTGGGTTCGCTGATTGTGTACAAGTACGTGTCACTTCACTTATTCATTCACGCTTTAACACTAACGTACTTGGCACAATCAAAACACTAATATCTATCACTGGGTAATGTACACGATCACTAGGTTACCAATGTATATGGCATCTACAAGATATGATGGGAATACACTGATTACGATATGAATAGAATATCACCAGTCAGTGTCCTGCCACTTGCATAATTTACTATAAATCATATATGCATAATTAAGCGAAACAATGTAAAAGGAGTAAGCAGTATGTTTCATTATCTAGCCATAAAAATTGGTTTCGCGTCAATCGGGTTTCAGGTTTGATAGATACGGCCATTTCAATTTAAGTGTTCACTGCTGGAAATCCGGTTTCAGAACTGGAAGTCCGTTTTGTAACACGTTTTAATTCCAGTTGGGATCGTAATTAGGTGACGCTATAGTTGAACAATATTTAGGGTTATCAGTTAGATTTCCAACGCAATTGGAGAATCAGTAATATCCTTGGCGTACTGGAAGTTATGCATTGTAAAATGAAGGGGTATACGTTCTGTCCCTGTTTGGGACAGCTATATGTTATGTTGATTTAAAATATAATTTAAATAGTAAACGACAGTGAAAACGAATGAAATCACTTTCAATGGTTGGATAACAGATTTATATTCGCTATGGTATAGGATTCCGCATCATAACATTTTCATATGGCAGGGTGAAAGTATTACAAAACGAGAATCGACAGCCAGTGCTGCTCTGGACTGCAGTCCAGAGCCGCACTCCGAACCATTTTCCGTCACCTTTTTAGCATAGAACAGATTAAAAATATTATGGTGTTCTAGGTCGTCGAGTCGGATTCGATATGATCCCTCTAACGCAACATTCCGATTTCTAGTCAATTAACTGTGATTTTTACAAGGTTCAGATACGGGAAAAGTTCAGTTTTAACGGGTCAAAAAGGGAAGGACATATCATGTTGTTAAAAACCGTATTTTCAAGCCAAATCATAACACAGCATTCGTTATCACTCGGGACATCTGTAGTGATTAGTTTCCGTCAATTTAAAGGGGGTTTTCAGTTCGTGTTTTGCATCGAACACTTGCATTACTTGATTTGCAATCGAAATGTATATATGATATTGAAGTGTAATCGAATTGAAAAGGTATAATTAGCATGAAGCAAGTATTAAACTTGCCTGACGATGTATCGACGATGGTACGGCAGTGGCTGCGGCGCGATCGCGACACAAGCGCGGCACGGAAACTCGACTCGGCTCGAGCTCGAGTTCTCGGCAGCGACGGCGATGGGTTTGAGCTTGGATGCTGGGATTTGCCCGGGGCTGGTGCTCGGCTGCTTGGGCTTCGGAGGAAATGGGAGCAGCAATGGTGGCCGGAGCTTAGAAGTCGGGGTGAGGTGATTGCTGAGGTTGCTCGTAGTAGTGATGGGTTTGAGTGGCTTCATCGGCGTCGGGCAGTGGTAGCCGGAGGCAAGGGTGTGCGGCAGAGGTGAGGTGTGAGGAGAGGAGGAAGGTAGCGGAGCTCGGGCGGTGCAAGGGGTCGGTGCAAGGTGACGGTAGCCGGGGATGCTCGTCGGCAATGGCAGGAGGTTTGTGGTGGCGGTGAGTGCAGTTAGGGGCTGGGTTTGAGAGGAGTGGGCTCGTGGGTGGAGTTGGGTCTCGGGCTCATGGTGCAAGGGGATGGCTCAGGGTGTCGGAAAGATGGTGGTGGTGATGCTCGGTGGAGACGAAGCGATGGCAATGGTGATTGGGAAGAAGGAGGCGACGGTAAAAGAGTTTATCACCGGCGATGGTGAAGGTGGCTTCTCGAGTCGAGAGTGCTAGAAGTTGGGTTCGGTGATGACGAGGTGGTTGGAGTCGTGGAGGTGGTGGCAAGGAGGCTCGGGTGCAGGGGAGAGAAGGTGAGGCGGTGAGTGAGGGGGAATCGAGAGGAGAGAGGAGGAGATTGCGAGAGGGAGTGGTAGAGGGGGCGATGGGGTCGCGGTTGTTCAGGGGAGCGAGTTTCGCGAGAGAGGGGCGAGACGTGGGCGAGGGAGATGGGAGTCGAGGGTGAGCGGGTCGTGGGGAAGCGACCGTAGGGGTTGTTGAGGGAGGTGAGGACGTGGTCGCTGGGGGAGGACCGGGTCGCTTCGGCGTGGGTGCAGGCATGGGCGTGGGCGCGAGACGCGGAGGCGAGGCAAAGGAAATGAGCGGGAAAGAGAGCGAAGAGAGGAAGAAGAATGGAGGGGGAAGCGGGTCGGATGCGGGTGCGAGGGTTCGGGTGAGGGAAGTGTTTGGGCCGGGCCTTGGGCTGGAGGGAAATGTTTGGGCTAGAAAATGAAAAAGAAAATGGAAAAAGGAATTAAATTAAATTAGGGTAAGGTTATTATAATTAAATTAGTTGGAAAAATATAGAAAATTTGGGGAAAATATTTGGAAATTTATTTATTAAAATACAACAACTATTTATTGGGACTTGGTATTACATCATACCACACTTATATAAAATTTCGCCCTCAAAATTTAAAATAACAATAGGCTATAAAATAATATGCAAAAATCCACAAAATCAAATACTACACTATAGTGATCTACATAAAAGCAGCTGTTCCCTCAGAAAATATCGACAAAAAAACCAATGGGGCATCACATGCCCGCATGTGATCAGGGGTCACGTGCTGACACGTGATGGTTTCCTGGGGATTCTGCTGAAATAGAATTAAATTCTAATCAAACAAGCAATCAATGGAGTTACGTGCCCACACGTGACGGGCTCTTAAAAAAACCACTGAAGAGAATTAAAAGTGTAATAAAACAGTAAGGAATACCCCAATGGGGCATCACATGTCTACACGTGACCAAAGGTCACGTGCAGACACGTGATGGGTTCTTAAGCTCTTAAATTAATAGAATTAAATTCTATTTAAATGATCAAACAGTGGGATCATGTGCCAACACGTGATAGGCTCTTAAGCCTTCTGAACTAATAGAATTAAATTCTAAATTAAGAGGGAATCGAGAACCCTAACTGGGAAAATATTTCTCTAAATCTTTCCAAACAAAAGAATTGTGCTCTGTAAGTGGAGCACCGTTGGATTAAAAATCCAATGGTGATTAAAAATCACCAATCTATAGAAAGATTCTATACAAGGAAAGATTTCCCTGAAATTCACCAAGAATAACAAACAGAATATCTTTTGAATTAAAAAATCCAATGGTGAATAAAATTCACTGAGTGATCTAAAAGATCATGTTGGTTACGAAATCAATTAAAATCTTTTAATGAAAGATTGACTAAATAAACTGATTCTTTTCTTTCTCCTATAAATAGGAGCCAAGAAGAGAAGAGAAGGATCCTTGGAATTTTTTTAGAAAATACAACAGAAAGAGAGAAAAAAGAAGAGAATTTAATTCTCCAGAAAGAAAAGAAGATTTCTTCAGAAGAAAAAAGAAACCCTAGGTGAGAAAGGGGAAAGAGATCTAAGCTCCATAAAACAAAGAGAATTTAATTATCAAATTAAGAGTTTAACTCTTCTGAATAAGAACTTAGTTCTTCCTTTGGTTGAAGATCTGCAGAAGCAGATCTCCCCACAAGTTGAGAATTTAATTCTCATCGGGAAGATTCTGCCATGCAGATCCAAAACTTAGAGGGAGAATTTGAGTTTAAGGAATTTAATTCCCCCAAATACTTAGGAATTTAATTCCTCCAACAGAAACAGGGTTTAACCCTTAAAACAAAAACTTAGTTCTTCTTCATGGTTGAAGATCTGCAGAAACAGATCTCCCCACAAGTTGAGAATTTAATTCTCATCGGGGAGATTCTGCTATGCAGATCCAAAACTTAGAGAGAGAGTTGAGTTTAAAGAATTTAATTCTTCCATATACATAGGAATTTAATTCCTCAAAACAAAATCAGGGTTTAACCCTACAAAAGAATTTAATTCTCAAACAAAGGACTTAAATTATCCATGCACGTAAACCTGGTCACGTGGCAACACGTGACCCTTCCTTCAATGATCAGAAAAGAACGAATGAGACATGGTCACGTGCCTCCATGTGACCCCTAAACAGATTTCTCAAAATGAGAAAGAAAAAACTTGGAGGCAATGCCTCACGTGCTCACACGTGACCCTCAAAACAAAAGACAACAAATCCAAAGGCAGTACCAATTTATGGGCGCCCTCACGTGTCCCCACATGACCCCTAACAAATCCTTTTAATATCCGGTGGATGGATGCCCATCATGAACTCACACGTGACGGCCTTAAAGACAAAAAGTGTTTAACTCTTATTTGAATATTCTGGGAAGAAAATAAACGAAGTCTGGCCCCATCTTCAGATGCCTCACATGTCCCCACGTGACCACCTCATTTCTAGTGTTTAACAATATTTTGAACGTTTTGTCCCTAGTGTTTAACACTATTTTTAGCGCATCACGTGGGAACACATGATCGCCAAATATCCTTTAGTGTTTAACACTATTTAAAAAACCAAGCTTAGCCTAAATTGACTAAGTTTTCCAGAGGCAAATTTCCCCTTCAAATGAACCTTAAAATCCAGAGCTATAATGAATGGTTAGTGCTCAGCCAAAAACAAAATGTTGTCAGAGCCCCAAACCCCTGTTTAACATTGCTAAATAATGGGAGGGCTGAACCCAGACAAATGTTCAACAGTCCAACAAAGGGCCAACATTTCAAACTTAAGTGGATTTAGCCCAAGTTGGCCATAAGTCCTCAATTCAGATTCAACTAAGCCCATGTGCTTGTAATCTAATTAATTGATCTTAGTCCTAAATTGGACTGCAGATTTCCCAATCAGCATTGGTTCAAGGGTATATCTCTTCACTCCTTTGATATTTGTCGTTGTAATCCTTCAATGTCTTCAGAGAGGTGACGGGTCCCGATAGCCAATCATTCCATGGACTGTGGGGTCCTTAAACTCATGGACTATGATGTCCTTAACCTTAGATTGTGGGGTCCTTAAGCCCATGGACTATGATGTCCTTAACCTCGGATTGTGGGGTCCTTAAACCCATGGATTATGATGTCCTTAACCTTGGACCATAATGTCCTTAAACTAACATTGGACCACCATGTCCTTAAACTGGTAATCGACCGCAATGTCCCTAAACTAAACAATAGAGTCCAAACGCTCTTTTGTTGGATCTAAATGATCCTGTTAAGTTGATTTTAGTCTAAAAATTAGACTAACGTATCCTTAACAAATGTTTAAGTTGATCTTAGTCTCAAATGAGACTAACGTATCCTTAAACCCAACCCCAAACCCAAATCTAAGAAAATACGGATTTGGACTAATCCACACCCTGCGGGCAACAACATAAATTAGTCTCCGTATACAATCCACAGGCAACCAAAAAACAAAACAAACATACACGACGCGAAGTGAACATCTGGAGAAGGAGAAAGTTGTTACCGCGATGCGGTAGCGTAATTAACTGCAGGGGCTTGCGCTTACAGGGAAGAGCATCCCCATAATCAAAAACCCCTCAAATGAGGGCGAATCTGACGAAGTCTGCTACATCGGCCGCATCCGTTTAAACCTTCGATACAAGGTGCCATAAATCAACTTGGTATCTTCGGAGAGGTGGACGGATAGCAACAATTAGCATCTGCCCTCGAAATTCAGGCAAGACGGACCTGCGTGGTCGCGTCTCCATGTGTTCGCGAACGAATCGCGGTTTAATATGGTTGCCCTTGGGTTCGAGGTACTAAGATTTGGTTTTGCTCTCGTGCAGAAAAAAGAAGATCAAATGGCTTTCAATTGCACAAGCTACAACGACTCTCACTCCGTCCCCGCTGGAGGAGTGACTTACGGGCCCCAAGCGCCTCCCTTTTCAAAATGCCGGTGGAGCAAGTGACCCAAGCCACCACTAGGCTATTCTTCGGGACCATGATCCCACCAATGAGCTTCAGCGTTCAGTTACCGACACAGGAAGCTACGAAGAAGTCGGTCTTTGATCGGCTTGCAACCATCACGACCCCTCTCAGCGGGTCGTCCAACTCCAATGCCTCAGTCTTCGACAGGCTGGGTCAAAGCTCAAGTGGGCCCACAAAGAGACTCGCAATATCAGAGAAGGACACTACAACTCCCGCTATAGTTGAGATCGTCCAAGCTACTCTCCCTACTCGAAGGTCGGCTTTCGACAAGTTGACCATTCCCTCTCAGCGAACTTCTGTCGTTGACAGGCTGGCGCCAACAACAAACTCTCATTAGAACAGGGGGCATGGAAGAGATAATTCGACAATGGAGGTGGTCCCGGCCGCTCTCCATGCTCGCCGTCGTCACTGGCACTGAGTAAGGAAGGCTGGGGCAGCTCTCCTTCTGGACTGACTCCGCCAGCTCTAACGGTGGAAGTTGATGCTGCCGTTCCAACTGGGAACAGCTTTGAACTACTTAATAGGGTGCACAGGAATTCGCCAACTGCCGTGCTAAAAAAGTCTCATCTGCTTGTTGAAAAGATCACAAAGGCGAAGCCGGAGCAGCCCCCTCAGCGGCTGTCCTCTAAAATTTATAAGGTCTGGCGTCAAGTCCAAGACTCGGTGATTGAACAAGATTACTCCCGCCGACCGAAGAAGATAAAGGTTCGGCAAGAGAAGGACCACTCTGTCGTACCACAGAAGGTGTCATCTACCTGGGTGCCCGCTGCAACGGCTCCCTCAACGTCAACCACTCACAAGAGAAGGAGGCCGGAGAAAGCCCCTGTGACCGCGGAGAACCGCAAGGACGCTGGACCTAAACGCCCCAAGTCTGGGGGCATGGTAACACATATCGTTTATATGGCTTCTGGAAAAGAGGAAAGTCGTGCTTCTACGGGTCATCGACCGCTTACCCGATCGATAACAAAGGCTCAGGAGCAACAGCAGCAAAAACTTCCGGAGATGTTGACTGTAATGGCCGCACTCACTGGGCCGAAAGAGAATCCAGAGACCTTAGAGCAGCATCAGGAACAAGAGACTGATACTAAATTCCTTCGAAGAATGCTCGAGAGGAAAGAAAAAGAGGCCGCGGAACAGGCGGCCAACATAAAAAGAATGGCTCTTTTGTTCCAAGACATGGCTGGGATGATGTTACAGCCGGAACCTCCAGCTGAAGACCCCCCGATTATCATTGAAGACGACAGAGGGAAGATATCGAACCCTCCTCCGGCTCTTTCAGCAGCCAAGGAGGAGACCATCTCCAAGGCCGCTCTGGATGATTACATTGCTCAGCAAATACGAGCTCATCAGGCGAGCGAAATGGCCGGGCAGATCGTTAAGACTGGACGACCCTATCCGGGCTGGTATGATCAAATAAGGTATCCGCCGGGATATACGATCCCCAAATTCCACGTATATAAGGGGACGGGGATTCCGCATCAGCACGTCGCTCAATTCAGAGCCTTGTGCGGCAACACTGGAGGTGATGATAAACTTCTGCTCCGCCAGTTTGTTGGCAGCTTGTCGGAGACGGCGTTCGAGTGGTATTCTGAACTTCCAAATGACTCTATCAAGACATTTGCCGAGATGGAGCTGCTGTTTACACAGAGATTCGCAAGCGCTAGCGAGTGCACCCCGTTCACGGCATTGATCAATGCCAGGGTGAAGCCTGGAGAAACTTGGGTCCAGTACGCGATACGATGGCGGAATTTATGGTCAAAGTGCGAGCAGCGCATCGAAGAAGCGCCTGCAGTGGGCATGTTTGTGGGCACTCTTGACCCTCAAGCGACCATCTCCCAATTTATGATGTTTTTCAAGCCGACCACTTTCCAGTCCTTGATTGATAAGCTGGCCCAAATGGACCAGATGGGTCACAGGCCTTCCTCTTCGAAGCCGGAGCCGCGAAATGAAAAAGGGAAAGGGAAAGCGACCTTCGTCGCCAATGCTCAACAGCAGCCCAGTGGCCCAAAATTAACTGATCGCCTAGACGAGAGACGGAGATTCTATAATGAGAAAATAAAGCGCCCTTATTCGTTTCCCCGGGACAAAACGAGGAGATTGTTCGAGTTGGCGGTGCGCAACAGGCTCATTAATTTGCCTATTCGTTTCCCCAGGACAAAATGAGGAGATTGTTCGAGTTGGCGGTGCGCAACAGGCTCATTAATTTGCCAGGTACAAAATGCCCATTGCAACCTCGGGTTGTCCGAGAATTGGAAAGTAAGCCCGCCGCAGCCGCGCGCTCTTAAAAGGATGGACACACCAGGGGCATTATGCTCTTTTGTGGAAGAAGCTCCATGGGAGGTCGTTCTTCAGCCAAGACGAAAAGAATGCTGAAGGATCTCTAAACATGCCTGGCAATCAGGTGGAAAAATCCACTGGAACCCGAGATCATCGAGTGAATGCTGAAACCGCGCCCAACTCCAAAAATTGGCAGTGATAGTCAAAGCACTCATACCCAGCCGTCAAAGTCTTCGAAAAAGAAGAAGAAGACCAAAAAGCTCATGAAGCTGATGATAGATAAAACGTCCACTCACGAAGTTTTCTCCTTCATGGACGGCTCATCAGGATACAATCAGATAAAAATGCATCCCGAGGACCAGAAGCATACCGCTTTTCGGACCCCATTGGACATGTTCTGCTACAAGGTGATGCTTTTTGGTCTAAAGAACGCTGGTGCCACCTATCAGAGGGCCATGACGAAGATTTTCGATGGCCTCATACATGAAATCGTCGAATGTTATATTGACGACCTCGTAATTAAAAGCAAATCATACGAGGAACATTTAGAGCATCTGAAGATCGTGTTTCAGCGCCTTCGGAAATACAACTTGAAGATGAACCCTCTCAAATGCGCGTTCGGAGTTTCCTCGGGCAAGTTCCTAGGATTCGTCGTCCGACACCGAGGCATCGAGATAGACCCGTCGAAGATCAAGGCGATTATGGAAATGCCTTCGCCAAGGACTCTCAAGCAACTGCGGTCTCTTCAAGGAAAACTTGCGTATATCCGGCGATTTATAGCCAACCTCTCCGGCAAGTGCCGTCCCTACAGTCACCTGATGAAGAAGGGAACCCCTTTCGTCTGGGATCGCAAATACCAAAGAGCACTAGACGAAATCAAGCAATACCTGCAGAATCCTCCAGTGCTGACCACTCCAGTCAAGGGAAAGCCCCTCATTCTATATACAACAGCCCTCGAAGGTTCTCTAGGCGCGTTATGAGCACAAGAGAACGACCAAGGGAAGAAGAGAGCCCTCTACTATTTGAGTCGAGTTCTCCTGGGGGCAGAAAACAATTACTCCCCCATTGAAAAACACTGCCTGGCGTTGATCTTCGCGATAACGAAGCTCAGACACTACGCGTTGGCACATGAGGTCCATCTCATATCGAAGGTGGATCCTCTCAAATATTTGATGTCCAAAGCTATATTAATGGGACGGCTCGCTAAATGGGCCCTGCTCTTGATGGAGTTCTCGATAACTTATCATCCCCTCAAGGCAGTGAAAGGCCAAGCCATCGCTGACTTCCTCGCTGAGCATCCGATACCTGCCGATTCTCCTTTGAACTGTGAATTGCCCGACGAGCACGCGTTTGACACGATCGACGGGGAAAGAAGAGAGAATGATACCCGGTGGGAACTCTATTTCGATGGAGCATCTTCCATGAAGAAGCGCAAACAAAGCACTCCCATAATCAAATCAGGGGTAGGCCTCATCTTCGTGACTCCACAAGGAGGGATAATGCGCTTTGCCTTCTCCTTAACAGAGCCGAGGACGAACAACGAAGCCGAATATGAAGCTTTGATAGCAGGTCTTAAGATCGCTGTCGACATGGGAATCGAGAACCTCCTCATATACGGAGGCTCCCAGCTGGTCGTTAGTCAAGTAAATTGCGACTATCAAATGTGCAAACCTAAGTTGGTGAAGTACAGCGAGAGAGTACAGCAACTGCTGACTCAAATTCCTTCCTACACCCTGGAAAGCATACCACGTGCGGAAAATAGCAAAGCGGATGCATTAGCCAAGCTCGCTAAAGAACTGGCCGACGAGAACCTCGATGACGTAAGGATCGTTGTGCAAAGCCGTCGGGTTCTTGCTCCGGCAGAAATATCTCCGGAGTCGTCCGAAGAAAAAGGAGCTATCGAGCAAACGGCCCTACAGATAAAAGACTAGGAAAAGGCTGGGGATTGGAGAGAAGTCTTTATAGACTACTTCAAATCCCGTCGAACACCTGAAGATGCGTCCTCAAGACATCAGCTCATGAAACGAGCTCTGTCTTTCGCCTTCGTCAATGATAGTCTGTATAAGAGATCATTTGATTCTCTGTGGCTAAGATGCCTGGGACCTGAAGAGGCAAAAAGAGTCGTCCAAGAAACTCACGACGGACTCTGCGGTTCTCACCAAGCCGGCCCGAAGTTGAAGCTGAAGATCAAAAAGATGGGCTACTATTGGCCCACGATGATCCAAGACTGTCTCGAATATGCGAAGCAGTGCTACTCGTGCCAAATTCATGGGGAGTTTATCCACCAGCATCCAAATCCACTACATCCGACGGTGGCTAGCTGGCCGTTCGAAATATAGAGAACTGACATAATCGGGCCCATCGAACCAGTATCGTCCAGAGGACATCGATTCATTTTGGCGACAACTGATTACTTTTCCAAGTGGGCAGAAGCAATACCACTAAGAGAAGTGAAGACGGAGAATATCTTCCATTTCTTCAAGACACACGTCATTTATCGGTTCGGCACTCCGCGACGGATTATCTCCGATAACGGGCCAGCCTACAGAAGCCAAAAAATCAGCCGCTTCGCACAACAGCATAACATAGACTGGAGATACTCTTCGATCTATAATCCCCGAGCTAACGGTTTAGCTGAGGTTTTCAACAAGACCTTAACGAAGATCGTGAAAAAGACGGTGTCTCAAAATAAGAAGGACTGGCATGAGAGACTGCATGAAGCTCTCTGGGCGTAACGAACTACGTTCAAAACAGCCACGAACACGACGCCGTATGCATTGGTATTCGGCACAGAAGCGGTACTCCCCCTTGAGATAGAGTTACCCTCTCTTTGAGTGGCAGTTCACTACGAGTCAACAGACGAAGAAAATGCTCACCTTCGGCTTGAGGAACTCGATGCCCTTGTTGAAACTCGGCTCATGGCGCAACAAAATCTGGAGGCTTATAAAGCAAAGATGACGCGCTCATATGAGAGACTGACTAGGCCGAGAACATTCCGCCAAGGCGAACTCGTGCTAGTGGTCAAAAGACCTATGATCCCCAATCGTGCCAAGCGGGGGAAATTTGAGCCAAACTATGAAGGCCCGTATATCATAGACAAAGTCTACCAGGGTGGAGCCTATCTACTCATGGACATGCATGGTGAAAAACCTTTCAGGCCAATAAACGGTCACTTCCTGAAAAAATACTACGCCTGACGAGTCACGGCCTTGGTCAACGATAGATGACGACGCCTATGTCCGCTCGCTATCTTCCTAAGCCCAAACTCTATAAGTAGTAGCCGGCAACGGACCGAAATGTCCTAAAATTAACAACGAACCGAAATGTCCTAAAACTAACGACGGACCGAAATGTCCTAAAACTAACGACGGACCGAAATGTCCTAAAACTAACAACGGACCGAAACGTCCTTAAACTAACAATGGACTACTATGTCCTAAAACTGGCGACGAACCGAAACGTCCTTAAACTAACGATGGATCACCATGTCCTAAAACTGGCTGTTGACTGAGACGTCGATAAACTACTACGGACCGCAGCATCTCAAGACTGACAAAAAAAAGGTTTGTCCATAAGCAAAATGGGCATGGATGAAAACCCGAAAGGGCTCCGTGAGTAAAAACAGCAGGACTGCCGGCGAGTCTGTGAAAATCCGAAAGGGCACAATCTCGTTAAAAGACACTTGCAAGGTCCTCTCAACCCTGTAAGGAGAAACCACCTGCGTGAGATCCTTACGACTCACAAGGGAGCAACACATTTAGGGATCCCCATGATTCCTAAGGAGAAATTACACTTGCGAGATCCTCACGACTCGTAAGGAGAACCCCCTTTAAGACCCTCAAGGTTCATAGGATTCAAAAGCCTTAAGCTACATGGATCTGAACCTGTTCTTAAGCAGTCATACACCCTGATTTTTCCCTACAAGTGATTCAGTATTGACCCTTGTATACAATCCATGGGCGCGAATAAACATCTCCCTGACAAAGTCCCACCCGTGACTGGGGATATGCTCATATGGCGAACAACCCTTGTAAGTCCTCTCGACTTATGAGGATAAAATACTCTTGTAAGATCCTTACGACTTATAAGAGACCATACACTTAAGACTCCTCACGATTCTTAAGGAGAAAACACACCTACGAGATCCTCACGACTTGTAGGGAGAAATACCTTTATGAGACCCTTACGGCTCATAAAGTTAAAAGCCTTAGTCGACAGGATCCTAACCCTGTTTACTAAGCCACCTTTGTTCGACATCGACAAAGGAAAATGATGATTCGCTCCTGGCAATATTCCAATTGTAGCGATGTTGATGCCTAAATCGGTGTCCAATCCCAAACTCGCAGCGAAAAGCCAGCGAGCCACAAATGTATACGAAATATCCGAAATGATGGGGCAACTTGCAACAAAATCAGCAAGTAAAAATGTATGCATACAAAATAGCCAAAATGGTTGGGCAACTCGCAATAAAAAGCAGCGAGTAAAAAAAATAGCCGAAATGATTGGGCACCGCGAAAAATAGCCGAAATGATTGGGCAATCGCGACTTTCGTGATATAAAAGCTGAAATGATAGAACATCGCGGAAAGAAAAATATATAAAATGAAACTTTTTGTCCAACAGGTGAGATCACATCGATCCCTGTATACAATCCAGGGGCACAAACAAAGAGGAAACCATACATTCCCACCAGGTTCCATCAGAAAAAGAAGCTAAATCTCGACGGTTCACAGACAGCCTGGAGATCATCTCAACATTCATCTCATTACAACAGACGCAACATCAGCAAATCGGAGCTGCGGCAAAGTTCCCAGTTCCACGATTCGACAATGCACAGACAACCGAGAGTCAACCCATCCTGGTCCTTACGGAACACGGTCATGTCAACCTTGACCCCGTGGGAAGCATCCAGAGCAAATCCTGGTCCTTGCGGAACACGGCTTATGTCAACCCTGACCCCGTGGGAAGCGTCCAGAGCAAATCCTGGTCATGTGGAACACGGCCTATGTCCATCCTAACCCCGTGGGAAGCGTCCAGAGCGGATCCTGGTCTTGCGGAACATGGTTAATGTCAATCCTGACCCCGTGGGAAGCGTCCAGAGCGGATCCTGGTCCTTGCGAAACATGGCTTATGTCAATCCTGACCCCGTGGGAAGCAGCCAGAGCAAATCCTGATTTCGTGGAACACGGCTAATGTCAATCCTGACCCCGTAGGAAGCGTCCAGAGCGGATCCTGGTCCTTGTGGAACACGGCCTATGTCAATCCTGACCCCGTGGGAAGCGTCCAGAGCGGATCCTGGTCCTTGCGGAACACGGCTTATGTCAATCCTGACCCCGTGGGAAGCATCCAAAGCAAATCCTGATCACGTGGAACACGGCTTATGTCAATCCTGACCCCGTGGGAAGCGTCCAGAGCGGATCATGGTCCTTGCGGAACATGTCTTATGTCAATCCTGACCTATGGGAATCATCCAGAGCAAATCCTGGTCTAGTGGAACACGGCCTATGTCAATCCTGACCCCGTGGGAAGCATCCAGAGCAAATCCTGGTTTCGTGGAACACGGCTAATGTCAATCCTGACCCCATGGGAAGTGTCCAGAACAGATCCTGGTCCTTGCGGAACACGGCTAATGCCAATCCTGACCCCGTGGGAAGCATCCAGAGCAAATCCTGGTCACGTGGAACACGGCTAATGTCAATCCCGACCCCGTGGGAAGCATCCAGAGCAAATCCTGGTCACGTGGAACATGACCTATGTCAATCCTGACCCCGTGGGAAGCGTTCAGAGCGGATCCTGGTCCTTGCGGAACACGGCTTATTTCAATTCTGACCCCGTGGGAAGCATCCAGAGCAAATCCTGGTCTAGTGGAACACGGCCTATGTCAATCCTGACCCCGTGGGAAGCGTCCAGAGCGGATCTTGGTCCTTGCGGAACACGGCTAATGTTAATCCTGACCCCGTGGGAAGCATCCAGAGCAAATCCTGGTCCCATAGAACACGGCTAAAGTCAATCTTGACCCTGTGGGAAATGGCCAGAGCAACTCCTGACCCCATGAAATGCGGATAATGTCAACCTCTCCATCACTTACGGGTCCTCTCGACTCGTAAGGAAGAAAACTCTTTTGTGAGATCCTTACGACTCTCAAGAGAAAACACCCTTAGGAATCCTCACGATTCTTAAGGAGAAATTACACCTACGGGATCCTCTCGACCTATAGGGAGAAAATTCTTTATGAGACCCTCACGGCTCATAAAGTTGAAAAGTCTTAGGAGGTAGATCCTAACCCTGTCTCCCAAGCCATCGTTGCTTCGTAGAAAGGTGAAGGTAGATTTTCTACGGGCCACACTCTCCGACAAGAAAGGAAACAATCACTTACGAGTCCTCTCGACTCGTAAGCAAGAAAAATTCTCTTCTGAGATCCTTACGACTCTCAAGAGAAAACACACTTAGGAATCCTCACGATTCCTAAGGAGAAAATACACCTACGGGATCCCCTCGACCGGTAGGGAGAAAATTCTTTATGAGACCCTCACGACTTATAAAGTTGAAAAGTCTTACGAGGCAGATCCTAACCCTGACTCCTAAGCCATCGCTGTCTTGCAAAGAGATCAAAATAGATTATCCACAAAATGCATTTACTAAAAGGGACACACCATCATGAAGCAAAATATGTCTTTTATTCATGAATCAAAATGAATACAAAGTACAATTTATGAAAGAATAAAAAAATACTCTCATTCAGGAGTATGTACAAAAGAAGAATAAAAAATATACAATTCTTCAAGCCGGCGGACGATTCAATAGGTCTGCCAGTTCATCCTTTTTCCGCTGGGCCTCAGCTTCATGATTTATTATCGTTAAGAGACGGGCCTCCGCTTGAGCCTATTAGGCCTGGTACGAGGCAAGCCGGCTTTCAAGCTCCTTTTCGGTAACCTTATGAGCTTCGACCATTTCGTGAGTGAAAATGATGGCTTTATCAATGGCTACCATCTCCCTGATAGCTTCTTAAAGCACCCGCCAAAGTTCATATGCCCGAGTGGTCTTGGCCGTAAGATTAGCTTGAAGTTCCCTCAACACTTTTGAAGCCAGCTTCCTCTCTGAAAATTTTTGGCTGAGCCTCTTCTCGCATGATAGCATATTCGCAGCGCACTGTTCGATCAGCCCCTGCAAGCTCGCCTTTGCAACTACAACCTCTGAGGGAAGACGCGAGCACTCAAGGCTATGTATACAAGCCTCAATTCGACGACAATACTCGACCCAAAGCAAGCACAGAATATGGGAGGCAACAAGGAGAGTCTTACATATGTATCCTATCAAGCGTGCACTCGCAACTATATGTCTGTTTAAAAGGAAATGATACCCAAAACACTTATGTGTAGACAACATAACGATAGTGTTCGCACTCAAAGAAAATTCCCATGGGAAAATATAGAAGCCCATCTACACAAACAAGATGCACGTATGAGTATACGACATACATGAAAATTCAACAGAAAGCATGCAACAGTCAATGATAAGAAGAGTACATTAATTTAAACAGACTACGCTACCGGAAAAAGGTCACCAAACAAAGGATCAGTGGTATAGGGGTTAACAAAACAAAATATAAGATATTTTATCTCCCTCTCTGCCTTCTCCAACACATCGAAACGACGATTTTCACGAGGAGTTGCTTCCCACCGATTGGCGCCATGTTCATCCGCAAAAGCAGACATAATAGCCTGCCGGGCTCTTATCTGGCCCAACAGATGAACCGAGCAATCTTTCAGAGCCTGGGTAATCAAGCACGCCTCGTAGAAACACTCGACCTTGTCTTCGGCCGCATCAAGGATCGCCAGGGTCATCTCTTCCGGGTGAGGAGGGATGTCAGCAAGCACGGCAAGAAAGATCGTCCGAAGCCAAATGGAGCCCATGGGAAGAGGAGAGCCCCGACGAGTCAGAAGCTCATACATCACCACGTCACATTGAGCGTCGGTGAGGAGGGGATCTGCTAGCCGCGCAGCGAAGCGAGGGATTATCTCCTCAATGGGCACCTCCCATGGTTGCCGACGGGCGTGGGGACGATTGCAAGCCATAGCAACTGATCGGTTTCTCAAAGATGATCGCCTTAAGGTATAAATCGGTTTCTCTGTGAGGAAAGGAAGAAAAGCATGGTTTCAGGTTATAAAGGGGAGCATTTAATGCTATGCACAAAAAATGTTGTGCATGGTGGAACTATTCTCAAAACCCGGAAAAAAGGGGAAGAGCATTGGAAAGGAAAAGCAATGACGCATTGAAATCAGATCAGGGAAATGAAACGTCCCCATCAAGCAGAGACCCCGCATGCGCAACACATGAGCACAAGCCTTGATTGGAAGATGAAGCGGCACTGCACATACATGACACTGAACTAAGCTCTGAGAAGGAGAATTAAATTCTCAAGGCAAGAACAAGGAAGAAGATGGAAAAAGTGGAAGCGCTTTTGAAGAGACCCCTGCATTTATAGAACGTGATGGGAAACGGTTCATCTACCCCCTTTCCTAGGCAGATCGAACGGCCACAAAAAATGACAGCGTTGCACTCACGTGCAAACACGTGAGAACAACGCTGTGGGGGCATTTGTTCTCTCAGAAAATATCGGGAAAAAATCCAATGGGGCATCACGTGCCCACACGTGACCAGGGGTCGCGTGCTGACACGTGATGGATTCCTAGGGATTCTGCTGAAATAGAATTAAATTCTAATCAAACAAGCAATCAATGGAGTCACGTGCCCACACGTGATGGGCCCTTAAAAAAAACACTGAAGAGAATTAAAAGTGTAATAAAACAGTAAGGAATACCCCAATGGGGCATCACGTGTCCACACGTGACCAAATGTCACGTGCAGACACGTGATGGGTTCTTAAGCTCTTAAATTAATATAATTAAATTCTATTTAAATGATCAAACAGTGGGATCACATGCCGACACGTGATAGGCTCTTAAGCCTTCTGAACTAATAGAATTAAATTCTAAATTAAGAGGGAATCGAGAACCCTAACTGAGAAAATATTTCTCTAAATCTTTCCAAACAAAAGAATTGTGCTCTGTAAAGTGGAGCACCGTTGGATTAAAGATCCAATGGTGATTTAAAAATCACCAATCTATAGAAAGATTCTATACAAGGAAAGATTTCCCTGAAATTCACCAAGAATAACAAACAGAATATCTTTTGGATTAAAAAATCCAAAGGTGAATAAAATTCACTGAGTGATCTAAAAGATCATGTTGGTTACGAAATCAATTAAAATCTTTCAATGAAAGATCGACTAAACAAACTGATTCTTTTCTTTTTCCTATAAATAGGAGCCAAGAAGAGAAGAGAAGGATCCTTGGAATTTTTTTAGAAAATACAACAGAAAGAGAGAAAAAAGAAAAGAATTTAATTCTCCAGAGAGAAAAGAAGATTTCTTCAGAAGAAAAAAGAAACCCTAGGTGAGAAAGGGGAAAGAGATCTAAGCTCCATAAAACAAAGAGAATTTAATTCTCAAATTAAGAGTTTAACTCTTCTGAATAAGAACTTAGTTCTTCCTTTGGTTAAAGATCTGCAGAAGCAGATCTCCCCACAAGTTGAGAATTTAATTCTCATCAGGGAGATTCTGCCATGCAGATCCAAAACTTAAAGGGAGAATTTGAGTTTAAGGAATTTAATTCCCCCAAATACTTAGGAATTTAATTCCTCCAACAGAAACAGGGTTTAACCCTTAAAATAAGAACTTAGTTCTTCTTCATGGTTGAAGATCTGCAGAAACAGATCTCTCCATAAGTTGAGAATTTAATTCTCATCGGGGAGATTCTGCTATGCAGATCCAAAACTTAGAGGGAGAGTTGAGTTTAAAGAATTTAATTCTTCCATATACATAGGAATTTAATTCCTCAAAATAAAATCAGGGTTTAACCCTACCAAAGAATTTAATTCTCAAACAAAGGACTTAAATTATCCATGCACGTAAACCTGGTCATGTGGCAACACGTGACCCTTCCTTCAATGATCAGAAAAGAACGAATGAGACATGGTCACGTGCCCCCACGTGTCCCCTAAACAGATTTCTCAAAATGAGAAAGAAAAAACTTGGAGGCAATGCCTCACGTGCTCACACGTGACCCTCAAAACAAAAGACAACAAATCCAAAGGCAGTACCAATTTATGGGCGCCCTCACGTGTCCCCACGTGACCCCTAATAAATCCCTTTAATATCCAGTTGATGGATGCCCATCACGTGCTCACACGTGATGGCCTTAAAGACTAAAAGTGTTTAACACTTATTTGAATATTCTGGGAAGAAAATAAAGGAAGTCTGGCCCCATCTTCAGATGCCTCACGTGTCCCCACGTGACCACCTCATTTCTAGTGTTTAATACTATTTTGAGCGTTTTGTCCCTAGTGTTTAACACTATTTTAAGCGCATCACGTGGGAACATGTGATCGCCAAATATCCTCTAGTGTTTAACACTATTTAAAAAACCAAGCTTAGCCCAAATTGGCTAAGTTTTTCAGAGGCAAATTTTCCCTTCAAATGAACCTTAAAATCCAGACCTATAATGAATGGTTAGAGCTCAGCCAAAAACAAAATGTTGTCAGAGCCCCAAACCCCTGTTTAGCATTGCTAAATAATGGGAGGGCTGAACCCAGACAAATGTTCAACAGTCCAACAAAGGGCCAACATTTTAAACTTAAGTGGACTTAGCCCAAGTTGGCCATAAGTTCTCAATTCAGATTCAACTAAGCCCATGTGCTCGTAATCTAATTAATTGATCTTAGTCCTAAATTGGACTACAGATTTCCCAATCAACATTGGTTCAAGGGTACATCTCTTCACTCCTTTGATATTTGTCGTTGTAATCCTTCAACGTCTTCAGAGAGGTGACGGGTCCCGATAGCCAATCATTCCATGGACTGTGGGGTCCTTAAACTCATGGATTATGATGTCCTTAACCTCGGACTGTGGGGTCCTTAAGCCCATGGACTATGATGTCCTTAACCTCGGACTGTGGGGTCCTTAAACCCATGGACTATGATGTCCTTAACCTTGGACCGTAATGTCCTTAAACTAATATTGGACCACCATGTCCTTAAACTGGTAATCGACCGCAATGTCCCTAAGCTAAACAATAGAGCCCAAACGCTCTTTTGTTGGATCTAAATGATCCTGTTAAGTTGATCTTAGTCTAAAAATTAGACTAACGTATCTTTAACAAACGTTTAAGTTGATCTTAGTCTCAAATGAGACTAACGTATCCTTAAACCCAACCCCAAAGCCAAATCTAAGAAAATACGGATTTGGACTAATTCACGCCCTACGGGAGACAACATAAATTAGTCTACGTATACAATCCACGGGCAACCAAAAAACAAAACAAACATACACGACGCGAAGTGAACATCTGGAGAAGGAGAAAGTGGTTACCGATATGCGGTAGCGTAATTAACTACATGGGCTTGCGCCTGCAGGGAAGAGCGTCCTCACAATCAAAAACCCCTCAAATGAGGGGGAATCTGACGAAATCTGCTACATCGATCGCATCCGTTTAAACCTTAGATACACGGTGCCATAAATCAACTTGGCATCTTCGGAAAGGTGGACGGATAGCACCAATTAGTATCTGCCCTCAAAATTCAGGCAAGACGGACCTACGCGATCGCGTCTCCGTGATTCGGCGGGGGATGGCAGCTAGATAAAAAATCATAATCCTACACACACACACACACACACACATATGTATATATAAGAAATAGCGCAGCTAAAATAATAAGTATAAGTAAGCGCAAGGCATAATCATCTATAATGACAAACTATATACACAATACCAGGGAAAATAAAATAACAATAATAAACAATAGTGAAGGATTTGCCGATAGGCCAAAATATTTTAGAATAAATATATCGATCAAACAATTTAAAATAAACTGAGGAATCCCATATGGTGAAATAAGAAAAATAAAGCAAAATAGTATGTGCAACGTATATTTGCGCTATTGAAAATGTGACGAATAGTAAGGTATTCAGAATAAGTAAAACGGAAGTAGTTAATAACACGCAAAAATTTTTTTTTTTGGTAAACAAAAAATAGTTAAAACTAAATTTCAAATTACGATGTCACTGAATGTAATCATAGTAATAAGAGATAGAACTAAAAATGTATAGGGCTAGCCAGGGTATGGATTACAGTGGAATATGGCCCATTCAAAAGGTCGGAAAGTGGTACTTTTAATCTCAATGTTGAAGAGACGAGGGTCAGGTCACGATAAGGTGCAAGGGTGAAGAATAATAAATCTCATATGGGAAAGAAATTTATTGAGGAGGGAAAAACAGTCAATACATCATGCGAATCAATACTCAAAAGATGTGCGCACTCAGGAACTTTATTATTATTTATTTTCCAGAATAATTTCAAACAAGGCACATTCGAAAGATAAAAGGTGGCCCTAAACTATACATAGATTTATTTGGCCAGAGAAAACAAAAGATAAATCGCGTCAGTCGCGGTTATGGAAGTTCAGCAGGTTAAGGTAAGCTCGCGCGCTGAGATAAGGGCGTCCATTTCCATAGCGCCTCGCAGAGATTGCCGCTGGAGGTTCTTCTGCCACGGGGTCTTCTTCTCCTGGTCCTTCTTCCTCGGCTGGAGCTTCTTCATCATGGTATGCTTCCACGTGATTCACCTCTTCTGGATCTTCTTCCACGGGATTTTCTTCCACTCGATTCTCCTCAGGGTCTTCCTCGGGATCTTCCTCTATCGGGTCCTCTTCGGGTCTTCTTCTTCATTGTCAGAGTCGTTGATCATGTCGGCTTCTAGGGCTGCGACTCTCTCGTCCTCGGAATCGCTGTTGCCGATAATAACCTGTGGGCCGTTGATCTCGTCATCTGAACTCACCAGCATGCAGTCCAAGGAAACGCAGGACCGAGTGTCCTCATCGAGAGGCGGCGCTGCTCCAGGGTTGGCCATGGCCTGAAAAGAAAGAGTCATGATCAGACAGTGGAACACACTAAGAAAATAACCAAGGATATGGAGCACAAGGAAAATATACAGTAGGTAAGGACTGAAAATCAAAATTTAGAATACTGATGCAATAAGCAGTATAAGGAAAATGAGTGGTAAGGGGACGATTCATACATCACAGCTCAAAATTTTATTGCATTCAAACTAAAAGTTCAACGGATACAAGATTTTAAACGAAAAGAAACATTTACTAAAGAGTGACAATATTTTTATTGAAAGCAGAAAGGATGATAATTCTTCGCTGATATCTAGACCGCTGCATTCTCGTCAAGCGAGTTGAATCCTGCGCTGGGTCCATACTATCCTCGAAGCTCGAACTACGAAATAACCAAGTCACTTAGCAGTAGTGGAGAGTGTGGACGAATCTCCTCCTTGCAGCTCCTTCCATCTAGGGCAACCATTGACAAGATGTTCGCCGGATCCACAAATCAAGCACTGCCCTTTGGCGCTGCGACAGTCTCTCTGAAAGTGTCCTGGTCTCTTACAGTATCCACAACGTTGAGTTCTCCGCTGCTTCCGTTGCTGAGAAACAAATGGGCGCTTCATCTTCACATCTCATCTTTGTTTAGTAGGGATTCCCTTACGATTGGATGCTTCCGCTGGTGCTTGAGCCATTTGCCTTCTTAATCCTTCAGCTAAGAGGTCGTTTGTTCTCTCCTTGGCTTCCTTCAAGCCTTGCAGTACACTCAAAATCTCGATGGGCTGATTCTGGGGAGTGGAGATAGAAGAAGAGTCATTGGAAGACATGGTCATGAAACAACAATTTTAGGACGGTATAAGGTATAAGAAATAAGAATCAGAATAAGATATAAAATAGACCACGAAACAAGAATATCGGGATGAGGTGAAACTCAAACGAGTGGAAATCAAATGTAGAACTCCAAGTCACTCAAACAGAGTACAGTATTGCAACTATGCTGCAGTTCATAATTACAATCACATAACTCTACTAAGTCACCCAAAACTCTAGCGGATGGATCAAAATATGTAGCAGAACACACTAAGTGAATCACGATCAAGGATAACAAGTTTACAATCTAGACCGAAGGGTGACTTAGACTGTCAAGCCCTACACGGAAACTGAAATCCCATTCTAAATCAACCTGGCTCTGATACCAACAAAACCATGTCACGCCCCACTTCCCAAAATATGGAATACGAGGGGTTGACAAGACCAGCCATGCTCCTACGGTCAAGGAAATATCCTGCCGTAGTCACACTTCGGCTTCTAGCTTTACTTGGTAATCAGTAATCAATGCACAGGTAATGAGAAATACAGTCACTAATCTATCAAAATGATATAAGATATACCAGATAGAGATCAAGGAAAGATAGCGCTGAGTCGCTGATCTAGATGTCCACAATATCTTCGAGGTACGTCAGGTTCTGATCCAAGCTAAATCCACTTCTCACTCTGAGCATGCATACTCAGGTCGTCAGAGCGACACAATAGCAATATATATAAATGCAAAAGTAAACACGTGCAATGATGATGAACATGAAGCAATAAATATAGAATGATGACGCACATGAAATAATCGGTACAGGTAAACAGTAAAGTAGGTATATCAAATCAGTAAGCAATGCATGTCAATGTCACTAGCCCTATCAATCTCTAAGTCTCACTATCCAGGTCGCTAAACCTATCGTCAGTCCAAGTGTGAGAGTCAACCACGCAGGAGTATCCCCAACCTAAGGGTAGGGCCCCAGGGGCAAGGGAACACGGGCCCGAATCACGCACGATAATAATCAGTAACTCCATCCATACAACTCCCAAAATCACATTATATGCCGGCAATGGGACTCCCGAGATTCTGTTGAACTCACACTCAAACTACCTGTAAATCCCCGTTCCCGTCTATGAATTTTTCCTACATTTTCCAAGTCCCCGAATGTTATCCCATTTTTCCCATATTATTATTTTGTGTGAAGATTAGTTGCTTGGGTTATAGTATTTGTTTTTCTAAACCAATTAAAATCAAAGCCCAAAATTAAAACTAAATATATATACTAAAACCACAGCCCAACATAATATAAATTAAATTAAAACCTTAAATTCTTTCCCGGCCCAAACGAAAATAAATAAAACTAAATAATTTCCCAAATTAACCCCGTCGGCCCAGCCCATTCCCACCAAAACCCAACCCAACCCGTTAGCATTCTTTCCTTCTTCCCCCTCGAACTTATTTCCCGCTCGTTTCCTCCCTCATTGCAACCCACGTCGCGTGCCCCCACGTCGCCGCCCACTTCGCCGACGCCTCGATTGCGTGCCCCACGACCCCTCGAGCCCCTCAAACCCCTTTCTCCTCTCTCCCTCACACTGTCGATCTCAAACTCCTCCTCTCTCTCGAAAGCTGCAAGCTTCGAGCCCTCACCGACGACGACGACGACGAACCTCTTCCAACCTCCTCCTTCATCATCGAGCAACCTAGCCTCCTCCTAAAGCCCTCGCCTTCACCTCAACACCCACTGCTCTTCACCAAAACCCATCTCCTCGCGAGAACCCCCTCGCCTGCACCCGAGCTCGAGCCCCTGCACCCCCTCGCCGACGAGCTCCCATCGCGCCGCCACCACCTCGTCGACCCTCTGCATCCTCTGCAGCATCATCACCTTCACCAACCCGAGCCCCCACTGCTCTCTCTCTCTCTCTAAAACTACCAAACTCCAAGCACGCTGCCTCACCCCCTGCTGCCCATCGCCGGAGCGACACCTCCGACCATCGCCGACCCCAGCACGCCCCACGAGATCCACAGCATCTCACTCCGCTTCCAGGAATCGCGAGACATCCCCGGGCAACTCCGACGACGAACCCGAACGCGAGCCGAGGCCGTGAATCTAAACCGTGCCGTTCGTCGCGTGTTTGTGCCGTTGCTGCTGCCGTGCGTCGCCAAATCGTCTCCAGGCAAGTACCCTACTTGCTACATGCTAGTTATTACTGTTACATTGCTAAAACCTATTAATTCCATGTTTATAACTCGTGAAAACTTATACGACACAAGTGCTTGATGCAAAACCCGAACGAAATATTCCACTAAACTGACGGAACTTGGTTGCATATGCTGGCCCGTGTGGCAATGAACATTGTGGTAAAATTTTACTGAAAAATATGATTGTTACTGGCTTAAACGATCACCCCCAATTACACCCGTAAAAACTGAGAATTTCCCGCACCTGAAACTTGTTAAAATCATAATTAATTGCTTACACATTGAAATGATGCGTTCGAGGGCTTGAATCGAATCCGACTCGACGACCTGGAACCATATATAAGTTTTTAATTGTTTCTGTACTGAAGATATGGCGAGAACTGGCTCGGAGAGTGGCTCTGGACTGCAGTCCAGAGCAGCTCTGGTTGTTGTTTTCTGTCTCGTAATGCTTACCCCTTTGCTGCCTGAACTTGTATGTTGCGGAACACTAAACTTTATTGAAGACGAAACTGTTATATAAATAACGCAAGTGATTTCACCCCTTTTTATCGTCGTTTACTATTTAAACTGCAATTTAAAAGAACAGGACGTATAACAGTCTCAAACAGAAACAGAACTGATACCCTAGTGTTGAACAGTACATAAATTCTGACGTAGAGATGCGATTGAGAATCCGTCTGGTGTGTTGGAAACCCTATTGAAAACCCTAAATTTCATTCAACTGTAGTATCGCTAAATTTTGATCCCAACTGGGTGAAAATTGTGCCGTGAAACGGACGTTCAGTTCAGAAACTGAATTTCCTGCAGCGAGCACTTAAAATTGAAACGGCTGTAACTTGAATACCAGAAATCCGATTGTACTGAAACAAATTTTGCTGAACTGACGACTAAGTATACTTATCACCGTATTTGTATCATTTCGCTGAATTCTGAACATATGATTTACTGCAATTTTTTTAAGCTTATAAGGTGCATAATAGTTCATATTACACATGACTCGTTAATTGCATAAAGGCACATATATTACCCGATTGCCACACCCATAGTGATAGTGCGCGTTATTATTCAGTATACAGTGTATTATCGTGCGTGAATGATATTGGTTTAGGAGTGTCAAGTACGCCAATGGAAAAGTGAATGATTCGTGACAGTGATTAATACAGTGAATAGTGACACAACCATGTTATTGGTGCATACTTGTACATTACTAAATCATAATCATCAATAGTGTGAACCTGGGGAAAAAGGGGAAATCGAAGTGGAAAGAGCATCGTATTTAGCGAGGACCGTGTTTTAGAGGATGATCATTCGAACAGCGACTCTTATATATATTAGGTAGGATCTAGCGATCCGGCTGACAGGATTATGTCCCCGGCGTGTGGGCCGTTGTCTCGGGTATGTACGAGACTCCCGTTAAACATGATCCTCCTTTCCACAACTCGATTTCAAACATGACTTAGAGACTGATAGGGACACGGATCATACTTTGCATCATTTAGTGATATAGTGATTATCTGCATTTTACTTCCACTGTTATTACCTTATTTGCCTGTTTCATGTCATTATTATAATATTGCTTTTACGTCGCTCTGAAGACCTGAGTATGCATGCTCAGACCTCGAGGAAGAACCAGCGCAGGAGTCGGATTTACCCTTCGAGCTTGCGGAGATCTAGTTGAGAGTACCTCTTTCTTCTTTTCTGCTTTTCCTAAAGAGACCTTGTATTCGAACTTGATTAGTAGTTCTTTTCTTGTTTATTTGTAATTTGTGAACAATGAACTTTGATATAATAGTTTAGTGATGTATTTCCTTTACTTCTGTGCTTTGTTTACTGATTACCATGTAATGCTAGAAGCCGAAGTGTGACTACGGCGGGATTATTCCTTGACTGTAGGAGCATGGCTAGCCTAGTCATCCCTCGTTTTCCGTATTTTGGGAAGCAGGGCGTGACATGGTTTTGTTGGTATCAGAGCCAGGTTTAGTAGTAAGGGATAACATTAACTATACTGTATTACATTATTTTCGCTTCACTATTCCTGATTTTCATCCTTGTATCTAATCATATCCTTTTGAATATCTTCCAGCGATATGACGTCCCCGAACGACCACTCCTCGGACTCAAGTTCTCAGGACCGCACGGAGAGGATACTTAGTGCACTGACCTCTCTCGCGGAAGCTCAGGAAAGGAAGACGGACTTACTCGCCGAGGGACTCAGGGCTATTACCGCTGCAGGGGGACCCTCCGCACTCATTACCGCCCCTGAGGGCACTACTCCACCAGCTTTTTCTGCTATGGCTGGCACCGTATCAGATTTTCGGAGGTTGCATCTAGCTGCATTTACAGGGCTAGCCGAGCCACTCGAGGCCGAGCAATGGCTAGTGAATATGGAGAACTTACTGACGGCAGCCAGGGTGCCAGATGAAGATAAGGTGAATGTGATAAAGATTCAGTTGGAAGATGAAGCCCGTACTTGGTGGACAGTTGAAGAAAGCAGGCTAGAGAGGCCAATCGAATAGAGTAAATTCAAGGAATGCTTCCTGGACCACTATTTCCCTTCACCGCCAAGGCCGAGATGGAAGAAAGATTCATATTACTGAAGTAGAATGGACGTCCAGTGGACGTATACGCGGCAGAGTTCAACCGTCTGAGCCGATTTTCTCCGTACATGGTCGCTTCAGAGGCCACCAGGGCCAGACGTTTCTTGCAGGGACTTGATTTTGAGCTGCACCAGTTGATCGCGTCACTAGAGTTGCAGACTTTTGCACAGGTGCTCAACGCGGCGAGAATTCAGGAGAAACTGATCAACAAATTCAGGAAGCCCCCAGTTGTTCCAGCACGCACCCACGCACCTTCTCGAGGAGCCATACCAGTTCACAGGACAGGAACAACGCAGATGAAGCGCCCATTCGTGCCCCAGCATCGACCCCAGTGCAAGAACGTAGTTTGCGGCTACTGCAACAGAGATGGGCACACCCAGAAGGACTGTCGCCGTGCCAAAGGACAGTGTTTGATTTGCGGATCCAGTCAGCACAGAATTAGCGGTTGCCCCGAGCGAGCAGAGATATAGGGAGGGTCTGGACAGCAGCAGCAGAGACCACAGGAGCAGAGACAACCTTACACAGGCCACGGTCAGGGACGGGCTTTCACCTTGACCGCCGAGCAGGCAGAGGCCTCAGGAGAAGTTGTCACAGTTATTCTACTCGTACATTCCTTGCCAGCTAGAATACTATTTGATTCTGGAGCATCGCACTGTTTCATATCTGCGCATTTCGTTGATACACACTCCATACCACATGAACCATTAACCAAGGGTTGAGAAATACATACGGGTAATGGCGTGATAGTATCTAGTCGAGAATGTAGATCATGTCCGGTTGTAGTGTGTGGCAGGGAATTCTATGCGAATTTCCTTTTGATCGGGACAGGCAGCTATGACGCAATTCTCGGGATGGATTGGATGAGTACCTTCCATGCAGTTATTGATTGTCGAGCAAGGAACGTGATCTTCCGCATTCCCAATCACCCGGAGTTTATTTTCGAAGGCGGGAGCAAATCTTTGGAGCCAGCCAAGTATAGAGCAAAGCCAAAAGAGCTGACGGCTATGGAGATTGATGAGAGCGCAGCCCCAGAGATTGTTCGGGATTTTCTGGACGTGTTTCCTGAAGATTTACCAGGTCTACCACCTCCACGCGTCTTGGAATTCTCGATCGACTTGACTCCAGGTACAATACCAGTTTCCAAGGCCCCGTACAGAATGGCACCGGTTGAACTGGCAGAATTGAAGAAGCAGATTGAAGAACTCCTGGAGAAGGGATTTATCCGGCCGAGCGTTTCACCGTGGGGTGCACCAGTTCTGTTAGTGAAGAAGAAGGATGGATCGCTGCGGATGTGTATAGACTATCGGGAGCTGAACAAAGTCACAATAAAGAACAAGTACCCAATTCCGCGCATCGACGACTTATTCGATCAGTTAAGTGGGGCCAAGGTATTTTCGAAGTTGGATCTCCGTTCTGGATATCATCAAATCAGAGTAGCAACCGAGGATATATGCAAGACGGCTTTCAGGACCCGATACAGACACTATGAGTTCCTTGTGATGCCGTTCGGTGTCACCAATGCTCCAGCGATATTCATGGGCTTGATGAACAGGGTGTTTGCAAAGTACTTGGACACGTTTGTCGTTGTATTTATCGACGACATACTTGTCTACTCGAAGACCCGGGAGGAGCATGTCGAGCATTTGCGCACGGTTCTACAAATTCTTCGGGAAGAGAAGCTGTTTGCAAAATTGAGCAAGTGTGAATTCTGGCTCGACAAGCTTCAGTTCTTGGGACACATCATTTCGGGCGAAGGCATCTCAGTGGACCCGGCAAAGATAGAATCTGTCAGAGACTGGCCGACGCCGAAGTCAGTAGCCGAGATCAGAAGCTTTCTAGGATTGGCAGGATATTATCGGAGGTTCGTCCAAGACTTTTCAAGGATCGCTGAACCGTTAACGAGGCTGACACGGAAGGATGTACCGTTTGCGTGGACAGAGGAGTGTACTCAGGCATTTGACACACTGAAGCAGAAGTTAACCACGGCGCCCATTCTTACAGTACCAGATGATTCCGGTGGTTTAGTGATACATAGTGATGCCTCAGGGAAGGGATTAGGCTGTGTTCTGATGCAGCACGATCGAGTGGTTGCCTACGCCTCTCGACAGCTGAGAACTCACGAGAAGAACTATCCTACGTATGACTTGGAGTTAGCTGCAGTGGTTTTTGAGTTGAAGATTTGGAGGAACTATCTATTGTGCGAGAAGGTGGAGGTGTACACAGATCATAAAAGTCTGAAGTACGTCTTCACTCAGAAAGAACTAAATATGAAGCAGCGCCGATGGCTTGAACTGATGGCAGATTACGACTTGGACCTTCAGTATCACCCTGGGAAAGTAAATGTTGTACCAGATGCTCTCAGTCGCAAGCCAGCGGTCATGATGTTGACCAGTCAGAGGAGCATTATTGAGGACTTTCAGAGACTCGAGCTTGAAGTCGTTACACCGAGCGCACTCAGTCAATTTTGGCAACTACAGGTGCAGTCTTCCCTTGTGGATCGCATCAAGGCTGCACAAGCGGATGATCCTCGATTGCAAAAGTTCAGAGCGCAAGTAGAAGCCGGGCTGAGAACGGACTTAATCGTACATGAAGACGGTTCTATGAGATTCGGTAGCAGACTATGTGTACCCAAAGGAGATGTTCGAGAAGAAGTACTGGCTGAGGCGCATAGTTCAGCTTATTCTGTGCATCCGGGAGATACAAAGATGTATCGAGATCTAAAGCAGCATTTTTGGTGGAACGGGATGAAGCGAGAAATTGCGCGGTTTGTATCCAGATGCTTGGTCTGCCAGCAGGTGAAGGCGGAACATCAGAGGACAGCAGGATTGTAACAACCGATTCCGATACCAGAATGGAAGTGGGAGCACATTACGATGGATTTCGTGACGGCCTTACCATGGAGCCCTAGGGGCAACAACGCCATTTGGGTTATCGTCGACCGCCTCACGAAAGTTGCACACTTCTTACCATTCCGAGTGGGACAGTCAACAGAGTCACTGGCAGAGAGATACATGCAGGAGATAGTGCGACTTCACGGAGTCCCGGTCAGCATTGTATCAGATCGAGACACCATATTCGTTTCGCACTTCTGGAGGAGCTTAGAGGAGAGTTTGGGTACCCGCCTCAAGTTCAGTACAGCTTATCACCCACAGACGGACGGACAATCCGAGCGTACGATTCAGACGCTCGAGGATATGTTGAGAGCCTGCATGTTGGATTTTCAGGGTTCCTGGGAAGATCATCTGCATCTAGTCGAGTTTTCGTATAACAACAGTTATCAGGCTAGCATCCAGATGGCTCCTTTCGAAGCACTTTACGGGCGGAAGTGTCGATCCCCAGTTTGTTGGGATGATGTGGGAGAACGAAGATTACTGGGTCCCGAGCTCATCGTTCAGACAGTCAACAAGGTCCAAATGATCAGGCACGTATTAAGACGGCTCAGGATCGACAGAAGAGTTGGGCAGATACCAACAGGAGAGCACTAGAGTTTGAAGTCGGAGATCACGTGTTCCTGAAGATTTCCCCTACCCGTGGAGTTATCAGGTTTGGAGGTCGGGGAAAACTCAGTCCCCGTTTCATCGGACCTTTTGAGGTGCTAGAGCGAGTAGGAGAGCTGGCCTATCGACTTTCCTTGCCTCTATCGCTAGCTGGTGTGCACAATACCTTCCACGTGTCTCAGTTGCGGCGTTATGTTCGAGATGAGAGCCATGTTCTGGACTATTTGGAGTTAGCTTTGGGTACCGACCTATCTTACGAGGAGCAGCCCACCACTATCCTCGACCGCAGAGAGAAAGTGCTGAAGAATAAGGTCATTCCGTTAGTCCGAGTGTCTTGGGGCGATCGTTCCCCAGGAGAATCTACCTGGGAGCGGGAGGAAGATATCCGTACACGTTTTCCACATCTCTTTATTTAGTACTTTTGTTTCTTTGTATCCTTGTTAAATTTCGAGGACGAAATTTTTGTAAGGGGGGTATGATGTAAATCCCCGTTCCCATCTATGAATTTTTCCTACATTTCCCAAGTCCCTGAATGTTATCCCATTTTTCCCGTATTATTATTTTGTGTGAAGATTAGTTGCTTGGGTTATAGTATTTGTTTTTCTAAACCAATTAAAATCAAAGCCCAAAATTAAAACTAAATATATATACTAAAACCACAACCCAACATAATATAAATTAAATTAAAACCTTAAATTCTTTCCCGGCCCAAACGAAAATAAATAAAACTAAATAATTTCCCTAATTAACCCCCGTCGGCCCAGCCCATTCCCACCAAAACCCAACCCGACCCGTTAGCATTCTTTCCTTCTTCCCCCTCGAACTCATTTCCCGCTCGTTTCCTCCCTCGTTGCAACCCACGTCGCGCGTCCCTACGTCGCCGCCCACTTCGCCGACGCCTCGACTGCGTGCCCCACGACCTCGACCATGACCCCTCGAGCTCCTCAAACCCCTTTCTCCTCTCTCCCTCACACTCTCGATCTCAAACTCCTCCCCTCTCTCGAAAGCTGCAAGCTTCGAGCCCTCACCGACAACGACGACGACGAACCTCCTCCAACCTCCTCCTTCATCACCGAGCATCCTAACCTCCTCCTAAAGCCCTCGCCTTCACCTCAACACCCACTGCTCTTCACTAAAACCCATCTCCTCGTGAGAACCCCCTCGCCTGCACCCGAGCTCGAGCCCCTGCACCCCCTCGCCGACGAGCTCCTATCGCGCCGCCACCACCTCGATGACCCTATGCATCCTCTGCAGCAGCATCACCTTCACCAACCCGAGCCCCTACTGCTCTCTCTCTCTCCCTCTCTCTCTCTCTAAAACCACCAAACTCCAAGTACACTGCCTCACCCCCTGCTGCCCATCGCTGGAGCGACACCGCCGACCATCGCCGACCCCAGCACGTCCCAGGAGATCCACAGCATCTCACTCCGCTTCCAGGAATCGCGAGACATCCCCGGGCAACTCCGACGACGAACCCGAATGCGAGCCGAGGCCGTGAATCCAAACCGTGCCGTTCGTCGCGTGTTTGTGCCGTTGCTGCTGCCGTGCGTCGCCAAATCGTCTCCAGGCAAGTACCCTACTTGCTACATGCTAGTTATTACTGTTACATTGCTAAAACCTATTAATTCCATGTTTATAACTCGTGAAAACTTATACGACACAAGTGCTTGATGCAAAAACCGAACGAAAATATTCCACTAAACTGACGGAACTTGGTTGCATATGCTGGCCCGTGTGGCAATGAACATTGTGGTGAAATTTTACTGAAAAATATGATTGTTACTGGCTTAAACGATCCCCCCCAATTACACCCGTAAAAACTGAGAATTTCCCGCACCTGAAACTTGTTAAAATCATACTTAATTGATTACACATTGAAATGATGCGTTCGAGGGCTTGAATCGAAGCCGACTCGACGACCTAGAACCATATATAAGTTTTTAATTGTTTCTGTACTGAAGATATGGCGAGAACTGGCTCGGAGAGCGGCTCTGGACTGCAGTCCAGAGCAGCTCTGGTTGTTGTTTTCTGTCTCGTAATGCTTACCCCTTTGCTGCCTGAACTTGTATGTTGTGGAACCCAACACTTTATTGAATATGAAACTGTTAGATAAATAACGCAAGTGATTTCACCCCTTTTTATCGTCGTTTACTATTTAAACTGCAATTTAAAAGAACAGGACGTATAACAGTCCCAAACAGAAACAGAACTGATACCCTAGTGTTGAACAGTACATAAATTCTGACGTAGAGACGCGATTGAGAATCCTTCTACTGAGTTGGAAACCCTATTGAAAACCCTAAATTTCATTCAACTGTAGCATTCCTAATTTCTGATCCCAACTGGGTGAAAATTATGCCGCGAAACGGACGTTCAAATCAGAAACTGAATTTCCTGCAGCGAGCACTTAAAATTGAAACGGCTGTAACTTGAATACCAGAAATCCGATTGTACTGAAACAAATTTTTCTGAACTGAAGACTAAGTCTACTTGTCACCGTATTTGTATCGTTTTGCTGAATTCTGAACATATGATTTACTGCAATTTTTGTAAGCTTATAAGGTGCATAATAGTTTATATTACTCATGACTCGTTAATTGCATAAAGGCACATATATTACCCGATTGCCACACCCATAGTGATAGTGCGCGTTATTATTCAGTGTACAGTGCATTATCGTGCGTGAATGATATTGGTTTAGGAGTGTCAAGTACGCCAATGGAAAAGTGAATGATTCGTGACAGTGATTAATACAGTGAACAGTGACACAACCGTGTTATTGGTGTATACTTGTACACGACTAAATCATAATCATCAATAGTGTGAACCTGGGGAAAAGGGGAAATCGAAGTGGAAAGAGCATCGTATTTAGCGAGGACCGTGTTTTATAGGATGATCATTCGAACAACGACTCTTATATATATTAGGTAGGATCTAGCGATCCGGCTGACAGGGTTATGTCCCGGGCGTGTGGGCCGTTGTCTCGAGTATGTACGAGACTCCCGTTAAACATGATCCTCCTTTCCACAACTCGATTTCAAATATGACTTAGAGACTGATAGGGACACGGATCATACTTTGCATCATTTTGTGACATAGTGATTATCTGTATTTTACTTCCACTGTTATTACCTTATTTGCCTGTTTCATGTCATTATTATAATATTGCTTTTGCGTCGCTCTGACGACCTGAGTATGCATGCTCAGATCTCGAGGAAGAACCAGCGCAGGAGTCGGATTTACCCTTCGAGCTTGCGGAGATCTAGTTGAGAGTACCTCTTTCTTCTTTTCTGCTTTCCCTAAAGAGACCTTGTATTCGAACTTGGTTAGTAGTTCTTTTCTTGTTTATTTGTAATTTGTGAACAATGAACTTTGATGTAATAGTTTAGTGATGTATTTCCTTTACTTCTGTGCTTTGTTTACAAATTACCATGTAATGCTAGAAGCCGAAGTGTGATTACGGCGGGATTATTCCTTGACCGTAGGAGCATGGCTGGCCTAGCCATCTCTCGTTTTCCGTATTTTGGGAAGCGGGGCGTGACACTACCCCACACCCCGTGGTCTACATCAAACACCAACCATAAACTCAAATACTAGTCGGTCCATGACAAGTCTACGCGAGAACTGAAAACATGATCTCCATCAAGCATGTCTCGACTGGTACCCAAGATAAATGGACAGTATTTGATGCCTTACCTATGACACTAATATAAGTGCTTCCATAATCGTCCCATACCAATTATAGTCACACTTATACATGTCCCATAGACGTCGACAATGCAATAAATTAACTGGGTTCGCTGATTGTGTATAAGTACGTGTCACTTCACTTATTCATTCACGCTTTAACACTAACGTACTTGCCACAATCAAAACACTAATATCTATCACTGGGTAATGTACATGATCACTAAGTTACCAATGTATATGACATCTACATGATATGATGGGAATACAATGATTACGATATGAATAGAATATCACCAGTCAGTGTCCTACCACTTGAATAATTTACTATAAATCATATATGCATAATTAAGCGAAACAATGTAAAAGGAGTAAGCTGTCACGCCCCGCTTCCCAGAGTACGCAAGATTGGGCACGTGACATAGCCAACCATGCTACCTGTGGGTAGGAAATATCCATCCACAGTCACATTACGGTTGTAGAGATATCAAGAACAAAATAATAAACTAATCTAATACATGTCCAAGTCCATAATAACAAGAATCAATAAACAATAAGTGCGGAAGCAAATGATCCAATGCAATAATAGAAAGGTACGTCCCGTAATGCGGGATCACACCTGGAAGTAAAATGCAATAAATGAACTAACCACTACAGAACTCACAAATCAGCCTGCTGGCTGAAGTACTCCTGCTCGGTCGTCGGTAGAGGTAAGGAATCTGGGCCATGCAAAACCCAGACGTCAGCGCGTCATGTCAACCAAATAATATAGTATAAACATGGTAATAAGCAATGCAGGTGTGAACATGAAATAAGCAATATTATGAAACAACAGTGCAGGGTAATGTGCAAAGGGTAACTAAACTGTTCTATCAGTTTTCTACTCTAAAGTCTTTGAAATCAATTGATGAATCGTCGATGTAACCCAATAGTATCCCGTACATACCCGGGACCACGGCCACAATATTCTCGGCTGCAGCCGAGACATGCCGTTAGGCACAGAATAGGAATGTGTACACTCGGTATTACCCCGTACATACCCGGGATCACGGCCACAATATTCTCGGTCGAAACCGAGACATGCCGTTAGGCACAGAATAGGAATGTGTACACTCGGACGGTAGTGAACTGTCGAGTTACAAGTCAGGTTCATCTTTGATTTCCCCATACCCCCAAGTTATGTATGTCAGGTCAGGTATTCAGTAGTCAAGGACTAATGCCCACAAAATCAGGTAAAGTAGGTCTGTCTGGATAGACAGCAGGAATGGTCAGGTTTGTCGGCATTAGGCATGAGATCAGGTAACAGGTCAGGTAATGTATAAAGGTGTCATGTCATGTCAAGAGTGTACGGTACCATATCATGTCAAGTAGGAAGTGTAACAGGTCATGTCAGGAAGCACAAGATGTCATGTGGGTGCTCATAATCAAACTATCATAAACATGTGTATAAATAAACAAGCATGAGTACTATTAGAACAATAAACTGGAACATGTAATATGATAGGCAAATAGATATAATTTCAAGGATATGGATGCACAGTTATCGATTAGGGTTACATTTATAGTTCCAATATTAATTAGGATGCAATTTATTAAACATGGAGTATTAATATCACATTATTATGTAGTAATGTGATCTATGGATGCAATTATATTTATCTTAAATGCGATGGATGCAAACGGGTATCCGAAGAGTTATAAAACTATAAAATGGTAGTGTGGGATGTACAACTAAGCAATATGTGATATAAATATTTATATAATAATATTAATATGGATAGCATATTCAAAGCGATTAGTAACTATAAAAGCTGTATTGATTAACCATGCACAAGAAGGTTCCGTTCAGAAATTCAGCGTCACCCTAATTTGTAAAATAGCTTAAAAATAACAAACGTTCTCCAAAAGAGACGTATCTTATACCAAAACAAAGATAATTCAATAAGGTTTTCAGTTTTATAAGTATAAGCATCTCAGGTTATCCCTACAAAAAGTTATGAATATTCAAAGTTGAAAGTTTGCTGCTGGAATTTCCCTGGACAGCAGTTTAAAGGCATTTTCATTTGCATTTTACGTTATTTAAACAATTTATTTTGCAAGTAAATATTTCATAGAGTTATAGTATTCTAAATTAGCTTCATAACGAACTAAAGAACGTATACTAATGATTTTTCTATGATTTATAATGAATTTTATAAGATAAGGTGTACAGTAAATTTCTGATTTGTCATATCCGATTTTTCAACGACATTTCATATGTAAACTATAAGATTTTCAAATGTATAATATTATAAAATGAAGATTATAAAAGTATATAGCATGTAGCAAGATTAACTTGCCTCGATGGGTCGCGAATCAGGAAAACGGAACGTTAACCGTCGGCGGGGAAAACTCGCGACGGCGCACGGTTCACGGAATGAACCCAAACGACGAACAAAGGAACCACACGGGTCAGGGTATCTCGCTGGAACGTCGAGAAACGTCACCGGCACGACGGAATTCCGGCAACAAAAGAACAGTTAAAAGAAATGAGAAACGAGACATGAAGCAAGAAGAGAAAAATGATAAAGAGAAGTACGAGAGAATATATGAGGGAGAGGGAGAGAGAGGAAAAAGTGGAGAGAGAGAGAGAGAAAGTGGGGCCCACGGGGTTAAAGGGGAGGTTGCGATTGGCTGAGAGAATAAATTAAGAAGGATATAAAGATTGTAAAAATATTATATGGTTAACTTAAAGATTTAAAAGATAGGTAATGAAAAGTAAGATATCAGGTTAGTTAGAAAAATATATGCGATGGTTTTAATAATATTAAAATTTAGGATTTTGGCGCCAAATGAAACATTTCCAAATTGCGCCCGGGTTGGGTCCAAAAATTCGAAATTCAAATAATAGGATTTTAGGCGAGTTCCAAATTTTAAAATGAAATGTTTTATGATTAAAAAGCATACTCCCAAAACGGACACACGCACGTGCACGTAGCCATCCAAACTCGCCCGTTTCACTGAACGGGACGAGAATACAATGCACGGACGCTACCACGAGGCTAAGGGTGTCAAGTAGGCCAAGAAGAATATTTTCAATTTTATTTTAGGTGCTAAAATTTGTTATATGCAGAATGACTTAGCCGGTTAAAATTGTGCAATAAGAACCAAACAAGCAAGATAAATGAAATGAGCAATGCCAAACACTCAACCAGTAACAGAAATAGTATTATTGGGCTCGGGTGTTACATCATACCCAACTACAAAAAGAATTTCGTCCTCGAAATTCCAAGAATTCAAGATAGATAACTACAGGAAAAGGTGAGGAAACTTCTGCCGGATCTCGTCTTCTCGCTCCCAAGTGGATTCTCCATGCGATCGATTACCCCAAGAGACTAGCACAAGGGGGATAATCTTGTTCTTAAGAACCTTTTCTCTTCGATCCTTGATTTCAACTGGTCGCTCCTCAAAGTCAAGTCTTCTCGTACTGTTAGCTCCGAATGATCCAAAACGTGTGTTTCATCTCGAACATACTTACGGAGTTGAGATACGTGAAACATATCATGCACATTTGCCAAGGACTGTGGTAACGCCAAACGATATGCTACCTCACCAACACGCTCCACGATCTCAAGGGTCCAACGAACCGAGGACTGAGATTTCCTCGCCTTCCAAAACGAATCACCCCTCTAGTCGGTGATATCTTCAAGAACACCAAATCACCCACGGTGAATTCTAGAGGTCTTCTCGATGTGTCAGCCCAACTCTTCTGTCTGTCTTGTGCTGCCTTCATATGATTTCTGATAGTGTTAACCTTCTCAACTGTCTGCATCACCAAATCTGGTCCCAACAATTTTCGTTCACCGACATCATCCCAACAAATAGGTGAACGACATTTACGACCATACAAAGCTTCAAACGGAGCCATCTGGGTAGTTGCCTGAAAACTGTTGTTGTAAGAAAACTCCACCAAGTGTAGATGATCCTCCCACGAACCCTTGAAGTCCAACATGCATGCTCTCAACATATCATCAAGAGTTTGGATCGTTCTCTCCGACTGACCATCAGTTTGAGGATGATAAGCTGTGCTAAACTTCAATCGAGTCCCCAAACTTTCCTGTAAACTCCTCCAGAAGTGTGATAAGAACCGAGTGTCCCGATCGGACACGATGCTCACCGGTACGCCATGCAATCTTACAATCTTCTGCATGTACCGCTCTGCCAAAGTCTCCGTTGATTGACCAACCTGGAAAGGAATAAAGTGAGCTGCCTTGGTCAATCGATCGACAATCACCCATACTGCATTGTTGCCATTTGGACTTCGCGGTAAAGCCGTCACGAAATCCATGGTTATATGTTCCCACTTCCACTGAGGAATCGGAAGTGGTTGCAACAAACTAGCAACCCTTTGGTGTTCAGCCTTGACTTGCTGACATACCAAGCACTTAGCCACGAAGCGAGCAATCTCCCGTTTCATGCCTTCCCACCAGAAATGCTGTCGAATATCTCGGTACATCTTTGTACCTCCTGGATGTATAGAATAAGCTGAACTGTGTGCCTCCTTCATAAGCTCTTCACGAACATCCCCCTTTGGCACACACAAACGGCTACCATACCTCAACGAACCATCTTCGTAGACCAGTAAATCTGTTCGTAGTCCAGCCTCAACCTGCTCTCGAAACTTCTGCAGTCTAGAATCCTGCGATTGTGCCGCTTTAATCTTCTCAACCAAGGACAACTGTACTTGCAACTGCATCAACTGTCCCGTAGAATGTGGTAGCACAACTTCCAAGTCAAATCTTCGAAAATCTGCAATGATCTCCCCCTGTGTAGTTAACACCTGAATTGCTGGTAACCGACTAAGCGCATCCGGCACAACATTAACCTTCTCCGGATGGTACTTAAGATCAAGATCGTAGTCAGCCATCAGCTCCAACCATCTACGCTGCCTCATGTTAAGCTCCTTCTGTGTAAACACATACTTCAAGCTCTTATGATCTGTAAAAACTTCGACTCTTTCCCCCAAAAGGTAGTGTCTCCAAATCTTCAAAGCGAAAATCACAGCCGCACGCTCCAAGTCATGAGTTGGATAATTCTTCTCATGGGTCTTCAACTGTCTCGATGCGTATGCTACAACCTTCCCATGCTGCATCCAAACACATCCCAATCCTTTCCCAGATGCGTCGCTATGAATCACTAGTCCTCCGGAATTGTCTGGTACGGTCAGGATAGGGGCGGTTATCAACTTCTGCTTCAACGTCTCAAAAGCCAACGCACACTTATCCGTCCATACAAAAGGTACCTCCTTGCGCGTAAGCTTGGTCAACGGTTCTGCCAAACGAGCGAAGTTCTCCACAAATCTCCTGTAGTATCCGGCTAATCCAAGGAAACTTCTTATCTCAGCTACATTCCTTGGAATAGGCCAATCTCGAACTGCTGCAATCTTTTCGGGATCGACGGCGATTCCATCGCCCGACACAACATGCCCCAGAAACTTCACTTCTTCCAGCTAGAATTCGCACTTACTCATCTTCGCGAATAACTTCTCTTGCCTCAGCGTCTGCAGTGCGATCCTTAAATGCTCAGCAGGCTCCTCCGGACTCTTCGAGTATACCAGAATATCGTCAATGAATACCACAATAAACTGGTCCAAGAATGGTGAAAAGATCCTGTTCATCAAATCCATGAATATTGCCGGCGCATTAGTCACTCCGAAGGGCATCACTAGATACTCGAAATGTCCATATCGAGTCCGAAACGCCGTCTTGCAAATGTCTTCTGCTCTCACTCGGACCTGATGATATCCTGATCGCAAATCCAGTTTCGAGAATACTCTCGCGCCACTAAACTGCTCAACAAGTTCTCCAATGCGAGGGATCGGGTACTTGTTCTTAATAGTCACCCGGTTCAACTCTCGATAATCAATGCACATCCTTCTCGTGCCGTCCTTCTCCTTTACTAAAAGAACTGGGGCTCCCCAAGGTGAGTTGCTGCTTCGAATCCAACCCTTCTCGAGTAATTCACCAACTTGTTTCTTAACTTCTTCCAATTCCACCGGTGCCATCGGATAATAAGATTTTGATACTGGCGCTGCACCAGGAATAAGGTCAATCGCGAACTCCACATCTCGCTTCGGCGGTAAGCCCGATATATCTTCAAATACGTCCATAAAATCGCGAACAACTGCCGGCTCTTCATTACTATCAACTTCCATAGCTGCAAGAACACTGTTTGTCGGCCTAGCCCTAAACTCGACTGGCCCGACAGAACTGCTTCCTTACCGCAACTGCTGTCTACATTGTTGGCCACGAAAGGTCCAGCAAGACTACTGAGTCTCGTCCATTCTGCTGCATGCACGTCCACGGTTGCTCCATTCTGCCTTAGTCCGATGAACTTCTCTTCCATTTCCTCCGCGCAGTCCGCGGAAGGACTTCTCCAGTAAACTCTTAGAGAAATCCGCCCACTGCTTGGCCTGGGACAAGCGGTTCTCCTCCACAAGCCACCACTCTCGGGCGTAATCCACTAGTTGAATGCGCACTACATCAACTCCTTTGTCCTCTGGAATCTGTGCCGCAATCAGCAAATTCTCCGTGTCACTAGCCACTGCTCGGCTGGCAACGGCTCCTCCAGACCAGTGAAAGTAGACGGACCCAAAAGTCTGAAATCTGCTACAGTCCCTACTCGTTCGACTGGTCTAGTTCCATCATTGTTTACAGACTGCTGAACGATCTGCAAACCTTCCTGAAACGAATCTGCTATTGCTGGATCATCTCAGTCTGTCTCTTTGATTTCCAGCATTCCTCTTATCACTCCAAGCATGGCGGCTTCGTTCACACGCCTCTGGTAAGTCTTCAACTTCTTACCTGTCATAATCCTGAACTCAAAACACCCAACATTAGCATGATGATAGATTCTGAATGTGGATCAAGGCTAGAACTCCAAGATACTTAAATAGAGTACTGCATTGTAGCTATGCCGCGGTATCATAGCCGCAATTACTTAACTCCACCCAAGTCGCCCAAGTCCTAGGGATAACAAGAAATCAGGTTTCCGAGTCGACATGCAAAGTAAGTTTGCACGTCGTAAAAGATATAATCAGGAAGAATGTGATTCAAGAATGGTAAAACGGTCAATGTGGCTGGACATGTTTCCTAAACACGGGTATTCTGATTCGTGTATTGGGTACAATACCCAACTACAAAAGAATCAACCCGACTAACCTATGGCTCTGATACCAAAAGAACCATGTCACGCCCCGCTTCCCAGAGTACGCAAGATTGGGCACGTGACATAGCCAACCATGCTACCTGTGGGTAGGAAATATCCATCCACAGTCACATTACGGTTGTAGAGATATCAAGAACAAAATAATAAACTAATCTAATACATGTCCAAGTCCATAATAACAAGAATCAATAAACAATAAGTGCGGAAGCAAATGGTCCAATGCAATAATAGAAAGGTACGTCCCGTAATGCGGGATCACACCTGGAAGTAAAATGCAATAAATGAACTAACCACTACAGAACTCACAAATCAGCCTGCTGGCTGAAGTACTCCTGCTCGGTCGTCGGTAGAGGTAAGGAATCTGGGCCATGCAAAACCCAGACGTCAGCGCGTCATGTCAACCAAATAATATAGTATAAACATGGTAATAAGCAATGCAGGTGTGAACATGAAATAAGCAATATTATGAAACAACAGTGCAGGGTAATGTGCAAAGGGTAACTAAACTGTTCTATCAGTTTTCTACTCTAAAGTCTTTGAAATCAATTGATGAATCGTCGATGTAACCCAATAGTATCCCGTACATACCCGGGACCACGGCCACAATATTCTCGGCTGCAGCCGAGACATGCCGTTAGGCACAGAATAGGAATGTGTACATTCGGTATTACCCCGTACATACCCGGGATCACGGCCACAATATTCTCGGTCGAAACCGAGACATGCCGTTAGGCACAGAATAGGAATGTGTACACTCGGACGGTAGTGAACTGTCGAGTTACAAGTCAGGTTCATCTTTGATTTCCCCATACCCCCAAGTTATGTATGTCAGGTCAGGTATTCAGTAGTCAAGGACTAATGCCCACAAAATCAGGTAAAGTAGGTCTGTCTGGATAGACAGCAGGAATGGTCAGGTTTGTCGGCATTAGGCATGAGATCAGGTAACAGGTCAGGTAATGTATAAAGGTGTCATGTCATGTCAAGAGTGTACGGTACCATATCATGTCAAGTAGGAAGTGTAACAGGTCATGTCAGGAAGCACAAGATGTCATGTGGGTGCTCATAATCAAACTATCATAAACATGTGTATAAATAAACAAGCATGAGTACTATTAGAACAATAAACTGGAACATGTAATATGATAGGCAAATAGATATAATTTCAAGGATATGGATGCACAGTTATCGATTAGGGTTACATTTATAGTTCCAATATTAATTAGGATGCAATTTATTAAACATGGAGTATTAATATCACATTATTATGTAGTAATGTGATCTATGGATGCAATTATATTTATCTTAAATGCGATGGATGCAAACGGGTATCCGAAGAGTTATAAAACTATAAAATGGTAGTGTGGGATGTACAACTAAGCAATATGTGATATAAATATTTATATAATAATATTAATATGGATAGCATATTCAAAGCGATTAGTAACTATAAAAGCTGTATTGATTAACCATGCACAAGAAGGTTCCGTTCAGAAATTCAGCGTCACCCTAATTTGTAAAATAGCTTAAAAATAACAAACGTTCTCCAAAAGAGACGTATCTTATACCAAAACAAAGATAATTCAATAAGGTTTTCAGTTTTATAAGTATAAGCATCTCAGGTTATCCCTACAAAAAGTTATGAATATTCAAAGTTGAAAGTTTGCTGCTGGAATTTTCCTGGACAGCAGTTTAAAGGCATTTTCATTTGCATTTTACGTTATTTAAACAATTTATTTTGCAAGTAAATATTTCATAGAGTTATAGTATTCTAAATTAGCTTCATAACGAACTAAAGAACGTATACTAATGATTTTTCTATGATTTATAATGAATTTTATAAGATAAGGTGTACAGTAAATTTCTGATTTGTCATATCCGATTTTTCAACGACATTTCATATGTAAACTATAAGATTTTCAAATGTATAATATTATAAAATGAAGATTATAAAAGTATATAGCATGTAGCAAGATTAACTTGCCTCGATGGGTCGCGAATCGGGAAAACGGAACGTTAACCGTCGGCGGGGAAAACTCGCGACGGCGCACGGTTCACGGAATGAACCCAAACGACGAACAAAGGAACCACACGGGTCGGGGTATCTCGCTGGAACGTCGAGAAACGTCACCGGCACGACGGAATTCCGGCAACAAAAGAACAGTTAAAAGAAATGAGAAACGAGACATGAAGCAAGAAGAGAAAAATGATAAAGAGAAGTACGAGAGAATATATGAGGGAGAGGGAGAGAGAGGAAAAAGTGGAGAGAGAGAAAGTGGGGCCCACGGGGTTAAAGGGGAGGTTGCGATTGGCTGAGAGAATAAATTAAGAAGGATATAAAGATTGTAAAAATATTATATGGTTAACTTAAAGATTTAAAAGATAGGTAATGAACAGTAAGATATCAGGTTAGTTAGAAAAATATATGCGATGGTTTTAATAATATTAAAATTTAGGATTTTGGCGCCAAATGAAACATTTCCAAATTGCGCCCGGGTTGGGTCCAAAAATTCGAAATTCAAATAATAGGATTTTAGGCGGGTTCCAAATTTTAAAATGAAATGTTTTATGATTAAAAAGCATACTCCCAAAACGGACACACGCACGTGCACGTAGCCATCCAAATTCGCCCGTTTCACTGAACGGGACGAGAATACAATGCACGGACGCTACCACGAGGCTAAGGGTGTCAAGTAGGCCAAGAAGAATATTTTCAATTTTATTTTAGGTGCTAAAATTTGTTATATGCAGAATGACTTAGCCGGTTAAAATTGTGCAATAAGAACCAAACAAGCAAGATAAATGAAATGAGCAATGCCAAACACTCAACCAGTAACAGAAATAGTATTATTGGGCTCGGGTGTTACATAAGCAGTATGTTTAATTATATAGCCATAAAAATTGGTTTCGCGTCAATCGAGTTTCAGGTTTGCTAGATACGGCCATTTCAATTTAAGTGTTCACTGCTGGAAATCCGGTTTCAGAACTGGAAGTCCGTTTTGTAACACGTTTTAATCCCAGTTGGGATCGTAATTAGGCGACTCTATTGTTGAACAATATTTAGGGTTATTAGTTAGGTTTCCAACTAAATTGGAGTATCAGTAATATCCATGGCGTACTGGAAGTAATGCATTGTAAAATGAAGGGGTATACGTTCTGTCCCTGTTTGGGACAGCTATATGTTCTGTTGATTTAAAATATAATTTAAATAGTAAACGACAGTGAAAATGAATGAAATCACTTTCAATGGTTGGATAAAAGATTTATCTTCACTCTGGTATAGGATTCCACATCATAACATTTTCATATGGCAGGGTGAAAGTATTACAAAACGAGAATCGACAGCCAGTGCTGCTCTGGACTGCAGTCCAGAGCCGCACTCCGAACCATTTTCCGTCACCTTTTTAGTATAGAAACAGATTAAAACTCTTATGGTGTTCTAGTTCGTCGAGTCGGCTTCGATATGAGCTCTCGAACGCAACATTACGATTTGTATTCAATTAACTGTGATTTTTACAAGGTTCAGGTACGCGAAAAGTTCAGTTTTAACGGGTCAAAAAGGGAAGGACATATCACGTTGTTAAAAACCGTATTTTCAAGCCAAACCATAACACAGCATTCGTTATCACTCGGGCCATCAGTCGTGATTAGTTTCCATCAATTTAAAGGGGGTTTTCAGTTCGTGTTTTGCATCGAACACTTGCATTACTTGATTTGCAATCGAAATGTATATATGATATTGAAGTGTAATCGAATTGAAAAGGTATAATTAGCATGAAGCAAGTATTAAACTTGCCTGACGATGTATCGACGACGGTACGGCAGCGGCAACGGCGCGATCGCGACACAAGCGCGGCACGGCAACTCGACTTGGCTCGAGCTCGAGTTCTCGGCAGCGACGACGATGGGTTTGAGCTTGGATGCTGGGATTAGCCCGGGGATGGTGCTCGGCTGCTTGGGCTTCGGAGGAAATGGGAGCAGCAACGGTGACCGGAGCTTGGAAGTCAGGGTGAAGTGATTGCTGAGGTTGCTCGTAGTGGTGATGGGTTCGAGTGGCTTCGTCGGCGTCGGGCAGTGGTAGCCGGAGGCAAGGGGGTGCGGCAGAGGTGAGGTGTGAGGAGAGGAGGAAGGTAGCGGAGCTCGGGCGGTGCAAGGGGTCGGTGTAAGGTGACGGTGGCCGGGGATGCTCATCAGCAATGGCAGGAGGTTTGTGGTGGCAGTGAGTGCAGTTAGGGGCTGGGTTTGAGAGGAGTGGGCTCATGAGTGGAGATGGGTCTTGGGCTCGTGGTGCAAGGGGATGGCTTAGGGTGTCGGAAAGATGGTGGTGGTGATGCTCGGTGGAGACGAAGCGATGGCAATGGTGATTTGGAAGAAGGAGGCGACGGTGAAAAGAGTTGATCACCGGCGATGGTGAAGGTGGCTGCTCGAGTCGAGGGTGCTAGAAGTTAGGTTCGGTGATGATGAGGTTGTTGGAGTCGTGGAGGTGGTGGCAAGGAGGCTCGGGTGCAGGGGAGAGAAGGTGAGGCACTGAGTGAGGGGGAATCGAGAGGAGAGAGGAGGAGATTGCGAGAGGGAGTGGTAGAGGGGGCGATGGGGTCGCGGTTGTTGAAGGGAGCGAGTCTCGCGAGAGAGGGGCGAGACGTGGGCGAGGGAGATGGGAGTCGAGGGTGAGTGGGTCGTGGGGAAGTGACCGTTGGGGTTGTTGAGGGAGGCGAGGACGTGGTCGCTGGAAGTGGAGCGGGTCGCTTGGGCATGGGTGCGAGGATGGGCGTGGGCGCGAGAAGCGGAGGCGAGGCAGAGGAAATGAGCGGGAAAGAGAGCGAAGAGAGGAAGAAGAAGGGAGGGGGAAGCGGGTCGGGTGCGGGTGCAAGGGTGAGGGTGAGGGAAGTGTTTGGGCCGGGCCTTGGGCTGGAGAGAAAATGTTTGGGCTAGAAAATGAAAAAGAAAATGGAAAAGGAATTAAATTAAATTAGGGTAAGGTAATTATAATTAAATTAGTTGGAAAAATATAGAAAATTTGTAGAAAATTTAGGGAAAATATTTGGAAATTTATTTATTAAAATACAACAACTATTTATTGGGACTGGGTATTACAAAGTGTTCGTAAAACACTTGGTTCATCAAATTCATAAAGACTACAGGAGCATTGGTTACTCCAAAAGACATCACTAGGAATTCATAGTGTCCATACCTAGTCTTGAAAGCCGTCTTAGGTATATCAGACGCTTTCACCTTGAGTTGATGATAGCCTGTTCGCAAATCCAACTTTGAGAACACTCGAGATCCCTCCAGTTGATCGAACAGATCGTCTATCCGCGGTAAGGGATACTTATTCTAGATTGTTACTTTATTTAACTCCCGGTAATCGATGCACATCCGCTTAGTCCCATCCTTCTTAGGTACCAAAAGAACCGAGGCACCCCAAGGTGACGAACTTGGTCTAATAAATCCCTTATTGAGGTGGTCTTCAACTTGCGTCCAAAGCTCTTTCAATTCTGCTGGCCCCATTCGTTACGGTGTCTTCAATATAGGTTGAGTCCCCAGCATCAAGTCTATGGTGAACTCGATCGCCCGATCCGGTGGTAAACCCGAAACATCTGCAAATACGTCTTCAAAATCTTGTACAACCATTGGCATACTCTCCTCCCCTTGTACGGTGTACAACATCTCTTCCTTTCTCGGTACAGCTCGGTAAGTTGCTGGGTCCAAGGACTTACTTCCACTCTCGAATATGAACATTGGGTGGTCAGGGATTTCAAACACTACCCTCCTTTGACGACAGTCGATGGTAGCGTAAAAAGTACTCAACCAGTCCATACCCAAGACCACGTTGAAATTTGGCATATCTATCACCATAAAGTTGGCATAGAAACCTTGTCCGCAGATTACCACGGGGCACAGATCGTATCCCATAGTGGACTTGATCACACCGTTTCCCGTGTTGACATTCCACTCAGTGATGAGAAGTGTTACTGGAATGGAGCCGGTGGTCACAAACTTTTGTGCCATGAAGCAGTGTGACACACCAGAGTCAAAAAGTGTGAGTGCAGGTGTAGAGGCTACTACTAGGGTACCTATGTTATATGAGGAAAAATAGTGATGAGCCTAACAAGATATGCATGCATGAAGAGGGTAAAATTGGAAGTATGACGGTCAAAAGCAGCGATACATGTAATAACTTCCCCCATTGCTTCAGCCTCTTCTGCGGTCATAGTAAAGGCCTGAAGCTTCGGACCGTTGTGCTGAGCTTGCTGGAAGACTCGCTTCTGACGAGGTAGGGGTGGTCCTCTAGCTGGCGGTCCGTGTCCGATTGGCTTATTAGCGGGAGGTGGCCGGGCTCCCTATTGAGGCTCTCCAAGATTGGCTGGTTTGTTGTCAGGGAGTGGTGGTCGCCTTCTCTGTGGAAAATCCCCTATGGCATGATCCGGAGACCCACAGACTATGCAGAGTTTGTTCAAAATGCAACAGTCTCTCATGTAGTGTCCGGCTCTACCGCAATGGTTGCATATGACTACTAATTTTCTGAAGGTAGTTGGTCCTGCTGGTCTCTTGGGTTGTTGCCCCTAGTTGAATCTGGAAGATGATCCCCTAAGAATTTGATTGGCTGGTCACTTAATGCCAGACAATCGGTCATCCTTCCTTATGCGTCTCTGAAGGTCTTCAAAGTTTCGCGCTACCTCTAAGATTTCATCATAAGTTGATAAGGTAGCAGAAGACATGGAGGACTGCGTCTTCAGATCCAACCCTTGCCGGAATCTTTTAGCATATAGTTCCGGGATTGCACCAGGTGATGCGCGAACCGACTTAATCTCGCGAACTCCGAAGCGTGCACGTCCACCGACTTATCCCGCATGCTCCCTTGTTCGAACTGTATAAACTCTCTTTCCATCTTTAAGTGTGCTACTACTGGAAAGTATTGAGTATCGAAACATTGTTTGAACGTTTCTCAGTCGATGGGCTCTTTCAATCTACTTTCCTCGGCCTCCCACAATATATTGGTATTATCCGTGAGTTGTAGTTTGGCAATGTTCACCCACGCGTCCTTCGGAATTTGGACGGCTGTCACGCCCCGCTTCCAAAAATACGGGATACGAGGGATTGACAAGGCCAGCCATGCTCCTACGGTCGAGGAAACATCCTGTCGTAGTCACACTTCGGCTTCTAGCTTTACGTGGTAATCAGTAATCAATACACAGGTAATGAGAAATGCAGTCACTAAATCAAAACTGATACAAAAACTAACCAGATAGAGATCAAGGAAGTATAGAGATAAGTCGTTGATCTAGATATCCGCAATGTCCTCGAGGTACGTCAGGTCCTGGTCCGAGCTAAATCCACTTCTCACTCTGAGCATGCATACTCAGGTCGTCAGAGCGACACAATAGCAATAAATAGAAATACATATGTAACATGTGCAATAATGATGAATATGAAACAGCAAGCATGAAGTGATGATATGAGCATGAAGGAGCCAGTACATGTAAACAGTAAAGCGGGTAAACAGTAAGGCAGGTGTATCGAGTCAGTAATCAATGCATGTCACTAAACCTATCTGTCACGCCCCGCTTCCCAAAATACGGAATACGAGGAGTTGACAAGGCCAGCCATGCTCCTACGGTCGAGGAAATATCCCGCCGTAGTCATACTTCGGCTTCTAGCACTACGTGGTAATCAGTAAACAACGCACAGGTAATGAGAAATGCAGTAACTAAATCAAAAGAACTAACCAGATGGAGATCAAGGAAGTATAGCTCTAGGTCGCTAAATATATATAAGAGTCGCTGTTCAAATGACCATCCTCTAAATCACTGTCCTCGCTAAATACGATGCTCTTTCCACTTCGATTTCCCCTTTTTCCCCAGGTTTACACTATTGACGAGTATGGTCTAGTCGTGTACAAGTATGCACCAATAACACGGTTTTGTCACTGTTCACTGTATTATTCACTGTCACGAATCATTCACTTTTCCATTGGCGTACTTGACACTCCTAAACCAATACCGTTCACGCACGATAATGCATTGTACACTGAATAATAACGCGCACTATCACTATGTGTATGGCAATCGGGTAATATATGTCCACTTATGCAGTTAACAAGTTATGTGTAATATGAACTGTTATGCACCTTATGAGCTTATAAAAATTGCAGTAAATCATACGTTCAAAATTCAGTGAAACGATACAAAGACGGTAACAAGTAGACTCAGTCGGCAGTTCAGAAAAATTTATTTCAGTGCAATCGGATTTCGGGTTTGCAAGTTACAGCCGTTTCATTTTAAGTGCTCGCTGCAGGAAATTCAATTTCTGAACTGAACGTCCGTTTCGCGACACAATTTTCACCCTGTTGGGATCAGAATTTAGCGTTGAATGAAATTTAGGTTTTTCAATAAGGTTTCCAACGCACCAGATGGATTCTCAATCGCGCCTCTACGTCAGAAGTTATGCACTGATTAACAATAGGGTATCAGTTCTGTTTCTGTTTGGGACTGTTATACGTCCTGTTCTTTTAAATTACAGTTTAAATAGTAAATGACGGTAAAAAGGGGTGAAACCACTTTCATTATTTAGCTAACTATTTTATCTTCACTAAAGTATAGGGTTCCGCAATGTACAAGTTCGAGCAGCAAAGGGGTAAGCACTACGAGATAGAAATCAACAGCCATAGCTGCTCTGGACTGCAGTCCAGAGCCGCTCTCCGAATCAGTTTCTATCATATTTTCAGCATAGAAACAATTTAAAACTTTTATGTGGTTCCAGTTCGTAGAGTCGGCTTCGATTCGAGCCCTCAAACGCATCATTCCAATTTTTAAACAATTAATTATGATTTTTACAAGTTTCAGACGCGGGAAATTTTCAGTTTTAACGGGTGTAATTGGGGATGATCGTTCGAGTCAGTAACGATTACATTTTCCAGTCAAATTTTAACACAATGTTCACTGCCATACGGGCCAGCTTATATGATCAAGTTCCGTCAGTTTAATGGAAGGTTTTCGTTCGGGTTCTATGTCGAACACATACACAATTTTAGACTTGTCATGGACCGACTGGTATTTGAGTTTATGGTTGACGTTTGATGTAGACCACGGGATGTGGGGTAGTTTGAGTGTGAGTTCAACAGAATCTCGGGAGTCCCATACCGGTACATACAGCGACTCTGGAGATATATAGGGATATTACTGATTATTAGCGAGCGACTCGGGCCCGTGTTCCCTTGTCCTTGGGTCCTACCCTTGGGTGGGGGATACTCACGAGTGGTTGACTCTCACACTTGGACTGACGATAGGCTTAGTGACCTGTACAGTGAGACGTAGAGACTGATAGGGTTAGTGACATTGACATGCATTGCTTACTGATTCAACATACCTGCCATACTGTTTACTGCTTTACTGTTTGCCTGCTCTATTAGCTACCTGCAATGGCTACTTCATGTTCCCGTCATTATCCCATGATTACTGTTTCATGTTCACTATTATTGCACGAGTTCATATTTTTATCTATATATATATTGCTATCGTGTCGCTCTGACGACCTGAGTATGCATGCTCAGAGTGAGAACTGGATCTAGTTTGGACCAGGACCTGATGTACCTCGAGGACATCGCGGACTTCTTGATCAGCGACCCAGAGGTATACTTCCTTGATCTACATCTGGTTAGTTCTTTTGATTTAGTTACTGCATTTCTCATTACATGTGCGTTGTTTACTGATTACCACGTAGTGCTAGAAGCCGAAGTGCGACTACGGAGGGATATTTCCTCGACCGTAGGAGCATGGCTGGCCTTGTCAACTCCTCGTATTCCGTATTTTGGGAAGCGGGGCGTGACATGGTTTTGTTGGTATCAGAGCCAGGTTTTGCTTCGTTTGGGATTGCAGTTTCCGTGTAGTGCTTGGCAATCTAAGACATCCTTCAGTCTAGATTGTAAATTTGTTATTCTTAATCTTGATTCACATAGTGTATTCTGCTATACTTATTGATCCATCCGCTAGAGTTTTGGGTGACTTAGTAGAGTTACGTGGTTATAATTATGAACTGCAGCATAGTTACAATACTATACTCTATTGGATGGCTTGGAGTTCTACATTTGATTTCCGCTCGATTGAGTTTCACCTCACCCGATACTCTTGTTTCGTTGTTTATTCTATGTCGTATTTTGACTCTAATTCCTGTACCTTTTATCGTTCTCAAAATTGTTGTTTCAGGATCATGTCTTCCAACGACTCTTCTTCTATCTCCACTCCCCAGAATCAGACCGTCGAGATTTTGAATGTGCTGCAAGGTTTGAAAGAAGCCCAGGAGCGAACGAACGACCTGTTAGTTGAGGGATTAAGAAGGAAGATGACTCAGACACCAGCGGAAGCCTCCACTCGTAAGGGAATCCCCGTTAAATAAGGAAAAGAGGTGAAGATGAAGCGCCCACTTGTTCCCCAGCCACGGAAGCAGCGGAAGGCTCAACGTTGTGGATACTGCAAGAAGCCGGGACACTTTCAGGGAGACTGTCGCAGCGCCAAAGGGCAGTGCCTGATTTGCGGATCCAGCGAACATCTTGTCAATGGTTGTCCTAAAAGGAAGGAGCTACAAGGAGGAGGTTCGTCCACACTCTCCACTCCTGCTAAGTGATGGTTATTTCGCAATTCGAGCCTCGAGGATAGTACGGACCCAGCGCCGAATTCAACTCGCGTGACGAGAATGCAGCGGTTTAGAAATCAAAGAAGAATTATCACCTTTCCTCTTTCAATAAAAATGTTGTCACTCTTTTGTAAATATTTCCTTTCGTTTAAGATCTTGTATCTGTTGAACTTTTAGTTGAATGCAATAAAATTCTGAGTTGTGATGTATGTATCGTTCCCTTGCTTCTCACATTATTTATACTATTCATTGCAGCAGCATTCTAAATTTTGATTTTTCAGTCCTTACCTACCGCATATTTTCCTTATACTCCGTATCCTTGATTATTTTCTTAAAGTGTTCCACTGTCTAATCATGACTCTTCTTTTCAGGCCATGGCCCACCCTGGAGCAGCGCCGCCTCTAAATGAGGACACACGGTCGTGCGTTTCCTTAGACTGCATGCTGGTGAGTTCAGATGACGAGGTCAACAGCCCACAGGTGATTTTCGGAAACAGCGATTCCGAGGGTGAGGGATTCGCAGCCCCAGAAGTCGACATGATCAGCGACTCTGACGACGAAGAAGAGGACCCCGAAGAAGACCCGATAGAGGAAGATCCCGAGGAGGACCCGATAGAAGAAAATCCAGGGGAGGAAGACCTTGGGGAGAATCCAGTGGAAGAAAATCCCATAGAAGAAGGTCCAGAAGAAGAGAATCATGTGGAAGCAGACCTCGATGAAGAAGCTCCAGCCGAGGGAGAAGGACCGGAAGAACAAGACCCCGCGGCAGAAGAACCTCCAGTGGCGATCCCTGCGAGGCGCTATGGAAATGGACGCCCCTATCTGAGCGCGCGAGCCTACCGTAACCTGTTGAACTTCCATAACCGTGCCTGACGCAATTTATCTTTTGTTTGCTTTGGCCAAATAAATCTATGTATAGTTTAGGGCCATTTTTTTATCTTTCGAGAATGCCTTGTTTGGGAATTTTCTGGAATGAAATAAAATTTCTGAGTCCGCTAATCTTTTGATTTTTGGTTCGCATGATCTATTGACTGTTCTCCCTCCCCAATACATTTCTTTCCCTCCTGAGATTCATGACTGTTCACACTTACGCCCTGTGCTGACCCGACCCCGATCTCTTCGACATTCAGTTTGTAGTAACACAGTCCAACCTTTTGAGTGGGCCATACTCCATTGTAATCTCTACCCTAGCTAGCCTCTACATATTTTTCTTTTTCTTTTTCTTTTTTTTTTGTGTGCTATCTCCTGCTACCATATTTACATTCAGTGACATCGGATCCAAAACTCAGCTTCCACTACCTGGTGTTTACAAAAAAAATTCGTGTTATTAACTACTTTCGTTTTACCCATTTTAAATGCTTTACTACTCTTCACATTTTCAATAGCGCAAACATATATCGCGCATATTATTTTGTGCTATATCTCTTATTTTCACCATGTGGGTTTTCTAAGTTATTTTAAAATTGTTTGATCGATACCTTATTCTAAAATGTTTTAACCTATCGACTAATCCTTCACCATTTTATTATTGTTACTTTATTTTCCCTGATATTGTGCTTTTAGTTTGCTATTATAAATGGTTATGCCTTATGCTATTATTTTAGCTGCGCTATTTTTGATATACGTATGTATATATATATTTAGGATTCTGATTTTATCTAGCTGCTTCTGCATAGACCGCTATATAGTAGTATTTGATTCTGTGGTTTTTCGCATATGATTTATAGCTTATCGTGCATTTTAAATTTCGAGGACGAAATTTTTGTAAGGGTGGTATGATGTAATATCCAGTCCCTATAAATAATTAGCGTATTTTGATAAATAACGTCTTCAGATACTTTCCCAAATTTTCTACAAATTTCCCGTATATTTTTCCAGGATTTGATCCAGATTTATTCCGATATAACTATATACGTATGTATAACTTTTATTTAAACTAATTTACTAAACTCCAAATCCTTTTTATTTTTCCTTATATATTTTCCCTTTCCTAAACCCAAACCCTAACTCCCTTTTTTCCTTCACTATTTTCCCGGCCCATCACACCCCTCCCCTTCCCTTTTATTTTTCCTTTTTCTTTTTTACCGGCCTATCTCCCTTCAGCCGGCCCACTTTCCCTACCTCCTTTTCTTGTTTTATTTTTAATTTCCAATTCTAAATTCTTTTCCTAAGCTTCCCCCGAGCCCGGCCTAACTCCCCTGACCCGACCCGACCCGTATCACCTTCTTCCCCACGTCCCCCCTCTCTTTCTCTCGTTTTCCCGCTCGTTTTCCCCATACACTCCCACGTCTCGTGCCGCGCCCCGCTCGCGCCCATGTCCCCATGACCCCATGCACGATAAGCCTCCCTCGACCCCGTCTCCATCTCGCTCACCTCTCCTCATCTTTCTGACTCGCTCCCTACTCACCCTCGTTTTCTCTCTCTCCTTCCCCATATCACCTCTCTCTCTCGAACCCACGCCCACGCCGCGCCACCACCGCCGGCTGCCTCCTCACCACCACTACACCCCAAGACGAGCCCTCTACACCTCTCTCCTTTAAACCATCAACCCGCCGAGCCTCCCCCTGCACACCATCGTCTGCATACTCAGCACCGGAGCTCCCCCATTGCCGACGAACGTAGCACCACCATTGTAGCTCCAACCCACAACGGCCGCAGCACCCATCGCCTTTCCGAGCTCCCTCACCTCCTTCACTGCGCCCACTCCCTGCGCGAGCACCCTCGCTGTCCCCACGTCACCGGAGTTCCGACTATCACCCCCGAGCACCCTTCGCCCACACCAATCGCCCTCACCTGCTCCGACCAACCAACGCCGCCCTCCGCTGCCACAACGACTCCACCTCTCCGCTGCGCCGAGAACAGACCCGGGCTCACCCCTAAGCTCGCTGCCGTCGCCGCTGCCGGTGCCGTGCCGGACCCGTACGTGACCTCTCACTGTCGTTGCTGCTGGGCTTAACATTGTCGCGGCCTTGACCGTCACCTCTGGTTACCGTCGCTTCCAAGCTCCGTCTGCTTCACCAAAGCCTAGCCAAGCTCAAACCTGGCCATTTTACTGCCGTGTCGTGTTCAAGTCGCTGTGCTAACCGTGCCGTCACTGCAGGCTGCCGCCATCATCGCCTTCGTGACCATCGATCGTCGTCAGGCAAGTTTTAATGCTTGCTTCATGCTACATTTATTCTTTTCGATTGCGATTTGATTCTATTATAAGTGTTCGTCGTAGACCATGATCTACAAACCCCGTTAAATTGACGATAACAAATAACATTGGGTGGCCCGAGTTATAATGATTGTCCCTTAAGACTTTGGTTACGATACTATGTCGTTTGCCGCGTAAAATGATGTCCCGATTTCTGTCATAAAACCTGAAAACCTTCGTACATGCTAAAGCGTGAAATTTATAATAAATTGTGTATAAAACAGATTTTAGCGTTCGATGGCTTGTATCTAAGATAACTGTTTAACCTACCGTATTCTATAGTTGTTTTCTGAATTCTAACTAATTATGATAGAGAAAACTGCGGTGGATTACGATTCTGTACTGCAGTCCAGAACGGAAATTCCAGTTAACCCCTGTTTCTAAACCCCTGTATATTCCTGTTAAAATATAAGAATGCGCGGAACCATATATCGTTATGTATAAAATTGAGTTAGATTTCTTAATTCACTGGTCTCACTGGATTACACAACCGTTTGATATTTTTAACTCATTTTATAGTGTTGATACATTTTGCTGAATTCTGCAGAGGCAGATTTTACACATCGAACATAACCTGTCCATAACTCCCTGTCGATATAGTATATTTCTGATCCGCCAATTGCAGTGAAGACCTAACTGATAACCTTAAATTTTGTTCAACTATAGAGTCGCCTAATTGCGATCCCAACTGGGATTAAAATGTGTTACGAAATAGACTTCCGATTCTGAAACCGGATTTCCAGCCGTGAACACTTAAATTGAAATGGTCATAACTAGCAAACCTGAAACCCGATTGGCACGAAACCAATTTTGATGGACAGATAATTAAATATACTGTTTACCCCTTTTACATTGTTTCGCTTATTCTGCACATATGACTTATAGTAAATTATGCAAGTGGTAGGACACTGACTGATGGTATTCCATTCACATGATAATTATTGGATTCTCATCATATCGTGTAGAAGTCATTGCATTGGTAACCTAGTGATCATGTGCATTACCCACTGTTAGGTATTAGTGTTTTATTGTGGCAAGTACGTTAGTGTTTAAGTATGAATGGATAAGTGATAGTGACACGTACTTGTGCACAATCAGTGGACCCTATTGATATATATTGCATTGTCGACGTCTATGAGACATGTATAAGTGTAACTATAATTGGTATGGGACGATTATGGAAGCACTTATATGCGTATCATAGATAAGGCACCAAACACTGTCCATTTATCCTGGGTATCAGCCGAGACATGCTAGATGGGGATCATGTCTCCAGTTCTCGCATAAACTTGTCATGGACCGACTGGTATTTGAGTTTATGGTTGGTGTTTGATGTAGACCACGGGGTGTGGGGTAGTCTGAGTGTGAGTTCAACAGAATCTCAGGAGTCCCATGCCGGCACATACAACGATTCTAGAGATATATGGGGATATTACTGATTATTAGCGAGCGACTCGGGCCCGTGTTCCCTTGTCCTTGGGTCCTACCCTTGGGTGGGGGATACTCACGAGTGGTTGACTCTCACACTTGGACTGACGATAGGCTTAGTGACCTGTACAGTGAGACTTAGAGACTGATAGGGTTAGTGACATTGACATGCATTGCTTACTGATTCAACATACCTGCCATACTGTTTACTGCTTTACTGTTTGCCTGCTCTATTAGCTACCTGCAATGGCTACTTCATGTTCCCGTCATTATCCCATGATTACTGTTTCATGTTCACTATTATTGCACGAGTTCATATTTGTATCTATATATATATTGCTATCGTGTCGCTCTGACTACTTGAGTATGCATGCTCAGAGTGAGAAGTGGATCTAGCTTGGACCAGGACCTGACGTACCTCGAGGACATCGCGGACTTCTTGATCAGCGACCCAGAGCTATACTTCCTTGATCTCCATCTGGTTAGTTCTTTTGATTTAGTTACTGCATTTCTCATTACCTGTGCGTTGTTTACTGATTACCACGTAGTGCTAGAAGCCGAAGTGCGACTACGGAGGGATATTTCCTCGACCGTAGGAGCATGGTTGGCCTTGTCAACTCCTCGTATTCCATATTTTGGGAAGCGGGGCGTGACAGAAAAGAGTTTGGGGTTTTTGGGGAGTGGGCCTGGGCTTAGGGGAGAGAGGAAAATAAAAGGGAAATAGGATTAGGGTTTGGGTAGGTTTAAAGGTTGGGGTTTTAAAATAATTAAAATAATTATAAATATAAATAAATAAATTTTGTAAGCAACACTTTATAAAAATACGGATATTGGTGTACAAAAAGAACTGGGTATTACAGCGGCACCGAGATCGTTGACTGTTCCCTTGAGCCATTCCTCAGATTCTAAGGAAGTTTCCTTCCCCGAAAAAGTCTTAGGGTAGATTGATCTGAACTGCTTCACTCCCGCCGAACCTTGAGGAACTGGGGCCTGTGCCTTTTTTAAAATCTCTGCTTGTTGCTGCCTACTTTCGCGTAACTCTTGATGAAGGGCAGCTGTCTGCTGCTGCTGCTGCTCCAGTAATCCTTGCATCATTTGTAGCATAGCTGCTTGTTGAGAAACGACTTCATTGACTCCATTTCCTCTTCGGTTGCGGTTATAGTGTCGTCTGGCCATGGTAATCTGAATCAGAAGAGATTAGGTTACAATCAGGCGGCGAAGGACATAGGATAGTAACTTGCAGCGGAAGTAACAATTTATGCAAGAGGAGAACTAGTAAGGAATAATAAAAAAACGAGAGACACAAGAGTGAAATTGTGGAAATCAAGATTTTATTAATAAATGCTAACGAGGATACAAGGAATATTAAATATGGTCCTACTTCTATACACAGCTTATTTGGCTTACAAGGAAATAAGGACTTAACAAGTACTAATCATAAGCATTCTGGTCATTGTCCATCAATTATATGGTGGGAATTGCACGTTATTGGCTTGGCGTTTATTGACCTTTCTTGCAAAACTGTAAAAGAAAGGAGAGCCTGGTATATCCCGACGATAAAGTTGCGGAAGGGTACGTCGAACACATCGATAAGCATGTCCCTGAATATAGAGTGTTTCCCCAATAAACCACATGTGCGGCCCGTATTCTCTTGGTTCTTCCTCTTCCACAAGAATCTCCTCTTCAGCGGGAGCCTCCTCCTCAGGCTCTTCCTCCTCCTCAGATTCCTCTTCCTCAACGGGATCTTCCTCTTCAGCAGGGACGTCCTCCTCATGCTCTTCCTCCTCCTCGGATTCCTTTTCCTCAACGGGATCTTCCTCCTTTACTGGGGGTTCTCCTTCTCCATCTTCTAAATCGTCATTGGGGACCTATTACTTCATCATCCGAATATCCAAGCGTAGCTTCAAAGGTGATGTCCGACATGTTGTCCTCATCCTGAAAAGTTGTCATGACCTGAGAAGAATGGTCATGGTCAAGATACAGAATGTCAACGAAAGGACAAGGGATATGGAAAAATTATGAAATTGATACAAGTGAATGAGATTCACAAATATAATAAGTCAGTTAATAGTTTCGTTTTAGTACACCAGAGGACCTGCATGGGCCACCACTAAAACCTGCCACGTCCCACTTCCCAAAAGAAGGTGAAGGGTGACGTGGCACGGTCTGCAACCTAACTGTATTGAAGGTGGCCTATTTAATACAGTCACGTTAAGCGTAAAAATATCTATAATATGCAGGGTGTGTACTAAAATAAAACAATAAAAAAGAAAGGCATTTATTTCCATTAACCAAACTTTATTACATCCCAAGGAAAAGAGTAAAATAAACTAAATAGTTTAATTACATCAAAAAGAAGCAAAGCCCTAAACAGGTGGGCAACAAAGAAAACTAGTTAATCTTCTGACGTCAAGTCTGCATAATCTTCGTTAGTTGGCTCCGCACCTTGATCCTCATCATAAAACTCATTCTCATCTAACGGACATTCCAAAGAGAGGGAAAAGGAAATTCCGTCTGCGAGTTATACTTAGGTAGGATTGCCTCATAAGGAAGTAAGAGTATAGAAATGAACATGTGCATATAAAAGTATGATGTATGCATACCAACATGAAGTAAATGGGTATAATTGTATGAAATGTATAAAATTAAGGCATGTTGACAGAGGTATATGTGAACATGAGTATGTTGTATGAGGCGTATGTTGTATGAAGGTATGCGGTATGAAGTATAAGTGAAGGTAAAATTTCGCATTAATTTGTTAAACAATGGTCCGGATACTCGCGATTATTCCGTTGTGGCCACGGAACAACAACTGGGGAAGTGAAATGTACCGTTTCACTTCCCGGGATCATGATCGAGTAGTAGGGGAATCCGAGTTTCGCATCTCCTTGCCTAATCAAACTACCCATCCCCGTTATTCGGCGTAAAGGTTTTGACGAATTAGAGTTGGTACGTATATATCTAGGTATGGAATTTCTACATTGTATGCTATCCACATACTGGATCATTTGCCCTCAAGTAGGGTTAGTATTCACCCGAATATCGGGTTAGTAGTCGTCCACACCTTGGACCATTCACCCCCAAAGTAGGCTTAGTATTCGTCCGAATATCGGGTTAGTAGTTGTCCACACATTGGACTGTTCACCCTGCCTGCAAGGATCCTCATATATAAGTATTCCATACCTAGGTCCGAGCATTCTAACCCTAACCGTATCGTATGTCCTGTATGTCATAAACTTGTAATCAAAAAGTTGATCTAATTTAATATGGCCTTCCACAACCACTCATTTTATCTTGTTATCTTTTTAAATTTGGAAGGTGCTTCATATCATTTTATAGAATGCATAGTTAATAAAGGATGATAAAATTTAATGATATTTATTTTTTATAAGAAAACCATGATATTTGGAATATTTATCATTTTGAAACCCATAGTATTTTACTGAGAAAATATCCTTTAAATAAAAGTTTAGGGTATTTATATGAAAATTTTCTTTTAATAAAGTTTTAGATAATCTTTTGAAAAATATTGTTATACGGGTTATGGTCTTTGTTGAAAATAGCCATTTAGTAAAGGTCAAGGTATTTAAATGAAATTATATCTTTTTAAGATGGATTGAGGTATTTTATTGTAATTAATAATTTTATAAAATTATGGCATTTTAAGTTTGAGGTAACATTTTAGAAAATACGTTCGTGTTGGCAACCGCTGCACATGGACGACAGGATTTATGTCCTTTTCAGGGACGATTGCCTATCAACCACGAGGTATTTACGGAAAACATTACACTATTTAATTAGATTATTTTATTATAGGTGATATTCTACAAGAACAACTCCGCATTGACAACTGCTGCACATGGACGTCAGGATTTGTGTCCTTTTCAGGGACGATTGTCTAGTAACCACAATGTGATTCATATAAAATATTCCCCTATTAGGGTATCTTATTAAACTTTAGTTAATAGGCTGAAGAAATTATACTAAAAATATTCCTTTCTAAGTGAAAGGGGTTAAGTTGAAAAACTATAGCATAATTATTTAGATTAGCATTATCCCTCTTAAAAGGGTAGGGAATTTTAACAAAACTGAGGTAAATTAGTGGATAAGAGTGCAAGTAAAAATATATCATTTCGGTGTGTCTAAGCATTGTTCCAAACATCTCACATCCTATGAGTATTTTAAATATATACAGCATGTTAATAAAATGAGGGTATTTTGTGGAAGTAATCTATTTCGAGATCTTATTGGTAACATGGGTAAGTGGGTGTACAAAATGGGTGGATTGATACCTCATGAGTTATAACTTTAAGCATATCATATTCTATGTAGGATGAGGGTGCAATATTCACGCATATAGAGGTAATTAATTAAACCATTTTAAGCATGGGGTCAAATTCTTATCATTAAGGGGTACCAAAATAGGCATGCAGAAATATTTTAACATCATTTTAATACAAGGTTGGGGATTAGAATTTGAAACTAAGATCGTTAAAAGAAGGAAGGTGACAGATGAGTGGAGAAAGGCGGATCCTACTTTTTGTTTGAGTTGAATGCCGATGGGTTGAAAATGTGGGCTCGTACTAAATCCTCAATAGCTTCATTCTCGGATTTTTCCTCGATTCTTGGGTGGAACTACAGCGTCGGCGTTGGCGATACGAAGGCGTGGGTATTTTTTTCAAAATTTTTGGAGTTGTGAGGTGTGAAAAATTAGAGTTTGAAGGTCTCTATTTATAGGGTCTTTTCCCTAACAATAAAATCCCAAAATCTGTTAAAAAAATCCACGCCCTAAATGATTGCCCATGTTTAGCTACCGCCGCCTCCCCGTCTCAGCCGTTGGATCATAATCCAACGGCCTTGGATCCGCCCCGCCTGCGCCATATGGCTACGAGGGGATCACGCGGTTTCGCGTGGTCCCCTCACCACGTGGGCGCCGCCAGCAATCCTGGGCCGTTGGATCTTGCATCCAACGGTCCAGGTTTAAAATCGAATTTAGTTTTAAAAAATAGTTTAAAATATTGGAAAAATACGGAAAAATCTGAGAAAATTCCAGAAAATATATCTTATTGTTATCTCCAGTTTAAAAAAATGATTTTGGGCTAAAATTAAGTAATATTCCCATATCTATGATTTTTGTTTGTTATCATAATAATTTAAAATCTATTTTATTCTTTAAAATATTTTAATTACGAAATAATTATTTTAATTAATAATAATACAAATATGTAAATTATTTTAAGGTATTATAAAATTTTATTAAAGCATTTAAAGTCTAGAAAAATATAAATAGATTTTAGAAAATTCCTTTAATCATATTTCAATGCTTTGAAAATTACTAACATTACTAAAAAAAATAAAAATATTTTTTTCTATCAACGAAACACATATATAATTACTTGATATTAACAATTTAAAATAAAGATATTTCATTAGGTATTAGAAAACACGGTCGTTACAGGGTCACGCGCCCTGCGCGCGGGCTCCGACAACAGGCCACGTGCATGGCGCGCGGGCGCCGGGCGACAGTGGATCACGCGTCCTGCACGTGGGCGTTGGGCGTCAACGGATCACGCGCCCTGCACGTGGACGCTGTGCGCTCGCGGAAAAAGGGGCTTTGCCCTTGGACTACGAGTTAAACTCCTGCAAAAGGGATTTTTTGTGGAGTTAAACTCCTAAAAGTTCTAGATTTTTGGGGTTTAACTCTATCGAGAATTTGGATCTTGGAGTTGAGTTTCTCAGAGATTGGTTAGGGGTTAAACTCCTAAAGAAGAGCTTCTTGTTCGGAGTTAAACTCCCAAGAGATTTTCGGAGATGATGAAAGGGGACCCATTTCTTTTCCCCTGAGCCCTGGATCTTCTCTTGAGCCTCGGATCTTCCCAAAAAGGGATTTTTGGAGATGAGTGTCTTTCTTCCTCCTCTCTGTTGGCTGGATCTTGAAGAAAAGGGGGTGAGACTTTAAGAGATTTGATGGGAGATCCAAGCTTCCCTTCAAGGGTATTATGGTGAAAAACTAATATTTTTTTGGAAAAGGAAGAGTTAAACTCTCGATTTAATTTAAAAAAAGAACTGGGTTTAAAACCTTGAGGAAGGAGAAGGAAGCACAAAACCCTAATTTTTGAAGAGAATGAATTATTATCTACATTTCATCATATAGCCTCTTGGACTTTACAAAGTGGCATTTTTCCAATCTCATGCCTCATGTGCTTGTTTCTTTTTTCACATGAGCTATGGGCTTTACAAAAATTTGGGTTTTTGCCCATTTATTTTACATTCATGCATGAAAATTATATCAAAGTTATTTATTACATAATTTTCTTCTGAGCATGGGGAAGGCCGGCCGCTTCATGTTCAGGCTCGACTTGAGTATGAGCCCACTTGAACTGGGCTTGGGCCCACTTGGTTTGGGGTTGACTTTGACTTTGACTTGGTCAACTGGGGTGTAATTTTTGACCCCAACGACACTTATCACTTATTATGTTATACCGCCATATTACATTACTTTTGTACCTGTTAGATATCATAATTTCTTTTTGAGACTTACCGAGCGTAAGTTCGCCGACGGGCATTTCATCCACTTTTATTTCTTTGGAATGTTCGTGAGATAATTTAGAAACCGATGAGGTGGATCTGACTGCTGAAGACCGTGCCTAGATCGCAGCCCAAACCGACCTTTAGATTTCCTGCTTAGTTTTTCATTACCAGTATGCCACTTGTTTAGGCATTTCATGTTATTTGCATTTTCTTTTCAGAATATCTATCCATGTAAATAAAGTTCGTTGAATGAATGCAAATAAAGTAGTTTGTTGAAAATTTCATGCTCTTATTATTCTTGCACTGTGTATAATTGCTTATTTACGCTTAGCATATGTATTTTAAGAAATGACCTTCTTAATATAAATATATTGCGGGCTTGTCACGTGACTGTTACCGTCCATTGGGAAGCAGGGTGAGACAGCTACTCTCCATCTTTAGAGAAAAATATTAGGGTTAGAATTTTAAACTTTTTCTTTTTTTAAATTTTTTTAACGAAGGAGAAGAGAGGGAGAGGATAGGATTTATATAGGAGTAGAGGGGAGGAATTATGAAAATGCTATTGGCCATGTCAAAATTGGATATGAGATTTAGGGGCAGTTTGGTTGCTGGAATCAAAAAATGGAACTGGGAATCAGGGTCTGTAAAAGTTTTTTTTTTCTCCCGGAATTCTCATTCCCTTGTTTGTTTGTGAAGAATTGAAATGAATTTTGTCTCCTTGAATTTCTTTCTTTGCTTGGTTACAACAAAAGCAAATGGGAATTGGAATTCGGGAATTATGATAAAGATACATGTAGTGAGTTTAAGAAGCTCTTACCTTTTTAATCAACAAACAACATATATTTTCAATGCACCCAAAGTAAATAAGAGAGAGTAAGGTAGGTGATCATAATTTTGCCTAATAAAATAATACCCATAATCCTACATGTCAATGGGATTTGGCAATTCTTTACAAAAAAGCTTGGATTTGGAATTGTCTAAAAGATGATATCAATTTCCAAAACTTGTAATTTCTATTCCATGCAAACAAACAAAAAAATAATTTCATGTTTTTGGGTTTTGATGAATAGCATCTTATCCCCCGATTCTTATTTTTTTTGACAATTCCTACCAAACAAACGGCCCCTCCGAGAAATCTAGAACTATTTACCTCTTGTTGAATAGTTGAACCTGAGGGACCCAAACAAATTATTTTCCCGATTCATTTTGGGAAAAACTTCTCTTCAGGGTTTGTTGAGATTCTCTCTCTACAAGCCCTGATTTTTGCGAACCCAAAAAAAAAACGCATCTTTGCATTGGCGGCGCGCTACCATTTAAAAGTCCCCCCACCGAAATAAAACGAATCCCAAATACCCCAAAACCCTAAAAAAAAGAAAGAAAAAACCTAGATCGAGTCCTTTGGACCCCGGCGGAGATCTCCGATCGCGTCTCCGAGCTCGCGTCGGAGATCTCCGGCAATTTCGAGGAGAAAGCTTCCAACTTGGTTGTGGTCGGAGTCGCTACTGGAGCTTTTGTGTTTCCCGTTCATTTAGTGAGGATCTCCGATCGCGTCTCCGAGCTCGCGTCGGAGATCTCCGGCAATTTCGAGGAGAAAGCTTCCAACTTGGTTGTGGTCGGAGTCGCTACTGGAGCTTTTGTGTTTCTCGTTCATTTAGTGAGGATGATCGCTGCCGATCGCTGTCGATTTCGTTAGGGTTGAGAGCTATTGAATGGGGACTGAGTCGAGTGGGGAGCTGAGGATTTCGAGCGATGTGAAGGTGGATGTTGGTTGAAAGCATGTGATTGTGGTGAGCATTTTTTTGCAAAGATTGCTTTATTTTTTGTGTGTATTTATAAAGTTTGTTTTTTGGGGGAGTAATTGATAAACTGCTCCATTGAAACGCTTTTGTGTAAATTTTAGATGGTATTTTTAGTAGTTATACTGCTTGGTTTTATTAAAATCTGCATTAGCACATTATTTTCCGTGAACTGGTTGGTTTTATAATGGAAGATGTAGGGAATAGAAACAAATCCAAAATGCATCTTGATATACTAGTATATCGCACGTGTATATTTCGAACAGCTGTAAATTTTTTTATCTTCGACGTTTGATGAAAATTTCTAGAGATATCTATAGTTTTTCTAAATTTAGATTAAATGAACGCGGTTGGTGGTAATATTAGAATTGAGAAATTTATGAGTTATACAAAATAACAAATATATAAAGGCTCATGTACAAATTTGTATGGCATGTCTATTTTTGGGTTTTTGAGCATGTGAGAGAATGCCTAATGAATGAGAGAGAGGAAGAGAGCCGTTGACTTTTCATCTTTTTATTTTTGTCTTTTGTGGTGGATGAGGCAGACTGCTTCAGTTCTCTACTTTGGCTAATGGAATTTTGTCATTTTTTTATTTTTTATTTTTTGATTAATGACATCATCTAAGGACTTCTAGTTATAATAGTAAAGATTTGTGGAAGGGGCGTTGAACGAAGAATCTTCCATATATAACCAAATAATGACGTGTAGTAATTTTATCAAATTGGTATGTTTGGTTATCATATGGAAATCCAATCCTTGGTCTTGATCAAAATACAATGTTAAAGTGGTGTGGGTTCTATTGAATTCCTCTTCAATACCATGGTGAACTGAAATTATCTGGTTTTTTTTATTAAGAAGTGGCTAATTGTGTAATGATAATCACCAAATAAGCACTAGTCTGTATAGACTGAAGTAGTCAAAATGAGACTTAACTGTCATTATTAATATACAAGCTGGACATTTCGTTCTAGTTGTGACTCAAATTGTGTATGTAAATCCAAATCCAAATTTGCTAATTTATGACTATCAGTTTGTTTAAGAGGTTACATAGATGTTGCCTTCTATTCTCTTCCCGACCTGCTAAGACCACCTCCCTTGTAAAATCTACTGAATAGGCAGTTTTATTATCGGAATTCAAAACTTTAAACTATCATGTTCCTCTCTCTTTTGCTATCTTTCGACCTTTGTGGGTAATACAATTAATATATATGTAATTTATTGAGTATAACACTCTGAGCGAGAGCAGTTGCCTTTATTGGTGAAGTTTTTTCCCCTTCTTAATCTTATTAAGCTTCGTTGAAAATGGAATTTGTAAACTGTCTGGATAATAAATATGTTTTAATATAAAAAAATCATCACTTAGTCAAAATATTTTTTTTATCGTTTATATATTGTGTGGAAGATGACCACATTTTCAGTTTTTATGATACCAGCAATTGCATCCTCACCTTCAGCATCACCTGAATGGAAACATAGTTTAGAAATTCCAATCGGAACACTAAGAATTTGAGTTCAATATATCTCGGTATCCCAACCAAATCATGTGACATGGACATAAACACGAGTTTGAAATCCAATATATCTCCATATCCCAACAAAACTACGGATTGGAAATGGAATCCCATGATTTTAGTTCTTATTAGATTACCTAAGAGGCCTTTGAGCTGTACTTGGTAAGCATCACAGGCGTGATGCTTAAGGCCAAAAAAAAGTTTTGTATATATGCCTTTCTTGTAACTGCATATCGAATTCAAAAGAATTGGTTATATTATTGAGCACCCTGTTTAATCTTCAAGACTAGATTTTAGTTCTTTGCAATGCTCATAGCAGTTGTTCGGTAGCATTTACTGCATTACTGCTCATCTTATATTCACATGCGATGAGAATCGCGGACTCCAATTTTGTTTTATAGGTTGAGGACATCGTGGACACTGGGAATACCCTTTCATGTCTCATTTCCCACTTAAAATCAAAAGGGGCTTGCTCTATATCAGTGTGCACTTTTCTTGATAAGCCTGGACGAAGAAGAGTTCAAGTACAACTAGTGGGGGGAGGAAAGTTTTATCGCGTTTTTGAGGTAAGAATTTTATGACTGCCTTGCAGGCATGATCTTTTATGTAATTTGATCTTTAATCTATCACATATCATCAGCTATAGCTATGTTCCATTCTAGACTACAACGTTCAATTCTATCACTTAAATTTTATCACATATCATGAGACCAATGTAGTTCCCTGTAGAAAGTTTTTCATATTGTTTCTCTCTTGATTCTCCCTTGTTTGAAGAAATTTTCAAACTTGACTATAATATGTCTGACCAATAAGGTAATATTCAACCTGATTTTTTCCGTTTTTGTGGACCATCCCCTCTTCTGCCACCATAGACTTGGTTAAGAAATTGGTATCAACATATAAATATTGATGCCATGTTGCAACCAATAGCAAAACTTTTGTTCAATTCTTTTGTGGTTTATTGGCTTTGCATTTTGCTCCATAACACTCATGTTCTGATATGGCGCGAAGGAAGAAGCTTAAACTAATGGGTAAGTGTAAATCCCCAGTTCCGCATATAAATTTCCCCCCGTATTTTCCCCATTTTTCCATGATTTTTTCTATTTATATACATTTTTTAATTTTTTCTTTATTCTAAAATTATTACCTAAAACTATAAATCCTAACCCTACACCCGACCCGCCCCATGCCCAACCCGACCCGCACCCGTTTCTCCTTCCTCCCTCGTCTCTTTTTTCCCGCCACTTTCTCTCGCAACCGCTTCTCCTGCCCGTGCCCACTCCTCGCACCCAAGCTTCCCCTGCGACGCGCCCCCCGCTCGCTTCCCCAACGTCTCCTTCCCCCACGTCTCCCGCTCCTCGCCTACGACTGCGAACCTCGCACCCACCAACAGCCACGATCTCACTCGCCCCCGACCTCGTCTCGCCCTTCAAAACTCCACCTCCTCTGCAATCCGCGGCCCCAAGTCTCCTTACCTCCTCCCAGCACCTCATCCGACCTCCAAGCTCGACCTCGTCTCTCTCTCTCTCCCCTGCAAAACCCCTACCTCCTTTGCAACCGCGACTACCCAACCCCAACCGCCAAGCTTAGCCGACGACCACCGCAAAACTCCTCCACCGATCCCATCTCCAAACCCCATCTCCATCGCCCCCATCGATTCCACGACTCCACACTGTGCACCCGAGCCCTCTGCAAGCCTCACTGTGCCCTCTGCAAGCCTCACTGTGCGCCTGAGCCACTGTGCGCCTGAGCCCTCTACAAGCCAAGTTCCTGTGCTGCGCTGTGTCTAGCCTTGTGCCGTGATCGTGCTCATCGTCGCTGCCGTGCCACCTTCACCTAAGGCAAGTATCTTCTACTTGCTTATCATGCTATATCTTGAACCTATAAGACAATTGAAATGGATTAGATAATTGGAATTGGTATTTTTTTTAATTTCAATTGGATACAAATGAGACGGTTGAAAATGGGTGTGTGTTGTCGTATTGTTACCGACTAGTTTTCTACTACGACCTGTAATGGTTTGGAGTTATGCATGATCATTTGGAATCGGGACTAAAACCCGGGGTTAAGACATGTAGGGATCGGGGGGATCAAATCCCGTTTGAATTGATTAAACGAAACTCGAAGTTCCGATCAATAGTTTCATGTGTATACTATGTTCTCGATCAAATGTCTTGAACCAAAACCTCATTTGAAATTCCCCAAATTTATGATTAAAAGATCCATGTACTGTTATCTGGTAATGTGTATAAAATTGGTGTTAAAATATTGAAGTTCCAAACATATATGATGCACTCAGGATGCATCGTCAAAACTGAATTTTCTGATCATGCAGCCTCGTTAACTTCATAATAAATATATAAAAATCGGATCGTGGCGTGCTTAGGCTCGTTGTGAAGAGAGAACTGAATAATCTATGAATTCATGTATACGGTTACAGAATATCATGTGGTTTAAATAGTGAAAACTGAATAGATTTATTGTTCTGGACTGCAGTCCAGAGCAGCACTACTTGTTGATAACCAATTTGAAAGGCTTTCATGTTCCTGTGTCAAAATGGTATTATGCGGAACCCTATACCGTAGCGAAGATAACTCAGTTAGCTAACCTTTGGAAGTGGTTTCATTCATTTTTACCGTCGTTTACTATTTTAATTGTAATTTAAATCATCAGTACACACAGCAGTCCCAAGCAAGGGCAGAACGTATACCCCAATATTGTACAATGCATAACTCCCAGTACACTATGGATATTATCGATCCGTCTGGTTTGTTGGAAACCTAACTGATAAAGCTAAATATTGTTCAACTATAGCGTCGCCTAATTTTGATCCCAACAAGGTGAAAACTGTGTTACGAAATGGACTTTCAGTTCAGGAACTGAATTTCCAGCAGCGAACACCTAAAATGAAACGACTGTAATTCGTGAACACAAAACCCGATAGACTTAAAACTAATTTCGTTGACCGTCGACTGAGTTTACATGTTACCGCTTTTGCATCATTTTACTTAATTCTGTACGTATGATTTAAGGCGATTTTTATAACTTCATGGGACACAATGACTTGTATTGCATATAAACTGTTTAGCGGCATGATTCACAATTTAACCGACTGTAATACCTCTAGCGATAGTGAGCGTCCTTATTAATCTTCAGTGTATAATGCATTGTCGAGCGTGAATAGCATTGGTTTGGTTGTGTCAAGTACGCCAGTGAAAAGTGAATGATTCGTGATAGTGAATGATACAGTGAAAAGTGATTAAAGCAGTGTTTTTGATGCATACTTGTACACAACTAGCCCATGCTCATAGATAGTGAAAGCTGGGGAAAAATGGAAAATCGAAGTGGAAAGGAACTTGTATTTAGCGAGTTCAGTGATTTAGAGGATGATTATTCGAACAACGACTCTTATATATTAGGTTTGAATCTAGCGGTCCGACTGACAGGGTTATGTCCCGGGCAACAACGGGCCGTAGTCTCGGGTACGCACGAGACCCTCGTTAAACATGATCATTCTTTTCCACGACTCGATTTCAAAAGTGACTTAGAGACCGATAGGGACACAATTATTCATTGCATTGTTTAATGACATACTGATTACCTGCATTTATTGTCTCCACCATTTTTACTTTATTGTCCTTGCCTCGTTATTATTATAATATATTGCTATGGTATCGTCCTGACGACCTGAGTGTGGATGCTCAGACCTTGGAGAAGAACCAGTTCAGGAGTCAGACCTATCCTGAATAATAAATATGTTTTAATATAAAAAAAATCATCACTTAGTCAAAATATTTTTTTATCGTTTATATATTGTGTGGAAGATGCCCACATTTTCAGTTTTTATGATACCAACAATTGCATCCTCACCTTCAGCATCACCTGAATGGAAACATAGTTTAGAAATTCCAATCGGAACACTAAGAATTTGAGTTCAATATATCTCGGTATCCCAACCAAATCATGTGACATGGACATAAACACGAGTATGAAATCCAATATATCTCCATATCCCAACAAAACTACGGATTGGAAATGGAATGCCATGATTTTAGTTCTTATTATATTACCTAAGAGGCCTTTGAGCTGTACTTGGTAAGCATCACAGGTGTGATGCTTAAGGCCAAAAAAAAGTTTTGTATATATGCCTTTCTTGTAACTGCATATCGAATTCAAAAGAATTTGGTTATATTATTGAGCACCCTGTTTAATCTTCAAGACTAGATTTTAGTTCTTTGCAATGCTCATAGCAGTTGTTCGGTAGCGTTTACTGCATTACTGCTCATCTTATATTCACATGCGATGAGAATCACGGACTCCAATTTTGTTTTATAGGTTGAGGACATCGTGGACACTGGGAATACCCTTTCATGTCTCATTTCCCACTTAAAATCGAAAGGGGCTTGCTCTATATCAGTGTGCACTTTTCTTGATAAGCCTACACGAAGAAGACTTCAAGTACAACTAGTGGGGAGAGGAAAGTTTTATCGCGTTTTTGAGGTAAGAATTTTATGACTGCCTTGCAGGCATGATCTTTTATGTAATTTGATCTTTAATCTATCACATATCATCAGCTATAGCTATGTTCCATTCTAGACTACAACGTTCAATTCTATCACTCAAATTTTATCACATATCATGAGACCAATGTAGTTCCCCGTAGAAAGTTTTTCATATTGTTTCTCTCTAGATTCTCCCTTGTTTGAAGAAATTTTCAAACTTGACTATAATATGTCTGACAAATAAGGTAATATTTTCAACCTGGTTTTTTCCGTTTTTGTGGACCATCCTCTCTTCTACCACCATAGACTTGGTTAAGAAATTGGTATCAACATATAAATATTGATGCCATGTTGCAACCAATAGCAAAACTTTTGTTCAATTCTTTTGTGGTTTATTGGCTTTGCATTTTGCTCCATAACACTCATGTTCTGATATGGCGCGAAGGAAGAAGCTTAAACTAATGGGTAAGTTATTGATATAACAAGGTTAATTTTTACTGTTTATGGTATATAGTTAATTATGAACACAGTTCTATGGGTAAGAGCCGCATAAAGATGTCACTTGGACTTTTAAGGAAACCCTTTTTCTCCGAAACCAATTTCTTACAATTTGAGAAAAGCCTACAATGTTGGCACTATAGTGGTAATTACACCCTATATTTCTTCTCTTGTGTTTGTTGGATTTTTTTGGTTGTAGGCAATGATGTTAGGAGAGAGGATGATCCAATGAAGGTTGATAGAGAAGATGAAAGAAGAAGGAATGAGAGCTGGGCGATAAGACGAGTCAGAGGAGAGAGGACAGGAATGGCGGTTGTATAAAGAGTCCACTTAGATTTATTTGTTGAAGAGAACCTTTTTTCCCTTATCGCCTTTCTGTTAAACTTCAGGAAATCCTAGAATTTTGCCAATGAAGTGGTAATTACAACCTAAATTTCTTTTCTCGAGTCTATTTGATTTTTCTGGTTGTAGACGATGATGATAGAAAAGAGGAGGAAGGCAGATAGAGAAGATGGAGGAAGGCCAAAAGTTGATATGATAATTTAAAGGAGAGAAGAGGACAAGAATGAGGTTGGGATTTTTCTTAGATTCTTATATTTTGGAGGAAATCCTTTAATATGTTTCCTTAAAACTTGCAGAAAATCCTAGAATTTAGGCAATGAAGTAGTAATTACGACCTAAATTCTTTTCTTGATGTCTCTTGGATTTTCATGTGGTAGATGATGGTGTTAGAACTTGGAAGAGATGATTAAGGCAAATAGAGAAAATGGGAGAGGCGAGAATTAGAGTTTGGGGGATAAGATGAGTTTGTAAGAGCAGAGGAAGGGGGGGGGACTAGGTAAGGGCCGGCCTTTTGGAGTTTTATGTGCATGGGAATTCCTTTGGTTTCCCTCTAATTTACCTTAAGAAGCCTATTTAGATTACTAAATATAAACCCTCTGTTTACTTTGTTTTGAATTTTAGTTTTCCTATACAAGCCTTAACAAATGACAATTAACGAGGAAATTTAGTTGTTTACACATAAAAATTTAAATGGCTTAGATGTTCAGTTCAAAATAAAATACTGAAGAGGCTAAAGAATTGAATGTGGCTAGCTTATAATCACAAATCCAAATTCAAATGGTGGATATTCTTTCACTTTTCGTAATATTTATGTTGCTTGTTGTTTGTTAATTTTTGCCTTTTCAGTCCCAACAGCAACAACAAAAACTGAGGATGTATATTTCTGTTTCTGTTGTGAAGATTGTCAAAATAAGAGTCGACTACTTTTTTACTAATTGCTCAACTGTCTTTATTGAAAAAGAAATTACTGAAAAACCTTGATATAAATATTATAGATATATTTATAATTCAAAAAATAAGCGAAGTTTTATCTTCAGAAATGAATGATTTGATTTTCTTTAATGTCATAATCTAGTTCTTTTTTTAAAAAAAATTTGAAAACATTAGTGGATACTGTTATTGGGCAACATTTCATTTGTTATTTTGGTATGTGTTTGATTTTAATTAATAATTTGAATAGTGATTGTTTAATTGAAAGTAATTCCCCAGAGGAAAAAAAAATCCCGGCTCCGCCAATGAGTTAGAAGATAGTAAAGGATGGCAGCAAAGGAAAAAGATGGAGGTAGATGAGAGAGGAGAGGACGAGAGAATGATAGGAAGAGGAGGGATCACTATACTTGGGTTAAAAAAGAGTAAACAGCATGATAATTTATAAGACTGACTCGGTTTAGGAAACATACATGGAAAACAGAATCTGAAAGTGAGAAAATCTATAGCAATGAAATGTAAACATTAAAGGAAACATATGTGGAAAACACAAGCCACTATATAATATGCTAAGGTCGCATAGCGATTAACCTTTACGACTTGATATTCCTGGAAATAAATTTAGAATTGTAAAAACAGTGATGTGATATTCCTGGAGAAGTAAATTTATTTAAACTAAAAATGGTCCATTTTCTTTGTTGATGCAGCTTTGTGTTCACTTTCTAATTTTTTTTAACTGAATGAATTCCTGCTTGGTTGTTTTGCACTGTCCAGATTCTTTTGTTGTGGCATCGATTTTGCGGAACTTTACAGGAATCTGCCTTATGCTGGGGTTCTTAGGCCACGAAAATACACCTGAAAGTATAGCTAAAAAATGCAACAGCAGTCATCAATTCACAAAGATCAATATTTAGCGATTTTTTAAATAATTCAACAATAGATTTGTAGTTGAAAAACCATCAAATTTGTGATGTAGTTGCCCTACGTATTACTTTTGAAGTAGGGAATCATGGATTTACAGTTGTCCTCGTTGAAAGGCTAATACAAAGTTATTGCAGGATTATGGAATGTGTTCATGCTGCTATATACTCTCTTTTTGTTGATAATTTGTGATCACTACTCGTATTTTAGATATTCAAGACTCTATGGCAGCTATTGAAATTTACTGCTTTTTCCTTTAAATCATATCCAAGATTCATAAGCACTCTTTCTCTCAAATCTTTCTGGTAAGGATTCTATTTCATGTTCATATTTCATACTTGAAGGTTGTCAATCCTTCGGTTATTTACGTTGTTATACCAACATATTTTTGTCTAATGAATATCAGTGGATGCATGCAAGGAAATTTCATCTTCATGCAGGTAAAGACGATGAAGGCGAATTTTAGTTTTCGGTTTTTCAAAAGCAGAGGAAGTGAACAAAGTTTCTCACAACAATTCTAGAACACGCGACATCTGCAATGTCAATCATTTGAAAGAGTTTGCTAAACGAGGGCGACCCGGTGCACCGAGTTTCCCTTGAGAATCATAAGCAATAACGCCTGAAAAATCAGGTAGCTGGCACTTATCGAGGTTGGATTCGGATTCGGATGCAGCAAGGAGAAGCTGGGACGGCATTGTGAGAGGTTTGGGTTTTGATTGCTTGAATCTTTCATGTTCTGCTTGCATGTCTATTTATGTTTTAGGATCATGTGGATTTGTTTGGGATTGTGTTGGTTAGTGTAGGAGTAGAAATAGAGAGGAGTTGTTTCTTCAGAACTAATCCAGTTCCCTTTTACCTGCATCGACGAGGTAATCTGCAGAACCTAGGGAAAAAAATTAAAAAATAAAAAATAATAAGTGGAGAGCTTTTTTCTTTCTCCTTTGAAAAATCATATGCATCAGTTAAAAATTATATATTTATATTTGCTATCAAGCACGTGCTTTCCATGTGCAAGATGCTAGGGTGCTGTGTAATGAAACGTTTCATTTTAGTGGGGTGCTTGCGGTTGGCAACCGTTCCCTCTTTTTGTTTCAAATTTCTCAAAACCGTCTATTTCTGTTGTGTATAAATACTTAACCATACATCAACAATCTTCCATGGATCAGAAAGAAGAATTGAAAAGTATTTTGTTTGTGTTGGTGCTTTGATTTTGCTTCTGTTTCTCTGTCGGGTATGACTTTAAGAATATTATGTTCATATATTTAGATTTCTTACTGGTGAATCCTTGTCTACAATATTTTTTTCAGGATTTAAAATGCTGATGTATCAAGCCTTTTCTTTAGTTTAAACATGAAAAAATGTTTTAAAAATCTTATCGAAGATCATGCCAGCCGTATCAGGTTAAAAACATAAATTTCTCATAAAACGAAATCGATATTAATTCGTGTTGTTTTAGTCTCCATGGTATTTTTATGCACCGGATAGGGTTTTATTTACTTTGAAAATAAGCCATGCCTTATATTTCAATTAACCATTTATACACTTATGGTGGCTAAAAAATGAGAAATGTACAAATTGTTTGAGAAATTAACTCTGTTTCAGTAGCTTTATTTTTTTTTTTATTTTTAAAATGGCATGTACAATATTATTAGCAGTTTTTTCTTCTTGGCCTCTGTTGTCAAAAAGAAGAACTATTTGAATTTTTGAATCTAATTAAGGGATCAACCAAAATTTGGAAGCCTTATAATAATATTGTCGAGGTTAAAAGGAAAACGAGTAGTTTGTAATCTTTGAGCCTGTATAATATTTTTAGGCTTCGAATGTAGGAGCTTGTATTGAAATTTATTTTTAAAAAAAATATTAAATTCTGTCTTGTTAGCCTTATAATAATATTGTCGAGGTTCAAATATATAAATTTCTCATAAATGGAAAATGAGTTGTTTATAATCTTTGAGCCTCTACAATATTTTTAGGTTTAGAATGGAGTAGCTTGTATTGAAAATTACCTTTTAAAAAAAATTTTAAACTCTGTTTTATTAGCCTTATAAAAATATTGTCGAGGTTCAAATATATAAATTTCTCATAAATGGAAAATGAGGAGTTCATAATCTTTGAGCCTCTACAATATTTTTAGGCATAGAAAGGAGTAGATTTTATTGAAAAATAGTTCTAAAAATATTAAAATTCTTATCTTGCTTGTCATATAACAATATTGTCGAGGTTCAAATATATAAACTTGTCATAAAAAATGCATTGTTTATAATCTTTGAGCCTCTACAATATTTTTAGGCTTAAAATGGAGTAGATTTTATCGAAAAATACTTTAAAATAAATATTAAAACTCTTGTGTTACCCTTATAACAATATTGTTAATATTGTCGAGGTTCAAATATGTATATAAATATATATGAGTTGTTTATTATTTGAATTTTTGAATCTAATTAAGGAATCAACCCAAATTTGGAAACCTTATAATAATATTGTCAAGGTTAAAAGGAAAACGTGTAGTTTGTAATCTTTGAGCCTCTACAATATTTTTAGGTTTAGAATGTAGTAGCTTCTATTGAAATTTACGTTTAAAAAAAATATTAAATTCTGTCTTGTTAGTCTTATAACAATATTGTCGAGGTTCAAATATATAAATTTCTCATAAATGGAAAATGAGTTGTTTATAATCTTTGAGCCTCTACAATATTTTTAGGTTTAGAGTGGAGTAGCTTGTATTGAAAATTACCTTTTAAAAAAAATTTAAACTCTGTTTTATTAGCCTTATAAAAATATTGTTGAGGTTCAAATATATAAATTTCTCATAAATGGAAAATGAGGAGTTTATAATCTTTGAGCCTCTACAATATTTTTAGGCTTAGAAAGGAGTAGATTTTATTGAAAAATAGTTTTAAAAATATTAAAATTCTTATCTTGCTAGTCATATAACAATATTGTCGAGATTCAAATATATAAACTTCTCATAAAAAATGCATTGTTTATAATCTTTGAGCCTCTACAATATTTTTAGGCTTAGAAAGGAGTAGATTTTATTGAAAAATACTTATCTTGCTAGTCATATAACAATATTGTTGAGGTTCAAATATATAAACTTCTCATAAAAAATGCATTGTTTATAATCTTTGAGCCTCTACAATTAATATTTTTAGGCTTAGAATGGTGCAGTTTTATCGAAAAATACTTTAAAATAAATATTAAAACTCTTGTGTTACCCTTATAACAATATTGTTAATATTGTCGAGGTTCAAATATATATATAAATATAAATGAGTTGTTTATCATTTGAATTTTTGAATCTAATTAAGGAATCAACTTAAATTTGGAAACCTTATAATAATATTGTCGAGGTTAAAAGGAAAACGAGTAGTTTGTAATCTTTGAGCCTCTACAATATTTTTAGGCTTAGAATGTAGTAGCTTCTATTGAAATTTACTTTTAAAAAAAATATTAAATTCTGTCTTGTTAGCCTTATAAGAATATTGTCGAGGTTCAAATATATAAATTTCTCATAAATGGAAAATGAGTTGTTTATAATCTTTGAGCCTCTACAATATTTTTAGGTTTAGAGTGGAGTAGCTTGTATTGAAAATTACCTTTTAAAAAAAAATTTAAACTCTGTTTTATTAGCCTTATTAAAATATTGTCGAGGTTCAAATATATAAATTTCTCATAAATGGAAAATGAGGAGTTCATAATCTTTGAGCCTCTACAATATTTTTAGGCTTAGAAAGAAGTAGATTTTATTGAAAAATAGTTTTAAAAATATTAAAATTCTTATCTTGCTAGTCATATAACAATATTGTCGAGGTTCAAATATATAAACTTTTGAAAAATAAATGCATTGTTTATAATCTTTGAGCCTCCACAATAATTTTAGGCTTAGAATGGAGTAGATTTTATCGAAAAGTACTTTAAAATAAATATTAAAATTCTTGTGTTACCCTTATAACAATATTGTTAATATTGTCGAGGTTCAAATATATATATAAATATATATGAGCTGTTTATTATTTGAATTTTTGAATCTAATTAAGGAATCAACCCAAATTTGGAAACCTTATAATAATATTGTCGAGGTTAAAAGGAAAATGTGTAGTTTGTAATCTTTGAGCCTCTACAATATTTTTAGGCTTAGAATGTAGTTGCTTCTATTGAAATTTACTTTTAAAAAATATATTAAATTCCGTCTTGCTTGTATTGAAAATTACCTTTTAAAAGAATTTTAAACTCTGTTTTATTAGCCTTATAAAAATATTGTCGTGGTTCAAATATATAAATTTCTCATAAATGGAAAATGAGGAGTTTATAATCTTTGAGCCTCTACAATATTTTTAGGCTTAGAACGGAGTAGATTTTACTGAAAAGTAGTTTTAAAAATATTAAAATTCTTATCTTGCTAGTCATATAACAATATTGTCGAGTTTCAAATATATAAACTTCTCATAAAAAATGCATTGTTTATAATCTTTGAGCTTCTACAATATTTTTAGGCTGAGAATGAAGTAGATTTTATCGAAAAATACTTTAAAATAAATATTAAAACTCTTGTGTTACCCTTATAACAATATTGTTAATATTGTCGAGGTTCAAATATAAATATAAATATAAATATAAATGAGTTGTTTATTATTTGAATTTTTGAATCTATTTAAGGAATCAACTCAAATTTGGAAGCCTTATAATAATATTGTCGAGGTTAAAAGGAAAACGAGTAGTTTGTAATCTTTGAGCCTCTACAATATTTTTAGGCTTAGAATGTAGTAGCTTTCTATTGAAATTTACTTTTTAAAAAAATATTAGATTCTGTCTTGTTAGCCTTATAACAATATTGTCGAGGTTCAAAACTCTGTTTTATTAGCCTTATAAAAATACTGTCGAGGTTCAAATATATAGAAGTTTATAATCTTTGAGCCTCTACAATATTTTTAGGCTTAGATCGGAGTAGATTTTATTGAAAAATAGTTTTATAAATATTAAAATTCTTATCTTGCTAGTCATATAACAATATTTTCGAGGTTCAAATATATAAATTTCTCATAAAAAATGCATTGTTTATGATCTTTGAGCCTCTATAATATTTTTAGGCTTAGAATGGAGTAGATTTTATCAAAAAATGCTTTAAAATAAATATTAAAACTCTTGTGTTACCCTTATAACAATATTGTTAATATTGTCGAGGTTCATATATATATATATAAATATATACGAGTTGTTTATTATTTGAATTTCTGAATCTAATTAAGGAATCAACCCAAATTTGGAAGCCTTATAATAATATTGTCGAGGTTAAAAGGTAAACGAGTAGTTTGTAATCTTTGAGCCTCCACAATACTTTTAGGCTTAGAATGTAGAAGCTTCTATTGAAATTTACTTTTAAAAAAAATATTAAATTCTGTCTTGTTGGCCTTATAACAATATTGTCGAGGTTCAAATATATAAATTTCTCATCAATGAAAAATGAGTTGTTTATAATCTTTGAGCCTCTACAATATTTTTAGGTTTAGACTTGTAATGAAAATTTCCTTTTAAAAAAAAATTAAACTCTGTTTTATTAGCCTCAAATATATATACTTCTCATAAAAAGGAAAACGAGTAGTTTTATTAGCCTTATAAAAATACTGTCGAGGTTCAAATATATAAATTTCTCATACATGGAAAATGAGAAGTTTATAATCTTTGAGCCTCTACAATATTTTTAGGCTTAGAATGGAGTAGATTTTATTGAAAAATAGTTTTAAAAATATTAAAATTCTTATCTTGCTAGTTATATAACAATATTGTCGAGCTTCAAATATATAAACTTCTCATAAAAAATGCATTGTTTATAATCTTTGTGCCTCTACAATATTTTTAGGCTTAGAATGGAGTAGATTTTATCGAAAAATACTTCAAAATAAATATTAAAACTCTTGTGTTACCCTTATAACAATATTGTTAATATTGTCGAGGTTCAAATATATATATAAATATATATGGGTTGTTTATTATTTGAATTTTTGAATCTAATTAAGGAATCAACCCAAATTTGGAAGCCTTATAATAATATTGTCAAGGTTAAAAGGAAAACGAGTAGTTTGTAATCTTTGAGCCTTTACGAAAATTACCTTTTAAAAAAATTTTAAACTCTGTTTTATGAGCCTTATAAAATTACTGTCGAGGTTCAAATATATAAATTTCTCATAAATGGAAAATGAGGAGTTTATAATCTTTGAGCCTCTACAATATTTTTAGGCTTAGAATGGAGTAGATTTTATTGAAAAATAGTTTTAAAAATATTAAAATTCTTATCTTGCTAGTCATATAACAATATTGTCGAGGTTCAAATATATAAACTTCTCATAAAAAATGCATTGTTTATAATCTTTGAGCCTCTACAATATTTTTAGGCTTAGAATGGAGTAGATTTTATCGAAAATACCTTAAAATAAATATTAAAACTCTTGTGTTACCCTTATAACAATATTGTTAATATTGTCGAATATATATAAAAATATATATGAGTTGTTTATTATTTTTGAGCCTCTATTTTATTTTTAGCTTTAGAATGGTTATTGAAAAATACTTTTAAAAAACTAATAAAATAAACTCTCGCTAACCTTATAACAAAATGAGTTGTTTATAATCTCTCTACATTATTTATAGGTTTATAATGGTGTTTATTTTATTGAAAAATACTTTTAAAAAATATTAAAACTCTTAGCCTTATAACAATATTGTCGAGGTTCGAATATATAAACTTCTCGGAAATGGAAAATGAGTTGTTTATAATTTTTGAGTTTCTACAAAAACTTCTTAAGATTTTATTAAAAATTACTTTTCTCATAAAAGGAAATGAGTAGATTTTATTGAAAAATAGTTTTAAAAAATATTAAAACTCTCGTTAGCCTTATAACAATATTGTCGTGGTTCAATATATCAAAGGAAATGAGTTATTTATAATCTTTTAGCCTTTAAAATATACTTAGGTTTAAAATGGAGTAGATTTATAGAAAAATACTTTTAAAATATAATAAAACTCTTATCTTGTCAGCCTTATAACAATATTGTTGTATGTAAACTTCTCATGAAAGGAAAATGAGTTGTTGATAATCTTTGAGCCTCTATAATATTTTGAGGCTTAAAATGGAGTTGATTTTATTGAAAAATACTTTAAAAAATAATAATTAGTTGAGGCTCAAATATATAAAATTCTTAGAATGGAATTGATTTTATTAAAAAATATTAAAACTCTTGTTAGCCTAAGATTTAAATATATAAACTTCTCGTAAAAGGAAAATGAGTTGTAATTTTATTGAAAAATACTTTAAAAAAATATAAAAACTCTTATCTTGAGGTTCAAATATATAAACTTCTCATTGAAGGAAATGAGTTATGTATAAGAATGGAGTATATTTTATTGAAAAATACTTAGTATCAACTTGGGAACGAGAAGACGAGACTCGACAGAAGTTTTCTTCTTGTTCCGGGAATTTCGAGGACGAAATTCTTTTTGTAGTTGGGTATAATGTAACATCCTAGTTCTTTTATACCATGTTCTATTTGAGTATTTTCTTTATCTTATGGCTATTTATTGGTTCAAGATTCAAATATATAAACTTCTAATAAAAGGAATATGAGTTGTTTATAATGCCTCTACAATATTTTTAGGCTAGGTAGGCAAAAAAAAGAACCACCTGCAGCACTTAAAGTAGGAAAAATGGAAAAAAGGTAAATTAGAAAAATCACGGAGGAGAATCACGGGGAGAAGGAGAATCGCGGAGGAGAATCACTCCCATTTTTTATTAATGATTTGTTATGTTCGCATACTAATGGTTTTTTTGGTTATATACGTGCACGCATGTGCAAAATATTAGTATTTTTTGCTTACAATACAATAGATTTTATTGAGAAATACTTTTTAAAAAATATTAAAAATCTTATCTCTTCTATTATAATGCTAAAAGGAAGGGGTTTTCTATTTTGAAATCAAATTTGTAATGTGGCATTGTGATTTGCAAGAGAAAATGACTAAAAAACGCCCAAAAAAATCAATTGAAATTTTATAACCGCAACTACCATGTGATTAAAACCTATTAACTGTTCGTAATATATCCAATTCCACCCCCATAATCTCTTAATTTCTTCAAATCTCTAATTACACCACTCTCACAATCAATTTCTGACAATTTCCTTTAATTACACCACTCTCACAATCAATTTCTTCTGCGAAACTACACAAAGATTGCATATTAATTTCTATTGTGTTCATATTATTTTCTTTCATTCTCTTTCATTTTTTGATAGGATCTATGGATGATCAATGTCATGCAGCTTTTCAATTGAAAGACATCTATTTTAAAGAAACCACTGCATTGCAATCACATTAGCAATTTTTTTTCCCAAAATGCGGATGTATTATGATATTGTGAATTAGGGTTATTCAATAAATAGATAAGATATTATGAAACCTCATTTTAATTAAATCGTATACGTATGTGCAAATCACTAGTCTTGGCAAATTAATAACAATATTTTCGAGTTTCAAATATTTAAACTTCTTATAAAGGGAAAATGAGTTGTTTATAATCTTTATGCTTCTTTGGGCAACTACTACAAATAAGGGTTGCCCCTACGGATTTACCCGTAGGGGCAAAACCACTGCCCCTACGGATATATCCGTAGGGGCGAAAAAATAACCTGTAGGTGCAAACGCCGTAGGTGCAAGTTGAAGCCCTGAACATGCCCCTACGGACTAAAACTTGCCCCTACGTAGGTACCTTTTCCCCTACGGATTACGCCGTAGGGGCAAAAAAATTATTTTATTTACGGTTTTTTAAAATAGATTTCATGTACCTACGGATGATTCCGTAGGGCCAAGGAATAGCCCCTACGGATACATGCGTAGGTACATATCCGTAGGGGCAAAATATAAGAAATCCTGATATTTTGCCCCTACGGATACCGCCGTAGGGGCATTTGTTTACCCCTACGGAGATATCCGTAGGGGCACACCCAATCCCCTGAAATTGAGATCGGGAGGGAAAATATCAGTTAATTCTGATATTTTGCCCCTACGGTTTAAGCCGTAGGGGCAACATGTGTACCTACGGATTAATCTGTAGGTACATATTATCTGTTTTTTTTTAAAAAAAAAGGGCTGTCTGATTTTTTCTCGCCCTGTGCACAATAATATATACATCAATCAAATATAAAATTAATCATCACACAACATATATCGCAGTATTCATAATCACATCTCACGCATATAATATACAAAAGAAACCAAAAAACTGAATATGATATAAATATAAACCAATATCAATATCGTCCAAAATGTTTCAAAATGTAGTACAATATGTATCATATAAATAAATAAATGTTTCAAAAAATAAGAATCAAAAAGCTACCCTAGCTGGGTCCAGCTCCACCTACGATAAACGCTAGAATCTGGCGCGCCTGCTCCTCGGTCAATAAACCATGCAATTTGGCGCGTGCGGGAGTCTGAGCGGGCTGTGGAGCTGGCGATGTGGTCTGCGCAGCCGCCGTCGAGATAGTGGCTTGCGGAGCCGCGGCTGCGGGAGTCTGAGCGTGCGGTGGAGCTATAAGAGCTGTCTGCGGAACCGCAGCCGATGTAGTGGCTTGCGGAGCCGCAGCCGAAGGAGATGCATGTGGAGGCTCGGCCGATGTACCCCGTCGCGTCTGGACCTAACGTGTGTAATAAGCGTGCAAGAACTGTGTATTATTCGAATTCTTATCATTATCAAGTTATTTCGAAACCCCATTTGGATATCTAGTTTGGAAAACCGTAGTTTATTTTAATTAGATATGTATGTATGATTAATCAAACCTAAGTCTACAACCAAATAAGCTCAGACTACGTACTAATATTGGATATGTTGATATCTATAATATGACATGATATTTTACTATTAAGTAGTATACATATCAGCATCTCCTTCAACTCCTGAACGGTAGCCTTCAAGCTCTCCAGTTCCTGCTGGACACGTTGCTCACTGGAGACGGAGGAAGTAACCGCCGGGGTAGAGTCCAACCTCATATGGGCCCTGCTAGGGCCCAGTCCTCGGCCTCTCTCCCAACCTCCGTGGTGCCGTCCGTGTGCGGCGTCCAGGACTGGGGTCAGCAGCCTCGGATCGCTCTGTCCGTTAAAATCGATCCCCGAGACCTCGGCCTGCTCAACCACCCGCTCCTACACCCACATTAAGCAGTAAAGTATAAGTATAAAATTTAAATTTGAACCTTCCAAAACTAAAATTTCAAATATGGGTTGAATAAATATTAACACTTACGCAATACTCCTGGGTAGCGACGTCGGGATATCGAAGCTCGCCCGTGGCGGGATATGTCGAGGTGCCATGGACGGCAAGATATGCGGACAGCACGCTCGGTGTACCACCTTGCGTCAGGGTCTGAGCTGTCTGCAATATTAGAAAATAACTCTTAATATTAGATATATTAGAAAATAACTCTTAATATTGCATTATATCATAAATAAAAATATATATTAATACCCGAGCCTGATCAAAGAAGAGGGCGAATGAGCGCCGGTGCTGCTCGCCCACTCAACGTGAAGTGGATAGTTCTTCACGAGCCGGCTCTCATCCCCCATATACCGGTCGAACCTCTCGGCATTTGGACCGGTATAGCGATAATCAAGGGTAAAAAAGAGGGGGAATGCTGCCTTCCCCTAGCAACTGTCAGAACATTATATTTAGCACATACTGGTCTATAAAATTGACAAGAGCAAAAGGATTGTGTGTATATTTATGATATGACATTCTAAATTAATATACATGCACTATATGATATATAAACATACCTGGAGGAGCGGGAGTGGCCTCTGTCTCTGATATGGACGCATCACCAACAACTAGACAATCAAACATTGACAATATAAGTAATTTTGACATAAACGGGCATGAATATCTATAATATTACATTCAAAATGGATATTAGAGAACGCACCTGCAGTAAGAAGTAGTAAAAGTATCACCCAACAAGGGTGTAATTTACAGAATCAGTTGAAACTCTTGAAAGTCATAAAAGAACCTGACCTGCACAAATCTGATGTATACTTTCCATTGGACACTAAGAAGTCTCTAAAAGGAAAAGCCAATGTGAAAGCCATTATTAGTTCATATCAGAAGATTGATGCTGAAACAGAGAACAAGGAATGTCATTTTCTTCTTCTTCTGCCACATTACTATCTTCTCCTTCTTCTTCTGCCACATTACTGTCTTCTCCTTCTTATTATGTGCGCGTGCAAATTCAATGAAAGCAGAAACTCCAGTGACGAACTTAGGTTGCATACGTTGTTGCCAATTCACATACATCCAGTCCTTAACCCTGACGTACTCATGGGCCATGTTAGACTGTATCATATAAAGTGTAGGTTATGATGACTATATTGAGAATATGGATTAATAGTGGGTAGGAAAAGTATTTCTCAAATGGATTTTGCATCTGAAAACCATAAACTACTAAGTAATAGCATATATAATTTTTTTAGTATAAAGGTTGTTATTTTAAGTTTTCCCTTATTAAATCAAATTTGTTTCACATATCGAGGAATATACCAAAACGTGCACAGGCATGCAATGTCTTGGTTTCTAGTGTGTGATCCACCATACACAATAGAATACAATACAATATTTCGTATAGTGATATGATCTAACTGTCTTTATAAACTATAAGTGTACAGAAAATTATGATAAGAAACCATAAGAAAGGGTCGTAGCCATGCATAACCTTGAATCTACATACCAAATCATGCACAAGCATGCAATTATTGTTACCTTACCTTGGAATATAAAATATCTTGGAAGACTATAAGCGGAGCATTTAAATCTTGATAACTTTTGACTTCAACATATATTTTTCTCAAGTACCATGAAATATACTTCCCCCGTATAAACCGTTTTCAGGAAGATGGATTAACAATGACAAATTATCCATATTAGAAAAACACGGTATTACCCTTCTTAAGATAATACATTGTATAAGCACACCATAGCCCAGAACATGTCCTTCTATCAATGCAAAACATAAACAACATATAGCAATAAAAGGAAAAGAACCACCATATCGGAGATGAAAGACAGAGAATTCAAGCATTGTTTCATACCTTTAGAGCACGCTGCCAAAAGAAACAGAAAGACAATAGAACAGATTATCACATAGGAATTGATAGATAAATAAACAATTAACTTATGCTGTTTAAAGAAGATGTGACATGTTATTATAATTTCTTTTGGGAGAACCAGGAAATATAAAATGGAGGGGAAGACATAGAAGTAGAGGGGTTTTCTTTTGGGGGAAGGAGATGAGAAATAGCCCATAAAAGATGAAAGTTGATTGCCTTAAAGCTTAGATATAAATCTATCGAAATAGAACGTTAGAGTTCTGAGAACCTTGCATTGAAATTTATGCTTTATTACTAACAACTATCATATCAAGTATCATGGTTCATGGAAAAAATATTATTAAAATAGAAAAATTCATAAAGAAAAAAGTGCTTCGAAAAAACTTATACCTCATAGCACTTCTGAGCCTGCTTAAGTTTTCGCTGGACAAGGTAAAATTACCCTAGGTTGTGTAAAGCAACCCCTACTCTGCAAAAGCAAGAAACCTTAAAGAATGACAAATGTGTCCATCATCCAATTTAGGCGACTAAAAAGGTAAAAATACATTAAATCATATATTAAAAAACAGAATTACTATATCTGTTCCACACATATAATGTAAGTATATATCATTAAAAAAAAAGTCAAAAAGGCTTAAAGACCCTTCACTGAACTTCATTAATAACTATTTATACAAATTATTAGATTTAACATTAGTTACTTACTAAGCATACATGTCTACAAGGTTAGAAAATAAAATAAATTTCAACTGAAATAATATACACACCGTACGTCATCAAAATCAAACACTTCCTCCAGAATAGTTATGGCTTCTAAATATAATGGCTCAGCTTTATCAAATGCTTTCCTCACCCTGTAAAGTTCTGCCTACAATACCAAGCATACATCAATAGATAAGCTTAAAACAATTAAGAAAGTCAAATTTCTTGACAAGACACTGGCTTCTCTTGTTTAAAGGACATTTTATTGCTAAAATCAGTTAAAGGTTATAACGAAAAGAAAAAGAAAGAATGTCATAATCCTATGTTCAAATTTATTTCCAAAATCATATGATAAAAGTAGATAAAGCAACTTAAGTTGCATCATCCTAGATTCCTAATTCAATTCTTACGATTAACGACGGAAAAACAGCATGTAAAATATGCTAAGATAAAGGCAGGTAGCATATACATACATTAAGCTCCACAAATATATTTTATAATTCTTGAAACTTCAACTTCTTAACAGTGTCTAGCTCGCTCAGTTATAGCTTTCCAACATCGCTTCTTTTGTATTTGGGCTATATCAAAGATGTATTTACCTAATTTTGTAATCTCACTGGCAAAATATCAGCCTTTGCAATCTACTGCGGTAACAACATCCAGTTTCTAACCCCAACCTCAACCCCAATCCTAACCCCAGGTTTCGAATAATAAAATATAAAATAATTCACGAATCTAAATGAAGTCATTGAAAACTTTGATAGCAATGAGATATTGCAATCGATTTTTACAAAAATCATATCGTTCCTTTGTCACTTTTGACAATGATCTTAAATAGAATTTTAAAGATTCTTAATTTGTTTGATTCATTTACGATATTAAATAAATCTAAAATAATTAATATCTATTGCATGATGATAATCAATTTGATCCAATTTAGAGAACAACCATATGAAATAAAATATAAAATAATTCACTTATATCATAATCATTATATATTTGATCCAATTTAGAGAAAAACTATCTTTTTTCATTTAAAAAAAGATTATGATAAATCTTAATTTAATCAAGAAACAAGAACAAAGAATATCCAAAACACAAAACTATGGTTTATTCAACAAATTTTAAGAAGCCTATTTAAAATATATTAGGGATTGTGCCTATTGTAGGATGGAGCGTGCGAAACAAGAAGATTAGGAAGAGATGGAAGAGAGAGGGCTAGTGCCTGATTTTTTTCGAACGTATGATTAAGGTTTCTTCTCCAAAAAATCTTACCCTTCTTTTTTAAATTGAGAAATGAGTACAAATGGATTGTTTCAGGGAAAACCCTACCACCAGCCCTAGCTCCAACCCCAGCCGAACCCCAACCCTAACCCTAACCCCAAGCCTAACCCCAACCGCAACCCCCTGCCGACCCCAACCCCAACCGCAACTGCAGCCTCCCAGCCCCAGCCCTAACCCTAACACTAACCCCAACCGATGCCTCATCGGTACCCAAACCATGAACCATAGCCCTAAAACAATCAAAAATTTGTTTAATTGAAGATTTCCTAACCTGTGCAGGCGGTGGCGACGACGAATCGGTGGCAACGACGAACGGAGATGAGGAAGTAGCAGGCGGTGGCGACGACGAACGGAGATGAGGAAGAAGCAGGCGGTGGCGACGACGAATCGGCCGGCGCTGGCGACGACGAGAACGGCGATCGGCGGGAACGAGGGTTTGGGGATTTGGGTTTGCGCGCAGTGATGAGAAAATAAGAGATAATCAGCGTAGGGATCGATCTGCCATTTTACATAAATCCCTATTTAGATGCCCCTACGGATAAGTCCGTAAGTTCTTGGTTTGCGGCTCCGTAGGGGCCAACAACAATTTAAGATTTAATAATTTTTAAATAAATATGTAAGGACCGTAGGGGCAACCGTTTGGCCCTACGGATTAATCCGCAGGGCCAAACTTTATCTTCCCCTACAGATGTTGTTATCCGTAGGGGCAACCCCCTATTTTAGTAGTGGGCTCAGAATAGGGTGGCTTTTATTGACAAATAAATATTAAAAAAATATTAAAAATCTTAACTTGTTAGCCATATCACTATTATTGTCAAGGTTCAAATATAAATTACTGCTCATAAAAGAAAATTGAATAGTTTATAATGTTTGAGCCGCTACAATTTTGTTATGCTTAGAGTTGCTTATCTGAAGAAAAAAATAGAAATAATAGTGATGGAAAAAAATTAGAACATATTAATTCATAGAATTAGAACAAAACTGTCGAGGTCATATGACCATTATTGTCTAGGTTCAATATTAACTTTATTTTTGATAATGTTGGAATTGACGCGTAAATGTAAATCGATAATTAACATCGACCTCATACCTTTGAGTGCGGAAATATTCTTGAATCTTGAATTGATCACGGTTTTCACAGTCGGTCATACAATCACATTGGAAAGTACGCGCACTTTCACGGTTTGTCACGCCCCGCTTCACAAAATACGGGATACGAGGAATGATTAGGCCAGCCATGCTCCTACGATCAGGGAATAATCCCGCCGTAGTCACACTTCGGTTTCTAGCATTGCATGGTAGTTAATAAACAGTGCTTGAGTAAAGGAAAAATCATAGTTTACGATTTTATTACATTGCAATTTAAAAGAGTTCGAGGTACATTTATTTCACAAAATAAACAACTAACCAATAACAAATGCTGAAATCAAAGAAAGTAGCGCCGGTGGTGCAGTCTAGATCTCCGCAATCTCGAAAGATAAGTCCTGCTCCTGGGCTGGTTCCACTTCGTCCTCTGAGCATACACACTCAGGTCGTCAGGGCGACGCATATAGCAATAAATATGTATAATAGGCGTGCAGTAGTATTAAACATGGGGAGTACAATGGATTGCAGAACATATATATAATGACATCAACTGAAAATGAATAGTGCACTATGAGTAAGATGTTGGGGAACTAAGCAATATATATGTCACTACTTAACGGTCATTAAGTCCATGAAATCAATTGGTGGAGAGGATTCTCGTGTTTAATAAGGGTCTCGTGCATGCCGGAGACTACGGTCCATTGTGCCCGGGACATAACCCTGTCAGCCGTGCCGCTAGGCCCACGACCTAAAGTGTATATATATATATATATATATATATATATATATCACTGATAGCGAATGATCATCCTCTAAATCACTGTACCTCGCTAAATACGAGTTCAATTCCACCTTGATTTCCCCATTCCCCCAGGTTATGGTATGTATTCATGAATCAGATAGGTTGTGGACAATACGTATCACTGTCGTTTTCAATCACTTTTTCCACTTATCAATATCACGGTTGTATTTGCCACAACCCAATCACTAATCATTAATATACCGACAATGCAAATGATTCACTATGCGGCAGGTATAACTCAAGCATGAGAAAATATGTAGAAATGCACTGAATAGGTATTCGTTATACTATAACGACTAATGCCTTATAACTTGCAAAATTCACGGTAAATCATACGCTTAGAATTGACCAAAACAATATAAAGGGCGTATGAAGCACACTGGATTATATAAGCAATAAAATTTATTTCAGGTCAATCGGAGTTCAGGTTAGAGAATTATCATCGTTTGAAGTCAGCGATCGATTTCTGAGATTCCAGTTCCAGAACTGGAAGCCCAACTTCGCGCGCAGTTTATCAGTAATTATGTGCAGATTCATCTTTTGCCCTAGTTGAATAAAATTTAGTTCTGCCAGTTAAGTTTCCAACGCACCAAACGGATTATCAATCTTACCTCTACATCAGAAGTTATGTCCAGATTAAAGTGACAATGTACTGAACATTTCTGCAGAAACTGCAGAACACACTGACATTCTAAAATACGACTTAAATACCAAACGACCGTAAAAATGCACGGGACCAATTTCAGGTGTTAGCTAATAAAGTTATCTACGCTACCATATGAGGCTCCGCGCATTTTCAGTTTTAAGCAGGTGTGTACAGGTGCTTAGAATTCAGTTTCCCCCATGGATTGCTACCCCGGACTGCGGTCCAGAATAATAAGTCTATACAGTTTTCACTATTTAAACCACATGATTTTCTGTGACCGTATACATGGATTCATAGATTATTCAGTTCCCTTCACAACGAGCCTAAGCACGCCACAATCCAATTTTTTTTATAATTTATTATGAAGCTAACAAGGCTGCATGATCAGAAAATTCAGTTTGGACGATGCATCCTGAGTGCATCGTATTATGTTTGGAACTTCAATAATTTAACACCAATTTTATACCCACTACCAGATAACAGTACATGGATCCTTTAAATATGTAAATCCCCATTTCCTTTAATAGAATTTTTCTCTATTTTTCCCAAGTCCTCGAATGTTTTCCTATTTTTTCCTCGTGATTTTGTAGGTAACTGGTTGTTTAAGTTTTTAGCATTTAATTTTTCAAAACCTTTAAAATCAAAAACCAAAACTATATATATATATATATATATATACAAAAACCCCAGCCCAAACAAACAAAAACTAAATAAATTAAACTTAAATTTCCCTCTCCAAGCCCAACAGAAAAAAAAATAAATTAAAAATCCCCAGCCCAGTACTTCCTCAGCCAGCCCAAAGAAAATAATATGAATTAAACAAAAGAAATACCAAGCCGGCCCAGCCCGTTTCCCTGCCCGCCTTCTCCAAACTAAACCCGACCCGCTCTAACCTTCTTCCCCACTCGTTTCCAGTAAATTTTCCCGCTCCTTTCTTTGCACTCCCCACGTCGCCCCTACGTCGCCGCCCACGTCGCCAACGCCCCCGCTCCTCAAGGCCATGACCGCTCGCGCGCTTCACCCTCTCCTCGTCCCTCTAACCCGCTCCCCCTCCTCACTCTCGATCTCTCGTTCTCACTCCTCTCCTCTCTCCCAACTCCCAGCCTCACTCCCCACAACCCACTGCACCCCAATGACGACGATGACGACCACCCAAATCTCCTCGTCGTCCTCCCTCACATCTCTCTCCTCTTCACCCACTACTTCACCCCCTCTCCTGCACACCCTCCTCACCATCTTCAACCACCGAGCTCGAGTCCCCTGCACACCCTCCTCGCCACCGGGTCTCCCCTGCACATCATCACGCCGACGAGCTCCCCACTACCTCGTCGACCCTCTGCATCCTCTGCATCGCCATCACCTCCAAAACCCGAGCCCCTCCACCACCACACTCTCTCACTACAAACTTCACCTCCCCGCTGTGGCCACCGCCGGAGCGACCATCGCCGACCATCGCCGACCTCAGCACACACCCAGGAGATCCACAGCACCCCACTCCGCTTCCAGCGATCGCGAGACATTCCCGGGCAACTCCGACGACGAACCCGAACTCGAGCCGAGGCCGTGAACCCAAACCGTGCCGTTCATTGCGCGTTCGTGCCGCTGCCGCTGCCGTGCGTCGTCAAAGCGTCTCCAGGCAAGTACCCTACTTGCTACATGCTAGTGTATACTGTTACAATTCAAAATCCTATTAAGTTCGTGTTTATAATTCGTGAAAATTTATATGAGACAAGTGCTTGATGCAAAATCCGAATGAAAATGTCACGCCCCGCTTCCCAAAATACGGAATACGAGGGGTTGACAAGGCCAGCCATGCTCCTACGGTCAAGAAAATATCCTGCCGTAGTCACACTTCGGCTTCTAGTTTTACGTGGTAACCAGTAATACAATGCACAGGTAATGAGAAATGCAGTATGAAAATCAAAACAAATGCAAAGAACTAACCAGATGGGAATCAAGAGAGTATAGTTCTGGGTAGCTGATCAAAATGTCCGCGATGTCCTCAAGGTACGTCTGGTCCTGGTCCAAGCTAAGTCCACTTCTCACTCTGAGCATGCATACTCAGGTCGTCAGAGCGACACGATAGCAATATAAACATAGGTGCAAGTGATAACTTGTACAGTAATAATGGATATACAACGGTAAATCAAAATAGTAGAGATATGAACATGAAGTAGCCAATGCGGGTGTTTAAAAGAGCGGGTGCACAGTAAAACAGTAAAATAGTATGTCAGGTGTGTCAATACAGTAAGTAATGCATGTCAATATCACTATCCCTATCAGTCTCTAAGTCTCACTGTACAGGTCACTAAGCCTATCGTCAGTCCAAGTGTGAGAGTCAACCACTCGCAAGTGTCTCCACCCAAGGGTAGGACCCAAGGACAAGGGACCACGGGCCCAAAATATAACTCACGGTAATAATCATGTATCCTGTAAATCTCCATATATCTCCATATATATATGCCGGCATGGGACTCTCGAGATTCTGTTGAACTCACACTCAAACTACCCAACACCCCGTGGTCTACATCAAACGCCAACCATAACCTCAAATACGGTCGGTCCATGACAAGTCTACGCGAGAACTGGAGACATGATCTCCATCAAGCACGTCCCGACTGATACCCAAGATAAATGGGCTGTGTCTGGTGCCTTACCTGTGACACCCATACAAGTGTTTTCATAAGTGTCCCATACCACTTATAGCCACACTTATACGCGTCCAACAGACGTCGACAATGCAATAGAACAATAGGGTCCACTGATTGTGTACAAGTACGTGTCACTTTCACTTATCCACTCATGCACGAACACTAACGTACTTTCCACAATCACCACTAATACCTAACACTGGGTAATGCACATGATCACTAGGTTACCAATGCAGTGACATATATATGATGTGATGAGAAAACAGTATTTAAGGCATGGTTAAGATATCATCAAACGATATTCTACCACTTGCATAATTCATCATAAATCATACGTGCACAATTTAGCGAAACAATGAACAGGGGATAAGTAGTATGTTTGATTATCTATCCAGCAAATTTTGTTTCACGTCAATCGGGTTTCGGGATCACTAGATATGGCCAGTTCCTTTTAAGCGTTCACTGCTGGAAATCCGGTTTCAGAATCGGAAGTCCGTTTCGCAACGCATTTTAATCCCAGTTGGGACCAGAATTTAGCGATGCTATAGTTGGATGAAATGTATGGTTTTCAATAAGGTTTTCAACGCAGCAGGCGGATTCTCAATCTCTTCTGTACGTCAAAAGTTATGCGCTGTTCAACACTAGAGTATCAGTTCTGGTTCTGTTTGGGACTGCTATACGTCCCGATCTTTAAATTGCATTTTAAATAGTAAACGACGATAAAATAGGGTAAAATCACTTGCGTTATTTAGCTAACAGATTGATCTTCAATAAGGTGTAGGGTTCCGCAACATACGAGTTCAGGAAACAAAGTAGTAAACATTACGGGACAGAAAACAATAACCAGAGTTGCTCTGGACAGCAGTCCAGAGCCGCTCTCCGAACCAGTTATCGTCATAATTTTAGTACAGAAACCATTAAAAACTTGCATAGGGTTACAGGTCGTCGAGTCGGCTTCGATTTGAGCCCTCGAACGCATCATTTCAATATGTACACGATTTATTGTGATTTTAACGATTTTCAGGTGCGGGAAATTCCCAGTTTTTATGGGTGTAATTGGGAGTGTTCGTCTAAGTCGTTAATGGTCATATTTTGCAGTGAAACTTCTACACATGGCTCATTATCACACGGGCCACAATATGCAATCAAATTCCGTCAAATTAATTGAAGGTTTTCATTGGGATCGTATATCGAACACATAACTTATAACAATTTTACACGAAAAGTATAAGCGGGAATTAAAGGTGATTGAAATGTAATATCACAAGTAGCATGAAGCAAGTATTAAACTTGCCTGGAGACGTGTCGACGAGGGTCCGGCAGCGGCAGCAGCACGATCGCGTCAAGGGCGCAGCCCAGGTTCGGCCTTTTGGAATCAGACAATTGTACTCACTCCAGTTACTCTCCGTGCCCTCCTTTTCTTTCATTGTTCCAAATTGTTCCTTGTTTTGATGCGGGGGAGGTAGAGATGCTGATAAAGAGAGAGAAATTTTTAGAGAGAGAGAGAAAGAGACAGAGAGAGAGGCAGAGATTGAGAGTGAGAGAGAGAGAGAGAGAAAGGCAGAGAGAGAGACAGAGATTGAGAGAGATAGAGAGAGATTTACCGAGTGCTGGCGTGGGGTCGACGGAGGCGCCGTCGGGGTAGCCAAGGCGGCCGATGGGAGGAGGCCGAGGCATCGGTGGTTGCTGGGCAGTGGAGGCTCGCCGGCGTCGAGTGCAAGTGGTGGCCGAGCTCGGGTACAGGGAAGCTTGGTGGGTTTGGGGCGTTGGGTAGTAGTTGCGGTGATGTGGAGGTATAGAGGAGACACGGTGAGGCAGTGAAGGGAGAGGTGGAGGTGAATGGAGGAGAATAGAAGGGAGTCGACGAGGAGGTTGTCGTCGTCGGGGAGGCGAGCGGGGTTGAGGGCTCGGGTGAGGGGTTTTCTGTGGAGAGAGGAGTGAGTTCGAGGGTGTGAGGGAGAGTGGAGTGAGCCATTGGGGGAGCGGGTCATAGGGGTGCGCGCGACATGGGCGTGAGGAGCGGGGTGTTGGCGAGGCAGGCGGGGGCGCGTGGGTCGGCGAAGAATGAGCGGGAAAAGACGGTTTACGTTGGGGAGAAGAGGGGTTGAAGCGGGTCGGGTTCTGGTGAATCATGGGCTGGGCCGGAGGCTGAGAAAGTTATTATTTGTTTTAAGTTTTGGGCCGAAGGGAGGTAAGGTAAATTGATGAGAGAAGAGGGGAGTGGGCCGGGCTCGGGGTCTTTATTAATAATAAAGAAAGAAAAAGAAGTGTGGGCCGGGGCTGGAATAATTTAAAAGGGAGGAAATAGGAGGGAAAGGAAATTAGAGTTGGGCTGAGGGTTTATATGATAAATGGGAATTTACTTTGTAGGGGGAAAAAGGAATGGTTGTGGTTAAAATGGGAAATTATATGTTTTGTTTTGGTTTTAAATTTATTTTGGTAAAAGGAACAATGAAAAAGGCTGGGCTTGGAGGTTAATTAATTTGTGGTTTTCAGGGCCGACGAACTTATTTGATTGGCTTTGGTATGGTTTTAATCCTATGGCAAAATTTTCTTGGGCTTGGCTTTAAGGGAAATGGGAAATAGAAAAATACAGAGAGATGGAGAGAATGGGCTGAGACACAACAATAGAGGGGATCGGGATTAGGTTAGGAGCAAAAAGGGAACGGGCTTGGAAAATGGGAAGTAAAATAAGATGAAATAGAGTTTATAGGAAATGATTATAAATAAATAAATTTTGTAAATAATATATATGAAAAATACGGATAGTGGTGTACAAAAGAACCGGGTATTACATCATACCACCCTTACAAAAATTTCGTCCTCGAAATTTAAAATAAACTATAAGCTATAAAATCATAAGCGAAAAGCTACTACATCGAACACTAGTGCATAGTGGTTTACAAAAAGTCAGATAGAAGAATTTTGAAGGTCTATATATGTATAAAACTAACGTAACAAAGGGTAGGTCTAAGTAAGTACAAGGTAGACTCAATCATAAGGGCAAACTACATGTATACGAGAATAAACATAACAATAACGTACAATAATATTCGAGGCGTGCTCGATAAAATCGAAACCCAAAATGTATGTATACACATGTATATCGAACCAGCGCAGCTAAGATAATAGAATTAGACATAACCATCTATAATAGCAGCCTATAAGTATAATACCCGAGAAAACTAAAGTAACAATATTAAAATGGTGAAGGATTTTTCGATAGGTTAAAACACCCTAGTGCAATGTATCGATCAAAGAGAAAAACAAATCTTAAAGTAACTTAGAAAATCCACATGGTGCAAATAAGAAACATAGCATAAAATAATATGTGTAATATATGGTTGTGCTGTCGAAAATAATGGGAGATTAGTAGTGTGCTTAAAATGCATAAAACGGAAATAGTTAATAACATGCACTTTTCGATGGACATAAAATAATGAAAACTAAATTTTCGAATAACGATGTCCCTAAATATAGTTAGGGTTATATGAAAATAGCATAAAAATGTATAGGGCTAGCTAGGGTAGGGGCTACAATGGAGTATGGCTCACTCAAAAGGTCGGAGTGTGACGGCTTTAGACTGAAGGTCAAAGAGATTGGGGGTCAGGTCAGCCCAGGGTGTAAGGACGAACAGTAATGAACTTCAGGAGGGGAAAGGATGTATGGGAATGAAAACGGTCGATACACCATACGAATCAACAATCCGAAGGGTCAGCTAACTCGGAAATTTCTCTATCAATTTCCCTTCCAGAAGGATCTCAAACGAGGCACATACGAAGGACGAAGGGCGGCCCACTCAAAAGATTGGGGTGCGGTACTTTTTAATCCAAGCGAGGGTCAAAACGGTACAAGGTGCAGGGGTGGACAGTCAGGGATCTCAGGAGGAAAGCAGGTGTGTAGGAGAAACAGTTAAGCATCAAGTGAATCAAAAGATCAGAAGACTAGCGAACTCAGCAAATTTATTTCATTTCAAAAAAGTCCTAAACAAAGTATTCTCGAAAAGCGAAAGATGGCCCTAAACTATACACAGAGTTATTTGGCCAGAGGAGACAACAGCTAAATCCCGTCAGTCGCGGTTGTGGAGGTTCAGCAGGTTACGGTAGGCTCGCGCGCTCAGGTAGGGGCGTCCATTTCCATAGCGCCTCACAGGGACCGCCATTGGCAGTTCTTCCGCAGCAGGGTCTTGTTCTTCCGGTCCTTCTTCCTCGGCTAGAGCTTCTTCATCGAGGTCTGCTTCTATGTGATTATCTTTTTCTGGATTCTCTTCCATGGGATTTTCCTCCACTGGATTTTCTTCTATCGGGCCCTCCTCGGGATCTTCCTCTATCGGGTTCTCTCCAGGGTCTCCTTCCTCCTCGTCGGAATCGCCGATCATGTCAACTTCTGGGGCGGCGGCTCCTTCGTCCTCGGAATCGCTGTTTACGAAATTGACTTGGGGGCCATTTATCTCATCGTCTGAACTCACCAGCATGCGGTCTAAGGAAACGCATGACTGTGCATCCTCATCTAGATGCGGTGCTGCTCCAGGGTGGGCCATGGCTTGAAAAGAAAGAGTCATGATTAGACAGTGGAACACATTAAGAAAATAACTAAGGATACGGAGTACAGGAAAGTATGCGGTAGGCAGGGACTGAAAAACCAAAAATTAAAAAAAAATGTTGTTGTAATGAGTAGTATAAATAAGGGGGAAAGCAAGAGAACGATACATACATTACGATTCAAAGTTTTATTGCATTCAACTAAAAGTTTGACGGATACAAGATTTCAAATGAAAAGAAATATTTACAAGAGGGTGACAACATTACTACTGAAAGCGGAAAACGTGATAATTCTTCTTTGATTTCTAGACCGCTGCAATCTCGTCACGTGAGTTGAATCCTATGCTGGGTCCGCACTATTCTCGAAGCTCGAACGACGAAATATCCATCAATTAGCAGGAGTGGGGAGTGTGGACGAACTGCCTCCTTGTAGCTCCTTTCTATTAGGGCAACTATTGATAAAGTGTTCGCTGGATCCGCAAATCAGGCATTTCCCCTGGGCGCGGCGACAATCCCTCTGAAGATGTCCTGGCCTCATGCAGTACCCACAACACTGGGTCTTTTGCTGCTTCTGTCGCGGGGGAACAAGTGGGCGCTTCATCTTCCCCTCTTTTCCTCGTCTAACAGGGATCCCTTTACGATTGGAGACTTCCGCTGGTGCTTGATTCACCTGCCTTCTCAGTCCTTCAGCTAACAGGTCGTTTGTTCGCTCTTGGGCTTCCTTACGACTTTGCAGTACATTCAGAATCTCAATGGTCTGATTCTGGGGAGTGGAGATAGAGGAAGAGTCGTTGGAAGACATGATCCCGAAACAACATTTTTAGGCCGGCATAAGATACAGAGGAAAAATCAGAACAGGATATAGAATAGACAATGAAACAAGAATATCGGGTGAGTGAAACTCAATCAAGCGGAAAACAAATGTAGAACTCCCAGTTACCCAATAGAGTACAGTATTGTAGCTATGCTGCGGTTCACAACTACAACCCCGTAACTCTACTAAGTCGCCCAGAACTCTAACGGATGGAGTCAAAATATGGCATGACGAATAATAAAGATTCAAGTCAAAGATAACAGTTCACAATCTAGATCGAAAGAGCGGCTTAAATCGTCAAGCTCTACTCGGAAACTGCAATCCCAATAATAGCAAAACCTGGCTCTGATACCAACAAAACCATGTCACGTCCCGCTTCCCAAAATACGGAATACGAGGGGTTGACAAGGCCAGCCATGCTTCTACGGTCAAGAAAATATCCTGCCGTAGTCATACTTCGGCTTCTAGTTTTACGTGGTAACCAGTAATACAATGCACAGGTAATGAGAAATGCAGTATGAAAATCAAAACAAATGCAAAGAACTAACCAGATGGGAATCAAGAGAGTATAGTTCTGGGTAGCTGATCAAAATGTCCGCGATGTCCTCAAGGTACGTCTGGTCCTGGTCCAAGCTAAGTCCACTTCTCACTCTGAGCATGCATACTCAGGTCGTCAGAGCGACACGATAGTAATATAAACATAGGTGCAAGTGATAACTCGTACAGTAATAATGGATATACAACGGTAAATCAAAATAGTAGAGATATTGTAAATCCCCGTTTCCTTCAATAAAGTTTTCCCTATTTTCCCAAGTTCCCGAATATCATTTCTTTTTTCCGTATCATTATTTTTGTGTGAGGATTAGTGCGTAAGTTGTAGTATTTATTTTCTAAAACCAATTGAAAAACCAAAACCCAAAATTAAATTTAAAACCCAAAACAAAACCCAAACCAAATAAATCATTTCCCTTTTATAAAACCCTCAGCCCAAAGAATTTTCCCCACTAAATTAAAAACAATTAAAACAATTTCCCCCGGCCTTTCCCCATTAACCCAGCCCGATAGAAAAAAAAATAGAAAAGGAAATTAGATCCCAGCCCAACTTTCTCAGCCCAGCTCCCGCAGCTGCCCAAGCCCAACCTTCCTCTCTCAGGGAATTAAACATTTAAAATTAAACTTTTTTTTCTTCAGCCCAACCCCAAGCCTGCTACAACTCCTTCTTCTCTCCCCAACGTCTCTTTCCTTTTCCTGCGCATTCCTTTCTCCGATCCGCTTCTCGCGGCCACATCGAAAACCGTTGCCCACGACCCACGCACCCTCTCGCGATCGTCTCAAACCTCTTGTCGCTAACCCAAACTCCTCGCTCCCTCAACCTCATCTCAACTCCTCACATTCTCTCTAAAAACTCTCTCTCTCTAACACCGAACCCACTGCCTCGTTTCCCTCGACGACGACGATGACGACGAACCTCTTCCCTTCCTCCTCCTCCACCAACGGAGCCCTTCACTACTCCACTCCATCGACCGAGCCCCCCTGCACACCCAACCCACTCACACCCGAGCTCGGCCACCCTGCACACTTGACGCCGGCGAGCCCCCACCCGACCAGAACCACCTCGTTGACGCCCCAGCGCTATCGGCATCATCATCCTCACCCCAAATCGAGCCCCACTATATATATCCCTCTCTCTCTCCAAGATACCAAAAACTGTAACTTTCCCTTACTACAACCCACTGTTTCCCTTCGCCGGAGCGCCGCCGCCGACCGTCTTTGACCCCAACGCACTCGCAGAGAACCACTGAGCACCCCTCCGCTTCCAGCAAGCACAAGACGTCTCCGGGCCACTCCGACGTCAAACCTGAATCGCGAGCCAAGGTCGTGCAAACCAATTCACGCCGTTCGTCGTGCGTTCGTGACGCTGCTGCTGTCGTGCATTGACAAAATGTTTCCAGGCAAGTATTTTACTTGCTACATGCTAATTTATTCGTGTTACAAACTCAAATCGTATAAATTACAAATTTACAATTTCCGATAAATTATATGACATACCTGTTCGATGCATGATCCCAATGAAAATATTCATCTAATTTGACGGAATTGGATTTCCTATGCTGGCCCGTATGATAATGAATACCTTGTATAACTTTCACTGGAAAATATGACTGTTAATGACTAAAACGAATACCCCCAAATACACCCGTGAAAACTGGAAATTCCCCGCATCTGAAAATTGTTAAAATCACCATAAATTATATACATATTGAAATGATGCGTTCAAGGGCTCAAATCGAATCCGACACGACGAAATGTAACCCTGTGCAAGTTTCTAATGTTTCTGCACTGAAATTGTGACGATGTTTGGATCGGAGTGCGGCTCTGGACTGCAGTCCAGAGCGACTCTGATTACTGTTTACTGTCCCGTAATGCGTACCACCTTGTTTCTTGAACACGTATGTTGCGGAACTCTGCAGGTTATTAAAGGTGAATATGTTAGCTAAACAATACAAGTGGTTTTATCCCGTTTTATCGTCGTTTGCTATTTAATCTGTAATTTAAAAGAACAGGACGTATAACAGTCCAAAGCAGAATCAGAATTGACATACTAGTGTTAAACAATGTATAACTTTTGACGTACAGACGCGATTGAGAATCTGTATATTGCGTTGAACACCCTATTGAAAGCCCTAGATTTTATTCAACTGTAGCGTCGCTAAATTCTGAACCCAACTGGGTGAAATTTGTGTCGCGAAACGGACGTTCAGTTCAGAAACTGAATTTCCTGCAGCGAACACTTAAAATGAAACGGTTGTAACTTGAATACCGGAAACCTGATTGAACTAAAACCAATTTTGATGAACTGCTGACAGAGTGTGCTTATTATCGTATTTGTATCATTTCATTGAATTATGAACATATGAATTAATGCAATTTTTGTAAGTTGATGACGTGCATATTTGTTCATAACATACATGACTTGTTAATGGCATACATACACATATCTTACTCAATTGCCATATACATAGTGTTAGTGCGTGTTAGTGTTCAGTGGACATTGCATTATCGTGCGTGAATGATATTGGTTTAGGAGGGTCGAGTACACCAATGGAAAGTGAATGATTCGTGACAGTGATTAATACAGTGAACAGTGATAAAACTGTGCCATTGGTATACTTGTACACAACTAAATCAAAATCATAAATAGTGTAAACCTGGGGAAAAAGGGGAAATCGAAGTGGAAAGAGAATCGTATTTAGCGGGACCGTGTTTTAGAGAATGATCGTTCGAGCAGTGATATATATATTAGGTAGGATCTAGCGATCCGGCTGACAGGGTTATGTCCCGGGCATGTGGGCCGTTGTCTCGGGTATGTACGAGACTCCTGTTAAACATGATCCTCCTTTCCACTATACGATTTCAAACATGACCTAGAGACTGATAGGGACATAGATCATACTTTGCACCATATAGTGACATAGTGATTACACGCATTGTACTTTCACTGTTATCACCGTAATTACTTGTTTCATATCATTATTATATAAATTGCTGTTACGTCGCTCTGACGACCTGAGTATGCATGCTCAGATCCCGTGGAAGAACCAGCGCAGGAGACGGATTTACCTTTCGAGCTGACGGAGATCTAGTATGGAGTGCTTTTCTTTCTTTTCTGCTTTCCATAAAGAGATCGTGTAATTGAACTTGGTTAGTAACTCTTCTTGCTTATCTGCAATTTGTGAGCAATGGATTTAATGTAATAATTTAGTGATGTAATTCCTTTACTGCTGTGCTTTGTTTACTGATTACCATGTAATGCTAGAAGCCGAAGTGCGGCTACGGCGGGATTATTCCTTGACCGTAAGAGCATGGCTGGCCTAGTCATCCCTCATTTTCCGTATTTTGGGAAACGGGGCGTGACATAGTTTTGTTGGTATCAGAGCCAGGTTTAGTAACAAGGGATAACATTAACTATACTGTATTACGTTATTTTCGTTTCACTATTCCTGATTTTCATCCTTGAATATAATCTTATCCTTTTGAATCTTCCAGCGATATGACGTCCCCGAACGACCCCTCCTCGGACTCCAGTTCTCAGGACCGCACGGAAAGAATACTTAGTGCACTGACCTCTCTCGCAGAAGCTCAGGGGAGGAAGACAGACTTACTCGCTGAGGGACTCAGGGCGATTACCGCTGCAGGAGGACCCTCCGCACTCATTACCGCCCCCGAGAGCCCCACTCCACCAGCTTACCCTGCTAGGACTGGTACCGTATCCGACTTCCGGAGGTTGCATCCAGCTGCGTTCACAGGGCTAGCTGAACCCCTCGAGGCCGAGCAATGGTTAGTAAACATGGAGAACTTACTGACAGCCGCCAGGGTACCATATGAAGATAGGGTGGATGTGATAAAGATCCAATTGGAAGATGAAGCCCGTATATGGTGGTCAGTGGAAGAAAGCAGGCTGGACAGGCCGATTGAATGGGGCAAATTTAAGGAGTGCTTCCTAGGCCATTATTTCCTTTCCACCGCCAAGGCAGAGATGGAGGAAAGATTTATTCTATTGAAGCAGAATGGACGTCCAGTGGACGTATATGCGGCAGAGTTCAACCGTCTGATCCGTTTTGCTCCATACATGGTCGCCTCAGAGGCCATCAGGGCCAGACGCTTCTTGCAAGGGCTTGATTTCGAGTTGCAGCAGTTGAATGCATCACTGGAGTTGCAGACTTTCGCACAGGTACTCAACGCGGCAAGAGTTCAGGAGCAATTGATCAACAAGTTCAGGAAACCCCCAGTCATTCCAGCACGTACCCCTGCACCTTCTCGAGGAGCCATACCGGTTCACAGGCCTGGAACGGCACAGATGAAGCGTCCATTCGTGCCACAGCATCGCCCCCAGAGACGGAACGTAGTTGTCACGCCCCGCTTCCCAAAACACGGAAAACGAGGGATGACTAGGCCAGCCATGCTCCTACTGTCAAGGAATGATCCCGCCGTAGTCACACTTTGGCTTCTAGCATTACATGGTAATCAGTAAACAAAGCACAGCAGTAAAGGAATTACATCACTAAATTATTACATTAAAATCCAATGTTCACAAATTACAAATAAACATGAAGAGTTACTAACCAAGTTCAATTACACGATCTCTTTATGGAAAGCAGAAAAGAAGGAAAAGCACTCCAGACTAGATCTCCGTCAGCTCGAAAGGTAAATCCGTCTCCTGCGCTGGTTCTTCCACTAGATCTGAGCATGCATACTCAGGTCGTCAGAGCGACACAATAACAATTTATACAATAATGATATGAAACGGGTAATTACGGTGATAACAGTGAAAGTACAATGCGTGTAATCACTATGTCACTATATGATGCAAAGTCTGATCTGTGTCCCTATCAGTCTCTAGGTCATGTTTGAAATTGTATAGTGGAAAGGAGGATCATGTTTAACAGGAGTCTCGTACATACCCAAGACAACGGCCCACATGCCCGGGACATAACCCTGTCAGCCGGATCGCTGGATCCTACCTAATATATATATCACTGCTCGAATGATCATCCTCTAAAACACTGTCCCGCTAAATACGATTCTCTTTCCACTTCGATTTCCCCTTTTCCCCCAGGTTTACACTTTTTATGATTTTGATTTAGTCGTGTACAAGCATACCAATGGCACGGTTTTATCACTGTTCACTGTATCAATCACTGTCACGAATCATTCACTTTCCATTGGTATACTCGACACTCTTAAACCAATATCATTCACGCATGATAATGCAATGTCCACTAAACACTAACACGCACTAACACTATGTATTTGGCAATTGGGTAAGATCTGTGTATGTATGCCGATAACAAGTCATGTATATTATGAATCAATATGCACGTCATCAACTTTCAAAAATTGCATTAATTCATATGTTCGGAATTCAACAAAATGATACAAATACGATAATAAGAACACTCTGTCAGCAGTTCATCAAAATTGGTTTCAGTTCAATCGGGTTTCCGGTATTCAAGTTACAGCCATTTCATTTTAAGTGCTCGCTGCAGGAAATTCAGTTTCTGAACTAAACGTCCGTTTCGCGACACGAATTTCACCCAGTTGGGTTCAGAATTTAGCGACGCTACAGTTGAATAAAATCTAGGGTTTCCAATAGGGTGTTCAACTCAACATACGGATTCTCAATCGCGTCTGTACATCAAAAGTTATACACTGTTTAACACTAGTTTGTCACTTCTGAATCTGTTTTGGACTGTTATACGTCCTGTCCTTTGAATTTACAAATTAAATAGCAAACGACGATGAAACGGAATGAAACCACTTGTGTTATTTAGCTAACAGATTCACCTTTAATAAACTGCAGAGTTCCTCAACATACGAGTTCAGGAAACAAGGTGGCACGCATTACGGAACAGTATACAGTAACCAGAGTCGCTCTGGACTGCAGTCCAGAGCCGCACTCCGATCCAAATATCGTTACAATTTCAGTACAGAGACCATTAGAAACTTGCATAGGGTTATAGTTCGTCAAGTCGGCTTTGATTTAAGCCCTCGAACGCATCATTTCAGTATGTACATAATTTATGGTGATTTTAACAATTTTCAGATACGGAAAATTTCCAGTTTTACGGGTATATTTGGGGGTATTCGTTTTAGTCATTAACAGTCGTGTTTTCCAGTGAAATTTATGCAAGATATTCATTATCACACGGGCCAGCATAGGAAATCCAATTCCGTCAAATTAGATGAATATTTTCATTGGGATCATGCATCGAACAGGTATGTCATATAATTTATCGGAAATTGTAAATTCGTAACTTATACGATTTGAGTTTGTAACACGAATAGATTAGCATGTAGCAAGTAAAATACTTGCCTGGAAATGTTTTGGGCGATGCACGACAGCAACAGCGTCACGAACGCGCGACGAACGGCGTGAATTGGTTTCGCGGCCTCGACTCGCGATTCGTGTTCGACGTCAGAGGTGTCCGGGGTGGCTCGGAGACGTCTTGTGCTTGCTGGAAGCGGAGGGGTGCTCAGTGGTTCCCTGCGAGTGCGCTGGGGTCGACGACGGTCGGCGGCGGCGCTCTGGCGAAGGGCAACAGTGGGTTGTGGTGAGGGGAAGTTACTATTTTTTTTGATATCTTGGAGAGAGAGAGATAGTGGGGCTTGGTTTGGGGCGAGGATGATGATGCCGATGGCGCTGGCGCGTCACGAGGTGGTTCTAGTCGGGTGGGGGCTCGCCGGCGTCAAGTGTGCAGGGTTGCCGAGCTCGGGTGTGAGTGGGTTTGGGAGTGCAGGGGACTCGGTGAAGCAGTGAAAGGAAAGATGGTGGCTTGGGTTTGTGAGAGGGAGTGATGGGGTAAGGGCCGGGGCTTTAAATGTTAATGTTTTATTTTATTTGTTGGGCTGGGGGTTTAAATCACATTTTAATTTTTTTTTGTTTTATTTTTTGTTTTGGGTTTTAGATTAAGTTTAGGCTTTGATTAATCTAAGTATTGAAACTCAAGTAACCAATTACCAACGAAATTCACGAGGGAAATCAGGAAACAATCGGGAACTAGGAAAATACAGGAAAATTGATGGGGAACGGGGATTTACATCATACCCCCCTTACAAAAATTTCGTCCTCGAAATTTAACAAGGATACAAGAAAACAAAAGGACTACACAAAGAGATGCGGAAAATGTGCGCGGATATCTTCCTCCCGCTCCCAGGTAGATTCTCCTGGGGAACGACCGCCCCAAGATACTCGGACTAACGGAATGATCTTATTCTTCAGCACTTTCTCTCTGCGGTCGAGGATGGTAGTGGGTTGCTCCTCGTATGATAGATCAGTACCCAAAACTAGCTCCGAATAGTCCAGGACATGGCTCTCATCCCGAACATAACGCCGCAACTGTGACACGTGGAAGGTATTGTGCACACCAGCTAGCGATGGAGGCAAGGCAAGTCGGTAGGCCACCTCTCCTACTCGCTCTAGCACCTCAAAAGGTCCGATAAAACGGGGACTGAGCTTTCCCCGACCTCTGAACCTGATGACTCCATGGGTAGGGAAAATCTTCAAGAACACATAATCTCTGACTTCAAATTCTAGTGCCCTCCTGCTGGTATCTGCCCAACTCTTTTGTCGATCCTGAGCCGTCTTAATACGCTGCCTGATCATTTGGACCTTGTCGACTGTCTGAACGATGAGCTCGGGACCCAATAATCTTCGCTCTCCCACATCATCCCAACATACTGGGGAGCGACACTTCCGCCCATAAAGCGCTTCAAAAAGAGCCATCTGAATGCTAGCCTGATAACTATTGTTATAGGAAAACTCGACTAGATGCAGATGGTCTTCCCAGGAACCCAGAAAGCCCAACATGCAGGCTCTCAACATATCCTCAAGCGTCTGAATCGTATGCTCGGATTGCCCATCCGTCTGCGGGTGATAAGCTGTGCTGAATTTGAGGCGGGTACCCAAGCTCTCCTGTAAGCTCCTCCAAAAGTGCGACACGAATCTGGTGTCCCGATCTAACACAATGCTGACTGGAACACCGTGAAGTCGCACTATCTCCTGCATATATCTTTCTGCCAGTGACTCTGTCGACTGTCCCACTCGGAATGGTATGAAGTGTGTAGCTTTCGTGAGGCGATCGACGATAACCCAAATGGCGTTATTGCCCCTAGGGCTCCGTGGTAAGGCCGTCATGAAATCCATGGTAATGTGCTCCCACTTCCATTCTGGTATCGGCAGTGGTTGTAACAATCCCGCTATCCTCTGATGATCCGCCTTCACCTGCTGGCATACCAGGCACCTGGATACGAACCTCGCAATTTCCCGCTTCATCCCGTTCCACCAGAAATGCTGCTTTAGATCCCGATACATCTTCGTACATCCCGGATGCACAGAATAAGCTGAACTATGCGCTTCAGCCAGTACCTCTTCTCGAACACCTCCCTAAGGTACGTAGAGCCTGCTACCGAATCTCAGAGAACCGTCTTCATGTATGATTAAGTCCGTTCTCAGCCCGGCTTCCACTTGCGCTCTGAACTTTTGCAATCGGGGATCATCCGCTTGTGCAGCCTTGATGCGATCTACCAGGGAAGACTGCACCTGCAGTTGCCAAAGTTGACTGAGTGCGCTCGGTGTAACGACTTCAAGCTCGAGTCTCTGAAAGTCCTCGATAATGCTCCTCTGACTGGTCAACATCATGACTGCTGGCTTGCGACTGAGCGCATCTGGTACAACATTCACCTTCCCCGGGTGATACTGAAGGTCCAAGTCATAATCTGCCATCAGTTCTAGCCATCGGCGCTGCCTCATGTTTAGCTCCTTCTGAGTGAAGACGTACTTCAGACTTTTATGATCCGTGTACACCTCCACTTTCTCGCCCAATAAATAGTGCCTCCAAATCTTCAACGCAAAGACCATTGCAGCTAACTCCAAGTCATGCGTAGGATAGTTCTTCTCGTGATTTCTCAGTTGTCGAGAGGCGTAAGCAACCACTCGGCCGTGCTACATCTGAACACAGCCTAATCCCTTCCCTGAGGCATCACTGTGTATCACCAAACCACCGGAATTAATTGGTACTGTAAGAATAGGCGCCGTAGTTAACTTCTACTTCAGCGTGTCAAATGCCTGAGTGCACTCCTCTGTCCACGCAAACGGTACATCTTTCCGTGTCAGCCTCGTCAATGGTTCAGCGATTTTTGAGCAGTCTTGGACGAATCTCCGATAATAACCCGCCAATCCCAGAAAACTCCTGATCTCGGCCACTGACTTCGGCGTTGGCCTGTCTCTGACAGATTCTATCTTTGCCGGGTCCACCGAGATACCTTCGCCCGAAACAATGTGTCCTAAAAACTGAACCTTGTCGAGCCAAAATTCATACTTGCTTAATTTCGCATACAGCTTCTCTTCCCGAAGAATTTGTAGAACCGTGCGCAAATGCTCAACATGCTCCTCCCGGGTCTTCGAGTAGACAAGTATGTCGTCGATAAACACAACGACAAACGTATCCAAGTACTTTGCAAACACCCTGTTCATCAAGTCCATGAATATTGCCAGGGCATTGGTAACACCGAACGGCATCACAAGGAACTCGTAATGTCCGTATCGGGTCCTAAAAGCCGTCTTGCATACATCCTCGGCTGCCACTCTTATTTGATGATATCCAGAACGGAGATCCAACTTCAAGAATACCTTGGCCCCACTTAGCTGATCGAATAAGTCGTCGATGCGCGGGATTGGTTACTTGTTCTTTATTGTGACCTTGTTCAGCTCCCGATAATCTATACACATCCGCAGCGATCCATCCTTCTTCTTTACTAACAGAACTGGTGCACCCCACGGTGAAGAGCTCGGCCGAATAAATCCCTTCTCCAATAGCTCTTCAATTTGCTTCTTCAACTCCGCCAACTCAACTGGTGCCATCCTGTATGGGGCCTTGGATACTGGGGCCGTACCTGGAGTCAAATCGATCGAGAACTCCAAGATGCGAGGAGGTGGTAGACCTGGTAGATCTTCAGGAAATACGTCCAGAAAGTCCCGAACAATCTCTGGGGCTGGGCTCTCATCAATCTCCATAGCTGTCAGCTCGTTGGGCTTGGCTCTGTACTTGGCTGGCTCCAAAGATTCGCTTCCGCCCTCGAAAATAAACTCCGGGTGATTGGGAATGCGGAAGGTCACATTCCTTGCACGGCAATCGATAATTGCATGGAAGGTACTCATCCAATCCATCCCGAGAATTGCGTCGTAACTGCCTGTCCCAATCAGAAGGAAATTCATATAGAATTCCCTGCCATACACTACAACCGAACATGATCTACATTCTCGACTAGATATTATAATGCCATTACCCGTATGTATCTCCCAGCCCTTGGTTAGTGGTTCATGTGGTATGGAGTGTGTATCAGCGAAATGCTCAGACAAGAAACAGTGCGATGCTCCAGAATCAAATAGTACTCTAGCTGGCGAGGAATGTACGAGTAGAGTACCTGTAACAACGTCTCCTGACGCCTCTGCCTGCTCGGCGGTCAAGGTGAAAGCCCGTCCCTGACCGCGACCTGTAAAGGGTTGCCTCTGCTCCTGTGGCCTCTACTGCGGCGGTCCAGTACCTCCCTGTATCTCTGCTCGCTCAGGGCAACCGCTAATCCTGTGCTGACTGGATCCGCAAATCAGGCACTGTCCCTTGGCACGGCGACAGTCCTTCTGGGTATGCCCATCTCTACCGCAGTAGCCGCAAACTACGTTCCGTCTCTGGGGGCGATGCTGTGGCACGAACGGACGCTTCATTTGTGCTGTTCTAGGCCTGTGAACCGGTATGGCTCCATGAGAAGGTGCAGGGGTACGTGCTGGAACGACTGGGGGTTTCCTGAACTTGTTGATTAATTGCTCCTAAAATCTTGCCGCGTTGAGCACCTGTGCGAAAGTCTGCAACTCCAGTGATGCAATCAACTGCTGCAACTCGAAATCAAGCCCCTGCAAGAAGCGTCTGGCCCTGGTGGCCTTTGAGGCGACCATGTATGGGGCAAAACGGCTCAAACGGTTGAACTCTACCGCATATACGTCCACTGGATGTCCATTCTGCTTCAATAGAATAAATCTTTCCTCCATCTCTGCCTTGGGGGTGGAAGGGAAATAATGGTCTAGGAAGCACTCCTTAAATTTGCCCCATTCAATCGGCCTGTCCAGCTTGCTTTCTTCTACTGACCACCATATACGGGCTTCATCTTCCAATTGGATCTTTATTACGTCCACCCTATCTCCATCTGGAACCCTGGCGGCTGTCAGTAAGTTCTCCATGTTCACTAACCATTGCTCGGCCTCGAGGGGTTCAGCTGGCTCTGTGAACACAGCTAGATGCAACCTCCGGAAGTCTGATACGGTACCAGCCCTAGCAGGGTAAGCTGGTGGAGTAGTGCCCTCGGGGGTGGTAATGAGTGCGGAGGGTCCTCCTGTAGCGGTAATCGCCCTGAGTCCCTCAGCGAGTAAGTCTGTCTTTCTCTCCTGAGCTTCCGCGAGAGAGGTCAGTGCACTAAGTATTCTTTCCGTGCGGTCTTAAGAACTAGAGTCCGAGGAGGGGTCGTTCGGGGACGTCATATCGCTGGAAGATTCAAAAGGATGAGATCAGATTCAAGGATGAAAATCAGGAATAGTGAAACGAAAATAATGTAATACCGTATAGTTAATGTTATCCCCTGTTACTAAACCCGACTCTGATACCAACAAAACCATGTCACGCCCCGCTTCCCAAAACACAGAAAACGAGGGATGACTAGGCCAGCCATGCTCCTACGGTCAAGGAATGATCCCGCCGTAGTCACACTTCGGCTTCTAGCATTACATGGTAATCCGTAAACAAAGCACAGCAGTAAAGGAATTACATCACTAAATTATTACATTAAAATCCAATGTTCACAAATTACAAATAAACATGAAGAGTTACTAACTAAGTTCAATTACACGATCTCTTTATGTAAAGCAGAAAAGAAGGAAAAGCACTCCAGACTAGATCTCCGTCAACTCGAAAGGTAAATCCGTCTCCTGCGCTGGTTCTTCCACGAGATCTGAGCATGCATACTCAGGTCGTCAGAGCGACACAATAGCAATTTATACAATAATGATATGAAACAGGTAATTACGGTGATAACAGTGAAAGTACAATGCGTGTAATCACTATGTCACTATATGATGCAAAGTATGATCTGTGTCCTTATCAGTCTCTAGGTCATGTTTGAAATCGTATAGTGGAAAGGAGGATCATGTTTAACAGGAGTCTCGTACATACCCGAGACAACGGCCCACATGCCCGGGACATAACCCTGTCAGCCGGATCGCTAGATCCTACCTAATATATATATATCACTGCTCGAATGATCATCCTCTAAAACACGGTCCTGCTAAATACGATTCTCTTTCCACTTCGATTTCCCCTTTTTCCCCAGATTTACACTATTTATGATTTTGATTTAGTCGTGTACAAGCATACCAATGGCACGGTTTTATCACTGTTCACTGTATCAATCACTGTCACGAATCATTCACTTTCCATTGGTATACTCGACACTCCTAAACCAATATCAATCACGCACGATAATGCAATGTCCACTAAACACTAACACACACTAACACTATGTATTTGGCAATTTGGTAAGATCTGTGTATGTATGCCGATAACAAGTCATGTATATTATGAATCAATATGCACGTCATCAACTTACAAAAATTTCATTAATTCATATGTTCGGAATTCAACAAAATGATACAAATACGATAATAAGCACACTCTGTCAGCAGTTCATCAAAATTGGTTTCAGTTCAATCGGGTTTCCGGTATTCAAGTTACAACCATTTCATTTTAAGTGCTCGCTGCAGGAAATTCAGTTTCTGAACTGAACGTCCGTTTCGCGACACGAATTTCACCCAGTTTGGATCAGAATTTAGTGACGCTACAGTTGAATAAAATCTAGGGTTTCCAATAGGGTGTTCAACACAACATACGTATTCTCAATCGCGTCTGTATGTCGAAAGTTATACACTGTTTAACACTAGTTTGTCACTTCTGAATCTGTTTTGGACTGTTATACGTCCTGTCCTTTGAATTTACAAATTAAATAGCAAACGACGATGAAACGGAATGAAACCACTTGTGTTATTTAGCTAACAGATTCATATTTAGCTGCAGAGTTCCACAACATATCAGTTCAGGAAACAAGGTGGCACGCATTACGGAACAGTATACAGTAACCAGAGTCGCTCTGGACTGCAGTCCAGAGCCGCACTCCGATCCAAATATCGTCACAATTTCAGTATAGAGACCATTAAAAACTTGCATAGGGTTATAGTTCGTCGAGTCGGCTTCGATTTAAGCCCTCGAACGCATCATTTCAGTATGTACATAATTTATGGTGATTTTAACAATTTTCAGATACGGGAAATTTCCAGTTTTACGGGGTATATTTGGGGGTATTCGTTTTAGTCATTAACAGTCGTGTTTTCCAGTGAAATTTATGCAAGATATTCATTATCACACGGGCCAGCATAGGAAATCCAATTATGTCAAATTAGATGAATATTTTCATTGGATCATGCATCGAACACGTATGTCATATAATTTATCGGAAATTGTAAATTCGTAACTTATACGATTTGAGTTTGTAACATGAATAGATTAGCATGTAGCAAGTAAAATACTTGCCTGGAAACGTTTTGGGCGATGCACGACAGCAGCAGCGTCACGAACGCGCGACGAACGACGTGAATTGGTTTCGTGGCTTCGGCTCGCGATTCGTGTTCGACATCGGAGGTGTCCGGGGTGGCTCGGAGACGTCTTGTGGTTGCTGGAAGCAGAGGGGTGCTCAGTGGTTCTCTGCGAGTGCGCTGGGGTCGACGACGGTCGGTCGGCGGCGCTCCGGCGAAGGGCAACAATGGGTTGTGGTGAGGGGAAGTTACTGTTTTTTTTTGATATCTTGGAGAGAGAGAGATAGTGGGGCTCGGTTGGGGCGAGGATGATGATGCCGATGGCGCTGGGGCGTCACGAGGTGGTTCTGGTCGGGTGGGGGCTCACCGGCGTCAAGTGTGCAGGGTGGCCGAGCTCGGGATGTGAGTGGGTTTGGGAGTGCAGGGGACTCGGTGAAGCAGTGAAAGGAAAGATGGTGGCTTGGGTTTGTGAGAGGGAGTGATGGGGTAAGGGCCGGGGCTTTAAATGTTAATGTTTTATTTTATTTGTTGGGCTGGGGGTTTAAATCACATTTTAATATTTTTTTGTTTTAATTTTCGTTTTGGGTTTTAGATTAAGTTTGGGCTTTGATTAATCTAAGTATTGAAACTCAAGTAACCAATTACTAACGAAATTCACGAGGGAAATCAGGAAACAATCGGGAACTAGGAAAATACAGGAAAATTCTATAGATGGGGAACGGGGATTTACCGTAGTTTGCGGCTACTGCAATAGAGACATGCATACCCAGAAGGACTGTCGCCGCGACAAGGGTCAATGCTTGATTTGCGGATCCAGTCAGCACAGGATTAGCGGTTGCCCTGAGCGAGCAGAGATACAGGGAGGCTCTGGACCGCCCGCAGCAGAGGCCACAGGAGCAGAGGCAACCCTTTACACGTCGCGGTCAGGGACAGGCTTTCACCTTGACCGCCGAGCAGGCAGAGGCGTCAGGATACGTTGTTACAGGAACTCTACTCGTACATTCCTTGCCAGCTAGAGTACTATTTGATTCTGGGGCAACGCACTGCTTCATATCGGAGCATTTCATTGATACACACTCCGTACCACATGAACCACTAACCAAGGGCTGGGAGATTCTTGCGGGTAATGGCATTATAATATCTTGTCGAGAATGTAGATCATGTCCGGTTGTAGTGTGTGGCAGAGAATTCTACGCGAATTTCCTTTTGATTGGGACAGGCAGTTATGACGCAATTCTTGGGATGGATTGGATGAGTACTTTTCATGCAGTTATCGATTGCCGTGCAAGGAATGTGATCTTCCGCATTCCCAATCACCCGGAGTTTATTTCGAGGGCGGAAGCGAATCTTTGGAGCCAGCCAAGTACAGAGCCAAGCCCAAGGAGCTGACAGCTATGGAGATTGATGAGAACACAGCCTCAGAGATTGTTCGAGACTTTCTGGACGTATTTCCTGAAGATCTACCAGGTCTACCACCTCCTCGCATCTTGGAGTTCTCGATCGATTTGACTCCAGGTACGGCCCCAGTATCCAAGGCCCCATATAGAATGGCACCAGTTGAGTTGGCAGAGTTGAAGAAGTAAATTGAAGAACTACTGGAGAAGGGATTTTTTCAATCGAGCGCTTCACCGTGGGGTGCGCCAGTTCTGTTAGTAAAGAAGAAGGATGGATCGCCGCGGATGTGTATAGATTATCGGGAGCTGAACAAGATCACAATAAAGAACAAGTACCCAATCCCGCGCATCGACGACTTATTCGATCAGCTAAGTGGGGGCTAAGGTATTCTCGAAGTTGGATCTCCGTTCTGGATATCATCAAATTAGAGTGGCAGCCAAGAATGTATGGAAGACGCTTTCAGGACCCGATACGGACATTACGAGTTCCTTGTGATGCCGTTCGGTGTTACCAATGCCCCAGCGATATTCATGGACTTGATGAACAGGGTGTTTGCAAAGTTCTTGGACACGTTTGTCGTTGTGTTTATCGACGACATACTTGTTTACCTCGAAGACCCGGGAGGAGCATGTTGAGAATTTGCGCACGGTTCTACAAATTCTTCGGGAAGAGAAGCTGTATGCGAAATTGAGTAAGTGTGAATTCTGTCTCGACAAGGTTCAGTTCTTGGGACACATCGTTTCGGGCGAAGGTATCTCGGTGGACCCGGTAAAGATAGAATTTGTCAGGGATTGGCCAACGCCGAAGTCAGTGGCCCGAGATCAGGAGCTTTCTGGATTGGCAGGTTATTATCGGAGGTTCGTCCAAGACTTCTCGAGAATCACTGAACCTTTGACGAGGCTTACACGGAAGGATGTACCATTTGCGTGGACAGAGGAGTGTACTCAGGCATTTGACACACTAAAGCAGAAGTTAACCACGGTGCCTATCCTTACAGTACCAGATGATTCCGGTGGTTTGGTGATACACAGTGATGCCTCAGGAAAGGGTTTAGGCTGTGTTCTGATGCAGCACGGCCGAGTGGTTGCTTACGCCTCTCGACAACTGAGAAATCACGAGAAGAACTATCCACGCATGACTTGGAGTTAGCTGCAGTAGTCTTTGCGTTGAAGATTTGGAGGCACTACCTATTGGGCGAGAAAGTGGAGGTATACACGGATCATAAAAGTCTGAAGTACGTTTTCACTCAGAAGGAGCTAAACATGAGGCAGCGCCGATGGCTAGAGCTGATGGCAGATTATGACTTGGACCTTCAGTATCACCCAGGGAAGGTGAATGTTGTACCAGATGCGCTCAGTCGCAAGCTAGCGATCATGATGTTGACCAGTCAGAGTAGCATTATTGAGGACTTTCAAAGACTCGAGGTTGAAGTCGTTACACCGGGCGCACTTAGTCAACTTTGGCAACTACAGGTGCAGTCTTCCCTGGTGGATCGCATCAAGGCTACACAAGCGGATGATCCCCGATTGCAAAAGTTCAGAGCGCAAGTGGAAGCCGGGCTGAGAACGGACTTGATCATACATGAAGACGGTTCTATGAGATTCGGTAGCAGACTCTGCGTACCCAAGGGAGATGTTCGAGAAGAGGTACTGGCTGAAGCGCATAGTTCAACTTATTCGTGCATCCGGGAGGTACGAAGATGTATCGGGACCTAAAGCAGCACTTTTAGTGGAATGGAATGAAGCGGGAAATTGAGAGGTTCGTATCCAGATGCTTGGTCTGTCAGCAGGTGAAGGCGGAGCATCAGAGGACAGCAGGATTGTTGCAACCGCTTCCGATACCAGAATGGAAGTGGGAGCACATTACCATGGATTTCGTGACGGCCTTACCACGGAGCCCTAGGGGCAATAACGCCATTTGGGTTATTGTCGATCGCCTCACGAAAGCTGCACACTTCATACCATTCCGAGTGGGACAGTCGACAGAGTCACTGGCAGAGAGATATATGCAGGAGATAGTGCGACTTCACGGTGTTCCAGTCAGCATTGTGTTAGATCGGGACACCAGATTCGTGTCGCACTTTTGGAGGAGCTTACAGGAGAGCTTGGGTACCCTACTCAAATTCAGCACAGCTTATCACCCGCTGACGGATGGACAATCCGAGCGTACGATTCAGACGCTCGAGGATATGTTGAGAGCCTGTATGTTGGACTTTCAGGGTTCCTGGGAGGACCATCTGCATCTAGTCAAGTTTTCTTATAACAATAGTTATCAGGCTAGCATTCAGATGGCTCCTTTTGAAGCACTTTACGGATGGAGAGGATACTCGTGTTTAACAAGGGTCTCGTGCATGCCCGAGACTACAGTCCATTATGCCCGGGACATAACCCTGTCAGCCGTGCCGCTAGGCCCACGACCTAAAATGTGTGTGTGTGTGTGTGTGTGTGTGTGTCACTAATAACGAATGATCATCCTCTAAATCACTATACCTCGCTAAATACGAGTTCAATTCCACCTTGATTTCCCCATTCCCCCAGGTTATGGTATGTATTCATGAATCAGATAGGTTGTGGACAATACGTATTACTGTCGTTTTCAATCACTTTTTCCACTTATCAATATCACTGTCGTATTTGCCACAACCCAATCACTAATCATTAATATACCGACAATGCAAATGATTCACTATGCGGCAGGTATAACTCAAGCATGAGAAAATATGTAGAAATGCACTGAATAGGTATTCGTTATACTATAACGACTAATGCCTAATAACTTGAAAAATTCACGGTAAATCATACGCTTAGAATTGACCAAAACAATATAAAGGGCGTATGAAGCACACTGGATTATATAATCAATAAAATTTATTTCAGGTCAATCGGAGTTCATGTTAGAGAATTATCATCGTTTGAAGCCAGTGATCGATTTCTGAGATTCCAGTTCCAGAACTGGAAGCCCAACTTCGCGCGCAGTTTATCAGTAATTATGTGCAGATTCAGCTTTTGCCCTAGTTGAATAAAATTTATTTCTGCCAGTTAAGTTTCCAACGCACCAAACGGATTATCAATCTCACCTCTACATCAGAAGTTATGTCCAGATTAAAGTGACAATGTACTGAACATTTCTGCAGAAACTGCAGAACACACTGACATTCTAAAATACGATTTAAATACCAAACGACCGTAAAAATGCACGGGACTGATTTCAGGTGTTAGATAATTAAGTTATCTACGCTACCATGTGAGGCTCCATGCATTTTTAGTTTTAAGCAGGTGTGTACAGGTGCTTAGAATTCAGTTTCCCCCATGGATTGCTACCCCGGACTGCAGTCCAGAATAATAAGTCTATACAGTTTTCACTATTTAAACCACATGATTTTCTGTGACCGTATACATGGATTCATAGATTATTCAGTTCCCTTCACAACGAGCCTAAGCACGCCACAATCCGATTTTTTTTATAATTTATTATGAAGCTAACAAGGCTGCATGATCAGAAAATTCAGTTTGGACGATGCATCCTGAGTGCATCGTATTATGTTTGGAACTTCAATAATTTAACACCAATTTTATACCCACTACCAGATAACAGTACATGGATCCTTTAAATCTGTAAATCCCCGTTTCCTTTAATAGAATTTTTCTCTATTTTTCCGAAGTCCTCGAATGTTTTCCTATTTTTTCCTCGTGATTTTGGAGGTAACTGGTTGTTTAAGTTTTTAGCATTTAATTTTTCAAAACCTTTAAAATCAAAAACCAAAACTATATATATATATATATATATATATATATATATACAGTAAAACCCCAGCCCAAACAAACAAAAACTAAATAAATTAAACTTAAATTTCCCTCTCCAAGCCCAACAGAAAAAAAAATAAATTAAAAATCCCCAGCCCAGTACTTCCTCAGCCAGCCCAAAGAAAATAATATGAATTAAACAAAAGAAATACCAAGCCAGCCCAGCCCGTTTCCCTGCCCGCCTTCTCCAAACTAAACCCGACCCGCTCTAACCTTCTTCCCCACTCGTTTCCAGTAAATTTTCCTGCTCCTTTCTTTGCACTCCCCACGTCGCCCCTACGTCGCCGCCCACGTCGCCAACGCCCCCGCTCCTCAAGGCCATGACCGCACGCGTGCTTCACCCTCTCCTCGTCCCTCTAACCCGCTCCCCCTCCTCACTCTCGATCTCTCGTTCTCACTCCTCTCCTCTCTCCCAACTCCCAGCCTCACTCCCCATAACCCACTGCACCCCAACGACGACGATGACGACCACCCAAATCTCCTCGTCGTCCTCCCTCACATCTCTCTCCTCTTCACCCATTACTTCACCCCCTCGCCTGCACACCCTCCTTACCATCTTCAACCACCGAGCTCGAGTCCCCTGCACACCCTCCTCGCCACCCGGGTCTCCCCTGCACATCATCACACCGACGAGCTCCCCACTACCTCGTCGACCCTCTGGATCCTCTGCATCGCCATTACCTCCAAAACCCGAGCCCCTCCACTACCACACTCTCTCACTACAAACTTCACCTCCCCGCTGTGGCCACCGCCGGAGCGACCATCGCAGACCATCGCCGACCTCAGCACACTCCCAGGAGATCCACAGCACCCCACTCCGCTTCCAGCGATCGCGAGCCATTCCCGGGCAACTCCGAAGACGAACCCGAACTCGAGCCGAGGCCGTGAACCCAAACCGTGCCGTTCATTGCGCGTTCGTGCCGCTGCCGTTGCCGTGCGTCGTCAAAGCGTTTCCAGGCAAGTACCCTACTTGCTACATGCTAGTGTATACTGTTACAATTCAAAATCCTATTAAGTTCGTGTTTATAATTCGTGAAAATTTATATGAGACAAGTGCTTGATGCAAAACCCGAACAAAAATTTCACGCCCCGCTTCCCAAAATACGGAATACGAGGGGTTGACAAGGCCAGCCATGCTCCTACGGTCAAGAAAATATCCTGCCGTAGTCACACTTCGGCTTCTAGCTTTACGTGGTAACCAGTAATACAATGCACAGGTAATGAGAAATGCAGTATGAAAATCAAAACAAATGCAAAGAACTAACCAGATGGGAATCAAGAGAGTATAGTTCTGGGTAGCTGATCAAAATGTCCGCGATGTCCTCAAGGTACGTCTGGTCCTGGTCCAAGCTAAGTCCACTTCTCACTCTGAGCATGCATACTCAGGTCGTCAGAGCGACACGATAGCAATATAAACATAGGTACAAGTGATAACTCGTACAGTAATAATGGATATACAACGGTAAATCAAAATAGTAGAGATATGAACATGAAGTAGCCAATGCGAGTGTTTAAAAGAGCGGGTGCACAGTAAAACAGTAAAATAGTTTGTCAGGTGTGTCAATACAGTAAGTAATGCATGTCAATATCACTATCCTTATCAGTCTCTAAGTCTCACTATACAGGTCACTAAGCCTATCGTCAGTCCAAGTGTGAGAGTCAACCACTCGCGAGTGTCCTCCACCCAAGGGTAGGACCCAAGGGCAAGGGACCACGGACCCAAAATATAACTCACGGTAATAATCATGTACCCTGTAAATCTCCATATATCTCCATATATATATATGCCGGCATGGGACTCTCGAGATTCTGTTGAACTCACACTCAAACTACCCCACACCCCATGGTCTACATCAAACGCCAACTATAACCTCAAATACGGTCGGTCCATGACAAGTCTACGCGAGAACTGGAGACAGGATCTCTATCAAGCACTCCCGACTGATACCTAAGATAAATGGGCAGTGTCTGGTGTCTTACCTGTGACACCCATACAAGTGCTTCCATAAGTGTCCCATACCACTTATAGTCACACTTATACACGCCCCACAGACGTCGACAATGCAATAGAACAATAGGGTCACAATAGGGTCCACTGATTGTGTGCAAGTACGTGTCACTTTCACATATCCACTCATGCACGAACACTAACGTACTTGCCACAATCACCACTAATACCTAACACTAGGTAATGCACATGATCACTAGGTTACCAATGCAGTGACATATATATGATGTGATGAGAAAACAGTATTTAAGGCATGGTTAAGATGTCATCAAACGATATTCTACCACTTGCATAATTCATCATAAATTATACGTGCAAAATTTAGCGAAACAATGAACAGGGGATACGTAGTATGTTTGATTATCTATCCAGCAAATTTGGTTTCACGTCAATCGGGTTTTGGGATCACTAGATATGGCCAGTTCCTTTTAAGCGTTCACTGCTGGATATCCGGTTTCAGAATCGGAAGTCCGTTTCGCAACGCATTTTAATCCCAGTTGGGACCAGAATTTAGCGACGCTATAGTTGGATGAAATCTATGGTTTTCAATAAGGTTTTCAACGCAGCAGGCGGATTCTCAATCGCTTCTGTACGTCAAAAGTTATGCGCTGTTCAACACTAGAGTATCAGTTCTGGTTCTGTTTGGGACTGCTATACGTCCCGATCTTTAAATTGCATTTTAAATAGTAAACGACGATAAAACAGGGTAAAATCACTTGCGTTATTTTTCTAACAGATTGATCTTCAATAAGGTGTAGGGTTCCGCAACATACGAGTTCAGGAAACAAAGTAGTAAACATTACGGGACAGAAAACAATAACCAGAGTTGCTCTGGACAGCAGTCCAGAGCCGCTCTCCGAACCAATTATCGTCATAATTTTAGTACAGAAACCATTAAAAACTTGCATAGGGTTACAGGTCGTCGAGTCGTCTTCGATTTGAGCCCTCGAACGCATCATTTCAATATGTACACGATTTATTGTGATTTTAACGATTTTCAGGTGCGGGAAATTCCCAGTTTTTATGGGTGTAATTGGGAGTGTTCGTCTAAGTCGTTAATGGTCATATTTTGCAGTGAAACTTATACACATGGCTCAATATCACACGGAACACAATATACAATCAAATTCCGTCAAATTAATTGAAGGTTTTCATTGGGATCGTATATCGGACACATAACTTATAACAATTTTACAAGAAAAGTATAAGCGGGAATTAAAGGTGATTGAAATGTAATATCACAAGTATTAAACTTGCCTGGAGACGTGTCGACGAGGGTCCGGCAGCGGCAGCAGCACTATCGCGTCACGGGCACAGCCCAGGTTCGGCCTTTTGGAATCAGACAATTGTACTCACTCCAGTTACTCTCCGTGCCCTCCTTTTCTTTCACTGTTCCAAGTTGTTTCATGTTTTGATGCGAGGGAGATAGAGATGCTGATAAAGAGAGAGAAATTTTTAGAGAGAGAGAAAGAGACAGAGAGAGAGGCAGAGATTGAGAGAGAGAGAGAGAGAGAGAGAGAGAGGCAGAGAGAGAGAGGCAGAGATTGAGAGAGAGATAGAGAGAGAGAGATTTACTGAGTGCTGGCGTGGGGTCGACGGAGGCGCCGTCGGGATAGCCAAGGCGGCCGATGGGAGGAGGCCGAGGCGTCGGTGGTTGCTGGGCAGTGGAGGCTCGCCGGCGTCGAGTGCAAGTGGTGGCCGAGCTCGGGTACAGGGAAGCTTGGTGGGTTTGGGGCGTTGGGTAGTGGTTGCGGTGATGTGGAGGTATAGAGGAGACTCGGTGAGGCAGTGAGGGGAGAGGTGGAGGTGAATGGAGGAGAATAGAAGGGAGTCGATGAGGAGGTTGTCGTTGTCGGGGAGGCGAGCGGGGTTGAGGGCTCGGGTGAGGGGTTTTCTATGGAGAGTGGAGTGAGTTCGAGGGTGTGAGGGAGAGAGGAGTGAGCCGTTAGGGGAGCGGGTCATAGGGGTCCGCGCGACGTGGGTGTGAGGAGCGGGGCGTTGGCGAGGCAGGCGGGGGTGCGTGGGTCGGCGAAGAATGAGCGGGAAAAGAAGGTTTACGTTGGGGAGAAGAGGGGTTGAAGCGGGTCGGGTTCTGGTGAATCATGGGCTGGGCCGGAGGCTGAGAAAGTTATTATTTGTTTTAAGTTTTGGGCCGGAGGGAGGTAAGGTAAATTGATGAGAGAAGAGGGGAGTGGGCCGGGCTCGGGGTCTTTATTAATAATAAAGAAAGAAAAAGAAGTGTGGGCCGGGGCTGGAATAATTTAAAAGGGAGGAAATAGGAGGGAAAGGAAATTAGAGTTGGGCTGAGGGTTTATATGATAAAAGGGAATTTATTTTGTAAGGGGAAAAAGGAAAGGCTGAGGTTAAAATGGGAAATTATATATTTTGTTTTGGTTTTAAATTTATTTTGGTAAAAGGAACAATGAAAAAGGCTGGGCTTGGAGATTAATTAATTTGTGGTTTTCAGGGCTGAGGAACTTATTTGATTGGCTTTGGTATGGTTTTAATCCTATGGCGAAATTTTCTTGGGCTTGGCTTTACGGGAAAAGGGAAATAGAAAAATACAGAGAGATGGAGAGAGTGGGCTGAGACACAACAATAGAGGGGATCGGGATTAGGTTAGGAGCAGAAAGGGAACGGGATTGGAAAATGCGAAGTAAAATAAGATGAAATAGAGTTTAAAGGAAATGATTATAAATAAAATAAATAAATTTTGTAAATAATATATATGAAAAATACGGATAGTGGTGTACAAAAGAACTGGGTATTACAGAAAACCTTCCATTAAAATGGTGGAAATTGATCATATAATCTAGCCCATGTGATAGTGAACATTGTGTTAGAATTTTACTGAAAAGTATGATCGTTACTGACTTGAACGATTACCCCCGATTACACTCGTTAAAACTGAAAATTCCGCATGTCTGAAACTTGTAAAAATCATAGTTAATTGTCTACAAATTTAAATGATGTGTTCGAGGGCTCAAATCGAAGCCGACTCGACGACCTGGAACCACATACAAGGTTTAAATTGTTTTTATACTGAAAATGCGACGGAAACTGAGTCGGAGAGCGACTCGGGACTGCAGTCCAGAGCAGCTTTGGTTGTTGTTTTCTGTCTCGTAATGCTTACCCCTTTGCTGCCTGAACTTGTACATTAAGGAACCCTATATTTTAGTGAAGATGAAACAGTTAGCAAAATAACGGAAGTGGTTTCACCTCTTTTTACCGTTGTTTACTATTTAAACTGCAATTTAAAAGAACAGGACGTATAGCAGTCCCAAACAGAAACAGAACTGATACCCTAGTGTTGAATAGTGCATAACTTCTGACGTAGAGGCGCGATTGAGAATCCGTCTGGTGCGTTGGAAACCCTATTGAAAAACCTAGATTTCATTCAACTGTAGAGTCGCTAAATTATGATCCCAACAGGGTGAAAATTGTGTCGCGAAACGGACGTTCAGTTCAGAAACTGAATTTCCTGCAGCGAACACTTAAAATAAAACGGCTGTAACTTGCAAACCCGAAATCCGATTGCACTGAAATAAATTTTGCTGAACTTCCGACTGAGTCTACTTGTTACCGTTTTTGTATCATTTCATTGAATTCTGAACGTATGATTTATTACAAATTTTATAAGCTCATGAGGTGCATAATAGTTCATATTACACATGACTTGTTAACTGCATAAATGCACATATCTTACCCGATTGCCATATACCTAGTGATAGTGCGCGTTATTATTCAGTATACAATGCATTATCGTACGTGAATGGTATTTGTTTAGGAGTGCCAAGTACGCCAATGAAAAAGTGAATGATTCGTGACAGTGATTAATACAGTGAACAGTGACAAAACCGTGTTATTGGTGTATACACGAATAGACCATACTTGTCAATAGTGTAAATCTGGGGAAAAAGGGAAAATCGAAATGGAAAGAGCATCGTATTTAGCGAGGACCGTGATTTAGAGGATGATCATTCGAACAACGACTCTTATATATATTAGGTAGCATTCTCTGTGAAACCATCACTTTCAATTATCTTTGATCTTATATTAGACGGGGAGAAATTTCATAGCACTTTATGCTAAGGTCGCATAGCGATTAACCTTTACGACTTGATATTCCTGGAAATAAATTTAGAATTGTAAAAACAGTGATGTGATATTCCTGGAGAAGTAAATTTATTTAAACTAAAAATGGTCCATTTTCTTTGTTGATGCAGCTTTGTGTTCACTTTCTAATTTTTTTTAACTGAATGAATTCCTGCTTGGTTGTTTTGCACTGTCCAGATTCTTTTGTTGTGGCATCGATTTTGAGGAACTTTACAGGAATCTGCCTTATGCTGGGGTTCTTAAGCCACGAAAATACACCTGAAAGTATAGCTAAAAAATGCAACAGCAGTCATCAATTCACAAAGATCAATATTTAGCGATTTTTTAAATAATTCAACAATAGATTTGTAGTTGAAAAACCATCAAATTTGTGATGTAGTTGCCCTACGTATTACTTTTGAAGTAGGGAATCATGGATTTACAGTTGTCCTCGTTGAAAGGCTAAAACAAAGTTATTGCAGGATTATGGAATGTGTTCATGCTGCTATATACTCTCTTTTTGTTGATAATTTGTGATCACTACTCGTATTTTAGATATTCAAGACTCTATGGCAGCTATTGAAATTTACTGCTTTTTCCTTTAAATCATATCCAAGATTCGTAAGCACTCTTTCTCTCAAATCTTTCTGGTAAGGATTCTATTTCATGTTCATATTTCATACTTGAAGGTTGTCAATCCTTCGGTTATTTACGTTGTTATACCAACATATTTTTGTCTAATGAATATCAGTGGATGCATGCAAGGAAATTTCATCTTCATGCAGGAAAAGACGATGAAGGCGAATTTTAGTTTTCGGTTTTTCAAAAGCAGAGGAAGTGAACAAAGTTTCTCACAACAATTATAGAACACGCGACATCTGCAATGTCAATCATTTGAAAGAGTTTGCTAAACGAAGGCGACCCGGTGCACCGAGTTTCCCTTGAGAATCATAAGCAATAACGCCTGAAAAATCAGGTAGCTGGCACTTATAGATGTTGGATTCGGATTCGGATGCAGCAAGGAGAAGCTAGCACGGTATTGTGAGAGGTTTGGGTTTTGATTGCTTGAATCTTTCATGTTCTGCTTGCATGTCTATTTATGTTTTGGGATCATGTGGATTTGTTTGGGATTGTGTTGGTTAGTGTAGGATTTGAAATAGAGAGGAGTTGTTTCTTCTTTAGGTCTCTCATGACCTCCAACTAATCCAGTTCCCTATTACATGCATCGACGAGGTAATCTGCAGAACGTAGGGAAAAAATTTAAAAAATAAAAAATAATAAGTGGAGAGCTTTTTTCTTTCTCCTTTGGTTCCTTAATCAGAATCTTTCTTACACCATGATAGTTGTAAAAAATATGTGGATTGGTATTTACCTTTAATTTTCTGGTTAGAAGTGTTAATTTACAGCAGGTTTGATGCAGCATGAGAAAAAATCATATGCATCAGTTAAAAATTATATATTTATATTTGCTATCAAGCACGTGCTTTCCATGTACAAGATGCTAGGGCGCTGTGTAATGAAACGTTTCATTTTAGTGGGGTGCTTGCGGTTGGCAACCGTTCCCTCTTTTTGTTTCAAATTTCTCAAAACCGTCTATTTCTATTGTGTATAAATACTTGATCCATACATCAACAATCTTCCATGAATCAGAAAGAAGAATTGAAAAGTATTTTGTTTGTGTTGGTGCTTTGATTTTGCTTCTGTTTCTCTGTCGGGTATGACTTTAAGAATATTATGTTCATATATTTAGATTTCTTACTGGTGAATCCTTGTCTACAATATTTTTTTCAGGATTTAAAATGCTGATGTATCAAGCCTTTTCTTTAGTTTAAACATGAAAAAATGTTTTAAAAATCTTATCGAAGATAATGCCAGCTGTATCAGGTTAAAAATATAAATTTCTCATAAAACGAAATCGATATTAATTCGTGTTGTTTTAGTCTCCATGGTATTTTTAGGCACCGGATAGGGTTTATTTACTTTGAAAATAAGCCATGCTTTATATTTCAATTAACCATTTATACACTTATGGTGGCTAAAAAATGAGAAATGTACAAATTGTTTGAGAAATTAACTCTGTTTCAGTAGCTTTATTTTGTTTTTCTTTTTTTTTAAAATGGCATCTACATTATTATTAGCAGTTTTTTCTTCTTGGCCTCTGTTGTCAAAAAGAAGAACTATTTGAATTTTTGAATCTAATTAAGGAATCAACCCAAATTTGGAAGCCTTATAATAATATTGTCGAGGTTAAAGGGAAAACGAGTAGTTTGTAATCTTTGAGCCTGTGTAATATTTTTAGGCTTCGAATGTAGTAGCTTGTATTGAAATTTACTTTTAAAAAAAATATTAAATTCTGTCTTGTTAGCCTTATAATAATATTGTAGAGGTTCAAATATATAAATTTCTCATAAATGGAAAATGAGTTGTTTATAATCTTTGAGCCTCTACAATATTTTTAGGTTTAGAGTGGAGTAGCTTGTATTGAAAATTACCTTTTAAAAAAATTTTAAACTCTGTTTTATTAGCCTTATAAAAATATTGTCGAGGTTCAAATATATAAATTTCTCATAAATGGAAAATGAGGAGTTTATAATCTTTGAGCCTCTACAATATTTTTAGGCTTAGAAAGGAGTAGATTTTATTGAAAAATAGTTCTAAAAATATTAAAATTCTTATCTTGCTAGTCATATAACAATATTGTCGAGGTTTAAATATATAAACTTCTCATAAAAAATGCATTGTTTATAATCTTTGAGCCTCTACAATATTTTTAGGCTTAGAATGGAGTAGATTTTATCGAAAAATACTTTAAAATAAATATTAAAACTCTTGTGTTACCCTTATAACAATATTGTTAATATTGTCGAGGTTCAAATATATATAAAAATATATATGAGTTGTTTATTATTTGAATTTTTGAATTTAATTAAGGAATCAACCCAAATTTGGAAACCTTATAATAATATTGTCGAGGTTAAAAGGAAAACGTGTAGTTGTAATCTTTGAGCCTCTACAATATTTTTAGGTTTAGAATGTAGTAGCTTCTATTGAAATTTACGTTTAAAAAAAATATTAAATTCTGTCTTGTTAGCCTTATAACAATATTGTCGAGGTTTAAATATATAAATTTCTCATAAATGGAAAATGAGTTGTTTATAATCTTTGAGCCTCTACAATATTTTTAGGTTTAGAGTGGAGTAGCTTGTATTGAAAATTACCTTTTAAAAAAAATTTAAACTCTGTTTTATTAGCCTTATAAAAATATTGTCGAGGTTCAAATATATAAATTTCTCATAAATGGAAAATGAGGAGTTTATAATCTTTGAGCCTCTACAATATTTTTAGGCTTAGAAAGGAGAAGATTTTATTGAAAAATAGTTTTAAAAATATTAAAATTCTTTAGTCATATAACAATATTGTCGAGATTCAAATATATAAACTTCTCATAAAAAATGCATTGTTTATAATCTTTCAGCCTCTACAATATTTTTAGGCTTAGAAAGGAGTAGATTTTATTGAAAAATAGTTTTAAAAATATTAAAATTCTTATCTTGCTAGTCATATAACAATATTGTTGAGGTTCAAATATATAAACTTCTCATAAAAAATGCATTGTTTATAATCTTTGAGCCTCTACAATTAATATTTTTAGGTTTAGAATGGTGCAGTTTTATCGAAAAATGCTTTAAAATAAATATTAAAACTCTTGTGTTACCCTTATAACAATATTGTTAATATTGTCAAGGTTCAAATATATATATATAAATATAAATGAGTTGTTTATTATTTGAATTTTTGAATCTAATTAAGGAATCAACTCAAATTTGGAAACCTTATAATGAGTGGAGTAGCTTGTATTGAAAATTACCTTTTAAAAAAATTTTAAACTCTGTTTTATTAGCCTTATAAAAATATTGTCGAGGTTCAAATATATAAATTTCTCATAAATGGAAAATGAGGAGTTCATAATCTTTGAGCCACTACAATATTTTTAGGCTTAGAAAGAAGTAGATTTTATTGAAAAATAGTTTTAAAAATATTAAAATTCTTATCTTGCTAGTCATATAACAATATTGTCGAGGTTCAAATATATAAACTTTTGAAAAAAAATGCATTGTTTATAATCTTTGAGCCTCTACAATAATTTTAGGCTTAGAATGGAGTAGATTTTATCGAAAAGTACTTTAAAATAAATATTAAAACTCTTATGTTACCCTTATAACAATATTGTTAATATTGTCGAGGTTCAAATATATATATAAATATATATGAACTGTTTATTATTTGAATTTTTGAATCTAATTAAGGAATCAACCCAAATTTGGAAACCTTATAATAATATTGTCGAGGTTAAAAGGAAAACGTGTAGTTTGTAATCTTTGAGCCTCTACAATATTTTTAGGCTTAGAATGTAGTTGCTTCTATTGAAATTTACTTTTAAAAAATATATTAAATTCTGTCGTGCTTGTATTGAAAATTACCTTTTAAAAGAATTTTAAACTCTGTTTTATTAGCCTTATAAAAATATTGTCGTAGTTCAAATATATAAATTTCTCATAAATGGAAAATGAGGAGGTTATAATCTTTGAGCCTCTACAATATTTTTAGGCTTAGAACGGAGTAGATTTTATTGAAAAGTAGTTTTAAAAATATTAAAATTCTTATCTTGCTAGTTATATAACAATATTGTCGAGTTTTAAATATATGAACTTCTCATAAAAATGCATTGTTTATAATCTTTGAGCCTCTACAATATTTTTAGGCTGAGAATGTAGTAGATTTTATCGAAAAATACTTTAAAATAAATATTAAAACTCTTGTGTTACCCTTATAACAATATTGTTAATATTGTCGAGGTTCAAATATATATATAAATATAAATGAGTTGTTTATTATTTGAATTTTTGAATCTAATTAAGGAATCAACTCAAATTTGGAAACCTTATAAGAATATTGTCGAGGTTAAAAGGAAAACGAGCAGTTTGTAATCTTTGAGCCTTTACAATATTTTTAGGCTTAGAATGTAGCTTCTATTGAAATTTACTTTTAAAAAAAATATTAGATTATGTCTTGTTAGCTTTATAACAATATTGTCGAGGTTCAAATATATAAATTTCTCATAAATGGAAAATGAGTTGTTTATAATCTTTGAGCCTCTACAATATTTTTAGGTTTAGAGTGAACTCTGTTTTATTAGCCTTATAAAAAATTGTCGAGGTTCAAATATATAAATTTCTCATAAATGGAAAATGAGGAGTTTATAATCTTTGAGCCTCTACAATATTTTTAGGCTTAGAACGGAGTAGATTTTATTGAAAAATAGTTTTAAAAATATTAAAATTCTTATCTTGCTAGTCATATAACAATATTGTCGAGGTTCAAATATATAAACTTCTCATAAAAAATGCATTGTTTATAATCTTTGAGTCTCTACAATATTTTTAGGCTTAGAATGGAGCAGATTTTATCGAATAATACTTTAAAATAAATATTTATTATTTGAATTTTTGAATCTAATTAAGGAATCAACCCAAATTTGGAAGTCTTATAATAATATTGTCAAGGTTAAAAGGAAAACGAGTAGTTTGTAATCTTTGAGCCTCTACAATATTTTTAGGCTTATAATGTAGTAACTTCTATTGAAATTTACTTTTAAAAAAAATATTAAATTCTGTCTTGTTAGCCTTATAACAATATCTTGCTAGTCATATAAAAATATTGTCGAGGTTCAATATTGTCGAATATATATATAAATATATATGAGTTTATTATAACAATATTGTTAGACTTAAGGGAGAAGATTTTATTGAAAAATACTTTGTCGTGTTTCAAATATATCAAAGGAAATGAGTTATTTAGAATCTTTTAACCTTTACAATATCTTTAGGTTTAAAATGGAGTAGATTTTATAGAAAAATACTTTTAAAATATAATAAAACTCTTATCTTGTCAGCCTTATAACAATATTATTGAGAATCAAGTATGTAAACTTCTCATGTAAGGAAAATGAGTTGTTGATAATCTTCGAGCCTCTATAATATTTTGAGGCTTAAAATGGAGTTGATTTTATTGAAAAATACTTTAAAAAATAATTAGTTGAGGCTCAAATATATAAACTTCTTTTAGAAGGAAATGATGAGTTTATAATTTTTGAGCCTCTACAATATTTTAAGTCTTAGAATGGAATTGATTTTATTAAAAAATACTTTAAAAAAAACTTCTCATTGAAGAAAATGAGTTGTGTATAATTTTTGAGCCTCTACAATATTTTTAGGCTCAGAATGGAGTATATTTTATTGAAAAATACTTATTGTTAACTTGAGAACGAGAATACGAGTTTCGACAAAAGTTTCCACACCTCTTCTCTTAGATTTATGTTTGCTTGTCTTTTCTTGTTCCGGAAATTTCAAGAACAAAATTCTTTTTGTAGTTGTAAACTTCTAATAAAAGGAATATGAGCTTTTTTATAATGTTTCTACAATATTTTTTGGCTTAGTTAAAACTCTTTTCTTGTTAGCCGTATAACAATATTGTCAAGATTCAAATATATAAACTTATCATATAAGGAAAATGAGTTATTTATAATTTTTGAGCCTCTGCAATATTTTTGGCTTAGAAGAGATCTTTGAGCCTCTACAATATTTTTAGGTTTATATTTTATTGAAATATACTTTTAAAAAGTAATTTATAATGTTTGAGCCTCTAAAATCAATTATATTTAAAAGAAAAGGGGTTATTAATTTGGAATAAGATAAATCTATCAAAAATCAATAGAAATCGATGCCAAATAAAAGGGTCTCTTTCTCTCTCTACAAGCATTCCACGAACCATAGCTCCTCATGTGATCGCTTCTCACGTAACCAGTGGGGCTCATGTGGAGAAAAAAACGAGGTTGGCAATTAGAGAAATCGTGGAGGAAAATCACGGAGAAGGAGAATCGAGGAGGAAAATCACTCCCATTTTTTATTAATGATTTGTTATGTTCACATACTAATTTTGTTTATTTATTTATTTTGATACAGTCAATCGAGTATGGCGTTCTTTGGAGTTAGGTACATCAACTTTCATTCATTAATCTAGACTTCAATTTTAACGGTTTTTTTTGGTTATATACTGCACACATGTGCAAAATACTAGTATTTTTTAGTTTACAATACAATCGATTTAATTACACCACTTTCACAATCAATTTCTTCTGCGAAACCACACAAAGATTTGTCCAAAATGCGGATGTATTATGATATTGTGAATTAGGGTTATTTAATAAATCGATAAGATATTATGAAACCTCATTTTAATTAAATCGTATACGTATGTGCAAATTACTAGTCTTGGCAGATTAAAAACAATATTTTCGAGTTTCAAATATTTAAACTTCTTATAAGGGGAAAATGAGTTGTTTATAATCTTTTAAAGCTTCTTTGGGCTCAGAATAGAGTAAATTTTATTGACAAATAAATATTAAAAAAATATTAAAAATCTTAACTTGTTAACCATCACTATTATTGTAAAGATTCAAATATAAATTACTGCTCATAAAAGAAAATTGAATAGTTTATAATGTTTGAGCCTCTACAATTTTGTTATTCTCAGAGTTGCTTATCTGAAGTAAAAAATAGAAATAATATTGATGGGAATGAGTAAAAAGAATATTGAAAAAATATTAATTGTTTTTAATAGCATAAGGAGAAATTTTAATGGCTTTTTTTCCTTCATAGAATTAGAACAAAACTGTCAAGGTCATATGAACATTATTGTTTAGGTTCAATATTAATTTTTTTTTCCCATAATGTTCGATAATTAACATCGACCTCATACCTTTGAGTGCGGAAGTATTTTTGAATCTTGAATTGATCACGGTTTTCCCGGTCGGTCGTACAATCACATTGGAAAGTACACGCACTTTCACGGTTTAATTACCCAACTCTTATGTTAAGATATGCTCTTGAGAGAATCCATGACCTGCATGCGAGTAACTAGTTTAGGATTGTTTGGGATGATAAGTACCCATTATTGATATTTGTCTCGTTATGCCCTAAACTCATTTTGTTACATTAGTCATAATATACCTAATCCCTTAAAGGCATATTTGACTCATTTTTATTTCCATACATTCACAATTATGGCAAAAAAATTCCTTTTTTTGTGGTCCACAGTAATGAAGAGGTCTCATAAATGGCTTTAATATAAGTTATTGGATATTCATATCACTCATTTATCATTATCATGACCTCATCTTGACTCTTTCCTCGATATTTCAATAACTTCTCATTGCTATATAACATACTTTCTCATCTTGTATGTGTGTGCACCGGTGTTTTATATTAAACAAACATATGAAAAATATGAAGAAAAAAAGAAATATTTATTATAGAACAAATGAAGTGTGATACAACAATTTATCACATTCTACGCAATCCTAGAGATTTAACATGTCCTACATACACAGTGTCTCTCACAAAGTTGTATTTAATATCAATATGCATAGTTCTGCTATGACATTTTGGATCTTTCGTGTGTATCCTACGGTCAGGAAAACATCCCGCCGTAGTCACACTTCGGCTTCTAGCTTTACATGGTAATCAGTAGATAAAGCACAGTAATAAAAAAATCACATCACTAATTTATTACATTAATAATCCATTATTCACAAATTACAGATAACATTAATAATCACTTTATGGAAAGCAGTAAATGAAGAAAGTACACCAAACTATATCTCCGTGAACTCGAAGGGTAGATCCGTCTCCTGTGCTGGTCCTTCCACGGAACTGAGCATGCATACTCAGGTCGTCAGAGCGACACAATAACAATATTATTATAATAAGATGAAACAGGTAAATGAGGTAATACTAATGTAAGAACAATGCAAGTAATCACTATGTCACTATATGATGCAGAATATGTTCTGTGTCCCTATCGGTCTCTAGGTCATGTTTGAAATCGCATAGTGGAAGGAGGATCATGTTTAACAGGAGTCTCGTACATACCCGAGACAACAACCCACATGCTCGGAACCTAACCCTATCAGCCGGATCGCTAGATCCTACCTAATATATATATCACTGCTCGAAAACACGGTCCCGCTAAATACGATTCTCTTTCCACTTCGATTTCCCCTTTATCCCCAGGTTTACACTATTTGTGATCTTGATTCAGTCGTGTACAAATATACCAATGGCACGGTTTTATCACTGCTCACTGTATCAATCACTGTCACGAATATTCACTTCCCATTGGTAAACTCGTCACTTCTAAGCCAACATCAACCACGCACGATAATGCAATGTCCACTGACTAGAACACACACTAACACTAAGTATATGGCAAATGGGGTATGATATATGTATGTATGCTATCAATAAGCTAAGTATGATATGAATCAACATGCATGTCATTAACTTACATAATTTGCATAAATTCATCCGTTTAGAATTCAACAAAATGATGCAAGTAAGATAATTAGAACATTCAGTCAGCAATTCATCTAAATTAGTTTCAGTTCAATCGGGATTCCGGTTTTCAAGATACAGCTGTTTCATTTTAAGTGCTCGCGGCTGGAAATTCAGTTTCAGAACTGAACGTCCGTTTCGCGACACGAATTGCACCCAGTTGGGTTCAGAATTTAGCGACGCTACAGTTGAATAAAATCTAGAGTTTTCGATAGAGTATTCAACGCAACAGACGGATCCTCAATCGCATCTGTACGTTGAAAGTTATACACAGTTTAACCTCAGTGTGTCATTTCTGAATCTGTTCTGGACAGTTATACGTTCTGCCCTTTTATTTACAGTTTAAAATAGCAAACGTCAATGAAACGGAATGGAACCACTTGTTTTGTTTAGCTAACAGAATTATCTTTAATCTACTGCAGAGTTCCATAACATACGACTTCAGGAAACACAGTGACACACATCTTGGGACAGTACACAATAATCAGAGTCGCTCTGGACTGCAGTCCAGAGTCGCACTCCGATCTAAATATCATCACAGTTACAGAACAGAAATCATTAGAAGTTTACATAGGGTTAAAGTTCGTCAAGTCGGCTTCGATTTAAGCCCTCGAACGTATCATTCCAGTATGCACATAATTTACAGGGATTTTATTCATTTTCAGATACGGGAAAAATTCTAGTTTTATTGGCATATTTGGGGTATCAATTTTAGTCACTAAGAATCGTATTTTCCAGTGAGATTCATACACGCTATTCATCATCATATGGGTCAACAGAAAACATCGGTTTCCATCAAAATAAACAATTATTTTCATTGGGCTCTAGCATCGAACACATAGGTCGCATAATATATCGGGAATTAGTAAATCTATAAACTCTAAAATTTAGGTTTGTACCACAATTCTATTAGCATGTAGCAAGTAAACACTTGCCTGGAAATGTCTCGGGGTCGCACGGCAGCAGCAACGTCACAAATGCGCGTTGTACGCCGTGAAACGGATTACGCGAGCTTGGCTCAAGATGCAAAATTTGCGTCGGAGTTGCCCGGAGCCGTCAAGTGCCTGCTGGAAGCGGAGGTGGTGCTCTGTGGTTGGCCTGGGACTTGCTGGGGTCGACGACGGTGCTCCGGCGGAAGGCAACAGTGAGTTCGTAGCGAGGGGATATCGATTTACGGTTGGCAGTCTTGGAGGGAAAGAGAGAGAGAGAGAGACTCGGTTGTGTAGGTGTAGGGGTGTGGGTGATGATGCTGATGACGAGAAGGTCGTAGGGTGGTCGGCGATGTGGTGGGGAGTTCGCCGGCGTCGAGGGCGTAAGGTGACCGAGTTCGGGTGTAATGGGTCTTGTGTGCAGGGGATCTCGGGTTGATGGGGTGTAGCGGTGAGGAGTCCTGTTGGTGGAGGAGGAGTGAGCGAGGGTTGTCGAGGGGTAGTCGCCGGCGGTGGAGTGAGGGACACGGCGGAGTTGGGTGCTCGGTGAGTTTTTGGTGAATGGAGAGAGGTGAAGAGATTTCTGAAAATGAAGGAGAAGAGAGAGATGAGGGCATGAGGAATGAGTGAGGGTTGAATGTCGTGGGTGAAACGTTGCAAGAATGGAGGCGTGGGCGTGGGCGCGAGCTGCGGTGGAGGGGGCGTTCGCGAGCGGGAAAGGGGGAGGTTACCGTTGGAGGAGGAGAGAAGATAAACAGGAGTGGGTCGGGTCGGGTGTTGAGGAGCGGGCTGGGGGAGTGGGCCGGGCTTGGGTAGGGTTTTTTTAAAATAAAATTTCCTTTAAAAAAAACGTGGGCTGAGGTTAGAATGGGCCGGGATTTTAAATATAGAATTTATTAAAATAAGAAGGTGAGTGGGCTGAAAGAGGGAGTGGGCTGGGGATTTAGTTTAAAGAATTTATTTTTAAAAAATGGTGAATGGGCTGAGGATTTAATAAAGGGTTTAAAGTAAAGTATTTTACCCATTTTAGTTTAAATAAAGTATTGTTACAAACATTGGAATGCCAGTCAATACTCCCAATTGTAGAAATCTCACATCCGCCTCCATCGTTGATAAGGCTATGTATGTTTGCTTCTTACTATCCAGGAGACGGCGACATTATTAAGTAAAAAAGCATATCCTGACGTTGATTTACGTTCATTTAGGGCTCCTCCCCAATCAGCATCCGAGATATCTGAAATATGAAAATCCTCTTAGATATCATAGGGAATAATTCGCAGCACCTCTCAGATAACTGAAAATCCTTTTTACAGCTTTTCCAATGTGCTCTTTCTGGATTTGATTGATATCTACTCACTAGACTCACGACATAACAAATATCCGGCCGAGTACACATCATTGCGTACATCAGGCTCCCAACAGCACTGGAATAGCGGACATTTTTCTTTTCATTTCGCTCTTCTAGAGTCTTAGGACATAACCTAAGGCTTAAAACCCCATCTTTCGCAATGGGGTTGTCAATGGGTTTGCAACTACTCATGTTAAAATGTTTAAGAATCTTATTAATATATGACCCTTGCGATGGAGTTAAAAGTTTTCTTGAACGGTCTCTTTGGATCTTAACCCCGAGAATATAATTTGCATCTCCCATGTCCTTCATTTCAAAATTGGAGGACAACCATTCTTTAATGGTGACAACATGCTTCTTGTTATTCTCAGCCAATAAAATATCATCCACAAAAAGTGATAGTATCACAAATCTATCTTCAGACTGCTTTACATACACACAGTGATCTTAATCAATCATCACAAATCCAAATGTGATCATGAATTGATGATATTTCAAATACCATTGTATGGATGGTTGAAGTCCGCATACTTTGCTCTCCTGACCTTTAACAATGAAACCTATAGGTTGTTCCATGTAGATTTCCTCATCCAATTCTCTATTGAGAAATGCAGTCTTGATATCCATCCGGTGTAATTCTAAGTTCAGATGTGCCACTATAGATAGAATAAGGCGAATAGAGGCAAACTTAACTATATGAGAAAATGGTTCTTTGTAATCTACAACTTCTTGTTAGGTATAACCTTTTGCAATAAAACAAGCTTTATATCGTTCAATAGAACCATCCGCATTACGCTTAATTTTGAGAATCCATTTATTTCCAATTGCTTTGGCAAAAGATCGACCAAGTCCCAAATATGGTTGGTACTCGTTGACTCTATTTCCTCTTCCATCGCATTTTTCCATTCTTCCTTTGCAAGACACGAGAGCTTCTTTCAATGTTTGTGACTCTTCGCCATCTTGAGGAGTAACAATAAATACTTCTCTCTCAATCTTAAAACGACGTCGCGGGATACTGTTACGGTTACTCCTTCATATTAGAGCTTCTTGTCGAATAGACTCTCTAGGTATTTCGCTCCCACCTGGATCATGATGTCTAGGCATTTCCTCATTTTCCTCAACTACATCAGGAGGTTTGGGGAAATCCTCATTGACCCTAAGTGCGCAAAAACCGTGACATGCCTGTCGCCTAAAATCTCGTCATGAGAAACCTAGTCACGCCTTTAACCATGACCATGTCTCTTTTTCGTTATGATTAAGACCGTGACCATATATGTGGCATTACTAAAAACGGATCAAACAACTAAATGAAATATGTGTAGCGTCCATATATGTATTCACCGTTATAATCGTGACCAATATATCTCGTATGGTCACTGTCACGTCCCGCTTCCCAAAATACAGACTACGAGGGGTGACTAGGCCAACCATGCTCCTACGATCAGGGAATAATCCCGCTAGGGGTGGTAATTGAACGAGCCAGCTCGGGTTCGATTAAGGTTCGGCTCGGTATCAGCTCGTTCAAATTCGGTTCATTTATTAACGAGCCGGACATGAGCCAGAAAGCCTGGCTCGTTTATTAAACGAGCCGGACTCGAGCTCAGCCAGGCTCGTTCGGTATTGACTCGGGTTCGGCTGGGTTACACAGTTTGAAAAAAAACAGTAATATGTAATATATAGCAGATTCTATACAACTCTCAGAACACTTAATTCAATTAAATGACAGTATATAAAGTGTACTGAGATAAATATAAAACCCAGCACTTAGACCCATTCAATGCCCTAGATGTTAATGTTTTTTAATTTTTCCATATCTCAAAACCCTGAGTTTTAAGCATTATTGTTAATTATGTGTTTTTCTTGGAAGATACTATTAATATGAGTAAATGAGCTGAAAACGAGCCGAACTCACAAACGAGCTCTAAACGAGCTCAGTTGAGCTCGGCTCGTGAAATCGGCTCGTTTAGTTAATGGGCCACAAATGAACCGAACACGAGCTGGGCATGTTTAATCGAGCCGGACTTGAGCCGAGCATCTCTAGCTCGATTAACTAAACGAGCCGGACTTGGGCCGACAAAAAGAACCACGAGCCGAACTCGAGCCGAGCTTGGTTGGCTCGAGTTCGGCTCGTTTACACCCCTAAATCCCGCCGTAGTCACACTTCGGCTTCTAGCATTACATGGTAGTCAGTAAACAGTGCAAGAGTAAAGGAAATTCCAGTTCACAACTTTTATTACATCACAATAAAAAGATTTCGAGATACATTTATTTTGCATAAGGGAAAAACTAACCAACGAAATACAGGGTGCTTAAAGCAAACGAAATGGCGCTGATGATACAGTCTAGACCTCCGCGATCTCGAAGGGCCGGTCCTGCTCCGTGACTGGGTCCACTTCGCCTTCTGAGCATGCACACTCAGGTCGTCAGGGCGACGCATATAGCAATAAATATATATAATGGGTACAATGCTATTAAACATGAAAGGCGCAACAGAATACAGAACATGAGAATAATGAATATCAAATAAATATGAACAGTGCGATATGAGCATCATATCGGTAAACCAGGCAATGTGTATGTCGCTACTTATCAGTCACTAAGTCGATGAAATCGATTGGTGGAAAGGATGCTCATGTTTAACAAGGGTCTCGTGCATGCCCGAGACTACGGTCTACTGTTGTCCGGGACATAACCATGCAGTCGTGCCGCTAGGCCCACAACCTAATGTGTGTGTCTAATAGCGAATGATCATCCTCTAAGTCACTGTACCTCGCTAAATACGAGTTCAATATCACCTTGATTTCCCCCATTCCCTGGGTCATAATATGTATTCAAGCATTAGATAGGTTGTGAACAAATACGTATCGGTTTCACTTTCAATCACATTTCCGCTTATCAATATCACTTTCGCATTTGCCACAACCCAATTACTAACACTTATAAATCGACAATGCAAAACAGTCGTTAGGTATTAGTGTAACGATTACTATGCAGGAGGTATAGAGCAAACACAAAATAGGTAGAAATGCACCGAACAGATATTCATTAAATCACGACAGCCAACGCCACATGACTTGCAAAATTCATCATAAATCACCCGTATAGAGTAGACCGAAACAATATAAAAGGCGTACAATGTATATTTGATTATTTACGCGGTAAAAGTAGTTTCATGTCAAACGGAATTCAGGTTAGGGACTTATCGTCATTTTAAATCAGCGATCAGTTGCTGGAATTCCAGTTTCAAAACTGGAAGTCCAACTTCGTACGCAGTTTACAAGGGATTATGTTTAGATTCAGGTGTTTCCCCAGTTGAATAAAATCTAGTTCTATCTGTTAGGTTTCCAACGCATCAAGTGGATTATCAATAGCCTTCCTGTACTAGAAGTTATGTCCTGTTTAATGTGCCGGTGTAAGAAATGTCACTGCAGAAACTGCAGAACATATCAACATTCTAAAGTACAAACTAAATATCAAACGACTGTGAAACTGCACGGGACCAGATTCATGTGTTATCTAACTAAATTATCTACGCGATTATATGGGGTTCCATGCATTTTCAGTTTTAAGTAAGGACGTGCAGGTATTTAAATTCAGGCATCTTCGTGAAATGCTGCCCCAGACTGCAGTCCAGTGCCGCATTCGCAGCCAAATCTCGTTACAGTAATCTATAAATGTCGAGAAATAAACAATGTATGGTTCTATATTATCAATTCGGCTTCGATATGAGCCGTATAACATCACATTCCAAACTGTATTGAATTTACAATGATTTTAACGAGGTAACATGCGCGGTAAAATTTCAGATTTAGTGTCGCCTTTAGGAGGCGACTTTACATGATTATACACGATATTTTGCATCCGAATTCCTACACGGTATTCGTATCAATAAAGGGATCTAACGCAGGTTCCGCCATAACAAGATATGTTTTGGTCTATAGTTTGCATCAAACATTAGGGTAGTGTTTGGTAATCGGTCATAAACACACATCTACACTACTATATAACAAAACAATCTAACATTATTATCTAAATTAGGTCTTAAGATAGCATGAACAACAAGAGATGGATTTTCTCTTGCCTTTGGCGAAAGTGGCACAACTGAGGCGGCATCACGACACAGGCTATAACCACGGCACGATTCACGCGTGACTAGCACGACTCTGGTGATGACTTGGGGAGGCTCGACACGATGCAGAGGTGAGAATGGGCGCTGTGACACGGTGGTGAGGGAAGCGGAGCTCCGGGGTGTTGTGGCGACGAGAGAGGAGGTGGCGTCAATGGTGTCGAGCTCCGGTGGCGGTTGCAACGGGGAAGGACGCGCTCGGGTGAGGGGATGGAGTTGAGGAAGCGAGGAGGTCGGGGCTCTTCGCTGAGGTAGAGCCGGTGGTGGCTGTGGCGATGGATGCAAGGGCCCGGTGGGTCGATGGAGGCAGCGAGGCGGCAGTGGGTTCATGGCGTCGGTGGGCTCGAACTGAAGGAGGAGGGGCTCGTCGGCTGTGAAGAGGGAGCACCGGGGATGGAGTTGGGTTGGCTTGGGAGCTCGAAGGTGTCGGTGGTCGCCTGAGGTGGTCGTCGTGGCCGTTGGGGAGCGAGTCTCGTAGAGACATCGGCAAGGGAGAGAGAGAGGGGAGCAGTGAGGATTTGGGGAGGTGATCTCGGGGATTCGTTGGCATGGGGCGCGGTCGTTACGGCGTGGGCGCGAGGTAGGAAGAGACGTTGGGGAAAGGAAATGAGCGGGAAAAGAAAATGAGGCGAGGGAGAAGAAGAAGGAAGTGGGTGAGTCGGGTCTGGTAGTGTTAGGGTTAGGTTTAGGAGTTAGGATTAATAATTAAGTAAAATAATAAAAAAAAAATTTAAAAATCTAAAAAAATGCAAAATTATTCTAGGAAAATCTGAAAAAAATATACGGAAAAATATATAAGAGAACCGGTGATTTACAGTTACGGTTTAAACCGTGACCAAAAGGTTAAACTATAATATCGAATACCTGCTATAGTAGGTAACCGTGACTATATAGATCTCATAGTCACGGTTTAAACCTTGACCATAAGGGAAAACCATAGTGAAGTTTAAACTATAATATAGAATACCTGTTATAGAAGGTAACCATGACTATATCCTATGGTCATGGTTAAAACCGTGACCATATTATCAATTTTTTTTAAACAGAAATCTACGCGCTCCATGCGTGCTTCTTTCAATTACAACCAACAATAGATGATGATAATACGATCAAATCTCATACAATTATAACAATCAAGAAGTAATATGATTAGAATCAAACACAATTATAAACAAAATATATACACCAAACAATATAATCAATAAACCAATAAAACAAATGTTTGTATCAACAAATCAAATGTTTGTATCAAAAAATCAATAATCTTTGGTCGTTGGGACGATTAAGCTCCATCGTCCCGTGACTTGAACATAATCCCAAACTCATCTCGTATGGCCTGCCTGATAGCCTCTACATTTGACCGCCTCAACCCCTCGATCTGCGCATCAAGCATATCCACCCACACATTAAGCTGCTCCACTCGATCTTGGAGCCGACGAATCTCCTTCTGCAACGCAGCGGCCATATCTTCCCGCGTTTAGGCCATAACGTACTCGTGGACGGACAGAGGCCTGGCAAAGTATCGGTGGGCCCAAGGACCAACCCCGCGCTCATAACCACCATGATGTCTGCCGGATATCGAATCCAGAATAGGGACAATGGCGGTAATCGAGTCGTCCGGGCCAAGTCCTAAGGCGTTTGTCCTCTCCTGGAACTGGGTCTGTGAAGAATACACACACACACATGTTAATTTAAATACAGTATCGACTTGATTATATGAAACTTACTATATACTCGCCCGTGCCCTTGTGTAACGCGGACCGTCTCCTGGTAGCAGTGTAGTTGGCGGGGTCTTTCTTTTTCTGCGATAAAATTAGGATTTATTTCAATAAGTAATTTGCGACAAAGAAAACATATATTTTTAAACGTCGAAATACTCACGAGCTGGTGCTGAGTGCTAGCCTGCGACTACTTCCCTTGGATCAGGATAGCGCGTTCTCTGACACCCTTGTTCCAGTTCTCCCTGTTGCGAATCGACGCCGCCTTACAAAATATATTGAAGAAAATATTATATATCACAAAATATGATTTCATGTTATATTATTATAATCTTAAAAATTAAATTTATACCTGAACATCATCACGCTCGTAAAACGCGACTAGCAGCGGTCAATCCTCACTCTAGACATCCTGAAAAATGGCCTCCATCATCGCCTCCCTTTATTCCTCAGTCGTCGTAGCCCAGGTAATGTAATGATGCTTCCTTCATATCGACGTCTCCTCTTGATAACTTGGCATTTAGATATGACCTAGTCTATGGGCCGATATGCATCGAACAGCGTATGAATGCCATCCTCGCCGATGACGCCAATGAATCTGTAATGTCCCTGGGTCTGAAATTACAAAAATTTAATATATATATATATATATATATTATATAACGACGATTAAATTTAAATGTATAAAAGGGTATGTGATACCTTGCTGATCAGTCATATTTATTGCACATTTGCACAGTCATTTTCCCTATTATTATTAATTATTAAAATGTGTTATTTATAATTTAAGAACATATATGGGTTTATTTGTAAAAAGAATTTTGTCATATGTTTCTTAATTTATAATTAATATAATTGGGGAATATATGCATATCATATTTAAATAAAATATCCATGAGATTATTAATTATTAAAATATGCATATTATATCATATCAAATATTCTTAACTAATATTATTAAGATATCATATCATATCATTGGTTGGAATATTATCTCAAATAAAATAAATACTACTAACAATTTGATTTGAGATATTGTGCAGGTTTAAAATAACAAATCAGCTCAAGACTGCAAAGAGGATTGAGGAAATCAAATCAAATCGAATGAGCAAACCAAATTTGCCGAATATTGGGAGCAAATTGAAGAATCTCACAACTGCAGAGAGAAAGAGAAATTTTTGGAATATTTTTATCAGAAAAATCTCCTAACATCACAAGAAGAAGGCATAAAAAACCTGGAGACGCAACTCCATCAGAAGGCGGCGGAACCGCGATTAAAAGGCGTAAGGAGCGGCGGAAGCGCGGTCTAATCGTGGTCATTGGATATGAGAATTCAAGGGCATGATCGTCTTTTCACATAGTTTAAGATGACATTAGGGTTTCAAGTTCCAGAGCCTATAAAAAGGACCGAGTGCAATTAGGGTTAATCATTTATCCATTGATCTACTGATCGAGCAATCTAAATCTCTCGAGAAAACTAGGGTTTGTAGTTTAGTTTTTTAGCGATCAACTTCTCTAATGCAATTTATTATTCAATAAATGGTAGATTTTTTTTAATCTTGTCTCATTACTTTCCGCATTTTATTTTTTGCATTTACTTTCCGTAATTTTAATTTTGTTATTTCTTATGGGTTCATTCATCTTTAATCTTTCCTCATTTACTTCGTTTTCCCCGATGAGTGAGTAAATTCTTGCTTGCTAGGGGTTGTAGGATAGGGTAGTATAATGGATGAAAAAATCCCTTAATTTCTTTTTAAAGTTTTAATTTTTATAAACTTTAGCAAAATAAGACTTAATCCTCTTATTCGGCCATGTTATCTATTCATAATAGTTACGACAACGATTTGAGATTCATTAATACTTGCTTTGTTGAGAGCTTGAGATAAATAGGGATCAATGGAAGGACAAGGGTCGGTAGAGAGAAACCCTAATTCTTCCAAAAATCCTAATCCGCATTTATTGCTATTTCTCTAGTATTAAAAAATTAAAAAATAAAAAGAATTATTTTTAAAACTCTATCCATTAACTACTCAATCCGATAAACCCTAAAAGCCCTTCTCTTATAAATTTTCAAATTTTCTTAGTATAAAACGATAAGAATCCACCTTTCTTTATTAACTCGTCTAAAACAAGATAAGTAATTCATCATTTCCCTGTAGAAGACCCGTACTCACTATCAGCTAGCTATTGCGACACCGTTATTAATTGCGGTATTTAGAACACATACAAAGACTCAGTTTTTCACACCAATCAAATGGCGCAATTACTGGGGAAATAGTAGTGATATTTTTCTTGTTATTCGGCTTGATTTCTAAAAAAAATCCAGAAAAAAATAAAAATAAAAAGAGAACCAAAAAACCGCATTTTGTGTTTTTAAAGATTCTTGTGCGAGTTTTGCAAGAAATTTGGAGCAATTGGAGCGAACCAACAGAGATTCAGAGATAATCAAATAGGACCAGATGAGCATTAGAATGCTGTGAAAATTTTTGGAGAAGAGACTTCATCAAACGGCGGCGGAACCATGGCCAAAAGGCGTGTTTGGCGGCTGAACCGTAGCCATCTTGGGGAGTTAAGCCCCCAAATCTTTCAAATATTATTTTATCGTCTTTCGCTCTCTTCTGAAGCTCCAATAAACTGTTTTTACCTGCAGGATTCTTTGCAAACAACGCCGCTAAAAAAATCTATTTGCGTGTTTTTGGATTGTTTTGCATATTTAAAACGGACATTAAGGGGCAAGAAACCCAACTTTAGATTAGGTAGGGATTTCATCACCCTTCCTAGGCCCCACAAATCACAAACAAGTATACATGTCACGCCCCACTTCTCAGTATACGGAGAAGTAGACGTGACAGGCCGCGATATGTTTACTCAGAAGTAAACACGCTAAGCGTAAATAAGCAATATAAATAAATACACAAGATTAACAAGAGATGTAATAATAAACAACAACTTTTATTAGCATTCTTTCTTTACATTACAACTGATTTGAAAAGAAATGTACAATGATAAAAACAATGCCTAAACAGTGGCATACGAATGAAAAGGAAATAAATACAAGTAATCTAGAAGTCTGGCCCTTCTGTGAACTGATCCAAGTCCTCCTAGCTGGGCTCGGTCTCTGAGAGTCGAGTCCTCCTGACGAGCATTCCAAGAAAAGAAAGAAACAGGAATGTCGTCAGCGAACTAACGCTCGGTAAGTCCCAAAAGAAAGAATAGAATAGAACAAGTAGATAGGGAAGAACTGATAATTTATACAGGTATATATTTGTTAAACTAACGTAGTTGTTTGTAGCTTGGTACAGAAGGTGTCAGTGTATACGAGAAGAGTCCAACTTTCCCCGTGGAGTAAGGTAACCCGGTAGTACAAGGCCCCGTCAAGACCCATGGGACAACAACAATAGATGTTTATCTACGTCTTTTAGTGTCCATCATCGTGTCACTTTTAACACATTCCGTACCAATCTACCCCGTTAAAACCCCGTAATGTATATTGTACTGATTTGTAGTTATCAGACTTGCCGAGACCATGGATATAAGTTGTTCATGTAAACGGTTCAGGATGTATCAAGTAGTCATATAGTCAAGTCAAGTCATAGCCAAGTCATAGCTATGGTTCGGTCAAGTCAAGTCATATTTGCATGTTGATATTGTTCTGGTATTCAGGTTCAGGTTCAAGTATACATGTTGGTATATTGGATTCATGTTTGTATTGGATTCATGTTTGGATTGTGTCACGCCCCGCTTCCCAAAATACGGAATACAAGGGTGACAAGGCCAGCCATGCTCCTACGATCAAGGAAAAATCCTGTCGTAGTCATATTTTGGCTTCTAGAATTATATGGTAATCGGTAAAATACAGTACGGGTAAAGAGAATGCAGTCACTAAAACTATCGGATATAAAGAAATCTGAGCTCAATGGAAGTAAGTAAAAGGGCAACTAACCAGGAATATCAATAGAGAAATGGAACTGGTTCACTGGTCTGGATCTTCATGGTCTTCTCGAGATCAGATGAATCCACCTCTATCACTGAGCATGCATACTCAGGTCGTCAGGGCGACACAATATCAATATTATAATAATAACAAGAGACAAGGAAATAAAATAATGACAGTGGAGATGATAAATGCAGGCAATCAATATGTCAATAACTGATGCAATGTATGATCTGTGTCCCTGTCGGTCTCTAGTCATATTGAAATCGAGTTGTGGAAAGGAGTGATCATGTTTAACGAGGGTTTCGTACATACCCGAGACTACGGTCCACTGTTGCCCGGGACATAACCCTGTCAGCCGGACCGCTAGGTCCAACCTAATATATAAGAGTCGCTGTTCGAATGATCATCCTCTAAATCACCGACCTCGCTAAATACAATTTCCTTTCCACTTCGATTTTCTCCTTTTCCCCAGGTTTCACTATTCATGAGTATGGGCTAGTTGTGTACAAGTACGCATCAATAACACGATTTTATTCACTGTTCACTGTATGGTCCATTGTCACGAATCACTCACTATTCACTGGCGTACTTGACACAACCACACCGATACTGTACACGTTCGACAATGCAATATACACTGAGAATTAACACGAATGTTCACTATCACTAGAGGTTTTGTAGTCGGGTAAAATTGTGAATCATGCCGCTAAACAGTTTATGTGTAGTACAAGTCGTTATGCATCTTATGAACATAGAAAATTCGTATTAAATTAGGCGTTTAGAATTAAGCAAAGATAAAACAATCAGTAATAAGTAAACTCAGTTGGCAGTTCAACAAAATTGATTTCAAGTCGATCGGGTTTCGGGTTCGTAAGTTACGGTCGTTTCATTTTAAGTGTTCGTTGCTGGAAATTCAGTTCCTGAACTGAAAGTCCATTTCGTAACACAGTTTTCACCCTGTTGGAATCAAAATTAGGCGATTCTATAGTTGAACAAAATTTAGGTTTATCAGTTAGGTTTCCAACTCACCAGACGGATCGATAATATACATGGTGTACTGGAAGTTATGCATTGTACGATAAAGGGGTATACGTTCTGTCCCTGTTTGGGACTGCTATATGTTCTGTTGATTTAAAATATAATTTAAATAGTAAACGACAGTAAAAACAAATGAAACCACTTTCAATGGTTATCTAACAGATTTATCTTCGCTATGGTATAGGGTTCCGCATCATAACATTTTCTTACAGCAGGTTGAAAGTATTACAAAACGAGAATCGACAGCCAGTGCTGCTCTGGACTGCAGTCCAGAGCCCCACTACGAACAAGTTTCCATCACCTTTTTAGCATAGAAACAGATTAAAACTCTTATGGGGTTCTATGTCGTCGAGTCGGCTTAGATATGAGCCCTCGAACGCAACATTCTGATTTGTAACCAATTAACTGTGATTTTTACAAGGTTTAGGTACGGGAAAATTTCAGTTTTAACGGGTCTAAATGGGAAAGACCTATCACGTCATTAAAGACCGTATTTTCTAGCCAAATCATAACACAACGTTCGTTATCACTAGGGACATCCTATGTGATTAGTTTCCGTCAATTTAACGGGGGTTTTCCATTCGGGTTTTGCATCGAACACTTGTATTACATTCGCACGAAAAGTATATTTGAAATTGATTGGTAATTGAATTGAATAGGTAATATTAGCATGAAGCATGCATTATGCTTGCCTGGCGATGTATCGACAACGTTACGGCAGCGGCAACGGCACGATCGTGACACAAGCGCGGCACGGCAACTCGACTTGGCTCGAGCTCGAGTTCTCGGCAGTGACGGCTTGGTTGCTGGGGTCTTGACGGCGAGGGTGGTGGTGGTCACTGTTGTCGGCGCTCGATGGCGAGGCAACCGGGGTGGCTGAAGTGGTCACGGTGTTGCAGTGGGGAAGGGGAGACAGTGTAGGAGGTCATGGTGGTGGTCACGACGATGGCAGGGAGGGGCTGGCCGAGGTGCACAGAAGGGTTGGTTGTGGGTGTTCTGCTGTAGTTTGGGTGGAGCTTGGAGTGGGGGCTCTGTTGGCGTCGAGGTAGGTGGAGGCAGCAGTGGTGTGAGGAGGGAAGTGGAGTGAGAGGGAGAATGAGAGTGAGGGGGAGAGAGAGGTGGGTTTTGGTGAGAGAGGGAGAGAGAGAGACAGGGTCGATGGAAGTTTCGCGAGCGCGCGCGCGAGGTCGTGGGTCGAGGAGTGGGGACGTGGTCGTGACGAGGAGCGGGGGCATAGGGACGAGCGGCGGGGACGTGGGGAAAGAAAGAAAGAAGCGGGAAAAGAAAAAGGTGGGGAAGAAAAGGACGGGTCGGGTAAGGGGCTTGGGCCGGGTATGGGTATGGGCTTGGGCCGGGATTTTAGTTTAGGAAAAATTTAGAATTTAAAAATATGCACCTAAGTTCCTACAAAATAACGAGAAAATAGAAAAATATTCAAAGGGGCTTGGAAAAATATGGAAAATTTTTATTTACGGAACAGGGAATTTACCGATTGGATTCAGATTGATTTGGACTCAGACTTGAGTCAGACATTTTAAACAGAATTTTGATCCTGAATTAAGTTTAGGAATTATCGGTAACTGCTGCACATAGACGGCATGATTTGTGTCTTTTTCCAAGACTATTACCATTGATAACTTTGTTAAGTTTTTCTACATTAAATAGGCAAGCACTCATTTTCTCCGGCTCCCTGAGTCTCAAGAGAATTGATCCCGCTTAAACTTATATTTACTAAAGTCCTTAAAAGCAATTTATATAACTCGAAGGGGTTTTATGAAAAATATTTTATATACTTTCAAAATAAACCTCGAGTATTTATTTCTCATATTTAGGGTTTCATGGATGTAACTTTTAAGATTTGAGGTATTTTAGTGAATATTAACTTAGCTCGAATAGTTCATGGTATTTTAGTGTAAAACTTGTCTTGTATTGATACTTGATGGTATTTTAGTGAAACCTGTCATTCTTTTATCTTTTTAGAAAATATAGAATTTTATTATATCTTGAGAATATATGGTTTTAATAATATTTATATATTATTAAAAATTAATTTTATTATTAAATAGAAAATGCCGTTTTTCTTAAACATCATATTAAAATTCTTTCGAGACCGAATGCTCTGTGAGGAGGTCTGCATCTCGCTCTACTAGCCCAAGAATGTGCGATAATCTGCACCATCCAATAGCGGGTTCCCCAAAATGGGTTGTAGAGGCATAATTGTAAGAAGTTTGATAATACAATTCAAAGAAAAATCAGTTTTTATAGCTCATGGTATTTAAATGTAAAAGTTTAATTAAAGTTATTTAACATGGAGTTTTAGAGTGAAAATTGTTTCTAAATGTTAGTTTAATGATTAACAAGCAAGGGATAGAAATATGAAAGAGTAATTCTTAGGAAGAATTGTAGTCAAAGATTTTAGAATCAAATGTTGGTATAACTCCACTTACCGATATGCTTTGGAAAAGAGAACTTTTATTGTAGAAAGAGAAGAAGGGGGTGGGACTTACTTGCTAGAAGGAAAGAGGGAAGGTAGAAGAAGATGTGGAAGCTTTCGTAGTGTCGTGGGGTTGTCGGAACTTGTGTAGATCCTCGCCGGAAGTCGTTCTTGGGCTAACTCCACTTCAACTTCACTTGTACTTAGAAAATTTTAATATTTTTTACTAGAATTTTCAGAATGAGGAGGGGTTAGGGTATGGGGTTGTATTTATAGTATGAAATTAACATTGAATTAAAATGCATTTAAAATTGGATTAAAGGTGAAATTGAATTCTCTGTTAAATTGCAAAGAAAACAAACAGTGCAGGGGTAATGAGTTAGACCAAAGGGTTTTGTGTGCAAAACATGGGCACCATTGCTAACGGTTGGACCGTCGGCGCCGGTCCCAATCCCGATCTCGCCAGCCATATGGAGGAGTTAGACCGTCGGATTCTTGCCGCCTGTCCTACTCAGTGTACACAACATTTTACACATGTTTATTTTTCCTGACGGTTCATTTTTACGTGTAGTGCACGTGTAAACTTTTGGGCTTCCAAAAAGATTAAAAGAAAAATCAGGAAAATTAATATGTGGCTGATGGGATTCGAACACATAGGCTACGTCACAGTAGTGCAAGGGCTTTACCAGTGAGCTACAAGTGCTTTCTTGCTGTTCTTAAACAAATATAACTTTTAAATTGTGCTCAGACTTGCAAACTCCTTTATGTACTTTAAGAAGAAAAATTTTGTACAGAAAATTCAGGGTCGTTACAATACGCATAACCCTATATCAATAAAGCCTCTAAGGGCAATCACACTCAATTAGGACAAGGGAGGATTGTGGGTAATCTATTGCTTCTCCGCATTTCTCTTGTGGTGTCTAAGGCAAGTATAACTAAAGGGGTTTACTTAATCAGGCCTGCTATTTCAGTGATTCGTATAGAGGATACCTCTCACTTACCTGATATTTACCTGACTGCAAAATTGATAAGAAGGTGATAGAGGATTTATTCTATGTCTTGTCCTTTGGAAGTCTAGGAGCGGTCTAGTGATTTGACCTAGGTGACCCTAGCTCTAGAGACTGATTGTGCATTTTGTGATTGGTTGAGTCAAGTATTGCGTCCATCACTCTTGTCAAAGCAAAGCCTTCTTTAAATCGTTCTCACACGTTATCACACACTGCCACATGCACTAAACCTGCTCAGTGCATGATCGACTGGACACGGGATTCTAGCACCCGTTTAGTCCGCGTTTTCGCTGTCGACTCCGAGATCGATACTTTTTCACCTTCTTTTTCTCCTCCACCGATAGCTACACGAAACCAAGCTATATCTGGCAAGGTCGTCCTTTATACTCTGGTCCTATTCTTCAGCCTTAAGAGGACTCACTTTCCCAGAAAAGTTCCTTGGATGCAACGCACGAAATTGCTTCACTCTAGGTGTTTCGGCTTCGGGACGGTTCATAAGAATAACATTCTGTTGCCGCTGGTCCTCTAGAAGGATTTTGATGGCTTCTAAAAGTACCGTTTGTTCGTTGATTAGAGCGGCAATGGTAGGGGGAGGTGGTAAAGTAGGTGGTGGTGTGTTGCCATTGACATTGGTACTGGTATTGTTAGGAGAATCCATCACCTTAATAGAAAAGGAAAGGTTGGGATAGATTCAAGAAATTTGAAATGTAAGGAATGTATAGTTGTTGATTCTTATAATTCTTATGATATATTGCTTAAGACTTCATACAGAACTGACCTGCATGGGCCACCAACAAAACCTGTCACGCCCTGCTTCCCAATAGACGAAAACGGTGACGTGGCAAGCCCACAACGTATTTATTATGAAAATAAATACGTTAAGTGTAATTAAGCAATATAACAATGAACAAGAATGACAAGAGTAATAAAATGAAACAACAACTTTATTTACATTCAACTTTACATACAACTGTCTGAAATAAAAGATACAATAATAAAAGAAAATGCCTAAACAATGACATACAAAAAGTAAGTGCGGCTGGAAAGAGCTAGTAGTTGTAGGGTGTTTTTCATCACCCCATTGAGATGGGAATATGCGTGCGCTTGTCAGGCGCACTACAGATTCCCCCTGCCTAGGGTAGGCGGGGGTTTATTGATTGTGGGGATCCAAATTTCCGGCAGCCGCGGACTAAGCTGCCGTTAATTACCCCTCGCATTTGGAGCGAGAGAACCTTCGATTGATGGGTTAAATTGGTCATGCGAACTCAATGTGCAGTGTTGTGTTTTGAAGGGGTTTTGGATATATCGGGGGACCCGCAGATTTTTTACGGGGGTCCCACTACCCAGATAGCGGGCTGAGGGTCAAGGGGTTTAGCAGCCCCCTTGCGGGGTGCGAGGAAGCGTCCCGTTAGAAATTTTTTTTCTAACAGAGACAGTGTCGTGGAGTATGTGTGTGTGTGTATGTATATATACATATATATAAAAAAGGGAAAGGGCATCCAAAGGATGCGTGGTGGGTACTAGCGCTTTGAGCACAAGGGCGCTAGCCCCCCACGGGCCAGGCACGTGGGTGCTCGGGCGCTAGCGCCCTACGTGCCAGGCACGTGGGCGCTAGCGCTCTGAGCGCAAGAGCGCTAGCGCCCCATGTGCCAGGCACATGGGCGCTAGTGCTCTGAGTGCAAGAGCGCTAGCGCTCCACATGCTAGGCACGTGGGTGCTCGGGCGCTAGCACTTTGAGCTCAACGGCGCTAGTGCTTTGGGAGCTAGCGCCTCACGTGCCGGGCACGTGGGCGCTCGGGAGGAAAAAGGGACTTGGTCCCTGCAATGGGAGTTGTACTCCCAGAAAGGAGCGCTTATTATTTTGTATATATGTATATATATATGAGGAGTTAAACTCCTAAGATATTTTAAAGCTGATGAAGGGGGCTTCTCCCCTTGAGCCCTAGATCTTCCCCAAAATGGGGTTTCTGGAGATGGGTCTCCTTCTTCTTCCTTTGTTGGCCGGATCTTGAAGATCAAGAAGTACGAGATTTTAAAATTCTCTCCTTTCTGAGATCTGATGGAAGATCTGAGTTCCCCTTTGTGGGTTTTGTGGTGAAAAACTATTTAGTTTTATAAAAGGAAGAGTAAAACTGTTGATTTAATTCAAAAGAAAGAAGAAGGTTTTAGAACCTTGAGGAAGAAAAAAGAGGCACAGGCTCTAATTTTTTTTGAGAGGAATGAAAAGTGTATGTTTTATTCATCATCATGTTGCATTATATAGGCTTACATATTTGCATATAGCCCATTGGGGTTTACAAAATGGCATTTTGCCCATCCCATGGCTCATGTGGTATTTCTTTTTGCATATAAGCCATGGGCTTTACAAAAATTTGGCTTTATGCCCATTCATGCATAAAAAATTACATAAAAATTATTTATTACATGACTTTATTGTTGCCATGGGGAGGCTGGCCACGGGCTCGACTTGGGCATGGGCCCGCTTGACCTGAGCTTGGGCCCACCTGACTTGGGGTTGACCTTGACTTTGACTCGGTCAACTGGGATGCAAATTTTGACCCCAACAGTAGTCTGGCTGAGTAGCAAGCTGGTCCAAGTCCTCCGGGTTGGGCTCTATCTCTTCAGAGTCTGGTCTTCCTGACGAACATTTCAATGAAAGAAACAGAAAGGAATGTCGTCAGCGAACTAGCGCTCGATAAGTCCCAAAAGAAATAAGAGAAGATAGTATGTAATATGAATAGAAAACCAAAAGAACAACTGACAGGTAAAGTTGTATATGATTATTCATAGGTATATGATAGTTGTTTTAACGTGGTTGTTTGTAGTTTGATAAAGAAGGTATTTATGTATACGAGAGGAGTCCATCTGACTCCGTGGACTATGGTAACATGTAGTTCAAGGCCCCGTCATAACCTACGGGACAACAACACATGAATTCATCTTGATGTCTTTTAAAATAACCTCTAGTGCCACGATATGCGTTCCGTACCAATCTACCCCTTTATTCCCGCGTATTGTATTATATAGATTAAGATTACAGGTCTTGACCGAATTCATGAATATAAAATGTTCAGGTTCATGTTCAGGATGTAATCATGTGTTCAAGCAGTCATGTCAAGTTCATGCCATGTTATAACCATGGTTCGGTCAAGTCGAATCAAGTATACAAGTTTGAGTTTAATGTTTGGATTCGAGTATTCAAGTTCGTGTTTGATTTTGGATTCTGGTTTGAGTTTGGATTCAGATTGAGTCAGACACTTGTGAACGGATTTAACTTTTGACTTTCTTAGGTTCGGGACTAATCGGCAACTGCTACACATGGACGGCAGGATTTGTGTCTTTTTCCAAGACAATTGTCATTGATAACTCCGTTAAACTGTCTAATCTGAATAGGCAAGCACTCACTTTCTCCGGCTCCCTGGGGCTCAAGAGAATTGATCCTGCTTAAACCTATATTAAATTAGAGTCCTTAAAATATTATTTTGCATATCTCAAGGGGTTTTTATGAAAAATATTTTAATATAGTTTAAAAAATAAATCTCGAGAGTGATTTATAATATTTAGGGTTTTCATAAGCATTTATTTTAATTATTGGGGTATTTTACTAATAAATACCTAGCTTTTAAAAGTTTATGGTATTTTATTGAAAACTAGCCCTTTTATGTAACTTAATGGTATTTTATTAACATTTTAATCTTTCATTTTAGAAAATATAGTTTCATAATATATTGAAAATACGAATTGAGATGAAAAGAAGAAGAGATGAGAGGGAGTTCCACTTTACCGGAAAAGGGAGTTCTAAGTTTAAAAAGAAATGTATCGGAAGTAACTCCACTTTACCGATATATGTTTAGGAGATGAATCGAGATGAAAAGAAGAAGAGATGAGAGGGACTTACGGTTTGGTAATATCGAGAAGAGAGTAAGAAAGAAGGGAGGGGGCTTCGTGGCATAGCGGGAACTCCGGAACGGCTTCGATCTTCGATGGAAAGAGCTTGGTTGCTAACTCCACTTGACTCCACTTGCACTTAGGAACTTTTGAGGTGATTTTGCTAGAAATTTTCAGAATAGAGGGGAGCTAAGGCACGGGGTGGTATTTATTGTGAAGAATTAAGGTTTGGGAATTAAAATTTTGGATTAAAAAGCATTAAAAATGTGTTAAATGGTGAATTGAAGAGTCTCTATTTGATTGCAGGAAAATCAAATAATGCAGGGGAGTTAAGGGGAGTCGAAGAGATGTGTGTGCAAAGCACGGAGACATTTGGCTTCATCTTGACCATCGGCACCAGCTCAATCATGGGTTTGGGCGGTCGGATCTTGAGGCATTGCCTTGAGATTCGTGCCACACGGGTATATCTGTGTTTACTCCATTTTGCGCTTGTTTGATTTTTCTGAAACTTTTCATTCCTCCGTGTATTACAAATGCAACTCTTGGGCTTCCAAAAATTAAAAAGAAAAAATCTAAAAATAATTGAGTCTGATGGGAATAGAACGCACGGGCTATGTCACAGCAGTATAAAGGTTTTACCAGTGAGCTACAAATTGTTTCTTACTTTTATTTAACAAAAATAAGTTTTAACTCTTACACAGGCTGTAATACTCTTTTCTGTACAATAACAAGAAAATTTATGTACAGTGATTTCAGAGTCGTTACATTCTACCCTCCTTATAAAAATTTCGTCCTCGAAATTTACAATTACATTGGGACTAATTCTTAAAATGGTAAGAGTATCGTGCACGCATATCTTCTTCTCTTTCTTAAGTTGATTCTACTAGCGAATCCTTTCTCCACATCACTCAGACTAAATTTACCTCCTTATTCCATTATGTTTTCACTTTTCGGTCCAGGATTTCAACTAGTTGTTGCTTGCAGGTCAGGTCGATTTGTACTGTGAGCTCTGAGTGATCAAGTATATGGCTGGAGTCGCTCATATATCGTCGTAGGTTGTATATGTGGAACACGTTGTGCACTCTTTCCAATGAGGGTGGTAGTGCTAAACGGTATGCCATTTCTCCAACTCGTTCGAGTATGTCGAACGGTTCGGTATATCTTAGACTTAACTTACCCCTTTTTCCAAAACGTATCACTCCTCTGTTTTGAGAGATCTTCAGGAAGAGATGGTCTCAAGGTTGGAACTCCAGATGTCGACGCTTTGCATCTGTCCAATATTTCTGTCGGTCTTGGGCTATGCACATCCTTTCCCTAATCATGCGAACCAGGTCCATAGTTGCCATGCTCATCTCTGGTCCAAGGAGTTCACAATCTCTAACGTCGTCCCAATTCAACGGGGAATGACATTTCTGTCCGTAGAATGCTGCGAATGGTTCCATCCCAATACTTTCCTGATAGCTGTTGTTGTATGAAAACTCCACAAGGTGTAGGCAATCTTCCCACGAACCTCTGAAATCTAACATACAGGCTCTCAGCATGTCTTCCGGAATCTGAATTGTTCGCTCGGACTGTCCATCTATTTATGGATGATACGCCGTGCTGAAATTTAGACTCGTCCCCAGGCTAGCTTGCAGACTCTGCCAAAATTATGATCGGAATCTTGTATCATTATCGGAGACGATGCAGATAGGTACCCCGTGTAATCTCACAATCTTCTGCATGAGTTTATAGGTATTAAAACAAATATGGTACATCTTGAAGGGTTAAATCTTACTTTAGAATTTTACTCACTTCCATATACTTCCTTGCTAACGTTTCGGTTGACTGGCCAACATGAAATGGAATAAAGTGAGCTGACTTGGTAAGTCGATTCACAATAACCCAAATTGCATCGTTACCCTTCGTGCTACGAGTGAGTGCAGTCACGAAGTCTATGGTAATGTGCTGCCATTTCCATTCTGGGATTGGTAACGGCTGAAGTAGACCTGCAGTTCTGTGATGTTCAGCCTTCACTTGTTGACACACCAAACACTTGGCTACACTCCTTGCTACTTCTCAGCGAAGATTTGTTTCGTCGGAACATACTAGGTAAAAAGAAGAAAAAATACAGAGATTGTTCCATTCCTTCTTTGCCTCTCTAAGGGTTTAACCTTTCATACAAGAACTTAGTTCTTCCTCTAGTTGAAATCTGCAGAAGCAGATCTCCCCACAAGTTGCGAATTTAATTCTCATCGGGGAGATTCTGTCCTGCAGATTTAAAACCTAAGGGAAAGAACTGAGTTCAAAGAATTTAATTCTTTCAAAGACATATGGGAATTTAATTCCTCTGAAAACTAGGGTTTAACCCTATATAAAGAATTTGATTCCTGCACAAACAAGAGGAGAACTTGATCCCTCAGACGATAATAATAATTTGAGACCTTCCAAACCTAAAGCCTAATGACTAGAAATGTCATTAATATGATATCAAAATCTCAAGAACACAGAAGAACAGCCTGGTGATTCGTTAGTGTTTAACACTATAACGAGACCTCACGTGTTTTCCACGTGAGTACTTCTAATGAACAAAAAGAAAAGGCTGAGACTGCTTCACGTGTTTCCCATGCGAGTGCTTAAAAGAAGAGCAAGGAGCACTTCCTAAGACAGCCACGTGCGTTGCACGCGACCCCCAATCATGTGCCCAGCACTTCTGTATAATAGGGGAAATAAAACCCAAAGAGCAGGGCCCTTATTTGGGGCGCCTCACGTGTTTCACACGTGAGCGCCACGAGAACCAAGTGCTTAGCACTTATATAAAAAGGGGAAATAAAACCTAAAGAGCAGAGCCCATATTTGGGGTGCCTCACGTGGTCACACATGAACGCCTCCAGAGTTCAGTGTTTAACACTGATTCAGCGCCTCACGTGGGATACACTTGAGTGCTGCATATACCAGTGCTTAGCACTGTTGGGTAACTATGAAGACCCAGACCTAGCCCAAACTGGCTAAGTTTTCCCAAGGTCAAAACCTCTTCGATTTCCAATCAATTGAGCCCCCTGTGCTCATGATTCCCCAAATTGATCTTAGTCCCAAACATGACTAATGATCTTTCAACTGATGATATCCAAAATGATATTCATCCCATATCTCCTAATATAATATTAGTCTCAAAAATGACTAATGACTCTTAGGTCTACAGCAGCCCCACATTCCCTCAAATATGGGATTTGGTTTAAGGGTACATCTCTCCACACCTCTGATATATGTCGTCGTAATTCTTCAACGTCTTCGGAGAGGTGGCGGGTCCCGACAACCAACAGCTCTTTAGTGCAATTCCAAATTGACATGCACGCCTCAAACCGGATCGTGCCCCAAATTGGGCACGTTCCATATCTCCATTGTTCGTTCTTTTACGTAACAAATACACATGCGAACAGGACGAATGACGGACTGAAACGTCCCTAAACTAATATTCGCCTCCAAAATGGAGACAAGGGAACGAATGTCCTTAAACTAATATTCGCCTCCAAAATGGAGATAAGGGACCAAAATGTCCTTAAACTAATATTCGCCTCCAAAATGGCGATAATGGACCGAAACGTCCTTAAACTAAAACAATAGAGCCTAAATGCTCTTTTGTTGGATCTGAAATAAAAATGATCCTAAAACCTTGTTAAGGGGATCTTATTCTCAAATAGGACTAACGTATCCTTAACAAAAACAAATCGAGCCCCAATGCTCAGATACATTTAAGTTGATCTTAATCTCAAAATAGATTAACAGTTCTTAAATAAAAACCCAAATCTAAAAATATACGGATTTGGACTAATCCACGCCCTATGGGCGATGACATAAATTAGTCTTTGTATACAATCCACGGGCAACCCAAAATAAAACAAACACACACGACACGAAGTGAACTTCCGGAGCAGGAGAAAATGGTTATCACAATGCGGTAATGTAATTAACCGCAGGGGCTTACGCCTGCAGGGAAGAGCTTCCCCATAATAAAAAACCTTGCATAAACGAGGGGGAATCTGATATAGTCTTCTACAACGGCCGCATCCGTCCAAACCTCCGATATACGGTTCCATAAATCAACTTGGCATTTTTGGAGAGGTGGACGGGTAAACCCAAATAGCATCTGCCCCCAAACTAAGGCAGGACGATCCATCTCAGTTCGTCTCTGTTTTCGGCGGTGAACAATGGCAGGTGCATTAGTCACTCCAAATGGTATTACGAGATATTCATAATGGCCATAACAGATCCTAAACGCCGTCTTCGGAATGTCGGACTCTTTGACCTTCACCTGATGATAACTCGAACGAAGATCTAGCTTTGAAAAGACACAAGGCCCACTTAATTGATCAAAAAGGTCATTGTTCACCGCCGAAAACCGGAGACGCGACCGCGCAGTCTCGCCTGAATTTCGGGGCAGATGCTAATTGGTGCTATCCGTCCACCTTTCCGAAAATGCCAAGTTGATTTATGACATCGTGTATCGAAGGTTTAAACGGATGCGGCCGATATAGCAAACTTCGTCAGATTTCCTCTCATTTGTGGGGTTTTTGATTGTGGGGATGCTCTTCCCTACAGGCGCAAGCCCCTGCAGTTAATTACGCTACCGCGTCGCGGTAACAACTTTCTCCTTCTCCAGATGATCACTTCGCGTCGTATTTGTTTGTTTTGTTTTTTGGTTGCCCGTGGATTGTATACGGAGACTAATTTATGTTGTCGCCCATAGGGCGTGGATTAGTCCAAATCCGTATTTTCTTAAATTTGGGTTTTGGGGTTGGGTTTAAGGATACGTTAGTCTCATTTGAGACTAAGATCAACTTAAACGTTTGTTAAGGATACGTTAGTCTAATTTTAGACTAAGATTAACTTAACAGTTTGTTAATGATACGTTAGTCTAATTTTAGACTAAGATCTACTTAACAGGATCATTTAGATCCGACAAAAGAGCATTTGGGCTCTATTGTTTTAGTTTAGGGACTTTGCGGTCGATTGCCAGTTGAAGGACATGGTGGTCCAAGGTTAAGGACATCATAGTCCGTGGGTTCACCGCCGAAAACCGGAGACGCGACCGCACAGTCTCGCCTGAATTTCGGGGCAGATGCTAATTGGTGCTTTCCGTCCACCTTTCCGAAAATACCAAGTTGATTTATGACATCGTGTATCGAAGGTTTAAATGGATGCGGCCGACGTAGCAGATTTCGTCAGATTCCTTCTCATTTGTGGGGTTTTTGATTGTGGGGACGCTCTTCCGCAAGCCCCTGCAGTTAATTACGCTACCGCGTCGCGGTAACAACTTTCTCCTTCTCCAGATGATCACTTCGCGTCGTGTTTGTTTGTTTTGTTTTTTGGTTGCCCGTGGATTGTATACGGAGACTAATTTATGTTGTCGCCCATAGGGCGTGGATTAGTCCAAATCCGTATTTTCTTAAATTTGGGTTTGGGGGTTGGGTTTAAGGATACGTTAGTCTCATTTGAGACTAAGATCAACTTCAACGTTTGTTAAGGATACGTTAGTCTAATTTTAGACTAAGATCAACTTAACAGTTTGTTAAGGACACGTTAGTCTAATTTTAGACTAAGGTCAACTTAACCATTCGTTAAGGATACGTTAGTCTAATTTTAGACTAAGATCTACTTAACAGGATCATTTAGATCCGACAAAAGAGCATTTGGGCTCTATTGTTTTAGTTTAGGGACTTTGCCGTCGATTACTAGTTTAAGGACATGGTGGTCCAAGGTTAAGGACATCATAGTCCGTGGGTTTAAAGGGACCCCACGGTCCGAGGTTAAGGACATCATAGTCCGTGGGTTTAAAGGGACCCCACGGTCCGAGGTTAAGGACATCACAGTCCGTGGGTTTAAAGGGACCCCACAGTCCGAGGTTAAGGACATCATAGTCCGTGGGTTTAAAGGGACCCCACAGTCCAAGGTTAAGGACATCATAGTCCATGAGTTTAAGGACCTCACAGTCCATGGAATGATTGGTTATCGGGACCCGTCACCTCTCTGAAGACGTTGAAAGATTACAACGACAAATATCAGAGGAGTTCAGAGATGTACCCTTGAACCAAAGTTGATTGGGAGATCTGCAGTCCAATTTGGAACTAAGATCAATTAATTAGGTTATGAGTACATTGGCTCAGTTAAATCTGAATTGAGGACTTATGGCCAATTTGGGCTAAGTCCAATTAAGTTTGAAATGTTGGCCCTTTGTTGGCCTGTTGAGCATTTGTCTGGGTTCAGCCCCTCATTATTTAGCAATGCTAAATAAGAGTTTGAGGACTCTGAGAACATTTGTCTTCGGCTGAGCACTTAAACATTATAGCTCTGGATTTTAAGGCTCATTTGAAGGGGAGATTTGTCTCTGGAAAACTTAGCCAATTTGGGCTAAGCTGATTTGAAAATAGTGTTAAACACTAGAGGACATCTGGCGGTCATGTGTCCTCACATGATGTATTTAAAACAGTGTTAAATACTGGAGACAAAATGCTCAAAATAGTGTTAAACACTAGAAAGGAAGGGGTCACATGGGGTCATGCGAGGCGCCTGAAGATGGGGCCAGACATCCTTTATTTTATTATCAGAATATTCAAATAAGTGTTAAACACTTTTAGTCTTCAGGCTATCACGTGTTGGCACGTGATGGGTAGCCATGTATTGATTATTAAAGTGTTTATTAAGGGGTCACGTGGGGACACGTGTGGGCACCCAAAATCAGTACTGCCTTAGGTTTTGTTCTCTTCATTTATGAGGGTCACGCGTGAGCACGTGAGGCATTGCCTCCAAGCTTTTTTTCTTCTCATTTTGGGAAGTCTGTTTAAGGGTCACGTGGGAACACGTGACCTAGTTTTGTTCTCTCTTTTCTGCTCATTGAGAATAGGGGTCACGTGTTACCACGTGACCAAGTTCTTTACGTGCATGGAGAGCTTTAAGTCTCTTGTTTTAAGAATTAAATTCTCTGTAGGGTTAAACCCTAATTCTGTTTTAGAGGAATTAAATTCCTATGTATATGGAAGAATTAAATTCTCATATAGGGTTAAACCCTAGTTCTGTTTTGGAGGAATTAAATTCTTATGAATTTGGGGGAATTAAATTCCTTAAACTCAATCCTCCCTCTAAGTTTTGGATCTGCATGGCAGAATCTCCCCGATGAGAATTAAATTCTCAACTTGTGGGGAGATCTGCTTCTGCAGATTTTCAACCAAAGGAAGAACTATGTTCTTATTCAGAAGAGTTAAACTCTTAAATTGAGAATTAAATTCTCTTTGTTTTATGGAACTTAGATCTCTTTCCCCTTTCTCACTTAGACTTTCTTTTCTCTGAAGAGATCTTTTTTCTCTCTCTTGAGAATTAAATTCTCCTCTCTTTTTTCTGTCTGTTGTTGTTATCTCCCCAAAAAAGTAGATCCCTTCTCTTCTCTTCTTGGCTCCTATTTATAGGAGAAAGAAAAGAATCAATTTGTTTTGTCAATCTTTCATTGAAAGATTTTAATTGATTTTGTAACCAACATGATCTTTTAGACCACTCTGTGAATTTTATTCACCATTGGATTTTTAATCCAAAAGAACTTTTATCTGTTATTCCTGGCAAATTTCAGGGAAATATTTCCTTGTATAAAATCTTTCCATAAATTAGTGATTTTTAATCACCATTGGATTTTTAATCCAACAGTGCTCCATTTTACAGAGCACCATCTTTTTTGTTTGGAAAGATTTAGAGAAATATTTTTCCAGTTAGGCTTTTTGATTCCCTCTTAATTAGAATTTAATTCTATTAATTCATAGATCTTTAGGAAGCCATCACGTGTTGGCACGTGAACCCCCTGATTAAGCATTTGACCAGAATTTAATTCTGTTGTTTTAAAGAACTCATGAATTATCACGTGTCCGCACGTGACCCTTGGTCACGTGTTGGCACGTGATGCCCCATTGGGGTTTTTCCTTGTTAATTTATTATACTTTTAATTCTTTTCAGTGGGTTTAAAGGCCCATCACGTGTTGGCACGTGACCCCACTGATTAATTATTTTCAATTATTTATTTTATTCAGTGCCTACAGGTTTTACCTGTAAATGGTCATGTGTCTGCACGTGCTGCCCGATCACGTGATGCTCGGGCACGTATGAGCACGTGATGCCCGGTCACGTGTGAGCACGTGATGCCTCATAACTTTTGATCCCGGATAAATTATGAGGCCCATAATATATCAAATCGAAGGATTTTTCGAGACACTTTCGATACCATCAGAATTTAGCCGTTTCTCATTCGGGAGTTTGTCAAAATGCAGCCCAGAAAATACTAGTTCGCATTTTCTTCCTTACATTACACGCGCATTACATATTTGCTCATAACTTTTGATCCCGGATGAATTATGAAGCCCATAATATATCAAATCGAAGGATTTTTCGAGATGCTTTCGATACCATCAGAATTTAGCTGTTTCACATTCGAGAGTTTGTCAAAATATAGCCCGGAAAATACTGGTTCACATTTTCTTAAACGTATCGCTGCCATTTGATACCTTGGGCTCTTTTGCGCAAAAAAATTTTTTTTTTTATGGGAACAAATGCCCCCCTCTACTTTGCCCATGTAAGTATATATGTGGATGAAGTAGTGCAGAGTAATTCATAGCGTATGACCAGTTTTGGATTGGTATATAATCTTCAGGATCCTGATCTGAGAAGATAACGAGCAGACACAAGCGTCGTCATTTATCATTGACTCAAATCTCGACTCTTAAGGGATATAGTTCCAAACCCTGAGGTCCATGAGCTACACCTTTCTGTTTCTTTATATCTTACTCTGGCGTGAAGTAGTTTATATGCTCATGAATAATTTCTCCATTTCAGTGGCATGTAGATTTGGCAAGTGTGGCCTATAGATGGTAGATAACAGTTCATCTTGAACTCTTTATAAGATAGCGATGGCTCAGAAAACAGGGTTAGGATCTGTTGCCTAAGAGTTTCCAACTTTATGAGCCGTGAGGGTCTCACAAAGGCTTTTCTCCCTACGAGTCGTGAGGATCTCGTAGGTGTTTTTTTTTCTCCTTAGGAGCCGTGAGAACTCCTAAGTGTGTTTTCTCTTGAGAATCGTAAGGATCCCACAAGAGAATTTTCTTTATGCGTAGGGACACTAATTTCCCCGTAAGTTGAGACGAATCGAGAGATTCTCGTAAAGACACTGATTTCCTTGCGGGTCGAAACAAATCGAGAGGTTCTCGCCAAGGATGCTGATTTTCCTTGAATCGAGATAAGAAGCGATGGCTTAGGAAACAGGTTCAGATCTGTCGCCTAAGACTTTTCAACTTTATGAGCCGTGAGGGTCTTATAAAGATTTTTTCTCCCTACGAGTCGAGAGGATATCGTAGGTGTATTTTCTCCTTAGGAATCGTGAGGATACCTAAGTGTGTTTTCTATTGAGAGTCGTAAGGATCACACAGGAGAATTTTCTTCCTTACAAGTCGAGAGGACTCGTAAGTGATTGATGAGTTGACCTACTCCCGAGTTAAAGCATTGCTTCAACAGGGAGGTCGAGGGTTGACTTTGGTTTGTCTGTGCACCGCCGAGTCATGGAACTAGGAACTTTGCTGCGGCTCCGCTTTGCTGACGTCGTATATTCCTGCAGTGGCATAGATTTCTCTACAGGTCGGCGCGAATCGAGATGTTCTCGTCAAAGATGCTGATTTCCATGAATCGAGGTTTTTTCCAAGGATACTGATTTCCCTGGAGTCGAAATGAATCGAGGTATTCCTGCAAAGACACTGATTTCTCTACGGGCCGACGCGAATCGAGGTGCTCTCGTCAAGGATGCTGATTTCCCTGAATCGAGGTTTTGCCAAGGACACTAATTTCCCTGGAGTTGAAACGAAACGAGGTATTCCTGCACAGACACTGATTTCTCTGCGGGTCGACGCGAATCGAGGCGCTCTCGTCAAGGACGCTGATTGTAATACCCAGTTTTCGACGTGCTATTTTACACATTTGAATGAAATAATTTTCCTATATTTTATTCTATTTATGTTCCATTCCTTTATAGTAATCCCCTAGAATTTTACAGGATAATTCCAATTCCTAATTTATTATTTTAATCTAAACCCAATCCCCTCTCTTGGTCAGGCCCATCCCAGCCCACTTCCTTTCCTCCCCTAAAAAAATTAAATTAAACTCCTTTTTCCCAGCCCGTTTCCTTTTCAAATCCATCCCACAACCCAACAAAAATAAATTCTGATCAATAAAACCCCCGGCCCATTCTCCCCTTTCCCCTTTCCCATTCATTCTTTTTCCAAAATTCCAAGCCCAACTTTAATTTCCTTTCCCTCCTATTTGCTTCCTTTTAATTATTCCAGCCCCCGGCCCACACTTCCTTTTCTTTCTTTATTATTAATAAAGACCCCAGCCCAGCCCACTCCCCTATATTTTTTCCCTCAATTTTCTCCCCTCACCGGCCCGGCCTACACCCATCCAACCCGACCCGACCCGCTTCAAACCCCTCCTTCTTCCCCAACTCTATATTTTCCCGCTCGTTTCCTCTCATCCCCACGTCACCGCCTCGCCATGCCCCGCTTTTCGTGCCCGCGACGCGTGCAGGACCCCACGACCCGCTCTCCTCAACGTCCCCTCCCTCAACGGTTCCCGCCTCCCACGCCCGCTCACCATGACCCAGCCACGTCCCCTCTTCCCGCAACTGCCGTGACCCCCTCGCCTGCATCACTCTCTCCTCCCCCTCACTCCCGTTCACTCCCTCACTCTCTCCTCCCCCTCACTCCCGTTCTCCCCTCAATTTCCGAGCACTAACGCCCCTGGTCGTCGTCGATCATCCTCCGATAACCTCCATCGCCTTCACCCACTGCCAACACCCACGGCCGGCGCCACCTCACACTACCGACGAGATCCCTTCGCTGCCGCCGTCGACACCCCAGCAAGCCCATCTCCTCCTCTCCCCTCGCCAACGCCACACCTCCTCACTGCTCCCCATTCTCCATCGCCTGCACACCCGAGTTCGGCCGCCCCTACACCTCGACGCCGGCGAGCCCCACTGCCCTGAACCGCCTCCGTCGACCCCCATCGTCACCGTGGGAATCTCTCTATCTCCCTGAATCTCTTTCTCTCTCACTAAATTTCTCTCTCTCTTTCTCACTCTCTCTCTTTGTGAATCTCTCTCTCTGTCTCTCTCAGTCTCTCTCTCTCTCCGTTTCTCTACATCTCTCTCTATCTCTCTACATCTATCTCTCTCTCTCAATCTCTCTCTCAGTCTCTCTACATCTCTCTTTGTCTCTCTCTATCTCTCTCTGTTTCTTTAAATCTCTCTCTCCCCTCCTCTTCATCCCTCCTCCGTGCCGGAGTGCCCATCGCCACCACCTCCAGCCGAGACCGAGCCTCGAGGCTAGCCCAAGCCTCAAACCCAGCTCTAGCCATTTCATCGAGCACTTGCCCCTATCGTCGATCGCCGCTATTCCAGCCGTCATCGTCGCCGAAAAAGCCATGGCTTCGATCTCTGCGTCCGTCATCATCAGCAAGGTTGTAACCGTCGTAACGCCAGCGCACGTCCGTCGCACCCACCGAGACATCGAGTCCAAGAGCCCAAGCTCGAGCCGAGACCGCGAACCCTAGCCGCGCCGTTCGTCACGCGTTCGTACCGTTTTCGCTGCCGTGCATCGCCAAAGTATCTACAAGCAAGTACCCTACTTGCTACATGCTAATTTATGTCTGTTACAAACTAAAATCGTATAAATTCCGTGTTTACAACTCACGATAAATTATATGACATAACTGTTCGATGCAAGATCCCAATGAAAACCTTCGTTTAATTTGACGGAACTCGATTGCATATTTTGGCCCGTCTGGCAATGAACCTTGTGTAGAAATTTCACTGGAAAATATGACTGTTAATGACTAAAACGAACACCCCCAAATACACCCGTAAAAACTGGGAATTTCCCGCATCTGAAAATTGTTAAAATCACCATAAATTGTGTACATATTGAAATGATGAGTTCGAGGGCTCAAATCGAAGACGATTCGACGACCTATAACCCTATACAAGTTTTTAATGGTTTCTATACTGAAATTATGACAAGCATTGGTTCGGAGAGCGGCTCTGGATTGTAGTCCAGAGCAACTCTGGTTATTGTTTTCTGTCCCGTAATGTTTACTACTTCGTTTCCTGAACTCGTATGTTGCAGAACCCTACACCTTATTGAATATGAATCTGTTAAATAAATAACTCAAGTGATTTCACCCCATTTTATTGTCGTTTACTATTTTAACTGCAATTTAAAAGATCGGGACGTATAGCAGTTCCAAGCAGAAGCAGAACCGATACCTTAGTGTTGAACAGTGCATAACTCCTGGCGTACAGACGCGATTGAGAATCCGTATGTTGCGTTGAAAACCATATTTAAAACCCTAAATTTCATTCAACTGTAGTGTTGCTAAATTCTGGTCCCAACTGAGATCAAAATGCGTTGCGAAACGGACTTTCGATTCTGTAACCGGATTTCCAGCGGTGGACGCTTAAAATGAAATGGCCATATCTAGTGGTCCCGAAACCCGATTGACGTGAAACCAAATTTTCTGGATAGATAATCAAATATACTAATTATCCCCTGTTCATTGTTTCGCTAAATTTGGCATTTATGATTTATGATAAATTATGCAAGTGATAGGATACCGACATGTGACATCTTAATCACGCCTTACATACTGTTTTCTCATCACATCATATATATATGTCATTGCATTGGTAACCTAGTGATCATGTGCATTACCCAGTGTTAGGTATTAGTGGTGATTGTGGCAAGTACGTTAGTGTTCGTGCATGAATGGATAAGTGAAAGTGACACGTACTTGTACACAATCAGTGGACCCTATCGATTTATTGTATTGTCGACATCTGTGGGATGCATATAAGTGTGACTATAAGTGGTATGGGACACTTATGGAAGCACTTGTATGGGTGTCACAGGTAAGGCACCAGACACTGCCCATTTATCTCGGGTATCAGTCGGGACGTGCTTGATGGAGATCCTGTCTCCAGTTCTCGCGCAGACTTGTCATGGACCGACCGGTATTTGAGATTATGGTTGGCGTTTGATGTAGACCACGAGGTGTGGGATAGTTTGAGTGTGAGTTCAACAGAATCTCGGGAGTCCCATGCTGGCATATATATATGGAGATATATGGAGATTTACAGGGTACATGATTATTACCGTGAGTTATATTTTGGGCCCGTGGTCCCTTGCCCTTGGGTCCTACCCTTGGGTGGAGGACACTCGCGAGTGGTTGACTCTCACACTTGGACTGACGATAGGCTTAGTAACCTGTACAGTGAGACTTAGAGACTGATAGGGATAGTGACATTGGCATGCATTACTTACTGTATTGACACACCTGACATACTATTTTACTTCTTTACTGTTCAACCGCTCTTTTAGACACCCGCATTGGCTACTTCATGTTCATATCTCTACTGTCTTGATTTATTGTTATATATTCATTATTACTGTATGAGTTACCACTTACACCTATGTATATATTGTTATCGTGTCGCTCTGACGACCTGAGTATGCATGCTCAAAGTGAGAAGTGGACTTAGCTTGGACCAGGATCAGATGTACCTCGAGGACATCGCGGACATTTTGATCAGCTACACAGAACCTTACTCTCTTGATCCCCATCTGGTTAGTTCTTTTTTTTTGTTTTGATTTATATACTGCATTTCTCATTACCTTTGCATTGTATTACTGGTTACCACGTAAAGCTAGAAGCCGAAGTGTAACTACGGCAGGATATTTGCTTGACCGTAGGAGCATGGCTGGCCTTGTCAACCCCTCGTATTCCTTATTTTGGGAAGCGGGGTGTGACATGGTTTTGTTGGTATCAGAGCCAGGGTTTTGCTTCGATTGGGATTGCAGTTCCGTGTAGTGTTTGACAATCTAAGACATCCTTCGGTCTGGATTGTAAAGTTGTTATTCTTAATTTTGATTCACATAGTGTATTCGTCTATGCATTTTGATCTATCCGCTAGAGTTTCGGGTAACTTGGCAGAGTTACGTGGTTGTAATTGTGAACTACATCATAGTTACAATACTGTACTCTGTTCGAGTGACTTAGAGTCCTACAGTTGATTCCCACTTGTTTGAATTTCACCGCACCCGATATTCTTGATTCCTTGCCTAACCCATATTGTATTTTAATTCTTATAGCGTGTGCCTTATACCGTCCTCAAATTGTTGTTTCAGGACCATGTCTTCCAACGACCCTTCCTCTATCTCCACTTCCCAGAATCAGACCGTAGAGATTCTGAATGCACTGCAAAGTCTGAAGGAAGCCCAGGAGCGAACAAACGACTTGCTAGCTGAAGGACTAAGAGAGCAGATGACTCAGGCACCCGCGGAAGTCTACAATCGCTAAGGGATCCCTGTTAGGCGCGGAAAAGAGGTAAAGATGAAGCGCCAACTCGTTCCCCAGCAACAGAAGCAACGGAAGGCCCAACGTTGTGGGTACTGTAAGAAGCCAGGACATCTTCAGAGAGATTATCACTGCGCCAAGGGGCAATGCTTGATTTGCGGATCTAGCGAACATCCTATCAATGGCTGCCCTAAAAGGAAGGAGCTACAAAGAGGGGATTCATCCACACTCTCCACTTCTGCTAAGTGGTGGTTATTTCCTAGTTCGAGCTTCGAGGATAGTGCGGATCCCGCGTAGGATTCAACTCGCGAGACGAGAATGCAGCAGTCCAGGAATCAAGGAAGAATTATCACGTTTTCTGCTTTCAGTAATAATGTTGTCACCTTTTGTAAATATTTCCTTTCGTTTGAAATCTTGTATCCGTCGAACGTTTAGTTGAATGCAATGGAACTTTGAGTTGTGATATATGTATCATTCTCTTGCTTCTCGCTTTATTTATACTATTCATTGCATCAGCATTTTTAAATTTTAATTTTTTAGTCCTTACCTACCTCATGCTTTCCTTGTACTCCGTATCCTTGATTTTTCTTGATGTGTTCCACAGCCTAATCACGACCCTTTCTTTCTAGCCATGGTCTACCCTGGATCAGCGACGCCTCGAGATGAGAACATATGACCGTGTGTTTCCTTGGGCTGCATGCTGGTAAGATCAGATGACGAGATCAACGACCCACAGGTTGTTTTCGGAAACAGCGATTCCGAGGGTGAGGGATTCGCAGCCCCAGAAGTTAACTTGAGCAGCGACTCAGACGACGAAGAGAAGGACCTCGGAGAAGACCCATTAGAGGAAGATTCCGAGGAGGTCCTGATAGAAGAAAATCCAGAAGGGGAAAACCTTGGGTAGAATCCAGAAGGAGAGAATCACGTGGAAGCAGACCTCGATGAAGAAGCTCCAGTCGAGACAGAAGGACCAGAAGAACAAGACCCCATGGCAGAAGAACTTCCATTGGCGATCCCTGCGAGGCGATATGGGAACGGACGCCCCTATCTGAGCGCACGAGCTTACCGTAACCTGCTGGACCTCCACGACCGCGACTGACATGTTTGAGCTTTCGTCTCCTCTAGCTAAATAAAATCTGTATATAGTTTAGGGCTATTTTTTCGCTGTGGATGCCTTGTTCGGACTTTTCTGAAACGAAATAAATTGCGGAGTTCGCAAATCTTTTGATCTTTTTGGTTCACATGATGCTTGATTGTTTCCCTATACAGTTATTTCCTCCTGAGATCCCTGACTGTCCACCCCTGCACCTTGGGCTGTCTTGACCCTCGTTGAGATTAAAATGTACCGTACTCCGATCTTTTGAATGGGCCACCCTTCATCCTTCGTATGTGCCTTGTTTGAGATTCTTCTGGAGGATAGATGATAGTAAAATTTCTGAGTTAGCTAACCCTTCGGATCTTTTGATTCGCATCATGTATCGACCATTTTATTCCCATACATCCCTTCCCCTCCTGAGGTTCGTTACTGTTCACCCTTACTCCCTGTGCTGACCCGACCCTGGTCTCTTCGACCTTCAGTCTAAAGCCGTCACACTTCGACCTTTTGAGTGAGCCGTGCTCCATTGTAATCCCTACCCTAGCTAGCCCTATACATTTTGTGCTTTTTCCTATTACCCTATCTATATTTAGGGACATCGTTATTCGAAAATCTAGTTTTCATTATCTTGTATTTATCGAAAAGTGCGTGTTATTAACTGTCTCCGTTTTATGCATTTTAAGTATACTACTATTCTTCCCATTATTTTCGATAGCGCAATCATATATTGCACATATTATTTTGTGCTATGTTTCTTATTTTCACCATGTGGTTTTCTAAGTTATGTTAAAATTGGTTGATTGATACGTTATTCTAAACTATTTTAACCTACTGACAAATCCTTCACTATTTCAGTATGGTTATGCCCTATACTTATTATTTTAGCTGCGCTACTTTTGATATACGTAGGTGTGCACATATTTATGTTTTCGATTTTATCCAGCATGCCTCGAATTTTATTATTCGTTATTGCTATTTTATTCTCTTGTACACATAGGTTGCCCTTATAGTTGTTTCTGACTTATACTTATTTAGACCTGTCCTTTTAGTTGTGTTATTCTTACATATATAGACCTTCAAAATTTTATCCACCCGTTTTAAGTAAATCACTGTGTTAGTATTCGATGTGGTAGCCTTTCGCTTATTATTTTGTAACTTATCGTTTATTTTAAATTTCGAGGACGAAATTTTTGTAAGGGTGGTATGATGTAATACCCAGTTTTCGACGTGCTATTTTACACATTTGAATGAAATAATTTTCCTATATTTTATTCTATTTATGTTCCATTCCTTTATAGTAATCCCCTAGAATTTTACAGGATAATTCCAATTCCTAATTTATTATTTTAATCTAAACCCAATCCCCTCTCTTGGTCAGGCCCATCCCATCCCACTTCCTTTCCTCCCCTAAAAAAATTAAATTAAACTCCTTTTTCCCAGCCCGTTTCCTTTTCAAAGCCATCCCACAACCCAACACAAATAAATTCTGATCAATAAAACCCCCGGCCCATTCTCCCCTTTCCCTTTTCCCATTCATTCTTTTTCTAAAATTGCAAGCCCAACTCTAATTTCCTTTCCCTCCTATTTCCTTCCTTTTAATTATTCCAGCCCCCGGCCCACACTTCCTTTTCTTTCTTTATTATTAATAAAGACCCTGGCCCAGCCCACTCCCCTATATTTTTTCCCTCAATTTTCTCCCCTCACCGGCCCGGCCCACACCCATCCAACCCGACCCGAACCGCTTCAAACCCTTCCTTCTTCCCCAACTCTATATTTTCCCGCCCGTTTCCTCTCATCCCCACGTCGCCGCCTCGCCATGCCCCGCTTCTCGCGCCCGCGACGCGCGCACTCCCCTACGACCCGCTCTCCTCAACGTCCCCTCCCTCAACGGTTCCTGCCTCCCACGCCCGTTCACCACGACCCAGCCACGTCCCCTCTTCCCGCAACTGTCGCGATCCCCTCGCCTGCATCACTCTCTCCTCTCCCTCACTCCTATTCACTCCTTCACTCTCTCCTCCCCCTCACTCCCATTCTCCCCTCAATTTCCAAGCACCAACGCCCCTGGTCGTCGTCGATCATCCTCCGATAACCTCCATCGCCTTCACCCACTGCCAACACCCACGGCCGGCGCCACCTCACACTACCGACGAGATTCCCTCGCTGCCGCCGTCGACACCCCAGCAAGCCCATCTCCTCCTCTCCCCTCGCCAATGCCACACCTCCTCACTGCTCCCCATTCTCCATCGCCTGCACACCCGAGTTCGGCCGCCCCTACACCTCGACGCCGGCGAGCCCCACTGCCCTGAACCACCTCCGTCGACCCCCATCGTTACCGAGGGAATCTCTCTATCTCCCTGAATCTCTTTCTCTCTCACTAAATTTCTCTCTCTCTGTGAATCTCTCTCTCTCTATCTCTCTCTGTCTCTCTCTCAGTCTCTCTCTCTCTCTCTCCCCATTTCTCTACATCTTTCTCTATCATTCAATCTCTCTCTCAGTCTCTCTACATCTCTCTCTGTCTCTCTCTATCTCTCTCTCTCTCTAAATCTCTCTCTGTTTCTGTAAATCCCTCTCTCCCCTCCTCCCTGCCGGAGCTACAGTGCCCGTCGCCACCACCTCCAGCCGAGACCGAGCCTCGAGGCTAGCCCAAGCCTCAAACCCAGCTCTAGCCATTTCATCGAGCACTTGCCCCTATCATCGATCGCCGCTATTCCAGCTGTCATCGCCGCCGAAAAAGCCGTGGCTTCGGTCTCTGTGTCCGTCATCATCAGCAAGGTTGTAACCGTCGCAACGCCATCGAACGCCCGTCGCACCCACCGAGACATCGAGTCCAAGAGCCCAAGCTCGAGCCGAGACCGCGAACCCTAGCCGCGCCGTTTGTCACGCGTTCGTACAGTTTCCGCTGCCGTGCATCGCCAAAGCGTCTCCAGGCAAGTACCTTACTTGCTACATGCTAATTTATGTCTGTTACAAACTAAAATCGTATAAATTCCGTGTTTACAACTCACGATAAATTATATGACATAACTGTTCGATGCAAGATCCCAATGAAAACCTTCGTTTAATTTGATGGAACTCGATTGCATATTTTGGCCCGTCTGGCAGTGAACCTTGTGTAGAAATTTCACTGGAAAATATGAATGTTAATGACTAAAATGAACACCCCCAAATACACCTGTAAAAACTGGGAATTTCCCGCATCTGAAAATTGTTAAAATCACCATAAATTGTGTACATATTGAAATGATGCGTTCAAGGGCTCAAATCGAACCCGACTCGACGACCTGTAACCCTATGCAAGTTTTTAATGGTTTTCTATACTGAAATTATGACAAGAATTGGTTCGGAGAGCGGCTCTGGACTGTAGTCCAGAGCAACTCTGGTTATTGTTTTCTGTCCCGTAATGTTTACTACTTCGTTTCCTGAACTCGTATGTTGCGGAACCCTATACCTTATTGAAGATGAATCTGTTAAATAAATAACTCAAGTGATTTCACCCCATTTTATCGTCGTTTACTATTTTAACTTCAATTTAAAAGATCGGGACGTATAGCAGTTCCTAGCAGAACCAGAACCGATACCTTAGTGTTGAACAGTGCATAACTCCTGGCGTACAGACGCGATTGAGAATCCGTATGTTGCATTGAAAACCCTATTTAAGACCCTAAATTTCATTCAACTGTAGAGTCGCTAAATTCTAGTCCCAACTGGGATCAAAATGCCTTGCGAAACGGACTTCCGATTCTGAAACCGGATTTCCAGCGGCGGACGCTTAAAATGAAATGGCCATATCTAGTGGTCCCGAAACCCGATTGATGTGAAACAAAATTTGCTGGATAGATAATCAAATATACTAATTATCCCCTATTCATTGTTTTGCTAAATTTGGCATTTATGATTTATGATAAATTATGCAAGTGGTAGGATACCGACATGTGACATCTTAATCACGCCTTACATACTGTTTTCTCATCATATCATATATATATGTCATTGCATTGGTAACCTAGTGATCATGTGCATTACCCAGTGTTAGGTATTAGTGGTGATTGTGGTAAGTACGTTAGTGTTCGTGCATGAATGGATAAGTGAAAGTGACACGTACTTTTACACAATCAGTGGACCCTATCGATTTATTGCATTGTCGATGTCTGTGGGACGCATATAAGTGTGACTATAAGTGGTATAGGACACTTATGGAAGCACTTGTATGGGTGTCACAGGTAAGGCACCAGACACTGCCCATTTATCTCGGGTATCAGTTGGGACGTGCTTGATGGAGATCCTGTCTCCAGTTCTCGCGCAGACTTGTCATGGACCGACCGGTATTTGAGGTTATGGTTGGCGTTTGATGTAGACCACGGGGTGTGGGATAGTTTGAGTATGAGTTCAACAGAATCTCGGGAGTCCCATGCTGGCATATATATATGGAGATATATGGAGATTTACAGGGTACATGATTATTACCGTGAGTTATATTTTGGGCCCCTGGTCCCTTACCCTTGGGTCCTACCCTTGGGTGGAGGACACTTGCGAGTGGTTGACTCTCACACTTGGACTGACGATAGGCTTAGTGACCTGTACAGTGAGATTTAGAGACTGATAGGGATAGTGACATTGACATGCATTACTTACTGTATTGACACACCTGACATACTATTTTACTGCTTTACTGTTCAACCGCTCTTTTAGACACCCGCATTGGCTACTTCATGTTCATATCTCTACTATCTTGATTTACTGTTATATATTCATTATTACCATACGAGTTATCACTTGCACCTATGTATATATTGCTATCGTGTCGCTCTGACGACCTGAGTATGCATGCTCATAGTGAGAAGTGGACTTAGCTTGGACCAGGACCAGACGTACCTCGAGGACATCGCGGACATTTTGATCAGCTACACAGAACCTTACTCTCTTGATCCCTATCTGGTTAGTTCTTTGTATTTTGTTTTGATTTATATACTGCATTTCTCATTACCTGTTCATTGTATTACTGGTTACCACGTAAAGCTAGAAGCCGAAGTGTGACTACGGCAGGATATTTGCTTGACCGTATGAGCATGGCTGGCCTTGTCAACCCCTCGTATTCCTTATTTTAGGAAGCGGGGCGTGACACTGATTTCCCTGAATCGAGGTTTTTACCAAGGACACTGATTTCCCTGGAGTCGAAACGAATCGAGGTATTCCTGCAAAGACACTGATTTCTCTGCGGGCCGACGCGAATCGAGATGCTCTCGTCAAGAACACTGATTTCCCTGAATCGAGATTTTTGCCAAGGACACTGATTTCCCTAGGGTTGAGACGAATCGAGGTATTCCTGCAAAGACGCTGATTTCTTTGCGGGTCGATGCGAATCAAGATGCTCTCATCAAGGACGCTGATTTCCTTGAATCGAGGAGGTTGCCAAGGACACTGATTTCCCTGCGGTGAGACGAATCGAGATATTCCTGCAAATACGCTGATTTCTCTGCGGCTCGACGCGAATCGAGATGCTCTCGTCAAGGACGCTGATTTCCCTGAATCGAGGAGGTTGCCAAGGACACTGATTTCCCTGGGGGTGAGACGAATCGAGGTATTCTTGCAAAGACGCTGGTTTCTCTGCGGGTCGACGCGAATCGAGATGCTCTCGTCAAGGACGCTGATTTCCCTGAATCGAGGAGGTTTCCAAGGACACTGATTTCCCTAGGATTGAGACGAATCGAGATATTCCTGCAAAGACGCTGCTTTCTCTGCGGGTCGACGTGAATCAAGATGCTTTCGCCAAGGACGCTGATTTCCCTGACTCGAGGTTTTTTCCAAGGACACTGATTTCCCTAGGAGTTGAAACGAATCGAGGTATTCCTGCAAAGACGCTGATTTCTCTGCGGGTCGACGCGAATCGAGATGCTCTCGTCAAGGATGCTGATTTCCCTGAATCGAGGTTTTTGTCAAGGACACTGATTTCCCTGGGGTTGAGACGAATCGAGGTATTCCTGCAAAGACGCTGATTTCTCTGCGGGTCGACGCTAATCGAGATGCTTTCGTCAAGGACGCTGATTTTCCTGAATCAAGGAGGTTGCCAAGGACACTAATTTCCTCGGAGTTAAAACGAATCGAGGTATTCCTGCAAAGACACTGATTTCTTTGCGGGTCGACGTGAATCGAGGTGCTCTCGTCAAGGACGCTGATTTTCCTGAATCGAGATTTTTGCCAAGGATACTGATTTCCCTGGGGGTTGGTTGACTTATTTCCTAGACGGAGCGTTGATCCGGCAGGGAGGTCATTAGTTGACTCTAGATTGTCTGTGGACCGTAGAGTCTTGGAACTAGGGACTTTGTCGTGGCTCCGTTCGGTGATGCTGCATCCGAATCCTGTTGGAATGAGGAGGATCACCATTGCTGATTTTTAGGCTGTAGATGTTGCCGTTAAGGTTTGGAACTAGGGACTTTGCCATGGCTCCGCTTCTTTGTGACTCTGAGGTCGATTGTTGACGTCATGTCTGCATCTGGTTGGAGTGAGGAGAAACGCCGTTGGTGATCTCTAGGCTGTCTGTGAACCGTCGAGATTTGGAACTAGAGGACTTTGCCATGGTTCCGTTGTTTTGACCTTGGGGTCGTTTGTTGATGTCGCATCTGCATCCTGCTGGAGTAAGGAGAAACACCGTTGGTGATTTCTAGGCTGTCTATGAACCGTCGAGATTTGGAATTAGAGGTCTTTGTCATGGCTCCGATTGATGGTGTAGCATTTGTGTCCTGCTGGAATGAGGAGGCACACCGTTGTTGGTCTTCGGGCCGTAAATGTGGCTATTGAGATTTGGAACTAGGGACTTTTCCATGGTTCAGCTTCATTGCGACTCTGAGGTCGTTTGTTGACGTCACGTCTGCATCTGGTTGGAGTGAGGAGAAAAGCTGTTGGTGATCTCTAGACTGTCTATGAACTGTCGAGATTTGGAACTTGGGGACTTTGCCATGGTTCCGTTGTTTTGACCCTGGGGTCGTTTGTTGACGTCGCATCTGCATCCTGCTGGAGTAAGGAGAAACGCCGTTGGTGATCTCTAGGCTGTCTGTGAACCGTCGAGATTTAGAACTAGGGACTTTGTTGTGGCTCTGTTTGTTGATGTTGTGTTTGCATCCGATTGGAGGGAGGAAGAACGCCGGTGTCGATCTTTAAGTTTTCGATGTTGACGTCGAGACCCTGAAGCTAGGGATCTTCCTTCACTTCGTTTGTTGACATTGTGTCTACAATATTGCGACGAATGTCGAGATTGTATTTAGGTTGTCTATGAACCGTCGAGATTTGGCTTCGCTTCGACGAAGCCCGGTGGGACGATATGGTTCCCTTCTTGTTTATGCCCATGGATTATATACAGGGGTCACTGTGACCTCACCTGCAGGGCAAAATGTTTCATTCTTTCATTTCATTCATTTTTTTAAATTCTTTCCGCGATGCTCTATCATTTCAGCTTTTTATATCGCGAAAATCGCGATTGCCCAATCATTTCGGCTATTTTTCGCGGTGCCCAATCATTTCGGCTATTTGTTTTATTTTTACTCGCTGCTTTTTATTGCGAGTTGCCCAATCATTTCGGCTATTTTGTATGCATACATTTTTACTTGCTGATTTTGTTGCAAATTGCCCCATCATTTTGGCTATTTCATATGCATTTTTGGCTCGCTGATTTTTTATCGCGAGTGTGGAACTTGGAATCTGGTGCCAATCTCAGTATCAGCATCGCTACAACTGGAATATTGCCAGGAGCGAATCATCATTTGCCATGAAAGGACTTGGAATTTGATACCGATTTAGGCATCAACATTGCTACAACCGGGATAATGCCAGGAGCGAATCATCATTTGCCTCTGTCAATGTCGAACAAAGGTGGCTTAGCAAATAGGGTTAGGATCCCGTCGATTAAGGCTTTTGACTTCATGAGCCATAAGGGTCTCATAAAGGTGTTTCTCCCTACGAGTCGTGAGGATCTTGTAAGTGCGTTTTCTCCTTAGGAATCGTGAGGATTCCTAAGTGTGTGTTCTCTTAAAAGTCATAAGGATCTTACAAGAGTGTTTTCTCCTTGCAAGTCGAGAGGACCTATAAGTGTTTGTTCACCGTGTGAGCATATCCCTAGTCGCTGGTGGGACTCTGTTAGGAAAATGTTCATTCGTGCCCGTGGATTGTATACAAGGGTCAATATTGAACCGCTTATAGGGAAAAATTGGAGATTGTGATGGCTTAAGAACAGGTTCAGATCCCTGTAACTTACGGCTTTTGAACCCTATGAGCCGTGAGGGTCTCAAAGGGGAATTCTCCTTACGATTCGTGAGGATCTCGTAAGTGTAAGTTCTCCTTAAGAATCGCGGGGATCCCTAAGTGTGTTTCTCCTTTGTGGGTCGTAATGATCTCACGTAGGTGGTTTCTCCTTACAGGGTCGAGAGGACCTTGCAAGTGTCTTTTGACGAGATTGCGCCGTTTCGGGTTTTCACAAAACTCACCGATAGTCCTGCTGTTTTTACTCACGGAGCCCTTTCAGGTTTTCATCCGTGCCCATTTCTCTTATGGACGTACCTTTTTTTTTACCACGTCAGCCTGGGGATGCCGCGGGTCTGTAGTAGTTTAAAGACGTTTCGGTCATAGGTCTTAGATTTTTCGGGCAACGTACGATTACGAAGCTAGATTTTCTCGTAAATCTTCGCATCTTTTGTGTCGGAGGTGGATTCCTTGAAGAGAGAGCTGAGAGCGATTTCTTTGTCAGAGTCGCTTCCAAAGGTGATAATTTACGATCCCTTGGTGTTGACTATGTGACAGTTGCCAGCAGCTCTTTTACGCTCATCTGTCGTGCTTTTATGTTCCCGACGAGCCTTGCGCTTCATTCATTGAACGTGTTGTCGGTGGGCAAAATATCCCCGCCACTAGTTTTTAAAGGCGATGCACTCCTCGGTAGGGTGTGCAATCCTCTGATGGTATAAGCAGAAGTTAGGATGTATGTCCGCTTCATCAAGATGTATACCGCCAGGAGAATTTCCTCTGAAATAGGGAACCTTCATTCCTATCGACAGGGCCCTAGCGAATCGTTTCCTTACTTTAAGCTTGCTTTTGCTGGCGATAGGGATGCTTCGATCCGATTGGGGTGCCTCGACCTTTTCATCCAGTCGTCGGCGTTTGTCTTTTTTGAATATAGCCAGTTCACGCTCTCGATTGGCTTTGCTTTTTTGACGGGTTTCGTTCAGTAGCAAGTCGATCGTTTTGTCAGACGGTTCCAAGGGTTTTTGCTTCGATCCTGCCCCCAGCTCTTTTATGCTGTCTTCTATCACCGAGTGAGCTTCTTCGTTAGTTGACGCCGAATGAGAGATCATGTGGCAACTTGCTACATAGTTATCAGATTCTTCTGACGAGTCATCCCCGTCGTTATTGTCGTTATCTCCGCTCTCAAGGATATTATTGAGAAATTCTTGGAGTGTGACCGGGGTTCGCGCCTTCTGGTTATGCTCCTCCAGCGCGTCAATATGCTTTTGCAGATCCGTGCGCTTGTCATCAAACTGCGCTGGCTTTTTGGTCTTCTTCTTTTTCTTCGAAGACTTTGACGGCTGGTCCTGAATGTTTTGTCCACCATCACTATTAACTCCCAATGTTGGGTGTGGTTCAGCATGCCCTCGATGATCTCTGGCTCTAGCGGGCTTTTCCACCTGATCGCCGGACATGTTTGAAGATCTTTCAGCATTTTTTTTAGTTTCTGCCAAAAGAACAACTTACCATGGAACTTCCTTTATGAATGAGCACGATGCCCCCGACATGTCCATCTTTTTCGGAGCATGTGGTTGTGGCGGGTTCACCTTCCAATTTTCAGACAACGCGAATTTGCCTTGCTGGTATTGGTCTTCAACCCAATTTTTGAAGACGTAGCAATCTTCGAGTGGATGACCCAATACTCGATGGTAGGGGCAGTAATTAGGATTGTTGACGTCGTTCGGTCGCGTTGTGTGTCTCGACTCCGGTAGAGTGATGAGCCCATTGCGCACTGCCAGTTTAAACAGTTTCCTTGTTTTATCCCGGGAAAACGAGTAAGGATGTCTCAACTTCTCATCGAGGGATTGCCGCTTGTTGCTTTGGCGAACAACCGGTCTCGGGTCACTCGGTTGTTGTTGAGCGTTGGCGACGAAGGTTGCTTTCCCTTTGCCCTTTTCATTCCAAGGCTCCGTCTTTGAAGAGGAAGGCCTATGGCCCATCTGGTCCATTTGGGCCAGCTTGTCAATCAAGACCTGAAAAGTAGTTGGCTTGAAGAACATCATGAATTGGGAAATGGTCGCCCGAGGGTCGAGAGTACCCACGAACATGCCTACCACAGGAGCCTCTTCGATACGCTGTTCGCACTTCGACCATAGATTCCGCCACTGTAAATCCCCGTTTCCTTCAATGAGAATCTTTCTATATTTTTCCCAAGTCCCCGAATGTTATTCCATTTTTCCGTATCATTATTTTGTGTGAAGGTTAGTGCGTAAGTTATAGTAATTGTTTTTTTTCTAAACCAATTAAAAATCAAAGCCCAAAGTTAAAACCAAATATATAATTTCCCACCATTTTTCCCAAGCCCGTTTCCCTTTTTCCATCCCACAGCCCAAACATTAAATTAAAACCCTAAATTCCCTTTATCAATTAACCTCAGCCCAAACTCCCTAATATCTCAGCCCAATATAAATTAATTTAGATTAACATTAAATCCATAATCAACCCCCGGCCCAGCCCGTTTCCCTTTTATTAAAACTAAACCCCATTTCCTCCGGCCCAAACTTTAAACCTATAAATAATTATCCCTAATTTTCTCCTTCACCCCAGCCCATTCCCACCTTACCCGACCCGTTTAAACTTCTTCTCCCCCAATGTAAACATCTTTCCCGCTCGATTCTTTGTTTCTCATTCCTACGTCGCCCCTCGCGCGCCCACGTCACCCTCAACCGTGCCGTTGCCCCACGACCCGCGACCCCGGCCACGACTCCCTCAACCTCTTCTCGACTCCAACTCCCCTCATCCCTCACAGTCTCTCAAACTCCTCTCTTCTCTCTCGAAAATCCACTCCCGCAGCCCACTGCCTTCATCACTCGCCGCCGCCGTCGCCGCCGACGACTACAACCCCTCATTCATCCTCCCTCGCTCTCTTCCCTCCATCAACAGAGCCCTCTCCTCACCTTCTCCAGCCACCGCAGAACCCTCCCTTGCACACCGAGCTTGGCTACCCCCTTGCACTCGACGCCGACGAGCCACCAACTGACCCGAACCCCTCGTCGATCCCCTTCAACCTCAACATCATCATCATTATCACCTCCAACCCGAGCCCCACTATCTACCCTCTCTCTCTCTCTCCAAAACATCAAACCCTAACCACCAAGCTCCGAAACCCGCTGCTTCCCATCGCCGGAGCGACACCGCCGACCATTGTCGACCCCGGCGCAGTCACAGAGATCCACAGAGCACCCCCTCCGCTTTCAGCGAACACGAGCCATCTCCGGGCAACTCCGACGTCGAACCCGAAACGCGAGCCGAGGCCGCGAATCCAAACCGTGCCGTTCGTCGCGCGTTCGTGCCGTTGCCGCTGCCGTGCATCGCCAAAGCGCCTCCAGGCAAGTACCCTACTTGCTACATGCTAGATTAATTCCGTTATAAACTAAAATCATATTAATTCCATGTCTGCAATTCACGAAAACTGATATGATATAACTGTTCGATGCAAAACCCGAAAGAAAACCTTCCACTAAATTGACGGAACTCGATTTCATATTCTGTCCCGTCTGGCAATGAACCTTGTTTAGAAATTTCACTGAAAAATATGATTGTGAACGACTTAAACGATCACCCCCAATTACACCCGTAAAAACTGTGAATTTCCCGCACCTGAAATTTGTTAAAATTACAATTAATTGTGTACATAATGAAATGATGCGTTCGAGGGCTCAAATCGAAGCCGACTCGACGAACTATAACCTTGTACAAATTCTTAATTGTTTCTGTACTGATATTATGACGAGAATTGGTTCGGTGACCGGCTCTGGACTGCAGTCCAGAGCAACTCTGGTTATTGTTTTCTGTCCCGTAATTTTTGCTACCTTGCTGCCTGAACTCGTATGTTGCGGAACCCTACACCTTATTGAATATGAATCTGTTATCTAAATAACGCAAGTGATTTCACCCCGTTTTATCTTCGTTTACTATTTAAACTGCAATTTAAAATAACTGGACGTATAACAGTCCCAAACAGAAACAGAATTGATATACTAGTGTTGAACAGTGCATAACTTCTGACGTACAAACGCGATTGAGAATCCGTCTATTGCGTTCAATACCCTGTTGAAAATCCTATATTTCATTCAACTGTAGCGTCGCTAAATTCTGATCCCAACTAGGTGAAATTTGTGCCGCGAAACGGACGTTCAGTTCAGAAACTGAATTTCCTGCAGCGAGCACTTAAATTGAAACGGTTGTAACTCGAATACCAGAAACCCGATTGTACTGAAACAAATTTTGATGAACTGCTGACAGAGTGTACTTGTTATTGTATTTGTATCGTTTCGCTGAATTCTGAACATATGAATTACTGCAATTTTTGTAAGCTCATGACGTGCATATTGGTTCATATTACACATGACTTGTTAACCGCATAAATGTACATACCTTACCCAATTGCCATATACATAGTGTTAGTGCGTGTTAGTATTCAGTGGGTATTGCATTATCGTGCGTGAATGATATTGGTTTAGGAGTGTCAAGTACACCAATGGAAAGTGAATGATTCGTGACAGTGATTAATACAGTGAACAGTGACAAAACCGTGCTATTGGTGCATACTTGTGCACGACTAAATCATAATCATCAATAGTGTAAACCTGGGGAAAAAGGGTAAATCGAAGTGGAAAGAGCATCGTATTTAGTGGGACCGTGTTTTAGAGGATGATCATTCGAGCAGTGATATATATATATTAGGTATGATCTAGCGATCCGGCTGACAGGGTTATGTCCCGGGCGTGTGGGCCGTTGTCTCGGGTATGTATGAGATTCCTGTTAAACATGATCCTCCTTTCCACTATATGATTTCAAACATGACCTAGAGACTGATAAGGACACAGATCATACTTTGCATCATTCAGTGACATAGCGATTATCAGCATTTTACCTTCACTGTTATTATCGTATTTACCTATTTCATGTTATTAATATGAAAATTGCTATTACGTTGCTCTGACGACCTGAGTATGCATGCTCAGACCTCGAGGAAGAACCAGCGCAGGAGTCGGATTTACCTTTCGAGCTGGCGGAGATTTAGTCTGGAGTACCTTTTCCTTCTTTTCTGCTTTCCCTAAAGAGATCGTGTATTTGAACTTGGTTAGTAGCTCTTCTTGTTTATTTGTAATTTGTGAACAATGGAATTTGATGTAATAACTTAGTGATGTATTTCCTTTACTGCTGTACTTTGTTTACTGATTACCATGTAGTACTAGAAGCCGAAGTGTGACTACGGCGGGATTATTCCTTGACCGTAGGAGCATGGCTGGCCTAGTCATCCCTCGTTTTCCATATTTTGGGAAGCGGGGTGTGACATGGTTTTGTTGGTATCAGAGACGTGTTTAGTAACAAGGGATAACATTAACTACACTGTATTACATTATTTTCGCTTCACTATTCCTGATTTTCTTCTTTGAATCTAATCATATCCTTTTGAATATCTTCCAGCGATATGACGTCCCCGAACGACCACTCTTCGGACTCAAGTTCTCAGGACCGCACGGAAAGAATACTTAGTGCACTGACCTCTCTCGCAGAAGCTCAGGAGAGGAAGACGGACTTACTCGCTGAGGGACTCAGGGCTATTACCGCTGCAGTTGATCGCATCACTGGAGTTGCAGACTTTTGCACAAGTACTCAACGCGGAGAGAATTTAGGAGCAATTGATCAACAAGTTCAGGAAGCCCCCAGTCGTTCCAGCACGTACCCATGCACCTTCTCGAGGATCCATACTAGTTCACAAGCCTGGAACGACTCAGATGAAGCGCGAATTTGTGCCACGGCATCGCCCCCAGAGACAGAACGTAGTTTGCGGCTACTGCAATAAAGATAGGCATACCCAGAAGGATTGTCGCCGCGCCAAGGGACAGTGCTTGATTTGCGGATCCAGTCAGCACAGGATTAGCGGTTGCCCCGAGAGAGCAGAGATATAGGGAGGTTCTGGACCACAGCAGCAGAGGCCACAGGAGCAGAGGCAACCCTACACGGGCCGCGGTCAGGGACGGGCTTTCACCTTGACCGCCGAGCAGGCAGAGGCTTCAGGGGAAGTTGTTACAGGTACTCTACTCGTACATTCCTTGCCAGCTAGAGTACTATTTGATTCAGGTACTCTACGCAGTACATATCTTGGAATAGAAGGGGAAGTTGTTACGGGTTCTCTGCGCAGAAGTTTCTTGTTCTTGATGTTGCTCTAATGATATTTCCGGGCTTTCTTTTGGCCCTGTGAGTACGGCCATCTGCGTCAACATTTCCTGGAGCTTCTGCTGTTGCTCTTGGGCTTTTGTCACGGATCGCATAAGCGGTCGATGACCCATATAGATACGGCTATCCTCTTTCCTGGATGCCATATAAACAGTGTGGACCACCATGCCCCCAGACTTGGGGCATTTTGGTTCAGTGGTCTTGCGATTCGTCGCAGACTGAGGGATTTTCTCCGGCCTTCTCCTCTTGTGGGCGGTCGAAGTTGAGGGGGTTGCTGCAGTGGGCACCTAAATAGCTGTCGCCTTCTGTGGCTTGACAGGGTGGTCCTCCTCTCACCGAACCTTCATCTTTTTCTGTCGGCGGGGATAGCTTTGATCTATCACGGAGTCCTGGACTTGACGCCAGATCTTGTAAATTTTAGAGGACAACCGCTGAGGGGGCAGCTCCAGCTTTGCCTTTGGGGCATTCTCCACAGGTGGAGGAGATCTTTTCAGCACAGCAGTAGGAGAATTCCTGCGTACCCTGTTAAGTAGTTCAAAGCTATTCTCAGTTGGAACAGCAGCATCAACTTCGACCATTGGAGCTGGCGGAGTCAGTCCAGAATGGGAATTGCCCCTAGCTTTCCTCACCCGGTCCCAGTGGCGACGTCGAGCATGTCGTGCGGCTGGGATCACCTCCACTGTTGGATCAGCTTTTTCTTGCCCCTACTTTGAGGAGAGACTGTTATTGGTGCTAGCCTGTCGAAGACTGACACCCGTTGAGAGAGGGTAGTCAGTCTTGCGAAGGCCGACTTCCGAACAGGGGAAACAGCCTTCATGACTTCACGTGGAGTAGGAGCTGAAACGGCTAGTCTCGTGAAGACTGACCCCCAGCCAGAGAAGCCGCCTTGGTGACTTCAGGAGTAGGAATAGCTATCCACTACGGGATAATGCCTTCTGGTATTGCGGGCTTCTTCACGGACCCGTTAGAGCTTTGGCCCAGTCTGCTGAAAACTGAGGCGTTTGGTTTGGGCGACCCGTTGAGAGGGGCCGCAGTAGTGGTAAGCCGATCAAAGACCGACTTCTTTGGGGTTCCTGCAATGGCAGCGGGGCATTGAAGTTCATGGGTGGGAGCATGGTCCTGAAGAATAGCCCAGTGGTGGCTTGAGTCACCTGGTCCACCGGCATTGTAAAAACAGAGGCCGCTTGAGGTCCGTAGGTCACTCCTCCTGTAGGGATGGAGTGAGAGTTATTGCCATTGTTGCAGCTTGTGCAGTTGAAAGACATTTGATGTTCTTCTTTCTGCACGGGGCAAGACACCAAATCTTAGTACCTCGAATCCACAGGAAACCATAGCAAATCGCGATTCGTTCGCGAAACACGACACACGAAGTGTGGAGTGGAAAGAGGAAGAGGTCCCACCGGGCGTGCCAGAATCTGTTCACCGCCGAAAACTGGAGACGCAACCGCGCAGGTCTGTCTCGCCTGAATTTCAGGGCAGATGCTAATTGGTTCTATCCGTCCACCTCTCCGAAGATGCCAAGTTGATTTATGACATCGTGTACCGAAGGTTTAAACGGATGCGGCCGATGTAGCAGACTTCGTCAGATTCCTTCTCATTTGAGGGGTTTTTGATTGTGGGGACGCTCTTCCCTGCAGGCGCAAGCCCCTGCAGTTAATTACGCTACCGCGTCGCGGTAACAACTTTCTCCTTCTCCAGATTATCACTTCGCGCCGTGTTTTTTTGTTTTGTTTTTTGGTTGCCCGTGGATTGTATACGGAGACTAATTTATGTTGTCGCCCATAGGGCGTGGATTAGTCCAAATCCGTATTTTCTTAGATTTTGGTTTGGGGGTTGGGTTTAAGGATACGTTAGTCTCATTTAAGGCTAAGATCAACTTAAACGTTTATTAAGGATACGTTAGTCTAATTTTAGACTAAGATCAACTTAACAGTTTGTTAAGGACACGTTAGTCTAATTTTAGACTAAGGTCAACTTAACCTTTTGTTAAGGATACATTAGTCTAATTTTAGACTAAGATCTACTTAACAGGATCATTTAGATCCGACAAAAGAGCATTTGGGCTTTATTGTTTTAGTTTAGGGACTTTGTGGTCGATTACCAGTTTAAGGACATAGTGGTCCAAGGTTAAGGACATCAAAGTCCGTAGGTTTAAAGGGACCCCACGGTCCGAGGTTAAGGACATCACAGTCCGTGAGTTTAAAGGGACCCCACAGTCCGAGGTTAAGGACATCATAGTCCATGAGTTTAAAGGGACCCCACAGTCCGAGGTTAAGGACATCATAGTCCATGAGTTTAAGGACCTCACAGTCCATGGAATGATTGGTTATCGGGACCCGTCACCTCTCTGAAGACTTTGAAGGATTACAACGACAAATATCAGAGGAGTTCAGAGATGTACCTTTGAACTAAACTTGATTGGGAGATCTGTAGTCCAATTTGGAACTAAGATCAATTAATTAGGTTATGAGCGCATTGGCTCAGTTAAATCTGAATTGAGGACTTATTGCCAATTTAGGCTAAGTCCAATTAAGTTTGAAATGTTGGCCCTTTGTTGGCCTGTTGAGCATTTGTCTGGGTTCAGCCCCTCATTATTTAGCAATGCTAAACAAGAGTTTGAGGGCTCTGAGAACATTTTTTCTTCGGCTGAGCACTTAAACATTATAGTTCTGAATTTTAAGGCTCATTTGAAGGGGAGATTCGCCTCTGGAAAACTTTGCCAATTTGGGCTAAGCTGATTTGAAAATAGTGTTAAACACTAGAGGACATCTGGCGGTCACGTGTCCTCACGTGATGTATTTAAAACAGTGTTAAACACTGGAGGCAAAATGCTCAAAATAGTGTTAAAAACTAGAAAGGAAGGGGTCACGGGGGGTCACGTGAGGCGCCTGAAGATGGGGCCAGACCTCCTTTATTTTATTATCAGAATATTCAAATAAGTGTTAAACGCTTTTAGTCTTCAGGCCATCACGTGTTGGCACGTGATGGGTAGCCATGTATTGATTATTAAAGTGTTTATTAAGGGGTCACGTGTGGACACGTGAGGGCGCGCAAAATCAGTACTGCCTTTGGTTTTGTTCTCTTTATTTATGAGGGTCACGTGTGAGCACGTGAGGCATTGCCTCCAAGCTTTTTTTCTTCTCATTTTGGGGAGTCTGTTTAAGGGTCACGTGGGAACACGCGACCTAGTTTTGTTCTCTCTTTTCTGCTCATTGAGAATGGGGGTCACGTGTTACCACGTGACCAAGTTCTTTACGTGCATGGAGAGCTTTAAGTCACTTTTTTTAAGAATTAAATTCTCTGTAGGGTTAAACCCTAATTCTGTTTTAGAGGAATTAAATTCCTATGTATATGGAAGAATTAAATTCTCATATAGGGTTAAACCCTAGTTCTGTTTTGAAGGAATTAAATTCCTATGAATTTGGGGGAATTAAATTCCTTAAAATTAATTCTCCCTCTAAGTTTTGGATCTGCATGGCAGAATCTTCCCGATAAGAATTAAATTCTCAACTTGTGGGAAGATCTGCTTCTGCAGATCTTCAACCAAAGGAAGAACTAAGTTCTTATTCAGAAGAGTTAAACTCTTAAATTGAGAATTAAATTCTCTTTGTTTTATGGAACTTAGATCTCTTTCCCCTTTCTCATCTAGGGTTTCTTTTCTCTGAAGAGATCTTTTTTTTTTTCTCTCTTGGGAATTAAATTCTCCTCTCTTTTTTCTCTCTGTTGTTGTTATCTCCCCAAAAAAGTAGATCCCTTCTCTTCTCTTCTTGGCTCCTATTTATAGGAGAAAGAAAAGAATCAATTTGTTTTGTCAATCTTTCATTGAACGATTTTAATTGATTTTGTAACCAACATGATCTTTTAGATCACTCAGTGAATTTTATTCACCATTGGATTTTTAATCCAAAAGATTTTTTATCTGTTATTCCTGGCAAATTTCAGGGAAATCTTTCCTTGTATAAAATCTTTCCATAAATTGGTGATTTTTAATCACCATTGGATTTTTAATCCAACGGTGCTCCATTTTACAGAGCACCATCTTTTTTGTTTGGAAAGATTTAGAGAAATATTTTTCCAGTTAGGCTTTTTGATTCCCTCTTAATTAGAATTTAATTCTATTAATTCATAGATCTTTAGGAAGCCATCACGTGTTGGCATGTGGCCCCCTGATTAAGCATTTGACTAGAATTTAATTCTATTATTTTAAACAACTCAGGAATTATCACGTGTCAGCACGTGACCCTTGGTCACGTCTTGGCACGTGATACCCCATTGGGGTTTTTCCTTGTTATTTTATTATACTTTTAATTCTTTTCAGTAGGTTTAAAGGCCCATCACGTATTGGCACGTGACCCCACTGATTAATTATTTCCAATTATTTATTTTATTCAGTGCCTACAGGTTTTGCCTGTAAATGGTCACGTGTCTGCACGTGATGCCCGGTCACGTGTGAGCACGTGATGCCCGGTCACGTGTGAGCACGTGATGCCTCATAACTTTTGATCCCAGATAAATTATGAGGCCCATAATATATCAAATCGAAGGATTTTTCGAGACACTTTCGATACCATCAGAATTTAGCTGTTTCTCATTCGGGAGTTTGTCAAAATGCAGCCCGAAAAATACTGGTTCGCATTTTCTTCTTTAGATTACACGTGCATAGCATATTTACTCATAACTTTTGATCCCAGATTTATTATGAAGCCCATAATATATCAAATCGAAGGATTTTTCGAGACGCTTTCGATACTATCAGAATTTAGCTGTTTCACATTCGGAAGTTTGTCAAAATACAGCCCGGAAAATACTGGTTCATATTTTCTTAAACGTATCGCTGCTATTTGATACCTTGGACTCTTTTGTGCAAAAAAATTTTTTTTTGGGTGGGAACAATCATCAATGCGTGGTAGTGGATACTTGTTCTTAATCGTCATTTTGTTCAAAGTTCGATAATTCACATACATCCTGTAGGAACCTTCCTTCTTCTTCATTAGTAACACCGGAGATCCCCAACTTGAAGTACTGTGTCGGATCCAACCTTTCTTTAGTAGTTCGTCCAACTGAATACGGATCTCTTTCAATCCCTCTAGGCTTAATCGGTATGGAGCTTTGATTACAGGTTGTGCACCAACTGTAGATCAATACTAAATTCAAGAGCTCGATCGGAAGGCAAACATGTTATGTCTTCAGGGAACACATCTTTGAACTCTCGAACTACTTCAGGCTTTTCTTCTTCCGCAGGTAGAAAGAACACTTCTACATTCTTCGGTTTAGCACGGTAGCTTCCTGGCTCCAAGGTTCTATCTCCATTTTTGAAATAGAAGACTGGGTGATCTGGTATCTCAAATACTACCCTTCTTTGACGGCAGTCAATAGTACCATAGAATACTCCCAGCCAATACATTCCCAACACAATATCGAAATTTGGTATGTCCAGTACTTTGAAATTTATGTAGAATTCTTGACCGCAAACTACAACTGGGCACTGATCATATCCCAAAGTTGCTTTCAAGACTCCATTTCCGGAACTGACATTCCAGCTTGAAATGATTGGCTTCAAGGGAATCACGTGCGTTTTCACGAATCGTTGTGACATGAAGCAATGTAAGCTCTTGTCACGCCCCACATCCCAAAATACGAAATACGAGGGGTGACTAGGCCAGCCATGCTTCTACGGTCAGGCAATGATCCCGCCGTAGTCACACTTCGGCTTCTAGCATTACATGATCGTCAGTAAACAGTACTAAAGTAAAGGAAAATCACAGTTCACAACTTTATTACATTGCAATAAAAAGAGTTCGAAATACACTTATTTTTCAAAATAAAACTAACCAACGAAATACAAAGTGCTGAAAGCAAAAGAGATGGCGCTGATGAAGCAGTCTAGATCTCCGCGATCTCGAATGGCAGGTCCTGCTCCTGAGCTGGATCCACTTCGTCCTCTGAGCATGCACACTCAGGTCGTCAGGGTAGCACATATAGCAATATATATATATATATATATGATTGGTATGAAATATTATTAAACATGAGAAGTGCAATAAAATGTAGAACATGAGTATAATAAACATCAACTGATTATGAATAGTGCAATATAGGTATCATGTCAATAAACTAGGCAATGTGCATGTCACTACTTATCGGTCACTAAGTCAATGAAATCAAATGGTGGAAAGGATGCTCATGTTTAACAAGGGTCTCGCGCATGCCCGAGACTACGGTCCGCTGTGTCCGGGACATAACCCTGTCAACCGTGCCGCTAGGCCCATGACCTAATGTATGTGTATATATATTACTAATAGCGAATGATCATCCTCTAAATCACTGTACCTCGTTAAATACAAGTTCAATTCCATCTTGATTTCCCCATTCCCCAGGTTATATAATGCATTCAGGTATTAGATAGGTTGTGAACAAATACGTATCGCTGTCACTTTCAATCACTTTTCCACTTATCAATATCACTGTTGTATTTGCCACAACCCAATCACTAACACTAATTTATCGACAATGCAAAACATTCGCTAGGTTTCAATGTGAATGATCACTATACAGCAGGTATAAAGCAAACATAAAAATAGGCAGAAATGCACTAAACAGATATTCACTATTTTGTGACGACAAATGCCATATAACTTGCAAAATTTACGATAAATCACAGTAAGGAATCGACCAAAATAATATAAAAGGTGTACGAAGCACACTTGATAATCTAAGCAGTAAAATTAATTTCATGTCAAACGGAATTTCGGTTAAAGAAATATCATCATTTTAAGGTAGCAATCGATTGCTGGAATTCCAGTTTTAGAATTGGAAATCCAAATTCACACGCGTTTTACCAGTGATTATGTTCAGATTCAGGTGTTTCCCCAGTTGAATAAAATCTATTTCTATCTGTTAGGTTTCCAACGCATCAAACAGATTATTAATAGCATTTCTTTATTAGAAGTTATGTCCTTTTTAGTGTAACTGTGTAAGAGAGGTCACTGCAGAAACTGCAGAACACATCGGTACACTAAAATTAAAATTAAATATCAAACGAAGGTGAAACGGCAAGGGACTGGATTCAGGTGTTAGATAATTAAATTATCTATGTATTCATATGGGTCTCCATGCATTTTCAGTCTAAACCGGGGGTGCACAAGGGTTCAAAGTCTGGTATCCAAATCGAAATGCTGCCCCGGACTGCAGTCCAGTGCTGCGTTCACAACCATGTATCATTACAGTGATCTAAAATTGTCAAGAAACAAACTAGGGGTAGTTGTAGGTTATCGAGTCAGCTTCGATATGAGCCGTATAACGTTACGTTCCAAACCGTATTTAGTTTATAAAGATTTTAACAAGTTAGCAAGCGCGGTAAGGTTCAAATCTTGTGTCGCCTTTCTGGGGTAACTTTACATGATTGAAACACAGTATTATGTACCCAAATTCCTACGCGGTATTCGTAATCAATAAAGGGTCCTAACTATAACAAGTTCTGCCACAACGAGATATGTTTTAGATTATAGTTCGTACTAAATATGAGAGTAGTGTTTGGTAATCGGCCGAAAAACATATATCTACACTACTATATAACAAATTAATCTAACATGTGTATTGAGCCTAGGTATTAAGGTAGCATGAACAACAAGAGAAAAGTTTTCTCTTGCCTGGAAACGGCGGCGGCACTGCGACAGCGACGATGGCGGTGGTAACAGTCATGACGACAGTGACGAGCTCGAGTGTGGCCGGGCTCGTCGGCGACGGCACGGCAGTGGCCTGCAGTGGTGGCACGGGTGCTGTGGCACAGAGGCGTCGGGTGCAGAGGGTCTGCCGGCGGTGAGCTCAGGCAGCTTGGGGGCTAGGAGCTTGGAGTTGGCGCTGGGGATTGGGCTCGACGTCGTGGAGGTGAGGAGGGGGGTGGCTTCGATGATGGTGGAGAAGAGGTGATCAGCTCGTGTGCGAGGATGCTCTGTACGCAGAGGGTGGTGCTGGAGTTGGGTCTTGCGGGTATTGGTCGACGGGGTCGCGCTCGGTGCCGGATGAGGAACAGGGGTTGGCTTGGGATCTCGAGGATGTCGGTGGTCGCCTGGTGGGGAGTCGGCGGTGGAGGAGAGGAGGTGATGGGGATGGGTTGATGGTGGAAGTGATGGGGGTCGACGATGGTGAGGTGGTCAGGGCTCGTCGGCAAGGTGTAGGGGTTGGTGGGCGGCTGCGGTTAGTTCGGGTGTTGGCAGTGGGTGTTGAAAGAGGAGATGGGGTTGCAGAAGGAAAGGAGAGGATGATAACGGGGGGGAGGAGCAAAATGGAAAGGAAGGGAGAGGGGCTCGGTCGTCGTCGTGGGTGAGGTGAGGACGTGGGGGAGCGGGTCTCGCGGCATGGACAAGGGAGGGGGAGCCGTTGGAGTCGAGGGGATTTGGTGGAGGGGATCACGATGAGTTTGTTGGCGACGGGCGCAGGTCTTGTGGACGTGGACGCGATCGTCGTGGCGAGCGTGAGAAGAGGGAGCCGTTGGGGAAAAGTGGGCGGGAAACAAAGGAGAACAAAGGAGAAGAAGAGAAGTGGGTGAGGGGTTTAGGTCGGGTCGGGTATGGTGAGCACGGGTCGGGTTGAGGATATTGGGTTAGATTAGGAATAATTAAAATTTAATATAAATATATATATATATATATATATATATATATATAATTGAAAAAAATTTGGAATAAAATCTGGAAAAATACAGATAAATTTTATATACGGAAACTGGGTATTTACATCATACCCTCCTTACAAAAATTTCATCCTCGAAATTAAAATAGAAACAACGGAATAACAATACTATACAAACAGATGTGGAAAACGTGCACGGATGTCCTCCTCACGTTCCCAGGTAGACTCTCCTGGAGAACGACCGCCCTAAGAAACTCGAACTAGGGGAATGACTTTGTTCTTCAGCACTTTTTCCTGACGATCGAGAATGGTGGTAAGCTGCTCCTCGTATGACAGATCAGTGTCCAATGTTAACTCCAAATGGTCCAGGATATGGCTGTCATCCCGAACGTAGCTCCTCAATTGAGAAACATGGAAAGTATTGTGCACACCAGCTAGCGATGGAGGCAAGGCTAGTCGATAAGCCACCTCTCCTGCTCGCTCTACCACATTAAAAGGTCCGATGAATTGGGGACTGAGTTTCCCGCGGCTACCAAACCTGATAAATCCCCGAGTAGGCGATATCTTCATAAACACGTGGTCACCAATACCAAACTCCAACAATCTTCTGCCGGCATCTGCCCAACTCTTCTGTCGGTCCTGAGACGCCTTGATTCGTTGCCTGATCATCTGGACTTTGCTCACTATCTGCACTATCAGCTCAGGGCCCAACAACCTGCGTTCACCCACGTCGTCCCAACATAAAGGGGATCGACACTTTTGCCCATACAGAGCCTCGAACGGTGCAATCTGAATGCTAGCATGGTAGCTGTTGTTATATAAAAACTCTACCAGATGGAAGTGATCCTCCCAAGAACACTGAAAGTCAAGCATGCATACCCTCAGCATATCCTTGAGCGTCTGGATAGTATGCTCGGATTGCTCGTCCGTCTGTGGATGATAGGCCGTGCTGAACTTGAGTCGCGTGCCCAAACTCTCCTGCAGGCTCTTCCAGAAATGGGAGATGAACCCGGTGTCTCGAACAGACACGATACTAACAGGCACCCCGTGCTGTCTCACAATCTCCTGCATATATTTTTTCATGAGCGACTCCATCGATTGTCCGACTCGAAAGGGTAAGAAATGCGCTGCCTTCGTAAGATGATCAACAATAACCCAGACGACATTGTTGCCCCTTGGACTTCGTGGTAGTGTCGTTATAAAATCCATGGTGATATGCTCCCATTTCCACTCTGACACTGGAAGTGGTTGCAGCAACCCAGCTACTCTCTGATGCTCGGCTTTCACCTATTGTCATACCAAACACTTAGAGATAAAGCGAGCAATCTCCCTCTTCATTCCGTTCCACCAGACGTGCTGCCTCAGGTCTATGTACATCTTAGTGCCACCTGGGTGCACCGAGTAAGCGGAACTGTGTGCCTCATCTAGAACTTCATCTCGAATACCCCTTTAGAACACACAGCCGACTACCAAATCTCAGAGAGCCATCTTCGTGAATCCGCAAATCTGTCCTCAAACCAGCCTCGACTAACCCCCTAAACTTCAGCAGCTGAGGGTCTCCAACCTGTGCAGCTTTTTTAGGTTGTTCACGCAGAACTGAACTACATGGTAGGGTTCTATACAGCTCTGACCTGCATGGGCCACCAACAAAACCTGTCACATCCTGCTTCCCGGTGTACGGGCAGAGTGCGCGACTGGCCGCTACCTATTTACTCAGGTGTAAATACACTAAGCATAACTGAGCAATATAAAGAAATATACAGAAGAGACAAATGTAATGAACAGCAACTTTATTTATTAACATTCTTTTGTACAATGTATTTGAAAGTAAATACATGGAATGGAAAGCAATGCCTAAACAGTGGCATAACAGAAATGGAAAGTACTGAAATGAAATGTACAAGTATCTAGAGCTCCAGGTTGAAAGCTAGCTGGTCCAAATCCTCGCTAGTGAGCTCGATCTCCTGAAGGTCCGATCCACCTGACAACATTCCAAAGAAAAAAGAGAAGGAATGTCATCAGCGAACAATCGCTCGGTAAGTCCCAAAAATAAGGGAGAAGTAGAATAGGCAGAGAGAGAGTGTAGCTTTTAAACTTGTATTATATTGTTATAATGTTGAATTTAGTGTTAACGCTGTTGTTAATGTAAGTTCAAGGGAGAATGTCAACCAATCTCAAGAGTGTTCTCGAACCCAGCAGGTTGTAATCCAGGGGTAGGGAACCACGGGCCCGAATCAAATGTTAGTAATGGGACTTCAACCTAGTGTTGAAGTATTCCAAACTCAACAGGCTCTAATTCAGGAGCAAGGAAACACGGGCTCTCATGATAGCTTGCTTGTGTTAGTAGACATGGATTCATGATTTAAGGGGACTCTTGAGATTTTGTTGGATTCACGCATGAACTACCCCAACACCCCGTGTATTTATTTTATTGATAGTAATGATTGTATTGATGGTATTGTATTGTCCTGTCTTGTATTATAGATTGTATAGACGGATGACTTGCCGAAACCATAATATCGTATAAATGGAAATGGAGGTACTGGATAATCATGTAAATGGAATATATCCATTGTTCGGTTCAGTCAAGTTATGTAGATTGAACAGATTGAATATTTGGATTCATATTGAATTGTTATATATACTTGAATCTCTTTCAAGTCAGATTGATTATATGAATTCATAGATTCATATTGTAATGTAGTTTTATACTTGAATCCCATTCAAGTCAGATTGTATAAATTGAGACTCAGTCTGAGTCAGACAATTAGAAAAGAAGGTGAATCATGAATTATGTTTTGGTGTTATCGGTAACCGCTGCACATGGACGACAGGATTTGTGTCTTTTTCAAAGGCGATTACCGTGTTGATAACACCGTTTGTTAAGTTGTCTATCTTAAATAGGCTAGCACCCATATCTCTGGCTCCCTGAGGCTCAAGAGACTGGTCCCGCTTAAACCTATATTTACTAGGGTCCTTATTGTAATTTATATAACTTGAGGGGGTTTTATGAAAAAATAATTTTGTATAATTTTCAAAATATACCTCAAGTATTTAATTATCGTCTTTAGAGTTTTTATAGATGTAGATTTTATATATGTGACATTTCTCGTGAATAAAACCTAATTTCATAATATATGGTATTTAATTGTAAAATTGAACTTGTATGGAATAGCATGGTGTTTTCATGTAAAGTGATTCTTTTGATTTAGAAAAGTTGGAATATTTATATTATATCAAAAAATTAGATATTTTGATGATACAAGTATATTTATATTTATATAAAATAATTTTAATTTATTATTTTTCTAGAAATCTCATTTTCTTAAAATATTTGTATTTTTTAAATTTTTCGAGACCGTATGCTCCTTGCGGAGGTCTGCATCTCGCACTACTAAGCCCGAGGATGTGCGATAATCCGCACCATCCGGAACGGGTTCCCGAAATGGGTTGTAGCAGCACATTGCAAAGATTTGTTAAAAATACGTATCTTATAGAAAAAGGTTTTGTAGTTTATGGTATTTATTTGTAAAAATCGTATTTCCGTATTCTAGGTTCCCAAAAGATATAGTTCTATGATAGAGATGTGCGTTGTGAGGAGGTAGGTCATTATCTCGTGAACTATCTAAAGGTATAGCAAGGGTAATGATGTTTTTATGTCGAAACTAAACTATATAGTATTTTTATGTAAAATTGCGATAAAAATTATAATATACATTCTTTTGAAATGGAACTTGTTCAATATATTTTGTTAGAGATTAATAGTCATGTTGTGAGAGTTTGGTAGTGTTGTTTTTAAGAAAAATGGAACTTTTAAAGAAAAACCGAATCGGAAGTTGGATTAACTCCGCTTCCGTCGGGTTTTAGAAATATAAGTTTTTAGATTAGAAAAGAGAAGAGAGAGGAGGGACTTACGGGTTTTTTGATTAGAGAAGAGGAAAAGGGAGGGGTATAAGGTGCCGGTGCGTCCTTTCGTCGCCAGGAGCTCCTAGGGTCGTCATTGGAAGTTCGTTGGAGCTTCGCCCTTCGCTAACTCCACTTGCACACTATTGAACTTAGAATTTTCTTGAGAGTTTTGAACAGAGATTTGGAGTGAAGTGGAAAAGTGTAACAACCCTAAACTTTCTGTACATCTTTCTGTACAATTTTTTCAAAAAATACAGAAAGGGATATTTTCGCCTAAGCACAAGATATAAGTTTGTTTTGCTTTTTAATAGCAAGAAGGAGCTTGTAGCTCATTGGTAAGACCTTACACTGCTGAATCAAAGCACTAGAGTTCAAATCCCATCACCCACATTATTTTTAATATTGTTTTCTTTTAAATTTCTAGAAGCCCAAGAGCCTACACGTGCATAACTCGTAAAAACCCCACTACACATGTAAAACAAACTGATCCAGGGGCTATATCAAGCGACGAGGGACAAGTGGCAGCGAGCCCTAGCCCGTCTTGGCCGACTTGGGCCGGCGACTCGGCCGACTCAGCCCGCCGCCGCCGGCCGGACTCGACCGTACCGCAGAGTCGCCAACAAAAAGTTGTGGCTCTTGGAGTCCCCAGTAGCCCTGCACACTTTATTTCCTTGGATCGGTTCCAGAGACCCTTTAAAACTCTAATTACTCCATTTTAATATATTTTATTACATTTTAATACATTTTTTTCAATTCAACCTTTCACCTATCCTAAACCCTAGACTTACCCTATAAATACAACCCCTAAACACACCCCTCTCACTCCAAAATTCTGATCAAAACTCTTAAGAAAATTCCTAGAAGCTTAGTGTACTTTTGGAGTTAGCGAAGGGCGAAGCTCCGACGATTTTCCGATGACAACCCTAGGAGCTCCCGGCGACGAAACGACGCACCGGAACTTACGTTCACTTTCTCTTCCTCATCCCTAACATCTAAGCCAGTAAGTCCCATCACCCTCTTCTCTATTCTTTTCTAAAAACACATATTTCTAAATACCGACGGAATTGGAGTGAATCCAATTTCCGATTTGGTTCTTTCTAAAAATTCAACCTTTTCTTAAAAACAATCATACTAAACCCTTATATATTGACTATTAAACATTAACGAATCATATTGAACAAGTTCCATATCAAAAGGATTTCTATTTCAATTTTTATCGCTCTTTTTCAGTATAATACCATGTAGTTTCATTTCGACATTAAAACAACCTTAATTTTGCTATACCTTTAGATAGATCACGAGGTAATGACCTACCTCCTCATAACACTCATATGCAACATAGCACAATACCTTTTGGGAACATAGAATACGGGAAAACGAAACTTTACATATAAATACCACTAACTATTAAAACTGTTTTCTATAAGATTACGTATTTTTATAAATCTTTGCAAAGCACCGCTATAGCCCATTTTGGGGAACCCGACTGGGATGGTGCGGATTATCGCACATCCCTAGGCTTAGTAGTGCAAGTTGCAGACCTCCGCAAGGAGCATTCGGTCTCGAAAGATTTAAAATATAAATATCTTAAGAAAATGAGATTTCTAGAAATATAATATATATTAAAATTATTGTTATATAAATATATATATATATATATATATATATATATATATATATGTATGTATGTATCATTAAAATATCTATTTTTGTGGTAATATAAATATTCTAAATTTTCCTAAAATCTCAAGAATCACTTTACATTAAAATACCATGAATTCCATACAAGTTCAATATTACAATTAAATACCATGTATTATGAAAAATAGGTTTATTTCACTAGAAATGTCACAAATATAAAATCTATAACAATGAAAACTCTAAAGACGATAATTAAATACTTGAGGTGTATTTTGAAAATTATACAAAATTATTTTTACATAAAACCCCCTCAAGTTCTATAAATTACCATAAGAACCTTAGTGAATATAGGTCTACGCGGGACCAATCTCTTGAGCCTCAGGGAGCCGGAGAAGTTGGTGCTTGCCTATTTTAAGGTAGACAACTTAACAAACGGTGTTATCAACACGGTAATCGTCTTTGAAAAAGACACAAATCCTGCCGCCCATGTGCAGCGGTTACCGATAACATCAAAACAATCAGGACTTCAATTTCTTTTTAATTGTTCTGACTCAGACTGGGTTTCATTAATAATCTGACTTGAATATGATTCAAGTATCCAAACTACAATTTAACATGAATCCATGAATCCATATATTCAAACTATTCAATCTATACAATCTATACAACTTGACTAAACCGAACCATGGATATACTTCCATTTACATGATTCTCCAGTTACATCCATTTACATGTTTCTCCAGTTACATCCATTTACTGATATCATGGTTTCGGCAAGTCATCTATACAATTTTCAAGACAATACAATACAATACAATACCATCAGTATAATCATTACTATCAATACAATAAATACACGGGGTATTGGGGTAGTTCATTCGTGAATCCAACAGAATCTCAAGAGTCCACCTAGATCATAAATCCATGTCTACTAACATAAGCAAGCTATCATGAGGGCCTGTGTTTCCATGCTCCTGGATTACAGCCTGTTGAGTTTGGAATACTTCGACGACGGTCGAAGACCCGTTACTAACATTTGATTCGGGCTCGTGGTTTCCTACCCCTGGATTACAGCCTGTTGGGTTCGAGAACACTCTTGAGATTGGTTGACATTCACCCTTGAACTTACGATAACAACAGCATTAATACTAAATTCAACAGTATAACTATATCATACAACTTTAAAAGATACACACTCTCTCTCTTTCTTTCTATTCTACTTCTCCCTTATCTTTGGGAATTACCGAGCGATTGTTTGCTGACGACATTCCTTCTCTTTCTACTTTGGAATGTTGGCAGGTGATCTGGACACTCAGGAGATCGAGTCTACTAGTGAGGATTTAGACCAGCTTTCCTACGACCCAGAGCTCTAGCTTCATTGTACACACTTTTATTTTAGTACTTTTCATTTCTGTTATGCCACTGTTTAGGCATTGCTTTCATTCAGATGTATTTACTTTTCCATGTATTGTACAAAAGAATGTTAATAAATAAAGTTGCTGTTTCATTACATTTGTCTCTTGTGTATATTCTTTTATATTGCTTAGATACGCTTAGCGTATTTACTTCAGAGTAGATACGTAGCGGCCTCGTCACATCCTCTGCCTGTACACTGGGAAGCGGGGCGTGACAAAAAGAGTGTAGGTATTTATAGGAGAATTTTAGGGTTAGGGTAGATGAAAAGATATATTGAAAATTGTATTAAAAATAGATTAAGGTTTTAAAAAGGCTCTGTTAAAGTGCAGGGGATTTAAACCATACAGAAATTATAAGAAGACCAAAAGGCACAGAAGTTAAGAAGACCAACTTGGATTTTGTGATGACTCGGCCGGCGGCGTCGGCCGATTCGGCCGAGTCGCCGGCCGAGTCAGTCCAGGTCTTGTTGCCATGCGTCCTCTGTCGATTGGTCTACCTCCTGGGCTCGTTTGTTTTATATGTAACTTTTGGTTTTTACGAGTTATGCACGTGTAGGCTCTTGGGCTTCTAAAAATTTAAAAGTAAACTAATTAAAAAAATAATGTGGCTGATGGGATTTGAACTCTGGTGCTTTAGTTCAGCAGTGCAAAATCTTACCAATGAGCTACAAGCTCCTTTTTGCAATTTACAAGCAAATCAAACTTATAACTTGTGCTCAGGCTCAAATACCCCTTTCTGTATTTTTGGAAAAAAAATTTGTACAGAAAGTTTAGGGTTGTTACATTCTACCCTCCGTATAAAAATTTCGTCCTCGAAATTTGTAAAAGGAAAGTGTAACAGATTCAAGAAAAGTTTGGTGATAGAAGTACTTGATAGTGTATGAATAATTATAAAGTGATGCAAACATTTGAAAAGGTTAAAGAGAATTACCAGGGTTACCCTGGCCAACCGACTCAACTTCTACGGCCGCCAACGTGTAAACCTAGCGTCTCGGCATATTTCTTCGTGCATGCTGGTACATCGATGGTTGTCGAGGTAAAGATGATCCACGTGGAGGTGGTGCAGGAAGAGCTAACTGAGTAGGTGGAGCTTGGATAGCTGGTCTAGCTGCGGAATTAGGATTAGTTCGGTTGTGTGGGCAAGTTCCTATGGTAGATCCACATATCAGGCAAAGACCGTTTGCTCGTCGGCAATCTTTCATCAGATTTCCAGCTCTCTTGCAGTAGGCACAAAAGGCTGGGCTGGATCTGTTGATTGGTACTCCCGGTCTCCTTGGTACAAATGGTGGTCCTGATGAGGCTCCTCCTGCCATCTGGTTGGCAGGGCGCTTCACTCCGGTAGATTGAGGTCTGCCCATCTTCTTCACCACTGCCTCATATCTTCGTGCAGCTTTCAAAGCCATATCATAGGTTGGGAAATCCCCGTAGCTAATGCAGCTTAGATTTCCGGGTCCAACCTTTGCTGAAATCTTCTAGCTCTGATCTCAGCAGTTGGTATGAGATGAGCCGCAAACCTGTTATGGTCTTTTGTTAGATGTGTAGTATGTGATATATTGAAAAAATCGAATTATTGAGACATATCTTACCGACTGAGCATGGTAAACTCAGCATCATACTCATCTATTGATTTGGTCCACATTGAACCTTGTTGCAGATGTATGAACTGCTGTTCCATATCAAAGTGGGCAGTCTCAGGGAAGTACTTTGCATCGAACATGTCACGGAAAGTCTTCTATTAGATAGGTTGGTTAAGACGGCTTTCTTCCGCCTTCCACCAGACTCGTGCATTGTCCGTAAGTTGCAGCTTCGCAACTCGGATCCAAACTACCTCTAGCACTTATGCTGCTGCCAGGTCATCCTCGATACTTTGAGCTCATTCCTCCACTTCAAGAGGTCTTTCTTTTCCCGAAAAGTTCTTGGGGTGCAGGGCCCGAAATTGCTTCACTCCGGGTGCTTCCGCTTCTGGACGGTTCGAGAGAACAACAGTCTGTTGCTGTTGTCCTTCTAGGAGGCTGTGGATCGCCTCAAGCAATACCGTCTGCTCATTGATCGGAGTAGCGACGGCAGGTGTAATCGGTAGTGGTGGGGGAGTATTGTTGACATTGGTGCTGGTGTTGTTTGAGGAATCCATAATCTTGAATGAAAAAATAGGGTTGTGATGGATTCAAAGTATATGAAATGATGAGATTCAAGGAATGTGAATTGTAAAGAATGTTTTCAGTTGCCGGTTCTTGTGTTATATTGCTTAGATTGTCCACGCAGAACTGAACTGCATGGTAGGGTTCCATACAGCTCTGACCTGCATGGGCCACCAATAAAACCTGTCACGCCCCGCTTCCCGGTGTACGGGCAGAGGGCGCGACTGGCTGCTACGTATTTACTCAAGAGTAAATACGCTAAGCGTAACTAAGCAATATAAAGAAATATACACAAGAGACAAATGTAATGAACATCAACTTTGTTTATTAACATTCTTTTGTACAATGCATCTGAAAGTAAATACATGGAATGGAAAGCAATGCCTAAACAGTGGCATAACAGAAATGGAAAGTACTGAAATGAAATGTACAAGTATCTAGAGCTCCAGGTCGAAAGCTAGCTGATCCAAATCCTCGCTGGTGGGCTCGATCTCCTGAAAGTCCGATCCACCTGACAACATTCCAAAGAAGAAAGAGAAGGAATGTCGTCAGCGAACAATCGCTCGGTAAGTCCCAAAGATAAGGGAGAAGTACAATAGGCGGAGAGAGTGTGTAGTTTTTAAAGTTGTATTTAATTGTTACAATGTTGAATTTATTGTTAACGTTGCTGTTAACGTAAGTTCAAGGGTGAATGTCAACCAATCTCAAGAGTGTTCTCGAATCCAACAGGCTGTAATCCAGAGGTAGGGAACCACGTGCCCGAATCAAATGTTAGTAATGGGACTTCAACCTAGTGTTGAAGTATTCCAAACTCAACAGACTGTAATCCAGGAGCAAGGAAACACGGGCCCTCATGATAGCTTGCTTGTGTTAGTATACATGGATTCATGATCTAGGGGAACTCTTGAGATTTTGTTGGATTCACGCATAAACTATCCCAACATCCAGTGTATTTATTTTATTGATAGTAATGATTGTACTGATGGTATTGTATTGTATTGTATTATATTATAGATTGTACAGACGGATGACTTGCCGAAACCATGATATCGTATAAATGGAAATAGAGGTACTGGATAATCATGTAAATAGAATATATCCATGGTTTGGTTCAGTCAAGTTATGTAGATTTTATAGATTGAACAGATTGAATATATGGATTCATATTGAATTGTTAAATATACTTGAATCTCATTCAAGTCAGATTGATTATATGGATTCATAGATTTATATTGTAAAACCCATCGTTGCCAGTCCCAAGTCCGGATGAGAAAGGGTGAGGGTTGTGGTAGGCTTGTGACAGCCAACGTAAAACTTTGTCACATTCTATGACATGAACCATAATAAGAATATCGTTGGGGCATCTCCTACTGAGCGACGCGCTACATCGGATCCGGGGTGTAGTGTTAAGTATGCAAGGGTTTCTAGGTCGTCGTCCAGAAATGGCGTGCTACATCGGACCCCGGGTGTAGTGAAAAATAAGCAAGGGTCGTCGTCCAGAAATGGCGTGCTACATCGGACCCCGGGTGTAGTGACAAATAAGTAAGGGTCGTTGTCCAGAAACGGCGCGCTACATCGGACCCCGGGTGTAGTGACAAATAAGCAAGGGTTTCATAGGATCCGTCTACCTTCCTAGAACATAGGTTCCCTTACGGGTAGACTAATAGAATTAGTGGAGGTGATGATTAGGAGGAGAGTTGGTATTATGTGTTTGCAAGAAACTAAGTGGGTAGGTGAAAAGAGTAGAGTTATAGAGCCTTGTGGTTATAAGCTTTGGTATACGGGTAGAGATAAAAATTGTAATGGGGTAGGCATAATCATAGATAGACGGTTGCTTGAGGATGTAGTTGAGATTAGGAGAAAAGGTGATAGAATTTTACTGGTTAAGCTTATTCTAAGTGGAGAGATCCTTAATATTATTAGTGCTTATGCACCACAGATAGGTCTTGATGACGCTAGTAAGCGTCTATTCTGGGAGGATTTAGACGAGATGATGTAAAGTATATCTAGTGGAGAGAAGTTATTTATTGGTGGTGATCTTAATGGACATGTAGGTATTAGTCGTAGTGGGTTTGATACTATCCATGTAGGTCTTGGTTTTGGACAAAGGAATGAAGTAGGTGACTCGATTTTAGATTTTGCCTTATCTTATGACTTGATCTTAGCAAACACTTGGTTTAGGAAAAGAGAGTCCTACCTTATCACTTTTAGGAGTGGATCAAGTGCTAATCAAATAGACTTTTTTCTGACGAGAAGAATAGATAGAGGTTGTTGTATCGACTGTAAGGTAGTGCCAGGTGAGAGTGTAACCACTCAACATAGATTTTTAGTTCTAGATTTTCGATTTAGAAGAGGACCTAGGAAAATTAGACGTAAGGTAGAGCCTAGAATTAAATGGTGGCGATTGAAAGAAGGTAACCAAAAGGCTTTTATAGATTGTGTAGTCCAAGAAGTGGATTGGCAGTCCGAAGATGATTTTGACAGAACATGGAACAAAATAGCTAGTTGTATCAAGAAGGTAGCTAGAGATTTACTTGGTGAGTTGAGAGGTGGTGCTCCACCATCTAAAGACACATCATGGTGGAATGAAGAATTAAAGGCTGCTATTAAAATTAAAAGGGATTCTTATAAAGATTTGAAGAAAAATAGAGATGTGGAGAGATTTGAGAAGTATAAAATGGCTAAAAAGGAAGTTAAGAAAGCTGTTCGGGAAGCTAAATCTAAGATCTACAAGGAGGTGTACGAGAAATTAGACACTAAAGAGGCTGAAAATGATATATACCGGATTGCTCGGATGCGGGAAAGGAAGACTAGAGACTTATGTGCGGTGAAGTGTGTCAAAAATGAAAATCAGAAGGTTTTAGTTCGAGATGAGGATCTCAAGGAAAGATGGAGAGATTATTTTGACAAATTGTTCAATGAGAGATTTACTAAGAATTTGGATGGACTTATGATTCAATCTCAAGATATAAACCGTGATTTCATGCGTAAAATAAGACTACCTGAGGTTAAAGAAGCTTTGAACAGAATGAGTTTAAGAAAAGCGGTTGGTCCTGACGGGATTCCTATCGAGATTTGGAGATGCTTAGGAGAAATAGGCATTAAATGGCTCACGGATCTGTTTAATAAGATTTGGCAGATAAAAAAGATGCCAAATGAATGGAGGAAAAGTATCCTTATACCTATCTATAAGAACAAGGGTGACATTCAAAGTTGCTCAAACTACCGTGGAATAAAACTTATGTGTCAAACCATGAAACTTTGGGAGAGAGTGATTGAACACAGGCTAAGGAAGGATATTAAGATAACAGAGAACCAGTTTGGGTTCATGCCTGGGCGATCGACGCCAGAGGCTATTCATTTGCTTCGTCAACTTGTCGAGCGTTTTCGAGAGAGGAGGAGAGATTTACATATGATATTTATTAATTTAGAAAAAGCGTGCGACAAGGTACCTAGAGAGGTATTATAGGGGACAATGATGAAGAAGGCGGTCCCCGTCAAGTATATTGACATAATCAAGGATATGTACGATGGAGTAGTGGCAAATATCAGAACTTGCGGCAGCTTAACGAGTGATTTTTCGATTACAATTGGTTTACATCAAGGATGTGCATTAAGTCCATTCCTGTTTACCATCGTGATGGATGAGCTTACTAGAACTATCCAAGATGAGGTACCTTGGTGTATGCTATTCGCTGATGATATTGTTTTAGTAAATGAGATGAAAGCAGGGGTTAATGCCAAATTAGAATTATGGAGGCGAACATTGGAATTTTGGGGATTCAGATTGAGCAGGTCCAAGATAGCATATATGCATTGCAAATTTAGTAACCAGAGAAGTCAAAACCATATTGGTATAATATTGGAAGGGCAAGAGATATCACCAAGCGACCGGTTTAGATATCTAGGTTCCATCATCCAAAAGAATGGGGAGATCGATAGTGATGTTAATCAAAGGATCCAAGCTGGTTGGTTGAAATGGAAGAGTGCAACAGGGATTTTGTGCGATCGTAACTTTCCGTTAAAATTGAAAGGGAAGTTTTATCGGAGCGCTATTCGGCCTGCCTTATTATATGGTACAGAATGCTGGGCTCCTAAGAAGCATCATACACAGAAGATGCACGTAGCGGAGATACGCATGCTTCGTTGGATGTGTGGTAACACTAGAAAGGATAAGGTGCGAAATGAGGATATTCGTGCAAAAGTTGGTGTAGCAATTGTGGAGGAGAAGATGCGGGAAAACCGGCTAAGATGGTTTGGTCATATGCGATGCAGACCTATGGACGCACCGGTTCGACGAATAGATACTCTCGATATGGGCAATGACAAAAGGGCAAAAGGGAGACCGAAGAAAACGAGGATGAAGGTGATACGAAACGATATGGTTGCCAAAGGACTCAATGAAAGTATATTGCTCGATAGGAGTGAGTGGAGGCGGAGGATTCATGTGCTGGACCCGGCATGATTCTCATTGGTTCATGTAGCCTACCCCATATGCTTGGGATAAAAGGCTCAGTTGTTGTTGTTATATAGATTCATATTGTAATGTAGTTTTATACTTGAATCCCATTCAAGTCAGATTGTATAAATTGAGACTCAGTCTGAGTCACACAATTAGAAAAGAAATTGAATCCTGAATTATGTTTTGGTATTATTGGTAACCGCTGCACATGGACGGCAGGATTTGTGTCTTTTTCAAATACGATTATCATGTTGATAACACCGTTTGTTAAGTTGTCTACCTTAAATAGACAACACCCATATCTTCGGCTCCCGGAGGCTCAAGAGACTGGTCCCGCTTAAACCTATATTTACTAGGGTCCTTATTGTAATTTATACAACTTGAGGGGGTTTTATGTAAAAATAATTTTGTATAATTTTCAAAATACACCTCAAGTATTTAATTATTGTATTTCGAGTTTTCGTAGATGTAGATTTTATATATGTGGCATTTCTAATGAATAAAACCTAATTTCATAATATATGGTATTTAATTGTAAAATTGAACTTGTATGGAATTGCATGGTGTTTTCATGTAAAGTGATTCTTTTGATTTAGAAAAGTTGGAATATTTATATTATATCAAAAAATTAGATATTTTGATGATACATACATACATACATACATACATATATATATATATATATAAAATAATTTTAATTTATTATTTTTCTAGAAATCTCATTTTCTTATGATATTTTTATTTTTTAAATCTGTCGAGACCGTATGCTCCTTGCGGAGGTCTGCATCTCGCATTACTAAGCCCGAGGATGTGCGATAATCCGCACCATCCCGAATGGGTTCCCCGAAATGGGTTGTAGCGGCACATTATAAAGATTTGTTAAAAATACGCATCTTATAAAAAAAGGTTTTGCAGTTTATGGTATTTATTTGTAAAAATCATATTTCCGTATTCTACATTCCCAAAATATATTGTGTTATGATAGAGATGTGTGTTGTGAGGAGATAGGTCATTACCTCGTGAACTATCTAAAGATATAGCAAGGGTAATGATGTTTTTATGTCGAAGCTAAACTATATGGTATTTTTCTGTAAAATTACGATAAAAATTATAATATACATTCTTTTGAAATGGAACTTGTTCATTATGTTTTGTTAATGATTAATAGTCATGTTGTGAGAGTTTGGTAGTGTTGTTTTTAAGAAAAGTGGAACTTTTAAAGAAAAACCGAATCGGAAGTCGGATTAACTCCGCTTCCGTCGGGTTTTAGAAATACAAGTTTTTAGATTAGAAAAGAGAAGAAAGAGGAGGGAATTATGGGTTATTTGATTAGAGAAGAGGAAAAGGGAGGGGTAGGAGGTGCCGGTGTATCGTTTCGTCGCCGGGAGCTCGTAGGGTCGTCGTCGGAAGTTCGTCGGAGCTTCGCCCTTCGCTAACTCCACTTGCACACTATTAAACTTAGAATTTTCTTGAGAGTTTTGGACAGAGATTTGGAGTGAGAAGGTGGAAAAGAGTGTGGGTATTTATAGGAGAATTTTAAGGTTAGGGTAGATGAAAAGATGTATTGAAAATTGTATTAAAATTGTATTGAAAATAGATTAATGAGGTTTTAAAAATGCTCTGTTAATGTGCAGGGGATTTATACCATACAGAAGTTATAAGAAGACCAAAAGGCACAGATGTTAAGAAGACCAACTCGAATTTTGTGATGAATTGGCCGGCGGCGCCGGCCGATTCGGCCGAATCGCCGGCCGAGTCAGGCCGAGTCAGGCCGGGTCTTGTTGCCATGTGTCCTCTGTCGATTGGTCTACCTCCTGGGCTCGTTTGTTTTATATGTGACTTTTGGTTTTTACGAGTTATGCACGTGTAGGCTGTTGGGCTTCTAAAAATTTAAAAGAAAACTAATTAAAAAAAATAATGTGGCTAATGGATTTGAACTCTGGTGCTTTGGTTCAGCAGTGCAAGGTCTAACCAATGAGCTACAAACTCCTTTTTGCTATTTACAAGAAAATCAAACTTATAACTTGTGCTCAGGCTCAAATACCCCTTTCTGTATTTTTGGGGAAAAAATTTGTACAGAATGTTTAGGGTTGTTACACTTTTCCCGACGCATCACTGTGAACAACCAAGCCACCTGAGCTGTCTGGCACAGTCAGGATTGTGGCCATGGTCAACTTCGGTTTCAACAGCTCGAATGCCTGGGAGCATTCCTCTGACCAAACATACGGCATCTCCTTCCGTGTGAGCTTTGTTAAGGGTTCCGCTACTCTGGCGAATTCTTGGAAAAACTGCCGATAGTACCCAACCAATCCCAAGAATTTTCTTATTTCAGCAATTGATTTTGGTGTCGGCCAGTCCTTGATAGATTCGATCTTCGTCGGATCTAAAGAAATGCCGTCACTCGAAACGACATGCCCCAGAAATTGCACCTTGTCAAGCCAAAACTTGCACTTGCTTAGCTTTGCATAGAGCTTCTCCTCCCGCAGAACCTGCCATACAATTCATAGATGCTCGGCGTGCTCCTCTCGATTTTTGGAATATACTAGAATGTCATAGATGAATACGACGACAAACTGATCCAAGTACTTCGAGAAAACCCTGTTCATCAGATCCATAAATATGGCCGGTGCATTGGTAACACCGAACGGCATCACAAGAAACTCATAGTGGCCATATCGGGTTCGAAAAGCCGTCTTTCATATGTCCTCTGCCTTGACCCTGATTTGGTGGTACCCTGACCGAAGGTCTAATTTGAAGAATACTCGAGCACCACCAAGCTGGTCAAACAAGTCATCAGTGCGGGGAATGGGATACTTGTTCTTCACGGTCACTCGGTTCAACTCCCGGTAGTCAATGCACATGTACAAGGAACCATCTTTCTTCTTAACCAGTAACACAGGAGCACCCCAAGTGGAAACACTTGGATGAAACACTTGGATGGATAAATCCCTTGTTCAACAGATCTTCTATCTGCTTCTTTAGTTCTGCCAATTCAACTGGCGCCGTCCATGGAATCAGGTCAATAGGGAATCCCAAGACGCGGGGAGGTAGTAGACCTGGTAAATCTTCAGGGAACACATCAAGAAAATCTCGAACGATCTCTGGGGCTAGACTCTCATCAATCTCCATAGTCGCCAACACTTTCAGCTTGGCTCTAAACTTGGATGGCTCCAAAGACTCGCTTCCGCCTTCGAAAACAAACTCAGGATGATTAGGAATGCGGAAAGTCACTTCCTTAGCTTGGCAATCGATGATCGCATGGAATATGCTCATCCAATCCATCCCGAGAATTGCGTCATAGCTGCCCGTCCCGATTAGAAGGAAATTCACATAGAATTCACTGCCGCATACTACCACTGGACATAATCTACACTCTTGGTTGGACACAATAACACCGTTACCCGTATGTATCTCCTAACCCTTGGTCAACGGCTTGTGAGGTATAGAGTGTGTGTCAACAAACTCTTGGTTGGACACAATAACACCGTTACCCGTATGTATCTCCTAACCCTTGGTCAACGGCTTGTGAGGTATAGAGTGTGTGTCAACAAACCGCGTAGAAATGAAACAATACGAAGCACCCGAATCAAAAAGAACTCTAGCTGGTACATAATAAACAAGGATGGTATCTGTAACCACTTCTCCAGAAGCCTCTGCCTGCTCGGCAGACAGGGTGAAAGCCCGTCCCTGATTTCGACCTGTACCAGTCTGCCATTGATTAAAAGACCGCTGCTGGGATACCCGAGGTGGACCCCTCTGAGCTGAACTGTCGTACGACGGTTGTTGTTGCTCGAACCCTTCCTGTAGCTCAGATCTCTAGGGACACCCGCTGACCCTATGCTCGCTTGATCCGCAAATCAGACACTGCCCCTTAGCTCTGCGACAATCTCTCTGCAGGTGTCCTGATCTCTAACAATAATCGCAAAATAGGGCCCTCCGCTGCGGTTGCTGAGGTGAGAAAGTGCGCTTCATCTGCGTAACACCCGGCCTGTGAACTGTGATCGCTCCACGGGGGGAGATGGTAGGCCGTGATAGAACCACGTAGGGTCTCTTGTCCATCGATTGTTAGCTCTTGACCTTTTCTGCCAATCTTTCCTGTACTCGGGCAGCGTTCAATACTTGGGCAAAGGTTGGTAGATCGAGAGATGCGATAAGTTGTTGCAGTTCAATATCGAGCCCATTCTGGAACCGTCTTGCCCTGGCGGCTTGTGTGGCTACCATGTATGGTGCGAAGCGACTCAGCCTGTTAAACTCTGCGGCGTAGACATCCACTGAGCGTCCATTCTGCTTTAACATGATGAATTTCTCTTCCATTTCGGCCTTGGCAGTGGCTGGGAAATAGTGATCTAGGAAACATGTGGAGAACGTGTCCCATCCAATAGGTTTCTCGAGCCGGCTTTCCTCTACGGACCGCCACGTGCGGGCCTCGTCTTCCAGTTGGATCTTCATTACGTTCACTCTATCATCTCAGGAACTCGAGCGGCTGTCAGGAGGTTCTCTACGTTGATGAGCCATTGCTTGGCCTCAAGTGGACTTGCTGATCCTGTGAACACCACTGGATGAAGCTTCCTGAAGTCCGAAACTGTACCAACCCTAGCCTGGGTAGTCGGTACGAGGGTGCCCTCGGGGGCAGTGGGAACAACCATAGATCTCTCCAGGACGGTAATTGCGGTCTCCTGTACCGCCTTCAATCTCTCGGCCAGGAGATTGGTCTTCCTCTCTTGAGCTTGGGCCAGGGTCATCAGTGTGCTAAGGATCTTCTCGGTACGATCGTGAGAACTGGCACCAGAGGAGTTGCCCGAGGAGTCTATATCTCTGAAAAGATCAGAAGAAATTAGATTCAAACAAGGCTACACAATGATTCAACGAGGATTAGAAAGGGAAAAAGAAATGTAATAAGACATACGTCAAGGGCGTAACTCAATCTAGAGATCCCTCGACGGGACTGTAATTTCATCCAAAAACCTTGGCTCTGAAACCAAAAAAACCATGTTACGCCCTGCATCCTAAAATACGAAATACGAGGGGTGACTAGGCCAGCCATGCTCCTACGGTCAGGGAATAATCGCGCCGTAGTCACACTTCGGCTTCTAGCATTACATGGTCGTCAGTAAACAGTACTAGAGTAAAGGAAAATCACAGTTCACAACTTTATTACATTGCAATAAAAAGAGTTCGAAATACACTTATTTTGCAAAATAAAACTAATCAATGAAATACAAAGTACTGAAAGCAAAAGAGATGGCATGATGAAGCGGTCTAGATCTCCATGATCTCGAATGGCAGGTCCTGCTCCTGGGCTAGATCCACTTCGTCCTCTGAGCATGCACACTCAGGTCGTCAAGGAGACACATATAGCAATAAATATATATATGATGGGTATGCAATATTATTAAATATGAGAAGTGCAACAAAATGCAGAACATGAGTATAATAAACATCAACTGAATATGAATAGTGCAATATAGGTATCATGTCAATAAACCAGGCAATGTGCATGTCACTACTTATCGGTCACTAAGTCAATGAAATCAAATGGTGGAAATGATGCTTGTGTTTAACAAGGGTCCCGTGCATGCCCGAGACTACGGTCCGCTGTGCCCGGAACATAACCCTGTCAGCCGTGCCGCTAGGCCCACGACCTAATGTATGTGTATATATATCACTAATAGTGAATTATCATCCTCTAAATCACTGTACCTCGCTAAATACGAGTTCAATTCCACCTTAATTTCCATATTCCACAGGTTATAGTATGCATTCAGGTATTAGATAGGTTGTGAACAAATACGTATCGCTGTCACTTTCAATTATTTTTCCACTTATTAATATCACTGTCGTATTTGTCACAACCCAATCACTAACACTAATTTATCGACAATGCAAAACAGTCGCTAGGTCTCAATGTGAATGATCACTATGCAGCAGATATAAAGCAAACATGAAAATAGACAGAAATGCACTGAACGGATATTCACTATTTTGTGACGACCAATGCCATATAACTTGCAAAATTTACGATAAATCACGCACACAGAATCTACCAAAATAATATAAAAGGCATGCGAAGCACACTTGATCATCTAGGCAGTAAAATTAATTTCATGTCAAACGGAATTCCGGAGGGAAATATCATCATTTTAAGGTAGCGATCAATTTCTGGAATTCCAGTTTCAGAACTGGAAACCCAAGTTCACGTGCATTTTACCAGCGATTATGTTCAGATTCAGGTGTTTCCCCAGTTGAATAAAATCTTGTTCTATCTGTTAGCTTTCCAACGCATCAAATGGATTATCAATAACATTTCTGTATTAAAAGTTATGTCCTTTTTAGTGTAGCTGTGTAAGAGAGGTCACTGCAGAAACTGCAGAACACATCGGTACGCTAAAATGCAAATTAAATATCAAACGGCGGTGAAACGTCAAGGGACTGGATTCAGGTGTTAGATAATTAAATTATATATGTATTCATATAGGGCTCCATGCATTTTCAGTCTAAAGTGGGGGTGCACAGGTGTTCAAAGTCTGATATCCAAATCGAAATGCTGCCCCGGACTGCAGTCCAGTGCCGCGTTTGCAACCACGTATCGTTACAATGATCTAAAATTGTCGAGAAACAAACTATGGGTAGTTGTAAGTTATCGAGTCGGCTTCGATATGAGCCGTAGAACGTTACGTTCTAAACCGTATTTAGTTTATAAAGATTTTAACAAGTTAGCATGCGCGGTAAGGTTCATATCTTGTGTTGCTTTTTGGGGGTAACTTTACATGATTGAAACACAGTATTTTGTACCCAAATTCCTACGCGGTATTCGTAATCAATAAAGGGGCCTAACTATCACAGGTTCCGCCACAATGAGATATGTTTTAGATTATAGTTCGTACCAAATATTAGAGTAGCGTTTGGTAATTGGCCGAAAAACATATATCTACACTACTATATAACAAAATAATCTAACATGTGTATCGAGCCTAGGTATTAAGGTAGAATGAACAACAAGAGAAAGGTTTTCTCTTGCCTAGAGACGGCAGCGGCACTGCGACGGCGACAATGGCGGTGGCAACGGTCACGACGACAGTGACAAGCTCGGGTGCGGCCGGACTCGTCGGCGACGGCATGGCAGTGGCCTGCAGAGGTGGCGCGGGTGTTGTGGCACGGAGGCGTCAGGTGCAGATGGTCTGCCAGCGATGAGCTCAGGCAGCTCGGGGGCTAGGAGCTTGGAGTTGGCGTTGGGGATTGGGATCGATGTCGTGGAAGTGAGGAGGGGGGTGGCTTCGACGATGGTGGAGCAGAGGTGATCGACTCGTGTGCGAGGAAGCTCGGTACGCAGAGGGTGGTGCTGGAGTTGGGTCTTGCGGGTGTTGGTCGACGGGGTCGCGCTCGGTGTAGGAGGAGGAACATGGGTTGGCTTGGGAGCTCGAGGATGTCGGTGGTCGCCTGGTAGGGAGTCAGCGGTGGAGGAGAGGAGGTGATGGGGATGGGTTGATGGTGGAAGTGATGGGGGTCGACGATGGTAAGGTAGTCGGGGATCGTCGGCAAGGTGTAGGGGTTGGTGGGTGGCTGCGGCGAGTTCAAGTGTTGGCAGTGGGTGTAGAAAGAGGAGATGGGGTTGCAGAGGGAAAGGAGAGGATGATAACGAGGGGGGAGGAACGAAATGGAAAGGAAGGGAAAGGGGTTCGGTCATCGTCGTGGGTGAGGTGAGGATGTAAGGAAGCGGGTCTTGCGGCATGGATGAAGGAGGGGGAGCCGTTGGAGTCGAGGGGATTTGGTGGAGGGGATCACGATGAGTTTGTTGGCGACGGACGCAGGTCTTGTTGACATGGACGCAATCGTCGTGGCGAGCACGAGAAGAAGTCGTTGGAGAAAAGTGGGCCGGAAAGAAAGGAGAACGAGGGAGAAGAAGAGGAGTGGGTGAGGGGTTTGGGTCGGGTCGAGTATGGTGAGCACGGGTCAGGTTGAGGATATTAGGTTAGATTAGGAATAATTAAAATTTAATATAAATATATAAAAATATATATATAAAAATGAAAAAAATGGAATAAAATCTATAAAAATACGGAAAAAATTTATATATGGAAACTGGGTATTTACAGCTCCAGTGTCGAAAAGTGCGAGTGCAGGAAGAGTGGCTACTAGTATAGTACCTAAGTTGGGTGAGGTTGTGTTTAGATATAGAAAAAGTATAACGATAAGTATTGAAAGATTAAAAGGATGGGGGATTTTCCCAGTGATGACTTGTCCTGTGGTTTCGGCCTCCTCGACTGTTATTGTAAAAGCCTGTCGTCTCGGTACATTCCTCCTCGCCGGAGGCACATTCCTCTGCCCTTGAGGCACGTTTCTCTGTGCCTGGTGGAATTGACGATGAGGCTGTGCAGGTGGTCCACGTGGAGCTGGTGTAGGAAGAGCTAGGCGAAGTATAGGAGCCTGAATGGTTGGCCTCTACGGGGCTGTGATTGCGGGTCTGGGTGCTGGTACTGTGTTAATATGATATGGGCATGCTCCTATAGCATGAGTAGATGCGCCACAAATTAAACACAGGCCATTTGCACGCCTGCAGTCCTTCGCCAAGTGTCCAGTTCTCTTGCAGTAGAAACAGAAATTTGGACTGGACCGGTTAAATGATCCTCCTGGCCTCCTGGGTGCAAAAGTCGTCCTAGAAGAGGCTCCTCCTGGCATCTGTGTAGCACGGCGTTTGATTCCGGCTGTTTGGGGCTTACCCTTCTTCTTGACCACAGCTTCGTAACAATGTGCTACCTTCCGGGCGCCTGTGGATAATGCCGCCTGAATCTCCGGGTTTAAGCCTTATTGGAATCATCTAGCCCGAATCTCTTCGGTCGGGATCAAGTGTGCCGCGAACCTGATAAGATGATGATGTCAGGATAGTGATGTGTCTTACGGAACAAAATTTGATACGAATTCTTTACCTGCTTAGCATGATGAATTTGGAATCATATTCATCCACTGATTTTACCCACATAGAGTCTTATTGTAGGTGGATGAACGGTTGTTCCATCTAAAAATGGGCAGTCTCGGGAAAGAAATTTGCATCGAATAAATCGCAAAACGTCTTCCACTTTATGGGTTGTGTGAGACGGCTTTCCTCATCTTTCCACCAGACACTAACCAGATGGAGATCAAGGGAAAGATAAGCTGGCGTCGCTAATCTAGATGTCCGCAATATCCTCGAGGTACGACAGATCCTGATCCGAGCTTAGTCCACTTCTCACTCTGAACATGCATACTCAGGTCGTTAGAGTGACACAATAGCAATATATATAAATACATATGTAAATATGTGCAATGATGATGAACATGAAACAGTAAACATGGAGTGATGACATGAGCATGAAGTAACCAGTACTGGCAAACAATAAAGCAAGTATATCGAATCGGTAATCGATGCATGCCCATGTCACTAAACCTATCAGTCTCTAAGTCTCACTGTCCAAGTCACTAAACCTATCGTCAGTCCAAATGTGAGCGTCAACCACCGCAAGAGTATCCCCAACCCAAGGGTAGGCTTTATGGGCAAGGGAACAAGGGCCCGAATCACGCTCGCTAATCAGTAATACCATCCATACGACTCCCAAAATCGCTGTATATGCCGGCAGTGGGACTCCCGAGATTCCGTTGATCGAACTCACACTCAAACTACCCCACACCCGCGGTCTACATCAAACACCGACCATGAACCCAAATATTAGTCGCTCCATGACAAGTCTATGCGAGAACTGGAGACATGGTCTCCAACAAGCATGTCTCGACTGGTATCCAAGATAAATGGACAGTACTCGATGTATTACCTATGACACTAATATAAGTGTTTCTATAACCGTCCCATTCCAGTTATAGTTATACTTATATATGTCCCATAGGCGTCGATAATGAAATAACTATTTGGTTCCGCTGATTGTTTACAAGTACGCTTCACTTCACTTGTTCATTCACGCTTTTACACTAACGTACTTGCCACAATCCAATCACTAATATTTATCACTTGGTAATGTAATGCGGTCACTGGGTTATAGATGCAAAATGAACACTATCTACAGAGGTATGACAATCACGCACATGATGGAGATATAGTAAATACACTACCGAATACATATGAGCAACCGGTGTCGGTTGGACTAGAAAAATCATATAAAATCGCACGTGCATAATTTGGCGAAACAATATAAAAAGCATAAACAGAATACTAAATTATATCTACCAAAAAATTAGTTTTGAGTCAATCAGGTTTAAGGTTTGCGAGTTATGGTCATTTACTTTTAAGTGTTCACAGCTGGAAATCCAGTTTCTGAACTGAAAGTTCGTTTCGTAACATGTTTTAGTCTAAGTTGGGAGCATAATTAGGTGACACTACAGTTGGATCATATTTAGGTTTATCAGTCAGGTTTATAAAGCATCATACAGATTGATAATATCCGCTGTGTGCTGGGAGTTATGTATTGTTTAATATCGGGATATACGTTCTGTCCCTACTTGGGACATCAATATGTACTGGTGGTTTAAGATGTGATCAAAATAGCAAACAATGATAAAAACGAATGAAACTAATTTTAATGATTAGTTAACAGATTTATCTTCACTACAGTATAGGGTTCCGCATAATACCATTTCCACACAGAGATGTAAAAGTATTTCATCCCATGTGTCTACACGCAGTGCTGCTCTGGACTGCAGTCCAGAGCCGCACTCCCGAATAGTTTCCGTCACCGTTTTGAAATAGAAACAGATTATAATTTATATTGGGTTCTAGGTTGCTGAGTCATCTTCGATACGAGCCCTAGAACACCACATTCCGGTGTGTAACCAATTTACTATGATTTTCACAAATTTCAGGTATAGAAGGTTTCAGATTCGACGTATCTAAATGGGGATGACATTTCACGGCGTTAGGGTCCGCATTTTCGAGCCAACTCTTAACACAGCATTCATTATTACTAGGGTAATCCGTTATGCTTAAGTTCCGTCATTTTAAGAGGGTTTTTAGATTATGGTTTGCATCGAGCACTTATATTAACATTTGAATTCGCAACCGAAAAGAATATACGATAGCATGTAGCAAGTATTTAACTTGTCTCAATGTCACGCTCCGCTTCCCAAAATATGGAAAATGAGGGATGAGTAGGCCAGCCATGCTCCTACGGTCAAGGAATAATCCCGTCGTAGTCACACTTCGGCTTCTAACATTACATGGTAATCAATAAACAAAGCACAGAAGTAAAGGAAATACATCACAAAATTATTACATCAACTTTCATTGTTCACAATTTATAATAAAATAAAGAAAAGAACTACTAACCAAGTGCGAATACAAGGTTTCTTTAGGGAAAGTAGTAAAGGTGAAGGAAGTACTCCCGACTAAATCTCCGCAAGCTCGAAGGGCAAGTCTGACTCCTGTACTGGTTCTTCCTCGAGGTCTGAGCATGCATACTCAGGTCGTCAGAGTGACGTAATAGCAATATTATAATAGTGACAAGAAACAGGAAAAGAAAGTAATAACAGTGAAGAAAAATGCAGGCAGTCAATATGTCACTAACTGATGCAATGTATGATCTGTGTCCCTATCAGTCTCTAAGTCATCTTTGAAATCGAGTTGTGGAAAGGAGGATCATGTTTAACGAGGGTCTCGTACATACCCGAGACTACGGCTCGCTATCGCCCGGGACATAACCTTGTCAGTCGGACCGCTAAGCCCAACCTAATATATATAAGAGTCGCTGTTCGAATGATCATTCTCTAAATCACTGTCCTCGCTAAATACAATTCTTTTTCCACTTCGATTTCCCACTTTTCCTCAGGTTTACACTATTTATGAGTATAGTCTAGTCGTGTACAAGTACGCACCAATAACACGGTTTTAGTCACTGTTCATTGTATTGTTCACTGTCACGAATCATTCACTTTTCACTGGCGTACTTGACACTCCTAAACCGATACCATTCACGCACGACAATGCATTGTACACTGAATAATAACGCACACTATCACTAGAGGTACGGCAGTCGGGTAAAATATGCGCATTTATGCAGTTAACAAATCATGTGTAATACGAGCTATTATGCATCTTATGAACTTATAAAAATTGCCTTAAATCATACATTCAAAATTCAGTAAAATGATACAAAGGAGGTAGAAAGTAAACTCAGTCAGAAGTCCACCAAAATTTATTTCAGTGAAATCAGATTTCGGGTTTGCAAGTTACAGCCGTTTCATTTTAAGTGTTCGCTGCTGGAAATTCAATTCCTGAACTGAATGTCCATTTCGCAACACAATTTTCACCCTGTTGGGATCAAAATTAGGCGACTCTATAGTTGAACGAAATTTAGGTTTATCAATAGGGTTTCCAACACACCATACAGATTCTCAATCGCACCTCTATGTCATAAGTTGTGTACTGTACAACAATGGGGTATAAGTTCTGTGCTTGTTTGGGACTGCTATACGTCCTGTTAATCTAAAATACAGTTTAAATAGTAAACGACAGTGAAAATGGATGAAATCACTTTCATTAGATAGATAACTATTTCATATTTTCTATGGTATAGGGTTCCGCAATATAACATGTTCAAGAAGCAGAGGGTAAGCATTACAAGATGGGAATCAACAGCCAGTGCTGCTCTGGACTGCAGTCCAGAGCCGCACTCCGAACCAGTTTCCGTCATCTTTTCAGCATAGAAACAGATTAAAACTCTTATGGGGTTCTAGGTCGTCGAGTCAGCTTCGATTTGAGACCTCAAACGCAATATTCCAATCTATATTCAATTAGTTGTGATTTTTACAAGTTTCAGACGCGGAAAGTTCCAGTTTTAACGTGCTTAAATGGGGATGATCGCTCACGTCAGTAACGACTGTATTTTTCAGTAAAAATATAACACGATGTTCATTACTATACGGGCCAACCTATGTGATCAGTTTCCGTCAGTTTAACGTGGTTTTCCCCCTCGAGTTTGGCATCGAACACGTACACGTTATTGATTCGCAAGTAAAGTATGTACTGTATTTATTGTCATTTAGGAATGTAACAGATAGAATTAGCATGGAGCAAGCAGGGTACTCGCCTGATGACGCGTTGAAGACGCACGGCAGCGGCAACGGAAAGATCGCGCCATGAATGGCGCGGCTAGGGTTCGCGGTTTCGGCTCGAGTTTGGGTTCTTAGCAGCGGAGGCTTGGGTTGCTGGGGCGAGGCGGCTGCGAGTGGTGATGGTCTGTCGTCAGCGACAGAGGAGGGGTTCGGCGAGTTCGTCGGCGTGATGTGGTGAGGGGTGTTGGGTATCGTCGTCGGAGTTGCTCGGGGGATGGCTCTGTTGGCGTCGAGGATGGTTGAGGAGCTCGAGTGACTGCAACGTCGAAGCTCAGGTGATGCAGAGGGAGATGTTGGCGGCGAGAGGGGACGGCGACAGGAGGAGGGAAGAGGTTCGTCGGCGTGTCGGCATTGAGGGGGTCTCAGCGGGGTGCACGGAGATGGTGGGTTGAGGTGCTGTGGAGTTGTAGGGGGTGTGAGGAGTGGCGATGAGAGGAGGTGAAGGAGGCGAGGTTGTTGGGGAGAGTGGTCGGAGCTCGGTGGCCGGGAAAGCTTTTGGGTGAGGAGGCGGTGCGCAGTGAAAAAAAACGCAGTGGGAATGAAGGCTCATCTTTGTAGAAGAGATGGTGATGAGGTCGAGGGAGTTCGTGAGCGCGCGTGCGTGAGATCGGGGGTCGTGGCATGGGGTCGTGGTCGTGAACGAGGAGTGATGCGTAGGCTCGCAGCGACGTGGGGAGAAGGGGAAGAGGCGGGAAAAAGAAAAGAAGTATGGAAGAAGAGGAGCGGGTCGAGTATGGTTATGGGATTGGGTTTGGGCCGGTAAGGGATTGGGCTTTTTAGTTTATTTGTTTAGGAAAGAATTAAATTTCCAGAATAATAAAAAGGATATAAATAACTAAATTCCCACAAAATAATGGGAAAAAATAGAAAAAAATATTCAGGGGACTTGGAAAATATGGAAAAATTGCAAAAATTTTATTGATGGAACCAGGAATTTACATCATACCCTCCATACAAAAATTTCGTCCTCGAAATTTAAAAGGAAAAAACGAAACAACCGCACTATACAAAAAGATGTGGGAAACGTGCACGGATATCCTCCTCACGCTCCCAGGTAGATTCACCTGGGGAACGACCGCCCCAAGACACTCGGACTAACGGAATGACTTTATTCTTCAGCACTTTCTCTCTGCGGTCGAGAATTGTGGTGGGCTGCTCCTCGTAAGACAGGTCAGTGCCCAGAGCTAACTCCGAATGGCCCAGAACATGGCTCTCATCCCAAACATAACGCCGCAACTGAGATACGTGGAAGGTATTGTGCACACCAGCTAACGACGGAGGCAAGGCAAGTTGATAGGCCACCTCTCCGACTCACTCTAGCACTTCAAAAGGTCCGATGAAACGGGGACTGAGCTTCCCGCGACCTCCAAACCTGATAACTCCGCGGGTAGAGGAAATCTTCAGGAATACGTGATCTCCGACTTCAAATTCTAGTGCTTTCCTGCTGGCATCTGCCCAACTCTTCTGTCGATCCTGAGCCGTCTTAATGTGCTGTCTGATCATTTGGACCTTGTCGACTGTCTGAACAATGAGCTCAGGACCCAGTAATCTTCGTTCGCCCACATCATCCCAACAAACTGGGGATCGACACTTACGCCCGTAAAGTGCTTCGAAAGGAGCCATCTGGATGCTAGCCTGGTAACTGTTGATATAAGAAAACTCGACTAGATGCAGATGATCTTCCCAGGAACCCTGAAAGTCCAGCATGCAAGCTCTCAACATATCCTCGAGTGTCTGAATCGTACGCTCGGATTGTCCGTCTGTTTGCGGGTGATAAGCTGTGTTGAACTTGAGACGGGTACCCAAACTTTCCTGTAAGCTCCTCCAAAAGTGCGAAACAAATCTGGTGTCTCGATCTGACACAATGCTAACCGGAACTCCATGAAGTCGCACTATCTCCTTCATGTATCTCTCCGCAAGTGACTGTCGACTGTCCCACCCGGAAGGGTAAGAAGTGTGCAGCTTTCGTGAGGCGGTCGACGATAACCCAAACGGCATTGTTGCCCCTAGGGCTCCGTGGTAAGGCCGTCACGAAATCCATAGTAATGTGCTCTCACTTCCATTCTGGTATCGGAAGCGGTTGTCGCAGTCCCGATGTCCTCTGATGTTTCGCCTTCACTTGCTGGCATACCAAGCACCTGGATACAAACCGCGCAATTTCTCGCTTCATCCCGTTCCACCAAAAGTGCTGCTTTAGATATCGATGCATCTTCGTGCCTCCCGGATACACAGAATAAGCTGAACTATGAGCCTCGGCCAGTACCTCTTCTCGAACATCCCTTTTGGGTACGCAGAGTCTGTTACCGAATCTCAGAGAACCGTCTTCATGTATGAGTAAGTCCGTTCTCAGCCCGGCTTTTACCTACGTTATGAACTTTTGCAATCGAGGATCATCCGCTTGCGTAGCCTTGATGCGATCCACAAGAGAAGACTGCACCTGTAGTTTCCAAAACTACATGAATGCGCTCAGTGTAACGACCTCAAGTTCGAGTCTCTGAAAATCCTCAATGATGCTCCTCTGACTGATCAACATCATGACCGCTGGCTTGCGACTGAGAGAATCTGGTACAACATTTACTTTTCCTGGATGATATTGAAGGTCCAAGTCATAATCCGCTATTAGTTCTAGCCATCGGCGCTGCCTCATATTTAGTTCTTTCTGAGTGAAGACGTACTTCAGACTCTTGTAATCCGTGTACACCTCCACCTTCTCGCCCAACAGGTAATGCCTCCAGATCTTCAATGCAAAAACCACTGCGGCTAACTCCAAGTCATGCGTAGCGTAGTTCCTCTCGTGATTTCTCAGCTGTCGTAAGGCGTAAGCAACCACCCGACTGTGCTGCATCAGAACATAGCCTAAGCCCTTCCCTGAGGCATCACTATGTATCACCAAAACACCGGAATCATCTGGCACTGTAAGAATGGGCGTCGTGGTTAAATTATGCTTCAGGGTCTCAAATGCCCGAGTACACTCTTCTGTCCACACAAACGGTACATCCTTCCATATCAGCCTCGTCAAAGGTTCAGCGATTCTTGAAAAGTCTTGGATGAACCGACGATAATACCCTGCCAGTCCCAGAAAGCTTCTGATCCCGACCACTGACTTCGGTGTTGGCCAATCTCTGACAGATTCTATCTTTGCCGGGTCCACTGAGATGCCTTCGCCCGAAACAATGTGTCCCAAGAACTGGACCTTGTCGAGCCAGAACTCACACTTGCTCAATTTTGCGTACAGCTTCTCTTCCCAAAGAATGAGTAGAACCGTGCGCAAGTGCTCGACGTGCTCCTCCCGGGTCTTCGAGTAGACTAGTATGTCGTCGATAAATACAATGACGAACATGTCCAAGTACTTCGCAAACACCCTGTTCATCAAATCCATAAATATCGCTGGAGCATTGGTAACACCGAACGGCATCACAAGAAACTCATAGTATCCGTATCGGGTCTTGAACGCCGTCTTGCATATATCCTCGGCCGCTACTCTGATCTGATGATAGCCCGAACGGAGATCCAACTTCGAAAATACCTTAGCCCCACTTAACTGATCAAATAAGTCGTCGCTGCGCGGAATGGGGTATTTGTTCTTTATCGTGACTTTGTTCAGCTCCCGATAGTTTATGCACATCCGCAGTGATCCATGCTTTTTCTTCACCAACAGAACTGGTGCACCCCACGGTGAAGCGTTTGGCCGGATAAATCCCTTCTCCAAGAGTTCTTCAATTTGCTTCTTCAATTCTACCAACTCAACCGGTGCCATTCTGTACGGGGCCTTGGAAACTGGTGTTGTACCTGGAGTCAAATCAATCGAGAATTCCAAGATGCGTGGAGGTGGTAGACCTGGTAGATCTTCAGGAAACACGTCCAGGAAATCCCGGACAATCTCTGGGGCTGGACTCTCATCAATCTCCATAGCTGTCAATTCCTTTGGCTTGGCTCTGTAAATCCCCGTTCCTATCAATAAAATTTTTCTATATTTTCCCAGTCCCCCGATTGCTTCCTTATTTTTCCTCGTGATTTTGTAGGTTTGGTTGCTCAAGTTTTACTAATTGATTTTTCCTAAACGATTAAACATCAAAGCCTAAAACCAAACAAATATAAAATTTATCCAACTCATAATTTCCCCCAGCCCAACACAATATAAATTAAACCTATATTTTTAAATCCCATTTCCTCAGCCCAGCCCTCTTCCCTAAAACCTTTAAACCCAGCCTAAGCCTAAGAAAACAAAATAAAATAATTCAAACCCTAAATCCCCCGGCCCAGCCCAAGTTTCCAAAGCCCGTGCCCTAACTCCTTACCCGCACCCAACAAAACCCGACCCAACCCGCTTCATTTCTCTCTTCTCCCTCGTTCTAAAAATTTCCCGCTCGATCTCCTGCACTCCCCACGTCCTTTCCCACGTCGCGCGCGCCCATGTCGCCAACGCCGCGTCGTCGCCCACGTTCCCACGACCGTGCTCCCCTCGAGCTCCTCAACCCCTCCTCGTCTCTCTCCAACACCCTCCATCATCACTCTAGTTCTCTGGTCCTCCTCTTCTCTCTCTCTACAGAAAACCCACTGCCATCATCCCTCACCCCGCCGCCGCCGCCGCCGCAGACTACGACCACCACTATTCCTCCCTCACATCTCTCTCCTCTTCACCCCCTCGCCTGCACAGTCCTCCTCCACCAACCGAGCTCCCTCTCCCCACCATCTCCAAATCGCCGAACTCAAGCCTCCCCTGCACCCTCACGCCGATGAGCTCCTATCACGCCACCGGCCACACCGTCGACTCCGCTGCATCCCCTGCGTCACCATCACCACAAAACCCGAGCCCCAATGCTCTCTCTCTCTCTCCAAAACCACCAAGCTCCAAACCCACACCAACTCCTCGCTGCACCATCGCCGGAGCGACCACCACCGACCCCAGCATGTTCCCAGGAACTTCTCAGCACCACACTCCGCCTCCAGCGATCACGAGCCATCTCCGGGCAACTCCGACAACGAACCCGAAACGCGAGCCGAGGCCGTGAAGCCAAACTGTGCCGTTCGTCGCGCGTTCGTGCCGTTGCCGCTTCCGTGCGTCGCCAAACCGTCTCTAGGAAAGCACCCTACTTGCTACATGCTAGATTATTTCTGTTACAAACCAAAATACCATTAATTCCGTGTTTATAATTCGTGAAACTTATAAGACATAAGTGTTTGATGCAAGACCCGAATGAAAACCTTCTATTAAACTGACGGAACTTGATTGCATATGCTGGACCATGTGGCAATGAACATTGTGGTGAAATTTTACTGGAAAATATAATCGTTACTGGCTTGAACGATCACCCCCAATTACACCCGTTAAAACTGAGAATTTCCCGCACCTGAAACTTGTTAAAATCATAATAGCACAAATCGAATCCGACTCGATGACCTGGAACCCATAAAAGATTTAAATTGTTTCTGTACTGAAAATATGACGAGAACTGGTTCGGAGAGCGGCTCTGGACTGCAGTCCAGAGCAGCTCTGGTTGTTATTTTCTGTCTCGTAATGCTCACTACCTTGCCGCCTGAACTTGTATGTTGCGGAACCCTACACTTTATTGAAGATGAATCTGTTAGATAAATAACGCAAGTGATTTCACCCCTTTATATCATCATTTACTATTTAAACTGCAATTTAAAAGAACAGGACGTCTAGCAGTCCCAAACAGAAACAGAACTGATACCCTAGTGTTGAACAGTGCATAACTTCTGACGTAGAGACGCGATTGAGAATCTGTCTATTGCGTTGGAAACCCTATTGAAAAACATATATTTCATTCAACTATAGCGTCGCTAAATTCTGATCCCAACTGGGTGAAAGTTGTGCCGTGAAACGGACGTTCAGTTCAGAAACTGAATTTCCTACAGCGAACACTTAAAATGAAACGGCTGTAACTTACAAACCCGAAATATGATTGCAGTGAAACAAATTTTTTTGAACTTCCGACAGAGTGTACTTGTTACCGTATTTGTATCGTTTCACTGAATTCTGAACATATGAATTACTGCAATTTTTGTAAGCTCATGAAGTGCATAATAGTCCATATTACACATGACTTGTTAACTGCATAAATGTACATACCTTACCCAACTGCCATACACATAGTGATAGTGCGCGTTATTATTCAGTGTACAATGCATTATCGTGCGTGAATGATATTGGTTTAGAAGTGTCAAGTATGCCAATGGAAAAGTGAATGATTCGTGACAGTGATTAATACAGTGAACAGTGACAGAACCGTGTTATTGGTGCATACTTGTACATGACTAAATCATAATCATCAATAGTGTAAACCTGGGGAAAAAGGGGGAAATCGAAGTGGAAAGAGCATCGTATTTAGCGAGGACCGTGTTTTAGAGGATGATCATTCGAACAGCGACTCTTATATATATTAGGTAGGATCTAGCGATCCGGCTGACAGGGTTATGTCCCGGGCATGTGGGCCGTTGTCTCGGATATGTACGAGACTCTCGTTAAACATGATCCTCCTTTCCACAACTCGATTTCAAACATGACTTAGAGACTGATAGGGACACTGATCATACTTTGCATCATTTAGTGACATAGTGATTATCTGCATTTTACTCCCACTGTTATTACCTTATTTGCATATTTCATGTCATTATTATAATATTGCTATTGCGTCGCTCTGACGACCTGAGTATGCATGCTCAGTTATAGAGGTGGATTCGCCTGACCTCGAGGAGAGCGTGAAGATCCAGACTAGTGAACCAGTTACATTTCTACATTGATATTCCTGGTTAGTTGCCTTTTTGCTTACTTCCATTGAGCTCAGATTCCTTTATACCTGATCGTTTTAGTGACTGCATTCTCTTTACCCGTATTGCATTTTACTGATTACCATATAATGCTAGAAGCCGAAATGTGACTACGACAGAATCTTTCCTTGATCGTAGGAGCATGGCTGGCCTTGTCAGCCTCGTATTCCGTATTTTGGAAAGCGGGGCGTAACTTTCTTGGTATCAGAGCGCCGGGTTTAGAATAAGATTGCAGTCCAATTTAGGGATCCCTTGAATCATACTTGGTTTTCTTACTTTCACTTCCGTATACTACCTGTGCATCACCACTCAAGCTCATGTTTTGAATCTTATCTATCTCATCTCTCCCTCGTGTCCGCATCATTAATCATTATTTTCCTTCGTGTTCCACTATTTGATCATGACCCTTACTTTTCTGGCCATGGCCAACCATGGGGCAGCACCGCTTCTTGAGGAGGACACTCGGTCCAGCGTTTCTTTCGACTGTATGTTAGCGAGTTCAGATGACGAGGTGATTTGGTCCACAGGTCATATTCAACGATGGCGAATACGAGGACGAGGGAATCGATGTCGTAGCTCTAGAGATCAATATGATTAATGACTCTATCAATGAAGAGGACCCAATAGGAGAGAATCCACAGGGAAATGCGGTAGAGGAGGAACCCGATGAAGATCCTGAAGAGGAAAACCCTCTGGAAGAGGATCCAGAAGAGGACTCGGAGCAGGCAGCTATGACGCAATTCTCGAGATGGATTGGATGAGTACCTTCCATGCAGTTATTGATTGCCGAGCAAGGAATGTGATCTTCCGCATTCCTAATCACCCAGAGTTTATTTTCGAAGGCGGGAGCGAATCTTTGGAGCCAGCCAAGTATAGAGCCAAGCCAAAGGAGCTGACAGCTATGGAGATTGATGAGAGCCCAGCCCCAGAGATTGTTCGTGACTTTCTGGACGTGTTTCCTGAAGATTTACCAGGTCTACCACCTCCACGCGTCTTGGAATTCTCGATCGATTTTACTCCAGGTACAGCACCAGTTTCCAAGGCCCCGTACAGAATGGCACCGGTTGAGTTGCCAGAATTAAAGAAATAGATTGAAGAACTCTTGGAGAAGGGATCTATCCGGCCGAGTGTTTCACCGTGGGGTGCACCAGTTCTGTTAGTGAAGAAGAAGGATGGATCGCTGCGGATGTGTATAGATTATCGGGAGCTGAACAAAGTCACAATAAAGAACAAGTACCCAATTCCGCGCATCGACGACTTATTCGATCAGTTAAGTGGGACCAAGGTATTTTCGAAGCTGGATCTCCGTTCTGGATATCATCAAATCATAGTAGCAGCCGAGGATGTATGCAAGACGGCTTTCAGGACCCGATACGGACATTATGAGTTCCTCGTGATGTCGTTCAGTGTTACCAATGCTCCAGCTATATTCATGGACTTGATGAACAGGGTGTTTGCAAAGTACTTGGACACGTTTGTCGTTGTATTTATCGACGACATACTTGTCTACTCGAAGACCCAGGAGGAACATGTGGAGCATTTGCGCACGGTTTTACAAATTCTTCGGGAAGAGAAGCTGTATGCGAAATTGAGCAAGTGTGAATTCTGGCTCGACAAGGTTCAGTTGTTGGGACACATTGTTTCGGGCGAAGGCATCTCAGTGGACCCGGCAAAGATAGAATCTGTCAGAGATTGGCCAACGCCGAAGTCAGTGGCCAAGATCAGAAGCTTTCTGGGATTAGCAGGATATTATCGGCGGTTCGTCCAAGACTTTTCAAGAATCGCTGAACCGTTGACGAGACTGACACGGAAGGATGTACCGTTTACGTGGACAGAGGAGTGTACTCAGGCATTTGATACACTGAAGCAGAAGTTAACTACGGCACCTATTCTTAGAGTACCAGATGATACCGGTGGTTTGGTGATACATAGTGATGCCTCAGGGAAGGATTAGGCTGTGTTCTGATGCAGCATGGTCGGGTGGCTGCTTACGCCTCTCGACAACTGAGAAATCATGAGAAGAACTATCCTACGCACGACTTGGAGTTAGCTGCAGTGGTTTTTGCGTTGAAGATTTGGAGGCAGTATCTATTGGGCGAGAAGGTGGAGGTGTACACGGATCATAAAAGTCTGAAGTATATCTTCACTCAGAAAGAATTAAACATGAGGCAGCGCCGATGGCTAGAACTGATGGCAGATTACGACTTGGACCTTCAGTATCACCCGGGAAAAGTAAATGTTGTACCAGATGCTCTCAGTCGCAAGCCAGCGGTCATGATGTTGACCAGTCAGAGGAGCATTATTGAGGATTTTCAGAGACTCGAGCTTGAGGTCGTCACACCGAGCGCACTCAGTCAATTTTGGCAACTACAAGTGCAGTCTTCCCTTGTGGATCACATCAAGGCTGCACAAGCAGATGATCCTCGATTGCAAAAGTTCAGAGCGCAAGTAGAAGCCGGGCTGAGAACGGACTTAATCATACATGAAGACGGTTATCAGAGATTCGGTAGCAGACTATGCGTACCCAAGGGAGATGTTCGAGAAGAGGTACTGGCTGAGGCGCATAGTTCAGCTTATTCTGTGCATCCGGGAGGTACGAAGATGTATCGGGACCTAAAGCAGCATTTTTGGTAGAACAGGATGAAGTGAGAAATTGCACGGTTCGTATCCAGGTGCTTGGTATGCCAGCAGGTGAAGGAGGAAAATCAGAGGACATCAGGATTGTTACAACCGCTTCCGATACCAGAATGGAAGTGGGAGCACATTATTATGGACTTCGTGACGGCCTTACCACGGAGCCCTAGGGGCAACAACGCCATTTGGGTTATCGTCGACCGCCTCACGAAAGCTGCACACTTCTTACCTTTCCGAGTGGGACAGTCGACAGAGTCACTGGCAGAGAGATACATACAGGAGATTGTGCGACTTCACGGAGTTCTGGTTAGCATTGTATCAGATCAAGACACCAGATTTGTTTTGTACTTTTGGAGGAGCTTACAGGAGAGTTTGGGTACCCGCCTCAAGTTCAGTACAGCTTATCACCCGCAGACGGACGGACATTCCGAACGTACGATTCAGACGCTCGAGGATATGTTGAGGGCCTGCATGTTGGATTTTCAGGGTTCCTAGGAAGATCATCTGCATCTAGTCGAGTTTTCCTATAACAACAGTTACCAGGCTAGTATTCAGATGGCCCCGTTCGAAGCACTTTACGGGCGGAAGTGTTGATCCCCAGTTTGTTGGGATGATGTAGGAGAACGAAGATTACTGGGTCCCGAGCTCATCGTTCAGACAGTCGAAAAGGTCCAAATGATCAGGCAGCGCATTAAGACGGCTCAGGATCGACCGAAGAGTTGGGCAGATACTAGCAGGAGGGCACTAGAATTTGAAGTCGGAGATCACGTGTTCCTGAAGTTTTTCCCTACCCGTGGAGCTATCAGGTTCGGAGGTCGCGGGAAACTCGGTCCCCGTTTTATCGGACCTTTTGAGGTGCTAGAGCGAGTAGGAGAGGTATCCTATCGATTTGCCTTGCCTCCATCGCTAGCTGGTGTGCACAATACCTTCCGCGTGTCTCAGTTGCGGCGTTATGTTCGGGATGAGAGCCATGTTCTGGACTATTCGGAGTTAGCTTTGGGTACCGATCTATCTTACGAGGAGCAGCCCACCACCATCCTCGACCGCAGAGAGAAAGTGCTGAAGAACAAGGTCATTCCGTTAGTCTGAGTGTCTTGGGGTGGTCGTTCCCCAGGAGAATCTACCTGGGAGCGGGAGGAAGATATCCGTACACGTTTTCCACATCTCTTTGTTTAGTACTTTGTTTCATTGTATCCTTGTTAAATTTCGAGGACGAAATTTTTGTAAGGGGTGTATGATGTAAATCCCCGTTCTCATCAATAAAATTTTTCTATTTTTTCCTAGTCCCCCGATTGCTTCCCTATTTTTCCTCATGATTTTGTAGGTTTGGTTGGTCAAGTTTTACTAATTAATTTTTCCTAAACGATTAAACATCAAAGCCTAAAACCAAACAAATATAAAATTTATCCAACTCATAATTTCCCCCAGCCCAACACAATATAAATTAAACCTATATTTTTAAATCCCATTTCCTCAGCCCAGCCCTCTTTCCTAAAACCTTTAAACCCAGCCTAAGCCCAAGAAAACAAAATAAAATAATTCAAACCCTAAATCCCCCGGCCCAGCCCAAGCTCCCAAAGCCCGTGCCCTAACTCCTTACCCGCACCCAAAAAAACCCGACCCGACCCGCTTCATTTCTCTCTTCCCCCCCGTTCTAAAAATTTCCCGCTCGATCTCCTGCACTCCCCACTCCCTTTCCCACGTCGCACGCACCTACGTTGCCAACGCCGCGTCGTCGCCCACGTTCCCACGACCGTGCTCCCCTCGAGCTCCTCAACCCCTCCTCGTCTCTCTCCAACACCCTCCATCATCACTCTAGTTCTCTGGTCCTCCTCTTCTCTCTCTCTACAGAAAACCTACTGCCATCATCCCTCACCCTGCCGACGCCGACGACGACGACTACGACCACCACTGTTCTTCCCTCACATCTCTCTCCTCTTCACCCCCTCGCCTACACAGTCCTCTTCCACCAACCAAGCTCCCTCTCCCCACCATCTCCAAATCGCCGAGCTCAAGCCTCCCCTGCACCCTCACGCCGACGAGCTCCCATCACGCCACCGGCCACACCGTCGACTCCTCTGCATCCCCTGCATCACCATCACCACCAAACCAAAGCCCCACTGCTCTCTCTCTCACCAAAACCACCAAGCTCCAAACCCACACCAACTCCTCGCTGCACCATCGCCGGAGCGACCACCGCCGACCGCCACCGACCCCAGCACGTTCCCAGGAACTTCTCAGCACCACACTCCGCCTCCAGCGATCATGAGCCATCTCCGGGCAACTCCGACGACGAACCCGAAACGCGAGCCGAGGCCGTGAACCCAAACGGTGTCGTTCGTCGCGCGTTCGTGCCGTTGCCGCTGCCGTGCGTCGCTAAAGCGTCTCCAGGCAAATACCCTACTTGTTACATGCTAGATTATTTCCGTTACAAACCAAAATACCATTAATTCCGTGTTTATAATTCGTGAAACTTATAAGACATAAGTGTTTGATGCAAGACCCGAATGAAAACCTTCCATTAAACTGAAAAAACTTGATTGCATATGCTGGCCCGTGTGGCAATGAACATTGTGCTGAAATTTTACTGGAAAATATAATCGTTACTGGCTTGAACGATCACCCCCAATTACACCCGTAAAAACTGAGAATTTCCCGCACCTGAAACTTGTTAAAATCATAATTAATTGCTTACATATTGAAATGATGCGTTCGAGGGCTCAAATCGAATCCGACTTGATGACCTGGAACCCATAAAAGATTTAAATTGTTTCTGTACTGAAAATATGACGAGAACTGGTTCGGAGAGCGGCTCTGGACTGCAGTCCAGAGCAGCTCTGGTTGTTATTTTCTGTCTCGTAATGCTCACTACCTTGCCGCCTGAACTTGTATGTTGCGGAACCCTAAACTTTATTGAAGATGAATCTGTTAGATAAATAACGCAAGCGATTTCACCCCTTTATATTGTCATTTACTATTTAAACTGCAATTTAAAAGAACAGGACGTCTAGCAGTCCCAAACAGAAACATAACTGATGCCTTAGTGTTGAACAGTGCATAACTTCTGACGTAGAGACGTGATTGAGAATCCGTCTATTGCGTTGGAAACCCTATTGAAAAACCTATATTTCATTCAACAGTAGCGTCGCTAAATTCTGATCCCAACTGGGTGAAAGTTGTGCCGCGAAACGAACATTCAGTTCAGAAACTGAATTTCCTGCAGCTAACACTTAAAATGAAACGGCTGTAACTTGCAAACCCGAAATCCGATTACACTGAAACAAATTTTTCTGAACTTCTGACAGAGTGTACTTGTTACCATATTTGTATCGTTTCACTGAATTCTGAACATATGAATTACTGCAATTTTTGTAAGCTCATGAAGTGCATAATAGTCCATATTACACATGACTTGTTAACTGCATAAATATACATACCTTACCCAACTGCCATACACATAGTGATAGTGCGCATTATTATTCAGTGTACAATGCATTATCGTGCGTGAATGATATTGGTTTAGAAGTGTCAAGTACGCCAATGGAAAAGTGAATGATTCGTGACAGTGATTAATACAGTGAACAGTGACAGAACCGTGTTATTGGTGCATACTTGTACACGACTAAATCATAATCATCAATAGTGTAAATCTGGGGGGAAAGGGGAAATCGAAGTGGAAAGAGCATCGTATTTAGCGAGGACCGTGTTTTAGAGGATGATCATTCAAATAGCGACTCTTATATATATTAGGTAGGATCTAGCGATCCGGCTGACAGGGCTATGTCCCGGGCGTGTGAGCCGTTGTCTCGGGTATGTATGAGACTCCCGTTAAACATGATCCTCTGTTCCCCGCCGAATACAGAGACGCGACCGTGTAGGTCCGTCTTGCCTGAAATTCGGGGCAGATGCTAATTGGTGCTATCCGTCCACCTCTCTGAAGATGCCAAGTTGATTTATGGCACCATGTATCGAAGGTTCAAACGGATGCGGCCGATGTAGCAGACTTCGTCGGATTCCCTCTCGTTTGAGGGGTTTTTGATTGTGGGGACGCTCTTCCCTGCAGGCGCAAGCCCCTGCAGTTAATTACGCTACCGCATCGCGGTAACAACTTTCTCCTTCTCCAGATGGTCACTTCGTGTCGTGGGTGTTTGTTTTGTGTTCGGTTGCCCGTGGATTGTATACGGAGACTAAGTTATGTTGTTGCCCGTAGGAGTGAATTAGTCCAAATCCATATCTTTCTTAGATTTGGATTTGAAGGGGGGTTGTGTTTAAGGATACGTTAGCCTTATTTGAGGCTAAGATCAACTTAAACGTTTGTTAAGGACACGTTAGTCTAATTTTAGACTAAGATCAACTTAACGGGATCGTTTAGATCCAACAAAAGAGCAATTGGGCTCTGTTGTTTAGTTTAATGACATTGCGGTCGATAATTAGTCTAAGGACATTACGGTCCATTGTTAGTTTTAAGACATTGTGGTCGAGGTTAAAGACATCATAGTCCGTGAGTTTAAGGACCTCACAGTCCGGTGTTAGTTTTAAGACATCACGGTCGAGGTTAAGGACATCATAGTCCGTGGATTTAAGGACTCCACAGTCCGACGTTAGTTTTAAGACATCACGGTCGAGGTTAAGGACATCATAGTCCGTGGATTTAAGGAGCCCACAGTCCGACGTTAGTTTTAAGACATCATGGTCGACGTTAAGGACATCATAGCCCGTGGATTTAAGTACTCCACAATCCGACTTTAGTTTTAAGACATCACGGTCGAGGTTAAGAACATCATAGTCCATGGATTTAAGGACTCCACAGTCCGATATTAGTTTTAAGACATCACGGTCGAGGTTAAGGACATCATAGTCCATGAGTTTAAGGACCCCACAATCCGTAGTAATGTGTGGTCGTCGGGACCCGTCACCTCTCTGAAGATGTTGAAGGATTACAACGACAGATGTCAGAGGAGTAAAGAGATGTACCCTCGAACCGGGTGTAAATTGATTGGAAGAGCAGATAAGCTCAGTTCAATTTAAATTGAGGACTTATGGCCAGAATTGGGCTAAGTCCAGTTAAAAAAATGTTGAACATTTTATTTTTGTTCTGTCTGTTAGGCCTTTGTTTGGGCTCTGCCTTTTTAATAATGCTAAGCATTGGGCTCTGACATTTTTTTGTCTTATATTGAATGCATAGTATTTATCAGAACAAAATATGTTCTTACAGCACACCACATGGCGCACTAGGTGCTTTGCGCCAGTCAAAGAGCGCGTTGCGCTTCTGTCGGTTAGCGCACACGAGGAGGGCACGTGTCGCTTAGCGCTAAGTGCTAGTTTGTTAGCGCACTGCGCTTTTAATTTATGAGCGCGCTGCGCTAGTTTATGGGTGCGCTAGTGTGTGACACGTGGCGCGCTTGGCGCTGAGCGCCAACCCAAGAGCGCAGTGCGCTGTTTTCAGGAGCGCAAAGCGCAGATCGTGTCTATGATTGACATGTGGCATGTTTTGGCGCTGAGCGCCAGTCTAAGGAGCGCAAGGGCGCAGTTCATGAGTGCAATGCACTGTCTAATAGTGCAAAGCGCATTTTGATCAATTTTAAGATCAAAGAACAAGTTTATGTTCTTCTTAAAGGAGTTTTTGCCTCAGGGTTCAAGAACAAAAGTTCTTATTCTTATAAAGGGCTCTGCCTTTTTAGATCAAAAGATCTGTGAAGTAAAAATACTTCTTTTTATTTTTTTATGATTAGATCTTGATCTTTTCTTTTTAATCAAAGACCCTTGTCCTTTTTATAGGTCTAAGATCTTTTTAGAAGATGTTTCTTCTTTTTACGAGATGGTTTCATCTCTGTTGCTCAAGAATTATTTCTTTACCTTAAAGATGAAGAAATGATCTTCCTTTTTCTAAAAGCTTGCCTTTTTTTCTTTGAGTTTTCTCAAAATTTGCAGAGGGTTTTCTCTATATAAGACTTGAAGTCTTGGGGCCTTTATATAGGGCCAATTGATTTGTTAAATCGGTTTTGAGAGATCTTTCTCTTTTTTGATTTGGGAATATTTCCCACCGATGGATCTTTGATCCTAAGGCTTCTGTTTTACAGAAGATAGTCTTCTTATTTTAATAAAATTGAGACATCTTTCCATGCAGAATTTGTTCTGTTTTTGGTAATTCATTATTTATCATTGGATCATTGATCCAGCGGTGCTTAAAGCACAATCTTGTTATTTAGAATGATTTTGAAAAATCTTTCCTAAACAGAATTTAATTCTGGTTAATCAATGATTTGTCATTATTAGATCATTTGATCTAACAGTGGGAATTTTAATTCCAGCGCTGGCGTACCTACGTTAGACACGTGGCGCAGCGCAACTGCGCTAGCGCACCCGTACTTGACACATGGCGCGCAGCGCAGAGCGCAGCGCCACTGCGCTGGCGCACCTGTGCTAGATACGTGGCACGTAGAGCAGAGCGTAGCGCAACTGCGCTAGCACACCTTTGTTTGACACGTGGCGCGCAGCGCAGAACGCTGAATCTGAAGCGTTGCTTCGACTTTCTAAATTTTGAATTTTGAAAACAGAGCTCTGCTCTGATTGGGGTGCGCTGCCTAGGGCTCAGCGCTTCTGGCGCTGGCGTGTCTGCTTCTGACACGTGGTGCGCAGCACACAGCGCGCAGGATCTGAAGCGTTGCTTCAATTTTTGAATTTTGAAATTCAAAACAGAGCTGTGCTCTGATTGGGAAAACAAATGCCCCCCCACCGTTGCGCTCACGTGGCGCACACGTGAGTGCAGCGGTGGCAACATCTGAGCCCTTGGATCAACTCAGAAGTTGGAGAGGCAGTTCAGTGTCTATAAATAGGACCTTTGGTCCTTTAGATGATTATCATCTTCTTCTTGAGAATTTTTGCTCGGAGCCTTGCTCCTTTGTTAAGAACTTTCAAGAGTCAAAACTCTTAGGTAAAATTTAAAAATTTTAATTTTAATAAATTAGGGTTCTTACCCATTAACAGAGCCTTGCTCTTCATAGATTTTTGATCTAAAGAAAACCCTTTTAGGGTTTTATTAATAGAGCCTTGCTCTCATGAACCCATAGATCTAAATAGATCATTTCTTAGGGTTTCTTATCCCATGAATCAGAGCTCTGCTCTTTTGATAATACGTAGATCTTTTGATCTTTTGATGAAGAACTCTTGAGAGTTTCTTCATGGATCTTTAAGATCCCAGAATTTTAATTCTCAAGCTTTAATTTTGATAATCCTTGATTGATTTTCTATCATGATTACAGAGCTAGGCTCTCTAAGGAATTTTAGTCCTTCCTGACCAGAGTTTGACAAGTGTCACTCTGTTACAGAGCTTTGCTCTGAAAGGGAGATTTTCTCCTTCTCCCGAGGGATTTCTAATTCAATGAGAATATTCTTTGAGGATTTCCTCATTAATTGACAGTCTCATCCAATGATGAGGCTGTTTTAGTAATTGATGCATTGTCATCTGGATTTTGTGGGTCCCCCTTTAGTCCCCTTCCCACTGCATTGCAGGGTGGTACAAATTTTAAAGTACCAAGGGTCAGAAATTAAAAATTACAACACTGACAGTTGATTTCCGTCCCCTTTTTTGCAGGCAACATGTCTTTCGATGCTTCATTCCCATTCGTTCGTTCAGAGGGAGGATTCCCTGGAGCACCCGTAGACCAGGAGGTCCTAGCTTTGATCAGAGACTATGATCCAGAACAGAAGAATCTTCACCTTTGGGGATCATGGTACAATCAGATTATCAGGGGTCGACAAAGCTTTTCATGCGCAGTGCTTTCAGAGCCTATCACGGCGATCCATTACGCCAACTCACCCCCGGTGAACTACGTCGTGGAGATGGTCAATTGGACTTCAGAAGGCCTTCTTCAACTCCGTCTCACTTTTTTTATTAGCGAGCCGAGTTGTGTCCCACGGATCCTTAATACATATACGGCATGGTACTATCATTCGACGGGCGCCGTTATTAAGGAAGAAAGGCGTTTGCTGCTTGATCGCAAAAGTGCACCGCCTGCCAGTGATCGTAAAGTCCCTTTGAAGCGACGGATCCTTGTACCCCCTCCGTAAAGAGAGGTTGCTGCAGTCGAGCCTCCACGCGCACTAAGCCCTACTCGTGGATTGCCTCATGTTCCTGTAGAGATGGTGAATGTGCCTTCGGTGCCCCGTGGAGACGGTAAACGTAGCTTCCCTCGAATCTGGTGTGGGCTCGGATATCGGGACTTGCCGTCCCAAAGTGACCGCGAAGCGCAAGCTGGTTCTGGCTGCGACCGGAACTCGCGCATAGAAGAAGAAGAAGTCGGTCCTCTCCCTCGATGCCGTACTCGGCCTAGAGCCTCAGACTCCTCTTACCGAAGGCCTAAGTGAGTATGGAACCAATGAGCGTCTCTTCATAGCGCCAGCAGACACTGATCTCGATGCCACTATTGCTGCTTCTGAGCGACTCGCGAGGCACCAAGCGAAAATAGCCGCCCTCGTGCAATCAAGTAAATATTAGCCGCACTTTTGTCATTGTGTTATATCTTTATTTTTATTACCTTGTCTTAACTAACATTCTTCCTTTTGTAACAGGCTTTACTACTGAAGAGGCTCTGGCGGCTTCCCTCAGGACTTTCGAGGAGGAGGAGAAGAATCGCGCTCTATTCGGCATTGGTATGTTTCGGCTGATTGAGTCTTCATTCTCCTTTTTATGGACAATCTAACCCTTTCTTTATCTCATCGTAGGGACCACAATGCCGGTCCCGCAAGGTGATGTGGAGACTCTTCCCGGGCCAGCCACTGAAGTCCCGGCCTCTTCAGTACTGCCGAAGGAGGCATTGCTCAAAAAACCGATGATGGAAGCCTTGATGGCTCTAGAGGTAAACCTGAATGCGGACGACGACGCCTTGCTGAAGGAGGCTTCTAAAAGGTCTGTTGTGACGGCCCGGGAGGAAAGGAAGCGCCTGAAGCGCACAGCAAGGGAATGTAGTGCTGCTTTGGTTGCGGGGGCAGGTTCAAGCGCCGTTACTCCCGCTGCTACTCCTTCAGAGGAGTTCCCGGTTGCCTTATCTACTGCTCATAGACGGGCGGCACGTGCAGCTCAGGAAGCCACTGGTAAATCGACCCCAGGTAATGTGTTTTGAGGCTTCGTTGTCAAAGCTTTAAACGATCAGTTCTTATATATTTTGTTCTGCAGGGCCGAGCCTTACTGAAGGAGTGGCGGCGATCGTTGAGCCTGAGGGGGCGGTGGAGGAGGTAGTTGCTGAACCCGGGGCGACGGTAGGTGATGTAACCGTAATTGCCGAGCCCGAGATAGTGGCTGACGAGACAGTCACGACTGCTATGCCCAAGATAGCTACCACTGCCGAGCGCGAGGTGGCTGCGGATGAGACGGCTACTACGGCCGAGCCTGAGGCGGCAGTGGATGAGACGGCTACCACGGCCCAGCCTAAGGTAGCAGTGGATAGGACGGCTGCGATCACTGAGCCCGAGGTAGTGGCGAGCGAAATGGGTATGATTGTTGGGCCCGAGATGGCCGCTCGTTCTTAAGAGTCAGGCACCGCTCCGATCATCGCTCTTCCCGCTTACGGTTCTTTGCCGTCTCCTGGCGTCACAAGTGTGACGACGGCTCTTGTGGAGTCAGGGGACGAGGCGACGGGGGGTGAGACCACCCCGATGGAGGAGGGAGATGCCATTGTTGAATCAAGTGACGCTCTCGTCACGGCTCCGGCTGGTGACTCTTCAGGTAGATTTTAGGTTACCGCCCTTCTTTTTATTCTGTAGTCTTTCTTAACAAGGTTTATCTTGTTTCTAATGCAGTTGCGGCTAGTGCAGATGTCGAACTATTTGAGACAGCGCCGTCAGTCGCCGCCCTGACGGTAACCACCTCTCTGCCTTCTCTCGTACCGTCGCAGATGCTGGAAGGTATGGATTTGTGACCCATCAGTCTTGTCTCTCGGCTGTATAATTCATGTACTGACATTGCGTTATCGCGTTTTTGCAGGAGCCCTTTTTGACCAGCTGTACCAGGTGCTGCATCCACACTTCTCCTTCCCATTGGAGATTGTTTCATCCAGTGGCGCTGGTGAATACAGTTTTCAATTAATGCTCTTTCTTTACCGACCATGAAATCATTTCTGAGTCTTCTTTTCCTTGATTGCAGTGCTACAGATTGAAGGAGGAGATGAGAGATCAGTTGCGCCATTGGTCCACCCGGCTTTGCCACCTGCTGTAGCTGGTATAGTGAATCCCATCGTTAATGAATCTCCTATATTTCTTGATCTGTTATCTGATTGTAACTTGTTTTTGCAGCGATCGCTTCAACTCCGGCCCCTTTCGAATCTTGCATTATGAGGCAGGCAGGCCCCTTCTCCAGATGCACATCCTCAAAGGGTGCTGTGACGAGTCTGCGCATGCTGAGTGAATACGTCGAGGAGCTTGACGCAGAAGCTCCTATATCTACCGCAGATTTCGCTGCCAAGGTCAATCCGATGCTGGCGACGCTTGTAAATTTCCATAATGAAGGCGTCGTCGAGTCTTGGGTTAATCACTGCAGGAAGATCGAGGCCTATCTGCATCAGCTTGAACTTATGCGTCCTGCCCCTGAGACCCAGGCTTTGAACTCCCAACGGGCCGCATGGGTTGAGCAAAGTGTTCTGTTCTTTCGCCATTTCGAACGAGAGGCAACCCTTAAGCGAAAGGAACGTGAGGCGACTGCTGCTGAATCTGCCCAACTGCGCGCTGAGGTTGCAGCTAATGCTTCCCAGCTGAATGCCATTTTTGAAAACCTTCAACGATGTATCTTGGATGGGCTGGTGTTGAGGAAGAAGCTTGATTTTAACGAGCAGGTCACGCAGAGTCAGGAGGCTTCCCAGCAGGAAGTTGATCAGAAACTCTCATCCTATTTGCAGCAACGGGCCCAAGTTGAAGCAGAGCTGGCAACGGCGGCTGATCGTGAGGAGGAGTTGAGAAAAGTGCGCGAGCAGCTAGCCGGTCTATTAAAGGCGCCTCCCTCCCAATAGCTGTTTTTATATACGTTGGACACCTGTAATCTTTGAATAATATGTATCCATTTTTTATATGACGTATTTTGTATCCAGTTGAGTTTGTGAATAAAGCCACATTTTTTTTGTTATACTGTTGCTTTCTTTTCCTTGCTGTGTTGTTTCCATGTGATTTTAGCAAGTATATAACTGTCAATCTTGTGCTCTTTGTAAGGTAGTGATGGCTTAGAAAATAGGGTTACGATCTGTCACCTAAGACTTTTCAACTTTATGAGTCGTGAGGGTCTCATAAAGAATTTTCTCCCAACCGGACGAGAGGATCCCGTAGGTGTAATTTCTCCTCAAGAATCGCGAGGATTCCCATGGGTGTTTTCTCTCGAAAGTCGTAAGGATCTCGCAAGAGAATTTACTTCCTTACGAGTCGTGAGGACTCCCAAGTGATGGGTGAAGTTGTCCTTATCCGCATTTCACGGAGTCAGGGGTTGTTCTGGATGCTTCCCATGGGTTCACTGCCGTGTTTGGCGAGGACCAGCCTCCGCTCTGGACGTTTTCCAGGGTACCGTAGTTTAAAGACATCGCGGTCGAGGTTAAGGACATCATAGTCCGTGAGTTTAAGGACCTCACAGTCCGATGTTAGTTTTAAGACATCACGGTCGAGATTAAGGACATCATAGTCTATGGATTTAAGGACTCCACAGTCCAATGTTAGTTTTAAGACATCACAGTCGAGGTTAAGGACATCATAGTCCATAGGTTTAAGGACCCCACAGTCCGTGAAATGTGTGATTGTTGGGACCCGTCACCTCTTTGAAGACGTTGAGGAATTACAACGACAGATATCAAAGGAGTGAAGAGATGTACCCTTGAACAAGGTAAAATTAGTTTAAGGACATTACGGTCCATTGTTAGTTTTAAGACATCACGGTCGAGGTTAAGGACATCATAGTCCGTGAGTTTAAGGACCTCACAGTCTGATGTTAGTTTTAAGATATCATGGTCGAGATTAAGGACATCATAGTCCGTGGATTTAAGGACTCCATAGTCCGATGTTAGTTTTAAGACATTACGGTCGTGGTTAAGGACATCATAGTCCATGAGTTTAAGGACCTCACAGTCCGATGTTAGTTTTAAGATATCACGGTCGAGGTTAAGGACATCATAGTCCGTGAGTTTAAGAACCTCACAGTCCGATGTTTGCTCAGGATGCTTCCTACGGGTGTTGGGGTAAAAATTTACACCCCGGTTGACCAAGTCAAAATCAAAGTCAACCCCAAGCCAGGTGGGCCCAAGCTCAGGTCAAGTGGGCCAATGCCCGGAGCGAGCCCGACCATGAAGTGGCCGGCCTCCCCCATGCCAACAACAAAATCATATAATAAATAATTTTTATGTAATTTTTTATGCATGAATGTAAACAAAATGGGCATAAAGCCAAATTTTTGTAAGCCCATGGCTTATGTGCAAAAAGAAATGACACATGAGCTATGGGATGGGCAAAATGCCATTTTGCAAAGCCCAAGGGGCTATATGTAAATATATAAGCCTATATGATGATGAATAAAGAAATACTTTTTCATTCCCCCAAAAACTAGGGTTTGTGCCTCTTTCCCCTTTCTGAAGGGTTTCAAACCTTCTTCTTTCTTTTTGAATTAAATCAAGAGTTTTACTCTTCCTTTTTCAAAACTAAATAGTTTTTAACCACAAAACCCACAAAGGGGAACTTGGATCTGTCATTAGATCTCAAAAAGAAGAGATTTTTAGATCTCACATCTCTTGATCCAGCCAACAGAGGAGGAGGAAGAAGAACCCATTTCCTCAACCAAAACATTTTTAGGAGTTTAACTCCACTCTAAACCCTATTTCTGGGACTAAAAGCCCCTTTTTCTCGCCAGCGCCCGGCGCTCGAGCGCAAAGCGCCTACGTGCCGACATGTGGCGCGCTCGTGCTCCAGCGCCCGGCGCTCGAGCGCAAAGCGCCTACGTGCCGACACGTGGCGCGCTTGCGTTCAAGCGCCCAACGCTCGAGCGCAAAGCGCCCACGTGCCGCCACGTGGCGCGCTTGCGCCTAAGCGCACAGCACCTAAGCACACAGCGCTCAAGGCGCTGGCCCCACGCATCCCTTGGATGCCTTTTCCCCCTCTTTTTATATATATATATACATATATATATACATATGCATACATATGTACACACACACATACTCCACGACACTGTCCCTGTTAGAAAAAAATTTCTAACGGGGCGCTGCCCTGCACCCCGTGAGGGGCTGCTAGCCCCCTAGACCCCCATCCCGCTATCCGGGTAGCGGGACCCCCGTAAAAACTCTGCGTGGCTCCCGATATATCCAAACCCCTCCTCCAAAACAAATCACACGTACACTGCACATTGAGTTCACATAACCAGTTTAACCCGTTAATCGGAGGTTCTCTTGCCCCAAAGGCGAGAGGTAATTAACGGCAGCTTAGTCCGCGGCTGCCGGAGATTCGGATCCCCACAATCAATAAACCCCCGCCTACCCTAGGCAGGGGGAATCTATAATACGCCTGACAAGCGTGCGCGTATTCCTATCTCAATGTGGTGACGAAAAACACCCTACAGATTCTGGCACGTCCGGTGGGACCCTATCTCTCCTCCCATATTTCGGGTTAAACATTCATGCGAACTCAATAAATATACATGTCTATATTTATACTAAAATGATGCTTTTTTTGCAGGTTTTCAAGCAATCACTTTTCAACAATGTCTCCAATGATGAACTCAGCTCTCAGCACGGCTCCCATCTCATACGCGATGAAGATGGACTCCCGGACGGTCCTCCCGGCTAGTCTCAGGAGACAATGGGAGGAGCCGCCGCTACCATTTGGCTCTATTATGTTCGTATCTGCTAACGCCATCCCAGCTTCTCAAGCTCCGGTAGCAGACAAACCGGTCTCAAAAGGGAAAAGGCCGAATGTCATGGTTGCAAGGGCACCTCTGCCCAAGCACAAATCCGTTTCCAAACGACCCTCCATCGCTCCAGCTGGGGCAAGGCCATCAACGTCAACGAAGCAATGGGGCATCTCGGGCAAGCTCCAGCGGTACCCCCAACAACTGCTCGATCGGGTGTCTTCTCTAAGCTCCCCACTAATCGACTCACGGCGGCTTCCCGAAGAGCAGAAGCCTGCCAAGCACTCAAGGCAGAGAAGCTGAGGCAGAAGCGGCTCAGGTACAGAGCCAACAAAAGAGCTAGGGCTCTGGCCATGTTAAAATTTATGAATTTCCAAAGTCCGGGCCGCTCCGCGAAATCGGCCGCCAAAGATAATGAGATGGCTGGGTTTGTAGTTCGCACTGTCTACATGGTCGGACATGAAGAAACGAATCCTCCTCTTCTTCACGGCCATGGTGATGATATGATTGACGCTACCCAGCATCAGCTCGATTTAAGTGATGAAGAGCCCACTCAGGCCGATAAGCCAGAGGAGCCCGTGGTTCCTGCGGAATTGAGCTCAGGAAATAAAGATGACCCGGTTGTCATAGCCGGAGCTACAGAACAAGCATTATTCCAATGGCTTCAAAGGCAATTTCAGGACAGGGATAAGAAGATGGCCGAGGTCCAATCCAAAGTCGACGAGCTGGCAAATGTCGTGGCAGATCTCATGAACCAAGTCGCCCGATTGCAATTACAGCAGAATCAAATGTTGGTTCACGAGCTAGGGGTTGATTTCCGAAGGCAGCCAACTGATATCCCCTTCAACCTAAGAGCAGAGCGCCTTCACGAAAAACGGCCGCGATCAGCCTCCAGTTCCTCCGATATATACACCGGAGGAGAATCTCCACTGAAAGAGAAGCTGGATAAGGTCTATTCCTTCAAAAGGGACAAGGTCCACAAGATATTCATGGACGCCCTAAGAAACGGTCTACAACTGCCAGAATCAAAGAGACCGCAAGAAGCGAATATGACCAAGGACCCAAAATATTGCCCCTATCATAGAGTGATAGGTCATGCCATTGAGGACTGCTTCGTCTTCAAAGATTGGGTCGAAAGACAATACAAGATGGGAGAGATAGAACTGTCTAAAGGCGTGCTAGCAAACAGTCAAGCTACGACCGCCGATTTCATACAAATGGAGACCGAAGCCTCTCGGGAACTTAATCCTCCCAGACATGTGCCATTATCCGAAAAGGGCGAACCAAAGACTGAGCGGCCTCGAGGACCAGCATCAGTAAAGGCACCTACTCCAATGGAGAGAAAGAAGAAGGTATACTCCTTCAGGAGGGAGGAAGTCCGCAAAATATTCGTGGACGCCTTGAACAACGGTCTGCAACTGCCTGTTCCAAAGAGACCACATGAAATGAACATGACCGGCAATCCCATATACTGCCCATATCATAGAATGATGAGTCATACCATTGAAGACCGCTATATTTTTAAAGATTGGGTGGAGAACCAGTACAATCTTGGAAAAGCCTCACAGTCCTCGGATGTATCGGCAAGCTACAGAGCTACGGTCATCAACACAGCTCCGCCAAGATCAAAGTTCAAGGAGCTGGGATAAGCAAAGATGACCTCTAAGTCGTTAAACTGGGAATAATCGACCACCACGTCATTAAACTGGGAACAGTCGACCACCACGTCATTAAACTGGGAACAATCGACCACCACATCATTAAACTGGGAATAATCGACCTCTAAGTCGTTAAACTAGGAATGTAAAAAAAATGTAAAAAAAAAATAAAAAAAAAAATAAAAATGTGTAAATAAAAGAAAAATAAAGAAAGCCGAAATGATGGGGCAACTCGCAATAAAAATCAGCGAGTAAAATAAAGATGAAAATAAAGCCGAAATGATGGGGCAACCGTGAATAAAAGCCGAAATGATAGGGCAATCGCGATCTTCGCGATAAGAAAAGCTGAAATGATAGAGCAATCGCGGTAAAACAAAAAACATTGGCGAATGATGAGTCGCTCCTGGTACCATATTCCAGTGCAGCGATGCAGATACCAACAAAAATCCAATTTTTCAAAATTCCCTCGGCCCTGTGGTTAGTCCCCAAATTGACTACCGTATACAATCCACGGGCTCAAATAAGTCTCTTCATACCTATGCCCCACCACAATCACCAGTTACACGGCTGGTCTCCGCCTTTGGAGTTATGCTCCATTGAGAAGACCCACTCATGTGTCCTCACAATACATGAGGAGAACAAACCTTTGTGGGATCCTTACGACTCATAAAGGAAAAACACACTTAGGAGTCCTCATGACTCCTAAGGAGAAAATACACATGCGGGATCCTTACGACTCGCAGGGAGAAAATGCTTTTATGGGACCCTCACGGCTCATAAAATTGAAAAGCCTTAGGTGATAGGGACCTAAACCTGTCTCCTAAGCCATCGCTCCCTAACAGGAAAAGACAAATGATGAATTGCTCCTGGCACCCCTGCTTCAGTGTTAGCAACGCTGATGCCGGCCCCTACCCCAAAATTCCAAGCTCGCCATCCGTAGACCTCTAAGTCTTTAAACTGGAAACAGATGACCTCTAAGTCGTTAAACTGGAAACAGTAGACCTCTAAGTCTTTAAACTGTAAATAGATGACCACTAAGTCGTTAAACTGGAAAAAGATGACCTCTAAGTCGTTAAACTGGAGACAGTAGACCTCTAAGTCGTTAAACTAGAAACAGATGACCACCACGTCGTTAAACTGGAAACAAATGACCGCTAAGTCGTTAAACTGGGCACAATAGACCCCTAAGTCTTTAAACTGGAAACAGATGACCTCTAAGTTGTTAAACTGGAAACAGTCGACCTCTAAGTCATTAAACTGGGAACGGGGGAAATACACTCATGTGTCCTCACGATACATGAGGAGAACAAACCTTTGTGGGATTCTTACGACTCACAAAGGAAAAACACACTTAGGAGTCCTCACGACTCCTAAGGAGAAAATACACTTGCGGGATCCTTACGACTCGCAGGGAGAAAATGCTTTTATGGGACCCTCACGGCTCATAAAATTGAAAAGCCTTAGGCGATAGGGATCTAAACCTGTCTCCTAAGCCATCGCTCCCCAATTCCCAAGTGGCGAATAATGAGTCGCTCCTGGTACCATACCCCAGTGCAGCGATGCAGACGCCAGCCAAATTCCAAATCCTAACAGCGAATGATGAGTCGCTCCTGGTACCATATCCCAGTGCAGCGATGCAGACGCCAACCAAATTCCAAATCCCAACGGCGAATGATGAGTCGCTCCTGGTACCATATTCCAGTGTAGCGATGCAGACGCCAACAAAGTCCCAAAATTTTTATGGCCCTACGGTCTGGATCATACATCCTGCAAAACCGTATATAATCCACGGGCGTAAAACGATCCCAATCTCTCCCAAGTCTTACCGGTGAGACCACATTCAAAGTCCCACCAAAAATAAAATTAAAAAAAAATCAAAAATATATATATATATAAATAAATAAATAAAATGGTATGTCCACAAGCAAAAAGGGCACGGATGAAAACCCGAAAGGGCTCCGTGAGTAAAAACAGCAGGACTGCCGGCGAGTTTGTGAAAACCTGAAAAGACGCGAACTCGTAAAAAAGAGATGAAATGCACTCGCAAAGTCCTCTCGACTTTGTGAGGAGAAAATTCCCGCGTGAGATCCTTACGACTCACAAAGGAGCAACACACTTAGGAGTCCCCATGACTCCTAAGGAGAAAATGCACCTACGAGATCCTGTCGACTCGTAGGGAGAAAATGCTTTTATGGGACCCCTACGGCCCATAAAATTGAAAAGCCTTAGGTGATAGGGATCTAAACCTGTCTTCTAAGCCACCAATTCCCAAATCCTCCCGAGGTAAATGATGAGTTGCTCCTGGCATTATTCCAGTGCAGCAATGTAGATGCTAAACCAAAACCAATTCCTAAATCCTCTCATGGCAGATGATGATTCGCTCCTGGTACCATATTCCAGTATAGCGATGCTGATGTCAGCCCAAATCACAATCAACAAGTTAACTTCAACTCCGACACCGCAAAAAGCGGAGCAAGTCAGAATCCAATCTCGACACCGCAAGAAGCGGAGCAAGTCAAGATCACCCCTGACACTGCAAGAAGCAGGGCAAGTCAAATCAAGCGTCGACCGTCCATGTCGCAAAAAGGACAGTGCAGGCTCCCCACAAATCGGGAACCCAAATCGCTCCGGATCAGAGCGTCGACCGTCCATGTCGCAAAACGGGCAGTGCAGGCTCCCCACAATCTGGATCAGAGCGTCGACCGTCCAGGTCGCAAAAAGGGCAGTGCAGGCTCCCCACAAATCGGGAACCCAAATCGCTCCGAATCAGAGCGTCGACCGTCCAGGTCGCAAAAAGGGCAGTGCAGGCTCCCCACAAATCGGGAACCCAAATCGCTCCGGATCAGAGCGTCGACCATCCAGGTCGCAAAAAGGGCAGTGCAGGCTCCCTAAAAATCGGGAACTCAAGACGCTCCGGATCAGAGCGTCGACCGTCTATGTCACAAAAAGGGCAGTGCAGGCTCCCCACAAATCGGGAACCCAAATCGCTCCGGATCAGAGCGTCGACCGTCTACGTCACAAAAAGGGCAGTGCAGGCTTCCCACAAATCGGGAACCCAAATCGCTCCGGATCAGAGCGTCGACCGTCTATGTCGCAAAAAGGGCAGTGCAGGCTCCCCACAAATCGGGAACCCAAATCGCTCCGAATCAGAGCGTCGACCGTCCAGGTCGCAAAAAGGGCAGTGCAGGCTCCCCACAAATCGAGAACCCAAATCGCTCCGGATCAGAGCGTCGACCGTCCAGGTCCAAAAAGGGCAGTGCAGGCTCCCCACAAATCGGGAACCCAAATCGCTCCGGATCAGAGCGTCGACCGTGTACGTCGCAAAAAGGGCAGTGCAGGCTTCCCACAAATCGGGAACCCAAATCGCTCCGGATCAGAGCGTCGACCGTCTATGTCGCAAAAAGGGCAGTGCAGGCTCCCCACAAATCGGGAACCCAAATCGCTCCGGATCAGAGCGTCAACCGTCCAGGTCGCAAAAAGGGCAGTGCAGGCTCCCCATAAATCGGGAACCCAAATCGCTCCGGATCAGAGCGTCGACCGTTCAGGTCGCAAAAAGGGCAGTGCAGGCTTCCCACAAATCGGGAACCCAAATCGCTCCGGATCAGAGCGTCGACCGTCTATGTCGCAAAAAGGGCAGTGCAGGCTCCCCACAAATCGGGAACCCAAATCGCTCCGGATCAGAGCGTCGACCGTCTACGTCGTAAAAAGGGCAGTGCAGGCTCCCCACAAATCGGGAACCCAAATCACTCCGGATCAGAGCGTCGACCGTCTATGTCGCAAAATAGGCAGTGCAGGCTCCCCACAAATCGGGAACCCAAATCGCTCCGAATCAGAGCGTCGACCGTCTACGTCGCAAAAATGGCGGTGCAGGCTTTCCACAAATCGGGAACCAAATCGCTCCAGATCAGAGCGTCGACCGTCCATGTCGCAAAAAGGGCAGCGCAGGCTTCCTACAAAGCAGGAACCAGATCACTCCGGGTCAGGGAAAAGTCTACCACGGACACTCCGTCTCGGAGATGCGTCAAGCGTCGACCGTCCATGTCGTTAAAAGGGCAGTGCATCCCAAAAAGTGGGAACCAAAGCAAGTCGCCTCTACGTGAAAGAAGATCCATCAATTTCATGCACACGACCCACATATGCTGTGTGCATTTATTGATGGGGGGCAATTTGTTGGGGTAAAAATTTACACCCCGGTTGACCAAGTCAAAATCAAAGTCAACCCCAAGCCAGGTGGGCCTAAGCCCAGGTCAAGTGGGCCAATGCCCGGAGCGAGCCCGACCATGAAGCGGCCGGCCTCCCCCATGCCAACAACAAAATCATGTAATAAATAATTTTTATGTAATTTTTTATGCATGAATGTAAACAAAATGGGCATAAAGCCAAATTTTTGTAAGCCCATGGCTTATGTGCAAAAAGAAATGGCACATGAGCCATGGGATGGGCAAAATGCCATTTTGCAAAGCCCAAGGGGCTATATGTAAACATGTAAGCCTATATAAGGCAACATGATGATGAATAAAGAAATACTTTTTCATTCCCCCAAAAACAAATCACACGTACACTGCACATTGAGTTCGCATGACCAGTTTAATCCGTTAATCGGAGGTTCTCTTGCCCTAAAGACGAGAGATAATTAACAGCAACTTAGTCCGCGGCTGCCAGAGATTCGGATCCTTACAATCAATAAACCTCCGCCTACCTTAGGCAGGGGGAATCTGTAGTACGCCTGACAAGCGCGCGCGTATTCCCATCTCAATGAGGTGACGAAAAACACCCTACAACGGGTTCACTGCCGTGTTTGGTGAGGACCAGGCTCCGCTCTGGATGCTTCACATGGGTTCACTGCCGTGCTCTGCGAGGACCAGGATCCGCTCTGGACGTTTTCCATGGGGTCAGAAGTGACATGATCCGCGTTCCTCGTAGCCAGGAATTTTGCTCTGAGTGCTTCCTATGGGTTCACTGCCGTGTTCGGCGAGGACCAGGCTCCGCTCTGGATGCTTCATACGGGTTCACTGCCGTACTCTACGAGGACCAGGATCCGCTCTGGACATTTTCCATGGGGTCAGAAGTGACATAATCCGTGTTCCACGTAGCCAGGAATTTTGCTCTGGATGCTTCCCACGGGTTCACTGCCGTGTTCGGCGAGGACCAGGCTCCGCTCTGGATGCCCGCGTTCCACGTAGCCAGGAATTTTTCTCTGGATGCTTCCCACGGGTTCACTGCCGTGTTCGGCGAGGACCAGGCTCCACTCTGGATGCTTCACACAGGTTCACTGCTGTGGTCTGCGAGGACCAGGATCTGCTCTGGACGTTTTCCACGGGGTTAGAAGTGACATAATCCGTGTTCCACGTAGCCAGGAATTTTGCTCTGGATGCTTCCCACGGGTTCACTGCCGTGTTCGGCGAGGACCAGGCTCTGCTCTGGATACTTTACACGGGTTCACTGCCGTGCTCTGCGAGGACCAGGATCCGCTCTGGACGTTTTCCACGGGGTCAAAAGTGACATAATCCGTGTTCCACGTAGCCAGGAATTTTGCTCTGGATGCTTCCCACGGCTTCACTGCCGTGTTCGGCGAGGACCAGACTCCGCTCTGGATGCTTCACACGGGCTCACTGCCGTACTCTGCGAGGACCAGGATCCGCTCTGGACTTTTTCCACGTGGTCAGAAGTGACATAATCCGCGTTCTATGTAGCCAGGAATTTTTCTCTGGATGCTTCCCACGGGTTCACTGCCGTGTTCGGCGAGGACTAGGCTTCACTCTGGATACTTCACACGGGTTCACTGCCGTGCTCTGCGAGGACCAGGATCCGCTCTGGACATTTTCCATGGGGTCAGAAGTGACATAATCCGCGTTCCACGTAGCCAGGAATTTTGCTCTGGATGCTTCCCACGGGTTCACTGCTGTGTTCGGCGAGGACCAGGCTCCGCTCTGGATGCTTCACACGGGTTCACTACCGTGCTCTGCGAGGACCAGGATCCGCTCTGTACGTTTTCCACGGGGTCAAAAGTGACATAATCCGCGTTCCACGTAGCCAGGAATTTCGTTGATTATATCCGCATTTCACGGAGTCGGGATTTGACTCTCGGTCATCTATACACTGCCGAGTCATGGAATTGGGAGTTGCCGCTGTTCCGCTTTACTTGATGTTGTATCTGCTGTAATAAGACGAACGTTGAGATGCTCTCCAGGCTATCTGAGAACCGTCGAGGTTTAGTTTCTTTTTCTGATGAAACCTGGGGAGGGGGAGTGTGATTCCTTCTTTATTTGCCCCTCTGGATTGTATACAGGGATTTATGTGATATCACCTGTATGGCATAATTTTCATTTTATATATTTTTTATTTTATCTTTTTCCGCGATGCTCTATCATTTCAGCTTTTATATCGCGAAGGTCGCGATTGCCCCATCATTTCGGCTATTTTTCGCGGTGCCCAATCATTTCGGCTATTTATTTTATTTTTACTCCCTGCTTTTTATTGTGAGTTGCCCCATCATTTCGGCTATTTATTTTATTTTTACTCACTGCATTTTATTGCAAGTTGCCCAATCATTTCGGCTATTTTGCATGCATACATTTTTTTACTTGCTGCTTTTGCTGCGAGTTGCCCCATCATTTCGGCTATTTTGTATGCATGTGTGGCTTGCTAGCTTTTCGCTGCAAGCTTGGGATTAGACACCGATTTCGGCATCAGCACCGTTACAACTGGAATATTGCCAGGAGCGAATCATCATTTGCCTCTGTCGATATCAAACAAAGGTGGCTTAGCGAACAGGGTTATGATCCTGTCGACTAAAGCTTTTGACTTTATGAGCCGTAAGGGTCTCACAAAGGTATTTCTCCCTACGAGTCGTGAGGATCTCGTAGGTGTAATTTCTCCTTAAGAATCGTGAAGATTCCTAAGTATATGTTCCCTTATAAGTTGTAAGGATCTTACAAGAGAGTTTTCCCCTTATAAGTCGAGAGGACCCATAAGGGTTGCTCACTGTGCGAACATATCCCTAGTCACGGGTGGAAGTTTGTTATGGAAATGTTTATTTGCGCCCGTGGATTGTATACAAGGGTCAGTATTGAGCCGCTTGTAGGGCAGTATCGGAGGCTGTGGGGGCTGCTTAAGAACAGGTTCAGGTCTCTGTAACTTAAGACTTTTGAATCTTATGAGCCGTGAGGGTCCCATAAGAGGATTCTCCTTACGAGTCGTGAGGATCTCGCAAGTGTAATTTCTCCTTAGGAATCGTGGGAATCCCTAAGTGTGTTGCTCCCTTGTGAGTCATAAGGATCTCACGCGGGTGATTTCTCCTCACAAGGTCGAGTGGACCTTGCAAGTGTCTTTAAACGAGGTTGCGCCTTTTCGGGTTTTCACAAACACTCGCCGGTAGCCCTGCTGTTTTTACTCACGGAGCCCTTTCGGGTTTTCATCCGTGGCCATTTTGCTTATGGACATACCGTTTTCTTTCTTTTTTTTTATTTTATTTATTCTTTTTTTTTATCTAACGAGGTTGCGCCCTCTCGGGTTTTCACAAGACTCGCCGGTAGCCCTGCTGTTTTTACTCACGGAGCCCTTTCGGGTTTTCATCCGTGCCCATTTTGCTTATGGACATACCGTTATTTTACTTTTTTTTATCAGCTTTGGGATGCTGCAATCCACCGTAGTTTATCGGCATCTTGGTCCACAGCTAGTTTTAGGACATAGAGGTCCGTTGTTAGTTTTAAGGACGTTTCGGTCCGTTGTTAGTTTAAGGACGTTTCGGTCCGCTGTTAGTTCAAGGACGTTTCGGTCCGTTGTAAAGTAAGCCGGTTACTACTTATAGAGTTTGGGCTTAGGAAGATAGCGAGCGGACATAGTCGTCGTCATCTATTATTGACCTAGGCCGCAACTCGTTAGGCGTAGTATTTCTTCAGGAAGCGGCCGTTTATTGGCCTGAAAGGTCTTTCACCATGCATGTCAATGAGTAGATAGGCTCCACCCTGGTAGACCTTGTCTATGATGTACGGGCCTTCATAATTCGGCTCAAATTTCCCCCGTTTAGCACGATTGGGGATCATAGGTCTTTTGACCACTAGCACGAGTTCGCCTTGGCGGAATGTCCTCAGCCTAGTCAATCTTTCGTAGGAGCACGTCATCTTTGCTTTATAAGCTTCCAGATTTTGCTGCGCCAGGAGCCGGGTTTCATCAAGGGCATCAAGCTCCTCAAGGCGAAGGTGAGCGTTCTCTTCGTCCGTTAGCTCGTAATGAGCTACCACTCGTAGAGAGGGTAACTCTATCTCGAGGAGGAGTACCGCTTCTGTACCGAATACCAACGTGTAGGGCGTTGTGTTCGTGGCCGTCTTGAACGTAGTTCGATACGCCCAGAGAGCTTCATGCAGTCTCTCATGCCAGTCCTTCTTATTTCGAGACACCGTCTTTTTCACTATCTTCATCAAGGTCTTGTTGAAAGTCTCAGCTAGACCGTTAGCTCGGGGATTGTAGACCGAAGAGCATCTCCAGTCTATGTTATGCCATTGTGCGAAGCGGCTGATCTTGTGGCTTCTGTAGGCTGGCCCGTTATCGGAGATGATCCATCGCGGAGTTCCAAACCGATAAATGACGTGTGTTTTGAAGAAATAGAGGATATTCTCCATCTTCACTTCCCTCAGCGGTACTGCTTCTGCCCATTTAGAGAAGTAATCAGTTGTTGCCAAAATGAATTGATGTCCTCTGGACGATGCTGGTTCGATGGGGCCGATTATGTCAGTTCCCCACATTTCGAACGGCCAGTTAGCCACCGTCGGATGTAGTGGGTTTGGATGCTGGTGGATGAAATCCTTATGGATCTGGCACGAGTGGCATTACTTCGCGTATTCGAGGCAGTCCTGGATCATCGTGGGCCAATAATAACCCATCCGTTTGATCTTTAGCTTCATCTTCGGCCCGGCTTGGTGAGAACCACAGAGTCCATTGTGAACTTCTTAGACGACTTTTTTCGCCTCTTCAGGTCCCAGGCATCTTAACCACAGAGAATCAAACGACCTCTTGTACAGAGTATTATTGACGAAGGCAAAAGATAGGGCTCGCTTCATGAGCTGATGTTTTGAGGACGCATCTTCGGGCGTTCGACAGGATTTGAAGTAGTCTATAAAGACTTCTCTCCAATCCTCAACCTTTTCTTGGTCTTTCACTTGTAGAGCCATTTGCTCGGTCGCTCCCTTTTCCTCAGACGACTCCGAAGATATTCCTGCCGGTGCAAGAACCCGGCAGCTTTGTACCACGATTCTTACGTCATCGAGATTTTCGTCAGCCAGTTCTTTAGCGAGCTTAGCTAGTGCATCCGCTTTGCTATTTTCTGCACGCGGTATGCTTTCCAAGATGTAGGAAGGTATTTGGGTCAGCAGTTGTTGTACCCTCTCGCCGTACTTTACCAGTTCTGGTTTGCGCGTTTGATAGTCGCCGTTTACTTGACTAACGACCAATTGGGAGTCTCCATATATGAGGAGATTTTCAATTCCCATGTCGATGGCGATCTCGAGGCCTTCTATCAAAGCTTCATATTCGGCTTCATTGTCCGTCCTCGACTCTGTCAAGGAGAAGGCGAAGCGCATTATCCCTCCTTGTGGAGTCACGAAGATGAGGCATACTCCTGATTTGATTATCGGCGTACTTTGTTTGCGCTTCTTCATGGAAGATGCTCCATCAAAGTAAAGTTCCCATCGGGTGCCACTACCGTCGATCGTGTCAAACGCATGTTTGTCTGGCAATTCGCAATTCAAGGGAGAATCGGCCGGTATCGGATGTTCTGCGAGGAAATCGGCGATGGCCTGGCCTTTCACTGCCTTAAGAGGCTGATAAGTTATTGAGAACTCCATCAAGAGCAAGGCCTATTTAGCGAGCCGTCCCGTCAATATGGCCTTAGACATCAAATACTTGAGAGGATCCACCTTCGATATGAGACGGACTTCATGCGCCAACGCATAGTGCCTGAGTTTCGTTATTGCGAAGATCAACGCCAGGCAGTGTTTTTCGATGGGAGAATAATTGCTTTCTGCCCCTAGGAGAACTCGACTCAAACAGTAGAGGGCTCTCTCTTTCCCTTGGTCATTCTCTTGTGCCCATAATGCGCCTAAAGAACCTTCGAGGGCTGTTGTATAAAGAATGAGATGCTTTCCCTTGACCGGAGCGGCTAGCACCGGCGGATTCTGCAGGTATTGCTTGATTTCGTCCAGTGCGCTCTGGCATTTGTGATCCCAGATGACGGGGTCCCTTTCTTCATCAAGTGACTGTACGGACGGCACTTGCCAGAAAGATTGGCTATAAATCGCCGGATATACGCGAGCTTCCCTTGGAGAGACCGCAATTGCTTGAGAGTCCTTGGCGGGGGCATTTCCATATCGCCTTGATCTTTGACGGATCTATCTCGATACCTCGGTGTCGGACGATGAATCCCAGGAATTTTCCTGAGGACACTCCGAACGTGCATTTGAGAGTGTTCATCTTCAAGTTGTATTGCCGAAGGCGTTGAAATACAATCTTCAGATGCTCGAGATGTTCCTCGTATGATTTGCTTTTAACCATGAGGTCGTCGATATAGCATTCGACGATTTCATGTATGAGGTCATCGAAGATCTTCGTCATGGCCCTCTGATAGGTGGCACCAGCGTTCTTTAGACCGAAGGGCATCACCTTGTAGCAGAATATACCCAAAGGGGTCCGGAAAGCGGTGTGCTTCTGGTCTTTAGGATGCATCTATATCTGGTTATATCCTGACGATCCGTCCATGAAGGAGAAAACTTCGTGAGTGGACGTGTTATCTATCGTCAGCTCAGTGACCGGTACTGGGAAATCGTCCTTCGGGCAGGCTTTATTGAAATCCCGAAAGTCTACACAGATGCGCACCGTCCCATTTTTCTTCATCACTGGGACGATGTTGGCGATCCAATCAAGATACTGAACTTCTTCGATGAAGCCAGAGTCGATTAGCTTCTTGACCTCAGCATTGATACTCATCTCAAGCTCAAGCCGCATTCTCCTTAGTGCTTGTTTGATTGGCTTAACGTCCGGGGATATCGCCAATTTGTGCACAGCAATCTCTGGATCTAGTCCCGGCATCTCGGAATAGTTCCATGCAAAGCAATCTCTATGCTGCATAAGCACGTCCTTCAGCGTAGCCACCCTCTCTTCAGACAATAGCTCACTGATGAATGTCGGCCGCGGATCACTTGCCATCCCCAGATCAGTTTTCTTGAGGTTATCTGCAGTAGTGTGTATTCCATCTTCCAGCTCTTTTGGCGCTGGTGGAAACTCTGAGATCACCTCGTCATCATTGTTCTCGAAGAACCAGGGGAGGTCATCCCTATCCTCAGGCTCTTCCTTTGATAGTGTTATCATATGGCAAGTACGAGCTCACTTCCACGACCGATGTTGATCTGGTTCTACTCTCGCAGATTTGGGTTCATGTTTCTGCGGCGGTGTTACCCTCCAACTGCTGGATAGAGCGAATTTGCCAAGCTGATATTGATCTTCGACCCAGTTCTTGAAGGTGAAGCAGTTTTTGAGAGGGTGTCCTATTGCTCGATGATAAGAGCAATAGTCTGGATGAGAGACCTCTTTAGCTTGCTCAGGGTGTTTGGACTCCGGAAGTGTAAGCATTTGATGTCTTATGGCAAGATCAAGTATCTTCTTTGTCTTGTTTTGAGGAAAAGAGTATGCTCGACTCATCTTCTTCATAAGAGACAAATCCGGACCGCTCGATTCATGATCGCGTGACTTCTTGGTTCCGCTTTGTCGCCGTTGAACGCCTTTTCCGCTTTTTGACTTGTTTCTACCTCTGGATCAGGCCTTTTGCACAACGGGTTGACAGGGAGGAGCATTTTCATCTTTCGCAGCCTGTTGAAGAAGGCGTTGCGTCCTGGCTTTCTCATAGATGGCCATTTCGCGATTGTGGTCGTCTCGAACCTTTTGACCCGCTTCCCTGATAAGCTTGTCCATTTGTTCTTCGAACGACGGACTGGGCATTTTCACGTCGGGGGCTCTTTCTGGTTCAGGGTTAGCATTCTGCCATCGAGCATCTCCTTCTTTATCAAAGTCATGTATGACATAGGAGTTGCGGAGTAGCTCCCATTTCTTGGACCGAACATATCCAAGCCCGATCGCTTCCATTCTCCCTTTGGGCAACTTGCGCCGAGTTCTGGGAACGTTCCAGATCCTGTCATAGAACTTAGCTTTTTGAGCGGTCTGTTTGAAGGGTATCCCTTGGCGCTTAAATAGCCTTTTCAAGCCTTCTGTGTAATATCTAGGCAGACGGATGGGCTGGAGCCTGTCAAGTATAGAATCCGCGCCATGCCAAACTTCTTTCTCCACTCTAGTTTCCGTGGATCAGTAGAATAGGATTGCCTGTTCACCTTTTCGCCTGGGAGGGACGTAAAATGTTTGTAGCTCTTGCACGCTATAAGCTTCAAGCGCTTCGAGATCTTTATAGTGCTCCCGCGGAATCATGGTAATTTGCAAACTCTGATTATCACCAGCGAATGCTTGTATTAGTGGCCGAGCGGAGAATATAGCATGGACCTTATCTTCCGAGTCGCTGCCGAAGATTAACATAGGCGCGGATGGTCCCGGCTTGTTGTACTGGGGTGGACCTGAATAAACTATCTCTTCCTCTTCCTCAGTATCACTCCCGAAGACGGGAATGGTGGTGATAGCTTTGTTCTCCGGTCTGTGACATCTCTCTGTGTCCTCGAAATCTGGCAAAAAGTATTTTGCATCTTCGTACTTGCAGACTTTGTTCACGAAGAATGGATTCAGCTCTCCTGTTACGGTATACTCGAGACCATCCTTAAAGTATTTCATACACTGATGTTGTGTAGAAGGGATGATGTTGTACTCGTGTAACCAAGGTCGGCCAAGCAAAGCGTTATAGCATGTCTTGGCGTCAATGACATGAAATTTAATATCCGTGACAAGTAACCCGAATCATAATATCAACATCACAGACCCGAGAGTCCGTGATGATTGGGAGTCAAAACCGGAGATGGTGATTTTATCACGAGCGAGGTGTTGGAGGCTCATGCAGATTTTCTTCAACACTCGCACGTTAAGGAGATTGACGGAAGACCCATTTTCGACCAGGATTTTGCCTATCTTTATATCGTGGTAGTATCCTGAGACATAGAGGGGACGGTTGTGCTTGCACGTCCCAAGGAGGAGGTCTTCATCGCCGAAGGTGATATCGGTTGTGTGTACTTCCTCCAGCTCGTCCTTCATCTTTTCTTCGGCGAGAAAAGCTTGGAATTGCTCCGGTTCTTGTAGCGCCTTGATCAATGAATCTCTTGCTTCTTTTGATAGTAAAAGGGCGTCGAGAATGCTGAGCTGCAAGAGTAGCTTCCTCAAGTGTGCCAAACGCTGTAGTCCATCTTACTCTTCTTTGGCGGGTCCTTGGCAGTCAGCTCTTTCATGACTTGGTCATCCAGGGCGATATCCTCAGAGACCTTTTCTTTTCCCTTATCTTTTCTACTCGTGGGTCCGAGATTCTTTTCTGGAAACGTGCGATTGCGCAACTGAATGCTTTCACAGGCATTCGGTTCTTCCTCCTTCCCCAAGGTGGATTCTTTAAAGAGAGGGCCAAGAGCCATCTCTTCGTCATAGTCGCTTCCGAAAGTGAGAACCTGTGATCCCCTGGTGTTAACCACGCGACAGTTACCGGTAGTTCTTTTATGCTCCTCTGTCGCACTTCTTTGCTCCCGACGAGTTTTGCGTTTCATCCGCTTAAAATGTTGCCGATGAGCAACATATCCCTTCCACCATCTTTTAAAAGCATCGCACTCTTTGGTAGGGTGTGAAATCTTTCGATGATATAAGCAGTAGCTAGGATGTGTTTCTGTTTCACCAAAGGCATTAGCTTCGGAGGGTGGTAGCTTCATTCCCATTGATATGGCTTTAGCAAACCTTTTCCTCATTTTGAACTTGTTTTTATCCGCGACGGATGTTCCTTGATTCGGCGGGAGTGTCTCGACTCTTTCGTCTAGTCGCCGGCGTTTGGCTCTTTCAAATATGGCCATCTCACGCTCCCGATCGGCTTTACTTTTCTGATGAATCTCATTCAGGAAGGCGTCGATCAATTCGGCTGACGGCCATAGAAGTTCCGGCTCGGGACCTGCCTCCAGTCTCTCTGTGCAGGGAGCTTCTTCATTGTCTAGCGATGAATAAGATATCACATGGCAGCTTGCTACGTAATCCTCATATCCATCCGACGAGTCTTCTCCATCATCTCCGTCTTCAAGAACGTGGCTAAGGAACTCTTGGAGCGTGATTAGAGTCCGCGCCTTCTGGTTATACTCTTCCGGCGCGTCAGTCTGCTTCTGTAAGTCCGTGCGCTTGTCGCCAGGCTTCATGGGCTTCTTGGATTTCTTCTTCTTTTTCGAAGATTTCGACGGCTGGGTGTGAGTGCTTTGGCTATCACTACCAATCTTTGGAGTTGGGCGCGGCTTCAGCATCCCTTCGATGACCTGGGGTTCCAGCGGATTCTTCCATCCGATCGCCGGGCATGTCTGGAGATCATTCAGCATCCTTTTGGTTTTTGGCCGAATGAGCCACCTCTCATGGAGCTTCTTCAACAAAAGAGCACGTTGCCCCCGGTGTGTCCGTCTTCTTAGGAGTGTGCGGTTGTGGTGGGTTTACTTTCCACTTCTCAGACAGCGCAAACTTGCCTTGTAGGTACTGATCTTCGATCCATCCCTTAAAGACGAAGCAATCCTCGATCGGATGGCTTACCGTTTGGTGGTAAGGGCAATAATTGGGATTATTCACTTCGCTGGGTTGCGGTGGTCGTCTTGGATTCGGCAAATTGATGAGCCTGTTGTGCACCGCCAGCTCGAACAGCCTCTTCGTTTTATCCTGCGGTAATGAGTAAGGGCGCTTCATTTTCTCATTGTAATAGCGCCGTCTCTCCTCCAATTGATCCGCTAGTCTTGGAGCACTGGGCTGCTGTTGGGTGTTCACAACGAAGGTCGCCTTCCCTTTACCTTTTTCGTTCCGCGGCTCCGGTTTCGGAGGAGACGGTCTGTGACCCATCTGATCCATCTGGGCTAGCTTGTCGATTAAAGCCTGGAATGCGGTCGGTTTGAAGAACATCATGAGCTGTGAAATAGTTGCATGAGGGTCTAGAGTGCCTACGAACATGCCCACCGCTGGTGCTTCTTCGATGCGCTTTTCGCACTTCGACCACAGATTTCGCCATCGGATTGCGTATTGAACCCAAGTTTCGCCCGGCTTCACCTTTGCTTTGATCAATGCCGTTATTGGGGTGCGTTCACTGGCACTTGCGAATCGCTTGGTGAATAACAACTCCATCTCTGCGAAAGTTTTGACGGAGTCGTTCGGAAGTTCGGAGTACCACTCAAACGCCATTTCCGACAAGCTGCCGACGAATTGACGGAGCAAAAGCTTATCATCGCCCCCGGTGTTGCCGCACAGAGCTCTGAATTGGACGACATGCTGGTGGGGATTGCCCGTCCCCTTGTACATGTGGAATTTAGGGATCGTGTATCCCGGCGGGTACTTTATCTGATCTTACCAGCCTGGATACGGTCGCCCAGTCTTCATGACCTGGCCAACCGCTTCATTTGCCAGGTGAACTCTTATTTGCTGGGCAATATAGTCATCTAGGGTGGTCTTAGAGATAGTTTCCTCTTTGGCTGCTGAAAGAGCCGGAGGAGGATTCGACGTTTCCCCTTTGTCGTCTTCAATAATGATCGGAGGGTTTTCGGCTGGAGGATCCGGCTGTATCATCATCCCGACCATGTCTTAGAATAGAAGGGACATTCGCTTTATATTGGCCGCTTGCTCCGCAGCCTCTTTGTCCTTCTTCTCAAGCATTCTCTGAAGGAATTCAGCATCAGTTTCCTGATCACGGCGTTGCTCCGTGGATATTTCCGGGCTTTCTTTTGGCCCGGTGAGTGCGGCTATCGCAGTCAGCATCTCCTGAAGCTTCTGCTGCTGCTGTTCCTGAGCTCTTGTGATGGATCGGGTGAGTGGTCGGTGGCCCGTAGAAGCGCGGTTGTCCTCTTTCCTGGATGCCATGTAGACGATATGCACCACCATGCCCCCAGACTTAGGGCGTTTGGGCTCAGTGCCTTTGACATTTGTCGCGGGCATGGGGATTTTCTCCGGCCTTCTCTTCTTATGAGCGGTCAAAGTTGAGGGGGCCGTCGCAGTGGGCATCCATATAGCTTTTCGTGGCTTGGCAGGATGGCTTTCTCCTTGTTGAACTTTCACCTTTTTTTGTCGGCGAGGGTAATCTTGATCAACTACTGAGGTCCGAACCTGCCGCCAGACTTTGTAGATCTTAGAGGACAGCCGCTGAGGGGACTGTTCTGGCTTGGCTTCCGCAACATTCTCCACCGGAGGAGGAGATCTTTTCAGTACGGCGGTGGGAGAATTCCTGCACACCTTATTCAACAGCTCGAAGCTGTTCTCGATTGGAACAGCACCATTGATTTCCGCCGTTGGGGCTGGTAGAGTTAGCCTAGAAGGGGAGTTGCCCCCGGCTTTCCTTACTCAGCGCCAGTGGCGATGTCGAGCGTGTCGAGCTGATGGAGTTGGCTCGGTGACAGGGATGGCTTTGTCTTGCCCCATGTTCAGGTGAGGGGCTGTTGCTGGTGCCAGCCTGTTGAAGACTGATGTCCTTTCAGTAGTAGGAGCAGGAGTGGGAGTTGTGACAGTCAGTCTTGTAAAGACCGACCCCTTGGCAGGAGAAGCCGCCTTGACGACTTCGGGAGCAGGGTTGGTTACTCTTTTCGGAATAATCTTCTCTGGGATTGCAGGCTTCATTATGGGCCCACAGGAATTTTGGCCCAATCTGGAGAAGACCGAGGCGCCGGTGCTGGACGACCCGTTGATAGGGGCCGCAGTAGCTGTAAGCCGATCAAAGACCGACTTCTTGGGAGCTTCTGGTACGGGCATGGGAGTGGTGAAGTTCGTTGGCGGGAGCATGGTCCCGAAAAACAACCCTGTGGTGGCTTGAGTGACCTATTCTATAGGCATCGTGAACAGGGAAACCGCTTGGGGCCCGTATGTTATGCCCCTAGTTGAGGCAGGACACGAGTTGCAGTTGCATGTGGAACACTTTGAGCAGGTGAACGCCATTGATCCTTTACTTTCTGCACCAAGCAAAACGCCAAATCTTAGTACCTTGAAACCCAAGGGCAACCATTAGCAAACCGCGATTGGTTTGCGAACACGACACACGAAGTGTGGAGTGGAAAGAGGAAAAGGTCCTACCGGGCGTGCCAGAATCTGTTCCCCGCCGAATACAGAAACGCGACCGCGTAGGTCCGTCTTGCCTGAAATTTGGGGAAGATGCTAATTGGTGCTATCCGTCCACTTTTCCGAAGATGCCAAGTTGATTTATGGCACCATGTATCGAAGGTTCAAACGGATGCGGCCGATGTAGCAGACTTCGTAAGATTCCCCCTCGTTTGAGGGTTTTTTTATTGTGGGGACGCTCTTCCCTACAGGCGCAAGCCCCTGCAGTTAATTACGCTACCGCATCGCGGTAACAACTTTCTCCTTCTCCAGATGGTCACTTCATGTCGTGGGTGTTTGTTTTGTGTTCGGTTGCCCGTGGATTGTATACGGAGACTAAGTTATGTTGTCGCCCGTAGGACGTGGATTAGTCCAAATCCGTATCTTTCTTAGATTTGGGTTTGGGGGATTGTGTTTAAGGATACATTAGCCTTATTTGAGGCTAAGATCAACTTAAACGTTTGTTAAGGACACGTTAGTCTAATTTTAGACTAAGATCAACTTAACGGGATCGTTTAGATCCAACAAAAGAGCAATTGGGTTTAGTTTAATGACATTGCGGTCGATAATTAGTTTAAGGACATTACGGTCCATTGTTAGTTTTAAGACATTGCGGTCGAGGTTAAGGACATCATAGTCCGTGAGTTTAAGGACCACACAGTCCGGTGTTAGTTTTAAGACATCACGGTCGAGGTTAAGGACATCATAGTCCATGGATTTAAGGACTCCACGGTCCGACGTTAGTTTTAAGACATCACGGTCGAGGTTAAGTACATCATAGTCCGTGGATTTAAGGACCCCACAGTCCGACGTTAGTTTTAAGACATCACGGTCGAGGTTAAGGACATCATAGTCCGTGGATTTAAGGACTCCACAGTCCGACGTTAGTTTTAAGACATCACGGTCGAGGTTAAGGACATCATAGTCCGTGGATTTAAGGACTCCACAGTCTGATGTTAGTTTTAAGACATCATGGTCGAGCTTAAGGACATCATAGTCCATGGATTTAAGGACCCCACAGTCCATAGTAATGTGTGGTCGTCGGGACTCGTCACCTCTCTGACGACGTTGAAGGATTACAACGACAGATGTCAGAGGAGTAAAGAGATGTACCCTCGAACCGGGTGTAAATTGATTGGAAGAGCAGATGAGCTCAGTTCAATTTAAATTGAGGACTTATAGCCAGAATTAGGCTAAGTCCAGTTAAAAAATGTTGAACATTTTATTTTTGTTCTGCCTGTTAGGCCTTTGTTTGGGCTCTGCCTTTTTAATAATGCTAAGCATTGGGCTCTGATATTTTTTGTCTTATATTGAATGCATAGCATTTATCAGAACAAAGTATGTTCTGACAGCGCGCCACGTGGCGCACTAGGTGCTTTGCGCCAGTCAAAGAGCGCGTTGCGCTTCTGTCGGTTAGCGCACACGAGAAGGACACGTGTCGCTTAGCGCTAGTTTGTTAGCGCACTGCGCTTTTAATTTATGAGCGCGCTGCTCTAGTTTATGGGTGCGCTAGTGAGTGACACGTGGCGTGCTTGGCGCTGAGCGCCAACCCAAGAGCGCAGTGCGCTGTTTTCAGGAGCGCAAAGCCCAGATCGTGTCTATGGTTGACACGTGGCATGTTTTGGCGCTGAGCGCCAGTCCAAGGAGCGCAAGGGCGCAGTTCATGAGTGCAAGGCACTGTCTAATAGCGCAAAGCGCATTTTGATCAATTTTAAGATCAAAGAACAAGTTTATGTTCTTCTTAAAGGAGGCTTTGCCTCAAGGTTCAAGAACAAAAGTTCTTATTCTTATAAAGGGCTCTGCCTTTTTAGATCAAAAGATCTGTGAAGTAAAAATACTTCTTTTTTTATTTTTTTATGATTAGATCTTGATCTTTTATGTTTAATCAAAAACCTTGGTCCTTTTTATAGGTCTAAGATCTTTTTAGAAGATGTTTCTTCTTTTTACGAGATGGTTTCATCTCTGTTGCTCAAGAAAAAGAATTATTTCTTTACCTTAAAGATGAAGAAATGATCTTCATTTTTCTAAAGGCTTGCCTTTCTTTTTGTTTGAGTTTTCTCAAAGTTTGCAGAGGGTTTTCTCTATATGAGACTTGAAGTCTTGGGGCCTTTATATAGGGCCAATTGATTTGTTAAATCGGTTTTGAAAGATTTTTCTCTTTATTGATTTGGGAATATTTCCCACCATTGGATCTTTGATCCTAAGGCTTCTGTTTTACAGAAGATAGTCTTCTTATTTTAATAAGATTGAGAAATCTTTCCATGCAGAATTTGTTCTGTTTTTGGTAATTCATTATTTACTATTGGATCATTGATCCAGCGGTGCTTAAAGCACAATCTTCTTGTTTGGAAAGATTTTGAAAAATCTTTCCTTAACAGAATTTAATTCTGGTTATTCAATGATTTGTCATTATTAGATCTTTTGATCTAACGGTGGGAATTTTAATTCCAGCGCTGGCGCACCTACGTTAGACACGTGGCGCGCAGCGCAGAGCGCAGCATAACTGCGTTAGCGCACCCGTGCTGGACACGTGGTGCGCAGCGCAGAGTGCAGCGCCACTGCTCTAGCGCACCTGTGCTAGATACGTGGCACGTAGAGCAGAGCATAGCGCAACTGCGCTAGCGCACCTTTGTTTAACACGTGGCGCGCAGCGCAGAACGCTGAATCTGAAGCGTTGCTTCGACTTTCTGAATTTTGAATTTTGAAAACAGAGCTCTGCTCTGATTGGGGTGCGCTGCCTAGGGCTCAGCGCTCCTGGCGTTGGCGTGTCTGCTTCTGACACATGGTGCGCAGCGCACAGCGTGCAGGATCTGAAGCATTGCTTCAATTTTTGAATTTTGAAATTCAAAACAGAGCTTTGCTCTGATTGGGGAAACAAATGCCCTCCACCGTTGCGCGCACGTGGCGCACACGTAAGTGCAGCGGTGGCAACATCTGAGCCCTTGGATCAACTTAGAAGTTGGAGAGGCAGTTCAGTGTCTATAAATAGGACTTTTGGTCCTTTAGATGATTATCATCTTCTTCTTGAGAATTTTTGCTCAGAGCCTTGCTCCTTTGTTAAGAACATTCAAGAGTCAAAACTCTTAGGTAAAATTTAGAAATTTTAATTTTAATAAATTAGGGTTCTTACCCATTAACAGAGCCTTACTCTTCATAGATCTTTGATCTAAAGAAAACCCTTTTAGGGTTTTATTAATAGAGCCTTGCTCTCATGAACCCATAGATCTAAATAGATCTTTTCTTAGGGTTTCTTATCCCATGAATCAGAGCTCTGCTCTTTTGATAATACGTAGATCTTTTGATCTTTTTATGAAGAACTCTTGAAAGTTTCTTCATTGATCTTTAAGATCCCAGAATTTTAATTCTCAAGAATTAATTTTGATAATCCTTGATGGATTTTCTATCATGATTACAGAGCTAGGCTCTCTAAGGAATTTTAGTCCTTCATGACCAGAGTTTGACAAGTGTCACTCTGTTACAAAGCTTTGCTCTGAAAGGGAGATTTTCTCCTTCTCCCGAGGGATTTCTCATTCAATGAGAATATTCTTTGAGGATTTCCTCATTAATTGACAGTCTCATCCAATGATGAGGCTGTTTTAGTAATTGATGTATTGTCATCTGGATTTTGTGGGTCCCCCTTTAGTCCCCTTCTCACTGCATTGCAGGGTGGTACAAATTTTAAAGTACCAAGGGTCAAAAATTAAAAATTACAACACTGATAGTTGATTTCCGTCCCCTTTTTTGCAGGCAACATGTCTTTCGATGCTTCATTCCCATTCGTTCGTTCAGAGGGAGGATTCCCTGGAGCACCCGTAGACCGGGAGGTCCTAGCTTTGATCATAGACCATGATCCGGAACATAAGAATCTTCACCTTTGGGGATCATGGTACAATCAGATTATCAAGGGTCGACAAAGCTTTTCATGCGCGGTGCCTTTAGAGCCTATCACGGCGATCCATTACGCCAACTCACCCCCGGTGAACTACGCCGTGGAGATGGTCAATTGGACTTCAGAAGGCCTTCTTCAACCCGCTATAGCTTCGATTCTTGTTCAGCCTCCCATGGTTTTAGATACCTTGGGACGCCGTATTTGTCAAGGCGAAGCACGGCCGTGGGGGCAACCATATAATATAAATGTGGTTCCCCGTCATCCGATCGGTTATCTGCAATGGGCCCGCTACATTCTGTCAGCGAAGAAGTCGCGGTTGATGAGGCTTGGGTTATATACCGCTGTTTATGCTTCTCTTTTCCAATACCCTACGCTTCCCACCTGATGGGTTAAGGCCTTTTTGGAGCAGTGGAATATCCCTACTCACACCTTCCTCGCACTGGACCGGGAAGTGTCAATCTCTTTTTGAAGCATTAATTTTGCTAATTAATTACAAGACGGAGCTTGTAGCTCATTGGTAATACCTTGCACTGCTGAACTAAGCCACCAGAGTTCAAATCCCATACCCCACATTATTTTTAATATTGTTTTATTTTGAATTTTTAGAATACCAAGGGTTTACACGTGCATATCTTACAAAAAAACCCTGCTACACCTTGTAAACTAACAGTACCAGAAGCCACACCAACTGTCAAGGGACCCTCCGAAACGCCGGACTCGGCTGGACTCGGCCGAGTGGGCCGGCGGACCGGCCGGCTCGGGCCGGCGCCGCCGGCCGGACTCGGCCGGACCACCGAGTCCCCAACACAAAAATGTTGTCTTTTTGCCTTCCTTGCACCCCTGTATAGTTTAATTCTCCTGCACGTTTCTAGAGACCCTTTAAATCATATTAAACCCAATTTTTATTACAATTTAACACATTTTTCTTTACACCCCTTCACCTAACCCTAACCCTATAAATACAATCCCTAAACACTACCCCCTCACCCCAAAATTCTGAGCAAACTCTCAAGAAATTCCTAGAAACCCTAGTGTGCATTTGAAGTGAACAAAGAGGCGAAGCTCCGGCGAATTTTCCGGCGACAACCCTAGGAGTTCCCGGCGACGAAACGATGCACCGGAAACTACGTCCACTCTCTCTCCCTCTCCTCTTTAAGCTAAACCAGTAAGTCCCACCTTTCCCCTTCTCTACTCTTTCTGAAAATATGAAATTCTAAAACCCGACGGAATCGGAACAAATCCGATTTCCGATTCGGTTCTTCCTAAAATCTCACTTTTCCTTTAATACAATCTTGTTAAACCATTACATGTTGACTATTAAACACTAACTAATCATATTGAACAAGTTCCATATCAAAAGAAATTGCTATTTCCATTTTACTGCACTTTTTCATTAAAATACCATATAGTTTCATTTTCGACATTTAAACATCACAAACTTGCTAAACCTTTAAGTAGATCACGAGGTAATGACCAACCTCCTCACAACACTCATATGCAATATAGCACAATACCTTTCGGCAACATAGAATACCGGAAAACGAAACATTTCAAATAAATACCATTACCATTAAAACCGTTTTCTAAAAGATTAGTATTTTACACAAATCTTTGCAAAGCACCGCAATAACCCATTTTGGGGAACCCGACTGGGATGGTGCGGATTATCGCACATCCCTGGGCTTAGTAGTGCGAGATGCAGACCTCCGCAAGGAGCATTCGGTCTCGAGAGATTTAAAATACGATATCTTAAGAAAATGAGATTTTTAGAAATATAAAATATATATTAAAATTATTTTTATATAATTATGTATATATGTAACATTAAAATATCTATTTTGAAATAATATAAATATTCTAACTCTTTTCAAAAATCACAAGAATCACTTTACATTAATATACCATGAATTCCATACAAGTCAATATTACAAATAAATACCCTTTATTATGAATTTATGATATTTCACTAGAAATATCACAATTATAAAATCTACATTCATGATAACTCTAAAGACGATAACTAAATACTTGGGGAGTATTTTGAAAATTATACAAAAGTATTTTTACATAAAACCCCCTCAAGTTCTATAAATTACCCTAAGGACCCTAGTAAACATAGGTTTAAGCGGGACCAATCTCTTGAGCCTCAGGGAGCCGGAGAAGTGGGTGCTTGCCTATCTAAGGTAGACAACTTAACAACGGTGTTATCAATACGGTAATCGTCTTTGAAAATGACACAAATCCTGCCACCCATATGCAGCGGTTACCGATAACATCAAAACCATCAGGACTTCAATTTCTTTTTAATTGTTCTGACTCGGACTGAGTCTCATTAATAATCTGACTTGAATATGATTCAAGTATCCAAAGTACAATTCAACATGAATCCATGAATCCATATATTCAAACTATTCAATCTATACAACTTGACTGAACCGAACCATGGATATATTTCCATTTACATGATTCTCCAGTTACGTCCATTTACATGATTCTCTAGTTACATCCATTTATATGATTCTCCAGTTACATCCATTTACTGATATCATGGTTTCGGCAAGTCATCTATACAATTCAATTTACAAGATAATACAATACAATACAATATCATCATTACTATCAGTACAATAAATACACGGGATATTGGGGTAGTTCATGCGTGAATCCAACAGAATCTCAAGAGTCCCCCTAGATCATGAATTCATGTCTACCAACACAAGCAAGCAATCATGAGGGCCCGTGTTTCCATGCTCCTGGACTGTGGCCTGTTGAGTTTGGAATACTTCGATGACGGTCGAAGTCCCGTTACTAACATTTGATTCGGGCCCGTGGTTCTCTACCCCTGGATTGGAGCTTGTTGGGTTTGAGAACACTCTGGCATTCACCCTTGAACTTACGTTAACAATAGCATTAACAATAATACAATAATATAACAAAATAATACAACTTTAAAAGTTATACTCTCTCTCCCCCTTACTTTCTGTCTATTCTACTTCTACATTATCTTTGGGACTTACCGAGCGATTTGTTCGCTGACGATATTCTCTTTCTTCTTCTTTGAATGTCGTCAGGTGATCTGGACACTCCGGAGATCGAGCCCAGCGCTGAAGACTTGGACCACTTCATTGAAGACCCAGAGCTTTAGTTTATTGTGCACTTTTATTTCAGTACTTTTCCTTTCTGTTATACTATTGTTTAGGCATTGCTTTCATTCAGTTGTATTTACTTTTCCATGCATTATACAAAAAGAATGTGAATAAATAAAGTTGTTGTTTTATTATATCTTTTCTCTTATGCATCTATATTTATATTGCTTAGTTACGCTTAGCGTATTAATTTCACAGTACATACGTAGCGGCCTCGTCGCGTCCTCTGCCCGTATACTGGGAAGCAGGGTGTGACAGTGGGGTAGATTTAAAGTTAGGAAAATAAAAGGTTAGGGTTTGATTGTTAAGGTTTGGGTTGGTTTTGAGAATTAGAAAAATATAGGAAGAGTGCATCCAAAAATTAGGATTTAAATGGGAATAATAAATAAAAAATAGGGTAGGGTTTTGAGTTTTGGAAATAGATATATTCAAGTTAATAAAATTTTAGAAATTTTTGTTTTAAAAATACGGAGATTATTTAAAAGGAACTGGGTATTACATTGGAGCAGCAACGGTAGGGGGAGGTAGTAAAGTAGGTGGTGGTATGTTGCCATTGACATTGGTACTGGTGTTGTTGGGAGAATCCATCACCTTGATAGAAAAGGAAATGTTAGGATAGATTCAAGGAATTTGAAATGCAAGGAATGTATAGTTGCCGATTCTTATAATTCTTGTAATATATTGCTTAAGATTTCATGCAGAACTGACCTGCATGGTCCACCAACAAAACCTGTCATGCCCCGCTTCCCAGTAGATGGAAACGGTGACGTGGCAAGCCCGCAACGTATTTATTATGAAAATAAATACGTTAAGCGTAATTAAGCAATATAACAATGAACAAGAATGACAAGAGTAATAAAATAAAACAACAACTTTATTTACATTCAACTTTATATACAACTGTCTGAAATAAAAGATACAATAATAAAAACAAATGCCTAAATAATGGCATACAAAAAGTAAGTGCGGGCAGGAAAGAGCCAGTAGTCTGGCTGAGCAGCAAGCTGGTCCAAGTCCACTGGATTGGGCTCTATCTCCTCAGAGTCCGGTCCTCCTGACAAACATTCCAAAGAAAGAAACAGAAAAGAATGTCGTCAGCGAACCAGCGCTTGGTAAGTTCCAAAAGAAGTAAGAGAAGATAGTATGTAATGTGAATAGAAAACCAAAAGAACAGCGGACACGTAAAGTTGTATATGATAATTGTTATAACGTGGTTATTTGTGGTTTGATATAGAAGGTATTCGTGTATACAAGAGGAGTCCGTCTTACCCCGTGGACCATGGTAACATGTAGTACAAGGCCCCGTCATAACCCATAGGACAACAGCACATAAATTCATATAAGTGTCTTTTAAAGTGACCTCTCGTGTCACGATATTTGTTCCGTACCAATCTACTCCTTTATCCCCGCGTATTGTATTGTATAGATAGATTACAGATCTTGGCCGAATCCATGGATATAAAATGTTCAGGTTCATGTTCAAGATATAATCATGTGTTCAAGCAGTCATGTCAAGTTCATATCACGTTATAACCATGGTTCAGTCAAGTCAAGTCAAGTATACAAGTTTGAGTTTGATATTTGAATTCGAGTATTCAAATTCATGATCAAGTATTCAAGTTCGTGTTTGATTTTGGATTTTGGTTTGAGTTTAGAGTCAGATTGAGTCAGACACTTGTGAACGGATTTAACTCTTAACTTTCTTAGATTCGGGAGTAATCGGCAACTGCTGCACATGGACAACAGTATTTGTGTTTTTTTTCAAGACAATTGTCATTGATAACTCCGTTAAGTTGCCTAACCTGAATAGGCAAGCACTCACTTTCTCCGGCTTCTTGGGGCTCAAGAGATTTGATCCCGCATAAACCTATATTAAACCAGAGTCCTTAAAATATTGTTTTGCATATCTCGAGGGGCTTTTATAAAAAATATTTTAATATAGTTTAAAAAATAAACTTCGAGGGTGATTTATAATATTTAAGGTTTTCATGAGCATGTATTTTAATTATTGGGGTATTTTACTAATAAATACCTAGCTTTTAAAAGTTTATGCTATTTTATTGAAAACTAGCCCTTTTTGATAACTTGATGGTATTTTATTAACATTTTAATCTTCATTTTAGAAAATATAGTTTCATAATATATTGAAAATATGAATTTATAATTTTTATATAATTTTCAAAAATTTAGTTTTGTTTAGAAAAGTCGCGTTTCTTAAAAACCGTATTTTATTTCCTTTCAAGATCGAATACTCCGTGAGGAGTTCTGCATCTCGCTCTACTATCCCAAGGATGTACGATAATCCGCACCATCCATTAGCGGGTCCCCTAACGAGGGTTATAGAGGCGTATTTGCCAAGGATTACAAAATACCACTCTAAAAAACTCCGTTTTTTTGAAAAGATGTGATATTTTAATGTAAAAACTATTCTTTAAACCAACTATATATATATATATATATATAGAGAGAGAGAGAGACATTGTGCTATGAAACCGAAGTGTGCGTGTGGGGTAGGTCGTTACCCCGTGAAATTTTCCTAAAGGTATTGTTTAAACAATTATCGAAAAGAGGTTTATACTAAAGTTCACGGTATTTTAATGAAAAAATTCATTTATGTTTGTTTCACATAAAAATTTTGATTAAACTCGGAGCTAAAAGATTGTAATTAAAGTTACAAGTAGGGTGGTAAAATTAGTTTGACTTATGTATAAAGGAAAAGGGAGTTCTAAGTTTAAAAAGAAATGTATCGGAAGTAACTCCACTTTACCGATATATGTTTAGGAGATGAATTGAGATGAAAAGAAGAAGAGATGAGAGAGACTTATGGCTTGGTAATATCGAGAAGAGAGTAAGGAAGAAGGGAGGGGGATTCGTGGCATAGCGGGAACTCCACAACGGCTTTGATCTTCGATGGAAAGAGTTTGGTTGCTAACTCCACTTGCACTTAAGAACTTTTGAGGTGATTTTGCTAGAAATTTTCAGAATAGAGGGGAGCTAGGGTATGGGGCGGTATTTATAGTGAAGAATTAGGGTTTGGGAATTAAACTTTTGGACTAAAAAGTATTAAAAATGTGTTAAATGATGAATTGAAGAGTCTCTGTTTAATTGTAGGAAAATCAAATAGTGCAGGGGAGTTAAGGGGAGTCGAAGAGGTGTGTGTGCAAAGCATGGAGCCATTTGGGCTCATCTTGACCGTCGGTGCCGACCCAATCATGGGTTTGGGCGGTCGGATCTTGAGGCATTGCCTCGAGATTCGTGCCACGCGGGTATATCTGTGTTTATTCCATTTTGCGCATGTTTGATTTTTCTGAAACTTTTTATTTCTACGTGTATTGCACGTGCAACTTTTGGGCTTTCAAAAATTAAAAAGAAAAAATCTAAAAATAATTGAGTCTGATGGGAATCAAACGCACAGGCTATGTCACAACAGTATAGAGGTTTTACCAGTGAACTACAAGTTGTTTCTTGCTTTTATTTAATAAAAATAACTTTTAACTCTTACACAGGCTGTAATACTCTTTTCTGTACAATAACAAGAAAATTTCTGTACAGCGATTTCAGAGTAGTTACAAAGTGTGTTTTTCCCTTATGAATCGTTAGGATCCCACAAAGGTGTTTTCTTACAAGTCGAGAGGATCTCGTAAGCTTTGTTCTCCTCATGCATCATGAGGACACATGAGTGGGTCTTCCTAAATGGAGCATAATTCTTAGGACGGAGATCGGCCGTGGGACTAGTGATTGCGTTGAGACATGGGTGTGATGAGAATTATTTATGCTCATGGATTGTATACGGTGGTCAATTTGGGGACTGGCCATAGGGCTGGGAGAATTTGGGGAATTTGGAATTTTATTGGCGTCTGCATCGCTAACACTGGAATGGTACCAGGAACGACTCGTCATTCGCCGTTTGAGAATTTAGGAGTTTGGATTTTGGTTGGTATCTGCATCGCTGCACTGGAATATGGTACCAGGAGCGACTCATCATTCGCCATTGGGATATTCAGGGATTTGAAATTTTTTCAGCGTCTGCATCGCTAACACTGAAATATGGTTTTAGGAGCGACTCATCATTCGCCTTTGGAGGGGGTTGAAATACTTATTTATATACATTTTTTTAGCCACCATTTCAGCTTTATTTTTATTTTTTTTACTCGCTAATTTTTATTGCGAGTTGCCCCATCATTTCGGCTATTTATTTTCATTTTTATTTTACTCGCTGATTTTTATTGCGAGATGCCCCTTCATTTCGGCTCTTTTTTTTATTTACACAAAAAAAATTTACACTTCCAGTTTAACGACGTGGTGGTCGACTGTTCCCAGTTTAACGACGTGGAGGTCATATGTGTTTGCTTATCCCAGCTCCCCGAACTTTGATCTTGGCAGAGCTGTATTGATAACCATAACTTTGTGGCTTGCCGGTACATCCGAAGATTGTGAGGATCTCCCAACCTTGTATTGGTTCTCCAACCAATCTTTGAAGACATAGAAGTCTTCGATAGTATGACTTATCATTCTATGATATGGGCAGTATATAGGATTGCCGGTCATGTTCATTTCATGTGGCCTCTTTAGAATAGGCGGTTGCAAACCGTTGTTCAAGGTGTCGTTGAATATTTTGCAGACTTCGTCCCACCTGAAATAGTATACTTTCTTCTTTCTCTCCATTAGAGTAGGTGCCTTTCCTGATGCTAGTCCTCGAGGCCGATAGGTCTTTAGTTCGCCTGCTGTCCGCTTACCCCGTTCAGTGTATGTATCGGCGGGACTCGAGGATGATCGCGGCCATTTTTTGCAAAGGTGTTCCGCTTTTGGGCTGGAGGGGGTATTAGTTAGCTGTTTCAGGATATCAATCTCTGGCTCATGAACCAAGTTTTGATTTTACTGCCATTGCAATCAGACGACTTGGGTCATGAGATCTGCCACAACGTTTTCTAACTCGCCGACTTTTGAACGGACCTTGGCCAACTTCTCGTCCCTGTCCTGAAGCTGGTTTTGAACCTATTGGAATAATTCTTGTTCTATAGTTCCGGGTATGACAACGGGGTCATCCTTATCGCCAGAGCTTGATTCTGCAAGAACCACGGGCTCCTTTGGTTTAATGGCCTGAGCGGGCTCTTCATCATTTAGACCGGGCCGACATTAGGTTTCAACAGCCACGTCATTGTCATGGGTATGATGCATAGGAGGACTTGTTTTTCTGGGCTCTACCATATAGATTGTATAGATTGTGTACCCGTTTACTACCTCTTCATTGATAATGTTAGTCGTTTGGCTTTTGGTTTGTTGCCTTGGTCCGCTCCTTTCCAAGAAGGGCAGACGATTGAGAGCAGCAAATTCCCGAAAGGCTTCGGTCTCCGTTTGTATAAAATTGATGGCCGCATCTTGATTGTTTTCTAACATGACTTTAGACAGTTCTATATCTCCTGTCTTATATTGCTTTTCGACCCAATATTTGAAGACGAGGCAGTCCTCAATGACATGACCTATCACTTTGTGATAGGGGCAATATTTGGGGTCGTCGGTCATATTCGCTTCTTGCGGTCATTTTTGTTTTGGCAAATATAGACAATTTCTTAGGGCGTCCTTGAATATCTTGTGGACTTTGTCCCTTCTGAAGGAATAGACCCTATCCAGCTTCTCTTTCAGAGGCGATTCTCCTTCCCCTCTCAACAATGGCTTTCGAGGTTGGTTGACGTTGGGTATGCTTGTCCCTTGCCTATTTCGGTCAGCCGAAGTGTTAAAAGATTTAGAATCCGTTCTCCTCCGAAACACAGAGACGCAACCGCGTGGGTCCGTCTTGCCTGAATTTGGGGGCAGATGCTAATTGGTGCTATCCGTCCACCTCTCCGAAAATGCCAAGTTGATTTATGGCACCATTTATTGAAGGTTTAAACGGATGCGACCTTATTTGAGGGGTTTTTTATTGTGGGGACGCTCTTCCTGCAGGCGCAAGCCCCTGCAGTTAATTACGCTACCGCATCGCGGTAACCACTTTCTCCTTCTCCAGATGATCACTTCGTGTCGTGGGTGTTTGTTTTGTTTTTTTGTTGCCCGTGGATTGTATACGGAGACTAATTTATGTTGTCGCCCGTAGGGCGTGGATTAGTCCAAATCCGTATCTTCTTAAATTTGGGTTTGGGGTTGGGTTTAAGGATACGTTAGTCTCATTTGAGACTAAGATCAACTTAAACGTATGTTAAGGATACGTTAGTCTAATTTTAGACTAAGATCAACTTAACAGTTTGTTAAGGACACGTTAGTCTAATTTTAGACTAAGGTCAACTTAACCATTTGTTAAGGATACGTTAGTCTAATTTTAGACTAAGATCTACTTAACAGGATCATTTAGATCCAACAAAAGAGCATTTGGGCTCTATTGTTTTAGTTTAGGGACTTTGCGGTCAATTACCAGTTTAAGTACATGGTGGTCTAAGGTTAAGGACATCATAGTACATGGGTTTAAAGGACCCCACAGTCCGAGGTTAAGGACATCATAGTCCATGGGCTTAAAGGACCCCACAGTTCGAGGTTAAGGACATCATAGTCCATGGGTTTAAAGGACCCCACAGTCCGAGGTTAAGGACATCATAGTCCATAGAATGATTGGTTATCGGGACCCGTCACCTCTCTGAAGACGTTGAAGAATTACAACGACAAATATCAGAGGAGTGAAAAGATGTACCCTTAAACCAATGTTGATTGGGAAATCTGTAGTCCAATTTGGGACTAAGATCAATTAATTGGATTATGAGCATATGGGCTCAGTTAAATCTGAATTGAGGACTTAAGGCCAACTTGGGCTAAGTCCAATTAGGTTTGAAATGTTGGACATTTGTTTGGACTGTTGAACATTTGTCTGGGTTCAGCCCCCCATTATTTAGCAATGCTAAACAGGGGTTTGGGGCTCTGACAACATTTTATCTTTGGCTGAGCACTAACCATTCATTATAGCACTGTACTTTACTTTGCATATCATATGAACTGATCATTTTTGAGGTTCAGTTGGAGGGGAGTCTTGCCTCTGGAAGACTCGGCCAATTTAGGCTAAGACCAGTTTGAAAATAATGTTAAACACTAGCACATATCTGGCGGTCACGTGTTCCCACATGATGCACATAAAATAGTGTTAAACACAAAGGATGCAATGCTTAAAATAGTGTTAAACACTAAAAAGATGAAGCGCTCACGTGAGGACACGTGAGGCGCCCTAGGATTGGGCTAAGCTTCCTTTATTTTATTCACAAAATATTTAAATAAGTGTTAAACACTTTTAACCTTCCAGGCCATCACGTGTGGTCATGTGATGGGCATCCATGCACTGGATACTAAAGGGATTTGCTAGGGGTCATGTGGGGACACGTGAGGGCGTCCATGCATTGGATTTTAATCCTTCAGTTCTTTCCATCTTTTCTTTTTTACAAAGGTGTTTGTCAGGTGTCACGTGGGGACACGTGAGGGCGCCCAAAGTCTATTCTGCCTTATTTTTAAGAAGTTTGTTCAGGGGTCACGTTGGAGCACGTGACCCGATCTCATTCATTCTATTCTGACCATTGAGTGGGGGTCACGTGTTGCCACGTGATCAGGTTTACGTGCATGGAGAGTATTAAGCCCTTTGTTTAAGAATTAAATTCTTTTGTAGGGTTAAACCCTAATTTTATTTAGAGGAATTAAATTCCTATATATTTAAAAGAATTAAATTCTTTAAACTCAACTCTCCCTCTAAGTTTTAGATCTGCATGGCAGAATCTCCCCGATGAGAATTAAATTCTCAACTTATAGGAAGATCTGCTTCTGCAGATTTTCAACCATGAAGAAGAACTAAGTTCTTGTTTTAAGGGTTAAACCCTGTCTCTGATGGAGCAATTAAATTCCTAAGTATTTGGAAGAATTAAATTCTTCAAACTCAATTCTCCCTCTAAGTTTTGGATCTGCATGGCAGAATCTCCCTAATGAGAATTAAATTCTCAACTTATGGGGAGATCTGCTTCTGCAGATCTCCAACCAAAGGAAGAACTAAGTTCTTATTCAGAAGAGTTAAACTCTTAGTTTGAGAATTAAATTCTCCTTTTATTTTGTGGAGCTTATGATCTCTTTCCCTTTCTCACCTAGGGTTTCTTTCTCTTCTGAGGAAATCTTCTTTTCTTTCTGGAGAGTTAAATTCTCTTTTTTTTCTCCCCATGGAGAATTATGAGGCGCATAATATATCAAATCAAAGAATTTTTCGAGACGCTTTCGATACCATCAGAATTTAGCTGTTTCATATTTAGGAGTTTGTCAAAATACAGCCCGGAAAATACTGGTTCATATTTTTTTAAACGTATCGCTACCATTTGATACATTGGGCTCTTTTGTGCAAAAAAAATTTTTTTGCTGGAACAAATGCCTCGCTCTACTTTGCCCACATAAGTATATACATGGGTGAAGTAGTGCAGAGTAATTCATAGCGTATGACCAGTTTCGGGTTGGTATATAATTTTCAGAATCTTGATCTGAGAAGATAACGAGCGGACACAAGCGTCGTCATTTATCATTGACTCAAATCTCGACTCTTAAGGGATATAGTTCCAAACCCTCAGCTCCATGAGCCGCACCCTTCTATTTCTTTATGTTTTACTCTGGCGTGAAGTAGTTTATATGCTCATGAGTAACTTCTCCATTTCAGTGGCATGTAGCTTTAGCAAGTGTAGCCCATAGATGGTAGATAACAGTTTATCTTGAACCCTTTATAAGGTAGCGATGGCTTAGGAAATAGGGTTAGGATCTGTTGCCTAAGACATTTCAACTTTATGAGCCGTGAGGGTCTCATAAAGACTTTTCTCCCTACGGGTCGAGAAGATCTTGTAGGTGTATTTTCTCCTTAGGAATCATGAGGATTCCTAAGTGTGCTTTCTCTTGAGAGTCGTAAGGATCTCACAAGAGAATTTTCCCGCTTATAAGTCGAGAGGACTCGTGGTTGTTTCCCTCCTCGTCGATGTTCGACTTCGGAGAGTGTGACCCGTGGATAGTCCATGTTGACCTCTTTGCAGGGCAGTGATGGCTTGGAGGACAGGGTTAGGATCTGCCACCCAAGACTTTTCAACTTTATGAGCCGTGGGGGTCTCACAAAGACTTTTCTCCCTACGAGTCGAGAGGATCTCGTAGGTGTATTTTCTCCTTAGGAATCGTGAGGATTCCTAAGTGTGTTTTCTCTTGAGAGTCGTAAGGATCTTACAAGAGAATTTTCTTTCTTACAAGTTGAGAGGACTCGTAAATGATTGATGAGTTGACCTACTCCTGAGTCAAAGCATTGCTTCAACAGGGAGGTCGAGGGTTGACTTTGGTTTGTCTGTGTACTGCCGAGTCATAGAACTGGGAACTTTGCCGCGGCTCCGCTTTGCTGACATTGTATATTCCTGCAAAGACACTGATTTCTCTACGGGTCGGCACGAATCGAGATGTTCTCGTCAAGGACGCTGATTTTCCTGAATCGAGGTATTTGCCAAGGACACTGATTTTCTCGGAGTTGAGACGAATCGAGCTATTCCTGCAAAGACACTGATTTCCTTGCGGGTTGACCCGAATCGAGATGCTCTCGCCAAGGATGCTGATTTTTCTGAATCGAGGTTTTGCCAAGGACACTGATTTCCGTGGAGTCGAAACGAATCGAGGTATCTCTGCAAAGACACTAATTTCTCTGCGGGTCGACGCGAATCGAGGTGCTCTCTTCAAGGACGCTGATTTCCCTGAATCGAGGTTTTTGCCAAGGACGCTGATTTTCTCGGAGTTGAAAGGAATCGAGGTATTCCTGCAAAGACGCTGATTTCTCTGCGGGTTGATGCGAATCGAGATGCTCTCGTCAAGGACGTTGATTTCCCTGAATCGAGGTTTTGGCCAAGGACGCTGATTTCCTCGGGGGTTGAGACGAATTGAGGTATTCCTGCAAAGACGTTGGTTTCTCTGCGGGTCGATGCGAATCGAGATGCTCTCGTCAAGGACGCTGATTTCCCTGAATCGAGGTATTTTCCAAGGATGCTGATTTCCTTGGGGGTTGAGACGAATCGAGGTATTCCTGCATAGACACTGATTTCTCTGTGGGTCAACGCGAATCAGGATGCTCTCGTCAAGGACGCTGATTTCCCTGAATTGAGGTATTTGCCAAGGATGTTGATCTCCTCGGGGGTTGGTTGACTTGTTTCCGAAATGGAGCGTTGATCCGGCAGGGAGGTCATTGGTTGACTCTAGGTTGTCTGTGGACCATAGAGTCTTGGAACTAGGGTCTTTGTCGTGGCTCTGATTGATGGTGTAGCATCTGTGTCCTGCTGGAATGGGGAGGCACACCGTTGTTGGTCTTCGGGCCGTAGATGTGGCCATTAAGATTTGGAACTAGGAACTTTGCCATGGCTCCGCTTCGTTGCGACTCTGAGGTCGGTTGTTGACGTCACGTCTGCATCTGGTTGGAGTGAGGAGAAATGCCGTTGGTGATCTCTAGGCTGTCTGTGAACCGTCGAGATTTGGAACTAGGGAACTTTGCCATGGTTCCGGGGTAGTCTCTAGGCTGTTTGTGAACCGTCGAGACTTGGCTCTCCTTTTTATAGAGCCTGGTGGGAAAATATGGTTCCCCTTTTTTTTGTTTATGCCCCTGGATTTTATACAGGGATCGATGTGATCTCATCTGTAGGGCAAAAGTTTCATTCTTTCAGAATTTTTTTTTCCCGCGATGCTCTATCATTTCTGCTTTTATATCGCAAAAATCGTGATTGCCCAATCATTTCGGTTATTTTTTGCAGTGCCCAATCATTTCGGCTATTTTTTTTACTCGTTGTTTTTTATTGCGAGTTTGCCCAACCATTTCGGTTATTTCGTATGCATATATTTTACTTGCTGATATTGTTGCAAGTTGCCCCATCATTTCGGCTATTTCATATGCATTTGTGGATTGCTGGCTTTTCGCTGCGAATTTGGGATTTGATACTGATTTAGGCATCAGCATCGCTACAATTGGGATATTGCCAGGAGCGAATCATCATTTGCCTTTGTGGATGTCGAACAAAGGTGGCTAGTAAACAGGGTTAGGATCCAGTCAACTAAAACTTTTGACTTCATGAGCCGTAAGGGTCTCATGAAGGTATTTCTCCCTACGAGTTGTGAGGATCTCGTAAGTGGGTTTTCTCCTTAAGAATCGTGAGGAGGCTTAGTGTATGGTCTCTTATAAGTCGTAAGGATCTTACAAGAGTGCTTTCTCCTTATAAGTCGAGAGGACTTACAAGGGTTGTTCACCGTGTAGACATATCCCAAGTCACTGGTGGGACTTTGTTAGGGAAATATTTATTCGCGCCCGTGGATTGTATACAAGAGTCAATATTGAACCGCTTGTAGGGCAAAATTGGAGATTGTGATGGTTTAAGAACAGGTTCAGATCCCTGTAACTTAAGGCTTTTGAGCCCTATGAGCCGTGGGGGTCTCAAAAAGGAATTCTCCTTACGAGTCGAGGATCTCGTAAGTGTAATTTCTCCCTAGGAATCGTGAGGATCCCTAAGTGTGTTTCTCCCTTTTGAGTCGTAAGGATCTCACGCAGGTAATTTCTCTTTACAGGGTCGAGAGGACCTCGCAAGTGTCCTTTAACGAAATTGCGCCCTTTCGAGTTTTCACAAAGCTCGTCGGTAGTCCTGCTGTTTTTACTCACGGAGCCCTTTCGGTTTTTCATCCGTGCCCATCTTGCTTGTGGACGTACCCTTTTCATTGTAACCACGTTAGCCTAGCGATGCCACGGGTTTGTAGTAGTTTAAAGACGTTTTGGTCATAGGTCCGAAATTTTTCGGGCAACGTACGATTACGCAGCTAGATTTTCTCGCAAGACTTCGCATCTTTTGTGTCGGAGGTGGATTCCTTGAAGAGAGGGCTGAGGGCGATTTCTTCGTCAGAGTCGCTTCCAAAGGTGATAACTTGCAATCCCTTAGTGTCGGTTATGTGACAATTGCCAGCGGCTTTTTTGCGCTCATCTGTCGTGCTTTTCTGTTCCTGACGAGCCTTGCGCTTCACTCGTTGAACGTGTTGTCGGTGGGCAACATATCCCTGCCACCAGTTTTTAAAGGCTATGCACTCCTCGGTAGGGTGTGCAATCCTCTGATGGTATAAGCAGAAGTTAGGGTGTATGTCTGCTTCATCAAGATGTATACCGCCAGGAGAATTTCCTCTGAAAGAGGGCAACTTCATTCCTATTGACAGGGCCCTAACGAATTGTTTCCTTACTTTAAACTTGCTTTTGCTGGCGATAGGGATGCTTTGATCAGGTGGTAATGTTTCAACCCTTTCGTGTAGTCGCTGGCATTTGGTCTTTTCAAATATGGCCATCTCGTGCTCCCGATCAGCTTTGCTTTTCAGAAGAGCTTCGTTCAGGAATGCGTCAATCATTTCGTCTGATGGTCCTAGAAGTTCCGGCTCAGGATCTGCCCCCAATTTCTTTGCGTCAGGAGCTTCTTCACCGTTTATCAACGAATGAGAGATCACATGGCAGCTTGCCACATAATCCTCAGGTTTATCCGACGAGTCTTCTCCATTGTCGTCATCTCCGTCCTCAAGGACGTGGCTGAGAAATTCTTGGAGTGTGACTAGGGTCCGCGCCTTCTGGTTATATTCTACCAGCGTGTCAATCTGTTTTTGTAGGTCCGTGCGCTTGTCACCATGCTTCACGGGCTTTTTGGTCTTCTTCTTCTTCTTCGAAGACTTTGACGGCTGGGTGTTGGCGTTTTGACTATCACCACCAATTTTTGGAGTTGGGCGCGGCTTCAGCATTCCCTTGATGACTTCGGGTTCCAGCGAACTTTTCTATTTGATCGCCAGGCATGTTTGGAGATCCTTTAGCATTCTTTTCGTTTTGGCTGAAAGAGCGACCTCCCATGGAGCTTCTTTGACAAAAGATCACGACGCCCCCGGCGTGTCCACCCTTTTAGAGGTGTGCTATTGTGGCGGGTACTGTATTTGATCTTACCATGTCGGATACGGTCGACCGGTCTTGATTAATCTATTTGCGGCTTCACTGGAGTAGTGAGTCTTGATTTGCTAAGCGACATATTCGTTCAGCTTTGCTTTTGAGAACATTTCCTCTTTGGCTGTTGATGAGACTTGTAGAGAATTTGAAATGTCGCCCTTTCTTTAAAAGTGACTACCGGCAGTTCATTCGTTTGTGGTTCCGATTGAACCATCATTCCAGCCATATTCTTAATCAGAAGGGCCATCCGATTCATTTTAGTGGACTTTCTGCTGCTTCTTCATATCTCTTTTTCAGAGCGCACTTTAGAAAATCAATATTCGACTCCTTCTCTATTCTTTCTTCGAGTGCGTCCTCAGGACTTTCCTTAGGCGATGGATTAGTGTTTGCCGCCGCCTGAGCGAGCATATCCTGCAGCTTTTCACGTTTGCAGTTGAACTTTTATCAGGGACCGAGTTTGAGGTCGGTGACTAATAGAAGCTCGAACTTCGTCTTTGGAATTCACCACATAGACTATGTGAATTACCATGCCCCCAGGCTTGGGGTGTTTGGAGTTATGGCCTTTGGAGTTTGCTTCGGGCACTTGAGCTTTATTGGGCCTCTTGTTGTAAAAAGCCGCTTTAGTTTTGGGAGGAACCGCTGTATCAGGATCCGTCTTGGGGTGAGTCCCCTTCACCTGCTTCCACCTTATATATAGATGGGGAAAGTTGTCTCAGGGAGCGAACTTGTTTCTGCTCTTGTGGGATCTTCATGGGCTGCGGAGACTTCTTCATTATTGCGGTAGGAGAATTTTGTCTAACCCTTCACAACAATTTGAAGCTGTTCCCAGTTGGAACAATAACATTCACTGCTGGGGTTGAAACAGGACCATACGGAGAACTGCCCCAGCTCATTTTGTATGACGCTGATATCGACGTCAACCATTTCTTACGACCGGGATTTGATTAGCTTCAGGATTTTGCCAAGCCTGCCCCCTGTTTCCTTTGAGAGCTTAAATATTCTTCCCCCTGCGTCGACCTTGGTCCTTGGCATGTGTCATCTGTTTGAGGACTGATTCGGTCGGCAAAGCTGCTGCTTGGGGATTCAGCCTGTGGACGACAGACTTCCTCTGGGATTCCTCCATCGGTGTTGAGGCACCGAGGGTGGGAGGTGGGAGCATCGACCCAAAGAGAAGCCCGTTGATTTCTTGAAGAGGCGGATTGCAGAGATTTGAGCCTGCAAGTGGCCCGTACTTGACTCCACCAGATATGACAGAGCCTGTGTTGCTAAGGTGGGAACAAACGTCATTCTTCATAGAGACGAAACGCTGACTTCAGTATCCACTCCCCTAAGGGCAACCACAAACATACACACCGCGATTATCTGATCACGGGAAAAACACGACACACAAAGTGTGGAGTAGAAAGAGGAAAAGGTCCCACCGGGCGTGCCAGAATCTGTTCTCCTCCGAAACACAGAGACGCGACCGCGTGGGTCCGTCTTGCCTGAATTTGGGGGCAGATGCTAATTGGTGCTATCCGTCCACCTCTCTGAAGATGCCAAGTTGATTTATGGCATCATTTATCGAAGGTTTAAACGGATGCAGCCGATGTAGCAGACTTCGTCAGATTCCCCCTTATTTGAGGGGTTTTTGATTGTGGGGATGCTCTTCCCTGCAGGCGCAATCCCCTGCAGTTAATTACGCTACCGCATCGCGGTAACCACTTTCTCCTTCTCCAGATGTTCACTTCGTGTCATGGGTGTTGAAGTCGAAAATTGCACCCCGGTTGACCAAGTCAAAGTCATAGTCAACCCCAAGCCAAGTGGGCCCATGCCCAGGTCGAGTCCGAACATGAAGCGGCCGGCCCTCCCCATGCCAAAATGAAATCATGTAATAAATAATTTTTTATGTAATTTTTTATGCATGAATGTAAACAAAATGGGCATAAAGCCAAATTTTTGTAAGCCCATGGCTCATGTGCAAAAAGAAATAGCACATGAGACATGGGATGGACAAAATGCCATTTTGTAAAGCCCAAGGGGATATATGTAAATTTTTAAGCCTATAAAAGGCAACATGATGATGAATAAAGCAATACACTTTTCATTCTCTAAAAAACCTAGGGTTTGTGCCTCTTTCCCCTTTCTGAAGGTTCCAAACCTTCTTCTTTCTTTTGAATTAAATCAAGAGTTTTACTCTTCCTTTTCCAAAAATAAATAGTTTTTCACCACAAAACCTACAAAGGGGAACTTGGATCTGTAATTAGATCTCAAAAAGAAGAGATTTTTAAAATCTCACATCTCTTGATCTTCAAGATCCGGCCAAATGACAGGAAGAAGAAGGAGACCCATCTCCAGAAACCCCACTTTGGGGGAGAACTAGGGCTCAAGGGGAGAAGCCCTTCATCAGCTTCAAAACATCCTTGGAGTTTAACTCCTCATACACACACACACACACACACACACAAAATAATAAGTGCTCCTTTCTGGGAATACAACTCCCATTGCAGGGACCAAATCCCTTTTTGCGCCCGAGCGCCCACGTGCTGATACGTGGAGCGCTAGCACTCTTGCGCTCAAGGCGCTAGCGCCCGAGCGCTAGCGCCCGAGCGCCCGAGCGCTAGCGCCCGAGCGCCCACGTGCTGACACGTGGAGCGCTAGCGCTCTTGCGCTTAGAGTACTAGCGCCCGAGCGCCCACGTGCTGACACGTGGAGCGCTAGCACCCGAGCGCCCATGTGCTGACACGTGGAGCGCTAGCGCTCAAAGCGCTAGCACTCTTGCGCTCAGAGCGCGAGCGCTCAAAGCGCCAGAGCCCGAGCGCCCACGTGCTGACACGTGGAGTGCTAGCGCTCTTGCGCTCGGAGCACTAGCACCCAAAGCGCTAGCGTCCGAATGCCCACGTGCTGGCACGTGGAGCGCAGCGCCCAAAGCGCTGGCGCTTTTCCCCACGTATCCTCTGGATGCCCTTTCCCTTTATTTTTTACATATATGTATATACACACACACATACACATACTCTACAACACTGTCCTTCCCAAAAAAAATTTTGGGCCGGGGCGCTGCCCCGCACCCCGCAAGGGGGCTGCTAGCTCCCTTGACCCCCAGCTCGCTAACCGGATAGCGGGACCCCCGTAAAAACTCTGTATGGCTCCTGATATATCCATGCCCCCCTAAAACAAAAACACACGTACACTGCACGTTGAGTTCGCATGACCAGTTTAACCCATCAATCGGAGGTTCCCTCGCTCCAAAGGCGAGGGGTAATTAACGGCAGCTTAGTCCGCGGCTGTCGAAGATTCGGATCCCCACGATCAATAAACCCCAGCCTACCCTAGGCAGGGGGAATCTGTAATGCGCCTGACAAGCACGCGTGTATTCCCATATCAATGGGGTGACGAAAAATACTCTACAGATTCTGGCAAGCCCGGTGGGACCAATCTTTCCTCCCATATTTCGGGTTAAGCTTTCATGCGAACTCAATTAATATGCATATCAATTGTCTGTACTAAAATCATGTTTTTTTGTGCAGGTTAACGTTCTCCAATTGCAATCTTCGGACGCAGCAAAGATGTCTCCAAGGACCATCTCAGCTCTCGACACAGCTCCCGTCTCCTACACGATGAAGATAGACTCCAGGACGGTCCTTCCGGCCAGTCTCGGACGACAATGGGAAGAGCCGCCGCTACCATTCGGCTCTATTTTGTTCGTGTCAGCTAATGCCGTCCCAGCTCCTCAAGCTCCGGTAACAGACAAACTGGTCTCAAAGGAGAAAAGGCCGAATGTCATGGTCGCGAGGGCGCCCCAACACAAACGCAAATTGGTGTTTGAAAGACTTTCCTTGGCCCCAGCTGGGGGCAAGGCCATCAACACCAACAAAGCAACAAGGCATCTCGGGCAAGCTCCAGCGGCGCCTCTGACAACTGCTCGATTGGGTTTCTTCTCAAGCCTCCCCATCACTCAGCCTATGGCGGCTTCCCGAAGAGCAGAAGCCTGCCAAGCGCTCAAGGCAGAGAAGCTGAGGCAGAAGCGGCTCAGATACAGAGCCAACAAAAGGGTTAGGGCTCTGGCCATATTAAAATTTATGAATTTCCAAAGCCCGGACCGCTCCGCGAAATCCGCCGCCAAAGATAAAGAGATGGCTGGGTATGTGGTTCGCACTGTCTACATGGTCGGACATGAAGAAACGAATCCCCCTCTTCTTCACAGCCATGGTGATGATATGATTGACGCTACCCAGCACCAACTCGATCTAAGTGATGAAGAGCCCGCTCAAGCTGATAAGCCAGAGGAGCCCGTGGTTCCTGCGGAATTGAGCTCAGGCAATAAAGATGACCCGGTTGTCATAGCCGGAACTACAGAACAAGCGTTATTCCGATGGCTTCAGAGGCGGCTTCAGGACAGGGATGAGAAGTTAGCCAAGGTACAGTCCAAGGTCGATGAATAGGCAAACGTCGCGGCAGATCTCCCGACCCAAGTCGCCCGATTGCAATTACAGCAGAATCAAATTTTGGTTCATGAGCCAGGGATTGATACCCGGAAGCAGCCAACTGATACCCTCTTCAACCTAAGAGCGGAGCGCCTTCGCAAAAAACGGCCGCAATCAGCCTCCAGTCCCTCCGATACATACACTGGAGGAGAATCTCCACTGAAAGAGAAGCTGGATAAGGTCTATTCCTTCAGGAGGGACAAAATCCGTAAAATATTCAAAGACGCCCTAAGAAACGGTCTACAACTGCCAGAATCAAAGAGACCGCAAGAAGCGAATATTACCGACGACCCAAAATATTGCCCCTATCACAGGGTGATAGGTCATGCCATTGAAGACCGCTTCGTCTTTAAAGATTGGGTCGAAAGGCAATACAAGACGGGAGAGATAGAACTGTCTAAAGGCGTGTTAGCAAACAGTCAAGCTACGACCGCCGATTTCATACAAATGGAGACCGAAGCCTTTCGGGAACCTAATCCTGCCAGACATATGCCATTATCTGGAAAGGGCAAACTAAAGACTGATCGGCCTCAAGGACCAGCATCAGTAAGGGCACCTACTCTAATGGAGAGAAAGAAGAAGGTGTACTCCTTCAGGAGGGATGAGGTCCGCAATATATTCGAGGAAGCCTTGAACAACGGTCTGCAATTGCCTATTCCGAAGAGGCTACATGAAATGAATATGACCGGCAATCCCATATACTGTCCCTATCACAGGGTGATAGGTCATGCTATTGAAGACTGCTGTGTTTTTAAAGATTGGGCAGAGGACCAATACAAGCTTGGAAAAACCTTACAGTCCTCGGATGTATCGGCAAGCCACAGGGCTACGGTCATCAACACAGCTCCGCCAAGATCAAAATTCAAGGAGCTGGGATAAGCAAAGAGGACCACCACGTCGTTAAACTGGGAACACCAGCAGACCACCAAGTCTTTAAACTGGGAATAATTGACCACCACGTCATTAAACTGGGAACAATGACCACCACGTCGTTAAACTGGGAACAATCGACCTCTAAGTCGTTAAACTGGGAATGTAAAAAAATGTGTAAATAAAAAAAAGAGCCGAAATGATGGGGCAACTCGCAATAAAAATCAGCGAGTAAAATAAAAATGAAAAATAAAGCCGAAATGATAGGGCAACCGCAAATAAATAGCCAAAATGATAGGGCAATCGCGACCTTCGCGATAAGAAAAGCTGAAATGATAGAGCAATCACGGTAAAAAAAATGCAAAAAAAAAAGCGGCGAATGATGAGTCGCTCCTGGTACCATATTCCAGTGCAGCGATGCAGACGCCAACCAAAATCCAGTTTCCCAAAATTCTTCCAGCCCTACGGTTAGTCCCCTACTTGACTACCGTATACAATCCACGGGCTCAAATAATTCTCATCACGCCCATGCCCCACCGCAATCACCAGTTACGCAGCTGGTCTCCGCATTTGGAATTATGCTCTATTGAGAAGACCCACTCATGTGTCCTCACGATACATGAGGAGAACAAACCTTTGTGGGATTCTTACGACTCACAAAGGAAAAACACACTTAGGAGTCCTCACGACTCCTAAGGAGAAAATACACCTGCGGGATCCTTACGACTCGCAGGGAGAAAATGCTTTTATGGGACCCTCACGGCTCATAAAATTGAAAAGCCTTAGGTGATAGGGACCTAAACCTGTCTCCTAAGCCATTGCTCCCTAACAGGAAAGAGGCAAATGATGAATTGCTCCTGGCACCTCTGCTTCAGTGTTAGCAACGCTGATGCCGGCCCCTACCCCAAAATTCCAAGCTCGCCATCCGTAGACCTCTAAGTCTTTAAACTGGAAACAGTAGACCTCTAAATCTTTAAACTGGAAATAGATGACCACTAAGTCGTTAAACTGGAAAAAGATGACCTCTAAGTCGTTAAACTGGAGACAGTAGACCTCTAAGTCGTTAAACTAGAAACAAATGACCACCACGTCGTTAAACTGGAAACAGATGACCGCTAAGTCGTTAAACTGGGCACAATAGACCCATAAGTCTTTAAACTGGAGACAGATGACCTCTAAGTCGTTAAACTAGAAACAGTCGACCTCTAAGTCATTAAACTGGGAATGAGGGAAATCCACTCATATGTCCTCACGATACATGAGGAGAACAAGCCTTTGTGGGATCCTTACTACTCACAAAGGAGCAACACACTTAGGAGTCCCCACGACTCCTAAGGAGAAAATACACCTACGGGATCCATACGACTCGTAGGGAGAAAATGCTTTTATGGGACCCTTACGGCCCATAAAATTGAAAAGCCTCAGGTGATAGGGATCTAAACCTGTCCCCTAAGCCATCGCTCCCCAATCCCCAACTGGCGAATGATGAGTCGCTCCTGGTACCAAATTCCAGTGCAGCGATGTAGACGCCAACTAAATTCCAAATCCCATACCCCAATGGCGAATGATGAGTCGCTCCTGGTACCATATTCCAGTGCAGCGATGCAGACGCCAACCAAATTCCAAATCCCATACCCCAACGGCGAATGATGAGTCGCTCCTGGTACCATATTCCAGTGTAGCGATGCAGACGACAACAAAGTCCCGAAATTTTTCCGGCCCTACGGTCTGGATCATACATCCTACAAAACCGTATACAATCCACGAGCGTAAAACGATCCCTATCTCTCCCAAGTCTTACCGGTGAGACCACATTCAAAGTCCCACCAAAAATAAAAATAAAAAAATAAAAAAAATACATAAATGAATATAAAAAAAATGGTATGTCCACAAGCAAGATGGGCATGGATGAAAACCCGAAAGGGCTCCATGAGTAAAAACAGCAGGACTGCCGGCGAGTTTTTGAAAACCCGAAAGGGCGCAAACTCATAAAAAAAAGGAGATGAAATGCACTCGCAAGGTCCTCTCGACTTTGTGAGGAGAAAATTCCCGCGTGAGATCCTTACAACTCACAAAGGAGCAACACACTTAGGAGTCCCCATGACTCCTAAGGAGAAAATACACCTACGGGATCCTTACGACCCGTAGGGAGAAAATGCTTTGTGAGACCCTTACGGCTCACAAAATTGAAAAGTCTTAGGTATAGGGACCTGAAACCTGTCTCCTAAGCCATCGCTTCCTGATAAGCAAGCGCAAATGATGATTCGCTCCTGGTACCATATTCCAGTGTAGCGATACTGATGCAAAGCAAAAACCAAAATTCCCAAATCCTCCCGGGGCAGATGATGAGTTGCTCCTGGCATTATTCCAGTGCAGCAATGCAGATGCTAAACAAAAACCAAAATCCCCAAATACTCTCAAAGACAAATGATGATTCGCTCCTGGTACCATATTCCAGTATAGCGATGCTAACGTCAACCCAAATCACAATCAACAAGTCAACTTCAACTCCGACACCGCAGAAAGCGGAGCAAGTCAGAATCCAATCTCGACACCGCAAGAAGCGGAGCAAGTCAAGTTCACCCCTGACACTGCAAGGAGAAGAGCAAGTCAAATCAAGCATCGACCGTCCATGTCACAAAAAGGGCAGTGCAGGCTTCCCACAAATCGGGAACCAAATCACTCCGGATCAGAGCGTCGACCGTCTATGTCGCAAAACGGGCAGTGCAGGCTTCCCACGAATCGGGAACCAAATCGCTCCAGATCAGAGCGTCGACCGTCCGTGTCGCAAAAATAGCAGTGCAGGCTTCCTACAAAGCAAGAACCAGATCACTCCGGGACAGGAAAAAGTCTACCACGGACACTCCGTCTCGGAGACGCGTTAAGCGTCGACTGTCCATGTCGCAAAAAGGGCAGTGTAGGCTTCCCACGAATCGGGAACCAAATCGCTCTGGATCAGAGCGTCGACCGTCCATGTCGCAAAAATGGCAGTGCAGGCTTTCTACAAAGCAGGGAACCAAATCGCTCCGGATCAGAGCGTCGACCGTCCATGTCGCAAAAATGGCAGTGCAGGCTTCCCACAAATCGGGAACCAAATCGCTCCGGATCAGAGCGTCGACCGTCCATGTGGCAAAAAGGGCAGTGCAGGCTTCCTACAAAGCAGGAACCAGATCACTTCGGGCCAGGGAAAAGTCTACCAAGGACACTCCGTCTCGGCGACACATCAAGCGTCGACCGTCCAAGTCGCAAAAAGGGCAGTGCGGGCTTCCTACAAAGCAGGAAACCAGATCACTCTGGGCCAGGGAAACATCTACTACGGACACGCCGTCTCGGAGACGCATCAAGCGTCGACCGTCCATGTCGCAAAAAGGGCAATGCAGCCTTCCCACAAATCGGGAACCAAATCGCTCCGGATCAGAGCGTCGACCGTCCATGTCGCAAAATGGGCAGTGCAGGCTTCCCACAAATCGGGAACCAAATCACTCCGGACCAGAGCGTCGACTGTCCATGTCGCAAAACGGGCAGTGCAGGCTTCCCACAAATTGGGAACCAAATCGCTCCGGATCAGAGCGTCGACCGTCCATGTCGCAAAACGGGCAGTGCAGGCATCCCACAAATCGAGAACCAAATCGCTCCGGATCATAACGTCGACCGTCCATGGCGCAAAAAGGGCAGTGTAGGCTTCCTACAAAGCAGGAACCAGATCACTCTGGACCAGGGAAACGTCTACCACGGACACTCCATCTCGGAGACGCGTCAAGCGTCGACCGTCCATGTCGTAAAAAGGGCAGTACATCCTAAAAAGTGGGAACCAAAGCAAGTCGTCTCCACGCGAAAGAAGATCGATCAATTTCATGCACACGACTCACACATGTGGTGTGCATTTATTGATGGGGGCATTTTGTTGAAGTCGAAAATTGCACCCCGGTTGACCAAGTCAAAGTCAAAGTCAACCCCAAGCCAAGTGGGCCCATGCCCAGGTCGAGTCCGAACATGAAGCGGCCGGCCCTCCCCCATGCCAAAATGAAATCATGTAATAAATAATTTTTTATGTAATTTTTTATGCATGAATGTAAACAAAATGGGCATAAAGCCAAATTTTTGTAAGCCCGTGGCTCATGTGCAAAAAGAAATAGCACATGAGACATGGGATGGACAAAATGCCATTTTGTAAAGCCCAAGGGGCTATATGTAAATTTGTAAGCCTATATAAGGCAACTTGATGATGAATAAAGCAATACACTTTTCATTCTCTCAAAAACCTAGAGTTTGTGCCTCTTTCCCCTTTCTGAAGGTTCCAAACCTTCTTCTTTCTTTTGAATTAAATCAAGAGTTTTACTCTTCCTTTTCCAAAACTAAATAGTTTTTCACCACAAAGCCCACAAAGGGGAACTTGGATCTGTAATTAGATCTCAAAAAGAAGAGATTTTTAAAATCTCACATCTCTTGATCTTCAAGATCCGGCCAAACGACGGGAAGAAGAAGGAGACCCATCTCCAGAAACCACACTTTGGGGGAGAACTAGGGCTCAAGGGGAGAAGCCCCTTCATCAGCTTCAAAACATCCTTGGAGTTTAACTCCTCACACACACACACACACACACACAATAATAAGTGCTCCTTTCTGAGAGTACAACTCCCATTACAGGGACCAAGTCCCTTTTTGCGCCCGAGCGCCCATGTGCTGACACGTGGAGCGCTAGCGCTCTTGCTGCTCAGAGCGCTAGCGCCCGAGCGCCCATGTGCTGACACGTCTTGCGCTAGTGCTCAAAGCGCTAGCGCTCTTGCGCTCAGAGCGCGAGCGCTCAAAGCGCCAGCGCCCGAGCGCCCACGTGCTGACACGTGGAGCGCTAGCGCTCAAAGTGCTAGCGCTCTTGTGCTCGGAGCGCTAGTGCCCGAATGCCCGCGTGCTGACACGTGGAGCGCTAACGCCCAAAGCACTGGCGCTTTTCCCCACGCATCCTCTGGATGCCCTTTCCCTTTATTTTTTACATATATGTATATACACACACACATACGCATACTCTACAATACTGTCCTTCCCAAAAAAAATTTTAGGCCGGAGCGCTGCCCCGCACTTCGCAAGGGGGCTGCTAGCCCCTTTGACCCCCAGCCCGCTAACCGGGTAGCGGGACCTTCGTAAAAACTCTGTGTGGCTCCCGATATATCCATGCCCCCCTAAAACAAAAACACACGTACACTGCACGTTAAGTTCGCATGACCAGTTTAACCCGTCAATCAGAGGATCCCTCGCTCCAAAGGCGAGGGGTAATTAACGGCAGCTTAGTCCGCGACTGCCGGAGATTCGGATCCCCACGATCAATAAACCCCAGCCTACCCTAGGCAGGATGAATCTGTAATGCGCCTGACAAGCGCACGTGTATTCCCATCTCAATGGGGTGACGAAAACACCCCACAGTGGGTGTTTGTTTTGTTTTTTGGTTACCCGTGGATTGTATACAGAGACTAATTTATGTTTTCGCCCGTAGGGCGTGGATTAGTCCAAATCCGTATCTTCTTAGATTTGGGTTTGGGGTTGGGTTTAAGGATACATTAGTCTCATTTGAGACTAAGATCAACTTAAACGTTTGTTAAGGATACGTTAGTCTAATTTTAGACTAAGATCAACTGAACAGTTTGTTAAGGACACGTTAGTCTAATTTTAGACTAAGGTCAACTTAACCATTTGTTAAGGATACGTTAGTCTAATTTTAGACTCAGATCTACTTTACAGGATCATTTAGATCCAACAAAAGAGCATTTGGGCTCTATTGTTTTAGTTTAGGGACTTTGCGGTCAATTGCCAGTTTAAGGACATGGTGGTCCAAGGTTAAGGACATCATCGTCCATGGGTTTAAAGGACCCCACAGTCCGAGGTTAAGGACATCATAGTCCATGGGCTTAAAAGACCCCACAGTCCGAAATTAAGGACATCATAGTACATGGGTTTAAAGGACCCCACAGTCCGAGATTAAGGACATCATAGTCCATGGAATGATTGGTTATCGGGACCCGTCACCTCTCTGTAGACGTTAAAGGATTACAACGACAAATATCAGAGGAGTGAAGAGATGTACCCTTGAACCAATGTTGATTGGGAAATCTGTAGTCCAATTTGGGACTAAGATCAATTAATTGGATTATGAGCACATGGGCTCAGTTATATCTGAATTGAGGACTTATGGCCAACTTGGGCTAAGTCCAATTAGGTTTGAAATGTTGGACCTTTGTTTGGACTGTTGAACATTTGTCTGGGTTCAGCCCCAATTATTTAGCAATGCTAAATAAAGGTTTGGGGCTCTGACAACATTTTATCTTTGGCTGAGCACAAACCATGCATTATAGATCTGGACTTTACATTGCATATCATATGAACTGATCAATTTTGAGGTTCAGTTGGAGGGGAGTCTTGCCTCTGGAAGACTCAGCCAATTTAGGCTAAGACCAGTTTGAAAATAGTGTTAAACACTAGCGCATATCTGGCGGTCACGTGTTCCCACGTGATGCACATAAAATTGTGTTAAACACTAAGGATGCAATGTTTAAAATAGTGTTAAACACTAAAAAGATGAAGCGCTCACGTGAGGACACGTGAGGCGCCCCAGGATTGGGCTAAACTTCCTTTATTTTATTCTCAAAATATTTAAATAAGTGTTAAACACTTTCAACCTTCCAGGCCATCACGTATGGGCACGTGATGGGCATCCATGCATTGGATATTAAAGGGATTTGCTAGGGGTCACGTGAAGACACGTGAGGGCGCCCATGCATTGGATTTTAATCCTTCAGTTCTTTCCATCTTTTCTTTTTTAAAGAGGTGTTTGTCACGGGTCACGTGGGGACACGTGAGGGCGCCCAAAGTCTATTCTGCCTTTATTTTTGAGAAGTTTGTTCAGGGGTCACGTGGGAGCACGTGACCCGATCTCATTCATTCTATTTTGACCATTGAGGGGGAGGGTCACATGTTGCCACGTGATCAGGTTTACGTGCATGGAGAGTATTAAGTCCATTGTTTAAGAATTAAATTCTTTTGTAGGGTTAAACCCTAATTTTGTTTAGAGGAATTAAATTCCTATATATATGGAAGAATTAAATTCTTTAAACTCAACTCTCCCTCTAAGTTTTTGATCTGCATGATAGAATCTCCCCGATGAGAATTACATTCTCAACTTATAGGGAGATCTGCTTTTGCAGATCTTCAACCATGAAGAAGAACTAAGTTCTTGTTTTAAGGGTTAAACCCTGTCTCTGTTGGAGGAATTAAATTCCTAAGTATTTGGAAGAATTAAATTCTTCAAACTCAATTCTCCCTCTAAGTTTTGGATCTGCATGGCAGAATCTCCCAATGAGAATTAAATTCTCAACTTATAGGGAGATCTGCTTCTGCAGATCTTCAACCAAAGGAAGAACTAAGTTCTTATTCAGAAAATTTAAACTCTTAGTTTGAGAATTAAATTCTCCTTTTGTTTTGTGGAGCTTATGATCTCTTTCCCTTTCTCACCTAGGGTTTCTTTCTCTTCTGAGAAAATCTTCTTTTCTCTCTGGAGAATTAAATTCTCTTCTTTTTTCTTTCTGTTCTTCTCTTCTTTTTTTTCTTCCCTCTTGGTTTTTATTTATAGGAGAAAGAAAATAATCAGTTTAATTGATTTTGTAACCAACATGATCTTTTAGATCACTCAGTGAATTTTATTCACCATTGGATTTTTAATCCAAAAGATTTTTTATCTGTTATTCCTGGAAAATTTCTGGGAAATCTTTCCTTATATAGAATCTTTCTATAAATTTGTAATTTTTAGTCACCATTGGATTTTTAATCCAACGGTGCTCTACTTTACAAAGCACAATCTTTTTGTTTGGAAAGATCTAAGGAAATATTTTTCCAACTAGGGTTTTTGATTTCCCTTAATTAGAATTTAATTCTATTAGTTCAGAAGGTTTAAGAGCCCATCACGTGTTAGCACGTGACCCCACAGATTGACCAATTAATTAGAATTTAATTCTATTGGTTTAGAGGGCACAGGAACCCATTACGTGTTGGCACGTGACCCCACCGATTAATTATTTAATTAGAATTTAATTCTATTATTTCAGAGGGTTTAAGAGCCTATCACGTGTTGGCACGTGACCTAACTGATTAATTATTTCCAATTATTTATTTTATTCAGTGCTTGCAGGCTTTGCCTGTAAATGGTCACGTGTCTGCACGTGATGCCCGATCAGGTGTGGGCACATGATGCCCGGTCACGTGTGGGCACGTGATGCCTCATAATTTTTGATCCCGGATGAATTATGAGGCCCATAATATATCAAATCGAAGGAGTTTTCGAAACACTTTCCATAGCATCAGAATTTAGCTGTTTCTCATTCGGGAGTTTGTCAAAATACAGCCCGGAAAATAGTGGTTCGCATTTTCTTCCTTAGATTACACGTGCATAGCATATTTGCTCATAACTTTTGGTCCCAGATGAATTATGAGGCCCATAATATATCAAATCGAAGGCTTTTTCGAGACGCTTTTGATGCCATCAGAATTTAGCTGTTTTAGATTAGGGAGTTTGTCAAAATACAGCCCGGAAAATACCGACTTACATTTTTTTTAAACGTATCGTTGCCATTTGATACCTTGGGCTCTTTTGCGCAAAATTTTTTTTTTTTGCGGGAACAGCATCGTTAGAATTTCCACCTTTGCGACTATCGTCCTTTCGGTTTCTCCAAGATTTATTGTTATTTTGGGAATCCGAGGAGGATTCCTGCTTTGAGGGCTCTAACATTTGAACCTTCCTGGTCAGCTCTTAGAACGTCATGAGACCTGTGGTGCATAGAAAAGGATTCATCCAGGTGTCGAGATTTCCGATGAGGAGATTGATGGATTGGTCTTGTTCCAACGGTGGCTCACATTTGATGGAGAGATTGCGCCATCGGGTTATAAAATCCGTGCTGCTTTCATTGTTCTTTGAATTGATCCTTACGAGATCGGCAATGGTAATCTTATCGCTGAAACTCATGAACCTTTATCGAAACATAGATTGTATTTGGACGAAAGTAGTAATGGAGCCATCCGGTATGCTCACATACTGGTCGAAAGCAACATCGGTTAAGCTATTAACGAACTGGCAGAGGAGAAGCTCATCGTTGCCCCCAGTATTCTCGTATGAGGGTTTAAAGTGGGCGATGTGTTGATTCGCATTTCCCGTCCCATCAAATCTTCTGAATTTAGGGATGACACAACCATTAGGAAACTCTACCAGATCATACCGAGCAGGATATGGTCTCGCGCTACTGTTGATATCTTTTTACGCTCCGACTCCGGCTACCAATGTTTTGACTTTCTTAGCAACCAAATCCATGATTTGATCTTGTGTTAGCGGGTTGCTGTCATCGGTAGTTAAGAAATTTCCCGAGATAGGGCCAACTTTCATGCGGCTCTTCCATCTTTGGATTTGAAGGAATAGGCGTCGGCTGCCTCGGGACAATGTTTCCCGGTTCATGAGAAGAGACATGCGCTTAATTGGGCGGCTGAGAGGCAACTAGGGCCGTGAGCTGTAAGATGACATTTTTTAAGTCATCAATCTTTGAGTAGAGCTTGTCCATCTCCTTGTCTTTGTTTCTGAGCTGCTTTTGGAGCTCTTGGAGAAGTTGCTGCTCTGCGGTCTTAAGACGGAAGATTGGCTCATTTTCGCTTTCCGAGCCCGACTCCTCATGAACTGAGAGATCTCCCTGCTTCTCAGCCTTACTGGAAGGGCGTTCATTACCTTCCATAGAAGGCTAGTCTTGGGAAGTGGCGGCCACATTCACACCAGATTGGATTTGAGATGTGGTAGCCCTATCCTTGCTCTTACTGCGTGTGCCCACCATGTAGACAGTGTGGACCACATGTCCGACCATCTCTTTATCTTTGTCGGCTGATTTTTTAGATTGTCATCGTGGCCCTTCCTCTTCTGGAAAGGACAGGCGACTAAAAACGGTTGCCTTGGATGGGTCCTTGGATGGCGCTGTCCGGATTGCAATTTTCTTGACTCTTGCGGTCATGGCATTCTTCTGAACCAATTTCAGCGGTTCAAAAGAGTTAGCGAGCTTTACAGCCGATTCAGCTGTTGTTGAGGAGTAACCCTGTTCTTGGAACCTCATGAAGTTTAGCCTAGTAAGAGCCCTAGCCCTTTTGTTGGCTCTGTATCTGCGCTTTTTCTGTCTTAGCTTCTCGATTTTGACGGCTTGGCGGCCATCTGTTATCTAGGCGGCCATTGTGGGTCGATTGACGGAGAGCTTAGAGAAAATGCCCAATTGAGCAGTTGTTAGGGGCACCGCTGGAGCTTGCCTGAGATGCCTTATTTCTTTATTGGTGTTGATGGTCTTACCCCCAGCTGGAGCAACGGAGAGTCGTTCGGAAGCGGATTTATGATTAGGCTGAGGTGCCTCCACAACCATGAAATTTGGCCTTTTCTTTTTTGAGGCCGGTTTATTTTTCATCAAGTCTTGAGGAACAGGGATGGCATTAGCTGGAATGAACAGAATAGAGCCAAATGGTAGCAGCAGCTCCACCCACTGTCGCCCGAGACTGGCCGCGAGGATCGTCCTGGCATCCATCTTCATCGTGTAGGAGATGGGAGCTGTGTTAAGAGTTGAGCTTGTCCTTAGAGACATTTCGTTGCGTCCGAAGATTGCAATTGGAAACTGTTAACCTGCACAAAGAAGCATGATTTTGCTATAGGCAATTGATGTATATGTTGATTGAGTTCACATAAACGTTTAACCCGAAATATGGGAGGAGAGAAAGAGTCCCACCAGACGTGCCAGAATCTGTAGGGTGTTTTTTATCACTCCATTAGGATAGGAATACACGTCGCTTGTCAGGTGTATACAGATCCCCCATGTCTAGGATAGACTGAGGTTTATTGATTGTGGGGATTCGAATCTCCAGCAGCCACGGATTAAACTGTCGTTAATTACCCCTCGCTTTTGGAGCGAAAGAACCTCCGATTGACGGGTAAAATAAGTCATGCGAACTCAATATGCAGTGTGCATGAGTTGTGTTTTGAAGGGGACTTGGACGTATCGGAGGCCTTACAGAGTTTATGGGGGTTCCACAACCCGGATAGTAGGCTGAGAGACAAGGGGCTAGCAGCCCCCTTGCGCGGTGCGGGGCAGTGCCCTGTTAGAAAAAATTTTTAACGGGGGACGTGTTTTGAGTGTGGAGCATGAGGAAAAAAGCAGGATGAGGAGTGTCCTAAGGACACGTGGGCGCCGGACGCCAGCGGGCCTATCACGTCCTACTTCCCAAAAGAAGGTGAAGGGTGACGTGGTACGGTCCGCAACTTAACTGTATTGAAGGTGGTCTATTCAATATAGTTACGTTAAGCGTAAGAATATCTATAATATGCAGGGTGTTAAGGTACGGGGAGTTGTCCGGCTTATACTTAAAACCAGACTCTTGATAACTCATGGCACGTTTCTGTAATGGCAGTTTGTGGGTTGACCCAGGCTATGACGAGGGTTGACTGCAGTCCAGAGTAGCTCTGGTTGTTATTTTCTGTCTCGTAATGATTACTAGCTTGCTTCTTAAACTCGTATGTTGCGGAACCCTACACCTCATTGAAGATGAAACTGTTAGCTAAATAACGCAAGTGATTTCACCCCATTTTATCGTCATTTACTATTTAAACTGCAATTTAAAAGATCAGGACGCATAGCAGTCCCAAACAGAAATAGAATTGATACACCAGTTTTGAACAGCGCATAACTTCTGACGTACAGATGCGATTGAGAATCCGTCTATTGCGTTGAAAACCCTACTGAAAACCCTAATTTTCATTTAACTGTAGTGTCGCTAAATTCTGAGCCCAACTGGGTGAAAATTGTGCCGCGAAACGGACGTTCAGTTCAGAAACTGAATTTCCTGCAGCGAGCACTTAAATTGAAACGGCTGTAACTTGAATACCAGAAACCCGATTGTACTGAAACAAATTTTGCTGAACTGTTGATAGAGTGTACTTGTTATCGTATTTGTAATGTTTCATTGAATTCTTAACATATGAATTACTTTAATTTTTGTAAGCTTATGACGTGCATAATAGTTCATATCACACATGACTTGTTAACCGCATAAATGTACATACCTTACCCAACTGCCATATACATAGTGATAGTGCGCGTTATTATTCAGTAGGCATTGCATTATCGTGCGTGAATGATATTGGTTTAGGAGTGTCAAGTACGCCAATGGAAAAGTGAATGATTCATGACAGTGATTAATACAGTGAACAATGACAAAACCGTGCTATTGGTGCATACTTGTACACGACTAAATCATAATCATCAATAGTGTAAACCTGGGGGAAAAGGTGAGATCGAAGCGGAAAGAGCATCGTATTTAGCGGGACCGTATTTTAGAGGATGATCATTCGAACAGTGATTCTTATATATATTAGGTAGGATCTAGCGATCCGGCTGACAGGGTTATGTCCCGGGCGTGTGGGCCGTTGTCTCGGGTATGTACGAGACTCATGTTAAACATGATCCTCCTTTCCACTATACGATTTCAAACATGACCTAGAGACTGATAGGGACACAGATCATACTTTGCATCATTTAGTGACATAGCGATTATCAGCATTTTACTTTCACTGTTATTATCGTATTTGCATGTTTCTTGTTATTAATATAAAACTTGCTATTACGTCGCTCTGACGACTTGAGTGTGCATGCTCAGACCTCGAGGAAGAACCAGCGCAGGAGTCGGATTTACCTTTCAAGATGACGGAGATCTAGTCTGGAGTACCTTTTTCTTCGTTTCTGTTTTCCCTAGAGATCTTGTATTCGAACTCGGTTAGTAGTTCTTTCCTGTTTATTTGTGAATTGTGAACAATGAAAATTCGACGTAATTATTTAGTGATGTATTTCCTTTACCGCTATGCTTTGTTTACTGATTACCATGTAATGCTAGAAGCCGAAGTGTGACTACAGTGGGATTATTCCTTGACCGTAGGAGCATGGCTGGCCTGGTCATCCCTCGTTTTCCATATTTTGGGAAGCGGGGCATGACATGGTTTTGTTGGTATCAGAGCCAGGTTTAGTAACAAGGGAGAACATTAACTATACTGTATTACATTATTTTCGCTTTACTATTCCTGATTTTCATCCTTGTATCTAATCATATCCTTTTGAATATCTTCCAGCGATATGACGTCCCCGAACGACCACTCCTCGGACTCAAGTTCTCAGGATCGTACGGAAAGAATACTTAGTGCACTGACCTCTCTCGCAGAAGCTCAGGAGAGGAATACGGACTTACTCACCGAGTGACTCAGGTCTATTACCGTTGCAGGAGGACCCTCCGCACTCATTACCGCCCCCGAGGGCACTACTTCACCAACTTACTCTGCCAGGGCTGGCACCGTATCAGATTTCCGGAGGTTGCATCCAGCTGCATTCACAGGGCTAGCCGAGCCACCTGAGGCCGAGCAATAGCTAGTGAATATGAAGAACTTACTAACGGCCGCCAGGGTACCAGATGAAGATAGGGTGAATGTGATAAAGATCCAGTTGGAAGATGAAGCCCGAACTTGGTGGTCGGTGGAAGAAAGCAGGCAAGAAAGGCCAATCAAATGGAGTAAATTCAAGGAGTGCTTCCTAGATCACTATTTCCCTTCTACCGCCAAGGCAGAGAAGGAGGAAAGATTCATTCTACTGAAGCAGAATGGCCGCCCCATGAACGTAAATGCGGCAGAGTTCAACCGTCTGAGCCGATTTGCTCCATACATGGTTGCTTCAGAGGCTACCAGGGCCAGACGCTTCTTGCAGGGACTTGATTTTGAGCTGCAGCAGTTGATCGCGTCATTGGAGTTACAGACTTTTGCACAGGTACTCAACGCGGCGAGAATTCAGGAGCAATTGATCAACAAGTTCAGGAAGCCCTCGGTCGTTCCAGCACGTACCCATGCACCTTCTCAAGGAGCCATACTGGTTCACAGGCCTGGAACGACACAAATGAAGCATCCGTTCATGCCCCAGCATTGCCCCCAGAGACAGAACGTAGTTTGCAGCTACTGCAATAAAGATGGGCATACCCAGAAGGACTGTCGCCGCGCCAAGGGACAGTGCTTGATTTGCGGATCCAGTCAGCACAGGATTAGCGGTTGCCCCGAGCGAGCAGAGATACAGGGAGGTTCTGGACCGCAGCAGCAGAGGCAACCCTATACAGGTCGCGGTCAGGGACGGGCTTTCACCTGGACCGCCGAGCAGGAAGAGGCTTCAGGAGAAGTTGTTACAGGTACTCTACTCGTACATTCCTTGCCAGCTAGAGTACTATTTGATTCTGGAGCATCGCACTGTTTCATATCTGAGCATTTCATTGATACACACTCCATACCACATGAACCACTAACCAAGGGCTGGGAGATACATACGGGTAATGGCATTATAATATCTAGTCGAGAATGTAGATCATGTCCGGTTGTAGTGTGTGGCAGGGAATTCTATGCGAATTACATTTTGATCGGGACAGGAAGTTATGACGTAATTCTCGGGATGGATTGGATGAGTACCTTCCATGCAGTTATTGATTGCCGAGCAAGGAACGTGATCTTCCGCATTCCCAATCACTCGGAGTTTATTTTCGAAGGCGGGAGTGAATCTTTGGAGCCAGCCAAGTATAGAGCCAAGCCAAAAGAGCTGACAGCTGTGGAGATTGATGAGAGCGCAGCCCCAGAGATTGTTCAGGACTTTCTGGACGTGTTTCCTGAAGATTTACCAGGTCTACCACCTCCACGCGTCTTGGAGTTCTCGATCGATTTGACTCCAGGTAGAGCACCAGTTTCCAAAGCCCCGTACAGAATGGCAACGGTTGAGTTGGCGGAGTTGAAGAAGCAAATTAAAGAACTATTGGAGAAAGGATTTATCCGGCTGAGCGTTTCATCGTGGGGTGCGCCAGTTCTGTTAGTGAAGAAGAAGGATGGATCGCTGCGGATGTGTATAGATTATCGGGAGCTGAACAAAGTCACAATAAAGAACAAGTATCCAATTCCGCGCATCGACGATTTATTCGACCAGCTAAGTGGGGCCAAGGTATTCTCGAAGTTGGATCTCCGTTCGGGATATCATCAGATCAAAGTAGCAGCCGAGGATGTATGCAAGACGGCTTTCAGGACCCGATACAGAAATTATGAGTTTCTTATGATGCCGTTCGGTGTTACCAATGCTCCAGCGATATTCATGGACTAGATGAACAGGGTGTTTGCAAAGTACTTGGTCACGTTTATCGTTGTATTTATCGACAACATACTTGTCTACTCGAAGACCCGGGAGGAGCATGTTGAGTATTTGCGCACGGTTCTACAAATTCTTCGGGAAGAGAAGCTGTATGCGAAATTAAGCAAGTGTGAATTCTGGCTCGACAAGGTTCAGTTCTTAGGACACATCGTTTCGGGCGAAGGCATCTTAGTGGACCCGACAAAGATAAAATCTGTCAGAGATTGGCCAACGCCGAAGTCAGTGGCCGAGATCAGAAGCTTTCTGGGATTGGCAAGTTATTATCGGAGGTTCGTCCAAGACTTTTCACGAATTGCTGCACCGTTAACGAGGCTGACACGGAAGGATGTACCGTTTGCATGGACAGAGGAGTGTACACAGGCATTTGACACACTGAAGCAGAAGTTAACCACGGCGCCTATCCTTACAGTACCAGATGATTCCGGTGGTTTGGTGATACATAGTGATGCCTCAGGGAAGGGATTAGGCTGTATTCTGATGCAGCACGGCCGAGTGGTTGCTTACGCCTCTCGACAGCTGAGAAATCATGAGAAGAACTATCCTACGCATGACTTGGAGTTAGCTGCAGTAGTCTTTACGTTGAAAATTTAGAGGTACTATCTATTGGGCGAGAAGGTAGAGGTGTACACGGATCATAAAAGTCTGAAGTACGTCTTCACTCAGAAGGAACTAAACATGAGGCAGCGCCGATGGCTAGAGCTGATGGCAGATTACGACTTGGACCTTCAGTATTACCCGGGGAAAGTAAATGTTGTACCAGATGCGTTCAGTCGCAAGCCAGCAGTCATGATGTTGACCAATCAGAGGAGCATTATTGAGGACTTTCAGAAACTCGAGCTTGAAGTCGTCACACCGAGCGTACTCAGTCAATTTTGGCAACTATAGGTGCAGTCTTCCCTTGTGGATCGCATCAAGGCTGCACAAGCGAATGATCCTCGATTGCAAAAGTTCAAAGCGCAAGTAGAAGCCAGGCTGAGAATGGACCTGATCATACATGAAAACGGTTCTCTGAGATTCGGTAGCAGACTCTGCATACCCAAGGGAGATGTTCGAGAAGAGGTACTGGCTGAAGCGCATAGTTCAGCTTATTCTGTGCATCCGGGAGGTACAAAGATGTATCGAGACCTAAAGCAGCATTTTTGGTGGAACGGAATGAAGCGGGAAATTGCGAGGTTCGTATCCAGGTGCTTGGTATGCCAGCAGGTGAAGGCAGAACATCAGAGGACGGCAGGACTACTGCAACCACTTCCGATACCAGAATGGAAGTGGGAGCACATTACCATGGATTTCGTGACGGCCTTACCGCGGAGCCCTAGGGGCAACAACGCCATTTGGGTTATCGACCGCCTCACGAAAGCTGCACACTTCTTACCATTCCGAGTGGGACAGTCGACAGAGTCACTGGCTGAGAGATACATGCAGGAGATAGTACGACTTCACGGAGTTCCAGTCAGCATTGTGTCAGATCGAGACACCAGATTCGTGTCGCAATTCTGGAGGAGCTTACAGGAGAGTTTGGGTACCCACCTCAAATTCAGCATAGCTTATCACCCGCAGACGGATGGAAAATCCGAGCGTACGATTCAGACGCTCGAGGATATGTTGAGAGCCTGCATGTTGGACTTTCAGAGTCCCTGGGAAGACCATCTGCATCTAGTCGAGTTTTCCTATAACAACAGTTACCAGGCTAGCATCCAGATGGCTCCTTTCGAAGCACTTTACGGGCGGAAGTGTCGATCCCCAGTGTGTTGGGATGATGTGGGAGAACGAAGATTACTGGGTCCCGAGCTCATTGTTCAGACAGTCGACAAGGTCCAAATGAACAGGCAGCGTATTAAGACGGCTCAGGATCGACAGAAGAGTGGGCAAATACCAGCAGAAGGGCACTAGAATTTGAAGTCGGAGATCACGTGTTCCTGAAGATTTCCCCTACCCGTGGAGTTATCAGGTTCGGAGGTCGGGGAAAGCTCAGTCCCCATTTCATCGGACCTTTTGAGGTGCTAGAGCGAGTAGGAGAGGTGGCTTACCGACTTGCTTTGCCTCCATCGCTAGCTAGTGTGCACAATACCTTCCACGTGTCACAGTTGCGGCATTATGTTCGAGATGAGAGCCATGTTCTGGACTATTCGGAGCTAGTTTTGGGTACCGATCTATCATATGAGGAGCAGCCCACTACCATCCTCGACCGCAGAGAGAAAGTGCTGAAGAACAAGGTCATTCCGTTAGTCCAAGTGTCTTGGGGCGGTCGTTCCCCAGGGGAATCTACCTGGGAGCGGGAGGAAGATATCCGTACACGTTTTCCATATCTCTTTGTTTAGTACTTTTGTTTCTTTGTATCCTTGTTAAATTTCGAGGACGAAATTTTTGTAAGGGGGGTATGATGTAAATCCCCGTTTCCTTCAATTAGAATCTTTCTATATTTTTCCCAAGTCCCCGAATGTTATCCCATTTTTCCGGTATCATTATTTTGTGTGAAGGTTAGTGCGTAAGTTGTGTTAATTGTTTTTCTAAACCAATTAAAAAAAACCAAACCCAAAGTTAAAACCAAATATATAATTTCCCACCATTTTTCCCAAGCCTGTTTCCCTTTTAAATCCAACCCCAGCCCATTCCCACCAAAACCCCAAACTCAGCCCAGCCAGAAAAAAAAATCAAGAAATAAAAACAAATGAATTAAGCCGGCCCACTCCCCTCCTCTGCCCAAGAAAAATAAAAAGGAATTTAATTAACCCCCGGCCCAGCCCGTTTCCCCCCAAACCCACGCCCGCAGCAAACCCGACCCGACCCGCTTCTTTAACCCTTCTTCTCCCCACGTCCAAACTCTTTCCCGCTCACTTTTCCAACCCACGACGTGCACATCGCCAACGTCGCCCGTGCCGTTGCCCCACGTCCCCACGACCTCGACCACGATTCCTCACCATCTCCTCGTCAAACCCCTTTCTCCTCTCTCCCTCACACTCTCTCTCAAACTCTTCTCTCTCCCTACAGAAACACAACCTCGAGCCACTGCAGCCACTCCCTCCGACGACGACAACGAACCTCCTCCAACCTCCTCCTCCATCATCGAACACCCTAGCCTCCTCCTAAAGCCCTCTCCTCACCATTTCTAACCTCCGCAGACCCCCCTGCACACCCAACCCACTCGCCACCGAACTCGACCACCACCTGCACCCTCACACCGGCGAGCTCCCCACCATATCGTCGACGCCCCTGCACCCTCCTCGTCATCAGCATCATCACCATCACTACAAACCCGAGCCCCACTACCTCTCTCTCTCTCTTTCAAACCCTAAACACCAAGCTCCGACCCTCGCTGCGCCATCGCCGGAGTGACCACCGCCGATCATCGTTGACCCCACCACACCCTAGGAGACCCACAGCACCACCGTCCGCTTCCAGCGAACACGAGCCATCCCCGGACAACTCCGACGTCGAACCCGAACGCGAGCCGAGGCCGCGAACCCTAGCCGCGCCGTTCGTCGTGCGTCCATGCCGTTTCCGCTGCCGTGCATCGCCAAAACGTCTCCAGGCAAGTACCCTACTTGCTACATGCTAGTCTATTTCCGTTACAAAACAAAACCGTATTAATTCCATGTTTACGATTCATGAAAACTTATAAGGCATAAGTGTTTGATGTAAGATCCAAGAGAAAACCTTCATTTAATTTGACGGAACTCGATTGCATATTATGGCCCGTGTGGCAATGAGCACTATGTAGAAATTTTACTGGAAAATACAATTGTTAATGGCTTAAACGAACACCCCCAATTACACCCGTAAAAACTGGGAATTTCCCGCACCTGAAATTAGTTAAAATCACAATTAATTGTGTACACATTGAAACGATTCGTTCGAGGGATAAAATCGAAGCAGACTCGACGACCTGTAACCCTATGCAAGTTCTTAGTTGTTTCTGTACTGAAATTATGACGAGAATTGGTTCGGAGAGCGGCTCTGGACTGCAGTCCAGAGTAGCTCTGGTTGTTGTTTTCTGTCTCGTAATGATTACTAGCTTGCTGTCTGAACTCGTATGTTGCGGAACCCTACACCTCATTGAAGATGAAACTGTTATCTAAATAACTCAAGTAATTTCACCCCATTTTATAGTCGTTTACTATTTAAACTGCAATTTAAAAGATCAGGACGCATAGCAGTCCCAAACAGAAACAGAATTGATACACTAGTGTTGGACAGCGTATAACTTCTGACGTACAGATGCGATTGAGAATCCGTATATTGCGTTGAAAACCCTACTGAAAACCCTAATTTTCATTTAACTATAGCGTCGCTAAATTCTGAGCCCAACTGGGTGAAAATTGTGCCGCGAAATGGACGTTCAGTTCAGAAACTTAATTTCCTGCAGCGAGCACTTAAATTGAAATGGCTGTAACTTGAATACCAGAAACCCGATTGTACTGAAACAAATTTTTCTGAACTGTTTATAGAGTGTACTTGTTACCGTATTTGTAAAGTTTCATTGAATTCTGAACATATGAATTACTGCAATTTTTGTAAGCTTATGACGTGCATAATAGTTCATATCACACATGACTTGTTAACCGCATAAATGTACATACCTTACCCAACTGCCATATACATAGTGATAGTGCGCGTTATTATTCAGTGGACATTGCATTATCGTGCGTGAATGATATTGGTTTAGGAGTGTCAAGTACGCCAATGGAAAAGTGAATGATTCGTGACAGTGATTAATACAGTGAACAGTGACAAAACCGTGCTATTGGTGCATACTTGTACACGTCTAAATCATAATCATCAATAGTGTAAACCTGAGGAAAAAGGGGAAATCGAAGTGGAAAGAGCATCGTATTTAGCGGGACCGTGTTTTAGAGGATGATCATTCGAACAGTGATTCTTATATATATTAGGTAGGATCTAGCGATCCGGCTGACAGGGTTATGTCCCGGGCGTGTGGGCCGTTGTCTCGGGTATGTACGAGACTCATGTTAAACATGATCCTCCTTTCCACTATACGATTTCAAACATGACCTAGAGACTGATAGGGACACAGATCATACTTTGCATCATTTAGTGACATAGCGATTATCAGCATTTTACTTTCACTGTTATTATCGTATTTGCATGTTTCTTGTTATTAATATAAAACTTGCTATTACGTCGCTCTGACGACTTGAGTGTGCATGCTCAGACCTCGAGGAAGAACCAGCGCAGGAGTCGGATTTACCTTTCGAGCTGACGGAGATCTAGTTTGGAGTACCTTTTTCTTCGTTTCTGTTTTCCATAGAGATCTTGTATTCGAACTCGGTTAGTAGTTCTTTCCTGTTTATTTGTGAATTGTGAACAATGAAAATTCTACATAATAATTTAGTGATGTATTTCCTTTACTGCTGTGCTTTGTTTACTGATTACCATGTAATGCTAGAAGCCGAAATGTGACTACGGCGGGATTATTTCTTGACCGTAGGAGCATGGCTAGCCTGGTCATCCCTCGTTTTCCATATTTTGGGAAGCGGGGCGTGACATTGACTTTCACCCATCTGGAAGATCAATGGTGATATTGTTCTTGACTCGCCATAGTTTTAGTAAAAAGGATTTTTTCAGAAAACAGTAGTGGGAGTATGGTAGAACTGGAAGAGATTCCAGAACCGCAATCGATTACGGAAAATTTAATAGGACATAAATATTCAATCAGGTTTGACATTCCATTAGCCACTTCGCAGATATGGTGGGTAACCTCAGACACCCGAGAGGTACTCCGGTAGCCTCAAGGACGGTGACATGGAGGTTCTTGTTTACCCAGACTTGCCATTACTGTTGTTCCAGGCTATGAGACCCGGCAGGAGGATGAGTATATCGTCGTTCTAAACTAGCTTTAGAAGTGCATGTGTATATGACTCTGGCAAAGGGTTGTCATAGTCAGTGGGAGCAGCGGAAGCATAGTGGACAAGTAGCTTATGTCTATTTATAGACTAAAGCAGATATAGCGGAGATAGATCATCTATTTTTGATGTGACAGTCATGGCTTTGACTTCATCAGAATAAGGGATGGACCTGTTAAGAAGGTAGTAGGGTGTGATGTCCTGATATTTAGATGACATGCACTTTGTAAGAAGTGAAATTCCTGCACTACGATCGGTTATACCTTGGTTGTCAAACAGTAGTTTCTCCACACAGGATATGGATATAATATCTGACATTCTGGTTACTAGATCTATGGTTTTAGATCTATATTTGGGTAGTTTCCCAATTTGGGTACTTAGACAGTATTCTAAAGGTATTTAGAATAGATGACTCCTGGCATGGTGGTGTACCTGCAGGTGATGGAGTCACCCTCTCTAAAGGTGTCTTACAGACTAAAGGAGAGAAGGATGTGCATGATTAACATATCACTTGCTTAGGCAATTGAGTTGATCATGAGATGTCAAGTACCACACCAGATATTGTTTTTGCACTAGCTGCAATAAGTTTATATTTATCCAATCCTGGAGAAACATTCGGAGGCAGTTTTAGAACATAAGTGGATGTTCTACGGATTTGATGACAGCAGCATCCTTCGGGGATGGTTACCATTCCAGGCTTCCAAGGTGACATGGATGACAGAGTAATTGTCAGAGTTATAGTTTTCCCTCTGACGAGGGGCTGTAGTTTGGACAGATGGTCCAGGCAGATACTGAGGAAGGCATGGCGCAGGATACTGATTAGGTTCAGTTGATGATACAGTCTAAGAAGTTTGGATTTGGAGTTCATTTATGAACTAGGTCCCATCAGATATCCAGACATATTCTAAGACAGGTATTGCTCAATTCGGGAGATGGCTTTCTCCGCGAACTTGAGATTAAGAGAGACATAGAAAGAAACATCAGGGTGGATCCACTCATTGAGGCTATTTCTCAAACACAAGAGTTTTACAAACGAGCTTTGTGAAACTGATTAGTAGAGGAGTTGGATGTTCGGTATCACATGGGCTGTGAGTATGCGACATCGCAATAATTAGCCTTAAGTGCAAGTGGGAGATTGTTGGATGTAGTGCCCTCAAAGTAAATTATTGGATCGCACGCATATGATTGCAATGATTGAGGAGGACCTATACCCGTAGGACAGTCTTACTCGAGATGATAGTATGCTGTCTGGTTTACCTTTATCAGTCGTGTACAGTTTTAGGTGACATGATCACTATTACACGTTGACAGAGCCCTTAGGATTCTTACTTCACTACCGGCAGTACAATGGCGATCATATACGTGAGAGTTGGGTAGTCTATAAGCACATCCTTAAAAGTGGTCTCTAGTCGTGGGAGTTTCGAGACAGGGCATCGATACTCTGGAGTAGACTAGTGTATACAGTCGAGACCCCGACGAGGGGCGGTGGCCAATCTCACAAGCTATTGGTGTCAGTTGGTTCACCTAAGATGTATATAGGTGCTCATTGGGTTATGAGTGCACCGGACAGGACTCGCCGGGAACCTGCTAGTTGGTATTATAGCTAGCGTCAGATAGCAGTTCCCTGGTGACATGTGTACAGGTTAGTTCATCGACCTGAGGTTGTCATTTGTCTCGTGTGAGTTCCCACTGTGCTTTGATTATTACCCTACCACGGCTCAAAGGAGTCGTGCAAACAGGTTTTAGTTGGGTACAGTCCCAAGTCACATGGAGGCAAGTGAGCGGATCGGCAGGGGATTCGTTTCTCCCGGTATTGGGGGTGAGATCGCGTTGTGTCTAGGAGAGCTATTACACAAAACCCTCGGCCGAGGCAGGAGATTTACTGGTAGGTACTCCAGTAGTATCTCAGGGTGTTCTGGGCTACACTCTGACATGACTTATACCGCTATTGGGGGTCTGACGTTACCAGCCCCCTAGACCTGATATGCGATGCTCATAGACGAACGGACCGGGATATTGTCACTGATAGGCTCAGTAGGGTTCCAGCATGAGTTCGCTCATCAGCTTCCCTTTCTGTCAATACATGGGCAGCCGTTACGTACAGCTAGTACCACTGACGGCTTGTGGTTAAACCCACCGCCAGAGTATTGACGAGTCTTTAGAGTCCCCCACAGTTTGTTTTCCAAGTTCGGGCGAAACGTTGTAGAGGCCGTATGGTTTTATGGCAGGGTTCGAACATGCTTGTGCACTTGTGCACGTGTCATGGTTCGGACAGATAATACTGGTGGGTTTTGGTTTAAGCCGGATCCGAGTATTATATTGTGTAGGGATTTTTTTTGTCTCGTTGCATTTTGTATTCGGTCGAAATGCAAATGCGGGTATGTATATACAGTTGTGCGACAATCCTGTAATTAGTTACGGGATTGCTTTTTGAAGTTTCCAATTTTTCTCCGCTTGATTAAACTTTTGGTTTAAAGTTTAATTATGTTGAATATGTGATTAATGTTGTGTAAATCTTTTTTTGTCCAAAATTTCCATTCATATCATCATGTCCGAAATCATTGTGATGATGTTGAGTTATTTGTTGGTTGCTTCTAGTTTGATGAGGTGGCTAAATTAAGCATGAGTCATTTTTTGTGAGTCATCCTTCTTCATTAAAGTCTTTTGGTTCACTTGTTGATATTTGTGGTTGTGATAACGATTACTCTTATCGTCACCACATCTTTTCCTACACTCACCTCCCCCATTTCAGTTTTCACAGTGAGCATTTTTGGTATTGTGGCCGAGAGCACATTCATGAGTGATGGGCTGAAATTATTTTGGCTGAAATTATTTTCTCATTGCTAAAATCTTTGCTCACAAAATTCTATCCATGGCAACTTCAATTAACCTTCATCCAATTCATTGTGTGCCTTGAGACAAACTATTCTACGCTCTCTCTACTTCAATCTTGGACATGTCAGTTAGCAAACTTCATGTCCGAGTTGCCTCGGTTTAGAGGCGGGAGCCCGTATAAAGATTCGTTGACGTGGTGCAACTTCGATAAGGAAACCAGAGATCGAGCGAGATCGGAGATGCCGCGAGGAGCGTGGGATGATGACTAAAAACCGAAAAACACGGATCGATCGGTATAGCCATTCTAACATCTTTGTAGTTTGCTTGTTTAGTGTTAATGGCACGATCCGGGTTACAGTCTGCGCTAGCGCCAGTTGTAAAAGTTTTTATTCCGCGTTTGGCCTCAGATTATTGGCCGGGGCGCTACCGTAGAGTTACATGGTATCAAAGCCACGCCATTAAAATTTACTAGCTTGTTCTAACATGTTTGAAATATCGATCGAATGAAATTTCCAAAACTGCAATTCCAAATTTAAAGTTTCTGTCGAAATTTTTTTGTCGTCTAAAAATTATTTTGAGTATGTCAGAAAATCGAGCAGGCTTTTCTAAGACAGTAGAAGAAATTTGGTAGACTGATCCTACAAAACTGCCGTGGAACCCATGGGTTTGCCGCGGTTCTGCTGCCGTTTTGGGGCTTCACTGCACCATTTTTCTTCTGGGTGACTTTCATGTGGAATTGTGGTTTCTGAAATATTTTGTTTAGGCCCAGATTTGTTTGAGTACTGGATTTGTACTTGGGGCCCACTTCGGAAAGTTTTGTCGATCGGAATTTTAAATGTGTTAGTTTACAGTACTTACATTATATCTGCGGCCGTGAATGTCATTTGAGAGGTATAATTCGTCTAATTGCTATAGTCCTTTTAAACGGGTTTGCGAACGTGACATTCGCGTTGATATTCTGTGTTGTGCTGTGATATTGCGGATTTGTCGTGGTGGATAGTTGTGTGCAATAGTAGTGCAGTATGTATTTATTTGTACATTTGATATCGCGGGGCGAGCATCCCATATGTGGACTGCCGTCGCTGCCTGTTTGTATATTATTCTTTTGGGGCACGACCGGGTTGAGGTCGATGTACCCGTTGTACATATTTTCATTTCTGTATTAGGATTACCCCGCGACGGAGTGTACGGATAGCCAGGTTCTAGAGGGCAACGGGTCTGCATCTCATAGCTTTGAGACGGAGGGGGCCTCACTCTAGAATTGGCAGACTATTCGCCGCACTCGTAGGGGGTACAGGTTGACCCAAGATGGAGTGCCCAAGTTACCGGATTCCGTGAAGTGCTGGGTGGTCCATTCACTTTGCCGTAGGGGGCAGCCTCGCTTCAGGTTTTGGCGGGTAACTTGCCGTACTCGTAGGGGTCTAGGTTTCATTGCACAGGCTATCCACACGACCAGGAGAACGTCGGGTTTCAGTTACGGCTCTGTGAAACCCGGGGATCCCAGATTATCTGTATTGTTCTGTGATTCTTATTACTTTTCTGTAATGTTGCATTTATCATGCCTGGAGCGATTATTGTATATTGATATATATACTAGTAGATATTGTATATGTTTTACACCCGCGCTGGTCCAGTCCCCGTTCTGTCGTTAGTTAAGTAATCTAACGGGTGATGACGGGACCCAGTGACGAATTCGGACGGCATATACGTACATTTTATTTTCGTTCTTTACTGGTGTGATTAATTGATGGGACTGCGTTGATTCTGATCAATGCAAAGGAAAAACAAACCTGTTTGACGTTGTTGGAATAGTTTTCAAAAAGTGTTATTACAAGGACGTTTTCTTTTGTTGTGCACAGTGGTATTCAGTTGGAATATCCTGCACCTCATTCGACGAGGCAAGAGCCGAGATCCCTTCACCGGGAGTGACCCCTTGGGCAGAAGTTTGCGTCAGGGTAATAACTTCACTATAGTCGATTACTTGTTGTTTTGCATCGCGGTATTCAGTTGGAATATCCTGCACCTCATTCCATGAGGAAAGAGCTGAGATCCCTTCACCGGGAGTGACCTCTTTAGCAAAGGTTTTCGCCACTATATTTTTGTTAAAAGCTATTAGGTTCCTTCAACGAGATCAAGTTCATTACGTTAAAGGTTTTTCGCCAAAACCAGTCGTAGCCCTCCGTTATTTCATATGAATGGTAAGTAGTATTCAAGCTATGTTTGTTTGGCCCTTAGTCAAGACATAGTGATTGGTAGCTGCTGGGGTGTTCACATGTTGCATAGATAGATGCGTTGGTTTAGGACAGTCGTATTACTTTGTTGGCCCTTAGTCAAGAGTATGTACGGGTGGATTCAAATCAACCTGGATAATGACGGGAAGAACTTGACATGTGACTTATGATTTGTTGGCCCTTAGTCAAGGTCATAAGAGCATGGAGTAAAAATCCACATCGGGAGTTTCTAAAGAAACTAAAACTTGCCAGGCATGCGCATACCTTCTGGAGTGTGATAACGTGAGTGGATTCCTTCACGTTATCATGCGATGAGAGTTGGATCCCGATTCCTACTGATGAGTTAGTTTGCTCTTCAGGTGATCCCGACTAATTCTTCTTTCAAGTTTGGGGGAGAATTTGATAATACAGTGGAAGGTTTCCTGATTAGATAAAGTGATAACCATTCTGATCCAGGTTAGAGTGCACGCAGAGTGTTTCTTTTCTCTCTCTCTCATTGGCAGCGACCATTGACCGACCTTAGACTATGACTCGGTAACTAAGTTGACCGAATTTTATTAAAACACTGGCTTTTGAACTGTCTGAGTTGCATACATCATTGCCACTCCTTCTTTTACCCTTTGAATTTCTCCAGAACACCTCATATCACTACGAACATCCACTTCCATTGGATAAATCCATCGTATGGTTATATACGAACTCGAAGGGACTTCTTCGGGGATGGATTCAGGTTCAGGAGAAATTGAATTGGTTTATTCAGTTGTCTTTTATCATCACCTTTTGTCAGGTTGCGAGGGCTCCTTGGTTTAGGAGAGTTCACCTATTACGCTTATTGGAGTTTTCTTCCAAACCATAGGCAAGTGCCGAAAGGTAGGGAAAGGAGAAAAACAATTAGCCTAAGTAGGGTGTACAGAAGCTAATAAGTAAAGACATATGAAGGGATTAGAAAGAGGGCAAAGTAAATTGTGACTGCTATCATTCATGACCAAACCACGTAATTCATCGCCACTCCTATTTCACCTTTGCTTTTCTCCAGTTGAGGAGGAATAGAATAAGGTTTTATTCAGTTGTCTTTTATCATCACCTTCTCTCAGATTGTGAGTACTCCTAGTATTAGGAGAGCACACCAATTATGCTTACTGGATAGTCTTCTTCCAAACCATAGGCTGGTGCCGAACGGTAGGGAAGGAAGAAAACCATTAAGCCTAACGAAGGTGTACAGAAGGTAATGACTAAAGACAAATAAAGGGATTTGGAGAGATGGCAACGTCTTATACGGTTACAGTCATGAATCTGGATATTGGAATAGGCATTACTATGAATACCAGGATACCCCTTCGAAATATATTCATGTTTCAGTTTCACTGTGCGTTGTTAAAGGAAAACCGATTTTCTAATTAGATACTTACTCCAGGGTATGTACTTACCAGGTATGATTCTCGCATCTGTATGATTTTACAGATGATGAGTAGGAGTAAGTTATTAGGAATTAGGTGATCATCCTCAATATATAGGAATTCGTTGTAATTGGTGATATTTGATGAAATCGTCTGGGTACAGTTTTCAACCTACGACGCACAGGGTTTGAGTTATTCAACTCAGGGGACTCATACAGAGTATTGTATGTTGTCCAGTGTCCATCAGGACAGAGGGGTTGGTCCTCGTACTATATTCTGTTTACTTGTGACTTCTCTAGTTTTTAGACGAGTGTTTCGTAGAAATACTAGGTCTAAGTTTTGAGAAGTTATAGGTACAAGAATAAAGTAGAGAATCAGGTGTCGCAAGTATCGGGATTCTTCAAGGTGATCGAAGATGCAGATACTTGTGATTGGTATTCAGTTGATAGTAATAGTTTTGAGAAAATTATTTCTCTTTCGGGTTACTCATAATTGGATGAATTCCTAAGTTGAGTAATGCTGATTAGCCTCTCTCAATTAAGTTGACATGCGCTGGAGACAGCTGCATGATTTGAATCTGGTTCCAATTAAATCAGTGCCAAAATTTCTATATTGGATATAGAATGGTTCATATCTTAACGATGTTAAGGTACGGGGAGTTGTCCGGTTTATGCTTAAAACCAGACTCTGGATAACTCATGACACGTTTCTGTAATGGCAGTTTGTAGGTTAACCCAGGCTATGACGAGAGTTGACTTTTTACCATCTGGAAGATCAATGGTTATATTGTTCTTGACTCGCCACAGTTTTAGTCAAAAGGATTTTTTCAGAAAACAATAGTGGGAGTATGGTAGAACTGGAAGAGATTCCAGAACCGCAAACGATTACGAAAAATTTAATAGGACCTAAAGATTCAATCAGGTTTGACATTCCATTAGCCACTCCGCAAATATGGTGGGTAACCTCAGACACCCGAGAGGTACTCCGATAGCCTCAAGGACGGTGACAGGGAGGTTCTTGTTTACCCAGACTTGCCATTATTGCTGTTCCAGGCTATGAGGCCCGGCAGGAGGATGAGTATATCGTCGTTCTAAACTAGCTTTAGAAGTGCACGTGTATATGACTCTGGCAGAGGGTTTTCGTAGTCAGTGGGAGCAGCGGAAGCATAGTGGACAAGTAACTTATGTCTATTTATAGACTCAAGCAGATATAGCGGAGATAGATCGTCTATTTTTGATATGACAGTCATGGTTTAGACTTCATCAGAATAAGGGCTGGATCTGTTAAGAAGGTAGTAGGGTGTGATGTCCTGGTATTTGGATGACATGCACATTGTAGGAAGTGAAATTCCTAGACTGCGATCAGTTATACCTTGGTTGTCACACAGTAGTTTCTCCACACAGGATATGGATATAATATCTGACATTCTGGTTACTAGATCTATGGTTTTAGATCTAGATTTGGGTAGTTTCCCAATTTGGGTGCTTAGAAAGTATTTTAAAGGTATTTAGAATAAATGACTCCTGGCATGGTGGTGTACCTGCAGGTGATGGAGTCACCCTCTCTAAAGGTGTCTTATAGACTAAAGGGGAGAGGGATGTGCATGATTAACATATCACTTGCTTAGGCAATTGAGTTGATTATGAGATGTCAAGTACCACACCAGATGTTGTTTTTGCACTAGCTGCAATAAGTTTATATTTATCCAATCCTGGAGAAACATTCGAAGGCAATTTTAGAACATAAGTGGATGTTCTACGGATTTGATGACGGTAGCCTCCTTCGGGGACGGTTATCATTCCAGGCTTCCAAGGTGACATGGATGACAGAGTGATTGTCAGAGTTATAGTTTTCCCTCTGACGAGGGGCAGTAGTTTGGACAGGTGGTCCAGGCAGATACTGAGGAAGGCATGGCGCAGGATACAGATTAGCTTCAGTTGATGATACAGTCTAAGAAGTTTGGATTTAGAGTTCATTTATGAACTAGGTCGCATCAGATATCCAGATATATTCTAAGACAGGTATTGCTCAATTCGGGAGATGGCTTTCTCCGCGAACTTGAGATTAAGAGAGACATAGAAAGAAACATCAGGGTGGATCCACTCATTGAGGCTATTTCTCAAACACAAGAGTTTTACAAACGAGCTTTGTGAAACTGATTAGTAGAAAAGTTGGATGTTCGGTATCACATGGGCTGTGAGTATGCGACATCGCAATAATTAGCCTTAAGTGCAAGTGGGAGATTGTTGGATGTAGTGCCCTCAAAGTAAATTATTGGATCGCAAGCACGTGATTGCAATGATTGAGGAGGACCTATACCCGTAGGATAGTCTTACTCGAGATGATAGTATGCTGTCTGGTTTACCTTTATCAGTCGTGTACAGTTTTAGGTGACATGATCACTATTACACGTTGACAGAGCCCTTAGGATTCTTACTTCACTACCAGCAGTATGATGGCGATCATATACGTGAGAGTTGGGTAGTCTATAAGCACATCCTTAAAAGTGGTCCCTAGTCGTGGGAGTTTTGAGACAGGGCATCGATACTCTGGAGTAGACTAGTGTATACAGTCGAGACCCCGATGAGGGGCGGTGGCCAATCTCATAAGCCATTGGTGTTAGTTGGTTCAGCTAAGATGTATACAGGTGCTCATTGGGTTATGAGTGCACCGGACAGGACTCACCGGGAATCTGCTAGTTGGTATTATAGCTAGCGTCAGATAGCAGTTCCCTGGTGACATGTGTACGAGTTAGTTCATCGACCTGAGGTCGTCATTTGTCTCTTGTGAGTTCCCACTGTGCTTTGATTATTACCCTACCATGGCTCAAAGGAGTCGTGCAAACAGGTTTTAGTTGGGTACAGTCCCGAGCTACATGGTGGCAAGTGAGCGGATCGGCAGGGGATTCGTCTCTTCCGGTATTAGGGGTGAGATTGCGCTGTGTCTAGGAGAGCTTTTACACAAAGCCCTCGGCCGAGGCAGGAGATTTACTGGTAAGTACTCCAATAGTATCTCAGGGTGTTCTGGGCTACACTCTGACACGACTTATATAGCTATTGGGGGTCTAACGTTACCAGCCCCTAGACCTGATATGCAATATAACAACCGAGTCCAGTTATACCAATTTCAGTTACTGTATGTGTTGTTTGTGTGCTTACTTCATTTACCATGTTTGATTTTGAGTGGTAGTTACTTTATATTCGACCCGTTTACCTGAGGTTGTTGTTTCCTAGTTATAGATTACCCCGACATTACATATTCTGCATATAGCAATCTAGGTCACTTATAACAATTTAAAACTACATAACATGGCCTGCTTAATACCCCTAACCCTATGGTAGCGTCCTTACCTCGTGTTCTCGTCCCGTTCAGTGAAACGGGCGTGTTGGACGGCTACGCGCACGTGCGTGCGTCCGTTCTTGGGGGTATACTTTTCTGTCGCAAAATCCTTCATTTTGATTTTTGGAACTTTCTAATAATTTTCATATTTCAAATCTAAAATTTTGGACCCGACCCGGGCATATTTTCTGAATTATTTTACATCCCGCCAAAATTCTATTGTTTAAATTTTAAATTTTAACTTCTAAATATTTTTCAGTCTGTAAGATTTCCTTAAACTAAATTTTAAATCTTTTAAATTTTCCTTAACTGAATTGCCTCTCTCCCTTTACATTTTTTTACTACAGCCAATCAAAACCCTTCATTTTTCCTTCCCCAGCCAATGAAAATCGTTCGTTAAAATCTTTTCTAAAATTTTTCCTAACAAATTCTTATTTCGTTAACCAATCAGAGCGTTCCCTTTTGTGCAACTGGGCCCCACGAACTTTCCCTCTCCCTCTCTCTTTCTCCTTCTCTCTCCTCCCACGAGCTCTCTCTCTCTCTTCTCTTTCTCTCTCCTCTCGCGCCCACTCTCTCTCCTCTCGCGATTACTATTCACTCCTCGTTTCTCGTCACCGCTCTCACGATCGGGTCACCTTCCTCCTGCGTCTTCTTCTTCTTTTCTTCTTCTGTTTTAGACGCCGCAGCCTCGCCATGAGAACTCCAACCTCAGATCAATTTCCTCAAACCCTAACTCCCTCATCTCCCCAACTCCAATCGAGCCTTGTCACCTCCTCCTCCTCTCCATATTCTTCTTCTCCTTCTTCCTCCGAAGCCTCTCCTCTACACGCACACACCGAGCACCCTTCAACCCAACATCCCCGAGCGTCGCCGACGATCCCAGCATCGCACCCACCATCATCACCATCTCGTCTCCATTGTTATCTCCTTCTCCTCACCGTCATCATCATCTTCTTCTTCTTCTTCTCCCTCGTCCGAGCCAGCCACACCTTCACCTGCACCCAAGAAACCCACTTTCACCGTCTAAGCCCATCGCCGCCGACCACCCTCGCCATCGCCGTCTCTCCTTTCTCTCCTCTGTCCCTCTCCCTTTCACGTGAACCCTGCACACTCCTATACCCGAAACCCTAGTTTAACCCAACCAAACCCTAACAGCAAAACCCCATTGCCGGAGCTCCGTTCATCGCCGTTGACTCCTTCGCATCACCCCACTGCAACAACAAGACACATTTCTGGTAAGCTCTCTCATGTCCCCTTCTTCCATTCCTGTTCTCCATCCTTTCTTTTCTTGCTTTATATTTTGTGTCTCATGTTCACTGTTCATCTGTTGCCGAAATCCGGTCGTACCGACGACGATCCCGACAACCCAGCAAGCATCCCTGACCTGTGTGATCCCCTCTTACGTTGTTTGGATCTGTTCCGTGTACCGTGCGCGCGTCGTGACTTTTCCCCGCCGACGCGTAACGTTCCGTACATCGTTTCTTGAATCCGTCGAGGCAAGTTAATCTTGCTACATGCTATTTGAACTACTACTTATGCTATTTAAATTACTACGTACCAATTAGAGTGCACGTTAGATCTGTAGTTCCATTTAATACCAGAATTCCATTTTTTTAACATGTTGACGTCCCATTATAACATTTTAGAATCATGGCTCAAAACATACCAGTTTGCTTTTAGTTCTGTTATACATAGTACCTGCATTCATATTTAAATCTTGTAACAATTATTTGCATGACTTACAGTACCCTTTTATATTTTATACCCTTTCAGACGATCGTGTGCATACAAATCATCTGATTCATATTCAATTATATCTTTAGATTATTTAGTACACTTTAACATGAACTTAACATCCATGATGGTTATAATGTATGCATGTAATGTTGAAACTATATCTTAAACTCAAACTGATAACCGTACATCTAATACTTTAACCTGTACTTTATTTGCATGTCATATTACATATGCCAGTTTATTGTTCTGATAGTACCCATGCTTGTTTACTTATAACCATGATTATTCTAGTTGATTATGAGCACTCGCATGATATCTTGTATACCCTGACATGACTTGCTATACATATAACCTGATCCGACATGGTACCGTACGACTCTCGATATGGCATGACACTTGTATACACTACCCGGCTTGACCTGACGTACCATGGCTTTACCTGTTACCTGATCTTGCGTCTAATGCCAACAAACCTGTCCTGTAGTCCTCACGGACCATTCCTGTTGTCTATCCAGACAAACCTGTGCTTACCTGATCATGTGTTGGCATTAGTGCTAGATTATTTAATACTTGACTTGAACATATATAACTTGGGGGTATGGGGAAATCAGTATTGTAACCAAACGTAACTCAAAGGACCATCCTATTGTTTGCCGTTTTTCCGGGCGTTACGGAATACCCATTGTTTGCCGTTTTTTCGGGCGTTACGGAATACCCATTGTTTGCCGTTTTTCCAGGCCTTGCAGAATACCCATTGTTTGTCGTTTTTCCGGGCGTTACGGAATACCCATTGTTTACCGTTTTTCCGGGCGTTACGGAATACCTATTGTTTGCCGTCTTTCCGGGCGTTACGGAATAACCACCGACGAGTTACGATGAGGATTACATTACTTGGTTTCGAAGACTTAGAATAGATAACCCCGTATCACAGTCTAGATATCTCTGCACGTCACTTGTACCGATACATTCATCGTTATATATTCTCATTATGTTCTTGCTCATACTCATACCTGCATGCTTCATTACCCATGTTAATATTATTGCTTGATATTATGACGCGCTGACGTCTGGGTTTTGCATGGCCCAGATTCCGTACCTTTGCTGCAGTCCGAGCAGGAGTACTTCAGCCAGCAGGCTGAGCAGTGAGGATTCCCTAGTAGTTAGTTCTTTTACTTTTCAGCATTTTATTTCTGATGTGAGCCCGCATTATGGGACATACATTCCAGCTATTCTCGTGTTGGATCTTTTGCTTCCGCATTATTACTATTCTTGACTCATTTTATTTTGGCTTATGGACATGTATTAGATAGTTTTATTTTTGTTCTTGATATCTCTACAGCCGTAATGTGACTGTGGATGGATACTTCCTACCCACAGGTAGCATGGTTGGCTATGTCACTTGCCCATCTTAGCATACTCTGGGAAGCGGTGCGTAACATGGTTCTTTTGGTATCAGAGCCATAGGTTAATCGGGTTGATTTTTTTGTAGTTGGGTATTGTACCCAATACACGAATCAGATACTCGTGATTAGGAAACATGTCCTGCCACCTTGTCGTTTCACCGTTCTTGAATCTTAACCTCCTCCTGATTATACTTTTACGATATGCAAACCTCCTTTGCATATCGACTCGAAACCTGATTCCTTGTTATCTCTAGAACTTAGGCGACTTGGGTGGAGTTATGTAATTGTAGCTATGATACCGCGGCATAGTTACAATGCGGTACTCTATTTAAATAACTCGGAGTTCTAGCCTTGATCTACATTTTGGATCCGTTACATGCTAATCCTTGGGTGTTTTGATTTCAGGAATATGGCAAACAAGAATCTGAAGACGTACCAAAGGCGTCTTGACGAAGCCGCTATGCTTGGAGTAATACGTGGGATGTTGGAAAACCAAAAGCGACAGACCGATCTGATTCAGTAGCAAGCTGAATCTTTTCAGGAAGGTTTGTGGACCGTTGAACAGTCCATGAGCAATGTTGTGGCCAGACCAGTGGATCATGTGGGTACCGTGGCGGATTTCAGGAGACTGAGTCCGTCTGTCTTCACTGGCCTGGAGGAGCCATTGCCAGCGGAACAGTGGCTGGTTGATACGGAGAATTTACTTGTTGCGGCATAGATCCCAGAGGATAAGAAGGTGGATGTGGTACGCATCCAGTTAGTAGACTACGCCCGTGAATGGTGGCTTGTGGAAGAGACCCGCTTGCCCAAGCCGATCAGTTGAGCGGATTTCTCGAAGAGTTTCTTGGAGAAGTTCTTCCCGCGGACTGCACGGGAGGAAATGGAGGAAAAATTCGTCAGCTTGAAGCAGAACGGCGCACCTGTAGATGTGCATGCAGCTGAGTGGACGCGGCTCAGTAGATTCGCTGGACCTTTGGTTGCCAGCAATGCTGATAGGGCAAGACGGTTCATGCGCAGTTTGGATGTGGACATCCAGAGGCAGATTGTCTCCCTGGGTTTGACCACTTTCTCACAGGTGCTTACAGCAGCTCGAGAGCAGCAGAGTCTATCTATGAAGACCGGGAATACACCGCAGCCAGCAGTTACAGCACGGAAGCCGGCATTTGCACCGAATCGAGCAAATGGACGCAAAGGTATTCCGGTGGACAGGCGTGGCGTTGTACCAATGAAGAAGCCAGTTTTGCTCGAGAAAAAGGGAAGGGTGTTGTGCGATTACTGCTAACGACCGGGTCATTATCGAAGAGATTGTCGTAAGAGGCTTGGACTGTGTCTTATTTGCGGATCAGCTGATCACACCATTGATACTTGTCCATCAAAATTACGGTCGAAGGAAGATACTCAGAAGCCACCGCAGAGACAGTTTCCGGGGCAGAAGCTGATAACTCAGGGACCCAATCAAGCTCGAGCCTTTACTCTGACGGCTGAAGAGGCTAAAGCTCCAGAGAAAGTCGTTTCAGGTACCCTACTTGTTCATGGTTTTCTCGCATTAGCGTTTTTCAATTCTAGTGCATCCCATTGATCTATGTCGTCCAAGATTATTACTATACACTCGAAGACTTGCACGACCCTGTTTAGTTTTTGGGACATACACACTGGGAATAGGAAGATCTTAACGAATAGGGGGTGTAAGGATTGTTCTGTTATTGTTGGCGGACGGGAGTTAATTGCAGATTTCTTGGTGATTGTTACCTGCAGTTATGAAGTCGTCTTGGGAATGGATTTTTCGGCACTTTCCAGGTTCACATTGAGTGTAGAGCAAAGAAAGCAAATTTCCAGATTCCCAGACACCCAGAGGTTGTCTGGAAGAAGCAATTCTGTCGGGACAGTCGAGTTAGGGCTAGGCCGACAACTAATGTTCTTCCATCGATGAAGATTGTTAAAGGTGAAGCGCCAGCTGTAGTTTGAGAGTTCATGGACGTATTCAAGGACATCTCGGGTTTACCGCCAAAGCAAGAAGTGGAGTTTGCAATTGATCTTTTTCCTGGCTCAGCGCCGGTCTCTAGAGCATATTATCCAATGGCAGAAGTCAAGAAGCAGGTTACAGAATTACTTGAGAAGGGCTGGGTTCAAAGCAGTAACTTGCCTTGGGGAGCTCCAGTTCTTCTAGTAAAGAAGAAAGATGGCACAAGGAGGATGTGCATCGATCATTGAGAATTAGACCGGGTGACTATTAAGAACAAGTATCCGATCCCTCGCATTGGCAAATTGTTCGAGCAACTTGGTGGCGCGAGGATATTCTCGAAGCTGGATTTGCGGTTCGGGTATCATCAAGTCCGAGTTAAATCAGAGGATATTTGCAAGATGGCGTTCCGAACTCGGTATGGACATTACGAGTACTTAGTGATGCCCTTCGGAGTAACGAATGCACAGCGATATTCATGGACTTAATGAACCGAATCTTTTCATTATTCTTGGACCAGTTTATAGTGGTATTTACTGATAATATTCTGGTCTACTCCAAGAGCAGTGAAGAGCATGCAGAATATTTGGTGATCGCACTGCGGACGTTGAGGCAAGAAAATTTGCATGCAAGGATGAGCAAGTACGAGTTTTGGCATGAAGAAGTGAGGTTTTGGGCATATCGTAGCTGGAGATGGAATCGCCGTTTATCCAAGGAAGATTGCAACAGTTCGAGATTGGCCGATTCCGAAGAATGTTGTGGAGATCAGAAGCTTTCTTGGACTTGTCGGGTATTACAGATATTCGTGAAGAACTCATGAAGGAGGCGCAGTTCAGCGTGTTCCGTACATCCAGGAGGCACGAAGGTGTACCGAGATTTGCGACATCATTTTGGTGGGAAGGCAGGAAACGGGAGATTGCTCATTTTGTAGCAGAGTGCTTGGTGTGTTAGCAAGTTGAGGCTGAACATCAAAAGGTGATGGTTTATTGCAACCACTTCCGATTCCTCAGTGGAAGTGGGAGCAGATGACTATGGATTTCGTGACGACTTTACCGCAGAGTCCTAAGGCAACGATGAAGGTTGGGTGATTGGTGATCGATTGACCAAGGCAGCCCATTTCATACTTTTCGAGTTGGTCAATCAACAGAAACTTTGGCAGAGCGGTACATGCAGGAGATTATAAGATTGCATGGAGTACCGGTAAGCATTGTGTCCGATCGAGACACTCGGTTCTTATCACACTTCTGGAAGAGCATACAGGAAAGTTTGGGGACTCGATTAAAGTTTAGCACCGCTTATCATCCCCAAACAGATGGCCAGTCGGAGAGAACGATCCAAACTCTTGAAGATATGTTGAGAGCTTGCACGTTGGACTTCAAGGGTTCATGGGAGGATCACCTACATTTGGTGGAGTCTTCTTACAACAACAGTTTTCAGGCAACTATTCAGATGGCTCCATTCGAAGCTTTATATAGTCGCAAGTGTCGTTCACCAGTTGTTGGGACGATGTCGGTGAACGAAGATTGTTGGGACCGGGTTTGGTTGTGCAGACAGTTGAGAAAGTTAACACTATCAGAAATCGTTTGAAAACGGCACAAGACAGGCAAAAGAGTTGGGCGGATACGTCGAGAAGACCTCTAGAGTTCTCCGTGGGTGATTTGGTATTCTTGATGATATCACCGACTAGAGGGGTGATTCGTTTCGGAGGTCGAGGAAAATTCAGTCCTCGATTCGTCGGACCCTGATTTGTCTCAAAAACTATCTATAACCGCAATCAAGAACGGCATCACTTGGTAGCTAGCCGGTGAGTACGGGTCGGTCCACAGGGATTTTGTGAATCTCCTAATCGCTCAAACGAGTTAATTCCGATGGGTGTTCGGATTGATTATTAAATCTAAAAACTAAATCTATCTATACTAAGATTATCTAGATCTAATTCTTGCTAGGGTTAGGTTTAGGAATGGTTTGGAAATGTAAATAAATCTCAACGCTTTCTATACCCAAATTAGGATCTAAGAGGAGTTATGGTAATTATTAATAAAGGGGATTAGAATCATCGGGAAGATATTTTCTTCCTCTAGTTTCTTGTCCTTCCTTTATCAATCCTTACCCTAACCTCCATGGAAAACATCACAACCGGGCCTTTATACTACGGTATCACCGCTACCTCGAGGGATAGGGTGCCGTAGGGAGCGGTATGTGCATGTATGCATGGAGTCCTATGAAAATATATAACGGGCAAGAAAGGGATAAGAGATCTCATCTCTCAAAAGCCTTACCCAAAGCTAACCCTAACAAGCGAGGAGACTACTCGCTCATTAGGGAATTTAAAAACATTTATCTAGGGCAAGAATTGAAATTACCTAGGGCAAGAAAATAAATAAATCTACTTACTTTACAGATGGCTCTCTCCAAACATCAACACAGGGTTGTCAGATCTGAATTCATGAAATGAAAAGAGGCACCGATACTCTCCAAAAGAATTCTAAATTTTATTCATAGAAAGAAGCATAGGGAGGCATAACCTAATACAATGATTTAGAGTTCCTATTTATAGAGGATAGGAAACCCTAGGTTACAATTGATTCGCACGTCTGCATTTACAAGAATACCCCTAGGTTGACTAGTCAGCGCCGCACAAGGTTATGGTAAGATTTTTATCCCCTAATCACTCAACCCCGCCGCGGAACCGCGGCCGCAGCCAGGGTTTGGCCGCGGTTCCGCGATCAAACCGGAGAGTTGACTTCTCAGAATTCTTGTGTTGTCTCCTGCTGACTTGTACTTCCTACTTTTACAAGTCTTTTCTCAGATTGGCTTCTACGTCTTCTCCAGATCTTCACAGTGAGTCGTGCAGTGGACTTCTAACCATTCGCTTTGTGTCGACGTCTTGAACCTTGCTTTGTGAACTGATCTTTATGTAGGCTTGATCAATAGTCTTCTGTTTATTGGTCAAAGTCTTACTTTTGCATCGTCTTTTATCTTTTTCACTGTTTTAGATCTAAGAACCTGTAACCTGTAATATGTAGCAGACATGCGTCAAAAGCACCTGTTTATTTATAAAACGAATAAGAATGGCGAATATAATAATACAATATTATCTTTTGGTCGTCCTCGAACTTATACCCCCAAACTTATCTTTTGCTCGTCCTCGAGCAAACTTATTTTTATTCTCTACAAAAAACCTAACCGCACTTTCGCAGGGAAACGTGATTGCACTGAGCTCGTGCAACAAGCCGTTAAACCTCTAGGTGTCCCTAGTAGGAGGAGTGTTGTCTCCCGAGGGTTTTCAGCGGATACTACCCACAAAATCCTATCAATTTAGCCTTTCGACTTTTGTTCTCCAATTAGGTTTTCTAACAAGGAATTCTATTATCGTCGACTCGTAAATTATCCACCCATAGTCTTCACACTTCCTCATCATTTATCTTAAGATTATATATATCCCGTAGACTTACTTAACTTACAGCATCTCTTAAGTTTTCCTTCTAGGGTTCCATCTCCACTTAGGAATTTCTATCAACCCTTACTAAAGATACAAGTTCTATTCTTCACTCCTTTCTTTCATCTAAACTCCAATCACATATCCCCACATGTGTGTATAAATCACCCCTACACTTGGAAATTCAAATCAAGCAATCATACTCTTGTCTGTTGTCCAAAGTACTTATTAATTGGTGAATTTTAATGAATTTTGCTTACACATCCTTCATGCAATCGTTAATACTTCTTGAGGTACCAACAACCGATTACAAGATGTGTTTGCACATTAAAGCGTACTTCCTAGTCTTGCAACACCCAAGGCTTTAGCAGTGACTCCCAAACCAGTTGGTCTAAGACACTAGGTGATGAAGCACCCTCGCTATATATTTTTCTATTTTTGCAGTCTTAAGTAATCACAAAAACCAGTGTTCATTTTTTTCTTTATTCTTTATTCACACTTATATATTTTTTATATTTTTCATCATACTAAGGACTTTAGACAAGAGCATTTCAAGGTCTCTTCTACTATTCCAAGTTTCAAGGTGCGTGATTGTGCAAATTGTAGGGTATACATTTTCAGAATCTAGACTTAAGCTAGGAATTATTTTTCAAACTTATACTTTAATAAAAACATCAATACTTTTCCTTTATTTTGACTTAGCCCAAGAAGTGAACTTAGAATTTGCCTATTTCTAAATAAACTACAAAGACATATACTTTCTACCGTTAAACTTTAAGAAAGGTTATTTTTAGGATTTTTAATTTACTAAGTCTAAGATCTAGTTGTTCCTAACCAGTAAACCTATTTGTCAAACTCAAGTCAAAAAAGCCAAAATTGAATACATTAATTTTTATAATTTTTGAAAATTTTCAATTTTATGGGTTTTAAAATAAGTATACAAATGCAAAAATATGTACATATGAATGCAAAGGAAGAAAATGTACCGAGCATACCCCCAAACTTAAACTTGACAGTGTCCTCACTGTCATGCCACACCAAGAGGGTCAAGAATGTCGGCACTCCCCTGTTTATTTATTTATAAAAAAATTTATTTTTTATTTTTTATTTTTATATTTTAATAGAAAAGAAAACAAAATACATATATACATATATACAATAAGGTCCTCCCCAAACTAAGCAAGGCCGTACATAAGCCAAAGGTTAGCACCAACCATTCAAAAATCTTATCGTGGTAATGGTAGAGTTGGTGAAAGAATGGAGTGGAAAGAAAAGAAATGAGAAGCACACGAGACCGTGTGGGAAGAAAGGTAGAATATGGTCTCGGTGGGGGAGAAGAATGGCGGAAAAGAGAAAGAAGTGTAGTACGAACTTGAGGGTGTAAATCGAGGGAATAAATTAGCGCAATTTGTGATGACTGATGTGTTAAAAATGATTATGCTAATCTATCAACCCGTCGAGAAATGGGGTCAAATTCCTCAAGATTCGCAAGAAAACATGGGTACGTCGAACTTGGTATAGAAGATGAAAGCGTAACGGTCTCTTGCACGGTCGGAACGATAGGACGGACGAAAGGGAGTGATTGAAGGATAGTCGTACTCTCACCTAAGTAATCTGTCTCGAACTTAAAAGATTCCATCAATGGTTCGAAACAACTGTAAGCAACCGAGTCTGATGGTTCAACTAACTCATCTGAAAATGTAAAGGACTCAAACTCGGGAGGTGAGTTTTCAACATCGTCCGAAAAAGTGAAACACTCGTAATCATTATTGTCTGTGAGAACTGTGTCAGATTCAAAGAGAAATTTTTTAAGCTCACAGTCTTCAAGCGTGGTCTTGTGCGTAGTCAGAACGATGGAAAGGAGGGAGGGTGATACAACAGTTAAAGATTTAGGAGAATGAATTGGAAAATCCGACACATCAAACAAAAATGGTTCAACCTCTATATTATCCTCAATACTCTCCTCAATACAATCCTCATAATTCTCCTCAATATTTAGCTCATCCATGCCATTATCATCAAAATCAAGACGCAGATGAAGTTCGGGAGAAACATTTAATGACCCAGGATGATGAATTGGACATACAATTTCAATCAAATCTACGGGTTCATCATCCAAAATATTCCCGGCGTCTAAATCCTCAATCAAGTGAAAATCAATTTTATCTGACACCTCATCAAATGTATGGATATTTATCAATTCAGGTTCTAGATTGGAGGTGTAAAGATCGAAAGATTAAGTGTGGTTTCACTCGAAAGGGGTTCTTCACAATCTGGCAAATCAAGAACTACAAAGTCACATAAGTCGTTTTTATTTGTTCTATTTTCAACTTGTGAATCATTTGGGACAATCGATGGAAAACCGGAGTTGTGGGCTTCAATTGGGTATGGGTAGGTTTGATTTGGAAATGTGTAGAACTCACTCACTCCTCTGAAATTCTCACTCTGTCCAACCGCCTCCTCATACATTGAAAAATTTGAAGCTAGTTGGAAACTAGCTGCCGGTTCACTAGGTTGCATAAGGGCGGCAATGGATGCATCCACATTCCTCACCATTTTGTTTGTTACATAAATATAAGCTGCCAACGACTGTTCCAAACTATACATGGTGGTGAGGGGGTTTCGGTAAAAGATTCGAAATTGTTTGGATACGTGAAACTCCCAAATGGCTGTGTAGAAACAGTGTCTAGTGAAGGTGGGAAAGTCGGGTAGGACTGGTAGGAAGTGGATGGTTGGACAGGAGTAGGATCAACATGTGGATAAAAAGGTGGATGGACTTGTTGATTCCTAGAACTAGATGAGTGGAGAGGGGTGAAAGATCGGCTACGAGATTGAGCAATATGCTCAGCAATGGACATCGGTTTAGGAGTTACAGTAGGACTTGAAAAAGTTGTATCAACGTATGAAGGTGGGGAAGGTTGACATGGTTGACACAAAGTGGGTTGCAAAGTCGAACTATTTCTCCTAGACGCTTCTATTTGATCTTTCAAAGAAATTTTGGGAATGGAAGGATCTTCTTTAAATCGACCGAAACAATTGACGTACGACGCAAAGTTAGGTTCGAGATACCAAAGTTCGGAAAGTGATTTATGATGTGGGGTACCCATGATAGAAGAAAGAGAAGATGAAGAAGGTAGGTGGTGCAAGGATCTCTTAGCGACAAAAGGTTGCAAGTTTTCTAATAAAATTTTCCTTTTTTCTTTGTCTCTTTATTTGGAAAAAATTTTAGCAAAAAAGATTAAGGATATGCAAATCAGGAAAGATCACTTGCAATCAATTATTATTTTAAGCATAGCACAAAGAATCCTGCACAAAATTTGTTATTTGGAAAGGAAAAGATTTTTTAAAGCGCACAAAATTCTACAGGAATTTTTCAGAAAAGATATATCTAGATTTCCAGAGCAAGAACAGAAGACCTTACAGTGCAATTTTCTCAAGATGATGTGACGAGACCACCGAGTTTCCACGGCCCCAACGCGTTCCTGCCGTGTTTTCGCGGTGGGATGTAAGGCACGGTTCCCGAGAAAAAATTATGGATGACGATGACACAAGACCGCTGCCCTTCCGCGGTCAAAAGGGAGATTAGGCCGCGGTTTAGCGGCGGCGTAGGCGGCGCAAGTCCCAAGAAAAATTTTGTAGTTCTGGTTTTTAGACCCTCTTCTGTTCTGATCTTCTGATTTCTGTTTCGCTTTCTGGAAATTTCCAGATCCGTCTTTCGATTGTAGATCCTACAAAATTCACACAAAAATACCTTTCCAAAAATAACAGATGATATATTTTTATATTTTTATATTTTTCAGTTTTTATGATTTTTTAATTTAATATTAACCCGAAATTGCAAAAAGGAAATAACACGCCATCCCCGGCAACGGCGCTATTTGATTCATCTCAAAGAATAATTTATAGCCGCAATCAAGAACGGCGTCGCTTGGTAGCTAGCCGGTGAGTACGGGTCGGTCCACAGGGATTTTGTGAATCTCCTAATCGCTCAAACGAGTTAATTCCGATGGGTGTCCGGATTGATTATTAAATCTAAAAACTAAATCTATCTATACTAAGATTATCTAGATCTAATTCTTGCTAGGGTTAGGTTTAGGAATGGTTTGGAAATGTAAATAAATCTCAATGCTTTCTATACCCAAATTAGGATCTAAGAGGAGTTATGGTAATTATTAATAAAGGGGATTAGAATCATCGGGAAGATGTTTTCTTCCTCTAGTTTCTTGTCCTTCCTTTATCAATCCTTACCCTAACCTCCATGGAAAACATCACAACCGGGCCTTTATACTACGGTATCACCGCTACCTCGAGGGATAGGGTGCCGTAGGGAGCGGTATGTGCATTTATGCATGGAGTCCTATGAAAATATATAACGGGCAAGAAAGGGATGAGAGATCTCATCTCTCAAAAGCCTTCCCCAAACCTAATCCTAACAAGCGAGGAGACTACTCGCTCATTAGGGAATTTAAAAATATTTATCTAGGGCAAGAATTGAAATTACCTAGGGCAAGAAAATAAATAAATCTACTTACTTTACAGATGGCTCTCTCCAAACATCAACACAAAGTTGTCAGATCTGAATTCATGAAATGAAAAGAGGCACCGATGCTCTCCAAAAGAATTCTAAATTTTATTCATAGAAAGAGGCATAGGGAGGCATAACCTAATACAATAATTTAGAGTTCCTATTTATAGAGGATAGGAAACCCTAGGCTACAATTGATTCGCACGTCTGCATTTACAAGAATACCCCTAGGTTGACTAGTCAGCACCGCACAAGGTTATGGTAAGATTTTTATCCCTTAATCACTCAACCCCGCCGCGGAACCGCGGCCGCAGCCAGGGTTTGGTCGTGGTTCCGGGGTCAAACCGGAGAGTTGACTTCTCATAATTCTTATGTTGTCTCCTGCTAACTTGTACTTCCTACTTTTATAAGTCTTTTCTCAGATTGGCTTCTACGTCTTCTCCAGATCTTCACAGTGAGTCGTGCAGTGGACTTCTAACCATTCGCTTTGTGTCGACGTCTTGAACCTTGCTTTGTGAACTGATCTTTATGTAGGCTTGATCAAGAGTCTTCTGTTTATTGGTCAAAGTCTCACTTTTGCATCATCTTTTATCTTTTTCACTGTTTTAGATCCAAGAACCTGTAACCTGTAATATGTAGCAGACATGCGTCAAAAGCACCTGTTTATTTATAAAACGAATAAGAATGGGGAATATAATAATACAATATTATGGTATGAACAGACCCTTTGAGATTTTGGGGCGTGTTGGTGAGGTAGCATATCGATTGGTGTTACCGCAATCCTTGACGAGTGTGCATGACGTGTTTCACGTATCTCAACTCCGTAAGTATGTTCGAGATGAAACACATGTGTTGGATCATTCGGAGCTGACTGTAGGAGAAGACTTGATGTTAAGGAGTGACAGATTGCGATTGAGGATCGAAGGGAAAAGGTTCTTAAGAACAAGGTTATCCCTCTTGTACTGGTTTCTTGGAGTATTCACTCACATGGAGAGTTAACTTGGGAATGAGAAGATGAAATCCGACAGAAAATTCCCATCTTTTCTTGTAGGTTTGTTGGTTGTTTATCCCTTTTGTGTTCTTGGAATTTCGAGGACGAAATTCTTTTGTAGTTGGGTATAATGTAACAACCGAATCCAGTTATACCAATTTCAGTTACTGTATGTGCTGTTTGTGTGCTTACTTCATTTACCATGTTTGATTTTGAGTGGTAGTTACTTTATATTCGACCCGTTTACCTGAGCTTGTTGTTTCCTAGTTATAGATTACCCCGACATTACATATTCTGCATATAGCAATCTAGGTCACTTATAATAATTTAAAACTATATAACATGGCCTGCTTGATACCTCTAACTCTGTGGTAGCGTCCTTACATCGTGTTCTCGTCCCGTTCAGTGAAACGGGCATGTCGTACATCGTTTCTTCAATCCGTCGAGGCAAGTTAATCTTGCTACATGCTATTTGAACTACTACTTGTGCTATTTAAATTACTACGTACCTATTAGAGTGCATGTTAGATCTGTAGTTCCATTTAATACCAAAATTCCATTTTTTAACATGTCGACGTCCCATTATAACATTTTAGAATCATGGCTCGAAACATACCGGTTTGCTTTTAGTTCTGTTATACATAGTACCCGCATTCATATTTAAATCTTGTAACAATTATTTGCATGACTTACAGTACCCTTTTATATTTTATACCCTTTCAGACGATCGTGTGCATACAAATCATCTGATTCATATTCAATTATATCTTTAGATTATTTAGTACACTTTAACATGAACTTAACATCCATGATGGTTATAATGTATGCATGTAATGTTGAAACTATATCTTAAACTCAAACTGATAACCGTACATCTAATAATTTAACCTGTACCTATTTGCATATCATATTACATGTGCCAGTTTATTGTTCTGATAGTATCCATGCTTGTTTACTTATAACCATGATTATTCTAGTTGATTATGAGCACTCACATGATATCTTGTATACCCTGACATGACTTACTACACATATTACCTGATCCGACATGGTACCGTACGACTCTCGATATGGCATGACACTTGTATACACTACCCGGCTTGACCTGACGTACCATGGCTTTACCTGTTACCTGATCTTGCGTCTAATGCCAACAAACCTGTCCTGTAGTCCTCACGGACTGTTCCTGCTGTCTATCCAGACAAACATGTGCTTACCTGATCATGTGTTGGCATTAGTGCTAGATTATTTAATACTTGACTTGAACATATATAACTTGGGGGTATGGGGAAATCAGTATTGTAACCAAACGTAACTCAAAGGACCATCCTATTGTTTGCCATTTTTTCGGGCGTTACGGAATACCCATTGTTTGCCGTTTTTCCGGGCGTTACGGAATACCCATTGTTTGTCGTTTTTCCGGGCGTTACGGAATACCTATTGTTTGCCGTCTTTCCGGGCGTTATGGAATAACCATCGACGAGTTACGATGAGGATTACATTACTTGGTTTCGAAGACTTAGAATAGATAACCCCGTAGCACAGTCTAGATATCTCTGCACGTCACTTGTACCGACACATTCATCGTTATATATTCTCATTATGTTCTTGTTCATACTCATACCTACATGCTTCATTACCCCTGTTAATATTATTGCTTGATATTATGACGCGCTGACGTCTGGGTTTTGCATGGCCCAGATTCCATACCTTTGCTGCAGTCCGAGTAGGAGTACTTCAGCCAGCAGGTTGAGCAGTGAGGATTCCCTAGTAGTTAGTTCTTTTAGTTTTCAGCATTTTATTCCTGATGTGAGCCCACATTATGAGACATACATTCTAGTTATTCTCATGTTGGATCTTTTGCTTCCGCATTATTACTATTCTTGACTCATTTTATTTTGGCTCTTGGACATGTATTAGATAGTTTTATTTTTGTTCTTGATATCTCTACAGCCGTAATGTGACTGTGGATGGATACTTCCTACCCACAGGTAGCATGGTTGCCTATGTCGCGTGCCCATCTTAGCGTACTCTGGGAAGCGGGGCGTGACATGCGATGCTCATAGACGAACGGACCTGACTGTACGGATATTGTCACTGATAGGCTCAGTAAGGTTCCAGCATGAGTTTGCTCATCAGCTTCCCTTTCTATCAATACATGGGCAGCCGTTACGTACAGCTAGTACCACTGACGACTTGTGGTTAAACCCACTGCCAGAGTATTGACGAGTCTTTAGAGTCCCCCACAGATTGTTTTCCAAGTTCGGGCGAAACGTTGTAGAGGCCGTATGGTTTTATGGTAGGGTTCGAACATGTACGTGCACTTGTGCACGTGTCATGGTTCGTACAGATAATACTGGTGGGCTTTGGTTTAAGCCGGATCCAAGTATTATATTGTGTTGGGATTTTTTTTGTCTCGTTGCATTTTGTATTCGGTCGGAATACAAATGCGGGTATGTATATACAGTTGTGGGGCAATCCTGTAATGAATTACGGGATTTCTTTTTGAAGTTTCCAGTTTTTCACCGCTTGATTAAACTTTTGGTTTAAAGTTTAATTATGTTGAATATGTGGTTAATGTTGTGTATATTTTTTTTGGCCAAAATTTCCATTCATATCATCATGGCCGAAATCATTGTGATGATGGTGAGTTATTTGTTGGTTGCTTCTAGTTTGATGAGGTGGCTAAATTAAGCATGAGTCATTTTTTGTGAGTCATCCTTCTTCATTAAAGTCTTTTGGTTCACTTGTTGATATTTGTGGTTGTGATAAGGATTACTCTTATGGTCACCACTTCTTGTCCTACACTCACCTCCCCCATTTCAGTTTTCACAGTGAGCATTTTTGGTATTGTGGCCGAGAGCACATTCATGAGTGATGGGCTGAAATTATTTGGCTGAAATTATTTTCTCATTGCTGAAATTTTTGCTCACAAAATCTTACCGATGGCAACTTCAATTAATCTTCACCTTGAGAAAAACTATTCTACACTCTCTCTAGTTCAATCTTGGACATGTCAGTTAGCAAATTTCATGTCCGAGTTGCCTCGGTTTAGAGGCGGGAGCCCGTATAAAGATTCGTTGATGTGGTGCAATTTCGACGAGGAAACCGGAGATCGAGCGAGATCGAAGATGCCGCGAAGAGCGTGGGATGATGGCTAAAGACCGAAGGACACGGATCGATCGGTATAGCCATTCTAACATCTTTGTTGTTTGGTAGTTTAGTGTTAATGGCACGATCCGGGTTACGGTCTGCGCTAGCGCCAGTTGTAAAAGTTTTTATTCCGTGTTGGATCTCAGATTATTGGTCGGGGCGCTACCGTAGACTTACAATACACAACCTCTCCAACTCGTTCGAGAATATCGAAGGGACCTATGAACCACGGGCTGAGTTTTCCGCGTTTCCCAAAATGTATCACTCCCCGGTTAGGAGAAATCTTCAGAAACACTTGTTCTTCTGGTTGGAACTCTAGAGTCCTTCTCTTCGTATCAGCCCAATGCTTCTGCCGATCTTGTGCTATGCGTAATTGTTTTCTGATTGTTCTTATCACCTCCACTGTCTCGACAATCATCTCGGAACCCAAAAGTTCTCGATCCCCGTCACCGTCCTAACTTAACGGTGATCTACACTTCCGTCCATACAAAGCAGCGAAGGGCGCCATGCAGATACTAGACTGGTGGCAATTTGTAATACCCAGTTTCAATTATATCGTGACCATATTTTTATAAATATTTTCCCCAAATTTTCTACTTAATTTTCTATATTTTTCTATAACCTAATTTATAAACCTTTACCTTAATTAAACCATAACCTTTTAATTACTTATTTTCCGAATTCTTTCTACCCCAAGCCCAGCCTATGAACCCACTCTACCCGAACCCGAACCCAACCGGACCCAATTCCTCACGCCCACTTCTTCTCTTCTTCTTCCTCGCCCCCCTCGTTTTCCCGCCCATTTCCAACGTTCGTTTCCCCCGCTTCCCCCGCTCCTCGCGCCCACGCCACGAGACCCGCACCTACTTCCCCAACGGCCGCGCCCATTTCCCCATGACCCATGCTCGCCCCATGACCGCACTCCTCAACGTCCCCCTCCCCTTCGCGCTCCTTGAGACCGGTGCACCCCCACAACCAGCTCCCCTCTCTCACCAACTCCCCCATCTCCCTCGACCCGCTCCTCTCTCAACGTCTCTCTCTCTCTCCCTAACCCTCACTCTCTATCTCCCTCGTTCTCATAACTCAAGCCTCTCCCTTCACCGTCTCTTGCATCCTCACCTGAGCTCCGACCCCCATGCAACCTCTCCCCGTCGACCTCACACCTAACAGCCCTCACCACGTTGTTGCACCCTGAGATCCCCTCCACTTCCTCCCTCAAGACTCCAACAAGCTCCGCGTTGCCTTCCTTCTCTTGCGACCACCTCTTGCCAACACCACCACAGCCATCTCGCCCATGTTGACAACCGCAGCCACCGACCACCAGCTGCCTTTACCGTTGAAGCTACCCCAGTACCCCGATGAGACCCACTAGAAACTGAGCACCAAACACCCAACCATGTTGACGCCTTCTCCTCCTGCCAAGCCAAGCTCCTTAGCCTCAATCGTGCCCTCGTTCTCCAACAGCTCCTTGAGCCAAGCCCCACGCCTCAACCCCATTGCACCGCCTCAGCCATCATCTCCTCCAGCAAGCCTCACCCGTTCTCGTCACCGTCCCCGCTCCCTATCTTCTCCCGCCTCGACTCGCCTCCACCAACCCGGCGACAACCAACCCAAGGACCCACGAGCCCATCGCCTCCGTCCACGTCGCCATCGACCTCCACGTCGCCGCTAGCATCACCTTCGACGAGCAAGCCCGCGCCTAAACCCAACAGCCACCAACCTTCCCTACTCAGCCACAATCCCGAGCCTAAGCTACCACCATCACCGACCCCTTTTCGCAACCTCCTCACGCCACTGGTCACCACCTCCATCCCTCATCATCAACGTCACCAACCGCCGGCCTTCCCATGCAACCATCACCTGCAACCCAAGCCAAGACCCACTTTGCACGTAAGCTCCTCCTCCACTCCAAACAGCCGAGCCCCTGCGCCACCTCCGACCGCATCATCACTCGACTCCTCACAGTCGCCTAACTCCCCTCTGCTCACCACCGTCGAGCCCGTCGAGCTCCTCCACTGTTGAACCCAAAACGATGTCAGCATCAATCCCCGGCATTTTATCGAGCACCTGTTGCAGTCGCCGTGGCCGATGTTCCGGTCGCCGGAGTTGCCGTCCAAGCCGTGGCCTCGGTCCCTTTGACCATCATGGTCGTCAATGCACTCATCGTCGCAACACCGCACATGTCCGTCGCAGTGTGTATCACGCTCAAGTCGCGCCCCATGCCCAGTCCCCGTGCCACGTTGTACCCAGTCCTCGTGCCACGTCATGCCAGCCCTATGCCATACCATACCCGATCCAGTGCACGCCGTGCCGCTCCCGGACCACGCACCGAGTCAAGACCGTGCCCAGTACCGTATCACGCCCGCGTCCTCGCCACGTCCACTACCGTATCACGCCCGCGTTGCCACTGCGTCCAGTACCGAGTCACCGCGTATCGCGCCCGTGCCGCGCCTGTGTCCAGAATCGCGCCGTCTCGTGGGTCGAGACAAACTCTGCACGTTCGTCGCTTCTATATCAAGCGACTGAAGGCAAATGAACCTCCTTCACTTGTTCAAATGATGTTATGTACATATATAGTTTAATAAATATAGTCTAATAATTTAATTGGTAAAATGTTTGATGAGTGTATGTAAAAGTAGATAGCGTTCACATACACGGATCGAGTGCTCGATGCGATTACCTTATCTAAGACCCAATTAAAAATCCCCCAATTTTATTATTAGAAGTTTCGATTGCTGTTAACGAGTGACATATAAGAAATTGGGATCAAATATTTAAGGCATCGAATATAAAATGGCATCCCAATTGGTTACGTCAAATCTGAAAATCACCTTACATATCATGTTGTAAAATTAGTAGTTAATTAAATATAAATCTAATCATGGTGTTCCAGGGCTCGTATCAAACCTAACTAGATAACCTATAACCCTATGTAATTAGTTATTGAATATTGAAATTTCATGACACGGAAAAATGAAGGGAAATACGGCTCTGGACTGCAGTCCGGGGCGGCATTCTACGGGCGAAACCTGAATTTAAGCACCTGTACATACCTGTGTAAAACTGAAAATGTGCGGAGCCCCATATGGTCGTATACATAACTTAATTAGCTAACACGTGAATCTGGTCCCGTTCATTTTTACCGCCGTTTGATATTTAAATTGTATTTTAGAGTGTCGCTGTGTTCTGCAGTTTCTGCAGTAATATTCCTTACACCGTCACATTAAACTGAACATAACATATAATACAGAGGTGCTAATGATGATCCGTCTGATGCGTTGGAAACTTAACTGACAGAAATAGAGTTTATTCAACTAGGGAAATACATGAATCTGAACATAATCACTGATAAAACGTGCGCGAAGTTGGGCTTTCAGTTCTGAAACTGGAATTTCAGCAAGCGATCGCTACCTTCAAATGATGATAATTACCTAACTTGAATCCCGATTGACCTGAAATTAATTTTAATGTTTATATAATCAAGTGTACATTGTACTCCTTTTATATTATTTTGGTCGATTCCATACGAGTGATTTATCGTAAATTTTACAAGTTATATGGCATTGGTCGTCATTGAAATAGTGAATACATGTTCAGTGCATTTCTGCATATTTTCGTGTTTGCTTTATACCTGCTGCATAGTGCTCATTCACATTGAAACCTAGCGATTGATTTGCATTGCGATATATTAGGGTTAGTGATTGGGTTGTGGCAAATACAACAGTGATATCGATAAGTGGAAAAGTGATTGAAAGTGACAGCGATACGTATTTGTTCACAACATATCTAATACATGAATGCATACTATAACCTGGGGAATGGGGAAATCAAAGTGGAATTGAACTCGTATTTAGCGAGGTACAGTAATTTAGAGGATGATCATTCGCTATCAGTGATACACACACACATACATACTTTAGGTCGTGGTTCTAGCGGCACGGCTGACAGGGTTATGTCCCCGGCACAGTGGACCGTAGTCTCGGAAATGCACGTGACCCTTGTTAAACACGAGTATCCTTTCCACCAATTGATTTCGTTGACTTAGTGACCGATAAGTAGTGACATGCATATGGCCTAATTCTCATTGACATGATACCTACATGGCACCATTCATATTCAGTCAATGTTTATACTCATGTTCTACAATTTGTACTCCTCATGTTTAATAATATTGCATGCCCATTATATATATGTTTATTGCTATATGTGTCGCCATGATGACTTGAGTGTGCGTGCTCAGAGAACGAAGTGGATCCAGCCCAGGAGTAGGACCTGCCTTATATCAAGGATAGTGCGGACATCTAGATCAGCGACGCCAGCGCTATCTTTCCCTTGATCTCTATCTGGTATACCTTTTATCTGTTTTGATAGAATTAGTAACTTCATTTCTCATTACCTGTGCTATAATTACTGATTACCATGTAATGCTAAAAGTCAAAGTGTGACCACGACATGATATTTCTTTGACCGTAGGAGCATGGCTGGTCTTGTCACCATCGTATTCCGTATTTTAGGAAGTGGGGCTTGACACTATTGTTGTAAGCAAACTCTACCAAGTGTAGGTGATCTTCCCAAGATCCTTTAAAATCCAATACAGGCCCGGAGGATATCTTCAAGAATTTGAATAACCCTTTCTGATTGGCCATCGGTCTGAGGATGGTAAGCGGTACTGAAACTCAGATTCGTGCCCAGACTTTCTTGTAAGCTTTGCCAAAACTGAGATCTGAAACGTGTATCTCGGTCGGAAATAATGTAAATTGGCATTCCATGCAATATGACAATCTCCTCCATATACCTTTTTGCAAAGCTTTCAGTTGATTGACCGACTCGAAAAGGAATGAAATGTGCCGACTTGGTGAGTCAGTCCACTATCACCCATACTGCATCGTTCCCCTTGGAGCTGCGTAGGAGTGTGGTCACAAAATCTAATGTAATGTTTTGCCATTTCCATTCGGGTATCGGTAAGGGGTGTAATAGACCTGTCGTCCTGTGGTGTTCGGCCTTTACTTGTTGGCAAACAAGGCATTTGGACACACTCTTGGCTATCTCCCACTTCAACCCATGCCACCAGTAGTTTTGTCTGAGGTCCTTGTACATCTTTGTTCCTCCTGGATAAACAAGTATGGAGAACTATGTGCTTCTCTTAATAATTCTTCTCTCATCTCACCCTTCGGTACATAGATTCTGCTCTCATATCTCAAAGAACCATCTTCGTGGATGATGAAGTCCGCCCGCATATTCGTTTCCACTTGTTCTATGATCCTTTGCAACCTAGGGTCCTCTATTTGAGCGATCTTGATCCATTTGACTAACGTAGAGTGAATTTGCAGATTCATGAAGGATGTAAGCTTTCCGGGCATAATCATCTCGGTCTCTAGTTCATTGAGATCTTGACGATTCCTCCAATGAGCAGTTAGACTCGAAATCATTGGTTGGCGACTCAAGGCGTTCGGGACTACATTCACCTTCCCCGGACGATACTGCAAATTTACATCGAAATCTGCCATTAATTCTAGCCATCTCCTGTGCCTCATGTTGAGCTCTTTTTGGGTGAAGATATACTTCAAGCTCTTATGGTCGGTGTAAATATCTACCCTCTCACCCAATAAATAGTGCCTCCAAATCTTGAGTTCAAAGACAACTGCGGCAAGCTCTAAATCGTGCGTTGGGTAGTTTCGTTCATGCACCTTTAATTGTCTTGACGCATAAGCCACCACCCTATCATGTTGGTGCAAAACGCATCCCAAGCCTTTTCCCGAGGCATCGCAATGTACGTCGAAGCCTCCAGTCCTTTCAGGAATTGTAAGAATAGGTGCAGAGATTAAACGAGTCTTCAATTCCGTGAATGCTTCCTCGCAACCCTTGGACCATACATAAAGCACATCCTTCCGGGTCAAGGTAGTCAGTGGTTCCGCAATCTCGGAGAAGTTCTTAATGAAACGACGGTAATATCCGACAAGTCCTAAGAAGCTCCTAATCTCGGTAACAGTTCTTGGTATCGGCCATGTCTGAACTGCGACAATCTTAGCCGGATCCACTGAAATCCCTTCACCTGACACCACATGTCCCATGAACGCTACCCGTTCTAACCAAAACTCGCATTTGCTGAGATTTTCATATAGTTGGTGTTGTCGCAAGGTTTCGAGCACCGCACGTAAGTGTTCCGTGTGTTCCTCCTGATTCTTCGAATACACAAGAATATCATCGATGAAGATAACGACAAACTTGTCTAAGTGTTCGTAAAACACTTGGTTCATCAAATTCATAAAGACCGCAGGAGCATTGGTTACTCCAAAAGACATCACAAGGAATTCATAATGTCCATACCTAGTCTTGAAAGCCGTCTTAGGTATATCAGACGCTTTCACCTTGAGTTGATGATAGCCTGTTCGCAAATCCAACTTTGAGAACACTCGAGATCCTTCCAGTTGATCGAACAGATCGTCTATCCGCGGTAAGGGATATTTATTCTAGATTGTTACTTTATTTAACTCCCAGTAGTCGATGCACATCCTCTTAGTCCCATCCTTCAAAAGAACCGGGGCACCCTAAAGTGACGAGCTTGGTCTAATAAATCCCTTATTGAGGTGGTCCTCAACTTGCGTCCGAAGCTCTTTCAATTCTGCTGGCCCCATTCGTTAAGTCTATAGGTTGAGTCCCCGGCATCAAGTCTATGGTGAACTCGATCGCCCGATCCGGTGGTAAACCCGACACATCTGCAAATACTTCTTCAAAATCTTGTACAACCATCGGCATACTCTCCTCCCCTTGTACGGTGTACAACATCTCTTCCTTTCTCGGTACAGCTCGGTAAGTTGCTGGGTCCAAGGACTTACTTCCACTCTCGAATATGAACATTGGGCAGTCAGGAATTTCAAACACTGCCCTCCTTTAACGACAGTCGATGGTAGCGTAAAAAGTACTCAACCAGTCCATACCCAAGACCACGTCGAAATTTAGCATATCTATCATCATAAAGTTGGCATAGAAACCTTGTCCGCAGATTACCACGGGGCACAGATCGTATTCCATAGTGGACTTGATCAAACCGTTTCCCGTGTTGACATTCCACTCAGTGATGACAAGTGTTACTGGAATGGAGCTGGCGGTCACAAACTTTTGTGCCATGAAGCAGTGCGACGCACTAGAGTCAAAAAGTGTGAGTGCGGGTGTAGAGGCTACTAGTAGGGAACCTATGTTATATGCGGAAAAATAGTGATAAGCCTAACAAGATATGCATGCACGAAGAGGGTAAAATTGGAAGTATGACGGTCAAAAGCAGCGATACCTGTAATAACTTCCCCCGTTGCTTCAGCCACTTCTGCGGTCATAGTAAAGGCCTGACGTTTCGGACCGTTGCGCTGAGCTTGCTGGAAGACTCGCTTCTGAAGGGGCAGGGGTGGTCTTCTAGCTGGCGGTCCATGCCCGATTAGCTTATTAGCGGGAGGTGGCCGGGCTCCCTGTTGAAGCGCTTCAAGATTGGCTAGTTTGTTGTCAGGGAGTAGTGGTCGCCTTTTCTGTGGACAATCCCCTATGGCATGAACCGGAGACCCAAAGACTATGCAGAGTTTGTTCAAAATGCGACAGTCTCTCATGTAGTGTCTGGCTCTACCACAATGGTTGCATATGACTGCTGATTTTCTGAAGGTAGTTGGTTCTGCTGGTCTCTTGGGTTGTTGCCCCTCGTTGAATCTGGAACATGATCCCCCAAGAATTTGATTGGCTGGTCACTTAATGCCAGACAATCGGTCATCCTTCCTTATGCGTCTCTGAAGGTCTTCAAAGTTTTGCGCTGCCTCTAAGATTTCAACATAAGTTGATAAGGTACCAGAAGACATGGAGAATTGCGTCTTCAGATCCAACCCTTGCCGGAATCTTTTAGCATGTAGTTCCGGGATTGCACCAGGTGATGCGCGAACCGACTTAATCTCGCGAACTCCGAAGCGTACTCGTCCATCGACTTATCCCACATGTTCCCTTGTTGGAACTGTATAAACTCTCATTCCATCTTTAAGTGTGCTACGACTGGAAAGTATTGGGTATCGAAACGTTGTTTGAACGTTTCCCAGTCGATGGGCTCTTTCAAAGTACTGAGATCGTTGACTGTTCCCTTGAGCCATTCCTCGGCTTCTAAGGGAGTTTCCTTCCCCGAAAAAGTCTTAGGGTGGATTGATCTGAACTGCTTCACTCCCGTCGAACATTGAGGAACTGGGGCCAGTGCCTTTTTTAAAATCTCTGCTTGTTGCTGCCTACTTTCGCGCAGCTCTTGATGAAGGGCAGCTATCTGCTGCTCCAGTAATCCTTGCATCATTTGTAGTATAGCTTCTTGTTGAGCAACGGCTTCATTGACTCCATTTCCTCTTAGGTTGCGGTTATGGTGTCGTCCGGCCATGGTAATCTGAATCAGAAGAGATTAGGTTACAACCAGGCGGCGAAGGACATAGGATAGTAACCTGCAGCGGAAGTAACAATTTATGCAAGAGGAGAACTAGTAAGAAATAATATAAAAAAACGAGAGACACAAGAGTGAAATTGTGGAAATCAAGATTTTATTAATAAATGCTTACGGGGATACAAGGAATATTAAATATGGTCCTACTTCTATACACAGCTTATTTGGCTCACAAGAAACTAAGGACTTAACAAGTACTAATCATAAGCATTCTGGTCATCGTCCGTCAATTATATGGTGAGAACTGCACGTTATTGGCTCGGCGTTTGTTGACCCTTCTTACAAAACTATACAAGAAAGGAGAGCCCGGTATATCCCGACGATAGAGTTGCGAAGGGGTACGGCAAACACATCGATAAGCATGTCCCCGAATATAGAGTGTTTCCCCAATAAACCACATGTGTGGCCCGTATTCTCTTGGTTCTTCCTCTTCCACAAGAATCTCCTCTTCAGCGGGGGCCTCCTCATCGGGCTCTTCCTCCTCCTTAGATTCCTCTTCCTCGATGGGATCTTCCTCTTCAGCAGGGACATCCTCCTCAGGCTCTTTCTCCTCCTCGGATTCCTCTTTCTCAACGGGATCTTCCTCTTCTACTAGGGGTTCTCCTTCTCCATCTTCCAAATCGTCATTGGAGATATTTGTTTGGGGACCTATTACTTCGTCGTCCGAATATCCAAGCGTAGCTTCAAAGGTGATGTCCGGCATGTTGTCCTCATCCGAAAGATTTGTCATGACTTGAGAAGAATGGTCATGGTCAGGATACAGAATGTCAAGGAAAGGACAAGGAATATGGAAAAATTATGAAATTGATACAAGTGGAGGAGATTCACAAATATAATAAGTCAGTTAATAGTTTCGTTTTAGTACACCAGAGGACCTGCATGGGCCACCATTAAAACCTGTCTCGCCCCCTTCCCAAAAAAAGGTGAAAGGTGACGTGGCACGGTCCGCAACCTAACTGTATTGAAGGTGGTCTATTCAATATAGTCACGTTAAGCATAAGAATATCTATAATATGCAGGGTGTGTACTAAAATAAAACAATAAAAGCGAAAGGCATTTATTTCCATTAACCAAACTTTATTACATCCCAAGGGAAATAGTAAAATAAACTAAATAGTTTAATTACATCAAAAAGAAGTAAAGCCCTAAACAGGTGGGCAACAAAGAAAACTAGTTAATCTTCTGACGTCAAGTCTGCATAATCTTTGTTAGTTGGCTTCGCACCTTGATCCTCATCATAAAACTCATTCTCATCTAACGGACATTCCAAAGAGAGGGAAAAGGAAATTCCGTCTGTGAGTTATACTCGGGTAGGATTGCCTCATAAGGAAGTAAGAGTATAGAAATGAACATGTGTATATAAAAGTATGATGTATGCATGCCAACATGAAGTAAATGGGTGTAAAGGTATGAAATGTATAAAATTAAGATACGTTGACAGAGCTATAAGTGAACATGAGTATGTTGTAAGAGGTGCATGTTGTATGAAGTTATGTGGTATTGTGATACCCAGTTCTTTTATACACCAATATCCGTATTTTTTATAAGGGTCACCTACAGAATCTACTTATTAATATTTATAATTATTTTAAGTATTTTAAAAACCCTAATCCCTACATTGCATCTCGTTTCCTTTTGTAACCCTAACCCTATTTTCTAATTTTCCCTCTTTCTTTTCCCTTTTTATTTTCCCGAGCCCGGCCCATCTTCTTTTCCCAACTTCTTTTATTTTCCCCCACTCCCTTTCCCGAGCCCAGCCACTCTCCCCCTCTCTTCTCAGCCCAAACCCAAACCCTAACCCTCCATTTCCTTTTTATTTTCCAAGCCGGCCCATCTTCAACCTCCCAATTAATTTTAAAATCCCCGGCCCAATTCCATTTCTTTTCCTTTGCATAAGGAATTAAACAAAAAAATCCCAACACCGGCCCAAAGCTTCCAAACCCATGCCCCTAACCCACGCCCAAGCAAACCCGACCCGACCCGCCTCTATCTCTTCTCCCCCCACTCACTTTCGTTTCCCGCTCTTTCTCCATGCGCTCCCCACGTCGCCAATGCCCCCGCTCACGACCCCGACCCCGACCCACGATTGCGCACGCGCCCGTGACCTCGTCTCCCTCACCTCCATACAAGGACGAGCACTCACCCCCACTACATTTTTCCTGACCACACTTACCTCCTCTCTCCTTCTTCCTCTCATCATCCTGCCCCATCCCCGACGACGACGACGACGACGAAGACTATCACCTCGTCATTCCTCCGTCGCTCCTCTCTCCAAAACCCGAGCACCACCACTGTTTCCTCCCTCTCTCCAAACCACCGAGCTCGAGCATCCCCTGCACCCTCCTCGCCGACGAGCTCCCATCGCGCCGCCGGCCACCTCATCGACTCCTCTGCATCATCAGCATCACCTCCTCCAAAACCTGAGCCCCCCACTACCTCATTCCCTCGCTGCAACCCACACCAAACTCCAAGCACCCGAGCCTCGAACCCTCGCTGCACCCATCGCCGGAGCTACCTCCGCCGACCACCGCCGACCCCAGCACACTCCCAAGAGATCCACAGCAACCCACTCCGCTTCCAGTGATCACGAGCCATCCCCTGTGCAACCACAACGACGAACCCGAACTCGGGCCGAGGCCGTGAACCCAAACCGTGTCGTTCTTTTTGCGTTCGTACCACTGCCGCTGTCGTACGTCGCCAACGTGTCTCCAGGCAAGTACCCTACTTGCTACATGCTAGATTATCCTGTTACAAATCAAAATCGTATTAATTCTGTGTTTACAATTCGTGAAAACTTATATGACACAAGTGTTTGATGCAAAACCCGAACGAAAACCATCCATTAAACTGACGGAAATTGATCATATAAACTGGCTCATGTGGAGATGAACATTGTATTGAAATTTGACTGAAAAATGTAACCGTTACTGACTTGAACGATCATCCCCAATTACACCCGATAAAACTGAAAATTTCCCGCGTCTGAAACTTGTAAAAATCATAATTAATTGTTTACAAATTGGAATGATGTGTTCGAGGGCTCAAATCGAATATGACTCGACGATATGGAACCCTATAAAAGTTTTAAATTGTTTCTATACTGAAAATATGACGGAAACTGATTCGGAGAGCGGCTCTGGACTGCAGTCCAGAGCAGCTCTGGCTGTTGATTTCTATCTTGTAATGCTAACCCTTTTTGCTGTTTGAACTTGTATATTGTGGAACCATATACTTTAGTGAAGATGAAACAGTTAGCTAAATGATGAAAGTGGTTTCACCCCTTTTTACCGTCGTTTACCATTTAAACTGTAATTTAAAAGAACAGGACATATAGCAGTCCCAAACAGAAACAGAACTGACACCCTATGATTGTACAGTACATAACTTCCGACGTAGAGGCGCGATTGAGAATCCGTCTGGTGCGTTGGAAAAAATATTGGAAAACCTAAATTTAATTCAACTATAGAGTCGCTAAATTCTGATCCCAACATGGTGAAAATTGTGTCGGAAAACGGACGTTCAGTTCAGAAACGGAATTTCCAGCAGTGAACGCTTAAAATGAAATGGCCATATCTAGCGATCCTGAAACCCGATTAATGAGAAACCAATTTTGGTGGATAGATAATTCAACATACTGCTTACCCCCTTTTCATTGTTTCGCAAAATTTTGCATGTATGATTTATGATAAATTATGCAAGTGGTAGGACATCGACTGATAATATCTTAATCATGCCTTAATTACTGTATTCTCATCACATTATATAGATGTCATTGCATTGGTAACCTAGTGATCATGTGCATTACCCAGTGTTAGGTATTAGTGTTTGATTGTGGCAAGTACGTTAGTGTTTAAGCATGAATGGATAAGTGAAAGTGACACGTACTTGTACACAATCAGTGGACCCTATTGATTTATTGCATTGTCGATGTCTGTGGGACATGTATAAGTGTGACTATAATTGGTATGGGACGATTATGGAAGAACTTGTATGGGTGTCACAGGTAAGGCACCAAACACTGTCCATTCATCTTGGGTATCAGTCGAGACATGCTTGATGAAGACCCTGTCTTCAGTTCTCGCGTAGACTTATCATGGACTGACTGGTATTTGAGTTTATGGTTGGCGTTTGATATAGACCACGGGGTGTGGGGTAGTTTGAGTGTGAGTTCAACAGAATCTCGGGAGTCTCATGCCGGCACATACAGCGATTCTGGAGATATATGGGGATATTACTGATTATTAGCGAGCGACTCGGGCCCGTGTTCCCTTGTCCTTGGGTCCTACCCTTGGGTGGGGATACTCACGAGTGGTTGACTCTCATACTTGGACTGACGATAGGCTTAGTGACCTGTACAGTAAGACTTAGAGACTGATAGGGTTAGTGCCATTGACATGCATTGCTTACTGATTCAACATACCTGCCATACTGTTTACGGCTTTACTGTTTACCTGCTTTATTAGCTACCTGTATTGGCTACTTCATGCTTACGTCATTATTCCATGATTACTGTTTCATATTCATCATTCACGTTTGTATCTATTATATTATTGCTATCGTGTCGCTCTGATAACATGAGTATACATGCTCAGAGTGAGAAGTGGATCTAGCTTGGACCAGGACCTGACGTACCTCGAGGACAACGCGGACATCTTGATCAGCGACTCAGAGCTATACCCTCTTGATCTCCATCTGGTTAGTTCTTTTGTATTTGTTTTTGATTTAGTGACTGCATTTCTCATTACCTGTGCAGTGATTACTGATTACCACGTAAAGCTAGAAGCCGAAGTGTGACTACGGCAGGATATTTCCTTGACCGTAAGAGCATGGCTGGCCTTGTCAACCCTTCGTATTCCGTATTTTGGGAAGCGGGGCGTGACAGGTATGAAGTATAAGTGAAGGTAAAAGTTTGCATTAGTTTGTTAAACAAGAGTCCGGATACTCTCGATTATTCCGTTGTGGCCATGGAACAACAACTGGGGAAGTAAAAAGTACCGTTTCACTTCCCGGGATCATGATTGAGTAGTAGGGGAATCCGAGTTCCGCATCTCCTTGCCTAATCAAACCACCCATCCCCGTTATTCGGTGTAAAGGTTTTGACGAATTAGAGTTATTGCGTATATATCTAGGTATGGAATTTCCACATTGTATGCCATCCACATACTGGATCATTTGCCCTTAAGTAGGGTTAGTATTCGCCCGAATATCGGGTTAGTAGTCGTCCACACATTGGACCATTCACCCCCAAAAGTAGGCTTAGTATTCTTCCGAATATCGGGTTAGTAGTTGTCCACACATTGGACTGTTCATCCTGCCTGCAAGGATCCTCATATATAAGTATTCCATATCTTGGTCTGCGCATTCTAACCCTAACCGTATCATATGTCCTGTATGTCATAAACTTGTAATCAAAAAGTTGATCGTATTTAATATGACCTTCCACAACCACTTATTTTATCTTGTTATCATTTTAAGTTTGTAAGGTGCTTCATATCATTTTATAGAATGCGTAGTTAATAAAGGATGATAACGTTTAATGATATTTACTGTTTATATGAAAACCATGATATTTGGAATATTTATCATTTTGAAACCCATGGTATTTTACTGAGAAAATATCCTTTCAATAAAAGGTTAGGGTATTTATATGAAAATTTTCTTTTAATAAAGTTTTAGATAATCTTTTGAAAAATATCGTTATACGGGTTATAGTCTTTGTTGAAAATAGCCTTTTAGTAAAGGTCAAGGTATTTAAATAAAATTATATCTTTTTAGGATGGATTGAGGTATTTTATTGTAATTAATAATTTTATAAAATTATAGTGTTTTAAGTTTGAGGTAACATTTTAGAAAATACGTTCGTGTTGGCAACCGCTGCACATGGGCGACAGGATTTGTGTCCTTTTCAGGGACGATTGCCTATCAACCACGAGATATTTACGGAAAACATTACCCTATTTAATTAGAGTATTTTATTATAGGTGATATTCTACAAGAACAACTCCGCGTTGACAACTGCTGCACATGGACGGCAGGATTTGTGTCCTTTTCAGGGACGATTGTCTAGTAACCACGGGGTGATTCATATAAAATATTCCCCTATTAGGGTATCTTATTAAACTTTAGTTAATAGGCTGAGGAAATTATACTAAAAATATTTCTTTCTAATTGAAAGGAGTTAAGTTGAAAAACTATAGCATAATTATTTAGATTAGCATTATCCCCTCTTAAAATGGTAGGGAATTTTAACAAAACTGAGGTAAATTAGTGGATAAGAGTGCAAGTAAAAATATATCGTTTCGGTGTGTCTAAGCATTGTTCCAAACATCTCACATCCTATGAGTATTTTAAATATATACAACATGTTAATAAAATGAGGGTATTTTGTGGAAGTAACCTATTTCGAGATCTTATTGGTAACATGGGTAAGTGGGTGTACAAAAAGGGTGGATTGATGCCCCATGAGTTATAACTTTAAGCATATCATATTCCATATAGGATAAGGGTGCAATATTCACGCATATAGAGGTAATTAATTAAACCATTTTAAGCATGTGGTCAAATTCTTATCATTAAGGGGTACCAAAATAAGCATGCAGAAATATTTTAACATCATTTTAATACAAGGTTGGGGAATAGAATTTGAAACTAAGATCATTAAAAGAAGGAAGATGACAGATGAGTGGAGAAAGACGGATCCTACCTTTTGTTTGAGTTGGATGCCGATGGGTCGAAAATGTAGGCTCGTACTAAATCCTCAATACCTTCATGCTCGGATTTTTCCTTGATGCTTGGGTGGAACCACAAAGTCCGCGTCATCGATACGAAGGCGTGGGTATTTTTTTCAAAATTTTTGGAGTTCTGAGGAGTGAGAAATTAGAGTTTGAAGGTCTCTATTTATAGGGTCATTTCCCTAACAATAAAATCCCAAAATCTGTTAAAAAAATCCCTAAAAATCCACGCCCCAAATGATTGCCCATGATTAGTTGTCGCCGCCTCCTTACCTCAACCGTTGGATCGTGATCCAACAGCCTTGGATCCGCCCCGCTTGCGCCACGTGGTCGTGAGGGGATCACGAGGTTTCGCGTGGTCCCCCCACCACGTGGGCGCTGCCAGCAATCCTGGGCCGTTGGATCTTGCATCCAACGGTCCAGGTTTAGAGTCGGTTATATATATATATATATATATATATATATATATATATGTGTGTGTGTGTATATGTATATGTATATACTGAAAACTAATGTCACGCGCCGCTTCCCAAAATACGGAATACGAGGGGTTGACAAGGCCAGCCATGCTCCTACGGTCGAGGAAATATCCCTCCGTAGTCACACTTCGGCTTCTAGCTTTATGTGGTAATCAGTAACCAATGCACAGGTAATGAGAAATGCAGTAACTAAATCAAAACAAATACAAAAGAACTAACCAGATAGAGATCAAGAGAGTATGGCTCTGGATAGCTGATCAAGATGTGCGCGATGTATGTCTGGTCCTGGTCCAAGCTAGATCCACTCCTCACTCTGAGCATGCATACTCAGGTCGTCAGAGCGACACGATAGCAATATATATATAGATACAAAAGGTAACTCGTACAGTAATAATGAATATGTAACAGTAAATCAAGAGAGTAAAGATATGAATATGAAGTAGCCAATGCGGGTGTCTAATAGAGCAGGTGAACAGTAAAGCAGTAAAATAGTATGTCAGGTGTGTTGATTCAGTAAGCAATGCATGTCAATGTCACTATCCCTATCAGTCTCTAAGTCTCACTGTACAGGTCACTGAGCCTATCGTCAGTCCAAGTGTGAGAGTCAACCACTCGTAAGTATCCCCCACCGAAGGGTAGGACCCAAGGACAAGGGAACATGGGCCCGGGTCGCTCGCTAATAATCAGTGATATCCCTATATATCTCCATATATCTCCATATGTGCCGGCATAGGACTCCCGAGATTCTGTTGAACTCAAACTCAAACTACCCCACACCCCGTGGTCTATATCAAACGCCAACCATAAACCCAAATATCGGTCGGTCCATGACAAGTCTGCGCGAGAACTGGAGACAGGATCTCCATCAAGCATGTCCCGACTGATACCCAAGATAAATGGACAGTATTTGGTGCCTTACCTGTGACACCCATACAAGTGCTTCCATAATCGTCACATACCAATTATAGTCACACTTATACACGTCTCACAGACGTCGACAATTCAATAAAACAATAGGGTCCACTGATTGTGTACAAGTACGTGTCACTTTCACTTATCCATTCATGCTCAACCACTAATGTACTTGTCACAATCACCACTACTACCTAACACTGGGTAATGCACATGATCACTAGGTTACCAATGCAATGACATATATATAATGTGATGAGAAAACAGTATTTAAGGCATGATTAAGATGTCATCAAACGATAACCTACCACTTGCATAATTTTTTCATAAATCATACATGCACAATTTAGCGAAACAATGAACAGGGGATAAGTAGTATGTTTGATTATCTATCCAGAAATTTTAGTTTCACGTCAATCGGGTTTCAGGATCACTAGATATGGCCATTTCATTTTAAGCGTTCACTGCTGGAAATCCGGTTTCAGAATCGGAAGTCTGTTTCGTAACGCATTTTAATCCTAGTTGGGATCGCAATTAGGCGACGCTATAGTTGAACTATATTTAGTATTTCCAGTAAGGTTTCCATTGCAATTGGCGGATCATTATTATATTATGCCAACAGAGAGTTATGGCCAGATTAAGTTTGAGGTGTAAAATCTGCTTCTGCAGAAATCAGCAAGACATGTCGACAAGGTAAAATGAATTAAAAATATCAAACGGTTGAGGAAACCAGTGAAGCCCATCGAGTAAGAAATATAATCTATTTTCCTACGTGACGATACAGGGTTCCGCGCATTCTCTTATATGAACAGTGATATACAGGGGTTTAACAACAGGGGTTAACCTGGATTTCCCTTCTGGACTGCAGTCCAGAATCGTAATCCACCACAGTTATCTCCATCATAGCATATTAAAAATCAGTGATCAACAATATATTCCAGTAGTTTAAACAGTTAACTTCGTTACGAGCCATCGCACGCATCATTTCAATGTATACACAATTAATTATGATTTTAACAAGCATCAGACACGGGAAATATTCAGTTTTAATGGGTGTAATTGGGCTGATCGTTCAAGCCAGTAACGATTATATTTTCCAGTAAGATTTCACCACAATGTTCACTGCCACACGAGCCAGCGTATACAAACAAGTCCCGTCAGTTTAAAGTAAGGGTTTCGTTCGGGTTTTGCATCAAGCACTTGTGTCATACATTTTCACGAGTTTTAAACACGGAATTAATAGGTTTTAGAAATGTAACAGTAATAACTAGCATGTAGCAAGTAGGGTACTTGCCTCGGTCGCTTGATATGGAAGCGATGCCGCTGCAGGGTTTTTCCCGACACACGGAACGGCGCGACGCTGGATACGGCGCGCGGCGCGAGCGCGGTGCGCGGTGACCCGGTACTGGACACGGCGGCGACGCGGGCGTGATACGGCAGTGGGTGTGGTACTGGGTCGGTGTGTGGCACGGCGCGATACGGAACTGGGCCTGGTGATGATGCGAGCGTGATGCAGTGCTGGGCCTGGTGATGATGCGGAGGCAGGCACAGTGCGGCACGGGACCTGGTCCGGAGGTGAGCACGACATGACACGGGCGCGGCACAACAACTGAGCACGGGACACGACACGGGAGTGGGTCTGCGGTGACACAGAGACTGGGCACGGGCGCGACATGGGAGTGGGTCCGTCACACGCACGGTACGGCACGGCAGTGACGAATGTGTACGGCGTTGCGACGGACGGCGTGTTGATGATGGTGACGGCTTAAGGGGTCGAGGCCACAGATTTGATGGCGGCGTTGGTGACCCGAATGGCGGCAACAGCGATCAACGTAGGTGCTCGACGAAATGCCGGGGGCTCGACTTAAGCTCAGGTGTGGTGGTTAAGGCTCAGCTGAGGTGAGGTGGTGGCCTTGGTGATGCGAGGGGGTCGCTAGAATCTCATAGGGTTCGGTGCTGTGGGTTGGTGCCTGGTGGCTCGGAGAGGTCGATGGCAATGGTGGTGGCCTCGACGGTAGAGGTTGAAGGCGGTGTCAAAGGTGTTGCAATGGATTTGTTTGGTTTGGAGGAGTGGGCTCGTGGTGTGCGGTGGAAGAAAGGAGGGGCGCTTGGGTTGTGGAGAGAGATGAGGAGGTAGTTGCGGCGGTAGCTTATCGAAGAAGGTGGCCGGCGGCTTCGAGGAGTCCGGTGGTGGCTGTGAGGTTGTGGTTCTGTAAATGAGGGTCGGGGATGCAGTGGAGGAGGTGCTCGGTTAGGTAGAGTTGTTGTCAATGGAGGAGAAGAAGAAGGTGGTGGCTGTGAGGGAGGCTCGTCGGCGATGGTTCATCGACGGTGAGGGGGAGATCGAAGGGGCTCGGTTTGGTTTGTGAGGGAGATAGAGAGTGTGATTGAGAGGGAGGGAGGTGCAGAGAGAGAAGGAGGTGCAGAGAGAGGGATGTACTGAGAGGGAGAGGGAGAGGGAGAGAGAAAGAGGAAGGAGTTGAGATTGAGAGTGTGAAGGAGGAGGGGCCGTTGAGGGGAGCGGTTCGTAGGGGGAGTGTGCGCGTCGTGGGCGCGAGAGACGTGGGCGTGAGGAGCGGGGCGTTGGCAAGGCAGGCGGCGACATGGGGAACGGGGGTATGTGGGTTCTCGCAGAAGAAGCGGGAAAAGAGAACGAAAGGGAGGAAGGAAGGTTAAGAAGCGGGTCGGGTCGGGTTTGTGTTGTGGGTGTTGGGCTAGGCTTGGGAGCTTGGGAAAGAATAAAAGGGAGAGGGAGTGGGCCGGGCTGAGTTGGGTTTAGAATTAGGAAAATAAATAAAAAAGCAAAAAGGGGAGTTGGGCCGGGCTGAGTTGGGGGCTAAAAGAAAAGAAAGGGAAAAGGAAAGTAGTTGGGCTGGGGAAAATAGGAAATGGGAAAATAAAAGGAATAAGTGATAGGATTTGGGTTTAGGGTTTCAAGACAAATAAAATAATTATAAATATAATTAAATAAATTTGGAAGTAACAAAAATACGGTTATTGGTGTATAAAAGAACTGGGTATTACATCATACCACCCTTACAAAAATTTCGTCCTCGAAATTTAAACCAAGGGATAAGTTATATAAAATAACAAGCGAAAATCTATAACCTCAAACACTCACATAACATGGTTTTCTTAAAACAGTTAAAAAGAAAAAAAAATGAAGGTCTAAGTAAGAATAAGGCAGAAATCAACTATAAGGGAAAACTATATGTACAAGGGAATAAAAATAGCAATAATGGACAATAATACCCGAGGCATGCTAGATAAAATCGAGATCCTAAATATATGCATACATACGTATATCAAAATAGCGCAGCTAAAAAAATAGTATCAGGCACAGCCATTTATAATAGCAAACGATAAGCACAATACCCCGGGAAAATAAAGTAACAATAATAAAATAGTGAAGGATTTGTCGATAGGTTAAAACATTTTAGGATAATGTATCGATCAAATAGTTTTAAAATAACTTAGGAAACCCACATAATGAAAATAAGAAATATGGAACAAAAATATGCGCAATATATGGTTGCGCTCTTGAAAATGTGAAGGATAGTAAACCATTTAACACGGGTAAAATGGAAGTAGTCAATAACACGATTTTTTTTTTATTTTGATAAATACCAAATAGTGAAGGCTAAGTTTTCAAATATCGATGTCCCTGAATATAGTTAGGGCAATAGGAGATAGCATAAAGATGTATAGGGGCTAGCCAGGGTAGGGATTTCGATGGAGTATGGCTCACTCAAAAGGTCGGAGTGTAACACTTTTTAATCTAAGCAAGGGTCAAAACGGTACAATGTGCAGAAGTGAAGGACACTAATGAATCTCAGGAGAAAAGAAATGTATAGGGGAGACAGTCAAAGCATCACGTGAACAAACAATCAGAAGATTAGCGAACTCAGCAATTTTATTTCATTCCAGAAAATTTTAAACAAGGCATTCTCGAAAAGTAAAAGATGGCCCTAAACTATACATAGATTTTATTTGGCCAGAGGAGACGAAAGCTAAATTACGTCAGTCGCAGTTGTGGAGGTTCAGCAGGTTACAGTAGGCTCGCGCGCTCAGATAGGGACGTCCATTCCCATATCGCCTTGCAGGGATCGCCACTGGAGGTTCTTCTGCCATGGGGTCTTCTTCTTCTAGCCCTTCTTCTTCGGCTGGAGCTTCTTCATCGAGGTCTAATTCTACGTGATCCTCTTCTGCTGGATGTTCCTCCATGGGATTTTCCTTCACTGGATTTCCTTCTATCGGGTCCTCTTCGGGATCTTCCTCTATCGGGTTCTCTTCGGGGTCCTCCTCGTCATCGTCAGAGTCGCTGATAATGTTGACTCCTGGGGCTGCGAATCCCTCACCCTCGGAATCGATGTTTCCGGAAATAACCTGTGGGCCGTTGATCTCGTCGTCTGATCTTATCAGCGTGTAGTCCGAGGAAACGCACGACCGTGTGTCCTCATCCAGAGGCGGCTCTTCTCCAAGGTGGGCCATGACCTGAAAAGAGAGAATCATGATTAGACAGTGGGACACCTTAAGAGGATAACCAAGGATACGGTAGCACAGGGAGGATATGCTGTAGGCAAGGACTGAAAAATTAAAATTTAAAAATGCTGATGTGATGAATAGTATAAATAAAGCAAGAAGCAAGAGAACGATACATACATCACAACTCAAAGTTTTATTGCATTCAGCTAAAAGTTTGACAGATACAAGATTTCAAACGAAAAGAAATATTTACAAAGGAGTGACAACAATTTTTTTTTTGAAAGCAGAAAACGCGATGACTTTTCTTGGATTTCTAGACCGCTGCAATCTCGTCACGCGAGTTGAATCCTGCGCTGGGTCCGTACTGTTCCTCGACGCTCAAACTACGAAATAACCATCAATTAGCAGAAATGGAGAGTGTGGACGAACCGCCTCCTTGTAGCTCTTTCCTTTTAGGGCAATCATTGATAAAGTGTTCGCTGGATCCGCGAATCAGGCATTTCCCTTTGGCGCGGCGACAATCCCTCTGAAGGTGTCCTGGCTTCTTGCGGTACCCACAACATTGGGTCTTCTGCTGCTTCTGTCGTGGGGGAACGAGTGGGCGCTTCATCTTCACCTCTTTTTCTTGTCTAACAGGGATCCCTTCACGATTGGAGACTTCCGCTGGTGCTTGAGTCATCTGCCTTTTTAGTCATTCAGCTAACAGGTCGTTTGTTCGCTCCTGGGCTTCCTTCGGACTTTGCAGTGCATTCAAGATCTCTACGGTCTGATTCTGGGGAGTGGAGATAGAGGAAGAGTCGTTGGAAGACATGATCCTGAAAAAACAATTTTAGGACGGCATAAGATACAGGGGAAAAATCAGAACAAGATACAAAATTGACAATGAAACAAGAATATCGAGTGAGGTGAAACTCAATCGAGCGGAAACCAAATGTAGAACTCCAAGTTACCCAATAGAGTACAGTATTGTAGCTATACTGCAGTTCATAATTACAACCACGTAACTCTACTAAGTCACCCAAAACTCTAGCGGATAGATCAATATGTATAGCAGCATACACTATGTGAATCGATATTAGGAATAACAAGTTTACAATCTAGACCGAAGGATGTCTTAGATTGCCGAGTACTACACGGAACTGCAATCCCAATTGAAGCAAAACCTGGCTCTGATACCAACAAAACCATGTCACTCCCCGCTTCCCAAAATACGGAATACGAGGGGCTGACAAGGCCAGCCATGCTCCTACGGTCGAGGAAATATCCCTCCATAGTCACACTTCGGCTTCTAGCTTTACGTGGTAATCAGTAACCAATGCACAGGTAATGAGGAATGCAGTAACTAAATCAAAACAAATACAAAAGAACTAACCAGATGGAGATCAAGAGAGTATGGCTCTGGGTAGCTGATCAAGATGTCCGCGATGTATGTCTGGTCCTGGTCCAAGGTAGATCCACTCCTCACTCTGAGCATGCATACTCAGGTCGTCAGAGCGACACGATAGCAATATATATATAGATACAAATGGTAACTCGTACAGTAATAATGAATATGTAACAGTAAATCAAGAGAGTAAAGATGTGAACATGAAGTAGCCAATGTGGGTGTCTAATAGAGCAGGTGAACAGTAAAGCAGTAAAATAGTATGTCAGGTGTGTTGATTCAGTAAGCAATGCATGTCAATGTCACTATCCCTATCAGTCTCTAAGTCTCACTGTACAGTTCACTGAGCCTATCGTCAGTCCAAGCGTGAGAGTCAACCACTCGTAAGTATCCCCCACCGAAGGGTAGGACCCAAAGACAAGGGAACACGGACCCGAGTCGCTCCCTAATAATCAGTGATATCCCTATATATCTCCATATATCTCCATATGTGCCGGCATGGGACTCCCGAGATTCTGTTGAACTCACACTCAAACTACCCCACACCCCGTGGTCTACATCAAACGCCAACCATAAACCCAAATACCGGTCGGTCCATGACAAGTCTGCACGAGAACTGGAGACAGGATCTCCATCAAGCATGTCCCAACTGATACCCAAGATAAATGGACAGTATTTGGTGCCTTACCTGTGACACCCATACAAGTGCTTCCATAATCGTCCCATACCAATTATAGTCACACTTATACACGTCTCACAGACGTCGACAATGCAATAAAACAATAGGGTCCACTGATCGTGTACAAGTACGTGTTACTTTCACTTATCCATTCATGCTCAACCACTAACGTACTTGCCACAATCACCACTACTACCTAACACTGGGTAATGCACATGATCACTAGGTTACCAATGCAATGACATATATATAATGTGATGAGAAAACAGTATTTAAGGCATGATTAAGATGTCATCAAACGATAACCTACCACTTGCATAATTTTTTCATAAATCATACATGCACAATTTAGCGAAACAATGAACAGGGGATAAGTAGTATGTTTGATTATCTATCCAGAAATTTTAGTTTCACGTCAATCGGGTTTCAGGATCACTAGATATGGCCATTTCATTTTAAGCGTTCACTGCTGGAAATCCGATTTCAGAATCGGAAATCTGTTTCGTAACGCATTTTAATCCCAGTTGGGATCGCAATTAGGCGACGCTATAGTTGAACTATATTTAGGATTTCCAGTCAGGTTTCCACTGCAATTGGCGGATCAGTATTATATTATGCCAACAGAGAGTTATGGCCAGATTAAGTTTGAGGTGTAAAATCTGCTTCTGCAGAAATCAGCAAGACATGTCGACAAGGTAAAATGAATTAAAAATATCAAACGGTTGAGAAAACCAGTGAAGCCCATCGAGTAAGAAAGCTAATCCATTTTCCTACGTGACGATACAGGGTTCCACGCATTCTCTTATATGAACAGTGATATACAGGGGTTTAACAACAGAGGTTAACCTGGATTTCCATTCTGGACTGCAGTCCAGAATCGTAATCCACCACAGTTATCTCCATCATAGCATATTAAAAATCAGTGATCAACAATATATTACAGTAGGTTAAACAGTTAACTTCGTTACGAGCCATCGCACGCATCATTTCAATGTATACACAATTAATTATGATTTTAACAAGTATCAGACGCGGGAAATATTCAGTTTTAATGGGTGTAATTGGGGTGATCGTTCAAGCCAGTAACGATTATATTTTCCAGTAAAATTTCACCACAATGTTCACTGCCACACGGGCCAGCATATACAAACAAGTCCCGTCAGTTCAAAGTAAGGGTTTCATTCGGGTTTTGCATCAAGCACTTGTGTCATACGTTTTCACGAGTTTTAAACACGGAATTAATAGGTTTTAGAAATGTAACAGTAATAACTAGCATGTAGCAAGTAGGGTACTTGCCTCGGCCGCTTGATATGGAAGCGACGCCGCTGCAGGGTTTTTCCCGACACACGGAACGGCGCGACGCAAGATACGGCGCGCGGCGCGAGCGCGGTGCGCGGTGACCCGGTACTGGACGCGACGGCGACGCGGGTGTGATACGGCAGTGGGCGTGGTACTGGCTCGGTGTGTGGCACGGCGCGATACAGAACTGGGCCTGGTGATGATGCGAGCGCGACGCGATGCTGGGCCTGGTGATGATGCGGAGGCAGGCACGGTGCGGCACGGGACCTGGTCCAGAGGTGAGCACGACACGACACGGGCGCAGCACAGCAACTGAGCACGGGGAGCGACACGGTAGTGGGTCTGCTGTAAATCCCCGTTTCTTTCAATAAAATTTTTCCCTATATTTCCCAAGTCCCCGAATGATATCCTATTTTTCTCGTATTACCATGTGTGAAATTAGTCGCTTAGGTTTTAGTATTTAAACCTTCCAAAATCAAAATAAATTTAAAATCAAAGCCCAAACAAAATAAATAAAACATACAAACAATAAACCCCCGGCCCAACTTCCCTCCTCAGCCCAACACTCCATTTTCCCTTTTTAATTAATAAAACCCCGGCCCAACTTCCCTCCTCAGCCCGACACTCCTTTATTCCTAAATGAAATAAACATTTAATTTCCCCGGCCCAAGCTCTCCGGCCCAACACCCTTACCGCCTTCACTGACCCGACCCGCTTTTAACCCATCTTCTCCCCCGTTACAAATTTCTCCCGCTCTTTTTCCTTCACCCACGTCCCCGAGCCTCCCCCTCGCGCCCATGTCGCCCGCGCCGTTGCCCTACGTCCCCGCGACCCCGACCACGTCCGCGCACCCCTCAAACCCCTTTCTCCTCTCCCCCTCTCACTCTCGTGCTCACTTCTCTCGTTCCTCAAAAAAAAAAAACACTGCCAACTTCATCACTCGCCGCCGCCGCCGCCGACGAGGACAACCACTACAACCACCTCGTCGACTCCTTCGCTCTCTTCTCTCCATCAACAGAGCCCCCTACACTCCTCCACCACCGAGCTCTCTCAACCCACGCCGAGCTCACTGCACACCACCACAGCCACTCCTACACCTCGACGCCGGCGAGCCCCCACTGCCCTGAACCACCTCGTCGACATCCCTACATCCTCAGCATCACCGCCTTACCTCCAAGCCCAAGCCCCACTGCTCCCCCTCTCTCTCCAAAACCTACACCAAACCCTCACTGCGAGCTCCAAACACCCACTGCTGCCCGCCGCCGGAGCGACACCGCCGACCATCGTCGACCCCAGCGCACTCACAGAGACCCATAGCACCACACTCCACCTCCAGTGACCACGAGTCGTTTTCCGGGCAACTCCGACGACGAAACCGACACGCGAGCCGAGGCCGTGAACCCTATCCGCACCGTTCGTCGCGCGTTCATGCCGTTGTCACTGCCGTGCATCACCAAAACGTCTCCAGGAAAGTACCCTACTTGCTACATACTATATTATTCTCGTTACAAATCAAAACCGTATTAATTCCATATTTGCGATTCATGAAAACTTAAATGACATAAGTGTTTGATGCAAGATCCAAATGAAAACCTTCATTTAATTTGACAGAACTTGATTGCATATACTGGCCCGCATGATAATGAACATTGTGGTGCAATTTTACTGGAAAATACAATTGTTAATGGCTTAAACGAACACCCCCAATTACACCCGTAAAAATTGGGAATTTCCCGCACCTAAAACTTGTTTAAATCAAAATTAATTGTGTACACATTGAAATGATGCGTTCAAGGGCTTAAATCGAAGATGACTCAACAACCTGTAACCCTTTGCAAGTTCTTAATTGTTTATGTACTGAAATTATGACAAGAATTGGTTCGGAGAGCAGCTTTGGACTGCAGTCCAGAGCAGCTCTGGTTGTTGTTTTATGTCTCATGATGCTTACCCCTTCGTTGCCTGAACTTGTTTGTTGCGGAACCCTGCATTTTATTGAAGATCAATCTGTTAGATAAATAACGCAAGTGATTTCACCCCGTTATATCATCGTTTACTATTTAAACTGCAATTTAAAAGATCAGGACGCATAGCAGTCCCAAACAGAAATAGAATTGATACACTAGTGTTAAACAGTGCATAACTTCTGATGTACAGATGCGATTGAGAATCCATCTATTGCGTTGAAAACCCTATTGAAAACCCTAGATTTCATTCAACTGTAGCATCACTAAATTCTGAGCCCAACTGGGTGAAAATCGTGTCGCGAAACGGACGTTCAGTTCAGAAACTGAATTTCCTGCAGCGAGCACTTAAATTGAAACGGCTGTAACTTGAATACCAGAAACCCGATTGTACTGAAACCAATTTTTCTGAACTGCCGACAGAGTGTAATTGTTACCGTATTTGCATCATTTCATTGAATTATGAACATATGAATTACTGCAATTTTTGTAAGCCTATGACGTGCATAATAGTTCATATCACACATGACTTGTTAACTGCATAAACGTACATACCTTACCCAACTGCCATATACATAGTGATAGTGCGCGTTATTTTTCAGTGGACATTGCATTATCGTGCGTGAATGGTATTGGTTTAGGAGTGTCAAGTACGCCAATGGAAAAGTGAATGATTTCGTGACAGTGATTAATACAGTGAACAGTGACAAAACCGTGCTATTGGTATACTTGTACACGACTAAATCATAATCATCAATAGTGTCAAGCTGGGGAAAAAGGGAAAATCGAAGTGGAAAGAGTATCCTATTTAGCGGGACCGTGTTTTAGAGGATGATCATTTGAACAGTGATTCTTATATATATTAGGTAGGATCTAGCGATCCGGCTGACAGGGTTATGTCCCGGGCGTGTGGGCCGTTGTCTCGAGTATGTACGAGACTCCTGTTAAACATGATCCTCCTTTCCACTATACGATTTCAAACATGACCTAGAGACTGATAAGGACACAGATCATACTTTGCATCATTTAGTGGCATAGCGATTATCAGTATTTTACTTTCACTGTTATTATCGTATTTGCATGTTTCATGTCATTCATATAAAAAAATTGCTATTACGTCGCTCTGACGACCTGAGTGTGCATGCTAAGACCTCGAGGAAGAACCAGCGCAGGAGTCGGATTTACCTTTCGAGCTGACGGAGATCTAGTCTGGAGTACCTTTTTCTTCGTTTCTGTTTTCCCTAGAGATCTTGTATTCGAATTCGGTTAGTAGTTCTTTCCTGTTTATTTGTGAATTGTGAACAATGAAAATTCGATGTAATAATTTAGTGATGTATTTCCTTTATTTCTGTGCTTTGTTTACCGATTACCATGTAATGCTAGAAGCCGAAGTGTGACTACGGCAGGATTATTCCTTGACCGTACGAGCATGGCTGGCCTAGTCATCCCTCGTTTTCCATATTTTGGGAAGCGGGGCGTGACATGGTTTTGTTGGTATCAGAGCCAGGTTTAGTAATAAGGGATAACATTAACTACAATGTATTACATTATTTTCGCTTCACTATTCCTGATTTTCATCCTTGAATCTAATCATATCTTTTTGAATCTTCCAGCGATATGACGTCCCCGAACGACCACTCCTCGGACTCAAGTTCTCAGGATCGCATGGAAAGAATACTTAGTGCACTGACCTCTCTCGCAGAAGCTCAGGAGAGGAAGACGGACTTACTCGCCGAGGGGCTCAGGGCTATTACCGCTGCAGGGGACCCTCCGCACTCATTACCGCCCCCAAGAGCACTGCTCCACCAGCTTACTCTGCTAGGGCTGGCACCGTATCAGACTTCCGGAGGTTGCATCCAGCTGCATTCACAGGGCTAGCTGAACCCCTCGAGGCCGAGCAATGGCTAGTGAACATGGAGAACTTACTGACGGCCGCCAGGGTACCAGATGAAAATAGGGCGAATGTGATAAAGATCCAGTTGGAAGATAAAGCCCGTGCTTGGTGGACAGTTGAAGAAAGAAGGCTAGAGAGGCCAATCGAATGGAGTAAATTCAAGGAGTGCTTCCTGGATCATTATTTCCCTTCCACCGCCAAGGTAGAGATGGAGGAAAGATTCATTCTACTGAAGCAGAATGGCCGCCCCGTGGACGTTTATGCGGCAGAGTTCAACCGTCTGAGCCGATTTGCTCCATACATGATCGCTTCAGAGGCCACCAGGGCCAGACGCTTCTTGCAGGGACTTGATTTCGAGCTGCAGCAGTTGATCGCATCACTGGAGTTGCAGACTTTTGCACAAGTACTCAACGCGGCGAGAATTCAGGAGCAATTGATCAACAAGTTCAGGAAGCCCCCAGTCGTTCCAGCACGTACCCATGCACCTTCTCGAGGAGCCATACCGGTTCACAGGCCTGGAACGGCACAAATGAAGCGTCCGTTCGTGCCCCAGCATCGCCCCCAGAGACAGAACGTAATTTGCGGCTACTGCAACAGAGATGGGCATACCCAGAAGGACTATCGCCGCGCCAAGGGACAGTGCTTGATTTGCGGATCCAGTCAGCACAGGATTAGCGGTTACCCCGAGCGAGCAGAGATACAGAGAGGTTCTGGACCGCAGCAGCAGAGGCCATAGGAGAAGACGCAACCCTATACATGTCGCGGTCAGGGACGGGCTTTCACCTTGACCGCCGAGTAGGCAGAGGCTTCAGGAGAAATTGTTACAGGTATTCTACTCGTACATTCCTTGCCAGCTAGAGTACTATTTGATTCTGGAGCATCGCACTGTTTCATATCTGAGCATTTCATTGATACACACTCCATACCATATGAACCACTAACCAAGGGCTGGGAGATACATACGGGTAATGGCATTATAATTTCTAGTCGAGAATGTAGATCATGTCCGGTCGTAGTGTGTGGCAGGGAATTCTATGCGAATTTCCTTTTGATCGGGATATGCAGGTATGACGCAATTCTCGGGATGGATTGGATGAGTACCTTCCATGCAGTTATTGATTGTCGAGCAAGGAACGTGATATTCTGCATTCCCAATCACCCGGAGTTTATTTTCGAAGGCGGGAGCGAATCTTTAGAGCCGGCCAAGTTTAGAGCCAAGCCAAAAGAGCTGACAGCTATGGAGATTGATGAGAGCCCAGCCCCAGATTGTTCGGGACTTTCTAGACGTGTTTCCTGAAGATTTACCAGGTCTACCACCTCCACGCGTCTTGGAGTTCTTGATCGATTTGACTCTAGGTACGGCACCAGTATCCAAGGCCCCGTACAGAATGGCACCGGTTGAGTTGGCGAAGTTGAAGAAGCAAATCGAAGAACTATTGGAGAAGGGATTTATCCGACCGAGCGTTTCACCGTGGGGTGCACCAGTTCTGTTAGTGAAGAAGAAGGATGGATCGCTGCGGATGTGTATAGATTATCGAGAGCTGAACAAAATCACCATAAAGAACAAGTACCCAATTCCGCGCATCGACGACTTATTCGATCAGTTAAGTGGGGCCAAGATATTTTCGAAGTTGGATCTCCGTTCTGGATATCATCAGATCAGAGTAGCAGCCGAGGATGTATGCAAGACGGCTTTCAGGACCCGATACGGACATTATGAGTTCCTCGTGATGCCGTTCGGTGTTACTAATGCTCCAGCGATATTCATGGACTTGATGAACAGGGTGTTTGCAAAATACTTAGACACGTTTGTCGTTGTATTTATCGACGACATACTTGTTTACTCGAAGACCCGGGAGGAGCATGTCGAGCATTTGCGCACGGTTCTACAAATTCTTCGGGAAGAGAAACTGTATGCGAAATTAAGCAAGTGTGAATTCTGGCTCGACAAGGTTCAATTCTTAGGACACATCGTTTCGGGCGAAGGCATCTCAGTGGACCCGGCAAAGATAGAATCTATCAGGGATTGGCCAACGCCGAAGTCTGTGGCCGAGATTAGAAGCTTTCTGGGATTGGGAGGTTATTATCGGAGGTTCGTCCAAGACTTTTCAAGAATCGTTGAACCGTTGACGAGGCTGACACGGAAGGATGTACTGTTTGCGTGGACAGAGGAGTGTACTCAGGCATTTGACACACTGAAGCAGAAGTTAACCACGACGCCTATCCTTACAGTACCAGATGATTCCGGTGGTTTGGTGATACATAGTGATGCCTCAGGGAAGGGATTAGGCTATGTTCTGATGCAGCACGGCCGAGTGGTTGCTTACGCCTCTCGACAGCTGAGAAATCATGAGAAGAACTATCCTACGCATGACTTGGAGTTAGCTGCAGTAGTCTTTGCGTTGAAGATTTGGAGGCACTATCTATTGGGCGAGAAGGTGGAGGTGTACACGGATCATAAAAGTCTTATGTACATCTTCACTCAGAAGGAACTAAACATGAGGCAGCGCCGATGGCTAGAGCTGATGGCAGATTACGACTTAGACCTTCAATATCACCCGGGGAAAGTAAATGGTGTACCGGATGCGCTCAGTCGCAAGCCAGCGGTCATGATGTTGACCAATCAGAGGAGCATTATTGAGGATTTTTAGAGACTCGAGCTTGAAGTCGTCACACCGAGCGCACTCAGTCAATTTTGGCAACTACAGATGCAGTCTTCCCTTGTGGATCGCATCAAGGCTGCACAAGCTGATGATCCTCGATTGCAAAAGTTCAGAGCGCAAGTAGAAGTCGGGCTGAGAACGGACCTAATCATACATGAAGATGGTTCTCTGAGATTCGGTAGCAGACTCTGCGTACCCAAGGGAGATGCTCGAGAAGAAGTACTGGCTGAGGCACATAGTTCAGCTTATTCTGTGCATCCGGGAGGTACGAAGATGTATCGGGATCTAAAGCAGCATTTTTGGTGGAACGGAATGAAGCGGGAAATTGCGAGGTTCGTATCTAGGTGCTTGGTATGCCAGTAGGTGAAGGCGGAATATCAGAGGACAGCGGGATTGTTGCAACCGCTTCCGATACCAGAATGGAAGTGGGAGCACATTACCATGGATTTCGTAACGGCCTTACCACGGAGCCCTAGGGGCAATAACGCCATTTGGGTTATCGTCGATCGCCTCACGAAAGCTGCACACTTCCTACCATTCCGAGTGGGACAGTCGACAGAGTCACTGGCAGAGAGATACATGCAGAAGATAGTGCGACTTCACGGTGTTCCAGTCAGCATTGTGTCAGATCGAGACACCAGATTCGTGTCGCACTTTTGGAGGAGCCTACAGGAGAGTTTGGGTACCCGCCTCAAATTCAGCACAGCTTATCACCCGCAGACGGATGGACAATCCGAGCGTACGATTCAGACCCTCGAGGATATGTTGAGAGCCTGCATGTTGGACTTTCTGGGTTCCTGGGAAGACCATCTGCATCTAGTCGAGTTTTCTTATAACAACGGTTATCAGGCTAGCATCCAGATGGCTCCTTTCGAAGCACTTTATGGGCGGAAGTGTCGATCCCCAGTGTGTTGGGATGATGTGGGAGAGCGAAGATTATTGGGTCCCGAGCTCATTGTTCAGACAGTCGACAAGGTCCAAATGATCAGGCAGCATATTAAGACAGCTCAGGATCGACAGAAGAGTTGGGCAGATACCAGCAGGAGGGCACTAGAATTTGAAGTCGGAGATCACGTGTTCCTGAAGATTTCCCCTACCCATGGAGTTATCAGGTTCGGAGGTCGGGGAAAGCTCAGTCCCCACTTTATCGGACCTTTTGAGGTGCTAGAGCAAGTAGGAGAGGTGGCCTATCGACTTGCCTTGCCTCCATCGCTAGCTGGTGTGCACAATACCTTCCACGTGTCACAGTTGAGGCGTTATGTTCGGGATGAGAGCCATGTCCTGGACTATTCAGAGATAGTTTTGGGTACCGATCTATCATACGAGGAGCAGCCCACCACCATCCTCGACCGCAGAGAGAAAGTGCTGAAGAACAAGGTCATTCCGTTAGTCCGAGTGTCTTGGGGCGGTCGTTCCCCAGGAAAATCTACCTGGGAGCGGGAGGAAGATATCCGTGCACGTTTTCCACATCTCTTTGTTTAGTACTTTGTTTCATTGTATCCTTGTTAAATTTCGAAGACGAAATTTTTGTAAGGAGGGTATCATGTAAATCCCCGTTTCCTTCAATAAAATTTTCCCCTATATTTCCCAAGTCCCCGAATATTATCCTATTTTTCTCGTATTACCCTGTGTAAAATTAGTTGCTTAGGATTTAGTATTTAAACCTTCCAAAATCAAAATAAATTTAAAATCAAAGCCCAAACAAAATAAACAAAACATACAAACAATAAACCCCCGGCCCAACTTCCCTCCTCAGCCCAACACTCCATTTTCCCTTTTTAATTAATAAAACCCCCGGCCCAACTTCCCTCCTCAGCCCAACATTCCATTTTCCCTTTTTAATTAATAAAACCCTGGCCCAACTTCCCTCCTCAGCCCAACACTCCTTTATTCCCAAATGAAATAAACATTTAATTTCCCCGGCCCAAGCTCTCCGGCCCAACACCCTTACCGCCTTCACTGACCCGACCCAACCCGCTTTTAACCCATCTTCTCCCCCGTTACAAATTTCTCCCGCTCTTTTTCCTTCACCCACATCCCCGAGCCTCCCCCCCCCCGCGCCCACGTCGCCCATGCCATTGCCCCACGTCCCCGTGACCCCGACCACGACCGCGCACCCCTCAAACCCCTTTCTCCTCTCCCCCCACTCTCGTGCTCACTTCTCTCGTTCCTCAAAAAAAAAACCACTGCCAACTTCATCACTCGCCGCCGCCGCCGACGAAGAGGACAACCACTACAACCACCTCGTCCACTCCCTCGCTCTCTTCTCTCCATCAACAGAGCCCCCTACACTCCTCCACCACCGAGCTCTCTCAACCCACGCCGAGCTCACTGCACACCACCACAGCCACCCCTGCACCTCGACACCGGCGATCCCCCACTGCCCTGAACCACCTCGTCGACACCCCTACATCCTCAGCATCATCGCCTGACCTCCAAGCCCAAGCCCCACTGCTCCCGTCTCTCTCCAAAACCCACACCAAACCCTCACTGCGAGCTCCAAACACCCACTGCTGCCCGCCGCCGGAGCGACACCGCCAACCATCGTCGACCCCAGCGCACTCACAGAGACCTATAGCACAACATTCTGCCTCCAGTGATCACGAGTCGTTCTCCGGGCAACTCCGACGACGAAACCGACACGCGAGCCGAGGCCGTGAACCCTAGCCGCGCCGTTTGTCGCGCGTTCGTACCATTGCCGCTGCCGTGCATAGCCAAAACGTCTTAAGGCAAGTACCCTACTTGCTACATGCTATATTATTCCCGTTACAAATCAAAACCGTATTAATTCCATATTTGCGATTCATGAAAACTTAAATGACATAAGTGTTTGATGCAAGATCCAAATGAAAACCTTCATTTAATTTGACGGAACTTGATTGCATATGCTGGCCTGCATGATAATGAACATTGTGGTGCAATTTTACTGGAAAATACAATTTTTAATGGCTTAAACGAACACCCCTAATTACACCCTTAAAAACTGGGAATTTCCCGCACCTGAAACTTGTTTAAATCACAATTAATTGTGTACACATTGAAATGATGTGTTCGAGGGATTAAATCGAAGCCGACTCGACGACCTGTAACCCTTTGCAAGTTCTTAATTGTTTCTGTACTGAAATTATGACGAGAATTGGTTCGGAGAGCGTCTCTGGACTGCAGTCCAGAGCAGCTCTGGTTGTTGTTTTATCTCTCATGATGCTTACCCCTTCGCTGCCTGAACTTGTTTGTTGCAGAACCCTCCATTTTATTGAAGATAAATCTGTTATATAAATAACGCAAGTGATTTCACCCCGTTATATCGTCGTTTACTATTTAAACTGCAATTTAAAAGATCAGGACGCATAGCAGTCCCAAACAGAAATAGAATTGATACACTAGTGTTGAACAGCGCATAACTTCTGATGTATAGATGCGATTGAGAATCCGTCTATTGTGTTGGAAACCCTATTGAAAATCCTAGATTTCATTCAACTATAGCATCACTAAATTCTGAGCCCAACTGGGTGAAAATCGTGTTGCGAAACGGACGTTCAGTTCAGAAACTGAATTTCCTGTAGCGAGCACTTAAATTTAAACGGCTGTAACTTGAATACCAGAAACCCGATTTTACTGAAACCAATTTTTTCTGAACTGCCGACAGAGTGTACTTGTTACCTTATTTGCATCATTTCATTGAATTCTGAACATATGAATTACTGCAATTTTTGTAAGCCTATGACGTGCATAATAGTTCATATCACACATGACTTGTTAACTGCATAAACGTACATCGGCGAAGTGGACGTGACGAGGCCCGCTACGTATGTACTCAGAAGTACATACGCTAAGCGTAACTAAGCAATATAAAATAATCACAAGAGACAAAAGATGGAAAATAACAGCAACTTTTATTAATAACATTCTTTTTACAATGCATGAAATGAAAATGCAACTGGAATGGAAAAGCAATGCCTAAACAATGGCATAATAATAATAAAAGGAAGTACTGGGAAGAACAAGTACAAAGTCTAGAGCTCTGGGTCTTCCTGGATTTTCTCCAAATCTTCACTTGTAGGCTCGGTCTCAACTTGGTCCAACGCACCTGACGACATTCAAAGAAGAGAGAAATAGAATGTCGTCAGCGAACAGGTCGCTCGGTAAGTCCCAAAGAAGAATGAAGAATGAGAGTGACAGAGTATAGTATTTTCTAAAGTATTGTATTGTAGAATATTATGAAATATTGTTTAACGTAATTGTTTGTAGCTTGGTACAGGAGGATGCCAGTGTATACGAGGGGAGTCTCTATATGCCAGAGACTAAGGGCACGTATAGTACAAGGAACCGTTTATGCCACGGTACAACAGCAACTGAATATAGGTTAGGTGTCTTAATCTGACCACCTCATTCCACTTTTAACATCTTCCGTACCAATCTACCCCTTTAAACCCCGCGATGTCATATTTGTATTGTTATCTTGTAAACTTGTAATGATTGCTTGATTGACTTTGATTGACTTGATTGACTGATTTACTGATTTACTGATTTACTGATTGACTGACCGAAACCATGATATCAGGAAACGGTTATAACCGTAGAGTCATGTAAATGGAATACTGGAAATCATGTAAAAGGAATATCCATGGTTCGGTTCATTCAAACAGATTGTTAACTGGATCTGGAATTCATGTATTCATGTTGAGTTAGAATATAAAAGAATATAGATTGACTTGAAACATATTCAAGTTTTGTAGCTTGGTACAGAAGGATGCCAGTGTATACGAGAGGGATCTCTATATGCTAGAGATCAGGGAAAATGGAAGTACAAGGCTCCGTTATACAACCCGGAACAACGGCAATTGGATTCATGTTAGGTGTCTTAATCTTACCGTCTCGTGCCACCTTTAACACCTTCCATACCAATCTACCCCTTAAACCCCGTAGTGTTTTGATTGTATTGTTTGTCTTGTAAATTGTATTGATTGTATAATTGATTGACTGACTGACCGAAACCATGATATCAGGAAACGGTTGTAACCGTAGAGTCATGTAAATGGAATACTGAGAATCATGTAAAAGGAATATATCCATGGTTCGGTTCAACCAAATTGTATAAATTGATAATTGTATTCATGGATTCATGTGTTCATTTTGAATTGGAATCTTGTAGATTATAGGTTGACTTGAATCATATTCAAGTCAAATTAATCAGACTCAAACCCGAGTCAGACAATCAGAATTATGAATCGTGGTCTTATAATTGTTAGGGTCCTTAGGGTAATTTATAAACTTGAGGGGGTTTTATGTAAAAATATTTTTGTATAGTTTTCAAAATATAACTCAAGTATTTAATTATCGTCTTTAAGTACATACAACAGTTTAATGATCAAGATAAATATGTATACATGTTCGAATAACATGAAATGAGTCAAGTATATTATTCGAGTAACTACCATAAACAATGCTGTAAAGAAATATTATGTACGACTAATTAATCAAGTTGAACGAATGCGAAATATAAACAGAAATATGGCTCTAAATGTTTTGCATGCGTGAGTTCCAGTTTTACCTAAATATGACTACCGGTTTGAGAGATATATATGTTTTCGTATCGTCGCACAAAACAGATCAGAATCTATTCGGCACCGTCACATATTTTTAAAACGCAGTTTGAGTTAATTTGTATCAGGTTTCAGGTTACGAAAATTATTAGAAAATTGTAGGTATTTCGATTTACTTATCGAAAACACCAAGATTCACATGATTTGGATTTCTGAAGCTCTAGTTATGATCATTTTAATATCAGCATTTAAAACAGAAATTCAGATTTCTGGACAGCAACTATATATTCTATTGCAAAGCCTATATCAGGTTGTTTCATGCATTCCTAAGTAATATAATATACAGAAAATTATAGTTCTATCAATGGTGCATCTACACATCTAAATTTTGTCATAAACGGACATCGGGTGTTCGAGTTATGTCCAATTTAAAAACAGTGTGCGAATCGGAACAGATTCTGTCCAGATCCGTCACTTAATATTGTAATGCAGTTTTCTTTATCTTAGATGGGTTTTCAGTAAAACTATAAAACTAAGAAAATCTAGATCATTCGATGTAGATATGAAAAACACCTGAGTTTTCTCAATTTGGATACCGGTATACCAAGTTATGTGTCCTAGTAATTGACCGATAGCTACAGTTTTCTGTTTTACGATCAGTGAATAAATACAATGTAATTCATAAACCGTTATGTGGATCGATCTAAAATTTTTACAGCATGTATAAAATAATATAATCTATCATATGTAAATTCCATGAAATTTTCAGAAGTAAAAATTAATGTCTAAAAATTATTTTAAACCTAAAGGTATTGATGTGTATACTAAAATCGGCAAAAAGATTAACTAGTATTTTTATGCAAGCTTTATCCTTTCTTTTAATAACCAAACCGATTCCATGAGATATCGTAGATATATTATGGATTGAAATCTATGTTCTCACAACTTGTAATAAACATTCATAATCATGATGAAAGAATTAAAAATACTTTAATTTGAACAAGAGATAATAAGATATTATTAAACCATATAGAATCATATATATCTAAACTTATGTATATGTATATGTATATGTTTATGTGTGTCTTCTCTTATGGATTATGATATGAAAAGAATAGGGGGTTCACGATGCATGACAAGAGGAAAAAATATAGGTGAGGGGAAAGGAGAGAGAAGGGACTTACATGCACAAGCCGGTATTGTCACCAGGCTTGTCTATCCGCCGATAGCCTCGCGTTACTAGCGAGACCTTCTTGAAGACTTCTTCATGTTCTTCTTCTTGTCATCTTGGTGAAGAGAAAGAAGTGAGAGATAGAAAAATATGAGGAAGGAAAAGATGGAGGAGGACAAATAAAGATGTTGTAATGGTGAATAATAATATATGCATTTAACATGAGAATTAAAAGAGAAATGAAAGGTCACCATTCATTTTGGAAATGAAAGGTCTCATTTGTAGGTTATGGGAAGAATAAAAAATGATAAAAAAATAATTGCAAGAATAAAGATTTGAACATGTGACTTATGGAATAACAATGCAAGGACTTAACCAATGAGCTATAAGATTGTTCATGCACATATTTAATTAGAATTAAATATATGATGTTGCTTAAAAAAAAATGGGCTTTTTAGATGGGCTGTAGAGAATGTGAATGAAAAGAAAGGAATTGGGCTTAAAGAATAAGTTTGGGTAAAAAGAAATGAGTTTTAGAAAATACTTAGATGAGAAAAATAGATGAAGGGATTAAATATAACTAATAACATGGAAATAAAAATATACCAAATATAAAAATACAGAATTTTATCAATACGAAGATATAGGAATTTTAGAGTCGTTACATTCTACCCTCCTTATAAAAATTTCGTCCTCGAAATTTGTAAAAGGAAAGTGTAACGAATTCAAGAAAATTTTGGTGATAGAACTATTGATAATGCATGAAAAATATGTGAAAGAATGCGATAGATTTTAAAAGAATTGAGGAAAAATAAGAATAGGGTTAGGATAGATTCAAAGAATAAGGTTCAAGTAATATGATTCAAAGAATTTGAAATAATAAGATTCGAGGAATATGAATTGTAAAGAATGTTTTAGTTGCTGGTTCTTGTGTTATATTGCTTAGGTTGTTCACGCAGAACAAAACTGCATGATAGGGATTCATACAGCTCGGACCTGCATGGGCCACCAACAAAACCTGTCATGCCCCGCTTCCCAGTGTACGGCGAAGTGGACGTGACGAGGCCCGCTACGTATGTACTCAGAAGTACATACGCTAAGCGTAACTAAGCAATATAAAATAATCACAAGAGACAAAAGATGGAAAATAACAGCAACTTTTATTAATAACATTCTTTTTACAATGCATGAAATGAAAATGCAACTGGAATGGAAAAGCAATGCCTAAACAATGGCATAATAATAATAAAAGGAAGTACTGGGAAGAACAAGTACAAAGTCTAGAGCTCTGGGTCTTCCTGGATTTTCTCCAAATCTTCACTTGTAGGCTCGGTCTCAACTTGGTCCAACGCACCTGACGACATTCAAAGAAGAGAGAAATAGAATGTCGTCAGCGAACAGGTCGCTCGGTAAGTCCCAAAGAAGAATGAAGAATGAGAGTGACAGAGTATAGTATTTTCTAAAGTATTGTATTGTAGAATATTATGAAATATTGTTTAACGTAATTGTTTGTAGCTTGGTACAGGAGGATGCCAGTGTATACGAGGGGAGTCTCTATATGCCAGAGACTAAGGGCACGTATAGTACAAGGAACCGTTTATGCCACGGTACAACAGCAACTGAATATAGGTTAGGTGTCTTAATCTGACCACCTCTTTCCACTTTTAACATCTTCCGTACCAATCTACCCCTTTAAACCCCGCGATGTCATATTTGTATTGTTATCTTGTAAACTTGTAATGATTGCTTGATTGACTTTGATTGACTTGATTGACTGATTTACTGATTTACTGATTGACTGACCGAAACCATGATATCAGGAAACGGTTATAACCGTAGAGTCATGTAAATGGAATACTGGAAATCATGTAAAAGGAATATCCATGGTTCGGTTCATTCAAACAGATTGTTAACTGAATCTGGAATTCATGTATTCATGTTGAGTTAGAATATAAAAGAATATAGATTGACTTGAAACATATTCAAGTTTTGTAGCTTGGTACAGAAGGATGCCAGTGTATACGAGAGGGATCTCTATATGCTAGAGATCAGGGCAAATGGAAGTACAAGGCTCCGTTATACAACCCGGAACAACGGCAATTGGATTCATGTTAGGTGTCTTAATCTTACCGTCTCGTGCCACCTTTAACACCTTCCATACCAATCTACCCCTTAAACCCCGTAGTGTTTTGATTGTATTGTTTGTCTTGTAAATTGTATTGATTGTATAATTGATTGACTGACTGACCGAAACCATGATATCAGGAAACGGTTGTAACCGTAGAGTCATGTAAATGGAATACTGAGAATCATGTAAAAGGAATATATCCATGGTTCGGTTCAGCCAAATTGTATAAATTGATAATTGTATTCATGGATTCATGTGTTCATTTTGAATTGGAATCTTGTAGATTATAGGTTGACTTGAATCATATTCAAGTCAAATTAATCAGACTCAAACCCGAGTCAGACAATCAGAATTATGAATCGTGGTCTTATAATTGTTAGGGTCCTTAGGGTAATTTATAAACTTGAGGGGGTTTTATGTAAAAATATTTTTGTATAGTTTTCAAAATATAACTCAAGTATTTAATTATCGTCTTTAAGTATATACAACAGTTTATGATCAAGATAAATATGTATACATGTTCGAATAACATGAAATGAGTCAAGTATATTATTCGAGTAACTACCATAAACAATGCTGTAAAGAAATATTATGTACGACTAATTAATCAAGTTGAACGAATGCGAAATATAAACAGAAATATGGCTCTAAATGTTTTGCATGCGTGAGTTCCAGTTTTACCTAAATATGACTACCGGTTTGAGAGATATATATGTTTTCGTATCGTCGCACAAAACAGATCAGAATCTATTCGGCACCGTCACATATTTTTAAAACGCAGTTTGAGTTAATTTGTATCAGGTTTCAGGTTACGAAAATTATTAGAAAATTGTAGGTATTTCGATGTACTTATCGAAAACACCAAGATTCACATGATTTGGATTTCTGAAGCTCTAGTTATGATCATTTTAATATCAGCATTTAAAACAGAAATTCAGATTTCTGGACAGCAACTATATATTCTATTGCAAAGCCTATATCAGGTTGTTTCATGCATTCCTAAGTAATATAATATACAGAAAATTATAGTTCTATCAATGGTGCATCTACACATCTAAATTTTGTCATAAACGGACATCGGGTGTTCGAGTTATGTCCAATTTAAAAACAGTGTGCGAATCGGAACAGATTCTGTCCAGATCCGTCACTTAATATTGTAATGCAGTTTTCTTTATCTTAGATGGGTTTTCAGTAAAACTATAAAACTAAGAAAATCTAGATCATTCGATGTAGATATGAAAAACACCTGAGTTTTCTCAATTTGGATACCGGTATACCAAGTTATGTGTCCTAGTAATTGACCGATAGCTACAGTTTTCTGTTTTACGATCAGTGAATAAATACAATGTAATTCATAAACCGTTATGTGGATCGATCTAAAATTTTTACAGCATGTATAAAATAATATAATCTATCATATGTAAATTCCATGAAATTTTCAGAAGTAAAAATTAATGTCTAAAAATTATTTTAAACCTAAAGGTATTGATGTGTATACTAAAATCGGCAAAAAGATTAACTAGTATTTTTATGCAAGCTTTATCCTTTCTTTTAATAACCAAACCGATTCCATGAGATATCGTAGATATATTATGGATTGAAATCTATGTTCTCACAACTTGTAATAAACATTCATAATCATGATGAAAGAATTAAAAATACTTTAATTTGAACAAGAGATAATAAGATATTATTAAACCATATAGAATCATATATATCTAAACTTATGTATATGTATATGTATATGTATATGTTTATGTGTGTCTTCTCTTATGGATTATGATATGAAAAGAATAGGGGGTTCACGATGCATGACAAGAGGAAAAAATATAGTTGAGGGGAAAGGAGAGAGAAGGGACTTACATGCACAAGCCGGTATTGTCACCAGGCTTGTCTATCCGCCGATAGCCTCGCGTTACTAGCGAGACCTTCTTGAAGACTTCTTCATGTTCTTCTTCTTGTCATCTTGGTGAAGAGAAAGAAGTGAGAGATAGAAAAATATGAGGAAGGAAAAGATGGAGGAGGACAAATAAAGTGTTGTAATGGTGAATAATAATATATGCATTTAACATGAGAATTAAAAGAGAAATGAAAGGTCACCATTCATTTTGGAAATGAAAGATCTCATTTGTAGGTTATGGGAAGAATAAAAAATGATAAAAAAATAATTGCAAGAATAAAGATTTGAACATGTGACTTATGGAATAACAATGCAAGGACTTAACCAATGAGCTATAAGATTGTTCATGCACATATTTAATTAGAATTAAATATATGATGTTGCTTAAAAAAAAATGGGCTTTTTAGATGGGCTGTAGAGAATGTGAATGAAAAGAAAGGAATTGGGCTTAAAGAATAAGTTTGGGTAAAAAGAAATGAGTTTTAGAAAATACTTAGATGAGAAAAATAGATGAAGGGATTAAATATAACTAATAACATGGAAATAAAAATATACCAAATATAAAAATACAGAATTTTATCAATACGAAGATATAGGAATTTTAGAGTCGTTACAGATAGTGCACGTTATTTTTCAGTGGACATTGCATTATCGTGCGTAAATGGTATTGGTTTAGGAGTGTCAAGTACGCCAATGGAAAAGTGAATGATTTCGTGACAGCGATTAATACAGTGAACAGTGGCAAAACCGTGCTATTGGTATACTTGTACACGACTAAATCATAATCATCAATAGTGTGAACCTGGGGAAAAAGGGAAAATCGAAGTGGAAAGAGTATCGTATTTAGCGGGACCGTGTTTTAGAGGATGATCATTCGAACATTGATTCTTATATATATTAGGTAGGATCTAGCGATCCGGCTGACAGTGTTATATCCCGGGCGTGTGGGCCATTGTCTCGGGTATGTACGAGACTCCTGTTAAACATGATCCTCCTTTCCACTATACGATTTCAAACATGACCTAGAGACTGATAGGGACACAGATCATACTTTGCATCATTTGGTGACATAGCGATTATCAGCATTTTACTCTCACTGTTATTATCGTATTTGCATGTTTTATGTCATTCATATACAAAAATTGCTATTACATCGCTCTGACGACCTGAGTGTGCATGCTCAGACCTTGAGGAAGAACCAGCGCAGGAGTCGGATTTACCTTTGGAGCTGACGGAGATCTAGTCTGGAGTACATTTTTCTTCGTTTCTGTTTTCCATAGAGATCTTGTATTCGAATTCGGTTAGTAGTTCTTTCCTGTTTATTTGTGAATTGTGAACAATGAAAATTCGATGTAATAATTTAGTGATGTATTTCCTTTACTGCTGTGCTTTGTTTACCGATTACCATGTAATACTAGAAGCCGAAGTATGACTACGGCGGGATTATTCCTTGACCCTAAGAGCATGGCTGGCCTAGTCATCCCTCGTTTTCCATATTTTGGGAAGCGGGGCGTGCAGTCTGCGGTGACACAGAGACTGGGCACGGGCGTGACACGGGAGTGGGTCCGTCACACGCACGGTACGGCACGGCAGTGACGGATGTGTACGGCGTTGCAACGGACGGCGTGTTGATGATGATGACGGCCTAAGGGGTTGAGGCCACAGATTTGATGGCGGCGTCGGTGACCCGAATGGCGGCAACAGCGATCAACGTAGGTGCTCGACGAAATGTCGGGGGCTCGACTTAAGCTCAGGTGTGGTGGTTGAGGCTCAGCTGAGGTGAGGTGGTGGCCTTGGTGATGCGAGGGGGTCATCGGGATCTCAGATGGTTCGGTGCTGTGGGTTGGTGCCTGGTGGCTCGGAGAGGTCGATGGCAATGGTGGTGGCCTCGACGGTAGAGGTTGAAGGCGGTGTCAAAGGTGTTGCAATGGATTTGTTGGGTTTGGAGGAGTGGGCTCATGGTGTGCGGTGGAAGAAAGGAGGGGCGCTTGGGTTGTGGAGAGAGATGAGGACGTAGTTGCGGTGGTAGCTTATCGAAGAAGGTAGCCGGTGGCTTCGAGGAGTCCGGTGGTGGCTGTGAGGTTGTGGTTCTGTATATGAGGGTCGGGGATGCAGTGGAGGAGGTGCTCGGTTAGGTAGAGTTGTAGTCAATAGAGGAGAAGAAGAAGATGGTGGCTGTGAGGGAGGCTCGTCAGCGATGGTTCATCGACGGTGAGGGGGAGATTGAAGGGGCTCGGTTTGGTTTGTGAGGGAGATAGAGAGTGTGATTGAGAGGGAGGGAGGTGCAGAGAGAGAAGGAGGTGCAGAGAGAGAGGGATGTACTGAGAGAGGGAGAGAGAAGGAGGAGGGAGTTGAGATTGAGAGTGTGAAGGAGGAGGGGCCATTGAGGGGAGCGGTTCGTAGGGGGAGTGCGCGTCGTATGCGCGAGAGACATGGTCGCGAGGAGCGGGGCGTTAGCGAGGAAGGCGGTGACGTGGGGAACGGGGGTACGTGGGTTATCACAGAGGAAGCAGGAAAAGAGAACGAAGGGGAGGAAGGAAGGTCAGGAAGCGGGTCAGGTCGGGTTTGTGTTGTGGGTGTTGGGCTGGGCTTGGGAGCTTGGCAAAGAATAAAAGGGAAAGGGAGTGGGCCGGGCTGAGTTGGATTTAGAATTACGAAAATAAATAAAAAAGCAAAAAGGGGAGTTGGGCCGGGCTAAGTTGGGGGCTAAAAGAAAGGAAAGGGAAAAGGAAAGTAGTTGGGCTGGGGAAAATAGGAAATGGGAAAATAAAAGGAATAAGTGATAGGATTTGGGTTTAGGGTTTCAAGACAAATAAAATAATTATAAATATAATTAAATAAATTTGGAAGTAACAAAAATACGGTTATTGGTGTATAAAAGAACTGGGTATTATAACTAAACTGTTTATTGTTAAAAAAATCGAATTTAGTTTTAAAAAATAGTTTAAAATATTGTAGAAATATGGAAAAATCTGAGAAAATTCCAGAAATATATCTTATTGTTATCTCCAGTTTAAAAAAATGATTTTGGGCTAAAATTAAGTAATATTCCCATATCTATGATTTTTGTTTGTTATCATAATTATTTAAAATCTATTTTATCCTTCAAAATATTTTAATTACGAACTAATTATTTTAATTGATAATACAAATATGTAAATTATTTTAAGACATTATAAAATTTTATTAAAGCATTTAAAGCCTAGAAAAATATAGATAGATTTTAGAAAATTCCGTTAATCATATTTCAATGCTTTGAAAATTACTAACATTACTAAAAAAAATATTTTTTCTATCAATGAAACACATAAATAATTACTTGATACTAACAATTTAAATAAAAGATATTTCATTAGGTATTAGAAAACACGGTCGTTACAGGATCACGCGCCCTGCGCGCGGGCGCCGAGCACCAGCGGGCCACACGCCCCACGCGCGGGCGCCGACAGCGGATCACGCGTCCTGCACGTGAGCGCTGGCGTCAGCGGATCACGCTCCCTGCACGTGGACACTAGGCGCTCGCAGAAAAAAGGGCTTTGCCCCTGGACTAGGAGTTAAACTCCTGCAAAAGGGATCTTTTTGTGGAGTTAAACTCCTAAAAGTTCTAGATTTTTGGGGTTTAACTCTATCGAGAATTTGGATTTTGGAGTTGAGTTTCTCAGAGATTGGTTAGGAGTTAAACTCCTAAAGAAAATCTTCTTGTTCGGAGTTAAACTCCGAAGAGATTTTCGGAGATGATGAAAGGGGACTCATTTCTTTTCTCTTGAGCCCTAGATCTTCTCTTGAGCCTCGAATCTTCCTAAAATGGGATTTTTGAAGATGAGTCTCTTTCTTCCTCCTCTCTGTTGACTGGATCTTGAAGAAAAGGGGGTGAGATTTTAAGAGATTTGATGGTAGATCCAAGCTTCCCTTCAAGGGTTTTATGGTGAAAAACTAATTTTTTTTTTTGGAAAAGAAATAAACTTTTGATTTAATTCAAAAAAAGAACTGGGTTTAAAATCTTGAGGAAGGAGAAGGAAGCACAGAACCCTAATTTTTGAAGAGAATGAATTATTATCTACATTTCATCATAATGTTGCCTTATATAGGCTTACAAATTTACATATAGTCTCTTGGGCTTTACAAAGTGGCATTTTTCCAATCTCAACCTCATGTGCTTGTTTCTTTTTTCACATGAGCTATGGGCTTTACAAAAATTTGTCTTTTTGTCCATTTATTTTATATTCATGCATGAAAATTATATCAAAGTTATTTATTACATAATTTTCTTCTTAGCATGGGGGAGGCTGGTCTTGTCATGTTCGAGCTCGACTTAGGTATGGGCCCACTTGGTTTGGGTTGACTTTGACTTTGACTTGGTCAACCGGGGTGTAATTTTTAACCCCAACAACACTTATCACTTGTTATGTTATACCTGCCATATTACATTACTTTTGTACCTGCTAGATATCATAATTTCTTTTGGAGACTTATCGGGCGTAAGTTCACCGACATGCATTCCATCCACTTTTATTTCTTTGGAATGTTCGTGAGATAATCTAGAAACCGAGGAGATGGATCCGACTGCTGAAGACTGTGCCTAGATCGCAGCCCAAACCGACCTTCAGATTTCCTGCTCAGTTTTTCATTACCAGTATGCCATTTGTTTAGGCATTTCATGTTATTTGCATTTTCTTTTCAGAATATCCATCCATGTAAATAAAGTTTGTTGAATGAATGCAAATAAAGTAGTTTGTTGAAAATTTCATGCTCTTATTATTCTTGCATTGTGTATAATTGCTTATTTACGCTTAGCATATGTATTTTAAGAAATGACCTTCTTAATATAAATATGTTGCGGGCTTGTCACGTGACTGTTACCGTCCATTGGGAAGCAGGGCGTGACAGCCACTCTCCATCTTTAGAGAAAAATATTAGGGTTAGAATTTTAAACTTTTTCATTTTAAAATTTTTTTTTAACGGAGGAGAAGAGAGGGAGAGAACAAGATTTATATAGGAGTAGAAGGGAGGAATTATGAAAATGCTATTGGCCATGTCAAAATTGGATATGAGATTTAGGGGCTGTTTGGTTGCTGGAATCAAAAAATAGAATTGGGAATTAGGGTCTGTAAAAGTATTTTTTTATCTCCCGGAATTTCCATTCCTTTGCTTGTTTGTGAAGAATTGAAATGAATTTTATCTCCTTGAATTTCTTTCTTTGCTTGGTTACTACAAAAGCAAATGGGAATTGGAATTCGGGAATTATGATAAAGAAACATGTAGTGAGTTTAAGAAGCTCTCACCTTTTTAATCAACAAACAACATATATTTTCAATGCACCCAAAGTAAATAAGAGAGAGTAAGGTAGCTGACCATAACTTTGCCTAATAAAATAATACCCATAATCCTACATGTCAATGGGATTTGGCAATTCTTTACAAAAAAGCTTGGATTTGGAATTGTCTAAAAGGTGATATCAATTTCCAACTTGTAATTTCTATTCCATGCAAACAAACAAAAGAATGATAATTTCATGTTCTTTTGTTTTGATGAATAGCATCTTATCCCCGGATTCTCATTTTTTTGGACAATTCCTTCGAAACGAACAGCCCCTTGGAGAAATCTAGAACTATTTGTACCTCTTGTTGAATAGTTGAACCCGAGGGACCCAAACAAATTATTTTCCCAATTCATTTTGGAAAAAACTTCTCTTCAAGGTTTGTTGAGGTTCTCTCTCTGCAAGCCCTGATTTTTCCTTCATTTTCGAACCCAAAAAAAACACGCATCTTTGCATTGGCGGCGCGCTACCATTTAAAAGTCCCCCCACCGAAATAAAACGAATCCCAAATACCCCAAAACCCTAAAAAAGAGAAAGAAAAAACCTAATCGCCGCTCAATGGAGAAAACCTAGATCGAGTCCTTCGGACCGCGGCGGAGATCTCCGATCGCGTCGGAGATCTCCGGCAATTTCGAGGAGAAAGCTTCCAACTTGGTTGTGGTCGGAGTCGCTACTGGAGCTTTTGTGTTTCTCGCTCATTTAGTGAGGATGATCGCTGCCGATCGCTGTCGATTTCGTTAGGGTTGAGAGCTATTGAATGGGGACTGAGTCGAGTGGGGAGCTGAGGATTTCGAGCGATGTGAAGGTGGATGTTTGTTGAAAGCATGTGATTGTGGTGAGCATTTTTTTGCAAAGATTGCTTGATTTTTTGTGTGTATTTATAAAGTTTGTTTTTTTGGGGAGTAATTGATAAACTGCTCCATTGAAACGCTTTTGTGTAAATTTTAGATGGTATTTTTAGTGGTTATACTGCTTGGTTTTATTAAAATCTGCATTAGCACATTATTTTCCATGAACTGGTTGGTTTTATAATGGAAGATGTAGGGAATAGAAACAAATCCAAAATGCATCTTGATATAGTAGTATATCGCACGTGTATATTTCGAACAACTGTAAATTTTTTTATCCTTGACGTTTGATGAAAATTTCTAGAGATATCTATAGTTTTTCTAAATTTAGATTAAATGAACGCGGTTGGTGGTAATATTAGAATCGAGCAATTTATGAGTTATACAAAATAACAAATATATAAATGCTTATGTACAAATTTGTATGGCATGTCTATTTTTGGGTTTTTGAGCATGTGACAGAATGCCTAATGAATGAGAGAGAGGAAGAGAGCCGTAGACTTTTCGTTTGGTTTCCCTCTAATTTACCTTAAGAGGCCTATTTAGATTACTAAATATAAACCCTTGTACTGCATGAATCCCTTCGCCCTCTGTTTACTTTGTTTTGAATTTTAGTTTTCCTATACAAGCCTTAACAAATGACAATTAACAAGGAGGAAATTTAGTTGTTTACACATAAAAATTTAAATGGCTTAGATGTTCAGTTCAAAATAAAATACTGAAGAGGCTAAAGAATTGATTGTGGCTAGCTTATAATCACAAATCCAAATTCAAATGGTGGATATTCTTTCACTTTTCGTAATATTTATGTTGCTTGTTGTTTGTTAATTTTTGCCTTTTCAGTCCCAACAGCAACAGCAAAAACTGAGGATGTATATTTCTGTTTCTGTTGTGAAGATTGTCAAAATAAGAGTCGACTACTTTTTTACTAATTGCTCAACTGTCTTTATTGAAAAAGAAATTACTGGAAAACCTTGATAGAAATATTATAGATATATTTATAATTCAAAAAATAAGCGAAATTTTATCTTCAAAAATGAATGGTTTGATTTTCTTTAATGTCATATTCTAGTTCTTTTTTTAAAAAAATTCGAAAACATTTGTGGATACTGTTATTGGGCAACATTTCATTTGTTATTTTGGCATGTGTTTGATTTTAATTAATAATTTGAATAGTGATTGTTTAATTGAAAGTAATTCCCCAGAGGAAAAAAAATCCCGGCTCCGCCACTGAGTTAGAAGATAGTAAAGGATGGCAGCAAAGGAAGAAGATGGAGGTAGATGAGAGAGGAGAGGACGAGAGTATGATAGGAAGAGGAGGGATCACTATACTAGGGTTAACAAAGAGAGCAATGAAATGTAAACATTAAAGGAAACATGTGGAAAACACAAGCCACTATATAATATCAATGAAACATAAACATAAACTCAATTTGGGAAGTATATATGAAAATCGTTTTCTGACTGTAGTGCTTCAGTGCTTGGAGTAGCATTCTCTGTGAAACCATCACTTTCAATTATCTTTGATCTTATATTAGACGTGGAGAAATTTCATAGCACTTACGCTGGGGTTCTTAAGCCACAAAAATACACCTGAAAGTATAGCTAAAAAATGCAACAGCAGTCATCAATTCACAAAGATCAATATTTAGCGATTTATTAAATAATTCAACAATAGATTTGTAGTTGAAAAACCATCAAATTTGTGATGTAGTTGCCCTACCTATTACTTTTGAAGTAGGGAATCATGGATTTACAGTTGTCCTCATTGAAAAGCTAATACAAAGTTATTGCAGGATTATGGAATGTGTTCATGCTATATACTCTCTTTTTGTTGATAATTTGTGATCACTACTCGTATTTTAGAGATTCAAGGCTCTATGGCAGCTATTGAAATTTACTGTGTTTTCCTTTAAATCATATCCGAGATTCGTAAGCACTCTGATGGAGGTCCTTTTCGGGTCTCCTTCAGATGTTGTCTTCCGTCGATCTCCCGGTGGATTCTGGTGGGGATCCCCTGTTATGTGTGGGTCTCAATGGGCTTTGAGGAGATTGGTGATTGAAGGAGTTTAGCGCCGAGTACCTGCAAGGAAATCCCGGGGTGGTTTGGTACCACCGAGGACCCTCCGACGATCAAGTTAGTATTAGATCCGAGCAGCGTAACGGCTAAGTGGAGTAAAATTGGCTTCCTTGACCCCTTTGTGATGGAGGTTTATATAGCGGTGGTGGCACGCAGCAGCAGGCGCGAGAATCTCGCCGGCAGTTACGCTACCGACGTCATGCCCGCGTAGAGAGCGGATCGCCCATTAAAGGGGATCGTGGAGGCGTGGAACGTGGGATGTTGCTGGCGGAGAATCCGCGCATGGCGAGATTCGCGGAGCGGTGGTTACGCCTGTGAGCGGTGGAGCTGGTCGGAGGACCGAGGAAGACGGCCTCGGCCGGGGGGCTCGGAGACGAGTGAGAAGGCCGAGGAGACTTGGTCTTATGGCAGCTTAGGGCGAGCTGAGGGGCCGAGGAGGCCAATCTGCAGGGAGCCCCGAGGAGCACTAGCTTGTGATTGCGGGTCGGGTACAGGGGAGGCCTGGTCGGCCTTTGTGAGTATCACGCCCCGCTTCCCAAAATACGGAATACGAGGGGTTGACAAGGCCAGCCATGCTCCTACGGTTAAGGAAATGTCCTGCCGTAGTCACACTTCGGCTTTTAGTTTTAACTGGTAATCAGTAAATAACACGCAGGTAATGAGAAATGCAGTAACTGAAGCAAAACAATGTAAAGAACTGACCTGAAGGGAAACAAATGGGTATAGCCCTGAATGATAAATCAAGATGTCCGTGATGTACGTCTAGTCCTGGTCCAGGCTAAATCTTCTCCTCACACTGAGCATGCATACTCAGGTCGTCAGAGCAACACAATAGCAATATTATATATAAAATCATACGACAATTCTAACAGTGATAATAGGTATATATAACAGTGGATCAATGGCAGTATGGATATGAACATGCAGTAATCAATGCAGCGGAACGGTAAAAGCAGTAGAATGATATGTCACGTATGCCAACACTGTAAGTAAGATATATCAATTCCAGTATCCCTATCAGTCTCTAAGTCTCACTGTACAGGTCACTAAGCCTATCGTCAGTCCAAGTGTGAGAGTCAACCTCTCGCGGGTGTCCTCCACCCAAGGGCAAGGAACACGGGCCCAACATGTATATCACGGTGATAATCACATACCCTGTAAATCTCCATATATCTCCCTAAATATATAAGCCGGCATGGGACTCCCGAGATTCTGTTGAACTCACATTTAAACTACCCCACACCCCATGGTCTACATCAAACGCCAATCATAACCCTAAATACCATTCGGTCTGTCACAAGTCTGCGCAAGAACTGGAGGCAGGACCTCCATCAAGCACATCCCGACTAATACCTAAGATAAATGGCAGTGTCTGGTGCCTTACCTGTGACACCCGTGCAAGAGCTTCCATAAGTGTCCCATACCACTTATAGTCACACGTACACGTGTCCCACAAACGTCGACAATGCAATATAATAATAAGGTTCACTGATTGTGTACAAGTACATATCACTTTCACTTAATCACTTATACACGAACACTGACGTACTTGCCACAATCATCACTAAAACCTAACACTGGGTAAATGCACGTTATCACTATGTTAACAATGCAATGATATGTGTATGATATGATGCGTAAACAGTATATGAAGCATGATTAAGGTGTCATAAAATAGTATTCTATCACTTGCACGATTTATCATGAAACGTACGTGTATAGTTTAGCGAAACGATAAATAGGTAATAATTAGTATGTTCAGTTGTCCATCCATCGAATTTAGTTTCATGCCAAATCGGGTTCCAGGATCATTAATTATAACCATTTTATTTTAAGCGCTCGCGGCTGGAAATCCGGTTTCAGAATCAGAAGTCCGTTTCGCAACGCATTTTAATCCCAGTTGGGATCAGATTTTAGCGACGCTACTGTTGAATGAAATCTAGGGTTTTCAGTAAGGTTTTCAACGCAACAGACGGATCTTCAATCGCATCTCCACGTCAGGAGTTATACACTGTTTAATACTAGTATGTCAATTCTGATTCTGTTGGGACTGTTATGCGTCCCGATCTTTTAAATTACAGATTAAATAGCAAATGATGACGGAACAGGATGAAACCACTTGTGTTATCTAGCTAACAGGTTCACCTACAATAAACAGCGGAGTTCCACAACCTACGAGTTTAGGAAACAGGGTGGTGTTCTTTACGGAACAGTAAGCAACAATTGGAGTCGCTCTGGACTGCAGTCCAGAGTCGTACTCCGATCCAAATATCGTCACAGTTTAAGTACAGGAATATCTGGAAACAAGTCTATAGTTAAAGTTCGTTGAGTTGGCTTCGATTTGAGCCCTAGAACGCATCAATCCAGTATGTATATAATTTATGGTGATTTTTATGGTTTTCAGGTACAGAAAATATCCAGTTTTACAGGCAAACTTAGGGGTAGTCGTTTTAGTCGTTAACGGTCATATTTTCCAACGAAATTCACACATTAGATTCACAGCCATTCGGGCCAGCATATACAATTGAGTTCCGTCAAATTAAATAATGATTTCTTATGAGAACAAGCATCGAACAGTTGTGTCAAATAATCTAACGGAAAAGTAAAGCATGAAATATATACGATGTTGATTTGTAATTAACAAAAGATAGCATGTAGCAAGTAGGGAAACTTTCCTGGAGGTGCACGGCAGCGAGGTACCGTACGGGAGCGCGACGAGCTAGCACCGCGACGGCAACGGCTCCGGGTGAGCTCGGGTCTGTTCTCGACCAGTGGGGGCTCGGGGCGTCGTCGGGGTGTTTGCGTTGGTCGCAGCTCAAGATGGTGGGGCTGCAGTGGGTTGTATGGCCGGTGATGGGTCGGCAACTGTGTGGCTCGAGTTGGGTGAGAAGAGGGAACGAAAGAGTTAGAGAGAGAGTAGGCAGAGAGAGAGAGAGAGTAAGCACAGAGAGAGAGAGTAGGCAGAGAGAATAAGAAAGAGAGATGCAGGGGGAGAGAGAGATGATGAGAGAGGGTGTGTGAGGAGGAGCTCGGGGGTGCTGTGGTGGTCTGGGGTTGCTGATAGTCGAGAGGAGGTGACGGAAGTGCTAACGGCGATGCAGAGGTGAAGGCAAGGAGCAGGGGCGACGACGAAGAGAGGGCTGCCGGTGATAGAGTGATGGTTTCTTGGCGTCGGGGTGTCTAGGTTAGGGGCTTGGATCGCCGGGGGGAAATAAGGATGGGATAAAGAGGATGAGGCAGAGAAGAGGATGAGGGTGAGAGGGGCAAACGGTGCCGGTGAGGTAGGCGAGGTGGAGGCGAGCGGCGGCGCGCTGGCGTGAGCGTGGGTTCGAGGGTGAGACGGGATGGGAAGGAGAGAGAGGGATGAGCCGTTGAGGGAGCGGGTCGTGGGGGAGAAAACGCGCGCGTCGTGGGTGTAACGTCGCGAGAGCGGAGGCGATGGCGGAGGGAGCGGATCGCGCGCGGGGAAAAGAAAAAGAGCCGTTGCGAAGAAGGAGAAGAATAGGAGCGGGTCGGATTGCGAAGGAGCGGGCGCGGGTAGGGTGAAACGGTCGCAGGCTGTTAGGCTTGGGCCGAAAAAATAATAAAAGGAAAAAGAAATTCGATGAGGAAAGTGGGCCGGGCCAGTAGAATTTAAAGGATTATAATGGAAAGGAAAAATATACCGGGCTGAGAATAGGGGCTGGGCCAGGGAAAGAGATTTAATGTTTAAAAATTCTTGGGGAAAAATGAGTGTTGGGCTCGGGCTGGGTTTTATTAAAAGAATTTTTGTTAAAAGAATGGGCTTGGTTAGGCTGCCAAAATAAAAGGAATTCTAAAGAAATGGCTGTGGAAAAATACTGCTGGGCCGGCTCTCTAAAATAGTAAGGGAATTTAGTTTAATTAAAAGTGAATAGGGTTTGGGGTTTAAAGGAAAGGTTTTAAGAATGAAATAATTTTTACAAATAAAATTATAAATAAAACACATAAAATTATAAATAAATAAATGGAATTCTTGAGTAACAAGATACAGACTTTGGTATAAAAAGGGCTGGGTATTACATCATACCACCCTTACAAAAATTTCGTCCTCGAAATTTAAAATAAACAATAAGTTGTACAAACATAGGCAAAGCAATTATATTGCAAACTAACACATAATGCTTTATTTGACATAGGCAAATAACGAAATTTGAAGGTTTATATATGTAAGAACAACATACAAGGGTATAGGTTTAATTAAGTATAAAACAGGATCAACTACAAAGGCAACCTATATGTATATAAGAATAGCAATGTCAACAATAATGAACAATAATATTCGAGACTTACTCGGTAAAATCGAAACTCAATTACATGCACATGTAAGTATATCAAAAGTAGCACATCAGAAATAGTAAGTATAAGGCACAAACATTGATAATAGTAAACATAGGCACCACACCCGAAAATATAGTAACGACAATGAGGTAGTGAAAGCTTAGTCGGTAGGTTAAAACATTTTAAGGTAATTTATCGATCGAATAGTTTTAAAATAACCTAGAAAACTCAAATAAAGAAAATGAGAATATGGAACAAAATATGCGCGGTGTATGGTTGCGCTACTAAAAAAATTTATAAGGATAGTAGTAGTGTGTTTTAAAATACATAAAACTAGATAGTCAATAACACGCACTTTTCGACAAGTTCAAGATAGTGAAAACCAAATTTCGAATAATAAGGTCCTAAAATATATATATAGTAAAAGGAAACACAAAAATATATAGGGCTAGCTAGGGCAGGGATTACAAGGATGTGTGGCTCAATCAAAAGGTCGGAGTGTGGCGACTTTAAGCTGAGGATCAAGGAGATTGGGATCGGGTCAATACAGGAAGTAAGGATGAGCAACAAAGGACTACTAGGGGAAAAGTATGGGGAGGACGACGGTCGGTATATCATATGAATCAAAGATTTGAAGAATTAGCTAACTCGGAAATTTCACAAGAAACGTTCTCCTCCCAAAAGGATCTCAAACAGGCACAGACGAAAGATGAAGAGTGGACCTCTAAACGATCGTGTGTGGTACTAGTGAGTCTCAGTGAGGGTTAAGACAAGGTAAGGAGTAGGGGTGAACAGATCTCAGTAGAGAAAATAATTATAGAAGAAATAATCAAATAGCAAGGGAACTAAGAAGATCGAAGGATTTGCGAACTCAGCAATTTATTCCACTCTAGAAAATTTTAAACAAAGCATCATCAAAAACGAAATGTGGCCCTAAACTATACACAGATTTTATTTGGCCAAAGAAAACAACATTTAAAAGAAATCCCGTCAGTCGCGGTTGTGGAGATTCAGCAGGTTGCGGTAGGCTCGCGCGCTCAGGTAGGGGCGTCCATTCCTATATCGCCTCGCGGGCATCGCCATTGGAAGTTCTTCCACAGCAGGGTCTTGATCTTCCGGTCCTTCTTCCTCGGGTGGAGCTTCTTCATCAAGGTCCGATTCCAGGTGATCCTCTTCTTCTGGATTTTCTTCCACGGGATTTTCCTCCACTGGATTTTCTTCAACTGGATCTTCTTCTATCGGGTCTTCCTCTATAGGGTTCTCTTCAGGATCTCCTTCCTTTTCGTCGGAATCGCTTATCATGTTAAACTCTGGGGCGGCTGCTCCTTCGTCTTCGGAATCGCTGTTTTCGCCAATGCCCTATGGACCGTTGATCTCATCGTCGGAACTCATCAGTGTGTGGTCTAAGGAAACGCATGACCGTGCATCCTCATCTAGATGCGGCGCTTCTCCAGGGTGGGACATGGCCTGAAAAGAAAGTGTCATGATTAGAAAACAGAACACATCAAGAAATAGTTAAGTGTACGAAGTATAGAACGATATGCGGTGGCAGGAATTGAAAAAATATCGGGATAATAATGCTTTGATAATGAATAGTATAAATAAGGAGGAAGCAAGAGAATGATACATATTTTACGATTCAAAGTTTTATTGCATTCAACTAAAAATTCAACGGATACAAGATTTCAAACGGAAAGAAATATTCATGGGAGAATGACAACCTTATTACTGAAAGTAGAAAACATGAAAATTCTTCTCTGACTACTAGAACGTTGCATTCTCGTCATGTAAGTTGAATCCCGTGTTGGATCCGCTTAATCCTCGAAGTACGAACTACGCAGTAATCTTCACTTGGCAGAAGTGGGGAGTGTGGACGAGTCTTCTCCTTGTAGTTCCTTCCTTTCTGGGCAACCGTTGATGAGATGTTTATTGGACCCGCATATCAGACATTTCCCTTGGGCGCGGCGACAATCCCTCTGAAGATGTCCTGGCCTCTTACAGTACCCACAACATGGGATCTTCTGCTGCTTCTGCCGCGGAGAACCAAATTGGCGCTTCATCTTTTTCTCTTTTCCTCGTCTAACGGGGATCTCTTTATGATTGGAGACTCCCGCTGGTGCCTGATTCACCTGTCTTCTCAGTCCTTCAGCCAACAAGTCGTTTGTTCGCTCCTGGGCCTCCTTTAGACCTTGCAGTACACTCAGAATCTCCATGGTCTGATTCTGGGGAGCGGATAAAGATGAAGAGTCGTTGGAAGACATGATCCTGAAACAACAATTTTGAGGATGATATAAGTCACAAGCTATATGAATCAAAATATAATATGGATAGGACAAAGATTCAAGAATCAGAGGTGATGAATTTATTACGAGTGGAGAATCAACTGTATGACTTTAAGTCACTTAAACAGAGCACGGTAGTGCAATTGCAACCACGTAACTTTGCCAAGTCACTCGAAACCCTAGCGAATGGATAGCTGAACACACGATGTGAATATGGATCAAGAATGACAAGTTTACAACCTAGACCGAGGAATGTCTTAGATTGCCAAACTATACACGGAAAACTGCAATCCCAATCGATGCAAAACCTGTCTCTGATACCAACTAAACCATGTCACGCCCCGCTTCCCAAAATACGGAATACGAGGGGTTGACAAGGCCAGCTATGCTCCTACGGTTAAGGAAATGTCCTGCCGTAGTCACACTTTGGCTTCTAGTTTTAACTGGTAATCAGTAAATAACACGTAGGTAATGAGAAATGCAGTAACTGAAGCAAAACAATGTAAAGAACTGACCTGAAGGGAAACAAATGGGTATAGCCCTGGATGATAAATCAAGATGTCCGTGATGTACGTCTAGTCCTGGTCCAGGCTAAATCTTCTCCTCACACTGAGCATGCATACTCAGGTCGTCAGAGCGACACAATAGCAATATTATATATAAAATCATACGACAATTCTAACAGTGATAATAGGTATATATAACAGTGGAGAAATGGCAGTATGGATATGAACATGCAGTAATCAATGCAGCGGAACGGTAAAAGCAGTAGAATGATATGTCACGTATGCCAACACAGTAAGTAAGATATATCAATTCCAGTATCCCTATCAGTCTCTAAGTCTCACTGTACAGGTCACTAAGCCTATCGTCAGTCCAAGTGTGAGAGTCAACCTCTCACGGGTGTTTTCCACCCAAGGGTAGAACCCAAGGGCAAGGGACCACGGGCCCAACATGTATATCACGGTGATAATCACATACCCTGTAAATCTCCATATATCTCCCTAAATATATAAGCCGGCATGGGACTTCCGAGATTCTGTTGAACTCACACTCAAACTACCCCACACCCCGTGGTCTACATCAAACGCCAATCATAACCCTAAATACCAATCGGTCTGTGACAAGTCTGCGCAAGAACTGGAGGCAGGACCTCCATCAAGCACATCCCGACTAATACCTAAGATAAATGGCAGTGTCTGGTGCCTTACCTATGACACCCGTGCAAGAGCTTCCATAAGTGTCCCATACCACTTATAGTCACACGTACACGTGTCCTACAGACGTCGACAATGCAATATAATAATAAGGTTCACTGATTGTGTACAGGTACGTATCACTTTCACTTAATCACTTATACACGAACACTGACGTACTTGCCACAATCATCACTAAAACCTAACACTAGGTAAATGCACGTTATCACTATGTTAACAATGCAATGATATGTGTATGATATGATGCGTAAACAGTATATGAAGCATGATTAAGGTGTCATAAAATAGTATTCTATCACTTGCACGATTTATCATGAAACGTACGTGTATAGTTTAGCGAAACGATAAACAGGTAATAATTAGTATGTTCAGTTGTCCATCCATCGAATTTAGTGTCACGCCCCGCTTCCCAAAATACGGAATACGAGGGGTAGACAAGGCCAGCCATGCTCCTACGGTCAAGGAAATATCCCACCGTAGTCACACTTCGGCTTCTAGTTTTTCATGGTAAACAGTAAATGATGCCCAGGTAATGAGAAATGCAGTAACTGAAAGGAACAATGTAAATACTGACCTGAAGTGGAACAAACGAATGTAACTCGGAATGGCAAGTCAAGAAGTCTGTGATGCACTGGTCCAGGCTAAATCTTCTCCTCACACTGAGCATGCATACTCAGGTCGTCAGAGCGACACAAAGGCAATATATTATATGTAAATCAAGTGACAGTTCTAACAGTGGAAATAGATATGAATAACAGTAAATCAATGACAGCATGAATATGAATGTGCAGTAATCGATGCAGCGGAGCAGTAAAGTAGTAGAACGATATGTCATGAATGTCAACACAGTATATAAGGTGTATAAATGTCCGTATCCCTATCAGTCTCTAAGTCTCACTGTACAGGTCACTAAGCCTATCGTCAGTCCAAGTGTAAGAGTCAACTACTCGCGAGTGTCCTCCACCCAAGGGTAGAACCCAAGGGCAAGGGACCACGGGCCCAACATGTAACATGTATATCACGGTGTATATCACATACCCTGTAAATCTCCATATATCTCCCTAAATATATAAGCCGGCATGGGACTCCCGAGATTCTGTTGAACTCACACTTAAACTACCCCACACCCCGTGGTCTACATCTAACGCTAACCATAACCCTAAATACTAATCGATCCGTGACAAGTCTGCGCGAGAACTGGAGGCAGGACCTCCATCAAGCACGTCCCGACTAATACCTAAGGTAAATGGCAGTGTCGGATGCCTTATCTGTGACACTCATGCAAGCGCTTCCATAAGTGTCCCATACCACTTATAGTCACACGTACACGCATCCCACAGACGTCGACAATGCAATAGAATAATAGGGTCACTGATTGTGTACAAGTACGTATCACTTTCATTAATCACGGATACACGAACACTGACGTACTTGCCACAATCATCACTAAAATCTAACACTGGGTAAATGCACGATGTCACTAGGTTATCACTGCAATGATATGGGTATGATATGATACGTAAACTGTATACGTAGTATGATTAAGGTGTCATAAAAATAGTATTCTATCACTTGCACAATTTATCATGAAACTTACGTGTACAGTTTAGCAAAATGATAAACAGGTAATAATTTGTATGATCAGTTATCTATCCAACGAATTTAGTTTCAAGCCAATCGGGTTCCAGGATTATTAATTATAGCCATTTCATTTTAAGCGTTCACGGCTGGAAATTTGGTTTCAGAACCAGAAATCCATTTCGCAACACATTTTAATCCCAATTGGGATCAGATTTTAGCGACGCTACAGTTGGATAAAATCTAGGGTTTTCAGTAAGGTTTTCAACGCAATAGACGGATCTTCAATCGCATCTGCACGCCAGGAGATATACAAGGTTTAACACTAATATGTCAATTCTGATTCTGTTGGGACTGTTATGCGTCCCGATCTTTTAAATTACAGAATAAATAACAAATGATAACGAAACAGAATGAAATCAATTGTGTTGTCTAGATAACAGGTTTACCTACAATAAACAGCAGAGTTCCGCAAGCTACGAGTTAAGGAAATCCTGTGGTACCCATTACGGAACAGCAAGCAACAGCTGGAGTCGCTCTGGACTGCAGTCCAGAGTCGCACTCCGATCCAAATATCATCATAGTTTGAGTACAGGAACGTCTGGAAACTGGTATAGGGTTAAAGTTCGTCGAGTCGGCTTCGAATTGAGCCCTCGAACGCACCATTCTAGTATGTATATGATTTATGGTGAATTTAACGATTTTCAGGTACAATAAAATTTCAGTTTTTCGATTAAACTTGGGGGTAGTCGTTTTGGTCATTAACGATCAAATTATCCAACGAAATTCATGCACTAGGTTCACAGCCATACGGGCCAAACAATACTATTTAGTTCCGCCAAATTGGGAAAAGTTTCCCATTGGGAGCACACGTCGAACAGGTAAAAAGTGTATGTTTTCAGGAATGGTAACACAACAATTTATATGATTTGGATTTGTAACATAAATAGAATAGCATGAAGCAAGTAGAGAACTTGCCTGGACACGGTGAACTGAAGGCGCGGCAGCGAAGGCAGTAGTGACACGTCCCGGGCACGGGGTAGCAAACACGTAACGAATCTCGGCTAAGCTTGGGTTTGGCTCGAGCTTGAGGGGGTTGTTGCGAGCTCAGACGGTGTCGGGACTGGGGATCGCTGATGCTGTCGAGGCCGAGAGTGGGGGATTTGCAGATGGTGAGAGATATTGAGAGAGAGAGAAAGATGTAGGCAGAGAGAGAGAGAGAGATAGATGTAGGCAGAGAGAGAGAGAAAAGTTAGAGAAAAGGGAGAGGAGGGCCAGAGGGATAGAAAGAGAGAGAGAGAGTGACAGAGGAAGTCGGAGAGATAAAGAGAGCTGAGAAACGTAGAGAGAGAGAGGGAGTGAGAAAACGAGGCAGAGAGGGGGAGAGCAGGGAGAGCGGGTGCAGGGTGAGAAGGAGATGCTTGGTAGAGGGGGTTGGTTCTCGGTGGAGGTTGATAAAGAGGAGGTGTTGGTGGTTGGGTGTGGTCGGAGGTGGTGAAACGACGACGTGGAGGAGGTCGACGGTGCTTTGAGTGGAGCTCGGCTTGGAGTGTGAGGGGAGAAGGGTGTTCATCGACAAGGTGGAAGCTCCGGGGACGTGGACATGCCGGCGAGGGTTGCAGAGGTGGTCGGTTGCGGTCAAAGACGGTGGCTGCGATGGTGTCATGGTGAGGGTGCAGGGAGGAGATAGGAGGTGAGATGAGGACAGGGGGTAGTGAGTGAAAGAGGGGGATCGACTGCAGCGAGAGAGAGGAGAGGTAGTGGAGACGGGGTCGCGCGTCGTGGGCATAACGCACGCAAGCGCGGGCGTCGGTGGAGGCGAGGAACGCGGCGACGTGGTCGCGAAGGAAAACGTGAGCGGGATTTGAGGAATTGAGCCGTTAGAGGAAGATGAATAGGAAACGGGTCGGTTGAGTTGGAGAAACGGGCGCTGGGCTTGGAGAGGGGACGCGGGAGCGGGCCGGGAAATGGGCCAGAGAAATAAAAGAAAGGGATTAATTTGGGAAAAAGGAAGCGGGCCGAAGAAAAACAAAAGGGAAAATGGTGAAGGGTGTGGGCTGGAGTGAGTGGGTTGGGCCAAAGACTTGTTTTTTTTTTTCAAAGAATAAATGAGAAGAAGGGGCCGGGCCGGGGATAGAATTATAAGTTTAAGAGAAAAGAAATGAGCTGAGGGTTTTGCAAATAAAATGGAATTTTGTTAGAGAAAGAAATGGGTTTGGGATTAAAATAAGGGAATTGGTTATATCCGGTTTTGGGTTTAATTTTTGATAAAGACAATGGGCTGAGAAATAAAATATGATTTGTGTTTGAGGCTATCTAAAAAGAGTAATTTACTTGGTTTGGTGTTTTAAAAAGTGGGTTTTAGAAATAAATAAATAATTATCAGAAAAGAAAGTTTAAATAAATTTTATAAGTGAATTAGAAATACCGATATAGCGTATAAAAAAACTGGGTATTACATCATACCACTCTTACAAAAAATTTCGTCCTCGAAATTTAAAATAAACGATAGATTATACCAACATAAACGAAAGCTATTATGTTGCACATTAACACAAAAGATTTATTAGCCGTACGAGGACGAAGAAATTTGAAAATATATATAAGTAAGAACAACGTACGAAAAGGTAGGTCTAAATAGCTATAAGGCAGGAATAACTATAAGGGTAACTGCAAGTATACGACAATACAGGTAACAGTAACGAATAATATTAATCAAAGTGCTCGATAAGAATCGAAACCCAATATGTGCACATCTAAGTTTATCAAAAGTAAGCAGAAAAATAAGTGTAAGGTTCAATCATTTATAATAGTAATCATATGCAAAAAAACCCAAAAATAAATTAACAACAATAAAGCAGTGAAAATTAGTCGGTAGGTTAAAATAGTTTAGGGTAAGGTATCGATAAAATAGGTTTAAAATATTTCAGAAAACTGGTATAGTGAAATTAAGAAGCATAAACCAAAAGTATGCGCGGTGTAAGGTTGCGCTACTAAAATGAGAATAATAATAATGCACTTAAAATACATAAAACGGGGTAATCAATAACACGTACTCTTTGACAAATGCAAAATACTAAAACTATATTTTAAAATAATAGTGCCCCTAAATATAGTTGGGGTAACAGGGAAAAACACAAGTATGTCTAGGCCTAGGTATGGTAGGGATTACAATGGGATGTAGCTGATATAAAAGGTCGAAGGGTGACGGCTTTAGGCTGAAGATCAAGGAAATTGGGATCGGGTCAGCACAAGAAGTAAGGGTGAACCACAAAGGACTACAAGGGAAACAGTATGGGGAGGATAACTTTCGGTACATCGTATGAATCAAAATTTGAAGGGTTAGCGAACACGGAAATTTCACTAAAATTTTCTCCTCCCATAAGGATCTCAAACGAGGCACAGACGGAGGATGAAGGGTGACTCATTTCAAGGATCAGGGTGCGGTACTTTCTAACCGAAACGAGGGTGAAAACTATACAATGAGTAGGGGTGGACAGTCCGGAATCTCAGCAGAAAATAAATGGATATGGGCAATAAACAAGTATCAAGCGAACCAATAATCAAGAGGTTTACGAATTCAGAAGATTTATTTCATTTCAAAAGATTTTAAACAAAGCATCATCAAAACGAAATGTGGCCCTAAACTATACACAGATTTTATTTGGCCAAAGACAGCATCAAAGAAATCTCGTCAGTCGCGGTTGTGGCGATTCAGCAGATTGCGGTAGGCTCACGCACTCAGGTAGGGGTGTCCATTTCCATATCGCCTCGCGGGCATCGCCATTGGAAGTTCTTCCACAGCAGGGTCTTGATCCTCTGGTCCTTCTTCTTCGGATGGAGCTTCTTCATCGAGGTCCGATTCCATGTGATTCTCTTCTCCTGGATTTTCTTCCTCGGGATTTTCCTCAACTGGATTTTCTTCTATCGGTTCTTCCTCGGGGTCTTCCTCTATCAGGTTCTCTTCAGGGTTTTCTTCTTCTTCGTCGGAATCAGCTATCACGTTAAACTCTGGGGCGGCTACTCCTTCGTCCCCTGAATCGTTGTTTCCGAAATTGACTTGGGGATCGTTGATCTCATCGTCAGAACTCATCAGCGTGCGGTCTAAGGAAACACAAGACTGTGCATCCTCGTCTAGATGTGGCGCTGCTCCAGGGTGGGCCATGGCCTGAAAAGAAAAGTCATGATTAGGTAGTGGGATACATCAAGGAAAAAGCTCAGGGTACGAAGTATAGGTAAATATGCGATTGCAGGAACTGAAAAATCAGGATAGAAACGCTGTGATAACGAATAATATAAATAAGGAGAAAACAAGAGAATGATGTATATATTATGATTCAAGTTTTATTGCATTCAATCAAAAGTTCAGCGGATACAAGATTTCAAATGGAAAGAAATATTCATAAAAAAATGACAACATTATTACTGAAAGTAAATAACATGAAAAATCCTTCTTCGACTACTATAACGTTCATTCTCGTCGCGTGAGTTGATTCCTGCATTAGGTCCGCCTTATCGTCGAAGTTCGAACTACGCGATAATCCTCACTTGGCAGGCATGGGGAGTGTGGACGAGTTTTCTCCTTATAGTTCTTTCCTTTCTGGGAAACCGTTGATGAGATGTTCGCTTGATCCACAAACCAGACATTTCCCTTGGGCGCGGCGACAATCCCTCTGAAGATGTCCTGGCCTCCTACAGTACCCACAACATGGGATCTTCTGCTGCTTCTGCCGCGGAGAAACAAATTGGCGCTTCATCTTCCTCTCTTTTCCTCGTCTATTAGGGATCCCTCTATGATTGGAGACTCCCGCCGGTGCCTGATTCACCTGTCTTCTCAGTCCTTCAGCTAACAAGTCGTTTGTTCGCTCCTGAGCTTCTTTCAAACCTTGCAGTACACTCAGAATCTCAACGGCCTGATTCTGGGGAGCGGATATACATGAAGAGTCGTTGGAAGACACGATCCTGAGACAACAATTTTGAGAATGATATAAGTCATGAGCTAAACGAATCAGAATATACTATGGATGGGACAAAGATTCAAGAATATCAGAAGTGGCGAATTTATTACAAGTGGGGAATCAACTGTATGACTTTAAGTCACTTGAATAGAGTACGGTAGTGCAATTGCAACCACGTAACCTTGCCAAGTCACCCGAAACCATAGCGAATGGATAGCTGAACACACGATGTGATTATGGATCAAGAATGACAAGTTTACAACCTAGACAGAGGGATGTCTTAGATTGCCAAACTATGCACGGAAAACTGCAATCCCAATCGATGCAAAACCTGGCTCTGATACCAACTAAACCATGTCACGCCCCGCTTCCCAAAATACGGAATACGAGGGATAGACAAGGCCAGCCATGCTCCTACGGTCAAGGAAATATCCCACCGTAGTCACACTTCGGCTTCTAGTTTTTCATGGTAAACAGTAAATGATGCGCAGGTAATGAGAAATGCAGTAACTGAAAGGAACAATGTAAAGACTGACCTGAAGTGGAACAAACGAATGTAACTCGGAATGGCAAGTCAAGAAGTCTGTGATGCACTGGTCCAGGCTAAATCTTCTCCTCACACTGAGCATGCATACTCAGTTCGTCAGAGCGACACAAAGGCAATATATTATATGTAAATCAAGTGACAGTTCTAACAGTGGAAATAGATATGAATAACAGTAAATCAATGACAGCATGAATATGAATGTGCAGTAATCGATGCAGCGGAGCAGTAAAGTAGTAGAACGATATGTCATGAATGTCAACACAGTATATAAGGTGTATAAATGTCCGTATCCCTATCAGTCTCTAAGTCTCACTGTACAGGTCACTAAGCCTATCGTCAGTCCAAGTGTGAGAGTCAACTACTCGCGAGTGTCCTCCACCCAAGGGTAGAACCCAAGGGTAAGGGACCACGGGCCCAACATGTAACATGTATATCACGGTGTATATCACATACCCTGTAAATCTCCATATATCTCCCTAAATATATAAGCCGGCATGGGACTCCCGAGATTCTGTTGAACTCACACTTAAACTACCCCACACCCCGTGGTCTACATCTAACGCTAACCATAACCCTAAATACTAATCGATCCGTGACAAGTCTGCGCGAGAACTGGAGGCAGGACCTCCATCAAGCACGTCCCGACTAATACCTAAGGTAAATGGCAGTGTCGGATGCCTTATCTGTGACACTCGTGCAAGCGCTTCCTTAAGTGTCCCATACCACTTATAGTCACACGTACACGCATCCCACAGACGTCGACAATGTAATAGAATAATAGGGTCACTGATTGTGTACAAGTACGTATCACTTTCATTAATCACGGATACACGAACACTGACGTACTTGCCACAATCATCACTAAAATCTAACACTGGGTAAATGCACGATGTCACAAGGTTATCACTGCAATGATATGGGTATGATATGATACGTAAACAGTATACGAAGTATAATTAAGGTGTCATAAAAATAGTATTCTATCACTTGCACGATTTATCATGAAACGTACGTGTACAGTTTAGCAAAATGATAAACAGGTAATAATTTGTATGATCAGTTATCTATCCAACGAATTTAGTTTCAAGCCAATCGGGTTCCAGGATTATTAATTATAGCCATTTCATTTTAAGCGTTCACGGCTGGAAATTTGGTTTCAGAATCAGAAATCCATTTCGCAACGCATTTTAATCCCAATTGGGATCAGATTTTAGCGATGCTACAGTTGGATGAAATCTAGAGTTTTCAGTAAGGTTTTCAACGCAACAGACGGATCTTCAATCGCATCTGTACGTCAGGAGATATACAAGGTTTAACACTAATATGTCAATTCTGATTCTGTTGGGACTGTTATGCGTCCCGATCTTTTAAATTACAGAATAAATAACAAATGATAACGAAACAGAATGAAATCAATTGTGTTGTCTAGATAACAGGTTTACCTACAATAAACAGTGGATTTCCTCAAGCTACGAGTTAAGGAAATCCTGTGGTACCCATTACGGAACAGCAAGCAACAACTGGAGTCGCTCTGGACTGCAGTCCAGAGTCGCACTCCGATCCAAATATCATCATAGTTTGAGTACAGGAACGTCTGGAAACTGGTATAGGGTTAAAGTTCGTCGAGTCGGCTTCGAATTGAGCCCTCGAACGCACCATTCTAGTATGTATATGATTTATGGTGAATTTAACGATTTTCAGGTACAATAAAATTTCAGTTTTTCGATTAAACTTGGGGGTAGTCGTTTTGGTCATTAACGATCAAATTATCCAACGAAATTCATGCACTAGGTTCACAGCCATACGGGCCAAACAATACTATTTAGTTCCGCCAAATTGGGAAAAGTTTCCCATTGGGAGCACACGTCGAACAGGTAAAAAGTGTATGTTTTCAGGAATGGTAACACAACAATTTATATGATTTGGATTTGTAACATAAATAGAATAGCATGAAGCAAGTAGAGAACTTGCCTGGACACGGTGAACTGACGGCGCGGCAGCGAAGGCAGTAGTGACACGTCCCGGGCACGGGGTAGCAAACGCGTAACGAATCTCGGCTAAGCTTGGGTTTGGCTCGAGCTTGAAGGGGTTGTTGCGAGCTCAGACGGTGTCGGGACTGGGGATCGCTGATGCTGTCGAGGCCGAGAGTGGGGGATTTGCAGATGGTGAGAGATATTGAGAGAGAGAGAAAGATGTAGGCAGAGAGAGAGAGAGAGATAGCTGTAGGCAGAGAGAGAGAGAAAAGTTAGAGAAAAGGGAGAGGAGGGCCAGAGGGATAGAAAGAGAGAGAGAGAGTGACAGAGGAAGTCGGAGAGAGAAAGAGAGCTGAGAAACGTAGAGAGAGAGAGGGAGTGAGAAAACGAGGCAGAGAGGGGGAGAGCAGGGAGAGCGGGTGCAGGGTGAGAAGGAGATGCTTGGTAGAGGGGGTTGGTTCTCGGTGGAGGTTGATAAAGAGGAGGTGTTGGTGGTTGGGTGTGGTCGGAGGTGGTGAAACGACGACGTGGAGGAGGTCGACGGTGCTTTGAGTGGAGCTCGGCTTGGAGTGTGAGGGGAGAAGGGTGTTCATCGACAAGGAGGAAGCTCCGGGGACGTGGACATGCCGGCGAGGGTTGCAGAGGTGGTCGGTTGCGGTCAAAGACGGTGGCTGCGATGGTGTCGTGGTGAGGGTGCAGGGAGGAGATAGGAGGTGAGATGAGGACAGGGGGTAGTGAGTGAAAGAGGGGGATCGACTGCAGCGAGAGAGAGGAGAGGTAGTGGAGACGGGGTCGCGCATCGTGGGCGTAACGCACGCAAGCGCGGGCGTCGGTGGAGGCGAGGAACGCGGCGACGTGGTCGCGAAGGAAAACGTGAGCGGGATTTGAGGAATTGAGCCGTTAGAGGAAGATGAATAGGAAACGGGTCGGTTGAGTTGGAGAAACGGGCGCTGGGCTTGGAGAGGGGACGCGGGAGCGGGCCAGGAAATGGGCCAGAGAAATAAAAGAAAGGGATTAATTGGGGAAAAAGGAAGCGGGCCGAAGAAAAACATAACGGAAAATGGTGAAGGGTGTGGGCTGGAGTGAGTGGGTTGGGCCAAAGACTTGTTTTTTTTTTTCAAAGAATAAATGAGAAGAAGGGGCCGGGCTGGGGATAGAATTATAAGTTTAAGAGGAAAGAAATGAGCTGAGGGTTTTGCAAATAAAAGGGAATTTTGTTAGAGAAAGAAATGGGTTTGGGATTAAAATAAGGGAATTGGTTATATCCGGTTTTGGGTTTAATTTTTGATAAAGACAATGGGATGAGAAATAAAATATGATTTGTGTTTGAGGCTATCTAAAAAGAGTAATTTACTTGGTTTGGTGTTTTAAAAAGTGGGTTTTAGAAATAAATAAATAATTATCAGAAAAGAAATTTTAAATAAATTTTATAAGTGAATTAGAAATACCGATATAGCGTATAAAAAAAACTGGGTATTACAATTAGTTTCATGCCAAATCGGGTTCCAGGATCATTAATTATAACCATTTCATTTTAAGCGCTCCCGGCTGGAAATCCGGTTTCAGAATCAGAAGTCCGTTTCGCAACGCATTTTAATCCCAGTTGGGATCATATTTTAGCGACGCTACTGTTGAATGAAATCTAGGGTTTTCAGTAAGGTTTTCAACGCAACATACGAATCTTCAATCTCATCTGCACGTCAGGAGTTATACAATGTTTAATACTAGTATATCAATTCTGATTCTGTTGGGACTGTTATGCGTCCCGATCTTTTAAATTACAGATTAAATAGCAAATGATGACGGAACAGGATGAAACCACTTGTGTTATCTAGCTAACAGGTTCACCTACAATAAACAGTGGAGTTCCGCAACCTACTAGTTTAGGAAACAGGGTGGTGTTCTTTACGGAACAGTAAGCAACAATTGCAGTCGCTCTGGACTGCAGTCCAGAGTCGCACTCCGATCCAAATATCGTCACAGTTTAAGTACAGGAATATCTGGAAACAAGTCTAGGGTTAAATTTCGTCGAGTTGGCTTCGATTTGAGCCCTAGAACGCATCAATCCAGTATGTATATAATTTATGGTGATTTTTATGGTTTTCAGGTACAGAAAATATCCAGTTTTACAGGCAAACTTGGGGGTAGTCGTTTTAGTCATTAACGGTCATATTTTCCAACGAAATTCACACATTAGATTCACAGCCATTCAGTCCAGCATATACAATTGAGTTCCGTCAAATTAAATAATGATTTCCTATGAGAACAAGTATCGAACAGTTGTGTCGAATAATCCAACGGAAAAGTAAAGCATGAAATATATACGATGTTGATTTGTAATTAACAAAAGATAGCATGTAGCAAGTAGGGAAACTTGCCTGGAGGTGCACGGCAGCGAGGTACTATACGGGCGCGCGACGAGCTAGCACCGCGACGGCAACGACTCCGGGTGAGCTCGGGTCTGTTCTCGGCCAGTGGGGGCTCGGGGCATCATCGGGGTGTCTGCGTTGGTCGCAGCTCTAGATGGTGGGGCTGCAGTGGGTTGGATGGCTGGTGATAGGTCGGCAACTGTGTGGCTGAGGGGTGAGAAGAAGGAACGAGAGAGTTAGAGAGAGAGTAGGCAGAGAGAGAGAGAGAGAGAGAGAGTAGGCAGAGAGAGAGAGAGAGAGTAAGCAGAGAGAGAGAGTAGGCAGAGAGAATAAGAAAGAGAGATGCAGGGGGAGAGAGAGATGATGAGAGAGGGTGTGTGAGGAGGAGCTCGGGGGTGCTGTGGTGGTCTGGGGTTGCTGGTAGTCGAGAGGAGGTGACGGAAGTGCTAACGGCGATGCAGAGGTGAAGGCAAGGAGCAGGGGCGACGACGACGAGAGGGCTGCCGGTGATAGAGTGATGGTTTCTTTGCGTCGGGGTGTCTAGGTTAGGGGTCGCCGGGGAGAAATAAGGATGGGATAAAGAGGATGAGGCAGAGAAGAGGACGAGGGTGAGAGGGGCGAACGGTGCTGGTGAGGTAGGCGAGGTGGAGGCGAGCGGCGGCGCGCTAGCGTGAGCGTGGGTTCGAGGGTGAGACGGGATGGGAAGGAGAGAGAGGGATGAGCCGTTGAGGGAGCGGGTCGTGGGGGAGAAAACGCACGCGTCGTGGATGTAACGTCGTGAGAGCGGGGGCGACAGCGGAGGGAGCGGATCGCGCGCGGGGAAAAGAAAAAGAGCCGTTGCGAAGAAGGAGAAGAATAGGAGCGGGTCGGGTTGCGAAGGAGCGGGCGCGGGTAGGGTGAAACGGTCGCAGGCCGTTGGGCTTGGGCCGAAAAAATAATAAAAGGAAAAAGAAATTCGATGAGGAAAGTGGGCCGGGCCAGTAGAATTTAAAGGATTATAATGGAAAGGAAAAATATACCGGGCTGAGAATAGGGGCTGGGCCAGGAAAAGAGATTTAATGTTTAAAAATTCTTGGGGAAAAATGAGTGTTGGGCTCGGGTTGGGTTTTATTAAAAGAATTTTTGTTAAAAGAATGGGCTTGGTTAGGCTGCCAAAATAAAAGGAATTCTAAAGAAATGGCTGTGGAAAAATACTGCTGGGCCGGCTCTCTAAAATAGTAAGGGAATTTAGTTTAATTAAAAGTGAATAGGGTTTGGGGTTTAAAGGAAAGGTTTTAAGAATGAAATAATTTTTACAAATAAAATTATAAATAAAACACATAAAATTATAAATAAATAAATGGAATTCTTGAGTAACAAGATACAGACTTTGGTATAAAAGGGGCTGGGTATTACAGTGAGCCCTTTCTTCCGAGTTATGGGACCTGCCATCCGCCATGTGTCCTGATCCAGGGGTCGCCAATATTGAGCATCATCACACTCTTTCTCTCAAATCTTTCTGGTAAGGATTCTATTTCATGTTCATATTTCATACTTGAAGGTTGTCAATCCTTCGGTTATTTACGTTGTTATACCAACATATTTTTGTCTAATGAAAATCAGTGGATGCATGCAAGGAAATTTCATCTTCATGCAGGTAAAGACGATGAAGGCGAATTTTAGTTTTCGGTTTTTCAAAAGCAGAGGAAGTGAACAAAGTTTCTCACAACAACTCTAGAACACGTGACATCTGCAATGTCAATCATTTGGAAGAGTTTGCTAAACGAGGGCGACCCGGTGCACCGAGTTTCCCTTGAGAATCATAAGCAATAACGCCTGAAAAATCAGGTAGCTGGCACTTATCGAGGTTGGATTCGGATTCGGATGCAGCAAGGAGAAGCTGGCACGGCATTGTGAGAGGTTTGGGTTTTGATTGCTTGAATCTTTCATGTTCTGCTTGCATGTCTATTTATGTTTTAGGATCATGTGGATCGATTTGTTTGGGATTGTGTGGGTTAGTGTAGGAGTAGAAATAGAGAGGAGTTGTTTCTTCAGAACTAATCCAGTTCCCTTTTACCTGCATCGACGAGGTAATCTGCAGAACCTAGGGGAAAAAATTAAAAAATAAAAAATAATAAGTGGAGAGCTTTTTTCTTTCTCCTTTGAAAAATCATATGCATCAGTTAAAAATTATATATTTATATTTGCTATCAAGCACGTGCTTTCCATGTGCAAGATGCTAGGGCGCTGTGTAATGAAACGTTTCATTTTAGTGGGGTGCTTGCGGTTGGCAACCGTTCCCTCTTTTTGTTTCAAATTTCTCAAAACCGTCTATTTCTATTGTGTATAAATACTTGATCCATACATCAACAATCTTCCATGGATCAGAAAGAAGAATTGAAAAGTATTTTGTTTGTGTTGGTGCTTTGATTTTGCTTCTGTTTCTCTGTCGGGTATGACTTTAAGAATATTATGTTCATATATTTAGATTTCTTACTGGTGAATCCTTGTCTACAATATTTTTTTCAGGATTTAAAATGCTGATGTATCAAGCCTTTTCTTTAGTTTAAACATGAAAAAATGTTTTAAAAATCTTATCGAAGATCATGCCAGCCGTATCAGGTTAAAAACATAAATTTCTCATAAAAGGAAATCGATATTAATTCGTGTTGTTTTAGTCTCCATGGTATTTTTAGGCATCGGATAGGGTTTTATTTACTTTGAAAATAAGCCATGCTTTATATTTCAATTAACCATTTATACACTTATGGTGGCTAAAAAATGAGAAATGTACAAATTGTTTGAGAAATTAACTCTGTTTCAGTAGCTTTATTTTGTTTTTCTTTTTTTTTAAAATGGCATGTACAATATTATTAGCAGTTTTTTCTTCTTGGCCTCTGTTGTCAAAAAGAAGAACTATTTGAATTTTGAATTTAATTAAGGGATCAACCAAAATTTGGAAGCCCTATAATAATATTGTCGAGGTTAAAGGAAAACGAGTAGTTTGTAATCTTTGAGCCTGTATAATATTTTTAGGCTTCGAATGTAGTAGCTTGTATTGAAATTTACTTTTAAAAAAAATATTAAATTCTGTCTTGTTAGCCTTATAATAATATTGTCGAGGTTCAAAAAAATATTAAATTCTGTCTTGTTAGCCTTATAATAATATTGTCGAGGTTCAAATATTTAAATTTCTCATAAATGGAAAATGAGTTGTTTATAATCTTTGAGCCTCAACAATATCTTTAGGTTTAGAATGGAGTAGCTTGTATTGAAAATTACCTTTTAAAAAAATTTTAAACTCTGTTTTATTAACCTTATAAAAATATTGTCGAGGTTCAAATATATAAATTTCTCATAAATGGAAAATGAGGAGTTCATAATCTTTGAGCCTCTACAATATTTTTAGGCATAGAAAGGAGTAGATTTTATTGAAAAATAGTTCTAAAAATATTAAAATTCTTATCTTGCTAGTCATATAACAATATTGTCGATGTTCAAATATATAAACTTGTCATAAAAAATGCATTGTTTATAATCTTTGAGCCTCTACAATATTTTTAGGCTTAAAATGGAGTAGATTTTATCGAAAAATACTTTAAAATAAATATTAAAACTCTTGTGTTACCCTTATAACAATATTGTTAATATTGTCGAGGTTCAAATATGTATATAAATATATATGAGTTGTTGATTATTTGAATTTTTGAATCTAATTAAGAAATCAACCCAAATTTGGAAACCTTATAATAATATTGTCAAGGTTAAAAGGAAAACGTGTAGTTTGTAATCTTTGAGCCTCTACAATATTTTTAGGTTTAGAATGTAGTAGCTTCTATTGAAATTTACGTTTAAAAAAAATATTAAATTCTGTCTTGTTAGCCTTATAACAATATTGTCGAGATTCAAATATATAAATTTCTCATAAATGGAAAATGAGTTGTTTATAATCTTTGAGCCTCTACAATATTTTTAGGTTTAGAGTGGAGTAGCTTGTATTGAAAATTACCTTTTAAAAAAAATTTAAACTCTGTTTTATTAGCCTTATAAAAATATTGTTGAGGTTCAAATATATAAATTTCTCATAAATGGAAAATGAGGAGTTTATAATCTTTGAGCCTCTACAATATATTTAGGCTTAGAAAGGAGTAGATTTTATTGAAAAATAGTTTTAAAAATATTAAAATTCTTATCTTGCTAGTCATATAACAATATTGTCGAGATTCAAATATATAAACTTCTCATAAAAAATGCATTGTTTATAATCTTTGAGCCTCTACAATATTTTTAGGCTTAGAAAGGAGTAGATTTTATTGAAAAATACTTATCTTGCTAGTCATATAACAATATTGTTGAGGTTCAAATATATAAACTTCTCATAAAAAATGCATTGTTTATAATCTTTGAGCCTCTACAATTAATATTTTTAGGCTTAGAATGGTGCAGTTTTATCGAAAAATACTTTAAAATAAATATTAAAACTCTTGTGTTACCCTTATAACAATATTGTTAATATTGTCGAGGTTCAAATATATATATAAATATAAATGAGTTGTTTATTATTTGAATTTTTGAATCTAATTAAGGAATCAACTCAAATTTGGAAACCTTATAATAATATTGTCGAGGTTAAAAGTAATCTTTGATCCTTTACAATATTTTTAGGCTTACACTACTACAAAGAAGGGTTGCCCCTACGGATTTATCCGTAGGGGCAACACACTGCCCCTACGGATATATACGTAGGGGCGAAAAAATACCCCGTAGGTGCAAAGGCCGCAGGTGCAAGTTGAGGCCCTGAACTTGCCCTTACGGTTAAATTTTTGCCCCTACGGATATATGTGTAGGTCCAGTTGCCCCTACGGATTAAGCCGTAGGGTATAAGATTTTATATTATTTACGGTTTATTTTAATAAATTACTTGGCCCTACGGCTATACCCGTAGGGGCATGTACTACCCCCTACGGATATATTCGTAGGTACTTGTCCGTAGGGGCACAAATTCAGGATTCTTGATATTTTGCCCCTACGGATAACGCCGTAGGGGAGAGTCAGTGGCCCCTACGGATATATCCGTAGGGGCATTCCCAACCCCCTGGCACTGACATCTGGGGGAAATATCAGTTACTGCTGATATTTAGCCCCTACGGATATATCCGTAGGGGTAAAATGTGTGTCAACGGATTAATCCGTAGGTACATATTGTCTGTAATTTTTTTTAAAAAATGGGCTGCTTGATTTTTTCCCGCCCTGTGCACAATAATATATACATCAATCAAATCATATATTGCAGTATTCATAATCACATCTCACGCATATATATAATATACAAAAGAAACACAAAAACTGAATATGATATAAATATAAACCAATATCAATATCGTTTCAAAATGCAGTACAATGTGTATGATATAAATAAATACATGTTTCAAAAAAAAAGAACCAAAAATCTACCCTAGCTCGGTCCAGCTCCACCTCTGAATAACGATAGAATAACGCGCGCCTGCTCCTCGGTCAATAAACTCTGCAATTCGTCGCGAGCGGGAGTCTGAGTGGGCGGTGGAGCTACAGGAGCTGTCTGCGGAACCGCAGCCGATGTAGTGGCTTGCGGAGCCGCAGCCGAAGGAGATGCGTGTGGAGGCTCGGCCGATCTACCCTGTCGCGTCTGGATATAACGTGTGTAAGAAGCGTGTAAGAACTGTTTATTATTCGAATTCGTATCATTATTAAGTTATTTCGAAACCCTGTTTGGATATCTAGTTTGGAAAAGCGTTGTTTATTTCAATTACATATGTATGTATGATTAATCAAACTTAAGTCTAAAACCAAATAAGCTCAAGCTACGTACTAATTATGGATATGTTGATATGTATATAAATATGAAATGATATTTTACTATAAAGTAGTATACATACCAGCATCTCCTTCAACTCCTGAACGCTGGCCTTCAAGCTATCCAGTTCATGATGGACATGCCGGTCACTGGAGACGGAGGAAGTAACCGCCGGGGTGGAGTCCAACCTCATATGGGCCCTGCTAGGGCCCAATCCCCGGCCTCTCCCAACCTCCGTGGTGCCCTCCGTGTGCGGCGTCCAGAACTGGGGTCAGCAGCCTCGGATCGTTCTGTCCGGTAAAATCGTTCCCCAGGCCTGGGCCTGCTCAACCACCCGCTCCTACACCCACATTCGAATTCTTATCATTATCGAGTTATTTCGAAACCCCATTTGGATATCTAGTTTGAAAAACTGTAGTTTATTTTTAATTAGATATGTACATGTATGATTAATAAAACATAAGTCTACAACCAAATAAGCTCAGGTTATGTACTGATATTGGATATGTTGATATCTATAATATGACATTATATTTTACTATTAAGTAGTATACATACCAGCATCTCATTCAACTCCTGAACGGTGGCCTTCAAGCTCTCCTGTTCCTGCTGGATACGTCGCTCACTGGAGACGGAGGAAGTAACCACCGGGGTGGAGTCCAACCTCATATGGGCCCTGCTAGAGCCCAGTCCTCGGCCTCTCTCCCAACCTCCGTGGTGCCGTCCGTGTGCGGCGTCCAGGATTGGGGTCAGCAGCCTCGAATGTTGCCTTCCCCCTAGCAACTGTCAGAACATTATATTTAGCACATACTGGTCTATAAAATTGACAAGAAACACCAAAATCAACAAATTCAAAGCCTTACGTACAGAGATAGAAGATGTGCTCCTCTGGTATCTGCATGTATCAAAATTTGAATAATATTAATTAATTTCAGTACATACATACTAACAAGGTAAACTCGCATATAGCGCTGCTTACACATATGACAGGGAGTGAACAAGCTCTTGTAGATCATCAGGCGCAAATCTAATCTCATCAAGCAGCCCATGATAATGAGTTGGACGACTAAGAGCAAAAGGAATGTGTGTATATTTATGATATAGCATTCTAAATCAATATACATGCCCTATATAATATATAAACATACCTGGAGGAACGGGAGTGGCCTCTGTCCCTGATATGGACGCATCACCAACAACTAGACAATCAAACATTGACAATATAAGTAATTTTGACATAAACAGGCATGGATATCTATAATATTACATTCAAAATGGATATTAGAGAGCGCACCTGCAGTGAGAAGTGGTAAAAGTATCACCCAACTAGGGTGTAATTTACAGAATCAGTTGAGACTCTTAAAAGTCATAGAAGAACCCGACATGCACAAATCTGATGTATGCTTTCCATTGGACACTAAGAAGTCTCTAAAGGGAAAAGCCTATGTGAAAGCCATCATTAGTTCATATCAGAAGATTGATGCTGAAACAGAGAACGAGGAATGTCATTTTTTTCTTCTTCCGTCACATTACTGTCTTCTCCTTCTGCCACATTACTGTCTTCTCCTTCTTATTATGTGCGCGTGCAAATTCAATGACTATATTGAGAATATGGATTAATAGTGGGTAGGAAAAGTATTTCTCAAATGGCTTTTGCGTCTTAAAACCATAAACTACTAAGTAATGGCATACATAATTTTTTTAGTATAAAGGTTGTTATTTTAAGTTTTCCCTTATAGAGATATGATCTAACTGCATCTATAAACTATAAGTGTGCAGAAAATTATGATAAGAAACCATAAGAAAGGGTCGTAGCCATGCATAATCTTGAATCTACATACCAAATCATGCAAAAGCATGCACTTATTGTTACCTTGCCTTGGAATATAAAATATCTTGGAAGACTATAAGCGAGCATTTAAATCTTGATAGCTTTTGACTTCAACATATATTTTTCTCAAGTACCATGAAATATACTTGCTCCGTATAAACCGTTTTCAGGAAGATAGATTAATAATGACAAATTATCCATTGTGGCTCACTAGGTTAGCATTTTCTCTTCTATTGACCATCTTACTAATCTGCTTGGTAAATTTATTCGGAACCGGCTGCGAATCATTAAAAGACATGCATAAGAAAGAAAGCTAAAATACAGATATATAGCATACCGATACATCGAAACTTCATAGTTGCGATGGCAATCCAGAGATATTTATTTCTACACACGTGGTGCGCGTGCGAATGCGTCAGGCATCATGGACAAATATTTCAGAACATGGAAAGTATTATTCGTATAAAGTAATTAAAACTTTTAAACACCTTGGGTAGATATTTTCTTAGTTGATGCAATCATATCATGAGGACTAAATTTAAGCTATTATACATATGCATATGTATTTTTCTAACCTAATATATCACACACACACAGAGAGAGAGAGAGAGAACACCTGGTAGGTAGAGAAATCAGGTAGCAGGATCCTGAAGAAATGGAGTCCATAGCATTGCTCATCATCATCATCCATGATCCCTTTGATAATATTTTTTCAAAGGGATCACGGATGATGATGATGAGCAATGCTATGGACTCCATTTCTTCAGGATCCTGCTACCTGATTTCTCTATCTACCTGGTGTTCTCTCTCTCTCTCTCTGTGTGTGTGTGTGTGATATATTAGGTTAGAAAAATACATAAGCATATGTATAATAGCTTAAATTTAGTCCTCATGATATGATTGCATCAACTAAGAAAATATCTACCCAAGGTGTTTAAAAGTTTTAATTACTTTATACGAATAATACTTTCCATGTTCTGAAATATTTGTCCATGATGCCTGACGCATTCGCACGCGCACCACGTGTGTAGAAATAAATATCTCTGGATTGCCATCACAACTATGAAGTTTCGATGTATCGGTATGCTATATATCTGTATTTTAGCTTTCTTTCTTATGCATGTCTTTTAATGATTCGCAGCCGGTTCCGAATAAATTTACCAAGCAGATTAGTAAGATGGTCAATAGAAGAGAAAATGCTAACCTAGTGAGCCACAATGGATAATTTGTCATTATTAATCCATCTTCCTGAAAACGGCTTATACGGAGCAAGTATATTTCATGGTACTTGAGAAAAATATATGTTGAAGTCAAAAGCTATCAAGATTTAAATGCTCGCTTATAGTCTTCCAAGATATTTTATATTCTAAGGCAAGGTGACAATAAGTGCATGCTTTTGCATGATTTGGTATGTAGATTCAAGGTTATGCATGGCTACGACCCTTTCTTATGGTTTCTTGTCATAATTTTCTGCACACTTATAGTTTATAGATGCAGTTAGATATATCTCTATAAGGGAAAACTTAAAATAACAACCTTTATACTAAAAAAATTATGTATGCCATTACTTAGTAGTTTATGGTTTTAAGACGCAAAAGCCATTTGAGAAATACTTTTCCTACCCACTATTAATCCATATTCTCAATATAGTCATTGAATTTGCACGCGCACATAATAAGAAGGAGAAGACAGTAATGTGGCAGAAGGAGAAGACAGTAATGTGGCGGAAGAAGAAAAAAATGACATTCCTCGTTCTCTGTTTCAGCATCAATCTTCTGATATGAACTAATGATGGCTTTCACATAGGCTTTTCCCTTTAGAGACTTCTTAGTGTCCAATGGAAAGCATACATCAGATTTGTGCATGTCGGGTTCTTCTATGACTTTTAAGAGTCTCAACTGATTCTGTAAATTACACCCTAGTTGGGTGATACTTTTACCACTTCTCACTGCAGGTGCGCTCTCTAATATCCATTTTGAATATCGATAATATTACATTCAAAATGGATATTAGAGAGCGCACCTGCAGTGAGAAGTGGTAAAAGTACCACCCAACTAGAGTGTAATTTACAAAATCAGTTGAGACTCTTGAAAGTCATAGAAGAACCCGACCTGCACAAATCTGATGTATGCTTTCCATTGGACACTAAGAAGTCTCTAAAGGGAAAGGCCTATGTGAAAGCCATCATTAGTTCATATCAGAAGATTGATGCTGAAACAGAGAACGAGGAATGTCATTTTTTTCTTCTTCTGCCACATTACTGTCTTCTCCTTCTTCTTCTGCCACATTATTGTCTTCTCCTTCTTATTATGTGCGCGTGCAAATTCAATGACTATATTGAGAATATGGATTAATAGTGGGTTGGAAAAGTATTTCTCAAATGGCTTTTGCGTCTAAAAACCATAAACTACTAAGTAATGGCATACATAATTTTTTAGTATAAAGGTTGTTATTTTAAGTGCGCGTGCAAATTCAATGAAAGTTAGATTTGAGGATATCCATGTATGAGTTGTATTCTATATATGTGTGTTTCGATTTATGATTTCGCTTAAGTGTAGGGTTGTTTTTACTTAAAGAAGTATCACCATCTACTATATATAAAAAAATATAGCAAACTAGGATTGGTATTCAAATCCCAGTCTAGATTGGTATTCAAAATTTATTTAATTAGTTTGTGATCCACATCATTTGATTCGTTGCTTGAGACATCAATGTAGGCACAAATATCGGCGACGAGGAACTCGACGAGGAAGAACGAGGGCGGTGGTGGGCCAAGAACGGAAGGCGGTGGCGGGCTGAGAACGGAGGGCGCGCGGTGGCGACGAAGAGAAAATTGGAGACGCGGGAACGAGAGAAAATTTTGGGAACGAGAGGGAAAGATATCGAGGCGTAGGGCATTTCTGTGCCTTTTTTAATTAAATTCCCATTTAGATGCCCCTACGGACATAACCGTAGGTTATTGGTTTGCGGCTCCGTAGGGCCAAACAACAAATTAAGATTTAATATTTTTAAATTAAAATGTCGGGCACCGTAGGGACAAAGTGGCGCTTTTAGTTTCATATATGAGTATCGATGGGAATATAAAGGTTTCATATTATCATCGAGTATCATATATTGGTTTTAACCTGAATATCTCGAGTCGCTCTCTAATTATGCGTTTGTTGTGCATTCGTGTTGTATGTGTAACATGATTTTAAACCATTGAGATCAAGATTGATAGAACTGATCATCCTACATTGCAATAGCATTCATCAACCAAAAACTATTATTGCAATGGTATTCATCTATAACAATCAACAATTAAAACTACAAATGTAGGATACTGATATCATAAAGCATTATACGCAACATTGATAGAACTGATAAATAAAAAAACGAAACACAAACCGTATCAAGATTTAACAACTTTAATTATGTCATATACGCGGGCCGATATTTTCATATTAGCCAATAGGCAAAAATAGATTGCGGTCTGGATATGGCATATTGGCAGATGTTACCTATATGCATAAATCTTATGTCTAATGACCATAAGATTGTCGGAGACAGTTTTGATGTTTTGTGGGTTTGGTTTTATACTTGGGACAATCCAATGTTGACACACACACATAAATAACAAATTAAAGTAAACTAACTAAGAGGCATGTTTGAGTTTTATACTGGGATCACAAATAGCATGATGGCTGCAAACAGGTTGCTTGAATACTTGCAGACAATCCAATGTTGCCTCGCCATTTCTATAAATTTTAAACTCCCTGGAAAATTATCATCACTCAGGATTACTTTAGGGCCAGTTTGGCTGCTTCTTGCTTGTGATTCAACATTCAGCTTTTTGTTGATTTGGAACTCAGAGAGTGTTGCAAAACAAATCCAAAACTAAATAAACCTCAAACTAGCTACAGAGAAGGCAAACAGCAAACCCCATGAAGTTTGGCTTTCAAGGGTTTTCCCACTAAAATACACTTAGATGCAGCACTTTAAGGAAGCTTGCAGCAATATAAAAACTTTTAGGTAGTTTAGTGAAAAACTGCAGTGCTTCAAGATTGTTTAAGTTTTATGTGTGCTTAAGCTGTCATACAGAAATTATCGTTGCAAAAATGTTCGCAACCCTAGCTTTTCCTGCAACGATACTGGAATACGAGCCTCAGATATGCCAGCTTAGGAATCAAAATAAGAAAGAGATTTGGGGTTATCCTAAGTCCAAAGTCAAACGGGCTCTAGAAATATATAAACCCAAAAAAATGACTGCATAAAGATCTCATAAAGATGAAAAGGATGTTATGCAAGCTCTGAACAAATCTTGAACGGAACTTTCACAAGAATTTACAATACCCGACCAAAATCCAATCCTGAGTTTGATGAAGCTTCAGGCCTTCAGCTTCCCCACAGAAAATAGTTAGGGCAAACCCTTTGCAAAACCATAGCTTTCATGCAGAGATGACGCTCAGAACATGCCAGCTTCCAAACACATTGAATAATACATAATCTCCCATACTCTCTCTCTCAATCAGACAGTTTATATTTGGATTTGAATTTAGGAAAAGAAATAAGATGGCTACAAACCAGCTTGCCTCGCCAATCTCATAACTATAAAGCTCATAAAAGTGGAAGCTTGAGGGCAAGCCATCATCGCCTCCATTCAATTGAAGCCAAATCATCCACAAAAAATAGAAATAAATATAATAATTGATCGATAGGCAAAATTGCAAGAAACCTATTCAGATTTTTGCATGAAAAAATAAGAGATGTAAAATAAGTAAAAGATTACCAAATGAAATTATCCCATCACTTGAACCCCCTCTCAAGACATTTTAGCAAAAATTCCCCCAGTAATTTTCCTCGGTTTAACCGTTTTATATCATAGAAGAAAGATAAATTTCAAATGTATATACATGCATACACACACACACATCATATACACAGTTTTTGAATGTTGCCAGAATTTCAACGGTAATTCTAGATTTTTCCAAACTCTGAAGGCTTCACAAAAATTTTAAATACAGATAATAATATGATTGAAGAGATCAATCACCAATTTTTTAATGAGGATCAACTGAAACCCCAAACAGAGCAAGCAAATTACAAAGATCCCAAAAATTTGATGAGAGCATAAAGAATTTAACATCATGATAACAATATAACCAAAATGGCTGAAAGATCTACGATGTCAGACTCGAGTTCTGATACGAAACGGGGCAACCCCAACCCCAACCATAATTCTAACCCTAACCCTAACCCCAGCCCCAGCCCCAACCCCAGCCTAACCCCAACCTTAACCCCAACCCCAACCCCAACCGCAATCCCCTGCCGAACCCCAACCCCAACCGCAATCCCAGCCCCAACCCTAACGCTACCCCCAACAGATGCCTCATCGGTACCCAAACCATGAACCCTAGCCCTAAAATAATCAAAAATTTGTTTAATTTAAGATTTCCTAACCTGTGCAGTGGAGGCGTCGACGATCCATTGGAGGCGGCGACGAAAGGAGGCGACGACGAAAACGGAGATGAGGATGAACCAGGCGGTGGCGACGGAGAATTGGCCTGCGCTGGCGATGACGATAACGGCGATGAAACACAGGCGATCGGCGGGAACAAGGGTTTGGGGATTTTGGGTTCGCGCGCGATATTGGGAAAATAATTTTTAGGTAATTAGCGTAGGGATCGATCCGTGCCTTTTTAATTAAATCTCTATTTAGTTGCCCCTACGGATAAATCCGTAGGTTCTTGGTTTGCGGCTCCGTAGGGGCAAACAACAATTTACGATTTAATATTTTTTAAATTAATATGTAAGGACCGTAGGGGCAACCTTAAGGCCCTACGGACTAATCCGTAGGTCAAAACTAAATCTGCCCCTACGGATTTCGTTATCCGTAGGGGCAACCCCCTATTTTACTAGTGTTAGAATGTAGTAGCTTCTATTGAAATTTACTTTTAAAAAAAATATTAAATTCTGTCGTGTTAGCCTTATAAGAATATTGTCGAGGTTCAAATATATAAATTTCTCATAAATGGAAAATGAGTTGTTTATAATCTTTGAGCCTCTACAATATTTTTAGGTTTAGAGTGGAGTAGCTTGTATTGAAAATTACCTTTTAAAAGAATTTTAAACTCTGTTTTATTAGCCTTATAAAAATATTGTCGTGGTTCAAATATATAAATTTCTCATAAATGGAAAATGAGGAGTTTATAATCTTTGAGCCTCTACAATATTTTTAGGCTTAGAACGGAGTAGATTTTATTGAAAAGTAGTTTTAAAAATATTAAAATTCTTATCTTGCTAGTCATATAACAATATTGTCGAGTTTCAAATATATAAACTTCTCATAAAAAATGCATTGTTTATAATCTTTGAGCCTCTACAATATTTTTAGGCTTAGAACGGAGTAGATTTTATTGAAAAGTAGTTTTAAAAATATTAAAATTCTTATCTTGCTAGTCATATAACAATATTGTCGAGTTTCAAATATATAAACTTCTCATAAAAAATGCATTGTTTATAATCTTTGAGCCTCTACAATATTTTTAGGCTTAGAATGTAGTAGATTTTATCGAAAAATACTTTAAAATAAATATTAAAACTCTTGTGTTACCTTTATAACAATATTGTTAATATTGTCGAGGTTCAAATATATATATAAATATAAATATAAATGAGTTGTTTATTATTTGAATTTTTGAATCTAATTAAGGAATCAACTCAAATTTGGAAGCCTTATAATAATATTGTCGAGGTTAAAAGGAAAACGAGTAGTTTGTAATCTTTGAGCCTCTACAATATTTTTAGGCTTAGAATGTAGTAGCTTTCTATTGAAATTTTCTTTTTAAAAAAATATTAGATTCTGTCTTGTTAGCCTTATAACAATATTGTCGAGGTTCAAAACTCTGTTTTATTAGCCTTATAAAAATACTGTCGAGGTTCAAATATATAAATTTCTCATAAATGGAAAATGAGAAGTTTATAATCTTTGAGCCTCTACAATATTTTTAGGCTTAGATCGGAGTAGATTTTATTGAAAAATAGTTTTATAAATATTAAAATTCTTATCTTGCTAGTCATATAACAATATTTTCGAGGTTCAAATATATAAACTTCTCATAAAAAATGCATTGTATATGATCTTTGAGCCTCTATAATATTTTTAGGCTTAGAATGGAGTAGATTTTATCGAAAAATGCTTTAAAATAAATATTAAAACTCTTGTGTTACCCTTATAACAATATTGTTAATATTGTCGAGGTTCAAATATATATATAAATATATACGAGTTGTTTATTATTTGAATTTCTGAATCTAATTAAGGAATCAACCCAAATTTGGAAGCCTTATTAGGTTAAAAGGTAAACGAGTAGTTTGTAATCTTTGAGCCTCCACAATATTTTTAGGCTTAGAATGTAGAAGCTTCTATTGAAATTTACTTTTAAAAAAAATATTAAATTATGTCTTGTTGGCCTTATAACAATATTGTCGAGGTTCAAATATATAAATTTCTCATCAATGAAAAATGAGTTGTTTATAATCTTTGAGCCTCTACAATATTTTTAGGTTTAGACTTGTATTGAAAATTTCCTTTTAAAAAAAATTTAAACTCTGTTTTATTAGCCTCAAATATATAAACTTCTCATAAAAAGGAAAACGAGTAGTTTTATTAGCCTTATAAAAATACCGTCGAGGTTCAAATATATAAATTTCTCATAAATAGAAAATGAGAAGTTTATAATCTTTGAGCCTCTACAATATTTTTAGGCTTAGAACGGAATAGATTTTATTGAAAAATAGTTTTAAAAATATTAAAATTCTTATCTTGCTAGTTATATAACAATATTGTCGAGCTTCAAATATATAAACTTCTCATAAAAAATACATTGTTTATAATCTTTGTGCCTCTACAATATTTTTAGGCTTAGAATGGAGTAGATTTTATCAAAAAATACTTTAAAATAAATATTAAAACTCTTGTGTTACCTTTATAACAATATTGTTAATATTGTTGAGGTTCAAATATATATATAAATATATATGGGTTGTTTATTATTTGAATTTTTGAATCTAATTAAGGAATCAACCCAAATTTGGAAGCCTTATAATAATATTGTCAAGGTTAAAAGGAAAACGAGTAGTTTGTAATCTTTGAGCCTTTACGAAAATTACCTTTTAAAAAAATTTTAAACTCTGTTTTATTAGCCTTATAAAAATACTGTCGAGGTTCAAATATATAAATTTCTCATAAATGGAAAATGAGGAGTTTATAATCTTTGAGCCTCTACAATATTTTTAGGCTTAGAACGGAGTAGATTTTATTGAAAAATAGTTTTAAAAATATTAAAATTCTTATCTTGCTAGTCATATAACAATATTGTCGAGATTCAAATATATAAACTTCTCATAAAAAAATGCATTGTTTATAATCTTTGAGCCTCTACAATATTTTTAGGCTTAGAATGGAGTAGATTTTATCGAAAAATACCTTAAAATAAATATTAAAACTCTTGTGTTACCCTTATAACAATATTGTTAATATTGTCGAATATATATATAAATATATATGAGTTATTTATTATTTTTGAGCCTCTATTTTATTTTTAGCTTTAGAATGGTTATTGAAAAATACTTTTAAAAAACTATATAAAATAACTCTCGCTAACCTTATAACAATATTGTCGAGGTTCAAATATATTAACTTGTCATAAAAGAAAATGAGTTGTTTATGATCTCTCTACATTATTTATAGGTTTATAATGGAGTTTATTTTATTGAAAAATACTTTTAAAAAATATTAAAACTCTTATTAGCCTTATAACAATATTGTCGAGGTTCGAATATATAAACTTCTCGGAAATGGAAAATGAGTTGTTTATAATTTTTGAGTTTCTACAATATTTTTAGGCATAGAACGGAGAAGATTTTATTGAAAAATACTTCAAAATATTAAAAACTCGCGTTATTATAACAATATTGTCGAGCTTCGAATATGTAATCTTCTTAAGATTTTATTAAAAATTACTTTTCTCATAAAAGGAAATGAGTAGATTTTATTGAAAAATAGTTTTAAAAAATATTAAAACTCTCGTTAGCCTTATAACAATATTGTCGTGGTTCAATATATCAAAGGAAATGAGTTATTTATAATCTTTTAGCCTTTAAAATATATTTAGGTTTAAAATGGAGTAGATTTTATAGAAAAATACTTTTAAAATATAATAAAACTCTTATCTTGTCAGCCTTATAACAATATTGTTGTATGTAAACTTCTCATGAAAGGAAAATGAGTTGTTGATAATCTTTGAGCCTCTATAATATTTTGAGGCTTAAAATGGAGTTGATTTTATTGAAAAATACTTTAAAAAATAATAATTAGTTGAGGCTCAAATATATAAAATTCTTAGAATGGAATTGATTTTATTAAAAAAATATTAAAACTCTTGTTAGCCTAAGATTTAAATATATAAACTTCTCGTAAAAGGAAAATGAGTTGTAATTTTATTGAAAAATACTTTTAAAAAATATAAAAGCTCTTATCTTGAGGTTCAAATATATAAACTTCTCATTGAAGGAAATGAGTTATGTATAATTTTTGAGCCTCTACAATATGTTTAAGCTCAGAATGGAGTATATTTTATTGAAAAATACTTAGTATCAACTTGGGAACGAGAAGACGAGACTCGACAGAAGTTTTCTTCTTGTTCCGGGAATTTCGAGGACGAAATTCTTTTTGTAGTTGGATATAATGTAACATCTTAGTTCTTTTATACCATGTTCTATTTGAGTATTTTCTTTATCTTATGGCTATTTATTGGTTCAAGATTCAAATATATAAACTTCTAATAAAAGGAATATGAGTTGTTTATAATGCCTCTACAATATTTTTAGGCTAGGTAGGCAAAAAAAAAGAACCACCTGCAGCACTTTTCTTTTATTTATTTTGATGCAGTCAATCGATTTCGTCGTAATGGGATATGGCGCTGTTCAGAGTTTGGTACATCAACTTTCATTCAATCTAGACATTTTCAAACTTCTACATGTCAGGAAAAAAATTTAATGGTTTTTTTGGTTATACACGTGCACGCATGTGCAAAATACTATATTTTGGCTTACAATACAATAGATTTTATTGAGAAATACTTTTAAAAAAATATTAAAAATCTTATCTCTTCTATTATAATGCTAAAAGGAAGGGGTTTTCTATTTTGAAATCAAATTTGTAATGTGGCATTGTGATTTGCAAGAGAAAATGACTAAAAAACGCCCAAAAAAATCAATTGAAATTTTATAACCGCAACTACCATGTGATTAAAACCTATTAACAGTTCGTAATATATCCAATTCCACCCCCATAATCTCTTAATTTCTTCAAATCTCTAATTACACCACTCTCACAATCAATTTCTTACAATTTCCTTTAATTACACCACTCTCACAATCAATTTCTTCTGTGAAACTACACAAAGATTGCATATTAATTTCTATTGTGTTCATATTATTTTCTTTCATTCTCTTTCATTTTTTGATGGGATCTATGGATGATCGATGTCATGCAGCTTTTCAATTGAAAGACATCTATTTTAAAGAAACCACTGCATTGCAATCACATTAGCAATTTTTTTCCCAAAATGCGGATGTATTATGATATTGTGAATTAGGGTTATTCAATAAATAGATAAGATATTATGAAACCTCATTTTAATTAAATCGTATACGTATGTGCAAATCACTAGTCTTGGCAAATTAATAACAATATTTTCGAGTTTCAAATATTTAAACTTCTTATAAAGGGAAAATGAGTTGTTTATAATCTTTATGCTTCTTTGGGCAACTACTACAAATAAGGGTTGCCCCTACGGATTTACCCGTAGGGGCAAACCACTGCCCCTACGGATATATCCGTAGGGGCGAAAAAATAACCTGTAGGTGCAAACGCCGTAGGTGCAAGTCGAAGCCCTGAACATGCCCCTACGGACTAAAACTTGCCCCTACGGAGTTATGTGTAGGTACCTTTTCCCTACGGATTATGCCGTAGGGGCAAAAAAATTATTTTATTTACGGTTTTTTAAAATAGATTTCATGTACCTACGGATGATTCCGTAGGGCCAAGTAATAGCCCTTATGGATACATGCGTAGGTACATATCCGTAGGGGCAAAATATAAGAAATCCTGATATTTTGCCCCTACGGATACCGCCGTAGGGGCATTTGTTTACCCCTACGGAGATATCCGTAGGGGCACACCCAATCCCCTGAAATTGAGATCGGGAGGGAAAATATCAGTTAATTCTGATATTTTGCCCCTACGGTTTAAGCCGTAGGGGCAACATGTGTACCTACGGATTAATCCGTAGGTACATATTATCTGTTTTTTTTTAAAAAAAGGGCTGCCTGATTTTTTCTCGCCCTGTGCACAATAATATATACATCAATCAAATATAAAATTAATCATCACACAACATATATCGCAATATTCATAATCACATCTCATGCATATAATATACAAAAGAAATCAAAAAACTGAATATGATATAAATATAAACCAATATCAATATCGTCCAAAATGTTTCAAAATGTAGTACAATATGTATCATATAAATAAATAAATGTTTCAAAAAATAAGAATCAAAAAGCTACCCTAGCTGGGTCCAGCTCCACCTCTGATAAACGCTAGAATCTGGCGCGCCTGCTCCTCGGTCAATAAACCATGCAATTCGGCGCGTGCGGGAGTCTGAGCGGGCTGTGGAGCTGGCGATGTGGTCTGCGCAGCCGCCGTCGAGGTAGTGGCTTGCGGAGCCGCGGCTGCGGGAGTCTGAGCATGCGGTGGAGCTATAGGAGCTGTCTGCGGAACTGCAGCCGATGTAGTGGCTTGCGGAGCCGCAGCCGAAGGAGATGCATGTGGAGACTCGGCCGATGTACCCCATCGCGTGTGGATCTAACGTGTGTAATAAGCGTGTAAGAACTGTGTATTATTCGAATTCTTATCATTATCAAGTTATTTCGAAACCCCATTTGGATATCTAGTTTGGAAAACCGTAGTTTATTTTAATTAGATATGTATGTATGATTAATCAAACCTAAGTCTACAACCAAATAAGCTCAGACTACGTACTAATATTGGATATGTTGATATCTATAATATGACATGATATTTTACTATTAAGTAGTATACATACCAGCATCTCCTTCAACTCCTGAACAGTAGTCTTCAAGCTCTCCAGTTCCTGCTGGACACGTTGCTCACTGGAGACGGAGGAAGTAACCGCCGGGGTGGAGTCCAACCTCATATGGGCCCTGCTAGGGCCCAGTCCTCGGCCTCTCTCCCAACCTCCGCGGTGCCGTCCGTGTGCGGCGTCCAGGACTGGGGTCAGCAGCCTCGGATCGTTCTGTCCGTTAAAATCGATCCCCGAGGCCTCGGCCTGCTCAACCACCCGCTCCTACACCCACATTAAGCAATAAAGTATAAGTATAAAATTTAAATTTGAACCTTCCAAAACTAAAATTTCAAATATGGGTTGAATAAATATTAACACTTACGCAATACTCCTGGGTAGCGACGTCGAGATATCAAAGCTCGCCCGTGGCGGGATATGTCGAGGTGCCGTGGACGGCAAGATATGCGGACAGCACACTCGGTGTACCACCTTGCGCCAGGGTCTGAGCTGTCTGCAATATTAGAAAATAACTCTTAATATTAGATATATTAGAAAATAACTCTTAATATTGCATTATATCACAAATGAAAATATATATTAATACCCGAGCCTGATCAAAGAAGAGGGCGAATGAGCGCCGGTGCTGCTCGCCCCACTCAACGTGAAGTGGATAGTTCTTCACGAGCCGGCTCTCATCCCCCATATACCGGCCGAACCTCTCGGCATTTGGACCGGTATAGCGATAATCAAGGGTAAAAAAGAGGGGGAATGCTGCCTTCCCCCTAGCAACTGTCAGAACATTATATTTAGCACATACTGGTCTATAAAATTGACAAGAGCAAAAGGATTGTGTGTATATTTATGATATGGCATTCTAAATCAATATACATGCACTATATGATATATAAACATACCTGGAGGAGCGGGAGTGGCCTCTGTCTCTGATATGGACGCATCACCAACAACTAGACAATCAAACATTGACAATATAAGTAATTTTGACATAAACGGGCATGAATATCTATAATATTACATTCAAAATGGATATTAGAGAACGCACCTGCAGTGAGAAGTGGTAAAAGTATCACCCAACAAGGGTGTAATTTACAGAATCAGTTGAAACTCTTGAAAGTCATAAAAGAACCTGACCTGCACAAATCTGATGTATACTTTCCATTGGACACTAAGAAGTCTCTAAAAGGAAAAGCCAATGTGAAAGCCATCATTAGTTCATATCAGAAGATTGATGCTGAAACAGAGAAGAATGCCATTTTCTTCTTCTTCTGCCACATTACTATCTTCTCCTTCTTCTTCTGCCACATTACTGTCTTCTCCTTCTTATTATGTGCGCGTGCAAATTCAATGAAAGCAGAAACTCCAGTGACGAACTTAGGTTGCATACGTTGTTGCCAATTCACATACATCCAGTCCTTAACCCTGACGTACCCATGGGCCATGTTAGACTGTATCATATAAAGTGTAGGTTATGATGACTATATTGAGAATATGGATTAATAATGGGTAGGAAAAGTATTTCTCAAATGGATTTTGCATCTAAAAACCATAAACTACTAAGTAATAGCATATATAATTTTTTTAGTATAAAGGTTGTTATTTTAAGTTTTCCCTTATTAAATCAAATTTGTTTCACATATCGAGGAATATACCAAAACGTGCACAGGCATGCAATGTCTTGGTTTCTAGTGTGTGATCCACCATACACAATAGAATACAATACAATATTTCGTATAGTGATATGATCTAACTGCCTTTATAAACTACAAGTGTACAGAAAATTATGATAAGAAACCATAAGAAAGGGTCGTAGCCATGCATAACCTTGAATCTACATACCAAATCGTGCACAAGCATGCAATTATTGTCACATTGCCTTGGAATATAAAATATCTTGGAAGACTATAAGCGGAGCATTTAAATCTTGATAACTTTTGACTTCAACATATATTTTTCTCAAGTACCATGAAATATACTTCCTCCGTATAAACCGTTTTCAGGAAGATGGATTAACAATGACAAATTATCCATATTAGAAAAACACGGTATTACCCTTCTTAAGATAATACATTGTATAAGCACACCATAGCCCAGAACATGTCCTTCTATCTACGCAAAACATAAACAACATATAGCAATAAAAGGAAAAGAACCACTATATCGGAGATGAAAGACAGAGAATTCAAGCATTGTTTCATACCTTTAGAGCATGCTACCAAAAGAAACAGAAAGACAATAGAACAGATTATCACATAGGAATTGATAGGTAAATAAACAATTAACTTATGCTGCTTAAAGAAGATGTGACATGTTATTATAATTTCTTTTGGGAGAACCTGGAAATATGAAATGGAGGGGAAGACATAGAAGTAGAGGGGTTTTCTTTTGGGGGAAGGAGATGAGAAATAGCCCATAAAAGATGAAAGTTGATTGCCTTAAAGCTTAGATATAAATCTATCGAAATAGAACGTTAGAGTTCTGAGAACCTTGCCTTGAAATTTATGCTTTATTATTAACAACTATCATATCAAGTATCATGGTTCATGGAAAAAATATTATTAAAATAGAAAAATTCATAAAGAAAAAAGTGCTTCGAAAAAACTTATACCTCATAGCACTTTTGAGCCTGCTCAAGTTTTCGCTGGACAAGGTAAAATTGCCCTAGGTTGTGTAAAGCAACCCCTACTCTGCAAAAGCAAGAAACCTTAAAGAATGACAAATGTGTCCATCATCCAATTTAGGTGACTAAAAAGGTAAAAATACATAAAATCATATATTAAAAAACAGAATTACTATATCTGTTCTACACATATAATGTAAGTATATATCATTAAAAAAAAGTCAAAAAGGCTTAAAGACCCTTCACTGAACTTCATTAATAACTATTTATACAAATTATTAGATTTAACATTAGTTACTTACTAAGCATACATGTCTACAAGGTTAGAAAATAAAATAAATTTCAACTGAAATAATATGCACACCGTACGTCATCAGAATCAAACACTTCTTCCAGAATAGTTATGGCTTCTAAATATAATGGCTCAGCTTTATCAAATGCTTTCCTCACCCTGTAAAGTTCTGCCTACAATACCAAGCATACATCAATAGATAAGCTTAAAACAATTAAGAAAGTCAAATTTCTTGACAAGACACTGGCTTCTCTTGTTTAAAGGACATTTTATTGCTAAAAACAGTTAAAGGTTATAACGAAAAGAAAAAGAAAGAATGTCATAATCCTATGTTCAAATTTATTTCCAAAATCATATGATAAAAGTAGATAAAGCAACTTAAGTTGCATCATCCTAGATTCCTAATTCAATTCTTACGATTAACGACGGAAAAACAACATGTAAGATATGCTAAGATAAAGGCAGGTAGCATATACATACATTAAGCTCCACAAATATATTTTATAATTCTTGAAACTTCAACTTCTTAACAGTGTCTAGCTCGCTCAGTTATAGCTTTCCAACATCGCTTCTTTTGTTTTTGGGCTATGTCAAAGATGTATTTACCTAATTTTGTGATCTCACTGGCAAAATATCAGCCTTTGCAATCTACTGCGGTAACAACATCCAGTTTCTAACCCCAACCCCAACCCCAATCCTAACCCCAGGTTTTGAATAATAAAATATAAAATAATTCACGAATCTAAATGAAGTCATTGAAAACTTTGATAGCAATGAGATATTGCAATCGATTTTTACAAAAATCATATCGTTCCTTTGTCACTTTTGACAATGATCTTAAATAGAATTTTAAAGATTCTTAATTTGTTTGATTCATTTACGATATTAAATAAATCTAAAATAATTAATATCTATTGCATGATGATAATCAATTTGATCCAATTTAGAGAACAACCATACGAAATAAAATATAAAATAATTCACTTATATCATAATCATTATATATTTAATCCAATTTAGAGAAAAACTATCTTTTTTCATTAAAAAAAAGATTATGATAAATCTTAATTTAATCAAGAAACAACAACAAAGAATATCCAAAACACAAAACTATGGTTTATTCAACAAATTTTAAGAAGTCTATCTAAAATATATTAGGGATTGTGCCTATTGTAGGATGGAGCGTGCGAAACAAGAAGATTAGGAAGAGATGGAAGAGAGAGGGCTAGTGCCTGATTTTCTTCGAACGTATGATTAAGGTTTCTTCTCCAAAAAATCCTACCCTTCTTTTTTAAATTGAGAAACGAGTACAAAGGGATTGTTTCAGGGAAAACCCTACCACCAGCCCTAGCCCCAACCCCAGCCGAACCCCAACCCTAACCCTAACCCCAAGCCCAACCCCAACCGCAACCCCCTGCCGACCCCAACCCCAACCGCAACTGCAGCCCCCGAGCCCCAGCCCTAACCCTAACACTAACCCCTACCGATGCCTCATCGGTACCCAAACCATGAACCGTAGCCCTAAAACAATCAAAAATTTGTTTAATTGAAGATTTCCTAACCTGTGCAGGCGGTGGCGACGACGAATCGGCAGCAACGACGAACGGAGATGAGGAAGTAGCAGGCGGTGGCGACGACGAACGGAGATGAGGAAGAAGCAGGCGGTGGCGACGACGAATCGGCTGGCGCTGGCGATGACGAGAACGGCGACGACGAGAACGGCGATCGGCGGGGATGAGGGTTTGGGGATTTGGGTTCGCACGCAGTGATGAGAAAATAAGAGATAATCAGCGTAGGGATCGATCTGCCATTTTACATAAATCCCTATTTAGATGCCCCTACGGATAAGTCCGTAGGTTCTTGGTTTGCGGCTCCGTAGGGGCCAACAACAATTTAAGATTTAATAATTTTTAAATAAATATGTAAGGACCGTAGGGGCAACCGTTTGGCCCTACGGATTAATCCGTAGGGCCAAACTTTATCTTCCCCTACGGATGTTGTTATCCGTAGGGACAACCCCCTATTTTAGTAGTGGGCTCGGAATAGAGTGGCTTTTATTGACAAATAAATATTAAAAAAAATATTAAAAATCTTAACTTGTTAGCCATATCACTATTATTGTCAAGGTTCAAATATAAATTACTGCTCATAAAAGAAAATTGAATAGTTTATAATGTTTGAGCCGCTACAATTTTGTTATGCTTAGAGTTGCTTATCTGAAGAAAAATATAGAAATAATAGTGATGGAAAAAAAATTAGAACATATTAATTCATAGAATTAGAACAAAACTGTCGAGGTTATATGACCATTATTGTCTAGGTTCAATATTAACTTTATTTTTGATAATGTTGGAATTAACGCGTAAATGTAAATCGATAATTAACATCGACCTCATACCTTTGAGTGCGGAAATATTCTTGAATCTTGAATTGATCACGGTTTTCACGGTCGGTCATACAATCACATTGGAAAGTACGCACACTTTCACAGTTTGTCACGCCCCGCTTCACAAAATACGGGATACGAGGAATGATTAGGCCAGCCATGCTCCTACGATCAGGGAATAATCCCGCCGTAGTCACACTTCGGCTTCTAGCATTGCATGGTAGTTAATAAACAGTGCTTGAGTAAAGGAAAAATCATAGTTCACGATTTTATTACATTGCAATTTAAAAGAGTTCGAGGTACATTTATTTCACAAAATAAACAACTAACCAATAACAAATGCTGAAATCAAAGAAAGTAGCGTTGGTGGTGCAGTCTAGATCTCCACAATCTCGAAAGATAAGTCCTGCTCCTGGGCTGGTTCCACTTCGTCCTCTGAGCATGCACACTCAGGTCGTCAGGGCGACACATATAGCAATAAATATGTATAATAGGCGTGCAGTAGTATTAAACATGGGGAGTACAATGGATTGCAGAACATATATATAATGACATCAACTGAAAATGAATAGTGCACTATGAGTAAGATGTCGGTGAACTAAGCAATATATATGTCACTACTTAACGGTCATTAAGTCCATGAAATCAATTGGTGGAGAGGATACTCGTGTTTAACAAGGGTCTCGTGCATGCCCGAGACTACGGTCCATTGTGCCCGGGACATAACCCTGTCAGCCGTGCTGCTAGGCCCACGACCTAAAGTGTATATATATATATATATATATATATATATATATATATATATATATATATATATCACTGATAGCAAATGATCATCCTCTAAATCACTGTACCTCGCTAAATACGAGTTCAATTCCACCTTGATTTCCCCATTCCCCCAGGTTATGGTATGTATTCATGAATCAGATAGGTTGTGGACAATACGTATCACTGTCGTTTTCAATCACTTTTTCCACTTATCAATATCACGGTCGTATTTGCCACAACCCAATCACTAATCATTAATATACCGACAATGCAAATGATTCACTATGCGGCAGGTATAACTCAAGCATGAGAAAATATGTAGAAATGCACTGAATAGGTATTCGTTATACTATAACGACTAATGCCTTATAACTTGAAAAATTCACGGTAAATCATACGCTTAGAATTGACCAAAACAATATAAAGGGCATATGAAGCACACTGGATTATATAAGCAATAAAATTTATTTCAGGTCAATCGGAGTTCAGGTTAGAGAATTATCATCGTTTGAAGGCAGTGATCGATTTCTGAGATTCCAGTTCCAGAACTGGAAGCCCAACTTCGCGCGCAGTTTATCAGTAATTATGTGCAGATTCAGCTTTTTCCCAAGTTGAATAAAATTTAGTTCTGCCAGTTAAGTTTCCAACGCACCAAACGGATTATCAATCTCACCTCTACATCAGAAGTTATGTCCAGATTAAAGTGACAATGTACTGAACATTTCTGCAGAAAATGCAGAACACACTGACATTCTAAAATACGACTTAAATACCAAACGACCGTAAAAATGCACGGGACTGATTTCAGGTGTTAGCTAATTAAGTTATCTACGCTACCATATGTAGCTCCGCGCATTTTCATTTTTAAGCAGGTGTGTACAGGTGCTTAGAATTCAGTTTCCCCCATGGATTGCTACCCCGGACTGCAGTCCAGAATAATAAGTCTATACAGTTTTCACTATTTAAACCACATGATTTTCTGTGACCGTATACATGGATTCATAGATTATTCAGTTCCCTTCACAACGAGCCTAAGCACGCCACAATCCGATTTTTTTATAATTTATTATGAAGCTAACAAGGCTGCATGATCAGAAAATTCAGTTTGGACGATGCATCCTGAGTGCATCGTATTATGTTTGGAACTTCAATAATTTAACACCAATTTTATACCCACTACCAGATAACAGTACATGGATCCTTTAAATATGTAAATCCCCATTTCCTTTAATAGAATTTTTCTCTATTTTTCCCAAGTCCTCGAATGTTTTCCTATTTTTTCCTCGTGATTTTGTAGGTAAATGGTTGTTTAAGTTTTTTGCATTTAATTTTTCAAAACCTTTAAAATCAAAAACCAAAACTATACACACACACACACACACACACACATACACACACACACTAAAACCCCAGCCCAAACAAACAAAAACTAAATAAATTAAACTTAAATTTCCCTCTCCAAGCCCAACAGAAAAAAAAATAAATTAAAAATCCCCAGCCCAGTACTTCCTCAGCCAACCCAAAGAAAATAATATGAATTAAACAAAAGAAATACCAAGCCGGCCCAGCCCGTTTCCCTGCCCGCCTTCTCCAAACTAAACCCGACCCGCTCTAACCTTCTTCCCCACTCGTTTCCAGTAAATTTTCCCGCTCCTTTCTTTGCACTCCCCACGTCGCCCCTACGTCGCCGCCCACGTCGCCAACGCCCCCGCTCCTCAAGGCCATGACCGCGCGCGCGCTTCACCCTCTCCTCGTCCCTCTAACCCGCTCCCCCTCCTCACTCTCGATCTCTCGTTCTCACTCCTCTCCTCTCTCCCAACTCCCAGCCTCACTCCCCACAACCCACTGCACCCCAACGACGACGATGACGACCACCCAAATCTCCTCGTCGTCCACCCTCACATCTCTCTCCTCTTCACCCACTACTTCACCCCCTCGTCTGCACACCCTCCTCACCATCTTCAACCACCGAGCTCGAGTCCCCTGCACACCCTCCTCACCACCGGGTCTCCCCTGCACATCATCACGCCGACGAGCTCCCCACTACCTCGTCGACCCTCTGCATCCTCTGCATCGCCATCACCTCCAAAACCCGAGCCCCTCCACTACCACACTCTCTCACTACAAACTTCACCTCCCCGCTGTGGCCACCGCCGGAGCGACCAGCGCCAACCATCGCCGACCTCAGCACACTCCCAGGAGATCCACAGCACCCCACTCCGCTTCCAGCGATCGCGAGCCATTCCCGGGCAACTCCGACGACGAACCCGAACTCGAGCCGAGGCCGTGAACCCAAACCATGCCGTTCATTGCGCGTTCGTGCCGCTGCCGCTGCCGTGCGTCGTCAAAGCGTCTCCAGGCAAGTACCCTACTTGCTACATGCTAGTGTATACTGTTACAATTCAAAATCCTATTAAGTTCGTGTTTATAATTCGTGAAAATTTATATGAGACAAGTGCTTGATGCAAAACCCGAACGAAAATGTCACGCCCCGCTTCCCAAAATACGGATTACGAGGGGTTGACAAGGCCAGCCATGCTCCTACGGTCAAGAAAATATCCTGCTGTAGTCACACTTCGGCTTTTAGCTTTACGTGGTAACCAGTAATACAATGCACAGGTAATGAGAAATGCAGTATGAAAATCAAAACAAATGCAAAGAACTAACCAGATGGGAATCAAGAGAGTATAGTTCTGGGTAGCTGATCAAAATGTCCGCGATGTCCTCAAGGTACGTCTGGTCCTCGTCCAAGCTAAGTCCGCTTCTCACTCTGAGCATGCATACTCAGGTCGTCAGAGCGACACGATAGCAATATAAACATAGGTGCAAGTGATAACTTGTACAGTAATAATGGATATACAACGGTAAATCAAAATAGTAGAGATATGAACATGAAGTAGCCAATGCGGGTGTTTAAAAGAGCGGGTGCACAGTAAAATAGTATGTCAGGTGTGTAAATACAGTAAGTAATGCATGTCAATATCACTATCCCTATCAGTCTCTAAGTCTCACTGTACAGGTCACTAAGCCTATCGTCAGTCCAAGTGTGAGAGTCAACCACTCGCGAGTGTCCTCCACCCAAGAGCAAGGGACCACGGGCCCAAAATATAACTCACGGTAATAATCATGTACCCTGTAAATCTCCATATATCTCCATATATATATGCCGGCATGGGACTCTCGAGATTCTGTTGAACTCACACTCAAACTACCCAACACCCCGTGGTCTACATCAAACGCCAACCATAACTTCAAATACGGTCGGTCCATGACAAGTCTACGCGAGAACTGGAGACATGATCTCCATCAAGCACGTCCCGACTGATACCCAAGATAAATGGACAGTGTCTGGTGCCTTACCTGTGACACTCATACAAGTGTTTCCATAAGTGTCCCATACCACTTATAGCCACACTTATACGCGTCCCACAGACGTCGACAATGCAATAGAACAACAGGGTCCACTGATTGTGTACAAGTACGTGTCACTTTCACTTATCCACTCATGCACGAACACTAACGTACTTTCCACAATCACCACTAATACCTAACACTGGGTAATGCACATGATCACTAGGTTACCAATGCAGTGCCATATATATGATGTGATGAGAAAACAGTATTTAAGGCATGGTTAAGATGTCATCAAACGATATTCTACCACTTGCATAATTCATCATAAATCATACGTGCACAATTTAGTGAAACAATGAACAGGGGATAAGTAGTATGTTTGATTATATATCCAGAAAATTTGGTTTCACGTCAATCGGGTTTCGGGATCACTAGATATGGCCAGTTCCTTTTAAGCGCTCACTGCTGGAAATCCGGTTTCAGAATCGGAAGTCCGTTTCGCAACGCATTTTAATCCCAGTTGGGACCATAATTTAGCAATACTATAGTTGGATGAAATCTAGGGTTTTCAATAAGGTTTTCAACTCAGCAGACGGATTCTCAATCGCTTCTATACGTCAAAAGTTATGCGCTGTTCAATACTAGAGTATCAGTTCTGGTTCTGTTTGGGACTGCTATACGTCCCGATCTTTTAAATTGCATTTTAAATAGTAAACGACGATAAAACAGGGTGAAATCACTTGCGTTATTTATTTAACAGATTGATCTTCAATAAGGTGTAGGGTTCTGCAACATACGAGTTAAGGAAACAAAGTAGTAAACATTACGGGACAGAAAACAATAACCAGAGTTGCTCTGGACAGCAGTCCAGAGCCGCTCTCCGAACCAATTATCGTCATAATTTTAGTACAGAAACCATTAAAAACTTGCATAGGGTTACAGGTCATCAAGTCGGATTCGATTTGAGCCCTCGAACACATCATTTCAATATGTACACGATTTATTGTGATTTTAACGATTTTCAGGTGCGGGAAATTCCCAGTTTTTATGGGTGTAATTGGGAGTGTTCGTCTAAGTCGTTAACGGTCATATTTTGCAGTGAAACTTCTACACATGGTTCATTATCACACGGGCCACAATATGCAATCAAATTCCGTCAAATTAATTGAAGGTTTTCATTAGGATCGTATATCGGACACATAACTTATAACAATTTTACACGAAAAGTATAAGCGGGAATTAAAGGTGATTGAAATGTAATATCACAAGTAGCATGAAGCAAGTATTAAACTTGCCTGGAGACGTGTCGACGAGGGTCCGGCAGCGGCAGCAGCACGATCGCGTCACGGGCGCAGCCCGGGTTCGGCCTTTTGGAATCAGACAATTGTACTCACTCCAGTTATTCTCCGTACCCTCCTTTTCTTTCATTGTTCCAAATTGTTCCTTGTTTTGATGCGGGGGAGGTAGAGATGCTGATAAAGAGAGAGAAATTTTTAGAGAGAGAGAAAGAGACAGAGAGAGAGGCAGAGATTGAGAGTGTGAGAGAGAGAGAGAGAGAGAAAGGCAGAGAGAGAGACAGAGATTGAGAGAGAGATAGAGAGAGAGAGAGAGAGATTTACCGAGTGTTGGCGTGGGGTCGACGGAGGCGCCGTCGGGGTAGCCAAGGCGGCCGATGGGAGGAGGCCGAGGCGTCGGTGGTTACTGGGCAGTGGAGGCTCACCGGCGTCGAGTGCAAGTGGTGGCCGAGCTCGGGTACAGGGAAGCTTGGTGGGTTTGGGGCGTTGGGTAGTGGTTGCGGTGATGTGGAGGTGTAGAGGAGACTCGGTGAGGCAGTGAGGGGAGAGGTGGAGGTGAATGGACGAGAATAGAAGGGAGTTGACGAGGAGGTTGTCGTCGTCGGGGAGGAAAGCGGGGTTGAGGGCTCGGGTGAGGGGTTTTCTGTGGAGAGAGGAGTGAGTTCGAGGGTGTGAGGGAGAGAGGAGTGAGCCGTTGGGGGAGCGGGTCGTAGGGGTGCGCGCGACATGGGCATGAGGAGCGGGTTGTTGGCGAGGCAGGCGGGGGCGCGTGGGTCGGCGAAGAATGAGCGGGAAAAGTAGGTTTACGTTGGGGAGAAGAGGGGTTGAAGCGGGTCGGGTTCTGGTGAATCATGGGCTAGGCCAGAGGCTGAGAAAGTTATTATTTGTTTTAAGTTTTGGGCCGGAGGGAGGTAAGGTAAATTGATGAGAGAAGAGGGGAGTGGGCCGGGCTCGGGGTCTTTATTAATAATAAAGAAAGAAAAAGAAGTGTGGGCCGGGGCTGGAATAATTTAAAAGGGAGGAAATAGGAGGGAAAGGAAATTAGAGTTGGGCTGAGGGTTTATATGATAAATGGGAATTTATTTTGTAGGGGGGAAAAGGAATGGTTGAGGTTAAAATGGGAAATTATATATTTTGTTTTGGTTTTAAATTTATTTTGGTAAAAGGAACAATGAAAAAGGCTGGGCTTGGAGGTTAATTAATTTGTGGTTTTCAGGGCCGACGAACTTATTTGATTGGCTTTGGTATGGTTTTAATCCTATGGAAAAATTTTCTTGGGCTTGGCTTTAGGGGAAAAGGGAAATAGAAAAATACATAGAGATGGAGAGAGTGGGCTGAGACACAACAATAGAGGGGATCGGGATTAGGTTAGGAGCAAAAAGGGAACGGGCTTGGAAAATGGGAAGTAAAATAAAATGAAATAGAGTTTACAGGAAATGATTATAAATAAAATAAATAAATTTTGTAAATAATATATATGAAAAATACGGATAGTGGTGTACAAAAGAACTGGGTATTACATCATACCACCCTTACAAAAATTTCGTCCTCGAAATTTAAAATAAACGATAAGCTATAAAATCATAAGCGAAAAGATACTACATCGAACACTAGTGCATAGTGGTTTACAAAAAGTCAGATAGAAGAATTTTGAAGGTCTATATATGTATAAAACTAACGTAACAAAGGGTAGGTCTAAGTAAGTACAAGGCAGACTCAATCATAAGGGCAAACTACATGTATACGAGAATAAACATAACAATAACGTACAATAATATTCGAGGCGTGCTCGATAAAATAGAAACCCAAAATGTATGTATACACATGTATATCGAACCAGCGCAGCTAAGATAATAGCATCAGACATAACCATCTATAATAGCAGCCTATAAGTATAATACCCGAGAAAACTAAAGTAACAATATTAAAATGGTGAAGGATTTGTCGATAGGTTAAAACACCCTAGTGCAATGTATCGATCAAAAAGAAAAACAAATCTTAAAGTAACTTAGAAAATCCACATGGTGAAAATAAGAAACATAACATAAAATAATATGTGTAATATATGGTTGTGCTGTCGAAAATAATGGGAGATTAGTAGTGTACTTAAAATGCATAAAACGGAAATAGTTAATAACATGCACTTTTCGATGGACATAAAATAATGAAAACTAAATTTTCGAATAACGATGTCCCTAAATATAGTTAGGGTTATATGAAAATAGCACAAAAATGTATAGGGCTAGCTAGGGTAGGGGCTGCAATGGAGTATGGCCCACTCAAAAGGTCGGAGTGTGACGGCTTTAGACTGAAGGTCAAAGAGATTGGGGGTCGGGTCAGCCCAGGGTGTAAGGACGAACAGTAATGAACTTCAGGAGGGGAAAGGATGTATGGGAATGAAAACGGTCGATACACCATACGAATCAACAATCCGAAGGGTCAGCTAACTCGGAAATTTCACTATCAATTTCCCTTCCAGAAGGATCTCAAACGAGGCACATACGAAGGACGAAGGGCGGCCCACTCAAAAGATCGGGGTGCGGTACTTTTTAATCCAAGCGAGGGTCAAAATGGTACAAGGTGCAGGGGTGGACAGTCAGGGATCTCAGGAGGAAAGCAGGTGTGTAGGAGAAACAGTCAAGCATCAAGTGAACCAAAAGATCAGAAGACTAGCGAACTCAGCAAATTTATTTCATTTCAGAAAAGTCCTAAACAAAGCATTCTCGAAAAGCGAAAGATGGCCCTAAACTATACACAAAGTTATTTGGCCAGAGGAGACAACAGCTAAATCCCGTCAGTCGAGGTTGTGGAGGTTCAGCAGGTTACGATAGGCTCACGCGCTCAGGTAGGGGCGTCCATTTCTATAGCGCCTCACAGGGACGGCCATTGGGAGTTCTTCCGCAGCAGGGTCTTGTTTCGCCCAATCAGAGCAAAGCTCTGTTGAAATTCAAAATTCAAAATTTTGAAGCAACGCTTCAAATCTCGGACGCAACGCGCCACATGTCAGGCGCTGATACGTCAGCGCAACGCCCAAGAAGGCGCGCCCAATTAGAGCAAAGCTCTATTTTAAGCAAAATTAAAGGAAGCAACGCTTCAGTTGCGCAGGCACTGCGCTGCGCGACACGTGTCAGCGCAGATACGCTAGCGCAGTTGCGCAGGCACTGCGCTGCGCGACACGTGTCAGCGCAGATGCGCTAGCGCAGTTGCGCTGCGCGACACGTGTCAGCGCAGATGCGCTAGCGCAGTTGCGCTGCGCTGTGCGCTGCGCGACACGTGTCAGCGCAGATGTGCTAGCGTAGTTGCGCTGCGCTGTGCGCTGCGCGACACGTGTCACGCGCTGGGGCATTTGCGCCAAACAAAATTAAGATTTTAAAGAAATCTTTCTGTTGTTAAAATAAGAAGATTTTCTTCTGTAAAACAGAAGCCCTTGGATCAAAGATCCAACGGTGGGGAAAATTCCCCAAATCACTCAGAAAAAGATCTCTTCAACAAAATTAACTAATTTATGGGCACTATAAAAGAGACCCCAGACCTCAATTCAAAGGCATCAACATTTTCTTGAAAAAAGTCAAGAGCTTCAAACAGAGAGAGAATTCTGAGAAAATTTCAGAGAAAAAGGTAAAAACCTTCACGAGAGAGAAGAAATCTCTTTTAATAAATCATTGATCTAAAAACCAGATCAATGTTCTTCACATAATAAACAGTGCTTTGCACTTCTTATGAACCACTGGTTCTTTAAAAACAAGAAAGCAACAAAAATAAAAAATAGTGCTTTGCACTTTTATGAACCTCTGGTTCTTGAAACAAAAAGAAAAACTTATTTTTCTTTGATCTAAATTAGATCAAGAAATCAAATAGTGCTCTGCACTTCTGTTCTTGAATCTAAAATATTCTTAGTCCTTTGCACTTCCAAACTGCGTTGTTGCGCTCTTGAGAGAGCGCCACGTGTCAGCTATAGAACAACTTGCGCTACGCGCTCTTGAAATAGAGCTTTGCTCTCTGGAATTGACGCAACTCACTAGAGCGCGCCACGTGTCAGCAGCGAAACAGCGCAGCGCACTGCGCCGTTGCGCTTGCGCTCACCAGAGCATGACACATGTCCTCACCAGTGATTGGCGCAAAGCGCCTGACAAATGCAATGCATTTCTTTTACTGAAGGGCCAGGCCCAATTAAAAGACCAAACAGGCCTAATTAAATTGATGCTCTGCATCATTTATAAATGGGCAAGGCCCAAACAAAATAATAAAAATGCTATGCAGATACCTTGCAGAGCCCAAAATAAATTGATGCTCTGCATCTTTTATGGGCAGAGCCCAAACAAAAAAAATAAAAAATAATGCAATGCATTATTTAAAAATGGGCCAAGCCCTAACACAGGCCTAACAGACCAAAAACAAATAAAAGGCGTTGAATACTTTGGACTTAGCCCAATCATGGCCGTAAGTCCTCAAATTAAATTGACTGAGCGATATTGCTCCCTTAAATCAATTTATATCCGGTTCGAGGGTACATCTCCAAGCTCCTCCGACACCTCTCGTTGTAATCCTTCAACGACGTCAGAGAGGCGACGGGTCCCAACAACCACACATGAATATGGACTGCGGGGTCCTTAAACTCGTGGACCGAAACGTCCCTAAACTAATATTGGACCGAAACGTCCTTAAACTAATATTGGACCGAAACGTCCTTAAACTAATATTGGACCGGAACGTCCTTAAACTAATGTCGGACTACCACGTCCCTAAACTGGAATATGGACCACCACGTCCCTAAACTGGAACATGGACCACCACGTCCCTAAACTGGAGCATGGACCGCAACGTCCCTAAACTACCTATGGACCACTACGTCCCTAAACTGGAACAATAGAGCCTCCAAATGCTCTTTTGCCGGATCTAAACGATCCCGTTTAAGTTGATCTTAGCCCCCAAACACGGCTAACGTATCCTTAAACATTCAAACGGACTATAAAACACCAAATCAACCTTGGTTCAAGGGTACATCTCTGAACTCCTCTGACATCTGCCGTTGTAATCCTTCAACGACGTTAGAGAGGTGACGAGTCCCGATGGCCAGATATTAAATGGATTATCACGTTAAGTTGATCTTAGTCTCAAACAGGACTATCGTATCCTTAACGAACGTTTAAGTTGATCTTAGCCGCAACGCGACTAATGCATCCTTAAACTAAAAACACCAAACCCAAATCTAAGTAAATACGGATTTGGACTAATCCACGTCCTACGGGCGACGGCATTACTCAGTCTCCGTATACAATCCACGGGCAACCACAAACAAAACAAACACACACGACACGAAGTGAAATTCTGGAGAAGGAGAAAGTTGTTACCGCGATGCGGTAGCGTAATTAACTGCAGGGGCTTACGCCTGCAGGGAAGAGCGTCCCCACAATCAAAAACCCCTCAAGCGAGGGGGAATCTGACGAAGTCTGCTACATCGGCCGCATCCGTCTAAACCTCCGATACACGGTGCCATAAATCAACTTGGCATCTTCGGAGAGGTGGACGGATAAAATCAAATAGCATCTGCCCCGAATCTCAGCGTCAGGACATCGCAGTCCTGTGCGCCGACCTTCGGAGGGGAACAGATTCTGGCACGCCCGGTGGGACCTTTTCCTCTTTCCACTCCACACTTCGTGTGTCGTCTTCGCGAACGAATCGCGGTTTGTTAAATGGTTGCCTTTGGATTTCAAGTTACTAAGATTTGGTCTTTTGCCTGGCGCAGAACTCAAGCATCAATAGCCTCTAATTGCACCAACTGCTCGAAGTGCCACAGTAACGGACACTCCATCTCACCGGGAGGTGTAGCATATGGGCCCCAAGCAGCTTCCTTCCTCGCTCTGCCGGTAGACCAGGTGACCCAAGCCACCACTGGTCTATTCTTCGGGACCATGATCCCACCTACAAGCTTCTCTGCGCCAATACCTGCACCGGAAGTGAACAAGAAGTCGGTCTTCGACCGGCTCACTGCTACGACGACCCCTGTCAATGGGTCGTCCATTACCAAACCAACAGCCTCTGTTTTCGCCAGGCTAAATCAGAACTCTAAATTGGCTGTCCCAAGGAAGGCAATAACTGCTGCTCCGGAAGTCGTCAACGCGGCTTCCCCTATTAAAGAGTCAGTCTTTTCAAGACTGACGATTCCTGCTCCTGCCCCTGCTCAAGGATTCGTCTTCGACAGGTTGAATATCACCCCTCAAAAGACAACCTCAGTCTTTAAGAGGTTAACACCGGCGGCGCCTCATTCAGACAAGGGGCAAAAAGAAGATGTCTCAATCTCCGAGCCAGTCCCAACGGCTCGTCATGCTCGACGTCGCCATTAGCAACGAGTGAGGAAGGCAGAGGGCAATTCCCTTTCAGGGCTAACTCCACCGGCTCCAGTGGTGGAAGTCAACGCTGCTGTTCTAACTGGAAACAGCTTTGAACTGCTGAGGAGGGTACGGAAGAATTCTCCAACCGCTACACTGAAAAGATCTCCTCGGCCTGCGGGGAGAGTCCCAGAAATGAAGCAAGAACAACCCCCTCAACGGCTGTCCTCAAGAATTTATAAAGTTTGGAGGAGGGTTCAAGACTCCGTGATCGACACGGATCACTCCCATCAACGAAGGAAGATGAAGGTGCAAAAAGAAAAAGACCGTCCTATTAAACAGCAGGGGACAACAATCGCTAGGGTGCCCACTACAACGGCCCCTTCAACTTCAACGGCCCACAAAAGAAGAAGACCGGAGAAAACCCCCGCGCCCGCGGCAAATGCCAAAGGTAGTGAGCCTAAACGCCCTAAGTCCGGGGGCATGATAGTTCATACAGTTTATGTAGCATCGGGAAAGGAGGATAGCCGCATATCAACAGGTCATAGACCGCACACGAGATCAGTGACCGAGGCTCAGGAGCAGCAACAAAAGCTCTAAGAAATGATGAACGCTATGGCCGCACTTACAGGGCCAAAAGAAAACTTTGAAACGTCCTCGGACGAACGTCAAGAGGAAGAAACCGACGCCGAATTCCTTCGTCGGATATTGGAGAAGAAGGACAAAGAGACTGCTGAACAAGCAGCCAACATACAGCGTATGGGCCTCCTCTTCCAAGACATGATTGGGATGATGATACAACAAGATCCTCTGGCTGAAGAGCCCCCGATTGTCCTTGGAGGTGATAGGGGAGAGACATCAAATCCTCCGCCAGCCCTATCAACAGCTAAGGAGGATACAATCTCCAAAGCTGATTTGGATGAGTACATCGCCCAACAAATACGGGTTCATCATGCGACCGAAGCAGCCGGCCAGGTCGTAAAAATGGGACGGCCATATCCAAGTTGGTACGATCAAATCAAGTACCCACCCGGTTACACAATTCCTAAGTTCCATGTCTACAAGGGGACGGGCAATCCTCATCAACATGTTGCCCAGTTCAGGGCACTCTGCGGCAACACCGGCGGTGATGACAAGCTGTTGCTTCGCCAGTTTGTTGGAAGCTTATCAGATACGGCGTTCGAATGGTACTCTGAGCTCCCGAACGACTCTATTAAAACCTTCGCGGAGATGGAGCTGCTGTTTACTCAGCGTTTTGCAAGCGCCAGTGAACGTACCCCGATGACGGCACTGATTAACGCCAGGATAAAACCTGGCGAGACGTGGGTTCAGTACGCTATACGATGGCGGAACTTATGGTCGAAGTGTGAGCAGCGCATTGAAGAAGCTCCCGCGGTGGGTATGTTTGTGGGAACCCTTGATCCGCAAGCAACCATCTCACAATTCATGATGTTTTTCAAGCCAACTACCTTCCAGACCTTGATTGACAAACTAGCGCAAATGGATCAAATGGGCCATAAACCCCCTCTTCTAAGGCCGGACTCCCGAAATGACAAAGGGAAGGGAAAAGCGATCGTCGTCGCTAATGCTCAACAACAACCGAGCGACTCGAAGCCGGTTGCTCGTCAAAATAATATGCGCCCGTACGTGTCCCTTGAGGATATGATGGGACATCCTTATTCCTTTCCCCGCGATAAAACGAGGAGGTTATTCGAGCTGGCGTTGCGCAACAGACTCATAAATCTGCCGGATCCAAAACGTCCGTTGCAACCAAATGACGTCAACGAGCCCAACTACTGTCCTTATCATCGAGTACTAGGCCATCCGATCGAAGATTGCTACGTTTTCAAGAATTGGCTTGAAAACCAGTACCGATAGGGCAAGTTCGCGTTATCTGACAAATGGAAGGTGAATCCCCCGCAGCCCCACACCTCTAAGGGGACGAATACGCCGGGGGCAACATGCTCCGTCATTGAAGAAGCTCCTTGGGAGGTTGTATTATCAGCCAAGACAAAGAGGATGCTAAACGATCTTCAGACATGTCCAGCGATCAAGTGGAAGAATCTGTTGGAACCGCAGGTCATTGAAGGGATGCTGAAGCCACGTCCAACTCCAAAGACCGATGGTGGTGGTTTAAGCACTTGCAGCCAGCCGTCAAAATCTTCGAAAAAGAAGAAGAAGAAATCTAAGAAGCCCGTGAAACCTGGCGACAAGCGCACGGACATGGAAAAACAAATTGACGCGCTGGAGGAATACAACCAAAAGGCACGGACTCCCATTACGCTCCAAGAATTCCTCAATCACGTTTTTCAAGAAGAAGATGAGGAAGGAAGTTCATCGGATGAATCCGAGGAATATGTGGCGAGCTGTCATATGATTTCCCATTCGGTCACAAACGAGGAGGAGACTCCTTGCACTGAAAAGCTGGGGGCAGATCCTGAACCAAAAGTTCTGGGGCCATCAGATGAGGAAATTGACGCATTCCTCAACGAAGCTCGATTGAAAAGTAAAGCTGATTGAGAACGCGAGACGGCTATATTGGAAAGGGCCAAGCACCAGCGACTTGATGAAAGAGCTGAGACGATCCCGCTGGAGCTAAACACTTCCGCTACCGACAAAAGCCAATTCAAGATGAGGAAAAAGTTTGCTAAGGCCATATCAATAGGCATGAAGCTACCATCCTCTGAAGGAAACATCACTGGTGAAATGGAAACGCACCCCTCCTATTGCTTATATCATCAAAAGATTTCACACCCCACTCAAGAGTGCAAAACTTTCGATAGATGGTGGCAAGGATATGTTGCTCATCGACAACACTTTAAGCGGGAAAAGCGTAAAACTCGTCGAGAGCAAAGAAATATGACCGAAGGGCTTAAAAGAACTGCTGGCGATTGTTGCATGGTTAACACCGGTAGATCACAAGTGCCCACATTCGGGAGTGATTCTGATGAAGTACTAGAACTTTCCCCTCTCTTTAAAGAGTCCGCCTCGAGAAAAGAAGAAGAACTGAAGGTTTGCGAAAATATCCGGCTACGTAATCGCACGCTGCCCGAAAAGAACCTCGGACCCTCGAACAAAAAAGATAAAGGGAAAGAAAAGGCCACAGAAGATATCGTCTTAGATGACCAAGTGGTGGAAGAGCTAGCTGCCAAAGACCCACCAAAGAAGAATAAGGTGGATTACAACGTCTTAGCACATTTGAGGAAGCTGCCCTCACAGCTCAGCATTCTTGACGCCCTTTTGCTATCAAAAGAGGCGAGAGATTCGTTAATTAAGGCGCTCCAAGACCCAGAACAATTCCAAGCATGCCTGGCCGAGGAAAAGATGAAGGATGAATTGGAGGAAGTGCACACGGCCGATGTTACTTTTGGCGATGAAGACCTTCTACTTGGGACGTGTGAACACAATCGCCCTCTTTATGTCTCGGGATACTGTCGTGATATAAAGATAGGAAAATTCCTGATCGATAACGGGTCGTCTGTTAACCTACTCAACGTGCGGGTATTGAAGGAAATCTGCATGAGCGTCCAGCACCTTGCTCGGGACAAGATCACCATCTCCGGGTTCGACTCCCAATCGTCAAATACTCTTGGATCTGTGATACTGACGCTACGCTTCGGGCTACTCGTCACGGACATTAAGTTCCACGTCATAGATGCCAAGACATGCTACAACGCTTTGCTCGGCCGACCATGGTTACACGAGTACAACATCATCCCTTCTACACAACATCAGTGTATGAAGTATTTTAAGGATGGTTTCGAGTATACCGTGACGGGAGAACTGAACCCGTTCTCTGTGAACGAGGTCCGCAAATACGAAGATGCCAAATACTTCTTACCGGATTTCGAAGATATGGAGAAGTGTCACAAGCCGGAGAATAAAACTAACGCCACCATCCCTGTCTTCGGCAGTGATACCGAGGAGGAAGAGGAGATGGTTTATTCGGGTCCGCCCCAACACAACAAGCCGGGACCATCAGCTCCTACGTTGATCTTTGGCAGCGACTCGGAAGATGAAGTCCATGCTGTATTCTCTGCTCGACCTTCAATACGAACGTTCGCTGATGAAGAGCAAAGTCTGCAGGTCGCCATGGTGCCGTTTAAACACCATAAAGAACTGGATGCACTTAATATTTACAACATAGAAGAGCTACAAACATTCTACATCCCTCCCAGGCGAGAGAGCGAGAAAGCAATTCTGTTTTACCGCTCTGAAGAAACCAAGGTAGAAAAAGAAATCTGGCATGGCGCGGATTCTACGCTCGACAGGCTTCAGCCTATCCGTCTACCCAGATATTATACGGAGGGTTTGAAAAAGCTGCTGAAACGCCAAGGGATATCCTTCAAGCAGACCGTTCGAAAAGCCAAGTTCTACGACAAAGTCTGGAACGTTCCTGGAACTCAACGCAAGCTACCTAATGGGAGAATAGAAACAAAGGGGCTTGGATACATCCGGTCAAAGAAACGAGAGTTACTACACGGCTGCTACATCGTGTACGACTTCAATGAAGAAGCAGATGCTCAATGGGAGGACGTTAATCCTGAGACAGTAAAAGTTCCAAATGCAAAAGAGTCCAGTCCGTCGTTCGAGGAACAAATGGACAAACTTATAAAGAAAGCTGGTCAAAAAGTCCAAGATGATCACAACTGTGAGACGGCCATCTACGAGAAAGCCAAGACGCAACGCCTTCTCCAACAGGCCGTAAAGAATGAAAATGCCGCTCCTTGTCAACCTATTATAAAGAAGGCTCGGCGCAAAAGCAGAAATAAGTCGAAAAGCCAAAAAGGCGCTCAACAATAACAAAGCATGGCTAAGAAGCCACGCAAACGGGAGTCGAGCGTTATTGATCTATCCCTTATGAAGAAAATGGGTCGAGCATACTCGTTTCCGCGAGACAAGACAAAGAAGATACTTGACCTCGCTCTAAAATATCAGATGCTTACACTGCCGGAGTCTAAATATCCCGAACAAGCGGGCGAAGTCTCACACCCGGACTATTGCTCTTACCATCGAGTAATAGGGCATCCTCTTGAAGATTGCTTCACCTTCAAGAATTGGGTCGAAGATCAGTATCAGCTTGGCAAATTCGCTCTGTCCGACAACTGGAGGGTAGCGCCACCACAAAAGCACGAGCCCAAGGCCACGAAAGAAAAACCAGTTCCACATTAGGATTGGAAACGAATTCGTACTTGTCACGTGATAACAATACTAAAAGAAGAATCTGAGAACATGGACAGCCTTCCCTGGTGCCTCGAAAACAGCAATGATGAGGTGATCTCAGAATTTCCGCCAGCTCCGAAAGAACTGGAGGATGGCATACATACTACTGCAGATAACCTCAAGAAGATTGAGTTGGGATCGGCAAACGATCCGCGACCGACATTCATCAGCGAGCTGCTATCTGAAGAAAGGGTGGCTGCGTTAAAGGACGTGCTTCTACAACATAGAGATTACTTCGCGTGGCACTATTCCGAAATGCCGGGACTAGATCCAGAAATTGCTGTACACAGATTGGCGATATCCCCGGACATCAAGCCAGTCAAATAGGCGCCGAGGAGAATGTGGCTCGAGCTTGAGATGAGCATCAACACCGAGGTCAAAAAGCTGATTGACTCTGGCTTCATCCAGGAAGTTCAATACCCTGAATGGATCGCCAACATCGTCCCAGTGATGAAGAAAAATGGGACAGTGCGCATATGCGTAGACTTCCGGGATCTTAATAAAGCTTGCCCGAAGGACGATTTTCCAGTGCCAGACACCGAACTGATGATAGACAATACGTCCACTCATGAGGTTTTCTCCTTCATGGACGGCTCGTCAGGTTATAATCAGATAAAAATGCATCTCGAAGACCAGAAGCACACAGCCTTCAGGACTCCTTTGGGAATATTCTGTTATAAAGTGATGCCCTTCGGATTAAAGAATGCCGGTGCCACTTACCAAAGGGCCATGACGAAGATCTTCGATGACCTTATACACGAAATCGTCGAATGCTATATCGACGATCTCGTGGTTAAAAGCAAATCATACGAGGAACATCTTGAGCATTTGAAGACTGTATTTCAATGCCTTCGACAATACAACTTGAAAATGAACCTGCTCAAGTGTGCATTCGGAGTTTCCTCAGGCAAATTCCTGGGATTCATCGTTCGACACCGAGGTATTGAAATAGATCCGTCTAAGATCAAGGCGATCATGGAAATGCCTCCGCCAAGGAATCTCAAACAGCTGTGGTCTCTCCAAGGGAAGCTCGCGTAAATACGGCGATTTATAGCCAACCTTTCAGGAAAATGTCGTCCTTACAGTCACCTGATGAAGAAGGGAACCCCGTTCATCTACGACCAAAAATGCCAAAGCGCACTAGACGAGATCAAGCAATACCTGCAGAACTCGCCGGTGTTGGCTGCTCCGGTCAAGGGAAAACCCCTCATTCTTTATACAACTGCCCTCGAAGGTTCCTTAGGCGCATTATGGGCACAAGAGAACGATCAAGGGAAAGAAAGAGCACTCTACTACTTAAGTCGAGTTCTGCTGGGGGCAGAAAGTAACTACTCCCCCATTGAAAAACACTGCCTGGCGTTGATCTTCGCGATAACAAAGCTCAGACATTACACATTAGCACATGAAGTCCGTCTCATTTCGAAGGTAGACCCTCTCAAATATCTAATGTCAAAGGCCATATTGACAGGTCGACTCGCTAAATGGGCCCTGCTCTTGATGGAGTTCTCGATAACGTATCAACCTCTCAAGGCAGTGAAAGGCCAGGCCATCGCCGATTTCCTCACTGAGCACCCGATACCGGCCGACTCCCCTTTAAACTGCGATCTTCCAGACGAACATGCGTTTGATGCGGTCGACGGTGATGATACTCGATGGGAGCTTTATTTCGATGGCGCATCTTCCATAAAGAAGCGCAAACAAAGCACCCCTATAATCAAATCGGGCGTAGGGCTCATCTTTGTAACTCCACAAGGAGGGATAATGCGCTTTGCTTTCTCCCTAACAGAGCCGAGGACAAACAATGAAGCCAAATACGAAGCTCTGATAGCAGGCCTCGAGATCGCCATCAACATGGGAATTGAAAACCTCCTCATATACGGAGACTCCTAGCTGGTCGTTAATCAAGTAAACGGCGACTACCAAACGTACAAACCGGAGTTGGTGAGGTACGGCGAAAAGGTGCAACAATTGTTAACCCAAATTCCCTGTTATACTTTGGAGAACATACCGCGCGCGGAAAACAGCAAAGCAGACGCATTGGCCAAACTTGCTAAAGAACTGGCTGACGAGAATCTCGATGACGTTAGAATCATGGTACAAAGCCGTCAAGTGATTGCCCCAGCAGAAATATCTCCGGAATCATCCGAAGAGAAGGGAGCGACTGAGCAAACGACCCTGCAAGTAAAAGACCGGGAAAAGGCTGAGGATTGGAGAGAAGTCTTTATAGACTACTTTAGGTCCCACCGAATGCCTGAAGAAGCGTCCACAAGACATCAGCTTATGAAACGAGCTCTGTCTTTCGCCTTTGTCAATGATACTCTGTACAAGAGTTCGTTTGATTCTCTGTGGCTGAGATGTTTAGGATCTGACGAAGCGAAAAGAGTCGTCCAGGAGGTTCACGACGGACTCTGCGGTTCTCACCAAGCGGGCCCAAAGATGAAGTTGAAGATCAAACGGATGGGCTACTATTGGCCCACAATGATCCAGGACTGCCTCGAATATGCGAAGCAATGCCATTCATGCCAAATTCATGGGGACTTTATCCATCAACATCCGAATCCACTACATCCAACGGTGGCTAGCTGGCCATTCAAAATGTGGGGGACTGATATAGTTGGCCCCATCGAACCGGCATCGTCTAGAGGACATCGTTTCATCCTAGCGACGACTGACTACTTCTCTAAGTGGGCAGAAGCGGTACCGCTGAGGGAAGTAAAGATGGAGAATATCCTCCATTTCTTCAAGACGCATGTCATATATCGGTTTGGAACGCCAAGACGAATCATCTCCGATAACGGGCCAGCCTACAGAAGCCATAAAATCAGTCGCTTCGCGCAACAGCATAATATAGACTGGAGATATTCCTCAATTTATAATCCGCGAGCTAACAGTCTAGCTGAAGCCTTCAACAAGACCTTGACGAAGATCATGAAGAAAACAGTGTCACGAAATAAGAAAGACTGGCACGAAAGACTGCAAGAAGCTCTCTGGGCGTATCGAACTACGTTTAAAACAGCCACGAACGCAACGCCATATGCGTTGGTATTTGGTACAGAAGTAGTACTCCCTCTCAAGATAGAATTACCCTCTCTACGAGTGGCAGTCCACTACGAGCTAACGGACGAAGAAAATGCTCACCTTCGGCTTGAGGAGCTTGACGCTCTTGATGAAACCCGGCTCATAGCACAGCAAAATCTGGAAGCTTATAAAGCAAAGATGATGCGCTCATATGAAAGATTGACCCGACCGAGGACATTCCGCCAAGGCGAACTTGTGCTAGTGGTCAAAAGGCCTATGATTCCCAATCGCGCCAAGCGAGGAAAATTCGAGTCAAACTATGAAGGCCCATACATCATAGATAACGTCTACCAGGATGGGGCCTATCTACTCATGGACATGCACGGTGAAAGGCCTTTCAGGCCAATAAACGGTCGCTTCCTAAAGAGATACTACGCTTAATGAGCCACAGCCTAGGTCAATGATAGATGACGACGGCTATGTCCGCTCGCTATCTTCCTAAGCTCAAGCTTTATAAGCAGTAGCCGGCCTTCTCCATATCGGACCGAAATGTCCTTAAACTAATAGCAGACTGAAACGTCTTTAAACTAATACCGCGGTATCCTTAGGCTGACGAGATGAATAAAAAAAATAAGAAATAAAGAAAAATATATAATAAATAAAAACGGTATGTCCATAAGCAAAATGGGCACAGATGAAACCCGAAAGGGCTCCGTGAGTAAAAACAGCAGGGCTACCGGCGAGTGTTCGTGAAAACCCGAAAGGGCAAGACCTCGTAAAAAAAAGAGAAAAAGAAAATAAAAAGAATAAAAAAAAACGGTATGTCCATAAGCAAAATGGGCACGGATGAAAACCCGAAAGGGCTCCATGGGTAAAAACAGCAGGGCTACCGGCGAGTGTTTGTGAAAACCCGAAAGGGCGCAACCTCGTTAAAACACTTACAGGATCCTCTCGACCTTGTAAGGAGAAACCACCCGCGTGAGATCCTTACGACTCACAAGGAAGTAACACACTTAGGAATCCTCACGATTCCTAAGGAGAAAATACACTTGCGAGATCCTCACGACTCGTAAGGAGAACTCTCTTATGGGACCCTCACGGCTCATAGGATTTGGAAGTCTTAAGTTACAGAGACCTAAACCTGTGCTTAAGCAACCCCCACAATTTCTGATATTGCCCTACAAGTGGCTCAATACTGACCCTTGTATACAATCCACGGGCGCGAATAAACATTTCCCTAACCAAGTCTCATCCGTGACTGGGGATATGTTCGCATGGTAAACAACCCTTGTAAATCCTCTCGATTTATGAGGAGAAAACCCTCCTGTGGGATCCTTACGACTTACAGAGGAAACGAACACTTAGGAATCCTCACGAGTCCTAAGGAGAAAATACACCTACAAGATCCTCACGACTTGTGGGGAGAAATAACTTCGTGAAACCCTTACGGCTCATGAAGTCAAAAGCCTTAGCAGACAGGATCCTAACCCTGGTCGCTAAGCCACCTTTGTTCGACATCGACAGAGGCAGATGATGATTCGCTCCTGGTAATATCCCAGTTGTAGCAGTGCTGATGCCGAAATCGGTTTACAGCGAAAAGCCAATAGGCCGCACATGCATACGAAATAGCCGAAATGATAGGGCAACTTGCAATAAAAAGCAGCAAGTAAAAATGTATGCATGCAAAATAGCCGAAATGATTGGGCAACTCGCAATAAAAAGCAGCGAGTAAAAATAAAATAAATAGCCGAAATGATTGGGCACCGCGAAAAATAGCCGAAATGATTGGGCAATCGCGACCTTCACGATATAACAGCTGAAATGATAGAGCATCGCGGAGGTAAAACAAAAAAAAATGATGATAAAACTTTGGCCCTACAGATAAGATCACATCGATCCCTGTATACAATCCAAGGGCGTGAACAAAGAGAGAACCATACTTTCCCAACAGGCTCCGCCAGAAGACGAAGCCAAATCTCGACGGTTCAGTCCAACTCCGAAGAAACCAGTGTCTTCAGCAGATATCTCGACTCACGGATACAAACACTCCTTGACGAGAGCCTCCTGATCCGCGTCGACTTGCAGAGCCACCAGTGCCTCCGTGGGAAATTCTCGACTTGTTTCAAACCCCAAGGAAACAAATAATCCTTGGCGCTTGGGAAACAAATAATCCCTAGCAAACTCCTCGACTCACGGATACAAACACTCCTTGATGAGAGCCTCCTGATCCGCATCGACTCGCAGAGCCACCAGTGCCTCCGTGGGAAATTCTCGACTCGTTTCAAACCCCAAGGAAACAAATAATCCTTGGCACTTAGGAAACAAATAATCCCTAGTAAACTCCTCGACTCACAGATACAAACACTCCTTGATGAGAGCCTCCTGATCTGCGTCGACTCGCAGAGCCACCAGTGCCTCCGTGGGAAATTCTCAACTCGTTTCAAACCCCAAGGAAACAAATAATCCTTGGCGCTTGGGAAACAAATAATCCCTAGCAAACTCCTCGACTCACGGATACAAACACTCCTTGATGAGAGCCTCCTGATCCGCGTCGACTCGCAGAGCCACCAGTGCCTCCGTGGGAAATTCTCGACTCGTTTCAAACCCCAAGGAAAAAAATAATCCTTGGTGCTTGGGAAACAAATAATCCCTAGCAAACTCCTCGACTCACAGATACAAACACTCCTTGACGAGAGCCTCCTGATTCGCGTCGACTCGCAGAGCCACCAGTGCCTCCGTGGGAAATTCTCGACTCGTTTCAAACCCTAAGGAAACAAATAATCCTTGGTGCTTGGGAAACAAATAATCCCTAGCAAACTCCTCGACTCACGGATACAAACACTCCTTGACGAGAGCCTCCTGATCCGCGTCGACTCGCAGAGCCACCAGTGCTTCCGTGGGAAATCCTCGACTCGTTTCAAACCCTAAGGAAACAAATAATCCTTGGCGCTAGGGAAACAAATAATCCCTAGCAAATTCCTCGACTCATGGATACAAAAACTCCTTGACGAGAGCCTCCTGATTCGTGTCAGCTCGCAGAGAAACCAGTGTCTCCGCGGGAAATTCCCGATTCGTCTCAAATTGCAAGATGAATCCCCAGGCAGCAGGAATCAAAAAGCTTGCTTCCCGAACAATGGGACCCTGCAAGTCGATCCAAAAAGATTTCTTGCATACTATTCACGGGTCTCACTCTCCAAAGTCGAATCTCGACAAGGAGGGAAACAACCGCTTACGGGCCCTCTCGACTCGTAAGAGGGAAAAATTCTCTTATAGGATCCTTACGACTTGTAAGAGAAAACACACTTAGAAATCCACATGATTCCTAAGGAGAAAATCCACCTATGAGATCCTCTCGATCCGTAGGGAGAAAAGTCTCTATGAGACCCTCACGGCTCATAGAGTTGAAAATTCTTAGGCAGCAGATCTGAACCTGCGGCCTAAGCCATCGCTATCTCTTGGAAAAAACTAAGTTATCTGCCAATTATGTTTATCAAAGATAACATGCTGATAATAAGAGAAGGCAGAAAGCAAAAGAGCATACAAGACATTGCAAAAGAAAATGTGTATCTTTATTCATTGACTTCAATCAAATACAAGATGAATCGTACAAAAGAATAAAGAATGGATACATATTATTTAAAAGGAAAATTTTACAAATACATTGATACAAAGGCAGCTATTGGGAAGGAAGCGTCTCAAGTAGCTTTATCAGTTGTTCGTACACTTCCTTCCATGCCTTTTCCTGATTGGCCACCACTGCCAACTCCGCCTCCACTTGGGCCCATTGCTGTGCGACAGATGCAAGCTGATCCCTGACGGCTTGATGAGCAGCTTCACGGCCTGGAGTGTCATGCTCGGTGACATCAAGTGCCCGCTTCAGTCTCAGCCCATTTGAGATGCGCTCCAGAAGGCCCTCGAAGACGGCCTTTACCTCAGCGGCGTTTGCCTCAACTTCAGAACGCAGGCGAGCAGTTTCGCTTGAAGATTCTTGGCACTCCTTCAGCCTCAAAGCTGCTTCTTGTTCCAAATGACGGAAATGAGAAGTGCTTTGCTCGAGCCATGCTCCCCGTTGAGTGCTCACGGCCAAAGTCTCGGGGGATAGGCGCATCGACTCCAGCTGATGAAGGCGAGCCTCAATCTCCCGACAATGGTTAACCCAAGAGGCGACAATGCCCTCGTCATGGAAGGTGGAAAATATCACCAACATCGGGTTAACCATCATAGCAAAGTCCTCAGCAGATGTAGGAGCCTCGACATCGAGTTCCTCGATGTAGTCGCTCAACATGCGCAGACTATTCGCCGCATCTTTTGAGGACGGACGTCTCTGGGAAGGGCCGCCCGGTATTGTAATACGAGACTCAAAAGGCACCGAGACTGGAATGACAGCTGAAAAGGACAAAATGTGATTAGATGATGATTCAATAGATACGAAGAAAGTCATTGATAAGATAGTTTACTATACCGGTTGAAGCAGGTGGCAAGGCCGGAAGGGCCGGTGGCACAACCGATCTTTCTTCTCCCCCTTCGATTTGTAACACTGCGGTCAGGACAAGAGAGAGTTAGAAATAATTCTACCACTGAAAAACAAAGATATCAATCGGGAACGGTACTCACCAGCGCCACCAGAGGGGGAGGCGAATTCAGATGGGAAGGAGAAGTGTGGGAGCAACACTTGATAGAGATGGTTAAAAAGCACTCCTGAAAGACACAACAGTATAACTTTAGTACACAAATTATGCTTCTGGAAGATAAGGTTAATAAATTGCAAACCCATACCTTCCAACATCTTCGAGGGTATGAGAGAGGGTTGAGAGGTGACCACCGCCAAGGCAGTCGTTGAAGGCGCTCCCTCGAGCAGTGGGGCATCGGCGCTGACTGCACCTGCGTTACAAAAAAGGTAAATTTGTCAGAAAAATTGTGAGGTAAAGAAAGAACACTAACTTGGGATTTACCTGACGAGTTGCCGGCTGAAACGGAGGCGTCTCCCTCCTCCGTGGACATGAGGCCACCGCCCGTGGCCTCATCACCCGACTCGATAGGGACCGTTGTCGTGCTCGCAAGACCTGGAGACGGCGGAAGATCGTACACGGGGAGGGCAATGATTGGAGCGTTGTCGGACTCTTGGGAGAGAGTGGCTAACTCTTCCCCAAGAGTCGTATCCATCTCACCCGCTACTTCTTCGGGCTCCGTCGTCTCCATCGGCTCATCCACCGTCACCACGAGGTCGCCGGCCTCAAGCGCCTCGTCCGCCACCACCCTCGGTTCAGTTGTAATGATCATTTCATCTGCCGCCACTTCAGGCTGGGCATCAATGACCCTCTCAGCTGCAGACCCCTCAACCTCCATCTCGGGCCCCGAAGCCTCGGCGACGTTGCCCACCGTCGGCTCAGGCTCGGTAGGAGCTGCCTCCTCTGTCTCCTTAGGATCAACGGTTTCCGTCTCCCCCTCGATCGGATTTGGCCCTGCAAGATAAGAGATATAAGGACCAATGGCATTAAAATCCTTATAACAAAAACTCTGAGAGAAATATTACCTGAAGCGGATTTACCGTTTGCGCTCCGAACTGCGAGTGCCACCTCTCTGCGGGCAGTGGATAGGGCGACAGGGGCCTCTTCGGATGGAGTATCAGCATGAGGGACGGTGCTGGGGCCCGCTCCCACAGCCAAGGCAGCCCTGCGCGCCTTCGCCTCACGCCTTAGCCGCTTTCTTTCCTCCCGAGCTGTCACAATGGACCTCTATGACGCCTCTTTCACCGCGGCGTCGTCATCCGTAAACAAAGACACCTCCAGAGCCTTTAAGGCATCTCTCATCGGCTCCTCAAGACGGACTTCTTGCGGTAACCCCGAGGAAGCAGGAACGTCGGCAGCCGGTAGGACATCTGCATCACTTGGCGGGAGCGGCATTGAGGTTCCTGTGATTAAAAGGGAAAGGTTAGATTGACCATAACACAAGGGAAATGAAAACTTAATGAATCGAAACTTACTAAGGCCCATAGATACTCTAAGACGTTCCTCCTCCTGGAAAGTCTTCAGAGAAGCGGCAATGGCTTCTTCATCAGTGATGCCTGTTGGAAAAGCGTTAGTCAAAGGCAATGAAGAGGATATGTTGCAATAAAGAAAAGGCGACTAGTAGTTACCTGATTGCGCAAGCTTAGCTAGCCACGCGTCACGCCTCGCCAACCACGCTGAAGCTTCGAGAGTAGCCTCCAAGTCTGTATCGTCCGGCGGCGGCATCACTAATCCTTCGTTAGTCCCGTATTCGATCAGGCCCTCGGCATAGGGAGCATGGGGTTCCTGACCGAACACGACGTCCACAGCGAAGAGCGACTTCTTTTTCTTTTGCCCTCCGACCCTAGGCTCACGTGGGATCGACTTCCGCTTAGCAGCCACTTTGGGACGACGGGTCCCGATGTCCGCACCCACACCAGACTCCGGCGAGGATACAACCACTGTCTCCACTGGAGCACAGGGTGCGGGAGGTGCATCTGTGATATCAGGGAGCGGCAACTCACGTGGAGGACTTTGCGCACGTGATGGTCTGCCCCCGGCATCTTTTAGAAGAGGAACCACCGAGGTCCTTGGCACTAAGGGAGCGTTACGGTCGGTGCCGGGAGGTGCACCTTTACGGTCGATCAACACTCGCCTCTCTTCCTTTATAACGGCCCCCGTCGCATGATTGTACCACTCTTTATATACATTAAGGAGTCATGGAGCGCAGGCCGGCGCGCTGATGAAAAAACGAGAACCCGTGTTCAGGCGCATGAAGTGATGTAACGCGTTCTCCATCCCTTCTTCATTGGCAGCAGGTTCCAGTAAGAAAGCTTCCAAGGGTACCCCTTGATCGTAGCCCAGTTGTTGGGCGAAACGATGCAAGTTATATCTCATGAAGATTGCCGCACCGCCCTGCCTGAAGACTAGGAAGCCCGGTCTAATAGAATACAAGTAGAGGGTCTCCCGGGCCGTCAACACTGAAGCTCCATCCTTAAAGGAGTCCTGTAATGGTCGCACCGCAGCGGTGGACGCTTTTCCAATGGTTAATACCTTGTCAATGAAGGGCATCCCGACTCCAACGGTGTGAGGGCGAAGCAGTAAACCTCTGGCGTTCCGTGGTGAAGGGGTCATGATTGATGCGCCAATCAACTGAATGATGCGAGGGAAACCACACTTGTCAAAGAACGAGGGCCTTTTATGCATGCCGAAGACACCCGCCGTATGTAGCTCGAGCCACGACATAAAGTAGTGCATCGGGAAGACCACGTGCAATACCCCGGGCTCGTTAGCATCCGCTGCTCGGCTGAGACCATGATATAGGTGCGCCAAGCCAGCGATCCCAACAGCCACCTTTACCCCGATGGCCATCCGGTGGGCTGGGTAAAAGACAGAGGGCCGCATACGATGTGAGTGCATTGGGATCGCAAACCAGCTCAGCCACAATCCAAGAAATCCTAAGAAAAAGGCCTCCTCATCCATTCCAGGGGCCGCAATTTCTGCAAATGACATGGTAGAGAAGTCCGGAAGAAAAAAAACCCTTTTGATCTATCTCCTTCTCCGGTAGGTTGTCCACACCTAGACCGAAAGGGTCATCCAGAGTGGCAAACTTGGCAGCCTCTGATGAGAGGATGCTTGGGCGAAGGAACCGAGCGATGAAATCTTCAAAGTTAACCCCCCAACTCCCATGTTCGATAAAAAGAGATTCGTAGATGTTCAACACCTTAATCAAGCTTGGGAATTGATGTTGAACGGCATTCTCCGGTGTGACCCCCCTTACCACTGGCCTAGCACCAAAGACGTACACATCTGTCGGGAGCAGCTCCTCATAATGTTCTCCCATGACTGGTAGACCGGATACCTCCGTGAACTCCTCCAAAGAGATGGACACTTCCCGATCCATGGCAAGGAAAGTGTGGGTGGGAATGTTCCACTGCTCCAGGAAAGCCTTAAACCACCAAGTGGGGAGCGTGGGATACTGGAAGAGAGAGACATAGACCGCGGTGTACAATCCTAATCTTATCAACTGCGACTTCTTCGTCGACAGGATGTACCGGGCCCACGGTAGGTAGCCAATCGGATGGCGGGGGATCAAACCAATGTTATATGATTACCCCCAGGGTCTCGCCTCGCCCTGACAGATACGATGTCCTAGGATATCCAAGACCATAGGACGTTGGACCGGAACCGCATCCATAGTGGTATGAAGAAAGCTGTTCGCGGTCCAATCCACCATCTCCACGGCATACTGCACCGAGGGTGGGGTAGCATAATGAATCGCCGTGATGGGCTCGGACGGCACTGCGCATGTGAAGCTGCGTCGACCCATAATGATCTGGTTATACCAAGACCCCCAAAGGTGGAGATTCTTGTACTCCGGGTCGTATTCTCTAATCATGGCCAGGACTTCACGGCCCAAGGGCGCCTCGGGAAATCCCTCCTCCGAACGGACGAACGGGAATGAAGTGTCTAGAGACATGATCGCTGCAAAAGAACAATTTAGCCGTTAGTGTTGTAATTCCAACGTTTGGCGTCTAAAAAATAAAATGCATTAATTAAATTAAAATTAATTAATTACACCACACAGCAGTGCAGTGAGTAGGAGACCAAAGGAGGACCCACAAAATCTGGATGACAATACGTCAGTTAATAAGACAACCTCATCATTGGATGAGATTGTCAGTTGGTCCCCAGGAAAACATTCCCATTTATAAAAAAAAAAAGAAAGGGGGAAGAATCCCTAGAGACAAGGAGAAAATCTCCTCTTTCAGAGGAAAGCTCTGTCACAGAGTGACACTTGTCAAACTCTGATCTCAGAGAAATAAGATTCCTTAAAAGAGCATAGCTCTATGGTCCATCAGAAAATGTTACACCTAAAAGAATTAGAATTTTTGGAATCTTGGAAAATCCATGAAAAACTTGTGAAAATTTTTCATTTTTCAGATCTAAAAGATCTACAGATGATTCAAAGAGCAAAGCTCTGTTCATGGGTTAGAACCCATGAACAAGATCTCTACAGATCTATAAGTTCTTAAAAGCAAAGCTCTGTTTATGAAACCCCAATGGGGATCTCTTTAGATCAAAAGATCTGTGAGAGCAAAGCTCTTTGGTTGAAGATTAAGTTCAATTAAGTTTAATTAATTTTACCTAAAGTTTTTGACTTTAGAAATGAGCAAAGCTCTGAAAGTTCTTGAATGAGAGTAAAGCACTGGGAAATAAAAATCTTGAAATGATGAGATTTTTCTAAGGGCCAGAGGTTCTATTTATAAGGCGCTTGCGCCCCTTGAGCTCACCCCTTGATCCAACGATCAGGAGTTTGCCACCGCTGCACTCACGTGTGCGCCACGTGAGCGCAACGGTGGGGGGGGGCATTTGTTTCGCCCAATCAGAGCAAAGCTCTGTTAAATTCAAAATTCAAAATTTTGAAGCAACGCTTCAAATCTCGGGCGCAACGCGCCACATGTCAGGCGCTGATACGTCAGCGCAGCGTCCAAGAAGGCGCGCCCAATCAGAGCAAAGCTCTATTTTAAGCATAATTAAAGGAAGCAACGCTTCAGTTGCGCAGGCACTGCGCTGCGCGACACGTGTCAGCGCAGATGCGCTAGCGCAGTTGCGCTGCGCGACACGTGTCAGCGCAGATGCGCTAGCGCAGTTGCGCTGCGCTTTGCGCTGCGCGACACGTGTCAGCGCAGATGCGCTAGCGCAGTTGCGCTGCGCGACACGTGTCACGCGCTGGGGCATTTGCGCCAAACAGAATTAAGATTTTAAAGAAATCTTTCTGTTCTTGTTAAAACAAGAAGATTTTCTTCTGTAAAACAGAAGCCCTTGGATCAAAGATCCAACGGTGGGGAAAATTCCCCAAATCACTCAGAGAAAGATCTCTTCAACAAAATTAACTAATTTATGGGCACTATAAAAGAGACCCCAGACCTCAATTCAAAGGCATCAACATTTTCTTGAAAAAAGTCAAGAGCTTCAAACAGAGAGAGAATTCTGAGAAAATTTCAAAGAAAAAGGTAAAAACCTTCACGAGAGAGAAGAAATCTCTTTTAATAAATCATTGATCTAAAAACCAGATCAATGTTCTTCATATAATAAACAGTGCTTTGCAATTCTTATGAACCACTGGTTCTTTAAAAACAAGAAAGCAACAAAAATAAAAAATAGTGCTTTGCACTTTTATGAACCTCTGGTTCTTGAAACAAAAAGAAAAACTTATTTTTCTTTGATCTAAATTAGATCAAGAAATCAAATAGTGCTCTGCACTTCTGTTCTTGAATCTAAAAGATTCTTAGTGCTTTGCAATTCCAAACTGCGTTGTTGCGCTCTTGAGAGAGTGCCACGTGTCAGCTACAGAACAACTTGCGCTACGCGCTCTTGAAATAGAGCTTTGCTCTCTGGAATTGGCGCAACTCACCAGAGCGCGCCACGTGTCAGCAGCGCAACAGCGCAGCGCACTAGCGCAGCGCACTGCGCCGTTGCGCTTGCGCTCACCAGAGCATGACACGTGTCCTCACCACAAGCGCTTGTGCTCAGTGATTGGCGCAAAGCGCCTGACAAATGCAATGCATTTCTTTTACTGAAGGGCCAGGCCCAATTAAAAGACCAAACAGGCCTAATTAAATTGATGCTCTGCATCATTTATAAATGGGCAAAGCCCAAACAAAATAATAAAAATGCTATGCAGATACCTTGCAGAGCCTAAAATAAATTGATGCTCTGCATCTTTTATAGGCAGAGCCCAAACAAAAAAAAAAGAAAATAATGCAATGCATTATTTAAAAATGGGCCAAGCCCTAACACAGGCCTAACAGACCAAAAACAAATAAAAGGCGTTGAATACTTTGGACTTAGCCCAATCATGGCCGTAAGTCCTCAAATTAAATTGACTGAGCGATATTGCTCCCTTAAATCAATTTATATCCAGTTCGAGGGTACATCTCCGAGCTCCTCCGACACCTCTCATTGTAATCCTTCAACAACGTCAGAGAGGCGACGGGTCCCAACAACCACACATGAATATGGACTGCGGGGTCCTTAAACTCGTGGACCGAAACGTCCCTAAACTAATATTGGACCGAAACGTCCTTAAACTAATATTGGACCGAAACGTCCTTAAACTAATATCGGACCACCACGTCCCTAAACTGGAATATGGACCACCACGCCCCTAAACTGGAGCATGGACCGCAACGTCCCTAAACTACCTATGGACCACTACGTCCCTAAACTGGAACAATAGAGCCTCCAAATGCTCTTTTGCCGGATCTAAACGATCCCGTTTAAGTTGATCTTAGCCCCCAAACACGGCTAACGTATCCTTAAACATTCAAACGGACTATAAAACTCCAAATCAACCTTGGTTCAAGGGTACATCTCTGAACTCCTCTGACATCTGCCGTTGTAATCCTTCAACGACGTTAGAGAGGTGACGAGTCCCGATGGCCAGATATTAAATGGATTATCACGTTAAGTTGATCTTAGTCTCAAACAGGACTATCGTATCCTTAACGAACGTTTAAGTTGATCTTAGCCGCAACGCGACTAATGCATCCTTAAACTAAAAACACTAAACCCAAATCTAAGTAAATACGGATTTGGACTAATCCACGTCCTACGGGCGACGGCATTACTCAGTCTCCGTATACAATCCACGGGCAACCATAAATAAAAAAACACACACGAAACGAAGTGAAATTCTGGAGAAGGAGAAAGTTGTTACCGTGATGCGGTAGCGTAATTAACTGCAGGGGCTTACGCCTGCAGGGAAGAGCGTCCCCACAATCAAAAACCCCTCAAGCGAGGGGGAATCTGACGAAGTCTGCTACATCGGCCGCATCCGTCTAAACCTCCGATACACGGTGCCATAAATCAACTTGGCATCTTCGGAGAGGTGGACGGATAAAACCAAATAGCATCTGCCCTGAATCTCAGCGTCAGGACATCGCAGTCCTGTGTGCCGACCTTCGGAGGGGAACATGTCTTGTTCTTCCGGTTCTTCTTCCTCGGCTGGAGCTTCTTCATCGAGGTCTGCTTCCATGTGATTATCTTCTTCTGGATTCTCTTCCATGGGATTTTCCTTCACTGGATTTTCTTCTATCGGGCCCTCCTCGGGATCTTCCTCTATCAGGTACTCTCCAGGGTCTCCTTCCTCCTCGTCGGAATCGCCGATCATGTCAACTTCTGGGGCGGTGGCTCCTTCGTCCTCGGAATCGCTGTTTCCGAAATTGACCTGGGGGCCATTTATCTCATCGTCTGAACTCACCAGCATGCGGTCTAAGGAAACGCATGACTGTGCATCCTCATCTAGATGTGGTGCTGCTCCAGGGTGGACCATGGCCTGAAAAGAAAGAGTCATGATTAGACAGTGGAACACATTAAGAAAATAACTAAGGATACAGAGTACAGGAAAGTATGCGGTAGGCAGGGAGTGAAAAACCAAAAATTAAAAAAAATGTTGTTGTAATGAGTAGTATAAATAAGAGGGAAAGCAAGAGAACGATACATACATTACGATTCAAAGTTTTATTGCATTCAACTAAAAGTTCGACGGATACAAGATTTCAAATGAAAAGAAATATTTACAAGAGGGTGACAACATTACTACTGAAAGCAGAAAACGTGATAATTCTTCTTTGATTTCTGGACCGCTGCAATCTCGTCACGTGAGTTGAATCCTATGCTGGGTCCGCACTATTCTCGAAGCTCGAACTATGAAATATCCATCAATTAGCAGGAGTGGGGAGTGTGGACGAACTGCCTCCTTGTAGCTCCTTTCTATTAGGGCAACTATTGATAAAGTGTTCGCTGGATCCGCAAATCAGGCATTTCCCCTGGGCGCGCCGACAATCCCTCTGAAGATGTCCTGGCCTCATGCAGTACCCACAACACTGGGTCTTCTGCTGCTTCTGTCGCGGGGGAACAAGTGGGCGCTTCATCTTCCCCTCTTTTCCTCGTCTAACAGGGATCCCTTTACGATTGGAGACTTCCGCTGGTGCCTGATTCACCTGCCTTCTCAGTCCTTCAGCTAACAGGTCGTTTGTTCGCTTCTGGGCTTCCTTCAGACTTTGCAGTACATTCAGAATCTCAACGGTCTGATTCTGAGGAGTGGAGATCGAGGAAGAGTCGTTGGAAGAGATGATCCTGAAACAACATTTTTAGGCCGGCATAAGATACAGAGGAAAAATCAGAACAGGATATAGAATAGACAATGAAACAAGAATATCGGGTGAGTGAAACTCAATCAAGCGGAAAACAAATGTAGAACTCCCAGTTACCCAATAGAGTATAGTATTGTAGCTATGCTGCGGTTCACAACTACAACCCCGTAACTCTACTAAGTCGCTCAGAACTCTAACGGATGGAGTCAAAATATGGCATGACGAATAATAAAGATTCAAGTCAAAGATAACAGTTCACAATCTAGATCGAAAGAGCGGCTTAAATCGTCAAGCTCTACTCGGAAACTGCAATCCCAATCATAGCAAAACCTGGCTCTGATACCAACAAAACCATGTCACGCCCCGCTTCCCAAAATACGGAATACGAGGGGTTGGCAAGGCCATCCATGCTCCTACGGTCAAGAAAATATCCTGCCGTAGTCACACTTCGGCTTCTAGCTTTACGTGGTAACCAGTAATACAATGCACAGGTAATGAGAAATGCAGTATGAAAATCAAAACAAATGCAAAGAACTAACCAGATGGGAATCAAGAGAGTATAGTTCTGGGTTGCTGATCAAAATGTCCGCGATGTCCTCAAGGTACGTTTGGTCCTGGTCCAAGCTAAGTCCGCTTCTCACTCTAAGCATGCATACTCAGGTCGTCAGAGCGACACGATAGCAATATAAACATAGGTGCAAGTGATAACTCGTACAGTAATAATGGATATACAACGGTAAATCAAAATAGTAGAGATATTGTAAATCCCCGTTTCCTTCAATAAAGTTTTCCCTATTTTCCCAAGTTCGCGAATATCATTTCTTTTTTCCGTATCATTATTTTTGTGTGAGGATTAGTGCGTAAGTTGTAGTATTTATTTTCTAAAACCAACTGAAAAACCAAAACCCAAAATTAAATTTAAAACCCAAAACAAATCCCAAACCAAATAAATCATTTCCCTTTTATAAAACCCTCAGCCCAAAGAATTTTCCCCACTAAATTAAAAACAATTAAAACAATTTCCCCCGGCCTTTCCCCATCAACCCAGCCCGATAGAAAAAAAAAATAGAAAAGGAAATTAGATCCCAGCCCAACTTTTTCAGCCCGGCTCCCGCAGCTGCCCAAGCCCAACCTTCCTCTCTCAGGGAATTAAACATTTAAAATTAAACTTTTTTTTCTTCAGCCCAACCCCAAGCCTGCTATGACTCCTTCTTCTCTCCCCAACGTCTCTTTCCTTTTCCCGCGCATTCCTTTCTCCGATCCGCTTCTCGCGGCCACATCGAAAGCCGTTGCCCACGACCCGCACACCCCCTCGCGATCGTCTCAAACCGCTTGTCGCTAACCCAAACTCCTTGCTCCCTCAACCTCATCTCAACTCCTCACATTCTCTCTAAAAACTCTCTCTCTCTAACACCGAACCCACTGCCTCGTTTCCCTCGACGACGACGATGACGACGACCTCTTCCCTTCTTCCTCCTCCACCAACGGAGCCCTTCACTACTCCACTCCATCGACCGAGCACCCCTGCACACCCAACCCACTCACACCCGAGCTCGGCCACCCTGCACACTTGAAGCCGGCGAGCCCCCACCCGACCAGAACCACCTCGTTGACGCCCCAGCGCCATCGGCATCATCATCCTCACCCCAAACCGAGCCCCACTATATATCTCTCTCTCTCTCTCCAAGATACCAAAAACAGTAACTTTCCCTCACTACAACCCACTGTTGCCCTTCGCCGGAGCGCCGCCGCCGACCGTCGTCGACTCCAGTGCACTCGCAGAGAACCACTGAGCACCCCTCCGGTTCCAGCAAGCACAAGACGTCTCCGGGCCACTCCGACGTCAAACCTGAATCGCGAGCCAAGGTCGTGCAAACCAATTCACGCCGTTCGTCGTGCGTTCGTGACGCTGCTGCTGTCGTGCATCGACAAAATGTTTCCAGGCAAGTATTTTACTTGCTACATGCTAATCTATTCATGTTACAAACTCAAATCGTATAAATTACAAATTTACAATTTCCGATAAATTATATGACATACCTGTTCGATGCATGATCCCAATGAAAATATTCATCAAATTTGACGGAATTGGATTTCCTATGCTGGCCCGTATGATAATGAATACCTTGTATAACTTTCACTGGAAAATATGACTGTTAATGACTAAAACGAATACCCCCAAATACACCCGTGAAAACTGGAAATTCCCCGCATCTGAAAATTCTTAAAATCACCATAAATTATATACATATTGAAATGACGCGTTCGAGGGCTCAAATCGAATCCGACTCGACGAACTGTAACCCTGTGCAAGTTTCTAATGGTTTCTGTACTGAAATTGTGACGATGTTTGGATCGGAGTGCGGCTCTGGACTGCAGTCCAGAGCGACTCTGATTACTGTTTACTGTCCCATAATGCGTACCACCTTGTTTCCTGAACTCGTATGTTGCGGAACTCTGCAGGTTATTAAAGGTGAATATGTTAGCTAAACAATACGAGTGGTTTTATCCCGTTTTATCGTCGTTTGCTATTTAATCTGTAATTTAAAAGAACAGGACGTATAACAGTCCAAAGCAGAATCAGAATTGACATACTAGTGTTGAACAGTGTATAACTTTTGACCTACAGACGCGATTGAGAATCCGTCTATTGCGTTGAACACCCTATTAAAAACCCTAGATTTTATTCAACTGTAGCGTCGCTAAATTCTGAAGCCAACTAGGTGAAATTCGTGTCGCGAAACGGACGTTCAGTTCAGAAATTGAATTTCCTGCAGCGAGGACTTAAAATGAAACGGTTGTAACTTAAATACCGGAAACCCGATTGAACTGAAACCAATTTTGATGAACTGCTGATAGAGTGTGCTTATTATCGTATTTGTATCATTTCGTTGAATTCTGAACATATGAATTAATGCAATTTTTGTAAGTTGATGACGTGCATATTTGTTCATAACATACATGACTTGTTAATGGCATACATACACATATCTTACTCAATTGCCATATACATAGTGTTAGTGCGTGTTAGTGTTCAGTGGACATTGCATTATCGTGCGTGAATGATATTGGTTTAGGAGGGTCGAGTACACCAATGGAAAGTGAATGATTCGTGACAGTGATTAATACAGTGAACAGTGATAAAACCGTGCCATTGGTATACTTGTACACGACTAAATCAAAATCATAAATAGTGTAAACCTGGGGAAAAGGGGAAATCGAAGTGGAAAGAGAATCGTATTTAGCGGGACCGTGTTTTAGAGAATGATCATTCGAGCAGTGATATATATATTAGGTAGGATCTAGCGATCCCGGGCATGTGGGCCGTTGTCTCGGGTATATACGAGACTCCTGTTAAACATGATCCTCCTTTCCACTATACAATTTCAAACATGACCTAGAGACTGATAGGGACACAGATCATACTTTGTACCATATAGTGACATAGTGATTACACGCATTGTACTTTCACTGTTATCACCGTAATTACTTGTTTCATATCATTATTATATAAATTGCTATTACGTCGCTCTGACGACCTGAGTATGCATGCTCAGATCCCGTGGAAGAACCAGCGCAGGAGACGGATTTACCTTTCGAGCTGACGGAGATCTAGTCTGGAGTGCTTTTCTTTCTTTTCTGCTTTCCATAAAGAGATCGTGTAATTGAACTTGGTTAGTAACTCTTCTTGTTTATCTGTAATTTGTGAACAATGGATTTTAATGTAATAATTTAGTGATGTAATTCCTTTACTGTTGTGCTTTGTTTACTGATTACCATGTAATGCTAGAAGCCGAAGTGTGACTACGGCGGGATTATTCCTTGACCGTAGGAGCATAGCTGGCCTAGTCATCCCTCGTTTTCCGTATTTTGGGAAACGGGGCGTGACATGGTTTTGTTGGTATCAGAGCTAGGTTTAGTAACAAGGGATAACATTAACTATACTGTATTACGTTATTTTCGTTTCACTATTCCTGATTTTCATCCTTGAATATAATCTTATCCTTTTGAATCTTCCAGCGATATGACGTCCCCGAACGATCCCTCCTCGGACTCCAGTTCTCAGGACCGCACGGAAAGAATACTTAGTGCACTGACCTCTCTCTCAGAAGCTCAGGAGAGGAAGACAGACTTACTCGCTGAGGGACTCAGGGCGATTACCGCTGCAGGAGGACCCTCCGCACTCATTACCGCCCCCGAGAGCCCCACTCCACCAGCTTACCCTGCTAGGACTGGTACTGTATCCGACTTCCGGAGGTTGCATCCAGCTGCGTTCACAGGGCTAGCTTAACCCCTCGAGGCCGAGCAATGGTTAGTGAACATGGAGAACTTACTGACAGCCCCCAGGGTACCATATGAAGATAGGGTGGATGTGATAAAGATCCAATTGGAAGATGAAGCTCGTATATGGTGGTCAGTGGAAGAAAGCAGGCTGGACAGGCCGATTGAATGGGGCAAATTTAAGGAGTGCTTCCTAGACCATTATTTCCCTTCCACCGCCAAGGCAGAGATGGAGGAAAGATTTATTCTATTGAAGCAGAATGGACGTCCAGTGGACGTATATGCGGAAGAGTTCAACCGTCTGAGCCGTTTTGCTCCATACATGGTCGCCTCAGAGGCCACCAGGGCCAGACGCTTCTTGCATGGGCTTGATTTCAAGTTGCAGCAGTTGATTGCATCACTGGAGTTGCAGACTTTCGCACAGGTACTCAACGCAGCGAGAGTTCAGGAGCAATTGATCAACAAGTTCAGGAAACCGCCAGTCATTCCAGCACGTACCCCTGCACCTTCTCGAGGAGCCATACTGGTTCACAGGCCTGGAACGGCACAGATGAAGCGTCCGTTCATGCCACAGCATCGCCCTAGAGACGAAACGTAGTTGTCACGCCTCGCTTCCTAAAACACGGAAAACGAGGGATGACTAGGCCAGCCATGCTCCTACGGTCAAGGAATGATCCCGCCGTAGTCACACTTCGGCTTCTAGCATTACATGGTAATCAGTAAACAAAGCACAGCAGTAAAGGAATTACATCACTAAATTATTACATTAAAATCCAATGTTCACAAATTACAAATAAACATGAAGAGTTGCTAACCAAGTTCAATTACACGATCTCTTTATGGAAAGCAGAAAAGAAGGAAAAGCACTCCAGACTAGATCTCCGTCAGCTCGCAAGGTAAATCCGTCTCCTGCGCTGGTTCTTCCACGAGATCTGAGCATGCATACTCAGGTCGTCAAAGCGACACAATAACAATTTATACAATAATGATATGAAACAGGTAATTACGGTGATAACAGTGAAAGTACAATGCGTGTAATCACTATGTCACTATATGATGCAAAGTATGATATGTGTCCCTATCAGTCTCTAGATCATGTTTGAAATCGTATAGTGGAAAGGAGGATCATGTTTAACAGGATTCTCGTACATACCCGAGACAACGGCCCACATGCCCGGGACATAACCCTGTGAGCCGGATCGCTAGATCCTACCTAATATATATATCACTGCTCGAATGATCATCCTCTAAAACACGGTCCCGCTAAATACGATTCTCTTTCCACTTCGATTTCCCCTTTTTCTCCAGGTTTACACTATTTATGATTTTGATTTAGTCATGTACAAGCATACCAATGGCACGGTTTTATCACTGTTCACTGTATCAATCACTGTCACGAATCATTCACTTTCCATTGGTATACTTGACACTCCTAAACCAATATCATTCACGCACGATAATGCAATGTCCACTAAACACTAACACGCACTAACACTATGTATTTGTCAATTGGGTAAGATCTGTGTATGTATGCCGATAACAAGTCATGTATATTATGAATCAATATGCACGTCATCAACTTACAAAAATTGCATTAATTCATATGTTCGGAATTCAACAAAATGATACAAATATGATAATAAGAACACTCTGTCAGAAGTTCATCAAAATTGGTTTCAGTTCAATCGGGTTTCCGGTATTCAAGTTACAGCCATTTCATTTTAAGTGCTCGCTGCAGGAAATTCAGTTTCTGAACTGAACGTCCGTTTCGCGACACGAATTTCACCCAGTTGGGTTCAGAATTTAGCGACGCTACAGTTGAATAAAATCTAGGGTTTCCAATAGGGTGTTCAACTCAATAGACGGATTCTCAATCGCGTCTGTACGTCGAAAGTTATACACTGTTTAACATTAGTTTGTCACTTCTGAATCTGTTTTGGACTGTTATACGTCCTGTCCTTTGAATTTACAAATTAAATAGAAAACGACGATGAAACGGAATGAAACCACTTGTGTTATTTAGCTAACAGATTCACCTTTAATAAACTACAGAGTTCCGCAACATACGAGTTCAGGAAACAAGGTGGCATGCATTACGGAACAGTATACAGTAACCAGAGTCGCTCTGGACTGCAGTCCAGAGCCGCACTCCGATCCAAATATCGTCACAATTTCAGTACAGAGACCATTAGAAACTTGCGTAGGGTTATAGTTCGTCGAGTCGTCTTCGATTTAATCCCTCGAACGCATCATTTCAGTATGTACATAATTTATGGTGATTTTAAAAATTTTCAGATACGGGAAATTTCCAGTTTTACGGGTATATTTGGGGGTATTCGTTTTAGTCATTAACAGTCGTGTTTTCCAGTGAAATTTATGCAAGATATTCATTATCACACGGGCCAGCATAGGAAATCCAATTCCGTCAAATTAGATGAATATTTTCATTGGGATCATGCATCGAACATGTATGTCATATAATTTATCGGAAATTGTAAATTCGTAACTTATACGATTTGAGTTTGTAACACGAATAGATTAGCATGTAGCAAGTAAAATACTTGCCTGGAAACGTTTTGGGCGATGCACGACAGCAGCAGCGTCACGAACGCGCGACGAACGACGTGAATTGGTTTTGCGGCCTCGGCTCGCGATTCGTGTTCGACGTCGGAGGTGTCCGGGGTGGCTCGGAGGCGTCTTGTGCTTGCTGGAAGCGGAGGGGTGCTCAGTGGTTCTCTGCGAGTGCGCTGGGGTCGACGACGGTCGGCGGCGGCGCTCCGGCGAAGGGCAACAGTGGGTTGTGGTGAGGGGAAGTTACTGTTTTTTTTTATATCTTGGAGAGAGAGGGATAGTGGGGCTTGGTTTGGGGCGAGGATGATGATGCCGATGGTGCTGGCGCATCACGAGGTGGTTCTAGTCAGGTGGGGGCTCGCCGGCGTCAAGTGTGCAGGGTGGCCGAGCTCGGGTGTGAGTGGGTTTGGGAGTGCAGGGGACTCGGTGAAGCAGTGAAAGGAAAGATGGTGGCTTGGGTTTGTGAGAGGGAGTGATGGGGTAAGGGCCGGGGCTTTAAATGTTAAAGTTTTATTTTATTTGTTGGGCTGGGGTTTTAAATCACATTTTAATTTTTTTTTGTTTTGGGTTTTAGATTAAGTTTGGGCTTTGATTAATCTAAGTATTGAAACTCAAGTAACCAATTACCAACGAAATTCACGAGGGAAATCAGGAAACAATCGGGAACTAGGAAAATACAGGAAAATTCTATAGATGGGGAATGGGGATTTACATCATACCCCCCTTACAAAAATTTCGTCCTCGAAATTCAACAAGGATACAACAAAACAAAAGGACTACACAAAGAGATGCAGAAAACGTGCGCGGATATCTTCCTCCCGCTCCCAGGTAGATTCTCCTGGGGAACGACCGCCCCAAGATACTCGGACTAACGGAATGACCTTATTCTTCAGCACTTTCTCTCTGCGGTCGAGGATGGTAGTGGGCTGCTCCTCGTATGATAGATCGGTACCCAAAATTAGCTCCGAATAGTCCAGGACATGGCTCTCATCCCGAACATAACACCGCAACTGTAACACGTGGAAAGTATTGTGCACACCAGCTAGCGATGGAGGCAAGGCAAGTCGGTAGGCCACCTCTCCTACTCGCTCTAGCAACTCAAAAGGTCCGATAAAACGGGGACTGAGCTTTCCCCGACCTCCGACCCTGATGACTCCACGGGTAGGGGAAATCTTCAAGGACACGTGATCTCTGACTTCAAATTCTAGTGCCCTCCTGCTGGTATCTGCCCAACTCTTCTGTCGATCCTGAGCCGTTTTAATACGCTACCTGATCATTTGGACCTTGTCAACTGTCTGAACGATGAGCTCGGGATCCAATAATCTTCGCTCTCCCACATCATCCCAACATACTGGGGATCGACACTTCCGCCCATAAATCGCTTCGAAAGGAGCCATCTGAATGCTAGCCTGATAACTATTGTTATAGGAAAACTCGACTAGATGCAGATGGTCTTCCCAGGAACCCAGAAAGCCCAACATGCAGGCTCTCAACATATCCTCAAGCGTCTGAATCGTATGCTCGGATTGCCCATCCGTCTGCGGGTGATAAGCTGTGCTGAATTTGAGGCGGGTACCCAAGCTCTCCTGTAAGCTCCTCCAAAAGTGCGACACGAATCTAGTGTCCCGATCTGACACAATGCTAACTGGAACACCGTGAAGTCGCACTATCTCCTACATATATCTCTCTGCCAGTGACTCTGTCGACTGTCCCACTCGGAATGGTATGAAGTGTGTAGCTTTCGTGAGGCGATCGACGATAACCCAAATGGCGTTATTGCCCCTATGGCTCCGTGGTAAGGCCGTCATGAAATCCATGGTAATGTGCTCCCACTTCCATTCTGGTATCGGCAGTGGTTGTAACAATCCCGCTGTCCTCTGATGATCCGCCTTCACCTGCTGGCATACCAGGCACCTGGATACGAACCTCGCAATTTCCCGCTTCATCCCGTTCCACCAGAAATGCTGCTTTAGATCCCGATACATCTTCGTACATCCCGGATGCACAGAATAAGCCGAACTATGCGCTTTAGCCAGTACCTCTTCTCGAACACCTCCCTTAGGTAGGCAGAGCCTGCTACCGAATCTCAGAGAACCGTCTTCATGTATAATTAAGTCCGTTCTCAGCCTGGTGTTCAGACCATAATATTGCATTTTTCATCCCTCAATTTTTATCCGTTTTATAAGTAAACAGGTACTCTTGACGCACGTTTGTTGCATGTTACAGGATACAGGGCTTGGATGCGAATACAGTGAAAAAGACGAAAGTTGATACAGAAAAAGGACTTTTGACCAACAAGTAGAACGGATCCTAATCAAGCCTAGTCGAAGAACAGTACAAGATCCAAAATGTCAAGTGAACGGTCAAAAGATACGAACAAGTTTTCACTGAAGATCTGGAGAAGACCCAGAAGCCCAACAGATAAAAGAACTATGGAAATAGAAAGCCCAAATACCCAGTATGCATCCCAGGAATTTTGGTGAGCCAAGCTCACCAAAGGGCCGCGGATCCGCGGCCCAAGCCAACCAATGCCGCGGATCCGCGGCCATCTAGTGCGCGTGTCGGTGGAAAATTGGCGTGTCGGTGCGACGGTGCGGGTGTTGGGATTTTTAGGGGTCAAATCTGTAATTGCACATGTGCGAATCCCGTAACCCTAAATTCTCCTGTTTGCTTATAAATTGTAATCTAAAATTGTAAAAACCCTATGCCTCTTTTCAATCAATAAAATTCAGATTTTCTGAGAGTTAATTTCAGATCTGTTCTTCTTGTTTGGAGGGAGCCGTCAACTTAGGAAGGTATTTTATTTATGTTTCTTTTAATTAAAATGTTTTCTCATCCCTTAATGAGCGAGCAATCTCCTCGCTTGTTAGGGTTAGCCTTAAGGAAAGGGTTGAGAGATGAGATCTCTCACCCCTTTCAATGCCACTTTAACTTAATGAATTAGAACTCCACGCATACGAGCACAACCGCTCCCTGCGGCATCCTACCCATCGAGGTAACGATGAACCGTAGTATAAACGGCCGGTTGCGCGCGTTTTCCGTAGGGGTTAGGTAATTATCAACAAAGGAAGGATACGAATCTAGAGAAAGAAACATCTTCCCAAAAGATTCGTATCCACTTTATTAATAATTAACTTAACATCTAATAGATCTAAAAAAGAAGGCATTGAAAGCGGTGAGGAAGAACGTTAATCTCCAAAACTTCCCCTAAGCCTAACCCTAGCAAGACTTTTAATTAGATTAATTAGATCCAGTTTTCATAGATTTTTATAAACCAACCAAAACGACAAATTGAATCAACTCGTTAAAACACATAAAAGGAATTTACCCGTCTATGTGGATCGACCCGTACTCACCGGCTAGCTGCGAAGCGACGCCGTTTCTGATTGCGGTAACTTATATTTTTGACTACTAATCAAATGGCGCCGCTGCCGGGGACGGCGTAATATTTCTTTTTGTGAATTTTCGGGTTGATATAAATTTTAAAAATTATAAAAATCTAAAAATATAAAAAATACAAAAAAAAATTATCAACTTTGATCTGTTTGAAGAGTGTATCTTTTGAATCTTGCAGGAACAACGAAGAATTGAGGATCTGGAATTTTACAGAGGGCAAATCAAAATTTGGTACATAAGAACAGAGAATAATTACAAGCACATAACAGCAGAATTTTTTCCAGAGCCTGAACCCACTTCCCCGCCGCGCTTCCGCCGCAAAAGAGGGCCCCAGACCGCGGAACCGCCGCCGATCTGCCACGTCAGCGCATCAGATTTGCACTGTTTGTTCTCTTTTCTTCCCCTCTGCAACCTCCATATCTCCACTGTAAAAAATTTCTGCAGGAATTCTTTGCGCTTAAAAAGTCTTTCTCCCCCTTCTAAATAACAGATTCTCCGCAGGTTTCTTTGCGCCGCGCTAAAATTGAATGCAAGTGAATTTTTTTTTTTGCATAATTTAATTGGACTCTAAGGGGCTAATTGACCAAACTCAGATTGGGTGGGATTTCATCACCCTTCCCAGGACCCCAGAAAACACCTAAAGTATTTTGCATCGACCACAATTAATTAAAAAAAGACTAGACTCAGACCTAAGGACATCGAGCTCAATAGGAAAAGGACTAGGGTAGGCATCGGCCGTTTATCCTAACCGACATTGCGGTGTCTAGGCTAGTGGTTATTAATTAGGCCCACTGTAGTGGTGGTTCCTTCCCACTTACCTGGCCGTATTTGTCCGTGAAGAGGCGGTTTGAGGTCCTATTTCTAGCCCTAGTTAGGAGCTGTCTAGCAGACCTAGGCAACCCTAGATCTAGGCCTGATTGTGCATGTGTGGTTGATACATTTGTGTCACGAGTCCCATTTTCTAAAACCTTCTTGCAAAACTCTCCAATAAAAAAAATAATAAAGAAGAATCTTTTCAAAACTTGCAACTTGCCGCTAAGAAAACTTGCACCTCACTTCCATCATTTCTCCTCCATTGACGTTATCTTACCCCCACATTCTGTCTTTCTTTTTTCTGACTACACTATCCCTTTTAGTGTATGTCATTTTGGACTAGGGATACTAACGCCCGATTAGTCCGTGTTTCGTTGGTACCGACCGACGAACCCTTCGACGAACCCTTCGTCGACATTCCGTCCATTTCCTTACCTCCACCTTTAAATTCTTCTAAGGTATGTCGGGATTCAACCCCAACGATACCTTACCGACGGGAATGATTCCACCTCCGCCAGGTGCGAATAACCCAAATCTTCCGCCTGTTGTAGCGCCCGCACGAGTCGCGCTCCAGGATCTCTTCTACCCCGTCCGCACTTCTTTACCTACATGTCTTTCACCCCCACCGGCAAATGGGGATAATTTTGAAATAAAACCATATTTCATCAATATTTTCATGGTTTGGAATCCGAAGATGCATATATTTTCATTAATAAATTCCAAAACGTTTGCGCCATGATGAAGACAACCCAATTAAGTGATGACGCAATAAGGCTAAGGGTCATTCCTTTTACCTTATGTGACCTAGCCGAGAAGTGGCTATACAGCACCGCATCACACTCCATTAGAAATTGGGACGAGTTTGTGAGAGCTTTTCTGAAAAAGTTCTATCCTCATCACAAAACTGCTAGAATCCGAAACGAGATTATACAATTTTCACAGCTTCCTTCCGAACCATTTTGGAAGTGCTTCGAGAGATTTAAAGACCTACTTGTTCAATGCCCTCATCATGGGATAGAAAGTTGGCAACTTTGCCAAACATTATACGAGGGATTGAACGCAGCAATGAAGCAGTTGCTAGAAACAATATGTCAAGGTCATTTTCTCTCCAAGTCTAGCGACGAAGCTTGGCAGTTTCTTGAGGACCTAAGTGAGCAAACAATTCAGTGGGAGAGTACCAAGACCACATCATCTTCTTCAGTTGGTCAATCTAGGGCAGGCATACATCAAGTAGATATGTCGATCGCTATGAAGGCCGAGATGGCCTCACTTATGAAAAAGCTAGAAGCCATTGAGACAAAAATCTCATCGTCTTCTCCTGCCCCTACTCTACCCACACGAACTGTTTGTGCTTGTTGTTCTAATCCATCACATCTAACCGAAGAGTGTCCTTATAATGCACCTATTCAAGGACAGGATCAAGTCAATGCTGCATTTCAGCAACGACAAAGAAACGATCCGTACTCTTCGACATACAATCAGGGGTGGAGGAGTCACCCAAATTTCGCTTGGAACCAAAATCAACAAGTCCAAGGAAATAACAATTTTCAAAGACCTCCTCCTCCACAACAACAACAAGCACCTTCACAAACTCAAAACCAGCAACCTTTCCAACAACAACCTTATACAAATCAAACGAACAACTTGGTTCAACCAAATGATGATAAGGTTATCTCGCTAGAAAAAAGTCTAGATGCTTTTCTCAAGCAATCTACAGAATCCGCAGCAAGATTTGAAAATTATGTTCAATCTTTAATAAATAACAATGCCTCACACGATCAAAGTATCAAATCTATTGAGGCACAAATTGCACAATTAACTGCTGCGTTGAGCGAGAGAGAAAAGGGAAAGCTTCCATCTCAACCATTGCCCAATCCCGGTCACACACAAAACGCATATCACAATCACAATGTAAATGCGGTGACCACGTTGAGATCCGGAAGAGAGTTGCAGAATAATGTGGGAACTAGTGATGACATCCCCGCCGGTGGTTCTTCTTCTTCTTCCCCTTCTTTATTTTCTTCACTTCCTTCTTCACCTTTTTCTTTAGAGCCTATTCTCCACCCTTCACACGGCTCTACTTCATCTGACTCGAACGGACCCATTTCTCACAACACGAACACATCCACACTGGGATCCGTTCCTACTCCACATTCTACTCCACAGACTTTTGACTCAACAAATTTTCAGAATGCTCCATTCCCAAACAGGTTGAGTCCTAATAAACCAAATGCACAAGTGGAGAAGATTGTGGAGATATTTAAGCAGGTTAGCATAAATATACCTCTCTTGGATGCTATCCAACAAGTCCCTTCATACGCGAAAATCTTAAAGGGCTTGTGCACCTCGAAGAGAAAGGCATCTCAAGTACCCAAGAAAGTGCTAGTGGCTAGTGCAGTGAGCAATGCTATTAACCACCATCAAACCTTACCCCAAAAACGAAAGGACCCTGGCCGTCCTACTATTTCAATCACGATTGGGGATAAGAAAATTAATCGAGCACTTTTAGATCTTGGGTCTAGTGTTAACCTGATTCCCTACTCCGTGTACGAACAATTAGGGGTTAGAGAGTTGAAACCCACTCGTTGCACTCTCCAAATGGCTGATCGATCAATCACCCATCCAAGGGGTCAACTAGAGGATGTGTTGATCAAAGTCGGGGAGTTCATATTCCCTGTTGATTTTATCGTTATGGATACACAACCTGTTGCTAACCCAAAAAACCAAATTCCGGTGATTCTTGGTCGACCATTTTTGGCCACTTCCAATGCTGTAATAAATTGTCGCAATGGCTCCATGACTCTATCCTTCGGAAAGAGATCTAGTGAATTCAATATTTATAAGATGGGAAGTCTGCCCCCCGTACCTAAAACTAGTACACGAGAAGTTTGCTCTATTCACGAAATCACGCAGGAGGACTGCGAGCTTGAAAAATTTCTATTTGATGAAAACAGTTTTGACGCCACTAGTGCGTCCCTCCTTGAGCCTACCACCATTGAAACAACCGAAATTGATTATGAATGTTTCACTTTTTCGGATGACGACGACTCACAGCCCGAATTTGAGTCCTTTACATTTTCAGATGAGTTAGTCGAGTCTTCCGAATCGGTTGTCTGCAGTGATTTCGAACCTGTGTTGGAGTCCTTTGAGTTCGAGGTAGATTCCGCATTGATTCTTTCGCCTCCAAAACTCGAACTCACGCCCTTGCCGTCTCACCTTAGATATGCTTACATAGGTGAGGATGAGACCTTTCCCATTATCATATCGGCCTCTCTAGCCCTCGAGCAAGAGAATGCCCTCTTAACGGTCTTACAAGATAGGCGGCAAGTTTTCGGTAGGACTATGGCGGACATCGAGGAGATCAGTTCCCTCATAATTGAATATCATACACAATTGATGGATGATGCCAGGTCACTAGAGGACCCACAGGAACATCTTGGGGGTATTGTGGTGAGTCAACCTATTCCTTTAGAAGTTGAAATACCCCCATTTCTTTTAATAAGCTACGAGAATGCCAACACTCCACTGATTGCTGATCATTTCCATTCTCGTTTTGATGCATCACCATCACCTATATATTTACCTCCACACCTCCCATACCACTACTTCTATCTTCCCCAATTCTTTGCGGACCACCACAACTTATTCTTCCACCAACCAATATTCTTTACTGATAAATTTTTCAACTGGTTGGTGTTGACTTTTGGCCGATGCAAAGTTTGGTAGTAATGTCTAACATAGTTTAAATGAAGTTTGGGGGAGGGCCTTTTTGTATATATTTTTGTTTTTCTTAACAATAAAAAAAACTATAAATAAATAAACAGGGGAGTATCGGTATTTTGACCCTCTTGGTTTAGCATGACAGTGAGGACACTGTCAAGTTCAAGTTTGGGGGTAAGCTCGGTACGTCTTCTTCCTTCGCATTCATTTGTACATATTTTTGCATTTGCATACTTATTTGAAAACCCATAAAATTTGAAAAAAAATTTGAAAAATTATAAAATTATCGTATTCAATTTTGGCTTATTTGACTTGAGTTTGACAAATAGGTTAACTGGTTAGGAATAACTAAATCTTAGACTTAGTAAGTTAAAAACCCTAATGATAACATTCCTTAAAGTTTAACGGTAGAAAGTATATGCCTTGTAGTTTATTTAGAAATAGGCAAATTTTGGGTTCACTTCTTAGGCTAAGTCGAAACAAGGGAAGAGTATTGATGTTCTTATTAAAGTATAAGTTTAAAAAATAGTTCCTACCTTAAGTCTAGATTCTGAAAACGTATACCCTACAATTTGCACATTCACGCACCTTGAAACTTGGAATAGTAGAAGAGACCTTGAAATGCTCTTGTCTAAAGTCCTTAGTACAATGAAAATAAAAAGAAAAAAAAGTGAATAAAGAAAAAAATGGACACTGGTTTTTTGTGATTACTTAAGGCTGTAAAAATAGAAAAATATTTAGCGAGGGTGCTTCATCACCTAGTGCCTTAGACCAACTGGTTTGGGAGTCACTGCTAAAGCCTTGGGTGTTGCAAAGACTAGGAAGTACGCTTTAAAGTGCAAACGCAGTTTGTAATCGGTCGTTGGTACCTCAAGAAGTATTAACGGTCGCATGAAGGATGTGTAAGCAAATTTCATTTAAATTCACCAACTAATTAGTACTTTGGACAACGGACAAGGGGTTGATTGCTTAATTTGAATTTCCAAGTGTAGGGGTGACTTATACACACACGTAGGGGTATGTGATTGGTGTTTAGATGAGAGAAAGGAGTGAAGAATAGAACTTGTATCTTTAATAGAGTTGATAAAAATTCCTAAGTGGAGATGGAACCCTAGAAGGAAAACTTAAGAAATGCCGAAAGCTAAGTAAGTCTACATAACATATATCATCTGAAGTTAAATGATGAGGAAGTGTGAAGAATGTGGGTGGATAATTTACAAGTATAAGATAATAGAATTCCGTGCTGGAAAACCTAATTGGAGAACAAAAGTCAATGGGCCGAGTTGATAGGATTTTGTGGGTGTAATCCGCTGAAAACCCTCAGGAGACAACACTCCTCCTACTAGGGACACCTAGAGGTTTAACGGCTTGTTGCACATGCTCAGTGCAATCGCGTTTCCCTGCGAAAGTGTGGATAGGATTTTTAGTGAATAAAAAAATAAGTTTGCTCGAGGACGAGCAAAAGATAAGTTTGGGGGTATTTGTTCAGACCATAATATTGCATTTTTCATCCCTCTATTCTTATCCGTTTTATAAGTAAACAGGTACTCTTGACGCACGTTTATTGCATGTTACAGGATACAGGGCTTGGATGCGAATACAGTGAAAAAGACGAAAGTTGATACAGAAAAAGGACTTTTGACCAACAAGTAGAACGGATCCTAATCAAGCCTAGTCGAAGAACAGTACAAGATCCAAAATGTCAAGTGAACGGTCAAAAGATACGAACAAGTTTTCACTGAAGATCTGGAGAAGACCCAGAAGCCCAACAGATAAAAGAACTATGGAAATAGAAAGCCCAAATACCCAGTATGCATCCCAGGAATTTTGGTGAGCCAAGCTCACCAAAGGGCCGCGGATCCGCGGCCCAAGCCAACCAATGCCGCGGATCCGCGGCCATCTAGTGCGCGTGTCGGTGGAAAATTGGCGTGTCGGTGCGACGGTGCGGGTGTTGGGATTTTTAGGGGTCAAATCTGTAATTGCACATGTGCGAATCCCGTAACCTTAAATTCTCCTGTTTGCTTATAAATTGTAATCTAAAATTGTAAAAACCCTATGCCTCTTTTCAATCAATAAAATTCAGATTTTCTGAGAGTTAATTTCAGATCTGTTCTTCTTGTTTGGAGGGAGCCGTCAACTTAGGAAGGTATGTTATTTATGTTTCTTTTAATTAAAATGTTTTCTCATCCCCTAATGAGCGAGCAATCTCCTCGCTTGTTAGGGTTAGCCTTAGGAAAAGGGTTGAGAGATGAGATCTCTCACCCCTTTCAATGCCACTTTAACTTAATGAATTAGAACTCCACACATACGAGCACAACCGCTCCCTGCGACATCCTACCCATCGAGGTAACGATGAACCGTAGTATAAAGGGCCGGTTGCGCGCGTTTTCCGTGGGGGTTAGGTAATTATCAACAAAGGAAGGATACGAATCTAGAGGAAGAAACATCTTCCCAAAAGATTCGTATCCACTTTATTAATAATTAACTTAACATCTAATAGATCTAAAAAAGAAGGCATTGAAAGCGGTGAGGAAGAACGTTAATCTCCAAAACTTCCCCTAAGCCTAACCCTAGCAAGACTTTTAATTAGATTAATTAGATCCAGTTTTCATAGATTTTTATAAACCAACCAAAACGACAAATTGGATCAACTCGTTAAAACACATAAAAAGAATTTACCCGTCTCTGTGGATCGACCCGTACTCACCGGCTAGCTGCGAAGCGACGCCGTTTCTGATTGCGGTAACTTATATTTTTGACTACTAATCACCCGGCTTCCACTTGCGCTCTGAACTTTTGCAATCGGGGATCATCCACTTGTGTAGCCTTGATGCGATCTACCAGGGAAGACTGCACCTGCAGTTGCCAAAGTTGACTGAGTGCGCTCGGTGTAACGACTTCAAGCTCGAGTCTCTGAAAGTCCTCGATAATGCTCCTCTGACTGGTCAACATCATGACTGCTGGCTTGCGACTGAGCGCATCTGGTACAACATTCACCTTCCCCGGGTGATACTGAAGGTCCAAGTCATAATCTGCCATCAGCTCTAGCCATCGGCGCTGCCTCATGTTTAGCTCCTTCTGAGTGAAGACGTACTTCAGACTTTTATGATCCGTATACACCTCCACTTTCTCGCCCAATAAATAGTGCCTCCAAATCTTCAACGCAAAGACTACTGCAGCTAACTCCAAGTCATGCGTAGGATAGTTCTTCTCGTGATTTCTCAGTTGTCGAGAGGCGTAAGCAACCACTCGGCCGTGCTGCATCAGAACACAGCCTAATCCCTTCCCTGAGGCATCACTGTGTATCACCAAACCACAGGAATCAACTGGTACTGTAAGAATAGGCGCCGTAGTTAACTTCTGCTTCAGCGTATCAAATGCCTGAGTGAACTCCTCTGTCCACGCAAACGGTACATCCTTCCGTGTCAGCCTCGTCAATGGTTCAGCGATTTTTGAGCAGTCTTGGACGAATCTCCGATAATAACCCGTCAATCCCAGAAAACTCCTGATCTCGGCCACTAACTTCGGCGTTGACCTGTCTCTGACAGATTCTATCTTTGCCGGGTCCACCGAGATGCCTTCGCTCGAAACAATGTGTCCCAAAAACTGAACCTTGTCGAGCCAGAATTCATACTTGCTTAATTTCGCATACAGCTTCTCTTCCCGAAGAATTTGTAGAACCGTGCGCAAATGCTCAACATGCTCCTCCCGGGTCTTCGAGTAGACAAGTATGTCGTCGATAAACACAACGACAAACGTGTCCAAGTACTTTGCAAACACCCTGTTCATCAAGTCCATGAATATTGCTAGGGCATTTATAATACCGAACGGCATCACAAGGAACTCGTAATGTCCGTATCGGGTCCTGAAAGCCGTCTTGCATACATCCTCGGCTGCCACTCTTATTTGATGATATCCAGAACGGAGATCCAACTTCAAGAATACCTTGGCCCCACTTAGCTGATCAAATAAGTCGTCGATGCGCGGGATTGGGTACTTGTTCTTTATTGTGACCTTGTTCAGCTCCCGATAATCTATACACATCCACAGTGATCCATCCTTCTTCTTTACTAACAGAACTGGTGTACCCTACGGTGAAGAGCTCGGCCGAATAAATCCCTTCTTCAATAGCTCTTCAATTTGCTTCTTCAACTCCGCCAACTCAACTGGTGCCATCCTGTATAGGGCCTTGGATACTGGGGCCGTACCTGGAGTCAAATCGATTGAGAACTCCAAGATGCGAGGAGGTGGTAGACCTGGTAGATCTTCAGGAAATACGTCCAGAAAGTCCCGAACAATCTCTGGAGCTGGGCTCTCATCAATCTCCATAGCTGTCAGCTCCTTGGGCTTGGCTCTGTACTTGGCTGGCTCCAAAGATTCGCTTCCGCCCTCGAAAATAAACTCCGGGTGATTGGGAATGCGGAAGGTCACATCCTTGCACGGCAATCGATAATTGCATGGAAGGTACTCATCCAATCCATCTCGAGAATTGCGTCGTAACTGCCTGTCCCAATCAGAAGGAAATTCGCATAGAATTCCCTGCCACACACTACAACCGGACATGATCTACATTCTCGACTAGATATTATAATGCCATTACCCGTATGTATCTCCCAGCCCTTTTTTAGTGGTTCATGTGGTATGGAGTGTGTATCAGCGAAATGCTCAGACAAGAAACAGTGCGATGCTCCAGAATCAAATAGTACTCTAGCTGGCAAGGAATGTACGAGTAGAGTACCTGTAACAACGTCTCCTGATGCCTCTGCCTGCTCGGCGGTCAAGGTGAAAGCCCGTCCCTGACCACGACCTGTAAAGGGTTGCCTCTGCTCCTGTGGGCTCTGCTGCGGCGGTCCAGAACCTCCCTGTATCTCTGTTCGCTCAGGGCAACCGCTAATCCTGTGCTGACTAGATCCGCAAATCAGGAACTGTCCCTTGGCGCGGCGACAGTCCTTCTGGGTATGCCCATCTCTACCGCAGTAGCAGCAAACTACGTTCCGTCTCTGGGGGCGATGCTGTAGCACGAACGGACGCTTCATTTGTGCCGTTCCAGGCCTGTGAACCGGTATGGCTCCACGAGAAGGTGCAGGGGTACGTGCTGGAACGACTGGGGGTTTCCTGAACTTGTTGATCAATTGCTCCTGAATTCTCGCCGCGTTGAGCACCTGTGCGAAAGTCTGCAACTCCAGTGATGCAATCAACTGCTGCAACTCGAAATCAAGCCCCTGCAAGAAGCGTCTAGCCCTGGTGGCCTCTGAGGCGACCATGTATGGGGCAAAACGGCTCAAACGGTTGAACTCTGCCGTATATACGTCCACTGGATGTCCATTCTGCTTCAATAGAATAAATCTTTCCTCCATCTCTGCCTTGGCGGTGGAACGGAAATAATGGTCTAGGAAGCACTCCTTAAATTTGCCCCATTCAATCGGCCTGTCCAGCCTGCTTTCTTCCACTGACCACCATGTACGGGCTTCATCTTCCAATTGGATCTTTATTACGTCCACCCTATCTCCATCTGGAACCCTGGCGGCTGTCAGTAAGTTCTCCATGTTCACTAACCATTGCTCGGCCTCGAGGGGTTCAGCTAGCCCTGTGAACGCAGCTGGATGCAACCTCCAGAAGTCTGATACGGTACCAGCCCTAGCAGGGTAAGCTGGTGGAGTAGTGCCCTCGGGGGCGGTAATGAGTGCGGAGGGTCCTCCTGTAGCGGTAATCGCCCTGAGTCCCTCAGCGAGTAAGTCTGTCTTTCTCTCCCGAGCTTCCGCGAGAGAGGTCAGTGCACTAAGTATTCTTTCCGTGCGGTCTTAAGAACTTGAGTCCGAGGAGGGGTCGTTCGGGGACGTCATATCGCTGGAAGATTCAAAAGGATGAGATCAGATTCAAGGATGAAAATCAAGAATAGTGAAACAAAAATAATGTAATACCGTATAGTTAATGTTATCCCCTGTTACTAAACCCGACTCTGATACCAACAAAACCATGTCACGCCCCGCTTCCCAAAACACGGAAAACGAGGGATGACTAGGCCAGCCATGCTCCTACGGTCAAGGAATGATCCTGCCGTAGTCACACTTCGGCTTCTAGCATTACATGGTAATCAGTAAACAAAGCACAGCAGTAAAGGGATTACATCACTAAATTATTACATTAAAATCCAATGTTCACAAATTACAAATAAACATGAAGAGTTACTTACCAAGTTCAATTACACGATCTCTTTATGGAAAGCAGAAAAGAAGGAAAAGCACTCCAGACTAGATCTCTATCAGCTCGAAAGGTAAATCCGTCTCCTGCGCTGGTTCTTCCACGAGATCTGAGCATGCATACTCAGGTCGTCAGAGCGACACAATAGCAATTTATACAATAATGATATGAAACAGGTAATTACGATGATAACAGTGAAAGTACAATGCGTGTAATCACTATGTCACTATATGATGCAAAATATGATCTGTGTCCCTATCAGTCTATAGGTTATGTTTGAAATCGTATAGTGGAAAGGAGGATCATGTTTAACAGGAGTCTCGTACATACCCGAGACAACGGCCCACATGCCCGGGACATAACCCTGTCAGCCGGATCGCTAGATCCTACCTAATATATATAAATCACTGCTCGAATGATCATCCTCTAAAACACGGTCCCGCTAAATATGATTCTATTTCCACTTCGATTTCCCCTTTTTCCCCAGGTTTACACTATTTATGATTTTGATTTAGTCGTGTACAAGCATACCAATGGCACGGTTTTATCACTGTTCACTGTATCAATCACTGTCACAAATCATTCACTTTCCATTGGTATACTCGACACTCCTAAACCAATATCATTCACGCACGATAATGCAATGTCCACTAAACACTAACACGCACTAACACTATATATTTGGCAATTGGGTAAGATCTGTGTATGTATGCCGATAACAAGTCATGTATATTATGAATCAATATGCACGTCATCAACTTACAAAAATTGCATTAATTCACATGTTCAGAATTCAACAAAATGATACAAATACGATAATAAACACACTCTGTCAGCAGTTCATCAAAATTGGTTTCAGTTCAATCGGGTTTCCGGTATTCAAGTTACAACCATTTCATTTTAAGTGCTCGCTGCAGGAAATTCAGTTTCTGAACTGAACATCCGTTTCGCGACACGAATTTCACCCAGTTGGGATCAGAATTTAGCGACGCTACAGTTGAATAAAATCTAGGGTTTCCAATAGGGTGTTCAAAAAAATAGACGGATTCTCAATCGCATCTGTATGTCGAAAGTTATACACTGTTTAACACTAGTTTGTCACTTCTGAATCTGTTTTGGACTGTTATACGTCCTGTCCTTTGAATTTACAAATTAAATAGCAAACGACGATGAAACGGAATGAAACCACTTGTGTTATTTATCTAACAGATTCATATTTAATAAAATGTAGAGTTCCGCAACATATGAGTTCAGGAAACAAGGTGGCACGCATTACGGAACAGTATACAGTAACCAGAGTCGCTCCGGACTGCAGTCCAGAGCCGCACTCCGATCCAAATATCGTCACAATTTCAGTACAGAGACCATTAGAAACTTGCATAGAGTTATAGTTCGTCGAGTCGTCTTCGATTTAAGCCCTCGAACGTATCATTTCAGTATGTACATAATTTATGGTGATTTTAACAATTTTCAGATACGGGAAATTTCCAGTTTTACGGGTATATTTGGGGGTATTCGTTTTAGTCATTAACAGTCATGTTTTCCAGTGAAATTTATGCAAGATATTCATTATCACACGGGCCAGCATAGGAAATCCAATTCCGTCAAATTAGATGAATATTTTCATTGGGATCATGCATCGAACAGGTATGTCATATAATTTATCGGAAATTGTAAATTCGTAACTTACACGATTTGAGTTTGTAACACGAATAGATTAGCATGTAGCAAGTAAAATACTTGCCTGGAAACGTTTTGGGCGATGCACGACAGCAGCAGCGTCATGAACGCGTGACGAACGGCATGAATTGGTTTCGCGGCCTCGGCTCGCGATTCGTGTTCGACGTCGGAGGTGTCCGGGGTGGCTCGGAGACGTCTTGTGCTTGCTGGAAGCGGAGGGGTGCTCAGTGGTTCTCTTCGAGTGCCCTGGAGTCACCGACGGTCGGCGGCGGCGCTCCGGCGAAGGGCAACAGTGGGTTGTGGTTAGGGGAAGTTACTGTTTTTTTTATATCTTGGAGAGAGAGAGATAGTGGGGCTCGGTTTGGGGCGAGGATGATGATGCCGATGGCGCTGGGGCGTCACGAGGTGGTTCTGGTCGGGTGGGGGCTCGTCGGCGTCAAGTGTGCAGGGTGGCCGAGCTCGGGTGTGAGTGGGTTTGGGAGTGCAGGGGACTCGGTGAAGCAGTGAAAGGAAAGATGGTGGCTTGGGTTTGTGAGAGGGAGTGATAGGGTAAGGGCCGGGGCTTTAAATGTTAATGTTTTATTTTATTTGTTGGGCTGGGGGTTTAAATCACATTTTAATATTTTTTTTGTTTTAATTTTCGTTTTGGGTTTTAGATTAAGTTTGGGCTTTAGATTAATCTAAGTATTGAAACTCAAGTAACCAATTACCAACGAAATTCACGAGGGAAATCAGGAAACAATCGGGAACTAGGAAAATACAGGAAAATTCTATAGATGAGGAACGGGGATTTACAGTAGTTTGCGGCTACTGCAATAGAGACGGGCATACCCAGAAGGACTGTCGCCGCGACAAGGGTCAGTGCTTGATTTGCGGATCCAGTCAGCACAGGATTAGCGGTTGCCCTGAGCGAGTAGAGATACAGGGAGGCTCTGGACCGCCGCAGCAGAGGCCACAGGAGCAGAGGCATCCCTTTACAGGTCGCGGTCAGGGACGGGCTTTCACCTTGACCGCCGAGCAGGCAGAGGCGTCAGGATACGTTGTTACAGGTACTCTACTCGTACTTTCCTTGCCAGCTAGAGTACTATTTGATTCTGGGGCAACGCACTGCTTCATATCGGAGCATTTCATTGATACACACTCCGTACCACATGAACCACTAACCAAGGGCTGGGAGATTCTTGCGGGTAATGGCATTATAATATCTAGTCGAGAATGTAGATCATGTCCGGTTGTAGTGTGTGGCAGGGAATTCTACGCGAATTTCCTTTTGATTAGGACAGGCAGTTATGACGCAATCCTCGGGATGGATTGGATGAGTACCTTTCATGCAGTTATCGATTGCCGTGCAAGGAATGTGATCTTCCGCATTCCCAATCACCCGGAGTTTATTTTCGAGGGCGGAAGCGAATCTTTGGAGCCAGCCAAGTACAGAGCCAAGCCCAAGGAGCTGATAGCTATGGAGATTGATGAGAGCACAGCCCCAGAGATTGTTCGGGACTTTCTGGACGTATTTCCTGAAGATCTACCAGGTCTACCACCTCCTCGCATCTTGGAGTTCTCGATCGATTTGACTCCAGGTACGGCCCCAGTATCCAAGGCCCCATATAGAATGGCACCAGTTGAGTTGGCAGAGTTGAAGAAGTAAATTGAAGAACTACTGGAGAAGGGATTTTTTCGACCGAATGCTTCACCGTGGGGTGCGCCATTTCTGTTAGTAAAGAAGAAGGATGGATCGCCGCGGATGTGTATAGATTATCGGGAGCTGAACAAGGTCACAATAAAGAACAAGTACCCAATCCCGCGCATCAACGACTTATTCGATCAGCTAAGTGGGGCCAAGGTATTCTCGAAGTTGGATCTCCGTTCTGGATATCATCAAATCAGAGTGGCAGCCGAGAATGTATGGAAGATGGCTTTCAGGACCTGATACGGACATTACGAGTTCCTTGTGATGCCGTTCGGTGTTACCAATGCCCCAGCGATATTCATGGACTTGATGAACATGGTGTTTGCAAAGTGCTTGGACACGTTTGTCGTTGTGTTTATCGACGACATACTTGTCTACTCGAAGACCCAGGAGGAGCATGTTGAGAATTTGCGCACGGTTCTACAAATTCTTCGGGAAGAGAAGCTGTATGCGAAATTGAGTAAGTGTGAATTCTGTCTCGACAAGGTTCAGTTCTTGGGACACATCGTTTCGGGCGAAGGTATCTCGGTGGACCCGGTAAAGATAGAATCTGTCAGGGATTGGCCAATGCCGAAGTCAGTGGCCGAGATCAGGAGCTTTCTAGGATTGGCAGGTTATTATCGGAGGTTCGTCCAAGACTTCTCGAGAATCGCTGAACCTTTAACGAGGCTTACACGGAAGGATGTACCATTTGCGTGGACAGAGGAGTATACTCAGGCATTTGACACACTAAAGCAGAAGTTAACCACGGTGCCTATCCTTACAGTACCAGATGATTCCGGTGGTTTGGTGATACACAGTGATGCCTCAGGAAAGGGTTTAGGCTGTGTTCTGATGCAGCACGGCCGAGTGGTTGCTTACGCCTCTCGACAACTGAGAAATCACGAGAAGAACTATCCCACGCATGACTTGGAGTTAGCTGCAGTAGTCTTTGCGTTGAAGATTTGGAGGCACTACCTATTGGGCGAGAAAGTGGAGGTATACACGGATCATAAAAGTCTGAAGTACGTTTTCACTCAGAAGGAGCTAAACATGAGGCAGCGCCGATGGCTAGAGCTGATGGTAGATTATGACTTGGACCTTCAGTATCACCCGGGGAAGGTGAATGTTGTACCAGATGCGCTCAGTCGCAAGCCAGCGGTCATGATGTTGACCAGTCAGAGGAGCATTATTGAGGACTTTCAGAGACTCGAGCTTGAAGTCGTTATACTGGGCGCACTCAGTCAACTTTGGCAACTATAGGTGCAGTCTTCCCTGGTGGATCGCATCAAGGCTACACAAGCGGATGATCCCCGATTGCAAAAGTTCAGAGTGCATGTGGAAGCCGGGCTGAGAACGGACTTGATCATACATGAAGACAGTTCTCTGAGATTCGGTAGCAGACTCTGCGTACCCAAGGGAGATGTTCGAGAAGAGGTACTGGCTGAAGCACATAGTTCAACTTATTCGGTGCATCCGGGAGGTACGAAGATGTATCGGGACCTAAAGCAGCACTTTTAGTGGAATGGAATGAAGCGGGAAATTGCGAGGTTCGTATCCAGATGCTTGGTTTGTCAGCAGGTGAAGGCGGAGCATCAGAGGACAGCAGGATTGTTGCAACCGCTTCCGATACCAGAATGGAAGTGGGAGCACATTACCATGGATTTCGTGACGGCCTTACCACGGAGCCCTAGGGGAAATAACGCCATTTGGGTTATCGTCGATCGCCTCACGAAAGCTGCACACTTCATACCATTCCGAGTGGGACAGTCGACAGAGTCACTGGCAGAGAGATATATGCAGGAGATAGTGCGACTTCACGGTGTTCCAGTCAGCATTGTGTTAGATCGGGACACCAGATTCGTGTCGCACTTTTGGAGGAGCTTACAGGAGAGCTTGGCTACCCGCCTCAAATTCAGCACAGCTTATCACCCGTAGACGGATGGACAATCCGAGCGTACGATTCATACGCTCGAGGATATGTTGAGAGCCTGTATGTTGGACTTTCAGGGTTCCTGGGAGGACCATCTGCATCTAGTCAAGTTTTTTTATAACAATAGTTATCAGGCTTGCATTCAGATGGCTCCTTTTGAAGCACTTTACGGGTGGAGAGGATACTCGTGTTTAACAAGGATCTCGTGCATGTCCGAGACTACGGTCCATTGTGCCCGGGACATAACCCTGTCAGCCGTGCCGCTAGGCCCACGACCTAAAGTGTGTGTGTGAGTGTGTGTGTGTATCACTGATAGCGAATGATCATCCTCTAAATCACTATACCTCGCTAAATACGAGTTCAATTCCACCTTGATTTCCCCATTCCCCCAGGTTATGGTATGTATTCATGAATCAGATAGGTTGTGGACAATACGTATTACTGTCGTTTTCAATCACTTTTTCCACTTATCAATATCACTGTCGTATTTGCCACAACCCAATCACTAATCATTAATATACCGACAATGCAAATGATTCACTATGCGGCAGGTATAACTCAAGCATGAGAAAATATGTAGAAATGCACTGAATAGGTATTCGTTATACTATAACGACTAATGCCTTATAACTTGCAAAATTCACGGTAAATCATACGCTTAGAATTGACCAAAACAATATAAAGGGCGTATGAAGCACACTGGATTATATAAGCAATAAAATTTATTTCAGGTCAATCGGAGTTCAGGTTAGAGAATTATCATCGTTTGAAGGCAGCAATCGATTTCTGAGATTCCAGTTCCAGAACTGGAAGCCCAACTTCGCGCGCAGTTTATCAGTAATTATGTGCAGATTCAGCTTTTTCCCTAGTTGAATAAAATTTATTTCTGCCAGTTAAGTTTCCAACGCACCAAACGGATTATCAATCTCACCTCTACATCAGAAGTTATGTCCAGATTAAAGTGACAATGTACTGAACATTTCTGCAGAAACTGCAGAACATACTGACATTCTAAAATACGATTTAAATACCAAACGACCATAAAAATGCACGGGACCGATTTCAGGTGTTAGATAATTAAGTTATATACGTTACCATATGAGGCTCCGTGCATTTTCAGTTTTAAGCAGGTGTGTACAGGTGCTTAGAATTCAGTTTCCCCCATGGATTGCTACCCCGGAATGCAGTCCAGAATAATAAGTCTATACAGTTTTCACTATTTAAACCACATGATTTTCTGTGACCGTATACATGGATTCATAGATTATTTAGTTCCCTTCACAACGAGCCTAAGCACGCCACAATCCGATTTTTTTTATAATTTATTATGAAGCTAACAAGGCTGCAAGATCAGAAAATTCAGTTTGGACGATGCATCCTGAGTGCATCGTATTATGTTTGGAACTTCAATAATTTAACACCAATTTTATACCCACTACCAGATAACAGTACATGGATCCTTTAAATCTGTAAATTCCCGTTTCCTTTAATAGAATTTTTCTCTATTTTTCCCAAGTCCTCGAATGTTTTCCTATTTTTTCCTCGTGATTTTGTAGGTAACTGGTTGTTTAAGTTTTTAGCATTTAATTTTTCAAAACCTTTAAAATCAAAAACCAAAACTATATATATATATACACACACACACACACACACACTAAAACCCCAGCCCAAACAAACAAAAACTAAATAAATTAAACTTAAATTTCCCTCTCCAAGCCCAACAGAAGAAAAAATAAATTAAAAATCCCCAGCCCAGTACTTCCTCAGCCAGCCCAAAGAAAATAATATGAATTAAACAAAAGAAATACCAAGCCGGCACAGCCAGTTTCCCTGCCCGCCTTCTCCAAACTAAACCCGACCCGCTCTAACCTTCTTCCCCACTCGTTTCCAGTAATTTTCCCGCTCCTTTCTTTGCACTCCCCATGTCGCCCCTACGTCGCCGCCCACGTCGCCAACGCCCCTGCTCCTCAAGGCCATGACCGCGCGCGCTTCACCCTCTCCTCGTCCCTCTAACCCGCTCCCCCTCCTCACTCTCGATCTCTCGTTCTCACTCCTCTCCTCTCTCCCAACTCCCAGCCTCACTCCCCACAACCCACTGCACCCCAACGACGACGATGACGACCACCCAAATCTCCTCGTTGTCCTCCCTCACATCTCTCTCCTCTTCACCCACTACTTCACCCCCTCGCCTGCACACCCTCCTTACCATCTTCAACCACCGAGCTCGAGTCCCCTGCACACCCTCCTCGCCACCGGGTCTCCCCTGCACATCATCACGCCGACGAGCTCCACACTACCTCGTCGACCCTCTGCATCCTCTGCATCGCCATCACCTCCAAAACCCGAGCCCCTCCACTACCACACTCTCTCACTACAAACTTCACCTCCCCGCTGTGGCCACCGCCGGAGCGACCAGCGCCGACCATCGCCGACCTCAGCACACTCCTAGGAGATCCACAGCACCCCACTCCGCTTCCAGCGATTGCGAGCCATTCCCGGGCAACTCCGACGACGAACCCGAACTCGAGCCGAGGCCGTGAACCCAAACCGTGCCGTTCATTACGCGTTCGTGCCGCTGCCGTGCGTCATTAAAGCGTTTCCAGGCAAGTACCCTACTTGCTACATGCTAGTGTATACTGTTACAATTCAAAATCCTATTAAGTTCGTGTTTATAATTCGTGAAAATTTATATGAGACAAGTGCTTGATGCAAAACCCGAACGAAAATGTCACGCCACGCTTCCTAAAATACGGAATACGAGGGGTTGACAAGGCCAGCCATGCTCCTACGGTCAAGAAAATATCCTGCCGTAGTCACACTTCGGCTTCTAGCTTTACGTGGTAACCAGTAATACAATGCACAGGTAATGAGAAATGCAGTATGAAAATCAAAACAAATGCAAAGAACTAACCAGATGGGAATCAAGAGAGTATAGTTCTGGGTAGCTGATCAAAATGTCCGCGATGTCCTCAAGGTACGTTTGGTCCTGGTCCAAGCTAAGTCCGCTTCTCACTCTGAGCATGCATACTCAGGTCGTCAGAGCGACACGATAGCAATATAAACATAGGTGCAAGTGATAACTCGTACAGTAATAATGGATATACAACGGTAAATCAAAATAGTAGAGATATGAACATGAAGTAGCCAATGCGGGTGTTTAAAGGAGCGGGTGCACGGTAAAACAGTAAAATAGTTTGTCAGGTGTGTCAATACAGTAAGTAATGCATGTCAATATCACTACCCTATCAGTCTCTAAGTCTCACTGTACAGGTCACTAAGCCTATCGTCAGTCCAAGTGTGAGAGTCAACCACTCGCAAGTGTCCTCCACCCAAGGGTAGGACCCAAGGGCAAGGGACCACGGGCCCAAAATATAACTCACGGTAATAATCATGTACCCTGTAAATCTCCATATATCTCCATATATATATGCCGGCATGGGACTCCCGAGATTCTGTTGAACTCACACTCAAACTACCCCACACCCCGTGGTCTACATCAAACGCCAACCATAACCTCAAATACAGTCGGTCCATGACAAGTCTACGCGAGAACTGGAGACAGGATCTCCATTAAGCACGTCCCGACTGATACCTAAGATAAATGGGCAGTGTCTGGTGCCTTACCTATGACACCCATACAAGTGCTTCCATAAGTGTCCCATACCACTTATAGTCACACTTATACGCGTCCCACAGACGTTGACAATGCAATAGAACAATAGGGTCCACTGATTGTGTGCATGTACGTGTCACTTTCACTTATCCACTCATGCACGAACACTAACGTACTTGCCACAATCACCACTAATACCTAACACTGGGTAATGCACATGATCACTAGGTTACCAATGCAGTGACATATATATGATATGATGAGAAAACAGTATTTAAGGCATGGTTAAGATGTCATCAAACGATATTCTACCACTTGCATAATTCATCATAAATCATACGTGCACAATTTAGCAAAATAATGAACAGGGGATAAGTAGTATGTTTGATTATCTATCCAGCAAATTTGGTTTCACGTCAATCGGGTTTCGGTATCACTAGATATGGCCAGTTCCTTTTAAGCGTTCACTGCTGGAAATCCGGTTTCAGAATCGGAAGTCCGTTTCGCAACGCATTTTAATCCCAGTTGGGACCAGAATTTAGCGACGCTATAGTTGGATGAAATCTATGGTTTTCAATAATATTTTCAACGCAGCAGACGGATTCTCAATCTCTTCTGTACGTCAAAAGTTATACGCCGTTCAACACTAGAGTATCAGTTCTGGTTCTGTTTGGGACTGCTATACGTCCCGATCTTTTAAATTGCATTTTAAATAGTAAGAGATGATAAAACAGGGTAAAATCATGTGCGTTATTTATCTAACAGATTGATCTTCAATAAGGTGTAGGGTTCCGCAACATACGAGTTCAGGAAACAAAGTAGTAAACATTACGGGACAGAAAACAATAACCAGAGTTGCTCTGGACAGCAGTCCAGAGCCGCTCTCCGAACCAATTATCGTCATAATTTTAGTACAGAAACCATTAAAAACTTGCATAGGGTTACAGGTCGTCGAGTCGGCTTCGATTTGAGCCCTCGAACGCATCATTTCAATATGTACACGATTTATTGTGATTTTAACGATTTTCAGGTGCGGGAAATTCCCAGTTTTTATGGGTGTAATTGGGAGTGTTCGTCTAAGTCGTTAACGGTCATATTTTGCAGTGAAACTTCTACACATGGCTCAATATCACACGGGACACAATATGCAATCAAATTCCATCAAATTAATTGAAGGTTTTCATTGGGATCGTATATCGGACACATAACTTATAACAATTTTACACGAAAAGTATAAGAGGGAATTAAAGGTGATTGAAATGTAATATCACAAGTATTAAACTTTCCTGGAGACGTGTCGACGAGGGTCCGGCAGCGGCAGCAGCACGATCGCGTCACGAGCGCAGCCCAGGTTCGGCCTTTTGGAATCAGACAATTGTATTCACTCCAGTTACTCTCCGTGCCCTCCTTTTCTTTCACTGTTCCAAGTTGTTCCATGTTTTGATGCGGGGGAGATAGAGATGCTGATAAAGAGAGAGAAATTTTTAGAGAGAGAGAGAGAGAAAGAGACAGAGAGAGAGAGGCAGAGATTGAGAGAGAGAGAGAGAGAGAAAGGCAGAGAGAGAGAGACAGAGATTGAGAGAGAGATAGAGAGAGAGAGATTTACTGAGTGCTGGCGTGGGGTCGACGGAGGCGCCGTCGGGGTAGCCAAGGCGGCCGATGGGAGGAGGCCGAGGCGTCGGTGGTTGCTGGGCAGTGGAGGCTCGCCGGCGTCGAGTGCAAGTGGTGGCCGAGCTCGGGTACAGGGAAGCTTGGTGGGTTTGGGGCGTTGGGTAGTGGTTGCGGTGATGTGGAGGTGTAGAGGAGACTCGGTGAGGCAGTGAGGGGAGAGGTGGAGGTGAATGGAGGAGAATAGAAGGGAGTCGACGAGGAGGTTGTCGTCGTCGGGGAGGCGAGCGGGGTTGAGGGCTCGGGTGAGGGGTTTTCTGTGGAGAGAGGAGTGAGTTCGAGGGTGTGAGGGAGAGAGGAGTGAGCCGTTAGGGGAGCGGGTCGTAGGGGTGCGCGCGACGTGGGCGCGAGGAGCGGGGCGTTGGCGAGGCAGGCGGGGGTGCGTGGGTCGGCGAAGAATGAGCGGGAAAAGAAGGTTTACGTTGGGGAGAAGAGGGGTTGAAGCGGGTCGGGTTCTGGTGAATCATGGGCTGGGCCGGAGGCTGAGAAAGTTATTATTTGTTTTAAGTTTTAGGCCGGACGGAGGTAAGGTAAATTGTTGAGAGAAGAGGGGAGTGGGCCGGGCTCGGGGTCTTTATTAATAATAAAGAAAGAAAAAGAAGTGTGGGCCGGGGCTGGAATAATTTAAAAGGGAGGAAATAGGAGGGAAAGGAAATTAGAGTTGGGCTGAGGGTTTATATGATAAAAGGGAATTTATTTTGGAATGGCTGAGGTTAAAATGGGAAATTATATATTTTGTTTTGGTTTTAAATTTATTTTGGTAAAAGGAACAATGAAAAAGGCTGGGCTTGGAGGTTAATTAATTTGTGGTTTTCAGGGCCGATGAACTTATTTGATTGGCTTTGGTATGGTTTTAATCCTATGGCGAAATTTTCTTGGGCTTGGCTTTAGGGGAAAAGGGAAATAGAAAAATACAGAGAGATGGAGAGAGTGGGCTGAGACACAACAATAGAGGGGATCGGGATTAGGTTAGGAGCAGAAAGGGAACGGGCTTGGAAAATGGGAAGTAAAATAAGATGAAATAGAGTTTAAAGGAAATGATTATAAATAAAATAAATAAATTTTGTAAATAATATATATAAAAAATACGGATAGTGGTGTACAAAAGAACTGGGTATTACAGAAAACCTTCCATTAAAATGGCGGAAATTAATCATATAATCTAGCCCATGTGATAGTGAACATTGTGTTAGAATTTTACTGAAAGGTATGATCGTTACTGACTTGAACGATTACCCCCGATTACACCCGTTAAAACTGAAAATTCCGCGCGTCTGAAACTTGTAAAAATCATAGTTAATTGTCTACAAATTGAAATGATGTGTTCGAGGGCTCAAATCGAAGCCGACTCGATGACCTGGAACCACATACAAGCTTTAAATTGTTTTTATACTGAAAATGCGACGGAAACTGAGTCGGAGAGCGACTCTGGACTGCAGTCCAGAGCAGCTCTGGTTGTTGTTTTCTATCTCGTAATGCTTACCCCTTTGCTGCCTCAACTTGTACATTAAGGAACCCTATACTTTAGTGAAGATGAAACAGTTAGCAAAATAACGGAAGTGGTTTCACCCCTTTTTACCGTCGTTTACTATTTAAACTGCAATTTAAAAGAACATGATGTATAGCAGTCCCAAACAGAAACAGAACTGATACCCTAGTGTTGAATAGTACATAACTTCTGACGTAGAGGCGCGATTGAGAATCTGTCTAGTGCGTTGGAAACCCTATTGGAAAACCTAGATTTCATTCAACTGTAGCGTCGCTAAATTCTGATCCCAACAGGGTGAAAATTGTGTCGCGAAACGGACGTTCAGTTCAGAAACTGAATTTCCTGCAACGAACACTTAAAATGAAACGGCTGTAACTTGCAAACCCGAAATCCGATTGCACTGAAATAAATTTTGCTGAACTTCCGACTGAGTCTACTTGTTACCGTTTTTGTATCGTTTCATTGAATTCTGAACGTATGATTTATTGCAAATTTTATAAGCTCATGAGGTGCATAATAGTTCATATTACACATGACTTGTTAACTGCATAAATGCACATATCTTACCCGATTGCCATATACCTAGTGATAGTGCGCGTTTTTATTCAGTATACAATGCATTATCGTGCGTGAATGGTATTTGTTTAGGAGTGCCAAGTACGCCAATGAAAAAGTGAATGATTCGTGACAGTGATTAATACAGTGAACAGTGACAAAACCGTGTTATTGGTGCGTACTTATACATGACTAGACCATACTCGTCAATAGTGTAAATCTGGGGAAAATGGGGAAATCGAAATGGAAAGAGCATCGTATTTAGCGAGGACCGTGATTTAAAGGATGATCATTCGAACAGCGACTCTTATATATATTAGGTAGCATTCTCTGTGAAACCATCACTTTCAATTATCTTTGATCTTATATTAGACGTGGAGAAATTTCATAGCACTTTATGCTAAGGTCGCATAGCGATTAACCTTTACGACTTGTTATTCCTGGAAATAAATTTAGAATTGTAAAAACAGTGATGTGATATTCCTGGAGAAGTAAATTCTACTCGTATTTTAGAGATTCAAGACTCTATGGCAGCTATTGAAATTTACTGCTTTTTCCTTTAAATCATATCCAAGATTCGTAAGCACTCTTTCTCTCAAATCTTTCTGGAAAGGATTCTATTTCATGTTCATATTTCATACTTGAAGGTTGTCAATCCTTCGGTTATTTACGTTGTTATACCAACATATTTTTGTCTAATGAATATCAGTGGATGCATGCAAGGAAATTTCATCTTCATGCAGGTAAAGACGATGAAGGCGAATTTTAGTTTTCGGTTTTTCAAAAGCAGAGGAAGTGAACAAAGTTTCTCACAACAATTCTAGAACACGCACATCTGCAATGTCAATCATTTGAAAGAGTTTGCTAAACGAGGGCGACCCGGTGCACCGAGTTTCCCTTGAGAATCATAAGCAATAACGCCTGAAAAATCAGGTAGCTGGCACTTATAGAGGTTGGATTCGGATTCGGATGCAGCAAGGAGAAGCTGGCACGGCATTGTGAGAGGTTTGGGTTTTGATTGCTTGAATCTTTCATGTTCTGCTTGCATGTCTATTTATGTTTTGGGATCATGTGGATTTGTTTGGGATTGTGTTGGTTAGTGTAGGATTTGAAATAGAGAGGAGTTGTTTCTTCTTTAGGTCTCTCATGACCTCCAACTAATCCCGTTCCCCATTACATGCATCGACGAGGTAATCTGCAGAACGTAGGGAAAAAATTTAAAAAATAAAAAATAATAAGCGGAGAGCTTTTTTCTTTCTCCTTTGGTTCCTTAATCAGAATCTTCTTACACCATGATAGTTCCTTTAATTTTCTGGTTAGAAGTGTTAATTTACAGCAGGTTTGATGCAGCATAAGAAAAATCATATGCATCAGTTAAAAATTATATATTTATATTTGCTATCAAGCACGTGCTTTCCATGTGCAAGATGCTAGGGCGCTGTGTAATGAAACGTTTCATTTTAGTGGGGTGCTTACGGTTGGCAACCGTTCCCTCTTTTTGTTTCAAATTTCTCAAAACCGTCTATTTCTATTGTGTATAAATACTTGATCCATACATCAACAATCTTCCATGGATCAGAAAGAAGAATTGAAAAGTATTTTGTTTGTGTTGGTGCTTTGATTTTGCTTCTGTTTCTCTGTCGGGTATGACTTTAAGAATATTATGTTCATATATTTAGATTTCTTACTGGTGAATCCTTGTCTACAATATTTTTTTCAGGATTTAAAATGCTGATGTATCAAGCCTTTTCTTTAGTTTAAACATGAAAAAATGTTTTAAAAATCTTATCGAAGATAATGCCAGCCGTATCAGGTTAAAAACATAAATTTCTCATAAAACGAAATCGATATTAATTCGTGTTGTTTTAGTCTCCATGGTATTTTTAGGCACCGGATAGGGTTTTATTTACTTTGAAAATAAGCCATGCTTTATATTTCAATTAACCATTTATACACTTATGGTGGCTAAAAAATGAGAAATGTACAAATTGTTTGAGAAATTAACTCTGTTTCAGTAGCTTTATTTTGTTTTTCTTTTTTTTTAAAATGGCATCTACAATATTATTAGCAGTTTTTTCTTCTTGGCCTCTGTTGTCAAAAAGAAGAACTATTTGAAATTTTGAATCTAATTAAGGGATCAACCAAAATTTGGAAGCCTTATAATAATATTGTCGAGGTTAAAAGGAAAACGAGTAGTTTGTAATCTTTGAGCCTGTGTAATATTTTTAGGCTTCGAATGTAGTAGCTTGTATTGAAATTTACTTTTAAAAAAAATATTAAATTCTGTCTTGTTAGCCTTATAATAATATTGTCGAGGTTCAAATATATAAATTTCTCATAAATGGAAAATGAGTTGTTTATAATCTTTGAGCCTCTACAATATTTTTAGGTTTAGAGTGGAGTAGCTTGTATTGAAAATTACCTTTTAAAAAAATTTTAAACTCTGTTTTATTAGCCTTATAAAAATATTGTCGAGGTTCAAATATATAAATTTCTAATAAATGGAAAATGAGGAGTTTATAATCTTTGAGCCTCTACAATATTTTTAGGCTTAGAAAGGAGTAGATTTTATTGAAAAATAGTTCTAAAAATATTAAAATTCTTATCTTGCTAGTCATATAACAATATTGTCGAAGTTTAAATATATAAACTTCTCATAAAAAATGCATTGTTTATAATCTTTGAGCCTCGACAATATTTTTTGGCTTAGAATGGAGTAGATTTTATCGAAAAATACTTTAAAATAAATATTAAAACTCTTGTGTTACCCTTATAACAATATTGTTAATATTGTCGAGGTTCAAATATATATAAAATATATATGAGTTGTTTATTATTTGAATTTTTGAATCTAATTAAGGAATCAACCCAAATTTGGAAACCTTATAATAATATTGTCGAGGTTAAAAGGAAAACGTGTAGTTTGTAATATTTGAGCCTCTACAATATTTTTAGGTATAGAATGTAGTAGCTTCTATTGAAATTTACGTTTAAAAAAAATATTAAATTCTGTCTTGTTAGCTTTATAACAATATTGTCGAGGTTCAAATATATAAATTTCTCATAAATGGAAAATGAGTTGTTTATAATCTTTGAGCCTCTACAATATTTTTAGGTTTAGAGTGGAGTAGCTTGTATTGAAAATTACCTTTTAAAAAAAAATTTAAACTCTGTTTTATTAACCTTATAAAAATATTGTCGAGGTTCAAATATATAAATTTCTCATAAATGGAAAATAAGGAGTTTACAATCTTTGAGCCTCTACAATATTTTTAGGCTTAGAAAGGAGTAGATTTTATTGAAAAATAGTTTTAAAAATATTAAAATTCTTTAGTCATATAACAATACTGTCAAGATTCAAATATATAAACTTCTCATAAAAAATGCATTGTTTATAATCTTTGAGCCTCTACAATATTTTTAGGCTTAGAAAGGAGTAGATTTTATTGAAAAATAGTTTTAAAAATATTAAAATTCTTATCTTGCTAGTCATATAACAATATTGTTGAGGTTCAAATATATAAACTTCTCATAAAAAATGCATTGTTTATAATCTTTGAGCCTCTACAATTAATATTTTTAGGCTTAGAATGGTGCAGTTTTATCGAAAAATGCTTTAAAATAAATATTAAAACTCTTGTGTTACCCTTATAACAATATTGTTAATATTGTCGAGGTTCAAATATATATATAAATATAAATGAGTTGTTTATTATTTGAATTTTTGAATCTAATTAAGGAATCAACTCAAATTTGGAAACCTTATAATGAGTGGAGTAGCTTGTATTGAAAATTACCTTTTAAAAAAATTTTAAACTCTGTTTTATTAGCCTTATAAAAATATTGTCGAGGTTCAAATATATAAATTTCTCATAAATGGAAAATGAGGAGTTCATAATCTTTGAGCCTATACAATATTTTTAGGCTTAGAAAGAAGTAGATTTTATTGAAAAATAGTTTTAAAAATATTAAAATTCTTATCTTGCTAGTCATATAACAATATTGTCAAGGTTCAAATATATAAACTTTTGAAAAAAAATGCATTGTTTATAATCTTTGAGCCTCTACAATAATTTTAGGCTTAGAATGGAGTAGATTTTATCGAAAAGTACTTTAAAATAAATATTAAAACTCTTGTGTTACCCTTATAACAGTATTGTTAATATTGTCGAGGTTCAAATATATATATAAATATATATGAGCTGTTTATTATTTGAATTTTTGAATCTAATTAAGGAATCAACCCAAATTTGGAAACCTTATAATAATATTGTCGAGGTTAAAAGGAAAACGTGTAGTTTGTAATCTTTGAGCCTCTACAATATTTTTAGGCTTAGAATGTAGTTGCTTCTATTGAAATTTACTTTTAAAAAATATATTAAATTCCGTCGTGCTTGTATTGAAAATTACCTTTTAAAAGAATTTTAAATTTTGTTTTATTAGCCTTATAAAAATATTTTATGAGGAGTTTATAATCTTTGAGCCTCTACAATATTTTTAGGCTTAGAACGGAGTAGATTTTATTGAAAAGTAGTTTTAAAAATATTAAAATTCTTATCTTGCTAGTCATATAACAATATTGTCGAGTTTCAAATATATGAACTTCTCATAAAAATGCATTGTTTATAATCTTTGAGCCTCTACAGTATTTTTAGGCTGAGAATGTAGTAGATTTTATCGAAAAATACTTTAAAATAAATATTAAAACTCTTGTGTTACCCTTATAACAATATTGTTAATATTGTCGAGGTTCAAATATATATATAAATATAAATGAGTTGTTTATTATTTGAATTTTTGAATCTAATTAAGGAATCAACTCAAATTTGGAAACCTTATAATAATATTGTCGAGGTTAAAAGGAAAACGAGTAGTTTGTAATCTTTGAGCCTCTACAATATTTTTAGGCTTAGAATGTAGCTTCTATTGAAATTTACTTTTAAAAAAAATATTAGATTCTGTCTTGTTAGCTTTATAACAATATTGTCGAGGTTCAAATATATAAATTTCTCATAAATGGAAAATGAGTTGTTTATAATCTTTAAGCCTCTACAATATTTTTAGGTTTAGAGTGAACTCTGTTTTATTAGCCTTATAAAAAATTGTCGAGGTTCAAATATATAAATTTCTCATAAATGGAAAATGAGGAGTTTATAATCTTTGAGCCTCTACAATATTTTTTGGCTTAGAACGGAGTAGATTTTATTGAAAAATAGTTTTAAAAATATTGAAATTCTTATCTTGCTAGTCATATAACAATATTGTCGAGGTTCAAATATATAAACTTCTCATAAAAAATGCATTGTTTATAATCTTTGAGTCTCTACAATATTTTTAGGCTTAGAATGGAGCAGATTTTATCGAATAATACTTTAAAATAAATATTTATTATTTGAATTTTTGAATCTAATTAAGGAATCAACCCAAATTTGGAAGTCTTATAATAATATTGTCAAGGTTAAAAGGAAAACGAGTAGTTTGTAATCTTTGAGCCTCTACAATATTTTTAGGCTTATAATGTAGTAACTTCTATTGAAATTTACTTTTAAAAAAAATATTAAATTCTGTCTTGTTAGCCTTATAACAATATCTTGCTAGTCATATAAAAATATTGTCGAGGTTCAATATTGTCGAATATATATATAAATATATATGAGTTGTTATTATAACAATATTGTTAGGCTTAAGGGAGAAGATTTTATTGAAAAATACTTTGTCGTGTTTCAAATATATCAAAGGAAATGAGTTATTTATAATCTTTTAACCTTTACAATATCTTTAGGTTTAAAATGGAGTAGATTTTATAGAAAAATACTTTTAAAATATAATAAAACTCTTATCTTGTCAGCCTTATAACAATATTGTTGAGAATCAAGTATGTAAACTTCTCATGAAAGGAAAATGAGTTGTTGATAATCTTCGAGCCTCTATAATATTTTGACGCTTAAAATGGAGTTGATTTTATTGAAAAATACTTTAAAAAATAATTAGTTGAGGCTCAAATATATAAACTTCTTTTAGAAGGAAATGATGAGTTTATAATTTTTGAGCCTCTACAATATTTTTAGTCTTAGAATGGAATTGATTTTATTAAAAAATACTTTAAAAAAAACTTCTCATTGAAGAAAATGAGTTGTGTATAATTTTTGAGCCTCTACAATATTTTTAGGCTCAGAATGGAGTATATTTTATTGAAAAATACTTATTGTTAACTTGAGAACGAGAATACGAGTTTCGACAAAAGTTTCCACACCTCTTCTCTTAGATTTATGTTTGCTTGTCTTTTCTTGTTCCGGAAATTTCAAGAACAAAATTCTTTTTGTAGTTGTAAACTTCTAATAAAAGGAATATGAGTTTTTTTATAATGTCTCTACAATATTTTTAGGCTTAGTTAAAACTCTTTTCTTGTTAGCCATATAACAATATTGTCAAGATTCAAATATATAAACTTATCATATAAGGAAAATGAGTTATTTATAATTTTTGAGCCTCTGCAATATTTTTGGACTCTTTTCTTGTTAGCCGTATAACAATATTGTCAAGATTCAAATATATAAACTTATCATATAACGAAAATGAGTTATTTATAATTTTTGAGCCTCTGCAATATTTTTGGCTTAGAAGAGATCTTTGAGCCTCTACAATATTTTTAGGTTTATATTTTATTGAAAAATACTTTAAAAAAGTAATTTATAATCTCCTCATGTGATCGCTTCTCACGTAACCAGTGGGGCTCATGTGGGGCTCACTCCCATTTTTTATTAATGATTTGTTATGTTCACATACTAATTTTGTTTATTTATTTATTTTGATGCAGTCAATCGAGTATGGCGTTCTTTGGAGTTAGGTACATCAACTTTCATTCATTAATCTAGACTTCTTTACTTGGTTTCTATGTAATTCTTATCTTCTTTTTGTTGATTTTCGAACTTCTACATGTCAGAACAAAATTTTAACGGTTTTTTTTGGTTATATACTGCAGTATTTTTTAGTTTACAATACAATCGATTTAATTACACCACACTCACAATCAATTTCTTCTGCGAAACTACACAAAGATTGCATATTAATTTCTATTGTGTTCATATTATTTTCTTTCATTCTCTTTCATTTTTTCATAGGATCTATTGATGATCAAGGAGGCCGCTTTTCAATTGAAAGACATCTATTTTAAAGAAACCACTGCATTGCAATCACATTAGCAATTTTTTTAAACTTCTTATAAGGGGAAAATGAGTTGTTTATAATCTTTTTAAGCTTCTTTGGGTTAAAAAAATATTAAAAATCTTAACTTGTTAACCATATCACTATTATTGTCAAGGTTCAAATATAAATTACTGCTCATAAAAGAAAATTGAATAGTTTATAATGTTTGAGCCTAGCATAAGGAGAAATTTTAATGGCTTTTTTTCCTTCATAGAATTAGAACAAAACTGTCAAGGTCATATGAACATTATTGTTTAGGTTCAATATTAATTTTTTTTTTCCATAATGTTCGATAATTAACATCGACCTCATACCTTTGAGTGCGGAAGTATTCTTGAATCTTAAATTGATCACGGTTTTCACGGTCGGTCGTACAATCACATTGGAAAGTACACGCACTTTCACAGTTTAATTACCCAACTCTTATGTTAAGATATGCTCTTGAGAGAATCCATGACTTGCATGCGAGTAACTAGTTTAGGATTGTTTGGGATGATAAGTACCCATTATTGATATTTGTCTCGTTATGCCCTAAACTCATTTTGTTACATTGGAAAGTACACGCAAATGAGTTATTTATAATGTTTGAGCCTCTACAATTTTGTTATTCTTAGAGTTTTTCCTTCATAGAATTATAACAAAACTGTCAAGGTCATATGAACATTATTGTTTATATTATTTTTTTTTTTGATAATGTTCGATAACTAACATCGACCGCATACCTTGAGCGTGGAAGTATTCTTGAATCTTGAATTGATCACGGTTTTCACGGTCGGTCGTACAATCACATTGGAAAGTACACACACTTTCACCTCTTATGTTAAGATATGCTCTTGAGATCCATGTTTTCTTTGGTAGTTATTGGGTTAGTTTTTAAAACTCCTAAATAACTGCTTGTGATGGTGGACTTCATATTTAACCAATCTTAATCATATTAATTCTTTTGTATCATTTTCCTCTGAAGCCAATCATACGGGTAAATAAACTATCCGACCTGCGAGTAACTAGTTAGTCATAATATATGCCCTAAACTCATTTTGTTACATTAGTCATAATATATGCCCTAAACTCATTCACAATTATGGAAAAAAAATTCCTTTTTTTGAGGTCTATTACACAGTAATGAAGAGGTCTTATATATGGCTTTAATATAAGTTATTGGATATTCATATCACTCATTTATCATTATCATGACCTCATCTTGACTCCTCTCCATGGCGAGATATTTCAATAACTTCTCATTGCTATATAACATACTTTCTCATCTTGTATGTGTGTGCACCGGTGTTTTATATTAAACAAACATATGAAAAATATGAAGAAAAAAAGAAATATTTATTATAGTACAAATGAAGTGTGATACAACAATTTATCACATTCTAGGCAATTCTAGAGATTTAACATGTCCTACATACACAGTGTCTCTCACAAAGTTGTATTTAATATCAATATGCATAGTTCTGCTATGACATTTTGGATCTTTCGTGTGTAAGTAATCGCTGCAGTCGCTGCCCGACTGTCATAAAATATCGTTACAAACATTGGAATGTCCAATACTCCCAATTGTAGAAATCTCACATCCGCCTCCATCGTTGATAAGGCTATGTATGTTTGCTTCTTACTATCCAGGAGACGGCGACATTATTAAGTAAAAAAGCATATCCGGACGTTGATTTACGTTCATTTAGGGCTCCTCCCCAATCAGCATCCGAGATATCTGAAATATGAAAATCCTCTTAGATATCATAGGGAATAATTCGCAGCACCTCTCAGATAACTGAAAATCCTTTTTACAGCTTTCTAATGTGCTCTTTCTGGATTTGATTGATAATTACTCACTAGACTCACGACATAGCAAATATCCGGCCGAGTACACATCATTGCGTACATCAGGCTCCCAACAGCATTGGAATAGCGAACATTTTTCTTTTCATTTCGCCCTTCTAGAGTCTTAGGACATAACCTAAGGCTTAAAACCCCATCTTTCGCAATAGGGTTGTCAATGGGTTTGCAACTACTCATGTTAAAATGTTTAAGAATCTTATTAATATATGACCCTTGCGATGGAGTTAAAAGTTTTCTTGAACGGTCTCTTTGGATCTTAACCCCGAGAATATAATTTGCATCTCCCATGTCCTTCATTTCAAAATTGGAGGACAACCATTCTTTAATGGTGACAACATGCTTCTTGTTATTCTCAGCCAATAAAATATCATCCACAAAAAGTGATAGTATCACAAATCTATCTTCAAACTGCTTTACATACACACAGTGGTCTTAATCAATCATCACAAATCCAAATGTGATCATGAATTGATGATATTTCAAATACCACTGTATGGATGGTTGAAGTCCGCATACTTTGCTCTCCTGACCTTTAACAATGAAACCTATTGGTTGTTCCATGTAGATTTCCTCATCCAATTCTCTATTGAGAAATGCAGAAATGCAGTCTTGATATCTATCCGGTGTAATTCTAAGTTCAGATGTGCCACTATAGATAAAATAAGGTGAATAGAGGCAAACTTAACTATATGAGAAAATGGTTCTTTGTAATCTACAACTTCTTGTTAGGTATAACCTTTTGCCATAAAACAAGCTTCAATAGAACCATCCGCATTACGCTTAATTTTGAGAATCCATTTATTCCCAATTGCTTTGCATCCTGGCAAAAGATCGACCAAGTCCCAAACATGGTTGGTACTCGTTGACTCTATTTCCTCTTCCATCGCATTTTTCCATTCTTCCTTTGCAAGACACGAGAGCTTCTTTCAATGTTTGTGACTCCTCGCCATCTTGAGGAGTAACAATAAATACTTCTCTCTCAATCTCAAAACGACGTCGCGGGATACTGTTACAGATACTCCTTCATATTAGAGCTTCTTGTCGAATAGACTCTCTAGGTATTTCGCTCCCACCTGGATCAAGATGTCTAGGCATTTCCTAATTTTCCTCAACTACATCAGGAGGTTTGGGGAAATCCTCATTGACCCTAAGTGCGCTAAAACCGTGACATGCCTGTCGCCTAAAATCCCGTCACGAGAAACCTAGTCACGCCTTTAACCATGACCATGTCTCTTTTTCGTTATGATTAAGACCGTGACCATATACGCGGCATTACCAAAAACGGATCAAACAACTAAATGAAATCTGTGTAGGTATATGTATTCACCGTTATAATCGTGACCATTTTATGGTCATAGTTTAAACCGTGACCATATATCTCGTATGGTCACTGTCACGTCCCGCTTCCCAAAATACAGACTACGAGGGGTGACTAGGCCAACCATGCTCCTACGATCAGGGAATAATCCCGCCGTAGTCACACTTTGGCTTCTAGCATTACATGGTAGTCAGTAAACAGTGCAAGAGTAAAGGAAATCCCAATTCACAACTTTTAATTATATCAGAATAAAAAGATTTCGAGATACATTTATTTTGCATAAGGGAAAAACTAACCAACGAAATACAGGGTGCTTAAAGCAAAAGAAATGGCGCTGATGATACAGTCTAGACCTCCGTGATCTCGAAGGGCCGGTTCTGCTCCGTGACTGGGTCCACTTCGTCCTCTGAGCATGCACACTCAGGTCGTCAGGGCGACACATATAGCAATAAATATATATAATGGGTACAATGCTATTAAACATGAAAGGCGCAACAGAATACAGAACATGAGAATAATGAATATCAAATAAATATGAACAGTGCGATATGAGCATCATATCGGTAAACCAGGTAATGTGTGTGTCGCTACTTATCAGTCACTAAGTCGATGAAATCAATTGGTGGAAAGGATGCTCGTGTTTAACAAGGGTCTCGTGCATGCCCGAGACTACGGTCTACTGTTGTCCGGGACATAACCATGCAGCCGTGCCGCTAGGCCCACAACCTAATGTGTGTGTGTGTGTGTGTGTGTGTGTGTGTGTGTATATCACTAATAGCGAATGATCATCCTCTAAATCACTGTACCTCGCTAAATACGAGTTCAATATCACCTTGATTTCCCCCATTCCCCGGGTCATAATATGTATTCAAGCATTAGATAGGTTGTGAACAAATACGTATCGGTTTCACTTTCAATCACATTTCCACTTATCAATATCACTTTCGCATTTGCCACAACCCAATCACTAACACTTATAAATCGACAATGCAAAACAGTCGTTAGGTCTTAGTGTAACGATTACTATGCAGGAGGTATAGAGCAAACACAAAATAGGTAGAAATGCACCGAACAGATATTCATTAAATCACGACAGCCAACGCCACATGACTTGCAAAATTCATCATAAATCACCCGTATAGAGTAGACCGAAACAATATAAAAGGCGTACAATGTATATTTGATTATTTACGTAGTAAAAGTAGTTTCATGTCAAACGGAATTCAGGTTAGGGACTTATCGTCATTTTAAATCAGCGATCAGTTGCTGGAATTCCAGTTTCAGAACTGGAAGTCCAACTTCGTGCGCAGTTTACAAGGGATTATGTTCAGATTCAGGTGTTTCCCCAGTTGAATAAAATCTAGTTCTATCTGTTAGGTTTCCAACGCATCAAGCGGATTATCAATAGCCTTCCTGTACTAGAAGTTATGTCCTGTTTAATGTTATGGTGTAAGAAATGTCACTGCAGAAACTGCAGAACACATCAACATTCTAAAATACAAACTAAATATCAAACGACTGTGAAACTGCACGGGAACAGATTCATGTGTTATCTAACTAAATTATCTACGCGATTATATGGGGTTCCATGCATTTTCAGTTTTAAGTAAGGACATGCAGGTATTTAAATTCAGGCATCCTCGTGAAATGCTGCCCCAGACTGCAGTCCAGTGCCGCATTCGCAGCCAAATCTTGTTACAGTAATCTATAAATGTCGAGAAATAAACAATGTATGGTTCTATATTATTGATTCGTCTTTGATATGAGCCGTATAACATCACATTCCAAACTGTATTGAATTTACAATGATTTTAACGAGGTAACATGCGCGGTACATGCGCGGTAAAATTTCAGATTTAGTGTCGCCTTTAGGAGGCGACTTTACATGATTATACACGATATTTTGCATCCGAATTCCTACACGGTATTCGTATCAATAAAGGGATCTAACGCAGGTTCCGCCATAACAAGATATGTTTTGGTCTATAGTTCGCATCAAACATTAGGGTAGTGTTTGGTAATCGGTTATAAACACACATCGACACTACTATATAACAAAATAATCTAACATTATTATCTAAATTAGGTATTAAGATAGCATGAACAACAAGAGATGGATTTTATCTTGCCTTTGGCGAAAGTGGTACGACTGAGGCGGCAGCACGACACGGGCTATAACCACGGCACGATTCACGCGTGACTAGCACGACTCTGGTGATGACTTGGGGAGGCTCGGCACGATGCAGAGGTGAGAACGGGTGCTGTGACACGGTGGTGAGGGAAGCGGAGCTCCGGGGTGTTGTGGCGACGAGAGAGGAGGTGGCGTCAGTGGTGTCGAGCTCCGGTGGCGGTTGCAATGGGGAAGGACGCGCTCGGGTGAGGGGATGGAGTTGAGGCTCGTCGCTGAGGTGGAGCTGGTGGTGGCTGCGGCGATGGATGCAAGGGCCCGGTGGGTCGATGGAGGCAGCGAGGCGGCAGTGGGTTCATGGCGTCGGTGGGCTCGAACTGAAGGAGGAGGGGCTCGTCGGCTGTGAAGAGGGAGCACCGGGGATGGAGTTGGGTTGGCTTGGGAGCTCGAAGGTGTCGATGGTCGCTTGAGGTGGTCGTCGTGGCCGTTGGGGAGCGAGTCTCGTAGAGACATCGGCAAGGGGGAGAGAGAGGGGAGCAGTGAGGATTTGTGGAGGTGATCTCGGGGATTCGTTGGCATAGGGCGCGGTCGTTACGGCGTAGGCGCGAGGTAGGAAGAGACGTTGGGGAAAGGAAATGAGCGGGAAAAGAAAACGAGGCGAGGGAGAAGAAGAAGGAAGTGGGTGAGTCGGGTCTGGTAGTGTTAGGGTTAGGTTTAGGAGTTAGGATTAATAATTAAGTAAAATAATAAAAAAATATTTAAAAATCTAAAAAAGTGCAAAATTATTCTAGGAAAATCTGAAAAAAATATATGGAAAAATATATACGAGAACCGGTGATTTACAGTCACGGTTTAAACCGTGACCAAAAGGTTAAACTATAATATAGAATACCTGCTATAGTAGGTAACCGTGACTATATAGATCTCATAGTTACGGTTTAAACAGTGACCATAAGGGAAAACCATAGTGAAGTTTAAACTATAATATAGAATACCTGTTATAGAAGGTAACCGTGACTATATCCTATGGTCATGGTTAAAACCGTGACCATATTATCAATTTTTTTAAACAGAAATCTACGCGCTCCACGCGCGCTTCTTTCAATTACAACCAACAATAGATGATGATAATACGATCAAATCTCGCACAATTATAACAATCAAGAAGTAATATGATTAGAATCAAACACAATTATAAACAAAATATATACACCAAACAGTATAATCAATAAACCAATAAAACAAATGTTTGTATCAACAAATCAAATGTTTGTATCAAAAACTCAATAATCTTTAGTCGTTGGGACGATTAAGCTCCATCGTCCCGTGACTTGAATATACTCCCAAACTCATCTCGTATGGCTTGCCTGATAGCCTCTACATTTGACCGCCTCAACCCCTCGATCTGCGCATCAAGCATATCCACCCACACATTAAGCTGCTCCACTCGATCTTGGAGCCGACGAATCTCCTTCTGCAACGCAGCGGCCATATCTTCCCGCGTCTAGGCCACAACGTACTCGTGGACGGACAGAGGCCTGGCAAAGTATCGGTGGGCCCAAGGACCAACCCCGCGCTCATAACCACCATGATGTCTGCCGGATATCGAATCCAGAATAGGAACAATGGCGGTAATCGAGTCGTCGGGGCCAAGTCCTAAGGCATTTGTCCTCTCCTGGAACTGGGTCTGTGAAGAATACACACACACACACGTGTTAATTTAAATACAGTATCGACTTGATTATATGAAACTTACTATGTACTCGCCCGTGCCCTTGAGTAACGCGGACCGTCTCCTGGTAGCAGTGTAGTTGGCGGGGTCTTTCTTTTTCTGCGATAAAATTAGGATTTATTTCAATAAGTAATTTGCGACAAAGAAAACATATATTTTTAAACGTCAAAATACTCACGAGCTGGTGTTGAGTGCTAGCCTGCGACTACTTCCCTTGGATCAGGATAGCGCGTTCTCTGACGTCCTTGTTCCAGTTCTCCCTCTTACGAATCGACGCCGCCTTACAAATATATTGAAGAAAATATTATATATCACAAAATATGATTTCATGTTATATTATTATAATCTTAAAAATTAAATTTATACCTGAACATCATCACGCTCGTAAAACGTGACTAGCAGCGGTCAATCCTCACTCTAGACATCCTGAAAAATGGCCTCCATTTCGCCTCCCTTTATTCCTCAGTCGTCGTAGCCCAGGTAATGTAATGATGCTTCCTTCATATCGACGTCTCTTCTTGATAACTTGGCATTTAGATATGACCTAGTCTATGGGCCGATATGCATCGAACAGCGTATGAATGCCATCCTCGCCGATGACGCCAATGAATCTGTAATGTCCCTGGGTCTGAAATTACAAAAATTTAAATATATATATATATATATATATATATAACGACGATTAAATTTAAATGTATAAAAGGATATGTGATACCTTGCTGATCAGTCATATTTATTGCACATTTGCACAGTCATTTTCCCTATTATTATTAATTATTAAAATGTGTTATTTATAATTTCAGAACATATATGGGTTTATTTGTAAAAAGAATTTTGTCATATGTTTCTTAATTTATAATTAATATAATTGAGGAATATATGCATATCATATTTAAATAAAATATTCATGAGATTATTAATTATTAAAATATGCATATTATATCATATCAAATATTCTTAACCAATATTATTAAGATATCATATCATATCATTGGTTGGAGTATTATCTCAAATAAAACAAATACTACTAACAATTTGATTTGAGATATTGTGCAGGTTTAAAATAACAAATCAGCTCAAGACTGCAAAGAGGATTGAGGAAATCAAATCAAATCGAATGAGCAAACCAAATTTGCCGAATATTGGGAGCAAATTGAAGAATCTCACAACTGCAGAGAGAAAGAGAAATTTTCGGAATATTTTTATCAGAAAAATCTCCTAACATCACAAGAAGAAGGCACGAAAAACCTGGAGACGCAACTCCATCAGAAGGCGGCGGAACCGCGATTAAAAGGAGCAAGGAGCGGCGGAAGCGCGGTCTAATCGTGGTCGTTGGATATGAGAATTCAAAGGCATGATCGACTTTTCACATAGTTTAAGATGACATTAAGGTTTCAAGTTCCAGATCCTGTAAAAAGGACCGAGTGCAATTAGGGTTAATCATCTATCCATTGATCTACTGATCGAGCAATCTAAATCTCTCAAGAAAATTAGGGTTTGTAGTTTAGTTTTTTAGCGATCAACTTCTGTAATGCAATTTATTATTCAATAAAAGGTAGATTTTTTTTAATCTTTTCTCATTACTTTCCGCATTTTAATTTCTGCATTTACTTTCCGTAATTTTAATTTTGTTATTTCTTATGGGTTCATTCATCTTTAATCTTTCCTCATTTACTTCGTTTTCCCCGATGAGTGTGTAAATTCTTGCTTGCTAGGGGTTGTAGGATAGGGTAATATAATGGATGAAAAAATCCCTTAATTTCTTTTTAAAGTTTTAATTTTTATAAACTTTAGCAAAATAAGACTTAATCCTCTTATTCGGCCATGTTATCTATTCATAATAGTTACGACAACGATTTGAGATTCATTAATACTTGATTTGTTGAGGGCTAGAGATAAATAGGGATCAATGGAAGGACAAGGGTCGGTAGAGAGAAACCCTAATTCTTCCAAAAATCCTAATCCACATCCATAGCTATTTCTCTAGTATTAAATAATTAAAAAATAAAAAGAATTATTTTTAAAACTCTATTCATTAACTACTCAATCCGATAAACCCTAAAATCCCTTCTCTTATAAATTTTCAAATTTTCTTAGTATAAAACGATAAGAATCCACCTTTCTTTATTAACTCGTCTAAAACAAGATTAGTAATTTACCATTTCCCTGTAGAAGACCCGTACTCACTATCGGCCAGCTATTGCGACACCGTTATTAATTGCGGTATTTAGAACACATACAAAGACTCAGTTTTTCACACCAATCAAATGGCGCAATTACTGGGGAAATAGTAGTGATATTTTTCTTGTTATTCGGCTTGATTTCTAAAAAAATCCAGAAAAAAATAAAAATAAAAAGAGAACCAAAAAACTGCATTTTGTGTTTTTAAAGATTCTTGTGCGAGTTTTGCAAGAAATTTGGAGCAATTGGAGCGAACCAACAGAGATTCAGAGACAATCAAATAGGACCAGATGAGCATTGGAATGCTGTGAAAATTTTTGGAGAAGAGACTCCATCAAACGGCGGTGGAACCGTGGCCAAAAGGCGTGTTTGGCGGCTGAACCGTGGCCATCTTGGGGAGTTAAGCCCCCAAATCTTTCAAATATTATTTTATCGTCTTTCGCTCTCCTCTGAAGCTCCAATAAACTGTTTTTACCTGCAGGATTCTTTGCAAACAACGCCGCTAAAAAAATCTATTTGCGTGTTTTTGGATTGTTTTGCATATTTAAAACGGACATTAAGGGGCAAGAAACCCAACTTTAGATTAGGTAGGGATTTCATCATCCTTCCTAGGCCCCACAAATCACAAACAAGTATACATGTCACGCCCCGCTTCTCAATATACGGAGAAGTAAACGTGACGGGCCGCGACATATTTACTCAGAAGTAAACACGCTAAGCGTAAATAAGCAATATAAATAAATACACAAGATTAACAAGAGATGTAATAATAAACAACAACTTTTATTAGCATTCTTTCTTTACATTACAACTGATTTGAAAAGAAATGTACAATGATAAAAACAATGCCTAAACAGTGGCATACGAATGAAAAGGAAATAAATACAAGTAGTCTAGAAGTTTGGCCCTTCTGTGAACTGATCCAAGTCCTCCTAGCTGGGCTCGGTCTCTGAGAGTCGAGTCCTCCTGACGAACATTCCAAGAAAAGAAAGAAACAGGAATGTCGTCAGCGAACTAACGCTCGGTAAGTCCCAAAAGAAAGAATAGAATAGAACAAGTAGATAGGGAAGAACTGATAATTTATACAGGTATATATTTGTTAAACTAACGTAGTTGTTTGTAGCTTGGTACAGAACGTGTCAGTGTATACGAGAAGAGTCTAACTTTCCCCGTGGACTAAGGTAACCCGGTAGTACAAGGCCCCGTCAAGACCCATGGGACAACAACAATAGATGTTTATCTACGTCTTTTAGTGTCCATCATCGTGCCACTTTTAACACATTCCGTACCAATCTACCCCGTTAAAACCCCGTAATGTATATTGTATTGATTTGTAGTTATCAGACTTGCCGAGACCATGGATATAAGTTGTTCATGTAAACGATTTAGGATGTATTAAGTAGTCATGTAGTCAAGTCAAGTCATAGCCAAGTCATAGCTATGGTTCGGTCAAGTCAAGTCATGTTTGCATGTTGATATTGTTCTGGTATTCAGGTTCAGGTTCAAGTATACATGTTGGTATATTGGATTCATATTTGTTTTGGATTCATGTTTGGATTGTGTCACGCCCCGCTTCCCAAAATACGGAATACAAGGGTGACAAGGCCAGCCATGCTCCTATGATCAAGGAAAAATCCTGTCGTAGTCACATTTTGGCTTCTAGAATTATATGGTAATCGGTAAAATACAATACGGGTAAAGAGAATGCAGTCACTAAAACTATCGGATATAAAGAAATCTGAGCTCAATGGAAGTAGGTAAAAAGGCAACTAACCAGGAATATCAATAGAGAAATGTAACTGGTTCACTGGTCTGGATCTTCATGGTCTTCTCGAGATCAGACGAATCCACCTCTATCACTGAGCATGCATACTCAGGTCGTCAGGACGACACAATAGCAATATTATAATAACAACAAGAGACAAGGAAATAAAATAATGACAGTGGAGATGATAAATGCAGGCAATCAATATGTCAATAACTGATGCAGTGTATGATCTGTGTCCCTGTCGGTCTCTAGTCATATTGAAATCGAGTTGTGGAAGGAGTGATCATGTTTAACGAGGGTCTCGTACGTACCTGAGACTACGGTCCACTGTTGCCCGGGACATAACCCTGTCAGCCGGACCGCTAGGTCCAACCTAATATATAAGAGTCGCTGTTCGAATGATCATCCTCTAAATCACCGACCTTGCTAAATACAATTTCCTTTCCACTTCGATTTTCCCTTTTTCCCCAGGTTTCACTATTCACGAGTATGGGCTAGTTGTGTACAAGTACGCATCAATAACACGATTTTTTTCACTGTTCACTGTATGGTCCATTGTCACGAATCACTCACTATTCACTGGCGTACTTGACACAACCACACCGATACTGTACACGTTCGACAATGCAATATACACTGAGAATTAACACGAATGTTCACTATCACTAGAGGTTTTGTAGTCGGGTAAAATTGTGAATCATGCCGCTAAACAGTTTACGTGCAGTACAAGTCGTTATGCATCTTATGAACATAGAAAATTCGTATTAAATTATGCGTTCAGAATTAAGCAAAGATAAAAAATCAGTAATAAGTAAACTCAGTTGGCAGTTCAACAAAATTGATTTCAAGTCGATCGGGTTTCGGGTTCGTAAGTTACGGTCGTTTCATTTTAAGTGTTCGCTGCTGGAAATTCAGTTCCTGAACTGAAAGTCCATTTCGTAACACAGTTTTCACCCTGTTGGAATCAAAATTAGGCGATGCTATAGTTGAACAAAATTTAGTTTTATCAGTTAGGTTTCCAAATCACCAGACGGATCGATAATATACATGGTGTACTGGAAGTTATGCATTGTACGATAAAGGGGTATACGTTCTGTCCTTGTTTGGGACTGCTATATGTTCTGTTGATTTAAAATATAATTTAAATAGTAAACGACAGTAAAAACAAATGAAACCACTTTCAATGGTTATCTAACAGATTTATCTTCGCTATGGTATAGGGTTCCGCATCATAACATTTTCTTACAGCAGGTTGAAAGTATTACAAAACGAGAATCGACAGCCAGTGCTGCTCTGGACTGCAGTCCAGAGCCGCACTCCGAACCAGTTTCCGTTACCTTTTTAGCATAGAAACAGATTAAAACTCTTATAGGGTTCTAGGTCGTCGAGTCGGCTTAGATATGAGCCCTCGAACGCAACATTCTGATTTGTAACCAATTAACTGTGATTTTTACAAGGTTCAGGTAGGGGAAAATTTCAGTTTTAACGGGTCTAAATGGGAAAGACCTATCACGTCATTAAAGACCGTATTTTCTAGCCAAATCATAACACAACGTTCGTTATCACTAGGGACATCCTATGTGATTAGTTTCCGTCAATTTAACGGGGGTTTTCCATTCGGGTTTTGCATCGAACACTTGTATTACATTCGCACGAAAAGTATATTTGAAATTGATTGGTAATTGAATTGAATAGGTAATATTAGCATGAAGCATGCATTATACTTTCCTGGCGATGTATCGACAACGGTACGGTAGCGGCAACGGCACGGTAGCGGCAACGGCACGATCGTGACACAAGCGCGGCACGGCAACTCGACTTGGCTCGAGCTCGAGTTCTCGGCAGTGACGGCTTGGTTGCTGGGGTCTTGACAGCGAGGGTGGTGGTGGTCACTGTTGTCGGCGCTCGATGGCGAGGCAACCGGGGTGGCTGAGGTGGTCACGGTGTTGCAGTGGGGAAGGGGAGACAGTGTAGGAGGTCGTGGTGGTGGTCACGACGATGGCAGGGAGGGGCTGGCCGAGGTGCACAGAAGGGTTGGTTGTGGGTGTTCTGCTGTAGTTTGGGTGGAGCTTGGAGTGGGGGCTCTGTTGGCGTCGAGGTAGGTGGAAGCAGCGGTGGTGTGAGGAAGGAAGTGGAGTGAGAGGGAGAATGAGAGTGAGGGGGAGAGAGAGGTGGGTTTTGGTGAGAGAGGGAGAGAGAGAGACGGGGTCGAGGGAAGTTTCGCGAGTGCGCGTGCGCGAGGTCGTGGGTCAAGGAGTGGGGACGTGGTCGTGACGAGGAGCGGGGGCATGGGGACGAGCGGCGGGGACGTGGGGAAAGAAAGAAAGAAGCGGGAAAAGAAAAAGGTGGGGAAGAAGAGGACGGGTCGGGTAAGGGGCTTGGGCCGGGTATGGGTATGGGCTTGGGCCGGGATTTTAGTTTAGGAAAAATTTAGAATTTAAAAATATGCACCTAAGTTCCTACAAAATAATGAGAAAATAGAAAAATATTCAAGGGGGCTTGGAAAAATATGGAAAAGTTTTATTTACGAAACAGGGAATTTACCGATTGGATTCAGATTGATTTGGACTCAGACTTGAGTCAGACACTTTAAACAGAATTTTGATCCTGAATTAAGTTTAGGAATTATCGGTAACTGCTGCACATAGACGGCATGATTTGTGTCTTTTTCCAAGAATATTACCATTGATAACTTCGTTAAGTTTTTCTACATTAAATAGGCAAGCACTCACTTTCTCCGGCTCCCTGAGTCTCAAGAGAATTGATCCCGCTTAAACTTATATATACTAAAGTCCTTAAAAGCAATATATATAACTCGAAGGGGTTTTATGAAAAATATTTTTTATACTTTCAAAATAAACCTCGAATATTTATTTCTCATATTTAGGGTTTCATGGATGTAACTTTTAAGATTTGAGGTGTTTTAGTGAATATTAACTTAGCTCGAATAGTTCATGGTATTTTAGTGTAAAACTTGTCTTGTATTGATACTTGATGGTATTTTAGTGAAACCTGTCATTCTTTTATCTTTTTAGAAAACATGGAATTTTATTATATCTTGAGAATATGTGGTTTTAATAATATTTATATATTATTAAAAATTAATTTTATTATCAAATAGAAAATGCCGTTTTTCTTAAACATCGTATTAAAATTCTTTCGAGACCGAATGCTCTATGAGGAGGTCTGCATCTCACTCTACTAGCCTAAGAATGTGCGATAATCTGCACCATCTAATAGCGGGTTCCCCAAAATGGGTTGTAGAGGCATAATTGTAAGAAGTTTGATAATACAATTCAAAGAAAAATCAGTTTTTATAGCTCATGGTATTTAAATGTAAAAGTTTAATTATAGTTATTTAACATGGAGTTTTAGAGTGAAAATTGTTTCTAAATGTTAGTTTAATGATTAACAAGCAAGGTATAGAAATATGAACGAGTAATTCTTAGGAAGAATTGTAGTCAAAGATTTTAGAATCAAATGTCGGTATAACTCCACTTACCGATATGTTTTGAAAAAGAGAACTTTTATTGTAGAAAGAGAAGAAGGGGGTGGGACTTACTTGGTAGAAGGAAAGAGGGAAGGTAAAAGAAGATGTGGAAGCTTTCGTAGTGTCGTGGGGTTGTCGGAACTTGTGTAGAACCTCATCGGAAGTCGTTCTTGGGCTAACTCCACTTCAACTTCACTTGTACTTAGAAAATTTTAATATTTTTTACTAGAATTTTCAGAATGAGGAGGGGCTAGGGTATGGGGTTGTATTTATAGTATGAAATTAACATTGAATTAAAATGCATTTAAAATTGGATTAAATGTGAAATTGAATTCTCTGTTAAATTGCAAAGAAAACAAACAGTGCAGGGGTAATGAGTTAGACCAAAGGGTTTTGTGTGCAAAACATGGGCACCACTGCTAACGGTTGGACCGTCGGCGCCGGTCCCAATCCCGATCTCGCCAGCCATGTGGAGGAGTTAGACCGTCGGATTCTTGCCGCCTGTCCTACTCAGTGTACACAACATTTTACACATGTTTATTTTTCCTGACGGTTCATTTTTACGTGTAGTGCACGTGTAAACTTTTGGGCTTCCAAAAAGATTAAAAGAAAAATCAGGAAAATTAATGTGTGGCTGATGGGATTCGAACACATGGGCCACGTCACAGTAGTGCAAGGGCTTTACCAGTGAGCTACAAGTGCTTTCTTGCTGTTCTTAAACAAATATAACTTTTAAATTGTGCTCAGACTTGCAAACTCCTTTATGTACTTTAAGAAAAAAAAATTTGTACAGAAAATTCAGGGTCGTTACAATACGCATAACCCTATATCAATAAAGCCTCTAAGGACAATCACACTCAATTAGGACAAGGGAGGATTGTGGGTAATCTATTGCTTATCCGCATTTCTCTTGTGGTGTCTAAGGCAAGTATGACTAAAGGGGTTTACTTAATCAGGCCTGCTATTTCAGTGATTCGTATAGAGGATACCTTTCACTTACCTGATATTTACCTGGCTGCAAAATTGATAAGAAGGTGATAGAGGATTTATTCTATGTCTTGTCCTTTGGAAGTCTAGGAGCGGTCTAATGATTTGACCTAGGTGGGCCTAGCTCTAGAGACTGATTGTGCATTTTGTTATTGGTTGAGTCAAGTATTGCGTCCATCACTCTTGTCAAAGCAAAGCCTTCTTTAAATTGTTCTCACACTTTATCACACACTGCCACATGCACTAAACCCGCTCAGTGCATGATCGACTGGACACGGGATTCTAGCACCCGTTTAGTCCGCGTTTTCGCTGTCGACTCCGAGATCGATACTTTTTCACCTTCTTTTTCTCCTCCACCTATCAAGTCTCCCCAGATAGCTACACGAAACCAGGCTATATCTGGCAAGGTCGTCCTCTATACTCTGGTCCCATTCTTCAGCCTTAAGAGGACTCTCTTTCCCAGAAAAGTTCCTTGGATGCAACGCACGAAATTGCTTCACTCTAGGTGTTTCGGCTTCGGGATGGTTCATAAGAATAGCATTCTGTTGCCGCTGGTCCTCTAGAAGGATTTTGATGGCTTCTAAAAGCACCGTTTGTTCGTTGATTAGAGCGGCAATGGTTGGGGGAGGTGGTAAAGTAGGTGGTGGTGTGTTGCCATTGACATTGGTACTAGTATTGTTAGGAGAATCCATCACCTTAATAGAAAAGTAAAGGTTGGGATAGATTCAAGAAATTTGAAATGTAAGGAATGTATAGTTGTTGATTCTTATAATTCTTATGATATATTGCTTAAGACTTCATACAGAACTGACCTGCATGGGCCACCAACAAAACCTGTCACGCCCTGCTTCCCAATAGACGAAAACGGTGACGTGGCAAGCCCACAACGTATTTATTATGAAAATAAATACGTTAAGCGTAATTAAGCAATATAACAATGAACAAGAATGACAAGAGTAATAAAATGAAACAACAACTTTATTTACATTCAACTTTACATACAACTGTCTGAAATAAAAGATACAATAATAAAAGAAAATGCCTAAACAATGACATACAAAAAGTAAGTGCGGCTGGAAAGAGCTAGTAGTTGTAGGGTGTTTTTCATCACCCCATTGAGATGGGAATATGCGTACGCTTATCAGGCGCACTACAGATTCTCCCTGCCTAGGGTAGGCGGGGGTTTATTGATTATGGGGATCTGAATCTCCGGCAGCCGCGGACTAAGCTGCCGTTAATTACCTCTCGCATTTGGAGCGGGAGAACCTCCGATTGACGGGTTAAATTGGTCATGCGAACTCAATGTGCAGTGTTGTGTTTTGGATATATCGGGGGACCCGCAGACATTTTACGGGGGTCCCACTACCCAGATAGCGGGCTGGGGGTCAAGAGGGCTAGCAGCCCCCTTGCGGGGTGCGGGGAAGTGCCCCATTAGAAATTTTTTTTCTAACAGAGACAGTGTCGTGGAGTATGTGTGTGTGTGTATATATATACATATATATAAAAAAGGGAAAGGGCATCCAAAGGATGCGTGGGAAAAAACGCCAGTGCTTTGGGTACTAGCACTTTGAGCGCAAGGGCGCTAGCCCCCCCACGGGCCAGGCACGTGGGCGCTCGGGCGCTAGCGCTCTGAGCGCTAGCACCCCACGTGCCAGGCACGTGGGCGCTAGCGCTCTGAGCGCAAGAGCGCTAGCGCCCCACGTGCCAGGCACGCGGGCGCTCGGACGCTAGAGCTTTGAGCGCAACGGCGCTAGCGCTTTGGGCGCTAGCGCCTCACGTGCCGGGCACGTGGGCGCTCGGGAGGAAAAATGGACTTGGTCCCTGCAATGGGAGTTGTACTCCCAGAAAGGAGCGCTTATTATTTTGTATATATGTATATATATATGAAGAGTTAAACTCCTAAGATATTTTGAAGCTGATGAAGGGGGCTTCTCCCCTTGAACCCTGGATCTTCCCCAAAGTGGGGTTTCTGAAGATGGGTCTCCTTCTTCTTCCTTTGTTGGCCGGATCTTGAAGATCAAGAAGTATGAGATTTTAAAAATCTCTCCTTTCTGAGATCTGATGGAAGATCTGAGTTCCCCTTTATAGGTTTTGTGGTGAAAAACTATTTAGTTTTATAAAAGGAAGAGTAAAACTCTTGATTTAATTCAAAAGAAAGAAGAAGGTTTTAGAACCTTGAGGAAGAAAAAAGAGGCACAGGCCCTAATTTTTTTGAGAGGAATGAAAAGTGTATGTTTTATTCATCATCATGTTGCTTTATATAGGCTTACATATTTACATATAGCCCATTGGGGTTTACAAAATGGAATTTTGCCCATCCCATGGCTCATGTGGTATTTCTTTTTGCATATAAGCCATGGGCTTTACAAAAATTTGGCTTTATGCCCATTCATGCATAAAAAATTACATAAAAATTATTTATTACATGACTTTATTGTTGGCATGGGGAGGCTGGCCACGGGCTCGACTTTGGCATGGGCCCGCTTGACCTGAGCTTGGGCCCACCTAACTTGGGGTTGACCTTGACTTTGACTCGGTCAACCGGGGTGCAAATTTTAACCCCAACAGTAGTCTGGCTGAGTAGCAAGCTGGTCCAAGTCCTCCGGGTTGGGCTCTATCTCTTCAGAGTCTGGTCCTCCTGACGAACATTTCAATGAAAGAAACAGAAAGGAATGTCGTCAGCGAACTAGCGCTCGATAAGTCCCAAAAGAAATAAGAGAAGATAGTATGTAATGTGAATAGAAAACCAAAAGAACAACTGACAGGTAAAGTTGTATATGATTATTCATAGGTATATGATAGTTGTTTTAACGTGGTTGTTTGTAGTTTGATAAAGAAGGTATTTATGTATACGAGAGGAGTCCATCTGACTCCGTGGACTATGGTAACATGTAGTTCAAGGCCCCGTCATAACCTACGGGACAACAACATGCGACTTCATCTAGATGTCTTTTAAAATAACCTCTAGTGCCACGATATGCGTTCCGTACCAATCTACCCCTTTATTCCCGTGTATTGTATTATATAGATTAAGATTACAGGTCTTGACCGAATTCATGAATATAAAATGTTCAGGTTCATGTTCAGGATGTAATCATGTATTCAAGCAGTCATGTCAAGTTCATGCCATGTTATAACCATGGTTCGGTCAAGTCGAGTCAAGTATACAAGTTTGAGTTTAATGTTTGGATTCGAGTATTCAAGTTCATGATCAAGTATTCAAGTTCGTGTTTGATTTTGGATTCTGGTTTGAGTTTGGATTCAGATTGAGTCAGACACTTGTGAACGGATTTAACTTTTGACTTTCTTAGGTTCGGGACTAATCGGCAACTGCTGCACATGGACGGCAGGATTTGTGTCTTTTTCCAAGACAATTGTCATTGATAACTCCGTTAAATTGTCTAATTTGAATAGGCAAGCACTCACTTTCTCCGGCTCCCTGGGGCTCAAGAGAATTGATCCTGCTTAAACCTATATTAAATTAGAGTCCTTAAAATATTATTTTGCATATCTCAAGGGGTTTTTATGAAAAATATTTTAATATAGTTTAAAAAATAAATCTCGAGAGTGATTTATAATATTTAGGGTTTTCATAAGCATTTATTTTAATTATTGGGGCATTTTACTAATAAATACCTAACTTTTAAAAGTTTATGGTATTTTATTGAAAACTAGCCCTTTTATGTAACTTAATGGTATTTTATTAACATTTTAAACTTTCATTTTAGAAAATATAGTTTCATAATATATTGAAAATACGAATTGAGATGAAAAGAAGAAGAGATGAGAGGGAGTTCCACTTTACCGGAAAAGGGAGTTCTAAGTTTAAAAAGAAATGTATCGGAAGTAACTCCACTTTACCGATATATGTTTAGGAGATGAATCGAGATGAAAAGAAGAAGAGATGAGAGGGACTTACGGTTTGGTAATATCGAGAAGAGAGTAAGAAAGAAGGGAGGGGGCTTCGTGGCGTAGCGGGAACTCCGGAACGGCTTCGATCTTCGATGGAAAGAGCTTGGTTGCTAACTCCACTTGACTCCACTTGCACTTAGGAACTTTTGAGGTGATTTTGCTAGAAATTTTCAGAATAGAGGGGAGCTAAGGTACGGGGTGGTATTTATTGTGAAGAATTAAGGTTTGGGAATTAAAATTTTGGATTAAAAAGCATTAAAAATGTGTTAAATGGTGAATTGAAGAGTCTCTATTTGATTGCAGGAAAATCAAATAATGCAGGGGAGTTAAGGAGAGTCGAAGAGATGTGTGTGCAAAGCACGGAGACATTTGTCTTCATCTTGACCGTCGGCACCAGCCCAATCATGGGTTAGGGCGGTCGGATCTTGAGGCATTGCCTTGAGATTCGTGCCACGCGGGTATATTTGTGTTTACTCCATTTTGCGCTTGTTTGATTTTTCTGAAACTTTTCATTCCTCCGTGTATTACACATGCAACTCTTGGGCTTCCAAAAATTAAAAAGAAAAAATCTAAAAATAATTGAGTCTGATGGGAATAGAACGCACGGGCTATGTCACAGCAGTATAAAGGTTTTACCAGTGAGCTACAAACTGTTTCTTACTTTTATTTAACAAAAATAAGTTTTAACTCTTACACAGGCTGTAATACTCTTTTCTGTACAATAACAAGAAAATTTATGTACAGTGATTTCAGAGTCGTTACATTCTACCCTCCTTATAAAAATTTCGTCCTCGAAATTTATAATTACATTGGGACTAATTCTTAAAATGGTAAGAGTATCGTGCACGCATATCTTCTTCTCTTTCTTAAGTTGATTCTACTAGCGAATCCTTTCTCCACATCACTCAGACTAAATTTACCTCCTTATTCCATTATGTTTTCACTTTTCGGTCCAGGATTTCAACTAGTTGTTGCTTGCAGGTCAGGTCGATTTGTACTGTGAGCTCTGAGTGATCAAGTATATGGCTGGAGTCGCTCATATATCGTCGTAGGTTGTATATGTGGAACACGTTGTGCACTCTTTCCAATGAGGGTGGTAGTGCTAAACGGTATGCCATTTCTCCAACTCGTTCGAGTATGTCGAACGGTTCGGTATATCTTAGACTTAACTTACCCCTTTTTCCAAAACGTATCACTCCTCTGTTTTGAGAGATCTTCAGGAAGAGATGGTCTCGAGGTTGGAACTCCAGATGTCGACGCTTTGCATCTGTCCAATATTTCTGTCGGTCTTGGGCTATGCACATCCTTTCCCTAATCATGCGAACCAGGTCCATAGTTGCCATGCTCATCTCTGGTCCAAGGAGTTCACAATCTCTAACGTCGTCCCAATTCAACGGGGAATGACATTTCTGTCCGTAGAATGCTGCGAATGGTTCCATCCCAATACTTTCCTGATAGCTGTTGTTGTATGAAAACTCCACAAGGTGTAGGCAATCTTCCCACGAACCTCCGAAATCTAACATACAGGCTCTCAGCATGTCTTCCGGAATCTGAATTGTTCACTCGGACTGTCCATCTATTTGTGGATGATACGCCGTGCTGAAATTTAGACTCGTCCCCAGGCTAGCTTGCAGACTCTGCCAAAATTATGATCGGAATCTTGTATCATTATCGGAGACGATGCAGATAGGTACCCCGTGTAATCTCACAATCTTCTGCATGAGTTTATAGGTATTAAAACAAATATGGTACATCTTGAAGGGTTAAATCTTACTTTAGAATTTTACTCACCTCCATGTACTTCCTTGCTAACGTTTCGGTTGACTGGCCAACATGAAATGGAATAAAGTGAGCTGACTTGGTAAGTCGATTCACAATAACCCAAATTGCATCGTTACCCTTCGTGCTGCGAGAGAGTGCAGTCACGAAGTCTATGGTAATGTGCTGCCATTTCCATTCTGGGATTGGTAACGGCTGAAGTAGACCTGCAGTTCTGTGATGTTCAGCCTTCACTTGTTGATACACCAAACACTTGGCTACACTCCTTGCTACTTCTCAGCGAAGATTTGTTTCGTCGGAACATACTAGGTAAAAAGAAGAAAAAATACAGAGATTGTTCCATTCCTTCTTTGCCTCTCTAAGGGTTTAACCCTTCATACAAGAACTTAGTTCTTCCTCTAGTTGAAATCTGCAGAAGCAGTTCTCCCTACAAGTTGCGAATTTAATTCTCATCGGGGAGATTCTGTCTTGCAGATTTAAAACCTAAGGGAAAGAACTGAGTTCAAAGAATTTAATTCTTTCAAAGACATATGGGAATTTAATTCCTCTGAAAACTAGGGTTTAACCCTATATAAAGAATTTGATTCCTGCACAAACAAGAGGAGAACTTGATCCCTCAGACGATAATAATAATTTGAGACCTTCCAAACCCAAAGCTTAATGACAAGAAATGTCATTAATATGATATCAAAATCTCCAAGAACACAGAAGAACAGCCTGGTGATTCGTTAGTGTTTAACACTATAACGAGACCTCACGTGTTTTCCACGTAAGTACTTTTAATGAACAAAAAGAAAAGGCTGAGACTGCTTCACGTGTTTCCCATGCGAGTGCTTAAAAGAAGAGCAAGGAGCACTTCCTAAGACAGCCACGTGCGTTGCACGCGACCCCCAATCATGTGCCCAGCACTTCTGTATAATAGGGGAAATAAAACCCAAAGAGCAGGGCCCTTATTTGGGGCGCCTCACGTGTTTCACACGTGAGCGCCACGAGAACTAAGTGCTTAGCACTTATATAAAAAGGGGAAATAAAACCTAAAGAGCAGAGCCCATATTTAGGGTGCCTCACGTGGTCACACGTGAACGCCTCCAGAGTTCAGTGTTTAACACTGATTCAGCGCCTCACGTGGGATACACTTGAGTGCTGCATATACCAGTGCTTAGCACTGTTGGGTAACTATGAAGACCCAGACCTAGCCCAAACTGGCTAAGTTTTCCCAAGGTCAAAACCTTTTCGATTTCCAATCAATTGAGCCCCCTGTGCTCATGATTCCCCAAATTGATCTTAGTCCCAAACATGACTAATGATCTTTCAACTGATGATATCCAAAATGATATTCATCCCATATCTCCTAATATAATATTAGTCTCAAAAATGACTAATGACTCTTAGGTCCACAGCAGCCCCGCATTCCCTCAAATATGGGATTTGGTTTAAGGGTACATCTCTCCACACCTCTGATATATGTCGTCGTAATTCTTCAACGTCTTCGGAGAGGTGGCGGATCCCAACAACCAACAGCTCTTTAGTGCAATTCCAAATTGACATGCACGCCTCAAACCGGACGTGCCCCAAATTGGGCACGTTCCATATCTCCATTGTTCGTTCTTTTATGTAACAAATACACATGCGAACAGAACGAATGACGGACTGAAACATCCCTAAACTAATATTCGCCTCCAAAATGGAGACAAGGGAACGAAATGTCCTTAAACTAATATTCGCCTCCAAAATGGAGATAAGGGACCAAAATGTCCTTAAACTAATATTCGCCTCCAAAATGGCGATAATGGACCGAAACGTCCTTAAACTAAAACAATAGAGCCTAAATGCTCTTTTGTTGGATCTGAAATAAAAGTGATCCTAAAACCTTGTTAAGGGGATCTTATTCTCAAATCGGACTAACGTATCCTTAACAAAAACAAATCGAGCCCCAAATGCTCAGATACATTTAAGTCGATCTTAATCTCAAAATAGATTAACAGTTCTTAAATAAAAACCCAAATCTAAAAATATACGGATTTGGACTAATCCACGCCCTATGGGTGATGACATAAATTAGTCTCTGTATACAATCCACGGGCAACCCAAAATAAAACAAACACACACGATACGAAGTGAACTTCCGGAGCAGGAGAAAATGATTATCACGATGCGGTAATGTAATTAACCGCAGGGGTTTACGCCTGCAGGGAAGAGCTTCCCCACAATAAAAAACCTTGCATAAACGAGGGGGAATCTGATATAGTCTTCTACAACGGCCGCATCCGTCCAAACCTTCGATATACGGTTCCATAAATCAACTTGGCATTTTTGGAGAGGTGGACGGGTAAAACCAAATAGCATCTGCCCCCAAACTCAGGCAGGACGATCCATCTCAGTTCGTCTCTGTTTTCGGCGGTGAACAATGGCAGGTGCATTAGTCACTCCAAATGGTATTACGAGATATTCATAATGGCCATAACAGATCCTAAACGCCGTCTTCGGAATGTCGGACTCTTTGACCTTCACCTGATGATAACTCGAACGAAGATCTAGCTTTGAAAAGACACAAGGCCCACTTAATTGATCAAAAAGGTCATTGTTCACCGCCGAAAACCGGAGACGCGACCGCGCAGTCTCGCCTGAATTTTGGGGTAGATGATAATTGGTGCTATCCGTCCACCTTTCCGAAAATGCCAAGTTGATTTATGACATCGTGTATCGAAGGTTTAAACGGATGCGGCCGATGTAGCAGACTTCGTCAGATTCCCCCTCATTTGTGGGGTTTTTGATTGTGGGGACGCTCTTCCCTGCAGGCGCAAGCCCCTGCAGTTAATTACGCTACCGCGTCGCGGTAACAACTTTCTCCTTCTCCAGATGATCACTTCGCGTCGTGTTTTTTTGTTTTTTTTTTGGTTGCCCGTGGATTGTATACGGAGACTAATTTATGTTGTCGCCCATAGGGCGTGGATTAGTCCAAATCCGTATTTTCTTAAATTTGGGTTTGGGGGTTGGGTTTAAGGATACGTTAGTCTCATTTGAGACTAAGATCAACTTAAACGTTTGTTAAGGATACGTTAGTCTAATTTTAGACTAAGATCAACTTAACAGTTTGTTAAGGACACGTTAGTCTAATTTTAGACTAAGATCTACTTAACATGATCATTTAGATCCGACAAAAGAGCATTTGGGCTCTATTGTTTTAGTTTAGGGACTTTGCGGTCGATTACCAGTGTAAGGACATGGTGGTCCAAGGTTAAGGATATGGTGGTCCAAGGTTAAGGACATCACCAGTGTAAGGACATGGTCGATTACCAGTGTAAGGACATGGTAGTCCGTGGGTTTAAAGGGACCCCACAGTCCGAGGTTAAGGACATCACAGTCCGTGGGTTTAAAGGGACCCTACGGTCCGAGGTTAAGGACATCACAGTCCGTGGGTTTAAAGGGACCCCACAGTCCGAGGTTAAGGACATCACAGTCCGTGGGTTTAAAGGGACCCCACAGTCCAAGGTTAAGGACATCATAGTCCATGAGTTTAAGGACCTCACAGTCCATGGAATGATTGGTTATCGGGACCCGTCACCTCTCTGAAGACGTTGAAAGATTACAACGACAAATATCAGAGGAGTTCAGAGATGTACCCTTGAACCAAAGTTGATTGGGAGATCTGCAGTCCAATTTGGAACTAAGATCAATTAATTAGGTTATGAGTACATTGGCTCAGTTAAATCTGAATTAAGGACTTATGGCCAATTTGGGCTAAGTCCAATTAAGTTTGAAATGTTGGCCCTTTGTTGGCCTGTTGAGCATTTGTCTGGGTTCAGCCCCTCATTATTTAGTAATGCTAAATAAGAGTTTGAGGACTCTGAGAACATTTGTCTTCCACTGAGCACTTAAACATTATAGCTCTGGATTTTAAGGCTCATTTGAAGGGGAGATTTGTCTCTGGAAAACTTAGCCAATTTGAGCTAAGCTGATTTGAAAATAGTGTAAAACACTAGAGGACATCTGGCGGTCACGTGTCCTCACGTGATGTATTTAAAACAGTGTTAAACACTGGAGACAAAATGCTCAAAATAGTGTTAAACACTAGAAAGGAAGGGGTCACATGGGGTCATGCGAGGCGCCTGAAGATGGGGCCAGACATCCTTTATTTTATTATCAGAATATTCAAATAAGTGTTAAACACTTTTAGTCTTCAGGCTATCACGTGTTGGCACGTGATGGGTAGCCATGTATTGATTATTAAAGTGTTTATTAAGGGGTCGCGTGGGGACACGTGTGGGCACCCAAAATCAGTACTGCCTTTGGTTTTGTTCTCTTCATTTATGAGGGTCACGCGTGAGCACGTGAGGCATTGCCTCCAAGCTTTTTTTCTTCTCATTTTGGGAAGTCTGTTTAAGGGTCACGTGGGAACACGTGACCTAGTTTTGTTCTCTCTTTTTTGCTCATTGAGAATAGGGGTCACGTGTTACCACGTGACCAAGTTCTTTACGTGCATGGAGAGCTTTAAGTCTCTTGTTTTAAGAATTAAATTCTCTGTAGGGTTAAACCCTAATTCTGTTTTAGAGGAATTAAAATCCTATGTATATGGAAGAATTAAATTCGCATATAGGGTTAAACCCTATTTCTGTTTTGGAGGAATTAAATTCCTATGAATTTGGGGGAATTAAATTCCTTAAACTCAATCCTCCCTCTATGTTTTGAATCTGCATGGCAGAATCTCCCCGATGAGAATTAAATTCTCAACTTGTGGGGATATCTGCTTCTGCAGATCTTCAACCGAAGGAAGAACTATGTTCTTATTCAGAAGAGTTAAAATCTTAAATTGAGAATTAAATTCTCTTTGTTTTATGGAACTTAGATCTCTTTCCCCTTTCTCACCTAGGGTTTCTTTTCTCTGAAGAGATCTTTTTCTCTCTCTTGAGAATTAAATTCTTCTCTCTTTTTTCTGTCTGTTGTTGTTATCTCCCCAAAAAAGTAGATCCCTTCTCTTCTCTTCTTGGCTCCTATTTATAGGAGAAAGAAAAGAATCAATTTGTTTTGTCAATCTTTCATTGAAAGATTTTAATTGATTTTGTAACCAACATGATCTTTTAGATCACTCTGTGAATTTTATTCACCATTGGATTTTTAATCCAAAAGATCTTTTATCTGTTATTCCTGGAAAATTTCTGGGAAATATTTCCTTGTATAAAATCTTTCCATAAATTGGTGATTTTTAATCACCATTGGATTTTTAATCCAACGGTGCTCCATTTTACAGAGCACCATCTTTTTTGTTTGGAAAGATTTAGAGAAATATTTTTCCAGTTAGGCTTTTTGATTCCCTTTTAATTAGAATTTAATTCTATTAATTCATAGATCTTTAGGAACCCATTACGTGTTGGCACGTGACCCCCCTGATTAAGCATTTGACCAGAATTTAATTCTGTTATTTTAAAGAACTCATGAATTATCACGTGTCAGCATGTGACCCTTGGTCACGTGTTGGCACGTGATGCCCCATTGGGGTTTTTCCTTGTTATTTTATTATACTTTTAATTTTTTTCAGTGGGTTTAAAGGCCCATCACGTGTTGGCACGTGACCCCTATTTCCAATTATTTATTTTATTCAGTGCCTACAGATTTTACCTGTAAATGGTCATGTGTCTGCACATGATGCCCGATCACGTGATGCCCGGTCACGTGTGGGCACGTGATGCCCGGTCACGTGTGGGCACGTGATGCCCGGTCACGTGTGAGCACGTGATGCCTCATAACTTTTGATCCCGGATAAATTATGAGACCCATAATATATCAAATCGAAGGATTTTTCGAGACACTTTCGATACCATCAGAATTTAGCTGTTTCTCATTCGAGAGTTTGTCAAAATGCAGCCCGGAAAATACTGGTTCGCATTTTCTTCCTTAGATTACACGTGCATAGCATATTTGCTCATAACTTTTGATCCCGGATGAATTATGAAGCCCATAATATATCAAATCGAATGATTTTTTGAGACGCTTTCGATATCATCAGAATTTAGCTGTTTCACATTTAGGAGTTTGTCAAAATATAGCCCGGAAAATACTGGTTCACATTTTCTTAAACGTACTTTTGATACCTTGGGCTCTTTTGCGCAAAAAAAATGTTTTTTTTGGTGGGAACAAATGCGCCCCTCTACTTTGCCCACGTAAGTATATATGTGGGTGAAGTAGTGCAGAGTAATTCATAGTGTATGACCAGTTTTGGATTGGTATATAATCTTCAGGATCTTGATATGAGAAGATAACGAGCAGACACAAGCGTCGTCATTTATCATTGATTCAAATCTCGACTCTTAAGGGATATAGTTCCAAACCCTGAGGTCCATGAGCTGCACCTTTCTGTTTCTTTATATCTTACTCTGGCGTGAAGTAGTTTATATGCTCATGAATAATTTCTCCATTTCAGTGGCATGTAGATTTGGCAAGTGTGGCCCATAGATGGTAGATAACAGTTCATCTTGAACTCTTTATAAGGTAGCGATGGCTTAGAAAACAGGGTTAGGATCTGTTGCCTAAGAGTTTCCAACTTTATGAGCTGTGAGGGTCTCACAAAGGCTTTTCTCCCTACGAGTCGTGAGGATCTCGTAGGTGTTTTTTTTCTCCTTAGGAGTCGTGAGAACTCCTAAGTGTGTTTTCTCTTGAGAATCGTAAGGATCCCACAAGAGAATTTTCTTTATGCGTAGGGACACTAATTTCCTCGCAAGTTGAGACGAATCGAGAGATTCTCGTAAAGACATTGATTTCCTTGCGGGTCGAAACAAATCGAGAGGTTCTCGCCAAGGATGCTGATTTTCCCTGAATCAAGATAAGAAGCGATGGCTTAGGAAACAGGTTCAGATCTGCTGCCTAAGACTTTTCAACTTTATGAGCCGTGAGGGTCTCATAAAGATTTTTTCTCCCTACGAGTCGAGAGGATCTCGTAGGTGTATTTTCTCTTTAGGAATCATGAGGATTCCTAAGTGTGTTTTCTATTGAGAGTCGTAAGGATCACACAGGAGAATTTTCTTCCTTACAAGTCGAGAGGACTCGTAAGTGATTGATGAGTTGACCTACTCCCGAGTTAAATCATTGTTTCAACAGGGAGGTCGAGGGTTGACTTTGGTTTGTCTGTGCACCGCCGAGTTATGGAACTAGGAACTTTGCCGCGGCTCCGCTTTGCTGACGTCGTATATTCCTGTAGTGGCACAGATTTCTCTGCAGGTCGGCGCGAATCGAGATGGTCTCGTCAAAGACGCTGATTTCCCTGAATCGAGGTTTTTTCCAAGGACACTGATTTCCCTGGAGTCGAAATGAATCGAGGTATTCCTGCAAAGACACCGATTTCTCTACGGGCCGACACGAATCGAGGTACTCTCGTCAAGGACGCTGATTTCCCTGAATCGATGTTTTGCCAAGGACACTAATTTCCCTGGAGTTGAAACAAAACGAGGTATTCCTGCAAAGACACTGATTTCTTTGCGGGTCGACGCGAATCGAGGTGCTCTCGTCAAGGACGCTGATTGTAATACCCAGTTTTCGACGTGCTATTTTACACATTTGAATGAAATAATTTTCCTATATTTTATTCTATTTATGTTCCATTCCTTTATAGTAATCCCCTAGAATTTTACAGGATAATTCCAATTCCTAATTTATTATTTTAATCTAAACCCAATCCCCTCTCTTGGTCAGGCCCATCCCAGCCCACTTCCTTTCCTCCCGTAAAAAAATTAAATTAAACTCCTTTTTCCCAGCTCGTTTCCTTTTCAAAGCCATCCCACAACCCAACATAAATAAATTCTGATCAATAAAACCCCCGGCCCATTCTCCCCTTTCCCCTTTCCCATTCATTCTTTTTCCAAAATTCCAAGCCCAACTTTAATTTCCTTTCCCTCCTATTTCCTTCCTTTTAATTATTCCAGCCCCCAGCCCACACTTCCTTTTCTTTCTTTATTATTAATAAAGACCCCAGCCCAACCCACTCCCCTATATTTTTCCCTCAATTTTCTCCCCTCACCGGCCCGGCTCACACCCATCCAACCCGACCCAACCCGCTTCAAACCCCTCCTTCTTCCCCAACTCTATATTTTCCCGCTCGTTTCCGCTCATCGCCATGTCGCCGCTTCGCCATGCCCCGCTTCTCGCGCCCGCGACGCGCGCACTCCCCTACGACCTGCTTCCTCAATGTCCCCTCCCTCAACGGTTCCCGCCTCCCACGCCCGATCACCACGACCCAGCCACGTCCCCTCGTCCCGCAACTGCCGCGACCCCCTTGCATGCATCACTCTCTCCTCCCCCTCACTCCCGTTCACTCCCTCACTCTCTCCTCCCCCTCACTCCCGTTCTCCCCTCAATTTCCGAGCACCAACGCCCCTAGTCGTCGTCGATCATCCTCCGATAACCTCCATCGCCTTCACCCACTGCCAACACCCACGGCCGGCGCCACCTCACACTACCGACGAGCTCCCCTCGCTGCCACCGTCGACACCCCAGTAAGCCCATCTCTTCCTCTCCCCTCGCCAACGCCACACCTCCTCACTGCTCCCCATTCTCCATCGCCTGCACACCCGAGTTCGGCCGCCCCCACACCTCGACGCCGGCGAGCCCCACTGCCCTGAACCGCCTCCGTCGACCCCCATCGTCACCGAGGGAATCTCTCTATCTCCCTGAATCTCTTTCTCTCTCACTAAATTTCTCTCTCTCTTTCTCACTCTCTCTCTCTGTGAATCTCTCTCTCTCTCTCTCTGTCTCTCTCTCTCTCTCTATCTCTCTACATCTCTCTCTCTCTCTCTCAATCTCTCTCTCAGTCTCTCTACATCTCTCTCTGTCTCTCTCTATCTCTCTTTGTTTCTTTAAATCTCTCTCTCCCCTCCTCTTCATCCCTCCTCCATGCCGGAGCTACAGTGCCCGTCGCCACCACCTCCAGCCAAGACCGAGCCTCGAGGCTAGCCCAAGCCTCAAACCCAGCTCTAGCCATTTCATCGAGCACTTGCCCTTATCGTCGATCGCCGCTATTCCAGCCGTCATCGTCGCCGAAAAAGCCATGGCTTCGGTCTCTGCATCCGTCATCATCAGTAAGGTTGTAACCGTCGCAACGCCAGCGCACGTCCGTCGCACCCACCGAGACATCGAGTCCAAGAGCCCAAGCTCGTGCCGAGACCGCGAACCTTAGCCGCGCCGTTCGTTGCGTGTTCATACCGTTGCCGCTGCCGTGCATCGCCAAAGCGTCTCCACGCAAGTACCCTACTTGCTACATGCTAATTTATGTCTGTTACAAACTAAAATCGTATAAATTCCGTGTTTACAACTCACGATAAATTATATGACATAAATGTTCGATGGAAGATCCCAATGAAAAACTTCATTTAATTTGACGGAACTCGATTGCATATTTTGGCCCGTTTGGCAGTGAACCTTGTGTAGAAATTTCACTGGAAAATATGACTGTTAATGACTAAAACGAACACCCCCAAATACACCCGTAAAAACTGGGAATTTCCCGCATCTGAAAATTGTTAAAATCACCATAAATTGTGTACATATTGAAATGATGCGTTCGAGGGATCAAATCGAAGCCGACTCGACGACCTGTGACCCTATTCAAGTTTTTAATGGTTTCTATACTGAAATTATGACAAGAATTGGTTCGGAGAGCGGCTCTGAACTGTAGTCCAGAGCAACTCTGGTTATTATTTTCTGTCCCGTAATGTTTACTACTTCGTTTCCTGAACTCGTATGTTGCGGAACCCTATATCTTATTGAATATGAATCTGTTAAATAAATAACTCAAGTGATTTCACCCTATTTTATCGTCGTTTACTATTTTAACTGCAATTTAAAAGATCGGGACGCATAGCAGTTCCAAGCAGAACCAGAACCGATACCTTAGTGTTGAACAGTGCATAACTCCTGGCGTACAGACGTGATTGAGAATCCGTCTATAGAATTGAAAACCCTATTTAAAACCCTAAATTTCATTCAACTGTAGCATTGCTAAATTCTGGTCCCAACTGGGATCAAAATGCGTTGCGAAACGGACTTCCGATTCTGAAACCGGATTTCCAGCGGTGGACGCTTAAAATGAAATGGCCATATCTAGTGGTCCCGAAACCCGATTGACGTGAAACCAAATTTGCTGGATAGATAATCAAATATACTAATTATCCCATATTCATTGTTTCGATAAATTTGGCATTTATGATTTATGATAAATTATGCAAGTGGTAGGATACCGACATGTGACATCTTAATCACGCCTTACATACTGTTTTCTCATCACATCATATATATATGTCATTGCATTGGTAACCTAGTGACCACGTGCATTACCCAGTGTTAGGTATTAGTGGTGATTGTGGCAAGTACGTTAGTGTTCGTGCATGAATAGATAAGTGAAAGTGACACGTACTTGTACACAATCAGTGGACCCTATCGATTTATTGTATTGTCGACGTCTGTGGGACGCATATAAGTGTGACTATAAGTGGTATGAGACACTTATGGAAGCACTTGTATGGGTGTCACAGGTAAGGCACCAGACACTGCCCATTTATCTCGGGTATCAGTCGGGACGTGCTTGATGGAGATCCTGTCTCCAGTTCTCGCGCAGACTTGTCATGGACCGACCGGTATTTGAGATTATGGCTGGCGTTTGATGTAGACCACGGGGTGTGGGGTAGTTTGAGTGTGAGTTCAACAGAATCTCGGGAGTGTCATGCTGGCATATATATGGAGATATATGGAGATTTACAGGGTATATGATTATTACCGTGAGTTATATTTTGGGCCCGTGGTCCCTTACCCTTGGGTCCTACCCTTGGGTGGAGGACACTCGCGAGTGGTTAACTCTCACACTTGGACTGACGATAGGCTTACTGACCTGTACAGTGAGACTTAGAGACTGATAGGGATAGTGACATTGACATGCATTACTTACTGTATTGACACACCTGACATACTATTTTACTGCTTTACTGTTCAACCGCTCTTTTAGACACCCGCATTGGCTACTTCATGTTCATATCTCTACTATCTTGATTTACTGTTATATATTCATTATTACCGTATGAGTTACCACTTGCACCTATGTATATATTGCTATCGTATCGCTCTGACGACCTGAGTATGCATGCTCAGAGTGAGAAGTGGACTTAGCTTGGACCAGGACCAGACGTACCTCGAGGACATCGCGGACATTTTGATCAGCTACACAGAACCTTACTCTCTTGATCCCCATCTGGTTAGTTCTTTGTATTTTGTTTTGATTTATATACTGCATTTCTCATTACCTTTGCATTGTATTACTGGTTACCACGTAAAGCTAGAAACCGAAGTGTGACTACGGCAGGATATTTGCTTGACCGTAGGAGCATGGCTGGCCTTGTCAACCCCTCGTATTCCTTATTTTGGGAAGCGGGGTGTGACATGGTTTTGTTGGTATCAGAGCCAGGGTTTTGCTTCGATTGGGATTGCAGTTCCGTGTAGTGTTTGACAATCTAAGACATCCTTCGATTTGGATTGTAAAGTTGTTATTCTTAATCTTGATTCACATAGTGTATTCGGCTATGCATTTTGATCTATCTGCTAGAGTTTCGGGTAACTTGGCAGAGTTACGTGGTTGTAATTGTGAACTACATCATAGTTACAATACTGTACTCTGTTCGAGTGACTTAGAGCCCTACAGTTGATTCCCACTTGTTTGAATTTCACCGCACCCGATATTCTTGATTCCTTGCCTATCCCATATTGTATTTTAATTCTTATAGCGTGTTCCTTATACCGTCCTCAAATTGTTGTTTCAGGACCATGTCTTCCAACGACCCTTCCTCTATCTCCACTTCCCAGAATCAGACCGTAGAGATTCTGAATGCACTGCAAAGTCTGAAGGAAGCCCAGGAGCGAACAAACGACCTGCTAGCTGAAGGACTAAGAGAGCAGATGACTCAGGCACCCGCGGAAGTCTACAATCGCAAAGGGATCCCTGTTAGGCGCGGAAAAGAGGTAAAGATGAAGCGCCCACTCGTTCCCCAGCAACAGAAGCAACGGAAGGCCCAACGTTGTGGGTACTGTAAGAAGCCAGGACATTTTCAGAGAGATTGTCGCCGCGCCAAGGGGCAATGCTTGATTTGCGGATCTAGCAAACATCCTATCAATGGCTGCCCTAAAAGGAAGGAGCTACAAAGAGAGGATTCATCCACACTCTCCACTTCTGCTAAGTGGTGGTTATTTCCTAGTTCGAGCTTCGAGGATAGTGCGGATCCCGCGTAGGATTCAACTCGTGAGACGAGAATGCAGCAGTCCAGGAATCAAGGAAGAATTATCACGTTTTCTGCTTTCAGTAATAATGTTGTCACCTTTTGTAAATATTTCCTTTCGTTTGAAATCTTGTATCCGTCGAACGTTTAGTTGAATGCAATGGAACTTTGAGTTGTGTTATATGTATCATTCTCTTGCTTCTCGCTTTATTTATACTATTCATTGCATCAGCATTTTTAAATTTTAATTTTTCAGTCCTTACCTACCTCATGCTTTCCTTGTACTCCGTATCCTTGATTTTTCTTGATGTGTTCCACTGCCTAATCACGACCCTTTCTTTCTAGCCATGGCCCATCCTGGATCAGCGACGCCTCGAGATGAGAACATATGACAGTGTGTTTCCTTGGGCTGCATGCTGGTAAGATCAGATGACGAGATCAACGACCCACAGGTTGTTTTCGGAAACAGCGATTCCGAGGGTGAGGGATTCGCAGCCCCAGAAGTTAACTTGAGCAGCGACTCAGACGACGAAGAGGAGGACCTCGGAGAAGACCCATTAGAGGAAGATTCCGAGGAGGACCCGATAGAAGAAAATCCAGAAGGGGAAAACCTTGGGTAGAATCCAGAAGGAGAGAATCACGTGGAAGCATACCTCGATGAAGAAGCTCCAGTCGAGACAGAAGGACCAGAAGAACAAGACCCCATGGTAGAAGAACTTCCATTGGCGATCCCTGCGAGGCGATATGGGAACGGACGCCCCTATCTGAGCGCACGAGCTTACCGTAACCTGCTGGACCTCCACGACCGCGACTGACATGTTTGAGCTTTCGTCTCCTCTAGCTAAATAAAATCTGTATATAGTTTAGGCTATTTTTTCGCTGTGGATGCCTTGTTCAGACTTTTTTGAAATGAAATAAATTGCTGAGTTCGCAAATCTTTTGATCTTTTTGGTTCACATGATGCTTGATTGTTTCCCTATACAGTTATTTCCTCCTGAGATCCCCTGCACCTTGGGCTGTCTTGACCCTCGCTGAGATTAAAATGTACCGCACTCCGATCTTTTGAATGGGCCACCCTTCATCCTTCGTATGTGCCTTGTTTGAGATTCTTCTGGAGGATAGATGATAGTAAAATTTCTGAGTTAGCTAACCCTTCAGATCTTTTGATTCGCATGATGTATCGACCATTTTCTTCCCATACATCCCTTCCCCTCCTGAGGTTCATTACTGTTCACCCTTACTCCCTGTATGACCCGACCCCGGTCTCTTCGACCTTCAGTCTAAAGCCGTCACACTCCGACCTTTTGAGTGAGCCGTGCTCCATTGTAATCCCTACCCTAGCTAGCCCTATACATTTTGTGCTTTTTCCTATTACCCTATCTATATTTAAGGACAACGTTATTTGAAAATCTAGTTTTCATTATCTTGTATTTATTGAAAAGTACGTGTTATTAACTGTCTCCGTTTTATGCATTTTAAGTATACTACTATTTTTCCTATTATTTTCGATAGCGCAACCATATATTGCACATATTATTTTGTGCTATGTTTCTTATTTTCACCATGTGGTTTTCTAAGTTATGTTAAAATTGGTTGATTGATACGTTATTCTAAACTGTTTTAACCTACTGACAAATCCTTCACTATTTCAGTATGGTTATGCCCTATACTTATTATTTTAGATGCGCTACTTTTGATATACGTAGGTGTGCACATATTTATGTTTTCGATTTTATCCAGCACGCCTCGAATTTTATTATTCGTTATTGCTATTTTATTCTCTTGTACACATAGGTTGTCCTTATAGTTGTTTCTGCCTTATACTTATTTAGACCTGTCCTTTTAGTTGTGTTATTCTTACATATATAGACCTTCAAAATTTTATCCACCCGTTTTAAGTAAATCACTGTGTTAGTATTCGATGTGGTAGCCTTTCGCTTATTATTTTGTAACTTATCGTTTATTTTAAATTTCGAGGACGAAATTTTTGTAAGGGTGGTATGATGTAATACCCAGTTTTCGACGTGCTATTTTACACATTTGAATGAAATAATTTTCCTATATTTTATTCTATTTATGTTCCATTCCTTTATAGTAATCCCCTAGAATTTTACAGGATAATTCCAATTCCTAATTTATTATTTTAATCTAAACCCAATCCCCTCTCTTGGTCAGGCCCATCCCAGCCCACTTCCTTTCCTCCCCTAAAAAAATTAAATTAAACTCCTTTTTCCCAGCCCGTTTCCTTTTCAAAGCCATCCCACAACCCAACACAAATAAATTCTGATCAATAAAACCGCCAGCCCATTCTCCCCTTTCCCTTTTCCCATTCATTCTTTTTCCAAAATTCCAAGCCCAACTCTAATTTCCTTTCCCTCCTATTTCCTTCCTTTTAATTATTCCAGCCCCCGTCCAACACTTCCTTTTCTTTCTTTATTATTAATAAAGACCCCGGCCCAGCCCACTCCCCTATATTTTTCCCCTCAATTTTCTCCCCTCACCGGCCCGGCCCACACCCATCCAACCCGACCCGAACCGCTTCAAACCCCTCCTTCTTCCCCAACTCTATATTTTCCCGCTCGTTTCCTCTCATCCCTACATCGCCGCCTCGCCATGCCCCGCTTCTCGCGCCCGCGACGCGCGCACTCCCCTACGACCCGCTCTCCTCAACGTCCCCTCCCTCAACGGTTCCCGCCTCCCACACCTGTTCACCACAACCCAGCCACGTCCCCTCTTCCCGCAACTGCCGCGACCCCCTCGCCTGCATCACTCTCTCCTCCCCTGACTCCCGTTCACTCCCTCACTCTCTCCTCCCCCTCACTCCCGTTCTCCCCTCAATTTCCGAGCACCAACGCCCCTGGTCGTCGTCGATCATCCTCCAATCACCTCCATCGCCTTCACCCACTGCCAACACCCACGGCCGACGCCACCTCACACTACCGAAAAGCTCCCCTCGCTGCCGCCGTCGACACCCCAGCAAGCCCATCTCCTCCTCTCCCCTCGCCAACGCCACACCTCCTCACTGCTCCCCATTCTCCATCGCCTGCACACCCGAGTTCGGCCGCCCCTACACCTCGACGCCGGCGAGCCCCACTGCCCTGAACCGCCTCCGTCGACCCCCATTGTCACCGAGGGAATCTCTCTATCTCCCTGAATCTCTTTCTCTCTCACTAAATTTCTCTCTCTCTTTCTCACTCACACTCTCTCTCTGTGAATCTCTCTCTCTTTATCTCTCTCTGTCTCTCTCTCAGTCTCTCTCTCTCTCTCTCCGTTTCTCTACATCTCTCTCTATCTCTCTACATCTCTCTCTCTCTCTCTCTCAATCTCTCTCTCAGTCTCTCTACATCTCTCTCTGTCTCTCTCTCTCTATCTCTCTCTCTCTAAATCTCTCTCTCCCCTCCTCTTCATCCCTCCTCCCTGCCGGAGCTACAGTGCCCGTCGCCACCACCTCCAGCCGAGACCGAGCCTCGAGGCTAGCCCAAGCCTCAAACCCAGCTCTAGCCATTTCATCGAGCACTTGCCCCTATCATCGATCACCGCTATTCCAGCCGTCATCGTCGCCGAAAAAGCCGTGGCTTCGGTCTCTGCGTCCGTCATCATCAGCAAGGTTGTAACCGACGCAACGCTAGCGCACGTCTGTCGCACCCACCGAGACATCGAGTCCAAGAGCCCAAGCTCGAGCCGAGACCGCGAACCCTAGCCGTGCCGTTCGTCTCGCGTTCGTACCGTTTCTGCTGCCGTGCATCGCTAAAGCATCTCCAGGCAAGTACCCTACTTACTACATGCTAATTTATGTCTGTTACAAACTGAAATCGTATAAATTCCGTGTTTACAACTCACGATAAATTATATGACATAACTGTTCGATGCAAGATCCCAATGAAAACCTTCGTTTAATTTGACGGAACTCGATTGCATATTTTGGCCCGTCTGGCAGTGAACCTTGTGTAGAAATTTCACTGGAAAATATGACTGTTAATGACTAAAATGAACACCCCCAAATACACCTGTAAAAACTGGGAATTTCCCACATCTGAAAATTGTTAAAATCACCATAAATTGTGTACATATTGAAATGATGTGTTCGAGGGCTCAAATCGAATCCGACTCGACGACCTGTAACCCTATGCAAGTTTTTAATGGTTTTCTGTACTGAAATTATGACAAGAATTGGTTCGGAGAGCGGCTCTGGACTGTAGTCCAGAGCAACTCTGGTTATTGTTTTCTGTCCCGTAATGTTTACTACTTCGTTTCCTGAACTCTTATGTTGCAGAAACCTACACCTTATTGAAGATGAATCTGTTAACTAAATAAATCAAGTGATTTAACCCCATTTTATCGTCGTTTACTATTTTAACTGCAATTTAAAAGATCGGGACGTATAGCAGTTCCTAGCAGAACCAGAACCGATACCTTAGTGTTGAACAGTGCATAACTCCTGGCGTACAGACGCGATTCAGATTCCGTATCTTGCGTTGAAAACCCTATTTAAAACCCTAAATTTCATTCAACTGTAGCATCGCTAAATTCTGGTCCCAACTGGGATCAAAATGCGTTGCGAAACGGACTTCCGAATCTGAAACCGGATTTTCAGCGGTGGACGCTTAAAATGAAATGGCCATATCTAGTGGTCCCGAAACCCGATTGATGTGAAACAAAATTTGCTGGATAGATAATCAAATATACTAATTATCCCCTATTCATTGTTTTTCTAAATTTGGCATTTATGATTTATGATAAATTATGCAAGTGGTACGATACCGACATGTGACATCTTAATCACGCCTTACATACTGTTTTCTCATCACATCATATATATATGTCATTGCATTGGTAACCTAGTGATCATGTGCATTATCCAGTGTTAGGTATTAGTGGTGATTGTGGCAAGTACGTTAGTGTTCGTGCATGAATGGATAAGTGAAAGTGACACGTACTTGTACACAATCAGTGGACCCTATCGATTTATTGTATTGTAGACGTCTGTGGGACGCATATAAGTGTGACTATAAGTGGTATAGGACACTTATGGAAGCACTTGTATGGGTGTCATAGGTAAGGCACCAGACACTGTCCATTTATCTCGGGTATCAGTCGGGATGTGCTTGATGGAGATCCTGTCTCTAGTTCTCGCGCAAACTTGTCATGGACCGACCGGTATTTGAGGTTATGGTTGGCGTTTGATGTAGACCACGGGGTGTGGGGTAGTTTGAGTGTGAGTTCAACAGAATCTCGGGAGTCCCATGCTGGCATATATATATGGAGATATATGGAGATTTACAGGGTATATGATTATTATCGTGAGTTATATTTTGGGCCCGTGGTCCCTTACCCTTGGGTCCTACCCTTGGGTGGAGGACACTCGCGAGTGGTTGACACTCACACTTGGACTGACGATAGGCTTAGTGACCTGTACAGTGAGACTTAGATACTGATAGGGATAGTGACATTGACATGCATTACTTGCTGTATTGACACACCTGACATACTATTTTACTGCTTTACTGTTCAACCGCTCTTTTAGACACCCGCATTGGCTACTTCATGTTCATATCTCTACTATCTTGATTTACTGTTATATATTCATTATTACCGTACGAGTTATCACTTGCACCTATGTATATATTGCTATCGTGTCGCTCTGACGACCTGAGTATGCATGCTCAGAGTGAGAAGTGGACTTAGCTTGGACCAGGACCAGACGTACCTCGAGGACATCGCGGACATTTTGATCAGCTACACAGAACCTTACTCTCTTGATCCCCATCTGGTTAGTTCTTTGTATTTTGTTTTGATTTATATACTGCATTTCTCATTACCTGTGCATTGTATTACTGGTTACCACGTAAAGCTAGAAGCCGAAGTGTGACTACGGCAGGATATTTCCTTGACCGTAGGAGCATGGCTGGCCTTGTCAACCCCTCGTACTCCTTATTTTGGGAAGCGGGGCGTGACACTGATTTTCCTGAATCGAGGTTTTTACCAAGGACACTGATTTCCCTGGAGTCGAAACGAATCGAGGTATTCCTGCAAAGACACTAATTTCTCTGCGGGCCGATGCGAATCGAGATGCTCTCGTCAAGGACACTGATTTATCTGAATCGAGGTTTTTGCCAAGGACACTGATTTCCCTAGGGTTGAGACGAATCGAGGTATTCCTGCAAAGATGCTGATTTCTTTGCGGGTCGATGCGAATCGAGATGCTTTCGTCAAGGACGCTGATTTCCCTGAATCGAGGAGGTTGCCAAGGACACTGATTTCCCTGCGATGAGATGAATCGAGGTATTCTTGCAAAGACGCTGATTTCTCTGCGGCTCGATCGAATCGAGATGCTCTCGTCAAGGACGCTGATTTCCCTGAATCGAGGAGGTTGCCAAGGACACTGATTTCCCTGGGGGTGAGATGAATCGAGGTATTCTTGCAAAGACGCTGGTTTCTCTACGGGTCGACGCGAATCGAGATGCTCTCGTCAAGGACGCTGATTTCCCTGAATCGAGGAGGTTGCTAAGGACACTGATTTCCCTGCGATTGAGACGAATCGAGATATTCCTGCAAAGACGCTGATTTCTCTGCGGGTCGACGTGAATCAAGATGCTTTCGCCAAGGACGCTGATTCCCTGACTCGAGGTTTTTTCTAAGGACACTGATTTCCCTAGGAGTTGAAACAAATCGAGGTATTCCTGTAAAGAAGCTGATTTCTCTGCGGGTCGACGCGAATCGAGATGCTCTCGTCAAGGACGCTGATTTCCCTGAATCGAGGTTTTTGCCAAGGACACTGATTTCCCTGGGGTTGAGACGAATCGAGGTATTCCTGCAAAGACGCTGATTTCTCTGCGGGTCGACGCTAATCGAGATGCTCTCGTCAAGGACGCTGATTTTCCTGAATCGAGGAGGTTGCCAAGGACATTAATTTCCTCGGAGTTGAAACGAATCGAGGTATTCCTGCAAAGACACTGATTTCTTTGCGGGTCGACGCGAATCGAGGTGCTCTCGTCAAGGACGCTGATTTTCCTGAATCGAGATTTTTGCCAAGGATACTGATTTCCCTGGGGGTTGGTTGACTTATTTCCGAGACGGAGCGTTGATCCGGCAGGGAGGTCATTGGTTGACTCTAGATTGTCTGTGGACCATAGAGTCTTGGAACTAGGGACTTTGCCGTGGCTCCGTTCGGTGATGCTGCGTCCGAATCCTGTTGGAATGAGGAGGATCACCATTGCTGATTTTTAGGCTGTAGATGTTGCCGTTAAGGTTTGGAACTAGGGACTTTGCCATGGCTCCGCTTCTTTGTGACTCTGAGGTCGGTTGTTGACGTCATGTCTGCATCTGGTTGGAGTGAGGAGAAACGCCGTTGGTGATCTCTAGGCTGTCTGTGAACCGTCGAGATTTGGAACTGGAGGACTTTGCCATGGTTCCGTTGTTTTGACCCTGGGGTCGTTTGTTGACTTCGCATCTGCATCCTGCTGGAGTAAGGAGAAACGCCGATGGTGATTTCTAGGCTGTCTATGAACCGTCGAGATTTGGAATTAGAGGACTTTGTCATGGCTCCGATTGAGGTGTAGCATCTGTGTCCTGCTGGAATGAGGAGGCACACCGTTGTTGGTCTTCGGGCCGTAAATGTGGCTATTGAGATTTGGAACTAGGGACTTTGCCATGGCTCCGCTTTGTTGCGACTCTGAGGTCGTTTGTTGACATCACGTCTGCATCTGGTTGGAGTGAGGAGAAAAGCCGTTGGTGATCTCTAGGCTGTCTGTGAACTATCGAGATTTGGAACTAGGGGACTTTGCCATGGTTCCGTTGTTTTGACCCTGGGGTCATTTGTTGACGTCGCATCTGCATCCTGCTGGAGTAAGGAGAAATGCCGTTGGTGATCTTTAGACTGTCTGTGAATTGTCGAGATTTGGAACTAGGGGACTTTGTTGTGGCTCTGTTTGTTGATGTTGTGTTTGCATCCGATTGGAGGGAGGAAGAACACCGGTGTCGATCTTTAAGTTGTCGATGTTAACATCGAGACCCTGAAGCTAGGGATCTTCCTTCACTTCGTTTGTTGACATTGTGTCTACAATATTGCGATGAATGTCGAGATTGTATTTAGGTTGTCTATGAACCGTCGAGATTTGGCTTCGCTTCGACGAAGCCCGGTGGGACGATATGGTTCCCTTCTTGTTTGTGCCCATGGATTGTATACAGGGGTCACTGTGACCTCACCTGTAGGGCAAAAAGTTTCATTCTTTCATTTCATTCATTTTTTTTAATTCTTTCCGCGATGCTCTATCATTTCAGCTTTTTATATCGCGAAAATCGCGATTGCCCAATCATTTCGGCTATTTTTCGCGGTGCCCAATCATTTCGGCTATTTTTCACGGTGCCCAATCATTTCGGCTATTTGTTTTATTTTTACTCGCTGCTTTTTATTGCGAGTTGCCCAATCATTTCGGCTATTTTGTATACATACATTTTTACTTGCTGATTTTGTTGCAAATTACCCCATCATTTTGGCTATTTCATATGCATTTTTGGCTCGCTGATTTTTTATCGCGAGTGTGGAACTTGGAATCTGGTGCCAATCTCAGTATCAGCATCGCTACAACTGGAATATTGCCAGGAGCGAATCATCATTTGCCATGAAAGGACTTGGAATTTGATACCGATTTAGGCATTAGCATCGCTACAACTGGGATATTGCCAAGAGCGAATCATCATTTGCCTCTGTCAATGTCGAACAAAGGTGGCTTAGCAAATAGGGTTAGGATCCCGTCGACTAAGGCTTTTGACTTCATGAGCCGTAAGGGTCTCATAAAGGTGTTTCTCCCTACGAGTCATGAAGATCTCATAGGTGCGTTTTCTCCTTAGGAATCGTGAGGATTCCTAAGTGTGTGTTCTCTTATAAGTCATAAGGATCATATAAGAGTGCTTTCTCCTTACAAGTCGAAAGGACCTATAAGTGTTTGTTCACCGTGTGAGAATATCCTTAGTCGCTGGTGGGACTCTGTTAGGAAAATGTTCATTCATGCCCATGTATTGTATACAAGGGTCAATATTGAACCGCTTATAGGGAAAAATTGGAGATTGTGATGGCTTAAGAACAGGTTCAGATCCCTGTAACTTACGGCTTTTGAACCCTATGAGCCGTGAGGGTCTCAAAGGGGAATTCTCCTTATGAGTCGTGAGGATCTCGTAAGTGTAAGTTCTCCTTAAGAATCGTGGGGATCCCTAAGTGTGTTTCTCCTTTGTGGGTCGTAAGGATCTCACGTAGGTGGTTTCTCCTTACAGGGTCGAGAGGACCTTGCAAGTGTCTTTTGACGAGATTGCGCCCTTTCGGGTTTTCACAAAACTCGCCGGTAGTCCTGCTGTTTTTACTCACGGAGCCCTTTCAGGTTTTCATCCGTGCCTATTTCTCTTATGGACATACCTTTTTTTTACCACGTCAGCCTGGGGATGCCGCGGGTCTGTAGTAGTTTAAAGACGTTTCGGTCATAGGTCCGAGATTTTTCGGGCAACGTACGATTACGAAGCTAGATTTTCTCGCAAATCTTCGCATCTTTTGTGTCGGAGGTGGATTCCTTGAAGAGAGAGCTGAGATCGATTTCTTCGTCAGAGTCGCTTCCAAAGGTGATAATTTACGATCCCTTGGTGTTGACTATGTGACAGTTGCCAGCAGCTCTTTTGCGCTCATCTGTCGTGCTTTTATGTTCCCGACGAGCCTTACGCTTCATTCGTTGAACGTGTTGTCGGTGGGCAATATATCCCCGCCACTAGTTTTTAAAGGCGCTGCACTCTTCGGTAGGGTGTGCAATCCTCTGATGGTATAAGTAGAAGTTAGGATGTATATCCGCTTCATCAAGATGTATACTGCCTAGAGAATTTCCTCTGAAAGAGGGAAACTTCATTCCTATTGACAGGGCCCTAGCGAATCGTTTCCTTACTTTAAGCTTGCTTTTGCTGGCGATAGGGATGCTTCGATCCGGTTGGGGTGCCTCGACCTTTTCATCCAGTCGTCGGCGTTTGTCTTTTTTGAATATAGCCAGTTCGCGCTCTCGATTGACTTTGCTTTTCTGACGGGCTTCGTTCAGTAGCAAGTCGATCGTTTCTTCAGACGGTTCTAAGGGTTTTTGCTTCGATCCTGACCCCAGCTCTTTTATGCTGTCTTCTATCACCGAGTGAGCTTCTTCGTTAGTTAACGCCGAATGAGAGATCATGTGGCAACTTGCTACATAGTTCTCAGATTCTTCTGACGAGTCATCCTCGTCGTTATTGTCGTTATCTCCGCTCTCAAGGATATTATTGAGAAATTCTTGGAGTGTGACCGGGGTTCGCGCCTTCTGGTTATGCTCCTCCAGCGCGTCAATATGCTTTTGCAGATCCATGTGCTTGTCATCAAACTGCGCTGGCTTTTTGGTCTTCTTCTTTTTCTTCGAAGACTTTGACGGCTGGTCCTGAATGTTTTGTCCACCATCACTATTAACTCCTAATGTTGGGCGTGGTTTCAGCAAGCCCTCGATGATCTCTGGCTCTAGCGGGCTTTTCCACCTGATCGCCGGACATGTTTGAAGATCTTTCAGCATTTTATTTAGTTTCTGCCAAAAGAACAACTTACCATGGAACTTCCTCTATGAATGAGCACGATGCCCCCGGCATGTCCATCTTTTTCGGAGCATGTGGTTGTGGCGGGTTCACCTTCCAATTTTCAGATAACGCGAATTTGCCTTGCTGGTATTGGTCTTCAACCCAATTTTTGAAGACGTAGCAATCTTCGAGTGGATGGCCCAATACTCGATGGTAGGGGCAGTAATTAGGATTGTTGACGTCGTTTGGTTGAGTTGTGTGTCTCGACTCCGGTAGAGTGATGAGCCCATTGTGCACTGCCAGTTCAAACAATTTCCTTGTTTTATCCCGGGAAAACGAGTAAGGACGTCTCAACTTCTCATCGAGGGATTGCCGCTTGTTGCTTTGGCGAACAACCGGTCTTGGGTCACTCGGTTGTTGTTGAGCGTTGGCGACGAAGGTTGCTTTCCTTTTGCCCTTTTCATTCCAAGGCTTCGTCTTTGAAGAGGAAGGCCTATGGCTCATCTGGTCCATTTGGGTCAGCTTGTCAATCAAGGCCGGAAAAGTAGTTGGCTTGAAGAACATCATGAATTGGGAAATGGTCGCCTGAGGGTCGAGAGTACCCACGAACATGCCTACCGCAGGAGCCTCTTCGATGCGCTGTTCGCACTTCGACCATAGATTCCGCCACTGTAAATCCCCGTTTCCTTTAATGAGAATCTTTCTATATTTTTCCCAAGTCCCCGAATGTTATTCCATTTTTCCGTATCATTATTTTGTGTGAAGGTTAGTGCGTAAGTTATAGTAATTGTTTTTTTTTCTAAACCAATTAAAAATCAAAGCCCAAAGTTAAAACCAAATATATAATTTCCCACCATTTTTCCCAAGCCCGTTTCCCTTTTTCCATCCCACAGCCCAAACATTAAATTAAAACCCTAAATTCCCTTTATCAATTAACCTCAGCCCAAACTCCCTAATATCTCAGCCCAATATAAATTAATTTAGAGTAACATTAAATCCATAATCAACCCCCGGCCCAGCCCGTTTCCCTTTTATTAAAACTAAACCCCATTTCTTCCGGCCCAAACTTTAAACCTATAAATAATTATCCCTAATTTTCTCCTTCAGCCCAGCCCATTCCTACCTTACCCGACCCGTTTAAACTTCTTCTCCCCCAACATAAACATCTTTCCCGCTCGATTCTTTGTTTCTCATTCCCACGTCGCCCCTCGCGCGCCCACGTCGCCCTCAACTGTGTTGTTGCCCTACGACCCGGGACCCCGGCCACGACTCCCTCAACCTCTTCTCGACTCCAACTCCCCTCATCCCTCACAGTCTCTCAAACTCCTCTCCTCTCTCTCGAAAACCCACTCCCGTAGCCCACTGCCTTCATCACTCACCGCCGCCGCCGCCGACGACGACTACAACCCCTCATTCATCCTCCCTCGCTCTCTTCCCTCCATCAACAGAGCCCTCTCCTCACCTTCTCCAGCCATCGCAGAACCCTCCCCTGCACACCGAGCTCGGCCACCCCCTTGCACTCGATGCCGACGACCCCCAACTGACCCGAACCCCTCGTCGATTCCCTTCAACCTCAACATCATCATCATTATCACCTCCAACCCGAGCCCCACTACCTACCCTCTCTCTCTCTCCAAAAACCCTAACCACCAAGCTCCGAACCCCACTGCTGCCCATCGCTGGAGCGCACCGCTGCCCATCGCTGGAGCGCACCGCTGACCATTGTCGACCCCGGCGTACTCAGAGAGATCCACAGAGCACCCCCTCCGCTTCCAGCGAACACGAGCCATCTCCGGGCAACTCCGACGTCGAACCCGAAATGCGAGCCGAGGCTGCGAATCCAAACCGTGCCGTTCGTCGCGCGTTCGTGCCGTTGCCGCTGCCGTGCATCGCCAAAGCGTCTCCAGGCAAGTACCCTACTTGCTACATGCTAGATTAATTCCGTTACAAACTAAAATCATATTAATTCCATGTCTGCAATTCACGAAAACTGATATGATATAACTGTTCGATGCAAAACCCGAAAGAAAACCTTCCACTAAATTGACGGAACTCGATTGCATATTCTGGCCCGTCTGGCAATGAACCTTGTGTAGAAATTTCACTGAAAAATATGATTGTGAACGACTTAAACGATCACCCCCAATTACACCCGTAAAAACTGGGAATTTCCCGCACCTGAAATTTGTTAAAATTACAATTAATTGTGTACATAATGAAATGATGCGTTCGAGGGCTCAAATCGAATCTGAATCGACGAACTGTAACCCTGTACAAATTCTTAATTGTTTCTGTACTGATATTATGACGAGAATTGGTTCGGAGACCGGCTCTGGACTGCAGTCCAGAGCAACTCTGGTTATTGTTTTCTGTCCCGTAATTTTTGCTACCTTGCTGCCTGAACTCGTATGTTGCGGAACCCTACACCTTATTGAAGATGAATCTGTTATCTAAATAACGCAAGTGATTTCACCCCGTTTTATCTTCGTTTACTATTTAAACTGCAATTTAAAAGAACATGACGTATAACAGTCCCAAACAGAAACAGAATTGACATACTATTGTTGAACAGTGCATAACTTCTGACGTACAGATGCGATTGAGAATCCGTCTTTGCGTTGAATACCCTATTGAAAAACCTATATTTAATTCAACTGTAGCATTGCTAAATTCTGATCCCAACTAGGTAAAATTTGTGCTGCGAAACGGACGTTCAGTTCAGAAACTGAATTTCCTGCAGCGAGCACTTAAATTGAAACGGTTGTAACTCGAATACCAGAAACCCGATTGTACTGAAACAAATTTTGATGAACTGCTGACAGAGTGTACTTGTTATTGTATTTGTATCATTTTGCTGAATTCTGAACATATGAGTTACTGCAATTTTTGTAAGCTCATGACGTGCATATTGGTTCATATTACAAATGACTTGTTAACTGCATAAATGTACATACCTTACCCAATTGCCATATACATAGTGTTAGTGTGTCTTAGTATTCAGTGGACATTGCATTATCATGCGTGAATGATATTGGTTTAGGAGTGTCAAGTACACCAATGGAAAGTGAATGATTCGTGACAGTGATTAATACAGTGAACAGTGACAAAACCGTGCTATTGGTGCATACGTGTGCACGACTAAATCATAATCATCAATAGTGTAAACCTGAGGAAAAAGGGGAAATCGAAGTGGAAAGAGCATCGTATTTAGCGGGACCGTGTTTTAGAGGATGATCATTTGAGCAGTGATATATATATTAGGTAGGATCTAGCGATCCGGCTGACAGGGTTATGTCCCGGACGTGTAGGCCGTTGTCTCGGGTATGTACGAGACTCCTGTTAAACATGATCCTCCATTCCACTATACGATTTCAAACATGACCTAGAGACTGATAGGGACACAGATCATACTTTGCATCATTCAGTGACATAGCGATTATCAGCATTTTACCTTCACTGGTATTATCGTATTTACCTATTTCATGTCATTAATATGAAAATTGCTATTACGTCACTCTGAAGACCTGAGTATACATGCTCAGACCTCGAGGAAGAACCAGCGCAGGAGTCGGATTTACCTTTCAAGCTGGCGGAGATTTAGTCTGGAGTACCTTTTCCTTCTTTTCTGCTTTCCCTAAAAAGATCGTGTATTTGAACTTGGTTAGTAGCTCTTCTTGTTTATTTGTAATTTGTGAACAATGGAATTTGATGTAATAACTTAGTGATGTATTTCCTTTACTGCTGTGCTTTGTTTACTGATTACCATGTAATACTAGAAGCCGAAGTGTGACTACGGCGGGATTATTCCTTGACCGTAGGAGCATGGCTGGCCTAGTCATCCCTCGTTTTCCATATTTTGGGAAGCGGGGTGTGACATGGTTTTGTTGGTATCAGAGACGTGTTTAGTAACAAGGGATAACATTAACTACACTTATTACATTATTTTCACTTCACTATTCCTGATTTTCATCCTTGAATCTAATCATATTCTTTTAAATATCTTCCAGCGATATGACGTCCCCGAACGACCACTCCTTGGACTCAAGTTCTCAGGACCGCACGGAAAGAATACTTAGTGCACTGACCTCTCTCACAGAAGCTCATGAGAGGAAGACGGACTTACTCGCCGAGAGACTCAGGGCTATTACCGCTGCAGGAGGACCCTCCGCACTCATTACCACCCCCGAGGGCATTACTCCACCAGCTTACTCTGCTAGGGCTGGCACCGTATCAGACTTCCGGAGGTTGCATCCAGCTGCATTCACAGGGCTAGCTGAACCCCTTGAGGCTGAGCAATGGCTAGTGAACATGGAGAACTTACTGACGGCCGCCAGGGTACCAGATGAAGATAGGGTGAATGTGATAAAGATCCAGTTGGAAGATGAAACCCGTACTTGGTGGAAAGTTGAAGAAAGTAGGCTAGAGAGGCCAATTGAATGGAGCAAATTCAATGAGTGCTTCTTGGACCACTATTTCCCTACCACCGCCAAGGCAGAGATGGAAGAAAGATTCATTCTACTGAAGCAGAATGGCCGCCCCGTAGACGTATATGCGGCAGAGTTCAACCGTTTGAGCCGTTTTGCTCCATACATGGTCTCTTCAGAGGCCACCAGGGCCAGACGCTTCTTGCAGGGACTTGATTTCGAGCTGCAGCAGTTGATCGCATCACTGGAGTTGCAGACTTTTGCACAAGTACTCAACGCGGCGAGAATTCAGGACCAATTGATCAACAAGTTCAGGAAGCCCTCAGTCATTCCAGCACGTACCCATGCACTTTCTCGAGGATCCATACCAGTTCACAGGCCTGGAACGACTCAGATGAAGCGCCCATTTGTGCCACGGCATCGCCCCCAGAAACAGAACGTAGTTTGCGGCTACTGCAATAGAGATAGGCATACCCAGAAGGATTGTCGCCGCGCCAAGGGACAATGCTTGATTTGCGGATCTAGTCAGCACAGGATTAGCGGTTGCCCTGAGAGAGCAGAGATACAGGGAGGTTCTGGACCACAGCAGCAGAGGCCACAGGAGCAGAGGCAACCCTACACGGGCCGCGGTCAAGGACGGGCTTTCACCTTGACCGCCGAGCAGGCAGAGGCTTCAGGGGAAGTTGTTACAGGTACTCTACTCGTACATTCCTTGCCAGCTAGAGTACTATTTGATGCAGGTACTCTATGCAGTACATATCTTGGAATAGAAGGGGAAGTTGTTACGGGTACTCTACGCAAAAGTTTCTTGTTCTTTACGTTGCTCTGATGATGTTTCCGGGCTTTCTTTTGGCCCTGTGAGTACGGCCATCTGCGTCAACATTTCCTGGAGCTTCTGTTGTTGCTCTTGGGCTTTTGTCACGGATCGCATAAGCAGTCGATGACCCATAGAGATACGGCTATCCTCTTTCCCGGATGCCATATAAACAGTGTGGACCACCATGCCCCCAGACTTGGGGCGTTTTGGTTCAGTGGTCTTGCGATTCGTCACAGACTGAGGGATTTTCTCCGGCCTTCTCCTCTTGTGGGCAGTCGAAGTTGAGGGGGTTGCTGCAGTGGGCACCCAAATAGCTGTTGCCTTCTGCGGCTTGACAGGGTGGTCCTCCTCTCGCCGAACCTTCATCTTTTTCTGTCGGCGGGGATAGCTTTGATCTACCACGGAGTCCTGGACTTGACGCCAGACCTTGTAAATTTTAGAGGACAGCCGCTGAGGGGGCTGCTCCAGCTTCGCCTTTGGGGCATTCTCCACAGGTGGAGGAGATCTTTTCAGCACAGCAGTAGGAGAATTCCTGCGTACCCTGTTAAGTAGTTCAAAGCTGTTCCCAGTTGGAACAACAGCATCAACTTCGACCATTGGAGCTGGCGGAGTCAGTCCAGAAGGGGAATTGCCCCCAGCTTTCCTCACCCGGTCCCAGTGGCGACGTCGAGCATGTCGTACGGCTGGGATCACCTCCACTGTTGGATCAGCTTTTTCTTGCCCCCTACTTTGAGGAGAGACTGTTATTGGTGCTAGCCTGTCGAAGACTGACACCCGTTGAGAGAGGGTAGTCAGCCTTGTGAAGGCCGACTTCCGAACAGGGGAAACAGCCTTCATGACTTCACGTGGGGTAGGAGCTGAAACGGCTAGTCTCGTGAAGACTGACCCCCAGCCAGAGAAGCCGTCTTGGTGACTTCAGGAGTAGGAATAGCTATCCGCTTCGGGATAATGCCTTCTGGTATTGCGGGCTTCTTCACGGGCCCGTTGGAGCTTTGGCTCAGTCTGCTGAAAACTGAGGCGCTTGGTTTGGGCGACCCGTTGAGAGGGGCCGCAGTAGTAGTAATCCGATCAAAGACCGACTTCTTTTGGGCTTCCTGCAACGGCAGCGGGGCATTGAAGTTCATGGGTAGGAGCATGGTCCTGAAGAATAGCCCAGTGGTGGACTGAGTCACCTGGTCCACCGACATTGTAAAAACAGAGGCCGCTTGAGGTCCGTAGGTCACTCCTCCTGTAGGGACGGAGTGAGAGTTATTGCCATTGTTGCAGCTTGTGCAGTTGAAAGCCATTTGATGTTCTTCTTTCTATACGGGGCAAGACACCAAAACTTAGTACCTCGAATCCACAGGAAACCATAGCAAATCGTGATTCGTTCGCGAAACACGACACACGAAGTGTGGAGTGGAAAGAGGAAGAGGTCCCACCGGGCGTGCCAGAATCTGTTCACCTCCGAAAACTGGAGACGCAACCGCGCAGGTCCGTCTTGCTTGAATTTCGGGGCAGATGCTAATTGGTGCTATCCGTCCACCTCTCCGAAGATGCCAAGTTGATTTATGACATTGTGTATCAAAGGTTTAAACGGATGCGGCCGATGTAGCAGACTTCGTCAGATTCCCCCTCATTTGAGGGGTTTTTGATTGTGGGGACGCTCTTCCCTACAGGCGCAAGCCCCTGCAGTTAATTACGCTACCGCGTCGCGGTAACAACTTTCTCCTTCTCCAGATGATCACTTCGCGTCGTGTTTGTTTGTTTTGTTTTTTGGTTGCCCGTGGATTGTATACGGAGACTAATTTATGTTGTCGCCCATAGGGCGTGGATTAGTCCAAATCCGTATTTTCTTAGATTTGGGTTTGGGGGTTGGGTTTAAGGATACGTTAGTCTCATTTGAGACTAAGATCAACTTAAACGTTTATTAAGGATACGTTAGTCTAATTTTAGACTAAGATCAACTTAACAGTTTGTTAAGGACACGTTAGTCTAATTTTAGACTAAGGTCAACTTAACCTTTTGTTAAGGATACATTAGTCTAATTTTAGACTAAGATCTACTTAACAGGATCATTTAGATCCGACAAAAGAGCATTTGGGCTCTATTGTTTTAGTTTAGGGACTTTGCGGTCGATTACCAGTTTAAGGACATAGTGGTCCAAGGTTAAGGACATCATAGTCCGTGGGTTTAAAGGGACCCCACGGTCCGAGGTTAAGGACATCACAGTCCGTGGGTTTAAAGGGACCCCACAGTCCGAGGTTAAGGACATCATAGTCCATGGGTTTAAAGAGACCCCACAGTCCGAGGTTAAGGACATCATAGTCCATGAGTTTAAGGACCTCACAGTCCATGGAATGATTGGTTATCGGGACCCGTCACCTCTCTGAAGACATTGAAGGATTACAACGACAAATATCAGAGGAGTTCAGAGATGAACCCTTGAACCAAAGTTGATTGGGAGATCTGTAGTCCAATTTGGAACTAAGATCAATTAATTAGGTTATGAGCACATTGGCTCAGTTAAATCTGAATTGAGGACTTATTGCCAATTTGGGCTAAGTCCAATTAAGTTTGAAATGTTGGCCCTTTATTGGCCTGTTGAGCATTTGTCTGGATTCGGCCCCTCATTATTTAGCAATGCTAAACAAGAGTTTGAGGGCTCTGAGAACATTTTTTCTTCGGCTGAGCACTTAAACATTATAGTTCTAAATTTTAAGGCTCATTTGAAGGGGAGATTCGCCTCTGGAAAACTTAGCCAATTTGGGCTAAGCTGATTTGAAAATAGTGTTAAACACTAGAGGACATCTGGCGGTCACGTGTCCTCACGTGATGTATTTAAAATAGTGTTAAACACTGGAGACAAAATGCTAAAAATAGTGTTAAAAACTAGAAAGGAAGGGGTCACGTGGGGTCACGTGAGGCGCCTGAAGATGGGGCCAGACCTCATTTATTTTATTATCAGAATATTCAAATAAGTGTTAAACGCTTTTAGTCTTCAGGCCATCACGTGTTGGCACGTGATGAGTAGCCATGTATTGATTATTAAAGTGCTTATTAAGGGGTCACGTGGGGACACGTGAGGGCGCGCAAAATCAGTACTGCCATTGGTTTTGTTCTCTTCATTTATGAGGGGCACGTGTGAGCACGTGAGGCATTGCCTCCAAGCTTTTTTTCTTCTCATTTTGGGGAGTCTGTTTAAGGGTCACGTGGGAACACGCGACCTAGTTTTGTTATCTCTTTTCTGCTCATTGAGAATGGGGGTCACGTGTTACCACGTGACCAAGTTCTTTACGTGCATGGAGAGCTTTAAATCTCTTGTTTTAAGAATTAAATTCTCTGTAGGGTTAAACCCTAATTCTGTTTTAGAGGAATTAAATTCCTATGTATATGGAAGAATTAAATTCTCATATAGGGTTAAACCCTAGTTCTGTTTTGAAGGAATTAAATTCCTATGAATTTGGGAGAATTAAATTCCTTAAACTCAATTCTCCCTCTAAGTTTTGGATCTGCATGGCAGAATCTCCCCGATAAGAATTAAATTCTCAACTTGTGGGGAGATCTGCTTCTGCAGATCTTCAACCAAAGGAAGAACTAAGTTCTTATTCAGAAGAGTTAAACTCTTAAATTGAGAATTAAATTCTCTTTGTTTTATGGAACTTAGATCTCTTTCCCTTTTCTCACCTAGGGTTTCTTTTCTCTGAAGAGATCTTTTTTCTCTCTCTTGAGAATTAAATTCTCCTCTCTTTTTTCTCTCTGTTGTTGTTATCTCCCCAAAAAAGTAGATCCCTTCTCTTCTCTTCTTGGCTCTTATTTATAGGAGAAAGAAAAGAATCAATTGTTTTTGTCAATCTTTCATTGAAAGATTTTAATTGATTTTGTAACCAATATGATCTTTTAGATCACTCAGTGAATTTTATTCACCATTGGATTTTTAATCCAAAAGATCTTTTATCTGTTATTCCTGGCAAATTTCAGGAAAATCTTTCCTTGTATAAAATCTTTCCATAAATTGGTGATTTTTAATCACCATTGGATTTTTAATCCAACGGTGCTCCATTTTATAGAGCACCATCTTTTTTGTTTGGAAAGATTTAGAGAAATATATTTCCAGTTAGGCTTTTTGATTCCCTCTTAATTAGAATTTAATTCTATTAATTTATAGATCTTTAGGAACCCATCACGTGTTGGCACGTGGCCTCCTGATTAAGCATTTGACTAGAATTTAATTCTGTTATTTTAAAGAACTCAGGAATTATCACGTGTCAGCACGTGACCCTTGGTCACGTGTCAGCACGTGACCCTTGGTTACGTGTTGGCACGTGATGCCCCATTGGGGGTTTTTCCTTGTTATTTTATTATACTTTTAATTCTTTTCAGTAGGTTTAAAGGCCCATCACGTGTTGGCACGTGACCCCACTGATTAATTATTTCCAATTATTTATTTTATTCGGTGCCTACAGGTTTTGCCTGTAAATGGTCACGTGTTTGCACGTGATGCCCGGTCACGTGTGGGCACGTGATGCCTCATAACTTTTGATCCCAGATAAATTATGAGGCCCATAATATATCAAATCAAAGGATTTTTCGAAACACTTTCGATACCATCAGAATTATCTATTTCTCATTCGGGAGTTTGTCAAAATGCAGCCCGGAAAATACTGGTTCGCATTTTCTTCCTTAGATTACACGTGCATAGTATATTTGCTCATAACTTTTGATCCTAGATGAATTATGAAGCCCATAATATATCAAATCGAAGGATTTTTCGAGACTCTTTCGATACCATCAGAATTTAGTTGTTTCACATTCGGAAGTTTGTCAAAATACAGTTCGGAAAATACTGGTTCACATTTTCTTAAAGGTATCGCTGTTATTTGATACCTTGGACTCTTTTGCGCAAAAATTTTTTTTTTTTGGGTGGGAACAGTCATCAATGCGTGGTAGTGGATATTTGTTCTTAATCGTCATTTTGTTCAAAGTTCGATAATTCACATACATCCTGTAGGAACCTTCCTTCTTCTTCATTAGTAACACCGGAGATCCCCAACTGGAAGTACTGTGTCGGATCCAACCTTTCTTTAGTAGTTCGTCCAGCTGAATACGGATCTCTTTCAATCCCTCTAGACTTAATCGGTATAGAGCTTTGATTACAGGTTGTGCACCAAGTGTAGATCAATACTAAATTCAAGAGCTCGATCGGAAGGCAAACATGTTATGTCTTCAGGGAACACATCTTTGAACTCTCGAACTACTTCAGGCTTTTCTTCTTCCGCAGGTAGAAAGAACACTTCTACATTCTTCGGTTTAGCACGGTAGCTTCCTGGCTCCAAGGTTCTATCTCCATTTTTGAAATAGAAGACTGGCTAATCTGGTATCTCAAATACTACCCTTCTTTGACGGCAGTCAATAGTACCATAGAATACTCCCAGCCAATACATTCCCAACACAATATCGAAATTTGGTATGTCCAGTACTTTGAAATTTACGTAGAATTCTCGACCGCAAACTACAACTGGGCACTGATCATATCCCAAAGTTGCTTTCAAGACTCCATTTCCGGAACTGACATTCCAGCTTGAAATGATTGGCTTCACGGGAATCACGTGCGTTCTTACGAATCGTTGTGACATGAAGCAATGCAAGCTCTTGTCACGCCCCGCATCCCAAAATACGAAATACGAGGGGTGACTAGGCCAGCCATGCTTCTACGGTCAGGCAATGATCCCGCCGTAGTCACACTTCGGCTTCTAGCATTACATGATCATCAGTAAACATTACTAAAGTAAAGGAAAATCACAGTTCACAACTTTATTACATTGCAATAAAAAGAGTTCGAAATACACTTATTTTTCAAAATAAAACTAACCAACGAAATACAAAGTGCTGAAAGCAAAAGAGATGGCGCTGATGAAGCAGTCTAGATCTCCGCGATCTTGAATGGCAGGTCCTGCTTCTGAGCTGGATCCACTTCGTCCTCTGAGCATGCACACTCAGGTTGTCAGGGAAGCACATATAGCAATAAATATATATATATATATATATATATATATATATGATTGGTATGCAATATTATTAAACATGAGAAGTGCAATAAAATGCAGAACATGAGTATAATAAACATCAACTGATTATGAATAGTGCAATATAGGTATCATGTCAATAAATTAGGCAATGTGCATGTCACTACTTATCGGTCACTAAGTCAATGAAATCAAATGGTGGAAAGGATGCTCATGTTTAACAAGGGTCTCGTGCATGCCCGAGACTACGGTCCGCTGTGTCCGGGACATAACCCTGTCAACCGTGCCGCTAGACCCATGACCTAATGTATGTGTATATATATTACTAATAGCGAATGATCATCCTCTAAATCACTGTACCTCGCTAAATACATGTTCAATTCCATCTTGATTTCCCCATTCCCAAGGTTATATAATACATTCAGGTATTAGATAGGTTGTGAACAAATACGTATCGCTGTCACTTTCAATCACTTTTCCACTTATCAATATCACTGTTATATTTGCCACAACCCAATCACTAACACTAATTTATCGATGATGCAAAACATTCGCTAGGTCTCAATGTGAATGATCACTATACAGCAGGTATAAAGCAAACATAAAAATAGGCAGAAATGCACTAAACAGATATTCACTATTTTGTGACGATAAATGCCATATAACTTGCAAAATTTACGATAAATCACACGTAAGGAATCGACCAAAATAATATAAAAGGTGTACGAAGAACACTTGATAATATAAGCAGTAAAATTAATTTCATGTAAAACGGAATTCCGGTTAAAGAAATATCATCATTTTAAGGTAGCAATCGATTGCTGGAATTCCAGTTTCAGAATTGGAAATCCAAATTCACATGCGTTTTACCAGTGATTATGTTCAGATTCAGGTGTTGCCCCAGTTGAATAAAATCTATTTCTATCTATTAGGTTTCCAACGCATCAAACGGATTATCAATAGCATTTCTTTATTAGAAGTTATGTCCTTTTTAGTGTAGCTGTGTAAGAGAGGTCACTGCAGAAACTACAGAACACATCGGTACGCTAAAATTAAAATTAAATATCAAACGAAGGTGAAACGGAAAGGGACTGGATTCAGGTGTTAGATAATTAAATTATCTATGTATTCATATGGGTCTCCGTGCATTTTCAGTCTAAACCGGGGTTGCACAGGTGTTCAAAGTCTGGTATCCAAATCGAAATACTGCCCCGGACTGCAGTCCAGTGCTGCGTTCACAACCATGTATCATTACAGTGATCTAAAATTGCCAAGAAACAAACTATGGGTAGTTGTAGGTTATCGAGTCGGCTTCGATATGAGCCGTATAATGTTACGTTCCAAACCGTATTTAGTTTATAAAGATTTTAACAAGTTAGCAAGCGCGGTAAGGTTCAAATCTTGTGTCGCCTTTTTGGGGTAACTTTACATGATTGAAACACAGTATTTTGTACCTAAATTCCTACGCGGTATTCATAATCAATAAAGGGTCCTAACTATAACAAGTTCCGCCACAACGAGATATGTTTTAGATTATAGTTCGTACCAAATATTAGAGTAGTGTTTGGTAATCGGCCGAAAAACATATATCTACACTACTATATAACAAATTAATCTAACATGTGTATTGAGCCTAGGTATTAAGGTAGCATGAACAACAAGAGAAAAGTTTTCTCTTGCCTGGAGACGGAGGCGGCACTACGACGGCGACGATGGCGGTGGTAACAGTCACGACGACAGTGACGAGCTCGAGTGTGGCCGGGCTCGTCGGCGACGGCACGGCAGTGGCCTGCAGTGGTGGCACGGGTGCTGTGGCATAGAGGCGTCGGGTGCAGAGGGTCTGCCGGCGGTGAGCTCAGGCAGCTTGGGGGCTAGGAGCTTGGAGTTGGCGCTGGGGATTGGGCTCGACGTCGTGGAGGTGAGGAGGGGGGTGGCTCCGATGATGGTGGAGAAGAGGTGATCAGCTCGTGTGCGAGGAAGCTCTGTACGCAGAGGGTGGTGCTGGAGTTGGGTCTTGCGGGTGTTGGTCGACGGGGTCGCGCTCGGTGCAGGAGGAGGAACAGGGGTTGGCTTGGGAGCTCGAGGATGTCGGTGGTCGCCTGGTGGGGAGTCGGCGGTGGAGGAGAGGAGGTGATGGGGATGGGTTGATGGTGGAAGTGATGGGGGTCGATGATGGTGAGGTGGTCGGGGCTCGTCGGCAAGGTGGAGGGGTTGTAGGTGGCTGCGGTGAGTTCGGGTGTTGGCAGTGGGTGTTGAAAGAGGAGATGGGGTTGCAGTGGGAAAGGAGAGGATGATAACGAGGGGGAGGAGCAAAATGGAAAGGAAGGGAGAGGGGCTCGGTCGTCGTCGTGGGTGAGGTGAGGACGTGGGGGAGCGGGTCTCGCGGCATGGACAAGGGAGGGGGAGCCGTTGGAGTCGAGGGGATTTGGTAGAGGGGATCACGATGAGTTTGTTGGCGACGGGCGCAGGTCTTGTGGACGTGGACGCGATCGTCGTGGCGAGCGTGAGAAGAGGGAGCCGTTGGGGAAAAGTGGGCGGGAAAGAAAGGAGAACAAAGAAGAAGAAGAGTGGGTGAGGGGTTTAGGTCGGGTCGGGTATGGTAAGCACGGGTCGGGTTGAGGATATTGGGTTAGATTAGGAATAATTAAAATTTAATATAAATATATAAATAAATATATATATATATATATATAATTGAAAAAAAATTGGAATAAAATCTGGAAAAATACGGAAAAATTTTATATACGGAAACTGGGTATTTACATCATACCTTCCTTACAAAAATTTCATCCTCGAAATTAAAATAGAAACAACGGAATAACAATACTACACAAACAGATGTGGAAAACGTGCACGGATGTCCTCTTCACGTTCCCAGGTAGACTCCCTTAGAGAACGACCGCCCCAAGAAACTCGAACTAGGGGAATGACTTTGTTCTTTAGCACTTTTTCCTGACAATTGAGAATGGTGGTAAGCTGCTCCTCGTATGACAGATCAGTGTCCAATGTTAACTCCAAATGGTCCAGGATATGGCTATCATCCCGAACGTAGCTCCTCAACTGAGAAACATGGAAAGTATTGTGCACACCAGCTAGTGATGGAGGCAAGGCTAGTCGATAAGCCACCTCTTCTACTCGCTCTAGCACATCAAAAGGTCCGATGAATTGGGGACTGAGTTTCCCGCGGCTACCAAACCTGATAAATCCCCGAGTAGGCGATATCTTCATAAACACGTGGTCACCAATACCAAACTCCAACAATCTTCTGCCGGCATCTGCCCAACTCTTCTGTCGGTCCTGAGACGCCTTGATTCGTTGCCTGATCATCTGGACTTTGCTCACTATCTGCACTATCAGCTCAGGGCCCAACAACCTGCGTTCACAGACGTCGTCCCAACATAAAGGGGATCGACACTTTTGCCCATATAGAGCTTCGAACGGTGCTATTTGAATGCTAGCATGGTAGCTGTTGTTATATGAAAACTCTACCAGATGGAAGTGATCCTCCCAAGAACACTGAAAGTCAAGCATGCATACCCTCAGCATATCTTCGAGCGTCTGGATAGTATGCTCGGATTGCCCGTCCGTCTGTGGATGATAGGCCATGCTGAACTTGAGTCGCGTGCCCAAAATCTCCTGCAGGCTCTTCCAGAAATGGGAGATGAACCCGGTGTCTCGAACAGACACGGTACTAACAGGCACCCCGTGCAGTCTCACAATCTCCTGCATATATTTTTTCATGAGCGACTCCATCGATTGTCCGACTCGAAAGGGTAAGAAATGCGCTGCCTTCGTAAGATGATCAACAATAACCCAGACGACATTGTTGCCCCTTGGACTTCGTGGTAGTGCCGTTATAAAATCCATGGTGATATGCTCCCATTTCTACTCTGACACTGGAAGTGGTTGCAGCAACCCAGCTACTCTCTGATGCTCGGCTTTCACCTGTTGGCATACCAGACACTTGGAGACAAAGCGAGCAATCTCCCTCTTCATTCCGTTCCACCAGACGTGCTGCCTCAGGTCTATGTACATCTTAGTGCCACCTGGGTGCAGCAAGTAAGCGGAACTGTGTGCCTCATCTAGAACTTCATCTCGAATACCCCCATTAGAACACACAGCCGGCTGCCAAATCCCAGAGAGCCATCTTCGTGAATCCGCAAATCTGTCCTCAAACCAGCCTCGACTAACCCCCTGAACTTCAGCAGCTGAGGGTCTCCAACCTGTGCAGCTTTCTTAGGTTGTTCACGCATAACTGAACTACATGGTAGGGTTCCATACAGCTCTGACCTGCATGGGCCACCAACAAAACCTGTCACACCCCGCTTCCCGGTGTACGGGCAGAGTGCGTGACTGGCCGCTACCTATTTACTCAGGTGTAAATACGCTAAGCATAACTAAGCAATATAAAGAAATATACACAAGAGACAAATGTAATGAACATCAACTTTATTTATTAACATTCTTTTGTACAATGTATCTAAAAGTAAATACATGGAATGGAAAGCAATGCCTAAAAAGTGGCATAACAGAAATGGAAAGTACTGAAATGAAATGTACAAGTTTCTAGAGCTCCAGGTTGAAAGCTAGCTGGTCCAAATCCTCGCTGGTGAGCTCGATCTCCTGAAGGTCCGATCCACCTGACAACATTCCAAAGAAAAAAGAGAAGGAATGTCATCAGCGAACAATCGCTCAGTAAGTCCCAAAGATAAGGGAGAAGTAGAATAGGCAGAGAGAGAGTGTATCTTTTAAACTTGTATTATATTGTTATAATGTTGAATTTAGTGTTAACGCTGTTGTTAATGTAAGTTCAAGGGCGAATGTCAACCAATCTCAAGAGTGTTCTCGAACCCAGCAGGCTGTAATCCAGGGGTAGGGAACCACGGGCCCGAATCAAATGTTAGTAACGGGACTTCAATCTAGTGTTGAAGTATTCCAAACTCAACAGGCTGTAATTCAGGAGCAAGGAAACATGGGCTCTCATGATAGCTTGCTTGTGTTAGTAGACATGGATTCATGATTTAAGGGGACTCTTGAGATTTTGTTGGATTCACGCATGAACTACCCCAACACCCCGTGTATTTATTTTATTGATAGTAATGATTGTATTGATGGTATTGTATTGTCTTGTCTTGTATTATAGATTGTATAGACGGATGACTTGCCGAAACCATGATATCGTATAAATGGAAATAGAGGTACTGGATAATCATGTAAATGGAATATATCCATGGTTCGGTTCAGTCAAGTTATGTAGATTGAACAGATTGAATATTTGGATTCATATTGAATTGTTATATATACTTGAATCTCTTTCAAGTCAGATTGATTATATGAATTCATAGATTCATATTGTAATGTAGTTTTATACTTGAATCCCATTCAAGTCAGATTGTATAAATTAAGACTCAGTCTGAGTCAGACAATTAGAAAAGAAAGTGAATCATGAATTATGTTTTGGTGTTATTGGTAACCGCTGCACATGGACGACAGGATTTGTGTCTTTTTCAAAGACGATTACCGTGTTGATAACACTGTTTGTTAAGTTGTCTATCTTAAATAGGCAAGCACCCATATCTCTGGCTCCCTGAGGCTCAAGAGACTGGTCCCGCTCAAACCTATATTTACTAGGGTCCTTATTGTAATTTATACAACTTGAGGGGGTTTTATGAAAAAATAATTTTTTATAATTTTCAAAATATATCTCAAGTATTTAATTATCGTCTTTAGAGTTTTCATAGATGTAGATTTTATATATGTGACATTTCTAGTGAATAAAACCTAATTTCATAATATATGGTATTTAATTGTAAAATTGAACTTGTATGGAATAGCATGGTGTTTTCATGTAAAGTGATTCTTTTGATTTAGAAAAGTTAGAATATTTATATTATATCAAAAAATTAGATATTTTGATGATACAAGTATATATATATATTTATATAAAATAATTTTAATTTATTATTTTTCTAGAAATCTCATTTTCTTAAAATATTTGTATTTTTTAAATCTTTCGAGACCGTATGCTCCTTGCGGAAGTCTGCATCTCGCACTACTAAGCCCGAGGATATGCGATAATCCGCACCATCCGGAACGGGTTCCCCGAAACGGGTTGTAGCAGCACATTGCAAAGATTTGTTAAAAATACGCATCTTATAGAAAAATGTTTTGTAGTTTATGGTATTTATTTGTAAAAATCGTATTTCCGTATTCTAGGTTCCCAAAAGATATAGTTCTATGATAAAGATGTGTGTTGTGAGGAGGTAGGTCATTACCTCATAAACTATCTAAAGGTATAGCAAGGGTAATGATGTTTTTATGTCGAAGCTAAACTATATAGTATTTTTCTGTAAAATTGCGATAAAAATTATAATATACATTCTTTTGAAATGGAACTTTTTCAATATATTTTGTTAGTGATTAATAGTCATGTTGTGAGAGTTTGGTAGTGTTGTTTTTAAGAAAAGTGGAACTTTTAAAGAAAAACCGAATCGGAAGTTGGATTAACTCCGCTTCCGTCGGGTTTTAGAAATATAAGTTTTTTAGATTAGAAAAGAGAAGAGAGAGGAGGGACTTACGGGTTTTTTTTATTAGAGAAGAGGAAAAGGGAGGGGTATGAGGTGCCGGTGCGTCCTTTCGTCGCCGGGAGCTCCTAGGGTCGTCGTTGGAAGTTTGTTGGAGTTTCGCCCTTCGCTAACTTCACTTGCACACTATTGAACTTAGAATTTTCTTGAGAGTTTTGAACAGAGATTTGGAGTGAAGTGGAAAAGTGTAACAACCCTAAACTTTCTGTACAACTTTCTGTACAATTTTTTCAAAAAATACAGAAAGGGATATTTTCGCCTAAACACAAGATATAAGTTTGTTTTGCTTTTTAATAGCAAGAAAGAGCTTGTAGCTCATTGGTAAGATCTTACACTACTGAATCAAAGCACTAGAGTTCAAATCCCATCACCCACATTATTTTTAATATTGTTTTCTTTTAAATTTCTAGAAGCCCAAGAGCCTACACGTGCATAACTCGTAAAAACTCCACTACACATGTAAAACAAAATGACCCAGGGGCTACATCAAGCGACGAGGGACAAGTGGAAGCGAGCCCTGGCCCGTCTTGGACGACTTGGGCCGGCGACTCGGCCGACTCGGCCCGCCGCCGCCGGCCGGACTCGACCGGACCGCAGAGTCGCCAACAAAAAGTTGTGGCTCTTGGACTCCCCAGTAGCCCTGCACAGTTTATTTCCTTGGATCGGTTCCAAAGACCCTTTAAAACCCTAATTACTCCATTTTAATACATTTTATTACATTTTAATACATTTTTTTCAATTCAACCTTTCACCTATCCTAAACCCTAGCCTTACCCTATAAATACAACCCCTAAACACACCCCTCTCACTCCAAAATTCTGATCAAAACTCTTAAGAAAATTCCTAGAAACTTAGTGTACTTTTGGAGTTAGCGAAGGGCGAAGCTCCGACGATTTTCCGATGACAACACTAGGAGCTCCCGGCGACGAAACGACCCATTGGAACTTACGTTCACTTTCTCTTCCTCATCCCTAACATCTAAGCCAGTAAGTCCCACCACTCTCTTCTCTATTCTTTTCTAAAAACACGTATTTCTAAATACCAACGGAATTGGAGTGAATCCGATTTCCGATTTGGTTCTTTCTAAAAATTCAACCTTTTCTTAAAAACAATCATACTAAACCCTTATATGTTGACTATTAAACATTAACGAATCATATTGAATAAGTTCCATATCAAAAGGATTTCTATTTCAATTTTTATTGCTCTTTTTCAGTATAATACCATGTAGTTTCATTTCGACATTAAAACAACCTTAATTTTGCTATACCTTTAGATAGATCACGAGGTAATGACCTACCTCCTCACAACACTCATATGCAACATAGCACAATACCTTTTGGGAGCATAGAATACGGGAAAACGAAACTTTACATATAAATACCACTAACTATTAAAACCGTTTTCTATAAGATTACGTATTTTTATAAATCTTTGCAAAGCACCACTATAACCCATTTTGGGGAACCCGACTGGGATGGTGCGGATTATCGCACATCCCTAGGTTTAGTAGTGCGAGATGCAGACCTCCGCAAGGAGCATTCGGTCTCGAAAAATTTAAAATACAAATATCTTAAGAAAATGAGATTTCTAGAAATATAATATATATTAAAATTATTGTTATATATATATATGTATCATTAAAATATCTATTTTTGTGGTAATATAAATATTCTAAATTTTCCTAAAATCACAAGAATCACTTTACATTAAAATACCATGAATTCCATACAAGTTCAATATTACAATTAAATACCATGTATTATGAAAAATAGGTTTATTTCACTAGAAATATCACAAATATAAAATCTACATCAATGAAAACTCTAAAGACGATAATTAAATACTTGAGGTGTATTTTGAAAATTATACAAAATTATTTTTACATAAAACCCCCTCAAGTTCTATAAATTACCATAAGGACCCTAGTAAATATAGGTTTGAGCGGGACCAGTCTCTTGAGCCTCAGGGAGCCGGAGATATGGGTGCTTGCCTATTTAAGATAGACAACTTAACAAACAGTGTTATCAACACGGTAATCGTCTTTGAAAAAGACACAAATCCTGCCGCCCATGTGCAGCGGTTACCGATACATCAAAACAATCAGGACTTCAATTTCTTTTTAATTGTTCTGACTAAGACTGGGTCTCATTAATAATCTGACTTGAATATGATTTAAGTATCCAAACAATAATTTAACATGAATCCATGAATCCATATATTCAAACTATTCAATCTATACAATCTATACAACTTGACTGAACCGAACCATGGATATACTTCAATTTACATGATTCTCCAGTTACATCCATTTACATGTTTCTCCAGTTACATCCATTTACTGATATCATGGTTTCGGCAAGTCATCTATACAATTTTCAAGACAATACAATACAATACAATACAATACCATCAGTACAATCATTACTTTCAATACAATAAATACACGTGGTATTGGGGTAGTTCATTCGTGAATCCAACAGAATCTCAAGAGTCCACCTAGATCATGAATTTATGTCTACTAACACAAGCAAGCTATTATAAGGGCCTATGTTTCCATGCTCCTGGATTACAACCTGTTGAGTTTGGAATACTTCGACGACGGTCGAAGACCCGTTACTAACATTTGATTCGGGCTCGTGGTTTCCTACCCCTGGATTACAGCATGTTGGGTTCGAGAACACTCTTGAGATTGGTTGACATTCACCTTGAACTTACGATAACAACAACATTAATACTAAATACAACAGTATAACTATATCATACAACTTTAAAAGATACACACTCTCTCTCTTTCTTTCTATTCTACTTCTCCCTTATCTTTGGGAATTACCGAGCGATTGTTTGCTGACGACATTCCTTCTCTTTCTTCTTTGGAATGTTGGCAGGTGATCTGGACACTCAGGAGATCGAGCCTACTAGTGAGGATTTAGACCAGCTTTCCTATGACCCAGAGCTCTAGCTTCATTGTACACACTTTTATTTTAGTACTTTTCATTTCTGTTATGCCACTGTTTAGGCATTGCTTTCATTCAGATGTATTTACTTTTCCATGCATTGTACAAAAGAATGTTAATAAATAAAGTTGTTGTTTCATTACATTTGTCTCTTGTGTATATTCTTTTATATTGCTTAGATACGCTTAGCGTATTTACTTCAGAGTAGATACGTAGCGGCCTCGTCACATCCTCTGCCCATACACTGGGAAGCAGGGTGTGACAAAAAGAGTGTGGGTATTTATAGGAGAATTTTAGGGTTAGGGTAGATGAAAAGATATATTGAAAATTGGATTAAAAATAGATTAAGGTTTTAAAAAGGCTCTGTTAAAGTGCAGAGAATTTAAACCATACAGAAATTATAAGAAGACCAAAAGGCACAGAAGTTAAGAAGACCAACTCGGATTTTGTGATGACTCGGCCGGCGGCGTCGGCCGATTCGGCCGAGTCGCCGGCCGAGTCAGTCCAGGTCTTGTTGCCATGCGTCCTCTGTCGATTGGTCTACCTCCTGGGCTCGTTTGTTTTATATGTGACTTTTGGTTTTTACAAGTTATGCACGTGTAGGCTCTTGGGCTTCTAAAAATTTAAAAGAAAACTAATTAAAAAAATAATGTGGCTGATGGGATTTGAACTCTGGTGCTTTAGTTCAGCAGTGCAAAATCTTACCAATGAGCTACAAGCTCCTTTTTGCAATTTACAAGCAAATCAAACTTATAACTTGTGCTCAGGCTCAAATACCCCTTTCTGTATTTTTGGAAAAAAAAAATTGTACAGAAAGTTTAGGCTTGTTACATTCTACCCTCCGTATAAAAATTTTGTCCTCGAAATTTGTAAAAGGAAAGTGTAACAGATTCAAGAAAAGTTTGGCGATAGTGTATGAATAATTATAAAGTGATGCAAAAGTTTGAAAAGGTTAAAGAGAATTACCAGGGTTACCCTGGCCAACCGTCTCAACTTCTACGGCCGCCAAATTGTAAGCCTGGCGTCTCGGCATATTTCTTCGTACATGCTGGTACATCGATGGTTGTCGAGGTAAAGGTGATCCACGTGGAGGTGGTGCAGGAAGAGCTAACTGAGTAGGTGGAGCTTGGATAGCTGGTCTAACTGCGGAATTAGGATTAGTTCGGTTGTGTGGGCAAGTTCCTATGGTAGATCTACATATCAGGCAAAGACCGTTTGCTTGTCGGCAATCTTTCATCAGATTTCCAGCTCTCTTGCAGTAGGCACAAAAGGCTGGGCTGGGTCTGTTGATTGGTACCCCCGGTCTCCTTGGTACAAATGGTGGTCCTGATGAGGCTCCTCATGCCATCTGGTTGGCAGGACGCTTCACTCCGGCAGATTGAGGTTTGCCCATCTTCTTCACCACTACCTCATATCTTCGTGCAGCTTTCAAAGCCATATCATGGGTTAGGAAATCCCCGTAGCTAATGCAGCTTAGATTTCCGGGTCCAAACTTTGCTGAAATCTTCTAACTCTGATCTCAGCAGTTGGTATGAGATGGGCCGCAAACCTGTTATGGTGTTTTGTTAGATGTGTAGTATGTGATATATTGAAAAAATCGAATTATTGAAACATATCTTACCGACTGAGCATGGTAAACTCAGCATCATACTCATCTATTGATTTGGTCCACATTGAACCTTGTTGCAGATGTATGAACTGCTGTTCCATATCAAAGTGGGCAGTCTCAGGGAAGTACTTTGCATCGAACATGTCACGGAAAGTCTTCCATTAGATAGGTTGGTCAAGACGGCTTTCTTCCGCCTTCTACCAGACTCGTGCATTGTCCGTAAGTTGCAGCTTTGCAACTCGGATCCAAACTACCTCTAGCACTTGTGCTGCTGCCAGGTCGTCCTCGATACTCTGAGCCCATTCCTCCGCTTCCAGAGGGCTCTCTTTTCCCGAAAAGTTCTTGGGGTGCAGTGCCCGAAATTGCTTCACTCCGGGTGCTTCCGCTTCTGGACGGTTCGAGAGAACAACAGTCTGTTGCTGTTGTCCTTCTAGAAGGCTGTGGATCGCCTCAAGCAATACCGTCTGCTCATTGATCGGAGTAGCGACGGCAGGTGTAATCAGTAGTGGTGGGGGAGTGTTGTTGACATTGGTGCTGGTGTTGTTTGGGGAATCCATAACCTTGAATGAAAAAATAAGGTTGTGATGGATTCAAAGTATATGAAATGATGAGATTCAAGGAATGTGAATTGTAAAGAATGTTTTCAGTTGCTAGTTCTTATGTTATATTGCTTAGATTGTCCACGCAGAACTGAACTGCATGGTAGGGTTCCATACAGCTCTGACCTGCATAGGCCACCAATAAAACCTATCACGCCCCGTTTCCCGGTGTACGGGCAGAGGGCGCGACTGGCCGCTACGTATTTACTCAGGAGTAAATACGCTAAGCGTAACTAAGCAATATAAAGAAATATACACAAGAGACAAATGTAATGAACATCAACTTTGTTTATTAACATTCTTTTGTACAATGCATCTGAAAGTAAATACATGGAATGGAAAGCAATGCCTAAACAGTGGCATAACAGAAATGGAAAGTACTGAAATGAAATGTACAAGTATCTAGAGCTCCAGGTCGAAAGCTAGCTGATCCAAATCCTCGCTGGTGGGCTCGATCTCCTGAAGGTCCGATCCACCTGACAACATTCCAAAGAAGAAAGAGAAGGAATGTCATCAGCGAACAATCGCTCGGTAAGTCTCAAAGATAAGGGAGAAGTAGAATAGGCAGAGAGAGTGTGTAGTTTTTAAAGTTGTATTATATTGTTATAATGTTGAATTTATTGTTAACGCTGCTGTTAACATAAGTTCAAGGGTGAATGTCAACCAATCTCAAGAGTGTTCTCGAACCCAACAGGCTGTAATCCAGGGGTAGGGAACCACGTGCCTGAATCAAATGTTAGTAACAGGACTTCAACCTAGTGTTGAAGTATTCCAAACTCAACAGACTGTAATCCAGGAGCAAGAAAACACGGGCCCTCATGATAGCTTGCTTATGTTAGTAGACATGGATTCATGATCTAGGAGGACTCTTGAGATTTTGTTGGATTCACGCATGAACTACCCCAACATCCAGTATATTTATTTTATTGATAGTAATGATTGTACCGATGGTATTGTATTGTATTGTATTGTATTATAGATTGTATAGACGGATGACTTGCCGAAACCATGATATCGTATAAATGGAAATAGAGATACTGGATAATCATGTAAATAGAATATATCCATGGTTTGGTTCAGTCAAGTTATGTAGATTTTATAGATTGAACAGATTGAATATATGGATTCATATTGAATTGTTATATATACTTGAATCTCATTCAAGTCAGATTGATTATATGGATTCATAGATTCATATTGTAAAACCCACCGTTGCCGGTCCCAAGTCCGGATGAGAAAGGGTGAGGGTTGTGGTAGGCTTGTGACAGCCAACGTAAAACTTTGTCACATTCTATGACATGAACCATAATAAGAATATCGTTGGGGCATCCCCTACTCAGCGACGCGCTACATCAGATCCCGGGTGTAGTGTTAAGTATGCAAGGGCTTCTAGGTCGTCATCCAGAAATGGCGTGCTACATCGGACCCCGGGTGTAGTGAAAAATAAGTAAGGGCCGTCGTCCAGAAATGGTGCGCTACATCGGACCTCGGGTGTAGTGACAAATAAGTAAGGGTCGTCGTCCAGAAACGGCGCGCTACATCGGACTCCGGGTGTAGTGACAAATAAGCAAGGGTTTCATAGGATCCGTCTAGCTTCCTGGAATATAGGTTCCCTTACGGGTAGACTAATAGAATTAGTGGACGTGATGATTAGGAGGAGAGTTGGTATTATGTGTTTGCAAGAAACTAAGTGGGTAGATGAAAAGAGTAGAGTCATAGAGCCTTGTGGTTATAAGCTTTAGTATACGGGTAGAGATAAAAATTGTAATGGGGTAGGCATAATCATAGATAGACGGTTGCTTGAGAATGTAGTTGAGATTAGGAGAAAAGGTGATAGAATTTTACTGGTTAAGCTTATTTTAAGTGGAGAGATCCTTAATGTTATTAGTGCTTATACACCACAGATAGGTCTTGATGACGCTAGTATGCGTCTATTCTGGGAGGATTTAGACGAGATGGTGCAAAGTATACCTAGTGGAGAGAAGTTATTTATTGGTGGTGATCTTAATGGACATGTAGGTACTAGTCGTAGTGGGTTTGATACTATCCATGTAGGTCTTGGTTTTGGACAAAGGAATGAAGTAGGTGACTCGATTTTAGATTTTGCCTTATCTTATGACTTGATCTTAGCAAACACTTGGTTTAGGAAAAGAGAGTCCTACCTTATCACTTTTAGGAGTGGATCAAGTGCTAATCAAATAGACTTTTTTCTGACGAGAAGAATAGATAGAGATTGTTGTATCGATTGTAAGGTAGTGCCAGGTGAGAGTGTAACCACTCAACATAGACTTTTAGTTCTAGATTTTCGATTTAGAAGAGGACCTAGGAAGATTAGACGTAAGGTAGAGCCTAGAATTAAATGGTGGCGATTGAAAGAAGGTAACCAAAAGGCTTTTATAGATTGTGTAGTCCAAGAAGCGGATTGGCAGTCGGAAGATAATTTTGACAGAACATGGAACAAAATAGCTAGTTGTATCAAGAAGGTAGCTAGAGATCTACTTGGTGAGTTGAGAGGTGGTGCTCCACCATTTAAGGACACATCATGGTGGAATGAAGAAGTAAAGGCTGCTATTAAAATTAAAAGGGATTCTTATATAGATTTGAAGAAAAGTAGAGATGTGGAGAGATTTGAGAAGTATAAAATGGCTAAAAAGGAAGTTAAGAAAGCTGTTCGGGAAGCTAAATCTAAGATCTACAAGGAGGTGTACGAGAAATTAGACACTAAAGAGGCTGAAAATGATATATACCGGATTGCTCGGATGCGGGAAAGGAAGACTAGAGACTTATGTGCGGTGAAGTGTGTCAAAAATGAAAATCAGAAGGTTTTAGTTCGAGATGAGGATCTCAAGGAAAGATGGAGAGATTATTTTAACAAATTGTTCAATGAGTGCTTTACTAAGAATTTGGATGGACTTGTGATTCAATCTCAAGATATAAACCGTGATTTCATGCGTAAAATAAGACTACCTGAGGTTAAAGGAGCTTTGAACAGAATGAGTTTAAGAAAAGCGGTTGGTCCTGACGGGATTCCTATCGAGATTTGGAGATGCTTAAGAGAAATAGGCATTAAATGGCTGACAGATCTGTTTAATAAGATTTGGTAGATAAAAAAGATGCCAAATGAATGGAGGAAAAGTATCCTTATACCTATCTACAAGAACAAGGGTGACATTCAAAGTTGCTCAAACTACCGTGGAATAAAACTTATGTGTCAAACCATGAAACTTTGGGAGAGAGTGATTGAACACAGGCTAAGGAAGGATATTAAGATAACAGAGAACCAGTTTGGGTTCATGCCTGGGCGATCGATGCCAGAGGCTATTCATTTGCTTCGTCAACTTGTCGAGCGTTTTCGAGAGAGGAGAAGAGATTTACATATGATATTTATTGATTTAGAAAAAGCGTACGACAAGATACTTAGAGAGGTATTATAGGGGACAATGATGAAGAAGGCGGTCCCCGTCAAGTATATTGATATAATCAAGGATCTGTACGATGGAGTAGTGGCAAATGTCAGAACTTGCGGCGGCTTAATGAGTGATTTTTCGATTACAATTGGTTTACATCAAGGATCTGCATTAAGTCTATTCCTGTTTACCATCGTGATGGATGAGCTTACTAGAACTATCCAAGATGAGATACCTTGGTGTATGCTATTCGTTGATGATATTGTTCTAGTAAATGAGATGAAAGCAGGGGTTAATGCCAAATTGGAATTATGGAGGCGAACATTGGAATTTTGGGGATTCAGATTGAGCAGGTCCAAGACAGCATATATGCATTGCAAATTTAGTAACCAGAGAAGTCAAAACCATATTGGTATAACATTCGAAGGGCAAGAGATATCACCAAGCGACCGGTTTAGATATCTAGGTTCCATCATCCAAAAGAATGGGGAGATCGATAGTGATGTTAATCAAAAGATCCAAGCTGGTTGGTTGAAATGGAGGAGTGCAACAGGGATTTTGTGTGATCGTAACTTTCCGTTAAAATTGAAAGGGAAGTTTTATCGGAATGCTATTCAGCCTGCCTTATTATATGGTACAGAATGCTGGGCTCTTAAGAAGCATCATACACAGAAGATGCATGTAGCGGAGATGCGCATGCTTCGTTGGATGTGCGGTAACACTAGAAAGGATAAGGTGCAAAATGAGGATATTCGTGCAAAAGTTGGTGTAGCACTTGTGGAGGAGAAGATGCGGGAAAACCGGCTAAGATGGTTTGGTCATGTACGACGCAGACCTATGGAAGCACCGGTTCGACGAATAGATACTCTCGATATGGGCAATGACAAAAGGGCAAAAGGGAGACCGAAGAAAACGTGGATGAAGGTGATACGAAACGATATGGTTGCCAAAGGACTCAATGAAAGTATATTGCTCGATAGGAGTGAGTGGAGGCGGAGGATTCATGTGCTGGACCCGGCGTGATTCTCATTGGTTCATGTAGCCTACCCCATATGCTTGGGATAAAAGGCTCAGTTGTTGTTGTTGTTGTTGTTGTTGTTGTATAGATTCATATTGTAATGTAGTTTTATACTTGAATCCCATTCAAGTCAGATTGTATAAATTGAGACTCAGTCTGAGTCACACAATTAGAAAAGAAATTGAATCCTGAATTATGTTTTGGTATTATCGGTAATTGCTGCACATGGACGGCAGGATTTGTGTCTTTTTCAAATACGATTACCATGTTGATAACACCGTTTGTTAAGTTGTATACCTTAAATAGACAACACCGATATCTCCGGCTCCCTGAGGCTCAAGAGACTGGTCCCGCTTAAACCTATATTTACTAGGGTCCTTATTGTAATTTATACAACTTGAGGGGGTTTTATGTAAAAATAATTTTGTATAATTTTCAAAATACACCTCAAGTATTTAATTATTGTCTTTAGAGTTTTCGTAGATGTAGATTTTATATATGTGGCATTTCTAATGAATAAAACCTAATTTCATAATATATGGTATTTAATTGTAAAATTGAACTTGTATGGAATTGCATGGTGTTTTCATGTAAAGTGATTCTTTTGATTTAGAAAAGTTGGAATATTTATATTATATCAAAAAATTAGATATTTTGATGATACATACATACATACATACATACATACATACATACATATATATATATATATAAAATAATTTTAATTTATTATTTTTCTAGAAATCTCATTTTCTTAAGATATTTTTATTTTTTAAATCTGTCGAGACCGTATGCTCCTTGCGGAGGTCTGCATCTCGCATTACTAAGCCGGAGGATGTGCGATAATCCGCACCATCCCGAATGGGTTCCCCGAAATGGGTTGTAGCGGCACATTACAAAGATTTGTTAAAAATACGCATCTTATAGAAAAAGGTTTTGTAGTTTATGGTATTTATTTGTAAAAATCATATTTCCGTATTCTATGTTCCCAAAATATATTGTGTTATGATAGAGATGTGTGTTGTGAGGAGGTAGGTCATTACTTCGTGAACTATCTAAAGATATAGCAAGGGTAATGATATTTTTATATCGAAGCTAAACTATATGGTATTTTTCTGTAAAATTGCGATAAAAATTATAATATACATTCTTTTGAAATGGAACTTGTTCAATATGTTTTGTTAATGATTAATAGTCATGTTGTGAGAGTTTGGTAGTGTTGTTTTAAAGAAAAGTGGAACTTTTAAAGAAAAACCGAAACGGAAGTCGGATTAACTCCGCTTCCGTCAGGTTTTAGAAATACAAGTTTTTAGATTAGAAAAGAGAAAAAAGAGGAGGGAATTATGGGTTATTTGATTAGAGAAGAGGAAAGGGGAGGGGTAGGAGGTGCCGGTGCATCGTTTCGTCGCCGGGAGCTCGTAGGGTCGTCGTCGGAAGTTCGTCGGAGCTTCGCCCTTCGCTAACTCCACTTGCACACTATTAAACTTAGAATTTTCTTGAGAGTTTTGGACAGAGATTTGGAGTGAGAAGGTGGAAAAGAGTGTGGGTATTTATAGAAGAATTTTAAGGTTAGGGTAGATGAAAAGATGTATTGAAAATTGTATTGAAAATTGTATTAAAAATAGATTAATGAGGTTTTAAAAATGCTCTGTTAATGTGCAGGGGATTTAAACCATACAGAAGTTATAAGAAGACCAAAAGGCACAGATGTTAAGAAGACAAACTCAAATTTTGTGATGAATTGGCCGGCGGCGCCGGTCGATTCGGCCGGGTCGCCGGCCGAGTTAGGCCGAGTCAGGCCGGGTCTTGTTGCCATGTGTCTTCTGTCGATTGGTCTACCTCCTGGGCTCGTTTGTTTTATATGTGACTTTTGGTTTTTACGAGTTATGCACGTGTAGGCTCTTGGGCTTCTAAAAATTTTAAAGAAAACTAATTAGAAAAAATAATGTGGCTAATGGATTTGAACTCTGGTGCTTTGGTTCAGCAGTGCAAGGTCTAACCAATGAGCTATAAACTCCTTTTTGCTATTTACAAGAAAATCAAACTTATAACTTGTGTTCAGGCTCAAATACCCCTTTCTGTATTTTTGGGGAAAAATTTGTACAGAATGTTTAGGGTTGTTACACTTTTCCCGACGCATCACTATGAACAACTAAGCCACCTGAGCTGTCTGGCACAGTCAGGATTGCGGCCGTGGTCAACATCAGTTTCAACAGCTCGAACGCCTGGGTGCATTCCTCTGACCAAACATACGGCATCTCCTTCCGTGTGAGCTTTGTCAAGGGTTCCGCTACTCTGGCGAATTCTTGGACAAACCGCCGATAGTACCCAGCCAATCTCAAGAAGTTTCTTATTTCAGCAATTGATTTTGGTGTCGGCCAGTCCTTGATAGATTCGATCTTCGTCGGATCTACAGAAATGCCATCACTTTAAACGACATGCCCCAGAAATTGCACCTTGTCAAGCCAAAACTTGCACTTGCTTAGCTTTGCATAGAGCTTCTCCTCCCGCAGAACCTGCCATACAATTCATAGATGCTCGGCGTGCTCCTCTCGATTTTTGGAATATACTAGAATGTCATAGATGAATACGACGACAAACTTGTCCAAGTACTTGGAGAAAACCCTGTTCATCAGATCCATAAATATGGCCAGTGCATTGGTAACACCGAACGACATCACAAGAAACTCATAGTGGCCATATCGGGTTCAAAAAGCCGTCTTTCATATGTCCTCTGCCTTGACCCTGATTTGGTGGTACCCTGACCGAAGGTCTAATTTGAAGAATACTCGAGCACCACCAAGCTGGTCAAACAAGTCGTCGGTGCGGGGAATGGGATACTTGTTCTTCATGGTCACTCGGTTCAACTCCCGGTAGTCAATGCACATGTGCAAGAAACCATCTTTCTTCTTCACCAGTAACACAGGAGCACCCCAAGGGGAAACACTTGGATGAAACACTTGGATGGATAAATCCCTTGTTCAACAGATCTTCTATCTGCTTCTTTAGTTCTGCCAATTCAACTGGCGCCGTCCATAGAATCAGGTCAATAGGGAATCCCAAGACGCGGGGAGGTGGTAGACCTGGTAAATCTTCAGGGAACACATTAAGAAAATCTCGAACGATCTCTGGGGCTAGACTCTCATCAATCTCCATAGTCGCCAACACTTTCAGCTTGGCTCTAAACTTGGCTGGCTCCAAGGACTCGCTTCCGCCTTCGAAAACAAACTCAGGATGATTAGGAATGCAGAAAGTCACTTCCTTAGCTTGGCAATCGATGATCGCATGGAATATGCTCATCCAATCCACCCCGAGAATTGCGTCATAGCTGCCCGTCCCGATTAGAAGGAAATTCGCATAGAATTCACTACCGCATACTACCACCGGACATAATCTACACTCTTGGTTGGACACAATAACACCGTTACCCGTATGTATCTCCTAACCCTTGGTCAACCGCTTGTGAGGTATAGAGTGTGTGTCAACAAACCGCGTAGAAATGAAACAATACGAAGCACCCGAATCAAAAAGAACTCTAGCTGGTACATAATAATCAAGGATGGTATCTGTAACCACTTCTCCAGAAGCCTCTGCCTGCTCGGCAGACAGGGTGAAAGCCTGTCCCTGATTTCGACCTGTACCAGTCTGCCATTGATTGAAAGACCGCTGCTGGGATACCCGAGGTGGACCCCTCTGAGCTGAACTGTCGTACGACGGTTGTTGTTGCTCGAACCCTTTCTGTAATCAGATCTCTAGGGATACCCGCTGACCCTGTGCTCGCTTGATCTGCAAATCAGACACTGCCCCTTAGCTCTGCGACAATCTCTCTGCAGGTGTCCTGATCTCTGGCAATAATCGAAAAATAGGGCCCTCCGCTGCGGTTGCTGAGGTGGTAAAGTGCGCTTCATCTGCGTAACACCCGGCCTGTGAACTGGGATCGCTCCACGGGGGGAGATGGTAGGCCGTGATGGAACCACGTGGGGTCTCTTGTCCATCGATCGTTAGCCCTTGACCTTCTCCACCAATCTTTCCTGTACTCGGGCAGCGTTCAATACTTGGGCAAAGGTTGGTAGATCGAGAGATGCGATAAGTTGTTGCAGTTCAATATCGAGCCCTTTCTGGAACCGTCTTGCCCTGGCGGCTTGTGTGGCTACCATATATGGTGCGAAGCGACTCAGCCTGTTAAACTCTGCGACGTAGACATCCACTGAGCGTACATTCTGCTTTAACATGATGAATTTATCTTCCATTTCGGCCTTGGCAATGGCTGGGAAATAGTGATCTCGGAAACATGCGGAGAACGTGTCCCATCCAATAGGTTTCTCGAGCCGGCTTTCCTCTACGAACCACCACGTGCGGGCCTCGTCTTCCAGTTGGATCTTCACTACGTTCACTCTATCATCTCAGGAACTCGAGCGGCTGTCAGGAGGTTCTCTACGTTGATGAGCCATTGCTCGGCCTCAAGTGGACTTGCTGATCCCGTGAACACCACTGGATGAAGCCTCCTGAAGTCCGAAACCGTACCAACCCTAGCCTAGGTAGTCGGTACGAGGGTGCCCTCGGGGGCAGCGGGAACAACCATAGATCTCTCCAGGACGGTAATTGCGGTCTCCTGTACCGCCTTCAATCCCTCGGCCAGGAGATTGGTCTTCCTCTCTTAAGCTTGGGCCAGGGTCATCAGTGTGCTAAGGATCTTCTCGGTACGATCGTGAGAACTGGCACCAGAGGAGCTGCCCGAGGAGTCCATATCTCTGAAAAGATCAAAAGAAATTAGATTCAAACAAGGCTACACAATGATTCAACGAGGATTAGAAAGGGAAAAAGAAATGTAATAAGACATACGTCAAGGGCGTAACTCAATCTAGAGATCCCTCGACGGGACTGTAATTTCATCCAAAAACCTTGGCTCTGATACCAAAAAAACCATGTTACGCCCCGCATCCTAAAATACGAAATACGAGGGGTGACTAGGCCAGCCATGCTCCTACGGTCAGGGAATAATCGCGCCGTAGTCACACTTCGGTTTCTAGTATTACATGGTTGTTAGTAAACAGTACTAGAGTAAAGGAAAATCACAGTTCACAACTTTATTACATTGCAATAAAAAGAGTTCGAAATACACTTATTTTGCAAAATAAAACTAATCAATGAAATACAAAGTACTGAAAGCAAAAGAGATGGCATGATGAAGCAGTCTAGATCTCCACGATCTCGAATGGCAGGTCCTGCTCCTGGGCTGGATCCACTTCGTCCTCTGAGCATGCACACTCAGGTCGTCAAGGCGACACATATAGCAATAAATATATATATGATGGGTATGCAATATTATTAAATATGAGAAGTGCAACAAAATGCAGAACATGAGTATAATAAACATCAACTGAATATGAATAGTGCAATATAGGTATCATGTTAATAAACCAGGCAATGTGCATGTCACTACTTATCGGTCACTAAGTCAATGAAATCAAATGGTGGAAATGATGCTTGTGTTTAACAAGGGTCCCGTGCATGCCCGAGACTACGGTCCGCTGTGCCCGGAACATAACCCTGTCAGCCGTGCCGCTAGGCCCATGACCTAATGTATGCGTATATATATATCACTAATAGCGAATTATCATCCTCTAAATCATTGTACCTCGCTAAATACGAGTTCAATTCCACCTTAATTTTCCTATTCCACAGGTTATAGTATGCATTCAGGTATTAGATAGGTTGTGAACAAATACGTATCGCTATCACTTTCAATCACTTTTCCACTTATTAATATCACTGTCGTATTTGTCACAACCCAATCACTAACACTAATTTATCGACAATGCAAAACAGTCGCTAGGTCTCAATGTGAATGATCACTATGCAGCAGATATAAAGCAAACATGAAAATAGACAGAAATGCACTGAACGGATATTCACTATTTTGTGACGACCAATGCCATATAACTTGCAAAATTTATGATAAATCACGCGCACAGAATCGACCAAAATAATATAAAAGGCAAACGAAGCACACTTGATCATCTAAGCAGTAAAATTAATTTCATGTCAAACGGAATTCCGGAGGGAAATATCATCATTTTAAGGTAGCGATCAATTTCTGGAATTCCAGTTTCAGAACTGGAAACCCAAGTTCACGTGCGTTTTACCAGTGATTATGTTCAGATTCAGGTGTTTCCCCAGTTGAATAAAATCTTGTTCTATCTGTTAGCTTTCCAACGCATCAAATGGATTATCAATAACATTTCTGTATTAAAAGTTATGTCCTTTTTAGTGTAGCTGTGTAAGAGGTCACTACAGAAACTGCAGAACACATCGGTACGCTAAAATGCAAATTAAATATCAAACGGCGGTGAAACGTCAAGGGACTGGATTCAGGTGTTAGATAATTAAATTATATATGTATTCATATAGGGCTCCACACATTTTCAGTCTAAAGTGGGGGTGCACAAGTGTTCAAAGTCTGATATCCAAATCGAAACGCTACCCCGGACTGCAGTCCAGTGCCGCGTTTGCAACCACGTATCGTTACAGTGATCTAAAATTGTTGAGAAACAAACTATGGGTAGTTGTAAGTTATCGAGTCGGCTTCGATATGAGCCGTAGAACGTTACGTTCCAAACCGTATTTAGTTTATAAAGATTTTAACAAGTTAGCATGCGCGGTAAGGTTCATATCTTGTGTTTCATTTTTGGGGTAACTTTACATGATTGAAACACAGTATTTTGTACCCAAATTCCTACGCGGTATTCGTAATTAATAAAGGGGCCTATCTATCATAGGTTCCGCCACAACGAGATATGTTTTAGATTATAGTTCGTACCAAATATTAGAGTAGCGTTTGGTAATCGGCCGAAAAACATATATCTACACTACTATATAACAAAATAATCTAACATGTGTATCGAGCCTAGGTATTAAGGTAGCATGAACAACAAGAGAAAGGTTTTCTCTTGCCTAGAGATGGCAGCGGCACTGCGACGGCGACAATGGCGGTGGCAACGGTCACGACGACAGTGACGAGCTCGAGTGCGGTCGGACTCGTCGGCGACGGCATGGCAGTGGCCTGCAGAGGTGGCGCGGGTGTTGTGGCACGGAGGCGTCGGGTGCAGAGGGTCTGCTGGCGGTGAGCTCAGGCAGCTCGGGGGCTAGGAGCTTGGAGTTGGCGTTGGGGATTGGGATCGATGTCGTGGAAGCGAGGAGGGGGGTGGCTCCGACGATGGTGGAGCAGAGGTGATCGACTCGTGTGCGAGGAAGCTCGGTACGCAGAGGGTGGTGCTGGAGTTGGGTCTTGCGGGTGTTGGTCGATGGGGTCGCGCTCGGTGCAGGAGGAGGAACAGGGGTTGGCTTGGGAGCTCGAGGATGTTGGTGGTCGCCTGGTAGGGAGTCGACGGTGGAGGAGAGGAGGTGATGGGGATGGGTTGACGGTGGAAGTGATGGGGGTCGACGACGGTGAGGTAGTCGGGGATCGTCGGCAAGGTGTAGGGGTTGGTGGGTGGCTGCGGCGAGTTCAAGTGTTGGCAGTGGGTGTAGAAAGAGGAGATGGGGTTGCAGAGGGAAAGGAAAGGATGATAACGAGGGGGGATGAGCGAAATGGAAAGGAAGGGAAAGGGGTTCGGTCATCGTCGTGGGTGAGGTGAGGATGTAAGGGAGCGGGTCTTGCGGCTGGATGAGGGAGGGGGAGCCGTTGGAGTCGAGGGGATTTGGTGGAGGGGATCACGATGAGTTTGTTGGCAACGGACGCAGGTCTTGTTGACATGGACGCAATCGTCGTGGCGAGCACGAGAAGAAGGAGTCGTTGGGGAAAAGTGGGCGGGAAAGAAAGGAGAACGCAATCGTCGTGGCGAGCACGAGAAGAAGGAGTCGTTGGGGAAAAGTGGGCGGGAAAGAAAGGAGAAGAAGAGGAGTGGGTGAGGGGTTTGGGTCAGGTCGAGTATGGTGAGCACGGGTTAGGTTGAGGATATTGGGTTAGATTAGGAATAATTAAAATTTAATATAAATATATAAAAATGAAAAAAAATGGAATAAAATCTATAAAAATACGGAAAAAATTTATATATGGAAACTGGGTATTTACAGCTCCAGTGTCGAAAAGTGTGAGTGCAGGAAGTGTGGCTAGTAGTATAGTACCTAAGTTGGGTGAGGTTGTGTTTAAATATAGAAAAAGTATAACGATACACAAGGATTGAAAGATTAAAAGGATGGGGGATTTTACCAGTGATGACTTGTCCTGTGGTTTCGGCCTCCTCGACCGTTATTGTAAAAGCCTGTCATCTCGGTACATTCCTCCTCGCCGGAGGCACATTCCTCTGCTCTTGAGGCACGTTTCTCTGTGCCTGGTGGAATTGACAATGAGGCCGTGCAGGTGGTCCACGTGGAGCTGGTGTAGGAAGAGCTAGGCGAAGTACATGAGCCTGAATGGTTGGCCTCTGCGGGGCTGTGATTGCGGGTCTGGGTGCTGGTACTGTGTTAATATGATATGGGCATGCTCCTATAGCATGAGTAGATGCGCCACAAATTAAACACAGGCCATTTTCACGCCTGCAGTCCTTCGCCAAGTATCCAGTTCTCTTGCAGTAGAAACAGAAATTTGGACTGGACCGGTTAAATGATCCTCCTGGCCTCCTGGGTGCAAAAGTCGTCCTAGAAGAGGCTCCTCCTGGCATCTGTGTAGCACGGCGTTTGATTCCGGCTGTTTGGGGTTTACCCTTCTTCTTGACCACAGCTTCGTAACAATGTGCTGCCTTCCGGGCACCTGTGGCTAATGCCACCTGAATCTCCGGGTCTAAGCCTTATTGGAATCATCTAGCCCGAATCTCTTTGGTCGGGATCAAGTGTGCCGCGAACCTGATAAGATGATGATGTCAGGATAGTGATGTGTCTTACGGAACAAAATTTGATACGAATTCTTTACCTGCTAAGCATGATGAATTCGGCATCATATTCATCCACTGATTTTACCCACATAGAGTCTTATTGTAGGTGGATGAACGGTTGTTCCATCTAAAAATGGGCAGTCTCGGGAAAGAAATTTGCATCGAATAAATCGCAAAACGTCTTCCACTTTATAGGTTGTGTGAGACGGCTTTCCTCTGCTTTCCACCAGACACTAACCAGATGGAGATCAAGGGAAAGATAAGCTGGCGTCGCTAATCTAGATGTCCGCAATATCCTCGAGGTGCGACAGATCCTGATCCGAGCTTAGTCCACTTCTCATTCTGAGCATGCATACTCAGGTCGTCAGAGTGACACAATAGCAATATATATAAATACATATGTAAACATGTGCAATGATGATGAACATGAAACAGTAAACATGGAGTGATGACATGAGCATGAAGTAACCAGTACAGGCAAACAATAAAGCAAGTATATCGAATCGGTAATCGATGCATGCCCATGTCACTAAACCTATCAGTCTCTAAGTCTCACTGTCCAAGTCACTAAACCTATCGTCAGTCCAAATGTGAGCGTCAACCACCGCAAGAGTATCCCCAACCTAAGGGTAGGCTTCAGGGGCAAGGGAACAAGGGCCCGAATCACGCTCGCTAATCAGTAATACCATCCATACGACTCCCAAAATCGCTGTATATGCCGGCAGTGGGACTCCCGAGATTCCGTTGATCGAACTCACACTCAAACTACCCCACACCCGCGGTCTACATCAAACACCGACCATGAACCCAAATATTAGTCGCTCCATGACAAGTCTATGCGAGAACTGGAGACATGGTCTCCAACAAGCATGTCTCGACTGGTATCCAAGATAAATGGACAGTACTCGATGTATTACCTATGACAATAAAATAAGTGTTTCCATAATCGTCCCATTCTAGTTATAGTTATACTTATATATGTCCCATAGGCGTCGACAATGAAATAACTATTTGGTTCCGCTGATTGTATACAAGTACACTTCACTTCACTTGTTCATTCACGCTTTTACACTAACGTACTTGCCACAATCCAATCACTAATATTTATCACTTGGTAATGTAATACGGTCACTGGGTTATAGATGCAAAATGAACACTATCTACAGAGGTATGACAATCACGCACATGATGGAGATATAGTAAATAGACTACCGAATACATATGAGCAACCAGTGTCGGTTGGACTAGAAAAATCATATAAAATCGCACGTGCATAATTTGGCGAAATATAAAAAGCATAAACAGAATACTAAATTATATCTACCAAAAAATTGGTTTTGAGTCAATCAGGTTTAAGGTTTGCGAGTTATGGTCATTTACTTTTAAGTGTTCACTGCTGGAAATCCAGTTTCTGAACTGGAAGTTCGTTTCGTAACATGTTTTAGTCTAAGTTGGGAGCATAATTAGGTGACGCTACAGTTGGACCATATTTAGGTTTATCGGTCAGGTTTATAAAGCATCATATGGATTGATAATATCCGCTGTGTGCTGGGAGTTATGTATTGTTTAATATCGGGATATACGTTCTGTCCCTGCTTGGGACATCAATATGTACTGGTGGTTTAAGATGTGATCAAAATAGCAAACAATGATAAAAACGAATGAAACCACTTTTAATGATTAGTTAACAGATTTATCTTCACTACGGTATAGGGTTCCGCATAATACCATTTCCACACAGAGATGTAAAAGTATTTCATCCCATGTGTCTACACGCAGTGCTGCTCTGGACTGCAGTCCAGAGCCACACTCCCGAATAGTTTCCGTCACCGTTTTGAAATAGAAACAGATTATAATTTATATAGGGTTCTAGGTTGCCGAGTCGTCTTCGATACGAGCCCTAGAACACCATATTCCGGTGTGTAACCAATTTACTATGATTTTCACAAATTTCAGGTATAGAAGGTTTCAGATTCGACGTATCTAAATGGGGATGACATTTCACGGCGTTAGGGTCCACATTTTCGAGCCAACTCTTAACACAGCATTCATTATTACTAGGGTAATCCGTTATGCTTAAGTTCCGTCATTTTAAGAGGGTTTTTAGATTATGGTTTGCATCGAGCACTTATATTAACATTTGAATTCGCAACCGAAAAGAATATACGATAGCATGTAGCAAGTATTTAACTTGCCTCAATGTTACGCTCCGCTTCCCAAAATATGGAAAACGAGGGATGAGTAGGCCAGCCATACTCCTACGGTCAAGGAATAATTCCGCCATAGTCACACTTCGGCTTCTAACATTACATGGTAATCAGTAAACAAAGCACAGAAGTAAAGGAAATACATCACAAAATTATTACATCAACTTTCATTGTTCACAATTTACAATAAAACAAGGAAAAGAACTACTAACTAAGTGCGAATACAAGGTTTCTTTAGGGAAAGCAGTAAAGGTGAAGGAAGTACTCCCGACTAAATCTCCGCAAGCTCGAAGGGCAAGTCTGACTCCTGTACTGGTTCTTCCTCGAGGTCTGAGCATGCATACTCAAGTCGTCAAAGCGACGTAATAGCAATATTATAATAGTGATAAGAAACAGGAAAAGAAAGTAATAACAGTGGAGAAAAATGCAGGCAGTCAATATGTCACTAACTGATGCAATGTATGATCTGTGTCCCTATCAGTCTCTAAGTCATCTTTGAAATCGAGTTGTGGAAAGGAGGATCATGTTTAACGAGGGTCTCGTACATACCCGAGACTACGGCTCGCTATCGCCCGGGACATAACCCTGTCAGTCGGATCGCTAGGCCCAACCTAATATATATAAGAGTCGCTGTTCGAATGATCATTCTCTAAATCACTATCCTCGCTAAATACAATTCTCTTTCCACTTCGATTTCCCATTTTTCCCCAGGTTTACACTATTTATGAGTATAGTCTAGTCATGTACAAGTACACACCAATAACACGGTTTTAGTCACTGTTCATTGTATTGTTCACTGTCACGAATCATTCACTTTTCACTGGCGTACTTGACACTCCTAAACCGATACCATTCATGCACGACAATGTATTGTACACTGAATAATAACGCACACTATCACTAGAGGTACGGCAGTCGGGTAAAATATGCGCATTTATGCAGTTAACTAATCATGTGTAATACGAGCTATTATGCATCTTATGAACTTATAAAAATTGCTTTAAATCATACATTCAAAATTCAGTAAAATGATACAAAGGAGGTAGCAAGTAAACTCAGTCGGCAGTCCACCAAAATTTATTTCAGTGAAATCGGATTTCGGGTTTGCAAGTTACAGCCGTTTCATTTTAAGTGTTCGCTGCTGGAAATTCAATTCCTGAACTGAATGTCCATTTCGCAACACAATTTTCACCCTGTTGGGATCAAAATTAGGCGACGCTATAGCTGAACGAAATTTAGGTTTATCAATAGAGTTTCCAACTCACCATACATATTCTCAATCGCACCTCTATGTCATAAGTTGTGTACTGTACAACAATGGGGTATAAGTTCTGTCCCTGTTTGGGACTGCTATACGTCCTGTTAATCTAAAATACAGTTTAAATAGTAAACGATAGTGAAAAGGGATGAAATCACTTTCATTAGTTATCTAACTGTTTCATCTTTGCTATGGTATAGGGTTCCGCAATATAACATGTTCAAGAAGCAGAGGGTAAGCATTACAAGATGAGAATCAACAGCCAGTGCTGCTCTGGACTGCAGTCCAGAGCCGCACTCCGAACCAGTTTCTGTCGTCTTTTCAGCATAGAAACAGATTAAAACTCTTATGGGGTTCTAGGTCGTCTAGTCGGCTTCGATTTTAGCCCTCAAACGCAACATTCCAATCTATAGTCAATTAGTTGTGATTTTTACAAGTTTCAGACGCGGAAAGTTCCGGTTTTAACGGGCTTAAATGGGGATGATCGCTCACGTCAGTAACGACTGTATTTTTCAGTAAAAATATAACACGATGTTCATTACTATACGGGACAACCTATGTGATCAGTTTCCGTCAGTTTAACGTGGTTTTCCCCCTCGAGTTTGGCATCGAACACGTACACGTTATTGATTCGCAAGTAAAGTATGTACTGTATTTATTGTCATTTAGGAATGTAACAGATAGAATTAGCATGGAGCAAGCAGGGTACTTGCCTGATGACGAGTTGATGACGCACGACAGCGGCAACGGCAAAATCGCGCCACGAACGGCGCGGCTAGGGTTCGTGGCCTCGGCTCGAGTTTGGGTTCTTGGCAGCGGAGGCTTGGGTTGCTGGGGCGAGGCGGCTGCGAGTGGTGATGGTCTGTCGTCAGCGACAGAGGAGGGGTTCGGCTAGTTCGTCGGCGTGAGGTGGTGAGGGGTGTTGGGTATCGTCGTCGGAGTTGCTCGGGGGATGGCTCTGTTGTCGTCGAGGATGGTTGAGGAGCTCGAGTGACTGCAACGTCGAAGCTCAGGTGATGCAGAGGGAGATGCTGGCGGCGAGAGAGGACGGCGACAGGAGGGAAGAGGTTCGTCGGCGTGTCGGTGTTGAGGGGGTCTCAGCGGGGTGCACGGAGGTGGTGGGTTGAGGTGCCGTGGAGCTGTAGGGGGTGTGAGGAGTGGCGATGAGAGGAGGTGAAGGAGGCGAGGTTGTTAGGGAGAGTGGTCGGAGCTCGGTGGCCGGTAAAGCTTTTGGGTGAGGAGGCGGTGGCGCAGTGAAAAAAAAACGCAGTGGGAATGAAGGCTTAACTTTGTAGGAGAGAGGGTGATGAGGTCGTGGGAGTTCGTGAGCGCGCGTGCGTGAGATCGGGGGTCGCGGCATGGGGTCATGGTCGCGAATGAGGAGCGATGCGTGGGCTCGCATCGACGTGGGGAGAAGGGGAAGAGGCGGGAAAAAGAAAAGAAGTATGGAAGAAGAGGAGCGGGTCGGGTATGGTTATGGGATTGGGTTTGGGCCGGTAAGGGATTGTGCTTTTTAGTTTATTTGTTTAGGAAAGAATTAAATTTCTAGAATAATAAAAAGGATATAAATATCTAAATTCCCACAAAATAAAGGGAAAAAATAGAAAAAAATATTCAGGGGACTTGGAAAAAATGGAAAAATTGCAGAAATTTTATTGATGGAACCGGGAATTTACATCATACCCCATACAAAAATTTCATTCTCGAAATTTAAAAGGAAACAACGAAACAACCGCACTATACAAAAAGATGTGGAAAACGTGCACGGATATCCTCCTCACGCTCCCAGGTAGATTCACCTGGGAAACGACCGCCCTAAGACACTCGGACTAACGGAATGACTTTATTCTTCAGCACTTTCTCTCTGCGGTCGAGGATAGTGGTGGGCTGCTCCTCGTAAGACAGGTCAGTGCCCAGAGCTAACTCTGAATGGCCCAGAACATGGCTCTCATCCCAAACATAACGCTGCAACTGAGATACGTGGAAGGTATTGTGCACACCAGCTAACGACGGAGGCAAGGCAAGTCGATAGGCCACCTCTCCGACTCGCTCTAGCACTTCAAAAGGTCCGATGAAACGGAGACTGAGCTTCCCGCGACCTCCAAACCTGATAACTCCGCGGGTAGGGGAAATCTTCAGGAATACATGATCTCCGACATTAAATTCTAGTGCTTTCCAGCTGGCATCCGCCCAACTCTTCTGTCGATCCTGAGCCGTCTTAATGCGCTGTCTGATCATGTGGACCTTGTCGACTGTCTGAACAATGAGCTCGGGAACCAGTAATCTTCGTTCGCCCACATTATCCCAACAAACTGGGGATCGACACTTACGCCCGTAAAGTGCTTCGAAAGGAGCCATCTGGATGCTAGCCTGGTAACTGTTGATATAAGAAAACTCGACTAGATGCAGATGATCTTCCCAGGAACCCTGGAAGTCCAGCATGCAAGCTCTCAACATATCCTCGAGTGTCTGAATCGTACGCTCGGATTGTCCGTCTGTTTGCGGGTGATAAGCTGTGTTGAACTTAAGACGGGTACCCAAACTTTCCTGTAAGCTCCTCCAAAAGTGCGAAACAAATCTGGTGTCTCGATCTGACACAATACTGACCGGAACTCCGTGAAGTCGCAATATCTCCTTCATGTATCTCTCCGCAAGTGACTGTCGACTGTCCCACCCGGAAGGGTAAGAAGTGTGCAGCTTTCGTGAGGTGGTCGACGATAACCCAAATGGCATTGTTGCCCCTAGGGCTGCGTGGTAAGGCCGTCACGAAATCCATAGTAATGTGCTCCCACTTCCATTCTGGTATCGGAAGCGGTTGTAGCAGTCCCGCTGTCCTCTGATGTTCCGCCTTCACTTGCTGGCATACCAAGCACCTGGATACAAACCGCGCAATTTCTCGCTTCATCCCGTTCCACCAAAAGTGCTGCTTTAGATCTCGATACATCTTCGTGCCTCCCAGATACACAGAATAAGCTGAACTATGAGCCTCGGCTAGTACCTCTTCTCGAACATCCCCTTTGGGTACGCAGAGTCTGTTACCGAATCTCAGAGAACCGTCTTCATGTATGAGTAAGTCCGTTCTCAGCCCGGCTTCTACCTACGCTATGAACTTTTGCAATCGAGGATCATCCGCTTGCGCAGCCTTGATGCGATCTACAAGAGAAGACTGCACCTGTAGTTTCCAAAACTGCTTGAATGCACTAGGTGTAACGACCTCAAGTTCGAGTCTCTGAAAATCCTCAATGATGCTCCTCTGACTGGTCATCATCATGACCGCTGGCTTGCGACTGAGAGAATCTGGTACAACATTTACTTTTCCTGGATGATATTGAAGGTCTAAGTCGTAATCCGCCATTAGTTCTAGCCATCGGCGCTGCCTCATATTTAGTTCTTTCTGAGTGAAGACGTACTTCAGACTCTTGTAATCCGTGTACACATCCACCTTCTCGCCCAACAGGTAATGCCTCCAGATCTTCAATGCAAAAACCACTGCGGCTAACTCCAAGTCATGCGTAGGGTAGTTCCTCTCGTGATTTCTCAGCTGTCGTAAGGCGTAAGCAACCACCCGACTGTGCTGCATCAGAACACAGCCTAAGCCCTTCCCTGAGGCATCACTATGTATTACCAAAACACCGGAATCATCTGGCACTGTAAGAATGGGCGTCGTGGTTAACTTATGCTTCAGGGTCTCAAATGCCCGAGTACACTCCTCTGTCCACACAAACGGTACATCCTTCCATGTCAGCCTCGTCAAAGGTTCAGCGATTCTTGAAAAGTCTTGGATGAACCGACGATAATACCCTGCCAGTCCCAGAAAGCTTCTGATCCCGGCCACTGACTTCGGTGTTGGCCAATCTCTGACAGATTCTATCTTTGCCGGGTCCACTGAGATGCCTTCGCCCGAAACAATGTGTCCCAAGAACTGGACCTTGTCGAGCCAGAACTCACACTTGCTTAATTTTGCGTACAGCTTCTCTTCCCGAAGAATGTGTAGAACCGTGCGCAAGTGCTCGACGTGCTCCTCCCGGGTCTTCGAGTAGACTAGTATGTCATCGATAAATACAATGACGAACATGTCCAAGTACTTCGCAAACACCCTGTTCATCAAATCCATAAATATCGCTGGAGCATTGGTAACACCGAACGGCATCACAAGGAACTCATAGTATCCGTATCGGATCTTGAACGCCGTCTTGCATATATCCTCGGCCGCTACTCTAATCTGATGATAGCCCGAACGGAGATCCAACTTCGAAAATACCTTAGCCCCACTTAACAGATCAAATAAGTCGTCGCTGCGCGGAATGGGGTATTTGTTCTTTATCGTGACTTTGTTCAGCTCCCGATAGTTTATGCACATCCGCAGTGATCCATCCTTTTTCTTCACCAACAGAACTGGTGCACCCCACGGTGAAGCGCTTGGCCGGATAAATCCCTTCTCCAAGAGTTCTTCAATTTGCTTCTTCAATTCTGCCAACTCAACCGGTGCCATTCTGTACGGGGCCTTGGAAACTGGTGTTGTACCTGAAGTCAAATCAATCGAGAATTCCAAGATGCGTGGAGGTGGTAGACCTGGTAGATCTTCAGGAAACACGTCCAGGAAATCCCGAACAATCTCTGGGGCTGGGCTCTCATTAATCTCCATAGCTGTCAACTCCTTTGGCTTGGCTCTGTAAATCCCCGTTCCCATCAATAAAAATTTTCTATATTTTCCTAATCCCCCGATTGCTTCCCTATTTTTCCTCGTGATTTTGTAGGTTTGGTTGCTCAACTTTTACTAATTGATTTTTCCTAAACGATTAAACATCAAAGCCTAAAACCAAACAAATATAAAATTTATCCAACTCATAATTTCCCCCAGCCCAACACAATATAAATTAAACTTATATTTTTAAATCCCATTTCCTCAGCCCAGCCCTGTTCCCTAAAACCTTTAAACCCAGCCTAAGCCTAAGAAAACAAAATAAAATAATTCAAACCCTAAATCCCCCGGCCCAGCCCAAGCTCCTAAAGCCCGTGCCCTAACTCCTTATCCGCACCCAACAAAACCCGACCCGACCCGCTTCATTTCTCTCTTCCCCCTCGTTCTAAAAATTTCCCGCTCGATCTCCTGCACTCCCCACGTCCTTTCCCACGTCGCGCGCGCCCACGTCGCCAACGCCGTGTCGTCGCCCACGTTCCCACGACCGCGCGCCCCTCGAGCTCCTCAACCCTTCCTCGTCTCTCTCCAACACCCTCCATCATCACTCTAGTTCTCTGGTCCTCCTCTTCTCTCTCTCTACAGAAAACCCACTACCATCATCCCTCACCCTGCCGCCGCCGCCGACGACTATGACCACGACTATTCCTCCCTCACATCTCTCTCCTCTTCACCCCTTCACCTGCATAGTCCTCCTCCACCAACCGAGCTCCATTTCCCCACCATCTCCAAATCGCCGAGCCCAAGCCTCCCCTGCACCCTCACGCCGATGAGCTCCCATCATGCCACCGGCCACACCGTCGACTCCTCTGCATCCCCTGCGTCACCATTACCACCAAACCCGAGCCCCACTGCTCTCTCTCTCCCCAAAACCACCAAGCTCCAAACCCACACCAACTCCTCGCTGCACCATCGCCGGAGCGACCACCGCCGACCTCCACCGACCCCAGCACGTTCCCAGGAACTTCTCAGCACCACACTCCGCCTCCAACGATCACGGGCCACTCCGGGAAACTCCGACGACGAACCCGAAACACGAGCCGAGGCCGTGAAGCCAAACATGCCGTTCGTCGCGCGTTCGTGCCGTTGCCGCTGCTGTGCATCGCCAAAGCGTCTCCAGGCAACCACCCTACTTGCTACATGCTAGATTATTTCCGTTACAAACCAAAATACCATTAATTTCGTGTTTATAATTCGTGAAACTTATAAGACATAAGTGTTTGATGCAAGATCCGAATGAAAACCTTCCATTAAACTGACGGAACTTGATTGCATATGCTGTCCCGTGTGGCAATGAACATTGTGGTGAAATTTTACTGGAAAATATAATCGTTACTGGCTTGAACGATCACCCCCAATTACACCCGTAAAAACTGAGAATTTCTCGCACCTGAAACTTGTTAAAATCATAATTAATTGCTTACATATTGAAATGATACATTCGAGGGCTCGAATCAAAGACGACTCGATGACCTGGAACCCATAAAAGATTTAAATTGTTTCTGTACTGAAAATATGATGAGAACTTGTTCGGAGAGCGGCTTTGGACTGCAGTCCAGAGCAGCTCTGGTTGTTGTTTTCTGTCTCGTAATGCTCACTACCTTGCCGCCTGAACTTGTATGTTGCGGAACCCTACACTTTATTGAAAATGAATCTGTTAGATAAATAACGCAAGTAATTTCACCCCTTTATATCTTCGTTTACTATTTAAACTACAATTTAAAAGAACAGGACGTCTAGCAGTCCCAAACAGAAACAGAACTGATACCCTAGTGTTGAACAGTGCATAACTTCTGACGTAGAGACGCGATTGAGAATATGTCTATTGCGTTGGAAACCCTATTGAAAAACCTATATTTCATTCAACTGTAGCATCGCTAAATTCTGATCCCAACTGGGTGAAAGTTGTGCCGCGAAACGGACGTTCAGTTCAGAAACTGAATTTCCTGCAGCGAACACTTAAAACGAAATGGCTGTAACTTACAAACCTGAAATCCGATTGCACTGAAACAAATTTTTCTGAACTTCCGACAGAGTGTACTTGTTACCGTATTTGTATTGTTTCACTGAATTCTGAACATATGAATTACTGCAATTTTTGTAAGCTCATGAAGTGCATAATAGTCCATATTACACATGACTTGTTAACTGCATAAATGTACATACCTTACCAAACTGCCATACACATAGTGATAGTGAGCGTTATTATTCAGTGTACAATGCATTATCATGCGTGAATGATATTGGTTTTGGTTTAGAAGTGTCAAGTACGCCAATGGAAAATCGAATGATTCGTGACAGTGATTAATACAGTGAACAGTGACAGAACCGTGTTATTGGTGCATACTTGTACACGACTAAATCATAATCATCAATAGTGTAAACCTGGGGGAAAAGGGGAAATCGAAGTGGAAAGAGCATCGTATTTAGCGAGGACCGTGTTTTAGAGGATGATCATTCGAACAGCGACTCTTATATATATTAGGTAGGATCTAGCGATTCGGCTGACAGGGTTATGCCCCGGGCGTGTGGGTCGTTGTCTCGGATATGTACGAGACTCCCGTTAAACATGATCCCCCTTTCCACAATTCGATTTCAAACATGACTTAGAGACTGATAGGGACACAGATCATACTTTGCATCATTTAGTGACATAGTGATTATCTGCATTTTACTCCCACTGTTATTACCTTATTTGCATGTTTCATGTCATTATTATAATATTGCTATTGCGTCGCTCTGACGACCTAAGTATGCATGCTCAGTGATAGAGGTGGATTCGCCTGATCTCGAGGAGACTGTGAAGATCCAGACTAGTGAACCAGTTACATTTCTACATTGATATTCCTGGTTAGTTGCCTTTTTGCTTACTTCCATTGAGCTCAGATTCCTTTGTACCTGATAGTTTTAGTGACTGCATTCTCTTTACCCGTATTGCATTTTACTGGTTACCATATAATGCTAGAAGCCGAAATGTGACTACGACAGGATTTTTCCTTGATCGTAGGAGCATGGCTGGCCTTGTCACCCTCGTATTCCGTATTTTGGGAAGCGAGGCGTGACATGGTTTTCTTGGTATCAGAGCGCCGGGTTTAGAATAAGATTGCAGTCCAATTTAGGGATCCCTTGAATCATACTTGGTTTTCTTACTTTCACTTCCGTATACTATCTGTGCATCACCATTTAAGCTCATGTTTTGAATCTTATCTATCTCATCTCTCCCTCGTGTTCGCATCATTAATCGTTATTTTCCTTCGTGTTCCACTATTTGATCATGACCCTTACTTTTCTGGCCATGGCCAACCATGGGGCAGCACCGCTTCTTGAGGAGGACACTCGGTCCTGCGTTTCTTTCGACAGTATGTTAGCGAGTTCAGATGACGAGGTGATTTGGTGCACAGGTCATATTCAACGACGGCGAATACGAGGACGAGGGAATCGATGTCGTAGCTCCAGAGATCAATATGATTAATGACTCTATCAATGAAGAGGACCCAATAGGAGAGAATCCACAGGGAAATGCGATAGAGGAGGAACCCGATGAAGATCCTGAAGAGGAAGACCCTCTGGAAGAGAATCCAGAAGAGGACTCGGAGCAGGCAGCAGCCATGACGCAATTCTCGAGATGGATTGGGTGAGTACCTTCCACGCAGTTATTGATTGCCGAGCAAGGAATGTGATCTTCCGCATTCCTAATCACCCAGAGTTTATTTTCGAAGGCGGGAGCGAATCTTTGGAGCCAGCCAAGTATAGAGCCAAGCCAAAGGAGCTGACAGCTATGGAGATTGATGAGAGCCCAGCCCCAGAGATTGTTTGGGACTTTCTGGACGTGTTTCCTGAAGATTTACCAGGTCTACCACCTCCACGCGTCTTAGAATTCTCGATCGATTTGACTCTAGGTACAGCACCAGTTTCCAAGGCCCCGTACAGAATGGCACCGGCTGAGTTGCCAGAATTGAAGAAACAGATTGAAGAACTCCTGGAGAAGGGATCTATCCGGCCGAGTGTTTCACCATGGGGTGCACCAGTTCTGTTAGTGAAGAAGAAGGATGGATCGCTGCGGATGTGTATAGATTATCGGGAGCTGAACAAAATCACAATAAAGAACAAGTACCCAATTCCGCGCATCGACGACTTATTCGATCAGTTAAGTAGGGCCAAGGTATTTTCGAAGCTGGATCTCCGTTCTGGATATCATCAAATCAGAGTAGCAGCCGAGGATGTATGCAAGACGGCTTTCAGGACCCGATACGGACATTTTGAGTTCCTCGTGATGTCTTCGGTGTTACCAATACTCCAGCTATATTCATGGACTTGATGAACAGGGTGTTTGCAAAGTACTTGGACACGTTTGTCGTTGTATTTATCGACGACATACTTGTCTACTCGAAGACCCAGGAGGAACATGTGGAGCATTTGCGCACGGTTTTACAAATTCTTCGGGAAGAGAAGCTGTATGCGAAATTGAGCAAGTATGAATTCTGGCTCGACAAGGTTCAGTTGTTGGGACACATTGTTTCGGGCGAAGGCATCTCAGTGGACCCGGCAAAGATAGAATCTGTCAGAGATTGGCCAACGCCGAAGTCAGTGGTCGAGATCAGAAGCTTTCTGGGATTAGCAGGATATTATTGGCGGTTCGTCCAAGACTTTTCAAGAATCGCTGAACCGTTGACGAGGCTGACACGGAAGGATGTACCGTTTGCGTGGACAGAGGAGTGTACTCAGGCATTTGACACACTGAAACAGAAGTTAACCACGGCACCTATTCTTAGAGCACCAGATGATTCCGGTGGTTTGGTGATACATAGTGATGCCTCAGGGAAGGGTTAGGCTGTGTTCTGATGCAGCACGGTCGGGTGGCTGCTTACGCCTCTCGACAACTGAGAAATCATGAGAAGAACTATCCTACGCACGACTTAGAGTTAGCTGCAGTGGTTTTTGCATTGAAGATTTGGAGGCAGTATCTATTGGGCGAGAAGGCGGAGGTGTACACAGATCATAAAAGTCTGAAGTATATCTTCACTCAGAAAGAATTAAACATGAGGCAGCGCCGATAGCTAGAACTGATGGCAGATTACGACTTAGACCTTCAGTATCACTCAGGGAAAGTAAATGTTGTACCAGATGCTCTCAGTCGCAAGACAGTGGTCATGATGTTGACCAGTCAGAGGAGCATTATTGAGGATTTTCAGAGACTCGAGCTTGAGGTCGTCACACCGAGCGCACTCAGTCAATTTTGGCAACTACAAGTGCAGTCTTCCCTTGTGGATCGCATCAAGGCCGCACAAGCGAATGATCCTCGATTGCAAAAGTTCAGAGCGCAAGTAGAAGCCGGGCTGAGAACGAACTTAATCATACATGAAGACGGTTCTCTGAGATTCGGTAGCAGACTATGCATACCCAAGGGAGATGTTCGAGAAGAGGTACTGGCTGAGGCACATAGTTCCGCTTATTCTGTGCATCCGGGAGGTACGAAGATGTATCGGGACCTAAAGCAGCATTTTTGGTGGAACAGGATGAAGCGAGAAATTGCGTGGTTCGTATCCAGGTGCTTGGTATGCCAGCAGGTGAAGGCGGAACATCAGAGGACAGCAGGATTGTTACAACCGCTTCCGATACCAGAATGGAAGTGGGAGCACATTACTATGGATTTCTTGACGGCCTTACCACGGAGCCCTAGGGGCAACAACGCCATTTGGGTTATCGTCGACCGCCTCACGAAAGCTGCACACTTCTTACCTTTCCGAGTGGGACAGTCGACAGAGTCACTGGCAGAGAGATACATGCAGGAGATAGTGCGACTTCACGGAGTTCCAGTCAGTATTGTATCAGATCGAGACACCAGATTTGTTTCGCACTTTTAGAGGAGCTTACAGGAGAGTTTGGGTACCCGCCTCAAGTTCAGTACAGCTTATCACCCACAGACGGACGGACAATCCGAACGTACGATTCAGACGCTCGAGGATATGTTGAGGGCCTGCATGTTGGATTTTCAGGGTTCCTAGGAAGATCATCTGCATCTAGTCGAGTTTTCCTATTACCAGGCTAGTATTCAGATGGCCCCGTTCGAAGCACTTTATGGGCGGAAGTGTCGATCCCCAGTTTGTTGGGATGATGTGGGAGAACGAAGATTACTGGGTCCCGAGCTCAACGTTCAGACAGTCGAAAAGGTCCAAATGATCAGGCAGCGCATTAAGACGGCTCAGGATCGACCGAAGAGTTGGGCAGATACCAGCAGGAGGGCACTAGAATTTAAAGTCGGAGATCACGTGTTCCTGAAGTTTTCCCCTACCCGTGGAGTTATCAGGTTCGGAGGTCACGGGAAACTCGGTCCCCGTTTTATCGGACCTTTTGATGTGCTAGAGCGAGTAGGAGAGGTATCCTATCGATTTGCCTTGCCTCCATCGCTAGCTGGTGTGCACAATACATTCCATGTGTCTCAGTTGCGGCGTTATGTTCGGGATGAGAACCATGTTCTGGACTATTCGGAGTTAGCTTTAGGTACCGATCTATCTTACGAGGAGCAGCCCACCACCATCCTCGACCGCAGAGAGAAAGTGCTGAAGAACAAGGTTATTCCGTTAGTCCGAGTGTCTTGGGGTGGTCGTTCCCCGGTAGAATCTACCTGGGAGCGGGAGGAAGATATCAGTACACGTTTTCCACATCTCTTTGTTTAGTACTTTGTTTCATTGTATCCTTGTTAAATTTCGAGGATGAAATTTTTGTAAGGGGTGTATGATGTAAATCCCCGTTCCCATCAATAAAATTTTTCTATATTTTCCTAGTCCCCCGATTGCTTCCCTATTTTTCCTCGTGATTTTGTAGGTTTGGTTGCTCAAGTTTTACTAATTGATTTTTCCTAAACGATTAAACATCAAAGCCTAAAACCAAACAAATATAAAATTTATCCAACTCATAATTTCCCCCAGCCCAACACAATATAAATTAAACCTATATTTTTTAATCCCATTTCCTCAGCCCAGCCCTCTTTCCTAAAACCTTTAAACCCAGCCTAAGCCCAAGAAAAAAAAATAAAATAATTCAAACCCTAAATCCCCCGGCCCAGCCCAAGCTCCCAAAGCCCGTGCCCTAACTCCTTACCCGCACCCAACAAAACCCGACCCGACCCGCTTTATTTCTTTCTTCCCCCTCGTTCTAAAAATTTCCCGCTCGATCTCCTGCACTCCCCATGTCCTTTCCCACGTCGCACGCGCCCACGTCGCCAACGCCGCGTCGTCGTCCACGTTCCCACGACCGTGCGCCCCTCGATCTCCTTAACCTGTAGTCTGTAAGACATAAGTGTTTGATGCAAGACCCGAATGAAAACCTTCCATTAAACTGACGGAACTTGATTGCATATGCTGGCCCGTGTGGTAATGAACATTGTGGTGAAATTTTACTGGAAAATATAATCGTTACTGGCTTGAACGATCACCCCCAATTACACCCGTAAAAACTGAAAATTTCCCGCACCTGAAACTTGTTAAAATCATAATTAATTGCTTACACATTGAAATGATGCGTTAAAGGGCTCGAATCGAAGCCGACTCGATGACCTGGAACCCATAAAAGATTTAAATTGTTTCTGTTCTGAAAATATGACGAGAACTGGTTCGAAGATCGGCTCTGGACTGCAGTCCAGAGCAGCTCTGGTTGTTGTTTTCTGTCTCGTAATGCTCACTACCATGCCGCCTGAACTTTTATGTTGCTGAACCCTACACTTTATTGAAGATGAATCTGTTAGCTAAATAACTCAAGTGATTTCACCCCTTTATATCGTCGTTTAATATTTAAACTGCAATTTAAAAGAACAGGACGTCTAGCAGTCCCAAACAGAAACAGAACTGATACCCTAGTGTTGAACAGTGCATAACTTCTGACGTAGAGACGCGATTGAGAATCCGTCTATTACGTTGGAAACCTTATTGAAAAACCTATATTTCATTTAACTGTATCATCGCTAAATTCTGATCCCAACTGGGTGAAAGTTGTGCCGCGAAACGGACATTCAGTTCAGAAACTGAATTTCCTGCAGCGAACACTTAAAATGAAACGGCTGTAACTTGCAAACCCGAAATCCGATTGCACTGAAACAAATTTTTCTGAACTTCCGACAGAGTGTACTTGTTACCTTATTTTTATCGTTTCACTGAATTCTGAACATATGAATTACTGCAATTTTTGTAAGCTCATGAAGTGCATAATAGTCCATATTACACATGACTTGTTAACTGCATAAATGTACATATCTTACCCAACTGCCATACACATAGTGATAGTGCGCGTTATTATTCAGTGTACAATGCATTATCGTGCATGAATGATATTGGTTTAGAAGTGTCCAGTACGCCAATGGAAAAGTGAATGATTCGTGACAGTGATTAATACAGTGAACAGTGACAGAACCGTGTTATGCATACTTGTACACGACTAAATCATAATCATCAATAGTGTAAACCTGGGGAAAAAGGGGAAATAGAAGTGGAAAGAGCATCGTATTTAGCGAGGACCGTGTTTTAGAGGATGATCATTCGAACAGCGACTCTTATATATATTAGGTAGGATCTAGCGATCCGGCTGACAGGGCTATGTCCCGGGCGTGTGGGCCGTTGTCTCGGGTATGTATGAGACTCCCGTTAAACATGATCCTCTGTTCCCCACCGAATACAGAGACACGACCGCGTAGGTCCGTCTTGCCTGAAATTCGGGGCAGATGCTAATTGATGTTATCCGTCCACCTCTCCGAAGATGCCATGTTGATTTATGGCACCATGTATCGAAGGTTCAAACGGATGTGGCCGATGTAGCAGACTTCGTCGGATTCCCCCTCGTTTGAGGGTTTTTTTATTGTGGGGACGCTCTTCCCTGCAGGCGCAAGCCCCTGCAGTTAATTACGCTACCGCATCGCGGTAACAACTTTCTCCTTCTCCAGATGGTCACTTCGTGTTGTGGGTGTTTGTTTAATGTTCGGTTGCCCGTGGATTGTATACGGAGACTAAGTTATGTTGTCGCCCGTAGGACGTGAATTAGTCCAAATCCGTATCTTTCTTAGATTTGGATTTGAAGGGGGGTTGTGTTTAAAGATACGTTAGCCTTATTTGAGGCTAAGATCAACTTAAACGTTTGTTAAGAACACGTTAGTCTAATTTTAGACTAAGATCAACTTAACGGGATCGTTTAGATCCAACAAAAGAGCAATTGGGCTCTGTTGTTTAGTTTAATGACATTGCGGTCGATAATTAGTTTAAGGACATTACGGTCCATTGTTAGTTTTAAGACATTGCGGTCGAAGTTAAGGACATCATAGTCCGCGAGTTTAAGGACCTCACAGTCCGGTGTTAGTTTTAAGACATCACGGTCGAGGTTAAGGACATCATAGTCCGTGGATTTAAGGACTCCACAGTCCGACGTTAGTTTTAAGACATCACGGTCGAGGTTAAGGACATTATAGTCCGTGGATTTAAGGAGCCCACAGTCCGACGTTAGTTTTAAGACATCATGGTCGAGCTTAAGGACATCACGGTCGAGATTAAGGACATCATAGTCCGTGGATTTAAGGACTCCACAATCCGACTTTAGTTTTAAGACATCACGGTCGAGGTTATGAACATCATAGTCTGTGGATTTAAGGACTCCACAGTCCGATGTTAGTTTTAAGACATCACGGTCGAGGTTAAGGACATCATAGTCCATGAGTTTAAGGACCCCACAGTCCGTAGTAATGTGTGGTCGTCGGGACCCGTCACCTCTCTGACGACGTTGAAGGATTACAACGACAGATGTCAGACGAGTAAAGAGATGTACCATCGAACCGGGTGTAAATTGATTGGAAGAGCAGATGAGCTCAGTTCAATTTTAATTGAGGACTTATGGCCAGAATTGGGCTAAGTCCAGTTAAAAAAATGTTGAACATTTTATTTTTGTTCTGCCTGTTAGGCCTTTGTTTGGGCTCTACCTTTTTAATAATGCTAAGCATTGGGATCTGACATTTTTTTTGTCTTATACTGAATGCATAGTATTTATCAGAACAAAGTATGTTCTGACAGCGCACCACGTGGCGCACTAGGTGCTTCACGCCAGTCAAAGAGCGCGTTGCACTTCTGTCGGTTAGCGCACACGAGGAGGGCATGAGTCGCTTAGCGCTAAGTGCTAGTTTGTTAGCGCACTGCGCTTTTAATTTATGAGCGCGATGTTCATACCAGAATATTGCTTTTACTACCGCCCATTCCTACGCTCGTTTGTTTATAGGTAAGTGCTTTTAATCTATGTTTGCTACATATTTACAGACTACAGGTTCCTAGTCCAAAATAACGCAAATGATACAAAATCTCCACAGTTACGCCAAAATACAGAACATCTGTTGACAGCAGATAAAAGCCGGGTTCCGGTCATCCGTATCCGTCCAGTGCCGAGTACCAGTTCCAGAGACAAGACATATGACAGTGGTCATTCGTGTCTCGGACAAGCATAGAGCACGAGGAGGGCAGCACAAGAATCAATGGGTGCGCGGAGCTTGAGGGAGATAGAAGTCAAAAGTGAAGAAAATAAAGCAATCTTGGACTAAGAAAACTGAAGATATTCTGGAAGACTTGTTGCAGTTTAAAGATTTCAAACACAAGGAAAAATGAAACCAGGGAAGCACCAAAAACCCGAGGACCCAAATCCCCTATACGGCCGCGGATCCGCGGCCAATAGGGGGTCTAGGCCGCGGAACCGCGGCCATGTGGACTCTTCTCTCTGTCGTTTTCTGGGGGCAGTTTGGTACTTTCATATTGAGCCAGATTATTGCCCTAGGTTTCCAGTTCCCTGCCTATAAATACCCCAGTTCTGAGCCAAGCCAAGGAGTTCATGTCTCAAGCCTCTTTTTTGTTAGTTTTTAGTCTTCTTCTTCTTCTTCTTCTTCATTCTTTCCTCCATGAAAATGTAGTGAGAGCATTGAGTGGATGTTAAATGAAGATGAGGGTTTTTGTATCATTCTTTTGCTTAGCTTCCCCCTTAAGCTCTCTACCTTAACTTGATCTTGCAACCTCTTAAGTGAGCTTGCAAGTTTAAGCTTTGGTCATTGATCTTAAAGGGGTTGTATCATTTTGTTCTCTCTTTTGTGCTTCATTTCACATGAGTTCTTTACCCTTCTCTTGATCTTGCAACCTCTTGATTGAGCTTGCAAGTTTAAGGGTTGGCTATTGATCCCATGGCTTGTCTTGAGTTCTATGGTTCTTAGTGTTACTTTCTTGCATATCTCTTTCTTGCATTTTTCATTCTTGTCTTTTATTACTTGCAATTTATTACCATGCACTTTAATTACTTGCTTGTAATCTTTTCTTTTCTTTGTTTATCTTTTTGTTCTCTCTTTTTGGTTCGTTTTGTGAATGGTTGTAATTATTGTTGTTAAGAATAAATACGATATTGTAAGTTAATGTTTCTTTGCTCATTTCCTTTTCCCGTTATTTTCCATCGAGCTCCGCCCAAACGATACGCAAGCGCTCCGTTAGGCACCTTACCCTACCAAGGTAACGGTGATTCCTAACCGCGACCGGTTGCGTTCGGTTTGGCCGGAGGCGAAAGCAAGAGACAAGAACGGAAGGACAAGGGTAAATAAGCCGGATTCCACGAATACCGTGCTTAAATCCCTTAATCCATGTTGTTGCCAATTGCTCTAGTTTCAATTGGTCAAGACTCGGCTCAAAGGTTTTGAGTACGGATTTCTTTAGCTTACACTTTCGTATCTTTTTCTTAACAACTTTATACTTGAATATAACACATAGGTTAGATTGAACAAACATATACACATTCTTTATTGACTCGTCTAAAACTCGAACGGACATACAACCATCTCCCTGTGGATCGACCTGTGCTCAATCGGCTAGCTGCATAGTGACACCGTCCTGATCGCGGTAAACTTTAGAACTTTGAACATCCGGCACGCCAAAAGCGTGCGATCAAATGGCGCCGTTGCCGGGGAGACGGTAACGTATTTTCTTTCTTGTTATTCGGGTTAATATTCTTTTTGTATATATTTATAAAAAAAAATCTTTTTGTTATTTTTTATAATTTTTGGGAGCAAGTCTGCAGATTTTTGCGGATTTGCAAACGGCGATTGTGGGGAACAAAGTGTACGTTCAAGGCTAAGGTGATTGCAAAGTACAGTGCCAAAGATCCGGGTAGTTTGACTCGCGCAAGCGAACTTTTCAAGCTTACCGGATTTGATTCAACGGGGGTTTCCTAACCCAAAAACTTAACGGTACGTACTTTACTAACACCTTCTTCTCAAATCCGACGCATCCAATATACTATTTTTTGCAGGATTCTTTGCAAGTTCGCTAGCAAACGCTAAAAATTGACTAACCCGTATTTGTTGCAGTGCCGTGCTTAAACTAAAAAATGATTGTTTGATTCTTTATAGAATTTTTATTGAATTGCACATTGCATACATTAATAGGGACTTAAGGGCAAGCGAACCCCACAATATACGGTAAAGGATTTCATCACCTTTTCCGTGGCCCACAAATCACGAACTTGAGCATAACGTTTACCCGCACAAATTTTAAAAGAAATTAGACTTTAAGCCTTAAGGACTTCGCGCTCATTAGGAGAAGTTAACCGTGTTTAGAACCTCGCTTAACGGTACATTGTTTACGGGGTGTCTAGGAAAGTGTTAACGGCGAAACCGCCAAAAGAGAAAGGGTTATTTAATTAAGGAACTTCGCGAAAGCGTTGGAAAACCTCCCCTTATCTCTGCACTTACCTGGCCTCGTGATCAGTGTATCTTAAGCCCGTTTCTCGACACAGTTTTACTTCGATAATCAAGTTCTGGAGCAGGTCTAGTTGACCTAGGTGAACCCTAGAACGATTAGGTGTGTGGTATTTTTGTGTCGTGATTGTTTTTGTCCAGATTCTTTTGTGTGTATATTTCATTCTTTTGTTAAAAACTAAAAAAAACTATAAAAAAAATATCACATTCTTTTTCCCCTCCTTTTCTCTGCCTTTCTTTCTTTCTCTCTTCATATCATGGGTACCCCACCTCGTAAAACTCTTGCCGAACTTTGGTACCCACAACCAGACATTACTTTTTACGGTTCTTGCTTTGGCCGAACGTCAAACGATCCCTCCATACCCAAAATCTCTTTGAAAGATCGGATAGACGTGTCTAGGACAAACACTTGCCCTCCGCAATCCACTTTGTATCAACCTTTTCAAGCTCCCCCACCCTCTTATGTTGATACCCCTTTTGCAAGTTGTCCTTTGTCCGTCGCTGAACATATTGAACAATCCTGTAGCCGATCTTTCACCCCTTTCACCACTACAGATTCTTGGGATCAACAATTCCATTCACCTTCTTATCCAAATGTTGATCCTGCTCCTGTCCAGCCATTCAATTCCTACCAGTCCTACCCGACTTTTGCACCTTCCCTAGACATTGCTTCTGAACCGCCATTTGGGAGTTTTCAGTATCCAAACAACTTTGAATCTTTTACTGAAACCCCTTCACAACCCATGTCTAGTCTGGAACAGTCATTGGAAGACTTTAGGGTAGCATCGTACCTACAGATGATGGATTTGAATGCGTCCATGGCCGCCCTCATACAACCTAGTGACCCGGCAGCTAGTTTTCAACTAGCTCCAAATTTTCTAATGTATGAAGAGGCGGTAGGACAGGTTGAGAATTTGAGTGGAGAAAGTGAGATGTACCCCCTTCCGAATCAAGCCTACCCGTTTCAACTTGAATCCCACAACTCCGGTTTTGAATGTCTATCTAGTGTTCCAAACGATTCATTGATTAAAGATAGAACAGATAATAAGTTGTGTGACTTTATAGTGTTTGATTTGCCCGATTGTGAAGGGTCCTTTTCGTGTGAAACCACACCCAATCCTTTTGCCCTCTACACCTCCACTCCAGAACCTGAATTGATTAATATCCATGCTTTTGTTGAGGTGTCTGAGAATATTGATTTTTACTCGATTGAGGATATTGACGCCGGGAATATTTTGGATGATGAACCTGTAAATTTGGCAGAGTTTTTCTCTCCAATTCATCATCCCGAGTCATTAAATGTTTTTCCCGAACCCCATATGCGTCTGGCTTTTGAGGATAAATGCATGGATGTGCTGAATTTTAGAGAAAATTTTGAGGATATTTTTGAGGATGAACCAGTTTTGCTTGATGAGTAGGATTTTCCAATTCATCCTGTCCCTGTCATTGACTGTGTACACCCTCCAGAACCCTTAACCGATACCCTTTCTCAATCACTCTCCTCCATCCTTTCCATCGTTCTGACCATGCAAGAAACCGCATTACTTTCATTTCGTATGTCTGGTTTACCAAGTTAGGCATACCCATGGTTTCTCACGAATCTTGAGGGATTTGACCCCATTTCTCGACGGGTTAATATATTAGCACAATCGCTTTTCACACATCGGTCATCACAAATTGTGCTAATTTATTCGCTCTATTTCCACCCTCAAGTTCGTATTCCACTTCTTTCTCCCTTCCGCCATTCTTCTTCTCATATACCGAGACCGTATCCCGCTTCTATCTCCATACGGTCTCGCGTATTCTCCATTTCTTTCCTCTTCACCTTCTTTCACCAACCCGCATCTTACAGAGATAGAATTTTTGAATGGTTGGTGTTAACTTTTGGCCTGTGTAAGGCCTTGTGTAGTTTGAAACTGTTTTCTTTCCCCCTAATCCTAAACTTCACCGCTTAAACAGTGGAAACACTGTTTCACTTAAGTTTGGGGGGAACCCTTTTTTGTATATATCTTTTTTTTTGGGTTTTCTTTTTGTTTTGTATAAAATTTTCTTTTGGAGAGAGCCGACAATTTTGACCCTCTTGGTGTAGCCTGACAGTGAGGGCACTGTCAAGTTTAAGTTTGGGGGTGTGCTCGGTAAGCTTTCTTCCTTCGCATTCATTTGTATATTATTGCATTTGCATACCTTATTAAAAACCCATAAAAATCAGAAAATTTTCTAAAAACATAAAAAACTTTTCTGTCAAGTTAGCTAGTGGGAGAACTCTGATTTAACATTTCGACGGTTTTGTTTGATAAGATAAGAATAACTAATCTTATGTTTAGATTTTGAAAACCTGAAAGATAACTCTCCTTTGAAGTTAACTATAGCCGATATACGTCTTTACATCACACTACACGTGTCGTGAGTTTTGGAAATTAGATGACAAGCCTTTTATGTCTAAAAACTTTTAAATGGATAAATGATTTTCTGAGAATCAAATAGGTTTGTTCTGAAATAAGTAATATCAAGAATAGTTTATGAAGTGAAGTGAATATGAAGGAATGTTATTGATGCCTTAATTGGAACTAATTCTGAAAAATAACCCATCTGGAACTTGATTGGAATGATTACACACCTAACCCACTAAAACACGTCTTTTATCCAAAAAATAACTGAACTGCCGGTTATATCTCCGTTCGCATTGAATCATCATGATTTTCACGCTAAATTGTCTTTTGTTTTTGGGCCTAGGTAACTTGAGTAATTAAGTCCGCTGGGGTGTCTCTACACCTAATGCTCTAAAACCAATTGGTTTGGGTGCATTGGCCCAAAGCTCGTTAAGAAGCTTAGAAAGTCCAGATTAAAAAAAAATCAAGCAAGTGTTCTCTCCGAGTTAAAATTCCTAACAGTTCTTTGTGTGAGAATAATCTTGACAAAAGACAGGTTTTTATAAAAAAATATTTCTAGCGGAGATATGAAGGTTTTATTCTATGATAAAGACTATTGCACGTTCACAGAGGTGTGTATGAAATGAAAACAAGAAAAAGGTGGAGTGAAAAATAAGACCTAGTTTCCTGTTAGGGAAGATAGAAATTCTGAAGTTGAAACTTTACTGAAAAACGAAACTTGAAAAATGCTTAACTCTTTATAAATCTTATGTGATCCTTTTAAATTTTTTATCTGGGCTTTATTGTGTGACATGATGACTTTAATCGATCCTTCTGGAACTTAACGACACTATTTACACTGCACGTAAAGACATATAAAATCTTTAGTTAAATAAGAAGCGAGGTGTGAAAAATAAGGGTTCGATAATCTAGACTTAGGATCATAGAATTGTTATTTTCTGAAACAAAACTTTAGGGTTTGAATCATAGTTATTTCGCAAAACTAGCTTGACGGGATTTTGTGGGTGTAATCCGCTGAAAACCTTCAGGAGACAACACTCCTCCTACTAGGGACACCTAGAGGTTTAACGGCTTGTTGCACGTGCTCAGTGTAATCGCGTTCCCTGCGAAAGTGCGGTTAGGACTTTTTTATGAATAATTGGTTTTGCTCGGGACGAGCAAAAGTTAAGTTCGGGGGTATTTGTTCATACCAGAATATTGCTTTTACTACCGCCCATTCTTACGCTCGTTTGTTTATAGGTAGGTGCTTTTAATCTGTGTTTGCTATATATTTACAGACTACAGGTTCCTAGTCCAAAATAACGCAAATGATACAAAATCTCCACAGTTACGCCAAAATACAGAACATCTGTTGACAGCAGATAAAAGCCGGGTTCCGGTCATCCGTATCCGTCCAGTGCCAAGTACCAGTTCCAGAGACAAAACATATGACAGTGGTCATTCGTGTCTCGGACAAGCACAGAGCACGAGGGGGGCAGCACAAGAATCAATGGGTGCACGGAGCTCGAGGGAGATAGAAGTCAAAAGTGAAGAAAATAAAGCAATCTTGGACTAAGAAATCTGAAGATATTCTGGAAGACTTATTGCAGTTTAAAGATTTCAAACACAAGGAAAAATGAAACCAGGGAAGCACCAAAAACCCGAGGACCCAAATCCCCTATACGGCCGCGGATCCGCGGCCAATAGGGGGTCTAGGCCGCAGAACCGCGGCCATGTGGACTCTTCTCTCTGTCGTTTTCTGCGGGCAGTTTGGTACTTTCATATTGAGCCAGATTATTGCCCTAGGTTTCCAGTTCCCTGCCTATAAATACCCCAGTTCTGAGCCAAGCCAAGGAGTTCATGTCTCAAGCCTCTTTTTTGTTAGTTTTTAGTCTTCTTCTTCTTCTTCTTCTTCATTCTTTCCTCCATGAAAATGTAGTGAGAGCATTGAGTGGATGTTAAATGAAGATGAGGGTTTTTGTATCATTCTTTTGCTTAGTTTCCCCTTTGAGCTCTCTACCTTAACTTGATCTTGCAACCTCTTAAGTGAGCTTGCAAGTTTAAGCTTTGGTCATTGATCTCAAAGGGGTTGTATCATTTTGTTCTCTCTTTTGTGCTTCATTTCACATGAGTTCTTTACCCTTCTCTTGATCTTGCAACCTCTTGATTGAGCTTGCAAGTTTAAGGGTTGGCTATTGATCCCATGGCTTGTCTCGAGTTCTATGGTTCTTAGTGTTACTTTCTTGCATATATCTTTCTTGCATTTTTCATTCTTGTCTTTTATTACTTGCAATTTATTACCATGCACTTTAATTACTTGCTTGTAATCTTTTCTTTTCTTTGTTTATCTTTTTGTTCTCTCTTTTTGGTTCGTTTTGTGAATGGTTGTAATTATTGTTGTTAAGAATAAATACGATATTGTAAGTTAATGTTTATTTGCTCATTTCCTTTTCCCGTTATTTTCCATCGAACTCCGCCCAAACGATACGCAAGCGCTCCCTTAGGCACCCTACCCTACCAAGGTAACGGTGATTCCTAACCGCGACCGGTTGCGTTCGGTTTGGCTGGAGGCAAAAGCAAGAGACAAGAGCGGAAGGACAAGGGTAAATAAGACGGATTCTACGAATACCGTGCTTAAATCCCTTAATCCACGTTGTTTCCAATTGCTCTAGCTTCAATTGGTCAACTCGGCTCAAAGGTTTTGAGTACGGATTTCTTTAGCTTACACTTTCGTATCTTTTTCTTAACAACTTTATACTTGCATATAACACATAGGTTAGATTGAACAAACATATACACATTCTTTATTGACTCGTCTAAAACTCGAACGGACATACTACCATCTCCCTGTGGATCGACCCGTGCTCAACCGGCTAGCTGCATAGAGACACCGTCCTGATCGCGGTAAACTTTAGAACTTTGAACATCCGACACGCCAAAAGCGTGCGATCAAGCGCTGCGCTAGTTTATGGGTGCGCTAGTGTGTGACACGTGGCGCGCTAGGCGCTGAGCGCCAACCCAAGAGCGCAGTGTGCTGTTTTCAGGAGCGCAAAGCGCAGATCGTGTCTATGGTTGACATGTGGCATGTTTTGGCGCTGAGCGCCAGTCCAAGGAGTGCAAGGGCGCAGTTCATGAGTGCAATGCACTGACTAATAGTGCAACGTGCATTTTGATCAATTTTAGGATCAAAGAACAAGTTTATGTTCTTCTTAAAGGAGGCTTTGCCTCAAGGTTCAAGAACAAAAGTTCTTATTCTTATAAAGGGCTCTGCCTTTTTAGATCAAAAGATCTGTGAAGTAAAAATACTTCTTTTTTATTTTTTTATGATTAGATCTTGATCTTTTCTTTTTAATCAAAGACCTTGGTCCTTTTTATAGGTCTAAGATCTTTTTAGAAGATGTTTCTTCTTTTTACGAGATGGTTTCATCTCTGTTGCTCAAGAATTATTTCTTTACCTTAAAGATGAAGAAATGATCTTCCTTTTTCTAAAGGCTTGCCTTTCTTTTTCTTTGAGTTTTCTCAAAGTTTGCAGAGGGTTTTTTCTATATGAGACTTGAAGTCTTGGGGCCTTTATATAGGGCCAATTGATTTGTTAAATCGGTTTTGAGAGATCTTTCTCTTTATTGATTTGGGAATATTTCCCACCATGGATCTTTGATCCTAAGGCTTTTGTTTTACAGAAGATAGTCTTCTTATTTTAATAAGATTGAGAAATCTTTCCATGCAGAATTTGTTCTGTTTTTGGTAATTCATTATTTATCATTGGATCATTGATCCAGCGGTGCTTAAAGCACAATCTTATTGTTTGGAAAGATTTTGAAAAATCTTTCCTTAACAGAATTTAATTCTGGTTAATCAGTGATTTGTTATTATTAGATCATTTGATCTAACAGTGGGAATTTTAATTCCAGCGCTGGCGCACCTACGTTAGACACGTGGCACAGCGCAGAGCGCAGCGCAACTGTGCTAGCGCACCCGTGCTTGACACATGGCGCGCAGCGCAGAGCGCAGCGCCACTGCGCTAGCGCACCTGTGCTAGATACGTGGCACGTAGAGCATAGCGCAGCGTAAATACGCTAGCGCACCTTTGTTTGACACGTGGCGCGCAGCGCAGAACGCTGAATCTGAAGCGTTGCTTCGACTTTCTAAATTTTGAATTTTGAAAACAGAGCTCTGCTCTGATTGGGGTGCGCTGCCTAGGGCTCAGCGCTTCTGGCGCTGGCATGTCTGCTTCTGACACGTGGTGCGCAGCGCACGGCGCGCAGGATCTGAAGCGTTGCTTCAATTTTTGAATTTTGAAATTCAAAACAGAGCTTTGCTCTGATTGGGGAAACAAATGCCCCCCCACCGTTGCGCTCACGTGGCGCACACGTGAGTGCAGCGGTGGCAACATCTGAGCCCTTGGATCAATTCAGAAGTTGGAGAGGCAGTTCAGTGTCTATAAATAGGACCTTTGGTCCTTTAGATGATTATCATCTTCTTCTTGAGAATTTTTGCTCGGAGCCTTGCTCCTTTGTTAAGAACTTTCAAGAGTCAAAACTCTTAGGTAAAATTTAAAAATTTTAATTTTAATAAATTAGGGTTCTCCCATTAACAGAGCCTTGCTCTTCATAGATCTTTGATCTAAAGAAAACCCTTTTAGGGTTTTATTAATAGAGCCTTGCTCTCATGAACCCATAGATCTAAATAGATCTTTTCTTGGGGTTTCTTATCCTATGAATCAGAGCTCTGCTCTTTTGATAATACGTAGATCTTTTGATCTTTTGATGAAGAACTCTTGAGAGTTTCTTCATGGATCTTTAAGATCCCAGAATTTTAATTCTCAAGCATTAATTTTGATAATCCTTGATGGATTTTCTATCATGATTACAGAGCTAGGCTCTTTAAGGAATTTTAGTCCTTCATGACCAGAGTTTGACAAGTGTCACTCTGTTACAGAGCTTTGCTCTGAAAGGGAGATTTTCTCCTTCTCCCGAGGGATTTCTCTTTCAATGAGAATATTCTTTGAGGATTTCCTCATTAATTGACAGTCTCATCCAATGATGAGGCTGTTTTAGTAATTGATGCATTGTCATCTGGATTTTATGGGTCCACCTTTAGTCCCCTTCCCACTGCATTGCAGGGTGGTACAAATTTTAAAGTACCAAGGGTCAGAAATTAAAAATTACAACACTGACAGTTGATTTCCGTCCTCTTTTTTGCAGGCAACATGTCTTTCGATGCTTCATTCCCATTCGTTCGTTCAGAGGGAGGATTCCCTGGAGCACCTGTAGACCGGGAGGTCCTAGCTTTGATCAGAGACCATGATCCGGAACATAAGAATCTTCACCTTTGGGGATCATGGTACAATCAGATTATCAGGGGTCGACAAAGCTTTTCATGCGCAGTGCCTTCAGAGCCTATCACGGCGATCCATTACGCCAACTCACCCCCGGTGAACTACGTCGTGGAGATGGTCAATTGGACTTCAGAAGGCCTTCTTCAACCCGCTATGGCTTCGATTCCTGTTCAGCCTCCCATGGTTTTAAATACCTTAGGACGCCGTATTTGTCAAGGCGAAGCGCGGCTGTGGGGGCAACCATATAATATAGGTCTGGTTCCCCGTCATCCGATCGGTTATCTGCAATGGGCCCGCTACATTCTGTCAGCGAAGAAGTCGCAGTTGATGAGGCTTGGGTTATATACCGCTGTTTATGCTTCTCTCTTCCAATACCCTATGCTTCCCACCTGGTGGGTTAAGGCCTTTTTGGAGCAGTGGAATATCCCTACTCACACCTTCCTCGCACTGGACCGGGAAGTGTCAATCTCTTTAGAGGAGTTTACAGAAGTTTCCGGCTTACCGGTCATAGGAGAGCATTATGAGGAGCTGATTCGCACAGACGAATATGTCTTCGGTGCCAAGCCAGTGATAATGGGCCTTACTCCGGCGAATGCTGTTCAACACCGGTTTCCCAGTCTGATCAAGGTGTTGAATATCTACGAGCGCCTTTTTCTCAAATCTGGGAGTCGCGGGGTTAGTTTTGAGGATTTCATCGTTCGCTTCCTTCACCCGAAAGTCTTCTCGATGGAAGCTGCTAAATTTACCACGCTTGATGACCCTTTCGGCTTAGGTTTGGACAACCTGCCAGCGACGGAGGTAGATCAGAAGAGTTTCTTTCTTCCTAACTCCCCGGTTATTCCTTTTGCGGAGATTGCAGTCCCTGTGATGGATGAAGAAGCATTCTTTTTGGGATTTCTTATGCTATGGTTGAGCTGGTTCGCGCTCCCGATGCACCTTCGCCGTATAAGGCCATCTGTCTTTTACCCGGCTCACCGGATGACTATTGGGGTAAAAGTGGCTGTCGGGGTCGCCGGCTTAGCCCATCTGTATCACGGCCTTAGTCAAGCAGCGGATGCTATTGAACCTGGAGTACCGCATGTAATCTTCTCGATGCATTACTTCATGTCATGGCTCGAGCTACATGCACTTGGCGTTTTTGGTATCCATAAAAGGCCTTCATTCTATGACAGGTGCAGCTTCCCTCGGATTATGCGATTGGTCGGCACCTCAATTGTAAGTCTGTCGCTACGGGACGCCAGAGGTTTGCTCCTTCGTCCCCGCACAGTTGGAGACGGGATGACCTTCACCGACAAGGTGTTAACCATCGGAAAGGCGTCTACCACAACAGTGCGGTCATTGCAGGATATTTTCAAAGATGGAGCCTCAGTTCTGACAGCTCGGGAGACCCTCCATTTATATTCTATCGGACTGGGCTTCCTGGTGTTTAGGCAAAATGATGCGGCGCTCTTCATGAGATATAACCCGCATCGTTTTGCCCAACAATTGAGCTATAATCAAGGAGTGCCGTTGGAGGCTTTCTTGCTGGAACCTACTGCCACTGAATAGGGGATGCAGAGTGCGCTGCATCACTTCATGCGTCTGAATACGGGCTCTCACTTTTTTATTAGCGAGCCGAGTTGTGTCCCACGGATCCTTAATACAAATACGACATGGTACCAGCATTCGACGGGCGCCGTTATTAAGGAAGAAAGGCGTTTGCTGCTTGATCGCAAAAGTGCACCGCCTGCCAGTGATCGTAAAGTCCCTTTGAAGCGACGGATCCCTGTACCCCCTCCGCTAAGAGAGGATGCTGCAGTCGAGCCTCCACGCGCACTAAGCCCTACTCGTGGATTGCCTCATGCTCCTGTAGAGACGGTGAATGTGCCTTCAGTGCCCCGTGCTCCTGTGGAGACGGTAAACGTAGCTTCCTTCGAATCTGGTGTGGGCTCGGATATCGGGACTTGCCGTCCTAAAGTGACCACGAAGCGCAAGCTAATTCTGGCTGCGACCGGAACTCGCGCACAGAAGAAGAAGAAGTCGGTCCTCTCCCTCGATGCCGTACTCGGCCTAGAGCCTCAGACTCCTCTTACCGAAGGCCTAAGTGAGTATGGAACCAATGAGCGTCTCTTCATAGCGCCAGCAGACACTGATCTCGATGCCGCTATTGCTGCTTCTGAGCGACTCGCGAGGCACCAAGCGAAAATAGCCGCCCTCGTACAATCAAGTAAATATTAGCCACACTTTTGTCATTGTGTTATATCTTTATTTTTATTACCTTGTCTTAACTAACATTCTTCCTTTTGTAACAGGCTTTACTACTGAAGAGACTCTGGCGGCTTCCCTCAGGACTTTCGAGGAGGAGGAGAAGAATCGTGCTCTATTCGGCATTGGTATGTTTCGGCTGATTGAGTCTTCATTCTCCTTTTTATGGACAATCTAACCCTTTCTTTATCTCATCGTAGGGACCACAATGCCGGTCCCGCAAGGTGATGTGGAGACTCTTCCAAGGCCAACCACCGAAGTCCCGGCCTCTTCAGTACTGTCGAAGGAGGCATTGCTCAAAAAACCGATGATGGAAGCCTTGACGGCTCTAGAGGTAACCCTGAATGCGGACGACGACGCCTTGCTGAAGGAGGCTTCTAAAAGGTCTGTTGTGACGGCCGGGGAGGAAAGGAAGCGCCTGAAGCGCGCAGCAAGGGAATGTAGTGCTGCTTTGGTTGCGAGGGCAGGTTCAAGCGCCGTTACTCCCGCTGCTACTCCTTCAGAGGAGTTCCCGGTTGCCTTATCTACTGCTCATAGACGGGCGGCACGTGCAGCTCAGGAAGCCAATGGTAAATCGACCCCAGGTAATGTGTTTTGAGGCTTCGTTGTCAAAGCTTTAAACGATCAGTTCTTATATATTTTGTTCTGCAGGGCCGAGCCTTACTGAAGGAGTGGCGGCGACCGTTGAGCCTGAGGGGGGGTGGAGGAGGTAGTTGCTGAACCCGGGGCGACGGTAGGTGATGTAACCGTAATTGCCGAGCCCGAGATAGTGGCTGACGAGACAGTCACGACTGCTATGCCCAAGATAGCTACCACTGCCGAGCGTGAGGTGGCAGCGGATGAGACGGCTACTACGGCCGAGCCTGAGGTGGCGGTGGACAAGACGGCTACCATGGCCCAGCCTAAGGTAGCGGTGGATAGGATGGCTGCGATCACTAAGCCCGAGGTAGTGGCGAGCAAAACGGGTACGATTGTTGGGCCCGAGATGGCCGCTCGTTCTCAAAAGTCGGGCACCGCTCTGATCATCGCTCTTCCCTCTTACGGTTCTTTGCCGTCTCCTGGCGTCGCAAGTGTGACGACGGCTCTTGTGGAGTCAGGGGACGAGGCGACAGGGGGTGAGACCACCCCGATGGAGGAGGGAGACGCCATTATTGAATCAAGTGACGCTCTCGTCATAGCTCCGGCTGGTGACTCTTCAGGTAGATTTTAGGTTACCGCCCTTCTTTTTATTCTGTAGTCTTTCTTAACAAGGTTTATCTTGTTTCTAATGAAGTTGCGGCTAGTGCAGATGTCGAACTTTTTGAGACAGCGCCGTCAGTCGCCGCCCTGACGGTAACCACCTCTCTGCCTTCTCTCGTACCGTCGCAGATGCTGAAAGGTATGGATTTGTGACCCATCAGTCTTGTCTCTCGGCTGTATAATTCATGTACTGACATTGCGTTATCGCGTTTTTGCAGGAGCCCTTTTTGACCACCTGTACCAGGTGCTGCATCCACACTTCTCCTTCCTATCGGAGATTGCTTCATCCAGTGGCGCTGGTGAATACAGTTTTCAATTAATGCTCTTTTTTTACCGACCATGAAATCATTTCTGAGTCTTCTTTGCCTTGATTGCAGTGCTACAGATTGAAGGAGGAGATGAGAGATCAGTTGCGCCATTGGTCCACTCGGCTTTGCCACCTGCTGCAGCTGGTATAATGAATCCCATCGTTAATGAATCTCCTATATTTCTTGATCCGTTATCTGATTGTAACTTGTTTTTGCAGCGGTCGCTTCAACTCCGTCCCCTTTCGAATCTTGCATTATGAGGCAGGCAGGCCCCTTCTCCAGATGCACATCCTCAAAGGGTGCTGTGACGAGTCTGCACATGCTGAGTGAATACGTCGAGGAGCTTGACGCAGAAGCTCCTATATCCACCGCAGATTTCGCTGCCGAGGTCAATCCGATGCTGGCGACGCTTGTAAATTTCCATAATGAAGGCGTCGTCGAGTCATGGGTTAATCACTGCAGGAAGATCGAGGCCTATCTGCATCAACTTGAACTTATGCGTCCTGCCCCTGAGACCCAGGCTTTGAACTCCCAACGGGCCGCATGGGTTGAGCAAAGTGTTCTGTTCTTTCGCCATTTCGAACGAGAGGCAACCCTTAAGCGAAAGGAACGTGAGGCGACTGCTGCTGAATCTGCCCAACTGCGCGCTGAGGTTGCAGCTAATGCTTCCCAGCTGAATGCCATTTTTGAAAACCTTCAATGATGTATCTCGGATGGGCTGGTGTTGAGGAAGAAGCGTGATTTTAACGAACAGGTCACGCAGAGTCAGGAGGCTTCCCAGCAGGAAGTTGATCAGAAACTCTCATCCTGTTTGCAGCAACGGGCCCAAGTTGAAGCAGAGCTGGCCGCGGTGGCTGATCGTGAGGAGGAGTTAAGAAAAGTGCGCGAGCAGCTAGCCGGTCTATTAAAGGCGCCTCCCTCCCAATAGCTGATTTTATATAGGTTGGACACCTGTAATCTTTGAATAATATGTATCCATTTTTTATATGACGTATTTTGTATCCAGTTGAGTTTGTGAATAAAGCCACATTTTTTTTGTTATACTGTTGCTTTCTTTTCCTTGCTGTGTTGTTTCCATGTGATTTTAGCAAGTATATAACTGTCAATCTTATGCTCTTTGTAAGGTAGTGATGGCTTAGAAAACATGGTTACGATATGTCACCAAAGACTTTTCAACTTTATGAGCCGTGAGGGTCTCATAAAGAATTTTCTCCCTACCGGACGAGAGGATCCCGTAGGTGTAATTTCTCCTCAAGAATCGCGAGGATTCCCATGGGTGTTTTCTCTTGAAAGTCGTAAGGATCTCGCAAGAGAATTTACTTCCTTACGAGTCGTGAGGACTCGCAAGTGATGGGTAAAGTTGTCCTTATCCGCATTTCACGGAGTCAGGGGTTGTTCTGGATGCTTTCCATGGGTTCACTGCCGTGTTTGGCGAGGACCAGGCTCCGCTCTGGACGTTTTCCAGGGTACCGTAGTTTAAAGACATCACGGTCGAGGTTAAGGACATCATAGTCCGTGAGTTTAAGGACCTCACAGTCCAATGTTAGTTTTAAGACATCACGGTCGAGATTAAGGACATCATAGTTCGTGGATTTAAGGACTCCACAGTCCGACGTTAGTTTTAAGACATCACGGTCGAGGTTAAGGACATTATAGTCCGTGGATTTAAGGAGCCCACAGTCCGTGAAATGTGTGATTGTTGGGACCCGTCACCTCTTTGAAGACGTTGAGGAATTAAAACGACAGATATCAAAGGAGTGAAGAGATGTACCCTTGAACCAAGGTAAAATTAGTTTAAGGACATTACGGTCCATTGTTAGTTTTAAGACATTACGGTCGAGATTAAGGACATCATAGTCCGTGAGTTTAAGGGCCTCACAGTCTGATGTTAATTTTAAGACATCACGGTCGAGGTTAAGGACATCATAGTCTGTGGATTTAAGGACTCCATAGTCCGATATTAGTTTTAAGACATTACGGTCGAGGTTAAGGACATCATAGTCCATGAGTTTAAGGACCTCACAGTCTGATGTTAGTTTTAAGATATCATGGTCGAGGTTAAGGATATCATAGTCCGTGAGTTTAAGGACCTCACAGTCCGATGTTTGCTCAGGATGCTTCCCATGGGTGTTGGGGTAAAACTTTACACCCCGGTTGACCAAGTCAAAATCAAAGTCAACCCTAAGCCAGGTGGGCCCATGCCCAGGTTAAGTGGGCCAATGCCCGGAGCGAGCCCGACCATGAAGTGGCCGGCCTCCCCCATGCCAACAACAAAATCATGTAATAAATAATTTTTATGTAATTTTTTATGCATGAATGTAAACAAAATGGGCATAAAGCCAAATTTTTGTAAGCCCATGGCTTATGTGCAAAAAGTAATGGCACATGAGCCATGGGATGGGCAAAATGCCATTTTGCAAAACCCAAGGGGCTATATGTAAATATATAAGCCTATATAAGGCAACATGATGATGAATAAAGAAATACTTTTTCATTCCCCCAAAAACTAGGGTTTGTGCCTCTTTCCCCTTTCTGAAGGGTTTCAAACCTTCTTCTTTCTTTTTGAATTAAATCAAGAGTTTTACTCTTCCTTTTTCAAAACTAAATAGTTTTTAACCACAAAACCCACAAAGGGGAACTTGGATCTGTCATTAGATCTCAAAAAGAAGAGATTTTTAGATCTCACATCTCTTGATCCAGCCAATAGAGGAGGAAGAAGAAGAACCCATTTCCTCAACCAAAACATTTTTAGGAGTTTAACTCCACTCTAAACCCTATTTCTGGGACTAAAAGCCCCTTTTTTCTCGCCAGCGCTCGAGCGCAAAGCGCCCACGTGCCGACATGTGGCGCGCTCGCGCTCCAGCGCCCGGCGCTCGAGCGCAAAGCGCCCACGTGCCGACACGTAGCGTGCTTGCTCTCAAGCGCCCGGCGCTCGAGCGCTCGTGGACCGACACGTGGCGCGGTTGCGTTCAAGCGCCTAACGCTCGAGCGCAAAGCGCCCACGTGCCGACACGTGGCGCGCTTGCGCTCAAGCGCCCAGCGCTTGAGCGCAAAGCGCCCACGTGCCGATACGTGGCGCGCTTGCGCCTAAGCGCACAGCTCCTAAGCGCACAGCGCTCAAGGCGCTGGCCCCATGCATCCCTTGGATGCCTTTTCCCCCTCTTATTTTTTATATATATACATATATATACATATGCATACATATGTACACACACACATACTCCACGACACTGTCCCTGTCAGAAAAAAATTTCTAACGGGGCGCTGCCCCGCACCCCGCGAGGGGCTGCTAGCCCCCTTGACCCCCATCCCGCTATCCGGGTAGCGGGACCCCCGTAAAAACTCTGCGTGGCTCCCGATATATCCAAACCCCTCCTCCAAAACAAATCATACGTACACTGCACATTGAGTTTGCATGACCAGTTTAACCCGTTAATTGGAGGTTCTCTTGCCCCAAAGGCGAGAGGTAATTAACGGCAGCTTAGTCCGCGGCTGCCGGAGATTCGGATCCCCACAATCAATAAACCCCCGCCTACCCTAGGCAGGGAGAATCTATAGTACACCTGACAAGCGCGCGCGTATTCCCATCTCAATGGGGTGACGAAAAACACCCTACAGATTCTGGCACGCCCGGTGGGACCATATCTCTCATCCCATATTTCGGGTTAAACGTTCATGCGGACTCAATAAATATACATGTCTATATTTATACTAAAATGATGCTTTTTTTGCAGGTTTTCAAGCAATCACTTTTCAACAATGTCTCCAATGATGAACTCAGCTCTCAGCACGGCTCCCATCTCATATGCGATGAAGATGGACTCCCGGACGGTCCTCCCGGCTAGTCTCGGGCGACAATGGGAGGAGCCGCCGCTACCATTTGGCTCTATTATGTTCGTGTCTGCTAACGCTGTCCCTGCTTCTCAAGCTCCGGTAGCAGACAAACCGGTGTCAAAAGGGAAAAGGCCGAATGTCATGGTTGCAAGGGCATCTCTGCCCAAGCACAAATCCGTTTCCAAACGACCCTCCATCGCTCCAGCTGGGGCAAGGCCATCAACGTCAACGAAGCAATGGGGCGTCTCGGGCAAGCTCCAGCGGTACCCCCAACAACTGCTCGATCGGGTGTCTTCTCTAAGCTCTCCACTAATCGACTCACGGCGGCTTCCCAAAGAGCAGAAGCCTGCCAAGCGCTCAAGGCAGAGAAGCTGAGGCAGAAGCGGCTCAGGTACAGAGCCAATAAAAGAGCTAGGGATCTGGCCATGTTAAAATTTATGAATTTCCAAAGTCTGGACCGCTCCGCGAAATCGGCCGCCAAAGATAAAGAGATGGCTGGGTATGTAGTTCGTACTGTCTACATGGTCGGACATGAAGAAACGAATCGTCCTCTTATTCACGGACATGGTGATGATATGATTGACGCTACCCAGTATCGGCTCGATCTAAGTGATGAAGAGCCCACTCAGGCCGATAAGCCAGAGGAACCCGTGGTTCCTGCGGAATTGAGCTCAGGAAATAAAGATGACTCGGTTGTCATAGCCGGAGCTACAGAACAAGCATTATTCCAATGGATTCAAAGGCAATTTCAGGACAGGGATAAGAAGATGGCCGAGGTCCATTCCAAAGTCGACGAGCTGGCAAACGTTATGGCAGATCTCATGAACCAAGTCGCCCGATTGCAATTACAGCAGAATCAAATGTTGGTTCACGAGCTAGGGGTTGATTTCCGAAGGCAGCCAACTGATATCCCCTTCAACCTAAGAGTGGAGCGCCTTCACGAAAAACGGCCGCGATCAGCCTCCAGTCCCTCCGATACATACACCGGAGGAGAATCTCCACTGAAAGAGAAGCTGGATAAGGTCTATTCCTTCAAAAGGGACAAGGTCTATAAGATATTCAAGGACGCCCTAAGAAACGGTCTACAACTGCCAGAATCAAAGAGACCGCAAGAAGCGAATATGACCAAGGACCCAAAATATTGCCCCTATCATAGAGTGATAGGTCATGCCATTGAGGACTGCTTCGTCTTCAAAGATTGGGTCGAAAGACAATACAAGACGGGAGAGATAGAACTGTCTAAAGGCGTGCTAGCAAACAGTCAAGCTACGACCGCCGATTTCATACAAATGGAGACCGAAGCCTCTCGGGAACCTAATCCACCCAGACATGTGCCATTATCCGAAAAGGGCGAACCAAAGACTGAGCGGCCTCGAGGACCAGCATCAGTAAAGGCCCCTACTCCAATGGAGAGAAAGAAGAAGGTATACTCCTTCAGGAGGGAGGAAGTCCGCAAAATATTCGTGGACGCCTTGAACAACTGTTTGCAACTGCCTGTTCCAAAGAGGCCACATGAAATGAACATGACCGGCAATCCCATATACTGCCCATATCATAGAATGGTGAGTCATACCATTGAAGACCGCTATGTTTTTAAAGATTGGGTGGAGAACCAGTACAAGCTTGGAAAAGCCTCACAGTCCTCGGATGTATCGGCAAGCCACAGAGCTACGGTCATCAACACAGCTTCGCCAAGATCAAAGTTCAAGGAGCTGGGATAAGCAAAGATGACCTCTAAGTCGTTAAACTGGGAATAATCGACCACCATGTCATTAAACTGGGAACAGTCGACCACCACGTCATTAAACTGGAAACAGTCGACCACCACGTCATTAAACTGGGAACAGTCGACCACCACGTCATTAAACTGGAAACAGTCGACCACCACGTCATTAAACTGGGAACAGTCGGCCTCCACGTCATTAAACTGGGAACAATTGACCACCACGTCATTAAACTGGGAATAATCGACCTCTAAGTCGTTAAACTAGGAATGTAAAAAAATGTAAAAAAAAATAATAATAAAAATAAAAATGTGTAAAAAAAAGAAAAATAAAGAAAGCCGAAATGATGGGGCAACTCGCAATAAAAATCAGCGAGTAAAATAAAGATGAAAATAAAGCCGAAATGATGGGGCAACCGCGAATAAAAGCCGAAATGATAGGGCAATCGCGATTTTCGCAATAAGAAAAGCTGAAATGATAGAGCAATCGCGGTAAAACAAAAAACAACGGCGAATGATGAGTCGCTCCTGGTACCATATTCCAGTGCAGCGATGCAGACGCCAACAAAAATCCAATTTTTCAAAATTCCCTCGGCCCTACGGTTAATCCCCAAATTGACTACCGTATACAATCCACGGGCTCAAATAAGTCTCTTCATACCCATGCCCCACCACAATCACCATTTACGCGGCTGGTCTCCGCCTTTGGAGTTATGCTCCATTGAGAAGACCCACTCATGTGTCCTCACGATACATGAGGAGAACAAACCTTTGTGGGATCCTTACGACTCATAAAGGAAAAACACACTTAGGAGTCCTCACGACTCCTAAGGAGAAAATACACCTGCGGGATCCTTACGACTCGCAAGGAGAAAATGCTTTTATGGGACCCTCACGGCTCATAAAATTGAAAAGCCTTAGGTGATAGGGACCTAAACCTGTCTCCTAAGCCATCGCTCCCTAACAGGAAAAGGCAAATGATGAATTGCTCCTGGCGCCCCTGCTTCAGTGTTAGCAACGCTGAAGCCGGCCCCTACCCCAAAATTCCAAGCTCGCCATCCGTAGACCTCTAAGTCTTTAAACTGGAAACAGATGACCTCTAAGTCGTTAAACTGGAAACAGTAGACCTCTAAGTCTTTAAACTGGAAATAGATGACCACTAAGTCATTAAACTGAAAAAAGATGACCTCTAAGTCGTTAAACTGGAGACAGTAGACCTCTAAGTCGTTAAACTAGAAACAGATGACCACCACGTCGTTAAACTAGAAACAGATGACCGCTAAGTCGTTAAACTGGGCACAATAGACCCCTAAGTCTTTAAACTGGAAACAGATGACCTCTAAGTCGTTAAACTGGAAACAGTCGACCTCTAAGTGATTAAACTGGGAACGAGGGAAATCCACTCATGTGTCCTCACGATACATGAGGAGAACAAACCTTTGTGGGATTCTTACGACTCACAAAGGAAAAACACACTTAGGAGTCCTCACGACTCCTAAGGAGAAAATACACCTGCGGGATCCTTACGACTCGCAGGGAGAAAATGCTTTTATGGGACCCTCACGGCTTATAAAATTGAAAAGCCTCAGGCGATAGGGATCTAAACCTGTCTCCTAAGCCATCGCTCCCGAATTCCCAAGTGGCGAATGATGAGTCGCTCCTGGTACCATACCCCAGTGCAACGATGCAGACGCCAGCCAAATTCCAAATCCCAACAGCGAATGATGAGTCGCTCCTGGTACCATATCCCAGTGCAGCGATGCAGACGCCAACCAAATTCCAAATCCCAACGGCGAATGATGAGTCGCTTCTGGTACCATATTCCAGTGTAGCGATGCAGACGCCAACCAAATTCCAAATCCCATACCCCAATGGCGAATGATGAGTCACTCCTGGTACCATATTCCAGTGTAGCGATGCAGACGCCAACAAAGTCCCAAAATTTTTATGGCCCTATGGTCTGGATCATACATCCTGCAAAACCGTATACAATCCACGGGCGTAAAACGATCCCAATATCTCCCAAGTCTTACCGGTGAGACCACATTCAAAGTCCCACCAAAAATAAAATTTAAAAAAAAATAAAAAAAATATATATAAAAATAAATAAAAAAAATGGTATGTCCACAAGCAAAAAGGGCACGGATGAAAACCCGAAAGGGCTCCGTGAGTAAAAACAGCAGGACTGCCGGCGAGTTTGTGAAAACCTGAAAGGGCGTGAACTCGTAAAAAAGAGATGAAATGCACTCGCAATGTCCTCTTGACTTTGTGAGGAGAAAATTCCCGCGTAAAATCCTTATGACTCACAAAGGAGCAACACACTTAGGAGTCCCCATGACTCCTAAGGAGAAAATGCACCTACGAGATCCTGTCGACTCGTAGGGAGAAAATGCTTTTATTGGACCCCTACGGCCCATAAAATTGAAAAGCCTTAGGTGATAGGGATCTAAACCTGTCTCCTAAGCCACCAATTCCCAAATCCTCCCGAGGTAAATGATGAGTTGCTCCTGGCATTATTCCAGTGCAGCAATGCAGATGCTAAACCAAAACCAATTCCTAAATCCTCTCATGGCAGATGATGATTCGCTCCTGGTACCATATTCCAGTATAGCGATGCTGATGTCAGCCCAAATCACAATCAACAAGTCAACTTCAACTCCGACACCGCAGAAAGCGGAGCAAGTCAGAATCCAATCTCGACACCGCAAGAAGCGGAGCAAGTCAAGATCACCCCTGACACTGCAAGAAGCAGGGCAAGTCAAATCAAGCGTCGACCGTCCATGTCGCAAAAAGGGCAGTGCAGGCTCCCAACAAATCAGGAACCCAAATCGCTCCGTATCAGAGCGTCGACCGTCCATGTCGCAAAACGGGCAGTGCAGGCTCCCCACAAATCGGGAACCCAAATCGCTCCGGATCAGAGCGTCGACCGTCCAGGTCGCAAAAAGGGCAGTGCAGGCTTCCCACAAATCGGGAACCCAAATCGCTCCAAATCAGAGCGTCGACCGTCCAGGTCGCAAAAAGGGCAGTGCAGGCTCCCCACAAATCGGGAACCCAAATCGCTCCGGATCAGAGCGTCGACCGTCCAGGTCGCAAAAAGGGCAGTGCAGGCTCCCGACAAATCGGGAACTCATGTCGCTCCGGATCAGAGCGTCGACCGTCTATGTCGCAAAAAGGGAAGTGCAGGTTCCCGACAAATCGGGAACCCAAATCGCTCCGGATCAGAGCGTCGACCGTCTACGTCGCAGAAAGGGCAGTGCAGGCTTCCCACAAATCGGGAACCCAAATCGCTCCGGATCAGAGCGTCGACCGTCTATGTCGCAAAAAGGGCAGTGCAGGCTCCCCACAAATCGGGAACCCAAATCGCTCCGGATCAGAGTGTCGACCGTCCAGGTCGCAAAAAGGGCAGTGCAGGCTCCCCACAAATCGGGAACCCAAATTGCTCCGGATCAGAGTGTCGACCGTCCAGGTCACAAAAAGGGCAGTGCAGGCTCCCCACAAATCGGGAACCCAAATCGCTCCGGATCAGAGCGTCGACCGTGTACGTCGCAAAAAGGGCAGTGTAGGCTTCCCACAAATCGGGAACCCAAATCGCTCCGGATCAGAGCGTCGACCGTCTATGTCGCAAAAATGGCAGTGCAGGCTCCCCACAAATCGGGAACCCAAATCGCTCCGGATCAGAGCGTCGACCGTCCAGGTCGCAAAAAGGGCAGTGCAGGCTCCCCACAAATCGGGAACCCAAATCGCTCTGGATCAGAGCGTCGACCGTCCAGGTCGCAAAAAGGGCAGTGCAGGCTTCCTACAAATCGGGAACCCAAATCGCTCCGGATCAGAGCGTCGACCGTCTATGTCGCAAAAAGGGCAGTGCAGGCTCCCCACAAATCGGGAACCCAAATCGTTCCAGATCAGAGCGTCGACCGTCTACGTCGTAAAAAGGGCAGTGCAGGCTCCCCACAAATCGGGAACCCAAATCGTTCCGGATCAGAGCGTCGACCGTCTATGTCGCAAAAAGGGCAGTGCAGGCTCCCCACAAATCGGGAACCCAAATCGCTCCGGATCAGAACGTCGACTGTCTACGTCGCAAAAATGGCAGTGCAGGCTTCCCACAAATCGGGAACCAAATCGCTCCAGATCAGAGCGTCGACTGTCCATGTCGCAAAAAGGGCAGCGCAGGCTTCCTACAAAGCAGGAACCAGATCACTCCGGGCCAGGGAAAACTCTATCACGGACACTCCGCCTCGGAGACGCGTCAAGCGTCGACCGTCCATGTCGTTAAAAAGGCAGTGCATCCCAAAAAGTGGGAACCAAAGCAAGTCGCCTCCACGAGAAAGAAGATCCATCAATTTCATGCACACGACCCACATATGCTGTATGCATTTATTGATGGGGGGCAATTTGTTGGGGTAAAAATTTACACCCCGGTTGACCAAGTCAAAATCAAAGTCAACCCCAAGCCAGGTGGGCCCAAGCCCAGGTCAAGTGGGCCAATGCCCGGAGCGAGCCCGACCATGAAGCGGCCGGCCTCCCCCATGCCAACAACAAAATCATGTAATAAATAATTTTTATGTAATTTTTTATGCATGAATGTAAACAAAATGGGCATAAAGCCAAATTTTTGTAAGCCCATGGCTTATGTGCAAAAAGAAATGGCACATGAGCCATGGGATGGGTAAAATGCCATTTTACAAAGCCCAAGGGGCTATATGTAAATATGTAAGCCTATATAAGGCAACATGATGATGAATAAAGAAATACTTTTTCATTCCCCCAAAAACTAGGGTTTGTGCCTCTTTCCCCTTTCTGAAGGGTTCCAAACCTTCTTCTTTCTTTTTAAATTAAATCAAGAGTTTTACTCTTCCTTTTTCAAAACTAAATAGGTTTTAACCACAAAACCCACAAAGGGGAACTTGAATCTGTCATTAGATCTCAAAAAGAAGATATTTTTAGATCTCACGTCTCTTGATCCAGCCAATAGAGGAGGAAGAAGAAGAACCCATTTCCTCAACCAAAACATTTTTAGGAGTTTAACTCCACTCTAAACCTTATTTCTGGGACTAAAAGCCCTTTTTTCTCGCCAGCGCCCTGCGCTCGAGCGCAAAGCGCCCACGTGCCGACACGTGGCGCGCTCGCGCTCCAACGCCCGACGCTCGAGCGCAAAGAGCCCATGTGCCGACACGTGGCGCGCTTGCGCTCCAGCGCCCAGCGCTCGAGCGCAAAGCGCCCACGTGCCGACACGTGGCGCGCTTGCTCTCCAGCGCCCGGCGCTCGAGCGCAAAGCGCCCACGTGCCGACACGTGGCGCGCTTGCGCCTAAGCGCACAGCACCTAAGCGCACAGCGCTCAAGGCGCTGGCCCTACGCATCCCTTGGATGCCTTTTCCTCCTCTTATTTTTTTTATATATTTACATATATATACATATGCTTACATATGTACACACACACATACTCCACGACACTGTCCTTGTTAGAAAAAAATTTCTAACGGGGCGCTGCCCCGCACCCCGCGAGAGGCTGCTAGCCCCCTTGACCCCCAGCCCGCTATCCCGGTAGCGGGACCCCCATAAAAACTCTGCGTGGCTCCCGATATATCCAACCCCTCCTCCAAAACAAATCACACGTACACTGCATATTGAGTTCGCATGACCAGTTTAACCCGTTAATCGGAGGTTCTCTTGCCCCAAAGGCGAGAGGTAATTAACAGCAACTTAGTCCACGGCTGCCGGAGATTCAAATCCCCACAATCAATAAACCTCCGCCTACCCTAGGCAGGGGGAATCTGTAGTACGCCTGACAAGGGCGCATGTATTCCCATCTCAATGGGGTGACGAAAAACACCCTACAACGGGTTCACTGCCGTGTTTGGCGAGGACCAGGCTCCGGTCTGGATGCTTCACACGGGTTCACTGCCGTGCCCTGCGAGGACCAGGATCCGCTCTGGACGTTTTCCACGGGGTCAGAAGTGACATGATCCGCGTTCCACGTAGCCAGGAATTTTGCTCTGGATGCTTCCTACGGGTTCACTTCCGTGTTCGGCGAGGACCAGGCTCCGCTCTGGATGCTTCACACGGTTTCACTGCCGTACTCTGCGAGGACCAGGATCCGCTCTGGACGTTTTCCACGGGGTCAGAAGTGACATAGTCCGTGTTCCACGTAGCCAGGAATTTTGCTCTGGATGCTTCCCACGGGTTCACTGCTGTGTTCGGCGATGACCAGGCTCCGCTCTGGATGCCCGCGTTCCACGTAGCCAGGAATTTTGCTCTGGATGCTTCCCATGGGTTCACTGCCGTGTTCGGCGAGGACCAAGCTCCACTCTGGATGCTTCACACGGGTTCACTGCCGTGCTCTGCGAGGACCAGGATCTGCTCTGGACGTTTTCCACGGGGTTAGAAGTGACATAATCCGTGTTCCACGTAGCCAGGAATTTTGCTCCGGATGCTTCCCACGGGTTCACTGCCGTGTTCGGCGAGGACCAGGCTCTGCTCTGGATGCTTCACACAGGTTCACTGCCGTGCTCTGCGAAGACCAGGATCCGCTCTGGACGTTTTCCACGGGTTCAAAAGTGACATAATCTGCGTTCCACGTAGCCAGGAATTTTTCTCTGGATGCTTCCCACGGCTTCACTGCCGTGTTAGGCGAGGACCAGGCTCCGCTCTGGATGCTTCACACGGGCTCACTGCCGTACTTTGCGAGGACCAGGATCCGCTCTAGACTTTTTCCACGTGGTCAGAAGTGACAAAATCCGCGTTCCACGTAGCCAGGAATTTTGCTCTGGATGCTTCCCACGGGTTCACTGCCGTGTTCAGCGAGGACCAGGCTCCGCTCTGGATACTTCACACGGGTTCACTGCCGTGCTCTGCGAGGACCAGAATCCGCTCTGGACATTTCCCATGGGATCAGAAGTGACATAATCCGCGTTCCACGTAGCCAGGAATTTTGCTCTGGATTCTTCCCACGGGTTCACTGCCGTGTTCGGTGAGGACCAGGCTCCGCTCTGGATGCTTCATATGGGTTCACTACAATGCTCTGCGAGGACCAGGATCCGCTCTGTACGTTTTTCACAGGGTCAGAAGTGACATAATCCGCGTTCCACGTAGCCAGGAATTTTGTTGATTATATCCGCATTTCACGGAGTCGGGATTTGACTTTCGGTCATCTATACACCGCCGAGTCATGGATTTGGGAGTTTCCGCTGTTCCGCTTTGCTTGATGTTGTGTCTGTTGTAATGAGACGAACGTTGAGATGCTCTCCAGGCTATCTGAGAACCGTCGAGGTTTAGCTTCTTTTTCTGATGAAACCTGGGGAGGGGGAGTGTGATTCCTTCTTTGTTTGCGCCTCTGGATTGTATACAGGGATTGATGTGATATCACCTGTAGGGCATAATTTTCATTTTATATATTTTTTATTTTATCTTTTTCCGCGATGCTCTATCATTTCAGCTTTTATATCGCGAAGATCGCGATTGCCCCATCATTTCGGCTATTTTTCGTGGTGCCCAATCATTTCGGCTATTTATTTTATTTTTACTCGCTGCTTTTTATTGCGAGTTGCCCCATCATTTCGGCTATTTATTTTATTTTTACTCACTTCCTTTTATTGCGAGTTGTCCAATCATTTCAGCTATTTTGCATGCATACATTTTTTTACTTGCTGCTTTTGTTGCGAGTTGCCCTATCATTTCGGCTATTTTGTATGCATGTGTGGCTTGCTGGCTTTTCGCTGCAAGCTTGGGATTAGACACCGATTTCGGCATCAGCACCGCTACAACTGGAATATTGCCAGGAGCGAATCATCATTTGCCTCTGTCGATATCGAACAAAGGTGGCTTAGCGAACAGGGTTATGATCCTGTCGACTAAGGCTTTTGACTTCATGAGCCGTAAGGGTCTCACAAAGGTATTTCTCCCTACGAGTCGTGAGGATCTCGTAGGTGTAATTTCTCCTTAAGAATCGTGAGGATTCCTAAGTATATGTTCCCTTATAAGTCGTAAGGATCTTACAAGAGAGTTTTCCCCTTATAAGTCGAGAGGACCCATAAGGGTTGCTCACCGTGCGAACATATCCCTAGTCACGGGTGGAAGTTTGTTAGGGAAATATTTATTTGCGCCCGTGGATTGTATACAAGGGTCAGTATTGAGCCGCTTGTAGGGCAGTATCAGAGGTTGTGGGGGCTGCTTAAGAACAGGTTCAGATCTCTGTAACTTAAGACTTTTGAATCTTATGAGCCGTGAGGATCCCATAAGAGGATTCTCCTTACGAGTCGTGAGGATCTCGCAAGTGTAATTTCTCCTTAGGAATCGTGGGGATCCCTAAGTGTGTTGCTCCCTTGTGAGTCATAAGGATCTCACGCGGGTGATTTCTCCTCACAAGGTCGAGTGGACCTTGCAAGTGTCTTTTAACGAGGTTGCGCTCTTTCGGGTTTTCACAAACACTCGCCGGTAGCCCTGCTGTTTTTACTCACGGAGCCCTTTCGGGTTTTCATCCATGGCCATTTTGCTTATGGACATTGTTCCCCTCCGAATGGCGGCGCGACATGACGTCTTGCCTGAGATTCAGGGCAGATGCTAATTGGTGCTATCCGTCCACCTCTCCGAAGATACCAAGTTGATTTATGGCACCGTGTATCGAAGGTTTAGACGGATGCGTCCGATGTAGCAGACTTCGTCAGATTCCTCCTCGTTTGAGGGGTTTTTGATTGTGGGGACGCTCTTCCCTGCAGGCGCAAGCCCCTGCAGTTAATTACGCTACCGCATTGCGGTAACAACTTTCTCCTTCTCCAGATGGTCACTTCGTGTCGTGGGTGTTTGTTTTGTATTTTGTTGCCCGTGGATTGTTTACGGAGACGGAGTTATGTCGTCGCCCGTAGGGCGTGGACTAGTCCAAATCCGTATTATCTTAGATTTGGGTTTGGGGGTTTGGTTTGAGGATACGTCAGCCATACTTGAGGCTAAGATCATCTCAAACGTTTGTTAAGGATACGTTAGTCTATCTTTGAGACTAAGATCAACTTAACGGGATCGTTTAGATCCGACAAAAGAGCATTTGGGCTCTAATGTTCCAGTTTAGGGATATAGTGGTCCATCATATGTATGACCGTCGGGACCCGTCGCCTCTCTGACGACGTTGAAGGATTACAACGACGGATGTCAGGGGAGTTCAGAGATGTACCCTCGAGCCAGAGTTAATTGGGGGGATTCATAGTCCAGTCTGTTTGAAGGTTTAAGGATACGTTAGCCATCTTTGAGGCTAAGATCAACTTAAACGGGACCGTTTAGATCCGACAAAAGAGCATACGGGGCTCTATTGTTCTAATTTAAGGACATTGCGGTCCATGGGTAGTTTAAGGACGTTGCGGTCCATGGGTAGTTTAAGGACATTGCGGTCCATTGTTAGTTTTAAGACATCTCGGTCAAGGTTAAGGACGTCGTAGTCTATGGGTTTAAGGACCCCACAGTCCATTGTTAGTTTTAAGACATCTCGGTCAAGGTTAAGGACGTCGTAGTCCATGGGTTTAAGGACCCCACAGTCCGGTATGTGCTCTGGATGCTTCACACGGGTTCACTGCCGTGCTCTGCGAGGACCAGGCTCCGCTCTGGACGTTTTCCACGGGGTCAAAGAGTGACATTATCCGTGTTCCACGTAACCAGGAATTTTGCATTAAACACAGGTTTAAGGACCCCACAGTCCATATCAATGTGTGGTCGTCGGGACCCGTCACCTCTTTGAAGACATTGAGGGATTACAATGCCAAGTATCAAAGGAGTGAAGAGATGTACCCTAGAACCGGAATGGCTTAAATAGTCTTTGACCCAATTTGGGATCAAGACCGATTAATTATGTTATGAGCCCATTGGCCCAGTTAATCACAAATTGAGGACTTATGGCCATCTTGGGCTAAGTCCAATCAGGAGAGGCTTTGCCTCCATCCATTTAGCCAATTGGGCCAAAGCCTAGTGTTAAACACTACAGAGCAATCAGTGTTGAACACTGGGAATGAGGTTGACGAGTTAGTGTTTAACACTAAAAGATAATCGGTGTTAAACACCAGCAACGAGGCTTTTCAAATTAGTGTTAAACACTAAAACAGATCAGTGTTGAACATTGCAAATAAAGCTTTTTGATTAGTGTTGAACACTAAGGCCCAACAGTGTTTTAACACTGGGTTCGAGAGTTTCAATTTAGTGTTAAACACTAAGGCAAGAGGGGTCACGTGGCAACACGTGAGGGCGCCTTCCCTTCATTTATTCTGCTGAGATTATCGCATCTTTCAGAGCATCACGTGCCATCACATGACGGGCATTCAAATGCCTGTGTATTAAAGCTTCTGTCAAGGGTCACGTGGGTCATGTGGGGTGCTGCCTCAAAGGGGTTTTCTGTAGATCTCCTGGGGGGGTCACGTGGTGACACGTGACCCTGCCTCTATGTATATTGTTTAGAGGATCTGTTAATCTTTTCCAGGAATTAAATTCCTCGTAGGGTTAAACCCTGACAGTAATTTCAGAGGAATTAAATTCCTACTTCCTTTTGAAGATTTATATTCTGAATAGAGTTGAACTCTGAATTTTCTGTAGGAATTAAATTCTTCATATATGTGAAGAACTGAATAGGGTTAAACCCTAATAAAAGCTTTTAAGGAATTAAATTCCCACTCTCTGTTAAATTATGATCAAGGGAATTAAATCCCCGCTGTTCCAACAGAACTAGGTTCTTAATTAGGGTTAAACCATGTTTCTTTTTGTTCTGAAGGAATTAAATTCCCACAACACAGGGTCAAGCCCTAGTTTTATTTCAAAGGAATTAAATTCCTATAGTTCTGTGAGAATTAAATTCTCGTGCTTCCATTCCCTCTCTATGTTTTGGATCTGCATGGCAGGCTCTCGACCCATTGAGAATTAAATTCTCAACCTCAAGGGGAGATGTGCACTTTGCAGATCCTCTATCAAAGAGAGAAGAAATATGTTCTTCTGTTTTATATATCAGAGTTAAACTCTGTTGAGAATTAAATTCTCTTTTCCTTCAAGGAGCCTTCCCTTTCTTACCTAGGGTTTTCTTTTGCAGAAGATCCAAGTTCCTCGAAGTATCAAGGCTCTCTCTCCCTTTCTTCCCTCTGCGTGTCTCTCCCTTTTTTTTGTGTCTCTTGGCTCCTATTTATAGGAGAAGCAGCAGAGTCAATTAGTTTTTTTTTTACGAATCTTCATTGAGAGATTTGATTTGTATCCATCATTCGTTCTGGACCTTTGGATTATTAGGTGAATTTTATTCACCATTGGATTTCAAATCCCCGGGATTCTCCTTTGTTATTTCGGTTAGATTTAAAGGGGAAATCTTTCCAAACCCGAGATTTTCCCATAGATAGATGATATTTCATCACCTCTGAATCTTTAATTCGATTGGTTCCAGATAGTCGCTTTCCTTTGGAAAGATTTGAATCTCTTTCAGAATTTAATTCTGTTGACAAAATGGGCTTTGAAAGCCGGTCACGTGTGACCACGTGACCCATGGTCACGTGTGGGCACGTGACCCCTTTTGGAATGAGCCTTCTCCTTTCTTTTTGCGCTGTCTTCTGGTTGTTGCTTAACCGTCACGTGCCATCACGTGACCCCTGGTCACGTGTGAGCACGTGACCCTGATATGGACTCTTTTTCCTTGACTTGATCAGGGAACCGATGTTCCTTTGAATCCGCTTTAAAATGTCACGTGCCAACACGTGACCCTGGTCACGTGGGAGCACGTGACCCTTTCTTAAGCCCTTTTTCTTTGATGTAGTCAGGAAGCTGAACTTGCTTTGCCTGTACTTTTGGGTGTCACGTGCCAACACGTGACTGCTGGTCACGTGTAAGCACGTGACCCTCTTCTCAAGCTTTTTCCATAAGCTTTCCTGATTTTAAATCAGGAAACAAATGCCCCCACAGCGTTGTTCTCACGTGTCAGCACGTGAGTGCAACCCTGTCACCTCTTGCGACCGTTGGATTCCTTTAGGGATTTGGGGAGATGAAACGTTTCCATTGCCTTCTATAAATACCTCTGTCTCTTCATAGGAGCCTTCACTTTGTTCATCTTCTTCTTTTGAGAATTCTTTCCTTGAGAATTTAATTCTCGCTTTCAGAGCTTAGTTCTCTGCCTTGAAACAATTTTCAGAGTTTAACTCTGTTCGAAAAGATTTCTTTTCCTCAGGTAATGTTCTTGGACAAACGATGGACCTTCACATTCCTCTGGATTTTAAATCCAAAACAAGGGTTTTTACCCCTTTTTCTTCATGTTTTCCCATAAGAACCGCTTAACCTTCAAACTGTAGATCTTTTTAGGGTTTAGATGATCTTTGGGGAGATGATGATGGCGTTTCAACTCCATGGAATTTAATTCCATCCAAAAATGTTTCTGGGAATTTAATTCCCTTTTCTTAATAAGGAATTTAATTCCAATGAAGAACTCGATTTCTTCACACAGAGGCTTCCTGGGGTTTCTTGGCTCGAGGTTGTTCTTCTGCAATTAACGAAATGGTGGTTTTCTAATGATTCTCATGACCTTTATTTCAGGTATCATGGCTGCCCATCTGTATAGTCTTGACGAGATCATTTCCTACGGGAATATTCGTGCACTGGGCCGCAGTCAGAACCAGGAGTTCACCGATGCTCAATGTGCCGAGATCATGAGCCGCTTTGACGAGTACAACCATCGGCTACTCCCCCGTCGCTCTTCTCTTCTGAGGCTGATCGTGCTGGCGATCAGGGAGGCCCTCCCTTTATTCTGTGCTGGTGTGCCGCTTGGGGCATTGGACGCCGCCGAGGATAAAGTACACTCGGTGTATCTGATGCACTTGATCTCAAAGAGAAGGCGGGATAATCTCATCGATCTCCTGCATCAGATTTTTCAGCAATCAGCCATACTTGCTGCCTACCGGAGGGTAGAGGACATCCGTAGGGACCCCGACGCTTGTGATCGTGAGAGGAAGCATACTCGGGAGGTTCGAAATGCTTGGAAGATCTTGAATAAAGTTAATTTTGAGTTTCTCAACCCATGCCCCGCATCTGAAGTTTTACCATTGTAAATGTGTCCTCTATATTTTGTATGAACCTCTTGAAATATGCATGCCTTTTCTCTGGGATTTTATCATTTTGCTACTGTTGTTGTTTGTGCTTTTAATATGCAGGGTACTACTCCATATATTTTCTTTCAAGTGTACATCAGGTTTAGGCCTCACGTGCTCTGCACGTGGGGTCCCTTGATGGGGCTGTTCACAAAATTTTCCCATGCCGTATTTTCAGTGCAGAGAAAGGGCCTTGGAAATAATTGCATCTCCTTGATTTTAGATGCCTTTCCTTTTTTTTGGCCTTGGAAATAGCTTTACCATGCAAGATTTTCCGCGCACAGCACTTAATACACTTCTTTATATATGAGGCTATAGCTTTCTTTTCCCTTCACAAAGAGATTTATATTATTATTATTTTATCTTGGAGTAACTTGTCTTGAGAAACAAACGAGCGCCATGGCTTGCAATCGCCCTCATGCTCGTCGACAGCCCTGGAAAGTTCCTATTGAGGAGATGGTCCCTCGCTTTGCTGCTCGGTTGGTGGATCCCCTCCTTACCGACAACGAATGCGACTCAGCCATGCATGAACTCTCGATCCGTAGGGGGTCCCCCCTCCCGATAGGTTCTCTCTGGCTCCGGATGATTCTCACGGCCGTGCTTGCCGACATCCTTCCTCACCCGGCGGAGATGACCCTGGTGATGCTCGACGCGGCAGAAGAAAAGCTCGAGGGTTTTCATGAAGCGTGCCTGATTACTCAGGCTTTGAAGGATTGCTCAATTCATCTGCTGAGCCAGATCAAGGCCCGGCGAGCTATTATGTCTGCTTTCGCGGACGAACACAGCGCCAATCGATGGGGAGCGACTCCTCGTGAGAACCGTCGCTTTGACGTGCTGGAGAAAGCAGAGAGAGAGATGGAGAATTTTGTCCTCTGCTTCATTAACCCTTGTGCCGTTGATCCCATGTTTGGTGACCTTTTCCGTTAGCGTAGAGCATTTTTAAATTAATCCCTCCTTTTTTACGCTTTATGCCGAAATTCCATGTAGGCTTGATGCTAGTATGTATGTTTCCGCTTGCATAAATAAACTTTGTATTTTTCTCATGAGAACTTTCTTTAATTGCAAATGCTACCATCACTTTCCTGCGCATCAGATCTTTTTAGGCATTATGAATGTTCATGCGATTGCAAATGCTATTATTATTTTTTTTGAATACTCATATGATTGCGAACGCATGCTTGAAATATGTCGGAAACCTTTCTTGTTGCCTTTCACGTCAGGTGATGTGAGCGCGTTTTAGATCGATTATTCCCGTCGACTGGAAGCCTATTTATATGGTCTCGTCAATGTCTTGTTTCCAAGGCTGTGGTCACGAAAGCGAGCTTATGTGGCCTGATAGAGCGATACGTAACGAACATAAGGTTGTGGCTCTCGATAAAGCTGCCACGTTCACTCATGAGAGGGTCGAGGCTCATAAGGCCATTGAGAAAGAGCTTGAAGCCCGGCTTGCTTCATATCAGTCCCAACAAGCTCAGGCGGAGGCTCGTCTTTTGGAGATCTTGCGTCATGAAGCCGTGGTCCAACAAAAGCAGGATGAGCTGACCAAGCTGCTGAATCGCCCGCCGGCTTGAAACATTTGTATCTTTTCCTTCCTTTTTGTACATACTCATGGATGAGAGTATTTTCTTTTTGTTTCTTTCATGAATTGTACTTTGTACCCATTTTGGTTTATGAATAAAAGATACATTTTTTTTTCTCAATGATGTGTTTCCTTTTCATTGAATGTATTCTGCGAATATTCTATCTTGATCTCCTTGCAGGACAGCAATGGCTCAGGACTCAGGGTTAAGATCTGCTTCCTAAGACTTTTGCTTTTTACGAGCCACGAATGTCTCATAAAGAGTTTTTCTCCTACAGGTCGAGAGGATCCCATAGGTGTGAGTTCCTCTTAGAGATCGTGAGGATTCTTAAGCGGGTTTTCCCTTGAGAGTCGTAAGGATCTCACAAGAGAGTTTTTCTTCCTTACAGGTCGTGAGGGCCTGCAAGTGCCAGATGTGATCATCCTTATCCGTGTTTCACGGATTCAGGGGTCTATCAAGGTATCGTAGTTTAAAGACGTCACGGTCAAGGTTAAGGACCTCATAGTCCGTGGATTTAAGGACTCCACCGTCCGCTGTTAGTTTTAAGACATTACGGTCAAGGTTAAGGACCTCATAGTCCGTGGATTTAGGGACTCCACAGTCCGGTGTTTGGTTGCAGGGACCCGTCACCTCTTTGAAGACATTGAGGAATTACAACGCCGGGCATCAAAGGAGTGAAGAGATATACCCTTAGACCAAGGCAGAATCCGTAGGGAATCGGGGTGGTTGATCGTTAGTTTTAAGAAATCACGGTCGAGGTTAAGGACGTCATAGTCCGTGGATTTTAAGGACTCCACAGTCCGGTATTTGCTCTGGATGCTTCACACGGGTTCACTGCCGTGCTTGGCGAGGACCAGGCTCCGCTCTGGATGCTTCCCACGGGGTCAAAGAGTGACATTATCCGCGTTCCACGTGACCAGGAATTTTGCACTAGATGCTTCACACGGGTTCACTGCCGCGTTAGGCGAGGACTAGGCTCCGCTCTAGACGTTTTCCACGGGGTCAAAGAGTGACATTATCCGCGTTTCACGTGACCAGGAATTTTGCACTAGATGCTTCACACGGGTTCACTGCCGCATTAGGCGAGGACTAGGCTCCGCTCTGGACGTTTTCCACGGGGTCAAAGAGTGACATTATCCGCGTTCCACGTGACCAGGAATTTTGCACTAGATGCTTCACACGGGTTCACTGCCGCGTTAGGCGAGGGCTAGGCTCCGCTCTGGACATTTTCCATGGGGTCAAAGAGTGACATTATCCGCGTTCCACGTGACCAGGAATTTTGCACTAGATGCTTCACACGGGTTCACTGCCGCGTTAGGCGAGGACTAGGCTCCGCTCTGGACGTTTTCCACGGGGTCAAAGAGTGACATTATCCGCGTTCCACGTGACCAGGAATTTTGCACTAGATGCTTTACACGGGTTCACTGCCGCGTTAGGCAAGGACTAGGCTCCGCTCTGGACGTTTTCCACGGGGTCAAAGAGTGACATTATCCGCGTTCCACGTGACCAGGAATTTTGCACTAGATGCTTCACACGGGTTCACTGCCGCGTTAGGCGAGGACTAGGCTCCGCTCTGGATGCTTCACACGGGTTCACTGCCGTGCTCTGCGAGGACCAGGATCCGCTCTGGACGTTTTCCATGGGGTCAAAGAATGACGTTATCCGCGTTCTACGTGACCAGGAATTTTGCACTAGATGCTTCACACGGGTTCACTGCCGTGCTCGGCGAGGACTAGGCTCCGCTCTGGATGCTTCACATGGGTTCACTGCCGTGCTCTACGAGGACCAGGATCCGCTCTGGACGTTTTCCACGGGGTCAAAGAGGGACATTATCCGCGTTCCACGTAACCAGGAATTTTGCTGATTGTATCCGCATTTCACGGGATGGAGGTTTGACTGTTGGCGATATGTATACCACCGAGCCGTGGAACTGGGAGTTGCCGCTGTTCCGCTTAGCTTGAAGTTGTGTCCGTCGTTACGAGACGAGTGTTGGGATGATCTCTAGGTCGCTTGTGGCCCGTCGAGATTTAACTTCTTTCCTTGGTGAAACCTGGGGGAGGGAGGTATGTTCCCTTTTTGTTTATGCCATTGGATTGTATACAGGGTGTGATGGAACATCACCTGTAAGGTATACATTTTATTTTTATTTTATTTCTTTTTCCGCGATGCTCTATCGTTTCAGCTTTTATATCGCGAAGGTCGCGATTGCCCCATCATTTCGGCTATTTTTCGCGGTGCCCAATCATTTCGGCTATTTATTTATTTTCTACTCGCTGCTTTTTATTGCGAGTTGCCCCATCGTTTCGGCTATTTTTCATGCATACATTTTTACTTGCTGCTTTTTATTGCAAGTTGCCCCATCATTTCGGCTATTTCGTAGGCATGTGTGGCTTGTTAGCTTTTCCGCCGCAAGCTTGGATTTTAGACACCGATTTCGGCATCAGCACCGCTGCAACTGGGATGCTGCCAGGAGCGAATCATCATTTGCCTCTGTCGATATTGAACAAAGGTGGCTTAGTAAACAGGGTTAAGGGTCCTGTCGACCAAGGCTTTTGACTTCGTGAGCCGTAAGGGTCTCACAAAGGTATTTCTCCCTACAAGTCGTGAGGATCTTGCAGGTGTATTTTCTCCTTAGGGATCGTGAGGATTCCTAAGTGTATGTTCCTCTGTAAGTCGTAAGGATCCTACAAGAGGGTTTTCTCCTTATAAGTCGAGAGGAATTATAAGGGTTGTTCACCACGTGGGCATATCTCTAGTCACGGGTGGGATTTTGCTGGGGAAATGTTCTTTCGCGCCCGTGGATTGTATACAAGGGTCAGTATTGAGCCTCTTGTAGGGCAATATCGAAAGTTGTGGAGGATTTGCTTAAGAACAGGTTTGGGTTTCTGTAACTTAAGACTTTTAAATCTCATGAGCCGTGAGGGTCCCATAAGAGAATTCTCCTTACGAGTCGTGAGGATCTCATAAGTGTATTTTCTCCTTAGGAATCGTGAGGATCCCTAAGTGTGTTGCTCCTTTGTGAGTCGTAAGGATCTCACGCAGGTGGTTTCTCCTTACAGGGTCGAGAGGACCCTACAAGTGTCTTTTAACGAGGTCGCGCCCTTTCGGGTTTTCACAAACACTCGCCGGTAGTCCTGCTGTTTTTACTCACGGAGCCCTTTCGGGTTTTCATCCGTGCCCATTTTGCTTATGGACATACCGTTTTTTTTTATTCTTTTTCACCTTTTTTTTTACAAGGTCGCGCCCTTTAGGGTTTTCACGAACACTTGCCGGCAGCCCTGCTATTTTTACTCACGGAGCCCTTTCGGGTTTTCATCCGTGCCCATTTTGCTTATGGACATACCATTTTTCCTTTCATTTTTTTTTTATTTTTTTATTTTTCTTTTTCTCCTTTTTTTTGTCAGCCTAAGGATGCTGCGGTAGTAGTTTTAGGGACGTTTCGGTCCGTCGTTAGTTTAAGAACGTTTCGGTCCGTCGATAGTTTAAGGACGTTTCGGTCCGTCGTTAGTTTTAGGACGTTTCGGTCCGTCGTTAGTTTAAGGACGTTTCGGTCCGTCGTTAGTTTAAGGACGTTTCGGTCCGTCGTTAGTTTAAGGACGTTTCGGTCCGTCGATATGGGAAGGCTGGCTGCTGCTTGTAAAGTCTGAGCCTAGGAAGATAGTGAGCGGACATAGTCGTCGTCATCTATCATTGACCCAGGCTCTGGCTTATCAAGCGTAGTATTTCTTTAAGAAGCGGCCGTTTATTGGCCTGAAAGGCCTTTCACCGTGCATGTCCATGAGTAGGTAGGCTCCACCCTGGTAGACCTTGTCTATGATGTACGGGCCTTCATAGTTTGGTTCAAATTTTCCTCGCTTGGCACGATTGGGGATCATAGGTCTTTTGATCACTAGTACGAGTTCACCTTGGCGGAATATCCTCGGCCTGGTCAATCTTTCGTACGAGCGCGGCATCTTTGCTTTGTAGGCCTCTAGATGTTGTTGCGCTATGAGCCGGGTTTCATCGAGGGCATCAAGCTCCTCAAGCCGAAGGTGAGCATTTTCTTCGTTCGTCAGCTCGTGGTGGACTGCTACTCGTAGAGAGGGTAACTCTATCTCGAGGGGGAGCACTGCTTCCGTCCTAAATACCAACGCGTATGGCGTTGTGTTCGTGGCCGTCTTGAATGTAGTTCGATAAGCCCAAAGGGCTTCTTGCAGCCTTTCGTGCCAGTCTCTCTTATTCCTGGAAACGTTCTTTTTTATGATCTTCGTCAAGGTCTTATTGAAGGCCTCGGCTAGACCGTTAGCTCGTGGATTGTAAACCGAAGAATATCTCCAGTCTATATTGTGCTGCTGTGCGAAGCGGCTAATCTTATGGCTTCGGTAGGCCGGCCCATTATCGGAGATAATCCGCCGTGGGGTCCCAAACCGATAGATGACGTGCGTCTTGAAGAAATGGAGGATATTCTCTGTCTTCACTTCCTTCAGTGGTACTGCTTCTGCCCATTTGGAGAAGTAATCAGTTGTCGCCAGGATAAAACGGTGTCCCCAGGATGATGCTGGCTCAATGGGGCCGACTATGTCAGTCCCCCACATTTCGAATGGCCAACTAGCCAGCGTTGGGTGCAGTGGATTCGGATGTTGGTGGATGAAGTCTCCATGAATCTAGCATGAGTGGCATTGCTTCGCATACTTGAGGCAGTCCTGGATCATCGTGGGCCAGTAGTAACCCATCCGTTTAATTTTTAACTTCATCTTTGGGCCTGCTTGGTAAGAACCGCAAAGTCCGTCATGAACTTCCTGAATGACTCTTTCTGCTTCGTCAGGTCCTAAGCATCTCAGCCATAGAGAATCAAACGATCTCTTGTATAGAATATCGTTGACGAAAGCGAAAGATAAAGCTCGTTTCATGAGCTGATGTCTTGAGGACGCCTCTTTGGGCATTCGGTGGGACTTAAAGTAGTCTATGAAAACTTCCCTCCAGTCTTCGGCCTTCTCATGGTCTTTTATTTGTAGGGTCGTCTGCTCAGTCGCTCCCTGTTCTTCGCATGATTCCGGAGATATTTCCGCCGGGGCGAGCACTCGATGGCTTTGTACCATGATTCTGACGTCATCGAGGTTCTCGTCAGCCAGTTCTTTAGCAAGTTTAGCCAACGTGTCTGCTTTGCTGTTTTCCGCGCGCGGTATGTTCTCCATAGTATAGGAGGGAATTCGGGTCAATAGTTGTTGCACCCTTTCGCCGTACTTCACCAACTCCGGCTTGCACGTTTGGTAGTCACCATTTACTTGACTAACGACCAGCTGAGAATCCCCGTATATAAGGAGGTCTTCAATTCCCATGTCGATGGCGATCTCGAGGCCTGCTATCAGAGCTTCGTATTCAGCTTCATTATTTGTCCTCGGCTCTGTTAAGGAGAAGGCGAAGCGCATTATCCCTCCTTGTGGAGTTGCAAAGATGAGGCCTATCCCTGATTTGATCATTGGGATACCTTGTTTCTGTTTCTTTATGGAGGACGCTCCATCGAAATAGAGTTCCCATCGGGTGCTTCCGCCGCTAATCGCATCAAATGCATGCTCGTCCGGCAAATCACAGTTCAGAGGAGAATCGGCCGGTATCGGGTGCTCAGCGAGGAAGTCGGCAATGGCCTGGCCTTTCACTGCCTTGAGAGGTTGATATGTTAGCGAGAACTCCATCAAGAGCAGGGCCCACTTAGCGAGTCGTCCCGTCAATATGGCTTTCGACATCAAGTATTTAAGGGGATCTACTTTTGAAATGAGACGGACTTCATGTGCCAACGCATAGTGCCTGAGCTTTGTTATCGCGAAGATTAACGCTAAACAATGTTTTTCAATGGGAGAGTAGTTGCTTTCTTCCCCCAGTAGAACTCGACTTAAGTAATAGAGTGCCCTCTCTCTCCCCTGATCGTTCTCTTGTGCCCATAACGCGCCCAAGGAACCTTCGAGGGCGGTCGTATAAAGAATGAGGGGTTTTCCCTTGACCGGCGCGGCCAACACCGGAGGGTTCTGCAGGTACTGCTTGATCTCGTCTAGTGCACCTTGACATTTGTGATCCCAAGCGAATGGAGTTCCCTTTTTCATCAGGTGGCTGTAAGGACGGCATTTGCCCGAAAGATTAGCGATAAACCGCCGGATGTATGCGAGCTTCCCTTGGAGAGACCGCAACTGCTTGAGGGTTTTTGGTGGAGGCATTTCCATGATCGCCTTAATCTTTGACGGATCTATTTCAATACCTCGGTGTCGAACGATGAATCCCAGAAATTTGCCCGAGGAGACTCCAAACGCGCATTTGAGGGGATTCATTTTCAAATTATATTGCCGAAGGCGTCGAAATACAGTCTCCAGATGCTTTAAATGATCTTCGTATGACATGCTCTTTACTACGAGGTCATCGATATAGCACTCGACGACGTCGTGTATGAGGTCATTAAAGATCCTTGTCATGGCCCTTTGATAGGTAGCGCCAGCGTTCTTTAGACCAAAGGGCATAACCCTGTAGCAAAATATACCCAAGGGGGTGCGGAAAGCGGTGTGCTTCTGGTCTTCGGGATGCATCTTTATCTGATTGTATCCTGATGAATCATCCATAAAGGAGAAAACCTCGTGAGTGGACGTGTTATCTATCATTAGCTCGGTTACTGGTACTGGGAAATCATCCTTTGGACAGGCTTTATTGAGATCCCTGAAATCCACGCATATGCGTACCGTCCCATTCTTCTTCATTACCGGGACGATATTGGCGATCCAGTCGGGATATTGGACTTCTTGGATAAATCCAGAATCGATCAATTTCTTGACTTCAGCGTTGATGCTCATTTCAAGCTCGAGTCGCATCCTCCTTGGCGCCTGCTTTACTGGCTTGATATCTGGGGATATTGCTAATCTATGCACAGCAATCTCCGGATCTAATCCTGGCATCTCGAAGTAGTTCCACGCGAAGCAGTCTTTATGCCGTAGAAGCACGTTCTTTAACGCAGCCACCCTCTCTTCGGATAACAGCTCGCTGACAAATGTCGGTCGCGGGTCGTCTGCCGATCCCAACTCAATCTTCTTGAGGTTATCTGCAATAGTATGTATACCATCTTCCAGTTCTTTCGGAGCGGGCGGAAATTCCGAGATCAGTTCATCATCGCTGTTCTCAAAGCACCGGGGAAGGTCATCTACGTTCTCGGGCTCTTCTCCTAATATCGTAATCGTATAGCAAGTGCGAACCTGCTCCCCGGACTGAGGTGGACCCGGTTCTGCTCTTGCGGCCTTGGGCTCATGCTTTTGCGGCGGCGTTACCTTCCAGCCGTCGGATAAAGCGAATCTGCCCCGTCGGTACTGGTCCTCGACCCAGTTCTTGAAGGTGAAGCAGTCTTCGGTAGGATGTCCTATGGCTTGGTGATAAGAGCAATAACTCAGATGAGAAGCCTTGTTAGCTTGCTCAGGATGTCTAGACTCTGGAAGCGTGATCATTTGATGTTTTATAGCGAGGTTGAGTAACCTCTCCGTCTTGTCTCGGGGGAAGGAGTACGCTCGACTCATCTTCTTCATGAGGGACAAACCCGAGCCGCTTCTTGATTTATTTCCGTCTCTGCGTCGGGCCTTTCGTACAGCGGATTGACGAGGATAAGCGTCTTTGTCTTTTGCAGCACGTTGAAATAGACGTTGCGTCCTGGCCTTCCCGTAGATGGCCATTTCGCGGTTGTGGTCTTCCCAAGCTTTCTGACCCACTTTCCTGATAGGCTTGCCCATTCGTTCCTCAAACGACGGACTCGGCGCTTTAATCGCGGGGTCTAGTTTTGATGGGGGGTTGGCATCTCCTGACAGGGCGTCCTCCTCTTCATCAAAGGTATATATAGCGTAGCTGCTGTGAGCCCGTTCCCGTTTTCCGGCTCTTGCGTATCCAAGCCCGAGTGTTTCCATCTTCCCGTTGGGCAATTTGCGTTGAGTCCCGGGGACATCCCAAATCCTGTTATAGAACCGAGCCTGCCGAACGGTCTGTTCTAAGGGTACTCCTTGGCGCTTCAATAGCTTCTTTAATCCATTTGTATAGTATCTGGGCAAACGGATGGGTTGGAGCCTGTCAAGTGTAGCATCCGCGCCATGCCAGATCTCTTTCTCTATTTTCGACTCTGAAGATCGGTAGAATAGGATCACCTTTTCACCCCTTTGCCTGGGAGGGACGTAAAATGTTCGCAGGTCCTGCACATTATTAGCCTGCAGCGTGTCGAGATCCTTGTAGTGTTCTCGCGGTACCATGGTGACTTGCAAACTATGGTCATCGCCAGGGAGTGTTTGTATTGACAGCCGATTGGAGAACACGGCATTAACTTCATCTTCTGAATCACTTCCGAAGACCAACATGGGGGCGGGCGTCCCCAGGTTGTTGCGTTGAGATGGCCCTGCATAAACTATCTCTTCCTCTTCTTCGGTATCGCTCCCGAAAACAGGGATGGTGGCGGCGGTTTTGTTCTCCGGATTGCGACATCTTTCTGTATCCTCGAAATCTGGCAAAAAGTACTTCGCATCTTCGTATTTGCGGACTTCGTTCACGGAAAATGGGTTTAACTCACCTGTTACGGTATACTCGAAACCATCCTTAAAGTACTTCATACACTGATGTTGTATAGAAGGGATGATGTTGTATTCGTGTAACCAAGGACGACCGAGCAAGGCGTTGTAGCAGGTCTTGGCGTCAATGACATGGAATTTGATGTCTGTGACGAGCAGTCCAAAGCGTAATGTTAGTATCACAGATCCGAGAGTCCGTGACGATTGTGAATCGAAACCGGAGATAGTAATCTTGTCACGAGCGAGGTGTTGCACGCTCATGCAGATTTCCTTCAACACCCGAACATTAAGGAGATTGACGGAGGATCCATTATCCACCAAAATCTTTCCTATCTTGATATCATGGCAGTATCCGGAGATATATAGGGGACGGTTGTGGTCGCACGTCCCGAGAAGGAGGTCTTCATCACCGAAAGTGACGTCGGCCGTATGCACTTCCTCCAGTTCATCCTTCATCTTTTCAGTGGCGAGGAAGGCTTGGAATTGCTCAGGTTCTTGTAACGCCTTAATTAGTGAGTCTCGCGCTTCTTTTGATAATAGGAGGGCATCGAGAATGCTAAGCTGAGAAGGTAGCTTCCTTAGGTGCACGAGGATGTTATAATCCACCTTACCCTTCCTAGGAGGGTCTTTGGCAGCCAGCTCTCTCATGACTTGGTCATCTAAAGTGATATCTTCAGTGACCTTTTCCTTTCCCTTATCCTTTTTACTTACGGGCCCGAGATTCTTTTCTGGGAGTGTGCGATTGCGCAGCTGAATGTTCTCGCAGATCTCCGATTTCTCCTCTTTCCCTGAAGCGGATTCTTTAAAGAGAGGGCCCAGAGCCATTTCTTCATCAGAGTCGCTCCCAAAGGTGAGAACTTGTGACCCCCTGGCGTTAACCATGTAACAGTTGCCAATAGTTCTGTTGTGCCCGTCGACGGTACTTCTTCGCTCCCGACGGCTCTTGCGTTTCATGCGCTTAACATGTTGCCGACGAGCAACATATCCTTGCCACCATATCTTAAAGGCGTCGCACTCCTCCGTGGGGTGTGATATTTTCCGGTGATATGCGCAATAATCAGGGTGCCTCTCCACCCCATCGCGTGTGTTTCCTTCCGAGGGCGGTAGCTTCATCCCCATTGACATGGCTTTGGCAAACCTTTTTCTCGTCTTGAATATCTTCTTGTCTACTTCGGATGCCTTTCGCTCTGGCGGAGGTTCAACTCTTTCGTTCAGTTTCCCGCATTTGGCTCCTTCCGATGTGGCCATCTCACGCTCCTGATCCGCTTTACATTTTAGACGAATCTCGTCTAGAAAAGCATCGATCATTTCGTCTGTTGGCCATGCACGCTCTGGTACAGGCTCTGCCTCCAGCTTCTTAGTGCCAGGAGTTTTCCCATCATCGATAGACGAGTGGGAGATTACGTTACAACTCGCCACATATCCTTCGGATTCATCCGACGAGCTCTCTCCATCATCTTCCTCTTGAAAGATGTGGTTGAGGAACTCTTGCAGTGTGACAGGAGTTCGTACCTTTTGATTGTATTCTTCCAGCGCGTCGATTTGGTTCTGCAAGTTCGTGTGCTCGTTTCCAAGCTTCACGGGCTTCTTGGATTTCTTCTTCTTTTTCTTCGAAGATTTTGACGATTGGGCGTGAGTATTTGGGCTCTTATCGCCAGTCTTTGTAGTTGGGCGGCGCCTTAGCATCCCTTCGATAATTTGAGGTTCAAGAGGGTCCTTCCATTCGATCGCAGGGCACGCATGAAGGTCTCTCAGCATTCTTTTGGTTTTAGTTGATAGCACGACCTCCCATGGAGCTTCTTCAATAAAGGAGCAGGTTGCCCCCGGTATATCTGCTCTCTTAGGAGTATGCGGTTGTGGTGGGTTCACCTTCCACTTTTCGGACAGTACAAACTTCCCCTGGAGATACTGGTCTTCAATCCATCCTTTGAAGACGAAGCAATCTTCAATCGGATGGCCTACCGTTTGATGGTAAGGGCAATAGTTAGGGTTATTCACCTCGGTGGGTTGCGGCGGTCGCCTTGGATTTGGTGGGTTTATAAGTCTGTTGCGTATTGCCAGCTCGAATAACCGTTTCGTCTTGTCCCGTGGGAACGAGTAGGGACGCTTCATCTTCTCATTATAATACCGACGTCTTTCCTCCAGTTGATCTGCCGGTTTCGGGGCGTTAGGTTGCTGTTGGGCATTCGCAACAAAGGTTGCCCTTCTTTTACCCTTGTCATTCCGAGGTTCCGACTTTGGGGGAGGTGGTCTATGACCCATCTGGTCCATCTGAGCCAACTTGTCGATTAAAGCCTGGAATGTGGTTGGCTTAAAGAACATCATAAACTGGGAGATAGTTGCGTGAGGGTCTAGGGTTCCTACGAACATGCCCACTGCGGGTGCTTCCTCAATGCGTTGCTCGCATCTCGACCACAAATTCCGCCAGCGTATAGCATACTGGACCCAGGTTTCGCCTGGTTTTACCCTGGCGTTAATCAGTGCAGTTATTGGAGTGCGTTCGCTGGCACTTGCGAATCGCTGAGTGAACAACAACTCCATTTCAGCGAACGTTTTGATAGAATCGTTCGGGAGTTCTGAATACCACTCGAACGAAGTTTCTGATAGGCTGCCCACGAACTGGCGGAGCAACAGTTTATCATCACCGCCGGTGTTACCGCAGAGGGCCCGGAACTGGGCGATATGTTGATGGGGGTTGCCGGTCCCCTTGTACACGTGGAATTTTGGTATCGTATAGCCTGGCGGGTATTTGATTTGGCCGTACCAGCTCGGATACGGCCGTCCCGTTTTCACGACTTGACCAGCTGCCTCAGTCGCGTGATGAACCCGGATTTGCTGGGCTATGTAGTCAACCAAGTCAGCCTTAGAGATTGCCTCCTCCTTGGCCGTTGAGAGGGCTGGTGGTGGATTTGACGTTTCTCCTCGGTCGTCTTCAAGAACGTTTGGGGGATCCTCGGAGGGTAAGTCCTGCTGGATCATCATTCCTATCATATCTTGGAAGAGAAGGCCCATACGTTGTATGTTGGCCGCCCGTTCAGCAGCCTCTTTGTCCTTTTTCTCCAGTATCCGGCGAAGGAATTCAGTGTCGGTTTCTTCCTCCTGGCGCGCATCTGAGGATGTTTCTGGGTTTTCTTTTGGCCCGGTAAGTGCGGCCATAGCATTCATCATTTCCTGAAGCTTTTGTTGCTGCTCCTGGGCTTTCGTCACGGATCGGGTTAGCGGTCGGTGGCCCGTAGAAGTGCGGCTTTCCTCTTTTCCAGAGGCCATGTAAACAGTGTGCGCCACCATGCCCCCAGACTTAGGGCGTCTGGGCTCAGTGCTTTTAGCCGTCGTTGCATGCTGGGGGGTCTTCTCTGGCCTCCTCCTTTTATGAGCCAGTTGATCAACAGCCTTTTGGGGTTTAGCCTGGTGACCAGCTTCCGGTTGGATTTTCAGCTTCTTGTGCTGGCGGGAGAAGTTTGGATCGATGATCGAGTCTCGGGCCTGCCGCCAAACTTTATAGATTTTGGAAGACAGCCGTTGAGGAGATCGGGGCTGCTCGGGTTTTATTTCCACCACCTTTTTTAATGGGGGAGGAGACCTCTTCAGCACTGCAGTAGCAGAATTCCTTCGCACCTTATTTAGCATTTCGAAGCTGTTCCCAGTTGGAACAGCAGCATTAACTTCTGCCACCGGGGCCGATGGAGTCAACCCGGAAGGGGAGTTGCCCCCAGCCTTCCTTACTCGGCGCCAATGGCGACGTCGAGCGTGTCGAGCGGACGGCGTAGGGTCAGCGGTAAGAATGGTTTCGTCTTGCCCCCTGTTTGGGTGGGGAGTCGCTGTTGGTATTAGACTGTCAAAAACCGATGTCCTTTGGGCAGCAGGAGCGGGAGCTGAAGCCGTCAATCTTGTAAAGACCGACCTTATGGCCGGAGAAGCTGCCTTGACGACTTCGGGGGCAGGAGAGGCCACCTTCTTGGAAGCAGCCTTCTCTGAGATTGTAGGCCCCATGATGAGTTCGCAGGATTTCTGTCCCAATCTATAGAAGACCGAGGCGTTGACGTTGGGCGACTCGTTGAGAGGAGCCGCGACAGGGGTAAGACGATCAAAGACCGACTTCTTGAGAGCTTCCGTTGTCAGTACTGGAGCGGTGAAGTTTGTCGGCGGGAGCATGGTCCCAAAGAACAATCCTGTGGTGGCGCGAGTGACCTGTTCCACGGGCATTGTGAATAGCGAAGCAGCTTGGGGTCCGTAGGCTATACCTCCTGGCGAGGCAGAGCGTTGGTTGCAATTGCAGTCTGAGCAGTTGGAGAATTTCACGGAAATAGAAGCCATCGATCCTTTGCTTTCTGCAATAAGCGAGACGCCAATTCTTAGTATCTTGAAACCCAAGGGCAACCATTAGCGAACCGCGATTGGTTCGCGAGTCACGACACACGAAGTGTGGAGTGGAAAGAGGAAAAGGTCCCACCGGGCATGCCAGAATCTGTTCCCCTCCGAATGGCGGCGCGACATGACGTCTTGCCTGAGATTCGGGGCAGATGCTAATTGGTGCTATCCGTCCACCTCTCCGAAGATACCAAGTTGATTTATGGCACCGTGTATCGAAGGTTTAGACGGATGCGTCCGATGTAGCAGACTTCGTCAGATTCCCCCTCGTTTGAGGGGTTTTTGATTGTGGGGACGCTCTTCCCTGCAGGCGCAAGCCCCTGCAGTTAATTACGCTACCGCATTGCGGTAACAACTTTCTCCTTCTCCAGATGGTCACTTCGTGTCGTGGGTGTTTGTTTTGTATTTTGTTGCCCGTGGATTGTTTACGGAGACGGAGTTATGTCGTCGCCCGTAGGGCGTGGACTAGTCCAAATCCGTATTATCTTAGATTTGGGTTTGGGGGTTTGGTTTGAGGATACGTCAGCCATACTTGAGGCTAAGATCAACTCAAACGTTTGTTAAGGATACATTAGTCTATCTTTGAGACTAAGATCAACTTAACGGGATCGTTTAGATCCGACAAAAGAGCATTTGGGCTCTAATGTTCCAGTTTAGGGACATAGTGGTCCATCATATGTATGACCGTCGGGACCCGTCGCCTCTCTGACGACGTTGAAGGATTACAACGACGGATGTCAGGGGAGTTCAGAGATGTACCCTCGAGCCAGAGTTAATTGGGGGGATTCATAGTCCAGTCTGTTTGAAGGTTTAAGGATACGTTAGCCATCTTTGAGGCTAAGATCAACTTAAACGGGACCGTTTAGATCCGACAAAAGAGCATACGGGGCTCTATTGTTCTAGTTTAAGGACATTGCGGTCCATGGGTAGTTTAAGGACGTTGCGGTCCATGGGTAGTTTAAGGACATTGCGGTCCATTGTTAGTTTTAAGACATCTCGGTCAAGATTAAGGACGTCGTAGTCCATGGGTTTAAGGACCCCACAGTCCATTGTTAGTTTTAAGACATCTCGGTCAAGGTTAAGGACGTCGTAGTCCATGGGTTTAAGGACCCCACAGTCCGGTATGTGCTCTGGATGCTTCACACGGGTTCACTGCCGTGCTCTGCGAGGACCAGGCTCCGCTCTGGACGTTTTCCACGGGGTCAAAGAGTGACATTATCCGCGTTCCACGTAACCAGGAATTTTGCATTAAACACGGGTTTAAGGACCCCACAGTCCATATCAATGTGTGGTCGTCGGGACCCGTCACCTCTTTGAAGACATTGAGGGATTACAATGCCAAGTATCAAAGGAGTGAAGAGATGTACCCTAGAACCGGAATGGCTTAAATAGTCTTTGACCCAATTTGGGATCAAGACCGATTAATTATGTTATGAGCCCATTGGCCCAGTTAATCACAAATTGAGGACTTATGGCCATCTTGGGCTAAGTCCAATCAGAAGAGGCTTTGCCTCCATCCATTTAGCCAATTGGGCCAAAGCCTAGTGTTAAACACTACAGAGCAATCAGTGTTGAACACTGGGAATGAGGTTGACGAGTTAGTGTTTAACACTAAAAGATAATCGGTGTTAAACACCAGCAATGAGGCTTTTCAAATTAGTGTTAAACACTAAAACAGATCAGTGTTGAACACTGCAAATAAAGCTTTTTGATTAGTGTTGAACACTAAGGCCCAACAGTGTTTTAACACTGGGTTCGAGAGTTTCAATTTAGTGTTAAACACTAAGGCAAGAGGGGTCACGTGGCAACACGTGAGGGCGCCTTCCCTTCATTTATTCTGCTGAGATTATCGCATCTTTCAGAGCATCACGTGCCATCACGTGACGGGCATTCAAATGCCTGTGTATTAAAGCTTCTGTCAAGGGTCACGTGGGTCACGTGGGGTGCTGCCTCAAAAGGGTTTTCTGTAGATCTCCTGGGGGGGTCACGTGGTGACACGTGACCCTGCCTCTATGTATATTGTTTAGAGGATCTGTTAATCTTTTCCAGGAATTAAATTCCTCGTAGGGTTAAACCCTGACAGTAATTTCAGAGGAATTAAATTCCTACTTCCTTTTGAAGATTTATATTCTGAATAGAGTTGAACTCTGAATTTTCTGTAGGAATTAAATTCTTCATATATGTGAAGAACTGAATAGGGTTAAACCCTAATAAAAGCTTTTAAGGAATTAAATTCCCACTCTCTGTTAAATTATGATCAAGGGAATTAAATCCCCGCTGTTCCAACAGAACTAGGTTCTTAATTAAGGTTAAATCCTATTTCTTTTTGTTCTGAAGGAATTAAATTCCCACAACACAGGGTCAAGCCCTAGTTTTATTTCAAAGGAATTAAATTCCTATAGTTCTGTGAGAATTAAATTCTCGTGGTTCCATTCCCTCTCTATGTTTTGGATCTGCATGGCAGGATCTCGACCCATTGAGAATTAAATTCTCAACCTCAAGGGGAGATGTGCACTTTGCAGATCCTCTATCAAAGAGAGAAGAAATATGTTTTTCTGTTTTATATATCAGAGTTAAACTCTGTTGAGAATTAAATTCTCTTTTCCTTCAAGGAGCCTTCCCTTTCTTACCTAGGGTTTTCTTTTGCAGAAGATCCAAGTTCCTCGAAGTATCAAGGCTCTCTCTCCCTTTCTTCCCTCTGCGTGTCTCTCCCTTTTTTTTGTGTCTCTTGGCTCCTATTTATAGGAGAAGCAGCCGAGTCAATTAGTTTTTTTTTTACGAATCTTCATTGAGAGATTTGATTTGCATCCATCATTCGTTCTGGACCTTTGGATTATTAGGTGAATTTTATTCACCATTGGATTTCAAATCCCCGGGATTCTCCTTTGTTATTTCGGTTAGATTTAAAGGGGAAATCTTTCCAAACCCGAGATTTTCCCATAGATAGATGATATTTCATCACCTCTGAATCTTTAATTCGATTGGTTCTAGATAGTCGCTTTCCTTTGGAAAGATTTGAATCTCTTTCAGAATTTAATTCTGTTGACAAAATGGGCTTTGAAAGCCGGTCACGTGTGACCACGTGACCCATGGTCACGTGTGGGCACGTGACCCCTTTTGGAATGAGCCTTCTCCTTTCTTTTTGCGCTGTCTTCTGGTTGTTGCTTAACCGTCACGTGCCATCACGTGACCCCTGGTCACGTGTGAGCACGTGACCCTGATATGGACTCTTTTTCCTTGACTTGATCAGGGAACCGATGTGCCTTTGAATCCGCTTTAAAATGTCACGTGCCAGCACGTGACCCTGGTCACGTGGGAGCACGTGACCCTTTCTTAATCCCTTTTTCTTTGATATAGTCAGGAAGCTGAACTTGCTTTGCCGGTACTTTTGGGTGTCACGTGCCAACACGTGACTGCTGGTCACGTGTAAGCACGTGACCCTCTTCTCAAGCTTTTTCCATAAGCTTTCCTGATTTTAAATCAGGAAACAGACATACCATTTTATTTTTTTTATTTTTATTTTATTTATTCTTTTTTTTATCTAACGAGGTTGCGCCCTCTCAGGTTTTCACAAGACTCGCCGGTAGCCCTGCTGTTTTTACTCACGGAGCCCTTTCGGGTTTTCATCCGTGCCCATTTTGCTTATGGACATACCGTTATTTTACTTTTTTTTATCAGCTTTGGGATGCTGCAATCCACCGTATTTTATCGCCATCTTGGTCCACAGCTAGTTTTAGGATATAGAGGTCCGTTGTTAGTTTTAAGGACGTTTCGGTCCACTGTTAGTTTAAGGACGTTTCGGTCCGCTGTTAGTTTAAGGACGTTTCGGTCCGTTGTAAAGTAAGCCGGTTACTACTTATAGAGTTTGGGGTTAGGAAGATAGCGAGCGGACATAGTCGTCGTCATCTATCATTGACCTAGGCCGTAACTCGTTAGGCGTAGTATTTCTTCAGGAAGCGGCCGTTTATTGGCCTGAAAGGTCTTTCACCATGCATGTCCATGAGTAGATAGACTCCACCCTGGTAGACCTTGTCTATGATGTACGGGCCTTCATAATTCGGCTCAAATTTCCCCCGTTTAGCATGATTGGGGATCATAGGTCTTTTGACCACTAGCACGAGTTCGCCTTGGCGGAATGTCCTCGGCCTAGTCAATCTTTCGTAGGAGCACGTCATCTTTGCTTTATAAGCTTCCAGATTTTGCTGCGCCAGGAGCCGGGTTTCATCAAGGGCATCAAGCTCCTCAAGGCGAAGGTGATCGTTCTCTTCGTCCGTTAGCTCGTAATGAGCTGCCACTCATAGAGAGGGTAACTCTATCTCGAGGAGGAGTACCGCTTCTGTACCGAATACCAACGTGTAGGGCGTTGTGTTCGTGGCCGTCTTGAACATAGTTCGATACGCCCAGAGAGCTTCATGCAGTCTCTCATGCCAGTCCTTCTTATTTCGAGACACCGTCTTTTTCACTATCTTCGTCAAGGTCTTGTTGAAAGCCTCAGCTAGACCGTTAGCTCGGGGATTGTAGACCGAAGAGCATCTCCAGTCTATGTTATGCCGTTGTGCGAAGCGGCTGATCTTATGGCTTCTGTAGGCTGGCTCGTTATCGGAGATGATCCATCGCGGAGTTCTAAACCGATAAATGATGTGTGTTTTGAAGAAATGGAGGATATTCTCCGTCTTCACTTCCCTCAGCGGTACAGCTTCTGCCCATTTGGAGAAGTAATCAGTTGTCGCCAAAATGAATCGATGTCCTCTGGACGATGCTGGTTCGATGGGGCCGATTATGTCAGTTCCCCACATTTCGAACGGCCAGCTAGCCACCGTCGGATGTAGTGGGTTTGGATGCTGGTGGATGAAGTCCCCATGGATCTGGCATGAGTGGCATTGCTTCGCGTATTCGAGGCAGTCCTGGATCATCGTGGGCCAATAATAACCCATCGATTTGATCTTTAGCTTCATCTTCGGCCCGGCTTGGTGAGAACCGCAGAGTCCATCGTGAACTTCTTGGACGACTCTTTTCGCCTCTTCAGGTCCCAGGCATCTCAACCACAGAGAATCAAACGACCTCTTGTACAGAGTATCATTGACGAAGGCAAAAGATAGGGCTCGCTTCATGAGCTGATGTTTTGAGGACGCATCTTCGGGCGTTCGACGGGATTTGAAGTAGTCTATAAAGACTTCTCTCCAATCCTCAACCTTTTCTTGGTCTTTCACTTGTAGAGCCATTTGCTCGGTCGCTCCCTTTTCCTCAGAAGACTCCGAAGATATTCCTGCCGGTGCAAGAACCCGACGGCTTTGTACCACGATTCTTACGTCATCGAGATTTTCGTCAGCCAGTTCTTTAGCGAGCTTTGCTAGTGCATCCGCTTTGCTATTTTCTGCACGCGGTATGCTTTCCAAGATGTAGGAAGGTATTTGGGTCAGCAGTTGTTGTACCCTCTCACCGTACTTTACCAGTTCTGGTTTGCGCGTTTGATAGTCGCCGTTTACTTGACTAACGACCAATTGGGAGTCTCCGTATATGAGGAGATTTTCAATTCCCATGTCGATGGCGATCTCGAGGCCTGCTATCAAAGCTTCATATTCGGCTTCATTGTTCGTCCTCGACTCTGTCAAGGAGAAGGCGAAGCGCATTATCCATCCTTGTGGAGTCACGAAGATGAGGCATACTCCTGATTTGATTATCGGCGTACTTTGTTTGCGCTTCTTCATGAAAGATGCTCCATCAAAGTAAAGTTCCCATCGGGTACCACTACCGTCGATCGTATCAAACGCATGTTCGTCTGGCAGTTCGCAATTCAAGGGAGAATCGGTCGGTATCGGATGTTCTGCGAGGAAATCGGCGATGGCCTGGCCTTTCACTGCCTTAAGAGGCTGATAAGTTATTGAGAACTCCATCAAGAGCAAGACCCATTTAGCGAGCCGTCCCGTTAATATGGCCTTAGACATCAAATACTTGAGAGGATCCACCTTTGATATGAGACGGACTTCATGCGCCAACGCATAGTGCCTGAGTTTCGTTATTGCGAAGATCAACGCCAGGCAGTGTTTTTCGATAGGAGAATAATTGCTTTCTTCCCCCAGGAGAACTCGACTCAAATAGTAGAGGGCTCTCTCTTTCCCTTGGTCATTCTCTTGTGCCCATAATGCGCCTAAAGAACCTTCGAGGGCTGTTGTATAAAGAATGAGATGCTTTCCTTTGACCGGAGCGGCTAGCACCGGCGGATTCTGCAGGTATTGCTTGATTTCGTCCAGTGCGCTCTGGCATTTGTGATCCCAGACGAACGGGGTCCCTTTCTTCATCAAGTGACTGTACGGACGGCACTTGCCAGAAAGATTGGCTATAAATCGCCGGATATACGCGAGCTTCCCTTGGAGAGACCGCAATTGCTTGAAAGTCCTTGGCGGGGCAATTCCATATCGCCTTGATCTTTGACGGATCTATCTCGATGCCTCGGTGTCGGATGATGAATCCCAGGAATTTGCCTGAGGACACTCCGAACGTGCATTTGAGAGGGCTCATCTTCAAGTTGTATTGTCGAAGGCGTTGAAATACGATCTTCAGATGCTCGAGATGTTCCTCGTATGATTTGCTTTTAACCATGAGGTCGTCGATATAGCATTCGACGATTTCATGTATGAGGTCATCGAAGATCTTCGTCATGGCCCTCTGATAGGTGGCACCGGCGTTCTTTAGACCGAAGGGTATCACCTTGTAGCAGAATATACCCAAAGGGGTCTGGAAAGCGGTGTGCTTCTGGTCTTCGGGATGCATCTTTATCTGGTTATATCCTGACGATCCGTCCATGAAAGAGAAAACTTCGTGAGTGGACGTGTTATCTATCATCAGCTCAGTGACCGGTACTGGGAAATCGTACTTCAGGCAGGCTTTATTGAAATCCAAAAAGTCTACACAGATGCGCACCGTCCCATTTTTCTTCATCACTGGGACGATGTTGGCGATCCAATCAGGATACTGAACTTCTTCGATAAAGCCGGAGTCGATTAGCTTCTTGACCTCAGCATTGATACTCATCTCAAGCTCAAGCCGCATTCTCCTTGGTGCTTGTTTGATTGGCTTAACGTCCGGGGATATCGCCAATTTGTGCACAACAATCTCTGGATCTAGTCCTGACATCTCGGAATAGTTCCATGCAAAGCAATCTCTATGCTGCATAAGCACGTCCTTCAGCGTAGCCACCCTCTCTTCAGACAATAGCTCACTGATGAATGTCGGCCGCGGATCACTTGCCGTCCCCAGATCAGTTTTCTTGAGGTTATCTGCAGTAGTGTGTATTCCATCTTCCAGCTCTTTTGGCGCTGGTGGAAACTCTGAGATCACCTCATCATCATTGTTCTCGAAGAACCAGGGGAAGTCATCCCTATCCTCAGGCTCTTCTTTTGATAGTATTATCATATGGCAAGTATGAGCTCGCTTCCACGACCGATGTTGATCTGGTTCTACTCTCACGGATTTGAGTTCATGTTTCTGCGGCGGTGTTACCCTCCAACTGCTGGATAGAGCGAATTTGTCAAGATGATATTGATCTTCGACCCAGTTCTTGAAGGTGAAGCGGTCTTCGAGGGGGTGTCCTATTGCTCGGTGATAAGAGCAATAGTCTGGATGAGAGACCTCTTTAGCTTGCTCAGGGTTTTTGGACTCCAGAAGTGTAAGCATTTGATGTCTTATGGCAAGATCAAGTATCTTCTTTGTCTTGTCTTGAGGAAAAGAGTATGCTCGACTCATCTTCTTCATAAAGGACAAATCCGGACCGCTCGATTCATGATCGCGTGACTTCTTGGTTCCGCTTTGTCGCCGTTGAACGCCTTTTCCGCTTTTGACTTGTTTCTGCCTCTGCGTCGGGCCTTTTGCATAACGGGTTGACAGGGAGGAGCATTTTCATCTTTCGCAGCCTATTGAAGAAGGCGTTGCGTCCTGGCTTTCTCATAGACGGCCATTTCGCAATTGTGGTCGTCTCGAACCTTTTGACCCGCTTCCCTGATAAGCTTGTCCATTTGTTCTTCGAACGACGGACTGGGCATTTTCACGTCGGGGGCTCTTTCTGGTTCAGGGTTAGCATTCTCCCATCGAGCATCTCCTTCTTTATCAAAGTCATGTATAACATAGCAGTTGTGGAGTAGCTCCCATTTCTTGGACCGAATATATCCAAGCCCGATCGCTTCCATTCTACCGTTGGGCAACTTGCGTTGAGTTCCAGGAACGTTCCAGATCTTGTCATAGAACTTAGCTTTTCGAGCGGTCTGTTTGAAGGGTATCCCTTGGCGCTTCAATAGCCTTTTCAAGCCTTCTGTGTAATATCTAGGCAGACGGATGGGCTGGAGCCTGTCAAGTATAGAATCCGCGCCATGCCAAACTTCTTTCTCCACTCTAGTTTCCGTGGATCGGTAGAATAGGATTTCCTGTTCACCTTTTCGCCTGGGAGGGACGTAAAATGTTTGTAGCTCTTGCACGCTATAAGCTTCAAGCGCGTCAAGATCTTTATAGTGCTCCCGCGGAATCATAGTAATTTGCAAACTCTGATTATCACCAGCGAATGCTTATATTGGTGGCCGAGCGGAGAATATAGCATGGACCTTATCTTCCGAGTCACTGTCGAAGATTTACATAGGCGCGGATGGTCCCGGCTTGTTGTACTGGGGTGGACCTGAATAAACTATCTCTTCCTCTTCTTCAGTATCACTCCCGAAGATGGGAATGGTGGTGATAGCTTTGTTCTCCGGTCTGTGACATCTCTCTGTGTCCTCGAAATCTGGCAAAAAGTATTTTGCATCTTCGTACTTGCGGACTTTGTTCACGGAGAATGGATTCAGCTCTCCTGTTACGGTATACTCGAGACCATCCTTAAAGTATTTCATACACTGATGTTGTGTAGAAGGGATGATGTTGTACTCGTGTAACCAAGGTCGGCCGAGCAAAGCGTTATAGCATGTCTTGGCGTCAATGACATGAAATTTAATATCCGTGACAAGTAACCCGAATCGTAATGTCAACATCGCAGACCCGAGAGTCCGTGATGATTGGGAGTCAAAACTGGAGATGGTGATTTTATCACGAGCGAGCTGCTGGACGCTCATGCAGATTTCCTTCAACACTCGCATGTTAAGGAGATTGACGGAAGACCCATTGTCGACCACGATTTTGCCTATCTTTATATCGTGGCAGTATCCTGAGACATAGAGGGGACGGTTGTGCTTGCACGTCCCAAGGAGGAGGTCTTCATCGCCGAAGGTGATATCGGCTGTGTGCACTTCCTCCAGCTCTTCCTTCATCTTTTCTTCGGCGAGAAAAGCTTGGAATTGCTCCGGTTCTTGTAGCACCTTGATAAATGAATCTCTTGCTTCTTTTGATAGTAAAAGGGCGTCGAGAATGCTGAGCTGCGAGGGTAGCTTCCTCAAGTGTGCCAGAACGTTGTAGTCCACCTTACTCTTCTTTGGCGGGTCCTTGGCAGTCAGCTCTTTCATGACTTGGTCATCCAGGGCGATATCCTCAGAGACCTTTTCTTTTCCCTTATCTTTTCTACTCGTGGGTCCGAGATTCTTTTCTGGAAGCGTACGATTGCGCAACTGAATGCTTTCACAGGCATTCGGTTCTTCCTCCTTCTCCAAGGTAGATTCTTTAAAGAGAGGGCCAAGAGCCATCACTTCGTCAGAGTCGCTTCCGAAAGTGAGAACCTGTGATCTCCCGGTATTGACCACGCGATAGTTACCGGTAGTTCTTTTATGCTCCTCGGTCGCACTTCTTTGCTCCCGACGAGTTTTGCGTTTCATCCGCTTAAAATATTGCCGATGAGCAACATATCCCTGCCACCATCTTTTAAAAGCGTTGCACTCTTTGGTATGGTGTGAAATCTTTCGATGATATAAGCAGTAGCTAGGATGTGTTTCTGTTTCACCAAAGGCATTCGCTTCGGAGAGTGGTAGCTTCATTCCCATTGATATGGCTTTAACAAACCTTTTCCTCATTTTGAACTTGTTTTTATCCGCGACGAATGTTCCTCGATTCGGCGGGAGTGTCTCGACTCTTTCGTCTAGTCGCCGGCGTTTGGCTCTTTCAAATATGGCCATCTCACGCTCCCGATCGGCTTTACTTTTCAGATGAATCTCATTCAGGAAGGCGTCGATCAATTCGTCTGACGGCCATAGAAGTTCCGTCTCGGGACCTGCCTCCAGTCTCTCTGTGCAAGGAGCTTCTTCATTGTCTAGCGATGAATAAGAGATCATATGGCAGCTTGCTACGTAATCCTCATATCCATCCGACGAGTCTTCTCCATCATCTCCGTCTTCAAGAACGTGGCTGAGGAACTCTTGGAGCGTGATTGGAGTCCGCGCCTTCTGGTTATACTCTTCCAGTGCGTTAATCTGCTTCTGTAAGTCCGTGTGCTTGTTGCCAGGCTTCACTGGCTTCTTGGATTTCTTCTTCTTTTTCGAAGATTTCGATGGCTGGGTGTGAGCGCTTTGGCTATCACCACCAATCTTTGGAGTTTGGCGCGGCTTCAGCATCCCTTCGATGACCTGGGGTTCCAGCGGATTCTTCCATCTGATCGCCGGGCATGTCTGGAGATCATTCAGCATCCTTTTGGTTTTGGCCGAAAGAGCCACCTCCCATGGAGCTTCTTCAACAAAAGAGCACGTTGCCCCCGGTGTGTCCGTCTTCTTAGGAGTGTGCGGTTGTGGTGGGTTTACTTTCCACTTCTCAGACATCGCAAACTTGCCTTGTAGGTACTGATCTTCGATCCATCCCTTAAAGATGAAGCAATTCTCGATTGGATGGCTTACCGTTTGGTGGTAAGGGCAATAATTGGGATTATTCACTTAGCTGGGTTGCGGTGGTCGCCTTGGATTCGGCAAATTGATGAGCCTATTGCGCACCGCCAGCTCGAACAGCCTCTTCGTTTTATCCTGCGGGAATGAGTAAGGGCGCTTCATTTTCTCATTGTAATAGCGCTGTCTCTCCTCCAATTGATCCGCTAGTCTTGGAGCACTGGGCTGCTGTTGGGTGTTCGCAACGAAGGTCGCCTTCCCGTTACCTTTTTCGTTCCGCGGCTCCGGTTTTGAAGGAGACGGTCTGTGACCCATCTGATCCATCTGAGCTAGCTTGTCGATTAAAGCCTGGAATGCAGTCGGTCTGAAGAACATCATGAACTGTGAAATAGTTGCATGAGGGTCTAGAGTGCCTATGAACATGCCCACCGCTGGTGCTTCTTCGATGCGCTGTTCGCACTTCGACCACAGATTTCGCCATCGGATTGCGTATTGAACCCAAGTTTCACCCGGCTTCACCCTTGCATTGATCAATGTCGTTATTGGGGTGCGTTCACTGGCACTTGCGAATCGCTGGGTGAATAACAACTCCATCTCTGCGAAAGTTTTGACGGAGTCGTTCGGAAGTTCGGAGTACCACTCAAATGCCATTTCCGACAAGCTGCCGACGAATTGACGGAGCAAAAGCTTATCATCGCCCCCGGTGTTGCCGCACAGAGCTCTGAATTGGGCGACGTGCTGGTGGGGATTGCCCGTCCCCTTGTACATGTGGAATTTAGGGATCGTGTATCCCTGCGGGTACTTTATCTGATCATACCAGCCTGGATACGGTCGCCCAGTCTTCACGACCTGGCCAGCCGCTTCATTTGCCTGGTGAACTCTTATTTGCTGGGCAATATAGTCACCTAGGGTGGTCTTAGAGATTGTTTTCTCTTTGGCTGCTGAAAGAGCCGGAGGAGGATTCGACGTTTCCCCTTTGTCGTCTTCAATAATGATCGGAGGGTCTTCGGCTGGAGGATCCGGCTGTATTATCATCCCGACCATGTCTTGGAATAGAAGGGTCATTCGCTTTATATTGGCCGCTTGCTCCGCAGCCTCTTTGTCCTTCTTCTCAAGCATTCTCTGAAGGAATTCAGCATCAGTTTCCTGATCACGGCGTTGCTCCGTGGATATTTCCGGGCTTTCTTTTGGCCCGGTGAGTGTGGCTATCGCAGTCAGCATCTCCTGAAACTTCTGCTGCTGCTGTTCCTGAGCTCTTGTGATGGATCGGGTGAGTGGTCGGTGGCCCATAGAAGCGCGGCTGTCCTCTTTCCTGGATGCCATGTAGACGGTATGCACCACCATGCCCCCAGACTTAGAGCGTTTGGGCTCAGTGCCTTTGACATTTGTCGCGAGCATGGGGATTTTCTCCGGTCTTCTCTTCTTATGAGCGGTCAAAGTTGAGGGGGCCGTCGCAGTGGGCACCCAGATAGCTTTTCGTGGCTTGGCAGGATGGCTTTCTCCTTGTTGAACTTTCGCCCTTTTTTTGTCGGCGAGGGTAATCTTGATCAACTACTGAGTTCCGAACCTACCGCCAGACTTTGTAGATCTTGGAGGACAGCCGCTGAGGGGACTGTTCTGGCTTGGCTTCCGCAACATTCTTCACCGGAGGAGGAGATCTTTTCAGTACGGCAGTGGGAGAATTCCTGCGCACCTTATTCAGCAACTCGAAGCTGTTCCCGGTTGGAACAGCAGCATTGATTTCCGCCGTTGGGGCTGGTGGAGTTAGCCCAGAAGAGGAGTTGCCCCCGGCTTTCCTTACTCGGCGCCAGTGGCGACGTCGAGCGTGTCGAGCTGATGGAGTTGGCTCGGTGACGGGGATGGCTTTGTCTTGCCCCCTGTTCAGGTGAGGGGCTGTTGCTGGTGCCAGCCTGTTGAAGAGTGATGTCCTTTCAGTAGTAGGAGCGGGAGTGGGAGTTGTGACAGTCAGTCTTGTAAAGACCGACCCCTTGGCAGGAGAAGCCGCCTTGACGACTTCGGGAGCAGGGTTGGTTACTCTTTTCGGAATAACCTTCTCTGGGATTGCAGGCTTCATTGTGGGCCCACAGGAATTTTGGCCCAATCTGGAGAAGACCGAGGCGCCGGTGCTAGACGACCCGGTGAGAGGGGCCGCAGTAGCTGCAAGCCGATCAAAGACCGACTTCTTGGGAGCTTCTGGTACGGGCATTGGAGTGGTGAAGCTCGTTGGCGGGAGCATGGTCCCGAAAAACAACCCTGTGGTGGCTTGAGTGACCTGTTCTACGGGCATCATGAACAGGGAAACCGCTTGGGGCCCGTATGTTATGCCCCTAGTTGAGGCAGGACGCGAGTTGCAGTTGCATGTGGAACACTTTGAGCAAGTGAACGCCATTGATCCTTTACTTTCTGCACCAAGAAAAATGCCAAATCTTAGTACCTTGAAATCCAAGGGCAACCATTAGCAAACCGCGATTGGTTTGCGAACACGACATATGAAGTGTGGAGTGGAAAGAGCAAAAGGTCCCACCGGGCATGCCGGAATCTGTTCCCCGCCGAATACAGAGACGCGACCGCGTAGGTCCGTCTTGCCTGAAATTCGGGGCAGATACTAATTGGTGCTATCCGTCCACCTCTCCGAAGATGCCAAGTTGATTTATGGCACCATGTATCGAAGGTTCAAATGGATGCGACCGATGTAGCAGACTTCATCAGATTCCACCTCGTTTGAAGGGTTTTTGATTATGGGGACCTGTAGTTAATTACGCTACCGCATCGCGGTAACAACTTTCTCTTTCTCCAGATGGTCACTTCATGTCGTGGGTGTTTGTTTTGTGTTCGGTTGCCCGTGGATTGTATATGGAGACTAAGTTATGTTGTCGCCCGTAGGACGTGGAGTAGTCCTAATCCATATCTTTCTTAGATTTGGGTTTGGGGGATTGTGTTTAAGGATACATTAGCCTTATTTGAGGCTAAGATCAACTTAAACGTTTGTTAAGGACACGTTAGTCTAATTTTAGACTAAGATCAACTTAACGGGATCGTTTAGATCCAACAAAAGAGCAATTGGGTTTAGTTTAATGACATTGCGGTCGATAATTAGTTTAAGAACATTACGGTCCATTGTTAGTTTTAAGGCATTGCGGTCGAGGTTAAGGACATCATAGTCCGTAAGTTTAAGGACCTCACAGTCCGGTGTTAGTTTTAAGACATCACGGTCGAGGTTAAGGACATCATAGTCCGTGGATTTAAGGACTCCACGGTCCGATGTTAGTTTTAAGACATCACGGTCGGGGTTAAGGACATCATAGTCCGTGGATTTAAGGACCCCACAGTCCGACGTTAGTTTTAAGACATTACGGTCGAGGTTAAGGACATCATAGTCCGTGGATTTAAGGACTCCACAGTCCGACGTTAGTTTTAAGACATCACGGTCGAGGTTAAGGACATCATAGTCCATGGATTTAAGGACTCCACGGTCCGATGTTAGTTTTAAGACATCATGGTCGAGGTTAAGGACATCATAGTCCATAAGTTTAAGGACCCCACAGTCCGTAGTAATGTGTGGTCGTCGGGACCCGTCACCTCTCTGACGACGTTGAAGGATTACAACGACAGATGTCAGAGGAGTAAAGAGATGTACCCTTGAACCAGGTGTAAATTGATTGGAAGAGCAGATGAGCTCAGTTCAATTTAAATTAAGGATTTATGGCCAGAATTGGGCTAAGTCCAGTTAAAAAAATGTTGAACATTTTATTTTTGTTCTGACTGTTAGGCCTTTATTTGGGCTCTGCCTTTTTAATAATGCTAAGCATTGGGCTCTGACATTTTTTGTCTTATATTGAATGCATAGTATTTATCAGAACAAAGTATGTTCTGACAGCGCGCCACGTGGCGCACTAGGTGCTTTGTGCCAGTCAAAGAGCGCGTTGCGCTTCTGTCGGTTAGCGCACACGAGGAGGACACGTGTCGCTTAGCGCTAAGCGCTAGTTTGTTAGCGCACTGCGCTTTTAATTTATGAGCACGCTGCTCTAGTTTATAGGTGCGCTAGTGAGTGACACGTGGCGCGCTTGGCGCTGAGCACCAACCCAAGAGCGCAGTGCGCTGTTTTCAGGAGCGTAAAGCGCAGATCATGTCTATGGTTAACACGTGGCATGTTTTGGCGCTGAGCGCCAGTCCAAGGAGCGCAAGGGTGCAGTTCATGAGTGCAAGGCACTGACTAATAGCGCAAAGCGCATTTTGATCAATTTTAAGATCAAAGAACAAGTTTATATTCTTCTTAAAGGAGGCTTTGCCTCAAGGTTCAAGAACAAAAGTTCTTATTCTTAGAAAGGGCTCTGCCTTTTTAGATCAAAAGATCTGTGAAGTAAAAATACTTCTTTTTTAAATTTTTTATGATTAGATCTTGATCTTTTCTTTTTAATCAAAGGCCTTGGTCCTTTTTATAGGTCTAAGATCTTTTTAGAAGATGTTTCTTCTTTTTACGAGATGGTTTCATCTCTGTTGCTCAAGAATTATTTCTTTACCTTAAAGATGAAGAAATGATCTTCCTTTTTCTAAAGGCTTGCCTTTCTTTTTCTTTGAGTTTTCTCAAAATTTGCAGAGGGTTTTCTCTATATGAGACTTGAAGTCTTGGGGCCTTTATATAGGGCCAATTGATTTGTTAAATCGGTTTTGAAAGATCTTTCTCTTTATTGATTTGGGAATATTTCCAACCGTTGGATCTTTGATCATAAGGCTTCTGTTTTACAGAAAATAGTCTTCTTATTTTAATAAGATTGAGAAATCTTTCCATGCAGAATTTGTTCTGTTTTTGGTAATTCATTATTTGCCATTGGATCATTGATCCAGCAGTGCTTAAAGCACAATCTTGTTGTTTGGAAAGATTTTGAAAAATCTTTCCTTAATAGAATTTAATTCTAGTTAATCAATGATTTGTCATTATTAGATTCTTTGATCTAACGGTGGGAATTTTAATTCCAGCGCTGGCGCACCTACGTTAGACACGTAGTGCGCAGCGCAGAGCGCAGCGCAACTGCGTTAGCGCACCCGTGCTTGACACGTGGCGCGCAGCGCAACTGCGCTAGCGCACCTTTGTTTGACACGTGGCGCGCAGCGCAGAACACTGAATCTGAAGCGTTGCTTCGACTTTCTAAAGTTTGAATTTTGAAAACAGAGCTCTACTCTGATTGGGGTGCGCTGCCTAGGGCTCAGCGCTCCTTGCGCTGGCGTGTCTGCTTCTGACACATGGTGCGCAGCGCACAGCGCGCAGGATCTGAAGCGTTGCTTCAATTTTTGAATTTTGAAATTCAAAACAGAGCTTTGCTCTGATTGGGGAAACAAATGCCCCCCATCGTTGCGCTCACGTGGCGCACACGTGAGTGCAGCGGTTGTAACATCTGAGGCCTTGGATCAACTCAAAAGTTGGAGAGGCAGTTTAGTGTCTATAAATAGGACCTTCGGTCCTTTAGATGATTATCATCTTCTTCTTGAGAATTTTTGCTCTGAGCCTTGCTCCTTTGTTAAGAACTTTCAAGAGTCAAAATTCTTAGGGAAAATTTAGAAATTTTAATTTTAATAAATTAGGGTTCTTACCCATTAACAGAGCTTTGCTCTTCATAGATCTTTGATCTAAAGAAAACCCTTTTAGGGTTTTATTAATAGAGCCTTTCTCTTATGAACCCATAGATCTAAACAGATCTTTTCTTGGGGTTTCTTATCCCATGAATCAGAGCTCTGCTCTTTTGATAATATGTAGATCTTTTGAACTTTTGATGAAGAACTCTTGAGAGTTTCTTCATGGATCTTTAAGATCCCAGAATTTTAATTCTCAAGCATTAATTTTGATAATCCTTAATGGATTTTCTATCATGATTACAGAGCTAGGCTCTCTAAAGAATTTTAGTCCTTCATGACCAGAGTTTGACAAGTGTCACTCTGTTACAGAGCTTTGCTCTGAAAGGGAGATTTTCTCCTTCTCCCGAGGGATTTCTCTTTCAATGAGAATATTCTTTGAGGATTTCCTTATTAATTGACAGTCTCATCCAATGATGAGGCTGTTTTAGTAATTGTTGCATTGTCATCTGGATTTTGTGGGTCCCCCTTTGGTCCCCTTCCTACTGCATTGCAGGGTGGTACAAATTTTAAAGTACCAAGGGTCAGAAATTAAAAATTACAACACTGACAGTTGATTTCCGTCCCCTTTTTTGCAGGCAACATGACTTTCGATGCTTCATTCCCATTCGTTCGTTCAGAGGGAGGATTCCCTGGAGCACCCGTAGACCGGGAGGTCCTAGCTTTGATCAGAGACCATAATCCGGAACCTAAGAATTTTCACCTTTGGGGATCATGGTACAATCAGATTACCAGGGGTCGACAAAGCTTTTCATGCGCGGTGCCTTTAGAGCCTATCACGGCGATCCATTACGCCAACTCACCCCCGGTGAACTATCCCGTGGAGATGGCCAATTGGACTTCAGAAGGCCTTCTTCAACCCGCTATAGCTTCGATTCTTGTTCAGCCTCCCATGGTTTTAGATACCTTGGGACGCCGTATTTGTCAAGTCGAAGCGCGGCCGTGGGGGAAATCGTATAATATAGGTATGGTTCCCCGTCATCCGATCGGTTATCTGCAATGGGCCCGCTACATTCTGTCAGCGAAGAAGTCGCAGTTAATGAGGCTTGGGTTATATACCGCTGTTTATGCTTCTCTTTTCCAATACCCTACGCTTCCCACCTGGTGGGTTAAGGCCTTTTTGGAGCAGTGGAATATCCCTACTCACACCTTCCTCGCACTGGACCGGGAAGTGTCAATATCTTTTTGAAGCATTAATTTTTCTAATTAATTACAAGATGGAGCTTGTAGCTCATTGGTAATACCTTGCACTGCTGAACCAAGCCACCAGAGTTCAAATCCCATACCCCACATTATTTTTAATATTGTTTCATTTTGAATTTTTAGAATACCAAGGGTTTACACGTGCATATCATACAAAAAAACCCTACTACACCCTGTAAACTAATAGTACCAGAAGCCACACAAACCGTTAGGGGACCCTCCAAACGCCGGACTCGGTTGGACTCGGCCGAGTGGGCCGGCGGACCGGTCGACTCGGGCCGGCGCCTCCGGCCGGACTCGGCCGGACCACCGAGTCCCCAACACAAAAATGTTGTCTTTTTGCCTTCCCTGCACCCCTGTATAGTTTAATTCTCCTGCACGTTTCTAGAGACCCTTTAAATCATATTAAACCCAATTTTTATTACAATTTAACACGTTTTTCTTTACACCCCTTCACCTAACCCTAACCCTATAAATACAACCCCTAAACACTACCCCCTCACCCTAAAATTCTGAGCAAACTCTCAAGAAATTCCTAGAAACCCTAGTGTGCATTTGAAGTGAACAAAGAGGCGAAGCTCCGGCGAATTTTCCGGCGACAACCCTAGGAGTTCCCGGGGACGAAACGGTGCACCGGAAACTACATCCATTCTCTCTCCCTCTCCTCTTTAAGCTAAACCCGTAAGTCCCACCTTTCCCCTTCTCTACTCTTTCTGAAAATATGAAATTCTAAAACCTGACGGAATCGGAACAAATCCGATTTCCGATTCGGTTCTTCCTAAAATCTCACTTTTTCTTTAATACAATCTTGTTAAACCATTACATGTTGACTATTAAACACTAACTAATCATATTGAACAAGTTCCATATCAAAAGAAATTGCTATTTCCATTTTACTGCACTTTTTCATTAAAATACCATATAGTATCATTTTCGACATTTAAACATCACAAACTTGCTATACCTTTAAGTAGATCACGAGGTAATGACCTACCTCCTCACAACACTCATATGCAACATAGCACAATACATTTCGGCAACATAGAATACCGGAAAACGAAACATTTCAAATAAATACCATTACTATTAAAACCGTTTTCTAAAAGATTAGTATTTTACACAAATCTTTGCAAAGCACCGCTATAACCCATTTTGGGGAACCCGACTGGGATGGTGCGGATTATCGCACATCCCTGGGCTTAGTAGTGCGAGATACAAACCTCCGCAAGGAGCATTCGGTCTCGAGAGATTTAAAAAACGATATCTTAAGAAAATGAGATTTTTAGAAATATAAAATATATATTAAAATTATTTTTATATAATTATGTATATATGTAACGTTAAAATATCTATTTTTAAATAATATAAATATACCAACTCTTTTCAAAAATCACAAGAATCACTTTACATTAATATACCATGAATTCCATACAGGTCAATATTACAAATAAATACCCTTTATTATGAATTTAGGATATTTTCAATAGAAATATCACAATTATAAAATCTACATTCATGATAACTCTAAAGACGATAACTAAATCTTGGGGAGTATTTTGAAAATTATACAAAAGTATTTTTACATAAAACCCCTCAAGTTCTATAAATTACCCTAAGGACCCTAGTAAATATAGGTTTAAGCAGGACCAATCTCTTGAGCCTCAGGGAGCCGAAGAAGTGGGTGCTTGCCTATCTAAGGTAGACAACTTAACAACGGTGTTATCAATACGGTAATCGTTTTTGAAAAAGACACAAATCCTGCCGCCCATGTGCAGCGGTTACCGATAACATCAAAACCATCAGGACTTCAATTTCCTTTTAATTGTTCTGACACAGACTAAGTCTCATTAATAATCTGACTTGAATATGATTCAAGTATCCAAACTACAATTCAACATGAATCCATGAATCCATATATTCAAACTATTCAATCTATACAACTTGACTGAACCGAACCATGGATATACTTCCATTTACATGATTCTCCAGTTACGTCCATTTACATGATTCTCCAGTTACATCCATTTATATGATTCTCTAGTTACATCCATTTAGTGATATCATGGTTTCGGCAAGTCATCTATACAATTCAATTTATAAGATAATACAATACAATACAATATCATCAATACAATCATTACTATCAGTACAATAAATACACGGGATATTGGGGTAGTTCATGCGTGAATCCAACAGAATCTCAAGAGTCCCCCTAGATCATGAATTCATGTCTACCAACACAAGCAAGCAATCATGAGGGCCCGTATTTCCATGCTCCTGGACTGTGTCCTGTTGAGTTTGGAATACTTCGATGACGGTCGAAGTCCCGTTACTAACATTTGATTCGGGCCCGTGGTTCCCTACCCCTGGATTGGAGCTTGCTGGGTCTGAGAACACTCTGGCATTCACCCTTGAACTTACGTTAACAATAGCATTAACAATAATACAACAATATAACAAAATAATACAACTTTAAAAGTTATACTCTCTCTCCCCCTTACTTTCTGTCTATTCTACTTCTCCATTATCTTTGGGACTTACCGAACGATTTGTTCGTTGACGATATTCTCTTTCTTCTTCTTTGAATGTCGTCAGGTGATCTGGACACTCCGGAGATTGAGCCCGGCGCTGAAGACTTGGACCACTTCATTGAAGACCCAGAGCTTTAGTTCATTGTACACTTTTATTTCAGTACTTTTCCTTTCTGTTATACCATTGTTTAGGTATTTCTTTCATTCAGTTGTATTTACTTTTCCATGTATTGTACAAAAAGAATGTGAGTAAATAAAGTTGTTGTTTTATTATATCTTTTCTCTTATGCATTTATATTGCTTAGTTACGCTTAGCGTATTAACTTCACAGTAAATACGTAGCGGCATCGTCGCGTCCTCTGCCCGTATACTGGGAAGCAGGGCGTGGCAGTGGGGTAGATTTAAAGTTAAGAAAATAAAAGGTTACGGTTTGATTGTTAAGGTTTGGGTCGGTTTTGAGAATTAGAAAAATATAGGAAGTAAGATAGGATTTAAATGGGAATAATAAATAAAAAATAGGGTAGGGTTTTGAGTTTTGGAAATAGATATAATCAAGTTAATAAAATTTTAGAAATTTTTGTTTTAAAAATACGGAGATTATTTAAAAGGAACTGGGTATTACATTGGAGCAGTAACGGTAGAGGGGGGTAGTAAAGTAGGTGGTGGTATGTTGCCATTGACATTGGTACTGGTGTTGTTGGGAGAATCCATCACCTTGATAGAAAAGGAAATGTTAGGATAGATTCAAGGAATTTGAAATGCAAGAAATGTATAGTTGCCGATTCTTATAATTCTTGTGATATATTGCTTAAGATTTCATGCAGAACTGACCTGCATGGTCCACCAACAAAACCTGTCATGCCCCGCTTCCCAGTAGACGGAAACGGTGACGTGGCAAGCCCGCAACGTATTTATTATGAAAATAAATACGTTAAGCGTAATTAATTAATATAACAATGAACAAGAATGACAAGAGTAATAAAATGAAACAACAACTTTATTTACATTCAACTTTATATACAACTGTCTGAAATAAAAGATACAATAATAAAAGCAAATGCCTAAATTATGGCATACAAAAAGTAAGTGCGGGCAGGAAAGAGCCAGTAGTCTGGCTGAGCAGCAAGCTGGTCCAAGTCCACCGGATTGGGCTCTATCTCCTCAGAGTCCGGTCCTCCTGACAAACATTCCAAAGAAAAAAACAGAAAAGAATGTCGTCAGTGAACCAGCGCTCGGTAAGTTCCGAAAGAAGTAAGAGAAGATAGTATGTAATGTGAATAGAAAACCAAAAGAACAGCGGACACGTAAAGTTGTATATGATAATTGTTCTAACGTGGTTATTTGCGGTTTGCTATAGAAGGTATTTGTGTATACAAGAGGAGTCTGTCTTACCCCGTGGAACATGGTAACATGCAGTACAAGGCCCCGTCATAACCCATGGGACAACAACACATAAATTCATATAAGTGTCTTTTAAAGTGACCTCTCGTGTCACGATATTTGTTCTGTACCAATCTACTCCTTTATCCCCGCGTATTATATTGTATAGATTAAGATTACAGGTCTTGGCCGAATCCATGGATATAAAATGTTCAGGTTCATGTTCAGGATGTAATCATGTGTTCAAGTAGTCATGTCAAGTTCATATCACGTTATAACCATGGTTCAGTCAAGTCGAGTCAAGTATACAAGTTTGAGTTTGATATTTGAATTAGAGTATTCAAGTTCATGATCAAGTATTCAAGTTCGTGTTTGATTTTGGATTCTGGTTTGAGTTTGGACTCAGATTGAGTCAGACACTTGTGAACGGATTTAACTCTTGACTTTCTTAGATTCGGGAGTAATCGGCAACTGCTGCACATGGACAGCAGTATTTGTGTCTTTTTCTAAGACAATTGTCATTGATAACTCCGTTAAGTTGCCTAACCTGAATAGGCAAGCACTCACTTTCTCCGGCTCCCTGGGGCTCAAGAGATTTGATCCCGCATAAACCTATATTAAACCAGAGTCCTTAAAATATTGTTTTGCATATCTCGAGGGGGTTTTATAAAAAATATTTTAATATAGTTTAAAAAATAAACTTCGAGGGTAATTTATAATATTTAAGGTTTTCATGAGCATGTATTTTAATTATTGGGGTATTTTACTAATAAATACCTAGCTTTTAAAAGTTTATGCTATTTTATTGAAAACTAGCCCTTTTTGATAACTTGAAGGTATTTTATTAATATTTTAATCTTTCATTTTAGAAAATATAGTTTCATAATATATTGAAAATATGAATTTATAATTTTTATATAATTTTCAAAAATTTAGTTTTGTTTAGAAAAGTCGCGTTTCTTAAATACCGTATTTTATTTCCTTTCAAGATCGAATACTCCGTGAGGAGTTCTGCGTCTCGCTCTACTATCCCAAGGATGTGCGATAATCCGCACCATCCATTAGCGGGTCCCCTAACGAGGGTTATAGAGGCGTATTTGCCAAGGATTACAAAATACCACTCTAGAAAACTCCGTTTTTTGAAAAGATGTGATATTTTAATGTAAAAACTATTCTTTAAACCAACTATATATATATATATATATAGAGAGAGAGAGAGAGAGACATCGTGCTATGAAACCAAAGTGTGCGTGTAGGGTAGGTCGTTACCCCGTGAAATTTTCCTAAAGGTATTGTTTAAACAATTATCGAAAAGAGGTTTATACTAAAGTTCACGGTATTTTAATGAAAAAATTCTTTTATGTTTGTTTCACATAAAAATTTTGATTAAACTCGGAGCTAAAAGATTGTAATTAAAGTTACAAGTAGGATGGTAAAATTAGTTTGACTTATGTATAAAGGAAAAGGAAGTTCTAAGTTTAAAAAGAAATGTATCGGAAGTAACTCCACTTTACCGATATCTGTTTAGGAGATGAATTGAGATGAAAAGAAGAAGAGATGAGAGGGACTTATGGCTTGGTAATATCGAGAAGAGAGTAAGGAAGAAGGGAGGGGGATTCGTGGCATAGCGGGAACTCCACAACGGCTTTGATCTTCGATGGAAAGAGTTTGGTTGCTAACTCCACTTGCATTTAAGAACTTTTGAGGTGATTTCGCTAGAAATTTTCAGAATAGAGGGGAGGTAGGGCATGGGGTGGTATTTATAGTGAAGAATTAAGGTTTGGGAATTAAACTTTTGGACTAAAAAGTATTAAAAATGTGTTAAATGGTGAATTGAAGAGTCTCTGTTTGATTGTAGGAAAATCAAACAGTGCAGGGGAGTTAAGGGGAGTCGAAGAGGTGTGTGTGCAAAGCATGGAGCCATTTGGGCTCATCTTGACCGTCGGTGCCGGCCCAATCATGGGTTTGGGTGGTCGGATCTTGAGGCGTTGCCTCGAGATTCGTGCCACGCGGGTATATCTGTGTTTATTCCATTTTGCGCATGTTTGATTTTTCTGAAACTTTTCATTTCTACGTGTATTGCACGTGCAACTTTTGGGCTTTCAAAAAAAAAAGAAAAAATCTAAAAATAATTGAGTCTGATGGGAATCGAACGCACCGGCTATGTCACAACAGTATAAAGGCTTTACCAGTGAACTACAAGTTGTTTCTTGCTTTTATTTAATAAAAATAACTTTTAACTCTTACACAGGCTGTAATACTCTTTTCTGTACAACAACAAGAAAATTTCTGTACAGCGATTTCAGAGTAGTTACAAAGTGTGTTTTTCCCTTATGAATCGTTAGGATCCCACAAAGGTGTTTTCTTACAAGTCGAGAGGATCTCGTAAGGTTTGTTCTCCTCATGCATCATGAGGACACATGAGTGGGTCTTCCCAAATGGAGCATAAATCTAAAGATGGAGATCGGTCGTGGGACTAGTGATTGCGGTGAGACATGGGTGTGATGAGAATTATTTGTGCTCATGGATTGTATACGGTGGTCAATTTGGGGACTGGCCATAGGGCTGGGAGAATTTGGGGAATTTAGAATTTTGTTGGTGTCTGCATCGCTAACACTGGAATGGTACCAGGAGCGACTCATCATTCGCCATTTAAGAATTTGAGAGTTTGGATTTTGGTTGGTATCTGCATCGCTGCACTGGAATATGGTACCAGGAGCGACTCATCATTCGCCATTGGGATATTCAGGGATTTGAAATTTTTTCAGCATCTGCATCGCTAACACTGAAATATGGTTTTAGGAGCGACTCATCATTCTCCTTTGGAGGGGGTTGAAATACTTATTTATACACATTTTTTAGCCATCATTTCGGCTTTATTTTCATTTTTTTTTACTCGCTAATTTTTATTGCGAGTTGCCCCATCATTTCGGCTATTTATTTTCATTTTTATTTTACTCGCTGATTTTTATTGCGAGATGCCCCTTCATTTCGGCTCTTTTTTTTTATTTACACAAAAAAATTTACACTTCCAGTTTAACGACGTGGTGGTCGACTGTTCCCAGTTTAACAACGTTGAGGTCATATGTGTTTGCTTATCCCAGCACCCCGAACTTTGATCTTGGCAGAGCTGTATTGATAACCGTAACTTTGTGGCTTGCCGGTACATCCGAAGATTGTGAGGTTCTCCCAACCTTGTATTGGTTCTCCAACCAATCTTTGAAGACATAGAAGTCTTCGATGGTATGACTTATCATTCTATGATATGAGCAGTATATGGGATTGCCGGTCATGTTCATTTCATGTGGCCTCTTTAGAATAGGTGGTTGCAAACCGTTATTCAAGGTGTCGTTGAATATTTTGCAGACTTCGTCCCACCTGAAGGAGTATACTTTCTTCTTTCTCTCCATTAGAGTAGGTGCCTTTCCTGATGCTAGTCCTCGAGGCCAATAGGTCTTTAGTTCGCCTGCTGTCCGCTTACCCCGTTCAGTGTATGTATCGGCGGGACTCGAGGATGATCGCGGCCATTTTTTGCAAAGGTGTTCCGCTTTTGGGCTGGAGGGGGTATTAGTTAGCTGTTTCAGGATATCAATCTCTGGCTCATGAATGTAACCCTATGCAAGTTCTTAGTTGTTTCTATACTGAAATTATGATGAGAATTGGTTCGGAGAGCGGCTCTGGACTGCAGTCCAGAGTAGCTCTGGTTGTTGTTTTCTGTCTCGTAATGATTACTAGCTTGCTGCCTGAACTCGTATGTTGCGGAACCCTACACCTCATTAAAGATGAAACTGTTAGCTAAATAACACAAGTGATTTCACCCCATTTTATCGTTGTTTACTATTTAAACTGCAATTTAAAAGATCAGGATGCATAGCAGTCCCAAACAGAAACAAAATTGATACACTAGTGTTGAACAGCGCATAACATCTGACGTACAGATGCGATTGAGAATATGTCTATTGCGTTGAAAACCCTACTAAAAACCCTAGTTTTCATTTAACTATAGCGTCAATTCAGAGCCCAACTGGGTGAAAATTGTGCCGCGAAACGGACGTTCAGTTCAGAAACTGAATTTCCTACAGCGAGCACTTAAATTGAAACGGCTTTAACTTGAATACCAGAAACCCGATTGTACTGAAACAAATTTTCCTGAACTGTTGATAGAGTGTACTTGTTACCGTATTTGTAACGTTTCATTGAATTCTGAACATATGAATTACTGAAATTTTTGTAAGCTTATGACGTGCATAATAGTTCATATCACACATGACTAGTTAACCGCATAAATGTACATACCTTACCCAACTGCCATATACATAGTGATAGTGCGCATTATTATTCAGTGGACATTGTATTATCGTGCATGAATGATATTGGTTTAGGAGTGTCAAGTACGCCAATGGAAAAGTGAATGATTCGTGACAGTGATTAATACAGTGAACAGTGACAAAACCGTGCTATTGGTGCATACTTGTACACAACTAAATCATAATCATCAATAGTGTAAACCTAGGGAAAAAGGAGAAATCGAAGTGGAAAGAGTATCGTATTTAGCAGGACCGTGTTTTAGAGGATGATCATTCGAACAGTGATTCTTATATATATTAGGTAGGATCTAACGATCCGGCTGACAGGGTTATGTCCCAGGCGTATGGGCCGTTGTCTCGGGTATGTACGAGACTCATGTTAAACATGATCCTCCTTTCCACTATACGATTTCAAACATGACCTAGAGACTGATAGGGACACAGATCATACTTTGCATCATTTAGTGACATAGTGATTATCAGCATTTTACTTTCACTGTTATTATCGTATTTGCATGTTTCTTGTTATTAATATAAAAATTGCTATTACATCGCTCTGACGACCTGAGTGTGCATGCTCAGCCCTCGAGGAAGAACCAGCGCAGGAGTCGGATTTACCTTTCGAGCTGACGGAGATCTAGTCTGGAGTACCTTTTTCTTCGTTTCTGTTTTCCCTAGAGATCTTGTATTCGAACTCGGTTAGTAGTTCTTTTCTGTTTATTTATGAATTGTGAACAATGAAAATTCGACGTAATAATTTAGTGATGTATTTTCTTTACTGCTGTGCTTTGTTCACTGATTACCATGTAATGCTAGAAGCCGAAATGTGACTACGGCGGAATTATTCCTTGACCGTAAGAGCATGGCTGGCCTGGTCATCTCTCGTTTTCCATATTTTGGGAAGCGGGGCGTGACATTGACTTTCTACCATCTGGAAGATCAATGGTGATATTGTTCTTGACTCGCCATAGTTTTAGTAAAAAGGATTTTTTTCAGAAAACAGTAGTAGGAGTATGGTAGAACTGGAAGAGATTCCAGAACCGCAAACGATTAGGGAAAATTTAATAGGACCTAAATATTCAATCAGGTTTGACAATCCATTAGCCACTTCGCAGATATGGTGGGTAACCTCAGACACCCGAGAGGTACTCCGGTAGCCTCAAGGACGGTGACAGGGAGGTTCTTGTGTACCCAGACTTGCCATTACTGCTGTTCCAGGCTATGAGATCCGACAGGAGGATGAGTATATCGTCGTTCTAAACTAGCTTTAGAAGTGCATGAGTATATGACTCTGGCAGAGGGTTGTCGTAGTCAGTGGGGGCAGCGAAAGCATAGTGGACAAGTAGCTTATGTCTATTTATAGACTAAAGCAGATATAGCGGAGATAGATCATCTATTTTTGATGTAACAGACATGGCTTTGACTTCATCAGAATAAGGGATGGATCTGTTAAGAAGGTAGTAGGGTGTGATGTCCTAGTATTTGGATGACATGCACTTTGTAAGAAGTGAAATTCCTACACTACGATCGGTTATACCTTAGTTGTCACACAGTAGTTTCTCCACACAGGATATGGATATAATATCTGATATTCTGGTTACTAGATCTATGGTTTTAGATCTATATTTGGGTAGTTTCCCAATTTGGGTACTTAGACAGTATTCTAAAGGTATTTAGAATAGATGACTCCTGGCATGGTGGTGTACCTGCAGGTGATGGAGTCACCCTCTCTAAAGGTGTCTTACAGACTAAAGGAAAGAGGGATGTGCATGATTAACATATCACTTGCTTAGGCAATTGAGTTGATCATGAGATGTCAAGTACCACACCAGATGTTGTTTTTGCACTAGCTGCAATAAGTTTATATTTATCCAATAAGTTTATATTTATCCAATCCTGGAGAAACATTCGGAGGCAGTTTTAGAACATAAGTGGATGTTCTACGGATTTGATGACAGCAGCCTCCTTCGGGGATGGTTATCATTCCAGGCTTCCAAGGTGACATGGATGACAGAGTAATTGTCAGAGTTATAGTTTTCCCTCTGACGAGGGGCTGTAGTTTGGACAGATGGTCCAGGAGGATACTGAGGAAGGCATGGCGCAGGATACTGATTAAGTTCAGTTGATGATACAGTCTAAGAAGTTTGGATTTGGAGTTCATTTATGAACTAGGTCCCATCAGATATCCAGACATATTCTAAGATAGGTATTGCTCAATTCGGGAGATGGCTTTCTCCGCGAACTTGAGATTAAGAGAGACATAGAAAGAAACATCAGGGTGGATCCACTCACTGAGGCTATTTCTCAAACACAAAAGTTTTACAAACGAGCTTTGTGAAACTGATTAGTAGAGAAGTTAGGTGTTCGGTATCACACGGGCTGTGAGTATGCGACATCGCAATAATAAGCCTTAAGTGCAAGTGGGAGATTGTTGGATGTAGTGCCCTCAAATTCAATTATTGGATCGCAGGCACGTGATTGCAATGATTGAGGAGGACCTATACCCGTAGGACAGTCTTACTCGAGATGATAGTATGCTTTCTGGTTTACCTTTATCAGTCGTGTACAGTTTTAGGTGACATGATCACTATTACACGTTGATAGAGCCCTTAGGATTCTTGCTTGACTACCAGCAGTATGATGGCAATCATATACGTGAGAGTTGGGTAATCTATAAGCACATCTTTAAAAGTGGTCCCTAGTCGTTGGAGTTTCGAGACAGGGCATCGATACTCCGGAGTAGATTAGTGTATACAGTCGAGACCCCGACGAGGGGCGGTGGCCGGTCTCACAAGCCATTGGTGTCAGTTGGTTCACCTAAGATGTATACAGGTGCTCATTGGGTTATGAGTGCACCAGACAGGACTCGCCGGGAACCTGCTAGTTGGTATTATACCTAGCATCAGATAGCAGTTCCCTGGTGACATGTGTACAGGTTAGTTCATCAACCTGAGGTCGTCATTTGTCTCGTGTGAGTTCCCACTGTACTTTGATTATTACCCTACCACGTCTCAAAGAAGTCGTGCAAACAGGTTTTAGTTGGGTACAGTCCCGAGCCACATGGAAGCAAGTGAGCGGATCTGGCAGAGGATTCGTCTCTCCCGGTATTGGGGGTGAGATCGCGTTGTGTCTAGGAGAGCTATTACACAAAGCCCTCGGCCGAGGCAGGAAATTTACTGGTAGGTACTCCAGTAGTATCTCAAGGTGTTCTGGGCTACACTCTGACACGACTTATACCGCTATTGGGGGTCTGACGTTACCAGCCCCCTAGACCTGATATGCGATGCTCATAGACGAACGGACCGGACTATACGGATATTGTCACTGATAGGCTCAGCAGGGTTCCGGCATGAGTTCGCTCATCAGCTTCCCGTTCTATCAATACATGGGCAGCCGTTACGTACAGCTAGTACCACTGACGGCTTATGGTTAAACCCACTGCCAGAGTATTGATAAGTCTTTAGAGTCCCCCACAGATTATTTTCCAAGTTCGGGCGAAACGTTGTAGAGACCGTATGGTTTTATGGCAGGGTTCGAACATGCACGTGCACTTGTCCATGTGTCATGGTTCGGACAGATAATAATGGTGGGCTTTGGTTTAAGCCGGATCCGAGTATTATATTGTGCAGGGATTTTTTTTGTCTCGTTGCATTTTGTATTCGGTCGGAATGCAAATGCGGGTATGTATATACAGTTGTGGGGCAATCCTATAATTAGTTACGGGATTGCTTTTTGAAGTTTCCAGTTTTTCTCCGCTTGATTAAACTTTTGGTTTAAAGTTTAATTATGTTGAATATGTGGTTAATGTTGTGTATACCTTTTTTTGTCCAAAATTTCCATTCATATCATCATGGCCGAAATCATTGTGATGATGGTGAGTTATTTGTTGGTTGCTTCTAGTTTGATGAGGTGGCTAAATTAAGCATGAGTCATTTTTTGTGAGTCATCCTTCTTCATTAAAGTCTTTTAGTTCACTTGTAGATATTTGTGGTTGTGATAAGGATTACTCTTATGGTCACCACATCTTTTCCTACACTCACCTCCCCCATTTCAGTTTTCAAAGTGAGCATTTTTGGTATTATGGCCGAGCGCACATTCATGAGTGATGGGCTGAAATTATTTTGGCAGAAATTATTTTCTCATTGCTAAAATCTTTGCTCACAAAATCTTACCCATGGCAACTTCAATTAACCTTCATCCAATTCATTGTGTGCCTTGAGACAAACTATTCTACGCTCTCTCTAGTTCAATCTTGGACATGTCAGTTAGCAAACTTCATGTCCGAGTTGCCTCGGTTTAGAGGCGGGAGCCCGTATAAAAATTCGTTGACGTGGTGCAACTTCGACGAGGAAACCAGAGATCGAGCGAGATCGGAGATGCCACGAGGAGCGTGGGATGATGGCTAAAGACCGAAGGATACGGATCGATCAGTATAGCCATTCTAACATCTTTGTAGTTTGCTTGTTTAGTGTTAATGGCATGATTCGGGTTACAGTCTGCGCTAGCGCTAGTTGTAAAAGTTTTTATTCCGCGTTTGGCCTCAGATTATTGGCCGGGGCGCTACCGTAGACTTACATGGTATCAGAGCCACGCCATTAATATTTACTAGTTTGTTCTAACATGTTTGAAATATCGATCGAACGAAATTTCCAAAACTGCAATTCCAAATTTAAAGTTTCGGTCGAAATTTTTTTGTCGTCTAAAAATTATTTTGAATATGTCAGAAAATCGAGCAGACTTTTCTAAGACAGCAGAAGAAATTTGGTAGACTGATCCTACAAAACCACCGTGGAACCCATGGGTTTGCCGCGGTTCCGCTGCCGTTTTGGGGCTTCAGTGCACCATTTTTCTTCTAGGTGGCTTTCATGTGGAATTGTGGTTTCTGGAATATTTTGTTTAGGCCTAGATTTGTTTGAGTACTGGATTTATACTTGGGGCCCACTTCGGAAAGTTTTGTTGATCGGAATTTTAAATGTGTTACTTTACAGTACTTACATTATATATGCGACCGTGAATGTCATTTGAGCGGTATAATTCGTCTAATTGCTATAGTCCTTTTAAAAGGGTTTGCGAACGTGACATTCGCGTTGATATTCTGTGTTGTGCTGTGATGTTGCGGATTTGTCGTGGTGGATAGCTGTGTGCAATGGTAGTGCAGTCTGAATTTATTTGTACATTTGATATCGCGGGACGAGCGTCCGACATGTGGACTGCCGTCGCTGCCTGTTTGTATATTATTCTTTTGGGGCACGACCGGGTTGAGGTCGATGTACCCGTTGTACATATTTTCATTTCTGTACTGGGATTACCCCACGACGGAGTGCACGGATAGCCGGGTTCTAGAGGGCAACGGGTCTGCATCTCATGGCTTTGAGACAGAGGGGGCCTCACTCTAGAATTGGCAGACTATTCGCCGCACTCGTAGGGGGTACAGGTTGACCCAAGATGGAGTGCCCAAGTTACCGGATTCCGTGAAGTGCTGGGTGGTCCATTCACTTTGCTGTAGGGGCTGCCTCGCTTCAGGTTTTGGCGGGTAACTTGCCGTACTCGTAGGGGTCTAGGTTTCATTGCACAGGCTATCCACACGACCAGGAGAACGTCGGGTTTCAGTTACGGCTCTGTGAAACCCGAGGATCCCAGATTATCTGTATTGTTCTGTGATGCTTATTACTTTTTTGTAATGTTGCATTTATCACGCCTGGAGCGATTATTGTATATTGATATATATACTAGTAGATATTGTATATGTTTTACACCCGCCCTAGTCCAGTCCCCACTCTGTCGTTAGTTAAGTAACCTAACGGGTGATGACGGGACCCAGTGACGAATTCAGATGGCATATACATACATTTTATTTTCGTTCTATACTGGTGTGATTAATTGATGGGACTGCGTTGATTCTGATCAATGCAAAGAAAAAACAAACCTGTTTGATGTTGTTGGAACAGTTTTCAAAAAGTGTTATTACAAGGACGTTTTCTTTTGTTTTGCACAGTGGTATTCAGTTGGAATATCCTACACCTCATTCGACGAGGCAAGGGCCGAGATCCCTTCACCGAGAGTGACCCCTTGGGCAGAAGTTTGCGTCAGGGTAATAACTTCACTATAGTCGATTACTTGTTGCTTTGCATCGCGGTATTCAGTTGGAATATCCTGCACCTCATTCTATGAGGAAAGAGCCGAGATCCCTTCACCGGGAGTGACCTCTTTAGCAAAGGTTTTCGCCACTATATTTTTGTTAAAAGTTATCAGGTTCCTTCAACGAGATCAAGTTCATAACGTTAAAGGTTTTTCGCCAAAAACTAGTCGTAGCCCTCCATTATTTCATATGAATGGTCAGTAGTATTCAAGCTATGTTTGTTTGGCCCTTAATCAAGACATAGTGATTGGTAGCTGCTGGGGTGTTCACAAGTTGCATAGATAGATGCGTTGGTTTGGGACAGTCGTATTACTTTGTTGGCCCTTAGTCAAGAGTATGTACGAGTGGATTCAAATCAACCTGGATAATGATGGGAAGAACTTGACATGTGACTTATCATTTGTTGGCCCTTAGTCAAGGTCATAAGAGCGTGGAGTAAAAATCCACATCGGGAGTTTCTAAAGAAACTAAAACTTCCCAGGCATGCGCATACCTTCTGGAGTGTGATAACGTGAGTGGATTCCTTCACGTTATCATGCGATGAGAGTTGGATCCCGATTCCCACTGATGAGTTAGTTTGCTCTTCAGGTGATCCCGACTAATTCTTCTTTCAGGTTTGGAGGAGAATTTGACGATTCAGTGGAAGGTTTCCTGATTAGATAAAGTAATAACCATTCTGATCCAGGTTAGAGTGCACGCAGAGTGTTTTTTTTCTCTCTCTCTCATTGGCAGCGACCATTGACCGACCCTAGACTATGACTCAGTAACTAAGTTGACCGAACTTTCTTAAAACACTGACTTTTGGATTGTCTGAGTTGCATACATCATTGCCACTCCTTCTTTTACCCTTTGAATTTCTCCAGAACACCTCGTATCACTACGAACATCCACTTCCATTGGATAAATCCATCGTATGGTTATATACGAACTCGAAGGGACTTCTTCGGGGATGGATTCAGGTTCAGGAGAAATTGAATTGGTTTATTCAGTTGTCTTTTATCATCACCTTCTGTCAGGTTGCGAGGGCTCCTTGGTTTAGGAGAGTTCACCTATTACGCTTATTGGAGTCTTCTTCCAAACCATAAGCAGGTGCCGAAAGGTAAGGAAAGGAGAAAACCAATTAGCCTAAGTAGGGTGTACAGAAGGTAATAAGTAAAGACATATGAAGGGATTAGAAAGAGGGCAAAGTAAATTGTGGCTGCTATCATTCACGACCAAACCGCGTAATTCATCGCCACTCCTATTTCACCTTTGCTTTTCTCCAGTTGAGGAGGAATAGAATAAGGTTTTATTCAGTTGTCTTTTATCATCACCTTCTCTCAGATTGTGAGTACTCCTAGTATTAGGAGAGTACATCTATTATGCTTACTGGATAGTCTTCTTCCAAACCATAGGCTGGTGCCGAATGGTAGGGAAGGAAGAAAACCATTAAGCCTAACGAAGGTGTACAGAAGGTAATGACTAAAGACAAATAAAGGGATTTGGAGAGATGGTAACGTCTTATACGGTTACAGTCATGAATCTGGATAATGGATTAGGCATTACTATGAATACCAGGATACCCCTTCGAAATATATTCATGTTTCAGTTTCACTGTGCGTTGTTAAAGGAAAACTGATTTTCCAATTAGATACTTACTCCCGGGTATGTATTTACCAGGTATGATTCTCACATCTGTATGGTTTTACAGATGATGAGTGGGAGTAAGTTATTGGGAATTAGGTGATCATCCTCATTATATCGGAATTCGTTGTAATTGGTGATATTTGATGAAATCGCCTGGGTACAGTTTTCAACCTACAACGCACAGGGTTTGAGTTATTCGACTCAGGGAACTCATACAGAGTATTTTATGTTGTTCAGTGTCCATCAGGACAGAGGGGTTGGTCCTCGTACTATATTCTGTTTACTTGTGACTTCTTTAGTTTTTAGAAGAGTGTTTCGTAGAAATACTAGGTCTAAGTTTTGAGAAGTTATAGGTACAAGAATAAAGTAGAGAACCAGGTGTCGCAAGTATCGGGATTCTTCAAGGTGATCGAAGATGCAGATACTTGTGATTGGTATTCAGTTGATAGTAATGGTTTTGAGAAAATTGTTTCTCTTTCGGGTTACTCATAATTGGATGAATTCCTAAGTTGAGTAATACTGATTAGCCTATCTCCATTAAGTTGACATGTGCTGGAGATAGCTGTATGATTTGAATCTGGTTCCAATTAAATCAGTGCCAAAATTTCTATATTGGACATAGAATGGTTCATATCTTAACGATGTTAAGGTACGGAGAGTTGTCCGGTTTATGCTTAAAACCAGACTCTGGATAACTCATGGCACATTTCTGTAATGGCAGTTTGTGGGTTAACCCAGGCTATGACGAGAGTTGACTTTTTACCATCTGGAAAATCAATGGTGATATTGTTCTTGACTCACCACAGTTTTAGTAAAAAGGATTTTTTCAGAAAACAATAGTGGGAGTATGGTAGAACTGGAAGAGATTCCAGAACCGCAAACGATTACGGAAAATTTAATAGGACCTAAAAATTCAATCAGGTTTGACATTCCATTAGCCACTCCGCAGATATGGTGGGTAACCTCAAACACCCGAGAGGTACTCCGGTAGCCTCAAGGACGGTGACAGGGAGGTTCTTGTTTACCCAGACTTGCCATTACTGCTGTTCCAGGCTATGAGGCCCAGCAGGAGGATGAGTATATCGTCGTTCAAAACTAGCTTTAGAAGTGCACGTGTATATGACTCTGACAGAGGGTTGTCGTAGTCAGTGGGAGCAGCGGAAGCATAGTGGACAAGTAGCTTATGTCTATTTATAGACTAAAGCAGATATAGCGGAGATAGATCGTCTATTTTTTATGTGACAGTCATGGTTTAGACTTCATCAGAATAAGGGCTGGATCTGTTAAGAAGGTAGTAGGGTGTGATGTCATGGTATTTGGATGACATGCACATTGTAAGAAGTGAAATTCCTACACTGCGATCGGTTATACCTTGGTTGTCACACAGTAGTTTCTCCACACAGGATATGGATATAATATCTGACATTCTGGTTACTAGATCTATGGTTTTATATCTAGATTTGGGTAGTTTCCCAATTTGGGTGCTTAGACAGTATTCTAAAGGTATTTAGAATAGATGACTCCTGGCATGGTGGTGTACCTGCAGGTGATGGAGTCACCCTCTCTAAAGGTGTCTCATAGACTAAAGGGGAGAGGGATGTGCATGATTAACATATCACTTGCTTAGGCAATTGAGTTGATCATGAGATGTCAAGTACCACACCAGATGTTGTTTTTGCACTAGCTGCAATAAGTTTATATTTATCCAATCCTGGAAAAACATTCGGAGGCAGTTTTAGAACATAAGTGGATGTTCTACGGATTTGATGACGGCAGCCTCCTTCGGGGATGGTTATCATTCCAAGCTTCCAAGGTGACATGGATGACAGAGTGATTGTCAGAGTTATAGTTTTCCCTCTGACGAGCGGCAGTAGTTTGGACAGGTGGTCCAAGAGGATACTGAGGAAGGCATGGCGCAGGATACAGATTAGCTTCAGTTGATGATACAGTCTAAGAAGTTTGGATTTAGAGTTCATTTATGAACTAGGTCTCATCAGATATCCAGACATATTCTAAGACAGGTATTGCTCAATTCGGGAGATGGCTTTCTCCGCGAACTTGAGATTAAGAGAGACATAGAAAGAAACATCAGGGTGGATCCACTCACTGAGGCTATTTCTCGAACACAAGAGTTTTACAAACGAGCTTTGTGAAACTGATTAGTAGAGGAGTTGGATGTTCGGTATCACACGGGCTGTGAGTATGCGACATCGCAATAATTAGCCTTAAGTGCAAGTGGGAGAGTGTTGGATGTAGTGCCCTCAAAGTAAATTATTGGATCGCAAGCACGTGATTGCAATGATTGAGGAGGACCTATACCCGTAAGACAGTCTTACTCGAGATGATAGTATGCTGTCTAGTTTACCTTTATCAGTCGTGTACAGTTTTAGGTGACATGATCACTATTACATATTGATAGAGCCCTTAGGATTCTTGCTTCACTACCAGCAGTATGATGGCGATCATATACGTGAGAGTTGGGTAGTCTATAAGCACATCCTTAAAAGTGGTCCCTAGTCGTAGGAGTTTCGAGACAGGGCATCGATACTCTGGAGTAGACTAGTATATACAGTCGAGACCCCGACGAGGGGCGGTGGCCGGTCTCACAAGCCATTAGTGTCAGTTGGTTCACCTAAGATATATACAGGTGCTCATTGGGTTATGAGTGCACCGGACAGGACTCGCCAGGAACCTGCTAGTTGGTATTATACCTAGCGTCAGATAGCAGTTCCCTTGTGACAAGTGTACAGGTTAGTTCATCGACCTGAGGTCGTTATTTGTCTCGTGTGAGTTCCCACTGTGCATTGATTATTACCCTACCACGGCTCAAAGGAGTCGTGCAAACAGGTTTTAGTTGGGTACGGTCCCGAGCCACATGGTGGCAGGTGAGCGGATCGGCAGGGGATTCGTCTCTCCCGGTATTGGGGGTGAGATCGCGCTGTGTCTAGGAGAGCTATTACACAAACCCTCGGCCGAGGCAGGAGATTTATTGGTAGGTACTCCAATAGTATCTCAGGTTGTTCTGGGCTACACTCTGACACGACTTATACCGTTATTGGGGGTCTGACGTTACCAGCCCCCTAGACCTGATATGCGATGTAACAACCGAGTCCAGTTATACCAATTTCAGTTACTGTATGTGTTGTTTGTGTGCTTACTTCATTTACCATGTTTGATTTTGAGTGGTAGTTACTTTATATTCGACCCGTTTACCTAAGTTTGTTGTTTCCTAGTTATAGATTATCCCGACATTACATATTCTGCATATAGCAATCTAGGTCACTTATAATAATTTAAAACTACATAACATGGCCTGCTTGATACCCCTAACCCTTTGGTAGCGTCCTTATATCGTGTTCTCGTCCCGTTCAGTGAAACGGGCGTGTTGGACGGCTACGCGCACGTGCGTGCGTCCGTTCTTGGGGGTATGCTTTTCTGTCGCAAAATCCTTCATTTTGATTTTTGGAACTTGCTAATAATTTTCATATTTCAAATCCAAAATTTTAGACCCGACCCGGGCGTTTTCTCTGAATTATTTTACATCCCGCCAAAATTCTATTGTTTAAATTTTAAATTTTAACTTCTAAATATTTTTCAGCCTGTAAGATTTCCTTAAACTAAATTTTAAATCTTTTAAAATTTTCCTTAACTGCATTGCCTCTCTCCCTTTACATTGTTTTACTACAGCCAATCAAAACCCTTCATTTTTCCTTCCCCAGCCAATGAAAATCGTTCGTTAAAATATTAACAAAATCTTTTCTAAAATTTTGCCTAACAAATTCTTGTTTCGTTAACCAATCAGAGCGTTCCCTTTTGTGCAACTAGGCCCCACGAACTTTCCCTCTCCCTCTCTCTTTCTCCTTCTCTCTCCTCCCACGAGCTCTCTCTCTCTCTTCTCTTTCTCTCTCCTCTCGCGCCGACTCTCTCTCCTCTCGCGATTACTATTCACTCCTCGATTCTTGTCACCGCTCTCGCGATCGGGTCACCTTCCTTCTGCGTCTTCTTCTTCTTTTCTTCTTCTGTTTTAGACGCCGCAGCCTCGCCACGAGAACTCCAACCTCAGATCACCTTCCTCAAACCCTAACTCCCTCATCTCCCCAACTCTAATCGAGCCTTGTCATCTCCTCCTCCTCTCCATATTCTTCTTCTCCTTCTTCCTTCGAAGCCTCTCCTCTACACACAACCACCGATCACCCTTCAACCTAATATCCCCGAGCGTCGCCGATGATCCCAGCATCGCACCCACCATCATCACCATCTCGTCTCCATTGTTATCTCCTTCTCCTCACCGTCATCATCTTCTTCTTCTTCTTCTCCCTCGTCCGAGCCAGCCACACCTTCACCTGCACCCAAGAAACCCACTTTCACTGTCTCAGCCCATCGCCACCGACCATCCTCGCCATCGCCGTCTCTCCTTTCTCTCCTTTCTCTCCTCTGTCCCTCTCCCTTTCACGTGAACCCTGCACACTCCTGTACCCGAAACCCTAGTTTAACACAACCAAACCTTAACAGCAAAACCCCATTGCTGGAGCTCCGTTCACCGCCGTTGACTCCTTCGCATCACCCCTCTGCAACCACAAGACACATTTCTTGTAAGCTCTCTCATGTCCCCTTCTTCCATTCCTGTTCTCCATCCTTTCTTTTCTTGCATTATATTTTGTGTCTCATCTTCACTGTTCATCTGTTGCCGGAATCCGGTCATACCGACGACAATCCCGACGACCCAGCAAGCATCCCTGACCTGTGTGATCCCCTCGTACGTTGTTTGGATCTGTTCCGTGTACCGAGGGCACGTCATGACTTTTCCCCGCTGACGCGTAACGTTCCGTACATCGTTTCTTGAATCCGTCGAGGCAAGTTAATCTTACTACATGCTATTTGAACTACTACTTATGCTATTTAAATTACTACGTACCTATTAGAGTGCACGTTAGATCTATAGTTCCATTTAATACCAGAATTCCATTTTTTTAACATGTCGACGTCCCATTATAATATTTTAGAATCATGGCTCGAAACATACCAGTTTGCTTTTAGTTTTGTTATACATAGTACCCGCATTCATATTTAAATCTTGTAACAATTATTTGCATGACTTACAGTACCCTTTTCTATTTTATACCCTTTCGGACGATCGTGTGCATACAAATCATCTGATTCATATTCAATTATATCTTTAGATTATTTAGTACACTTTAACATGAACTTAACATCCATGATGGTTATAATGTATGCATGTAATGTTGAAACTATATCTTAAACTCAAACTGATAACCGTACATCTAATAATTTAACCTGTACCTATTTGCATGTCATATTACATGTGCCAGTTTATTGTTCTGATAGTACCCATGCTTGTTTACTTATAACCATTATTATTCTAGTTGATTATGAGCACTCACATGATATCTTGTATACCCTGACATGACTTGCTACATATATTACCTGATCCGACATGGTACCGTACGACTCTCGATATGGCATGACACTTGTATACACTACCCGGCTTGACCTGACGTACCATGGCTTTACCTATTACCTGATCTTGCGTCTAATGCCAACAAACCTGTCCTGTAGTCCTCACGGACCGTTCCTGTTTTCTATCCAAACAAACCTGTGCTTACTTGATCATATGTTGGCATTAGTGCTAGATTATTTAATACTTGACTTAAACATATATAACTTGGGGGTATGGGAAAATCAGTATTGTAACCAAACGTAACTCAAAGGACCATCCTATTGTTTGTCGTTTTTCCGGGCGTTACGGAATACCCATTGTTTGCCGTTTTTCCGGGCGTTACGGAATACCCATTGTTTGCCGTTTTTCCGGGCGTTACGGAATACCCATTGTTTGCCGTTTTTCCGGGCGTTATGGAATACCTATTGTTTGCCGTCTTTCCGGGCATTACGGAATAACCACCGATGAGTTACGATGAGGATTACATTACTTGGGTTTGAAGACTTAGAATAGAAAACCCCGTAGCACAGTCTAGATATCTCTGCACGTCACTTGTACCGACACATTCATCGTTATATATTCTCATTATGTTCTTGCTCATACTCATACCTGCATGCTTCATTACCCCTGTTAATATTATTGCTTGATTTTATGACGCGCTGACGTCTGGGTTTTGCATGGCCCAGATTCCGTACCTTTGCTGCAGTCCGAGCAGGAGTACTTCAGCCAGCAGGCTGAGCTGTGAGGATTCCCTAGTAGTTAGTTCTTTTACTTTTCAGCATTTTATTTATGATGTGAGCCCGCATTATGGGACATATATTCCAGTTATTCTCGTGTTAGATCTTTTGCTTCCGTATTATTACTATTCTTGACTCATTTTATTTTGGCTCATGGACATGTATTAGATAGTTTTATTTTTGTTCTTGATATCTCTACAGCCGTAATGTGACTGTGGATGGATACTTCCTACCCATAGGTAGCATGGTTGGCTATGTCACGTGCCCATCTTAGCGTACTCTGGGAAGCGGTGCATGACATGGTTCTTTTGGTATCAGAGCCATAGGTTAATCGGGTTGATTTTTTTGTAGTTGGGTATTGTACCCAATACACGAATCAGAATACTCGTGATTAGGAAACATGTCCTGCCACCTTACCGTTTCACCGTTCTTGAATCTTAACCTCCTCCTGATTATACTTTTACGATATGCAAACCTCCTTTGCATATCGATTCGAAACCTGATTCCTTGTTATCTCTAGAACTTAGGCGACTTGGGTGGAGTTATGTAATTGTAGTTATGATACCGTGGCATAGTTACAATGTGGTACTCTATTTAAGTAACTCGGGGTTCTAGCCTTGATCTACATTTTGAATCCGTTATCATGCTAATCCTTGGGTGTTTTGATTTCAGGAATATGGCAGACAAGAATCTGAAGACGTACCAAAGGCGTGTTGACGAAGCCGCTATGCTTGGAGTAATACGTGGGATGTTGGAAACCAAAAGCGACAGACCGAGCTGATTCAGCAGCAAGCTGAATCTTTTCAGGAAGGTTTGTGGACCGTTCAGCAGTCCATGAGCAATGTTGTAGCCAGACCAGTGGATCGTGTGGGTACCGTGGCGGATTTCAGGAGACTGGGTCCGTCTGTCTTCACTGGCCTGGAGGAGCCATTGCCAGCGGAACAGTGGCTGGTTGATACGGAGAATTTACTTGTTGCGGCACAGATCCCAGAGGATAAGAAGGTGGATGTGGTACGCATCCAGTTGGTAGACTACGCCCGTGAATGGTGGCTTGAGGAAGAGACCCGCTTGCCCAAGCCGATCAATTGGGCGGATTTCTCGAAGAGTTTCTTAGAGAAGTTCTTCCCGCGGACTGCACGGGAGGAAATGGAGGAAAAATTCGTCAGCTTGAAGCAGAACGGCGCACCTGTAGATGTGCATGCAGTTGAGTGGACGCGGCTCAGTAGATTCGCTGGACCTTTGGTTGCCAGCAATGCTGATAGGGCAAAACGGTTCATGCGTAGTTTACATGTGGACATCCAGAGGCAGATTGTCTCCCTGGATTTGACCACTTTCTTACAGGTGCTTACAGCAGCTCGAGAGCAGCAGAGTCTATCTATGAAGACCAGGAATACACCGCAGCCAGCAGTTACAGCACGGAAGCCGGCATTTGCACCAAATCGAGCACATGGACGCAAAGGTATTCCGGTGGACAGGCGTGGCGTTGTACCAATGAAGAAGCCAGTTTTTCTCGAGAAAAAGGGAAGGGTATTGTGCGATTACTGCCAACGACCGGGTCATTATCGAAGAGATTGTCATAAGAGGCTTGGACTGTGTCTTATTTGCGGATCAGCTGATCACACCATTGATACTTGTCTATCAAAGTTACGGTTGAAGGAAGATACTCAGAAGCCACCGCAGAGACAGTTTCCGGGGCAGAAGCTGATAACTCAGGGACCCAATCAAGCTCGAGCCTTTACTCTGACGGCTGAAGAGGCTAAAGCTCCAGAGAAAGTCGTTTCAGGTACCCTACTTGTTCATGGTTTTCTCGCATTAGCGTTTTTCAATTCTAGTGCATCCCATTGATCTATGTCGTCCAAGATTATTACTATACACTCGAAGACTTGCACGACCCTGTTTAGTTTTTGGGACATACACACTGGGAATGGTAAGATCTTAACGAATAGGGGGTGTAAGGATTGTTCTGTTATTGTTGGCGGACAGGAGTTAATTGCAGATTTCTTGGTGATTGTTACCGGCAGTTATGAAGTCGTCTTGGGAATGGATTTTTCGGCACTTTCCACGCTCACATTGAGTGTAGAGCAAAGAAAGCGAATTCCCAGATTCCCGGACACCCAGAGGTTGTCTGGAAGAAGCAGTTCTGTCGGGCCAGTCGAGTTAGGGCTAGGCCGACAACTAATGTTCTTCCATCGATGAAGATTGTTAAACGTGAAGCGCCAGCTGTAGTTTGAGAGTTCATGGATGTATTCAAGGACATCTCGGGTTTACCGCCAAAGCAAGAAGTGGAGTTCGCAATTGATCTTTTTCCTGGCGCAGCGCCGGTCTCTAAAGCATATTATCCAATGGCAGAAGTCAAGAAGCACGTTATAGAATTACTTGAGAAGGGCTGGGTTCGAAGCAGTAACTCTCCTTGGGGAGCTCCAGTTCTTCTAGTAAAGAAGAAAGATGGCATAAGGAGGATGTGCATCGATCATCGAGAATTAGACCGGGTGACTATTAAGAACAAGTATCTGATCCTTCGCATTGGCAAATTGTTCGAGCAACTTGGTGGCGCGAGGATATTCTCGAAGCTGGATTTGCGGTTCGGGTATCATCAGGTCCGAGTTAAATCAGAGTATATTTGCAAGACGGCGTTCCGAACTCGGTATGGACATTACGAGTATTTAGTGATGCCCTTCGGAGTAACGAATGCACCGGCGATATTCATGGACTTGATGAACCGAATCTTTTCATCATTCTTGGACCAGTTTATAGTGGTATTTACTGATAATATTCTGGTCTACTCCAAGAGCGGTGAAGAGCATGCAGAATATTTGGTGATCGCACTGTGGACGTTGAGGCAAGAAAATTTGCATGCAAGGATGAGTACGTACGAGTTTTGGCTTGAAGAAGTGAGGTTTTGGGCATATCGTAGCTGGAGATGGAATCTCCGTTTATCCAAGGAAGATTGCAACAGTTCGAGATTGGCCGATTCCGAAGAATGTTGTAGAGATCAGAAGCTTTCTTGGACTTGCCGGGTATTACAGATATTCATGAATAACTCATGAAGGAGGCGCAGTTCAGCGTGTTCCGTACATCCAGGAGGCACGAAAGTGTACCGAGATTTGCGACATCATTTTGGTGGGAAGGCAAGAAACGGGAGATTGCTCGTTTTGTAGCAGAGTGCTTAGTGTGTCAGCAAGTTAAGGCTGAACATCAAAGGGTGATGGTTTATTGCAACCACTTCCGATTCCTCAGTAGAAGTGGGAACAGATGACTATGGATTTCGTGACGACTTTACGGCAGAGTCCTAAGGCAACGATGAAGGTTGGGTGATTGGTGATCGATTGACCAAGGCAGCCCATTTCATACCTTTCGAGTTGGTCAATCAACAGAAACTTTGGCAGAGCGGTACATGCAGGAGATTGTAAGATTGCATGGAGTACCGGTGAGCATTGTGTCCAATCGAGACACTCGGTTCTTATCACACTTCTGGAAGAGCTTACAGGAAAGTTTGGGGACTCGATTGAAGTTTAGCACCGCTTATCATCCTCAAACAGATGGCCAGTCAGAGAGAACGATCCAAACTCTTGAAGATATGTTAAGAGCTTGCATGTTGGACTTCAAGGGTTCATGAGAGGATCATCTACATTTGGTGGAGTCTTCTTACAACAACAGTTTTCAGGCAACTATTCAGATGGCTCCATTCGAAGCTTTATGTAGTCGCAAGTGTCGTTCACCAGTTGTTGGGACGATGTCGGTGAACGAAGATTGTTGGGACCGGGTTTGGTTGTGCAGACAGTTGAGAAAGTTAACACTATCAGAAATCGTTTGAAAACAGCACAAGACAGACAGAAGAGTTGGGCGGATACGTCGAGAAGACCTCTAGAGTTCGCCGTGGGTGATTTGGTATTCTTGATGATATCACCGACTAGAGGGGTGATTCGTTTCGGAGGTCGAGGAAAATTCAGTCCTCGATTCGTCGGACCCTTTGAGATTTTGGGGCGTATTGGTAAGATAGCATATCGATTGGCATTACCGCAATCCTTGACGAGTGTGCATGACGTGTTTCACGTATCTCAACTCCGTAAGTATGTTCGAGATGAAACACATGTGTTGGATCATTCGGAGCTGACTGTACGAGAAGACTTGACGTTAAGGAGCGACAGATTGCGATTGAGGATCGAAGGGAAAAGGTTCTTAAGAATAAGGTTATCCCTCTTGTACTGGTTTCTTGGAGTAATCACTCACATGGAGAGTTAACTTGGGAACGAGAAGATGAAATCCGACAGAAGTTTCCCATCTTTTCTTGTAGGTTTGTTGGTTGTTTATCCCTTTTGTGTTCTTGGAATTTCGAGGACGAAATTCTTTTGTAGTTGGGTATAATGTAACAACCGAATCCAGTTATACCAATTTCAGTTACTGTATGTGCTGTTTTTGTGCTTACTTCATTTACCATGTTTGATTTTGAGTGGTAGTTACTTTATATTCGACCCGTTTACCCGAGCTTGTTGTTTCCTAGTTATAGATTACCCCGACATTACATATTCTGCATATAGCAATCTAGGTCACTTATAATAATTTAAAACTACATAACATGGCCTGCTTGACACCCCTAACCCTGTGGTAGCGTCCTTACATCGTGTTCTCGTCCCGTTCAGTGAAACGGGCGTGTTGGACGGCTACGCGCACATGCGTGCGTCCGTTCTTGAGGGTATGCTTTTTTGTCGCAAAATCCTTCATTTTGATTTTTGGAACTTGCTAATAATTTTCATATTTCAAATCCAAAATTTTAGACCCGACCCGGGCGTTTTTTCTGAATTATTTTACATCCCGCCAAAATTCTATTGTTTAAATTTTAAATTTTAACTTCTAAATATTTTTCAGTCTGTAAGATTTCCTTAAACTAAATTTTAAATCTTTTAAAATTTTCCTTAACTGCATTGCCTCTCTCCCTTTACATTTTTTTACTACAGCCAATCAAAACCCTTCATTTTTCCTTCCCCAGCAAATGAAAATCGTTCGTTAAAATATTAACAAAATCTTTTCTAAAATTTTGCCTAACAAATTCTTATTTTGTTAACCAATCAGTGCATTCCCTTTTGTGCAACTAGGCCCCACGAACTTTCCCTCTCCCTCTCTCTTTCTCCTTCTCTCTCCTCCCATGAGCTCTCTCTCTTTCTCTCTTCTCTTTCTCTCTCCTCTTGCGCCCACTCTCTCTCCTCTCGTGATTACTATTCACTCCTCGATTCTCGTCACCGCTCTCGCGATCGGGTCACATTCCTTCTACGTCTTCTTCTTCTTTTCTTCTTCTGTTTTAGACGCCGCAGCCTCGCCACAAGAACTCCAACCTCAGATCACCTTCCTCAAACCCTAACTCCCTCATCTCCCCAACTCCAATCGAGCCTTGTCATCTCCTCCTCCTCTCCATATTCTTCTTCTCCTTCTTCCTCCGAAGCCTCTCCTCTACACACACACACCGAGCACCCTTCAACCCAACATCCCCGAGCGTCGCCGACGATCCCAGCATCGCACCCACCATCATCACCATCTCGTCTCCATTGTTATCTCCTTCTCCTCACCGTCATCATCTTCTTCTTCTTCTTCTCCCTTGTCCGAGCCAGCCACAGCTTCACCTGCACCCAAGAAACCCACTTTCACTATCTCAGCCCATCGCCGCCGACCACCCTCGCCATCGCCGTCTCTCCTTTCATTCCTTTCTCTCCTCTGTCCCTCTCCCTTTCACGTGAACCCTGCACACTCCTGTACCCGAAACCCTAGTTTAACCCAACCAAACCCTAACAGCAAAACCCCATTGCCAGAGCTCCGTTCACCGCCGTTGACTCCTTCGCATCACCCCTCTGCAACCACAAGACACATTTCTGGTAAGCTCTCTCATGTCCCCTTCTTCCATTCCTGTTCTCCATCCTTTCTTTTCTTGCTTTATATATTGTGTCTCATGTTCACTGTTCATCTGTTGCCGAAATCCGGTCGTACCGACGACGATCCCGACGACCCAGCAAGCATCCCTGACCTGTGTGATCCCCTCATACGTTGTTTGGATCTGTTCCGTGTACCGTGCGCGCGTCGCGACTTTTCCCCGCCGACGCGTAACGTTCCGTACATCGTTTCTTGAATCCGTCGAGGCAAGTTAATCTTGCTACATGCTATTTGAACTACTACTTATGCTATTTAAATTACTACGTACCTATTAGAGTGCACGTTAGATCTGTAGTTCCATTTAATACCAGAATTCCATTTTTTTAACATGTCGGCGTCCCATTATAACATTTTAGAATCATGGCTCGAAACATACCAGTTTGCTTTTAGTTCTATTATACATAGTACCCGCATTCATATTTAAATCTTGTAACAATTATTTGCATGACTTACAGTACCCTTTTATATTTTATACCCTTTCGGACGATCGTGTGCATACAAATCATCTGATTCATATTCAATTATATCTTTAGATTATTTAGTACACTTTAACATGAACTTAACATCCATGATGGTTATAATGTATGCATGTAATGTTGAAACTATATCTTAAACTCAAACTGATAACCGTACATCTAATAATTTAACCTGTACCTATTTGCATGTCATATTACATGTGCCAGTTTATTGTTCTGATAGTACCCATGCTTGTTTACTTATAACCATGATTATTCTAGTTGATTATGAGCACTCACATGATATCCTGTATACCCTGACATGACTTGCTACACATATTACCTGATCCGACATGGTACCGTACGACTCTCGATATAGCATGACACTTGTATACACTACCCGGCTTGACCTGACGTACCATGGCTTTACCTGTTACCAGATCTTGCATCTAATGCCAACAAACCTGTCCTGTAGTCCTCACGAACCATTCCTGTTGTCTATCCAGACAAACCTGTGCTTACCTGATCATGTGTTGGCATTAGTGCTAGATTATTTAATACTTGACTTGAACATATATAACTTGGGGGTATGGGGAAATCAGTATTGTAACCAAACGTAACTCAAAGGACCATCCTATTGTTTGCCGTTTTTCCGGGCGTTACGGAATACCCGTTGTTTGCCGTTTTTCCGGGTGTTACGGAATACCCATTGTTTGTCGTTTTTCCGGGCGTTACGGAATACCTATTGTTTGCCGTCTTTCCGGGCGTTACGGAATAACCACCGACGAGTTACGATGAGGATTACATTACTTGGTTTCGAAGACTTAGAATAGATAACCTCGTAGCACAGTCTAGATATCTTAGCACGTCACTTGTACCGACACATTCATCGTTATATATTCTCATTATGTTCTTGCTCATACTCATACCTGCATGCTTCATTACCCCTGTTAATATTATTGCTTGATATTATGACGCGCTGACGTCTGGGTTTTGCATGGCCCAGATTCCATACATTTGCTGCGGTCCGAGCAGGAGTACTTCAGCCAGCAGGCTGAGCAGTGAGGATTCCCTAGTAGTTAGTTCTTTTACTTTTCAGCATTTTATTCCTGATGTGAGCCCGCATTATGGGACATAAATTCTAGTTATTCTCGTGTTGGACTTTTGCTTCCGCATTATTACTATTCTTGACTCATTTTATTTTGGCTCATGGACATGTATTAGATAGTTTTATTTTTATTCTTGATATCTCTACAGCCGTAATGTGACTGTGGATGGATATTTCCTACCCACAGATAGCATGGTTGGCTATGTCACATGCCCATCTTAGCGTACTCTGGGAAGCGGGGCGTGACATGCGATGCTCATAGACGAACGGACCGGACTGTACGGATATTGTCACTGATAGGCTCAGTAGGGTTCCAGCATGAGTTTGCTCATCAGCTTCCCTTTCTATCAATACATGGGCAGCCGTTACGTACAGCTAGTACCACTGACGGCTTGTGGTTAAACCCACTGCCAGAGTATTGATGAGTCTTTAGAGTCCCCCATAGATTGTTTTCCAAGTTCGGGCGAAACGTTGTAAAGGCCGTATGGTTTTATGGCAGGGTTCGAACATGTACGTGCATTTGTGCACGTGTCATGGTTCGGACAGATAATACTAGTGGGCTTTGGTTTAAGCCGGATCCGAGTATTATATTGTGTAGGGATTTTTTTTTGTCTCGTTGCATTTTGTATTCGGTCGGAATACAAATGCGGGTATGTATATACTGTTGTGGGACAATCCTGTAATTAGTTACGGGATTGCTTTTTGAAGTTTCCAGTTTTTCACCGCTTGATTAAACTTTTGGTTTAAAGTTTAATTATGTTGAATATGTGGTTAATGTTGTGTATATCTTTTTTTGGCCAAAATTTCCATTCATATCATCATGGCCGAAATCATTGTGATGATGGTGAGTTATTTGTTGGTTGCTTCTAGTTTGATGAGGTGGCTAAATTAAGCATGAGTCGTTTTTTGTGAGTCATCCTTCTTCATTAAAGTCTTTTGGTTCACTTGTTGATATTTGTGGTTGTGATAAGGATTACTCTTATGGTCACCACTTCTTGTCCTACACTCACCTCCCCCATTTCAGTTTTCACAGTGAGCATTTCTGGTATTGTGGCCGAGAGCACATTCATGAGTGATGGGCTGAAATTATTTTGGCTGAAATTATTTTCTCATTGCTAAAATCTTTGCTCACAAAATCTTACCCATGGCAACTTCAATTAATCTTCACCCAATTCATTGGGTGCCTTGAGACAAACTATTCTACACACTCTCTACTTCAATCTTGGACATGTCAGTTAGCAAACTTCATGTCCGAGTTGCCTCGGTTTAGAGGCGGGAGCCCGTATAAAGATTCGTTGACGTGGTGCAACTTCGACGAGGAAATCGGAGATCGAGCGAGATCGGAGATGCCGCGAGGAGCGTGGGATGATGGCTAAAAACCGAAGGACACGGATTGATCGGTATAGCCATTCTAACATCTTTGTAGTTTGGTAGTTTAGTGTTAATGGCACGATCCGGGTTACAGTCTGCGCTAGCGCCAGTTGTAAAAGTTTTTATTCCGTGTTTGACCTCAGATTATTGGTCGGGGCGCTACCGTAGACTTACAATACACAACCTCCCCAACTCGTTCGAGAATATCGAAGGGACCTATGAACCACGGGCTGAGTTTTCCGCGTTTCCCAAAACGTATCACTCCCCGGTTAGGAGAAATCTTCATAAACACGTGTTCTTCTGGTTGGAACTCTAGCGTCCTTCTCTTCGTATCAGCCCAATGCTTCTGCCGAACTTGTGCTATGCGTAATTGTTTCCTGATTGTTCTTATCATCTCCACTGTCTCGAAAATCATCTCGGAGCCCAAAAATTCTCGATCCCCAACACCGTCCTAAATTAACGGTGATCTACACTTCCATCCATACAAAGCAGCGAAGGGCGCCATGCAGATACTAGACTGGTAGCAATTTGTAATACCCAGTTTCAATTATATCGTGACCATATTTTTATAAATATTTTCCCCAAATTTTCTACTTAATTTTCTATATTTTTCTATAACCTAATTTATAAACCTTTACCCTAATTAAACCCTAACCTTTTAATTATTTATTTTCCGAATTCTTTCTACCCCAAGCCCAGCCTATGAACCCACTCTACCCGAACCCGAACCCAACCGGACCCAATTCCTCACGCCCACTTCTTCTCTTCTTCTTCCTCGCCCCCCTCGTTTTCCCACCCATTTCCAACGTTCGTTTCCCCCGCTTCCCCCGCTCCTCGTGCCCACGCCACGAGACCCGCACCTACTTCCCCAACGGCCACGCCCATTTCCCCACAACCCGTGCTCGCCCCATGACCGCACTCCTCAACGTCCCCCTCCCCCTTGTGCTCCTCGAGACCCGTGCACCCCCACAACCAGCTCCCCTCTCTCGCCAACTCCCCCATCTCCCTCGATCCGCTCCTCTCTCAACGGCTCTCTCTCTCCCTAACCCTCACTCTCTATCTCCCTCGTTCTCACAACTCAAGCCTCTCCCTTCACCGTCGCTTGCACCCTCACCTGAGCTCCGACCCCCATGCAACCTCTCCCTGTCAACCTCACACCTAACAGCCCTCACCACGTTGCTGCACCCTGAGATCCCCTCCACTTCCTCCCTCAAGACTCCAACAAGCTCCGCGTCGCCTTCCTTCTCTTGCGACCACCTCTCGCCCACACCACCACAGCCATCACGCCCATGTTGACAACCGCAGCCACCGACCACCAGCTGCCTTTACCGTTGAAGCTACTCCAGTACCCCGATGAGACCCATTAAAAACTGAGTACCGAACACCTAACCATGTTGACACCTTCTCCTCCTGCCAAGCCAAGCTCCTTAGTCTCCATCGTGCCCTCGTTCTCCAGCAGCTCCTTGAGCCAAGCCCCACGCCTCAACCCCTTTGCACCGCCTCAGCCATCATCTCCTCCAGCAAGCCTCACCCGTTCTCATCACCGTCCCCGCTCCCTATCTTCTCCCACCTCGACTCGCCTCCACCAACCCGGCGACAACCAACCCAAGGACCCACGAGCCCATCGCCTCCGTCCACGTCGCCGTCGACCTCCACGTCGCCGCTAGCACCACCTTCGACGAGCAAGCCCGCGCCTAAACCCAACAGCCACCAACCTTCCCTACTCAGCCACAATCTCGAGCCTGAGCTACCACCATCACCGACCCCTTTTCGCAACCTCCTCACGCCACTGGTCACCACCTCCATCCCTCATCATCAACGTCACCAACCGCCGGCCTTTCCATGTAACCATCACCTATAACCCAAGCCAAGACCCACTTTGCACGTGAGCTCTTCCTCCACTCCAAATAGCCGAGCCCTGCGCCACCTCCGACCGCGTCATCGCTCGACTCCTCACAGTCGCCTAACTCCCCTCTGCTCACCACCGTCGAGCTCCACCACTGTTGAACCCAAAACGATGTCAGCATCAAGCCCCGTCATTTTATCGATCACCTGTTGCAGTCGCTGTGGCCGATGTTCCGGTCGCCGGAGTTGCCGTCCAAGCCGTGGCCTCGGTCCCTATGACCATCATGGTCAACAATGCCCTCATCGTCGCAACACCGCACATGTCCGTCACAGTGTGTATCACGCTCAAGTCGTGCCCCATGCCCAGTCCTCATGCCACGTTGTACCCAGTCCCCGTGCCACATCGTGCCAGCCCCATGCCACACCATACCCGATCCAGTGCACGCCGTGCCGCTCCCGGACCACGCACCGAGTCAAGACCGTGCCCAGTACCATGTCGCGCCCGCGTCATCGCCACGTCCACTACCGTATCACGCCCGCGTTTCCACCGCGTCCAGTACCGAGTCACCGCGTATCGCGCCCACGCCGCGCCTGTGTCCAGAATCACGCCGTCTCGTGGGTCGAGACAAACTCTGCACGTTCGTCGCTTCTATATCAAGCGACTGAAGGCAAATGAACCTCCTTCACTTGTTCAAATCATGCTATGTACATATATAGTTTAATAAATATAGTCTAATAATTTAATTGGTAAAATGTTTGATGAGTGTATGTAAAAGTAGATAGCGTTCACATACACGGATCGAGTGCTCGATGCGATTACCTTATCCAAGACCCTATTAAAAATCCCCCAATTTTATTATTAGAAGTTTCAATTGCTGTTAACGAGTGACGTATAAGAAATTAGGATCAAATAGTTAAGGCATCGAATATAAAATGGCATCCCAATTGGTTATGTCAAATCTGAAAATCACCTTACATATCATGTTGTAAAATTAGTAGTTAATTAAATATAAATCTAATCATGGTGTTTCAGGGCTCCTATCAAACCTAACTAGATAACCTATAACCCTATGTAATTAGTTATTGAATATTGAAGTTTCATGACACGGAAAAATGAAGGGAAATACGGCTCTGGACTGCAGTCTGGGGCGGCATTCTACGGACGAAACCTGAATTTAAGAACCTGTACATACCTGTGTAAAACTGAAAATGTGCGGAGCCCCATATGGTCGTATACATAACTTAATTATCTAACACGTGAATCTGGTCCCGTTCATTTTTACCGCCGTTTGATATTTAAATTGTATTTTAGAGTGTCGCTGTGTTCTGCAGTTTCTGCAGTAATATTCCTTACACCGTCACATTAAACTGAACATAACTTATAATACAGAGGTGCTAATGATGATCCGTCTGATGCGTTGGAAACTTAACTGATAGAAATAGATTTTATTCAACTAGGTAAATACATGAATCTGAACATAATCACTGATAAAACGTGCGCGAAGTTGGGCTTTCAGTTCTGAAACTGGAATTTCAGCAAGCGATCGCTACCTTCAAATGATGATAATTCCCTAACCTGAATCCCGATTGACCTGAAATTAATTTTACTGTTTATATAATCAAGTGTACATTGTACTACTTTTATATTATTTTGGTCGATTCCATACGAGTGATTTATCGTAAATTTTACAAGTTATATGGCATTGGTCGTCATTGAAATAGTGAATACATGTTCAGTGCATTTCTGCATATTTTCGTGTTTGCTTTATACCTGCTGCATAGTGCTCATTCACATTGAAACCTAGCGATTGATTTGCATTGTCGATATATTAGGGTTAGTGATTGGGTTGTGGCAAATACGACAGTGATATTGATAAGTGGAAAAGTGATTGAAAGTGACAGCGATACGTATTTGTTCACAACCTATCTAATACATGAATGCATACTATAACCTGGGGAATGGGGAAATCAAAGTGGAATTGAACTCGTATTTAGCGAGGTACAGTAATTTAAAGGATGATCATTCACTATCAGTGATACACACACACATACATACTTTAGGTCGTGGTTCTAACGGCACGGCTGACAGGGTTATGTCCCGGGCACAGTGGACCGTAGTCTCGGAAATGCACGTGACCCTTATTAAACACGAGTATCCTTTCCACCAATTGATTTCGTTGACTTAGTGACCGATAAGTAGTGACATGCATATGGCCTAGTTTATTGACATGATACCTACATGGCACCATTCATATTCAGTCAATGTTTATTTTACTCATGTTCTACAATTTGTACTCCTCATGTTTAATAATATTGCATGCCCATTATATATATGTTTATTGCTATATGTGTCGCCCTGATGACTTGAGTGTGCATGCTCAGAGGACGAAGTGGATCCAGCCCAGAAGTAGGACCTGTCTTATATCGAGGATAGTGCGGACATCTAGATCAGCGACGCCAGCACTATCTTTCCCTTGATCTCTATCTGGTATACCTTTTATCTGTTTTGATAGAATTAGTAACTTCATTTCTCATTACCTGTGCTATAATACTGATTACCATGTAATGCTAGAAGTCGAAGTGTGACTACGGCATGATATTTCTTTGACCGTAGGAGCATGGCTGGCCTTGTCACCATCGTATTCCGTATTTTAGGAAGCGGGGCTTGACACTATTGTTGTAAGCAAACTCTACCAAGTGTAGGTGATCTTCCCAAGATCCTTTAAATTCCAATACAGGCCCGGAGCATATCTTCAAGAATTTGAATAACCCTTTCTGATTGCCATCGGTCTGAGGATGGTAAGCGGTACTGAAACTCAGATTCGTGCCCAGACTTTCTTGTAAGCTTTGCCAAAACTGAGATCTAAAACGCGTATCTCGGTCGGAAACAATGTAAATTGGCATTCCATGCAATATGACAATCTCCTCCATATACCTTTTTGCAAAGCTTTCAGTTGATTGACCGACTCGAAAAGGAATGAAATGTGTCGACTTGGTGAGTCGGTCCACTATCACCCATACTGCATCGTTCCCCTTAGAGCTGCGAGGGAGTGTGGTCACAAAATCCAATGTAATGTTTTGCCATTTCCATTTGGGTATCGGTAAGGGGTGTAATAGACCTTTCGTCCTGTGGTGTTCGGCCTTTACTTGTTGGCGAACAAGGCATTTGGACACACTCTTGGCTATCTCCCACTTCAACCCATACCACCAATAGTTTTTTCTGAGGTCCTTGTACATCTTTGTTCCTCCCGGATAAACAAGTATGGAGAACTATGTGCTTCTTTTAATAATTCTTCTCTCATCTTACCCTTCGGCACATAGATTCTGCTCTCATATCTCAAAGAACCATCTTCGTGGATGATGAAGTCCGCCCACATATTCGTTTCCACTTGTTCTATGATCCTTTGCAACCTAGGGTCCTCCATTTGAGCGATCTTGATCCATTCGACTAACGTGGAGTGAATTTGCAGATTCATGAAGGATGTAAGCTTTCCGGGCATAATCATCTCGGTCTCTAGTTCATTGAGATCTTGACGATTCCTCTAATGAGCAGTCAGACTCGAAATCATTGGTTGGCGACTCAAGGCGTCCGGGACTACATTCACCTTCCCCGGACGATACTGCAAATTTACGTCGAAATCTGCTATTAATTCTAGCCATCTCCTGTGCCTCATGTTGAGCTCTTTTTGGGTGAACATATACTTCAAGCTCTTATGATCAGTGTAAATATCTACCCTCTCACCCAATAGATAGTGCCTCCAAATCTTGAGTTCGAAGACAACTGCGGCAAGCTCTAAATCGTGCGTTGGGTAGTTTCGTTCATGCACCTTTAATTGTCTTGACGCATAAGCCACCACCCTATCATGTTGGTGCAAAACGCATCCCAAGCCTTTTCCCGAGGCATCGCAATGTACGTCGAAGCCTCCAGTCCTTTCAGGAATTATAAGAATAGGTGCACAGATTAAACGAGTCTTCAATTCCGCGAATGCTTCTTCGCAACCCTTGGACCATACATACGGCACATCCTTCTAGGTCAAGGTAGTCAGTGGTTCCGCAATCTTGGAGAAGTCCTTAATGAAACGACGGTAACATCCGACAAGTCCTAAGAAGCTCCTAATCTCGGTAACAGTTCTTGGTATCGGCCATGTCTGAACTGCGACAATCTTGGCCGGATCTACTGAAATCCCTTCACCCGACACCACATGTCCCATGAACGCTACCCGCTCTAACCAAAACTCGCATTTGCTAAGATTTTCATATAGTTGGTGTTGTCGCAAGGTTTCGAGCACCGCACGTAAGTGTTCCGCGTGTTCCTCCTGATTCTTCGAATACACAAGAATATCATCGATGAAGATAACGACAAACTTGTCTAAGTGTTCGTAAAACACTTGGTTCATCAAATTCATAAAGACCGCAGGAGCATTGGTTACTCCAAAAGACATCACTAGGAATTCATAATGTCCATACCTAGTCTTGAAAGCCGTCTTAGGTATATCAGACGCTTTCACCTTGAGTTGATGATAGCCTGTTCGCAAATCCAACTTTGAGAACACTCGAGATCCTTCCAGTTGATCGAACAGATCGTCTATCCGTGGTAAGGGATATTTATTCTAGATTGTTACTTTATTTAACTCCCGGTAGTCAATGCACATCCGCTTAGTCCCATCCTTCTTAGGTACCAAAAGAACCGGGGCACCCTAAGGTGACGAGCTTGGTCTAATAAATCCCTTATTGAGGTGGTCCTCAACTTGCGTCTAAAGCTCTTTCACTTCTGCTGGCCCCATTCGTTACGGTGTCTATAGGTTGAGTCTCCGGCATCAAGTCTATGGTGAAATCGATCGCCCGATCCGGTGGTAAACCCGACACATCTGCAAATACTTCTTCAAAATCTTGTACAACCATCGGCATACTCTCCTCCCCTTGTACGGTGTACAACATCTCTTCCTTTCTCGGTACAGCTCGGTAAGTTGCTGGGTCCAAGGACTTACTTCCACTCTCGAATATGAACATTGGGCAGTCAGGAATTTCAAACACTACCCTCCTTTAACGACAATCGATGGTAGCGTAAAAAGTACTCAACCAGTCCATACCCAAGACCACGTCGAAATTTAGCATATCTATCATCATAAAGTTGGCATAGAAACCTTGTCCGAAGATTACCATGGGGCATAGATCGTATTCCATAGTGGACTTGATCAAACCGTTTCCCGTGTTGACATTCCACTCAGTGATGAGAAGTGTTACTGGAATGGAGCTGGCGGTCACAAACTTTTGTGCCATGAAGCAGTGCGACGCACTAGAGTCAAAAAGTGTGAGTGCAGGTGTAGAGGCTACTAGTAAGGTACTTATGTTATATGCGGAAAAATAGTGATGAGCCTAACAAGATATGCATGCACGAAGAGGGTAATTGGAAGTATGACGGTCAAAAGCAGCGATATCTGTAATAACTTCCCCCGTTGCTTCAGCCTCTTCTGCGGTCATAGTAAAGGCCTGACGTTTCGGACCATTGCGCTGAGCTTGCTGGAAGACTCGCTTCTGAAGGGGAAGGGGTGGTCTTCTAGCTGCACTAGTAAAATAGGGGGTTGCCCCTACGGATGGAATTATCCGTTGGGGCAGATTTTACTTGGCCCTACGGATTACTCCGTAGGGCTAAAGGGTTGCCCCTACGGGCACTGACGTTCAAGAATTAAAAAATTAATTCTTAATTTGGTATTTGCCCCTACGGTGGCGCAAACAAAGGACCTACGGGTATATCCGTAGGGACAAGTAAATATCGATTTATTAAGACCCCAGACCGATCGCCTACGCTCACTTTCTCTCTCTCTCTCGATCTGGCGCGAGAAAAATCCCCAAATCGCCACGCCGTCGTCGCCACCGTCGTTCTCCTCGTCGCCACCAGCCGGTTCGTCGCCACCGCAGTTCTCGTCGCCACCGCGGTTCAGGTCGTCGCCCCAGCCCCAGCAGCAGCCGTTCAGGTGAGTAAATCTCGAGGTAAATTAAAGAATTTTTGGATTATTTTGGGCTTAGGGTTCATGGCTGGGTCTGGGGTTGCGCGCGAGTTGGGATTGGGCAGGGGTCGCGGTCGCGGTCGGGTCGGGGTCGGGGTCAGGGTAGGGTTAGGGTTGGGGTTCGGCTGCTGCTGGGGTGGGGCTGGGGTTAGGGTTTGCCTTAGGGTTGGTGTTGGGGTTTAGCCGGTCGCGGTCGCGGTCGGGGTCGGGGTCAGGGTAGGGTTAGGGTTGGAGTTCGGCTGCTGCTGGGGTGGGGCTGGGGTTAGGGTTTGCCTTAGGGTTGGTGTTGGGGTTTAGCTGGCCACGCTGGGGTTAGGGTTGGGCTGGGGCTGGGGGCTGGGGCTGGGGCTGGGCCACGCGGGGTTTTGGGATCTTTGTAATTTTCTTGCTCTGTTTGGGGTTTCAGTTGATCCTCATTAAAAAAATTGGTGATTGATCTCTTCAATCATATTATTATCTGTATTTAAAATTTTTGTGAAGCCTTCAGAGTTTGGAAAAATCTAGAATTACCGTTGAAATTCTGGCAACATTCAAAAACTGTGTATATGATGTGTGTGTGTATGCATGTATATACATTTGAAATTTATCTTTCTTCTATGATATAAAACGGTTAAACCGAAGAAAATTACTGGGGGAATTTTTGCTAAAATGTCTTGAGAGGGGGTTCAAGTGATGGGATAATTTCATTTGGTAATCTTTTACTTAATTTACATCTCTTATTTTTTCATGCAAAATCTGAATAGGTTTCTTGCAATTTTGCCTATCGATCAATTATTATATTTATTTCTATTTTTTGTGGATGATTTGGCTTCAATTGAATGGAGGCGATGATGGCTTGCCCTCAAGCTTCCACTTTTATGAGCTTTATAGTTATGAGATTGGCGAGGCAAGCTGGTTTGTAGCCATCTTATTTCTTTTCCTAAATTCAAATCCAAATATAAACTGTCTGATTGAGAGAGAGAGAGAGTATGGGAGATTATGTATTATTCAATGTGTTTGGAAGCTGGCATGTTCTGAGCGTCATCTCCGCATGAAAGCTATGGTTTTGCAAAGGGTTTGCCCTAACTATTTTCTGTGGGGAAGCTGAAGGCCTGAAGCTTCATCAAACTCAGGATTGGATTCTGGTCGGGTATTGTAAATTCTTGTGAAAGTTCCGTTCAAGATTTGTTCAGAGCTTGCATAACATCCTTTTCATCTTTATGAGATCTTTATGCAGTCATTTTTTTGGGTTTATATATTTCTCGAGCCCGTTTGACTTTGGACTTAGGATAACCCCAAATCTCTTTCTTATTTTGATTCCTAAGCTGGCATATCTGAGGCTCGTATTCCAGTATCGTTGCTGGAAAAGCTAGGGTTGCGAACATTTTTGCAACGATAATTTCTGTATGACAGCTTAAGCACACATAAAACTTAAACAATCTTGAAGCACTGCAGTTTTTCACTAAACTACCTAAAAGTTTTTATATTGCTGCAAGCTTCCTTAAAGTGCTGCATCTAAGTGTATTTTAGTGGGAAAACCCTTGAAAGCCAAACTTCATGGGGTTTGCTGTTTGCCTTCTCTGTAGCTAGTTTGAGGTTTACTTAGTTTTGGATTTGTTTTGCAACACTCTCTGAGTTCCAAATCAACAAAAAGCTGAATGTTGAATCACAAGCAAGAAGCAGCCAAACTGGCCCTAAAGTAATCCTGAGTGATGATAATTTTCCAGGGAGTTTAAAATTTATAGAAATGGCGAGGCAACATTGGATTGTCTGCAAGTATTCAAGCAACCTGTTTGCAGCCATCATGCTATTTGTGATCCCAGTATAAAACTCAAACATGCCTCTTAGTTAGTTTACTTTAATTTGTTATTTATGTGTGTGTGTCAACATTGGATTGTCCCAAGTATAAAACCAAACCCACAAAACATCAAAACTGTCTCCGACAATCTTATGGTCATTAGACATAAGATTTATGCATATAGGTAACATCTGCCAATATGCCATATCCAGACCGCAATCTATTTTTGGTCGATGAATGCTATTGCAATGTAGGATGATCAGTTCTATCAATCTTGATCTCAATGGTTTAAAATCATGTTACACATACAACACGAATGCACAACAAACGCATAATTAGAGAGCGACTCAAGATATTCAGGTTAAAACCAATATATGATACTCGATGATAATATGAAACCTTCATATTCCCATCGATACCAATATACGCCTCGATATCTTTCCCTCTCGTTCCCAAAATTTTCTCTCGTTCCCGCGTCTCCAATTTTCTCTTCGTCGCCACCGCGCGCCCTCCGTTCTCAGCCCGCCACCGCCCTCGTTCTTCCTCGTCGAGTTCCTCGTCGCCGATATTTGTGCCTACATTGATGCCGCAACGAATCAAATGATGTGGATCACAAACTAATTAAATAAATTTTGAATACCAATCTGGACTGGGATTTGAATACCAATCCTAGTTTGCTATATTTTTTTATATATAGTAGATGGTGATACTTCTTTAAGTAAAAACAACCCTACACTTAAGCGAAATCATAAATCGAAACACACATATATAGAATACAACTCATACATGGGTATCCTCAAATCTAACTTTCATTGAATTTGCACGCGCACTTAAAATAACAACTTTTATACTAAAAAAATTATGTATGCCATTACTTAGTAGTTTATGGTTTTAAGACGCAAAAGACATTTGAGAAATACTTTTTCTACCCACTATTAATCTATATTCTCAATATAGTCATTGAATTTGCACGCGCACATAATAAGAAGGAGAAGACAGTAATGTGGCAGAAGGAGAAGACAGTAATGTGGCGGAAGAAGAAAAAAATGACATTTCTCGTTCTCTGTTTCAGCATCAATCTTCTGATATGAACTAATGATGGCTTTCACATAGGCTTTTCCCATTAGAGACTTCTTAGTGTCCAATGGAAAGCATACATCAGATTTATGCAGGTCGGGTTCTTCTATGACTTTTAAGAGTCTCAACTGATTCTGTAAATTACACCCTAGTTGGGTGATACTTTTACCACTTCTCACTGCAGGTGTGCTCTCTAATATCAATTTTGAATGTAAGTATCGATATTCAAAATGGATATTAGAGAGTGCACCTGCAGTGAGAAGTGGTAAAAGTATCACCCAACTAGGGTGTAATTTACAGAATCAGTTGAGACTCTTAAAAGTCATAGAAGAACCCGACCTGCACAAATCTGATGTATGCTTTCCATTGGACACTAAGAAGTCTCTAATGGGAAAAGCCTATGTGAAAGCCATCATTAGTTCATATCAGAAGATTGATGCTGAAACAGAGAACGAGAAATGTCATTTTTTTCTTCTTCCGCCACATTACTGTCTTCTCCTTCTGCCACATTACTGTCTTCTCCTTCTTATGATGTTCGCGTGCAAATTCAATGACTATATTGAGAATATGGATTAATAGTGGGTAGGAAAAGTATTTCTCAAATGGTTTTTGCGTCTTAAAACCATAAACTACTAAGTAATGACATACATAATTTTTTTAGTATTAAGGTTGTTATCTTAAGTTTTCCCTTATAGAGATATGATCTAACTGCATCTGTCAACTATAAGTGTGCAGAAAATTATGATAAGAAATCATAAGAAAGGGTCGTAGCCATGCATAACTTTGAATCTACATACCAAATCATGCAAAAGCATGCACTTATTGTCACCTTGCCTTAGAATATAAAATATCTTGGAAGACTATAAGCGAGCATTTAAATCTCGATAGCTTTTGACTTCAACATATATTTTTCTCAAGTACCATGAAATATACTTGCTCCGTATAAACCGTTTCCAGGAAGATGGATTAATAATGACAAATTATCCATTGTGGCTCACTAGGTTCTCCCCCTCTCTCTCTCTCTGTGTGTGTGATGATTAGAAAGATGGTCAATAGAAGAGAAAATACTAACCTAGTGAGCCACAATGGATAATTTGTCATTATTAATCCATCTTCCTGGAAACGGTTTATACGGAGCAAGTATATTTCATGGTACTTGAGAAAAATATATGTTGAAGTCAAAAGCTATCGAGATTTAAATGCTCGCTTATAGTCTTCCAAGATATTTTATATTCTAAGGCAAGGTGACAATAAGTGCATGCTTTTGCATGATTTGGTATGTAGATTCAAAGTTATGCATGGCTACGACCCTTTCTTATGATTTCTTATCATAATTTTCTGCACACTTATAGTTGATAGATGCAGTTAGATCATATCTCTATAAGGGAAAACTTAAAATAACAAGCTTTATACTAAAAAAATTATGTATGTCATTACTTAGTAGTTTATGGTTTTAAGACGCAAAAGCCATTTGAGAAATACTTTTCCTACCCACTATTAATCCATATTCTCAATATAGTCATTGAATTTGCACGCGAACATCATAAGAAGGAGAAGACAGTAATGTGGCAGAAGGAGAAGACAGTAATGTGGCGGAAGAAGAAAAAAATGACATTTCTCGTTCTCTGTTTCAGCATCAATCTTCTGATATGAACTAATGATGGCTTTCACATAGGCTTTTCCCATTAGAGACTTCTTAGTGTCCAATGGAAAGCATACATCAGATTTGTGCAGGTCGGGTTCTTCTATGACTTTTAAGAGTCTCAACTGATTCTGTAAATTACACCCTAGTTGGGTGATACTTTTACCACTTCTCACTGCAGGTGCGCTCTCTAATATCCATTTTGAATGTAATATTATAGATATCCATGCATGTTTATGTCAAAATTACTTATATTGTCAATGTTTGATTGTCTAGTTGTTGGTGATGCGTCCATATCAGGGACAGAGGTCACTCCCGTTCCTCCAGGTATGTTTATATATTATATAGGGCAAGTATATTGATTTAGAATGCTATATCATAAATATACACACATTTCTTTTGCTCTTAGTCGTCCAACTCATTATCATGGGCTGCTTGATGAGATTAGATTTGCGCCTGATGATCTACAAGAGCTTGTTCACTCCCTGTCATATGTGTAAGCAGCGCTATATGCGAGTTTACCTTGTTAGTATGTATGTACTGAAATTAATTAATATTATTCAAATTTTGATACATGCAGATACCAGAGGAGCACATCTTCTATCTCTGTAGGTAAGGCTTTGAATTTGTTGATTTTGGTATTTCTTGTCAATTTTATAGACCAGTATGTGCTAAATATAATGTTCTGACAGTTGCTAGGGGGAAGGCAACATTCGAAGCTGCTGACCCCAGTCCTGGACGCCGCACACGGACGGCACCACGGAGGTTTGGAGATAGGCCGAGGACTGGGCTCTAGCAGGGCCCATATGAGGTTGGACTCCACCCCGGTGGTTACTTCCTCCGTCTCCAGTTTGCGACGTATCCAGCAGGAACAGGAGAGCTTGAAGGCCACCGTTCAGGAGTTGAATGGGATGCTGGTATGTATACTACTTAATAGTAAAATATAATGTCATATTATAGATATCAACATATCCAATATCAGTACATAGCCTGAGCTTATTTGGTTGTAGACTTATGTTTTATTAATCATACATACATATGTAATTGAAATAAACAACGCTTTTCCAAACTAGATATCCAAACAGGGTTTCGAAATAACTTAATAATGATACGAATTCGAATAATAAACAGTTCTTACACGCTTCTTACACAAGTTATATCCAGACGCGACAGGGTAGATCGGCCGAGCCTCCACACGCATCTCCTTCGGCTGCGGTTCCGCAGACAGCTCCTGTAGCTCCACCGCCCACTCAGACTCCCGCTCGCGACGAATTGCAGAGTTTATTGACCGAGGAGCAGGACCGAGCTGGACCGAGCTAGGGTAGATTTTTGGTTCTTTTTTTTTGAAACATGTATTTATTTATATCATACACATTGTACTACATTTTGAAACGATATTCATATTGGTTTGTATTTATATCATATTCAGTTTTTGTGTTTCTTTTGTATATTATATATATGCGTGAGATGTGATTATGAATACTGCAATATATGATTTGATTGATGTATACATTATTGTGCACAGGGCGGGAAAAAATCAAGCAGGACATTTTTTAAAAAAAATTTCAGACAATATGTACCTACGGATTAATCCGTAGGCCTACACGTTAAGCCTACGGATATATCCGTAGGGGCTAAATATCAGCAGTAACTGATATTTCCCCCAGATGTCAGTGCCAGGTGTTTGGGAATCCCCCTACGGAGATATCCGTAGGGGCCACTGACATTCCCCTACGGCGTTATCCGTAGGGGCACATATCAGGAATCCTGAATATGTGCCCCTACGGAAAAGTACCTACGGCTATAGCCGTAGGGGGTAGTACATGCCCCTACGACTATAGCCGTAGGTCCAAGTAATTTATTAAAATAAACCGTAAATAATATAAAATCTTATACCCTACGGCTAAATCCGTAGGGGAAACTGGACCTACATACATATCCGTAGGGGCAAGAATTTAACCGTAGGGATAAGTTCAGGGCCTCGACTTGCACCTGCGGCCTTTGCACCTACGGGGTATTTTTTCGCCCCTACGTATATAACCGTAGGGGCAGTGAGTTGCACCTACGGATATATCCGTAGGGGCAACCCTTCTTTGTAGTAGTGCTGGCGGTCCGTGCCTAATTAGCTTATTAGCGGGAGGTGGCCGGGCTCCCTGTTGAGGCACTTCAAGATTGGCTAGTTTGTTGTCAGGGAGTAGTGGTCGCCTTTTTTGTGGACAATCCCCTATGGCATGATCCGGAGACCCACAGACTATGCAGAGTTTGTTCAAAATGCGACAGTCTCTCATGTAGTGTCTGGCTCTACCACAATGGTTGCATATGACTGCTGATTTTCTAAAGGTAGTTGGTTCCGCTGGTCTCTTGGGTTGTTGCCCCTCGTTGAATCTGGAACATGATCCCCCAAGAATTTGATTGGCTGGTCACTTAATGCCAGACAATCGGTCATCCTTCCTTATGCGTCTCTGAAGGTCTTCAAAGTTTTGCGCTGCCTCTAAGATTTCAACATAAATTGATAAGGTACCAGAAGACATGGAGAATTGCGTCTTCAGATCCAACCCTTGCCGGAATCATTTAGCATGTAGTTCCGGGATTGCACCAGGTGATGCACGAACCGACTTAATCTCGCGAACTCCGAAGCGTACTCGTCCATCGACTTATCCCACATGTTCCCTTGTTGGAACTGTATAAACTCTCATTCCATCTTTAAGTGTGCTACGACTGGAAAGTATTGAGTATCGAAACGTTGTTTGAACGTTTCCCAGTCGATGGGCTCTTTCAATCTACTTTCCTCGGCCTCCCACCATATTCTGGCATTATCTGTGAGTTGTAGTTAGGCAATGTTCACCCACGCGTCCTTCGGAATTTGGGCGGCACCGAGATCGTTGACTGTTCTCTTGAGCCATTCCTCAGCTTCTAAGGGAGTTTCCTTCCCCGAAAAAGTCTTAGGGTGGATTGATCTGAACTGCTTCACTCCCGTCGAACCTTGAGGAACTGGGGCCAGTGCCTTTTTTAAAATCTCTACTTGTTGCTGCCTACTTTCGCGCAGCTCTTGATGAAGGGCAGCTGTCTGCTGCTCCAGTAATCCTTGCATCATTTGTAGTATAGCTGCTTGTTGAGAAACGGCTTCATTGACTCCATTTCCTCTTCGGTTGCGGTTATGGTGTCGTCCGGCCATGGTAATCTGAATCAGAAGAGATTAGGTTACAACCAGGCGGCGAAGGACATAAGATAGTAACTTGCAGCGGAAGTAACAATTTATGCAAGAGGAGAACTGGTAAGAAATAATAAAAAAACGAAAGACACAAGAGTGAAATTGTAGAAATCAAGATTTTATTAATAAATGCTAACAGGGATACAAGGAATATTAAATATGGTCCTACTTCTATACACAGCTTATTTGGCTCACAAGGAACTAAGGACTTAACAAGTACTAATCATAAGCATTCTGGTCATCGTCCGTCAATTATATGGTGAGAACTGCACGTTATTGGCTCGGCGTTTGTTGACCCTTCTTACAAAACTGTAAAAGAAAGGAGAGCCTGGTATATCCTGACGATAGAGTTGCAGAGGGGTACGGCAAACACATCGATAAGCATGTCCCCGAATATAGAGTGTTTCCCCAATAAACCACATGTGCGGCCCGTATTCTCTTGGTTCTTCCTCTTCCACAAGAATCTCCTCTTCAGCGGGGGCCTCCTTCTCAGGCTTTTCCTCCTCCTTAGATTCCTCTTCCTCAATGGGATCTTCCTCTTCAGCAGGGACATCCTCCTTAGGCTCTTTCTCCTCCTCGAATTCCTCTTTCTCAACGGGATCTTCCTCTTCTACTGGGGGGTTCTCCTTCTCCATCTTCCAAATCGTCATTGGAGATATTTGTTTGGGGACCTATTACTTCATCGTCCGAATATCCAAGCGTAGCTTCAAAGGTGATGTCCGGCATGTTGTCCTCATCCGAAAGATTTGTCATGACTTGAGAAGAATGGTCATGGTCAGGATACAGAATGTCAAGGAAAGAACAAGGGATATAGAAAAATTATGAAATTGATACAAGTGGATGAGATTCACAAATATAATAAGTCAGTTAATAGTTTCGTTTTAGTACACCAGAGGACCTGCATGGGCCACCAGTAAAACCTGTCTCGCCCCCTTCCCAAAAAAAGGTGAAGGGTGACGTGGCACGGTCCGCAACCTAACTGTATTGAAGATGGTCTATTCAATACAGTCACGTTAAGCGTAAAAATATCTATAATATGCAGGGTGTGTACTAAAATAAAACAATAAAAGCGAAACGCATTTATTTCCATTAACCAAACTTTATTACATCCCAAGGGAAATAGTAAAATAAACTAAATAGTTTAATTACATCAAAAAGAAGCAAAGCCCTAAACAGGTGGGCAACAAAGAAAACTAGTTAATCTTCTGACGTCAAGTCTGCATAATCTTTGTTAGTTGGCTCCGCACCTTGATCCTCATCATAAAACTCATTCTCATCTAATGGACATTCCAAAGCGAGGGAAAAGGAAATTCCGTCTGTGAGTTATACTCGGGTAGGATTGCCTCATAAGGAAGTAAGAGTATAGAAATGAACATGTGTATATAAAAGTATGATGTATGCATGCCAACATGAAGTAAATGGGTGTAAAGGTATGAAATGTATAAAATTAAGATACGTTGACAGAGCTATAAGTGAACATGAGTATGTTGTATGAGGTGCATGTTGTATGAAGTTATGTGGTATTGTAATACCCAGTTCTTTTATACGCCAATATCCGTATTTTTTATAAGGGTCACCTACAGAATCTACTTATTAATATTTATAATTATTTTAAGTATTTTAAAAACCCTAATCCCTTCATTGCATCTCGTTTCCTTTTGTAACCCTAACCCTATTTTCTAATTTTCCCTCTTTCTTTTCCCTTTTCTTTTCCCGAGCCCGGCCCATCTTCTTTTCCCAACTTCTTTTATTTTCTCCCACTCCCTTTCCCGAGCCCAGCCACTCTCCCCCTCTCTTCTCAGCCCAAACCCAAACCCTAACTCTCCATTTCCTTTTTATTTTCCAAGCCGGCCCATCTTCAACCTCCCAATTAATTTTAAAATCCCCGGCCCAATTCCATTTCTTTTCCTTTGCATAAGGAATTAAACAAAAAAAAATCCCAACACCGGCCCAAAGCTTCCCAGCCCATGCCCCTAACCCGCGCCCAAGCAAACCTGACCCGACCCGCCTCTATCTCTTCTCCCCCCACTCACTTTCGTTTCCCGCTCTTTCTCCATGCGCTCCCCACGTCGCCAACGCCCCCGCTCACGAGCCCGACCTCGACCCACGATTGCGTACGCGCCCGCGACCTCGTCTCCCTCGCCTCCATACAAGGACGAGCACTCACCCCCACTACATTTTTCCTGACCACACTTACCTCCTCTCTCCTTCTTCCTCTCATCATCCTGCCTCATCCCCGACGACGACGACGACGAAGACTATCACCTCTTCATTCCTCCGTCGCTCCTCTCTCCAAAACCCGAGCACCACCACTGTTTCCTCCCTCTCTCTAAACCACCGAGCTCGAGCATACCCTGTACCCTCCTCGCCGACGAGCTCCCATCGTGCCGCCGGCCACTTCATCGACTCCTCTGCATCATCAGCATCACCTCCTCCAAAACCCGAGCCCCACAACCCACACCAAACTCCAAGCACCCGAGCCTCGAACCCTCGCTGCACCCATCACTGGAGCTACCTCCGCCGACCACCGCCGACCCCAGCACACTCCCAAGAAATCCACAGCAACCCACTCTGCTTCCAGTGATCACGAGCCATCCCCTGGGCAACCCCGACGACGAACCCGAACTCGGGCCGAGGCCGTGAACCCAAACCGTGCTGTTCTTTGTGCGTTCGTACCACTGCCGCTGTCGTACATCGCCAACGCGTCTCCAGGTAAGTACCCTACTTGCTACATGCTAGATTATCCTGTTACAAATCAAAATCGTATTAATTCCGTGTTTACAATTCGTGAAAACTTATATGACACAAGTGTTTGATGCAAAACCCAAACGAAAATCTTCCATTAAACTGAACAAAATTGATCATATAAACTGGCCAATGTGGAGATGAACATTGTATTGAAATTTGACTGAAAAATATAACCGTTACTGACTTGAACGATCATCCCCAATTACACCCAATAAAATTGAAAATTTTCCGTGTCTGAAACTTGTAAAAATCATAATTAATTTTTTAAAAATTGGAATGATGAGTTCGAAGGCTCAAATAGAAGAAGACTCGACGATATGGAACCCTATAAAAGTTTTAAATTGTTTCTATACTGAAAAAATGATGGAAACTGATTCGGAGAGCGGCTCTGGACTGCAGTCCAGAGCAGCTCTGGCTGTTAATTTCTATCTCGTAATGCTAACCCTTTTTGCTGTTTGAACTTGTATATTGCGGAACCATATACTTTAGTGAAGATAAAACAGTTAGCTAAATGATGAAAGTGGTTTCACCCCTTTTTACCCTCGTTTACCATTTAAACTGTAATTTAAAAGAACAGGACGTATAGCAGTCCCAAACAGAAACAGAACTGACACCCTATGATTGTACAGTACATAACTTCCGACGTAGAGGCGCGATTGAGAATTCGTCTAGTGCGTTGGAAACCATATTGGAAAACCTAAATTTCATTCAACTATAGCATCGCTATATTCTGATCCCAACAGGGTGAAAATTGTGTCGCGAGACGGACGTTCAGTTCAGAAACTGAATTTCCAGCAGTGAACGCTTAAAATGAAATGGCCATATCTAGCGATCCTGAAACCCGATTAACGTGAAACCAATTTTGGTGGATAGATAATTCAACATACTGCTTACCCCCTTTTCATTGTTTCGCAAAATTTTTCATGTATGATTTATGATAAATTATTCAAGTGGTAGGACACCGACTGATGATATCTTAATCATGCCTTAATTACTGTATTCTCATCACATTATATAGATGTCATTGTATTGGTAACCTAGTGATCATATGCATTACCCAGTGTTAGGTATTAGTGTTTGATTGTGGCAAGTACGTTAGTATTTAAGCATGAATGGATAAGTGAAAGTGACACGTACTTGTACACAATCAGTGGACCCTATTGATTTATTGCATTGTCGACGTCTGTGGGACATGTATAAGTGTGACTATAATTGGTATGGGACGATTATGGAAGCACTTGTATAGGTGTCACAGGTAAGGCACCAAACACTGTCCATTCATCTTGGGTATCAGTCGAGACATGCTTGATGAAGACCTTGTCTTCAGTTCTCGCGTAGACTTGTCATGGACCGACTGGTATTTAAGTTTATGGTTGGCGTTTGATGTAGACCACGGGGTGTGGGGTAGTTTGAGTGTGAGTTCAACAGAATCTCGGGAGTCCCATGCCGGCACATACAGCGATTCTGGAGATATATGGGGATATTACTGATTATTAGCGAGCGACTCGGGCCCGTGTTCCCTTGTCTTTGGGTCCTACCCTTGGGTGGGGGATACTCACGAGTGGTTGACTCTCACACTTGGACTGACGATAGGCTTAGTGACCTGTACAGTGAGACTTAGAGACTGATAGGGTTAGTGCCATTGACATGCATTGCTTACTGATTCAACATACCTACCATACTGTTTACGCCTTTACTGTTTACCTGCTTTATTAGCTACCTGTATTGGCTACTTCATGCTTACGTCATTATTCCATGATTACTGTTTCATATTCATCATTATTGCGCGTGTTCACGTTTGTATCTATTATATTATTGCTATCGTGTCGCTCTGATGACCTGAGTATACATGCTCAGAGTGAGAAGTGGATCTAGCTTGGACAAGGACCTGACGTACCTAGAGGACAACGCGGACATCTTGATCAGCGACTCAGAGCTATACCCTCTTGATCTCCATCTGGTTAGTTCTTTTGTATTTGTTTTTGATTTAGTGACTGCATTTCTCATTACCTGTGCATTGATTACTGATTACCACGTAAAGCTAGAAGCCGAAGTGTGACTACGGCAGGATATTTCCTTGACCGTAGGAGCATGGCTAGCCTTGTCAACCCTTCGTATTCCGTATTTTGGGAAGCGGGGCGTGACAGGTATGAAGTATAAGTGAAGGTAAAAGTTCGCATTAGTTTGTTAAACAAGAGTCCGGATACTCTCGATTATTCCGTTGTGGCCACGGAACAACAACTGGAGAAGTAAAAAGTACCGTTTCACTTCCTGGGATCATGATTGAGTAGTAGGGGAATCCGAGTTCCGCATCTCCTTGCCTAATCAAACCACCCATCCCCGTTATTCGGTGTAAATGTTTTGACGAATTAGAGTTATTGCGTATATATTTAGGTATGGAATTTCCACATTATATGCCATCCACATACTGGATCATTTGCCCTTAAGTAGGGTTAGTATTCGCCCGAATATCGGATTAGTAGTCGTCCACACATTGGACCATTCACCCCCAAAAGTAGGCTTAGTATTCGTCCGAATATCGGGTTAGTAGTTGTCCACACATTGGACTGTTCACCCTGCCTGCAAGGATCCTCATATATAAGTATTCCATACCTAGGTCTGCGCATTCTAACCCTAACCGTATCATATGTCCTGTATGTCATAAACTTGTAATCAAAAAGTTGATCTTATTTAATATGACCTTCCACAACCACTTATTTTATCTTGTTATCATTTTAAGTTTGTAAGGTGCTTCATATCATTTTATAGAATGCGTAGTTAATAAAGGATGATAACGTTTAATGATATTTACTGTTTATAAGAAAACCATGATATTTGGAATATTTATCATTTTGAAACCCATGGTATTTTACTGAGAAAATATCCTTTTAATAAAAGGTTAGGGTATTTATATGAAAATTTTCTTTTAATAAAGTTTTAGATAATCTTTTGAAAAATATCGTTATACGGGTTATGGTCTTTGTTGAAAATAGCCTTTTAGTAAAGGTCAAGGTATTTAAATGAAATTATATCTTTTTAGGATGGATTGAGGTATTTTATTGTAATTAATAATTTTATAAAATTATAGTGTTTTAAGTTTGAGGTAACATTTAGAAAATACGTTCGTGTTGGCAACCGCTGCACATGGGCGGCAGGATTTGTGCCCTTTTCAGGGACGATTGCCTATCAACCACGAGATATTTACGGAAAACATTACCCTAGTTAATTAGAGTATTTTATTATAGGTGATATTCTACAAGAACAACTCCGCGTTGACAACTGCTGCACATGGACGGCAGGATTTGTGTCCTTTTCAGGGACGATTGTCTAGTAACCACGGGGTGATTCATATAAAATATTCCCCTATTAGGGTATCTTATTAAACTTTAGTTAATAGGCTGAGGAAATTATACTAAAAATATTTCTTTCTAAGTGAAAGGAGTTAAGTTGAAAAACTATAGCATAATTATTTAGATTAGCATTATCCCCTCTTAAAAGAGTAGGGAATTTTAACAAAACTGAGGTAAATTAGTGGATAAGAGTGCAAGTAAAAATATATTGTTTCGGTGTGTCTAAGTATTGTTCCAAACATCTCACATCCTATGAGTATTTTAAATATATACAACATGTTAATAAAATGAGGGTATTTTGTGGAAGTAACCTATTTCGAGATCTTATTGGTAACATAGGTAAGTGGGTGTACAAAAAGGGTGGATTGATGCCCCATGAGTTATAACTTTAAGCATATCATATTCCATATAGGATGAGGGTGCAATATTCACGCATATAGAGGTAATTAATTAAACCATTTTAAGCATGTGGTCAAATTCTTATCATTAAGAGGTACCAAAATAAGCATGCAGAAATATTTTAACATCATTTTAATACAAGGTTTGGGAATAGAATTTGAAACTAAGATCATTAAAAGAAGGAAGGTGACAGATGAGTGGAGAAAGACGGATTCTACCTTTTGTTTGAGTTGGATGCCAATGGGTCGAAAATGTAGGCTCGTACTAAATCCTCAATATCTTCATGCTCGGATTTTTCCTTGATGGTTGGGTGGAACCACAAAGTCCACGTCATCGATACGAAGGCATGGGTATTTTTTTCAAAATTTTTAGAGTTCTGAGGAGTGAGAAATTAGAGTTTGAAGGTCTCTATTTATAGGGTCATTTCCCTAACAATAAAATCCCAAAATCTGTTAAAAAATCCCTAAAAATCCACGCCCCAAATGATTGCCCAAGATTAGCTGTCGCCGCCTCCTCACCTCAACCGTTGGATCGTGATCCAACGGCCTTGGATCCGCCCCGCTTGCGCCACGTGGCCGCGAGGGGTTCACGAGGTTTTGCATGGTCCCCCTACCACGTGGGCGCGGCCAGCAATCCTGGGCCGTTGGATCTTACATCCAACGGTCCAGGTTTAGAGTCGGTTATATATATATATATATATATATATATATATATATATATACTGAAAACTAATGTCACGCCCCGCTTCCCAAAATACGGAATACGAGGGGTTGACAATGCCAGCCATGCTCCTACGGTCGAGGAAATATCCCTCCGTAGTCACACTTAGGCTTCTAGCTTTACGTAATAATCAGTAACCAATGCACAGGTAATGAGAAATGCAGTAACTAAATAAAAACAAATACAAAAGAACTAACCAGATGGAGATCAAGAGAGTATGGCTCTGGATAGCTGATCAAGATGTTCGCGATGTATGTCTGGTCCTGGTCCAAGCTAGATCCACTCCTCACTCTGAGCATGCATACTCAAGTCGTCAGAGCGACACGATAGCAATATATATATAGATACAAATGGTAACTCGTACAGTAATAATGAATATGTAACAGTAAATCAAGAGAGTAAAGATGTAAACATGAAGTAGCCAATGCGGGTGTCTAATAGAGCAGGTGAACAGTAAAGCAGTAAAATAATATGTCAGGTGTGTTGATTCAGTAAGCAATGCATGTCAATGTCACTATCCTTATCAGTCTTTAAGTCTCACTGTACAGGTCACTGAGCCTATCGTCAGTCCAAGTGTGAAAGTCAACCACTCGTAAGTATCCCCCAACGAAGGGTAGAACCCAAGGACAAGGGAACACGGGCCCGGGTCGCTCGCTAATAATCAGTGATATCCCTATATATCTCCATATATCTTCATATGTGCCGGCATAGGACTCCCGAGATTCTGTTGAACTCACACTCAAACTACCCCACACCCCATGGTCTACATCAAACACCAACCATAAACCCAAATACCGGTCGGTCCATGACAAGTCTGCGCGAGAACTGTAGACAGGATCTCCATCAAGCATGTCCCGACTGATACCCAAGATAAATGGACAGTATTTGGTGTCTTACCTGTGACACCCATACAAGTGCTTCCATAATTGTCTCATACCAATTATAGTCACACTTATACACGTCTCACAGACGTCGACAATGTAATAAAACAATAGGATCCACTGATTGTGTACAAGTACGTGTCACTTTCACTTATCCATTCATACTCAACCACTAACGTACTTGCCACAATCACCACTACTACCTAACACTGGGTAATGCACATGATCACTAGGTTACCAACGCAATGACATATATATAATGTGATGAGAAAACAGTATTTAAGGCATGATTAAGATGTCATCAAACGATAACCTACCACTTGCATAATTTTTTTATAAATCGTACATGCACAATTTAGCGAAACAATGAACAGGGGATAAGTAGTATGTTTGATTATCTATCCAGCAATTTTAATTTCATGTCAATCGGGTTTCAGGATCACTAGATATGGCCATTTCATTTTAAGCGTTCACTGCTGGAAATCCGGTTTCAGAATCGGAAGTCTGTTTCGTAACGCATTTTAATCCCAGTTGGGATCGCAATTAGGCGACGCTATAGTTGAACTATAATTAGGATTTCCAGTCAGGTTTCCATTTCAATTGGTGGATCATTATTATATTATGCCAACAGAGAATTATGGCCAGATTAAGTTTGAGATGTAAAATCTGCTTCTGCAGAAATCAGCAAGACATGTCGACAAGGTAAAATGAATTAAAAATATCAAACGGTTGAGTAAACCAGTGAAGCCCATTGAGTAAGAAAGCTAATCCATTTTCCTACGTGACGATACAGGGTTCCGCGCATTCTCTTATATGAACAGTGATATACAGGGGTTTAACAACAGGGGTTAACCTGGATTTCCATTCTGGACTGCAGTCCAGAATCGTAATCCACCACAGTTATCTCCATCATAGCATATTAAAAATCAGTGATAAACAATATATTACAGTAGTTTAAACAGTTAACTTCGTTACGAGCCATCGCACGCATCATTTCAATGTATACACAATTAATTATGATTTTAACAAGCATCAGACGCGGGAAATATTCAGTTTTATTGGGTGTAATTGGGGTGATCGTTCAAGCCAGTAACGATTATATTTTCCAGTAAGATTTCACCACAATGTTCACTGCCACACGGGCCAACGTATACAAACAAGTCCCGTCAGTTTAAAGTAAGGGTTTCAGTCGGGTTTTGCATCAAGCACTTGTGTCATACGTTTTCACGAGTTTTAAACACGGAATTAATAGGTTTTAGAAATGTAACAGTAATAACTAGCATGTAGCAAGTAGGGTACTTGCCTCGGTCACTTGATATGGAAGCGACGCCGCTGCAGAGTTTTTCACGACACACGGAACGGTGCGACGCTGGATACGGCGCGCGTCTCGAGCGCGATGCGCGGTGACCCGGTACTGGACGCGGCGGCGACGCGAGCGTGATACGGCAGTGGGCGTGGTACTGGCTCGATGCGTGGCATGGCGCGATACGGAACTGGGCCTGGTGATGATGCGGAGGTAGGCATAGTGCGGCACGGGACCTGGTCCGGAGGTGAGCACGACACGACGCGGGCGCGGCACAACAACTGAGCACGGAGCGCGACACGGGAGTGGGTCTGCGGTGACACGAAGACTGGGCACGGGCGCGACACAGGAGTGCGTCCGTCACACGCACGGTACGGCACGGCAGCGACAGATGTGTACGGCGTTGGGACGGATGGCGTGTTGATGATAGTGACGGCTTAAGGGGTCGAGGCCACAGATTTGATGGTGGCGTCGGTAACCCGAATGGCGGCAACAGCGATCAACATAGGTGCTCGACGAAATGCCGGGGGCTCGACTTAAGCTCAGGTGTGGTGGTTGAGGCTCAGCTGAGGTGAGGTGGTGGCCTTGGTGATGCGAGGGGGTCGTTGGGATCTCAGAGGGTTCGGTGTTGTGGGTTGGTGCCTGGTGGCTCGGAGAGGTCGATGGCAATGGTGGTGGCCTCGACGGTAGAGGTTGAAGGCGGTGTCAAAGGTGTTGCAATGGATTTTTTGGGTTTGGAGGAGTGGGCTCGTGGTGTGCGGTGGAAGAAAGGAAGGGCGCTTGGGTTGTGGAGAGAGATGAGGAGGTAGTTGCGGCGGTAGCTTATCGAAGAAGGTGGCCGGCGGCTTCGAGGAGTCCGGTGGTGGCTGTGAGGTTGTGGTTCTGTAAATGAGGGTCGGGGATGCAGTGGAGGAGGTGCTCGGTTAGGTAGAGTTGTTGTCAATGGAGGAGAAGAAGAAGGTGGTGGCTGTGAGGGAGGCTCGTCGGCGATGGTTCATCAACGGTGAGGGGGAGATTGAAGGGGCTCGGTTTGGTTTGTGAGGGCGATAGAGAGTGTGATTGAGAGGGAGGGAGGTGCAGAGAGAGAAGGAGGTGCAGAGAGAGAGGGATGTACTGAGAGAGAGAGGGAGAGAGAAAGAGGAAGGAGTTGAGATTGAGAGTGTGAAGGAGGAGGGGCCGTTGAGGGGAGCGGTTCGTAGGGGGAGTGCGCGCGTCGTGGGCGCGAGAGACGTGGTCGCGAGGAGCGGAGCGTTGGTGAGGCAGGCGGCGACGTGGGGAACGGGGGTACGTGGATTCTCGCAGAAGAAGTGAGAAAAGAGAACGAAGGGGAGGAAGGAGGGTTAAGAAGCGGGTCGGGTCGGGTTTGTGTTGTGGGTGTTGGGCTGGTCTTGGGGGCTTGGGAGCTTGGGGAAGAATAAAAGGGAGAGGGAGTGGGCCGGGCTGAGTTGGGTTTAGAATTAGGAAAATAAATGAAAAAGGCAAAAGGGGGAGTTGGGCCGGGCTGAGTTGGGGGCTAAAAGAAAAGAAAGGGAAAAGGAAAGTAGTTGGGCTGGGGAAAATAGGAAATGGGAAAATAAAAGGAATAAGTGATAGGATTTGGGTTTAGGGTTTCAAGACAAATAAAATAATTATAAATATAATTAAATAAATTTGGAAGTAACAAAAATACGGTTATTGGTGTATAAAAGAACTGGGTATTACATCATACCACCCTTACAAAAATTTCGTCCTCGAAATTTAAAACAAGGGATAAGTTATATAAAATAACAAGCGAAAAGCTATGACCTCAAACACTCACATAACATGTTTTTCTTAAAACAGTTAAAAAGAAAAAAAAACGAAGGTCTAAGTAAGTATAAGGAAGAAATCAACTATAAGGGAAAACTATATGTACAAGGGAATAAAAATAGCAATAACGGACAATAACACCCGAGGCGTGCTAGATAAAATCGAGATCCTAAATATATGCATACATACGTATATCAAAATAGCGCAGCTAAAATAATAGTATCAGGCACAGCCATTTATAATAGCAAACGATAAGCACAATACCCCGGGAAAATAAAGTAACAATAATAAAATAGTGAAAGATTTGTCGATAGGTTAAAACATTTTAGAATAATGTATCGATCAAATAGTTTTAAAATAACTTAGGAAACTCACATAGTGAAAATAAGAAATATGGAACAAAAATATGCGCGATATATGGTTGCGCTCTTGAAAATGTGAAGGATAGTAAACCATTTAACACGGGTAAAATGGAAGTAGTCAATAACACGAAATTTTTTTTATTTTGATAAATACCAAATAGTGAAGGCTAAGTTTTCAAATATCGATGTCCCTGAATATAGTTAGGGTAATAGGAGATAGCATAAAGATGTATAGGGGCTAGCCAGGGTAGGGATTACGATGGAGTATAGCTCACTCAAAAGGTCGGAGTGTGACACTTTTTAATCTAAGCAAGGGTCAAAACGGTACAAGGTGCAGAAGTGAAGGACACTAATGAATCTCAGGAGAAAAGAAATGTATAGGGGAAACAGTCAAAGCATCACGTGAACTAACAATCAGAAGATTAGCGAACTCAGCAATTTTATTTCATTCCAGAAAATTTTAAACAAGGCATTCTCGAAAAGTAAAAGATGGCCCTAAACTATACATAGATTTTATTTGGCCAGAGGAGACGAAAGCTAAATTACGTCAGTCGCAGTTGTGGAGGTTCAGCAGGTTATGGTAGGCTCGCGCGCTCAGAAGGGACGTCCATTCCCATATCGCCTCGCAGGGATCGCCACTGGAGGTTCTTCTGCCATGGGGTCTTCTTCTTCTGGCCCTTCTTCTTCGGCTGGAGCTTCTTCATCGAGGTCTGATTCTACGTGATCCTCTTCTGCTGGATATTCCTCCATGGGATTTTCCTCCACTGGATTTCCTTCTATCGGGTCCTCCTCGGGATCTTCCTCTATCGGGTTCTCTTCGGGGTCCTCCTCATCGTCGTCAGAGTCGCTGATAATGTTGACTCCTGGGGCTACTAATCCCTCACCCTCGGAATCGATGTTTCCAAAAATAACCTGTGAGCCGTTGATCTCGTCTTCTGATCTTATCAGCGTGTAGTCCGAGGAAACGCACGACCGTGTGTCTTCATCCAGAGGCGGCTCTTCTCCAAGGTGGGCCATGACCTGAAAAGAGAGAATCATGATTAGACAGTGGGACACCTTAAGAGGATAACCAAGGATACGGTAGCACAGGGAGGATATGCTGTAGGCAAGGACTGAAAAATTAAAATTTAAAAATGCTGATGTAATGAATAGTATAAATAATGCGAGAAGCAAGAGAACGATACATACATCACAACTCAAAATTTTATTGCATTCAGCTAAAAGTTCGACAGATATAAGATTTCAAACGAAAAGAAATATTTACAAAGGAGTGACAACATTTTTTTTTTTGAAAGCAGAAAACGCGATAACTCTTCTTGGATTTCTAGACCGCTGCAATCTCGTCACGCGAGTTCAATCCTGTGCTGGGTCCGTACTGTTCCTCGACGCTCAAACTACGAAATAACCATCACTTAGCAGAAGTGGAGAGTGTGGACGAACCGCCTCCTTGTAGCTCCTTCCTTTTATGGCAATCATTGATAAAGTGTTCGCTGGATCCGCAAATCAGGCATTTCCCTTTGGCGTGGAGACAATCCCTCTGAAGGTGTCCTGGCTTCTTGCAGTACTCACAACATTGGGTCTTCTGCTGCTTCTGTCGCGGGGGAACGAGTGGGCACTTCATCTTCACCTCTTTTCCTCGTCTAACAGGGATCTTTTCACGATTGGAGACTTCCGCTGGTGCCTGAGTCATCTGCCTTTTTAGTCCTTCAGCTAAAAGGTCGTTTGTTCGCTCCTGGGCTTCCTTCAGACTTTGCAGTGCATTCAGATCTCTATAGTCTGATTCTGGGGAGTGGAGATAGAGAAAGAGTCGTTGGAAGACATGATTCTGAAACAACAATTTTAGGACGGCATAAGATACAGGGGAAAAATCAGAACAAGATACAAAATTGACAATGAAACAGGAATATCGGGTGAGGTGAAACTCAATCGAGCGGAAACCAAATGTAGAACTCCAAGTTACCCAATAGAGTACAGTATTGTAGCTATGCTGCAGTTCATAATTACAACCACGTAACTCTACAAAGTCACCCAAAACTCTAGCGGATAGATCAATATGTATAGCAGCATACACTATGTGAATCGATATTAGGAATAACAAGTTTACAATCTAGACCGAAGGATGTCTTAGATTGCCGAGTACTACACGGAACTGCAATCCCAATTGAAGCAAAACCTGGCTCTGATACCAACAAAACCATGTCATGCCCCGCTTCCCAAAATATGGAATACGAGGGGTTGACAAGGCCAGTCATGCTCCTACGGTCGAGGAAATATCCCTCCGTAGTCACACTTCAGCTTCTAGCTTTACGTGATAATCAGTAACCAATGCACAGGTAATGAGGAATGCAGTAACTAAATCAAAACAAATACAAAAGAACTAACCAGATAGAGATCAAGAGAGTATGGATCTGGATAGCTGATCAAGATGTCCGCGATGTATGTCTGGTCCTGGTCCAAGCTAGATCCACTCCTCACTCTGACATGCATACTCTGGTCGTCAGAGCGACACGATAGCAATATATATATAGATACAAATGGTAACTCGTACAGTAATAATGAATATGTAACAGTAAATCAAGAGAGTAAAGATGTGAATATGAAGTAGCCAATGCGGGTGTCTAATAGAGTAGGTGAACAGTAAAGCAGTAAAATAGTATCTCAGGTGTGTTGATTCAGTAAGCAATGCATGTCAATGTCACTATCCCTATCAGTCTCTAAGTCTCACTGTACAGGTCACTGAGCTTATCGTCAGTCCAAGTGTGAGAGTCAACCACTCGTAAGTATCCCCCATCGAAGGGTAGGACCCAAGGATAAGGGAACACGGGCCCGAGTCACTCGCTAATAATCAGTGATATCCCTATATATCTCCATATATCTCCATATGTGCCGGCATGGGACTCCCGAGATTCTGTTGAACTCACACTCAAACTACACCACACCCCGTGGTCTACATCAAACGCCAACCATAAACCCAAATACCGGTCGGTCCATGACAAGTCTGTGCGAGAACTGGAGATAGGATCTCCATCAAGCATGTCCCGACTGATACCCAAGATAAATGGACAGTATTTGGTGTCTTACCTGTGACACCCATACAAGTACTTCCATAATTGTCCCATACCAATTATAGTCACACTTATACACATCTCACAGACGTCGACAATGCAATAAAACAATAGGGTCCACTGATTGTGTATAAGTACGTGTCACTTTCACTTATCCATTCATGCTCAACCACTAACGTACTTGCCACAATCACCACTACTACCTAACACTGGGTAATGCACATGATCACTAGGTTACCAATGCAATGACATATATATAATGTGATGAGAAAACAGTATTTAAGACATGATTAAGATGTCATCAAACGATAACCTACCACTTGCATAATTTTTTCATAAATCATGCATGCACAATTTAGCGAAACAATGAACAGGGGATAAGTAGTATGTTTGATTATCTATCCAGCAATTTTAGTTTCACGTCAATCGGGTTTCAGGATCACTAGATATGGCCATTTCATTTTAAGCGTTCACTGCTGGAAATCCGGTTTCAGAATCGGAAATCTGTTTCGTAACGCATTTTAATCCCAGTTGGGATCGCAATTAGGCGATGCTATAGTTGAACTATATTTATGATTTCCAGTCAGGTTTCCACTGCAATTGGCGGATCAGTATTATATTATGCCAACAGAGAGTTATTGCCAGATTAAGTTTGAGGTGTAAAATCTGCTTCTGCAGAAATCAGCAAGACATGTCGACAAGGTAAAATGAATTAAAAATATCAAACGGTTGAGGAAACCAGTGGAGCCCATCGAGTAAGAAAGATAATCCATTTTCCTACGTGACGATACAGGGTTCCGCGTATTCTCTTATATGAACAGTGATATACAGGGGTTTAACAACAGGGGTTAACCTGGATTTCCATTCTGGACTGCAGTCCAGAATCGTAATCCACCACAGTTATCTCCATCATAGCATATTAAAAATCAGTGATAAACAATATATTACAGTAGTTTAAACAGTTAACTTCGTTACGAGCCATCGCACGCATCATTTCAATGTATGCACAATTAATTATGATTTTAACAAGCATCAGACGCGGGAAATATTCAGTTTTAATGGGTGTAATTGGGGTGATCGTTCAAGCCAGTAACGATTATATTTTCCAGTAAGATTTCACCACAATGTTCACTGCCACACGGGCCAACGTATACAAACAAGTCCCGTCAGTTTAAAGTAAGGGTTTCATTCGGGTTTTGCATCAAGCACTTGTGTCATACGTTTTCACGAGTTTTAAACACGGAATTAATAGGTTTTAGAAATATAACAGTAATAACTAGCATGTAGCAAGTAGGGTACTTGCCTCGGTCACTTGATATGGAAGCGACGCCGCTGCAGAGTTTTTCCCGACACACAGAACGGTGCGACGCTGGATACGGCGCGCGTCTCGAGCGCGGTGCGCGGTGACCCGGTACTGGATGCGACGGTGACGCGGGCGTGATACGGCAGTGGGCGTGGTACTGGCTCGGTGTGTGGCACGGCGCGATACGGAACTAGGCCTGGTGATGATGCGAGCGCGACGCGATGCTGGGCCTGGTGATGATGCGGAGGCAGGCACGGTGCGGCACGGGACCTGGTCCGGAGGTGAGCACGACACGACACAGGCGCAGCACAGCAACTGAGCACAGGGCGCGACACAGTAGTGGGTCTGCTGTAAATCCCCGTTTCCTTCAATAAAAATTTTCCCTATATTTCCCAAGTCCCCGAATATTATCCTATTTTTCTCGTATTACCCTGTGTGAAATTAGTCGCTTAGGTTTTAGTATTTAAACCTTCCAAAATCAAAATAAATTTAAAATCAAAGCCCAAACAAAATAAACAAAACATACAAACAATAAACCCCCGGCCCAACTTCCCTCCTCAGCCCAACACTCCATTTTCCCTTTTTAATTAATAAAACCCCCGGCCCAACTTCCCTCCTCAGCCCAACACTCCATTTTCCCTTTTTAATTAATAAAACCCCGGCCCAACTTGCCTCCTCAGCCCAACACTCCTTTATTCCCAAATGAAATAAACATTTAATTTCCCCGGCCTAAGCTCTCCGACCCAACACCCTTACCGCCTTCACTGACCCGACCCGCCCGCTTTTAACCCATCTTCTCCCCCGTTACAAATTTCTCCCGCTCTTTTTCCTTCACCCACGTCCCCGAGCCTCCCCCTCGCGCCCACGTCGCCCGCGCCGTTGCCCTACGTCCCCGCGACCCCGACCACGTCCGCGCACCCCTCAAACCCCTTTCTCCTCTCCCCCTCTCACTCTCGTGCTCACTTCTCTCGTTCCTCAAAAAAAAAACACTGCCAACTTCATCACTCGCCGCCACCGACGACGACGAGGACAACCGCTACAACCACCTCGTCAACTCCCTCGATCTCTTCTCTCCATCAACAGAGCCCCCTACACTCCTCCACCACCGAGCTCTCTCAACCCACGCCGAGCTCACTGCACACCACCACAGCCACCCCTGCACCTCGACGCCGGCGAGCCCCCACTGCCCTGAACCACCTCGTCGACACCCCTACATCCTCAGCATCATCGACTTACCTCCAAGCCCAAGCCCCACTGCTCCCCCTCTCTCTCCAAAACCCACACCAAACCCTCACTGCGAGCTCCAAACACCCACTGCTGCCCGCCGCTGGAGCAACACCACCGACCATCGTCGACCCCAGCGCACTCACAGAGACCCATAGCACCACACTCCGCCTCCAGTGACCACGAGTCGTTCTCCGGGCAACTCCGACGACGAAACCGACACGCGAGCCGAGGCCGTGAACCCTAGCCGCGCCGTTCGTCGCGCGTTCGTGCCGTTGCCGCTGCCGTGCATCGCCAAAACGTCTCCAGGCAAGTACCCTACTTGCTACATGCTATATTATTCCCGTTACAAATCAAAACCGTATTAATTCCATATTTGTGATTCATGAAAACTTAAATGACATAAGTGTTTGATGCAAGATCCAAATGAAAACCTTCATTTAATTTGATGGAACTTGATTGCATATGCTGGCCCGCGTGATAATGAACATTGTGGTGTAATTTTACTGGAAAATACAATTGTTAATGGCTTAAACGAACACCCCCAATTACACCCGTAAAAACTGGGAATTTCCCGCACCTGAAACTTGTTTAAATCACAATTAATTGTGTACACATTGAAATGATGTGTTAGAGGGCTTAAATCGAAGCCAACTCGACGAAATGTAACCCTTTGCAAGTTCTTAATTGTTTCTGTACTGAAATTATGACGAGAATTGGTTCGGAGAGCAGCTCTGGACTGCAGTCCAGAGCAGCTCTGGTTGTTGTTTTATGTCTCATGATGCTTACCCCTTCGCTGCCTGAACTTGTTTGTTGCGGAACCCTACATTTTATTGAAGATCAATCTGTTAGATAAATAACACAAGTGATTTCACCCCGTTATATCGTCGTTTACTATTTAAACTGCGATTTAAAAGATCAGGACGCATAGCAGTCCCAAACAGAAATAGAATTGATACACTAGTGTTGAACAGTGCATAACTTCTGACGTACAGATGCGATTGAGAATCCGTCTATTGATTTGGAAACCCTATTGAAAACCCTAGATTTCATTCAACTGTAGCATTGCTAAATTCTGATCCCAACTGGGTGAAAATCGTGTCGCGAAACGGACGTTCAGTTCAGAAACTGAATTTCCTGCAGCGAGCACTTAAATTGAAACGGCTGTAACTTGAATACCAGAAACTCGATTGTACTGAAACCAATTTTGATGAACTTCTGACAGAGTGTACTTGTTACCATATTTGCATCATTTCATTGAATTCTGAACATATGAATTACTGTAATTTTTGTAAGCCTATGACGTGCATAATAGTTCATATCACACATGACTTGTTAACTGCATAAACGTACATACCTTACCCAACTGCCATATACATAGTGATAGTGCGCGTTATTTTTCATTGGACATTGCATTATCGTGCGTGAATGGTATTGGTTTAGGAGTGTCAAGTACGCCAATGGAAAAGTGAATGATTTCGTGACAGTGATTAATACAGTGAACAGTGACAAAACCGTGCTATTGGTATACTTGTACACGACTAAATCATAATCATCAATAGTGTAAAGCTGGGGAAAAAGGGGAAATCGAAGTGGAAAGAGTATCGTATTTAGCGGGACCATGTTTTAGAGGATGATCATTCGAACAGTGATTCTTATATATATTAGGTAGGATCTAGCGATCCGGCTAACAGGGTTATGTCCCGGGCGTGTGGGCCATTGTCTCGGGTATGTACGAGACTCCTGTTAAACATGATCCTCCTTTCCACTATACAATTTCAAACATGACCTAGATACTGATAAGGACACGGATCATACTTTGTATCATTTAGTGACATAGCGATTATCAGCATTTTACTTTCACTGTTATTATCGTATTTGCATGTTTCATGTCATTCATATAAAAAAATTGCTATTACGTCGCTCTGACAACCTGAGTGTGCATGCTCAGACCTCGAGGAAGAACCAGCGCAGGAGTCGGATTTACCTTTCGAGCTGACGGAGATCTAGTCTGGAGTACCTTTTTCTTCGTTTCTGTTTTCCCTAGAGATCTTGTATTCGAATTCGGTTAGTAGTTCTTTCCTGTTTATTTGTGAATTGTGAACAATGAAAATTCGATGTAATAATTTAGTGATGTATTTCCTTTACTGCTGTACTTTGTTTACCGATTACCATGTAATGCTAGAAGCCGAAGTGTGACTACGGCGGGATTATTCCTTGACCGTAGGAGCATGGCCGGCCTAGTCATCCCTTGTTTTCCATATTTTGGGAAGCGGGGCGTGACATGGTTTTGTTGGTATCAGAGCCAGGTTAGTAATAAGGGATAACATTAACTACACTGTATTACATTATTTTCGCTTCACTATTACTGATTTTCATCATTGAATCTAATCATATCTTTTTGAATCTTCCAGCGATATGACGTCCCCGAACGACCACTCCTCGAACTCAAGTTCTCAGGATCGCATGGAAAGAATACTTAGTACACTGACCTCTCTCGCAGAAGCTCAGGAGAGGAAGACGGACTTACTCGCCGAGGGACTCAGGGCTATTGTCGTTGCAGGGGGACCCTTCGCACTCATTACCGCCCCCGAGGGCACTGCTCCACCAGCTTACTCTGCTAGGGCTGGCACCGTATCAGACTTCCGAAGGTTGCATCCAGCTGCATTCACAGGGCTAGCTGAACCCCTTGAGGCCGAGTAATATCTAGTGAACATGGAGAACTTACTGACGGCCGCCAGGGTACCAGATGAAGATAGGGTGAATGTGATAAAGATCCAGTTAGAAGATAAAGCCCGTACTTAGTTGTAACACCCTAATTCATTTATACCAATTCCAGTTCTCGTATTTCATTAATTGTGGTATTTTCCATGATTTATCGTGTTTTGGGTGCGAATAGTATTTTACATTTTACATTGCATTCGACCAGACCCGCTTGCTTGAACCTGTTTGATTCATATTTATAGATTACCCAGACTTGTTACGTAGACACGTGCATCTCATGTATACTGCATACTGGCATTTTACCTGGCATTGCATATTTTACCATATAACATTTTAGGTCATGTAAAATAATTTAAAATTGCATTTCATAGCCTGCATGATACCCCTAGCCCCGTGGTAGCATCCGCGGATCTTGTTCTCGTCCCGTTCAGTGAAACAGACTTATTTGGATGGCTACGCGCACGTGCGTGCATCCGTTCTTGGGGGTATGCATTTTTCGTTATTCGAACATTCATTTTTTTATTTTGGTCGACATGTATATTTTTCGTATTTTAAAACTGAATTTTTGACCAGACCTGGGTATGTTTTGGACTAAATTTGTATTTACCAGAAAATCCAATTTTATTTCATCTAATATCTTTATTAAAATTTAATAGTTTAAAATATTTATAACTTACAAAATCTTTTTAAATTAAAATCTAAATCTTAATAACAACCCCTTTCTCTCTCTCTCTCCTCTGCATATATATGTTTATATATATTTTATTTATTTAATTTTTCTTTCCTTATTTAATACACAACCTCTTCTTCTTTCTTCTTTCTTCTTTCTTTTTCTTGATCTTGTTTCTTGATTGCGGTGATCACCGCCGGAGCCGTGCTCGTCGCTGACGATCCGAGTGATCCAGTGAACGTACCTGACTTGCGTGATCACCCTCGTGCGTTGTTTGGAACCGTTCCGTGTACCGTGCGCCCGTCGCGACATTTCGCCGACGAAGGACGTTCCGTACACATCCGTTCTTGTTCCGTCTAGGCAAGTTAATCTTGCTACATGCTATATAATTTATTTTATACCTATTTAAATAAATACCATACCTATAGTTTAAATCTAGTACCCCATGTTTAATTTTATAACGTTTCGATGTTCCGTTTGCATCCGTTTATATCATTTTAAATCTAGATCATGAAAACTTATCTTGTGACATACTAGATTACATTATACTGCATCCATATCATTTAAAAAATATATCGTCGTAATATTTTTTATTATTATCTTTAATTAGTTTATAATCTGCATTTTATAATGTTATACATTTGAAAATATTATAGTTTACACATGAAACGTCGATGAAAAAGCGGATACGACAAATCTGAAATTTACTGTACACCTTACCTTATAAAATTCATTATAAATCATAGAAAAATCATTAGTATACGTTATTTAGTTCATTACGAAGCTAACTCAGAATACTATAACTCTATGAAATATTTACTTGCAAAATAAATTGTTTAAATAACGTAAAATGCAAATGAAAATATCTCTAAACTGCTGTCCAGGGAAATTCCAGCAGCAAACTGTCAACTTCGAATATTCACAACTTTTTGTAGGGACAACCTGAGATGCTTATACTTATAAAAATAAAAACCTTGTTGAATTATCTTTGTTTTGGTATAAGACACGTCCCTTTTGGATAACGTTTGTTATTTTTAAGCTATTTTACAAATTAGGGTGACGCTGAATTTCTGAACGGAACTTTCTTGTGCATGGTTAATCAATACCACTTTTATAGTTATTAATCGCTTTGAATATCCTACCCATATTAATATTATTATATCAATATTTATATCACATATTGCTTAGTTGTACATCCCACATTACCATTTTATAGTTTTATAACTTTTCGGATACCCGTTTGCATCCATCGCATTTAAGATACATATAATTGCATCCATAGATCACATTACTACATAATACTGTGATATTAACACTCCATGTTTAATAAATTGCATCCCAATTAATATCGGAACTATAAATGTAACCCTAATCGATAACTGTGTATCCATATCCTTGAAATTATACCTATTTGCATATCATATTACATGTTCCAGTTTATTGTTCTGATAGTATCCATGCTTGTTTATTTATACACATGCTTATGTTAGTTTGATTATGAGCACCCACATGACATCTTGTGCTTCCTGACATGACCTGTTACACTTCCTACTTGACATGACATGGTACCGTACACTCTTGACATGACACCTAATTACACTACTTGACCTGACCTGATGTACCATGGATTGACCTATTACCTGATCATGTGTCTAATGCCAACAAACCTGACATGTAGTCCTTACGGACCATTCCTATTGTCTATCCAGACAAACCTGCACCTACCTGCTCCTGTGTTGGCATTAGTTCTTGATTACTTAAATACCTGACTTGAACACATATAACTTGGGGATATGGGGAAAACAATGATGAAACCTGACTTGTAACTCGACAGTTCGATACCTGTTCTGATCAGTCTTACGGGCTAGGCCAGCCCCGGGGTGATGATGCTGACATCACTCATCTGTACATGCTACCTTTTATTGCCTAGCGGCACGTCTCGGATTCAGCCCGAGAATCTTGACCGTGGTCCCGGGCACGCACGGGATACTATTGAGTTACATCGATGATTCATCAAATTGATTTCAAAGACTTGAGAGTATTTAACCCAATAGACCAGTTTAGATTACTCACTGTACACTACCTGTCACTGCCCTGATTTACATTGCTGTTACACTTGCTTTACCTTTTATGATCATACTTGCATGTCTTGCTACCCTGTTTATATATTATTGCTTGATGTTATGACGCGCTGACGTCTGGGTTTTGCATGGCCCAGATCCTCTACCTTTGTTGCAGACTGATCAGGAGTTTTGCCGCTGTTAGACCGAGCGGTAAGGATCATGTTGGTATCCAGCCTTACTTTCTAGGTGTTCATTTGATCCTTTGCTTCCGCATACTATATTATTTCTTGACTCATTTATTCTGGCTCATGGACATGTACTAGATAGTTTAGTCTACTTTTCTGTTCTTGATATCTCTACAGCCGTAATGTGACTGTGGAAGGATTTTTCCTATCCGCAGGTAGCATGGTTGGCTATGTCACATACCTACCTTAGCGTACTCTGGGAAACGGGGCATGACATGGTTCTTTTGGTATCAGAGCCATAGGATATAGGTTAATCGAGTTTGATTCTTTTGTAGTTGGGTATTGGACCTAATACACGAATCAGAATACTCATGATTAGAAACATGTCCTGCTACCTTGTTATCGTAATTCTTGAATCATATCCTTCTTTTATCCTTCGCCTTGACGATATGCAAACCACTTGCATCTCGACTTGAAACCTTTTTGGTTCACCATTGTTTCTCCCCGTTCCTTGATTCTAATACTAGGATTTGGGCGACTTGAGTGGAGTTATGTAATTGTACCCATGAACTGCAGCATGGTTACAATGCGGTACTCTATTTAAGTAACTTGGAGTCCTGGTCTTGATTCATTTCCTTGTTTCATGATCGTTATATTACCTTGCTGCTCTCGGTTTCATTGCTTACCAGTTATTATTTTATCGCTAGCTTGAATCATGTTTACCGTACTTAATCTTCGTCGGTATCTTGACTTCGGATGAAGTCATCTCGGTATCTTACTTGTTCTTGTTTTTCCCGCCTTAGGATCATTCAATCCTGGTGCATCCCTTGTTTATTGTGGTCTTGGGAATGGATTTTCGCGGCACTTTCCACGCTTATATTGATGGTAAGGAAAGGAAAGTGATTCTCCAGATTCCCGAACATTCGGAGTTTGTTTTGTTGGAGGAAGCAGTTCTGTCGGGCCAGTCGAGTTTAGGGCTAGGCCGACAAACAGTGTCCTTTCGTCGATGGAAGTTGATAAGAAAGAAGCGTCGGTTATAGTTCGAGAATTCATGGACGTGTTCGAAGACACCTCGGGTTTACCGCCGAAGCGAGACGTGGAGTTCGCAATTGATCCTGTTCCGGGTGCAGCGCTAGTTTCTAAAGCGTATTATCCAATGGCACCAGTAGAGTTGGAAGAAGTCAAGAAGCAGGTGACCGAATTACTTGAGAAGGGTTGGATTCGAAGTAGTAACTCGTCTTAGGGAGCTCCAGTTCTTCTAGTAAAGAAGAAAGATGGCACAAGGAGGATATGCATCGACTATCGAGAATTAAACCGGGTGACTATTAAGAACAAGTACCCGATCCCTCGCATTGGCAAACTATTTGAGCAGCTTAGTGGCGCGGGGGTATTCTCGAAGATTTGCGATCCGGATATCATCAGGTCCGAGTGAAAGCAGAAAATATTTGCAGGACTGCGTTCCGAACTCGATATGGACATTACGAGTATTTAGTAATGCCATTCGGAGTCACGAATGCACCGGCAATATTATGGACTTGATGAGCCGAATCTTTTCACCATTTTTGGACCAGTCTATAGTGGTGTTCATTGATGATATTCTGGTCTACTCGAGGAGTAATGAAGAGCATGCAAAATATTTGAAGATCGCACCGCAGACAGTGAGGCAAGAGAATTATATGCAAAGATGAGCAAGTGCGAGTTTTGGCTTGAAGAAGTGAAGTGTTGGGGCACGTGTGGCTAGAGATGGAATCGCCGTTGATCCTGAAAGATTATAGCAGTTCGAGATTGGCCGATTCCGAAGAATGTTGCGGAGATAAGAAGTTTCTTGGACTTGCCAGGTATTATAGAAGAGTTGTGGAGAATTTTCTCAGTTGGCTGAGCCGTTGACTAAGCTTACGCGCAAGGAGGTACCATTTGTATGGATGGAGAAGTGTGCGTCAGCTTTAGAGGCGTAGAAGCAGAGATTGATAACCGCTCCTATTCTGACCGTGCCAGACAGTTCCGGAGGAGTGGTAATTCACAGCGACGTATCTGGAAAAAAAAAGATTTGGATGTGTTTGATGCAGCATGGGAAGGTTATAGCCTACGTATCGAGACAGTTGAAGACCCATGAGAAGAATTACCCAATTCATGATTTGGAACTAGCAGCTGTGATTTTCGCTTTAAAGATTTGGAGACACTACTTATTGGGCAACAGGGTCGAAGTTTTCACTGATCACAAAAGCTTGAAGTATGTGTTCACGCAGAAGGAGCTTAATATGAGGCAGCGTAGATAGTTGGAGCTGATGGATGACTACGATCTCGATCTTAAGTACCATCCGGGGAAAGTTAATGTTGTACCGGATGCGCTTAGTCGGGTGCCAGCAATTCAGATGTTGACTGCACAGAAGGAGATTATGGAGGACTTTCGGAGATTCGAGTTGGAGATCATGCTACCGCATTCTTCGGGACAGTTATTGCAACTGCAAGTACAGTCGTCGTTGATCGAGAATTTTAGAGCAGCGAAACTGCAGGACCCAAGATTGCAGAAGCTTCGAGAACAGGTTGAAGCTGGACTTCGAACGGACTCATTGGTTCTTGATGAGGATTCGTTACGTTGCGGTAGTCGTTGTGTGTGCCAAAGTGAGACATCCGCGAAGAAGTTATGAAGGAGGCACACAGTTCCACATATTCCGTACATCCAGGAGGCATGAAGATGTACCGAGATTTGCGACAGCAATTCTGGCGGGAAGGCGTGAAACCGGAGATTGACGCTTAGTGGAAAGGTGCTTGGTGTGTCAGCAAGTTAAGGCTGAACATCAAAGGGTTGCTGGTTTATTGAAACCACTTCCGATTCCTCAGTGGAAGTGGGAACATATAACCATGGATTTCGTGACCGCTCTACCGCGGAGTCCAAAGGGCAACAGTGCAGTTTGGGTGATTGCTGACGGATTGATTAAGGAAGCTCATTCATCTCTTTTCGAGATGATCAATCAACAGAAGTTTTGGCAGAATGGTGCGTACAGGGGATAGTAAGATTGCACGGAGTACCGGTGAGCATCGTGTCCGATCGTGACACTCGGTTCTTATCACACTTTTGGAGGAACTTACAGGAAAGCTTGGGGACTAGTTTGAAGTTTGTACAGCTTATCATCCTCAGATAGATTGCCAGTCGGAGAACGATCCAAATTCTTGAAGACATGTTGAGAGCTTGCATGTTGGACTTCAAGGGTTCATGGAAGGATCATCTACATTTGGCGGAGTTTTCTTACAGCCACCGTTCCAGGCGACTATTCAGATGGCTCCATTCGAAGCTCTATATGGTCGCAAGTGTCGTTCACCTATTTGCTGGGACGATATCGGTAAACGAAAATTGTTGGGATCAGTTTTGGTGGTGCATACAGTTGAGAAGGTTAATACTATTTGGAATCATTTTAAAGTAGTACACGACCAACAAAAGAGAGCTGATACATCGAGAAGACCTCTAGAGTTCGCCGTTGGTGATTTGGTATTCTTGAAGATATCACCGACTAGAGGGGTGATTCATTTCGGAAGTTGAGGAAAGCTTAGTCCTCGACTCGTTGGACCTTTGAGATTTTGGAGCGTATTGGAGAGGTGATGTATCGTTTGGCGTTACCGCAATCTTTGGCGAATGTTCATGACGTGTCTCATGTATCTCAACTCCGTAAGTATGTTCGAGATGAAGCACACGTGCTGGATCATTCAGAGCTAACTGTACGAGAAGATTTAACCTTTGAGGAACGACCGATGCTGATTGTGGATCGAAGGGAAAATGTTCTTAAGAACAAAGTTATCACTCTCGTACTTGTTTCTTGGGGAAATCGCTCGCATGGAGAATCAACTTGGGAACGAGAAGATGAAATCTGACAGAAGTTTCCACATCTATCCTTGTAGTTTGTTGATTGTTTATCCTTTCTTGTTCTTGGAATTTCGAGGACGAAATTCTTTTGTAGTTAGGTATAATGTAACACCCTAGTTCATTTATACCAATTCCAGTTCTCGTATTTCCTTAATTGTGGTATTTTCCTGATTTATCGTGTTTTGGGTGCGAATAGTATTTTACATTTTACATTGCATTCGACCAGACCCGCTTGCTTGAACCTGTTTGATTCATATTTATAGATTACCCTGACTTGTTACATAGACACGTGCATCTCATGTATACTGCATACTGGCATTTTACCTGGCATTGCATATTTTACCATATAACATTTTCGGTCATGTAAAATAATTTAAAATTGCATTTCATAGCCTGCATGATACCCCTAGCCCCGTGGTAGCATCCGCGCATCTTGTTCTCGTCCCGTTCAGTGAAACGGACTTATTTGGATGGCTACGCGCACGTGCGTGCATCCGTTCTTGGGGGTATGTATTTTTCGTTATTCGGACATTCATTTTTTTATTTTGGTCGACATGTATATTTTTCGTATTTTAAAACTGAATTTTAGACCCGACCCGGGCATGTTTTGGACTAAATTTTTATTTACCAGAAAATCCAATTTTATTTCATCTAATATCTTTATTAAAATTTAATAGTTTAAAATATTTATAACTTACAAAATCTTTTTAAATTAAAATCTAAATCTTAATAACAACCCCTTTCTCTCTCTCTCTCCTCTGCATATATATGTTCATATATATTTTATTTATTTAATTTTTCTTTCCTTATTTAATACACAACCTCTTCTTCTTTCTTCTTTCTTCTTTCTTCTTTCTTCTTTCTTTTTCTTGATCTTGTTTCTTGATTGCGGTGATCACCGCCGGAGCCGTGCTCGTCGCTGACGATCCGAGTGATCCAGTGAACGTACCTGACTTGCGTGATCACCCTCGTGCGTTGTTTGGAACCGTTCCGTATACCGTGCGCCCGTCGCGACATTTCGCCGACGAAGGACGTTCCGTACACATCCGTTCTTGTTCCGTCTAGGCAAGTTAATCTTGCTACATGCTATATAATTTATTTTATACCTATTTAAATAAATACCATACCTATAGTTTAAATCTAGTACCCCATGTTTAATTTTATAACGTTTCGATATTCCGTTTGCATCCGTTTATATCATTTTAAATCTAGATCATGAAAACTTATCTTGTGACATACTAGATTACATTATACTGCATCCATATCATTTAAAAAATATATCGTCGTAATATTTTTTATTATTATTTTTAATTAGTTTATAATCTGCATTTTATAAGGTTATACATTTGAAAATATTATAGTTTACACATGAAACGTCGATGAAAAAGCGGATACGACAAATCTGAAATTTACTGTACACCTTACCTTATAAAATTCATTATAAATCATAGAAAAATCATTAGTATACGTTATTTAGTTCGTTACGAAGCTAACTCAGAATAATATAACTCTATGAAATATTTACTTGCAAAATAAATTGTTTAAATAACGTAAAATGCAAATGAAAATATCTCTAAACTGCTGTCCAGGGAAATTCCAGCAGCAAACTGTCAACTTCGAATGTTCATAACTTTTTGTAGGGACAACCTGAGATGCTTATACTTATAAAAATAAAAACCTTATTGAATTATCTTTGTTTTGGTATAAGACACGTCCCTTTTGGATAACGTTTGTTATTTTTAAGCTATTTTACAAGTTAGGGTGACGCTGAATTTCTGAACGGAACTTTCTTGTGCATGGTTAATCAATACCACTTTTATAGTTATTAATCTCTTTGAATATCCTACCCATATTAATATTATTATATCAATATTTATATCACATATTGCTTAGTTGTACATCCCACATTACCATTTTATAGTTTTATAACTTTTCGGATACCCGTTTGCATCCATCGCATTTAAGATACATATAATTGCATCCATAGATCACATTACTACATAATACTGTGATATTAACACTCCATATTTAATAAATTGCATCCTAATTAATATCGGAACTATAAATGTAACCCTAATCGATAACTGTGCATCCATATCCTTGAAATTATACCTATTTGCATATCATATTACATGTTCCAGTTTATTGTTCTGATGGTATCCATGCTTGTTTATTTATACACATGCTTATGTTAGTTTGATTATGAGCACCCACATGACATCTTGTGCTTCCTGACATGACCTGTTACACTTCCTACTTGACATGACATGGTACCGTACACTCTTGACATGACACCTAATTACACTACTTGACTTGACCTGATGTATCATGGCTTGACCTGTTACCTGATCTTGTGTCTAATGCCAACAAACCTGACATGTAGTCCTTACGGACCGTTCCTATTATCTATCCAGACAAACCTGCACCTACCTGCTCCTGTGTTGGCATTAGTTCTTGATTACTTAAATACCTGACTTGAACACATATAACTTGGGGGTATGGGGAAAACAATGATGAAACCTGACTTGTAACTCGACAGTTCGATACCTGTTCTGATCAGTCTTACGGGCTAGGCCAGCCCCGGGGTGATGTTGCTGACATCACTCATCTGTACATGCTACCTTTTACTGCCTAGCGGCACGTCTCGGATTCAGCCCGAGAATCTTGACCGTGGTCCCGGGCACGCACGGGATACTATTGAGTTACATCGATGATTCATCAAATTGATTTCAAAGACTTAAGAGTATTTAACCCAATAGACCAGTTTAGATTACTCACTGCACACTACCTGTTACTGCCCTGATTTACATTGCTGTTACACTTGCTTTACCTTTTATGATCATACTTGCATGTCTTGCTACCCTGTTTATATATTATTGCTTGATGTTATGACGCGCTGACGTCTGGGTTTTGCATGGCCCAGATCCTCTACCTTTGTTGCAGACTGATCAGGAGTTTTGCCGCTGTTAGACCGAGCGGTAAGGATCCTGTTGGTGTCCAGCCTTACTTTCCATGTGTTCATTTGATCCTTTGCTTCCGCATACTATATTATTTCTTGACTCATTTATTCTAGCTCATGGACATGTACTAGATAGTTTAGTCTACTTTCCTGTTCTTGATATCTCTACAGCCGTAATGTGACTGGGGAAGGATTTTTCCTATCCACAGGTAGCATGGTTGGCTATGTCACGTGCCTACCTTAGCGTAATCTGGGAAGCGGGGCGTGACATTGGTGGACAGTTGAAGAAAGAAGGATAGAGAGGCCAATCGAATGGAGTAAATTCAAGGAGTGCTTCCTGGATCATTATTTCCCTTCCACCGCCAAGGCAGATATGGAGAAAAGATTCATTCTACTGAAGCAGAATGGCCGCCCCGTGGACGTTTACGCGGCAGAGTTCAACCGTCTGAGCCGATTTGCTCCATACATGGTCGTTTCAGAGGCCACCAGCGCCAGACACTTCTTGCAGGGACTTGATTTCAAGCTGCAGCAGTTGATCGCGTCACTGGAGTTGCAGACTTTTGCACAAGTACTCAACGCGGCGAGAATTCAGGAGCAATTGATCAACAAGTTCAGGAAGCCCCCAGTTGTTCCAGCACGTACCCATGCACCTTCTCGAGGAGTCATACCGGTTCACAGGCCTGGAACGGCACAAATGAAGCGTTCGTTCGTGCCCCAGCATCGCCCCCAGAGACAGAACGTAGTTTGCGGCTACTGCAACAGAGATGGGCATACCCAGAAGGACTGTCGTCGCGCCAAGGGACAGTGCTTGATTTGCGGATCCAGTCAGCATAGGATTAGCGGTTGCCCCGAGCGAGCAGAGATACAGAGAGGTTCTGGACCGCAGCAGCAGAGGCCACATGAGCAGAGGCAACTCTATACAGGTCGCGGTCAGGGACGGGCTTTCACCTTGACCGCCGAGCAGGCAGAGGCTTCAGGAGAAGTTGTTACAGGTACTCTACTCGTACATTCCTTGCCAGCTAGAGTACTATTTGATTCTGGAGCATCGCATTGTTTCATATCTGAGCATTTCATTGATACACACTCCATACCACATGAACCACTAACCAAGGGATGGGAGATACATATGGGTAATGGCATTATAATATCTAGTCGAGAATGTAGATCATGTTCGGTCGTAGTGTGTGGCAGGGAATTCTATGCGAATTTCCTTTTGATCGGGACAGGCAGCTATGACGCAATTCTCGGGATGGATTGGATGAGTACCTTCCATGCAGTTATTAATTGCCGAGCAAGGAACGTGATATTCCGCATTCCCAATCACCCGGAGTTTATTTTCGAAGGCGGGAGCGAATCTTTGGAGCCGGCTAAGTATAGAGCCAAGCCAAAGGAGCTGACAGCTATGGAGATTGATGAGAGCCCAGCCCCAGATTGTTCAGGACTTTCTGGATGTGTTTCCTGAAGATTTACCAGGTCTACCACCTCCACGCGTCTTGGAGTTCTTGATCGATTTGACTCCAGGTACGGCACCAGTATCCAAGGCCCCGTACAGAATGGCACCGGTTGAGTTGGCGGAGTTGAAGAAGCAAATCGAAGAACTATTGGAGAAGGGATTTATCCGACCGAGCGTTTCACCGTTGGGTGCACCAGTTCTGTTAGTGAAGAAGAAGGATGGATCGCTGCGGATGTGTATAGATTATCGGGAGCTGAACAAAGTCACCATAAAGAACAAGTACCCAATTCCGCGCATCGACGACTTATTCGATCAGTTAAGTGGGGACAAGGTATTTTCGAAGTTGGATCTCCGTTCTGGATATCATCAGATCAGAGTAGCAGCCGAGGATGTATGCAAGACGACTTTCAGGACCCGATACGGACACTATGAGTTCCTCGTGATGCCGTTCGGTGTTACTAATGCTCCAGCGATATTCATGGACTTGATGAACAGGGTGTTTGCAAAGTACTTGGACACGTTTGTCGTTGTATTTATCGACGACATACTTGTTTACTCGAAGACCGGGGAGGAGCATGTCGAGCATTTGCGCACGGTTCTACAAATTCTTCGGGAAGAGAAACTGTATGCGAAATTAAGCAAGTGTGAATTCTAGCTCGACAAGGTTCAGTTTTTGGGACACATCGTTTCGGGCGAAGGCATCTCAGTGGACCCGGCAAAGATAGAATCTGTCAGAGATTGGCCAACGCCGAAGTCTGTGGCCGAGATCAGAAGCTTTCTGGGATTGGCAGGTTATTATCGGAGGTTCGTCCAAGACTTTTCAAGAATCGTTGAACCGTTGACGAGGCTGACAGGGAAGGATGTACCGTTTGCATGGACAGAGGAGTGTACTCAGGCATTTGACACACTGAAGCAGAAGTTAACCACGGCGCCTATCCTTACAGTACCAGATGATTCCGGTGGTTTGGTGATACATAGTGATGCACGGCAGAGTGGTTGCTTACGCCTCTCGACAGCTGAGAAATCACGAGAAGAACTATCCTACGCATGACTTGGAGTTAGCTGCAGTAGTCTTTGCGTTGAAGATTTGGAGGCACTATCTATTGGGCGAGAAGGTGGAGGTGTACACGGATCATAAAAGTCTGAAGTACATCTTCACTCAGAAGGAACTAAACATGAGGCAGCACCGATGGCTAGAGCTGATGGCAGATTACGACTTGGACCTTCAGTATTACCCGGGGAAAGTAAATGTTGTACCGGATGCGCTCAGTCATAAGCCAGCGGTCATGATGTTGACCAATCAGAAGAGCATTATTGAGGATTTTCAGAGACTCGAGCTTGAAGTCGTCACACCGAGCGCACTCAGTCAATTTTGGCAACTACAGGTGCAGTCTTCCCTTGTGGATCGCATCAAGGCTGCATAAGCGGATGATCCTCAATTGCAAAAGTTCAGAGCGCAAGTAGAAGTCGGGCTGAGAACGGACCTAATCATACATGAAGACGGTTCTCTGAGATTCGGTAGCAGACTCTGCGTACCCAAAGGAGATGCTCGAGAAGAAGTACTGGCTGAGGCACATAGTTCAGCTTATTTTATGCATCTGGGAGGTACGAAGATGTATCGGGATCTAAAGTAGCATTTTTGGTGGAACGGAATGAAGTGGGAAATTGCGAGGTTCGTATCCAGGTGCTTGGTATGCCAGCAGGTGAAGGTGAAATATCAGAGGACAGCGGGATTGTTGCAACCGCTTCCGATACCAGAATGGAAGTGGGAGCACATTACCATGGATTTCGTAACGGCCTTACCACGGAGCCCTAGGGGCAATAACGTCATTTGGGTTATCGTCGATTGCCTCATGAAAACTGCACACTTCCTACCATTCCGAGTAGGACAGTCGACAGAGTCACTGGCAGAGAGATACATGCAGGAGATAGTGCGACTTCACGGTGTTCCAGTCAGCATTGTGTCAGATCGAGACACCAGATTCGTGTCGCACTTTTAGAGGAGCCTATAGGAGAGTTTGGGTACCCGCCTCAAATTCAGCACAGCTTATCACCCGCAGACGGATGGACAATCCGAGTGTACGATTCAGACGCTCGAGGATATGTTGAGAGCCTGCATGTAGACTTTCAGGGTTCCTGGGAAGACCATCTGCATCTAGTCGAGTTTTCTTATAACAACAGTTATCAGGCTAGCATCCAGATGGCTCCTTTCGAAGCACTTTACGGGCGGAAGTGTCGATCCCCAGTGTGTTGGGATGATGTGGGAGAGCGAAGATTATTGGGTCCTGAGCTCATTGTTCAGACAGTCGACAAGGTCCAAATGATCAGGCAGCATATTAAGACGGCTCAGGATCGACAGAAGAGTTGGGCAGATACCAGCAGGAGGGCACTAGAATTTGATGTCGGAGATCATGTGTTCCTGAAGATTTCCCCTACCCGTGGAGTTATCAGGTTCAGAGGTCGGGGAAAGCTCAGTCCCCGCTTTATCGGACCTTTTGAGGTGCTAGAGCAAGTGGGAGAGGTGGCCTATCGACTTGCCTTGCCTTGCCTCCATCGCTAGCTGGTGTGCACAATACCTTCCACGTGTCACAGTTGAGGCGTTATGCTCGTAATGAGAGCCATGTCCTGGACTATTCGGAGATAGTTTTGGGTACCGATCTATCATACGAGGAGCAGCCCACCACCATCCTCGACCGCAGAGAGAAAGTGCTGAAGAACAAGGTCATTCCGTTAGTCCGAGTGTCTTGGGGCGGCCGTTCCCCAGGAGAATCTACCTGGGAGCGGGAGGAAGATATCCATGCACGTTTTCTACATCTCTTTGTTTAGTACTTTGTTTCATTGTATCCTTGTTAAATTTTTGTAAGAGGGTTATCATGTAAATCCCCGTTTCCTTCAATAAAATTTTTCCCTATATTTCTCAAGTCCCCGAATATTATCCTATTTTTCTCGTATTACCCTGTGTAAAATTAGTCACTTAGGTTTTAGTATTTAAACCTTCCAAAATCAAAATAAATTTAAAATCAAAGCCCAAACAAAATAAACAAAACATACAAACAATAAACCCCCGGCACAACTTCCCTCCTCAGCCCAACACTCCATTTTCCCTTTTTAATTAATAAAACCCCCGGCCCAACTTCCCTCCTCAGCCCAACACTCCATTTTCCCTTTTTAATTAATAAAACCCCGGCCCAACTTCCCTCCTCAGCCCAACACTCCTTTATTCCCAAATGAAATAAACATTTAATTTCCCCGGCCCAAGCTTTCCGGCCCAACACCCTTACCGCCTTCACTGACCCGACCCGACCCGCTTTTAACCCATCTTCTCCCCCGTTACAAATTTCTCCTGCTCTTTTTCCTTCACCCACGTCCCCGAGCCTCCCCCTCGTGCCCACGTCGCCCGCGCCGTTGCCCTGCGTCCCCGCGACCCCGACCACGTCCGCGCACCCCTCAAACCCCTTTCTCCTCTCCCCCTCTCACTCTCGTGCTCACTTCTCTCGTTCCTCAAAAAAAAAAACACTGCCAACTTCATCACTCGCCGCCGCCGCCGACGACGAGGACAACCACTACAACCACCTCGTCGACTCCCTCGCTCTCTTCTCTCCATCAACAGAGCCCCCTACACTCCTCCACCACTGAGCTCTCTCAACCCACGCCGAGCTCACTGCACACCACCACAGCCACCCCTGCACCTCGACGCCGGCGAGCCCCCACTGCCCTGAACCACCTCGTCGACACCCCTACATCCTCAGCATCATCGCCTTACCTCCAAGCCCAAGCCCCACTGCTCCCCCTATCTCTCCAAAACCCACACCAAACCCTCACTGTGAGCTCCAAACACCCACTGCTGCCCGCCGCAGGAGCGACACCGCCGACCATCGTCGACCCCAGCGCACTCACAGAGACCCATAGCACCACACTCCGCCTCCAGTGACCACGAGTCGTTCTCCGGGCAACTCCGGCGACGAAACCGACACGCGAGCCGAGGCCGTGAACCCTAGCCGCGCCGTTCATCGCGCGTTTGTGCCGTTGCCACTGCCGTGCATCGCCAAAACGTCTCCAGGCAAGTACCCTACTTGCTACATACTATATTATTCCCGTTACAAATCAAAACCGTATTAATTCCATATTTGCGATTCATGAAAACTTAAATGACATAAGTGTTTGATGCAAGATCCAAATGAAAACCTTCATTTAATTTGACGGAACTTGATTGCATATGCTGGCCCGTGTAATAATGAACATTGTGGTGCAATTTTACTGGAAAATACAATTGTTAATGGCTTAAACGAACACCCCCAATTACACCCGTAAAAACTGGGAATTTCCCGCACCTGAAACTTGTTTAAATCACAATTAATTGTGTACACATTGAAATGATGCGTTCGAGGGCTTAAATCGAAGCCGACTCGATGACCTATAACCTTTTGCAAGTTCTTAATTGTTTCTGTACTGAAATTATGGCGATAATTGGTTCGGAGAGCGGCTCTGGACTGCAGTCCAGAGCAGCTCTGGTTGTTGTTTTATGTCTCATGATGCTTACCCCTTCGCTGCCTGAACTTGTTTGTTGCGGAACCCTGCATTTTATTGAAGATAAATCTGTTAGATAAATAACTCAAGTGATTTCACCCCGTTATATCGTCGTTTACTATTTAAACTGCAATTTAAAAGATCAGGACGCATAGCAGTCCCAAACAGAAATAGAATTGATACACTAGTGTTGAATAGCGCATAACTTCTGACGTACAGATGCGATTGAGAATCCATCTATTGTGTTGGAAACCCTATTGAAAACCCTAGATTTCATTCAACTGTAGCATCACTAAATTATGAGCCCAACTGGATGAAAATCGTGTCGCGAAACAGACGTTCAGTTCAGAAACTGAATTTCCTGCAGCGAGCACTTAAATTGAAACGGCTGTAACTTGAATACCAGAAACCGGATTGTACTGAAACCAATTTTTGCTGAACTGCCGACAGAGTGTACCTGTTACCGTATTTGCATCATTTCATTGAATTCTGAACATATGAATTACTGCAATTTTTGTAAGCCTATGACGTGCATAATAGTTCATATCACACATGACTTGTTAACTGCATAAACGTACATACCTTACCCAACTGCCATATACATAGTGATAGTGCGCGTTATTTTTCAGTGGACATTCCATTATCATGCGTGAATGGTATTGGTTTAGGAGTGTCAAGTACGCCAATGGAAAAGTGAATGATTTCGTGACAGTGATTAATACAGTGAACAGTGACAAAACCGTGCTATTGGTATACTTGTATACGACTAAATCATAATCATCAATAGTGTGAACCTGGGGAAAAGGGGAAAATCGAAGTGGAAAGAGTATCGTATTTAGCTGGACCGTGTTTTAGAGGATGATCATTCGAACAGTGATTCTTATATATAGTAGGTAGGATCTAGCGATCCGACTGACAGGGTTATGTCCCGGGCGTATGGGTCGTTGTCTCGGGTATGTACGAGACTCCTGTTAAACATGATCCTCCTTTCCACTATACGATTTCAAACAAGATCTAGAGACTGATAGGGACATAGATCATACTTTGCATCATTTAGTGACATAGCGATTATCAGCATTTTACTTTCACTGTTATTATCGTATTTGCATGTTTCATGTCATTCATATAAAAAAAATTGCTATTACGTCGCTATGACGAGCTGAGTGTGCATGCTCAGACCTCGAGGAAGAACCAGCGCAGGAGTCGGATTTACCTTTCGAGCTGACGGAGATCTAGTCTGGAGTACATTTTTCTTCGTTTCTGTTTTCCCTAGAGATCTTGTATTCGAATTCGGTTAGTAGTTCTTTCCTGTTTATTTGTGAATTGTGAACAATGAAAATTCGATATAATAATTTAATGATATATTTCCTTTACTGCTGTGCTTTGTTTACCGATTACCATGTAATACTAGAAGCCGAAGTATGACTACGGCAGGATTATTCCTTGACCGTAGGAGCATGGCTGGCTTAGTCATCCCTCGTTTTCCATATTTTGGGAAGCGGGGCGTGACAGTCTGCGGTGACACAGAGACTGGGCACGGGGGCGACACGGGAGTGGGTCCGTCACACGCACGGTACGGCATGGCAGTGACGGATGTGTACGGCGTTGCGACGGATGGCGTGTTGATGATGGTAACGGCCTAAGGGGTCGAGGCCACAGATTTGATGGCGGCGTCGGTGACCCGAATGGCGGCAACAGTGATCAACGTAGGTGCTCGACGAAATGTCGGGGGCTCGACTTAAGCTCAGGTGTGGTGGTTGAGGCTTAGCTGAGGTGAGGTGGTAGCCTTGGTGATGCGAGGGGGTCGCTGGGATCTCAGAAGGTTCGGTGCTGTGGGTTGGTGCCTGGTGGCTCGGAGAGGTCGATGGCAATGGTGGTGGCCTCGACGGTAGAGGTTGAAGGCTGTGTCAAAGGTGTTGCAATGGATTTGTTGGGTTTGGAGGAGTGGGCTCGTGGTGTGCGGTGGAAGAAAGGAGGGGCGCTTGGGTTGTGGAGAGAGATGAGGACGTAGTTGCGGCGGTAGCTTATCGAAGAAGGTAGCTGGCGGCTTCGAGGAGTCCGATGGTAGCTGTGAGGTTGTGGTTCTGTATATGAGGATCGGGGATGCAGTGGAGGAGGTGTTCGGTTAGGTAGAGTTGTTGTCAATAGAGAAGAAGAAGAAGGTGGTGGCTGTGAGGGAGGCTCGTCGATGATGGTTCATCGACGGTGAGGGGGAGATTGAAGGGGCTCGGTTTGGTTTGTGAGGGAGATAGAGAGTGTGATTGAGAGTGAGGGAGGTGCAGAGAGAGAGGGATGTAATGAGAGAGAGGGAGAGAGAAAGAGGAGGGAGTTGAGATTGAGAGTGTGAAGGAGGAGGGGCCGTTGAGGGGAGCGGTTCGTAGGGGGAGTACGCGTGTCGTGGGCACGAGAGACGTGGTCGCGAGGAGCGGGGCATTGGCGAAGAAGGCGGCGACGTAGGGAACGGGGGTATGTGGGTTCTCGCAGAAGAAGCGGGAAAAGAGAACGAAGGGGAGGAAGGAAGGTTAGGAAGCGGGTCGGGTCGGGTTTGTGTTGTGGGTGTTGGGCTGGGCTTGGGAGCTTGGCGAAGAATAAAAGGGAAAGGGAGTGGGCCGGGCTGAGTTGGGTTTAGAATTAGGAAAATAAATAAAAAAGCAAAAAGGGGAGTTGGGCCAGTCTGAGTTGGGGGCTAAAAGAAAAGAAAGGGAAAAGGAAAGTAGTTAGGCTAGGGAAAATAGGAAAATAAAAGGAATAAGTGATAGGATTTGGGTTTAGGGTTTCAAGACAAATAAAATAATTATAAATATAATTAAATAAATTTGGAAGTAACAAAAATACGGTTATTGGTGTATAAAAGAACTGGGTATTATAACTAAACTGTTTATTGTTAAAAAAATCGAATTTAGTTTTAAAAAATAGTTTTAAATATTGTAAAAATACGGAAAAATCTGAGAAAATTCCAGAAAATATATCTTATTGTTATCTCCAGTTTTAAAAAAATGATTTTGGGCTAAAATTAAGTAATATTCCCATATCTATGATTTTTGTTTGTTATCATAATTATTTAAAATCTATTTTATCTTTAAAAATATTTTAATTATGAACTAATTATTTTAATTGATAATACAAATATGTAAATTATTTTAAGGCATTATAAAATTTTATTAAAGCATTTAAAGCCTAGAAAAATATAAATAGATTTTAGAAAATTCCGTTAATCATATTTCAATTCTTTGAAAATTACTAACATTACTAAAAAAAATAAAAATATTTTTTCTATCAATGAAACACATAAATAATTACTTGATACTAACAATTTAAATAAAAGATATTTCATTAGGTATTAGAAAACACGGTCGTTACAGGATCACGCGCCCTGCGTGCGGGCGCCGAGCGCCAGCGGGCCACACGCCCTACGCGCGGGCGCCGACAGCAGGCCACGTGCATGGCGTGCGGGCGTCGGGCGACAGCGGATCACGCATCCTGCACGTGAGCACTGGCGTCAGCGGATCACGCTCCCTGCACGTGGATGCTGGGCGCTCGCAGAAAAAAGGGCTTTGCCCCTGGACTAGGTGTTAAACTCCTGCAAAAGGAATCTTTTTGTGGAGTTAAACTCCTAAAAGTTCTAGATTTTTGGGGTTTAACTCTATCGAGAATTTGGATCTTGGAGTTGAGTTTCTCAGAGATTGGTTAGGAGCTAAACTCCTAAAGAAAAGCTTCTTGTTCGGAGTTAAACTCCCAAGAGATTTTCGGAGATGATGAAAGGGGACTCATTTCTTTTCTCTTGAGCCCTGGATCTTCTCTTGAGCCTCGAATCTTCCTACAATGGGATTTTTGAAGATGAGTCTCTTTCTTCCTCCTCTCTGTTGGCTGGATCTTGAAGAAAAGGGGGTGGGATTTTAAGAGATTTGATGGGAGATCCAAGCTTTCCTTCAAGGGTTTTATGGTGAAAACTAATTTTTTTTTGGAAAAGGAAGAGTTAAACTTTTGATTTAATTTAAAAAAAGAACTGGGTTTAAAATCTTGAGGAAGGAGAAGGAAACACATAACCCTAATTTTTGAAGAGAATGAATTATTATCTACATTTCATCATAAAGTTGCCTTATATAGGCTTACAAATTTACATATAGCCCCTTGGGCTCTACAAAGTGGCATTTTTCCAATCTCATGCCTCATGTGCTTGTTTCTTTTTTCACATGAGCTATGGGCTTTACAAAAATTTGTCTTTTTGTCCATTTATTTTACATTCATGCATGAAAATTATATCAAAGTTATTTATTACATAATTTTCTTCTTAGCATGGGGGAGGCTAGTCTTGTCATGTTCGAGCTCGACTTAGGTATGGGCTCACTTGGTTTGGGTTGACTTTGACTTTGACTTGGTCAACCGGGGTGTAATTTTTGACCCCAACAACACTTATCACTTGTTATGTTATACCTGCCATATTACATTACTTTTGTACCTGCTAGATATCATAATTTCTTTTGGAGACTTATCGGGCGTAAGTTCACCGACATGCATTCCATCCACTTTTATTTCTTTGGAATGCTCGTGAGATAATCTAGAAACCGAAGAGGTGGATCCGACTGCTGAAGACTGTGCCTAGATCGCAGCCCAAACCGACCTTCAGATTTCCTGCTCAGTTTTTCATTACCAGTATGCCACTTGTTTAGGCATTTCATGTTATTTGCATTTTCTTTTCAGAATATCCATCCATGTAAATAAAGTTTGTTGAATGAATGCAAATAAAGTAGTTTGTTGAAAATTTCATGCTCTTATTATTCTTGCACTGTGTATAATTGCTTATTTACGTTTAGCATATGTATTTTAAGAAATGACCTTCTTAATATAAATATGTTGCGGGCTTGTCACGTGACTGTTACCGTCCATTGGGAAGCAGGGCGTGACAGCCACTCTCCATCTTTAGAGAAAAATATTAGGGTTAGAATTTTAAACTTTTTCATTTTTAAATTTTTTTTTAACGGAGGAGAAGAGAGGGAGAGGACAAGATTTATATAGGAGTAGAGGGGAGGAATTACGAAAATGCTATTGGCAATGTCAAAATTGGATATGAGATTTAGGGGCTGTTTGGTTGCTGGAATCAAAAAATAGAATTGGGAATTAGGGTCTGTAAAAGTATTTTTTTATCTTCCGGAATTTCCATTCCTTTGCTTGTTTGTGAAGAATTGAAATGAATTTTGTCTCCTTGAATTTCTTTCTTTGCTTGGTTACTACAAAAGCAAATGGGAATTGGAATTCGGGAATTATGATAAAGATACATGTAGTGAGTTTAAGAAGCTCTCACCTTTTTAATCAACAAACAACATATATTTTCAATGCACCCAAAGTAAATAAGAGAGAGTAAGGTAGCTGACCATAACTTTGCCTAATAAAATAATACCCATAATCCTACATGTCAATGGGATTTGGCAATTCTTTACAAAAAAGCTTGGATTTGGAATTGTCTAAAAGGTGATATCAATTTCCAACTTGTAATTTCTATTCCATGCAAACAAACAAAAGAATGATAATTTCATGTTCTTTTGTTTTGATGAATAGCATCTTATCCCCCGATTCTCATTTTTTTGGACAATTACTTCCAAACAAACAGCCCTTCGGAGAAATCTAGAACTATTTGTACCTCTTGTTGAATAGTTGAACCCGAGGGACCCAAACAAATTATTTTCCCAATTCATTTTGGAAAAAACTTCTCTTCAAGGTTTGTTGAGATTCTCTCTCTACAAGCCCTGATTTTTGCGAACCCAAAAAAAAAACGCATCTGCATTGGCGGCGCGCTATCATTTAAAAGCCCCCCCACCGAAATAAAACGAATCCCAAATACCCCAAAACCCTTAAAAAAAGAAAGAAAAAACCTAATCGCCGCTCAATGGAGAAAACCTAGATCGAGTCCTTTGGACCGCGGTGGAGATCTCTGATCGCGTCTCCGAGCTTGCGTCGGAGATCTCCGGCAATTTCGAGGAGAAAGCTTCCAACTTGGTTGTGGTCGAAGTCGCTACTGGAGCTTTTGTGTTTCTCGCTCATTTAGTGAGGATGATCGCTGTCGATTTCGTTAGGGTTGAGAGCTATTGAATGGGGACTGAGTCGAGTGGGGAGCTGAGGATTTCGAGCGATGTGAAGGTGGATGTTAGTTGAAAGCATGTAATTGTGGTGAGCATTTTTTTGCAAAGATTGCTTGATTTTTTGTGTGTATTTATAAAGTTTGTTTTTTGGGGAGTAATTTATAAACTGCTCCATTGAAACGCTTTTGTGTAAATTTTAGATGGTATTTTTAGTAGTTATACTGCTTGGTTTTATTAAAATCTGCATTAGCACATTATTTTCCGTGAACTGGTTGGTTTTATAATGGAAGATGTAGGGAATAGAAACAAATCCAAAATGCATCTTGATATAGTAGTATATCGCACGTGTATATTTCGAACAACTGTAAAAATTTTTATCCTTGACGTTTGATGAAAATTTCTAGAGATATCTATAGTTTTTCTAAATTTAGATTAAATGAACGCGGTTGGTGGTAATATTAGAATCGAGCAATTTATGAGTTATACAAAATAACAAATATATAAATGCTTATGTATAAATTTGTATGGCATGTCTATTTTTGGGTTTTTGAGCATGTGACAGAATGCCTAATGAATGAGAGAGAGGAAGAGAGCCGTAGACTTTTCCTTTGGTTTCCCTCTAATTTACCTTAAGAGGCCTATTTAGATTACTAAATATAAACCCTTGTACTGCATGAATCCCTTCGCCCTCTGTTTACTTTGTTTTGAATTTTAGTTTTCCTATACAAGCCTTAACAAATGACAATTAACAAGGAGGAAATTTAGTTGTTTACACATAAAAATTTAAATGGCTTAGATGTTCAGTTCAAAATAAAATACTGAAGAGGCTAAAGAATTGATTGTGGCTAGCTTATAATCACAAATCCAAATTCAAATGGTGGATATTCTTTCACTTTTCGTAATATTTATGTTGCTTGTTGTTTGTTAATTTTTGCCTTTTCAGTCCCAACAGCAACAGCAAAAACTGAGGATGTATATTTCTGTTTCTGTTGTGAAGATTGTCAAAATAAGAGTCGACTACTTTTTTACTAATTGCTCAACTGTCTTTATTGAAAAAGAAATTACTGGAAAACCTTGATAGAAATATTATAGATATATTTATAATTCAAAAAATAAGCGAAATTTTATCTTCAAAAATGAATGATTTGATTTTCTTTAATGTCATATTCTAGTTCTTTTTTTAAAAAAATTCGAAAACATTTGTGGATACTGTTATTGGGCAACATTTCATTTGTCATTTTGGCATGTGTTTGATTTTAATTAATAATTTGAATAGTGATTGTTTAATTGAAAGTAATTCCCCAGAGGAAAAAAAATCCCGGCTCCGCCACTGAGTTAGAAGATAGTAAAGGATGGCAGCAAAGGAAGAAGATGGAGGTAGATGAGAGAGGAGAGGACGAGAGTATGATAGGAAGAGGAGGGATCACTATACTAGGGTTAACAAAGAGAGCAATGAAATGTAAACATTAAAGGAAACATGTGGAAAACACAAGCCACTATATAATATCAATGAAACATAAACATAAACTCAATTTGGGAAGTATATATGAAAATCGTTTTCTGACTGTAGTGCTTCAGTGCTTGGAGTAGCATTCTCTGTGAAACCATCACTTTCAATTATCTTTGATCTTATATTAGACGTGGAGAAATTTCATAGCACTTACGCTGGGGTTCTTAAGCCACAAAAATACACCTGAAAGTATAGCTAAAAAATGCAACAGCAGTCATCAATTCACAAAGATCAATATTTAGCGATTTATTAAATAATTCAACAATAGATTTGTAGTTGAAAAACCATCAAATTTGTGATGTAGTTGCCCTACCTATTACTTTTGAAGTAGGGAATCATGGATTTACAGTTGTCCTCATTGAAAAGCTAATACAAAGTTATTGCAGGATTATGGAATGTGTTCATGCTATATACTCTCTTTTTGTTGATAATTTGTGATCACTACTCGTATTTTAGAGATTCAAGGCTCTATGGCAGCTATTGAAATTTACTGCGTTCTCCTTTAAATCATATCCAAGATTCGTAAGCACTCTGATAGAGGTCCTTTTCGGGTCTCCTTCAGATGTTGTCTTCCGTCGATCTCCCGGTGGATTCTGGTGGGGATCCCCTGTTATGTGTGGGTCTCAATGGGCTTTGAGGAGATTGGTGATTGGAGGAGTTTAGCGCCGAGTACCTGCAAGGAAGTCCCAGGGTGGTTTGGTACCACCGAGGACCCTCCGACGATCAAGTTAGTACTAGATCCGAGCAGCGTAACGGCTAAGTGGAGTAAAATTGGCTTCCTTGACCCCTCTGTGATGGAGGTTTATATAGCGGTTGTGGCACGCAGCAGCAGGCGCGAGAATCTCGCCGGCAATTACGCTACCGACGTCATGCCCGCGTAGAGAGCGGATCGCCCATTAATGGGGATCGTGGAGGCGTGGAACGTGGGATGTTGCTGGCGGAGAATCCGCGCATGGCGAGATTCGCGGAGCGGAGGTTACGTCTGTGAGCGGTGGAGCTGGTCGGAGGACCGAGGAAGACGGCCTCGGCCGGGGGGCTCAGAGACGAGTGAGAAGGCCGAGGAGACTTGGTCTTATGGCAGCTCAGGGCGAGCTGAGGGGCCGAGGAGGCCAATCTGCAGGGAGCCCCGAGGAGCATTAGCTTGTGATTGCGGGTCGGGTACAGGGGAGGCATGGTCGGCCTCTGTGAGCCCTTTCATCCGAGTTATGGGACCTGCCATCCGCCATGTGTCCTGATCCTAGGGGTCGCTAATATTGAGCATCATCACACTCTTTCTCTCAAATCTTTCTGGTAAGGATTCTATTTCATGTTCATATTTCATACTTGAAGGTTGTCAATCCTTCGGTTATTTACGTTGTTATACCAACATATTTTTGTCTAATGAAAATCAGTGGATGCATGCAAGGAAATTTCATCTTCATGCAGGTAAAGACGATGAAGGCAAATTTTAGTTTTCGGTTTTTCAAAAGCAGAGGAAGTGAACAAAGTTTCTCACAACAATTCTAGAACACGCGACATCTGCAATGTCAATCATTTGAAAGAGTTTGCTAAACGAGGGCGACCCGGTGCACCGAGTTTCCCTTGAGAATCATAAGCAATAACGGCTGAAAAATCAGGTAGCTGGCACTTATAGAGGTTGGATTCGGATTCGGATGCAGCAAGGAGAAGCTGGCACGGCATTGTGAGAGGTTTGGGTTTTGATTGCTTGAATCTTTCATGTTCTGCTTGCATGTCTATTTATGTTTTGGGATCATGTGGATTTGTTTGGGATTGTGTTGGTTAGTGTAGGAGTTGAAATAGAGAGGAGTTGTTTCTTCTTTAGGTCTCTCATGACCTCCAACTAATCCCGTTCCCTATTACATGCATCGACGAGGTAATCTGCATGACGGTAATCGAGTCGTAGGGGCCAAGTCCTAAGGCGTTTGTCCTCTCCTGGAACTGGGTCTGTGAAGAACACACACACACACACACGTGTTAATTTAAATATAGTATCGACTTGATTATATGAAACTTACGCCCCTGTGTAACGCGGACCGTCTCCTGGCAGCAGTGTAGTTGGCAGGATCTTTCTTTTTCTGCGATAAAATTAGGATTTATTTCAATAAGTAATCTGCGACAAAGAAAACATATATTTTTAAACGTCGAAATACTCACGAGCTGAAGCTGAGTGCTAGCTTGCGACCGCTTCCCTTGGATCAGGATAGCACATTCTCTGACGCCCTTGTTCCAGTTCTCCATGTTGCGAATCGACACCGCCTTACAAATATATTGAAAAAAATATTATATATCATAAAATATGATTTCATGTTATATTATTATAATCTTAAAAATTAAATATTATACCTGAACATCATCACGCTCGTAAAACGCGACTAGCAGCGGTCAATCCTCTCTCTAGACATCCTGAAAAATGGCTTCCATCATCGCCACCCTTTATTCTTCAGTCACCGTAGCCCAGGTAATGTAATGATACTTCCTTCATATCGATGTCTTCTTTTGAAAACCTGGCATTCAGATATGACCTAGTCTATAGGCCAATATGCATCGAACAGCGTAGGAACGCTATCCTCGCCGATGACACCGATGAATCTGTAATGTCCCTAGGTCTGAAATTACAAAAATTTAAATAAATATATATAAATATAACGACGATTAAATTTAAATGTATAAAAGCGTATGTGATACCTGGCTGATCAGTCATATTTATTGTACATTTTCACAGTCATTTTCCCTATTATTATTAATTATTAAAATGTGTTATTTATAATTTAAGAACATATACGGGTTTATTTGTAAAAAGAATATTGTCATATATTTCTTAATTTATAATTAATATAATTAGGAAATATATGCATATCATATTTAAATAAAATATCCATGAGATTATTAATTATTAAAATATGCATATTATATCATATCAAATATTCTTAACCAATATTATTAAGATATTATATCATATCATTGGTTGGAATATTATCTCAAATAAAACAAATGCTACTAACAATTTGATTTGAGATATTATGCAGGTTTAAAATAACAAATCAGTTCAAGACTGCAAAAAGGATTGAGGAAATCAAATCGAATCGAATAAGGAAACCGAATTTGCTGAATGTTGGGAGCAAATTGAAGAATCTCGCAACTGCAGAGAGAAAATGATATTTTCAGAATATTTTTATCAGAAAAATATCCTAACATCACAAGAAGAAGGCACGAAAAACCTAGAGACGCAACTCCATCAGAAGGCGGCGGAACCGCGATTAAAAGGAGCAAGCGGCGGCGGAAGCGCAATTTAATCATGGCCGTTGGATATGAAAATTCAGAGGCATGATCGTCTTTTCACATACTTTAAGATGACATTAGGGTTTCAAGTTACAGAGCCTATAAAAAGGACCGAGTGCAATTAGGGTTAATCATCTATCCACTGATCTACTGATCGAGCAATCTAAATCTCTCGAGAAAACTAGGGTTTGTAGTTTAGTTTTTCAGCGATCAACTTCTGTAATGCAATTGATTATTCAATAAAAGGTAGATTTTTTTTAATCTTGTCTCATTACTTTCCGCATTTTAATTTCTGCATTTACTTCCCGTAATTTTAATTTTGTTATTTCTTATGGGTTCATTCATCTTTAATCTTTCCTCATTTACTTCGTTTTCCCCGATGAGTGAGTAAATTCTTGCTTGTTAGGGTTTGTAGGATAGGGTAGTATAATGGATGAAAAAATCCCTTAATTTCTTTTTAAAGTTTTAATTTTTATAAATTTTAGCAAAATAAGACTTAATCCTCTTATTCAGTCGTGCTATCTATTCATAATAGTTACGACCACGATTTGAGATTAATTAATACTTGCTTTGTTGAGGGCTTGAGATAAATAGGGATCAATAGAAGGACAAGGGTCGGTAGAGGGAAACCCTAATTCCTCCAAAAATCCTAATCCACATTCATCATTATTTCTTTAGTATTAAATAATTAAAAGATAAAAAGAATTATTTTTAAAACTCTATCCATTAACTACTCAATCCGATAAACCATACAAGCCCTTCTCTTATAAAATTTTCAAATTTTCTTAGTATAAAATGATAAAAATCCACCTTTTTTTATTAACTCGTCTAAAACAAGATAAATAATTCACCATTTCCCTGTAGACGACCGGTACTCACTATCAGCTAGCTATTGCGACACCCTTATTGATTGCGGTATTTAGAACACATACAAAGACTCAGTTTTTCACACCAATCAAATGACGCCGTTATCGGGGAAATAGTAATGATATTTTTCTTGTTATTCAGCTTGATTTCTTAAAAAAATCCAGAAAAAAATAAAAATAAAAAGAGAACCAAAAAATCGCATTTTGTGTTTTTAAAGATTCTTGTGCGAGTTTTGAAAGAAATTTGGAGCAATTGGAGCGAACCAACAGAGATTCAGAGACAGTCAAATAGGACTAGATGAGTATTGGAGTGCTGTGAAAAATTTTGGAGAAGAGACTCCATCAACCGGCGGCGGAACCGTGGCCAAAAGGCATGTTTGGCGGCGGAACCGTGGCCATCTTGGGGAGTTAAGCCCCCAAATCTTTCTGATATTATTTTATCGTCTTGCGCTCTTCTCTAAAGCTCCAATAAACTGTTTTTACCTACAAGATTCTTTGCAAACAACGCCGCTAAAAAAATCTATTTGCGTATTTTTGGATTGTTTTGCATAGTTAAAACGGATATTAAGAGGCAAGAAACCCAACTTCATATTAGGTAGCGATTTCATCATCCTTCCTAGGCCTCACAAATCACAAACAAGTATACCTGTCACGCCCCGCTTCCCAGTATAGGGAGAAGTAGACATGATGGGCCGCGACGTATTTACTCAGAAGTAAACACGCTAAGCGTAAATAACCAATATAAATGAATACACAAAATTAACAAGAGATGTAATAATAAACAACAACTTTTATTAACATTCTTTCTTTACATTACAACTGATTTGAAAAGAAATGTACAATGATAAAAGTAATGCCTAAACAGTGGCATGCGAATGAAAAGGAAATAAATACAAGTAGTATAGAAGTTTGGCCCTTCTATGAACTGATCCAAGTTCTTCTAGCTGGGCTCGGTCTCCTGAGAGTCGGGTCCTCCTGACGAACATTCTAAGGAAAGAAAGAAACAGGAATGTCGTCAGCGAACTAACGCTCGGTAAGTACCAAAAGAAAGAATAGAATAGAATAAGTAGATAGGGAAGAACCGATAATTTATACAGGTATAAGTTTGTTAAACTAACGTAGTTGTTTGTAGCTTGGTACATAAGGTGTTAGTGTATACGAGAAGAGTCCAACTTTCCCCGTGGACTAAGGTAACCCGGTAGTACAAGGCCCCGTCAAGACCCACAGGACAACATCAATGGATGTTTATCTATGTCTTTTAGTGTACATCATCATGCCACTTTTAACACATTCCGTACCAATCTACCCCGTTAAAACCCCGTAATGTATATTGTACCGATTTGTAGTTATCAGACTTGCCGAGACCATGGATATAAGTGTTTACCGCCGAAAACGGGATGGTTCGTCTTGCCTGAATTTAGGAGCAGATACTATTTGGATTTATCCGTCCACCTCTCCGAAGATACCAAGTTGATTTATGGCACTGTGTATCGGAGGTTTGGATGGATGCGGCCATTGTAGCAGACTTCGTCAGATTCTCCCTCGTTTGCGAGGGGTTTTTGATTGTGGGGACGCTTTTCCCTGCAGGCGCAAGCCCCTGTAGTTAATTACATTACCGCATCGCGGTAACCACTTTCTCCTGCTCCAGCAGTTCACTTCGTGTAGTGTATGTTTGTTTTATTTTTGGTTGCCCGTGGATTGTATACGGAGACTAATTTATGTTGTCACTTGTAGGGCGTGGATTAGTCCAAATCTGTATATTCTTGGGTTGGGTTTGGTTTAAGGATCGTTAATCTCGTTTGTGATTAAGATCAACTTAAGTGTTTGTTGAGGATACGTTAGTCTAATTTTAGACTAAGATCTACTCAACAGGATTTTTTTAGGATCATTCAGATCTAACAAAAGAGTATTTGGGCTCTATTGTTTTAGTTTAAGGACATCACGGTCCGTAGCTAGTTTAAGAACGTTTCGGTCCGTTGTTAGTTTAAGGACGTTTCGGTCCATAGCTAGTTTAAGGACGTTGTGGTCCATTGTAGTTTAAGGACGTTACGGTCCATAACTAGTTTAAGGACGTTGCGGTCCATAGCATTGTTGGTTATCGGGACCCGCCACCTCTCTGAAAACATTGGAGAATTACAATGATATATATAAAAGGTGTGGAGAGATGTACCCTTAAAACAATGATTGTTCGTCAGAAGATCGGTAGTCTTGTTTGGGACTAAGACCAATTTGGAAAATAAAGAGCACATGGGCTTAGTTGCTTAGGAGTTTGGCTAACTTGGGCTCAGCCCACTTAGTCTTTGTCATTTCCTTTTTAAATAAAGTGTTAAACACTTGCTTGGACCCCGTCCTTTTTCAGTGCAAATAATGCTGAGCATTTATGTGGGTTCTGATACTCACACTTTACTTCCTCCCTTTTGTTTTTTATGGGGTGTTGAAAGCTCTTTATGGCGTTGGGCTCTATTTGGTGAGTGTTGAGGACTTTATGTTAAACGGCGCCCACGTGAGGGGCACATGAGGCGCTTGGCGCGAGCGCCAACCATTGAGTGCTAAGCACTCTTTATTTGAGCAGCGCCCATGTGAAGGGCACGTGAGGTGCTTGGAGCTGAGCGCCAACCATTGAGTGCTAAGCACTCTTCATTTGAGCAGCGCCCATGTGAGGGGCACGTGAGGCGCTTGGCGCTGAGCGCCAACCATTAAGTGCTAAGCACTCTTTATTTGGGCAGCACCCACGTGAGGGGCACGTGAGGCGCTTGGCGCTTGTTCTCCGCCGAAAGCCGCGACCGGGACGTTGGGATGTCTGGCCTGAATTTTGGGGGTAGATGTTATTTGGATTTATCCGTCCACCTTTCCGACGATGCCAAGTTGATTTATGGTACCATGTATCGAAGGTTTAGACGGATGCGGCCGATGTAGCAGACTTAGTCAGATTCCCCCTCATTGTGAGGGGTTTTTTTTATTGTGGGGACGCTCTTCCCTACAGGCGGAAGCCCCTACAGTTAATTATGCTACCGCATCGCGGTAACAACTTTTTCCTTCTCCAGATAGTCACTTCGTGTCGTGTATGTTTGTTTTGTTTTTTGGTTGCCCGTGGATTGTATACGGAGACTAATGTATGTTGTCTCCCGTAGGGCGTGGATTAGTCCAAATTCGTATTTTCTTAGATTTGGGTTTGGGGTTGGGGTTTAAGGATGCGCTAGTCTCATTTGAGACTAGGATCAACTTAAACGTTTGTTAAGGATACATTAGTCTAATTTTAGACTAAGATCAACTTAACGGGATCGTTTAGATCCAACAAAAGAGCATTTGGGCTCTATTGTTTTAGTTTAGGGACTTTGCGGTCCAGTTTAAAGACATCATAGTCTATGGAGTTTAAAGACATCATAGTCTGTAAAGTTTAAGGACATCATATTCCATGAGTTTAAGGACCCTACAATCCGTAAAGTTTAAGGACATCATAGTCCATGAGTTTAAGGACCCCACAGTCCATGGAATGTCTGGTTGTCGGGACCCATCACCTCTCTGAAGACGTTGAAGAATTACAACGACAAATATCAGAGGAGTGAAGAGATGTACCCTTGAACCAATATTGGTTGGAAGATCTTTAGTCCAATTTGGGTCTAAGATCAAAGATTTGTGAGCACATGGGCTCAATTGATCTGAATTAGGGATCTGTGGCCACTTTGGGCTCGGCCCATTTAATTAGGATGTTGAACATTTAACAATACCGAGCATTGGTTTAGGCTCTGACAATCTTTTTGTCTTTTATTGAGTGTTGAACACTCATCATAGCTCTGGGCTTTTATTTATAGAACAGTTTATGTTCTTTCAGCGCATACATGAGGAGCACGTGGCGCGCTTGGCGCTATGCGTCAGATAATAAGCGCAAAGCGTTTCTTGTGAGTAGCGCACATGTGAGGAGCACGTGGCGCGCTTGGCGCTATGCGCCAGAAAATGAGCGCAAAGCGCTTCTGTCAAGTAGCGCACACGTGAGGAGCACGTGGCGCGCTTGGCGCTATGCGCCAGATAATGAGTGCAGTACGCTTCTGTCAAGTAGCGCACACGTGGCGCACTTGGCGCTATGCGCCAGATAATGAGCGCAGTGCGCATTTGGAGCGCTAAGGCTCTTTTTAGGTAGCTTTGCGTCCTGAGAATTAAATTCTCTTTCTTATAAGAGACTTTGTCTCATGGGTCTAAGAACAAAGCTCTTATCTTTTATAGTAGATGTTTCAATCTTTTATGTTTTTGGTGAAAGGCTTTGCCTTTATGGATCTATGATCCTAAGAGAATTGAATTATTCTGCCCTCCTTTTATAATGAGATATTATAATCTCTGAAAAACAATTTGTCTTATAGATCTATGATCTGAAGAAGATTAAGTTCTTCCCCTTATTTTTTTATGATGAGATACTTTAATCTTTGTTGTGAAAGACCTTGGTCTTATAGATCTATGATTTTAGAAAAAGAAGTAAATTCTTCTTTTAATATGAGGTGATTTCGTCTCTCTGTTCTTTGTTAACCTTGAAGTAAAAAAAATTCTTCTAAGAGCTTGCTCTTTGTCTCCGAAATTTCTCAAAGTTTATGGGGGGTTCCTCTTTTTTAGACTTGAAGTCTTGGGGCCTTTATATAGGGCAAGCTGATTTGTTGAACCAGTTAAAGAGATCTTTTCTCTAATTGATTTGGGGATTTCCCCACTGTTGGATCTTTGATCTTAGGGCTTCTGATTTACAGAAGGCAATCTTCTTGTTTTTAACAAGATTGGGAAATGTTTCCCAATACAGAATTTATTCTGTATTTTAGTGATTTTTAATCACCATTGGATCATTGATCCGACGGTGCTCTGACTTACAGAGCAAAATCTTTTTGTTTGGAAAGATTCTGAAGAATGTTTTCTAAACAGAATTTTATTCTGGTAAATTGATGATTTTTAATCATGTTCATTGGATCTTTGAAACAACGTTTGGGAACATTTAGTTCCAGCGCTAGCACTCTCGTGCTTTGCATGTGGTGCGCTGCTTAGAGTGCAGCGCACTTAGTACTAGCGCTTACGCCCTTTGCACGTGGGCGCTGCTTTAGAGCGTTGGCGCTCTTAGCACAAGCGCGCCCATGCTTTGCACGTGAGCGCTGCTTGCTGGCGCTTCTATGAAGCGCCGCTTCATTTCAAATTTTAAAAATTTGAACAGAGTTTTGCTCTGATCGCGAAGATCAACGCCAGGCAGTGTTTTTCGATGGGAGAGTAATTGTTTTCTGCCCCCAGAAGAACTCGACTCAAATAGTAGAGGGCTCTCTTCTTCCCTTGGTCATTCTCTTGTGCCTATAATGCACCTAGAGAACCCTCAAGGGCGGTTGTGTACAGAATGAGGGATTTTCCCTTGACTGGAGCGGTTAGTACCGGCGGGTTCTGCAGGTATTGCTTAATTTTGTCGAGTGCGCTTTGGAATTTGCGATCCCAGATGAACGGGGTTCCCTTCTTCATCAGGTGACTGTAGGGACGGCATTTGCCGGAGAGGTTAGCTATGAACCGTTGGATATACACGAGCTTTCCTTGGAGAGACCGCAGTTGTTTGAGAGTTCTTGGCGGGGCATTTCCATGATCGCCTTGATCTTCGATGGATCTATTTCGATGCCTCTATGTCGTATGATGAATCCTAGGAATTTTCCCAAGGAAACTCCGAACGCGCATTTCAGAGGGTTCATCTTCAAGTTGTATTTCCGAAGGCGCTGAAACACGATCTTCAAATGCTCCCAATGCTCTTCGTGCGATTTGCTTTTCACCATAAGGTCGTCGATATAGCATTCGACGACTTCATGTATGAGGTCATCGAAAATCTTCGTCATGGCCCTCTGATAGGTAGCACCGGCGTTCTTCAGACCGAACGGCATCACTTTGTAGCAAAATATGCCCAAAGGGGTCTAGAAAGCGGTATGCTTCTGGTCTTCGGGATGCATCTTTATTTGATTGTACCCTGATGAGCCGTCCATGAAGGAGAAAACTTCGTGAGTGGACGTGTTATCTATCATCAGCTCGGTAACCGATACAGGAAAATCATCTTTCGGGCAAGCTTTGTTGAGGTCTCGAAAGTCCATGCAGATGCGCACTATCCCATTTTTTTCATCACTGGGACGATATTGGCAATCCAGTCAGGGTACTGAACCTTTTGGATGAAGCCGGAGTCGATTAGCTTCTTGACCTCGGCGTTGATGCTCATTTCAAGTTCGAGCCGCGTTCTTCTCGGCGCTTGTTTGATCGGCTTGACGTCCGGAGATATCGCCAATTTATGCACAGCTATCTCTGGATCTAGTCCTGGCATCTCAGAGTAGTTCTATGCGAAGTAGTCTTTATACTGCATAAGCACATCCTTGAGCGTAGCCACCTTTTCTTCAGACAACAACTCACTGACGAACGTCGGCCATGGGTCATTTGCCGTCCCCAAGTTGATTTTTCTGAGGTTATCTGCAGCAGTATGTATCCCATCTTCCAGCTCTTTTGGCGCTGGCGGAAACTCTGAGATCACTTCGTCGTCATTGTTTTCGAAGCACCAGGGGAGGTCAGACATACCCTCATGCACTCCTTCCGACATCCTTATCATATGACAGGTACGAGATCGCTTCCAAGACCGATGTTGATCCGGCTCTACTCTCGCTACATGTGTGGCTTTCGGTTCATGCATCTGTGGTGGGGTTACCCTCCAACTGCTGGATAAAGCCAACCTGCCTGCCTGATACTAGTCTTCTACCCAGTCTTTGAATGTGAAGCAGTCTTCGAGAGGATGTCCTATCGCTCGGTGATAGGAGCAATAATCCGGGTGAGAGACCTCGTCTGCTTGTTCGGGGTGCTTGGACTCCGGGAGCGTAGTCATTTGATGTTTCATGACACGATCGAATATCTTCCTTGTCTTGTCTTGAGGAAAAGAATATACTCGACCCATCTTCTTTATAAAAGACGGATCCCGGCTGCCCAATTCTCGACTTAGGGTGGCTTCTTAGACTCAATTGACCATTGTCGGACATTTTTTCCATTCTTTAGTTTGTTTTTTCCTCCATGCCGGGTCTTTTGTATGACGGGCTAGCGATGAACGGCATCGTCATTCTCCGTAGCCTGCTGAAGGAAGCGCTGCGTCCTAGCTTTCTCGTAAATGGCCATTTCACGGCTATGGTCATCCCGGGCCTTTTGACCTGCTTCCCTTATTAGCTTATCCATCTGTTCTTCGAATGACGGACTTGGCACTTTCATGGCGAGACCTTGTTTTGGTTCAGGGTTAGCATCTTCTATCAGAGCATTTCCTTCTTCATCAAAGTCATGTATAACGTAGCAGCCATGGAATCGCTCTCGTTTCTTGGATTGAACATGTCCGAGCCCGATCGTTTCCATTCTCCCGTTGGGCAATTTTCGCTGAGTTCCAGGGACGTTCCAGATCCTGTTGTAGAACTGAGCTTGTCGAGCAGTCTGTTTGAAGTATACGCCTTGGCGCCTCAACAGCCTTTTTAATCCTTCTGTGTAGTATCTAGGCAAACGGATGGGCTGAAGCCTGTCAAGCGTAGAATCGGCACCATGCCAGATCTCTTTCTCCACTTTGGTTTCCGTGGATCGATAAAAGAGTATCGCCTTCTCATCTTTTCGCTTGGGAGGGACGTAGAACGTCTGCAGTTCTTGCACACTGTAAGTATCAAGTGCGTCGAGCTCTTTGTAATGCTTTTGTGGATTCATGGCGATCTGTAAACTCTGATCATCTCTAATGAAGGTTTGTATTGATAGCCGAACAGAAAATACTGCATTGACCTCATCCTTAGAGTCGCTGCCGAAGACCGGAATAGGGGTGGACGGTCCCGGCTTGTTGCATTGGAGCGGTCCTGAATAGACTATCTCTTCTTCCTCCTCGGTATCGCTCCCGAAGGCCGGAATAGTGGTGATAGCTTTTTGCTTATTCTCCGGCTTATGGCACCTTTCCTTGTCTTCGAAGTCTGGCAAGAAGTATTTTGCATCTTCGTACTTTCGGACTTCATTCATGGAGAATGGGTTCATCTCCCCTGTCACAGTGTATTCAAGTCCATCTTTGAAATACTTCATACACCGATGTTGTGTAGAAGGGATAATGTTGTACTCGTGTAACCAAGGCCGGCCGAGAAAAGCGTTGTAGCAAGTCTTGGCGTCAATGACGTGGAACTTGATATCCGTGACAAGCAGCCCAAAGCGTAACGTCAGTATCACAGACCCGAGCATCCGTGATGACTGAGAGTCGAACCCGGAGATAGTGATTTTATCCCGAGCGAGGTGTTGAACGCTCATGCAAATCTCTTTCAACACTCCCACATTGAGAAGGTTGACGGAGGATCCATTGTCGACCAGGATCTTCCCTATCTTGATGTCATGACAGTATCCGGTGACGTACAAAGGACGGTTATGCTCGCATGTCCCAAGGAGGAGGTCTTCGTCGCTGAAGGTGATGTCGGCTGTGAGAACTTCTTCCAGCTCGTCCTTCATCTTTTCTTCGGCAAGGAAAGCTTGAAACTGGTCAGGTTCTTGTAGTGCCTTGATCAGAGAATCTCTCGCCTCTTTAGATAGCAGAAGGGCATCGAGAATGCTTAGCTGCGAGGGTATTTTCCTCAAGTGTGCCAGAACATTGTAATCCACCTTGTTTTTCTTGGGTGGGTCTTTGGCTGCCAGCTCTTCGACGACTCGGTCATCGAGGGTGATATCCTCAGGGACCTTTTCTTTCTCTTTATCCTTTTTGTTCGATCCCTTGTCTGCGGGTCCGAGATTCTTTTCAGGTAGCGTGCGATTGCGCAGCTGAATGTTCTCGCAGGTCTTCATCTCTTCTGTTTCAGAGATGGATTCCTTGAAGAGAGGGCCGAGGGCTATTTCTTCATCAGAATCACTCCCGAAGGTGAGAACTTGCGATCCTCCGGAATTAACCATGTGGCATTCATTGGCAGTTCTTTTATGCTCATCTGTCGTGCTTCTTTGTTCCCGACGAGTTTTGCGCTTCATCCGCTTGAAATGCTGCCGGTGAGCAACATATCCCTGCCACCAATTTTTAAAAGCGTTACATTCTTCAATAGGGTGTGCAATCCTCCGATGGTACAAGCAGTAGTTTGGATGCGCATCCTCTTCGTTAGGGTGTATCCTGTCAGGAGTGTTTCCTTCGGAGGGTGGCAGCTTCATTCCTATCGATACGGCTTTGGCGAACCTTTTCTTCATCTTGAACCTACTTTTATTTGTGGTGGATGTGCCTTGATCTGGTGGGAGTGTTTTAACCCTTTCGTCCAATCATCGGCATTTGGCTTTTTCAAATATGGCCATTTCGCATTCTCGATCAGAAGAGCTTCGTTTAGGAATGCGTCAATCATCTCGTCTGGCGATCCTAGGAGTTCAGGCTCGGGATCTGCCCTTGGTTTCTCTTCATCCGGAGCTTCTTCATCGTTTATTAATGAGTGAGAGATCACGTGGCAGCTTGCCACATAATCCTCAGGTTCATCTGATGAGTCTTCTCCCTCATCTTTGTCGCCATCTCCATCTTCAAGGATGTGGTTGAGAAACTCTTGAAGCATGACCGGAGTTCGCGCCTTCTGGTTATATTCTTCCAACGCGTCAATATGTTTTTGCAGGTCCGTGCGCTTGTCACCATACTTCACTGGCTTTTTGGTCTTCTTCTTCTTCTTCGAAGACTTTGACGGTTGGGCTTGAGCGTTTTGATTATCGCTACCAATTCTTGGAGTCAGGCACGACTTCAGTATTCCCTCAATGACCTCGGGTTCCAGCGGATTTTTCCACCTGATCGCTGGGCATGTTTGGAGATCCTTCAGCATTATTTTCATCTTGGCTGAAAGAGTGACCTCCCATGGAGCTTCTTCTATAAAGAGAATGATGTCCTCGATGTGTCCCCCCTTTTGAGAGCGTGCTGTTGAGGCGGGCTTACTTTCCAATTCTCGGAAAGTGCGAATTTGCCCTGTTGGTATTGGTCCTTAATCCAGCCTTTGAAGATGAAGCAATCTTCGATTGGATGGCCTACCACTTGGTGATAGGGGCAATAATTAGGATTATTGGCCTCACCGGGTTGCAATGGGCATTTTGGATCCGGCAAGGTGATGAGCCTGTTGCGCATTGCCAGCTCGAACAGTCTCCTCGTTTTATCCCGGGGAAACGAATAAGGGCGCTTCAGTTCTCATTCAAGAATCGCCGTTTTTCATCTTGGAGATCAATTGGCTTTGGACCATTGGGCTGCTTATGAGTATTGGCGACGAAGGTCGCATTCCCTTTCCCTTTCTCGTTTTGAGATTCCAACTTCAAAGAAGAGGGTCTATGACCCATCTGATCCATTTGGGCCAGTTTGTCAATTAAGTCCTGGAAAGTAGTTGGCTTGAAGAACATCATGAATTGTGAAATGGTCGCCTGAGGGTCGAGGGTCCCTACGAACATGCCTACCGCAGGCGCTTCTTCGATGCGCTGCTCGCACTTGGACCATAGATTCCGCCACCGTATCGCATACTGCACCCATATTTCGCCTGGCTTCACTTTGGTGTTAATTAACGCGGTGATCGAGGTGCGCTCGCTAGCGCTGGCGAAACGTTGGGTGAACAACAATTCCATCTCCGTAAAAGTTTTGACGGAGTCATTGGGAAGCTCTGAGTACCATTCGAACGTCATCTCCGTCAAGCTGCCGACGAATTGGCGAAGCAGTAGCTTATCATCCCCTCCAATGTTGCCGCAGAGAGCCCTGGACTGAGCGACATGTTGATGGGGATTGCCTGTCCCCTTGTACCACGGAATTTAGGAATTGTGTATCCTGGCGGGTACTTTATCTCATCGTACCATCCTGGATATGGTCACCCAGTTCTGACGACTTGGCCGTTTGCTTCATTCGCTTGATGAGCTAGTATTTGCTGAGCTATATAATCATCGAGCGTGGCTTTGGAGATGGTCTCCTCCTTAGCTGTTGACAGAGCCGGCAGAGGGTTTGATGTCTCTCCTCTATCATTTTCAATTATTACTGGAGGATTTTCGGCTGGAAGGTCCGGCTGGATCATCAGGCCCACCATATCTTGGAATAAAAGGGCCATTTGTTTTATGTTGGCCGCTTGTTCCGCAGCCTCTTTGTCCTTCTTCTCAAGCATTCTCCGAAAGAATTCGGCATCCGTTTCCTGCTCATGACGCTGCTCCGAAGATGTTTCCGGGCCTGCTTTTGGTCCAGTGAGTGCAGCCATGGCTGTCAGCATTTCTTGGAGCTTTTGTAGTTGTTGCTCCTGAGCCTTAGTCACAGACCATGTAAGTGGTCAGTGACTCGTAGAGATACGGCTATCCTCTTTTCCGGAAGTCATATAAACAGTATGCACCACTATGCCCCCAGACTTGGGACGTTTAGATTCAGTGTCCTTACGATTTGACAAAGACGCAGAGATCTTCTCCGGCCTCCTTCTTTTGTGGGCGGTCGAAGTTGAGGGAGCCGTTGCAGCGGGCACCTAAACAGATGACACCTTCTGTGGCTTGACAGGGTGATCCCCTTCTCACCGAACTTTCATCTTTTTCTGCTGGCGGGGGTGGTCTTGATCAATCACGGAGTCTTGGACCTGTCGCCAGACTTTGTAAATTTTGGAGGACAGCCGCTGAGGGGGCTGCTCCGGCTTCGCCTTTATGATCTTTTCAACAAGCGGAGGAGACTTTTTCAGCACTGCAGTTGGTGAATTCCCGCGCACCCTGTTTAGTAGTTCAAAGCTGTTCCCAGTTGGAATAGCAGCATCAACTTCCACTGTTGGAGCTGGTGGAGTTAGTCTAGAAGGAGAGTTGCCCCCAACCTTCCTTACTCGGCGCCAGTGACGACGGCGAGCATGGCGAGCGGCCGGGATCACCTCCGCTGTTGGATCAGCTTTTCCATGCCCCCTGTTTTGAGGAGAGGCTGTTATTGGCGCTAGCCTGTCAAAGACAGACATCGGCTGAGAGGGAATGGTCAACCTGTCGAAAGCCGACCTTCGGGTAGGGAGAGTAACCTGGACGACCTCAACTGTAGCAGGAGTTGGAGTGTCCTTCTCTGATATTGCGAGCCTCTTTGCGAGCCCACTTGAGCTTTGACCCAGCCTGTCGAAGACTGAGGCATTGGAGTTGGACGACCCGCTGAGAGGGGCCGTGGTGGTTGCAAGCCGATCAAAGACCGATTTCTTCGCAGCTTCCTGTGTCGGCATCTGAACGTTGAAGCTCGTTGGTGGGATCATGATCCCGAAGAATAGCCCAGTGGTGGCTTGGTTCACTTGTTCTACCGGCATTGTGAAAAAGGAGGCCGCTTGGGGCCCGTAGGTCACTCTTCCGGCAGGGACGGAGTGAGAGTTGTTGCAGTTGTTGCAGTTTGTGCAGTTGAAAGCCATTGATCTGCACGGAAGCATGACACCAAATCTTAGTACCTCGAATCCAAGGGGAACCATATCAAACCACGATTCGTTCGTGAACACGACACACAAAGTGTGGAGTGGAAAGAGGAAAAGGTCCCACGGGGCGTGCCAGAATCTGTTCTTCGCCGAAAGCCGCGACCGGGACGTTGGGACGTCCGGCTTGAATTTTGGGGGAAGATGCTATTTGGATTTATCCGTCTACATCTCTGAAGATGCCAAGTTGATCTATGGCCGTCACGCCCCGCTTCCCAAAATACGGAAAATGAGGGATGACTAGGCCAGCCATGCTCCTACGGTCAAGGAATAACCCCGCCGTAGTCACACTTCGGTTTCTAGTATTACATGGTAATCAGTAAACAAAGCACAGCAGTAAAGGAAATACATCACTAAATTATTACATCAAATTCCATTGTTCACAAATTACAAATAAACAAGAAGAGCTACTAATCAAGTTCGAATACACGATCTTTTTAGGGAAAGCATAAAAGAAGAAAAAGGCACTCCTGACTAAATCTCCGCTAGCTCGAAGGGTAAATCCGACTCCTGCGTTGGTTCTTCCTCGAGGTCTGAGCATGCATACTCAGGTCGTCAGAGCGACGTAATAGCAATTTTATAATAATGACATGAAACATGCAAATAAGGTAGTAACAGTGAAAGTAAAATGCTGATAATCGCTATGTCATTAAATGATGCAAAGTATGATCTGTGTCCCTATCAGTCTCTAAGTCATGTTTGAAATCGAAAAGTGGAAAGGAGGATCATTTTTAACGGGAGTCTCGTACATACCCGAGACAACGGCCCACACGCCCGGGAGATAACCCTGTCAGCCGGATCGCTAGATCATACCTAATATATATAAGAATCACTGTTCGAATGATCATCCTCTAAAACACGGTCCCGCTAAATACGATGCTCTTTCCACTTCGATTTCCCCCTTTTCCCCAGATTTACACTATTGATGATTATGATTTAATCGTGTACAAGTATGCACCAATAGCACGGTTTTGTCACCGTTCACTGTATTAATCACTGTCACGAATCATTCACTTTTCCATTGACGTACTTGACACTCCTAAACCAATACCATTCACGCACGAGAATGCAATGTCCATTGAATAATAACGCGCACTATCACTATGTATATGGCAGTTGGGTAAGGTATGCACATTTATGCAGTTAACAAGTCATGTGTGATATGAACTATTATGCACGCCATAAACTTACAAAAATTGCAGTAATTCATATGATCAGAATTTATTGAAATGATACAAATACGGTAAAAAGTACACTCTGTCGGCAGTTCAGTAAAATTTGTTTCAGTACAATCGGATTTCTGGTATTCAAGTTACAGCCGTTTCAATTTAAGTGCTTGCTGCAGGAAATTCAGTTTCTGAACTGAACGTCCGTTTCGCGACACGATTTTCACCCAGTTGGGCCCAAAATTTAGCGATGCTACAGTTGAATGAAATATAGGTTTTTCAATAGGGTTTCCAACACAATAGACGGATTCTTAATCGCATCTCTACATCAGAAATTATGCACTGTTCAACACTAGGGTATCAGTTCTGTTTCTGTTTGGGACTGTTATACGTCCTGTTCTTTTAAATTGCAGTTTAAATAGTAAACGACGATAAAAAGGGGTGAAATCACTTGCGTTATTTATCTAACAGATTCATATTCAATAAAGTGTAGGGTTCCGGAACATACAAGTTCAGGCGACAAGGTAGTGAGCATTACGAGATAGAAACCAACAGCCGGAGCTGCTCTGGACTGCAGTCCAGAGCTGCTCTCCGAACCAATTCTTGTCATATTTTTAGTATAGAAACAATTAAGAACTTGCATAGGGTCACATGTCGTCGAGTCGGCTTCGATTTGAGCCCTCGAACGCATCATTTCAATGTGTAAGCAATTAATTGTGATTTAAACAAGTTTCAGGTGCGGGAATTTCCCAGTTTTTATGGGTGTAATTGGGGGTGATCGTTTGAGCCAGTAACAATCATATTTTTTAGTCTAATTTCTACACAATGTTCATTATCACATGGGCCAGATTATACGATCAATTTCCGTCAGTTTAAAGAAAGGTTTTTGTTCGAGTTTTGCATCGAACACATACACTATTTTATGTCGCACTAAATGTTCATGTGAATTTAACAGTATTTCAAGTTCTATTAAAATAATTAGCATGAAGCAAGTATATAACTTGCCTGGAGACGCTTTGGCGATGAACGGAAGCAGCAACGACATGAACGCGCGACAAACGGCACGGTTTGGATTCACGGCCTCGACTCGCGTTTTGGGTTCGTCGTCGGAGTTGCCTGGAGATGGCTCGTGTTCGCTGGAAGCGGAGTGGGATGCTCTGTGGATCTCCTGGGATGTGCTGGGGTCGACGATGGTTGGCGGTGGTCGCTCCGGCAACGGGCAGCAGTAAGGTTCGAGGCTCGCAGTGAGGGGAAAGGTTGGTGATTTTGGAGAGAGAGGGAGCAGTGGGGCTCAGGTTTGGTGGTGATGGTGATGCTACTGCAGAGGATGCAGAGGGTCGACGATGTGGCCGGCGGCGTGATGGGAGCTCGTCGGCGAGAGGGTGCAGGGGCTCGAGCTCGGGTGCAGTGAGGGCTCGGCGGTGGGCTGAGTTCGCAGGCGAGGGAAGATGAACTCGATAGGGTTCGAGTTCAGAGGAGAAGGAAGCGAGGGAGGAGAGACGAGGAGAGTCGTCGTCGGGGATGAGCGGGGTGCTGTGGGTTTTCTCGGAGAGAGGAGATTTGAGAGCGAGAGTGAGAGGGAGAGAGGAGAAATGGGAGACGGGGTGTAATACCCAGTTCTTTTGCGCACCATTAATCGAATTTTTATATAAGGCTACTTACAAAGTTTAAACATTTATAATTATAATTATTTTGTTTTACCTAGCCCTAACTTATACAAACCCTAATCCCAATCCCTTTTATTTTGTGTCACAGCCCACTCTCTCTGTTATTTTTCTAATTCCCCTTTCCCTAAAACCCAAACCCTATTTTATCTTATTTTCCCCTAATTCTTCTCCAAGCCCGGCCCATTATCCCCATTTTCCTTTATTCCTTAATTTTAATTTCCAAACCCCGGCCCAATTTCCCTCCTCAGCCCAACTCTCCTTTATTTCCCAAATGAATAAATAAAACCCCCGTTTCCACCAATGAAAATCCTTATATATTTTTCCTAGTTCCCCGAGTATTTCCTTTTCCCATTCCTCGCAATTTTTTTAGAGAAACAGTTGCTAGATTGCCGTATTTAAATTTCTCTAAAGCATCCATCCCACGGCCCAACGTAAATATAATTAAACTAAAACCTTAAATCTTTTTCCCTGGCCCAAACCCCACTCAGCCCGTGCCCAAGACCAGCCCAGCCCACAGTTTCCTCCAAGCCCAACTAGTAAAATCCTTAATTATTTTCTCTGGCCCAAGCTTTTTCAGCCGACCCAAGCCTGCTCCCCGCACTACCCGACCCGGCCCGCTCTTAACCCATTCTTCCTTCTTCCCCATCAAAGTTTTCCCGCTCTTTCGTTGTCGCGAACCCCCGTCCCGAGCTCCCCACGTCGCCGCCCACTTCTCTTCCGTTGTGCCTCGACTGCGTGCCCCACGACCTCGGCCACGATTCCTCGCCCTCACATCGTCTCAAAACCCTTTCTCCTCTCCCCCACACTCTCTCAAAACTCTTCTCTCTCTCCCTACAGAAACCCACTGCCTCAAGCCCTCGCCGCCGACGACGACAACTACAACCCTCATCATTCCTCGCTCGCTCTCTTCTCTCCAGAACGCACCCCTCACCGAGCCTCCTGCACCTCCAGCCGCCACCCAACCCACTCGACATCCCATCTCGGCCGCCTGCACCTCACGCCGGCGAGCTCTCCACCGCACCCGAACCACATCGTCGACGCCCCTGCACCCTCCTCGTCATCAGCATCATCACCCTCACTTCGAACCCGAGCCCCACTACCTCTCTCTCCCTCCCTGTAACTCCTCTCTCTGCAACTCCTCTCTCTCTCTCTCTGCAACTCCTCACTCCCTCTCTCTCTCTCTCTCTGCAACCCTTATTCATCGGCCTCGACAGCACCAGCGATCCCCAGCCCCGGCACCCCCTCACTACATCCCTAGCCGCCGCGGTTGAGCCCCGGCATTTCGTCGAACATCTACAGCGATCGCCGTTGCCACTTTTCGGGTTACCGACGTCGCCATCAAATCTGTGGCCTCGGACCCTTAAGCCGTCATCATCACCAACATGCCGTTTGTCGCAACCCCATCGCACCCACCGAGCTGTCAAGTATAAGAAGCATAGACCCAACGAGGCTAAACTTGTGCTGCGTTCGTGATGCGATCGTGCCATTGCCGCTGCCGTGCATCGCCAAAGCGTCTCCAGGCAAGTACCCTACTTGCTGCATGCTATATTATATCCGTTACATTTCATAATACTATAAAGTCCACGTTTACGTGTCGTGAACCCTATATGACATAACTGTTCGATACAAGATCCCAATGAAAACCTTCATTTAATCTGACGGAATTTGATTGCATATGCTGGCCTGTGTGATAATGAACACTGTGTAGAAATTTCACTGAATAATATGACTGTTAACGACTTAAACGAACACCCCCAATTACACCCGTAAAAACTGGAAATTTCCCTCACCTGAAAATTGTTAAAATCACAATAAATTATGTACATATTGAAATGAGGCGTTTGAGGGCTCAAATTGAAGCCTTCTCGACGACCTGTAACCCTATGTGAGTTCTTAGTTGTTTCTGTACTAATATTATGACAAGAATTGGTTCGGAGAGTGGCTCTAAACTGCAGTCCAGAGCGACTCTGATTATTGTTTTCTGCCTCGTAATGTTTACTACCTTATTTTCTGAACTCGTATGTTGAGGAACCCTGCATTTTATTGAAGATCAATCTGTTAGGTAAATAACGCAAGTGATTTCACCCCGTTATATCGTCGTTTGTTATTTAAACTGCAATTTAAAAGATCAGGACGTCTAGCAGTCCCAAACTGAAACAGGATTGACATACTAGTGTTGAACAATGCATAACTTTTGACGTACAGACGCGATTGAGAATCCGTCTATTGCGTTAAAAACCCTATTGAAAACCCTAAATTTCATTCAACTATAGTGTTGCTAAATTCTGGTCCCAACTGGGATTAAAATGCGTTGCGAAACGGACTTTCGATTCTGAAACCGGATTTCCAGCAGTGAACGCTTAAAATGAAATGGCCATATTTAGTGATCCTGAAACCCGATTGACGTGAAATCAAATTTGCTGGTTAGATAATCACACGTGCTAATTATCCCCTATTCATAGTTTTGCTAAATTGTGCATAACTGATTTATGATAACTTATGTAAGTGGTAGGATACCGACTTATGACATCTTAATTATGCCTTACACACTGTTTTCTCACCACATCATATATATGTCATTGCATTGGTAACCTAGTGATCATGTGCATTACCCGGTGTTAGGTTTTAGTGGTGATTGTGGTAAGTACGTTAGTGTTCATGCATGAGTGTATAAGTGAAAGTAACACGTACTTGTACACAATCAGTGGACCCTATTGTTCTATTGCATTGTCGACGTCTGTAGGACGCGTATAAGTGTGACTATAAGTGGTATGGGACACTTATGGAAGCACTTGTATGGGTGTCACAGGTAAGGCACCAGACACTGTCCATTTATCTTGGGTATCAGTCGGGACGTGCTTGATGGAGATCCTGTCTCCAGTTCTCGCGCAGACTTGTTATGGACCGACCGGTATTTGAGGTTATGGTTGGCGTTTGATGTAGACCATGGGGTGTGGGGTAGTTTGAGTGTGAGTTCAACAGAATCTCGGGAGTCCCATGCCGGCATATATATATGGAGATATATGGAGATTTAAAAGGATATTACATGATTATTACCGTGAGTTACATTTTGGGCCCGTGGTCCCTTGCCTTTGGGTCCTACCCTTGGGTGGAAGAAACTCACGAGTGGTTGACTCTCACACTTGGACTGACGATAGGCTTAGTGACCTGTACAGTGAGACTTAGAGACTAATATGGATAGTGACATTGACATGCATTACTTACTGTATTGACACACCTGACATACTATTTTACTGTTCACCTGCTCTTTTAGACACCCGCATTGGCTACTTCATGTTCATATCTCTACTATCTTGATTTACTGTTATGTATCCATTATTACTGTACGAGTTACCACTTGCACCTATGTATATATTGCTATCGTGTCGCTCTGACGACCTGAGTATGCATGCTCAGAGTGAGAAGTGGACTTAGCTTGGACCAGGACCAGACGTACCTCGAGGACATCGCGGACATTTTGATCAGCTACCCAGAACCATACTCTCTTGATTCCCACCTGGTTAGTTCTTTGTATTTGTTTTGATTTATATACTGCATTTCTCATTACCTGTGCGTTGCTTACTGATTACCACGTAAAGCTAGAAGCCGAAGTGTGACTATGGCGGGATATTTCCTTGACCGTAGGAGCATGGCTGGCCTTGTCAACCCCTCGTATTCCGTATTTTGGGAAGCGGGGCGTGACATGGTTTTGTTGGTATCAGAGCCAGGTTTTGCTTCGATTGGGATTGTAGTTTTTCGTGTAGAGCTTGACAATCTAAGACATCCCTCGGTCTAGATTGTAAACTTGTTATTCTTAATCCTTATTCACATTGTGTGTTCTGCTATCCATCCGCTAGGGTTTCGGGTAACTCGGCAGAGTTACGTGGTTGTAATTGTGAACTACATCATAGTTACAATACTGTACTCTGTTTAAGTGACTTTGAGTCCTACAGTTGATTTCCACTTGTAATAAATTTCATCACACCCAATATTCTTGATTCCTTGCCTAATCCATATTATATTTTAATTCTTATAGCTTGTGCCTTATGTTGTCCTCAAAATTGTTGTTTCAGGACCATGTCTTCCAACGACTCTCTCCCTACCTCCACTCCCCAGAATCAGCCCGTAGAAATTCTGAATGCACTACCGGATCAGAAGGAAGCCCAAGAGCGAACAAACGACCTGTTAGCTGAGGGACTAAGAAGGCAGATGATTCAGGCACCAACGGAAGTCCTCAATCGTGAAGGGATCCCTGTTAGACGAGGAAAAGAGGTGAAGATGAAGCGCCCACTTATTTCCCCATGACCGAAGCGGCAGAAGACCCAACGTTGTGGGTACTGCAAGAAGCCAGAACACCTTCAGAGAGAGTGTCACCGCGCCAAAGGGAAATGCTTGATTTGCAGATCCAGCAAACACTTTGTCAATAGTTGCCCTAAAAGGAAGGAGCTACAAGGAGGCAGTTCGTCCACACCCTCCACTTCGGCTAAGTGATGGTTATTTCGTAGTTTGACCTTCGAGGATAGTGCGGACCCCGTGCAGGATTCAGCTCGCGAGACAGAAATGTGGCAGTCCAGAAATCAAAGAAGAATTATCACGTTTTCTACTTTCAATAAAGATGTTGTCACTCTTTTGTAAATATTTCTTTTTGTTTGAATCTTGTATCCGTCGAACTTTTAGCTGAATGCAATAAAACTCTGAGTTGTGATGTATGTACCGTTCTCTTGCTTCTCACTTTATTTTATACTATTCATTGCATCAGCATCTTTACATTTTAATTTTCCGTCCTTGCCTCCAGCATATCCTCCCTATGCCACTGTATCCTTGGATATCTTCCTAACGTACCCCACTGTCTAATCACGACTCTCTCTTTTCAGGTCATGGCCCACCTTGTAGAAGCGCTGCCTCTGGATGAGGACACACAGTCGTGCGTTTCCTCGGACTACATACTGGTAGGATCAGATGACGAGATCAACGGCCCACAGATTATTTTTGGAAACAGCGATTCCGAGGGTGAAGGATTCGCAGCCCCAGAAGTTAACTTGATCAGCGACTCGGACGACGAAGAGGAGGACCTCGGAGAAGACCCATTAGAGGAAGATTTCGAGGAGGACCCGATAGAAGAAAATCCAGAAGGAGAAAACCTTAGGGAGAACCCAGAAGGAGAGAATCATATGGAAACAGACCTCAATGAAGAAGCTCCAGTCGAGATAGAAGGACCAGAAGAACAAGACCCCACGGTAGAAGAACCGATCCCTGCGAGGCGATATGGGAATGGACGCCCCTATCTGAGCGCATGAGCCTACCGTAACCTGCTGACCCTCCATGACCGCGACGGACGTAATTGAGCTTTCGCCTCCCCGGGCCAAATAAGATCTATGTATAGTTAGGGCTACCTTTTAGTCGTCAGGGATGCCTTGTTCGGACCTTTCTGAAATGAAATAAATTGTTATGTTCGGTAATCTGGTGATTTTTTGGTTCACATGATGCTTGAACGTTTCCCCTATACATTTATTTTCCTCCAAAGATCCCTGACTGTCCACCCCTGCATCTTGGGCTGTCTTGACCCTCGCTGAAATTAAAAAGTACCGCACCCCGATCTTTTGAATAGGCCATCCTTCATCCTTCGTATGTGCTTTGTTTGAGACCCTTCTGGAGGAGAAATTGATGGTGAAATTTCCGAGTTCGCTAACCCTTCGGATTTCTGATTCGCATGGAGTATCGACCGTTTTCCTTCCCATACATCCCTTCCCCTCCTGAGGTTCATTACTGTTCACCCTTACTTCCTGTGCTGACCCGACCCCAATCTCTTCGGCCTTTAGTCTAAAGCCGTCACACTCCGACCTTTTTAGTAAGCTATACTCCATCAAATCCTTACCCTGAATAGCCCTCTACATTTTTGTGCTATTTCCTATTACCCTTGGGGACATCATTATTCAAAAATTTAGTTTTCAGTATTCTGTGTTTATCGAAAAGTGCGTGTTATTAACTACTCCCGTTTTGTGCATTTTAAGTACTACTATTCTTCCTATTTTCGGTAGCGCAACCATATATTGCGCATATTATTTTGGACCCTATTGTTCTATTGCATTGTCGACGTCTGTAGGACGCGTATAAGTGTGACTATAAGTAGTATGGGACACTTATGGAAGCACTTGTATGGGTGTCATAGGTAAGGCACCAGACACTGTCCATTTATCTTGGGTATCAGTCGGGACGTGCTTGATGGAGATCCTGTCTCCAGTTCTCGCGCAGACTTGTCATGGACCGAACGGTATTAGGTTATGGTTGGCGTTTGATGTAGACCACGGGGTGTGGGGTAATTTGAGTGTGAGTTCAATAGAATCTCGGGAGTCCCATGCCGGCATATATATGGAGATATATGGAGATTTACAGGGATATTATATGATTATTACCGTGAGTTACATTTTGGGCCCGTGGTCCCTTGCCCTTGGGTCCTACCCTTAGGTGGAGGACACTCACGAGTGGTTGACTCTCACACTTGGACTGACGATAGGCTTAGTGACATGTACAGTGAGACTTAGAGACTGATAGGGATAATGACATTGACATGCATTACTTACTGTATTGACACACCTGACATACTATTTTACTGCTTTACTGTTCACCTGCTCTTTTAGACAACCGCATTGGCTACTTCATGTTCATATCTCTACTATCTTGATTTACTGTTATGTATCCATTATTACTGTACGAGTTACCACTTGCACCTATGTATATATTGCTATCGTGTCGCTCTGACGACCTGAGTATGCATGCTCAGAGTGAGAAGTGGACTTAGCTTGGACCAGGACCAGACGTACCTCAAGGACATCGCGGACATTTTGATCAGCTACCCAGAACCATACTCTCTTGATTCCCACCTGGTTAGTTCTTTGTATTTGTTTTGATTTATATACTGCATTTCTCATTACCTGTGCGTTGTTTACTGATTACCACGTAAAGCTAGAAGCCGAAGTGTGACTACGGCGGGATATTTTCTTGACCGTAGGAGCATGGCTGGCCTTGTCAACCCCTCGTATTCCGTATTTTGGGAAGCGGGGTGTGACATGAGGGGTTGATGAGCTCGGGCGCACGGTCGTGGGGAAACGAACGGGAGAACGTGGGCGACGATGCGGGCGTGGGCGCGCGACGGGGCCGACGTGGGAATGAAGTCTCGCGCAGAAAAGTGCGGGAAAGACTGAATGGGGAAGAAGGGTTAGGGCACGGGTCGGGTTTGGGAGAAAGCGGGTAGGGTTAGGGATTTTGGGCCGGGGTGGAAATTTAATTAATTTGCTGTTGGGCTTTGGCTTGGAATTGGGCTGGGCCGGAGAGTTTGAAGGTTAATTAAATTTTATTTATGTTGGGCTGAAGAAAAAGGAAATTAAATATATGCTTATTGAAAGTTGGTTTGGGCTTGATTTTAATTGGTTTAGAAAACAAATACTACACCTTAAGCAACTAATCTTCACACAAAATAATAATACGGAAAAATGGGATAACATTCGGAGGCTTGGGAAAAAGTAGGAAAAATTCATAGATGGGAACGGGGATTTACATCATACCCCCCTTACAAAAATTTCGTCCTCGAAATTTAATAAGGATACAATGAAATAAAAGTACTAAACAAAGAGATGTGGAAAACGTGCACGGATATCTTCCTCCCGCTCCCAGGTAGATTCTTCTGGGGAACGACCTCCCCAAGACACTCGGACTAACGGAATGACCTTGTTCTTCAGCACTTTCTCTCTACGGTCGAGGATGGTGGTGGGCTGCTCCTCGTATGATAGGTCGGTACCCAAAGCTAGCTCCGAATAGTCCAGAACATAGCTCTCATCCCGAACATAACGCCGCAACTGTGACACGTGGAAGGTATTGTGCACACCAGCTAGCGATGAAGGCAAGGCAAGTCGATAAGCCGCCTCTCCTACTCGCTCTAGCACCTCAAAAGGTCCGATGAAGCGGGGACTGAGTTTTCCCCGACCTCCAAACCTGATAACTCCACGGGTTGGGGAAATCTTTAAGAACACGTGATCTCCGACTTCAAATTCTAGTGCTCTCCTGCTGGTTTCTGCCCAACTCTTCTGTCGATCCTGAGCCGTCTTAATACGCTGCCTGATCATTTGGACCTTGTCGACTGTCTGAACAATGAGCTCGGGACCCAATAATCTTCGCTCTCCCACATCATCCCAACAAACTAGGGATCGACACTTCCGTCCGTAAAGTGCTTCAAAAGGAGCCATCTGGATGCTAGCCTGGTAACTGTTGTTATAAGAAAACTCGACTAGATGCAGATGATCTTCCCAGGAACCCTGAAAATCCAACATGCAGGCTCTCAACATATCCTCGAGCGTATGAATCGTACCTCGGATTGTCCGTCTGTCTGCGGATGATAAGCTTTGCTGAACTTGAGGCGGGTACCCAAACTCTCCTGTAAGCTCCTCCAGAAGTGCGAAACGAATCTGGTGTCTCGATCTGATACAATGCTGATCGGGACTCCGTGAAGTCGCACTATCTCCTGCATGTATCTCTCTGCTAGTGACTCTGTTGACTGTCCCACTCGGAATGGTAAGAAGTATGCAGCTTTCGTGAGGCGGTCGACGATAACCCAAATGGCGTTGTTGCCTCTAGGGCTCCGTGGTAAGGCCGTCACGAAATCCATAGTAATGTGCTCCCACTTCCATTCTGGTATCGGAAGAGGTTGTAATAATCCTGCTGTCCTCTGATGTTCCGCCTTCACCTACTGGCAGACCAAGCATCTGGATATGAACCTCGCAATTTCTCGCTTCATCCCGTTCCACCAAAAATGCTGCTTTAGATCTCGATACATCTTTGTACCTCCCGGATGCACAGAATAAGCTGAGCTATATGCCTCAGCCAGTACTTCTTCTCGAACATCTCCTCTGGGTACGCAGAGTATGCTACCGAATCTCAGAGAACCGTCCTCATGTATGATTAAGTCCGTTCTCAGCCCGGCTTCTACTTGTGCTCTGAACTTTTGCAATCGAGGATCATCCGCTTGTGCAGCCTTGATGCGATCCACCAGGGAAGACTGCACCTGTAGTTGCCAAAACTGCCTGATTGTGCTCGGTGTAACGACTTCAAGCTCGAGTCTCTGAAAGTCCTCAATAATGCTCCTCTGACTGGTCAACATCATGACCGCTGGCTTACGACTGAGCACATCTGGTACAACATTTACTTTCCCCGGGTGATACTGAAGGTCCAAGTCATAATCCGCCATCAGCTCTAGCCATCGGCGCTGCTTCATGTTTAGTTCCTTCTGAGTGAAGACGTACTTCAGACTTTTATGATCCGTGTACACCTCTACTTTCTCGCCCAACAGATAGTGCCTCCAAATATTCAATACAAAGACCACTACAACTAACTCCAAGTCATGCGTAGGGTAGTTCCTCTCGTGATTTCTCAGCTGTCGAGAGGCGTAAGCAACCACCCGACCGTGCTGCATCAGAACACAGCCTAATCCCTTCACTGAGGCATCACTATGTATCACTAAACCACCGAAATCATCTGGTACTGTAAGATAGGCGCCGTGGTTAACTTCTGCTTCAGCGTCTCAAATGCCTGAGTACACTCTTCTGTCCACGCAAACGGTACCTCCTTCCGTGTCAGCCTCGTCAACGGTTCAGCGATTCTTGAAAAGTCTTGGACGAACCTCCGATAATAACCTGCCAATCCCAAAAAGCTTCTTATCTCGGCCACTGACTTCGGCGTTGCCCAATCTCTGAAAGATTCTATCTTTGCCGGGTCTACTGAGATGCCTTCGCTCTAAACGATGTGTCCCAAGAACTGAACCTTGTCGAGCCAGAACTCACACTTGCTCAATTTCGCATACAACTTCTCTTCCCGAAGAATTTGTAGAACCGTGCGCAAATGCTCGAGATGCTCCTCTCGGGTCTTCGAGTAAACAAGTATGTCGTCGATAAATACAACGACAAACGTGTCCAAGTACTTTGCAAACACCCTGTTCATCAAGTCCATGAATATTGCTGGAGCATTGGTAACACCTAACGGCATCACAAGGAACTCATAATGTCTGTATCGGGTCCTGAAAGCCGTCTTGCATATATCCTCAGCTGCTACTCTGATTTGATGATAGCCAAGACGGAGATCCAACTTCGAAAATACCTTAGCCCCACTTAACTGATCGAATAAGTCGTCGATGCGCGGAATTTGGTACTTGTTCTTTATTGTGACTTTGTTCAGCTCCCGATAATCTATACACATCCGCAGCGATCCATCCTTCTTCTTCACTAACAGAACTGGTGCACCCCACGGTGAAACGCTTGGCCGGATAAAACCCTTCTCCAGGAGTTCTTCGATTTGCTTCTTCAACTCCGCCAACTCAACCGGTGCCATTCTGTACGGGGCCTTGGAAACTGGTGCTGTACCTGGAGTCAAATCGATCGAGAATTCCAAGACGCGTGGAGGTGGTAGACCTGGTAAATCTTCAAGAAACACGTCCAGAAAGTCCCGAACAATCTCTGGGGCTGCGCTCTCATCAATCTCCATAGCTGACAACTCCTTTAGCTTGGCTCTATACTTGGCTAGTTCCAAAGATTCGCTGCCGCCTTTGAAAATAAACTCTGGGTGATTGGGAATGCGGAAGATCACATTCCTTGCTCGGCAATCAATAACTGCATGGAAGGTACTCATCCAATCCATCTCGAGAATTGCGTCATAGCTGCCTGTCCCGATCAAAAGGAAATTCGCATAGAATTCCCTGCCACACACTACAACCGGACAAGATCTACATTCTCGGCTAGATACTATCACGCCATTACCCGTATGTATTTCCCAACCCTTGGTTAAAGATTCATGTGGTATGGAGTGTGTATCAACGAAATGCTTGGATATGAAACAATGACATACTCCAGAATCAAATAGTACTCTAGCTGGCATGGAATGTACGAGTAGAATACCTGTGACAACTTCTCCTGAAGCCTCTGCCTGCTCGGCGGTCAAGGTGAAAGCCCGTCCCTAACCGCGACCTGTATAGAGTTACCTCTGCTCCTGTGGTCTCTGCTGCTGCGGTCCAGAACCTCCCTGTATCTCTGCTCGCTCAGGGCAACCGCTAATCCTGTGCTGACTGGATCCGCAAATCAAGCATTGTCCCTTGGCGCGGCGACAACCCTTCTGGGTATGCCCATCTCTATTGCAGTAGCCGCAAACTACGTTCTGTCTTTGGGGGCGATGCTGGGGCACGAACGGATGCTTCATCTGTGTTGTTCCAGGCCTGTGAACTGGTATGGCTCCTCGAGAAGGTGCATGGGTACATGCTGGAACGACTGGGGGCTTCCTGAACTTGTTGATCAATTTCTCCTGAATTCTCACCGCGTTGAGTACCTGTGCAAAAGTCTCCAACTCCAGTGACGCGATCAACTGCAGCAGCTCGAAATCAAGTCCCTGTAAGAAGCGTCTGGCCCTGGTGGCCTCTGAAGCGATCATGTATGGAGCAAATCGGCTCAGACTGTTGAACTCTGCCGCATATATGTCCACGGGGTGGCCATTCTGCTTCAGTAGAATGAATCTTTCTTCCATCTCTGCCTTGGCGGTGGAAGGGAAATAATGGTCTAAGAAGCACTCCTTGAATTTGTTCCATTCGATCGGCCTGTCTAGCCTGCTTTCTTCCACTGACCACCATGTACGGGCTTCATCTTCCAACTGGATCTTTATCATGTTCACTTTATCTTCCTCTGGCACCGTGGCGGCTGTCAGTAAGTTCTCCATATTCACCAGCCATTGCTCGGCCTTGAGTGGCTCGGCTAGCCCTGTGAATGCAATTGGATGCAACCTCCGGAAATCTAACACGGTGCCAGCCCTGGTAGAGTAAGCTGGTGGAGTAGTGCCCTCGGGGGCAGTAATGAGTGCGGAGGGTCCCCCCGCAGCGGTAATAGACCTGAGTCCCTCGGCGAGTAGATCCGTCTTTCTTTCCTGAGCTTCTGTGAAAGAGGTCAGTGCACTAAGTATCTTCTCCGTGCGATCCTGAGAACTTGAGTCCGAGGAGTGGTCGTTCGGGGACGTCATATCGCTGGAAGATTCAAAAGGATATGATTAGATTCAAGGATGGAAATCAGGAATAGTGAAGCGAAAATAATGTAATACAGTGTAGTTGATGTTATCCCTTGTTACTAAACACGTCTCTGATACCAACAAAACCATGTCTCGCCCCGCTTCCCAAAATACGGAAAACGAGGGATGACTAGGCCAGCCATGCTCCTACGGTCAAGGAATAATCCCGCCGTAGTCACACTTCGGCTTCTAGCATTACATGGTATTCAGTAAACAAAGCACAGCAGTAAAGGAAATACATCACTAAATTATTACATCAAATTCCATTGTTCACAAATTACAAATAAACATGAAGAGCTACTAACCAAGTTCAAATACACGATCTCTTTAGGGAAAGCAGAAAAGAAGAAAAAGGCACCCCTGACTAAATCTCCGCTAGCTCGAACGGTAAATCCGACTCCTGCGCTGGTTCTTCCTCGAGGTCTGAGCATGCATACTCAGGTCGTCAAAGCGACATAATAGCAATTTTATAATAATGACATGAAACATGCAAATAAGGTAGTAACAGTGAAAGTAAAATGCTGATAATCGCTATGTCACTAAATGATGCAAAGTATGATCTGTGTCCCTATCAGTCTCTAAGTCATGTTTGAAATCGAATAGTGGAAAGGAGGATCATGTTTAACGGGAGTCTCGTACATACCCGAGACAACGGCCCACATGCCCGGGACATAACCCTGTCAGCCGGATCGCTAGATCCTACCTAATATATATAAGAATCACTGTTCGAATGATCATCCTCTAAAACACGGTCCCGCTAAATACGATGCTCTTTCCACTTCGATTTCCCCTTTTTCCCCAGGTTTACACTATTGATGATTATGATTTAGTCGTGTACAAGTATGTACCAATAGCACGGTTTTGTCACTGTTCACTGTATTAATCACTGTCATGAATCATTCACTTTTCCATTGGCGTACTTGACACTCCTAAACCAATACCATTCACACACGATAATTCAATGTCCATTGAATAATAACGCGCACTATCACTATGTATATGGCAGTTGGGTAAGGTATGTACATTTATGCGGTTAACTAGTCATGTGTGATATGAACTATTATGCACGCCATAAGCTTACAAAAACTGCAGTAATTCATATGCTCAGAATTTAGTGAAACAATACAAATTCGGTAACAAGTACACTCTGTTGGAAGTTCAGCAAAATTTGTTTCAGTACAATCAGATTTTTGGTATTCAAGTTACAGCCGTTTCAATTTAAGTGCTCGCTGCAGGAAATTCAGTTTCTGAACTGAACGTCCGTTTCGCGACACGATTTTCACCCAGTTGGGCCCAGAATTTAGCGACGCTACAGTTGAATTAAATATAGGGTTTTCAATAGGGTTTCCAACTCAATAGACGGATTCTCAATCTCATCTCTATGTCAGAAATTATGCACTGTTCAATACTAGGGTATCAGTTCTGTTTCTGTTTGGGACTGTTATACGTCCTGTTCTTTTAAATTGCAGGTTAAATAGTAAACGACGATAAAAAGGGGTGAAATCACATGCGTTATTTAGATAACAGATTCATCTTCAATAAAGTGTAGGGTTCCGCAACATACAAGTTCAGGCGACAAGGTAGTGAGCATTACGAGATTGAAACCAACAGCCGGAGCTACTCTGGACTGCAGTCCAGAGCCGCTCTCCGAACCAATTCTTGTCATACTTTCAGTACAGAAACAATTAAGAACTTACATAGGGTTACAGGTCGTCGAGTCGGCTTCGATTTGAGCCCTCGAACGCATCATTTCAATGTGTAACCAATTAATTGTGATTTAAACAAGTTTCAGGTGCGGGAATTTCCCAGTTTTTATGGGTGTAATTGGGGGTGATCGTTTAAGCCAGTAAAAATCATATTTTTCAGTCTAATTTCTACACAATGTTCATTATCACATGGGCCAGATTATACGATCAATTTCCATCAGTTTAAAGAAAGGTTTTTGTTCGAGTTTTGCATCGAACACATACACTATTTTATGTCGCACTAAATGTTCATGTGGAATTTAACAGTATTTCAAGTTCTATTAAAACAATTAGCATGAAGCAAGTATATAACTTGCCTGGGGACGCTTTGGCGATGCACGGCAGCGGCAACGGCATGAACGCGCGACGAACGACACGGTTTGGACTCGCGGCCTCGACTCGCGTTTCGGGTTCGTCGTCGGAGTTGCCCGGAGATGGCTCGTGTTCGCCGGAAGCGAAGTGGGATGCTCTGTGGATCTCCTGGGATGTGCTGGGGTCGACGATGGTCGGCGGTGGTCGCTCCGACGACGGGCAGCAGTGAGGTTCGAGGCTCGCAGTGAGGGGAAAGGTTAGTGGTTTTGGAGAGAGAGGGAGCAGTGGGGCTCGGGTTTGGTGGTGATGGTGATGATGATACAGAGGATGCAGAGGGTCGACGATGTGGCCGGCGGCGCGATGGGAGCTCGTCGGCGAGAGGGTGCAGGGGCTCGAGCTCGGGTGCAGTGAGGGCTCGGCGGTGGGCTGAGTTCACAGGCGAGGGAAGATGAACTCGGTGGGGTTCGAGTTCAGAAGAGAAGGAAGCGAGGGAGGAGAGATGAGGAGAGTCGTCATCGACGTCGTTGTCGGGGATGAGCGGGGTGCAGTGGGTTTTCTTGGAGAGAGGAGATTTGAGAGCGAGAGTGAGAGGGAGAGAGGAGAAAGGGGAGACGAGGGGTTGATGAGCTCGGGCGCGCGGTCGTGGGGAAACGAACGGGAGAACATAGGCGACGATGCGGGCGTGGGCGCGCGACGGGGCCGACGTGGGAATGAAGTCTCGCGTAGAAAAGAGCGGGAAAGACTGAATGTGGAAGAAGGGTTAGGGCACGGGTCGGGTTTGGGAGAAAGCGGGTAGGGTTAGGAATTTTGGGCCGGGGTGGAAATTTAATTAATTTGCTGTTGGGCTTTGGCTTGGAATTGGGCTGGGCCTGAGAGTTTGAAGGTTAATTAAATTTTATTTATGTTGGGCTGAAGAAAAAGGAAATTAAATATATGCTTATTGAAAGTTGGTTTGGGCTTGATTTTAATTGGTTTAGAAAACAAATACTACACCCTAAGCAACTAATCTTCATACAAAATAATAATATGGAAAAATGGGATAACATTCGGGGGCTTGGGAAAAAGTAGGAAAAATTCATAGATGGGAATGGGGATTTACAATGGCACCATGTATCGAAAGTTTAGACAGATGCGGCCGATGTAGCAGATTTCGTCAGATTCCCCCTCATTGTGAGTGGTTTTTTTTATTGTGGGGACGCTCTTCCCTGCAGACGCAAGCCCCTGCAATTAATTACGCTACCGTATCGCAGTAACAACTTTCTCCTTCTCCAGATTGTCACTTCGTGTCGTGTATGTTTGTTTTGTTTTTTGGTTGCCCGTGGATTGTATACGGAGACTAATGTATGTTGTCGCCCGTAGGGCGTGGATTAGTCAAAATCCGTATTTTCTTAGATTTGGGTTTGGGGTTGGGGTTTAAGGATGCGTTAGTCTCATTTGAGACTAAGATTAATTTAAACGTTTGTTAAGGATACGTTTGTCTAATTTTAGACTAAGATGAACTTAACGGGATCGTTTAGATCCAACAAAAGAGCATTTGGGCTCTATTGTTTTAGTTTAGGGACTTTGCGGTCTAGTTTAAAGATATCATAGTCTTTGGAGTTTAAAGACGTCATAGTCTGTAAAGTTTAAGGACATCATAGTCCATGAGTTTAAGGACCCCACAGTCCGTAAAGTTTAAGGACGTCATAGTCTATGAGTTTAAGGACCCCACAGTCCATGGAATGTCTGGTTGTCGGGACCCGTCACCTCTCTGAAGACGTTGAAGCATTACAATGACAAATATCAGAGGAGTGAAGAGATATACCCTTGAACCAATATTGGTTAGAAGATCTGTAGTCCAATTTTGGAATTAAGATCAAAGATTTGTGAGCACATGGGCTCAATTGATCTGAATTAGGGATTTGTGGCCACTTTGGGCTCGGCCCATTTAATTAAGATGTTGAACATTTAACAATGCTGAGCATTGGTTTGGGCTCTGACAATCTTTTTGTCTTTTATTGAGTGCTGAACACTCATCATAGCTCTGGGCTTTTATTTATAGAACAGTTTATGTTCTTTCACCACACACATGAGGAGCACATAGCGCGCTTGGCGCTATGTGCCAGATAATGAGCGCAAAGCGCTTCTTGTGAGTAGCGCACACGTGAGGAGCACGTGGCACGCTTGGCGCTATGTGCCAGAAAATGAGCGCAAAGCGCTTCTGTCAAGTAGCGTACATATGAGGAGCACGTGGCGCGCTTGGCGCTATGCGCCAGATATTGAGCGCAGTACGCTTCTGTCAAGCAGCGCACACGTGAGGAGCACATGGCGTACTTGGCGCTATGCGCCAGATAATGAGCGCAATGCGCTTCTTTAAATTTGGAGCGCTAAAGCTCTTTTTAGGCAGTTTTGCGCCCTGAGAATTAAATTCTCTTTCTTATAAGAGACTTTGTCTCATGGCTCTAAAAACAAAGTTCTTATCTTTTATAAGAGATATTTCAATCTCTTATGTTTTTGGTGAAAGGCTTTGCCATTATGGATCTATGATCCTAAGAGAATTAAATTATTCTCCCCTCTTTTATAATGAGATATTATAATCTCTGAAAGACAATTTTTCTTATAGATCTATGATCTGAAGAAGATTAAGTTCTTCCCCTTATTTTTTATGATGAGATATTTTAATCTTTGTTGTGAAAGACCTTGGTCTTATAGATCTATGATCTTAGAAAAAGAAGTAAATTCTTCTTTTAATATGAGGTGATTTCGTCTCTCTGTTCTTTTTTTACCTTGAAGAAAATTTTCTTCTTCTGAGAGCTTGCTCTTTGTCTCAGAAATTTCTCAAAGTTTATGGTGGGGGTCCTCTTTTTTAGACTTGAAGTCTTGGGGCCTTTATATAGGGCAAGCTGATTTGTTGAATCAGTTAAAGAGATCTTTTCTCTAATTGATTTGGGGATTTCCCCACCGTTGGATCTTTGATCCTAGGGCTTCTGATTTACAGAAGGCAATTTTCTTGTTTTTAATAAGATTGAGAAATCTTTCCCCAGACAGAATTTATTCTGTATTTTAGTGATTTTTTATCACCATTGGATCATTGATCCGACGGTGCTCTGATTTACAGAGCAAAATCTTTTTGTTTGGAAAGATTCTGAAGAATGTTTTCTCAACAGAATTTTATTTTGGTAAATTGATGATTTTTAATCATGTTCGTTGGATCTTTGATCCAATGTTTAGGAACATTTAGTTTCAGCGCTAGCGCTCTCGTGCTTTGCACGTGGTGCGCTGCTTAGAGTGCAGCGCACTTAGCGCTAGCGCTTACGCGCTTTGCATGTAGGCGCTGCTTCAGAGCGCTGGTGCTCTTAGTGCTAGCGCGTCCGTGCTTTGCACGTGAGCGCTGCTTGCTGACGCTTCTATGAAGCACTGCTTCATTTCAAATTTTGAAAATTTGAACAGAGGTTTGTTCTGATTGGGGGAACAGCGCTGTTTCTTTCTTTGTGCATTTTTCTGAAGTGTTCAATTCACTGTTCTATCCTGGATCTTCGATCCCCAAGAACAAATTCATCCCCATGAGAATTAAGTTCTCATTTGCGGGGGACTTATCTCATGGATCTCAGATCCAGGGGAAAGAACTATGTTCTTTTATGAGGGTTAAACCCTTAGATATGCAGATGAGATACTATGATCTCTATTACTTTTATTTACCTCGAAGAAAGTTCTTCTTCTTTCTTCTCTCTTAAAACTTTCTCTTTTTTTTTGCTTGTTCTTTTTGAACTTGAATTTTATGGGGGGGGGTCCTTTGTACAAGACTTGAAGTCTTGGGTCCTTTATATAGTAGAGAAAGATTTGTTGATTTAGTTAAAGAAATCTCTCATTGAGAGATCCTTAATTGATCTAGGGATTTTATCCACCGTTGGATCTTTGATCTAAGGACTTCTGTTTTACAGAAGATATTTTTCTTGTTTTTAACAAGATTGGGGAAATATTTTCCCATACAGAGTTTATTCTGTAGCTTGATGATTTTTAATCACTATTAGATTTTTAATCCAACGGTGCTCTGTTTTACAGAGAGTAATCTTTCTCGTTTAGAAAGATCCAAGGAATATTTCCTCAACAGAATTCAATTTTGTATTTTGATGATTTATCATCTCCGTTAGATCTTTGATCCAATGGCAGAGAACTTTTAGTTCTGGCGTCGGCGCCCTTGTGCTAGGCACGTGAGGCGCTGCCTCAGAGTTTTTAACTCTTGGCGCTGGCGCGCTCGTGCAAGGCATGTGAGGTGCTGCCTCTTTCAAATTTTGAACAGAGCTTTGCTCTTTTATTGGGGGAAACAAATGCCCCCCGCCGTTGCGCTCACGTAGCTTACACGTGAGTGTGGCGGTGGTAGCTTTTCCACCGTTGGATCTTCATGGAAGTTGAATCGTCTTCCCATGCCTATAAGTAAGGCCTTTGGCCCTTGAGATAACTGTTGTTCATCTTCTTTTGTTCTTCCTTCTTCTGAGAATTTAATTCTCCTTTCAAAGCTTAGATCTCTGCCCAAAGAAATCTTTTCTAAAGTTAGAACTCTGCCCAAAAATTTGGTAAGGATCATAATCGAACCCATTAATCAGAGCTTTGCTCTTCTTAGATCACAGATCTTTAAGATGTATTTTTAGGGTTATTTAACCCATTAATTAGAACATTGTTCATCTTCCATGAAGAACTCCTAGAATTTATTTTGCAGATCTCAAAGATCTTGGGATTTTACTCTGTAAAAAGCTTTGCTTTTAAGGGTTCTGGTAGATTATACCATTGTTTTTACAGAGCATAGCTCTTTAGAAAAAGTTTTGGGGGATTTTATTCCATTCTTAATTAAAGTTGACAGATGTGACATCTGTTTGCAGAGCACAGCTCTCGAGAGAGTTTAACTCCTTGGCCTAATGAGATTTCTCATTAAATGAGAATCTTCTTAGGATTTCACTCTTAATGAGTGACTGCCCCATCAATGTGGGACGTTATCTTGATTTTGTGGGTCCCCCTTTGTCCCTTTCTTCTGCATTGCAATTCGGTATAATTTTTGAAGTACCAAGAGTCAGAATTCGGAATATAGCGTTGACAACTAAGCCCTCGTCTCTTTTCGTGCAGGTACTATGGCTCTCGACTCTTCCTTCCCTTTTGTACGTTCTTAGAGCACCTTTGCGCCCGTGGATCGGGAAGTCTTCGTGCTCATTAAAGATCACGATTCAGAGCAGGAATATCTTCATCTATGGGGTCATGGTACAATCAGATTATTCAGGGTCGGCGCAGTTTTTCTTGTGTAGTACCCTCAGAGCCCATTTCAGAAATTCACTACGCCGGCTCGCCTCAAGTGAATTACGTTGTAGAGGAGGTCAACTGGACCTCGGAGGGCCGCCTTCAGCCTTCTATGGCTTCAATACCCGTACAGCCGCCGATGGCTTTAGATATCTTGGGGCGACGCATATGTCAAGGCGAGTCGCGCCCTTGAGGACAAGTATATATGATTGGTTTGACTCCTCGCCATTCAGCCGATACCTGCAGTTGGCTCGATACATCCTGTCGGCCAAGAAGTCGTTGTTGCTGAAGCTCGGGTTGTACCCTGCAATTATGCTTCTCTTTTCCAATATCCTGCGCCTCATGTATGGTGGGTAAAGGCTTTCCTGGAGCAATGGAACATCTTGACTCACACCTTTCTTCTATCGGACCGGGAAGTTTCGATTCCCTGGGAGGAGTTCATGGAAATTTCGGGCCTACCCGTCAGAGGGGAACATTACAAGTAGATACTTCCCCCTGACGAGTGCATCTTCGCCACCAAATCAGTGGTGATGGACCTTACCCCAGAGAATGCCGTTCAACATCGATTCCTGAGCCTAATCAAGGTGTTGAACTGTCACGCCCTGCTTCCAAAAATACGGAATACGATGGGTGACAAGGCCAGCCATGCTCCTACGGTCGAGGAAATATCCTGCCGTAATCACACTTCGGCTTCTTGCACTACATAGTAATCAGTAATCATAGCACAGGTAATGAGAAATGCAGTCACTAAATACTACCAAAATAGATACAAAACTAACCAGATGGAAATCAAGGAAAAGACAACACTGACGTGGCCGATCTAGATGTCCACCATATCCTCGAGGTACGGCCGATCCTGATCCGAGCTAAGTCCATTTCTCACTCTGAGCATGCACACTTAGGTCGTCAGGGCGACACATATAGCAATAAATATATATATAATGGGTATGCAGTATTATTGAACATGAGAAGTACAACAAAATGCAGAACATGCGTATAATAATTATCAACTGAATATGAAAAGTGCAATATGGGTATCATGTCAATAAACTGGCAATGCGTATGTCACTACTTATCGGTCACTAAGTCAATGAAATCAATTGATGGAGAGGATACTCATGTTTAACAAGGGTCTCGTGCATGCCCGAGACTACGGTCCACTGTGCCCGGGATATAACCCTGTCAGCCGTGCCGCTAGGCCCATGACCTAAAGTATGTATGTGTGTGTGTGTGTGTGTGTCACTGATAGCGAATGATCATCCTCTAAATCACTGTACCTTGCTAAATATGAGTTCCATTTCACCTTGATTTCCCCATTCCCCAGGTTATAGTATGCATTCATGTATTAGATAGGTTCTGAACAAATACGTATCGTTGTCACTTTCAATCACTTTTCCACTAATCATTATCACTGTCGTATTTGCCACAACCCAATTATTAACCCTAATATATCGACAATGCAGAACAATCGCTAGGTTTCAATGCGAATGATCACTATGCAGCAGGTATATAGCAAACACGAAAAATAAGCAGAAATGCACCAGACATGTATTCACTATTTCAATGACGACCAATACCATATAACTTGTAAAATTTACGATAAATCACACGTATGGAATCGAACAAAATAATATAAAAGGCGTACGAAGTACACTTGATTATCTAAGCCGTAAAATTTATTTCATGTCGTTCGAAGTTCAGGTTAGGGAATTATCATCATTTTAAGGCAGCGATCGATTTCTGAAATTCCAGTTTCAGAACTGAAAGCCCAACTTCGTGCGCATTTTACCAGTGATTATGTTCAGATTCTGTCACGCCCCGCTTCCCAAAATACGGAATACGAGGGGTTGACAAGGCCAGCCATGCTCCTACGGTCGAGATAATATCTCTCCGTGGTCACACTTCGGCTTCTAGCTTTACGTGGTAATCAGTAAACAATGCACAGGTAATGAGAAATGCAGTAAATAAAACAACACAAACACAAAGAACTAACCTGATGGAGATCAAAAGAGTATAGCTCTGGGTAGCTGGTCAAAATGTCCGCGATATCTCCGGGGTACGTCAGGTCCTGGTCCAGGCTAGATCCCCTCCTCACTCTGAGCATGCATACTCAAGTCGTCAGAGCGACACGATAGCAACATATACATAGGTGCAAGTGGTAACTCGTACAGTAATAATGAATATATAACAGTAAATCAAGATAGTAATGATATGAACATGAAGTAGCCAATACTGATGTCTAGAAGAGCAGGTGAACAGTAAAGCAGTAAAGTAGCATGTCAGGTGTGTCGATTCAGTAAGCAATGCATGTCAATATCACTATCCCTATCAGTTTCTAAGTCTCACTGTACATGTCACTAAGCCTATCGTCAGTCCAAGTGTGAGAGTCGACCACTCGTGAGTATCCCCCACCCAAGGATAGGACCCAAGGGTGAGGGACCACGGGCCCAAATAAAACACACGGTAATAATCAGTGATAACCATGTAAATATCCATATATCTCCATATATATATATATGCCGGCATGGGACTCCCGAGATTCTGTTGAACTCACACTCAAACTACCTCACACCCCATGGTCTACATCAAACGCCAACCATAAACTCAAACACCAGTCGATCCATGACGAGTCTACGCGAGAATTGAAGACAGGGTCTCCATCAAGCATGTCTCGACTGATACCCAAGCTAAATGGACAGTATTTGGTGCCTTACCTATGACACCCATACAAGTGCTTCCATAAGTGTCCCATACCACTTATAGTCCCACTTATACGCGTCCCACAGACGTCGACAATGCAATAAATCGATAGGGTCCACTGATTGTGTACAAGTACGTGTCACTATCACTTATCCATTCATGCTCGACCACTAACATACTTGCCACAATCAGACGCTAAAACCTAACACTGGGTAATGCACATGATCACTAGGTTACCAATGCAATAACATATATGTAATGTGATGAAAATACGATAATTCAGGCATGATTAAGATGTCATCACTCGGTGTCACATCCCTTGCATAATTTATCATAAATCACACATGCAAAATTCAGCGAAACAATGAACAGGGGATAAGTAGTACGTTTGATTATCTAACTAGAAAATCTGGTTTCACGTCAATCGGGTTTCGGGATCACTAGATATGGCCATTTCCTTTTAAGCGTTCACTGCTGGAAATCCGGTTTCAGAGTCGGAAGTCTGTTTCGTAACGCATTTCAATCCCAATTGGGATCAGAATTTAGCGACGTTACAGTTGAATGAAATTTAGGGTTTTCAATAGGGTCTTCAACGCAATAGATGGATTCTCAATCGCGTCTGTACGTCAAAAGTTATGCACTGTTCAACACTAGTATGTCAATTCTGTTTCTGTTTGGGACTGCTAGACGTCCTGATCTTTAAAATTGCAGTTTAAATAACAAACGACGATATAACGGGGTGAAATCACTTGAGTTATTTATCTACCAGATTGATCTTCAATAAAATGCAGGGTTCCGCAACATACGAGTTCAGGAAACAAGGTAGTAAACGTTACGGGGCAGAAAACAATAACCAGAGTTGCTCTGGACTGCAGTCCAGAGCCGCTCTCCGAACCAATTATCATCATAATTTCAGTACAGAAACCATTAAAAACTTGCATAGGGTTACAGTTCGTCGAGTCGGCTTCGATTTGAGCCCTCAAACGCCTCATTTCAATATGTACACAATTTATGGTGATTTTAACAAATTTCAGGTGCGGGAAATTCCTAGTTTTTACGGGTGTAATTGGGGGTGATCGTTTAAGCCGTTAACAATTGTATTTTCCAGTAAAATTTCTACACAGTACTCATTATCACACGGACCAGCATATGTAATTAAGTTCCGTCAAATTAAATGAAGGTTTTCGTTCAGATCTTGCATCGAACACTTATGTTATATAAGATTTCACGAAACGTTAACGTGGAACTTATAGTATTATGAAATGTAACGGATATAATATAGCATGCAGCAAGTAGGGTACTTGCTTGGAGACGTTTTGGCGATGCACGACAGCGGCAACGGCACGAACGCACGACGAACGACCCGGCTAGGGTTCGCGGCCTCGGCTCGCGTTCGGGTTCGACGTCGGAGTTGTCCGGGGATGCCTCGCGTTCGCTGGATGCGGAGTGGGATGCTCTGTCGATCTCCTGGGGTGTGCTGGGCTTGGGCCAGGGAGTTAATTTAAATTCCTTATTATTTTTTTTCTTGGGCTTTAGGAAAGGGCAGGGCCGGCGGGAAAATGGGGTTTATTTTTTATTTAAAAGGGAAATGGGCTGGGTTTTGGAACGGAAAAATATAAAAGAATTAGATAATAGGGTTTTGGGTTACTTTAGGGAAGAATAAAAAGGGTTTAAGTATTAGAATTAGTTTGAGGAAAAATGGATTTAAGAAGGGAAAGTAGGATAAGAGAATTAGGATAAAATAATTATAAATACAATTAGGTAAATTTGTAAGTGACCCATATTTAATAAAAATACGGCTATTGGCCTATAAAAGAACCGGGTATTATATCATACCACCCTTACAAAAATTTCGTCCTCGAAATTTAAAAGAACGATAAGCTATAAAATAATAAGCGAAAAGTTACCATATCGAACACTAACACATAGTAATTTACTTAAAATAGGTAGGTAAAGATTGAAGGTCTATAAATGTATAAAACTAACGTAACAAAGGGCAGGTCTAAGTAAGTACAAGGAAGACTCAAACATAAGGGCAAACTACATGTATAAGAGAATAAAAATAACAATAACAACCAATAATATTCGAGGCGTGCTCGATAAAATCGAAACCCAAAATATGTATACATATGTATATCGAACCAGCGCAGCTAAGATAATAGCATCAGACATAACCATCTATAATAGCAACCTATAAGTATAATACCCGAGAAAACTAGAGTAACAATATTAAAATGGTGAAGGATTTGTCGATAGGTTAAAACACCCTAGTATAATGTATCGATCAAAAAGAAAATAAATTTTAAAGTAACTTAGAAAATCCACATGGTGAAATAAGAAACATAGCATAAACTAATATGTGCAATATATGGTTACGCTATCAAAAAAATAATGGGAAGATTAGTAGTGAAGTACTTGAAATGCATAAAACGTAGATAGTTAATAACACGTACTTTTCGATAAATACAAGATAATGAAAACTAAATTTTCGAATAACGATATCCCTAAATATAGTTAGGGTAATAGGAAAAGGCACAAAGATGTATTGAGCTAGCCCGGGTAGGGATTACGATGGAATATGGCTCACTCAGAAGGTCGGAGTGTGACACTTTAAACTGAAGGTCGAAAAAACCGGGGTCGGGTCAGCACAGGGTGTAAAGGTGAACAGTAATGAACTACAGGAGGGAAGGAATGTATGGGAAAGAAAACGGTCAATACATCATGCGAATCAAAGATCCGAAGGGTTAGCGAACTCGGAAATTTCACTATCAATTCCTCCTCCAGAATGATCTCAAACAAGGTACAAACGAAGGATGAAGAGTGGCCCATTCAAAAGATCGGGGTGCGGTACTTTTTAATCTAAGCGAGGGTCAAAATAGCACAAGGTGCAGGGTGGACAGTCAGGGGTCTCAGGAGGAAAATAAAGGTATAGGGGAAACAGTCAAGCATCATGTGAACCAACAAGATCAAAAGATTGGCGAACTCAGCAAATTTATTTCATTCCGGAAAATTTCAAACAAAGCATTCTCGAAAGTAAAAGTTGGCCCTAAACTATATATAGATTTCATTTGGCCAGAGGAGACGAAAGCTAAATCACGTCAGTCGCGGTTGTGGAGGTTCAGCAGGATACGGTAGGCTCGCGCGCTCAGATAGGGGCGTCTATTTCCATATCGCCTCGCAGGGATCGCCACTGGAAGTTCTTCTGCCATGGGGTCTTCTTCTTCTGGCCCTTCTTCTTCGACTAGAGTTTCTTCATCGAGGTCTGATTCTACGTGATCTTCTTCTGCTGGATCTTCCTCCATACGATTTTCTTCCATTGGATTCTCCCCAAGGTTTTCCTCTCCAGGATTTTCTTCAATCGGGTCCCCCTCGGAATCTTCCCCCATTGGGTCCTCTTCGAGGTCCTCTTCTTCGTCGTCAGAGTCGCTGACTATGTTGACTTCTGGGGCTGCGAATCCCTCACCCTCGGAATCGCTGTTTCCAAAAATAACCTGTGGGCTGTTGATCTCGTCATCTGATCTTACCAGCGTGTAGTCCGAGGAAACGCACGACCGTGTGTCCTCATCTAAAGGCGGCGCTTCTCCAAAGTGGGCCATGACCTGAAAAGAGAGAGTCATGATTAGACAGTGGGACACAATAAGAAGATATCCAAGGATACGGTGGCACAGGGAGGTTATGCTGGAGGCAAGGACGGAAAATTAAAATGTAAAAATGCTGATGCAATGAATAGTATAAATAAAGTGAGAAGCAAGAGAACGATACATACATCACAACTCGGAGTTTTATTGCATTCAGCTAAAAGTTCGACGGATATAAGATTTCCAACGAAAAGAAATATTTACAAAAGAGTGACAACATTTTTATTGAAAGTAGAAAACGTGATAATTCTTCTTTGATTTCTGAACTGCCGCATTCCTGTCTCGCGAGTTGTATTCTGCGCGGGGTCCGCACTATCCTCGAAGGTCGAACTACGAAATAACCATCACTTAGCCGAAGTGGAGGGTGTGGACGAACTGCCTCCTTGTAGCTCCTTCCTATTAGGGCAACTATTGATAAAGTGTTCGCTGGATCCGCAAATCAGGCATTTCCCTTTGGCGTGGCGACAATCCCTCTGAAGGTGTCCTGGCTTCTTGCAGTACCCACAACATTGGGTCTTCTGCTGCTTCCGTCGTGGGGGAACAAGTGGGCGTTTCATTTTCACCTCTTTTCCTCGTCTAACAGGGATCCCTTTACGATTGGAGACTTCCACTGGTGCCTGAGTCATCTGTCTTCTTAGTCCTTCAGCTAACAGGTCGTTTGTTCGCTCCTAGGCTTCCTTCAGACTTTGCAGTGCATACAGAATCTCTACGGTTTGATTCTGGGGAGTGGAGATAGAGGAAGGGTCGTTGGGAGACATGATCCTGAAACAACAATTTTAGGACGGCATAAGATACAGGGGGAAAATCAGAACAAGATGTAAAATTGACAATGAAACAAGAATATCAAGTGAGGTGAAGCCTAATCGAGCGGAAAATAAATGTAGAATTCCAAGTTACCCAATAGAGTACAGTATTGTAGCTATGCTGCAGTTCATAATTACAACGACGTAACTCTACTAAGTCACTCAAAACTCTAACGGATGGAGTCAAAATATGGCATGACGAATAGTAAAGATTCAAGTCAAGGATAACAGTTCACAATCTGGGCCGAAAGAGCGACCTAAATTGTCAAGCTCTACTCGGAAACTGCAATCCCAAAAGAAAGCAAAACCTGGCTTTGATACCAACAAAACCATGTCATGCCCCGCTTCCCAAAATACGGAATACGAGGGGTTGACAAGGCCAGCCATGCTCCTACGGTCGAGGTAATATCTCTCCGTGGTCACACTTCGGCTTCTAGCTTTACGTGGTAATCAGTAAACAATGCACAGGTAATGAGAAATGCAGTAACTGAAACAACACAAACATAAAGAACTAACCTGATGGAGATCAAAAGAGTATAGCTCTGGGTAGCTGGTCAAAATGTCCGCGATATCCCCCGGGTACGTCAGGTCCTGGTCCAGGCTAGATCCCCTCCTCACTCTGAGCATGCATACTCAGGTCGTCAGAGCGACACGATAGCAACATATACATAGGTGCAAGTGGTAACTCGTACAGTAATAATGAATATATAACAGTAAATCAAGATAGTAATGATATGAACATGAAGTAGCCAATACGGATGTCTAAAAGAGCAGGTGAACAGTAAAGCAGTAAAGTAGCATGTCAGGTGTGTCGATTTAGTAAGCAATGCATGTCAATGTCACTATCCCTATCAGTCTCTAAGTCTCACTGTACAGGTCACTAAGTCTATCGTCAGTCCAAGTGTGAGAGTCGACCACTCGTGAGTATCCCCCACCCAAGGGTAGGACCTAAGGGCGAAGGACCACGGGCCCAAATAAAACGCACGGTAATAATCAGTGATAACCCTGTAAATCTCCATATATCTCCATATATATATATATATATGCCGGCATGGGACTCCCGAGATTCTGTTGAACTCACACTCAAACTACCCCACACCCCGTGGTCTACATCAAACGCCAACCATAAATTCAAACACCAGTCGATCCATGACGAGTCTACGCGAGAACTGAAGACAGGGTCTCCATCAAGCATGTCTCGACTGATACCCAAGCTAAATGGACAGTATTTGGTGCCTTACCTATGACACCCATACAAGTGCTTCCATAAGTGTCCCATACCACTTATAGTCCCACTTATACGCGTCCCACAGACGTCGACAATGCAATAAATTGATAGGGTCCACTGATTGTGTACAAGTACGTGTCACTATCACTTATCCATTCATGCTCGACCACTAACGTACTTGCCATAATCAGACGCTAAAACCTAACATTGGGTAATGCACATGATCACTAGGTTACCAATGCAATAACATATATGTAATGTGATGAGAATACGATAATTCATGCATGATTAAGATGTCATCACTCGGTGTCCTACCCCTTGCATAATTTATCATAAATCACACATGCAAAATTCAGCGAAACAATGAACAGGGGATAAGTAGTACGTTTGATTATCTAACCATAAAATTTGGTTTCACGTCAATCGGGTTTCGGGATCACTAGATATGGCCATTTCCTTTTAAGCGTTCACTGCTGGAAATCCGGTTTCAGAATCGGAAGTCCGTTTCGTAACGCATTTCAATCCCAGTTGGGATCACAATTTAGCAACACTACAGTTGAATGAAATTTATGGTTTTCAATAGGGTCTTCAACGCAATAGACGGATTCTCAATCGCATCTGTACGTCAAAAGTTATGCACTGTTCAACACTAGTATGTCAATTCTGTTTCTGTTTGGGACTGCTAGACGTCCTGATCTTTAAAATTGCAGTTTAAATAACAAACGACGATATAACGGGGTGAAATCACTTGCGTTATTTATCTAACAGATTGATCTTCAATAAAATACAGGGTTCCGCAACATACGAGTTCAGGAAACAAAGGTAGTAAACGTTACGGGGCAGAAAACAATAACCAGAGTTGCTCTGGACTGCAGTCCAGAGCCGCTCTCCGAACCAATTATCATCATAATTTCAGTAAAGAAACCATTAAAAACTTGCATAAGGTTACAGTTCGTCGAGTCGGCTTCGATTTGAGCCCTCGAACGTCTCATTTCAATATGTACACAATTTATGGTGATTTTAACAAATTTCAGGTGCGGGAAATTCCTAGTTTTTACGGGTGTAATTGGGGGTGATCGTTTAAGCCGTTAACAATTGTATTTTCCAGTTAAATTTCTACACAGTACTCATTATCACACGGGCCAGTATTTGTAATTAAGTTCCGTCAAATTAAATGAAGGTTTTCATTCATATCTTGCATCGAACACTTATGTTATATAAGGTTTCACGAAACGTAAACATGGAACTTATAGTATTATGAAATGTAACGGATATAATATAGCATGCAGCAAGTAGGGTACTTGCCTGGAGACGTTTTGGCGATGCACGGCAGCGGCAACGGCACGAACGTGCGACGAACGACGCGGCTCGGGTTCGCGGCCTCGGCTCGAAATCGGATTCGACATCGGAGTTGTCCGGGGATGCCTCGCGTTCGCTGGATGCAGAGTGGGATGCTCTGTTAATCTCCTGGGGTGTGCTGGGCTTGGGCCAGGGAGTTAATTTAAATTCCTTATTATTTTTTTTTTCTTGGGATTTAGGAAAGGGCAGGGCCGGCGGGAAAAAGGGGTTTAGTTCTTATTTAAAAGGGAAATGGGCCGGGTTTTGGAACGAAAAAATATAAAAGAATTAGATAATAGGGTTTTGGGTTACTTTAGGGAAGAATAAAAAGGGTTTAAGTATTAGAATTAGTTTGAGGAAAAATGGATTTAAGAAGGGAAAGTAGAATAAGAGAATTAGGATAAAATAATTATAAATACAATTAGGTAAATTTGTAAGTGACCTATATTTAATAAAAATACGACTATTGGCCTATAAAGGAACCGGGTATTACAAATTCAGGTATTGCCCTAGTTGAATAAAATCTATTTCTGTCACTTAAGTTTCCAACGCATCAAATGGATTATCAATCGCACCTCTATATCAGAAGTAATGTTCAGTTTAATGTGACGGTGTAAGGAATATTACTGCAGAAACTGCAGAACATAGCGACACTCCAAAATACAATTTAAATATCAAACAATGGTGAAAATGCACGGGACCAGATTCATGTGTTGGATAATTAAGTTATCTACGTGACCATATGGGGCTTCGTGCATTTTCAGTTTTATGCGGGTATGTACTGGTGCTTAAATTCAGGTTTCCCCCATGGAATGCTGCCCCGGACTGAAGTCTAGAGTTGCATTCCAAATCAATTCTCATTACCGTAATCTATCAATATCGAAAAATAAACTATATATGGGTCTAGATTATCGAGTCGTATTCGATATGAGCTGTAGAACATCACATTCCAATCTGTATTTAATTTACAATGATTTTAATAAGCAACATGCGCGGTAAAATTTTAGATTTGATGTTGCTAGACGGAAGTATCATTTCATAGCGATGAAGTCAATATTTTCATCTCAATTTCCTATAGGTCATTTATTATCATTAAATGGTTTTATGTGTCATAAATTCCGCCATTTTGAAATGAGATTTTCATTAGGGTAGTGTATCGAACACTCTTGCATTATATACATGTCACGATTAAAATATCAGTTTTACCCAATTAATTAATGTGTGATTCAATCACTATAAGTCCTACATGATCCTAGAAAAGGAATATTAAACCCAAATATGTCATACTCAGTATGATTAAATAACGATGGTCACACATTAGAATGTAACTGTCACGCCCTGCTTACCAAAATACGGAAAACGAGGGATGACTAGGCCAGCCATGCTCCTACGGTCAAGGAATAATCCCGCCGTAGTCACACTTCGGCTTCTAGCATTACATGATAATCAGTAAACAAAGCATAGAAGTAAAGGAAATACATCACTAAATTATTCCATCAACTTTCATTGTCCACAATTTACAATAAAATAAGGAAAAGAACTACTAACCAAGTGCGAATACAAGGTTTCCTTAGGCAAAGCAACAGAGGTGAAGGAAGTACTCCCGACTAAATCTCCGCAAGCTCGAAGGGCAAGTCTGACTCCTGTACTGGTTCTTTCTCGAGGTCTGAGCATGCATACTCAGGTCGTCAGAGCGACATAATCGCAATATTATAATAGTGACAAGAAACAGGAAAAGAAAGTAATAACAGTGGAGAAAAATGCAGGCAGTCAATGTGTCACTAACTGATGCAATGTATGATCTGTGTCCCTATCAGTCTCTAAGTCATCTTTGAAATCGAGTTGTGGAAAGGAGGATCATGTTTAACGAGGGTCTCGTACATACCCGAGACTACGGCCCGCTATCGCCCGAGACATAACCCTGTCAGCCGGACCGCTAGACCCAACCTAATATATATAAGAGTCGCTGCTCGAATGATCATCCTCTAAATCACTGTCCTCGCTAAATACAATTCTCTTTCCATTTCGTGTACAAGTACACACCAATAACACGGTTTTAGTCACTGTTCACTGTATTGTTCACTGTCACGAATCATTCACTTTTCACTGGCGTACTTGACACTCCTAAACCGATACCATTCACGCACAACAATGCATTGTACACTGAATAATAACGCGCACTATCACTAGAGGTATGGCAGTCGGGTAAAATATGCGCATTTATGCAGTTAACAAATCATGTGTAATACGAGATATTATGCATCTTATGAACTTATAAAAATTGCCTTAAATCATACATTCAAAATTCAGTAAAATGATACAAAGGCGGTAGCAATTAAACTCAGTCAGCAGTCCACCAAAATTTATTTCAGTGCAATCGGATTTTGGGTTTGCAAGTTACAGCCGTTTCTTTTTAAGTGTTCGCTGTTGGAAATTCAATTCCTGAACTGAATGTCCATTTCGCAACACAATTTTCACCCTGTTGGGATCAAAATTAGGCGACTCTATAGTTAAACGAAATTTAGGTTTATCAATTAGGTTTCTAACACACCAGACGGATTCCCAATCGTGCCTCTACGTCAGAAGTTATGAACTGTACAACAATGGTGTATAAGTTCTGTCCCTGTTTGGGACTGCTATACGTCCTGTTAATCTAAAATACAGTTTAAATAGTAAAAGATAGTGGAAAGGGATGAAATTACTTTCTTTAGTTAGATAACTGTTTCATCTTCGCTATGGTATGGGGTTCCGCAATATAACATGTTCAAGCAGCAGAGGGTAAGCATTACAAGATGAGAATCAACAGCCAGTGCTGCTCTGGACTGCAGTCCAGAGCCACACTCCGAACCAGTTTCCATCATCTTTTGAGCATAGAAACAAATTAAAACTCTTATGGGGTTCTAGGTTGTCGAGTCGGCTTCGATTTGAGCTCTTGAACGCAACATTCCAATCTATAGTCAACTAGTTGTGATTTTTACAAGTTTCAGACGTGGAATATTCTAGTTTTAACGGGCTTAAATGGGGATGATCGATCACGTCAGTAACGACTGTATTTTTCAGCCAAAATATAACACGATGTTCATTACTATACGGGCCAACCTATGTGATCAGTTTCCGTCAATTTAATGGGTTTTTTCCACTCGGGTTTGGCATCGAACACGTACACGTTATTGATTCGCAAGTAAAGTATGTACTGTATTTATTGTCATCTAGGAATGTAACAGGTAGAATTAGTATGGAGCAAGAAGGGTACTTGCCTGATGACGTGTTGACGACGCACGGCAGCAGCAATGGCAAGATCGCGCCACAAACGGCGCGGCTAGGGTTCGCGGCCTCGGCTCGGGTTTGGGTTCGTCGTCGGAGTTGCTCGGGGGATGGCTCTGTTGGCATAGAGGATGGTTGAGGAGCTCGAGTGGATGCAACGTCGAAGCTCAGGTGATGCAGAGGGAGGTGCCGGCGGCGAGAGGGGACGGCGACGAGGATGAGGGAAGAGGTTCGCATAGAGTCGGGTGCACAAGTGAGGTGGGGACTCGGGGTTTTTTCTGGCGTGGAAAGAGGAAGGAGTTGCTGTGAGGTGGGCTCGGGGTTTCTCTGGTGAGGAAAGAGGAGATCGCCGGCGGTGAGAGAGTTCGCAGGGGAGGCTTGGTGAGGGGTTGGGTGCAGGGTAGTTGGTGAAGAGGGTGAGGGGGGCAACAGGGGATTTTGGGTGTGGAAGACTCGGTTTTGTGTGAGAGAGGGAGATGAGGTCGAGGGGTGAGTGGGCGCTCGCGATCGCGGTCGAAGCATGGGGAAGTGGGGGTGAGCGGGAGAATATGGGAAAAGAGAGAGGGAGAACGAGAGTGAGGGGGAGAGAGTTTGAGAGACGAGGTCGAGGCAGGGAATTCGTGAGCGCGCGCACGGTCGAGGAGTGGGGATGTAGGGAGACGAGGACGGGGCATGGGATGAGCGGCGACGACGTGGGGACGCAGCAAAAAAAAGAAGCGGGAAAACGAGAAGGAGGTAAGGAAGAGGGTGAAGCGGTCGGGTCGGGTCGGGTTTGGGCACGGGGCCGGGTCGGGCATGGGTAGGGGATTGGCATGGGCTGGTGTTCCCCTCCGAACGGCGGCCGGGACGCGGGGACGTCCAAGCCTGAGGTTCGGGGCAGATACTAATTGGTGCTATCCGTCCACCTCTCCGAAGATGCCAAGTTGATTTATGGCACCATGTATCGAAGGTTTAAACGGATGCGTCCGATGTAGCAGACTTCGTCAGATTCCCCCTCGCACGAGGGGTTTTTGATTGTGGGGACGCTCTTCCCTGCAGGCGCAAGCCCCTGCAGTTAATTACGCTACCGCGTTGCGGTAACAACTTTCTCCTTCTCCAGATGGTCACTTCGTGTCGTGTGTGTTTATTTTATGTTTTGTTGCCCGTGGATTGTTTACGGAGACCGAGTTATGTCGTCGCCCGTAGGGCGTGGACTAGTCCAAATCCGTATTATCTTAGATTTGGGTTTGGGGGTTTGGTTTGAGGATACGTTAGCCATACTTGAGGCTAAGATCAACTCAAACGTTTGTTAAGGATACGTTAGTCTAACCTGAGACTAAGATCAACTTAACGGGATCGTTTAGATCCGACAAAAGAACGTTTGGGTTCTATTGTTCCAATTTAGGGACATAGTGGTCCATTGAATGTGTGGCCGTCGGGACCCGTCACCTATCTGACGACGTTGAAGGATTACAACGACAGATGTCAGAGGAGTTCAGAGATGTACCCTTGAACCGAAGTTGATTGGGGGGATTCATAGTCCAGTCTGTTTGAAGGTCTAAGGATACGTTAGCCATATTTGAGGCTAAGATCAACTTAAACGGGATCGTTTAGATCCGACAAAAGAGCGTTTGGGCTCTATTGTTCCAGTTTAAGGACATAGTGGTCCATTGCTAGTTTAAGGACATTGCGGTCCGTGGGTAGTTTAAGGACATTGCGGTCCGTGGGTAGTTTAAGGACATTGCGGTCCATGGGTAGTTTAAGGACATTGCGGTCCATTGTTAGTTTTAAGACATCTCGGTCAAGGTTAAGGACGTCGTAGTCCATGGGTTTAAGGACCCCACAGTCCATTGTTAGTTTTAAGACATCTCGGCCAAGGTTAAGGACGTCGTAGTCCATGGGTTTAAGGACTCCACAGTCCGTATCAATGTGTGGTCATCGAGACCCGTCACCTCTTTGAAGACGTTGAGGGATTACAACGCCAAGTATCAAAGGAGTGAAGAGATGTACCCTGGAACCGGAGTGGATTAAATAGTCTTTGGCCCAATTTGGGATTGAGACCAATTAATTATGTTTTGAGCCCATTGGCCCAGTTAATTACGAATTGAGGACTTATGGCCAGTTTGGGCTAAGTCCAATCATGTCTGGGACATCGGCTTTCTGTTGATCCATTGAAGGAGAGGCTTTGCCTCTGGCCATTTAGCCAATTGGGCTAATGCCTAGTGTTAAACACTAAAGACCAATCAGTGTTAAACACTGGGAATGAGATTGATAAGTTAGTGTTTAACACTAAAAGATAGTTGGTGTCAAACACCAGCAACAAGGCTTTCAAATTAGTGTTAAACACTAAAACAGTCCAGTGTTAAGCATTGGCAACAGAAATTCCAAATTAGTGTTGAACACTAAGGTAACCAGTGTTGAACACTGCGAATAAAGTTCTTTGCTTAGTGTTGAACACTAGGGCCAAACAATGTTTTAACACTGGATTCAGGGGTCCCAATTTAGCGTTAGACGCTGAGGTAAGAGGGGTCACGTGGCAGCACGTGAGGGCGCCCTCCCTTCATTTGTTCTTCTGAGACTATCGCATTTTTCAGAGCATCACGTGCCATCACGTGACGGGCATTCAAATGCTTATATGTTAAAGCTTCTGCCAAGGGTCACGTGGGTCTAGTGGGGCACTGCCTCAAGGGGGCTTTATGTAGATCTTTGGGGGGGAGGGTCACGTGGTGGCACGTGACCCTGCCTCTATGTATGTTGTTTAGAAGATCTGTTAATCTTTCTTTTTAGGAATTAAATTCCTCGTAGGGTTGAACCCTGACAATAATTTTAGAGGAATTAAATTCCTACTTCCTTTTGAAGAGTTGAACTCTGAATTTTCTGTAGGAATTAAATTCCTCATATACATGAAGAACCGAATAGGGTTAAACCCTAATGAAGGCTTTAAGGAACTAGACTCCCATTCTCTGTTAAAGAATTATGATTAAGGGAATTAAACTCCCGTTGTTTCAACAGAACTAAGTTTTTAACTAGGGTTAAACCCTGATTCTTTTTGTTCTGAAGGAATTAAATTCCCATAACACAGGGTCAAGCCCTAATTTTATTTTAAAGGAATTGAATTCCTATAGTTCTGTGAGAATTAAATTCTCGTGCTTCTATTTCCTCTCTATGCTTTGGATCTGCATGGCAGGATCTCAACCCATTGAGAATTAAATTCTCAACTTCAAGGGGAGATGTGCACTTTACAGATCCTCTATCAAAGAGAGAAGAAATATGCCCTTCTGTTTTATATCAAGGTTAAACCCTGTTGAGAATTAAATTCTCTCTCTTTCAAAAAGCCTTCCCTCTCTTACCTAGGGTTTTCTTTTGCAGAAGATCCAAATTCCTCAAAGTATCAAGGCTCTCTCCCTTTTCTTCCCTCTGCGTGTATATTTCTTTTTGTGTCTCTTGGCTCCTATTTATAGGAGAAGCAGCCGAGTCAATTAGTTTTTTGACGAATCTTCATTGAGAGATTTGATTTGCATCCATCATTCGTTTTGGACCTTTGGATTATTAGGTGAATTTTATTCACCATTGGATTTCAAATCCAGGGATTCTCCTTTGTTATTTCTGTTAGATTTAAAGGGGAAATCTTTCCAAATTCGAGATTTTCCCATAGATAGATGATATTTAATCACCTCTAAATCTTTAATTTAATCGATTGCTTTTGGAAAGATTTGAGAGGTCTTTTCTCAGAATTTAATTCTGTTGACAAATGGGCTTTGAAGTTGGTCACGTGTGGGCACGTGACCCCCTTGGAATGAGCCTTCTTCCTTCTTTTTGCGCTCTGTTTTCTGGTTGCTGCTTAGCTATCACGTGCCACCACGTGACAACTGGTCACGTGTGAGCACGTGACCCTGACATAGAGCCTTCTTCTCGATTTAACCGAAGAATGAGTCTGATGTTTTGAGTGTCACGTGCCAACACGTGACCCTGATCACGTGGGAGCACGTGACCTCTTCTGAAGCCTTTTTCTTGATTTGATCAAGGAACTGTTGTGTCTTTGCCGCTGCTTTTAAATGTCACGTGCCGACACGTGACCCAGGTCACGTGGGAACACGTGACCCTTTCTGAAGCCCCTTTTCTTTGATGTATTTGGGAAACTGAATTTGCCTTGCTGATACTTTTAGGTATCACGTGCCCACACGTGACTGCTGGTCACGTGTAAGCACGTGACCCCCTTCTGAAGCTTTTTCCATAAGCTTTTCTGATTTTAAATCAGGAAACAGCTGGGGTTTGGGCCGTAGGTTTACTTATTTATTCAGTTTTTGTTGGTCTTTCTTAATTGTTTTGTTTAGAAAGTTTTTATTATTTGAAACCTAAGCGTCTCAGTTTATAGAAAATGCGGAGAAAAATAGAAAACATTCAAGAGGACTTGGAGAAGTATTGTGGAAAAATTATAGAAATTTTATTGATGGAACCGGGAATTTACATCATACCCTCCTTACAAAAATTTCGTCCTCGAAATTTAAGAGGAAACAATGAAACAACAACACTACACAAATAGATGTGGAAAACGTGCACGGATATCCTTCTCACGCTCCCAGGTGGATTCCCCTGGGGAACGACCGCCCCAAGACACTCGGACCAACGGAATGACTTTATTCTTCATCACTTTTTCCCTGCGGTCGAGGATGGTGGTGGGCTGCTCCTCGTAAGATAGGTCGGTACCCAAAGCTAACTCCGAATAGTCCAGAACATGGCTCTCATCCCGAACATAACGCCGCAACTGAGATACGTGGAAGGTATTGTGCACACTAGCTAGCGACGGAGGCAAGGCAAGTCGATAGGCCACCTCTCCTACTCGCTCTAGCACCTCAAAAGGTCCGATGAAACGGGGACTGAGTTTCCCGCGACCTCCAAACCTGATAACTCCACGGGTAGGGAAAATCTTCAGGAATACGTGATCTCCAACTTCAAATTCTAGTGCTCTCCTGCTGGAATCCGCCCAACTCTTCTGTCGATCCTAAGCCATTTTAATGCGCTGCCTGATCATTTGGACTTTGTTTACTGTCTGCACAATGAGTTCGGGGCCCAGCAATTTTCGTTCTCCTATATCATCCCAACAAACTGGGGATCGGCATTTACGCCCGTAAAGTGCTTCGAAAAGAGCCATCTGAATGCTAGCCTGGTAACTGTTGTTATAAGTAAACTCGACTAGATGCAGATGATCCTCCCAGGAACCCTGGAAGTCCAGCATGCAAGCTCTCAGCATATCCTCAAGTGTCTGAATCGTACGCTCGGATTGTCCGTCCGTCTGTGGGTGATAAGCTGTGCTGAACTTGAGGCGGGTACCCAAACTCTCCTGTAAGCTCCTCTAAAAGTGCGAAACAAACCTGGTGTCTCGATCTGACACAATGCTGACCGGAACTCCGTGAAGTCGCACTATCTCCTGCATGTATCTCTCCGCAAGTGACTCTGTCGACTGTCCCACTCGGAAAGGTAAGAAGTGTGCAGCTTTCGTGATGCGGTCGACGATAACCCAAATTGCGTTGTTGCCCCTGGGGCTCCGTAGCAAGGCCGTCATGAAATCCATAGTAATGTGCTCCCACTTCCATTCTGGTATCAGAAGCGGTTGTAACAGTCCCGCTGTCCTCTGATGTTCCTCCTTCACCTGCTGGAATACCAAGCACCTGGATACAAACCGCGCAATTTCTCGCTTCATCTCGTTCCACCAAAAGTGCTGCTTTAGATCTCGATACATCTTCGTGCCTCCCAGATGTACAGAATAAGCTGAACTATGCGCCTCAGCTAGTACCTCTTCTCGAACATCCCCTTTGGGTACACAGAGTCTACTACCGAATCTCAGAGAACCGTCTTCATGTATGAGTAAGTCCGTTCTCAGCCCGGCTTCTACCTGCGCTCTGAACTTTTGCAATCAAGGATCATCCGCTTGTGCAGCCTTGATGCGATCCACAAGAGAAGACTGCACCTGTAGTTGCCAAAACTGCTTGATTGCACTCGGTGTAACGACCTCAAGTTCGAGTCTCTGAAAATCCTCAATGATGCTCCTCTGACTGGTTAACTTCATGACTGCTGGCTTGCGACTGAGAGCATCTGGTACAACATTTACTTTTCCCGGATGATACTGAAGGTCCAAGTCGTAGTCCGCCATCAGTTCTAGCCATCGGCGCTGCCTCATATTTAGTTCTTTCTGAGTGAAGACGTACTTCAGACTCTTGTGATCCGTGTACACCTCCACCTTCTCGCCCAACAGGTAATGCCTCTAGATCTTCAATGCAAAAACCATCGCGGCTAACTCCAAGTCACGCGTAGGGTAGTTCCTCTTGTGATTTCTCAGCTGTCGTGAGGCGTAAGCAATCACCCGACCGTGCTGCATCAGAACACAGCCTAGGCCCTTTCCTGAGGCATCACTATGTATCACCAAACCACCGGAATCATCTGGTATTGTAAGAATGGGCGTCGTGGTTAACTTCTGCTTCAGCGCTTCAAATGCCCGAGTTCACTCCTCTGTCCACACAAATGGTACATCCTTCCGTATCAGCCTCATCAAAGGTTCACCGATTCTTGAAAAGTTTTGGACGAACCGCCGATAATACCTTGCCAGTCCCAGAAAGATTCTGATCTCGGCCACTGACTTCGGTGTTGGACAATCTCTGACAGATTCTATCTTTGACGGGTCCACTGAGATGCCTTCGCCCGAAACAATGTGTCCCAAGAACTGAACCTTGTCGAGCCAGAACTTACACTTGCTCAATTTTGTGTACAGCTTCTTTTCCCGAAGAATATGTAGAACCGTGCGCAAGTGCTCGGCGTGCTCCTCCCGGGTCTTCGAGTAGACTAGTATGTCGTCAATAAATACAACGACGAACGTGTCCAAGTACTTCGCAAACACCCTGTTCATCAAAGCCATAAATATCGCTGGAGCATTGGTAACACCGAACGGCATCACAAGGAACTCATAATGTCTGTATCGGGTCCTGAAAGCCGTCTTGCATATATCCTCGGCCGCTACTCTGATCTGATGATAGCCCGAACGGAGATCCAACTTCGAAAATACCTTGGCCCAACTTAACTGATCAAATAAGTCGTCGATGCACGGAATTGGGTATTTGTTCTTTATCGTGACTTTGTTCAGCTCCCGATAGTCTATGCACATCCGCAGCGATCCATCCTTTTTCTTCACCAACAGAACTGGTGCACCCTACGGTGAAGCGCTTGGCCGGATAAATCCTTTTTCCAGGAGTTCTTCAATTTGCTTCTTCAATTCTGCCAACTCAACCGGTGCCATTCTGTACGGGGCCTTGGAAACTGGTGCTGTACCTGGAGTTAAATCAATCAAGAATTCCAAGACGCATGGAGGTGGTAGACCTGCTAAATCTTTAGGAAACACGTCCAGGAAATCCTGAAAAATCTCTGGGGCCGGGCTCTCATCAATCTCCATAGCTGTCAACTCTTTTGGCTTGGCTCTATACTTGGCTGGCTCCAAAGATTCACTCCCGCCTTCGAAAATAAACTTTGGGTGATTGGGAATGCGGAAGATCACATTCCTTGCTCGGCAATCAATAACTGCATGGAAGGTACTCATCCAATCCATCCCGAGAATTGCATCATAGCTTCCTGTTCCGATCAAAAGGAAATTCGCATAGAATACTCATCCACACACTACAACCAAGACAGGATCTACATTCTCGATTAGATACTATAACACTATTACCCGTATGTATTTCCCAACCCTTGGTTAATGGTTCATGTGGTATGGAGTGTGTATCCATGAAATGCGCAGATATGAAATAGTGTGATGCTCCAGAATCAAACAGTACTCTAGCTGGCATTGAATGTACGAGTAGAATACCTGTGACAACTTCGCCTGAAGCCTCTACCTGCTCGGCGGTCAAGGTGAAAGCTCGTCCCTGACCGCGGCCTGTGTAGGGTTGCCTTTGCTCCTGTGATCGCTGCTGCTGCGGTCCAGACCCTGCCTGTAACTCTGTTCGCTCGGGGCAACCACTAACTCGGTGCTGGCTGGATCCGCAAATCAAACACTGTCCCTTGGCGCGACGACAGTCCTTCTGGGTGTGCCCATCCCTGTTGCAGTTGCCGCAAACTAAGTTCTTACTCTAGGGGCGATGCTGGGGCACAAATGGACGCTTCATCTGTGTCGTTCCTGGCCTGTGAACTGGTATGACTCCTCGAGACGGTGTGTGAGTACGCACTGGAACAACTGGGGGCTTCCTAAATTTATTGATCAGCTTCTCCTGAATCCGTGCCGCGTTGAGTACCTGCTCAAAAGTCTGCAACTCGAGTGACGCGATCAACTGTTGTAGCTCGAAATCAAGTCTCTGTAAGAAGAGCCTGGCCCTGGTGGCCTCTGAAGCGACCATATACGAAGCGAATCGGCTCAGACGGTTGAATTCTGCCGCATATACGTCCATGGGACGGCCATTCTACTTCAGTAAGATGAATCTTTCTTCCATCTCTGCCTTGGCGGTGGAAGGGAAATAGTGGTCCAAGAAGCACTCCTTGAATTTGATCCATTCGATTGGCCCTTCTAGTCTGCTTTCTTCAACTGACCACCAAGTACGGGCTTTGTCCTCCAACTGTATCTTTATCACAATCACTTTCTCTTCATCTTGTATCCTTGCAGCCGTCAGTAGGTTCTCCATATTAACCAACCATTGCTCGGCCTCGAGTGGTTCGGCCAGTCCCGTAAATACAGCTGGATGTAACCTCCGAAAATCTGACACGGTGCCAGCCCTGGCAGAAAAAGCTGGTAGAGCAGTGCCCTCGGGGGCGGTAATGAGAGCGGAGGGTCCCCCTACTGCGGTAATAGCCCTGAGTCCCTCGGTGAGTATGTCCGTCTTTCTCTCTTGAGCTTCTGCGAGGGTCGTCAGTGCACTCAAGATCCTCTCCGTGCGATCTTGAGAACTTGAGTCCGAGAAGTGGTCGTTCGGGGACGTCATATCGCTGGAAGATATTTAAAAGGATACGATTAGATACAAGGATGAAAGTCAGGGATAGTGAAGCAAAAATAATGTAATAAAGTGTAGTTAATGTTATCCCTTACTACTAAACCTAGCTCTGATACCAACAAAACCATGTCACGCCCCACTTCCCAAAATACGGAAAACGAGGGATGACTAGGCCAGCCATGCTCCTACGGTCAAGGAATAATCCCGCCGTAGTCACACTTCGGCTTCTAGCATTACATGGTAATCAGTAAACAAAGCACAGAAGTAAAGGAAATACATCAATAAATTATTACATCAACTTTCATTGTTTAGAATTTACAATAAAATAAGGAAAAGAACCACTAACCAAGTGCGAATACAAGGTTTCTTTAGGGAAAGCAGTAAAGGTAAAGGAAGTACTCCCGACTAAATCTCCGCAAGATCGAAGGGAAAGTCTGAATCCTGTACTGGTTCTTCCTCGAGGTCTGAGCATGCATACTCAGGTCATCAGAGCGACGTAATAGCAATATTATAATAGTGACAAGAAACAGGAAAAGAAAGTAATAACAGTGGAGAAAAATGCAGGCAGTCAATGTGTCACTAACTGATGAATTGTATGATATGTGTCCCTATCAGTCTCTAAGTCATCTTTGAAATCGAGTTGTGGAAAGGAGGATCATATTTAACGAGGGTCTCGTACATACCCGAGACTACGGCCCGCTATCGCCCGGGACATAACCCTATCAGCCGGACCGCTAGGCCCAACCTAATATATATAAGAGTCGCTGTTCGAATGATCATCCTCTAAATCACTGTCCTCACTAAATACAATTCTCTTTCCACTTCGATTTTCCCTTTTTCCCAAGGTTTACACTATTTATGAGTATGGTCTAGTCGTGTATAAGTACACACCAATAACACGGTTTTAGTCACTGTTCACTGTATTGTTCACTGTCACGAATCATTCACTTTTCACTGGTATACTTGACACTCCTAAACTGATACCATTCACACACAACAATGCATTGTACACTGAATAATAACGCGCACTATCACTAGAGGTATGGCAGTCGGGTAAAATATGCGCATTTATGCAGTTAACAAATCATGTGTAATACGAGCTATTATGCATCTTATGAACTTATAAAAATTGCCTTAAATTATACATTCAAAATTAAGTAAAATTATACAAAGACGGTAGCAAGTAAACTCAGTTAGAAGTCCACCAAAATTTATTTCAGTGCAATCGGATTTTGGGTTTGCAAGTTACAGCCGTTTCTTTTTAAGTATTCGTTGGTGGAAATTCAATTCCTGAACTGAATGTCCATTTCGCAACACAATTTTCACCCTGTTGGGATCAAAATTAGGCAACGCTATAGTTAAACGAAATTTAGGATTATCAATTAGGTTTCTAACGCACTAGAAGGATTCTCAATCTCTCCTCTACATCAGAAGTTATGAACTGTACAACAATGGTGTATAAGTTCTGTCCCTGTTTGGGACTGCTATACGTCCTGTTAATCTAAAATACAATTTAAATAGTAAACGACAGTGGAAAGGGATGAAATCACTTTCGTTAGTTATCTAACTGTTTCATCTTCGCTATGGTATGGGGTTCTGCAATATAACATGTTCAAGAAGCAGAGGGTAAGCATTACAAGATGAGAATCAACAGCCAGTGCTGCTCTGGACTGTAGTCCAGAGCCGCACTCCGAACCAGTTTCCGTCGTCTTTTCAGCATAGAAACAAATTAAAACTCTTATGGGGTTCTAGGTCGTCGAGTCGGATTTGATTTGAGCTCTCGAACGCAACATTCCAATCTATAGTCAATTAGTTGTGATTTTTACAATTTTCAGACGCGGAAAATTCCAGTTTTAACGGGCTTAAATGGGGATGATCGATCACGTCAGTAACGACTGTATTTTTCAGCCAAAATATAACACGATGTTAATTACTATACGGGACAACCTATGTGATCAGTTTCCATCAATTTAACGGGGGTTTTCCCCTCGTGTTTGGCATCGAACACGTACAAGTTATTGATTCGCAAGTAAAGTATGTACTGTATTTATTGTCATCTAGGAATGTAACAGTTAGAATTAGCATGGAGCAAGCAGGGTACTTGCCTGATGACGTGTTGAAGACGCACGGCAGCGGCAACGGTAAGATCGCGCCATAAATGGCGTGGCTAAGGTTCGCGGCCTCGACTCGGGTTTGGGTTCGTCGTCGGAGTTGCTCGGGGGATGGCTCTGTTGGCGTCGAGGATGGTTGAGGAGCTCGAGTGGCTGCAACGTCGAAGCTTAGGTGATGCAGAAGGAGGTGCCGGCGGCGAGAGGGGACGGCGACGAGGAGGAGGGAATAGGTTCGCATGGAGTCAGGTGCACAAGTGAGGTGGGGACTCGGGGTTTTATCTGGCGAGGAAAGAGGAGGGAGTTGCTGTGAGGTGGGCTCGGGTTTTCTCTGGTGAGGAAAGAGGAGATCGCCGGCGGTGAGAGAGTTCGCAGGGGAGGCTTGGTGAGGGGTTGAATGCAGGGTAGTTGGTGAAGAGGGTGAGGGAGGCAACAGGGGATTTTGGGTGAGGAAGGCTCGGTTTTGTGCGAAAGAGGGAGACGAGGTCGAGGGGTGAGTGGGCGCCCGCGATCGCGGTCGAGGCGTGGGGACGTGGGGGTGAGCGGGAGAATATGGGAAAAGAGAGAGGGAGAATGAGAGTGAGGGGGAGAGAGTTTGAGAGACGAGGTCGAGGCAGGGAATTCGTGAGCGCGCGCGCGGACGAGGAGTGGGGATATGGGGCGACGAGGACGGGGCGTGGGATGAGCGGCGGCGACGTGGGGACGCAGCAAAAAAAAGAAGCGGGAAAACGAGAAGGAGGTAAGGAAGAGGGTGAAGCGGTTGGGTCGGGTCGGGTTTGGGCACGGGGCCGGGTCGGGCATGGGTAGGGGATTGGCTTGGGCTAGGGTTTGGTCCGTAGGTTTACTTATTTATTCAGTTTTTGTTGGGCTTTCTTAATTGTTTTGTTTAGAAAGTTTTTATTATTTGAAACCTAAGTGTCTCAGTTTATACAAAATGCGGGGAAAAATAGAAAACATTCAAGGGAACTTGGAGAAGTATTGTGGAAAAATTATAGAAATTTTATTGATGGAACCGAGAATTTACAGTAACGATAGTGTAAATATAATATCAGTATAACTACAATTTGACAACTAATACTTTATAGCATGTAAAGCAAGTGAGGGGAACATTACGAGTAGATACTTCCCCTGACGAGTGCATCTTCGCCACCAAATCAGTGGTGATGGGCCTTACCCTAGAGAATGTCGTTCAACATCGATTCCCGAGTCTAATCAAGGTGTTGAACATTTACTAGAGTCTATTTCTAGAGTCTGGAGGGGCATGGAGTCAGCTTCACAGATTTCATCGCTCATTTTCTTCGCCCTGAAGTCTTGTCAAAACAAGACGCGAAATTCGCTAAGCTTGATGACCTGTTTGGTTACGGTTTGGATAACCAGCCGATGGCGGAAGCAGATTTAAGAAGCTTCTTCATTCCAGACATCCCGGTCATCCCTTTTGCAGAGCTCGCTGCTTCAGACGTCGATGAAAAGACGTTCTTCCTGGGGTTTATTGGCTTGTGGTTGAACTGGTTCGTGCTTCTGATGCACCCTCGCTACATGAGGTCGTCAGTCTTTTATCCAGCCCACCGCATGGTTGCAGGGACACGTGTGGCCGTTGGGATAGCGGGGCTCGCTCATCTATACCATGGCCTGAGCTTAGCAGCAGACACAACTCAGCCGGGGATAAAGCCCGAACATCTTCCATTGCACTATTTCACGTCGTGGGTCGAGATGCATATGCTAGGTGCTTCCGGTGTTCATAAATGACCCCGTTTCTATGACAGTTACAATTTCCCTCGGATCATGTATCTAGTTGACGCTTCTGCGCTAGACCCGTCACAACGAGAGGCTCGACGACTGGTCCTCTGCCCGCGCATGGTCTGGGACAGTATGACCTTTGTTGACAGAGTTTTAACCATCGGCAAGGAATCCAACAAGGCGGTGCAACCGCTGCGTGATACTTTCAAAGACAAGGCTTCCACTTTGAAGGCTCAGGAGATCCTGCATTTATATTCTATTAGGCCAGGCTTTCCAGTGTTCAAGAAAAACACCTTGGCACTGTTCATGAGGTATAACCCGTACCGTTTTGCTCAACAGTCGGGTTATAATCAGGGTGTTCCCCTTGAGGCATTCTTGGCCGAGCCAGCCGCTACTGAAGAGGATATCCGCAGCGCACTGCACCACTTTATGCGGCTAAACACGGGGTCCAACTTTCTTATCAGCGAACCGAGCTACGTGCCAAAATCTTCGAACACTTATGTGGCGTGGTACCAGCATGTTACGGGTGCTGTTATCAGGGAAGAGAGGCGGTTATTACTTGATCATAAGGACGCTTTCCCAGCTAATAACCCAGTAGTCCTTTTGAAGCGACGGACTGTCGTTCGTCCTTCCTTAAGAGAAGTCGCTATGGTTGTGGTCCCGCGTGCCTTCCCTGAGAAGCATCTACCCCATGTTCCCGTGGAGGTGGTAGCCGTGGCGTTTCTAGAATCTGGCACTGGTGCGGAAATTGGGACCCGCCGCCCAAAAATGCCTGTCAAGAGCAAGCACTTGTCATCAGCCGCTGGTGTCCTCTCGCAGAAAAAGAAGAAGTCACTATTTTCTGCTGATATCATATTTGGCCAAGAGCCACACGCTCCCTATAGCAACGGTTTGTGCGAATACGGGACCAATGCGGGTTTATTCGACGTGCCTGCGGATGATACTGATCTACAGGCTACTCTCACGGCTTCCGAGCAACTAGCCCACGAGGAAGCGGCGATGATTACTATCGTGAAGTCAGGTATACTTCAGTTATGTTCTTCCGCGGCTATCTTTTTTCTCTTTATTATGTTTCTATTGACGCTTTCTTCTTCAACAGGTATTTTTGCCGAAGAGGCTCTCGCGGCTTCCCTCAGGACGTATGAAGAGGAAGAGAGGCTCCGCGCTTCTTTAGGTCTTGGTATGATTCGCTTCATTACACCCTTATTCTTTTTATTCATGCTCTGACCCTCTCCTTTACTTTATTACAGGGACTATCTCGACTCAGGTTATTCCAAATGCAGTACCGATCCCGAGTAGCGATGCGGAAAAACTTCTAGAGCTAGCTACTGTGGCCCCGACTCTCCCAAAGTCACCGCAGGAGGCTTTACTAAAGTAGCCGATGATGGACGCCGTAACGGCTCCGGAAGCAAAGCTCGGTTCGGACGACGACGTCCCCTTGTCAGAGGTCTTGAGGAGGTCATCTCTCACTGCCCATACCGAAAGGAAACGCAGGAAGCGTGCAGTGAGGGAACGCGATGCCGTTTTAGCCATAGGTGCAGTCTCAAGCAACACTCTGCTTGCTGAGACTCCTTCGGTGGATGTTCCCTCTGCTCTGTCTACCGCCCGTAGACAGGTTGCACGTGCAGCTCGGGAAGAAACTGAAAAGCTGCTTCAAGGTAACGTAACGCCCAACCTTTTATTAAAATTCGATCCTCAAATTCTGACATACGCACTCTCTGCAGGGCCGAGTTCTGGCGATGGGATGGCAGTTGAAACGCTGGCGATTACCGAGCCCGAAGTGGCTACCCTTTCTCGAGAATCCGGGACTGTACAGACCGCTGCCCTTTCTCCTTGTGGCTCTTTGGTATCGGTGGGCGTCGCAAGCGTTATGACGGCCCTTAACCAGTCAGAGGACGAGGTTATGGGCACAGAATCTATTCCTCCGATAGAGAGAGTGAAGAAGCCGTTAAATCTGGTGACGCCTCCGTCGCGGTTTTGGTCCATGACCTATCAGGTAGTCTTTGGGTCACTGTTTTTTGAGTTTCTTAATCCTGTTTAGCCCTTCTGATGATATTTTATCTGTCTTGAGTATAGGTGCGGTGAACCCTGAGGTTGTGCCATCTGAAGAAGTGTCGTCGGTCGCTCCTCTGACGGTTGCTGTCCCCTCACCTTCTTCTGTGCCCTCTCAAATATTGGAAGGTATGGGTTTGTGACTTATTTGTTTTACTGTGGGTACCATCCTCCTTGTATTGACAGTATATTGTCGCAACTCTACAGGAGTCCTTTTCAACCATCTATACTAGGTGTTGAACTCATATTTCTCATTTCAGTCGGAAGTCGTTCCGCCTTCTGGTATTGGTTAGTATATTCTTCAACTGACGTCCCTTCCTTTCTTTTACGAATAGACGTATTGTTGCTAAGTTTTCTTCATGTTGATCATAGCATCACGGGTTAGAGGAGGAGACGAGAGAATAGCCGTGCCTCCGGTACTCCCCATCCTGCTGCTTGTCACAGCCGGTATAATAGACTTTATTGCTGATGTGTTTTCTTTATTCCCCGAGTTGACATTTGACCCTAATTCATTTTGCAGCAATTGTGCCAGCTCCAACTCCTTTCGAGTCTCGCATTCCTATGCCTGCAGGGCCCTTTGCTAAACGCAAATCTTCCAGGGGCGCCGTAAATAGCCGGCGAACGTTGAGCGAATTCATCAAGGATCTCAATGCCGAGGCCCTCACTTCTGCTACGAATTTTGCCATGGAAGTCAATCCAATGCAGGAGACACTCGTGAATTTCCATAATGAAGCTCTCGTGGGCTCTTGGATTGATTACTGCAGAAAGATCGAGGCTTGCCTTCACGAGATTGAGCTCCAGCGTCCCACTCCTGAAGTATTGGCTTCGAGCTCCCAGTGGGCTATATGGGTTGAGCATAGTGTTCCTTTCATTCGCCATTTTGAACAAGAAGCGACCCTGAGACGAAAAGAACACGAGGTGGCTTCCAGCGAATCTGTCCGATTGCGCGCCGAAATTGAAGCGAATGCTGCACAGCTAAAAGCTGTTTTTGACAACCTCCAGAGATGTATTTCGGATGGGTTGACGTTGAAGCGGACGCTTGACTTCACCGAGTGGGTCATGCAGGACTGCGAAGCTGCCATGCTAGAAGCCGATAGGAAGCTTTCGTCCTGTTTACGGCAACGGGCTCAATTTGAAGCGGAGTTGGCCGCGGTGGTTGATCAAGAGAAAGGATTGAGAGGAGCGCACGATCGGCTTGTTGATTTGTTGAAGATGCCTCCTCCTCAATAACCGCTTTTGTACCTCCCTTTTTTTTACTGACGGTAAACTTGTGATTTATGAATAACATGTATTCATTTTGATTCCTTTATGAAATGCATCTTGTATTCACTTCAATTCATGAATAAAAGACATATTTTATTTCATATTGGCTTGTAACTCTGGCAAATGTGTCTTGTAGATAGTCTATCTTGATCTCCTTGCAGGGCAGCGATGGCTTAGGAAACTGCTTCAGATCTGTCACCTAAGACTTTTCAACTTTATGAGTCGTGTGGGTCTCATAAAGAGTTTTCTCTCTACGAGTCGAGAGGATCCTGTAGGTGTATTTTCTCCTTAGGAGTCGTGAGAATTTCTAAGTGCGTTTTCACTTGAGATTCGTAAGGATCTCACAAGAGAGTTTTCCCCCTTATAAGTCGAGAGGACTCGTAAGTGGCTGTTTCCCTCCTTGTCGATATTCGACTTTGGAGAGTGTGGCCCGTGAATAGTATGCAATAGTCCATCTTGGACCGACTTGCAGGGCCCAGTGCTTAGTAAACAGGTTGATATCCCCGTGGCCTAAGGCTTTTCCCTACGAGTCGAGACGAGTCGAGAAGTTCTCGCAGGAACCTTATTTTCCCTACGAGTCGAGACGAGTCGAGAAGTTCTCGCAAGAATGTCCTAATATCACAGTTAACTCTTACTAATAGAAGTCCGTTAGGGTCTGTAGTACTAGGGTTTTTTACCCGTCGTACCGTCGCGTTAACCGATGTATTCCTCGATACGCAATCTTGCTGTTCGAGTAGCCCCGTAACTGTCGTATCTCTGATCCCTTCGGAGGCTGAGCAAGACGTCTTCAAGCAATCTTCCAGGTGATATTACCGTCGGAAGAGCAAGCGTTAGGGATATTCCATGCCGCTTTTTACTTGAGGTTATGCTCAGTTTGGGAGTCCCGATGAGTTATGACCACTCCGCGCTGGTGTGGGATGACCTCCGATAGTCTTTTCAGGTCTCATTTGAGTTGCCGTCAAGACCTTGAAGCCAGGGATCTTCCTTTGCTTCGTTTGTTGACATTATGTCTGCAATATTGTGACGAATGTCGAGATTGTCTCTGGGTTGTCTGTGAATCGTCGAGATTTGGAACTAGGGACTTTGCCATGGTTCCGTTTGTTAATGTCGCGTCTGCATCCTGCTGGCGTGAGGAAGAATGCTGTTGTTGATCTCTAGGCTGTAGATGTTGCCGTCGAGACTTGGAACTAGGGACTCTGCCATGGCTCCGCTTTTTTGATGTTGCGTCTGCATCCGGTTGGAGTGAGAAGACACGCCGTTGTTGATCTCTAGGCTGTAGATGTTACCGTCGAGACTTGGAACTAAGGACTCTGCCATGGCTCCGTTTGTTTTGATGCCGCGTCTGCATCCTGCTGGAGGGAGGAAGCACGCTGTTGTTAATCTCTAGGCTGTAGATGTTTCCATCGAGACTTGGAACTACGGACTCTGTCATGGCTCCGCTTTGTTGACGTTGCGTCTGCATCCGGTTAGAGTGAGAAGACACGCCATTATTGATCTCTAGGCTGTAGATGTGGCCGTCGAAACTTGGAACTAGGGACTCTGCCATGGCTCCGTTTGTTTTGATGCCGCATCTGCATCCTGCTGGAGGGCGTAAGCACGCTGTTGTTAATCTCTACGCTGTAGATGTTGCCGTCGAGACTTAGCTTCCTTTTGACGAAGCCCGGTGGGGTAATATGGTTCCCTTTTCGTTTTTGCCCATGGATTGTATACAGGAGTCAATGTGATCTCACCTGCAGGGCAAAAGTTTCATTTCATTTTTTTATTTCTTTCTATGATGCTCTATCATTTTAGCTTTTCATATCGCGAAAGTCGCGATTGCCCAATCATTTCAGCTATTTTTCGCGGTGCCCAATCATTTCAGCTATTTTCTTTTTACTTGCTGCTTTTTATTGCGAGTTGCCCAAACATTACGGCTATTTTCATATGCATATATTTTACTCGCCGACTTTTATTGCGAGTTGCCCCACCATTTCGACTATTTCAAATGCATTTTTGGCTCGCTGATTTTTATTACGAGTATGGAACTCAAGATCCGATACCAATCTTAGCATCAGCATCGCTGCGACTGGAATATTTGTTCTTCACCGAAAAGACGCGGGACGCTACCGTGTAGGTCCGTCTTGCCTGAATTTAGAGGGCAGATACTAATTGGTGCTATCCGTCCACATCTCCGAAGATACCAAGTTAATTTATGACACCGTATATCGAAGGTTTAGACGGATGCAGCCGATGTAGCAGATTTCGTCAGATTCCCCCTCATTTGAGAGGGTTTTGACTGTAGATACGCTCTTCCCTGCAGGCGCAAGCCCCTGCAGTTAATTATGCTACCGCATCGCGGTAACCACTTTCTCCTTCTCCAGATGGTCATTTCGTGTTGTGGGTGTTTGTTTTGTTTTGGTTGCCCGTGGATTGTATACGGAGACTAATTTATGTTGTCGCTCGTAGGGCGTGGATTAGTCCAAATCCGCATTTTCTTAGATTTGGGTTTTGGGTTGGGTTTAAGGATATGTTAGTCTCATTTGAGACTAAGATCAACTTAAACGTATGTTAAGGATACGTTAGTCTAATTTCAGACTAAGATCAACTTAACGGGATCGTTTAGATCCAACAAAAGAGCATTCGGGCTCTATTGTTTAGTTTAGGGACATTGCGGTCGATTACCAGTTTAGGGACATGGTGGTCCAGTTTTAAGACATCATAGTCTGTAAAGGTTAAGGATCATCATAGTCCATGGGCTTAAGGACCCCACAGTCCGAGGTTAAGGACATCATAGTCCATGGGCTTAGGGACCCCACATTCCGAGGTTAAGGACATCATAGTCCATGGGCTTAAAGACCCCACAGTCTGTAGTTTAAAGACGTCATAGTCTATAAGCTTAGGGACCCCACAGTCCGAGGTTAAGGACATCATAGTCCATGGGCTTAAGGACTCCACAGTCCGTAGTTTAAAGACGTCATAGTCTATAAAGTTTAAGGACATCATAGTCCATGAGTTTAAGGACCCCACAGTCTATGGAATGATTAGTTATCGGGACCCGTCACCTCTCTGAAGACGTTGAAGGATTACAACGACAAATATCAAAGGAGTGAAGAATTGTACCCTTGAACCAATGTTGATTGGGAAATCTGTAGTCCAATTGGGACTAAGATCTGAGATTTATGAGCATATGGGCTCAGTTAATCTGAATGAGGGGTTTATGACCAACTTGGGCTCGGCCCACTCAGTTAAAATGTTAAACATTTGACAATGCTAAGCATTGATTTGAATTCTGACAATATTTTTGTCTTTTATTGAATGTTGAGCATTCATCATAGCTCTGGGCTTTATTTTAAAGAACAATTTATGTTCTATTAGCGCACACGTAAGAAACACGTGGCGCACTTGGCGCTTTGCGCCAGTCAAAAAGCGCAGAGCGCTTTTGCCGGGTATAGCACACGTGAGGAGCACGTGGCGCGCTTGGCGCTGAGTGCCAGTCCATGAGCGCGTTGCGCTGATATATGAGCGCAAAGCGCTATCTGTTCAGTGGCGCACACGTGAGGAGCACGTGGTGCGCTTGGCGCCAGATCAAGAGCGCTGAGATGCTTCTTTTTAATATGGGGCACTAAGGCTCTTTTATGCAGCGCTGTGCGCTAGTTCTGGTGCACTGAAGCGCTTTTTATTTATATGGAGCGCTAATGATCTTTTATGCAGCGCTATGCACTGAGAATTAAATTCTCCTTTAAGAGACTTTGTCTCATAGATCTAAAAATAAAGTTCTTTAGTTTTACAGGAGATGTTTCAATCTCTTATATTTTGATGAAAGGCTTTACCTTCATGGATCTGTGATCCTAAGAGAATTGAATAATTCCCCCCTCCCCGTCCTTTTATAATGAGATACTATGATCTCTTTGTGTAAAAGACATAAGTCTTGTAGATCTATGATCTGTGAGAAGAATTATGTTCTTCTTCTTATTTTATGATGAGATCTTTTGATCTCTTTGTGAAAGACTTTGGTCTTGTAGATCTATGATCTTTAAAGGAAGAAGTAAATTCTTCTTTTCTTCTTTTCTTATGAGAAGATTTCATCTCTCTGTTCTTTTTTACCTTGAAGAAAATCTTCTTCTTCCGAGAGCTTGGCTCTTCTCTCTCAATTTTCTCAAGGTTTATGGGGGGGGGGGGTTCCTCTATTTGCTTCTGTATATTTGAGACTTGAAGTCTTGGGGCCTTTATATAGAGCAAGTTGATTTGTTCAATCAGTTAAGGAGATCTTTTCTCCAATTGATCTGGAGATTTCCCCACTGTTGGATTTTTGATCCAAGGGCTTCTGATTTACAGAAGGCAATTTTCTTATTTTTAACAAGATTGGGAAATCTTTTCCATACAGAATTTATTCTGTATTTTGGTGATTTTTAATCACCAATGGATCATTGATCCAACGGTGCTCTGATTTACAGAGCACAATCTTCTTGTTTGGAAAGATTTTAAGGAATCTTTCCTTAACAGAATTTTATTCTGGTTAATTAATGATTTATCATTATTATTGGATTTTTGATCTGATGGTGGGGGGCTTTTAGTTCCAGCGCTAGCACACCACGTGCAAAGCACGTAGTGCGCTGCTTAGAGTGCAGTGCACTTAGCGCTAGCGCACCCATGCTTTGCACGTGGTGTGCTGTTTAGAGCGCCGCACACACGTGTTTTGCATGTGGTGCACTGCTTAGGGCGCAGCGCACTAGGCGCTGATTCTGAAGCGTTGCTTCATTTCAAAATTTGAATTTTAAACAGAGCTTTGCTCTGATTGGGGGAAACAATATTGCCAGGAGCGAATCATCATTTGCCGTGAAAAGACTTGGAATTTGATACCGATTTAGGCATCAGTATCGCTACAACTGGGATATTGCCAGGAGCGAATCATCATTTGCCTTTGTCGATTTGAACAAAGGTGGCTTAGCAAACAGGGTTAAGCTCCTGTTGACTAAGGCTTTTCAACTTTATGAGCCGTAAGGGTCTCATAAAGGTATATCTCCCTACAAGTCATGAGGATCTCGCAGGTGTATTTTCACCTTAGTGTAAATTCCCGGTTCCATCAATAAAATTTCTATAATTTTTCCACAATACTTCTCCAAGTCCCCTTGAATGTTTTCTATTTTTCTCTGCATATTGTATAAACTGAGACGCTTAGGTTTCAAATAATAAAACTTTCTAAACAAAACAATTAAGAAAGCCCAACAAAAACTGAATAAATAAGTAAACCTACGGCCCAAACCCCAGCCCATGCCAATCTCCTACCCATGCCCGACCCGGCCCCGTACCCAAACCCGGCCCGACCCGACCGCTTTACCCTCTCCTTACCTCCTTCTCGTTTTCCCGCTTCTTTTTTTTGCTGCGTCCCCACGTCGCCGCCGCTCATCCCATGCCCCGTCCTCGTCGCCCCACGTCCCCACTTCTCGACCGCGCGCGCACTCATGAATTCCCCGCCTCGACCTCGTCTCTCAAACTCTCTCCCCCTCACTCTCGCTCTCCCTCTCTCTTTTCCCATATTCTCCCGCTCACCCCCACGTTCCCATGCCTCGACCGCGATCGCGAGCTCCTACTCACCCCTTGACCTCGTCTCCCTCTCTCGCACAAAACCGAGCCTTCCTCACCCAAAATCCCATGTTGCCGCCCTCACCCTCTTCACCAACTACCCTGCACGCAACCCCTCACCAAGCCTCCCCTGCGAACTCTCTCACCACCGGCGATCTCCTCTTTCCTCACCAGAGAAACCCCGAGCCCACCTCACAGCAACTCCCTCCTCTTTCCTCGCCAGAAAAAACCCCGAGTCCCCACCTCACTTGTGCACCCGACTCCGTGCGAACCTCTTCCCTCCTCCTCATCGCTGCCCCCTCTCGCCGCCGGCGCTTCCCTCTGCATCACCTGAACTTCGACGTTGCAGCCACTCGAACTTCTCAACCATCCTCGACGCCAACAGAGCCATCCCCCGAGTAACTCCGATGAAGAACCCAAACCCGAGCCGAGGCCGCAAACCCTACCCGCACCGTTCGTGGAGCGATCTTGCCGTTGCCGCCGCCGTGCGTCGTCAACACGTCATGAGGTAAGTACCCTGCTTGCTTCATGCTAATTTTATCTGTTACATTCCTAGATGACAAGAAATACAGTACATATTTTACTTGCGAATCAATAACGTGTACGTGTTCGATGCCAAACCCGAGAGGGAAAACCCCGTTAAATTGACAGAAGCTGATCACATAGGTTGTCCCATATAGTAATGAACGCCATGTTATATTTTGGCTGAAAAATACAGTCGTTACTGACGTGATCGATCATCCCCATTTAAGCCCGTTAAAACTGGAATTTTCCGCGTTTGAAACTTGTAAAAATCACAACTAATTGAATATAGATTGGAATGTTGTGTTCGAGGGCTCAAATCGAATATGACTCGACGAACTAGAACCCCATAAGAGTTTTAATTTGTTTCTATGCTGAAAAGATGACGGAAACTGGTTCGGAGTGCGGCTCTGGACTGCAGTCCAGAGAAGCACTGGCTGTTGATTCTCATTTTGTAATGCTTACCCTATGCTGCTTGAACATGTTATATTGCGGAACCCCATACCATAGTGAAGATGAAACAGTTAGCTAACTAAAGAAAGTTATTTCATCCCTTTCCACTGTCGTTTACTATTTAAACTGTATTTTAGATTAACAGGACGTATAGCAGTCCCAAAGAGGGACAGAACTTATACACCATTGTTGTACAGTTCATAACTTCTGACGTAGAGGCGCGATTGAGAATACATATAGTGCGTTAGAAACCTAATTGATAAACCTAAATTTCTTTTAACTATAGCTTTGCCTAATTTTGATCCCAATAGGGTGAAAATTGTGTTGCGAAATGGACATTCAGTTCAGGAATTGAATTTCCAGCAGCGAACACTTAAAAAGAAACGGCTGTAACTTGCAAACCCGAAATCCGATTGCACTGAAATAAATTTTGGTGGACTTCCGACTGAGTTTACTTGCTACCTCATTTGTATCATTTTACTAAATTTTGAATGTATGATTTAAGGCAATTTTTATAAGTTCATAAAATGCATAATAGCTCGTATTACATATGATTTGTTAACTGCATAAATACGCATATTTTACCCGACTGCCATACCTCTAGTGATAGTGCGCGTTATTATTCAGTGTACAATGCATTGTCGTGCGTGAATGGTATCAGTTTAGGAGTGTCAAGTACGCCAGTGAAAAGTGAATGATTCGTGATAGTGAACAATACAGTGAACAGTGACTAAAACCGTGTTATTGGTGTGTACTTATACACGACTAGACCGTACTCATAAATAGTGTAAACCTGGGGAAAAGGGGGAAATCGAAGTGGAAAGAGAATTGTATTTAGCAAGGACAGTGATTTAGAGGATGATCATTCGAACAGCGACTCTTATATATATTAGGTTGGGCCTAGCGGTCCGGCTGACAGGGTTATGTCCCGGGCGATAGCGGGCCATAGTCTCGGGTATTTACGAGACCCTCGTTAAACATGATCCTCTTTTCCACAACTCGATTTCAAAGATGACTTAGAGACTGATAGGGACACAGATCATACATTGCATCAGTTAGTGACACATTGACTGCCTGCATTTTTCTCCACTGTTATTACTTTCTTTTCCTGTTTCTTGTCACTATTATAATATTGCTATTACGTCGCTCTGGCGACCAAAGTATGCACGCTTAGACCTCGAGGAAGAACCAGTACAGGAGTCAGACTTGTCCTTCGAGCTTGCGGAGATTTAGTCGGGAGTACTTTTTCACCTTTACTGCTTTCCCTAAAGAAACCTTGTATTTGCACTTGGTTAGTAGTTCTTTTCCTTGTTTTATTGTAAATTGTGAACAATGAAAGTTGATATAATAATTTAGTGATGTATTTCCTTTACTTCTGTGCTTTGTTTACTGATTACCATGTAATGCTAGAAGCCGAAGTGTGACTACGGTGGGATTATTCCTTGACCATAGGAGCATGGCTGGCCTAGTCATCCCTCATTTTCTGTATTTTAGGAAGCGGGGCGTGACATGGTTTTGTTGGTATCAAAGCCAGGTTTAGTAGTAAGGGATAACATTAACTACACTTTATTACATTATTTTCGCTTCACTATCCCTGACTTTCATCCTTGTATCTAATCGTATCCTTTTAAATATCTTCCAGTGATATGACGTCCCCAAACAACCACTCCTCGGACTCAAGTTCTCAGGATCGCACGGAGAGGATCTTGAGTGCACTGACGACCCTTGCAGAAGCTCAAGAGAGAAAGACGGACCTACTCACCTAGGGACTCAGGGCTATTACTGCAGTAGGGGGACCCTCCGCTCTCATTACCGCCCCCGAGGGCACTGCTCCACCAGCTTTTTCTGCCAGGGCTGGCACCGTATCAGATTTTCGGAGGTTACATCCAGCTGCATTTACGGGACTGGACGAATCACTCGAGGCAGAGCAATGGCTGGTTAATATGGAGAACCTACTGACGGCCGCAAGAGTACCCGATGAAGAGAAAGTGAATGTGATAAAGATCCAGTTGGAGGACGAAGCCCGTACTTGGTGGTCAGTTGAAGAAAGCAGACTAGAAGGGCCAATCGAATGGAGCAAATTCAAGAAGTGCTTCTTAGACCACTATTTCCCTTCCACCGCCAAGGCAGAGATGGAAGAAATATTCATCTTACTGAAGCAGAATGGCCATCCCGTGGACGTATATGCGGCAGAATTCAACCGTCTGAGCCGATTCACTCCGTATATGGTCGCTTCAGAGGCCACCATGGTTAGGCGCTTCTTACAGGGACTTGATTTCGAGCTACAGCAGTTGATCGCGTCACTCGAGTTGCAGACTTTTGCGCAGGTACTCAACGCGGCACAGATTTAGGAGAAGCTGATCAATAAATTTAGGAAGCCCCCAGTTGTTCCAGTGCGTACTCACACACCGTCTCGAGGAGTCATACCAGTTCACAGGCCAGGAAAGACACAGATGAAGCGTCCATTCATGCCCCAGCATCACCCCCAGAGTAAGAACTTAGTTTGCGGCTGTTCCCGCCAAAAATTTCTGCGCAAAAGAGTCTAAGGTATCAAATGGCAAAGATACGCTTAAGGAAACGCGAACCAGTATCTTCCGGCCTGTATTTTGATAAACTCCCGAAGGAGGAACTATTAAATTCTAATGATATTGGAAGAATCTCGAAAAACCCTTCGATTTGATATATTATGGGCTTCATAATTCATCCGGGATCAAAAGTTATGAGCAAATATGCTATGCACTGTTCCCTGATTAAAAATCAGGAATTACCTCAATGAGGTGTCACGTGCTCACACGTGACCAATGGTCACGTGTTGACACGTGATGGTTAAAACAGAAATAAAAACAAACGGCTGAAGGAAATAGCTCAATGAGGTATCACGTGCTCACACGTGACTAATGGTCACGTGTTGACACGTGATGGTTAAAACTGAAGCGTAAATAAACGCTGAGAAAAGGACTCAATTAGGGGTCACGTGCTCACACGTGACCAAGGGTCACGTGTCAGCACGTGACTGGCTTCGAAAGCCTTACAATTTAATAGAATTAAATTCTAAAAAGCTTCTAAATCTTTCCAAATGGAAAAGGATTATGGGAACCGTTGGATTAAAGATCCAAGGGTGATTAAAAATCACTAATTTATGGAAAAAATCTTAGACAAGTAAAGATTTCCCCTAAATCTCACCGAAAATAACAAACAGAATATCTTTGGATTGAAAATCCAACGGTGAATAAAATTCACTTAATAATCTAAAGTCTCATATTAATTATGAAAACAAACAAAATCTTTCAAAGAAAAATTTGCTAAACAAATTGATTCTTTTCCTCCTCCTATAAATAGGAGCCAAGAGAAGAGAGAGTTTTGGAGATAGAGTTTCGGAATCTTGAAATTTCAGAGAAAAAAGAAAGAAGAATTTAATTCTCAACAAAGAAAACCCTAGGTGAGAAAGGGAAAAAGTATCAAAACTTCAAAAAAAGAGAACTTAATTCTCAATCTAAGAGTTTAACTCTTCTGCAAAAAGAACTTAGTTCTTCCTCTGGTTGAAGATCTGCAAAGAGCACGTCTTCCCATAAGTTGAGAATTTAATTCTCATCGGGTTGAGATCCTGCCATGCAGATCCAAAACTTAGAGGGGGAATTGAGTTTAGAGAATTTAATTCTCCCAAAAACAAAATTAGGGTTTAACCCTATATGAGAATTTAATTCTCCCAATATTACAGGAATTTAATTCCTTCAAGATGGACAGAACTAGGGTTTAACCCTAATTGAGAATTTAATTCTCTCAAATTCATTGGAATTTAATTCCTCTTAAAATGAAATTAGGGTTTCACCCTATACAAGAATTTAATTCTTTTACATATATGGGAATTTAATTCCTCTAAAAGAAATTAGGGTTTAACCCTACATAAGAATTTAATTCTTTCATTATAGGAATTTAATTCCTCCAAAGTTATAATTAGGGTTTAACCCTACAGAGAATTTAATTCTTAAAAATAACAGAGAACTCAAAAGATCTCAATGCATGCAAAAGACTAAGGTCACGTATCCCCACGTCACCCCTGAAGAGATCCCCAGAAATAAGAAGGAATTAACTTCGAGGCAATGCCTCACGTGTTCCCACGTGACCTCCTAAACGACGAGAATTAAAGCAAAGGAAATGTTGGCTCTGGGCGCTCTCACGTGTTACCACGTGACCCCTAATAAATGCCTTAACAAATCAGTGCATGAATGCTTATCACGTGCCAACACGTGATGGCCAGAAAGTCAAAAAGTGTTTAACACTTATTTGCAGAACAAAGTAAAGAAGATCTGTCCCTACCTTTGGGCGCCCTCCCCGTGTCCCCACGTGACCCCTTCTTCTCTAGTGTTTAACACTAATTCGAGAGCTTTATTTCCAGTGTTTAACACTGATTTGTCTTCTAGTGTTCAACACTATTGTTAGCCAAATTGGCTAATTTTCTAGAGGCAAAAGCCTCCCCTTCAACTGAAGCTCAAAATTGAGTAAAATTCAGAGCTATAATGTTTGATGCCCAGTCAAAGATAAAAATGTTACCAAAGCCCTCAAACTCTTGTTTAAGCACTGCTAAATGATGAGGGGCTGAACCCAGACAAATGTCTAATGGTCCAACAAAGGGTCAACATTTCAAACTTAATTGGACTTAGCCCAAATTGGCCATAAGTCCTCAATTCAAACTTAACTGAGCCTAAATGTGCTCATAATCTAATTAATTGATCTTAGTTCCAAATTGGACTACAGATCACTTAATCCACTTTGGTTCAAGGGTACATCTCTTCACTCCTCTGATATTTGTCGTTGTAATCCTTCAACGTTTTCAGAGAGGTGACGGGTCCCGATAACCACACACTTCACAGACTATGACGTCTTTAAATTGGACTGTGGGGTCTTTTAACTCACGGACTATGATGTCCTTAACCTTGACTGTGAGGTCTTTAAACTCACGAACAATGATGTCCTTAACCTTAACTGTGAGGTCTTTAAACTCACGGACTATGACGTCCTTAACCTTGACTGTGAGGTCTTTAAACTCACGGACTATGATGTCCTTAACATTGACTGTGAGGTCTTTAAACTCATGGACTATGATGTCCTTAACCTCGACTGTGATGTCTTTAAACTAACAATAGACCACTATGTCCTTAAACTGGTATTGGACCACTACGTCCTTAAACTGGTATTGGACCACTACGTCCTTAAACTGGTATTGGACCACTATGTCTTTAAACTGGTAATCGACCGCAATGTCCCTAAACTAAACAATAGAGTTCAAATGCTCTTTTGTTGGATCTAAATGATCCTGTTAAGTTGATCTTAGTCTAAAATTAGACTAACGTGTCCTTAACAAACGTTGAGTTGATCTTAGTCTAAAATTAGACTAACATATCCTTAATGAACGTTTAAGTTGATCATAGTCTCAAATGAGACTAACGTATCCTTAAACCCAAACCCCCAAACCCAAATCTAAGAAAATACGGATTTGGACTAATCCACATCCTACGGGCGACAACATAAATTAGTCTCCGTATACAATCCACGGGCAACCAAACACAAAACAAACACCCACGACACGAAGTGACCATTTGGAGAAGGAGAAAGTTGTTACCGCGACGCGGTAGCGTAATTAATTGCAGGGGCTTGCGCCTGCAGGGAAGAGCGTCCCCACAATCAAAACCCCCTCAAGCGAGGGGGAATCTGACGAAGTCTGCTACATCGGTCGCATCCGTTTAAACCTTCGATACACGGTGCCATAAATCAACTTGGCATCTTCGGAGAGGTGGACGGATAGCACCAATTAGCATCTGCCCCCAGATTTAGGCAAGACAGTCAGTCTTTCCCGGTTTCCGGCGGTGAACAGATTCTGGCACGCCCGGTGGGACCTTTTCCTCTTTCCACTCCACACTGCGTGTGTCATGTTCGCAAACGAATCGCGGTTTGTTATGGTTGCCCGTGGATTCGAGATACTTAGATTTAGTGTCTTGCTCCGTGCAGAAAACAAAAGATCAATGGCGTCTACTTGCATGAAATGTTCCAACTGCAACTACAACTCTCACTCCGTCCTGTCCGGAGGAGTGACTTACGGGCCCCAAGCGGCCTCCATCTTCGCTATGCCGGTGGAACAGGTCACTCAGGCCACCACTGGATTGTTCTTCGGGACCATGCTCCCGCCTATGAGCTTCAATGCCCCGACGCCATCACAGGAAGCTCCCCAAAAGTCAGTCTTTGATCGGCTTGCAACTACTACGGCCCCTCTCAACGGTTCGGCCGATGTCAAGCCAACAGCATCAGTCTTCGATAGGCTGAGCCTGAACTCCAATGGGCCTGCCAAGAAGCCCACGATAACTGAAGCGGCCATCCCAAAACGGGTAGCCATTTCTGCTCTCGAGGTTACTAAAGAAGCTTTTCCCGTCAAGGGATCAGTCTTTACGAGGTTGGCCAACCCGGCTCCCGTTCCTACTCAAGGGTCTGTCTTTGACAGACTGGACGCTACTCAACGGACATCAGTCTTCAAGAGGCTGACGCCAGCAACAGCCCTTCTCCAAAATAGGGGGCATAACAAAGTCGCCCCTAAAGCTGAAACAATCCCAACAGCTTGACACGCTCGACGTCGCCACTGGCGCCGAGTAAGGAAGGCTGGGGGCAACTCTCCCTCTGGGCTAACTCCACCAGCCCCAACGGTGGAAGTCAATGTTGCTGTTCCAACTAGGAACAGCTTTGAATTGCTGAACAAGGTGCGTAGGAATTCTCCTACCGCCGTACTGAAAAGATCTCCTCCATCAGTGGAGAATGTCGCGGAAGAAAAGCCAGAACAGTCCCCTCAGCGGCTGTCCTCCAAAATCTACAAAGTCTGGCGGTAGGTTCGGGACTCAGTAATTGATCAAGATTACCCTCGCCGACAGAAAAAGGCGAAGGTTCAACAAGAAGAGAACCATCCTGCCAAATCATAAAAAGCTGTCTAGGTTCCTGCTGCGACGCCCCCCTCGACTTCAACTGCTCAAAGGAAAAGGAGGCCGGAGAAAGCCCCTGTGGCTGCAGCAGACCGCAAAGGCATTGAGCCCAAACGCCCCAAGTCTGGGGGCATGATGGTACATACCGTCTACATGGCTTCCGGAAAAGAAGAAAGACGCACTTCGACGGGCCACCGACTGTTCACCCGATCAATAACAAGGGCTCAAGAACAACAACAGCAGAAGCTTCAGGAGATGCTGACTGCAATGGCTGCGCTCACCGGACCAAAAGAAAGCCCGGAGGAGTCATCGGAGCAGCGTCATGAACAAGAAACCGATGCTGACTTCCTTCGCAGAGTCCTCAAAAAGAAGGACAGAGAAGCCGCAGAACAAGCGGCTAATATAAAGCGAATGGAAATTCTCTTTCAAGACATGGTCGGGATGATGTTACAGCCGGAACCTCCAGCTGAAGACCCTCCGATCATTATTGAAGACGACAGAGGGGAGACATCGAACCCTCATCCGACTCTTTCAGTAGCCAAGAAGGAAACCATCTCAAAAGCCATGCTTGATGATTATATTGCTCAGCAAATGCGAGCTCACCGAGCGAACGAAACGGCCGGCCAAGTTGTTAAAACTGGACGACCCTATCCGGGTTGGTATGACCAAATAAAGTACTCGCCGGGATACATGATCCCCAAATTCCATGTGTACAAGGGGATAGGCAATCCCCATCAACATGTCGCTCAGTTCAGGGCTCTTTGCGGCAATACTGGAGGTGATGATAAACTTCTACTTCGCCAGTTCGTCAGTAGTTTAGCAGACACAGCTTTTGAATGGTACTCGGAGCTTCCCGACGACTCCGTCAAAACGTTTACAGAAATGGAGTTGCTATTCACTTAACGGTTCGCAAGCGCCAGCGAACGCACCCCAATAACAGCGTTGATCAATGCAAGGGTGAAGCCGGGCGAAACTTGGGTTCAATACGCAATCCGATGGCGAAATCTGTGGTCAAAGTGCGAACAGCGCATCGAAGAAGCACCGGCAGTGGGCATGTTCGTGGGTACTCTTGACCCTCAAGCAACTATTTCTCAATTTATTATGTTCTTCAAGCCGGCCACTTTCCAGGCCTTGATTGACAAGCTGGCCCAAATGGACCATATGGGCCATAGGCCTTCCTCTTAAAAAACAGAGCCTTGGAATGAAAAGGGCAAAGGGAAAGCAACCTTCGTTGCCAATACTCAACAACAGCTGAGCAACTTAAAGCCGGTTGTTCGCCAAAACAACGTGCATCCACGCCCATCCCTCGAGGAGAGACTGGGACGTCCTTACTCGTTCCCCCATGATAAAACGAGGAAACTGTTCGAGCTGGCGGTGCGCAACAGACTCATCAATCTGCCGGATCCAAAACGTCCGTTGCAGCCAAACGACGTCAACGATCCCAATTACTGCCCCTACCACCGAGTATTGAGCCATCCGATCGAAGACTGCTACGTCTTCAAAAACTGGGTTGAAGACCAATACCAACAAGGGAAGTTCACATTATCCGAAAATTGGAAGGTGAACCCACCACAACCTCACACTCCTAAAAAGGTGGACATACAGGGGGCATCGTGCTCATTCATAAGGGAAGCCCTATGGGAGGACGTTCTTTCAGCCTAAATGAAAAGAATGCTGAAGGATCTCCAAACATGCCCGGCGATCAGGTGGAAAAATCCACTGGAACCCGAGATCATCGAGGGAATGCTGAAACCGCGCCCAACTCCAAAAACTGGTGGTGATGGTCAGAGCGCTCACACCCAGCCGTCAAAGTCTTCGAAGAAGAAGAAGAAGAAGACCAAAAAGCCCGTGAAGCCTGATGACAAGTGCACGGACCTGCAAAAACAGATTGACGTGTTGGAAGAATATAATCAGAATGCGCGGACCCCAGTCACACTCCAAGAATTTCTCACCCACATCCTTGTGGACAAAAATGATGACAATGGAGAAGACTCGTCGGATGAGTCTGAGGATTATGTGGCAAGCTGTCATGTGATCTTTCACTCGTTAATAAATGGTGAAGAAGCTTTGGATGTAGAAAAACCAGAGGCAAATCCTGAGCCTGAACTTCTAGGACCATCAGACGAAATGATTGATGCATTCCTAAATGAAGCCCGTCAGGAAAGCAAAGCCAATCGAGAGGCTATATTTGAAAGTGCCAAACGCTGACGGCTGGAGGAAAAGGTCAAGACACCTCGACTGGAGCAAAGCATCCCTATCGCCAGCAAAAGCAAGCTTAAAGTAAGGAATCAATTCGCTAGGGCCCTGGCAATAGGAATGAAGTTGCCCTCTTTCAAAGGAAATTCCCCCGGCAATATACGTCTTGATGAAGCGGACATACATCCTAACTTCTGCCTATACCATCAAAGGATTGCACACACCACCGAGGAGTGCATAGCCTTTAAAAACTGATGGCAGGGATATGTTGCCCATCGATGACACGCTCAACGAGTGAAGCGCAAGGCTCGTCGGGAACAGAAAAGCACGACAGATGAGCGCGAAAGAGCTGCTGGCAACTGTCACATAGCCGACACCAAAGGATCACAAGTTATCACCTTTGGAAGCGACTCTGACGAAGAAATCGCCCTCAGCCCTCTCTTCAAGGAATCCACCTCCGGCACAAAACATGCGATGATTTGCGGCAAAATATAGCTGCGTAATCGTACGTTGACCTTTGACCGAAACGTCGTTAAACTACTACCAACCCGCGGCATCCCCATGCTGACGTGGTAAAAAAAAAGAAGCAAAAAAAGGGGTACGTCCACAAGCGAGATGGGCACGGATGAAAACCCGAAAGGGCTCCGTGAGTAAAAACAGCAGGACTACCGACGATGTTTGTGAAAACCTGAAAGGGCACAGACTCGTAAAAAAAAACAAAAAAAACGGTATGTCCATATGCAAAATGGGCACGGATGAAAACCCGAGAAGGCTCCGTGAGTAAAAACAGCAGGGCTACCGGCAAGTGTTTGTGAAAACCCGAAAGGGTGCAACCTCATTAAAGGACACTTGTAAGGTCCTCTCGACCTTGTGAGGAGAAACCACCCGTGAGATCCTTACGACTCACAAAGGAAGCAACACACTTAGGGATCCCCACGACTCCTAAGGAGAAATTACACTTGCGAGATCCTCACGACTCGTAAGGAGAACCCTCTTATGAGACCCTCACGGATCATAAGATTCAAAAGTCTTAAGTTACAGAGACCTGAACCTGTTCTTAAGCGCCCCCCCTCCACAACCTCCAATACTGCTCTACAAGCGGTTCAGTATTGACCTTTGTATATAATCCATGGGCGTGAATAAACATTTCCCTAACGAAGTCCCACCAACGACTTGGGATATACTCACATGGTGAACAAATACTTGTAGGTCCTCTCGACTTGCAAGGAGAAAACACTCTTGTAAGATCCTTACGACTTATAAGAGAACACATACTTAGGAATCCTCACGATTCCTAAGGAGAAAACACACCTACGAGATCCTCACGACTCGTAAGGAGAAACACCTTTATGAGACCCTTACGGCTCATGAAGTCAAAATCCATAGTCGACGGGATCCTAACCCTGTTTGCTAAGCCACCTTTGTTCGAAATCGACAGAGGCAAATGATGATTCGCTCCTGGCAATATCCCAGTTGTAGCGATGCTGATGCCTAAATCGGTATCAAATTCTAAGTCCTTTTATGGCAAATGATGATTCGCTCCTGGCAATATCCCAGTCGCAGCGATGTTGATGCTAAGATTGGCACCAGATTCCAAGTTCCATACTCGTGGCGAAAAGTCAACGAGCCAAAAATTCATATGAAATAGCCGAAATGATGGGGCAACTTGCAACGCAATCAGCAAGTAAAAATGTATGCATACAAAAATAGCCGAAATGATTGGGCAACTCGCAATAAAAATCAGCGAGTAAAAATAAAACAAATAGCCGAAATGATTGGGCACCGCGAAAAATAGCCGAAATGATTGGGCAATCGCGACTTTCGCGATACAAAAAGCTGAAATGATAGAGCATCACGGAAAGAAAAAAATATAATACATATAAAATGAAAATTTTGCCCTACGGGTGAGATCACATCGCTCCCTGTATACAATCCAGGGGCACAAACAAAGAGGGAACCATATAATCCCACCAGGCTCCATCAGGAAGAGAGCCAAGTCTCGAAGGTCACATCTGCATCCCAGAAGGCCAACAACAACGTTCCTCCTTATGCCAGCAAGGCACGGAAGCGACACAACGAAGCAAAGCGGAGTAACGGCAAAATCCCAACTCCACCTCAGCATTCGTCTCGTTACAGCAGATGCAATATCAACAACAGCGTTCCTTCGCAGTCCAGCAGGATGTAAATGCAACGTCAATGAAAGACCCCACGGTCGAAACAAAGCGGAGTGACGGCAAAATCCCAACTTCACCTCAGCATTCGTCTCGTTACAGCAGACGCAATGTCAACAACGGCGTTCCTTCGCAGTCTAGCAGGATACAGATGCAACGTCAATAAAAGACCTCGCGGTCAAAACAAAGCGGAGTGACGGCAAAATCCCAAGTCCACCTCAGCATTCGTCTCGTTACAGCAGACGCAATGTCAACAACGGCGTTCCTTCGCAGTCCAGCAGGATGTAGATGCAACGTCAATGAAAGACCCCACGGTCGAAACGAAGTGGAGTGACGGCAAAATCCCAACTCAACCTCAGCATTCGTCTCGTTACAGCAGACGCAATATCAACAACGGCATTCCCTCGCAATCCAGCACGATGCAGATGCAACGTCAGCGAAAGACCCCATGGTCGAAACAAAGCAGAGTGACGGCAAAATCCCAGCTCCACCACGACATCCGTCTCGATACAGCAGACGCAGTGCCAGCAAACGAAGCGAAGGCCAAATTCCTAGCTTCAAGGTCTTGACGGTAACTCATATAAAACCTGAAAGACTACCGGAGATCATCCCATATGGAGTGGTCACCACCTCGACGTTCGTCTCGATACAGCAGACGCAACGACAATGCAAACGAAGCGAAGGCCAAATTCCTAGCTTCAAGGTCTTGACGGTAACTCATATAAAACCTGAAAGACTACCGGAGATCATCCCACATGGAGTGGTCACCACCTCGACGTTCGTCTCGATACAGCAGACGGGATGTCACTACAGCGTCCTTCCTCCAACAGGATTCGGACACGCCAAAGCAAACGAAGTGAAAGCCAAATTCCTAGCCTCAAGGTCTTGACGGTAACTCATATAAAACCTGAAAGACTACTGGAGATCATCCCACACCAGCGTGGAGTGATCACCACCTTGACGTTCGTCTCGATACAGCAGACGAGATGTCACCGCAGCGTTCTTCCTCCAACAAGATGCAGACGCGAAAACAACAACGGAGCCACGGCAAAATCCCTAGTTCCAAACCTCGACGGTTCACCAACAACCTAGAGACAACCATGACATTCGTCTCTTTACAGCAGACGCAATGCCAGCAAAACGAAGCAAAGGCCAAATTCCTAACTTCAGGGTCTTGACGGTAACTCATATAAAACCTGAAAGACTATCGGAGATCATCCCACACCAGCGCGGAGTGGTTATGACTCATCGGGGCCCTCCAAAATGAGCCTAACCTCAAGTAAAAAGCGGCATGGCAAAATTCCTAACGCTTGCTCTTCTGACGGTCAAACTGCCTAAGAAGATTGCTTGAAGACGTCTTGTCCAGCCCCCGAAAGGATCAGAGACACGACAGTCGCAAGGCTACTCGAACAGCAAGATTGCCTATCGAGGGATACATCAGCCAACGCAACGGTACGACAGGTAAAACCCTAGTACCACAGACCCTAACGGACCTCTATCGTAAAGAGCAAAGGTTAACTATGACGTTAGGATATTCTTGCGAGAACTTCTCGATTCGTCTCGACTCATGAGGAAATTAGTGTCCTTGCGAGAACTTCTCGATTCGTCTCGACTCGTAGGGAAAAGCCTTAGGCAATGGGAATAAAAACATGTTTCCTAAGCACTGGGACCCTGCAAGTTGGTCCAAAATGGACTCTTGCATACTATTCATGGACCACACTTTCAAAAGTCGAATCTCGACAAGGAGGGAAACAACCACTTACGAGTCCTCTCGACTTATAAGCGGGAAAATTCTCTTGTGAGATCCTTACGACTCTCAAGAGAAAACACACTTAGGAATCCTCACGACTCCTAAGGAGAAAAGACACCTACGAGATCCTCACGACTCGTAGGGAGAAAAGTCTTTATGAGACCCTTACGGCTCGTAAAGTTGAAAAGTCTTAGGTGGCAGATCCTACCCCTGTCTCCTAAGCCATCACTGCTCTGCAAAGAGGTCAGGATGGACCATCTATGAGCCACACTTGCCACAGCTACATGCCACTGAAATGGAGAAGCTACTCATGAGCATATAAACTACTTCGCACCAGAGTAAGACATAAAGAAATGGAAGGGTGCGGCTCATGGAGTTGAGAGTTTGGAACTATATCTCTTAAGAGTTGAGACTTGAGTCAATGATAAATGACGACGCTTGTGTCCGTTCGTTATCTTCTCAGATCAAGATTCTGAAAGTTATATACCAACCCGAAACTGGTTATACGCTATGCATTACTATGCACTACTTCACCCATGCATATACTCACGTGGGAAAAGTAGTGGGGGGCATTTGTTCCCGCCAAAAATTTCTGCGCAAAAGAGTCCAAAGTATCAAATGGCAGCGATACGCTTAAGAAAACGCGAACCAGCATATTCCGGCCTGTATTTTGATAAACTCTCGAAGGAGGAACTGTTAAATTCTGATGATATTGGAAGCATCTCGAAAAACCCTTCGATTTGATATATTATGGGCTTCATAATTCATCCGGGATCAAAAGTTATGAGCAAATATTCTATGCACTGTTCCCTGATTAAAAATCAGGAATTACCTTAATGAGGTGTCACGTGCTCACACGTGACCAATGGTCACGTGTTGACACGTGATGGTTAAAACAGAAATAAAAACAAACGGCTGAAGGAAATAGCTCAATGAGGTATCACGTGCTCACATGTGACCAATGGTCACGTGTTGACACGTGATGGTTAAAACTGAAGCGTAAATAAACGCTGAGAAAAGGACTCAATTGGGGGTCACGTGCTCACACGTGACCAAGGTTCACGTGTCAGCACGTGACTGGCTTCGAAAGCCTTACAGTTTAATAGAATTAAATTCTAAAGAGTTTCTAAATCTTTCCAAATGGAAAAGGATTATGGGGACCGTTGGATTAAAGATCCAAGGGTGATTAAAAATCACCAATTTATGGAAAAAATTTTAGACAAGAAATGATTTTCCCTAAATCTCACCGAAAATAACAAACAGAATATCTTTGGATTGAAAATCCAACGGTGAATAAAATTCACTTAATAATCTAAAGGCACATATTAACTATGAAAACAAACAAAATCTTTCAAAGAAAGATTTGCTAAACAAATTGATTCTTTTCCTCCTCCTATAAATAGGAGCCAAGAGAAGAGAGAGTTTTGGAGATAGAGTTTCAGAATCTTGAAATTTCAGAGAAAAAAGAAAGGAGAATTTAATTCTCAACAAAGAAAATCCTATGTGAGAAAGGGAAAAAGTATCAAAACTTCAAAAAAAAAGAATTTAATTCTCAATCTAAGAGTTTAACTCTTCTGCAAAAAAAACTTAGTTCTTCCTCTGGTTGAAGATCTGCAAAGAGCATATCTCCCCATAAATTGAGAATTTAATTCTCATCGGGTTGAGATCCTGCCATGCAGATCCAAAACTTAGAGGGGGAATTGAGTTTAGAGAATTTAATTCTCCCAAAAACAAAATTAGGGTTTAACCCTATATGAGGATTTAATTCTCCCAAAATTACAGGAATTTAATTCCTTCAAGAGGGATAGAACTAGGGTTTAACCCTAATTGAGAATTTAATTCTCTCAAATTCATAGGAATTTAATTCCTCTTAAAATGAAATTAGGTTTCACCCTATACAAGAATTTAATTCTTTTACATATATGGGAATTTAATTCCTATAAAAGAAATTAGGGTTTAACCCTACATAAGAATTTAATTCTTTCATTATAGGAATTTAATTCCTCCAAAGTCATAATTAGGGTTTAACCCTACAAAGAATTTAATTCTTAAAAATAACAGAGAACTTAAAAGATCTCCATGCATGCAAAAGACTAAGGTCACGTGTCCCCACGTCACCCCTGAAGAGATCCCCAAGAAATAAGAAGGAATTAACTTTGAAGCAATGCCTCACGTGTTCCCGCGTGACCTCCTAAATGACGAGAATTAAAGCAAACGAAATGTTGGCTCTGGGCGCTCTCACGTGTTACCACGTGACCCCTAATAAATGTCTTAACAAATCAGTGCATGAATGCTTATCACGTGCCAACACGTGATGGCTAGAAAGTCAAAAATTGTTTAACACTTATTTGCAGAACAAAGTAAAGAAGATATGTCCCCATCTTTGGGGGCCCTCACGTGTCCCCACGTGACCCCTTCTTCTCTAGTGTTTAACACTAATTCGAGAGCTTTATTTCCAGTGTTTAACACTGATTTGTCTTCTAGTGTTTAACACTATTGTTAGCCAAATTGGCTAATTTTCCAGAGGCAAAAGCCTCCCCTTCAACTGAAGCTCAAAATTGAGTAAAATTCAGAGCTATAATGTTTGATGCCCAGTCAAAGATAAAAATGTTACCAAAGCCCTCAAACTCTTATTTAAGCATTGCTAAATAATGAGGGGCTGAACCCAGAAAAATGTCTAATGGTCCAACAAAGGGTCAACATTTCAAACTTAATTGGACTTAGCCCAAATTGGCCATAAGTCCTCAATTCAGACTTAACTGAGCCCAAATGTGCTCATAATCTAATTAATTGATCTTAGTTCCAAATTGGACTACAGATCACTTAATCCACTTTGGTTCGAGGGTACATCTCTTCACTCCTCTGATATTTGTCGTTGTAATCCTTCAACGTCTTCAGAGAGGTGACGGGTCCCGATAACCACACACTTCACAGACTATGACGTTTCTAAACTGGACTGTGGGGTCTTTAAACTCACGGACTATCATTTCCTTAACCTTGACTGTGACGTCTTTAAACTCACGGACTATGATGTCCTTAACCTTGACTGTGAGGTCTTTAAACTCACGGATTATGACGTCCTTAACCTTGACTGTGAGGTCTTTAAACTCACGGACTATGATGTCCTTAACCTTGATTGTGAGGTCTTTAAACTCATGGACTATGATCTCCTTAACCTCGACCGTGATGTCTTTAAACTAACAATGGACCACTACGTCCTTAAACTGGTATTGGACCACTACGTCCTTAAACTGGTATTGGACCACTATGTCTTTAAACTGGTAATCGACCGCAATGTCCCTAAACTAAACAATAGAGTTCAAATGCTCTTTTGTTGGATCTAAATGATCCTGTTAAGTTGATCTTAGTCTAAAATTAGACTAACGTGTCCTTAACAAACGTTGAGTTGATCTTAGTCTAAAATTAGACTAACGTATCCTTAACGAACGTTTAAGTTGATCTTAGTCTCAAATGAGACTAACGTATCCTTAAACCCAAACCCCCAAACCCAAATCTAAGAAAATACGGATTTGGACTAATCCACGTCCTACGGGCGACAACATAAATTAGTCTCCGTATACAATCCACGGGCAACCAAACACAAAACAAACACCCACGACACGAAGTGACCATCTGGAGAAGGAGAAAGTTGTTACCGCGACGCAGTAGCGTAATTAACTGCAGGGGCTTGCGCCTGCAGGGAAGAGCGTCCCCACAATCAAAAACCCCTCAAGCATGGGGGAATCTGACGAAGTCTGCTACATCGGTTGCATCCGTTTAAACCTTCGATACACGGTGCCATAAATCAACTTGGCATCTTCGGAGAGGTGGACGGATAGCTCCAATTAGCATCTGCCTCCAGATTCAGGCAATACAGTCAGTCTTTCCCGGTTTCCGGCGGTGAACAGCGGCTACAGCAACAGGGATGGGCACACCCAGAAGGACTGTCACCGCGCCAAGGGACAGTATTTGATTTGCGGATCCAGCGAGCACCGAGTTAGTGGTTGCCCCGAGCGAACAGAGTTACAGGGAGGGTCTGGACCGCAGCAGCAGAGATCACAGGAGCAAAGGCAACCCTACACAGGCCGCGGTCATGGACGGGCTTTCACCTTGACCGCCGAGCAGGCAGAGGCTTCAGGAGAAGTTGTCACAGGTATTCTACTTGTACATTCTATGCCAGCTAGAGTATTGTTTGATTCTGGAGCATCGCACTGTTTCATATCTGCGCATTTCGTTGATACGCACTCCATACCACATGAACCATTAACCAAGGGTTGGGAAATACATACGGGTAATGGTGTTATAGTATCTAGTCGAGAATGTAGATCCTGTCCGGTTGTAGTGTGTGGCGGGGAATTCTATGAGAATTTTCTTTTGATCGGAACAGGCAGCTATGACGCAATTCTCGGGATGGATTGGATGAGTACCTTCCATGCAGTTATTGATTGCCGAGCAAGGAATGCGATCTTCCGCATTCCCAATCACCCAGCGTTTATTTTCGAAGGCGGGAGCGAATCTTTGGAGCCAGCCAAGTATAGAGCCAAGCCAAAAGAGTTGACAGCTATGGAGATTGATGAGAGCATAGCCCCAGAGATTGTTCGGGATTTCCTGGACGTGTTTCCTGAAGATTTACCAGGTCTACCACCTCCACGCATCTTAGAATTCTTGATTGATTTAACTCCAGGTACAACACCAGTTTCTAAGGCCCCGTACAGAATGGCACCGGTTGAGTTGGCAGAATTGAAGAAGCAAATTGAAGAACTCCTGGAGAAGGGATTTATCCGGTCAAGCGCTTCACCGTAGGGTGCACCAGTTCTGTTGGTGAAGAAAAAGGATGGATCGCTGCGGATGTGCATAGACTATCGGGAGCTGAACAAAGTCACGATAAAGAATAAATACCCAATTCCGCGCATCGACGACTTATTTGATCAGTTAAGTGGGGCCAAGGTATTTTCGAAGTTGGATCTCCGTTTGGGCTATCATCAGATCAGAGTAGCGGCCGAGGATATATGCAAGACGGCTTTCAATACCCGATATGGACATTATGAGTTCCTTGTGATGCCGTTCGGTGTTACCAATGCTCCAGCGATATTTATGGATTTGATGAACAGGGTGTTTGCGAAGTACTTGGACACGTTCGTCGTTGTATTTATTGACGACATACTAGTCTACTTGAAGACCCGGGAGGAGCACGTCGAGCACTTGCGCACTGTTCTACACATTCTTCGGGAAAAGAAGCTGTACGCAAAATTGAGCAAGTGTGAGTTCTGGCTCGACAAGGTTCAGTTCTTGGGACACATTGTTTCGGGCGAAGGCATCTCAGTGGACCCGACAAAGATATAATCTGTCAGAGATTGGCCAACAACGAAGTCAGTGGCCGAGATCAGAAGCTTTCTGGGACTGGCAGGGTATTATCGGCGGTTCGTCCAAGACTTTTCAAGAATCGCTGAACCTTTAACGAGGTTGACACGGAAGGATGTACCGTTTGTGTGGACAGAGGAATGTACTCGGGCATTTGAGGCGCTGAAGCAGAAGTTAACCACGGCGCCCATTCTTACAGTACCAGATGATTCCGGTAGTTTGGTGATACATAGTGATGCCTCAGGGAAGGGCTTAGGATGTGTTCTGATGCAGCACAGTCGGGTGATTGCTTACGCCTCGCGACAGCTGAGTAATCACGAGAAGAACTACCCTACGAATGACTTGGAGTTAGCCGCGGTGGTTTTTGCATTGAAGATCTGGAGCCATTACCTGTTGGGCGAGAAGGTGGAGGTGTACACGGATCACAAGAGTCTGAAGTACGTCTTCATTCAGAAAGAACTAAATATGAGGCAGCGCCGATGGCTAGAACTGATAGCGGACTATGACTTGGACCTTCAGTATCATCCGGGAAAAGTAAATATTGTATCAGATGCTCTCAGTCGCAAGCCAGAGGTCATGAGGTTAACCAGTCAGAGGAGCATCATTGAGGATTTTCAGAGACTCAAACTTGAGGTCGTTACACCGAGCGCAATCAAGCAGTTTTGGAAACTATAGGTGCAGTCTTCTCTTATGGATCGCATCAAGGCTGCATAAGCGGATGATCCTCGATTGCAAAAGTTCAGAGCTCAGGTAGAAGCCGGGCTGAGAACGGACTTGCTCATACATGAAGACGGTTCTCTGAGATTCGGTAGCCGACTCTACGTACCCAAAGGGGATGTTCGAGAAGAGGTATAAGCTGAGGCACATAGTTCAGCTTATTCTGTGCATCCGGGAGGCATGAAGATGTATCGAGATCTAAAGCAGCACTTTTGGTGGAACGGGATGAAGCGAAAAATTGCGCGGTTTGTATCCAGGTGCTTGGTATGCCAGTAGGTGAAGGCGGAACATCAGAGGATAGCAGGACTGTTAAAACCGCTTTCGATACCAGAATGGAAGCGGGAGCACGTTACTATGGATTTCGTGACGGCCTTGCCACGGAGCCCTAGGGGCAACAACGCCATTTGGGTTATCGTCGACCGCCTCACGAAAGCTGCACACTTCTTACCCTTCCGAGTGGGACAGTCGACAGAGTCACTTACGGAGAGATACATGCAGGAGATAGTGCGACTTCACGGAGTTCCGGTCAGCATTGTGCCAGGTCGAGACACCAGGTTTGTTTCGCACTTTTGGAGGAGCTTACAGGAGAGTTTGGGTAACCGCCTTAAGTTCAGCACAGCTTATCACCCAAAGACGGACGGACAATCCGAGCGTACGATTCAGACACTCAAGGATATGCTGAGAGCTTGCATGCTGGACTTTCAGGGTTCCTGGGAGGATCATCTGCATCTAGTCGAGTTTTCTTATAACAACAGTTACCAGTTTAGCATTCAGATGTCTCCTTTCGAAGCACTTTACAGGCATAAATGCCGATCCCCGGTTTGTTGGGATGATGTGGGAGAACGAAGATTGCTAGGCCCCGAACTCATTGTGCAGACGGTAGACAAAGTCCAAATGATCAGGCAGCGCATTAAAATGGCTCAGGATCGACAGAAGAGTTGGGCGGATGCCAGCAGGAGAGCACTAGAATTTGAAGTCGGAGTTCACGTATTCCTGAAGATTTCCCCTACCCGTGAAGTTATCAGGTTTGGAGGTCGCGGGAAACTCATTCCCCGTTTCATCGGACCTTTTGAGGTGCTAGAGCGAGTAGGAGAGGTGGCCTATCGACTTACCTTGCCTCCGTCGCTAGCTGGTGTGCACAATACCTTCCACGTATCTCAGTTGCGGCGTTATGTTCGGGATGAGAGCCATGTTCTGGACTATTCGGAGTTAGCTTTGGGTACCGATCTATCTTACGAGGAGCAGCCCACCACCATCCTCGACCGCAGGGAAAAAGTGCTAAAGAATAAAGTCATTCCGTCAGGGGAATCCACCTGGGAGCGTGAGGAGGATATCCATGCACGTTTTCCACATCTATTTGTGTAGTGCTATTGTTTCGTTGTTTCCTTTTAAATTTCGAGGACGAAATTTTTGTAAGGAGGGTATGATGTAAATTCCCGGTTCCATCAATAAAATTTCTATAATTTTTCCACAATACTTCTCCAAGTCCCCTTGAATGTTTTCTATTTTTCTCGGTATTTTGTATAAACTGAGACGCTTAGGTTTCAAATAATAAAAACTTTCTAAACAAAACAATTAAGAAAGCCCAACAAAAACTGAATAAATAAGTAAACCTACGGCCCAAACCCCAGCCCATGCCAATCCCCTACCCATGCCCGACCCGGCCCCGTACTTAAACCTGACCGGACCCGACCGCTGCACTGTTACGTCCCGAAAGTACGGAACCTGACCGACACTTAGGCTACGAACGTCCCAAGGCGTATGTATTCTAAGTAAGCCGAGCCCAGAAATCCAAACCAAGAAAAGTAGTAGAGAGTGGGAAGAAACAGAACAAATCAACCTGAAAGCAACATAATATACAACGCCTAAAGGCGAGGATCACAACAGAAAGGAAACTCCAACAACAAGAAATCCACATAAATATAACGCGCGACTCTAAGGTCGAAAGAATAAACACCACTGGTCTCTATCTCAAATAAGTACATGTTTGGTTGATGGAACTTCTAGATACAACTGAATATAATATACAATGTATAACGATGGGTGCAATACAAATAACCCACCTACTAGCAAGTCACATGAAAGAAGCTGTGCCCGCAAAACCGTAATGAAACCCGTACGGCAACACCTGCAAGAAACTGGGGCACAACGGGGGTGAGTTGCCAACTCGTGAGTAGAAAAAGATCTATGAACAGAAAATCGCATGTATGACGCAATCCTAGGTCATACGATCAATATATATAATCCTCAAATATATAGCCAGCAATCTATAACCATGGCTAGTGTAAATATCTAACCTAAGTGTAATCCTATGTGTCTGTGTCAGTGCATCAGGTAGCAATATGTATGGATGATGTATGAATGCATGAAACAGAATGCATGTACTGAAGAAAACTGCTTTCATAAATTTGTGAGATTTCTGTAATTATAAAATGAGGTACCATAAATGAAATCAACATAAACAGCGCCTAGCATCGGCACAAAACATAAATCCCAATATCTCGATATCTCTGTATCGCAATCTCTGTATCTCAATATCTCAAAATCTCAATGTCTCAATCATAAAATCCACGGCGCCGTCAGTCCAGATCGGCCCCTACCATCCATCTCATGACTACGACGGTATCCTCCGGATATCCGACGTGTCGGGAAAAATCACCGGTCGGTAGTGCTCCCCTGCCAGGCTCAACGCCATCTCCTGCGATCTTCTTGTCCCGGGGTACCGCACCGGGTCCACCATGTACCCGCAATCGGTCTCATCCGCCTCCTCGAATTGGGTTTCACATGTCGCTCTCAGCACCGAGAAAACACATGGTGGACGCACTGAAATATCATATCAAGGGTAACCGGGTTTTTAAAACATTTACGTAATCTCCTTGAAATATCCACGTTTCCCAAATCCAGAAATATCATAGAAACAACATATCTCAATGCGTATAATCAGGAAGCATGATGTATGTGACATATAAATGAAATGCAAGTATAACAGTATATCATGCAACATGGAATAATAGTATGCACATACAAGGGTCATATCCTGATGCAATAATACTACTGTGTAGTGACATGGCAATTATCGATGAAGATGTGTGTGAGCTGGCAAGTAAGTGTATGTGGAACATACGCATCATCGGTAATGGTGTTGGTGTCCTAACAGCATGATATCAATAATGGAATATGAATCACAATAAGTATGCGATGCAGAGTAACAACCATAATATGCTGGAGCTGAATACTAAACACCAAGATAGCTAAACTGCATCTAATATCATAAGAGTCCTATAGCTACACCAACTATAAGGTTGAGCTAATAGGTTAACTGCAGGTAAGGTAAACCGCCTAACCTCTGAGTCGATACATATATACATATATAGTCGGTGATCCCGCCTCGATAATATCACATCCGATACCATATCTCTATAATCGGTTATCCCAAGTCAAGAGTGCGGATCAAACATCAAATTATAGCTCGTACGTAAATCTGCCGTACGGCATCCCCAAATCTGGGTACGGGTCAATATCACATTCGTCATATCATTCATCGAGTATTCTCTTTATTAAATACCATCATCTGGGTACTGACCTATGTCTAGTACAATGCTAACATCATCACTATAGTCGTGATCTGACTACTGATCGACAGTCTCGTATAAATCGATATCATCATCACATATCATCACAAGGAGTGTACATCGCCCAAGGCGGCCTATCATAATTATCTTGTCACTATTATATCATATCATATCACATCTCGCATCATAATTACATGTCGATCATTTCATATTAATATCACTATTCCTATGGCATCATTATTCCAAAATCCGCTAAAGCATCATGACGTATCTCAAATATGAATTTTACCATATCACCGATATCATAATCTCGGATCAAATATCATCGACCCATCTCAAACCCAAGTATCATCCTCGAATCCGTATGTGAACACGTGGTCCCATACCCATGTGAACACATATCTATAGAGAATCCCATAACCACATATGAAATAAGAATGTATGCAAATATGTATGTGTGTATATGTATGTGTAGTGCACCCACTACCCTAGGATTTCGTAACATATCACCAATCCAACACACTAATGTCCATCCTAAACATCATTATAATCCCAAACAACACATATTAATTATTAGTGTGTATACGCATCCGTATACATCACTACGAACTGCGGGGGTGCTATACGCCATCCACCCGACTTCTTCCCGTAGATATAAATCTACTCACCTTTCTTTATGCGTGCCGGTGCCGATGTCGCCATTTGCATCTCAACGCCTCGTTGCCACGTGGGGTACCTATAAAGATATCACACGCTAAAACACATGAAAATCACATCGGAACCCAAAATGGTGCACGCTACGCCCATAGGTAAAAACCTGTGACCTTGTGTGCAAACACTGCCAATATCCACTGTCGTTGACGTCCAAATGCCACCCGACAGAAACGGATCATCGAATACCAAAATCCATACGAAAACAAGTCGTAAATAATACGCCAACTCATGAAAATCCACCCAGATTTTACCCTAACTGGAATCAGACAAAACTAGACATACAGGGGGTCAAGTTTACATGAAATAGGGCTGTGCACGCAAAACGAGGGGGTTTCACCCTGGTCTGGCCGCAATTTGCGGCCAGAAGGGAGAAATCTGCGGCCGGGAAGTGGGTCCAGGGTCTGGGGCTTTGGGTGTTGGTTTCTACTAGCCTGCACATCTCACTGCCAAGTCAATTTTATTTTAGGGTTCCCAGGGTGAAAGCAGATCTCAGAAAGGTCAATAAGTCGACAAAATTGCTATAATACGCCAAGTTTAACAAATCTGGTAACTAACTGGAAATCTAGGGTAACCTTGGTTAAACTGGTCTCAAATACACCTAATAGGGTTATACCAACCATCAAAACCAACACTTGGTCAAGTCTCACTCAAACCTGCCTAAACTAGCACTAAACCACATAAACACTAAATTTCAGTTAATTATCCATAACTTAACAAGATAGGAGTTGGGTTGCAAGATTATACCTCAGGGGGTCCTAGGATGAAGGAGAAGGGAGGATGAAGGAAGGAGGAGTGTGTGGTTACTGGTGTGGTGCTGTTCCTTCAGCTAGCCTGCTCCCTTTTTCTTTGTGCTGCTGATTCAGTGGCTGCAGCTGCTGCTTGCAATTTCTCTTATTTGATTTCCTTGTGTGTGTTGCGGCAGCTGCTGTGCTGGGGGTGTTGGTTTGTGGTGAAGTGTGGTATGAGGAGGGTGTGGGTTGTAGTATATGATGTTGGGTTGATGTAGATGATATTGGGGATGTTCTTGCTGCTGTTGCAGCTGATGTATGTCAGGTGGCTGAAAGGTGTTGATGGAGGGGGGCTGAAGTGTGCTGATGGGTTGATATGGGGGCTGAAAAGTGTTGATGGGAGTGTGTAGGTGTGGGCTATGGTGCTAGGGGCTGGTGTAGGGCTGCTGAATATTATTGCTGATGTAGCTGCTGATGTAAATGGGGGCTGAAGTTATGTGTTGGGGCTGTTGTGTTATGGGGAGAGATGTGAGAGGGATAAGGAAAAAGATTTGAAATGAAAAGGGATTGTGACACAACCTATAGCCACCTCTCTCTCTCTAGCCACAAGTCAACCCTATCCTAATCACCCTTAACCAAAACCAAAACACTAATTAACCCAATTAACTTAATCAAACGGTTAACCCATCCTGGTTGGCTAAATATGGTAACCCTAGACTTATCCCAAGTTAACATGCACAAGTGTATGCAGTCCAGATAAAATTCCGATAAAATATCCATAAAACCAGATAAAATATTTAAAAGCTGATTTGGTAAACTTTTACCCAAAAACTCCATTTTAGAATTTCCAAAATTTTCTCCAGAATTTTCACCTTTTATCGGTATTTAATTATACCGACTATTAAAATATTCATTAAAAATTAATATTAGATTATGAAAATTCCCAAAAATAATATATTTTTTTTGAAATGTTACAGTCTTTCCCCCTTAGAGAAATTCGGTCCCCGAATTTAAATTTAAACCCCCAAATTCTAAAACATTTCAATAAAATGTCCAACCAACGGGGCTCCGAAATCATCAATAAATAAAAGGCATCATAGCGCAATACATGCGCATGAGTAACGAGCAGATAACTCGAAATCAAAACTCCGTCAAGCATCGTGCAATCATCGGAGTCAAGGTGAAAACACAGATGCCAAATCCAAAACAAAACAGATACGCTATAAATCGGAACTATACATGTAAATATCAAATCCGTATATGTAAATATCTGAAGGGAATGCATTGCTTTAAAGTCGATGTACAATGCGCATAGCACTGCACAGTGGCGGACGTTTTTGTTAAGAAAATAGCCATATACGTATATATCTTTTGTTTAGTATGCACGATCCGCCATTTTGAAAACAATTTAGAAGGGTTCCCTGTTTTAAACGTTTCATGTCATATCGGACACGTATGTAAATAATGAGACTATAGCTCGCTTTTGGAAATCCCTTTGAAATCTATCAGTGCATGCAAAATATATCCAAACACTGTCATCTGACCAGTCCTGCTCAGTACGAAAACACATAGAAAATATCATAAAACGTACTGCTCCATAAGAATCAATCCCAAAAGTGCATATGAAAACCCTGTGCGTCCGGTGCGCATAGAAATAGAAATCCATACATGTGTCAAGCAGGTGTACAAAAACCACATCAAGGTGCAACGGGTGTGCACACAACATCGGTCATAGGCAACGTGCTTGCCTGACCGCAAAATCAGGTGCATCTGACATGCACGAAAATCCAGATTTAGTGCATCTGGTGTGCACCAAATCACATCTCATAACAGGTGCCCAACATGCGCTAAATGTCCAAATCCGGTGCATCCATCATGCACGAAATCATGAAATCCAATATCAAGCGTCGAACACGTGCAAAATCCAATCAGGTGCATAAAGTGCACAAACAAATATCGAGCATCACCACCGAAATCGAAGTCCAGTGCATCCAAGTGCACAAAATACGAAACACTACACTGCAAGCATACGTGAACTATACCGAGTGCAAAAACCAAATCGTGTGTGTACATATGCACAAAATCAACTCCACTGTCCAAAACCCATAAAATCATAAACATGTGAAACCAAGCCACGAAAACAATATCAGTGCAACACTGTACAAAAATCATAAATACTCAGTAAGTACAACCATGGTGCATGAAAACATATATCATGAAACCCAATCATCAAAATCAGTCATGCGAATAAATCGCCCAAAACATCGAAATCAAGTATAGCGGAATAGTTCCGCTCAAGCACGTCCTCTAAAAATCTCTGGACAACTGTCGTGGTCACTCATAGCATATCTCGTCGACGATCCTGAACTCTGGCCTGCTGGTGTGCGTAACATGACCACTCCTGGGTCCAAGTCTTCTCGTAATTCATTCCAGAAAGGTCTTCGTCTTCCCTGTAGGTTATCAATCTCACGATCCATCGGCCCATCGGCCCTGTCAGATGTGCTAACGGGGACGATTCCGTTCTGGCACTACTCTGGTCATTTCTCGGTCAATCCTCACGGCCATTCGAAAAGCAGCATATCACTGGCGTCGGTCTCTGGCTCTCTGACTGAACGTAACACATCTGATCCTGGGTGCAAGTATCATTGTAGCAGTGTCCTGGAGGGAATCCTGCTCACGGTCCCTTCCAAGTCTCGTCTCTGCCAACTGTCCGGAAGTCATCGTCTTTTACTATATCTGCTTCTTGTCCCAGAATGGCTGCATACTCATCGCAACTCCTTCTGAAAGGTATATCCAGTACTATGTCTCGGTATGCATATCGCATCTCTGGTGTCGGCGGAGTGGAACGTCATCATATCCAGATCTTGTACGAATCTCTTACTCCACTCTTCTCTAACGTCGACTGCTTCGGACTTGTCTCGTCGTGGCTGTATGGACTGAGCTCCAATGGCTATCCTCGTATCTGGAGTCTCCCAAGAAATGCATCTCACCGCCTAGCATCCGAATTAAGTCGAGCCATCCGATCGATTCGTCAAAACCTCATAATCCCCCAAGAGCTCAACATCTTGGGTACAGTATAATAATATCGAGTACATACCACAGCATCGGTGGTCCAGCCGTAGAAGGGCAAACCCAAGCCTCACTAATGGCGCCGCAAAACTGCCGCAAACCCTAAGGTTCAAAGGCTTTCATACGGTCATTAAGTCGAGTTAGGGTTTCATTCTTCTAGAGGGACCATAGAATTGCTTGCATGTCTTTCCGAATACTTTAAACTTGGAATAATAGGTTTCTGACATTCGATCGTCTCTATCGACTCTCAACGCCTCTGCCTGAAGTCGTCTCTAACTGGAATCAGTCTATCTGATGACCTCGCATCGGGGTAGCGAATGATCCACATGTCCTAGTCATTCATCCTCGGTGAATAGCGACCTTTTATCATCTCTTAGTACAATCTCGTACTGCAATAGCTCCAACATCAGGGGCGATATCTCGTCGTTCGCAGCAATAATCGGCTCACTCGCCTGCACGCTGAACCGTGCCTTAATCATCATGAGTAAGCAATACACCAATGGTCATCAAAATCTGGCTAGCCTCTGTCAGTGGCTCAATTCTCTGGTGCTGATCTGCACGTCCGAGTAATCTCATACAGCGATCCATCCATGCTCGTGGCGCGAAAACACAGTAAAAAGACACATCTCTACAATCGTGTGTCGCCAGAATCACGCCCTGGTCAGTCCTTGTTCGTGACGAGCTCATGCTGACCGCAACTCTAGCCGTAGCTCTCCCTGCCCGTAATCGTGGCAGCAAAACCAAAACTGGTACTGATGAGGCTAGATCAGGAAGGAATATGATACTGAACAAAGAAATGTACATCCTAAGGCTTCTTAAGTGGAGTGGTGTATCGTAAATATGCCGCGGACATACCCACGGTACATCACTCTACTTTAGTCACCTATTCCATCAACCAAGGGTCATCCTACGTTTCGAAGGTAAAACCTAACGCTCTGATACCAATTTTGTCACGTCCCGAAAGTACGGAACCTGACCGAAACTTAGGCTACGAACGTCCCAAGACGTACGTATTCTAAGTAAGCCGAGCCCAGAAATCCAAACCAAGAAAAGTAGTAGAGAGTAGGAAGAACCATAACAAATCAACCTGAAAGCAACATAATATACAACGCCTAAAGGCGAGGATCACAACAGAAAGGAAACTCCAACAACAAGAAATCCACATAAATATAACGCGCGACTCTAAGGTCGAAAGAATAAACATCACTGGTCTCTATCTCAAATAAGTACATGTTTGGTTGATGGAACTTCTAGATACAACTGAATATAATATACAATGTATAACGATGGGTACGATACAAATAACCCATATACTAGCAAGTCACCTGAAAGAAGCTGTGCCCGCAAAGCCGTAATGAAACCCGTATGGCAACACCTGCAAGAAACTGGGGCACAACGGGGGTGAGTTGTCAACTCGTAAGTAGAAAAAGATCTACGAACAGAAAATCGCATGTATGACGCAATCCTAGGTCATACGATCAATATATATAATCCTCAAATATATAACCAGCAATCTATAACCATGGCTAGTGTAAATATCTAACCCAAGTGTAATCCCATGTGCCTGTGTCAGTGCATCAGGTAGCAATATGTATGGATGATGTATGAATGCATGAAACAGAATGCATGTACTGAAGAAAACTGCTTTCATAAATTTATGAGATTTCTGTAATTATAAAATGAGGTACCATAAATGAAATCAACATAAACAGCGCCTAGCATCGGTACAAAACATAAATCTCAATATCTCGATATCTCTGTATCGTAATCTCTGTACCTCAATATCTCAAAATCTCAATGTCTCAATCATAAAATCCACGGCGCCGTCAGTCCAGATCGGCCCCTACCATCCATCTCATGACTACGACGGTATCCTCCGGATATCCGACGTGTCGGGAAAAATCACCGGTTGGTAGTGCTCCCCTGCCAGGCTCAACGCCATCTCCTGCGATCTTCTTGCCCCGGGGTACCGCACCGGGTCCACCATGTACCCGCAATCGGTCTCATCCACCTCCTCGAATTGGGTTTCACATGTCGCTCTCAGCACCGAGAAAACACATGGTGGACGCACTGAAATATCATATCAAGGGTAACCGGGTTTTTAAAACATTTACGTAATCTCCTTAAAATATCCACGTTTCCCAAATCCAGAAATATCATAGAAACAACATATCTCAATGCGTATAATCAAGAAGCATGATGTATGTGACATATAAATGAAATGCAAGTATAACAGTATATCATACAACATGGAATAATAGTATGCACATACAAGGGTCATATCCTGATGCAATAATACTACTGTGTAGTGACATGGCAATTACCGATGAAGATGTGTGTGAGCTGGCAAGTAAGTGTATGTGGAACATACGCATCATCGGTAATGGTGCTGGTGTCCTAACAGCATGATATCAATAATGGAATATGAATCACAATAAGTATGCGATGCAGAGTAACAACCATAATATGCGGGAGCTAAATACTAAACACCAAGATAGCCAAACTGCATCTAATGTCATAAGAGTCCTATAGCTACACCAACTATAAGGTTGAGCTAATAGGTTAACTGCAGGTAAGGTAAACCGCCTAACCTCTGAGTCGATACATATATACATATATAGTCGGTGATCCCGCCTCGATAATATCACATCCGATACCATATCTCTATAATCGGTTATCCCAAGTCAAGAATGCGGATCAAACATCAAATTATAGCTCGTACGTAAATCTGCCGTACGGCATCCCCAAATCTGGGTACGGGTCAATATCACATTCGTCATATCATTCATCGAGTATTCTCTTTATTTAATACCATCATCTGGGTACTGACCTATGTCTAGTACAATACTAACATCATCACTATAGTCGTGATCTGACTACTGATCAACAGTCTCGTATAAATCGATATCATCATCACATATCATCACAAGGAGTGTACATCGCCCAAGGCGGCTTATCATAATTATCTTGTCACTATTATATCATATCATATCACATCTCGCATCATAATTACATGTCGATCATTTCATATTAATATCACTATTCCTATGGCATCATTATTCCAAAATCCGCTAAAGCATCATGACGTATCTCAAATATGAATTTTACCATATCACCGATATCATAATCTCGGATCAAATATCATCGACCCATCTCAAACCCAAGTATCATCCTCGAATCCGTATGTGAACACGTGGTCCCATACCCATGTGAACACATATCTATAGAGAATCCCATAACCACATATGAAATAAGGATGTATGCAAGTTTGTATGTGTGTATATATATGTGTAGTGCACCCACTACCCTAGGGTTTCGTAACATATCACCAATCCAACACACTAATGTCCATCCTAAACATCATTATAATCCCAAACAACACATATTAATTATTAGTGTGTATACGCATCCGTATACATCACTACGAACTGCGGGGGTGCTATACGCCATCCACCCGACTTCTTCCCGTAGATATAAATCTACTCACCTTTCTTTGTGGGTGCCGGTGCCGATGTCGCCATTTGCATCTCAACGCCTCGTCGCCACGTGGGGTACCTACAAAGATATCACAGCTAAAACACATGAAAATCACATCGGAACCCAAAATGGTGCACGCTACGCCCATAGGTAAAAACCTGTGACCTTGTGTGCAAACACTGCCAATATCCACTGTCATTGACGTCCAAATGCCACCCGACAGAAACGAATCATCGAATACCAAAATCCATACGAAAACAAGTCGTAAATCATACGCCAACTCATGAAAATCCACCCAGATTTTACCCTAACTGGAATCAGACAAAACTAGACATACAGGGGGTCAAGTTTACATGAAATAGGGCTGTGCACGCAAAACGAGGGGGTTTCACCCTGGTCCGGCCGCAATTTGCGGCCAGAAGGGAGAAATCTGCGGCCGGGAAGTGGGTCCAGGGTCTGGGGCTTTGGGTGTTGGTTTCTACTAGCCTGCACATCTCACTGCCAAGTCAATTTTATTTTAGGGTTGCCGGGGTGAAAGCAGATCTCAGAAAGGTCAATATGTCGACAAAATTGCTATAATACGCCAAGTTTAACAAATCTGGTAACTAACTGGAAATCTAGGGTAACCTTAGTTAAACTGGTCTCAAATACACCTAATAGGGTTATACCAACCATCGAAACCAACACTTGGTCAAGTCTCACTCAAACTTGCCTAAACTAGCACTAAACCACATAAACACTAAATTTCAGTTAATTATCCATAACTTAACAAGATAGGAGTTGGGTTGCAAGATTATACCTCAGGGGGTCCTAGGATGAAGGAGAAGGGAGGATGAAGGAAGGAGGAGTGTGTGGTTGCTGGTGTGGTGCTTGTTTCCTGATTTAAAATCAGGAAAGCTTCTGGGAAAAGCTTCAGAAGAGGGTCACGTGCTTACACGTGACTAGCGGTCACGTGTTGGCATGTGACACCTAAGCACATCATCAGGGCAAGTTCAGTTTCCTGACTACGCTGAAGAAAAGGGGCTTCAGAAAGAGTCACGTGCTCCCACGTGACCAGGGTCACGTGGCGACACGTGACATTTAAATGCAAGTGTCAAAGGCAAACCGGTTCCCTGATCAAGTCAAGGAAAAGGCTTCAGAAGAGGTCACGTGCTCCCACGTGACCAGGGTCACGTGTTGGCACGTGACGTTCAAAGCAGCAGACTCGTTCTCCAGTTGAACCAAGGAAAGAGGCTCCAGACAAGGGTCACGTGCTCACACGTGACCAGGGGTCACGTGGTGGCACGTGACGGTTAAGCAGCAATCAGAAGACAGAGCGCAAAATAAAGAGGAAGGCTCATTCCAAAGGGGGTCACGTGCCCACACGTGACCATGAGTCACGTGGTCACACGTGACCGGTTTTCAAAGCCCATTTTGTCAACAGAATTAAATTCTGAAAGAAATTCAAATCTTTCCAAAGGAAAGCGGCTATCTGGAACCAATCGAATTAAAGATTCAGAGGTGATGAAATATCATCTATCTATGGGAAAATCTCGGGTTTGGAAAGATTTCCCCTTTAAATCTAACCGAAACAACAAAGGAGGATCCCTGGATTTGAAATCCAATGGTGAATAAAATTCACCTAATAATCCAAATGTCCAAAACGAATGATGGATGCAAATCAAATCTCTCATGAAGATTCGTAAAAAACTGATTGATTCGGCTGCTTCTCCTATAAATAGGAGCCGAGAGACACAGAGAAAATATACAGAGACAGGGAGAGAAAAAGAAAAGGAAGAAAGCTTCGATACTTGGAGAAACTTGGATCTTCTGCAAAAACCCTAGGTAAGAAAGGGAAAAGCTCCTTGAAAGAAAAAGAGAATTTAATTCTCAACAGAGTTTAACTCTGATACATAAAACAGAAGAACATATTTCTTCTCTCTTTGATAGAGGATCTGCAAAGTGCACATCTCCCTTTGAGGTTGAGAATTTAATTCTCAATGGGTTGAGATCCTGCCATGCAGATCCAAAACATAGAGAGGGAATGCAAGCACGAGAATTTAATTCTCACAGAACTATAGGAATTTAATTCCTTTAAAATAAAATTAGGGCTTGACCCTGTATCATGGGAATTTAATTCCTTCAGAACAGAGAGAAACATGGTTTAACCCTAATTAAGAACTTAGTTCTGTTGAAACAACGGGAATTTAATCCCCTTAATCATCATTTAACAGGAAATGGGAATTCAATTCCTTAAAAGCTGTTATTAGGGTTTAACCCTATTCAGTTCTTCACATATACGAGGGATTTAATTCCTACGGAAGATTCAGAGTTCAACTCTACTCCAGAATATAAGTCTTCAAAAGGAAGTAGGAATTTAATTCCTCTGAAATTTAAAGCTCAAGGAATTTAATTCCTGAAAAAAAGATTAACAGAGCCTCTAAACAAAATACATGAAGGCAGGGTCACGTGCCACCACGTGACCCCCCCAAGAGATCTACAGAAAGCCCCTTTGAGGCAGCACCCCGCGTGACCCACGTGACCCTCGGCAGAAGCTCTAATACATAGGCATTTGAATGCCGATCACGTGATGGCACGTGATGCTCTGAAAGATGCGATAATCTCAGCAGAATAAATGAAGGGAGGGCGCTCTCACGTGCTGCCACGTGACCCCTCTTGCCTTAGTGTTTAACACTAAATTAAAACTCTCGAACCCAGTGTTAAAACACTGTTGGGCCTTAGTGTTCAACACTAATTAAAAAGCTTTATTTGCAGTGTTCAACACTGATCTGTTTTAGTGTTTAACACTAATTTGAAAAGCCTTGTTGCTGGTGTTTAACACCAATTATCTCTTAGTGTTAAACACTAACTTGTCAACCTCATTCCCAGTGTTCAACACTGACTGCTCTGTAGTGTTTAACACTAGGCTTTGGCCCAATTGGCCTAAATGGATAGAGGCAAAGCCTCTCCTGATTGGACTTAGCCCAAGATGGCCATAAGTCCTCAATTTGTGATTAACTGGGCCAATGGGCTCATAACATAATTAATCGGTCTTGATCCCAAATTGGGCCAAGGACTATTTAAGTCATTCCGGTTCTAGGGTACATCTCTTCACTCCTTTGATACTTGGCATTGTAATCCCTCAATGTCTTCAAAGAGGTGACGGGCCCGACGACCACACATTGATATGGACTGTGGGGTCCTTAAACCCGTGTCTAGTGCAAAATTCCTGGTTACGTGGAACGCGGATAATGTCACTCTTTGACCCCGTGGAAAACGTCCAGAGCGGAGCCTGGTCCTCGCAGAGCACGGCAGTGAACCCGTGTGAAGCATCCAGAGCACATACCGGACTGTGGGGTCCTTAAACCCATGGACTACGACGTCCTTAACCTTGACCGAGATGTCTTAAAACTAACAATGGACTGTGGGGTCCTTAAACCCATGGACTACGACGTCCTTAACCTTGACCGAGATGTCTTAAAACTAACAATGGACCGCAATGTCCTTAAACTACCCATGGACCGTAACGTCCTTAAACTACCCATGGACTGCAATGTCTTTAAACTAGAACAATAGAGCCCCGTATGCTCTTTTGTCGGATCTAAACGGTCCCGTTTAAGTTGATCTTAGCCTCAAAGATGGCTAACGTATCCTTAAACCTTCAAACAGATTGGACTATGAATCCCCCCCAATTGACTCTGGCTCGAGGGTACATCTCTGAACTCCTCTGACACCTGTCGTTGTAATCCTTCAACGTCGTCAGAGAGGTGATGGGTCCCGACGGCCATACATACGATGGACCACCATATCCCTAAACTGGAACAATAGAGCCCCCAAATGCTCTTTTGTCGGATCTAAACGATCCCGTTAAGTCGATCTTAGTCCCAAACTGGACTAACGTATCCTTAACAACCGTTTAAGTTGATCTTAGCCTCAAATATAGTTAACGCATCCTTAAACCTTCAAACAGACTTTAGTCCCAAATTGGACTCTAGATCCCCCAATCAACTTTGGCTCAAGGGTACATCTCTGAACTCCTCTGACATCTGTCGTTGTAATCCTTCAACGTCGTCAGAGAGGTGATGGGTCCCGATGGCCATAAATTTAATGGACCACTATGTCCCTAAACTGGAACATTAGAGCCAATTGCTCTTTTGTCGGATCTAAACGATCCCGTTAAGTTGATCTTAGTCTCAAACTGGACTAATGTATCCTTAACAAACGTTTGAGTTGATCTTAGCCTCAAATATGGCTAACGTATCCTCAAACCAAACCCCCAAACCCAAATCTAAGATAATACAGATTTGGACTAGTCCACGCCCTACGAGCAACGACATAACTCAGTCTCCGTAAACAATCCACGGGCAACAAAATACAAAACAAACACCCACGACACGAAGTGGCCATCTGGAGAAGGAGAAAGTTGTTACCGCAATGCGGTAGCGTAATTAACTGCAGGGGCTTGCGCCTGCAGGGAAGAGCGTCCCCACAATCAAAAACCCCTCAAATGAGGGGGAATCTGACTAAGTCTGCTACATCGGACGCATCCGTCTAAACCTTCGATACCTGGTGCCATAAATCAACTTGGCATCTTCGGAGAGGTGGACGGATAGCACCAATTAGCATCTGCCCCGAATCTCAGGCGAGACGTCATGTCGCGCCGGCTTTCGGAGGGGAACAGATTCTGGCACGCCCGGTGGGACCTTTTCCTCTTTCCACTCCACACTTCGTGTGTCGTGACTCGCGAACCAATCGCGGTTCGCTAATGGTTGCCCTTGGGTTTTAAGACACTAAGAATTGGCGTCTTGCTTATTGCAGAAAGCAAAGGATCGATGGCTTCTACTTCCGTGAAACTCTCCAACTGCTCAGACTGCAATTGCAACCAACGCTCTGCCTCGCCAGGAGGTATAGCCTACGGACCCCAAGCTGCTTCGCTATTCACAATGCCCATGGAACAGGTCACTCGCGCCACCACAGGATTGTTCTTTGGGACCATGCTCCCGCCGACAAACTTCACCGCTCCAGTGCTGACAACGGAAGCTCTCTAGAAGTCGGTCTTTGATCGTCTTACCCCTGTCGCGGCTCCTCTCAACGAGTCGCCCAACGTCAACGCCTCGGTCTTCTCTAGATTGGGCCAGAAATCCTGCAAACCCATCATGGGGCCTACAATCTCAGAGAAGGCTGCTTCTAAGAAAGTGGCTGCTCCTGCTCCCGAAATCGTCAAGGCGGCTTCTCCGGCCAAAAGGTCGGTCTTTACAAGATTGACGGCTCCAGCTCCCGCTCCTGCTGCCCAAAGGACGTCGGTCTTTGACAGGCTAACACCAACAGCGACCCCCCACCTATACAGGGGGCAAGACGAAACCATTCTTACCGCTGACCCTACGCCGTCCGCTCGACATGCTCGACGTCGCCATTGGCGCCGAGTAAGGAAGGCTGGGGACAACTCCCCCTCCGGGTTGACTCCATCGGCCCCGGTGGCAGAAGTTAATGCTGCTGTTCCGACTGGGAACAGCTTCGAAATGCTAAACAAGGTGCGAAGGAATTCTGCTACTGCAGTGCTGAAGAGGTCTCCTCCCCCATTAAAAAAGGTTGTGGAAATAAAACCCGAACAGCCCCGATCTCCTCAACGGCTATCTTCCAAAATCTATAAAGTTTGGCAGCAGGCCCGAGACTCGATCATCGATCCAAACTTCTCCCGCCAGCACAAGAAATTGAAAATCCAACCGGAAGCTGGTCACCAGGCTAAACCCCAAAGGGCTGTTGATCAACTGGCTCATAAAAGGAGGAGGCCAGAGAAGACCCCACAGCATGCAACGACGGCTAAAAGCACTGAGTCCAGACGCCCTAAGTCTGGGGGCATGGTGGTGCACACTGTTTACATGGCCTCTGGAAAAGAGGAAAGCCGCACTTCTACGGGCCACCGACCGCTAACCCGATCCGTGACGAAAGCCCAGGAGCAGCAACAAAAGCTTCAAGAAATGATGAATGCTATGGCCGCACTCACCGGACCAAAAGAAAACCCAGAAACGTCCTCAGATGCGCGCCAGGAGGAACAAACCGACGCTGAATTCCTTCGCCGGATACTGGAGAAAAAGGACAAAGAGGCTGCTGAACAAGCGGCCAACATACAACGGATGGGCCTTCTCTTCCAAGATATGATAGGAATGATGATCCAGCAGGACTTACCCGCCGAGGATCCCCCAATCGTTCTTGAAGACGACCGAGGAGAAACGTCAAATCCACCACCAGCCCTCTCAACGGCCAAGGAGGAGGCAATCTCTAAGGCTGACTTGGCTGACTACATAGCCCAGCAAATCCGGGTTCATCACGCGACTGAGGCAGCTGGTCAAGTCGTGAAAATGGGGTGGCCGTATCCGAGTTGGTACGACCAAATAAAATACCCGCAAGGCTATACGATACCAAAATTCCACGTGTATAAGGGGACCGGCAATCCCCATCAACATGTCGCCCAGTTCCGGGCCCTCTGCGGTAACACCGGCGGTGATGATAAACTGTTGCTCCGCCAGTTCGTGGGCAGCTTATCAGAAACAGCGTTCGAATGGTATTCGGAACTCCCAAACGATTCTATCAAAACGTTCGCTGAAATGGAGTTGTTATTCACTCAGCGATTCGCAAGTGCCAGCGAACGCACTCCAATAACTGCATTGATTAACGCCAGAGTAAAACCAGGCGAAACCTGGGTCCAGTATGCTATACGCTGGCGGAATTTGTGGTCGAGATGTGAACAACGCATTGAGGAGGCACCCGCGGTGGGGATGTTCGTGGGAACCCTAGACCCCTACGCAACTATCTCCCAGTTTATGATGTTCTTTAAGCCAACCACATTCCAGGCTTTGATCGACAAGTTGGCTCAGATGGACCAGATGGGTCATAGACCACCTCCCCCGAAGTCGGAACCTCGGAATGACAAGGGTAAAGGAAGAGCAACCTTTGTTGCGAATGCCCAACAGCAACCTAACACCCCGAAACCGGCAGATCAACTGGAGGAAAGGCGTCGGTATTATAATGAGAAGATGAAGCGTCCCTACTCGTTCCCACGGGACAAGACGAAACGGCTATTCGAGCTGGCAATACGCAACAGACTTATAAGCCTACCAAATCCAAGGCGACCGCCGCAATCCACCGAGGCGAATAACCCTAACTATTGCCCTTACCATCAAACGGTAGGCCATCCGATTGAAGATTGCTTCGTCTTCAAAGGATGGATTGAAGACCAGTACCTCCAGGGGAAGTTTGTACTGTCCGAAAAGTGGAAAGTGAACCCACCACAACCGCATACTCCTAAGAAAGCAGATACACCGGGGGCAACCTGCTCCTTTATTGAAGAAGCTCCATGGGAGGTCGTATTATCAACTAAAACCAAAAGAATGCTGAAAGACCTTCATGCGTGCCCTGCGATCGAATGGAAGGACCCTCTTGAACCTCAAATTATCGAAGGGATGCTAAGACGCCGCCCAACTACAAAGACTCGCGGTAAGAGCCCAAATACTCACACCCAATCGTCAAAATCTTCGAAGAAAAAGAAGAAGAAATCCAAGAAGCCCGTGAAGCTTGGAAACGAGCACACGAACTTGCAGAAGCAAATCGACGCGTTGGAAGAGTACAATCAAAAGGCGCGAACTCCTGTCACACTGCAAGAGTTCCTCAACCATATCTTTCAAGAGGAAGATGATGGAGAGAGCTCGTCAGATGAATCCGAAGGATATGTGGCGAGTTGTAACGTAATCTCCCACTCGCTTACCGATGATGGGAAAACTCCTGGCACTAAAAAGTTGGAGGCAGAGCCTGTACCAGAGCGTGCATGGCCAACAGACGAAATGATCGACGCTTTTCTAGACGAGATTCGTCTAAAATGTAAAGCGGACCAGGAGCGTGAGATGACCATGTCGGAAGGAGCCAAATGCGGGCAACTGAACGAAAGAGTTGAACTACCCCTACCAGAGCGAAAGGCATCCGAAGTAGACAAGAAGATATTCAAGACGAGGAAAAGGTTTGCCAAAACCATGTCAATGGGAATGAAGCTACCGCCCTCGGAAGGAAACGCACACGATGGGGTGGAGAGGCACCCTAATTATTGCGCATATCACCGGAAAATATCACACCCCACGGAGGAGTGCGACGCCTTTAAGATATGGTGGCAAGGATATGTTGCTCGTCGGCAACATGTTAAGCGCATGAAACGCAAGAGCCGTCGGGAGCGAAGAAGTACTATCGATGAGCACGACAGAGCTACTGGCAACTGTTACATGGTAAACGCCAGGGAGTCACAAGTTCTCACCTTTGGGAGCGACTCTGATGAAGAAATCGCTCTGGGCCCTCTCTTCAAAGAATCCGTGTTGGGGAAAGAGGAGGAATCGGAGATCTGCGAGGACATTCAGCTGCGCAATCGCACACTCCCAGAAAAGAATCTCGGGCCCGGGAATAGAAAGGATAAGGGAAAGGAAAAGGTCACTGAAGATATCACTTTAGATGACCAAGTCATGAGAGAGCTGGCTGTCAAAGACCCTCCTAAGAAGAGTAAAGTGGACTATAACATCCTCGCGCACCTAAGGAAGCTACCTTCTCAGCTTAGCATTCTCGATGCCCTCCTGTTATCAAAAGAAGCGCGAGACTCACTAATTAAGGCGTTACAAGAACCTGAGCAATTCCAAGCCTTCCTCGCCACTGAAAAGATGAAGGATGAACTGGAGGAAGTGCATACAGCCGACATCACTTTCGGTGATGAAGACCCCCTTCTCGGGACGTGCGACCACAACCGTCCCCTATATGTCTCCGGATACTGCCATGATATCAAGATAGGAAAGATTCTGGTGGATAATGGATCCTCCGTCAATCTCCTTAATGTTCGGGTGTTGAAGGAAATCTGCATGAGCGTGCAACACCTCGCTCGTGACAAGATTACTATCTCCGGTTTCGATTCACAATCGTCACGGACTCTCGGATCTGTGATACTAACATTACGCTTTGGACTTCTCGTCACAGACATCAAATTCCATGTCATTGACGCCAAGACCTGCTACAACGCCTTGCTCGGTCGTCCTTGGTTACACGAATACAACATCATCCCTTCTACACAACATCAGTGTATGAAGTACTTTAAGGATGGTTTCGAGTATACCGTAACAGGTGAGTTAAACCCATTTTCCGTGAACGAAGTCCGCAAATACGAAGATGCGAAATACTTTTTGCCAGATTTCGAGGATACAGAAAGGTGTCGCAACCCGGAGAACAAAACCGTCGCCACCATCCCCGTTTTCGGAAGCGACACCGAAGAAGAGGAAGAGATAGTTTACGCAGGGCCATCTCAACGCAACAACCTGGGGACGCCCGCCCCCGTGTTGGTCTTCGGAAGTGATTCAGAAGATGAAGTTAATGCTGTGTTCTCCAATCGGCTGTCAATACAAGCACCCCCTGGCGATGACCATAGTTTGCAAATCACCATGGTACCGTGAGAACACTACAAGGATCTCGACACGCTTCAGGCTCACAATGTGCAGGACTTGCAAACATTTTACGTCCCTCCCAGGCGAAGGGGTGAGAAGGTGATCCTATTCTACCGATCCTCAGAGTCGAAAATAGAGAAAGAGATCTGGCATGGCGCGGATGCTACACTTGACAGGCTCCAACCCATCCGTCTGTCCAGATACTATACAAATGGATTAAAGAAGCTGTTGAAGCGCCAAGGAGTACCTTTAGAACAGACCGTTCAGCAGGCGCGGTTCTACAACAGGATTTGGGATGTCCCCGGGACTCAACGCAAATTTCCCAACGGGAAGATGGAAACACTCGGGCTTGGATACGCAAGAGCCGGAAAACGGGAAAGGGCTCACAGCAGCTACGCTATATATACCTTTGATGAAGAGGAGGACGCCCTGTCAGGAGACGCCAATCCCCCACCAAAACTAGACCCCGCGATTGAAACGCCGAATCCATCGTTTGAAGAACGAATGGGCAAGCCTATCAGGAAAGTGGGTCAGAAAGCTCGAGAAGACCACAACCGCGAAATGGCCATCTACGAGAAGGCCAGGACGCAACGTCTATTTCAACGTGCTGCAAAAGACAAAGACGCTTATCCTCGTCAATCCGCTGTACGAAAGGCCCGACACAGAGACGGAAATAAATCAAGAAGCGGCTCGGGTTTGTCCCTCATGAAGAAGATGAGTCGAGCGTACTCCTTCCCCCGAGACAAGACGGAGAGGTTACTCAACCTCGCTATAAAACATCAAATGATCACGCTTCCAGAGTCTAGACATCCTGAGCAAGCTAGCAAGGCCTCTCATCCGAGTTATTGCTCTTATCACCAAGCCATAGGACATCCTACCGAAGACTGCTTCACCTTCAAGAACTGGGTCGAGGACCAGTACCGACGGGGTAGATTCGCTTTATCCGACGGCTGGAAGGTAACGCCGCCGCAAAAGCATGAGCCCAAGGCCGCAAGAGCAGAACCGGGTCCACCTCAGTCCAGGGAGCGGGTTCGCACTTGTTATACGATTACGATATTAGGAGAAGAGCCCGAGAACGTAGATGACCTTCCCCGGTGCTTTGAGAACAGCGATGATGAGGTGATCTCGGAATTTCCGCCCGCTCCGAAAGAACTGGAAGATGGTATACATACTACTGCAGATAACCTCAAGAAGATTGAGTTGGGATCGGCAGACGACCCGCGACCGACATTTGTCAGCGAGCTGTTATCCGAAGAGATGGTGGCTGCGTTAAAGGACGTGCTTCTACGGCATAAAGATTGCTTCGCGTGGAACTACTCCGAGATGCCAGGATTAGATCCGGAGATTGCTGTGCATAGATTAGCAATATCCCCAGATATCAAGCCAGTCAAGCAGGCGCCAAGGAGGATGCGACTCGAGCTTGAGATGAGCATCAACGCCGAAGTCAAGAAGTTGATCGGTTCTGGATTTATCCAAGAAGTCCAATATCCCGACTGGATCGCCAATATCGTCCCGGTAATGAAGAAGAATGGGACGGTACGCATATGCGTGGATTTCAGGGATCTCAATAAAGCCTGTCCAAAGGATGATTTCCCAGTGCCGGTAACCGAGCTAATGATAGATAACACGTCCACTCACGAGGTTTTCTCCTTTATGGATGGTTCGTCAGGATACAATCAGATAAAGATGCATCCCGAAGACCAGAAGCATACCGCTTTCCGCACCCCTTTGGGTATATTTTGCTACAGGGTTATGCCCTTCGGTCTAAAGAACGCTGGCGCTACCTATCAAAGGGCCATGACAAAGATCTTTGATGACCTCATACACGACGTCGTCGAGTGCTATATCGATGACCTCGTAGTAAAGAGCATGTCATACGAAGATCATTTAAAGCATCTGGAGACTGTATTTCGACGCCTTCGGCAATATAATTTGAAAATGAATCCCCTCAAATGCGCGTTTGGAGTCTCCTCAGGCAAATTCCTGGGATTCATCGTTCGACACCGAGGTATTGAAATAGATCCGTCAAAGATTAAGGCGATCATGGAAATGCCTCCGCCAAGAACCCTCAAGCAGTTGCGGTCTCTCCAAGGGAAGCTCGCATACATCCGGCGGTTTATCGCTAATCTTTCGGGCAAATGCCGTCCTTACAGCCACCTGATGAAAAAGGGAACTCCATTCGTTTGGGATCATAAATGCCAAGGTGCACTAGACGAGATCAAGCAGTACCTGCAGAACCCTCCGGTGTTGGCTGCGCCGGTCAAGGGAAAACCCCTCATTCTTTATACAACCGCCCTCGAAGGTTCCTTGGGCGCATTATGGGCACAAGAGAACGATCAGGGGAAAGAGAGAGCACTCTACTACTTAAGTCGAGTTCTACTGGGGGCAGAAAGCAACTACTCTCCCATTGAAAAACATTGCTTGGCGTTAATCTTCGCGATAACAAAGCTCAGGCACTATGCGCTGGCGCATGAAGTCCGTCTCATTTCAAAGGTGGATCCCCTTAAGTACTTGATGTCGAAAGCCATATTGACGGGACGACTCGCTAAGTGGGCCCTGCTCTTGATGGAGTTCTCGATAACGTATCAACCTCTCAAGGCTGTGAAAGGCCAGGCCATTGCCGACTTCCTCGCCGAGCACCCGATACCGGCTGATTCTCCTCTGAACAGTGATTTGCCGGACGAGCATGTATTTGATGCGATTAGCGGCGGAAGCGCCCGATGGGAACTCTATTTCGATGGAGCGTCCTCCATAAAGAAACAGAAACAAGGCATCCCAATGATCAAATCAGGGATAGGCCTCATCTTTGCAACTCCACAAGGAGGGATAATGCGCTTCGCCTTCTCCTTAACAGAGCCGAGGACAAACAATGAAGCTGAATACGAAGCTCTGATAGCAGGCCTCGAGATCGCCATCGACATGGGAATTGAAGACCTCCTTATATACGGGGATTCTCAGCTGGTCGTTAGTCAAGTAAATGGTGACTACCAAACGTGCAAGCCGAAGTTGGTGAAGTACGGCGAAAGGGTGCAACAACTATTGACCCAAATTCCCTCCTATACCTTGGAGAACATACCGCGCGCGGAAAACAGCAAAGCAGACGTGTTGGCTAAACTTGCTAAAGAACTGGCTGACGAGAACCTCGATGACGTCAGAATCGTGGTACAAAGCCGTCGAGTGCTCGCCCCGGCAGAAATATCTCCGGAATCATGCGAAGAAAAGGGAACGACTGAGCAGATGACCCTACAAATAAAAGACCATGAGAAGGCCGAAGACTGGAGGGAAGTCTTCATAGACAACTTTAAGTCCCACCGAATGCCCGAAGAAGCGTCCTCAAGACATCAGCTCATGAAACGAGCTTTATCCTTCGCTTTCGTCAACGATATTCTATACAAGAGATCGTTTGATTCTCTATGGCTGAGATGCTTAGGACCTGACGAAGCAGAAAGAGTCATTCAGGAAGTTCATGACGGACTTTGCGGTTCTCACCAAGCAGGCCCAAAGATGAAGTTAAAAATCAAACGGATGGGTTTTTACTGGCCCACGATGATCCAGGACTGCCTCGAGTATGCGAAGCAATGCCACTCATGCCAGATTCATGGAGACTTCATCCACCAACATCCAAATCCACTGCACCCAACGCTGGCTAGTTGGCCATTCGAAATGTGGGGGACTGACATAGTCGGCCCCATTGAGCCAGCATCATCCCGGGGACACCGTTTTATCCTAGCGACAACTGATTACTTCTCCAAATGGGCAGAAGCAGTACCACTGAAGGAAGTGAAGACGGAGAATATCCTCCATTTCTTCAAGACGCACGTCATCTATCGGTTCGGAACTCCACGGCGGATTATCTCCGATAATGGGCCGGCCTACCGAAGCCATAAGATTAGCCGCTTCGCACAGCAGCACAATATAGACTGGAGATATTCTTCGGTTTACAATCCACGAGCTAACGGTCTGGCCGAGGCCTTCAATAAGACCTTGACGAAGATCATAAAAAAGACCGTTTCCAGGAATAGGAGAGACTGGCACGAAAGGCTGCAAGAAGCCCTTTGGGCTTACCGAACTACATTCAAGACGGCCACGAACACAACGCCGTACGCGTTGGTATTTGGGACGGAAGCAGTGCTCCCCCTCGAGATAGAGTTACCCTCTCTACGAGTAGCAGTCCACCACGAACTGACGAACGAAGAAAATGCTCACCTTCGGCTTGAGGAGCTTGATGCCCTCGATGAAACCCGGCTCATAGCGCAACAACATCTAGAGGCCTACAAAGCAAAGATGACACGCTCGTACGAAAGATTGACCAGGCCGAGGACATTCCGCCAAGGAGAACTCGTACTAGTGGTCAAAAGACCTATGATCCCCAATCGTGCCAAGCGAGGAAAATTTGAGCCAAACTATGAAGGCCCGTACATCATAGACAAGGTCTACCAGGGTGGAGCCTACCTACTCATGGACATGCACGGTGAAAGGCCTTTCAGGCCAATAAACGGCCGCTTCTTAAAGAAATACTATGCTTAATAAGCCACAGCCTGGGTCAATGATAGATGACGACGACTATGTCCGCTCACTATCTTCCTAGGCTCAGACTTTACAAGCAGCAGCCAGCCTTCCCATATCGACGGACCGAAACGTCCTTAAACTAACGGCAGACCGAAACGTCCTTAAACTATCGACGGACCGAAACGTCCTTAAACTAACGGCGGACCGAAACGTCCTTAAACTATCGACGGACCGAAACGTCCTTAAACTAACGACGGACCGAAACGTCCCTAAACTACTACCGCAACATCCTTAGGTTGACGAGATGGATAAAAAAAAAAAAAGAAGAAGATAAAAAATGATAAAAAAAAACGGTATGTCCATAAGCAAAGTGGGCACGGATGAAAACCCGAAAGGGCTCCGTGAGTAAAAACAGCAGGGCTGCCGGCAAGTGTTCGTGAAAACCCGAAAGGGCGCGACCTTGTAAAAAAAAAAGTGAAAAAGAATAAAAAAAAACGGTATGTCCATAAGCAAAATGGGCACGGATGAAAACCCGAAAGGGCTCCGTGAGTAAAAACAGCAAGACTACCGGCGAGTGTTTGTGAAAACCCGAAAGGGCGCAACCTCGTTAAAAGACACTTGTAAGGTCCTCTCGACCTTGTAAGGAGAAACCACCTGCGTGAGATCCTTACGACTCACAAAGGAGCAGCACACTTAGGGATCCTCACGATTCCTAAGGAGAAAATACACTTACGAGATCCTCACGACCCGTAAGGAGAATTCTCTTATGGGACCCTCACGGCTCATGAGATTTGAAAGTCTTAAGTTACAGAAGCCTGAACCTGTTCTTAAGCAAATCCTCCATAACCTTCGATATTGCCCTACAAGAGGCTCAATACTGACCCTTGTATACAATCCACGGGCGCGAATAAACATTTCCCCAGCAAAGTCCAACCCTCGTAGGTCCTCTCGACCCATAAGGAGAAAACCCTCTTGTAGGATCCTTACGACTTACAGAGGAACATACACTTAGGAATCCTCACGATCCCTAAGGAGAAAAATACACCTGCAAGATCCTCACGACTTGTAGGGAGAAATACCTTTGTGAGACCCTTACGGCTCATGAAGTCAAAAGCCTTAGTCGACAGGACCTTAACCCTGTTTGCTAAGCCACCTTTGTTCAACATCGACAGAGGCAAATGATGATTCTCTCCTGGCAATATTCCAGTTGCAGCGATGCTGATGCCTAAACCGGTATCAAATCCCAAGTTCTTTCATGGCAAATGATGATTCGCTCCTGGCAACATCCCAGTTACAGCGATGCTGATGCCGAAATCGGTGTCCAAAATCCGAGCTTGCGGCGAAAAAGCTAGCAAGCCACACATGCCTACAAAATAGCCGAAATGATGGGGCAACTTGCAATAAAAAGCAGCAAGTAAGAATGAAGGCATAAAAAATAGCCGAAATGATGGGGCAACTCGCAATAAAAAGCAGCGAGTAGAAAATAAATAAATAGCCGAAATGATTGGGCACCGCGAAAAATAGCCGAAATGATAGGGCAATCGCGACCTTCGCGATATAAAAGCTGAAACGATAGAGCATCGCGGAAAAAGAAATAAAATAAAAATAAAATGTATGCCTTACAGGCGATGTTCCATCACACCCTGTATACAATCCAATGGCATAAACAAAAAGGGAACGTACCTCCCTCCCCCAGGTTTCACCAAAGAACGAAGCTAAATCTCGACGGGCCACAAGCGACCTAGAGATCATCCCAACACTCGTCTCGTAACAACGGACACAACTTCAAGCTAAGCGGAACAGCGGCAACTCCCAGTTCCATGGCTCGGTGGTGTACATATCGCCAACAGTCAAACCTTCATCCCGTGAAATGCGGATATATTCAGCAAAATTCCTGGTCACGTGGAACGCGGATAATGTCACTCTTTGACCCCGTGGAAAACGTCCAGAGCGGATCCTGGTCCTCGCAGAGCATGGCAGTGAACCCGTGCGAAGCATCCAGAGCGGAGCCTAGTCCTTGCCTAACGCGGCAGTGAACCCGTGTGAAGCATCTAGTGCAAAATTCCTGGTCACGTGGAACGCGGATAATGTCACTCTTTGACCCCGTGGAAAACGTCCAGAGCGGATCCTGGTCCTCGCAGAGCATGGCAGTGAACCCGTGCGAAGCATCCAGAGCGGAGCCTAGTCCTCGCCTAACGCGGCAGTGAACCCGTATGAAGCATCTAGTGCAAAATTCCTGGTCACGTGGAACGCGGATAATGTCACTCTTTGACCCCGTGGAAAACGTCCAGAGCGGATCCTGGTCCTCGCAGAGCATGGCAGTGAACCTGTGCGAAGAATCCAGAGCGGAGCCTAGTCCTCGCCTAACGCGGCAGTGAACCCGTGTGAAGCATCTAGTGCAAAATTCCAGGTCACGTGGAACGCGGATAATGTCACTCTTTGACCCCGTGGAAAACGTCCAGAGCGGATCCTGGTCCTCGCAGAGCATGGCAGTGAACCCGTGCGAAGCATCCAGAGCGGAGCCTAGTCCTCGCCTAACGCGGCAGTGAACCCGTGTGAAGCCTCTAGTGCAAAATTCCTGGTCACGTGGAACGCGGATAATGTCACTCTTTGACCCCGTGGAAAACGTCCAGAGCGGATCCTGGTCCTCGCAGAGCATGGCAGTGAACCCGTGCGAAGCATCCAGAGCGGAGCCTAGTCCTCGCCGAGCACCGCAGTGAGCCCGTGTGAAGCATCTAGTGCAAAATTCCTGGTCACGTGGAACGCGGATAATGTCACTCTTTGACCCCGTGGAAAACGTCCAGAGCGGAGCCTAGTCCTCGCCGAGCACGGCAGTGAACCCGTGTGAAGCATCTAGTGCAAAATTCCTGGTCACGTGGAACGCGGATAACGTCACTCTTTGACCCCGTGGAAAACGTCCAGAGCGGAGCCTAGTCCTCGCCTAACGCGGCAGTGAACCCGTGTGAAGCATCTAGTGCAAAATTCCTGGTCACGTGGAACGCGGATAATGTCACTCTTTGACCCCATGGAAAACGTCCAGAGCGGATCCTGGTCCTCGCAGAGCATGGCAGTGAACCCGTGCGAAGCGTCCAGAGCGGAGCCTAGTCCTCGCCTAACGCGGCAGTGAACCCATGTGAAGCATCTAGTGCAAAATTCCTGGTCACGTGGAACGCGGATAACGTCACTCTTTGACCCCGTGGAAAACGTCCAGAGTGGATCCTGGTCCTCGCAGAGCACGGCAGTGAACCCGTGCGAAGCATCCAGAGCGGAGCCTAGTCCTCGCCGAGCACGGCAGTGAACCCGTGTGAAGCATCTAGTGCAAAATTCCTGGTCACGTGGAACGCGGATAATGTCACTCTTTGACCCCGTGGAAAACGTCCAGAGCGGAGCCTAGTCCTCGCTGAGCACGGCAGTGAACCCGTGTGAAGCATCTAGTGCAAAATTCCTGGTCACGTGGAACGCGGATAATGTCACTCTTTGACCCCGTGGAAAACGTCCAGAGCGGATCCTGGTCCTCGCAGAGCATGGCAGTGAACCCGTGCGAAGCATCCAGAGCGGAGCCTAGTCCTCACCGAGCACGGCAGTGAACCCGTGTGAAGCATCTAGTGCAAAATTCCTGGTTACGTGGAACGCGGATAATGTCACTCTTTGACCCCGTGAAAAACATCCAGAGCGGAGCCTGGTCCTTGCCAAGCACGGCAGTGAACCCGTGTGAAGCATCCAGAGCAAATACCGGACTGTGGAGTCCTTAAAATCCACGGACTATGATGTCCTTAACCTCGACCGTGATGTCTTAAAACTAACGATCAACCATCCCGATTCCCTACGGATTCTGCCTTGGTCTAAGGGTACATCTCTTCACTCCTTTGATGCCCGGCGTTGTAATTCCTCAACGTCTTCAAAGAGGTGACGGGTCCCTGCAACCAAACACCGGACTGTGGAGTCCCTAAACCCACGGACTATGAGGTCCTTAACCTTGACCGTGATGTCTTAAAACTAACAGCGGACTGTGGAGTCCTTAAATCCACGGACTATGAGGTCCTTAACCTTGACCGTAACGTCTTTAAACTACGATACCTTAATAGACCCCTGACTCCGTGAAACACGGATAAGGATGATCACATCCGGCACTTGCAGGCCCTCACGACCTGTAAGGAAGAAAAACTCTCTTGTGAGATCCTTACGACTCTCAAGGGAAAAACCCGCTTAAGGATCCTCACGATTCTTAAGAAGAACTTACACCTATGGGATCCTCTCGACCTGTAGGGAGAAAAACTCTTTATGAAACCCTCGTGGCTCATAAAATGCGAAAGTCTTAGGAAGCAGATCTTAACCCTGAATCCTAAGCCAATGCTGTCCTGCAAGGAGATCAAGATAGAATATCCGCAGAATACATTCAATAAAAAGGGGGACACACCATTGAGAAGGAAAAATGTATCTTTTATTCATAAACCAAAATGGGTACAAAGTACAATTCATGAAAGAAACAAAAAGAAAATACTCTTATCCATGAGTACGTACAAAAAGGAAGGAAAAGATACAAATGTTTCAAGCCGGCGGGCGATTCAGCAGCTTGGTCAGCTCATCCTGCTTTTGCTGGACCACGGCTTCATGACGCAAGATCTCCAAAAGACGAGCCTCCGCCTGAGCTTGTTGGGCCTGATATGAAGCGAGCCGGGCTTCAAGCTCTTTCTCAGTGGCCTTATGAGCCTCGACCCTCTCACGAGTGAACGTGGAAGCTTTATCGAGAGCCACCACCTCTTTGATGGACTCCTGAAGCACCCGCCAGAGTTCATACGCTTTGTTGGCTTTGGCTGTGAGATTGGCTTGGAGCTCGCCCAGCGCCTTAGAGGCTAGCTCCCTTTCCGAGAACTTGCGATCGAGCCTCTTCTCACATGACGTCATGTTTGCCGCGCACCGTGCTATCAGCCCCCGTAACTCCGCCTTTGCAGCCACAGCCTCCGAGGAAAGGTGAGAACATTCAAGGGCATGCAGGCAAGCCTCCACTCGCCGGCAGAACTCCACCCAAACTCGCACCACCTCTTCGCTGTGGTAGGTGGCAAGAAAAGGAAGAGAACCGTTAGCCTCGGCAGCGAATGCTTCAGCCGTGGTCGTGCTGCCAGCACGAAGCTCCTCGATCAGAGACGACAAGGAGACGAGGCTTAATTGGGCCAAGCGTTCTGAAGCCCGCAAGGCATAAGGGCCGGGTGGCATCACGATGCGCGACTCCAACGCCGTGGAGACTGGCAGAGCTGTTCAAATTTGGAAGACGTCAGCAAAATTCTTAATCAAAGAACGAGTGAGAGTGCAATGAGATGTCACTCACCGACAGTCGTGCAAGTAGGAGCTGAAGGCTCCCCTGGCCCTTCGAGAACCTCGACCTCATCATCGGCTTCCAGAACTGTAGAAAACATCAATGTCAGTACATAAAATAACGACGATGCTATGAGAAGGGATGGACGACACCAACCTTGCCCAGACGAGAGGACAATGCGTTGAGGGGAGATCGCCTGCGGAGCTGCCATCTCCAATAAACGCTGAAATGACTGTCGAGGCGACAGATCCGCGATCGTGGTCGCCAAACCGCGCAATTCTGGGAAAGATAAAAAAGTTCAGACTATGAAGGGGTTGCTAAATTAAAACACGGAGGAATACCTTCAACAGTCCTCCCATTTGGAGCCGGGGGGATAGCAGCTTCAACGGTCTCCGCCATGACCTCAGGCCCCAACAAAGGAAGAGTAGTCCCGACTACCTCACTCCCAGCCTTTGGGCCGCTCGCAGTAGGAGTCATTGGGGCGGCGGCCTCCAAAGGAGCCTCCTCCAAAGGGGCAAGCACTCCCTGATCAAGAACCGCCGCTGGAAGTTCCACCATGAGAGGAGCAGCCTCGTCAGCCCCCTCCATATCCCGCAAGGCCTCATTGAGAATTTTGGCGGGCTTTAGCTTTAATGGGCCCGTAGGGAGCTCCCCCAGCGTCGAAGACTCTGCACGATTCAAATAAGAATAATGATATATATGCACGGGCATAAATGATCGGAAAAACTACAAAAGAAACACAACATACCTATACGCAAAGAAGCCCTCAGTATGGCTTCTTCAAGCCGCTGCTCCTTCTCAAGGAGGTGGGCTCGCCGAGGTTCGAGAGTGGACTCATGGCCGCCGGTCCACAAAGAAAGTGCGTCAGCTGCATCTTCTGAAGCGGCCTGCTTCAAAGCCCTTTCTCCCCATTCCTCCAGAGGACCGATAAATCGCCGCCGAATCCACGAAGGGTCTTCGTAAAAAATTACAGCAGGATAAGACTTCTTCGGAACCTTGGCGTTATGAGACGCGTCTTTTGAACGCCGTATGGCCTCAGCCAACTGTGCGGCCTCCTTATCAGCCGAACTCGGAAAGAGAAGTCCAGCGTCTGACCCTTGCAGGGCCAATGGTTCGTCTTCAAGGATAGGCTCAGACTCCACCACAGAATCAAGCGGGGCAGTAGCCGCTTTCCTCCGCCGTTGAGACCCAGAGCCGGTCGCTGAGGATGACCGCTTCCTCCCTCGTGAAGCCTTAGGACGGCGCTGGCCCACATCGCCCTCAGCGCCCTCATCCCTGTTACTCTCGCTCGGTGCCACAACCGAGGATGACATCGCCATTGTCGACGCCACAGGAGGCGGCGCCGCCACCGGCAGGGGTGCTACTACTGGGGCCCGTTTACCCCGCGATCGGGAACCCAAGGGCATACCAGCTGTTGGAGTAAGGTCTACCCCTGACTCCCCCGGAATGAGCGCAGTGCCAATTTCCCTCAAAGGGAAGCGGACCGGAGCCCTCGGCCGTAGCTTAGCCCCCGAAACCTGAGGAGGGGCGTCGTGACCAAGAAGCACCCTTCTTTCTTCAAGAATAATCGGACTGATCCGATGAAGATACCAGCCCGTAAATGCACCTACACATCGGGGCATGTACTCGGCTTCAGGGACCATGAAATGAGAGCCGGTATTCAGCCTCATGAAATGATGAGCGGCATCGCGAACAGCATCGAGCGAAGGGATCGGGGCAACTATAAAAGCCTCGAAAGGAACGCCCTGGTCGTATCCGAGCTGTCGGGCAAATCGATGCGGATTGTACCGCATGAAAAGAGCCGCACTGTCCTGGCGAAACACCAAGTAACCCGGTCTAATTGCATACAAATGCGTGGCCTCCCGGGGCTTCAGAGAAGGCGCGTTGTCTTTCGACTGGTCCCAGAGTTGTTGGACGGGACCCGAAGGAGTAGACAAGACCCGATCAGTAAAAACCAACCCGCCAGCGGTGGCATGAGGAGAAATTAGCACCCGAATAGCCCCGAATTGAGTCGGGTCGGCGGCAGAAGCATCCACTAGCCGCATAAGTCGTGGAAAGGGGTAGGCATCGTAAAATGAGGGCCTCTGATGCATGGCGAAAGCCCCCAATACGTGCATTTCGATCCAGGACGTGAAATAGTGAAGCAAAAAGTTTACCACATCCACGCCAGGCGTAGAGGTATTAGCTGCGGTGCCCAATCCATTATAGAGGTGCGCCAAGGCCGGGATGCCGATGGCCAACCGCGTCCCCTCAGCAATACGATGAGCCGGGTAGATGACCGAGGCTCTCATGAAGCGGCGATGCATGGGGATAACGAACCAGCTAAGCCAAACACTGACAAACCCCACAAAGAATGTTTCCTCGTCCATACCGGGTGCTGCAACGGACTCAAAAGACATCGGCGACACGATGGGAATATAATATTGTGGCAGGTCCGATTCAGCGGTCGGTAGCTTCTTCGGACCAAACCCAAAGGGGTCTCTGATGTTAGCAAACTTCGGAGCAGTCTTCGATATGATATCCTCACGAAGGAAGCAGGAAATGAAGCTTTTAAAAGTAACACCCTGCTCCTCAGATTCAGTGAACAATCGATCAAAAATACCCAGCGCCTTGATCAAGCTGGGGCGCTTGTGGCGAACGGCGTTCTCAACAGACAAGCCGTCAGCCGGTGCAGACTCGGGCTCAAAGACATACTCATCAGGAGGCAACAACTCCTCATACAGTGCCCCCCTGATCGGCAATCCTGAGATTTCATAAAATTCTGCAAGAGAGATCGAGACCTCACGATCTCCTAGGATGAAAGTGTTGGTAGGGAGATTCCATTGGTTTAAAAACGCCTTAACCCACCAGGCATGCGGGGACTTATAATGGAATAGTGACGCGTATATGGCCTGATAAAGCCCGACTTTCTGCAACCGCGCACGATGGGCAGAAAGGATGTAGCGAGCCCAGAGAAGGTAGCCCGTAGGAGGCCGGGGAGTGAGCCCTATCTTATAAATTTGCCCCCACGGGCGGGCCTCACCCTGGCAGATACGCCGCCCCAAGATGTCTATGGCCGGGATCGGATGGTTCGGAATACCAGTCGTCGAAGGCTCGAGCCTCCCCGTTGGAGTCCAGTTGGGCATTTCCACAGCAAAAACTGTCCTTGGAGGATCCATCGGTAAGAATGGGAAAGTGGGCTCCGTCGGCACCGCGCAAAGAAAACTCCGGCGACCCTGAATAATCTGACTGTACCAAGGTCCCCATTGAAGAAGGTTGGTGCAGTTCGGGTCATGGGCCCGAATCATCGCCATCGCCTCCTCATCAGATGGTGACTGAGGAAAAGCAGCCTCCGAGCGAGAAAAGGGAAAGCGTGGAACAGAAGCCATTGCACCTGAAATCCGGTAAAGGAAGACCGTTAAAAGAAAAGTTAGCAATATATATTCATGCACGAACATGAAGACTAGTTGAAGAAAACAACAGCAAAGTTTCCTGGGACCATTGGCTACGAAACACATGGGCCCCACAGAATCCGGATGACGGCTCATTAATGATGAGGCCAAATAGTTACAATAAAACAAAGGGAATATCCTCATTTAATAAAAAATGATGACCATGCACATCCCCCCAACAGGATCTGTCTCGGGCTCTACAGTGAATCCAATAAAATCAAAGGAATTAAATTCCCACAAAAAGACATCATTACAAAGCCCCCATTGCATTAATTGCAGGAAGAACAACCTAGGGCCAAGAGACCTCAGGAAGCCTCCGTGTGAAGAAATCAAGTCCTTCATTGGAATTAAATTCCTTATTAAGAAAAGGGAATTAAATTCCCAGAAACATTTTTGGATGGAATTAAATTCCATGGATTTGAACCGCCATCATCATCTCCCCAAAGATCATCTAAACCCTAAGAGATCTACAGTTGAAAGGTTAAGCGGTTTCATGTTCTTATGGAAAATATGAAGAAAAAAGGGTAAAAACCCTTGTTTTGGATTTAAAATCCAGAGGAATGTGAAGGTCCATCGTTTGTCCAAGAACATTACCTGAGGAAAAAGGATTCTTTTCGAACAGAGTTAAACTCTGAAGATTGTTTCAGGACAGAGAACTAAGCTCTGAAAGCGAGAATTAAATTCTCAAACAAGAAGTTCTCAGAAGAAGAAGATGAGCAAAGCGAAGGCTCCTATGAAGAGACGGAGGTATTTATAGAAGGCAATGGAAACGTTTCATCTCCACAGATAACTAGAGGAATCCAACAGTCACAAGGGGTGACAGCGTTGCACTCACGTGCAGACACGTGAGAACAACGCTGTGGGGGCATTTGTTTCCTGATTTAAAATCAGGAAAGCTTCTGGGAAAAGCTTCAGAAGAGGGTCACGTGCTTACACGTGACTAGCGGTCACGTGTTGGCACGTGACACCTAAGCACATCATCAGGGCAAGTTCAGTTTCCTGACTACGCTGAAGAAAAGGGGCTTCAGAAAGAGTCACGTGCTCCCACGTGACCAGGGTCACGTGGCGACACGTGACATTTAAATGCAAGTGTCAAAGGCAAACCGGTTCCCTGATCAAGTCAAGGAAAAGGCTTCAGAAGAGGTCACGTGCTCCCACGTGACCAGGGTCACGTGTTGGCTCGTGACGTTCAAAGCAGCAGACTCGTTCTCCAGTTGAACCAAGGAAAGAGGCTCCAGACAAGGGTCACGTGCTCACACGTGACCAGGGGTCACGTGGTGGCACGTGACGGTTAAGCAGCAATCAGAAGACAGAGCGCAAAAGAAAGAGGAAGGCTCATTCCAAAGGGGGTCACGTGCCCACATGTGACCATGAGTCACGTGGTCACACGTGACCGGTTTTCAAAGCCCATTTTGTCAACAGAATTAAATTCTGAAAGAAATTCAAATCTTTCCAAAGGAAAGCGGCTATCTGGAACCAATCGAATTAAAGATTCAGAGGTGATGAAATATCATCTATCTATGGGAAAATCTCGGGTTTGGAAAGATTTCCCCTTTAAATCTAACCGAAACAACAAAGGAGGATCCCTGGATTTGAAATCCAATGGTGAATAAAATTCACCTAATAATCCAAAGGTCCAAAACGAATGATGGATGCAAATCAAATCTCTCATGAAGATTCATAAAAAACTGATTGATTCGGCTGCTTCTCCTATAAATAGGAGCCGAGAGACACAGAGAAAATATACAGAGACAGGGAGAGAAAAAGAAAAGGAAGAAAGCTTCGATACTTGGAGAAACTTGGATCTTCTGCAAAAACCCTAGGTAAGAAAGGGAAAAGCTCCTTGAAAGAAAAAGAGAATTTAATTCTCAACAGAGTTTAACTCTGATACATAAAACAGAAGAACATATTTCTTCTCTCTTTGATAGAGGATCTGCAAAGTGCACATCTCCCTTTGAGGTTGAGAATTTAATTCTCAATGGGTTGAGATCCTGCCATGCAGATCCAAAACATAGAGAGGGAATGCAAGCACGAGAATTTAATTCTCACAGAACTATAGGAATTTAATTCCTTTAAAATAAAATTAGGGCTTGACCCTGTATCATGGGAATTTAATTCCTTCATAACAGAGAGAAACATGGTTTAACCCTAATTAAGAACTTAGTTCTGTTGAAACAACGGGAATTTAATCCCCTTAATCATCATTTAACAGGAAATGGGAATTCAATTCCTTAAAAGCTGTTATTAGGGTTTAACCCTATTCAGTTCTTCACATATACGAGGGATTTAATTCCTACGGAAGATTCAGAGTTCAACTCTACTCCAGAATATAAGTCTTCAAAAGGAAGTAGGAATTTAATTCCTCTGAAATTTAAAGCTCAAGGAATTTAATTCCTGAAAAAAAGATTAACAGAGCCTCTAAACAAAATACATGAAGGCAGGGTCACGTGCCACCACGTGACCCCCCCAAGAGATCTACAGAAAGCCCCTTTGAGGCAGCACCCCGCGTGACCCACGTGACCCTCGGCAGAAGCTCTAATACATAGGCATTTGAATGCCGATCACGTGATGGCACGTGATGCTCTGAAAGATGCGATAATCTCAGCAGAATAAATGAAGGGAGGGCGCTCTCACGTGCTGCCACGTGACCCCTCTTGCCTTAGTATTTAACACTAAATTAAAACTCTCGAACCCAGTGTTAAAACACTGTTGGGCCTTAGTGTTCAACACTAATTAAAAAGCTTTATTTGCAGTGTTCAACACTGATCTGTTTTAGTGTTTAACACTAATTTGAAAAGCCTTGTTGCTGGTGTTTAACACCAATTATCTCTTAGTGTTAAACACTAACTTGTCAACCTCATTCCCAGTGTTCAACACTGACTGCTCTGTAGTGTTTAACACTAGGCTTTGGCCCAATTGGCCTAAATGGATAGAGGCAAAGCCTCTCCTGATTGGACTTAGCCCAAGATGGCCATAAGTCCTCAATTTGTGATTAACTGGGCCAATGGGCTCATAACATAATTAATCGGTCTTGATCCCAAATTGGGCCAAGGACTATTTAAGTCATTCCGGTTCTAGGGTACATCTCTTCACTCCTTTGATACTTGGCATTGTAATCCCTCAATGTCTTCAAAGAGGTGACGGGTCCCGACGACCACACATTGATATGGACTGTGGGGTCCTTAAACCCGTGTCTAGTGCAAAATTCCTGGTTACGTGGAACGCGGATAATGTCACTCTTTGACCCCGTGGAAAACGTCCAGAGCGGAGCCTGGTCCTCGCAGAGCACGGCAGTGAACCCGTGTGAAGCATCCAGAGCACATACCGGACTGTGGGGTCCTTAAACCCATGGACTACGACGTCCTTAACCTTGACCGAGATGTCTTAAAACTAACAATGGACTGTGGGGTCCTTAAACCCATGGACTACGACGTCCTTAACCTTGACCGAGATGTCTTAAAACTAACAATGGACCGCAATGTCCTTAAACTACCCATGGACCGTAACGTCCTTAAACTACCCATGGACTGCAATGTCTTTAAACTAGAACAATAGAGCCCCGTATGCTCTTTTGTCGGATCTAAACGGTCCCGTTTAAGTTGATCTTAGCCTCAAAGATGGCTAACGTATCCTTAAACCTTCAAACAGATTGGACTATGAATCCCCCCCAATTGACTCTGGCTCGAGGGTACATATCTGAACTCCTCTGACACCTGTCGTTGTAATCCTTCAACGTCGTCAGAGAGGTGATGGGTCCCGACGGCCATACATACGATGGACCACCATATCCCTAAACTGGAACAATAGAGCCCCCAAATGCTCTTTTGTCGGATCTAAACGATCCCGTTAAGTCGATCTTAGTCCCAAACTGGACTAACGTATCCTTAACAACCGTTTAAGTTGATCTTAGCCTCAAATATGGTTAACGCATCCTTAAACCTTCAAACAGACTTTAGTCCCAAATTGGACTCTAGATCCCCCAATCAACTTTGGCTCAAGGGTACATCTCTGAACTCCTCTGACATCTGTCGTTGTAATCCTTCAACGTCGTCAGAGAGGTGATGGGTCCCGATGGCCATAAATTTAATGGACCACTATGTCCCTAAACTGGAACATTAGAGCCAATTGCTCTTTTGTCGGATCTAAACGATCCCGTTAAGTTGATCTTAGTCTCAAACTGGACTAATGTATCCTTAACAAACGTTTGAGTTGATCTTAGCTTCAAATATGGCTAACGTATCCTCAAACCAAACCCCCAAACCCAAATCTAAGATAATACAGATTTGGACTAGTCCACGCCCTACGAGCAACGACATAACTCAGTCTCCGTAAACAATCCACGGGCAACAAAATACAAAACAAACACCCACGACACGAAGTGGCCATCTGGAGAAGGAGAAAGTTGTTACCGCAATGCGGTAGCGTAATTAACTGCAGGGGCTTGCGCCTGCAGGGAAGAGCGTCCCCACAATCAAAAACCCCTCAAATGAGGGGGAATCTGACTAAGTCTGCTACATCGGACGCATCCGTCTAAACCTTCGATACCTGGTGCCATAAATCAACTTGGCATCTTCGGAGAGGTGGACGGATAGCACCAATTAGCATCTGCCCCGAATCTCAGGCGAGACGTCATGTCGCGCCGGCTTTCGGAGGGGAACAGATTCTGGCACGCCCGGTGGGACCTTTTCCTCTTTCCACTCCACACTTCGTGTGTCGTGACTCGCGAACCAATCGCGGTTCGCTAATGGTTGCCCTTGGGTTTTAAGACACTAAGAATTGGCGTCTTGCTTATTGCAGAAAGCAAAGGATCGATGGCTTCTACTTCCGTGAAACTCTCCAACTGCTCAGACTGCAATTGCAACCAACGCTCTGCCTCGCCAGGAGGTATAGCCTACGGACCCCAAGCTGCTTCGCTATTCACAATGCCCATGGAACAGGTCACTCGCGCCACCACAGGATTGTTCTTTGGGACCATGCTCCCGCCGACAAACTTCACCGCTCCAGTGCTGACAACGGAAGCTCTCTAGAAGTCGGTCTTTGATCGTCTTACCCCTGTCGCGGCTCCTCTCAACGAGTCGCCCAACGTCAACGCCTCGGTCTTCTCTAGATTGGGCCAGAAATCCTGCAAACCCATCATGGGGCCTACAATCTCAGAGAAGGCTGCTTCTAAGAAAGTGGCTGCTCCTGCTCCCGAAATCGTCAAGGCGGCTTCTCCGGCCAAAAGGTCGGTCTTTACAAGATTGACGGCTCCAGCTCCCGCTCCTGCTGCCCAAAGGACGTCGGTCTTTGACAGGCTAACACCAACAGCGACCCCCCACCTACACAGGGGGCAAGACGAAACCATTCTTACCGCTGACCCTACGCCGTCCGCTCGACATGCTCGACGTCGCCATTGGCGCCGAGTAAGGAAGGCTGGGGACAACTCCCCCTCCGGGTTGACTCCATCGGCCCCGGTGGCAGAAGTTAATGCTGCTGTTCCGACTGGGAACAGCTTCGAAATGCTAAACAAGGTGCGAAGGAATTCTGCTACTGCAGTGCTGAAGAGGTCTCCTCCCCCATTAAAAAAGGTTGTGGAAATAAAACCCGAACAGCCCCGATCTCCTCAACGGCTATCTTCCAAAATCTATAAAGTTTGGCAGCAGGCCCGAGACTCGATCATCGATCCAAACTTCTCCCGCCAGCACAAGAAATTGAAAATCCAACCGGAAGCTGGTCACCAGGCTAAACCCCAAAGGGCTGTTGATCAACTGGCTCATAAAAGGAGGAGGCCAGAGAAGACCCCACAGCATGCAGCGACGGCTAAAAGCACTGAGTCCAGACGCCCTAAGTCTGGGGGCATGGTGGTGCACACTGTTTACATGGCCTCTGGAAAAGAGGAAAGCCGCACTTCTACGGGCCACCGACCGCTAACCCGATCCGTGACGAAAGCCCAGGAGCAGCAACAAAAGCTTCAAGAAATGATGAATGCTATGGCCGCACTCACCGGACCAAAAGAAAACCCAGAAACGTCCTCAGATGCGCGCCAGGAGGAACAAACCGACGCTGAATTCCTTCGCCGGATACTGGAGAAAAAGGACAAAGAGGCTGCTGAACAAGCGGCCAACATACAACGGATGGGCCTTCTCTTCCAAGATATGATAGGAATGATGATCCAGCAGGACTTACCCGCCGAGGATCCCCCAATCGTTCTTGAAGACGACCGAGGAGAAACGTCAAATCCACCACCAGCCCTCTCAATGGCCAAGGAGGAGGCAATCTCTAAGGCTGACTTGGCTGACTACATAGCCCAGCAAATCCGGGTTCATCACGCGACTGAGGCAGCTGGTCAAGTCGTGAAAATGGGGTGGCCGTATCCGAGTTGGTACGACCAAATAAAATACCCGCAAGGCTATACGATACCAAAATTCCACGTGTATAAGGGGACCGGCAATCCCCATCAACATGTCGCCCAGTTCCGGGCCCTCTGCGGTAACACCGGCGGTGATGATAAACTGTTGCTCCGCCAGTTCGTGGGCAGCTTATCAGAAACAGCGTTCGAATGGTATTCGGAACTCCCAAACGATTCTATCAAAACGTTCGCTGAAATGGAGTTGTTATTCACTCAGCGATTCGCAAGTGCCAGCGAACGCACTCCAATAACTGCATTGATTAACGCCAGAGTAAAACCAGGCGAAACCTGGGTCCAGTATGCTATACGCTGGCGGAATTTGTGGTCGAGATGTGAACAACGCATTGAGGAGGCACCCGCGGTGGGGATGTTCGTGGGAACCCTAGACCCCCACGCAACTATCTCCCAGTTTATGATGTTCTTTAAGCCAACCACATTCCAGGCTTTGATCGACAAGTTGGCTCAGATAGACCAGATGGGTCATAGACCACCTCCCCCGAAGTCGGAACCTCGGAATGACAAGGGTAAAGGAAGAGCAACCTTTGTTGCGAATGCCCAACAGCAACCTAACACCCCGAAACCGGCAGATCAACTGGAGGAAAGGCGTCGGTATTATAATGAGAAGATGAAGCGTCCCTACTCGTTCCCACGGGACAAGACGAAACGGCTATTCGAGCTGGCAATACGCAACAGACTTATAAGCCTACCAAATCCAAGGCGACCGCCGCAATCCACCGAGGCGAATAACCCTAACTATTGCCCTTACCATCAAACGGTAGGCCATCCGATTGAAGATTGCTTCGTCTTCAAAGGATGGATTGAAGACCAGTACCTCCAGGGGAAGTTTGTACTGTCCGAAAAGTGGAAAGTGAACCCACCACAACCGCATACTCCTAAGAAAGCAGATACACCGGGGGCAACCTGCTCCTTTATTGAAGAAGCTCCATGGGAGGTCGTATTATCAACTAAAACCAAAAGAATGCTGAAAGACCTTCATGCGTGCCCTGCGATCGAATGGAAGGACCCTCTTGAACCTCAAATTATCGAAGGGATGCTAAGACGCCGCCCAACTACAAAGACTCGCGGTAAGAGCCCAAATACTCACACCCAATCGTCAAAATCTTCGAAGAAAAAGAAGAAGAAATCCAAGAAGCCCGTGAAGCTTGGAAACGAGCACACGAACTTGCAGAAGCAAATCGACGCGTTGGAAGAGTACAATCAAAAGGCGCGAACTCCTGTCACACTGCAAGAGTTCCTCAACCATATCTTTCAAGAGGAAGATGATGGAGAGAGCTCGTCAGATGAATCCGAAGGATATGTGGCGAGTTGTAACGTAATCTCCCACTCGCTTACCGATGATGGGAAAACTCCTGGCACTAAAAAGTTGGAGGCAGAGCCTGTACCAGAGCGTGCATGGCCAACAGACGAAATGATCGACGCTTTTCTAGACGAGATTCGTCTAAAATGTAAAGCGGACCAGGAGCGTGAGATGACCATGTCGGAAGGAGCCAAATGCGGGCAACTGAACGAAAGAGTTGAACTACCCCTACCAGAGCGAAAGGCATCCGAAGTAGACAAGAAGATATTCAAGACGAGGAAAAGGTTTGCCAAAACCATGTCAATGGGAATGAAGCTACCGCCCTCGGAAGGAAACGCACACGATGGGGTGGAGAGGCATCCTAATTATTGCGCATATCACCGGAAAATATCACACCCCACGGAGGAGTGCGACGCCTTTAAGATATGGTGGCAAGGATATGTTGCTCGTCGGCAACATGTTAAGCGCATGAAACGCAAGAGCCGTCGGGAGCGAAGAAGTACTATCGATGAGCACGACAGAGCTACTGGCAACTGTTACATGGTAAACGCCAGGGAGTCACAAGTTCTCACCTTTGGGAGCGACTCTGATGAAGAAATCGCTCTGGGCCCTCTCTTCAAAGAATCCGTGTTGGGGAAAGAGGAGGAATCGGAGATCTGCGAGGACATTCAGCTGCGCAATCGCACACTCCCAGAAAAGAATCTCGGGCCCGGGAATAGAAAGGATAAGGGAAAGGAAAAGGTCACTGAAGATATCACTTTAGATGACCAAGTCATGAGAGAGCTGGCTGTCAAAGACCCTCCTAAGAAGAGTAAAGTGGACTATAACATCCTCGCGCACCTAAGGAAGCTACCTTCTCAGCTTAGCATTCTCGATGCCCTCCTGTTATCAAAAGAAGCGCGAGACTCACTAATTAAGGCGTTACAAGAACCTGAGCAATTCCAAGCCTTCCTCGCCACTGAAAAGATGAAGGATGAACTGGAGGAAGTGCATACAGCCGACATCACTTTCGGTGATGAAGACCCCCTTCTCGGGACGTGCGACCACAACCGTCCCCTATATGTCTCCGGATACTGCCATGATATCAAGATAGGAAAGATTCTGGTGGATAATGGATCCTCCGTCAATCTCCTTAATGTTCGGGTGTTGAAGGAAATCTGCATGAGCGTGCAACACCTCGCTCGTGACAAGATTACTATCTCCGGTTTCGATTCACAATCGTCACGGACTCTCGGATCTGTGATACTAACATTACGCTTTGGACTTCTCGTCACAGACATCAAATTCCATGTCATTGACGCCAAGACCTGCTACAACGCCTTGCTCGGTCGTCCTTGGTTACACGAATACAACATCATCCTTTCTACACAACATCAGTGTATGAAGTACTTTAAGGATGGTTTCGAGTATACCGTAACAGGTGAGTTAAACCCATTTTCCGTGAACGAAGTCCGCAAATACGAAGATGCGAAATACTTTTTGCCAGATTTCGAGGATACAGAAAGGTGTCGCAACCCGGAGAACAAAACCGTCGCCACCATCCCCGTTTTCGGAAGCGACACCGAAGAAGAGGAAGAGATAGTTTACGCAGGGCCATCTCAACGCAACAACCTGGGGACGCCCGCCCCCGTGTTGGTCTTCGGAAGTGATTCAGAAGATGAAGTTAATGCTGTGTTCTCCAATCGGCTGTCAATACAAGCACCCCCTGGCGATGACCATAGTTTGCAAATCACCATGGTACCGCGAGAACACTACAAGGATCTCGACACGCTTCAGGCTCACAATGTGCAGGACTTGCAAACATTTTACGTCCCTCCCAGGCGAAGGGGTGAGAAGGTGATCCTATTCTACCGATCCTCAGAGTCGAAAATAGAGAAAGAGATCTGGCATGGCGCGGATGCTACACTTGACAGGCTCCAACCCATCCGTCTGTCCAGATACTATACAAATGGATTAAAGAAGCTGTTGAAGCGCCAAGGAGTACCTTTAGAACAGACCGTTCAGCAGGCGCGGTTCTACAACAGGATTTGGGATGTCCCCGGGACTCAACGCAAATTTCCCAACGGGAAGATGGAAACACTCGGGCTTGGATACGCAAGAGCCGGAAAACGGGAAAGGGCTCACAGCAGCTACGCTATATATACCTTTAATGAAGAGGAGGACGCCCTGTCAGGAGACGCCAACCCCCCACCAAAACTAGACCCCGCGATTGAAACGCCGAATCCATCGTTTGAAGAACGAATGGGCAAGCCTATCAGGAAAGTGGGTCAGAAAGCTCGAGAAGACCACAACCGCGAAATGGCCATCTACGAGAAGGCCAGGACGCAACGTCTATTTCAACGTGCTGCAAAAGACAAAGACGCTTATCCTCGTCAATCCGCTGTACGAAAGGCCCGACACAGAGACGGAAATAAATCAAGAAGCGGCTCGGGTTTGTCCCTCATGAAGAAGATGAGTCGAGCGTACTCCTTCCCCCGAGACAAGACGGAGAGGTTACTCAACCTCGCTATAAAACATCAAATGATCACGCTTCCAGAGTCTAGACATCCTGAGCAAGCTAGCAAGGCCTCTCATCCGAGTTATTGCTCTTATCACCAAGCCATAGGACATCCTACCGAAGACTGCTTCACCTTCAAGAACTGGGTCGAGGACCAGTACCGACGGGGTAGATTCGCTTTATCCGACGGCTGGAAGGTAACGCCGCCGCAAAAGCATGAGCCCAAGGCCGCAAGAGCAGAACCGGGTCCACCTCAGTCCAGGGAGCGGGTTCGCACTTGTTATACGATTACGATATTAGGAGAAGAGCCCGAGAACGTAGATGACCTTCCCCGGTGCTTTGAGAACAGCGATGATGAGGTGATCTCGGAATTTCCGCCCGCTCCGAAAGAACTGGAAGATGGTATACATACTACTGCAGATAACCTCAAGAAGATTGAGTTGGGATCGGCAGACGACCCGCGACCGACATTTGTCAGCGAGCTGTTATCCGAAGAGATGGTGGCTGCGTTAAAGGACGTGCTTCTACGGCATAAAGATTGCTTCGCGTGGAACTACTCCGAGATGCCAGGATTAGATCCGGAGATTGCTGTGCATAGATTAGCAATATCCCCAGATATCAAGCCAGTCAAGCAGGCGCCAAGGAGGATGCGACTCGAGCTTGAGATGAGCATCAACGCCGAAGTCAAGAAGTTGATCGGTTCTGGATTTATCCAAGAAGTCCAATATCCCGACTGGATCGCCAATATCGTCCCGGTAATGAAGAAGAATGGGACGGTATGCATATGCGTGGATTTCAGGGATCTCAATAAAGCCTGTCCAAAGGATGATTTCCCGGTGCCGGTAACCGAGCTAATGATAGATAACACGTCCACTCACGAGGTTTTCTCCTTTATGGATGGTTCGTCAGGATACAATCAGATAAAGATGCATCCCGAAGACCAGAAGCATACCGCTTTCCGCACCCCTTTGGGTATATTTTGCTACAGGGTTATGCCCTTCGGTCTAAAGAACGCTGGCGCTACCTATCAAAGGGCCATGACAAAGATCTTTGATGACCTCATACACGACGTCGTCGAGTGCTATATCGATGACCTCGTAGTAAAGAGCATGTCATACGAAGATCATTTAAAGCATCTGGAGACTGTATTTCGACGCCTTCGGCAATATAATTTGAAAATGAATCCCCTCAAATGCGCGTTTGGAGTCTCCTCAGGCAAATTCCTGGGATTCATCGTTCGACACCGAGGTATTGAAATAGATCCGTCAAAGATTAAGGCGATCATGGAAATGCCTCCGCCAAGAACCCTCAAGCAGTTGCGGTCTCTCCAAGGGAAGCTCGCATACATCCGGCGGTTTATCGCTAATCTTTCGGGCAAATGCCGTCCTTACAGCCACCTGATGAAAAAGGGAACTCCATTCGTTTGGGATCATAAATGCCAAGGTGCACTAGACGAGATCAAGCAGTACCTGCAGAACCCTCCGGTGTTGGCTGCGCCGGTCAAGGGAAAACCCCTCATTCTTTATACAACCGCCCTCGAAGGTTCCTTGGGCGCATTATGGGCACAAGAGAACGATCAGGGGAAAGAGAGAGCACTCTACTACTTAAGTCGAGTTCTACTGGGGGCAGAAAGCAACTACTCTCCCATTGAAAAACATTGCTTGGCGTTAATCTTCGCGATAACAAAGCTCAGGCACTATGCGCTGGCGCATGAAGTCCGTCTCATTTCAAAGGTGGATCCCCTTAAGTACTTGATGTCGAAAGCCATATTGACGGGACGACTCGCTAAGTGGGCCCTGCTCTTGATGGAGTTCTCGATAACGTATCAACCTCTCAAGACGGTGAAAGGCCAGGCCATTGCCGACTTCCTCGCCGAGCACCCGATACCGGCCGATTCTCCTCTGAACTGTGATTTGCCGGACGAGCATGTATTTGATGCGATTAGCGGTGGAAGCGCCCGATGGGAACTCTATTTCGATGGAGCGTCCTCCATAAAGAAACAGAAACAAGGCATCCCAATGATCAAATCAGGGATAGGCCTCATCTTTGCAACTCCACAAGGAGGGATAATGCGCTTCGCCTTCTCCTTAACAGAGCCGAGGACAAACAATGAAGCTGAATACGAAGCTCTGATAGCAGGCCTCGAGATCGCCATCGACATGGGAATTGAAGACCTCCTTATATACGGGGATTCTCAGCTGGTCGTTAGTCAAGTAAATGGTGACTACCAAACGTGCAAGCCGAAGTTGGTGAAGTACGGCGAAAGGGTGCAACAACTATTGACCCAAATTCCCTCCTATACCTTGGAGAACATACCGCGCGCGGAAAACAGCAAAGCAGACGTGTTGGCTAAACTTGCTAAAGAACTGGCTGACGAGAACCTCGATGACGTCAGAATCGTGGTACAAAGCCGTCGAGTGCTCGCCCCGGCAGAAATATCTCCGGAATCATGCGAAGAAAAGGGAACGACTGAGCAAATGACCCTACAAATAAAAGACCATGAGAAGGCCGAAGACTGGAGGGAAGTCTTCATAGACAACTTTAAGTCCCACCGAATGCCCGAAGAAGCGTCCTCAAGACATCAGCTCATGAAACGAGCTTTATCCTTCGCTTTCGTCAACGATATTCTATACAAGAGATCGTTTGATTCTCTATGGCTGAGATGCTTAGGACCTGACGAAGCAGAAAGAGTCATTCAGGAAGTTCATGACGGACTTTGCGGTTCTCACCAAGCAGGCCCAAAGATGAAGTTAAAAATCAAACGGATGGGTTTTTACTGGCCCACGATGATCCAGGACTGCCTCGAGTATGCGAAGCAATGCCACTCATGCCAGATTCATGGAGACTTCATCCACCAACATCCAAATCCACTGCACCCAACGCTGGCTAGTTGGCCATTCGAAATGTGGGGGACTGACATAGTCGGCCCCATTGAGCCAGCATCATCCCGGGGACACCGTTTTATCCTAGCGACAACTGATTACTTCTCCAAATGGGCAGAAGCAGTACCACTGAAGGAAGTGAAGACGGAGAATATCCTCCATTTCTTCAAGACGCACGTCATCTATCGGTTCGGAACTCCACGGCGGATTATCTCCGATAATGGGCCGGCCTACCGAAGCCATAAGATTAGCCGCTTCGCACAGCAGCACAATATAGACTGGAGATATTCTTCGGTTTACAATCCACGAGCTAACGGTCTGGCCGAGGCCTTCAATAAGACCTTGACGAAGATCATAAAAAAGACCGTTTCCAGGAATAGGAGAGACTGGCACGAAAGGCTGCAAGAAGCCCTTTGGGCTTACCGAACTACATTCAAGACGGCCACGAACACAACGCCGTACGCGTTGGTATTTGGGACGGAAGCAGTGCTCCCCCTCGAGATAGAGTTACCCTCTCTACGAGTAGCAGTCCACCACGAACTGACGAACGAAGAAAATGCTCACCTTCGGCTTGAGGAGCTTGATGCCCTCGATGAAACCCGGCTCATAGCGCAACAACATCTAGAGGCCTACAAAGCAAAGATGACACGCTCGTACGAAAGATTGACCAGGCCGAGGACATTCCGCCAAGGAGAACTCGTACTAGTGGTCAAAAGACCTATGATCCCCAATCGTGCCAAGCGAGGAAAATTTGAGCCAAACTATGAAGGCCCGTACATCATAGACAAGGTCTACCAGGGTGGAGCCTACCTACTCATGGACATGCACGGTGAAAGGCCTTTCAGGCCAATAAACGGCCGCTTCTTAAAGAAATACTATGCTTAATAAGCCACAGCCTGGGTCAATGATAGATGACGACGACTATGTCCGCTCACTATCTTCCTAGGCTCAGACTTTACAAGCAGCAGCCAGCCTTCCCATATCGACGGACCGAAACGTCCTTAAACTAACGGCAGACCGAAACGTCCTTAAACTATCGACGGACCGAAACGTCCTTAAACTAACGGCGGACCGAAACGTCCTTAAACTATCGACGGACCGAAACGTCCTTAAACTAACGACGGACCGAAACGTCCCTAAACTACTACCGCAACATCCTTAGGTTGACGAGATGGATAAAAAAAAAAAAAAGAAGAAGATAAAAAATGATAAAAAAAAACGGTATATCCATAAGCAAAGTGGGCACGGATGAAAACCCGAAAGGGCTCCGTGAGTAAAAACAGCAGGGCTGCCGGCAAGTGTTCGTGAAAACCCGAAAGGGCGCGACCTTGTAAAAAAAAAAGTGAAAAAGAATAAAAAAAAACGGTATGTCCATAAGCAAAATGGGCACGGATGAAAACCCGAAAGGGCTCCGTGAGTAAAAACAGCAAGACTACCGGCGAGTGTTTGTGAAAACCCGAAAGGGCGCAACCTCGTTAAAAGACACTTGTAAGGTCCTCTCGACCTTGTAAGGAGAAACCACCTGCGTGAGATCCTTACGACTCACAAAGGAGCAGCACACTTAGGGATCCTCACGATTCCTAAGGAGAAAATACACTTACGAGATCCTCACGACCCGTAAGGAGAATTCTCTTATGGGACCCTCACGGCTCATGAGATTTGAAAGTCTTAAGTTACAGAAGCCTGAACCTGTTCTTAAGCAAATCCTCCACAACCTTCGATATTGCCCTACAAGAGGCTCAATACTGACCCTTGTATACAATCCACGGGCGCGAATAAACATTTCCCCAGCAAAGTCCAACCCTCGTAGGTCCTCTCGACCCATAAGGAGAAAACCCTCTTGTAGGATCCTTACGACTTACAGAGGAACATACACTTAGGAATCCTCACGATCCCTAAGGAGAAAATACACCTGCAAGATCCTCACGACTTGTAGGGAGAAATACCTTTGTGAGACCCTTACGGCTCATGAAGTCAAAAGCCTTAGTCGACAGGACCTTAACCCTGTTTGCTAAGCCACCTTTGTTCAACATCGACAGAGGCAAATGATGATTCTCTCCTGGCAATATTCCAGTTGCAGCGATGCTGATGCCTAAACCGGTATCAAATCCCAAGTTCTTTCATGGCAAATGATGATTCGCTCCTGGCAACATCCCAGTTACAGCGATGCTGATGCCGAAATCGGTGTCCAAAATCCGAGCTTGCGGCGAAAAAGCTAGCAAGCCACACATGCCTACAAAATAGCCGAAATGATGGGGCAACTTGCAATAAAAAGCAGCAAGTAAGAATGAAGGCATAAAAAATAGCCGAAATGATGGGGCAACTCGCAATAAAAAGCAGCGAGTAGAAAATAAATAAATAGCCGAAATGATTGGGCACCGCGAAAAATAGCCGAAATGATAGGGCAATCGCGACCTTCGCGATATAAAAGCTGAAACGATAGAGCATCGCGGAAAAAGAAATAAAATAAAAATAAAATGTATGCCTTACAGGCGATGTTCCATCACACCCTGTATACAATCCAATGGCATAAACAAAAAGGGAACGTACCTCCCTCCCCCAGGTTTCACCAAAGAACGAAGCTAAATCTCGACGGGCCACAAGCGACCTAGAGATCATCCCAACACTCGTCTCGTAACAACGGACACAACTTCAAGCTAAGCGGAACAGCGGCAACTCCCAGTTCCATGGCTCGGTGGTGTACATATCGCCAACAGTCAAACCTTCATCCCGTGAAATGCGGATATATTCAGCAAAATTCCTGGTCACGTGGAACGCGGATAATGTCACTCTTTGACCCCGTGGAAAACGTCCAGAGCGGATCCTGGTCCTCGCAGAGCATGGCAGTGAACCCGTGCGAAGCATCCAGAGCGGAGCCTAGTCCTTGCCTAACGCGGCAGTGAACCCGTGTGAAGCATCTAGTGCAAAATTCCTGGTCACGTGGAACGCGGATAATGTCACTCTTTGACCCCGTGGAAAACGTCCAGAGCGGATCCTGGTCCTCGCAGAGCATGGCAGTGAACCCGTGCGAAGCATCCAGAGCGGAGCCTAGTCCTCGCCTAACGCGGCAGTGAACCCGTATGAAGCATCTAGTGCAAAATTCCTGGTCACGTGGAACGCGGATAATGTCACTCTTTGACCCCGTGGAAAACGTCCAGAGCGGATCCTGGTCCTCGCAGAGCATGGCAGTGAACCTGTGCGAAGAATCCAGAGCGGAGCCTAGTCCTCGCCTAACGCGGCAGTGAACCCGTGTGAAGCATCTAGTGCAAAATTCCAGGTCACGTGGAACGCGGATAATGTCACTCTTTGACCCCGTGGAAAACGTCCAGAGCGGATCCTGGTCCTCGCAGAGCATGGCAGTGAACCCGTGCGAAGCATCCAGAGCGGAGCCTAGTCCTCGCCTAACGCGGCAGTGAACCCGTGTGAAGCCTCTAGTGCAAAATTCCTGGTCACGTGGAACGCGGATAATGTCACTCTTTGACCCCGTGGAAAACGTCCAGAGCGGATCCTGGTCCTCGCAGAGCATGGCAGTGAACCCGTGCGAAGCATCCAGAGCGGAGCCTAGTCCTCGCCGAGCACCGCAGTGAGCCCGTGTGAAGCATCTAGTGCAAAATTCCTGGTCACGTGGAACGCGGATAATGTCACTCTTTGACCCCGTGGAAAACGTCCAGAGCGGAGCCTAGTCCTCGCCGAGCACGGCAGTGAACCCGTGTGAAGCATCTAGTGCAAAATTCCTGGTCACGTGGAACGCGGATAACGTCACTCTTTGACCCCGTGGAAAACGTCCAGAGCGGAGCCTAGTCCTCGCCTAACGCGGCAGTGAACCCGTGTGAAGCATCTAGTGCAAAATTCCTGGTCACGTGGAACGCGGATAATGTCACTCTTTGACCCCGTGGAAAACATCCAGAGCGGATCCTGGTCCTCGCAGAGCATGGCAGTGAACCCGTGCGAAGCGTCCAGAGCGGAGCCTAGTCCTCGCCTAACGCGGCAGTGAACCCATGTGAAGCATCTAGTGCAAAATTCCTGGTCACGTGGAACGCGGATAACGTCACTCTTTGACCCCGTGGAAAACGTCCAGAGTGGATCCTGGTCCTCGCAGAGCACGGCAGTGAACCCGTGCGAAGCATCCAGAGCGGAGCCTAGTCCTCGCCGAGCACGGCAGTGAACCCGTGTGAAGCATCTAGTGCAAAATTCCTGGTCACGTGGAACGCGGATAATGTCACTCTTTGACCCCGTGGAAAACGTCCAGAGCGGAGCCTAGTCCTCGCTGAGCACGGCAGTGAACCCGTGTGAAGCATCTAGTGCAAAATTCCTGGTCACGTGGAACGCGGATAATGTCACTCTTTGACCCCGTGGAAAACGTCCAGAGCGGATCCTGGTCCTCGCAGAGCATGGCAGTGAACCCGTGCGAAGCATCCAGAGCGGAGCCTAGTCCTCGCCGAGCACGGCAGTGAACCCGTGTGAAGCATCTAGTGCAAAATTCCTGGTTACGTGGAACGCGAATAATGTCACTCTTTGACCCCGTGAAAAACATCCAGAGCGGAGCCTGGTCCTCGCCAAGCACGGCAGTGAACCCGTGTGAAGCATCCAGAGCAAATACCGGACTGTGGAGTCCTTAAAATCCACGGACTATGATGTCCTTAACCTCGACCGTGATGTCTTAAAACTAACGATCAACCATCCCGATTCCCTACGGATTCTGCCTTGGTCTAAGGGTACATCTCTTCACTCCTTTGATGCCCGGCGTTGTAATTCCTCAACGTCTTCAAAGAGGTGACGGGTCCCTGCAACCAAACACCGGACTGTGGAGTCCCTAAACCCACGGACTATGAGGTCCTTAACCTTGACCGTGATGTCTTAAAACTAACAGCGGACTGTGGAGTCCTTAAATCCACGGACTATGAGGTCCTTAACCTTGACCGTAACGTCTTTAAACTACGATACCTTAATAGACCCCTGACTCCGTGAAACACGGATAAGGATGATCACATCCGGCACTTGCAGGCCCTCACGACCTGTAAGGAAGAAAAACTCTCTTGTGAGATCCTTACGACTCTCAAGGGAAAAACCCGCTTAAGGATCCTCACGATTCTTAAGAAGAACTTACACCTATGGGATCCTCTCGACCTGTAGGGAGAAAAACTCTTTATGAAACCCTCGTGGCTCATAAAATGCGAAAGTCTTAGGAAGCAGATCTTAACCCTGAATCCTAAGCCAATGCTGTCCTGCAAGGAGATCAAGATAGAATATCCGCAGAATACATTCAATAAAAAGGGGGACACACCATTGAGAAGGAAAAATGTATCTTTTATTCATAAACCAAAATGGGTACAAAGTACAATTCATGAAAGAAACAAAAAGAAAATACTCTTATCCATGAGTACGTACAAAAAGGAAGGAAAAGATACAAATGTTTCAAGCCGGCGGGCGATTCAGCAGCTTGGTCAGCTCATCCTGCTTTTGCTGGACCACGGCTTCATGACGCAAGATCTCCAAAAGACGAGCCTCCGCCTGAGCTTGTTGGGCCTGATATGAAGCGAGCCGGGCTTCAAGCTCTTTCTCAGTGGCCTTATGAGCCTCGACCCTCTCACGAGTGAACGTGGAAGCTTTATCGAGAGCCACCACCTCTTTGATGGACTCCTGAAGCACCCGCCAGAGTTCATACGCTTTGTTGGCTTTGGCTGTGAGATTGGCTTGGAGCTCGCCCAGCGCCTTAGAGGCTAGCTCCCTTTCCGAGAACTTGCGATCGAGCCTCTTCTCACATGACGTCATGTTTGCCGCGCACCGTGCTATCAGCCCCCGTAACTCCGCCTTTGCAGCCACAGCCTCCGAGGAAAGGTGAGAACATTCAAGGGCATGCAGGCAAGCCTCCACTCGCCGGCAGAACTCCACCCAAACTCGCACCACCTCTTCGCTGTGGTAGGTGGCAAGAAAAGGAAGAGAACCGTTAGCCTCGGCAGCGAATGCTTCAGCCGTGGTCGTGCTGCCAGCACGAAGCTCCTCGATCAGAGACGACAAGGAGACGAGGCTTAATTGGGCCAAGCGTTCTGAAGCCCGCAAGGCATAAGGGCCGGGTGGCATCACGATGCGCGACTCCAACGCCGTGGAGACTGGCAGAGCTGTTCAAATTTGGAAGACGTCAGCAAAATTCTTAATCAAAGAACGAGTGAGAGTGCAATGAGATGTCACTCACCGACAGTCGTGCAAGTAGGAGCTGAAGGCTCCCCTGGCCCTTCGAGAACCTCGACCTCATCATCGGCTTCCAGAACTGTAGAAAACATCAATGTCAGTACATAAAATAACGACGATGCTATGAGAAGGGATGGACGACACCAACCTTGCCCAGACGAGAGGACAATGCGTTGAGGGGAGATCGCCTGCGGAGCTGCCATCTCCAATAAACGCTGAAATGACTGTCGAGGCGACAGATCCGCGATCGTGGTCGCCAAACCGCGCAATTCTGGGAAAGATAAAAAAGTTCAGACTATGAAGGGGTTGCTAAATTAAAACACGGAGGAATACCTTCAACAGTCCTCCCATTTGGAGCCGGGGGGATAGCAGCTTCAACGGTCTCCGCCATGACCTCAGGCCCCAACAAAGGAAGAGTAGTCCCGACTACCTCACTCCCAGCCTTTGGGCCGCTCGCAGTAGGAGTCATTGGGGCGGCGGCCTCCAAAGGAGCCTCCTCCAAAGGGGCAAGCACTCCCTGATCAAGAACCGCCGCTGGAAGTTCCACCATGAGAGGAGCAGCCTCGTCAGCCCCCTCCATATCCCGCAAGGCCTCATTGAGAATTTTGGCGGGCTTTAGCTTTAATGGGCCCGTAGGGAGCTCCCCCAGCGTCGAAGACTCTGCACGATTCAAATAAGAATAATGATATATATGCACGGGCATAAATGATCGGAAAAACTACAAAAGAAACACAACATACCTATACGCAAAGAAGCCCTCAGTATGGCTTCTTCAAGCCGCTGCTCCTTCTCAAGGAGGTGGGCTCGCCGAGGTTCGAGAGTGGACTCATGGCCGCCGGTCCACAAAGAAAGTGCGTCAGCTGCATCTTCTGAAGCGGCCTGCTTCAAAGCCCTTTCTCCCCATTCCTCCAGAGGACCGATAAATCGCCGCCGAATCCACGAAGGGTCTTCGTAAAAAATTACAGCAGGATAAGACTTCTTCGGAACCTTGGCGTTATGAGACGCGTCTTTTGAACGCCGTATGGCCTCAGCCAACTGTGCGGCCTCCTTATCAGCCGAACTCGGAAAGAGAAGTCCAGCGTCTGACCCTTGCAGGGCCAATGGTTCGTCTTCAAGGATAGGCTCAGACTCCACCACAGAATCAAGCGGGGCAGTAGCCGCTTTCCTCCGCCGTTGAGACCCAGAGCCGGTCGCTGAGGATGACCGCTTCCTCCCTCGTGAAGCCTTAGGACGGCGCTGGCCCACATCGCCCTCAGCGCCCTCATCCCTGTTACTCTCGCTCGGTGCCACAACCGAGGATGACATCGCCATTGTCGACGCCACAGGAGGCGGCGCCGCCACCGGCAGGGGTGCTACTACTGGGGCCCGTTTACCCCGCGATCGGGAACCCAAGGGCATACCAGCTGTTGGAGTAAGGTCTACCCCTGACTCCCCCGGAATGAGCGCAGTGCCAATTTCCCTCAAAGGGAAGCGGACCGGAGCCCTCGGCCGTAGCTTAGCCCCCGAAACCTGAGGAGGGGCGTCGTGACCAAGAAGCACCCTTCTTTCTTCAAGAATAATCGGACTGATCCGATGAAGATACCAGCCCGTAAATGCACCTACACATCGGGGCATGTACTCGGCTTCAGGGACCATGAAATGAGAGCCGGTATTCAGCCTCATGAAATGATGAGCGGCATCGCGAACAGCATCGAGCGAAGGGATCGGGGCAACTATAAAAGCCTCGAAAGGAACGCCCTGGTCGTATCCGAGCTGTCGGGCAAATCGATGCGGATTGTACCGCATGAAAAGAGCCGCACTGTCCTGGCGAAACACCAAGTAACCCGGTCTAATTGCATACAAATGCGTGGCCTCCCGGGGCTTCAGAGAAGGCGCGTTGTCTTTCGACTGGTCCCAGAGTTGTTGGACGGGACCCGAAGGAGTAGACAAGACCCGATCAGTAAAAACCAACCCGCCAGCGGTGGCATGAGGAGAAATTAGCACCCGAATAGCCCCGAATTGAGTCGGGTCGGCGGCAGAAGCATCCACTAGCCGCATAAGTCGTGGAAAGGGGTAGGCATCGTAAAATGAGGGCCTCTGATGCATGGCGAAAGCCCCCAATACGTGCATTTCGATCCAGGACGTGAAATAGTGAAGCAAAAAGTTTACCACATCCACGCCAGGCGTAGAGGTATTAGCTGCGGTGCCCAATCCATTATAGAGGTGCGCCAAGGCCGGGATGCCGATGGCCAACCGCGTCCCCTCAGCAATACGATGAGCCGGGTAGATGACCGAGGCTCTCATGAAGCGGCGATGCATGGGGATAACGAACCAGCTAAGCCAAACACTGACAAACCCCACAAAGAATGTTTCCTCGTCCATACCGGGTGCTGCAACGGACTCAAAAGACATCGGCGACACGATGGGAATATAATATTGTGGCAGGTCCGATTCAGCGGTCGGTAGCTTCTTCGGACCAAACCCAAAGGGGTCTCTGATGTTAGCAAACTTCGGAGCAGTCTTCGATATGATATCCTCACGAAGGAAGCAGGAAATGAAGCTTTTAAAAGTAACACCCTGCTCCTCAGATTCAGTGAACAATCGATCAAAAATACCCAGCGCCTTGATCAAGCTGGGGCGCTTGTGGCGAACGGCGTTCTCAACAGACAAGCCGTCAGCCGGTGCAGACTCGGGCTCAAAGACATACTCATCAGGAGGCAACAACTCCTCATACAGTGCCCCCCTGATCGGCAATCCTGAGATTTCATAAAATTCTGCAAGAGAGATCGAGACCTCACGATCTCCTAGGATGAAAGTGTTGGTAGGGAGATTCCATTGGTTTAAAAACGCCTTAACCCACCAGGCATGCGGGGACTTATAATGGAATAGTGACGCGTATATGGCCTGATAAAGCCCGACTTTCTGCAACCGCGCACGATGGGCAGAAAGGATGTAGCGAGCCCAGAGAAGGTAGCCCGTAGGAGGCCGGGGAGTGAGCCCTATCTTATAAATTTGCCCCCACGGGCGGGCCTCACCCTGGCAGATACGCCGCCCCAAGATGTCTATGGCCGGGATCGGATGGTTCGGAATACCAGTCGTCGAAGGCTCGAGCCTCCCCGTTGGAGTCCAGTTGGGCATTTCCACAGCAAAAACTGTCCTTGGAGGATCCATCGGTAAGAATGGGAAAGTGGGCTCCGTCGGCACCGCGCAAAGAAAACTCCGGCGACCCTGAATAATCTGACTGTACCAAGGTCCCCATTGAAGAAGGTTGGTGCAGTTCGGGTCATGGGCCCGAATCATCGCCATCGCCTCCTCATCAGATGGTGACTGAGGAAAAGCAGCCTCCGAGCGAGAAAAGGGAAAGCGTGGAACAGAAGCCATTGCACCTGAAATCCGGTAAAGGAAGACCGTTAAAAGAAAAGTTAGCAATATATATTCATGCACGAACATGAAGACTAGTTGAAGAAAACAACAGCAAAGTTTCCTGGGACCATTGGCTACGAAACACATGGGCCCCACAGAATCCGGATGACGGCTCATTAATGATGAGGCCAAATAGTTACAATAAAACAAAGGGAATATCCTCATTTAATAAAAAATGATGACCATGCACATCCCCCCAACAGGATCTGTCTCGGGCTCTACAGTGAATCCAATAAAATCAAAGGAATTAAATTCCCACAAAAAGACATCATTACAAAGCCCCCATTGCATTAATTGCAGGAAGAACAACCTAGGGCCAAGAGACCTCAGGAAGCCTCCGTGTGAAGAAATCAAGTCCTTCATTGGAATTAAATTCCTTATTAAGAAAAGGGAATTAAATTCCCAGAAACATTTTTGGATGGAATTAAATTCCATGGATTTGAACCGCCATCATCATCTCCCCAAAGATCATCTAAACCCTAAGAGATCTACAGTTGAAAGGTTAAGCGGTTTCATGTTCTTATGGAAAATATGAAGAAAAAAGGGTAAAAACCCTTGTTTTGGATTTAAAATCCAGAGGAATGTGAAGGTCCATCGTTTGTCCAAGAACATTACCTGAGGAAAAAGGATTCTTTTCGAACAGAGTTAAACTCTGAAGATTGTTTCAGGACAGAGAACTAAGCTCTGAAAGCGAGAATTAAATTCTCAAACAAGAAGTTCTCAGAAGAAGAAGATGAGCAAAGCGAAGGCTCCTATGAAGAGACGGAGGTATTTATAGAAGGCAATGGAAACGTTTCATCTCCACAGATAACTAGAGGAATCCAACAGTCACAAGGGGTGACAGCGTTGCACTCACGTGCAGACACGTGAGAACAACGCTGTGGGGGCATTTGTTTCCTGATTTAAAATCAGGAAAGCTTCTGGGAAAAGCTTCAGAAGAGGGTCACGTGCTTACACGTGACTAGCGGTCACGTGTTGGCACGTGACACCTAAGCACATCATCAGGGCAAGTTCAGTTTCCTGACTACGCTGAAGAAAAGGGGCTTCAGAAAGAGTCACGTGCTCCCACGTGACCAGGGTCACGTGGCGACACGTGACATTTAAATGCAAGTGTCAAAGGCAAACCGGTTCCCTGATCAAGTCAAGGAAAAGGCTTCAGAAGAGGTCACGTGCTCCCACGTGACCAGGGTCACGTGTTGGCTCGTGACGTTCAAAGCAGCAGACTCGTTCTCCAGTTGAACCAAGGAAAGAGGCTCCAGACAAGGGTCACGTGCTCACACGTGACCAGGGGTCACGTGGTGGCACGTGACGGTTAAGCAGCAATCAGAAGACAGAGCGCAAAAGAAAGAGGAAGGCTCATTCCAAAGGGGGTCACGTGCCCACACGTGACCATGAGTCACGTGGTCACACGTGACCGGTTTTCAAAGCCCATTTTGTCAACAGAATTAAATTCTGAAAGAAATTCAAATCTTTCCAAAGGAAAGCGGCTATCTGGAACCAATCGAATTAAAGATTCAGAGGTGATGAAATATCATCTATCTATGGGAAAATCTCGGGTTTGGAAAGATTTCCCCTTTAAATCTAACCGAAACAACAAAGGAGGATCCCTGGATTTGAAATCCAATGGTGAATAAAATTCACCTAATAATCCAAAGGTCCAAAACGAATGATGGATGCAAATCAAATCTCTCATGAAGATTCATAAAAAACTGATTGATTCGGCTGCTTCTCCTATAAATAGGAGCCGAGAGACACAGAGAAAATATACAGAGACAGGGAGAGAAAAAGAAAAGGAAGAAAGCTTCGATACTTGGAGAAACTTGGATCTTCTGCAAAAACCCTAGGTAAGAAAGGGAAAAGCTCCTTGAAAGAAAAAGAGAATTTAATTCTCAACAGAGTTTAACTCTGATACATAAAACAGAAGAACATATTTCTTCTCTCTTTGATAGAGGATCTGCAAAGTGCACATCTCCCTTTGAGGTTGAGAATTTAATTCTCAATGGGTTGAGATCCTGCCATGCAGATCCAAAACATAGAGAGGGAATGCAAGCACGAGAATTTAATTCTCACAGAACTATAGGAATTTAATTCCTTTAAAATAAAATTAGGGCTTGACCCTGTATCATGGGAATTTAATTCCTTCAGAACAGAGAGAAACATGGTTTAACCCTAATTAAGAACTTAGTTCTGTTGAAACAACGGGAATTTAATCCCCTTAATCATCATTTAACAGGAAATGGGAATTCAATTCCTTAAAAGCTGTTATTAGGGTTTAACCCTATTCAGTTCTTCACATATACGAGGGATTTAATTCCTACGGAAGATTCAGAGTTCAACTCTACTCCAGAATATAAGTCTTCAAAAGGAAGTAGGAATTTAATTCCTCTGAAATTTAAAGCTCAAGGAATTTAATTCCTGAAAAAAAGATTAACAGAGCCTCTAAACAAAATACATGAAGGCAGGGTCACGTGCCACCACGTGACCCCCCCAAGAGATCTACAGAAAGCCCCTTTGAGGCAGCACCCCGCGTGACCCACGTGACCCTCGGCAGAAGCTCTAATACATAGGCATTTGAATGCCGATCACGTGATGGCACGTGATGCTCTGAAAGATGCGATAATCTCAGCAGAATAAATGAAGGGAGGGCGCTCTCACGTGCTGCCACGTGACCCCTCTTGCCTTAGTGTTTAACACTAAATTAAAACTCTCGAACCCAGTGTTAAAACACTGTTGGGCCTTAGTGTTCAACACTAATTAAAAAGCTTTATTTGCAGTGTTCAACACTGATCTGTTTTAGTGTTTAACACTAATTTGAAAAGCCTTGTTGCTGGTGTTTAACACCAATTATCTCTTAGTGTTAAACACTAACTTGTCAACCTCATTCCCAGTGTTCAACACTGACTGCTCTGTAGTGTTTAACACTAGGCTTTGGCCCAATTGGCCTAAATGGATAGAGGCAAAGCCTCTCCTGATTGGACTTAGCCCAAGATGGCCATAAGTCCTCAATTTGTGATTAACTGGGCCAATGGGCTCATAACATAATTAATCGGTCTTGATCCCAAATTGGGCCAAGGACTATTTAAGTCATTCCGGTTCTAGGGTACATCTCTTCACTCCTTTGATACTTGGCATTGTAATCCCTCAATGTCTTCAAAGAGGTGACGGGTCCCGACGACCACACATTGATATGGACTGTGGGGTCCTTAAACCCGTGTCTAGTGCAAAATTCCTGGTTACGTGGAACGCGGATAATGTCACTCTTTGACCCCGTGGAAAACGTCCAGAGCGGAGCCTGGTCCTCGCAGAGCACGGCAGTGAACCCGTGTGAAGCATCCAGAGCACATACCGGACTGTGGGGTCCTTAAACCCATGGACTACGACGTCCTTAACCTTGACCGAGATGTCTTAAAACTAACAATGGACTGTGGGGTCCTTAAACCCATGGACTACGACGTCCTTAACCTTGACCGAGATGTCTTAAACTAACAATGGACCGCAATGTCCTTAAACTACCATGGACCGCAACGTCCTTAAACTACCCATGGACTGCAATGTCTTTAACTAGAACAATAGAGCCCCGTATGCTCTTTTGTCGGATCTAAACGGTCCCGTTTAAGTTGATCTTAGCCTCAAAGATGGCTAACGTATCCTTAAACCTTCAAACAGATTGGACTATGAATCCCCCCAAATTGACTCTGGCTCGAGGGTACATCTCTGAACTCCTCTGACACCTGTCGTTGTAATCCTTCAACGTCGTCAGAGAGGTGATGGGTCCCGACGGCCATACATACGATGGACCACCATGTCCCTAAACTGGAACAATAGAGCCCCCAAATGCTCTTTTGTCGGATCTAAACGATCCCGTTAAGTCGATCTTAGTCCCAAACTGGACTAACGTATCCTTAACAACCGTTTAAGTTGATCTTAGCCTCAAATATGGTTAACGCATCCTTAAACCTTCAACAGACTTTAGTCCCAAATTGGACTCTAGATCCCCCAATCAACTTTGGCTCAAGGGTACATCTCTGAACTCCTCTGACATCTGTCGTTGTAATCCTTCAACGTCGTCAGAGAGGTGATGGGTCCCGATGGCCATAAATTTAATGGACCACTATGTCCCTAAACTGGAACATTAGAGCCAATTGCTCTTTGTCGGATCTAAACGATCCCGTTAAGTTGATCTTAGTCTCAAACTGGACTAATGTATCCTTAACAAACGTTTGAGTTGATCTTAGCCTCAAATATGGCTAACGTATCCTCAAACCAAACCCCCAAACCCAAATCTAAGATAATACGGATTTGGACTAGTCCACGCCCTACGGGCGATGACATAACTCAGTCTCCGTAAACAATCCACGGGCAACAAAATACAAAACAAACACCCACGACACGAAGTGACCATCTGGAGAAGGAGAAAGTTGTTACCGCAATGCGGTAGCGTAATTAACTGCAGGGGCTTGCGCCTGCAGGGAAGAGCGTCCCCACAATCAAAAACCCCTCAAACGAGGGGGAATCTGACGAAGTCTGCTACATCGGACGCATCCGTCTAAACCTTCGATACCTGGTGCCATAAATCAACTTGGCATCTTCGGAGAGGTGGACGGATAGCACCAATTAGCATCTGCCCCGAATCTCAGGCGAGACGTCATGTCGCGCCGGCTTTCGGAGGGGAACAGTGCTGTTCCTTCAGCTAGCCTGCTCCCTTTTTCTTTGTGCTGCTGATTCAGTGGCTGCAGCTGCTGCTTGCAATTTCTCTTATTTGATTTCCTTGTGTGTGTTGCAGCAGCTGCTGTGCTGGGGGTGTTGGTTTGTGGTGAAGTGTGGTATAAGGAGGGTGTGGGTTGTAGTATATGATGTTGGGTTGATGTTGATGATATTGGGGATGTTCTTGCTGCTGTTGCAGCTGATGTATGTCAGGTGGCTGAAAGGTGTTGATGGAGGGGGGCTGAAGTGTGCTGATGGGTTGATATGGGGGCTGAAAAGTGTTGATGGGAGTGTGTAGGTGTGGGCTATGGTGCTAGGGGCTGGTGTAGGGCTGCTGAATATTGTTGCTGATGTAGCTGCTGATGCAAATGGGGGCTGAAGTTATGTGTTGGGGCTGTTGTGTTATGGGAAGAGATGTGAGAGGGATAAGGAAAAAGATTTGAAATGAAAAGGGATTGTGACACAACCTATAGCCACCTCTCTCTCTCTAGCCACAAGTCAACCCCATCCTAATCACCCTTAACCAAAACCAAAACACTAATTAACCCAATTAACTTAATCAAATGGTTAACCCATTCTGGTTGGCTAAACATGGTAACCCTAGACTTATCCCAAGTTAACATGCACAAGTGTGTGCAGTCCAGATAAAATTCCGATAAAATATCCATAAAACCAGATAAAATATTTAAAAGCTGATTTGGTAAACTTTTACCCAAAAACTCCATTTTAGAATTTCCAAAATTTTCTCCGGAATTTTCACCTTTTATTGGTATTTAATTATACCGACTATTAAAATATTCATTAAAAATTAATATTAGATTATGAAAATTCCCAAAAATAATATTTTATTTTTTTTTGAAATGTTACATTCACCCTCTTCCTTACCTCCTTCTCGTTTTCTAGCTTCTTTTTTTTTGCTACGTCCCCACGTCGTCGCCGCTCATCCCATGCCCCGTCCTCGTCGCCCTACGTCCCTACTCCTCGACCGCGCGCGCACTCACGAATTCCCTGCCTCGACCTCGTCTCTCAAACTCTCTCCTCCTCACTCTCGCTCTCCATCTCTCTTTTCCTATATTCTCCCGCTCACCCCCACGTCTTTCCCATATTCTCCCGCTCAACCCCACGTCCCTATGCCTCGACCGCGATTGCGAGCGCCCACTCACCCCTCGACTTCGTATCTCTCTCTCGCACAAAACCGAGCCTTCCTCACCCAAAATCCCCTGTTGCCTCCCTCACCCTCTTCACCAACTACCCTGCACGCAACCCCTCACCAAGCCTCCCCTACGAACTCTCTCACCATCGGCGATCTCCTCTTTCCTCACCAGAGAAACCCTGAGCCCACCTCACAGCAACTCCCTCCTCTGTCCTCGCCAGAAAAAAACCCGAGTCCCCACCTCACTTGTCCCCTCTCGCCGCCGGCACCTCCCTCTGCATCACCTGAGCTTCGACGTTGCAGCCACTCGAGCTCCTCAACCATCCTCGACGCCAATAGAGCCATCCCCCAAGCAACTCCGACGACGAACCCAAACCCGAGCCGAGGCCGCAAACCCGATCCACGCCGTTCGTGGCACGATCTTGCCGTTGTCGCTGTCGTGCGTCGTTAACACGTCATCAGGCAAGTACCCTGCTTGCTCCATGCTAATTCTATCTGTTACATTCCTAGATGACAATAAATACAGTACATACTTTACTTGCGAATCAATAACGTGTACGTGTTCGATGCCAAACCCGAGAGGAAAAACCCCGTTAAATTGACGGAAACTAATCACATAGGTTGGCCAGTATAGTAATGAACATCGTGTTATATTTTGGCTGAAAAATACAGTCGTTACTGACGTGATCGATCATCCCCATTTTAAAACTGGAATTTTCCACGTCTGAAACTTGTAAAAATCACTACTAATTGACTATAGATTGGAATGTTGCTTTTGAGGGATCAAATCGAAGCCGACTCAACGACCTAGAACCCAATAAGAGTTTTAATTTATTTCTATGCTTAAAAGACGATGGAAACTGCCGGAGTGCGGCTCTGGACTGCAGTCCAGAGCAACACTGGCTGTTGATTCTCATCTTGTAATGCTTACCCTCTGCTTTTTGAACATGTTATATTGCGGAATCCTATACCATAGAGAAGATGAAACAGTTATCTAACTAACGAAAGTGATTTCATCCCTTTCCACTGTCGTTTACTATTTAAATTGTATTTTAGATTAACAGGACGTATAGCAGTCCCAAACAGGGACAGAACTTATACACCATTGTTGTACAGTTCATAACTTCTGACGTAGAGGCGCAATTGAGAATCCGTCTAGTGCGTTAGAAATCTGATTGATAAAACTAAATTTTGTTTAACTATAGCGTCGCCTAATTTTTATCTCAACAGGGTGAAAATTGTGTTGCGAAATGGACATTCAGTTCAGGAATTGAATTTCCAGCAGCGAACACTTAAAAAGAAACGACTGTAACTTGCAAACCCGAAATCCGATTTCACTGAAATAAATTTTGGTGGACTTCTGACTGAGTTTACCTGCTACCGCCTTTGTATCATTTTACTTAATTTTGAATGTATGATTTAAGGCAATTTTTATAAGTTCATAAGATGCATAATAGCTCGTATTGCACATGATTTGTTAACTGCATAAATGCGCATATTTTACCCGACTGCCATACCTCTAGTGATAGTGCGCATTATTATTCAGTGAAAAATGCATTTTCGTGCGTGAATGGTATCGGTTTAGGAGTGTCAAGTACGCCAGTGAAAAGTGAATGATTCGTGACAGTGAACAATACAATGAACAGTGACTAAAACCGTGTTATTGGTGTGTACTTGTACACGACTAGACCATACTCATAAATAGTGTAAACCTGAGAGAAAAGGGGAAATCGAAGTGGAAAGAGAATTGTATTTAGCGAGGACAGTGATTTAGAGAATGATCATTCGAACAGCGACTCTTATATATATTAGGTTGGGCCTAGCGGTCCGGCTGACAGGGTTATGTTCCAGGCGATAGCGGACCGTAGTCTCGGGTATGTACAAGACCCTCGTTAAACATGATCCTCCTTTCCTCAAATCGATTTCAAAAATGACTTAGAGATTGATAGGGACACAGATCATACATTGCATCAGTTAGTGACACATTGACTGTCTGCATTTTTCTCCACCGTTATTACTTTCTTTTCCTGTTTCTTGTCACTATTATAATATTGCTATTACGTCGCTCTGACGACCTGAGTATGCATCCTCAGACCTTGAGGAAGAACCAGTACAGGAGTCAGACTTGCCCTTCGAGCTTGCGGAGATTTAGTCGGGAGTACTTCCTTCACCTTTACTGCTTTCCCTAAAGAAACCTTGTATTCGCACTTGGTTAGTAGTTCTTTTCCTTGTTTTATTGTAAATTATGAACAATGAAAGTTGATATAATAATTTAATGATGTATTTCTTTTACTTCTGTGATTTGTTTACTGATTTCCATGTAATGCTAGAAGCCGAAGTGTGACTACGGCGGGATTATTCCTTGATCGTAGGAGCATGGCAAGCCTAGTCATCCCTCGTTTTCCGTATTTTGGGAAGCAGGGCGTGACACTTAGGAATCATAGGGATCCCCAAGTGCATGTTCTCTTATAAGTCGTAAGGATCTCATAAGAGTATTTTCTCCTTGCAAGTCGAGAGGACCTACAGGTGTTGTTCACCAAGTGTGGAAATTTCGCGCCATTGGTGGAACTAGGTGAGGGAACGTTTATTTGTGCCCGTGGATTATATACGAGGGTTGATATTGGACCGATTGTAGGGCAACTTGGGGAGTGTGATGGCTTAAGAATAGGTTCAGGTCCCTGTATCTTAAGGCTTTTGAATCCTATGAGCCGTGAGAGTCTCATAAGGGGGAATTCTCCTTACAAGTCGTGAGGATCTCGTAAGTGTAATTTCTCCTTAGGAATCGTGGGGATCCCTAAGTGCGTTGCTCCCTTTTTTGAGTCGTATGGATCTTACGCAGGTGTTTTCTTCTCACAAGGTCGAGATGACCTTGCAAGTGCGTATGATTTTTTTACGAGTCTGGGCCCTTTCGAGTTTTCACGAACTCACTAGCAGTCCTGCTGTTTTTACTCACGGAGCCCTTTCGGGTTTTCATCCGTGCCCATTTCGCTTGTGGACGTACCCTTTTTTTGACAACGAGATTGCGCCCTTTCAGGTTTTCACAAGCTCACTGGTAGCCCTGCTGTTTTTACTCACGGCACCCTTTCGGGTTTTCATCCGTGCCCATTTCGCTTGTGGACGTACCGGTTTTTTTTGACAACGAGATTGCGCCCTTTCAGGTTTTCACAATCTCCCCGGTAGCCCTGCTGTTTTTACTCACGGCGCCCTTTCGGGTTTTCATCCGTGCCCCTTTCGCTTATGGACGTACCATTTTTTAAAAATTTTTACCCCTCTGTTTGCCAATGGCACTTAGGAGGGGCTTCGCCACCGGGGCAGCTGTGCAGCCAGTGGGACTTGAGTTGCAATCCTCGCCGCTGGGACTTGTGGACCTGAATTCCACTGTCACCGTGTTTGAGGTGACGTATTTGGTTTAAAGACATCTCGGTCCATTGTTAGTTTATGGACATCTCAGTTCACAGCTAGTTTAAGGACGTTGCGGTCCGTTGTTAGTTTAGGGACATTTCGGTCCAAAGCTAGTTTAAGGACGTTGCGGTCCGTTGTTAGTTTAGGGACATTTCGGTCCACATCTAGTTTAAGGACGTTGCGGTCCATTGTTAGTTTAGGGACATTTTGGTCCAAAGCTAGTTTAAGGATGTCCGTTGTTACGAGGCGAAGCTTTGCCAGATACTACTTACAGAGTCTTGACTCAGGAAAATAGCGTGTGGACACGAGCATCGTCATCTATCGTTAACCTGAGTTGTGACTTTATCAAGGGAAGTATTTCTTAAGGAAGCGGCCGTCTATTGGCCGGAAGGGTCTTTCGCCATGCATATTCATGAGCAAGTAGGCACCACCTTGATAAACCTTGTCTATGACGTATGTGCCCTAATAGTTTGGCTCGAATTTCCCCCGTTTGGCATAGTTGGGGATCATAGGTCTTTTGACAACTAGCATGAGTTCGCCTTGGCGGAATGCTCTTGTCCTAGTTAGTCTTTCATATGAGCGCGTCATCCTTGCTTTGTAAGATTCTAGGTTTTGTTGCGCCATGAGACGAGTTTCATCGAGGGCATCGAGCTCCTCAAGCCGAAGGCAGGCATTTTCTTCATCTGTAAGCTCATGTCGGACTGCCACTCGTAAAGAGGGTAGTTCTATCTCCAATGGGAGAACCGCTTCCGTTCCGAATACCAACACGAATTGCATTGTATTCGTGGCCATCTTGAACGTTGTCCAATAAGCCCAGAGAGCTTTATGCAATCTCTCATGCCAGTCCTTTCTGTTTTTAGACACCGTCTTATTTATGATCTTCCTCAAGGTCTTGTTGAAAGCCTCAGCTAGACCGTTAGCTCGGGGGCTATAGACTGAAGAGTATCTCCGATCTATATTATTTTTTTGCACGAAGCGGCTGATCTTATGGCTTCTGTAGGCCGACCCATTATCTGAGATGATCCATCGCGGAGTGCCGAACTGGTAAATGACATGTGTCTTGAAGAAATGGAGGATGTTCTCTGTTTTCACATCCCTTAGCGGTACTGCTTCTGCCCACTTAGAGAAGTAATCGATTGTTGCCAATATGAACCGATTTCCCTTGGATGATGCTTGTTCGATGGGCCCGATTATATCGGTTCCCCACATTTCGAATGGCCAGCTAACCAATGTTGGGTGTAGCAGATTCGAATGCTAGTGGATGAAGTCCCCGTGAATTTGGCACGAGTGACACTGCTTCGCATATTCGAGGCAGTCCTGAATCATCGTGGGCCAATAGTAACCCATTCTTTTGATCTTCAGCTTCATCTTTGGCCCGGCTTGATGAGAACCGCAGAGTCCGTCATGAGTTTCTTAGACGACTCTCCTTGCTTCTTCTGGTCCCAGACATCTTAGCCACAAACAATCGAATGATCTCTTATATAGAGTATCGTTGACGAAGGCGAAAGACAGAGCTCGCTTCATGAGCTGATGTCTTGATGATGCGTTTTCAGGCGGTTGATGGGATTTTAAGTAGTCTATAAAGACTTCTATCTAATCCTCAACCTTTTCTTCCTCTATTTGGAAGACCGCTTGTTCAGTCGCTCCCTTTCTTTTAGACGACTTAGGAGATATTTATGCTAGCGCGAGAATCCGACATCATTGGTTGGCAACTCAAGGCGTCCGGGACTACATTCACCTTCCCTTGATGATACTGCAAATTTACGTCGAAACCTGCCATTAATTCTAGCCACTTCCTCTGCCTCATGTTGAGCTCCTCTTGGGTGAAGATATACTTCAAGCTCTTATGATCGGTGTAAATATCTACCCTCTCACCTAATAAATAGTGCCTCTAAATCTTGAGTGCGAAGACAACTGCAGCAAGCTCTAAATCGTGCGTTGGGTAGTTTAGTTCATGCACCTTTAATTGTCTTGACGCATAAGCCACTACCCTACCATGTTGGTGCAAAAACCATCCTAAGCCTTTTCCCGAGGCGTCGCAATGTATGTCGAACCCTTCAGTCCTGTCGGGAATTGTAAGATTGGGTGCAGAGATTAAACGAGTCTTCAATTCTGCGAATGCTTCCTCGCAACCCTCGGACCATACATACGGCACATCCTTCCGAGTCAAGGTAGTCAGTGGTTCCGCAATCTTGGAGAAGTTTTTAATGAAACGACGGTAATATCCGGCAAGTTCTAAGAAGCTCCTGATCTCGGTAACAGTTCTTGGTATCGGCCATGTCTGAACTGCGACAATCTTGGCCGGATCTACTGAAATCCCTTCACCTGACACCACATGTCCCAGGAATGCTCCCATTCTAACAAAAACTCACATTTGCTGAGCTTTTCATATAGTTGGTGTTGTCGCAAGGTTTCGAGCACCGCACGTAAGTGTTCCACGTGTTCCTCCTGATTCTTCGAATACATAAGAATATCGTCGACGAAGATAATGACAAACTTGTCTAAGTGTTCGTAAAACACTTGGTTCATCAAATTCATAAAGACCGCAGGAGTATTGGTTACTCCAAAAGACATCACTAGGAATTTATAGTGTCCATACCTAGTCTTGAAAGCCATCTTAGGTATATCAGACGCTTTCTCTTTGAGTTGATGATAGCCTGTTCGCTAATCCAACTTTGAGAACACTCGAGATCCCTCCAGTTGATCGAATAGATCGTCTATCCGCGGTAAGGGATACTTATTCTAGATTGTTACTTTATTTAACTCCCGGTAGTCGATTCACATCCGCTTAGTCCCATCCTTCTTAGGTACCAAAAGAACCGAGGCACCCCAAGGTGACGAGCTTGGTCTAATAAATCCCTTATTGAGGTGGTCCCCAACTTGCATCCGAAGCTCCTTCAATTCTGCTGGCCCCATTTGTTACGGTGTCTTCAATATAGGTTGAGTCCCCGTCATCAAGTCTATGGTGAACTCGATCGCCCGATCCGGTGGTAAACCTGAAACATTTGCAAATACGTCTTCAAAATCTTGTACAACCATCGGCATACTCTCCTCCCCTTGTACGGTGTACAACATCTCTTCCTTTCTCGGTACAGCTCGGTAAGTTGCTGGGTCCAAGGACTTACTTCCACTCTCGAATATGAACATTGGGTGGTCAGGGATTTCAAACACTACCCTCCTTTGACAACAGTCGATGGTAGCGTAAAAAGTACTCAACCAGTCCATACCCAAGACCATGTCGAAATTTGGCATATCTATCACCATAAAGTTGGCATAGAAAACTTGTCCGCAGATTACCATGGGGCACAGATCGTATCCCATAGTGACTTGATCACACCGTTTCCCGTGTTGACGTTCCACTCAGTGATGTGAAGTGTTACTGGAATGGAGCTGGCGGTCATAAACTTGTGTGCCATGAAGCAGTGCAACGCACTAGAGTCAAAAATTGTGAGTGCAGGTGTAGAGGCTACTATTAGGGTATCTATGTTATATGGGGAAAAATAGTGATGAGCCTAACAAGATATGCATGCATGAAGAGGGTAAAATTGGAAGTATGACGGTCAAAAGCAGCGATACCTGTAATAACTTCCCCCATTGCTTCAGCCTTTTCTGCGGTCATAGTAAAGGCTTGACGCTTCGGACCGTTGCGCTGAGCTTGCTGGAAGACTCACTTCTGACGAGGTAGGGGTGGTCCACTAGCTGGCGGTCCGTGCCCGATTGGCTTATTAGCGGGAGGTGGCCGAGCTCCCTATTGAGGCGCTCCAAGATTGGCTGGTTTGTTGTCAGGGAGTAGTGGTCGCCTTCTCTGTGGACAATCCTCTATGGCATAATCCGGAGACCCACAGACTATGCAGAGTTTGTTCAAAACGCGACAGTCTCTCATGTAGTGTCCGGCTCTACCGCAATGGTTGCATATGACTGCTGATTTTCTGAAGGTAGTTGGTCCTGCTGGTCTCTTGGGTTATTGCCCCTCGTTGAATCTGGAAGATGATCCCCCAAGCATTTGATTGGCTGGTCACTTAATACCAGACAATCGGTTATCTTTCCTTATGCGTCTCTGAAGGTCTTCAAAGTTTCACGCTGCATCTAAGATTTCATCATAAGTTGATAAGGTAGCAGAAAACATGGAAGACTGCGTCTTCAGATCCAACCCTTGCCCGAATCTTTTAGCATATAGTTCCGGGATTGCACCAAGTGATGCGCGAACCGACTTAATCTCGCGAACTCCGAAGTGTGCTCGTCCACCGACTTATCCCACATGCTCCCTTGTTGGAACTGTATAAACTTTCTTTCCATCTTTAAGTGTTCTACGACTGGAAAGTATTGAGTATCGAAACATTGTTTGAACGTTTCTCAGTCGATGGGCTCTTTCAATCTACTTTCCTCGGCCTCCCACCATATTTTGGTATTATCCGTGAGTTGTAGTTTGGCAATGTTCACCCACGCGTCCTTCGGAATTTAGGCGGCACCGAGATCGTTGACTGTTCTCTTGAGCCATTCCTCAGATTCTAAAGGAGTTTCCTTCCCCCGAAAAAGTCTTAGGGTGGATTGATCTGAACTGCTTCACTCCCGCCGAACCTTGAGGAACTGGGCCAGTGCCTTTTTTAAAATCTCTGCTTGTTGCTGCCTACTTTCGCGCAACTCTTGATGAAGGGCAGCTGTCTGCTGCTGCTGCTGCTCCAGTAATTCTTGCATCATTTGTAGCATAGCTGCTTGTTGAGCAACGACTTCATTGACTCCATTTCCTCTTCGGTTGCGGTTATTGTGTCGTCCGGCCATGGTAATCTGAATCAGAAGAGATTAGGTTACAATCAGGCGGCGGAGGACATAGGATAGTAAATTGCAGCGGAAGTAACAATTTATACAAGAGGAGAACTAGTAAGGAATAATAAAAAAACGAGAGACACAAGAGTGAAATTGTGGAAATCAAGATTTTATTAATAAATGCTAACGGGGATACAAGGAATATTAAATATGGTCCTACTTCTATACACAGCTTATTTGGCTCACAAGGAAATAAGGACTTAACAAGTACTAATCATAAGCATTCTGGTCATCGTCCATCAATTATATGGTGGAAATTGCACGTTATTGGCTTGGCGTTTATTGACCTTTCTTGCAAAACTGTAAAAGAAAGGAGAGCCTGGTATATCCCGACGATAGAGTTGCGAAGTGGTACGGCGAACATATCGATAAGCATGTCCCCGAATATAGAGTGTTTCCCCAATAAACCACATATGCGGACCGTATTCTCTTGGTTCTTCCTCTTCCACAAGAATCTCCTCTTCAGCGGGGGCCTCCTCCTCAGGCTCTTCCTCCTCCTCAGATTCCTCTTCCTCATCGGGATCTTCCTCTTCAGCAGGGACGTCCTCCTCATGCTCTTCCTCCTCCTCGGATTCCTCTTCCTCAACGGGATCTTCCTCCTCTACTGGGGGTTATCCTTCTCCATCTTCCAAATCGTCATTGGAGATATTTGTTTGGGGACCTATTACTTCGTCGTCCGAATATCCATGTGTAGCTTCAAAGGTGATGTCCGACATGTTGTCCTCATCCGGAAGATTTGTCATGACCTGAGAAGATTGGTCATGGTTAGGATACAGAATGTCAAGGAAAGGACAAGGGATATGGAAAAATTATGAAATTGATACAAGTGGATGAGATTCACAAATATAATAAGTCAGTTAATAGTTTCGTTTTAGTACACCAAAGGACCTGCATGGGCCACCACTAAAACCTGTCACGCCCCACTTCCTAAAAGAAGGTGAAGGGTGACGTGGCACGGTCTGCAGCCTAACTGTATTGAAGGTGGTCTATTCAATAGAGTCACGTTAAGCGTAAAAATATCTATAATATGCAGGGTGTGTACTAAAATAAAACAATAAAGGTGAAAGGCATTTATTTCCATTAACCAAACTTTATTACATCTCAAGGAAAAGAGTAAAATAAACTAAATAGTTTAATTACATCAAAAAGAAGCAAAGCCCTAAATAGGTGGGCAACAAAGAAAACTAGTTAATCTTCTGACATTAAGTCTGCATAATCTTCGTTAGTTGGCTCCGCATCTTGATCCTCATCATAAAACTCATTCTCATCTAACGGACATTCCAAAGAGAAGGAAAATGAAATTCCGTCCGCGAGTTATACTTCGGTAGGATTGCCTCATAAGGAAGTAAGAGTATAGAAATAAACAGGTGTATATAAAAGTATGATGTATGCATACCAACATGAAGTAAATGGGTATAAAGGTATGAAATGTATAAAATTAAGACATGTTGACAGAGGTATATGTGAACATGAGTATGTTGTATGAGGTATATGTTGTATGAAGGTATGCGGTATGAAGTATAAGTGAAGGTAAAATTGCTCATTAGTTTGTTAAACAAAGGTCCGGATACTCGCGATTATTCCGTTGTGGCCACGGAACAACAACTGGGAAAGTGAAATATACCGTTTCACTTCCTGGGATCATGATCGAGTAGTAGGGGAATCCGAGTTCCGCATCTTCTTGCCTAATCAAAGTACTCATCCCCGTTATTCGGTGTAAAGGTTTTGACGAATTAGAGTTAGTGCGTATATATCTAGGTATGGAATTTCCACATTGTATGTCATCCACATACTGGATCATTTGCCCTCAAGTAGGGTTAGTATTCGCCCGAATTTCGGGTTAGTAGTCATCCACACCTTGGACCATTCACCCCCAAAGTAGGCTTAGTATTCGTCCGAATATCGGGTTAGTAGTTGTCCACACATTAGACTGTTTACCCTGCCTGTAAGGATACTCGTATATAAGTATTCCATACCTAGGTCCGAGCATTCTGGCCCTAACCGTATCGTATGTCCTGTATGTCATAAACTTGTAATCAAAAAGTTGATCTCATTTAATATGGCCTTCCACAACCACTCATTTTATCTTGTTATCTTTTTAAATTTGAAAGGTGCTTCATATCATTTTATAGAATGCGTAGTTAATAAAGGATGATAACGTTTAATGATATTTAGTGTTTATAAGAAAACCATGATATTTGGAATATTTATCATTTTGAAACCTATAGTATTTTACTGAGAAAATATCCTTTTAATAAAAGGTTAGGGTATTTATATGAAAATTTTCTTTTAATAAAGTTTTAGATAATCTTTTGAAAAATAATGTTATACGGGTTATGGTCTTTGTTGAAAATAGCCTTTTAGTAAAGGTCAAGGTATTTAAATGAAATTATATCTTTTTAAGATGGATTGAGATATTTTATTGTAATTAATAATTTTATAAAATTATGGTGTTTTAAGTTTGAGGTAACATTTTAGAAAATACGTTTGTGTTGGCAACCGCTGCACATGGGCGGCAGGATTTGAGTCCTTTTCAGGGACGATTGCCTATCAACCACGAGGTATTTATGGAAAACATTACACTATTTAATTAGATTATTTTATTATAGGTGATATTCTACAAGAATAACTTCGTATTGACAACTGCTGCACATGGACGGCAGGATTTGTGTCCTTTTCAGGGACGATTGTCTAGTAACCAAGAGGTGATTCATATAAAATATTCTCCTATTAGGGTATCTTATTAAACTTTAGTTAATAGGCTGAGAAAATTATACTAAAAATATTCCTTTCTAAGTGAAAGGGGTTAAGTTGAAAAACTATAGCATAATTATTTAGATTAGCATTATCCCTCTTAAAAGGGTAGGGAATTTTAACAAAACTGAGGGTAATTAGTGGATAAGAGTGCAAGTAAAAATATATCGTTTCGGTGTGTCTAAGCATTGTTCCAAACATCTCACATCCTATGAGTATTTTAAATATATACAACATGTTAATAAAATGAGGGTATTTTGTGGAAGTAATCTATTTCGAGATCTTATTGGTAACATGGGTAAGTGGATGGGGGTGGATTGATGCCCCATGAGTTATAACTTTAAGCATATCATATTCCATGTAGGATGAGGGTGCAATATTCACGCATATAGAGGTAATTAATTGAACCATTTTAAGCATGGGGTCAAATTCTTATCATTAAGGGGTACCAAAATAGGCATGCAGAAATATTTTAACATCATTTTAATACAAGGTTGGGGATTAGAATTTGAAACTAAGATCGTTAAAAGAAAGTAGGTGACAAATGAGTGGAGAAAGGCGGATCCTACCTTTTGTTTGAGTTGGATGCCGATGGGTCGAAAATGCAGGCTCGTACTAAATCATCAATAGCTCCATGCGCGGATTTTTCCTCGATACTTGGGTGGAACCACAGCGTCGGCGTCGGCGATACGAAGGTGTGGGTATTTTTTTCCAGAATTTTTGGAGTTCCGAGGTGTGAGAAATTAGAGTTTGAAGGTCTCTATTTATAGAGTCTTTTCCCTAACAATAAAATCCCAAAATCCGTTAAAAAAATTCCGTAAAAATCCATGCCCCAAATGATTGCCCATGATTAGCTGCCGCCGCCTCCTCACCTCAGCCGTTGGATCATGATCCAACGGCCTTGGATCCGCCCCGCCTGCGCCACATGGCCGCGAGGGGATCACGCGGTTTCGCATGGTCCCCCCACCACGTGGGCGCCGCCAGCAATCCTGGGCCGTTGGATCTTGCATCCAACGGTCCAGGTTTAGAGTCGGTTATATATATATATATATATATATATATATATATATATATATATATATATATATATATATATATATTTGAAAACTAAACTGTTTATTGTAAAAAAAATTGAATTTAGTTTTAAAAAATAGTTTAAAATATTGTAAAAATACGGAAGAATCTGAGAAAATTCCAGAAAATATATCTTATTGTTATCTCCAGTTTAAAAAAATGATTTTGGGCTAAAATTAAGTAATATTCCCGTATCTATGATTTTTGTTTGTTATCATAATTATTTAAAATCTATTTTATTCTTAAAAATATTTTAATTACGAAATATTTATTTTAATTAATAATACAAATATGTAAATTATTTTAAGGTATTATAAAATTATATTAAAGCATTTAAAGCCTAGAAAAATATAAATAGATTTTAGAAAATTCCTTTAATCATATTTCAATGCTTTGAAAATTACTAACATTACTAAAAAAAATATTTTTTCTATCAATGAAACACATATATAATTACTTGTTACTAACAATCTAAATAAAAGATATTTCATTAGGTATTAGAAAACACCGTCGTTACAGGGTCACACGCCCTGTGCGCAGGCTCCGATAGCAAGCCACATGCATGGCGCGCGGGCGCCGGGCGACAGTGGATCACGCGTCCTGCACGTGGGCGCTGGGCGTCAGCGGATCACGCGCCCTGTACATGGACGCTGTGCGCTCGCGGAAAAAGGGGCTTTGCCCCTGGACTACGAGTTAAACTTCTGAAAAAGGGATCTTTTTGTGGAGTTAAACTCCTAAAAGTTCTAGATTTTTGGGGTTTAACTTTATCGAGAATTTGGATCTTGGAGTTGAGCTTCTCAGAGATTGATTAAGGGTTAAAATCCTAGAAGTTAAACTCCTAAGAGATTTTCGGATATAATAAAAGGGGACCCATTTCTTTTCCCTTGAGCCTTGGATCTTCTCTTGAGACTCGGATCTTCCCAAAAAGGGATTTTTGGAGATGAGTCTCTTTCTTCCTCCTCTCTGTTGGCTGGATCTTGAAGAAAAGGGGGTGAGGCTTTAAGAGATTTGATGAGAGATCCAAGCTTCCCTTCAAGGGTTTTATGGTCCTTCAAGGATTTTATGGTGAAAAACTAATATTTTTTTGGAAAAGGTAGAGTTAAACTTTCGATTTAATTCAAAAAAAGAATTGGGTTTAAAACCTTGAGGAAAGAGAAGGAAGCACAGAACCCTAATTTTTGAAGAGAATGAATTATTGTCTACATTTCAACATATTGTTGCCTTATATAGGCTACAAATTTACATATAGCCTCTTGAACTTTACAAAATGGCATTTTTTCAATCTCATGCCTCATGTGCTTGTTTCTTTTTTCACATGAGCTATAGGCTTTACAAAAATTTGGGATTTTGCCCATTTATTTTACATTCATGCATGAAAATTATATCAAAGTTATTTATTACATAATTTTCTTCTTAGCATGGGGGAGGCCGGCCGCTTCATTTTCGGGTTCGACTTGAGTATGGGCTCACTTGAACTGGGCTTAGGCCCACATGGTTTAGGGTTGACTTTGATTTTGACTTGGTCAACTGGGGTGTAATTTTTGACCCCAACAACACTTATCACTTGTTATGTTATACCTGCCATATTACATTACTTTTGTACCTATTAGATATCATAATTTCTTTTGGAGACTTACCGGGCGTAAGTTCGCCGACGGGCATTCCATCCACTTTTATTTCTTTGAAATGTTCGTGAGATAATAAAATAATACCTATAATCCTACATGTCAATGGGATTTGGCAATTCTTTACTAAAAAGCTTGGGTTTGGAATTGTCTAAAAGGTGATATCAATTTCCAACTTGTAATTTCTATTCCATGCAAACAAACAAAAGAATGATAATTTCATGTTCTTTTGTTTTGATGAATAGCATATTATCCCCCGATTCTCATTTTTTTAGACAATTCCTTCCAAACAAACAGCCCCTCGGAGAAATCTAGAACTATTTGTACCTCTTGTTGAATAGTTGAACCCGAGGGACCCAAACAAATTATTTTCCCAATTCATTTTGGAAAAAACTTCTCTTCAAGGTTTGTTGAGATTCTCTCTCTACAAGCCCTGATTTTTCCTTCATTTTTGAACCCAAAAAAAAAAACCGCATCTTTGCATTGGCGGCGCGCTACCATTTAAAAGACCCTCGCCGAAATAAAACGAATTCCAAATACCCCAAAACCTTAAAAAAAAGAAAGAAAAAACCTAATCGCCGCTCAATGGAGAAAACCTAGATCGAGTCCTTTGGACCGCGGCGGAGATCTCCGACCGCGTCTCCGAGCTCGCGTCGGAGATCTCCGGCAATTTCGAGGAGAAAGCTTCCAACTTGGTTGTGATCGGAGTCGCTACTGGAGCTTTTGTGTTTCTCGGTCATTTAGTGAGGATGATCGCTGCCGATCGCTGTCGATTTCGTTAGGGTTGAGAACTATTGAATGGGGACTTAGTCGAGTGGGGAGCTGAGGATTTCGAGCGATGTGAAGGTGGATGTTGGTTGAAAGCATGTGATTGTGGTGAGCATTTTTTTGCAAAGATTGCTTGATTTTTTGTGTGTATTTATAAAGTTTGTTTTTTTGAGGAGTAATTGATAAACTGCTCCATTGAAACGCTTTTGTGTAAATTTTAGATGGTATTTTTAGTAGTTATACTGCTTGGTTTTATTAAAATCTGCATAAGCACATTATTTTCCGTGAACTGGTTGGTTTTATAATGGAAGATGTAGGGAATAGAAACAAATCCAAAATGCATCTTGATATAGTAGTATATCACACGTGTATATTTCGAACAACTGTAAAATTTTTTATCCTTGACGTTTGATGAAAATTTCTAGAGATATCTATAGTTTTTCTAAATTTAGATTAAATGAACGCGGTTGGTGGTAATATTAGAATTGAGAAATTTATGAGTTATACAAAATAACAAATATATAAAGGCTTATGTACAAATTTGTATGGCATGTCTATTTTTGGGTTTTTGAGCATGTGAGAGAATGCCTAATGAATGAGAGAGAGGAAGAGAGCCGTTGACTTTTCATCTTTTTATTTTTGTCTTTTGTGGTGGATGAGGCAGACTGCTTCAGTTCTGTACTTTGGCTAATGGAATTTTGTCATTTTTTTATTTTTTATTTTTTGATTAATAACATCATCTAAGGACTTCTAGTTATAATAGTAAAGATTTGTGGAAGGGGCGTTGAACGAAGAATCTTCCATTTATAACCAAATAATGACATGTAATTTTATCAAATCGGTATGTTTGGTTATCATATGGAAATCCAATCCTTGGTCTTGATCAAAATACAATGTTAAAGTGGTGTGGGTTCTATTGAATTCCTCTTCAATACCATGGTGAACTGAAATTATCTGGTTTTTTATTAAAAAGTGGCTAATTGTGTAATGATAATCACCAAATAAGTACTAGTCTGTATAGACTGAAGTAGTCAAAATGAGACTTAACTGTCATTATTAATATACAAGCTGGACATTTCGTTCTATCAGTTTGTTTAAGAGGTTACATAGATGTTGCCTTCTATTCTCTTCCCGACCTGCTAAGACCACCTCCCTTGTAAAATCTACTGAATAGGCAGTTTTATTATCGGAATTCAAAACTTTAAACTATCATGTTCCTCTCTCTTTTGCTATCTTTCCACCTTTGTGGGTAATACAATTAATATATATGTAATTTATTGAGTATAACACTCTGAGCGAGAGCAGTTACCTTTATTGGTGAAGTTTTCCCCCCTCCTTAATCTTGTTAAGCTTCGTTGAAAATGGAATTTGTGTACTGTCTGGATAATAAATATGTTTTAATATAAAAAAAATCATCACTTGGTCAAAATATTTTTTTTTATCGTTTATATATTGTGTGGAAGATGACCACATTTTCAGTTTTTATGATACCAACAATTGCATCCTCACCTTCAGCATCACCTGAATGGAAACATAGTTTAGAAATTCCGATCGGAACACTAAGAATTTGAGTTCAATATATCTCGGTATCCCAACCAAACCACGTGACATGGACATAAACACGAGTATGAAATCCAATATATCTCCATATCCCAACAAAACTACAGATTGGAAATGGAATGCCATGATTTTAGTTCTTATTATATTACCTAAGAGGCCTTTGAGCTGTACTTGGTAAGCATCACAGGCGTGATGCTTAAGGCCAAAAAAAAGTTTTGTATATATGCCTTTCTTGTAACTGCATATCGAATTCAAAAGAATTGGTTATATTATGAGCACCCTGTTTAATCTTCAAGACTAGATTTTAGTTCTTTGCAATGCTCATAGCAGTTGTTCGGTAGCATTTACTGCATTACTGCTCATCTTATATTCACATGCGATGAGAATCGCGGACTCCAATTTTGTTTTATAGGTTGAGGACATCGTGGACACTGGGAATACCCTTTCATGTCTCATTTCCCACTTAAAATCAAAAGGGGCTTGCTCTATATCAGTGTGCACTTTTCTTGATAAGCCTGCACGAAGAAGAGTTCAAGTACAACCAGTGGGGAGAGGAAAGTTTTATCGCGTTTTTGAGGTAAGAATTATATGACTGCCTTGCAGGCATGATCTTTTATGTAATTTCATCTTTAATCTATCACATATCATCAGCTATAGCTATGTTCCATTCTAGACTACAACGTTCAATTCTATCACTTAAATTTTATCACATATCATGAGACCAATGTAGTTCCCCGTAGAAAGTTTTTCATATTGTTTCTCTCTAGATTCTCCCTTGTTTGAAGAAATTTTCAAACTTGACTATAATATGTCTGACCAATAAGGTAATATTTTCAACCTGGTTTTTTTTTTCCGTTTTTGTGGACCATCCTCTCTTCTACCACCATAGACTAGGTTAAGAAATTGGTATCAACATATAAATATTGATGCCATGTTGCAACCAATAGCAAAACTTTTGTTCAATTCTTTTGTGGTTTATTGGCTTTGCATTTTGCTCCATAACACTCATGTTCTGATATGGCGCGAAGGAAGAAGCTTAAACTAATGGGTAAGTTATTGATATAACAAGGTTAATTTTTATTGTTTATGGTATATAGTTAATTATGAACATAGTTCTATGGGTAAGAGCTGCATAAAGTTGTCACTTGGACTTTTAAGGAAACCCTTTTTCTCCAAAACCAATTTCTTACAATTTGAGAAAAGCATACAATGTTGGCACTATAGTGGTAATTACACCCTATATTTCTTCTCTTGAGTTTGTTGGATTTTTTTGGTTGTAGGCAATGATGTTAGGAGAGAGGATGATCCAATGAAGGTTGATAGAGAAGATGAAAGAAGAAGGAATGAGAGCTGGGCGATAAGACGAGTCAGAGGAGAGAGGACAGGAATGGCGGTTGTATAAAGAGTCCACTTAGATTTATTTGTTGAAGAGAACCTTTTTTCTAATCGCCTTTCTGTTAAACTTCGGGAAATCCTAGAATTTTGCCAATGAAGTGGTAATTACAACCTAAATTTCTTTTCTCGAGTCTATTCGATTTTTCTGGCTGTAGACGATGATGATAGAAAAGAGGAGGAAGGCAGATAGAAAAGAGGACCGGCTTTTTGGAGTTTTATGTGCATGGGAATTCCTTTGGTTTCCCTCTAATTTACCTTAAGAGGCCTATTTAGATTACTAAATATAAACCCTTGTACTGCATGAATCCCTTCACCCTCTGTTTACTTTGTTTTGAATTTTAGTTTTCCTATACAAGCCTTGACAAATGACAATTAACAAGGAGGAAATTTAGTTGTTTACACATTAAAATTTAAATGGCTTCGATGTTCAGTTCAAAATAAAATACTGAAGAGGCTAAAGAATTGAATGTGGCTAGCTTATAATCACAAATCCAAATTCAAATGGTGGATATTCTTTCACTTTTCGTAATATTTATGTTGCTTGTTGTTTGTTAATTTTTTCCTTTTCAGTCCCAACAGCAACAACAAAAACTGAGGATGTATATTTCTGTTTCTGTTGTGAAGATTGTCAAAATAAGAGTCGACTACTTTTTTACTAATTGCTCAACTGTCTTTATTGAAAAAGAAATTACCGAAAAACCTTGATAGAAATTGTCACGCCCCGCTTCCCAAAATACGGAAAACGAGGGATGATTAGGCCAGCCATGTTCCTACGGTCAAGGAATAATCCCGCCGTAGTCACACTTCGGCTTCTAGCATTACATAGTAATCAACAAACAAAGCACATCAGTAAAGGAAATACATCACTAAATTATTACATTAAAGTCCATTATTCGCAATTTACAAATAACCAAGAAGAGCTACTAACCAAGTTCAAGTACAAGATCTCTTTATGGAAAGCAGAAATGAAGAAAAAGGTACTCCAGACTAGATCTCCGTCAGCTCGAAAGGTAAACCTGACTCCTGCGCTGGTCCTTCCTCGAGATCTGAGCATGCACACTCAGGTCGTCAGAGCGACGTAATAGCAATTTATATAATAATGATATGAAACAGGTAAATACGGTAATAACAGTGAAAGTACAATGCGTGTAATCACTATGTCACTATATGATGCAAAGCATGATCTGTGTCCCTATCAGTCTCTAGGTCATGTTTGAAATCGTCTAGTGGAAAGGAGGATCATGTTTAACAGGAGTCTCGTACATACCCGAGACAACGGCCCACATGCCCGGGACATAACCCTGTCAGCCGGATCGCTAGATCCTACCTAATATATATATCACTGCTCGAATGATCATCCTCTAAAACATGGTCCCGCTAAATACGATACTCTTTCCACTTCGATTTCCCCTTTTTCCCCAGATTTACACTAGTTATGATTATGATTTAGTCGTGTACAAGTATACCAATAGCACGATTTTACCACTGTTCACTGTATTAATCACCGTCACGAATCATTCACTTTCCATTGGCGTATTTGACACTCCTAAACCAATATCATTCACGCAAGATAATGCAATGTCCACTGAAATATGACGCGCACTAATACTAGGTATATGTCAATTGGGTAAGGTATGTGTATAAATGCAGTTAACAAGTCATGTATGATATGAACCAATATGCACGTCATAAGCTTACAAAATTGCAGTAATTCATATGTTCAGAATTCAACGAAATGATACAAATACGATAACAAGTACACTCAGTCAACAGTTCATCAAAATTTGTTTCAGTTCAATCTGGTTTCCGGTATTCAAGTTACAGCCGTTTCATTTTAAGTGCTCGCTGCATGAAATTCAGTTTCTGAACTGAACGTCCGTTTCGCGACACGAATTCCACCCAGTTGGGATCAGAATTTAGCGACGCTACAGTTGAATAAAATATAGGGTTTTCACTAGGGTTTTCAACGCAACCAACGGATTCTCAATCGCTTCTGTACGTCAAAAGTTATATACTGTTCAACACTAGTATGTCAATTCTGATTCGGTTTTGGACTGTTATACATCCTGTTCTTTTAAATTACAGATTAAATAGCAACCGACGATAAAACGGAATGAAACCACTTGTGTTATTTAGCTAACAGATTCACCTTTAATAAACTGCAGAGTTCCGCAACATACGAGTTCAGGAAACAAGGTAGTACACATTACGGGACAGAAAACAGTAACCAGAGTCGCTCTGGACTGCAGTCCAGAGCCGCTCTCCGAACCAATTATCGTCACACTTTCAGTACAGAAACCATTAGAAACTTGCATAGGGTCACAGGTCGTCGAGTCGGCTTCGATTTGAGCCCTCGAACGCATCATTTCAATAGGTACACAATTTATGGTGATTTTAACAATTTTCAGATGCGGGAAATTCCCAGTTTTCACGGGTGTATTTGGGGGTGTTCGTTTTAGTCATTAACAGTCATATTTTCCAGTGAAATTTCTGCACAGTATTCATTATCACACGGGCCAGCACAGGCAATCCAATCCCGTCAAATTAGATGAAGATTTTCATTGGGATCTTACATCGAACAGTTGTGTCATATAATTTATCGGGAATTGTAAATATGGAATTTATACGATTTTAGTTTGTAACACGAATAAATTAGCATGTAAAAAGTAGGGTACTTGCCTGGAAACGCTTTGGGCGATGCCCGACAGCGGCAACGTCACGAACGCGCGACGAACGGCGTGGTTTGGTTTCACGGCCTCGGCTCGCGATTCGGGTCCGACGTCCGAGTTGCCCGGAGATGGCTTGTGCTCGCTGGAAGTGGAGGGGAGGCTCTGTGGATCTCCCGGGGTGTGCTGGGTCGACGACGGTCGACGGCGTCGCTCCGGCGATGGCAGTAGGGGTGTTTAGATATTGGTGGTTAGGGTTTGCTGTTTTGGAAGGGGGGAGAGAGAGAGTAGGGGGCTCGGGTGTGGATTTTGGTGGAGGTGGCGGAGATACAGAGGGTGCAGAGGTCGACGGGGTGTTTCAGGTCAGTGGGGGCTCGCCGGCGTCGAGCGTAGGTGGTGGTTGAATGGGTGCAGGGAAGCTTGGCAGGGGGTGCTCAGTTGATGGAGGAAGAGGCTGCAGTGGTAGTGGTGTTGGTAGGGGAGAAACGAGGGAGGAGGACGAGGTGGTTCGTCGTCGTCGTCGTCGGAGGGAGTGGCGAGGTGCAGAAGTTGGCAGTGGGTTTCGTAGGAAATTTTTTTGAGAGGGAGGAGAGTTTTGAGGAGTTGGAGTGCGAGAGGGAGATGAGGAGTAAGGAGTAAGCGACGAGCGGTTTGAGAGGATCGTGAGGGGGTGCGCGGGTCGTGGGGCAACGGCACGCGACGTGGCCGCGAGAGTTGGCGCAAAAGTTGCGAGCGGGAAAGTGTACGTTGGGGAGAAGGAGAAGGAGTCGAAGCGGGTCGGGTTTGGGTCTAGCGGGCGCGGTGAGGGGAAGGGCTGGGCTTGGGCCAGAGGGTTATTTTTTTTTGTGTTTTAATTCTCTAAAATTTCATTGGGCTGAGGGAAAGGCCGGCGGGAAAATTGAAATAATTTATTAGGGAAAGGAGAATGGGCCGGGGATTAATTGCTGGAAAATAAAATTCGTGTTGGGCCGTGGTTTAAATAAAAAGGGAATCTAATTTATTTGGTTTTGTTTTTAATCTAGGTTTGGTCTTTGATTGGTTTAACGGTTTTGGAAAAATTTAAATGTTGGAACTTAAGCACTAATCTTCACACAAGGTAGTAATACGGGAAAAATGGGGATACTAATTGGGGACTCAGGAACTGTATGAAAAATTTCATAGATGGGGAACGGGGATTTACATCATACCCCCCTTACAAAAATTTCGTCCTCGAAATTTAACAAGGATACCATGAAACAAAAGTACTAAACCAAGAGATGTGGAAAACGAGCACGGATATCTTCCTCCCGCTCCCAGGTGGATTCTCCTGGGGAACGACCGTCCCAAGACACTCGGACTAACGGAATGACCTTGTTCTTCAGCACTTTCTCTCTGCGGTCGAGGATGGTAGTGGGCTGCTCCTCGTATGATAGATCGGTACCCAAAACTAGCTCCGAATAGTCCAGGACATGGCTCTCATCCCGAACATAACGCCGTAACTATGACACGTGGAAGGTATTGTGCACACCAGCTAGCGATGGAGGCAAGGCAAGTCGGTAGGCCACCTCTCCTACTCGCTCTAGCACCTCAAAAGGTCCGATGAAACGGGGACTGAGCTTTCCCCGATCTCCGAACCTGATAACTCCACAGGTAGGGGAAATCTTCAGGAACACGTGTTCTCCGACTTCAAACTCTAGTGCTCTCCTGCTGGTATCTGCCCAACTCTTCTGTCGATCCTGAGCCGTCTTAATTCGCTGCCTGATCATTAGGACCTTGTCGACTGTCTGAACAATGAGCTCAGGACCCAGTAATCTTCGCTCTCCCACATCATCCCAACATACCGGGGATCGACACTTCCGCCCATAAAGTGCTTCAAACGGGGCCATCTGAATGCTAGCCTGGTAACTGTTGTTGTAGGAAAACTCGACTAGATGCAGATGGTCTTCCCAGGAACCCTGAAAGTCCAACATACAGGCTCTCAACATATTCTCAAGCGTCTGAATGGTACACTCGGGTTGTCCATCCGTCTGCAGGTGATAAGCTGTGCTGAACTTGAGGCGGGTACCCAAACTCTCCTGTAAGCTCCTCCAGAAGTGCGACACGAATCTGGTGTCTCGATCTGACACAATGCTTACCGGAACACCGTGAAGTCGCACTATCTTCTGCATGTATCTCTCTGCCAGTGACTCCGTCGACTGTCCCACCCGGAATGGTAAGAAGTGTGCAGCTTTCGTGAGGCGGTCGACGATAACCCAAATGGCGTTATTGCCCTTAGGGCTCCGCGGTAAGACCGTCACGAAATCCATGTTGATGTGCTCGCACTTCCATTCTGGTATCAGAAGTGGTTGCAACAAACCTACTGTCCTCTGATGCTCCGCCTTCACTTGCTGGCATACCAAGCATCTGGATACGAACCTCGCAATTTCCCTCTTCATTCCGTTCCACCAAAAATGTTGCTTTAGGTCTCGATACATCTTTATACCTCCCGGATGCACAGAATAAGCTGAACTATGCGCCTCGGCCAGTATTTCTTCTTGAACATCCCCCTTGGGTATGCAGAGTCTGCTACCGAACCTCAGAGAACCATCTTCATGTATGATTAGGTCCGTTCTCAGTCCGGCTTCTAGTTGCGCTCTAAACTTTTGCAATCGGGGGTCATCCGATTGTGCAGCCTTGATGCGATCCACCAGGGAAGACTGCACCTGTAGTTGCCAAAGTTGACTGAGTGCGTTCGGTGTAACGACTTCAAGCTCGAGTCTCTGAAAGTCCTCAATAATGCTCCTCTGACTGGTCAACATCATGACCGCTGGCTTGCGACTGAGCGCATCTGGTACAACATTCACCTTCTCCGGGTGATACTGAAGGTCCAAGTCATAATCTGCTATCAGCTCTAGCCATCGGCGCTGCCTCATGTTTAGTTCCTTCTGAGTGAAGACGTACTTCAGACTTTTATGATCCGTGTACACCTCCACTTTCTCGCCCAATAGGTAGTGCCTCCAAATCTTCAACGCAAAGAGTACAGAAGCTAACTCCAAGTCATGCGTAGGATAGTTCTTCTCGTGATTTCTCAGTTGTCGAGAGGCGTAAGCAACTACTCGGCCGTGCTGCATCAGAACACGGCCTAAACCCTTCCCTGAGGCATCACTGTGTATCACTAAACCACCGGAATCATCTGGTACTGTAAGAATGGGCGCCGTGGTTAACTTCTGCTTCAGTGTGCCAAAAGCCTGAGTACACTCCTCTGTCCACGCAAATGTTACATCCTTCCGTGTCAGCCTCATCAACGGTTCAGCGATTCTTGAGAAGTCTTGGACAAACCTCCGATAATAACCTGCCAATCCTAGAAAGCTTCTGATCTCGGCCACAAACTTCGGTGTTGGCCAATCTCTGATAGATTCTATCTTTGCCGGGTCCACCGAGATGCCTTCGCCCGAAACAATGTGTCCCAAAAACTGAACCTTGTCGAGCCAAAATTCACACTTGCTTAATTTCGCATACAGCTTCTTTTCTCGAAGAATTTGTAGAACCGTGCGCAAATGCTCGACATGCTCCTCCCAGGTCTTCGAGTAGACAAGTATGTCGTCGATAAATACAACGACAAACGTGTCCAAGTACTTTGCAAACACCCTGTTCATCAAGTCCATGAATATCGCTGGAGCATTGGTAACACCGAACGTCATCACAAGGAACTCGTAATGTCCGTATCGGGTCCTGAAACCCGTCTTGCATACATCCTCGGCTGCTACTCTGATTTGATGATATCCCGAACGGAGATCCAACTTCGAGAATACCTTGGCCCCACTTAACTGATCGAATAAGTCGTCGATGCGCGGGATTGGGTATTTGTTCTTTATAGTGACTTTGTTCAACTCCCGATAATCTATACACATCCACAGTGATCCATTCTTCTTCTTCTTCACTGACAGAACTGGTGCACCCCACGGTGAAGCGCTTGGTCGGATAAATCACTTCTCCAATAGCTCTTCAATTTGCTTCTTCAACTCCGCCAACTCAACCGGTGCTATTCTGTACGGGGCCTTGGAAACTGGTGCCGTACCTGGAGTCAAATTGATCGAGAACTACAAGATGCGTGGAGGTGGTAGACCTGGTAAATCTTCAGGGAATACGTACAGAAAGTCCCGAACAATCTCTGGGGCTGCGCTTTCATCAATCTCCATAGCTGTCAGCTCTTTTGGCTTGGCTCTATACTTGGCTGTCTCCAAAGATTCGCTCCCTCCCTCGAAAATAAACTCCGGGTGATTTGGAATGCGGAAGATCACATTCCTTGCACGGCAATCAATAACTGCATGGAAGGTACTCATCCAATCTATCCCGAGAATTACGTCATAACTGCCTGTCCCGATCAGAAGGAAATTCGCATAGAATTCCCTGCCACACACTACAACCGGACATGATCTACATTCTCGACTAGATATTATAATGCCATTACCCGTATGTATCTCCCAGCCCTTGGTTAGTGGTTCATGTGGTATGGAGTGTGTATCAATGAAATGCTCCGATATGAAGCAGTGCGTTGCCCCAGAATCAAATAGTACTCTAGCCGGCAAGGAATGTACGAGTAGAGTACCTGTAACGTCTCCTGACGCCTCTTCCTGCTCGGCGGTCAAGGTGAAAGCCCGTCTCTGACCGTGACCTGTAGAGGGTTGCTTCTGCTCCTGTGGCCTCTGCTGCGGCGGTCCAGAACCTCCCTGTATCTCTGCTCGCTCGGGGCAATCGCTAATCCTGTGCTGACTGGATCCGCAAATCAAGCACTGTCCCTTGGCGTGGCGACAGTCCTTCTGGGTATGCCCATCTCTATTGCAGCAGCCGCAAACTACGTTCCGTCTCTGGTGGCGATGCCGTGGCACGAACGGACACTTCATTTGTGCCGTTCCAGGCCTGTGGACCGGTATGGCTCCTCGAGAAGGTGCAGGGGTACGTGCTGGAACAACTGGGGGCATCCTGAACTTGTTGATCAATTGCTCCTGATCTCTCGCCGCATTGAGTACATGTGCAAAAGTCTGCACCTCCAGTGATGCGATCAACTGCTGCAGCTCGAAATCAAGTCCCTGCAAGAAGCGTCTGGCCCTAATGGCCTCTGAGGCGACCATGTATGGAGCAAAACGGCTCAGACGGTTGAACTCTGCCGTATATACGTCCACTGGACGTCCATTCTGCTTCAATAGGATGAACCTTTCCTCCATCTCTGCCTTGGCGGTTGTAATACCCAGTCCTCTGTATACCAATATCCGTATTTTTGTTACCCTTAAAAGTTATTTATTTTATAATCATTACTTTTAGTGTTTTAACATCCCAGACCCAAATTCATCTAAACCCTTTTATTTTCTCCCTTTTATCTGCACCCAAAAACTCAGCTCATTTTCCCTTTAAATAAACTAAACCCCAAATCCATTTCCTCCTTCATTGTTCTCCCCTAGCCTAAACCGAAACCCTATTACCTATCTATTTTATATTTTCCCAAATTCTTTTATTGTTATTTTCCAAGCCGGCCCCTCTTCTCTAATTTCCTTATTCTTATTTATTTCCAACCCTAACCCATTTCTACCTTCTTTTATTCTTTCCCTCAGACCAACACTCCATTTTCCCTTTTTAATTAGTAAAACCAAACCCAAAACCGTTAAACCCCAGCCCGCTCTCTCTATTTTCTAATTAAACTTAATTTCCTAACCCAACCGGCCCACTTTTCTATTTCTTTTATTATTTTCTTTTCCTCAGCCCAAGCTCTTGTCCCCAGCCCAAGCCCAAAGGAAATTAAAATTTGATTTAAAAAAAAAACCTTACCTCGGCCCAGCCCAGCAGCCCACATCCTTCACCAACCCGACCCGGCCCGCTCTCCTTCTTCACCCCCACACGTAAACCTTTTCCCGCTCGTTCTTCGCCGACCCACGCGCCCCGCCTGCCTCGCCAACGCCCCGCTCCTTGCGCCCACGACGCGCGCCCTCCCCGCGACCCGTTCCCCCAACAACTCGCTCCTCTCTTTCCCTCACACCCTCGAACTTAAACTCCTTCCCTCTCTCTCTACAGAAAAACTCCAAACGCCGAGCCCACTGCATCCATCAACACCGGCCTCCCCTCGCCGCTGGGCACTGCCTGAGCACCAGCGCGACCACCTCCACGTCGCCAACAGCCTCCATCGACCGAGCCCTCCTCACCTTCTTCCCCACCAAGCTCCCCTGCATCCGAGCTCTCTCGCCAACCCACTTCAGCTCCCTCACCCGCTCCCCTCGACAACGACGACGACGACGAACCACTTCCGACCTCCTCCCTCATCACCTCACCCTAACCTCCTCCTAAAGACCTCACCTCTCCCTCAGCCGAGCCCCTCTTTCGAGCTCCAACCCACCCTGCCGCGAGCTCGGCCACCTACACTACGACCCCGGTGAGCCCCTAACCGACCTGAACCACCTCGTTGACGCCCCAACGTCGTCAGCATCATCACCAATACCCCATACATCCACACCCGAGCCCCTATACACTCTCTCTCCCTCCAAACCAGAAAACCATAACTTCTCCTCACTGCGAACTCACTGTTGCCCATCGCCGGAGTGACGCCTCCGACCGTCGTCGACCCCAGCACACTCGCAGAGAACCACTGAGCACCCCCTCCGCTTCCAGTGACCGCGAGACGTCTCCGGGCAACTCCGATGTAGCATCCGAATCGCGAGCCGAGGCCGTGAAACCAAACCGCGTCGTTCGTCGCGCGCTCGTGACGTTGCCGCTGTCGTACATCGCCCAAAACGTTTCCAGGCAAGTTCCCTACTTGCTACATGCTAATTTATGTTTGTTACAAACTATAATCGTATAGATTCCACATTTACTATTCCCGATAAATTATATGACGTAACTGTTCGATGCATGATCTTAATGGAAATCTTCATTTAATTTGATGGAACTCATTTGCATAGTCTGGCCCGTAAGGCATTGAACCTAGTGTGTAAATTTCATTGGAAAATATGACCGTTAATGACTAAAACGAATACCCCCAAATACACCCGTAAAACTGGGATTTTCCCGTGTCTGAAAATTGTTAAAATCACCATAAATTATGTACATACTGAAATGTTGCTTTCGAGGGCTCAAATCAAAGCCGACTCGACGAACTGTAACCCTATGCAAGCTTCTAATGGTTTCTATACTGAAATTGTGACGATAATTGGATCGGAGTGCGGCTCTGGACTGCAGTCCAGAGCGACCCTGGTTACTGTTTACTGTTCCGTAATGTGTGCCACCTTATTTATTGAACTCGTATGTTGCGGAACTCTGCAGTTTATTAAAGGTGAATCCGTTAGATAAATAACACCAGTGGTTTCTTTCCGTTTTATAGTCATTTGCTATTTAATCTGCAATTTAAAAGATCGGGACGTATAGCAGTCCCAAACAGAACCAGAACTGATACCCCAATGTTGAATCGTGCATAACTCCTGACGTACAGATGCGATTGAGAATCCGTCTGTTGCGTTAAAAACCTTACTGAAAACCCTATATTTCATTCAACTGTAGAGTCGCAAAAATCTGTACCCAACTGGGATAAAAATGTGTTGCGAAACGGATTTCCGATTCTGAAACCGGATTTCCAGCAGTGAACGCTTAAAATGAAATGGCCATATCTAGTGATCCTGAAACCCGATTGACGTGAAACCAAATTTTTTGTGTAGATAATCAAATATAATACCTATCCCCTGCTCATTGTTTCGCTAAATTTGGCATGTATGATTTATGATAAATTATGCAAGTGGTAGGATACCGACATATGACATCTTAATCATGCCTTACATACTGTTTTCTCAACACTTCATATGTATATGTCATTGCATTGGTAGCCTAGTGATCATGTGCATTACCCAGTGTTAGGTATTAGTGGTGATTGTGGCAAATACGTTAGTGTTCGTGCATGAGTGGATAAGTGAAAGTGACACGTAGTTGTACACAATCAGTGGACCCTATTATTCTATTGCATTGTCGACGTCTGTGGGATGTGTATAAGTGTGACTATAAGTGGTATGGGACACTTATGGAAACACTTGTATGGGTGTCACAGGTAAGGCACCAGACACTGTCCATCTATCTCGGGTATCAGCCGGGACATGCTTGATGGAGATCCTGTCTCTAGTTCTCGCGCAGACTTGTCATGGACCGACCGATATTTGAGGTTATGGTTGGCGTTTGATGTAGAACACGGGGTGTGGGGTAGTTTGAGTGTGATTTCAACAGAATCTCGGGAGTCCCATGCCGGCTTATATATATGGAGATATATGGAGATTTACAGGGTACATGATTATTACCGTGAGTTATACTTTGGGCCCGTGGTCCCTTGCCCTTGGGTCCTACCCTTGGGTGGAGGACACTTGCGAGTGGTTGACTCTCACACTTGGACTGACGATAGGCTTAGTGACCTGTACAGTGAGACTTGGAGACTGATAGGGATAGTGACATTGACATGCATTACTTACTGTACTGACACACCTGACATACTCTTTTATTGCTTTATTGTTCACCTGCTCTTTTAGACACCCGCATTGGCTACTTCATGTTCATATCTCTACTATCTTGATTTACTATTATGTATTCGTTATTACTGTACGGGTTATCACTTGCACCTATATATATATATATATATATATATATATATATATTGCTATCGTGTCGCTCTGACGACCTGAGTATGCATGCTCAGAGTGAGAAGTGGATCTAGCTTGGATCAGGACCAGACGTACCTTGAGGACATCACGGACATTTTGATCAGCTACCCAGAAATATACCCTGTTGATTCATATTTGGTTAGTTCTTTGTATTTGCTTTGATCTTTATACTGCATTTCTCATTACCTGTGCATTGTATTACTGGTTACCACGTAAAGCTAGAAGCCGAAGTGTGACTACGGCAGGATATTTTCTTGACCGTAGGAGCATGGCTGGCCTTGTCAACCCCTCGTATTCCGTATTTTGGGAAGCGGGGCGTGACATGGTTTTGTTGGTATCAGAGCCAGGTTTTACTGTGATTGGGATTGCAGTTACTGAGTAGAGCTTGACGATTTAAGCCGTTCTTTCGGTCTAGATTGTGAACTGTTATCTTTGACTTGAATCTTATTATTCGTCATGCTATATTTTGACTCCATCCGTTAGAGTTCTGGGCGACTTAGTAGAGTTACGGGGTTGTAATTATGAACCACAACATAGCTACAATACTGTACTCTATTGGGTAACCGGGAGTTCTATATTTGTTTTCCGCTTGATTGAGTTTCACTCACCGGTATTCTTGTGTCATTGTCTATTCTATATCCTGTTCTGATTTTTCCCCTGTATCTCATGCCGGCTTAAAAATGTTGTTTCAGGACCATGTCTTCCAACGACTCTTCCTCTATTTCCACTCCACAGAATCAGGCCGTAGAGATCCTGACTGCACTGCAAAGTCTGAAGGAAGCCCAGGAGCGAACAAACGACCTGTTAGCTGAAGGACTGAGAAGGCAGGTGAATCAGGCACCAACAGAAGTCTCCAATCGTAAAGGGATCTCTGTTAGACGAGGAAAAGAGGGGAAGATGAAGCGCACATTTGTTCCCCCGCGACAGAAGTAGCAGAAGACCCAATGTTGTGGGTACTGCAAGAGGCCAGGACATCTTCAGAGGGATTGTCGCCGCGCCCAGGGAAAATGCCTAATTTGCGGATCCAGCGAACACCTTATCAATAGTTGCCCTAATAGGAAGGAGCTACAAGGAGGCAGTTCGTCCACACTCCCCACCCCTGCTAATTGATGGATATTTCATAGTTCGAGCTTCGAGGATAGTGCGGACCCAGCATAGGATTCAACTCGCGTGACGAGAATGCAGCGGTCTAGTAATCAAAGAAGAATTTTCACGTTTTCTGCTTTCAGTAATAATGTTGTCACCCTCTTGTAAATATTTCTTTTCGTTTGAAATCTTGTATCCGTCGAACTTTTAGTTGAATGCAATAAAACTTTGAATCGTAATGTATGTATCATTCTCTTGCTTTCCTCCTTATTTATACTATTCATTACCACAGCATTTTTAATTTTGATTTTTCAGTTCCTGCCTATCGCATATTTTCCTGTACTCTGTATCCTTAGCCATTTTCTTAATGTGTTCCACTGTCTAATCATGACTCTTTCTTTTCAGGCCATGGCCCACCCTGGAGCAGCGCCGCATCTAGATGAGGATGCACAGTCATGCGTTTCCTTAGACCGCATGCTGGTGAGTTCGGACGATGAGATAAACGGCCCCCAGGTCATTTTCGGAAACAACGATTCCGAAGACGAAGGAGCCGCCGCCCCAGAAGTTGATATAATCGGCGATTCCGACGAGGAGGAAGGAGACCCTGGAGAAAACCCGATAGAGGAAGATCCCGAGGAGGGCCCAATGGAAGAAAATCCCGTGGAGGAGAATCCCATGGGAGAGGATCCAGAAGAAGAGAATCACATGGAAGCAAACCTCGATGAAGAAGCTCCAGCCGAGGAAGAAGGATCGGAAGAACGAGACCTTGTGGTGAGAGAACTCCTAATGGCGGTCCCTGCGAGGCGCTATGAAAATGGACGCCCCTACCTGAATGCGCGAGCCTACCGTAACCTGCTGAACCTCCGCAGTCGCGATTGAAGGAAGTTAGGTGTTGTCTCCTCTGGCCAAATAAATCTGTGTATAGTCTAGGGCCATCTTTCATTTTTTGAGAATACTTTGTTTAGAATTTTCTGGAATGAAATAAAATTTCTGAGTTCGCTAATCTTTTGATTACTGGTTCACTTGATGCTTTGACTTTTCCCCTATACATTTATTTTCCTCCAGGGATCCCTGAATGTCCACCTCGGCACCTTGTGCTGTTTCGACCCTCACTTAGATTAAAAGTACCGCACCCTGACCTTTTGAAGGAGCCACCCTTCATCCTTCGTATATGCCTCGTTTGAGATCCGTCTGGGAGGGGAAATTGATAGTGAAACTTCCAAGTTAGCTGACCTTTCGGATTTTTTTGATTCATATGATGTATCGACCGTTTTCCTTCCCATACATCCCTTTTCCCCCTGTGGTCCTTTGCTGCTCACCCTTACTTCTCGTGCTGACCCGACCCCAATCTCTTCGACCTTCAGTCTAAAGGCGTCACACCCCGAACTTTTGAGTGAGCCATACTCCATTGTAGCCCCTACCTTAGCTAACCCTATACTTTTTGTGCTATTTTCCTATTACCCTAATTATATTTAGGGACATCGTTATTCGAAGATTTTAGTTTTCATTATTTTGTATTTATCGAAAAGTGCGTGTTATTGACTACTCCGTCTTATGTATTTTAAGTACGCTACTATTTTTCTCATTTTGTGGTAGCGCAATCATATATTGCGCATATTATTTTATGCTATGTTTCTTATTTGCATCATGAGATTTTCTAAGTTACTTTAAGATTTGTTTTTCTTTTAGTCAATACATTACACTAGGGTGTTTTAACCTATCGACAATTCCTTCATTATTTTATGGTTGTTACTTTAATTCCGGGTATTGTGCTTATGGTTACTATTATAAATGGTTATGCCTTATACTTATTATTTTAGCTGCGCTACCTTTGATATGCGAGGTGTGCACATGTTTTGGATTTCGATTTTATCTAGCACGCCGCGAATGTTATTATTCGTTATTGCTATTCTATTTTTGTACATACGGGTTTCTCTCATAATTGATTTCTACCTTATACTTATTTAGACCTATTCTTTTAGTTGTATTATTTGTATACATATATAAACCTTCAAATTTCTTCATCCACCTATTTCAAGTAAATCATTATGTGTTAGTTTGCGATATATTAGCTTTCGTTTATGATTTTATAACTTATCGTTTATTTTAAATTTCGAGAACGAAATTTTTGTATGGGTGGTATGATGTAATACCCAGTCCTCTGTATACCAATATCTGTATCTTTGTTACCCTTAAAAGTTATTTATTTTATAATCATTACTTTTAGTGTTTTAACATCCCTGACCCAAATTCATCTAAACCCTTTTATTTTCTCCCTTTTATCTGCACCCAAAAACTCAGTCCATTTTCCCTTTAAATAAACTAAACCCCAAATCCATTTCCTCCTTCATTGTTCTCCCCTAGCCTAAACCGAAACCCTATTACCTATCTATTTTATATTTTCCCAAATTCTTTTATTGTTATTTTCCAAGCCGGCCCCTCTTCTCTAATTTCCCTATTCTTATTTATTTCCAACCCTAACCCATTTTTACCTTCTTTTATTCTTTCCCTCAGACCAACACTCCATTTTCCCTTTTTAATTAGTAAAACCAAACCCAAAACCGTTAAACCCCAGCCCGCTCTCTCTATTTTCTAATTAAACTTAATTTCCTAACCCAGCCGGCCCACTTTTCTATTTCTTTTATAGTTTTCTTTTCCTCGGCCCAAGCTCTTGTCCCCAGCCCAAGCCCAAAGGAAATTAAAATTTGATTTAAAACAAAACCCTTACCTCGGCCCAGCCCAACAGCCCACATCCCTCACCAACCCGACCCGGTCCGCTCTCCTTCTTCTCCCCCACACGTAAACCTTTTCCCGCTCGTTCTTCGCCGACCACGCGCCCCGCCTGCCTCGCCAACGCCCTGCTCCTTGCGCCCACGACGCGCGCGCCCCCTGCGACCTGTTCCCCCAACGGCTCGCTCCTCTCTTTCCCTCACACCCTCGAACTCAAACTCCTCCTTCCCTCTCTCTCCACAGAAAAACTCCAAACGCCGAGCCCACTACATCCATCAATGCCGGCCTCCCCTCGCCATTGGGCACCGCCTGAGCACCAGCGCGACCACCTCCACGTCGCTAACAGCCTCCATCGACCGAGCCCTCCTCACCTTCTTCCCCACCAAGCTCCCCTGCATCCGAGCTCTCTCGCCAACCCACTTCAGCTCCCTCACCCTCTCCCCTCGACGACGACGACGAACCACTTCCGACCTCCTCCCTCATCACCTCACCCTAACCTCCTCCTAAAGACCTTACCTCCCCTTCAGCCGAGCCCCTCTCTCGAGCTCCAACCCACCCTGCCGCGAGCTCGGCCACCTACACCACGACCCCGGCGAGCCCCTAACCGACCTGAACCACCTCGTTGATGCCCCAACGTCGTCAGCATCATCACCAACACCCTATACATCCACACCTGAGCCCCTACACACTCTCTCTCCCTCCAAACCAGAAAACCATAACTTCTCCTCACTGCAAACTCACTGTTGCCCATCGCCGGATCGACGCCGCCGACCGTCGTCGACCCCAGCACACTCGCAGAGAACCACTGAGTACCCCCTCCGCTTCCAGTGACCGCGAGACATCTCCGGGCAACTCCGACGTAGCACCCGAATCGCGAGCCGGGGCCGTGAAACCAAACCGTGTCATTCGTCGCGCGCTCGTGACGTTGTCGCTGTCGTACATCGCCCAAAACGTTTCAAGGCAAGTTCCCTACTTGCTACATGCTAATTTATGTTTGTTACAAACTATAATCGTATAGATTCCACATTTACTATTCCCGATAAATTATATGACGTAACTGTTCGATGCATGATCTCAATGGAAATCTTCATTTAATTTGACAGAACTCATTTGCATAGTCTGGCCCGTAAGGCAGTGAACCTAGTGTGTAAATTTCATTGGAAAATATGACCGTTAATGACTAAAACGAATACCCCCAAATACACCCGTAAAACTGGGATTTTCCCGTGTCTGAAAATTGTTAAAATCACCATAAATTATGTACATACTGAAATATTGCGTTAGAGGGCTCAAATCGAAGCTGACTCGACGAAATGTAACCTTATCCAATTTTCTAATGGTTTCTGTACTGAAATTGTGACGATAATTGGATCGGAGTGCGGCTCTGGACTGCAGTCCAAAGCGACCCTGGTTACTGTTTACTGTTCCGTAATGTGTGCCACCTTGTTTCCTGAACTCGTATGTTGCGGAACTCTGCAGTTTATTAAAGGTGAATCCGTTAGCTAAATAACACCAGTGTTTTCTTTCCGTTTTATCGTCGTTTGCTATTTAATCTGCAATTTAAAAGATCGGGATGTATAGCAGTCCCAAACAGAACCATAACTGATACCCCAATGTTGAATCGTGCATAACTCCTGACGTACAGACGCGATTGAGAATCCGTCTATTGCATTGAAAATATTACTGAAAACCCTAGATTTCATTCAACTGTAGCGTTGCAAAAATCTGATCCTAACTGGGATTAAAATGCGTCGCGAAACGGATTTCCGATTCTGAAACCGGATTTCCAGCAGTGAACGCTTAAAATGAAATGGCCATATCTCGTGATCCTGAAACCCGATTGACGTGAAACCAAATTTTCTGTGTAGATAATCAAATATACTACCTATCCCCTGCTCATTGTTTCGCTAAATTTGGCATGTATGATTTATGATAAATTATGCAAGTGGTAGGATACCGACATATGACATCTTAATCATGCCTTACATACCGTTTTCTCATCACTTCATATGTATATGTCATTGCATTGGTAGCCTAATGATCATGTGCATTACCCAGTGTTAGGTATTAGTGGTGATTGTGGCAAGTACTTTAGTGTTCGTGCATGAGTGAAAGTGACATATACTTGTACACAATCAGTGGACTCTATTATTCTATTGCATTGTCGAAGTCTGTGGGATGTGTATAAGTGTGACTATAAGTGGTATGAGACACTTATGGAAGCACTTGTATGGGTGTCACAGGTAAGGCACCAGACACTGTCCATCTATCTCGGGTATCAGCTGGGACGTGTTTGATGGAGATCCTGTCTCCAGTTCTCGCGCAGACCTGTCATGGACCAACCGGTATTTGAGGTTATGGTTGGCGTTTGATGTAGACCACGAGGTGTGGGGTAGTTTGAGTGTGAGTTCAACAGAATCTCGGGAATCCCATGTCAGCTTATATATATGGAGATATATGGAGATTTACAGGGTACATGATTATTACCGTGAGTTATACTTTGGGCCCGTGGTCCCTTGCCCTTGGGTCCTACCCTTGGGTGGAGAACACTCACGAGTGGTTGACTCTCACACTTGGACTGACGATAGTCTTAGTAACCTGTACAGTGAGACTTGGAGACTGATAGGGATAGTGACATTGACATGCATTACTTACTGTACTGACACACCTGACATACTCTTTTATTGCTTTACTGTTCACCTGCTCTTTTAGACACCCGCATTGGCTACTTCATGTTCATATCTCTACTATCTTGATTTACTGTTATGTATTCATTATTACTGTACGGGTTGTCACTTTCACACACATATATATATATATATATATATATATTGCTATCGTGTCGCTCTGACGACCTGAGTATGCATGCTCAGAGTGAGAAGTGGATCTAACTTGGATCAGGACCAGACGTACCTTGAGGACATCGCGGACATTTTGATCAGCTACCCAGAAATATACTCTATTGATTCACATCTGGTTAGTTCTTTGTATTTTCTTTGATCTTTATACTGCATTTCTCATTACCTGTGCATTGTATTACTGGTTACCACGTAAAGCTAGAAGCCGAAGTGTGACTACGGCAGGATATTTCCTTGACCGCAGGAGCATGACTGTCCTTGTCAACCCCTTGTATTCCGTATTTTGGGAAGCGGGGCGTGACAGCGGTAGAAGGGAAATAATGGTCTAGGAAGCACTCCTTGAATTTGCCCCATTCAATCGGCCTGTCTAGCCTGCTTTCTTCCACTGACTCCATGTACGGGCTTCATCTTCTAATTGAATCTTTATCACGTTCACCCTATCTTCATCGGGTACCCTGGCGGCCGTCAGTAAGTTCTCCATGTTCACTAGCCATTGCTCGGCCTCGAGGGGTTCAGCTAGCCCTGTGAATGCAGCTGGATGTAACCTCCGGAAGTCTGATACGGAACCAGCCCTAGCAGGATAAGCTGATGGAGTAGTGCCCTCGGGGGCGGTAATGAGTGCGGAGGGTCCTCCTGCAGCGGTAATGGCCTTGAGTCCCTCGGCGAGTAAGTCTGTCTTCCTCTCCTGAGCTTCTGCGAGAGAGGTCAGTGCACTAAGTATTCTTTCCGTGCGGTCCTGAGAACTGGAGTCCGAGGAGGGGTCGGTCGGGGACGTCATATCGCTGGAAGATTCAAAAGGATAAGATTAGATCTGAGGATGAAAATCAGGAATAGTGAAACGAAAATAATGTAATACAGTATAGTTAATGTTATCCCTTATTACTAAATACGGCTCTGATACCAACAAAACTATGTCACGCCCCGCTTCCCGAAATACGGAAAACGAGGGATGACTAGGCCAGCCATGCTCCTACGGTCAAGGAATAATCCCGCCGTAGTCACACTTCGGCTTCTAGCATTACATGGTAATCAGTAAACAAAGCACGGTAGTAAAGGAAATACATCACTAAATTATTACATTAAAGTCCATTATTCACAATTTACAAATAACCAAGAAGAGCTACTAACCATGTTCAAGTACAAGATCTCTTTATGGAAAGCAGAAAGGAAGAAAAAGGTACTCCAGACTAGATCTCCGTCAGCTCGAAAGGTAAACCTGACTCCTGCGCTGGTCCTTCCTCGAGGTCTGAGCATGCACACTCAGGTTGTCAGAGTGACGTAATAGCAATTTATATAATAATGATATGAAACGGGTAAATACGGTAATAACAGTGAAAGTACAATGCGTGTAATCACTATGTCACTATATGATGCAAAGTATGATCTGTGTCCCTATCAGTCTTTAGGTCATGTTTGAAATCGTATAGTGGAAAGGAAGATCATGTTTAACGTGAGTTGATCAGTCTAAAATAATGTATTTTTAACATGGAAATTTCCCTATCATTTGTACTCATTTAGAAGTGTTCGGCATTCATATTTCACATATTAGCAAATCAATCGTAAAATATCAGATTGCATGTGTTAGACTTTTAAACCGGCACTTTAAGGGAAATTGACTGTATTTTATGACATCGCATCATCCCTGTATTGCGCAACACTTGTGTCGAGATTTGTGCAGGAAATTGCAGGAGCAAAGTCAAAAGAAGCTGATCAAAAAATACACCAACTCCATGTTTTCAGATCTGGTAGCAATTCAAAGGGGAAAATACAATTCAACATATCCTATAAAGGCCCATACATCAGCCCAAGCAAGCACCAGAGAGCCCAAGCCCCAACTCTCCAAAAGAGCCATGGAACCGCGGCGGGAGCCGGCTTGAGCCGCGGTTCCGCGGCGGTTTGGACACGTCAGCAAGGAATTTTCACTGCAGAATTTATATCTCAGGGCCCACATTACTTTAGTATATGGCAAATTCCAGAAAACCGTCGAAGCTTCTTCCAGATCAGCAAAGATCATTAAGCAAAGTTAATCCTAATTAAGCTCCTAACTAACCTCTTCTAGAAGCTCCCTCCTAACTAATCACATCTAGAAGCTTCTCCTCTAACTAACTTTTGGAGAGAAATTCAAAATCTCCTCAACAAACTTTTGGAGGGAAACTTAAAATTCAAATCCTAGATCTAGGGTTTTGATGGCTATAAATAGGAACCTAGATCTAAGGGTTGAGGTTGTTCATTAGTTAGTTCAATTTCTCATCATTCTCTCTTCATCTTCCATCCACAAGTTGAGTGACACGACTTGTACGAAACCCTAACCCTAATTCCACTCCAAATTCAAGATCCCGAGTACCAATCAAGCAAGAAGCCTTCAACCTTTTAGGAGCCGAGCCGATCTTCAATCGGGCAAGTGATCCAAGCCGATCCGCGACTCAAGGAGACGAGAGAAGCCAAATCAACGATCGAGTTCTTCCTCTTGTAGTTCTTGAGCGAATGTAATGAAATTATTGATATAAATAAAAGGTGAAATTCTTTAATCTTGTTTTCTTTAAATTCTTCCATCATGATTAGATCTCAATTTGTGATTGTAGTTCTTGTTGTGATGTTTGAGTAAAACTCCGCTCGTTAAGGAGTCGAGACGATCAATAGAATGATGATGTAACAAATCTTAATACGATTCTTGAGTCCTACGAGTTTTGTAAACCCTAGCAAGTTCAAGAATCGATGACCTAGTTTCGTTGCGATGCTTTCTTGATTGTGATCGCTCGAAATTAGGGATCTACGATCGTTTCTTGAATTTACTAGAAGCTAGAATGTGAATGATATCGACGAAAGAACAAGGGACAAGATGAAACCCTGGTTTCATAAGAAATCCCTAATTCTTGATCGATCATCATCGATCTAGTATCAATTCATCGAAGGATAAGAATACGTAATTGTAAGATTACATCACATCTATAGATCCGATCGATTCCTACGAGCCTCATTTAGATTCTTGATATTTGGTTTGGAAAAATCAACAAACTATCAATTCTTGATTCTATCTTTTCTTGTTATTAGATCTAGATTTTCTAATTCTTGAACTTCAAATATAAATCATGAATTGTTTTGTTTTCTTTTCTTTAAAATTTCGACTCATCTAATTCAAAAGACGAACGATTACACTTTCCCTGTGGACGATCCGCACTTACTAACGCGCTACATTCGACACCGTTATTGATTGCGGTCAAAATATTTTTGGTTGTGATTTCTATATAATTTTTCTCAAACGACACAACAAAAATCATTCAATCAAATGGTGCCGTTGCCGGGGATCATTTGAATTGATACTTTTACATCCAATCAAGAAATTATTTCAATCAAATGGCGCCGTTGCCGGGGACCATTTGATAAACACAACAAAAATCAACAATCAAATGGCGCCGTTGCCGGGGATTGTGCGCTAATTGTTCGTATTTTGAAATTTGAGTTGAAAATTTTATTCCATTATAACTTTTAGATCTAAACTCGCACAAACCCTAATACGTGTTTTGTGATTTGATTGCGAGGAAATCTGGGATCATTGGAGCTTGGATAAAATTTTTCTGAATATTCCAGAGAGCTAGGGGAGTTAACAGGAGCCCTCTGTAGAATTTTCATTCAGTGAACAGTGAAATTGGCCGCCTTTCCGCGGCATTTGGGAGCTAAAACCGCGCTTCGGTGGCGGTTCAGGCAGTTCACTGCTCCAAAATTTTTCTGGTAAATCCTCACTTTCTTATCTCTTCTCAAATCTGCTCCGAATAACATTTTGTGCAGGTTTCTTTGCAAATAATCGCAGCGCCGCGCAAAAAGCAAAAATATATTGTGCGTGTTTTTGATTCTTGGTTGTTTGTATATTAATACGGATATTAAGGGGCACGACCAAATCCAGATTAGGTGGGGAGTTCATTACCTTTCCTAAGCCCTAAAAATCACAAACTTGCATCCGTATTGACCCACATTAATTAAAAAATATCTAGAGATGACTCTAAGGACCGTCGCGCTCACTTAGGACCGTCGCGCTCACAGAAGAAGGCCGTGGGTAATTCATTGCTTATCCGCGTTTTCTTATGGTGTTTAAGGCAAGTGTGTCGAAGGCTAGTGGTTATTAATTAGGCCCACTGCTTACGTAGTGGAGTACCTTCCCACTTACCTGGCACTTACCTGGCCACAGGGGGATAAAGAGGCAGTGGAGGATTCTATCCTGCGACTTGTCTTTTGGCAGTTAGGAGCGGTCTAGAGTTTGACCTAGGTGACTACTAGATTTAGGGTTTTGTGTGTTGCATTTGTTGTGTTGCATCATTTTTTCAAAAATCCGTCCAACTTTCAAAACAAACACCGCATTCATTCATCATTCCCTTAATTATAAATTCACGCTGCCACTTGTACTAATCCTTTTTAGTGCAAAATAGGCTGGACAACGGGATTCTAGTGCCTGTTTGTCCGCGTCCCCCGATCGACCCAAAAATCGGTATTTCTACATTTACCTTTTCTTTACCCACCACCACACCCACATCGATGGATTCGTCTCCATCGAACTTCTTTTCCACTACCCTGCCGCCGTCCGTTGGTGCGCAGAATCCACCTCGCATCTCTCTCCAAGAGAGGTGCTATCCAACACGAGGCCCCCTTTCCACCTGTCTTTCCATTCCACCAGCCAACGGGGACAATTTTCAGATAAAACCCCAATACATCAACCTTCTACCAAAATTTCACGGTCTCGAGTCTGAAGACGCATACGTGTTTATCACCAAATTTGAAAATGTATGCGCAATGATGGGTACTTCACAGCTTTCTGTGGATGCTTTCCGTCTACGTCTTCTCTCATTCACTTTGTGCGATTTAGCCGAGAAGTGGCTATATAACACTACCGCACATTCCATTTTAAATTGGGAAGAATTCGTCAAAGCATTTCTTAATAAATTCTACCCACATCAAAAGACAGCTCGAGTCCGTAGTGAAATCTATCAATTCACCCATCTTCCAAATGAAACATTTTCAAAATCTCTTGAACGTTTCAAGGATCTGTTAGTCCAATGTCCACATCACGGCATCCCCAGATGGGATCTGTGCCGAATCATTTATGAGGGCATTAATCCAAACACAAGACAGACCCTTGAATCCATGTGTCAAGGCAACTTCATGACCAAAGATGATAAGGAAGCCTGGAAATTTCTAGAAGATTTCGCTGAAAAATCGTTACAGTGGGAGGGTGTGAGTCACTCGTCTAGGGAGGGCAATGATATTTCCATAGGAGTTAGAGCTGACATTTCAGCTATGCAAAAGAAACTCGAGACTATGGAAAACAAATTTTTAGCCGTCCTAAGTCAAATATCACTCTCCAAAACTGTATGTGGTTGCTGTTCTGATCCGTCTCACTTGACGGAAGAATGTCCGTTTCAAGGTCATGAGCATACCAATGCCGCATTTCAACGACCTAGAAACGATCCATCTTCCTCCACATATAATCAGGGTTGGAGGAATCACCTTAATTTTGCTTGGAACCAATCACAATCTCAAAACACGGTTCCAACCCAACACAATTTCCAAAGGGTCCCTCCACCACAACAGCAACCACCACTTCATTTGAGTCAGCACCCTTTTCAAGCACAAAATTTTAAAAATCCGGTCAACACACCTGCACCGTCTAATCCTTTGCAGTTGATCGGTTCAGATGAATCCTCTTCATTCATGAACTTGCTTTTGACAATAAAAACTTCCGTCGATGACATAAAGAGAAACTCTGTGTCCCAAAACGAGACTATTAAATCGATGGAAGAAGAAATTGCATGTTTAAAAGCTCAAATGAGTGAAAGAGAGAAAGGGAAACTTCCAGCTCAACCTTTACCCAATCCTGGCTATTCACATCTTGTGAATGCAACCACGTTGAGATCTGGAAGAGTGCTTGACCATCACCTTGGGGAAGAGTTTGATGACACCGATAAATCAAGCAATAACACCCCGGCTGAGACCTTTCCTTCCACTTCTACTTCTAATTCTAACCTCAGTTCTTCTACCCCACCACCTTTCTGCGAGCCTATTCTTCGTTTCCCGAAAGGCTCGCCACCTCAGCCCATCTCTTCTAGTTCTCCACAGACGATCCCCACTCCTCTTTTGGGATCACGTCTACCCCTACTTCCTTCTCCTATGATGGACCCAGCGCTTATTGCTAAAGCACCTTATCCTAATCGGTTAAGGGCTAACACACCGAGTCCACATATGGAGAAGATTATGAACATTTTAAAGCAAGTTAACACCAACATCCCTCTCCTAGATGCCATCCAACAAGTTCCGTCCTATGCGAAAACTCTTAAGAACTTGTGCACTAGGAAGAGGAAGACTCAAGTGCCCAAGAAGATTTTCATGGAAAAAACAATAGACACGGCTTTCCCCCAGCAATTACCGAGGAAACGTAAGGATCCTGGATATCCTACGATTTCCATTTCTATTGGGGAAAAACACATCAACCGTGCTCTACTAGACCTTGGCTCTAGTGTTAACTTGCTTCCATACTCAGTCTACGAGCAACTAGGTATCGGAGAGTTGAAGCCAACCCATTGCACTCTCCAGATGGCTGACCGATCAATCACCAAACCTAGGGGTGAACTGGAGGATGTGTTAATAAAAATCGGGGAATTTATATTCCCTGTGGACTTTATTGTAATTGATACACAGCCTGTAGCGAACCCACGGAATCAAATTCCGGTGATTTTAGGTCGTCCCTTTTTTGCCGCTTCCAACGCTATCATCAACTGTCGTAATGGCTCTATGACCCTATCTTTCGGGAATAGGTCAATAGAACTAAACATTTACAAGTTGGGAAGTGTACCCTCCGAACCTACTACTCAGGTCTGTTCTGTCGACTTAATGGATGTCGACAGCAAGGAATTTGATGATCCTCCTAATACTGATCTTGACTCTTTTCATATGTTGTTGTTTGACCCAACTATTTATCATACACATACGGACTCTTCCACTGAGATGTCCGGGTCAACAACTAACACTGATTATGAACTGTTCTTAGAGTCTGAAGATCACCCCGCACTTTGTGATGACATTATTCTTCGGGGTATTGATGAAACTTTTGAGGAGATCTTCGCTGATGAACTCGCATTTTTGAATAACACGGGTGTTGAGATGAATCATGTCCCACTCACTGAAATTGAACCTCCACCCCTTCTTCTGAACTATAAAAAGAATGCGAGTAATCCATCACATACACTGCATCGTCTCTCCAAAACGAGACGCACACACACTCTCTTCCACCACTTAACCTTTCCCCACTTCTTCTTCCACCAACCAGAGCACTGCATTGATAAAATTTTCGAATGGTTGGTGTTGACATTCGGTCTTTGCAAAACTTGGCATCGACCACTGATTTTTGACCCCCTCATATGATTTTCAAAGATTAACGGGGGGTTGTAATCGGGCTCTTGAAAGGAAAATTCTTACAAAATTTTGAGCCAAAAATAAGTTTGGGGGAGGTTCTTCACTTAAATATTTTGCCCCCACTAATAAATTCCTCCCAAGCTTACAGGTTTTTCGAGATATAGCAGAAGGCAACAGTGAGGACACTGTTGAAAACAAGTTTTGGGGAGGTTTGTGCTTATTTTTCGCATCATTTGCATCATTTGCATAAGTACAAAACATTTTTCAAAACCTATAAAAATTTAAAATTTTTCAAAACTATAAAAATATTTTTGTACATAAATAAGATAATAAAAGATTAGATAGTGAAAAATTACATCCATGAGATTAGAAAAATTTAAGAAAACCAAGAAAATTAGAAGTTTTCTTATACGAACTAGTAATAAGTAGTTATTAACCGTTGTCCCAAGAGTTAGTAAGATGAAGGACGTCACTAATCTGAGGATAAAAATAAGTCTGAAAAATAGTTCCTATTCTGGAAGCCAAACATTTTTGAACATCGATACCCTGCTATTCGCACTTACACACGTCTTGAAGCCTGGGATAGTAGAGGATACCTTGAAATGCTCTTGTCTTAAAGCCGATGTATGAAGGAAATAAAAAAAATGATGAATAAAAAAATATAAAGTGGTGAGAAAAATGGACACTGGTTTTGTTATCACCAAGGGCAATAAAAATGTATGGCGAGGGTGCCTTTTCACCTAGTGCCCTAAGGCCAACTGGTCTGGGAGTCACTGCTATGCCTAAGGTGGTGCAAGACGAGGAAAATACACCAAGTAAGCAAGCACGGGAGTAATCGGTCGGTTAGTACCTCAAGAAGTATTAACGGTCGCATGAAAGTGTGTGAGCAATCTCATCTAAATATTCATTAATTAAAAAGTACTGAGGCTGATGGGCAAGAATATGATAGCTTGAATTGAATTCTCCGGGTGTAGGGATGTCCTTTACACACACGCAGGATGATATGATCGTTGTCTGGAAGAAATATAGGAATGAAGAATAAGACGATGTTTTATTGAGGGAGGACGTGATTTTTAACATCTTTTCATGACCATTAAGATAGGGCTCATGACAACCAAAAAGCTAGCTTAGTTGGAAACCCTAATCTTCAAGACTTTTCTTTTACAATTCTTTTCTTGAAATGTAATATTCATGATCTTTCTTTTATTATTGGATTTTATGGGTGCAATCCGCTGAAAACCCTCAGGAGACAACACTCCTCCTACTAGGGACACCTAGAGGTTTAAAGGCTTGTTGCACGTGCTCAGTGCAATCGTGTTGCCTACGAAAGTGTGCTAGTTAGTTTTTCTCTTTCTTTATTTTCTCCTTCTCTTTTTAATAAAACAATTCGCTCGAGACGATCGAAAATAAGTTTGGGGGAATTTGATCAGTCGAAAATAATGTATTTTTAACACGGCAATTTCCCTATCATTTGCACTCATTTAGAAGTGTTCGGCATTCATATTTCACATATTAGCAAATCAGTCGTAAAATATCAGATTGCATGTGTTAGACTTTTAAACCGGCACTTTAAGGGAAATTGACTGTATTTTATTGCATCGCATCATCCCTGTATTGCGCAACACTTGTGTCGAGATTTGTGCAGGAAATTGCAGGAGCAAAGTCAAAAGAAGCTGATCAAAAAATACACCAACTCCATGTTTTCAGATCTGGTAGCAATTCAAAGGGGAAAATACAATTCAACATATCCTGTAAAGGCCCATACATCAACCCAAGCAAGCACCAGAGAGCCCAAGCCCCAACTCTCCAAAAGAGCCGCGGAACCGCGGCGGGAGCCGGCTTGAGCCGCGGTTCCTCGGCGGTTTGGACACGTCAGCAAGGAATTTTCACTGCAGAATTTATATCTTAGGGCCCACATTACTTTAGTATATGGCAAATTCCAGAAAACCCTCGAAGCTTCTTCCAGATCAGCAAAGATCATTAAGCAAAGTTAATCCTAATTAAGCTCCTAACTAACCTCTTCTAGAAGCTCCCTCCTAACTAATCACATCTAGAAGCTTCTCCTCTAACTAACTTTTGGAGGGAAATTCAAAATCTCCTCAACAAACTTTTGGAGGGAAACTTAAAATTCAAATCCTAGATCTAGGGTTTTGATGGCTATAAATAGGAACCTAGATCTAAGGGTTGAGGTTGTTCATTAGTTAGTTCAATTTCTCATCATTCTCTCTTCATCTTCCATCCACAAGTTGAGTGACATGACTTGTGTGAAACCCTAACCCTAATTCCACTCCAAATTCAAGATCCCGAGTACCAATCAAGTAAGAAGCCTTCAACCTTTTAGGAGCCGAGCCGATCTTCAATCGGGCAAGTGATCCAAGCCGATCCGCGACTCAAGGAGACGAGCGAAGCCAAATCAACGATCGAGTTCTTCCTCTTGTAGTTCTTGAGCGAATGTAACGAAATTGTTGATATAAATAAAAGGTGAAATTCTTTAATCTTGTTTTCTTTAAATTCTTGCATCATGATTAGATCTCAATTTGTGATTGTAGTTCTTGTTGTGATGTTTGAGTAAAACTCCTCTCGTTAAGGAGTCGAGATGATCAATAGAATGATGATGTAACAAATCTTAATACGATTCTTGAGTCCTACGAGTTTTGTAAACCCTAGCAAGTTCAAGAATCGATGACCCAGTTTCGTTGCGATACTTTCTTGATTGTGATCGCTCGAAATTAAGGATCTACGATCGTTTCTTGAATTTACTAGAGGCTAGAATGTGAATGATATCGACGAAAGAACAAGGGATAAGATGAAACCCTAGTTTCATAAGAAATCCCTAATTCTTGATCGATCATCATCGATCTAGTATCAATTCATCGAAGGATAAGAATACGTAATTGTAAGATTACATCACATCTATAGATCCGATCGATTCCTACGAGCCTCATTTAGATTCTTGATATTTGGTTTGGAAAAATCAACAAACTATCAATTCTTGATTCTATCTTTTCTTGTTATTAGATTTAGATTTTCTAATTCTTGAACTTCAAATATAAATCATGAATTGTTTTGTTTTGTTTTGTTTTCTTTAAAGTTTTGACTCATCTAATTCAAAAGACGAACGATTACACTTTCCCTGTGAACGATCCGCACTTACTAACGCGCTACATTCGACACCGTTATTGATTGTGGTCAAAATATTTTTGGTTGTGATTTCTATATAATTTTTCTCAAACGACACAACAAAAATCATTCAATCAAATGGCGCCGTTGCCGGGGATCATTTGAATTGATACTTTTACATCCAATCAAGAAATTATTTCAATCAAATGGCACCATTGCCGGGGACCATTTGATAAACACAACAAAAATCAACAATCAGGAGTCTCGTACATACTCAAGACAACGGCCCACATGTCCGGGACATAACCCTGTCAGCCGGATCGCTAGATCCTACCTAATATATATATCACTGCTCGAATGATCATCCTCTAAAACACGGTCCCGCTAAATACGATACTCTTTCCATTTCGATTTCCCCTTTTTCCCCAGGTTTACACTAGTTATGATTATGATTTAGTCGTGTACAAGTATACCAATAGTACGGTTTTACCACTGTTCACTGTATTAATCACTGTCACGAATCATTCACTTTCTATTGGCGTACTTGACACTCCTAAACCAATATCATTCACGCACGATAATTCAATGTCCACTGAAATATGACGCGCACTAATACTAGGTATATGTCAATTGGGTAAGGTATGCGTATAAATGCAGTTAATAAGTCATGTATGATATGAACCAATATGCACGTCATAAGCTTACAAAATTGCAGTAATTCATATGTTCAGAATTCAACGAAATGATACAAATACGATAACAAGTACACTCAGTCAACAGTTCATCAAAATTTGTTTTAGTTCAATCTGGTTTCCGGTATTCAAGTTACAGCCGTTTCATTTTAAGTGCTCGCTGCATGAAATTCAGTTTCTGAACTGAACGTCCGTTTTGCGACACGAATTTCACCCAGTTGGGATCAAAATTTTGCGACGCTACAGTTGAATAAAATCTAGGGTTTTCACTAGGGTTTTCAACGCAACCGACGGATTCTCAATCGCGTCTGTACGTCAAAAGTTATACACTGTTCAACACTAGTATGTCAATTCTGATTCGGTTTTGGACTGTTATACGTCCTGTTCTTTTAAATTACAGATCAAATAGTAACCGACGATAAAACGGAATGAAACCACTTGTGTTATTTAGCTAATAGATTCACCTTTAATAAAATGCAGAGTTCCGCAATATACGAGTTCAGGAAACAAGGTAGTACACATTACGGGACAGAAAACAGTAACCAGAGTCGCTCTGGACTGCAGTCCAGAGCCGCTCTCCGAACCAATTATTGTCACACTTTCAGTACAGAAACCATTAGAAACTTGCATAGGGTCACAGGTCGTCGAGTCGGCTTCGATTTTAGCCCTCGAACGCATCATTTAAATATGTATACAATTTATGGTGATTTTAACAATTTTCAGATGCGGGAAATTCCCAGTTTTCACGGGTGTATTTGGGGGTGTTCGTTTTAGTCATTAACAGTCATATTTTCCAGTGAAATTTCTACACAGTATTCATTATCACAACGGCCAACACAGGCAATCCAATCCCGTCAAATTAGATGAAGATTTTCATTGGGATCTTACATTGAACAGTTGTATCATATAATTTATCGGGAATTGTAAATATGAAATTTATACGATTTTAGTTTGTAACACGAATAAATTAGCATGTAGCAAGTAGGGTACTTGCCTGGAAATGCTTTGGGCGATGCCCGACAGCGGCAACGTCACGAACGCGCGACGAACGGCGTGGTTTGGTTTCACGGCCTCGGCTCGCGATTCGGGTCCGACGTCCGAGTTGCCCGGAGATGGCTTGTGCTCGCTGGATGCGGAGGGGAGGCTCTGTGGATCTCCCGGGATGTGCTGAGGTCGACGACGGTCGATGGCGTCGCTCCGGCGATGGCAACAGGGGTGTTTGGATCTTAGTGGTTAGGGTTTGCTGTTTTGGAGGGAGAGAGAGAGAGTAGGGGGCTCGGGTGTGGATTTTGGAGGAGGTGGCGGAGATGCAGAGGGTGCAGAGGTCGACGGGGTGTTTCAGGTCAGTGGGGGCTCGCCGGCGTCGAGCGTAGGTGGTGGTCGAATGGGTGCAGGGGAGCTTGGCAGGGGGTGCTCGGTTGATGGAGGAAGAGGCTGCAGTGGTAGTGGTGTTGGTAGGGGAGAAACGAGGGAGGAGGACGAGGTGGTTCGTCGTCGTCGTCGGAGGGAGTGGCGAGGTGCAGAAGTTGGCAGTGGGTTTCGTGGGAATTTTTTTTGAGAGGGAGGAGAGTTTTGAGAAGGAGTTGGAGAGCGAGAGGGAGATGAGGAGTAAGGAGTAAGCGACGAGCAGTTTGAGAGGATCGCGAGTGGGTGCACGGGTCGTGGGGCAACGGCACGCGACGTGGCCGCGAGAGTCGGCGCAAAAGTTGCGAGCGGGAAAGTGTACGTTGGGGAGAAGGAGAAGGAGTCGAAGCGGGTCGGGTTTGGGTCTAGCGGGCGCGGTGAGGGGAAGGGCTAGGCTTGGGCCAGAGGGTTATTTTTTTTTGTGTTTTAATTCTCTAAAATTTCATTGTGCTCAGGGAAAGGCCGGCGGGAAAATTGAAATAATTTATTAGGGAAAGGAGAATGGGCCGGGGATTAATTGCTGGAAAATAAAATTCGTGTTGGGCTGTGGTTTAAATAAAAAGGGAATCTAATTTATTTGGTTTTGTTTTTAATCTTGGTTTGGTCTTTGATTGGTTTAACGGTTTTGGAAAAATTTAAACGTTGGAACTTAAGCACTAATCTTCACACAAGGTAGTAATACGGGAAAAATGGGGATACTGATTGGGGACTCGGGAACTGTATGAAAAATTTCATAGATGGGGAACGGGGATTTACAGAAATATTATAGATATATTTATAATTCAAAAAATAAGCGAAATTTTATCTTCAGAAATGAATGATTTGATTTTCTTTAATGTCATATTCTAGTTCTTTTTTTTAAAAAAATTCGAAAACATTAGTGGATACTGTTATTGGGCAACATTTCATTTGTTAATTTGGGATGTGTTTGATTTTAATTAATAATTTGAATAGTGATTGTTTAATTGAAAGTAATTCCCCAGAGGAAAAAAAAATCCCGGCTCCGCCACTGAGTTAGAAGATAGTAAAGGATGGCAGCAAAGGAAGAAGATGGAGGTAGATGAGAGAGGCGAAGACGAGAGTATGATAGGAAGAGGAGGGATCACTATACTTGGGTTAACAAAGAGTAAACAGCATGATAATTTATAAGACTGACTCGGTTTAGGAAACATACATGGAAAACAGAATCTGAAAGTGAGAAAATCTATAGCAATGAAATGTAAACATTAAAGGAAACATATGTGGAAAACACAAGCCACTATATAATAGCAATGAAACATAAACATAAACTCAATTTGGGAAGTACATATGAAAATCGTTTTCTCACTGTAGTGCTTCAGTGCTTGGAGTAGCATTCTCTGTGAAATTTCAATTATCTTTGATCTTATATTAGACGTAGAGAAATTTCATAGCACTTTATGCTAAGGTCGCTTAGCGATTAACCTTTACGACTTGATATTCCTGGAAATAAATTTAGAATTGTAAAAACAGTGATGTGATATTCCTGGAGAAGTAAATTTATTTAAACTAAAAATGGTCCATTTTCTTTGTTGATGCAGCTTTGTGTTCACTTTCTAATTTTTTTTAACTGAATGAATTCCTGCTTGGTTGTTTTGCACTGTCCAGATTCTTTTGTTGTGGCATCGATTTTGCGGAACTTTACAGGAGATGCCTTGTGCTGGGGTTCTTAAGCCACAAAAATACACCTGAAAGTATAGCTAAAAAATGCAACAGCAGTCATCAATTCACAAAGATCAATATTTAGCGATTTATTAAATAATTCAACAATAGATTTGTAGTTGAAAAACCATCAAATTTGTGATGTAGTTGCCCTACTTATTACTTTTGAAGTAGGGAATCATGGATTTACAGTTGTCCTTGTTGAAAAGCTAATACAAAGTTATTGCAGGATTATGGAATGTGTTCATGCTATATACTCTCTTTTTGTTGATAATTTGTGATCACTACTCGTATTTTAGAGATTCAAGACTCTATGGCAGCTATTGAAATTTACTGCGTATTCCTTTAAATCATATCCAAGATTCGTAAGCACTCTTTCTCTCAAATCTTTCTGGTAAGGATTCTATTTCATGTTCATATTTCATACTTGAAGGTTGTCAATCCTTCGGTTATTTACGTTGTTATACCAACATATTTTTTTCTAATGAATATCAGTGGATGCATGCAAGGAAATTTCATCTTCATGCAGGTAAAGACGATGAAGGCGAATTTTAGTTTTCGGTTTTTCAAAAGCAGAGGAAGTGAACAAAGTTTCTCACAACAATTCTAGAACACGCGACATCTGCAATGTCAGAATCTTTCTTACACCATGATAGTTGTAAAAAGATGTGGATTGGTATTTACCTTTAATTTTCTGGTTAGAAGTGTTAATTTACAGCAGGTTTGATGCAGCATAAGAAAAATCATATGCATCAGTTAAAAATTATATATTTATATTTGCTATCAAGCACGTGCTTTCCATGTGCAAGATGCTAGGGCGCTGTGTAATGAAACGTTTCATTTTAGTGGGGTGCTTGCGGTTGGCAACCGTTCCCTCTTTTTGTTTCAAATTTCTCAAAACCGTCTATTTCTATTGTGTATAAATACTTGATCCATACATCAACAATCTTCCATGGATCAGAAAGAAGAATTGAAAAGTATTTTGTTTGTGTTGGTGCTTTGATTTTGCTTCTGTTTCTCTGTCGGGTATGACTTTAAGAATATTATGTTCATATATTTAGATTTCTTACTGGTGAATCCTTGTCTACAATATTTTTTTCAGGATTTAAAATGCTGATGTATCAAGCCTTTTCTTTAGTTTAAACATGAAAAAATGTTTTAAAAATCTTATCGAAGATCATGCCAGCCGTATCAGGTTAAAAACATAAATTTCTCATAAAACGAAATCGATATTAATTCGTGTTGTTTTAGTCTCCATGGTATTTTTAGGCACCGGATAGGGTTTTATTTACTTTGAAAATAAGCCATGCCTTATATTTCAATTAACCATTTATACACTTATGGTGGCTAAAAAATGAGAAATGTACAAATTGTTTGAGAAATTAACTCTGTTTCAGTAGCTTTATTTTGTTTTTCTTTTTTTTTTAAAATGGCATGTACAATATTATTAGCAGTTTTTTCTTCTTGGCCTCTGTTGTCAAAAAGAAGAACTATTTGAATTTTTGAATCTAATTAAGGGATCAACCAAAATTTGGAAGCCTTATAATAATATTGTCGAGGTTAAAAGGAAAACAAGTAGTTTGTAATCTTTGAGCCTGTATAATATTTTTAGGCTTCGAATGTAGTAGCTTGTATTGAAATTTACTTTTAAAAAAAATATTAAATTCTGTCTTGTTAGCCTTATAATAATATTGTCGAGGTTCAAATATATAAATTTCTCATAAATGGAAAATGAGTTGTTTATAATCTTTGAGCCTCTACAATATTTTTAGGTTTAGAGTGGAGTAGCTTGTATTGAAAATTACCTTTTAAAAAAAATTTAAACTCTGTTTTATTAGCCTTATAAAAATATTGTCGAGGTTCAAATATATAAATTTCTCATAAATGGAAAATGAGGAGTTTATAATCTTTGAGCCTCTACAATATTTTTAGGCTTAGAAAGGAGTAGATTTTATTGAAAAATAGTTCTAAAAATATTAAAATTCTTATCTTGCTAGTCATATAACAATATTGCCGAGGTTTAAATATATAAACTTCTCATAAAAAATGCATTGTTTATAATCTTTGAGCCTCTACAATATTTTTAGGCTTAGAATGGAGTAGATTTTATCGAAAAATACTTTAAAATAAATATTAAAACTCTTGTGTTACCCTTATAACAATATTGTTAATATTGTCGAGGTTCAAATATATATAAAAATATATATGAGTTGTTTATTATTTCAATTTTTGAATCTAATTAAGGAATCAACCCAAATTTGGAAACCTTATAATAATATTGTCGAGGTTAAAAGGAAAACGTGTAGTTTGTAATCTTTGAGCCTCTACAATATTTTTAGGTTTAGAATGTAGTAGCTTCTATTGAAATTTACGTTTAAAAAAAATATTAAATTCTGTCTTGTTAGCCTTATAACAATATTGTCGAGGTTCAAATATATAAATTTCTCATAAAAGGAAAATGCGTAGTTTGTAATCTTTGAGCCTTTACAATATTTTTAGGCTTAGAACGCAGTAGCTTCTATTTGAAATTTACTTTTAAAAAAATATTAAATTCTGTCTTGTTAGCCTTATAACAATATTGTCGAGGTTCAAATATATAAATTTCTCATAAATGGAAAATGAGTTGTTTATAATCTTTGAGCCTCTACAATATTTTTAGGTTTAGAGTGGAGCAGCTTGTATTGAAAATTACCTTTTAAAAAAATTTTAAACTCTGTTTTATTAGCTATATAAAAATATTATTGAGGTTCAAATATATAAATTTCTCATAAATGAAAATGAGGAGTTTATAATCTTCGAGCCTCTACAATATTTTTAGGTTTAGAATGGAGTAGATTTTATTGAAAAATAGTTTTAAAAATATTAAAATTCTTATCTTGCTAGTCATATAACAATATTGTCGAGGTTCAAATATATAAACTTCTCATAAAAAATGCATTGTTTATAATCTTTGAGCCTCTACAATATTTTTAGGCTTAGAATTGAGTAGATTTTTTCGAAAAATACTTTAAAATAAATATTAAAACTCTTGTGTTACCCTTATAACAATATTGTTAATATTGTCGAGTTTCAAATATATATATAAATATATATGAGTTGTTTATTATTTGAATTATTGAATCTAATTAAGAAATCAACCCAAATTTGGAAGCCTTATAATAATATTGTCGAGGTTAAAAGGAAAACAAGTAGTTTGTAATCTTTGAGCCTCTACAATATTTTTAGGCTTAGAATGTAGTAGCTTCTATTGAAATTTACATTTAAAAGAAATATTAAATTCTGTCTTGTTAGCTTATAACAATATTGTCGAGTTTCAAATATATAAATTTCTCATAAATGGAAAATGAGTTGTTTATAATCTTTGAGCCTGTACAATATTTTTAGGTTTAGAGTGGAGTAGCTTGTATTGAAAATTACCTTTTAAAAAAATTTTAAACTCTGTTTTATTAGCCTTATAAAAATACTGTCGAGGTTCAAATATATAAATTTCTCATAAATGGAAAATGATATAATCTTTGAGCCTCTACAATATTTTTAGGCTTAGAACGGAGTAGATTTTATTGAAAAATAGTTTTAAAAATATTAAAATTCTTATCTTGCTAGTCATATAACAATATCGTCGATATTCAAATATATAAACTTCTCATAAAAAATGCATTGTTTATAATCTTTGAGCCTCTACAATATTTTTAGGCTTAAAATGGGGTAGATTTTATCGAAAAATGCTTTAAAATAAATATTAAAACTCTTGTGTTACCCTTATTACAATATTGTTAATATTGTCGAGGTTCAAATATTTATTATTTGAATTTTTGAATCTAATTAAGGAATCAACCCAAATTTGGAAGCCTTATAATAATATTGTCTAGGTTAAAAGGAAAACGAGTAGTTTGTAATCTTTGAGCCTCCACAATATTTTTAGGCTTAGAATGTAGTAGCTTCTATTGAAATTTACTTTTAAAAAAAATATTAAAAAATATTAAATTCTGTCTTGTTAGCCTTATAACAATATTGTCAAGGTTCAAATATATAAATTTCTCATAAATGGAAAATGAGTTGTTTATAATCTTTGAGCCTCTACAATATTTTTAGGTTTAGAGTGGAGTAGCTTGTATTGAAAATTACCTTTTAAAAAAAATTTAAACTCTGTTTTATTAGCCTTATAAAAATACTGTAGATGTTCAAATATATAAATTTCTTATAAATATTTTTAGGTTTAGAATGGAGTAGATTTTATTGAAAAATAGTTTTAAAAATATTAAAATTCTTATCTTGCTAGTCTTATAACAATATTGTAAAAAATGCATTGTTTATAATCTTTGAGCCTCCACAATATTTTTAGGCTTAGAATGGAGTAGATTTTATCGAAAAATACTTTAAAATAAATATTAAAACTCTTGTGTTACCCTTATAACAATATTGTTAATATTGTCGAGGTTCATATATTGTTATAAGAAATCAACCCAAATTTGGAAGCCTTATAATAATATTGACGAGGTTAAAAGGAAAACGAGTGTCTTGTTAGCCTTATAACAATATTGTCGAGGTTCAAATATATAAATTTCCCATAAATGGAAAATTAGTTGTTTATAATCTTTGAGCCTCTACAATAATTTTAGGTTTAGAGTGGAGCAGCTTGTATTGAAAATTACCTTTTAAAAAAATTTTAAACTCTGTTTTATTTGCTTTATAAAAATATTATCGAGGTTCAAATATATAAATTTCTCATAAATGGAAAATGAGGAGTTTATAATCTTTGAGCCTCTACATTATTTTTAGGCTTAGAACGAAAAATAGTTTTAAAAATATTAAAATTCTTATCTTGCTAGTCAAATTTGGAAGTCTTATAATAATATTGTCGAGGTTAAAAGGAAGACGAGTAGTTTGTAATCTTTGAGCCTCTACAATATTTTTAGGCGTATAATGTAGTAACTTCTATTGAAATTTACTTTTAAAAAAAATATTAAATTCTGTCTTGTTAGCCTTTTCTCTTAAATGGAAAATGAGGAGTATATATTCTTCGAGCCTCATAAAAAATGCATTGTTTATAATCTTTGAGCCTCTACAATATTTTTAAAGCCTCATAAAAAATGCATTGTTTATAATCTTTGAGCCTCTACAATATTTTTAGGCTTTTAAAACTCTTGTGTTACTCTTGAGTTTCAAATATATATAAAAATATATATGAGTTGTTTATTATTTCAATTTTTGAATCTAATTAAGGAATCAACCCAAATTTGGAAGCCTTATAATAATATTGTCGAGGTTAAAAGGAAAACGAGTAGTTGTCTTACACCGAGATCTCATAAATGGCTTTAATATAAGTTAATGGATAGTGGGGAAATATCCATATCAGTCATTTATCATTATCATGACCTCATCTTGACTCTCTCCATGGCGACATAAATCTTATAACTTCTCATTGCTATATAACATACTTTCTCATCCTGTATGTGTGTGCACCAGTGTTTTATATTAAACAAACATATGAAAAATATGAAGAAAAAAAGAATTATTTATGTCATATAATGATACAACAATTTATCACATTCTACGCAATCATAGAGATTTAACATGTCCCATTTACACATCTCTAGGAATTGGTTTAGTAAAAGAATCCGCAACCATATGCGTAGAAATATATTGAATGACTGCTTCTTTCTACGCAATCATAGAGATTTAACATGTCCCACATACACATCTCTAGGAATTGGTTTAGTAAAAGAATCCGCAACCATATGTGTAGAAATATATTGAATGACTGCTTCTTTCTTCTCAACTGTGTCTCTCACAAAGTTGTACTTAATATCAATATGCTTAGTTCTGCAATGATATTTTAGATCTTTCGTGTAATCAATCGCTGCCCGACTGTCATAAAATATCGTTACTGACATTGGAATGTCAGTCAATACTCCCAAATAGTGTAAAATTCTCTTGAGCCATATTTGCTTCTTGTATTGCTGCAGAACATGCCACAAATTCCTCCTCCATCGTTGATAAGGCTATGCATGTTTGCTTCTTACTATCCAGGAGATGGTGACATTATTAAGTAAGAAAACATATCCTGACGTTGATTTATGTTCAGTTAGGGCTTAATCAGCATTCGAGATATCTGAAATATGAAAATCCTCTTAGATATCATAGGGAATAATTCACAGAACCTTTCAGATATCTGAAAATCCTTTTTACAGCTTTCCAATATGTTCTTGGATTTGATTGATATCTACTCACGAGACTCACGACATAACAAATATCCAGCCGAGTACACATCATTTCGTACATCAGGCTCCCAATAGCACCGGAATAGGGAACATTTTTCTTTTCATTTCGCTCTTCTAGGGTCTTAGGACATAACCTAAGGCTTAAAACCCCGTCTTTCGCAATGGGGTTGTCAATGGGTTTGCAACGGTCTCTTTGGATCTTAACCCTGAGAATATAATTTGCATCACCCATGTCCTTCATTTCAAAATTGGACGACAACCATTCTTTAATGGTGAAGTGATAGTATCACAAATCTATCTTCAGACTGCTTTACATACACATAGTGGTCTTCATCAATCATCACAAATCCAAATGTTATCATGGATTGATGAAATTTCAAATACGGCTGTCTGGATAGTTGAAGTCTGCATACTTTGCTCTCCTGACCTTTAACAATGAAACCTACGGGTTGTTCCATGTAGATTTCCTCATCCAATTCTCTATAGAGGCAAACCAAACTATAGAAGAAAATGTTTCTTTGTAATCTACAACTTCTTGTTAGGTATAACCTTTTGCAATAAGACAAACATTATATCGTTCAATAGATCCATCTGCATTACGCTTAATTTTGAGAATCCATTATTCCCAATTGCTTTGCGTCCTGGCGGAAGATCGACCAAGTCCCAAACATGGTTGGTTCTCATTGACTCTATTTTCTCTTCCATCGCATTTTTCCATTCTTCCTTTGCAAGATACGAGAGAGCTTCTTTCACTGTTTGTGACTCTTCGCCATCTTGAGTAGTAACAATAAATACTTATCTCTCAATCTCAAAACGATAATGCTACGGTTACTCCTTCGCATTAGAGCTTCTTGTCGAATAGACTCACTAGGTATTTCGCTCCCATCTGGATCAAGATGTCTAGGCATTTCCTCATTTTCCTCAACTACATCAGGACGTTTGGGGAAATCCTCATTGACCCTAAGTACGCTAAAATCGTGACACGCCTGTCGTCTAAAATCCCGTCACGAGAAACCTAGTCACGCCTTTAGCCATGATCATGTCTCTTTTTCGTTACGATTAAGACCGTGACCAATATACGTGGCGTCACCAAAAACGGATCAAACAACTAAATGAAATCTATATAGGATCAATATTCACCATTATAATCATGACCATTTTATGGTCACGGTTTAAACCGTGACCATATATCTTGTATGGTCACTGTCACGCACCGCTTCCTAAAATACGGAATACGAGGGGTGACTGGGCCAGCCATGCTCCTATGGTAAGGAAATAATCCCGCCGTAGTCACACTTCGGCTTCTAGCATTACATGGTATAGTCAGTAAACAGTGTAAGAGCGACGCATATAGAAAGAAGGGCAGGTCCTGCTCCGTGACTGGATCCACTTCATCCTCTGAGCATGCACACTCAGGTCGTCAGGGCGACGCATATAGAAATAAATATATATAATGGGTACAATGTTATTAAACATGAAAGGCGCAACAGAATACAGAACATGAGAATAATAAACATCAAATAAATATGAACAGTGCGATATGAGCATCATGTCGATAAACCAGGCAATGTGTATGTCGCTACTTATCAGTCACTAAGTTGATGAAATCAATTGGTGGAAAGGACGTGTTTACCAAGGGTCTCGTACGTCTCGTGCATGTCTGAGACTACGGTCCACTGTTGCCCGGGACATAACCCTGCAGCCGTGCCGCTAGGCTCATGACCTAATGTGTGTGTATATATATATATCACTAATAGCGAATGATTCTCTAAGTCACCGTACCTCGCTAAATACGAGTTCAATTCCACCTTGATTTCCCCCATTTCCCGGGTCATAATATGTATTCAAGTGTTAGATAGGTTGTGAACAAATACGTATCGCTTTCACTTTTAATCACATTTCCATTTATCAGTATCACTTTCGTATTTGCCACAACCCAATCACTAACACTTATAAATCGACAATGCACAACAGTCGCTAGGTCTCAGTGTAACGATTACTATACAGGAGGTATAGAGCAAACACAAAATAGGTAGAAATGCACTGAACGGATATTCATTAAATCACGACACTCAACGCCACATGACTTGCAAAATTCATCATAAATCACCCGTATAGAATTGACCGAAATGATATAAAAGGCGTATAATGTATACTTGATTATCTACGCGGTAAAAGTAGTTTCATGTCAAACGGAATTCAGGTTAGGGACTTATCGTCATTTTAAATCAGTGATCAGTTGCTGGAATTCCAGTTTCAGAACTGGAAGTCCAAATTCGCGCGCAGTTTACTAGGGATTATGTTCAGATTCAGGTGTTTCCCCAGTTGAATAAAATCTAGTTCTATCTGTTAGGTTTCCAACGCATCAAGAGGATTATCAATAGTCTTCTTGTACTAGAAGTTACGTCCTATTTAATGTGACGGTGTAAGAAATGTCACAAACGACTTTGAAACTGCACGGGACCAGATTCATGTGTTAGTTAACTAAATTATCTACGCTTTTATATGGGGATCCACTCATTCTCAATTTTAAGTAAGGACGTGCATGTATTTAAATTCAGGTATCCTCATGAAATGCTGCCCCGGACTGCAGTCCAGTGCCGCATTCGCAGCCAAATCTCATTATAGTAATCTATAAATGCCGAGAAATAAATTATGTATCATTCTAGATTATCAAGTTGGCTTCGATATGAGCCATAGAACATCACTTTCCAAACTGTATTGAATTTACAATGATTTTAACGAGGTAACATGCGCGGTAAAATTTCAGATTTAGTGTCGCCTTTAGGGGGCGATTTTACATGATTATACACGATATTTTGCATCCGAATTCCTACACGGTATTCATAATCAATAAAGAGATCTAACTATCACAGGTTCTGCCATAACAAGATATGTTTTGGTTTATAGTTCGCATCAAACACTAGGGTAGTGTTTGGTAATCGGTCGTAAACACACATCTACACTACTATATAACAAAATAATCTAACATTATTATCTAGCTTAGGTATTAAGATAGCATGAACAACAAGAGATGGGTTTTCTCTTGCCTTTGGCGAGAGTGGCACGACTGAGGCGGCAACACGACACGGGCTATAACCACGGTACGGAGACGTCACGACACGATTCACGCGGGACTAGAACGGCTCTGGTGAGGACTTGGGGAGGCTCGGCATGATACAGAGGTGAGCACGGGTGCTGTGACATGGCGGTGAGGGCAGCGGAGCTCCGGGGTGTTGTGGCGACGAGAGAGGAGGTGGCGTCAGCGATGTCGAGCTTCGGTGGGGGTTGCAGCGAGGAGGGACGCGCTTGGGTAAGGGGATGGAGTTGAGAGGAGGCGAGGAGGTCGGGGCTCGTCGACGAGGTGGAGCTGGTGGTGGCTGCAGCGATGGATGCAAGAGCCCGGTGGGTCGATAGAGGCGGTGAGACGGTAGTAGGTTCGTGGCGTCGGTGGGCTCGAGCTGAAGGAGGAGGAGTTCGTCGGATGTGAAGAGGGAGCTCCGGGGATGGAGTTGGGTTAGCTTGGGAGCTCGAAGGCGTCGGTGGTCTTCGTGGCCATTGGGGAGCGAGTCTCGCGGAAACGTCGGCGAGGGACAGAGAGAGAGAGGAGGAGCGAGGATTTGGGGGAGGTGATCTCGAGGATTCGTTGGCATGGGGCGCGGTCGTCGCGGCGTGGGCGCGGTTCTCGCGGGCGTGGGTGAGAGGTAGGAGGAGACGTTGGGGAAAAGAAACGAGCGGGAAAAGAAAACGAGGCGAGGGAGAAGAAGAAGCAAGTGGGTGAGTCGGGTCGGGTTGTGTGAGTTGGGTCGGGTAGTGTTAGGGTTAGGTTTAGGAGTTAGGATTAATAATTAAATAAAATAATTAAAAAAATAATTAAAAATCTAAAAATGTGCAAAAATATTCTAGGAAAATCTGAAAAAAAATATACGAAAAAATATATACGAGAACCGGGGATTTACAGTCACGGTTTAAACCGTGACCAAAAGATTAAACCATAATATAGAATACCTGTTGTAGTAGGTAACCGTGACTATATAGACCTTATAGTCACGGTTTAAACCGTGACCATAAGGGAAAACCATAGTGAAGGTTAAACCATAATATAGAATACCTGCTATAGAAGGCAACCGTGACTATATCCTATGGTCACGGTTAAAACCGTGACCATATTATCAAATTTTTTAAACAGAAATTTACGCGCTCCACACGTGTTACTTTCAATTATAACCAACAATAGATAATGATAATATGATCAAATCTCACGCAATTATAACAATCAAGAAGTAATATGATTAGAATCAAACGCAATTATAAACAAAATATATACACCAAACAGTATAATCAATAAACCAATAAAACAAATGTTTGTATCAACAAATCAAATGTTTGTATCAAAAAATCAATAATCTCTGGTCGTTGGGACGATCCAGCTCCATGTCCCTTGACATGAACATACTCCCAAACTCGTCTCGTATAGCCTTCCTGATAGCCTTCACGTTTGACCGCCTCGGCCCCTCGATCTGCGCCTCAAGCATATCGACCTACACATTAAGCTGCTCCACTCGATCTTGGAGCCGACGAATCTCCTCCTGCAATGCAGCGGCCACATTTGCCCGCGTCTAGGCCACAGCGTACTTGTGGACAGACGGAGGTCTGGCAAAGTATCGGTGGCCCCGGGACCAACGCCGCGCTCATAACCATCGTGATGTCCGCCGGATATCGAATCCAGAACAGGGACAATGGCGGTAATTGAGTCGTCGGGGCCAAGTCCTAAGGCGTTTGTCCTCTCCTGGAACCGGGTCTGTGAAGATATATATATATATATATATATATATATATATATATATATACACGTGTTAATTTAAATACAGTATCGACTTAATTATATGAACTTACCATGTACTCGCTCGTGCCCCTGTGTAACGTGGACCATCCCCTGGCAGCAGTGTAGTTGGCGGGGTCTTTCTTTTTCTGCGATAAAATTAGGATTTATTTCAATAGGTAATTTGCGACAAAGAAAACATATATTTTTAAACGTCGAAATACACATGAGCTGGTGCTGAGTGCTAGCCTGCGACCGCTTCCTTTGGATCAGGATAGCACGTTCTCTGACGCCTTTATTCCGGTTCTCCCTGTTGTGAATCGACGCCGCCTTACAAATATAAAGAAGAAAATATTATATATCACAAAATATGATTTCATGTTATGTTATTATAATCTTAAAAATTAAATTTATACCTGAACATCATCACGCTCGTAAAACGCGACTAGCAGTGGTCAATCCTCACTCTAGACATCCTGAAAAATGGCCTCCATCATCGCCTCCCTTTATTCCTTAATCACCGTAGCCCAGGTAATGTAATGATGCTTCCTTCATATCAACGTCTCCACTTGATAGCCTCGCACTTAGATATGACCCAGTCTATAGGCCGATATGCATCGAACAGCGTAGGAACGCCATCCTCGCCGATGACGTCGATGTCCCTGGGTCTGAAATTACAAAAATTTAAATATGTATATATATATATATATATATATATATATATATATATATATATAACAACGATTAAATTTAAATGTATAAAAGGGTATGTGATACCTAGCTGATCAGTCATATTTATTGCATATATATATATAACAACGATTAAATTTAAATGTATAAAAGGGTATGTGATACCTGGTTGATCAGTCATATTTATTGCACATTTGCACAGTTATTTTCCCTATTATTATTAATTATTAAAAGGTGTTATTTATAATTTAATAACATATATGGGTTTATTTGTAAAAATATTTTTGTCATATGTTTCTTAATTTATAATTAATATAATTGGGGAATATATGCATATCATATTTAAATAAAATATCCATGAGATTATTAATTGTTAAAATATGCATATTATATCATATCAAATATTCTTAACCAATATTATTAAGATATCATATCATATCATATCATTGGTTGGAATATTATCTCAAATAAAACAAATGCTACTAACAATTTTATTTGAGATATTGTGCAGATTTAAAATAACAAATTAGTTCAAGACTGCAAAGAGGATTGAGGAAATCAAATCAAATCGAATGAGCAAACCAAATTTGCCGAATGTTAGGAGCAAATTGAAGAATCTCGCAACTGCAGAGAGAAAGAGATATTTTCGGAATATTTTTATCAGAAAAATCTCCTAACATCACGAAAATAATGCACAAAAAACCTGGAAACGCAACTCCATCAGAAGGCGGCGGAACCGCGATTAAAAGGAGCAAGCGGCGGCGGAAGCACGGTCTAATCGTGGCCGTTGGATATGAAAATTCAGAGGCGTGATCGTCTTTTCACATACTTTAAGTTGACATTAGGGTTTCAAGTTCCAGAGCCTATAAAAAGGACCGAGTGCATACTTGCTGATTCTTATAATTCTTGTGATATATTGCATAAGACTTCATGCAGAACTAACCTGCATGGTCCACTAACAAAACTTGTCACGCCCCGCTTCCCAGTAGATGGAAACGGTGACGTGGTAAGCCCACAACGTATGTATTATGAAAATAAATACGTTAAGTGTAATTAAGCAATATAACAATGAACACGTATGAAAGATACAATAATGAAAGCAAATACCTAAACAATGGCATACAAAAAGTAAGTGCAGGCTGGAAAGAACTGGTAGTCTGGCTGAGTAGCAAGCTGGTCCAAGTCCTCTGAGTTGGGCTCTATCTTCTCAGAGTCCGGTCCTCCTGACGAACATTCTAAAGAAAGAAATAGAAAAGAATGTCGTCAGCGAACTAGCGCTCGGTAAGTCCCAAAAGAAGTAAGAGAAGATAATATGTAATGTGAATAGAAAACCAAAAGAACAGCGGACATGTAAAGTTGTATATGATTATTCACAGGTATATGATAGTTGTTTTAACGTGGTTGTTTGTAGTTTGATAAAGAAGGTATTCATGTATACGAGAGGAGTCAATCTTACCCCGTGGACTATGGTAACATGTAGTACAAGGCCCCTTCATAACCCACGGACAACGGCACGTGAATTCATGTAGATGTCTTTTAAAGTGACCTCTCGTGCCATGATATACGTTTCGTATCAATCTACCCCTTTATCCCCGCGTATTGTATTATATAGATTAAGATTACAGGTCTTGACTGAATTCATGAATATAAAATGTCCATGTTCATGTTCAGGATGTAATCATGTGTTCAAGCAGTCATGTCAAGTTATAACCATGGTTCGGTTAAGTCGAGTCAAGTATACAAGTTTGAGTTTAATGTTTGGATTCGAGTATTCAAGTTCATGATCAAGTATGCAAGTTCGTACTTGATTTTGGATTTTGGTTTGAGTTTGGACTCAGATTGAGTCAGACACTTGTGAACGAATTTAACTATTGACTTTCTTAGGTTCGGGAGTAATCGGCAACTGCTGTACATTGACGGCAGGATTTGTGTCTTTTTTCAAGACAATAGTCATGGATAACTCCGTTAAATTGTCTAACCTAAATAGGTAAGCACTCACTTTCTCCGACTCCCTGGGGCTCAAGAGAATTGATCCTGCTTAAATCTATATTAAACTAGAGTCCTTAAAATATTGTTTTGCATATCTCAAAGGGGTTTTATGAAAAATATTTTAATATAGTTTAAGAAATAAACCTCGAGGGTGATTTATAATATTTAGGGTTTTCATGAGCATGTATTTTAATTATTGGGATATTTTACTAATAAATACCCAACTTTTAAAAGTTTATGGTATTTTATTGAAAACTAGCCCTTTTATGTAACTTAATGGTATTTTATTAACATTTTAATGTTTCATTTTAGAAAATATAGTTTCATAATATATTGAAAATACGAATTGAAATGAAAAGAAGAAGATATGAGAGGGAGTTCCACTTTACCGGAAAAGGGAGTTCTAAGTTTAAAAAAATGTATCGGAAGTAACTCCACTTTACCGATATATGTTTAGGAGATGAATTGAGATGAAAAGAAGAAGAGATGAGAGGGAATTACGGCTTGGTAATATTGAGAAGAGAGTAAGAAAGAAGGGAGGGGGCTTCATGGCGTAGCGGGAACTCCGGAACGGCTTCGATCTTCGATGGAAAGAGCTTGGTTGCTAACTCCACTTGACTCCACTTGCACTTAGAAACTGTTGAGGTGATTTTGCTAGAAATTTTCAGAATAGAGGGGAGTTAGGGCATGGGGTGGTATTTATAGTGAAGAATTAAGGTTTGGGAATTAAAATTTTGGATTAAAAAGTATTAAAAAGGTGTTAAATGGTGAATTGAAGAGTCTCTGTTTGATTGCAAGAAAATCAAACAGTGCAGGGGAGTTAAGGGGAGTCGAAGAGGTGTGTGTGCAAAGCACGGAGCCATTTGGGCTCATCTTGACCGTCGGTGCCGGCCCAATCATGGGTTTGGGCCGTCGGATCTTGAGGCATTGTCTCGAGATTCGTGCCACGTGGGTATATCTGTGTTTACTCCATTTTGCCCCTTTTCTTGATTTTTCTGAAACTTTTCATTTCTCCGTGTATTGCACGTGCAACTCTTGGGCTTTCAAAAATTAAAAAGAAAAAATCTAAATATAATTGAGTCTGATAGGAATCGAACGCACAGGCTATGTCACAGCAGTGTAGAGGCTTTACCAGTGAGCTACAGGCTGTTTCTTGCTTTTATTTAACAAAACAACTTTTAACTCTTACACATGTTGTAATACTCTTTTCTGTATAATAACAAGAAAATTTCTGTATAGTGATTTCAGAATCGTTACATTCTGCCCTCCTTATAAAAATTTCGTCCTCGAAATTTACAATTATATAGGGACTAATTCTCAAAAAGGTAAGGGTATTGTGCATGCATATTTTCTTCTCTTTCCCAAGTTGATTCTTCTGGCGAATCCTTTCTCCGCATCACTCGGACCAAGTTTCTCCTTGTTCCATAATGTTTTCACCTTTCGGTCCAGGATCTCAACTAGTTGTTGCTCGCAGGTCTGGTCGGTTTGTACTGTGAGCTCTGAGTGATCAAGTATATGGCTGGGGTCACTCATATATCATCGTAGCTGGTATATGTGTACGTTGTGCACTCCTTCCAATGAGGGTGGTAGTACTAAACGGTATGCCACTTCTCCAACTCATTCGAGTATGTCGAATGGTCCGATATATCTTGGACTTAACTTACCCCTTTTTCCAAAACGTATCACTCCTCTGTTTGGAGAGATCTTCAGGAAGACATGGTCTCGAGGTTGGAACTCCAGATGTCAACACTTTGCATCTGCCCAATGATTCTGTCGGTCTTGGGCTATGCGCATCTTTTCCCTGATCGTGCGAACCATGTCCACAGTTTCTACGATCATCTCTGGTCCAAGGAGTTCACGATCTCCAACGTCGTTTCAACTTAACGGGGAACGACATTTCCGTCCGTAGAGTGCTATGAATGGTTCCATTCCAATACTTTCCTGATAGCTGTTGTTGTATGAAAACTCCACAAGGTGTAGGTGATCTTCCTACGAGCCTCCGAAGTCTAACATACATGCTCTCAGCATGTCTTTCAGGATCTGAGTTGTTCGCTCGGACTGTCCATCTGCTTGTGGATGATACGCTATGCTGAAATTCAGACTCGTCCCCATACTAGCTTGCAGACTCTGCCAAAATTATGATCAGAATCTTGTATCAAGATCGGAGACGATGCAGATAGGTACCCCGTGTAATCTCATGATCTTCTGCATGAGTTTATGGGCATTAAAACAAATATGGTACATCTTGAAGGGTTAACTCTTACTTTAGAATTTTACTCACCTCCATGTACTTCCTTGCTAACTTTTCGGTTGACTGGCCAACTTGAAATGGAATAAAGTGAGCTGACTTGGTAAGGCAATTCACAATAACCCAAATTGCATCGTTACCCTTCATGATGCGAGAGAGTGCAGTCACGAAGTCCATGGTAATGTGCTGCCATTTCCATTCTGGGATTGGTAATGGCTGAAGTAGACCAGCAGTTCTGTGATGTTCAGTCTTCACTTGCTGACACACCGAATACTTGGTTATGCTCCTTGCTACTTCCCGCTTCATTCCATGCCACCAGTAGTGTTTCCATAGATCCTTGTACAACTTCGTGCTACCCGGGTGTACCGAATACGAAGAGCTGTGAGCTTCTTTCATCAACTCTTCTCGAACAGGTCCGATTGGCCCGCATAAATGACTTCCATATCGCAAAAATCCATCTTCGTGGATGATGAAGTCAGTTCATAGTCCACTTTCTACTTGTTCTCGGATCTTTTGTAGCTTGGTATCATTTGCTTGAGCTGCCTTGATCTGATTTACAAGAGTGGATTGGACTTGTAAGTTCATCAAATATGAAGCGTTACCTGGCACAACTACTTCAATCTCCAATCCATTCAATTCTTGTTGTAGTCTCCACTGAGCGGGGATGTTCATTGCTAATGGCTGGCGACTAAGGGCATCGGGAACTACGTTCACCTTTCCAGGATGATACTGTAGGTTGATGTCGAAGTCTGCCATGAGTTCTAGCCATCTTCTCTGCTGCATGTTCAGTTCCTTCTGAGTAAATACATACTTCAGACTTTTGTGGTCAGTGTATATATCCACTCATTCTCCTAAAAGATAGTGGCGCCAAATCTTGAGTGCGAAGATGACGGCTGCCAATTCCAGATCATGTGTTGGATAATTGCGCTTATGGACTTTTAATTGTCTGATGCAAAAGCCATAACCTTTCCATGCTGGTGTAAAACACATCCTAATTCTTTACCGGACGGATCACAATGCACGACGAATCCGCCAGATTAATCCGGTATTACAAGGATAGGAGCAGAGGTTAATCTCGTCTTGAGTTCTACAAAAGCCTTTTCACATGCTTCTGACCACACGAATACTTCGTCTTTACGTGTAAGCTTGGTCAGGAGTGCTGCGATTTTTAAGAATCCTTCGATGAACCGTCGGTAGTATCCTGCTAAGCCCAAGAAACTTCGTATATCTTTCACTATCTTTGGTGTTGGCCACTCACTGACAGCTGACATCTTAGCTGGATCTACAGAGATTCCTTTGCCTGAAACGATATGTCCAAGAAATCCGACTTGATCTAGCCAAAACTCACACTTGTTGTACTTGGCGTAGTGCTGATGTTGTCGTAATGTCTCCATAACAATCCGTAAGTGCTTGGCGTGTTCTTTCTGATTCTTTAAATACACCAGGATGTCGTCGATGAAGATAACAACAAACTTGTCTAAGTACTCTCGGAAAACTTGATTCATCTAGTTCATAAAGATGGAAGGTGCATTGAACACTCCAAATGGCGTTACGAGATATTCATAATGGCCATAATGGGTCCTAAACGCCGTCTTCGGAATGTCAGACTCTTTAACCTTCACCTGATGATAACTCGAACGAAGATCTAGTTTTGAAAAGACACAAGACCCACTTAACTGATCGAAAAGGTCATCGATGCGCGGTAGTGGATACTTGTTCTCAATCATCACTTCATCCAGAGCTCGATAATCCATACACATCCTGCAGGAACCTTCATTATTTTTCATTAGTAACACCGGAGATCCCCAACTTGAAGTACTGTGTCGGATCCAACCTTTCTTCAGTAGTTCATCCAACTGAATACGGATCTCTTTCAATCCCTCTGGACTTAATCGGTATGGAGCTTTGATTACAAGTTGTGCACTAGGTTGTAGATCAATACTAAATTCAAAAGCTCATTCGGGAGGCAAACCTGTTATGTCTTCAGGGAACACATCCTTGAACTCTCGAACTACTTCAGGCTTTTCTTCTTCCGCAGGTAGAAAGAACACTTCTGCATTCTTCGGTTTAGCACGATAGCTTCCTGGATCCAAGGTTCTATCTCCACTTTTGAAATAGAAGACTCGGTGATCTAGTATCTTAAATACTACCCTCCTTTGACGGCAGTCAATAGTAGCATAGAATACTACCGACTAATCCATTCCCAACATAACATCGAAATTTGGTATGTCTGGTACTTTGAAATTTGCGTAGAATTCTCGACCGCAAACTACAACTGGGCACCGATCATATCCCAAAGTTGCTTTCAAGACTCCATTCCCGGAACTGACATTCCAGCTTGAAATGAGTGGCTTCATGGGAATCACGTGCGTTCTCACAAATCGTTGTGACATGAAACAATGCGAAGCTCCAGTGTTAAAAAGTGTGAGTGCGGGAAGGGCGGCTACTAGTATAGAACCTAAGTTGGGTGAGGTTTGTTTACCGCCGAAAGCCGGGGAAGATAAACGTCTTGCCTAAATTTGGGAGCAGATGCTATTTAGATTTATCCGTCCACATCTCCGAAGATGCCAAGTTAATTTATGGCACCGTGCATTGGAGGTTTGGACGGATGCGGCCATTGTAGCAGACTTCATCATTTTCCTCCTCGTCGGCGAGGGGTTTTTGATTGTGGGGACGTTCTTCCCTACAGGCGCAACCCTCTGCAGTTAATTACGTTACTGCATCGCGGTAACCACTTTCTCCTGCTCCAGAAGGTCACTTCGTGTCGTGTGTGTTTGTTTTATTTTTGGTTGCCTGTAGATTGTATACGGAGACTAATTTATATTGTCGCCCGTAGGGCGTGGATGAGTCCAAATCCGCATATTCTTAAATTTGTATTTGGTTTGATTTAAGGATCGTTAATCTTGTTTGAGATTAAGATCAACTTAAATGTTTGTTAAGGATACGTTAGGCCGATATTGGACTAAGATCTACTTAATGGGGGTTTGGGATCATTTTTGATCCAACAAAAGAGCATTTGGGCTCTATTGTTTTAGTTTAGGGACGTTACGGTCCGTAGATCACCATTTTTGGGGTGAGGGTTTAGTTTAAGGACCTTATAGTGCAGAGCTAGTTTAAGGACGTTGCGGTCCAGAGCTAGTTTAAGGACATTGCGGTCCATTGGGATGTGCTCATGGGTTTGGGAATGCACCAAAGAGTTGTTGGTTATCGGGATCCTCCACCTCTCTGAAGACGTTGAAGAATTATAACGACATGTATCAGAGGTATGGAGAGATGCACCCTTGAACCGAATTCCAGATTGAAGGGTGGTGGAATAAACATCATTTTAGATACCATATGTTAGGAGATCATTGGTCATCTTTGGAACTAAGATCGATTTGGGGAGACATGAGCATAGGAGGGCTAGGTTGATTGGTGATCAAAAGGGTTTTGGCCTCGGGAAACTTGGCTAATTTGGGCTAAGGTTAGCCTCTCACAGTGTTAAACACTAATATCTGCTTGGCGCTCACGTGCTCCCACGTGAGGCTCTAAAGCAGTATTAAACACTGAAATTTGGAGCGCTCACGTGTGGTACGTGAGGCTCCTAAGAATTGGGCACTGATTCTTTGGGTTTATTCCCTTTTTTTTATAAGTGATAAGCACTATTGGGGGTCACGTAGGATCACGTGAGGCGCCCCAAAATGGGAACTGTCTTTGGATTTATCCCCCTTTTTCTTTTGAAAGTACTAAGCGCTATTAGAGGGTCACGTGGGATCACATGAGGCGCCCTAAAATGGGAACTGTCTTTGATTTATTCCCCTTTTTCTAAGAACTATTAGGGGGTCACGTGGGATCATGTGAGGCGCCCCAAATGGGAACTGTCTTTGATTTGTTCCCTTTTTCCTTTTGAAAGTGCTAAGAACTATTAGGGGGTCACGTGGGATCACGTGAGGCGATGTCAGTTGTTCCTTTCGATCCTCAGAGGTGCTCACATGGGAACACGTGATCTGTTGTGATAGTGTTGAACGCTAATCATTTATTTTATGTGCATGGGGATCTTATTCTTAGTTTTGAGAATTTCACGTCCCTTGTTTTATAAGAATTAAATTCTTATGCAGGGTTAAACCCTAGTTTTATTATAGGAATTAAATTCCTATATCTTTAGGAAGAATTAATTTCTTCAGACTTAGTTCTTTCCTCTCAGTTTTAAGTCTGCATGACAGAATCTCTCCGATGAGAATTAAATTCTCAACTTGTGGGGAGATCTGCTTCTGCAGACCTCAACCAGAGGAAGAACTAAGTTCTTTTTTTATAGAGTTAAACACTTGGAGCGGTGAAGAAGAGATAAAATGATCTCTAGGTCTTTCTTCTTACTTAGGGTTTTTTTTCTTAAAAGAGAAATCCTCTTCTTTTTTTTGTTTTCTCAGATCTTATGGGGGTTTTTTCTCTCTTTTTTAGATTTAATCTCCTTGCTCCTATTTATAGGAGAAAGAAAAAATCAATTTGTTGAGAGAATCTGTTGTTGAGAGATCTTGATTGATTTCATGATCTTTTAGATCAATCGGTGAATTTTATTCACCGTTGGATTTTTGATCCAAAGGTTATCTATTTAACAGAAAAGATTTCTTATTTGTTTAACAAGATTATGAATATTTTGTTAGTTTTAACAAGATTAGAATTTTATTCTATCATATATTTTTAGTTTAACAAGATCAGGAAAATATTTCCCAAATAGAATTTAATTCTAGAATTTGATAGGTGCGTTTTAAATTGGGATGCTCACATGCTTTGCATGTGAGAATCAAGAGAACTCACGTGTTTAACACGTGACCCCTAGTGTAGGTGCTCATTGAGTATATGAGCGCTCACATGTTTAACACGTGAGGCCTGTTTGGCCATTGGTGATTTATGTTCAGCGCTCACGTGTTTTACACGTGAGGCCTGTTTGGCCCTTTAGGTTTATTTTATTCAATGCTCATATGCTTTGCATATGAGCGCCCACGTGTTTAACACGTGATGTCTGTTTGGCCCTTGGTTATTTATGTTCAGCGCTCATATACTTTGCATATGAGCACTCACGTGTTTTACACGTAAGGCCTGTTTGGCCCTTTGTTATTTTCTTTCAGCGCTCATATGCTTTGCATATAAGCGCTCACATGTTTAACACGTGATGTTCAACCGTGAATTCTTTTTCTCTTTCTTCTCTCCCGTTTTTATAAGGGTTATAAGGGAATAAATAGCTTTTGGCCGAAAATTTTGGCGGGAACAAATGCCCCCGCTACTTTACCCACGTAAGTATGTACGCGGGTGAAGTAGTGCATAGTTCTGCATGGCCATAGAATTGAGGGCTTAGGAGACAAGTTTAGGGTCCTTATAGCCTAAGACTTTTTTCATCTTCATGAGCCGTAAGGGTCTCAAGAAGGTTTTTTCTCCCTACAAGCCGAGAGGATCTCATAGGTGCAAATTCTCCCTAGAAATAGTGAGGATTTCTAAGTGTTCATCGCCTCCGTGAGTCCTAAAGATCTCACTCGGGTATTTTTCCTTACGAATCCTGAGGATCCGTAAGTAGCTTCTTTATTTCATTGGCAAATGTGGCTTTGGCAAATGTGGCCTGTAGATAGTCCATCTTGACCTCCTTGTATGGCAACGATAGTTTAGGAGACAGGTTCAGGTCTGACACTTAAGACTTTTCAACTTTATGAGCCGTGAGGGTCTCATAAAGACTTTTCTCCCTACGAGTTGTGAGGATCCCGTAGGTGTATTTTCTCCTTAGGAGTTGTGAAGACTCTTAAGTGCGTTTTCTCTCGAGAGTCGTAAGGATCTCACAAGAGAATTTTCTCTCTGTACAAGTCGAGAGGACTCGCAAGTGGTTATTTTCCCCTCCTTATCGATATTCAACTTTAGAGAGTGGCCCATGAATAGTATGCAATAGTCCATCTTGGACCAACTTGCAGGGCCCCAGTGGTTAGGAAATATGTCCTTATCCCCGTTGCCTAAGGCTTTTCCCTACGAGTCAAGACGAGTCGAGAAGTTCTCGCAGGAACATTATTTTTCCCACGAGTCGAGACGAATCGAGAAGTTCTCGCAAGGATGTCCTAACGTCACAGTTAACTCCTGCTAATAGAAGTCCGTTAGGGTTTATGGTACTAGGGTTTTTTACCCGTCGTACCGTCGCAATCTTGCTGTTCGAGTAGCCCCGTGACTGTCGTGTCTCTAATCCTTTCGGAGGCTGGACAAGACGTCATCAAGTAATCTTCCAGGTGATATTACCATCGAAAGAGCAAGCGTTAGGGATATTCCATGTCTCTTTTTACTTGAGGTTAGGCTCGGTTTGAGAGCCCCGATTAGTCATGACCACTCCATGCTGGAGTGGGATGATCTCCGATAGTCTTTCAGGTCTCATTTGAGTTGTTGTTATGACCCTGAAGCTAGGGATCTTCCTTTGCTTCATTTGTTGACATTGTGTCTGCAATATTGCGACGAATGTCGAGGATGTCTCTGGGTTGTCTGTGAACCGTCAAGATTTGGAACTAGGGGACTTTTCCATGGCTCCGTTTGTTGATGTCGCGTCTGTATCCTGCTGGAGGGAGGAAGAATGTTGTTGTTGATCTTTAGGCTATGGATGCTGCCATCGAGACTGTTTCCTGATTTAAAATCAGGAAAAGTTACGAAGGAGGCATCACGTGCTAGCACGTGACCAGCAGTCACGTGTTGGCACGTGACACCTAAAAGCATCAGCAAGGCAGATTCAGCTTCCCGACTACATCAAAGAAAAAGGGCTTAAGAAAGGGTCACGTGCTCCCACGTGACCAGGGTCACGTGTTGGCACGTGACATTTAAAAGCGGCTTCAAAGGCACATCGGTTCCCCGGTTAAATCAAGAAAAAGGCTCCAGACGAGGGTCACGTGCTCACACGTGACCAGGGGTCACGTGGTGGCACGTGACGGCTAAGCGGCAGCCAGAAGGCAGAGCGCAAAAAGGAAGAAGAGGTCTCGTTCCAAGGGGGTCACGTGCCCACACGTGACCAAGGGTCACGTGGCCACACGTGACCGGCTTTCAAAGCCTATCTGTTAACAGAATTAAATTCTGAGAAAAGGCCTCTCAAATCTTTCCAAAGGAACCGATTGAATTAAAGATTTAAATATTCTTAAATATCACTTATCTATGGAAAAAGCCTGAATTTGGAAAGATTTCCCCTTTAAAATCTAACCGAAATAACAAAGGAGAATCTTTGGATTTAAAATCCAATGGTGAATAAAATTCACCTAATAATCCAAAGGTCCAAAACGAATGGTGAATACAAATTAAATCTCTCAATGAAAGATTCACCAAACCTAATTGATTCGGCTGCTTCTCCTATAAATAGGAGCCAAGAGACGCATATACATGAAGAGAAAGGAATCGATACATAAAAAAAAGAGGAGAGCCTTGATACTTTGGAGGAATTTGGATCTTCTGCAAAAGAAAACCCTAGGTAAGAAAGGGAAGGCTTTTTGAAAGGAAAAGAGAATTCAATTCTCAACAGAGTTTAACTCTGATATAAAACAGAAGAACATAGTTCTCTCTTTGGTGGAGGATCTGTAAAATGCACATCTCCTCTTGAGTTGGGAATTTAATTCTCAATGGGTTGAGATCCTGCCATGCAGATCCAAAGCATAGAGAGGGAATGGAAGCTTGAGAATTTAATTCTCACAGAACTATAGGAATTTAATTCCTTTAAAATAAAATTAGGGTTTGACCCTATGTTATGGGAGTTTAATTCCTTCAGAATGAACAGAATCAGGGTTTAACCCTAGTTAAGAACTTAGTTCTGTTAAAATAACAGGAATTTAATTCCCTCAAGAAAGAAGAAATGAGGGTTTAACCCTATTTAAGAATATAATTTTTCAAAAGAAAGTAGGAATTTAATTCCTCTAAAGTTATTGCTAGGGTTTAACCCTATGAAGAATTCAATTCTTAAAAAGATAAACAAATCTTCAAACAGGCAAAGGAATAGGGTCACGTGCTACCACGTGACCCCTGAAAAGAAATAGAAAAGAGCTTTAGGGCGCCCTCACGTGTCGACACGTGACCCCTAATGAACAGTCTAACAGATCAAAGCGCAGGCCCCCATCACGTGCCCACACGTGATGGCTTTCAGAATTAAAAGTGTTAAACACTTATCTGTAGAGCAAAATAAAGGGAAACAGAGCGCTATCACGTGCTACCACGTGACCCCTTGGCTGAAGCTTTAACGGACAAACACCAGAATTCCCATCACATGACAGAACGTGATGCTCCAAAGTATTCAATACTTTTGGCAGAATAAAATGAATTGAGGGCGCTCTCACGTGCTACCACGTGACCCCTCTTGCCTTAGTGTTTAACACTAAAATTGAAAGCTCTATATCCAGTGTTCAACACTGATTTTCTTAGTGTTTAAACACTAATTTGGAAAACATCTATTTACAGTGTTTAACACTGACTTTCTTAGCGTTGAACACCAACCTGGAAAACCCTGTTTCCAGTATTTAACATTGATCTGCCTTAGTGTTAAACACTAATTTGAAATCTCCATTGCCAGTGTTTAACACTGATTTGTTGTAGTGTATAAACACTAATTTGAAAGCCCTGTTGCTGGTGTTTAACACTAATTATCTTTTAGTGTTAAACACTAACTTGTCAATCTCATTCTCAGTGTTAAACACTGATTGATCTTTAGTGTTTAACACTAACTTTAGCCCCATTGGCTAAGTGTCTAGAGGCAAAGCCTCTCCTCTAATGGACCAACAGAGGGCCAATATCCTAAACATGATTGGACTTAGCCCAAGCTGGCCATAAGTCCTCAATTCAAATTCAACTGAGCCAATGGGGTCATAATATAATTAATTGGTCTTGGTTCCAAATTGGGCCAAAGATTATTTAATCTACCTCGGTTTAAGGGTACATCTCTTCACTCCTTTGATACTTGGCGTTGTAATTCCTCAACGTCTTCAAAGAGGTGACGAGTCCCGATGACCACATATTAATACGGACTGTGGGGTCCTTAAACTCATAGACTATGAGGTCCTTAACCTTGACCGGGATGTCTTAAAACTAACGACGGACTGTGGGGTCCTTAAACTCATGGACTATGAGGTCCTTAACCTTGACCGTGATGTCTTAAAACTAACATCGGACTGTGGAGTCCTTAAATCCACGAACTACGACGTCCTTAACCTTGACCGCAACGTCTTAAAACTAACACTGGACTGCAATGTCCTTAAACTACTTATTGACCGCAATGTCACTAAACTAAACAACAGGGCTCCCTTAATTGCTCTATTGTTGGATCTAAACGATCCCGTTAAGTTGATCTTAGTCTGAAAACTAGACTAACGTATCCTTAACAAACGTTTAAGTCGATCTTAGTCTCGAATGAGGCTAACGTATCCTTAAACCCAAAACCCCCAAACCCAAATCTAAGATAATACGGATTTGGACTAGTCCACGCCCTACGGGCGACGACATAACTCAGTCTCCGTATACAATCCACGGGCAACTAAACATAAAATAAACACACACGACACGAAGTGACCATCTGGAGAAGGAGAAAGTGGTTACCGCGATGCGGTAGCGTAATTAACTGCAGGGGCTTGCGCCTGCAGGGAAGAGCGTCCCCATAATCAAAAACCCCTCAAGCGAGGGGGAATCTGACGAAGTCTGCTACATCGGACGCATCCGTTTAAACCTTCGATATACGGTGCCATAAATCAACTTGGCATCTTCGGAGAGGTGGACGGATAGCACCTATTTGCATCTGCCCCGAACCTCAGGCAAGACGTCCCGCGTCTCGGCCGCCGTTCGGAGGGGAACAAATTCTGGCACGCCCGGTGGGACCTTTTCCTCTTTCCACTCCACACTTCGTGTGTCGTGACTCGCGAACCAATCGCGGTTCGCTAATGGTTGCCCTTGGGTTACAAGGTACTAAGATTTGGCGTTTTGCTTATTGCAGAAAGCAAAAGGATCAATTGTATCTACTTGTGTGAAGTGTTCCAACTGCAACTGCAACTCACGCTCCGCCTCATCTGGAGGCATAGCCTACGGGCCCCAAGCGGCCTCCTTGTTCACGATGCCGGTGGACCAGGTGACTCAGGCCACTACCGGATTGTTCTTTGTGACCATGCCCCCGCCGACAAACTTCACCGCTCCGGTGCTGACAAAGGAAGCTCCCAAGAAGTCGGTCTTTGATCGTCTTACCCCTGCCGCGGCCCCTCTCAACGGGTCGCCCAACACCAGCGCCTCGGTCTTCTTTAGATTGGGCCAAGACTCCTGTGGACCCACAATGGGGCCTACAATCCCAGAGAAGGCTGCTTCTAAGAAAGTGACCGGTCCTGCTCCTGAAGTCGCCAAGGTGGCTTCCCCGGCCAAAAATTCGGTCTTTACAAGATTGACGGCTTCAGCTCCCGCTCCTGCTACCCAAAAGACATCGGTCTTTAACAGGCTAACACCAGCAACGACCCCCCACCTACACAGGGGGCAAGACGAAGCCATCCTCACCGCTGAACCAACGCCGTCCGCTCGACACGCTCGACGTCGCCACTGGCGCCGAGTAAGGAAGGCTGGGGGCAACTCTCCCTCTAGGCTAACTCCACCAGCCCCGATGGAAGAAGTTAATGCTGCTGTTCCGACTGGGAACAGCTTTGAGATGCTAAATAAGATGCGTAGGAATTCTCCTACCGCGGTGCTAAAAAGGTCTCCCCCTCCTCTGAAAAAGGCTATGGAAGTAAAAACAGAACAGCCCTAATCTCCTCAACGGATGTCCTCCCGAATCTATAAAGTCTGGCGGCAGGCCCGAGACTCGATGATCGATCCAAACTTCGCCCGCCAGCACAAGAAGCTGAAAATCCAACAGGAAGCCAGTCACCAGGCTAAACCACGAAAGGCTGTTTGGGTGCCCACTTCAACGGCCCCCTCAACTTCCACTGCTCATAAAAGAAGGAAGCCAGAGAAGATCCCCCAGCCTGCAACGACAGCTAAAGGCACTAAGCCCAGACGCCCTAAGTCTGAGGGCATGATGGTCCATACCGTATACATGGTGTCAGGAAAGGAAGACAACCGTGCGTCTACAGGTCATAGACCGCTTACACGGTCGGTGACCAAAGCTCAGGAGCAACAGCAAAAGCTCCAGGAAATGATGAATGCTATGGCCGCACTTACCGGGCCAAAAGAAAACACAGAAACGTCTTCGGACGAACGCCAGGAGAAAGAAACCGACGCCGAATTCCTTCGCCGAATATTGGAGAAAAAGGACAAAGAGGCTGCTGAACAAGAAGCCAACATACAGCGTATGGGCCTTCTCTTCCAAGATATGATAGGAATGATGATCCAACAGGACCCACCCACTGAGGATCCCCCAATCGTTCTTGAAGACGACCGGGGAGAAACGTCAAATCCACCGTCGGCCCTCTCAACGGCCAAGGAGGAGACAATCTCTAAGGCTGATTTGGTCGACTATATAGCCCAGCAAATCCGGGTTCATCATGCGACTGAGGCAGCTGGTCAAGTCGTAAAAACGGGGCGGCCGTATCCAAGCTGGTACGACCAAATCAAATATCCGTCGGGTTATACAATACCAAAATTTCACGTGTATAAGGGGACCGGCAATCCCCACCAACATGTCGCCCAGTTCAGGGCCCTTTGCGGTAACACCGGCGGTGATGATAAACTGTTGCTTCGCCAATTCGTGGGTAGCTTATCAGAAACAGCGTTCGAATGGTATTCAGAACTCCCGAACGATTCTATCAAGACGTTCGCAGAATTGGAGTTGCTATTCACTCAGCGATTCGCGAGCGCCAGCGAACGCACTCCAATAACGGCATTGATTAACGCCAGGGTAAAACCAGACGAAACTTGGGTCCAGTATGCTATACACTGGCGGAATTTGTGGTCGAAATGCGAGCAGCGCATTGAGGAAGCGCCCGCGGTGGGCATGTTCGTAGGAACCCTAGACCCTCACGCAACTATCTCCCAGTTCATGATGTTCTTTAAGCCAACCACATTCCTGGCTCTAATCGACAAGCTGGCCCAGATGGACCAAATGGGTCATAGACCGTCTCCCCCGAAGCCCGAGCCTCGGAGTGACAAGGGTAAAGGAAAAGCAACCTTCGTCGCGAATGCCCAGCAGCAACCCAATGCCCCAAAGCTGACGGATCAACTGGAAGAAAGACGCCGGTATTATAATGAGAAAATGAAGCGTCCCTACTCATTCCCACGGGACAAGACGAAACGGTTATTCGAGTTGGCAGTACGCAACAGACTTATAAACTTGCCAAATTCAAGGCGACCGCCACAACCCACTGAGGTGAATAACCCTAACTATTGCCCTTACCATCAAACGGTAAGTCATCCGATTGAGGATTGCTTCGCCTTCAAAGGATGGATTGAAGATCAATACCTCCAGGGGAAGTTTGCGCTGTCCGAAAAGTGGAAGGTGAACCCGCCACAGCCGCATACTCCCAAGAAAGCAGATATACCGGGGGCAACCTGTTCCTTTATTGAGGAAGCTCCATGGGAGGTCGTGCTGTCAACTAAAACCAAAAGAATGCTGAAGGACCTTCATGCGTGCCCGGCGGTCGAATGGAAGGACCCGCTGGGACCCCAGATCATTGAAAGAATGCTGAGGCCGCGCCCAACTACAAAGAGCGGTGGTGATGGCCCAAGTACTCATGCCCTACCGTCAAAATCTTCGAAGAAAAAGAAGAAGAAATCTAAGAAGCCCGTGAAGCCTGGAGACAAGCGCACGAACTTACAGAAGCAAATCGACGCGCTGGAAGAGTACAATCAAAAGGCGCGAACTCCTGTCACGCTGCAAGAGTTCCTCAACCACATCTTTCAGGTGGAAGATGATGGAGAAAGCTCGTCGGATGAATCCGAGGGATATGTGGCGAGTTGTAACGTAATCTCCCACTCGTTTACCGACGATGAAAAAACTCCTGGTACTAAGAAACTGGGGACAGAGCCTGAACCAGAGCTTGTGTGGCCAACAGATGAAATGATTGACGCCTTTCTAGACGAGATTCATCTAAAGAGTAAAGCGGATCAGGAGCGTGAGATGGCCGCATCGGAAGGAGCCAAATGCAGGCGACTGAACGAAAGAGTTGAAGTACTCCTGCCAGATCGAAAGGCACCCGAGGCAGACAAGAAGATATTCAAGACGAGGAAAAGGTTTGCCAAAGCCATGTCAATGGGAATGAAGCTACCACCCTCAGAAGAAAACACGCTCAATGGGACGGAGAAGCACCCTGATTATTGCGCATATTATCGGAAATTTCACACCCCACGGAGGAGTGCAACGCCTTTAAGATATGGTGGCAGGGATATGTTGCTCATCGACAACATTTTAAGCGCATGAAACGCAAGACCCGTCGGGAACGAAGAAGTACTGCCGACGGGCACAACAGAACCACTGGCAACTGTTACATGGTTAACGCCGGAGGGTCACAAGTTCTCACCTTTGGGAGCGACTCTGATGAAGAAATGGCTCTGGGCCCTCTCTTTAAAGAATCCGTTTTAGGAAAAGAGGAGGAACCGGAGGCCTGCGAAAACATTCAGCTGCGCAATCGCACGCTCCCAGAAAAGAATCTCGGGCCCGCAAATAGAAAAGATAAGGGAAAGGGAAAGGTCACTGAGGATATCACTTTAGATGACCAAGTCATGAAAGAGCTGACTACCAAAGACCCTCCCAGTAAGGGTAAGGTGGACTACAATATCCTGGCGCACCTAAGGAAGCTACCTTCTCAACTTAGCATTCTCGATGCCCTCCTGTTATCAAAAGAAGCGCGAGATTCACTAATTAAGGCGTTACAAGAACCTGAGAAATTCCAAGCCTTCCTTGCTGCGGAAAAGATGAAGGATGAACTGGAGGAAGTGCATACGGCCGACATCACTTTCGGTGACGAAGACCTCCTTCTCGGGACGTGCGACCACAACCGTCCCCTATATGTCTCTGGGTACTGCCATGATATCAAGATAGGCAAGATCCTAGTGGATAATGGATCCTCCGTCAATCTCCTTAACGTTCGGGTGTTAAAGGAAATCTGCATGAGTGTGCAACACCTCGCTCGTGACAAAATTACCATCTCCGGTTTCGATTCACAATCGTCACGGACTCTCGGATCCGTAATACTAACATTACGCTTCGAACTACTCGTCACAGACATCAAATTCTATGTCATTGACGCCAAGACCTGCTACAACGCCTTGCTCGGTCGCCCTTGGTTACACGAGTACAACATCATCCCTTCTACACAACATCAGTGTATGAAGTACTTTAAGGATGGTTTCGAGCATACCGTAACAGGTGAGCTAAACCCATTTTCCGTGAACGAAGTCCGCAAATACGAAGATGCGAAGTACTTTTTGCCAGATTTCGAGGATACAGAAAGGTGCCGCAAGCCGGAGAACAAAGCCGCCGCCACCATCCCTGTTTTCGGGAGCGATACCGAAGAAGAAGAAGAGATAGTTTATGCTGGGCCATCTCAACGCAACAACCCGGGGACGCCCGCCCCCATGTTGGTCTTCGGAAGTGACTCGGAAGATGAGGTTAATGCCGTGTTCTCCAATCGACCGTCAATACAAGCACCCCCTAGCGATGATCAGAGTTTGCAAATCACCATGGTGCCGCGAGAACACTATAAGGATCTCGACACACTTCAAGCTTACAATGTGCAGGACCTGCAAACGTTTTACGTCCCTCCCAGGAAAAGGGGTGAGAAGGCAATCCTATTCTACCGATCCTCAGAGACGAAAGTAGAGAAAGAGATCTGGCATGGCGCGGATGCTACACTCGACAGGCTCCAACCCATCCGTTTGCCCAGATACTATACAAATGGACTAAAGAGGCTATTGAAGAGCCAAGGAGTACCCTTAAAACAGACTGTTCGACAAGCTCGGTTCTACAACGGGATTTGGGATGTCCCTGGGACTCAACGCAAATTGCCCAACGGGAAAATGGAAACACTTGGGCTTGGATACGTGAGAGCCGGAAAACGGGAACGGGCCCACAGTAGCTACGCCATATATACCTTTGATGAAGAAGAGGACGCCCTGTCAGGAAATGCCAACCCCTCATCAAAACTAGATCCCGCGATTGAAGGGCCGAGTCCGTCATTTGAAGAACGAATGGACAAGCTTATCAGGAAAGCGGGTCAAAAAGCTCGGGAAGACCACAACCGCGAGATGGCCATCTACGAGAAAGCCAAGACGCAACGTCTGTTTCAACAGGCTGCAAAAGACGAAGATGCTCATCCCTGTCAACCCGTTGTACGAAAGGCCCGACGCAAAGGCAGAAATAAATCAAGAAGCGGAAAGAGGAGCCGACAACAACAATGCAGGATTAGAGAGTCACGTGAGCGGGCATTGCGCGGTCCGGATTTGTCCCTCACGAAGAAGATGAGTTGAGCGTATTCCTTCCCTCGAGACAAGACGGAGAAGTTACTCGAGCTCGCTATAAAACATCAAATGATCGCGCTTCCAGAGTCTAAGCACCCTGAGCGAGCTAACAAGGCTTCTCATCTGAGCTATTGCTCTTATCACCGAGCCATAGGACATCCTACCGAAGACTGCTTCACCTTCAAGAACTGGGTCGAGGACCAATACCAACAGGGCAGATTCGCTTTATCCAACGGCTGGAGGGTAGCGCCGCCACAAAAGCACGAACCCAAAACCGCAAAAGCGGGACCAGATCCACCTTAGCCCTGGAAGCGGATTCGCACCTGTTACACGATTACGATATTAAAAGAAGAGCCCGAGAATATGGATGACCTTCCCTGGTGCTTTGAGAACAGCAATGATGAGGTGATCTCAGAATTTCCGCCAGCTCCGAAAGAACTGGAAGATGGCATACATACTACTGCAGATAACCTCAAGAAGATTGAGCTGGGATCGGCAGATGATCCGCGACCGACATTCGTCAGCGAGCTGCTATCTGAAGAAAGGGTGGCCGCGTTAAAGAACGTGCTTCTACAGCATAAAGACTGCTTCGTGTGGAACTATTCCGAGATGCCAGGATTAGATCCGGAGATTGCCGTGCATAAATTAGCGATATCCCCGGACATCAAGCCAGTCAAGCAGGCGCCGAGAAGGATGCGACTCGAGCTTGAAATGAGCATCAACGCCGACGTTAAGAAGCTGATCGATTCTGGATTTATCCAAGAAGTCCAATATCCCAACTGGATCGCCAATATCGTCCCGGTAATGAAGAAAAATGGGACGGTACGCATATGCGTGGATTTCAGGGATCTCAATAAAGCCTGTCCGAAGGACGATTTTCCAGTACCGGTAACCGAGCTAATGATAGATAACACGTCCACTCACGAGGTTTTCTCCTTTATGGACGGTTCATCAGGGTACAATCAGATAAAGATGCATCCCAAAGACCAGAAGCACACCGCTTTCCGGACCCCTTTGGGTATATTCTGCTACAGGGTTATGCCCATTGGTCTAAAGAACGCTGGTGCTACCTATCAAAGGGCCATGACAAAGATCTTCGACGATCTCATACATGACATCGTCGAGTGCTATATTGATGACCTCGTGGTGAAGAGCATGTCATACGAAGAGCACTTAGCGCATCTGAAGACTGTATTTCAACGCCTTCGGCAATATAATTTGAAGATGAATCCCCTCAAATGTGCGTTCGGAGTCTCCTCGGGTAAATTCCTGGGATTCATCATCCGACACTGAGGTATCGAAATAGATCCATCTAAGATCAAGGCGATCATAAAAATGCCTCCGCTAAGAACCCTCAAACAGTTGCGGTCTCTCCAAGGGAAGCTCGCATACATCCGGCGATTCATCGCCAATCTTTCAGGCAAGTGCCGTCCTTACAGCCACCTGATGAAGAAGGGAACTCCATTTGTTTGGGATCATAAATGCCAAGGCGCACTAGACGAGATCAAGCAGTACTTGCAGAACCCTCCGGTGTTGGCTGCGCCGGTCAAGGGAAAACCCCTCATTCTTTATACGACCGCCCTCGAAGGTTCCTTAGGCGCATTATGGGCACAAGAGAACGATCAAGGAAATGAGAGAGCACTCTACTACTTAAGTCGAGTTCTGCTCGGGGCAGAAAGCAACTACTCTCCCATTGAAGAACACTGCTTGGCGTTGATCTTCGCGATAACAAAGCTCAGGCACTATGCGTTGGCACACAAAGTCCGTCTCATCTCGAAGGTGGACCCTCTTAAATATTTGATGTCAAAGGCTATATTGACGGGTCGACTCGCTAAATGGGCTCTACTCCTGATGGAGTTCTCGATAACGTATCGACCTCTCAAGGCAGTGAAAGGCCAGGCCATCGCCGACTTTCTCGCTGAACATCCGATACCGGCTGATTCTCCTCTGAATTGCGATTTGCCAGATGAACATGCGTTTGACGCGATCGACAGCGGTGGTACCCGATGGGAACTTTATTTCGATGGAGCGTCCTCCGTAAAGAAGCGCAAACAAAGTACCCCTATAGTCAAGTCGGGAGTAGGCCTTATCTTTGTAACCCCACAAGGAGGGATAATGCGCTTTGCTTTCTCCTTAACGGAATCGAGGACGAACAATGAAGCCGAATACGAAGCTTTAATAGCGGGCCTCGAGATCGCCATCGACATGGGAATTGAAGACCTCCTTATATATGGGGATTCTCAACTGGTCGTTAGTCAAGTAAATGGTGACTACCAAACGTGCAAACCGGAGTTGGTAAAGTACGGCGAAAAGGTGCAACAACTATTGACCCAAATTCCCTCCTACACTTTGGAAAGCATACCACGCGCGGAAAATAGCAAAGCGGACGCGTTAGCAAAGCTCGCTAAAGAATTGGCTAACGAGAACCTCGATGACGTTAAAATCATGGTACAAAGCCGTCGAGTGCTTGCCCTAGCAGAAATATCTCCGGAATCATACGAAGAAAAAGGAGCGACTGAGCAGACGACCCTACAAATAAAAGACCGTGAGAAGGCTGAGGACTGGAGGGAAGTCTTCATAGACTACTTTAAGTCCCACCGAATGCCCGAAGAAGCGTCCTCAAGACATCAGCTCATGAAACGAGCTCTATCTTTCGCTTTCGTCAATAATACTCTGTATAAGAGGTCGTTTGATTCTCTGTGGCTGAGATGTTTAGGACCTGACGAAGCAGAAAGAGTCGTTCAAGAGGTTCATGACGGAATCTGTGGTTCTCATCAAGCAGGCCCAAAGATGAAGTTAAAAATTAAACGGATAGGTTACTACTGGCCCACGATGATCCAGGACTGCCTCGAATATGCGAAGCAGTGCCACTCGTGCCAAATCCATGGGGATCCACCAACATCCGAATCCACTACATCCGACGGTGGCTAGCTGGCCATTCAAAAGGTGGGGGACTGACATAGTCGGCCCCATCGAACCAGCATCGTCCCGGGGACATCGTTTCATCCTGGCGACAACTGATTACTTCTCCAAATGGGCAGAAGCAGTACCGCTGAGGGAAGTGAAGACGGAGAATATCCTCCACTTCTTCAAGACGCACGTCATCTATCGGTTTGGAACTCCACGGCGGATTATCTCCGATAACGGGCCGGCCTACAGAAGCCATAAGATTAGCCGCTTCGCGCAGCAGCACAATATAGACTGGAGATATTCTTCAGTTTACAATTCACGAGCTAACGGTCTGGCCGAGGCCTTCAACAAGACCTTGACGAAGATCATGAAGAAAACGGTGTCACGAAATAAGAAAGACTGGCACGAAAGACTGCAAGAAGCTCTCTGGGCCTATCGAACTACGTTCAAGACGGCCACGAACACAATGCCGTACGCATTGGTATTTGGGACGGAAGCAGTGCTCCCCTTCGAGGTAGAGTTACCCTCTCTACGAGTGGCAGTCCACTACGAGCTGACGGACGAAGAAAATGCTCACCTTCGGCTTGAGGAGCTTGATGCCCTCGACGAAACCCGGCTCATAGCGCAACAAAATCTAGAGGCCTACAAAGCAAAGATGACGCGCTCGTACGAAAGATTGACCAGGCCGAGGACGTTCCGCCAAGGCGAACTCGTACTAGTGGTCAAAAGACCTATGATCCCCAATCACGCCAAGCGGGGAAAATTCGAGCCAAACTATGAAGGCCCGTACATCATAGATAAGGTCTACCAGGGTGGGGTCTATTTACTCATGGACATGCATGGTGAAAGGCCTTTCAGGCCAATAAACGGCCGCTTCCTAAAGAAATACTACGCTTAATGAGCCACAGCCTAGGTCAATGATAGATGACGACGACTATGTCCGCTCGCTATCTTCCTAAAGCTCAAAGCTCTATAAGTAGTAGCCGGCTCTCTCCACGACGGACCGAAACGTCCTTAAACTAACGACGGACTGAAACGTCCTTAAACTAACGACGGACCAAAATGTCCTTAAACTAATAGCGGACCGAAACGTCTTTAAACTAATACCGCAGCATCCTTAGGCTGACGAGATAAAAAAAATATAATAAATAAAAACGGTATGTCCATAAGCAAAAAGGGCACGGATGAAAACCCGAAAGGGCTCCGTGAGTAAAAACAGCAGGGCTACCGGCGAGTGTTCGTGAAAACCCGAAAGGGCGCGGCCTCGTAAAAAAAAAGAAGAAAAAGAAAATGAAAAGAATAAAAAAAAACGGTATGTCCATAAGCAAAATGGGCACGGATGAAAACCCGAAAGGGCTCCGTGAGTAAAAACAGCAGGACTACCGGCGAGTGTTTGTGAAAACCCGAAAGGGCGCAACCTCGTTAAAAGACACTTATAAGGTCCTCCCAGCCTTGTAAGGAGAAACCACCCGCGTGAGATCCTTACGACTCACAAAGGAGCAACACACTTAGGAATCCTCACGATTCCTAAGGAGAAAATACACTTGCGAGATCCTCACGACTCGTAAGGAGAATTCTCTTATGGGACCCTCACGGCTCATGAGATTTGAAAGTCTTAAGTTACAGAAACCTAAACCTGTTCTTAAGCAGATCCCCCACAACCTTCGATATTGCCCTACAAGCGGCTCAATACTGACCCTTGTATACAATCCACGGGCGCGAATAAACATTTCCACAGCAAAGTCACACCCGTGACTAGGGACATATCCATATGGTGAACAACCCTTATAATTCCTCTCGACTTATAAGGAGAAAACTCTCTTGTAGGATCCTTACGACTTACAGAGGAACATACACTTAGAAATCCTCATGATCCCTAAGGAGAAAATACACCTGCAAGATCCTCACGACTTGTAAGGAGAAATACCTTTGTGAGACCCTTACGGCTCATGAAGTCAAAAGCCTTGGTCGACAGGACCTTTAACCCTGTTTACTAAGCCACCTTTGTTCGACATCGACAGAGGCAAATGATGATTCGCTCCTGGCAACATCCCAGTTGCAGCGGTGCTGATGCCGAAATCGGTGTCTAAAATCCAAGCTTGCGGCGAAAAAGCTAGCAAGCCACACATGCATACGAAATAGCCGAAATGATGGGACAACTTGCAATAAAAAGCAGCAAGTAAAAATGTATGCATGAAAAATAGCCGAAATGATGGGGCAACTCGCAATAAAAAACAGCGAGTGAAAATGAAAAAAATAGCCGAAATGATTGGGCACCGCGAAAAATCACCGAAATGATAGGGCAATCGCGACCTCCGCGATATAAAAACTGAAATGATAGAGCATCGCGGAAAAAGAAATAAAATATAAAAAAAAGGGTTTCAATTTATGCCCTACAGGTGATGTTCCATCACACCCTGTACACAATCCAAGGGCGTAAACAAAAAAGGGATCATACTTTTCCCAGGTTTCATCAGAAGAGGAAGCCAAGTCTCGACGGGCCAAAGGAGACCTGGAGATTGTTTCAACACTCGTCTCATAACAACGGACACAACGCTAAGCTAAGCGGAACAGCGGCAACTCCCAGTTCCATGGCTCGGTGGTATACATATCGCAAACAGTCAAACCTCCATCCCGTGAAATGCGGATACAATCAGCAAAATTCCTGGTTACGTGGAACGCGGATAACGTCACTCTTTGACCCCGTGGAAAACGTCCAGAGCGGATCCTGGTCCTCGCAGAGCACGGAAAATAACCCGTGTGAAGCATCCAGAGCGGAGCCTAGTCCTCGCCGAGCACGGCAGTGAACCCGTATGAAGTATCTAGTGCAAAATTCCTGGTTACGTGGAACGCGGATAACGTCACTCTTTGACCCCGTGGAAAACGTCCAGAGCGGATCCTGGTCCTCGCAGAGCACGGCAGTGAACCCGTGTGAAGCATCCAGAGCGGAGCCTAGTCCTCGCCGAGCACGGCAGTGAACCCGTGTGAAGCATCTAGTGCAAAATTCCTGGTTACGTGGAACGCGGATAACGTCACTCTTTGACCCCGTGGAAAACGTCCAGAGCGGATCCTGGTCCTCGCAGAGCACGGCAGTGAACCCGTATGAAGCATCCAGAGCGGAGCCTAGTCCTCGCCGAGCACGGCAGTGAACCCGTGTGAAGCATCTAGTGCAAAATTCCTGGTTACGTGGAACGCGGATAACGTCACTCTTTGACCCCGTGGAAAACGTCCAGAACGGATCCTGGTCCTCGCAGAGCACGGCAGTGAACCCGTGCGAAGCATCCAGAGCGGAGCCTAGTCCTCGCCGAGCACGGCAGTGAACCCGTGTGAAGCATCTAGTGCAAAATTCCTGGTTACGTGGAACGCGGATAACGTCACTCTTTGACCCCGTGGAAAACGTCCAGAGCGGATCCTGGTCCTCGCAGAGCACGGCAGTGAACCCGTGTGAAGCATCCAGAGCGGAGCCTGGTCCTCGCCGAGCACGGCAGTGAACCCGTGTGAAGCATCTAGTGCAAAATTCCTGGTTACGTGGAACGCGGATAACGTCACTCTTTGACCCCGTGGAAAACGTCCAGAGCGGATCCTGGTCCTCGCAGAGCACGGAAGTGAACCCGTGTGAAGCATCCAGAGCGGAGCCTAGTCCTCGCCGAGCACGGCAGTGAACCCGTGTGAAGCATCTAGTGCAAACTTCCTGGTCACGTGGAACGCGGATAATGTCACTCTTTGACCCCGCGGAAAACGCCCAGAGCGGAGCCTGGTCCTCGCCAAGCACGGCAGTGAACCCGTATGAAGCATCCAGAGCAAATACCGGACTGTGGAGTCCTTAAAATCCACGGACTATGATGTCCTTAACCTCGACCGTAATGTCTTAAAACTAACAATCAACCACCCTGATTCTGTACTGATTCTACTTTGGTTTAAGGGTACATCTCTTCACTCCTTTGATGCCTGATGTTGTAATTCCTCAACGTCTTCCAAGAGGTGACGGGTCCCTGCAACCAAACATCGGACTGTGGAGTCCCTAAATCCACGGACTATGAGGTCCTTAACCTTGACCGTGATGTCTTAAAACTAACAACGGACTGTGGAGTCCCTAAATCCACGGACTATGAGGTCCTTAACCTTGACCGTGATGTCTTAAAACTAACATCGGACTGTGGAGTCCCTAAATCCACGGACTATGAGGTCCTTAACCTTGACCGTGGTGTCTTAAAACTAACATCGGACTATGAGGTCCTTAACCTTGACCGTGATGTCTTAAAACTAACATCGGATTGTGGAGTCCTTAAACCCACGGACTATGATGTCCTTAACCTTGACCGCGACGTCTTTAAACTACGATACCTGGAGCAACCCCTGACCCTGTGAAACACGGATAAGGGCGACCACATCCAGCACTTGCAGGTCCTCACGACCTGTAAGGAAGAAAACTCTCTTGTGAAATCCTTAAGACTCTCAAGGGAAAACCCGCTTAAGAATCCTCACGATTCTTAAGAAGGACTTACGCCTATGGGATCCTCTCGACCCATGGGGAAAAAAACTCTTTATGAGACCCTCGTAGCTCATAAAATGCAAAAGTCTTAGGAAGCGGATCTTAACCCTGAATCCTAAGCCATCACTGTCCTGCAAGGAGATCAAGATAAATTGTCCGCAAACGCATTCAATGAAAAGAGACACGTCATTTAGAAGAAAAATGTATCTTTTATTCATAAACTAAAATGGATACAAAGAAATAAAAAGAAGATACTCTCATTCATGAGTATACACAAAAAAGGGGAAAAGATACAAGTCCTTAAGCCGGCGGGCGGTGTAGTAATTTTACCAGCTCATCGTTTTGTTGCTGAGCCACGGCTTCATGACGCAAGATCTCCAGAAGACGAGCCTCCGCCTGAGCTTGCTGAGCCTAATACGAAGCAAGCCGAGCTTCGAGTTCTCTCTCGGTGGCTTTATGAGTCTCGACCCTCTCACGAGTGAACGTGGCAGCTTTATCGAGAGCCACCACCTCTTTTATGGACTCCTGAAGCACCCGCCAGAGTTCGTATGCTTTGTTGGCTTTGGCTGTGAAGCTGGCCTGAAGCTCGCTCAGCGCCTTAGAAGCCAACTCCCTCTCCGAGAATTTGCGGCCAAGCCTCTTCTCGCATGACGTCATGTTGGCCGCGCATCGTGCTATCAGACCCCGCAACTCCGCTTTTGCAGCCACGGCTTCCGAGGAAAGGCGAGAACATTCAAGGGTGTGCAAACAAGCCTCCACCTTCCTACAGAACTCCACCCAGACCCGCACCACCTCCTCACTATGATAGGTGGCAAGAAAAGGAAGAGAGCCGTTAGCTTCAGTGGCAAACGCTTCGGCTGTGGTCGCGCTACCAGCACGGAGCTCCTCGACGAAAGATGATAGGGAGACAAGGCTCAATTGGGCCAGGCGTTCTGAAGCCCGCAAAGCATAAGGGCCGGGCGGCATCATGATGCGCGATTCCAACGCCATGGAGACTGGCAGGGCTGTTCAAATTTGACAGATGTAATAAAATTCTTAAGCACAGAACGAACGGGATTATAATAAAATGTCACTCACCGACAGTCATACAAGTAGGAGCTGAAGGTTCCCCTGGCCCTTCAACAACCTCGACCTCATCGTCAGCTTCCAAAACTATAAGAGACATCAACGTCATTTCGCAAAATAGTAACAATGCTATGGTAAAAGAAAAAATGGCGAATGCCACTAACCTTGCCCGGAGGAAAGGACAATACGCTGAGGGGAGATCGCCTGCGGAGCTGCCATCTCCAATAAACGGTGAAATGACTGTCGAGGCGACAGATCAGCGATAGTGGCCGCCAAACCATGCAATTCTTGGAAAGATAAAAGAGTTTAGACCATGGAAGGGTTGCTAATTTAAAACGCAGAGGGTTACCTTCAACGCTCCTCCCATTCTGAGCCCGGGGGATAGCAGCTTCAACGGCCTCCGTCGTGACCTCAGGCTCCAACAAAGGAAGAGTAGTCCCGACTACCTCTCTTCCAGCCTCTGGGCCGCCCTCAGTAAGAGTCATTGGGGCGGCGACCTCCAAAAGAGCCTCCCCCAAAGGAGCAAGTGCTTCATGATCAGGAACTGCCACTGGAGGCTCTATTGTAAGAGGAGCAGCCTCATCAGCCCCCTCCACATCGAGCAACGCTTCATCGGGAATTTCGACAGGCTTTGGCTTCAACGAGCCCGTAGGGAGCTCCCCCAGCGTCGAAGATTCTGCACAATTCACACAAGAATAAAGATGCAAGCATGCAGGCGTAAACAATCCGAAATGCTATAAAGAAGTATAAAGGCATACCAATGCGTAACGAAGCCTTCAATATGGCTTCTTCAAGCCGCTGCTCCTTCTCAAGGAGGCGTGCTCGCCGGGGTTCGAGAGTGGACTCATGGCCCCTGGTCCATAAAGAAAGCGCGTCCGCCGCGTCCTCTGAAACAGCCTGCTTCAAAGCCCTTTCCCCCCATTCCTTCAAAGGGCCTATAAATCGCCGCCGAATCCACGAGGGGTCCTCGTAAAAGATTACAGCAGGATAGGGTTTCTTCGGAACCCTGGCGTTCTGAGACGCGTCTTTGGAACGCCTTATAGCCTCAGCCAACTGTGCAGCTTCCTCGGCGGCTGAAGTGGGAAAAAGTAGTTCAGCGTTTGATTCCGGTAAGGCCAACGGCTCATCTTCAAGGAAGGGCTCAGACTCCGTTAAAGAGTCGAGCAAATTAGTAGCCACCTTCCTTCGACGCTTGGACCCAGAACCAGTCGCCGAGGATGACCGTCTCTTTCCCTTCGAAGCCTTAGTGCGGCGTTGGCCTACGTCGCCCTCAACACCCTCTCCCCGGGCCACGACTGGAGATGACACTGCCATCGTCGATGACACGGAGGGTGGTGCTGCCTCGGGTGGGGGTACTGTTACCGGAGCCCGTTTACCCCACGACCGAGTACCCAGGGGCATACCAACTATTGGAGTAAGATCTACTCCTGACTCTCCAGGAATAATCGCAGTGCCGATATCCCTCAGGGGAAAGCGGACTGGGGTACGTGGTCGTAGCATGGCTCCCGGGGCCGGAACCTGAATAGGGACGCCATGGCCAAGAAGCACCCTTCTCTCCTCAATAATAACCGGGTTCACCCGATGGACATACCAGCCCGTAAACGACCCTACGCATCGGGGAATGTAGTCACCATCGGGGATCATGAACTGAGAACCGGTGTTCAGCCTCACAAAGTGGTGGGCGGCATCTCGGACGGCCTCGAGTGAAGGAACCGGCGCGATTATGAAAGCTTCAAACGGGACGCCCTGATCATAGCCAAACTGCCGGGCAAAGCGATGCGGATTGTACCGCATAAAGAGAGCCACACTGTCCTGACGAAACACCAGGTAACCCGGTCTGATTGCATATAAGCGCGCGGCTTCCCGGGGCTTCAAAGTGGGCGCGTCATCTTTCGACCGGTCCCAAAGCGGCTGGGCCGAACCCGTGGAAGAAGATAAGACCCGATCATTAAATATTAATCCGCCGGCAGTAGCGTAAGGAGAAATCAATGTCCGAATAGCCCCGAATTGAGTTGGGTCAACGGCAGAAGCATCCACCAATCGCATAAGCCGAGGGAAAGTGTAGGCGTCATAGAACGCAGGCCTCTGATGCATAGCGAAAGCCCCCAACACGTGCATTTCGACCCAGGACGTGAAATAATGAAGCGAAAAGTTTACCACATCCACGCCAAGAATAGAGGTATTAGCTGCGGTGCCCAACCCATGATAAAGGTGCGCCAAGGCTGGGATGCCGATGGCCAACCGCGTCCCCTCAGCAATACGATAAGCCGGATAGATAACCGAAGCTCTCATAAAGCGACGATGCATGGGGATGACAAACCAACTGAGCCAGATGCTAACAAACCCCACGAAGAATGTCTCTTCATCCATGCCGGGAGCTGCGATGGATTCGAAAGACGTCGGCGACATTATGGGAATGTAGTATTGCGGCAGATCCGATTCATTAGTCGGCAGTTTCTTCGGGCCAAACCCAAAGGGGTCTTTGATGTTTGCAAACTTCGGGGCTGTCTTCGATAAGGCATCCTCGCGAAGGAAACGAGCAATGAAGCTCTTGAAAGTAACACCCTGATCTTCGGATTCGGTGAATAATCGGTCGAAGATACCTAGCGCCTTGATCAAACTGGAACGCTTGTGGCGAACGGCGTTCTCAACAGACAAACCGTCAACCGGTACAGGCTCGGGCTCGAAAATATACTCGTCAGGAGGCAACAACTCCTCATACAGTGCACCCCTGATTGGCAGTCCCGAGATTTCATAAAATTCTGCCAGAGAAATCGAGACCTCGCGATCTCCTAGAATGAAAGTGTTGGTGGGAAGATTCCATTGGTTCAAAAACGCCTTGACCCACCAGGCATGCGGGGACTTATAATGGAAGAGTGACGCGTATATTGCCTGATAAAGCCCGACTTTCTGCAGCCGCGCACGATGGCCAGAAAGGATGTAGCGAGCCTAGAGAAGGTAGCCCGTAAGGTGTCGAGGAGTGAGCCCTATCTTATAAATTTGCCCCCACGGGTGGGCCTCACCTTGGCAAATACGTCGCCCCAAGATATCTATGGCCGGGATCGGATGGTTCGGAATACTGGTCGTCGAAGGCTCGAGCCTCCCCGTTGGAGTCCAATTGGGCATTTCCACAGCAAAAACCGTTCTCGGAGGGTCCATCGGTAAGAATGGGAAAGTGGGCTCTGTCGATACCGCGCAAAGGAAACTCCGGCGACCCTGAATAATATGACTATACCAAGATCCCCATTGAAGTAGGTTGGTGCAATTCGGGTCATGTGCCCGGATCATCGCCATCGCTTCCTCATCAGATGGTGACTAAGGAAAAGCAGCCTCCGAGCGAGAAAAGGGAAAGCATGGAACAGAAGCCATCACACCTGAAATCCAATAAAAGAAGACCGTTAAAAGCAAAGTCAGCGATATATATATATCCATGCACGAACATGAAGACTAGTTAAAGAAAGCAACAGTAGATTTTTCTGGGACCATTGGCTACAAAACACATGGGCCCTACAGAATCAAGATGACGGCTCATTAATAATGAGACCAAGCAGTTATAATAAAACAGAGGGAATATCCTCATTAAATAAAGAATGGGTTTCAAGTAACCCTATACATTCCCCCTAGAAGACAAATCTGTCTCGGGCTCTACAACGGATCCAACAGGATCAAAGGAATTAAATTCCCACAGAAGACATCATTACAAAGTTTCTGTTTCATTAATTACAGAATGACAACCTAGGGTAAGGAGACCCTAAGGAGCCTCCATGGGAAGAAATTGAGTTCTTCACAGGAATTAAATTCCTTATTAAGAAAAGGGAATTAAATTCCCCAAAAAAAGCCTTTTCTGTGAACAGAGTTAAACTCCATGGATCATCATATGAACCCTAAGAAATCTACTGTTGGAGGTTAAAATGGTTTCGTATTTTGGTTAAGAAACTCAAAGAAAAATGGGTTCTTTGTTAATAAAGGGTAAAAACCCTTATTTTGGATTTAAAATCCAAAATAAGGGTTTTTACCCTTTATTAACAAAGAACCCATATCCAAAGGAATGTGAAAGTTTACTGTTTGTCCAAGAACATTACCTGAGGAAAAGGGTCACTTGAACAGAGTTAAACTCTGAAGATTGTTTCAAGGCAGAGAACTAAGCTCTGGAAGAAGAGAATTAAATTCTCAGAAAAAGTTTGCAAGGAGGAAGATAAGCAAAGTGGAGGCGTCTCTGAAATGACCCCAATATTTATAGGAGGTGATAGAAACGTTTCATCTCCCCAAATCCCTAGAGGAATCCAACGGTCACAAAAGGTGACAGCGTTGCACTCACGTGCGGACACGTGAGAACAACGCTGTGGGGGCATTTGTTTCCTGATTTAAAATCAGGAAAAGTTACGAAGGAGGCATCACGTGCTAGCACGTGACCAGCAGTCACGTGTTGGCACGTGACACCTAAAAGCATCGGCAAGGCAGATTCAGCTTCCCGACTACATCAAAGAAAAGGGCTTCAGAAAGGGTCACGTGCTCCCACGTGACCAGGGTCACGTGTTGGCACGTGACATTTAAAAGCGGCTTCAAAGGCACATCGGTTCCCCAGTTAAATCAAGAAAAAGGCTCCAGACGAGGGTCACGTGCTCACACGTGACCAGGGGTCACGTGGTGGCACGTGACGGCTAGGCGGCAGCCAGAAGGCAGAGCGCAAAAAGGAAGAAGAGGTCTCGTTCCAAGGGGGTCACGTGCCCATACGTGACCAAGGGTCACGTGCCCACACGTGACCGGCTTTCAAAGCCTATCTGTTAACAGAATTAAATTCTGAGAAAAGGCCTCTCAAATCTTTCCAAAGGAACCGATTGAATTAAAGATTTAAAGATTCTTAAATATCACTTATCTATGGAAAAAGCCTGAATTTGGAAAGATTTCCCCTTTAAAATCTAACCGAAATAACAAAGGAGAATCTCTGGATTTAAAATCCAATGGTGAATAAAATTCACCTAATAATCCAAAGGTCCAAAACGAATGGTGAATACAAATTAAATCTCTCAATGAAAGATTCACCAAACCTAATTGATTCGACTGCTTCTCCTATAAATAGGAGCCAAGAGATGCACATACATGAAGAGAAAGGAATCGATACATAAAAAAAAGAGGAGAGCCTTGATACTTTGGAGGAATTTGGATCTTCTGCAAAAGAAAACCCTAGGTAAGAAAGGGAAGGCTTTTTGAAAGGAAAAGAGAATTCAATTCTCAACAGAGTTTAACTCTGATATAAAACAGAAGAACATAGTTCTCTTTTTGGTGGAGGATCTGTAAAATGCACATCTCCCCTTGAGTTGAGAATTTAATTCTCAATGGGTTGAGATCCTACCATGCAGATCCAAAGCATAGAGAGGGAATGGAAGCTTGAGAATTTAATTCTCACAGAACTATAGGAATTTAATTCCTTTAAAATAAAATTAGGGTTTGACCCTATGTTATGGGAGTTTAATTCCTTCAGAATGAACAGAATCAGGGTTTAACCCTAGTTAAGAACTTAGTTCTGTTAAAATAACAGGAATTTAATTCCCTCAAGAAAGAAGAAATGAGGGTTTAACCCTATTTAAGAATATAATTCTTCAAAAGAAAGTAGGAATTTAATTCCTCTAAAGTTATTGCTAGGGTTTAACCCTATGAAGAATTCAATTCTTAAAAAGATAAACAAATCTTCAAACAGGCAAAGGAATAGGGTCACGTGCTACCACGTGACCCCTGAAAAGAAACAGAAAAGAGCTTTAGGGCGCCCTCACGTGTCGACACGTGACCCCTAATGAACAGTCTAACAGATCAAAGCGCAGGCCCCAATCACGTGCCCACACGTGATGGCTTTCAGAATTAAAAGTGTTAAACACTTATCTGTAGAACAAAATAAAGGGAAACAGAGCGCTATCACGTGACCCCTTGGCTGAAGCTTTAACGGACAAACACCAGAATTCCCATCACATGACAGAACGTGATGCTCCAAAGTATTCAATACTTTTGGCAGAATAAAATGAATTGAGGGCTCTCTCACGTGCTACCACGTGACCCCTCTTGCCTTAGTGTTTAACATTAAAATTGAAAGCTCTATATCCAGTGTTCAACACTGATTTTCTTAGTGTTTAAACACTAATTTGGAAAACATCTATTTACAGTGTTTAACACTGACTTTCTTAGCGTTGAACACCAACCTGGAAAACCCTGTTTCCAGTATTTAACATTGATCTGCCTTAGTGTTAAACACTAATTTGAAATCTCCATTGCCAGTGTTTAACACTGATTTGTTGTAGTGTATAAACACTAATTTGAAATCCCTGTTGCTGGTGTTTAACACTAACTATCTTTTAGTGTTAAACACTAACTTGTCAATCTCATTCTCAGTGTTCAACACTGATTGATCTTTAGTGTTTAACACTAACTTTAGCCCCATTGGCTAAGTGTCTAGAGGCAAAGCCTCTCCTCTAATGGACCAACAGAGGGCCAATATCCTAAACATGATTGGACTTAGCCCAAGCTGGCCATAAGTCCTCAATTCAAATTCAACTGAGCCAATGGGCTCATAATATAATTAATTGGTCTTGGTTCCAAATTGGGCCAAAGATTATTTAATCTACCTTGGTTTAAGGGTACATCTCTTCACTCCTTTGATACTTGGCGTTGTAATTCCTCAACGTCTTCAAAGAGGTGACGGGTCCCGATGACCACATATTAATACGGACTGTGGGGTCCTTAAAATCATGGACTATGAGGTCCTTAACCTTGACCGGGATGTCTTAAAACTAACGACGGGCTGTGGGGTCCTTAAACTCATGGACTATGAGGTCCTTAACCTTGACCGTGATGTCTTAAAACTAACATCGGACTGTGGAGTCCTTAAATCCACGGACTACGACGTCCTTAACCTTGACCGCAACGTCTTAAAACTAACACTGGACCGCAATGTCACTAAACTAAACAACAGGGCTCCCTTAATTGCTCTATTGTTGGATCTAAACGATCCCGTTAAGTTGATCTTAGTCTGAAAACTAGACTAACGTATCCTTAACAAACGTTTAAGTCGATCTTAGTCTCGAATGAGGCTAACGTATCCTTAAACCCAAAACCCCCAAACCCAAATCTAATATAATACGGATTTGGACTAGTCCACGCCCTACGGGCGACGACATAACTCAGTCTCCGTATACAATCCACAGGCAACTAAACATAAAATAAACACACATGACACGAAGTGACCATCTGGAGAAGGAGAAAGTGGTTACCGCGATGCGATAGCGTAATTAACTGCAGGGGCTTGCGCCTGCAGGGAAGAGCGTCCCCACAATCAAAAACCCCTCAAGCGATCGGACGCATCCGTTTAAACCTTCGATATACGGTGCCATAAATCAACTTGGCATCTTCAGAGAGGTGGACGGATAGCACTTATTAGCATCTGCCCCGAACCTCAGGCAAGACGTCCCGCGTCTCGGCCGCCGTTCGGAGGGGAACAGAGACATTGAACTAAGGACTCCGCCATGGCTCCGAGGTAGTCTTTAGGTTGTCTGTGAACCGTCGAGATTTGGAACTGGGGGATTTTGTCATGGCTCTGAGATAGTCTCTAGGTTGTCTGTGAACCGTCGAGATTTGGAACTAGGGGACTTTGCCGTGGCTCCGAAGTAGTCTCTAGGTTGTCTCTGAACCGTCGAGATTTGGAACTAGGGGACTTTGCCGTGGCTCCGTTTTTCTGACGTCGTATCTGCTTCTGGTTGAAACGAGAAGGAACGCCGTTGTTGATTTCTAGGCTGTAGATGTAGCCATAGAGATCCGGCTTCCCTTTGACGAAGCCCGGTGGGGTAATATGGTTCCCTTTCCGTTTGTGCCCATGGATTGTGTATAGGGGTCAATGTGATCTCACCTGTAGGGCAAAAGTTTCATTACATCATTTTTTTTATTTCTTTCCGCGATGCCCTATTATTTCAGCTTTTTATATCGTGAGAGTCGCGATTTCCCATTCATTTCGGCTATTTTTCTTTTTACTCACTGCTTTTTATTGCGAGTTGCCCAAACATTTCAGCTGTTTTTATATGCATATATTCTACTCGCTGATTTTTATTGCGAGTTGCCCCATCATTTCGGCTATTTCATATGCATTTTTTGTGAGTATGGGACTCGAGATCTGATACCAATCTTAGTATCAGTATCGCTGCGACTGGAACATTGCCAAGAGCGAATCATCATTTGCCGTGAAAGGACTTGGAATTTGATACCAATTTAGGCATCAGCATCGCTACAACTGGGATATTGCCATGAGCGAATCATCATTTGCCTTTGTCGATTTGAACAAAGGTGGCTTAGCAAAAAAGGTTAGGATCTTGTTGCCTAAGGATTTTTAACTTTACGAGCCGTAAGGGTCTCATAAAGGTATCTCTCCCTACGAGTCATGAGGATCTCGTAGGTGTATTTTCTCCTTAGGAATCGTGGGGATCCCTAAGTGCGTGTTCTCTTATAAGTCGTAAGGATCTCATAAGAGTATTTTCTCCTTGCAAGTTGAGAGGACCTACAAGTATTGTTCACCAAGTAGGGAAATTTCGCGCCATTGGTGGAACTAGGTGAGGGAACGTTTATTTGTGCCCATGGATTGTATACGAGGGTCAATATTGGACCGCTTGTTGGGCAACTTGCGGAGTGTGATGGCCTAAGAACAGGTTCAGGTCCCTGCATCTGAAGGCTTTTTGAATCCTATGAGCCGTGAGGGTCTCATAAGGGGGAATTCTCCTTACGAGTTGTGGGGATCTCGTAAGCGTAATTTCTCCTTAGGAATCGTAGGGATCCCTAAATGTGTTTCTCCTTTGTGAGTCGTAAGGATCTCACGCAGGTGTTTTCTCCTCACAAGGTCGAGAGGACCTTGCAGGTGTTTATTTTAACGAGATCGCGCCCTTTCGGGTTTTCACAAACTCGCCGGTAGCCCTGCTGTTTTTACTCACGGAGCCCTTTCTGGTTTTCATCCATGCCCATTTTGCTTTTGGACGTACTGTTTTTTTAACAACGAGATTGTGCCCTTTTGGGTTTTCACAAGCTCGCCGGTAGCCCTGCTGTTTTTACTCACGGCGCCCTTTCGGGTTTTCATCCGTGCCCATTTCGCTTGTGGACATACCGTTTTTTTGTTTTTTTATTTACCCCTCTGTTCGCCAATGGAATTTATGGGGGACTTCACCACCAGGGCAGCTGTGCAGCCGGCGGGACTTGAGTTGCCGTCCTCGCCGATGGGATTTGCGGACTTGAATTCCACTATCGCCGTGTTTGAGGTGACGTATTTAGTTTAAGAGCATTACGGTCCATTGTTAGTTTAGGGACATATCAGCTCGTTAGTTTAGGGACCTTGGTCCATTGTTAGTTTAAGGACATCTCGGTCCACAGCTAGTTTAAGGACGTTGCGGTCCGTTGTTAGTTTAGGGATATCTCGGTCCACAGCTAGTTTAAGGACGTTGCGGTCCATCGGGATTTGAGGCGAGGTTTCGCCGGATACTACTTATAGAGTTTGGACTCAGGAAGATAACGAGCGAACACAAGCGTCGTTATCCATCATTAACCTGAGCCGTGACTTGTCAAGCGTAGTATTTTTTAAGGAACCGGCCATTTATTGGCCAGAAGGGTCTTTTGCCATGCATATCCATGAGCAAGTAGGCCCTACCTTGGTAGACCTTGTCTATGATATATGGACCTTCATAGTTTGGCTCTAATTTTCCCCGTTTGGCACGATTGGGGATCATAGGTCTTTTTACGACTAACACGAGTTCGCCTTGGCGGAATGTTCTCGTCCTAGTCAGTCTTTCGTATGAGCGCGTCATCCTTGCTTTGTAAGCTTCCAGGTTTTGCTGCGCCATGAGACGAATTTCATCGAGGGCATCAAGCTCCTCAAGCCGAAGGTGGGCATTTTCTTCATCCGTCAGCTCATGTCGGACCGCCACTCGTAAAGAGGTTAGTTCTATCTCCAAGGGGAGAACCGCTTCTGTTCCGAATACCAATGCGAATGGCGTTGTATTCGTGGCCGTCTTGAACGTGGTCCGATAAGCCCAGAGAGCTTCTTGCAATCTCTCGTGCCAATCCTTTCTGTTTCTGGACACCGTCTTCTTTATGATCTTCGTCAAGGTCTTGTTGAAAGCCTCACTGTTAGCTCGGGGGTTATGGACTGAAGAGTATCTCCAATCTATTTTATGCTGATGTGCGAAGCGGCTGATCTTATGGCTTCTATAGGCCGGCCCGTTATCCGAGATAATCCGCCGCGGAGTGACGAATCGGTAGATGACATGTGTCCTGAAGAAATGGAGGATGTTCTCCGTCATCACTTCTCTTAGCGGTACTGCTTCTGCCCACTTGGAGAAGTAATCGGTCGTTGCCAATATGAACCGATGTCCCTTGGATGATGTTGGTTCGATAGGCCCGATTATATCTGCTCCCCACATCTCGAACGGCCAGCTTTCCAGTGTTGGGTGTAGCGGATTTGGGTGCTGGTGGACGAATTCTCTGTGAATTTGGCACGAGTGACACTGCTTTGCATATTTGAGGCAATCCTGAATCATCACAGGCCAGTAGTAGCCCATTCTCTTGATCTTCAGCTTCATCTTTGGCCCGGCCTGATGGGAACCGCAGAGTCTGTCGTAAGTTTCTTGGATGACCCTTCTTGCTTCTTCTAGTCCCAAGCACCTTAGCCACAAACTGTCGAACGATCTCTTATATAGAGTATCACTGACGAAGGCAAAAGACAGAGCTCGTTTCATGAGCTGATGTCTTGAAGATGCTCTTTCAGGCATTCGATGGGATTTGAAATAGTCTATGAAGACTTCTCTCCAATCCTTAGTCTTTTCTTCATCTTTTATTTGGTAGGCTGCTTGTTTGGTCGCTTCCTCTTCTTCAGACGTCTCCGGAGATATCTCTGCCGGCGCGAGAATCTGGCGGCTTTGCACAATGATCCTTACGTCATCGAGGTTTTCGTCGGCCAGTTTTTTTTAGCGAGCTTGGCTAATGCATCTGCCGTGCTATTCTCTGCACGCGGAATGCTTTCTAGAATGTAAGAGGGGATTTGTGTCAACAATTGCTGCAGTCTCTCGCAATATTTTACCAACTCTGGCTTGCACGTCTGATAGTCGCCATTTACTTGGCTAACGACCAGCTGGGAGTCTCCATTTATGAGGAGGTTTTTTATTCCCATGTCGACAGCGATCTCAAGACTTGTTATCAAAGGTTCATATTCCGCTACGTTGTTTGTTCTTGGCTCCGTTAAGGAAAGGGTAAAACGCATTATCCCTCTTTGTGGAGTCACGAAGATAAGGCCTACGCCAGCTTTGATTATGGGGGTATTGTGCCTTCGCTTCTTCAAGGAGGACGCTCCGTCGAAGTAGAGTTCCCATTGGACATTATTTTCCTTCATTTTCCCTGTCGATGGCGTCGAACACGTGTTCATCTAGAAATTCGCGATTTAAGGGAGAGTCGGCTGGTATCGGGTGTTCAGCAAGAAAGTCGGCAATGGCTTGGCCTTTCACTGCCCTGAAGGGTCGATACATTATCGAGAACTTCATTAAGAGGAGGGCCCATTTAGCGAGCCTTCTTGTTAGTATAGCTCTCGACATCAAATATTCGAGAGGATCCACCTTTGATATGAGATGGACCTCATGTGCCAAGGCATAATGTCGAAGCTACGTCATCGCGAAGATCAGTGCCAGGCAATGTTTTTCAATAAGGGAGTAGTTGTTTTCTGCCCCCAGAAGAACTCGACTCAAATACTAGAGAGCTCTCTCCTTCCCCTGGTCGTTCTCCTGTGCCCATAGCGCGCCTAAAGAACATTCAAGGGCTGTTGTGTACAGGATGAGGGGATTTCCCTTGACCGGAGCAATCAGTACCGACGGATTCTGAAGGTATTGGTTGATTTCTTCCCGTGTACTTTGGCATTTCTGATCCCAGACGAACGGGGTCCCCTTCTTCATTAGATGGTTGTAGGGACGACATTTACCGGAGAGGTTGATTTGGAGTTTGACACCTGTTTAGGCATCGATATCGCTACAACTGGGATAGTGTCAGGAGCGAATCATCATTTGCCTCTGTCGATTTGGACAAAGGTGGCTTAGTAGACAGGGTTAAGATCCTGTGGACTAAGACTTTTACTTTATGAGCCGTAAGGGCCTCATAAAGGGTTTTCTCCCTACGAGTCGTGAGGATCTCGTAGGCATATTTTCTCCTTAAGAATCATGGGGATTCCTAAGTGATGTCTTCTCTTATAAGTCGTAAGGATCTTCCAAGAGTGTTTTCTCATTATAAGTCGAGAAGACCTACAAGTGTTATTCACCATATGGGGATATTTCTTTCCATTTGTAGAACTTGGCAAAGAAATATTTATTCGTGCCCCTGGATTGTATACAAGGGTCAGTAAGGATCGCCTGTAGGGCAATTTGAGAGATATGACGGCTTAAGAACAGGTCTTCTGAATCCTATGAGCCGTGAGGGTCTTACAGGGAGGATTCTCCTCACGAGTCATGAGGATCTCGTAAGTGTATTTATTTTAACGAGATTGCGCCCTTCCGGGTTTTCACAAGCTCGCCGGCAGTTCTGCCATTTTTACTCACGGCGCCCTTTCGGGTTTTCATCCTTGCCCATCTTGCTTGTGGACGTACCCTTTTTTTGTTTTTTTTAAACGAGATTGCGCCCTTCCGGGTTTTCACAAGCTCGCCGGCAGTCCTACTGTTTTTACTCATGGCACCCTTTCGGTTTTTCATCCGTGCCCATTTTGCTTATGAACGTACCGTTTTTTTAGTGTGGTATTCTACTAGATTGTAGGACCTGTTTGTAGGCTCCTTAATATCCATCCTTTCCTTTGAGAAGAAAGGACCATTCTACATAAAGATTCTTCCGCCAGTGAGAAATATGCCCCCTGTGTATATCTCGGGGGGAACGAGTACCCACGCCGTCGCTATTTTGGCGACAGGTTGCTTCAGAGCCGCTTATTTTTGTTGAGCGTAGACGACAAATGCCATCTTGCCTCCGCTTTTCACTCGTCATCATCGGATGAGAGAGAGTCTTGACCCATTTGATCCAATCGAGCCATTTTATCCATGATTTCTTGGAAGGTCGGGAATGCCTTTGAATTTGGGTCAAGTGTGGCTATGAGCATTCTTATGGCTGCAACTTCATCGATGCGTTGCTCGCATTTGACCAGAGATTTCTCCATCGGGTAACATATTGAACCTAAGTCTCATTCGGTCTAACCCTTTCGTTGACCAGCGCCGTCATGGTAGTATGCTCATTCTCATTAGCGAATCCCTGACAAAAGAGCATATCCATTTCGTCGAAGCTCTTCACGAAATCATTTAGGAGTTCCGCATACCATTCGAAGGCGATGCCCGCCAGAACGCTGACGAACTGTCGGAGGAGTAGTATGCCATTTCCTCCAGAATTGCCGCACATGGATTTAAATCGCGCAATGTGCTGGCGAGGATTCCCAGTTCCTTTGTATATGTGGAGTCGGAAGTATGTATTCTAGCGGGTACTGTATTTGATCGTAGCATGCCGGATACGGTCGACTAGTCTTGATTGGCCTATTTGATGCTTCACTGGCATAGTGAGTTTTGACTTGCTGAGTGATATGTGTGTCCAGCTTTTCTTTTAGGAATCATTTCCTCCTCAGCCGTTGATGAGGTTTGCAGAAGATTTGAAATGCCATCCTTATCTTTAAGACTGACTACCGGCGGTTCATCTGCCAGTGGTTCCGATTGAACCATCATTCCAGCCATATTCTGAATCAGAAGGGCCATTTGGTTCATTTTAGTGGACATTTCTGCCACTTCTTCATCTCTCTTTTTTAGAGCGCGCTTTAGAAAATCAATATCCGATTCCTTCTCTACTCTTTCTTCGGGTGCGTCCTCGGGATTTTTCTTAGGCGATAGATTAACGTTTGCTGCCGCCTGAGCGAGTATCTCCTGCAGCTTTTCACGTTGCAGCTGAACTTTTGTCAGGAACCAAGTTTGAGGTCGGTAACTAGTAGAAGCTCGAACTTCATCTTTGGAATTCACCACATATACTATGTGAACTACCGTGCCCCCAGGCTTGGGGTGTTTGGAGTTTTGGCCTTTGGAGTTTGTTTCGGACACTTGAGCTTTATTAGGCCTCTTTTTTTATATGAAAAGCCGCTTTGGTTTTGGGAGGAACCGCTGTATCAGGATCCGTCTTGGGATGAATCCCCTTGAATTTGAAAGGGGATTTGTTAGAATTTGGCTGACGTTTAGAGCAAGAGCCGCAGACGACGACTGAGTCCTTCACCTGCTTCCACACCTTATATATAGATGATGAAAGTTGTTATAGGGAGCGAACTGGTTTCTGCTCTTGTGGGATCTCCACGGGCTACGGAGATTTCTTCAATATTGTGGTGGGAGAATTTTTTCTGACCCTTCGCAACAGTTTGAAGTTGTTCTCAATTGGAACAACAACATCCACCACTGGGGTCGAAACAGAACCATACGGAGAACTGCCCCCAGCTCATTTTATATGATGCCGATATCGACGTCGACCATTTCTTACGGCCTGGATTTGATTAGCTTCAGGATTTTGCCGAACCTACCCCATGTTTCCTTTGAGAGCTTGAATATTCTGCCCCCTGCGTCGACCTTGGTCCTTGGCAGGTGCCAGTTGTTTGAGGACTGATTCCGTCGGCAAAGCTGCAGCTTGGGGAACCAGCCTGTGGAAGACAGACTTGCACCGGGCTTCCTCCATCGGCGTTGAGGCACCGAGGGTGGGAGGTGGGAGTATCAACCCAAAGATAAGCCCGTTGATTTCTCGAAGAGCCGGATTACAGAGATTTGAGGCTGCAAGTGGCCCATACTTGACTCCACCAGATATGTCAGAGCCTGAGTTGCTAGGGTGGAAGCAAAGACCATTCTTCATAGAGACGAAACACCGGCTTCAGTATCCCATCACCCAAGGGCAACCACAAACATATATACCACAATAATTTGATCGCGGAAAAACACGACACACGAAGTGTGGAGTGGAAAGAGGAAAAGGTCCCACCGGGCGTACCGGAATTTGTTTACCGCCGAAAGCCGGGGAAGGCAAACGTCTTACCTGAATTTGGGGCCAGATGCTATTTGGATTTATCTGCACACCCCTCTAAAGATGCCAAGTTAATTTATAGCACCGTGCATCAGTGGTTTGGACGGATGTGGCCGTTGTAGCAGACTTCGTCAGATTCCCCCTCATCGGCGAAGGGTTTTTGATTGTGGGGACGTTCTTCCCTGCAGGCGCAAGCCCCTGCAGTTAGTTACGTTACCACATCGCTGTAACCACTTTCTCCTTCTCCAAAAGGCCACTTCATGTCGTGTATGTTGGTTTTATTTTTGGTTGCCCATGGATTGTACGGAAACTAATTTATGTTGTCGCCTGTAGGGCGTGGATTAGTCCAAATCCGCATATTCTTAGATCTGGGTTTGGTTTGATTTAAGGATCGTTAACCTTGTTTAAGATTAAGATTAACTTAAATGTTTGTTAAGGATACGTTAGGCCGATATTGGACTAAGATCTACTTAACGGGGGTTTGGGATCATTTTTGATCCAACAAAAGAGCATTTGGGCTCTATCGTTTTAGTTTAGGGACGTTACGGTCCGTAGATCACCATTTTTTGGGTGAGGGTTTAGTTTAAGAACGTTACAGTCCATATCTAGTTTAAGGACGTTGCGGTCCAAAGCTAGTTTAAGGACGTTGCGGTCCATTGAGATGTGCTCATAGGTTTGGGAATGCACCAAAGAGCTGTTGGTTGTCGGGACCCCCCACCTCTTTGAAGACGTTGAAGAATTATAACTACATGTATCAGAGGTATGAAGAGATGTACCCTTGAACCGGATTCCAGATTGAAGGGAGAGATCATAGTGGAATGAACATCATTTTAGATACCATATGTTAGGAGTTCATTGGTCATCTTTGGAACTAAGATCGATTTGGGGAGAACTGAGCATAGGAGGGCTAGGTTGATTAGTGATCAAAAGGGTTTTGGTCTCAGAAGACTTGGCTAATTTGGGCTAAGGTTGGCCTCTCACAGTGTTAAACACTAATATCTGCTTGGCGCTCACGTGCTCCCACGTGAGGCTCTAAAACAGTGTTAAACACTGAAATTTGGAGTGCTCACATGTAGCACGTGAGGCACCTGAGAATTGGGCATTGATTCTTTGGGTTTATTCCCTTTTTCTTTTATAAGTGATAAGCACTATTGGGGGTCATGTGGGATCACGTGAGACGCCCCAAAATGGGAACTGTCTTTGGATTTATCCCCCTTTTTCTTTTGAAAGTGCTAATCACTATTAGAGGTTCATGTGAAATCACGTGAGGCGCTCCAAAATGAGAACTGTCTTTTATTTATTCCCTTTTTTTCTAAGAACTATTAGGGGGTCACGTGGGATCACGTGAGGCGCCCCAAAATGGGAACTGTCTTTGATTTATTCCCCTTTTCCTTTTGAAAGTGCTAAGAACTATTAGGGGGTCACGTGGGATCACGTGAGGCGATGTCAGTTGTTCCTTTCGTTTCTCAGAGGTGCTCACGTGGGAACACGTGATCTGTTGTGATAGCGTTGAACGCTAATCGTTTCATTTATATGCATGGGGATCTTAATCTTAGTTTTGAGAATTTCATGTCCCTTATTTTATAAGAATTAAATTCTTATGCAGGGTTAAACCCTAGTTTTATCAGAGGAATTAAATTCCTATATCTTTGGGAATAATTAAATTCTTCAGACTTAGTTCTTTCCTCTCAGTTTTGAGTCTGCACGACAGAATCTCCCTGATGAGAATTAAATTCTCAGCTTGTGGGGAGATCTGCTTCTGTAGACCTCAACTAGAGGAAGAACTAAGTTCTTTTTTTTATAGAGTTAAACTCTTGGAGCGGTGAAGAAGAGATAAAATGATCTCTAGATTTTTCTTCTTACTTAGGGTTTCTTTTCTTAAAAAAGAACTACTCCTCTTTTTTTGTTTTCTCATATCTTATGGGGTTATTTTTTCTTCTCTTTTTTAGATTTAATCTCCTTGCTCCGATTTATAGGAGAAGGAAAAAATCAATTTGTTGAGAGAATCTCTCATTGAGAGATCTTGATTGATTTCATGATTTTTTAGATCAATCGGTGAATTTTATTCACCATTGGATTTTTAATCCAAAGGCTTTCTATTTAACAGAGAAGATTTCTTATTTGTTTAACAAGATTATAAATATTTTGTTAGTTTTAACAAGATTTGAATTTTATTCTATCATATCTTTTTAGTTTAACAAGACCAGAAAAATATTTCCCAAATAGAATTTAATTCTAGAATTTGATAGTAGCGTTTTAAATTGCGGTGCAGCAACAGAACTCACGTGTTTAACACGTGACCCCTAGTATGGGTTTTGATCTGTTTATTTTCTGTGCTCATATAAGCATATGAGCGCTCACGTGTTTAACACGTGAGGCCTATTTGGCCATTGGTGATTTATATTCAGCGCTTATACGCTTTGCATATGAGTGCTCACGTGTTTTACACGTGAGGCCTATTTGGCCCTTTAGGTTTATTTTATTCGCTCATATGTTTTGCATATGAGCGCCTACATGTTTAACACGTGATGTCTGTTTGGCCCTTGGTTATTTATGTTCAGCGCTCATATGAATTGCATATGAGCGCTCACGTGTTTTACGCGTGAGGCCTGTTTGTCCCTTTGTTATTTTCTTTCAGCGCTCATATGCTTTGCATCTAAGCGCTCACGTGTTTAACACGTGATGTCCAACTGTAAATTCTTTTCCTCTTTCTTCTCTCCTTTTTTTATAAGGGTTATAAGGGAACAAATAGCTCTTGGCCGAAAATTTTTACGGGAACAAGGTTGTGTTTAGATATAGGAAAAGTATAACGATACACAAGAATTGAAAGATTGAAAGGATGGGAGATTTTACCAGTGATGTCTTGTCCTATGGTTTCGGCCTCCTCGACCGTCATTGTAAAAGCCTGTTGTCTCGGTACATTCCTCCTCGCCGGAGGCACATTCCTCTGCCCTTGAGGCACGTTTCGGCCTCTTCGACCGTCATTGTAAAAGCTGGTCGTCTCGGCAAGTACTCACTTTCTCCGGCTCTCTGGGGCTCAAGTGATTTGATCCCGCATAAACCTATATTAAACTAGAGTCCTTAAAATATTGTTTTACATATCTCGAGGGGGTTTTATAAAAAATATTTTAATATAGTTTAAAAAATAAACTTCGTGGGTGATTTATAATATTTAGGGTTTTCATGAGCATGTATTTTAATTATTGGGGTATTTTACTAATAAATACCTAGCTTTTAAAAGTTTATGGTATTTTATTGAAAACTAGCCCTTTTTGATAACTTGATGGTATTTTATTAACATTTTAATCTTTCATTTTAGAAAATATAGCTTCATAATATATTGAAAATACTAGTTTATAATTTTATATAATTTTCAAAATTTTAGTTTTGTTTAGAAAAGTAGCATTTCTTAAAAACCGTATTTTATTTCTTTTCGAGATCGAATACTCCGTGAGAAGTTCTGCATCTAGCTCTACTATCCCAAGGATGTGTGATAATCTGCACTATCCATTAGCGGGTCCCCTAACAAGAGTTGTAGAGGCATATTTGCCAATGATTACAAAATACCGCTCTAAAAAAACCCGTTTTTTGAAAAGATGTGGTATTTTAATGTAAAAGCTATTCTTTGAACCAACTATATATATATATATATATAGACATCGTGCTATGAAACCAAAGTGTGCGTGTGGGGTAGGTCGTTACCCCGTGAAATTTTCCTAAATGTATTGTTTAAACAATTATCGAAAAGAGTTTTATACTAAAGTTCAAGGTATTTTAATGAAAAAATCGTTTATGTTTGTTGCATATGAAAATTTTGATTAAACTCGGAACTAAAAGATTGTAATTAAAGTTACAAGTAGGGTGGTAAAATTAGTTTGACTTATGTATAAAGGAAAATGGAGTTCTAAGTTTAAAAAGAAATGTAGCGGAAGTAACTCCGCTTTACCGATATATGTTTAGAAGATAAATTGAGATGAAAAGAAGAAGAGATGAGCAAGACTTACGGCTTGGTAATATCGAGAAAAGAGTAAGAAAGAAGGGAGGGGGCTTCGTGGTATAGCGGGAACTCCAGAATGGCTTTGTTCTTCGATGGAAAGAGCTTGGTTGCTAACTCTACTTGACTCCACTTGCACTTAGGAACTTTTGAGGTGATTTTGCTAGAAATTTTCAGGATAGAGGGGAGCTAGGGTATGGAGTGGTATTTATAGTGAATAATTAAGGTTTGGGAATTAAAATTTTGGATTAAAAAGAATTAAAAAGGTGTTAAATAGTGAATTGAAGAGTCTCTGTTTGATTGCAGGAAAATCAAACAGTGCAGGGGAGTTAAGGGGAGTCGAAGAGGTGTGTGTGCAAAGCACAGAGCCATTTGGGCTCATCTTGACCGTCGGCGCCGACCCAATCATGGGTTTTGGCTGTCGGATCTTAAGGCATTGTCTCGAGATTCGTGCCACGTGGGTATATATGTGTTTACTCCATTTTGCGCATGTTTGATTTTTCTGAAACTTTTCATTTCTCCGTGTATTGCACGTGCAACTCTTGGGCTTTCAAAAAGAAAAAAGAAAAAATCTAAAAATAATTAAGTCTGATGGGAATCAAACGCACAGGCTATGTCACAGCAGTGTAGAGGCTTTACCAGTGAGCTACAAGCTGTTTCTTGCTTTTATTTAACAAAAATAACTTTTAATTCTTACACAAGCTGTAATACTCTTTTCTGTACAATAACAAGAAAATTTCTGTACAATAATTTCAGAGTCGTTACAAAGTGTGTTTTTCCCTTATGAGTCGTAAAGATCCCACAAAGGTGTTTTCTTACGAGTCGAGAGGATCTCGTAAGCTTTGTTCTCCTCAAGAATCGTGAGGCCACATGAGTGGGTCTTTCTAAATGGAGCATAATTCCAGGGGGGAGACCGACCGCGGGACTGGTGATTGCGGTGAGACATGGGTGTGATGAGAATTATTTAAGCTCATGGACTGTATGCGTTAGTCAATTTGGGGAATGGCCGTAGGGCTGGGTGAATTTAGGGAATTTGGAATTTTATCGGCGTCTGTATCACTAACACTGGAATGGTACTGGGAGCGACTCATCATTCGCCGTTTGGGAATTTGGGGGTTTGGATTTTGGTTGGTGTCTGCATCGCTGCATTGGAATATGGTACCGGGAGTGACTCATCATTCGTCGTTAGGATATTGGGGGTTTGGATTTTTGTTGGCGTTTGCATCGCTGCACTGAAATATGATACCAGGAGCGACTCATCATTCACCGTTGGGATATTCAGGGATTTAAAATTTTGTTGGCGTCTGCATTGCTAACATTGAAATATGGTTTCATGAGAGACTCATCATTCACCTTTGGAGGGGGTTGAAATATTTATTTATATACATTTTTTTGAGCAATTGCTCTATCATTTCGGCTTTATTTTCATTTTTTTACTCGCTAATTTTTATTGCGAGTTGCCCCATCATTTCAGCTATTTATTTTCATTTTTATTTTACTCGTTGATTTTTATTGCGAGTTGCCCCATCATTCGGCTCTTTTTTTTATTTACACAAAAAATTTTTTACACTTCCAGTTTAACGACGTGGAGGTCATATGTGTTTGCTTAACCCAGCTCCCCGAACTTTGATCTTGGCGGAGATGTGTTGATAACCGTAACTTTGTGGCTTGCCAATATATCCGAAGACTGTGAGGTTTTCCCAACCTTGTATTGGTTCTCCAACCAATCTTTGAAGACATAACAGTCTTCGATGGAATGACTTACCATTTTATGATATGGGCAGTATATGGGATTTCCGGTCATGTTCATTTCATGTGGCCTCTTTAGAATAGTCGGTTGCAAACCATTGTTCAAGGCATTGTTGAATATTTTGCGGACTTCGTCCCACCTGAAGCAGTATACTTTTTACTTTCTCTCCATTAGAGTAGGTGCCTTTCCTGATGCTGGTCTTCGAGGCCGATCGGTCTTTGGTTCGCCTGCCGTCCGCTTACCCCGTTCAGTGTATGTATCGGCGGGACTCGAGGATGATCGCGGCCGCTTTTCGCAAAGGTGTTCCGCTTTTGGGCTGGAGGGGGTATCAATTGGATATTTCAGGATATCAATCCATGGCTCATGAACCAAGTTTTGATTTTGCTGCAATTGCAATCAGACGACTTGGGTCGTGAGATCTGCCATAACGTTTTCCAACTCGCTGACTTTTGAACGGACCTTGGCCAACTTCTCGTCCCTGTACTGAAGCTGCTTTTGAACCCATTGGAATAATACTTGTTCTATAGTTTCGGGTATTACAACGTTGTCATCCTTACCGCCAGAGATTGATTCTGCAAGAACCACAGGCTCCTTTGGCTTAATGGCCTGAGCGGGCTCTTCATCATTTAGACCGGGCCAACATTGGGTTTCAACAGCCACGTCATTGTCATGGGTATGAGGCGTAGGATAACTTGTTTTTCTGGGCTCCACCATGTATATCGTATGGATTGTGTACCCGTTTACTACCTCTTTATTGGTAATGTTGCTCGTTTGGCTTTTGGCTTGTTGCTTTCATACGCTCCTTTCCAAGAAGGGCAGACGATTGAGAGCAGCAAATTCCCGAAGGGCTTCGGTCTCCGTTTGTATGAAATTGACGGCCGCAGCTTGATTGTTTGCTAAAACGCCTTTAGACAGTTCTATCTCTCCTGTCTTATATTGCTTTTCGACCCAATTTTTGAAGACGAAGCAGTCCTCAATGGCATGACCTATCACTCTGTGATAAGGGCAATATTTGGAGTCGTCGGTCATATTCGCTTCTTGCGGTCTTTTTTATTCTGGAAAATGTAGACTGTTTCTTAGGGCGTTCTTGAATATCTTGTGGACTTTGTCCCTTCTGAAGGAATAGACCATATCCAGCTTCCTTGAAAATATATCTTATTGTTATCTCCAATTTAAAAAAATGATTTTGGGCTAAAATTAAGTAATTTTCCCATATCTATGATTTTTGGTTGTTATCATAATTATTTAAAATCTATTTTATCCTTGAAAATATTTTAATTACGAAATATCTATTTTAATTGATAATACAAATATTTAAATTATTTTAAGGCATTATAAAATTTTATTAAAGCATTTAAAGCTTAGAAAAATATAAATAGATTTTAGAAAATTCCTTTAATCATATTTCAATACTTTGAAAATTACTAACATTATTAAAAAAAATAAATATTTTTTCTATCAACGAAACGCATAAATAATTGCTTGATATTAGAAATTTAAATAAAAGATATTTCATTAGGTATTAGAAAACACGGTTACAGGGCCACGCGCCTTACGCGCGGGCGCCGACAACGGGTTACGTGCATGGCGTGCAGGCGACAGCGAATCACGCGTCCTGCACGTGGGCGCTGGGCGTCAGCAAATCACGCGTCCTGCACGTGGGCGCTGGGCGTCAGCAGATCACGCGCCCTGCACGTGGATGCTAGGCGCCCGCGGAAAAAGGGGCTTTGCCCCTGGACTGGTAGTTAAACTTCTGCAAAAGGGATCTTTTTGTGGAGTTAAACTCCTAAAAGATCTAGATTTTTTGGGTTTAACTCTATCGAGAATTTGGATCTTGGGGTTGAGCTTCTCAGAGATTGGTTAGGAGTTAAACTCTTAAAGAAGAGATTCTTGTTTGGAGTTAAACCCCCAAGAGATTTTCGGAGATGATGAAAGAGGACTCATTTCTTCTCCCTTGAGCACTGGAATTTCTCTTGAGCCTCGGATTTTCCCAAAGTGGGATTTTTGGAGATGAGTTTCCTTCTTCCTTCTCTCTGTTGGCTGGATCTTGAAGAAAAAGGGGTGACACTTTAAGAGATTTGATGGGAGATCCAAGCTTCCCTTCAAGGGTTTTATGGTGAAAAACTATTTTTTTGGAAAAGGAAGAGTTAAACTCTCGATTTAATTCAAAAAAAGAACTGGGTTTAAAACCTTGAGGAAGGAAAAGGAAGCACAGAACCCTAATTTTTTAAGAGAATGAATTATTATCTACATTTCATTATAATGTTGCCTTATATAGGCTTACAAATTTACATATATCCCCTTGGGCTTTACAAAGTGGCATTTTGCCAATCACATGCCTCATGTACTTGTTTCTTTTAGCACATGAGCCATGGGCTTTACAAAAATTTGACTTTTTGCCCATTTATTTTACATTCATCCATGAAAATTATATCAAAGTTATTTATTACATAATTTCTTTCTTGGCATGGGGGAGGCCGGCCGCTTCATGTTCGAGCTCGACTAGGGTATGGGCCCACTTGACCTGGGCTTGGGCCCACTTGGTTTGGGGTTGACTTTGACTTTGACTTGGTCAACCGGGATGTAATTTTTGATCCCAACAACACTTATCACCTGTTATGTTATACCTGCTATATTACATTACTTTTGTACCTGTTAGATATTATAATTTCTTTTGGAGACTTACCGGGCGTAAGTTCGCCGACGGGCATTCCATCCACTTTTATTTCTTTGGAATGTTCGTAGAAACCGAGGAGGTGGATCCGACTGCTGAAGACTGTGCTTAGATCGCAGCCCAAACCGACCTTTAGATTTCCTGCTCAGTTTTTCATTACCAGTATGCCACTTGTTTAGGCATTTCATGTTATTTGCATTTTCTTTTCAGAATATCTATCCATATAAATAAAGTTTGTTGAATGAATGCAAATAAAGTAGTTTGTTGAAAATTTCATGCTCTTATTATTCTTGCACTGTGTATAATTGCTTATTTACGCTTAGCATATGTATTTTAAGAAATGACCTTCTTAATATAAATATATTGCGGGCTTGTCACGTGACTGTTACCGTCTATTGGGAAGCATGGCGTGACAGCTACTCTCCATCTTTAGAGAAAAATATCAGGGTTAGAATTTTAAACTTTTTCTTTTTTTAATTTTTTTAACGGAGGAGAAGAGAGGGAGAGGATAGGATTTATATAGGAGTAGAGGGGAGGAATTACGAAAATGCTATTGACCATGTTAAAATTGGATATGAGATTTAGGCGCAGTTTGGTTACTGGAATAAAAAAAATAGAATTGGGAATTAGGGTCTGTAAAGGTTTTTTTTGTCTATCGGAATTCCCATTCCTTTGTTTGTTTGTGAAGAATTGAAATGAATTTTGTCTCCTTGAATTTCTTTCTTTGCTTGGTTACTACAAAAGCAAATAGGAATTGGAATTCGGGAATTATGATAAAGATACATGTAGTGAGTTTAAGAAGCTATCACCTTTTTAATCAACAAACAACATTTTCAATGCACCCAAAGTAAATAAGAGAGAGTAAGGTAGGTGACCATAACTTTGCCTAATAAAATAATACCCATAATCTTACATGTCAATGGGAATTGGCAATTCTCTACATAAAAGCTTGGATTTGGAATTGTCTAAAAGGTGATATCAATTCCCAAAACTTGTAATTTCTATTCCATGCAAACAAAAAAAAAAGAATGATAATTTCATATTTTTTTTATGAATAGTGTCTTATCCCCCAATTCTCACATTTTTGGACAATTCCTTCCAAACAAATAGCCCCTTAGAGAAATCTAGAACCATTTGTACCTCTTATTGAATAGTTGAACCCGAGGGACCCAAACAAATTATTTTCTAGGACCATAGATGATTAGCCAAAAGATTTATGTAGATAATTATGATTTTAAATACTTAGATTTGTGTAGATCTTATTATGAATTTAAATGCTTATTATTGATTTTATTATCAATATATAATTATTTAAACGACTATGACAATTAAAGATGATAAATACGACGAATATGGAAGTCTAATTGCACTGATGCACCTAATTAGCACGTCGATGATGTTTAAAATAATATTAATAGCTTTGTGCAAAACATGATCTTACGTTAATTTTGTTAGTAGTTTGAATATATTAGTAGCATTTGTATGTGGGAAATAGTCCCACATCGGATGGAGAGACGAATACCCAAGTCTTTATAATAGTTCCCAATATTTAAGTAATATCTTGAATAAAGTGAATTATGAGCCAAGTGGGCCTGATTTCTAGCAGGCTTATAACATTTATTTACTATTGTCTTTGATGAGGCACTTGGGGCATCTTAGGTTGACTTAGTAACAGAGTTGGCATTTTGAATTTCGGATTCAAAGGTTGTCTGAACAGAACTAACGGTTGTGTCTGTTCAACTCTTAATAGTCACAACCATTCTAACGGTTGTGTCTGTTCAACTCTTAATGGTCACAACCATTCAAACGGTTGTGTCTGTTCAAGTCTATAAATTATGTCCTACTCTTCACAGTTTTGGCATCTTCTTCTCATTATCTTCTAAGAGAGTTTCAAGGGCTTTGTTGTATCTTGGGGGTGATTGCCTTCTACTATACTCCCATAGTGGGGGCAATATCACCTTTCGGAAAGTGTATCATACATGCCTCAAAGCTTTTAATTCTGTCTTAACCAAACTAAAACTCAACAATCGAAAGGTGATATTATGGAGACAGAATTAAATTCAAGTGTCAAGGTTCATTTCCAGAACCAAGATGTTATCAAACTGGATCGATTCGATGTGAGCAACTACACTAGATGGAAAGACAAGATGGTGTTCTTGTTGACCGCCTTGAAGATATTTTACGTTCTCGATCCGAACTTGCCGCCAATTCCAGATTCAGTGTCAACTTCGAATAATGCCGAGAGTGCCAGAACAGAGAAAAACAAGCGTGAAGAAGACGAACTAGTTTGTCGCAGTTACATTCTCAATTCCCTCACCGATCGTCTGTATGATCTTTACAGAAATATGAAGACACCAAAGGAAATCTGGAGCGCCCTTGAAACAAAGTACAAAAATGAGAAGAAAGGTACGGATAAATTTCTAGCGCTTAAATATTTTGAATTTAAGATGTCTGATGACATGCCAATCATGGATCAAGTGCATGAATTACAAATTCTCGTCTCTAAACAGAGCGAACTTGAAATTAAAGTCCCTGATTCATTTCAAGTTGGAGCGATTCTATCTAAATTTCCTCCTACTTGGAATGAATACAGAAAGAAAATTCTGCACTCTCCTGAAAGTTTTACCATAGAGCAATTTCAGACTCATCTACAGATTGAGGCAGAGAACCGTGCACGTGACATGATTTTTCTTAGTTCTAAATCTAACTCTAAGGTGAATCATGTCAGTGAAAATGGTCATAGAAAATTTCAGAACAATTTCAAAGTCCAGAAGAAAGGAAATTTTAAGAAATCTAATTTTGCAAAGAACAAGTGGCCTTATTATAACTGTGGAAAGAAAGGCCACTATATTAAAGATTGCAAATTCAGAAATACCGGAAAAAAACTTGGTTTCGGATCAGAAAATAGCAACAAGGCAAATCTAATAGAAAATGAAGTCAAAAAACTTGTTGCTATGATTTCTGACATGCAGATAGGCATGATTACGGAATTGCATATGGTTGCGGTAACTAGAACTGCAGATTGGTGGCTGGATTCTGGCGCAACCATCCATGTATGCAATAACAAAGCAATGTTCAAAACCTACACGGATCAGAAAAAAACTGAAGAGGTGTTAATGGGAAACCACGTTTCGGCCAAAGTGCTCGGTAAAGGAAGTGTTGAATTGAAGTTTACATCTGAACAGAAACTTACTCTGCTTAATGTATTTCATGTTCCTGATTTGAGGAAAAATCTTGTATCTGCAAATCTGTTGTGCAAGAAGGGATTTAAAATTGTTCTAGAGTCTGACAAAGTTGTAATATCAAAGAATGGTATATTTGTAGGAAAGGGATATTCCTGTGATGGCATGTTCAAACTCAGTATTAATGAAATAAATTGCGTGTTTGCTTATGTTGTTGAGTATTCTCTTTCCTTGTGGCATGCTAGACTATGTCATTTAAATTTTCGCTCTTTAAAGTATATGTCTAAATATGGTTACATTGCATGTCAAAATAATCATAATGATAAATGTGAGATTTGCGTAGAAGCAAAAATGACTAGAAAACCTTTCCCTAAAATCGAAAGAAATACTAATTTATTAGAACTTGTTCATTCTGATATTTGTGAATTAAATGGTCAATTAACTAGAGGAGGAAAAAGATATTTTATAACCTTTACTGATGATCATTCTCGATTTACATATGTATATTTATTAAGAACAAAAGATGAAGCATTTGAGAAATTTAAAGAGTATAAGTCAGTTGTAGAAAATCAGAAAGATAAAAGGATTAAAATCCTTAGAAGTGATAGAGAGGGAGAATATTTTTCTGATTCTTTTTCTCAATTCTGCGAAATGCATGGTATTATTCATCAAAGAACTGCTCCTTATACGCCTCAACACAATGGATTAGCTGAAAGGAAAAATAGGACTTTAGTTGAAATGGTAAATGCTATACTTTTAAATGCTAAATTACCTTTTAATTTTTGGGGTGAGGCACTTTTAACAGCATGTTATATTCATAATAGAATACCATCCAAGAAAACTCATGTTTCACCATATGAAATTTGGAATGGTAGAAAACCCAATTTAAACTATATTAAAGTGTGGGGGTGCATAGCATATTATAAAGTGACTGATCCATATAAATCTAAATTATGGCCGAGAGGCATTAGAAGTATATTTGTTGGATATGCACAGAATTCTAAAGCATATCGATTTCTAGATTTAGAATCAAATTTCATAATTGAGTCGATACAGGTTGAATTTTTTGAAAATAAATTTATGCATGACAATGTTGATTCTAATTTGTATAATAATGAAAATGCAGCAAGTTCTAAGAAAATTACAAATGAGAAAAGAAGAGAAAGTAATGAAAATATTGAACCAAGAAAAAGTCAAAGAATCAGGAAAGAAAAATCTTTTGGTCCTGATTTTATTGATTCGCGTTCAATAGTCTTTCTCGTTGAAAGAGATAGAACCAAAGTGCTTAACAAAGTACCTATTCTACTTAATATAGAAGATGATCCTAAAACATTTAGTGAAGCAATGTCATCAAGAGATACTACATTTTGGAAAGAGGCTATTGATGACGAAATGGACTCAATAATGTCTAACAATACTTGGATATTGGTTGACTTGCCTCAAGGATCTAAGCCTATAAAGTGTAAATGGGTATTTAGAAGAAAACAAAATACAGATGGCTCTGTACAAACTTTCAAGGCAAGATTAGTGGCTAAAAGATTCACACAAAAGGAGGGCATATATTATTTTGATACTTATGCACCTGTGGTTAGAATAACATCCATTAGAGTTCTTATAACTTTGGCTTCAATATATAATTTATATGTGCATCAAATGGATGTAAAAACAGCCTTTTTAAATGGTGAATTAAATGAGGAAGTATACATGGAACAACCCGAAGGTTTCATACTTCCTGGAAATGAGAACAAAGTTTGTAAATTAACTAAGTCGCTATATGGTTTAAAACAAGCCCCTAAACAATGGCATGAGAAATTTGATAAAGCAATAATATCAAATGGTTTTAAGCATAATAGTGCGGATAAATGTGTATATTCCAAATTCAATCAGAATTATGGGGTAATCATATGTCTCTATGTAGACGACATGTTGATATTTGGTACAAACATGATTGGAATAAATGAAACAAAAATGTATTTAACTTCAGTATTCAAAATGAAAGATTTGAATGAAGTAGATACTATTTTAGGAATAAAGGTGAAAAAACATAGTGAAGGGTTTGTGCTAAACCAATCTCATTATATAGAGAAATTATTAAATAAATTCCAACATCTTAATATTAAAGAAAGTGTTATTCCGTATGATCCGAGTATGAAATTAAATGAGAATTGTGACAATATAATTGCACAATTAGAATATGCTAGCGCTATTGGAAGCCTTATGTATGCGATGCATTGTACAAGGCCTGATATAGCTTTTGCAGTATGCAAATTGTCACGATACACCAGTAAACCCAGTACTAATCATTGGAAGACCATCAGTAGAGTTCTTGGGTATCTAAAAATAACAAAAGAGTTTGGTCTATTTTATTCCAATTATCCTGTAGTACTAGAAGGTTATTCGGATGCAAGTTGGATTACAAGTGCAAGTGATAATAAATCCACAATAGGTTGGGTATTTAAAATTGGAGGCGGTGCCATTAGTTGGGCCTTTAAGAAACAAACTTGCATCACACATTCAACAATGGAATCTGAATTTGTCGCTTTGGCTGCTGCTGGCAAGGAAGCGGAATGACTGAGAAATTTTTTATTGGATATAGAGTTGTGGCCACAACCAATGCCATCTATTTCCTTGCATTGCGATAGTGAGGCGACTATGTCTAGAGCTTATAATAATGTTTATAATGGTTAATCTAGACACATTAGGTTAAGGCATGAATATATTTGAGAATTAATAACTAATGGAATAATTACGATAGTTTATGTGAGATCTGCAAAGAATTTAGCTGATCCTTTTACCAAGGCATTATCTAGAGATTTGGTAAAGAATACGTCAATTGGAATGGGACTTAAACATTTACAATTTGGCACCAGTAATAGTAACCCAACTTTAATTAGTAAAAACTAATTTTAATAGTTCAATGGGTAATAACAAGTTACTGTCATGTGCCTGTATTGCACTAGACGTCTCATTCTTATATAAATAAGTATCTAGTGCTGTCTGTTACAATAAAGAGGATGAGCGAAAGCTCTCAATGGAGTTATTTAATTTTTAAATATCCACAGTAACAGGGATATAATAAAGGAAACTCCACCTATATTAGCATAGAAGTGGTGCCGCTTCAACAAAAGATATGAAGTATTCTCTTGTAAATGCTTATGAAGTACAAGAGTAGCATATGGCCATAATAGTGCTAAAGCAGTTATAAACCTTTTAGAAAATAAGATGAATATTGTGTGTGTTGTATTTCAAATTCTAATAATAAAAGTTTTGGTTTAATCTGCGGACACCAATAACTTTGTTAGACGATTGATATATATACACTAATGAAAGGTTTAAATCGAGAGATACCTTTCTTTATGCATAATATTTGTCACGAGAGAGATGTGGTTGCAGCCAATATATACAAACTAGTAGGGGATTGTTAGTAGTTTGAATATATTGGTAGCATTTGTATGTGGGAAATAGTCCCATATCGGATGGAGAGACGAATACCCAAGTCTTTATAATAGTTCCCAATATTTAAGTAATATCTTGAAAAAGTGAATTATGAGCCAAGTGGGCCTGATTTCTAGCAGGCTTATAACATTTATTTACTATTGTCTTTGATGAGGCACTTGGGGCATCTTGGGTTGACTTAGTAACAGAGTTGACATTTTGAATTTCGGATTCAAAGGTTGTCTGAACAGAACTAACGGTTTTGTCTGTTCAACTCTTAATAGTCACAACCATTCTAACGGTTGTGTCTGTTCAACTCTTAATGGTCATAACCATTTATGCCAGGTAAGTGGGAAGGAACCACAGTCGTGGGCCTAATTAAAAACCACTAGCCTTAGACACACTTGCCTAGACACCACAAGACAGTTTAGATAAACGATCGATGTCCATGACCAATCGTGTTTTCATTTTATTAAAAGATTTTATTTAGAAATGTTTACAACTTAAAGCTTTCAATAAAGGTTATAAAGATTATGGTATTTTAGTGAAAAGTCCTGTAATTTCGTATTCTGTGTTTTGATATTTGTCAATTAGGGTTATATTTGAGTGTGTGTAGAGGTAAGTCATTACCTCGTGACTTATTTTAAGTTTTAGTGAAGTTTAAAGGTAAAACATGTTATGTTAAACTTAAAGGTATTATAGCGCAAGAATACGGTATTCGAAAACGTTATCATTTCATGTGTGAAATTTCATTCAAATTGGGTTCTACAAGTCTAGTGATCATGATAAACATATTTAGGAGTGAGGTAATTGATTAAACTAAGAAAAATGGACTTCATGGTATTTTTATGAAAAGAATACGGTTTTGCAAAGAAGTTATCATTTCATGTGAAAAAGTTTGATTAAATTGGTTTATGGGTGATTAATAGTCAACATGAATATGGGTAGGTATTATGTATTAGGTGACAAGTGGAAATTTATAGAAAAACCGAATCGGAAATCGGTTTGTCCGATTTCCGTCGGGTTCCAAAAAGCCGTATTTTTACATTTATAGAAAAAAGAGATAGAAAGGGATGGGACTTACGGTTTGGACAAGCTAAGGAAGCTAAGGGATGTGGTGGTTGTCGATTCGTCGAAAACGTCGCGAAGGTTCTGATCCGGTCGCCGGAATCCGTCGTCGGTTTCGACAGCGCTTCACTTCTCGCTCTTTGCACTGAGTTCTCGAGAATTTGGGAGAGTAGACTTAGAGTTGTGTGGTGAAATGGTAGAGGGTAGGGGTCTTTATATAGGTCTAGGCTAGGGTTAGGGTTTGGATTAAAAAAATATTTTAAAAATGTAAAATTCATTAAAAATTCATTAATTTTGGACTTAAAAGAGATTTAATGAAAATTATGTAACAGTACAGAGAAAATAGACTATACAGGGGGTTAGACCAGGTCAACACGAAAAATTTTCGTGTTGACGACTCGGCCGACCGGCCGAGTCCGGCCGGCGGCGCCGGCCGATTCGGCCGAGTCAGGGCCGAGTCGGGTGTCGATGGGTCGGGTTTGATCTGGGGGAGATTTTGGTATACTTTAATTTTTATAATTTGCATTAATTTGTGAGTTATGGCTGTTTGACCGTTTGACTTCACAAAAAAATTAAAACAAAATGATATAAAAATTATGTGGGGCATGGGATTCGAACTCTGGTAGCTTGGTTCAGCAGTGCAAGGTGTTACCAATGAGCTACAAGCTCCTTCTTGTAATTATTGTAAGGAATTAGATAATTAAATTGATTCCAGCAACATCAATACTCCAAGTATACACTATATTTAAAGTAAATTTTTGGTATACAAAATTGGAGTTGTTACATTTTTCTTTGATGAAGAAGAAGAAGAATGAACTCATGAGAGAGTGAGGTTAGAATTGCAACCATGAGTGAGTTAGTGTCATGCCTAACTCATGTAGAGAATAAACCATAGTCTAAGGTTAAGGGTTGGGTTAACAAATATTTTAAGCTAGACAAACAAGTTGAATAAGTCAATGTATCCATAAGCTTCTACAAGCTTATCCATGACTAATTCCAAATGTTTTGTGAATTATTTAATGATAAATAAAACCCAAACATAAACCCTAGCATGGTATAAGTCTCATACACCCTTGTTGCAAATGTAACCTAGCATGACACATGAATATATATCACATATATATTTATGTGTCAAAAGAAAACAATACATATATCACATATATATAAAGTGTATCATATGTGAGAAAAAGAATTACTTAATTGAGCTAATATTAGTTAATGTAATATAATATATCAAATATATAATTATACATTAAATTATTAAATCAACTCTTGATTTAATAATCCGGTTATATCATATACAACCAACTAATATCATATGAGTCAATTTATCGAATCAACACTTGATCCGATAACCCGGCTATATTATATATAACCGACCAATATCACATATCGCGAGTATAGAATGCGGTATCACATACACTCATTAATCTCGATCCCGCACATATCACATATGTGCTCCTACTCCATTTCGCTTGAGCCAGGAAACCTCTGTGTAGGACTCTAAAGACTCGTCAATACGCCGGCAGTAGGTGATGATCATATCAAACACCCACAAGCCGCAAGTGGTCTGCTAAACATAATGGCCGGCTGGGTATTGAGCAATCAGAAGATCAACAAGCAAGCCTACTCGTACTCCTGCGAATCCAATCAGTAATACTACCGTACAGTCTGGTCTCTTCGTCTTATATGTCGCATATCACAGCCTGGGGGTAACGTCAGACCCCAATAGCCTGATAAATCATGCCGATACAAGGTCCATAACGGTTCGAGAAACTACTGATAACACTTACCAGTAAATCTCAGCAACCCTGGCCAGGGATTTCCTGTTATGGCTAATCGAGCATAGCGCAACATCAACTCCCAATACCGGGAGAGACGAAACCCCTCCTATCGCTCATTGCCTCCATGTGACTCGGGACTGTACCCAAAAACCACCTTTTTGCACGATCTCTTGACCGTGGTATGGTGGAAATCAAAGCACAGTGGGAATCACACAAGACTCTATGACGATCTCGGGTCTACAGACTAACCTGTACCAGTGTCACCAGAGAACTGCTATCCGACGATAAGTATAATACCATCTAGGAGTTCTCGGCGAGTCCGTCCAGTGTACCCAGTCTCCACTGAACACCCGTATACCATCTCTGATGTCAAACACCAATGGATATGGGATCATCCATCGCCCATCATATGGGTCGATAAGCATATACGCTAGTCTACTCTAGAGTATCGATGCCCTGTTTCGATACTCTCACGACTAGGAACATTTGAAGGATGTACTTATCGACTACCCTGTCCCCACTAGTATGATCTCCATCATAATCCTGGTAGTCAAGTACTCATCCTAAGGGATTTATCAACATGTAATAGAGAGACAATAAGTGTACTGTTCCCTCATGGGAACTGAATAAAATACAAATAAAGCAGCAAGGAAAACCCCCAATGGGGGCATCACATGCCCACACGTGACCGGGTCTTACGTGCAGGCACGTGACCTTTTACAGGAAAAGCCTATAGGCGCTGAATGAAATAAACAATTCGAAATGTTTAATCAGTGGGGTCACGTGCCAACACGTGATGGATTCCTGAGCCCTCTGAATTAATAAAATTAAATGCTTAATTGGTAAGGTCACGTGCCAACACATGATGGGTTCCTGAGCCCTCTGAACTAATAGAATTAAATTTTAATTAAATGCTTAATTGGTAAGGTCACGTGCCAACACATGATAGACTCTTGAACCCTCTAAACTAATAGAATTAAATTCTAACTAAAAGGAATCAAAAACCCTAATTGGAAAAATATTTCCCTGGATCTTTCCAAAACAAAAAAGATTGCACTCTGTAAAACGGAGCACCGTTGAATTAAAAATCCAATGGTGATTAAAAAATCACCAATTTATAGGAAAATTCTATAAAAGGAAATATTTTCCTAAAATTTGCCGGGAACACTAAATAAAATAGCCTTTGGATTAAAAATCCAACGGTGAATAAAATTCACCGAGTGATCTAAAAGATCATGTTGGTTATAAAATCAATCAAAATCTCTCAATGAGAGATGGGCTGAACAAACTGATTCTTTTCTTTCTCCTATAAATAGGAGCCAAGAAAAGAATAGAATAGAGGATACAAGAAAGAGAAATAGAGAAGAAGATCTCTTCAGAGAAGAAAGAAACTCTAGGTAAGAGAAGGAAGGAAATTATTCTATAAGCTCCCACATAACAAAAGAGAATTTAGTTCTCAAATCAAGAGTTTAACTCTTCTAAATAAGAACTCGATTCTTCCTCTGGTTGAAGATCTGCAGAAGCTGATCTCCCCATAAGTTGAGAATTTAATTCTCATCGGGGAGATTCTGCCATGCAGATCCAAAACTTAGAGTGAGAATTGGGTTTAAAGAATTTAATTCTTTCAAACACAGAGGAATTTAATTCCTATAAATAAAACTGGGGTTTAACCCTATAAAAGAATTTAATTCTTAAATAAGATATTTAACTCTCCATGCACGTAAAAGAGATCGGCACCCAAACATGATCACGTGTTCCCACGTAAGCATCCGTGTTGAACGAGAGAAAACAACTGAGATCAGGTCACGTGCTCCCACATGACCCCTGAACAAGCTCTTCAGAAGAAAAAGGGAGAATAAATCCAAGGCAGTTTATATTTTAAGGGCGTCTCACGTGACATCACGTGACCCCTTAATAGTGCTTAGCGCTTTTCAAAAGAGAATCAAAGAGGCAACGCCCAACTCTAAGCACCTCACGTGACCCCACGTGAGCGCTTCAAATCTTCGGTATTTAACACTACTTCAAACACCTCATGTAACCCCATGTGAGCGCTTCAAATCTTCAGTGTATAACACTACTTTAAACACCTCACGTGACCCCACGTGAGCACTCCAAATCTCATTGTTTAACACTACTTCAAACACCTCACGTGACCTCACTATTTCAAACGTCTCACGTGACCCCACGTGAGCCCTTCATACTTTCAGTGTTTAATACTAGTTCAAACGCCTCACGTGACCTCACGTGAGCGCTTCAAATCTTCAGTGTTTAACATTATTTCAAACGTCTCACGGGACCCCACATGAGCGCTTCTTCTTTTCAGTGTTTAACACTACTTCAAACGCCTCACGTGAGCACCTCAAACATTCAAACGTCTCACGTGACCCCACATGAGCACTTCATATTTTCAATGTTAAACACTATTTCAAAGACCTCATGTGACCCCATGTGAGCTCCTCAAACTTTCAGTGTTTAACACTACTTCAAAACGTCTCACGTGACCCCACGTGAGCGCTTCATATCTTCAGTGTTTAACACTATTTCAAACGTCTCATGTGACCCCACGTGAGCGCTTCATATCTTCAGTGTTTAACACTACTTCAAAACGCCTCACGTGACCTCACGTAAGTGCTTCAAATTTTCAGTGCTTAGACAACACTTTAAGACCTCACGTGAGAGCACGTGAGCACCGAACATAGGCTAGTGTTTAACACTATGATAGACCAATCTTAACCCAAGTTAGCTAAGTCTCCCAAAGCCAAAACCTTGTTTTTTTAACCAAGCCCTGTTTATGTTCAGCCTCCGTTTTCAAGGTGCCAGTGGAACAGGTGATGCAAGCCACCACTGGGTTGTTCTTTGGGACCATACTCCCATCCATGAGCTTCAACGCCCCACTGCCATCGCAAGAAGCTCCAAAGAAGTCGGTCTTTGATCGGCTTACAACTACCGCGGCCCTTCTCAACGGGTCTCCCAAATCCAGTGCCTCAGTTTTCAACAGACTGGGCCAAAGCTCAAGTGGACCCGTGAAGAAGCCCGCGATACCTGAAGTGGACATCCCAAAGCAGATAGTCATTCCTGTTCCTGAAGTCATCAGAGCGACTTCCCCTGCTAAGGAGTCGGTCTTTGCAAGACTGACCGTTTTAGCTCCTGTTCTGGGCAAAGTCATCAAAACAACTTCCCCTGTGCGAAAGTCTACTTTCGATAAATTGGCCATCCCCACTCAACGGACGTCAGCTTTCAAGAGGCTAACGCCGGCAGCAACCCTCCACCAAAACATGGGGCATGACAAAGCCACCCCCATAACTGAGCCGGTCCCGTCAGCACGACATGCTCGCCGTCGTCACTGGCGCCGAGTGAGGAAAGCTGGGGGCAGCTCTCCTTCTGGACTGACTCCGCCAGCTCCAGTGGTGGAGATTAATGTTGCTGTTCCAACTGGGAATACCTTTGAACCACTTAGGAGAGTGCGCAAGAACTCTCCAACGGCCGTGCTAAAAAGATCTCCTCTACCTGTGGAGAATGCTATAAAGACAAAGCCAGAACAACCCCATCAGCGGCTGTCCTCAAATATTCACAGCGTCTGGCGAAGGGTCCAAGACTCAGTAATCGACAAGGACCACTCCCGTCGATCCAAGAAAATAATGATTCAGCAAGAGGGGGGCCATCCCTCCGCCTCGCCACGAAAGGTGTCGTATGCACAGATGCCTACATCGCCAGCTCCCTCAACTTCAACCATCCACAAAAGGAGAAGTCCAGAGAAGATCCATGCATCTTTGACGAATCGCAAGGACATTGAACCTAAACGCCCCAAGTCTGGGGGCATGGTGGTACACACTGTTTATATGGCTTTCGAAAAAGAGTAAAGCCGTGCTTCTAAGGGTCACCGACCGCTCACCCGATCAGTGACAAAGGCTCAGGAGCAACAACAGCAAAAGCTCCAGGAGATGCTGACAACTATGGCTGCACTCACTGGGCCAAAAGAAAGCCCGGAAATATCGTCGGAACAGCGTCAATAACAAGTGACTGATGCCGAATTCCTCCGCAGGATCCTCGAGAAGAAGGAAAAAGAGGCAGCGGAACAAGCGGCTAACATAAAACGAATGGCACTTTTATTCCAAGATATGGTCGGGATGATGATACAGCCGGATCCTCCAGCTGAAGACCCTCCGATTGTCCTTGAAGACGACAGAAGGAAGACATCGAACCCTCTTCCGGCTCTATCAACGACCAAAGAGGAGACGATCTCCAAAGCCTCCTTGGATGACTATATCGCTCAACAGATACGAGCTCATCAGGTGAGCGAAGCGGCTGGCCAAATCGTCAATACTGGACGACCCTATCCAGGCTGGTATGATCAAATCAAGTATCCGCCAGGATATACGATCCCTAAATTCCATGTATATAAGGGGATGGGGAATCCACACCAGCACGTTGCTCAATTTAGGGCTCTGCGCGGCAACACTGGGGGTGACGACAAACTGCTGCTTCGCCAATTCATTGGCAGCTTGTCGGAGACATGATTCGAGTGGTATTCCGAGCTCCCGAATGACTCTGTCAAGACGTTTGCAGAAATGGAGTTGCTATTCACCCAGCGTTTCGCAAGCGCTGGTGAACGCACCCCGATCACGGCACTCATCAATGCCAGGGTGAAGCCAGGCGAAACCTGGGTTCAATACGCCATTCGATGGCGGAATCTATGGTCAAAATATGAACAATGCATCGAAGAAGCTCTTGCGGTAGGCATGTTCGTAGGGACCCCCGACCCTCAGGCGACCATTTCACAATTCATGATGTTCTTGAAGCCGACCACTTTCCAGACCTTGATCGACAAACTGGCCCAAATGGACCAGATGGGTCATAAGCCTTCCTTTTCAAAGACGGAACCACGGAATGAAAAGAGCAAAGGGAAAGCGACCTTTGTCGCCAATACTCAACAAAAGCCGAGCAACTTAAAACCGGTTGTTCGCCAAAGCAACGTTCGTCCACGCCAATCCCTCGAGGAGAGACTGGGACATCCTTAATCGTTTCCCCGGGATAAAACGAGGAGACTGTTCGAGCTGGCAGTGCGCAACAGACTTATCAATCTGCCAGATCCAAGATGTCCGTTGCAGCCAGGCGATGTCAACAATCCTAATTACTGCCCTTACCACCAAGCAGTAAGCCATCCAATCGAAGATTGCTTCGTCTTCAAAGGTTGGATTGAGGACCAATACCAACAGGGTAAATTCGCGTTGTCTGAGAATTGGAAGGTGAGCCCGCCCCAACCACACACTCCTAAAAAGATGGACACGCCGGTGGCATCGTGCTCTTTTATAGAAGAAGCTCCATGGGAGGTCGCTCTTTCAGCCAAAACGAAGAGAATGCTGAAGGATCTCCAAACATGCCCGGCGATCATATGGAAAAGTCCGCTAGAACTCGAGGTCATCGAGGGAATGCTGAAGCCACGCCCGACGCCAAGAATTGGTAGCGATAACCAAAACGCTCATGCCCAGCCGTCAAAGTTTATGAAGAAGAAGAAGAAGACCAAAAAGCCTATGAAGCATGGTGACAAGCGCACGGACCTGCAAAAACATATTGACGCGTTGGAAGAATATAACCAGAAGGTGCAAACCCTGGTCACACTTCAAGAGTTTCTCAACCAAATCCTTAAAGACGGAGATAGCGACAAAGATAAGGGAGAAGACTCGTCAGATGAACCTGAGGATTATGTGGTAAGCTGCCACGTGATCTCTCACTCGTCAATAGATGATAAAGAAGCTCCTGATGCAGAGAAACTGGGGCAGATCCAGAACCGGAATCAGAATCCCTGGAGCCATCGGACGAATTGATTGACAGACTGCTGAGCGAAGTTCTTCAGAAAAGCAAAGCTGACAGAAAGCGGGAGACGGGCATATACGAAAGGGCCAAGCATCGGCGTCAAGTTAAAGAAGCTCCGGTAATGAGAAGCCATAGAATACCCCAACCAGATCGAAGCATCCCTGTCGCCACCAAAAGCAAGCATAAAGTAAGGAAACGATTCGCTAGGGCCATGTCAATGGGAATTAAGTTTCTTTCTTTCAGAGGAAATACTCTTGGCGGTATACATCTTGATGAAGCGGACGCACATCCTAACTTCTGCTTATACCATCGGAGGATTGCACACCCTACCGAAGAGTGCATAACTTTTAAAAACTGGTGGCAGGGATATGTTGCCCACCGACAACACGTCCAGCGAGTGAAGCGCAAAGCTCGCCGGGAACAGAGAAGCACGACATATGAACATAAAAGAACCGCCAGCAATTTCATATGGTTGACACCAAGGGATCGCAAGTTCTCACCTTTGGAAGTGACTCTGATAAAGAAATAGCCATCAGCCCTCTCTTCAAGGAATCCACCTCCGACACAAAAGATATGAAGACTTGCGAGGACATCTAGCTGCGTAATCGTACGTTTCCCGGAAAAATTCCCGGACCTACGAACAATAGACCGAAACGTCCTTAAACTACTACAAACCGCAGCATCCTAGGGCTGACGCAAAAAAATCGGTACGTCCATAAGCAAAATGGGCACGGATGAAAACCCGAAAGGGCTCCGTGAGTAAAAACAGCTGGGCTACCGGCGAGTTTGTGAAAACCCGAAAGGGCGCAATCTCGTTAAAAACACTTGCAAGGTCCTCTCGACCTTGTTAGGAGAAAATATCTGCGAGGGATCCTTACGACTCATAAGGGAGCAACACACTTAGGGATCCCCACGATTCCTAAGGAGAAGTTACACTTACGAGATCCTCACGACTCGTAAGGAGAATTCCCCTATAAGACCCTCACGGCTCATAGGATTCAAAATCCTTAAGCTACAGGGATCTGAACCTGTTCTTAAGCCATCACATCCCCTAGACTACCCTACAAGCGTTTCAATACTGATCCTTGTATACAATCCACGGGCACAAATAAACGTTTCCCCAACAGAGTCCCACCACTGACGAGGGATATCTTCCTATGGCGAACGATACTTGTAAGTCATCTCGACTTATAAGGAGAAAACACTCTTGTAAGATCCTTACGACTTATAAAAGAACACACACTTAGGAATCCTCACGATTCCTAAGGAGAAAATGCACCTACGAGATCCTCATGACTCATAGGGAGAAATACCTTTATGAGACCCTTACGGCTCGTAAAGTCAAAAAGCCTTAGTCAACAGGATCATAACCCTGTTTTCTAAGCCACCTTTGTTCGATATCGACAGAGGCAAATGATGATTCGCTCCTGGCAATGTCTCAGTGGTAGCGATGCTGATGCCTAAATCGGTATCAAATTCCAAGCCCTTTCACGGCAAATGATAATTTTCTCCTGGTAATATTCTAGTCGTAGCGATGTTGATGCTTAGATTGGCACCAGATTCCAAGTTCCACACTCGCGATAAAAATCAGCGAGCCAAAAATGCATATGAAATAGCCGAAATGATGGGGCAACTTGCAACAAAATCAGCAAGTAAAAAATATATGCATACAAAATTAGCCGAAATGATTGGGCAACCCGCAGTAAAAAGCAGCGAGTAAAAAGAAAAATAGCCGAAATGATTGGGCACCGCGAAAAAATAGCCGAAATGGTTGGTCAATCGCGAATTTCGCGATATAAAAAACTGAAATGATAGAGCATCGCGGAAAGAAATTAAAAAAATGAAAGAATGAAACTTTTTTTGCCCTACAGGCGAGTCCACACTGACCCCTGTATACAATCCATGGGCATAAACGAAAAGGGAACCACATTTCCCGACAAGACTCTGTCAAAGAGAAAGTCAGATCTCAACGGCAACATCTGCATCCTAAAAGACCAACAACGGCGCTCCTCCTCATGCCAGCAGGGCACGGATGCGACATCACCAATCGGAGCCACGGGAAAGTCCCCAGTTCCAAGTCTCGATGGTTCACAAAGAACCTAGAGACCACCTCGACACTCGTCTCGTTACAGCTGACGCGGTGTCAACAACAGCGTTTCTTCTCACTACAACGGGATGCAGACGCGACACCAACAACCGACCCCAAGGTCAAAACAAAGAGGAGCCACGGGAAAGTCCCCAGTTCTAAGTCTCGACGGTTCACCAACAACCTAGAGGCTACCTCAACGTTCGTCTCGATACAGCAGACGCGATGTCACCCCAGCGTTCTTCCTCCAGCAGGATGCAGACGCGACACCAAACAACGGAGCTATGGCAAAGTCCTTAGTTCCAGGTCCCGACGGTTCACCAACAACCTAGAGACTACCTCGACGTTCGTCTCGATACAACAGACGCGATGTCACCCCAGCGTTCTTCCCCAGTAGGATGCAGACGCGACACAAAACAACGGAGCCATGGCAAAGTCCCTAGTTCCAGGTCCCGACGGTTCACCAACAACCTAGAGACCACCTCGACGTTCGTCTTGATACAGCAGACGCGATGTCACCCCAGCGTTCTTCCCCCAGCAGGATGCAAACGCGACACAAAACAACGGAGCCACAGCAAAGTCCCTAGTTCCAGGTCCCGACGGTTCACCAACAACCTAGAGACCACCTCGACGTTCGTCTCGATACAGCAGACGCGATGTCACCCCAGCGTTCTTCCTCCAACAGGATGCAGACGCGACACCAACAATGGAGCCATGGCAAAATCCCTAGTTCTAAGCCTCGACGGTTCACCAACAACCTAGAGACAACCACGACATTCGTCTCAACACAGCAGACGCAATGCCAGCAAACGAAGCGAAGGCAATATTCCGAGCTTCAGGGTCTTGACGGCAACTCATATAAAACCTGAAAGACTATCGGAGATCATCCCACACCAGCGCGGAGTGGTTATGACTCATCCGGGCTCCCAAACTGAGCCTAACCTCAAGTAAAAAGCGACATGGAATATCCTTAACGCTTGCTCTTTCGACGGTAACACTACCTGGAAGATTGCTTGAAGACTGCTTGCCCAGCCCCCGAAGGGATCAGAGATACGACAATCGCAAGGCTACTCGAATAGCAAGATTGCCTATCGAAGAATACATCAGCCAATGCGACGGTACGACGGACAAAACCCTAGTACCACAGACCCTAATGGACCTCTGTCATAAAGAGCAGAGGTTAACTGTGACATTATGACATGCTTGCGAGAACTTCTCGATTCGTCTCGACTAGTAAGGAAATTAATGTCCTTGCGGGAACTTCTCGATTCGTCTCGACTTGTAGGGAAAAGCCTTAGGCAATGGGGATAAGGACCTGTTTCCTAAGCACAGGGGCCCTGCAAGTTGGTCCAAGATGGACTCTTGCATACTATTCATGGGCCACACTCTCCGAAGTCGAATCTCGATAAGGGGGAAACAACCACTTACGAGTCCTCTCGACTTATAAGCGGGAAAATTCTCTTGTGAGATCCTTACGACTCTCAAGAGAAAGCACACTTAGGAATCCTCACGATTCCTAAGGAGAAAATACACCTACGAGATCCTCTCGACTTGTAGGGAGAAAAGAATTTATGAGACCCTCACGGCTCATAGAGTTGGAAAGCCTTAGGTGGCAGATCTGAACCTGACTCCTAAGCCATCGCTGTCCTGTAAGGAGATCAAAATAGATTATCTACAAAATGCCTTTGCTAAAAGGGACGCACCACCATGAAACGAAATGTCTTTTATTCATGAATCAAAATGAATACAAAGTACAATCTATAAAAGAATAAAAAAATACTCTCATTCGGGAGTAAGTACAAAAGGAGAATAAAAAGAAACATATATATTTTCAAGCCGGCGGACGATTTAATAAATTCATCAGTTCATTTTTCTTCCATTGGGTCTCGGCTTCATGTTTTGTTATTGCTAGGAGACAGGTCTCCATGTGAGACTGTTGAGCCTGATACGAGGCAAGCCGACTTTCAAACTCCCTTTCGGCAACTTTGTGAGCTTCAACCATCTCGCGAGTAAAAAATAACGGTTTTATCAATGGATACCACCTCCCTGATAGCTTCTTGAAGCACCCGCCAAAGTTCATATGCACGAGTAGTCTTAGCCATAAGTTCGGTTTGAAGTTCCCCCAGCTCCCTCTTCAAAAATTTTCGGCTGAGCCTCTTCTCACATGACTGCATATTTGCGGCGCACCGTTCAACCAGCCCCCGCAAACTCGCCTTTGCAGCCACGACCTCTAAAGGAAGGCGCGTGCACTTAAGACTATGTAAGCAAGCCTCCACCCGACGACAAAACTCGACCCAGACATGCACCAATGTTTCATCATGGTAAGCAGCAAGAAAGGGGAGAGAAATGTTGGCTTCAGCAGCAAATTCTTCGGCCGTGATCGAGCTACCAGCATGAAGATCTTCGATGAGAGCCGACAAAGAGAGAAGGTTTTGCTTTGCCATCCGTTCAGATGTGCGTAGGGCATAAGGGCCGGGTGGCATATGGATGCGAGATTCCAGTAGGATAAGAACGGGCAAAACTGTCAAGGTTCATAAATAATCAGCGAGATTTGCAAACAAAGAATAGATGGAACAACATCAAAACTTTACTTACCCACAGTCATGCGAGAGGGGTTTAAAAGATCCCCAAGCCCGTCGAGGATCTCAACTTCGTCGTCAGCTTCCAGAACTACAAAAGGCATTAATATCGTTATACAAAATAATGATAATACAATGAGGAGGTTAAATAACACTATCTTTGTCCAGAAGAGAGGACGATGCGTTGCGGGGATATTGCCTGCGGAGCGGCCATCTCGAGCAAACGCTGGAAAGACTTTCTGGGGGATAGATCCGCGATGGACGCTGCCAATCCTCGTAATTCTGAAAAGACGGAAAGATTCAGGTAATGAAGAGATCATTAAAACAAAATATAGAAGAATACCTTCGATGCTCATCCCGCTTTGAACGGGATGGATAGCAGCTTCAGCAGCCTCCTCCATACCCTCAGGCACATCACCGAGGACGTGGACTAGTGTAGCAGCTTCCAGCTGAGGGGCAGCGGCCACCGCTTCAGGCTCTAATGAAGGGACGGCAGTCTCGACTACTTGTTCCACAGTCTCCGGGCCGTCACCAGAAAGATCCATTAAATATGCGGCCAATAAAGATGCCTCTTCTGGGAGAGCAAGCACCGGGAGAACAGAAGCCACCAATGGAAGCTCTACAGTAGGATAGCAGCTATATCAACCCCCTTCACACCTACTGGTGTCTCAACAGGGATATTTACAGAGTCCACGATCAGGACGCGACTTGAGCTCAAATTCTCTGCCATTGCCGAAGTTCCTGCAAAGTTTTACGAAGACAAGAAAGAGATAAAAAGTGAAACAAATTACTTGCTGAAGGAAAAATACAGAAAACATGCATACCGATACGCCAAGATGCCTCTAGTATGGCTTTTTTAAGCCGACGTTCCTTCTTGAGAAGGTATGCTCACCGGGGTTCAAGTGTAGATTCATGGCCGCCAGTCCACAATGACAACTCATCTTCAGAAGCGGCTGAGATAGGCTGTTTGAGGGATATCTCACCTCCCTCTTCCAGAGAACCTATAAATATTTGCCGTATTGATGGAGGATCTTCGTAGAATATGACGGCAGGATAAGAACTCTTCGGGGCGCGCACGTTCTCGGTCTCATCCTGGGAACGCCTTATAGTCTTAGGCAATTGTGCGGCTTCCTCGGCAGATGAACCCGGAAAGAGAAGACCATCATCCGGCTCTTGCATGGATATTGGTTTATCTTGAACGATAGGCTCGGATTCCATTAAAAAGTCAAGCAGACTGGTGACTATCTTCTTCCTCCGCTTCGACCCAGAACTAGCGCTGGAAGATGATCACTTCCTTCCCTCCGGCGCTTTGGCGCGATGTTGACCCACTTCGCCTCCACTGTCCCCTTTTGGCGACACCGCTGCTGATAACGTCGCCACTAATGGAGTGGCCGCTGGTGCTTCGGCGGATGCCTTTGCTCGAGCTCTAGTATGCATCGGCATCCCTGCAGTGGAAGGAATCGGCTCGGTTTCTGCGGCCTGCGAGATAAGGACCGCGCCACCATCCCTCAAAAGAGAGCGAACGACTGACCGCGGTCACAACGGAATGCTAGCAGCTTAGGTTGGGGCAAGAGTTTTATATTCGAAGAGCGCTCGCCTTTCCTCGGCAATGATAGGACCAACCCGATGGTGATACCAGCCTACAAAGGAGCCCATAGACCTGGGGAGATAGTCATGTTATGGGATCATGAACACGGAGCCAATATTCAGACACATAAAATGATGAATAACATCGCGAATAATTCCCAACGATGAAGTAGGCTCAACCAAGAACGCTTCAAAGGGGACGCCCTGATTATAGCCCAGTTGTCGGGCAAAACGGTGCGGATTATACTGCATAAGGAGAGCCGTATCATTCTGGCAGAACACCAAGTAGCCCAGCCTGATTGAGTATAGATACATGATTTCCCTAGGCTTTAAAGAGGGTGCTCCCCCTTTCAACAAGTCAAATAGCTGCTAGATAGGCCCCGCTGGAGCGGAAAGAACGCGATCAACAAACACCATTCCTCCCTCATGGGTATGTGTATTGAGCAGAACATGGAGGGCCCCTAATTGAGTCGGATCGGGAGCGAAGGCATCTACTAATCTCATAACTCGAGGGAAGGTGTAGGAGTCATAGAAGTTCGGCCGTTAATGTGCCGTGAATGCCCCCAGCACATGCATTTCAATCCAAGATGTGAAGTAATGAAGGGAGAGATTCACAACATCTACACCTGGAGTCGAAGTGTTGGCCGCAACACTTAACCCATGATAAAGATGCGATAGTCCAGCGATGCCGACGGCCAACTTTGCCCCTTCAGCTACACGATGGGCAGGATAGAAGACAGAAGCTCTCATGAAGCATTGATATGACGATATCACAAACCAGCTGAGCCAAAGGGTGATAAAACCAACAAAGAAGGTCTCTTCGTCCATGCCGGGAGCCGCAATCGAACCAAAAGAAACGGCTGACAAGACCGGGATGTAAAACTATGGTAGATCTTCTGCTTAACTAGCAGTCTATCCAGACCAAACCCAAAAGGGTCATCAATGCTCGCAAACTTCGGGGCCTCCTTAGATAAAATATCCCCCAGAATGAAACAGGCGATAAAGCTCTCAAAAGTGACACCCTGCCCTTATGACTTCGCAAACAATCTGTCGAAAATACCCAGGGCCTTGATCAGACTGGGATACTTATGACAGACGACAGTTTTGGCTGTCAGACCATCGAGCATAGCCGGCATGGTGGAGAAAACGTATTCATCAGGAGGCAGCAGTTCCTCATAATGCTCCCCCTAATGGGCAATCCTGAAATCTCACGGAATTCATCCAATGAGATAGACACCTCTCGATCCCCTAGCAGGAAGGTGTTGGTGGGCAGATTCCACTGGTTCAAGAAGGCTTTGATCCACCAGACATGAGGAGCATGGTAATGAAAGAGCAATGCATATACCGCCTGATATAGTCCAACCTTCTGCAGTCTTGCGCGGTGGGCAGAAAGAATATAGCAAGCCCAAATAAGATAGCCCACTGGGTGCCGGGGGGTGATACCCACTTTATAAACCTACCCCCAAGGTCGAGCTTCACCTTGGCAAATCCGACGCCCCAAGATGTCTATAGCTGGCAGGGGCTGGTTAGGTATCCCAGAGGTAGAGGGATCCAGCCGGTCCGAAAGAGTCCAATTGGTCACTTCCACTGCGTAAGCAGTCTGTGGGCGTTCCATCGGCAATATAGGACGAAGAGGCTCCATCGGCTCCCCGCAAATAAAACTTCGGCGACCACGGATGATATGACCATACTAGGTTCCCCACAAAACCATATTGGTGCAATCCGGGTCATAGGCCCTAATCATTGCCATCACTTCTTCGTCAGACGGTGACTGAGGAAAGGCAGCCTCCGAGCGGGTAAAAGGAAAGTATGAAAGAGAAGCTATTGTTCCTGAAATAAAGGAAGGAAAAACTGTTAATGAAACCCACACGTGCATACACACACACACACACACACACACACAATGGAAGAAAACGACAAGCAGCTTATTCCGTGGGACCATTGACTGCAAAACACATGGGCCCCACAAAATCAATATGGCGGCTCACTAATGATGAGGCAAGATAATCATTATCAGAACAAAAGGACGATTCTCAATAAATTAATAGTGGAGTTCAAACATCTCTGCACATTCCTCCAAGGAAAAGCCTATCATGAACTTTGTGCAAATCAAACAGAATCTCTCCTGAAATTTTTTTAGAACAACTAAGGATAAAAATCCCAAGAGGTCTTCTTGTTAGAACTAAGTTCTCTAAGGGAATTAAATTCCTTTTGAACAGAGGAATTAAATTCCAAGAAAATTTTCAGAGCTGAGCACTTTGGAATGGAATTAAATTCCAGAAGAAAACAAGACCATCATCAATCCCCTAAGAGCAGAAAAATGCCTAATATTGGGGGCTTACTACCTAAAGATCGTGCATTCTTAGAACTAGGAAAGATGAGTTTTTATTAAAGGGAAAAACCCTTGGTGTGGATTTAAAATCCAAAGAGAATTTTATAAAAAGTTCCTCGGCCGTTCAAGATCCTTACCTGAAAGAGGATTCTTTTTTTGTTGACAGAGTTAAACTCTGGATTTTGTTTTGTTGAACAGAGAACTGAGCTCTGAGGAAGAGAATTAAATTCTCAAAGAAAATGAAGAAGGAAGAAGATGAAGGAACGGAAGCACTGCTGAAGATGAGACCCCTGCATTTAAAAGATATGATAGGAAACGGTTCATCATCCCTGTTCCCTAGGCAAACCCAACGACCATAAAGGTGACAGCGTTGCACTCATGTGCAAACACGTGAGAACAACGGTGTGGGGGCATTTGTTCCCGCATGAGAACTGAATAAAATACAAATAAAGCAGCAAGTAAAACCCCCAAAGGGGGCATCAAGTGCCCACACGTGACCGGGTCTCACGTGCAGGCACGTGACCTTTTATAGGCAAAGCCTATAGGCGCTGAATGAAATAAACAATTCGAAATGTTTAATCAGTGGGGTCATGTGCCAACACGTGATGGGTTCCTGAGCCCTCTGAACTAATAGAATTAAATTCTAATTAAATACTTAATTGGTAAGGTCACGTGCCAACACGTGATGGGTTCCTGAGCCTTCTGAACTAATAGAATTAAATTCTAATTAAATGCTTAATTGGTAAGGTCACATGCCAACACGTGATAGACTCTTGAACCCTCTGAACTAATAGAATTAAATTCTAATTAAAAGGAATCAAAAACCCTAATTGGAAAAATATTTCCATGGATCTTTCCAAAACAAAAAAGGTTGCACTCTATAAAAGGGAGCACCGTTGGATTAAAAATCCAATGGTGATTAAAAAATCACCAATTTATAGGAAGATTCTATACAAGGAAATATTTTCCTAAAATTTGCCAGGAACAACAAATAAAATAGCCTTTGGATTAAAAATCCAACGGTGAATAAAATTCACCGAGTGATCTAAAAGATCATGTTGGTTATAAAATCAATCAAAATTTCTCAATGAGAGATGGGCTGAACAAACTGATTCTTTTCTTTCTCCTATAAATAGGAGCCAAGAAAAGATTAGAATGGAGGATACAAGAGAGAGAAATAGAGAAGAAGATCTCTTCAGAGAAGAAAGAAACAAAGAAGGCAGGAGATCATTCTATAAGCTCCCACAAAACAAAATAGAATTAAATTCTCAAACGAAGAGTTTAACTCTTTTAAATAAGAACTCAGTTCTTCCTCTGGTTGAAGATCTGCAGAAGCCGATCTCCCCATAAGTTGAGAATTTAATTCTCATCGGGAAGATTCTGCCATGCAGATCCAAAACTTAGAGGGAGAATTGGGTTTAAAGAATTTAATTCTTTCAAACACAGAGGAATTTAATTCCTCTAAATAAAACTGGGGTTTAACCCTATAAAAGAATTTAATTCTTAAATAAGGGATTTAACTCTCCATGCACGTAAAAGAGATCAGCACCTAGACATGATCACGTGTTCCCATGTAAGCATCCGTGTTGAACTAGAGACAACAACTGAGATCAGGTCACGTGCTCCCACGTGACCCCTGAACAAGCCCTTCAGAAGAAAAAGGGAGAATAAATCCAAGGCAGTTTATATTTTAAAGGCGTCTCACGTGACATCACGTGACCCCTTAATAGTGCTTAGCACTTTTCAAAAGAGAATCAAAGAGGCAGCGCCCAACTCTAAGCACCTCATGTGACCCCACGTGAGCGCTTCAAATCTTTAGTGTTTAACACTACTTCAAACACCTCACGTGACCCTACGTGAGTGCTTCAAATCTTCAGTGTTTAACACAACTTCAAACACCTCACGTGACCCCACGTGAGCGCTCCAATCTCAGTGTTTAACACTACTTCAAACACCTCACGTGACCTTACTATTTCAAACGTCTCAAGTGACCCCACGTGAGCGCTTCATACTTTCAATGTTTAACACTACTTCAAACGCCTCACGTGACCTCACGTGAGTGCTTCAAATCTTCAGTGTTTAACACTATTTCAAACGTATCATGTGACTCTACATGAGCGCTTCATATTTTCAGTGTTTAACACTACTTCAAACGCCTCACGTGACCTCACGTGAGCGCCTCAAACTCTCAAACATCTCACGTGACCCCACGTGAGCACTTCATATTTTCAGTGTTAAACACTATTTCAAAGACCTCACGTGACCTCATGTGAGCGCCTTAAACTTTAAGTGTTTAACACTACTTCAAAACGTCTTACATGACCCCACGTGAGTGCTTCATATCTTCAGTGTTTAACACTATTTCAAATGTCTCACGTGACCCCACGTGAGCGCTTCATATCTTCAGTGTTTAACACTACTTCAAAACGCCTCACGTGACCTCACGTGAGCGCTTCAAATCTTCAGTGCTTAGACAACACTTTAAGACCTCACGTGGGAGCACGTGAGCGCCGAACATAGGCTAGTGTTTAACACTATGATAGGCCAATCTTAGCCCAAGTTAGCTAAATCTCCCAAAGCCAAAACCTTGTTTTTTTAACCGAGCCTTGATTATGTTCAGGTCTTTCAAAATTGATCTCAGATGGCATTCAAAGTAATGTCCATCCCATTGCTTCTCAATCTGGCATTTGGTTCAAGGGTACATCTCTTCACACCTCTGATACATGTCGTTGTAATTCTTCAACGTCTTCAGAGAGGTGGTGGGTCCCGATGACCAACAACTATCTGGTGCATTTCCAAACCCATGTTTGGATCTAAACTTTGGACCGCAATGTCCCTAAACTAAACAATAGAGCCCAAATGCTCTTTTATTGGATCTAAATGATCCTGTTAAGTAGATCTCAGTCTAAAATTAGACTAACGTATCCTTAACAAACATTTAAGTTGATCTTAATCTCAAACGAGATTAACGATCCTTAAATCAATCCAACTACAGATCCCCCAACCAATATTGGTTCAAGGGTACATCTCTTCACTCCTCTGATATTTGTCGTTGTAATCCTTCAACGTCTTCAGAGAGGTGACGGGTCCCGACAACCAGATATTTTACGGACTATGGGGTCCTTAAACTCATGGACTATGACGTCCTTAAACTTTACGGACTGTGGGGTCCTTAAACTCATGGACTATGACGTTCTTAAACTTTACGGACTGTGGGGTCCTTAAACTCATGAACTATGATGTCTCTAAACTACCATAGACTGTGAGGTCCTTTAACTCATAGACTATGATGTCTTTAAACTTTACAGACTATGACGTCTTTAAACTATGGACTATGATGTCCTTAAACTTCATGGACTATGATGTCTTTAAACTTCTGGACCGCAAAGTCCCTAAACTAAAACAATAGAGCCCAAATGCTCTTTTATTCGATCTAAACGATCCTGTTAAGTAGATCTTAGTCTAGAATTAGACTAACGTATCCTTAACAAACATTTAAGTTGATCTTAGTCTCAAATAAGATTAACGATCCTTAAACCCAACCCAAAACCCAAATCTAAGAAAATACGGATTTGGACTAATCCACGCCCTACGGGCGACAACATAAATTAGTCTCCGTATACAATCCACGGGCAACCAAAAACAAAACAAACACACACGACACGAAGTGACCATCTGGAGAAGGAGAAAGTGGTTACCGCGATGTGGTAGCGTACTTAACTGCAGGGGCTTGCGCCTGCAGGGATGAGCGCCCCCACAACAAAAAACCCTCAACGAGGGGGAATCTGACGAAGTCTGCTACATCGGCCGCATCCATCTAAACCTTCGATACATGGTGTCGTAAATCAATTTGGCATCATCAGAGAGGTGGACGGATAAAACCAAATAGCATCTGCCCCCAAATTCAGGCAAGACGTTTGTCTTCCCGGCTTTCGGCGGAGAACATGTACATGTTAAGATAAAGAGCAACCAGATAGCATACTATCATATCGAGCAAGAAAGTCCTCCCTATATATGTCCAAGCATCCACTACAATATACATCGCATGTACAGTAATGGCCTCTAGGGCATACATATAACTAACAATTTCCCACTTGCACTAAGGCTATCTGTTGTAGTATCCAATACCCAATAGCAGTGGTTGTAGTATCCCATACTCAACCATCCCATAGAAGTCTCTCTAGGGGTAAAGCCTTTGTGAGTGGATCCCATGTGTTAACCTTCGTGTCTACTTTCCTTACCTTGATCCCTTAGAGATCAACTATCTCCCTGATCAGGTGATACTTGCCTCAGAATATGTCTGGAACGCTGATGGGACCTGCGTTCCTAGGCCAAAACCACAACTCCATTGTTGTCACAATAACAGTTATTGGACTCTCAATGGTAGGAACCTTGTTCATCTCATGAACAAGAAATGTCCAGACAGCCACTTTGGCAGTATCATTGGTAGCAATGTATTCAGCCTTTCTCGTCTAGTATGCCATGGTATTTAGCTTGGAACTCTTCCAACATATCGTCCCTGCACTGAGGGCAAAGATAATGCCTGTGACTGACTCTCAGTCAAACTTATCACTCTGGAAGCTGGAACTAAGAACTTTCTCTTAGTGCTTCTCAAGTACTTAAGAATGTTCTCCACAGCTTTCCAGTGATTCTCCCAAGATCCGATTGATTCCTGATCACTACACCTAGTGAGTCATCTACATCTGGTCTAGTACATAACATCGCATACTCTGATAGAGCCTACTGCCGAAGCATAGGGTATCCCTTGCACGCGAGCTCTCTCCAAATCAGTCTCGAGAGATATCCTTTTGGAGAGAGTGATCCATGAGCAAGTGGGCGAACCACCACGCTTAGAATCATCCATACTAAATCCCTTTAGTATGGTGTTAATTGTTCCCTCATAAAAAATCGGGAAAACACCCCAATGGGGTATCACGTGCTCACATGTGACCAAGGGTCACGTGCTGACACGTGATGGGCTCCTGTGATCCCTAATTTATAGAGTTAAACTTTAGTCAAACAGTCAATCAGAGGAATCACGTATCCATACGTGATAGGCCCTTCAACCCACTAAAAAGGAACTAAAAGGGCATGATAAAACAGCAAGGAAAAACCCCAATGGGGTATCACGTGCTCACACGTGACCAAGGGTCACGCGATGGCACATAATAAATTCCTGTGATCTCTGCTCTATAGAGTTAAATTCTAGTCAAACAAAAATATAACAAAATATCAGGAAATACTCCAATAGGGTATCACGTGCTCACACGTGACCAAGGGTCGCATGCTGACACGTGATAGTTCTGGGACCCTGTTATAATAAAATTAAATTCTAACCAAGCAAGAAATTAGTGGAGTCATGTGCCCCCACGTGATGGGCCTTTAAAGACATGCTGAAGGAATTAAAAAATATAATAAAAAACTAAGGAAAAACCCTCAATGGGGCATCACGTGCTCACATGTGACCAAGGGTCACGTGCTGACACGTGACGATCCTTAGTCCTTTAAAACAACAGAATTAAATTCTGGATAAAGTGTTAATCGTGGGGGTCACGTGCCAACACGTGATGGGTGCCTAAACTCTTTTATTAATATAATTCTAGTTAAACGAGAATATACCAAAGCAGCAAAGAAAAAAACCTCAATGAGGCGTCACGTGCTCACACGTGAACAAGGGTCACGTGTTGACACGTGATGACTCTTTAGCTCTGTTAAAAGGCGGAATTAAAATAAAATGTTTAATCAAGAGGGTAACGTGCCAACACGTGACGGGACCCTAAACTCCTTAACTGATAGAATTAAATTCTATTTAAATATCAAATAAAAGGGTCACGTGCCAACACGTGATAAACTTTTAAAAGCCTTCTAAAATAATAGAATTAAATTCTAATTAAGGGAAAGCAAAGACCCTAACTGGGAAAGTATTTCTTTAAATCTTTCCAAACAAAAAAATGGTGCTCTGTAAAATAGAGCACCGTTGGATTAAAAATCCAATGGTGATTAAAAATCACCAATTTATGGAAAGATTTTATACAAGGAAAGATTTCCCTAAAATTCACCAAGAATAACAAACAGAATATCTTCTGGATTAAAAATCCAAGGGGGAATAAAATTCACTGAGTGATCTAAAAGATCATGTTGGTTACAAAAACAACCAAAACCTTTCAATGAAAGATTCACTAAACAAATTGATCATTTTCCTTCTCCTATAAATAGGAGCCAAGAGGAAGAGAAAAGGGATTGATTTTTGGATCTTGGAATTTCCTGAAGAAAAATAGCAGAGAGAAAAGAAAGGAGAATTTAATTCTTAAGAAAGGAAACCCTAGGTGAGAAAGGGGAAAAAGATCAAAGCTCCATAAAACAAAAGAGAATTTAATTCTCAATCTAAGAGTTTAACTCTTCTGCAAAAGAACTTAGTTCTTTCTCTGGTTGAAGATCTGCAGAAGCAAATCTCCCCACAGGTTGAGAATTTAATTCTCATCGGGGAAATTCTGCCATATAGATCCAAAACTTAGAGGGAGAATTGAGTTTAGAGAATTTAATTCTCCCAAATTCACAGGAATTTAATTCCTCCCAAAATAAAACTAAGGTTTAACCCTATATGAGAATTTAATTCTCTCAAAATCACAGGAATTTAATTCCTCCCAAAATAAAACTAGGGTTTAACCCTATATGAGAATTTAATTCTCTCAAATTTACAGGAATTTAATTCCTCCCAAACAAAACTAGGGTTTAACCCTATATGATAATTCAATTCTCCCAAATTCATAGGAATTTAATTCCTCCAAGACAGACAGAACTAGGGTTTAACCCTATATAAGAATTTAATTCTCCCAAATTCATAGGAATTTAATTCCACTAAAACATAATTAGGGTTTAACCCTACAGAGAATTTAATTCTTAAAAAATAAAGAGACTTGAAAGATCTCCATGCATGTAAAGAACTAGGTCACGTGTCCCCACGTGACCCCTAAACAGTTCCCCCAAAATGTGAAGAAAAAAGATTGGAGGCAATGCCTCACGTGCTCCCATGTGACTTCCAAAACAAAGAGAAACAAAAGCAAAGGCAGTATTGGCTTTGGGCGCTCTCACGTGTTACCACGTGACCCCTAATAAACGCTTTAATAATCAATGCACAAATATCCATCTCATACCAACGCGTGATGGCTAGAAGATCAAAAGTGTTTAACACTTATTTGCAGTTCTGAGAACAAAAATAAAGGAGGTCTGGCCCCATCTCTGGGTGCCCTCACGTGCCCCCACGTGACCCCTTCTTTTCTAGTATTTAACATTATTTAAGCATTTCATCTCCAATGTTTAACACTGTTTTAAATACATCACGTGAGGACACGTGACCACCAGATATCCTCTAGTGTTTAACATTATTTTAAAAAGCCAATCTTAGCCAAATTGGCTAAGTTTTCCAGAGTCAGGACTCCTCTTCAACTGAATCTCAAAATTGGTCAGTTCATAAGACATGCAAAGTAAAACCCAGAGCTATAATGAAGGGTTCAATGCTCAGCCAAGAACAATATATCATCAGAGCCCTCAAATTCTTGTTTAGCATTGCTCAATAATGAGGGGCTGAACCCAGACAAATGTTTAATGGTCCAATAAGGGGCCAACATTTCAAATTTAATTGGACTTAGCCCAAATTGGCCATAAGTCCTCAATTCAGATCTAACTGAGCCAATGTGCTCATAATCTAATTAATTGATCTTAGTTCCATAATTGGACTATAGATCTCCCAATCAACTTTGGTTCAATGGTACATCTCTTCACTACTTTGATATTTGTCGTTGTAATCCTTCAACGTCTTCAGAGAGGTGACGGGTCCCGACAACCACACATTTCACGGACTACGATGTCCTTAACCTTAACTGTGAGGTCTTTAAACTCGCGGACTATGATGTCCTTAACCTTGACTGTGAGGTCTTTAAACTCACGGACTATGATGTCCTTAACCTCGACTGTGAGGTCTTTAAACTCACGGACTATGATGTCCTTAACCTCGACTGTGAGGTCTTTAAACTCACGGACTATGATGTCCTTAACCTCGACTGTGAGGTCTTTAAACTCATGGACTATGATGTCCTTAACCTCGACCGCGGTGTCTTTAAACTAACATTGGACCGTAATGCCCTTAAACTAATTATTGACCGCAATGTCCCTAAACTAAACAATAGAGCCTAAATGCTCCTTTGTTGGATCTAAACGATCCCGTTAAGTTGATCTTAGTCTAAAAATTAGACTAACGTATCCTTAACAAACGTTTAAGTTGATCTTAGTCTCAAATGAGATTAACGTATCCTTAAACTCAACCCCCCCAAACCCAAATCTAAGAAAATATAGATTTGGACTAATCCACGCCCTACGGGCGACAACATAAATTAGTCTCCGTATACAATCTATGGGCAACCAAAAAAAAAAAACACACACACGACACGAAGTGACCATCTGGAGAAGGAGAAAGTGATTATCGCGTTGCGGTAACGTAATTAACTGCAGGGGCTTGCGCCTGCAGGGAAGAGCGTCCCCACAATCAAAAACCCCTCAACGAGGGGGAATCTGACGAAGTCTGCTACATCGGCCGTATCCGTTTAAACCTTCGATACACGGTGCCATAAATCAACTTGGCATCTTCGGAGAGGTGGACGGATAGCACCAATTAGCATCTGCCCCCAAATTCAGGAAAGACATTCTTCTTCCCGGTTTTCGGCGGTAAACAGATTCTGGCACGCCCGGTGGGACCTTTTCCTCTTTCCACTCCACACTTCGCGTGTCATGTTCGCGAACGAATCACGGTTTGATATGGTTGCTCCTGGATTCGAGGTACTAAGATTTGGCGTCTTGCTCCGTGCAGAAAACAGAAGATCAATGGCTTCAACCTGCACCAACTGCAACTGCAACTCCCGTTCCTCCACATCTGGGGGTGTAACCTACGGCCCCCAAGCGGCCTCCATCTTCGCTATGCCGGTGGAACAGGTCACTCAGGCCACCACTGGATTGTTCTTCGGGACCATGCTCCCGCCAACGAGCTTCAGCACTCCTGTACCTTCAAAAGAAGCTCCCAAGAAGTCGATCTTTGATCGACTTACCACCGCTACGGCCCCTCTCAACGGGTCATCCAAATTAAATGCTTCAGTCTTTGCCAGATTGGGCCAAAGTTCATGTGGGCCCATGAAGAAGCCTGCAATCCCAGAAAGGGTTATTCTGAAGAGGATAACCATCCCTACTCCAGAAGTCGTTAAAACGGCTTCTCCTGCCAAGGAGTCAGTCTTCGCTAGACTGACTGTTCAGGCTTTCGCCCCGAACGAAGTCGTCAAAACTTCTCCCCCTGCGCGAAAATCTTCTTTTGATAGGTTAGTCGTCCCCACTCAACGGACATCGGTCTTCAAGAGGATGATACCAGCAGCACTTGACCAGAACAGGGGGCATGACAAAGCTATCCCCATAGCTGAACTAACACCGTCCGCACGACATGCTCGCTGTCGTCACTGGCGCCGAGTAAGGAAGGCTGGAGGCAGCTCTCCGTCTAGATTTACTTCACCAGCTCCAACGGTGGAGATCGATGTTGCTGTTCCAACCACTAACAGCTTTGAATTGCTTAATAAGGTATGCAGGAACTCTCCTACTGCAGTGCTGAAGAGATCTCCTCCACCCATAGAGAATGCACCGAAGGCGAAGCCGGAGCAGCCTCCTCAGCGGCCGTCCTCCAAGATTTATAAAGTCTGGCGATAGGTTCAAGACTCAGAAATTGATCAAGATTACCCTCGCCGACAGAAGAAAGTGAAGGTTCAGCAAGAAGAGAATCATCTTGCCAAGCCACAAAAGGCAACAGCTGTTTGGATGCCCACTACAACGACCCCTTCGACGTCAACCATTAACAAGAGAAGGAGGCCGGAGAAAGCCCCTGTGAACTTGGCAAACCGTAAAAGCACTGAATCTAAACGCCCTAAGTCTGGGGGCATGATGGTGCATACTGTTTATATGGCTTCCGGAAAAGAGGAAAGCCGTGCTTCTACAGGACATCGACCACTTACCTGATCAATAACGAAGGCTCAGGAAAAACAACAGCAGAAGCTTCAGGAGATGCTGACTGCAATGGCCGCACTCACTGGGCCAAAAGAAAATCCAGAGACCTCGGAGCAGCGCCGGGAACAAGAAACTGACACCGAGTTCCTTCGAAGAATGCTCGAGAGAAAAGAAAAAGAGGCTGCAGAACAGGCAGCCAATATAAAACGAATGGCTCTCTTACTCCAAGACATGGCTGGGATGATGTTACAGCCGGAACCTCCAGCTGAAGACCCTCCTATCATCATTGAAGACGACAGAGGGGAAACATCAAATCCTCCTCAGGCTCTTTCAGCATCCAAAGAGGAGACCATCTCCAAGGCCGCTCTGGACGATTACATTGCGCAGCAAATACGAGTTCACCAGGCAAACGAAGCGACCGGGCAGATCGTTAAAACGGGACGACCCTATCCGGGCTGGTATGACCAAATAAGGTACCCGCCGGGATATACGATCCCCAAATTCCATGTATATAAAGGGACAGGGAATCCACATCAGCATGTCGCTCAATTCAGAGCCTTGTGCGGCAACACCGGAGGTGATGATAAACTTCTGCTCCGTCAGTTTGTTGGTAGCTTGTCAGAAACAGCATTCGAGTGGTATTCTGAACTTCCAAATGACTCTGTCAAGACTTTTGCAGAGATGGAGCTATTATTCACCCAGCGTTTCGCAAGCGCTAGCGAACGCACCCCGATCACGGCACTCATCAACGCCAGAGTGAAGCCGGGAGAAACTTGGGTTCAATATGCCATTCGGTGGCGGAACTTATGGTCAAAATGCGAGCAGCGCATCGAGGAAGCGCCGGCAGTGGGCATGTTCGTGGACACTCTGGACCCTCAGGCAACTATTTCCCAATTCATGATGTTCTTCAAGCCAACCATGTTCCAAGCCTTGATCGACAAACTGGCCCAAATGGACTAGATGGGTCATAGACCATCTCCTCCGAAGCCGGAGCCGCGGAACGAAAAGGGTAAAGGGAAGGCAACATTCATTGTGAATACTCAACAACAGCCCAGTGCCCCAAAACTAACGGATCAACTAAAAGAGAGATGGCGATACTATAATGAGAAAATGAAACGTCCTTATTTGTTCCCTCGAGACAAAACGAAGAGACTGTTCGAACTGGCGATGCGCAACAGGCTTATCAATCTGTCGAATCCAAAACGACCACTGCAACCCGGCGAAGCTAATAGTCCTAATTATTGCCCTTACCATCAAACGGTAAGCCATCCAATTGAAGATTGCTTCATCTTTAAAGGCTGGATCGAGGACCAATACCAACAAGGCAAGTTTGTGCTGTCCGAGAATTGGAACGTGAACCCACCACAGCCACACGCTCCCAAGAAGACAGACACACCGGGGGCATCATGCTCTTTCATAGAGGAAGCTTCACGGGAGGTCGCTCTTTCAGCCAAAACTAAAAGAATGTTGAACGATCTCCAAGCCTGCCCGGCGATCAGGTGGAAGAATCCGCTGGAACCCGAGATTATCAAGGGAATGCTAAAGCCGTGCCCAACTCCAAAATTGGCAGAGATAGTCAAAGTGCTCACACCCAGCCGTCAAAATCCTCGAAGAAGAAGAAGAAATTAAAGAAGCTTGTGAAGCTTGGTGACAGGCGCACGAACCTGCAAAAGCAGATTGACGCGCTGGAAGAGTATAACCAGAAGGCGCGGACTCCAATCACACTCCAAGAATTCTCAGTCACGTCCTTGAGGACGGAGATGATGGGGAAGACTCGTCGGATGAATCTGAAGATTACGTGGAAAGTTGACATGTAATCTCTCACTCGTCGATAAACGATGAAGAAGCTCCTTACACAGATAAGCTGGGGGCAGGGCCTGAGCCGGAACTGTTCCCCTCCGAATGGCGGCGCGACATAGAGACGTCTTGCCTAAGATTCGGGGCAGATGCTATTTAGTTTGATCCGTCCACCTCTCCAAAGATGCCAAGTTGATTTATGGCACCGTGTATCGGAGGTTTAGACAGATGCAGCCGATTTTGCAGACTTCGTCAGATTCCCCCTCGTTCGAGGGGTTTTTGATTGTGGGGACGCTCTTCCCTGCAGGCGCAAGCCCCTACAGTTAATTACGTTACCGCATCGCGGTAACAACTTTCTCCTTCTCCAGAATTTCACTTCGTGTAGTAGGTGTTTGTTTTATTTGTGGTTGCCCGTGGATTGTATACGGAGACTAATTTATATCGTCGCCCGTAGGACGTGGATTAGTCCAAATTCGTATTTTCTTAGATTTGGGTTTGGGGTTTTGGTTTAAGGATACGTTAGACATATTTGAGGCTAAGATCGACTTAAACGTTTGTTAAGGATACGTTAGTCTAATTTGAGACTAAGATCAACTTAACAGGATCGTTTAGATCCGACAAAAGAGCATTTGGAGGCTCTATTGTTCCAGTTTAGGGACATAGTGGTCCATTGCCAGTTTATAGACATGGTGGTCCATTGCCAGTTTAGGGACATGGTGTTCCAACATTCCCATTTTGGGGACGAATATTGGTTTAAGGACGCATTAGTCCATGAGTTTAAGGACCCCACAGTCCGTATTACCAGTTTAGGGACATAGTGGTCCAACATTCCCATTTTGGGGACGAATATTGGTTTAAGGACGCATTAGTCCATGAGTTTAAGGACCCCACAGACCGTAGCAATGTGTGGTTGTTGGGACCCGTCACCTCTCTGACGACGTTGAAGGATTACAACGACAAATATCAGAGGAGTTCGGAGATGTACCCTTGAACCGGGCGTAAATTGATTTGGGAGAGCAGTTGTGCTCAGTTCAATTTAATTTGAGAACTTACGGCCAGAATTGGGTTAAGTCCATTTGAAAATGTCCAACATTTTATTTGTGTTTGGCCTGTCAGGCCTTTAGCCTTTATTTGGACTCTGCCCTTTTTAATAATGCAGCGCATTTTTTATTTGGTCTGATAGACCTTTTAATTGGGCTCTGCCCTTTTTTTTTTAATAATGCATTGCATTTTTATTTGGTCTGATAGACATTTTAATTGGGCTCTGCCCTTTTTAACAATGCACTGCATTAAATGTTCTGACAGTGCCCCACGTTGCTTGTCAGGCGCTTTGCGCCAATTGAGGAGCGCAAGGCATAAATTCATGTGGAGGTAACACGTGTCACGCGCTAGTGAGCACAAGTCTGTTAACGCAGTGTGCTGCGCCAGTGCGCTGCTAACACGTGGCGCGCTCTGGTGACTTGCGCCAAACCGAGAGAGCAGTGCTCTGTTTTTAGAAGCGCAAGGTGCAGATGTTCTGTGATTGACACGTGGCGCGCTCTGGTGACTTGCGCCAATCCAAGGAGCGCAACGGTGCAGATTTCAAAAGTGCAGGGCACTGTTTAATATCTTGATCAAATTTAGATCAAAGAAAACAAGTTTTTCTTTTTTCCAGAGAGGTTCTACCTCAAATTTCAAGAACCAGTGGTTCATCAAAAGGCAATGCCTTTATATAGATCAAAAGATCTAGTCATGAAGTAGATTACTTCTTTTTTATTATTATTTTTTTTATTAAAGATCTTGATCTTGTTCTTAGATCATTGATCTTTTTAGAAGAAATTCTTCTTTTTTCCAAAGGTTTTACCTTTTTTCTTTCTCTCTGAATTCTTTTCAAAGTTTTAGAGGAGGTCTCTGTATCTCTATCTCTATATATCTTAGACTTGGAGTCTAGAGGCCTTTATATAGGGCCAATTAGTTTGTTAGGTTGGTTACAGAGATCTTTCTCTGGTTGATTTGGGGATATTTTCCCACCGTTGAATCTTTGATCTTAGGGCTTCTGTTTTACAGAAGATAATCTTCTTGTTTTTAACAAGATTGGAAAGATCTTTCTGGAATTTTAATTCTGTTTTAGTGCTGGCACAGTTGGCGCAAGCGTACCTACGCTTGACACGTGTCGCGCAGCGCAGAGCGCAGCGCAACTGCACAAGCGCAACTGCGCTGACACGTGTCGCACAGTGCAGAGCGCAGCGCAACTGCGCTGACACGTGTCGTGCAGCGCAGAGCGCAGCGCAACTGCGCTGACACGTGTCGCGCAGCGCAGAGCGCAAGTCAGCAGAAGCGTTGCTTCCTTTATTAAATTTTGAATTTTAAACAGAGCCTTGCTCTGATTGGGTGCGCTGCCTTGAGGCGCTTCGCTCCTTGCGCTGGAGTGTTTGATTTTGACACGTGGCGCTCTGCGCGCAGCGCAAGAGATCTGAAGCGTTGCTTCAACTTTTGAATTTGAAATTCAAACAGAGTTTTGCTCTGATTGGGGGAAACAAATGCCCCCCCCACCGTTGCGCTCACGTGGCGCACACGTGAGTGCAGCAGTGGCAAGATCCTAGCCGTTGGATCAACTCAGGAGTTGCAGGGGTGCTTAAGCGCCTATAAATAGGACCTTTGGTCCTCTACAGATGATCATCATCTTCAAGACTTTTATTTTCAGAACTTCAGAGTCTTGCTCTTTATTTTCAAGAACTCCAAGAGTTAAACTCTTAAAACTTTTTGGTAAAATTTTTAATTTAAATTAAATTAAATTTTAATTGACAGAGCCTTGCTCTCATAGATCTTTGATCTAAAGAAAACCCCTTTGGGGTTTCACCAACAGAGCCTTGCTCTCAAGAATCCATAGATCTAAAGAGATCTTGTTTCAGGGTTTTTAACCCATGAACAGAGCTTTGCTCATGGACAAAATATAGATCTTTTTGATCTAAAAATGAAGAACTCTTAAGAGTTTTCATGGATCTTTAAGATCCCAAATTTTTTAATTTTTAGGAATTAATTCTCCTTTGATGGATTTTTCCATCATTATTACAGAGCTAGGCTCTTTAAGGAATTTTATTCTCTTGAGACCAGAGTTTGACAAATGTCACTCTGTGACAGAGCTTTGCTCTGAAAGGGGAGATTTTCTCCTTGTCTCTAGGGATTTTTCATTTAATGAGAGTATTATTTTGGGGATCTTCTCATTAATTGACAGTCTCATCCAATGATGGGGCTGTCTTATTAACTGACACATTGTCACCTAGATTTTGTGGGTCCCCCTTTGGTCCCTTATCTACTGCATTGCAGTATGGTATAAATCTTAAAATGCCAAGCGTTGGAATTACAACACTGACGGTTGATTTCTGTCCCTTCGCAGGAAACATGTCTGCTGATCTGTCATTCCCGTTCTTCCGCTCAGAGAGAGGCTTCCCTGAGGCGCCAGTGGACCGGGAGGTTCTCGCTCTGATTAAGGATCACGACCCGGAGCATAAGAACCTTCATCTGTGGGGTAGATGGTATAATGAAATCATTAAGGGTCGCCGAAGCTTCTCCTGTGCGACGCCTTCAGAGCCAATCTCGTCGATCCCGCATGCGGATGCACCCCCGGTGAACTATGCCGTGGAGGTTGTGAATTGGAACTCGGAGGATCTTCTCCGGCCTTCGATTGCTGCTATTCCCGTGCAGCCGCCGCCGGCCGTGGACATTCTGGGGCGACGAATATGCCAGGGTGAGACGCGCCCTTGGGGACAAGCTTATAACCTTGGATTGACCCCTCGAAAATCGGCCAAATATTTGCAGTGGGCGAGGTATATCTTGTCAACGAAGAAGACGCATCTGATGAAGATCGGTTTGTACCCTGCCGTCTACACCTTGCTTTTTGAGTACCCTGCTCCTCCAACGTGGTGGGTTAAGGCGTTCGTGGACCAATGGAACATCCCCACTCATACTTTTCTCTTAACGGACAGGGAAGTCTCCATCCCCCTGGAAGAATTTGCTGAGATATCCGGTCTGCCGGTGAGGGGGGAGCATTATGAGGAGTTACTTCCTCCAGATGAGTATGTCTTCGCCACCAAGCCGCTGGTAATGGGCCTGACACCGGAGAATGCTATTCAGCACCAGTTTCCGAGTCTGGTGAGGGTGCTGAATATATATGAAGGTCTCTACTTGGAATCAGGAATCCGGGGAGTTAGTGTTGCAGATTTTATTGCCCGCTTTCTTCGACCGGAGATTCTATCGCAGCGGAATGAAAAGTTCGCCAAGCTCGACGACCCCTTCAGCTTTGGCTTAGATCGCCTACCAGCATTGGAGGATGACCAAAAGGGTTTTTACCTTCCTGACGCTGCCGTCATGCCCTTATCAGAAATCGCCGCCCCGGGCATTGACGAAGAGACCTTCTTCCTCGGGTTTCTGGGATTATGGCTGTCCTGTTTCGTGCTTCCCATGCACCCACGCTACATTAGGCCGTCCGTCTTCTACCCAACGCACCGGATGGTGGCTGGTATACAATTGTCGATCGGAATTGCCGGGCTGGCTCACCTGTATCATGGATTAAGCGTGGCGGCAGACGCAAATGAACCCGGGGTGCAACCCGCCAATTTCCCGATGCACTATTTTACTTCATGGATGGAACTGCATGTGCTTGGAGTATTCGGGATTCATAAGAGCCCCTCCTTTTACGAGAAGTGCAGACTCCCGAGAGTCATGCGGTTAGTCGGCGCTTCTATTGTGAATCCATCTCCGCGGGAGGCTAATGGGTTGCTTCTCTGTCCGCCCATGGTCGGAGCAAGAATTTCTTTCCAAGACAAGGTGATGACCATTGGCCCGGATGCCTCCAAGACAGTGTTGGCGCTGCGTGATATTTTCAAAGACGGGGCCTCCGTATTGAAAGCCTAGGAGATCCTGCACTTATACTCCATCCGGCTGGGCTTTCTGGTGTTCAGGAAGGATGATAACGCGCTCTTCATGAGGTATAACCCCAATCGGTTCTCCCAGCAACTAGGCTATAACCAGGGGGTCCCATTGGAGGCGTTTTTTGAAGAGCCCACGGCTACCAGGGAGGGGATACGGAGAGCGTTACACCACTTTATGCGGCTGAACATGGGCTCCTACTTCTTTATCAGTGAGTCGAGCTGCGTCCCATGGGTACTCAACGTGTACGTGGCTTGGTACGCGCACTCAATGGGTGCAGTCATCCGTGAAGAGAAGCGCATGTTGGTTGACCGTAAGGGTGCGCCTCCCGGCAGCGACCGCAAGGCTCCCCTGAAGCCAAGGACCCCTGTTTTTGCTCCATTGAGAGATGCTGGAGCTGAGCCACCGCGCGTGCTGAGCCCTCCGCGTGGATTGCCTCGTGCTACCGCGGACGTGCCCCCAGTGCCCCATGCTCCAGTGGAGACGGTGAACGTAGTTTCGCCTGAGTCTGGCGTGGGCCCGGACATCGGGACTCGCCGTCCTAAGGTGCCCGCAAAGCGCAAGTTGACCTTAGGTGCACCCGGGGCTCGCGTGCATAAGAGGAAGAAGAAGTCGATCCTCTCTCTCGATGCCATCTTCGGCTTAGAGCCTCAGGCCCCTCTCACCGAAGGATTAAGCGAATACGGGAGCAACGAGGGTGTCTTCGTAGATCCAGCAGACACCGATCTGGAGGCCGCCATCGCGGCTTCTGAGCGATCGGCAAAGCTTGAAGCTTGGTTGGCTAAACTTGCTCAATCCGGTAATCATTAGTTGCATTCTTCGTTATTTCATAGTACTTTTATTATTGTCTTTGACTAATGCTTTTTCCTTTTTTCTTTTTTAAACAGGCGTCTCTACCGAAGAAGCCATCGCTGCTTCTCTCAAAACCTTCCAGGAGGAGGAAAGGAAACGCGCTCTATCGGGCGTTGGTACGTCTCGGCTCATTGAATCTTAATTCTCCTTCTTTATGGTCAGCCTAACCTTTTCTTTGTCTTATTGCAGGGACCGCGGGATCTTCTGCGCAAGTCGATGCGGGGACTCTTCCCGGGCCAGCTACTGAAGTCCCGGCCTCTTCGGGACTGCCGCGAGAGACCAGACTCAAAAAGCCGATGAGGGATGCCTTGAAGGCTCTGGAGGCAACTCTGAACGCGGACGATAACGCCTTGATGAAGGAAGCTTCGAAGAGGTCCGTCATGATGGCTCAGGAGGAGAGGAAGCGCTTGAGGCGCGAGGCAAAGGAGCGCAGAGCTGCTTCGGCCGTAGGAGCGGGCCTAAGCGCCGTTATTCCCGTTGATTCTCCTTCCGAGGAGCCCCCGGTCGCCTTTTCTACTTCTCATAGACAAGCGGCGCGTGCAGTTTGGGAGGCCAACAATCGATCCACCTCAGGTAATGTATCTTTCGAGACTTTGTTGCAAAAGCTGTAAAACCATTGGTTCTTATACATCGTGTCCTGCAGGGCCGAGTCCAACTGAAGGAGTGGCGGAAACTGTCGAGCCTAAGGGGATGGTAGAGAAGGTAGCAGCCGAAACCGAGCCGACGGTAGGCGGTGCGGCCGTAGTTGCCGGGCCCGAGCTAGTGGCTGACGAAACGGTCACGCCTACTATGCCTGAGAAGGTTGCCGATGCCGAGCCCGAGGTAGCGGCGGATGAGACGGCTGCTGCAGCCGGGTCTGGGGCAGCAGCGGATGGAGCGGCTGAGACCGACAACCCTATAGCAACGGTGGATGAGACGACCGCGACCGTTGAGCCTGAGGGAGTAGTGGGTGAGACGGGCATGATTCCCGAGGACGAGCCGGCCGCTCTTTCTCAAGAGTTAGGCAATGTTCCGATCATTTCTCTCCCCGCCTACGGTCCTCCGCCGTCTCCTGGCCTCGCGAGCACGACGACGGCTCCCGTAGAGTCTGGTGATGAGGCTTTGGGAGGTGGACTCATGTCGATGGAGGAGGGAGACGCCGTCGTTTCGGCTGGTGACTCATCAGGTAAATTTCGGGTTACCGTCCTTCTTTTTATCTTGCAATCCTTCCTGACAGGTTTATCTTTGTTTTTAACGCAGGTGCGGCCAGTGCTGATGCTCCATTGCTCGAGGGAGCGCCGTCAGTTACTGCCTTGAGGTGGCTACCTCTCTACCTTCTCTCGTGCCGTCGCAAATGTTGGAAGGTATGGATTTGTAACCCATTAGTTTTATCTTTCAGCCGCATAATTTATGTACTAATGTCGTACTATTGCGTCTTTGCATGAGTGATTTTTGATCACCTCTACCAGGTGCTGCATCCACACTTCTCATTCCTGTCGGAGCTTGCTTCCTCTAGCGGCGCTGGTGAGTATGGTTTTCAATTAATACCCTTCCTTTTTTCAGTAATGGAATTATTTCCGATTCTTCCCTACCCTGATTGCAGTGTTACAGATCGAAGAAGGAGATAAGGGATCGGTTGCGCCACCGGTCCTCCCAACTTTGCCGCCTGCTGCAGCTGGTATAGTAAACTCCCTCATTGATGACTTTCTTATATTTCTTGAACCGTCATCTGATTGTGTTTTGTTTTTTCAGATTTTGTTCCGATTCCAGCCCCCTTCGAGTCTCGCATCATGATGCCGGCATGCCCATTCTCCAGGCGTCCATCCTCAAAGGGTGTTGTGATGAGTTTGAGTATGCTGAGCGGATGCATCGAAGAGCTTGACGCAGAAGCTCCCCCATCTGCCGCAGATTTCGTTGCGGAGGTTAATCCGATGCTGGCGACGCTTGAAAATTTTCATAATGAAGGCGTCGTCGAGTCTTGGGTTAATCACTGCAGGGAGATCGAGGCCCGCCTGCATCAACTGGAGTCTATGTGTCCTGCCCTCGAGATCTTGGCCGTGAGCACTCAACGGGCGGCATGGATCGAGCAGAGCGCTCCTTACTTCCGCCATCTCGAACAAGAAGTTGCTTTAAGGCGTAAGGAGCGCGGAGAGACTTCAAGCAAATCCGCCCGACTGCATGCTCAGGTGGATGCAAACGCTGCACAGTTGAAGGTTATCTTTGAAGGCCTTCTGCGATGCATCTCCGACGGGTTAACACTGAGGCAGCAGCTTAACATCGTCGAGCGGGATACACCAAATCAGGAGGCAGCCCAGCAGGCAGTTGAGGAGCAGCTTTCATCCTTCCTGCAGTAGCGGGCTCAAGTGGAAGCAGAATTGGCGGTGGCGGCCGGTCAGGAGAAGGCATTGAAGGAAGTGCGCGAGCAATTGATGGGGCTATTTAAGACGCTTCCTTCTCAGTAGCTGCTTTTTGTATCAATTATACACTTGTAATCTTTGAATAAAATGCATCCATTCTTTATTCTTTTATATGATTCGCCTTGTACTTAATTGAATTCATGAATAAAGATACACACAATTTTTTTTGCCACGTCTTGTGTCATCTCTGCGCTTTCTTCCTTCTTTTATTATCAGTATGCTGTCTTAAACATGGTTGACAGATGATAGAGCGAGCATCCTATCTTGGTTTCTTCAAGAGGTAATGATGGCTTAGGAGGCAGGTTCAGATCTGCTACCTAAGACTTTTCAACTTTATGAGCCGTGAGGGTCTCACAAAGACTTTTCTTCCTACGGATCAAAAGGATCTCGTAGGTGGATTTTCTCCTTAGGAATCGTGAGGATTCCTAAGTGCGTTTTCTCTTATAAGTCGTAAGGATCTTATAAGAGAATTTTCCCTCTTACGAGTCGGGAGGATTCGTAAGCGGTCGTTTCCCTCCTTGTCGAGATTCGACTTTGGAGAGTGTGACCCGTGGATAGTATGCAAGAGACCGTTTTGGACCGACTTGCAGGGTCCCAGTGCTTAAGAAACAGGTTTTTTAATCCCCGCTGCCTAAGGCTTTATCTCGCAAGTCGAGACGAATCGAGAAGTTCTCGTGAAGACACTAATTTCCTCACGAGTCGAGACGAATTGAGATGCTCTTGTCAAGGACGATAATTTCCCTGAATCGAGGTATTTACCAAGGACACTGATTTCTTCGGAGACGAAACGAATCGAGGTGCTCCTGCAAAGACACTAATTTCTCTGCGGGTCGACGCGAATCAAGATGCTCTCGTCAAGGACGCCGATTTCCCTGAATCGAGGTATTTGCCAAGGACACTAATTTCCCTGGGGTTGAGACGAATCGAGGTATTCCTGCAAAGACACTGATTTCTCTGCGGGTCGACGCGAATCAAGATGCTCTCGTCAAGGACATTGATTTCCCTGAATCGAGGTATTTACCAAGGACACTGATTTCCTCAGAGTTGAAACGAATCGAGGTATTCCTGCAAAGACACTGATTTCTCTGTGGGTCGACGTGAATCAAGATGCTCTCGTCAAGGACGCTGATTTCCCTGAATCGAGGTATTTGCCAAGGACACTGATTTTCCTGGGGTTGAGACGAATCGAGGTATTTCTACGAAGACACTGATTTCTCTGCGGGTCGACGCGAATCAAGATGCTCTCGTCAAGAACGCTGATTTCCCTGAATCGAGGTATTTGCCAAGGACACTGATTTCCCTGGGGTTGAAACGAATCGAGGTATTCCTGCAAAGACACTGATTTCTCTGTGGGTCGACGCGAATCAAGATGCTCTCGTCAAGGATGATGATTTCCCTGAATCGAGGTATTTGCCAAGGACACTGATTTCCTCGGAGTTGAAACGAATCGAGGTATTCCTGCAAAGACACTGATTTCTCTGCGGGTCGACGCGAATCAAGATGCTCTCGTCAAGGACGCTGATTTCCCTGAATCGAGGTATTTGCCAAGGACACTGATTTCCCTGGGGTTGAGACGAATCGAGGTATTCCTGCAAAGACACTGATTTCTCTGCGGATCGACGCGAATCAAGATGCTCTCGTCAAGGACGCTGATTTCCCTAAATCGAGGTATTTGCCAAGGACACTGATTTCCCTGGGGTTGAGACGAATTGAGGTATTCCTGCAAAGACACTGATTTCTCTGCGGGTCGACGCGAATAAAGATGCTCTCGTCAAGGACGCTGATTTCCCTGAATCGAGGTATTTGCCAAGGATACTGATTTCCTTGGGGTTGAAACGAATCGAGGTATTCCTGCAAAGACACTGATTTCTCTGTGGGTCGACGCGAATCAAGATACTCTCGTCAAGGACGCTGATTTCCCTGAATCGAGGTATTTTCCAAGGACACTGATTTCCTCGGAGTTGAAACGAATCAAGGTATTCCTGCAAAAACACTGATTTCTCTGCAGGTCGACGCGAATCAAGATGCTCTCCTCAAGGACGCTGATTTCCCTGAATCGAGGTATTTGCCAAGGACACTGATTTCCCTGGGGTTGAGACGAATCGAGATATTCCTGCAAAGACACCGATTTCTCTGCGGGTCGACGCGAATCAAGATGCTCTCGTCAAGGACGCTGATTTCCCTGAATCGAGGTATTTGCCAAGGACACTGATTTCCTCGGAGTTGAAACGAATCGAGGTATTCCTGCAAAGACACTGATTTCTCTGCGAGTCAACGCGAATCAAGATGCTCTCATCAAGGACGCTGATTTCCCTGAATCGAGGAGGTTGCCAAGGACACTGATTTCCCTAGGGTTGATACGAATCGAGGTATTCCTGCAAAGACACTGATTTCTCTGCGGGTCGACGCGAATCAAGATGCTCTCGTCAAGGACGCTGATTTCCCTGAATCGAGGTATTTGCCAAGGACACTAATTTCCTCGGAGTTGAAACGAATCGAGATATTCCTGCAAAGACACTGATTTCTCTGCGGGTCGACGCGAATCAAGATGCTCTCATCAAGGACGTTGATTTCCCTGAATCGAGGAGGTTTCCAAGGACACTGATTTCCCTGGGGTTGAAACGAATCGAGGTATTCCTGCAAAGACACTGATTTCTCTGCGGGTCGACGCGAATCAAGATGCTCTCATCAAGGACGCTGATTTCCCTGAATCGAGGTATTTGCCAAGGACACTGATTTCCTCGGAGTTGAAACGAATCGAGGTATTCCTGCAAAGACACTGATTTCTCTGCGGGTCGACACGAATCAAGATACTCTCGTCAAGGACGCTGATTTCCCTGAATCGAGGAGGTTGCTAGATCATTTCATTTCTTTCCGCGATGCTTTTTCATTTTATTTCTTTCCGCGATGCTCTATCATTATATATAAATTTCATTATATACATTTTTCATTTTATTTCTTTCCGCGATGCTCTATCATTTCAGCTTTTATATCGCGAAGGTCGCATTGCCCAATCATTTCGGCTATTTTTCGCGGTGCCCAATCATTTCGGCTATTTTTCTTTTTACTCGCTGCTTTTTTTTGCAAGTTGCCCAATCATTTCAGCTGTTTATTTTATTTTTACTCGCTGCTTTTTATTGCGAGTTGCCCAATCATTTCAGCTGTTTATTTTATTTATACTCGCTGCTTTTTATTGCGAGTTGCCCAATCATTTCAGCTATTTTGCATGCATACATTTTTACATGCTGATTTTGTTGCAAGTTGCCCCATCATTTCGGCTATTTCGTATGCATGTGTGGCTCGCTAGCTTCTTACTGCAAGCTTGGGATTAGACACCGATTTCGACATCAGCACCGATACAACTGGGATATTGCCAGGAGCAAATCATCATTTGCCCTTGTCGATGTCGAACAAAGGTGGCTTAGCGAACAGGGTTAGGGTCCTGTTGACTAAGGCTTTTGACTTCATGAGCCGTAAGGGTCTCATAAAGGTATTTCTCTCTACAAGTCGTGAAGATCTCGTAGGTCTGTTTTCTCCTTAGGAATCGTGAGGATTCCTAAGTGCATGTTCCTCTGTAAGTCGTAGGGATCTTACAAAAGGGTTTTCTCCTTATAAGTCGAGAGGACTTACAAGGGTTGTTCACCATGTGGACATATCCCTAGTCACGGGTGGGACTTGGTTAGGGAAATGTTTATTCGCGCCCGTGGATTGTATACAAGGGTCAGTATAAGCCGCTTGTAAGGCAATATCGAAGGTTATGGGGGTTGCTTAAGAACAGGTTCAGGTCTCTGTAACTTAAGACTTTCAAATCTTATGAGCCGTGAGGGTCCCATAAGAGAGTTCTCCTTACGAGTCGTGAGGATCTCGCAAGTGTATTTTCTCTTTAGGAATCGTGGGGACTCCTAAGTGTGTTGCTCCCTTGTGAGTCGTAAGGATCTCACGCGGGTGGTTTCTCCTTACAAGGTCGAGAGGACCCTGTAAGTGTCCTTTAACGAGATTGCGCCCTTTCTGGTTTTCACAAACACTCGCCGGTAGCCCTGCTGTTTTTACTCACGGTGCCCTTTCGGGTTTTCATCCATGCCCACTTTGCTTATAGGCATACCTTTTTTTTTTATTCTTTCTCTCTTTTTTTTATTTATTATTATTTTTATATATAACGAGGTCGCACCCTTTCGGGTTTTCACAAACACTTGCCGGTAGCCCTGTTGTTTTTACTCACGGAGCCCTTTCGGGTTTTCATCCGTGCCCATTTTGCTTATGGACATACCGTTTTTATTTATATATATATATATTTTTTTTATCACGTCAACCTGAGGATGCTGCGGTAGTAGTTTAAAGACGTTTCGGTCATCGGTCAACGTACGATTACGCGGCTAGATTTTGCCGCAAATATTTGCATGTTCTGTGCCGGAGGTGGATTCCTTGAAGAAAGGACCGAGGGCGATTTCTTCGTCAGAGTCGCTTCCAAAGGTGATAACTTGCGATCCCTTGGTGTCGGCTATGTGACGGTTGCCAGCAGCTCTTTCGCGCTCATCTGTCGTGCTTTTCCGTTCCTGACGATCCTTGAGCTTCACTCGTTGAACGTGTCGTCGATGGGCAACATATCCCTGCCACCAGTTTTTAAAGGCTATGCACTCCTCGGTAGGGTGTGCAATCTTCTGATGGTATAGGCAGAAATTAGGATGTATGTCTGCTCCATCAAGACGTATATTGCTAGGGGAATTTCTTTTGAGAGAGGGCAACTTCATTCCTATAGCCAGGGCCCGAGCGAATTGATTCCTTGTCTTGACCATGCTTTTATTTGCGGTGGATGTACTTTGATCTGGTGGGAGTGTTTCGACCCTTTTGTCTAGTCGCCGGCGTTTGGCTTTTTCGAATATAGCCAGTTCACGCTCTTGACTAGCTTTGTTTTTCTGACGGACCTCGTTTAGGAATGCATCAATCACTTCGTCTGATGGTTCTAGAAGTTCAGGCTCAGGATTTGCCCCCGGTTTCCCTGCGTCAGGAGTTTCTTCACTGTCTATCGACGAGTGAGAGATCACATGGCAACTTGCTACATAATCCTCAGATTCGTCCGACGATTCTTCTCCATCATCTCCGTCTTCAAGGACGTGGCCAAGAAATTCTTGGAGCGTGATTGGAGCCCGCGCTTTCTGGTCATACTCTTCCAGCGCGTCGATTTGTTTCTGTAGGTCCGTACGCTTGTCGCTAGGCTTAGGCTTCACGGGCTTTTTGGATTTCTTCTTCTTTTTCGAAGATTTCGACGGCTGGGTGTGCGAACTTTGGCCATCACCACTGATCTTTGGAGTTGGGCGCGGCTTTAGCATCCCTTCTACGACCTCGGGTTCCAGTGGATTTTTCCACCTGATTGCCGGGCACGTTTGGAGATCCTTCAGCATTCTTTTAGTTTTAGCCAAAAGAGCGATCTCCCACGGAGTTTCTTTTATAAGAGAGCACGATGCCCCCGGCGTGTCCACCTTTTTAGGAGCATGAGGTTGTGGCGGGCTCACCTTCCAATTTTCGGATAATGCGAACTTGCCTTGTTGGTATTGATCCTCAATCCAGCCTTTGAAAATGAAGCAATCTTCGATTGGGTGGCTTACCGCTTGGTGGTAAGGGCAATAATTAAGATCGTTGACATCGCCTGGCTGCAACGGACGTTTTGGACTCGGAAGATTGATGAGTCTGTTGCGCACTGTCAGCTCAAACAGTCTCCTTATTTTATTCCGAGGAAACGAGTAAGGACGTCCCAGTCTCTCCTCAAGGGATGGGCGTGGACGCATGTTGTTTTGGCAAACAACCGGCTTTGAGTTGCTCGGCTGTTGTTGAGTATTGGTGACGACAATCGCCTTCCCTTTTCCTTTCTCATTTCGAGAGTCTGGCTTTGGAGGGGATGGTTTATGTCCCAACTGATCCATTTGGGTCAACTTGTCGATCAAGGCCTGGAAAATAGTTGGCTTGAAGAACCTTATGAATTGTGAGATGGTCGCTTCCGGATCAAGAGTGCCCGCGAACATGCCTACCACCGGCGCTTCTTCGATCCGCTATTCGCATTTCGACCATAGATTCCGCCATCGTGTTGCGTATTGAACCCACCTTTCGCCTGGCCTTACCCTAGCGTTGATCAATGCGGTGATCGGGGTGTGTTCACTAACACTCACAAATCTTTGCGTAAACAGTAGCTCCATCTCCGCAAATGTTTTGACAGAGTCGTTAGGTAGCTCCGAATACCATTCAAACGCCGTCTCTGCTAAGCTGCCGACGAATTGGCGAAGCAACAGTTTGTCATCACCTCCAGTGTTGCCGCATAAGGCCCTGAATTGAGCGACATGCTGATGCGGATTCCCTGTCCCCTTGTACACATGGAATTTGGGGATCATATATCCCAGCGGGTAGCTTATTTGGTCATACCAGCCCGGGTAGGGTCGTCCGGTTCTAACAATTTGCCCAGCAACATCATTCGCCTGATGAACTCGTATCTGCTGAGCAATATAGTCATCCATTGCAGCTTTGGAAATGGTTTCCTCCTTGGCTGCTGAAAGGGCCGGAGGAGGATTAGATGTCTCCCCTCCATCGTCTCCAACAATGATTGGAGGGTCTTCAGCTGGAGGGTCTGGCTGTAACATCATCCCTACCATATCTTGGAAGAGGACCGCCATTTGTTTTATGTTAGCCGCTTGATCTGCGGCTTCTTTGTCTTTCTTTTCAAGGTTTCTACGTAAGAAGTCAGCATCGGTTTCTTGCTCGTGACGATGTTCTGATGATGCCTCCGAGTTTTCTTTTGGCCCGGTAAGTGCAGCCATTGCGGTTATCATTTCCTGAAGCTTCTGTTGCTGCTCCTGGGCTTTTGTCACGGATCGGGTGAGCAGTCGGTGACCCGTCGAAGCACGGCTTTCCTCCTTTCCGGAAGCCATATAAACAGTGTGCACCACCATGCCCCCAGACTTAGGGCGTTTGTGTTCAGCGCTTTCATGGTTCGCCATGTTCACAAGGGCTTTTTGCGGCCTCCTTTTCTTTTGAGTGATTGACGTTGAGGGAGCCGTTGCAGTGGGCACCCAGCCAGCTGTTGCTTTTTCTGGCTTGACAGAGTAGTCCTTCTCCTGCCGAACCTTCATCTTTTTCTGTCGGCGGAGATAGTCTTGATCCATCACGGAGTCTTGGACTTGACGCCAGACCTTGTAAATTTCAAAGGATAGTCGTTGAGGAGGCTGCTCCAGCTTCTTCTTTGTATCATTGTTTACAGGTGAAGGAGTTCTCTTCAGCACTGCAGTAGGAGAGTTTCTGCGCACCTTGTTGAGCAGTTCAAAGCTGTTCTCGGTTGGAACAGCAGCATCGAACCCCATCATCGGAGCTGGCGGAGTTATCCCAGAAGGGGAGTTGTCCCCAGCCTTCCTTACTCGGCGCCAGTGACGACGGCGAGCGTGTCGTGCGGATGGAGTTGTTTCAGCTATAAGGGTGACTTCATCATGCCCCCTGCTTTAGGGATAGACTGTTATTGGTGCTAGCTTGTCGAAGACTGACGACCGTTAAGAAACAATGTCTAATCTATCAAAGACAGACCTCTGGGCAGGGGAAGCAGCTTTGAGGACCTCGCCTGGAGCAGAAACCGAAATGGCCATCCTTGTAAAAACTGACTGCTTGGAAGGAGAAGCCTTTCCAATGATTTTTTCCGCTTGATCCGGGATGGCTATCCGCTTTGGGATGGAAACTTCAGGGGTCATAGGCTTCTTGGCAGGCCCATCGGAGTTCAGGCTCAGTCTGGTGAAAACTGAGGTATTGAAGTTAGGCGACCCGTTGAGAGGGGCTGCGGCAGTGGTAAGTCGATCAAAGACCGACTTCTTTGGGGCTTCTTGCAACGTCATTGGGGCATTGAAGCTCATCGGTGGGAGCATGGTCCAGAAGAATAGTCCAGTGGTGGCTTGAGTTACCTGCTCCGCTGGCATCTTGAGAAGAGAGGCCGCTTGTGGCCCGTAAGTCACTCCTCTAGCAAGGACAGAGTGAGAGTTGCAGTTGCAGGTAGTGCAGTTTGAAGCCATTGATCTTCTGTTTTCTGCAAGGAGCAAGACACCAAATCTAAGTACCTCAAATCCACAGGCAACCACAGCAAACCGTGATTTGTTCGCGAACACGGCACACGAAGTGTGGAGTGGAAAGAGGAAAAGGTCCCACCGGGCGTGCCAGAATCTGTTCCCCTCCGAATGGCGGCGCGACGTAGAGACGTCTTGCCTGAGATTCGGGACAGATGCTATTTGGTTTGATCCGTCCACCTCTCCGAAGATGCCAAGTTGATTTATGGCACCGTGTATCGGAGGTTTAGACGGATGCGGCCGATTTAGCAGACTTCGTCAGATTCACCCTCGTTCGAGGGGTTTTTGATTGTGGGGACACTCTTCCCTGCAGGCGCAAGCCCCTGCAGTTAATTACGTTACCGCATCGCGGTAACAACTTTCTCCTTCTCCAAAATTTCACTTCGTGTCGTGGGTGTTTGTTTTATTTGTGGTTGCCCGTGGATTGTATACGGAGACTAATTTATATCGTCGCCCGTAGGACGTGGATTAGTCCAAATCCGTATTTTCTTAGATTTGGGTTTGGGGTTTTGGTTTAAGGATACGTTAGCTATATTTGAGGCTAAGATCGACTTAAACATTTGTTAAGGATACGTTAGTCTAATTTAAGACTAGATCAACTTAACAGGATCGTTTAGATCCGACAAAAGAGCATTTGGAGGCTCTATTGTTCCAGTTTAGGGACATAGTGGTCCATTGCCAGTTTAGGGACATGGTGGTCCATTGCCAGTTTAGGGACATGGTGGTCCAACATTCCCATTTTGGGGATGAATATTGGTTTAAGGATGCAATAGTCCATGAGTTTAAGGACCCCACAGTCTGTATTACCAGTTTAGGGACATAGTGGTCCAACATTCCCATTTTGGGGACGAATATTGGTTTAAGGACGCATTAGTCCATAAGTTTAAGGACCCCACAGTCCGTAGCAATGTGTGGTTGTCGGGACCCGTCACCTCTCTGACGACGTTGAAGGATTACAACGACAAATATCAGAGGAGTTCAGAGATGTACCCTTGAACCGGGTGTAAATTGATTTGGGAGAGCAGTTGTGCTCAGTTCAATTTAATTTAAAGACTTACTGCCAGAATTGGGTTAAGTCCATTTGAAAATGTTCAACATTTTATTTGTGTTTGGCCTGTCAGGCCTTTATTTGGGCTCTGCCCTTTTTAATAATGCAGTGCAGTTTTTATTTAGTCTGATAGACCTTTTAATTGGGCTCTGCCCTTTTTTTTTATAATAATACATTGCATTTTTATTTGGTCTGATAGACCTTTTAATTGGGCTCTGCCCTTTTTAACAATGCACTGCATTAAATGTTCTGACAGTGCCCCACGTGGCTTGTCAGGCGCTTTGCGCCAATTGAGAAGCGCAAGGCGCAGATTCATGTGGAGGTGACACGTGTCACGCGCTAGTGAGCGCAAATCTGTTAGCGCAGTGCGCTGCGCCAGTGCGCGCTGACACGTGGCGCGCTCTGGTGACTTGTGCCAAACCGAGAGAGCAGTGCTCTGTTTTTAGAAGCGCAAGGCGCAGTTGTTTTGATTGACACATGGCGCGCTCTGGTGACTTGCGCCAATCCAAGGAGCGCAACAGTGCAGATTTCAAAAGTGCAGGGCACTGTTTAATATCTTGATCAAATTTAGATCAAAGAAAACAAGTTTTTCTTTTTTCCAGAGAGGTTCTACCTCAAATTTCTAGAACCAGTGGTACATCAAAAGGCAATGCCTTTATATAGATCAAAAGATCTAGTCATGAAGTAGATTACTTCTTTTTATTATTATTATTTTTTTATTAATTCTTTTTTCCAAAGGTTTTACCTTTTTTCTTTCTCTCTGAATTCTTATCAAAGTTTTAGAGGAGGTCTCTGTATCTCTATCTCTGTATATCTTAGACTTGGAGTCTAGGGGCCTTTATATAGGGCCAATTAGTTTGTTAGGTTGGTTACAGAGATCTTTCTCTTGTTGATTTAGGGATATTTTCCCACCGTTGGATCTTTGATCCTAGGGCTTCTGTTTTACAGAAGATAATCTTCTTGTTTTTAACAAGATTGGAAAGATCTTTCTGGAATTTTAATTCTGTTTTAGTGCTGGCACAGTTGGCGCAAGCGCACCTGCGCTTGACACGTGTCGCGCAGCGCAAAGTGCAGCGCAACTGCGCTGACACGTGTCGCGCAGCGCAGAGCGCAAGTCAGCTGAAGCGTTGCTTCCTTTATTAAAATTTGAATTTTAAACAGAGCCTTGCTCTGATTGGGTGCGCTGCCTTGGGCGCTTCGCTCCTTGCGCTGGCATGTCTGATTTTGACACGTGGCGCTCTGCGCGCAGCGCAAGAGATCTGAAGCGTTGCTTCACCTTTTGAATTTGAAATTCAAACAGAGCTTTGCTCTGATTGGGGGAAACAGGAAATCTAAGTCCATCAGACAAAATGATTGATGCATTCCTGAATGAAGCTTTTATTAAAAGCAAAGCTGCTCGAGAGCGTGAGATGGCCATATTTGAAAAGGCCAAGCGCCGGCGACTGGACGAAAGGGTCGAAACGCTCCCGCCAGATCAAAATACATCCGCCGCATATAAAAGCAGGATCAAAATAAGGAAGAGGTTCGCCAAAGCCATATATCAATGGGAATGAAACTGCCACCCTCCGAAAGAAACATTCTTGGTGAAGCGGAAATGCATCCTAGCTACTGCTTATATCATCGAAAGATTGCGCACCCCACCGAAGAGTGCAACACTTTTAAAAGATGGTGGTAAGGATATGTTGCTCACCGACAACAGTTTAAGTGGATGAAACGCAAAACTCGTCGAGAGCGAAGAAGTACGACCGAAGAGCGTAAAAGAATGACCAGCAGCTGTCACATGGTCAACGCTGGGGGATCTCAAGTTCTCACATTCGGAAGTGATTCTGACAATGAATCCACCTCAGGAAAGGAGGAAGAATCGAAAAACTGCGAGAACATTCAGTTGCGCAATCGTACGCTGCCAGAAAAGAATCGTGGACCTGCTAATAGTGGACTGAGTAGAAAAAGATAAAGGGAAAGGAAAAGTCCCTGAAGATATCGCCCTCGATGATCAAGTTGTCAAAGAGCTTGCAGCCAAGGCCCCGCCCAAGAAAAATAAAGTGGATTACAACGTTCTGGCACACTTGAGGAAGATACCCTCGCAGCTCAGTATTCTCGACGCCCTTCTGCTATCCAAAGAGGCGAGAGATTCTCTGATCAAGGCGTTACAAGAGCCCGAACAATTCCAAGCTTTCCTCACCAAAGAAAAGATGAAAGACGAGCTAGAAGAAGTGCACACAGCCGATATCACCTTTGGCGATGAAGATCTCCTCCTCGGGACGTGCGAACATAACCGTCCCCTTTATGAATCCGGATACTGCCATTATATTAAGATCGGTAAGATCCTGGTCGACAATGGGTCCTCAGTCAATCTCCTCAATATAAAAGTATTGAAGGAAATCTGCATGAGCGTTCAGCACCTCGCTCGTGATAAAATCACTATCTCCGAGTTTGATTCTCAATCATCAAGGACGCTCGGGTCTGTGATACTGACGCTGCGCTTTGGGCTGCTAGTCAATGATATCAAGTTTCACGTCATCGAAGCTAAGACCTGCTATAATGCTTTGCTCGGCCGGCCTTGGTTGCACGAGCACAACATCATCCCTTCTACACAACATCAGTGTATGAAGTATTTTAAAGATGGTCTCGAGTATACTGTGACAGGGGAATTAAATCCATTCTCCATGAATGAAGTCCGAAAGTACGAAGATGCAAAATACTTCTTACTAGATTTTGAAGACACGGAAAGATGTCACAAACCAAAGGACAAAGCTATCACCACTATTCCGGTCTTCAGGAGTGATACCGAGGAGGAAGAAGAAATTGTTTATTCAGGAACGCCCCAATACAACAAACTGAGACTGTCCACCCCTATGTTGATCTTCGGAAGCGACTCGGAAGATGAAACCAATACCGCGTTCTCTGCTCGGCCATCAATATAAGCCTTTGCTGACAATGATCAGAATTTGCAGATCGCCATGGTTCCACAAGAGCATTACAAAGAGCTCGACGCACTTAATACCTATAATGTGCAGGAACTACAAACATTCTATGTCCCTCCCAGGCGAAGAGATGAAAAGGCGATCCTCTTTTATCAATCAACGGAAACCAAAGTGGAGAAAGAAATGTGGCACGGCGCTGATGCTGCACTTGACAGGCTCCAGTCCATCCGTTTGCCCAGATACCTCACAGGTGGATTGAAAAGACTGTTGAGGCGCCAAGGCGTACCCTTCAAACAGACTGCTCAACAGGCTCAATTTTACAACAGGATCTGGAACGTTCCCGGAACTCAGCGAAAATTGCCCGACGGAAAAATGGAAACGATCGGGCTTGGATATATTCGATCCAAGAAACGGGGGCGAGTCCATGGCAGTTACGTCATACATGACTTCGATGAAGAGGAAGACGTTCTGTTGAAAGACGCTAATCCTGAACCAAAACAAGGTCCGGCCATGAAAATTCCAAGTCCGTCGTTTGAAGAACAGATGGACAAGCTGATAAGGGAAGCGGATCAAAAGGTTCGAGACGACCATAATCGTGAAACGGCCATCTACGAGAAAGCCAGGACACAGCGCCTCCTTCGACAGGACGCGGAGAATGACAATGCTCCTCGTCCCCAGCCCGTCATACAAAAGACCTAGCGCAGAGGCAAAAATAAACCAAAGAATGGAAAAAACGTTCGACGGCAGTCAAGCAGGTCTAAGAAGCCACACGAGCAAGAGTTGAGCAGTCGGGACCCGTCCCTTGTAAAGAAGATGGGTCGAGCGTATTCTTTTCCTCGAGATAAGACAAAGAAGATATTCGATCTCGTCGTAAAGCATCAGATGATGACACTCCGGAGTCCAAGCACCCCGAGCAAGCGAACGAGATCTCCTACCTAAACTACTGCTCCTACCATCGAGCAGTAGGGCATCCTCTCGAAAACTGCTTCACCTTCAAGAACTGGGTCGAAGATCAATACCAACTCGGCAAATTCGCTTTGTCCAGCAGCTGAAGGGTAACCCCACCACAGAAGCATGAACCCAAAGCCACGTATGCAGCGAGAGTAGAACCAGATCAACATCGGTCCTGGAAGCGATCTCGCACCTATCACATGATAACGCTATCAAAAGAAGAGCTTGAGAATATGGATGACCTTTCCTGGTGCTTCAAAAACGGTGAAGGTGAGTTAATCTCAGAGTTTCCACCGGCACCAAAAGAGCTGGAAGATGGGATACAGACTACTGCAGATGACCTCAGAAAAATCGACTTGGGAACGGCAAACGACCCACGGCCGACATTCGTCAGTAAGCTGTTGTCTGAAGAAAAGGTGGCTACGCTAAAGGACGTGCTCATGCAATATAAAGATTGCTTTGCATGGAACTATTCCGAGATGCCCGGATTAGATCCAAAGATAGCTGTCCACAATTTGGCAATCTCTCCGGACATCAAGTCGATCAAACAAGCACCGAGAATAATGCGGCTCGAGCTTGAGATGAGCATCAACACCGAGGTCAAGAAGCTAATCGACTCTGGTTTCATTCAAGAGGTTCAGTATCCTGACTGGATCACCAACATCGTCCCAGTGATGAAGAAAAATGGGACTATGCGGATATGTGTGGACTTTCGGGATCTCAACAAAGCTTGCCCAAAGGACGACTTCCCAGTACCGGTCACCGAGCTAATGATAGACAATACGTCCACTCATGAAGTTTTCTCCTTCATGGACGGCTCATCAGGATACAATCAGATAAAGATGCATCCCGAGGACCAGAAGCATACCGCTTTCCGGACCCCTTTAGGTATACTCTGCTACAAGGTGATGCCCTTCGGTCTAAAGAACGCTGGTGCCACCTATCATAGGGCCATGACGAAGATCTTCGATGACCTCATACATGAAATCGTCGAATGCTATATCGATGACCTCGTAGTTAAAAGCAGATCATACGAGAAACATTTAGAGCATCTAAAGATCGTGTTTCAGCGTCTTCGACAATACAACTTGAAGATGAACCCTCTCAAATGCGCGTTCGGAGTATCCTCAGGAAAATTCCTGGGATTCATCGTCCGACACCGAGGCATCGAGGTAGATCCATCGAAGATCAAGGCGATTATGGAAATGCCCCCGCCAAAGACTCTCAAGCAGCCGCGGTCTCTCCAAGGGAAGCTCGCGTATATCCGACGATTCATAGCCAATCTTTCCGGCAAGTGCCGCCCTTACAGTCACCTAATGAAGAAAGGGACTCCTTTCGTCTGGGATCACAAATGCTAAAGCGCACTGGACGAAATCAAGCAATACCTACAAAATCCTCCTGTGCTAACCACTCCAATCAAGGGAAAACCCCTCATTCTGTATACAACTGCCCTTGAAGGTTCTTTAGGCGCGTTATGGGCACAAGAGAACGACCAAGGGAAGGAGAGAGCCCTTTATTATCTGAGTCGAGTTCTCCTGGGGGCAGAAAGCAACTACTCCCCCATTGAAAAACACTGCTCGGCGTTGATCTTCGCGATAACGAAACTCAGGCACTACGCATTGGCACATGAGGTCCATCTTGTATCGAAGGTGGATCCTCTCAAATATTTAATGTTGAAGGCTATATTAACGGGACAACTCGCTAAATGGGCCTTGTTCTTGATGGAGTTCTCGATAAATTATCAGCCTCTTAAGGCGGTGAAAGGCCAGGCCATCGCCGATTTCCTCGCTGAACATCCGATACCTGCTGACTCTCCCTTGAACAGCGAATTGCTAGACGAGCACGCGTTTGACACGATCGACGGGGAGAAAGGAGGGAGTGATACCCGATAGGAACTCTACTTCGATGGAGCATCTTCCATAAAGAAGCGCAAACAAAGCACCCCCATAATCAAATCCGGGGTAGGCCTCATCTTCGTGACTCCATGAGGAGGGATAATGCGCTTTGCCTTCTTCTTAATAGAGTCGCGGACAAACAATGAAGCCGAATATGAAGATTTGATAGCAGGGCTCGAGATCACTGTCTACATGGGAATTGAAAACCTCCTCATATACGGAAACTCCCAGCTGGTCGTTTGTCAAGTAAACGGCGACTATCAAACGTGCAAGACAGAGCTGGTGAAGTACGGCAAGAGAGTGCAACAACTGCTGACTCAAATTCCCTCATACACCCTGGAAAGCATACCGCGTGCAGAAAATAGCAAAGCGGATGCATTGGCCAAGCTCGCTAAATAATTGGCTGATGAGAATCTCGATGACGTGAGGACCGTTATGCAAACCCGTCGGGTTCTCGCACCGACAGAAATATCTCCAGAATCTTCCGAAGAAAAGGGAGAGACCGAGCAAACGGCCCTACAAGTAAAAGACCAGGAGAAGGCTAAAGATTGGAGAGAAGTCTTTATAGACTACTTCAAATCCCGTCGAACGCCTGAAGATGCGACCTTGAGACATCAGCTCATGAAACGAGCTCTTTCCTTCGCCTTCGTCAATGATACTCTGTATAAAAGGTCATTTGATTCTCTGTGGCTAAGATGTCTGGGACCGGAAGAAGCAAAAAGAGTCGTCCAAAAAATTCACGATGGACTCTGCGGATCTCATCAAGATGGCCCAAAGATGAAGCTGAAGATCAAAAGGATGGGTTACTATTGGCCCACAATGATCCGAGACTGCCTCAAATACGCGAAGCAATGCCACTCGTTCCAAATTCATGGGGATTTCATCTATCAGCATCCAAATCCACTACACCCGACGTTGGCTAGCTGGCCGTTCGAAATGTGGGGAACTGACATAATCGGCCCCATCGAACCAGCATCGTCCAGAGGACATCGATTCATTTTGGCGACAACTGATTACTTCTCCAAATGGGTTGAAGCAATGCCACTGAGGAAGTGAAGACGGAGAATATCCTCCATTTCTTCAAGACACACGTCATTTATCGGTTCGGCACTCCACGATGGATTATCTCCGATAACGGGCCAGCCTATAGAAGCCACAAGATCAGCCGCTTCGCACAACGGCATAACATAGACTGGAGATACTCTTCAGTCTATAATTCTTGAGCTAACGGTCTATCTGAGGCTTTTAACAAGACCTTGACGAAGATCGTGAAAAAGACGGTGTCTCGAAATAAGAGGGACTGGCACGAGAGACTGCATGAAGCTCTCTGGACGTATCGAACTACGTTCAAAACGGCCACGAATACAACGCCGTATGCATTGGTATTTGGCACAGAAGAGGTACTCCCCCTCGAGATAAAGCTACCCTCTCTACGAGTAGCAGTTCACTACGAGCTAACAGATGAAGAAAATGCTCACCTTCGGCTTGAAGAGCTCGATGCCCTTGATGAAACCTGGCTCATGGCACAACAAAATCTGGAGGCTTATAAAGCGAAGATGACGCGCTCGTACGAGAGATTGACTAAACCGAGAACATTCCGCCAAGGCAAACTCGTGCTAGTAGTCAAAAGACCTATGATCCCTAACCGCGCCAAATGAGGGAAATTCGAGCCGAACTATGAAGGCCCGTATATCATAGACAAAGTTTACCAGGGTGGAGCCTACCTGCTCATAGACATGCATGGTGAAAGACCTTTCAGGCCAATAAACGGACGCTTCCTAAAGAAATACTACGCGTGACGAGTTACGGCCTAGGTCAACGATAGATGACGACGCCTATGTCTGCTCGCTATCTTCCTAAGCCCAAACTCTATAAGTAGTGGCCGGCTTTCAGACCGAAACGTCCTTAAACTAACAATGGACCGAAATGTCCTTAAACTAACAACGGACCACTATGTCCTAAAACTGGCGGTTGACCGAGACGTCGATAAACTACTGTGGACTGCAGCATCCCGAGGCTGACAAAAAAAATAAAATAATAATAATAAAAAAACGGTATGTCCCTAAGCAAAATGGGCATATATGAAAACCCGAAAGGGCTCCGTGAGTAAAAACAGCAGGGCTACCGGCGAGTTTTTGTGAAAACCCGAAAGGGCGCAATCTCGTTAAAAGACACTTGCAAGGTCCTCTCGACCTTGTGAGGAGAAACCACCTGCGTGAGATCCTTACAACTCACAAGGGAGCAACACACTTAAGAATCCTCATGATTCCTAAGGAGAAATTACACTTACGAGATCCTCTCGACTCGTAAGGGAGAAAACTCTTTTGGGAGATCCTTACGACTCTCAAAGGAAAACGCACTTAGGAATCCTCACGATTCCTAAGGAGAAATTACACCTACGGGATCCTTTCGACCTGTAGAGAGAAAATTCTTTGTGAGACCCTCACGGCTCGTAAAGTTGAAAAGTCTTAGGAGGCAGATCTTAACCCTGAATCCTAAGCCATTGCTGTCCTACAAAGAAATCAATATAAATTATCCATAGAATGCACTTACCAGAAAGAAACACACCATTATGAAGCAAAATATGTCTTTTATTCATAAATCAAAATGAATACAAAGTACAATTTATGAAAGAACAAAAAATACTCTCATTCAGGAGTATGTACAAAAGAAAAGAAAAAGGAAAAATACACAATTCTTTAAGCCGGCGGACGATTTAATAGACATGCCAGTTCATCCTTCTTCCGCTGGGCCTCGGCTTCATGATTCATTATTATTATAAGACGGGCCTCCGCTTGAACCTGTTGGGCCTGGTATGAGGCAAGCCGACCTTCAAGCTCTTTTTCAGTAACCTTATGGACTTCGACCATTTCATGAGTAAAAACGGCGGCTTTATCAATAGCTACCACCTCCTTGATAGCCGCTTGAAGCACCCGCCAATGTTCATATGCCCTAGTGGTCTTAGCCATAAGATTGGCTTGAAGCTCCCTCAACGCTTTGGAAGCCAGCTCCCTCTCCGAAAACTTGCGGCTGAGCCTCTTCTCGCATGATATCATATTTGCAGCGCACCGCTCAATAAACCCCTACAAATTCGCCTTCGCGGCCACAACCTCCGAAGGATGGCGTGTACATTCAAGAACATGCAAGCAAGCCTCCACCTGCCGACAAAACTCAACCCAGAATTGCACCAATGTTTCACTATGATAGGTGGCAAGAAAGGGAAGAGAGCCTCTAGCTTCAGCGGCAAACGCTTCAGCCGTGATCAGACTGCCAGCACGAAGATCCTCAATTAGGGCTGACAGGGAGTGGAGGCTTAGCTTTGCCATCCGTTCCGAGGCACGTAAAGCATAGGGCCGGGTGGCATGACGATGCGAGACTCCAGCATGGTAAGAACTGGCAAAACTGTTCAGATTTATAAACAATCAGCAAGACTTGTAAGCAAAGTGGAAATGGAACAATGTTGAGACTTTACTTACCCACAGTCATACAAGAGGGCTCTGAAAGCTCCCCAGGCCCGTCAAGAATCTCAACCTCGTCATCAGCTTCCAAAACTATAGAAGACATCAATGCCATTATATGAAATAATAATAATACCGTGAGGAGAGGGAAAAAGGTACTGACCTTGCCCGGAAGAGAGGACGATGCGTTGAGGAGATATCGCCTGCGGAGCGGCCATCTCCAACAGGCGCTAAAAGGACTTCCTGGGAGACAGATCGGCAATAGACGCCGCCAAGCCACGCAATTCTGAAAAGACGGAAGGGTTCAGATAATGGAGAGATTATTAATGTAAAATATAGAAGGCTACCTTCGATACTTCTCCCATTCTGGGTTGGAGGGATAGCAGCTTCGGCGGCCTCCTCCGCGCCCCCAAGCACATCATCGGGGACGTGGGCCAATGTAACGACTTCCGAACGAGGAGCAGTGGCTGCCACTGCAGGCTCCAGTGGAAGGACGGTAGCCTCGGCTACCTGTCCCCTAATCTCCGGGCCGCCCCCAGAAAGATCCATTGGATCGGCAACCGACAAAGATGCCTCTCCCGGGGGAGCAAGAGCTTAGGGAGCAGGAATCTCCGAGGGAGACTCCATCGCAGGAGAAACGGTTGCATCGACCCCCTCCACACTGATTAATTTCATTGGGGATATTAGCGGAGTCTACAGTCAAAGCGCGACTCGAATTCAAATCCTCCGCCGCCGCCGAAGTCCCTGCAGAGTTTGTACGAGGATAAGGATATATATATGTATACAAGCAATACAAAATATTATAAAAATATGCATGAACATACCGATGCGTAAAGGAGCTTCTAGTATGGCTTTTTCAAGTCGGCGCTCCTTCTCAAGAAGTCGCGCTCGCCGGGGCTCGAGGGTAGACTCGTGACCACCAGTCCACAATGAAAGCGCGTCTTCGGCATCGGCTGAGATAGGTTGCTTGAGGGCTATCTCGCCTCCTTCTTCCAAAGGACCTATGAATATCCGCCGATCTTCGTAGAAGATGACGGCAGGATAAGGCCTTTTTGGGATACTTGCATTCTCAGTTTCAAGCCGTGAGCGTCTTATAGCCTCAGCCAATTGTGCGGCTTCCTCTGCAGATGAACCTGGGAAAAGAAGACCATCATCCGGTGCTATCATGGATATTGGTTCGTCTTGGACGATAAGCTCAGATTCTACTAAAAGATCGAGCAGACGGGTGACTGTCTTCTTCCTCCTCTTCGGCCCAGAACTAATACCAGAAGATGCTCGCTTCTTTTTCCTCGAAGCTTTGGTTCGACGTTGGCCCACCTCGCCTTCAACATCCTCACTCGGTGGTGCTACCGACGACGATACCGCTATTGTTGACGCCGCAGCTGATGATACTGCTACTGGCGCCTTATTGCCCCTTGACTGAGCTCTAGTGCGCGGCAACATACCAGCTGTAGGAGTTAGATCCACTTCCGCCGTCCCCGGAATAAGCACAACACGGGTATCCCTCAAGGGAGGGCGAACCGTTGCGCGCGGTTGCGACGGAACTCCCGTGGCTTGGATCGAAGTAGGAGCCCTATATCCGAGGAGTACCCTGCTCTCCTCGGCAATGATTGGACTGACTCGGTGGAGGTACCAGCCCGTGAATGACCCCACACATCGAGGAATATGGTCAGCTTCAGGAATCATGAAGCGGGAACCAGTATTCAGACGCATGAAGTGATGAGCAGCGCCACGAACAGCTTCTGGCGATGGGCTGGGCTCCACTATGAACGCCTCGAAAGGGACACCCTGGTCATACCTCAATTGCCGAGCAAAGCGGTGTGGATTGTACCGCATAAGAAGGGCCGCACCGTTCTGACGGAACACTAGGTAACCCTGTCTGATTGAATATAAGTGCGCGGCTTCCTTCGGCTTCAAGGAGGGTGCTCCCTCTTTTGACGAATCAAAGAGCTGCCGGACCGGTCCTGAAGGGGCCGAGAGGACTCGATCGTTAAACACCATCCCGTCCACATTATCATAGGGACTAAGCAGCACGCGAATAGCCCCGGACTGAGTTGGGTCAGGAGCAGAAGCGTCCACCAGCCGCATGAGTCGCGGAAAAGTGTAGGCGTCATAAAAGCTGGGCCTTTGATGCGCGGCAAATGCCCCTAGCACATGCATCTCAATCCAGGATGTAAAGTAATGAAGAGAGAAATTTACCACATTTACACCTGGAGTTGAAGTGTTGGCGGCAGCGCTTAGCCCATGATACAGATGCGCTAGCCCCGCAATACCTACAGCCAGTCGCGTCTACGATGGGCAGGGTAGATGACTGAGGCTCTCATAAAACGACGGTGTGTGGGAATGGCGAACCAGCTGAGCCAAACACTGATGAAGCCCACAAAGAAAGTTTCCACATCCATACCAGGAGCTGCGATCGACTCGAAGGATATGGCCGATATGATGGGAATGTAGAACTGCGGCAAGTCCTCTTCTTTAGCCGGTCGCTTATTTAAACCAAATCCAAAGGGGTCGTTGATATTCGCAAACTTCGGAGCCGTCTTCAGCAGAACGTCCTCACGAAGGAAGCAAGCGATGAAGCTTTTAAAAGTGACGCCTTGCTCCTCTGACTCTGTAAATAGCTTCTCAAAAATGCTTAGAGTCTTGATCAGACTTGGGCGCTTGTGGCGGACGGCGTTCTCAGTCGACAAACCATCAAGCATAGCAGGTTCAACTTCAAAAACGTATTCATCAGAAGGCAGCAGTTCTTCATAGAGCGTCCCCCTGATTGGCAACCCCGAAATCTCGCGAAACTCGTCCAAAGAAACTGAAACTTCGCGGTCCCCTAGCAAAAAGGTGTTGGTAGGAAGATTCCATTGAGTAAGGAAAGCCTTAACCCACCAGACATGGGGGGACTGATAGTGAAGAGAGACGCGTATACTGCCTGATAGAGCCCAACCCTCTGTAGTCGTGCACGATGAGCAGACAGGATATAATGAGCCCAGAGAAGGTGGCCCGTGGGTTGTCGAGGAGTAAGCCATATTTTGTAAACCTGTCCCCACGGCTGAGCTTCGCCTTGGCAGATGCGACGCCCTAAAATGTCTATAGCTGGCACAAGGTGGTTTGGAATCCCAGTTGTAGATGGTTCAAGCCGTCCCGTAGGGGTCCAATTCAGCATCTCCACAGCAAAAGCGGTCTGTGGACACTCCATCGGCAGAGAGGGGTAGGTTGGCTCCGTTGGCACCTCGCAAAGGAAGCTACGGCGACCGCGGATGATATGACCGTACCAGGTCCCCCATAAAAGTAGATTGGTATAATTCGGGTCATAAGCCCTGATCATCGCCATCACCTCTTCGTCAGACGATGATTGAGGAAAAGCCGCCTCCGAGCGAGTAAAAGGAAAGTATGCGAGAGAAGCCATTACTCCTGAAACCGAGGAAAGAAAGCTGTTAGTGAAGCCCACACGTGTGCATACACACACACACACACACACAAACATATAAAAGGGGGTGGAAGAAAACGACAAACAACTTATTTTATGGGACCATTAGTTACAAAACGCATGGGTCCCACAAAATCAAGATGGCGGCTTATTAATGATGAGACAAAGTAATCACTATGAGAACAAAAGGAAGATTTTCAATAACTGAACAGTGGATTTCAAATGACTCTACACATTCCCCCAGAAAAGAAATCCATCTTGGACTCTGCAAAAATCAAGCAGAACAAGGGAATTAAATTTCCAGAGAACCCTACTGCAAATCTTTTCTTTTGTTGCAAAGAACAACTCAGAAAGAAATATCCTAAGAGATCTTCTTAAGAACTAAGTTCTTTAGAGAAATTAAATTCCTTTTGAACAGTGGAATTAAATTACAGAGAAAAGATGAGCATTGCCATCGACCCCTGAAGATCAGAGAAGCCCTAAGAGGTTTACTGTTTAAAGATTGAGTAGTTTTCTTTTTAAAGAACTTTTTAAAAAATGGGTTCTTGTTAAAGGGAAAAGCCCTTGGTATGGATTTAAAATCCAAGGAAGATTTCTACAAAAAGTTCTTCAGCCATTCAAGACCATTACATGAGAAAAGGGAATCTTTTGTTAACAGAGTTAAACTCTGAAAAATTTCGAAACAGAGAACTAAGCTCTAGGAGAGAGAATTAAATTCTCAGAGGAAAAAAGCAAGCAAGGAAGAAGATGAACAAAGTGGAGGCGCTTCTGAGGGGACTCTTGTATTTATAGGATGTGATGGAAAACGGTTCATCTCCCATGTTCCCTAGGCAGATCCAACGGCTACAAAGGATGACAACATTGCACTCACGTGAAAACACGTGAGAACAACGCTGTGGGGGCATTTGTTCCCTCATAAAAAATCGGGAAAACACCCCAATGGGGTATCACGTGCTCATACGTGATCAAGGGTCACGTGCTAACACGTGATGGGCTCCTGTGATCCCTAATTTATAGAGTTAAACTTTAGTCAAACAGTCAATCAGAGGAATCACGTATCCATACGTGATAGGCCCTTCAACCCACTAAAAAGGAACTAAAAGGGCATGATAAAACAGCAAGGAAAAACCCCAATGGGGTATCACGTGCTCACACATGACCAAGGGTCACGCGATGGCACATAATAAATTCTTGTGATATCTGCTCTATAGAGTTAAATTCTAGTCAAACAAAAATATAACAAAATATCAGGAAATACCCCAATGTGGTATCATGTGCTCACACGTGACCAAGGGTCACGTGCTGACACGTGATGGTTCCGGGACCCTGTTATAATAAAATTAAATTCTAACCAAGCAAGCAATTAGTGGAGTCACGTGCCCCCACGTGATGGGCCTTTAAAGACACGCTGAAGGAATTAAAAGATATAATAAAAAAACTAAGGAAAAACCCCCAATGGGGCATCACGTGCTCACATGTGACCAAGGGTCACGTGCTGATGCGTGACGATCCTTAGTCCTTTAAAACAACAGAATTAAATTCTGGATAAAGTGTTAATCGAGGGGGGTCACGTGCCAACACGTGATGGAAGCCTAAACTCTTTTATTAATAGAATTCTAGTTAAACGAGAATATACTAAAGCGGCAAAGAAAAAAACCTCAATGAGGCGTCACGTGCTCACACGTGACCAAGGGTCACGTGTTGACACGTCATGACTCTTTAGCTCTGTTAAAAGGCAGAATTAAAATAAAATGTTTAATCAAAAGGGTCACGTGCCAACACGTGACGGGTCCCTAAACTCCTTAACTGATAGAATTAAATTCTATTTAAATATCAAATAAAAGGTTCACGTGCCAACACGTGATAGACTTTTAAAAGCCTTCTAAAATAATAGAATTAAATTCTAATTAAGGGAAAGCAAAGATCCTAACTGGGAAAGTATTTCTTTAAATCTTTCCAAACAAAAAAATGGTGCTCTGTAAAATAGAGCACCGTTGGATTAAAAATCCAATGGTGATTAAAAATCGCCAATTTATGGAAAGATTTTATACAAAGAAAGATTTCCCTGAAATTCACCAAGAATAACAAACAGAATATCTTCTGGATTAAAAATCCAAGGGTGAATAAAATTCACTGAGTGATCTAAAAGATCATGTTGGTTACAAAAACAACCAAAATCTTTCAATGAAAAATTCACTAAACAAATTGATCCTTTTCCTTCTCCTATAAATAGGAGCCAAGAGGAAGAGAAAAGGGATTGATTTTTGGATCTTGGAATTTCCTGAAGAAAAATAGCAGAGAGAAAAGAAAGGAGAATTTAATTCTCAAGAAAGGAAACCCTAGGTGAGAAAGGGGAAAGAGATCAAAGCTCCATAAAACAAAAGAGAATTTAATTCTCAATCTAAGAGTTTAACTCTTCTGCAAAAGAACTTAGTTCTTCCTCCGGTTGAAGATCTGCAGAAGCAAATCTCCTCTCAGGTTAAGAATTTAATTCTCATCGGGAAGATTCTGCCATGCAGATCCAAAACTTAGAGGGAGAATTGAGTTTAGAGAATTTAATTCTCCCAAATTCATAGAAATTTAATTCCTCCCAAAATAAAACTAGGGTTTAACCCTATATGAGAATTTAATTCTCTCAAATTCACAGGAATTTAATTCCTCCCAAAATAAAACTAGGGTTTAACCCTATATAAGAATTTAATTCTCTCAAATTTACAGGAATTTAATTCCTCCCAAACAAAACTAGGTTTTAACCCTATATTAGAATTCAATTCTCCCAAATTCATAGGAATTTAATTCCTCCAAGATAGACAGAACTAGGGTTTAACCCTATATGAGAATTTAATTCTCCCAAATTCATAGGAATTTAATTCCACTAAAACATAATTAGGGTTTAACCCTACAGAGAATTTAATCCTTAAAAAATAAAAAGACTTGAAAGATCTCCATGCATGTAAAGAACTAGGTCACGTGTCACTACGTGACCCCTAAACAGTTCCCCCAAAATGTGAAGAAAAAAGATTGGAGGCAATGCCTCACGTGCTCCTATGTGACTTCCAAAACAAAGAAGAACAAAAGCAAAGGCACTATTGGCTTTGGGCGCTCTCACGTGTTACCACGTGACCCCTAATAAACGCTTTAATAATCAATGCACAAATATCCATCACGTGCCAACACGTGATGGCTAGAAGATCAAAAGTGTTTAACACTTATTTGCAGTTCTGAGAACAAAAATAAAGGAGGTCTGGCCCCACCTCTGGGTGCCCTCACGTGCCCCCACGTGACCCCTTCTTTACTAGTGTTTAACACTATTCTAAGCATTTCATCTCCAATGTTTAACACTGTTTTAAATACATCACGTGAGGACACGTGACCACCAGATATCCGCTGGTGTTTAACATTATTTTAAAAAGCCAATCTTAGCCAAATTGGCTAAGTTTTCCAGAGTCAGGACTCCCCTTCAACTGAATCTCAAAATTGGTTAGTCCATATAACATGCAAAGTAAAACCCAGAGCTATAATGAAGGGTTCAATGCTCAGCCAAGAACAAAATATCATCAGAGCCCTCAAATTCTTGTTTACCATTGCTCAATAATGAGGGGCTGAACCCAGACAAATGTTTAATGGTCCAACAAGGGGCCAACATTTCAAATTTAATTGGACTTAGCCCAAATTGGCCATAAGTCCTCAATTCAGATCTAACTGAGCCAATGTGCTCATAATCTAATTAATTGATCTTAGTTCCAAAATTGGACTATAGATCTCCCAATCAATTTTGGTTCAAGGGTATATCTCTTCACTCCTTTGATATTTGTCGTTGTAATCCTTCAACGTCTTCAGAGAGGTGATGGGTCCCGACAACCACACATTTCACGGACTACGATGTCCTTAACCTTGACTAGAGGTCTTTAAACTCAAAGACTATGATGTCCTTAACCTTGACTGTGAGGTCTTTAAACTCATGGACTATGATGTCCTTAACCTTGACTGTGAGGTCTTTAAACTCACGGACTATGATATCCTTAACTTCGACTGTGAGGTCTTTTAACTCACGGACTATGATGTCCTTAACCTCGACTGTGAGGTCTTTAAACTCACGGACTATGATGTCCTTAACCTCGACTGTGAGGTCTTTAAACTCACGGACTATGATGTCCTTAACATCGACTGTGAGGTCTTTAAACTCACGGACTATGATGTCCTTAACCTCGACTGTGAGGTCTTTAAACTCACGGACTTGACTGTAAGGTCTTTAAACTCACGGACTATGATGTCCTTAACCTCGACCGTGATGTCTTTAAACTAACATTGGATCGTAATGTCCTTAAACTGATTATCAACCGCAATGTCCCTAAACTAAATAATAGAGCCCAAATTCTCCTTTTTGGATCTAAACGATCCCGTTAAGTTGATCTTAATCTAAAATTTAGACTAGCGTATCCTTAACAAACGTTTAAGTTGATCTTAATCTCAAATGAGATTAACGTATCCTTAAACTCAATCCCCCCAAACCCAAATCTAAGAAAATACGGATTTGGACTAATCCACGCCCTACGGGTAACGACATAAATTAGTCTCGGTATACAATCCACGGGCAACCAAAAAAAAAAAAAAACAAACACACACGACACGAAGTGACCATCTAGAGAAGGAGAAAGTGGTTACCGCGATGCTGTAGCGTAATTAACTGCAGGGGCTTGCGCCTGCAGGGAAGAGCGCCCCCACAATCAAAAACCCCTCAACGAGGGGGAATCTGACGAAGTCTTCTACATTGGCCGCATCCGTTTAAACCTTCGATACACGGTGCCAAAAATCAACTTGGCATCTTCGGAGAGGTGGACGGATAGCACCAATTAGCATATGTCCCCAAATTCAGGCAAGACGTTTGTCTTCTCGGTTTTCGGCGGTAAACATTAATGTACCTAGATTTGGGACACTCCCAACATCTACTTAGATCTATCTCATAGATCATAATCCACAAGATGTAGTAGGTATCATCCAGATCTTCCTTTGAGAATCCTCGTGATAAGAGGAGCTTGACCGAGTGTAGCATAGGAAACCATTTCCTATCAAGAGTATGTCATCTACGCACAATACGTATAAGACAACATTACTCTCTACAACCTTCTTGTATATACAAGGTTCATCTACCTTTCTGATGAAGTCAAACTCTTTGACTGTCACATCAAAACAGATGTTCCAACCCCGCGATACTTGCATTAATCCTGATGGACTTAAGCATAGTTTTGAAAGTCTCAACTTTTCCATTTACACCAATAATCTTCTCAAGATTCATTTGCTCCTAATGGGTTTTACCCCTTCAGGTGCAACATGCAAAGTCATACTTTATTGGTGTACATGGATTCCATCTTTGATCGCATAGTATCCAGCCTTTTCACAGAGTCGTCACTCGTGATGGCCTGCCTGAACCTAGTTGGGCCATCATCTCATGATGCAATCCTCGCTCCCAATGTCACCGAGAAGACCGTAGTATCTCTTAAGTGGATGAGGAACCCTACCAGATTCGCGGAGAGGCTGAGGTTCGTTGGAGACTATTGAATCCTTTGGTTTCACCAAATCATCAGCTCTTAGTTTGTCTAGCTGGAACTCCTTCCAGTTCTACCTCATGACCACTACTTTCTTCATAAGAAATTCCCTTTCTAAAAAGGTAGCATGCTGAGAAACAAAACACCTTTCGTTCCTTAGTTAGGTAGAAAATATACCCTCGCAAATGTTTGGGATATCCTAACAAACTTACAGAACTGACCTTGCCTCGAGCTTGTCCGAATTTTGCTTTTCAACATAGGCCGGACAACCCCATATCTTAACTCGTTTAAGACATGGTCTCTTCCCGTACCATATCTCATATGTAGTGGTAGGCACTGATTTGGTTGGAACCCTATTCAATAGGTATGCAGCTTCTCAAGTGCATAACACCTAAAAGAAAACAGGTAACTCAGCAGTACTCATCATAGAGCACACTATATCTCATAGGGTGCGATACCTCTGTCCCGATACACTGTTGTGCTGTGGTGTATACGAAGGAGTAAGCTGAGAGAGAATCTCATTCTCCTTTTAGAAACTCCAGGAACTCCATGCGCAAGTATTCTCGTCCTCGATCACATCGAAGGACTTAATATTTCTACCCGTCTGGTTCTCAACTTTAAGATTATATTTCTTGAATTTCTCAAAAGTTTCAGACTCGTGTTTCAACAGGAACATATGTCTAAATCTTGAGAGATGGTCAGTGAATGTAATGAAGTATAAAGAATCAATCCTGGCATGTGTAGACAGGAGACCTACATACATCATCATGTATCAATCCCAAAAGTTCACTAACTCTTTCTCTGTTTTCAGTAAATGAAGCTATGGTCATCTTATCTTTGTGACAAGACTGGCAAGTATTATAAGATGAAAATTCGAACAGATTCTCATATTCATCCTTATATAACTTAGTTGGTCGTGTCGCATTGATATGACCTAGTCTACAATGCCTCAATAAGGATTCGTTCATTTCTGAACTAGTTCTCTTGTGTGTGTTCTAGATATTTTGAACTGTGGTTTGATTTAAAACATATATGCTATTATATAATGTGCCTGGTCGAATCGACTCTTGATTCAGGAAAATGTTCACAACATAATCCTCTAATACATAATTATATCCTTCTTTAACTTATTAAAGAAACCGGTGTAATGTTGTATATCAGGTTCAGTATCTAATAACATTTTTTTAGAATCAATGTATCTAATACAAGGTGATATCTGCCAACTGACTTGGCTGCAACAATTGCACCATTCTCTAACACTTAGAGACATATCACCAATTCTCAGTTCTCTACCTTTTTGTAGCCCATGTAACACTTACATATGCAGGATCCTGATCTGGTATCACATACCTAGGACGTAGAGGATACTGAGAAACAGTTCTCGGTAATGAACTCACTCGAAGAATATGCATCAACATGCTTAATTCTCGATTGGGTGGCATAGGAATCCGGATATTCCCCTATTTCCTGCTCAGACTTATAACAATTATAAGTGAGAGCGGAACCAACGTTCCTTAGCTCAGTATAATAAGTAGGTTCGGTCAATGCATCCATATTATTATCTTGATTAAGGCATGACATGGTCGCTACCAGAAGGGAGAGAGAAGGGCGGACAAGCGGCGGGCCCGGCCCTCCAGATCGCAGTTCCCGCTCCCCGGGATTACGACATCCGCAGAAGGGCGGACAACATTGCTCACCTCGGCGCCACTGACCACCGGCGTGCTAATTCCTACAACCATGGCTCCCATGTGGCGACTGATTCCATGACCCGCTGGGCACCGCACGGCTCTACGCCATGGTCTCGGGAAAGAGGACCTCGCCCCGACGGCCACTGTGCTCCCGTGCCACCCGATGAGGTATCGGTCAGCTCGCCTGCTTCCAGGCACGACCGACGCCCTCATCCTCGCCGGGACCACGCAAACAGCTCACGTCAAGGTTACTCCAAAAGGGAATCGCCCGAGGATCTAAGAAATTTGATAGAGCGGAATCGAAGACGCACCACCGCATAGACCAAGAGCGGAAATGGCCACCACTCCGACTGTGCCGACTCCTCGGGGTATCACAACCGCCTCGAAGCCCTCAAAAAAAAAATCGAGGGCATATAGCGGGAGGGGCATTCATCCGGTGAAGGAGCCAGGTACTCCGCCGACTCACTCACAAATCTCTTCACCGAGGAGCTACTGACCGTACACGTCTCATCCAGGAACAAGCCGCACAAGGTGGCCCTCTTCGATGGGAAGTCCGACCCGAAGGATCACTTGGACGCATTTACGGCGAGTATGAGCTTCCAGGATAACTCGGACATAGCTCAATACCGAGCTTTTCCTACCACCCTCATCTGTGCGGGTCGGGACTGGTTTCGGGGTCTGGCGCCATGCTCTATCTCGACCTTTGATGAGTTGGCCACCCAGTTCCTCAGTCACTTCGTCGGGAACAGGCGACAGTAGAGAACAGTCGACTACCTGTTCACCATAAAGAGGGGGACAAGGAATCCTTTAAGGGATATGTCACTCGTTTCTACAACGCTCTCCTCGAGGTCCCTGAGCACCGGGATGAAATTGTCATCACCGCACTAAGGTCGGGCCTTAGGCACAAGGAGTGGCTCCGCTGTTTTGCATTAGCGCAACCTAAGATCATGGCCGAGGTAAAAGCTTGGACCGAGCGGGAGATCCAACTCGAGTCAGACGTGAACGCCAACCTACCCCGGGGCGACCAAGCCGACCAAAAGAAGAGGGACAGAGAAGAGAAGAAAAAGGTCGACTGGCCAAAACCATACTCCCCGAAGTTCCAGGAGTACACTCCTCTTAACATCTCCCAGACCGAGCTGTTGGAGGAAGCGAAAGGCGAGAGATTCTTCAAGCTCCTACCAGTCACCTAAAGAGCGGCTAAGTGTATTCAGGGACCTTACTGTGCTTTCCATAGGTCGCAGGGTCACCCGACCGAAAACTGCAAACAACTCCGTGACTATATCGAGGAGTTGATCCGTTCTGACCACCTGGCGAAGTACTTGCGGGACAAGCAGCAGGCAGACCGAGAGCAAGAGAACCAACCCCCTCCCGGGGAATTAACAATCGGGCAAATCATAGTCGTTACCTTAGAATCTGCTTGGGAAGCAGGAGAAAACCTCCGCCTCCTACCTGTCGAGGGTACAAATGATCCACTCTAAAAGAAATGCAGGACGGCCGAGCCCATCATCTTCACCGATGAATACCTCCATGATATATCCTTGCCTCACAATGACCCTCTCGTGATAACAGCCCGGGTCCACCGTTACGAGGTACAGAGGATATTGGTCGACCCTGGGAGCTCGGCAGACATCCTCTTCTACGACTGTTTCCAGCGAATGGGGCTAGGACCGTCCGACCTACGGCCCACCTCCCACGTCCTCTCTGGGTTTACCAACCACTCCATCTCGGTAGAGAAAGTGGTCACCCTCCTCCTTAACATTAGAGAAGCAGGCCATACGAGGACCGTACCAGTTGAATTCATCGTCGCTAAGATCCCTTCATCATTCAACATTCTCCTGGGATGCCCAACGTTGAATGCCCTCCGGGTTCAAATATCGACCTACCACCTTGCGATCAAATTCCCGTTAGATCAAGGTGGGATAGGCCGGGCCCTCGAGAACCAGCAGATCGCCAAGATTTGCGTTGCCTCGATGTCCTCCCCCCCCCCCCGGGGAGCAAGATGATGATTCGGGTGACGCACCCGGTTTCCAGGGATCTTTGGATACGCGCGACGACCAGAAGGAAATCCGAAGTGCCCCAGTGGAAGCATTGCCCGGTGAAGCATATCGCTTGCAAGACACCGGGGGATGTAAGTTTTTTCGGCCTTACAACGCCAAAAAACTCAAATTGTATAAATGAATATATTTTCTTCTTTTTGAAGCGATGTATTTTTTATTATGTCTTCCGAGTTATATGAGATTTCTTCCACAAATTTTGTTTTCTTTCTCGGTTCCGAGACCCTTAGGTTCGCTTTTGAAATGTGTACAAAAAAGGTGCTAAGGGGATAAAAAGAGACAAAGCATGGAGGAACTTTATTCTTAAGAGGTATTAAGAGCTCCTCAGCCTGACAAAACTACGACAAAAATTATAACAAAGGGGACCGGGGATCAAGGAAGCACTGTTGATGGAACTCCGAGGAAATCTCCCTCAACTGAGCCTGAGCTTCCTCTGCCCGCTCCCTCTGACGGTGCCCGCTGACCCTAGCTGCCATGGAAGCACCATTCGCTGGACAAGAATCAACGATCAGCCTCTTCCGGAAACACTCCAGAAGAAGGTCCACTGATCAGTCCCGCATGATCCTCAAGATCAGGCCGAGGGGGTAGAGCGAGTGCAGCTTTTCGATCGCCTCGTCCCTCAGCTGCGGAGATAGAGCATTGTGTAGACCCGGGGACATCCTCCAGACCGCGTAAATGAGCAGTTGGAGGAGAGGAAATTGCCGGGGAAGAAGGCATCCAAAGTGTCCCTCCACGCGGTCTATCACCGCCTCGTACGTCTGCTCGGAGCGGTCGAGGCTATAAAGATACACATCGTCAGGAGAAATGATCTCCCTGATGAGCACACACGGACGCCCGGCCATCTTCAAAAACACAAGGCTAGAAAGAAACCAACATGCCTTTGCTATTTATAGCCTCAACAAAAATCTCCAAAGGCCGAAATTCGTGCGCACAACGACGCGAATCACGGGATATTTTCAATTTCCCGATATGGACCCGCCACATGTTGGCCATACCGGTCTTCACGAGCTCCTATGCGGACCATGGAAGTTTGAATGACCCCCTCGCTCCCGCCTATGCAGACCACGGAAGTTCGAACGACGCCCCACAAAGGAGAGTCCAGAAATCCCTCGCTAAGAAGCCACCGAGCAGCTTCCCTGCCTGGTCCATCCCTAGCGGGTAGATTCCTACCTATCTACGCTAAGGATCTAAAGCCCTCAACTTGAGGCCACCGAGCAGCTTCCCTGCCCGGTCCATCCCTAGCAGGTATATGCCTACCCATCTACGCTAAGGATCTAAAGCCCTCGCCAAGAGGCCACCGAGCAGCTTCCCTGCCCGGTCCATCCCTAGCGGGTAGCTTCCTACCCATCAACGGTAAGTATCTAAAGCCCTCAACTAGAGGCCATCGAGCAGCTTCCCTGCCCGGTCCATCTCTAGCGGGTAGATTCCTACCCATCTACGCTAAGGATCTAAAGCCCTCAACTCGAGGCCACCGAGCAGCTTCCCTGCCCGGTCCATCCCTAGCAGGTAGATTCCTACCCATCTACGCTAAGGATCTAAAGCCCTCTCCAAGAGGCCACCGAGCAGCTTCTCTGCCTGTCCATCCCTAGCGGGTAGATTCCTACCCATCAACGCTAAGGATCTAAAACCCTCGCCAAGAGGCCACCGAGCAGCTTCTCTTCCCGGTCCATCCCTAGCGGGTAGCTTCCTACCCATCAACGCTAAGGATCTAAAGCCCTCGCCAAGAGACCACCGAGCAGCTTCCCTGCCCGGTCCATCCATAGCGGGTAGATTCCTACCCATCTATGCTAAGAATCTAAAACCTTCAACTCGAGGCCACCGACCTGCTTCTCTGCCCCGTCCATCCCTAGCGGGTAGAATCCTACCCATCTACGCTAAGGATCTAAAGCCCTCAACTCAAGGCCACCGAGCAGCTTCCCTGCCCGGTCCATCCCTAGCGGGTAGATTCCTGTCCATCTACGCTAAGGATCTAAAGCCCTCAACTCGAGTCCACCGAGCAGCTTCTCTGTACGGTCCATCCCGAGCGGGTAGCTGTAGTTGTATGTATGCTCTAGAGGCCATTGTTGTACATGATTGTATATTACAATGGATGCTTGGACATATATAGAGAGGACTTTCTTGCTTGACATGATAATATGCTATCTGGTTACTCTTTATATTAACATGTTGACTAGTATTGTGATACTGTCTTGCTCTCACATGTTGGTAAATCCCTTAGGATGTATACTTGACTACCAGGATTATGATGCAGATCATACTAGTGGGGCCAGGGTAGTCCATAAGTTCATCTTTTAATTGTTCCTAGTCGAGGGTATATCGAGACGGGGCATCGATATTCCAGAGTAGACTAGCGTATACGCTTCTTAACCCATTTGATGGGCGATGGATGATCCCATATCCATTGGTGTTTGACATCAAAGATGGTATACGGGTGCTCAGTGGAGACTAAGTACCCTGAACAGGACTCGCCGAGAACTCCTAGATGGTATTATACCTAACGTCAGATATTAGTTCACTGGTGACACTAGTACAGGTTAGTCTGTAGACCCGAGATCGTCATAAAGTCTTGTGTGATTCCCACTGTGCTTTGATTTCTACCTTACCACGTTCAAGAGAGCGTGCAAAACGGTGGTTTTTGGGTACAGTCCCGAGTCATATAGAGGCAATGAGCGATAGGAGGGGATTCGTCTCTCCCGGTAGTGGGAGTTGATGTTGCGTTGTGCTCGATTGGCCATAACAGGAAGTCCCTGGCGAAGGCTGATACGGAGATTTACTGGTAAGTGTTATCAGTAGTTTCTCGACCCGTTATGAGCCTCACATCGGCATGACTTATCAAGTTACTGGGGTCTGACGTTTACCACCACTAGACTCGATATGCGACATATCAGACGAAGAGACCGGACTGTACGGTACTGTTGCTGTTGGATTCACAGGAGTATGAACAAGCTTGCTTGTTGATCTTCTGATCGCTCAATACCCGGGTAGCCGTTACGTCCATCTAGTACCACTGACGGCTTGTGGGTGACTGATATGATCATCACATACTGTCGGCGTATTGACGAGTCATTAAAGTCCTACACGGAGGTTTCCTAGCTCATGCGAAACGAAGTAGGGCACATATGTGATATGTGCGGGACCGAGATTAATACGTGTATATGATACCGTATTCCAATCTCGCGATACAGGTTATATATGATAAACCGGATTGTTGAATCAAGTGTTGATTCAATGATATGTTATATGTATATGTGATATGCATAGAAAAGATATTAGTCGGTTGTATGCGATACAGCCGGGTTATTATATCAAGTGTTGATTTAATAATTTAATGTGTAATTATATATTTGATATATTAATATACATTAACTAATATTAGCTCACTTAAGAAAATGTTTTCTCTTTATACATTTAATGTATATGTGATATATGTTAATGTATTTATTTTGTGTCATGCTTGATAATACATTGTACATGGGTGTATGAGACTCATACCATAATTTAGATAATTAAGGGTAATTATTTATTTAGGGATAAACAAAATTAGGTGGAAATTAGTCATGACTTGAAGCTTGGAGAAGCGTGTGGAATCCATTGACTTTGTTCACTAATTTGTTTTACTCGAGATATTTATTAACATAACCATTATCTTTAGCCATGGTTTAGTCTCTACATGAGTTCTATATGATTTTTTCTCACCCATGGTTGAGGTGTGGATCACTTGAGATCATTTTCTTCATCTCCTCCATTTGCTCTCTAGCTTTGAGTGGGTGAAGAAAAAGTGAGAGAAAAATAATTCTAAAGTGAGCAAAATTCCTACTTCATCAATCTACACTAGACTAGCCATTTGGTATAGGTTGTTTGATTCACTAATTCTCAATTAGTGAAGAGGTAGTTTGAGTTGGATATTTCTCGACGTAGATCATCTTCGGCCTCGAAGTTCTTCAAGCAAGCTTGTTCCTTTCGCCTAGTGGAGCCTAAGGAGAGTCCGGGAGACCACCACTTGGAGCAAAGGGAAAACTACACAGAGCTTTTGAAGTGAAGGACCGGTCTACAAAGGTTGTATTCCTTGTTCACTTAGAGTAAAGTTGTTTACTTGCTTAGTTAAACCCTTATTCTCTAGTTAGATCCTTGGTTTGGGTTTCATAGCACTCTAGATTTTTTAAAATTTTATGCTAGATGCCTTAGAAAATATAGAGAGGGTGCTAAGGAACCCTTCAATGGTATCAGAGCCAAGCTAGAGAATTAGACGATGTTAGTAGAATTATGAAACCGAAACAACTCCGAAACCTCGAAACAAAAACCCTAGTTTCTGTTGTTTTTAAAAAGTTCTCTGAAAATTATTTAAACAAGTGCAGAATGTTACATGTGATGTAATATGAACACTAGAGAAAAACGAGCACAATCCACCGGATTTTGACTAGCGAAACCAAGATAAAAACTGGCCTGGCCAGTTTTGTGTAGTTGTTTGGGCTTCAATTTTCTTTTGTGTTCCAGGCTCTGGGGTTTGGTGTTTCAGGTATTGTTTGTTTTTGCCATGTTTGCATGTGATGTTATCTTTCTGTAACGGCAATTTGGAGTGTTTCGTATTCGTAATTTTAACATCGTTTTAGGTTTATATATGTGATACAATATTTGGAATCCACAATAATTAGTTTTGTGAAAACTAGTTTGAATTTTGTAAACCTAGCAATTTAGTCTCATTTGATCGGTTGCCACAGGGTTTTGATATGGATCAAAACTCTGTCGCAATCACGTAGTGTACGCGGATACTCGCCGGGTAACATTACTAGATAGTCACGCCCCAAAGCCCCGACCAAGTGACTGTAGGTGAACCCCGTTTCCAAAAGCATTCTCCCGGGTGCTCGCGGCCGCGGTGTTCCGCCTAAGTGCACTTCGTCGACGGCACCGGGGGTGCGGCCGTCTACTAAAGTTTCCGACGAGCATTCGATCAGGTTGTCGGGAATCTTATTGAATTACCTGACTGGTTATTGAAAAGTGTTTTCAATATTGAAACTAAAATGCAGGGTTTATAAGGTTAGGAATGAAATTCGGAATATGAGATATTCCGGGTTTATGATGTCTAAGGAATTCATATGGTTAGGCATAAAATCCGAAGTATGTGATATTTCGGGTTTATGATGTCTAAGGTGGTTGCGGATTCCAATTATTGTAGTTTTCACTTTCTTTTCTGCGACTGTAAGTGCAATATGTGGTGTATCGCCGGTTTTGTTGCTATACGTCAACGACAATTGGGATACGCATATTTCTTACGTTGATGACATGTGATGTTATGTGTTGCTGGAATATGTTATATTGGATCGTCGTGTTTGAATAGCCGGGGTTTTTTGCGTGAAATGAGAGTTTTTCATTTTCATTCATGTAAAAACTTGTATGTAATATTCTTTTATTGGGACACTTCCGGGTTGAGGATGATGTCACCATTGATGTATATTATTTACTTTTTTGCATTAGGATAGACCCAAGGCTGGGAGCACAAGTAACCGGGTTCTAGAGTCCAGTGGGAGACCATCTCGAGGAGTCAAGACCGGGTCTCCTAACTCTAGAATTGGTAGGGTTGCTTGCCGCTCTAGTAGGGGTCTAGGGATGTGGGTTTGGCTATTCATCACGACCGTGGAATCCGTGTTTTTTACTGGCTTGATTTAAAACACGGACCTCCTAGTATATCCTATATTTTATATGTTGACTTCTGCTGCAATGTTCTGTGATGAGATCATATAACCGCGTAAGACGAATACTTAATATTATATATATGATATATAATAAACGTTGCTTATGTTTTGCATCCGCGCTAGTCCTGCCCCCGCTCTGCCGTTAGTTATCTAACCTAACGATGCATGACGGGACCCCGTGGCGAATGCGAATGGCATAAGCGTACATTGTATTTTCGTTTCTTCTGTGATGCTTAGGAAGCATAAATGATGAGACTTCATTAATGAGATTAATGAAAGGAAAGAAACCTAATGATGTTGTAGAATCACATTTTCAAAACTGGTAGCTCTAGTTCTTGCTTTGCATAGCGGTATTCCTTGTAGAATATACAGCACCTCATTCGATGAGGAAAGAGCCTAGATCCATTCACCGGGAGTAACCTCTTTAGCAGAAGCTAGCAGATGCTACACCCATTCGGTTTATTTTGAAAAACTTGATTTTAAAAGCGGAGCTTAAACCTCTCCTTTTCAAATCACTCGATTTTACAACGATATCAAGTTCATTACGCAAAAAGTTTTCTTAAAAACCTGTCGTAGCCCTCCGTCATTTCAGATAAGGACTATTTAGTATTCGTGATACGTTTGTTGACCTTCGTCAAGGCGTAGTGTGCGGTAGCTGATTAGTGCTTGCTAAAGCATATGATGCGATTGGATTAGGGTAATCGTACGACCTTGTTGACCTCCGTCAAGGGTCGTGCGGGTGGGTTTAATTCAATCATGAAATGACGGGTTGAACTTGACTAGCGGCCTATGGTTTTTTTACCTCCGTCAAGGTCATAAGTTGCTAGGGGCAAAATATTATTGGGAATTTCAAGTGTTGAAATTTGCAATGAGATTGGATACCTTCTATGAGATAGTTGGATCCCGATACCCACTGCTACTAAGTGTTACTCCTGGGAGAGTTTTGCACTTTACAATTAGCCGATCAAGTAGGTGACTAGAAAGGTGTCAATAGGGTTATGCCTCTGGGAAAATGATGTTTATTTTAATTAGGTCCGTACGAAAGCACGGGGAACCTCCCTCAAAGTACCGACACTGGCCTGGCTGAACGATTGGAGAAATTATAGGGTGTAATTAATCCCGTCTAGTCTTACCTTTAGGGTTTGAAGGAAGATTTGATAAAAACAGTAGGAGCCATCCTGATTAGATAAAATAATAACCAATCTAATCTTGCAAGAGCATACGCAGAGTGTTTTCTTCTCTCTCTCTCCAGGTAGCGACCATGTCACGCCTTAATCAAGATAATAATATGGATGTATTGACCGAACCCGCTTGTTATACTAAGCTGGGGAACGTTGGTTCCGCTCTATTTTATAATTGTTATAAGTCCGAGCAGGAAAAAGGGGAATATCCGGATTCCCACGCGACCCGATCGAGGAATGAGCATGTTGATACATCTTCTTCGGGTGTGTTTTTTAAGATATGAAGTTGCCTGGCCTATGTTAAAAAGCAAAATCCGTACAAGTTTGAGGCAAGGTCATTTCTGTGCAAGTTTGTAGGATATCCCAAGCATTCGCGAGGACATATCTTCTACCACCCTGAGGAACAAAAGGTGTTTGTTGCTTAGCATGCCACCTTTTTAGAAAAGGAATTTCTTGTGAAAGAAATTTATGACGAAGAGGTAGAACTGGAAGAAATTCCAGCTATACAAACTACAACAGAAGATTTGGCAAAACCCGAGAATTCAATAGTTCCCAACGAACCTCAGCCTCTCCGCCGATCTAGTAGGGTTCCTCATCCACCTGAGAGATACTACGGTTTTTTCATTGATGGTGAGAGCGAGAATTGCATCATGGAAGATGATGACCCAACTATCTTCGAGCAGGCCATCACGAGTGGGGACTCTGTGAAATGGCTGGATGCAATGCGATCTGAGATGGAATCCATGTACACCAATAAAGTATGGACTTTGGAAGTTGCTCCCGAATGGGTAAAACCCATTGGGAGCAAATGGATCTTTAAGAAGAAACTTGGTGTAGATGGAAAAGTTGAGACTTTCAAAGCTAGACTTGTTACAAAAGGTTTTCGTCAACGACCAGGTATGGATTATGATGAAACCTTTTCTCTAGTGGCTATGCTTAAGTCCATCCGGATCCTACTTGCCATCGCTGCATATCATGACTACGAAATCTGGCAGATGGATGTTAAGACCGCCTTTCTAAATGGTGATTTAGAAGAGAGCATGTACATGACTCAGCCAGATGGCTTCGTGGACAGTGGGAGCAGCGGAAAAATGTGCAAGCTGCTTAAATCAATCTACGGGTTAAAGCAGGCATTGCGGAGTTGGAACATTTGTTTTGATGTGGTAGTCAAAGAGTTTGACTTCATGAAAAAACGTAGATGAACCTTGTATATACAAGAAGGTAGCAGAGAGTAAGGTCGTCTTCCTCGTATTGTACGTGGATAACAAACTCTTGATAGTAAATGATGTTCCTATGCTGCACTCGGTCAAGCTCTTCTTATCACAAAGATTCTCAATGAAAGATCTAGGTGATGCCTTCTACATCTTGGAGATTAAGATCTATAGAGATAGATCTAAACGGATGATGGAATTGTCCCAATCCAGGTACATAGACACCTTACTAAAGAGGTTTACTATGGAGGATTCCAAGCGTGGGAATTTACCCACGATCTCAGGAATCACTCTCTCTAAAGAGATGTCTCCCAAGACTGATTTGGAGAGAGCTCGCATGCAAGAGATACCCTATGCTTCGGCAGTAGGCTCTATCATGTACGCGATATTGTGTACCAGACCCGATGTAGCATACTCACTAAGTGTAGTGAGTAGGTATCAAGCAGATTCTGGAGAGAATTAATGGACAGCTGTGAAGAACATTCTTAAGTACTTGAGAAGGACTAAAGAAATGTTCTTGGTGTATGGTAACGGAGAACTCCAAATGGAGTCCTTTACCGATTCAAGCTTCCAGAGTGATAAGGAAGACTCTAAGTCGGTCTCGGGATTTGTCTTCACCCTCAATGGAGGGGCGGTTTGTTGGAAGAGTTCCAAGCAAGAAACTGTGGCAGACTCGACGATGGAGGCTGAATACATCACTGCCAACGATGCTGCCAAAAAGGCTGTCTGGATGAAGAAGTTCATAAACGAACTTGGTGTGGTTCCATCCATCGAGCATCCAATACCTTTGTATTGTGATAACAATGGAGCGGTGGCTTTGGCCAAGGAACCCAGAGTGTTTTCTTCTCTCTCTCTCTCCAGGTAGCGACCATGTCACGCCTTAATCAAAATAATAATATGTATGTATTGACCGAACCCGCTTGTTATACTAAGCTGGGGAACGTTGGTTCCGCTCTATTTTATAATTGTTATAAGTCCGAGCAGAAAATATGGGAATATCCGGATTCCCACGCGACCCGATCGAGGAATGAGCATGTTGATACATCTTCTTCGGGTGTGTTTTTTACCGAGAACTGTTTCTCAGTACACTCTACGTCCTGTGTATTAGATACCGGATTGGGATCCCACATATGTAATATGATACATGGGCTGAAGAGAGATAGAGAACTGGGAATAGGTGATCATTCTCTAGAGTAGGGAATGGTGCAAATGTTGCAGCCAAAGCAGTTGGTGATATCACCTTGTATTACCAATAGGTAATACATTGATTCTGAACGAATGTTATTACATACCAAACCTGATATGCAATATTATATCATTTTCTTTATTATGTAAAGAAGGACATAATCTTGTATTACAGGATAATGTTATAAACATTTTCCTGAATCAAAAGTTGATTGGATCAGGCACGTTATATAATGGCATATACATTCTAAATCAAACTACAGTTCTCAACATACAGAACACATACAAGAGGAAAAGTTCAGAAATGAACGAATCCTTCTTGTGGCATTGTAGACTAGGTCATATCAATGCGACACGACTAGCAAAGTTACATAAAGTTGCATATTTAAATCAGTTTGAATTTACATCTTATGAAACTTACCAGTCATGTCTCAAAGGTAAAATGACTAAAACTCCGTTAACATGACGCAGAGAAAGAGCTACTGAACTCTTGGGAATGATACATAGTGATGTATGCGGCCCTATGTCTACACATGCCAGGGTTGGTTCTTCGTACTTCATTATATTCATTGATGATCTCTCAAGATTCGGACATGTATTCCTGTTGAAACACAAATCTAAAGGTTTTGAGATATTCAAGGAATATAAGTATGAAGTAGAGAACCAAACGGGTAAAAGTATTAAAATCCTTCGATTTGATCGGGGAGGAGAATACTTAAGCACGGAGTTCCTGGATTATTTAAAAGAGAATGGGATTCTCTCTCAGCTTGCTCCTCCGTATACACCACAGCACAACGGTGTGTCAAAGCGGAGGAATCGCACCCTATTAGATATGGTGCGCTTTATGATGAGTAACGCTGAGTTACCTGTTTCCTTTTGGGGTTATGCGCTTGAGATGCTGCATACCAATCGAATAGAGTTCCATCCAAATCTGTGCCTATCACTCCATATGAGATATAGAATGGGAAGAGACCGTCTCTTAAACGAGTTAAGATATGGGGCTGACCGGCCTATGTTGAAAAGCAAAATCTGGACAAGCTCAAGGCAAGGTTAGTACTGTATAAGTTTGTTGGATATCCCGAATATTCGCGAGGGTATATCTTAAAGGACTCCATTTGGAGTTCTCCGCTCATGTTGAGACTTAACCATAGCTTTAGATAATGGTTAGGTTAATAAATATCTAAGGTAAGACAAAATTAGTGGACTAAGTCAATAGTTCTACAAGCTTCCACTAAGCTTAAACCATGTGACTAATTTCCAACTAATTAGTGATTTAATTTAAATAAATAAACCTCACATTATCATAAGCATGGTGTGAGTCTCATACACACATGAAGCATGTAGCAACAAGCATGACACAATAATATATATCACATATATATTAAGTGCACACAAGTGAGAAAAAGAAATGCTTAAGTGAGCTAATATTAGTTAATGTAAATTAATATATCAAATATATAATTATATGTTAAATTATTAAATCAACACTTGATTTAATAATCTGGCTACATCACATATAACCGACTAATTTGTATCAACTTATCAAATCAACACTTGATTCGATAACCCGGCTATATCACATATAACCGACCGATATCATATATCACGAGAATAGAATACGGTATCACATACACGTATTAATCTCGGTCCCGCACATATCACATATGTGCTCCTACTTCGTTTCACCTGAGCCAGGAAACCTCTGTATAAGACTCTAAAGACTCGTCAATACACCAGCTGTAACGCCCCATGCCCCAGTACAAATGGTATTGTCCGCTCTGGCTGAAACCGCACGGTTTTTCCCTTTAGAGCGAACCGGACCCGACCAGGGGCCACTTCCCAGGAGGTCACCCATCCCAAGACTTCCCAGGACCGAGCATGCTTAACTACGGAGTTCTCAAACTCATATAGTTCCGGTTCACTTAAAAGGCGTCTCTGTAATTGAAAGTGGTATCATTATATTTATAATGCAGTTCGGTCCTCTTTCGGAATGTGCTTTAAGTACATGATCCCATTGTTCTGAAATGGCTCCCTCACTCAGATCACCAAGATGTCCGCAACAGACCGCACTGAGTGTGGACAGAGCAGATCACCATGATGTCTTAAGACCGCACTGCTCTGGGGTATTACACCGGAAGTAGGTGATTATCATATCAGTCACCCATAAGCCGTCAACGGTTCTAGCTGGACGTAACGGCTACCCGGGTATTGAGCGATCAGAAGATCAATAAGCAAGCTTGTATAAACTCCCACAAAGCCTATCAGTAACACAACCATACAGTCCGTTCTCTTCGTCTGATATGTCGCATATCTAGTCTAGGGGTGGTAAACGTCAGACCCCAGTAACTTGATAAGTCATGCCGATATGAGGCTCATAACGAGTCGAGAAACTACTGATAACACTTACCAGTAAATCTCCGTATCAGCCCTGGCCAGGGACTTCCTGTTATAGCCAATCGAGCACAGCGTAACATCAACCCCCAATACCGAGAGAGAAGAAACCCCTCCTATCGCTCATTGCCTCCATATGACTCGGGAATGTACCCAAAAACCACCGTTTTGCACGTTCTCTTGAACGTGGTAAGGTGGAAATCAAAGCACAGTGGGAATCACACAAGACTCTGTGACGATCTCGGGTCTACAGACTAACCTGTACCAGTGTCACCAGAGAACTGCTATCTGACGCTAGGTATAATACCATCTAGGAGTTCTCAGTGAGTCGTGTTCAGTGTACCCAGTCTCCACTGAGCACCCATATACCATCTTTGATGTCAAACACCAATGGATGTAGGATCATCCATCGCCCATCATATAGGTCAAGAAGCGTATACACTAGTCTACTCTGGAATATCGATGCCCCGTCTCGATACACCCTCGACTAGGAACAATTAAAGGATGTACTTGTGGACTACCCTGGCCCTACTAGTATGATCTCCATCATAGTCCTGGTAGTCAAGTACACATCCTAAGGGCTTTATCAACATGTGAGAGCAAGACAGTATCACAATACAAGTCAACATGTTAAGACAAAAAGCAACCATATAGTATACTATCATGTCGAGCAAGAAAGTGCTCTCTATATATGTCCAAGCATCCACTATAATATACAATCATGTACAATAATGGCCTCTAGGGCATACATATAAGCAACAATCTCCCACTTGCACTAAGGCCAGTTGTTGTAGTATCTCATACCCAATATCGCGAAGAGTCTCTCAAATTGTATCTGGGGTATGGCCTTCGTGAGTGGATCCATCGTGTTATTCTTCATGTCAACTCTCCTGACCTCGATCTCCCGGCGATCAACTATCTCCCAGATCAGGTGATACCGCCTCAGAATATGCCTGGATCGCTGATGGGACCTGGGTTCCTTGGCCAAAGCCACTGCTCCATTGTTATCACAATACAAAGGTATTGGATGCTCGATAGACGGAACCACGCCAAGTCCGTTTATGAACTTCTTCATCTAGACAGCCTCTTTGGCAGCATCGTTGGCAATGATGTATTCAGCTTCCATCGTCGAGTCTGCCACAGTTTCTTGCTTGGAACTCTTCCAACAAACCGCCCGTCCATTGAGGGTGAAGACAAATCCCGAGACCGAGTCGTCCTTATCACTCTGGAAGCTCGAATCGGTAAAGGACTCCATTTGGAGTTCTCCGTTACCATACACCAAGAACAATTCTTTAGTCCTTCTCAAGTACTTAAGAATGTTCTTCACAGCTGTCCATTGATTCTCTCCAGGATCTGCTTGATACCTACTTACTACACTTAGTAAGTATGTGTCACGACCCGAAAGTACGGAACATGACCGGCACTTAAACTACGATAAGTCTCGAGGCATACGTAATCTAAGTAAGCCGAAAACCCAGAAATCCAAACCAAGAAAAGTAGTAGAGTGAAGAAAAAACCAATTTAAATCAAGTAGTTTGCAACATACGCCGAAATATGCATTTTAAAAAAAATCACAAGTCTTTTCTAAAAATTTCGGCAGAGTTTCCTTTATAAATACTGACCCCAAACGAGTACAAAAACCTGATAAAGCATATATAATGAATAAAGGCATCCCCAAGCGGGAGCTAGCTCTTCGTCAATCGACGGTCACAACCACGCAAGCAATATAATAAACAACGCCGAAGAGCGAGGATCACAACAGAAAAGGAACTCAAAACAGCATGAAATCCATAGAAATACAACGCGCGACTCTAAGGTCGAAAGAATAAACATCACTGGTCTCTATCTCTGAAATAAATACATGTTTGGTTGATGGAGTTTGCTAGATACAACTAAATAATAATATACAAAGTATAATAATATACAAAGTATAACTGATAAAGCATATATAATGATGGTCATGATGCAAGTGAACCCACCTACTAGCAAATCACCCGGAAATGGAAGTAATGCCAGTAAAGCCATAATGAAACCTGTACGGCAAACCCTGCAAGAAACTGGGGCACAACGGGGGTGAGTTGCCAACTCGTGAGTAGAAAACATCTACGAGCAGAAATCGCATGTATGACGCAATCCTAGGTCATACGATCAATATATATATATATATATATATAATCCTCAAATATGACAAGTCTGGAGCATGAAAAGGTGGAAAGGGTAAAAATCTAACCCAAGTGTAATCCCATGTACTCGTGTCAGTGCCTCAGGTAGCAATATATCATATGGATGAGGTATGAATGCATGAAAACAGAATACATGAAAATGAAGAAAACTGCTTTCATAACTTAGTGAGATTTCTGTATATTTAAAACGAGATATCATAAATGAAATCAGCATAAACAGTGTCTAGCATCGACACAAAACATAAATCCCAATATCTCAATATCTCAGTGTCGCAATCTCACTATCTAGGGCGCCGTCAGTCCAGACCGACCCCTACCATCAATCTCAAGACCACAACGGTATCCTCCGAATATCCGACGCGTCAGGTAAAATCACCGGTAAGTAGTCTGTCCCTGCCAGGATCATCGTCTACTACTCGAACTTCTTGCCCCGGGATACCTTACCGGGTCCACCATGTACCCGAGGCGGTTCATCCAACTCCTCGAATCGGGTCTCGAAATCCATCAGCAAACTCATGGTAGACGACTCATACATCATGGAAAAACCACACTTTTCATTTTTAAAAAGAGAGAGAGAAGAAGTTTATATATGTTTTTGCGGTTTTCCCCCAAATCCAGGAAATCTCATGAAAATCCGAATCCAAATAATCAACAGCCCGTAAAACAGTGAATATAGGCATAAAAATCCATGAATGCGGCATAACAGTGAATAACAACATGCATGAAGTAGCAATAATAACTACAATATCTAAACTAGCATATAAGGCAAGTACACTAATATCATGTCGAAACTATTAGCTAACAAGCTATGTCAATGAAATAGTATTCTCTAAAGTGTACGTGACATGTCAATTACCGATGATGATGTGTGTGAACCGGCAAGTAAGTGTACGTGGAGCATACGCATCATCGGTAATGGTGCTGGTGTCCTAACAGCATGCTATCAATAATGGTATATGAATCACAATATAAGTATGCGATGCGGAGCGAACAGCAATAATGTGCAGGAGCTGAATACTAGACACAACGATAACTAATCTGCATTTAATATAAATATAAATCACACAGTAGTGCCTTTTGAAATAATACGAATCGCGGTGTTTTGAAAATAAGGGCTACGGTGTTTTTAAGAAAAGATACGTTCTTTGAAATATCCGTAGAATCCCTTGACCTGTCTTTTAAGATACCCACGATTTGTTAGTTTTTGAAATAAGTAGGAATCGAATCTAGTCTAACAACTACACTAAACTATAGGGCTGAGCTAACAGGCTAACTGAAGGTAAGGAAACCGCCTAACATCTGAGTCGATACATATATATATATATATATATATATACATATATATATATATATAAGTCGGTGATCCCGCCTCAATAATATCACATCTGATACCATATCTACAATCAAATATTCCCAAGTCAAGAGTGCGGATCTATCATCAATATGTAGATCGTACGTAAATCCGTCGTACGGCATCCCAAATCTGGGTACGAGTCAATATCGCATTCATCACATTATTCATCTGGTATCCTCTTTATCACACATCAAGATCCGGGGTACTGACCTACGTCTAGTACAATACTGATACCATCTATGTATGCATGCACGTGTGTGAAACACTGCGTCAAAGGACCCGCTAAAACATCATGTCGTATCTCAAATACGAACCCTGTCATATCACCGATCTCACGGCCTCAAATCGAATCTCATCGACTCATCTCTATCCCAAGTACTATCCTCAAATCCAGTATATGATCACATAGTCTCATACCCATGTGAACACATAAATATATAATCCCATATACGTACATGTAAAAGAAAGGATGTATGCAAGTATGTGCGTGCGTGTGCGTGTGGGTACAACCACTACTCTAGGGTTTCGCAACTAACACTAGACCAATCCAAGAACACCAAAAATCCGTCTTTATCATCAATCAACTCAAACAACATATAATAAATATATATGTGTATACGTATTCGTATATATCACCACGAACTGCGGGGGTGCTATACGCCATCCACCCGACTTCTCCCCGTAGATATAAATCTACTCACTTTGCTTCTTGTGTGCTGATGCCGATGTCGCCATCTTCATCTTCAACGCCTCGACATCACGTAGGGTACCTACAAAGATAACAAAATCGCAAAAACACATGAAAATCACATTGGAAAACCAAAACGGCACACGCTACTCTCATAGGTAAAAACCTATAGTCTCACATGCAAACACGACCAATAACCTTTTGCCGTTGACGTTCAAACGCCACCCGACAGAAACGAATCACCAAATACCAAAATCCATGCTAAAACAAGTCGTAAACCATGCGCCAACACATGAAAATTACCCTAGATTCTACCCTATGTGGAATCAGTCAAAATTGCATATGCCAAGGGTCAAATTTACTGGAGACAAGGCCCTGAAACAAAAACGAGGCAAAACCCACCTGCTTTGGCCGCAAATTGCGGCCAGAAAGAGTTTATTTGCGGCCTGAAAGATGGGTTAGGGGCTAGGGCTTTGGGTGGTGGTTCCTAGTTGCCTGCACATCTCACTGTCAAACCAAAAATATTTTCAGCTGACCCGGGTGTTAGCAGATTTCCAAATACACTCACAGAATCACAGTTTTTCCCGATATCGTTTTTCTAAATCCATATTCCGGGTTCTAGTTTCTGTTTTGGGTCTCCAATCAATCACCACAGGGGTTGTAATCTCTAATTACACCTCAATTCACCTTTGATTTCATTTCAAACCCTAAACCCTAACTTGGAATTTCCAAAGTTCATCAAAACACACCATATCGACATGAAACAAGTATAGATGCATAAGGAATCGAAATACTACCCTGAGGGTGCAGAAATTACCTCCTTTGGCAACTCAAGAATTTTCTTGAGTTGCTCAAGGTCCTCAAAATCCTCTCTTTCTAGGTCCAATGTGTTCCTCTCGAGCTTGTGAACAATTTTCGTGAAATGGAAATAGGGTTTTGGAGTTGTATTCATGGTGTTATGGGGAATTGAAGATGGAGGAGGAAGAGGGAAGAGCAGGAGCAGCAGCAGCTCAAGGGAAGGGGGAGAGAGAAAATGGGTTGAAGAAATGATGAGGGGATGGCTCACAACAAGGGTTTGACCCCATACCTACTCTTTCTCTTTCCTAATCATTCTTTCACTTTTCCTTTTCTTTTCTTTTCCTTTATTTCCTTCTCCTCACAATAGTAAACCCAAAATAAACCATGCACCCAAAACATGTAAGAAAATGTAACAAGTGTGTAAAAATGATATGTGCATGTTTTGCACAAAAATGCTAAAAAACCGATTAGCGATTTTTAATCGCGATTAGCACTAAAATAGCATATAATTAACCATAAAACCTTAAAATGGAATAATCCCATAAAATACCCTATTTTAGAACTTTCCATAATTTTTCCAAAATTTTTCCCATTTATCGGTATTTAATTATACCGAAATATTAAAATATTCAATAAAATAATATTAAATTATAAAAATTCCTAAAAATAATATTTTATTTTTTTTTGAAATGTTACAGTATGCTACATCGGGCCTGCTACACAACATCGCGTACATGATAGAGCCTACTGCTGAAGCATAGGGTATCTTTTGCATGCGAGCTCTCTCCAAATCAGTCTTGGGAGACATCTCTTTAGAGAGAGTGATTCCTGATATCGTGGGTAAATTCCCACGCTTGGAATCCTCCATAATAAACCTCTTTATTAAGGTGTCTATATACCTGGATTGGGACAATCCCAACATCCATTTAGATCTATCTCTATAGATCTTAATCCCCAAGATGTAGAAGGCATCACCTAGATCTTTCATTGAGAATCTTTGTGATAAGAAGAGCTTGACCGAGTGCAGCATAGGAACATCATTTCCTATCAAGAGTTTGTCATCCATGTACAATACGAGGAAGACGACCTTACTCTCTGCTACCTTCTTGTATATACAAGGTTCATCTACCACAAGTGAGAAAAAGAAATGCTTAAGTGAGCTAATATTAGTTAATGTAAATTAATATATCAAATATATAATTATACATTAAATTATTAAATCAACACTTGATTTAATAATCCGGCTACATCACATATAACCGACTAATATTATTTGTATCAATTTATCGAATCAACACTTGATTCGATAACCCGGCTATATCACATATAACCGACCGATATCATATATCGTGATAATAGAATACGGTATCACATACACGTATTAATCTCGGTCCCGCACATATCACATATGTGCTCCTACTTCGTTTCGCCTGAGCCAGGAAATCTCTGTGTACGACTCTAAAGACTCGTCAATACACCGGCAGTAGGTGATGATCATATCAGTCACCCACAAGCCGTCAGCGGTACTAGCTGGATGTAATGGCTACCCGGGTATTGAGCTATCAGAAGATCAACAAGAAAGCTTGTATAAACTCCCGCAAAGCCTATCAGTAACACTACCGTACAGTCCGGTCTCTTCGTCTGATATGTCGCATATCTAATCTAGGGGTGGTAAACGTCAGACCCTGGTAACTTGATAAGTCATGCCGATATGAGGCTCATAACGGGTCGAGAAACTACTGATAACACTTACCAGTAAATTTCCGTATCAGCCCTGGCCAGGGACTTCCTGTTATAGCCAATCGAGCACAGCGCAACATCAACCCTCAATACCGGGAGAGATGAAACCCCTCCTATCGCTCATTGCCTCCATGTGACTCGGTACTGTACCCAAAAACCACCGTTTTGCACGTTCCCTTGAACGTGGTAAGGTGGAAATCAAAGCACAGTGGGAATCATACAAGACTCTATGACGATCTCGAGTCTACAGACTAACATGTACCAGTGTCACCATAGAACTGCTATCTGACGCTAGGTATAATACCATCTAGGAGTTCTCTGCGAGTCCTGTTCAGTGTACCCAGTCTCCACTAAGCACCCGTATACCATCTTTGATATCAAACACCAATGGATGTAGGATCATCCATCGCCCATCATATGGGTCAAGAAGCGTATATGCTAGTCTATTTTGGAATATCGATGTCCCGTCTCGATACACCCTCGACTAGGAACAATTAATGGATGTACTTGTGGTACTTGTTGACTACCCTGGCCCCACCAGTATGATCTCCATCATAGTCCTGGTAGTCAAGTACACATCCTAAGGGCTTTATCAACATGTGAGAGCAAGACAGTATCACAATACAAGTCTACATGTTAAGACAAAGAATAACCAGATAGCATACTATCATGTCGAGCAAGAAAGTGCTCTCTATATATGTCCAAGCATCCACTATAATATACAATCATGTACAATAATGGCCTCTAGGGCATACATAAAACTAACATATCTTCTACCACACTAAGGAGCAAAAGTTGTTTTGTTTCTCAGCATGCCACCTTTTTAGAAAATGAAATTCTTATAGAAGAAATTATTGGTCATGAGCTAGAACTGGAAGGAGTTCCAGCTAGATAAACTAACAGCTGATGATTTGGTAGAACCGAAGAATTTAATAGTTCCCGACGAATCTCAGCCTCTCCGCAGATCTAGTAAGGTTTCTCATCCGCCTGAGAGATACTACGGTTTTCTCAATAACAGTGGGAGCGAGGATTGCATCATGGAAGATGATGACCAACTGGTTTCGAGCAGGCCATCATAAGTGGGGACTCTGTGAAATGGCTGGATGCTATGCGATCTGAGATGGAATCCATATACACCAACAAAGTAGTGACTTTAGTAGTTGCACCTGAAGGGGTAAAACCCATCGGGAGAAAGTGGATCTTGAAAAGATTCTTGGTGTAGATGGAATAGTTAAGACTTTCAAAGCTAGACTTGTTGCAAAAGGTTGTCGTCAATAACCAGGTGTCGTTTTTGATGAAACCTTTTCTCCAGTGCCTATGGTTAAGTCCATCCGGATCCTACTTGCCATTGCCGCATACCATAACTACGAAATCTGGCAGATCGACGTCAAGACCGCTTTTCTAAATGGTGATTTAGAAGAGAGCGTGTACATGACACCTCCAGAAGGCTTCGTAGACAGTGGGAGCAGCGGAAAGGTGTGCAAATTGCTTAAATAAATATACGGATTGAAGCAGGCATCGCGGAGTTGGAACATCGGTTTTGATGTGGCAGTCAAAGAGTTTGACTTCATCAAAATGGTAGATGAACCTTGTATATACAAGAAGGTTGTAGAGAGTAAGGTTGTCTTCCTCGTATCGTACGTGGATGACATACTCTTGATAGGAAATGGTGTTCATATGCTACACTCGGTCAAGCTCCTCTTATCACGATGTTTCTCCATGAAGGATCTGGGTGATGCCTCGTACATCCTGGGGATTAAGATCTATAGAGATAGATCTAAGCGGATGTTGGGATTGTCCCAATCCAGGTACATTGACACCATACTAAAGAGCTTTAGTATGGAAGATTCCAAGCATGGGAATTTACCCACGATCTCAGGAATCACTCTCTCCAAAGAGATGTTGTAATACCCAGTTCTTTGTGTACACCACTAACCATATTCTTCATATTAATTATTTAGAAAATTTATTTATTTTATTTATAATTATTTATTTATTTTAAACCCCTTTAAACACCAAACCCCAATCTTCCCTTTTCTTTTCCCCTTATTCCCAAGCCCGGCCCAGACTCTCTAATTCATTTTAATTATTTTTCTTAACTCCCCGGCCCAAGTCCTTTCTCAGCCCAAACCAAAAATTATAGAATTAATTTAAACTTTCTCCCTTCGGCCCAGCTCCCAAGCCCACACCCGCGCCTTCTGACCCGACCCGACCCGCTACTGTATTCCTTCTTCCCCAACGTCTCTTTTTCCCGATCCATTTCTTTCGCCGACGCTCGCGGCCACGTCGCGTGCCGTTGCCTCACGACCCGCGCAACTCCCTCGCGATCTCCTCAACCTCTTCTCAAACTCCTTTCTCCCTCACCCTCTCGATCTAAAAAAAACTTCTCAAAATCTCTCTCTCGTTCACCCAAAACCCAACCTCGAACCACTGCCAACTTCACTGCTCACCCCCGACGGCGACGACTACAACCCCTCACCCTCCTCCCTCGCTCACTCCTCCACCAACAGAGCCCTTCACTACTCCTCCTCCATCAACCGAGCACCCCTGCACACCCAACCCACTCACACCCGAGCTCGGCCACCCTGCACCCTCGACGCCGGCGAACTCCCCACCACATCGTCGACCATCCTACACCCTCATCGTCATCAGCATCATCACCAACACCCCCCTAAGCCTTCAAACCCGAGCCACTATCTCTCTCTCTCTTTCAAACCCTAAGACCCAACCTCGAGCTTCACTGTGCACATCGCCGGAGCGACCACCGCCGACATCGTCGACCCCGGCATACCCCAGGAGATTCACAGAGCACCCCCTCCGCTTCCAGTGACCGCGAGACGTCTCCGGACAACTCCGACGGCGAACTCGAATCGCGAGCCGAGGCCGTGAAACCAAATCACGCCGTTCGTCGTGCGTTCGTGACGTTGCCGCTGTCGGGCATCGCCCAAAACGTTTCCAGGCAAGTTCCCTACTTGCTACATGCTAATTTATGTTTGTTACAAACTATAATCGTATAAATTCCATGTTTTACAAGTCACAATAAATTATATGATATAACTGTTCGATTGCATGATCCCAATAGAAATCTTCATTTAATTTGACGGAACTCATTTGCATAGTATGGCCCGTAAGGAAGTGAACCTTTTGTATAAATTTCACGGGAAAATATGACTGTTAATGACTAAAACGAACACCCCCAAATTCACCCGTGAAAACCGGAAATACCCGCATCTGAAAATTGTTAAAATCACCATAAATTGTTTATATATTGAAATGATGCGTTCGAGGGCTCAAATCGAATCCTACTTGACGACCTGTAACCCTATGCAAGTTTCTAATGGTTTCTGTACTGAAATTGTGACGATAATTGGGTCGGAGTGCGGCTCTGGACTGCAGTCCAGAGCGACTCTGGTTACTGTTTGCTGTCCCGTAATGTGTACCACCTTGTTTCCTGAACTCGTATGTTGCGGAACTCTGTGTTCTATTAAATATGAATATGTTAGCTAAATAACACAAGTGGTTTCTTTCCGTTTTATCGTCGTTTGCTATTTAATCTGCAATTTAAAAGATCGGGACGTATAGCAGTCCCAAACAGAACCAGAACGGACACCCCAATGTTGAATAGTGCATAACTCCTGACGTATAGATGTGATTGAGAATCCGTCTATTGCGTTGAAAACCTTACTGAAAACCCTAGATTTCATTCAACTATAACATCTCTAAAATATGATCCCAACTGGGATTAAAATGCATTGCGAAACGGACATCCGATTCTGAAACCGGATTTCCAGCAGTGAACGCTTAAAATGAAATGGCCATATCTAATGATCCTGAAACCCGATTGATGTGAAATCAAATTTGCTGGATAGATAATCAAACATACTGCTTATCCCCTGTTCATTGTTTCGCTAAATTTGGCATGTATGATTTATGATAAATTATGCAAGTGGTAGGATACCGACTTATGACATCTTAATCATGCTTTACATACCGTTTTCTCATCACATTATATATATATATATATGTGTCATTGCATTGGTAACCTAGTGATCATGTGAATTACACAGTGTTAGGTATTAGTGGTGATTGTGGCAAGTACGTTAGTGTTCGTGCATGAATGGATAAGTGAAAGTGACACGTACTTATACACAATCAGTGGACCCTATCGATTTATTGCATTGTCGACGTTTGTGGGGCGCGTATAAGTGTGACTATAAGTGGTATGGGACACTTATGGAAGCACTTGTACGGGTGTCACAGGTAAGGCACCAGACACTGTCCATTTATCTTGGGTATCAGTCGGGACGTGCTTGATGGAGATCCTGTCTCCAGTTCTCGCGCAGACTTGTCACGGACCGACCGGTATTTGAGATTATGGTTGGCGTTTGATGTAGACCACGGGGTGTGGGGTAGTTTGAGTATGAGTTCAACAGAATCTCGGGAGTCCCATGCCGGCTTATATATATGTAGATATATGGAGATTTACAAGGTACATGATTATTACCGTGAGTTATATTTTGGGCCCGTGGTCCCTTGCCCTTGGGTCCTACCCTTGGGTGGAGGACACTCGCGAGTGGTTGACTCTCACACATGGACTGACGATAGGCTTAGTGACCTGTACAGTGAGACTTAGAGACTGATAAGGATAGTGACATTGACATGCATCACTTACTGTATTGACACACCTGACATACTATTTTACTGCTTTACTGTTCACCCGCTCCTTTAGACACCCGCATTGGCTACTTCATGTTCACATCTTTACTGTCTTGGTTTACTGTTATACATCCATTATTACTGTACGAGTTACCACCTGCATATATATATTTATTACTATCACGTCGCTCTGACGACCTGAGTATGCATAATTAGAGTGAGGAGTGGATCTAGCCTGGACCAGGACCAGACGTGCATCACGGATATCTTGATCAGCTATCCAGAGCTATACTCTTTTGACCTCCAACAGGTCAGTTCTTTGTATTTGTTTTGTTTCAGTTACTGCATTTCTCATTGCCTGTGCGTTGTTTACTGATTACCACGTAAAGCTAGAAGCCGAAGTGTGACTACGGCAGGATATTTCCTTGACCGTAGGAGCATGGCTGGCCTTGTCAACCGCTCGTACTCCGTATTTTAGGAAGCGGGGCGTGACATGGTTTTGTTGGTATCAGAGCCAGGTTTTGCTATGATTGGAATTGCAGTTTCCGATGTAGAGATTGACAATTTAAGTCGCTCTTTCGGTCCAGATTGTGAACTGTTATCTTTGACTTAAACCTTTATTATTCGTCATGCCATATTTGACTCCATCCGTTAGAGTTTTGGGTGACTTAGTAGAGTTACGTGGTTGTAATTATGAACCTCAGCATCGCTACAATACTGTACTCTATTGGGTAACTGGGAGTTCTACATTTGTTTTCCGCTTGATTGAGTTTCACTCACCCGATATTCTTGTTTCATTGTCTATTCTATATCCTGTTCTGATTTTTCCCCTGTATCTTATGCCGGCCTAAAAATGTTGTTTCAGGATCATGTCTTCCAACGACTCTTCCTCTATCTCCACTCCCCAGAATCAGACCGTTGAGATTCTGAATGCACTGCAAAGTCTGAAGGAAGCCTAGGAGCGAACAGACGACCTGTTAGCTGAAGGACTAAGAAGGCAGATGACTCAGGCACCAGCGAAAGCCTTCAATCGTAAAGGGATCCCTGTTAGACGAGGAAAAGAGGTGAAGATGAAGCGCCCACTTATTCCCCCGCGACAGAAGCAGCAAAGGACCCGATGTTGTGGGTACTGCAAGAGGACAGGACACCTTCAGAGGGATTGTCGCCGCGCCAAAGGGAGATGCCTGATTTGCGGATCCAGCGAACACTTTATCAATGGTTGCCCTAATAGGAAGGAGCTACAAGGAGACGGTTCGTCCACACTCTCCACTTCGGCGAAGTGATGGTTATTTCGTAGTTCGAGCTTTGAGGATAGTGCGGGTCCCGCGTAGGATTCAACCCGCGAGACGAGAATGCAGCAGTCCAGAAATCAAAGAAGAACTATCAAGTTTTCTGCTTCCAATAATAATGCTGTCAACCCTTTTGTAAAAATTTCCTTTCGTTTGAAATCTTGTATCCGTCAAACTTTTAGTTAAATGCAATAAAACTTTGAGTCATGATCGTTCTTTTGCTTCTCACCTTATTTATACCATTCATTTATTTATACTATTCATTACAGCAGCATTTCTAAAATTTTAATTTTTCAGTCCTTGTCTACCGTATATTTTCTTGTACTCTGTATCCTTGGTTATTTTCTTAATGTGTCCCACTGTCTAATCATGACTCTTTTTCAGGCCATGGCCCACCTTGGAGCAGCGCCGCATCTAGATGAGGATGCACAGTAATGCGTTTCCTTAGACCGCATGCTGGTGAGTTCTGACGATGAGATCAACGGCCCTCAGGTCATTTTCGGAAACAGCGATTCCGAAGACGAAGGAGCCGCCGCCCCAGAAGTTGAAATAATCGGCGATTCCGACGAGGAGGAAGGAGACCCTGGAGAAAACCCGATAGAGGAAGATCCCGAGGAGGGCCCGATAGAAGAAAATCCAGTTGAGGAGAATCCCATGGAAGAGAATCCAGAAGAAGAGAATCACATGGGGGAAGACTTCGATGAAGAAGCTCCAGCCGAGGATGAAGGATCGGAAGAACAAGACCCTGCGGTGGAAGAACTCCCAATGGCGGTCCCTGTGAGGCGCTATGGAAATGGACGCCCCTACCTGAGTGCGCGAGCCTACCGTAAGCTGCTAAACCTCCACAGCCGCGATTGACGGGATTTAGCTGTTGCCTCCTCTGGCCAAATAAATCTGTTTATAGTTTAGAGCCATCTTTCGTTTTTGAGAATGCTTTGTTTAGAATTTTCTGGAATGAAACAAAATTTCTGAGTTCGCAAATCTCTTGATTGCTGGTTCACTTGATGCTGTGACTGTTCCCCTATACGTCCCTCCCCCTGAGATTCATTACTGTCCTTCGCTCCTGCACCTTGTGTTGTTTTGACCCTCGCTTAGACTAAAAAGCGCTGCACCCCGATCTTTTGAATGGGCCACCCTTCATCTTTCGTATGTGCCTCGTTTGAGATCCTTCTGGAAGGGAAATTGATAGTGAAATTTCCGAGTTAGCCGACCCTTCGGATTATTGATTCGTATGGTGTATCGACCGTTTTCATTCCCATGCATCATTTCCCCTCCTGAAGTTCATTACTGTTCATCTTTACACCCTGGGCTGACCCGACCCCAATCTCTTTGACCTTTAGTCTAAAGCCGTCACACCCCGACCTTTTGAGTGAGCCATACTCCATTGTAGCCCCTACCCTAGCTAGCCCTATACATTTTCGTGCTATTTTCCTATTACCCTAACTATATTTAGGGACATCGTTATTCGAAAATTTAGTTTTCATTATTTTATGTCCATCGAAAAGTGCATGTTATTAACTATTTCCGTTTTATGCATTTTAAGTACACTTCTAATCTCCCATTATTTTCGAAAGCACAACCATATATTACACATATTATTTTATGCTATGTTTCTTATTTGCACCATGTGGATTTTCTAAGTTACTTTAAGATTTGTTTTTTTTTCTTTTTGATCGATACATTGCACTAGGGTGTTTTAACCGATCGACAAATCCTTCACCATTTTAATATTGTTACTTTAGTTTTCTCGAGGATTATACTTATAGGCTGCTATTATAAATGGTTATGTCTGATGCTATTATCTTAGCTGCGCTGGTTCGATATACATGTGTATACGTACATTTTGGGTTTCGATTTTACCGAGCACGCCTCGAATGTTATTGTTCGTTATTGTTATGTTTATTCTCGTATACATGTAGTTTGCCCTTATAATTGAGTCTGCCTTGTACTTAGACCTACCCTTTGTTACGTTAGTTTTATACATATATAAAGCTTCAAAATTCTTCTATCTGACCTTTTCGTAAACCACTATGCACTAGTATTCGATGTAGTAGCTTTTCGCTTATGATTTTATAGCTTATCGTTTCTTTTAAATTTCGAGGACGAAATTTTGGTAAGAGTGGTATGATGTAATACCCAGTTCTTTGCGTACACCACTAACCATATTCTTCATATTAATTATTTAGAAAATTTATTTATTTTATTTATAATTATTTATTTATTTTAAACCCCTTTAAACACCAAACCCCAATCTTCCCTTTTCTTTTCCCCTTATTCCCAAGCCCGGCCCAGACTCTCTAATTCCTTTTAATTATTTTTCTTAACTCCCCAGCCCAAGTCCTTTCTCAGCCCAAACCAAAAATTATAGAATTAATTTAAACTTTCTCCCTTCGGCCCAGGTCCCAAGCCCACACCCGTGCCTTCTGACCCGACCCGACCCGCTACTGTATTCCTTCTTCCCCAACGTCTCTTTTTCCCCGCTCGTTTTTCTCCCGGTCCATTTCTTTCACCAACGCTCGCGGCCACGTCGCGTGCCGTTGCCCCACGACCCGCGCAACTCCCTCGCGATCTCCTCAAGCTCCTCTCAAACTCCTTTCTCCCTCACCCTCTCGATCTAAAAAAAAACTTCTCAAAATCTCTCTCTCGTTCACCCAAAATCCAACCTCGAACCACTGCCAACTTCACTGCTCACCCCCGACGGCGACGACTACAACCCCTCACCCTCCTCCCTCGCTCACTCCTCCACCAACAGAGCCCTTCACTACTCCTCCTCCATCAACCGAGCACCCGTGCACACCCAACCCACTCACACCCGAGCTCGGCCACCCTGCACCCTCGACGCCGGCGAACTCCCCACCACATCGTCGACCATCCTACACCCTCATCGTCATCAGCATCATCACCAACACCCCCCTAAGCCTTCAAACCCGAGCTACTATCTCTCTCTCTCTCTCTCTTTCAAACCCTAAGACCCAACCTCGAGCTTCATTGTGCACATCGCCGGAGCGACCACCGCCGACATCGTCGACCCCGGCACACCCCAGGAGATTCACAGAGCACCCCCTCCGCTTCCAGTGACCGCGAGACGTCTCCGGGCAACTCCGACGTCGAACTCGAATCGCGAGCCGAGGCCGTGAAACCAAATCACGCCGTTCGTCACGCGTTCGTGACGTTGCCGCTGTCGGGCATCGCCCAAAACATTTTCAGGCAAGTCCCCTACTTGCTACATGCTAATTTATGTTTGTTACAAACTATAATCGTATAAATTCCGTGTTTTACAAGTCACGATAAATTATATGATATAACTGTTCGATGCATGATCCCAATGGAAATCTTCATTTAATTTGACGGAACTCATTTGCATAGTCTGGTCCATAAGGCAATGAACCTTTTGTATAAATTTCAAGGGAAAATATGACTGTTAATGACTAAAACGAACACCCCCAAATACACCCGTGAAAACCGGAAATCCCCGCATCTGAAAATTGTTAAAATCACCATAAATTGTGTATATATTGAAATGATGCGTTCGAGGGCTCAAATCGAAGCCGACTCGATGACCTGTAACCCTATATAATTTTCTAATGGTTTCTGTACTGAAATTGTGACGATAATTGGGTCGGAGTGCGGCTCTGGACTGCAGTCCAGAGCGACTCTGGTTACTGTTTGCTGTCCCGTAATGTGTACCACCTTGTTTCCTGAACTCGTATGTTGCGGAATTCTGTGGTCTATTAAATATTAATCTGTTAAATAAATAACACAAGTGGTTTCTTTCCGTTTTATCATCGTTTGCTATTTAATCTGCAATTTAAAAGATCGGGACGTATAGCAGTCCCAAACAGAACCAGAACGGACACCCCAATGTTGAATAGTGCATAACTCCTGACGTACAGACGCGATTGAGAATCCGTCTATTTTGTTGAAAACCTTACTGAAAACCCTAGATTTCATTCAACTGTAACGTCGCTAAAATATGATCCCAACTGGGATTAAAATGCGTTGCGAAACGGACTTCCGATTCTGAAACCGGATTTCCAGCAGTGAACGCTTAAAATGAAATGGCCATATCTAGTGATCCTGAAACCCGATTGATGTGAAATCAAATTTGCTGGATAGATAATCAAACATACTGCTTATCCCCTATTCATTGTTTCGCTAAATTTGGCATGTATGATTTATGATAAATTATGCAAGTGGTAGGATACCGACTTATGATATCTTAATCATGCTTTACATACCGTTTTCTCATCACATTATATATATATATATATGTCATTGCATTGGTAACCTAGTGATCATGTGCATTACCCAGTATTAGGTATTAGTGGTGATTGTGGCAAGTACGTTAGTGTTCGTGCATGAATGGATAAGTGAAAGTGACACGTACTTGTACACAATCAGTGGACCCTATCGATTTATTGCATTGTCGACGTCTGTGGGGCGCGTATAAGTGTGACTATAAGTGGTATGGGACACTTATGGAAGCACTTGTACGGGTGTCACAGGTAAAGCACCAGACACTGTCCATTTATCTTGGGTATCAGTCGGGACGTGCTTGATGGAGATCCTGTCTCCAGTTCTCGCGCAGACTTGTCACGGACCGACCAGTATTTGAGGTTATGGTTGGCGTTTGATGTAAACCACGGGGTATAGGGTAGTTTGAGTGTGAGTTCAACAGAATTTCAGGAGTCCCATACCGGCTTATATATATGGAGATATATGGAGATTTACAGGGTACATGATTATTACCGTGAGTTATATTTTGGGCCCGTGGTCCTACCCTTGGGTGGAGGACACTCGCGAGTGGTTGACTCTCACACTTGGACTGACGATAGGCTTAGTGACCTGTACAGTGAGACTTAGAGACTGATAGGGATAGTGACATTGACATGCATCACTTACTGTATTGACACACCTGATATACTATTTTACTGCTTTACTGTTCACCCGCTCCTTTAGACACCCGCATTGGCTACTTCATGTTCACATCTTTACTGTCTTGGTTTATTGTTATACATCCATTATTACTGTACGAGTTACCACCTGCATATATATATTTATTACTATCACGTCGCTCTGACGACCTGAGTATGCATGCTCAGAGTGAGGAGTGGATCTAACCTGGACCAGGACCAGACGTGCATCACGGATATCTTGATCAGCTATCCAGAGCTATACTCTTTTGACCTCCAACAGATCAGTTCTTTGTATTTGTTTTGTTTCAGTTACTGCATTTCTCATTGCCTGTGCGTTGTTTACTGATTACCGCATAAAGCTAGAAGCCGAATTGTGACTACGGCAGGATATTTCCTTGACCGTAGGAACATGGCTGGCCTTGTCAACCCCTCGTATTCCGTATTTTGGGAAGCGGGGCGTGACAGATGTCCTCCAAGAAAGATTTGGAGAGGGCTCGCATACAAGGGATACCCTATGCTTCGGCAGTCGGGTTTATCACGTATGCGATGTTATGTACCCGACCGGATGTAGCGTACGCACTTAGTATTGTAAGCAGGTATCAATCGGATCCTGGGGATAATCGCTGGATAGCTGTGAAGAACATTCTTAAATACTTGAAAAGGACTAAAGAAATATTCTTGTTGTTTGGTAACGGTGAACTCCAAGTGGAGTCCTTTACCGACTCGAGCTTCCAGAGTGATAAGGTCGACCGTAAGACAATCTCGGGTTTTATCTTTACCCTCAATGGAGGGACGATATGTTGGAAGAGTTCCAAGCGAGATACCGTGACAGACTCAAAGATAAAGGGTGAATACATCGCTACCAACAATGCTACCAAAGAGGCTGTCTGTGTATAGATGTTCATGAGATGAACTTCGTTCCTACCATTGTGGTGACAATGGAGTTGTGGCTTTGGCCTGGGAATCATGGTCCCATTAGTGATCCAGACATATTCTTAGGCAGTATCACCTGATCAGGGAGATGGTTGATCTCCAGGCGATCGAGGTTAGGAGAGCTGAGACGAAGAATAACACGGCGGATCCACTCACCAAGGCCAAAACCCCAGATACAGTTTGAGAGACTTTTCGGGATGTTGGGTATGAGATACTACAATAACTGGCCTTAATGCAAGTGGGAGATTGTTAGTTGTATGTATGCCCTAGGGGCCATTGTTGTATATGAATGCATATTACAATGGATGCTTGGACATATATAGGGAGGACTTTCTTACTCGACATGATAGTATGCTATCCAATTACTCTTTATCTTAAAAAGTTGACTAGTATTGTGATACTGTCTTACTCTCACATATTGGTAAAACCCTTAGGATATATACTTGACTACCAGGATTATGATGTAGATCATACTAGTGGGCCCAGGGTAGTCCACAAGTTCATCCTTTAGTTGTTCCTAGTCGAGAGTATATCGAGACGGGGCATCGATATTCCAGAGTAGACTAGCATATACGCTTCTTGACCCATTTGATGGGTGATGGATGATTCCATATCCATTGGTGTTTGACATCAAAGATAGTATACGGGTGCTCAGTGGAGACTGGGTACACTGAACAGGACTCGCCGAGAACTCCTAGATGGTATTATACCTAGCGTCATATAGCAGTTCTCTGGTGACACTGGTACAGGTTAGTCTGTAGACCCGAGATCGTCATAGAGTCTTGTGTGATTCCTACTGTGCTTTGATTTCCACCTTACCACGTTCAAGAGAGCGTGCAAAACAGTGGTTTTTGGGTATAGTCCCGAGTCACATGGAGGCAATGAGCGATAGGAGGGGATTCGTCTCTCCCGGTATTGGGAGTTGATGTTGCACTGTGCTCGATTGGCCATAACAGGAAGTCCCTGGCCAGGGCTAATACGGAGATTTACTGGTAAGTGTTATCAGTAGTTTCTCGACCCGTTATGAGCATCACATCGGCATGACTTATCAAGTTACTGGGGTCTGACGTTTACCACCCCTAAACTCGATATGCGACATATCAGACGAAGAGACCGGACTGTACAGTAGTGTTGCTATTGGATTCACAGGAGTATGGACAAGCTTGCTTGTTGATCTTCTGATCGCTCAATACCCGGGTAGCCGTTACGTCCAGCTAGTACCGCTGGCGGCTTGTGGGTGACTGATATGATCATCACATACTGCTGGCGTATTGACGAGTCATTAAAGTCCTACACAGAGGTTTCCTAGCTCATGCGAAACGAAGTAGGGCACATATGTGATATGTGCGAGACCGAGATTAATACGTGTATATGATACCGTATTGCAATCTCGCGATACAGGTTATATGTGATAAACCGGATTGTTGAATCAAGTGTTGATTCAATGATATTTTATATGTATATGTGATATGCATATAAAAGATATTAGTCGGTTGTATGCGATACAGCCGGGTTATTAAATCAAGTGTTGATTTAATAATTTAATGTGTAATTATATATTTGATATATTAATATACATTAACTAATATTATCTCACTTAAGAAAATGTTTTCTCTTTATACATTTAATGTATATGTGATATATGTTAATGTATTTATTTTGTGTCATGCTTGATAATACATTGTACATGGGTGTATGAGACTCATACCATAATTTAGATAATTAAGGGTAATTTTTTATTTAGGGATAAACAATTAGGTGGAAATTAGTCATGGCTTGAAGCTTGGAGAAGCTTGTGGAACCCATTGACTTAGTCCACTAATTTGTTTTACTCTAGATATTTATTAAGCTAACCATTATCTTTAACCATGGTTTAGTCTCTACATGAGTTATATATGATATTTTCTTACCCATGGTTGAGGTGTGGATCACTTGAGATCATTTTCTTCATCTCCTCCATTTGCTCTCTAGCTTTGAGTGGGTGAAGAAAAAGTGAGAGAAAAATAATTCTAAAGTGAGCAAAATTCCTACTTCATCAATCTACACTAGACTAGCCATTTGGTATAGGTTGTTTGCTTCACCAATTCTCAATTAGTTAAGAGGTAGCTTGAGTTGGAGATTTCTCGACGTAGATCATCTTCGGCCTTGAAATTCTTCAAGCAAGCTTGTTCCTTTCGCCTAGTGGAGCCTTAGGAGAGTCCGGGAGTCCACCACTTGGAGCAAAGGGACTACTACACGGAGCTTTTGAAGTGAAGGACCGGTCTACAAAGGTTGTATTCCTTGTTCACTTGGAGTAAAGTTGTTTACTTGCTTAGTTAAACCCTTATTCTCTAGTTAGATCCTTGGTTTGGGTTTCCTACCACTCTAGATTTTTTAAAATTGCATGCTAGATGCCTTAGAAAACATAGTGAGGGTGCTAAGGAACCCTTCAGTAGCTTCCTACACATCAACAGTAAGGATCTAAAGCCCTCGCCAAGAGGCCACCGAGCAGCTTCCCTACCCGGTCCATCCCTAGTGGGTAGATTCCTACACATCTACGCTAAGGATCTAAAGCCTTCAACTCGAGGCCACCGAGCAGCTTCCATGCCCGGTCCATCCCTAATGGGTAGCTTCCTACCCATCAATGTTAAGGATCTAAAGCCCTCGCCAAGAGATCACCGAGCAGCTTCCTGTCCGGTCCATCCCTAGCGGGTAGCTTCCTATCCATCAACGCTAAGGATCGAAAGCCCTTGCCTAGAGGACACCGAGCTGCTTCCCTGCCCGGTCCTTCCCTAGCAGGTAGCTTCCTACCCATCAACGCTCAGGAACTAAAGCCCTCCTAAAGAGGCCACCGTGCAGATTCCTGCTCGGCTAGTCTCCGAGGGGTAGAGTCCTACCCTATGAAGACACAGGTCTAGCAACCGCATCAAGGAGAAATCAGTCAATGCCGACCTATTCTAACTTGGATATTTTTCAACTCATGCTAAGAGACGTGGTCGCCTACCCGACTCTGAGGAATGGACTAATACTGACCTTCCTACACTTGGATATCTTTCGATTCATCCTAAATAAATGATCGCCACCTCGACTCCGGGGAGCGGGAGGGTACCGACCTTCCTACACTTGGAAATTAATCGACTTACACTCAACGCGCGATCGTCATCTGAAAAGCCGGGCACCGACCTACGGCCTAACACTCGATTCGAGAAAAAGACTGACGAGCTGGAGTACTCACGCAGAAAGCAGACAGTCATGCAGAGGAAAATAAGCTCGGTTTTATTTACATTCCAGAAATTTGTATAAGGTATTCTGGGCTCCTCAGCCTTACAAAAAGTGCCCGGAGGCTTACAAAATTTGAAAACAAAAACAAAAACAAAAAAGGCACAAGGCAAAAAAGCTCAAGCTGTACGCTCCGCCGGGGTCTCGCCTTGCTCGACACCGCCCTTAGGGGCCGGGGCTTCTGCCTCCGTAACCGCCTCTCCCCCGACGGCCACTTGCGGCGTATCCTCGAGGAGAGGGAACTTGGCGCAGAGCTAACCGTCGGAAAATTTCGGCATTGATGTCTTGATGGCATCAAGGGCCTTATGCCAGACGATGGCCGAGGATTCGGTGAGGTCGGCGTAGAACTGGTCTGACACCTTATACCTCTCCACGGACTTCGAAGCTCGAAGCTCGGCAAGCTTCACCGTATCGAGCCCCGCCTGGGTTTCCCTCTTGCAGGCATCCTTCGACTTCTTCATCGTGGCGTAGAGCTTGCTGACCTCCTCCAATTTATCCTGGATGGCCTTGTTGGATTCGCTCAGAAGTCGGTGAGACTCCTTACACTTAGAGTTCGTCAACTCCTCGGCGACCACTCGGGTTTTTAGGGCGGCTATCCTCTCCTTCGTTTGCTGCAGCTCAAGGCGCAGATCCTCCTCCTGCGAGGACAATTCGCCCGCCTTCCTCATGGCCGGGGCGATCTCCTCGAATTCCATATTGACGATGAGGGCGCAGTGTTGGAGGACCTAAGGAAAGCAGCCAAAGAAGTTAGAAATGTTCAAACCAGGGGAAAATACTTAAGAAAAATCTTAAAGGAAAACGGATACCGACCCGAACCGCCTCCTGAGCAATGGTGGCCACTTGGGCCTTTAGGATCCCCCGAGGAATTTTTCCCATGGCCGATTGCTCCATGTCGGAGAGCAGACTGTCGGCGACAAAAAACCCCGAAGGCGCCTCAAAACAAACATCCCCCTCCTGCACGGGGATCCCGATGGGTGGCGAGCGAGAGATCGTCCTTTTGTACCTCTTGAGCGAGACCTCGGTAGGATCGGGTTCATCCTCCTCCTCCCACGCCCGGGGCGTCGGTCCCCGCGCATGCTTCTGGCTCTCCCCACGGTGAACTCCTGGGGATCGGGGCGCAGCAGAAGGCTTCGCCGGTGGAGTTGGTTTCGGGGCCGAGCTCGGTCCGGGTCGGGACGAGCTTCCACCCCCGATCTTCTTTTGGGACGTCGCGGCTATGGCAGCCAGAAACTTTGACCGGTCTATTTGTCCTGCAAGGGAGAATACACAAATAAAGAGAGTTAATGATGCTAAAGGGACAAAAGAAATTTATCCAAGTCTAAACAGATCGTCCAAAGGCCTAACTTACCCAGGAAGCGCGCGGGGCTGAGCCCAGCCCAGCTAAGAGCCGCTAGGAAAGCAGGACGTCATCCCGCTGGATCGGCTCTGACATGGATACCGCTCTCGCCTTAGGTGAGGATGACTGTTTCGCCCTCAGGAAGTCGGCCATGTGCCACTGTGTAGGCACAGGCCAATACTCACCCTCGGGTGGCCAGACGAATACAAACTTCTCCTTCCATTCATGAATGGAAGAAGAAACTGTTGAGGTCAAAAATTACACCCCGGTTGACCAAATCAAAGTCAAAGTCAACCCCAAACCAAGTGGGCCCAAGCCCAGATCAAGTGGGCTCATGCCCGAGTCGAGCCCGAACATGAAGCGGCCGGCCTCCCCCATACCAAAATAAAAATCATGTAATAAATAATTTTTGATGTAATTTTAATGGACAAATGTAAGAAAAATGGGCATAAAACCAAATTTTTGTAAAGCCCATGACTCATGTGCAAAAGAAATGAGCACATAAGGCATGTGATAGGCAAAATGTTATTTTGTAAAGCCCAAAGGGCTAAATGTAAATTTATAAGCCTATAAGAGGCAACATGATGATGAAATAAAAAAAGAACTTTTTCCATTCTAAAAAATTCGAGGGTTTGTTCTTCCTTCTCCTTTCTCAAGGTTCTGAAACCTTCCCCCTTTTCAAATTAATTCAAGAGTTTAACACTTCTCTTTTCCAAAAAGAAATAGTTTTTTACCACAAAACCCTTGAAGGGGAGCTCAGATCTTCAATCAGATCTCGAAAATGGGAGGCTTTTAAGTCTCACCCCCTTTTCTCCAAGATCCAGCCGATCAAGAGGAGGAAGAAGGAGACCCGTCTCCAAAAATCCAACTTTGGACAGATCCAAGGCTCAAAAGAAGCTCCAGGGCTAAAGAGAGAAGAGAGGGGTCCCCTTTGATCACCTCTGAAGATCTTTGGGGAGTTCAACGCCAAGACCTAAATTCTCAAAGGAGTTTAACTGCTATTCCAGATCGTTTATGAGTTTAACTCCAAATCTAAATCTTTTGTAGTTTAACTCCACTCAAAATCCCTTGGGAGTTCAACTCCTAGCCCAGGGGCTAAGCCCCTTTTTCGTTGGTATTTCCAGTGGTCGCATGCTGCGCACGTGACCCACAGGCGCCCAGCGGTCGCGTGCCGTGCATGTGACCCATGAGCGCTCAGCGCCCAGCGGTCGGGTGCCGCGCACGTGACCCGTGGGCGCCCAGTGCCCACACGCTTGGCATGTGACCCGCGGGCGCCAAGCACCCACGCGCCAAGTACGTGACCCGTGGGCGACCAGTGCTAGGAAAATTTTTCATACACTCTACACTCAAAAGACGTCCCCTGCTAAGAAAACTTTTCTAACGGGATGCTGTCCCGCACCCCGCAAGGGGCTGCTAGCCCCCTTGACCCCCAGCCTGCTATCCGGGTAGCGGGACCCCCATAAAAAAACTCTGCAGGGCTCCCGATATATCCAAAACCCCTTCAAAACACAACACTGCACATTGAGTTCGCATGACCTGTTTGACTCGTCAATCGGAGGTTCTCTCGCTCCAAAGACGAGGGGTAATTAACGACAGCTTAGTCTGCGGCTGCCGGAGATTTGGATCCCTACAATCAATAAACCCCAGCCTACCCTAGGCAGGGGGAATCTATAATGCGCCTGACAATCGCGCGCGTATTCACATCTCAATGGGGTAATGAAAAACACCCTACAGGAACGACTACCACGCTCGACCCGGCCACCCTACCCTTGCGTTTTTTGAAGGAAAAATACACCCAGCTCGGCTCATCCTTACTGGTGCCGGGGTGATTCTTATAGAAAAAGAAAGAAACAAGAAGGGTCAAGTTGAAGGGGATGTCTTCAAGTTTCAACCGGACCAGAAACCCGAGGAGAATTCTCCACGAGTTCGGCGCTAGCTGGCCCGGGGCAAGAAGGAAGCAACGAAGCACCCCACATATCTCGGTTGGAAAAGGCAGACGCATTCCGGCAATCTCCTTCCCCTGCACCTGGTCCACCCGTTCGCCCTCATTAGCCAGACAGAGCGAATAGTTTGAGGGGATATGGAAACGAGCCCGAATCTCGGCAAGCTCGTCCACATCCCTCAAGACGGAAGGCGCATCGCGAGCGTTCCCGATGCGCACCTTAGGGGCCCTTGTCGCCGCCTGGCGGCGAACGACGCGGGTATCCCTGACTCTATGGGGCAAGCCCGACACGGAAGACGCAGCAAAAGAGCCCTCTCGGCTATGTAACAACTCTATTTCAGTGTACAGAAAATTTATTTAAAAGTTAATGTACAAATGGAGTATTTGCAATCCTGTGTATGCTATAAGTATTTAATTTACTTTTGAACAACAAGAAAGCACTTGTAGCTCATTGGTAAAACCTTGCACTGTGTGATATAGCCCCTGTGTTCGAATCCCCTCAGCTACATATATTTTTTGCTGATTTTTCTTTTAAACTTTTGAAAGACCAAAATTTTACACGTGCAATACACGTAAAAATGAAAAGTCTCATAAAACAAACATGTGGAAAATGGTAATTAAGCAAACCCTGACACGTGGCCAAGATCCAAGCCCCAACGCCTCAGATCCGACCGGCGAGATCAACAAATGGGACCGGCACTGCCGGTTAAACCCGTAGGGAATGCCCTTAACTTTTGCCCTAGCACCCCTTGGTCTTCCCCCTACCCCCATGCTGTTTGATTTCTCTGTATTTATCCAGAGAATGATAAATCCCCTCTTTAATCCATTTTAATGCATATTTTTAATTCATTCTTCAATTCTCAAAACCCTAATTTCTCCTATAAATACAAACATCACACCCTAGCCTCCTCATTCAAAAATCCATTGCCAAAACTCTCTAAAATTTCCAAGTCAAAAGTTGTACAAGTGGAGTTAGCTCAAGGCTAAGTTCCGGCGACATTTCGGGAAGAATCCGGCGACACCGCAACCTCCCGACGCTTCCAAAAGTTTCCTCTACCTCTCCCCTCTTCTACAAATCAGTAAGTCCCCTCACTTTTCACATCTTTCTATCCTAAAACAATTTTCAATTAAAACTCGTCGGAAGCGGAGTTATTCCGACTTTCGATTCTCTTTTCTTTAAAATTCCAAATTTTTCTTAATAACAAACCTACCAATTCGTTATATATTGTTTAGCAATCATAACCAAACACTTTAGAACAAGTTTCATCTCAAAATAACATGTTATGCAACTTTTATCACATTTTTACGATTAATACCACAAACTTTACATTATACATATTTCATCATATTCCTATGTATTTACCTTTAGAAAACTCACGAGGTAATGAGCTACTTCATCACAACTCTCATCTTGACATAACACGATGGCTTTTGTAACAATTTTTGTGGGACAAAATACAATATTACATTAAAATACCCTAAACTATTACAAAACCGTATTCTTTAAATTGTTTTATTTAAATTCCATACGATTAGGTCCTTACAACCCATTTTGGGGAATCCGATTTAGTTGGTGCGGGTTATCGCACATCCATCGGACTAGTAGGGCGAGATGCAGTCCTCCTCACGGAGCATACGATCTTGATGGAATTTGTATTACAATTTTAAGAAAAACGTGATTTCTATTTAATAAATAAATTCTATTTTTAATAAATATATATATATATATATCAAAATATCTACTTTAAATATATTATATAATTCCATGTTTTCTAAACCAAATGAATCACAAATTTCATGAACCTACCATTACAAATCAATACAGTTCCAGTATTACACTAAAATACCATATACTATGCAATCTAGGTTCTACTCACTAGTAAAACTTCATATTATAAAATTTACATCCATGAAAACCCTAAAGACAATAATTAAATACTTGGGGTTTATTTTGAAAATATATCAAAACTATTTTTCATAAAACCCCCTCAAGTTATACTAATTTACAATAAGGACCCTAGTAAATATAGGTTTAAGCGGGATCAATTCTCTTGAGCCTCAGGGAGCCGGAGAAAGTAGGCGATTGCCTATTTAAGGTAAACAAACTAAAAACGGTGTTATCAACACGGTAATTGTCTTGGAAAAAGACACAAATCCTGCCGTCCACGTGCAGCAGTTACCGATAACATCAAAACTAATTCAGGACTTCAATTCTGTCTAAAAGGTCCGACTCGGTCTGAGTCTCATTCAAAACTAAAAACAATCTATACTCAAATACAATACAACATGAATCCATTTATACCGGATACAATCTATATCAACTTGACTCAGCTGAACCGAACCATGGATATACTCTGATTACATGACTATCCATTTATATCCATTCCATTATATGATATCATGGTTTCGGCAAGTCGAATACAACCATTCATTACATCAATACAAACAATACAATAAACATTATGGTGTTTTTAAAGGGGTAGGCTGGTACGGAATGTGTTAGAAGTGGCACGAAACGATCACTTTAATATACCTGACCTGAATATCCATTGCTGTTGTACCGTGGCTTAACTGTTCCTTGTGTTTCGTATACCTTAGTCCACGGAATAGTTGGACTACTCTCGTATACACTGGCATATTCTGTACCAAGCTACAAACAACAGCGTTAACATAATAAATATACATCATATAGTCATATCCTCTCTTATCTGTCTATTCTATTTCTACATTTTCTTTGGAACTTACCGAGCGATTGTTCGCTGACGACATTCATTTTCTTTTCTTTCTTTGGAATGTTTTCAGGTGGATCTGACTCTCTGGAAGTCGAGTCCGGCATCGAAGACTTGGAGCAGTTTAAAGAAGCCTCAGAGCTGTAGAGACTTGTATATACTTTTCATTTCAGTTTATGCCATTGTTTAGGCATTGTTTTCCATTCTTGTATTTATATTTCCAGTTGTATTGTAAAGAAATGTTTAATAAATAAAAGTCGTTGTTCAATTTCATCTCTCGTCATTTTCTCGTGTACTTTATTATATTGCTTATTTATGCTTAGCGTGTTTGCTTCTGAGTAAATACGTAGAGGGTCAGTCGTGTCTCCTTCTCCGTATATTGGGAAGCGGGCAATGACAGGCTATCTACGGCTAAAGAGGCAGAAGAACCTCTGGACTCGACTCCAACAACTGGAGCCTCATCGCCCGACTCAACCCTAACTATCTCTACAGACTCCTTGATTGTTAGCTGTTCTGCGTGTTCAAGTTTTAGTTTAAATACCGCAATCAAGACGGTTTCGCTTGTAGCTAGCCGGTTGAGTACGGGTCGTCCGCAGGGAGATGGGAGTCTTTTTCTATGTGCGTTAACGAGTTAAGTCCAGTTTTTTAGATTGGTTTGTGATTATCTAAGTGTTAAGTTGATATTTAAAGAGAGCTTGTTAGGGTTAGGATTAGGTTAGTTTGAGTTAGGAGTCTCCTCATCTTTCGTTGCCCCTCTTAATATCGGTGTTACGGTAATCGGCAACAACGGGGATTAGCACGACTAGGAAGGAACTTGCGAGTATAAGCTAGGCTTTCCAACGCATAAGTCCTTCCTTTTGGTGCTTGTCCGTCCGTTCTTGGCTCTTAGCCATAACCTCCGGTTAATTCAACCACAACCGGTCTCACTACGGAATCACCGCTATCATGTAGGATAGGGTGCCGTAAGGAGCGGATTGTGGTTCAATTAAAGGGAGTCGATTTAAGCTGTTGGGCAAGGAAAGAGTGAGAGAGATTTCCTTCTCTCAAACTTCCCTTATCCTACCCTAACAAGTATGAACTACTCACACTTCATGATTCGGAAAAATAAAACAAAACAAAAGAGGAAGATAGAAAGAAGGAGATTAGAAGTATACGACTAGCTATTTGCGACCTCACCTTGGCGAGGATCGAGCGTAAGCATCATTGTCGTATTAAGGATAACGAAAAAGAGAGAAGAAAGAAACAACAAGAAAATAACAACAACTACTTAACGAATTAAAATTACAACAATTATAGCAAAAGTAAGACAAGCATGATAATAAAATGATCTTCTTTATTCACCATTCTTCACTCACAAAGCTCACTCAAGTTTAATGGAGAAGAGAGGAGAAGAAGAAGAACATGTAATCTAAAACCTAGCAAAAAGAAAATACAAGAATGGACCCTTTCCTTCTCAAAGTTCTGGGCTATTTATAGGCTGGAGAATGGAAACCTAGTGCAACCACCAGAACAAAAACGAAAAGACAAAAATACCCCCAAAATCTCTGCACAAGCAGCGCCTAGATGGCCGCGGATCCGCGGCCTAGACCCCCCTTTGGCCGCGGATCCGCGGCCCTTTGGAGGAGTTGGGGATTCTTATTTTTTGGGCTTTCCTGGTTTGATGTCCCCTTTATTCTGGTATAAGTATTTTCTGAATTTGGCTCCACGATTTTTCCAGAATTTCTGTTGAGTGAAAGGTGGACTTTTTGTCAAGATTTGGCATGATTGCCTCGAGCTCCGCGTAGATTTCTTGGATCTTGTGCTGCCCTTGAGCCTTGTGCATGAAAGTGACAATCGATTTGCCATTTTGTCTTCCTAAACTGGTATCTGGCAACATACGGATGAAGAGCGGAGACCGTGTTTTATCTGTGGTTGGCAGGAACCCGAATTCTGTCGTGTTTTCCATGAATTTCACCGTTTTAGAACCGAGAACATGTATCCTGCAATTGACTAGCAAACACGGCTCAAGAGTATCTACCGATATGCAATGTGATAAAAATTGGGCGGTATGAAAATGCAAAAATCTGATATGAACAAATACCCCCAAACTTATCATTTGCTCGTCCCGAGCAAAGCCAATTTATTCACAAAAAATTTCCTAACCTCACTTTCGCAGGGAACGCGATTGCACTGAGCATGTGCAACAAGCCGTTAAACCTCTAGGTGTCCCTAGTAGGAGGAGTGTTGTCTCCTGAGGGTTTTCAGCGGATACTACCCACAAAATCCGGTCAAGTAGGTTTTGTAAAATAACTAAGATTCAAACCCTAAAGTTTTGTTTCAGAAAATAACAATTCTATAATCCTAAGTGTAGACCATCGAACCTTTATTTTTCACACCTCGCTTCTTATTTAACTACAGATTTTATATGTCTTTACGTGCAGTGCAAATAGTGTCGTTAAGTTCCAGAAGGATCGATTAAAGTCATCATGTCGCACAATAAAGCCCAGATAACAATTTTAAAAGGATCACATAAGTTTTATAGAGAGTTAAGCATTTTTCAAGTTTCGTTTTCCAGTAAGGTTTCAACTTCAGAATTTCTATCTTCCTTAACAGGAAACTAAGTCGTATTTTTCACTCCACCTTTTTCTTGTTTTCATTTCATACACACCTCTGTGAACGTGCAATAGTCTTTATCATAGAATAAAACCTTCATATCTCCGCTAAAATTTTTATAAAAGCCTGTCTTTTATCAAGATTATTCTCACACAAAGAACCGTTAGGAATTTTAACTCGGAGAGAACACTTGCTTGACTTTGTTTTAACCTGGACTTTCTAGGCTTCTTAGCGAGCTTTGGGCCAATGCACCCAAACCAGTTGGTTTTAGGGCATTAGGTGTAGAAACACCCCAGCGGACTTAATTACTCAAGTTACCTAGGTCCAAAAACAAAAGACAGTTTGGCGTGAAAATCAGATGATTTAATACGAACGGAGATATAACCGGCAGTTCAATTATTTTTTTGGATAAAAGACGTGTTTAGTGGGTTTGGTGTGTAATCATTCCACTCAAGTTTCAGATGGGTTATTTTTCCGACTTAGCTCCAATTACGGCATCAATAACATTCCTTCATATTCGCTTTACTTCATAAACTATTCTTAACATTACTTATTTCAGAACAAACCTATTTGATCCTCAGAAAATCATTTATCTGTTTAAAAGTTTAAACATGAAAGACTTGTCATCTAATTCCCAAAATTCTCGACACGTGTAGTGTGATGTAAAGACGTATATCAGCTATAGTTAACTTCAAAGGAGAGTTATCTTTCAGGTTTTCAAAATCTAAACATAAGATTTAGTTATTCCTATTTTTTCAAACAAAACCCGTCGAATGTTGAATCAGAGTTCTTCCACAAGCTAACTTGACAAAAAAGTTTTTATATTTTTAGAAAATTTTCAGATTTTTATGGATTTTATGGATTTAATATGCAGATGCAAAATATACATATGAATGCGAAGGTAAGAAATACGTACCGAGCGTACCCCCAAACTTAAACTGGACAGTGTCCTCACTGTCATTGCATGAAGAGATCATTTGAAGGGTCAAAATTGTCGGTTAGCGATACACAATTTTTATTTTTTTTTTTGTTTTTAAAGAAAAGAAAAAGAATATACACACATATATACAAAATGGTTTGTACACACCCCCAAACTTATTTGGAATAGTGTTCACTGTTCTTGGCTGGATAACCGAAGTTTGGAGGTAGGCAGAGGAAGATCATTCAGGGTAAACCGGCTCCTGTAAGAACAGGAGCTCCTCTGTTGGTTCGGCGCTAAGGTACGGTTTGCATCGGTGTCCGTTCACTTTGAAAACTGAACCGTCCTTTGGATTTTCCAAATCCACAGCGCCCTGCGGATACACATTCCGCACAAAATACGGCCCTTTCCAGCGAGATCTGAGCTTTCCAGGATGGAAATGAAGTCGGGTGTCGTAAAGCAGTACCTGCTGACCAGGTACGAAGGTTTTGCGCAAAAGGTGTTTATCGTGAAACACCTTCGTTCGGTTCTTAACGACAACCGCGTTATCGTAAGCCTCATCCCTAAGCTCGCTCAGTTCGTTCAACTGCAGCTTCCGATGGCTGCCCGCATCCTCGAGAGACAGATTCAGCTCCTTTATCGCCCAAAATGCGCGATGCTCTATTTCGACAGGTAGGTGGCAGGCTTTTCCGTACACAAGCCGATAGGGAGACATGCCAAGGTCGGTCTTATAAGCGGTTCGAAATGCCCAAAGGGCATCAGTGAGTTTCAGCGACCAATCCTTACGGTTCTTGGAAACCGTCTTCTCCAGTATCTGCTTGATTTGCCGATTTGAAACTTCGGCCTGCCCGCAGGTTTGGGGGTGGTAGGGCGTAGAGAGCTTATGATTTATGGAGTATTTCCGCATCAAGGCTTCGAAAGTTTTATTGCAGAAATGACTTCCATTGTCGCTAATGATCGCTCGGGGGTGCCCAAACCGGGAGAAAATGTTTTCTTTAAGGAACCTAACGACAACCTTGTTGTCGTTAGTCCGGCTGGGCACAGCCTCGACCCATTTAGAGACGTAATCAACAGCTAGAAGGATGTACAAGTTCCCAAAAGAGCTGGGAAACGGCCCCATGAAGTCTATCCCCCAAACATCGAAAATCTCCACAACCAAGATCGGTTGGAGCGGCATCTCGTTCCTCCGGGATATCCGGCCCATGTGTTGGCACCGGGAGCAAGTCTTGCAATAGTCATGAGCGTCTTTGAAGAGTCATGGCCAGTAGAAACCACATTGCAAGATCTTCTCAGCTGTCTTTCTGGGCCCAAAATGCCCGCCACACGCTTGATCGTGGCAAAATGACAGCACACTCTTGAATTCCTCATCAGGGACACACCGACGAATAATCTGGTCGGGACAGTACTTGAACAAGTAGGGTTCGTCCCAGTAAAAGTGTTTTACTTGGGATAAGAAGCGAAGTCTGTCCTGACTCGACCATTCAGTCGGAAGTAATCCTGTGGCCAAATAGTTCACAATATCTGCGAACCAGGGTTCGCACGATACTGTCAAGAGCTGTTCATCCGGGAAAACGCTGTTGATCGGAATTGGAAGCGAAGGCGAAGAAGGAAGTCGTGAGAGATGGTCGGCAACCACGTTTTCACATCCTCGTTTGTCCTTAATGACAAGGTCAAACTCTTGAAGCAAGAGGATCCAACGGATTAACCGAGATTTTGCATCTTTCTTCGCAAAAAGATGGCGCAGAGCAGAATGGTCAGTGTAGACAATGACTGGAGAGCCGATGAGGTAGGGCCTGAACTTTTCTAAAGCAAATACAACAGCTAAGAATTCCTTCTCAGTTGTTGTATAGTTGAGTTGGGCGTCGTTCAGGGTTCGGCTCGCGTAATAGATTACGTGCGGCATCTTGTTGATGTGTTGTCCAAGGACAGCACCAATGGCAAAGTCGGATGCATCGCACATAATCTCGAATGGGTGCGTCCAGTCAGGTGAAGAAAGAACGGGAGCAGAAGTGAGTGAGCGTTTCAATGACTCGAATGCAGTCACACAGCTCGAGTTGAAGTCGAAAGGCGTATCCTTAGCCAGCAAAAGAGTCAAGGGCCTAGCAATCTTGCTAAAGTCCTTGATAAACCGTCTATAAAAACCGGCATGGCCAAAGAAGGCTCGGATATCTCTGACGCATCGGGGAGGAGGCAGATTGGAAATGACCTCAATCTTTGCTTTGTCAACCTCTATGCCATTTTGCGAGATGATATGTCCTAAGACAATACCCTCGCGCACCATGAAGTGGCATTTCTCCCAGTTCAAAGTGAGATTCTTGTCCTTACATCGGGTAAGGACAGCGTCAAGATGCAGCAAACACTCGTTGAAGGAATCGCCGAAGATGGAGAAGTCATCCATGAAAATCTCCAGAAATTTTTCCACCATGTCTGAGAAGATACCCATCATACACCGCTGGAAGGTAGCGGGCGCATTGCATAACCCAAAGGGCATGTGACGATATGCAAACGTGCCGAAAGGACAAGTGAATGTGGTCTTGTCCTGGTCTTTTTCGGCGATGGGAATTTGATTATAGCCGGAGTAGCCATCAAGAAAGCAGAAGTACTCGTGTCCGGCCAATCGTTCAAGCATCTGGTCAATGAAAGGTAGCGGAAAGTGGTCTTTCCGCGTTGCGGCGTTGAGTTTTCTGTAATCAATGCAAACTCGCCACCCAGTTTGGGTGCGAGTAGGGATTAACTCATTCGCCTCGTTGGTTATGACCGTGATGCCCGACTTCTTGGGGACAACATGAATGGGGCTAACCCACTGGCTATCAGAGATAGGGTAAATGATACCACTATCTAGACATTTGACGATCTCCTTCTTCACAGCCTCTTTCATGACTGGATTGAGACGTCTTTGTGGATCCCGGGCTGGTTTCGCATCATCCATCAGATGAATGTGATGCTCAACGATCAGGGGACTAATCCCCTTGATGTCTGCCATGGACCAGCCAAAAGCTTGCCTGTTGCTGTGCAAGACCGCGAGAAGGGCTTTCTCTTGCTCGAGAGCTAGAGAAGCCGAGATGATGACAGGGAGGGTCTCGTTCTCACCTAAGTAAGCATACTTAAGGTGAGACGGCAACGGCTTGAGTTCGAGCGTCGGAGGTGAAATGATGGAAGGCAAGACTGGTGCAAAGGTCTCGAACTCAAAGGACTCCAGCAAAGGTTCAAAACGAGTGTAGGCAACCGAGTTGGATGGTTCAGGTAACTCATCCGGAAAGTCGAAGGATTCAAACTCGGGTTGTGCGCAGCTAAGATCGTTTGAAAACGTGAAACACTCGTAGTCGTTGTCGGGCGCAGAAACAGCAGCAGGTTCGAAGAGAAACGCACTAGTGGCGTCAAGATTATCGTGATCAAACAGAAACTCCTCGAATTCACACTCTTCTGGGGTGATCTCCTGGATCGAGCAGACGTCCAGTATATGAGCATTAGGTTCGGCGGGCTGATTCCCCAACCTAAAAATGTTGAGTTCAATCGTCATATTTCCAAAAGAGAGGTTCATCGAACCATTGCGACAATTGATCACAGCATTTGAGGTTGCGAGAAATGGGCGACCGAGTATCACCGGAATTTGATTCCGGGGGTTAGCTACAGGCTGTGTATCTAATACAATGAAGTCAACGGAGAATATGAAGTCCCCGACTCTTATCAACACATCCTCCAGCTCACCCCTAGGATGGGTGATCGATCGGTCGGCCATTTGGATAGTGCAATGCGTGGGTTTCAGCTCTCCGACGCCTAATTGCTCGTATACTGAATACGGAAGCAAGTTAACACTGGCACCAAGATCTAATAGTGCGCGGTTGATGTTCTTATCCCCAATAGTAATTGAAATCGTAGGACAGCCAGGGTCCTTCCGTTTTTGTGGTAAAGATTGGGTAAGGGCATCACTCACAGCACTAGCCAAGAAAACTTTCTTGGGTACCTGAGACTTCCTCTTTTTCGTGAACAAGTCCTTTAAGATTTTCGCGTAAGACGGGACTTGTTGGACAGCATCTAAAAGAGGAATGTTAATGTTAACTTGCTTGAATAACTCCAGAATCTTCTCCATTTGTGGATTTTGTTTGTTAGACCTCAACCGGTTTGGAAATGGAACATTTTGAAAATTGGTTGAGTCTAATGCTGGAGGAGGAGATTGTGGAGTTGGAACGGATCCCAGAATAGGTGTCTTCGTGGAGTGAGAAGTAGGTCCGTTCAGAGCAGAAGAAGAGGGAGGGGAGCCTTGTGAAGAACGGAGAATAGGCTCAGAAGACGAAGAAGAAGAAGAAGAAGAAGCAGAAGAAGAAGAAGAAGAAGAAGCGGCCGGGGTGTCATCGTTGATCCGTTTGCCAATGTTGTTTTGCAGCATCCTCCCCGATCTCAGTGTGGTCACGGCACTCACATTATGGTTTTGTTGTTCAAGAGCAACATGTGCATTATGTGGGTGACCGGGATTTGGAAGTGGCTGGGACGGGAGCTTCCCCTTTTCTCGCTCGCTTAAGGCCGCGTTTAGCTGTGCAATCTGGGCCTCGATGGTCTTGATGCTTTGCCCGTGTGCGGCAGTGTGTTGCACTAAAGATTGAATGGAAGACTGGATGTTGGCGGTGGATTGTGTCGATTGTTTAACAAACGCCTCCAGACTTCGTTCGAGCGAGGAAATCTTATCGTTGTTTGACGGAACAAAGTTGTTTGGTGGAAAAGAATTGTTGGGTGCAAAGTTGTTCGTCTGATTTTGGAAAGGTTGGGGTTGGAAGGGCTGCTGATACTGAGTTTGTTGTTGCGCTTGTTGTTGCGGTGGAGGGGCCCTTTGGAAATTGTTGCCCTGGAATTGATTCTGATTCTAATTCCAGGCGAAATTGGGGTGGTTCCTCCAACCGGGATTGTAGGTGGAAGAGTATGGATCATTCCTCGGTCTTTGCTGGAATGCAGCATTAACCTGATCCTGTCCTTGCGAGGGTGGATTGTAAGGACACTCTTCGGTCAAGTGAGAAGGATCGGAACAACAAGCGCAGATGGTACGAAGGGGGAGAACAGGGGTGGGGGCAGGAGCAGAGAATTTGCTTTCTATCGCTTCAAGCTTTCTTGTTATTGCAGCCATTTCAGCTTTCATCGCAATAGAGACATCAAGTTGGTGGATTCCTACCCTAGACTGACCGGTAGAAGTGGAGGTAGAAGAAGAAGAAGAAGTCGGTCTGGTGCTCTCCCACTGTAGCGTTTGCTCCGCAAGGTCGTCAAAGAACTGCCACGCTTCCTCGTCAGATTTCGATAGGAAGTGGCCCTGACAGATGGTTTCCAACAACTGCTTCGTTGTTGGGTTCAGTCCCTCGTATAAGGTTTGGCAGAGTTGCCATTTTTCTATACCGTGGTGAGGACACTGAACAAGAAGGTCTTTGTATCGGTCAAAGCACTTCCAGAAGGGTTCAGAAGGAAGCTGGGAGAATTGGTTGATTTCATTTCGAATCCTTGCGGTTTTATGATTCGGATAGAATTTTTTTAGAAACGCTTTAACAAACTCGTCCCAGCTGGTGATTGAGTGGGAAGCGGTGCTATACAGCCATTTTTCAGCGAGATCGCATAGAGTGAACGGAATGACCCGTAGACGTATAGCATCGTCCGACAGCTGGGTGGTTTTCATTATGGCACAGACGTTTTGAAATTTGTTGATGAAGATATAGGCATCTTTAGATTCAAGCCCATGAAAACGTGGAAGCATGTTGATGAAGTGGGGCTTAATTTCAAAGTTGTCCCCATTGGCCGGAGGAAGAGAAAGGCAGGTGGGAAGTACAGAACGGGTGGGATAGAAACGATCCTGGAGCGCGATTCGCTGCGGCGCTACAACAGACGGTGGTGGTGGGATATTGGTCTCCGTAGGAGGTGGAGCCAATCCAGGGGTGGTCAAAGAGATGTTCGGATTAAATCCTGACATCGCGGAAGAAGAGATTGGTGAAGGTGAAGGTGAAGATGTATGAACAGAATTCCGGTCAACGTCGGAGTTGGCCGGCAAAGGAAGGGGTGAAAGAGGAGTGGACGGAGTATCGACTTCGGAGTCGATCGCGTAGTCGGTAGCGACTAACGTAACGCGGACTAGACGGGCGCTAGTGTCCCGAGTCCAAGCGGACATACACTAAACGAGTTTAGTATAGTCAAAGCGAAGAAGGTGAGGGTAAGAAAATGTCAATGGAGAAAGGCGATGGGTGGTGGGTGAAAATGGATTTGGCGACAAAAGGGCAAGTTTTTGTAAAAGTTTTTGATTTTTTTCTTTTTTTTTTTAGAAAGATTTTTACAGAAATATGTACGGATATACGGCTTAAGCAATCACAAACAAGATATGCACAATCACACATAGATCTAGGGTAACCTAGGTCTACTAGACCTGCTCCTGAACTTGATTGTCGAAGTTAAACAGTGCCGAGAAACTGGCTTAAAAATACACTGATCACGAGGCCAGGTAAGTGCAGAGATAAGGGGAGGTTGTCCAACGCTTTCGCGAAGTTCCTTAATTAAATAACCCTTTCTCTTTCGGCGGTTGCGCCTTTAACACTTTCCTAGACACCCCGTAAACAATATACCGTTAAGCGAGATTCTAAACACGGTTTATCTTCTCCTAATGAGCGCGAAGTCCTTAGGGCTGAAGTCTAGTATTTTTTAATTTACAATGGACAATGCATATGCTTTTGTGATTTTTGGGGTCCTGGGAAGGGTGATGAAATCCCCACCCAATCTGGATTGGTTTCAAGCCCCTTAAGTCCGTATTAAAGAAATGCAAAACAGTAACAAATCAACTGCAAACAATTTTTATTTTGCGGCGCAAAGAATCCTGCACAAGAACAGTTTATTGGAAGGGGGAGAAGAATTTGCGCAAAGAAATCTGCAGAAAACACAGTTTATTGGAGTTCAGAGGAGTAGGAGAGAGGAGAGGAACACTTACAGAGAAGATGGCACACTGACCCCACTAAGTGGCCGCGGTTCCGCGGCAAAAGAGCCCTAATGCCGCGGTTCCGCGGCGGAAAAGAGGAGTTGATGCTTCATTTTTCTGGTGTGGGCTCTGTTTGGTGTCCTCTGCTTGTCTGGATGTGTGGAATTCTGATTTGCTCACTGTATCTGCTCCAGATTTTTACAGTAGACCGGATGCTTCGTTTTTGTTCGTCGCGGTGTAGCCGCGAAATGTGGGTCTATCTTCCCACGTCTTTGGCACTGTACTTGAACTCCGTACTATCCGACGTTTTTGGCGTCGATCTTGAACTTCGTATTTTCCTGCACACTTGCACAAAAGCTAATCAAAAAACAACAAGATGGTTTTTTACAAAGTATATATTTTTTTTCGTTTTTTGGTTATATTTATACTTACAAATTAACCCGAAATTACACAAGGAAATAAACTACCGTCTCCCCGGCAACGGCGCCATTTGATTGTTAGCTGTTCTGCGTGTTCAAGTTTTAGTTTAAATACCGCAATCAAGACGGTTTCGCTTGTAGCTAGCCGGATGAGTACGGGTCGTCCGCAGGGAGATGGGAGTCTTTTTCTATGTGCGTTAACGAGTTAAGTCCAGTTTTTTAGATTGGTTTGTGATTATCTAAGTGTTAAGTTGATATTTAAAGAGAGCTTGTTAGGGTTAGGATTAGGTTAGTTTGAGTTAGGAGTCTCCTCATCTTTCGTTGCCCCTCTTAATATCGGTGTTACGGTAATCGGCAACAACGGGGATTAGCACGACTAGGAAGGAACTTGCGAGTATAAGCTAGGCTTTCCAACGCATAAGTCCTTCCTTTTGGTGCTTGTCCGTCCGTTCTTGGCTCTTAGCCATAACCTCCGGTTAATTCAACCACAACCGGTCTCACTACGGAATCACCGCTATCATGTAGGATAGGGTGCCGTAAGGAGCGGATTGTGGTTCAATTAAAGGGTGTCGATTTAAGCTGTTGGGCAAGGAAAGAGTGAGAGAGATTTCCTTCTCTCAAACTTCCCTTATCCTACCCTAACAAGTATGAACTACTCACACTTCATGATTCGGAAAAATAAAACAAAACAAAAGAGGAAGATAGAAAGAAGGAGATTAGAAGTATACGACTAGCTATTTGCGACCTCACCTTGGCGAGGATCGAGCGTAAGCATCATTGTCGTATTAAGGATAACGAAAAAGAGAGAAGAAAGAAACAACAAGAAAATAACAACAACTACTTAACGAATTAAAATTACAACAATTATAGCAAAAGTAAGACAAGCATGATAATAAAATGATCTTCTTTATTCACCATTCTTCACTCACAAAGCTCACTCAAGTTTAATGGAGAAGAGAGGAGAAGAAGAAGAACATGTAATCTAAAACCTAGCAAAAAGAAAATACAAGAATGGACCCTTTCCTTCTCAAAGTTCTGGGCTATTTATAGGCTGGAGAATGGAAACCTAGTGCAACCACCAGAACAAAAACGAAAAGACAAAAATACCCCCAAAATCTCTGCACAAGCAGCGCCTAGATGGCCGCGGATCCGCGGCCTAGACCCCCCTTTGGCCGCGGATCCGCGGCCCTTTGGAGGAGTTGGGGCTTCTTATTTTTTGGGCTTTCCTGGTTTGATGTCCCCTTTATTCTGGTATAAGTATTTTCTGAATTTGGCTCCACGATTTTTCCAGAATTTCTGTTGAGTGAAAGGTGGACTTTTTGTCAAGATTTGGCATGATTGCCTCGAGCTCCGCGTAGATTTCTTGGATCTTGTGCTGCCCTTGAGCCTTGTGCATGAAAGTGACAATCGATTTGCCATTTTGTCTTCCTAAACTGGTATCTGGCAACATACGGATGAAGAGCGGAGACCGTGTTTTATCTGTGGTTGGCAGGAACCCGGATTCTGTCGTGTTTTCCATGAATTTCACCGTTTTAGAACCGAGAACCTGTATCCTGCAATTGACTAGCAAACACGGCTCAAGAGTATCTACCGATATGCAATGTGATAAAAATTGGGCGGTATGAAAATGCAAAAATCTGATATGAACACTCCTCAGAAGAAGGCATCTAACGTGATTCAAAGAAATGGTTCGCTGAGGAAAAAGCACGGGTGACCCGATCTAAGAGGAAGGAACACCGAGCAACCTTCGACAGCGAAAGAAAATTATGGTGGAAGTGTTGGCCATAGGGGGTCCCATCCTATTTATAGACTCCAAAGAAAGCATCCAACAGCCCAGATCGATTCCCGCCAAAACGAAACGTCGCGCCTGCCAGCCGTCAAAGCTCCACGTGGCAAGCGACCATTGGGGATGTCCCTTCGGTTGTAGGCGACAGCGACAGCCTGTCGCATCCGCCAACCCACGTCAGACACGTGGCCTGTAGCCTAACAGACGAATGAGCGAATCGACGTCCCCTCTTTAATGCGCGATCATTTCGCTGATCCGCTGATATCATCGGAGACACGCTCGAAGATCCAGGCACTTGGGGATACGCCACGTGGACTCGGAGATCTGAATGACGCAACTGCCCTACACCACGTCGCCCCGGAAAATCCGCACCAAGGATTTTCGGCAACAGACTGGGCCGAGAAAACCGAGCAGGACACTCTCAACCCGACCTATGAATAGGTCAGAACGAGAGTGGGGGGCTAATGATGATTCTCATAAGTGGGAATTTCTCAGATCACGACACGTGGCGAACGACGTATCACCCGCGACAGCTCATAAATGGGAATTCCTCAGATCACGACACGTGGCGAACGACGAATCACCCGTGACAGCTCACTAGACTCTTAGGGGCTACCAAGGTAAAATCAGTATGGAGCATTGATGACTTTCCTCGGTCCTTCCTCGAGCTTAAACTCCGCCTCTTACCCAAGAGCGACCCAACCGCCGAACTGGCGCCCATCCTCTTGTGCTCGTCTCCGAGCTATTGCAGAGCTGAGCTTCCTCGGCCTCCCGGCTCGTCTCCGAGCCTCCACCGGACAAAGCCTCCCCATCTCTCCCGATCAAACGAGAGCATGGGGCCTTAGCGCTTTCGCAGCGGCTCCGCGTATCTCGCCGAAGCGAGATATCCGCCGCCCCACACGCTGGCGCATCCCCCCATTAATGAGTGTATCCCGTCATTAATGGAGGGATCCCGTCATTCACGCAGACGTAATGTCAGGGGTGTAACCGAAGGCGAAGATCTCGCACATGCTCGCTCCATACGACCATTATAAAAACCCCTCTCTCAGACGACTTAGGTAAGGCAACTTGAATCCAGTAAGCCACCACTCTACTCAAATTCCTTGGCTAACTTGATCGTCGGAGGGTCCTACGGTGGTCACCCATCCCAGGACTTCTTTGCAGATAGCTCGGCTTCCATCTCAAACTCAACCCATTGAGATCCACACGCTTAAGGAGGCAACCTTCAAATTAAATCTCAACCGTTCAACAACGCTCGCGACAGATAGACAGAGGACAGCATCTGAAGGAGATCATACCCTCCATCACCAATCCTATTTTTTGATTCCAGCTACCAAACGGCCCCTAAATCTCACATCCAATTTTGACAAGGTCTGATAGCATTTTCGTAATTCCTCCTATCCACTCCTATATAAATCTTGTCCTCTCCCTCTCTTCTCCTCGGTTTAAAAATTTTTTTAAAAGGAAAAGGAAAAAGTTTAAAATTCTAAACCTGATATTTTTTCCTAAAGATGGAGTAGCTCTGTTGTTCCAGTGTTGTCAAGTCATGTGCCTGCAGTAATCACTAATGTGTTGCTCTATGTTAGAGATCTCGATATCTTGACAAGGGAGGCTCAACTCACCAAGCTTTTTGGTAGTTTCGAGGGCTTCGAATCGGCTAAGCTTTACGCCGATCAAATTGATGGTATGTTGTGTGGATACGGTTAAGATTGGATCAAATTGATGGTATGTTGTGTGGACCTCGGCGTTGAACTGTGAGGCGCCCAGCGGGCCTCAGAACGTATTGGCCTGGGAGATCTGCGGCCGTGGAAGGTAGCGACGCGGTGGTCGGCAGTGCCGACGCAGACGGAGTCTTCTCTTCCCCTATAGGGGTCCCGGTCCCGAGGCGGGGGAGCGGCGACCTGGGGATCTTGCCCTGCTATTTGGACACGGATGAGTGCCTCCACGAAGGACGAGAGTCGGTCTATTTGGCCGGCAAGGACACTAATGGCATTCGGCAGAAGAGATTCGTCCGCGCCTCCGTTGAGAGGGAGGCGGCGGCTAGTGCTTGGATTTTCGTGATGATCGCTCGCCATTGGATTGAGATCGGAAAATGAACTTTTGCTTTTGTGGAATCAAAGAGTTCCTACAGACGGCGCCAGCTGACGCGACCTGTATCACGCCAAGATTTTACCTTTCGTTGATCTGCTGATGGCGGCGATGGGTAGCTAAGATTGGATCTGGAGGATGTCGCTCCTTAAGCGTGTGGATTTGAGGTTGTGGTCCCCGAGCTACCTGCAAGGAAGTCCCGGGGTGGTTGTACCACCGAGGACCCTCCGACGATCAAGTTAGACTAGAAATCCGAGCAGAATAACAGCTTAGTAGAGTAAAAATGGCTTACTTGAACCGTCTGAAGAAGGGGTTTATATAGCGGTGTCAGCAGGTAAGGCAGGCGCGAGAATCACGCCGGCAGTTACGCTCCCCACGTCACGCCCGCGTGATGAGCGGGATCTCCCATTAATGGCGAGACATGCTCGTTAATGGGGAATCATGATGGCGTGGAACGTGAGATGTGGCCGGCGGATATCTCGCGCATGGCGAGATTCGCGGGATGGCGGTTGCGCCTGTGAGCGGTGCCGTTGGAACGTGGAACGTGCTGTAGGTCCTTTCTTGTGAGCCCTGAGACACGTCATCTGTCACGTGTCATGATCTGGGAGATCGCCGATATCGAGCATCATCAGTAAGAGATAACGATCGTGCATTCGCTCCCTGTTTTATTGTTAGTCTTATGCTAATATGCAGACATCACATCATTTTGTTAACACTGAGATGACTTGATGTCGGCCTTAGAAACAAATTTCATGGATGGAAATCCTTAAGGACTTTAATAGTGTAACTTAAAAGTTCAACGAGATCAAAGGCATGAGCGGATCTCGAACGAACTTTAAAACATGTCATGAAACCGTTTGAACTAGCATTATTGTATGAAAATATTGGTTTCTTTCACTCATTGAAGGCATGAGCGGATTAAATAACCCCAAAATGGCCTTATACGTGGATTGAATATCCTAAAATAAACTGAATGTGACATTTTTGGGGAAAATATCCTTACAGAAATACCCTTCGAAATTTTAAAATTTAATGGAGTTATCTCAAAGGCTTTGGAAGTTCGATGGCGCTTTTATGAAATATACATTTTTTAGTACAGTTGTAGAACATAAATGATATAAAAGAAAAGGTTATACAATACACGATCAATTTTATCTTGGATGTGATCGGAATTGAACCAGCGACCTCACACTTTGAAAGAAGGAAATATTGTTACTGTATGACCTATGCCCGATTGGTCAGAACAAGATCATTGAAATAGAAGAAAAGGACATCCCACACAATAGACTGTCAACGTTGGTTAAAAAACTATTTTTTGTTATAAGTTGGAGCCTTGGAGGCATAGATCATGTTTGTGCTTTGACTTCACTCTTTGGGGAAAATCATAGGCTTTTCTACTTCTTTCTCATTACGGCATTTATTAGAGTAGTTTCGATAACGATATAATTTCATTTGGCATGAATTTGTAGGTTTTTAAAGATATTACCCCCACCCCACAGCACCCCACCCCGAAAAAAAGGTCAGGTTTCACACAATATTGAAAAAAACCCGCTAGGCAACTAGTTATTTTGCGTTATATAACATAACCCAACATATTGGCTAACACAATGTTGAAAAAAAACCAGTTACGCAACTAGTTATTTTGCGTTACGTAGCATAACCCAACCTATTTGCTACGTAACTCAACCAAATAACTTAAATACAAAGTAACTTACTCTATTTTAAAACTAATTTATTTAAATTTATGATTTAAAATGAATAAATATAATTATTGAAATTAATTGATAATAGTCCATATAACTTAGGATTTACGTGACGCTATTTGCGCTTTTCGAATTTAGAAACGGGACGCTACGCTTTGCGCTATCATTGTTTTCAACATTGATTTCACAATAATTTTCTTCACGGATTGCAGTTGTTTATTCTTTTTAAACACCAAGTAATGCTCTGGCATTCTTACTTTTTAAACACCAACAATAATTTTCAAACCTACTCATATCTTTAATAAAACACCTCTTTAGAAACAAATTAAACTCAATTATGTGCTATCTATAATTATCCTAAAACAACTTGCTTCACATAAATTAACACAAAATTAACATAATACTGTTTTGCCCAAAGCAATTAATATTATTTTAAACGTCTTCGATGCGCTAATCAGGTGCGTCAATGCAAGACTTCCACAGTCCTCACACACACATATCATCTTTAATTGTCATGGTCATTTAAATAATTATATATCTTCTATCTACCATTATAGGCGTTTTCTGCATTAATGGTTGCATATAATTATAGTAATTTTGATGATAAATTTCTTTATTAATTTAACTACGTGCATCTCGCTAAAATAATGATGACACAGCAATTTAATTACGTGCATCGCACTTGTAAAATAACAATGACATGCCGTTTAATTACCTGCATTGCACATTAATCACTGATGTGATTTTTGTTTGATTTATCTAAAATAATAAGAAGCCACCTCATCAATCAATTTCAAAATCAAATGACCCCCTTCCTTTTGCTTTATAATCTATATCTATCTATATATTATTATAATGCCAAAAGAGGGATGTAAAATGCACCTGAAAAAACAACCCTCTAATTTTTTGCCACCTAAGCAATGATGATGTATTAACTTATTATGGCACATATGATTCACATAATTAAATTAATAAAATATAAAAAATAAATAGATTTGTTTGCTTCTTATTTAAATCACTTTAATACCTTTTTGAGATATATCTTAAATATTTAAAATAGCCAACTTATTAAATTTTCAAATAATTAGAAGTCTGAAAAAATCTTTAAAACCTATATTATTTAAACTATTTTTTTTTTAAAAATCTTCTCAAATCTTTGTTTAAGATCTTAAAATATACAAACGTGCATCGCACGTGCTAAATACTAATGGCGGAGATAATGCCAAAGGAGAGATGCAGGAAACATGTGAAAAAACAACCCTTTAATTTGCTGTTACCTAAACAAAGATGACGTGTCCAATTATTATGGCATGTGTGATGCATATAATAAAATTAATGATATATATATAAAAAGATTTGTTTGTTTATTACTTAAATCACTTTAATCTTTTTTGAGAAATATCTTAAATACTTTAGTTATGATAATAATGATTTTTTTTAAAAATATTTAAAATAGATAACTTATTAAATTTCCTAAAAACCCCACCAAAACATATATTATCTTAACTAATTCTTTTTTTAAAAATCTTCTTAAATCTTTGTCCATGAAATATACAAATGTGCATTGCACGTGCTAAATACCGGTGGTAGAGATATTGCCAAAGTAAAGATGCAGGAAACACATACAAAAACAACCCTTTAATTTACTGCCACCTAAACAATGATGGCGTGTCCAATTATTATGGCACGTGTGATATATATAATTAAATTAATAATATATTAAAAAAAAATAGATTTGTTAGTTCTTTAGTTTAGCTCACTTTAATTTTTTGTATGAGAAATATCTTAAATACTTTAAATTAAGATGATAAATATTTTAAGAAATATTTAAAATGGCTAACTTATTAAATGTTTAAAAAAATAAAAAGTCCTACAACAACGTTACAAGTTAAAATCTATATCATTTTAACTAATTCTTTAAAAAAATATTCTAAAATCTTTTGTCCACACATGCCAAAATATACAAACGTGCATCGTATGTGCTAAATACTAGTCGATAAATCAATACTAAGTGTTTAAATTCATAATAAGATCTACATAAATCTAAGTAATGAAATTCATAATCATCTACACAAATCTTTTGGCTATCGATAATAAAATCAATACTAAGTGTTTTCTCCATCTCTTATCCTCCTCCTTTTAAAGGAATTTTAGAAAAAGGACAAAGCTGATATTTTTCTCTCGAGATGGAGAGTACCTCCGTTATTCCAATGTCGTCGAGTGATGTGCCCGCAGTAATCACTTACATTTCGCTCTATGTTGGAGATCTTGATATCTCGGTAAGCGAGGCTCAACTCACCGGACTTTTCGGTCGTTTCGAGGGCTTCGAATCGGCTAAGCTTTGCACTGATCAAATTGATGGTCTCTCGCGTGGATATGGTTATGCTAATTATCGAACTCTTGAACAAGGTAATTATATATAAATAATTAGTGAAAATATCCTAGGGATTTATATATAATGTTTTAATTAAGGGCGATTGACTTGAGGATGTAGTTGAAGCTTTTAGTTTCACTAAGATTTAGTTCTTAATTTTCTTAATAAATACATATAAATCATATATGCACAATAAAGAAAAAGCATGCAACTATATATATGAACAATCAAAATCCTTTTTTTATATATATTTTCATGTTGCAAAAATATATTATATATATATAGATATATATATATATATATATATATAAAAGCGTGCGTGTAATTAGTGTGGTGATTTTTGCAATTTTCGCCCATTCTTCAATCAACAAGACATCAACGAAATCAAAAGGCAATAGATTGTGGCTCAATTGATTGATGGGCGGCGCAGAGGGCGGAGCCCGGAGATGGTCGAACACGCCGATGACGACCCCGAAGATGGCGATGAGAGCGAGGATATTAATCATAGGAAGCGTAGAGAAACCCTACGCTCTGTAGAATTTCATGGTAAAGATTCGAATGCATACACAAATTTTTAGGGTTAGGGTATTGGAACCCTAATTTGCATTATCCTAATCGAGTAGCAATTCTAGTTCTCAATCACCTAACCCTCGCTTCGTTTTGTGTCGATGGTTTTTGTAATTGCTTTAAAAGCCAGAACAAGAGTTAAAAGGTATGATTTTGAGCTAAACATTTCTCCATGCTTATTTCTGCATTTATTATTTTTTAGGAGTAAATTTTATAAAGCACCAACAAACTTTCAGGGTTTTTGAGATAGCATCATCGAACAAACTTTAAAAAATGTCCTGAACCCCTTTTGAACTAGCAATATTGTATGAAAATGTTAGTTTCTTACACTCGTTTTAAGGCATGAGCAGATTAAATTGCCCCAAAATAACCTTGTACGTGGATTGAATAGCCCCGAATATTTTTGGGGAAACTATCCTTACAAAAATACCTTTGGCATGTTTAAAGTTCAATGGTTCTATCTCAAAAACCTTGAAAGTTCGATGCCGCTTTATGAAATATACCATTTTTTTAGTGGAGTTGTAGAGCATAAAATGGGCATAGAAGAAAAGGTTATAGAATACTCGATTAATTTTATCTTCGATGTGATCCCTTTGGGAATTGAATTGGCGACGTCACACTTTGGAAAAGGGTAATATTGTTACCGTATAAGCTATGCCCAATTGGTTAGAACGAGATCATTGATATAGAAGAAAAGGATATCACACACAATAGACCGTCCACATTTGATTAAAAAACTATTTTTTCTTATAAGTTTGAGCCTTGGAGGCATAGCTTATGCTTGTGCTTTGTCTTCACTCTTTGGGGAAAATTATAGGCTTTTCTAATTCTTTCTCATTACGGCATTTATTAGAGCACTTTCGATATAACGGCATTTGGCATGAATTTGTATGTTTTTAAAGATATTCACACATGCACACAAACCCATGAAAAAAAAAGAATCGGGAGAAAAAGAGAATAAAATAGACCATAGGTCAGGTTTCACAATGACTTTCTTTGCGGATTGCAGTTGTTTTTTTCTTTTTAAACACCATGTAATGCCCTCGCATTCTAACTTCTTAAGGAGTCCTTCAGAAAACTGTGGTCTAGTGAATACTGAGATTCAACGTCAACTTTGGTGCAATCACTTCTTGCTCAAAGTGGGAGAACCTGTTACAATTGTTTATGCAATTGTCCTGCGTGCTTATTTGTCTTTGCGATTATGTAATTTGATATATGCATGTAGCACCATTTGGAGCATGTGGTTTCTTTATTATTTAGAAGAAGTTAAGAATGCTTATACCTAAAATTGTTGGTCCTAAAAATTATATTTCTTGGATTGCAGCTAAACATGCATTGGAGATGATGAATTATACTACTGTAAATGGAAAACCCATCCGAGTTATGCTTTCGGATAGAGATCCTAGCACGCGGAGCAAAAAAGCTAATATATTTATTAAGAATCTTGATCCAGCAATTGATAGCAAGGCTTTGCACAAAGTTTTTGTTTCCTCCGGTAATGTCCTTTCTTGCAAAGTGGCCACAGATAGCAATGGTCAGTCAAAAGGATTTGCCTTTGTACAGTTTGAACATGAGGAGACCGCACAAAAAGCTATTCAACAACATAATGGGACGGTACTTAATGACAGAGAAGTTTACGTTGGTCCCTTTGTCGGACGACAAGAAAGAGATGGAGAAAGAGGATCTCAAAAGTTTAAAAATATCTATATAAATAATTTGTCGGAAACATGTACTTATGATAGCCTGAAAGAAGAGTTTGAGAGATTTGGTCCCATCAGTAGTGCAGTGATTATGCGTGATGAAATTGGAAATTCTAAGGGCTTTGGTTTCGTATGTTTTGAGGATGAAGATGCTGCTGCAGCCGCAGTTGAAAACGTCAATGGCAAATCTATGAATGATAAAATTCTTTATGTGGGAAGGGCTCAAAAAAGATCTGAAAGAGAAGTTGAATTGAAGGCAAATTTTGAGCAAGAGAGAGCTGAAAGAATGAAAAAACATCAAGGGGCTAATCTTTATCTTAAAAACCTTGATGATTCTCTTTGTGATGATAAGCTTACAGAGCTGTTCTCGCCTTTCGGTGAGATAATTTCATGCAAGGTATGTACCCTCTCAACACTTGGATCTTAGCTTTTTGTTTAAGAAACCACATATTAGATTTGCATGCCCTAATTGTTTTTTTTAGGTCATGCTTGATTCACAAGGGCAGAGCAAGGGATTTGGTTTCGTGCAATTTACTTCGCCTGAGGAGGCAAATCATGCTGTAAGTGGGCCTTATATATATATTGGACAAGCAAGCACCCCTGGCTAGCCCAGGGTCCCATGACACCCACCCACGTACGTCTAGGATCGAACCTAGGCGTGCGCATTTAATTAAAAAAAGAAAAAAGGAAAGGGGAAATACCCTGCGCGTGTGGGGGCTCGAACACGAGACCTCCCACACCGCACGCCCATGCCACAACTAACTGGCCCATGAGAATTGAGTGTGGGCCTTAAATATATTTTGACTTGATTTTCTTCAATGATGGTAAGAGTGGACAATCTCCTTCTTGAGATAAATGTTACATAACCGATATAAAATACTCTACAGATAAATCAGATGAATGGAAAAATGATTGAAGGGAAACCGATATATGTGGCCATAGCTCAACGTAAAGAGGAAAGAGTTGCAAAACTGCAGGTATGTGCTATATGCTTCCAGAGATTTTTTTTGTTTGATATGAAAAATTTGAAAAAGCTTTTTCTTCCCTAAATTTTTTGACTGAGCAAGCTATTATTTCTTTCTTCGTAGCCCTTTATTTATTTGTGATGCTGTTTCTCTCATTAAATTTTCTGTGGCTGCACTTCTACTCTTTATAGCGATCCACTGGACACGTGTGATTTGCTGCTGTTTGTCATTCCTACACTCTTTGTTAGTATGTTAACAACAACAACAACAACTGAGCCTTTTATCCCAAGCATATGGGGTAGGCTACATGAACCAACATGAGAATCGCGCCGGGTCCAGCACATGAATCCTCCGACTCCACTCACTCCTACCGAATAATATACTTTCATTGGGTCCTTTGGCAACCATATCGTTTCGTATCACCTCCATCCATGTTTTCTTCGGTCTCCCTTTTACCCTTTTGCCATTGCCCATATCGAGAGTATCTATTCGTCGAACCGGTGCTTCCATAGGTCTGCGTCGCACATGACCAAACCATCTTAGCCGGTTTTCCCGTATCTTCTCCTCCACAGGTGCTACACCAACTTTTGCATGAATATCCTCATTTCGCACATTATCTTTTCTAGTGTTACCGCACATCCAACGAAGCATGCGCATCTCCGCTACGTGCATCTTCTGTGTATGATACTTCTTAGGAGCCCAACATTTTGTACCATATAATAAGGCATGCCGAATAGCGCTCAGATAAAACCTCCCTTTCAATTTTAACGGAAAGTGACGATCACACAAAATCCCTGTTGTACTCCTCCATTTCAACCAACCAGCTTGGATCCTTTGATTAACATCACTATCGATCTCCCCATTCTTTTGGATTTTGTTAGATGGCATAAATTATACTTTTAAAATTGGACTAATATATTTATCGCTTGAGCCTTGATTATAAAATTGCTTTTAAAAGTAAGAGCCATTGGGACCCGTATAAAGTGAGCAATCAGTGTTGGTCCCTTGCCGATTGATGATGCTGGTGCATGCACATCAGTTTGCATTGCATGGTGCTCCTTCCTAATTGTAACTTACATTCTTCTTCTATCTCAATACTTTAACAACAGGAAATCCTGATGGATTTGCAAAATACAGTATAAAAGAGGTGACTAGGCCAGCCATGCTCCTACGGTTAGGGAATAATCCCGCCGTAGTCACACTTCAGTTTCTAGCATTACATGGTAGTCGGTAAACAGTACTAGAGTAAAGGAAATCATAGTTCACAATTTTATTATATTACAATAAAGGAGTTCGAGATACATTTATTTTGCATAAAAAAATAACTAACTAACGAAATACAATGTGCTTAAAGCAAAAAGAAATGGCGCCGATGTTGCGGTCTAGACTTCCGCGATCTCGAATAGCAGGTACTGCTTCTGGGCTGGATCCACTTCGTCCTCTGAGCATGCACACTAAAGTAGTCAGGGCGACACATATAGCAATAAATATATATGATGGGTACAATACTATTAAACATGAAAGGTGCAACAGAATACAGAACATAAGAATAATGAACATCAGTTGAATATGAACAGTGCGATATAAGTATCATGTCAGTAAACCAGGCAATGTGTATGTCACTATTTATCAGTCACTAAGTCCATGAAATCAATTGGTGGAAAGGATGCTCGTGTTTAACCAGGGTCTCGTGCATGCCCGAGACTATGGTCCACTGTTGCCCGGGACATAACCCTGCAGCCGTGCCGCTAGGCCCACGACCTAATGTATATATATATCACTAATATCGAATGATCATTCTCTAAGTCACTTACCTCGCTAAATACGAGTTCAATTCCACCTTGATTTCCCCATTCCCCATGTTATAGTATATATTCAAGTATTAGATAGGTTGTGAACAATTACGTATCGTTTTCACTTTCAATCACGTTTCCACTTATCAATATCACTTTCGTACTTGCCACAACCCAATCACTAACACTTATATATCGGCAATGCACAACAGTCGTTAGGTCTCAATATAAACGATCACTATGCAGAAGATATAAAGCAAGCAAAAAACTAGGTAGAAATGCACTGAATAGATATTCACTAAATTATGACACCCAACGCCATATAACTTGAAAAATTTATCATAAATCACACGTATAGAATCGACCAAAACAATATAAAAGACGTATGAAGTATACTTGATTATCTAAGCAGTAAAATTAATTTCATGTCAATAGGAATTCAGGTTAGGAACTTATCATTTTAAATCAGCGATCCGTTGCTGAAATTCCGGTTTCAAAATTGCAATTTCGCGCGCTGTTTACTAGGGATTGTGTTTAGATTCAGGTATTTTCCCGGTTGAATAAAACCTAGTTCTATCTGTTAGGTTTCCAACGCATCAAACGGATTAATAATAAACTTTCTGTACTAGAAGATATGTCCTGTTTAGTGTGAAGGTGAAAGAAATGTCACTGCAGAAACTGCAGAACACGTTGACATTCTAAAATACAAACTAAATATCAAACGACTGTGAAATTGAACGAGACAAGATCCATGTATTAGATAGCTAAATTATCTACGCGACTATATATGACTCCGTGCATTTTCAGTTTTATAGGAACGTGCGGGTATTTAAATTCAGGTATCCTCGTGGAATGCTGCTCCGGATTGCAGTCCAGAGCCGCATTCCCGGTCAATTCTCGTTACAGTGGTCTATCAGCATTGAAGGGTAAACTTTAGAAGGTTCTAGTTTATCAAGTCGGCTTCGATACGAGCCGTAGTACATTACATTCCAATCTGTATTGAATTTAATATATATTTTTCAACGTGACATGTGCAGAGCATTCCAGTTTTAGCGTCGTCTTTAGGGGGCGACTTTACATGATTATAAACACGATATTTTGCATCCAAATTTCTACACGACATTCGTAATCAGTAAATGGATCTAACTATCGCAAGTTCCGCCATAATAAGATATGTTTTGGTTTATAGTTCGCATCGAACACTTAGGGTAGCGTTTGGTAATCGGTCGAAAACACAAGATTTTCTTAACCAACAAGCGATAATTAATTCTTATAAATTCTAAATGATATCAATACAGGCTAACCAACCGAGTTGGGTTCGATTTATTACTACCAACATGATGGCTTAAGTATAAGTATTCGATTTATTACTTAACGTTATTTAGATATATAAATGTATATACCCACACACACATATATATACATATCTATTTCTAATTATCTAGCATTAACATTAATCTATAAAATTATAATAGCATGAGTAGCAAGAGATGGGTTTTCTCTTGTCTTTGGCGAAAGTGGCACGACAAAGACGGCGGGCACGACATGGGCACAATCACGGCAGCGGCAACAAGCTTGGGCTCAGCTAGCTACGGGGTTCTGGGCTGATGGCTCGAGCTGGAGGAGGAGCTGGGGCAGGAGTGACGTCGGGGCGGTCGGAGAAGGATGATGGGACAATGGCTGAGTTGGCGATGACTCCGACAGAGGCGATGCACGGCGGCGGCAGCAACGGCTAGGGTTTGGGGGGTTAGAGCTCGGGTGTTGTGTCGTAGGGGTGTTGGTGCGTGGCGTGATAGGAAGGAGGTCGACGGTGGGTTTGGTGGTGATGTGGAAGTTGGTGGATCGATTGAGGAGATTGGGTTCGAGGGAGATGACGGTAGAGGTTGCGGTAGTGCTCAGGTGGTCGCGGTTGGGGAGAAGAGATCGGCGGAGGTGATGAGAAGGTGTTGCTGGTGGTCGTCGGTGATGAGGGTCGGAGCTTGGAGACGGGGAATTGAGTCTGAGATAGGGAAAACGAGCAAGATGGGATAAAAGTGGGGCTCGGTTGGAGGAGATGACGTTGAGGAGATCGTGGGGTCGGCGCGCAGATCACACGACCGTTGGCGACGAGAATTCGTCGTAAGTGGAGCGGGTCTCGTAGGCGCGGCGTGAACGAGAAGGAGCCGTTGGCGAGAGAAAACGAGAGGGGATGGAGATGGAGGCGGCTGCGACGAGGCGAGGACGAGGTCATCGTGGAGGAGGGCGCGGGTCTTGCGGCGACGGCGCGAGGAAGGAGGAGACGTAGGAAAAGGCGGGAAAAGAAAAGAAGAGAAGGAGAAGAAGTGTGGGAGTCGGGTTGAGTACGGGTCGGGTTTGGGTAGGGATAAGGAACAAGTTGGGTTTAGATTAGGAATAATTTAATAAATAAAATAATAAAATAATAAAAATATATTAAAAAGGAAAAAAATCTGAAAAATACGGAAAATGTATATACGGAAACTGGGGATTTACATCATACCCCCTTACAAAAATTTCGTCATCGAAATTAAAGAACGAAAACAACGGAACAACACTACTCAAACATGTGCGGAAAACGTGAACAGATGTCCTCCTCGCGTTCTCAGGTAAACTCTTCTGGAGAACGACTACCCCAAGAAACTCGAACCAAGGGAATGACTTTGTTCTTTAGCACTTTTTCCTGACGATCGAGAATGGTGGTAGGCTGCTCCTCGTAAGACAGATCGGTGCCTAACGTTAACTCTGAATGGTCCAAGATATGACTGTCATCTCGAACATAGCGCCTCAACTGAGATACATGGAAAGTATTGTGCACACCAGCTAGCGATGGAGGCAAGGCAATCTGATAAGCCACATCTTCTACTCTAGCACTTCAAAAAGTCCGATGAATCGGGGACTGAGTTTCTCGTGACTACCAAACCTGATCACTCCCCGAGTGGGCGATATCTTCAGAAACACGTCACCAATACCAAACTCCAACGACCTTCTGCCGGCATCTGTCCAACTCTTCTGTCTGTCCTGAGCCGCCTTGATACGTTGCCTGATCGTCTGAACTTTGCTCACTGTCTGCACTATAAGCTCAGGGCCCAACAACCTTCGTTCACCCATGTCATCCCAACAAAGGGGGGATGACACTTCTGTCCATACAGAGCCTCGAACGGTGCCATCTGGATGCTAGCTTGGTAGCTGTTGTTATATGAAAACTCCACCAGATGGAGGTGATCCTTCCAAGAGTCCTGAAAATCAAGCATGCATGCCCTCGGCATATTCTCGAGCATCTAGATAGTACACTCGGATTGCCCGTCTGTCTGCGGATGATAGGCCGTGCTGAACTTGATACACGTGCCTAAACTCTCCTGCAGGATCTTCCAAAAATGGGAAATGAACCTGGTGTCTCGATCAGACACGATACTAACGGGCACCCGGTGCAGTCTCACAATCTCCTGCATACACTTCTCCGCAAGCGACTCCATCGATTGTCCGACTCGGAAGGGTATGAAATGTGCTGCCTTCGTGAGACGATCAACAATAACCCAGACAGCATTTCTGCCCCTTGGACTTCGAGGTAGTGCCGTCACGAAATCCATGGTGATGTGTTCTCATTTCCACTCTGGCACTGGAAGCGGTTGCAACAACCCTGCGATCCTCTGATGCTCGGCTTTCACATGTTGGCATACCATACACTTGGAGACGAAGAGAGCAATCTCCCTCTTCATCCCGTTCCACCAGAAGTGTTGCCTTAAGTCTTTGTACATCTTGGTGCCACCTGGGTGCACCGAGTAAGCGGAACTATGTGCCTCAGCTAGAAATTCATCTTGAATACCCCTTTTGGAACACACAATCGACTGCCAAATCTTAGAGAGCCATCTCCGTGAATCTGCAAATCCGTCCTCAAACCAGCCTCAACTAACCCTCTGAACTTCTGCAACCGAGAGTCTCCAGCCTGCATAGCTTTGATGCGATCTATAAGCGATGATTGAACTTTCAACTGCCAGAGCTGTCCGGGCACACTCGGTGTAACTACCTTCAACTCGAGTCTTTGAAGGTCATCGAGAACCCCCTTCTGACAAGTCAGCAACGCAGCCGACGGCCTGCGACTGAGAGCGTCAGGAACGACGTTCACCTTCCCCGGATGATACTGCAGATCAATATCGTAGTCTGCCATCAATTCCAACCACCGGCGTTGTCTCATATTCAGCTCCTTCTTAGTGAACACGTATTTCAAACTTTTGTGATCTCTGTACACTTCCACTCTTTCGTCTAGCAAATAATGCCTCTATATCTTTAAAGCGAACACAACGGCCGCTAACTCCAGGTCATGCGTGGGGTAGTTCTTCTCGTGAGTTTTCAGCCGACAAGAAGCGTAAGCCACCATCCGACCGTACTGCATTAATACACAACCCAAACCTTTTCCCGACGCATCACTATGAACAACCAAGCCATCCGAGCTGTCTGGCACAGTTATGATTGGGGCCGTGGTCAACTTTAGTTTCAACAACTCGAACGCCTGGGTGCACTCCTCCGACCAAGCATACGGCTCCTTCTGTGTGAGCTTTGTCAAGGGTTACACTACTCTGGCAAAATCTTGGACGAACCGTCGATAATACCTAGCCAATCCCAAGAAACTTCTTATCTCAGCAACTGATTTCGGCGTCGGCCAGTCTCTGAAAGATTCGATTTTCTTCGGATCCATTGAAATGCCGTCACTCGAAACGACATGCCCCAGATATTGCACCTTGTCGAGCCAAATCTCTCACTTGCTTAGCTTAGCATAGAGCTTCTCCTCCCGCAGAACCTGCAATACAATTCGTAGGTGCTCGGCGTACTCCTCTCGACTTCTCAAATAGATAAGAATGTCATCGATGAATACGACAAAAAACTGATCCAAGTACTTGGAGAAACCATGTTCATCAAGTCCATAAATATGGCCAGTGCATTGGTAACACCGAACGGTATCATAAGAAACTCATAATGGCCATATCGGGTTCGGAAAGCCGTCTTGCATACGTCCTCTGCCTTAACCCTTATTTGGTGATACCCCGACCGAAAGTCTAGTTTTGAGAAACCCGAGCACCACCCAGCTGGTCAAACAAGTCGTCGATGCGAGGAATGGGATACTTGTTCTTCACGGTCATCCTGTTCAACTCCCGGTAGTCAATGCACATGCGCAAGGAACCGTCTTTCTTCTTAACCAGTAATCCAGGAGCACCCCACGGGGAAACGCTTGGATGGATAAATCCCTTGTCTAAAAGATCTTCTATCCGTTTCTTTAATTCTGCCAACTCCACTGGCGCTATCTTGTAGGGAGCTTTGGAAACTGGCGCCGTTCCTGACATCAGGTCGATCGAGAAGCTCAATACGCAAAGCGGGGGTAAACCAGGTAGATATTCAGGGAACACATCAAGAAACTCTCGAACTACCTCCGGTGCTGGCTCCTCGTCTATCTCCATAGCTATCAAGGTCTTCGGCTTTGCTCGGAATTTAGCTGGTTCCAAAGACTCGCTGCCGCCCACGAACACGAACTCCGGGTGATTAGGAATGAGAAAAGTCACACTCTTAGCCCGGCAGTTGATAACAGCATGGAACGTGCTCAACCAATCCATCCCAAGAATGGCATCGTAGCTACCAGTCCCAATCAGAAGGAAGTTTGCATAAAGTTCCCTGCCACAAACCACCACAGGGCATAACCTACACTCTTGGTTGGACACAATAATTCTGTTACCCGTATGTATCTCCTAACCCTTGGTCAACGGCTTGTGAGGTCTAGAGCGCGTGTCAACAAACCATATAGAAATAAAGCAATGCGAAGCACCCGAATCAAAGAGAATTCTAGCTGGTACAGAATAAACAAGGAGGATACCTGTAACTACTTCTCCAGAAGCCTCTGCCTGCTTGGCGGACAGGGTAAAAGCTCGTTCCTGATTCCGACCAGTACCAGTATGCCTCTGATCGAATAACGCTGCTGGGATACCAGAGGTGGACCCCTCTGAGCTGAAGTGCCGTACGACGGTTGATGTTGCTCGAACCCTCCCTGTAGCTCGGATCTCTGAAGCACCCGCTAACCCTGTGCTCGCTGGATCCGCAAAGCAGACACTGCCCCTGGGCTCTGCGACAATCTCTCTGCATGTTTCCTGTTCTCTGGCAATAATTGCAAAACAGGGCCCTCCGCTGCGGCTGCTGAGGTGAGAAGGTATGCTTCATCTGCGTAACACCCGGCCTATGGATTGGGATCATTCCATGGGGAGGAAAGGTAGCCCGTGCTGGAACTACGCGGGGTCTCCTGTCCACCGATCGTTGGCCCTTGGCCTTCTTCGCCAATCTTTCCTGTACTCGGGCAGCGTTCAACATCTGAGCGAAGGTCGGCAGATTGAGAGACGCGATAAGTTGCTGTAGTTCAATATCGAGCCCCTGCTAAAACCGTCTTGCCCTGGCGGCTTTGGTAGCTATCATGTACGGTGCGAAGCGACTCAGCCGGTTAAACTCTGCGGCGTAGACATCCACTGAGCGTCCATTTTGCTTCAACATGATGAATTTCTCCTCCATCTCGGCCTTGGCAGTAGCCGGAAAATAGTGATCTAGCTGAGAACGTGTCCCATCTGATAGGTTTCTTTAGCCGGCTTTCCTCTACGGACCACCACGTGCGAGCCTCGTCTTCTAGCTGGATCTTCACTACGCTCACTCGGTTATCGTCAGGAACCCAAACGGCCATCAAAAGGTTCTCCACGTTGACGAGCCATTGCTCTGCCTCGAGTGGATTTGCCTATCCTGTGAAAACTGATGGATGAAGCCTTCTAAAGTCCGAAACGGTACCAATCCTAGCCTGTGTAGTCGGTATGAGGGCGCCCTCGGGGGCGGCGGGAACAGCCGTAGATCTTCAGGGCGGTAATTGCGGTTTCCTGTACCGCTTTCAATCCCTCAGCCAAGAGATCGGTCTTCCTCTCCTGAGCCTGGGCTAGGGTCGTTAGTGTGCTAAGAATCTTCTCGGTACGATCGTGGGAATCGGTACCTGAGGAGTTGCCCGAGGAGTCCATATTTCTTAAAAAGATCAAAAGAAATTAGATTCAAACAAGGGCTACACGATAATTCAACGAGAATTAGAAAGTGAAAAGAAATGTAACAACGCATACGTTAAGGGTGTAACTCAATTTAGGGATCTCTCGACCGAACTGTAATTTCATCCAAAACCTGAGCTCTGATACCAATAAAACTATGTCACGCATCGCTTCCCAAAATACGGAATATGAGGGGTGACTAAGCCAGCCATGCTTCTACGGTCAAGGAATATTCCTACCGTAGTCACACTTCGGCTTCTAGTATTATATGGTAGTCGGTAAACAGTACTAGAGTAAAAGAAATAACAGTTCACAACTTTATTACATTACAATAAAGAAGTTCGAGATACATTTATTTTGCATAAAGAAATAACTAACCAACGAAATACAATGTGCTTAAAGCAAAAAGAAATGGCGCTAATGTTGCGGTCTAGACTTCCGCGATCTCGAATAGCAGGTCTTGCTCCTGGGCTGGGTCCACTTCGTTCTGTGAGCATGCACACTCAGGTCGTCAGGGCGATACATATAGCAATAAATATATATATGATGGGTACAATACTATTAAACATGAAAGGTGCAACAGAATACAGAACATGAGAATAATGAACATCATTTGAATATGAACAGTGCGATATAAGTATCATGTTAGTAAACCAGGCAATGTGTATGTCACCACTTATCAGTCACTAAGTCCATGAAATCAATTGGTGGAAAGGATGCTTGTGTTTAACAAGGATCTCGTGCATGCCCGAAACTACGGTTCACTGTTGCCCGGGGCATAACCCTGCAGCCGTGCCGCTAGGCCCATGACCTAATGTATGTATATATATATATATATAGATATAGATATATATCACTAATATCGAATGATTATCCTCTAAGTCACCGTATCTCGGTAAATACGAGTTCAATTCTACGTTGATTTCCCCATTCCCTAGGTTATAGTATGTATTCAAGTATTAGATAGGTTGTGAACAATTACGTATCGCTTTCACTTTCAATCATGTTTCCACTTATCAATATCACTTTCGTACTTGCCACAACTCAATCACTAACATTTATATATCGACAATGCACAACAGTCACTAGGTCTCAATATAAACGACCATTATGAAGAAGATATAAAGCAAGCACAAAAATAGGGAGAAATGCACTGAATAGATATTCACTAAATTATGACACCCAACGCCACTTGACTTGCAAAATTTACCATAAATCACACGTATAAAATCGATCAAAACAATATAAAAGGCGTACGAAATATACTTGATTATCTAAGCAGTAAAATTAGTTTCATGTCAATAGGAATTCAGGTTAGGGACTTATCATCATTTTAAATCAGCGATCCGTTGCTGAAATTCCGGTTTCAGAACCGGAAGTCCAATTTCGCGCACGGTTTACTCAGGATTGTGTTTAGATTCAGCTGTTTCCCCAGTTGAATAAAACCTAGTTCTATCTGTTAGGTTTCCAACGCATCAAACGGATTAATAATAAACTTTCTGTACTAGAAGATATGTCCTGTTTAGTGTGAAGGTGAAAGAAATGTCACTGCAGAAACTGCAGAACACGTCGACATTCTAAAATACAAACTAAATATCAAATGACTATGAAACTGAACGAGACAAGATCTGTGTTAGCTAACTAAATTATTTACGCGGCTATATATGACTCCGCGCATTTTCAGTTTTATATAGGAACGTGCAGGTATTTAAATTCAGGTATCCTCGTGGAATGCTGCCCCGGACCGCAGTCCAGAGCCGCATTCCCAGTCAATTCTCGTTACAGTTGTCTATTAGCATTGAAGGGTAAACTTTATAAGATTCTAGTTTATCAAGCCGGCTTCGATACGAGCCGTAGAACATTACATTCCAATCTGTATTGAATTTATTATATATTTTTCAACGTGACATATGTGATGCATTCCGGTTTTACCTTTAGGGGCGATTTTATATGATTATAAACACGATATTTTGCATCCAAATTTCTACACGATATTCGTAATCAGTAAAGAGATCCAACTATCACAAGTTCCGCCATAATAAGATATGTTTTGGTTTATAGTTCGCATCAAACATCTAGGGTAGCGTTTGGTAATCGGTCGAAAACATAAGATTCCTTAACCAACAAGCGATAATTAATTCTTATAAATTCTAAACGACATCAATACGGGCTAACCAACCGAGTTGGATTCGATTCATTACTACCAACATGATGGCTCAAGTATAAGTGTTCGATTTATTACTTAACGTTATTTAGATATATAAATGTATATACCCACACACACATATATATATACATATCTATTTATAATTATCTAACATTAGCATTAATCTATAAAATTATAATAGCATGAGCAGCAAGAGATGGGATTTCTCTTGTCTTTGGCGAAAATGGCACGACAAAGACGGCGGGCACGACACGGGCGCGATCACGAAAGCGGCAACAAGCTTGGGCTCAGCTAGCTATGGGGTTCTGGGCTGATGGCTTGAGCTGGAGGAGGAGGAGCTGGTGCGGGAGTGACGTCGAGGCGGTCGGAGAAGGAGGATGGGACGATGGCTGAGCTGGCAATGACTCCGACATAGGCGATGCATGGTGGCAGCGGCAGCGGCTAGGGTTTGGGGGTTAGAGCTCGGGTGTTGTGTCGTGGTGGTGTTGGTGATGGCTCGCAAGTGTGGTGTGATAGGAGGGAGGTCGACGGTGGGTTTGGTGGTGATGTGGAAGTTGGTGGGTCGATAGAGGAGTTTGGGTTCGAGGGAGATGACGGTGGAGGTTGCGGTAGTGTTCAGGTGGTCGCGGTTGGGGAGAGGAGATCGGCGGAGGTGACGAGGAGGTGTTGCTGATGGTCGTTGGTGATGAGGGCCGGAGGTTGGAGATGGGGAGTTGAATTTGGGAGTGGGAGAGAGGGAGAGGGAGAGAGAGAACGAGCAAGATGGGATAAAAGTGAGGGGCTCGGTTGGAGGAGATGACGTTGAGGAGTTCGTGGGGTCGGCGCGCAGATCACGCGTCCGTTGGCGACGAGAATTCGTCTTAGGTGGAGCGGGTCTTGCCGGCGCGGCGTGAGCGAGAAGGAGCCGTTGGCGAGAGGAAACGAGAGGGGATGGAGATGGAGACGGTTGCGACGTGGCGAGGACGAGATCATCGCGGAGGTGGGCACGGGTCTTGCGGCGACGGCTCGAGGAAGGAGGAGACGTGGGAAAGGGCGGGAAAAGAAGAGAAGGGGAAGGAGAAGAAGTGTGGGAGTCAGGTCGGGTTTGGGTAGGGATAAGGAATAAGTTGGGTTTAGATTAGGAATAATTTAATAAATAAAATAATAAAATAATAAAAATATATATAAAAGGAAAAAAAGGAAAAAAATTCTGGAAAAAATACGGAAAATATATATATGGAAACTGGGGATTTACACGAAGTCTCTATGCTTAAGTTGACGCCTGTCTATGGATTCATATGTAATCTTGACCGTCACCTATTATTTAAACAAAAAGTTTAAATAGAAGAATAGGTTAACATTATGTATTTGTGAAGTGGGAAACTTCATATATATTGTTGACACTCACCTGTTTTCTAATGCCCCGTGCATGTGTCCTCACTCATTCTAATGCCCATGCTTTTGCATGACTCGACTTGCTGCTGCTGCAATTATTTATTTATTTATTTATTCGCAGGCCCACTTTTCTCAACTTAATATTCAAAGTCCAATGGCAACAACACCTACTCCATCAGTTCCTGTGTACCATCCTGATCCACCTAGGCCTGCACGTCCGCCGCTTTACTATGGTCAAGGACCTCAAGGTGCTCCTGGCCTCATGATGCCTCGAACTGCTTCTTTTGGCTTTCCACAGCAACTATTTCCAGGAATCTGGCCTGGTGCCGCTCCAAGCTTTATTACGCCTTACCCTGTTCAGAGGCCGGGGCAGGCCGGGCAGAGCACAGGGATTAGGCGAGGAAGAATTGAGCAGCCGCAGATTCAGCAACCTCAGGTATAGCAAACTCTTGAGCCAGCATGCTTGCGTTTTTTTATTTTATTCTTTGTTCGGTTGGTCAGCGTATAACACATAAACGGATTATATGCTGCATAATCGGGTCACGCGTGATTACACAATATTGTATTTTTAATACAAATAATTTAGAAATATCCTTCGAAAATATTTAAAAGATAGAAGAAGATATTATGCATATAGGGACAATAAAGAAAGGAACTGGCCTTTTATTTATTAGTTATTTACCTTGCATATCCTGTGGGCTATGCATATTGTATGTGTCCATTTAGGTGACCACTCTGCCATGTATGTTGCCTAGGACCAATTCTGCGGTCATTCACCCTTATAATACTATTCAATGCACTTGATAGCCGAAATATTTTCAGTGGACAACCAAACGGCCTTTTAAACCTTGTTTTACAACAGTGCTTTTATATATCGATTGCATAAACCTGTCAGCTGACTACCTACAAACGCTAAGCACGATAAGCGGGCATCATTTTTTGCTTCTTAGCTATACACGCGCGCGCACCCCACTAAAATAAAAGAGGACAAGGCTCAGGCCTCCTTCAATTTGATATTTGATAAAGATGTCACAAGTCGACTGTAGATTTAACATAGAGAATGATCTCGAACCATACGCTCCTTCATCCTTGCTACGACAGCATGTCAAAAGAATTCTGTTTTACCTTTTATCAAATGAGGAGTTTTCATTTTTATGGTTTTTCTCAATTTTCCACTTTCTAGTTTTCCTAGACTATTTCCTGAAGGCAAGGAAAGGTAGAATGTTGCCCCTGCTTTAGCTCTGGGTTTTGAATCCGGCTGTGATGCTCATCCAGTAGATAGGTAATCCGTGAATTAATTTTTTCAGCTGCCAAACATTGCTCGAGACAAAGAAAATAATTAATAATTAGCCTATATAATGGGTTCAAGTTCTTTCGTCTAACCACCGGACCTTTACTATTCAATCATCACTTGAAGCCTTTATAAGATGCATATTTGTTTTAGTCCTGGTTTTGTATTCAAGATATATTGGAGTTGCACGTGTGGCATTAACAGATTAACTGCTTAGGCATGCAATTATAATTATTCTCTGGAAGTTTTTTCGCCCGTCCATCTCCACTTCTGTGTGGTTGAAGTTCAAATAACCACAACATTTTTGGTTAGCTTTTTTGTCGACGTCGTTGTCGCTACCCCATCACCAAACTAATGCTAACAAACAAGGTTTCGTAGATATCCTTATCCTCCCCCCCCCCCACCCCATAAAAAAACACCATCCGTTTTACTGGAGCTTTCTTTATATAACGAACAAAATTTTCGTCAAACGAAGGAAAATATTGACAGGATTTTGGTATGTTCTAATCTTGGATTGAGGACTTTTCACAGTTACCAAAGAGCATTGTATACAATTTGATACATTACAATTTATGCTTTATAATGCCAAAAACAGTCCCACAATTATTCTGGATGCATTGGAAACGGTGACGGTATGGATACAAATCCGTTACAGATTCGTCTCTTCAACAAAAAATCCGTCCGACATAGGGTTTTGTTATCTTTTGAGTTGATAATTTATGTATTTTTAGCAAGCTGAAGACCCGTGCTGTTTATTCGTGAATCTTTTGTTTGGCAAGCTGTTGTTTTTCTAGAAGCTATTCTTTTTCGTGTTCTGACTTCAGCGTTTTTTCTTGTTATCATATTTACGATTTTACTTCGTCTCTGTAATTTTGGTTCAGGGTTCATGTTATGGGAATGATTTTGGCACTAGTTTCCATTAACATGAACAAGCTTGCATCTGAATTATATTAAGTTTGATGTTGGATTTTTATTTTTATTTTCATTTTATCCAGCCAGTGCAGTTGAATGCTAATAATGCTGTGGGCCCATCTATGAGGCCTCAGGGCCTAATGGTTCCGATGATGCTGGTGCCTCTTGATGCTAGAAGCATGAAAGTTGCTCCAGTGGATGCAGACCGTTCTCCATCAATCCCGATATCATCGCTCGCCTCTACTTTAGTTTCAGCACCTCATGAGCAACAGAGAAGGGTATGAATTTATCGACTCGTCCTGAATTATGTATTACTAAAATATCTTACCTGCATCGCATGTGCATTGAAAAGTGTAAATTGAAGATTATGCGGTAGTGATTTAAACCCAACCTGTAGGAAATGGGCAATTTTTTTTATTAAAAAAATGCCGCAGACCTGATTTAAACAAAATATCCAGGACCTGATTTTGATTATCATTAAAGGAATATAGATATTCTATCGTAATGTCAGTGTTGCCAAGTTTTTGATAATTTTATGTCATGTTCGTGTCCTGTGTCCGTCTCATACTTAGGCACATGATTTATGCATAATGTTTTTTTTCCCTCCGGAGAAGAATAAACAATGTATGCATTGGTGCACGATTGCATTCTTCCCTCCATACATAAGGATTTTATGACCATTTTTTCTTTCACACACACACACATTAGAATTATTTTGAAGCGTCGCAAGACCCGGGATCGATCGGTAACCTAATATAAAATGCATGTGTGCTTTTTCAGATGCTAGGTGAGCAATTATACCCGCCTGTTGCACAATTGGTGGGAGATCAAGCCGGCAAAGTGACTGGAATGCTGCTGGAGATGGATCACGCAGAGGTCCTCCACCTCATTGAATCTCCAGATGCATTGCAGAAGAAAGTCAAGGAAGCCATGGAAGTCCTGAAAAATTCAGCTGCCACCCACTCAGAGGATGCCGCATTAGAGTGAATTAATTCAAGTGAAGCTGCTTTGCTTCTTTCCTTCTTTTTTTCTTTTTCCCATTTTTATCAAACTTTTTGTGGAGATTTGGTGTGGTATGAGTGAAAAAAGCATAAATAATTTTGGCCTTTTAACTTGTTTTGCAGTCCTGTTTAATTATGTGTATTTTCTGGATAATTTTATGACATTTGTGTAATAAACTTACGAGACTTTTGTCGTGCATGTTGGTAGTTAATTTCTGTGTAATTTTGAGGAAACTGTGTTGTGTCTTGCCTTCCACATCGTGATGGTGGGTGGGTGTTACTTATGGGGGCTAATTGAGGCAAGGTAATATGTACGATATAACTTCCTGTTAACAAACATGGAACTTTGCATTTTATTTCCTGAATGATAGTCTGTTATAGAATATAAAACTCATTATAACTTCGGAGTTATGGTAGTGGACGGGACGTTTGATATGATATTAGAATATAAAATAATAACCCTCATGCCTCAACCCTTGTTATAATCTGTCATGTCCCGCTTTCTAAAATACGGAATACGAGGGGTGACTAGTCCAGCCATGCTTCTGCGGTCGAGAAATGAATCCGCTGTAGTCACATTTTGGCTTCTAGCGTTACATGGTAAACAGTAAGTAATGTTAACATGTGATAAAATATCAAAGAAGGTATCAGCAGCAAGTCCTGCTATAACGATATCAATGGTAAACGAGAGTCTCAATAAGGGAAAAAGGCGCCCACATAGATATAGTGATACAACAACTGAACTATGCAATGATACACAAGTATAATGCATATCAAAAGACAAATCAATAAAAGCTACCCCGCAAGGGGCTCACAAGAGAGAACAAAGAATACCAAATAAAACTGCTAAAGACCCGCCAATCACTGAACCTCAGTCTGCTCCTCGAGATATCCGTAATCCAGCTCCGACGGAAACCTATCTCGAAACCTGGTCACCAAGTGTCCAGGGGTGTCAAATCACCCGCAAGTATTCAGGTGTGCCACAGCGCACGTGCAGCGGTGCAGTGCACAGTAAGCAGTCAAAGTGTATGTCAAATGTAAGCATGCAGGCAATGGCGTATACATAGGAATAAATATCACGTTACAAAATGAAACAAGTAATCAGGACGTCCTACGGTTAATGTCACTAAGTATGTATATAGTGTAAGTTCTTTGAAATTGATCGGTGGTGGCCTGAGTCACCCGGTCCACCGGCATCATGAACAAGGAAGCTGTTTGGGGCCCATAGACTATGCCTCCAGATGAGGTGGAGCGCGAGTTACAGTTGCAGTTGGAATACTTCTCGCAAGTGAATGCCATTGATGTTTCACTTTCTGCGCCAATCAAGAAACCAAATCTTAGTATCTCGAACCCAAGGGCAACCATATCAAACCGCGATTCGTTCGCGAACACGACACACGAAGTGCGGAGTGGAAAGAGGAAAAGGTCCCACCGGGCATGCCAGAATCTGTTTACCGCCGGAAACCGGGAAGACGCGATGAACGTCTTGCCTGAATCTGGGGGCAGATGCTAATTGGTGCTATCCGTCCATCTCTCCGATGATGCCAAGTTGATTTATGGCGCCGTGTATCGAAGGTTTAAACGGATGCGGCCGATTTAGCAGACTTCGTCAGATTCCCCCTCGTTTGAGGGGTTTTTGATTGTGGGGACGCTCTTCCCTGCAGGCGCAAACCCCTGCAGTTAATTACGCTACCGCATCGCGATAACAACTTTCTCCTTCTCCAGATGGTCACTTCGTGTCGTGGCTGTTTGTTTTGTTTGTGGTTGCCCGTGGATTGTATACAGAGACTAATTTATGTTGTCGCCCGTAGAACGTGGATTAGTCTAAATCCGTATCTTCTTAGATTTGGGTTTGGGGGTTGTGTTTAAGGATACGTTAGTCTCATTTGAGACTAAGATCAACTTAAACATTTGTTAATGATACGTTAGTCTAATTTTAGACCAAGATCAACTTAACAGGATCGTTTAGATCCAACAAGAGAGCGTTTGGGCTGCCTCTGTTGTTTAGTTTAGGGACATTGCGGTCGAATGTTAGTTTAAGGACATTACGGTCCAATGTTAGTTTAAGGACATTTCGGTCCGTTGGACATTTCGGTCCATTGGTAGTTTAAGGACATTTCGGTCCAGGGTAAGGACATCGTAGTCCGTGGGTTTAAAGGGACCCCACAGTCCAAGTTAAGGACATCGTAGTCCATGAGTTTAAGGACCCCACAGTCCGGTTTAGAGACACCGTAGTCTATAAGGTTTAAGGACGTCGTAGTCCATGAGTTTAAGGACCCCACAGTCCGTAGAAATGTGTGGTTGTCGGGACCCGTCACCTTTCTGAAAACGTTGAAGGATTACAACGACAGATATCAGAGAAGTAAAGAGATGTACCCTCGAACCGGGTGTAGATTGATTGGAAGATCTGTAGCCCAGTTTAAGACTAAGGTCTGTTGAATATTCGTGAGCAGATGGGCTCGGTTCGATATAAGTTGAGGACTTATGGCTAGAATTGGGCTAAGTCCAATTAAAATATTTAATATTTTATTGTTCTGAGCCGTTGAACATTTACTTGGGCTTGGCCCTTTTAATAATGCTGAGCATTAGACCCTGACATTCTTTGTCTTGTTTTGAATGCAGAGCATTCATCAGAGCCTTGGCTCCTTAAAGAACAATTTATGTTCATTCAGCGCAACATATGGTGCGCTAGGCGCTTTGCACCAAAAAAGTGTAGTGCGCTTCTGCCACGTGGTGCGCATGTAAATGTTGCGCTCTGCACTAAGCGCAGAGCCAGGTTGTGAGCGCTGAGCACTAGTCCATGAGCGTATTGCGCTGGCGCATACGTGAATGACACGTGTTGCGCTTGGCGCCGAGCGCCAGCCTATGAGCGCAGTGCGCTGTTTTAGAAGCGCAAGGCGCAAGTTGTATCTGTGGTTGACACGTGGCCTGTCTTGGCGCTGAGCGCCGGTCCAAGGAGCGCAAAGGCGCAGTTCATGAGTGCAAGGCACTTTCCAATAGCGCAGAGTGCACTTGATCAAATTTATGATCAGAGAACAAGTTTATGTTCTTCTGAAGGAGGCTTTGCCTCTAAATTCAAGAACAAAAATTCTTGTTTATTTATTTATAAAAAGGCACTGCCTTTGTAGATCAATGATCTGTAAATGAAGTAAATACTTCTTCTTTTTGTTTATCATAAGATCTTTTGATCTCTTTTATATCAAAGACTTTGGTCTTTTGTAGATCTATGATCTTTTTAGAAGATAGTTCTTCTTTTTACGAGATAATTTCATCTCTGTGTTCAAGAATAATGTTCTTTACCTTGAAGAAGATGATCTTCTTTTGCTAAAGGCTTGCCTTTCTCTCCTCGAGTTTTCTCAAAGTTTTTAGGGAGGTTTCTCTATATTTTTCTCTGTATGTCTGAGACTTGAAGTCTAGGGGCCTTTATATAGAGCCAATTGATTTGTTAAATCAGTTTTAAGAGACATTTCTTTGATTGATTTGGGAATATTTCCCACCGTTGGATCTTTGATCCTAGAGCTTCTGCTTTGCAGAAGATAATCTTCTTGTTCTAATAAGATTGAGAAATCTTTCCATGCAGAATTTGTTCTGTCTTTGGTAATTTTTATTTACCATTGGATCGTTGATCCAACGATACTTAAAGCACAATCTTGTTGTTTGGAAAGATTTTGAGGAATCTTTAATTAATGATTTATCATTATTATTAGATCCTTTGATCTATCAGTGGGAATTTTTAATTCCAGCGCTGGCGCACCTTGCGCCAGCGCACATACGTTCGACACATGGCGCGCAGCACAACTGCGCTAGCGCACTCGTGTTTGACACGTGGCGCGCAGCACGGAGCGCAACGCAACTGCGCTAGCGCATCCGTGTTTGACACGTGGCGCGCAGCGCATCTAGCGCATTGGCTCTGAAGTGTTACTTCAACTTTTGAGTTTTGAAATTTTAAAATAGAGGTTTGCTCTGATTGGGGTGCGCTGCTTAGGACGCAACGCACCTGGTGCTAGCGTGTCTGTGTCTGACACGTGGCGCGCAGCGCATGTAATACCCGGTTCATTTATATACGCCTATATCCGTATTTCTCTTTAACCTATAAAATTTTTATTTTTATTTATAATTATTTATTATTTTAAAAACTCCATTAAACCCTAAAACCCAAACCCTACTATATCTCATTTTTCCCCAGATTCTTCCTTAAAGCCCCGGCCCCCTCTTCCATTATTATTTCTTTTATTTTTATTTTACAACCCCGGCCCAGCACCATTCCTTTTTATTATTTATTAAATTAAATAACCTTTTTCCCAGCCCAGCCCAGCAGCCTACGTAAATTAAAATAGGATTTAAATTTAAACCCAGCCCAACTTCTTCAGCCCAGCTCTTTCACCAACCCGACCCGGCCCACACCGTACACTTCATCTTCCCAACGGCTCCCTCCCATTTTCCCGCTCCCTGTTCCCTCGATCCACCATCTTCGTCGCACCTCGCGCCCATGCCCACGCCCGCGCTCGTGCGCCGTTACCCCACGATGCGCACCCCTCGTCTCCCCGATCTCCCTCACACCCTCATTCCTCTCTCTCTTCTCAAATCTTCCCTCTCGTTCACCAAGCCGGCCACGACCCACTACAGATTCCCTCACCCGCTCCTCTCGACAACGACGACAAACCTCTTCCCTTCCTCTTCCACCAACTGAGCCCCTCACCACTCCACTACGTCGACCGAGCACCCTGCCAAACTCCCCTGCACACCCAACCCACTCACACACGAGCTCGGCTACCCTGCCTCCATCAACGCCGGCATCCCCTCACCGCTGGACACCGCCTGAGCACCAACACGACCTCCTCCACGTCGCCAACAGCCTCCATCGACCGAGCACCTCCTCACCTTCTTCCCCCTTCAGCTCCCTCACCCGACCTCCTCTCTCATCACCTCAATCTCTCTCTCTCTCTGTATCTCTCTCTCCCTCTGTACTCTCTCTCTCTCTCTCTCTCTATACCTCACTCCCCTCTCCCTCTCTGTTACACACACACTCTCTCTCTCTCTCTCTCTGTCTAACTCTCTCTCCCTCTCTCTCTCTGTCTAACTCTCTCTCTCTGTCTGTCTAACTCTCTCTCTCTCTCTCTCTCCCTCTCAGCGCCTCTCCTCCCTGCTGGAGCCACAGTGTCCGTCGCACCCACCGAGACATCGAGTCCAAGAACCAAGCTCGAGCCAAGCCCAAGCCTAGCCGAGACTCGTCGTATTGTTGCTACTTCGTGCCCGTGCCGTGTCACCACTGCCTTCGTTGTCGTGCCATCAATTCATCGTCAAAGGCAAGTATTTATACTTGCTACATGCTAATCTAATTACATTACAAACTCAAATAGTATAGGTTGCTAATTTACAATTTATGATAACTCATGTGATATACCTGTTCGATGTGTGACCTCAATGAAAATATTCGTCTAAATTGACGGAATTGGTTTGTCTATGCTGGCTCATGTAGTGATGAATACTGTGTATAAATTTCACTGGAAAATACGACCGTTAATGGCTAAAACGAATACCCCCAAATTTACCCGTAAAACTAGAAATTTACCATATCTGAAAATCGTTAAAATCACCGTAAATTATGTACATACTGGAATGTTGCGTTCGAGGGCTAAAATCGAAGCCGACTCGATGAACTGTAATCCTATGTAAATTTCTATCTATTTCTGTATTGATATTGTGGCAATATTTAGATCGGAGTGCGACTCTGGACTGCAGTCCAGAGCGACTCTGGTTGCTGTTTACTGTTCCATAATGCGTGCCACCTGTTTTCCTGAACTCGTATGTTGCGGAACTCCACAGTTTAGTAAAGGTGAAACTGTTATCTAGATAACACAAGTAGTTTCATTCTGTTTCATCGTCGTTTGCTATTTAATCTGTAATTTAAAAGATGGGGACGTATAACAGTCCCAACAGAATCAGAATTGACATAATAGTATTGAACAGTGTATAACTCCTGACGTAAAGACGCGATTGAATATCCGTCTATTGTGTTGAAAACCTTATTGGAAACCCTAGATTTCATTCAACTGTAGCGTCATTAAATTCTGATCCCTACTGGGGTTAAAATGCGTTGCGAAACGGACTTCCGATTCTGAAACCGGATTTCCAGCCGTGAACGCTTAAAATGAATTGGCCATAACTAGTGATCCTGAAACCCGATTGACGTAAAACTAAATTCGCTGGATAGATAATCAAACATACTATTTATTCCCCGTTCATCGTTCCGCTAAACTGTACACGTATGATTTATGATAAATTATGCAAGTGGTAGAATACTGATTTATGACATTTTAATCATGCTTTACATACTGTTCCCTCATCATATCATACATATGTCACTGCATTGATAACCTAGTGATCATGTGCTTTACCCAGTGTTAGGTATTAGTGATGATTCTGGCAAGTACGTTAGTGTTCGTGCATGAGTGAATAAGTGAAAGTGACACATACTTGTACACAATCAGTGAACCCTACTATTCTATTGCATTGTCGACGTCTGTGGGACGCGTGTAAGTGTGACTATAAGTGGTATGGGACACTTATGGAAGCTTTTGCATGGGTGTCGCAGATAAGGCACCAGACACTGCCATTTATCTTGGGTATTAGTCGGGACGTGCTTGATGGAGATCCTGTCTCCAGTTCTCACGCAGACTTGTCACAGACCGGCTGGTATTTGAGGTTATGGTTAGCATTTGATGTAGACTACGGGTGTGGGGTAGTTTGAGTGTGAGTTCAACAGAATCTCGGGAGTCCCATGCCGGCTTATATATATGGAGATATATGGAGATTTACAGGGTACATGATTATTACCGTGAGTTACATTTTAGGCCCGTGGTCCCTTACCCTTGGGTCCTACCCTTAGGTGGAGGACACTCGCAAGTGGTTGACTCTCACACTTGGACTGACGATAGGCTTAGTGACCTGCACAGTGAGACTTAGAGACTGATAGGGATAATGGCATTGATATACATTACTTACTGTGTTGACATACCTGACATACTATTTTTACTGCTTTACTGTTCACCTGATCTACTAGACACTGCATTGGTTACTGCATGTTCATATCTTTACCGTCTTGATTTATTGTTATATATATCTATTATCACCGTTCGAGTTGCCACTTGCATCTATATATTTATATTGCTATCGTGTCGCTCTGACCACCTGAGTATGCATGCTCAGAGTGAGGAGTGGATCTAGCCTGGACTGGGACCAGACGTATATCACGGACATCTTGAACATCTATCCAGAGTTATACCCTTTTTACCTTCATCAGGTCAGTTCTTGGCATTTGTTTCGTTTCAGATACTGCATTACTCATTACCTGTGCGTTGTTTACTGATTACCATGTAAAGCTAGAAGCCGAAGTGTGACTACGGCAGGATATTTCCTTGACCGTAGGAGCATGGCTGGCCTTGTCAACCCCTTGTATTCCGTATTCTGGGAAGCGGGGCGTGACAGCGCGCCTAGCGCTGGATCTGAAGCGTTGCTTCAATTTTTAAATTTTGAATTTTAAAACAGAGCTTTGCTCTGATTGGGGGAAACACCCGGTTGCCTCTTGCGAGGGCTTTGATCCTTAGCATGGGAGGGGCCGTAAGTGGCCTATTAAGGATGGCCGAGCAGAATTACTGCCCGGTGCCTCTTGGCAAGGGCTTTGATCCTTAAAGACGGGCCGAGCAGGATTACTGTCCGGTGCCTCTTGGAGAGGGCTTTGATCCCTGGTTTGTTGGGGTAGGGAGCTACCAGCCAGGGATAACCGAGCAAAGGCGGGCTCGGTTGCCTCTTGGCGAGGGCTTTGATCCCTGGTTTGTTGGGGGTAGGGAGCTACCAGCCAGGAATAACCGAGCAAGAGCGGTCCCGGTTGCCTCTTTTGAGGGTTTTTCATCCTTAGCGCCGGAGGGGCCGTAAGTGGCCTACTAAGGATGGCCGAGCAGGGTTACTGCCCGGTGCCTCTTGGCGAGGGCTTTTTATCCTTAAGGATGGCCGAGCAGGGTTGATGTCCGGTGCCTCTTGGCGAGGGCTTTGATCCTTGGCGTTGTGGGGTAGGGAAGCTACAAGCCAGGGATAACCGAGCAGGGTAGCTGTAGGGCTGCCTCTTGGTGAGGGCTTCGATCCCTGGCGTTGTAGGGTAGGGGAGCTACCAGCCAGGGATAGCCGAGCAGGGTAGCTGCAGGTCTGCCTCTTGGTAAGGGCTTCGATCCCTGGCGTTATTAGGTAGGGAAGCTAACAGCCAGGGATAGCCGAGCAGGGTAGCTACATGGCTGCTTCTTGGTGAGGACTTCGATCCTTGGCGGTGGAGGGGCTGTGGGAGACTTACCAAGGATGAACCAAGCAGTGAAGCTGCTCGGTTGCCTCTTAGTGAGGGCTTCGATCCTTGGCGCCGGAGGGGCCGTGGGAGGCCTGCCAAGGATGAACCAAGCAGTGAAGCTGCTCGGTTGCCTCTTAGTGAAGGCTTAGATCCTTGGTGTTGTGGGGTAGGCAAGCTACCGGCCAGCGATAGCCAAGCAGGGTAGCTGCTGGGCTGCCTCTTCGTGAGGGCTTTAGGAAGATGGACAGTCGCGAGTGACACGTGCCATGAACGCGTGCCTCTTCTAGTAGCACTACCTGGGAGACATTGAGCGGTGTGTACTCCTAGAACTTTGGGAGATAGGGCTTTTGCCGTTCAGGTCCGCTTCTCTCTTCTCTTGCCCTCTTCTTCTGGTCGGTTTGCTCTGCCTAGGGGAGATTTGCGCTTACCTCGGATTCGAGCTGGGCCTCGCGATCGGTCCAGGCCTTTACCTCGGCCATGGCCATAGGTTGCGCTAGTGCAAAGGAGCGTAACCACTCCTTGTGCCTAAGACCAGACCTTAATGCTGTGATGACCGTCTCGTCCCGGTGCTCGGGGACCTCAAGAAGGGCGTTGTAGAAGCAGGTGACGTATGCTTTGAACGTCTCTTTGTCCCCGCGCTTGATCGTGAAGAGGTGGTCGACGGTGCGTTTTTGTCGCCAGTTCCCGACGAAGTGGCCAAGGAATTGGGTGGCCAGCTCATCGAAAGTTGAGATCGAGCGTGGCTCGAGTCCTCGGAACCCGTCTCGCCCGGAGTAAATGAGAGTGGCCGGAAAATCCCGGCACTTGGCGGCGTCGGAGTTGTCTTGGAAGCTCATCCCTGCGGTGAACGCATCCAAATGGTCCTTCGGGTCAGACTTGCCGTCGAAGAGGGAGAGCTTTGGGGGCTTGTTGCGAGAGGAGACGTGGACAACGAGCAGCCCCTCGGTGAATGGTTTGGTGAGCGAGTCGGCGGCATACTTAGCTCCGTCGCTCGAACGGTGACCCTCCCGATGCAGACCCTCGATCTTCTTCTTTAGGGCATCGAGTCGGCCGTGGTACCCTGACGACTCGGCACATTCTGATCCCAGGCCTCTGCTGTTGGAGGCTTGCGTCTGACCTCGGCCCCGGTTCCTCTCAATGAGGTTCCTTAGATCCCTCGGCGAGGTAGTCTTCGAGCCGCCGTGGTGAGTCTCGTCCGCACGACCCCGTCGAGGGAGGGGGTGTCGGTCAGGCCTGGTAACTGGCGAGCTGACAGACATCTCCTCGGGAGGGACAGGTGCGCGAAGGATCTCGGGACGAGGTACTCTGGCAACGGACCTCGGCGTTGAACTGTGAGGCGCCCAGCGGGCCTCAGAACGTATTGGCCTGGGAGATCTGCGGCCGTGGAATGTAGCGACGCGGTGGTCGGCAGTGCCGACGCAGACGGAGTCTTCTCTTCCCCTGTAGGGGTCCCGGTCCCGAGGCGGGGGAGCGGCGACCTGGGGATCTTGCCCTGCTATTTGGACACGGATGAGTGCCTCCACGAAGGATGAGAGTCAGTCTATTTGGCCGGCAAGGACACTAATGGCATTCGGCAGAAGAGATTCGTCCGCGCCTCCGTTGAGAGGGAGGCGGCGGCTAGTGCTTGGATTTTCGTGATGATCGCTCGCCATTGGATTGAGATCGGAAAATGAACTTTTGCTTTTGTGGAATCAAAGAGTTCCTACAGACGGCGCCAGCTGACGCGACCTGTATCACGCCAAGATTTTACCTTTCGTTGATCTGCTGATGGCGGCGATGGGTAGCTAAGATTGGATCTGGAGGATGTCGCTCCTTAAGCGTGTGGGTTTGAGGTTGTGGTCGCCGAGCTACCTGCAAGGAAGTCCCGGGGTGGTTGTACCACCGAGGACCCTCCGACGATCAAGTTAGACTAGAAATCCGAGCAGAATAACAGCTTAGTAGAGTAAAAATGGCTTACTTGAACCGTCTGAAGAAGGGGTTTATATAGCGGTGTCAGCAGGTAAGGCAGGCGCGAGAATCACGCTGGCAGTTACGCTCCCCACGTCACGCCCGCGTGATGAGCGGGATCTCCCATTAATGGCGAGACATGCTCGTTAATGGGGAATCATGATGGCGTGGAACGTGAGATGTGGCCGGCGGATATCTCGCGCATGGCGAGATTCGCGGGATGGCGGTTGCGCCTGTGAGCGGTGCCGTTGGAACGTGGAACGTGCTGTAGGTCCTTTCTTGTGAGCCCTGAGACACGTCATCTGTCACGTGTCATGATCTGGGAGATCGCCGATATCGAGCATCATCAGTAAGAGATAACGATCGTGCATTCGCTCCCTGTTTTATTGTTAGTCTTATGCTAATATGCAGACATCACATCATTTTGTTAACACTGAGATGACTTGATGTCGGCCTTAGAAACAAATTTCATGGATGGAAATCCTTAAGGACTTTAATAGTGTAACTTAAAAGTTCAACGAGATCAAAGGCATGAGCGGATCTCGAACGAACTTTAAAACATGTCATGAAACCGTTTGAACTAGCATTATTGTATGAAAATATTGGTTTCTTTCACTCATTGAAGGCATGAGCGGATTAAATAACCCCAAAATGGCCTTATACGTGGATTGAATATCCTAAAATAAACTGAATGTGACATTTTTGGGGAAAATATCCTTACAGAAATACCCTTCGAAATTTTAAAATTTAATGGAGTTATCTCAAAGGCTTTGGAAGTTCGATGGCGCTTTTATGAAATATACATTTTTTAGTACAGTTGTAGAACATAAATGATATAAAAGAAAAGGTTATACAATACACGATCAATTTTATCTTGGATGTGATCGGAATTGAACCAGCGACCTCACACTTTGAAAGAAGGAAATATTGTTACTGTATGACCTATGCCCGATTGGTCAGAACAAGATCATTGAAATAGAAGAAAAGGACATCCCACACAATAGACTGTCAACGTTGGTTAAAAAACTATTTTTTGTTATAAGTTGGAGCCTTGGAGGCATAGATCATGTTTGTGCTTTGACTTCACTCTTTGGGGAAAATCATAGGCTTTTCTACTTCTTTCTCATTACGGCATTTATTAGAGTAGTTTCGATAACGATATAATTTCATTTGGCATGAATTTGTAGATTTTTAAAGATATTACCCCCACCCCACAGCACCCCACCCCGAAAAAAAGGTCAGGTTTCACACAATATTGAAAAAACCCCGCTAGGCAACTAGTTATTTTGCGTTATATAACATAACCCAACATATTGGCTAACACAATGTTGAAAAAAAACCAGTTACGCAACTAGTTATTTTGCGTTACGTAGCATAACCCAACCTATTTGCTACGTAACTCAACCAAATAACTTAAATACAAAGTAACTTACTCTATTTTAAAACTAATTTATTTAAATTTATGATTTAAAATGAATAAATATAATTATTGAAATTAATTGATAATAGTCCATATAACTTAGGATTTACGTGACGCTATTTGCGCTTTTCGAATTTAGAAACGGGACGCTACGCTTTGCGCTATCATTGTTTTCAACATTGATTTCACAATAATTTTCTTCACGGATTGCAGTTGTTTATTCTTTTTAAACACCAAGTAATGCTCTGGCATTCTTACTTTTTAAACACCAACAATAATTTTCAAACCTACTCATATCTTTAATAAAACACCTCTTTAGAAACAAATTAAACTCAATTATGTGCTATCTATAATTATCCTAAAACAACTTGCTTCACATAAATTAACACAAAATTAACATAATACTGTTTTGCCCAAAGCAATTAATATTATTTTAAACGTCTTCGATGCGCTAATCAGGTGCGTCAATGCAAGACTTCCACAGTCCTCACACACACATATCATCTTTAATTGTCATGGTCATTTAAATAATTATATATCTTCTATCTACCATTATAGGCGTTTTCTGCATTAATGGTTGCATATAATTATAGTAATTTTGATGATAAATTTCTTTATTAATTTAACTACGTGCATCTCGCTAAAATAATGATGACACAGCAATTTAATTACGTGCATCGCACTTGTAAAATAACAATGGCATGCCGTTTAATTACCTGCATTGCACATTAATCACTGATGTGATTTTTGTTTGATTTATCTAAAATAATAAGAAGCCACCTCATCAATCAATTTCAAAATCAAATGACCCCCTTCCTTTTGCTTTATAATCTATATCTATCTATATATTATTATAATGCCAAAAGAGGGATGTAAAATGCACCTGAAAAAACAACCCTCTAATTTTTTGCCACCTAAGCAATGATGATGTATTAACTTATTATGGCACATATGATTCACATAATTAAATTAATAAAATATAAAAAATAAATAGATTTGTTTGTTTCTTATTTAAATCACTTCAATACCTTTTTGAGATATATCTTAAATATTTAAAATAACCAACTTATTAAATTTTCAAATAATTAGAAGTCTGAAAAAACCTTTAAAACCTATATTATTTAAACTATTTTTTTAAAAAAATCTTCTCAAATCTTTGTTTAAGATCTTAAAATATACAAACGTGCATCGCGCACGTGCTAAATACTAATGGCGGAGATAATGCCAAGGGAGAGATGTAGGAAACATGTGAAAAAACAACTCTTTAATTTGCTGTTACCTAAACAATGATGACGTGTCCAATTATTATGGCATATGTGATGCATATAATAAAATTAATGATATATATATATATATATATATATATATATATATATATATATATATATAAAGATTTGTTTGTTTATTACTTAAATCACTTTAATTTTTTTTGAGAAATATCTTAAATACTTTAGTTATGATAATAATGATTTTTTAAAAAAATATTTAAAATAGATAACTTATTAAATTTCCTAGAAACCCCACCAAAACCTATATTATCTTAACTAATTCTTTTTTTAAAAATCTTCTCAAATCTTTGTCCATGAAATATACAAATGTGCATTGCACGTGCTAAATACCGGTGGTAGAGATATTGCCAAAGTAGAGATGCAGGAAACACATACAAAAACAACCCTTTAATTTACTGCCACCTAAACAATGATGGCGTGTCCAATTATTACGGCACGTGTGATGTATATAATTAAATTAATAATATAAAAAAAATTAGATTTGTTAGTTCTTTAGTTTAGCTCACTTTGATTTTTTGTATGAGAAATATCTTAAATACTTTAAATTAAGATGATAAATATTTTAAGAGATATTTAAAATGGCTAACTTATTAAATGTTTAAAAAATAAAAAGTCCTACAACAAACGTTACAAGTTAAAATCTATATCATTTTAACTAATTCTTTAAAAAAATATTCTAAAATCTTTTGTCCACACAAGCCAAAATATACAAACGTGCATCGCATGTGCTAAATACTAGTCGATAATAAAATCAATACCAAGTGTTTAAATTCATAATAAGATCTACATAAATCTAAGTAATGAAATTCATAATTATCTACACAAATCTTTTGGCTCGTCAATTGATAATAAAATCAATACTAAGTGTTCTCTCCATCTCTTATCCTCCTCCTTTTAAAGAAATTTTAGAAAAAGGACAAAGCTGATATTTTTCTCTCGAGATGGAGAGTACCTCCGTTATTCCAATGTCGTCGAGTGATGTGCCCGCAGTAATCACTTACATTTCGCTCTATGTTGGAGATCTTGATATCTCGGTAAGCGAGGCTCAACTCACCGGACTTTTCGGTCGTTTCGAGGGCTTCGAATCGGCTAAGCTTTGCACTGATCAAATTGATGGTCTCTCGCGTGGATATGGTTATGCTAATTATCGAACTCCTGAACAAGGTAATTATATATAAATAATTAGTGAAAATATCCTAGGGATTTATATATAATGTTTTAATTAAGGGCGATTGACTTGAGGATGTAGTTGAAGCTTTTAGTTTCACTAAGATTTAGTTCTTAATTTTCTTAATAAATACATATAAATCATATATGCACAATAAAGAAAAAGCATGCAACTATATATATGAACAATCAAAATCCTTTTTTTATATATATTTTCATGTTGCAAAAATATATTATATATATATAGATATAGATATAGATATATATATATATATATATATATATATAAAAGCGTGCGTGTAATTAGTGTGGTGATTTTTGCAATTTTCGCCCATTCTTCAATCAACAAGACATCAACGAAATCAAAAGGCAATAGATTGTGGCTCAATTGATTGATGGGCGGCGCAGAGGGCGGAGCCCGGAGATGGTCGAACACGCCGATGACGACCCCGAAGATGGCGATGAGAGCGAGGATATTAATCATAGGAAGCGTAGAGAAACCCTACGCTCTGTAGAATTTCATTGTAAAGATTCGAATGCATACACAAATTTTTAGGGTTAGGGTATTGGAACCCTAATTTGCATTATCCTAATCGAGTAGCAATTCTAGTTCTCAATCACCTAACCCTCGCTTCGATTTGTGTCGATGGTTTTTGTAATTGCTTTAAAAGCCAGAACAAGAGTTAAAAGGTATGATTTTGAGCTAAACATTTCTCCATGCTTATTTCTGCATTTATTATTTTTTAGGAGTAAATTTTATAAAGCACCAACAAACTTTCAGGGTTTTTGAGATAGCATCATCGAACAAACTTTAAAAAATGTCCTGAACCCCTTTTGAACTAGCAATATTGTATGAAAATGTTAGTTTCTTACACTCGTTTTAAGGCATGAGCAGATTAAATTGCCCCAAAATAACCTTGTACGTGGATTGAATAGCCCCGAATATTTTTGGGGAAACTATCCTTACAAAATTACCTTTGGCATGTTTAAAGTTCAATGGTTCTATCTCAAAAACCTTGAAAGTTCGATGCCGCTTTATGAAATATACCATTTTTTTAGTGGAGTTGTAGAGCATAAAACGGGCATAGAAGAAAAGGTTATAGAATACTCGATCAATTTTATCTTCGATGTGATCCCTTTGGGAATTGAATTGGCGACGTCACACTTTGGAAAAGGGTAATATTGTTACCGTATAAGCTATGCCCAATTGGTTAGAACGAGATCATTGATATAGAAGAAAAGGATATCACACACAATAGACCGTCCACATTTGATTAAAAAACTATTTTTTGTTATAAGTTTGAGCCTTGGAGGCATAGCTTATGCTTGTGCTTTGTCTTCACTCTTTGGGGAAAATTATAGGCTTTTCTAATTCTTTCTCATTACGGCATTTATTAGAGCACTTTCGATATAACGGCATTTGGCATGAATTTGTATGTTTTTAAAGATATTCACACATGCACACAAACCCATGAAAAAAAAAGAATCGGGAGAAAAAGAGAATAAAATAGACCATAGGTCAGGTTTCACAATGACTTTCTTTGCGGATTGCAGTTGTTTTTTTCTTTTTAAACACCATGTAATGCCCTCGCATTCTAACTTCTTAAGGAGTCCTTCAGAAAACTGTGGTCTAATGAATACTGAGATTCAACGTCAACTTTGGTGCAATCACTTCTTGCTCAAAGTGGGAGAACCTGTTACAATTGTTTATGCAATTGTCCTGCGTGCTTATTTGTCTTTGCGATTATGTAATTTGATATATGCATGTAGCACCATTTGGAGCATGTGGTTTCTTTATTATTTAGAAGAAGTTAAGAATGCTTATACCTAAAATTGTTGGTCCTAAAAATTATATTTCTTGGATTGCAGCTAAACATGCATTGGAGATGATGAATCATACTACTGTAAATGGAAAACCCATCCGAGTTATGCTTTCGGATAGAGATCCTAGCACGCGGAGCAAAAAAGCTAATATATTTATTAAGAATCTTGATCCAGCAATTGATAGCAAGGCTTTGCACGAAGTTTTTGTTTCCTCCGGTAATGTCCTTTCTTGCAAAGTGGCCACAGATAGCAATGGTCAGTCAAAAGGATTTGCCTTTGTACAGTTTGAACATGAGGAGACCGCACAAAAAGCTATTCAACAACATAATGGGACGCTACTTAATGACAGAGAAGTTTACGTTGGTCCCTTTGTCGGACGACAAGAAAGAGATGGAGAAAGAGGATCTCAAAAGTTTAAAAATATCTATATAAATAATTTGTCGGAAACATGTACTTATGATAGCCTGAAAGAAGAGTTTGAGAGATTTGGTCCCATCAGCAGTGCAGTGATTATGCGTGATGAAATTGGAAATTCTAAGGGCTTTGGTTTCGTATGTTTTGAGGATGAAGATGCTGCTGCAGCCGCAGTTGAAAACGTCAATGGCAAATCTATGAATGATAAAATTCTTTATGTGGGAAGGGCTCAAAAAAGATCTGAAAGAGAAGTTGAATTGAAGGCAAAATTTGAGCAAGAGAGAGCTGAAAGAATGAAAAAACATCAAGGGGCTAATCTTTATCTTAAAAACCTTGATGATTCTCTTTGTGATGATAAGCTTAAAGAGCTGTTCTCGCCTTTCGGTGAGATAATTTCATGCAAGGTATGTATCCTCTCAACACTTGGATCTTAGCTTTTTGTTTAAGAAACCACATATTAGATTTGCATGCCCTAATTGTTTTTTTTAGGTCATGCTTGATTCACAAGGGCAGAGCAAGGGATTTGGTTTCGTGCAATTTACTTCGCCTGAGGAGGCAAATCATGCTGTAAGTGGGCCTTATATATATATTGGACAAGCAAGCACCCCTGGCTAGCCCAGGGTCCCATGACACCCACCCACGTACGTCTAGGATCGAACCTAGGCGTGCACATTTAATTAAAAAAAGAAAAAAGGAAAGGGGAAATACCCTGCGCGTGTGGGGGCTCGAACACGAGACCTCCCACACCGCACGCCCATGCCACAACTAACTGGCCCATGAGAATTGAGTGTGGGCCTTAAATATATTTTGACTTGATTTTCTTCAATGATGGTAAGAGTGGACAATCTCCTTCTTGAGATAAATGTTACATAACTGATATAAAATACTCTACAGATAAATCAGATGAATGGAAAAATGATTGAAGGGAAACCGATATATGTGGCCATAGCTCAACGTAAAGAGGAAAGAGTTGCAAAACTGCAGGTATGTGCTATATGCTTCCAGAGATTTTTTTGTTTGATATGAAAATTTTGAAAAAGCTTTTTCTTCCCTAAATTTTTTGACTGAGCAAGCTATTATTTCTTTCTTCGTAGCCCTTTATTTATTTGTGATGCTGTTTCTCTCATTAAATTTTCTGTGGCTGCACTTCTACTCTTTATAGCGATCCACTGGACACGTGTGATTTGCTGCTGTTTGTCATTCCTACACTCTTTGTTAGTATGTTAACAACAACAACAACAACTGAGCCTTTTATCCCAAGCATATGGGGTAGGCTACGTGAACCAACATGAGAATCGCGCCGGGTCCAGCACATGAATCCTCCGCCTCCACTCACTCCTACCGAATAATATACTTTCATTGGGTCCTTTAGCAACCATATCGTTTCGTATCACCTCCATCCATATTTTCTTCGGTCTCCCTTTTACCCTTTTGCCATTGCCCATATCGAGAGTATCTATTCGTCGAACCGGTGCTTCCATAGGTCTGCGTCGCACATGACCAAACCATCTTAGCCGGTTTTCCCGTATGTTCTCCTCCACAGGTGCTACACCAACTTTTGCATGAATATCCTCATTTCGCACATTATCTTTTCTAGTGTTACCGCACATCCAACGAAGCATGCGCATCTCCGCTACGTGTATCTTCTGTGTATGATGCTTCTTAGGAGCCCAACATTCTGTACCATATAATAAGGCATGCCGAATAGCGCTCAGATAAAACCTCCCTTTTAATTTTAACGGAAAGTGACGATCACACAAAATCCCTGTTGCACTCCTCCATTTCAACCAACCAGCTTGGATCCTTTGATTAACATCACTATCGATCTCCCCATTCTTTTGGATTTTGTTAGATGGCATAAATTATACTTTTAACATTGGACTAATATATTTATCGCTTGAGCCTTGATTATAAAACTGCTTTTAAAAGTAAGAGCCATTGGGACCCGTATAAAGTGAGCAATCAGTGTTGGTCCCTTGCCGATTGATGATGCTGGTGCATGCACATCAGTTTGCATTGCATGGTGCTCCTTCCTAATTGTAACTCACATTCTTCTTCTATCTCAATACTTTAACAACGGGAAATCCTGATGGATTTGCAAAATACGGAATAAAAGAGGTGACTAGGCCAGCCATACTCCTACGGTTAGGGAATAATCCCGCCGTAGTCACACTTCAGCTTCTAGCATTACATGGTAGTCGGTAAATAGTACTAGAGTAAAGGAAATCATAGTTCACAATTTTATTATATTACAATAAAGGAGTTCGAGATACATTTATTTTGCATAAAAAAATAACTAACTAACGAAATACAATGTGCTTAAAGCAAAAAGAAATGGCGCCGATGTTGCGGTCTAGACTTCCGCGATCTCGAATAACAGGTACTGCTTCTGGGCTGGATCCACTTCGTCCTCTGAGCATGCACACTAAAGTAGTCAGGGCGACACATATAGCAATAAATATATATGATGGGTACAATACTATTAAACATGAAAGGTGCAATAGAATACAGAACATAAGAATAATGAACATCAGTTGAATATGAACAGTGCGATATAAGTATCATGTCAGTAAACCAGGCAATGTGTATGTCACTATTTATCAGTCACTAAGTCCATGAAATCAATTGGTGAAAAGGATGCTCGTGTTTAACCAGGGTCTCGTGCATGCCCGAGACTATGGTCCACTGTTGCCCGGGACATAACCCTGCAGCCGTGCCGCTAGGCCCACGACCTAATGTATATATATATCACTAATATCGAATGATCATTCTCTAAGTCACTTACCTCGCTAAATACGAGTTCAATTCCACCTTGATTTCCCCATTCCCCATGTTATAGTATATATTCAAGTATTAGATAGGTTGTGAACAATTACGTATCGTTTTCACTTTCAATCACGTTTCCACTTATCAATATCACTTTCGTACTTGCCACAACCCAATCACTAACACTTATATATCGACAATGCACAACAGTCGTTAGGTCTCAATATAAACGATCACTATGCAGAAGATATAAAGCAAGCAAAAAACTAGGTAGAAATGCACTGAATAGATATTCACTAAATTATGACACCCAACGCCATATAACTTGAAAAATTTATCATAAATCACACGTATAGAATCGACCAAAACAATATAAAAGACGTATGAAGTATACTTGATTATCTAAGCAGTAAAATTAATTTCATGTCAATAGGAATTCAGGTTAGGAACTTATCATTTTAAATCAGCGATCCGTTGCTGAAATTCCGGTTTCAAAATTGGAAGTCCAATTTCGCGCGCTGTTTACTAGGGATTGTGTTTAGATTCAGGTATTTTCCCGGTTGAATAAAATCTAGTTCTATCTGTTAGGTTTCCAACACATCAAACGGATTAATAATAAACTTTCTGTACTAGAAGATATGTCCTGTTTAGTGTGAAGGTGAAAGAAATGTCACTGCAGAAACTGCAGAACACGTTGACATTCTAAAATACAAACTAAATATCAAACGACTGTGAAATTGAACGAGACAAGATCCATGTATTAGATAGCTAAATTATCTACGCGACTATATATGACTCCGTGCATTTTCAGTTTTATAGGAACGTGCGGGTATTTAAATTCAGGTATCCTCGTGGAATGCTGCTCCGGATTGCAGTCCAGAGCCGCATTCCCGGTCAATTCTCGTTACAGTGGTCTATCAGCATTGAAGGGTAAACTTTAGAAGGTTCTAGTTTATCGAGTCGGCTTCGATACGAGCCGTAGTACATTACATTCCAATCTGTATTGAATTTAATATATATTTTTCAACGTGACATGTGCAGAGCATTCCAGTTTTAGCGTCGTCTTTAGGGGGCGACTTTACATGATTATAAACACGATATTTTGCATCCAAATTTCTACACGACATTCGTAATCAGTAAATGGATCTAACTATCGCAAGTTCCGCCATAATAAGATATGTTTTGGTTTATAGTTCGCATCGAACACTTAGGGTAGCGTTTGGTAATCGATCGAAAACACAAGATTTTCTTAACCAACAAGCGATAATTAATTCTTATAAATTCTGAATGATATCAATACAGGCTAACCAACCGAGTTGGGTTCGATTTATTACTACCAACATGATGGCTTAAGTATAAGTATTCGATTTATTACTTAACGTTATTTAGATATATAAATGTATATACCCACACACACATATATATATACATATCTATTTCTAATTATCTAGCATTAACATTAATCTATAAAATTATAATAGCATGAGTAGCAAGAGATGGGTTTTCTCTTGTCTTTGGCGAAAGTGGCACGACAAAGACGGCGGGCACGACATGGGCACAATCACGGCAGCGGCAACAAGCTTGGGCTCAGCTAGCTACGGGGTTCTGGGCTGATGGCTCGAGCTGGAGGAGGAGCTGGGGCAGGAGTGACGTCGGGGCGGTCGGAGAAGGATGATGGGACAATGGCTGAGTTGGCGATGACTCCGACAGAGGCGATGCACGGCGGCGGCAGCAACGGCTAGGGTTTGGGGGGTTAGAGCTCGGGTGTTGTGTCGTAGGGGTGTTGGTGCGTGGCGTGATAGGAGGGAGGTCGACGGTGGGTTTGGTGGTGATGTGGAAGTTGGTGGATCGATTGAGGAGATTGGGTTCGAGGGAGATGACGGTAGAGGTTGCGGTAGTGCTCAGGTGGTCGCGGTTGGGGAGAAGAGATCGGCGGAGGTGATGAGAAGGTGTTGCTGGTGGTCGTCGGTGATGAGGGTCGGAGCTTGGAGACGGGGAATTGAGTCTGAGATAGGGAAAACGAGCAAGATGGGATAAAAGTGGGGCTCGGTTGGAGGAGATGACGTTGAGGAGATCGTGGGGTCGGCGCGCAGATCACGCGACCGTTGGCGACGAGAATTCGTCGTAAGTGGAGCGGGTCTCGTAGGCGCGGCGTGAACGAGAAGGAGCCGTTGGCGAGAGAAAACGAGAGGGGATGGAGATGGAGGCGGCTGCGACGAGGCGAGGACGAGGTCATCGTGGAGGAGGGCGCGGGTCTTGCGGCGACGGCGCGAGGAAGGAGGAGACGTAGGAAAAGGCGGGAAAAGAAAAGAAGAGAAGGAGAAGAAGTGTGGGAGTCGGGTTGAGTACGGGTCGGGTTTGGGTAGGGATAAGGAACAAGTTGGGTTTAGATTAGGAATAATTTAATAAATAAAATAATAAAATAATAAAAATATATTAAAAAGGAAAAAAATCTGAAAAATACGGAAAATGTATATACGGAAACTGGGGATTTACATCATACCCCCTTACAAAAATTTCGTCATCGAAATTAAAGAACGAAAACAACGGAACAACACTACTCAAACATGTGCGGAAAACGTGAACAGATGTCCTCCTCGCGTTCTCAGGTAAACTCTTCTGGAGAACGACTACCCCAAGAAACTCGAACCAAGGGAATGACTTTGTTCTTTAGCACTTTTTCCTGACGATCGAGAATGGTGGTAGGCTGCTCCTCGTAAGACAGATCGGTGCCTAACGTTAACTCTGAATGGTCCAAGATATGACTGTCATCTCGAACATAGCGCCTCAACTGAGATACATGGAAAGTATTGTGCACACCAGCTAGCGATGGAGGCAAGGCAATCTGATAAGCCACCTCTTCTACTCTAGCACTTCAAAAAGTCCGATGAATCGGGGACTGAGTTTCTCGTGACTACCAAACCTGATCACTCCCCGAGTGGGCGATATCTTCAGAAACACGTCACCAATACCAAACTCCAACGACCTTCTGCCGGCATCTGTCCAACTCTTCTGTCTGTCCTGAGCCGCCTTGATACGTTGCCTGATCGTCTGAACTTTGCTCACTGTCTGCACTATAAGCTCAGGGCCCAACAACCTTCGTTCACCCATGTCATCCCAACAAAGGGGGGACGACACTTCTGTCCATACAGAGCCTCGAACGGTGCCATCTGGATGCTAGCTTGGTAGCTGTTGTTATACGAAAACTCCACCAGATGGAGGTGATCCTTCCAAGAGTCCTGAAAATCAAGCATGCATGCCCTCGGCATATTCTCGAGCATCTAGATAGTACACTCGGATTGCCCGTCTGTCTGCGGATGATAGGCCGTGCTGAACTTGATACACGTGCCTAAACTCTCCTGCAGGATCTTCCAAAAATGGGAAATGAACCTGGTGTCTCGATCAGACACGATACTAACGGGCACCCGGTGCAGTCTCACAATCTCCTGCATACACTTCTCCGCAAGCGACTCCGTCGATTGTCCGACTCGGAAGGGTATGAAATGTGCTGCCTTCGTGAGACGATCAACAATAACCCAGACAGCATTTCTGCCCCTTGGACTTCGAGGTAGTGCCGTCACGAAATCCATGGTGATGTGTTCTCATTTCCACTCTGGCACTGGAAGCGGTTGCAACAACCCTGCGATCCTCTGATGCTCGGCTTTCACATGTTGGCATACCATACACTTGGAGACGAAGAGAGCAATCTCCCTCTTCATCCCGTTCCACCAGAAGTGTTGCCTTAAGTCTTTGTACATCTTGGTGCCACCTGGGTGCACCGAGTAAGCGGAACTATGTGCCTCAGCTAGAAATTCATCTTGAATACCCCTTTTGGAACACACAATCGACTGCCAAATCTTAGAGAGCCATCTCCGTGAATCTGCAAATCCGTCCTCAAACCAGCCTCAACTAACCCTCTGAACTTCTGCAACCGAGAGTCTCCAGCCTGCATAGCTTTGATGCGATCTATAAGCGATGATTGAACTTTCAACTGCCAGAGCTGTTCGGGCACACTCGGTGTAACTACCTTCAACTCTGAGTCTTTGAAGGTCATCGAGAACCCCCTTCTGACAAGTCAGCAACGCAGCCGACGGCCTGCGACTGAGAGCGTCAGGAACGACGTTCACCTTCCCCGGATGATACTGCAGATCAATATCGTAGTCTGCCATCAATTCCAACCACCGGCGTTGTCTCATATTCAGCTCCTTCTTAGTGAACACGTATTTCAAACTTTTGTGATCTCTGTACACTTCCACTCTTTCGTCTAGCAAATAATGCCTCTATATCTTTAAAGCGAACACAACGGCCGCTAACTCCAGGTCATGCGTGGGGTAGTTCTTCTCGTGAGTTTTCAGCCGACAAGAAGCGTAAGCCACCATCCGACCGTACTGCATTAATACACAACCCAAACCTTTTCCCGACGCATCACTATGAACAACCAAGCCATCCGAGCTGTCTGGCACAGTTATGATTGGGGCCGTGGTCAACTTTAGTTTCAACAACTCGAACGCCTGGGTGCACTCCTCCGACCAAGCATACGGCTCCTTCTGTGTGAGCTTTGTCAAGGGTTACACTACTCTGGCAAAATCTTGGACGAACCGTCGATAATACCTAGCCAATCCCAAGAAACTTCTTATCTCAGCAACTGATTTCGGCGTCGGCCAGTCTCTGAAAGATTCGATTTTCTTCGGATCCATTGAAATGCCGTCACTCGAAACGACATGCCCCAGATATTGCACCTTGTCGAGCCAAATCTCTCACTTGCTTATCTTAGCATAGAGCTTCTCCTCCCGCAGAACCTGCAATACAATTCGTAGGTGCTCGGCGTACTCCTCTCGACTTCTCAAATAGATGAGAATGTCATCGATGAATACGACAAAAAACTGATCCAAGTACTTGGAGAAACCATGTTCATCAAGTCCATAAATATGGCCAGTGCATTGGTAACACCGAACGGTATCATAAGAAACTCATAATGGCCATATCGGGTTCGGAAAGCCGTCTTGCATACATCCTCTGCCTTAACCCTTATTTGGTGATACCCCGACCGAAAGTCTAGTTTTGAGAAACCCGAGCACCACCCAGCTGGTCAAACAAGTCGTCGATGCGAGGAATGGGATACTTGTTCTTCACGGTCATCCTGTTCAACTCCCGGTAGTCAATGCACATGCGCAAGGAACCGTCTTTCTTCTTAACCAGTAATCCAGGAGCACCCCACGGGGAAACGCTTGGATGGATAAATCCCTTGTCTAAAAGATCTTCTATCTGTTTCTTTAATTCTGCCAACTCCACTGGCGCTATCTTGTAGGGAGCTTTGGAAACTGGCGCCGTTCCTGACATCAGGTCGATCGAGAAGCTCAATACGCAAAGCGGGGGTAAACCAGGTAGATATTCAGGGAACACATCAAGAAACTCTCGAACTACCTCCGGTGCTGGCTCCTCGTCTATCTCCATAGCTATCAAGGTCTTCGGCTTTGCTCGGAATTTAGCTGGTTCCAAAGACTCGCTGCCGCCCACGAACACGAACTCCGGGTGATTAGGAATGAGAAAAGTCACACTCTTAGCCCGGCAGTTGATAACAGCATGGAACGTGCTCAACCAATCCATCCCAAGAATGGCATCGTAGCTACCAGTCCCAATCAGAAGGAAGTTTGCATAAAGTTCCCTGCCACAAACCACCACAGGGCATAACCTACACTCTTGGTTGGACACAATAATTCTGTTACCCGTATGTATCTCCTAACCCTTGGTCAACGGCTTGTGAGGTCTAGAGCGCGTGTCAACAAACCATATAGAAATAAAGCAATGCGAAGCACCCGAATCAAAGAGAATTCTAGCTGGTACAGAATAAACAAGGAGGGTACCTGTAACTACTTCTCCAGAAGCCTCTGCCTGCTTGGCGGACAGGGTAAAAGCTCGTTCCTGATTCCGACCAGTACCAGTATGCCTCTGATCGAATAACCGCTGCTGGGATACCAGAGGTGGACCCCTCTGAGCTGAAGTGCCGTACGACGGTTGATGTTGCTCGAACCCTCCCTGTAGCTCGGATCTCTGAAGCACCCGCTAACCCTGTGCTCGCTGGATCCGCAAAGCAGACACTGCCCCTGGGCTCTGCGACAATCTCTCTGCATGTTTCCTGTTCTCTGGCAATAATTGCAAAACAGGGCCCTCCGCTGCGGCTGCTGAGGTGAGAAGGTATGCTTCATCTGCGTAACACCCGGCCTATGGATTGGGATCATTCCATGGGGAGGAAAGGTAGCCCGTGCTGGAACTACGCGGGGTCTCCTGTCCACCGATCGTTGGCCCTTGGCCTTCTTCGCCAATCTTTCCTGTACTCGGGCAGCGTTCAACATCTGAGCGAAGGTCGGCAGATTGAGAGACGCGATAAGTTGCTGTAGTTCAATATCGAGCCCCTGCTAAAACCGTCTTGCCCTGGCGGCTTTGGTAGCTATCATGTACGGTGCGAAGCGACTCAGCCGGTTAAACTCTGCGGCGTAGACATCCACTGAGCGTCCATTTTGCTTCAACATGATGAATTTCTCCTCCATCTCGGCCTTGGCAGTAGCCGGAAAATAGTGATCTAGCTGAGAACGTGTCCCATCTGATAGGTTTCTTTAGCCGGCTTTCCTCTACGGACCACCACGTGCGAGCCTCGTCTTCTAGCTGGATCTTCACTACGCTCACTCGGTTATCGTCAGGAACCCAAACGGCCATCAAAAGGTTCTCCACGTTGACGAGCCATTGCTCTGCCTCGAGTGGATTTGCCTATCCTGTGAAAACTGATGGATGAAGCCTTCTAAAGTCCGAAACGGTACCAATCCTAGCCTGTGTAGTCGGTATGAGGGCGCCCTCGGGGGCGGCGGGAACAGCCGTAGATCTTCAGGGCGGTAATTGCGGTTTCCTGTACCGCTTTCAATCCCTCAGCCAAGAGATCGGTCTTCCTCTCCTGAGCCTGGGCTAGGGTCGTTAGTGTGCTAAGAATCTTCTCGGTACGATCGTGGGAATCGGTACCTGAGGAGTTGCCCGAGGAGTCCATATTTCTTAAAAAGATCAAAAGAAATTAGATTCAAACAAGGGCTACACGATAATTCAACGAGAATTAGAAAGTGAAAAGAAATGTAACAACGCATACGTTAAGGGTGTAACTCAATTTAGGGATCTCTCGACCGAACTGTAATTTCATCCAAAACCTGAGCTCTGATACCAATAAAACTATGTCACGCATCGCTTCCCAAAATACGGAATATGAGGGGTGACTAAGCCAGCCATGCTTCTACGGTCAAGGAATATTCCTACCGTAGTCACACTTCGGCTTCTAGTATTATATGGTAGTCGGTAAACAGTACTAGAGTAAAAGAAATAACAGTTCACAACTTTATTACATTACAATAAAGAAGTTCGAGATACATTTATTTTGCATAAAGAAATAACTAACCAACGAAATACAATGTGCTTAAAGCAAAAAGAAATGGCGCTAATGTTGCGGTCTAGACTTCCGCGATCTCGAATAGCAGGTCTTGCTCCTGGGCTGGGTCCACTTCGTTCTGTGAGCATGCACACTCAGGTCGTCAGGGCGATACATATAGCAATAAATATATATATGATGGGTACAATACTATTAAACATGAAAGGTGCAACAGAATACAGAACATGAGAATAATGAACATCATTTGAATATGAACAGTGCGATATAAGTATCATGTTAGTAAACCAGGCAATGTGTATGTCACCACTTATCAGTCACTAAGTCCATGAAATCAATTGGTGGAAAGGATGCTTGTGTTTAACAAGGATCTCGTGCATGCCCGAAACTACGGTTCACTGTTGCCCGGGGCATAACCCTGCAGCCGTGCCGCTAGGCCCATGACCTAATGTATGTATATATATATATATATAGATATAGATATATATCACTAATATCGAATGATTATCCTCTAAGTCACCGTATCTCGGTAAATACGAGTTCAATTCTACGTTGATTTCCCCATTCCCTAGGTTATAGTATGTATTCAAGTATTAGATAGGTTGTGAACAATTACGTATCGCTTTCACTTTCAATCATGTTTCCATTTATCAATATCACTTTCGTACTTGCCACAACTCAATCACTAACATTTATATATCGACAATGCACAACAGTCACTAGGTCTCAATATAAACGACCATTATGAAGAAGATATAAAGCAAGCACAAAAATAGGGAGAAATGCACTGAATAGATATTCACTAAATTATGACACCCAACGCCACTTGACTTGCAAAATTTACCATAAATCACACGTATAAAATCGATCAAAACAATATAAAAGGCGTACGAAATATACTTGATTATCTAAGCAGTAAAATTAGTTTCATGTCAATAGGAATTCAGGTTAGGGACTTATCATCATTTTAAATCAGCGATCCGTTGCTGAAATTCCGGTTTCAGAACCGGAAGTCCAATTTCGCGCACGGTTTACTCAGGATTGTGTTTAGATTCAGCTGTTTCCCCAGTTGAATAAAACCTAGTTCTATCTGTTAGGTTTCCAACGCATCAAACGGATTAATAATAAACTTTCTGTACTAGAAGATATGTCCTGTTTAGTGTGAAGGTGAAAGAAATGTCACTGCAGAAACTGCAGAACACGTCGACATTCTAAAATACAAACTAAATATCAAATGACTATGAAACTGAACGAGACAAGATCTGTGTTAGCTAACTAAATTATTTACGCGGCTATATATGACTCCGCGCATTTTCAGTTTTATATAGGAACGTGCAGGTATTTAAATTCAGGTATCCTCGTGGAATGCTGCCCCGGACCGCAGTCCAGAGCCGCATTCCCAGTCAATTCTCGTTACAGTTGTCTATTAGCATTGAAGGGTAAACTTTATAAGATTCTAGTTTATCGAGCCGGCTTCGATACGAGCCGTAGAACATTACATTCCAATCTGTATTGAATTTATTATATATTTTTCAACGTGACATATGTGATGCATTCCGGTTTTACCTTTAGGGGCGATTTTATATGATTATAAACACGATATTTTGCATCCAAATTTCTACACGATATTCGTAATCAGTAAAGAGATCCAACTATCACAAGTTCCGCCATAATAAGATATGTTTTGGTTTATAGTTCGCATCAAACATCTAGGGTAGCGTTTGGTAATCGGTCGAAAACATAAGATTCCTTAACCAACAAGCGATAATTAATTCTTATAAATTCTAAACGACATCAATACGGGCTAACCAACCGAGTTGGATTCGATTCATTACTACCAACATGATGGCTCAAGTATAAGTGTTTGATTTATTACTTAACGTTATTTAGATATATAAATGTATATACCCACACACACATATATATATACATATCTATTTATAATTATCTAACATTAGCATTAATCTATAAAATTATAATAGCATGAGCAGCAAGAGATGGGATTTCTCTTGTCTTTGGCGAAAATGGCACGACAAAGACGGCGGGCACGACACGGGCGCGATCACGAAAGCGGCAACAAGCTTGGGCTCAGCTAGCTATGGGGTTCTGGGCTGATGGCTTGAGCTGGAGGAGGAGGAGCTGGTGCGGGAGTGACGTCGAGGCGGTCGGAGAAGGAGGATGGGACGATGGCTGAGCTGGCAATGACTCCGACATAGGCGATGCATGGTGGCAGCGGCAGCGGCTAGGGTTTGGGGGTTAGAGCTCGGGTGTTGTGTCGTGGTGGTGTTGGTGATGGCTCGCAAGTGTGGTGTGATAGGAGGGAGGTCGACGGTGGGTTTGGTGGTGATGTGGAAGTTGGTGGGTCGATAGAGGAGTTTGGGTTCGAGGGAGATGACGGTGGAGGTTGCGGTAGTGTTCAGGTGGTCGCGGTTGGGGAGAGGAGATCGGCGGAGGTGACGAGGAGGTGTTGCTGATGGTCGTTGGTGATGAGGGCCGGAGGTTGGAGATGGGGAGTTGAATTTGGGAGTGGGAGAGAGGGAGAGGGAGAGAGAGAACGAGCAAGATGGGATAAAAGTGAGGGGCTCGGTTGGAGGAGATGACGTTGAGGAGTTCGTGGGGTCGGCGCGCAGATCACGCGTCCGTTGGCGACGAGAATTCGTCTTAGGTGGAGCGGGTCTTGCCGGCGCGGCGTGAGCGAGAAGGAGCCGTTGGCGAGAGGAAACGAGAGGGGATGGAGATGGAGACGGTTGCGACGTGGCGAGGACGAGATCATCGCGGAGGTGGGCACGGGTCTTGCGGCGACGGCTCGAGGAAGGAGGAGACGTGGGAAAGGGCGGGAAAAGAAGAGAAGGGGAAGGAGAAGAAGTGTGGGAGTCAGGTCGGGTTTGGGTAGGGATAAGGAATAAGTTGGGTTTAGATTAGGAATAATTTAATAAATAAAATAATAAAATAATAAAAATATATATAAAAGGAAAAAAAGGAAAAAAATTCTGGAAAAAATACGGAAAATATATATATGGAAACTGGGGATTTACACGAAGTCTCTATGCTTAAGTTGACGCCTGTCTATGGATTCATATGTAATCTTGACCGTCACCTATTATTTAAACAAAAAGTTTAAATAGAAGAATAGGTTAACATTATGTATTTGTGAAGTGGGAAACTTCATATATATTGTTGACACTCACCTGTTTTCTAATGCCCCGTGCATGTGTCCTCACTCATTCTAATGCCCATGCTTTTGCATGACTCGACTTGCTGCTGCTGCAATTATTTATTTATTTATTTATTCGCAGGCCCACTTTTCTCAACTTAATATTCAAAGTCCAATGGCAACAACACCTACTCCATCAGTTCCTGTGTACCATCCTGATCCACCTAGGCCTGCACGTCCGCCGCTTTACTATGGTCAAGGACCTCAAGGTGCTCCTGGCCTCATGATGCCTCGAACTGCTTCTTTTGGCTTTCCACAGCAACTATTTCCAGGAATCTGGCCTGGTGCCGCTCCAAGCTTTATTACGCCTTACCCTGTTCAGAGGCCGGGGCAGGCCGGGCAGAGCACAGGGATTAGGCGAGGAAGAATTGAGCAGCCGCAGATTCAGCAACCTCAGGTATAGCAAACTCTTGAGCCAGCATGCTTGCGTTTTTTTATTTTATTCTTTGTTCGGTTGGTCAGCGTATAACACATAAACGGATTATATGCTGCATAATCGGGTCACGCGTGATTACACAATATTGTATTTTTAATACAAATAATTTAGAAATATCCTTCGAAAATATTTAAAAGATAGAAGAAGATATTATGCATATAGGGACAATAAAGAAAGGAACTGGCCTTTTATTTATTAGTTATTTACCTTGCATATCCTGTGGGCTATGCATATTGTATGTGTCCATTTAGGTGACCACTCTGCCATGTATGTTGCCTAGGACCAATTCTGCGGTCATTCACCCTTATAATACTATTCAATGCACTTGATAGCCGAAATATTTTCAGTGGACAACCAAACGGCCTTTTAAACCTTGTTTTACAACAGTGCTTTTATATATCGATTGCATAAACCTGTCAGCTGACTACCTACAAACGCTAAGCACGATAAGCGGGCATCATTTTTTGCTTCTTAGCTATACACGCGCGCGCACCCCACTAAAATAAAAGAGGACAAGGCTCAGGCCTCCTTCAATTTGATATTTGATAAAGATGTCACAAGTCGACTGTAGATTTAACATAGAGAATGATCTCGAACCATACGCTCCTTCATCCTTGCTACGACAGCATGTCAAAAGAATTCTGTTTTACCTTTTATCAAATGAGGAGTTTTCATTTTTATGGTTTTTCTCAATTTTCCACTTTCTAGTTTTCCTAGACTATTTCCTGAAGGCAAGGAAAGGTAGAATGTTGCCCCTGCTTTAGCTCTGGGTTTTGAATCCGGCTGTGATGCTCATCCAGTAGATAGGTAATCCGTGAATTAATTTTTTCAGCTGCCAAACATTGCTTGAGACAAAGAAAATAATTAATAATTAGCCTATATAATGGGTTCAAGTTCTTTCGTCTAACCACCGGACCTTTACTATTCAATCATCACTTGAAGCCTTTATAAGATGCATATTTGTTTTAGTCCTGGTTTTGTATTCAAGATATATTGGAGTTGCACGTGTGGCATTAACAGATTAACTGCTTAGGCATGCAATTATAATTATTCTCTGGAAGTTTTTTCGCCCGTCCATCTCCACTTCTGTGTGGTTGAAGTTCAAATAACCACAACATTTTTGGTTAGCTTTTTTGTCGACGTCGTTGTCGCTACCCCATCACCAAACTAATGCTAACAAACAAGGTTTCGTAGATATCCTTATCCTCCCCCCCCCCCACCCCATAAAAAAACACCATCCGTTTTACTGGAGCTTTCTTTATATAACGAACAAAATTTTCGTCAAACGAAGGAAAATATTGACAGGATTTTGGTATGTTCTAATCTTGGATTGAGGACTTTTCACAGTTACCAAAGAGCATTGTATACAATTTGATACATTACAATTTATGCTTTATAATGCCAAAAACAGTCCCACAATTATTCTGGATGCATTGGAAACGGTGACGGTATGGATACAAATCCGTTACAGATTCGTCTCTTCAACAAAAAATCCGTCCGACATAGGGTTTTGTTATCTTTTGAGTTGATAATTTATGTATTTTTAGCAAGCTGAAGACCCGTGCTGTTTATTCGTGAATCTTTTGTTTGGCAAGCTGTTGTTTTTCTAGAAGCTATTCTTTTTCGTGTTCTGACTTCAGCGTTTTTTCTTGTTATCATATTTACGATTTTACTTCGTCTCTGTAATTTTGGTTCAGGGTTCATGTTATGGGAATGATTTTGGCACTAGTTTCCATTAACATGAACAAGCTTGCATCTGAATTATATTAAGTTTGATGTTGGATTTTTATTTTTATTTTCATTTTATCCAGCCAGTGCAGTTGAATGCTAATAATGCTGTGGGCCCATCTATGAGGCCTCAGGGCCTAATGGTTCCGATGATGCTGGTGCCTCTTGATGCTAGAAGCATGAAAGTTGCTCCAGTGGATGCAGACCGTTCTCCATCAATCCCGATATCATCGCTCGCCTCTACTTTAGTTTCAGCACCTCATGAGCAACAGAGAAGGGTATGAATTTATCGACTCGTCCTGAATTATGTATTACTAAAATATCTTACCTGCATCGCATGTGCATTGAAAAGTGTAAATTGAAGATTATGCGGTAGTGATTTAAACCCAACCTGTAGGAAATGGGCAATTTTTTTTATTAAAAAAATGCCGCAGACCTGATTTAAACAAAATATCCAGGACCTGATTTTGATTATCATTAAAGGAATATAGATATTCTATCGTAATGTCAGTGTTGCCAAGTTTTTGATAATTTTATGTCATGTTCGTGTCCTGTGTCCGTCTCATACTTAGGCACATGATTTATGCATAATGTTTTTTTTCCCTCCGGAGAAGAATAAACAATGTATGCATTGGTGCACGATTGCATTCTTCCCTCCATACATAAGGATTTTATGACCATTTTTTCTTTCACACACACACACATTAGAATTATTTTGAAGCGTCGCAAGACCCGGGATCGATCGGTAACCTAATATAAAATGCATGTGTGCTTTTTCAGATGCTAGGTGAGCAATTATACCCGCCTGTTGCACAATTGGTGGGAGATCAAGCCGGCAAAGTGACTGGAATGCTGCTGGAGATGGATCACGCAGAGGTCCTCCACCTCATTGAATCTCCAGATGCATTGCAGAAGAAAGTCAAGGAAGCCATGGAAGTCCTGAAAAATTCAGCTGCCACCCACTCAGAGGATGCCGCATTAGAGTGAATTAATTCAAGTGAAGCTGCTTTGCTTCTTTCCTTCTTTTTTTCTTTTTCCCATTTTTATCAAACTTTTTGTGGAGATTTGGTGTGGTATGACTGAAAAAAGCATAAATAATTTTGGCCTTTTAACTTGTTTTGCAGTCCTGTTTAATTATGTGTATTTTCTGGATAATTTTATGACATTTGTGTAATAAACTTACGAGACTTTTGTCGTGCATGTTGGTAGTTAATTTCTGTGTAATTTTGAGGAAACTGTGTTGTGTCTTACCTTCCACATCGTGATGGTGGGTGGGTGTTACTTATGGGGGCTAATTGAGGCAAGGTAATATGTACGATATAACTTCCTGTTAACAAACATGGAACTTTGCATTTTATTTCCTGAATGATAGTCTGTTATAGAATATAAAACTCATTATAACTTCGGAGTTATGGTAGTGGACGGGACGTTTGATATGATATTAGAATATAAAATAATAACCCTCATGCCTCAACCCTTGTTATAATCTGTCATGTCCCGCTTTCTAAAATACGGAATACGAGGGGTGACTAGTCCAGCCATGCTTCTGCGGTCGAGAAATGAATCCGCTGTAGTCACATTTTGGCTTCTAGCGTTACATGGTAAACAGTAAGTAATGTTAACATGTGATAAAATATCAAAGAAGGTATCAGCAAGTCCTGCTATAACGATATCAATGGTAAACGAGAGTCTCAATAAGGGAAAAAGGCGCCCACATAGATATAGTGATACAACAACTGAACTATGCAATGATACACAAGTATAATGCATATCAAAAGACAAATCAATAAAAGCTACCCCGCAAGGGGCTCACAAGAGAGAACAAAGAATACCAAATAAAACTGCTAAAGACCCGCCAATCACTGAACCTCAGTCTGCTCCTCGAGATATCCGTAATCCAGCTCCGACGGAAACCTATCTCGAAACCTGGTCACCAAGTGTCCAGGGGTGTCAAATCACCCGCAAGTATTCAGGTGTGCCACAGCGCACGTGCAGCGGTGCAGTGCACAGTAAGCAGTCAAAGTGTATGTCAAATGTAAGCATGTAGGCAATGGCGTATACATAGGAATAAATATCACGTTACAAAATGAAACAAGTAATCAGGACGTCCTATGGTTAATGTCACTAAGTATGTATATAGTGTAAGTTCTTTGAAATTGATCGGTGGTGGCCTGAGTCACCCGGTCCACCGGCATCATGAACAAGGAAGCTGTTTGGGGCCCATAGGCTATGCCTCCAGATGAGGTGGAGCGCGAGTTACAGTTGCAGTTGGAATACTTCTCGCAAGTGAATGCCATTGATGTTTCACTTTCTGCGCCAATCAAGAAACCAAATCTTAGTATCTCGAACCCAAGGGCAACCATATCAAACCGCGATTCGTTCGCGAACACGACACACGAAGTGCGGAGTGGAAAGAGGAAAAGGTCCCACCGGGCGTGCCAGAATCTGTTTACCGCCGGAAACCGGGAAGACGCGATGAACGTCTTGCCTGAATCTGGGGGCAGATGCTAATTGGTGCTATCCGTCCATCTCTCCGATGATGCCAAGTTGATTTATGGCGCCGTGTATCGAAGGTTTAAACGGATGCGGCCGATTTAGCAGACTTCGTCAGATTCCCCCTCGTTTGAGGGGTTTTTGATTGTGGGGACGCTCTTCCCTGCAGGCGCAAACCCCTGCAGTTAATTACGCTACCGCATCGCGATAACAACTTTCTCCTTCTCCAGATGGTCACTTCGTGTCGTGGCTGTTTGTTTTGTTTGTGGTTGCCCGTGGATTGTATACAGAGACTAATTTATGTTGTCGCCCGTAGAACGTGGATTAGTCTAAATCCGTATCTTCTTAGATTTGGGTTTGGGGGTTGTGTTTAAGGATACGTTAGTCTCATTTGAGACTAAGATCAACTTAAACATTTGTTAATGATACGTTAGTCTAATTTTAGACCAAGATCAACTTAACAGGATCGTTTAGATCCAACAAGAGAGCGTTTGGGCTGCCTCTGTTGTTTAGTTTAGGGACATTGCGGTCGAATGTTAGTTTAAGGACATTACGGTCCAATGTTAGTTTAAGGACATTTCGGTCCGTTGGACATTTCGGTCCATTGGTAGTTTAAGGACATTTCGGTCCAGGGTAAGGATATCGTAGTCCGTGGGTTTAAAGGGACCCCACAGTCCAAGTTAAGGACATCGTAGTCCATGAGTTTAAGGACCCCACAGTCCGGTTTAGAGACACCGTAGTCTGTAAGGTTTAAGGACGTCGTAGTCCATGAGTTTAAGGACCCCACAGTCCGTAGAAATGTGTGGTTGTCGGGACCCGTCACCTTTCTGAAAACGTTGAAGGATTACAACGACAAATATCAGAGAAGTAAAGAGATGTACCCTCGAACCGGGTGTAGATTGATTGGAAGATCTGTAGCCCAGTTTAAGACTAAGGTCTGTTGAATATTCGTGAGCAGATGGGCTCGGTTCGATATAAGTTGAGGACTTATGGCTAGAATTGGGCTAAGTCCAATTAAAATATTTAATATTTTATTGTTCTGAGCCGTTGAACATTTACTTGGGCTTGGCCCTTTTAATAATGCTGAGCATTAGACCCTGACATTCTTTGTCTTGTTTTGAATGCAGAGCATTCATCAGAGCCTTGGCTCCTTAAAGAACAATTTATGTTCATTCAGCGCAACATATGGTGCGCTAGGCGCTTTGCACCAAAAAAGTGTAGTGCGCTTCTGCCATGTGGTGCGCATGTAAATGTTGCGCTCTGCACTAAGCGCAGAGCCAGGTTGTGAGCGCTGAGCACTAGTCCATGAGCGTATTGCGCTGGCGCATACGTGAATGACACGTGTTGCGCTTGGCGCCGAGCGCCAGCCCATGAGCGCAGTGCGCTGTTTTAGAAGCGCAAGGCGCAAGTTGTATCTGTGGTTGACACGTGGCCTGTCTTGGCGCTGAGCGCCGGTCCAAGGAGCGCAAAGGCGCAGTTCATGAGTGCAAGGCACTTTCCAATAGCGCAGAGTGCACTTGATCAAATTTATGATCAGAGAACAAGTTTATGTTCTTCTGAAGGAGGCTTTGCCTCTAAATTCAAGAACAAAAATTCTTGTTTATTTATTTATAAAAAGGCACTGCCTTTGTAGATCAATGATCTGTAAATGAAGTAAATACTTCTTCTTTTTGTTTATCATAAGATCTTTTGATCTCTTTTATATCAAAGACTTTGGTCTTTTGTAGATCTATGATCTTTTTAGAAGATAGTTCTTCTTTTTACGAGATAATTTCATCTCTGTGTTCAAGAATAATGTTCTTTACCTTGAAGAAGATGATCTTCTTTTGCTAAAGGCTTGCCTTTCTCTCCTCGAGTTTTCTCAAAGTTTTTAGGGAGGTTTCTCTATATTTTTCTCTGTATGTCTGAGACTTGAAGTCTAGGGGCCTTTATATAGAGCCAATTGATTTGTTAAATCAGTTTTAAGAGACATTTCTTTGATTGATTTGGGAATATTTCCCACCGTTGGATCTTTGATCCTAGAGCTTCTGCTTTGCAGAAGATAATCTTCTTGTTCTAATAAGATTGAGAAATCTTTCCATGCAGAATTTGTTCTGTCTTTGGTAATTTTTATTTACCATTGGATCGTTGATCCAACGATACTTAAAGCACAATCTTGTTGTTTGGAAAGATTTTGAGGAATCTTTAATTAATGATTTATCATTATTATTAGATCCTTTGATCTATCAGTGGGAATTTTTAATTCCAGCGCTGGCGCACCTTGCGCCAGCGCACATACGTTCGACACATGGCGCGCAGCGCAACTGCGCTAGCGCACTCGTGTTTGACACGTGGCGCGCAGCACGGAGCGCAACGCAACTGCGCTAGCGCATCCGTGTTTGACACGTGGCGCGCAGCGCATCTAGCGCATTGGCTCTGAAGTGTTACTTCAACTTTTGAGTTTTGAAATTTTAAAATAGAGGTTTGCTCTGATTGGGGTGCACTGCTTAGGATGCAACGCACCTGGTGCTAGCGTGTCTGTGTCTGACACGTGGCGCGCAGCGCATGTAATACCCGGTTCATTTATATACGCCTATATCCGTATTTCTCTTTAACCTATAAAATTTTTATTTTTATTTATAATTATTTATTATTTTAAAAACTCCATTAAACCCTAAAACCCAAAACCTACTGTATCTCATTTTTCCCCAGATTCTTCCTTGAAGCCCCGGCCCCCTCTTCCATTATTATTTCTTTTATTTTTATTTTACAACCCCGGCCCAGCACCATTCCTTTTTATTATTTATTAAATTAAATAACCTTTTTCCCAGCCCAGCCCAGCAGCCTACGTAAATTAAAATAGGATTTAAATTTAAACCCAGCCCAACTTCTTCAGCCCAGCTCTTTCACCAACCCGACCCGGCCCACACCGTACACTTCATCTTCCCAACGGCTCCCTCCCATTTTCCCGCTCCCTGTTCCCTCGATCCACCATCTTCGTCGCACCTCATGCCCATGCCCACGCCCGCGCTCGTGCGCCGTTACCCCATGATGCGCACCCCTCGTCTCCCCGATCTCCCTCACACCCTCATTCCTCTCTCTCTCTTCTCAAATCTTCCCTCTCATTCACCAAGCCGACCACGACCCACTACAGATTCCCTTACCCGCTCCTCTCGACAACGACGACAAACCTCTTCCCTTCCTCCTCCACCAACTGAGCCCCTCACCACTCCACTACGTCGACCGAGCACCCTGCCAAACTCCCCTGCACACCCAACCCACTCACACACGAGCTCGGCTACCCTGCCTCCATCAACGCCGGCATCCCCTCACCGCTGGACACCGCCTGAGCACCAACACGACCTCCTCCACGTCGCCAACAGCCTCCATCGACCGAGCACCTCCTCACCTTCTTCCCCCTTCAGCTCCCTCACCCGACCTCCTCTCTCATCACATCAATCTCTCTCTCTCTCTGTATCTCTCTCTCCCTCTGTACTCTCTCTCTCTCTCTCTCTCTCTCTCTCTCTCTATACCTCCCTCCCCTCTCCCTCTCTGTTACACACACACACTCTCTCTCTCTCTCTCTGTCTAACTCTCTCTCCCTCTCTCTCTCTGTCTGTCTAACTCTCTCTCTCTCTATAAATCTCTCTCTCTCCCTCTCAGCGCCTCTCCTCCCTGCTGGAGCCACAGTGTCCGTCGCACCCACCGAGACATCGAGTCCAAGAACCAAGCTCGAGCCAAGCCCAAGCCTAGCCGAGACTCGTCGTATTGTTGCTACTTCGTGCCCGTGCCGTGTCACCACTGCCTTCGCTGTCGTGCCATCAATTCATCGTCAAAGGCAAGTATTTATACTTGCTACATGCTAATCTAATTACATTACAAACTCAAATAGTATAGGTTGCTAATTTACAATTTATGATAACTCATGTGATATACCTGTTCGATGTGTGACCTCAATGAAAATATTCGTCTAAATTGACGGAATTGGTTTGTCTATGCTGGCTCATGCAGTGATGAATACTGTGTATAAATTTCACTGGAAAATACGACCGTTAATGGCTAAAACGAATACCCCCAAATTTACCCGTAAAACTAGAAATTTACCATATCTGAAAATCGTTAAAATCACCGTAAATTATGTACATACTGGAATGTTGCGTTCGAGGGCTAAAATCGAAGCCGACTCGATGAACTATAATCCTATGTAAATTTCTATCTATTTCTGTATTGATATTGTGGCAATATTTAGATCGGAGTGCGACTCTGGACTGCAGTCCAGAGCGACTCTGGTTGCTGTTTACTGTTCTATAATGCGTGCCACCTGTTTTCCTGAACTCGTATGTTGCGGAACTCCACAGTTTAGTAAAGGTGAAACTGTTAGCTAGATAACACAAGTAGTTTCATTCTGTTTCATCGTCGTTTGCTATTTAATCTGTAATTTAAAAGATGGGGACGTATAACAGTCCCAACAGAATCAGAATTGACATACTAGTATTGAACAGTGTATAACTCCTGACGTAAAGACGCGATTGAAGATCCGTTTATTGTGTTGAAAACTTTATTGGAAACCCTAGATTTCATTCAACTGTAGCGTCATTAAATTCTGATCCCTACTGGGGTTAAAATGCGTTGCGAAACGGACTTCCGATTCTGAAACCGGATTTCCAGCCGTGAACGCTTAAAATGAATTGGCCATAACTAGTGATCCTGAAACCCGATTGACGTAAAACTAAATTCGCTGGATAGATAATCAAACATACTATTTATTCCCCGTTCATCGTTCCGCTAAACTGTACACGTATGATTTATGATAAATTATGCAAGTGGTAGAATACTGATTTATGACATTTTAATCATGCTTTACATACTGTTCCCTCATCATATCATACATATGTCACTGCATTGATAACCTAGTGATCATGTGCTTTACCCAGTGTTAGGTATTAGTGATGATTGTGGCAAGTACGTTAGTGTTCGTGCATGAGTGAATAAGTGAAAGTGACACATACTTGTACACAATCAGTGAACCCTACTATTCTATTGCATTGTCGACGTCTGTGGGACGCGTGTAAGTGTGACTATAAGTGGTATGGGACACTTATGGAAGCTTTTGCATGGGTGTCGCAGATAAGGCACCAGACACTGCCATTTATCTTGGGTATTAGTCGGGACGTGCTTGATGGAGATCCTGTCTCCAGTTCTCGCGCAGACTTGTCACAGACCGGCTGGTATTTGAGGTTATGGTTAGCATTTGATGTAGACTACGGGGTGTGGGGTAGTTTGAGTGTGAGTTCAACAGAATCTCGGGAGTCCCATGCCGGCTTATATATATGGAGATATATGGAGATTTACAGGGTACATGATTATTACCGTGAGTTACATTTTAGGCCCGTGGTCCCTTACCCTTGGGTCCTACCCTTGGGTGGAGGACACTCGCAAGTGGTTGACTCTCACACTTGGACTGACGATAGGCTTAGTGACCTGCACAGTGAGACTTAGAGACTGATAGGGATAATGGCATTGATATACATTACTTACTGTGTTGACATACCTGACATACTATTTTTACTGCTTTACTGTTCACCTGATCTACTAGACACTGCATTGGTTACTGCATGTTCATATCTTTACCGTCTTGATTTATTGTTATATATATCTATTATCACCGTTCGAGTTGCCACTTGCATCTATATATTTATATTGCTATCGTGTCGCTCTGACCACCTGAGTATGCATGCTCAGAGTGAGGAGTGGATCTAGCCTGGACTGGGACCAGACGTATATCACGGACATCTTGAACATCTATCCAGAGTTATACCCTTTTTACCTTCATCAGGTCAGTTCTTGGCATTTGTTTCGTTTCAGATACTGCATTACTCATTACCTGTGCGTTGTTTACTGATTACCATGTAAAGCTAGAAGCCGAAGTGTGACTACGGCAGGATATTTCCTTGACCGTAGGAGCATGGCTGGCCTTGTCAACCCCTTGTATTCCGTATTCTGGGAAGCGGGGCGTGACAGCGCGCCTAGCGCTGGATCTGAAGCGTTGCTTCAATTTTCAAATTTTGAATTTTAAAACAGAGCTTTGCTCTGATTGGGGGAAACACCCGGTTGCCTCTTGCGAGGGCTTTGATCCTTAGCATGGGAGGGGCCGTAAGTGGCCTATTAAGGATGGCCGAGCAGAATTACTGCCCGGTGCCTCTTGGCAAGGGCTTTGATCCTTAAGGACGGGCCGAGCAGGATTACTGTCCGGTGCCTCTTGGAGAGGGCTTTGATCCCTGGTTTGTTGGGGTAGGGAGCTACCAGCCAGGGATAACCGAGCAAAGGCGGGCTCGGTTGCCTCTTGGCGAGGGCTTTGATCCCTGGTTTGTTGGGGGTAGGGAGCTACCAGCCAGGAATAACCGAGCAAGAGCGGTCCCGGTTGCCTCTTTTGAGGGTTTTTCATCCTTAGCGCCGGAGGGGCCGTAAGTGGCCTACTAAGGATGGCCGAGCAGGGTTACTGCCCGGTGCTTCTTGGCGAGGGCTTTTTATCCTTAAGGATGGCCGAGCAGGGTTGATGTCCGGTGCCTCTTAGCGAGGGCTTTGATCCTTGGCGTTGTGGGGTAGGGAAGCTACAAGCCAGGGATAACCGAGCAAGGTAGCTGTAGGGCTGCCTCTTGGTGAGGGCTTCGATCCCTGGCGTTGTAGGGTAGGGGAGCTACCAGCCAGGGATAGCCGAGCAGGGTAGCTGCAGGTCTGCCTCTTGGTAAGGGCTTCGATCCCTGGCGTTATTAGGTAGGGAAGCTACCAGCCAGGGATAGCCGAGCAGGGTAGCTACATGGCTGCTTCTTGGTGAGGACTTCGATCCTTGGCGGTGGAGGGGCTGTGGGAGGCTTACCAAGGATGAACCAAGCAGTGAAGCTGCTCGGTTGCCTCTTAGTGAGGGCTTCGATCCTTGGAGCCGGAGGGGCCGTGGGAGGCCTGCCAAGGATGAACCAAGCAGTGAAGCTGCTCGGTTGCCTCTTAGTGAAGGCTTAGATCCTTGGTGTTGTGGGGTAGGCAAGCTACCGGCCAGCGATAGCCAAGCAGGGTAGCTGCTGGGCTGCCTCTTCGTGAGGGCTTTAGGAAGATGGACAGTCGCGAGTGACACGTGCCATGAACGCGTGCCTCTTCTAGTAGCACTACCTGGGAGACATTGAGCGGTGTGTACTCCTAGAACTTTGGGAGATAGGGCTTTTGCCGTTCAGGTCCGCTTCTCTCTTCTCTTGCCCTCTTCTTCTGGTCGGTTTGCTCTGCCTAGGGGAGATTTGCGCTTACCTCGGATTCGAGCTGGGCCTCGCGATCGGTCCAGGCCTTTACCTCGGCCATGGTCATAGGTTGCGCTAGTGCAAAGGAGCGTAACCACTCCTTGTGCCTAAGACCAGACCTTAATGCTATGATGACCGTCTCGTCCCGGTGCTCGGGGACCTCAAGAAGGGCGTTGTAGAAGCAGGTGACGTATGCTTTGAACGTCTCTTTGTCCCCGCGCTTGATCGTGAAGAGGTGGTCGACGGTGCGTTTTTGCCGCCTGTTCCCGACGAAGTGGCCAAGGAATTGGGTGGCCAGCTCATCGAAAGTTGAGATCGAGCGTGGCTCGAGTCCTCGGAACCCGTCTCGCCCGGAGTAAATGAGAGTGGCCGGAAAATCCCGGCACTTGGCGGCGTCGGAGTTGTCTTGGAAGCTCATCCCTACGGTGAACGCATCCAAATGGTCCTTCGGGTCAGACTTGCCGTCGAAGAGGGAGAGCTTTGGGGGCTTGTTGCGAGAGAAGACTTGGACAACGAGCAGCCCCTCGGTGAATGGTTTGGTGAGCGAGTCGGCGGCATACTTAGCCCCGTCGCTCGAACGGTGACCCTCCCGATGCAGACCCTCGATCTTCTTCTCTAGGGCGTCGAGTCGGCCGTGGTACCCTGACGACTCGGCACATTCTGATCCCAGGCCTCTGCTGTTGGAGGCTTGCATCTGACCTCGGCCCCGGTTCCTCTCAAAGAGGTTCCTTAGATCCCTCGGCGAGGTAGTCTTCGAGCCGCCGTGGTGAGTCTCGTCCGCACGACCCCGTCGAGGGAGGGGGTGTCGGTCAGGCCTGGTAACTGGCGAGCTGACAGACATCTCCTCGGGAGGGACAGGTGCGCGAAGGATCTCGGGACGAGGTACTCTGGCGACGGACCTCGGCGTTGAACTGTGAGGCGCCCAGCGGGCCTCAGAACGTATTGGCCTGGGAGATCTGCGGCCGTGGAAGGTAGCGACGCGGTGGTCGGCAGTGCCGACGCAGACGGAGTCTTCTCTTCCCCTGTAGGGGTCCCGGTCCCGAGGCGGGGGAGCGGCGACCTGGGGATCTTGCCCTGCTATTTGGACACGGATGAGTGCCTCCACGAAGGACGAGAGTCGGTCTATTTGGCCGGCAAGGACACTAATGGCATTCGGCAGAAGAGATTCGTCCGCGCCTCTGTTGAGAGGGAGGCGGCGGCTAGTGCTTGGATTTTCGTGATGATCGCTCGCCATTGGATTGAGATCGGAAAATGAACTTTTGCTTTTGTGGAATCAAAGAGTTCCTACAGACGGCGCCAGCTGACGCGACCTGTATCACGCCAAGATTTTACCTTTCGTTGATCTGCTGATGGCGGCGATGGGTAGCTAAGATTGGATCTGGAGGATGTCGCTCCTTAAGCGTGTGGGTTTGAGGTTGTGGTCGCCGAGCTACCTGCAAGGAAGTCCCGGGGTGGTTGTACCACCGAGGACCCTCCGACGATCAAGTTAGACTAGAAATCCGAGCAGAATAACAGCTTAGTAGAGTAAAAATGGCTTACTTGAACCGTCTGAAGAAGGGGTTTATATAGCGGTGTCAGCAGATAAGGCAGGCGCGAGAATCACGCCGGCAGTTACGCTCCTCACGTCACGCCCGCGTGATGAGCGGGATCTCCCATTAATGGCGAGACATGCTCGTTAATGGGGAATCATGATGGCGTGGAACGTGAGATGTGGCCGGCGGATATCTCGCGCATGGCGAGATTCGCGGGATGGCGGTTGCGCCTGTGAGCGGTGCCGTTGGAACGTGGAACGTGCTGTAGGTCCTTTCTTGTGAGCCCTGAGACACGTCATCTGTCACGTGTCATGATCTGGGAGATCGCCGATATCGAGCATCATCAGTAAGAGATAACGATCGTGCATTCGCTCCCTGTTTTATTGTTAGTCTTATGCTAATATGCAGACATCACATCATTTTGTTAACACTGAGATGACTTGATGTCGGCCTTAGAAACAAATTTCATGGATGGAAATCCTTAAGGACTTTAATAGTGTAACTTAAAAGTTCAACGAGATCAAAGGCATGAGCGGATCTCGAACGAACTTTAAAACATGTCATGAAACCGGTTGAACTAGCATTATTGTATGAAAATATTGGTTTCTTTCACTCATTGAAGGCATGAGCGGATTAAATAACCCCAAAATGGCCTTATACGTGGATTGAATATCCTAAAATAAACTGAATGTGACATTTTTGGGGAAAATATCCTTACAGAAATATCCTTCGAAATTTTAAAATTTAATGGAGTTATCTCAAAGGCTTTGGAAGTTCGATGGCGCTTTTATGAAATATACATTTTTTAGTACAGTTGTAGAACATAAATGATATAAAAGAAAAGGTTATACAATACACGATCAATTTTATCTTGGATGTGATCGGAATTGAACCAGCGACCTCACACTTTGAAAGAAGGAAATATTGTTACTGTATGACCTATGCCCGATTGGTCAGAACAAGATCATTGAAATAGAAGAAAAGGACATCCCACACAATAGACTGTCAACGTTGGTTAAAAAACTATTTTTTGTTATAAGTTGGAGCCTTGGAGGCATAAATCATGTTTGTGCTTTGACTTCACTCTTTGGGGAAAATCATAGGCTTTTCTACTTCTTTCTCATTACGGCATTTATTAGAGTAGTTTCGATAACGATATAATTTCATTTGGCATGAATTTGTAGGTTTTTAAAGATATTACCCCCACCCCACAGCACCCCACCCCGAAAAAAAGGTCAGGTTTCACACAATATTGAAAACACCCCGCTAGGCAACTAGTTATTTTGCGTTATATAACATAACCCAACATATTTGCTAACACAATGTTGAAAAAAAACCAGTTACGCAACTAGTTATTTTGCGTTACGTAGCATAACCCAACCTATTTGCTACGTAACTCAACCAAATAACTTAAATACAAAGTAACTTACTCTATTTTAAAACTAATTTATTTAAATTTATGATTTAAAATGAATAAATATAATTATTGAAATTAATTGATAATAGTCCATATAACTTAGGATTTACGGTGACGCTATTTGCGCTTTTCGAATTTAGAAACGGGACGCTACGCTTTGCGCTATCATTGTTTTCAACATTGATTTCACAATAATTTTCTTCACGGATTGCAGTTGTTTATTCTTTTTAAACACCAAGTAATGCTCTGGCATTCTTACTTTTTAAACACCAACAATAATTTTCAAACCTACTCATATCTTTAATAAAACACCTCTTTAGAAACAAATTAAACTCAATTATGTGCTATCTATAATTATCCTAAAACAACTTGCTTCACATAAATTAACACAAAATTAACATAATACTGTTTTGCCCAAAGCAATTAATATTATTTTAAACGTCTTCGATGCGCTAATCAGGTGCGTCAATGCAAGACTTCCACAGTCCTCACACACACATATCATCTTTAATTGTCATGGTCATTTAAATAATTATATATCTTCTATCTACCATTATAGGCGTTTTCTGCATTAATGGTTGCATATAATTATAGTAATTTTGATGATAAATTTCTTTATTAATTTAACTACGTGCATCTCGCTAAAATAATGATGACACAGCAATTTAATTACGTGCATCGCACTTGTAAAATAACAATGACATGCCGTTTAATTACCAGCATTGCACATTAATCATTGATGTGATTTTTGTTTGATTTATCTAAAATAATAATAAGCCACCTCATCAATCAATTTCAAAATCAAATGACCCCCTTCCTTTTGCTTTATAATCTATATCTATCTATATATTATTATAATGCCAAAAGAGGGATGTAAAATGCACCTGAAAAAACAACCCTCTAATTTTTTGCCACCTAAGCAATGATGATGTATTAACTTATTATGGCACATATGATTCACATAATTAAATTAATAAAATATAAAAAATAAATAGATTTGTTTGTTTCTTATTTAAATCACTTCAATACCTTTTTGAGATATATCTTAAATATTTAAAATAACCAACTTATTAAATTTTCAAATAATTAGAAGTCTGAAAAAACCTTTAAAACCTATATTATTTAAACTATTTTTTTAAAAAAATCTTCTCAAATCTTTGTTTAAGATCTTAAAATATACAAACGTGCATCGTGCACGTGCTAAATACTAATGGCGGAGATAATGCCAAGGGAGAGATGTAGGAAACATGTGAAAAAACAACTCTTTAATTTGCTGTTACCTAAACAATGATGACGTGTCCAATTATTATGGCATATGTGATGCATATAATAAAATTAATGATATATATATATATATATATATATATATATATATATATATATAAAGATTTGTTTGTTTATTACTTAAATCACTTTAATTTTTTTTGAGAAATATCTTAAATACTTTAGTTATGATAATAATGATTTTTTAAAAAAATATTTAAAATAGATAACTTATTAAATTTCCTAGAAACCCCACCAAAACCTATATTATCTTAACTAATTCTTTTTTTAAAAATCTTCTCAAATCTTTGTCCATGAAATATACAAATGTGCATTGCACGTGCTAAATACCGGTGGTAGAGATATTGCCAAAGTAGAGATGCAGGAAACACATACAAAAACAACCCTTTAATTTACTGCCACCTAAACAATGATGGCGTGTCCAATTATTATGGCACGTGTGATGTATATAATTAAATTAATAATATAAAAAAAATTAGATTTGTTAGTTCTTTAGTTTAGCTCACTTTGATTTTTTGTATGAGAAATATCTTAAATACTTTAAATTAAGATGATAAATATTTTAAGAGATATTTAAAATGGCTAACTTATTAAATGTTTAAAAAATAAAAAGTCCTACAACAAACGTTACAAGTTAAAATCTATATCATTTTAACTAATTCTTTAAAAAAATATTCTAAAATCTTTTGTCCACACAAGCCAAAATATACAAACGTGCATCGCATGTGCTAAATACTAGTCGATAATAAAATCAATACCAAGTGTTTAAATTCATAATAAGATCTACATAAATCTAAGTAATGAAATTCATAATTATCTACACAAATCTTTTGGCTCGTCAATTGATAATAAAATCAATACTAAGTGTTCTCTCCATCTCTTATCCTCCTCCTTTTAAAGAAATTTTAGAAAAAGGACAAAGCTGATATTTTTCTCTCGAGATGGAGAGTACCTCCGTTATTCCAATGTCGTCGAGTGATGTGCCCGCAGTAATCACTTACATTTCGCTCTATGTTGGAGATCTTGATATCTCGGTAAGCGAGGCTCAACTCACCGGACTTTTCGGTCGTTTCGAGGGCTTCGAATCGGCTAAGCTTTGCACTGATCAAATTGATGGTCTCTCGCGTGGATATGGTTATGCTAATTATCGAACTCTTGAACAAGATAATTATATATAAATAATTAGTGAAAATATCCTAGGGATTTATATATAATGTTTTAATTAAGGGCGATTGACTTGAGGATGTAGTTGAAGCTTTTAGTTTCACTAAGATTTAGTTCTTAATTTTCTTAATAAATACATATAAATCATATATGCACAATAAAGAAAAAGCATGCAACTATATATATGAACAATCAAAATCCTTTTTTTATATATATTTTCATGTTGCAAAAATATATTATATATATATAGATATATATATATATATATATATATAAAAGCGTGCGTGTAATTAGTGTGGTGATTTTTGCAATTTTCGCCCATTCTTCAATCAACAAGACATCAACGAAATCAAAAGGCAATAGATTGTGGCTCAATTGATTGATGGGCGGCGCAGAGGGCGGAGCCCGGAGATGGTCGAACACGCCGATGACGACCCCGAAGATGGCGATGAGAGCGAGGATATTAATCATAGGAAGCGTAGAGAAACCCTACGCTCTGTAGAATTTCATTGTAAAGATTCGAATGCATACACAAATTTTTAGGGTTAGGGTATTGGAACCCTAATTTGCATTATCCTAATCGAGTAGCAATTCTAGTTCTCAATCACCTAACCCTCGCTTCGATTTGTGTCGATGGTTTTTGTAATTGCTTTAAAAGCCAGAACAAGAGTTAAAAGGTATGATTTTGAGCTAAACATTTCTCCATGCTTATTTCTGCATTTATTATTTTTTAGGAGTAAATTTTATAAAGCACCAACAAACTTTCAGGGTTTTTGAGACAGCATCATCGAACAAACTTTAAAAAATGTCCTGAACCCCTTTTGAACTAGCAATATTGTATGAAAATGTTAGTTTCTTACACTCGTTTTAAGGCATGAGCAGATTAAATTGCCCCAAAATAACCTTGTACGTGGATTGAATAGCCCCGAATATTTTTGGGGAAACTATCCTTACAAAATTACCTTTGGCATGTTTAAAGTTCAATGGTTCTATCTCAAAAACCTTGAAAGTTCGATGCCGCTTTATGAAATATACCATTTTTTTAGTGGAGTTGTAGAGCATAAAACGGGCATAGAAGAAAAGGTTATAGAATACTCGATCAATTTTATCTTCGATGTGATCCCTTTGGGAATTGAATTGGCGACGTCACACTTTGGAAAAGGGTAATATTGTTACCGTATAAGCTATGCCCAATTGGTTAGAACGAGATCATTGATATAGAAGAAAAGGATATCACACACAATAGACCGTCCACATTTGATTAAAAAACTATTTTTTGTTATAAGTTTGAGCCTTGGAGGCATAGCTTATGCTTGTGCTTTGTCTTCACTCTTTGGGGAAAATTATAGGCTTTTCTAATTCTTTCTCATTACGGCATTTATTAGAGCACTTTCGATATAACGGCATTTGGCATGAATTTGTATGTTTTTAAAGATATTCACACATGCACACAAACCCATGAAAAAAAAAGAATCGGGAGAAAAAGAGAATAAAATAGACCATAGGTCAGGTTTCACAATGACTTTCTTTGCGGATTGCAGTTGTTTTTTTCTTTTTAAACACCATGTAATGCCCTCGCATTCTAACTTCTTAAGGAGTCCTTCAGAAAACTGTGGTCTAATGAATACTGAGATTCAACGTCAACTTTGGTGCAATCACTTCTTGCTCAAAGTGGGAGAACCTGTTACAATTGTTTATGCAATTGTCCTGCGTGCTTATTTGTCTTTGCGATTATGTAATTTGATATATGCATGTAGCACCATTTGGAGCATGTGGTTTCTTTATTATTTAGAAGAAGTTAAGAATGCTTATACCTAAAATTGTTGGTCCTAAAAATTATATTTCTTGGATTGCAGCTAAACATGCATTGGAGATGATGAATCATACTACTGTAAATGGAAAACCCATCCGAGTTATGCTTTCGGATAGAGATCCTAGCACGCGGAGCAAAAAAGCTAATATATTTATTAAGAATCTTGATCCAGCAATTGATAGCAAGGCTTTGCACGAAGTTTTTGTTTCCTCCGGTAATGTCCTTTCTTGCAAAGTGGCCACAGATAGCAATGGTCAGTCAAAAGGATTTGCCTTTGTACAGTTTGAACATGAGGAGACCGCACAAAAAGCTATTCAACAACATAATGGGACGCTACTTAATGACAGAGAAGTTTACGTTGGTCCCTTTGTCGGACGACAAGAAAGAGATGGAGAAAGAGGATCTCAAAAGTTTAAAAATATCTATATAAATAATTTGTCGGAAACATGTACTTATGATAGCCTGAAAGAAGAGTTTGAGAGATTTGGTCCCATCAGCAGTGCAGTGATTATGCGTGATGAAATTGGAAATTCTAAGGGCTTTGGTTTCGTATGTTTTGAGGATGAAGATGCTGCTGCAGCCGCAGTTGAAAACGTCAATGGCAAATCTATGAATGATAAAATTCTTTATGTGGGAAGGGCTCAAAAAAGATCTGAAAGAGAAGTTGAATTGAAGGCAAAATTTGAGCAAGAGAGAGCTGAAAGAATGAAAAAACATCAAGGGGCTAATCTTTATCTTAAAAACCTTGATGATTCTCTTTGTGATGATAAGCTTAAAGAGCTGTTCTCGCCTTTCGGTGAGATAATTTCATGCAAGGTATGTATCCTCTCAACACTTGGATCTTAGCTTTTTGTTTAAGAAACCACATATTAGATTTGCATGCCCTAATTGTTTTTTTTAGGTCATGCTTGATTCACAAGGGCAGAGCAAGGGATTTGGTTTCGTGCAATTTACTTCGCCTGAGGAGGCAAATCATGCTGTAAGTGGGCCTTATATATATATTGGACAAGCAAGCACCCCTGGCTAGCCCAGGGTCCCATGACACCCACCCACGTACGTCTAGGATCGAACCTAGGCGTGCACATTTAATTAAAAAAAGAAAAAAGGAAAGGGGAAATACCCTGCGCGTGTGGGGGCTCGAACACGAGACCTCCCACACCGCACGCCCATGCCACAACTAACTGGCCCATGAGAATTGAGTGTGGGCCTTAAATATATTTTGACTTGATTTTCTTCAATGATGGTAAGAGTGGACAATCTCCTTCTTGAGATAAATGTTACATAACTGATATAAAATACTCTACAGATAAATCAGATGAATGGAAAAATGATTGAAGGGAAACCGATATATGTGGCCATAGCTCAACGTAAAGAGGAAAGAGTTGCAAAACTGCAGGTATGTGCTATATGCTTCCAGAGATTTTTTTGTTTGATATGAAAAATTTGAAAAAGCTTTTTCTTCCCTAAATTTTTTGACTGAGCAAGCTATTATTTCTTTCTTCGTAGCCCTTTATTTATTTGTGATGCTGTTTCTCTCATTAAATTTTCTGTGGCTGCACTTCTACTCTTTATAGCGATCCACTGGACACGTGTGATTTGCTGCTGTTTGTCATTCCTACACTCTTTGTTAGTATGTTAACAACAACAACAACAACTGAGCCTTTTATCCCAAGCATATGGGGTAGGCTACATGAACCAACATGAGAATCGCGCCGGGTCCAGCATATGAATCCTCCGCCTCCACTCACTCCTACCGAATAATATACTTTCATTGGGTCCTTTAGCAACCATATCGTTTCGTATCACCTCCATCCATGTTTTCTTCGGTCTCCCTTTTACCCTTTTGCCATTGCCCATATCGAGAGTATCTATTCGTCGAACCGGTGCTTCCATAGGTCTGCGTCGCACATGACCAAACCATCTTAGCCGGTTTTCCCGTATCTTCTCCTCCACAGGTGCTACACCAACTTTTGCATGAATATCCTCATTTCGCACATTATCTTTTCTAGTGTTACCGCACATCCAACGAAGCATGCGCATCTCCGCTACGTGTATCTTCTGTGTATGATGCTTCTTAGGAGCCCAACATTCTGTACCATATAATAAGGCATGCCGAATAGCGCTCAGATAAAACCTCCCTTTTAATTTTAACGGAAAGTGACGATCACACAAAATCCCTGTTGCACTCCTCCATTTCAACCAACCAGCTTGGATCCTTTGATTAACATCACTATCGATCTCCCCATTCTTTTGGATTTTGTTAGATGGCATAAATTATACTTTTAACATTGGACTAATATATTTATCGCTTGAGCCTTGATTATAAAACTGCTTTTAAAAGTAAGAGCCATTGGGACCCGTATAAAGTGAGCAATCAGTGTTGGTCCCTTGCCTATTGATGATGCTGGTGCATGCACATCAGTTTGCATTGCATGGTGCTCCTTCCTAATTGTAACTCACATTCTTCTTCTATCTCAATACTTTAACAACGGGAAATCCTGATGGATTTGCAAAATACGGAATAAAAGAGGTGACTAGGCCAGCCATACTCCTACGGTTAGGGAATAATCCCGCCGTAGTCACACTTCAGCTTCTAGCATTACATGGTAGTCGGTAAATAGTACTAGAGTAAAGGAAATCATAGTTCACAATTTTATTATATTACAATAAAGGAGTTCGAGATACATTTATTTTGCATAAAAAAATAACTAACTAACGAAATACAATGTGCTTAAAGCAAAAAGAAATGGCGCCGATGTTGCGGTCTAGACTTCCGCGATCTCGAATAACAGGTACTGCTTCTGGGCTGGATCCACTTCGTCCTCTGAGCATGCACACTAAAGTAGTCAGGGCGACACATATAGCAATAAATATATATGATGGGTACAATACTATTAAACATGAAAGGTGCAACAGAATACAGAACATAAGAATAATGAACATCAGTTGAATATGAACAGTGCGATATAAGTATCATGTCAGTAAACCAGGCAATGTGTATGTCACTATTTATCAGTCACTAAGTCCATGAAATCAATTGGTGGAAAGGATGCTCGTGTTTAACCAGGGTCTCGTGCATGCCCGAGACTATGGTCCACTGTTGCCCGGGACATAACCCTGCAGCCGTGCCGCTAGGCCCACGACCTAATGTATATATATATATATATCACTAATATCGAATGATCATTCTCTAAGTCACTTACCTCGCTAAATACGAGTTCAATTCCACCTTGATTTCCCCATTCCCCATGTTATAGTATATATTCAAGTATTAGATAGGTTGTGAACAATTACGTATCGTTTTCACTTTCAATCACGTTTCCACTTATCAATATCACTTTCGTACTTGCCACAACCCAATCACTAACACTTATATATCGACAATGCACAACAGTCGTTAGGTCTCAATATAAACGATCACTATGCAGAAGATATAAAGCAAGCAAAAAACTAGGTAGAAATGCACTGAATAGATATTCACTAAATTATGACACCCAACGCCATATAACTTGCAAAATTTATCATAAATCACACGTATAGAATCGACCAAAACAATATAAAAGACGTATGAAGTATACTTGATTATCTAAGCAGTAAAATTAATTTCATGTCAATAGGAATTCAGGTTAGGAACTTATCATCATTTTAAATCAGCGATCCGTTGCTGAAATTCCGGTTTCAAAATTGGAAGTCCAACTTCGCGCGCTGTTTACTAGGGATTGTGTTTAGATTCAGGTATTTCCCCGGTTGAATAAAACCTAGTTCTATCTGTTAGGTTTCCAACGCATCAAACGGATTAATAATAAACTTTCTGTACTAGAAGATATGTCCTGTTTAGTATGAAGGTGAAAGAAATGTCACTGCAGAAACTGCAGAACACGTTGACATTCTAAAATACAAACTAAATATCAAACGACTGTGAAATTGAACGAGACAAGATCCATGTGTTAGATAGCTAAATTATCTACGCGACTATATATGACTCCGTGCATTTTCAGTTTTATAGGAACGTGCAGGTATTTAAATTCAGGTATCCTCATAGAATACTGCCCCGGATTGCAGTCCAGAGCCGCATTCCCAGTCAATTCTCGTTACAGTGGTCTATCAGCATTGAAGGGTAAACTTTAGAAGGTTCTAGTTTATCGAGTCGGCTTCGATACGAGCCGTAGTACATTACATTCCAATCTGTATTGAATTTAATATATATTTTTCAACGTGACATGTGCAGAGCATTCCAGTTTTAGCGTCGTCTTTACGGGGCGACTTTACATGATTATAAACACGATATTTTGCATCCAAATTTCTACACGACATTCGTAATCAGTAAATGGATCTAACTATCGCAAGTTCCGCCATAATAAGATATGTTTTGGTTTATAGTTCGCATTGAACACTTAGGGTAGCATTTGGTAATCGGTCGAAAACACAAGATTTTCTTAACCAACAAGCGATAATTAATTCTTATAAATTCTATATGATATCAATACAGGCTAACCAACCGAGTTGGGTTCGATTTATTACTACCAACATGATGGCTTAAGTATAAGTATTCGATTTATTACTTAACGTTATTTAGATATATAAATGTATATACCCACACACACATATATATACATATCTATTTCTAATTATCTAGCATCAACATTAATCTATAAAATTATAATAGCATGAGTAGCAAGAGATGGGTTTTCTCTTGCCTTTGGCGAAAGTGGCACGACAAAGACGGCGGGCACGACATGGGCACAATCACGGCAGCGGCAACAAGCTTGGGCTCAGCTAGCTACGGGGTTCTGGGCTGATGGCTCGAGCTGGAGGAGGAGCTGGGGCAGGAGTGACGTCGGGGCGGTCGGAGAAGGATGATGGGACAATGGCTGAGCTGGCGATGACTTCGACAAAGGCGATGCACGGCGGCAGCGGCAACTGCTAGGGGTTGGGGGGTTAGAGCTCGGGTGTTGTGTCGTAGGGGTGTTGGTGCGTGGCGTGATAGGAGGGAGGTCGACGGTGGGTTTGGTGGTGATGTGGAAGTTGGTGGGTCGATTGAGGAGATTGGGTTCGAGGGAGATGACGGTAGAGGTTGCGGTAGTGCTCAGGTGGTCGCGGTTGGGGAGAAGAGATCGGCGGAGGTGATGAGAAGGTGTTGCTGGTGGTCGTCGGTAATGAGGGTCGGAGCTTGGAGACGGGGAATTGAGTCTGAGATAGGGGAAACGAGCAAGATGGGATAAAAGTGGGGCTCGGTTGGAGGAGATGACGTTGAGGAGATCGTGGGGTCGGCGCGCAGATCACGCGACCGTTGGCGACGAGAATTCGTCGTAAGTGGAGCGGGTCTCGTGGGCGCGGCGTGAACGAGGAGCCGTTGGCGAGAGGAAACTAGAGGGGATGGAGATGGAGGCGGCTGCGACGAGGCGAGGACGAGGTCATCGTGGAGGAGGGCGTGGGTCTTGCGGCGACGGCGCGAGGAAGGAGGAGACGTAGGAAAGGGCGGGAAAAGAAGAGAAGAGAAGGAGAAGAAGTGTGGGAGTCGGGTCGGGTTGAGTACGGGTCGGGTTTGGGTAGGGATAAGGAACAAGTTGGGTTTAGATTAGGAATAATTTAATAACTAAAATAATAAAATAATAAAAATATATTAAAAAGGAAAAAAATCTGAAAAATACGGAAAATGTATATACGGAAACTGGGGATTTACATCATACCCCCTTACAAAAATTTCGTCATCGAAATTAAAGAACGAAAACAACGGAACAACACTACTCAAACATGTGCGGAAAACGTGAACGGATGTCCTCCTCGCGTTCTCAGGTAAACTCTTCTGGAGAACGACTACCCCAAGAAACTCGAACCAAGGGAATGACTTTGTTCTTTAGCACTTTTTCCTGACGATCGAGAATGGTGGTAGGCTGCTCCTCGTAAGACAGATCGGTGCCTAACGTTAACTCTGAATGGTCCAAGATATGACTGTCATCCAGAACATAGCGCTTCAACTGAGATACATGGAAAGTATTGTGCACACCAGCTAGCGATGGAGGCAAAGCAATCCGATAAGCCACCTCTTCTACTCTAGCACTTCAAAAAGTCCGATGAATCGGGGACTGAGTTTCTCGTGACTACCAAACCTGATCACTCCCCGAGTGGGCGATATCTTCAGAAACACGTCGTCACCAATACTAAACTCCAACGACCTTCTGCCGGCATCTGTCCAACTCTTCTGTCTGTCCTGAGCCGCCTTGATACGTTGCCTGATCGTCTGAACTTTGCTCACTGTCTGCACTATAAGCTCAGGGCCCAACAACCTTCGTTCACCCATGTCATCCCAACAAAGGGGGGACGACACTTCCGTCCATACAGAGCCTCGAACGGTGCCATCTGGATGCTAGCTTGGTAGCTGTTGTTATACGAAAACTCCACCAGATGGAGGTGATCCTTCCAAGAGTCCTAAAATTCAAGCATGCATGCCCTCGGCATATTCTCGAGCATCTAGATAGTACACTCGGATTGCCCGTCTGTCTGCGGATGATAGGCCGTGCTGAACTTGATACACGTGCCTAAACTCTCCTGCAGGATCTTCCAAAAATAGGAAATGAACCTGGTGTCTCGATCAGACACGATACTAACGGGCACCCGGTGCAGTCTCACAATCTCCTGCATACACTTCTCCGCAAGCGACTCCGTCGATTGTCTGAATCGGAAGGGTATGAAATGTGCTGCCTTCGTGAGACGATCAACAATAACCCAGACATCATTTCTGCCCCTTGGACTTCGAGGTAGTGCCGTCACGAAATCCATGGTGATGTGTTCTCATTTCCACTCTGGCACTGGAAGCGGTTGCAACAACCCTGCGATCCTCTGATGCTCGGCTTTCACATGTTGGCATACCATACACTTGGAGACGAAGAGAGCAATCTCCCTCTTCATCCCGTTCCACCAGAAGTGTTGCCTTAAGTCTTTGTACATCTTGGTGCCACCTGGGTGCACCGAGTAAGCGGAACTATGTGCCTCAGCTATAAATTCATCTTGAATACCCCTTTTGGAACACACAATCGACTGCCAAATCTCAGAGAGCCATCTCCTTGAATCTGCAAATCCGTCCTCAAACCAGCCTCAACTAACCCTCTGAACTTCTGCAACCGAGAGTCTCCAGCCTGCATAGCTTTGATGCGATCTATAAGCGATGATTGAACTTGCAACTGCCAGAGCTGTCCGGGCACACTCGGTGTAACTACCTTCAACTCGAGTCTTTGAAGGTCATCGAGAACCCCCTTCTGACAAGTCAGCAACGCAGCCGACGGCCTGCGTCTGAGAGCGTCAGGAACGACGTTCACCTTCCCCGGATGATACTGCAGATCAATATCGTAGTCTGCCATCAATTCCAACCACCGGCGTTGTCTCATATTCAGCTCCTTCTTAGTGAACACGTATTTCAAACTTTTGTGATCTCTGTACACTTCCACTCTTTCGTCTAGCAAATAATGCCTCTATATCTTTAAAGCGAACACAACGGCCGCTAACTCCAGGTCATGCGTGGGGTAGTTCTTCTCGTGAGTTTTCAGCCGACAAGAAGCGTAAGCCACCATCCGACCGTACTGCATTAATACACAACCCAAACCTTTTCCCGACGCATCACTATGAACAACCAAGCCATCCGAGCTGTCTGGCACAGTTATGATTGGGGCCGTGGTCAACTTTAGTTTCAACAGCTCGAACGCCTGGGTGCACTCCTCCGACCAAACATACGGCTCCTTCTGTGTGAGCTTTGTCAAGGGTTACACTACTCTGGCAAAATCTTGGACGAACCGTCGATAATACCCAGCCAATCCCAAGAAACTTCTTATCTCAGCAACTGATTTCGGCGTCGGCCAGTCTCTGAAAGATTCGATTTTCATCGGATCCATTGAAATGCCGTCACTCGAAACGACATGCCCCAGAAATTGCACCTTGTCGAGCCAAATCTCTCACTTGCTTAGCTTAGCATAGAGCTTCTCCTCCCGCAGAACCTGCAATACAATTCGTAGGTGCTCGGCGTACTCCTCTCGACTTCTCAAATAGATGAGAATGTCGTCGATGAATACGACAAAAAACTGATCCAAGTACTTGGAGAAAACCATGTTCATCAAGTCCATAAATATGGCCGGTGCATTGGTAACACCGAACGGTATCATAAGAAACTCATAATGGCCATATCGGGTTCGGAAAGCCGTCTTGCATACATCCTCTGCCTTAACCCTTATTTGGTGATACCCTGACCGAAAGTCTAGTTTTGAGAAACCCGAGCACCACCCAGCTGGTCAAACAAGTCGTCGATGCGAGGAATGGGATACTTGTTCTTCACGGTCACCCTGTTCAACTCCCGGTAGTCAATGCACATGCGCAAGGAACCGTCTTTCTTCTTAACCAGTAATCCAGGAGCACCCCACGGGGAAACGCTTGGATGGATAAATCCCTTGTCTAAAAGATCTTCTATCCGTTTCTTTAATTCTGCCAACTCCACTGGCGCTATCTTGTAGGGAGCTTTGGAAACTGGCGCCGTTCCTGACATCAGGTCGATCGAGAAGCTCAATACGCAAAGCGGGGGTAAACCAGGTAGATATTCAGGGAACACATCAAGAAACTCTCGAACTACCTCCGGTGCTGGCTCCTCGTCTATCTCCATAGCTATCAAGGTCTTCGGCTTTGCTCGGAATTTAGCCGGTTCCAAAGACTCGCTGCCGCCCACGAACACGAACTCCGGGTGATTAGGAATGAGAAAAGTCACACTCTTAGCCCGGCAGTTGATAACAGCATGGAACGTGCTCAACCAATCCATCTCAAGAATGGCATCGTAGCTACCAGTCCCAATCAGAAGGAAGTTTGCATAAAGTTCCCTGCCACAAACCACCACAGGGCATAACCTACACTCTTGGTTGGACACAATAATTCTGTTACCCGTATGTATCTCCTAACCCTTGGTCAACGGCTTGTGAGGTCTAGAGCGTGTGTCAACAAACCATATAGAAATAAAGCAATGCGAAGCACCCGAATCAAAGAGAATTCTAGCTGGTACAGAATAAACAAGGAGGGTACCTGTAACTACTTCTCCAGAAGCCTCTGCCTGCTTGGCGGACAGGGTAAAAGCCCGTTCCTGATTCCGACCAGTACCAGTATGCCTCTGATCGAATAACCGCTGCTGGGATACCAGAGGTGGACCCCTCTGAGCTGAAGTGCCGTACGACGGTTGATGTTGCTCGAACCCTCCCTGTAGCTCGGATCTCTGAAGCACCCGCTAACCCTGTGCTCGCTGGATCCGCAAAGCAGACACTGCCCCTGGGCTCTGCGACAATCTCTCTGCATGTTTCCTGGCCTCTGGCAATAATTGCAAAACAGGGCCCTCCGCTGCGGCTGCTGAGGTGAGAAGGTATGCTTCATCTGCGTAACACCCGGCCTATGGATTGGGATCATTCCATGGGGAGGAAAGGTAGCCCGTGCTGGAACTACGCGGGGTCTTCTGTCCACCGATCGTTGGCCCTTGGCCTTCTCCGCCAATCTTTCCTGTACTCGGGCAGCGTTCAACATCTGAGCGAAGGTCGGCAGATTGAGAGACGCGATAAGTTGCTGTAGTTCAATATCGAGCCCCTGCTGAAACCGTCTTGCCCTGGCGGCTTCGGTGGCTATCATGTACGGTGCGAAGCGACTCAGCCGGTTAAACTCTGCGGCGTAGACATCCACTGAGCGTCCATTTTGCTTCAACATGATGAATTTCTCCTCCATCTCGGCCTTGGCAGTGGCCGGAAAATAGTGATCTAGCTGAGAACGTGTCCCATCTGATAAGTTTCTTTAGCCGGCTTTCCTCTACGGACCACCACGTGCGAGCCTCGTTTTCTAGCTGGATCTTCACTACGCTCACTCGGTTATCGTCAGGAACCCGAACGGCCATCAAAAGGTTCTCCACGTTGACGAGCCATTGCTCTGCCTCGAGTGGATTTGCCTATCCTGTGAAAACCGATGGATGAAGCCTTCTAAAGTCCGAAACGGTACCAATCCTAGCCTGTGTAGTCGGTATGAGGGCTGTTGGGGTAAAAATTTACACCCCGGTTGACCAAGTCAAAATCAAAGTCAACCCCAAGCCAAGTGGGCCCAAGCCCAGATCCAGTAGGCCCATGCCCGGGTCGAGCCTGAACATGAAGCGGCCGGCCTCCCCCATGCCAAGATAAAAATTTTGTAATAAATAATTTTGTTGTATTTCTTTTATTTTATTTTTGGATAAATGTAAGAAAAATAGGCATAAAGCCAAATTTTTGTAAAGCCCATGGCTTATGTGCAAAAAGAAATGGCACATGAGCCATGGGATAGGCAAAATGCCATTTTGTGAAGCCCAAGGGGCTATGTGTAAAGTGTATGGCCTATAAAGGCAAAAGATAATGAAAATATCTCACAACTTTTTCTCTCTCCAAAAAAAAGGTTTCAGATCTGAGATCTTTCTTCCTTCTTCAAGATTCCAAAACCTTCTTTTTTTTCTTGAATTAAATCAAGAGTTTTACTCTTCCTTTTTCAAAACTAAATAGTTTTCCACCACAAAACCCATTAAGGGGAACTCAGATCTGCCATCAGGTCTCAAAAAAAGAGAGATTTTGACATTTCACATCCCTTGATCTTCAAGATCCAGCAAACAACAGGAGGAAGAAGAACCCCTTCTATTAACCCCAAAACACATTCAGGAGTCAACTCCCCTCTGATTTCTCTTTTGAGAAATCTTTTTTCGAGGCTAAAAGCCTCTTATCCTCGCCGGCGCGCAGCGCTCATGCGCAAAGCGCCCACGTGCCGACACGTGGCGCGCGCGCTTGGGCTCCAGCGCGCAGCGCAAGTGCGCAAAGCGTCCGCGTGCCGACACGTGGCGCGCGCGCTTGCGCACCTGCGCGCAGCGCTTATGCGCAAAGCGCCCACGTGCCGACACGTGGCGCGTTTGCGCCTGAGCGCACAGCACCTAAGCGCACAGCGCTCAAGGCGCTGGCCCCACGCATCCCTTGGATGCCTTTTCCCCCTCTTTTTATGTACATACATATATATGTACATATGTATACATATGTACATACACACATACTCCACGACACTGTCCCTGTTAGAAAAAAATTTCTAACGGGGCGCTGCCCCGCACCCCGCAAGGGGGCTGCTAGCCCCCTTGACCCCCAGCCCGCTATCCGGGTAGCGGGACCCCCGTAAAAACTTTGCGTGGCTCCCGATATATCCAAAACCCCCCTTTCAAAACACAACACACGTACACCGCACATTTAGTTTGCATGACCAGTTTAACCCGTCAATCGGATGTTCCCTCGCCCCAAAGGCGAGGGGTAATTAACGGCAGCTTAGTCCGCGGCTGCCGGAGATTCGGATCCCCACAATCATTAAACCCCGGCCTACCCCAGGCATGGGGAATCTGTAGTACGCCTGACAAGCGCGCGCGTATTCCCATCTCAATGGGGTGACGAAAAACACCCTACAGATTCTGGCACGCCCGGTGGGACCGATCTCTCCTCCCATATTTCGGGTTAAGCGTTCATGCGAACTCAATCAATATACATACCTGTATTTATACTAAAAATAATGCTTTTTCATACAGGTTTTCAAGCAATCACTCTCCAACAATGTCTCCAAGGACGATCTCAGCTCTCAGCACGACTCTCGTCTCCTACACGATGAAGATAGACTCCAGGACGGTCCTCCCGGCCAGTCTCGGGCGACAATGGGAGGAGCCGCTGCTACCATTCGGCTCTATTATGTTCATACCGATTGGCGCCATCCCAGCTCCTCAAGCTCCAGCAACAGACAAACCGGTCTCGAAAGGCAGGAGACCAAATGTGGTGATCTCGAGGGCGCCCCAAACCAAACGCAAGTCGGTCTCTGAACGACTCTCCTTGGCCCCAGCTGGGGGCAAGGCCATCAACACCAGTAAAGAAACAAGGCATCCCGAACAAGCTCCAGAGGTGCCCTTGACCACTGCTCGATTGGGTGTCTTCTTAAGCCTCCCCATCACTCGGCCTGTGGCGGCTTCCCGAAGAGTAGAAGCCTGCCAGACACTCAAGGCAGAGAAGCTGAGGCAGAAGCGGCTCAGATATAGAGCCAACAAAAGGGCTAGGGCTCTGGCCATGTTAAAATTTATGAATTTCCAAAGCCCGGACCGCTCCGCGAAATCAGCTGCCAGTGATGAAAGAATGGCTGAGTGTGTTATCCACACTGTCTACATGGCCGGACATGAAGAAACGAACCCTCCTCTTTTTCACAGCCAGGGTGATGATATGGTTGACACTACCCAGCATCGGCTCGACCTAAATGATGAAGAGCCCGCTCAGGCCGATAAGCCAGAGGAGCCCGTGGTTCCTACGGAATTGAGCTCAGGCAATAAAGATTACCCGGTTGTCATAGCCGGAACTACAGAACAAGCATTATTCCAATGGCTTCAAAGGCAATTTCAGGACAGGGATGAGAAGATTGCCAAGGTCTATTCCAAAGTCGACGAGCTGGCAGACGTCGTGGCAGATCTCGCAACCCAAGTCGTCCGATTGCAATTACAGCAGAATCAAATTTTGGCTCATGAGCCAGGGATTGATACCCCGGGGCAGCCAACTGATATCCCTTTGAACCTAAAAGCGGAGCGCCTTCGTGAAAAACGGCCGCAATCAGTCTCCAGTCCTTCCGATACATACGCCAGGGGGGAATCGCCTCTGAAAGAGAAGCTGGAAAAGGTCTATTCCTTCAAGAGGGAAAAGGTCCACAAGATATTCAGGGACGCCCTAAGAAACGGTCTACAACTGCCAGAATCAAAGAGACCGCAAGAAGATAATATGACCGACGACCCAAAATATTGCCCCTATCACAGGGTGATAGGTCATGCCATTGAGGACTGCTTCGTCTTCAAAGATTGGGTCGAAAGGCAATACAAGATGGGAGAGATAGAACTTTCTAAAGGCGTGTTAGCAAACAGTCAAGCTACAATCGCCGATTTCATGCAAATGGAGACCGAAACCTTTCGGGAACCTAATCCTCCCAGACATGTGCCTCGAGGACCAGCATCAGCAAAGGCACCTACGCCAATGGAGAGAACAAAGAAGGTATACTCCTTCAGGAGGGATGAAGTCCGCAAAATATTCATGGACGCCTTGAACAACGGTCTGCAACTACCTGTTCCAAAGAGGCCACAGGAAATGAACATGACCGGCAATCCCATATACTGCCCATATCATAGAGTGGTGGGTCATCCCATCGAAGACTGCTATATTTTCAAAGATTGGGCAGAGGACCAATATAAGCTTGGGAAAACCTCACAATCCTTGGATGTATCGGCAAGCCACAGAGCTAGGTCATCAACACAGCCCCGCCAAGATCAAAGTTCAAGGAGCTGGGATAAGCAACGAGGACCACCACGTCGTTAAACTGGGAAACAATCGACGTCTAAGTCATTAAACTGGGAATGTAAAAAAAAAAGTGTAAATAAAAAAAATGTGTCAATAAAAGAAAAATAAAGAAAAGCCGAAATGATGGGGCAACTCGCAATAAAAATCAGCGAGTAAAAATAAAGATGAAAATAAAGCCGAAATGATTGGGCAACCGCGAATAAATAGCCGAAATGATAGGGCAATCGCGACCTTCGCGATAAGAAAAGCTGAAATGATAGAGCAATCGCGGTAAAACAAAAAAAAAACGATGGCGAATGATGAGTCGCTCCTGGTACCATATTCCAGTGTAGCGATGCAGACGTCAACCAAAATCCAGTTTCCCAAAATTCTTCCGGCCCTACGGCCAGTCCCCAAATTGACTGCCGTATACAATCCACGGGCTCAAATAATCCTCAGCATACCCATGCCCCACCGCAACCACCAGTTACGCGGCTGGCCTCCGCTTTTGGAATTATACTTCATTGGGAAGACCCACTCATGTGTCCTGGCACCTCTGCTTCAGTGTTAGCAACGCTGATGCCGGCCCCCACCCCAAAATTCCAAGCTCGCCATCAATAGACCTCCAAGTCTTAAAACTGGAAACAGATGACCTCCAAGTCGTTAAACTGGAAACAGATGACCACCAAGTCGTTAAAATGGAAACAGATGACCTCTAAGTCGTTAAACTGGAAACAGATGACCTCTACGTCGTTAAACTGGAGACAGATGACCTCTACGTCTTTAAACTGGAAACAGCAGACCTCTAAGTCGTTAAACTGGAAACAGATGACCACCAAGTCGTTAAACTGGAAACAGATGACCACCAAGTCGTTAAACTGGAATCAGACGACCTCTACGTCGTTAAACTGGAAACAAACGACCTCTACGTCGTTAAACTGGAAACAGATGACCTCCAAGTCGTTAAACTGGAAGCACCATGACCACCAAGTCGTTAAACTGGAAACAGATGACCTCCAAGTCGTTAAACTGGAAACAGATGACCACCAAGTCGTTAAACTGGAAACAGATGACCTCTAAGTCGTTAAACTGGAAACAGATGACCTCTAAGTCTTAAACTGGAAACAGATGACCTCTACGTCGTTAAACTGGAAACAGATGACCACCAAGTCGTTAAACTGGAAACAGATGACCTCTAAGTCGTTAAACTGGAAACAGATGACCTCTAAGTCTTTAAACTGGAAACAGAAGACCTCTAAGTCTTTAAACTGGAAACAGATGACCACTATGTCGTTAAACTGGAAACAGATGACCGCTAAGTCGTTAAACTGGAAGCAGTCGACCTCTAAGTCATTAAACTGGGAACGAGGGAAATCCACTCATGTGTCCTCACGATACATGAGGAGAAAAAAACCTTTGTGGGATCCTTACGAGTCACAAAGGAAAAACACCCTTAGGAGTCCTCACGACTCCTAAGGAGAAAATACACCTGCGGGATCCGTACGACTCGCAGGGAGAAAATGCTTTTATGGGACCCTCATGGCCCATAAAATTGAAAAGTCTTAGGTGACAGGGATCTAAATCTGTCTCCTAAGCCATCGCTCCCCAACCCCCAAGTGGCGAATGATGAGTCGCTCCCGGTACCATATTCCAGTGCAGCGATGCAGACGCCAACCAAATTCCAAATCCCATACCCCAATGGCGAATGATGAGTCGCTCCTGGTGCCACATTCCAGTGCAGCGATGCAGACGCCAACAAGGTCCTGAAATTTTTCCGGCCCTACGGTCTGGATCATACATCCTGCAAAACCGTATACAATCCACGGGTGTAAAACAATCCCCATCTCAATAAAAAAAAATAAAAAAAAATAAACGGTATGTCCACAAGCAAAACGGGCATGGATGAAAACCCGAAAGGGCTCCGTGAGTAAAAACAGCAGGACTGCCGGCGAGTTTGTGAAAACCCGAAAGGGCGCAAACTCGTAAAAAAAAAAAAAGAAATGCACTCGCAAAGTCCTCTCGACTTTGTGAGGAGAAAATTCCTGCGTGAGATCCCTACGACTCACAAAGGAGCAACACACTTAGGAGTCCCCACGACTCCTAAGGAGAAAATACACCTACGGGATCCTCACGACCCGTAAGGAGAAAATGCTTTGTGAGACCCTTATGGCTCACAAAATGGAAAAGCCTTAGGTGATAGGGATCTAAACCTGTCTCCTAAGCCACCAATTCCCAAATCCTCTCGGGGCAAATGATGAGTTGCTCCTGGCATTATTCCAGTGCAGCAATGCAGATGCCAAACCAACCAAATCCAAATCCTCCCGGGGCAAATGATGAGTTGCTCCTGGCATCATTCCAGTGCAGCAATGCAGATGCCGACAAAAAAAATCCTCAAATCCTCCCGGGGCACATGATGAGTTGCTCCTGGCATTATTCCAGTGCAGCAATGCAGATGCCGACAGAAAACCAATTCCCAAATCCTCTCAAGACAGATGATGATTCGCTCCCGGTACCATATTCCAGTGTAGCGATGCTGATGTCAACCCAAATCAAATCAAACCAACCTCTATGGCGGAATCATGCTCCGTCCCAGAATTTACCCCGTGTCGAAATCATGCTTCGCCTCGGGATATCTACCTTCCCTGCCGGAATTATGCTCCACCTCGGAATAAAGTCAACCCGACACTCCGCGCCGGGAAAAAGTCCATCAGCGACACTCCGTGCCGGGGAAAAGTCAACCAGCGACACTCCGCGCCGGGGAAAAGTCGATCAGCGACACTCCGTGCCGGGGAAAAGTCGACCCGACACTCCGCGCTGGGGAAAAGTCCATCAGCGACACTCCGTGCCGGGGAAAAGTCAACCACCGACACTCCGCGCCGGGGAAAAGTCGATCAGCGACACTCCGTGCCGGGGGAATGTCAACCAGCGACACTCCGCGCCGGGGAAAAGTCGATCAGCGACACTCCGTGCCGGGGAAAAGTCAACCCGACACTCCGTGCCGGGGAAAAGTCCATCAGCGACACTCCGTGCCGGGGAAAAATCAACCCGACACTCCGCGCCGGGGAAAAGTCGATCAGCGACACTCCGTGCCGGGGAAAAGTCAACCAGCGACACTCCGCGCCGGGGAAAAGTCGATCAGCGACACTCCGTGCCGGGGAAAAGTCAACCAGCGACACTCCGCGCCGGGAAAAAGTCGATCAGCGACACTCCGTGCCGGGAAAAAGTCAACCAGCGACACTCCGCGCCGGGGAAAAGTCGATCAGCGACACTCCGTGCCGAGGAAAAGTCAACCCGACACTCCGCGCCGGGGAAAAGTCGATCAGCGACACTCCGTGCCGGGAAAAAGTCGACCAGCGACACTCCGCGCCGGGGAAAAGTCGATCAGCGACACTCCGTGCCGAGGAAAAGTCAACCCGACACTCCGCGCCGGGGAAAAGTCCATCAGCGACACTCCGTGCCGGGAAAAAGTCAACCCGACACTCCGCGCCGGGGAAAAGTCCATCAGCGACACTCCGTGCCGGGGAGGAGTGTGCCGGGGAAAAGTCAACCCGACACTCCACGCCGGGGAAAAGTCCATCAGCGACACTCCGCGCCGGGGAAAAGTCCATCAGCGACACTCCGTGCCGGGGAAAAGTCAACCCGACACTCCGCGCCGGGGAAAAGTCCATCAGCGACACTCCGTGCCGGGGAAAAGTCAACCACCGACACTCCGCGCTGGGGAAAAGTCGATCAGCGACACTCCGTGCCGGGGAAAAGTCAACAACCCGACACTCCGCGCCGGGGAAAAGTCCATCAGCGACACTCCGTGCCGGGGAGGAGTGTGCCGGGGAAAAGTCAACCCGACACTCCACGCCGGGGAAAAGTCCATCAGCGACACTCCGCGCCGGGGAAAAGTCCATCAGCGACACTCCGTGCCGGGGAAAAGTCAACCCGACACTCCGCGCCGGGGAAAAGTCCATCAGCGACACTCCGTGCCGGGGAAAAGTCAACCCGACACTCCGCGCCGGGGAAAAGTCGATCAGCGACACTCCGTGCCGGGGAAAAGTCAACAACCGACACTCCGCGCCGGGGAAAAGTCCATCAGCGACACTCCGTGCCGGGGAAAAGTCAACCCGACACTCCGCGCCGGGGAAAAGTCCATCAGCGACACTCCGTGCCGGGGAAAAGTCAACCCGACACTCCGCGCCGGGGAAAAGTCGATCAGCGACACTCCGTGCCGGGGAAAAGTCAACCACCGACACTCCGCGCCGGGGAAAAGTCCATCAGCGACACTCCGTGCCGGGGACACGTCTACCAAATCGCTTCGGATCAGAGCGTCGACCGTCTATGTCGCAAAATGGGCAGTGCAGGCTCCCGCAAATTGGGAACCCAAATCGCTTCGTAACAGAGCGTCGACCGTCTATGTCGCAAAAAGGGCAGTGCAGGCTCCCACAAATTGGGAACCCAAATCGCTTAACAGAGCGTCGACCGTCTATGTCGCAAAAAGGGCAGTGCAGGCTCCCGCAAATTGGGAACGCAAATCGCTCCGGAACAGAGCGTCGACCGTCTATGTCGCAAAAAGGGCAGTGCAGGCTCCCACAAATTGGGAACCCAAATCGCTTAACAGAGCGTCGACCGTCTATGTCGCAAAAAGGGCAGTGCAGGCTCCCGCAAATTGGGAACGCAAATCGCTCCGGATCAGAGTGTCGACCGTCTACATCGCAAAAAGAGCAGTGCAGGCTCCCGCAAACTGGGAACCCAAATCGCTCAGTAACAGAGCGTCGACCGTCTATGTCGCAAAAAGGGCAGTGCAGGCTCCCGCAAACTGGGAACCCAAATCGCTTCGTAACAGAGCGTCGACCGTCCATGTCGCAAAAAGGGCAGTGCAGGCTTCCTCCAAAGCAGGAACCAGATCGCTCCGGGCCAGGAAAACGTCTACCACGGACACTCCGTCTCGGAGACATGTCAAGCAACGACCGTCCATGTCGTAAAAAGGGCAGTGCCAGCTTCCCAAAAAGCGGGAACCAAATCAAGTCGCCTCCACGTGAAAGAAGATCCATCAATTTCATACACGACCCATATATGTGGTGTGCATTTATTGATGGGGGGCAATTTGTTGGGGTAAAAATTTACACCCCGGTTGACCAAGTCAAAATCAAAGTCAACCCCAAGCCAAGTGGGCCCAAGCCCAGATCCAGTAGGCCCATGCCCGGGTCGAGCCTGAACATGAAGCGGCCGGCCTCCCCCCATGCCAAGATAAAAATTTTGTAATAAATAATTTTGTTGTATTTCTTTTATTTTATTTTTGGATAAATATAAGAAAAATAGGCATAAAGCCAAATTTTTGTAAAGCCCATGGCTTATGTGCAAAAAGAAATGGCACATGAGCCATGGGATAGGCAAAATGCCATTTTGTGAAGCCCAAGGGGCTATGTGTAAAGTGTATGGCCTATAAAGGCAAAAGATAATGAAAATATCTCACAACTTTTTCTCTCTCCAAAAAAAAGGTTTCAGATCTGAGATCTTTCTTCCTTCTTCAAGATTCCAAAACCTTCTTTTTTTTCTTGAATTAAATCAAGAGTTTCTCTTCCTTTTTCAAAACTAAATAGTTTTCCACCACAAAACCCATTAAGGGGAACTCAGATCTGCCATCAGGTCTCAAAAAAAGAGAGATTTTGACATTTCACATCCCTTGATCTTCAAGATCCAGCAAACAACAGGAGGAAGAAGAAGAACCCCTTCTATTAACCCCAAAACACATTCAGGAGTCAACTCCCCTCTGATTTCTCTTTTGAGAAATCTTTTTTCGAGGCTAAAAGCCTCTTATCCTCGCCGGCGCGCAGCGCTCATGCGCAAAGCGCCCACGTGCCGACACGTGGCGCGCGCGCTTGGGCTCCAGCGCGCAGCGCAAGTGCGCAAAGCGCCCGCGTGCCGACACGTGGCGCGCGCGCTTGCGCAAGTGCGCAAAGCGCCCGCGTGCCGACACGTGGCGCGCGCGCTTGCGCACCTGCGCGCTTGCGTAAGGGCGCAAAGCGCCCGCGTGCCGACACGTGGCGCGCGCGCGCTTGCGCACCTGCGCGCAGCGCTCTTGCGCAAAGCGCCCGCGTGCCGACACGTGGCGCGCGCGCTTGCGCACCTGCGCGCAGCGCTTATGCGCAAAGCGCCCACGTGCCGACACGTGGCGCGTTTGCGCCTGAGCGCACAGCACCTAAGCGCACAGCGCTCAAGGCGCTGGCCCCACGCATCCCTTGGATGCCTTTTCCCCCTCTTTTTATGTACATACATATATATGTACATATGTATACATATGTACATACACACATACTCCACGACACTGTCCCTGTTAGAAAAAAATTTCTAACGGGGCGCTGTCCCGCACCCCGCAAGGGGGCTGCTAGCCCCCTTGACCCCCAGTCCGCTATCCGGGTAGCGGGACCCCCGTAAAAACTTTGCGTGGCTCCCGATATATCCAAAACCCCTCTTTCAAAACACAACACACGTACACCGCACATTTAGTTTGCATGACCAGTTTAACCCGTCAATCGGAGGTTCCCTCGCCCCAAAGGCGAGGGGTAATTAACGGCAGCTTAGTCCGCGGCTGCCGGAGATTCGGATCCCCACAATCATTAAACCCCGGCCTACCCCAGGCATGGGGAATCTGTAGTACGCCTGACAAGCGCGCGCGTATTCCCATCTCAATGGGGTGACGAAAAACACCCTACAAGGGCGCCCTCGGGGGCGGCGGGAACAGCCGTAGATCTTCAGGGCGGTAATTGCGGTTTCCTGTACCGTCTTCAATCCCTCAGCCAAGAGATCGGTCTTCCTCTCCTGAGCCTGGGCTAGGGTCGTTAGTGTGCTAAGAATCTTCTCGGTACGATCGTGGGAATCGACACCTGAGGAGTTGCCCGAGGAGTCCATATTTCTTAAAAAGATCAAAAGAAATTAGATTCAAACAAGGGCTACACGATAATTCAACGAGAATTAGAAAGTGAAAAGAAATGTAATAACGCATACGTTAAGGGTGTAACTCAATTTAGGGATCTCTCGACCGAACTGTAATTTCATCCAAAACCTGAGCTCTGATACCAATAAAACTATGTCACGCATCGCTTCCCAAAATACGGAATATGAGGGGTGACTAAGCCAGCCATGCTTCTACGGTCAAGGAATATTCCTACCTTAGCCACACTTCGGCTTCTAGTATTACATGGTAGTCGATAAACAGTACTGGAGTAAAAGAAATAACAGTTCACAACTTTATTAAATTACAATAAAGAAGTTCGAGATACATTTATTTTGCATAAAGAAATAACTAACCAACAAAATACAATGTGCTTAAAGCAAAAAGAAATGGCGCTAATGTTGCGGTCTAGACTTCCGCGATCTCGAATAGCAGGTCTTGCTCCTGGGCTGGGTCCACTTCGTTCAGTGAACATGCACACTCAGGTCGTCAGGGCGATACATATAGCAATAAATATATATGATGGGTACAATACTATTAAACATGAAAGGTGCAACAGAATACAGAACATGAGAATAATGAACATCATTTGAATATGAACAGTGCGATATAAGTATCATGTTAGTAAACCAGGCAATGTGTATGTCACCACTTATCAGTCACTAAGTCCATGAAATCAATTGGTGGAAAGGATGCTCGTGTTTAACAAGGATCTCGTGCATGCCCGAAACTACGGTCCACTGTTGTCCGGGACATAACCCTGCAGCCGTGCCGCTAGGCCCATGACCTAATGTATGTATATATATATAGATATAGATATATATCACTAATATCGAATGATTATCCTCTAAGTCACCGTATCTCGGTAAATACGAGTTCAATTCTATGTTGATTTCCCCATTCCCTAGGTTATAGTATGTATTCAAGTATTAGATAGGTTGTGAATAATTACGTATCGCTTTCACTTTCAATCATGTTTCCACTTATCAATATCACTTTCGTACTTGCCACAACTCAATCACTAACATTTATATATCGACAATGCACAACAGTCGCTAGGTCTCAATATAAACGACCACTATGCAGAAGATATAAAGCAAGCACAAAAATAGGGAGAAATGCACTGAATAGATATTCACTAAATTATGACACCCAACGCCACTTGACTTGCAAAATTTACCATAAATCACACGTATAGAATCGATCAAAACAATATAAAAGGCGTACGAAATATACTTGATTATCTAAGCAGTAAAATTAGTTTCATGTCAATAGGAATTCAGGTTAGGGACTTATCATCATTTTAAATCAGCGATCCGTTGCTGAAATTCCGGTTTCAGAACCGGAAGTCCAATTTCGCGCATGGTTTACTCAGGATTGTGTTTAGATTCAGCTGTTTCCCCAGTTGAATAAAACCTAGTTCTATCTGTTAGGTTTCCAACGCATCAAACGGATTAATAATAAACTTTCTGTACTAGAAGATATGTCCTGTTTAGTGTGAAGGTGAAAGAAATGTCACTGCAGAAACTGCAGAACACGTCGACATTCTAAAATACAAAGTAAATATCAAATGACTATGAAACTGAACGAGACAAGATCTGTGTTAGCTAACTAAATTATTTACGCGGCTATATATGACTCCGCGCATTTTCAGTTTTATATAGGAACGTGCAGGTATTTAAATTCAGGTATCCTCGTGGAATGCTGCCCCGGACCGCAGTCCAGAGGCGCATTCCCAGTCAATTCTCGTTACAGTTGCCTATTAGCATTGAAGGGTAAACTTTATAAGATTCTAGTTTATCGAGTCGGCTTCGATACGAGCCGTAGAACATTACATTCCAATCTGTATTGAATTTATTATATATTTTTCAACGTGACATATGTGGTGTATTCCAGTTTTAGCGGTCGCCTTTAGGGGCGATTTTATATGATTATAAACACGATATTTTGCATCCAAATTTCTACACGATATTCGTAATCAGTAAAGAGATCCAACTATCGCAAGTTCCGCCATAATAAGATATGTTTTGGTTTATAGTTCGCATCAAACATCTAGGATAGCGTTTGGTAATCGGTCGAAAACATAAGATTCCTTAACCAACAAGCGATAATTAATTCTTATAAATTCTAAACGACATCAATACGGGCTAACCAACCGAGTTGGATTCGATTCATTACTACCAACATGATGGCTCAAGTATAAGTGTTCGATTTATTACTTAACGTTATTTAGATATATAAATGTATATACCCACACACACATATATATACATATCTATTTATAATTATCTAACATTAGCATTAATCTATAAAATTATAATAGCATGAGCAGCAAGAGATGGGATTTCTCTTGTCTTTGGCGAAAATGGCACGACAAAGACGGCGGGCACGACACGGGCGCGATCACGGAAGCAGCAACAAGCTTGGGCTTAGCTAGCTATGGGGTTCTGGGCTGATGGCTTGAGCTGGAGGAGGAGGAGCTGGTGCGGGAGTGACGTCGAGGCGGTCGGAGAAAGAGGATGGGACGATGGCTGAGCTGGCAATGACTCCGACATAGGCGATGCATGGCGGCAGCGGCAGCGGCTAGGTTTTGGGGGGTTAGAGCTCGGGTGTTGTGTCGTGGTGGTGTTGGTGATGGCTCGCAAGTGTGGTGTGATAGGAGGGAGGTCGACGGTGGGTTTGGTGGTGATGTGGAAGTTGGTGGGTCGATAGAGGAGTTTGGGTTCGAGGGAGATGACGGTGGAGGTTGCGGTAGTGTTCAGGTGGTCACGATTGGGGACAGGAGATCGGCGGAGGTGACGAGGAGGTGTTGCTGATGGTCGTTGGTGATGAGGGGCGGAGGTTGGAGATAGGGAGTTGAATTTGGGAGTGGGAGAGAGGGAGAGGGAGAGAGAGAACGAGCAAGATGGGATAAAAGTGAGGGGCTCGGTTGGAGGAGATGACGTTGAGGAGTTCGTGGGGTCGGCGCGCAGATCACGCGACCGTTGGCGACGAGAATTAGTCTTAGGTGGAGCGGGTCTTGCCGGCGCGGCGTGAGCGAGAAGGAGCCGTTGACGAGAGGAAACGAGAGGGGATGGAGATGGAGGCGGTTGCGACGTGGCGAGGACGAGATCATCACGGAGGTGGGCGCGGGTCTTGCGGCGACGGCTCGAGGAAGGAGGAGACGTGGGAAAGGGCGGGAAAAGAAGAGAAGGGGAAGGAGAAGAAGTGTGGGAGTCGGGTCGGGTTTGGGTAGGGATAAGGAATATTGGGTTTAGATTAGGAATAATTTAATAAATAAAATAATAAAATAATAAAAATATATATAAAAGGAAAAAAAGGAAAAAAAGGAAAAAAATTCTGGAAAAAATACGGAAAATATATATATGGAAACTGGGGATTTACACGAAGTCTCTATGCTTAAGTTGACGCCTGTCTATGGATTCATATGTAATCTTGACCGTCACCTATTATTTAAACAAAAAGTTTAAATAGAAGAATAGGTTAACATTATGTATTTGTGAAGTGGGAAACTTCATATATATTGTTGACACTCACCTGTTTTCTAATGCCCCGTGCATGTGTCCTCACTCATTCTAATGCCCATGCTTTTGCATGACTCGACTTGCTGCTGCTGCAATTATTTATTTATTTATTTATTCGCAGGCCCACTTTTCTCAACTTAATATTCAAAGTCCAATGGCAACAACACCTACTCCATCAGTTCCTGTGTACCATCCTGATCCACCTAGGCCTGCACGTCCGCCGCTTTACTATGGTCAAGGACCTCAAGGTGCTCCTGGCCTCATGATGCCTCGACCTGCTTCTTTTGGCTTTCCACAGCAACTATTTCCAGGAATCTGGCCTGGTGCTGCTCCAAGCTTTATTACGCCTTACCCTGTTCAGAGGCCGGGGCAGGCCGGGCAGAGCACAGGGATTAGGCGAGGAAGAATTGAGCAGCCGCAGATTCAGCAACCTCAGGTATAGCAAACTCTTGAGCCAGCATGCTTGCGTTTTTTTATTTTATTCTTTGTTCGGTTGGTCAGCGTATAACACATAAACGGATTATATGCTGCATAATCGGGTCACGCGTGATTACACAATATTGTATTTTTAATACAAATAATTTAGAAATATCCTTCGAAAATATTTAAAAGATAGAAGAAGATATTATGCATATAGGGACAATAAAGAAAGGAACTGGCCTTTTATTTATTAGTTATTTACCTTGCATATCCTGTGGGCTATGCATATTGTATGTGTCCATTTAAGTGACCACTCTGCCATGTATGTTGCCTAGGACCAATTCTGCGGTCATTCACCCTTATAATACTATTCAATGCACTTGATAGCCGAAATATTTTCAGTGGACAACCAAACGGCCTTTTAAACCTTGTTTTACAACAGTGCTTTTATATATCGATTGCATAAACCTGTCAGCTGACTACCTATAAACGCTAAGCACGATAAGCGGGCATCAATTTTTGCTTCTTAGCTATACACGCGCGCGCACCCCACTAAAATAAAAGAGGACAAGGCTCAGGCCTCCTTCAATTTGATATTTGATAAAGATGTCACAAGTCGACTGTAGATTTAACATAGAGAATGATCTCGAACCATACGCTCCTTCATCCTTGCTACGACAGCATGTCAAAAGAATTCTGTTTTACCTTTTATCAAATGAGGAGTTTTCATTTTTATGGTTTTTCTCAATTTTCCACTTTCTAGTTTTCCTAGACTATTTCCTGAAGGCAAGGAAAGGTAGAATGTTGCCCCTGCTTTAGCTCTGGGTTTTGAATCCGGCTGTGATGCTCATCCAGTAGATAGGTAATCCGTGAATTAATTTTTTCAGCTGCCAAACATTGCTCGAGACAAAGAAAATAATTAATAATTAGCCTATATAATGGGTTCAAGTTCTTTCGTCTAACCACCGGACCTTTACTATTCAATCATCACTTGAAGCCTTTATAAGATGCATATTTGTTTTAGTCCTGGTTTTGTATTCAAGATATATTGGAGTTGCACGTGTGGCATTAACAGATTAACTGCTTAGGCATGCAATTATAATTATTCTCTGGAAGTTTTTTCGCCCGTCCATCTCCACTTCTGTGTGGTTGAAGTTCAAATAACCACAACATTTTTGGTTAGCTTTTTTGTCGACGTCGTTGTCGCTACCCCATCACCAAACTAATGCTAACAAACAAGGTTTCGTAGATATCCTTATCCTTCCCCCCCCCCCCCCCCCCGCCACCCCATAAAAAAACACCATCCGTTTTACTGGAGCTTTCTTTATATAACGAACAAAATTTGCGTCAAACGAAGGAAAATATTGACAGGATTTTGGTATGTTCTAATCTTGGATTGAGGACTTTTCACAGTTATCAAAGAGCATTGTATACAATTTGATACATTACAATTTATGCTTTATAATGCCAAAAACAGTCCCACAATTATTCTGGATGCATTGGAAACGGTGACGGTATGGATACAAATCCGTTACAGATTCGTCTCTTCAACAAAAAATCCGTCCGACATAGGGTTTTGTTATCTTTTGAGTTGATAATTTATGTATTTTTAGCAAGCTGAAGACCCGTGCTGTTTATTCGTGAATCTTTTGTTTGGCAAGCTGTTGTTTTTCTAGAAGCTATTCTTTTTCGTGTTCTGACTTCAGCGTTTTTTCTTGTTATCATATTTACGATTTTACTTCGTCTCTGTAATTTTGGTTCAGGGTTCATGTTATGGGAATGATTTTGGCACTAGTTTCCATTAACATGAACAAGCTTGCATCTGAATTATATTAAGTTTGATGTTGGATTTTTATTTTTATTTTCATTTTATCCAACCAGTGCAGTTGAATGCTAATAATGCTGTGGGCCCATCTATGAGGCCTCAGGGCCTAATGGTTCCGATGATGCTGGTGCCTCTTGATGCTAGAAGCATGAAAGTTGCTCCAGTGGATGCAGACCGTTCTCCATCAATCCCGATATCGTCGCTCGCCTCTACTTTAGTTTCAGCACCTCATGAGCAACAGAGAAGGGTATGAATTTATTGACTCGTCCTGAATTATGTATTACTAAAATATCTTACCTGCATCGCATGTGCATTGAAAAGTGTAAATTGAAGATTATGCGGTAGTGATTTAAACCCAACCTGTAGGAAATGGGCAATTTTTTTATTAAAAAAATGCTGCAGACCTGATTTAAACAAAATATCCAGGACCTGATTTTGATTATCATTAAAGGAATATAGATATTCTATCGTAATGTCAGTGTTGCCAAGTTTTTGATAATTTTATGTCTTGTTCGTGTCCTGTGTCCGTCTCATACTTAGGCACATGATTTATGCATAATGTTTTTTTTCCCTCCGGAGAAGAATAAACAATGTATGCATTGGTGCACGATTGCATTCTTCCCTCCATACATAAGGATTTTATGACCATTTTTTCTTTCACACACACACGACATTAGAATTATTTTGAAGCGTCGCAAGACCCGGGATCGATCGGTAACCTAATAAAAAATGCATGTGTGCTTTTTCAGATGCTAGGTGAGCAATTATACCCGCCTGTTGCACAATTGGTGGGAGATCAAGCCGGCAAAGTGACTGGAATGCTGCTGGAGATGGATCACGCAGAGGTCCTCCACCTCATTGAATCTCCAGATGCATTGCAGAAGAAAGTCAAGGAAGCCATGGAAGTCCTGAAAAATTCAGCTGCCACCCACTCAGAGGATGCCGCATTAGAGTGAATTAATTCAAGTGAAGCTGCTTTGCTTCTTTCCTTCTTTTTTTCTTTTTCCCATTTTTATCAAACTTTTTGTGGAGATTTGGTGTGGTATGAGTGAAAAAAGCATAAATAATTTTGGCCTTTTAACTTGTTTTGCAGTCCTGTTTAATTATGTGTATTTTCTGGATAATTTTATGACATTTGTGTAATAAACTTACGAGACTTTTGTCGTGCATGTTGGTAGTTAATTTCTGTGTAATTTTGAGGAAACTGTGTTGTGTCTTACCTTCCACATCGTGATGGTGGGTGGGTGTTACTTATGGGGGCTAATTGAGGCAAGGTAATATGTACGATATAACTTCCTGTTAACAAACATGGAACTTTGCATTTTATTTCCTGAATGATAGTCTGTTATAGAATATGAAACTCATTATAACTTCGGAGTTATGGTAGTGGACGGGACGTTTGATATGATATTAGAATATAAAATAATAACCCTCATGCCTCAACCCTTGTTATAAACTGTCATGTCCCGTTTTCTAAAATACGGAATACGAGGGATGACTAGTCCAGCCATACTTCTGCGGTCGAGAAATGAATCCGCTGTAGTCATATTTTGGCTTCTAGCGTTACATGGTAAACAGTAAGTAATGTTAACATGTGATAAAATATCAAAGAAGGTATCAGCAAGTCCTGCTATAACGATATCAATGGTAAACGAGAGTCTCAATAAGGGAAAAAGGCGCCCACATAGATATAGTGATACAACAACTGAACTATGCAATGATACACAAGTATAATGCATATCAAAAGTCAAATTAATAAAAGCTACCCCGCAAGGGGCTCACAAGAGAGAACAAAGAATACCAAATAAAACTGCTAAAGACCCGCCAATCACTGAACCTCAGTCTGCTCCTCGAGATATCCGTAATCCAGCTCCGACGGAAACCTATCTCGAAACCTGGTCACCAAGTGTCCAGGGGTGTCAAATCACCCGCAAGTATTCAGGTGTGCCACAGCGCACGTGCAGCGGTGCAGTGCACAGTAAGCAGTCAAAGTGTATGTCAAATGTAAGCATGCAGGCAATGGCGTATACATAGGAATAAATATCACGTTACAAAATGAAACAAGTAATCAGGACGTCCTACGAGTCAATGTCACTAAGTATGTATATAGTGTAAGTTCTTTGAAATTGATCGGTGGTGGCCTGAGTCACTCGGTCCACCGGCATCATGAACAAGGAAGCTGCTTGGGGCCCATAGGCTATGCCTCCAGATGAGGTGGAGCGCGAGTTACAGTTGCAGTTGGAATACTTCTCGCAAGTGAATGCCATTGATGTTTCACTTTCTGCGCCAATCAAGAAACCAAATCTTAGTATCTCGAACCCAAGGGCAACCATATCAAACCGCGATTCGTTCGCGAACACGACACACGAAATGCGGAGTGGAAAGAGGAAAAGGTCCCACCGGGCGTGCCAGAATCTGTTTACCGCCGGAAACCGGGAAGACGCGATGAACGTCTTGCCTGAATCTGGGGGCAGATGCTAATTGGTGCTATCCGTCCATCTCTCCGATGATGCCAAGTTGATTTATGGCGCCGTGTATCGAAGGTTTAAACGGATGCTGCCGATTTAGCAGACTTCGTCAGATTCCCCCTCGTTTGAGGGGTTTTTGATTGTGGGGACGCTCTTCCCTGCAGCCGCAAGCCCCTGCAGTTAATTACGCTACCGCATCGCGATAACAACTTTCTCCTTCTCCAGATGGTCACTTCGTGTCGTGGCTGTTTGTTTTGTTTGTGGTTGCCCGTGGATTGTATACGGAGACTAATTTATGTTGTCGCCCGTAGGACGTGGATTAGTCTAAATCCGTATCTTCTTAGATTTGGGTTTGGGGGTTGTGTTTAAGGATACGTTAGTCTCATTTGAGACTAAGATCAACTTAAACATTTGTTAATGATACGTTAGTCTAATTTTAGACTAAGATCAACTTAACAGGATCGTTTAGATCCAACAAGAGAGCGTTTGGGCTGCCTCTGTTGTTTAGTTTAGGGATATTGCGGTCGAATGTTAGTTTAAGGACATTACGGTCCAATGTTAGTTTAAGGACATTTCGGTCCGTTGGACATTTCGGTCCATTGGTAGTTTAAGGACATTTCGGTCCAGGGTAAGGACATCGTAGTCCGTGGGTTTAAAGGGACCCCACAGTCCAAGTTAAGGACATCGTAGTCCATGAGTTTAAGGACCCCACAGTCCGGTTTAGAGACACCGTAGTCTGTAAGGTTTAAGGACGTCGTAGTCCATGAGTTTAAGGACCCCACAGTCCGTAGAAATGTGTGGTTGTCGGGACCCGTCACCTTTCTGAAAACGTTGAAGGATTACAACGACAGATATCAGAGAAGTAAAGAGATGTACCCTCGAACCGGGTGTAGATTGATTGGAAGATCTGTAGCCCAGTTTAGGACTAAGGTCTGTTGAATATTCGTGAGCAGATGGGCTCAGTTCGATATAAGTTGAGGACTTATGGCTAGAATTGGGCTAAGTCCAATTAAAATATTTAACATTTTATTGTTCTGAGTCGTTGAACATTTACTTGGGCTTGGCCCTTTTAATAATGCTGAGCATTAGACCCTGACATTCTTTGTCTTGTTTTGAATGCAGAGCATTCATCAGAGCCTTGGCTCCTTAAAGAACAATTTGTGTTCATTCAGCGCAACATATGGTGCGCTAGGCGCTTTGCACCAAAAAAGTGTAGTGCGCTTCTGCCACGTGGTGCGCATGTAAATGTTGCGCTCTGCACTAAGCGCAGAGCCAGGTTGTGAGCGCTGAGCACTAGTCCATGAGCGTATTGCGCTGGCGCATACGTGAATGACACGTGTTGCGCTTGGCGCCGAGCGCCAGCCCATGAGCGCAGTGCGCTGTTTTAGAAGCGCAAGGCGCAAGTTGTATCTGTGGTTGACACGTGGCCTGTCTTGGCGCTGAGCGCCGGTCCAAGGAGCGCAAAGGCGCAGTTCATGAGTGCAAGGCACTTTCCAATAGCGCAGAGCGCACTTGATCAAATTTATGATCAGAGAACAAGTTTATGTTCTTCTGAAGGAGGCTTTGCCTCTAAATTCAAGAACAAAAATTCTTGTTTATTTATTTATAAAAAGGCACTGCCTTTGTAGATCAATGATCTGTAAATGAAGTAAATACTTCTTCTTTTTGTTTATCATAAGATCTTTTGATCTCTTTTATATCAAAGACTTTGGTCTTTTGTAGATCTATGAGCTTTTTAGAAGATAGTTCTTCTTTTTACGAGATAATTTCATCTCTGTGTTCAAGAATAATGTTCTTTACCTTGAAGAAGATGATCTTCTTTTGCTAAAGGCTTGCCTTTCTCTCCTCGAGTTTTCTCAAAGTTTTTAGGGAGGTTTCTCTATATTTTTCTCTGTATGTCTGAGACTTGAAGTCTAGGGGCCTTTATATAGAGCCAATTGATTTGTTAAATCAGTTTTAAGAGACATTTCTTTGATTGATTTGGGAATATTTCCCACCGTTGGATCTTTGATCCTAGAGCTTCTGTTTTGCAGAAGATAATCTTCTTGTTCTAATAAGATTGAGAAATCTTTCTATGCAGAATTTGTTCTGTCTTTGGTAATTTTTATTTACCATTGGATCGTTGATCCAACGATACTTAAAGCACAATCTTGTTGTTTGGAAAGATTTTGAGGAATCTTTAATTAATGATTTATCATTATTATTAGATCCTTTGATCTATCAGTGGGAATTTTTAATTCCAGCACTGGCGCACCTTGCGCCAGCGCACATACGTTCGACACGTGGCGCGCAGCGCAACTGCGCTAGCGCACTCGTGTTTGACACGTGGCGCGCAGCACGGAGCGCAACGCAACTGCGCTAGCGCATCCGTGTTTGACACGTGGCGCGCAGCGCATCTAGCGCATTGGCTCTGAAGCGTTACTTCAACTTTTGAGTTTTGAAATTTTAAAATAGAGGTTTGCTCTGATTGGGGTGCGCTGCTTAGGACGCAACGCACCTGGTGCTAGCGTGTCTGTGTCTGACACGTGGCGCGCAGCGCATGTAATACCCGGTTCATTTATATACGCCTATATCCGTATTTCTCTTTAACCTATAAAATTTTTATTTTTATTTATAATTATTTATTATTTTAAAAACTCCATTAAACCCTAAAACCCAAACCCTACTATATCTCATTTTTTCCCAGATTCTTCCTTGAAGCCCCAGCCCCCTCTTCCATTATTATTTCTTTTATTTTTATTTTACAACCCCGGCCCAGCACCATTCCTTTTTATTATTTATTAAATTAAATAACCTTTTTCCCAGCCCAGCCCAACAGCCCACGTAAATTAAAATAGGATTTAAATTTAAACCCAGCCCAACTTCTTCAGCCCGAGCCCAGCTCTTTCACCAACCCGACCCGGCCCACACCCTACACTTCATCTTCCCAACGGCTCCCTCCCATTTTCCCGCTCCCTGTTCCCTCGATCCACCATCTTCGCCGCACCTCGCGCCCACGCCCACGCCCGCGCTCGTGCGCCGTTACCCTACGACGCGCACCCCTCGTCTCCCCGATCTCCCTCACACCCTCACTCCTCTCTCTCTCTTCTCAAATCTTCCCTCTCGTTCACCAAGCCGGCCACGACCCACTACAGATTCCCTCACCCGCTCCTCTCGACGACGACGACAAACCTCTTCCCTTCCTCCTCCACCAACTGAGCCCCTCACCACACCACTACGTCGACCGAGCACTCTGCCAAACTCCCCTACACACCCAACCCACTCACACACGAGCTCGGCTACCCTGCCTCCATCAACGCCGGCATCCCCTCACCGCTGGACACCGCCTGAGCACCAACACAACCTCCTCCACGTCGCCAACAACCTCCATCGACCGAGCACCTCCTCACCTTCTTCCCCCTTCAGCTCCCTCACCCGACCTCCTCTCTCATCACCTCAATCTCTCTCTCTCTCTCTGTATCTCTCTTTCCCTCTGTACTCTCTCACTCTCTCTCTCTCTCTGTTAATCTCTCTCTCTCTCTCTATACCTCACTCCCCTCTCCCTCTCTGTTACACACACACTCTCTCTCTCTCTCTCTGTCTAACTCTCTCTCCCTCTCTCTCTCTCTGTCTAACTCTCTCTCTCTCTCTGTCTGTCTAACTCTCTCTCTCTCTCTCTCTATAAATCTCTCTCTCTCCCTCTCAGCGCCTCTCCTCCCTGCTAGAGCCACAGTGTCCGTCGTACCCACCGAGACATCGAGTCCAAGAACCAAGCTCGAGCCAAGCCCAAGCCTAGCCGAGACTCGTCGTGTTGTTGCTACTTCGTGCCCGTGCCGTGTCACCACTGCCTTCGCTGTCGTGCCATCAATTCATCGTCAAAGGCAAGTATTTATACTTGCTACATGCTAATCTAATTACATTACAAACTCAAATAGTATAGGTTGCTAATTTACAATTTATGATAACTCATGTGATATACCTGTTCGATGTGTGACCTCAATGAAAATATTCGTCTAAATTGACGGAATTGGTTTGTCTATGCTGGCTCATGCAGTGATGAATACTGTGTATAAATTTCACTGGAAAATACGACCGTTAATGGCTAAAACGAATACCCCCAAATTTACCCGTAAAACTAGAAATTTACCATATCTGAAAATCGTTAAAATCACCGTAAATTATGTACATACTGGAATGTTGCGTTCGAGGGCTCAAATCGAAGCCGACTCGATGAACTGTAATCCTATGTAAATTTCTATCTATTTCTGTATTGATATTGTGGCAATATTTAGATCGGAGTGCGACTCTGGACTGCAGTCCAGAGCGACTCTGGTTGCTGTTTACTGTTCCATAATGCGTGCCACCTGTTTTCCTGAACTCGTATGTTGCGGAACTCTACAGTTTAGTAAAGGTGAAACTGTTAGCTAGATAACACAAGTGGTTTCATTCTGTTTCATCGTCGTTTGCTATTTAATCTGTAATTTAAAAGATGGGGACGTATAACAGTCCCAACAGAATCAGAATTGACATACTAGTATTGAACAGTGTATAACTCCTGACGTAAAGACGCGATTGAAGATCCGTCTATTGCGTTGAAAACCTTATTGGAAACCCTAGATTTCATTCAACTGTAGCATCATTAAATTCTGATCCCTACTGGGGTTAAAATGCGTTGCGAAACGAACTTCCGATTCTGAAACCGGATTTCCAGCTGTGAACGCTTAAAATGAATTGGCCATAACTAGTGATCCTGAAACCCGATTGACGTAAAACTAAATTCGCTGGATAGATAATCAAACATACTATTTATTCCCCGTTCATCGTTCCGCTAAACCGTACACGTATGATTTATGATAAATTATGCAAGTGGTAGAATATCGATTTATGACATTTTAATCATGCTTTACATACTGTTCTCTCATCATATCATACATATGTCACTGCATTGATAACCTAGTGATCATTTGCATTACCCAGTGTTAGGTATTAGTGATGATTGTGGCAAGTAGTTAGTGTTCGTGCATGAATGAATAAGTGAAAGTGACACACACTTGTATACAATCAGTGAACCCTACTATTCTATTGCATTGTCGACGTCTGTGGGACGCGTGTAAGTGTGACTATAAGTGGTATGGGACACTTATGGAAGCTCTTGCATGGGTGTCGCAGATAAGGCACCAGACACTGCCATTTATCTTGGGTATTAGTCGGGACGTGCTTGATGGAGATCCTGTCTCCAGTTCTCGCGCAGACTTATCACAGACCGGCTGGTATTTGAGGTTATGGTTAGCGTTTGATGTAGACCACGGGGTGTGGGGTAGTTTGAGTGTGAGTTCAACAGAATCTCGGGAGTCCCATGCCGGCTTATAAATATGGAGATATATGGAGATTTACAGGGTACATGATTATTACCGTGAGTTACATTTTGGGCCCGTGGTCCCTTGCCCTTGGGTCCTACCCTTGGGTGGAGGACACTCGCGAGTGGTTGACTCTCACACTTGGACTGACGATAAGCTTAGTGACCTGCACAGTGAGACTTAAAGACTGATAGGGATAATGGCATTGATATACATTACTTACTGTGTTGACATACCTGACATACTATTTTTACTGCTTTACTGTTCACCTGATCTACTAGACACTGCATTGGTTACTGCATGTTCATATCTTTACCGTCTTGATTTATTGTTATATATATCTATTACCACTGTTCGAGTTGCCACTTGCATCTATATATTTATATTGCTATCGTGTCGCTCTGACCACCTGAGTATGCATGCTCAGAGTGAGGAGTGGATCTAGCCTGGACCGGGACCAGACGTATATCGCGGACATCTTGAACAGCTATCCAGAGTTATACCCTTTTTACCTTCATCAGGTCAGTTCTTGGCATTTGTTTCGTTTCAGATACTGCATTACTCATTATCCGTGCGTTGTTTACTGATTACCATGTAAAGCTAGAAGCCGAAGTGTGACTACGGCAGGATATTTCCTTGACCGTAGGAGCATGGCTGGCCTTGTCAACCCCTTGTATTCCATATTCTGGGAAGCGGGGCGTGACAGCGCGCCTAGCGCTGGATCTGAAGCGTTGCTTCAATTTTCAAATTTTGAATTTTAAAACAGAGCTTTGCTCTGATTGGGGGAAACACCCGGTTGCCTCTTGCGAGGGCTTTGATCCTTAGCATGGGAGGGGCCGTAAATGGCCTATTAAGGATGGCCGAGCAGGATTACTGCCCGGTGCCTCTTGGCAAGGGCTTTGATCCTTAAGGACGGGCCGAGCAGGGTTACTGTCCGGTGCCTCTTGGAGAGGGCTTTGATCCCTGGTTTGTTGGGGTAGGGAGCTACCAGCCAGGGATAACCGAGCAAAGGCGGGCTCGGTTGCCTCTTGGCGAGGGCTTTGATCCCTGGTTTGTTGGGGGTAGGGAGCTACCAGCCAGGAATAACCGAGCAAGAGCGGTCCCGGTTGCCTCTTTTGAGGGTTTTTCATCCTTAGCGCCGGAGGGGCCGTAAGTGGCCTACTAAGGATGGCCGAGCAAGGTTACTGCCCGGTGCCTCTTGGCGAGGGCTTTTTGTCCTTAAGGATGGCCGAGCAGGGTTGATGTCCGGTGCCTCTTGGCGAGGGCTTTGATCCCTGGCGTTGTGGGGTAGGGAACCTACAAGCCAGGGATAACCGAGCAGGGTAGCTGTAGGGCTGCCTCTTAGTGAGGGCTTCGATCCCTGGCATTGTAGGGTAGGGGAGCTACCAGCCAGGGATAGTCGAGCAGGGTAGCTGCAGGTCTGCCTCTTGGTAAGGGCTTCGATCCCTGGCGTTATTAGGTAGGGAAGCTACCAGCCAGGGATAGCCGAGCAGGGTAGCTACATGGCTGCTTCTTGGTGAGGACTTCGACCCTTGGCGGTGGAGGGGCCGTGGGAGGCTTACCAAGGATGAACCAAGCAGTGAAGCTGCTCGGTTGCCTCTTAGTGAGGGCTTCGATCCTTGGCGCCGGAGGGGCCGTGGGAGGCCTGCCAAGGATGAACCAAGCAGTGAAGCTACTCGGTTGCCTCTTAGTGAAGGCTTAGATCCTTGGTGTTGTGGGGTAGGCAAGCTACCGGCCAGCGATAGCCAAGCAGGGTAGCTGCTGGGCTGCCTCTTCATGAGGGCTTTAAGAAGATGGACAGTCGCGAGTGACACGTGCCACGAACGCGTGCCTCTTCTAGTAGCACTGCCTGGGAGACATTGAGCGGTGTGTACTCCTAGAACTTTGGGAGATAGGGCTTTTGCCGTTCAGGTCCGCTTCTCTCTTCTCTTGCCCTCTTCTTCTGGTCGGTTTGCTCTGCCTAGGGGAGATTTGCGCTTACCTCGGATTCGAGCTGGGCCTCGCGATCGGTCCAGGCCTTTACCTCGGCCATGGTCATAGGTTGCGCTAGTGCAAATAAGCGTAACCACTCCTTGTGCCTAAGACCAGACCTTAATGCTGTGATGACCGTCTCATCCTGGTGCTCGGGGACCTCAAGAAGGGCGTTGTAGAAGCAGGTGACGTATGCTTTGAACGTCTCTTTGTCCCCGCGCTTGATCGTGAAGAGGTGGTCGACGGTGCGTTTTTGCCGCCTGTTCCCGACGAAGTGGCCAAGGAATTGGGTGGCCAGCTCATCGAAAGTTGAGATCGAGCGTGGCTTGAGTCCTCGGAACCCGTCTCGCCCGGAGTAAATGAGAGTGGCCGGAAAATCCCGGCACTTGGCGGCGTCGGAGTTGTCTTGGAAGCTCATCCCTGCGGTGAACGCATCCAAATGGTCCTTCGGGTCAGACTTGCCGTCGAAGAGGGAGAGCTTTGGGGGCTTGTTGCGAGAGGAGACGTGGACAACGAGCAGCTCCTCGGTGAATGGTTTGGTGAGCGAGTCGGCGGTGTACTTAGCCCCGTCGCTCGAACGGTGACCCTCCCGATGCAGACCCTCGATCTTCTTCTCTAGGGCGTCGAGTCGGCCGTGGTACCCTGACGACTCGGCACATTCTGATCCCAAGCCTCTGCTGTTGGAGGCTTGCGTCTGACCTCGGCCCCGGTTCCTCTCAATGAGGTTCCTTAGATCCCTCGGCGAGGTAGTCTTCGAGCCGCCATGGTGAGTCTCGTCCGCACGACCCCGTCGAGGGAGGGGGTGTCGGTCAGGCCTGGTAACTGGCGAGCTGACAGACATCTCCTCGGGAGGGACAGGTGCGCGAAGGATCTCGGGACGAGGTGCTCTGGCGACGGACCTCGGCGTTGAACTGTGAGGCGCCCAGCGGGCCTCAGAACGCATTGGCCTGGAAGATCTGCGGCCGTGGGAGGTAGCGACGCGGTGGTCGGCAGTGCCGACGCAGACGGAGTCTTCTCTTCCCCTGTAGGGGTCCCGGTCCCGAGGCGGGGGAGCGGCGACCTGGGGATCTTGCCCTGCTATTTGGACACGGATGAGTGCCTCCACGAAGGACGAGAGTCGGTCTATTTGGCCGGCAAGGACGCTAATGGCATTCGGCGGAAGAGATTCGTCCGCGCCTCCGTTGAGAGGGAGGCGGTGGCTAGTGCTTGGATTTTCGTGATGATCGCTCGCCATTGGACTGAGATCGGAAAATGAACTTTTGCTTTTGTGGAATCAAAGAGTTCCTATAGACGGCGCCAGCTGACGCGACCTGTATCACGCCAAGATTTTACCTTTCGTTGATCTGCTAATGGCGTCGATGGGTAGCTAAGATTGGATCTGGAGGATGTCGCTCCTAAAGCGTGTGGATCTCAATGGGTTTGAGGTTGTGGTCGCCGAGCTACCTGCAAGGAAGTCCCGGGGTGGTTGTACCACCGAGGACCCTCCGACGATCAAGTTAGACTAGAAATCCGAGCAGAATAACAGCTTAGTAGAGTAAAAATGGCTTACTTGAACCGTCTGAAGAAGGGGTTTATATAGCAGTGTCAGCAGGCAAGGCAGGCGCGAGAATCACGCCGGCAGTTACGCTCCCGACGTCACGCCCGCGTGATGAGCGGGATCTCCCATTAATGGCGAGATATGCTCGTTAATGGGGGATCATGATGGCGTGGAATGTGAGATGTGGCCGGCGGATATCTCCCGCATGGCGAGATTCGCGGGATGGCGGTTGCGCCTGTGAGCGGTGCCGTTGGAACGTGGAACGTGCTGTAGGTCCTTTCTTGTGAGCCCTGAGACACGTCATCTGCCACGTGTCATGATCTGGGAGATCGCCGATATCGAGCATCATCAGTAAGAGATAACGATCGTGCATTCGCTCCCCGTTTTATTGTTAGTCTTATGCTAATATGCAGACATCACATCATTTTGTTAACACTGAGATGACTTGATGTCGGCCTTAGAACCAAATTTCATGGATGGAAATCCTTAAGGACTTTAATAGTGTAACTTAAAAGTTCAACGAGATCAAAGGCATGAGCGGATCTCGAACGAACTTTAAAACATGTCATGAAACCGTTTGAACTAGCATTATTGTATGAAAATATTGGTTTCTTTCACTCATTGAAGGCATGAGCGGATTAAATAACCCCAAAATGGCCTTATACGTGGATTGAATATCCTAAAATGAACTGAATGTGACATTTTTGGGGAAAATATCCTTACAGAAATACCCTTCGAAATTTTAAAATTTAATGGAGTTATCTCAAAGGCTTTGGAAGTTCGATGGCGCTTTTATGAAATATACATTTTTTAGTACAGTTGTAGAACATAAATGATATAAAAGAAAAGGTTATACAATACACGATCAATTTTATCTTGGATGTGATCGGAATTGAACCAGCGAACTCACACAGAAGGAAATATTGTTAATGTATGACCTATGCCCGATTGGTCAGAACAAGATCATTGAAATAGAAGAAAAGGACATCCCACACAATAGACTGTCAACGTTTGGTTAAAAAACTATTTTTTGTTATAAGTTGGAGTCTTGGAGGCATAGATCATGTTTGTGCTTTGACTTCACTCTTTGGGGAAAATCATAGGCTTTTCTACTTCTTTCTCATTACGGCATTTATTAGAGTAGTTTCGATAACGATATAATTTCATTTGGCATGAATTTGTAGGTTTTTAAAGATATTACCCCCACCCCACAGCACCCCACCCCGAAAAAAAGGTCAGGTTTCACACAATATTGAAAAAACCCCGCTACGCAACTAGTTATTTTGCGTTATATAACATAACCCAACATATTTGCTAACACAATGTTGAAAAAAAACCAGTTACGCAACTAGTTATTCTGCGTTACGTAGCATAACCCAACCTATTTGCTACGTAACTCAACCAAATAACTTAAATACAAAGTAACTTACTCTATTTTAAAACTAATTTATTTAAATTTAAGATTTAAAATGAATAAATATAATTATTGAAATTAATTGATAATAGTCCATATAACTTAGGATTTACGTGACGCTATTTACGCTTTTCGAATTTAGAAACGGGACGCTACGCGTTGCGCTATCATTGTTTTCAACATTGGTTTCACAATAATTTTCTTCACGGATTGCAGTTGTTTATTCTTTTTAAACACCAAGTAATGCTCTGGCATTCTTACTTTTTAAACACCAACAAAAATTTTCAAACCTACTCATATCTTTAATAAAACACCTCTTTAGAAACAAATTAAACTCAATTATGTGCTATCTATAATTATCACAAAACAACTTGCTTCACATAAATTAACACAAAATTAACATAATACTGTTTTGCCCAAAGCAATTAATATTATTTTAAACGTCTTCGATGCGCTAATCAGGTGCGTCAATGCAAGACTTCCACAGTCCTCACACACACATATCATCTTTAATTGTCATGGTTGCATATAATTATATATCTTCTATCTACCAATATAGGAGTTTTCTGCATTAATGGTTGCATATAATTATAGTAATTTTGATGATAAATTTCTTTATTAATTTAACTACGTGCATCTCGCTAAAATAATGATGACACGGCAATTTAATTACGTGCATCGCACTTGTAAAATAACAATGACATGCCGTTTAATTACCTGCATTGCACATTAATCACTGATGTGATTTTTGTTTGATTTATCTAAAATAATAAGACGCCACCTCATCAATCAATTTCAAAATCAAATGACCCCCTTCCTTTTGCTCTATAATCTATATCTATCTATCTATTATTATAATGCCAAAAGAGGGATGTAAAATGCACCTGAAAAAACAACCCTCTAATTTTCTGCCACCTAAGCAATGATGATGTGTTAACTTATTATGGCACATATGATTCACATAATTAAATTAATAAAATATAAAAAATAAATAGATTTGTTTGTTTCTTATTTAAATCACTTTAATACCTTTTTGAGATATATCTTAAATATTTAAAATAGCCAACTTATTAAATTTTCAAATAATTAGAAGTCTGAAAAAACCTTTAAAACCTATATTATTTATTTATTTTTTAAAAAAATCTTCTCAAATCTTTGTTTAAGATCTTAAAATATACAAACGTGCATCGCACGTGTTAAATACTAATGGCGGAGATAATGCCAAGGGAGAGATGCAGGAAACATGTGAAAAAACAACCCTTTAATTTGCTGTTACCTAAACAATGACGACGTGTCCAATTATTATGGCATGTGTGATGCATATAATAAAATTAATGATATATATATAAAAAGATTTGTTTGTTTATTACTTAAATCACTTTAATCTTTTTTGAGAAATATCTTAAATACTTTAGTTATGATAATAATGATTTTTTTAAAAAATATTTAAAATAGATAACTTATTAAATTTCCTAGAAATCCCACCAAAACCTATATTATCTTAACTAATTCTTTTTTTAAAAATCTTCTCAAATCTTTGTCCATGAAATATACAAATGTGCATTGCACGTGCTAAATACAGGTGGTAGAGATATTGCCAAAGTAGAGATGCAGGAAACACATACAAAAACAACCCTTTAATTTACCGCCACCTAAACAATGATGGCGTGTCCAATTATTATGGCACGTGTGATGTATATAATTAAATTAATAATATATAAAAAAAAATAGATTTGTTAGTTCTTTAGTTTAGCTCACTTTAATTTTTTGTATGAGAAATATCTTAAATACTTTAAATTAAGATGATAAATATTTTAAGAAATATTTAAAATGGCTAACTTATTAAATGTTTAAAAAAATAAAAAGTCCTACAACAACTTTACAAGTTAAAATCTATATCATTTTAACTAATTCTTTAAAAAAATATTCTAAAATCTTTTGTCCACACATGCCAAAATATACAAACGTGCATCGCATGTGCTAAATACTAGTCGATAATAAAATCAATACTAAGTGTTTAAATTCATAATAAGATCTACATAAATCTAAGTAATGAAATTCATAATTATCTACACAAATCTTTTGGCTCGTCAATCGATAATAAAATCAATACTAAGTGTTTTCTCCATCTCTTATCCTCCTCCTTTTAAAGAAATTTTAGAAAAAGGACAAAGCTGATATTTTTCTCTCGAGATGGAGAGTACCTCCGTTATTCCAATGTCGTCGAGTGATGTGCCCGCAGTAATCACTTACATTTCGCTCTATGTTGGAGATCTTGATATCTCGGTAAGCGAGGCTCAACTCACCGGACTTTTCGGTCGTTTCGAGGGCTTCGAATCGGCTAAGCTTTGCACTGATCAAATTGATGGTCTCTCGCGTGGATATGGTTATGCTAATTATCGAACTCCTGAACAAGGTAATTATATATAAATAATTAGTGAAAATATCCTAGGGATTTATATATAATGTTTTAATTAAGGGCGATTGACTTGAGGATGTAGTTGAAGCTTTTAGTTTCACTAAGATTTAGTTCTTAATTTTCTTAATAAATACATATAAATCATATATGCACAATAAAGAAAAAGCATGCAACTATATATATGAACAATCAAAATCCTTTTTTTATATATATTTTCATGTTGCAAAAAAATAAAATAAAATAAAATAAAATATATATATATATATATATATATATATATATATATATATATATATATATATATATATATATAAAAGCGTGCGCGTAATTAGTGCGGTGATTTTTGCAATTTTCGCCCATTCTTCAATCAACAAGACATCAACGAAATCAAAAGGCAATAGATTGTGGCTCAATTGATTGATGGGCGGCGCAGAGGGCGGAGCCCGGAGATGGTCGAACACGCCGATGACGACCCCGAAGATGGCGATGAGAGCGAGGATATTAATCATAGGAAGCGTAGAGAAACCCTACGCTCTGTAGAATTCATGGTAAAGATTCGAATGCATACACAAATTTTTAGGGTTAGGGTATTGGAACCCTAATTTGCATTATCCTAATCGAGTAGCAATTCTAGTTCTCAATCACCTAACCCTCGCTTCGATTTGTGTCGATGGTTTTTGTAATTGCTTTAAAAGCCAGAACAAGAGTTAAAAGGTATGATTTTGAGCTAAACATTTCTCCATGCTTATTTCTGCATTTATTATTTTTTAGGAGTAAATTTTATAAAGCACCAACAAACTTTCAGGGTTTTTGAGATAGCATCATCGAACAAACTTTAAAAAATGTCCTGAACCCCTTTTGAACTAGCAATATTGTATGAAAATGTTAGTTTCTTACACTCGTTTTAAGGCATGAGCAGATTAAATTGCCCCAAAATAACCTTGTACGTGGATTGAATAGCCCCGAATATTTTTGGGGAAACTATCCTTACAAAATTACCTTTGGCATGTTTAAAGTTCAATGGTTCTATCTCAAAAACCTTGAAAGTTCGATGCCGCTTTATGAAATATACCATTTTTTTAGTGGAGTTGTAGAGCATAAAACGGGCATAGAAGAAAAGGTTATAGAATACTCGATCAATTTTATCTTCGATGTGATCCCTTTGGGAATTGAATTGGCGACGTCACACTTTGGAAAAGGGTAATATTGTTACCGTATAAGCTATGCCCAATTGGTTAGAACGAGATCATTGATATAGAAGAAAAGGATATCACACACAATAGACCGTCCACATTTGATTAAAAAACTATTTTTTGTTATAAGTTTGAGCCTTGGAGGCATAGCTTATGCTTGTGCTTTGTCTTCACTCTTTGGGGAAAATTATAGGCTTTTCTAATTCTTTCTCATTACGGCATTTATTAGAGCACTTTCGATATAACGGCATTTGGCATGAATTTGTATGTTTTTAAAGATATTCACACATGCACACAAACCCATGAAAAAAAAGAATCGGGAGAAAAAGAGAATAAAATAGACCATAGGTCAGGTTTCACAATGACTTTCTTTGCGGATTGCAGTTGTTTTTTTCTTTTTAAACACCATGTAATGCCCTCGCATTCTAACTTCTTAAGGAGTCCTTCAGAAAACTGTGGTCTAATGAATACTGAGATTCAACGTCAACTTTGGTGCAATCACTTCTTGCTCAAAGTGGGAGAACCTGTTACAATTGTTTATGCAATTGTCCTGCGTGCTTATTTGTCTTTGCGATTATGTAATTTGATATATGCATGTAGCACCATTTGGAGCATGTGGTTTCTTTATTCTTTAGAAGAAGTTAAGAATGCTTATACCTAAAATTGTTGGTCCTAAAAATTATATTTCTTGGATTGCAGCTAAACATGCATTGGAGATGATGAATCATACTACTGTAAATGGAAAACCCATCCGAGTTATGCTTTCGGATAGAGATCCTAGCACGCGGAGCAAAAAAGCTAATATATTTATTAAGAATCTTGATCCAGCAATTGATAGCAAGGCTTTGCACGAAGTTTTTGTTTCCTCCGGTAATGTCCTTTCTTGCAAAGTGGCCACAGATAGCAATGGTCAGTCAAAAGGATTTGCCTTTGTACAGTTTGAACATGAGGAGACCGCACAAAAAGCTATTCAACAACATAATGGGACGCTACTTAATGACAGAGAAGTTTACGTTGGTCCCTTTGTCGGACGACAAGAAAGAGATGGAGAAAGAGGATCTCAAAAGTTTAAAAATATCTATATAAATAATTTGTCGGAAACATGTACTTATGATAGCCTGAAAGAAGAGTTTGAGAGATTTGGTCCCATCAGCAGTGCAGTGATTATGCGTGATGAAATTGGAAATTCTAAGGGCTTTGGTTTCGTATGTTTTGAGGATGAAGATGCTGCTGCAGCCGCAGTTGAAAACGTCAATGGCAAATCTCTGAATGATAAAATTCTTTATGTGGGAAGGGCTCAAAAAAGATCTGAAAGAGAAGTTGAATTGAAGGCAAAATTTGAGTAAGAGAGAGCTGAAAGAATGAAAAAACATCAAGGGGCTAATCTTTATCTTAAAAACCTTGATGATTCTCTTTGTGATGATAAGCTTAAAGAGCTGTTCTCGCCTTTCGGTGAGATAATTTCATGCAAGGTATGTATCCTCTCAACACTTGGATCTTAGCTTTTTTTTTAAGAAACCACATATTAGATTTGCATGCCCTAATTGTTTTCTTTAGGTCATGCTTGATTCACAAGGGCAGAGCAAGGGATTTGGTTTCGTGCAATTTACTTCGCCTGAGGAGGCAAATCATGCTGTAAGTGGGCCTTATATATATATTGGACAAGCAAGCACCCCTGGCTAGCCCAGGGTCCCATGACACCCACCCACGTACGTCTAGGATCGAACCTAGGCGTGCACATTTAATTAAAAAAAGAAAAAAGGAAAGGGGAAATACCCTGCGCGTGTGGGGGCTCGAACACGAGACCTCCCACACCGCACGCCCATGCCACAACTAACTGGCCCATGAGAATTGAGTGTGGGCCTTAAATATATTTTGACTTGATTTTCTTCAATGATGGTAAGAGTGGACAATCTCCTTCTTGAGATAAATGTTACATAACTGATATAAAATACTCTACAGATAAATCAGATGAATGGAAAAATGATTGAAGGGAAACCGATATATGTGGCCATAGCTCAACGTAAAGAGGAAAGAGTTGCAAAACTGCAGGTATGTGCTATATGCTTCCAGAGATTTTTTTGTTTGATATGAAAAATTTGAAAAAGCTTTTTCTTCCCTAAATTTTTTGACTGAGCAAGCTATTATTTCTTTCTTCGTAGCCCTTTATTTATTTGTGATGCTGTTTCTCTCATTAAATTTTCTGTGGCTGCACTTCTACTCTTTATAGCGATCCACTGGACACGTGTGATTTGCTGCTGTTTGTCATTCCTACACTCTTTGTTAGTATGTTAACTGAGCCTTTTATCCCAAGCATATGAGATAGGCAACATGAACCAACATGAGAATCGCGCCGGGTCCAGCACATGAATTCTCCGCCTCCACTCACTCCTATCGAACAATATACTTTCATTGAGTCCTTTGGCAACCATATCGTTTCGTATCACCTCCATCCATGTTTTCTTCGGTCTCTCTTTTACCCTTTTGCCATTGCCCATATCGAGAGTATCTATTCGTCGAACCGGTGCTTCCATAGGTCCGCGTCGCACATGACCAAACCATCTTAGCCGGTTTTCCCGCATCTTCTCCTCCATAGGTGCTACACCAACTTTTGCACGAATATCCTCATTTCGCACATTATCTTTTCTAGTGTTACTGCACATCCAACGAAGCATGCGCAACTCTGCTACGTGCATCTACTGTGTATGATGCTTCTTAGGAGCCCAACATTCTGTACCATATAATAAGGCATGCCGAATAGCGCTGCGATAAAACCTCCTTTTCAATTTTAACGGAAAGTGACGATCACACAAAATCCTTGTTGCACTCTTCCATTTCAATCAACCAGCTTGGATCCTTTGATTAACATCAATATCGATCTCCCCATTCTTTTGGATTTTGTTAGATGGCATAAATTATACTTTTAACATTGGACTAATATATTTATCGCTTGAGCCTTGATTATAAAACTTCTTTTAAAAGTAAGAGCCATTAGGACCCGTATAAAGTGAGCAATCAGTGTTGGTCCCTTGCCGATTGATGATGCTGGTGCATGCACATCAGTTTGCATTGCATGGTGCTCCTTCCTAATTGTAACTTACATTCTTCTTCTATCTCAATACTTTAACAACAGGAAATCCTGATGGATTTGCAAAATACGGAATAAAAGAGGTGACTAGGCCAGCCATGCTCCTACGGTCAGGGAATAATCCCGCCGTAGTCACACTTCGGCTTCTAGCATTACATGGTAGTTGGTAAACAGTACTAGAGTAAAGGAAATCATAGTTCACAACTTTATTACATTACAATAAAGGAGTTCGAAATAAATTTATTTTGCATAAAAAAATAACTAACCAACGAAATACAATGTGTTTAAAGCAAAAAGAAATGGCGCTGATGTTGCGGTCTAGACTTCCGCGATCTCGAATAGCACGTCCTGCTTCTGGGCTGGATCCACTTCGTCCTCTGAGCATGCACACTAAAGTAGTCAGGGCGACACATATAGCAATAAATATATATGATGGGTACAATACTATTAAACATGAAAGGTGCAACAGAATACAGAACATGAGAATAATGAACATCAGTTGAATATGAACAATGCGATATAAGTATCATGTCAGTAAACCAGGCAATATGTATGTTACTACTTGTCAGTCACTAAGTCCATGAAATCAATTGGTGGAAAGGATGCTCGTGTTTAACTAGGGTCTCGTGCATGCCCGGGACTATGGTCCACTGTTGCCCGGGACATAACCCTGCAGCCGTGCCGCTAGGCCCACGACCTAATGTATATATATATATATATCACTAATATCGAATGATCATTCTCTAAGTCACTTACCTCGCTAAATACGAGTTCAATTCCATCTTGATTTCCCCATTCCCCATGTTATAGTATATATTCAAGTATTAGATAGGTTGTGAACAATTACGTATCGTTTTCACTTTCAATTACGTTTCCACTTATCAATATCACTTTCGTACTTGCCACAACCCAATCACTAACACTTATATATCGACAATGCACAACAGTCGTTAGGTCTCAATATAAACGATCACTATGCAGAAGATATAAAGCAAGCAAAAAAATAGGTAGAAATGCACTGAATAGATATTCACTAAATTATGACACTCAACGCCATATAACTTGCAAAATTTATCATAAATCACGCGTATAGAATCGACCAAAACAATATAAAAGGCGTACGAAGTATACTTGATTATCTAAGCAGTAAAATTAGTTTCATGTCAATAGGAATTCAGGTTAGGAACTTATCATCATTTTAAATCAGCAATCCGTTGCTGAAATTCCGGTTTCAGAATTGGAAGTCCAACTTCGCGTGCGGTTTACTAGGAATTGTGTTTAGATTCAGGTGTTTCCTCAGTTGAATAAAACCTAGTTCTATCTGTTAGGTTTCCAACGCATCAAACAGATTAATAATAAACTTTCTGTACTAGAAGATATGTCATGTTTAGTGTGAAGGTGAAAGAAATGTCACTGCAGAAACTGCAGAACGCGTCGACATTCTAAAATACAAACTAAATATCAAACGACCGTGAAATTGAACGAGACATGATCCATGTGTTAGATAGCTAAATTATCTACGCGACTATATATGACTCCGTGCATTTTCAGTTTTATAGGAACGTGCAGGTATTTAAATTCAGGTATCCTCGTGGATTGCTCCCCCGGACTGCAGTCCAGAGCCGCATTCCCAGTCAATTCTCGTTACAGTGGTCTATCAGCATTGAAGGGTAAACTTTAGAAGGTTCTAGTTTATCGAGTCGGCTTCGATACGAGCCGTAGTACATTACCTTCCAATCTGTATTGGATTTAATATATATTTTTCAACGTGACATGTGCAGTGCATTCCAGTTTTAGCGTCGTCTTTAGGGGGCGACTTTACATGATTATAAACACGATATTTTGCATCCAAATTTCTACACGACATTCATAATCAGTAAAGGGATCTATCGCAAGTTTCGGCATAATAAGATATGTTTTGGTTTATAGTTCACATCAAACACTTAGGGTAGCGTTTGGTAATCGGTCGAAAACACAAGATTTTCTTAACCAATAAGCGATAATTAATTCTTATAAATTCTAAATGATATCAATACAGGCTAACCAACCGAGTTGGGTTCGACTTATTACTACCAACATGATGGCTTAAGTATAAGTATTCGATTTATTACTTAACGTTATTTAGATATATAAATGTATATACCCACACACACATATATATACATATATATTTCTAATTATCTAACATTAACATTAATCTATAAAATTATAATAGCATGAGTAGCAAGAGATGGGGTTTCTCTCGCCTTTGGCGAAAGTGGCATGACAAAGACGGCGGGCACGACATGGGCACGATCACGGCAGCGACAACAAGCTTGGGCTCAGCTAGCTATGGGGTTCTGGGCTGATGGCTCGAGCTGAGGAGCTGTGGCAGGAGTGGCGTCGGGGCGGTCGGAGAAGGAGGATGGGATGATGGCTGAGCTGGCGATGACTCCGACAGAGGCGATGCACGGCGGCGGCGGCAACGGCTGGGGTTTAGGGGGTTAGAGCTCGGGTGTTGTGTCGTAGGGGTGTTGGTGATGGCTCGCAGGCGTGGCATGATAGGAGGGAGGTCGACGGTAGGTTTGGTGGTGATGTGGAAGTTGGTGGGTCGATTGAGGAGATTGGGTTCGAGGGAGATGACGGTGGAGGTTGCGGTAGTGCTCAGGTGGTCGCGGTTGGGGAGGAGATCGGCGGAGGTGATGAGAAGGTGTTGCTGGTGGTCGTCGGTGATGAGGGTCGGAGCTTGGAGATGGGGAATTGAGTCCGAGAGAGGGAGAACGAGCAAGATGGGATAAAAGTGAGGGGCTCGGTTGGAGGAGATGACGTTGAGGAGATCGTGGGGTCGGCGCGCAGATCACGCGACCGTTGGCGACGAGAATTCGTAGCAAGTGAAGCGGGTCTCGTGGGCGCGGCGTGAACGAGAAGGAGCCGTTGGCGAGAGGAAACAAGAGGGGATGGAGATGGAGGCGGTTGCGACGAGGCGAGGACGAGGTCATCGCGGAGGAGGGCGCGGGTCTTGCGGCGACGGCGCGAGGAAGGAGGAGACGTAGTAAAGGGCGGGAAAAGAAGAGAAGGAGAAGGAGAAGAAGTGTGGGAGTCGGGTTGGGTTGAGTACGGGTCGGGTTTGGGTAGGGATAAGGAATAAGTTGGGTTTAGATTAGGAATAATTTAATAAATAAAATAAAAAAATAAAAAAATATATTAAAAAGGAAAAAAATTCTAAAAAATACGGAAAATATATATACGGAAATTGGGGATTTACATAATACCCCCTTACAAAAATTTCGTCCTCGAAATTAAAGAACGAAAACAACGGAACAACACTACTCAAACATGTGCGAAAAACGTGAACGGATGTCCTCGCGTTCTCAGGTAGACTCTCCTGGAGAACGACCACCCCAAGAAACTCGAACCAAGAGAATGACTTTGTTCTTTAGCACTTTTTCTCGACGATCGAGAATGGTGGTAAGCTGCTCCTCGTAAGACAGATCGGTGCCTAACGTTAACTCTGAATGGTCCAAGATATGACTGTCATGCAGAACATAGCGCCTCAACCGAGATACATGGAAAGTATTGTACACACCAGCTAGCGATGGAGGCAAGGCAATCCGATAAGCCACCTCTTCTACTCACTCTAGCACCTCAAAAGGGCCGATGAATCGGGGACTGAGTTTCCCGTGACTACCAAACCTGATCACTCCCCGAGTGGGCGATATCTTCAGAAACACGTGGTCACCAATACCAAACTCCAACGACCTTCTGCCGGCATCTGTCCAACTCTTCTGTCTGTCCTGAGCCGCCTTGATACGTTGCCTGATCGTCTGAACTTTGCTCACTGTCTGCACTATAAGCTCAGGGCCCAACAACCTTCGTTCACCCATGTCATCCCAACAAAGGGGGACCGACACTTCTGTCCATACAGAGCCTCGAACGGTGCCATCTGGATGCTAGCTTGGTAGCTGTTGTTATACGAAAACTCCACCAGATGGAGGTGATCCTTCCAAGAGTCCTGAAAATCAAGCATGCATGCCTTCGACATATTCTCGAGCATCTGGATAGTACGCTCGGATTGTCCGTCTGTCTACGGATGATAGGTCGTGCTGAACTTGATACGCGTGCCTAAACTCTTCTGCAGGCTCTTCCAAAAATGGGAAATGAACCTGGTGTCTTGATCAGACACGATACTAACGGGCACCCGGTGCAGTCTCACAATCTCCTGCATATATTTCTCCGCAAGCGACTCCGTCGTTTGTCCGACTCGGAAAGGTATGAAATGTGCTGCCTTCGTGAGACGATCAACAATAACCCAGACAGCATTTCTGCCCTTTGGACTTCGAGGTAGTGCCGTCACGAAATCCATGGCGATGTGTTCCCATTTCCACTCTGGCACTGGAAGTGGTTGCAACAACCTTACGATCCTCTGATGCTCGGCTTTCACATGTTGGCATACTAGACACTTGGAGATGAAGAGAGCAATCTCTCTCTTCATCCCGTTCCACCAGAAGTGCCGCCTTAAGTCTTTGTACATCTTGGTGCCACCTAGGTGCACCGAGTAAGCGGAACTATGTGCCTCAGCTAGAAATTCTTGAATACCCCTTTTGGAACACACAACCGACTGCCAAATCTTAGAGAGCCATCTCCGTGAATCTGCAAATCTGTCCTCAAACCAGCCTCAACTAACCCTCTGAACTTCTGCAACCGAGAGTCTCCAGCCTGCATAGCTTTGATGCGATCTATAAGCGATGATTGAACTTGCAACTGCTAGAGCTGTCCGGGCACACTCGGTGTAACTACCTTCAACTCGAGTCTTTGAAGGTCTCGAGAATCCCCTTCTAACAAGTCAGCAACGTAGCTGACGGCCTGCAACTGAGAGCGTCAGGAACGACGTTCACCTTCCCCGGATGATACTGCAGATCAATATCGTAGTCTGCCATCAATTCTAACCACCGGCGTTGTCTCATATTCAGCTCCTTCTTAGTGAACACGTATTTCAAACTTTTGTGATCTCTGTACACTTCCACTCTTTCGTCTAGCAGATAATGCCTCCATATCTTTAAAGCGAACACAACGGCCGCTAACTCCAGGTCATGCGTCGGGTAGTTCTTCTCGTGAGTTTTCAGCCGACGAGAAGCGTAAGCCACCACCCGACCGTACTGCATTAATACACAACCCAAACCTTTTCCCGACGCATCACTATGAATAACCAAGCCACCCGAGCTGTCTGGCACAGTCATGATTGGGGCCGTGGTCAACTTTAGTTTCAACAGCTCGAACGCCTGGGTGCACTCCTCCGACCAAACATACGGCTCCTTCTGTGTGAGCTTTGTCAATGGTTCCACTACCTTGGCGAAATCTTGGACGAACCGTCGATAATACCCAGCCAATCCCAAGAAACTTCTTATCTCAGCAACTGATTTCGGTGTCGGCCAGTCTCTGAAAGATTCGATTTTCGTCGGATCCATTGAAATGCCGTCACTCGAAACGACATGCCCCAGAAATTGCACATTGTCGAGCCAAAACTCTCACTTGCTTAGCTTAGCATAGAGCTTCTCCTCCCGCAGAACCTGCAATACAATTTGTAGGTGCTCGGCGTACTCCTCTCGACTTCTCGAATAGAAAAGAATGTCGTCGATGAATACGACAAAAAACTGATCTAAGTACTTGGAGAAAACCCTGTTCATCAAGTCCATAAATATGGCTGGTGCATTGGTAACACCGAACGGTATCACAAGAAACTCATAATAGCCATATCGGGTTCGGAAAGCCGTCTTGCATACATCCTCTGCCTTGACCCTTATTTGGTGATACCCTGACCGAAGGTCTAGTTTTGAGAAACCCGAGCACCACCCAGCTGGTCAAACAAGTCGTCGATGCGGGGAATGGGATACCTGTTCTTCACGGTCACCCTGTTCAACTCCCGGTAGTCAATGCACATGTGCAAGGAACCGTCTTTCTTCTTAACCAGTAACCAGAAGCACCCCACGGGGAAACGCTTGGATGGATAAATCCCTTGTCTAAAAGATCTTCTATCCGCTTCTTTAATTCTGCCAACTCCACTGGCGCTATCTTGTTCGGAGCTTTGGAAACTGGCGCCGTTCCTGACATCAGGTCGATCGAGAAGCCCAATACGCAAGGCGGGGGTAAATCAGGTAGATCTTCAGGGAACACATCAAGAAACTCTCGAACTACCTCCGGTGCTGGCTCCTCGTCTATCTCCATAGCTATCAAGGTCTTCGGCTTTGCTCGGAATTTAGCTGGTTCCAAAGACTCGCTACCGCCCATGAACACGACCTCCGGGTGATTAGGAATGCGAAAAGTCACACTCATAGCCCGGCAGTTGATAACAGCATGGAACATGCTCAACCAATCCATCCCAAGAATGGCATCGTAGCTACCAGTCCCAATCAGAAGGAAGTTTGCATAAAGTTCCCTGCCACAAACCACCACAGGGCATAACCTACACTCTTGGTTGGACACAATAATTCTGTTACCCGTATGTATCTCCTAACCCTTGATTGACGGCTCATGAGGTCTATAGCGTGTGTCAACAAACCGCATAGAAATAAAGCAATGCGAAGCACCCGAATCAAAGAGAATTCTAGCTGGTACAGAGTAAACAAGGAGGGTACCTGTAACCACTTCTCCAGAAGCCTCTGCCTGCTTGGCGGACAGGGTAAAAGCCCGTTCCTGATTCCGACCCGTACCAGTATGCCTCTGATCGAATAACCGCTGCTGGGATACCAGAGGTGGACCCCTCTGAGCTGTAGTGCCGTACGACGGTTGATGTTGCTCGAACCCTCCCTGTAGCTCGGATCTCTGAAGCACCCGCTAACCCTGTGCTCGCTGGATCCGCAAAGCAGACACTGCCCCTTGGCTCTGCGACAATCTCTCTGCATGTGCCCTGGCCTCTGGCAATAATTGCAAAACAGGGCCCTCCGCTGCGGCTGCTGAGGTGAGAAGGTATACTTCATCTGCGTAACACCCGGCCTGCGGATTGGGATCAATCCACGGGACGGAAAGGTAGCCCGTGCTGGAACTACGTGGGGTCTCCTGTCCACCGATCGTTGGCCCTTGGCCTTCTCCGCCAATCTTTCCTGTACTCGGGCAGCGTTCAACATTTGAGCGAAGGTCGGTAGATTGAGAGACGCGATAAGTTGCTGTAGTTCAATATCGAGCCCCTGCTGAAACCGTCTTGCCCTGGCGGCTTCGGTGGCTATCATGTACGGTGCGAAGCGACTCAGCCGGTTAAACTCTGCGGCGTAGACATCCACTGAGCGTCCATTTTGCTTCAACATGATGAATTTCTCCTCCATCTCGGCCTTGGCAGTGGCCGGAAAATAGTGATCTAGAAAGCACGCGGAGAACGTATCCCATCTGATAGGTTTCTTTAGCCGGCTTTCCTCTACAGACCACCACGTGCGAGCCTCGTCTTCTAGCTGGATCTTCACTATGCTCATTCGGTCATCGTCAGGAACCCGAGTGGCCATTAAAAGGTTCTCCACGTTGACGAGCCATTGCTCGGCCTGGAGTGGATTTGCCTATCCTGTGAAAACCGATGGATGAAGCCTTCTAAAGTCCGAAACGGTACCAATCCTAGCCTGTGTAGTTGGTATGAGGGCGTCCTCGGGGGCGGCGGGAACAGCCGTAGATATCTTCAGGGCGGTAATTGCGGTCTCCTGTACCGCCTTCAATCCCTCAGCCAAGAGATCCTTCTTCCTCTCCTGAGCCTGGGCTAGGGTCGTTAGTGTGCTGAGAATCTTCTCGGTACGATCGTGGGAATCAGCACCCGAGGAGTTGCCCTAGGAGTCCATATTTCTTAAAAAGATCAAAAGAAATTAGATTCAAATAGGGGCTACACGATAATTCAACGAGAATTAGAAAGTGAAAAGAAATGTAATAACGCATACGTTAAGGGTGTAACTCAATTTACGGATCTCTCGACCGGACTGTAATTTCATCCAAAACCTGAGCTCTGATACCTACAAAACCATGTCACACATCGCTTCCCAAAATACGGAATATGAGGGGTGACTAAACGAGCCATGCTCCTACGGTCAAGGAATAATCCTGCCGTAGTCACACTTCGGCTTCTAGTATTACATGGTAGTCGGTAAACAGTATTAGAGTAAAAGAAATAACAGTTCACAACTTTATTACATTACAATAAAGAAGTTCGAGATACATTTATTTTGCATAAAGAAATAACTAACCAACGAAATACAATGTGCTTAAAGCAAAAAGAAATGGCGCTGATGTTGCGGTCTAGACCTCCGCGATCTCGAATGGCAGGTCTTGCTCCTGGGCTGGGTCAACTTCGTCCTGTGAGTATGGACACTCAGGTCGTCAGGACGATACATATAGCAATAAATATATATGATGGGTACAATACTATTAAACATGAAAGGTGCAACAGAATACAGAACATGAGAATAATGAACATCATTTAAATATGAACAGTGCGATATAAGTATCATGTCAGTAAACCATGCAATGTGTATGTCACCACTTATCAGTCACTAAGTCCATGAAATCAATTGGTAGAAAGGATACTCGTGTTTAACAAGGATCTCGTGCATGCCCGAGACTACGGTCCACTGTTGTCCGGGACATAACCCTGCAGCCGTGCCGCTAGGCCCACGACGTAATGTGTGTGTGTGTGTGTATCACTAATATCGAATGATTATCCTCTAAGTCACCGTATCTCGGTAAATACGAGTTCAATTATACGTTGATTTCCCCATTCCCCAGGTTATAGTATGTATTCAAGTATTAGATAGGTTGTGAACAATTACGTATCGCTTTCACTTTCAATCATGTTTCCACTTATCAACATCACTTTCGTACTTGCCACAACTCAATCACTAACACTTATATATCGACAATGCACAACAGTCGCTAGGTCTCAATATAAACGATCACTATACAGAATATATAAAACAAGCACAAAAATAGGGAGAAATGCACTGAATAGATATTCACTAAATTATGACACCCAATGCCACATGACTTGCAAAATTTACCATAAATCACACGTATAGAATCGATCAAAACAATATAAAAGGCGTACGAAATATACTTGATCATCTAAGCAGTAAAATTAGTTTCATGTCAATAGAAATTCAGGTTAGGGACTTATCATCATTTTAAATCAGCGATCCGTTGCTTAAATTCCGGTTTCAGAATCGGAAATCCAATTTCGCGCGCGGTTTACTCGGGATTGTGTTTAGATTCAGCTGTTTCCCCAGTTGAATAAAACCTAGTTCTATTTGTTAGGTTTCCAACGCATCAAACGAATTAATAATAAACTTTCTGTACTAGAAGATATGTCCTGTTTAGTGTGAAGCTGAAAGAAATGTCACTGCAGAAACTGCAGAACACGTCGACATTCTAAAATACAAACTAAATATCAAATGACTGTGAAACTGAACGAGACAAGATCTGTGTTAGCTAACTAAATTATCTACGCGGCTATATATGACTCCGCGCATTTTCAGTTTTATATAGGAACGTGCAGGTATTTAAATTCAGGTATCCTCGTGGAATGCTGTCCCGGACCGCAGTCCAGAGCCGCATTCCCAGTCAATTCTCGTTACAGTTGTCTATTAGCATTGAAGGGTAAACTTTATAAGATTCTAGTTTATCGAGTCGGCTTCGATACGAGCCATAGAACATTACATTCCAATATGTATTGAATTTATTATATATTTTTCAATGTGACATGTGCGGTGCATTCCAGTTTTAGCGTCGCCTTTAGGGGCGACTTTATATGATTATAAATACGATATTTTGCATCCAAATTTCTACACGATATTCGTAATCAGTAAAGAGATCCAACTATCGCAAGTTCGGCCATAATAAGATATGTTTTGGTTTATAGTTCGCATCAAACATCTAGGGTAGCGTTTGGTAATCGGTCGAAAACATAAGATTCCTTTAACCAACAAGCGATAATTAATTCTTATAAATTCTAAACGACATCAATACGGGCTAACCAACCGAGTTAGGTTCGATTCATTACTACCAACATGATGGCTCAAGTATAAGTGTTCGATTTATTACTTAACGTTATTTAGATATATAAATGTATATACCCCCACACACACATATATATATATATATATATACATATCTATTTATAATTATCTAACATTAGCATTAATCTATAAAATTATAATAGCATGAGCAGCAAGAGATGGGATTTCTCTTGTCTTTGGCGAAAATGGCACGGCAAAGACGGCGGGCACGGCACGCGCACGATCACGGAAGCGACAACAAGTTTGGGCTCAGCTAGCTATGTGGTTCTGGGCTGATGGCTTGAGCTGGAGGAGGAGGAGCTGGGGCGGGAGTGACGTCGAGGCGGTCGGAGAAGGAGGATGGGACGATGGCTGAGCTGGCAATGACTCCGACATAGGCGATGCATGGCGGCGGCGGCAGCGGCAGCGGCTAGGGTTTGGGGGTTAGAGCTCGGGTGTTGTGTCGTGGTGGTGTTGGTGATGGCTCGCAAGTGTGGTGTGATAGGAGGGAGGTCGACGGTGGGTTTGGTGGTGATGTGGAAGTTGGTGGGTCGATAGAGGAGTTTGGGTTCGAGGGAGATGACGGTAGAGGTTGCGGTAGTGTTCAGGTGGTCGCGGTTGGGGAGAGGAGATCGGCAGAGGTGACGAGGAGGTGTTGCTGATGGTCGTTGGTGATGAGGGCCGGAGCTTGGAGATGGGGAGTTGAGTTTGGGAGAGGGGGAGAGGGAGAGGGAAAGAGAGAACGAGCAAGATGGGATAAAAGTGAGGGGCTCGGTTGGAGGAGATGACGTTGAGGAGATCGTGGGGTCGGCGCGCAGATCACGCGACCGTTGGCGACGAGAATTCGTCTTAGGTGGAGCGGGTCTCGCGGGCGCGGCGTGAGCGAGAAGGAGCCGTTGGCGAGAGGAAATGAGAGGGGATGGAGATGGAGGCGGTTGCGACGTGGCGAGGACGAGATCATCGCGGAGGTGGGAGCGGGGCTTGCGGCGACGGCGCGAGGAAGGAGGAGACGTGGGAAAGGGCGGGAAAAGAAGAGAAGGGGAAGGAGGAGACGTGGGAAAGGGCGGGAAAAGATGTGTGGGAGTCGGGTCGGGTTTGGGTAGGGATAAGGAATAAGTTGGGTTTAGATTAGGAATAATTTAATAAATAAAATAATAAAATAATAAAAATATATAAAAAAGGGAAAAAAAAGGAAAAAAAATTCTGGAAAAAATACGGAAAATATATATACGGAAACTGGGGATTTACACGAAGTCTCTATGCTTAAGTTGACGTCTGTCTATGGATTCATATGTAATCTTGATCGTCACCTGTTATTTAAACAAAAAGTTTAAATAGAAGAATATGTTAACATTATGTATTTGTGAAGTGGGAAACTTCATATATATTGTTGACACTCGCATGTTTTCTAATACCCCGTGCATGTGTCCTCACTCATTCTAATGCCCATGCTTTTGCATGACTCGACTTGCTACTGCGGCAATTATTTATTTATTTATTTATTCGCAGGCCCACTTTTCTCAACTTAATATTCAAAGTCCAGTGGCAACAACACCTACTCCATCAGTTCCTGTGTACCATCCTGATCCACCTAGGCCTGCACGTCCGCCGCTTTACTATGGTCAAGGACCTCAAGGTGCTCCTGGCCTCATGATGCTTCGACCTGCTTCTTTTGGCTTTCCACAGCAACTATTTCCAGGAATCTGGCCTGGTGCCGCTCCAAGCTTTATTACGCCTTACCCTGTTCAGAGGCCAGGGCAGGCCAGGCAGAGCACAGGGATTAGGCGAGGAAGAATTGAGCAGCCGCAGATTCAGCAACCTCAGGTATAGCAAACTCTTGAGCCAGCATGCTTGCGTTTTTTTATTTTATTCTTTGTTCGGTTGGTCAGCGTATAACACATAAACGGATTATATGCTGCATATTCGGGTCACGCGTGATTACACAATATTGTATTTTTAATACAAATAATTTAGAAATATCCTTTGAAAATATTTAAAAGATAGAAGAAGATATTATGCATATAGGGACAATAAAGAAAGGAACTGGCCTTTTATTTATTAGTTATTTACCTTGCATATCCTGTGGGCTATGCATATTGTATGTGTCCATTTAAGTGGCCACTCTGCCATATATGTTGCCTAGGACCAATTCTGCGGTCATTCACCCTTATAATACCATTCAATGCACTTGATAGCCGAAATATTTTCAGCGGACAACCAAACGGCCTTTTAAACCTTGTTTTACAACAGTGCTTTTATATATGGATTGCATAAACCTGTCAGCTGACTGCCTATAAACGCTAAGCATGATAAGCGGGCATCAATTTTTGCTTCTTAGCTATACACGCGCACACACCCCACTAAAATGAAAGAGGACAAGGCTCAGGCCTCCTTCAATTTGATATTTGATAAAGATGTCACAAGTTGACTGTAGATTTAACATAGAGAATGATCTCGAACCATACGCTCCTTCATCCTTGCTACGACAGCATGTCAAAAGAATTCTGTTTTACCTTTTATCAAATGAGGAGTTTTCATTTTTATGGTTTTTCTCAATTTTCCACTTTCTAGTTTTCCTAGACTATTTCCTGAAGGCAAGGAAAGGTAGAATGTTGCCCCTGCTTTAGCTCTGGGTTTTGAAACCGGCTGTGATGCTCATCCAGTAGATAGGTAATCCGTGAATTAATTTTTTCAGCTGCCAAACATTGCTCGAGACAGAGAAAATAATTAATAATTAGCCTATATAATGGGTTCAAGTTCTTTCGTCTAACCACCGGACCTTTACTATTCAATCATCACTTGAAGCCTTTATAAGATGCATATTTGTTTTAGTCCTGGTTTTGTATTCAAGATATATTGGAGTTGCACGTGTGGCATTAACAGATTAACTGCTTAAGCATGCAATTATAATTATTCTCTGGAAGTTTTTTCGCCCGTCCATCTCCACTTCTGTGTGGTTGAAGTTCAAATAACCACAACATTTTTGGTTAGCTTTTTTGTCGACGTCGTTGTCGCTACCCCATCACCAAACTAATGCTAACAAACAAGGTTTCGTAGATATCCTTATCCCCCCCCCCACCCCATAAAAAAACACCATCCGTTTTACCGGAGCTTTCTTTATATAACGAACAAAATTTGCGTCAAACGAAGGAAAATATTGAGAGGATTTTGGTATGTCCTAATCTTGGTAGCATGTATTCAAATATGGATTGAGGACTTTTCACAGTTATCAAAGAGCATTGTATACAATTTGATACATTACAATTTATGCTTTATAATGCCAAAAACAGTCCCACAATTATTCTGGATGCATTGGAAACGGTGACGGTATGGATACAAATCCGTTACAGATTCGTCTCTTCAACAAAAAATCCGTCCGACATAGGGTTTTGTTATCTTTTGAGTTGATAATTTATGTATTTTTAGCAAGCTGAAGACCCGTGCTGTTTATTCGTGAATCTTTTGTTTGGCAAGCTGTTGTTTTTCTAGAAGCTATTCTTTTTCGTGTTCTGACTTCAGCGTTTTTTCTTGTTATCATATTTACGATTTTACTTCGTCTCTGTAATTTTGGTTCAGGGTTCATGTTATGGGAATGATTTTGGCACTAGTTTCCATTAACATGAACAAGCTTGCTTCTGAATTATATTAAGTTTGATGTTGGATTTTTATTTTTATTTTCATTTTATCCAGCCAGAGCAGTTGAATGCTAATAATGCTGTGGGCCGATCTATGAGGCCTCAGGGCCTAATGGTTCCGATGACGCTGGTGCCTCTTGATGCTAGAAGCATGAAAGTTGCTCCAGTGGATGCAGACCGTTCTCCATCAATCCCGATATCGTCGCTCGCCTCTACTTTAGTTTCAGCACCTCATGAGCAACAGAGAAGGGTATGAATTTATTGACTCGTCCTGAATTATGTATTACTAAAATATCTTACCTGCATCGCATGTGCATTGAAAAGTGTAAATTGAAGATTATGCGGTAGTGATTTAAACCCAACCTGTAGGAAATGGGCAATTTTTTTTATTAAAAAAATGCCGCAGACCTGATTTAAACAAAATATCCAGGACCTGCTTTTGATTATCATTAAAGGAATATAGATATTCTATCGTAATGTCGGTGTTGCCAAGCTTTTGATAATTTTATGTCATGTTCGTGTCCTGTGTCCGTCTCATACTTAGGCACATGATTTATGCATAATGTTTTTTTTCCATCCGGAGAAGAATAAACAATGTATGCATTGGTGCACGATTGCATTCTTCCCTCCATACATAAGGATTTTATGACCATTTTTTCTTTCACACACACACGGCATTAGAATTATTTTGAAGCGTCACAAGACTCGGGTTGTGACTCGGGATCGATCGGTAACCTAATAAAAAATGCATGTGTGCTTTTTCAGATGCTAGGTGAGCAATTATACCCGCCTGTTGCACAATTGGTGGGAGATCAAGCCGGCAAAGTGACTGGAATGCTGCTGGAGATGGATCACGCAGAGGTCCTCCAGCTCATTGAATCTCCAGATGCATTGCTGAAGAAAGTTAAGGAAGCCATGGAAGTCCTGAAAAATTCAGCTGCCACCCACTCAGAGGATGCCGCATTAGAGTGAATTAATTCAAGTGAAGCTGCTTTGCTTCTTTCCTTCTTTTTTTCTTTTTCCCATTTTTATCAAACTTTTTGTGGAGATTTGGTGTGGTATGAGTGAAAAAAGCATAAATAATTTTGGCCTTTTAACTTGTTTTGCAGTCTTGTTTAATTATGTGTATTTTCTGGATAATTTTATGACATTTGTGTGATAAACTTACGAGACTTTTGTCGTGCATGTTGGTAGTTAATTTCTGTGTAATTTTGAGGAAACTGTGTTGTGTCTTACCTTCCACATCGTGATGGTGGGTGGGTGTTAGTTATGGGGGCTAATTGAGGTAAGGTAATATGTACAATATAGCACAGATGTTACTGTTAACAAACATGGAACCTTGCATTTTATTTCCTGAATAATAGTCTGTTTTAGAATATAAAACTCATTATAACTTAGGAGTTATGGTAGTGGATGGGACGATTTGATATGGTATTAGAAAATAAAATAATAACCCTCATGCCTCAACCTTTGTTATAAACTGTCATGTCCCGTCTTCTAAAATACGGAATACGAGGGATGATTAGTCCAGCCATACTCCTACGGTCGAGAAATGAATCCGCTGTAGTCACATTTTGGCTTCTAGCGTTTCATGGTAAACAGTAAGTAATGTTAACATGTGATAAAATATCAAAGAAGGTATCAACAAGTCCTGCTATAACGATATCAATGGTAAAGCGAGAGTCTCAATAAGGGGAAAAGGCGCTGACATAGATATAGTGATACAACAACTGAACTATGCAATGATACACAAGTATAATGCATATCAGAAGACAAATCAACAAAAGCTACCCCGCAAGGGGCTCACAAGAGAGAACAAAGAATACCAAATAAAACTGCTAAAGACCCGCCAATCACTGAATCTCAGTCTGCTCCTCGAGATATCCGTAATCCAGCTCCGACGGAAACCTATCTCGAAACCTGGTCACCAAGTGTCCAGGGGTGTCAAATCACCCCGCAAGTATTCAGGTGTGCCACAGTGCACGTGCAGCGGTGCAGTGCACAGTAAGCAGTCAAAGTGTATGTCAAATGTAAGCATGCAGGCAATGGCGTATACATAGGAATAAATATCACGTTACAAAATGAAACAAGTAATCAGGACGTCCTACGGTCAATGTCACTAAGTATGTATATAGTGTAAGTTCTTTGAAATTGATCGGTGGTGGCCTGAGTCATCTGGTCCACCGGCATCGTGAACAAGGAAGCTGCTTGGGGCCCGTAGGCTATGCCTCCAGATGAGGCGGAGCGCGAGTTACAGTTGGAACACTTCTCGCAAGTGAATGCCATTGATGTTTCACTTTCTGCGCCAAGAAAGAAACCAAATCTTAGTACCTCGAATCCAAGGGCAACCATATCAAACCGCGATTCGTTCGCGAACACGACACACGAAGTGTGGAGTGGAAAGAGAAAAAGGTCCCACCGGACGTGCCAGAATCTGTTTACCGCTGGAAACCGGGAAGACGCGATGAACGTCTTGCCTGAATCTGGGGGCAGATGCTAATTGGTGCTATCCGTCCATCTCTCCGAAGATGCCAAGTTGATTTATGGCGCCGTGTATCGAAGGTTTAAACGGATGCGGCCAATGTAGCAGACTTCGTCAGATTCCTCCTCATTTGAGGGGTTTTTGATTGTGGGGACGCTCTTCCCTGCAGGCGCAAGCCCCTGCAGTTAATTACACTACCGCATCGCGATAACAACTTTCTCCTTCTTCAGATAGTCGCTTCGTGTCGTGGGTGTTTGTTTTGTTTGTGGTTGCCCGTGGATTGTATACGGAGACTAATTTATGTTGTCGCCCGTAGGACGTGGATTAGTCTAAATCCGTATCTTCTTAGATTTGGATTTGGCGGTTGTGTTTAAGGATACGTTAGTCTCATTTGAGACTAAGATCAACTTAAATATTTGTTAAGGATACGTTAGTCTAATTTTAGACTAAGATCAACTTAACAAGATCGTTTAGATCCAACAAGAGAGCGTTTGGGCTGTCTCTGTTATTTAGTTTAGGAACATTGCGATCGAATGTTAGTTTAAGGACATTACGGTCCAATATTAGTTTAAGAACATTACGGTTCGTTGGTAGTTTAAGGACATTTCGGTCCATTGGTAGTTTAAGGACATTTCAGTCCAGGTTAAGGACATCGTAGTCCGTGGGTTTAAAGGGACCGCACAGTCCAGGTTAAGGATATCGTAGTTCATGAGTTTAAGGACCCCACAGTCCGGTTTAGAGACATCGTAGTCTATAAGGTTTAAGGACGTCGCAGTCCATGAGTTTAAGGACCCCACAGTCCGTAGAAATGTGTGGTTGTCAGGACCCGTCACCTCTATGAAGACATTGAAGGATTACAACGACAGATATCAGAGAAGTAAATATATGTACCCTCGAACCGGGTGTAGATTGATTGGAAAATCTGTAGCCCAGTTTGGGACTAAGGTCTGTTGAATATTCATGAGCAGATGGGCTCAGTTCGATATAAGTTGAGGACTTATGGCCAGAATTGGGCTAAGTCCAATTAAAATGTTTAACATTTTATTGTTCTGAGCTGTTGAACATTTACTTGGGCTTGGCCCTTTTAATAATGCTGAGCATTAGACCATGACATTTTTTGTCTTGTTTTGAATGCAGAGCATTCATCAGAGCCTTGGCTCCTTAAAGAACAATTTGTGTTCATTCAGCGCAACATATGGTGCGCTAGGCGCTTTGCGCCAAAAAAGTGTAGTGCGCTTCTGCCACGTGGCGCGCATGTAAATGTTGCGCTCTGTGCTAAGCGCAGAGCCAGCTTGTGAGCGCTGAGCGCTAATCCATGAGCGCATTGCGCTTGCGCATACGTGAATGACACGTGTTGCGCTTGGCGCCGAGCGCCAGCCCATGAGTGCAGTGCGCTGTTTTAGAAGCGCAAGGCGCAAGTTGTATCTGTGGTTGACACGTGGCCTGTCTTGGCGCTGAGCGCCGGTCCAAGGAGAGCAAAGGCGCAGTTCATGAGTGCAAGACACTTTCCAATAGCGCAGAGCGCACTTGATCAAATTTATGATCAGAGAACAAGTTTATGTTCTTCTGAAGGAGGCTTTGCCTCTAGATTCAAGAACAAAAATTCTTGTTTATTTATTTATAAAAAGGCACTGTCTTTGTAGATCAATGATCTGTAAATGAAGTAAATACTTCTTCTTTTGTTTATCATAAGATCTTTTGATCTCTTTTATATCAAAGACTTTGGTCTTTTGTAGATCTATGATCTTTTTAGAAGATAGTTCTTCTTTTTACGAGATGATTTCATATCCGTGTTCAAGAATAATGTTCTTTACCATGAAAAAGATGATCTTTTGCTACAGGCTTACCTTTCTCTCCTTGAGTTTTCTCAAAGTTTTTAGGGAGGTTTCTCTATGTTTTTCTCTGTATGTCTGAGACTTGAAGTCTAGGGGCTTTTATATAGGGCCAATTGATTTGTTAAATCAGTTTTAAGAGACCTTTCTCTGATTGATTTGGGAATATTTCCCACCGTTGGATCTTTGATCCTAGGGCTTCTGCTTTGCAGAAGACAATCTTCTTGTTTTAATAAGATTGAGAAATCTTTCCATGCAGAATTTGTTCTATCTTTGGTACACTACTAAAATAGGGGGTTGCCCCTACGGATATTGAAATCCGTAGGGGCAGATTTATTTTGGCCTTACGGATTAGTCCGTAGGGCTTACGGATTAGTCCGTAGGGCCAGACGGTTGCCCATACGGTCCTTACATATTTATATAAAAATTATTAAATCTTAAATTGTTGTTTGCTCCTACGGAACCGCAAACCAAGAACCTACGGACTTATCCGTAGGGGCATCTAAATAGGGATTTAAGTTAAAAGCTCAGATCGATCCCTACGCTCACTATTCCTAATTCGACTCGCGCGAAGAAAAATTCCCAAACCCTCGTTCCCGCCGATCGATCGTCGTTCTCGTCGTCGCCAGCGCCGCCGATTCGTCGTAGCCACCGCCTGCTTTCGTCGTAGCCACCACCTGCTTTCGTCGTCGCCAGCGCCGGCTCATCGGAGTTCTCGTCGTCGCCTCTGCACAGGTAAGGAAATCTTCAATTACTCAAATTTTTTGTTGGGTTAACCTAGCACCTCATGAAAGGATTGGAAGCATCACATGTACCAAAGATGGAATTTTTAGGGTGCTAAGTAAGCATACATTGAATCGTTCCTAGAAAAATTAGGGTTTCTAAAACTACACTTCATCACAAGTAGGTTAAGCTAGGGTTTTGAGAGTATAACCTTTGTAGCTCCCTACGCTAGACTCCTCGGCTACTTGGGGTTTGGAAAAGGTCCGCTTGAACTCCTCTAGGTCCACGATGATCCACCCGGAGTCCGCTTTGTCCAAGCTTGCAACTTCACAAGATCAAGAATGAAAATGGAAGCTAACACTCTAGACAAGTGGGCAAGACTTGTGTAGAATGATGTTGTGGAGGCTTTTCTCACTTCAAAATCCTAACTTGATGAGTGATTTGCTTACTAGAGAAATCTAGAGAGCAAAAGATGAAGGAGGAAGAAGATGATGGCTTTTTTAGAGCAAGAGAAAAGGATAACTTATATCAAAGAAATAGAAAATATATGTATTTATATTTTCCACTTCTCATCTCAAACCATGGTTAAACAATGAATATATTATTGAATTTGAGTTAAAACACAAAAGGAAAGTTAACCCAAGGTTAAAAGGTGGGCGAGAACGGTTAGGTCAAAGAAGAGTGTAGAAACAAATCCATGATAACCATTTTCCTTTTTCATTTTGTTTTAAATCAAATGCAATAAAAATCCATTTATAAAACCATGGTGTGAGTCTTATATTGCCACCATTTTCCATGTATGTACAACCATGAAGGATGTATGTATGTATGTGTGTGTGTATGCATATCAATATGTGCATGAATCTAAAAAGAAAACATACATGCATGCATACATCCATCAAATACAAGAAAGGATTTCTAGTGAGAAACTAATGGTTAAATGATAAATCAACACTTGATTTATCAATCCGGCCACATCACATATGACCCTAACCAAAAGCAAGCCGCCCGATTAATATACGGTATCTTATACGCGCATTTTAACCGGGCCCATACACATATCGCATACGCGCTCCACAACGTTTCGCCTGGACTAGGTAACTCCTTTGTGGGACTCTAAGACTCGTCAATACGTCGGCAGTGGGTGATGATCATATCAAGCACCCCCAAGCCGCAAGCGGTTAGCTAAACGTAACGGCCACCCGGGTATTGAGCGATCAGAAGAAAACAAGCGAACCTGCTACAACTCCCGTCGAGCCAATCGGCAACACTTCCCGTACAGTCCGGTCTCCTCGTCTGATATGTCGCATATCAAGTCTAGGGGTGGTAAACGTCAGACCCTAATAACTGATAAGTCGTGTCGATGTGAGGCTCATAACGGGTCGAGAAACTACCGGTAACACTTACCAGCAAATCTCTAAATCAGCCCTGGCCAGGGACTTCCCTGTTACGGCAAATCGAGCACAGCGCAACATCAACCCCCAATACCGGGAGAGACGAAACCCCTCCTATCGCTCATTGCCTCCATGTGACTCGGGACTGTACCCAAAAACCACCATTTTGCACGCCTTCATGGACGTGGTAAGGTGAAAATCAAGGTACAGTGGGAATCACACAAGACTCTATGACGATCTCGGGTCTACAGACTAACCTGTACAAGTGTCACCAGAGAACTGCCATCTGACGTGAGGTATAATACCAACTGGGAGTTCTCGGCGAGTCCGTCCAGTGTACCCAGTCTCCACTGAGCACCCGTATACCATCTCTGATGTTAAACACCGATGGATATGGGATCATCCATCGCCCATCTCATGGGTCGAGAAGCATATACCCTAGTCTACATTGGTGTATCGATGCTCCGTCTTGATACACCCACGACTAGGGACCTTGAAGGATGTACTTATGGACTACCATGTCCCCACTAGTATGATCCGCATCATAGTCCAGGTAGTCAAGTACACATCCTAAGGGCTTTACCAACATGTAACTCTAAGACAGTATAAAGAGACAAGTATACATGTTAAGATAAAGAGCAACCAGATAGCATACTATCATATCGAGCAAGAAAGTCATCTCTATATATGTCCAAGCATCCAATATAATATACATCATCTGTATAATACTGGCCTCTAGGGCATACATACAACTAACATTTTTGATTGGGGGTGGGGCTGGGGCTGTGGGCTGGGGCTAGGGCTGGGGCTGGGGCTAGGGTTGGGGTTAGGGCTCGGGCTGCGGCTAGGGCTGTGGTTAAGGTTGGGGCTCGGGCTCGGGCTGCGGTTAGCATTAGGGTTGGGGCTGGGGTTGGGGCTGGGGCTGGGGCTGCGGTTGGGGTTAGGGTTCGGCAGGGGGTTGCTGTTGGGGTTGGGGTTGGGGTTAGGGTTAGGGTTAGGGTTAGGGTTGGGGTTGGGGTTTTGGATTTCAGGGTCCAAGTTAATTTCCATTCTAATTAGCATTAAGCTCGTTAATTGAAATGTTGATGATGATCATAAGAGGAAAATGTGTCTAGTTTGAGAAGGTGTTGGAAACTGGACTAATAATGTGGGTAAAGCCCAGTTTAATTAATAATTTTATTTGTCATTCTCAAATTTTCTTGGAAACGGAGACTGTTTTGTGGAACTTTTAGCCGTTGGGCATGTTGGGGTTTTATTTTTGGAGTCATGGGACCTGGCATTTGGTAGGTATCCAAAGACCCCGTGTCTGATTTTGGATATTTTTGATTGATTTAAACTGTGGGTCTGAGTAGTCCCTTAATTTGATCTGGTTGGGGTTTGAGTATGAAAAGGATTTATAGTCTGGTGGAAATTTTGAGGGTGTTTTCGGTTGAATATGTTTGCTAATTGCATAAGATGCTCATAAGATTCTGGATTTTGAGGATGGGCCGTTGTAATTGGAAATGCTTAGAATTGTAGGACCTTCTTTGTTTTAGCTATATATAATTGCCAAAAAAAGACACATTTCTGATTTGAAGAAAAGGAAGGGCAAAATAGGGATTTAGTTATGGATTTTACTTGAGCGTCTCCTCTTTTAATACATGTCTATCTTTACAAGAATATCGTGTCACATATTCGGTTTTAGCATCTGTATGCAACTGCTTTGATTATCATCGTGTTATTAACATCTTGAACTTCTATCCTTTTTCTAATATGTTTCATAGTTAATATAATAATCCTTTGTCTATATTTGTTGACAGTGGCCTTTCTTTTGGATGAACATGTTTTTTGATGCATGTTTCAGTCATGTGAATTCATATGTTGCGTATAACGCTTTATGATATTAGTATCCTACATTTGTAGTTTTAATTGTTGATTGTTATAGATGAATGACATTGCAATAATAGTTTTTGGTAGATGAATGCCATTGCAATGTATGATGATCAGTTCTATCAATCTTGATCTCAATGGTTTAAAATCATGTTACACATACAACACGAATGCACAACAAACGCATCATTAGAGAGTGATTCGAGATGTTCAAGTTAAAACCAATATATGATACTCGATGATAATATGAAACCTTCATATTCTCATCGATACTCATATATGAAACTAAAAGCGCCACTTAGTCCCCGTCTATCGGTTAACATACGTGCGATGCTCGCCGTGATATAGAACTATACGAAAGTTGTTAAATATCGGACGATATAGCTCGATACTAACAACCGTCGTATAGTCTACGCGACGAGAAAATTCAATCGTATGGTAACCGATAGATTTGTCCCGTGTGAACAAATTAAGAATGTATAAAGCAAACGCCTTCATTCACTTGTGTTTTCATCCGTTTTGAGATATTTCGTCGGTACCTTTCCGCTTGTTCTCCGTGTACAAAGATAGATTAGATGTTCATTTCAACGTTGTTTCACAGCTTTGAAATGATTATCTATTCTATTATAGTGTACTCGGAGAACAGCGGGGAGGTGTTGCCGAAATTTACTCGAAACGGTTGAAAGCACAAGTGATGGGTGTTCGCTCTATACGTTCTTAATGGGATAGAAGCCTACCCCCGACAGCCGGAACACACACATACAACAAGAATACACAACAAACGCATAATTAGAGAGTGATTCAAGATATTCAAGTTAAAACCAATATATGATAATATGAAACCTTCATATTCTCATCGATACTCATATATGAAACTAAAAGCGCTACTTAGTCCCCGTCTATCGGTTAACATACGTGCGATGCTCGTCGTGACATAGAACTATATGAAGGTTGTTAAATATCGGACAGTATAGCTCGATACTAACAACCGTCGTATAGTCTACGCGACGAGAAAATTCAATCGTATGGTAACCCATAGATTTGTCCCGTGTGGACAAGTTAAGAATGTATAAAGCAAACGCCTTCATTCACTTGTGTTTTCATCCGTTTCGAGATATTTCGTCGGTACCTTTCCGCTGGTTCTCCGTGTACAAAGATAGATTAGATGTTCATTTCAACGTTGTTTCACAGCTTTGAAATGATTATCTATTCTATTACAGTGTACTCGGAGAACAGCGGGGGGGGGGGGGGTGCTGTCGAAATTTACTCGAAACGGTTGAAAGCACAAGTGATGGATATTCGCTCTATACATTCTTAATGGGATAGAAGCCTACCCCCGACAGCTGGAACACACACATACAACAAGAATACATAATAAATGCATAATTAGAGAGTGATTCGAGATGTTCAAGTTAAAACCAATATATGATAATATGAAACCTTCATATTCTCATCGATACTCATATATGAAACTAAAAGCACCACTTAGTCCCCGTCTATCGGTTAACATACGTGCGATGCTCGTCGTGACATAGAACTATACGAAGGTTGTTAAATATCGGACAATATAGCTCGATACTAACAACCGTCGTATAGTCTACGCGACGAGAAAATTTAATCGTATGGTAACCCATAGATTTGTCCCGTGTGGACAAGTTAAGAATGTATAAAGCAAACACCTTCATTCACTTGTGTTTTCATCCGTTTCGAGATATTTCGTCGGTACCTTTCCGCTGGTTCTCCGTGTACAAAGATAGATTAGATGTTCATTTCAACGTTGTTTCACATCTTTGAAATGATTATCTATTCTATTACAGTATACTCGGAGAACAGCGGGGAAGTGCTGCCGAAATTTACTCGAAATGGTTGAAAGCACAAGTGATGGGTGTTCGCTCTATACATTCTTAATGGGATAGAAGCCTACCCCCGACAGCCGGAACACACACATACAACAAGAATACACAACAAACGCATAATTAGAGAGTGATTCGAGATGTTCAAGTTAAAACCAATATATGATAATATGAAACCTTCATATTCTCATCGATACTCATATATGAAACTAAAAGCGCCACTTAGTCCTCGTCTATCGGTTAACATACGTTCGATAATTTATTCTTTTCCACGACAAACGCATACACAAAGCATATACACGGATTTTCTTCTTTGTCAGTAACTATCCCGTTCTTATATTTCTCAATATAGTCACTATAACCTACAATTTATATGTTATACAGTCTAACATGGCCCATAAGTACGTCAGAGTTAAGGACTGGATGTATGTGGATTGGCAACAACGTATGCAACCTAAGTTTGTCGCAGGAGTTGCTGCTTTCATTGAATTTGCCCGCGCACATAATAAGATCATAATAGAGAAGATTCTCTATCCGTGCGATAGATGTGGCAATAAATACTGGCAGAAGGTAGAATTGGCAGAGCTTCATATTGTAAAACATGGGTTTACTAGACTTTATACAACTTGGAAATATCACGGGGAAGGAGAAGAATGCAGTACTGCGGCAGAAGAATAAGGAGAACACGATAATGCGGCAAGAGAAGAAGAAGAATTCGGTAATGCGGCAGAAGGAGAAGACGGTAATTTATTTCCATCAGAAAAAATGGAGGGTATGGTAGAGGCTGCCCTAGGTGAATCTATTCGTACCGAAGATGACATTCCTTCCGGTCAAGGACCGCGTGCGGATAAATATGAAAATTTCATGAATGATGCTAGAAAACCAATTTATGAGAATGCGAAGTATTCCACGCTCTCATGGTTCGTCCAACTTTTCCAGATTAAGTGCCTAAATGGATGGAGCAACAAGTCATTCACAATACTTCTTTCGTTCTTGAAAGATTCTATGCCCCAGGGAAATAACGTGCCCGACAGCTGGTACGGAGCCCAGAAGATGATGTCTGATTTGGGTCTAAAGTGCGAGAAGATTCAAGCATGTCCTAAAAATTGCGTGTTGTACCGGAAAGAGAATTCAGATTTGAAAGAGTGTCCAACATGCGGAGAGGCCAGGTATAAGCCGAAAGATTCTGATAAGAAGCCTGATATACCTGTGAAGATAGCACGATACTTTCCCATAACACAGAGGCTACAGAGGCTATTCAGGTGCAAGAAAACAGCCGAGGCAATGATTTGGCATCACCGTGCTCCTCCAAGTGAAGATGGAAAAATGAGCCATCCAAGAGATTCACCGGCATGGAAGGATTTCGATAGGAGGCATGTAATATTCAGTAGCGATCCTCACAATGTCCGACTCGGACTGGCTACAGATGGCTTCTGCCCATTCAACTATATGGCTGGAAGTCACAGCACATGGCCCGTTGTAATGATAATTTATAATCTGTCGCCTTGGTTGGCTATGGACCAATCATACTTTATGATGCCTCTTCTTATCGACGGACCAAACTCACAGGGGAACAATATCGACGTCTATCTCCGACCTCTAATCGAGGAGTTGAAATCTTTGTTCATTGATGGTGTAGAGACATATGATGCAAACACAAATACAATCTTCATACTGCGTGCGGCTTTAATGTGGACAATTAATGACTTCCTGCGTATGGAATGCTATCAGGTTAGTTCGTACATGGTCACAAAGTATGTCCTCATTGCCATGAACACACAACATCGAAATTCTTGAATTTTAGCAGGAAGGTTTGTTATTGCGGCCATCGACGTTTCCTGCCTCCAGACCACCCCTATAGGTTAGACACGGTTCACTTTGATGGTCATCAGGAGCTTCTTGGACCTCCATCCCCATTGTCCGGAGAGGACGTGACTGCTAAATGGGATGGTTACAATAATGTGACTTTCGGGATGGATCCGACGAAACAGGTCAAACCACTATATTGGAACAAGTTAAGCATTTTCTTCGAGCTTCCGTACTGGTCTACAAATTCAGTGCGTCATTGTCTGGACGTTATGCATATAGAGAAGAGAGTATCAGAGCACATACTTAACTTGCTTCTTTGTAAAGACGGGAAATCGAAAGACAACATGAATGCTCAGATGGATCTACAAGAGTGGGGAATAAGAAGTGAATTGCACCCTAGACCGGTAGCGGGTAAACCGGGTAAGTTTGTACTTCCCAATGCCGCTTATCATATGTCACAACCGGAGAAGAAAAGATTCCTGCAGGTGTTGCATGATTTGAAAGTCCCCCAGGTTTCTCAGGATCATTCAGTAAGAAAATAAAAATTGTGAAGGGCAAGATCGATGGGCTGAAAAGTCATGATCACCATGTTATCGTGGAGCACTTCTTCCATTAGCCCTCAGGAATTCTCTCCCCGACTCGGTTGTTCTAGTAATCAACGACCTATGTTGTTTTTTCAGGGAGTTGTATGCTAAAACACTGGAGGTTATGACGCTGGATAAACTAGAAAATTCTATCGCGTTAATACTTTGCAAGTTTGAGCGTATTTTCCCACCGTCATTCTTCGATATCATAATACACTTGACGGTTCATCTTGCAACTGAGGCGAAGTTAGCCGGACCGGTACAATATCGATGGATGTATCCCGTCGAGAGCTACGTGTAATTTTTTGTTTCGCGCAATTTATAAATTTATTGTTGTCCTGTATGCCCGTATTTATTTATTCAACATATTTTCTTTAGGTACCTCTACACTCTTAAGAAGTATATACGCAATAAAAATCGACCAGAGGATTCTATCATGCAAGGTTATCTTCTTGATGAAACAACCACATTTTGTTCCCATTATCTGGACGAGAACATTGAGACAATGCTTAACCGACCACGAAGAATTCGAGACGGGCCATATGGTAAAGCCGAGTATAAGAGGGTAGACACTATGTTTATCAACAAGATATACCGGTTTATCTTGCTTAATTGCGCATATCTTGAACAAATTAGAGAGTAAGTTTTTTTGGATTAATTGTTATATCTGTATTTGTGTGTGTATGAAATGATATAATATTAATGTCACAATTATTTGTCGAAAACAGAATTCATTTTAACGAGGTACGTGAGGGGCATCCTGATTGGAACGAAGAACGTTTGGAAAAATATCATCAGGATAATTTTTGTGATTGGGTCACAGATCATGTAAGTTATTCGAATAACATTTTATTGCTATCAGTTTTAATCTAAACTTGTATCGTTATGTATTTGTCGTAAAATTTGTTTTGTTAGATCCACGATCCGAACTTGTCTGCATCATTTGAGAGTGATTCAAGATGTTTAGCTCCATTTCCTAGTATGGATGTTGCATATTACAAAGGATTTGGTGTCCTTGGATAAAAATTCGAAGTTAAGGACATAGAAATATCTAGAACCACTCAAAATAGTGGGATTGCGACGGTAGGATCGGACGGTGTGATTTATTATGGGTACTTAAATTGTATACTCGGCATCCACTATCCCGGACGATCAAAACCCTTTTATATATTCCAGTGTACTTGGTACGATACGCGAACCGATACAGACAGGTGGAGAAGCAATCTTAGGACTTGGAAAGATGAATATGGATTGACCAGTGTGAACACACTTTGATTTTACGGTCAGGAAGATCCGTTTATCTTTCCGAACCAAGCGTTCCAAGTATACTACTCACAGTGTTTGAAGTATCCGGGATGGAGTGTTGTATGCCGATGGAAACCCAAAGATGTCTACGATGTCCCAGAATTCGAGGACAGCGATGATGACGAAAAAGAGAGAAGGCTTAAAGTGCTCCGACCGTCTGTTTCGAAGGACGGGTTGTCTTCGACCGATCATGAAGTAACGTGGGTTAGAAATGACATCGACGATGAAATCCAAGTAGATATGTATAATGCGCCCACGAAACGAAAAAGGTTATCAGTAATGTTATATTATTATTTCACATTTTACGCTCTATACATATATAGTCAATACTTTTAATGATTTTCTAATGCGTCCACGAACCGTTTATCTAGATTTGATGACGATGTCGGGAGCAGCGAGGGGCAGAAGGAGCTCCAGCCGCGGCAGAGGCAGAGCGGTTCTGCCGCCCGGAGAGCTCCGTAGGGAGCTTCAGAGGGCCGGTCTTGCACCCAGAACGGAGACCCCTTCGGATGCCTCCTTCCGTGTGTATTTTGCCACACATCCAGGTATACTGCATGCATATCCATTTTGAATGTAATATTACAGATATTCATACCTGTTTATGTCAAAATTACTTATATTGTTAATGTTTGATTGTCTAGTTGTTGGTGATGCGTCCACATCTGGGACAGAGGCCACTCCCGCTCCTCCAGGTATGTTTATATATCATATAGTGCATGTATATTGATTTAGAATGCTATATCATAAATACACACATTCCTTTTGCTCTTACTTAGCATTTTTTATTATTGTCTAGCTGTAGGTGGTGACACCACCGCACCTGCGGGTATGTTTATATATCCTATAGTGCATGCATATTGATTTAGAACGTTATATTATTGATCTACACATTCTTTTTGCAATTACTTATATAATCTATTTTTAATTGTCTAATTATAGGTGGTGCGTCCACATCTTCCGCAGGGGCCACTCCTGCCGCTTCCATACCCTCCGCATCGTCTGCAGGTTAGTATGAATAAATATAAAATATTTATTCATTTTACATATGCTCTATAGAATAAATATGAACTTCATGAAAATTTAGCGTCAATGTTTATTTTCTAGTTGGAGGGGATGCGTCCGCATCCGGGACCCCGGTTGTTCCTCACCGGAGGAACTATCGTCCCGCTCGTACTGCTGCCCGGGCCCAGGCTCGTGCGATAGTCACCGGAGGTATATATCACACTTCAATTTTTGTTTAACCTTAATTTCTTAATACAACTTTGTCTTAATATTGATTGTCTTGATATTTCGTGCAGACGCAGGGCCTCCCCATCCCCAGAGGGGGACTCGAGGCCCGAATCAGTTCCATAGGCTGAGGCCTGACAGAGCTAGGGGGGAGGCAGCATTCCCCCTCTTTTTTACCCTTGACTATCGCTATACCGGTCCTCATGCCGAGAGGTTCGGCCGGTATATGGGGGACGAGAGCCGGCTCGTGAAGAACTATCCACTCCACGTTGAGTGGGGCGAGCAGCACCAGCGCTCATTCACCCTCTTCTTTGATCAGGCTCGGGTATGTATTAATATATGTTTTCATTTGATCTATCCAATATATTTATTAACACTTGCAATCTAATAACAATGTTTTTTTTTTGTATTTTCAGTTGGATTACGATTTTCAGCCTGTAGCCGACCCTGATCATCCGGGGAGGGTGCTCGACCTTCATGCTCTGTACAATGGCCTGATGAAGAACATGCAGGCCAAGGTCCGATACAACAGGAATGAGCTGAAGGCCGACTGCTACTCCCTGTGGATGGCGACCCCCGAGGCAGAGAGAGCGGCCCTCCTATCTACTCCGGCGTTTGCGAGAGTCGACGTAGAGACATGGCCTCTATTGTGCGAATATTTCGACTCCCAACGCAAACAGGTATGTATTTTAAATGTAATTCATTGTTTTGTGTTCCTTAATGTAGCGTTTTGAAAATCGTTTCGGTGAAATTTCGGAAAATCGGTAAAATGAGGGGGTTTTCTGTAAAAAGTCAAAATACAAATATCTTATTATAAAAATTAAATATACATATTCTAGCTATGTAATTTCTATTATTTGGTGTTTATTGAGCCGCTGGTGAAATTTCAAATTTTCTGAAAAAAAATATTATTTTATTATTATTTTAAGCCGTCACTAATACATTTAATTAGGGAAAATTACAAATTGGAATGAGTTGAAAAAAATTTTGTGCATCATAAAACATTAAACAAAAATTTATCATGTGGTTTTTGGAACGAAATCATTTGCCAAAACGGTTTAGAAATTATTGAAGAAAAAGGGCTTTTTTTTTAGCGTAAATGGATGTTTGGGGTATTGTATTTATCATTTTTCATCACCCCACACCCGTGCCCACACCCACACATCCCCACTTACTCCTCCCCATGGCTGAATTCAGCACCCACCATATTTTTCCCCACTTGATTTTCAAGGAAAAAGAAATGAAAGAAAAGAATAGAAAATGGATAAAGTAGTTAGACTTTTGACTTGCTTTGACCTTGACTTTGTCCCCCCCCCATTTTCTCTATCTCCCTCTCTCTCCTCACTCCCATTTCTGGCCGAATCCTTCTCCCCACAGCAGCAGCCCTTCCCCCCCCAAAATCCACACTATTTGCTTCAAAAATCCACAAAAAAGCTTCAAAATCCATACAATTTCAAAGCTTTTTCCAAATCGAACCCTTACCCATTATTTCTTGCCCAAGCAAGCATTGATCTAGGAGCTTGGAGGCCATTTTGGAAGGCTAGATTTCAAGCTTGGTCTCTTGATTTTGTGAGGTATAAATCCCAAGCCAAATTTAAATTGTTGGATAGTTTCTTTCATCAAGGTCTATTAAGTTTAAATGCGATTCTAATTGGGATTTAGCTTGTAATGGAAAGAGTTTGAGATCAAGTTAGGTTGTGATCATGTGTTCATGGTTGTGTGATGTTCTTTTTTAGCATCTTAAGCTATGCAACTTAAATTTGTTACTTATTGCCAATTGTAACATGTAAAATGTCCAAATTAAGCTTTTGTGTAAACTAGGGTTTTATAAAATGCATTATATGTGAGGTTAAAAATGTGTTTAGGTTTTTCATGACTTCATTAACTTTATTAAGTGTGGTTTAATGCTTTAGATCATGCAAATCTAAGCTAGATTGTAGTTTGTGCATTTTTGCTTTGAAATTGTTAAAAAGGGTATTTTTGTAAACTAGAATATTAGGGTTTTTGGAATTTAATGAGATTAAATTCCGGAAATTGTTTATATGACTTATTTAAGATATTTAATAAATATATTGGCCGCTACATTCATTTAAACATCGTGTTTTGTACAAAAACGGCGAATTGTGCTTGCTAGATTTTCGGAAAAATGACTTTTTAAGTGAAATTGGCGTTTTTGTGAGTTTTAACCTAGTTTATATTAAAATTAGTGTTCGTGAATGTGAAAATGAGTGTGATTGGATTTTCTCGATGGTTTGACGTTCGTACATCGACATCGAGGGTTGGTTTGACTATTCCTGCATGCGTGGGCGATAGGTTTGGACCTATGCGTGATACGCGTGCCGATTTGATTTTCGTATGCCGTTTCGATTTCGAATTTAGTTTTAATGCGATATGGTGCGTTATGATATGTAGGTACCCCCATGTGGACTTCGAGGCGACAAGCAAGCGCGTGGCGACGTCGGCACCGGCTAGCGAGGACCAGGTGAGTAGATTTATATCTACGGGGAGAAGTCGGGTGGATGGCGTATAGCACCCCCGCAGTCCGTGGTGGTGTATACGGATGCGTATACACACCAACAATTATTATATGTTTTTGGGATTAATAACGGTGCTTAGGATGGATATTAGTGTGTTGGATTATTTTAGCATTGCGAACCCTAGGGTAGTGTTGCACTACACATACACACATACATACTTGCATACATTCCTATTGATATGTGCTCATGGGATTCATTATAGTTATGTGTTCACATGGGTATGGGACTATGTGTTCACATACGGATTGAGGATGATACTTGGGATTGAACTGAGTCGATGAGATTCGATTTGAGGCCGTGAGATCGGTGATATAGCAGGGTTCGTATCTTAGATACGACATGACGTTGTAGCGGGTCCTTGACGTAGTGTTTCACACACGTCCATGCTTATGTAGGCGGTATCAGTATGGTACTAGACGTAGATCAGTACCCCGATCATGATATTTGATAAAGAGGATACCAGGTGAATAGTATGATGAATGTGATATTGACCCGTACCCAGATTGGGATGCCGTACGACGGATTTACGTACGAGCTATATTGATGATTGATCCGCACTCTTGACTTGGGATGCCTGATTATAGATATGGTATCGGATATGATATTATTGAGGCGGGATCACCGACTATACATATACAGGTATGTATATGTATCGACTCAGATGATAGGCGGTTTCCTTACCTGTAGTTCAGCTTGTTAGTTCAGCCGTATAGTTTAGTGTAGTTGTTAGATTAGATTAGACTTCTTACCTATTTCAAAAACTAACGAATCGTGGGCATTTTTAAAGACAGCTCAAGGGAATCTACGGATATTTCAAAAACGACGTATCTTTTCATAAAAACACCGTAGCCCCTATTTTCAAAACCCCATGATTCGTGTTATTTCAAAAGGCACCATTCGTAGGACTTATATTAGATTATTGCAGATTAGTTATCGTTGTGTCTAGTATTCAGCTCCCGCACATTATTGCTGTTCGCTCTGCCTCGCATATTTATTTTGCTGCATATTCCATTATTGATATCATGCTGTTAGGACACCAGCACCATTACCGATGATGCGTATGTACCACGTACACCTACTTGCCGGCTCACATACATCTTCATCGGTAATTGCCATGTCACGTACACTTTAGAGAATATAATTGCTTGACTTAGATTGTTAGCTGGTAGTTTTGACATGATATTAGTGTACTTCCCTTATATGCCATATTAGACATTGTAGTTATTACCTACCACTTCATGCATACTGTTATTCAGTTGTTCATGCCTAGTTCATTATCATTGACATATGCACTTGTGATGATTTCTTGAGATTTATGATATTTCTGGATTTCGGGGAAAGCCGCAAAATTTACAACTTATGATCTTTTAAAATATAAAATGTTGCGGTTTTCTAGTGATGTAAAGTGTCGTCCACCATGAGTTTGCTGTGGTTTTGGAGATCCGTGTCGAGGAGTGGAGGAACCGTCACGGGTACATGGTGGGCCCGGTATGGTACCCCGGGGCAAGATGAATGTGGTGTTGACGTTGAGCCCGGCAGGGGAGCACTACCTACCGGTGATATTACCCGACGCGTCGGATATCCGGAGGATACCGTCGTGGTCTTGAGATGGATGGTAGGGGCCGGTCCGGACTGACGGCGCCCTAGATATTGAGATTGAGACATTGATATTTCGAGACAGTGAGATTTATGTTTTGTGTCGATGCTAGACACTGTTGATACTGATTTCATTATGATACCTCAGTTTAAAAATACGAATGAAATCTCACTAATTTATGAAAACAGTTTCTTCATTTACATGTATTCTGTTTCATGCATTCATACCTCATTCATATGATATATTGCTACCTGAGGCACTGACACGGGCACATGAAATTTTACTCGGGTTAGATATTACCCTAGTCATTGTTATAGGCTGCCTGTTATACTTATATTTGAGGATATATTATGATCATTGACCTAGGTTGCGTTATTTATGCGATTTCTGTGCGTAGATGTTTTTCTATTCACGAGTTGGCAACTCACCCCCGTTGTGCCCCAGTTTCTTGCAGATTTGCCGTACAGGTTTCTTTACGGCTTGCGGGCTCAGTTTCCTTCGGGTGATTTGCTAGTAGGTGGGTTTACTTGTATCATACCCCCATTATATATCTTGTATATCATTATTCTGTTGTATCTAGAAGTTCCATCAACCAAACATGTATTTATTGAGATAGAGACCAGTGTTGTTTATTCTTTCGACCTTAGAGTCGCTCGTTATATTCTGGTGGTTTGGAGTTTCTTTTTGAGTTTTGATCCTCGCCGTTGGCGTTGTATATTATATTGCTTGTGTGGTTGTGACCGTCGATTGACGAAGAGCTAGCTCCCGCTTGGGGATGCCCTTTTATTGATTTCGTATACTATTCATGTTGTATCCCGTTTGGGGGCCAGTTTTTACAAAGGAGACTCTGCCGAAATTTTCAGTAAATTTTTGGATGTTTTTAAAACCGCATAATTCGGCTTATGCTTTTGAAACTACTTGCTTTAAGTTGGTTCTTCCTGTACTCTACTACTTTTCTTGGTTTGGATTTCTGGGTTTTCGGTTTACTTAGATTACGTACGCCTCGAGACGTTCGTAGTTTAAGTGCCGGTCATGTTCCGTACTTTCGGGTCGTGACACTTAATTAGAAAACTAAATGTTAATGCGTTGTGCAGAAACATGCCGCTCAGAATACAGAAAACAGGAAGTCGGCGAAGAGGGGTCGCCCTACTTACACAGGTGGCTCGAGGAATATTACTCGAGCCATGGAGTTATCGGTAAATTACAATAGACCGACCTTTATGATATTCTGCAATATTAAGAGTTATTTTATAATATTTCTAATATTAAGAGTTATTTTCTAATATTGCAGACAGCTCGGACCGTGGCGTCAGGTGGTACACCGAGCGTGCTGTCCGCATATCTTGCCGTCCACGGCATCTCGACAGATCCCGCCACGGGCGAGCTTCGATATCCCGACGTCGCTACCCAGGAGTATTGCATAAGTGTTAATATTTATTCTACCCATATTTGAAATTTTAGTTTTGGAAGGTTCAAGTTTAAATTTTATACTTATACTTTACTGCTTAATGTGGGTGTAGGAGCGGGTGGTTGAGCAGGCCGAGGCCTCGGGGATCGATTTTATCGGACAGAGCGATCTGAGGCTGCTGACCCCAGTTCTGGACGCCACACACGGAGGGCACCACGGAGGTTGGGAGAGAGGCCGGGGACTGGGCCCTAGCAGGGCCCATATGAGATTGGACTCCACCCCGGCGGTTACTTCCTCCGTCTCCAGTGAGCGACGTGTCCAACAGGAACTGGAGAGCTTGAGGGCCACCGTTCAGGAGTTGAAGGAGATGCTGGTATGTATACTACTTTATAATAAAATATCATGTCATATTATCGATATCATCATATCCATAATTAGTACGTAGCTTGAGCTTATTTGGTTTTAGACTTAGGTTTGATTAATCATACATACATATGTAATTAAAATAAACAACGGTTTTCCAAACTAGATATCCAAATGGGGTTTCGAATTAACTTGATAATGATACGAATTCAAATAATACACAGTTCTTACACGCTTCTTACACACGTTAGGTCCAGACGTGACAGGGTACATCGGCCGAGCCTCCACATGCATCTCCTTCGGCTGCGGCTCCGCAAGCCACTACATCGGCTGCGGTTCTGCAGACAGCTCCTATAGCTCCACCGCCAGCTCAGATTCCCGCAGCCGCGGCTCCGCAAGCGACTACCTCGACGGCGGCTGCGCAGACCACATCGCCAGCTCCACAGGCCGCTCAGACTCCCGCATGCGCCGAATTGCATGGTTTATTGACCGAGGAGCAGGCGCGCTTGATTCTATCGTTTATCAGAGGTGGAGCTGGACCGAGCTAGGGTAGCTTTTTGATTCATATTTTTTGAAACATGTATTTATTTATATCATACATATTGTACTACATTTTGAAATGATATTGATATTGATATTGGTTTATATTTATATCATATTCAGTTTTTGGGTTTCTTTTGTATATTATATGCGTGAGATGTGATTATGAATACTGCGATATATGTTGTGTGATGATTAATTTTATATTTTATTGATATATATATTATTGTGCACAGGACGAGAAAAAATCAGGCAGCCCTTTTTTAAAAAAAAAATACAGATAATGTGTACCTACGGATTAATTCGTAGGTACACATGTTGCCCCTACGGATTAAACCGTAGGGGCAAAATATCAGCAGTAACTGATATTTTCCCCCTGATCTCAGTACCAGGGGGTTGGGAGTTCCCCTACGGACATATCCGTAGGGGCAAACAAAGGCCCTACGGCGTTATCCGTAGGGGCACAATATCAGAAATCCTGATATTTTGCCCCTACGGATAAGTACCTATGCAGATATCCGTAGGGGATCGTACTTGGCCCTACGGATATATCCGTAAGTACAGTTAATATATTTAAAAAAACCGTAAATAAAATAACTTATTTTACCCTACGGCCTACTCCGTAGGTGCAACTGGCCCTACACAGAACTCCGTAGGAGCAAGATTTTGCCCGTAGGGACAAGTTCAGGGCTTCAACTTGCACCTACGGCGTTTGCACCTACAGATTATTTTTTCGCCCCTACGCAGATATCCGTAGGGGCAACCCTTATTTGTAGTAGTGGTAATTTTTATTTACCATTGGATCGTTGATCCAACGATGCTTAAAACACAATCTTGTTGTTTGGAAAGATTTTGAGGAATCTTTCCTTAACAGAATTTAATTCTGGTTAATTAATGATTTATTATTATTATTAGATCCTTTGATCTATCGGTGGGAGACTTTAATTCCAGCGCTGGCGCACCTTGTGCCAGCGCACATACGTTCGACACGTGGCGCGCAACGTAAAGCGCAGCGCAACTGCGCTAGCGCACCCGTGTTTGACACGTGGCGCGCAGCGCATCTAGCGCATTGGTTCTGAAGCGTTGCTTCAACTTTTGAGTTTTGAAATTTTAAAACAGAGTTTTGCTCTGATTAGGGGTGCGCTGCTTAGGGCGCAGCACACCTAGTGCTAGCGTGTCTGTGTCTGACACGTGGCGCGCAGCGCGCTGAATCCGTTGCTTCAATTTTCAAATTTTGAATTTTAAAACAGAGATTTGCTCTGATTGGGGGAAACACCCGGTTGCCTCTTGCGAGGGCTTTGATCCTTAGCATGGGAAGGGCCGTAAGTGGCCTACTAAGGATGGCCGAGCAGGATTACTGCCTGGTGCCTCTTGGCAAGGTCTTTGATCCTTAAGGACGAGCCGAGCAGGGTTACTGCCCGGTGCCTCTTGGAGAAGGCTTTGATCCCTGGTTTGTTGGGGTAGGGAGCTACCAGCCAGGAATAACCGAGCAAAGGCCGGCTCGGTTGCCTCTTGGCGAGGGCTTTGATCCCTGGTTTGTTGGGGGTAGGGATCTACCGGCCAGGGATAACCGAGAAAGAGCGATCCCGATTGCCTCTTTTGAAGGCTTTTCATCCTTCGCGAGGGAGGGGCCGTAAGTGGCCTACTAAGGATGGCCGAGCAGGGTTATTGCCCGATGCCTCTTGGCGAGGGCTTTTTGTCCTTAAGAATGGCCGAGCAGGGTTGATGTCCGGTGCCTCTTGGCGAGGGCTTTGATCCCTGGCGTTGTGGGGTAGGGAAGTTACAAGCCAGGGATAGCCGAGCAGGGTAGTTGCAGGGCTGCCTCTTGATGAGGGCTTCGATCCCTGGCGTTGTGGGGTATGGGAGCTACCAGCCAGGGATAGCCGAGCAGGGTAGCTGCAGGGCTGCCTCTTGGTGAGGGCTTCGATCCCTGGCGTTGTTAGGTAGGGAAGCTACCAGTCAGGGATAGCCGAGCAGGATAGCTACAGGGATGCTTCTTGGTGAGGACTTCGATCCTTGGCGCTGGAAGGGCCGTGGGAGGCCTGCCAAGGATGAACCAAGCAGTGAAGCTGCTCGGTTGCCTCTTAGTGAGGGCTTCGATCCTTGGCGCCGGAGGGGCTGTGGGAGGCCTGCCAAGGATGAACCTAGCAGTGAAGCTGCTCGGTTGCCTCTTAGTGAAGGCTTAGATCCCTGGCGTTGTGGGGTAGGTGAGCTACCGGCCAGGGATAGCCGAGCAGGGTAGCTGCTGGGCTGCCTCTTCGTGAGGGCTTTAGGAAGATGGACAGTCGCGAGTGACACGTACCACGAACGGATCTCGAACGAGGTAGGTAGCAGCGACAATTGTATTTTTCCTTAATTTCAAAATTTTATGGTGTTCAATGAAAATAGAAAAAAAAATTGGATGGTGATTTTTGCAATTTTCACCTTTTCTTCAACCGACAAGACATCAACGAGATCAAAGGCATGAGCGGATCTCGAACGAACTTTAAAACATGTCATGAAACCGTTTGAACTAGCATTATTGTATGAAAATGTTGGTTTCTTTCACTCATTGAAGGCATGAGCGGATTAAATAACCCCAAAATGGCCTTACACGTGGATTGAATATCCTAAAATGAACTGAATGTGACATTTTTGGGGAAAATATCCTTACAGAAATACCCTTCGAAATTTTAAAATTTAATGGAGTTATCTCAAAGTCTTTGGAAGTTCGATGGCGCTTTTATGAAATATACATTTTTTAGTACAGTTCGATGGCCTTATACGTGGAGATTCAAATGAACTGTGGTCTAATGACTACTGAGATTCGAGGTCAACTTCGATACAATCACTTCTTGCTCAAAGTGGGAGGTTCTGTTCAGTTGTTTAGGCAATTGTTCTGCATGCTTATTTGTCTTTGCGATTAGGTCATTTGATATATGCATGCAGCGCCATTTGGAGCATGCATGTAGTTTGTCTGTTATCTAGAAGAAGTTATGAATGCTTACACCTAAACTTGTGGTGCCTAAAATTGTGATTCTTGGATTGCAGCTAAACATGCATTGGTGCCAATATATTTATTAAGAATCTTGATCCGGCAATTGATAACAAGGCTTTGCACCAAGTTTTTATTTCACATGGATTTTTGTCTTCATGAAACCAGAAGTTCTCCAAAATTATAAACAAGTAAAATATTGGAATAAAATAGAAATAATAAGATTTTGAAACTTTATGATTTTCATTGCCGGCGTGCAAAAAAGTGAGGAAAAAAAAGAAGAAAGAAAACGGATATTTTCGAGATTTTTGAAAATTTTACAATTTTCATGTGCTATATTATACAAAATATTGAAATGTGAAGAAAACAGAAAATTTAAGAGATTAATGGAAAATTTTGGTTTTCGTTTACAAATCAGGAATGCATCTTGATATGATTGTGAAACCGTGAAAGTTTATGCATATATATTTAGTACTTGTTTGGTTATCGTAATTATACAATTCACCTTTTAATGGAAAACGGTGAATTTCAATTAACCATGGTATTGAAGAGGGGTTCTACATAGAACCCGCACCACTTTAGCTTCGTATTTTGACCAAGATCAAGAATTGGATTTGACCACAGTTTTCTGAAGGACTGTGGTTTTTAACAGTCACGTGCTTTCCACCAACATCCACCTTCACATGGCTTGGAATCCTCGGCTCCCCACTCGACTCAGTTCCCATTCCATAACTCTTAGCCCTAACGAAATCGACAGCGATCCGCATCTTCCTCACTAAATCATCAAGAAACACAAAAGCTCTGGTGGCGACTCCGACCACAACCAAGTTCGAAGCTGATAAGGCTCATGAACGGGAATACCCCAGATTACGACTCGTGGGAGATGACTGCACGTACCCTCTGGACCCCTGGGGGTTATGACGGGAAGTCAATGTGGTACATTATGCATCTTCCTAGAGACCCGTAACAGGGTGGTGCCCTATCTCTCGGAAAAACCTCCCCAGAGTACCCTCCATATGCACTTGGGCGGCCAGATATTCTCGGCCTCCTCGCTCGACTCCAAGCTATCCACCGAGATGAGACTCCTCGGCCTCCTCGCTCGATTCCGAGCTATCCACCGAGCTGAGATTCCTTGGCTTCCCTGTCCAACCAGAAGCACGGAGCCCAAGCGTCCCCGTAACGGCTCCGCTATCTCGTCATCAGAACGAGATATCCGCCGCTCCACGTCCCGCATTCCACACTGGCACGTTTCTCTGTTAACGAGCTTATCTCGCTATTAATGGACGTGTCCCGCCATCAACGTGAACGTGCCGTAAGGGCATAACGGACGGAGGGAATCTTGCGCCGGATCGCTCTCACGCGACCGCTATATAAACCCCCTCTTTCAGACGATTCGGGTAACTAAAAATCGACTCCAACACGCCGCTACCCTGTCTTTATTCCTCGGTACTTGATCAGTCGAAAATACTGCATTTTTAACACGGCAATTTCCCTATCATTTGCACTCATCTAGAAGTGTTCGGTATTCATATTGCACATATTAGCAAAACATCTCTGAAATACCAGATTGCATGTGTTAGACTTTAAAACCGGCACTTTTAGGGAAATTGTGTGTTTATCATGGCATCGCATCATCCTTGTATTGCGCAACTCTTGTCCCGAGAAATTTTGCAGGAAATTGCAGAAGAGCTGATCAAAAATACGCCAACTCAATGATTTCAGATCTGGTAGCAATTTAGAGGGAATCATCTGGAAAATCAACATATCAGAAAAGCCCACAAATATGAGCCCAAGTCCACAGTTGTAACACCCGGCCCCTTTTTATACCAAGTCCGTATTTCGTTACTTTAGAATTCCATTTATTTTATTTATAAATCTATGTGTAATATTTAGAAAATTATTTGTTTATTATAACCTCTTTTATAAACCCAAATTCTAAACCAAGCTACATTTTATTTCACTCAGCTCTTTTCTTTTATTTAAATTAAACCCACTCCCTATATTGTATCCCCAATTAATTTCCTATCAATCCAAGCCCATTCCCTTTTATAATTTAATCCATGAAAACCCAAACATTTATTTTTCAACCCACTTAGTTTATTTTATCCCTTAAAACAAAACTTAGCCAGCAGCCCATCTCATTCTTATTAAACTTATTCTTTTTTTCCTTCAGCCCGGCCCGTTCTTAATTTACGTTTAAATTCATTTTTCCTCTGCGTTGGGCCGGCCCACTTCTCCCCAGCCACAAAGCTTTCTTTTAAAAAGAATTTTGTTTTAAAAACAGCCCCCGGCCCACTGTACAATTCCTATAATCCTTTTATATTTTTATTTTTCCCTTTTTAATCCCTAGCCCAGCACACCAAGCCCAGAAACCCACGCCCCCACACTGTTCATCTCCTTCAAAAATCTCCAACGGCTCTTCTCCCCCATTTCCGCGCGCGCTTCTCGCGATCCACCTCCTTCGCCTCCGCCTGCGCCCACGACGCGCACGTTTCTCCTGCGACCGCTCCCTCATCTCGTCCTCCATTCCTCTCTCTCTCGTTCTCCATTATTCCTACTTTTTCCCCTTCTCCTCTCTACCTCACGCCCACTCTCTCGATCCCTCGAGAACCCCTACCTCGAGCCTCGCCATCACCACCGACGACCTCGTCGTCGTCGCCTCCTCGCCCTAACTACCTTCCCTCCTCTGTCGTCATCACCCCATCCACCAAAACTCCAACCACCACGAATCCCCTACACCCGAGCCGAACCTCCGCACCATCGTTGTCGTCGTCGTCATCATCGTCGTCGCCGCCCCAACCCCACTTCATCCCTTCTCCCCGCTATCCTCTAATTTCCCAACACCACCCACAACGTCGGCTCCTCTACGACTCCACCTTCGTTGATCACGAGCACCCCTGCATCCAACCCATTTCGCCTGAGCCCCGCCTCCTACACCTCTCGTCGGCGGGCCCACTGCACCGTCGTCGACACATCATCATCATCATCATCATCCTCGTCGACCTCTCTCCCCGACCTCCGGTCACTTCTCACTCTCTCTCGCTCCCTCTGTGCACTCCCTCCCTCTGCATTCTCTCTCCCTTCTCTTCTCTTTCTCTAATTGTCTCTCTCTCTCTCTCTGTGTGTGTGTATGTTTTCCCTCTTCTTCTCTGTTCTCTCTCTCTAAAGCTCACTCCCTGGCCCCCTCTCTCTCTGTCTCCCTTCTCTCTCTCTCACTCACAGCTCTCTCTTTCTCACTCTCTCTCTCTCTCTCTGCATTCTCTAACTCCCTCTCATCTCACTCCCTCTCTCTGCCTAACTCCCTCTCTCTGTCTCAGTCTCTCCATTTCCTACCAAACTACACCACCACAGGACGTTGCCCGAGCCCGCAACAGCCAACTCCGTCAAGCTCGAGCCAGGATCGAGGTTTTGCCACTCGGAGCCGTAGCCGTCGCGGTGTTTGCCGTCGCGCGTTCGTGACTTTACCACTGCCGTGCATCGCCTAGACACCTCCAGGCAAGTTTTTACTTGCGTTCATGCTATTCTATATATATATTACAAATCAATATCGTGTATGAATTACGCTTTTCTTTTCCGTAAAATATTGCCACAAAACTGTTCGATGCTCGTTTTCATGGGAAATCATTATCAACTTTGACGGAACAAGATAAATTATATTGGCCCTGGTAAAGATGGTTAACATGTGCAAATTTCATCGGAAAATACGGCTGTTAACAGTTAAAACGACTACCCCCAAGTTTGACCGTAAAACTGAAATTCTTTTGTACCTGAAAACCGTTAAATTCACCATAAATCATATACACACTGAATTGGTGCGTTCGAGGGCTCAAATCGAAGCCAACTCGATGAACTTTAACCCTATGCTAGTTTCCAGACATTCCTGTACTTAAATTGGGATGATAATTGTATCGGAGTGCGACTCTGGACTGCAGTCCAGAGCTACTCCAGTCATCGCTTGCTGTTCCGTAATGGATACCATGGGATTCCCTTAACTCGTAGGTTGCGGAACTCCGCTGCTTATTGTAGGTAATTCTGTTAGCTAGACAACACTTTTGGTTTCATCCTGTTTCGTTATCATTTACTATTTAATCTGTAATTTAGAAGATCGGGACACATAACAGTCCCAGCAGAATCAGAATTGACATGTTGATATTAAACAGATTATAACTCCTAACGTACAGACGCGATTGAAGATCCGTTTGTTGCGTTTAAAACTTTACTGAAAACTCTAGAACTTATCCAACTGTAGCGTCGCTAAAATATGATCCCAACTGGGGTTAAAATGCGTTGCGAAACGGACTTCTGATTCTGAAATTGGATTTCCAGCCGCGAGCGCTTAAAATGAAATGATTATAACTAATGCTCCTGGAACCCGATTGGTTTGAAACAAAACTCTATGGATAGCTAACTGAACATATTAATTACTTTCTGTTTATCATTTCGCCAAACTATATACGTATGTTTCATGATAAATCGTGCAAGAGAAAGAATGCTGTTTCATAACATCCTCATCATGTTTATATACTTGTTCACGCATCATATCATACCCATATCATCGTATTGATAACCTAGTGGCATCGTGCATTTACCCAGTGTTAGATTTAGTGATGATTGTGGCAAGTACGTCAGTGTTCGTATATCCGTGATTAAGTGAAAGTGATACGTACTTGTACACAATCAGTGACCCTATTATTCTATTGCATTGTCGACGTCTGTGGGATGCGTGTACGTGTGACTATAAGTGGTATGGGACACTTATAGAAGCGCTGGCACGAATGTCACAGATAAGGCATCCGACACTGCCATTTATCTTGAGTATTAGTCGGGACGTGCTTGATGGAGGTCCTGCCTCCAGTTCTCGCGCAGACTTGTCACGGATCGATTAGTATTTAGGGTTGTGGTTAGCGTTTGATGTAGACCACGGGGTGTGGGGTAGTTCAAGTGTGAATTCAACAGAATCTCGGGAGTCCCATGCCGGCTTATATATTTAGGGAGTTATATGGAGATTTACAGGGTATGTGCTATATCACCGTGATACACTCGTTACATGTTGGGCCCGTGGTCCCTTGCCCTTGGGTTCTACCCTTGGGTGGAGGACACTCGCGAGTGGTTGACTCTCACACTTGGACTGACGATAGGCTTAGTGACCTGTACAGTGAGACTTAGAGACTGATAAGGTTACTATCATTTACATTCCTTCTATACTGTGTTGACATTCGTGACATATTGTTATACTGCTTTACTTTTCCGCTGCATTGATTACTGCACTTTCATATTCATGCTATTATTGATTCACTGATATTCATATCCATTACCACTGTTAGAATTGTCACTTGTTTTCATATATATAATATATTGCTATTGTGTCGCTCTGACGACCTGAGTATGCATGCTCAGTGTGAGGAGAAGATTTAGCTTGGACCAGAACTAGACGTGCATCACAGACTCCTTGGTTTGTCCTCCCGAGTTACATTCTTTGGTCCTACTCAGGTCAGTTTATATTATTGTATCCTTCAGTTACTGCCTTTCTCATTACCTGCGCATCATTTACTGTTTACCATGATGAACTAGAAGCCGAAGTGTGACTACGGCAGGACTTTTCCCTGACCGTAGGAGCATGGCTGGCCTTGTCTACCCCTCGTATTCCGTATTTTGGGAAGCGGGGCGTGACATGGTTTAGTTGGTATCAGAGCCAGGTTTTGCATCTATTGGGATTACAGTTTTCTGTGTACAGTTTTGGCAATCTAAGACATCCTTCGGTCTAGGTTGTAAACTGTCATTCTTGATTCATATTCACATCGTACGTTCAGCTATCCATTCACTATGGTCTCGGGTGACTTGACAAGGGTATGTAGTGGCAATTGCACTACCGTACTCTATTCAAGTGACTTAAATTGATACAGTTGATTCTCTACTTGTAATGATATTCATCATCTCTGATATTCTTGAATCCTTGTTCTATCCATATCATATTTTGATTCATTTAGCGTGTGACTCATATCATTCTCGAAATTGTTGTTTCAGGATCATGTCTTCCAACGACTCTTCATCTTTATTCGCTCTCCAGAATCAGAATGTTGAGATCCTTAGTGTACTACAAGGTTTGAAGGAAGCCCAGGAGCGGACAAACGACTTATTAGCTGAAGGATTGAGAAGACAGGTGAATCAGGCACCAGCGGGAGTCTCCTATCATAAAGGGATCCCTATTGGACGAGGAAAAGAGAAGAAAATGAAGCGTCAACAGAAGTATCAGAAGAACCTTTGCTGTGGATATTGTAAGAGGCCAGGACATCTTCAGAAGGATTGTCGCCGTGCCCAAGGGAAATGTCTGATATGCGGTTCCGAGAAACATCTCATCAACGGTTGTCCAGAAAGGAAAGAACTACAAGGAGGAAACTCGTCCACACTCCCCACTTCTACCAAGTGAGGATCATCGCGTAGTTTGAACTTCGACCATAAGGCGGATCTAACTCAGAATTCAACTAGCGTGACGATGATGCAGCATTCCGGCAATCGAAGAAGAATTTTATGATTTTCCAATTTCAATAATAATGTTGTTATCTCTTATGAATATTTCCTCTAGTTTGCGATATTGTATCCGTTGAACTTTAGTTAAATGCAATAGAAATTTGAATCATAGTATATGCATCATTCTCATGCTTTCTCTATGTCACATTCTGTTCATTATCACAGTATTTTAAATTCTGAGCTTTCAATTCCTGCCACCGCATTTCTTTCGATACTTCGTACACTTGGCCATTTTCCTTATTTATTCCATTGTATAATCATGACTCCCTTTATTTCAGGCCATGGCCCACCTTGGAGCAGTGCCGCATCTAGAAGAGGATGCACAGTCATGTGTCTCCGTAGATCACACACAGACGAGTTCCGATGATGAGGTCAATGGTCCCCAGGTCAACTTCGAAAACAATGATTCAGAGGACGAAGGAGCAGCCGCCCCAGAGTTTGACATGATAGCTGACTCTGACGAAGAAGAAGGAGATCCTGAAGAGAACCCTATAGAGGAAGACCCCGAGGAAGAACCTATAGAAGAAAATCCAGCGGAGGAAAACCCCGTGGAAGAAAATCCAGAAGAAGAGAATCACATGGAATCGGATCTCGATGAAGAAGCTCTATCCGAGGGAGAAGGACCAGAAGATCAAGACCCTTTGGTGGAAGGACTTCCAATAGAGGTACCTGCGAGACGCTATGGAAATGGACGCCCCTACCTGAGTGCGCGCGCCTACCGCAACCTACTGAATCTCCACAACCGCGACTGACGGAGTTTCTTTTGATGTTGTCTTTCTGGCCAAATAAAACTGTGTATAGCTTAGGGCCACCTCTCGTCTTTGAGAATGTTTTGTCCAAAATCCTTTGAAATGGAATAAATTGCTGATTTTGCTAATCCTTCAATCTTCTTAGTCCACTTGTTGCTTGATTTTCCTTACGTACAATTATTTTCTTCACTGAGATCTGTTCACTCCTACCCTTTACCTTGTCTTAACCCTCACTGAGATTCACTAACAACACACCCAATGTTTGAGGTCCACCCTTCATCCTTCGTCTACGCCCGTTCGAGATCCTGCCGGGAGGAGGACCTTCCTTATGAAATACCGAGTTCATTAACTCTTTCAAAATTTTGATTCACCTGTTGTACCGACAAGTATCCTCCCCATATATATATCTTTCCCTTATAGTCCTTTATTGCTTACCCTTATTTTCGGTGCTGACCCGACCTCAATTCTCTTGATCGTCAGCCTAAAGCCGCCACACTCCATTCTTCTGATTGAGCCACATTTCCTTATAATCATTACCCTATCTAGCCATATACCTTTGTGTCCTTTCCTTTTTCCCTAATTATATTTAGGGACGCCGTTATTCAAAATTTAGTTTCCAGCATTTTGGGATTTATCAAAGAGTGTGTATTATTAATTACTTTGTTTTATGTACGCTACTATTATTCTCTTTTTCAGTAGCGCAACCTTACACCGCGCATATTTTTGTTCCATGTTCCTTATTTTCACGATACGAGTTTTCTAAGTTATTTTAAAACTATCTGATCGATATATCGTCCTAAAATGTTTTAACCTACCGACTAATTTTCACTACTTAATTGTCGTTACCCTATTTTCAAGAATTGTGCCTATGCTTACTATTATAAATAGTTGAACCTTACGAATATTTTCTGCTTATTTTTGATAAACTTAGAAGTGCACATATTTGAGTCTCGACTTTTATCGAGCACACTTTGATTGTTATTCGTTAATGTACCCTATATTCTCGTATATTTGTACTTGCTCTTCTAGTTTTCATGCATTATACCTTGTAAGCCTATTTTTGTATATGGTTTTTATATATATGTATGTACTTTCAAAACTTTATCTGTCAGTTCTAAATAAATCAACACACATTAGTTTTCGATATGATAATCCTTCGTTTATTATTTTGTAGCTAGTTGTTTCTTTTTAAATTTCGAGGACGAAATTTCTGTAAGGGTGGTATGATGTAACACCCGGCCCCTTTTTATACCAAGTCCGTATTTCGTTACTTTAGAATTCCATTTATTTTATTTATAAATCTATGTGTAATATTTAGAAAATTATTTGTTTATTATAACCTCTTTTATAAACCCAAATTCTAAACCAAGCTACATTTTATTTCACTCAGCTCTTTTCTTTTATTTAAATTAAACCCACTCCCTATATTGTATCCCCAATTAATTTCCTATCAATCCAAGCCCATTCCCTTTTATAATTTAATCCATGAAAACCCAAACATTTATTTTTCAACCCACTTAGTTTATTTTATCCCTTAAAACAAAACTTAGCCAGCAGCCCATCTCATTCTTATTAAACTTATTCTTTTTTTCCTTCAGCCCGGCCCGTTCTTAATTTACGTTTAAATTCATTTTTCCTCTGCGTTGGGCCGGCCCACTTCTCCCCAGCCACAAAGCTTTCTTTTAAAAAGAATTTTGTTTTAAAAACAGCCCCCGGCCCACTGTACAATTCCTATAATCCTTTTATATTTTTATTTTTCCCTTTTTAATCCCTAGCCCAGCACACCAAGCCCAGAAACCCACGCCCCCACACTGTTCATCTCCTTCAAAAATCTCCAACGGCTCTTCTCCCCCATTTCCGCGCGCGCTTCTCGCGATCCACCTCCTTCGCCTCCGCCTGCGCCCACGACGCGCACGTTTCTCCTGCGACCGCTCCCTCATCTCGTCCTCCATTCCTCTCTCTCTCGTTCTCCATTATTCCTACTTTTTCCCCTTCTCCTCTCTACCTCACGCCCACTCTCTCGATCCCTCGAGAACCCCTACCTCGAGCCTCGCCATCACCACCGACGACCTCGTCGTCGTCGCCTCCTCGCCCTAACTACCTTCCCTCCTCTGTCGTCATCACCCCATCCACCAAAACTCCAACCACCACGAATCCCCTACACTCGAGCCGAACCTCCGCACCATCGTTGTCGTCGTCGTCATCATCGTCGTCGCCGCCCCAACCCCACTTCATCCCTTCTCCCCGCTATCCTCTAATTTCCCAACACCACCCACAACGTCGGCTCCTCTACGACTCCACCTTCATTGATCACGAGCACCCCTGCATCCAACCCATTTCGCCTGAGCCCCGCCTCCTACACCTCTCGTCGGCGGGCCCACTGCACCGTCGTCGACACATCATCATCATCATCATCATCCTCTCGACCTCTCTCCCCGACCTCCGGTCACTTCTCACTCTCTCTCGCTCCCTCTGTGCACTCCCTCCCTCTGCATTCTCTCTCCCTTCTCTTCTCTTTGTCTAATTGTCTCTCTCTCTCTCTCTCTGTGTGTATGTTTTCCCTCTTCTTCTCTGTTCTCTCTCTCTAAAGCTCACTCCCTGGCCCCCTCTCTCTCTGTCTCCCTTCTCTCTCTCTCACTCACAGCTCTCTCTTTCTCACTCTCTCTCTCTCTCTGCATTCTCTAACTCCCTCTCATCTCACTCCCTCTCTCTGCCTAACTCCCTCTCTCTGTCTCAGTCTCTCCATTTCCTACCAAACTACACCACCACAGGACGTTGCCCGAGCCCGCAACAGCCAACTCCGTCAAGCTCGAGCCAGGATCGAGGTTTTGCCACTCGGAGCCGTAGCCGTCGCGGTGTTTGCCGTCGCGCGTTCGTGACTTTACCACTGCCGTGCATCGCCTAGACACCTCCAGGCAAGTTTTTACTTGCGTTCATGCTATTCTATATATATATTACAAATCAATATCGTGTATGAATTACGCTTTTCTTTTCCGTAAAATATTGCCACAAAACTGTTCGATGCTCGTTTTCATGGGAAATCATTATCAACTTTGACGGAACAAGATAAATTATATTGGCCCTGGTAAAGATGGTTAACATGTGCAAATTTCATCGGAAAATACGGCTGTTAACAGTTAAAACGACTACCCCCAAGTTTGACCGTAAAACTGAAATTCTTTTGTACCTGAAAACCGTTAAATTCACCATAAATCATATACACACTGAATTGGTGCGTTCGAGGGCTCAAATCGAAGCCAACTCGATGAACTTTAACCCTATGCTAGTTTCCAGACATTCCTGTACTTAAATTGGGATGATAATTGTATCGGAGTACGACTCTGGACTGCAGTCCAGAGCTACTCCAGTCATCGCTTGCTGTTCCGTAATGGATACCATGGGATTCCCTTAACTCGTAGGTTGCGTAACTCCGCTGCTTATTGTAGGTAATTCTGTTAGCTAGACAACACTTTTGGTTTCATCCTGTTTCGTTATCATTTACTATTTAATCTGTAATTTAGAAGATCGGGACACATAACAGTCCCAGCAGAATCAGAATTGACATGTTGATATTAAACAGATTATAACTCCTAACGTACAGACGCGATTGAAGATCCGTTTATTGCGTTGAAAACTTTACTGAAAACTCTAGAACTTATCCAACTGTAGCGTCGCTAAAATATGATCCCAACTGGGGTTAAAATGCGTTGCGAAACGGACTTCTGATTCTGAAATTGGATTTCCAGCCGCGAGCGCTTAAAATGAAATGATTATAACTAATGCTCCTGGAACCCGATTGGTTTGAAACAAAACTCTATGGATAGCTAACTGAACATATTAATTACTTTCTGTTTATCATTTCGCCAAACTATATACGTATGTTTCATGATAAATCGTGCAAGAGAAAGAATGCTGTTTCATAACATCCTCATCATGTTTATATACTTGTTCACGCATCATATCATACCCATATCATCGTATTGATAACCTAGTGGCATCGTGCATTTACCCAGTGTTAGATTTAGTGATGATTGTGGCAAGTACGTCACTGTTCGTATATCCGTGATTAAGTGAAAGTGATACGTACTTGTACACAATCAGTGACCCTATTATTCTATTGCATTGTCGACGTCTGTGGGATGCGTGTACGTGTGACTATAAGTGGTATGGGACACTTATAGAAGCGCTGGCACGAATGTCACAGATAAGGCATCCGACACTGCCATTTATCTTGAGTATTAGTCGGGACGTGCTTGATGGAGGTCCTGCCTCCAGTTCTCGCGCAGACTTGTCACGGATCGATTAGTATTTAGGGTTGTGGTTAGCGTTTGATGTAGACCACGGGGTGTGGGGTAGTTCAAGTGTGAATTCAACAGAATCTCGGGAGTCCCATGCCGGCTTATATATTTAGGGAGTTATATGGAGATTTACAGGGTATGTGCTATATCACCGTGATACACTCGTTACATGTTGGGCCCGTGGTCCCTTGCCCTTGGGTTCTACCCTTGGGTGGAGGACACTCGCGAGTGGTTGACTCTCACACTTGGACTGACGATAGGCTTAGTGACCTGTACAGTGAGACTTAGAGACTGATAAGGTTACTATCATTTACATTCCTTCTATACTGTGTTGACATTCGTGACATATTGTTATACTGCTTTACTTTTCCGCTGCATTGATTACTGCACTTTCATATTCATGCTATTATTGATTCACTGATATTCATATCCATTACCACTGTTAGAATTGTCACTTGTTTTCATATATATAATATATTGCTATTGTGTCGCTCTGACGACCTGAGTATGCATGCTCAGTGTGAGGAGAAGATTTAGCTTGGACCAGAACTAGACGTGCATCACAGACTCCTTGGTTTGTCCTCCCGAGTTACATTCTTTGGTCCTACTCAGGTCAGTTTATATTATTGTATCCTTCAGTTACTGCCTTTCTCATTACCTGCGCATCATTTACTGTTTACCATGATGAACTAGAAGCCGAAGTGTGACTACGGCAGGACTTTTCCCTGACCGTAGGAGCATGGCTGGCCTTGTCTACCCCTCGTATTCCGTATTTTGGGAAGCGGGGCGTGACATGGTTTAGTTGGTATCAGAGCCAGGTTTTGCATCTATTGGGATTACAGTTTTCTGTGTACAGTTTTGGCAATCTAAGACATCCTTCGGTCTAGGTTGTAAACTGTCATTCTTGATTCATATTCACATCGTACGTTCAGCTATCCATTCACTATGGTCTCGGGTGACTTGACAAGGGTATGTAGTGGCAATTGCACTACCGTACTCTATTCAAGTGACTTAAATTGATACAGTTGATTCTCCACTTGTAATGATATTCATCATCTCTGATATTCTTGAATCCTTGTTCTATCCATATCATATTTTGATTCATTTAGCGTGTGACTCATATCATTCTCGAAATTGTTGTTTCAGGATCATGTCTTCCAACGACTCTTCATCTTTATTCGCTCTCCAGAATCAGAATGTTGAGATCCTTAGTGTACTACAAGGTTTGAAGGAAGCCCAGGAGCGGACAAACGACTTATTAGCTGAAGGATTGAGAAGACAGGTGAATCAGGCACCAGCGGGAGTCTCCTATCATAAAGGGATCCCTATTGGACGAGGAAAAGAGAAGAAAATGAAGCGTCAACAGAAGTATCAGAAGAACCTTTGCTGTGGATATTGTAAGAGGCCAGGACATCTTCAGAAGGATTGTCGCCGTGCCCAAGGGAAATGTCTGATATGCGGTTCCGAGAAACATCTCATCAACGGTTGTCCAGAAAGGAAAGAACTACAAGGAGGAAACTCGTCCACACTCCCCACTTCTACCAAGTGAGGATCATCGCGTAGTTTGAACTTCGACCATAAGGCGGATCTAACTCAGAATTCAACTAGCGTGACGATGATGCAGCATTCCGGCAATCGAAGAAGAATTTTATGATTTTCCAATTTCAATAATAATGTTGTTATCTCTTATGAATATTTCCTCTAGTTTGCGATATTGTATCCGTTGAACTTTAGTTAAATGCAATAGAAATTTGAATCATAATATATGCATCATTCTCATGCTTTCTCTATGTCACATTCTGTTCATTATCACAGTATTTTAAATTCTGAGCTTTCAATTCCTGCCACCGCATTTCTTTCGATACTTCGTACACTTGGCCATTTTCCTTATTTATTCCATTGTATAATCATGACTCCCTTTATTTCAGGCCATGGCCCACCTTGGAGCAGTGCCGCATCTAGAAGAGGATGCACAGTCATGTGTCTCCGTAGATCACACACAGACGAGTTCCGATGATGAGGTCAATGGTCCCCAGGTCAACTTCGAAAACAATGATTCAGAGGACGAAGGAGCAGCCGCCCCAGAGTTTGACATGATAGCTGACTCTGACGAAGAAGAAGGAGATCCTGAAGAGAACCCTATAGAGGAAGACCCCGAGGAAGAACCTATAGAAGAAAATCCAGCGGAGGAAAACCCCGTGGAAGAAAATCCAGAAGAAGAGAATCACATGGAATCGGATCTCGATGAAGAAGCTCTATCCGAGGGAGAAGGACCAGAAGATCAAGACCCTTTGGTGGAAGGACTTCCAATAGAGGTACCTGCGAGACGCTATGGAAATGGACGCCCCTACCTGAGTGCGCGCGCCTACCGCAACCTACTGAATCTCCACAACCGCAACTGACGGAGTTTCTTTTGATGTTGTCTTTCTGGCCAAATAAAACTGTGTATAGCTTAGGGCCACCTCTCGTCTTTGAGAATGTTTTGTCCAAAATCCTTTGAAATGGAATAAATTGCTGATTTTGCTAATCCTTCAATCTTCTTAGTCCACTTGTTGCTTGATTTTCCTTACGTACAATTATTTTCTTCACTGAGATCTGTTCACTCCTACCCTTTACCTTGTCTTAACCCTCACTGAGATTCACTAACAACACACCCAATGTTTGAGGTCCACCCTTCATCCTTCGTCTACGCCCGTTCGAGATCCTGCCGGGAGGAGGACCTTCCTTATGAAATACCGAGTTCATTAACTCTTTCAAAATTTTGATTCACCTGTTGTACCGACAAGTATCCTCCCCATATATATATCTTTCCCTTATAGTCCTTTATTGCTTACCCTTATTTTCGGTGCTGACCCGACCTCAATTCTCTTGATCGTCAGCCTAAAGCCGCCACACTCCATTCTTCTGATTGAGCCACATTTCCTTATAATCATTACCCTATCTAGCCATATACCTTTGTGTCCTTTCCTTTTTCCCTAATTATATTTAGGGACGCCGTTATTCAAAATTTAGTTTCCAGCATTTTGGGATTTATCAAAGAGTGTGTATTATTAATTACTTTGTTTTATGTACGCTACTATTATTCTCTTTTTCAGTAGCGCAACCTTACACCGCGCATATTTTTGTTCCATGTTCCTTATTTTCACGATACGAGTTTTCTAAGTTATTTTAAAACTATCTGATCGATATATCGTCCTAAAATGTTTTAACCTACCGACTAATTTTCACTACTTAATTGTCGTTACCCTATTTTCAAGAATTGTGCCTATGCTTACTATTATAAATAGTTGAACCTTACGAATATTTTCTGCTTATTTTTGATAAACTTAGAAGTGCACATATTTGAGTCTCGACTTTTATCGAGCACACTTTGATTGTTATTCGTTAATGTACCCTATATTCTCGTATATTTGTACTTGCTCTTCTAGTTTTCATGCATTATACCTTGTAAGCCTATTTTTGTATATGGTTTTTATATATATGTATGTACTTTCAAAACTTTATCTGTCAGTTCTAAATAAATCAACACACATTAGTTTTCGATATGATAATCCTTCGTTTATTATTTTGTAGCTAGTTGTTTCTTTTTAAATTTCGAGGACGAAATTTTTGTAAGGGTGGTATGATGTAACACCCGGCCCCTTTTTATACCAAGTCCGTATTTCGTTACTTTAGAATTCCATTTATTTTATTTATAAATCTATGTGTAATATTTAGAAAATTATTTGTTTATTATAACCTCTTTTATAAACCCAAATTCTAAACCAAGCTACATTTTATTTCACTCAGCTCTTTTCTTTTATTTAAATTAAACCCATTCCCTATATTGTATCCCCAATTAATTTCCTATCAATCCAAGCCCATTCCCTTTTATAATTTAATCCATGAAAACCCAAACATTTATTTTTCAACCCACTTAGTTTATTTTATCCCTTAAAACAAAACTTAGCCAGCAGCCCATCTCATTCTTATTAAACTTATTCTTTTTTTCCTTCAGCCCGGCCCGTTCTTAATTTACGTTTAAATTCATTTTTCCTCTGCGTTGGGCCGGCCCACTTCTCCCCAGCCACAAAGCTTTCTTTTAAAAAGAATTTTGTTTTAAAAACATCCCCCGGCCCACTGTACAATTCCTATAATCCTTTTATATTTTTATTTTTCCCTTTTTAATCCCTAGCCCAGCACACCAAGCCCAGAAACCCACGCCCCCACACTGTTCATCTCCTTCAAAAATCTCCAACGGCTCTTCTCCCCCATTTCCGCGCGCGCTTCTCGCGATCCACCTCCTTCGCCTCCGCCTGCGCCCACGACGCGCACGTTTCTCCTGTGACCGCTCCCTCATCTCGTCCTCCATTCCTCTCTCTCTCGTTCTCCATTATTCCTACTTTTTCCCCTTCTCCTCTCTACCTCACGCCCACTCTCTCGATCCCTCGAGAACCCCTACCTCGAGCCTCGCCATCACCACCGACGACCTCGTCGTCGTCGCCTCCTCGCCCTAACTACCTTCCCTCCTCTGTCGTCATCACCCCATCCACCAAAACTCCAACCACCACGAATCCCCTACACTCGAGCCGAACCTCCGCACCATCGTTGTCGTCGTCGTCATCATCGTCGTCGCCGCCCCAACCCCACTTCATCCCTTCTCCCCGCTATCCTCTAATTTCCCAACACCACCCACAACGTCGGCTCCTCTACGACTCCACCTTCGTTGATCACGAGCACCCCTGCATCCAACCCATTTCGCCTGAGCCCCGCCTCCTACACCTCTCGTCGGCGGGCCCACTGCACCGTCGTCGACACATCATCATCATCATCATCATCCTCGTCGACCTCTCTCCCCGACCTCCGGTCACTTCTCACTCTCTCTCGCTCCCTCTGTGCACTCCCTCCCTCTGCATTCTCTCTCCCTTCTCTTCTCTTTGTCTAATTGTCTCTCTCTCTCTCTCTCTGTGTGTATGTTTTCCCTCTTCTTCTCTGTTCTCTCTCTCTAAAGCTCACTCCCTGGCCCCCTCTCTCTCTGTCTCCCTTCTCTCTCTCTCACTCACAGCTCTCTCTTTCTCACTCTCTCTCTCTCTCTGCATTCTCTAACTCCCTCTCATCTCACTCCCTCTCTCTGCCTAACTCCCTCTCTCTGTCTCAGTCTCTCCATTTCCTACCAAACTACACCACCACAGGACGTTGCCCGAGCCTGCAACAGCCAACTCCGTCAAGCTCGAGCCAGGATCGAGGTTTTGCCACTCGGAGCCGTAGCCGTCGCGGTGTTTGCCGTCGCGCGTTCGTGACTTTACCACTGCCGTGCATCGCCTAGACACCTCCAGGCAAGTTTTTACTTGCGTTCATGCTATTCTATATATATATTACAAATCAATATCGTGTATGAATTACGCTTTTCTTTTCCGTAAAATATTGCCACAAAACTGTTCGATGCTCGTTTTCATGGGAAATCATTATCAACTTTGACAGAACAAGATAAATTATATTGGCCCTGGTAAAGATGGTTAACATGTGCAAATTTCATCGGAAAATACGGCTGTTAACAGTTAAAACGACTACCCCCAAGTTTGACCGTAAAACTGAAATTCTTTTGTACCTGAAAACCGTTAAATTCACCATAAATCATATACACACTGAATTGGTGCGTTCGAGGGCTCAAATCGAAGCCAACTCGATGAACTTTAACCCTATGCTAGTTTCCAGACATTCCTGTACTTAAATTGGGATGATAATTGTATCGGAGTGCGACTCTGGACTGCAGTCCAGAGCTACTCCAGTCATCGCTTGCTGTTCCGTAATGGATACCATGGGATTCCCTTAACTCGTAGGTTGCGTAACTCCGCTGCTTATTGTAGGTAATTCTGTTAGCTAGACAACACTTTTGGTTTCATCCTGTTTCGTTATCATTTACTATTTAATCTGTAATTTAGAAGATCGGGACACATAACAGTCCCAGCAGAATCAGAATTGACATGTTGATATTAAACAGATTATAACTCCTAACGTACAGACGCGATTGAAGATCCGTTTGTTGCGTTGAAAACTTTACTGAAAACTCTAGAACTTATCCAACTGTAGCGTCGCTAAAATATGATCCCAACTGGGGTTAAAATGCGTTGCGAAACGGACTTCTGATTCTGAAATTGGATTTCCAGCCGCGAGCGCTTAAAATGAAATGATTATAACTAATGCTCCTGGAACCCGATTGGTTTGAAACAAAACTCTATGGATAGCTAACTGAACATATTAATTACTTTCTGTTTATCATTTCGCCAAACTATATACGTATGTTTCATGATAAATCGTGCAAGAGAAAGAATGCTGTTTCATAACATCCTCATCATGTTTATATACTTGTTCACGCATCATATCATACCCATATCATCGTATTGATAACATAGTGGCATCGTGCATTTACCCAGTGTTAGATTTAGTGATGATTGTGGCAAGTACGTCAGTGTTCGTGTATCCGTGATTAAGTGAAAGTGATACGTACTTGTACACAATCAGTGACCCTATTATTCTATTGCATTGTCGACGTCTGTGGGATGCGTGTACGTGTGACTATAAGTGGTATGGGACACTTATAGAAGAGCTGGCACGAATGTCACAGATAAGGCATCCGACACTGCCATTTATCTTGAGTATTAGTCGGGACGTGCTTGATGGAGGTCCTGCCTCCAGTTCTCGCGCAGACTTGTCACGGATCGATTAGTATTTAGGGTTGTGGTTAGCGTTTGATGTAGACCACGGGGTGTGGGGTAGTTCAAGTGTGAATTCAACAGAATCTCGGGAGTCCCATGCCGGCTTATATATTTAGGGAGTTATATGGAGATTTACAGGGTATGTGCTATATCACCGTGATACACTCGTTACATGTTGGGCCCGTGGTCCCTTGCCCTTGGGTTCTACCCTTGGGTGGAGGACACTCGCGAGTGGTTGACTCTCACACTTGGACTGACGATAGGCTTAGTGACCTGTACAGTGAGACTTAGAGACTGATAAGGTTACTATCATTTACATTCCTTCTATACTGTGTTGACATTCGTGACATATTGTTATACTGCTTTACTTTTCCGCTGCATTGATTACTGCACTTTCATATTCATGCTATTATTGATTCACTGATATTCATATCCATTACCACTGTTAGAATTGTCACTTGTTTTCATATATATAATATATTGCTATTATGTCGCTCTGACGACCTGAGTATGCATGCTCAGTGTGAGGAGAAGATTTAGCTTGGACCAGAACTAGACGTGCATCACAGACTCCTTGGTTTGTCCTCCCGAGTTACATTCTTTGGTCCTACTCAGGTCAGTTTATATTATTGTATCCTTCAGTTACTGCCTTTCTCATTACCTGCGCATCATTTACTGTTTACCATGATGAACTAGAAGCCGAAGTGTGACTACGGCAGGACTTTTCCCTGACCGTAGGAGCATGGCTGGCCTTGTCTACCCCTCGTATTCCGTATTTTGGGAAGCGGGGCGTGACAACAGTCAAAACCCAAAGCCCCAACGCTTCCAAACCGCCGCGGTTCCGCGCCGGGAGCTGGCTTAAGCCGCGGAACCGCGGCGGCTTGATGGCTTCAATGCTTCAGATTTCTTCCACGTGGCTCCTCTAACTGTACAAGCTTCCAGAAGACTCCCGATTCTCCACGTGGCTTATCTAGAAGGCTCGGCTTAACAAACTTCATCTAGAAGCTTCTCCTCAACAAACTTTTGGAGGGAAATTCAAATCTCCTCAACAACTTTTGGAGGGAAATTCAAAATTCAAATCCTAGATCTAGGGTTTTGAGGTCTATAAAAGAGAGCCTAGATCTAAGGGTTGAGGTTGTTCAATAGTTCCTTAATTCTTCATCCCCCCATTCCATCTACAAGTTGAGTGACACGTCTTGTAGCCCCAAATTCTAAATCCAATTCCAAATTCAAGATCCCGAGTACCAAATCAAGCAAGAAGCCTTCAACCTTTTAGGAGCCGAGCCAATCTTCAATCGAGCAAGTGATCCAAGCCGATCTGCGACTCAAGGAGACGAGCGAAACCAAATCGACGATCGAGTTCCTCCTCTTGTAGTTCTTAAGTGATTGTAACGAAATTGTTGATATAAATAAAAGGTGAAATTCTTTAATCTTGCTTTCTTTTAATTCTTGCATCATGATTAGATCTCAATTTGTGATTGTGTTTGTGATCGTGATGTTCTCGTAAAACTCCGCTCGTATAGGAGTTGTGACGATCAATAGAATGATGATGATTTAGATTCTTTTACAATTCTTAAATCCTATAACGATTGTAAATTCTTGTGAATCAAATGATCGATGACCTAGTTTCGGGATGATTCTTTCTTGATTGTGTTCACTCGAAACTAGGTAACAACTATTGATCATTCGATTAACTAGAAGTTAGAATTTGAATGAGATTCATCGAAAGGATAAAGGATAAAGACGAGGAAACCCTAGCTTCTTCGCAAGATCCTTAATCTCGACGAATTATCATCGATCTAGTATCAATTCGCTAAAGGATAAGAACATGAAATCATTAGATCTCATCACATCTATAGATCCGATCGATTCCTACGAGCCTCACTTCGATTCTTGATATTTGGTTGGAAAAATCATCAAATTCTCAATTCTTGATGTTATCGTTTTCTTGTTATTAGATCTATATTTTCTAATTCTTGAACTTCAATTACAAATCATGAATTGTTTTCTTTTCTTTTCCTTAAAGTTTCGACGCATCTAATTCGAAAGACGAACGATTACACTTTCCCTGTGGACGATCCGCACTTACTAACGCGCTACATTCGACACCGTTATTGATTGCGGTCAAAATATTTTTGGTTGTGATTTCTATATAACTATTTTCATACTACACAATCCGAAATCGTATTCAATCAGTACTTACTTGATCGTCGGGGGTCCTACGGTGGTCACCCATCCAGGGACTTCCCTTGCAGGTAGCTCGGCATCAACCATAACCCATTGAGATCCGCACATCTAATTTCCACTCTCAATCTTAACCGTCCAAGAACGCTTGCAGTAAGATCGACGGAGGACAACACTTGAGGGAGATTACCATCTCCATCAGAACCTTTCTCCTCGAAGTCGCCGAAGATCTCCGACGCGAGCTCGGAGATGCGATCGGAAATCTCGGCCGCAGTCCAAAGGACTCGATTGATGTCGTTCTTCATTGAGCGACGATTAGGTTTTTTTTTTCTTTCCTAATTTAGGGTTTTGGGGATTTGCGATTTGTTTTATTTTGGTGGGGGGCTTTCAAATCCTAGTGGGCCAATGCAAGATGTGCTTTACTTTTCTTGGGTTGGAAATGAGTGGGGCTATTTGCTTTATTTATGGTTAGCGCGCACACGCTATGGGTTGCATCCGGATCGAATACAGAGTACGTAGATATGCCAACTTAACTATATGGAACCCAATATTGATGTTGGTCTAAAGCTTGTTGGCGGAGACCGTTAATTACTTATTTTGGGATGAGAGCTAGCTGTGTTGGGCGGGTTTATGGCTGTTTTTATACCTGGGCTGGTGTTTAAAACCTAAAACTGAAATCTGATTGAATTCAAGGGGTTTATAATGCTTTATTGTCAACACATGTAAGTTCTGGCTTCGTATAAGTTTGCACGGGTTTTAAATCACTAAGAAGATAGAAAATTTGGCTTGTGGTGTTTGGTATGACCAAGGATGATTAAGGTGAAGTTATGTATTGATATTTGACTCACATGAATTCATTATTAATTTAAAAATATTGCTTTAGTGTTTCTTAATGAATAAACTCGTGTACTTTAGTATCAATTAATTGTATGAACTCAGCTCATGACTCGTCATGGTTCCCTAATTGCGTGTTGATTAAATTTCTTTCCCTTTTCTTTTTCTATACTCTATAGTTTCTAAGTTTCCTAATTTGACCAAATTTATAGGGAAAAAAATTATGTATATGTATATAGGCGTTTTCTGCATTAATGGTTGTATATAATTATAGTAATTTTGATGATAAATTTCTTTATTAATTTAACTATGTGCATCTCGCTAAAATAATGATTACACAGCAATTTAATTACGTGTATCGCACTTATAAAATAACAATGACATGCCGTTTAATTACCTGCATTGCACATTAATCACTGATGTGATTTTTGTTTGATTTATCTAAAATAATAAGAAGCCACCTCATCAATCAATTTCAAAATCAAAGGACCCCCTTCCTTTCGCTCTATAATCTATATCTATCTATCTATTATTATAATGCCAAAAGAGGGATGTAAAATGCACCTGAAAAAAAAACAACGCTCTAATTTTCTGCCACCTAAGCAATGATGATGTGTTAACTTATTATGGCACGTATGATTCACATAATTAAATTAATAAAATAAAAAAATAAATAGATTTGTTTGTTTCTTATTTAAATCACTTTAATACCTTTTTGAGAAATATCTTAAATATTTAAAATAGCCAACTTATTAAATTTTCAAATAATTAGAAGTCTGAAAAAACCATTAAAACCTATATTATTTAAACTATTTTTTTAAAAAAAAATCTTCTCAAATCTTTGTTTAAGATCTTAAAATATACAAACGTGCATCGCACGTGCTAAATACTAATGGCGGAGATAATGCCAAGGAAGAGATGCAGGAAACATGTGAAAAAACAACTCTTTAATTTGCTGTTACCTAAATAACGTGTCCATTTATTATGGCATGTGTGATGCATATAATAAAATTAATGATATATATAAAAAAAAGATTTGTTTGTTTATTATTTAAATCACTTTAATCTTTTTTGAGAAATATCTTAAATGCTTTAGTTATGATAATAATGATTTTTTTAAAAAATATTTAAAATAGATAACTTATTAAATTTCCTAGAAACCCAACCAAAACCTATATTATTTTAACTAATTCTTTTTTTAAAATCATCTCAAATCTTTGTCCATGAAATATACAAATGTGCATTGCACGTGCTAAATACTGATGGTAGAGATATTGCCAAAGTAGAGATGCAGGAAACACATACAAAAACAACCCTTTAATTTACCGCCACCTAAACAATGATGGCGTGTCCAATTATTATGGCACGTGTGATGCATATAATTAAATTAATAATATGTATAAAAAAAATAGATTTGTTAGTTCTTTAGTTTAGCTCACTTTAATTTTTTGTCTGAGAAATATCTTAAATACTTTAAATTAAGATGATAAATATTTTAAGAAATATTTAAAATGGCTAACTTATTAAATATTTAAAAAATAAAAAGTACTACAACAAACGTTACAAGTTAAAATCTATATTATTTTAACTAATTCTTTAAAAAAATATTCTAAAATCTTTTGTCCACCCATGCCAAAATATACGTGCATCGTATGTGCTAAATACTAGTCGATAATAAAATCAATACTAAGTGTTTAAATTCATAATAAGATCTACATAAATCTAAGCTAATGAAATTCATAATTATCTACACAAATCTTTTGGCTAGTTAATCGATAATAAAATCAATACTAAGTGTTCTCTCCATCTCTTATCCTTCTCCTTTTAAAGAAATTTTAGAAAAAGGACAAAGCTAATATTTTTCTCTAGAGATGGAGAGTACCTCCGTTATTCCAATGTCGTCGAGTGATGTGCCCGCAGTAATCACTTACATTTCGCTCTATGTTGGAGATCTTGATATCTCGGTAAGCGAAGCTCAACTCACCGGACTTTTCGATCGTTTCGAGGGCTTCGAATCGGCTAAGCTTTGCACTGATCAAATTGATGGTCTCTCGCGTGGATATGGTTATGCTAATTATCGAACTCTTGAACAAGGTAATTATATATAAATAATTAGTGAAAATATCCTAGGGATTTATATATAATGTTTTAATTAAGGGCAATTGACTTGAGGATGTAGCTGAAGCTTTTAGTTTCACTAAGATTTAGTTCTTAATTTTCTTAATAAATACATATAAATCATATATGCACACTAAAGAAAAAGCATGCAACTATATATATGAACAATCAAAATCCTTTTCTTATATATTTTCATGTTGCAAATATATATATATAATCAAAATCCCTTTTTTATATATATTTTCATGTTGCAAATATATATATATATATAAAAGCGTGCGCGTAAAGGTTTGAGTTTGGTCATATAATTATGGGTTTATCCTAATTAGATTATTCTAGCTATCCTTTTCTCTTCTCTTTTTAAATTAAATTTGATGAATTTCTGTGTAAAGTAGTATATATATTAATAAAAGATATGTTGGTTGAAATCGTTTGTTGCGTGAAGTTGGTGCTCTTGCATGAAACTTGTGCTGGGGTTTTCTTCAGGGCCAAGAAATTATATATAAAGAGGTTAGTTAGGGAACATGATAGCCTAATGACGCCGCTAATTAAACTGTTAGTTTTGAGTATAACATTGTAAGTCTTAGTATATAAATGCATGAACAATGAATTTTATGATCCATACCCATCCTCTATATATCCATTATATTAATCTAATGAGGATGAAATATGCCAATCTATTTCAAAATTTCACTTATTAAAAAAATTGCAAAATTAGTGTGGTGATTTTTGCAATTTCCGCCCATTCTTCAATCAACAAGACATCAACGAAATCAAAAGGCAATAGATTGTGGCTCAATTGATTGATGGGCGGCGCAGAGGGCGGAGCCCGGAGATGGTCGAACACGCCGATGACGACCCCGAAGATGGCGATGAGAGCGAGGATATTAATCATAGGAAGCGTAGAGAAACCCTACGCTCTGTAGAATTCATGGTAAAGATTCGAATGCATACACAAATTTTTAGGGTTAGGGTATTGGAACCCTAATTTGCATTATCCTAATCGAGTAGCAATTCTAGTTCTCAATCACCTAACCCTCGCTTCGATTTGTGTCGATGGTTTTTGTAATTGCTTTAAAAGCCAGAACAAGAGTTAAAAGGTATGATTTTGAGCTAAACATTTCTCCATGCTTATTTCTGCATTTATTATTTTTTAGGAGTAAATTTCATAAAGCACCAACAAACTTTCAGGGTTTTTGAGATGACATCATTGAACAAACTTTAAAAAATGTCCTGAACCCCTTTTGAACTAGCAATATTGTATGAAAATGTTAGTTTCTTACACTCGTTTTAAGGCATGAGCAGATTAAATTGCCCCAAAATAACCTTGTACGTGGATTGAATAGCCCCGAATATTTTTGGGGAAACTATCCTTACAAAAATACCTTTGGCATGTTTAAAGTTCAATGGTTCTATCTCAAAAACCTTGGAAGTTCGATGCCGCTTTATGAAATATACCATTTTTTTAGTGGAGTTGTAGAGCATAAAATGGGCATAGAAGAAAAGGTTATAGAATACTCGATTAATTTTATCTTCGATGTGATCCCTTTGGGAATTGAATTGGCGACGTCACACTTTGGAAAAGGGTAATATTGTTACCGTATAAGCTATGCCCAATTGGTTAGAACGAGATCATTGATATAGAAGAAAAGGATATCACACACAATAGACCGTCCACATTTGATTAAAAAACTATTTTTTGTTATAAGTCTGAGCCTTGGAGGCATAGCTTATGCTTGTGCTTCGTCTTCACTCTTTGGGGAAAATTATAGGATTTTCTAGTTCTTTCTCATTACGGCATTTATTAGAGCACTTTCGATATAACGGCATTTGGCATGAATTTGTATGTTTTTAAAGATATTCACACATGCACACACACCCATGAAAAAAAAAGAATCGGGAGAAAAAGAGAATAAAATAGACCATAGGTCAGGTTTCACAATGACTTTCTTTGCGGATTGCAGTTGTTTTTTTCTTTTTAAACACCATGTAATGCCCTCGCATTCTAACTTCTTAAGGAGTCCTTCAGAAAACTGTGGTCTAATGAATACTGAGATTCAACGTCAACTTTGGTGCAATCACTTCTTGCTCAAAGTGGGAGAACCTGTTACAATTGTTTATGCAATTGTCCTGCGTGCTTATTTGTCTTTGCGATTATGTAATTTGATATATGCATGTAGCACCATTTGGAGCATGTGGTTTCTTTATTCTTTAGAAGAAGTTAAGAATGGTTATACCTAAAATTGTTGGTCCTAAAAATTATATTTCTTGGATTGCAGCTAAACATGCATTGGAGATGATGAATCATACTACTGTAAATGGAAAACCCATCCGAGTTATGCTTTCGGATAGAGATCCTAGCACGCGGAGCAAAAAAGCTAATATATTTATTAAGAATCTTGATCCAGCAATTGATAGCAAGGCTTTGCACGAAGTTTTTGTTTCCTCCGGTAATGTCCTTTCTTGCAAAGTGGCCACAGATAGCAATGGTCAGTCAAAAGGATTTGCCTTTGTACAGTTTGAACATGAGGAGACCGCACAAAAAGCTATTCAACAACATAATGGGACGCTACTTAATGACAGAGAAGTTTACGTTGGTCCCTTTGTCGGACGACAAGAAAGAGATGGAGAAAGAGGATCTCAAAAGTTTAAAAATATCTATATAAATAATTTGTCGGAAACATGTACTGATGATAGCCTGAAAGAAGAGTTTGAGAGATTTGGTCCCATCAGCAGTGCAGTGATTATGCGTGATGAAATTGGAAATTCTAAGGGCTTTGGTTTCGTATGTTTTGAGGATGAAGATGCTGCTGCAGCCGCAGTTGAAAACGTCAATGGCAAATCTATGAATGATAAAATTCTTTATGTGGGAAGGGCTCAAAAAAGATCTGAAAGAGAAGTTGAATTGAAGGCAAAATTTGAGCAAGAAAGAGCTGAAAGAATGAAAAAACATCAAGGGGCTAATCTTTATATTAAAAACCTTGATGATTCTCTTTGTGATGATAAGCTTAAAGAGCTGTTCTCGCCTTTCGGTGAGATAATTTCATGCAAGGTATGTATCCTCTCAACACTTGGATCTTAGCTTTTTGTTTAAGAAACCACATATTAGATTTGCATGCCCTAATTGCTTTTTTTTAGGTCATGCTTGATTCACAAGGGCAGAGCAAGGGATTTGGTTTCGTGCAATTTACTTCGCCTGAGGAGGCAAATCATGCTGTAAGTGGGCCTTACATATATATTGGACAAGCAAGCACCCCTGGCTAGCCCAGGGGTCCCATGACACACACCCACGTACGTCTAGGATCGAACCTAGGCGTGCACATTTAATTAAAAAAAGAAAAAAGGAAAGGGGAAATACCCTGCACGTGTGGGGGCTCGAACACGAGACCTCCCACACCGCATGCCCATGCCGCCCATGAGAATTGGGTGTGGGCCTTAAATATATTTTGACTTGATTTTCTTCAATGATGGTAAGAGTGGACAATCTCCTTCTTGAGATAAATGTTACATAACTGATAGGGGTGGTAATTGAACGAGCCAGCTCGGATTCGATTAAGATTCGGTTCGGTATCAGCTCGTTCAAATTCGGTTCATTTATTAACGAGCCGGACATGAGCCAGAAAGCCTGGCTCGTTTATTAAACGAGCCGGACTCAAGCTCAGCCAGGCTTGTTCGGTATTGACTCGGGTTCGGCTGGGTTACACAGTTTGAAAAAAATAGTAATATGTAATATATAGCAGATTCTATACAACTCTCAGAACACTTAATTCAATTAAATGACAGTATATAAAGTGTACTGAGATAAATATAAAACCCAGCACTTAGACCCATTCAATGCCCTAAATGTTAATGTTTTTTAATTTTTCCATATCTCAAAACCCTGAGTTTTAAGCATTATTGTTAATTATGTGTTTTTCTTGGAAGATACTATTAATATGAGTAAATGAGCTGAAAACGAGCCGAGCTCTAAACGAGCTCAGTTGAGCTCGGCTCGTGAACTCGGCTCGTTTAGTTAATGGGCCACAAATGAACCGAACACGAGCTGGGCATGTTTAATCGAGCCGGACTCGAGCCGAGCATCTCTAGCTCGATTAACTAAACGAGCAGGACTTGGACCGACAAAAAGAACCACGAGCCGAACTCGAGCCGAGCTTGGCTGGCTCGAGTTCGGCTCGTTTACACCCCTAATAACTGATATAAAATACTCTACAGATAAATCAGATGAATGGAAAAATGATTGAAGGGAAACCAATATATGTGGCCATAGCTCAACGTAAAGAGGAAAGAGTTGCAAAACTGCAGGTATGTGCTATATGCTTCCAGAGATTTTTTTGTTTGATATGAAAAATTTGAAAAAGCTTTTTCTTCCCTAAATTTTTTGACTGAGCAAGCTATTATTTCTTTCTTCGTAGCCCTTTATTTATTTGTGATGCTGTTTCTCTCATTAAATTTTCTATGGCTGCACTTCTACTCTTTATAGCGATCCACTGGACACGTGTGATTTGCTGCTGTTTGTCATTCCTACACTCTTTGTTAGTATGTTAACAACAACAACAACCGAGCCTTTTATCCCAAGCATATGAAGTAGGCTACATGAACCAACATGAGAATCGCGCCGGGTCCAGCACATGAATCCTCCGCCTCCACTCACTCCTATCGAACAATATACTTTCATTGAGTCCTTTGGCAACCATATCGTTTCGTATCACCTCCATCCATGTTTTCTTCGGTCTCCCTTTTACCCTTTTGCCATTGCTCATATCAAGAGTATCTATTCGTCGAACCGGTGCTTCCATAGGTCTGCGTCGCACATGACCAAACCATTTTAACCGGTTTTCCGGCATCTTCTCCTCCATAGGTGCTACACCAACTTTTGCACGAATATCCTAATTTCGCACATTATCTTTTCTAGTGTTACCGCACATCCAACGAAGCATGCGCATCTCCGCTACATGCATCTTCTGTGTATGATGCTTCTTAGGAGCCCAGCATTTTGTACCATATAATAAGGCATGCCGAATAGCGCTCCGATAAAACCTCCCTTTCAATTTTAACGGAAATTGACGATCACACAAAATCCCTGTTGCACTCCTCCATTTCAACCAACCAGCTTGGATCCTTTGATTAACATCATTATCGATCTTCCCATTCTTTTGGATTTTGTTAGATGGCATAAATTATACTTTTAACATTGGACTAATATATTTATCGCTTGAGCCTTGATTATAAAACTGCTTTTAAAAGTAAGAGCCATTGGGACCCGTATAAAGTGAGCAATCAGTGTTGGTCCCTTGCCGATTGATGATGCTGGTGCATGCACATCAGTTTGCATTGCATGGTGCTCCTTCCTAATTGTAACTCACATTCTTCTTCTATCTCAATACTTTAACAACGGGAAATCCTGATGGATTTGCAAAATACGGAATAAAAGAGGTGACTAGGCCAGCCATGCTCCTACGGTCAGGAAATAATCCCGCCGTAGTCACACTTCGACTTCTAGCATTACATGGTAGTCGGTAAACAGTACTAGAGTAAAGGAAATCATAGTTCACAACTTTATTACATTACAATAAAGGAGTTCGAGATATATTTATTTTGCATAAAAAAATAACCAACCAACGAAATACAATGTGCTTAAAGCAAAAAGAAATGGCGCTGATGTTGCGGTCTAGACTTCCGCGATCTCGAATAGCAGATCCTGCTTCTGAGCTGGATCCACTTCGTCCTCTGAGCATGCACACTAAAGTAGTCAGGGCGACACATATAGCAATAAATACATATGATGGGTACAATACTATTAAACATGAAAGGTGCAACAGAATACAGAACATGAGAATAATGAACATCAGTTGAATATGAACAATGCGATATAAGTATCATGTCAGTAAACCAGGCAATGTATATGTCACTACTTATCAGTCACTAAGTCCATGAAATCAATTGATGGAAAGGATGCTCGTTTTTAACCAGGGTCTCGTGCATGCCCGAGACTATGGTCCACTGTTGCCCGGGACATAACCCTGCAGCCGTGCCGCTAGGCCCACGACCTAATGTGTATATATATATATATCACTAATATCGAATGATCATTCTCTAAGTCACTTACCTCGCTAAATACGAGTTCAATTCCACCTTGATTTCTCATTCCCCATGTTATAGTATATATTCAAGTATTAGATAGGTTGTGAACAATTACGTATCGTTTTCACTTTCAATCACGTTTCCACTTATCAATATCGCTTTCGTACTTGCCACAACCCAATCACTAACACTTATATATCGACAATGCACAACAGTCGTTAGGTCTCAATATAAATGATCACTATGCAGAAGATATAAAGCAAGCAAAAAAATAGGTAGAAATGCACTGAATAGATATTCACTAAATTATGACACCCAACGCCATATAACTAGCAAAATTTATCATAAATCACATGTATAGAATAGACCAAAACAATATAAAAGGCGTACGAAGTATACTTGATTATCTAAGCAGTAAAATTAGTTTCATGTCAATAGGAATTCAGGTTAGGAACTTATCATCATTTTAAATCAGCGATCCGTTGCTGAAATTCCGGTTTCAGAATTGGAAGTCCAACTTCGCGTGCGGTTTACTAGGAATTGTGTTTAGATTCAGGTGTTTCCCCAGTTGAATAAAACCTAGTTCTATCTGTTAGGTTTCCAACGCATCAAACGGATTAATAATAAACTTTCTGTACTAGAAGATATGTCCTATTTAGTGTGAAGGTGAAAGAAATGTCACTGCGGAAACTGCAGAACACGTCGACATTCTAAAATACAAACTAAATATCAAACGACTGTGAAACTGAACGAGACAAGATCCATGTGTTAGATAGCTAAATTATCTATGCGACTATATATTACTCCGTGCATTTTCAGTTTTATAGGAACATGCAGGTATTTAAATTCAGGTATTCTCGTGGAATGCTGCCCCTGACTGCAGTCCAGAGCCGCATTCCCAGTCAATTCTCGTTACAGTGGTCTATCAGCATTGAAGGGTAAACTTTAGAAGGTTCTAGTTTATCGAGTCGTCTTCGATACGAGCCGTAGTACATTACATTCCAATCTGTATTGAATTTAATATATATTTTTCAACGTGACATGTGCAATGCATTCCAGTTTTAGCGTCGTTTTTAGGGGGCGACTTTACATGATTATAAACACGTTATTTTGCATCCAAATTTCTATACGACGTTCGTAATCAGTAAAGAGATCTAACTATCGCAAGTTCCGCCATAATAAGATATGTTTTGGTTTATGGTTCGCATCAAACACTTAGGGTAGCGTTTTGTAATCGGTCGAAAACACAAGATTTCCTTAACCAACAAGCGATAATTAATTCTTATAAATTCTAAATGATATCAATACAGGCTAACCAACCGAGTTGGGTTCGATTTATTACTACCAACATGATGGCTTAAGTATAAGTATTCGATTTATTACTTAACGTTATTTAGATATATAAATGTATATACCCACACACACATATATATACATATCTATTTCTAATTATCTAACATTAACATTAATCTATAAAATTATAATAGCATGAGTAGCAAGAGATGGGTTTTCTCTTGCCTTTGGCGAAAGTGGCACGGCAAAGACGGCGGGCACGACATGGGCACGATCACGGCAGCGGCAACAAGCTTGGGCTCAGCTAGCTACGGGGTTCTGGGCTGATGGCTCGAGCTGGAGGAGGAGCTGGGGCAGGAGTGACGTCGGGGCGGTCGGAGAAGGAGGATGAGACGATGGCTGACCTGGCAATGACTCCGACAGAGGCGATGCACGGCGGCGGCGGCGGCTAGGGTTTGGGGGGTTAGAGCTTGGGTGTCGTGTCGTAGGGGTGTTGGTGATGGCTCACAGGCGTGGCGTGATAGGAGGGAGGTCGACGGTGGGTTTGGTGGTGATGTGGAAGTTGGTGGGTCGATTGAAGAGATTGGGTTCGAGGGAGATGACGGTGGAGGTTGCGGTAGTGCTCAGGTGGTCGCGGTTGGGGAGAAGAGATCGGCGGAGGTGATGAGAAGGTGTTGCTAGTGGTCATCGGTGATGAGGGTCGGAGCTTGGAGACGGGGAATTGAGTCTGAGAGAGGGAGAACGAGCAAGATGGGATAAAAGTGAAGGGCTCGGTTGGAGGAGATGACGTTGAGGAGATCGTGGGTCGGCGCGCAGATCACGCGACCGTTGGCGACGAGAATTCGTCGTAAGTGGAGCGGGTCTCGTGGGCACGGCGTGAACGAGGAGCCGTTGGCGAGAGGAAACGAGAAGGGATAGAGATGGAGGCGGTTGCGACGAGGCGAGGACGAGGTCATCGCGGAGGAGGGCGCGGGTCTTGCGGCGATGGCGCGAGGAAGGAGGAGACGTAGGAAAGGGTGGGAAAAGAAGAGAAGGAGAAGGAGAAGAAGTGTGGGAGTCGGGTCGGGTTGAGTACGGGTCGGGTTTGGGTAGGGATAAGGAATTAGTTGGGTTTAGATTAGGAATAATTTAATAAATAAAATAATAAAATAATAAAAATATATTAAAAAGGAAAAAAAATCTGAAAAATACGGAAAATATATATACAGAAACTGGGGATTTATATCATACCTCCTTACAAAAATTTCGTCCTCGAAATTAAAGAACGAAAACAACGGAACAACAATACTCAAACATGTGCGGAAAACGTGAACGGATGTCCTCCTCGCGTTCTCAGGTAGACTCTCCTGAAGAACGACCACCCCAAGAAACTCGAACCAAGGGAATGACTTTGTTCTTTAGCACTTTTTCCCGACGATCGAGAATAGTGGTAGGCTGCTCCTCGTAAGACAGATCGGTGCCTAATGTTAACTCTGAATGGTCTAAGATATGACTGTCATCCAGAAGATAGTGTCTCAACTGAGATACATGGAAAGTATTGTGCACACCAGCTAGCGATGGAGGCAAGGCAATCCGATAAGCCACCTCTTCTACTCACTCTAGCACCTCAAAAGGTCCAATGAATCGGGGACTGAGTTTCCCGTGACTACCAAACCTGATCACTCCCCTAGTGGGCGATATCTTCAGAAACACGTGGTCACCAATACCAAACTCTAACGACCTTCTGCCGGCATCTGTCCAACTCTTTTGTCTGTCCTGAGCCGCCTTGATACGTTGCATGATCGTCTGAACTTTGCTCACTGTCTGCACTATAAGCTCAGGGCCCAACAACCTTCATTCACCCATGTCATCTTAACAAAGGGGGGACCGACACTTCTGTCCATACAGAGCCTCGAACGGTGCCATCTGGATGCTAGCTTGGTAGCTGTTGTTATACGAAAACTTCACCAGATGGAGGTGATCCTTCCGAGAGTCCTGAAAATCAAGCATGCATGCCCTCGGCATATTCTCGAGCATCTGGATAGTACGCTCGGATTGCCCGTCTATCTGCGGATGATAGGCCGTGCTGAACTTGATACGCGTGCCTAAACTCTCCTGTAGGCTCTTCCAAAAATGGGAAATGAACCTGGTGTCTCGATCAGACACGATACTAACGGGCACCCGGTGCAGTCTCACAATCTCCTGCATATACTTCTCCGCAAGCGACTCCGTCGATTGTTCGACTCGGAAGGGTATGAAATGGGCTGCCTTTGTGAGACGATCAACAATAACCCAGACAGCATTTCCGCCCTTTGGACTTCGAGGTAGTGCCGTCACGAAATCCATGGTGATGTGTTCCCATTTTCACTCTGGCACTGGAAGCGGTTGCAACAACCCTGCGATCCTCTGATGCTCGGCTTTCACATGTTGGCATACCAGACATTTGGAGACGAAGAGAGCAATCTCCTTCTTCATCCCGTTCCATCAGAAGTGCTGCCTTAAGTCTTTGTACATCTTGGTGCCACCTGGGTGCACCGAGTAAGCGGAACTATGTGACTCAGCTAGAAATTCATCTTGAATACCCCTTTTGGAACACACAACCGACTGCCGAATCTCAGAGAGCCATCTCCGTGAATCTGCAAATCCGTCCTCAAACCAGCCTCAACTAACCCTCTAAACTTCTGCAACCGAAAGTCTCCAGCCTGCATAGCTTTGATGCGGTCTATAAGCGATAATTGAACTTGCAACTGCCAGAGCTGTCCGGGCACACTTGGTGTAACTACCTTCAACTCGAGTCTTTGAAGGTCTTGAGAATCCCCTTCTGACAAGTCAGCAACGCAGCTGACGGCCTGCGACTGAGAGCGTCAGGAACGACGTTCACCTTCCCCGGATGATACTGCAGATCAATATCGTAGTCTGCCATCAATTCCAACCACCGGCGTTGTCTCATATTCAGCTCCTTCTTAGTGAACACGTATTTCAAACTTTTGTGATCTCTGTACACTTCCACTCTTTTGTCTAGCAAATAATGCCTCCATATCTTTAAAGCGAACACAACGGCCGCTGACTCCAGGTCATGCATGGGGTAGTTCTTCTCGTGAGTTTTCAGCCGACGAGAAGTGTAAGCCACCACCCGACCGTACTGCATTAATACACAACCCAAACCTTTTCCCGACGCATCACTATGAACAACCAAGCCACCCGAGCTGTCTGGCACAGTCATGATTGGGGCCGTGGTCAACTTTAGTTTCAACAGCTCGAACGCCTGGGTGCACTCCTCCGACCAAACATACGGCTCCTTCTGTGTGAGCTTTGTCAAGGGTTCCACTATTCTGGCGAAATCTTGGACGAACCGTCGATAATACCCAGCCAATCCCAAGAAACTTCTTATCTCAGCAACTGATTTCGGTGTCGGCCAGTCTCTAAAAGATTCGATTTTCATCGGATCCATTGAAATGCCGTCACTCGAAATGACATGCCCCAGAAATTGCACATTGTCGAGCCAAAACTCACTTGCTTAGCTTAGCATAGAGCTTCTCCTTCCGCAGAACCTGCAATACAATTTGTAGGTGCTCGGCGTACTCCTCTCGACTTCTCGAATAGAAAAGAATGTCGTCGATGAATACGACAAAAAACTGATCTAAGTACTTGGAGAAAACCATGTTCATCAAGTCCATAAATATGGCCGGTGCATTGGTAACACCGAACGGTATCACAAGAAACTCATAATGGCCATATCGGGTTCGGAAAGCCGTCTTGCATACATCCTCTGCCTTGACCCTTATTTGGTGATACCCTGACCGAAGGTCTAATTTGAGAAACCCGAGCACCACCCAGCTGGTCAAACAAGTCGTCGATGCGGGGAATGGGACACCTGTTCTTCACGGTCACCCTGTTCAACACCCGGTAGTCAATGCACATGCGCAAGGAACCGTCTTTCTTCTTAACCAGTAACCAGGAGCACCCCACGGGGAAGCACTTGGATGGATAAATCCCTTGTCTAAAAGATCTTCTATCCGCTTCTTTAATTCTGCCAACTCCATTGGCGCTATCTTGTACGGAGCTTTGGAAACTGGCGTCGTTCCTGACATCAGGTCGATCGAGAAGCCCAATACGCAAGGCGGGGGTAAACCAGGTAGATCTTCAGGGAACACATCAAGAAACTCTCGAACTACCTCCGGTGCTGGCTCCTCGTCTATCTCCATAGCTATTAAGGTCTTCGGCTTTGCTCGGAATTTAGCTAGTTCCAAAGACTCGCTGCCGCCCACGAACACAAACTCCGGGTGATTAGGAATGCGAAAAGTCACACTCTTAGCCCGGCAGTTGATAACAGCATGGAACGTGCTCAACCAATCCATCCCAAGAATGGCATCGTAGCTACCAGTTCCAATCAGAAGGAAGTCTGCATAAAGTTCCCTGCCATAAACCACCACAGGGCATAACCTACACTCTTGGTTGGACACAATAATTCTGTTACCCGTATGTATCTCCTAACCCTTGGTCAACGGCTCGTGAGGTCTAGAGCGTGTGTTAACAAACCGCATAGAAATAAAGCAATGCGAAGCACCCGAATCAAAGAGAATTCTAGCTGGTACAGAATAAACAAGGAGGGTACCTATAACCACTTCTCCAGAAGCCTCTGCCTGCTTGGCGGACAGGGTAAAAGCCTATTCCTGATTCCGACCCGTACCAGTATGCCTCTGATCGAATAACCGCCGCTGGGATACCAGAGGTGGACCCCTCTGAGCTGAAGTGCCGTACGACGGTTGATGTTGCTCGAACCTTCCCTGTAGCTCGGATCTCTGAAGCACCCGCTAACCCTGTGCTCGCTGGATCCGCAAAGTAGACACTGCCACTTGGCTCTGCGACAATCTCTCTGCATGTGCCCTGGCCTCTGGCAATAATTGCAAAACAGGGCCCTCCGCTGTGGCTGCTGAGGTGAGAAGGTATGCTTCATCTACGTAACACCCGGCCTGTGGACTGGGATCGCTCCACGGGGAGGAAAGGTAGCCCGTGCTGGAACTACGTTGGGTCTCCTGTCCACCGATCGTTGGCCCTTGGCCTTCTCCGCCAATCTTTCCTGTACTCGGGCAGCGTTCAACATCTGAGCGAAGGTCAGTAGATTGAGAGACGCGATAAGTTGTTGTAGTTCAATATCGAGCCCCTGCTGAAACCGTCTTGCCCTGGCGGCTTCGGTGGCTATCATGTACGGTGCGAAGCGACTCAGCCGGTTAAACTCTGCGGCGTAGACATCCACTGAGCGTCCATTTTGCTTTAACATGATGAATTTCTCCTCCATCTCGACCTTGGCAATGGCCAGAAAATAGTGATTTAGAAAGCACGCGGAGAACGTGTCCCATCTGATAGGTTTCTTTAGCCGGCTTTCTTCTACGGGCCACCATATGCGAGCCTCGTCTTCTAGCTGGATCTTCACTACGCTCACTCGGTCATCGTCAGGAACCCGAGCGGCCATCAAAAGGTTCTCCACGTTGACGAGCCATTGCTCGGCCTAGAGTGGATTTGCCTATCCTATGAAAACCGATGGATGAAGCCTTCTAAAGTCCGAAACGGTACCAATCCTAGCCTATGTAGTCGGTATGAGGGTGCCCTTGGGGGCGGCGGGAACAGTCGTAGATCTCTTCAGGGCGGTAATTGCGGTCTCCTGTACCGCCTTCAATCCCTCAGCCAAGAGATCGGTCTTCCTCTCCTGGGCCTGGGCTAGGGTCGTTAGTGTGCTGAGAATCTTCTCGGTACGATCGTGGGAATCGGCACCTGAGGAGTTGCCCGAGGAGTCCATATTTCTTAAAAAGATCAAAAGAAATTAGATTCAAACAAGGGCTACACGATAATTCAACGAGAATTAGAAAGTGAAAAGAAATGTAATAACGCATACGTTAAGGGTGTAACTCAATTTAGGGATCTCTCGACCGAACTGTAATTTCATCCAAAACCTGAGCTCTGATACCAACAAAACCATGTCACGCATCGCTTCCCAAAATACGGAATATGAGGGGTGACTAAGCCAGCCATGCTCCTACGGTCAAGGAATAATCATGCCGTAGTCACACTTCGGCTTTTAGTATTACATGGTAGTCGGTAAACAGTACTAGAGTAAAAGAAATAACAGTTCACAACTTTATTACATTACAATAAAGAAGTTCGAGATAAATTTATTTTGCATAAAGAAATAACTAACCAACGAAATACAATGCGCTTAAAGCAAAAAGAAATGGCGTTGATGTTGCGGTCTAGACCTCCGCGATCTCGAATGGCAGGTCTTGCTCCTGGGCTGGGTCCATTTCGTTCTGTGAGCATGCATACTCAGGTCGTCAGGGCGATACATATAGCAATAAATATATATGATGGGTACAATACTATTAAACATGAAAGGTGCAACAGAATACAGAACATGAGAATAATGAACATCATTTGAATATGAACAGTACGATATAAGTATCATGTCAGTAAACCAGGCAATGTGTATGTCACCACTTATCAGTCACTAAGTCCATGAAATCAATTGGTGGAAAGGATGCTCGTGTTTAACAAGGATCTCGTGTATGCCCGAGACTACGGTCCACTGTTGCCCGGGACATAACCCTGCAGCCGTGCCGCTAGGCCCACGACCTAATGTATGTATATATATAAATATATATATCACTAATATCGAATGATTATCCTCTAAGTCACCGTATCTCGATAAATACGAGTTCAATTCTACGTTGATTTCCCCATTCCCCAGGTTATAGTATGTATTCAAGTATTAGATAGGTTGTGAACAATTACGTATCGCTTTCACTTTCAATCATATTTCCACTTATCAATATCATTTTCGTACTTGCCATAACTCAATCACTAACACTTATATATTGAAAATGCACAACAGTCGTTAGGTCTCAATATAAACGATCACTATACAGAAGATATAAAGCAAGCACAAAAATAGGGAGAAATGCACTGAATAGATATTCACTAAATTATGACACCCAACGCCACATGACTTGCAAAATTTACCATAAATCACACGTATAGAATCGATCAAAACAATATAAAAGGCGTACGAAATATACTTGATTATCTAAGCAGTAAAATTAGTTTCATGTCAATAGGAATTCAGGTTAGGGACTTATCATCATTTTAAATCAGCGATCCGTTGCTGAAATTCCGGTTTCAGAACCGGAAGTCCAATTTCGCGCACGGTTTACTCGGGATTGTGTTTAGATTCAGCTGTTTCCCCAGTTGAATAAAACCTACTTCTATCTGTTAGGTTTCCAACGCATCAAACGAATTAATAATAAACTTTCTATACTAGAAGATATGTCCTGTTTAGTGTGAAAGTGAAAGAAATGTCACTGCAGAAACTGCAGAACACGTCGACATTCTAAAATACAAACTAAATATCAAATGACTGTGAAACTGAACGAGACAAGATCTGTGTTAGCTAACTAAATTATCTACGCGGCTATATATGACTCCGCGCATTTTCAGTTTTATATAGGAACGTGCATGTATTTAAATTCAGGTATCCTCGTGGAATGCTGCCCCGGACCGCAGTCCAGAGCCGCATTCCCAGTCAATTCTCATTACAGTTGTCTATTAGCATTGAAGGGTAAACTTTATAAGATTCTAGTTTATCGAGTCGGCTTCGATACGAGCTGTAGAACATTACATTCCAATCTGTATTGAATTTATTATATATTTTTCAACGTGACATGTGCGGTGCATTCCAGTTTTAGCGTCGCCTTTAGGGGCGACTTTATATGATTATAAACACGATATTTTGCATCCAAATTTCTACACGATATTCGTAATCAGTAAAGAGATCCAACTATCGCAAGTTCCGCCATAATAAGATATGTTTTGGTTTATAGTTCGCATCAAACATCTAGGGTAGCTTTTGGTAATCAGTCGAAAACATAAGATTCCTTTAACCAACAAGCGATAATTAATTCTTATAAATTCTAAACGACATCAATACGGGCTAACCAACCGAGTTGGGTTCGATTCATTACTACCAACATGATGGCTCAAGTATAAGTGTTCGATTTATTACTTAACGTTATTTAGATATATAAATGCATATACCCACACACACACACACACATATATATATACATACATATCTATTTATAATTATCTAACATTAGCATTAATCTATAAAATTATAATAGCATGAGCAGCAAGAGATGGGATTTCTCTTGTCTTTGGCGAAAATGGCACGACAAAGATGGCGGGCACGACACGGGCACGATCACGGAAGCGGCAACAAGCTTGGGCTCAGCTAGCTACGGGGTTCTGGGCTGATGGCTTGAGCTGGAGGAGGAGGAGCCGAGGCGGGAGTGATGTCGAGGCGGTCGGAGAAGGAGGATGGGACGATGGCTGAGCTGGCAATGACTCCGACATAGGCGATGCATGGCGGCAGCGGCAGCGGCTAGGGTTTCGGGGGTTAGAGCTCGGGTGTTGTGTCGTGGTGGTGTTGGTGATGGCTCGCAAGTGTGGTGTGATAGGAGGGAGGTCGACGGTGGGTTTGGTGGTGATGTGGAAGTTGGTGGGTCGATAGAGGAGTTTGGGTTCGAGGGAGATGACGGTGGAGGTTGTGGTAGTGTTCAGGTGGTCGCGGTGGGGGAGAGGAGATCGGCGGAGGTGATGAGGAGGTGTTGCTGATGGTCGTTGGTGATGAGGGCCGGAGCTTGGAGATGGGGAGTTGAGTTTGGGAGAGGGAGAGAGGGAGAGGGAGAGAGAGAACGAGCAAGATGGGATAAAAGTGAAAGGCTCGGTTGGAGGAGATGACGTTGAGGAGATCGTGGGGTCGGCGCGCAGATCACGCGACCGTTGGCGACGAGAATTCGTCTTAGGTGGAGCGGGTCTCGCGGGCGCGGCGTGAGCGAGAAGGAGCCGTTGGCGAGAGGAAACGAGAGGGGATGGAGATGGAGGCGGTTGCGACGTGGCGAGGACGAGATCATCGCGGAGGTGGGCACGGGTCTTGCGGCGACGGCGTGAGGAAGGAGGAGACGTGGGAAAGGGCGGTAAAAGAAGAGAAGGGGAAGGAGAGGAAGTGTGGGAGTCGGGTCGGGTTTGGGTAGGGATAAGGAATAAGTTGGGTTTAGATTAGGAATAATTTAATAAATAAAATATTAAAATAATAAAAATATATATAAAAGGAAAAAAGGGAAAAAAATTCTGGAAAAAATACGGAAAATATATATACGGAAACGGGGGATTTACACGAAGTCTCTATGCTTAAGTTGACGCCAGTCTATGGATTCATATGTAATCTTGACCGTCACCTGTTATTTAAACAAAAAGTTTAAATAGAAGAATAGGTTAACATTATGTATTTGTGAAGTGGGAAACTTCATATATATTGTTGACACTCACCTGTTTTCTAATGCCCCGTGCATGTGTCCTCACTCATTCTAATGCCCATGCTTTTGCATGACTGGACTTGCTGCTGCTGCAATTATTTATTTATTTATTTATTCGCAGGCCCACTTTTCTCAACTTAATATTCAAAGTCCAGTGGCAACAGCACCTACTCCATCAGTTCCTGTGTACCATCCCGATCCACCTAGGCCTGCACGTCCGCCGCTTTACTATGGTCAAGGACCTCAAGGTGCTCCTGGCCTCATGATGCCTCAACCTGCTTCTTTTGGCTTTCCACAGCAACTATTTCCAGGAATCTGGCCTGGTGCCGCTTCAAGCCTTATTACGCCTTACCCTGTTCAGAGGTCAGGGCAGGCCGGGCAGAGCACAGGGATTAGGCGAGGAAGAATTGAGCAGCCGCAGATTCAGCAACCTCAGGTATAGCAAACTCTTGAGCCAGCATGCTTGCGTTTTTTTTTTTTTATTCTTTGTTCGGTTGGTCAGCGTATAACACATAAACAGATTATATGCTGCATAATCGGGTCACGCGTGATTACACAATATTGTATTTTTAATACAAATAATTTAGAAACATCCTTTGAAAATATTTAAAAGATAGAAGAAGATATTATGCATATAGGGACAATAAAGAAAGGAACTGGCCTTTTATTTATTAGTTATTTACCTTGCATATCCTGTGGGCTATGCATATTGTATGTGTCCATTTAAGTGACCACTCTGCCATATATGTTGCCTAGGACCAATTCTGCGGTCATTCACCCTTATAATACTATTCAATGCACTTGATAGCCGAAATATTTTCAGCGGACAACCAAACGGCCTGTTAAACCTTGTTTTACAACAGTGCTTTTATATATCGATTGCATAAACCTGTCAGCTGACTGCCTATAAACGCTAAGCACGATAAGCGGGCATCAATTTTTGCTTCTTAGCTATACACGCGCACACACCCCACTAAAATAAAAGAGGACAAGGCTCAGGCCTCCTTCAATTTGATATTTGATAAAGATGTCACAAGTCGACTGTAGATTTAACATAGAGAATGATCTCGAACCATACGCTCCTTCATCCTTGCTACGACAGCATGTCAAAAGAATTCTGTTTTACCTTTTATCAAATGAGGAGTTTTCATTTTTATGGTTTTTCTCAATTTTCCACTTTCTAGTTTTCCTAGACTATTTCCTGAAGGCAAGGAAAGGTAGAATGTTGCCCCTGCTTTAGCTCTGGGTTTTGAATTCGGCTGTGATGCTCATCCAGTAGATAGGTAATCCGTGAATTAATTTTTTCAGCTGCCAAACATTGCTCGAGACAGAGAAAATAATTAATAATTAGCCTATATAATGGGTTCAAGTTCTTTCGTCTAACCACCGGACCTTTACTATTCAATCATCACTTGAAGCCTTTATAAGATGCATATTTGTTTTAGTCCTGGTTTTGTATTCAAGATATATTGGAGTTGCACGTGTGGCATTAACAGATTAACTGCTTAGGCATGCAATTATAATTATTCTCTGGAAGTTTTTTCGCCTGTCCATCTCCACTTCTGTGTGGTTGAAGTTCAAATAACCACAACATTTTTGGTTAGCTTTTTTGTCGACGTCGTTGTCGCTACCCCATCACCAAACTAATGCTAACAAACAAGGTTTCGTGGATATCCTTATCCCCCCCCCCCCCCGGCCACCCCATAAAAAAACACCATCCGTTTTACTGGAGCTTTCTTTATATAACGAACAAAATTTGCGTCAAACGAAGGAAAATATTGACAGGATTTTGGTATGTCCTAATCTTGGTAGCATGTATTCAAATATGGATTGATGACACTTTTCACAGTTATCAAAGAGCATTGTATACAATTTGATACATTACAATTTATGCTTTATAATGCCAAAAACAGTCCCACAATTATTCTGGATGCATTGGAAACGGTGACGGTATGGATACAAATCCGTTACAGATTCGTCTCTTCAACAAAAAATCCGTCCGACATAGGGTTTTGTTATCTTTTGAGTTGATAATTTATGTATTTTTAGCAAGCTGAAGACCCGTGCTGTTTATTCGTGAATCTTTTGTTTGGCAAGCTGTAGTTTCTTTTTCGTGTTCTGACTTCAGCGTTTTTTCTTGTTATCATATTTACGATTTTACTTCGTCTCTGTAATTTTGGTTCAGGGTTCATGTTATGGGAATGATTTTGGCACTAGTTTCCATTAACATGAACAAGCTTGCTTCTGAATTATATTAAGTTTGATGTTGGATTTTTATTTTTATTTTCATTTTATCCAGCCAGTGCAGTTGAATGCTAATAATGCTGTGGGCCCATCTATGAGGCCTCAGGGCATAATGGTTCCGATGATGCTGGTGCCTCTTGATTCTAGAAGCATGAAAGTTGCTCCAGTGGATGCAGACCGTTCTCCATCAGTCCCGATATCGTCGCTCGCCTCTACATTAGTTTCAGCACCTCATGAGCAACAGAGGAGGGTATGAATTTATTGACTCATCCTTAATTATGTATTACTAGAATATCTTACCTGCATCGCATGTGCATTGAAAAGTGTAAATTGAAGATTATGCGGTAGTGATTTAAACCCAACCTGTAGGAAATGGGCAATTTTTTTTATAAAAAAAATGCCGCAGACCTGATTTAAACAAAATATCCAGGACCTGATTTTGACTGTCATTAAAGGAATATAGATATTCTATCGTAATGTCGGTTTCGCCAAGTTTTTGATAATTTTATGTCATGTTCGTGTCCTGTGTCCGTCTCATACTTAGGCACATGATTTATGCATAATGTTTTTTTCTCCCTCCGGAGAAGAATAAACAATGTATGCATTGATGCACAATTGCATTCTTCCCTCCATACATAAGGATTTTATGACCATTTCTTCTTTCACACACACACGGCATTAGAATTATTTTGAAGCGTCACAAGACTCGGGATCGATCGGTAACCTAATAAAAAATGCATGTGTGCTTTTTCAGATGCTAGGTGAGCAATTATACCCGCCTGTTGCACAATTGGTGGGAGATCAAGCCGGCAAAGTGACTGGAATGCTGCTGGAGATGGATCACGCAGAGGTCCTCCACCTCATTGAATCTCCAGATGCATTGCAGAAGAAAGTCAAGGAAGCCATGGAAGTCCTGAAAAATTCAGCTGCCACCCACACAGAGGATGCCGCATTAGAGTGAATTAATTCAAGTGAGGCTGCTTTGCTTCTTTCCTTCTTTTTCCCTTTTTTAGCAAACTTTTTGTGGAGATTTGGTGTGGTATGAGTGAAAAAAGCATAAATAATTTTGGCCTTTTAACTTGTTTTGCAGTCTTGTTTAATTATGTGTATTTTCTGGATAATTTTATGACATTTGTGTGATAAACTTACGAGGCTTTGTCGTGCATGCTGGCAGTTAATTTCTGTGTAATTTTGAGGAAACTGTGTTGTGTCTTACCTTCCACATCGTGATGGTGGGTGGGTGTTAGTTATGGGGGCTAATAGAGGTAAGGTAATATGTACAATATAGCTCAGATGTTACTGTTAACAAACATGGAACCTTGCATTTTATTTCCTGAATAATAGTCTGTTTTAGAATATAAAACTCATTATAACTTAGGAGTTATGGAAGTGGATGGGACGTTTGATATGGTATTAGAATATAAAATAATAACCCTCATGCCTCAACCTTTGTTATAAACTGTCACGTCCCGCTTTCTAAAATACGGAATGCTAGGGGTGACTATTCCAGCCATGCTCCCACGGTCGAGAAATGAATCCGCCGTAGTCACATTTTGGCTTCTAGCGTTACATGGTAAACAGTAAGTAATGTTAACATGTGATAAAATATCAAAGAAGGTAGCAACAAGTCCTGCTATAACGATATCAATGGTAAACGAGAGTCTCAATAAGGGAAAAAGGCGCCGACATAGATATAGTGATACAACAACTGAACTATGCAATGATACACAAGTATAATGCATATCAGAAGACAAATCAATAAAAGCTACCCCGCAAGGGGCTCACAAGAGAGAACAAAGAATATCAAATAAAACTGCTAAAGACCCACCAATCACTGAACCTCAGTCTGCTCCTCGAGATATCCGTAATCCAGCTCCGACGGAAACCTATCTCGAAACCTGGTCACCAAGTGTCCAGGGGTGTCAAATCACCCCGCAAGTATTCAGGTGTGCCACAGCGCACGTGCAGCGGTGCAGTGCACAGTAAGCAGTCAAAGTGTATGTCAAATGTAAGCATGCAGGCAATGGCGTATACATAGGAATAAATATCACGTTACAAAATGAAACAAGTAATCAGGACATCCTACGGTCAATGTCACTAAGTATGTATATAGTGTAAGTTCTTTGAAATTGATCGGTGGAAAAAAGTTCTCGTATTTAATAAGGGTCTCATGCATGCCCGAGACTATGGTCAACTGTGCCCGGGTCATAACCCTGTAGTCGTGCTGCTAGGCAGAACAACCTAAAATATATCAATATCATTAATATCGAATGATCACTCTCTAAATCAATAACCTTGCTAAATACGAGTTCGATTCCACCTTTCAATTTCCCCGATCCCCCCGTTATATCACAACATTAAAACCCAATCACTAAACATGAATGTTGACTATACAGGTTTTGGACACGAATCACTAATAATCACGATGATATCACTGAGTGGGGAAACACGTAAACACGAATAAATATTCCAGAACATGTAATTCAGCATTCCAGTCGGTGACAACGGTTTAATGTCATACCAGCTAATGTACACTCCGGTCTCGTCCTATACTGACACCTGAATATACGTTATGCGTCTCACAGGTTACAGTGAAGTGTCAATAATCAAGAAATATCATGTTTATGTGCAGGTTACATGTCATTTGTATAAGTATAGAATGTTGATATAATAGGTAATGTAGTATACGAGTGTGCGGTCTGCATCATAGTGATGTCATATAGAACACAAGAGAAACAAGCATGCGTGTAGTGCACAAGTGACCAAGTGGGCATGTACGTATGTGAGTCATGATCAAGTAGGGAATATGTATGCAAGGGTGAATATGCAACATAGTAGTCAAACGAGTTAAAGTAACAAGGTCATCGCAATACAAACCCCTAGCCTGAAACTCAGAATTTAACCCTTCTCCTAAATTGCAGTAAAATACCAAACTAAGTCTTTAGGGCTGAAACCAAAATTCTCAATCAAGATCAAGGAGTTAACTTCCGCATCTCAAAGTTTTGTAGCCAGTCTCCAAGTTTAAGTCATAGAATAAAATACATTAGCAAAAGGTATTCCTGCTCCAGCCTCCCTGGACACCCATGACATGCCTCGCGAAACGATTGATATTTCAACAACCTGATATCCAAACATGACAAATAATATATCCATAAATATCTACACGAAATATTTTACACCTATCATGTTGACAAGATCATCTAATAACCACGATAAATAAACCTGAACCTAGGTACTACGTAAGACATTGCCGGTCCACCTACAGAATGAAATTCCAGCACACTGAACCAGCACACAAGGATCCATATCAATTACATTTTGCCACAAAATCCGACAAGAATTTATAGGATAATAGATCAATGAGTATACTACATTATATCTTTACACTTCAAAAACCAGATCTCACTATAACAATCCCTAAAAATTCCCATACTACAACATATCCACAGAATTAATTCCTGCTCTCGGGCCAGTCAGACATCACTCCATTAAATCGGAAATAACTTTCGATCCAGGTAAGCAAACATAGCAAATTATATCTCTAAAAATATCTGCACAAGATTATATATAACTCTCAATTGCAGTGTATCATCGAGTTACCACGAAATCAACCCCAAGTCATGGCTACAAGATCGGGTTACGGACAGACCCAGAAAATCCCAAAGTTCCAGCAACCAACCCACTTAGTTAAAAGTTCATATCAATTCCATTTTTTTTACAAAACCTAACTAGAATATTTATGCAAGTAGATCAACAAATTCTCTCCAACTTGCTACAGATTAATTGAGCCAAATTAAATCGCAATGATCACCAAAATTCCACAAATACAAACTGTAACTGAATTTCCAGAATAGGATACTATGCATGAATAATCAAGTGGGCACATAATCTTGACCGATTAAGTGTGTGCATGACAAATTAAACATAAATAATGCATTTACATGAATAATTAAACATAAAATTTGCAGTGGCAAAGGCACGAATACTTGCCTTAGACGACGTTAACGATGAGGACTATAACTTCTAGGCGGAATTGCGCGACCAGATGAAGTCTGGCTGTTGTGGCATTCCGTCGAACACCTAGCATACGTGGAGTTTGAGTTGATGTCGCGGTTGGTAAGGGGCTCGGCCAAATGGGCTCTTGTCCTTGGCTGTAGAGAGGGAGAAGACGGGGACGGTGGTCGGTGAGACGATGGCGGCTGCCGGCGACGATGTTGCAGGCCGCGGTCAGCGATGGTGCGGTGGGCTCGGTGAGGAGTTGGGTAGAGGAGGAGAGGAAAAAGGGAAGCTCTGTTGCTGGAGGAGCTCGGGGCGGTGAGATGCGGTGAAGGCGGTGAGGGCTTGGTGAGTTTGAGAGAAGAGATACGGCTGCAGTATCTACATAGTAGTCTGCTTTATCTAACCAATTCATACAATCAATTAGATATCATAGGTAGCGGAAACTGTTTAGACATCGCAGGATACTTCTTAGATATCGCAGGAAACTAGATATAGCAGACAACTACTACATATCAGAGCTAAGGGTTTTCTTGACAAATAGAAACTTTTCTAGAAGGTTTTGATTAATATTTTGAGCCCGGGGTTTTTTGACAACAGAAAAAAGTGCTTGGAGGGTTTTGACAATTTACCCATATATAAATTAAGGACTACAGTATGGAGTTACTCTTATTTCACTTTTACGATTTACTTTAGGCTTAGCTTAGGTATTATATAACCGGTACTTATCTTAATACACACGCTGAACCTTTACTGTAATAATACCGACTCTTGGGTGTGCATCATTGCATTTTGTTGATTGCCTATTTTTCTGTAAAGATTGATCGGCAAAAACAGAGAAACTTGCCAAAAATTCCAGCTTTGATGTAAAAATGCTTAATTATTGAAAAACTGTTGCTTCTTCACCCAATATTCAGTATTATGGAGATCGTGATGCGTTAAATGTAACAGCTTTTTGTTTTTAAGGATTGTAGCAGCAAAACAGCGCGGTAGAATTTAATCATATTGGCTTATAGTAACAATTAAAAGTAAACAAAGAATTAATTCTTATTAAATTCAAAAACTGCATAATCCTCTATGGGCAAGGCACAAAAAGTACCTATTAAGCTACTCCGAGATCTTCAGCAGCTCATGGAATGCTTCATGTGGTATATCAACTGACCCAACAAGCTTCATGCGTTTCTTTCCTTCCTTTCGCTTCTCAAGAAGTTTCTTCTTAATTTCCAGTAACATCACCTCCATAACATTTTGCCAGAACATTCTTTCTCATTGCTGTGATGCCGAAGAGGAAAAAAAGAACAATTCGAGTTTACTGAAACCGAACATGGTATGCTGCTTATTAGAAATAATGTTAAGAGAAAATATTTTTAAAATATTACAACAATATCAGGCTTCATTGTTTCTACTATTACCGGATAATGTGACTAATTTAGCTAATGGTACCATCATCCCTGAGGAGTATATTGGTAAATAAATTGATAAAAGTAGTGAAGAAATCCTTGATACCAAACTGAGTGTTACTTAAGGGGTTAGAGGGTATTTATTTTATCATTTCATTCATTTTCATGTGCAGTCAGATGATTCTGATCATTCCCTCTATACCCTGATTGACGTCGACGCACATTCAGCTGAGATGCTGAAGACATCGCCAACCAGCAAAGCTACTTACATACTAGAGTTACTGTCTTCTAACATTTACATCTTTTTCATGTGCAATCCCTTCAACTATCGATGCATTACTTCCAAAAATGTTAATATTAATGATATCAAGCTCCATGGGTTTCTTTATCCAATACATAGATATATTACTGGATGAGTTTCTTTGAGGGTTTTGGTCATAATTTGTTATTTAAACCCAATAACTTAATTCATCAAATTACATAATAATGTCTCCTAAATTCTTCACATGCTTCATGTTGATTTAGTCAAGAAAAGGATTGCGAACAACTACGTCCAAGCTTTCAGCAGAATCTGATGAATAAATAAATTTTCTAGTTCAAGAAGAAGAAGAAGAGCTACTTTCACATTATTTGGTAACAAAGTATAGAAAGATGGACACGTATGCTTCAAATTAAGATATAAATATATTATATCCCTTCTCTCAGATGAGCGAACGCTCGGTTCGATTCCCAAAGGATTCACATTAATAGAGAAAAGAGATATAACTATATTTTGTGCACAACCTAAGTGATGGAGGGTGGAATCTCCTTTAGATATTGCTTCCCGTTGATCTGGTGATGACGACGATGAGTGACTGAGATTTGATTTGGAAGCAGACTCCTGAAGCGTGTGGATCTCAGTGGGTTTGGAGTTGCTGAGCCAAGTTACCTGCAAGGAAGTCCCGGGATGGTTGGACCACCGAGGACCCTCTGACGATCAAGTTAGTGGGGTAATCCGAGTAGAGTAACGGCTTAGTAGATTAGAATCGACTTATCTTGACCGTCTGAAAGAGGGGTTTAAATAGTGGTGGCTGCAGTAGGCGCGAGAATCACGCCGGCCGTTACGCTCCCGACGTCACGCCCGCGTGATGAGCGGGACCTCCCATTAATGGAGAGACATGCTCGTTAATGGGGATCGTGGTGGCGTAGAACGTGGGATGTGGCCGGCGGAGATCTCGCGCATGACGAGATTCGCGGGATGGCGGTTACGCCTGCAAGCGGTGCTGTTGGCCGGTCGATGGACCAGGAAAGATGACCTCGGCGGGAGAGCTCGCGGACAAGCGGGGGAGCCGAGGCATCTTGTTTCTGCGGTAGCTCGGGAATGAGCTGTGAGGCCGAGGAGGCCAATTGTGCTGGGGCTCGGAGGCGAGCCAACCTCGTTGGTAGGACGAGCATAGGAGCAGTCTGGTCGGCCCCTGTAGGTCCTTTCTTGCATGCTCCAGGACACGTCATCTGCCACGTGTCATGATCTGGGAGATCACCGATATCGAGCCCCATCATTAGCCCCCCACTCTCGTCCCGACCAGCTGGCGGGTCGGGTCGAGAGTGGTCTGTCGGGTCACCCGAGGTGAGCTCTCTTCCGAAGATATCGTCGGGCGTGTCCCTGGGCAATCCGTCGTCTTTTTCTGGATGACGCAGGCGAATCAGGGCGAGATCTTCTGCATTAAAGAGGGGCGCCGGATCGTGTGCGCTTCTGACGAAGCGGCGGCCCACGTGTCGAGCGTTGGTTGGCTGACGCGATGGGCCGCAGACCTCTGGCGTCTGATGGGATGCTACTCAATGCGCGCGCGCCAGGTGGAGCGATCTGGGTCGTCGAGTGCGAAGAGTTGTTTTTGGCGGGAGTCGACGGTCACCGATGGATGAGGGCGCCGGAGGCTATAGATAGAGGTGGGGCCCTCTTCAGGGCCCATCTCTCTTCATATTTTTCTCATCCCTGATCTTGTAAGCTCGGCGCTCTCGTTTTAGGTCGGATCTTCTGCTTTCCCGAGGGCTTCTCAATCAGGTTTGATGTCTTCCTTTTTTCTTCCTTTTGCTTCTTCTCCTTCTGAATCGAGCCTCTTCTCCCTTTTGGCAGGGCGGATGCTTTGATCCCAGACTTTTGGTACCTTCGGCACTCAGTCCCGAAGGGGGGACGGCGGTGCAGCCTTGCCTCTGGCTTGACTCGAGCCCTGCGCCGGATGTGCCCCCGACGGCGGAGCTACCTGCCCCGTCACGAGCTCTCGGTGATTGTTTCGGTGGCGGCTAAAGGCGTACACGGGTTCCCGACACTCAGACGAGGGATGCAGGAGAGAGCGAAGACGAGGTCCCTCTCAAGCGGAAGAGGACGGTCTCTCGCGCACCGCCGGCGGACACATTGGAGGGGAGTCCCGTGCAGGAGGGGGACGCCCAGTTCATGGTCCTGTCGGGGCTCTCCGTTGCGGCCAGTCTTCTTGCTGGTATGGAGGAGTCGGCCGGGGACCAGATGCCGCGGGGGACCTTGAGGGCCCGAATGGCCACCATCGCACAGGAGGCGGTTCAGGTATGCTCTCCCTCATGTGTTGCTTCGAGCGACCTTTTCTTAGTTCGGGTGTCCTTAGGTTTCTCTACCGTTTTATGTCAGGTCCTTTAGCATTGTGCTCTTGTCACTCGTATGGAAGCCGAGGGGGCTATTCGGGCCGCAGGGTCAGCAGAAGAGTCTTCTTCGGAGGTCGAGAGTCTGCGACTTGAGCTGCGTCTGGAGAGATCAAAGCCCGGTTGGAAGTTGCGGACCTCACCGTTTCGAAGTGCCGGGAGTCTTACCGCCGCCTAAGTGAGTCCCACCGGGTTGTTGAGGCGAGGCTGACGGAACTGGTCGATCGCTTTGCAGCCATGAAGAGGGCGAGGGATGCCAGCAGGCGGGATGCCGACGCGGCGCGTCAGGCGGCGGAGGCAGCCGAAGCCTGGGCTAGGAAGGCGGTGACGGATTACAAGGAGTCGGACCAGTTTTACGTCGACCTCGGCGAGGCCTCCGACCTTTCCTGGAATAAAGCTCTTGACGCCGTCAAGGAGCAGCTTCCGGAGTTCGCCGACGGTGAGCTCCGTGCCCGGGTCCCACTCTCGGTGGTTCCGCCTCTGGCCGATAGCGATGAGGGGAGTGAGGGCTAGGTGGGGCTTGTTGCCCGAGCTTTTTGGTTTTTCCTCCTCTCTCTCTCTTGTAAGCCTCCGGGTAATTTGATAAGGCTGGGGAGCCCACGATACCCTTGTAAAAGCTTTGACTTTTTGAATAAAACTTTTTGTTTTCGTAGTAGTGTTTGTGCTTGTATTTTCTTTTGTTTGTAGACACTTGTATCAGTACAGTACTGCTTTATGGTCGGCATGTTCCCCGTCTAGCGATTACTCATCGACTTGACTCTGATCATTTGCCGAGCGTGCAAGGAGCGGCGGGAAGACGGTGTCTCCATGGCCCCGAAGTCGAAGTGGAGATCGCTAAGACGTTGGTAGACTGGATGCCTCTTGTCGAGTTCATGCTCCTTAGTTGTTGGAGGGGTCGTAATTGGCCAACTGAGCTTGGTGCCGAGCAGGGTAGCTGCTCGGTGCCTCTTGGCGAGGGCTTTGATCCTTAGCTGTTGGAGTAACCATAATAGGCCGGCTAAGGATGGCTGAGCAGGGTAGCTGCTCGGTGCCTCTTGGTGAGGGCTTTGATCCCTAGCCGTTAGAAGGGCCGTAAGAGGCCGGCTAAGGATGGCCGAGCAGGGTAGCTGCTCGGTGCCTCTTAGTGAGGGCTTTTATCCTTAACCGTTGGAGGGGCCGTAAGAGGCCGGCTAAGGATGGCCCAGCAGGGTAGCTGCTCGATGCCTCTTGGCGAGGGCTTTGATCATTAGCCGTTGGAGGGGCCGTAAGAGGCCGGCTAAGGATGGCCGAGTAGGGTAGCTGCTCGGTGCCTCTTGGAGAGGGCTTTGATCCTCAAGGACACCCGAGCGGGGTTGTCGCCCGGTGCCTCTTGGCGAGGGCTTTGATCCCTGGCGTTCTGCCAGGGACGACCGAGCACGGGTCGTGCTAAGCGGTCGCCTCTTTCGAGGGATTTTCATCCTTAGTGCGGGAGGGGCGTAGGAAGCCTACTAAGATGTCCGGGCGGGGTTTCCGCCCGGTGCCTCTTGGCGAGGGTTTTGATCCGTGGTGGGGTACCAGGGATAACCGAGCACAGTTGGTGCTAAGCGGTTGCCTCTTTCGAGGGCTTTTGGGTCCTTAAGGATGGCTGATTGATCTCAAAGAATATTTAGTAACCGCAGTCAAGAACGGCGTCGCTTGGTAGCTAGCCTGTGAGTAAGGGTCGGTCCACAGGGATTTTGTGAATTTCCTAATTGGTCTAACGAGTTAATTCCGATGGGTGTCGAATTGATTAAATCTAAAAACTAAATTTATCTAGATCTAAATCTTGCTAGGCTTAGGTTTAGATTAAGTTTGGAAAGTGAAATAAATCTAACCGCTTTCTATTCCCAAATTAAGATCTATGAGGAGTTATGGTAATTATTAATAAATGAGATTAGTACCATCTGGAAGAAACAGTGTTTCTTCCTCTAGGTTCTTGTCCTTCCTTTCTTAATCCTTACCCTAACCTCCATGGAAAACACGCTCAACCGGGCCTTTATACTACGGTATCACCGCTACCTCGTGGGATAGGGTGCCGTAGGGAGCGGTGTGTGCATGTATGCATGGAGTCCTATGAAAATATATAATGGGCAAGAAAGGGGTGAGAGATCTTCATCTCTCAAGCCTTCTCCAAAGCCAACCCTAACAAGCGAGGAGACTACTCGCTCATTAGGGAATTTAAGAACATTCTAACTATCTATCTAGGGCAAGGAATTAAAGATCTAACTAGGGCAATTAAATAAAACTACTTACTTTATTGATGGCTCTCTCCAAACATTTACACAAGACTTGTCAGATCTGAATAGATGAAATGAAAAGAGGCATCGATGCTCTCCAAAAGAATTCTGAATTTTATTAATGAAAGGAGGTATAACCTAATACAAGAATTTGGGTCTCTATTTATAGGACATAGAAACCCTAGGTTTACAATCGCCGCATGTATGCTTTTACAAAAATGCCCTTAGGTAGACTAGTCAACGCGTCGCCAATCGTTCTGGAAAATTTCACCCAATACGTGTCATACACGGCCGCGGAACCGCGGCCATAGACCAGGTTTGGCCGCGGTTCCGCGGCCAAAGAGGAGGCTTGTTGGGTGGTTTTTGGTCTGTTGCTTTTGATTGACTTTTTCTTCCTGTTTCTTCAGTTGGTTCTCTAGGATATCTTCTCGTTCTCTCCCAGATCTCCGCAGTGAATAATTGTAGTGGACTTTTACCACTTGCTTCGTGTCGAAGTCTTGAACCTTGCCCTGCCTTTGTGCTTTGTGAAATTGTCCATTAATCTTCGTTTAGTCTTCAAACTGTAGGCAAGATAAAGATTCTCTGTTTGTTGGTCGAAATCTCACTTTTGTATCATCTTTTGTCTTTTTCACTGTTTTTGTTCAGAGAACCTGTAACCTGTAACTATGTAGCAGACATGGGTCAAAAGCACCTGTTTATTTGTAAAATGAATAAGAATGGGGAATGTAATAATGCAGTATTATGATATGAACAAATACCCCCAAACTTATCTTTTACTCGTCCTCGAGCAAACCTAGTTTTATTCTCAACAAAAACCTAACCTCACTTTTGCAGGGAATCGCGATTGCACTGAGCTCGTGCAACAAGCCGTTAAACCTCTAAGTGTCCCTAGTAGGAGGAGTGTTGTCTCCTGAGGGTTTTCAGCGGATACTACCCACAAAATCCTATCAATTCGGCCTATTGACTTTTATTCTCCAATTAGGTTTTCCAACAAGGAATTCTATTATCTTTGACTCAGAAATCATCCACCCGTATTCTTCACGCTTTCTTATCATTTAACTTAAGATTATATATATTCTGTAGACTTACTTAGCTTTTGGCATTTTTTAAGTTTTCCTTCTAGGGTTCCATCCCAACTTAGGAATTTTTATCATCTCTACTAAAAATACAAGTCCTATTCTTCATTCCTATCTCTTATCTAAACCCCAATTACATAACCCTACGTGTGTGTATATATCACCCTTACACTTGGAAATTCAAATCAAGCTATCATACTCTTGTCCGTCGTCCAAAGCACTTCTTAATAGGTGAATTTTTAGATGAATTTCGCTCACACATCTTTCATGCGATCGTTAATACTTCTTGAGGTACCACCGACCGATTACAAAATGTGTATGCACATTAAAGCGTAATTCCTAGTCTTGTAACACCTAAGGCTTTAGCAGTGACTCCCAAACCAGTTGTCTAAGGCACTAGGTGATGAAGCACCCTCGCTAAGTATTTTTCTATTTTTGCAGCCTTAAGTAATCACAAAAACCAGTGTTCATTTTTTTATTATCTCTTTATTCACACTTGTATTTTTATTTTATTTTCTTCGTACTAAGGACTTTAGACAAGGGCATTTCAAGATCTCTTCTACTATTCCAAGTTTCAAGGTTCGTGTTTGTGCAGTTTGTAGGGTATATATTTTCAGAATCTAGACTTAAGATTAGGAATTATTTTTCAAATTTATACTTTAATAAAAACATCAATACTCTTCCATTGTTTTAACTTAGCCCAAGAAGTGAACTCAAAATTTGCCTATTTCTAAATAAACTACAAAGATATATACTTTCTACCGTTAAATTTTAAGAAAGGTTATTCTTAGGGTTTTTAACTCACTAAGTCTAAGATCTATTTGTTCCTAGCTAGTTAACCTTTTTGTCAAACTCAAGTCAATTATGGCCAAAATTGAATACTTTCATTTTTATATATTTTTAAATTTTTTTTCAATTTTTATGGGTTTTAAAAAAAGTATGCAAATGCAAAAAATGTACATATGAATGCGAAGGAAGAAGGCTTACCGAGCATACCCCCAAACTTAAACTTGACAGTATCCTCACTGTCATGCCACACCAAGAGGGTCAAAATGTCGGCACTCCCCTATTTATTATCTTTTCATTTTTTTTATTTTTTTATTGTTAATAGAAAAAGAAAACAAAACACACACACACACATATACAACAAGGTCCTCCCCAAACTAAACAAGGCCTTACATAAACCAAAGGTTAGCACCAACCATTCAAAAATTCTATCGTGATAAAGGTAGGGTTGGTGAAAGAATGGGGTGTAGAGAAAGGAGTTGAGAAACACACGAGACCGTGTGGAAAGAAAGGTAGAATATGGTCTCGGTGGAGGAGAAGAATGGCGGAAAAGAGAAAGAAGTGTAGTACGATCTTGAGGGTTTAAATCGAGTGAATAAATTAGCGCAATTTGTGATGACCGATGTGTTAAAAGCGATTGTGCTAATCTATCAACCCGTCGAGAAATGGAGTCAAATCCCTCAAGATTCGCAAGAAAACATGGGTACGTCGAACTTGGTAAACCCTTCATTGAAAATGGAAACGCGACGGAGTCTTGCGTGGTCGAAACGATAGGAAGGACGAAAGGGAGTGAATTAGGGATAGTCTTATTCTCACCGTAGTAAACTGTCTCGAACTTGAAAGATTCCATCAATGGTTCGAAATGATCGTAAGCAACCGAGTCTGATGGTTCATCTGAAAATTCAAAGGACTCAAACTCGGGCGGTGAGTCTTCAACATCGTCCGAAAAAGTGAAACACTCGTAATCGTTATCATCTGTGGGAACTGTGTCGGATTCAAAAAGAAAATTTTCAAGCTCACAGTCTTCAAGCGTGATCTTTTGCGTGGTCGGAACGATGGAAAGGAGGGAGGGTGATTTAGGAAGTATAACAGTTAAAGGTTCAGGAGGATGAATTGGAAAATCCGACACATCGAACAAAAATGGTTCATCCTCAATATTATCCTCAATACTCTCCTCAATACCATCCTCATAATTCTCCTCAAAATTTAGCCTATCCATGCCATTATCATCAAAATCAAGACGCATATGAGGTTCGGGAGAAACATTTAATGACTCGGGATGATGAATTGGAGATAAAATTTCAACCAAATTTACAGGTTCATCATCCAAAATATTCCCGGCGTCAATATCCTCAATCAAGTGAAAATCAATTTTTTCAGACACCTCATCAAAAGCATGAATATCTATTAATTCAGGCTCTAGAGTGGAGGTGTAAAGCTCAAAAGGATTAAGTATGGGTTCACTTGAAAGGGACTCTTCACAATCTGGCAAATCAAGCACTACAAAGTTGCACAACTCATTAGACGTTCTATTTTCAACTGGTGAATTATTTGGAACACTTGTTTGAAAACTGGAGTTGTGGAATTCAATTGGTAATGGGTAGATTTGATTTGGAAGGGCGTACAACTCACTCTCTCCTCTCAAATTCTCACTCTGTCCAACCGCCCCATCATACATTGGAATTTTTGGAGCTAGTTGGAAACTAGCTACCTGTTCACTAGATTGTATAAGGGCGGCCATGGACGCATCCACATTCCTCAGCATTTGGTTTGTCGCTACTATATAGGCTTCTAACGACTGTTCCAGACTAGACATGGGTTGTGAAGGGGTTCCGGTAAAAGATTCAAAATTGTTTGGATACGTGAAACTCCTAAATGGCTGTGTAGAAGCAATATCTAGGGAAGGTGGGAAAGTCGGGTATGACTGGTAGGAATTGGATGGTTGGACAGGAGTAGGATCAACATTTGGATAAAAAGGTGAATGGACTTGTTGATCCCTAGAACTGGATGTGTGGAGAGGAGTGAAAGATCGGTTACGAGATAGTTCAATGTGTTCAGCAATAGACATGGTTTTCGGAGTTACATTCGGACTCGAAAAAGTGGTATCAACGTAAGAAGGTGGTGAATGTTGAAATGGTTGATTCAAAGTGGATTGCAGAGTCGAACTGTTTCTCCTAGACGCTTCTATTCGATCTTTCAAAGAAATTTTGGGCATGGAGGGGTCGTCCGTAAATCGACCGAAACAATTCACGTACGAAGTAATGTTTGGTTCGGGATACCAAAGTTCGGCAAGAGTTTTATGAGGTGGGGTACCCATAAAAAGGAGAAGAAAAAGAATGTGGGTAGAAGTGGGGTGCAATGGATTTCTTTAGCGACAAGTTGCAAGTTTTTCTAAAAATTTTTCCTCTTTTTTTTTCTTTTTCTCTTTATTTGGAACTTTTTGCAAAAAAGATTTTCGATAAAGGGCTTAGACACACTTTCAATCAACCACAAATGCACAATCAGGTCTAGATCTAGGGTCACTTAGGTCAGCTAGATAGCTCCTAACTGTTCCAAAGGGCTAGAAATAGGACCTCAAACTGCCTCTTCACCGCCAATTGCTGCCAGGTAAGTGCCAGGTGAGTGGGAGGCTCTCCACTACAAGTAGTGACCCTAATTAAGTAACCACTTGCCTTAGACATACTTGTCTAGACACCGCAAAGTCAGGTTAGGATCAACGGCCGATGCCTACAACTAGTCCTCTGTCCTATTGAGCGCGACGTCCTTAGGGCTGAGTCTAGTATTTTTTAATTAAGAGATGGTTAATGCATATGCCTTATGTGATTTCTGGGGTCCTGGGAAGGGTGATGAAATCCCCACCCAATCTGGATTGGTTTCAAGCCCCTTAAAGTCCGATTAAATATGCAAAGCAGTAACAATCACTTGCAATCAATTTTTTATTTTAGCGCGGCGCAAAGAATCCTGCAAAAGATCAAGTTATTGAGAAGGGGAGAGATTTTTTAGCGCAAAGAATCCTGCAGGAGATTTGACAAAAGATATATCGAGATTTGCAGAGAGGAGAAAAGAAAATTTACAGAGCAATTTTGGTTCACTGCTGACGTCAGCAGACTGCGGATGCGCGGCCAAGAGCGCACTCTTGCGGCGGAAACGCGGTGGAGTCGACGTTTCAGATCCCGAGAAAAATTTAAAGGTGATGATGTCACTAAGCCGCCGCGGATGCACGGTCAAAGCAAGGTCAAAGCCGCGGATGCGCGGTCGGCTAGTCGGTTTAAGCCTCCAAAAATCTTCTGTTCTTTTGTTATGGTACTCCTCTGATTTTCAGCTCTTCTGTTTTCTATTTCGATTTCTGGATTTTTCCAGATCTGAATTCGATTGTAGATCCTGCAAAATTCAAACAAAAATACCCTTCACAAAATACAAAGATGATAAATTTTTATATTTTTTTTATTTTTCAGTTTTTATGATTTTTTTTTTAATTTTAGATTAACCCGAAATTGCAAAAAGAAAATAACACGCCATCCTCGGCAACGGCGCCATTTGATTGAAGATATTTAATGCGTATGCGTTTTTAAAAGATGAATCAAAAATATTTGTAACCGCAATCAAGAACGGCGTCGCTTGTAGCTAGCCGGTGAGTACGGGTCGGTCCATAGGGATTTTGTGAATTTCCTAATTGTTCTTACGAGTTAATTCCGAACGGTGTGAACGGATTGATTAAATCTAAAAACTAAATTAATCTAGATCTAAATCTTGCTAGGGTTGGGTTTAGGGTAAGTTTGGAAATGCAAAGATTTTCCACCGCTTTCAATACCTAAATTAAGATCTATGAGGAGTTATGGTAATTATTAATAACGGGGATTAGGACCATCGGGAAGAAACGGTGTTTCTTCCTCTAGGTTCTTGTCCTTCCTTTCTTAATCCTTACCCTAACCTCCATGGAAAACACGCTCAACCGGGCCTTTATACTACGGTATCACCGCTACCTCGTGGGATAGGGTGCCGTAGGGAGCGGTGTGTGCATGTATGGATGGAGTCCTATGAAAATATATAATGGGCAAGAAAGGGGTGAGAGATCTTCATCTCTCAAGCCTTCTCCAAAACTAACCCTAACAAGCGAGGAGACTACTCGCTCATTAGGGAATTTAAGAACATTCTAACTATCTATCTAGGGCAAGGAATTAAAGATCTAACTAGGGCAATTAAATAAAACTACTTATTTTATTGATGGCTCTCTCCAAACATTTACACAAGACTTGTCAGATCTGAATAGATGAAATGAAAAGAGACATCGATGCTCTCCAAAAGAATTCTGAATTTTATTAATGAAAGGAGGCATAACCTTGTTCTCCTCTGAAAAACGGCGCAAGACGGGGACGTCTTGCCTGAAATTCGGGGCAGATCCTAATATGTGCTATCTGTCCACCTCTTCGAAAATGCCAAGTTGATTTATGGCATCATGTATCGAAGGTTTAAACGGATGCGGCCGATGTAGCAGACTTCGTCAGATTCCCCCTCGTTTGAGGGGTTTTTGATTGTGGGGACGCTCTTCCCTGCAGGCGCAAGCCCCTGCAGTTAATTACGCTACCGCATCGCGGTAACAACTTTCTCCTTCTCCATATGGTCACTTTGTGTCGCGGTGTTTGTTTTGTGTTTGGTTGCCTGTGGATTGTATACGGAGAATAAGTTATGTTGTCGCCCGTAGAGTGTGGACTAGTCTAAATCCGTATCTCTCTTAGATTTGGTTTTGGGGGTTTGGGTTTAAGGACACGTTAGCCTCATTTGAGACTAAGATCAACTTAAACGTTTGTTAAGAATACGTTAGTCTAATTTTAGACTAAGATCAACTTAACGGTTTGTTAAGGATACGTTAGTCTCATTTCAGACTAAGATCAACTTAACGGGATCGTTTAGATCCAACAAAAAAGCATTTGGGCTCTATTGTTTAGTTTAGGGACATTGCGGTCAATTACCAGTTTAAGGACATGGTGGTCCAATGTTAGTTTTAAGACATTGCGGTCAAGGTTAAGGACATCATAGTCTATGGGTTTAAGGACTCCACAGTCCGGCGTTAGTTTTAAGATATCACGGTCAAGGTTAAGGACGTCATAGTCCGTTGTTAGTTTTAAGACATCTCGGTCAAGGTTGAGGACATCATAGTCCGTTGTTAGTTTTAAGACATCCCGGTCAAGGTTAAGGACATCGTAGTCCATGAGTTTAAGGACCCCACAGTCCATGAAATGTATGGTTGTTGGGACCCGTCACCTCTTTGAAGACGTTGAGGAATTACAACGACAAATATCAAAGGAGTGAAGAGATGTACCCTTGAACCAAGGTAGATTAAATGATCTATAGCCCAATTTGGAACTAAGACCAATTAATTATATTGTGAGCCCATTGGCTCAGTTAAGTCTGGATTGAGGACTTATGGCCAACTTGGGCTAAGTCCAATTAAGTCTGACCCTTTGTTGGACTGTTTGACATTTGTCTGGTTCTAGTCCACAAGAGTTTTGAGGGACTTGATAACATTTCTGTTGTAGCTCTGGATGTTATTCAATTTTGAGGTTCAATTGAAGGGGAGGCTTTGCCTCTGAAAGATTAGCCAATTTGGTTAGAAGTAGTGTTAAACACCAAATAACAAAAGTGTTAAACACTAAAGACAGAATTCTCAAACTAGTGTTACACACTAAAAGAATAATCAGTGTTAAACACTGGAAATATAGTTTTCTATTTAGTGTCAAACACTAGAAAACAATCAGTGTTAAACACTGCAAATAGGGTTCTCAAATTAGTGTTAAACATTAAGAAAAATCAGTGTTAAACACTGGGACTAAAGATCTCTAATTAGTGTCAAACACTAAAGAAAGAGGGGTCTTGTGTGGACACGTGAGAGCGCCCACGGGTGAGATCAGATTCCCCTTATTCTGTTCTGCAAAAAAAAAAGTGTTGAATACTTTCTATATTTGATTTTGGAGCATCACGTACTGACACGTGACGGGGATTTGTGCTCTAATTTGCCAAGGGGTCACGTGGTAACACGTGAGAGCGCCCGGAGCTTCTGTTTCTTTTGTTTTTTCTTTCTGTGCTTCAAGGGTCACGTGGAGCACGTGAGGCGTTGCCTCTGAGTTCTTTTCTGTGGATCTTTACAGGGGTCACGTGGGGACACGTGACCTAGTTTTATTCCTTCTTTTCTGATCTCTGCGGATTAGGATCACGTGTCATCACGTGACCAATGTTCTTTATGCGCATGGAGATCTTTCAAGTCTCTTTGTTTTAAGAATTAAATTCTCTGTAGGGTTAAACCCTAATCACGATTTTGGAGGAATTAAATTCCCGTTATGAAAGAATTAAATTCTTATGTAGGGTTAAATCCTAATTTCATTCATCTTGAAGGAATTAAATTCCTATAATTTTGGAGAATCGAATTCTCATAGAGGGTTAAACCCTAATTTTATCTCGGAGGAATTAAATTCCTATAACTTTGGGAGAATTAAATTCTCTAAACTCAATTCTTCCTCTAAGTTTTAGATCTGCATGGCAGGATCTCGACCCGATGAGAATTAAATTCTCAACTTATGGGGAGATGTGCACTTTACAGATCTTCAACCAAAGAAAAAACTAAGTTCTTTGCAAAAGAGTTAAACTCTTAGATCTTTGAGAATTAAATTCTCTTTTTCTGAAGTTTTGATCCTCTTTCTTTTTCTCACCTAGAGTTTTCTTTCTGAATTTTCAAAATGCTAAAATTCTCTTCAAAGTTTTTCTATCCAAAATTCTGTCTCTTTTTTTTTTTATTCTCCCTTCTCGACTCCTATTTATAGGAGGAGGAAAAGAATCAATTTGTTTAGTAAATCTCTCACTGAAAGATTTGATTTGTTTTCATCATTAGTCTGAGCCTTTAGATTACACGGTGAATTTTATTCACCGTTGGATGTTTTAATCCAAAGATATTCTATTTGTTATTTCGGTGGGATTTAGGGGAAATCTTTGCTTGTCCAAGATTTTTCCATAAATTGGTGATATTTAATCACCCTTGGATTCTTAATCCAACGGTTCTCCATAATTCTTCTCCATTTTGGAAAGATTTAAATGATCTTTTTTAGAATTTAATTCTGTTAAACCGTAAGGCTTTTAAAGCAAGTCACGTGTTGACACGTGAGCCCCGGTCACGTGTGAGCACGTGACCCCCGGTCACGTCCGGTCACGTGTGAGCACGTGACCCCCGGTCACGTGTGAGCACGTGACCCCCGGTCACGTGTGAGCACGTGACCGCCCGAATGGACTCCTCTTCTGTGCTCTGTTTTGTGCCGCTGCTTTAACCATCACGTGCCGACACGTGATCATTGGTCACGCGTGAGCACGTGATGTCTCTTTTTAAGTTTTTTCCTGATTTTTAATCTGGGAACAAATGCCCCCACAGCGTTGCTCTCACGTGTCTGCACGTGAGTGCAACGCTGTCACTTTTGTGACCGTTGGATCCATCTGGGGAATCAGGGAGATGAAGCGTTTTCATCACATGCTATAAATGCAGGGGTCTCTTCAGAAGCGCCTCCACTCTTTCCATCTTCCTCCTTTGGCTATCTTTTCTTTTGAGAATTTAATTCTCGTTTCTCAGAGCTTAGTTCTCTGTCTTGCAAATTTTCCAGAGTTTAACTCTGTTGAAGAAAGACCCATCTCTTCAGGTAATGCTCTTGAACGAACGAAGAACTTTCACAGAAATCACTACGGGATTTTAAATCCACACCAAGGGTTTTCCCTTTTGACAAGAACCTATTTTTTAAGTTCCTTAAGGAGAAAACCACTCATTCTTTAATCTACAGGCCCTTTAGGGTTTCTCTGATCTTCAGGGATTAATGGTGGTGTTTGTCTTTTTCCATGGAATTTAATTCCATCTCAAAAATGTTTCTGGGAATTTAATTCCCCCCCTTTTTAACAAGGAATTTAATTCCTATGAAGAACTCAGTTCTTCTCAGAGAGCTTCTTGGGTTTTTTTTGCCCTGAGTTGTCTTCTGTAACCAAGAGGAAGAATCTTGCAATGGTGCCTTTCCCTAGGGAACGTATAGAGTTGCTTGAAATCCTTTATTTATTTAGACAAGTATTCTTCTTGATTGGCTTGTCTATTAAATTCTCATGATCTTTATTTCAGGTATTATGGATGCCCATTTGTATGATCTTGATGAAATCATTTCTTATGGAAACATTCGTGCACTGGGCCGCAGCCAGAACCAGGAGTTCACCAACGCTCAGTGTGCTGAGATCATGAGCCGCTTTGACGAGTACAATGGTCGGCTACTCCCTCGTCGCTCTTCTCTTTTGAAACTCATCGTGCTGGCGATCTGGGAGGCGCTCCCTCTCTTTTGCACCGGCGTATTGCTCGGGGCATTGGATGCCGCTGAGGATAAAGTGCATTCGGTGTATCTGATGAGCCTAATCACAAAGAGAAGGCAAGACAATCTCATTGATCTCTTGCATCAGGTTTTTCAGCAGTCGGCCATACTTGCTGCTTATCGGAGGGTGGAGGACATCCGTGAGGATCCCGACGCTTGTGATCGCGAGAGAAAACATACTAGGATGGTTCGAAATGCCTGGAAGATCTTGGACAAAGTCACTTTTGAGTTTCTTAATCCATGCCCCGAATCTGAGGTCTTGCCATTGTAACTGTGTTTGCATGCCTTCTTTCTGGGATTTTGTTATATTGTCATTGTTGCTGCTGACGTGTGAGGCGTGTGAGGCACCATTTTACTTTTCAGCGTATATCAAGTTTTGTGCTCACGTGCTCTGCACGTGGGGCCCTTTTGATGGGGCTGTTTAATTTTTCGTGCCATATTTTTTGTGCACAGCATTAGATGCAGAAAATGAGCTTTGGAAATAGTTCCATCTCCTTGATTTTCAATGCCTTCCCTTTTTTGGACCTCGGAAATAGTTCCACCATGCAATATTCTCCGTGCGCAGCATTTAATGTTTCTCTTTATAACCTGAGACCATAGCTTTCTTTTTCTCTTCACAGAGAAATCTATTCTCAATTTAGTGTGGTTTATCCTGAGGAAACAACTGAGTGCCATGGCCTGCAACCGCCCCTATGCTCGTCGATAGCCATGTGAAGTACCTATCGAGGAGATGATTCCTCGCTTTGCTGCACGACTGGTGGATCCCTTTCTCACCGACGATGAATGTGATTTGGCGACATATGAACTCTTGATTCGTAGGGGGTCCCCCTTCCAATGGGATCCCTTTGGCTCCGGATGATTCTTGCTGCCGCGCTTGCCGACATCCCTCCTCACCCAGCGGAGATGACCCTGGCGATGCTTGACGCGGCTGAAGACAAGCCCGAGTGTTTTCATGAATCGTGCCTGATTACTCAGGCTCTGAAAGATTGCTTGGTTTACCTGTTGGGCCAAATAGGAGTCCGACGGGCTATTATGTCTGCTTTTGCGGACGAACATGGCGCCAATCAGTGGGGAGCGACTCCTCGCGAGAACCGCCGCTTCGACGTGTTGGAGAAGGCAGAGAGAGAGATGGAGAATTTTGTTCTTTGTTTTGTTAACCCTTGTGCCACTGATCCTTTGTTAGGTGACATTTTCCCGTTAGCGTAGTATATTTAAATCAGTGTACTCTTTTTATCATTGGTTGTCGCATGCTTTATGTTGAATTTTCATGTTGTTAGGTACTCGTACGTGAGTCTTGCTTGCGTAAATGAGCTTCCTATTCTTCCCATGAGAACTTTCTTTAATTGCGAGTACTGTCATTATGTTACATGCACATTAGAGCTTCGGGTATCATTTCTTTTCGAATATTCATATAGTTGCAAATGCATGCTTGATAGGATATACATCGGAGATTTTCCTTGTCGCCTCCCATATCATGTGATGTGTGCGTGTTTCAGCTCGAATATTGCCGTCGAATGGAGGCTTGTTTATACAGTCTTGAGCGTACATGCCCTACTTCAGAGGTTGTGTCTGCAAAGGCGAGCTTGCGGGGTCTGATAGAGCGGTGCGCGGCGAACATAGTGTCGTGCGAGAAGAGGCTTGGCCGCAAATTCTCGGAGAGGGAGCTGGCTTCGAAAGCGCTGAGTGAACTCCAAGCCAACCTTACAGCCAAGGCCAACGAAGCGTATGAACTCTGGTGAGTACTTCAAGAGTCTATCAAAGAGGTGGTGGCCCTCGATAAAGCTGCCGTGTTCACTCGCGAAAGGGTTGAGGCCCACAAGGCTACCGAGAAAGAGCTCGAAGGCCGGCTTGCCTCGTATCAAGCCCAGCAGGCTCAGGCGGAAGCCCGTCTTCTGGCGATATTGAACCATGAAGGCGAGGCCCAACGGAAAAGGGATGAGCTGACCAAGCTGCTAAATCGCCCGCCATCTTGAAGACTTGTATATCTTTTTTTTTCTTTTGTACATACTCCTGAATGAGAGTATATTTTTTTGTTCTTTCACGAATTGTACTTTGTATCCATTTTGGTTTATGAATAAAAGACATATTTTTTCTTCTCGATGGCGTGTCCCTTTTTATTGAATGTATTCTGCGGATAGTCTATCTTGATCTCCTTGCAGGGCAGCGATGGCTTAGGATTCAGGGTTAAGATCTGTTTCCTAAGACTTTTGAGCTTTACGAGCCGTGGGTTAAAGAGTTTTTTCCCCTACAGGTCGAGAGGATCCCATAGGTGTAATTTCTCCTTAAGAATCGTGAGGATTCTTAAGTGTGTTTTCCCTTGAGAGTCGTAAGGATCTCACAAGAGAGTTTTCTTCCCTACGGGTCGTGAGGACCCACAAGTGCTGGGTGCGGTTGCCCTTATCCGTATTTCACGGGGTCAGGGGTTGCTCTGGATGTTTTCCAGGGTACCGTAGTGTAAAGACATCGCGGTCGAGGTTAAGGACATCATAGTCCGTGGATTTAAGGACCCCGCTGTCCGTTTCTAGTTTTAAGACATTGCGGTCGAAGTTAAGGACATCGTAGTCTGTGGGTTTAAGGACTCCACAGTCCAATGTTAGTTTTAAGACATCACGGTCAAGGTTAAGGACATCATAGTCCGTGGGTTTAAGGACTCCACAGTCCAATATTAGTTTTAAGACATCACGGTCAAGGTTAAGGACATCATAGTCCGTGGATTTAAGGACTCCACAGTCCAATATTTAATTTTAAGACATCACGGTCAAGGTTAAGGACATTATAGTCCGTGGATTTAAGGACTCTACAGTCCGATATTAGTTTTAAGACATCACGGTCAAGGTTAAGAACTTCATAGTCCGTGGATTTAAGGACTCCACAGTCCATGAAACGTGTGGTTACTGGGACCCGTCACCTCTTTGAAGACGTTGAGGAATTACAACGACAAATATCAAAGGAGTGAAGAGATGTACCCTTGAACCAAGGTAAAATCAGTATAGAATCGTCATGGTTGATCGTTAGTTTTAAGTCATTACGGTCGAGGTTAAGGACATCATAGTCCGTGGATTTTAAGGACTCCACAGTCCGATATTTGCTCTGGATGCTTCACACGGGTTCACTGCCGTGCTCTACGAGGACCAGGCTCCGCTCTGGACGTTTCCCGCGGGGTCAAACAGTGACGTTATCCGCGTTCCACGTGACCAGGAATTTTGCTCTGGATGCTTCCCACGGGTTCACTGCCGTGTTCGGCGAGGACCAGGCTCCGCTCTGGATGCTTCATACGGGTTCACTGCCGTGCTCTGCGAGGACCAGGATCCGCTCTGGACGTTTTCCACGGGGTCAAAGAGTGACGTTATCCGCGTTCCACGTGACCGGGAATTTTGCTCTGGATGCTTCCCATGGGTTCACTGCCGTGTTCGGCGAGGACCAGGCTCCGCTCTGGACGTTTTCCATGGGGTCAAAGAGTGACGTTATCCGCGTTCTACGTGACCAGGAATTTTGCTCTGGATGCTTCCCACGGGTTCACTGCCGTGTTCGGCGAGGACCATGCTCCGCTCTGGATGCTTCACACGGGTTCACTGCTGTGCTCTGCGAGGACTAGGATCAGCTCTGGACGTTTTCCACGGGGTCAAAGAGTGACGTTATCCGCGTTCCACGTGACCAGGAATTTTGCTCTGGATGCTTCCCACGGGTTCACTGCCGTGTTCGGCGAGGACCAGGCTCCGCTCTGGATGCTTCACACGGGTTCACTGCCGTGTTCGGCGAGGACTAGGTTCTGCTCTGGATGCTTCACACGGGTTCACTGCCGTGCTCTGCGAGGACCAGGATCCGCTCTGGACGTTTCCCGCGGGGTCAAAGAGTGACGTTATCCGCGTTCCACGTGACCAGGAATTTTGCTCTGGATGCTTCCCACGGGTTTACTGCCGTGTTCGGCGAGGACCAGGCTCCGTTCTGGATGCTTCACACGGGTTCACTGCCGTGCTCTGTGAGGACCGGGATCCGCTCTGGTCGTTTTCCACGGGGTCAAAGAGTGACGTTATCCGCGTTCCACGTGACCAGGAATTTTGCTCTGGATGCTTCCCACGGGTTTACTGCCGTGTTCGGCGAGGACCAGGCTCCGCTCTGGACGTTTTCCACGGGGTCAAAGAGTGACGTTATCCGCGTTCCACGTGACCAGGAATTTTTTGACTTTGTCTGTATTTCATGAAGTCGGAATTTGACTCTCGGTCAGCTGTATGTCGGCGAGTCATGGAACTGGGAGTTGTCGCCGTTCCGCTTCGCTTGATGTTCTGTCCGTTGTGATGGGACGAGTGTTGAGATGATCTTTAGGCTATCTGTGGACCATCGAGATTTGGCTTCTCCTTCGGATGAAACCTGGGGGGGAGGAATGTGATTCCTTCTTTGTTTGCGCCCCTGGATTGTATACAGGGATCGAAATGATATTTCCTGCAGGGCATAACTTTCATTTTTATTTTTTTTTTATTTCTTTCCGCGATGCTCTATCATTTCAGCTTTTTATATCGCGAAGGTTGCGATTGCCCAATCATTTCGGCTATTTGTTTTATTTTTACTCGCTGCTTTTTATTGCGAGTTGCCCAGTCATTTCGGCTATTTTGCATGCATACATTTTTACTTGCTGATTTTGTCTGCAAGTTGCCCCATCATTTCGGTTATTTCGTATGCATGTGTGGCTTGCTGGCTTTTCGCCGTAAGCTTGGGATTAGGCACCGATTTCAGCATCAGCACCGCTACAACTGGAATATTGCCAGGAGCGAATCATCATTTGCCTCCGTCAATGTCGAACAAAGGTGGCTTAGTAAATAGGGTTAGGATTCTATCGACTAAGGCTTTTGACTTCATGAGCCGTAAGGGTCTCACAAAGGTATTTCTCCCTACAAGTCATGAGGATCTCGTAGGTGTGTTTTCTCCTTAGGAATCGTGAGGATTCCTAAGTGCGTGTTCCCCTGTAAGTCGTAAGGATCTTACAAAAAGGTTTTCTCCTTATAAGTCGAGAGGACTCATAAGGGTTGTTCACCGTGCGAACATATCCTCAGTCACGGATGGGACTCGGTTAGGGAAGTGTTTATTCGCGCTCGTGGATTGTATACAAGGGTCAGAATTGAGCCGCTTGTAGGGCAGTTTTGAAGGTTGTGTGTGTGGGGGGGGTTGCTTAAGAATAGGTTCAGGTCTCTGTAACTTAAGACTTTCAAATCTTAGGAGCCGTGAGGGTCCCATAAGAGAATTCTCCTTACGAGTCATGAGGATCTCGCAAGTGTAATTTCTCCTTAGGAATCGTGGGGATCTCTAAGTGTGTTGCTCCCTTATGAGTCGTAAGGATCTTACGCAGGTGGTTTCTCCTCACAAGGTCGAGAGGACCCTGTAAGTGTCTTTTAACGAGGCTGCACCCTTTCGGGTTTTCACAAACACTTGCCGGTAGCCCTGCTGTTTTTACTCACGGAGCCCTTTCGGGTTTGCATCCGTGCCCATTTTGCTTATGGACATACCGTTTGTTTTATTTTATTCTTCTTTTTTTATCTAACGAGGTTGTGCCCTTTTGGATTTTCACAAACACTCGCCGGTAGCCCTGCTGTTTTTACTCACGGAGCCCTTTCAGGTTTTCATCCGTGCCCATTTTGCTTATGGACATACCGTTTTTTTTATTCTTCTTCTTTTTTTTTTCTAACGAGGTTGCGCCCTTTTTGGGTTTTCACAAGACTCACCGGTAGCCCTGCTATTTTTACTCACGGAGCCCTTTCGGGTTTTCATCCGTGCCCATTTTGCTTATGGACATACCATTTACTTTTTTTCTATTTTTTTTTGTATCAGCTTTGGGATGCTGCAATCCGCCGTAGTTTCTCGACATTTCGGTCAATAGCTAGTTTTAGGACATAGTGGTCCGTCGTTAGTTTAAGGACGTTTCGGTCCGCCGTTAGTTTAAAGACGTTTCGGTCCGTTGTTAGTTTAAGGACGTTTCGGTCCGTCGTTAGTTTAAGGACGTTTCGGTCCGCTGTTAAAGAAGCCGGTTACTACTTACAGAGTTTAGGCTTAGGAAGATAGCGAGCGGACATAGTCGTCGTCATCTATCATTGACCTAGGCCGTGACTCGTTAGGCGTAGTATTTCTTCAGGAATTGACTATTTATTGTCCTGAAAGGCCTTTCGCCATGCATGTCCATGAGGAGATAGGCTCCACCCTAGTAGGCTTTGTCTATGATGTACGGGCCTTCATAATTCGGCTCAAATTTCCCTCATTTAGCGTGATTGGGGATCATAGGTCTTTTAACCACTAGCACGAGTTCGCCTTGGCGGAATGCCCTCGGCCTGGTCAATCTTTCATACAAGCGCGTCATCTTTGCTTTATAAGCCTCAAGATTTTGTTGCGCTATGAGCCGGGTTTCATCAAGGGCATCAAGCTCCTCAAGCCAAAGGTGAGCGTTTTCTTCGTCCGTCAGCTCTCAATGAACTGCCACCTGTAGAGAGGGTAACTCTATCTCGAGGGGAAGTACTGCTTCTGTACTGAATACCAACGCGTACGGCGTTGTGTTCATGGCCGTCTTGAACGTAGTTTGATACGCCCCGAGAGCTTCTTGCAGTTTCTCGTGCCAGTCCTTCTTGTTTCGGGACACCGTCTTCTTCACGATCTTTGTTAAGGTTTTGTTGAAAGCCTCAGCTAGACCGTTAGCTCGGGGATTATAAACTGAGGAGTATCTCCAGTCTATGTTGTGCTGTTGTTCGAAGTGACTGATTTTATGGCTTCTGTAGGCTGGCCCGTTATCGGATATGATCCGTCGCGGAGTCCCAAACCGATAAATGACGTGCGTCTTGAAGAAATGGAGGATATTCTTCGTCTTCACTTCCCTCAGCGGTACTGCTTCTGCCCATTTGGAGAAGTAGTCGGTCGTCGCTAAAATGAATCGATGTCCCCTGGACGACGCTGGTTCGATGGGGCCAATTATGTCAGTTCCCTACATTTCGAATGGCTAGCTAGACACCATTGGATGTAGTGGATTTGGATGTTGGTGGATAAAGTCCCTATGAATCTGGCACGAGTGGCATTGCTTCGCATACTCGAGGCAGTCCTGGATCATCGTGGGCCAATAATAACCCATTCGTTTGATCTTCAATTTCATCTTCGGGCCTGCTTGGTGAGAACCGCAGAGTCCGTCGTGAACTTCCTGAACGACTCTTTCTGCTTCTTTAGGTCCCAAGCATCTCAACTACAGAGAATCAAACGACCTCTTGTACAGAATATCATTGACTAAGGCGAAAGATAGGGCTCGCTTCATGAGCTGATGTTTTGAGGACGCATCTTCAGGCGTTCGACAGGATTTGAAGTAGTCTATAAAGACTTCTCTCAAATCTTCAACCTTCTCTTGGTCTTTTACTTGTAGGGCCGTCTGTTCAATCACTTCCTTTTTCTCAGATGATTCCGGAGATATTTCTACCGGTGCGAGGACCCGACGGCTTTGTACCATAATTCTAACGTCATTGAGGTTCTCATCAGCCAGTTCTTTAGCGAGCTTGGCTAACGCGTCCGCCTTGCTATTTTCTGCACACGGTATGCTTTCCAGCATGTAGGAGGGAATTTGAGTCAGCAGGCGCTGTACTTTCTCGCCATACTTCACCAGCTCTGGCTTGCACGTCTGGTAGTCGCCGTTTACTTGACTAACGACCAGTTGGGAGTCTCCGTATATGAGGAGGTTTTCAATTCCCATGTCGATGGCGATCTCGAGGTCTGCTATCAAAGCTTCGTATTCAGCTTCATTGTTCGTCCTCGGCTCTGTCAAGGAGAAGGCGAAGCGCATTATCCCTCCTTGTAGGGTCACGAAGATAAGGCCTACCCCTGATTTGATTACAGGGGTGTTCTGTTTGCGCTTCTTCATGGAGGACGCTCCATCAAAGTAAAGTTCCCATAGGGCATTACTACCGTCGATCGCATCAAACGCATGTTCGTCTGGCAGCTCACAATTCAAAGGAGAATCGGCGGGTATTGGATGCTCAGCGAGGAAGTCGGCGATGGCTTGGCCTTTCACTGCCTTAAGAGGCTGATAAGTTATTGAGAACTCCATCAAGAGCAGGGTCCATTTAGCGAGCTGACCTGTCAATATAGCCTTTGACATCAAATATTTAAAAGGGTCCACCTTCGATATGAGACGGACTTCATGTGCCAATGCATAGTGCCGGAGTTTCGTTATCGTGAAGATCAACGCCAGGCAGTGTTTTTCGATGGGAGAATAATTGATTTCTGCCCCCAGTAGAACTCGACTTAAATAGTAGAGCGCTGTCTCCTTCCCTTGGTTGTTCTCTTGTGCCCATAACGCGCCTAAAGAACCTTCGAGGGTTGTATAAGGAATGAGAGGCTTTACCTTGACCGGAGCGGCCAACACGGGCGGGTTCTGTAGATACTGCTTGATCTCGTCCAGCGCGCCTTGGCATTTGTGATCCCAGACGAACGGGGTTCCCTTCTTCATCAGATGACTATAAGGATGGCACTTGCCAGAGAGATTGGCTATAAATCGCCGGATATACGCGAGCTTCTCTTGGAGAGACCACAATTGTTTGAGAGTCCTTGGCGGGGGCATTTCCATGATCGCCTTGATTTTTGATGGATCTATCTCGATACCTCGGTGCCGGACAATGAATCCTAGGAATTTGCCTGAAGAAACCCCGAATGCGCATTTGAGAGGGTTCATCTTCAAGTTGTATTGCCGAAGACGTTGAAACACGATCTTTAGATGCTCGAGATATTCCTCGTACGATTTGCTTTTCATCACGAGGTCGTCGATATAGCATTCGACGATTTCATGTATGAGGTCATCGAAGATCTTCGTCATGGCCCTCTGATAGGTGGCACCGGCGTTCTTTAGACCGAAGGGCATCACTTTGTAGCAGAATATCCCCAGCGGGGTCCGGAAAGCGGTGTGCTTCTGGTCTTCAGGGTGCATCTTTATCTGATTATATCCCGATGAGCCGTCCATGAAGGAGAAAACCTCGTGAGTGGACGTGTTATCTATCATCAGCTCAGTGACCGGTACTGGGAAATCGTCCTTCGGGCAGGTTTTATTGAGATCCTGGAAGTCCACACATATGCGCACTGTCCTATTTTTCTTCATTACCGGGACGATGTTGGCGATCCAATCAGGGTACTGAACCTCTTGGATGAAGCCAGAGTCGATTAGTTTCTTGACCTCGGCGTTTATGCTCATCTCAAGCTCAAGCCGCATTCTTCTCGGCGCCTGTTTGACTGGCTTGACGTCCGGGGATATGGCCAGTTTGTGGACAGCAATCTCTGGGTCTAATCCTGGCATCTCGGAATAGTTCCATGTGAAGCAATCTCTATGCTGCATAAGCACGTCTTTTAGCGCAGCCACCCTCTCTTCAGACAATAGCTCACTGACGAATGTCGGTCGCGGGTCACTTGTCGTCCCCAAATCAATTTTCTTGAGGTTATCTGCAGTAGTGTGTATTCTATCTTCCAGCTCTTTGGGCGCCGGTAGAAACTCTGAGATCACCTCGTCATCATTGTTTTCGAAGCACCAGGGGAGGTCAGGCATATTCTCAGGTTCTTCTTTTGATGATATTATCATATGACAAGTGCGAGCTCGCTTCCAAGACCGATGTGGATCTGGGTTCACCTTCGTGGCTTTGGGTTCATGCTTTTGTGGCGGAGTTATCCTCCAACTGTTGGATAGAGCGAACTTGCCGAGCTGATACTGATCTTCGACCCAGTTCTTAAAGGTGAAGTAGTCTTCGAGAGGGCGTCCTATTGCTCGGTGATAAGAGCAATAATCTGGATGAGAGACCTCGTTGGCTTGCTCAGGGTGTTTGGACTCCGGAAGTGTAATCATTTGATGTTTTAAAGCGAGATCAAGTATCTTCTTTGTCTTGTCTTGAGGAAAAGAGTATGCTCGACTCATTTTCTTCATAAGGGACAAATCCGGACCGCTTGATTCCTGACAGCGTGACTTCTTAGTCGCGCTTTGTCGCTGTCGAACGCCTTTTCCGCTCTTTGACTTGTTTCTGCCTCTGCGTCGAGCCTTTTGCGCAATAGGTTGACAGGGAGGAGCATTTTCATCTTTCGCAGCCTGTTGAAGAAGCCGTTGCGTCCTGGCTTTCTCATAGATGGCCATTTCACGGTTATGATCGTCTCGAACTTTCTGACCCGCTTCCCTGATAAGCTTATCCATTCGTTCTTCAAATGACGGGATCGGCATTTTGATTGCAGGATCTTGTTTTGGTTCGGAGTTAGCATTTTCTGATAAGGCGTCCTATTCTTCATCGAAGTTATATATGACGTAGCTACCATGGACTCGTTCCCGTTTCCCGGATTTCACATATCCAAGCCTGAGCGTTTCCATTCTCCCGTTGGGCAGCTTGCGCTGAGTTCCAGGGATATCCCAAATCCTGTTGTAGAACCGAGGTTGTCGAATGGTCTGTTTGAAAGGTACCCCTTGGCGTTTCAAAAGCCTTTTTAAGCCTTCCGAGTAGTATCTGGGCAAGCAGATGGGCTGGAGTCTGTCGAGTGTAGAATCCGCACCGCGCCAGATTTCTTTCTCTACTCTTGTTTTCGTGGACCGGTAGAATAGGATCGCCTTTTCGCCTTCTCGCCTGGGAGGGACGTAAAATGTCTGCAGGTCTTGCACGCTGTAAGCTTCAAGTGCGTCGAGATCTTTGTAGTGCTCTCGCGGAATCATGGTAACTTGCAAACTCTGATTATCACCAGGGAATGCTGGTATTGACGGCCGGCTGGAGAACACAACATTAACCTCATCTTCCGAGTCGCTTTCGAAGATCAATATGGGGGTGGACGGTCCCGGGTTGTTGCGTCGAGACGGCCCAGAGTAAACTATCTCTTCTTCTCCCTCGGTATCACTCCCGAAGACAGGAACGGTGGCGACAACTTTGTTCTCCGGTTTGCGACATCTCTCTGTGTCCTCGAAATCTGGCCAAAAGTATTTTACATCTTCGTACTTGCGGACTTCGTTCACGGAGAATGGGTTTAGCTCACCTGTTACCGTATACTCAAGACCATCCTTGAAATACTTCATACACTGATGTTGTGTAGAAGGGATGATGTTGTACTCGTGTAACCACGGACGACCGAGCAAAGCATTGTAGCAGGTCTTGGCGTCAATGACGTGAAACTTAATATCCGTGACGAGTAGTCCGAAGCGAAATGTCAGTATTACAGATCTGAGAGTCCGTGATGACTGGGAGTCGGAACCGGAGATGGTAATTTTATCACGAGCGAGGTGCTAAACGCTCATGCAGAATTCCTTCAACACCCGTACATTAAGAAGATTAACGGAGGATCCATTATTAACCAGGATCTTACCTATCTTGATATCGTGGCAATATCCAGAGACATATAGGGGACGGTTGTGGTCGCACGTTCCAAGGAGGAGGTCTTCGTCGCCGAAGGTGATATCGGCTGTGTGTACTTCCTCCAGCTCGTCCTTTATCTTTTCTTCGGCGAGAAAAGCTTGGAATTGCTCTGGCTCTTGTAGCGCTTTGATCAATGAATCTCTCACTTCTTTGGATAGTAAAAGGGCGTCGAAAATGCTGAGCTGTGAGGGCAATTTCCTCAAGTGCGCCAGAACGTTGTAGTCCACCTTATTTTTCTTTGGTGGGTCCTTGGCGGTTAGCTCTTCCATGATTTGGTCATCTAGGGCGATATCCTCAGAGACCTTTTCTTTTCCCTTATTTTTTTTATTCGTAGATCCGAGATTTTTTTCTGGAAGCGTGCGATTGCGCAGCTGGATGTTTTCACAGGTCTTCAATTCTTCTTCTTCTCCCAATGCGGATTCTTTAAAGAGGGGGTCAAGAGCCATTTCCTCGTCAGAGTCGCTTCCGAAAGTGAGAATCTGCGATCCCCAGGTGTTGACCATGCGACAATTATCGGTAGTTCCTTTATGCTCTTCGGTCGTATTTCTCTGCTCCCGCTGAGTTTTGCGTTTCATCCGCTTACAATATTGCCGGTGAGCAACATATCCTTGCCACCATCTTTTAAAAGCATTGCACTCCTCGGTGGGGTGCGAAATCTTTCGATGATATAAGCAGTAGTTAGGATGCATCCCTGCTTCACAGGGAGTGTTTCTTTCAGAGGGAGGTAGCTTCATTCCCATTGATATGGCTTTAGCCAACCTTTTCCTCGTCTTGAATTTATTTTTATCCGCCACGGATGTCTTTTGATTTAACGGGAGGGTCTCAACTCTTTCGTCTAGTCGCCGGCGCTTGGCTCTTTCAAATATGGCCGTTTCGCGCTCCCGATCAGCTTTACTTTTCGAGAGAGCTTCGTTGAGGAAGGCGTCGATCATTTCATCTGACGGCCATAGAAGTTCCGGCTTAGGATCTTCCTCTAGTTTCTTTGTACAAGGAGTCTTTTCGTCGTCTATCAACGAGTGAGAGATCATATGACAACTTGATATGCAGTCCTCAGATCCATCTGATAAGCCTTCTTCATCTTCTCTGTTCTCAAAGACGTGGCTGAGGAACTCATGGAGCGTGATTGGAGTCCGCACTTTCTGGTTGTACTCTTCCAACGCGTCGATTTGTTTTTGCAAGTCCGTGCGCTTGTCACCAGGCTTTACAGTCTTTTGGATCTCTCCTTCTTTTTGAAGATTTCGACGGCTGGGTGTGAGTGCTTGGGCCCTCACCACCGATCTTTAGAGTTGGGCGTGGCTTCAGCATCCCTTCGATGATCTGGGGTTCCAGCGGGTTCTTCCACCTAATCGCTGGGCATGTCTGGAGATCATTCAGCATCCTTTTGGTTTTGGCTGAAAGCGCGACCTCCCATGGGGCTTCTTCAACAAAAGAACAAGTTGCCCCCGGTGTGTCCGTCTTCTTAGGAGTGTGCGGTTGTGGTGGGTTTACTTTCCACTTCTCAGACAGTGCAAACTTGCCTTGTAGGTACTGATCCTCGATCCATCCCTTAAAGACGAAGCAATCTTCGATCGGATGGCTTACCGTTTGGTGGTAAGGGCAATAATTGGGATTATTCACTTTGCTAGGTTGCGGTGGTCGCCTTGGATTTGGTAAGTTGATAAGCCTGTTGCGGACTGCCAGCTTGAACAGCCTCCTTGTTTTGTCCCATGGGAATGAGCAAGGACGCTTCATTTTCTCATTGTAATAGCGTCGTCTCTCTTCCAGTTTGTAGGGTTACTAGGCACTCTAATAAGGTTCTACAAGGCATTAACCATGCCAGATTAAAATTTTAGCCGTGCCGAATAACCCTAAACAAGATCTTTGCTAGATAATTAGGGTTTCACATGCAAGTAAATATCATTTACGACTAAGTGAATACGAAATACAGCCTTTGTAGATCGGTCCTTCACTTCTAAAGCTCCTTGTTGTAGTCCCTTCGTTGCGATCATGGTTCTCTCGGGCTCTTGCATGGCTTCACGAGGCGAAAGGAGCGTCCTTGCTTGAAGTCTTCGAGGCCGAAGATGATCTACGTCGAGGGAATACCAACTCAAGCTACTACTTCACTAACTAGAGAATTAGTGAAGCAAACACCCTAAACTAAAGTGCTAGTCTACTAGAGGATGGAGAAATAGGAAGTGGGTTCTCTTTAGAATTTGATTTCTCACAATCTTTCACTCTCTTTTTAAAACCCTAGCAAGCTTTTTTTTTTCTCAAAGAAGAAGAAGAAGATGAACAAAAGAAAAGATGAGGATAATGATCAAGTCAAGAGAGCTAACCATGGGTGAGTGAGTATCATATACTAACTCATGTAGAGACATAACCATGGCTAATCCAAAATGGTTAGGTTAATAAAAATCTAAAGTAAAACAAAGTTAGTGGACTTTGTCAAAGTATCCACAAGCTTCATGCTTATGACAAAAGCTCCACTAATTTGTAATTACCTTAAATAATTATAAACCACCATTTAAAATAGAATGGTGTATGTCTTGCACACCCATGCATGATGTATCAACAACCATGATACAAAATGAAAACACATTTTAATATATATATCACATATATATTAAAGTTGTGCACATGTGAGAAAAATCCTTAAGTGAACAAATGTTAGTTAATGTAAATTAGTATATCAAATATACAATTATACACTAAATTATTAAATCAACACTTGACTTAATAATCCGGTTATATCTCATATAACCGACTAACATTCAATGTATCGACTTATCGAATCAACCCTTGATTCGATAACCCGGCTATATCTCATATAACCGACCGATACAAAAAGTCGCGACAATAGAATACGGTATCACATACACGCATTATTCTCGGTCCCGCACATATCATATACGTGCTCCTATTTCGTTTTGCCTGAGCCAGTAAAACCTCTATGTAGGACTCTAAAGACTCGTCAATACGCCGGCAGTAGGTGATGATCACATCAAGCACCCACAAGCCGTCAGCGGTACTAGATGGATGTAACGGCTACCCGGGTATTGAGCGATCAGAAGATCAGCAAGCAAGCCCGCTCTAACTCCTATAAAAGCCTAACGGTAACACTTCCCGTACAGTCCGGTCTCCTCGTCTGATATGTCGCATATCAAGTCTAGAGGTGGTAAACGTCAGACCCCAATAACCGATAAGTCGTGCCGATCGGAGGCTCATAACCGGTCGAGAAACTACTGGTAACACTTACCAGTAAATCTCTAAATCAGCCTTGGCCAGGGACTTCCCTGTTATGGCCAATCGAGCACAGCGCAACATCAACCCCCAATACCGGGAGAGACGAAACCCCTCCTATCGCTCATTGCCTCCATGTGACTCGGGACTGTACCCAAAAACCACCGTTTTGCACGCCCTCTTGGACGTGGTAAGGTGGAAATCAAAGCACGGTGGGAATCACACAAGACTCTATGACAATCTTGGGTCTACAGACTAACCTGCACAAGTGTCACCAGAGAACTGCCATCTGACGTGAGGTATAATACCATCTGGGAGTTCTCGGCGAGTCCGTCCAGTGTACCCAGTCTCCACTGAGCACCCGTATACCATCTCTGATGTCAAACACCAATGGATATGGGATCATCCATCGCCCATCTCATGGGTCGAGAAGCGTATACGCTAGTCTACTCTGGTATATCGATGCCCTGTCTTGATACACCTACGACTAGGAACATTAAAGGATGTACTTATGGACTACCATGGCCCCACTAGTATGATCTGCATCATAGTCCTGGTAGCCAAGTACACATCCTAAGGGCTTTACCAACATGTAACTATAAGACAGTATCAAGAGACAAGTATACATGTTAAGATAAAGAGCAACCAGATAGCATACTATCATATCGAGCAAGAAAGTCCTCTCTATATATGTCCAAGCATCCAATATAATATACATCATCTGTATAATACTGGCCTCTAGGGCATACATACAACTAACAATCTCCCACTTGCACTGGCCAGCTGCTGTAGTATCGCATACCAAGCATCCCAAAGAGTCTCTCAAACTGTATCTGGGGAATGGCCTTCGTGAGTGGATCCGCAGTGTTGTTCTTCGTGTCAACCCTCCTGACCTCGATCTCCCGGCGATCTACTATCTCCCGGATCAGGTGATACCGCCTCAGAATATGCCTGGATCGCTGATGGGACCTGGGTTCCTTGGCTAAAGCCACCGCTCCATTGTTATCAAAATACAAAGGTATTTGATGCTCAATGGATGGAACCACTCCAAGTTCAGTAATGAACTTCTTGATCCAGACAGCCTCTTTGGCAGCATCGTTAGCAGCGATGTATTCAGCCTCCATCGTCGAGTCTGCCACGGTTTCCTTCTTGAAACTCTTCCAGCTAACCGCCCCTCCGTAAAGGGTAAAGACAAATCTCGAGTGTGACTTAGAGTCGTCCTTATCACTCTGAAAGATCGAATCGGTAAAGGACTCCACTTGGAGTTCTCCGTAACCATACACCAAGAGCATCTCTTTAGTCCTTCGCAAGTACTTAAGAATGCTCTTCACAGCTGTTCAGTGACTCTCTCCAGGATCAGCTTGATACCTACTTACTACACTTAGTGAGTATGCTACATCGGGTCTGGTACATAGCATCGCGTACATGATAGAGCCTACAGCCGAAGCATAGGGTATCCCTTGCATGCGAGCTCTCTCCAAATCAGTCTTGGGAGACATCTCTTTGGAGAGAGTGAGTCCAGAGATCGTGGGTAAGTTCCCACACTTGGATTCTTCCATACTAAACCTCTTTAGTATGGTTTCAATGTACCTGGATTGGGACAATCCCAATATCCTTTTAGATCTATCTCTATAGATCATAATTCCCAATATGCAGGAGGTATCACCTAGATCTTTCATTAAGAATCTTTGTGATAAGAAGAGCTTGACCGATTGCAGCATAGGAATGTCATTTCCTATCAAGAGTATGTCGTCCACGTACAATACGAGGAAGACAACCTTACTCTTTGCCATCTTCTTATAGATACAAGGTTCATCTACGTTTTTGACGAAATCAAACTCTTTGATAACGACGTCAAAGCAGATGTTTCAACTCCGCGATGCTTGCTTTAATCCATAAATGGATTTAAGCAGCTTGCACACCTTCCCGCTGCTCCCACTAGCTACGAAGCCCTCTGGCTGAGTCATGTACACGCTCTCTTCTAAATCACCATTTAGAAAGGCGGTCTTAACATCCATTTGCCAGATTTCGTAGTCATGATATGCAGCGATGGCAAGCATGATCTGGATGGATTTAAGCATAGCTACTGGAGAAAAGGTTTCGTCATAGTCCACACCTGGTCTTTGACGAAAACCCTTTGCAACAAGTCTAGCTTTGAAAGTCTCCACTTTCCCATCTACACCAAGTTTTTTCTTGAAGATCCACTTGCTCCCAATGGGTTTTACCCCTTCAGGAGCATTTTCCAAAGTCCATACTTTGTTGGTGTACATGGATTCCATCTCGGACCGCATTGCATCCAGCCATTTCACTGAGTCCCCACTCGTGATGGCCTGCTCGAAGCTAGTTGGGTCATCATCAACCATGATGCAATCCTCACTCCCACCATCCATAAGAAAACCGTAGTATCTCTCAGGTGGGTGAGGAACCCTACTAGATCGGCGGAGTGGCTGGGGTTCATCGGGAACTACCAAATCCTCTGGTTCCACTAAATCTTCAGTTTGAGTTTGTGTAGCCGGAATTTCTTCCAGTTCTACCTCGTCGCCACTAATTTCTTTTGTAAGAAATTCCTTTTCTAAAAAGGTGGCATGTCGAGAAACAAACACTTTTTGTTCCTCAGTATGGTAGAAAAGATATCCATGTGAATGTTTAGGATATCCCACAAACTTCCATAGAACTGACCGTGCCTCGAGTTTGTCCGGATTTTGCCTTTTGACATAGGCCGGACAACCCCATATCTTAACTCGTTTAAGACATGGTTTCTTCCCACTCCATATCTTATATGGTGTGGTAGGTACAAATTTAGATGGAACTTGATTCAATATGTATGCTGCTGTCTCCAGCGCATACCCCCAGAAGGAAATAGGTAACTCAGCCGTGCTCATCATAGAGCGCACCATATCTAATAGGGTGCGGTTCCTTCGTTCCGATACACCATTGTGTTGTGGTGTATATGGAGGAGTTAGCTGAGAGAGAATCCCATTCTCTTTTAGGAAGTCCAGGAATTCATTGCTCAAGTATTCACCTCCTCGATCAGATCGAAGGATTTTAATACTTTTCCCGGTTTGGTTCTCGACTTCTTGTTTATATTCTCTAAATTTCTCAAAAGCTTCTGATTTGTGTTTTATCAGGAACACATATCCGAACCTAGAGAGATCGTCAGTGAATGTAATGAAGTATGAAGAACCATTCCTGGCATGTGTAGACATGGGACCGCATACATCACTATGTACTAGTCCCAAGAGTTCTGTAACTCTTTCTCCGTGTCCCGTAAATGGAGTTTTGGTCATCTTTCCTTTGAGACATGACTGGCAAGTATCATAAGATGAAAATTCAAAAGGATTCAAATATCCATCCTTATGTAACTTAGCTAGCCGTGTCGCATTGATGTGACCTAGTCTACAATGCCACAAGAAGGATTTGTTCAGTTCTGAACTCTTCCTCATGTGTGTGTTTGTTATGCTTAGAACTGTTGATTGATTTAGAACATAAATGCCATTGCACATCGTGCCTGATCCAACCAACTTTTGCTTTAGAAAAATGTTTATAACATTATCCTGTAATACAAAATTATATCCTTCTTTACTCAACAAAGAAACCGATATAATGTTGCATATCAGGTTCGGCATGTAATAGCATTCGTTCAGAATCAATGTATTACCAGTTGGCAATACAAGGTGATATTCCCCGACGGTTTTAGCTGCAACAATTGCACCATTTCCAACCCTTATGTCTTTATCACCTTCTCCAAGTTCTCTACCTTTCCTAAGCCCATGTAACTGATTATATATATGGGATCCTGACCCGGTATCTAATACCCAGGACGTAGAGCAAATGGAGAAACAGTTCTCTGTAACGAACACACCCGAAGAAAATGCATCAACATATACTTTCTTCATTCAGGTGGCATAGGAAGTATTCCCCTATATCCTGTTCAGTCTTATAATTTTTATAAGAAAGAACGGAACCAACGTTCCCCAGCACAGTATAACATGCGGGTTCGGTCAATACATCCATATTATTATCTTTATTAAGGCATGATATGGTCGCTACCTGGAGAGAGAGAGAAGAAAACACTTTAGCGTATGCTCTTGCAAGATCAGATTGGTTATTATTTTATCTAATCAGGATGGCTCCCACTGTTTTTATCAAATCTTCCTTCAAACCCTAAAAGGAAAGACTAGCCGGGATTAATTACACCCTACAATTTCGCCAATCTTTCAGCCAGGCCAGTGTCGGTACTTTGAGGGAGGTTCCCATGCTTTCGCACGGACCTAATTAAAGTAAATCTCGTTTTCCCAGAGGCGTAACCCCGTTGACACCTTTCTAGACACCTACTTGATCGGCTAATTGTCCTGTGTAAAACTCTCCCAGGAGTAACAATTACTCGCAGTGGATATCGAGATCCAACTATCTCATAGAAGGTATGCAATCTCAATGCAAATTTCAACACTTGAAATTCCCGATAATATTTTGCCCATAACCCCTATGACCTTGACAAAGGCCAACAAATCATAGGATGCTAGTCAAGTTCAACCCGTCATTTCTTGATTGAATCAAACCCACCAGCACGACCCTTGACAAAGGCCAAAAAGGTCATACGACTACCCCAAAACAATCTGCATCATATGCATAAGCAGATAAGCACCATTCAGTTACCGCACACTACGCCTTGACAAAGGCCAACAAACGCAGCACAAATACTAAACAGTTCTTTATCTGAAATGACGGAGGGCTACGACAGGTTTTTCTGAAAACCTATTGCGTAATGAACTTGATATCGTTGTAGAATCGAGTGAATTTTGAAATGGAGTGATTTTGAGGCTTTTATTAGTTTTGCTAAAGAGGTCACTCCCGGTGAAGGGATCTCGGCTCTTTCCTTATGGAATAAGGTGCAGGATATATCATATATATCGCTATGCAAAGCAAAAACTCCAAAAGCAATCAAAAACAAACCGAGTGTTGTAGCAACTGCCAGTTTTGCTAAAGAGGTCACTCCCGGTGAAGGGATCTCGGCTCTTTCTTCATCGAATAAGGTGCAGGATATATCATATATATCGCTATGCAAAGCAAAAACTGTAGCTACCCCTTTTTTTTTTTGGAAAAAATGATTCTACAACATCTTTTAGGTTTCTTTTCTTTCATTAATCATATTAATGAAGTCCCATCATTTAAATCACCTAAACATCACAGATAAATATGACGTACACTTATGCCATCCGCATTCGCCTCGATGTCCCCTCGTGCACCGTTAGGTTAGGTAACTAACGGCAGAGCGGGGCAGGGCTAGCGCGGGTGTAAAACATAAGTAACGTCTATATAATATATCATATATACTATATACAGTATTTATCACAACATATCAAATGATCACATCACAGATATCGCAGCAGAAAAAACATATGAAACATTGGATATACTAGGACGTCCGTGTTTTATTTTGAGCCTCTATAAAACACGGATTCTACGGTCGTGATGAATAGCCAAACCCACATCCCTAGACCCCTACGAGAGCGGCAAGTAACCCTACCAATTATAGAGTTAGGAGACCCGGACTCGACTCCTCGAGTTGGTCTCCTACTGGACTCTAGAACCCAGTTACTTGTGCTCTCCTCCTTGGGTCTATCCTAGTGTAGAAAAGTAAATAATATACAAATGGTGACATCAACCTCATCCCGGAAGTGCCCCAATAAAAGAATATTACATACATTTAATTTTACATGAATGAAAATAAAAACCCTCATCTCACATAAAACCCCCGGCTATTCAGAAACGCGACGATCCAATATAACATATCCAGCAACACATAACATCACATGTCATCAACGTAAGTAAATATGCGCATCCCAATTGTCGTTGACATATAGCAACGAAACCGGCGATATCACATATTACACTTACGGTCGCAGAAAAGAAAGTGTAAAACTACAACATTTGGAATCCACAATCTCTTTAGACATCGAAAATCCAAAATATCACATATTTCGCATTTCATGCCTAACTATATGAATTCCATATATTGTATCACATTCTAGATAAATAGACAGTATTAAACTTTCCGAACAGATAATCAAATACCCAAAATTTTCTAAATAGCTCAACACTTGAGCGGAGTTCAAAAATTTCAGAATACGTCACAGCAGCAATGGTCCAGCCGTAGAAGGGTCAAGCCAACGCCTCACATGTGGCACGCCGTACTGCCCCAAACCCTAAGGTTTAGAGGCGGTTCAGACGGTCACATAATCGAGTTAAGGTTTGTGTTCTTCTAGAGGGTCCATCACGTTACATGCATGTTTTTCCGAAAGATTTAAACTCAAGAAAAATTCAACACTTGAAAGTTTTTCGTACCGGGAAAAAATGAGTTAATGATATCCGTTCGAACATTTTAACAGTTTATAAATATCCGGAAAACATAACGAAATTAAATATTCTGATCGAATCAATGATTACAAAATAAACCCCAGAATACTCAACACTTGAGTCAGTTTAAAAATACCCAGAAATATATAGGAATAGCTACGGAGGTTACAGCACAAAATATTGTTCACAATTCACTTTAACCGCCGCGGAACCGCCGCTAAAAGTGGGTTGCGACCGCGGTTCCGCGGCGTATGTACGGAATTATGAGCTCGAATTTTATGGTAATTCTTAGAATTCCCTGCTGATTTTTTTAGGTATTTTTAATTCAGAAAAATCACAGTTTTTAAAAATTGTCTAGAGAGGGGTTCGTTTTGACATTTCGGGGTTCGTTCGGAGTTTTAACTTCGTATACACGTCGCCTAATGCTCTAGGTAGGCTCTGATACCACTGTAGGGTTACTAGGCACTCTAATAAGGTTCTACAAGGTATCAACCATGCCCGATTAAAATTTTAGCCGTGCCGAATAACCCTAAACAAGATCTTTGCTAGATAATTAGGGTTTCACATGCAAGTAAATATCATTTACGACTAAGTGAATACGAAATACAACCTTTGTAGATCGGTCCTTCATTTCTAAAGCTCCTTGTTGTAGTTCCTTCGCTGCGATCATGGTTCTCCCGGGCTCTTGCATGGCTTCACGAGGCGAAAGAAGCGTCCTTGCTTGAAGTCTTCGAGGCCGAAGATGATATACGTCGAGGGAATACCAACTCAAGCTACTACTTCACTAACTAGAGAATTAGTGAAGCAAACACCCTAAACTAAAGTGCTAGTCTAGTAGAGAATGGAGAAATAGGAAGTGGGTTCTCTTTAGAATTTGATTTCTCACAATCTTTCACTCTCTTTTTAAAACCCTAGCAAGCTTTTCTTTTTCTCAAAGAAGAAGAAGAAGATGAACAAAAGAAAAGATGAGGATAATGATCAAGTCAAGAGAGCTAACCATGGGTGAGTGAGTATCATATACTAACTCATGTAGAGATATAACCATGGCTAATCCAAAATGGTTAGGTTAATAAAAATCTAAAGTAAAACAAAGTTAGTGGACTTTGTCAAAACATCCACAAGCTTCCACAGGCTTCATGCTTGTGACAAAAGCTCCACTAATTTGTAATTACCTTAAATAATTATAAACTACCATTTAAAATAGAATGGTGTATGTCTTGCACACCCATGCATAATGTATCAACAACCATGATACAAAATGAAAACATATTTTAATATATATATCACATATATATTAAAGTTGTGCACATGTGAGAAAAATCCTTAAGTGAACAAATGTTAGTTAATGTAAATTAGTATATCAAATATACATTTATACACTAAATTATTAAATCAACATTTGACTTAATAATCCGGTTATATCTCATATAACCGACTAACATTCAATGTATCGACTTATCGAATCAACTCTTGATTCGATAACCCGGCTATATCTCATATAACCGACCGATACAAAAAGTTGCGAGAATAGAATACGGTATCACATACACGCATTATTCTCGGTCCCGCACATATCACATACGTGCTCCTATTTCGTTTTGCCTGAGCCAGTAAAACCTCTATGTAGGACTCTAAAGACTCGTCAATACGCCGGCAGTAGGTGATGAACACATCAACCACCCACAAGCCGTCAGCGGTACTAGCTGGACGTAACGGCTATCCGGGTATTGAGCGATCAGAAGAAGAGCAAGCAAACCCGCTCCAACTCCTGTAAAAGCCTAACGATAATACTTCCCGTACAGTCCGGTCTCCTCGTCTGATATGTCGCATATCAAGTCTAGGGGTGGTAAACGTCAGACCCCAATAACCGATAAGTCGTGCCGATCTGAGGCTCATAACCGGTCGAGAAACTGCTGGTAACACTTACCAGTAAATCTCTAAATCAGCTCTGGCCAGGGACTTCCCTGTTATGGCCAATCGAGCACAGCGCAACATCAACCCCCAATACCGGGAGAGACGAAACCCCTCCTATCGCTCATTGCCTCCATGTGACTCGGGACTGTACCCAAAAACCACCATTTTGCACGCCCTCTTGGACGTGGTAAGGTGGAAATCAAAGCACGGTGGGAATCACACAAGACTCTATGACGATCTTGGGTCTACAGACTAACCTGCACAAGTGTCACCAGAGAACTGCATTCTGACATGAGGTATAATACCATCTGGGAGTTCTCGGCGAGTCCGTCCAGTGTACCCAGTCTCCACTGAGCACCCGTATACCATCTCTGATGTCAAACACCAATGGATATGGGATCATCCATCGCCCATCTCATGGGTCGAGAAGCGTATACGCAAGTCTAATCTGGTATGTCGATGCCCTGTCTTGATACACCTACGACTAGGAACATTAAAGGATGTACTTATGGACTACCATGGCCCTACTAGTATGATCTGCATCATAGTCCTGGTAGTCAAGTACACATCCTAAGGGCTTTACCAACATGTAACTATAAGACAGTATCAAGAGACAAGTATACATGTTAAGATAAAGAGCAACCAGATAGCATACTATCATATCGAGCAAGAAAGTCCTCTCTATATATGTCCAAGCATCCAATATAATATACATCATTTGTACAATACTGGCCTCTAGGGCATACATACAACTAACACAGTTGATCCATTAGCTTTGGGGTACTGGGCTGCTGTTGGGTGTTCGCGACGAGGGTTGCCTTCCCTTTACCCTTGTCGTTTTGCGGTTCCGGCTTCGGGGAAGACGGTCTGTGACCCATTTGATCCATTTGAGCCAGCTTGTCAATTAGGGCCTGGAACGTGGTCGGTTTAAAGAACATCATGAACTGTGAAATTGTTGCATGAGGGTCTAGGGTGCCCACGAACATGCCTACCGCTGGTGCTTCTTCGATGCGCTGCTTGCACTTCGACCACAAGTTCCACCATCGGATTGCATATTAAACCCAAGTTTCGCCCGGCTTCACCCTCGCATTAATCAACGCTGTTATCGGGGTGCGTTCACTGGCGCTCGCGAATCGCTGAGTGAATAACAACTTCATCTTTGCGAAGGTTTTGACGGAGTCGTTCGGAAGCTCGGAGTACCATTCAAACGCCGTCTCCGATAAGCTGCCGACGAATTGGTGAAGCAAGAGCTTATCATCGCCGCCGGTGTTGCCACAAAGAGCCCTGAACTGGGCAACATGTTGATGGGGATTGCCTGTCCCCTTGTAGATATGGAATTTTGGGATCGTGTAGCCTGGCGGGTATTTGATCTGATCATACCAGCTCGGATATGGTTGCCCCGTTTTGACAACTTGGCCGGCTGCCTCAGTTGCCTGGTGAACTCGTATCTGCTGGGCTATGTAGTCATCCAGGGCAGCTTTAGAGATCGTTTCCTCTTTGGCTGTTGAAAGAGCCGGAGGTGAATTTGACATTTCTCCTCTGTCATCTTCAAGGATAATTGGAGGGTCTTCGGCTGGGGGATCCGGCTGGATCATCATACCCATCATGTCCTGGAACAGAAGGGCCATTCGTTTTATATTGGCTGCTTGTTCCGCAGCCTCTCTGTCCTTCTTTTCAAGTATCCTGCGAAGGAATTCGGCATCGGTTTCTTGCTCTTGTCGCTGATCCGAGGATGCTTCTGGGCTTTCTTTTGGCCCGGTGAGTGCGGCCATCGCGTTCATCATCTCTTGGAACTTCTGCTGCTGCTCTTGAGCCTTAGTCACTGATCGCGTGAGCGGTCGATGACCTGTGGATATGCGGCTATCCTCTTTCCCGGACGCCATGTAGACGGTATGTACCACCATGCCCCCGGACTTAGGAAGTTTAGGCTCACTGCCTTTGACATTTGCCGCAGGTGTGGAGATTTTCTCTGGCCTTCTTCTCTTATGGGCCATCGAAGTTGAGGGGGCTGTTGCTGTGGGCACCCAGGTAGCCGTCATCTTCCGTGGCTTAACAAGACGGTTTTCTTCCTGTCGGACCTTCGACTTCTTATGCTGGTGGGAGAAATTCGGATCAACCACCGATTCTCGGACTCGTCGCCAAATTTTGTAGACTTTGGAAGATAGCCATTGAGGGGACGGCTCCGGCTTTGTTTCTACGACGGTCTCTACCGGTGGAGGAGATCTTTTGAGCACCGCAGTTGGTGAATTTCTGCGTACCCTATTCAGCGGCTCAAAGCTGTTCCCGGTTGGAACAACAGCATTAATTTCCACCGTTGGAGCTGGTGGAGTTAGCCCAGAGGGGGAGTTTCCCCCAGCCTTCCTTATCCGGCGCCAGTGGCGACGTCGGGCATGACGAGTTGTTGGGATTGGTTCAGCGACGGCTTTGTCTTGCCCCCTGTTCAGGTGAGGGGCTGTTGCCGGTGTCAGCCTCTTGAAAACTGACGTCCGTTGAGAAGCCGTGTCCAACCGGCCAAAGACAGATTTTTGAGCGGGAGCGGGGATGGGAGCATTCAGTCTTGCGAAGACCGACCCTCTGGCAGGAGAAGCCGCCTTGACGACTTCAGGAGCAGGGATGGCTATCTTCTTTGGGATGGCCACTTCAGGTATTATGGGCTTCCTGGTAGGCCCTTTGGAGCTCGAGTTCAGCCTGGTGAAGACCGAGGAGTTGGAATCGGACGACCCGTTGAGAGGGGCCGTGGTAGTAGCATGTCGATCGAAGACCAATTTGTTTGAAGCTTCTGATACGGGTAGAGGGATGGTGAAGCTCGCGGGCGGGAGCATGGTCCCGAAAAATAGCCCCGTGGTGGCTTGAGTAATCTGCTCCATGGGCATCGTGAACAAAGAGGCCAGTCGGGGCCCGTAGGTTATGCCCCCAGTCGAGGCGGAGCGTAGGTCGCAGTTGCATGTGGAACACTTTGAGCAGGTGCCAGCCATTGATCCTTTTGCTTTCTGCACCAAGCAAAACGCCAAATCTTATTACCTCGAAACCCAAGGGCAACCATCAGCAAACCGCGATTGGTTCGCGAATACGACACACGAAGTGTGGAGTGGAAAGAGGAAAAGGTCCCACCGGGCGTGCCAGAATCTGTTCCCAACCGAAAGACGGCGCAAGATGGGGACGTCTTGCCTGAAATTCGGGGCAGATGCTAATAGGTGCTATCCGTCCACCTCTTCGAAGATGCCAAGTTGATTTATGGTATCGTGTATCGAAGGTTTAAACGGATGCGGCCAATGTAACAGACTTCGTCAGATTCCCCCTCGTTTGAGGGGTTTTTGATTGTGGGGACGCTCTTCCCTGCAGGCGCAAGCCCCTGCAGTTAATTATGCTACCGCATCGCGGTAACAACTTTCTCCTTCTCCATATGGTCACTTCGTGTTGTGGTGTTTGTTTTGTGTTTGGTTGCCCGTGGATTGTATACGGAGACTAAGTTATGTTGTTGCCCGTAGGGCGTGGACTAGTCCAAATCCGTATCTCTCTTAGATTTGGTTTTGGGGGTTTGGGTTTAAGGACATGTTAGCCTCATTTGAGACTAAGATCAACTTAAACGTTTGTTAAGGATACGTTAGTCTAATTTTAGACTAAGATCAACTTAACGGTTTGTTAAGGATACGTTAGTCTCATTTCAGACTAAGATCAACTTAACGAGATCGTTTAGATCCAACAAAAGAGCATTTGGGCTCTATTGTTTAGTTTAGGGACATTGCGGTCAATTACCAGTTTAAGGACACGGTGGTCCAATGTTAGTTTTAAGACATTGCGGTCAAGGTTAAGGACATCATAGTCCATGGGTTTAAGGACTCCACAGTCCGGTGTTAGTTTTAAGACATCACGGTCAAGGTTAAGGACGTCATAGTCCGTTGTTAGTTTTAAGACATCCCAGTCAAGGTTGAGGACATCATAGTCCGTTGTTAGTTTTAAGACATCCCGGTCAAGGTTGAGGACATCATAGTCCGTTGTTAGTTTTAAGACATCCCGGTCAAGGTTGAGGACATCATAGTCCGTTGTTAGTTTTAAGACATCCCGGTCAAGGTTGAGGACATCGTAGTCCATGAGTTTAAGGACCTCATAGTCCGTGAAATGTATGGTTGTTGGGACTCGTCACCTCTTTGAAGACGTTGAGGAATTACAACGACAAATATCAAAGGAGTGAAGAGATGTACCCTTGAACCAAGATAGATTAAATGATTTATAGCCCAATTTGGAACCAAGACCAATTAATTATATTGTGAGCCCATTGGCTCAGTTAAGTCTGGATTGAGGACTTATGGCCAACTTGGGCTAAGTCCAATTAAGTCTGACCCTTTGTTGGACTGTTTGACATTTGTCTGGTTCTAGTCCACAAGAGTTTTGAGGGACTTAATAACATTTCTGTTGTAGCTCTGGATGTTATTCAATTTTGAGGTTCAATTGAAGGGGAGGCTTTGCCTCTGAAAGATTAGCCAATTTGGCTAGAAGTGGTGCTAAACACCAAATAACAAAAGTGTTAAACACTAAAGACAGAATTCTCAAACTAGTGTTACACACTAAAAAAACAATCAATGTTAAACACTGGAAATATAGTTTTTGATTTAGTGTCAAACACTAGAAAACAATCAGTGTTAAACACTGAAAATAGGGTTTTCAAATTAGTGTTAAACATTAAGAAAAATCAGTGTTAAACACTGGGACTAAAGATCTCTAATTAGTGTCAAACACTAAAGAAAGAGAGGTCACGTGTGGACACGTGAGAGCGTCCAAGGGTGAGATCAGATTCCCCTTATTCTGTTCTGCAAAAAAAAAAAGTGTTGAATACTTTCTATATTTGATTTTGGAGCATCACGTGCTGACACGTGACGGGGATTTGTGCGCTGATTTGCCAAGGGGTCACGTGGTAACACGTGAGAACGCCCAGAGCTTCTGTTTCTTTTATTTTTTCTTTCTGTGCTTCAAGGGTCACGTGGAGCACGTGAGGCGTTGCCTCTGAGTTCTTTTCTGTGGATCTTTATAGGGGTCACGTGGGGACACGTGACCTAGTTTTATTCCTTCTTTTCTGATCACTGCGGATTAGGATCACGTGTCGTCACGTGACCAATGTTCTTTATGCGCATGGAGATCTTTCAAGTCTCTTTGTTTTAAGAATTAAATTCTCTGTAGGGTTAAACCCTAATCACGATTTTGGAGGAATTAAATTCCCGTTATGAAAGAATTAAATTCTTATGTAGGGTTAAACCCTAATTTCATTCATCTTGAAGGAATTAAATTCCTATAATTTTGGAGAATCGAATTCTCATATAGGGTTAAACCCTAATTTTATTTTGGAGGAATTAAATTCCTATAATTTTGGGAGAATTAAATTCTCTAAACTCAATTCTTCCTCTAAGTTTTAGATCTGCATGGCATGATCTCGACCCGATGAGAATTAAATTCTCAACTTATGGGGAGATGTACACTTTACAGATCTTCAACCAAAGAAAGAACTAAGTTCTTTGGAAAAGAGTTAAACTCTTAGATCTTTGAGAATTAAATTCTCTTTTTTCTGAAGTTTTGATCCTCTTTCTTTTTCTCACCTAGAGTTTTCTTTCTGAATTTTCAAGATGCTAAAATACTCTTCAAAGTTTTTCTCTTCAAAATTCTGTCTCTCTCTTTTTTTTTATTCTCCCTTCTCAACTCCTATTTATAGGAGGAGGAAAAGAATCAATTTGTTTAGTAAATCTCTCACTGAAAGATTTGATTTGTTTTCATCATTAGTCTGAGCCTTTAGATTACTAGGTGAATTTTATTCACCGTTGGATGTTTTAATCCAAAGATATTCTATTTTTTATTTCGGTGGGATTTAGGGGAAATCTTTCCTTATCCAAGATTTTTCCATAAATTGGTGATATTTAATCACCCTTGGATTCTTAATCCAACGGTTCTCCATAATTCTTCTCCATTTTGGAAAGATTTAAATGATCTTTTTTAGAATTTAATTCTGTTAAACCGTAAGGCTTTTAAAGCCAATCACGTGTTGACACGTGACCTTTGATCACGTGTGAGCACGTGACCCCCCGAATGGACTCCTCTTCTGTGCTCTGTTTTGTGCCGCTGCTTTAACCATCACGTGCCGACACGTGACCATTGGTTACGTGTGAGCACGTGATGTCTCTTTTTAAGTTTTTTCCTGATTTTTAATCAGGGAACAAACCTAATACAAGAATTTGGGTCTCTATTTATAGGACATAGAAAACCCTAGGTTTACAATCGCCGCATGTATGATTTTACAAAAATTCCCTTAGGTAAACTAGTCAACGCGCCGCCAATCGTTCTGGAAAATTTCACCCAATACGTGTCATACACGGCCGCGGAACCGCGGCCATAGGCCAGGTTTGGCCGCGGTTCCGCGGCCAAAGAGGAGGCTTGTTGGGTGGTTTTTGGTCTGTTGCTTTTGGTTGACTTTTTCTTCCCGTTTCTTCAGTTGGTTCTCTTGGATATCTTCTCGTTCTCTCCCAGATCTCCGCAGTGAATAATTGTAGTGGACTTTTACCACTTGCTTCGTGTCGAAGTCTTGAACCTTGACCTGCCTTTGTGCTTTGTGAAATTTTCCATTGATCTTCGTTTAGTTTTCAAACTGTAGGCAAGATAAAGATTCTCTGTTTGTTGGTCGAAGTCTCACTTTTATATCATCTTTTGTCTTTTTCACTGTTTTTGTTCCGAGAACCTGTAACCTGTAACTATGTAGCAGATATTGGTCAAAAGCACCTGTTTATTTGTAAAATGAATAAGAATGGGGAATGTAATAATGTAGTATTATGATATGAACAATGGCCGAGCAGGGTTGCTGCTCGGTGCCTCTTGGCGAGGGCTTTGGTCCTTGGCGTTGTGGGGTAGGGAAGCTACCAGCCAGGGACAGCCGTCCAGGGTAGCTACAGTGCTGCTTCTTGGCGAGGGCTTAGATTCCCGGCGTTGTGGGGTAGGGAAGCTACCGGCCAGGGATAGCCGTGCAGGGTAGCCGCAGGGCTGCCTCTTGGCGAGGGCTTAGATCCCCGGCGTTGTGGGGGTAGGGAAGCTACCGGCCAGGGATAGCCGTGCAGGCGCTGCCTCTTGGCGAGGGATTAAATCCCCGGCATTGTGGGGGTAGGGAAGCTACCAGCCAGGGATAGCTGAGCAGGGTAGCCGCTCAGCTGCCTCTAGGTGAGGGTTTAGACTACAAAGAGAGAACTCTTCTTTTTGCAATGTTCTAACGTTCCCTTCTTGTTATTCGAATGAAAAGGACTTCTTAGAAAAAATTTACATTGTCTTTGTGCAAGGAGAGGTGTACACTCATAGGTAGCGTGTTCACTGGTACAGCTTGAGCTTCTCGGCGTTGTAAGGACGTGGAAACTTGCGCCCGTCTGCGTCCTGTAAGCAGTAGGCTCCGCCGGGAAGTACCTCGGTGATGAGGAAAGGACCGTCCCATTTCGGAGAGAACTTATGCAGCCTACCTTGATCGCCGAACTCGTTCCGCCGTAGGACCAGGTCTCCGGTCTTGAAGGAACGAGGCTTGACCCGCGCGTTGTAGTATCGGGCAGTTTGCTGCTAATAGGCGGCAAGCCTGATCTGAGCCCGGTCCCATTTCTCCAGCAATATGTCCAGGTTGGTCCATAGTGCCGTGGTGTTTGCTTCGTCGTTGAAGTATTCGACCCGGTGACTGGGTAGCCCGATCTCCGTCGGGACCATCGCCTCGGTCCCGTAGCAGAGGCTGCAAGGGGTTTCCCCGATGGGGGGGCTTCTTTGACGTGCGTAGGGCCCATAAGACCTGGGGAAATTTCTCGACCCAACTGCCTTGGCGCCCTTCCAAGCGGGTACGGAGACCCCGGAGGACATCCCGGTTGGCGACTTTGGCCTGCCCGTTGCATTGGGGGTATGCGACCGCGGCGAATTTCATGAGGATATGATATTCATTGCAGAAATCTTTCACCTTCTCGTTCTCGAAGTTCGTCCCGTGGTCGGTAATGATACACCTCGGGATGCCGAACCAGAATATCTGGTTGTTATGCAGGAATTTGATGGTCGTGGCAGCGTCCGGTTTTCTGATGGGGACGGACTCGATCCACTTCGTGAAGTAATCCACCACGACGAGAGCATATTTGTGCTCTCCTGTGCCGGTAGGGAACTGGCCTATCATGTCCAATCCCCATTGGGCGAACGGCTACGGTGAGGTCAACGCGGTTAGCTCGGTGGCCGGGAAGCGAGATATGCTTCCGTGGAGTTGGCAGCTCTTGCATCTCCGGACGAGCTTCTGGGTGTCCTCGTGGATAGTTGGCCAGTAGTACCCCTGGAGCAACGCCTTTTGGATTAGGGCCCGGGCCCCTTGGTGTGCGCCGCCGACCCCTTCATGGATTTCGCGGAGGACGTAGTCGGCTTCGTAGGGGTCGACGCACTGGAGTAGGGGCTGAGTGAAGGATTTCTTGTAAAGGTTCCCATTGCTCCAGACGAAGTGACGGGCTTTGGCTCGGAGACGGCGGCTGCTCGCTGATCTTCTGGGAGCGTACCATCCCGTAGGAATTCCACGAGGGGCTTCCTCCAGTCTTGGTTGCCTTCCTGCGCTGCGTATACATGAAGCATCATCGCCCCATCTTCCACGCTGGGCCATGACTAGGTCTCGAAGATGATATGTCGCTTGTTGTTGGCCGAGTAGGATTAAGCAGTTGCTCAGGGCGTCGGCTTGGGCGTTTAGCTGCCTGGGTATTTGCTCTACCTGGACTTCGTCGAAGTTCTTCCGAAGTTTTCTTACCTCGGCCAGGTACTTCACCATTAGAGATCCCCGAGCCTCGAAGTGACTGGTCACTTGTCTGACAACTAGGGCTGAGTCGCTGCGGATTCGAATTGTTTTCAGCCCCAGCCCGGAGGCCATGCGCAGTCCGGCCAGCAGGGCCTCGTACTCCGCCGCGTTGTTTGAGGCCTTAAATCCGAGCTTTAGGGAGTACTCCATTTCTGCCTCGTTCGGGCCCCGAATGATGAGGCCGGCGCCACAGCCTTCCTCGGTCGAGAACCCGTCGACGTAAATGACCCACTCTGGGACCGAGCCGGGTTTCCCCACGATTGGGTGCTGAGCTGCGAGGGCCGGTGGGGACTCCGGCCCCTTGCTGGGGATGGTGCACTCGACGATAAAATCGACCAAGGCTTGCGCCTTGATGGCCTGCCTTGGGCGGTATTTTATGTCGAACTGGGACAGCTCCCACCTCCACTTCTCTAATCGACCCGAGGATTCAGGTGAGGCGAGGATAGCCCCTAGCGGGCGCTCGGTGAGAACGAGGATAGTATGCGCCTGGAAGTAGTGTCGCAGCTTCCTTGAGGCCACAACGAGTGCCAAGACAATCGTCTCTATGGCTGGGTATCTCGTTTCTGCATATTTGAAGACGTGGCTCACGTAGTACACCGGTTTTTGCGCTCCACCGACCTCTCTTACGAGCACTGAGCCCGCTGCTTGGTCGGATACTGCCAGGTACAGAGATAGCTCATCTCCCTCTACTGGTCGGGTGAGCAGCGGTGGCATCGCGAGATGCCTTTTTAACTGGTCGAAGGCGGTCTGACACTCTTCCGACCACTCGAACCTCGGAATTTTCTTCAGAGCTTTGAAGAATGGAGGGCATTTTTCCCCAGACCTCAACATGAAGCGGCTCAGAGCGGCCATCCGCCCCGTCAGTCGCATGATCTCGACGTTGGTCTTGGGCACGGTCATATTAAGGATAGCGTCGATTTTTTCCGGGTTAGCCTCGATCCCGCGGTGGGAGACCATGAAACCGAGGAACTTTCCCCCGGTGATCCCGAATGCACACTTGGCTGGGTTCAGCTTCATCTTGAACTTGCGAAGTACTTCGAAGGCCTCACCCAGGTCCTTGGTATGGTCGGTCGACAAGACCGACTTGACCAGCATATCGTCAACGTAAACCTCCATGTTCCTGCCGATCTGTGGCTTGAACATGCGGTTGACCAGCCGTTGGTAAGTGGCCCCGGCATTTTTGAGTCCGAAGGGCATCACCTTGCAGCAGTATACCCCCCGGTCCGTTGTGAATGCGGTGAGATCTTCGTCTGCCAGATTCATGCAGATCTGATTGTAGCCGGAGAAGGCATCCATGAAGCTCAATAGCTTGTGGCCTGCCGTGCCGTCGACGAGCTGGTTTATCCGAGGCAGGGGGTAGTTATCCTTAGGGTAGGCCTTGTTAAGGTTGGTGAAGTCGACGCACATGCGCCACTTCCCGCTTGACTTCTTGACCAGGACGATGTTCGCTAGCCATTCTGAATAGGGTACATTCAGAATGAAGTCGGCGGCGAGGAGCTGATCTACCTCGTCCTCGATGGCCCTCTGCTTGATCCGGGCAAAGCTTCGCTTCTTCTGCCTGACGGGTCAGGCCATAGGATCTCCCCCGAGCTTGTGGGATATAATTTTGGGGTCGATCCCCGGCGTGTCAGCAGGCGCCCAGGCAAACATGTCGGAGTTGTTCCTGAGGAAACGAACCAGGTCGTCTCACTGAGGACCTGTCAGAAGTGACCCGGTCTGAAGGAGCCTTCCGTCCTCTCCTTCTATAAGGGGACCGCTGTCAGAGGCTCTACTGGGGTCCCTCGGACCTCTTTTTACTCGTGGCGAGTATCCAGGGAACCCCTGATGTCTCCCCCACCTTCGACATCGTCGGCCGGCCCCTCTGACGAAGATGTTGCGGTGAAGCAAACCTTTGCAACTCGCTGGTCTCCATAGACCCGACCTATTCAGCCCTGCTCGAGAGGGAACTTCATCTCCAGGTGGTAGGTCGATATCTGGGCCCGGAGGGAGTTCAGCGTTGGGCGGCCGAGGAGGATGTTGTAGGCCGATGGGATTCTTGCTACGATGAATTCCACCGGCACTGTCCGCGTATGGACGGCCTCCCCGACGTTGAACTGCAGAGTGATTACTCCTTTCGCCGGGATGGAGTGGTTAGTGAATCCTGAAAGGACGTGGGAGGTCGGCCTTAGGTCTGCCATGGTGAGCCCCATGCGCAGAAAACAGTCGTAAAAGAGTGTCTGCCGAGCTTCCCAAGTCGACCAGGATCCTGTGCACCTCGTATTGATGGACCCGAGCCGTGATCACCAAGGGGTCGTTGTGGGGCAGGGATATGCTCTGAAAGTCCCCGTCGTCAAAAGTGATCGGCTCGGTCTCCCTGGCCTTCTTCCTTGGCCGGCCGTCGGCCCTCGGGGATGGCGTGGGGTGCTAAGCCTCGTGGGCACTCGATGTACTCCCCGCCGTCGCGACCATGACTCTGGACGAGCCTCGATTCCTTTCGGTAGGGTTCCTTACGTCCCCTGGCGGGGTTATTTTTGAGCTGCCGTGGGGAGTCTCGCGTGCGCGACCTCGTCAAGGGAGGAGGTGCCGGTCATGCCTGCGAACAGGCGAGCTGACCGCCATCGCCTCGCAAGGGACAGGGGTGCGACGAGACTCTGGGCGAAACTCTCTGGCGTAAGACCTCGGAGCCAAACTTAGCGGTGCCCACCGAGTTCTCGAGCACGTCGGCCCAGGAAAGCCGCGGTCGTCGGAAATGATGAGGCGGCGGTTGGCGCTTGGATCGTCTTGATGATCGCTCGCCATTGGAGTGAGATCAGGAGGCGAACTTTTGTTTTTGTGGAATTAACGGTTTCCACAGACGGTGCCAGCTGATGGAGGGTGGAATCTCCTTCAGATGTTGCTTCCTGTTGATCTGCTGATGGCGGTGATGAGTGGCTGAGATTTGATCTGGAAGCAGACTCCTGAAGCGTGTGGATCTCAATGGGTTTGGAGTTGCTGAGCTGAGTTACCTGCAAGGAAGTCCCGGGGTGGTTGGACCACCGAGGACCCTCCGACGATCAAGTTAGTGGGGTAATCCGAGCAGAGTAACGGCTTAGTAGATTAGAATTGGCTTACCTTGACCATTTGAAAGAGGGGTTTAAATAGTGGTGGCAGCAGGTGCAGTAGTCGCGAGAATCACGTCGGCCGTTACGCTCCCGACGTTACGCTCGCGTGATGAGCGGGACCTCCCATTAATGGCGAGACAGGCTCGTTAATGGGGGATCGTGGTGGCGTGGAACGTGGGATGTGGCCGGCGAAGATCTCGCGTATGGCGAGATTCGCGGGATGGCAGTTACGCCTGCAAGCGGTGCTATTGGCCGGTCGATGGACCGAGGAAGATGACCTCGGCGGGAGAGCTCGTGGACGAGCGGGGGAGCCGAGGCATCTTGTTTCCGCGGTAGCTCGGGAATGAGCTGTGAGGCCGAGGAGGCCAATTGTGCTGGGGCTCGGAGGCGAGCCAGCCTCGTCGGTAGGACGTGCATAGGAGCAGTCTGGTCGGCCCCTGTAGGTCCTTTCTTACATGCTCCGGGACACGTTATCTGCTACGTGTCATGATCTGGGAGATCACCGATATCGAGCCACATCACTAAGATATAATTATACTGGCTCTTCTAATGTATTTTTTCCTTTTCTTTTTTGTTATTGATCTGTTTATATTAAGTAATCTTTTGCAATTGCTATGGCACTACATATATAATATATAGGTCTTGTATTGTGTACGTACCTAAAGAATATTGGTTTTCTTTACTACCAAAACCCACATAACTTTATGGGCATCTCTTTCAATTATGTAGATTGTAAGAACCCTAGGTAACAACATTTACACTTGCTTGAGATAGAGTTCAAGCCAAACTATTTCGACATGAAATCACTTAAAACCATTTTTTTTATTTAAACTACAGTCAACAAATGATGGTATGTCAATTTAGCATTAAAAAACATTGATTTTTAAGTTTGCTTTGTTGCTTCATTTGTCTCCACCTTCCAACTTATAGTTATAAATTTTTCTCATGACTCGGGTGAAATATTAGTAGTCTAAGAACATTCATGTTCAATTTCTTGTGAATCCTTCTCATTTTCATTAAAATAGAATTCATTTATAGCTATAACAGTTTACTCTCTTCAAGACCTTCAACGATTGAACGTTAAAATAAAGATAGATTTTAAACAAAACAAAATTGAAGTTTTAAAGTTTGACCAAAGGTTCCTGGTTCGTGTATTCCAATAAGCGTAAGCACTTACTGTTAATTTACATCATATTGTCTCAGGTCTTAACTTAGACGGGATATTTTGTTAGGCTGTTTTAAATCACGTCGTTTAACACATAATAGAAATATGTAAATTGTCATCAAAAGAGATTTCATTCATATCGATTTTTGGACTACTTTGATACATAGATATTTCTTTGCATCTCAAATTTATACAAAGAGAATAAAAAGAAATACAAGTGCACTTTGAAAAGTGAAGGATGGTTTAATATCAAAGCTGATATCATTTTAAGAAGCTAAGTGGGCACTTCCATTTATGGGACCCAAACTTTGTCAAATTAAGGCAAATATGGGTACTTTCATATGGGACCCACCGCCAAAATGGTTCCAAGCATGAGCGGGTAACTCCAAGTGGGACCCAAACATCATTTAGGTATTATGCAAATACCTCTATAGGACTGACCAAACATGGCATATGTGGGTCCCTTTTGAGAGATACCTGATGTGCGTGTATCTTTTGAGAGTTGCCTTATGTGCGGGTATCTATTTGAACGGTACTCGACTTGCAGGTATCTAGTTGGGAGATACCCGACAAGTTGGTGGGATCGGTTTTGAAGTTCCTGTTTGCGGGAAGTTATTTAGGGTTCCCAACATCGGGAATTTATTTGGGGTTCCCGACCTTACTTATTATGAAGACGGGTACTTCATTTGAGGTATATTTGGTCATGCCCAAGTTGTGTGAGCATAATTATATGCCTTATATCCAAATTTGTTTTGAAAAGAACATAGAATTTTACTCTTTCGTTTAAGGACATAAGTTTGATTCTCATGTCCATGCATGGTATTGTTTCGAAACTTAATGAGTTAGGTTTCATATGTTTCGAATGCTTCGCAATTTGGTGCTCTCTGGTGAGTTATGACCGTTTTGCTAAGGTGTGTCTGAGCAGGCAGACTTAGCCCGAGAATGTGGATACCTTTTTGAGATATCAGAAAATTTATTATTTTAAAACCATTCATCTTCTTGTATGGTATTGTTTCGAAGTTTAATGAGTTAGTTTTCATATGTTTCGAATGGCTTACAATTTGGTGCTCTCTGCTGAGAGTATGGTCGTTTTGCTCAGATGTGTTTGAGTTGGCAGACTCAACCCGAAAATCTGTTTTGAAAACATAAGGTTTTTTTTCTATGTTTAAAGTTTTGTTTGAGGACATAAGTTTGATTCTATGTCCGAAGTCTGGAAAAGTGAGTTTCTCCTTATTTTCAAGTTATGTGAAGAATATAAGGTTATAGCCCATATTCTTATAATATGCAGAAAATAAAGTTTCCCCTATTTTCTAAAGAGTATATTAAAATTGCTCTCATATTCTCTATTTGTCAAAAAACGTGGAATTAATCATATTCGTAAGTCTTTCGTGGAATACTTGATTGTGGGATTGGTAAGAATTCCCCAAGTTCTCAATCCTAGTATTCTATGGCATATGCCACTTTAAAAGAGAGAAAGAAGAAGAAATTGTTGAGAGAAGATCTTTATCAAGTTTCCACCTATATTCCTCTTCTCAAAGCCAAGAGCAAAATAAATACCCGAGTCTTCAAAACCTGTATAATGAGAGTTCTTTTGTTGAATAATGAGGGATCTTTTTTTCCTTGTTTAGGGGCGCACGCGCGCACACTATCATTGTACCCGCGCTACGCGCAGGAAAAACATGAATCAAGGACAATAAGATGATGAAGTTGTTTTCATGTTAAAATTTAAATTCTATAGTCATAATGCTCGCACTCTCTACTTATCTTGATTATACTCAATGATTAATGGATACTTAAGAGACTGTAAGTTATATTTTTATTTTAAATTAGAATTAAGAATATGTATTTTTTTGTTTCTTTGAATTGAAAAGACATGCAAAGCACTAATGAATGATAACATTTAAGGTACATGATATTTATTTATCCTAAACATATAAAATGTGAAAGCACAACGTTATTTTAAGGAAAATGTACATTATTAGTCATCCATTTCATTGAAACAGACGTATAATATAAGCAAAAAATCATGTCTTAAGTATAGACAAAATACATCACCATATCCGTATTCCATCAGAAAATAAAATAACACTAAATAACAAACCGAGAAAAAACTTACAATCTCACAGCAGCCTAATATTGTGGGATACTTGGAAAATGAATGAAATGGCCTTATATAGAAGAGTAAGAGTTTAAAAGGTAATAGAAAAATAGAATATTAATACGTATATCATTTTAGTTTGTTAATAGGGTATTACTTTTTGAACTTTTACTCTTATCATAATTCACTCTACATTTGAACGGTTTTCAATAAAGCAGATTTGACAAAACATAACTTGTCTGATTTGATAGCATCGTAACTTGAGTAAATTAAATAAAAATATTTGGAAAACATAATATTTGATATTGTTTAGTGGTGAAGAACACAACAAAAAATGAATGACGCCAATATTTTCGATTTCAATGTTTTGTCCTGAGACTATCATCATTCAACAACAAACTAAAACCGGTTACGATATGAAAATTATATTTAGCAACAAAAGAAGATGTTAGTTTCTTGCTTACAAAAATGAACCATTACAAAATGATCAAAGATTTCAATATGCTATCCAGCAAATATGACACATATTTCTGAAACTTAAAAATTAAAAAAAAAACTTTGAAAACACAATCAGTTAAGAGATGGTAGCAATGTTTCCATTGGAATTAATTTTCAAAAAATTTGTAGCACTCGTACATCCATCGATAAAACTGACCGCAAAACGCCCTCGGAAGTCAATATTATCAACTCAGTAGCCATCACTTTTTGCCTTCACAACCCCTCAACAGAGCTTATCCTTGCAAGGAGATCTCGGCTCCATCTTCAACATCGCCCTCGTCCAACTTTTATTTGTAATCTGCAAAGCATCTCTTCTGCATCTGTGTACTATCGGATTGCCCGATCTCGAGCACTCTTTAACTTCATGACCAGCGCATAAAATATCGCCGTAAGAAACTTTGTTCAGGATTTCTATAGCATGTACCCGTGTATATGTATCAAAAAACAGTTTGATCCCGACCACGTATGCCGCTGCAAAGTGGCCACCGGTCAGCGCTGTCTTGAGATACTCCATACCCAAAGTCATCCTTCCTAAGTTGTATATATCTTCCTATAGGTTTAAAGAAAAACCCAACATCGAAGAATATATATATATATATATATATATATTCTTCGATGTTGGGTTTTTCTTTATATATATATATATATATATAGCAAGATATGTTTTAAATACAATTATTTACCAGTCCAAGAATGAAGTTGGCATCAAGATTGCCGCTATTTGCACAGTTTCGAAGCAAAATTAGACATGCACAATTTTCCCACCAATACATCCTCAAGTACTTCTTAATCACCGAGATTGTACGTCCGACCATCTTATCTTTGGACACCCGATAAAAACTTTTACATCTAAAATGCATACAAAACGACAGTAGATAATTCATATGTTGGTTCTGAAATTATAAAAAGTAATAAATGCTTACGTTGCACGTAGGTTTTTAACATCGTCGAGAGGAGCCGAGGACTTGGAGACGACTTGCATGGCTATTTCGATGAACATGTCTTGTGAGAGTGAGGTCACAATCAACGTCTTACTTTTTTATGGCCTTTCTTCGTTACCGATGGACCAAGCTTAAGCTTCATTATGGACAACTTGAGTACTTGAAATGGCCAGGCACAAGTGTTTGTGAGAAAATGCATGATCATGGTTTATGCATATATAAATATGGTAATTATCTTAGTAGGAGTAAGTCACCAAATCAGTTTGAACTTTAAAATTAGAAAGTAGCGAATGCAATTATGGTGAATTGGAAATGTATAGCTTCATGTGTCCCATCATGCATTTTTCTTCATTTTGATGTCATATCATATATAAATAGGCATGAAGAAAAAACACATGATTGGATAAATGAAGTATATGTATTTATAGCTAATATCATAATTGCACTATGCATGTGAAAAATTCTCAATAAAGCATATTCTGACAAAATATAATTTGACCGATTTAATAGTATCGTAAGTTGAGTAAATTAAATAAAGATATTTGGAAAAGACAATACTTTATATTGTCTAGTGGCAGAGAAGATAACAAAAAGTTCTTCAGCCGCGAAAATAGGGAATGCAATTAGGGTGAATTGGAAATGCTGGTTTCATGTGTCCCATTATGCATTTTTCTTCATTTTGATGTCGTGTCATATATAAATAGTGTCATATATAAATTGGGATGTATAAAACGCATGATTGGACGGATGAAGTCTATGCATTTATAAATCATATCATAATTTCACTCTGCATGTGAAAGATTCTCAATAAAGTATATTCTGGTAAATGTATAATTTGACTGATTTGATAGTATCGTAACTTGACTAAATCAAATAAAAATATTTGGAAAAGATAATACTTGATGTTGTCTAATGGTAGAGAAGACAATCAAACATGCTTCAACCGCGAAAATAGAGAATGCAATTATGGTGAATTAGAAATGTTGGCTTCATCTATTTCATCATTCATTTTTCTTCATATCTCTATATATGATATTGTACGAACAATTACCTGTCCACCCAGCTTAATACTTTCCATTCGGTATATAACTTAACATTTAGAATAAATGAATATATATCGTTTGACTGACTGACTTTTATTTTCTTTTAGACTTACTATTTCCAATTTCTCATTGACAACAAATATTATATAACAAGCAAGGTATCATAAATATAATGATTTCAAGGATTTATAAAATATTCATGTAACTAAAGTTTACGTAATTGTATAAAAATGACTGAAAGGTGTTTTTACAGCACCACTACAAGGGTTTGGTAGTATCACACATGCCATATTAAAAAATTTATAGGGTGCTAAAGAAAACATCCTAAGGATCATACTAGAAAAGCTAGGGTAACAAAACTTTAACACAAACACAAGTGGTAAAAGGCTAGGGTTTAAGAATACAACCTTTGTAGCTCCCTACGCTAGACTCCTTGACCACTTGAGAGTTGAAAGAAACTCGCTTGACATCCTCTAGGTCCACGACGATCCACCCGGAGTCCTCTTTGTCCAAGCTCAAAGCTCCACTAGATCAAGAGAAGAAGTAGAAGCCAACACTCTAAACTAATGGGCAAGAGTAGTGTAGAATGGTGATGTGATTTGTTTTCTCACTTCAAAACCCTAACTTGATCACTCTTTTGTTCACTATCAAAACCTAAAGAGCAAGAGAGTGAGGAAGAAGAAGATGGCAAATGAAGAGCTCAAGATAATGATAAGTCTTGAGATAAGAATGAGAAAAGAAAATATATATATTTTCTTCTTCTCACTCTTAACCCAAGTTAATAAATATCTAGATATTTATCTTTGGATCAAAAATGGCCATGGAAAATAACACATGGTTAACATAAAGGTTAGTGGGGGGAATATAATAATCAACCATGAGTAATTATCCAATTCCATTTATCTTTTCCAAAAATAAATATCAACATATTTATTAAGATGTGAGTCTTATATTGCCACCATCCAATATATCAACAACCATGATAGAATTGTGTATGCATGTATGAGTGCATGCATATCCATATGTGCATCAAAGAGAATAAATGCATACATGCATGCATACAACAAAAGACAAGAAGGGTTTAAAGTGAAAAAGCTTATGGTCAATGATAAATCAACACTTGATTTAGCAAACCGGTCATATCACATACGACCTGACCAATAGCAAACCGCCCGATTAATATATAGTATCACATACTTGCGTTTAATCGGGTCCCCGTGCATATCTCATATGCACACCACATCGTTTAGTCTGGACTAGATAACTCCATTGTGGGACTCTAAGACTCGTCAATACGCCGGCAGTGGGCGATGATCATATCAAACGCCCCCAGGCCGCAAGAGGTCAGTTAAACGTAACGGCCACCCGGGGATTGAGCGATCAGAAGAAAACAAGCGAACCTGTCACAACTCCCGTCGAGCCAACCGGCAATACCACTGTACAGTCCGGTCTCTTCGTCATATATGCTGCATATCGAGTCCAGGGATGGTAACGTCGATCCCAATAACTCAATAAGTCGTGCCGATAAATGGTCTATAACAGATCGAGAAACTACTGATAACACTTATCAGTAAATCTCAACAGCCCTGGCCAGGGACTTACTAATATAGCCAATCGTGCACAACACAATATCAACTCCCAATACCGGAAGAGACGAAACCCCTCCTATCGCTCATCTTCTTCGTGTGTATCGGGACTATACCCAAAAGCCACCTGTTTGCACGACTCAGTAGAGCCGTGGTACGGTGGTAATCAAAGTACAGTGGGAGAACACATAAGACTCTATGACGATCTAGGATCTACAGACTAACCTGTACCAGTGTCACCTGAGAACTGCTATCCGACGATAGATATAATACCATATAAGAGTTCTCGGCGAGTCCGTCCAGTGTACCCAGTCATCACTGAGCACCCGTATACGATCTCGATGTCAAACATCAATGTATGTGGGAACATCCATCGCCCATCGTATGGGTCTAGTATCATATACGTTAGTCTACTCTGGTATATCGATGCTCCATCTTGATACACCTACGACTAGGGACATTTCAGGATATACTTATAAACTACAGACATCCCACTAGTATGATCTCCATCATAATCACAGTAGTCAAGCAAATATCCTGAGGGCTTTATCAACATGTGTAAATGAATAAAAGCATGATCAAGTCAACATGTCAGATAAAGAAGAATCAGATAGCATACTATCATGTCGAGCAAGAATGTACACTGAATATATATATATATATATATATATATATATATATATACATGTATAAAATACGTCCACTATCATATAATGGCCTCTAGGGCATACATATATCCAACAATCTCCCACTTGCACTAGGGCCAGTTATTGGCGTATTTCATACCCAACATCTCAAAAAGTCGCTCATGCTGCGGCTGAGGGAGGGCCTTGGTGAGTGGATCCGCAGTGTTATTCTTTGTGTCTACTCTCCTAATCTCGATCTCGCGGCGATCTACAATCTCCCGGATCAAATGAAAGCGCCTCAGGATGTGTCTGGACCGCTGATGGGTCCTGGGCTTCTTGGCTAACGCCATAGCCCTATTATTATCACAATACAATAGTATTGGATCAATAATAGTTGGAACTACTCCTAGCTCCGAGATGAACTTCCTCATCCAGACGGCTTCCTTGGTGGCATCATTCGCAGCAATGTACTCAGCCTCCATCGTAGAGTCTGCAACGGTATCCTGTTTGGAACTCTTCCAACTTACCGCCCCTCCATTGAGGGTAAATATAAACCCAGAGATAGATTTGCTACCGTTCTTATCGCTCTGGAAGCTCGAATCGGTGAAGTCTTCCATATGGAGATCTCCATTACCATACACCAAGAACAATTCTTTAGTCCTTCGTAAGTACTTAAGAATGTTCTTCACAGCTATTCAGTGATTCTCCCCTGGGTTGGATTGATACCTGCTTACTACACTAAGTGCATAAGCTACATCTGGGCGTGTAAATAACATCGCATACATTATAGATCCTACTACAGAAGCATAAGGTATAATACTTATGCGAGCTCTCTCTTCATCGGTCTTTGGGCAAGAGTCCTTAGAGAGAGTGACCCCATGGCAAGCGGGTAAGGCACCCTGCTTGGAGCCTTCCATACTAAACCTTTTCAGGATGGTGTTAATGTATCTGGTTTAGGACAATCCCAATAACCTCTTGGATTTATCCCTATAGATCCGAATGCCCAGAATGTATGTGGTATCACCCAGGTCCTTCATGGAGAACCTTAGTGATAAGAAAGATTTGACCGACTGTAGCATAGGAATATCATTTCCTATCAGAAGAATGTCATCCACGTACAATACGAGGAATGTGAGAGCTCTCCCTACAGCCTTCTTATATACACAAGGTTCATCTGGATTTTTGATGAAATCAAACTCTTTGATAACATCATCGAAACAGATGTTCCAACTCCGTGATGCATGCTTTAATCCATAAATGGATTTAAGCAATCTACATGCTTTCCCACTGCTCCCACTGTCAATGAAGCTCTCTGGCTGATCCATATAAACGCATTCTTCTAAATCTCCATTTAGAAATGCTGTTTTTACGTTCATCTGCCAGATTTTCGTGGTGAGCAACATTAGCAAGTAGGATCCGAATGGATTTAAGCATGGTTACGGGAGAAAAAGTTTCGTCATAGTCCAGACCTGGTCTTTGACGAAAACCCTTTGCCACAAGTCTTGCCTTATAGGTCTCTACCTGCCCATCTATACCAATCTTTCTTTTAAAGATCCATTTGCACCCCACAGGTTTCACCCTAGGGGGTACAACGTCCAAAGTCCATACTTTGTTGGTGTACATAGACTCTATTTCAGATCTCATGGCATCCGGCCACTTCACAGAGTCCCCACTCGTGATAGCTTGCTGAAAGCTGGTAGGATCATTATCCTCCATGATGCAGTCTTCTCTATCACCATCAATAAGGAAATCGTAGTACCTCTCCGGTGGGCGAGAAGTCCTACCAGACCTACGGAGTGGCCGAGGTTGCTCAGTTTCTGTTGCAACAGCCGGTTCAACCAAGTCATCATTTGTAATTTGTGTTTCTAGAACTTCTTCTGGATCTACCACACTGCCATCTGTATCATTTGTAAAAAACTCTTTTTTCCAAAAACGTGGCATACTGAGAAACAAACACTTTTTGTTCCTCCTTGTGGTAGAAAAGATATCCATAAGAATTCTTTGGATATCCCACAAAATTACACATGACCGACCGTGTCTCGAGTTTGTCCTGATTCTGCTTTTTAATATAGGCCGGATAACCCCAAATCTTAATTCGTTTAAGAGATGGTCTCTTCCCATGCCATATCTCATATGGTGTGGTAGACACGGTTTTGGTTGGGACCCTGTTCAGTAGAAACGCTGCAGTCTCCAATGCATGCCCCCAAAATAAGACGGGTAACTCAGCATCACTCATCATGGAACGGACCATATCTAATAGAGTCCGATTCCGTCGTTCTGACACACCGTTGTGCTGTGGTGTGTAAGGAGGAGTGAGCTGAGAGAGAATCCCATTCCATTTTATGAAGTCTGCAAACTCTGTACTAAGATACTCACCACCTCGATCTGATCGAAGTATTTTGATACTCAAGCCGGTTTGTTTTTCTACTTCGAGTTTATATTCAGTGAATTTCTCGAAAGCTTCGGACTTGTGCTTTAATAAAAATACATGACCGAATCTCGAGAAATCATCAGTGAAAGTAATGAAGTATGAAAAACTGCCTCTAGCCTGTGTAGACATTGGCCCACATGCATCACTATGTATGAGGCCTAAGAGCTCAGTAGCTCTTTCTCCGTGTCCGGTAAATGGAGTTTTGGTCATTTTACCCTTGATACAAGACTGGTAAGTTGCATAAGATTTATATTCAAAAGGGTTTAAATATCCATCTTTATGTAGCTTGTTTAGTCTTGTTTCGTTAATATGACCAAGTCTACAGTGCCAAAGAAAAGCTTCATTTATTTCTGAAAGTTTTCTTTTATTAGTGTGTTGTATGCTGAAAACTGTGTGTTGATTTAGGACGTATATCCTGTTATTAAGTGTACCATACCCAACCAACATTTGATTCAGGTGAATGTTCATAACATTGTTCTGCAATACAAAATTATATCTTTCATTGTCTAACAAAGAAACGGGTATTATATTACAAAGCATACTAGGTACATAATAACATGGGTTCAAAACCAATATACACCCAGACGGTAACCCCAAGTGATACTCTCCCACTGAAACTGTATGTACATTGGAACCATTTCCAACGTGGAGAGTATGGTCACCTGTCTTCAAAACCTTTCTATTTCTCAGCCCCTGCATAGAATTGCAAATGTGAGAACCTGAACTGGTATCTAATACCCAGGAAGCAGAGTTTATTGAAAAACAGTTTTCTGTCACAAACACACCTGAAGCGGAAGCATCCCCATTCTTCTTCTTGAGATCCAAGTACTCGGTGCAGTTGCGCTTCCAGTGTCCTGTTTTGTGGCAGTGATAACATTCCCCTTTCCCCGATTCCCGAGCTTTGGACTTGTCTTTCCCCTTAGCCTTTTTGATTCCACCCTTAGGTTTGGTGGGTTTCTTCTTCATCTTTCCATTGGCCTTAGCCTTCGGGCGAGAGGAGGAAGATGGCCCAACACTCAAAACGGGAGCTTTCACTGATTTCAGCATGCTCTCTGCACTCCTTAACATATTAAGGAGTTCAGGTAGTTCCTTCCCATATTGTACATGTTGAAGTTAACTATAAATTAAGCAAAGATGGAAGGGAGTGACTGCAGAATAATATCCGTATATTGCTCATTGTCCATTGTCCACCCAAGGTCCTCAAGCTCTTCTATAAGAGCTATCATCTTCAGAACATGGTCTCCTATTGGTGTGCCAGGGGCCATTCGCATCTGAAACAGCTTTCTGGATGCTTCGTATCGTAAGACACGAGATTGCTCTCCATACAACTCCTTTGTATGGAGGAATATGGCGTGGACGTCCATATTCTCGTGCTGCTTTTGATGTGTGTTATCCATCGATGCAAGCGCGAAGCACTTAGCCGTGGCACAATCAACATCCCATGTCTTGCGGACTTCAATATCCGCAACTGAGGATTTAGGACCTGGGACGGGCAGAGATGGAGCCGTGAGGACATATGATACCTTATCATAAGTCAAGGCAATGTTAAGATTCCTCAGCCAGTCATTATAATTGGTCCCATTCAGTTTATTTTTATCTAGTAGAAGCTTGAGTCCTGTCATTGGTATCTGCCATTAAGAGAGAGAAAAGAATACACTCAGCGAAAGCTCTTGCAAAGATCAGATTGGTTATTATCTTTTCTAATCGATGTCTCCCACTGCTTTAATCAAGTTTTTCTTTCAAACCTTAAAAAGAAAACTAGCCAGGATTAATTATAGTCTACAACTTCGCTAACCGTTCAGCCAGGCCAGTGTCGGTACTTGAGGGAGGTTCCCCGTGCTTTCGCACGGACCTAATTAATATAAACCTCGTCTTCCCAGAGGCGTAGCCCCGTTAACACCTTTCTAGACACCTAATAGGTTAGCTAATTGTAAACTGCAAAACTCTCCTAGGAGCAACTATAGTTCACAGTGGGATCGGGATCCAACCATCATATGGAAGGTATGCAATCTCATTGCAAATTTCAACTATTGAAATTCCCGATGTGGTTTTTACCGCTAGCACTCAATGTAGGGTTCCTAGGCACTCATACAAGAGTCTATAAGGTATCATCCATGCCCGATTTAAAATTTAGACGTGCCAAACAACCCAAAGCTAGGATCTTTGCTAGATAATTAAGGTTTCACATGCAAGTAAACATCTTTACAACTAAGAGAGAGGGATTACAACCTTTGTAGTCCGCTCCTTCGCTTCATAAGCTCCGAGTAGAAATCCCTTCGCCGCGATCCATGATCTCCCGGACTCAAGAAAGGCTTCACAAGCCGAACGATCCATGCTTGCTTGTAGTCTTCCTATTCGAAGATGATCTACCTTGAAATCTCTTTAACTCAAGCTCTCACTCACTAATGAGGTGAACACCCTAATCTAATTGGCTAGATTAGATGAGAATGATGAAGTAGGATTTATGCTCTTTTTTATTATCAAATTCTCACACTCATTCATCACATAATAAAAACCTGGAAAACTTTTTGAGCTCAAGGAAGAAGAAGAAGAATGAATATCCTTTTTGTGATGAATAATGAAAATGATATTATCATTACAAATGCAACCATGGTCAAGGATGACAAGGCTAACCAATGTAGAGACATAACTAGGGTTAAGGGTGTGGTTTGGGTCAAAGAAATATCTAGCAAAATATCAACCATAATATCTTTGCTAGAAACAAAGTAAAACCTTCTAGAAGCTTCATGAAAGAGCTAACCCAAATCAAACCCTAACCATATTTAATCTCCACTAATCATGTTGCATTAGTAATTATAATATGTTACAATATTATATATCACATATATAATATATTTTTGTAACAAAAGAAAATAATACAATTAACATATATCGCATATATATCAATGTATTATCCGGTGAGAAAATGAAATAATAAAGCGAGCCAATATTAGATAATGTAATGCAATATATCATATATATTATTATACATTAAATTATCGAATCAACACTTGATCCTACAATCCGGCTATGTCGAATATAACCGACTAATATATCATGTACCGATTCATCGAATCAACACTTGATCCGATGACCCGGCTCATATCAAAATATCGCGAGAATATAACACGGTATCTCATATCGTATTATCCTCGGTCCTTCATATATCATATATTTGCTCCTACTCCGTTTTTCCTGAGTCAAGAAACCTCTGTGTAGGACTCTAAAGAATCGTCAATACGCCGGCAGTAGGTGATGATCATATCAAACACCCACAAGCTGCAAGCGGTCAGCTAAACGTAACAGCCATCCAGGTATTGAGCGATCAGAAGATCAACAAGCAAGCCTGTACATTTTTCTGTGAATCCAAACAGTAACACTCCCGTACAGTCCGGTCTCTTCGTCTGATATGTTGCATATCTAGTTTAGGGGTGGTATACGTCAGACCCCAGTAACCGATAAGTCGTGTCGATGTGAGGCTCATAACAGGTTGAGAAACTACTGATAACACTTACCAGTAGTACTCTATATCAGCCCTGGCCAGGGACTTCCAGTTATAGCCAATCGAACACAGCACAACATCAACTCCCTATACCGGGAGAGACGAATCCCCTCCTATCACTCATTGCCTCCATGTGATTCGGGACTGTACCCAAAAGCCACCGTTTTGCACGCCCTCTTAAACGTGGTAAGGTGGAAATCAAAGCACAGTAGGAATCACACAAGACTCTATGATGATCTCGGGTTTACAGACTACCCTGTACCAATGTCACCAGAGAACTGCCATCTTACGTGAGGTATAATACCATCTGGGAGTTCTCGGCGAGTCCGTCCAGTGTACCCTGTCTCCACTGACTACCCGTACACCATCTCTGATGTCAAAACACCAATGGATATGGGATCATCCATCGCCCATCATATGGGTCAAGATGCGTATACGCTAGTCTACTCTGGTGTATCGATGCCCTTTCTCGATACACTCTCGACTAGGAACAGTTATAGGATGTACTCATCGACTACTCTGGCCCCACTAGTATGATCTCATCATAGTCCCGGTAGTCGAGTACATATCCTAGGGGCTTTATCAACATATGAGAGTAAGACAGTAAACTAATATAAGTCAACATGTTAAGATAAAGTGAAACCAAATAGTATACTATCATGTCGAGCAAGAAAGTCCTCTCTCTATATATCCAAGCATCCATTATAATATACATCATATGTACAACAATGGCCTCTAGGGCATATATATAACTAACAATCTCCCACTTGCACTAAGGCCAGCTGTTGTAGTATCTCATACCCAGCATCCCGAATAATCTCTCAAACTGTATCTGGGGAATGGCCTTCGTGAGTGGATCTGCAGTGTTGTACTTCGTATCTACTCTCCTGACCTCGATCTCCCGGTGATCAACTATCTCCCTGATCAGGTGATACCGCCTCAGAATATGTCTGGACATCTGATGGGATCTGGGTTCCTTTGCCAAAGCCACAGCTCCATTGTTATCGCAATACAGAGGTATTGGATGTTCAATGGATGGAACCACACCAAGTTCACTAATGAACTTCTTTATCCAGACAGCCACTTTGGCAGCATCGTTGGCAACGATGTATTCAGCCTCCATCGTCGAGTCTGCAACGGTATCCTGTTTGGAACTCTTCCAACATACCGCCCCTCCATTGAGAGTAAAGACAAATCCCGAGTGCGACTTAGAGTCGTCCTTATCACTTTGGAAGCTTGAATCGGTAAAGGACTCCACCTGGAGTTCTCCGTTACCATACACCAAGAACATCTCTTTAGTTCTTCGCAAGTACTTGAGAATGTTCTTCACAGCTGTCTAGTGACTCTCTTCAGGATTCTGCTTGATACCGACTCACTACACTTAGTGAGTATGCTACATCGGGTCTGGTACATAGTATTGCATACATGATAGAGCCTACTGCCGAAGCATAGGGTATCCCTTGCATGCAAGCTCTCTCCAAATCAGTCTTGGGAGACATCTCTTTGGAGAGAGTGAGTCCAGAGATCGTGGGTTGGTTACCACGCTTGGGTTCTTCCATACTAAACCTCTTTAGTATGGTGTCAATGTACCTGGATTGGGACAATCCCAGTATCCGTTTAGATCTATCTCTATAGATTATAATTCCCAATATGCAGGAGGAATCACCTAGATCTTTTATTGAGAATCTTTGTGATAAGAAGAGCTTGACTGATTGCAGCATAGGAACATCATTTCCTATCAAGAGTATGTCATCGACGTACAATATGAGGAAGACAACCTTACTCTCTGCAACCTTTTTATATATACAAGGTTCATCTACATTTTTGATGAAGTCAAACTCTTTGACTACAATATCAAAGCAGATGTTCTAACTCCGCGATGCTTGTTTTAACCCATAGATGGATTTAAGCAGTTTGCACACCTTTCCGCTGCTCCCACTATCTACGAAGCCCTCTGGCTGAGTCATGTACACGCACTCTTCTAAATCACCGTTTAGAAAAACGGTCTTAACATCCATTTGCCAGATTTCGTAGTCATGGTATGCAGCAATGGCAAGTAAGATCCGGATGGACTTAAGCATAGCCACTGGAGAAAAGGTTTCGTCATAATCCACACCTGGTCGTTGACGAAAACCTTTTGCAACAAGTCTAGCTTTGAAAGTCTCAACTTTTCCATCTACACCAATTTTCTTTTTAAAAATCCATTTGCTCCCAATGGGTTTTACCCTTTCAGGAGCAACTTCCAAAGTCCATACTTTGTTGGTGTACATGGATTCCATCTCAGATCGCATTGCATCCGGCCACTTCTCAGAGTCACCACTCGTGATGGCCTGCTCGAAACTAGTCGGGTCATCATCTTCCATGATACAATCCTCGCTCCCACCATCAATGAGAAAACCGTAGTATCTCTCAGGTGGATGAGAAACCCTGCTAGATCGGCGGAGAGGCTGGGGTTCGTCGGGTACTACTGAATCCTCTGGTTCCAATAAATCATCAGTTGTAGTTTGCGGTGCTAGAACCTCTTCCAGCTCCACCTCATTGCCACTAATTTCTTTTGCAAGAAATTCCTTTTCTAAAAAGGTGGCATATTGAGAAACAAACACTTTTTGTTCCTCAGCGTGATAGAAAATATATCCTTAAGAATTCTTTGGATATCCTACAAACTTGCAAAGAACTGATCGTGTCTCGAGTTTGTCCGGATTTTGCCTTTTTACATAGGCCGGACAACCCCATATCTTAAATCTTTTAAAATATGGTCTCATTCCCCTCCATATCTCATATGGGGTTGAAGGCACTGATTTAGATGGAACTTGATTTAATATGTATGCCATTGTTTCAAGCGCATAACCCCAAAAGGAAATAGGTAACTCAGCGGTGCTCATTATAGAGCGCACCATATCTAATAGGGTGCGATTCCTCCGTTCCGATACACCATTGTGCTGTGGTGTATAAGGAGGAGTAAGCCGAGAGAGAATCTCATTCTCTTTTAGATAGTCTAGGAACTCATTGCTTAAGTATTCTCCTCCTCGATCAGATCGAAAAATCTTAATACTTTTATCCGTTTGGTTCTCTACTTCGTGCTCATATTCTCTGAATTTGTCAAAAGCTTCAGACTTGTGTTTCATCAGGAACACATGTCCGTATCTTGAGAGATCGTCAGTGAATGTAATGAAGTAGGAAGAACCGTTCCTGGCGTGTGTAGACATGGGTCCGCATACATCACTATGTACCAGTCCTAAGAGTTCCGTAACTCTTACTCCGTATCCACTAAACGAGGTTTTGGTCATTTTACCTTTGAGACATGAATGTCAAGTATCATAAGATGATAATTCGAACGGATTCAAATATCCATCCTTATGTAACTTAGCTAGCCGTGTCGCATTGATATGACCAAGTCTACAATGCCACAAGAAGGATTCGTTCATTTCTGAACTCTTCCTCTTGTGTGTGTTTTGTATATTAAGGACTGTATTTTGATTGAGAATGAATATGCCATTATGTAACGAGCCTGATCCAATCAACTTTTGATCTAGGAAGATATTCATAACATTATCCCGTACTACAAAATTATATCCTTCTTTACTTAATAAAGAAACTGATATAATGTTGCACATCATGTTCGGTATATAATAGCACTCATTCAGAATCAGTGTAATACTACTTGGTAATACAAGGTGATATTCGCCAACTGCTTTGGCTGCAATGCTTGCACCATTCCCTACTTGTACGGAATGATCACCTTTTCCCAGTTCTCTACCTTTACGTAGCCCACGTAATAATTTATATATGTGGGATCCTGATCCGGTATCTAATACCCAGGACGTAGGGTGAACTGAGAAACAGTTCTCAATAACTAACACACCTGAAGAAGATACATCAACATGCATGTTCTTTGTTTGGGCGGCATGAGAATCCAGATATTCTCCTGTTTCCTGCTCAGTCTTATAACTCTTATAAGAAAGAACGGGACCAACGATCCCCTGCCCAGTATAATAAGCGGTTTCAGTCAATACATCCATATTATTATCTTGATTAAGGCCTGACATGGTCGCTACCTGGAGAGAGAGAGAAGAAAACACTTTAGCGTATGCACTTGCAAAATTAGATTGGTTATTATCTTATCTAATCAGGATGTCTCCCACTGTTTTTATCAAATCTTCCTTCAAATCCTAAAAGGTAAGATTAGCCGAGATTAATTACACCCTACAATTTTATCAATCTTTCAGCCAGATCAGTGTCGGTACTTGAAGGAGGTTCCCCGTGCTTTCGCACGGACCTAATTAAAATAAACCTCGTTTTCCCATAGGCATAACCCCGTTAACACCTTTCTAGACACCTACTTGATCGGCTAATTGTCCTGTGTAAAATTCTCCCAGGAGTAACTTTTACTCGCAGTGGGTATCAGGATACATCTATCTCATAGAAGGTATGCAATCTCATTGCAAATTTCAACACTTGAAATTCCCGATAAAGCTTTTACCCTTACCAACTCATGACCTTAACATGGTCAACAAATCATAAGCGCTAGCCAAGTTCAACCCGTCATTTCCCGATTGAATTAAACCCACTCGTACGACCCTTAACACGGTCAACAAAGTCGTACGACTACCCTAATCCAATCACATCACATGTTTTAGCAGATAAGCACTAATTAGCTACCGCACACTACGCCTTAACATGGTCAACAAACGTAGCACGAATACTAAGTAGTACTTATCTGAAATGACGGGGGGCTACGCAGGTTTTTCTGAAAACCATGAGCGTAATGAACTTGATGTCGTTGTAGAAACAAGTGATTTTGAAAAGGAGTGTTTTTGAGGCTTTTCTAGTTTCGCTAAAGAGGTCACTCCCGGTGAAGGGATCTCGGCTCTTTCCCCATTAAATAAGGTGCAGGGTATATCATATATACCACTGTGCAAAGCAAGAACTATATAAGCTGTCAAAAACTAAACCGCGAGTTTGTAGTATCTGCCAGTTTTGTTAAAGAGGTCACTCCCGGTAAAGGGATCTCGGCTCTTTCCTCATCGAATAAGGTGCAGGGTATATCATATATACCGCTATGCAAAGCAAAACTGTAGCTACCTTTTTTTTATAAAGTTTTTGATTCTACAATATCTTTTAGGTTTCTTTTTTTTTATTAATCTCATTAATATATTCTATCAGCTTATGCTTCCTAAGTATCACAGTAGAAACGAAAGCAGTAATATTTATATATCAGCATATATATATAGTATAAGCATTCGTCTCAGGCAGTAATATGATCTCATCACAGAACATTGCAGCAGAAGATAACATATGAAATATTGGATATACTAGGACGTCCGTGTTTTATTTCGAGCCTGTATAAAACACGGATTCCACGGTCGCGTTGAATAGCCAAACCCACATCCCTAGACCCCTACGAGAGCGGCAAGTAACACTGCCAATTCTAGGGTTAGGAGACCCGGTCTCGACTCCTCGAGATGGCCTCCCACTGTACCCTAGAACCCGGTTACTTGTTCTCCCTTCCTTGGGTCTACCTAATGCGGAAAAGTAAATAATATACACTGGTGACATCAACCTCATCCCGGAAGTGCCCCAATAAAAGAATATTATATACAAATGAATTTTACATGAATGAAAATAAAAACCCTCATCTCACATAAACCCCCCGGCTATTCAGAAATGCGACGATCCAATATAACATATCCAGCAACACATAACATCACATGTCATCAACGTAAGTAAATATGTGCATCCCAATTGTCGTTGACATATAGCAACGAAACCGGCGATATCACATATTACACTTACGGTCGCAGAAAAGAAAGTGTAAAACTACAACATTTGGAATCCACAATCTCTTTAGACATCGTAAATCCGAAATATCACATACTTCGCATTTCATGCCTAACTATATGAATTCCATATATTGTATCACATTCCAGATAAATAGACAAAGTTAACTTTCCGATCGATTAGTCAAATACCCAAGATTTTCTAAATAGCTCAACACTTGAGCGGAGTTCAAAAAATCCCAGAATATGTCACAGTACCAATGGTCCAGCCGTAGAAGGGTCAAACCAACGCCTCACATGTGGCAACGCCGTACTGCCCCAAACCCTAAGGTTTAGAGGCGGTTCAGACGGTCACATAATCGAGTTAAGGTTTATGTTCTTCTAGAGGGTCCACCACGTTACTTGCACGTTTTTCCGAAAGATTTAAACTCAAGAAAAATTCAACACTTGAAAGTTTTTCGTGCCGGGAAAAGTGAGTTAATGATATCCGTTCGAACATTTTAACAGTTTCTAAAATATCCCGAAAACAAAACGAAATCAAACTTTCCGATCGAATCAACGAGTACCAAAAGATCTCCAGAAAACTCAACACTTGAGTAAGATTAAAAATACCTAGAAATATGAAGAAACACCTACGGATATTACTGTTCAAATACGTGTCCCTAATTCCCTCATCTGACCGCGGAACGGCCGCGACAAGCATGTTCTTGCCGCGGTTCCGCGGCTTTTTGAGAGCCTTGGGGGCTCGTATTTCATGGTTATCCTTAGAATTCCCTGCTGATTTTTTGAGTATTTTTAATGCAGAAAAAATCACATTTTTACAAAATTTCCAGAGAGGGGGTCAAAACCGACGTATCGGGCTTCGATCGGACTTTTAACTTCGTATACACGTCGCCTAATTCTCTAGCTAGTCTCTGATACCATTGTAGGGTTCCTAGGCACTCATACAAGGGTCTATAAGGCATCATCCATGCCCGATTTAAAATTTAGACGTGCCGAACAACCCAAAGCTAGGATCTTTGTTAGATAATTAGGGTTTCACATGCAAGTAAACATCTTTACAACTAAGAGAGAGGGATTACAACTTTGTAGTCCGCTCCTTCGCTTCATAAGCTCCGAGTAGAAGTCCCTTCGCCGTGATCCATGATCTCCCGGACTCAAGAGAGGCTTCACAAGCCGAACGATCCATACTTGCTTATAGTCTTCCTATTCGAAGATGATCTACCTTGAAATCTCTTTAACTCAAGCTCTCACTCACTAATGAGGTGAACACCCTAATCTAATTGGCTAGATTAGATGAGCATGATGAAGTAGGATTTATGCTCTCTTTTATTATCAAATTCTCACACTCATTCATCACATAATAAAAACCTAGAAAGCTTTTTGAGCTCAAGGAAGAAGAAGAAGAATGAATATCCTTTTTGTGATGAATAATGAAAATGATATTATCATTACAAATGCAACCATGGTCAAGGATGACAAGGCTAACCAATGTAGAGACATAACTAGAGTTAAGGGTGTGGATTGAGTCAAAGAAATATCTAGCAAAATATCAACCATAATATCTTTGCTAGAAACAAAGTAAAACCTTCTAGAAGCTTCATGAAAGAGCTAACCCAAATCAAACCCTAACCATGTTTAATCTCCACTAATCATGTTGTATTAGTAATTATAATATATTACAATATTATATATCACATATATAATATATTTTTGTAACAAAAGAAAATAATACAATTAACATATATCGCATATATATCAATGTATTATCCGGTGAGAAAATGAAATAATAAAACGAGCCAATATTAGATAATGTAATGCAATATATCATATATATTATTATACATTAAATTATCGAGTCAATACTTGATCCGACAATCCGGCTATGTCGAATATAACCGACTAATATATCATGTACCGATTCATCAAATCAACACTTGATCCGATGACCCGGCTCATATCAAAATATCGCGAGAATATAACACGGTATCTCATATCGTATTATCCTCAGTCCTTCACATATCATATATGTGCTCATACTCCATTTTGCCTGAGTCAAGAAACCTCTGTGTAGGACTCTAAAGAATCGTCAATACGCCGGCAGTAGGTGATGATCATATCAAACACCCACAAGCTGCAAGCGGTCAGCTAAACGTAACAGTCACCCAGGTATTGAGCGATCAGAAGATCAACAAGCAAGCCTGTACATTCTCCTGTGAATCCAAACAGTAACACTCCCGTACAGTCCGGTCTCTTCGTCTGATATGTTGCATATCTAGTCTAGGGGTGGTATATGTCAGACCCCAGTAACCGATAAGTCGTGTCGATGTGAGGCTCATAACAGGTCGAGAAACTACTGATAACACTTACCAGTAGTACTCTATATCAACCCTGGCCAGGGACATCCAGTTATAGCCAATCGAACACAGCACAACATAACCTCCCTATACCGGGAGAGACGAATCCCCTCCTATCGCTCATTGCCTCCATGTGATTCGAGACTGTACCCAAAATCTACCGTTTTGCACGCCCTCTTAGACGTGGTAAGGTGGAAATCAAAGCACAGTGGGAATCACACAAGACTCTATGACGATCTCGGGTCTACAGACTACCCTGTACCAGTGTCACCAGAGAACTGCCATCTTACGTGAGGTATAATACCATCTGGGAGTTCTCGGCGAGTCCGTCCAGTGTACCCAGTCTCCACTGAGCACCCGTACACCATCTCTGATGTCAAAACACCAATGGATATGGGATCATCCATCACCCATCATATGGGTCAAGATGCGTATACGCTAGTCTACTCTGGTGTATCGATGCCCTGTCTCGATACACCCTCGACTAGGAACAGTTATAAGATGTACTCATTGACTACTCTGGCCCCACTAGTATGATCTCATCATAGTCCCAGTAGTCGAGTACATATCCCAAGGGCTTTATCAACATGTGAGAGTAAGACAGTAAACTAATATAAGTCAACATGTTAAGATAAAGTAAAACCAAATAGCATACTATCTTGTCGAGCAAGAAAGTCCTCTCTATATATATCCAAGCATCCATTATAATATACATTATATGTACAACAATGGCCTCTAGGGCATATATATAACTAACACTCATGACCTTAACTATGGTCAACAAATCATAAGCACTAGTCAAGTTCTACCCATCATTTCTTGATTAATTAGACCCACCCACGCGACCCTTAACTATGGTCAAAAAAGTCGCATGGATGTCCCAATTAATCTGCATCATATGTATTGTAGGAAGACATCACTTAGCTACCGTACACTACGCCTTAACTATAGTCAACAAACGTAGCACGAATACTAAGTACTCTACTTCCTAAAATGACGGAGGGTTGCGAATGGTTTTTAAGAAAACCTTTAACGCTTTGAACTTGATATCGTCGTAGAATCAAATGGTTTTCAAAAGGAGTGGCTTAAGCTCCGCAGTTTTGAAATGTAGCTTTTTCGTAAAATGCCGAGTGTTTTTTCTAATCTGATTCTACAACATATTTTTAGGTTTATTTTCCTTACATTAATCATATTAATGTAGTCCCATCATTTAAGTCCTTAAGCCAATCACAGAAAAGAAACAAAAAAACAACGTACACTTATGCCATCCGCATTCGCCGCAATGTTCCTCTATGCACCGTTAGGTTATTTAACTAACGGCATACTGGGATGGGACTAGCGCGGGTGTAAAATATAAGTAACGTCTATTATATATCTCATATATAATATAGCATTCGTCTCAGATATATTAAGCGATCACATCACAGAATATAGGCAGCAGAAGCACATATATGATAATATAGGATATACTAGGACACCCGTATTTAGTATTTAGCCAACAATAGAAAATACGGATTCCACGGTCGTGATGAATAGCCAATCCCATACCCTAGACTCCCACGAGAGCGGCAAGTGACCCTACCAATTTTAGAGTTAGGAGACCCGGTCCCGACTCCTCGAGATGGTCTCCCACTGGACTCTAGAATCCGGTCACTTGTGCTCTCCATCTTGGGTCTATCCTAATGCGGAAAAGTAAATAATATACAACAATGGTGACATCATCCTCAACCCGGAAGTGCCCCAAATAAAAGAATATTACATTACAAATGAATTTTACATGAATGAAAAGTAAAACTCTCATCTCACATAAAACCCCCCGGCTATTCGATCACGACAATCCTATACATCACAACACAGCAACACATAACATCACATGTCATCAACGTAAGCAAGTATGCGTATCCCAATTGCCGTTGACATATAGCAACGAAACCGACGATACGCATACTACGCTTACGGTCGCAGAAACAAGTATCACATACAACTAGGCAATGTTAAACCCTTCGATCGAATTAACGAACACCCGTATTCCCCAGCAAGCTCAAACTTGAGAGCCGTCAAACAATACCTAAAATCTATGCCACAGTATTTAATGGACCAACCGTAAAAGGGCAGACCCAAGCCTAATTTGTGGCGCCACTAACTACGGTAAACCCTAAGGTTTAGTCGCAGTTTGGTGGTCATATCTCAAGTTAGGGTTACATTCTTCTAGAGGGTCCGTAGGAATACCTGCATTATATATCGAGTACGTTCAAGCTGAAAAATACCAGTGTTTGATAATTCGTTAACGTCGCTAAAGTTACCAATACAATACTATAAAAATACGAATACGAACTATTCCGCAAAGAGCCCAATACCAAACTTACATCACATGCAATTTTGGATAACCAAACAATACTAGAAACCCCAGATTATGATGTACAGAGCAATGGAGAAAAACGAGGAGGAGGGGAGCTAATTGGGTCGGCGACGCCGGATTTCCTGGCCTTGTCGCCACCCAGTAACCGAACACTCCCCCTCGTTTTCCTCCTGTGTTCTTGTATCATCCTAAATGCCACTCTGCAGTTGCTAAAATAATTTTTTGAACACTTTTTAAAAAATTTACAGAGAGCATTTTCAAGGGGTTTCCAAAATCGTATTTTGCGGGATTTTTCGTTTTCGTATTGTTGTAACATCGTCTAGGCTTCTAGTTAGGCTCTGATACTATGCAAGGTGTTTCTATAGCACCACTACAAGGGTTTGGTAGCATCACACATGCCATATTAAAAAATTTATAGGGTGCTAAAGAAAACATCCTAAGGATCATACTAGAAAAGCTAGGGTAACAAAACTTTAACACAAACACAAGTGGTAAAAGGCTAGGGTTTGAGAATACAACCTTTGTAGCTCCCTACGCTAGACTTCTTGACCACTTGAGAGTTGAAAGAAGCTCGCTTGAGATCCTCTAGGTCCACGACGATCTACCCGGAGTCCTCTTTGTCCAAGTTCAAAGCTCCCCTAGATCAAGAGAAAAAGTAGAAGCCAACACTCTAAACTAATGGGCAAGAGTAGTGTAGAATGGTGATGTGGTTTGTTTTCCCACTTCAAAACCCTAACTTGATCACTCTTTTGTTCACTATCAAAACCTAGAGAGCAAGAGAGTGAGAAAGAAGAAGATGGCAAATGAAGAGCTCAAGATAATGATAAGTCTTGAGATAAGAATGAGAAAATAATATATATATATTTTCTTCTTCTCACTCTTAACCCAAGTTAATAAATATCTAGATATTTATCTTTAGATCAAAAATGGTTATGGAAAATAACTCATGATTAACACAAAGGTTAGTGGGGGGAATATAATAATCAACCATGAGTAATTATTCAATTCCATTTATCTTTTCCAAAAATAAATATCAACATATTTATTAAGGTGTGAGTCTTATATTGCCACCATCCAATATATCAACAACCATGATAGAATTGTGTATGCATGTATGAGTGCATGCACATCCATATGTGCATCAAAGAGAATAAATGCATACATGCATGCATACAACAAAAGACAAGAAGGGTTTAAAGTGAAAAAGCTTATGGTCAATGATAAATCAACACTTGATTTAGCAAACCGGTCATATCACATACGACCCGACCAATAGCAAACCGCCCGATTAATATACGATATCACATACACGTGTTTAATCGGGTCCCCGCGCATATCTCATATGCACACCACATCGTTTCGCCTGGACTAGGTAACTCCATTGTGGGACTCTAAGACTCGTCAATACGCCGGCAGTGGGCGATGATCATATCAAATGCCCCCAGGTCGCAAGAGGTCAGCTAAACGTAACGGCCACCCAGGTATTGAGCGATCAGAAGAAAACAAGCGAACCTGTCACAACTCCCGTCGAACCAACCGGCAACACCACTGTACAGTCCGGTCTCATCGTCAGATATGCTGCATATCAAGTCTAGGGATGGTAACGTCGACCCCAATAACTCAATAAGTCGTGCCGATGAATGGTCTATAACAGATCAAGAAACTACTGATAACACTTATCAGTAAATCTCAACAGCCCTGGCCAGGGACTTACTGATATAGCCAATCGTGCACAGCACAGCATCAACTCCCAATACCGGGAGAGACGAAACCCCTCCTATCGCTCATCGTCTTCGTGTGTCTCGGGACTATACCCAAAAGCCACCTGTTTGCATGACTCAGTAGAGCCGTGGTAGGATGGTAATCAAAGTACAGTGGGAGAACACACAAGACTCTATGATGATCTAGGGTCTACAGACTAACCTGTACCGGTGTCACCTGAGAACTGCTATCCGACGATAGATATAATACCATATAGGAGTTCTCGGCGAGTCCGTCCAGTGTACCCAGTCATCACTGAGCACCCATATACGATATCGATGTCAAACATCAATGGATGTGGGAACATCCATCGCCCATCGTATGGGTCTAGTATCATATACGCTAGTCTACTCTGGTATATCGATGCCCCATCTCGATACACCTACGACTAGGGACATTTCAGGATATGCTTATAAACTACAGACGTTCCACTAGTATGATCTCCATCATAATCACAATAGTCAAGCAAATATCCTGAGGGCTTTGTCGACATGTGTAAATGAATAAAAGCATGATCAAGTCAACATGTCAGATAAAGAAGAACCAGATAGCATACTATCATGTCGAGCAAGAATGTACACTGAATATATATATATATATATATATATATGTGTGTGTGTATGTATGTATGTATAAAATACATCCACTATCATATAATGGCCTCTAGGGCATACATATATCCAACAATGACCTATAACTGACATGATGAAAAATGAAAGATAAATATCACTTAAACTTTGTGATGATATTACATCTTGATTTTAGAATTTTATTATACATAGTAAAATACTTTTACATCAAGGATAATCTCCATGCATTAAAGAAGCAACAATTATTGCATGCTCAAACACTTCATAAGACAGAGTGATAAACATGCAATGATGGTCATTCTTTCGAACATCACTTTCATGATATATTCGGACCGGACAGGTTCCTCGATAGCAATAAAACATGTAGAAGACATCAAGATCCGATCGCAAAGAAACATAACCATGATTTTCAGATAACTGATAGTATATCCCACCTAAATTAAATCCAACTAGATGGTGTCCAATGGTTATGAAATCACAGAACATAAAACATAATATACTAAAATTGACAATCTCAACTCTCACTGTCCATTTAGCGGTATATCCTCCTGCAATGCACAATTCCAATTGCATTCTGAGTACATCCTTATGCTCATCTTGAAATTAAAAATTTGGATTTATATGTAGTTAAGATTTATTTTGTTATTAATTTTTTTTCTTTCTAATGGTAATTTTAATAGAATAAAATTGAACTTAAAATATTTCATGATTTTTATAAAAATAGTATTAGAAAATTATAGAATAATACAGGGATTATTAATTATACTCTACCGTTATACAATTCTATATATGGAAGAGAACTTACATTTCCGGATGATGGAGATGAAATTCCAGGGAGCCTAATGGTTAGATCCATTCTATATAATACTAATCATTTATCTGAATTCACATCATTGTGTTAATATTACATTAAACTAATTTTAGATACTGCTATGTAGTTGAAATCATTTTATATATATATATATTGCATTGATTTATTATTATTTTTCGTTTCAGCAAGTATACCTAAGTAAGTAAATATTGTTATCTCAAAGAAATAAAATGATTTGTATAGGAAAATAACAAAAATATATCAAAATGGATATGACTTCAAAGAAATTAAATGAACGACATTAACAAATAAGACAAAGTACCATACATGAATTTAAACAAAAACATTTAAATAAGCATAATGCTTTTATAATCGAACTCTAAAAGCAAAAAATATGCATCAAAAGTCGGTGAGATGTTTTTTTAATGAAATTTAAGAGAATTTTAAACTCTTCATTTCAAATTCTGGCATATGGACATAATCGACTAAGAAGGCAGTCGAGTAAAAAGTAAAGAAAAATTTTAAATTTTATTCAAGTATAATCAAAATTGACTTACAATAACATCCGTTAAGTTGTTGAACTTTGAAATGACAATAACTAAAATCACCTCCCATATATATAGATAGAAGTATAACTATGTCACATAAAGTGTTGATTGTATTTGTTAATAGGAATGTTTGAAAAAGTAGAATTTTTTAAAATGACTTTCTAAGCAACTCATAAAAGTTACATCAACTTATAATATTATGATGCCCAATTTATGAGTTTCAAATGTATTCTGATAGATTTTTATACTCATCCTGCAATTAAAAACTCAGAGTCGTATATAGCTTAGATTTAATTTGATACGGATTTTTTCAAATGGAAAATTTAATAGAACAAACACAATCTCAAAATATTTTATGGTTTTCATTAAAATCAAAGTATTGGAAAAATTTAGAATAATAAAGGAACTATTAATCATATTTTGTTATCGTATAATTTTATATATTTTTGGTTGGAAAATATGAAATTCCAGAAAGGCCAATGCTCTGATCCATTTACTGTATTTATATATTTTTCAGCGTTTATTACCTTTACTCTACTTGTAATAATTTCTTTGTGTTGATGATTGCTTATAAAATTCTGTTACTCTTTCTTTCCTTATTGCATAGACTATTGAAACTTTCTAGACTTATAATAATGTAACGGTTGTTAGTTGTGTATAACAACCATTTGGAGGTAAGGTAACTCTGAAAACGCAAAAACACATGACTTCAAAGATATTGTTTAAGTGGAGGTATGGAATTACGAATTAATTCTAGTTTTCATACGCCATCAGATATCTATTATAACCAATTGTTTAATTGAGGGTTTTGCAATATGATATTGTGTAATTATATCCTCTCATAATACAGAGTTTCAAATGCATTCTCATAGATCTTTATGCTCATCCTGAAATTAAAAATTCGGAGTCGCATACTACTTATATTTATTTTGTTACAAAATTTTTCAAATGGAAAATTTAATAGAACAAACACTGTTCCCTCATAAAAATATCAGGAAAAACCCCAATGGGGCATCACGTGCTCACACGTGACCAAGGGCCACGTGCTGACACGTGATGGTTTCCTGGGGACTCTGTTATAAGAGAATTGAATTCTAATCAACAGGAGTCACGTGACCACACGTGATGGGCCTTTAAACTCACTGAAAGGGATTAAAAGATATAATAAAACAACAAGGAAAAAGCCCAATGGGGCATTACATGCTCACACGTGACCAAAGGTCACATACTGACACGTGATGATTCTTTAGTTCTTTAAAACAACAGAATTAAATTCTGGTTAAAATGTTAATCAAGGGGGTCACGTGCCAACACGTGATGGGTTCCTAAACTCTTTAATTAATAGAATTAAATTCTATTTGAATGATCAAACAATGGGATCACGTGCCAACACGTGATAGGCTTTTAAGCCTTCTGAACTAATAGAATTAAATTCTAATTAAGAAGGAATTGAGAACCCTAACTGGAAAATATCTCTCTAAATCTTTCAAAACAAAAAAAGATTGTGCTCTGTAAAGTGGAGCACCGTTGGATTAAAAATTCAATGGTGATTAAAAATCACCAATTTATAGAAAGATTCTATACAAGGAAAGATTTTCCTGAAATTCACCAAGAATAACAAACAGAATATCTTTTGTATTAAAAATTCAATAGTGAATAAAATTCACTGAGTGATCTAAAAGATCATGTTGGTTACAAAATCAATTAAAACCTTTCAATTAAAGATTGACTAAACAAACCGATTCTTTTCTTTCTCCTATAAATAGGAGCCAAGAAGAGAAGAGAAGGGGTCCTTGGAATTTTTTTTGGGAGAGAGACAACAACAGAGAGAAAAGTAGATTTCTTCAGAAGAGAAAGAAACCCTAGGTAAGAAAGGGGAAAGGGATCCAAGATCCATAAAATAAAGAGAATTTAATTCTCAATTTAAGAGTTTAACTCTTCTGAATAAGAACTTAGTTGCTCCTTCGGTTGAAGATCTGCAGAAGCAGATCTCCCCACAAGTTGAGAATTTAATTTTCATCGGGGAGATTCTGCCATGCAGATCCAAAACTTAGAGGGAGAATTGAGTTTAAAGAATTTAATTCCCCCAAATTCATAGGAATTTAATTCCTCCAAATGAAACTAGGGTTTAACCCTACATAAGAATTTAATTCTTCCAAATTCATAGGAACTTAATCCCTCCAAATGTAACTAGGGTTTAACCCTACAAAAGAATTTAATTCTTCCATATACATAGGAATTTAATTCCTCAAAACAGAATTAGGGTTTAACCCTACCAAAGAATTTAATTCTCAAACAAGAGACTTAAAGCTCTCTATGCACATAAAGATTAGTACCCAACATGGTCACGTGGTAACACGCGACCCTTATCCTCAATGAGTAAAAAAGAACGAACAAGACTAGGTCACGTGCCCCCACGTGACCTTTAAATGGACTCCTCAAAATAAGAAGGAATTAGCCCAGAGGCAATGCCTCACGTGCTCCCACGTGACCCTCAAAATAAAAGAGAATAAAGCCAAAGGCAGTACTGATCTAGGGCGCCTCACGTGTCCCCACGTGACCCCTGATAAATACCCATTTTCAAAAGAATAAAATAGGGGAAGACAGAGGAATTGATGCCCAACGCAGAGGCATTATCACATGTCCACACTTGATAATTTCAAAGACTAAAAGTGTTTAACACTTATCTGAATATTCTGAGAACAAAATAAAGGAAGTCTGGCCTCATCTTCAGATGCCTCACGTGACCCCACGTGACCAATTCAATTTTAGTGTTTAACACTACTTTCAGCACATCACGTGGGAGCACGTGATTGCCAAATATTCTCTAGTGATTAACACTATTCTAAAGCCAAGCTTAGCCCAAATTGACCAAGTTTTCCAGAGGCAAGACTCCCCTCCAACTGAACCTCAAAATTGGTCAGTTCATACGATATGCAAAGTAAAGTCCAGAGCTATAATGAATGGTTAGTGCTTAGACAAAGATAAAATATGGTCAGAACCCTAAGCCCCTGTTTACCATTGCTAAATAATGGGGGTGCTGAGCCCAGCCAAATGTTCAACAGTCCAAACAAAGGTCCAACATCTTAAATCTAATTGGACTTAGCCCAAGTTGGCCATAAGTCCTCAATTCAGATTTAATTGAGCCAATGTGCTCATAATCTAATTAATTGATCTTAGTTCCAAATTGGACTACAGATTTCCCAATCAACTTTGGTTCAAGGGTACATCTCTTCACTCCTTTGATATTTGTCGTTGTAATCCTTCAACGTCTTCAGAGAGGTGACGGGTCCCGATAACCAATCATTCCATGGACTGTGGGGTCCTTAAATTCATGGAATATGATGTCCTTAACCTTGGACCGAAACGTCCTTAAACTAACATTGGACCACCATGTCCTTAAACTGGTAATCGACCGCAATGTCCCTAAACTAAACAATAAAGTCCAAATGCTCTTTGTTGGATCTAAACGATCCCGTTAAGTTGATCTTAGTCTGAAATTAGACTAACGTATCCTTAACAAATGTTTAAGTTGATCTAGTCTCAAATGAGACTAACGTATCCTTAAACCCAACCCCAAACCCAAATCTAAGAAAATACGGATTTGGACTAATCCACGCCCTACGGGCGACAACATAAATCAGTCTCCGTATACAATCCACGGGCAGCCAAAAAACAAAACAAACACACACGACACGAAGTGACCATCTGGAGAAGGAGAAAGTGTTTACCACGACGCGGTAGCGTAATTAACTGCAGGGGCTTGCGCCTGCAGGGAAGAGCGTCCCCACAATAAAACCCCCTCAAATGAGCGGGAATCTGACGAAGTCTGCTACATCGGCCGCATCCGTTTAAACCTTCGATACATGGTGTCATAAATCAACTTGGCATCTTCGGAGAAGTGGACAGATAGCATCAATTAGCATCTTCCCCCAAATTCAGGCAAGACGGACCTACGCGGTTCCGTCTCTGTGTTTCGGAGGAGAACAGATTCTGGCACGCCCGGTGGGACCTCTTTCTCTTTCCACTCCACACTTCGTGTGTCGTGTTCGCGAACGAATCGCGGTTTAATATGGTTGCCCTTAGGTTCGAGGTACTATGATTTGGTTTTGCTCTCATGCAGAAAATATGTAATACCCAGTTCTTTTGTACACTAATATCCGTATTTTTATAAAGGGTTGCTTACAAAATCTATTTATTTATATTTATAATTATTTTATTTATTTTAAAACCATAATCCTTTCATTTTATTTGTTTCCTTTTCATAACCCTAACCCTATTTCTTTTCCTTTTTATTTTCCATCACCGAGCCCAGCCCACTCCCTCTCCCGAGCCAGCCCACCATTCCTTTCCCCCTTCCTTTTTCCAATTTCTTTTGTGCAGCCCAGGGCCCGGCCCATGAACCCCCTAACCCACTCCCACTTTCCCCAACCCGACCCGCTTCTCCCTTTTCTTCCTCGTTCGTTCCCACCTTCCCGCTCTTTTCAACCCCACGTCCCCGCTTCTCTCGTGCCCACAACTAGCGCTCGCGACCCCGTCCCCGCCCCAACGTTCCCCTTTTTCTCGCGCCGAACTCCCCACTTCTCATCCACGACCTCACGCGTGCGAAACTTCCCTCGACCTCATCTTTCCTCACCTCTGCCTCCACCTTCACCATTGCCGGCTCCACCACCTTCGTCGCCAAAACCCGAGGCCACCTCACTGCAACCCCGAGCTCTCTCTCTCTCCTCCTTCCCCTCGCTCTCGTTCTCCCTCTCAACACCACCGAGCACCATCGTCCCTCCGGCCTCGTCGTCGTCCCCTCTCGCCGCCGGCCACCTCGTCTCCCTCTCTCGCTCATACCAGCCGAGCTCCCTCACCTCCACCACCTCCTTCTATCCAAAACCTATCTCCTCACTGCACCCCTTCACCGAGCTTCCCCACTGCACCCCCTCTCACTGCCGACGAACCCACCCGAGCTCCTCACACACCCCTGCCACCGGCCGCCTCCCAGAGCCACAACGACCACCCCTGCAACCTCTACAGCGCCGACGAACCCCGAGCATTTAGCTAACCGCCCCACACTGCACCAGGCCACCACCTTTGCCGAGCACTGCCTCGACCACCCTCCGGCCGACCCCATCACCTCAGCAAGCTCCTCCTCGCGCATCAACTTCCTTCCCCTCCCTCACCGATCTCCTTTCGACAACCACCGCCATCACCCAACCCCGACGACAACATTCCCTGCACGCCAAGGACCCAACACCCATCGCCTCCAACTCGGACTTCCCCCTTTGCCAGCAACCTCATCCGGCCACCGCAGCCCACATCCCTGGCTGCCTCGCCATCAAGCGCCGACACCAACGACCACCACCCTCGCCGTCAAGACCCCGGCAACCAACCCGCCGCTTCCGAGACTCGAGCTCGAGCCAAGTCGAGTTGCCGTGCTGCGTCCGTATTGCGATAGTGCCGTTGCCGCTGCTGTACGTCGTCAATGCGTCATCAGGCAAGTATATTACTTGCTTCATGCTATTAGTTCGTAGTTAATTCAGTCTAGAATTAATATCGTAGATATATATTTCGTGCGAGCCTATACGATACAAGTGTTTGGTTTGGAACTTTAGGCGTCCTTGGACCCGTCTACTGTTTACCGATGTTCCGTAGGAATTTGGTTGAAAACCACGGTCGTTTCATCTATGAAATGTTAATCTCAATAATCATTATGAAATCTGAATTCCTGAACATGCTAGACCGTTAAATTCACGTTAAATCTTTTACGAATCGGATTTTGGCATCCCATGGCTCGTATCGAATCCAACGGGATAATATACAGAACCCTATAATTGATATCTAAAATTGAACTAGTTATGATAGAGAAAACTGTGGAGAATTACGATTCTGGACTGCAGTCCAGAGTGGTAATTCCAGATAACCCCTGTTGTTAATCCACTGTATTTTTCGTTGCTCAAATGCGGAAGTGTGCGGAACCCTATATCACTACGAATAAAATTGAGTTATCTTCCTTATCCCACTGGTCTCACTGGATTCCTCAACTGCATATTATTTTTAACACATTTTATAATGTCGACGCATCTAGCTGAATTCTGCAGTGACAGATTTTACACATCAATCTAAACCTGGCCATAAATCCCTGTGTATATAAGATATTACTTATCCTCCAATTGCGGTGGAAACCTAACTGATAACCCTAAATATTGTTCAACCATAGGATCACCTAATTACGATCCCAACTTGGATTAAAATGTGTTACGAAACGGACTTCCAATTCTGAAACCGGATTTCCAGCAGTGAACACTTAAATTGAAATGGCCACAACTCGCAAACCTGAAACCCGATTGATGCGAAACCAATTTTTATGGATAGATAATTAAACATACTACTTACCCCCTTTTTATTGTTTTGCTCGATTCTGCATGTATGATTTATAATAAATTATGCAAGTGGTAGGACATTGACTGATGATATTTTGTTCATATCATAATTATTGTATTCTCATCATATCATATAGATGTCATTGCATTGATAACCTAGTGATCCTGTGCATTACCCAGTGCTAGATATTAGTGTTTTGATTATGGCAAGTACATAGTGATAAAGTGTGAATGAACAAGTGAAAGTGACACGCACTTGTACACAATCAGCGGACCCGATTGATTTATTGCATTATCGACGTCTATGGGACATATATAAGTGTAACTATAACTGGAATGGGACGGTTATGGAGCATTTATATTAGTGTCATAGGTAAGGCATCAAACACTGTCCATTTGTCTTGGGTACCGGTCGTGACATGCTTGATGGAGATCCTGTCTCCAGTTCTCGCGTAGACTTGTCATGGACTGACTAGTATTTGGTTTATGGTCGCGGTTTGATGTAGACCACGGGGTGTGGGGTAGTTTGAGTGTGAGTTCAACAGAATCTCGGGAGTCCCATTGCCGGCTTATATCGTGATTTTGGGAGTTGTATGGATGGAATTACTGATTATTATCGTGCGTGTTTCGGGCCCGTGTTCCCTTGCCCATGCGGCCCTATCTTTGGGTGGGGGATACTCACGAGTGGTTGACTCTCACACTTGGATTGACGATAGATTTAGCGACCTGTACAGTGAGACTTAGAGACTGATATGGTTAGTGACATTGACATGCATTGCTTGCTGATTCAATATACCTGCCATACTGTTCACTGCTTTACTGTTTATCTGCTCTATTATCTACCTGTATTGGCTACTTCATGTTCACGTCATTATTCCATGCTTACTATTTCATATTCATCATTATTGCACGTGTTCACATTTGTATTTATATATATTGCTATTGTGTTGCTCTGACGACCTGAGTATGCATGCTCAGAGTGAGAAGTGGATTTAGCGTGGACCAGGACCTGATGTACCTCGAGGACATTGCAGATATCTGGATCAGTGACTCAGCGCTATCTTCCCTTGATCTCTATCGGGTTAGTTTTGTATTTGTTCTGATTTAGTGACTGCATTTCTCATTACCTGTGCATTGATTACTGATTACCGCGCAAAGCTAGAAGCCGAAGTGTGACTACGGCAGGATGTTTTTTCGACCGTAGGAGCATGGCTGGCTTTGTCAACCCCTCGTATTCCCTATTTTGGGAAGCGGGGTGTGACAAAAAAGAACATCAATGGCCTCTAACTGCTCCAGCTGCAACTGCAACTCCCGTTCCGCCCCATCTGGAGGTGTAACCTACGGGCCCCAAGCGGCCTCCCTTTTCACAATGCCAGTGGAGCAGGTAACTCAAGCCACCACTGGGCTATTCTTCGGGACCATGCTCTTACCCATGAACTTCAATGCCCCAATGCCGTTGCAGGAGGCTTCAAAGAAGTCGGTCTTTGATTGGCTTACAACTACTGTGGCCCCTCTCAACGGGTCACCCAACTCCACTGCCTCAGTTTTCAACAGACTGGGCCAGAACACCAACAAGCCCGCGATACCCGAAGCAGCATCCCAAAGCGGATAGCCATCCTGGCTTAAGCAGACGAAATTATTAAAGAGGCTTCTTCTGCCAAGAAGTCAGTCTTCACAAGGCTGGCCGTTCCGGCTCCCGCTCCAGGCGAAGTCCTCAAAGCTGCTTCCCGTGCCCAGAGGTCTGTCTTTGACAGATTGGACACTGCTGCTCAACGGACATCGGTCTTTAAGAGGCTGACGCCGGCGACAACCCTTCGCCAAAACAAGGGGCATGATGAAGTCAACCCTACAGCTGAGACAATCCTTCGCTAAAACAAGGGGCATGATGAAGTCACCCCTACAGCTGAGACAATCCCATCTGCTCGACACACTCGACGTCACCACTGGCACCGAGTAAGGAAGGCTGGGGGCAGCTCCCTGTCTGGACTAACTCCGCCTGCTCCCACAGTGGAAATCAATGCCGCTGTTCCAACTGGGAACAAATTTGAACCGCTTAGGAGGGTTCGCAAGAACTCTCCGACTGCTGTGCTGAAAAGATCTCCTCCACTTATGGAGATTTCTACAGAAAATAAGCCGGAGCAGCCCCCTCAGCGGCTTTCTTCCAAAATTTACAAAGTCTGGCGACAGGTCCAGGAATCAGTGATTGACCAGGACTACTCTCGCCGGCCAAAGAAGCTTAAAGCTTGGCAAGAAAAGAGCCATCCCGTAGTACCAAAGAGGATGTCATCCGTCTGGATGCCCGCTGCAACGGCTCCCTCAACTTCAACCGCTCACAAGAGAAGGAGGCCGGAGAAAGCCCCCGTGACCGCGGCGAACTGCAAGGATGCTGAATCTAAATGCCCCAAGTCTGGGGGCATGGTAACACATACCGTTTATATGGCTTCTGGAAAAGAGGAAAGCCGTGCTTCCATGGGTCATCGACTGCTTACTCGATCGATAACAAAGGCTCAGGAGCAGCAGCAGCAGAAACTTCAGGAGATGCTAACTGCAATGGCCGCACTCACTGGGCCGAAAGACAATCCGGAGACCTCAAAGTAGCGTCAGGAACAAGAAACTGATGCTGATTTCCTCCGAAGAATGCTCGAGAGGAAAGAAAAGAGGCCGCGGAACAGGAGGCCAACATAAAATGAATGGCTCTTTTGTTCCAAGACATGGCCGAGATGATGTTACAGCTGGAACCTCCAGCTGAAGACCCCCCGATTATCATTGAAGACGATAGAGGAGAGACATCAAACCCTCCTCCGGCTCTTTCAGCAGCCAAGGAGGAGACCATCTCCAAGGCCGCTCTGGATGATTACATCGCTCAACAAACACGAGCTCATTATGCAAGCGAAACGGCCGGGCAGATCGTTAAGACTGGACGACCCTATCCAGGCTGGTATGACCAAATAAGGTATCCGCCGGGATATACAATCCCTAAATTCCATGTATATAAAGGGAAGGGGAATCCACATCAGCACGTCGCTCAATTCAGAGCCTTGTGCGGCAACACCGGAGGTGATGATAAACTTCTGCTCCGCCGGTTTGTTGGTAGCTTGTCAGAAACGGCGTTTGAGTGGTATTCGGAGCTTCCCAACGACTACGTCAAAACTTTTACGGAGATGGAGTTGCTATTTACCCAGCGTTTCGTGAGCGCTAGTGAATGCACCCCAATAACGGCATTGATCAATGCCAGGGTGAAGCTTGGAGAAACACGGGTGTGGTACGCGATACGGTGGCGGAATTTATGGTCGAAGTGCGAGCAGCGCATCGAAGAGGCGCCTGCGGTAGGCATGTTCATGGGTACTCTCGACCCTCAGGAGACCATTTCCCAATTCATGATGTTTTTCAAGCCGACCACTTTTCAGGCCTTGATTGACAAGCTAGCCCAAATGGATCAGATGGGTCATAGACCCTCTCCTTTAAAGCTGGAATCTCGAAATGAAAAAGGGAAAGGGAAAGCAACCTTCATCGCCAATACTCAACAACAGCCGAGCAACTTACAGCCGGTTGTTCGCCAAAACAACGTGCGTCCACGTCCATCCCTTGAGGAGAGACTGGGACGTCCTTACTCGTTTCCTTGGGATAAAACGAGGAGACTGTTCGAGCTGGCAGTGCGCAATAGACTCATCAATTTGCCGGATCCAAAATGTCCGCTGCAGCCAGGCGATATCAAAAATCCTAATTACTTCCCTTACCACCAAGAAGTAAGCCATCCAATCGAAGATTGCTTCGTTTTCAAAGGCTGGGTTGAGGACCAATACTAACTGGGCAAATTCGCGCTGTCTGAAAACTGAAAGATGAACCCGCCACAACCACATGATCCGAAAAAGATGGACATGCCGGGGGCATCGTGCTCATTCATAGAGAAAGCCCCTAGACCGAAAAGTCCGTAAACTAGAAATTCGCCTCAAATATGGCAACGGCAGACCGGAACGTCATTAAACTAACAATGGACCACCATGTCCTAAAACTGGATATTGACCGAGACGTCGATAAACTATTACTGACCGCAGTATCCCAAGGCGGACCAAAAAAAAACGGTACGTCCACAAGCAAAATGGGCATTGATGAAAACCCGAAAGGGCTCCGTGAGTAAAAACAGCAGGACTACCGACGAGCTTTGTGAAAACCCGAAAGGGCGCAATCTCGTTAAAGGACCCTTGCGAGGTCCTCTCGACCCTGTAAGGAGAAATTACCTGCGTGAGATCCTTACGACTCATGAGGGATCAATACACTTAGGGATCCTCACGATTCCTAGGGAGAAATTACACTTACGAGATCCTCACGACTCGTAAGGAGAATTCCCCTTTGAGACCCTCACGGCTCACAGGGTTCAAAAGCCTTAAGCTACAGGGATCTGAATCTGTTCTTAAGCCATCACAATCTCCAATGCTGCCCTACAAGTGGTTCAGTATTGACCCTTGTATACAATCCACGGGCACGAAATAAACATTTCCCTAACAAAGTCCCACCAGAGACCGGGGATATGCTCGCACGGTAAACAACCTTTGTAAGTCCTCTCGACTTATAAGGAGAAAACACTCTTGTAAGATCCTTACGACTTATAAGAGACTATACACTTAAGACTTCTCACGATTCTTAAGGAGAAAACGCACTTACGAGATCCTCACGACTCGTAGGGAGAAATACCTTTATGAGACCCTTACGGCTCGTAAAGTCAAAAAGCCTTAGTCGACAGGATCCTAACCTTGTTTGCTAAGCCACGTTTGTTCAAGATGACAAAGGCAAATGATGATTCGCTCCTGGCAATATCCCAGTTGTAGCGATGCTGATGCCTAAATCGGGATCAAATCCCAAACCCGCAGCGAAAAGCCAGTAAGCCACAAATGCATATGAAATAGCCGAAATGATGGGGCAACTTGCAACAAAATCAGCAGGTAAAATATATGCATATGAAATAGCCGAAATGGTTGGGCAACTCGCAATAAAAAACAGTGAGTAAAAAAAAAATATTGCCGAAATGATTGGGCACTGCGAAAAATAACCGAAATGATTGGGCAATCGCGACTTTCGCGATATAAAAGTTGAAATGATAGAGCATCGCGAAAAGAAAAATATATAAAATGAAACTTTTTGCCCTACAGGTGAGATCACATCGATCCCTGTATATAGTCCAGGGGCACAAACGAAAAGGGAACCATACCTTCCCACCAGGCTCCATCAGAAAAAGAAGCCAAATCTCGACGGTTCACAGACAGCCTGGAGATCATCTCGACATTCGTCTCGTTACAGCAGATGCGACGTCAGCAAAGTGGAGTGACAGCAAAATCCTAACTCCACCTCAGCATTCGTCTTGTTACACCAGACGCAATGTCAACGACGGCGTTCCTTTGCAGTCCAACAGGATGCAGATGCAACATCAACGAAAGACCTCACGGTCGAAACAAAATGGAGTGACGGCAAAATCCCAACTCCACCTCAGCATTCGTCTCGTTACACCAGACGCAATGTCAACGACGGCGTTCCTTCGCAGTCTAGCATGATGCAGATGCAACGTCAACGAAAGACCTCACGGTCGAAACAAAACGGAGTGACGGAAAAATCCTAACTCCACCTCAGCTTTTATCTCGTTACACCAGACGCAATGTCAACAATGACGTTCCTTCGCAGTCTAGCAGGATGCAGATGCAACGTCAACGAAAGACCTCATGATTGAAACAAAGTGGAGTGATGGCAAAATTCCAGCTCCACCTCAGCATTCGTCTCATTACAACAGACGCAATGTCAACCCAGGGTCAAAACAACGGAGCCATGGCAAAGTCCCTAGTTCCAAATCTCGACGGTTCACCAACAACCTAGAGACAACCGTGACATTCGTCTCGATACAGCAGACGCAATGCCAGTAAACGAAGTGAAGACTATTCCTAGCTTCAGGGTCTTGACGACAACTCATATAAAACCTGAAAGACTATCGGAGATCATCCCACACCAGCGCGAAGTGGTCACCACCTCGACGTTCGTCTTGATACAGCAGACGCAATGCTAGCAAATGAAGCGAAGGCCAAATTCCTAGCTTCAGGGTCTTGACGACAACTCATATAAAACCTGAAAGACTATCGGAGATCATCCCACACCAGCGCGGAGTGATCACCAACGCGAAATTCGTCTCGATACAGCAGACGCAATGCCGACAAATGAAGCAAAGGCCAAATTCCTAGTTTCAGGGTCTTGACAGCAACTCATATAAAACCTGAAAGACTATCGGAGATCATCCCACACCAGCGCGAAGTAGTTATGACTCATCGGGGCTCCCCAAACTGAGCCTAACCTCAAGTAAAAAGCGGCATGGAAAAATTCCTAACGCTTGCTCTTCCGACGGTCAAACTTCCTAGGAAGATTGCTTGAAGACGTCTTGTCCAGCTCCCGAAGGGATCAGAGAAACGACAGTTGCAAGGCTACTCGAACAGCAAGATTGCCTATCGAGGAATACATCAACCAACGCGACGGTACGACGGACAAAACCCTAGTACCACAAACCCTAACGGACCTCTGTCGTAAAGAGCAGAGGTTAACTGTGACGTTAGGACATCCTTGCGAGAACACCTCGATTCGCGTTGACCCGCAGAGAAATCAGCGTCTTTGCAGGAATACCTCGATTCGTCTCAACCCTAGGGAAATCAGTGTCCTTGGCAACCTCCTCGATTCAAGGAAATCAGTGTCCTTGACGAGAGCATCTCGATTCGCGTCGACCCGCAGAGAAATCAGCGTCTTTGCAGGAATATCTCGATTCGTCTCAACCTCAGGTAAATCAGTGTCCTTGGCAACCTCCTCGATTCAGGGAAATCAGCTTCCTTGATGAGAGCATCTCGATTCGCGTCGACTCGCAGAGAAATCAGCATCTTTGCAGGAATATCTCGATTCGTCTCAACCCCAGGGAAATCAGTGTCTTTGTCAACCTCCTCGATTCAGGGAAATCAACGTCCTTGACGAGAGCATCTCGATTCGCGTCGACCTGCAGAGAAATCAGCGTCTTTGCAGGAATACCTTGATTCGTCTTAACCCCAGGGAAATCAGTGTCCTTGGCAAAAACCTCGATTCAGGGAAATCAGCGTCCTTGACGAGAGCATCTCGATTCACGTCGACCCGCAGAGAAATCAGTGTCTCTGCAGGAATATACGACGTCAGCAAAAGGGAACCACGGCAGAGTCCCTTGTTCCAAGTCTCGACGGCCGCATCTACAGCCTAGAGATCACCAACAGCGTTCCTCCTCATTCCAGCAGGGTTCAGATGCGACAATCAACCTTGGAGCCATGGCAAAGTCCCTGTTCCAAATCTCAACGGTTCACAGACAGCCTGGAGATCATCTCAACATTCGTCTCATTACAACAGACACAACATCAACAAATCGGAGTTGCGGCGAAGTTCTCGGTTCTATGACTCGACGATGCACAGACAACCGAGAGTCAACAAATCCTGGTTTCGTGGAACACGGCTTATGTCAATCCTGACCCCGTAGGAAGCATCCAGAGCGGATCCTGGTCCTTGCGGAACACGACTTATGTCAATTCTGACCTCGTGGAAAGCATCCAGAGCAAATCCTGGTCACGTGGAACACGGCTTATATCAATCCTGACCCCGTGGGAAGCGTCCAAAGCGGATCCTGGTCCTTGCGAAACACGGCTTATGTCAATCCTGACCTCGTGGGAAGCATCCAGAGCAAATCCTGGTCACGTGGAACACGGCTTATGCCAATCCTGACCCTATGGGAAGCGTCCAGAGCGGATCCTGGTCCTTGCAGAACACGGCTTATGTCAATTCTGACCCCGTGGGAAGCGTCCAGAGCAAATCCTGGTCCCATAGAACATGGCTAAAGTCAATCTTGACCCCGTGGGAAATGGCCAGAGCAATCCCTGACTCCGTGAAATGCGGATAATGTCAATCTCATCCATCACTTACGGGTCTTCTCCACTCGTAAGGGAGAAAATTCTCTTGTGAGATCCTTACGACTCTCAAGAGAAAACGCACTTAGGAATCCTCACGATTCTTAAGGAGAAATTACACCTACGGGATCCTCTAGACCTGTAGGGAGAAAATTCTTTATGAGACCCTTACGGCTCATAAAGTTGAAAAGTCTTAGGAGGCAGATCCTAACCCTGTCTTCCAAGCCATCGTTGCTTCGCAGGGAGGTCAAGATAGATTTTCTGCAGGCCACCCTCTCCGACAAGAAAAGAAATAATCACTTACGGGTCCTCTCGACTTGTAAGCAAGAAAAAATCTCTCGTGAGATTCTTACAACTCTCAAGAGAAAACACATTTACGAGATCCTCACGACTCGTAAGGAGAAATACTTTTATGAGACCCTCACGGCTCATAAAGTTGAAAAGTCTTAGGAGGCAGATCCTAACCCTGACTCCAAAGCCATCGCTGTCCTGCAAGGAAATCGAAATTGATTATCCACAAGATGCATTTACTAAAAGGGACACACCATCATGAAACAAAATATGTCTTTTATTCATGAATCAAAATGAATACAAAGTACAATCTATGAAAGAATAAAAAAATACTCTCATTCAGGAGTATGTATAAAAGAAGAATAAAAAGAAAAATATACAATTCTTCAGGCCGGCGGATGATTCAATAGATTTGCCAATTCATCCTTTTTCCGCTGGGCCTCAGCCTCATGATTTATTATCATTAAGAGACGGGCCTTCGCTTGAGCTTGTTGATCCTGGTATGAGGAAAGCCGACTTTCAAGCTCATTTTCGGTAACCTTATGAGCTTTGACCATTTCGCGAGTGAAAATGACGGCCTTATCAATGGCTACCAACTCCTTGATAGCCTCTTGAAGCACCCGCCAAAGTTCATATGCCCGAGTGGTCTTGGGCGTAAGATTGGCTTGAAGTTCCCTCAGCGCTTTGGAAGCCAGCTCGCTCTTCGAAAACTTTCGGCCGAGCCTCTTCTCGCATGATAGCATGTTCGCAGCGCACCGCTCAATCAGCCCCCGTAAGCTCGCCTTCGCGGACACAACCTCTGAAGGAAGGCGTGTACATTCAAGAATATGCAAGCAAGCCTCCACTTGCCGACAGAATTCAACCCAGACTTGCACCAATGTTTCACTATGGTAAGTAGCAAGAAAGGGAAGAGAATCATTGGCTTCAGCTGCAAATGCTTCGGCTGTGATCAGACTGCCAGCAAGAAGGTCTTCAATCAGGGCTGACAGGGAGTGAAGGCTTAGCTTTGCCATCCGTTCCGAGGCACGTAGAGCATAGGGGCCGGGTGGCATGACGATGCGCGATTCCAGCGTGGTAAGAACCGGCAAAACTGTTAAGATTTATAAACAATCAGCGAGACTTGTAAGCAAAGAGCAGATGGAACAATGTTGAAACTTTTCTTATCCACAGTCATGCAAGAAGGGTCTGAAGACTCCCCAGGCCCGTTAAGAATCTCAACTTCGTCATCGGCCTCCAGAACTGGAGAAGACATCAGTATCGTTATATGGAATAATGATAATGCCGTGAAGAAGGCGAACACCACTAACCTTGCCCGGAAAATAGGACGATGCGTTGTGGGGATATCGCCTGCGGAGCGGCCATCTCTAGCAGACGTTGAAAAGATTTCCTGGGAGATAGATCAACGATGGACGCCGCCAACCCGCGCAATTCTAAAAAGACAGAAAGGTTTAGCTAATGGAGAGATTATTAATATAAAATAAAGAAGGCTACCTTTGATGCTCCTCCCACTCTGGACTGGAGGGATAGCAGCTTCGGCGGCCTCCTCAACGCCCCCAGGCACCTCATCGGGGACATGGGCCGGTATAATAACTTCCGATTGGGGAGCAGTGGCCATCGCTGCAGGCTCCAATGAAAGGACGGTGACCTCGACCACCTGTCCCACAGTCTCTGGGCCGTTCCCAGAAAGATCCATGGAATCCACGGCCAATGAAGATGCCTCTTCCGAAGGAGCAAGCACCTGGGGAACGGGAGTCACCGATGGGAGCTCCATGCAGGAACAACAGTTGTGTCGACCCCCTCCACACTTATTAGTGTCTCATCGGGGATATTTGCGGAGCCCACAGTCAAGGCGCAACTCGAACTCAGATCCTCTGCCATTGCCGAAGTCCCTGCAAAGTTTTCACGAGGATAAGGATGTATACATATAAAGCAGTGCAAAATATTACAACAAAAAAGAGGGAAATATAAATGTACCAATGCGCAAAGGAGCTTCTAATATGGCCTTTTCAAGCCGACGTTCCTTCCTGAGGAGGTATGCTCGCCGGGGTTCAAGGGTAGACTCGTGGCCGCCAGTCCACAACGACAGCGCGTCTTCAGCGTCGGCCGAGATGGGTTGCTTAAGGGCTCTCTCGCCTCCCTCCTCTAGAGGACCTATAAATATTCGCATTATCGATGGAGAATCTTCGTAGAAGATGACGGCAGGATAAGGCCTCTTCGGGACCCTTACATTCTCAGCTTCATCCTGAGAGCGTCTTATAGCCTCAGCCAATTGCGCGGCTTCCTCGGCAGATGAACCAAGAAAAAGAAGACCACCATCCGGCTCTTGCATAGCTACTGGCTCATCCTGAAGAATAGGCTCGGATTCCACTAAAAAGTCGAGCAGATTGGTGGCCGTCTTCCTTCACCTCTTGGACCCAGAACTAACACTAGAAGATGATCGCTTCCTTCCCCTTGGTGCCTTGGCACGGTGTTGACCCACTTCACCTTCAATATCCTCGCTCGACGGTGCAACCGATGACGACACGGCCATTGCTGACGCCGCAGCTGATGATACTGCAACTAGCGCCTTATTGGCCCTTTCTTGAGCTCTAGTGCGCGGCGGCATACCAGCTGTGGGAGTTAGATCCACTTCCGCTGTCTCAGGAATAAGAACACCACCAGCATTTCTCAGGGGAGGGCGAACCACTGCACGCGGTCGCGGCGGGACTCCCGTAGCCTGGATCGGAGTGGGAACCCTATATCCAAGGAGAATCCTCCTCTCCTCAACAATAATAGGACTGACTCGGTGGAGGTACCAGCCCGTGAAAGCCCCCACACATCGAGGAATGTAGTTTGCCTCAGGAATTACGAAGCGTGAGCCGATGTTCAGCCGCATGAAGTGATGAGCAGCATCGCGAACAACTTCCGATGACGGGCTGAGCTCCACTGTAAACGCCTCAAAGGGGACACCTTGGTCGAATCCCAGTTGCCGAGCAAAGCGGTGTGGGTTGTACCGCATAAAAAGGGCCACACCGTTTTGACGAAATACCAGATAACCCGGTCTGATCGAATATAAGTGCATGGCTTCCTTGGGCTTCAGGGAGGGTGCTCCCTCTTTCGACGAGTCACAAAGCTGTTGAATCGGTCCTTAAGGAGCAGAGAGGACTCGATCGTTAAAAACCATCCCGCCCGCATTGGCATAGGGATTGAGCAGCACATGAATGGCTCCGGACTGAGTCGGATCAGGAGCCGAAGCGTCCACCAACCTCATGAGCCGTGGAAAAGTGTAGGCATCATAAAAGCTGGGTCTCTGATGCGCAGCAAATGCCCCTAGCACGTGGATCTCAATCCATGACGTAAAGTAATGAAGAGAGAAGCTCACTACGTTCATGCCTGGGGTTGAGGTATTGGCAGCAGCGCTTAGCCCATGATCCAGATGCGCTAGCCCCGCAATACCCACGGCTAGTCACGTACCTCCGGCGATGCGATGAGTAGGGTAAATGACTGAAGCTCTCATGAATCGACGGTGCGTTGGAATGACGAACCAGCTGAGCCAGACACTGATAAAACCCACGAAGAAATTCTCTTCATCTATGCCAGGAGCTGCGATCGACTCAAAAGGTACAGCTGACAGGATTGGAATGTAGAACTGCGGCAAATCCTCTTCTTTAGCCGGTAGCTTATTTAAACCGAACCCGAAGGGGTCGTTGATACTCGCAAACTTCGGAGCCGTCTTTGATAGAACGTCTACGCAAAGGAAGCAGGCGATAAAGCTTTTGAAAGTGACGCCCTGCTCCTCTGACTCTGTGAATAGCTTATCAAAAATGCCCAGAGTCTTGATAGACTTGGGTGCTTATGGCGGACGACATTTTCAGTCGACAGGCCGTCAAGCATAGCAGGCTCAGTCTCAAAAACATACTCATCAGGAGGCAGCAGTTCTTCATAGAGCGTCCCCTTAATCGGCAACCCCGAGATTTCGCGAAACTCTTCCAGAGAAATTGAAACTTCGCGGTCCCCTAGCAAGAAGGTGTTGGTGGGAAGATTCCATTGATTTAAGAAGGCCTTAACCCACCAAACATGGGGGGACTGATAGTGGAAGAGAGACGCGTATACCGCCTGATAGAGTCTGACTCTCTGCAGTCGCGCACGATGGGCGGACAGGATATAACGAGCCCAGAGAAGGTAACCCGTGGGTTGTCGAGAAGTAAGACCTATTTTGTAAACATGTACCCAGGGCTGGGCTTCACCTTGGCAGATACGACACCCTAAGATGTCTATAGCTGGCACATGGTGGTTTGGAATCCCAGTTGTTGATGGCTCGAGTCGTCCCGTAGGGGTCCAGTTCAGCATCTCCACAGCAAAGGCGGTCCGTGGGCGCTCCATCGGCAAAAATGGGTAGGTAGGCTTCGTTGGTATCTCGTAAAGAAAGCTGCGGCGACCACGGATGATATGACCATACCAAGTCCCCCATAAAAGCAAGTTGGTGCAATTAGGGTCGTGAGCTCTAATCATCGCCATCACCTCTTCATCAGCTGGTGACTGAGGAAAGGCGGCCTCCGAGCGGGTGAAAGGGAAGTACGGAAGAGAAGCCATTATTCCTGAAATAGATGAAAGGAAACTGTTAATGAAGCCCACACATGTATATATATTTATAAATATATATATAAAAAAAAGGACAGTGGAAGAAAACGATAAACAACTTATTTTATGGGACCATTGGTTACAAAACACAGGGGCCCCACAGAATCAAAATGGCGGCTCACTAATGATAAGGCAGGGTAATCATTATGGAAATAAAAGGAAGATTCTCAATAAATGAATAGTGGATTGCAAACAACTCTACACATTCTCCAAGGAGAAAACCCACTCCAAGAACTCTATGCAAATCAACAAGGATCTCTGCAAGAACAACTCAGGATGAAAAATCCCAAGAAGTCTTCTTTTAAGGACTAAGTTCTTTAGAGGAATTAAATTCCTTTTGAACAGAGGAATTAAATTCCCAGAAAACATTTTCAGAGCTATAGCTCTTTGGAATGGAATTAAATTCCAGAGAGAAGACAAGTACCACCACCGATTCCTGAGATCAGAGAAGCCCTAACAAAAGGAGTTTATTATCTAAAGATTGGACATTATTTTAACTTGGAAAGATGGGTTCTTGTTAAAGGGAAAAACCCTTGGTGTGGATTTAAAATCCAAAGAAAATTTCTACAAGAAGTTCTTCAGCCGTCCAAGATCATTACCTGAAAGAGAAATCTTTTGTTAATAGAGTTAAACTCTGGAAATTTTTGAAACAGAGAACTAAGCTCTGGGGAGGAGAATTAAATTCTCAGAGGAAAACGAGCAAAGAAGAAAATGGAAAAAATGAAGGCGCTTCTGAAGGGACCCCTACATTTATAGGATGTGATGGGAAACGGTTCATCTTCCCCTTTCCCTAGGCAGATCCAACGGCCACAAAAGATGACAGCGTTGCACTCACGTACAAACACGTGAGAACAACGCTGTGGGGGCATTTGTTCCCTCATAAAAATATCAGGAAAAACCCTAATGGGGCATCACGTGCTCACATGTGAGCAAGGGTCACGTGCTGACACGTGATGGTTTCCTGGGGACTCTGTTATAAGAGAATTGAATTCTAATCAACAGGAGTCACGTGCCCACACGTGATGGACCTTTAAACTCACTGAAAGGGATTAAAAGATATAATAAAACAGCAAGGAAAAACCCCAATGGGGCATCACGTGCTCACACATGACCAAGGGTCATGTGCTAACATGTGATGATTCCTTAGTTCTTTAAAACAACAGAATTAAATTCTGGTTAAAATGTTAATCAAGGGGGTCACGTGCCAACATGTGATGGGTTCCTAAGCTCTTTAATTAATAAAATTAAATTCTATTTGAATGATCAAACAATGGGATCACGTGCCAACACGTGATAGGCTTTTAAGCCTTCTGAACTAATAGAATTAAATTCTAATTAAGAAGGAATTGAGAACCCTAACTGGAAAATATCTCTCTAAATCTTTCCAAACAAAAAAAGATTGTGCTCTATAAAGTGGAGCACCGTTGGATTAAAAATCCAATGATGATTAAAAATTACCAATTTATAGAAAGATTCTATACAAGGAAAGATTTTCCTGAAATTCACCATGAATAACAAACAGAATATCTTTTGGATTAAAAATTCAATGGTGAATAAAATTCACTGAGTGATCTAAAAGATCATGTTGGTTACAAAATCAATTAAAATCTTTCAATTAAAGATTGACTAAACAAACTGATTCTTTTCTTTCTCCTATAAATAGGAGCCAAGAAGAGAAGAGAATGGGTCCTTGGAATTTTTTTTGGAGAGAGACAACAACAGAGAGAAAAGAAGATTTCTTCAGAAGAGAAAGAAACCCTAGGTGAGAAAGGGAAAAGAGATCTAAGCTCAATAAAACAAAGAGAATTTAATTCTCAATTTAAGAGTTTAACTCTTCTGAATAAGAACTTAGTTCCTCCTTCGGTTGAAGATCTGCAGAAGCAGATCTTCCCACAAGTTGAGAATTTAATTTTCATCGGGGAGATTCTGCAATGAAAATTCAAAACTTAGAGGGAGAATTGAGTTTAAGGAATTTAATTCCCCCAAATTCATAAGAATTTAATTCCTCCAAATGAAACTAGGGTTTAACCCTACATAAGAATTTAATTCTTCCAAATTCATAAGAATTTAATTCCTCCAAATGTAACTAGAGTTTAACCCTACAAAAGAATTTAATTCTTCCATACACATAGGAATTTAATTCCTCAAAACAGAATTAGGGTTTAACCCTACCAAAGAATTTAATTCTCAAACAAGAGACTTAAAGCACTCCATGAATGTAAAGATTAATACCCAACATGGTCACGTGGTAACACGCGACCCTTATCCTCAATGAGTAAAAAAGAACGAACAAGATTAGGTCACGTGCTCCGAAACCGTGAACGTAGTGAACTTGATATGACCGAAGGAACCTGATAGCTTTTAAAAGGAGTGGTTAAAGCTCCGCAATTAAAAATATCTTCTGTTTTAAAAATAACCGAGTGGTTTCTTTTAAATTGTTCCAACGATTCAACTTTGGTTTATTTTCTTTGCATTAATATAATGCGTCCCATCATTAACCTATCATTGCAGAAAACAACGAAAATACAACATCCTCTTATGCCATCTGCATTCGCCACTGAGCCCCGTCATTCACCCGTTAGGTTACTTAACTAACGACAGAGCGGGGGCTGGGCTAGCGCGGGTGTAAAACATAAGTGACGTCTAATTGCTATCATATATAGATATTGTACATTCGTCAGACGCAATAATAGGCATTCCAGATCACAGATGAACATATTGGATTTTCTACGAATCCGCATTCCTTTTGAGCCTGCAAAGAAAGACGGATTACACAGTCGCGATGAATAGCCAAAACCCCACCCTAGACCCCTATGGGTACGGCAAACTACCCACCAAGTACCCGAAGTGAAGCGATCTCCCTCAACAACATGAGCAGGCCACTAAACACTTCAAAGTACCCGGTAGTTTGTGCACCTCCACCTTGGGTCTATCCTAGGAGCAAAAATCAGTAAAAGAAATAATACAACGGTGACTACAACCTCAACCCGGAAGTGCCCCGCAAAAGAATATTACAACAATTTACAAATTACATTTGAATGAAAGAAATGCTCGTCTCACATCCCCGGCTATCCATTCACGACAATCCAACAAGTCCACAAACACAAACAGTAAAAACCATTACAGAAATGTGCAACCCCCTGCCAACCGATATACTAGCAGTTAGGGGAGGTTTACGAACACATTAAACAAATCACAGATATAATCAAATTAGCCAAACATCGTAGAATTTCGATCAAGCAAACACAAATGATTCTACTCCAAAAACTTCTCTGTGCACCTGAGACTTGAGCAGAAACAAAACATCCCAGAAAATACAAAATTAACACAGAAGAGTTACTGGCCAAATTTGGGCCGACTCCGCTTCAACTCAGCCGCGGATCCGCGGCGGATCGCTTGGATCGGCCGCGGTTCCGCGGCTGTTTGGCCGAGTCAGGAACCCAAATTTCTCCAGTAATCTTATAATTCCCTGCTTGTAATTTTAAGGGTCCCTGAAAAATTTTGACCCCGTTTTAAAATCGGCAGAAACTAGGTCAAAACGTCGTATTTTCGGGTTTGTTTTGCGATCGAATTTCTAACGACTTTGCCAACAAGTTAGTTATGGTTTAGCGAGGCTCTGATACCACTGTAAGTCGACGTTAGACACCCCACGAGATGCGGGAGGCGGAATAGGTAAAACAATCATTTTTGTTTAAACTAATATCGACTAACTTACGGATCTTTGCCAAACCCTAACTAACAACATCATAGGAGGGATTAGCTACAATGAAAGAAGATTATACCTAATGAACCAAGTCCTTCTTGTTCTCGTTGACCACCTCCTCGTCGGCCTCCTCTTTGTGATAGAAGATCCACCCGAGAGCTACTACTCCAAGCTTAACCTCTAACTTGAGGTAACTAGGTAACTAGGTAACTAAGAGTGCTAATCAAAGCAACCTAGAGGATATAGAATAGGATTAGGGATCAATTAGTCTTTCTAACCCTTGATCTCAACACATGAGAGGTTAGGGTTAGGGTTTGAAGAGAGAGAGAGAGCTTGAGGAGAGAGAAGGTGAGAGTGAGAATGATCTTGGAATAATAAATCATTGTGAATATATGAAGCATAAGATATTTATTAAATGAATAACAAATAACAATTATCATCATGCTTCATTAACTCATCTTGTGATTCATCTCATGAGTCATTTAAACAATAAATGCATCATTAACTCCTATGGATGAATCACACTATGAGTCATTAAACCAATTAATGCAAATTCCACCTAAGCCTCCAACTCATCAATCTTCTAGAAGGTTCTCGACAAATTACGAGAACGCCCTTCCCATCCGTAAAAACACGGAAATACTGAGACTGTATATATCCAATAATCCAATACTAGAATCTGGCTTAAACCAAAGCCTGCTAGTAAAAACTGTCCGAACATCGTACGTGCGTAAAAACACGTATGCGTCCGAACCTTGTCGTAAAACCATACGACCTCTATATCGTTTCGTCCAAAGCAGGGAAACTCTCTGTGTGGGACTCTAAAGACTCGACTACTACGCTGGCAGTGGGTTTAACCACAAGCCGCAAGCGGTACTAGCTGTACGTAACGGTCCCCAGGTAGATGTCGATAAGAAGGCTTATGTGGAAACCCATCCGAACTCCTACTGACCCTGATGTGACAATCTCCGTACAGTCTGGTCTGTTCGTCTAGGACTATCGCATATCAGGCCTAGGGGGCGGCAAGCGTCAGTCCCCTAAAAGCGGTATAAGTCGTGTCGGAGCGAAGCCCATTACACCTTGAGAAGCTACTGGAAAACCTACCAGTAAATCTCGCTTGCCCTGGCCAGGGACTTTGCGTAATGGCTCTCCAGACATAGCGCGATATCAACTCCCAATACCGGGAGAGACGAATCCTGTCTAACCGCCACTGCCTCCAAGTACTTCGGGACTGCACCCAACTGCTACCTGTTTGCACGACTCCTTTGGGCCGTGGTAGGGTAGCAATCTAAGAACAGTGGGAACACACTCGAGGTGAAGCAGCAGTGTCAAGTTTGCGGACTATGCCGTACTCATGTCACCTGGGAACTGTTAACTGACGACGGGTATAATACCAACCAACAGTTCCCTGCGGGTCCTGTCCGGTGTACCCGTAACCCAACGAGCACCTGTATACTATCTCCAGTACGACGTACTGATGGCTGTGGGACAGACCATCTCCCCAACTGGGATGAGAAGCGTACACACTAGTCTACTCCGGAGTATCGATGCCCTGTCTCGATAATCCTACGACTTAGGATCTGAAAAAGGATGTGCTTGTAGACTACCCAGCCTCCACTAGTGTGACTGTCATCACAACGCTGGTAGTCAAGCAAGATCCTAAGGGCTCTATCAATACGTACACACATATTAAGATAGATATAAACCAAGTAGCATACTACCATGTTTAGCAAGACTGTTAATATAACTGTGAATATCCCAAGCTTCCATTAAGTAATATACAAGCTAGTATGATACAATAATGGCCCCTAGGGCATACACACTAACAAACAATAGAGTCCAAATGCTCTTTTGTTGGATCTAAACGATCCCGTTAAGTTGATCTTAGTCTGAAATTAGACTAACGTATTCTTAACAAACGTTTAAGTTGATCTTAGTCTCAAATGAGACTAACGTATCCTTAAACCCAACCCCAAACCCAATCTAAGAAAATACGGATTTGGACTAATCCACGCCCTACGGGCGACAACATAAATTAGTCTCCGTATACAATCCACGGGCAACCAAAAAACAAAACAAACACACATGACACGAAGTGACCATCTGGAGAAGGAGAAAGTGGTTACCGCGACGTGGTAGCGTAATTAACTGCAGGGGCTTGCGCCTGCAGGGAAAAGCGTCCCCACAATAAAAAACCCCTCAAATGAGGGGGAATCTGACGAAGTCTGCTACATCGGCCGCATCCGTTTAAACCTTCGATACATGGTGTCATAAATCAACTTAGCATCTTCGGAGAGGTGGACGGATAGCATCAATTAGCATCTGCCCCCAAATTCAGGCAAGACGGACCTACGTGGTTCCGTCTCTGTGTTTCGGAGGAGAACAAACACAATCTCAAAATATTTCATGGTTTTCATTTAAAAATATATTAGAAAAATTTAGAATAATAAAAGAACTTTTAATCATATTTTGTTGTCATACAATTTTATAAATTTTTGGTTGGAAAAGATGAAATTTCAGAAAGGTCAATGCTCAGATCCATTAACTGCATTTATATATTTTTCAGCGTTTGTTGCCTTTACTCTACATGTAATAATTTCTCTGTGTTAATGAATGCTTGTAAATTTCTATTACTCTTTCTTTCCTTATTTGGATAGACTATCGGAACTTTTTAGACTTATAATATTGTAACTGTTGCTAGCTGTGGACGATGACAATTGATCCTCTATTCACTTTATCTCCTTATTAGCGAATTATGTACCAATATAGATTCACCTATTTGCCTAAATTTAAACTCCTTTATGTACATTTTTTGTGTTAATGTAGTTTTATGAGTAAGGTATCTTCCTCTACTTTTTTGTTTCAAAATAAAGAAAATATGGATGATGTTAACATGAGAAAGAATATAAATAATAGATGAATAGATTTTTACTATTTTCACTTTGTCTCCATGATCCTTTTGCTCTCTTACTTGCAAATTTTCCTTTGTTTTCACCTGCACAATAAGTTTGAATATTATCAATAACACAGTTGTCAAGATCTTCCAAGTCTGAAACTGACATGCATAATAAAATGTAAGTAATTCATTAAAATCCAAATATAATAAAACATAAAATTTGAAATAATATTGTAGAAACTCATACATTTTTTTGTCTTATGAACCGATTTAATTTATTTTTCACGTTTATTCAATATTTGCTCTCCTTTTAAAACGTCACGCTCTCTTTTATGAGATTTCTTATCATTGATACATTTATTTTTTATTTTCCCAATGGTAAGATTATCACCATCACTGTCATCCCCACCGTCATTACTACTGTATTGATAATTTATTTCATCCTCAAAATTTTCAAAAAGAACGGACTCTTCATTCAAGAATATATTCCCATCACAACAATTCGAATTAATTTTTTCCATCCTATACAGAAAATAGAATAAATAAATCAATAACAATAAATATTATGATATAAAAAAATCTGATAAAGATGAATAGATCAAGTGAATGCATATATTACATAAAATTCAATGTAAGAACTACATATATACAACAAATGAAATCGAGTATTAATTCAATATTAGAAAGTAACACTCTGATTTAAAAATAAATTTACTGTAAAAGTATTTTTAAATCAGAGCGATACTTTCCAATATTGGGATTAATACTCGATTTAATTTGTTGTGTATATAGTTCTTATGTATCTTTACCTTTGTAAGAACGCTTTGTAGAACTTCTTTATAAATAACATTTTGTGTACAATTTTTTGGAATATTAATTTGTTCCTCTAGAAAAACTTTTTAGGATGAAGCAGATCTAGCTCTTGAGAACGCAACATACAATTGCTTATGACAAAAAACTTGTGTACGTAGATATAATCCAACTTTTCCTAAGGTTTTCCTTTGACTTTTGTTTATAGTCATAGCATATGCAACACAAACAGGAAATTGACGCCGTTTAAGGATGAAAGGGAGATCTTCATTATCACTGGACATAATTATTCTTGGTATTGCCACACATTTTCCAATATTTGTACCAGTCATGATTTCTGCTTTTATGACCCTTTACCTAACTGTTTAATGATAAGACGTGTGTCATTACATAAACCAATATTTTGATCTAAATTACGAAGTAACATAATCAGTGTATTTACTTTAAATTCAAGCGAATAAGAAGGCAATGCAGAACATATCAAAGAATTTAAAAATTCCGTTGTATGTAAAAAATCATTGCAAGGAGAATCATCAACAACAGAAATCTTCATGTCTGCACTCAAGTAAATCTGATTTTCTTCTATAATTTGAGATATGACTTTCTTATTAATTTCATCAACTTCATTTCTATATGCAAGCATTGCTCTTGGTTCCAAATACCGCGGATTTTGATAATTATCATTTAAATATATATATATTTCATTTATTAATCCACTAATGCCACGTCTGTGATTAGATAACCTTGAATCCGGAATCTCTATCCAATTATCATCACAATCATTGCCCATTTGAATTCCTTTAACATCACCATCACCAATATCGATTAGTCATTTTGCAAAATTTTCGCTGTTTTCTTCTGACCTCGTATTTGTATGGACACACATATTTTTTGTTAATATAAACATCTCACATTGATCCTATAGATAAGATTTATGTGATGTAGTGGACACAATTTGTTGTCTCCTACCCTTACGGACGACATGTAAAATCTGTCGAAAATCACTATCGAGAACAACAGTCTTTCCACCAAATAGTTTATTCTCAAGTTGGGAATTAATATTTGATAGAATATCTTTGAAGGTTCGATCTACGGTTTCAAATGCAAAGCGGTTTATCATCGGAGCTTCATTCCAAATAATCAGTGTTGCTTCTTTGATGAGAGAAGAAAGATTAGATTGACGAGATATTACGCAAGATGAAAACTCATGAAGATCGATACGAATTTTGAATCTTGAGTGTGCTGTACGTTCTCCGGGTAGTAATAAAGAAGTAATGCCAGAAGATGCAACCGCAAGAACGATTTGTTTCTTACTACGCAATTTCACTAAAATTGCATGCTATAAGTATGTTTTGCCAGTTCCACCACCTCTATACATAAAAAATAGCCTTTCGATATTTTTTTTCGCACGAAGTTATAACCGCATTAATGATTTTTCTTTGTTCATCATTTAAACCATATTCCAATTCAATAGATTTTTTCGACAATTCAAAAGTTTCATAATTTAACTTCTCAAATATCAATCTATTGTTCTTGTTTAAATTGCTAGGAGTGGGTATTAGCATAAATGGAAAATCTCGCAAGTTTTTATTATTATATGACAAAATCACACTTATATCATGAAGTGTAAAATCTCTTAATTGTTCGTTACCGAGTACAATTTTAAAATCAGGATGTAGATTTTCTAAACGTTTTTCATAATCATCACTCATGGCCTCCCAATGTAAATCCCATAGTTCTCGAGAATTCATAATTTCGTTAAAAATTAATATCGTGTAAAACATGCGAAGAAGTTGATTTGCCTTAGCCCAATTAGACGCTTCTTAGAGTACTAAGTTCAATTCATTATCATCATCAAGAAGTCCAAGTGCTATACATGCAATCTTATAAGTTTCATGTTCAACATCATCGATTATTCTCATACCAATAAAATTAATTCTTCCTTTCACTATTGTCAACAACATTCTTAGATAATATTTTTCACCAGCGGCAGGATATGCATAAGATAATCTACCTATCGCTTTCCTTCTTCTGCGTTGCTTCCAACATAAGTTTTTTTTTTTGTCTCAAACAAAGTGATTTAAAAACTCAACATAAGTATAATTTCTTGCATAAGAAAGTTTAAGATTCATACTAAACTATTAAGTTAACATTGTTTTCTTAGCTCGTTCAGACTCCAGTATTTCTTGAATACTACCATCTTCTTTTAAAAAAAACCATTTGTTCATAAAAAAGATGATACTGCAACTGTTCAACAGCAGGATGGCGTTTATTTATTTTAAATTCAAAAACCCTCCATGAAGTTTCAGAGGCTGCAATATATATAGAATCTAAATATAATTTGACATCGTCATATCTTTCGACCACATTTTGATGAATGATAGCTGTTGCAAAATCAGATCCTTTATTCACATATTTAAATAAATATTTTATTGCTCGTCTATGATTGCATATTGCAACATTAATATGGGATTGATATTTTAGTAGCAGATTTGCATTGTAAGGCATAACCCAACTGTTGTCAATATCTTTTCCATCTGCCGTGTAGATCTTGATTTGCGTTTTCGGTAAATTGCATATCCCTTTTCATCAATAATAGTACAGTCATTGAACATTTTAGGGAATTTTTTTGAGCATTTATTATTTTTCATGCAAATACATTTTGGATTATGTGTACCACATGGCCCATGAATCATATAGGTAACTACCAAATCATGAAGTAAAAATTCCATTTTAATGTCAGGATGTTCAGCTCTAATTAAATTATCGATATCCTTTACGAGTTTTATTTTTTTTTGAACTTTCCAATGTAATAAGGATATGAGAATGTGGTAATCCTCATTTTTGAAATTCTATCACAGATGATCTACAAATAGAAAAATTAAATTTTTAAATATTAACATATAACAATACACAAAACATATATCACCAAATAATGACAATAGCCTACCAGAAATTACTCGTCCAAAATATTTATGTTTAATCAAATTATCAAGAAGCTGCATAAGTTTTAAGTGAAAAACTCTGGCAATAATATCAGGCCTATCAGATTCACTTTGACCACTGGCAATCAATAAAAAATTATGTATTTCTTTTCAATTAGGATTGCATGTAAAAGTAATGAATAAATCTGGAGGCCTGTCCTATGCACAAATTGCTATAGTATCTTGATAGTTGTGAATCATATATCGTGGACCTCCAGTAAAGGATGAAAGCAAAATGATTTTTTTACCAACTGTGTGAGCATCATTATCACCATCGTCAACAGTATCCTGCAAGGCTTGGTATAACTCATATCGTAAAGTTTTTTGATTATTACGAATCCATCCAAGACGATTCCTTTCAACAGACGCATAAGCATCAAGCATATATTGCTGTAATAATTTTCCACCTCTCAACAACATTGTTCCCTCATGACAACGCTGTTGTAATCTAAATGCGTAAAAATCCTTCATTGAAACTTTATTCTTTTTTCTCTTCGTATTGTTATCTTCAATATAATCATGCCAACTATCTTCTCCATATGGAAATAATAAGGGATATTCTAATGGCATGTACGCTGGATGAATCTTACTAATTCTTTGATATCCTTTTTTTCGATCGTTGATAATAACATCTCGAGTAGATGAAGGAAAAAATTCATCATCAATCATCAAAGCAGCTATTTTTGTCGAATTTGGTCTATTATATTGTTGACCCTTATGATTTATATTCTCTAGAATGCACAAACTAAACTTTTTATCCTTATTGTTCTCATACCAACCACGTACGCATCGAAATTTCTTGACATATTTATTGTATTTATCCAACATTTCTTTTCACAATTTCTGAATCATACTCCGTAGCATTACAATTATCTCCAACAGATGCAATTCGATTTTCAATTTCATGCTCGGTATCATATATATAAAGCCGCGCATATCTAGGTCGACTTCCGATAGCCGGTAGCAATGAACCTATTTTATGATAGTTTTGTTCATGAATTCGAAATGTATATGGTCCCATTCCTTTCAAAATTTGATAATCTATCTTTGCACCAATAGAAGTAAAAGTAAACATAGAGTTGAACGAACAAATTTTTTTCCGAAATTGTTTAGCTTGTTCAGAAATATTTTGATAGTTCAATAAAGAGTCTAGCATTTCATGTGTCTTCTCAAGAAAAGGTAGAGAAACTCTTCCACTTGCAACAAAGTGAATAATTTTTTCTTTCTTATCATTAGTTCTAACCCTCTCTTTTTTCCACACAATTGCATCACATCTAGAACATTTTTCAGTAGGAGGTCCCAAATAATGGAAACGACTACGCCAATCTCTTAAATAATTATCGTTAAAACTGTTTTATCATGTATCATATAAAACACACATTACAATTTAATTAGCAATAAGAAAATGTCATATATTATATTATAATATTTATGGAGGATTTTAATTAAAATAATCTTATAACTTTTAAAACATGTAAAATATTTGTAAATCAACAAAATTAAAAAATTTAAGATTTTTGAGTAATATGTTTTTTAAATATAGTTAATATGAAATATTTAAGTAAAATTAGATAAAACTTTGTGTTTAATAGGGATATATAATGAGTATGAAGCGTGCTCTTACTATCATTATCGTCTTTTTATATCTTATTCTTTCACGCTCACGTTCACGTTGTTTTTGTGCTCTTGATAACTAACTGTTTGCTAATGCGTTTTGACTTATTCCCATGCATAACTAAATAAAAGATAAAAGATAATATCACAATAGAAACAATTATAGAGATCAACACAAATGATTAACTAATAACAACAAATATTTCACATCATTTATTAATAACTTAAATGGAAAAATGTACAGATACTAATAGGAATTTAAATCTAGAGAACTGATAATTTACTTCTACATATAAGCATAAATAAATAAAAATCTTAAATACTGAATTTTTCGAATAATAGATTTTTTGTTACCTTAGTTTTTACTCCAATTTTGTTGTTGACCAAATCAAACGAACATTTTCCTGCAAATGGAAAAAATATCAATTCAAGTCAAGTATTGAATTAATAATAGCAACTTTTAAAAACATTCTCATCGGTTAAAAAAATACTAAATGAAGAATGAAAAATAATATGTTGGAAAAGAAAAGTTTAGTTATGGAAAAAAAGTTTAGTGCAAACCATTCTGATTCATGATCATATATGTTGAAAAACAAAACAAAGAAAGAGGTAACAATACTTACTGAAGCTATGCTGCTTTGAAACGAATTCAAGCCAAGAATTTAAGTTTCAAAAGTGTTGGAAAAGCCGGAATTTAGTAAGAATGAGATCTCTCTCTCTCTCTCTCTCTTCCCTTTTTTCTTCAAGTGGGAAAGAAGATGATGAGTTCTGAATTAAACAGGGGAAGGAGATGAGAAGGTATAGTGTCAATAGGAGGTAGGGATAAAAACAAATTCAATTCATCTTTATTTTTTAAAATTTCTGATAAAATATTTTGGTTTTATGAATTTATTTTATTTACTATTTCTCATCACCAACAACGTCTCTATTTTTCTACTGTCCTTTTGCATCTGGTAACGTCTTTCTTTTTCAATTTATTTTTCTTTTGACATTTTCTGTCGTACCTATCCTTTCCGTCCTGTTTATATCCGGTAACGTCTCTATTTTTCTACAGTCAATCATGACTAATGTCTTTTTGCTGTCAAATCATAACTAATGTCCTTTTTTTTACCACAATGACCAATGTCCTTTTTTCTGTCAAATATGACTAACATTAACATTACTATTTTTCTACAGTCCAGCATGATTAATGTCCTTATTCTATCAAATCATGACCAATGTCATTTTTATGGTCGTCATGAGTAATGTCTTTTTTTTCTGTCAAATCATGACTAATATTAACGTCACTATTTTTCTATAGTCCAGCATGACTAATATCCCTTTTTCTGTCAAATCAAGTCATTTTTTCTGGCCATCATGACCAATGTCATTTTTCTGTCAAATCACGGTCAATGATAACGTCACTATTTTTCTACAGTTCTTCATGACCAATATCCTTTTTCTGTCAAATCACGGCCAATATTAACGTCACTATTTTTCTAGAGTCCGTTATGACTAATGTCCTTTTTCTGTATTACCAATGTTAACGTCATTATTTTTCTACAGTCGATCATGACTAATATTCTTTTACTGTTAAATCATGGCCAATGTTAACGCTACTACTTTTCTACAGCCCGTCATGACTAATGTCTTTTTTCTGTCATTAACACTATTTTTCTACAGTCCGTCATGACTAATGTCCTTTTTCCGTCAAATTGCGGCCAATATTAATGTCACTATTTTCCTATAGTCCGTCATGACTAATGTTCTTTTTCTGTCAAATCACGGCCAATATTAACGTCACTATTTTCCTACAGTCCGTCATGACTAATGTCTTCTTTCTGTCAAATCATGGCCAATATTAACGTCACTATTTTTCTACAGTTCGTCATGACTAATGTCTTCTTTCTGTCAAATCATGAATAATTTTAAACGTCACTATTTTTCTACAGTCAATCATGACTAATTTCTTTTTCCTGTCAAATCATTACCAATGTTAACGTCACTATTTTTCTACAATCCGTCATGACTAATGTCTTTTTTCTGTCGTTGACACTATTTTTCTACAGTTCATCATTGCTAATGTCTTTTTTCTGTCAAATCACGACCAATGTTAATGTCACTATTTTTCTACAGTCCGTCGTGACTATTGTCCTTTTTTCTGTCAAATCACGACCAATATTAACGTCACTATTTTTCTACTGTCCGTCAGGACTAATGTCATTTTTCTGTCAAATCATAACCAATGTTAATATCACTATTTTTCTACAGTCCGTCATGACTAATGTCCCTTTCCTGTCAAATCACGACCAATATTAACGTCACTATTTTTCTATCTATCGTTAATACTATTTTTCTGTCCATCGTAATCAATGTCCTTTTTTTTGTCCTGTTTGTACCTGATAACGTTTTTGCTCATATACGTACTCAACTGTATGCACTTGCACGTGGGCATGTGTCTCCTATTAATCTATGCGCTGATATTATGCTTTATTGATGCAGCCCTAGCCTACTTGGATGGCTTAATCGATCCAAATCACGTCGCGTCTAGTTCAACCCGAGAATTCCGAACTCAGTTTTATGCCTTATTTTAAGCAGTTTTTCTTTTATTAGCAAATTAGTTGTGATTTTGATTTTTCAATTGTAAGAGGCAACTTTTGATTAAATAAAGCCCTAGTTTGGCGAAATTACCATTATTTTCTTTCTATTTCTTCAATTCCTCTCAAATCAGTTTAGAAGTGTCGCATCCCAAATCAGAACTGCACCACTTACCAATTAAAAAAGAGTATCATGACTAATGTATTTTTCTGTTTAATAATACTTATGATTGTTATGAATTATGACTATAACATGCATGTTTTCCAACCAAAGAAGCATCCATTAAAGCCAATTGGCAATATCATTGTTCCTTTTCATTTGAGCTTTTTCTATACCTGCACGCTGTCACCTTCTCAATTTTTGTCCTTTTTTGTCTTTTGTCAAAGTTGATTGCAAAATCACGATTGAGTTGGAAAATTAAGTGATTTATACTATATATCCAAATATATCATATGATCATCATATTAAATATATTAAACCAATTGAAAATATTAGAAAACACAATTAGAACTTGTAAACATTGTTCGTCTCTTCTTCGAAATTTACATGCCAATATAACAGAAATAACAGACGATTGATCAATAAAGAAAAACTAAAATTAATATCCTAATCTATTTGACATAGGTTCTCACATCGACAAAACGGACATGAGTTGTTGTTGAATAACTAAGAAGCAATGCGCTTCATGTGAAATGCATGATCACAACACAACTGCACTCCTTCGAACAAATCACCACTGCTACTCATCTCAATTTCTTCGAAGCACACCGCACAAACAATATCGTTATTCTCGTCGTTCAACTCTTGTCTTTTTCGCTTACGCGATCTCTTGATTGTCACCGTCCTATCAACGCTAGTATAAACATATACCTTAATATGAAACTTAGCATTTGCTACCTCCACAGCTTCGTGGACGAACTTGTTGATCTCCGTTTCAAGATACATGCAATGCCGATCTTGGATAGGGTATTTAATATGGACCACCCAGCGAGCGAGCTACGACAGTTCTCGGGCGAACGTAATTGAGAGGCTACATATTTGCGATACATATATAATGACATTTCGCCCAAAATACATTTTGTACCATCACAAGGGCCAACAGGAGAGGGAATGATCACTTAGACGGAGTCTTCAATATACCCATGGGTGCAGACGGAAGGATCGACACTGTCGGTATCCGACGACGTGGGTGTTAGTTTTGCATGGAGGAAAAAAAACGGCGGTTTGTTATACTCTTTGACCATTGAGAGAGACAACGACTGTTTTGCATCAAGATTTTTTACCATTGAGAGATGCAAAATATCTGTCTTTCCTATTTTTTTGACCTTTTCTCTTCTGTAGGGATTGAAGATGAAGTGCCCTAATTTAAATAGAGCAGAGGTGGGCACATGTGCCAATAGGATATGAGACACGTGGCAATAAGAGGTGGACATGACTAATGTCTTTTTTCTATCAAATCACGATCAATGTTAACGTCACTATTTTTCTATAGTCCGTCATGACTAATGTCATTTTTTTGTCAAATCATGGTCAATATTAATGTCACTATTTTTTTACAGTCCGTCATAACTAATGTTCTTTTTCTTTCAAATCATGTCTAATGTGTTTTTTCTGGCCATCATGACTAATGTCTTTTTTCTGTCAAATCATGACTAATATTAACGTCGTTATTTTTCGGCTGCATGCATTTGCACGTGGGCCTTTATCCCCTCTCAGTCTATGTGCCGGTATTATGCCTTATTGATGCAGCCCTAGCCTACTTGGCACGGCTCGACTGATTCAAAACACGTCGGGTCTAGTTTAACTCGAGAATCCCGAACTGTCAAATCTTGTTCGATTCGCGCTTTCCACCAGCCAAATCGAAGATCTCGTAAAATCGTCTGGGTCAATGGATATGCCGCGAAAATCCGTCGTTTAGGGCCCCGAAATCGCGGTCAAAAATTTGCTCCGTTAAGATTTGACTTTCGAAATAGGAATGAAATCAGCATCCGGATCAGTTAAGATTTGACAGGAAGTATCAGGAATCAATTTGGGACGCAATCAAATAATTAGTTTCTCGTTTTAACAACTTTTTATTTTTAGCAGTTTTTCTTTTGATCTATTCCGTCCTACATGTCCTTTCAGCCCTATTTCTACATGATAACGTCTCTATTTTTCTATAGTCCTTTTGCACATGGTAACATGTTTCTCTTTTTTCATGATTACTATCTTTTCAGTTTAATAATTCTTAGTTATACTTGGTACGAATTATGATCATAAGCCTGTTGTTCTAACCAAAGAAGTATCCATTAAACCAATTGGCAATCTCATTATTCTTTTTCATTTGAGTTTTTTCTACACTTGCATGCTGGCACCTTCTTAATTTTTTTGTTCATTTCCGTCATTTGTCAAATTTAATTGCAAAAACACGACCGAATTAGGAAATTAAGTTATTTATACTATATATGCATAAAATGTATCATATGATCATCATATTAACCATATTAAACCAATTGAAAATATTAGAAAACACAATCAGAACTTATTAACATTGTTCATTCTTCTTCGAAATTTACATGTCAAAATAACAGAAATAACAGACGATCAATCAACAAAGAAAAACTAATATTGACATTCTAAGCTATTTGACATGGCTCCTCACATCGATATAGCGGGCATGAGTTTTTCTCGAATAACCAAGAAATAATGCACTTCATGTGGAATGCATTATCACAACACAACTGCACTCTTTCGACTAAATCACCATTGCTACCTATCCCAATTTCTGCAAAACACACCGCACAAAGATCGCCCTTCTCATCCTTCAACCCCTATCTCTTTCGCTTACGTGGTCTCTTAATTTTCACCATCTTATCAATTCCAGCACAAACATATACCTTTATATGAAACTTATTATCTGCTACCTCTACAGCTCCAAGGACAAACTCGCTGACCTCCGTTTTAAAATACATGCGATGCTGATATTGGATAGGGAATGCACGACGAATCACCCAGGGAGCAAAGATATGACAATTCTTGAGGGAACGTAATTGAGAGACTATATACTTGCGGTGCTTGTAGGAAGACATTTCGTCCAAAATAAATTTTGCGCCGTCATGAGAGCCATCGGGAGATGGGATGATCACTTGGGCGGAGTCTTCAATATCCTGTGAGTGCACACGGAAGGATCGACACCGTCGGTATCCGCCGACATTGGCGTCAGTTTTGCATAGAGAAAAAGAAATAATGGCAGTTTGTTGTACTCTTTGACCATTGAGAAAGTCAACGGTTGTTCTGCATCAAGCTTTTGCGCCATTGAGAGAAATGCAAAGTAAGAAAAGAAAATCGGTGGAGTCTTAGACGCCTCTCTCTTTGCCCTCTCTCAACTTTTTTTTTAAATTTTTGGCTTTTTTCTTTTGAGTAGAGAATGAAGATGAAGTACTCTGTCTTAAATAAAGAAGGAGGTAGGCACAGATGCCAATAGGAGATGGGACAAGTGGCAATAGGAGATGGAAATACCAAATTTTGTGAGGGCAAAATTGGTATTTTGAAAATTCTGCCACCCTTCTATAACTTTATGTTGTTAAACTACTCCCTCATTTTCCCTCATTTTGAGAGACGTGAGGAAAGAGTGTAACTCCTCATTCATTTCATTTCATAAATTTTTGGATCCAGCAATAACGTTTAGCATGCACTCAATATGTAGGAATTTCCATGAACTTTAATACAGGATGAATTAGATTTGGCGGTACTATAATAGCTCCAATATCAACACAAATATGTCACGAAAGAAATACGGTAGTTTGGTAAGATCAAGTTAGCACTAATCCAGGCAAAAGTATAAAAGTTAAAACTGACTTGCCTCTCTCTTGCAAGAACCTTGGAACCGATTGCAGCTTGTATTGTAATCTCAAACATTTGCCTGCCAAATAATATGTCAGAGTAATAAAAAAATAGGACCATAACTGAAAAGGAAGAAGTCAATTATGGACTCGTTGCTGGAAACCTGTCAATAAAATTCCTTAGTTTTTCAACTAATTCACGTCCAATCCTTTGTGCCTTCAACTTATGAACAATAGTTGCCATTGCATCAACTGGTTGGCCATTGAGAAGGATGTCAAGTTTTACCAAATCTGATTTTTTGATACCTGCAACATAGTGTTATTACAAAACTGATAGGGTTTAAGAACGCCCCAATTTCACATCTTTTTGAGACAGCGAAAACGTGTAAATGCTAAGGCAAGCGCAGAAGAACCACACCAAAATATGTGGTTCGGTCACCCCTTGGCTCTACATCAATACCATGCAAGAGGGAGAGAGAGATAAATTCAACATTAATTTCCTCCCGAAAACACAAAGAAAGCTTATCGACCCACATAAGAAAGTTTGAATATTACGAGGTTCCACCTCACTAGCTCATAATAAACAAATTAATTATCATCAAAAACCTCCAAAATTAGTTTGTAAGAATAAACATCATACAATCGTGTCAAACTGTGGAGCTATTGAACCAATTAACCTAAGATAGTCTCCACTCTCCCTAGCTTCTTCAAGAGTCCAATAGAATGGTTGGAATGCCCTATTTTTGTCTCATTCAACTTCGTCTCAGCCATTCAGCTTGACTATATGAATATAGTATAATGTCATGTGGTTGAGGCACTACTACAGATGTGTCCAGTAGTAATGGTCATTTCGTCACGGTTATAACCGTGACCATATTATAGTCACGGTTATAAGACCATATTATAGTCACGGTTATAAAAGATTTGGCCACAGTTTAAACCGCTACTAATAAAAAAAATGATGAGCCCCACAACGCAGTGAAAATAAAACCCCAAATCTCATCCCAATTTACCCCCGATCATCCCCCCCCCCCAAATTTTCACCAAACACCAAAAATCGTCGCCGCTGCCTCTTCGGCCGCCGGAGCTGCCTGATGTCGCTGCCGTGGCCGTCCCCTTCGAAGCCCTCGTCTTTCTGATCGAGCTCGTCGTCGAAGGTGCAGGGTTTCCTAAGACAGCAGCAAGGTTTCGGGAGGTATCGTCCATACCAAATTAAAAAATTTGACGTTCTACCTAACCCTAACCCTAGAATCGTATACTAGAAATCCGACGGAAATGTAAATGCAAACACTTTGCAAGTAAAATGAGCAAGGAATACAACCTTTGTAGACCGGTCCTTCACTTTAATAGCTCCGTGTAGTAGTCCCTTTGCTGCGATCATGAACTCCGGACTCTAGAGAGGCTCCCTTGAAGAAATGAACTTGCTTGCTTCGAAATCTTCGAGGCCGAAAATGATCTACGTCGAGGAGACACTAACCCAAACTATCTCTTCACTAATTGTGAAATTAGTGAAGCAAACACCCTATACTAATTGATAAGTAGTAGAGAATGATGAAGTAGAAAGTGGGCTCACTTTAGATTTATTTTTCTCACATGTTTTCATCACTTTTCTCAAGTCAAGAGAGCAAAAAATCAATGAAGAAGAAGCTCAAGTGAAGTGAAGAAGAGAGTGAATGAGGTTGTTTCCCACCGAAGCACGGAGATGCGACCGCGTAGGTCCGTCTTGCCTGAATTTTGGGGCAGATGCTAAGGCTATCCGTCCACCTCTTCGAAAATGCCAAGTTGATTTATGACACCATGTATCGAAAGTTTAAACGGATGCGGCCGATGTAGCAGACTTCGTCAGATTCCCCCTCGTTGAGGGGTTTTTGATTGTGGGGACGCTCTTCCCTACAGGCGCAATCCCCTGCAGTTAATTACGCTACCGCATCGCGATAACCACTTTCTCCTTCTCCAGGTGGTCACTTCATGTCGTGGGTGTTTGTTTTGTTTTTGGTTGCCCGTGGATTGTATACGGAGACTAATTTATGTTGTCGCCCGTAGGGCGTGGATTAGTCCAAATCCGTATTTTCTTAGATTTGGGTTTGGGGTTAGGTATAAGGATACGTTAGTCTCTTTTGAGACTAAGATCAACTTAAACGTTTATTAAGGATACGTTAGTCTAATTTCAGACTAAGATCAACTTAACGGGATCGTTTAGATCCAACAAGAGAGCATTTGAACTCTATTGTTTAGTTTAGGAACATTGCGGTCGATTACCAGTTTAAGGACATGATGGTCCAAAGTTAAGGACGTCATAGTCCATGGGTTTAAAGGGACCCCACAGTCCGAGGTTAAGGACATCATAGTCCGTGAGTTTAAAGGGACCCCACAGTCTGAGATTAAGGACATCATAGTCCATGGGTTTAAGGACCCCACAATCCGAGGTTAAGTACATCATAGTCCATGGGTTTAAGGACCCCACAGTCCAAGGTTAAGGACATCATAGTCCATGGGTTTAAGGACCCCACGGCCCAATTTAAAGACGTCATAGTCTATGAAATGTATGGTTGTCGGGACCCGTCACCTTTCTGAAGACGTTGAAGGATTACAACGACAAATATCAGAGGAGTTAAGAGATGTACCCTTGAATCAATTTTGGTTGGGAGATCTGTAGTCCAATTTGGGACTAAGATCAAGGATTTATGAGCATATGGGCTCAATTAATCTGAGTTGAGGACTTATGGCCCATCCTGGGCTATGTCCAATCAAGTTAAAATGTTTAACATTTATTTTGATCTGTTGAGCATTTATTTGGGCTTGGCCCTTTTAGCAATGCTGAGCATTGATTTGGATTCTGACAATATTTTTGTCTTTTGTTGAATGCTAAGCATTTAACATAGCTCTGGGGCTTATTAAAGAACAATTAATGTTTTATCAGCGCAGCACATGATGCGCTTGGCGCTTTACGCCAGTCAAAGAGCACAGTGCGCTTCTGCCGAATAGCGCACATGTGAGGGATACGTGGTGCGCTTGGCGCTAGCGCCAGTTAATGAGCGCAGAGCGCTGGTTTATGAGCGCATTGCGCTATTAGTTTAGTGGCGCACACGTGAGGTGCACGTGGTGCGCTTGGCGCTGAGCGCCAGTCTATGAGCGCAAAGCGCTATTTCAAGAGCGCAAAGCGATAACTGTTAAGTGGCGCACACGTGAGGGACACGTGTCGCGCTTGGCGCTGAGCGCAAGTCAATGAGCGCAGTGCGCTATGTTTGAAGCACTGAGGCTCTTTAAAATTAAGAGCGCCAAGGCTCTGCAGCGCTTTGCGCTAGATGTGGAGCGCTGAAGTGCTTTTATACAACCTAGATCATTTTGCGTCCTGAGAATTAAATTCTCTTTTTATAAAAGACTTTGTCTCAAGGTTCTAAGAACAAAGTTTTTATTTTATAGGAGATACTTCAATCTCTTGTATTGATGAAAGGTTTTGCCTTTATGGATCTATGATCCTTAAGAGAATTGAATTATTCTCCCCCCTTTTTTATAATGAGATGTTCATGATCTCTTTGAAAAAGACCTTAGTCTTATAGATCTATGATCTGTGAGAAGAATTGTGTTCTTCTTTTTATTTTATGATGAGATCCTTTGATCTTTTTTTAAAAGACCTTAGTCCTGTAGATCTATGATCTGTAAAGAAGTGAATTCTTCTTTTTTAATTATGAGATGGTTTCATCTCTCTGTTCACTTTTTATCTTGAAGAAACTCTTCTTTTCTGAGAGCTTGGCTCTTCTTTCTGAGATCTCTCAAAACTTATGGGAGGGTTCCTCTATTTTTTTCTGTCTCCGAGACTTGAAGTCTGGGGGCCTTTATATAGGGTGAGCTGATTTGTTCAATCAGTTAAGGAGATTTTTTCTCCAATTAATTTGGGGATTTCGCTACTGTTGGATCTTTGATCCAAGGGCTTTTGATTTACAGAAAGCGATCTTCTTGTTTTTAACAAGATTGGGAAATCTTTCCATACAGAATTTATTCTGTATTTTGATGATTTTTAATCACCATTGGATCATTGATCCAACGGTGCTCTGATTTCAGAGCACAATGTTTTTGTTTGGAAAGATTTTGAGGAATCTTTCCTTAACAAAATTTAATTCTGATTAATTAATAATTTATCATTATTATTGGATCTTTGATCTGATAGTAGGGAGCTTTTAGTTCCAGCGCTAGCGCACCCATGCTTTGCACGTGGTGCGCTGCTTAGAGTGCAGCGCACGTAGCGCTAGCGCACCCGTGCTTTGCACTTAGCGCTGCTTAGAGTGCAGCGCACTTAGAGCTAGTGCACCCGTGCTTTGCACGTGGTGCGCTGCTTAGAGCGCAGCGCACCTAGCGCTAGCGCACACGTGCTTTGCACGTGGTGCGCTGCTTAGGGCGCAGCGCACTTGGCGCTGCTTCTGAAGCGTTGCTTCATTTAAAAATTTGAATTTTGAACAGAGCTTTGCTCTGATTGGGAGAAACAAATGCCCCCCCGCCGTTGCGCTCACGTGGCCTACATGTGAGTGCAGCGGTGGCAACATCTGCGCCCTTGGATCAATTCAGAAGTTGAAACGACATCTCAATACATATAAATAGGACCCTTGGCCCTTAGGATGATTTCTGTTCATCTTCATTTTTGTCTTCTGAGAATTTTTATTCTCTTTCAGAGCATAGCTCTTCATTTTAAGAACCTTCAAGAGTCAAAACTCTGCCAAATTTTTGGTAAGATTTGAACTTTATTAATAGAGCTTTGCTTTTCTTCATATCTTAGATCTCAAAATGTTTTTTAGGGTTTTACCCATTAACAGAGCTTTGCTCTTTATAGATCTTCGATCTAAAGAAAACCTTTTTAGGGTTTCTTAACCTATTAACAGAGTTTTGCTCTCTTGAATAATGGAGATTTGCTAATCTCTTATGAAGAACTCTTAAGAGTTTGTTCATGGATCTTGAAGATCTCAGAATTTTAATTCATTAAAAAAAAATTATTTCAATTTTTCTGATGGGTTATTCCATCATTTTTACAGAGCAAGGCTCTTGAGGAATTTTTATTCCTTCATTATTAGAGTTGACAGATGTCACTCTGCCACAGAGCACTGCTCTCAAGGGGAGATTTACTCCTTAGCCCGAAGAACCTTTTTATTAAATGTGAAATCCTTTTTAGGTTTCCTTTCTTAATTGCACAGAATTAAATTCATTGGGTGATTTAATTAGCACGCATTTCCTCCTTGGGGATATCAAGAGTTGTTTAAATCCCATGTCTGTTTCAGTAACCTTTTTCTTAATCAGTTTGTCCACTAACTCTCACTGATTTTCCTTTTCAGACGTTATGGACGCTCATATGTATGATCTCGACGAGATTATTTCTTATGGAGACATTCGCGCACTCGGCCGTTCCCAAAACCGAGAATTCACAAACGCCCAGTGTGCTGAAATTATGGGTCGCTTTGATGCACACAATGGTCGACTGCTTCCTCGTCGTTCCTCTCTCTTGAAGCTTATTGTGGGAGTGATCTGGGGAGCACTTCCTCTATTTTATGCTGGCATGCTGCTTAAGGCATTGGACGACGCTGAAGATAAGGTGCACTCGGTGTATCTGATGAGCTTAATCTCAAAGAAAAGGCGAGACAACCTTGTTGATATCCCGCATCAAGGTTTTCAACAAGCGGCGATACTTGCTGCCTATCGAAGGGTAGAGGACATCAGTGGGGATCCTGATGCTTGTGACCGTGAGAGGATGCACACGAAGATGGTCCGAGAGGCCCGAAAATTTTTGGATGGGCTCACTTTTTAATTTCTCAATCCATGTCCCGGATTTGATGTCTTACCTTTGTAAACATTTTAATGACGTTTTTGTTTACCGCCTTCACCAATGTATGAATTTTCTGAAGTATGAATGGCAAGCTTTTCTATTTCCATGTGTTTATCTTATGCATTAAACCTTTTCGCTCATGCATGAATGGGTGCACTTTGAATGCTTAACTGAATGTGGATCAAATGTTCTCCTAACCGTCACTTTCTTTTCTTCGCTATGTCATCGCCATGTGATTTTAGCAAGTGTGGCTTGTAGATAGTAAGTGACGGTCCATCTTGGACTCTTTGTAGGATAACGATGGCTTAGAAAACAGGTTCAGGTCTGCTTGCCTACCACTTTTCAACTTTATGAGCCGTGAGGGTCTCATAAAGGGTTTTCTCCTTACGAGTCGAGAGGATCTCGTAGGTGTATTTTCTCCTTAGGAATCGTGAGGATTCCTAAGTGTGCTTCCTCTTGAGAGTCGTAAGGATCTCACAAGAGAATTTTCCCTCATACAAGTCGAGAGGATTCGTAAGTGGTTGTTTCCCTCCTTGTCGAGATTCGACTTTGGAGAGTGTGGTCCGTGAATAGTATGCAAGAGTCCGTTTTGGACCGACTTGCAGGGCCCCAATGCTTAGGAAATAGGTCCTTATCCTCATTGCCTAAGGCTTTTTCTTACGAGTCGAGACGAATCGAGAAGTTCTCGCAAAGACACCAATTTCCTCACGAGTCGAGACGAATCGAGAAGTTCTCGCAAGAATGTCCTAACGTCACAGTTAACCTTTGCTCTTTATGACAGAGGTCAGTTAGGGTCTGTGGTACTAGGGTTTTGCCCGTCGTACTGTCGCGTTGGCTGATGTATTCTTCGATAGGCAATCTTTTTGTTCGAGTAGCCTTGCGACTGTCGCGTCTCTGATCTCTTCAGGGGCTGGACAAGACGTCTTCAAGCAATCTTCCTAGGCAGTTTGACCGTCGGAAGAGCAAGCGTTAGGAATTTTGCCATGCCGCTTTTTACTTGAGGTTAGGCTCAGTTTGGGGACCCCGATGAGTTATAACCACTCCGCGCTGGTGTGGGATGATCTCCGATAGTCTTTCAGGTTTTATTTGAGTTGCCGTCAAGACCCTGAAGCTAAGAATTTGGCCTTTGCTTCGTTTGCTGGCATCGCGTCTGCTGTATCGAGACGAATGTCGAGATTGTCTCTAGGTTGCGTGTGAACCGTCGTGGCTTGGAACTAGGGATTTTTCCGTGGCTCCATTGTTTGTGTCGCATCTTGTTGAAGGAAGAATGCTGTGGTGACATCTCGTCTGCTGTATCGAGACGAACGTCGAGGTGGTGATCACTCCGCGCTGGTACGGGGTGATCTCCGATAGTCTTTCAGGTTTTATATGAGTTGCCGTCAAGACCCTGAAGCTAGGAATTTGGCCTTCACTTCGTTTGCTTTGGCGTGTCCGAATCCTGTTGGAGGAAGAATGCTGTGGTGACATCTCGTCTCGAGACGAACGTCGAGGTGGTGACCACTCCGCGCTGGTGTGGGATGATCTCCGATAGTCTTTCAGGTTTTATATGAGTTGCCGTCCAGACCTTGAAGCTAGGAATATTGCCTTTGCTTCATTTGGTTTGGCGTTGCGTCTGTTGTATCGAGATGAACGTTGAGGTGGTGACCACTCCGCGCTGGTGTGGGATGATCTCCGATAGTCTTTTAGGTTTTATATGAGTTGCCGTCCAGACCTTGAAGCTAGGAATATTTCCTTTGCTTCATTTGGTTTGGCGTTGCGTCTGCTGTATCGAGATGAATGTTGAGGTGGTGACCACTCCCCGCTGGTGTGGGATGATCTCCGATAGTCTTTCAGGTTTTATATGAGTTGCCGTCCAGACCTTGAAGCTAGGAATATTGCCTTTGCTTCATTTGTTGTGGCGTGTCCGAATCCTGTCGGAGGAAGAACGCTGTGGTGACATCTCGTCTGCTGTATCGAGATGAACGTCGAGGTGGTCTCTAGGTCGTTGGTGAACCGTCGAGATTTGGAACTAGGGATTTTGCCATGGCTCCGTTGTTTTGACCCTGGGGTGACATTGCGTCTGCTGTAACGAGACGAATGCTGAGGTGGAGCTGGGATTTTGCCATCACTCCGCTTTGTTTTGACCATGGGGTCTTTTGTTGACGTTGCATCTGCATCCTGCTGACTGCGAAGGAACGCCGTTGTTGACATTGCGTCTGCTGTAACGAGACGAATGTTGAGGTGGAGCTGGGATTTTGCCGTCACTCCGCTTTGTTTTGACCATGGGGTCTTTTTTTGACGTTGCATCTATATCCTGCTGGACTGTGAAGGAATGCCGTTATTGATATTGCGTCCGCTGTAATGAAACGAATGCTGAGGTGGAGCTGGGGTTTTGCTATCACTTCGCTTTGTTTTGACCATGGGGTCTTTTGTTGACGTTGTATCTGCATCCTGCTGGACTATGAAGGAACGCCGTTGTTGACATTGCGTCTGCTGTAACGAGACGAATCCTGAGGTGGAGCTAGGATTTTGCCGTCACTCCGCTTTGTTTTGACCATGGGGTCTTTTGTTGACGTTGCATCTGCATCCTGCTGGACTGCGAAGGAACGCCGTTGTTGACATTGCGTCTGCTGTAACGAGACGAATGCTGAGGTGGAGCTAGGATTTTGCCATCACTCCGCTTTGTTTTGACCATGGGGTCTTTTGTTGACGTTGCATCTGCATCATGCTGGATTGCGAAGGAACTCCGTTGTTGACATTGCGTCTGCCGTAACGAGACGAATGCTAAGGTGGAGCTGGGGTTTTGCCATCACTCCTCTTTGTTTTGACCATGGGGTCTTTTGTTGACGTTGCATCTGTATCCTAATGGACTGCGAAGGAACGCCGTTGTTGATATTGCGTCTGCTGTAATGAGATGAATGCTGAGGTGGAGCTGGGGTTTTGCCATCACTCCGCTTTGTTTCGACCATGGGGTTTTTTCTTGACGTTGCATCTGCATCCTACTGGACTGCGAAGGAACGCCGTTGTTGACATTGCGTCTGCTGTAACGAGACAAATGTTGAGGTGGGCTCTAGGTTGTCTGTGAACCGTCGAGATTTGGAATTAGGGACTATGCCGTGGCTCCGTTTGGTGATGTCGCGTCCGAGTCCTGTTGGAATGAGGAGGATCACCTTTGCTAATTTTTAGGCTGTAGATATTGCCGTTAAGATTTGGAACTAGGGACTATGCCGTGGATCCATTTCGTTGTGTCGCTTCCGCGCCCTGCTGGCATCAGGAGGCACGCTGTTGTTGGTCTTCTGGGATGCAGATACGACCGTCGAGACTTGGCTCTATTTCTGATGGAGCCTGGTGGGATGATATGGTTCCCTCTTTGTTTGCGCCCTTGAATTGTATACAGGGATCGATGTGATCTCACTTGTAGGGCAAAAAGTTTCATTTTATATATTTTTCTTTCTGCGATGCTCTATCATTTCAGCTTTTATATCGTGACGGTCGCGATCGCCCAATCATTTCGGCTATTTGTTTTATTTACTCGCTGCTTTTTATTGCGAGTTGCCCAATCATTTCGGCTATTTTGCATGCATACATTTTTACTTGCTGATTTGCAAGTTGCCCAATCATTTCGGCTATTTCATATGCATTTGTGGCTCGCTGGCTTTTCACTGCAAGCTTAGGATTTGATACCGATTTAGGCATCATCATCGCTACTACTGGGATATTGCCAGGAGCGAATCATCATTTTCCTTTGTCGATGTCTAACAAAGGTGTCTTAGTAAAAGGGTTAGGATCCTTTCGACTAAGGCTTTTAACTTTATGAGCCGTAAGGGTCTCATAAAGGTATTTCTCTCTACGAGTCGTGAGGATCTCGTAGGTGCGTTTTCTCCGTAAGAATCGTGAGGAGTCTTAAGTGTATGGTCTTATAAGTCGTAAGGATCTTACAAGAGTGCTTTCTCCTTATAAGTCGAGATGACTTACAAGTGTCTTTTGCCATATGAGCATATTCCTAGTCTCTGGTGGGACTCTTGTTAGGGAAATGTTTATTCGCGCCCGTGGATTATATACAAGAGTCAGCATTGAACCGCTTGTAGGGCAACACTGGAGGTTGTGATGGCTTAAGAACAGGTTCAGATCCCTGTAGCTTAAGGCTTTTGAATCCTATGAGCCGTGAGGGTCTCAAAGGGGAATTCTCCTTACGAGTCGTGAGGATCTCGTAAGTGTAATTTCTCCTTAGGAATCATGGGGATCCCTAAGTGTGTTGCTCTCTTGTGAGTCGTAAGGATCTCACGCATGTGGTTTCTCCTTACAGGGTCGAGAGGACCTTGTAAGTGTCTTTTAACGAGATTGCGCCCTTTCGGGTTTTCACAAAACTCGCCGATAGCCTTATTATTTTTACTCACGGAGCCCTTTCGGGTTTTCATTCGTGCCCATATCGCTTATGGACATACCATTTTTTTTGTCAGCCTTGGGATGCTACGGTCCGCAGTAGTTTATAGACATCTCGGTCAACAGCCAGTTTTAGGACATAGTGGTCTATTGTTAGTTTAATGACGTTTCGGTCCATAGCCAGTTTTAGGACATAGTGGTCCATCGTTAGTTTAATGACATCTCGGTCCGCCATTGCCATATTTGAGACGAATTTCTAGTTTATGGACTTTTCGGTCCATGGGGCTTTCTCTATGAATGAGCACGATGCCCCCGACATGTCCATCTTTTTCAGATCATGTGGTTGTGGCGGGTTCATCTTCCATTTTTCGGACAACGCGAACTTGCCTTGTTGGTATTGATCCTCAATTCAGCCTTTGTAGACGAAGCAATCTTCGATTGGATGGCTTACTGCTTGGTGGTAAGGGCAGTAATTAGGATTTTTGACATCGCTTGGCTGCAACGGACGTTTTGGATCCGGCAGATTGATGAGTCTGTTGAGCACTGCCAGCTCGAAAAGTCTCCTCATTTTATCCCGGGGAAACGAGTAAGGACGTCCAAGTCTCTCCTCGAGGGATGGGTGTGGACGCACGTTGTTTTGGAGAACAACCGGCTTTAAGTTGCTCGGCTGTTGTTGAGTATTGGCGACGAAAGTTTCTTTTCCTTTACCCTTTTCATTCCGAGGATCCGTCTTTGAGGAGGACGGTCTATGGCTCATCAGGTCCATTTAGGCCAGCTTATTGATCAAGGCCTGGAAAGTGGTCGGCTTGAAGAACATCATGAATTGTGAAATGGTCGCCTGAGGGTCGAGGGTCCCTATGAATATACCTACTGCAGGCGCTTCTTCGATACGCTGCTAGCACTTCGACCACAAATTCCTCCACCATATTGCGTACTGGACCCAAGTTTCTCCAGGCTTCACCCCAGCATTGATCAATGCCGTTATTGGGGTACGTTCACTAGCACTCACGAAACGCTGGGTGAATAGTAGCTCTATCTCTGCAAAAGTTTGACGGAGTCATTGGGAAGCTCCGAGTACCACTCAAATGTTGTCTCTGACAAGCTACCAACGAATTGGCGAAGCAACAGTTTGTCGTCGCCTCCAGTGTTGCCGCACAAGGCTCTGAATTGAGTGACGTGCTGATGCGGATTTCCCGTCCCCTTATATACATAGAATTTTAGGATCGTGTATCCTGGCGGGTACCTTATTTGGTCATACCAACCCGGATAGGGTCGTCCGGTTTTAACCATTTGCCCAGCCGCTTCATTTGCCTGGTGAACTCGTATTTGCTGAGCGATGTAATCATCCAGGGCAGCTTTGGAGATTGTCTCCTCCTTGGCTGCTGAAAGAGCCGGAGGAGGGTTCGATGTCTCCCCTCTGTCGTCTTCAATGATAATCGGAGGGTCTTCAGCTGAAGGTTCCTGCTGTAATATCATCCCGGCCATGTCTTGGAACAAAAGAGCCATTCGTTTTATGTTGGCCTCCTGTTCCGCAGCCTCTTTTTCTTTCCTCTCGAGCATTCTTCGGAGGAATTCAGCATCAGTTTCTTGTTCCTGACGCTGCTCTGAGGTCTCTGGATTTTCTTTCGGCCCAGTGAGTGCGGCCATTGCAGTCGACATCTCCTGAAGTTTTTGCTGCTGTTGCTCCTGAGCCTTTGTTATCGATCGGATAAGCGGTCGATGACCTGTAGAAGCACGGCTTTCCTCTTTTCCGGAAGCCATATAAACGGTATGTATTACCATGCCCCCAGACTTGGGGCGTTTGGATTCAGCGTCGTTGCGGTTCGCTATGGTCACATAGGCTTTCTCCGGCCTCCTTCTCCTGTGAGCGGTTGAAGTTGAGGGAGCCGTTGCAGCGGGCACCCAGACAGATGGCATCTTCTGTGGTACCACGGGATGGCTCTTTTCTTGCCGAGCTTTAATCTTCTTTGGTTGGGGAGAGTAGTCCTGGTCAATCATCGATTCCTGGACCTGTCGCCAGACTTTGTAAATTTTGGAGGACAGCTGCTGAGGGGGCTGCTCCGGCTTCCTTTCTGTAGCATTCTCCACAGGTGGAGGAGATCTTTTCAGCATGGCAGTTGGAGAGTTCTTGCGCACTCTCCTTAGCGGTTCAAAGTTGTTCCGAGTGGGAACAGCAGCACCGATTTCCACCGTTCGAGCTGGCGGAGTCAGTCCAGAAGGGGAGCTGCCCCCAGCCTTCCTAACTCGGCGCCAGTGACGACGGCGAGTATGTCGTGGGGATGGGATTGTCTCGGCTGGAGGGGTGACTTCATCATGCCCCCTGTTTTAGCGAAGGGTTGCCGCCGGCGTCAGTCTCTTAAAGACCGATGTCCGTTGAGAAGCAATGTCCAATCTGTCAAAGACAGACCTCTGGGCAGGGGAAGCAGATTTGAGGACTTCGCTTGGAGTGGGAGCCGGAATAGTCAGTCTTTTGAAGACCGACCCTTTAGCAGGAGAAGCCGCTTTGATGATTTCGTCTGCTTGAGACGGGATGGCTGCTTCTGGTATCTCGAGCTTGTTGGCGTTCTGGCCCAGTTTATTGAAAACTGAGGCATTGAATTTGGGCGACCCGTTGAGAGGGGCCGCAGCAGTGGTAAGTCGATCAATGACTGACTTCTTTGGGGCTTCTTGTGACAACGGCAGGGCATTGAAGCTCATCGGTGGGATTATAGTCCCAAAGAACAGCCCAGTGGTGGCCTGAGTTACTTGCTCTACTGGCATCTTAAACAGGGAGGCTGCTTGGCGCCCGTAGGTTACACCTCCAGATGAGGCGGAACAGGAGTTGCAGTTTCTGCTGGAGCAGTTAGAGGCCATTGATGTTATGTTTTCTGCACAGGAGCAAAACCAAATCTTAGTGCCTCGAACCCAAGGGCAACCATATCAAACCGCGATTCGTTCGCGAACACGACACACGAAGTGTGGAGTGGAAAGAGGAAAAGGTCCCACCGGGCGTGCCAGAATCTATTCCCCGCCGAATCACGGAGACGCGACCGCGTAAGTCCGTCTTGACTGAATTTCGGGGCAGATGCTAATTGGTGCTATCCGTCCACCTCTCCGAAAATGCCAAGTTGATTTATGACACCATGTATCGAAGGTTTAAACGGATGCGGCCGATATAGCAGATTTCGTCAGATTCCCCCTCGTTGAGGGGTTTTTGATTGTGGGGACACTCTTCCCTGCAGGCGCAAGCCCCTACGGTTAATTACGCTACCGCATCGCGGTAACCACTTTCTCCTTCTCCAGGTGGTCACTTCGTGTCGCGGGTGTTTGTTTTGTTTTTGGTTGCCCGATACGGAGACTAATTTATGTTGTCACCCGTAGGGCGTAGATTAGTCCAAATCCGTATTTTCTTAGATTTGGGTTTGGGGTTGGGTTTAAGGATACGTTAGTCTCTTTTGAGACTAAGATCAACTTAAACGTTTGTTAAGGATACGTTAGTCTAATTTCAGACTAAGATCAACTTAACGAGATCGTTCAGATCCAACAAGAGTTTGGGCTCTATTGTTTAGTTTAAGGACATTGCGGTCGATTACCAGTGTAAGGACATGGTGGTCCAAGGTTAAGGACGTCATAGTCCATGGGTTTAAAGGGACCCCACAGTCCGAGGTTAAGGACATCATAGCCCGTGGGTTTAAAGGGACCCCACAGTCTGAGGTTAAGGACATCATAGTCCATGGGTTTAAGGACCCCACAGTCTGAGGTTAAGGACATCATAGTCCATGGGTTTAAGGACCCCACAGTCCAAAGTTAAGGACATCATGGTCCATGGGTTTAAGGACCCCACAGTCCAAGGTTAAGGACATCATAGTCTATGAAATGTATGGTTGTCGGGACCCGTCACCTCTCTGAAGACGTTGAAGGATTACAACGACAAATATCAGAGGAGTTAAGAGATGTACCCTTGAACCAATTTTGGTTGGAAGATCTGTAGTCCAATTTGGGACTAAGATCAAGGATTTATGAGCATATGGGCTCAATTAATCTGAGTTGAGGACTTATGGCCAATCTTGGGTTAAGTCCAATCAAGTTAAAATGTTTAACATTTATTTTGGGCTGTTGAGCATTTATTTAGGCTTGGCCCTTTTAGCAATGCTGAGCATTGATTTGGATTCTGACAATATTTTTGTCTTTTATTGAATGCTGAGCATTCAGCATAGCTCTGGGGATTATTAAAGAACAGTTTATGTTCTATCAGCGCAGCACATAGTGCGCTTGGTGCTTTGCGCCAGTCAAAGAGCGCAGTGCGCTTCTGCCGAATAGCGCACATGTGAGGGACACGTGGTGCACTTGGCGCTAGCGCCAGTTAATGAGCACAGAGCGCTGGTTTATAAGCGCATTGCGCTATTAGTTTAGTGGCGCACACGTGAGGAGCACGTGGTGCGCTTGGCACTGAGCGCCAGTCAATGAGCGCAGTGCGCTATGTTTGGAGCGCTAAGGCTCTTTAAAATTAAGAGCGCCAAGGTTCTGCAGCGCTTTGCGCTAGATGTGGAGCGCTGAAGTGCTTTTATGCAACCTAGATCAGTTTGCGCCCTGAGAATTAAATTCTCTTTTTATAAGAGACTTTGTCTCAAGGTTCTAAGAACAAAGTTCTTATTTTATAGGAGATACTTCAATCTCTTGTATTGATGAAAGGCTTTGCCTTTATGCATCTATGATCCTTAAGAGAATTGAATTATTCTCCCCCTTTTTTATAATGAGATGTTCATGATCTCTTTGAGAAAGACCTTAGTCTTATAGATCTATGATCTGTGAGAAGAATTGTGTTCTTCTTTTTATTTTATGATGAGATCCTTTGATCTCTTTGTGAAAGACCTTGGTCTTATAGATCTATGATCTGTAAAGAAGTGAATTCTTCTTTTTTGATTATGAGATGGTTTCATCTCTCTGTTCACTTTTTAACTTGAAAAAACTCTTCTTTCTTGAGAGCTTGGCTCTTCTTTCTGAGATCTCTCAAAGCTTATGAGAGTGTTCCTCTATTTTTTTTCTGTCTCCGAGACTTGAAGTCTGGGGGCCTTTATATAGGGTGAGCTGATTTGTTCAATTAGTTAAGGAGATCTTTTCTCCAATTGATTTTGGGATTTCCCTACCGTTTGACCTTTGATCCAAGGGCTTTTGATTTACAGAAGGCGATCTTCTTGGTTTTAACAAGATTGGGAAATCTTTCCATACAGAATTTATTCTGTATTTTGGTGATTTTTAATCACCATTGGATCATTGATCCAACGGTGCTCTGATTTACAGAGCACAATCTTTTTGTTTGGAAAGATTTTGAGGAATATTTCCTTAACAGAATTTAATTCTGATTAATTAATGATTTATCATTATTTTTGGATCTTCGATCTGATAGTGGGGAGCTTTTAGTTCCAGCGCTAGCGCACCCGTGCTTTGCACGTGGTGCGCTGCTTAGAGTGCAGCGAACTTAGCGCTAGCGCACCCTTGCTTTGCACGTGGTGCGCTGCTTAGGGCGCAGCGCACTTGGCGCTGCTTCTGAAGCGTTGCTTCATTTCAAAATTTGAATTTTGAACAGAGATTTGATCTGATTGGGGGAAACAGAGGTTAGAAATGCAACCGTGGTTTAATTATGTCATGGCTAACTTATGTAGAGAATAAACCATGAGTTAGGGTTAGGGTTAGGTTAATAAATATCCTAGAAATATCAAAGAGGGTGGACAAAGTCAACATGGATAAATATCTCAACAATATCCACACAATTTGAATTATCTAAAAATAAATATATAATTCCAACCATAAACCCTAATCATGGTGTGATTCTCATAAACCCTAGTTGCATGTATAATCTAGCATGTCACAATATCATATATCACATATATAATATTTTGTAACAAAAAAAAAATAATACAATTAACATAGATCACATATATATCAATGTATCATCAAGTGAGAAAAAGAATCATTTAAGTGAGCTTATATTAGTTAATGTAATGTAATATATCTCATATATAATTATACATTAAATTATTAAATTAACACTTGATTTAATAATCCGGCTATATTATAAATAACCGACTAATATAATATGTATCAATTCATTGAATCAACACTTGATCCAATGACCCGGCTATATCACATATACCCGGACGATATCACATATCGCGAGAATAGAATACGGTATCACATATCGTATCAATCTCGGTCCCGCACATATCACATATGTGCTCCTACTCCATTTCGCTTGAGCCAGGAAACTTCTGTGTAGGACTCTAAAGACTCGTCAATACGCCGGCAGTAGGTGATGATCACATCAAACACCCACAAGCCACAAGTGGTCTGCTAAACGTAACGGCCACCCGGGTATTGAGCGATCAGAATATCAACAAGCAAGCCTTCTCACACTCCTGCGAATCCAATCAGCAACACTACCGTACAGTCCGGTCTCTTCGTCTGATATGTCGCATATCTAGTCTAGGGGTGGTAAACGTCAAATCTCAGTAACTCGATAAGTCATGCCGATGTGAGGCTCATAAAGGGTCGAGAAACTACTGATAACACTTACCAGTATATCTCTGAAGTAGCCCTGACCAGGGACTTCCTGTTATAGCCAATCGAGCACAGCGCAACATCAACTCCCAATACCGGGAGAGACGAAACCCCTCCTATCGCTCATTGCCTCCATGTGATTCGGGACTATACCCAAAAGCCACCGTTTTGCACGTTCACTTGAACGTGGTAAGGTGGAAATCAAAGCACAGTGGGAATCACACAAGACTCTATGACGATCTCGGGTCTACAGGCTAACCTATACCAGTGTCACTAGAGAACTGCCATCTGACGTGAGGTATAATACCATCTGGGAGTTCTCGGCGAGTCCGTCCAGTGTACCCAGCCTCCACTGAGCACCCGTATACTGTCTCTGATATCAAACACCAATGGATATGGGATCATCCATCGCCCATCTACATGGGTCGAGAAGCTATATGCTAGTCTACTCTGGTATATCAATGCCCTGTCTCAATACACCCACGACTAGGAACATTTGAAGGATGTACTTAACGACTACTCTGTCCCCACTAGTATGATCTGCATCATAGTCCTGGTAGTCAAGTACTCGTCCTAAGGGCTTTATCAACATGTAACATAGAGACAATCAATGTACATGTTAAGACAAAGAGCAACCAGATAGCATACTATCATGTCGAACAAGAAAGTCCTCCCTATATATGTCCAAGCATCCACTACAATATACATCGTATATACAGTAATAGCCTCTAGGGCATGCATATAACTAACAATCTTCCACTTGCACTAGGGCCATCTGTTGTAGTATCCCATACCCAACAATCAGCAGTGGTTGAAGTATCTCATACTCAACCATCCCATAAAAGTCTCTCCTGGGAATAGGCTTTTATGAGTGGATCCGCCGTGTTGTCCTCTGTAGTCTACTCTCCTAATCTCGATCTTCCTGGAGATCAACCATCTCCATGATCAGGTGATACTGCCTTAGAATATGTCTGGATTACTGATAGGACGGGGGTTCCTAGGCCTAAGCCACAACTCCATTGTCACACAATGGTAGGAACGAAGTTCATCTCATGAACTTATATAAATCCAGACTGCCTCTTTGGTAGTATCCTTGGTAGATATGTATCCAGCCTTTATCGTTTAGTTTGCCACGGTATCTAGCTTGGAACACTTCCAACATACCGTCCCTCCACTGAGGGTAAAGACAATGCATGTGACTGACATTCAGTCGACCTTACCACCCTGGAAGCTATCCAGTGATTCTCCCCAGGATCGATTGATACCATCTCACTACACCTAATGAGAATCCTAACATCCATTTAGATTTATCTCATAGATCTAAAACCCAAGATTTATGTGGTATCACCTTGATCCTATATGGAGAATCTTTGTGATAAGAAGAGATTGACCGAGTGTAGCATAGAAAACTTCTTTCCTATCAAGAGTATGTCATCCACATACAATACGAGGATCACCACCATACTCCCTACTACCTTTTTGTATATACAAGGTTCATCTACCCTTTTGATGAAGTCAAACTCTTTGACTACCACATCAAAACAGACGTTCCAACTCCGCGGTGCCTACTTTAACCCATAAAGCAACTTGCACACGTTTCCGCTGCTCCCACTGTCTACGAAGCCCTCTGGCTGTGTACTTATAGACGCTCTCTTCTAAATCACTATTTAGAAATGCAGTCATGACACCCAACCGCCAGATATCGTAGTCATAGTATGTAGCAATGGCAAGTAGGATCTAGATGGACTTAAGCATAGGCACTAGAAAAGGTTTCATCATTATCCATACCTGGTCGATGATGAAAACATTTTGAAACAAGCCTTAACTTTGAAAGTCTCAACTTTTCCATGTACACCAAGTAGTCTTCTTAAGATATACTTGCTCCTGATGGGGATTTAACCCTTCAGATAAAGCAACCAAAGTCCATACTTTGTTGGTGTACATAGATTCCATCTCAGATCGCTTAGCATCCAGCCATTCTCACAGAATCCCCACTCCTGATGGCCTGCTCGAAACTAGTTGGGTCATCATCTCATGATGCAATCCTCGCTCTCACTGTCATAGAGAAAACGGAGTATCTCTCAAGTGGATGAGGAACGCTACTAGATCGGCGGAGAGGCTGAGATTTATTGGGAACTATTGAATCCTCCGGTTCTACCTGTTAGTAATGTATATGCCCTAGAGGCCATTGTTGTACATATGATGTATATTATAATGGATGCTTGGATATATATAGAGATGACTTTCTTGCTCGTCATGATAGTATGCTATTTGGTTTCACTTTATCTTAACATGTTGACTTGTATTGGTTTACTGTTTTACTCTCACATGCTGATAAAGCCCTTAGGATCTGTACTCGACTACTGGAACTATGATGAGATCATACTAGTGGGGCCGCGGTAGTCGATGAGTACATCCTATAACTGTTCCTAGTCGAGGGTATATCGAGACATGGCATCGATACACCAGAGTAGACTAGCGTATACGCATCTTGACCCATATGATGGGTGATGGATGATCCCATATCCATCGGTGTTTGACATCAGAGATGGTGTACGGGTGCTCAGTGGAGACTGGGTACACTGGACGGACTCGCCGAGAACTCCCAGATGGTGATATACCACACGTCAGATGGCAGTTCTCCGGTGACACTGGTACAGGGTAGTCTGAAGACCCGAGATCGTCATAGAGTCTTGTGTGATTCCCACTGTGCTTTGATTTCCACCTTACCACGTCCAAGAGAGCGTGCAAAACGGTGGCTTTTGGGTACAGTCCCGAATCACATGGAGGCAATGAGCGATAGGAGGGGATTCGTCTCTCCCGGTATAGGGAGTTGATGTTGTGCTGTGTTCGATTGGCTATAACTGGAAGTCCCTGGCCAGGGCTGATATGGAGATTTACTGGTAAGTGTTACTAGTAGTTTCTCGACCCGTTATGAGCCACACATCGACATGACTTATCGGTTACTGGGGTCTGACGTATACCACCCCTAGACTTGATATGCGACATATCAGACGAACAGACCGGACTGTACGGGAGTGTTACTGATTGGATTCACAGGAGAACGCACAGGCTAGCTTGTTGATCTTCTGATCGCTCAATACCTGGGTGGCTGTTACGTTTAGCTGACCGCTTGCAGCTTGTGGGTGTTTGATATGATCATCACCTGCTACCGGCGTATTGACGATTCTTTAGAGTCCTACACAGAGGTTTCTTGGCTCAGGCGAAACGGAGTAGAGGCACATATGTGATATGTGCAGGACCGAGAATAATACGATATGGGATACCGTATTATATTCTCGCGATATTTAGTTATGAACCGGGTCATCGGATCAAGTGTTGATTCGATGAATCGGTACATGATATATTAGTCGGTAATATTCGATATAGCCGGATCGTCGGATCAAGTGTTGATTCGATGATTTAATGTATAATAATATATATGATATATTGTATTACATTATCTAATATTGGCTCGCTTTATTATTTCATTTTCTCATTGGATGATACATTGATATATATGCGATATATGTTAATTGTATTATTTTCTTTTGTTGCAAATATATAATATATATGTGATATATATTATTGTGACATGATATGATTAATTTTTAAACATGTTTAAGGATGATTAATTGAGGTTAGGGTTTGATTGGGGTTAGATGCTTCATGCACCTTCTAGAAGCTTTTTTTTTGTCATTCTTAAGATATTTTAGGATGACACATTCTTTAACCCAACCAAACCCTAACTCTAGTTTATTCTCTACTAAATCCTAGCCACTCATCCTTGACCATGGTTTATAAATCAATCATATAGCTTTGTTTTCTATTCATCACAAAAGGATGATTATTATTATCATTTCCATTATCATCTTCTTCTCTCTTGAAAAAAGCTTACTTGATTTTCTTTATGTGATGAATAAATATGAGAGAATGATTTAAAAAGAAAGCAAAAATACTACTCTCTCATCCTCATCTCATCTAGCCCATGAGATTAGTGTGTTCATCTCTTTAGAGTGAGAAAGCTTGAGTCTTTGCAATTTCGACGTAGATCATCGAAGATTTGGAACACTTCAAGCTAGAATGGATCGTTCGAGTCGTGGAGCCTCTCATGAGTCCGGGAGATCGTGGATCGCGGCAAAGGGACTTCTACTCGGAGCTTGTGAAGCGAAGGAGCGGACTACAAAGGTTGTAATCCCTCTCACTTAGATAAAAGTTATCATCTTGCATGTTTAACCCTAATAATCTAGCAAAGATCCCGGCTTTGGGTTGTTCGGCATGTCTAAATTTTTATCTGAGCATGTTTGATGCCTTATGAACCTTCACAAGAGTGCCTAGGAACCCTACAGTGGTATCAGAGCCTAGCTAGAGCATTAGGCGATGTGTTTACGAAGTTAAAACTCCGATCGAACCCGAAACGACAAAATTGGACCCCTCTCTGGAAATTTTTTAAATTTTGGGATTTTTCTGAATTAAAAATATGTAAAAAAATCAGCAGGGAATTCTAAGAATTACCATAAAACCCGAGCCCCCAATTCGTCCAAACGGCGGCGGAACCGCGGCGCAAGCATGCTTGCGCGGCGGTTCCGCGGCGGATTAATGGATTGGCGACACGTGGCTTTTATGGTAATGTCCGTAGGTGCTTGTTGATGCTTCTGGGTATTTTTTAATCTGTTTCAAGTGTTGAAAATTCTGGGGTTTGTTTTATAATAGTAGATTCAATCGGAATATTTAAATTCGTATTTCTTTCCGGATATTTAGAAACTGTTAAACTATTTGAACGGATATCATTAACTCACTGTTTCCCGGTACGGCAAACTTTCAAGTGTTGAAATTTTTTCGGTTTTAAATCTTTCGGAAAAATTGTACAAGTTAAGCGGTGGACACTTTAGAAGACAACAAACCTTAACTCGATTATGTGACCGTCTTGAACTGCCTTTTGAACCTTCGGGTTTGGGGCAGTACGGCGTGCCACATGTGAGGCGTTGGCTTGACCCTTCTACGGCTGGATCATTGGTACTGTGACATATTCTGAGATTATTTGAACTCCGCTCAAGAGTTGAGCACTTTGGGAAATTTTGGGTATTTGATTATCTGTTCGGAAAGTTTAATACTGTCTATTTATCTAGAATGTTATACAATATGTGGAATTCATAGAGTTAGGCATGAAATGCGAAGTATGTGATATTTCAGATTTACGATGTCTAAAGTGATTATGGATTCCAAATGTTGTAGTTTTACACTTTCTTTTCTGTGACCGTAAGTGTAATATGTGATATCGCCGGTTTCGTTGCTATATGTCAACGACAATTGGGATGCGCATATTTACTTACGTTGATGATATGTGATATTATGTGTTGCTGTGATATGTTATATTGGATCGTCGCGTTCAGAATAGCCGGGGGTTTTATGTGAGATGAGGGTTTTTATTTTCATTCATGTAAAATTCATTTGTAATGTAATATTCTTTTATTTGGGGCACTTCCAGGTTACGGTTGTTGTCACCAGTGTATATTATTTACTTTTCCGCATTAGGTAGACCCAAGGAGGGGAGCACAAGTAACCGGGTTCTAGGGTCCAGTGGGAGGCCATCTCGAGGAGTCGAGACCGGGTCTTCTAACCCTAGAATTGGCAGTGTTACTTGCCGCTCTCGTAGGGGTCTTGGGATGTGGGTTTGGCTATTCGTCGCGACCGTGGAATCCGTGTTTTATACAGGCTCGTATTGAAAACATGGACGTCCTAGTATATCCAATATTTCATATATGTTCTTCTGCTGCAATGTTCTGTGATGAGATCATATTACTGCCTGAGACGAATGCTTATACTATATATATATGCTGATATATAAATATTACTGCTTTCGTTTCTTCTGTGATGCTTAGGAAGCATAAGCTGATGGGATATTTATTAATGAGATTAATAAAAAGAAAAGAAACCTAAAGTTGTTGTAGAATCAAAAACTTTATAAAAGGGGTAGCTACAGTTTTGCTTTGCACAGTGATATATATGATATATCCTGCACCTTATTCGATGGGGAAAGAGCCGACGATCCCTTCACCGGGAGTGACCTCTTTAGCAAAACTGGCAGATGCTACAAAACGCGGTTTTTCTTTTGAATGCTTTTAATGTTTTGTTTTGCACAGCGGTATATATGATATATCCTGCACCTTATTCGATGAGGAAAGGGCCGACGATCCCTTCACCGGGAGTGACCCCTTTAGAGAAACTAAGAAAAGCCTCAAAAACACTCCTTTTCAAAACTTCACTCGATTCTACGACGATATCAAGTTCATTACGCTCAGGGTTTTCTGAAAAACCTGCGTAGCCCTCCGTCATTTCAGATAAGTACTTCTTAGTATTCGTGCTGCGTTTGTTGACCATGTTAAGGCGTAGTGTGCGGTAGATAATTAATACTTATCTGTTAAAACATATGATGTGATTGGATTAGGGTAGTCGTACGACTTTGTTGACCATGTTAAGGGTCGTACGAGTGGGTTTAATTCAATCGGGAAATGACGGGTTGAACTTGGCTAGCGCTTATGATTTGTTGACCATGTTAAGGTCATGAGTTGCTAGGGGCAAAAGTATTATTGGGAATTTCAAGTGTTGAAATTTGCAATGAGATTGCATACCTTCTATGAGATTGTTGGATCCCGATACCCACTACGAGTAAGAGTTACTCCTGGGAGAGTTTTACACAGGACAATTAGTCATTCAAGTAGGTGTCTAGAAAAGTATTAACGGGGTTACGCCTCTGGGAAAACGAGGTTTACTTTAATTAGGTCCGTGCGAAAGCACGGGGAACCTCCCTCAAAGTACCGACACTGATCTGGCTGAAAGATTGACGAAATTATAAGGTGTAATTAATCCCGGCTAATCTTACCTTTTAGGGTTTTAAGGTAGATTTGATAAAAACAGTGGGAGACATCCTGATTAGATAAGATAATAACCAATCTAATCTTGCAAGAGCATACGCTAAAGTGTTTTCTTCTCTCTCTCTCCAGGTAGCGACCATGTCAGGCCATAATCAAGATAATAATATGGATGTATTGACTGAACCCAATTATTGTACTGAGCAAGGGAACGTTAGACCCGTTCTTTCTTATAAGAGTTATAAGACTGAACAGGAAACAGGAGAATATCTGGATTCTCAAGCCGCCCAAAAGAACATGCATGTTGATGCATCTTCTTCGGGTGTGTTAGTTATTGAGAACTGTTTCTCAGTTCACCCTACGTCCTGGGTATTAGATACCGGATCAGGATCCCACATATGTAAACAGTTACATGGGCTACGTAAAGGTAGAGAACTGGGAAAAGGTGATCATTCCGTTCAAGTAAGGAACGGTGCAAGTATTGTAGCCAAAGCAGTTGGCGAATATCACCTAGTATTGCCGAGTCGTAATACACTGATTCTAAATGAGTGCTATTATATACCGAACATGATGTGCAATATTATATCAGTTTCTTTATTGAGTAAAGAGGGATATAATTTTGTAGTACAGGATAATGTTATGAACATATTCCTAAATCAAAAGTTGATTGCATCAGGCTCGTTACATAATGGCATATTCATTCTAAATCAGAATACAGTCCTGAATATACAAAACTCACACAAGAGGAAAAGTTCAGATGTGAACGAATCCTACTTGTGGCATTGTAGACTTAGTCATATCAATGCGACACGACTGGCTAAGTTACATAAGGATGGTTATTTGAATCCGTTCGAATTATCATCTTATGATACTTGCCATTCATGTCTCAAAGGAAAAATGACCAAAGCTCCGTTTAGTGGACACGGAGGAAGAGTTACCGAACTCTTAGGACTAATACATAGTGATGTATGCGGTCCCATGTCTACGCATGCCAGGAACGGTTCTTCCTACTTCATTACATTCACTGACGATCTCTCTAGATTCGGACATGTGTTCCTGATGAAACACAAGTCTGAAGCTTTTGAGAAATTCAGAGAATATAAGCACGAAGTAGAGAACCAAACGGGCAAAAGTATTAAGATTCTTCGATCTGATCGAGGAGGTGAATACTTAAGCAATGAGTTCCTAGATTATCTAAAAGAGAATGGGATTCTCTCTCAGCTTACTCCTCCTTATACACCACAGCACAACGGTGTATCGGAACGAAGAAATCGCACCCTATTAGATATGGTGCGCTCAATGATGAGCACAGCTGAGTTACCTATTTCCTTTTGGGGGTATGCACTTGAGACAGCAGCATACCTATTGAATCAAGTTCCATCTAAATCAGTGCCTACAACCCCATATGAGATATGGAGGGGAATGAGACCATATTTTAAACGGTTTAAGATATGGGGTTGTCCGGCCTATGTAAAAAGACAAAATCCGGACAAACTCGAGGCACGATCAGTTCTTTGCAAATTTGTGGGATATCCTAAGAATTCTCAAGGATATATTTTCTATCACGCTGAGGAACAAAAAGTGTTTATTTCTCAATATGCCACCTTTTTAGAAAAGGAATTTCTTGCAAAAGAAATTAGTGGCAAAGAGGTAGAGCTGGAAGAGGTTCTAGCACCACAGACCACAACTGATGATTTATTGGAGCCAGAGGATTCAGTAGTACCCGACGAACCCCAACCTCTCCGCCGATCTAGTAGGGTTTCTCGTCCACCTGAGAGATACTACGGTTTTCTCATTGATGGTGGAAGCGAAGATTGCATCATGGATGATGATGACCCCACTAGTTTCGAGCAGGCCATCACGAGTGGTGACTCTGTGAAATGGCTGGATGCAATGCGATCTGAGATGGAATCCATGTACACCAATAAAGTATGGATTTTGGAAAATGCTCCTGAAGGGGTAAAACCCATTGGGAGCAAGTGGATTTTTAAAAAGAAATTTGGTGTAGATGGAAAAGTTGAGACTTTCAAAGCTAGGCTTGTAGCAAAGGGATTTCGTCAACGACCAGGTATGGATTATGACGAAACCTTTTCTCCAGTGACTATGCTTAAGTCCATCCGGATCTTACTTGCCATTGCTGCATACCATGACTACGAAATCTGGCAAATGGATGTTAAGACCGCCTTTCTAAACGGTGATTTTGAAGAGAGCGTGTACATGACTCAGCCAGAGGGCTTCGTAGATAGTGGGAGCAGCGGAAAGGTGTGCAAGCTGCTTAAATCCATTTATGGGTTAAAGCAAGCATCACGGAGTTGGAACATCTGTTTTGATGTTGTAGTCAAAGAGTTTGACTTCATCAAAAATATAGATGAACCTTGTATCTATAAGAAGGTAGCAGAGGGTAAGGTTGTCTTCCTCGTATTGTACGTGGATGACATACTCTTGATAGGAAATGATATTCCTATGCTGCAATCAGTCAAGCTCTTCTTATCACAGAGATTCTCAATGAAAGATCTAGGTGATGCCTCCTGCATATTGGGAATCATGATCTATAGAGATAGATCTAAATGGATACTGGGATTGTCCCAATCCAGATACATTGACACCATACTAAAGAGATTTAGTATGGAAGAATCCAAGTGTGGGAACCAACCCACGATCTCTGGACTCACTCTCTCCAAAGAGATGTCTCCCAAGACTGATTTGGAGAGAGCTCGCATGCAAGGGATACCCTATGCTTCGGCAGTAGGCTCTATCATGTATGCGATGCTATGTACCAGACCCGATGTAGCATACTCACTAAGTATAGTGAGTCGGTATCAAGTAGATCCTGGAGAGAGTCACTGGACAGCTGTGAAGAACATTCTCAAGTACTTGCGAAGGACTAAGGAGATGTTCTTGGTGTATGGTAACGGAGAACTCCAGGTGGAGTCCTTTACCGATTCCAGCTTCCAAAGTGATAAGGACGACTCTAAGTCGTATTCGGGTTTTGTCTTTACCCTCAATGGAGGGGCGGTATGTTGGAAGAGTTCCAAACAGGATACCGTTGCAGACTCGACGATGGAGGCTGAATACATCGCTGCCAACGATGCTGCCAAGGAGGCTGTCTGGATAAAGAAGTTCATTAGTGAACTTGGTGTGGTTCCATCCATTGAGCATCCAATACCTCTGTATTGTGATAACAATGGAGCTGTGGCTTTAGCCAAGGAACCCAGATCCCATCAAAAGTCCAGACATATTATGAGGCGGTATCACCTGATCAGGGAGATAGTTGATCGCCGGGAGATCGAGGTCAGGAGAGTAGATACGAAGGACAACACTGCAGATCCATTCACGAAGGCTATTCCCCAGATACAGTTTGAGAGATTATTCGGGATGCTAGGTATGCGATACTACAGCAGCTGGCCTTAGTGCAAGTGGGAGATTGTTAGTAATGTATATGCCCTAGAGGCCATTGTTGTACATATGATTTATATTATAATGGATGCTTGGATATATATAGAGATGACTTTCTTGCTCGTCATGATAGTATGCTATTTGGTTTCATTTTATCTTAACATGTTGACTTGTATTGGTTTACTGTTTTACTCTCACATGCTGATAAAAGCCCTTAGGATCTGTACTCGACTACTGGGACTATGATGAGATCATACTAGTGGGGCCGCGGTAGTCGATGAGTACATCCTATAACTGTTCCTAGTCGAGGGTATATCGAGACAGGGCATCGATACACCAGAGTAGACTAGCGTATACGCATCTTGACCCATATGATGGGTGATGGATGATCCCATATCCATCGGTGTTTGACATCAGAGATGGTGTACGGGTGCTCAGTGGAGACTGGGTACACTGGACGGACTCGCCGAGAACTCCCAGATGGTGATATACCACACGTCAGATGGCAGTTCTCCGGTGACACTGGTACAGGGTAGTCTGAAGACCCGAGATCGTCATAGAGTCTTGTGTGATTCCCACTGTGCTTTGATTTCCACCTTACCACGTCCAAGAGGGCGTGCAAAATGGTGGCTTTTGGGTACAGTCCCGAATCACATGGAGGCAATGAGCGATAGGAGGGGATTCGTCTCTCCCGGTATAGGGAGTTGATGTTGTGCTGTGTTCGATTGGCTATAATTGGAAGTCCCTGGCCAGGGCTGATATGGAGATTTACTGATAAGTGTTACTAGTAGTTTCTCGACCCGTTATGAGCCACACATCGACATGACTTATCGGTTACTGGGGTCTGACGTATACCACCCCTAGACTTGATATGCGACATATCAGACGAACAGACCGGACTGTACGGGAGTGTTACTGATTGGATTCACAGGAGAACGCACAGGCTAGCTTGTTGATCTTCTGATCGCTCAATACCTGGGTGGCTGTTACGTTTAGCTGACCGCTTGCAGCTTGTGGGTGTTTGATATGATCATCACCTGCTACCGGCGTATTGACGATTCTTTAGAGTCCTACACAGAGGTTTCTTTGCTCAGGCGAAACGGAGTAGAGGCACATATGTGATATGTGCAGGACCGAGAATAATGCGATATGAGATACCGTATTATATTCTCGCGATATTTAGTTATGAACCGGGTCATCGGATCAAGTGTTGATTCGATGAATCGGTACATGATATATTAGTTGGTAATATTCGATATAGCCGGATCGTCGGATCAAGTGTTGATTCGATGATTTAATGTATAATAATATATATGATATATTGTATTATATTATCTAATATTGGCTCGCTTTATTATTTCATTTTCTCATTGGATGATACATTGATATATATGCGATATATGTTAATTGTATTATTTTCTTTTGTTGCAAATATATAATATATATTTGATATATATTATTGTGACATGATATGATTAATTGTTAAACATGTTTAAGGATGATTAATTGAGGTTAGGGTTTGATTGGGGTTAGATGCTTCATGCACCTTCTAGAAGCTTTTTCTTTTGTCATTCTTAAGATATTTTAGGATGACACATTCTTTAACCCAACCAAACCCTAACTCTAGTTTATTCTCTACTAAATCCTAGCCACTCATCCTTGACCATGGTTTATAAATCAATCATATAGCTTTGTTTTCTATTCATCACAAAAGGATGATTATTATTATCATTTCCATTATCATCTTCTTCTCTCTTGAAAAAAGCTTACTTGATTTTCTTTATGTGATGAATAAATATGAGAAAATGATTTAAAAAGAAAGCAAAAATACTACTCTCTCATCCTCATCTCATCTAGCCCATGAGATTAGTGTGTTCATCTCTTTAGAGTGAGAAAGCTTGAGTCTTTGCAACTTCGACGTAGATCATCGGAGATTTGGAACACTTCAAGCTAGAATGGATCGTTCGAGTCGTGGAGCCTCTCATGAGTCCGGGAGATCGTGGATCGCGGCAAAGGGACTTCTACTCGGAGCTTGTGAAGCGAAGGAGCGGACTACAAATGTTGTAATCCCTCACACTTAGATAAAAGTTATCATCTTGCATATTTAACCCTAATAATCTAGCAAAGATCCCGGCTTTGGGTTGTTCGGCACGTCTAAATTTTTATCTGGGCATGTTTGATGCCTTATGAACCTTCACAAGAGTGCCTAGGAACCCTACACTACCAAATCATCAGCTGTAGTTTGTATAGCTGGAACTCCTTCCAGTTCTACCTCATGACCACTAATTTCTTCACAAGAAATTCCTTTTCTTAAAAGGTGACATGCTGAGAAACAAAACACCTTTTGCTCCTCAGTGTGGTAGAAGACATCCCCTTGCGAGTACTTGGGATATCCAACAAACTTCCACAGGACTGACCTTGCCTCGAGCTTGGCTGGATCTTGCTTTTAGACATAGGCCAGACAACCCCAAATCTTAACTTACTTAAGAGATGAGCTCTTTCCATACCATATCACATATGGAGTGGTAGGCACCTGATTTGGTTGGACCCTATTCAATAGGTATGCAGCCACACAAGTGCATAACCCCCAAAAGGAAATAGGCAACTCAGTAGTACTCATCATAGAGCACACCATATCACATAGGGTGCGATTGCTCCGCCCCTATTTACCAACGTGCTGTGGTGTATATGGAGGAGTAAAACCGAGAGAGAATCTCATTCTCCTTTAGAATATTCCAGGAATTCCGTGCTTAAGTATTCTCCTCCCTGATCACATCAAAGGACATATTACTTTTACCCTTTTTGGTTCTCTACTTCTAACTTATATTCTTTGAATTTCTCAAAAGCTTCAGATTTGTGTTTCAACAGGAACACATGTGCGAATCTTGAGAGATCATCAGTGAATGTAATGAAGTATAAAGAACCAGTCCTGGCATGTGTAGACAGGGGACCACATACATCATCATGTATCAATCCCAAGAGTTCATCTAACTCTTTATCTGTTTCCAATAAACGGAGCTATGGTCATCTTATCTTTGTGACATGACTGGCATGTTTCACAAGATGTAAATTCAAACTAATTTAAATATGCATCTTTATGTAACTTCAGCAAGTCGGGTCGCATTGATATGACCTAGTCTACAATGCCTCAAAAAGGATTCGTTCATTTTTGAACTCTTCTTCTTGTGTGTTCTATATGTTAAGAACTGTAGTTTGATTTAGAACGTATATGCTTTTAAATAATGTGCCTGAACCGATCAATACTTGATATAGGAAAATGTTCAAAACATTATCCAACAATACAAAATTATATCCTTCTTTACTAAATAAAGATACTGATATGATGTTGTATATCAGGTTCGGTATCTAATAACATTCATTCAAAATCAATGTATTTTGTAATATAGGGTGATAACTGCCAACAAGCTTGGCTGCAACACTTGCACCGTTTCCAACTCTTGAAACTTATTACCCTTTCGCAGTTCTCTACTTATCTGTAGCCCATGTAACAGATTACATATATGGGATCCTAATCCGGTATCTCATACCCAGGACATAGAGGATACTGAGAAACAGTTCTTGGTAATGAACACACCCGGAGAAGATGCATCAACATGAACTTTCTTCGTTTGGGCGGCACGGGAATCCTGGTAATCCCCTATTTCCTGCTCGGTCTTATAACATTTATAAGTTGGAGCAGGACCAATGTTCCCCAGCTCAGTATAACAAGCGGGTTTGGTCAATACATCCATATTATTATCTTGATTAAGACGTGACATGGTCGCTACCTGGAGAGAGAGAGAAGAAAACACTCAGCGTATGCTCTTACAAGATTAGATTGATTATTAATATATCTAATCAGGATGGCTCCCACTGTTTTAGTGAAATCTTCTTTCAAACCCTAAAAGGAAAGACTAGCCGGGATTAATTACACCCTACAAGTTCGCTAATCTTTCGGCCAGGCCAGTGTCAGTACTTTGAGGGAGGTTCCCCGTGCTTTCGCGCGGACCTAATTAAAATAAACCTCATTTTCCCAGAGACATAACCCCGTTAACACCTTTCTAGACACCTACTTGATCGGCTAATTGTGATGTGTAAAACTCTCACAGGAGTAACTCTTACTCGCAGTGGGTATCGGGATCCAACTATCTCATAGAAGGTATGCAATCATATTGCAAATTTCAACACTTGAAATTCCCGATAATATTTTACCCCTAACTTCCTATGACCTTGACGAAGGGCAACAAACCATAGGTCGCTAGTCAAGTTCAACTCGTACATTTCTTGATTGAATTAAACCCACCCGCACGACTCTTGACGAAAGCCAACAAAGTCGCATGACTACCCTAATCCAATCGCATCATATGCTTAAACAGATAAGCATAAATAGCTACCACACACTATGCCTTGACGAAGGCCAACAAACGTAGCATGAATACTATGAAGTACTTATCTAAAATGACGGAGGGCTACGACAGGTTTTTAAGAAAACCTTTTGCTTAATGAACTTGATCTCGTTGTAGAATCGAGTGATTTTGAAAAGGAGTGTTTTTGAGGCTTTTACTAGTTTTGCTAAAGAGGTCACTGCCGGTGAAAGGATCTCGGCTCTTTCCTTATCGAATAAGGTGCAGGATATTTCAAAAATACCACTATGCAAAGCAAAAACTATAAAAGCAATCAAAAGACAAACCGAGTTTGTAGCATCTGCTAGTTTCGCTAAAGAGGTCACTCCCGGTGAAGGGATCTCAGCTCTTTCCTTATCGAATAAGGTGCTGGATATTCTACAAGGAATATCGCTATGCAAAGCAAGAACTAGAGCTACCAGTTTTAAAACAAGTTTCTACAAGATCTTTAGGTTTATTTTCTTTCATTAATCTCATTAATGAAGTCCCATCATTTTAAGTTACCTAAATATCACAGATAAATACAACGTACGCTTATGCCATCCGCATCCGCCTCGATGTCCCCTCGTGCACGGTTAGGTTAGGTAACTAACGGCAGAGCGGGGCAGGGCAAGTGCGGGTGTAAAACATAAGCAACGTCTATATAATATATCACATATACTATATCCAGTATCTATCTCATCATATACAGTGATCACATCACAGAATATCGCAGCAGAAATACAACATATGAAATATTGGATATACTAGGATTTCCGGGTTTTAAATTAAGCCTATATAAAACACGGATTCCACGGCCGTGATGAATAGCCAAACCCACGTCCCTAGACCCCTACGAGAGCGGCAAGCAACCCTACCAATTCTAGAGTTAGGAGACCCGGTCTTGACTCCTCGGGATGGTCTCCCACTGGACCCTAGAACCCGGTTACTTGTGCTTCCCGCCTTGGGTCAATCTTAATGCGGAAAAGTAAATAATAAACAATAGTGACATCATCCTCAACTTGGAAGTGCCCCAATAAAAGAATATTACATACAATGAATTTTACATGAATGAAAATAAAAAACTCTTATCTCACATAAAAACCCCGGCTATTCAAAACACGGCGATCCAATATAACATATCACAGCAACACATAACATCACATGTCATCAACGTAAGTAAATATGCGTATCCCAATTGTCGTTGACATATAGCACCGAAACCGGCGATACACCACATATTACACTTACGGTCGCAGAAAAGAAAGTGAAAAACTACAACAGTTGGAATCCACAACCACCTTAGACATCATAAACCCAACATATCACATACTTTGGATTTCATGCCTAACCAAATGAATTCCGTAGACATCGCATGCCTAACAATTATAAACCCCGCATTTTAGTCTCGATATTCAAAACACCTTTTAATATCAAGTCGGGAAATTCAACAAGATTCCTGACATCCTGACCGAATGCTCGTCAGAAACTTTAGTAGACGGCCGCACCCCCGATGTCGTCGACGAAGTGCACTAAGGCAGAACACCGCTGCCGCGAGCACCCGAACGGATGCTTTTGGCGACGGGGTTCTCCTACAGTAACTTGGTCGGGGCTATGGGGCGTGGCTATCTAATAAGGTTACCCGGTGAGTATCCGCGTACGTACGTGATTGCGATGGAGTTTTGATCACATCAAAATCCCGTGGCAACCGATCAAATAAGACTAACTTGCTAGATTTATAACATTCAAATTAGTTATCTCATAACTAGTTTTGTGGATTCCAAATATTGTATCCCATCACATGATACCCGGATGACGTTAAACTTTTCTATCGATTCATCAAAGTCACACAATTCCCCGACGGCTCAACACTTGAGCACAGTTTTAATAATACCCAGAATATGCCACAGTACCTATGCACTAGCCGTAGAAGGGCAAACTTAAGCCTCACTCATGTCGCCACAGAACTGCGGCAAACCCTAGGGTATGACCGCGGTTCTGCGATCAAAGAAGTCGAGTTAGGGTTTCATTCTTCTAGAGGGTTCATAGAATTACTTGCATGTTTTTCCGGATACGTTAAACTTGGAAAAATGGGTTTTTGACAATCGTTCGAAATTTTAAATTTCGCTTAGACAACATGTGAATAACCCGAAACAATATTAAAACTACGAATACGAAACACTCTAAATTGCTTATAGTGTAAGATTACATCACATGCAAAATTAGCAAAAACAAACAACACCTGAAATATCAAAATCCAGTCACTGGAACACAAAAAAATTTCAGGCAATTCTTGGCCAAAGTGGCCGGCCCCATACCTATTGATCTCGGCCAAAAACTGAGCAAACCCCCTGAAATTTTAACTGTGTTCATGATATATCCCATATAACACTCTGTACCTGTTAAAAAATTTTTTTGACAACTTTTTAAAATCGACAGCAAGCAAGTTTTGGCGTTGCAAGTTTCGGAGTATTTCGGTTTCGTAATCTTAACAAAATCCGTCTAATTTTCTAGCATGGCTTTGATACCACTGCAGGGTTGCCTAGGACGACAGCAAGGTTTCGGGAGGCATCGTCCATGCCAAATTCAAAAATTTGCCATTCTAGCTAACCCTAACCCTAGAATCATATACTAGAAATCCGACGGAAATGTAAATGCAAACACTTTGCAAGTAAAGTGAGCAAGGAATACAACCTTTGTAGACCGGTCCTTCACTTCAGTAACTCCGTGTAGTAGTTCTTTCGCTGCAATCATGAACTCCAGACTCTAGAGAGGCTCCCTTGAAGAAACGAACATGCTTGCTTCGAAGTCTTCGAGGCCGAAGATGATCTACGTCGAGGAGACACTAACCCAAGCTATCTCTTCACTAATTGTAAAATTAGTAAAGCAAACACCCTATACTAATTGGCAAGTGGTAGAGGATGATGAAGTAGGAAGTGGGCTCACTTTAGATTTATTTTTCTCACATGTTTTCACCTCTTTTCTCAAGTCAAGAGAGCAAGAAATCAATGAAGAAGAAGAAGCTCAAGTGAAGTGAAGAAGAGAGTGAATGAGGTTAGAAATGCAACCATGGTTTAATTATGTCATGGCTAACTCATGTAAGGAATAAACCATGAGCTAGGGTTAGGGTTAGGTTAATAAATATCCTATAAATATCAAAGAGGGTGGACAAAGTCAACATGGATAAATATCTCAACAATATCCACACAATTTGAATTATCTAAAAATAAATATATAATTCCATCAATAAACCCTAATTATGGTGTGATTCTCATAAACCCTAGTTGCATGTATAACCTAGCATGTCACAATATCATATATCACATATATAATATTTTGTAACAAAAAAAAATAATACAATTAACATATATCACATATATATCAATGTATTATCAAGTGAGAAAAAGAATCATTTAAGTGAGCTTATATTAGTTAATGTAATGTAATATATCTCATATATAATTATACATTAAATTATTAAATCAAAACTTGATTTAATAATCCAGCTATGTTACAAATAACCAATTAATATAATATGTATTAATTCATCGAATCAACACTTGATCCGATGACCCGGCTATATCACATATACCCGGCCGATATCACATATCGCGAGAATAGAACACGGTTTCACATATTGTATCAATCTCTGTCCCGCACATATCACATATGTGCTCTTACTCCGTTTCGCTTGAGCCAGGAAACCTCTGTGTAGGACTCTAAAGACTCGTCAATATGCCGGCAATATGTGATGATCATATCAAACACCCACAAGCCGCAAGCGGTCTGCTAAACGTAACGGCCACCCGGGTATTGAGCGATCAGAAGATCAACAAGCAAGCCTTCTCACATTCCTGCGAATCCAATCAGTAATACTACCGTACAGTCCGGTCTCTTCGTATGATATGTCGCATATCTAGTCTAGGGGTGGTAAACGTCAGACCCCAGTAACTCGATAAGTCGTGCCGATGTGAGGCTCATAACGGGTCGAGAAATTACTGATAACACTTACCAGTATATCTCTGAAGCAGCCCTGGCCAGGGACATTCTATTATAGCCAATCGAGCACAGCGCAACATCAACTCCCAATACCGGGAGAGACGAAACCCCTCCTATCGCTCATTGCCTCCATTTGATTCGGGACTATACCCAAAAGCCACCGTTTTGCACGTTCTCTTGAACGTGGTAAGGTGGAAATCAAAGCACAGTGGGAATCACACAAGACTCTATGACGATCTTGGGTCTACAGACTAACCTGTACCAGTGTCACTAGAGAACTGCCATCTGACGTGAGGTATAATACCATCTGAGAGGTCTCAGCGAGTCCGTCCAGTGTACCCAGTCTCCACCGAGCACCCGTATACTGTCTCTGATGTCAAACACCAATGGATATGGGATTATTCATCGCCCATCTACATGGTTCGAGAAGCTATACGCTAGTCTACTTTGGTATTCGATGCCCTGTCTCGATACACCCACGACTAGGAACATTTGAAGGATGTACTTAACGACTACTCTGTCCCTATTAGTATGATCTGCATCATAGTCCTGGTAGTCAAGTACTCATCCTAAGGGCTTTATCAACATGTAACATAAAGACAATCAGTGTACATGTTAAGACAAAGAGCAACCAGATAGCATATTATTATGTCGAGCAAGAAAGTCCTCCTTATATATGTCCAAGCATCCACTACAATATACATCGTATGTACAGTAATGGCCTCTAGGGCATACATATAACTAACAGAAGGCCCAGACCCGATCGAGCTCGTCGTCGAAGCTTATCATCGCCGTCGTCGAAGCTAGGTCGTCGTTGAAGCTCTCCATCGTTAAAGCTCGCTGTCGTCGTCTAGAGGTAAGTAAAATTGATTAGGATTAGGTTAATTTTAAGTTTTCTTGGTTTAATTTTAATTTTAATTCTGTCCTAGGCCGTCTTCGAATCTGATCGAAACCCTAGATCGTCGCCGTCGTCGTCGAAGATCGTTTAGTCATTAAGAGGTAAATTTTAATTTTTTTGGGTTTAATTTTTTATTTTTGCAGAATACCCAATTTTTTTGTTTTTATTTTGCTGCTGCTGCTGCTGCTGCTGCTGTTATTGTTGATGATGTTTTGTTGGTGTTGTTGGTGTTGATGGTGATGTTGTTGGTGTTTGGGTAATTTGGCGATTTTTTGTTAATTCCAATTTTATGGCCGATTAAGGGTTAGGGGTTAGGGTTTTGGATTAGGGTTAGGGATTGAGTGAGGGTTTATGGTCAATTGTTAGGGTAGTTAATTAGGGGGTTAGGGTTAGAGACCGAGTTACGGTTTTGGGTTTGGGTTAGGGTAGTTAATTAGGAGTTAGGGTTGGGGTTAACGTTAGGGGTTAGGGTTAGGGTTAGGGTTAGGGTAAGGGTTAGGGATAGATAGTTTAGTGAAATGAAAAAATAGTTAAGGGTATTTTAATGACATAGTTATAAAAGTTAATGGTATTTTTGTGTTCAAAATAAATTTGAGCGAAGGGGTGTTGTACTAAAAAAACTTAATCATAGTTTAGTGAAAAACAATAATAATTAAGGGTATTTTAGTGAATTTTATATTAACTTAGTTAATTTAAGAATATGAGTTGTTTATTTAAATTTGTTAAGGTAGTTTTGTGAAAAATCCCTAATAGTTAAGGGTATTTTAGTGTAATATACACAAAGACACATACACACACAAGCATACACATACACATACACACACACACATGCACGTACACATACACACGTACAACGCCAAATCATAACTCATCTTCGATCATTATTCTCTACGTTGAACTCTTGTCAAATACCACCATAATCCCAACCCTAAATCCAAAATCTTAAACTCAATTAAGAAAACCCTAAGTTTTAATAAGTTTACCCTAAAATAAAACTTCAACACATTGAAATCGAAACGTAAACGTAAAACTAGTTCAAATTAAATATTTAACTTACGCGTATGATAGTCGATGAAAATATGAAATTTTCATATTATCGTAGCTAATCATATGTGAAAATGAAAACGTGACTTAGTTTCCGTCTATCGATTAACATACGTTCGGTGTTCGTCGTGACATAAAACTACACAGAAGTTGTTAAACACCGGACGTTATCGTTCGGTTTCTAACAACCACCGCGTTGTCTATGTGACGAGAATTAATATTCGATCATATGATAATCGATAGATTTGTCCCCTGTGGACAAGTTTGGAATGTATAAAGAAGACACCTGCAATCACTTGTGTTTTTCATTCGTTTCGGGATATTTCGTCGGTACATTTCAGCTGGTTCTCCGTGTACAATGATAGATTAGATGTTCATTTCAATGGTGTTTCACAGTATTGAAACGATTATCTGTTCTATTACAGTGTACATGGAGAACAGTGGGGAGGTGATGCCGAAATTTTCTTGACACGGATAAAAGCACAGGTGAATGGTGTATACTTTATACATTCTTAATAGGATAGGTGCCTTACCCCCGACAGCAGCTACCCTCGACATCCAATATAGAACATTTAATATCATCATCATCTTTCTTGAAAGAAGAATCCAAATCCCTACCTATGAGCATTTTCTCTAGGTCCTTGATAATATTTATAGTTAAATCGTCAATTGAAACTTAAATTAACCAAGTCGTCAATTAAACCTAGCACTAACGTTTCTCAGTATCCCGTCTATCGCGTATCTGTCAAGGAATCTTAATCCAATGCGTCTTGTCTATAGGAACCTTACTTCGTCCGAGCTATTCCAATATAGCATTCTCGTACCTCTACTATAAGAGTTGGATGTACGTCGATGCTCTCTCGAGAGTCAACCGCTTTTTTGTTGATGGTGTCAGCTTTTTCACCGATTTTGCCTACGCATGTCTTGGGTTACCGAAAAAGCATGAAATCTATTGTCATTACTCTAAGTGTATGAATAAGCGATTGCTCAAGAAGTCGGAAATTGAGTTACACATCGTGAGATACGGTTTCGTTAAAGATTGCTCTATGTAGGAACTTCACGGAGAAAAGTCGTCGTAACGGGAGACGAGGCATGGGTGCAAGAGACGAGAAACGAATTCATCGAAACGGAAAACACAGAGTGGCAAGGAATAGTAGAAGAAGAGGAGGAAGAGGAATGTAAGTTTGAAGAAGACGAAGCTGTCGAAGAAGATGATGCTGTATTCGCGCTGATGATGACATGGATGAGCTTATAAATACCTCTGGACTTTCTTATGATACGAAAAGCACTGGACCCTTATTATTGGATAAGTACAAAGCTAACTCTAGGATCCCTCTATAACCAAATTGCAAAGGGTTTTCAAAACTGTCATTTTTTGTACGTTTCTTCCAGATCAAGTATAAGAATAGATGGAGTGACCAGTCTTTCACCGATCTCCTAGAACTCTTGAAGGAAGCTTTTCCCGACGAAAATGAAGTGCCACCGAGCTGGTACGAGGCGCAAAAGATAATCACAAATATTGGCTTGAAGTATCATAAGATACATGCATGTGAGAATAATTGTGTTTTGTTCCGGAATGAACACGCAACACTCAGAAACTTCCCCGTGTGTGGGACCAGCCAATTCAAGCCTAAGAAAGAACCTCAGTCGAATGATGTGCCCATGAAGATTCTTCATCATTTTCCATTAATACCGAGACTGTAACGGTTATTTATGTGTGAAGAGACGGCGTCCGAAATGCAGTGGCACCACAAAACGCCTCGTGAAAAAGGAAAAATGAGTCATCCCATAGATTCGATGTCGTGGAAAGTTTTAGATGAAAAACATCCTCTATTTGGCGCAGACCCTCATAACGTGAGGCTGGGAATTACGAGCGATGGTTTCAGTCCATTTAGGATGGTTCACGGCGAGAGTACTCACAGTACTTGGCTCGTTGTGGTGAATATATATTACCTGTCGCTATGGAGGGCTATGACACAGTCTTATTTTACGTTGGCGTTTTTAATCGACGATCCTCGTCTCCTGGGAAAAACATCGACGCGTACCTTCAACCCTTGATCGATGAGTTAAAGTTGTTGTGGGAACCTGGCGTGAGAACCTATGACACAGATGGTAAACAATTTTTTCAGATGCGGGCTGCTTTGTTATGGACTTATAATGATTTTCCACTCTACGACATGCTGTCGGAATGGACAACTCAAGATAACTTTGCTTGCCCCAGTTTTCATATCCATACAAGCGCCGTACGCTTGAAGTTTAGTGGGAAAGAGTCGTTTATGGGACACCGGCGTTTCTTGCCTATAACTCACAGATTTAGAAAGAACAAAGAATTGTTCAACGGCAAGAAAGAGACTGGTAGGCCTCCTAAACCATTGTCCGGTAATGACATATTGCAACAATGGAGAGATTATCAGAATATCACATTCGGAAAGAAACAAAACACAGATACAATGCTATGTCCAACCGGTTGAAATTAATTAGTTTATTTCAACTTCCGTACTGGTCCGATCTACCGCTCCGCCACAATTTAGATCCTATGCATATCGAGAAGGGCGTCTCTGAACACGTCATCAATCTTCTGCTTTATAAGGATGGAAAAACGAAGGATATTCTCAACGCCCGCTGTGATTTGACGGATTTGGATGGTTTGTCCATTAAAGAAGAATTGCATTCTCGGTCTGTGGCTGGTAAATCAGGTTATTACGAGATCCTTCTAGCAATCTACAACCTCGATAAAGAGGAGAAGCGGCGGTTCCTGTGGGTGTTGAAAGAATTGAAATTCCTTGATGGTTTCTCATCAAACATTTCCAAACACGTACAAGTAGAAAATGGAAAAATCGTAGGACTCAAGAACTACGTCTACCACATATTGATGTACCATCTTCTTTCTTTATGCCTGAGAGTATCAGTAAAATCCGAAATTGGTCTCGTTCTTAACGACTTCTACACGTATTTTCGACAACCGTGTTCCAAAAATGTCGACATTAATGAGATAGCAGAGCTCGAAAAAGATATTCCTATGATCCTTTGCAAGCTCGAAACTATTTTTCCACGTTCATTTTTGACATTATTGTTCACCTGCCCGTCCATCTGGTAACCGACGTCAAGATTGGCGGCCCGGTTTATTACCGTTGGATGTATCCCATTGAGAGGTATGAAATATTTATTATTAATCATTTAAATTGCAAAACATTATCGTAGATTATTAATATCTATTATTTTCAACAGATATCTATTAACTTTAAAAAACTATATCCGCAACAAGTATCGTCCTGAAGGTTCGATTGCGGAATGTTATTTCTTGAAAGAAGTGACGTCTTTCTATACTCGTTTCCTGAACGACGATGTTAGGATGAAGTTGAACAAACCGCCGCATGTTCCTGATGGCTCAATTAGAGCAGGAAGGCTAAAAGAACATGTCTTATGATCTGATTGGCCGTTTACATGCGTTCATCTTGCTAAACAGCGAATGTTTTGCTAAATATACAGAGTAAGTTTTTCTAATTTCATCTATTTAAACCGTTTGAAATTGAGTATATTCCAACCGATATAACTATAAATTAACGAATAGAGCGCACAAAACTATACTCAAGAGATCGAATCATAGGACGTGGTCGGATGACAGAATAGAGGAAAAGCAGACACGCACATTCGTCGCTTGGTGTAGAGAAGAAGTTGACGAACAAATGAATCGTGGTGAGCAGATTGATAGAGAGGTTCAGGACCTTTTAATCGGTCCATCGATTGCAGCTATATTTTACAACGGGTACGGAGTTTCCGACTATAAATTTGAGATCGAAAGGATGGAACACAAACCTTTACTTCCTTATGAGGCAATCCTATCCAAGTGTAACTCGTTGACGGACTTTTTTTTTCCTCTTTTCTCTATCTCTGGAATGTCCGTTAGATGAGGATGGGTATTATGATGAGGATCAAGGTGTAGAGCCTACTAATGAAGATTATGCGAACTTGACGACGGAAGATTAGCTAGTTATATTTTTTTGTTGCCCACATGTTTAGAGCTTCTTCGATATAACTAAACAATTTAGTTTATTTTATTCATTTCTTTTGGGATGTAATAAAGTTTTTTTAATGGAAATAAATGTCTTCCGCTTTTATTATTTCGTTTTGGAACATATCCTGCATGTTATAGATATTCATACGCTTAACGTAACTGTATTGAAATAGACCACCTTCAATACAGTTAGGTTGCGGATCATGCCACGTCACCTCTTCACTTTTGGGAAACGGTGTATGACACGTATAAATACGGAATACACTCGACCGTATATACATACCCGTATTCGTATCAAAATACGAATATCCAAATAGATAGAATAACACAAAGAACATAATACTAGAATATACATATCGAAATATATATATGTAAATTATTAAATCAATACCTGATTTAATAATATGGCTTAATTCTAAGCCGGTTAGTATTATCAAAGCCCGATTAAAAGTCCGGGTAGCTAGTACACTCATTTGATCGAAACACTACATGTAACAAAATATGACCATCATATCATTTCGCCTGAACCAGGGAAACCCTATGTGTGGGACTCTAAACACTCGACAATATGCCAGCAGTGAGTTACTGGATAAATCCATAACCACAAGCACGTCAACGGCACTAGCTGTACGTAATGGCTACTCGAGTACCTGTCAAAAAGGAAGGCCGACGAGCAAGCTCATCAGAACCCCTACCGAACCAATCTGTGACAATCTCTGTACAGTCCGGTCTCTTCGTCTAAGAATATCGCATACCGGGTCTAGGGGGTGGTAAACGTCAGACCCTAATAACCTGATAATTCATGCCGATATGGCTCAAGACCAATCTGGGAAACTACTAATTTAACTATCAGTAAATCCTAACTGTCTTGGCCAAGGTCTTATGGTGTTGGCCAACCGAACACAGTGTGATATCGACTCCCTATACCGGGAGAGACGAATTTCAAACAATCGCTCACTGCCTCCATGTGGCTCAGGACTGTACCCAACTAAAACCTTTTTGCACGACTCAGTTGTCGCCAAATTTTTTTGGCTCAGAGCTTGCTGTTCCCTTATAAAAATAAAGGGAAAGCTCGACGTGTTAAATACGTGCACCCACATGCAAGGCATGTAACTATCACCTCAGGTAGCGCCGCACGTGAAGTTCATGTGGGCGCCAATGTGGAAAGCACAGGAGCGCCTGTTCCCATAATATTTAAACATAATAAATCAGTTAAGCTCTGTTAAAATTTTGATGATGCAGCGCATCACGTGCCCCTCACGAGGGCGCCAGCGCCAGCACCAATCTTGTAGGATTAATCCTATGGTGGTGTCGCACGTGCTTCTCATGCGGGCGCCAGTGTGCAGAACACAAAAGAATCTATTAAATAAGAGTTAAAACTCTCAGGTGGCGCCTCACGTGCACAACACGTGAGCGCCGGCGTCCAGGTAGAATTAAATTCTACTCTCTGTTAAACATAGCCGTGATCCAACGGAGATGATAAATCATAAAAAATGCAAAATTAAATTTTTTCGGGAGAAAACATTTCCCAAATCTTTCTAAAAAATAAGAAAGACACCTTCGGTTGGATCATAGAATAAAATTCTATTTTGAGATATATTCCCTCAATCTTTCTAACAAGAAAGATTTCCCTCAGTAAAACAGAGAACCATTGGATTAAAAATCCAATGGTGATTAAAAATCACCATTTCACGGAATAAAACTCTGCATATGGGAAAATATTTCCCCAATCTTGTTAAAAAAATAAGAAAATATGTTCTGTAAAACAGAAATCCTTGGAGCAAAGATCCAATGATGGGTAAAATCCCCCAAATCAATTGGAATATCTCAATGAGAGATTTCCTCAAAGCTAATTAACAAATTGCCTCTACTATATAAAAGACCCAAAACTTCAAGTCTGATATAAAGGAACTCCCCATAAGCTTCTGGAAAAAAGAGAGACAAAAAGCTTCAAAAGGAACAGAGAATTAAATTCTCAAGAAAGAAAATCTCTCTCCTCAAAACTCTAGGTAAATAAAAAAATAGAGATCAAAACATCTCATTTACCTATTGAAAGGTTTAACCCATTTAAAAGAACTTAGTTTTTTCTCTGAATCTGAGATCCGCGAGGCAAGTCTCCTACAAGTTGAGAATTTAATTCTCATCGGGAAGAACTTGTTCTTGAGAATCAAAGATTCAGAAAAGAACCAGAAGTTGAGTTCCTCAGAAAAAAAAGCATACAAAAGAAACCCATTTCTTATAAAAGAACTTAGTTCTTAAAAATGAAGCTTGATCCTAGATCTTCAAAACAAAGATCATGGTGATCATTAATGGGCAAAAATGTCATCAACAGAGGAGAAAAGAATTCAGCGCCCCACGTGCTTCCCACGTAGGTGCCTCTAAAAGCGCCTAGCGTCTTACGTGGACGCCACAAAAGAGAAGAGTGCTTAGCACTCATTGGACAGCGCCCAGCGCCGCACGTGAAAATCATGAGGGCGCTATAAAGTGCTTAACACTCCATAGAAAAAAGAGAGAGCCAAACGACTGAGTGTTCAACACTTATTGGGTAGCGCCCAGCACCTCACGTGCTCTCCACGTGGGCGCAGCAAAAAATAAGAAAAGAGTGGTTAACACTCCACAAACAGCCCAAAACGGCCGAGTGCTCAACACTCATTGAGCAGCGCCCAGCGCCTCACGCGCTCCCCACCTGGACGCCATACAGAGTGCCTAACACTCCATATAAAGAAAAAATGAGTAAAGTGTTCAACACTTATTGGGCAATGCTCATGACTGAAAACACCACATGATTATATATGGGCGTTAGAACTTATATAAGTGCTCAACACTTTTTGCATAAAAAAGAGAGACTGAATAAACAGAGCCCAAACAAGTGCTTAGCACATTTTCAAAAAAAATGGGAAGACTAAGCAGACTAAAGCCCAAATTGGTTAAGTTGCTAAAATCTTGCAACTACGTCCAAATGCTTTGTTGTTGGGTCTTAAATAAAGAAGATCATAAAATGTTGTTAAGTGTATCTTAGTCTCAAATTGGACTAACGTATCTTTAACAAAAAAAAATCAATCGAGCCCATATGCTCTTGATTTCCAAGGTCTCAAATATGATAAAAAAATCTTGAGTCCACAACAACCCCTTTCCCCTAAAATACAACGTCTTTAGAGAGGCGGCGGGTCCCGACGACTAACAACTTCATTCCTTGACGCACTTCCAAATTGACGTGCATGCCTCAAATCGGATCGCGCCCCAAATCGGGCACATTCCATATCAACATTGTTCACTTCGTCACGTAAAAAATACCCGTGCGCGCAAGATGAATGTAGGACCGAAATGTCCTTAAACTGATATTCGCTCCCAAATACAGTGACAAAGGAACGAAATGTCCTTAAACTAATATTCGCCCCCAAATACGGCGATAATGGACCGAAATGTCCTTAAACTAATATTCATCCCTAAAATGGGAATATTGGACCGAAATGTCCTTAAACTAACATTCGTCCTCAAAACGGGAGTATGGGACCGGAATGTCCTTAAACTAATATTCGCTCCCAAATATGGCGATAAAGGACTGAAACGTTCTTAAACTAACATTTTGCCTCAAACATGGCGATAATGGACCGTGATGTACTTAAACTAAAATAATCGAGCCCAAATGCTCATATGTTTAAGTTGATTTTAATCTCAAATCAGATTAACAATCATTAAATAAACCCAAACCTAAATCTAAAAATATACGGATTTGGACTAATCCATGCCCTACGGGCGACGGCATAAATTAGTCTCCGTATACAATCCACGGGCAATCAAAATAAAACAAATATACACACGACACGAAGTGAACCTCCGGAGCAGGAGAAAGTGGTTATCGCGATGCGGTAACGTAATTAACTGCAGGGGCTTGTGCCTGCGGGGAAGAGCATCCCAACAATCAAAACCCCCTCGCAAACGAGGGAGAATCTGATAAAGTCTGCTACAACGCCCGCGTCCGTCCAAACCTCCGATATACGGTGCCATAAATCAACTTGGTGTCTTCGGAAAGGTGGATGGATAAATCCAAATAGCATCTACCCCTAAGATTCAGGCCAGACGTCCCGACGTCCCGGTCCGTCTTCCGACGGTGAACAGATTCTGGCACGCCTGGTGGGACTTTTTCCTCTTTCCACTGCACACTTCGTGTGTCGTGTTTCGCGAACAAAATCGCGGTTCGCTATAGTTACCATTGGATTCGAGGTACTAAGATTTGGTGTCTTGCTCCTGTGCAGAAGAAGAAGAAAATCGATGGCTTCCAACTGCACAATTTGCAACAGCAACTCCCGCTCCGCCGCAACTGGAGGAGTGACTTACGAGCCCAACGCGGCCTCTATCTTTTCAACGGCGGTAGGGCAAGTTACGCAATCCACTACGGAATTGTTCTTTGGGACTATTCTTCCACCAGTGGGTGTCGGTGCCTCAGCGCCGCAGGAAGAAGCTCCCAAGAGGTCGGTGTTCGATCGGCTTGCAACCACAACGGCCCCTCTCAACGGGCCGTCCAAATCCGATGTCTCGGTCTTCGACAGGCTGAGCCAAAGCTCAGACGTCTCAGTCTTCAACAGACTGAGCAAGAACCAAAACGGCCCATAAAGAGGCTCGTGATATCTGAAGGAGCTGCCCCAAAATGGATAGCCCTCCCAACTCCTCTTGCAGGTGAAGCCGTCAAAGGTGCTTCCCCTACTAGAAAGTCGGCATTTGAAAGATTGGCCGACCATCCTCAAACCCTGCCAAGGACGTCAGTCTTCAACAGGCTGACACCGGCAACAGTCCCTTACCAAAGCCAGGGACATAAAGAAGCCGCTTCCTAAACTGAGGCGGTCCTGTTTGCAAGACACGCTCGACGTCGCCATTGGTGCCGGGTGAGAAAAGTTGGGGGCAACTCCTCCTGTGGACTTACTCCGCCAGCTCTAATGGTGGAAATTGATGTTGCTGTTCCAACCAGGAACGGCTTTGATCTGCTTAGGAGGGTGCGAAAGAACTCTCCAACGGCGGTGTTAAATAAATTACCCCCGCCTGCAAAAACCACAGTGCAGGAAAATCTGGAGCAGCCCCATCAGCGGCTCTCCTCCCAAATTCATAGGGTCTGGCGGAAAGTACAGGACTGAAATCAACAAAGATTACTCTCGTCGACCAAAGAAATCGAAGGCTCGGCAAGAGAAAGGCCATCCCTCCATCATACAGCGAGGGAATTCTCCCATACGGGTGCCTGTTACAACGGTTCCTTCAACTTCGACCTCCCACAAAAGGAGGAGGCTGAAGAAAATCCCACCGCTTGTGGCAAACTCCAAAGGCGCTGGACCCAAACACCCCAAGTCTGGGGGCATGATCGTGCATACGGTTTATATAGCTTCCCAAAAAGATGAAAGCCGTGCTTCTGTAAGTCATCGATCGCAAATTCGGTCGTTGACAAAAGCTTAGGAGCAACGACAAAAGCTCCAAGAAATGCTGACCAAGATGACAGTACTCACTGGACATAAAGAAAGTTCAGATCCAACAACTGAACAGCATTAAGAGCAGGAGACCGATACAGAGTTCCTGTGAAGGATGCTTGAAAGAAAAGACAAGGAGGCCACAAAATATGCTGCTAACATAAAGTAGATGCCGTTTTTGTTTCAGGACATGGTTGGAATGATGATCCAGCCAGAGCCTCCAGCCGAAGATCCGCCGATAATCATCGAGGATGACATAGAGGAAACTTCAAACTCTCTTCCGGCTTTTTCAACAGCTAAAGAGGAAACAATCTCCAAGGCTGCTCTTGATGACTATATAGCTCAACAAATACGTGCTCATCAAGCTAGTGAGCGGCTGGCCAAATCATCAGAACCGGGCGACTGTATCCAGGATGGTATGACCAAATCAAATACCCGTCGGGATATACGATCCCCAAGTTCCATGTATACAAGGGGACAGGCAACCCACACCAACACGTCGCGCAGTTCAGAGCTTTGTGCGGTAATACTGGAGGCGATGACAAACTGTTGCTTTGCCAGTTCGTTGGCAGCCTGTCAGAGACGGCCTTTGAATGGTACTCGGAGCTTCTAAATGACTCCGTAAAGACATTCACAGAGATGGAGTTGCTGTTCACAAGGCGGTTCGCCAGCGCAAACAAGCGCACCCCGATCATGGCTTTAATCAATGCTAGGGTAAGGTCGGGAGAAACCTTGGTCCAATATGCGATTCGGTACCAAAACCTATGGTCAAAATGCGAACAGCGCATCGAAGAATCCCCCGCCGTATTCATGTTCATCAGGTCCCTAGATCCGCAAACGACCGTGTCCCAATTCATGACGTTCTTCAAACCGACTACCTTCCCGGCTCTGATAGATAAACTGGACCAGATGGGCCACGGGCCTTCCTCTTCAAATATGGACCCTCGAAACGCCAAGGATAAAGGGAAGGCGGCCTTCGTCACTAACACTCAACAACAACCGAGCGACCCAAAACCGTCGGTTCTCCAAAATAATGCACGTCCATGCCTATCCCAAGAAGAAAGGCTAGGACGCGCTTACTCGTTTACCCGCGATAAGACGAGGGGACTATTTGAGTTGGTAATGCGTAACAAACTCATCACATTGCCAGACCCACGACGTCCACCGCAACCCGGCGACGTCAATAACCCCAACTACTGCTCCTATCATAGGATGGTGAGCCACCCAATTGAGGATTGCTATGTCTTTAGGAACTGGGTCGAGGACCGGTATCAATAGGGCAAGTTTGCGCTATCTGAGAACTGGAGGGTGAACCCGCCTCATAAGCACACTCCCAAAATGGGGATGCACTGGGGGTATCATGCTCGCTCATGGAAGAAACTCCATGGGAAATCGTTCTTTCAGCAAAGACCAAAAGGATGCTGAAGGATCTACAGGCATGTCCAGCGGTCAGGTGGAAGAGCCCACTTGAACTTGAAATCATCGAAAGGATGCTGAAACCGCGTTCCATACCGAAAGTTGTTGACGAAGGGCAAAATCCTAAAGTCAAGCCTTCAAAGTCTTTGAAGAAAAAAAAGAAGACCAAGAAGCCTGTGCAGCCTGCCGAGTATGATGACAAGCGCACAAACATACAAAAGTACATCGACGCATTAGAGGAGTACAACCTGAAGACGCGGACACCAGTCACTCTCGAAGAGTTTCTCAAGCATATTCTTGAGAACGAAGATAGTGACAACGATGAGGAAAATGACTCATCAGAAGAAACCGAAGACTATGTAGCAAGTTGCCACATGGTCTCCCATTCATCATTAAATAGCGAAGAAGCTCCCTCAGCGTCAGAAAACAACGCAGAGGAACTGGGGGAAGATGCGGCGCTAAAATCCCCGGAACTGTCAGAACAAGACCCGATCGATAGGCTATTAAACGAAGCCTTACGGAAAAGCAAAGCCGACCGAGAACATGAAACAGCCATATACGAAAAGGCTAAGCATCAACGTCAGGATAAAGAAGCTGCGGCGAGGATGAGTCGTAAAGTACTCCAACCAAACTGAAACACACCTGCCACAAATAAGAGCAGGATCAAAGCAGAGAAACGGTTCGCCAAAGTCCTGTCAATGGGAATGAAGCTGCTACCTCTCATAGGGAACACTCCCGGGGTCATACGCCTCGACAGAGAGGATTCGCATCCAAATTACTGCCTATATCATCGGAGGGTCACCCACCCCACCGAAGAATGCAGTACCTTCAAGAAGTGGTGGCAAGGATATGTTGCCCATCAAAAACACTTCAAGATGATGAAGCGCGAAGCTCGTCGGCAGCAAAAAGGTGCGACAAGTATGCGTAAAAAAATGATTGGCAACTGTCTTATGGTTGATACCAGTCTGGAAAGGAAAAAACCCCAAGTTCTTACCTTCAGGAGCAATTCTAAGGACGAAATGACCCTCAACCCTGTCTTCAAAGACACCACCTCCGAAAAAGAAGAAGGGGAGAAGAACTGTGAGAACATTCAGCTGTGTAGCCGCACTCTGCTTGAAAAGAACCTCGGACCTACAAATAAGAGTTCGAGCAAAAAAGACAAAGGAAAATAAAAAATCCCGGAGAAAATTGCCCTCGACGGTGGAGTTGTCAAAGATCTCGCAGTAAGGGACCCGCCTAGGAAAAATAAGGAGAATTACAATGTCCTAGCACATCTGAAGAAAATACCCTCACAACTGAGCATATTCGATGCTCTCCTCCTGTCCAAAAAGGCATGAGATTCTCTGATCAAGGCATTACAAGATCCTGATCAGTTCCAAACTTTCCTCGCAGAAGAGAAGATGAAGGATGAGCTAGCAGAGGTCCATACGGCTGACATTACATTCAGCGATGAAGATCTCCTCCTCGGTACGTGCGAACATAACCGCCCGTTATACGTCACCGGGTACTGCCACGAAATCAAGATAGGAAAAATCCTTGTCGACAACGGATTCTCCGTCAACCTTCTCAATGTGAAAGTGCTGAAGGAGATTTGCATGAACGTTCAACACTTAATTCGGGACCAAATTACCATCTCCGGGTTCGACACACAGTCATCACATATGCTTGGGTCCGTAATTCTGACATTACACTTCGGGTTGCTCGTCACTGACATTAAATTCTATGTCATTGATGCCAAGACTTGCTATAACGCTTTGCTTGGCAGGCCCTGGCTGCATGAATACAACGTCATCCCTTCTACACAACATCAGTGTATGAAGTATTTCAAGGATGGTTTGGAATGCAACGTTACAGGGGAGCTGAATCCGTTCTCCGTAAATGAGGTTCGAAAATATGAAGATGCAAAGTACTTCCTACCAGATTTTGAAGACACGGAAAGATGGCATAAGCCGGAGGATAAACAGAAGTCCGTCGCTACTATCCCGATTTTTGGGAGAGATTCCGAGGAAGATGAAGAAATAGTCTACTCGGGGCAACCCCAGAAAGAAAACAACAGGCCCGGACCATCGACCCTGTCACGCCCCGCTTCCCAGTAGACGGAAGCAGGTACGTGACGAGGCCGCGATGTATTTATTTCGAGAAGGTCATTTTCCGAAATAAATACGCTAAGCTTAATATAAGCAATATAAAAAGACAAGATAATAAGCAAGAAAGTAAAACTTCAACAACTTTATTTATATTCAACTTGATTCATTTATAATACATGATTTTTAACTGAAAAAAATACAAAGATTGAAATGCCTAAACAGGTGGCGTACATCAACAGAGAAAAGTAACTGGTCTAGACCTGTGACTCGGTCTGTTGGTGCTCCACCTCTGGGAATTCTACTCTTTCATTCTCCTCAGTATCTGACGAACATTCCAAGAAAAACAGAGAAAGGTGGAATGTCCGTCAGCGAACTTTCGCTCGGTAAGTCCCAAAGAAAAAGGGAGTAAAGAAAAATATAATGATAGGGAAAAATTATAATATGAATTATTGAGTATATCATATCATCTTGTCAAGTTTATTTAACATGTGGTTTTATTGTAATGCAAATGAACAAGTATAGTAATGTGTGACGAGTAGATAAACTTGATATCATGAGCATGGTAGTATAAAAATAACATAGCCATATAATGTAAGTGTAGTGAACATGCAGTGAAGGGAAGTGTCTTAACAGGTCTCTACTTGGGTATACTAATATAACGTAAGTTCAAGGGTGAATATCAACCAATCTCAAGAGTGTTCTCGAACCCAACAGGCTATAATCCAGGGGCAGGGAACCACGGGCCAGAATCAAATGTTAGTAACGGGACTTCAACCTAATGTTGAAGTATTCCAAACTCAACAGGCTGTAATGCAGGAGCAAGGAAACATGGGCCCTCATGATAGCTTGCTTGTGTTAGTAGACGTGGATTCATGATCTAGGGGGACTCTTGAGATTTTGTTGGGTTCACGCACGAACTACCGCAACACCTCGTGTATTTATTTTATTGATAGTAATGATTGTACTGATGGTATTGTATTGTCTTGTATTATAGATTGTATAGATGGATGACTTGCTGAAACCATGATATCAGTAAATAGATGTAACTGGAGAATCATGTAGATGGATGTATATCCATGGTTCGGTTCGGTCAAGATAGATTGAATAGATTGAATATATGGATTCATGGATTCATGTTGAATTGTTATATATATACTTGAATCTCATTCAAGTCAGATTGATTATATCGAGACTCAGTCTGAGTTAGACAATTAGAAAAGAAATTGAAATCCTGAATTAAGTTTTGATGTTATCGGTAACCGCTGCACATGAACGGCAGGATTTATGTCTTTTTCAAAGACGATTACCGTGTTGATTACACCGTTTGTTAAGTTGTCTACCTTAAATAGGAAAGCACCCATATCTCCGGCTCCCTGAGGCTCAAGAGACCGGTCCTGCTTAAACCTATGTTTAATAGGGTCCTTATTTTAATTTAGTATAACTTGAGGGGGTTTTATGTAAAAATAATTTTGTACAATTTTCAAAATACACCTCAAGTATTTTATTATCGTCTTTAAAGTTTTCATTGATGTATATTTTATCATTATGACATTTCTAGTGAATAAAACCTATTTCTCATAATATATGGTATTTAATTGTAAGGTATTGAACTTGTATAGAATTGCATGGTATTTTCATGTAAAGTGATTCTTTTTAATTTAGAAAAGTTGAAATATTTATACTATATCAAAATAGATATTTTAATGATACATATATATATTTATAAAATAATTTAATTTATTATTTTCTAGAAATTTCATTTTCTTAAAATATTTGTATTTTTAAATCTTTCGAGACCGTATGCTCCTTGTGGAGGTCTGCATCTCACACTACTAAGCCCGAAGATGTGCGATAATCCACACCATCCCAAACGGGTTTCCCGAAATGGGTTGTAGCGGCGCATTGCAAAGATTTATAAAAATACATATCTTGTAGAAAAAGGTTTTGTAGTTTATGGTATTTATTTGTAAGAATCATATTTCCGTATTCTAGTTTCCCAAGAGATATTTTGCTATGTTACATATGAGTGTTGTGAGGAGGTAGGGAATTACCTCGTGAACTATCTAGAGGTATAGCAAGGGTAATGATGTTTTATGTCGAAACTAAACTATATGGTATTTTTCTGTAAAAGTGCTATAAAAATTGAAATATAAATTCTTCTGATATGAAACTCGTCAATATGTTTTGTTAATGTTTAATAATCATTATGTGAGAGTTTGGTAATATTGTGTTTAAGAAAAATATGATTTTTAAGGAAAAACCGAATCAGAACTCGGATTAACTCCACTTCCGTCGGGTTTTAGAATTCTATGTTTTTAGAACAATAAAGAGAAGGGGGAGAAGGGACTTATGGGTTTAGGGTCAAGAGAAGAGGAAGAGGAAGTGGTAGGAGGTGCCGGTGCGTCGTTTCGTCTCCGGGAACTCCTCGGGACGTCGTCGGAAATTCATCGGAGCTTCGCCCTTTGCTAACTCCACTTGTACTCAAAAAGTTCTTGAGATTTTTCTTGAGAGTTTGGACAGGAATTTCAGTGTGAAGGGTGTGAAAAATTGAGTGGGTATTTATAGGAAAAACTACGGTTAGGGTGTGATAAAAAAATGCATTAAAAATATGCATTTAAAAGAGTTTAATTGGATTTTTAATTCTCCGAAATAATGCAGGGAATTTAAATAGAACGGGGGTTAAGGGGTGGCCAAAAGGTGCAGAACAGAGAAAGAAAAATCGGATTTGGGGCTAAGTCGGCCGGCGGCGGCGGCTGAGTCAGGCGAGTCGCCGGCCGAGTCGGGCCGAGTTGGGGCTGGGGTCGTCGCCACGTGTACCTTGTCGTTTGGTCTACGGCTCGTTTGTTTTATATGTGACTTCTGGTTTTTACGAGTTATGCACGTGTAGACTCTTGGGCTTCTAAAAGATTAAAAGAAAAATAATTAAAAATAATGTGTGGCTGATGGGATTTGAACTCTAGTCCTTTGGTTCAGCAGTGCAAGGTCTTACCAATGAGCTACAAGCTCTTTCTTGCTGTTCAAAAGCAAAACAAATTTTTAACTTGTGCTCAGGCTCAAGTACCCCTTTCTGTATTTTTGAAAAAAAATTATACAGAAAGTTTAGGGTTGTTACATTCCACCCTCCTTAAAAAAAATTTCGTCCTCAAAATTTTGCAAAAGGAAAGTGTAACAGATTCAAGGAAAGTTTGGTGATAGAAGTACTTGATATTGTATGCATAATTACAAAGTGATGCAAAAGTTTGATAAGGTTGAAGAGAATTACCAGGGTTACCCTGGCCAACCTTCTCAGCTTCTACGGCAGCCAAAGTGTAAGCCTGGCGTCTCGGCACATTTCTTCGTGCATGCTGGTACATCGATGGTTGTCAAGGTAAAAATGGTCCACGTGGAGGTGGTGCAGGAAGAGCTAACCGAGTAGGTGGAGCTTGGATAGCTAGTCTAGCTGTGGAATTAGGGCCAGTTCGGTTGTGTGGGCAAGTTCCTATGGTATGTGAGGATGATCCATATATTAGGCAAAGACCGTTTGCTCGTCGGCAATCCTTGACTTGGTGTCCGGTCCTCTTACAATAGATGCAGAAGTTTGGTTCAGTCTCCGAAAATGATCCTCCGGGCTTCATAGCTGGCTCTGGGAGAGTTGGCCTAGAAGAGGCTCTCTCGGTAATATGATTGGCGGGACGTTTCATACCTACCAACTGTGGCCTACCGTTCTTCTTCATAACAGCTTCGTAGCGATGGGCTGACTTCAAAGCTGCTTCATGTGTCGGGTATTCCCCCGTTGCTAGGGCGGATTGAATCTCATGGTCCAATCCTTGCTGGAATCGCTTGGCTCTGATCGCTGCGGTAGGAATTAGATGAGCGGAGAATCGGCTAAGCATGGTGAATTCTACATCGTACTCGTCGACCGACTTATCCTACATGGATCCTTGTTGCAGATGGATGAATTTCTGTTCCATCTCGAAATGCGCGGTTTCTGGAAAATATTTGGCATCAAAGAGATCACGAAAAGTCTTCCACGCGATTGGCTGCTCGAGGCGGCTCTCCTCGGCCTTCTACCAGACTCTAGCATTGTCGGTGAGCTGTAGTTTAGCTATTCTGACCCAAACCATTTCTGGAATTTGAGCTGCGGCTAGGTCATCTTCAATACTCTACACCCATTCTTCAGCCTCAAGTGGTTTCTCCTTTCCTGAGAAGTTCTTTGGGTGTAAAGCCCGAAATTGTTTCACTCTTGGTGCCCCTGCTTTAGAGCGGATGCTACTCTGTTGAAGAAGAGCAGTCTGCTCCTGCAAAATCGTGCCTTGAGTCTGCTGACCTTCAAGTAAGCTTTTGATATCCTCCAGAAGCACCGTATGTTCTGTGAGTAGAGCGGTTACGGTAGGTGGATGTGGTTGGATGATAAGGGTAGGTGGCGGTGGTGTACGTCCATCGTTGGTACTATGGTTGCTGGGAGAATCCATCACCATAGATTGAGAAGTAAGATTAGGATAGATTCAACGGAGATTGAATTGCAAGGAATGTAAAATTGTTGAATCTTATATTTCTTGTTTTATATTGCTTATGACATTATGCAGAACTGACCTGCATGGGCCACCAACAAAACCTGTCACGCTCCACTTCCCAGTAGACGGAAGCAGGTACATGACGAGACCGAGACGTATTTATTTCGAGAAGGTCATTTCCCGAAATAAATACGCTAAGCGTAATATAAGCAATATAAAAAGACAAGATAATAAGCATGAAAGTAAAACTTCAACAACTTTATTTATATTCAACTTGATTCATTTACAATACATGATTTTTAACTGAAAGAAAAAACGAAGGCTGAAACTTTTAAACAGGTGGCGTACATCAACAGAGAAAAGGTTACTGGTTTAGGCTTGTGACTCGGTCTGTTGGTGCTCCTCCTCTGGGATGTCTACTCATTCAGTCTCCTCAGTATCTGACGAACATTCCAAGAAAAACAGAGAAAGGTGGAATGTCCGTCAGCGAACTTTCGCTCGGTAAGTCCCAAAGAAAAGGGGAGTAAAGAAAAATGTAATGATAGGGAAAAATTATAATATGAATTATTGAGTATGTCATATCATCTTGTCAAGTTTATTTAGCATGTGGTTTTATTGTAATACAAATGAACAAGTATAGTAATGTGTGACGAGTAGATAAACTTGATATCATGAGCATGGTAGTATAAAAGTAACATAGCCATATAATGTAAGTGTAGTGAACATGCAGTGAAGGTAAGTGTCATAACAGGTCTGTACTTGGGTATACTAATCTAATGTAAGTTCAAGAGTAAATATCAACCAATCTCAAGAGTGTTCTTGAACCCAACAGGCTGTAATCCAGGGGCAGGGAACCACGAGTCCGAATCAAATGTTAGTAACGGGACTTCAACCTAGTGTTGAAGTATTCCAAACTCAACAGGCTGTAATTCAGGAGCAAGGAAACACGGGCCCTCATGATAGCTTGCTTGTGTTAGTAGACATGGATTCATGATCTAGGGGGACTCTTGAAATTTTGTTGGATTCACGCACGAACTACCACAACACCTCGTGTATTATTGTATTGATAGTAATGATTGTACTAATGGTATTATATTGTATTGTATTGTCTTATATTATAGATTGTATAGATGGATGACTTGCTGAAACCATGATATCAGTAAATGGATGTAACTGGAGAATCATGTATATGGATGTATATCCATGGTTCGGTTCGGTCAAGATAGAATGAATAGATTGAATATATGGATTCATGGATTGATGTTGAATTGTTATATATATACTTGAATCTTATTCAAGTCAGATTGATTATATCGAGACTCAGTCTGAGTCAGGCAATTAGAAAAGAAATTGAAATCCTGAATTAAGTTTTGATGTTATCGGTAACCGCTGCACCTGGACGGCAGGATTTGTGTCTATTTCAAAGACGATTACCGTGTTGATAACACCGTTTGTTAAATTGTCTACCTTAAATAAGCAAGCACCCATATCTCCGGCTCCCTGAGGCTCAAGAGACTGGTCCCGCTTAAATCTATGTTTACCAGGGTCCTTATTGTAATTTAGTATAACTTGAAGGGGTTTTATGTAAAAATAATTTTTTACAATTTTCAAAATACACCTCAAGTATTTTATTATCGTCTTTAAAGTTTTCATTGATATATATTTTATCATTGTGAAATTTTTAGTGAATAAAACCTATTTTTCATAATCTATGGTATTTAATTGTAAGGTATTGAACTTGTATGGAATCGCATGGTATTTTCATGTAAAGTGATTCTTTTTAATTTAGAAAAGTTGGAATATTTATAATATATCAAAATAGATATTTTAATGATACATATATATATTTATAAAATAATTTAATTTATTATTTTTCTAGAAATCTCATTTTCTTAAGATATTTGTATTTTTAAATCTTGCGAGACCGTATGCTCCTTCCGGAGGTCTGCATCTCGCACTACTAAGCCCGAAGATGTGCGATAATCTGCACCATCCTGAACGGGTTCCCCAAAATGGGTTGTAGCAGCGCATTGCAAAGATTTATAAAAATACATATCTTGTAGAAAAAGGTTTTGTAGTTTATGGTATTTATTTGTAAGAATCGTATTTCCGTATTCTAGTTTCCCGAGAGATATCGTGCTATGTTACATATGATTGTTGTGAGGAGGTAGGTAATTATCTCGTGAACTATCTAAAGGTATAGCAAGGGTAATAATGTTTTATGCCGAAATTAAACTATATGGTATTTTTCTGTAAAACTGCTATAAAAATTAAAATATAAATTCTTTTGATATGAAAATTGTTAATATGTTTTGCTAATATTTAATGATCATGATGTGAGAGTTTGGTATTATTTTGTTTAAGAAAAAAAATGATTTTTAAGGAAAAACCGATTCGGACTTCGGATTAACTCCACTTCCGTCGGATTTTAGAATTCTAAGTTTTTAGAATAGTAAAGAGAAGGGAGAGAAGGGACTTACGGGTTTAGGGTCAAGAGAAGAGGAAGAGAAAGTGGTAGGAGGTGCTGGTGCGTCGTTTCGTCGTCCAGAACTCCTCGGGTCATCGTCGGAAGTTCGTCGGAGCTTCGCCCTTTGCTAACTCCACTTGTACACAAAAAGTTCTTAAGATTTTTCTTGAGAGTTTGGGCAGGAATTTCAGTGTGAAGGGTGTGAAATATTGAGTGGGTATTTATAGGAAAAACATGGGTTAGGGTGTGATAAAAAATGCATTAAAAATATGCATTTAAAAGAGTTTAATTGGATTTTTAATTCTCCGGAATAATGCAGAGAATTTAAATAGAACATGGGTTATGGGGAGGCCAAAAGGTGCAGAACAGAAAAAGAAAAATTGGATTTAGGGCTTAGTCGGCCGGCGGCGGCGGCCGAGTCAGGCGAGTCGCCGGCCGAGTCAGGCCGAATTGGGGCTGGGGTCGTCACCACGTGTACCTTGTCGTTTGGTCTACCTCCTGGGCTCGTTTGTTTTATATGTGACTTTTGGTTTTTACGAGTTATGAACGTGTAGACTCTTGGGCTTTTAAATGATTAAAAGAAAAGTAATTAAAAATAATGTGTGGCTGATGGGATTTGAACTCTAGTGTTTTGGTTCAGCAGTGCAAGATCTTACCAATGAGCTACAAGCTCTTTCTTGCTGTTCAAAAACAAAACAAATTTATAACTTATGCTCAGGCTCAAGTACCCCTTTCTATATTTTTGAAAAAAAAATTGTACAGAAAATTTAGGGTTGTTACATTCTACCCTCCTTAAAAAATTTCGTCCTCGAAATTTGCAAAAGGAAAGTGTAACAGATTTAAGGAAAGTTTGGTGATAGAAGTACTTGATAGTGTATAAATAATTACAAAGTGATGCAAAAGTTTGAAAAAGGTGATGAGAATTACCAGGGTTACCCTGGCCAACCGACTCAGTTTCTACGGCCGCCAAAGTGTAAGCCTGGCGTTTCGGCACATTTCTTCATGCATGTTGTTACATCGATGGTTGTCAAGGTAAAGGTGGTCCACTTAGAGGTGGTGCAGGAAGAGCTAACCGAGTAGGTGGAGCTTGGATAGCTGGTATAGCTGCGGAATTAGGGCCAGTTCGGTTGTGTGGGCAAGTTCCTATGGTATGTGAGGATGATCCACATATCAGGCAAAGACCGTTTTCTCGTCGGCAATCCTTGACTTGGTGTCCGGTCCTCTTACAATAGATGCAGAAATTTGGTTCAGTATCGGAAAATGATCCTCCGGGCTTTATAGCTGGCGCTGGGAGAGTTGGCCTAGAAGAGGCTCCCCCGGTAATCTAATTGGCGGGACGTTTCATACCGACCAACTGTGGCCTTCCTTTCTTCTTCATAACAGCTTCGTAGCGACGGGATGACTTCAAAGCTGCTTCATGTGTCGGGTATTCCCTCGTTGCTAGGGTGGCTTGAATTTCATGGTCTAATCCTTGCTGGAATCGCCTGGCTCTGATCACTGCGGTAGGAATTAGATGCGCGGCGAATCGGCTAAGCATGGTGAATTCTGCATCGTACTTGTCGACCGACTTATCCCACATGGATCCTTGTTGCAGATGGATGAATTTATGTTCCATCTCAAAATGCGCGGTTTCTGGAAAATATTTGGCATCAAAGAGATCATGAAAAGTCTTCCACGCGATTGGCTGCTCGAGGCGGCTCTCCTCGGCTTTCCACCAAACTCTAGCATTGTCGGTGGGTTGTAGTTTAACTATTCTGACCCAAGCCATTTCTGGAATTTGAGCTGCGGCTAGGTCATCTTCAATACTCTGTGCCCATTCTTCAGCCTCAAGTGGTTTCTCCTTTCATGAGAAGTTCTTTGGTTGTAAAGCCCGAAATTGTTTCACTCCTGGTGCCACTGCTTCAGAGCGGATGATACTCTGTTGAAGGAGAGCAGTCTGCTCCTGCAAAATCGTACCTTGAGCCTTCTGACCTTCAAGTAAGCTTTTGATAGCCTCCAGAAGCACCGTCTGTTCTTTGAGTGGAGCGGTTACGGTAGGTGGATGTGGTTGGATGATAAGGGTACGTGGCGGTGGTGTACGTCCATCGTTGGTGCTATGGTTGCTGGGAGAATCCATCACCTTAGATTGAGAAGTAAGATTAGGATAGATTCAACGGAGATTGAATTGCAAGGAATGTAAAGTTGTTGAATCTTATATTTCTTGTTTTATATTGCTTATGAATTCATGCAGAACTGACCTGCATGGGCCACCAACAAAACCTGTCATGCTCCGCTTCCCAGTAGACGGAAGCACGTACGTGCGCAGGCCACGACGTATTTATTTCGATAAGGTTATTTCCCGAAATAAATACGCTAAGCGTAATATAAGCAATATAAAAAGACAAGATAATAAGCATGAAAATAAAACTTCAACAACTTTATTTATATTCAACTTGATTCATTTACAATACATAATTTTTAACTAAAAGAAAATACAAAGATTGAAACTTTTAAACAGGTGGCGTACATCAACAGAGAAAAGGTAACTGGTTTAGGCTTGTGACTCGGTCTGTTGGTGATCCTCCTCTGGGATGTTTACTCTTTCAGTCTCCTCAGTATCTGACGAACATTCTAAGAAAAACAGAGAAAGGTGGAATGTCCGTCAGCGAACTTTTGCTCGGTAAGTCCCAAAGAAAAGGGGAGTAAAGAAAAATGTAATGATAGGGAAAAATTATAATATGAATTATTGAGTATGTCATATCATCTTGTCAAGTTTATTTAGCATGTCGTTTTATTGTAATACAAATGAACAAGTATAGTAATGTGTGACGAGTAGATAAACTTGATATCATGAGCATGGTAGTATAAAAGTAACATAGCCATATAATGTAAGTGTAGTGAACATCCAGTGAAGGTAAGTGTCATAACAGGTCTCTACTTGGGTATACTAGTCTAACGTAAGTTCAAGGGTGAATGTCAACCAATCTCAAGAGTGTTCTCGAACCCAACAGGCTGTAATCCAGGGGCAGGGAACCACGGGCCCGAATCAAATGTTAGTAATGGGACTTCAACTTAGTGTTGAACTATTCCTAACTCAACAGGCTGTAATTCAGGAGTAAGGAAACACGGGCCCTCATGATAGATTGCTTTTGTTTGTAGACATGGATTCATGATCTAGGGGGACTCTTGAGATTTTGTTGGATTCATGCATGAACTACCCCAACACCCCGTGTATTTATTGTATTGATAGTAATGATTGTATTGTCTTATATTATAGATTGTATGATGGATGACTTGCCGAAACCATGATATCAGTAAATGGATGTAACTGGAGAATCATGTAGATGGATGTATATCCATGGTTCGGTTCAGTCAAGATAGATTGAATAGATTGAATATATGGATTTATGGATTCATGTTGAATTGTTATATATATACTTGAATCTCATTCAAGTCAGATTGATTATATTGAGACTCAGTCTAAGTCAGACAATTAGATAAGAAATTGAAATCCTGAATTAAGTTTTGATGTTATCGGTAACCGCTGCATATGGACGGCAGGATTTGTGTCTTTTTCAAAGACGATTACCGTGTTGATAACACCGTTTGTTAAGTTGTCTACCTTAAATAGGTAAGCACCCATATCTCCGGCTTCCTGAGGCTCAAGAGACCGGTCCCGCTTAAACTTTTGTTTACTAGGGTCCTTATTGTAATTTAGTATAACTTGAGGGGGTTTTATGTAAAAATAATTTTGTAAAATTTTCAAAATACACCTCAAGTATTTTATTATCGTCTTTAAAGTTTTCATTGATATATATTTTATCATTGTGATATTTCTAGTGAATAAAACATATTTTTCGTAATATATGGTATTTAATTGTAAGGTATTGAACTTGTATGGAATTGCATGGTATTTTCATATAAAGTGATTCTTTTTTATTTAGAAAAGTTGGAATATTTATACTATATAAAAATAGATATTTTAATGATACAGATGTATATATAAAATAATTTAATTTATTATTTTCCAAGAAATCTCATTTTCTTAAGATATTTGTATTTTTAAATCTTTCGAGACCGTATGCTCCTTACGGAGGTCTGCATCTCGCACTACTAAGCCTAAAGATGTGCGATAATTCTCACCATCTCGAACGGGTTCCCCCAAATGGGTTGTAGCGGCGTATTACAAAGATTTGTAAAAGTACATATCTTGTAGAAAAAAGTTTTGTGGTTTATGGTATTTATTTGTAAGAATCGTATTTCCGTATTCTAGTTTTCCAAAAGATATCGTGCTATGTTACATATGAGCGTTGTGAGGAGGTAGGTCATTGACTCATGAACTATCTAAAGGTATAGAAAGGGCAATGATGTTTTATGTCGAAACTAAACTATATACTATTTTCTGTAAAAGTTCTATAAAAATTGAAATATAAATTCTTTTGATATGAAACTTATCAATATGTTTTGTTAATGTTTAATGATCATGATGTGGGAGTTTGGTATTATTGTGTTTAAGAAAAATTTGATTTTTAAGGAAAACCCGAATCTGGATTTGGAATAACTCCACTTCCGTCGGGTTTTAGAATTCAAAGTTTTTAGAATAGTAAAAAGAAGGGGGAGAAGGGACTTACGGGTTTAGGGTCAAGAGAAGAGGAAGAGGAAGTGGTAGGAGGTGCCGGTGTGTCGTTTCGTCGCCGGGAACTCCTCGGGTCGTCGTCGGAAGTTCGTCGGGATTTTGGCCCTTTGCTAACTCCACTTGTATACAAAAAGTTCTTGAGATTTTTCTTGAGAGTTTAGGTAGGAATTTCAGTGTGAATGGTGTGAAAAATTGAGTGGGTATTTATAGGAAAAACTAGGGTTAGGGTGTGATAAAAAAATGCATTTAAAAGAGTTTAATTGGATTTTTAATTCTCCGGAATAATGCAGGGAATTTAAATAGAACAGGGGTTATGGGGAGGCCAAAAGGTGCAGTACAGAAAAAGAAAAATCGGATTTGTGGCTGAGTCGGCTGGCGGCGGCCGCCGAGTCAGGCGAGTCGCCGGCCGAGTCAGGCCGAGTTGGGGCTGGGGTCGTCGCCACGTGTACCTTGTCGTTTGGTTTACCTCCTGGGCTCGTTCGTTTTATATGTGACTTTTGGTTTTTACGAGTTATGCTCGTGTAGACTATTGGGCTTCTAAAAGATTAAAAGAAAATTAATTAAAAATAATGTGTGGCTGATGGGATTTGAACTCTAGTGCTTTGGTTCAGCAGTACAAGATCTTACCAATGAGCTACAAGCTCCTTCTTGCTGTTCAATAGCAAAACAAATTTATAACTTGTGCTCAGGCTCAAGTAACCCTTTCTGTATTTTTGAAAAAAAATTATACTGAAAGTTTAGGGTTGTTACATTCTACCCTCCTTAAAAAAATTTCGTTCTCGAACTTTGCAAAAGGAAAGTTTAACAGATTCAAGGAAAGTTTGGTGATAGAAGTACTTGATAATGTATGAATAATTACAAAGTGATGCAAAAGTTTGAAAAGGTTGAAGAGAATTACCAGGGTTACCCTGGCCAACCGTCTCAGCTTCTACGGCCGCCAAAGTGTAAGCCTGGCGTCTCGACACATTTCTTCGTGTATGCTGGTACAATGATGGTTGTCGAGATAAAGGTGGTCCACGTAGGGGTGGTGCAGGAAGAGCTAACTGAGTAGGTGGAGCTTGGATAGCTGGTCTAGCTGCGGAATTAGGGCCGGTTGGTTGTGTGGGAAAGCTCCTATGGTATGTGAGGATGATCCACATATCAGGCAAAGACTGTTTGCTCGTCGGCAATCCTTGACTTGGTGTCCAATCCTCTTACAATAGATGCAGAAGTTTGGTTCAGTCTCAGAAAATGATCCTCCGGGCTTCATAACTGGCGCTGGGAGATTTGGCCTAGAAGAGGCTCCTCCGGTAATCTGATTGGCGGGACGTTTCATACCGACCAACTGTGGCCTTCCTTTCTTCTTCATAACAGCTTCGTAGGGACGGGCTGATTTCAAAGCTGCTTCATGTGTCGGGTATTCCCCCGTTGCTAGGGCGGCTTGAATCTCATGTTCCAATCCTTGCTGGAACCGCCTGGCTCTGATCGTTGCGGTAGGAATTAGATGAGCGGTGAATCGGCTAAGCATGGTTCTGCATCGTACTCGTCGACCGACATATCCCACATGGATCCTTGTTGCAGATGGATGGATTTCTGTTCCATCTCGAAATGCGCGGTTTCTGGAAAATATTTGGCATCAAAGAGATCACGAAAAATTTTCCACGTGATTGGCTGCTCGAGGCGGCTCTCCTCGGCCTTCCATCGGACTCTAGCATTGTCGGTGAGCTGTAGTTTAGCTATTCTGACCCTAGCCATTTCTGGAATTTGAGCTGCGGCTAAGTCATCTTCAATACTCTGCGCCCATTCTTCAGCCTCAAGTGGTTTCTCTTTTCCTGAGAAGTTCTTTGGGTGTAAAGCCCGAAATTGTTTCACTCCTGGTGCCTCTGCTTCAGAGCGGATGCTACTCTGTTAAAGGAGAGCAGTTAGCTCATGCAAAATCGTGCCTTGAGCCTGCTAACCTTCAAGTAAGCTTTTGATAGCCTCCAGAAGCGCCGTCTGTTCTGTGAGTGGAGCGGTTACGGTAGGTGGATGTGGTTGGATGATAAGGGTAGGTGGCGGTGGTGTACGTCCATCGTTGGTGCTATGGTTGCTGGGAGAATCCATCACCTTATATTGAGAAGTAAGATTAGGACAGATTCAATGGAGATTGAATTACAAGGAATGTAAAGTTGTTGAATCTTATATTTCTTGTTTTATATTGCTTATGACTTCATGCAGAACTGACCTGTATGGGCCACTAACAAACCTGTCACGCCCCGCTTCCCAGTAGACGGAAGCAGGTACGTGCAGATGCCGCGATGTATTTATTTCGAGAAGGTCATTTCCCGAAATAAATATGCTATGTGTAATATAAGCAATATAAAAAGACAAGATAATAAGTATGAAAGTAAAACTTCAACCACTTTATTTATATTCAACTTGATTCATTTACAATACATGATTTTTAACTGAAAGAAAATACAAAGATTGAAACGCCTAAACAGGTGGTGTACATCAACAGAGAAAAGGTAACTGATCTAGGCCTGTGACTCGGTCTGTTGGTGCTCCTCCTCTTAGATGTCTACTCTTTCAGTCTTCTCAGTATCTGACGAACATTCCAAGAAAAACAGAGAAAGGTGGAATGTCCGTCAGCGAACTTTCGCTCGGTAAGTCTTAAAGAAAAGGGGAGTAAAGAAAAATGTAATGATAGGGAAAAATTATAATATGAATTATTGAGTATGTCATATCATCTTGTCAAGTTAATTTAGCATGTGCTTTTATTGTAATACAAATGAACAAGTATAGTAATGTGTGACGAGTAGATAAACTTGATATCATGAGCATGGCAGTATAAAAGTAACATAGCCATATAATGTAAGTGTAGTGAACATGCATTTAAGGTAGGTGTCTTAACAGGTCTCTACTTGGGTATACTAATCTAACGTAAGTTCAAGGGTGAATGTCAACCAATCTCAAGAGTGTTCTCGAACCCAACAGGCTGTAATCTAGGGGCAGAGAACCACGGGCCCGAATCAAATGTTAGTAATGGGACTTCAACCTAGTGTTGAAGTATTCCAAACTCAACAGGATGTAATCCAGGAGTAAGAAAACACGAGTCCTCATGATAGCTTACTTGTGTTAGTAGACATGGATTCATGATCTAGGGGGACTCTTGATATTTTGTTGGATTCACACATGAACTACCCCAACACCCCGTGTATTTATTGTATTGATAATAATGATTGTACTGATGATATTGTATTGTATTGTCTTGTATTATAGATTGTATAGATAGATGACTTGCCGAAACCATGATATCAGTAAATGGATATAACTGGAGAATCATGTAGATGTATATATATCCATGGTTCGGTTCAGTCAAGATAGATTGAATAGATTGAATATATAGATTCATGGATTCATGTTGAATTGTTATATATATAATTAAATCTCATTCAAATCAGATTGATTATATCGAGACTCAGTCTGAGTCAGACAATCAGAAAAGAAATTGAAATCCTGAATTAAATTTTGATGTTATCTGTAACCGCTGCACATGGACGGCAGGATTTGTGTCTTTTTCAAAGACGATTACCGTGTTGATAACACCATTTGTTAAGTTGTCTATCTTAAATAGGCAAGCACCCATATCTCTGGCTCTCTGAGGCTCAAGAGACTGGTCCCGCTTAAACCTATGTTTACTAGGGTCCTTATTATAATTTAGTATAACTTGAGGGTGTTTTATGTAAAAATAATTTTGTACAATTTTCATAATACACCTCAAGTATTTTATTATCGTCTTTAAAATTTTTATTGATATATATTTTATCATTGTGACATTTCTAGTGAATAAAACCTATTTTTCATAATATATGGTATTTAATTGTAAGGTATTGAACTTGTATGGAATTGCATGGTATTTTCATGTAAAGTGATTCTTTTTAATTTAGAAAAGTTGGAATATTTATACTATATCAAAATAGATATTTTAATGACACATATATATATTTATAAAATAACTTAATTTATTATTTTTCTAGAAATCTAATTTTCTTAATATATTTGTATTTTTAAATCTTTCAAGACCATATGCTCATTACGGAGGTCTGCATATCGCACTACTAAGCCCGAAGATGTGCGATAATCCGTACCATCCCGAACGGGTTTCCCGAAATGGGTTGTAGCGGCGCATTGCAAAGATTTGTAAAAATACATATCTTGTAGAAAAAGGTTTTGTAGTTTATGGTATTTATTTGTAAGAATCGTATTTCCGTATTCTAGTTTCCCAATAGATATCGTGCTATATTACATATGAGTGTTATGAGGAGGTAGGTCATTGCCTCATGAACTATTTAAAGGTATAGCAAGGGTAATGATGTTTTATGTCGAAACTAAACTATATGGTATTTTTCTGTAAAAGTGCAATAAAAATTGAAATATAAATTCTTTTGATATAAAACTTGTCAATATGTTTTGTTAATGTTTAATGATCATGATGTGAGAGTTTGGTATTATTGTGTTTAAGAAAAATATGATTTTTAAGAAAAAACCGAATCGGAATTCGGATTAACTCCACTTCCATCGGGTTTTAGAATTCTAAGTTTTTAGAATAGTAAAGAGAAGAGGGCGAAGGGACTTACGGGTTTAGGGTCAAGAGATGAGGAAGTGGAAGTCTTAATAGGTGCCGGTGCGTCGTTTCGTCGCCGGGAACTCCTCGGGTCGTCGTCGGAAGTTCGTTGGAGCTTCTACCTTTGCTAACTCCACTTATACACAAAAAGTTCTTGAGATTTTCTTGAAAGTTTGGGCAGGAATTTTAGAGTGAAGGGTGTGAAAAATTGAGTGGGTATTTATTGGAAAAACTAGGGTTAGGGTGTGATAAAAAAATGCATTAAAAAGAGTTTAATTAGATTTTTAATTCTCCGGAATAATACAGGGAATTTAAATAGAATAGGGGTTATGGGGAGGCCAAAAGGTGCAGAACAGAAAAAGAAAAATCGGATTTGGGGCTGAGTCGGCCGGCGGCGTCGGCCGAGACAGGCGAGTCGCTGGCCGAGTCGGGCCGAGTTGGGGATGGGGTCGTCGCCACGTGTACCTTGTCGTTTGGTCTACCTCTTGGGCTCGTTTGTTTTATATGTGACTTTTAGTTTTTACGAGTTATGCACGTGTAGACTCTTGGGCTTCTAAAAGATTAAAAGAAAAATAATTAAAAATAATGTGTAGCTGATGGGATTTGAACTCTAGTGCTTTGGTTCAGCAGTGCTAGGTCTTACCAATGAGCTACAAGCTCCTTCTTGCTGTTCAAAAGCAAAACAAATTTATAACTTGTGCTCAGGCTCAAGTACCCCTTTCTGTATTTTTGAAAAAAAATTGTACAGAAAGTTTAGGGTTTTTACATTCTACCCTCCTTAAAAAAATTTCGTTCTCGAAATTTGCAAAAGGAAAGTGTAACAGATTCAAGGAAAGTTTGGTGATAGAAATACTTGATAGTGTATGAATAATTACAAAGTGATGCAAAAGTTTGAAAATTTTGAAGAGAATTATTAGGGTTACCCTGGCCAACCGTCTCAGCTTTTACGGCCGCCAAAGTGTAAGCTTAGCGTCTCGGCACATTTCTTCATGCATGCTGGTATATCGATGGTTGTCGAAGTAAAGTTGGTCCACGTGGAGGTGGTGCAGGAAGAGCTTACCGAGTAGGTGAAGCTTGGATAGCTGGTCTAGCTGCGGAATTAGGGCCAGTTCGGTTGTGTGGACAAGTTCCTATGGTATGTGAGGATAATCCACATATCAGGAAAAGACCGTTTGCTCGTTGGCAATCCTTGACTTGGTGTCCGGTCCTCTTACAATAGATGCAGAAGTTTGGTTCAGTCTCGGAAAATGATCCTCCGGGCTTCATAGCTGGCGCTGGGAGAGTTGGCCTAGAAGAGGCTCCCCCGGTAATCTGATTGGTGGGACGTTTCATACCGACCAACTGCGGCCTTCCTTTCTTCTTCATAACAGCTTCGTAGCGACGGGCTGACTTCAAAGCTGCTTCATGTGTCGGGTATTCCCCCGTTGCTAGGGCGGCTTGAATCTCATGGTCCAATCCTTGCTGGAACTGCTTGGCTCTGATCGCTGCGGTAGGAATTAGATGAGCGGAGAATCGGCTAAGCATGGTGAATTCTGCATCGTACTTGTCGACCGACTTATCCCACATGGATCCTTATTGCAGATGGATGAATTTCTGTTCCATCTCGAAATGCGCGGTTTCTGGAAAATATTTAGCATCAAAGAGATCATGAAAAGTTTTCCACGTGATTGGCTGCTCGAGGCGGCTCTCCTCGGCCTTCCACCAGACTCTAGCATTGTCGGTGAGCTGTAGTTTAGTTATTCCGACCCAAGCCCTTTCTGGAATTTGAGCTGCGGCTAGGTCATCTTCAATACTCTGCGCCCATTCTTCAGCCTCAAGTGGTTTCTCCTTTCCTGAGAAGTTCTTTGGGTGTAAAGCCCGGAATTGTTTAACTCCTGGTGCCTCTGCTTCAGAGCAGATGATACTCTGTTGAAGGAGAGCAGTCTGCTCATGCAAAATCGTGCCTTGAGCCTGCTGACCTTCAAGTAAGCTATTGATAGCCTCCAGAAGCACCGTCTGTTCTGTGAGTGGAGCGGTTAAGGTAAGTGGATGTGGTTAGATGATAAGGGTAGGTGGCGGTGGTGTACGTCCATCATTGGTGCTACAGTTGCTGGGAGAATCCATTACTTTAGATTGAGAAGTAAGATTAGGATAGATTCAACGGAGATTGAATTGCAAGGAATGTAAAGTTGTTGAATCTTATATTTCTTATTTTATATTGCTTATGATTTCATGCAGAACTGACCTGCATGGGCCACCAATAAAACATGTCACGTCCCGCTTCCCAATAGACAGAAGCAGGTATGTGCCGAGGCCGCGGCGTATTTATTTCGAGAAGGTAATTTCCTGAAATAAATACGCTAAGCGTAATATAAGCAATATAAAAGACAAGATAATAAGCATGAAAGTAAAACTTCAACCACTTTATTTATATTCAACTTGATTCATTTACAATACATGATTTTTAACTGAAAGAAAATACAAAGATTGAAACGCCTAAACAGGTGGCGTACATCAACAGAGAAAAGGTAACTGGTCTAGGCCTGTGACTCGGTCTGTTGGTGCTCCTCCTCTGGGATGTCTACTCTTTCAGCCTCCTTAGTATCTGACGAACGTTCCAAGAAAAACAGAGAAAGGTGGAATGTCCGTCAGCGAACTTTCGCTCGGTAAGTCTCAAAGAAAATGGGAGTAAAGAAAAATGTAATGATAGGGAAAAATTATAATATGAATTATTGAGTATGTCATATCATATTGTCAAGTTTATTTAGCATGTCGTTTTATTGTAATACAAATGAACAAGTATAGTAATGTGTGACGAGTAGATAAACTTGATATCATGAGCATGGTAGTATAAAAGTAACATAGCCATATAATGTAAGTGTAGTGAACATGCAGTGAAGGTAAGTGTCTTAACAGGTCTCTACATAGGTATACTAATCTAACGTAAGTTCAAAGGTGAATGTCAACCAATCTCAAGTGTGTTCTCGAACCCAATAGGCTGTAATCCAGGGGCAGGAAACCACGGGCCCGAATCAAATGTTAGTAACGGGACATCAACCCAGTGTTGAAGTATTCCAAACTCAATAGGCTGTAATTCAGGAGCATGGAAATACGGGCCCTCATGATAGCTTGCTTGTGTTAGTAGACATGGATTCATAATCTAGGGGGACTCTTGAGATTTTGTTGGATTCACGCACGATCTACCCCAGCACCCCGTGTATTTATTGTATTGATAGTAATGATTGTACCCCGTGTATTATACTTGAATCTCATTCAAGTCAGATTGATTATATCGAGACTCAGTCTGAGTCAGACAATTAGAAAAGAAATTGAAATCCTGAAATAAGTTTTGATGTTATCGGTAACCGCTGCACATGGACGGCAGGATTTGTGTCTTTTTCGAAGACGATTACCGTGTTGATAACACCGTTTGTTAAGTTGTCTACCTTAAATAAGCTAACACCCATATCTCCAGCTCCCTGAGGCTCAAGAGACTGGTCCCGCTTAAACCTATGTTTACTAGGGTTCTTAGTGTAATTTAGTATAACTTGATGGGGTTTTATGTAAAAATAATTTTGTACAATTTTCAAAATACACCTCAAGTATTTTATTATCGTCTTTAAAGTTTTCATTGATGTATATTTTATCATTGTGATATTTCTAGTGAATAAAACCTATTTTTCATAATATATGGTACTTAATTGTAAGGTATTGAACTTGTATGGAATTGCATGGTATTTTCATGTAAAACGATTCTTTTTATTGAGAAAAGTTGGAATATTTTTATTATATAAAAATAGATATTTTAATGATATGTCTATATATTTATAAAATAATTTAATTTATTATTTTTCTAGAAATCTCATTTTCTTAAGATATTTGTATTTTTAAATCTTTGGAGACCGTATGCTCCTTGCGGAGGTCTGCATCTCGCACTACTAAGCCTGAAGATGTGCGATAATCCGCACTATCCCGAACGGGTTCTCCGAAATGGGTTGTAGCGGTGCATTGCAAAGATTTGTAAAAATACATATCTTGTAGAAAAAAGTTTTGTAGTTTATGGTATTTATTTGTAAGAATCGTATTTCCGTATTCTAGTTTCCCAAGAGATATCGTGCTATGTTACATATGAGTGTTGTGAGGAGGTAGGTCATTGCCTCGTGAACTATCTAAAGGTATAGCAAGGGTAATGATGTTTTATGTCGAAACTAAACTATATACATTTTTCTGTAAAAGTGCTATAAAAATTGAAATATAAATTCATTTGACATGAAACTTATCAATATCTTTTGTTAATATTTAATGATCATGATTTGAGAGTTTGGTATTATTGTGCTTAAGAAAAATATGATTTTTAAGGAAAAACCGAATCGGAATTCAGATTAACTCCACTTCTCTCGGGTTTTAGAATTATAAGTTTTTAGAATAGTAAAGAGAAGGGAGAGAAGGGACTTATGGGTTTAAGGTCAAGAGAAGAGGAAGATGAAGTGGTAGGAGGTGCCGGTGCATCGTTTCGTCGCTGGGAACTCCCGGGTCGTCGTCGGAAGTTCGTCGGAGCTTCGCCCTTTGCTCACTCCACTTGTACACAAAAAGTTCTTGAGATTTTTCTTGAGATTTTAGGCAGGAATTTCAGTGTGAAGGGTGTGAAAAATTGAGTGGGTATTTATAGGAAAAACTAGGGTTAGGGCGTGATAAAAGAAATGCATTAAAAATATGCATTTAAAAGAGTTTAATTGGATTTTTAGTTCTCCGGAATAATGCAGGGAATTTAAATAGAACAGGGAATATGGGGAGGCCAAAAGATGTAGAACAGAAAAAGAAAAATCGGATTTGGGGCTGAGTCGGCCGGCCGCGGCGGCCGAGTCAGGCGAGTCGCCGGCTAAGTCGGGCCGAGTTGGGGCTTGGGTCGTCGCCACATGTACCTTGCTGTTTGGTCTACCTCCTGGGCTCGTTTGTTTATATGTGACTTTTGGTTTTTACGAGTTATGCACGTATAGACTCTTGGGCTTCTAAATGATTAAAAGAAAAATAATTAAAAATAATGTGTGGCTGATGGGATTTGAACTCTAGTGCTTTGGTTCAGCAGTGCAGGGTCTTACCAATGAGCTACAAACTCCTTCTTGCTATTCAAAAGCAAAACAAATTTATAACTTGTGCTCAGACTTAAGTACCCCTTTCTGTATTTTTGAAAAAAAAATTGTACTGAAAGTTTAGAGTTGTTACAGACCCCTATTCTAGTCTTTGGTAGCGACTCTGTGGACGAGACCAACGCAGTGTTCTTCATCCGTCCGTCAGTGCAAACCCTCGGTGAAGCAGATCAGAGCCTGCAAATCACAATTGTTCTGCCTAGGCATTACAAGGAACTTGATGCGCTCGATATATACAGCGTACAGGAACTACAGACTTTCTATGTGCGTTCCAAGCGAAGAGGTGAAAAGGCGATCCTCTTCTACCAATTTACGGAGACCAGAGTAGTGAAAGAATTCTGGCATGGTGCCGATTTTGCACTCGACAAGCTTCAACCAATCCATCTGCCATGATACTACGCAGTGGGATTGAAAAGGCTGTTAAGATGCTAAGGTGTACCCCTTGAACAAACTGTTCAGCAAGACCAATTCTACAAAAAGATTTGGGATATCCCTGGGACCCAGCGAAAGATGCCCAACGGGAAGATGGAAACAACCGGGCTCGGATATGTTTGGTCCAAGAAACAGGAATGATTCTACAGCTGCCGCGTCATAAACAGCTCTAGTGTAGAAGATAACGCTCTTCTAAATAGCCATGACGTTGAAACAGAACGAGATCCCGCTCTAAGAACGTTAAGTCCATCGTTTGAAGAACAAGTTGACAAGCTAATAAAAGAAGCCTGTCTAAAGATTCGGGATAACCACAGTTGCAAAATGGCTATTTATGAAAAGGCCAGAACGCAACACTTTAACCAGCAGTCCGTGGAGAAAGAAGACTACAATGCCCTTCATCCTCAGCCAGCTGTACATTCTCGCCTCGAAGGAAAATCCTAAAATAGAGGCAAAATCAAGGTGAAGAAAGCAAACAACGTTCAAAACAGTGACAAATGCAACACCATACGCGTTGGTATTCGGCACGGAAGCAGTGCTTCCCCTGGAAATAGAACTCCCTTCTCTGTGAGTAGCTGTTCGATACGAGCTGACATTATGCTCATCTTCGGGTTGAGGAGCTCGATACCCTCGACGAAACCCGCCTTATAGCAAAACAAAAGCTGGAGGCTTATAAGACAAGGATGACACGGTCATACGAAAGACTGGCTAGGCCGAGAATATTCCGCCAAGGCGAGCTCATGCTAGTCGTCAAAAGAACAATGATCCCCAATCGTGTAAAATGGGGGAAATTCGAGCCAAACTATGAAGGCCCGTACATCATAAATAAAGTCTACCAAGGTGGAGCCTACCTGCTCATGGATATGCATGGCGAAAGTCCCTTCCGGCCAATAAACGGCCGATTCCTCAAAAAATACTACGCCTAAGGAGTCATGACCTAGGTCAATGATAGATGACGACGCTCGTGTCCACTTGCTATCTTCCTGAGTAAAAAACTCTAAGTGTAGTATACAAAGAAGCTCCGTAGCCTCAAACATGGCGACAAAGGACCGAGATATCCTTAAACTAAAAATTCGATTCAAACATGGCGACAAAGGACCGAGATGTCCTTAAACTAGAAATTAGCCTCAAATATGGCGACAACGGACCGAGATGTCCTTAAACTAAAAATTTGCCTCAAACATGGCGAAAACGGACCGAGATGTCCTTAAACTAGACACTCGCCTAAAATATGGTGACATCAGACCGAGATGTCCTTAAACTAAAACTTCTTCTCAAAAACGGTGATACCGGACCGAGATGTCCTTAAACTAAAAATTCGCTTCAAATATGGCATCAACGGACCGAGAATCCTTTAAAACTAAAAATTTGCCTCAAACATGGCGATAACGGACCGAGATGTCCCTAAACTAGCACATCGCCTCCAAAACGGTGATATGGTCCCTTGAGATTCTATATTGCAATCGAAGCCCCAACGGCGAAGACTGCAACTCAAATCCCACTAGCTACACAACTACTCCAGCGGTGAAGTCACCCCCAAGTCCCACTAGCAAACAGATGGGTCATTAAAATAAAAAAAACGGTATGTCCACAAGCAAAATGGGCACGGATGAAAACCTGAAAGGACGCCGTGAGTAAAAACAGCAGGATTACTGGCAAGCTTGTGAAAACCCGGAAGGGCGCAATCTAGTAAATTTTTTTTTTACACTTACGAGATCCTCTCGACTCGTAAGGAGAACTCCTCCTATGAGACCCTCACGGCTCATAGGATTCAAAAGTCTTAAACTACAGGGATCCAAACCTGTTCTTAAGCCGTCGTATCCTCTAAGTTGCCCTACAGACGGTCCAATATTGGCCCTTGTATACAATCCACGGGCATAAATAAACAATTTTCCCGCCAAGTTCCACCAATGACGAAAAATGTCCTCATATGGTGAACGACACTTGTAAGTCCTCTCGACTTATAAGGAGAAAATAATCTTATAAGATCCCTACGATTTATAAAAGAACAAACACTTAGGAATTCCCATGATTCCTAAGGAGAAAATACGCCTACGAGATCCTCACGACTCATAGGGAGAAGTACCTTTATGAGACCTTTAGGGCTCATAAAGTCAAAAAGCCTTAGTCGACAGGATCCTAATCCTATTTGCTAAGCCGCCTTTGTTCAAATCAACAAAGGCAAATGATGAGTCGCTCCTGGAAATATTCCAGTCGCAGCAATGCTGATGCCTAAAAAGGTATCAAACTTCAAGTTCTCTCAAGGCAAATAATGAGTCGTTCCTGGCAATAGTCCAGTCGCAGCGATGCTGATGCCTAAAAAGGTATCAAAACTTCAAGTCCTCTTAAGACAAATGATCATTCGCTCCTGACAATATCCCAGTTGCAGCGATACTGATGCCTAAACGGGCGTCAAATTCCAAGTCCTTTCATGGCAAATGATGATTCACTCCTGGCAATATTCCAGTCATAGCGATGATGATGCCAAGGTTGGTATCAGATTCCAAACTCGCAATAGAAACAGCAACGAGTAGCAAAAAAATGCATATAAAAACAACCAAAATGATGGGGCAACTCGCAATAAAAATCAGCGCGCAAAAAATATGCATATAAAAACAGTCGAAATGTTTGGGCAATTCACAATAAAAAGCAGCGAGTAAAAATATAAAAAATAGCCGAAATGATTGGGCAATCACGACTTTCACCATAAGAAAAGCTGAAAAGATAGAGCATCGCGGAAATCAAAAATAAAATAAAATAAAAGGAAAATTTCTTTCCTCTGCAAGTATGTCCATATTGACTCTTGTATACAATCCATGGGCACAAATGAAAGAAAGGGAACCATACTTTCCTACCAGGCTCTATCAAAGGGAGAGCCAGATCTCGACGGTTCATATACAACCTAGATATCAGCTCGACGTTCTTCTCATTCTAACAGGGTGCAGACGTGACGTCAATAAATCTCTAAGGAGCCAAATTAAAAAGGAGTAATGGCAACATCCCAGCTCCAACTCGACGTTTCTTCTCGATGAAGACGCACCATCAACAAAAAAAAGTTGAGTGATAGCAAAAATTCTAGCTCCAGCTTGACGTTCTCCTCATTTCAGCATGGTGCAGACGTAATTGTCAAATGAAATTGGAGTAATGGTATATTCCTAGCTCCAGATCTCGATAGCAACATTTACAGCCTAGAGATCAGCTCGACGTTCCTTCTCGGTGCAGATGCAACGTCAACAAGGACCCAAAGGGTCAAATAAAAGTGGAGCCATGGCAAAATCCTGGCTCTAGATCTCAATGGCGACATCTACAGCCTAGAGATCAGCTCGACGTTCTTCTCATTCTAACAAGGTGAAGACGCGACGTTAACAAAGCTCTAAGGAGCCAAATCAAAAAGGAGTAATGGTAAAATCCCAGCTCCAACTCGACGTTCCCTCTCGGGATAGATGCAACGTCAACGAACAAAAAAGGAGCCATGGCGAAATCCTAGCTCCAAGTCTTGACGGTTCAAATACAACCTAGAGACTATCCAAGCGTTCCTTCTCACTCCAGTAGGATGTAGATACAACGTCAACAAAAGACCCAAGGGCCGAAACAAAAATAAAGCGATGGCATATTCCTAGCTTCGGACTTCAACTGTGATACATATAGCATGGAGGTCCTATAGATGTCTACCCTACTTCAGCAAATAATCGGTGCGACATCGTCAAAGCAAAAAAACAAAGTGACGGCGTATTCCTAGCTTCGGGTCTTGGCGACAACTCATATAAAACCCAAAAGACCATTGAATATCATCCCACCCTAAAAGGGTGCGGTTATGACTCATCGGGGCTCCAAATTGAGCCCAACCTCAAGTAAAAAAGCGTCATGGCAAATTCCCAACGCTCACTCTTCTAATGGTAATATAACCTAAGGAGATTACTTGAAGACGTCTTGTCCAGCCTCCGAAGGGATTAGAGACATGACTGTCGTGGGGCGATGGAATATTCCTAGCTCCGGACTTCAATTGCAATACATACAGCATAGAGGTGCTACAGATGTCTACCCTATTTCAGCAAAGAATCGGCACGACATTGTAAAAAAAATTGAAGCAACGGCATATTCCCAGCTTCAGGTCTCGAAGGCAACTCATATAAAGCCTAAAAGACTATCGGAGATCATCTCACACCAGAGCGGAGTGGTTATGACTTATCAGGGCTCCAAATTGAGCCTAACCTCAAGTAAAAAGCGTCACGGCAAATTCCTAACGCTTATTCTTCCGACGGTAATATGACCTAAGGAGATTACTTGAAGACGTCTTGTCCAGCTTTAGAAGGGATCAGAGACACGACAGTCGCCGGGCTACTCGAATAGCGGCTTAAAAACTGCATATCAAGGAATTCATCAGTCAATGCGACGGTACCATGGACTAAAACCCTAGTACCACAAACCTAACGGACCCCTGTCATAAAGAATAGGGGTTATCAATATTTCATGTTAGGATACACCTGCGAGATCCTCGTGGCTCGTAGGGAAAAACATCTTTATGAAAGCCCTACGGCTCATAAAAGTGAAAAGCCTTAGACGACAGGGATATCAACCTATTTTCTAAGCACTGTGGCCCTACAAGTAGGTCCAAAATGACTATTGTATACTATTCATGGGCCACATTCTCCGAAATCGCACACCGACAAGGAGGGGAAACCACTTACGAGTCCTCTCAACTCGTAAGGGAAAAATTCTCTTATGAGATCCTTACGACTCTCAAGAGAAAACGCACTTAGGAGTCCTCATGACTTATAAGGAGAAAATACTCCTACGAGATCCTCTCGACTCGTAGGGAGAAAAGTTTTTATGAGACCCTCATGGCTCATAAAGTTGAAAAGTTTTAGGCGACAGATCTAAACCTGTTTCCTAAACCATCACTGCCCTACAAGATGGTCTGAACTGACTCTTGTATACTATCCACGGGCCACATTCGTCAAAGTTATATGCCAATGAAGTGATGAAGCCACTTGCGGGTCCCCTCGACTCGTAAGGAGAAAATACCTGCGTGAGATCCTTATGACACATTGAGGTGAATGACACTTAAGAATCCTCACGATTTCTAGGGAGAATATACACCCATGAGATCCTCACGACTCATAGGGAGAAAAACTTGCTTGAGACCTGATTGATTTCTATTTTAGAGAAGTGTTTGTAGTAACCGCAATCAATAACGGTGTCGCGTGTAACTAGACCGAGATGAGTACGGGTCGTCCTCAGGAAAACGTTGAATCTTTCAATCTTACTTTAGACGTGTTGATAAAAAGAGGAAGAATAGAAGATTAGTGAAGAATAGTTATAGATCTAGATCTACGTTAAACACGGATGTAGAATATAGATCTAGTTTAAATATGGATGTAGATTTTATATCAGAAGAGGGCTTGTAGGGTTCGTTAAGATTTAGTAGTCATGGATGATTAATTAAAGATTACTTCTTTTATCCTTTAATAGATTTAAAACTAGATTGACAGAGATGCATGTAGATTAGGGTTTTTGGAGGGAATAGGGTCCCCACTCTTAACCCTTATCTTTACATGGATATCCGTTCATGTCTAGCCTTTACCAAAACAATTGTTAATCTAATCTCAAATCATGGTCATGACTATCAATGAATTGATAGCGCGCCCGATTAGGATATTAACTATTCTTTTGATAAATTATAAACTTTATAGGACGTAAAAGGAGTTAAAGGATTTTTTTCATCCATTGATCTACCCTAATCCTACGAACCATATCAAGCGGAGAATTACCCGCGCATGATGGAGATAAATGAACAGATAGAGATCATGATGTAAATAAAGAAAATAAAATGCAATAAGAATAAAATAACTACCTTTATTAATCAACTTCATCAATTACACTTTGTTCCTTTAGAAAGTGATTACAAAACCTTAGTTTACTTCTCAAACTCTTCTTAAGGAGGTAAATGAACAGCTGATGATCAACTTAGATTCTTGAGTCGTCTTGGACTTCATGATCTCGTCGGTTTGATGATTTTTAGGTTTAGCCATCGGTCCTTTATATAGCCCCAAAGCAGATAAACCCTCATATGTTTCATATTTATAATAAACACCTTTAAATATCTAAGAAAAGTAAGGAAAATGTTATATCAAATATACAGTATTTTCGACTAAACAAATACCCCCAAACTTAATGTAACGACCGTGTTTTGTAATACCTAATAAAATATATTTTATTTAAATTTCTACTATCAAATAATTATTTACGTGTTTCGTTGATAGAATTTTTTTTTGTAGTATTAATAATTTTCAAAGCAGTGAAATATGATTTAGGGAATTTTCTAAAATCTATTTATTGTTTTCTTAGGCTTAAAATATTTTAATAAAATTTTATAACGCCTTAAAATAATCTACATATTTTTATTATCGATTAAAATAATTAATTCGTAATTAAAAATATTTTAAAGGATAAACTAGATTTTAAATAATCATAATAACTAGCTAAAACCACAGGAATGGATATATTATTTAGTTTTAGCCCAAAATTATTTTTATACTAAATATAACAATAAAATATATTTTCTGAAATTTTTCCTTAATTTTCCCGTATTTTTAACTATTTTTAACAATTTTTTAAAACCAAATTCAATTTTTAAAATAATAAACAGTTTATTAATTTTATATAAAAATATATATATATATTTAAATCCCTTTGATCTGGACCGTTGGATACAAGATCCAACAGCCCAGGACGCGCGGCGGCGCCCACGTGGTGAGGACCACGCGAAACCGCGTGATCCCCAGCCACGCGGACACGTGGCGGGCTAGCGGCGGCGTGACGGTGCGCCCTAGGCCGTTGGATCAAAATCCAACGGCTAAAAATCATTGGCGGCGGCGCAATCATCAATAGATGATTCGAAAATCATTGGCGGCGCGGATTTTTGCGTTGATTTAACAGATTTTCGGATTTTCTGGTTATTGAAAAAACCCTATAAATTGGCACTTCAAGCATTGATTTCTCACATCTCAGAACTCCAAAAATTCTGAAAAAAATACCAGCGCCTTCGTATCGACGACGCCGACGCTACAGCTCCACCTAATCACCAAGGAAAAATCTGAGCGCGGAGCTATTGAGGAGTTTGCACAAGCCTACATTTTCAACCCGTCTACATCCAACTCTAATCAAAGGTAGGATCCGCCTCTCTCCCCTCATCTGTCACCTTCTTTTTTTTTTTAATAACCTTAGTTCCGACTTCTAATCAACAACCCCCCATTAAAATGATGTTATAATATTCTTGCATGCATATTCTTTTGTACCCTTAATGATGATAATCTTAACCTATGATTAAAATGGTTTCCGTAATCACTCCTATATACCAAAAAAATGCTGCACTCTCATACAATATGGAATGTGACCGGCCTAATGTTATAACCCATGAGTATTAATTCACCCCTTACATACCCACACTCACCCATGCTACTTTTGTGATCTCGAAATAAGTTTCTTCCACCAAAATACCCTCGTCTTGTTAAAAAGTTATATTTTTTATATCCACACGAGATAAGATATTTGGAATAATTATTTTTTCGATACGTTATAGATCTATATTTTTACGTACACCCTTTTTCTTCGACTACTATAATGTTGTTAAACTCCTTCACCGTTTGAATGGGGTTATTAAAATAACGTCATGTGGTTTTTCCAACTTAGCCCCTTTCACTCGAAAGGATATTTTTATATAAATTCTTCTTAGAATATTAACTAAGGTTTAATGTGTTACCCTAATAACAGGGCAATGTTTTACGCGAATACCTTGTGGTTTATAGGAAATCGTCCTTGAAAAGGACACAAATCCTGCCGTCCATGTGCAGCGGTTGCCAACACGAACGTATTTTCTAAAACGTTACCTCAAACTTAAAACACTATAATTTCATAAAATTATTATTTACAATAAAATATCTCAATCCATCCTAAAAAGATATAATTTCATTTAAATAGCTTGACCTTTACTAAAAGGCTACTTTCAACAAAGACCATAACCCTTATAAATGATATTTTCCAAAAGGACATCTAAAACTTTATTAAAAGATAATTTTCAAACAAATACCATAACCTTTTATTAAAAGGATATTTTCGCAGTAAAATATTGCGGGTTTCCAAAACGATAAATATTCTAAACATCAACATCATGGTTTTCTTATAAACAATAAATATAATTAAACACTATTATCTTTTATTAACTAAGTGTTCTATAAGATGATACGAAGTACATTACAAACTTTAGAAGATAACAAGATAAAACGAGCGGTTGTGGAAGACCATATTAAATGAGATCAACTTATTGATTACACGTCTATGACATATACAAAACATGATACGGTTAGGGTTAGAATGCGCGGACCTAGGTATGGAATACTTATTGAGAAGATCCCGATATTCCGGGTGACCGGTCTGATGTACGGACAACTATACATATATGAAGATCCTTGCAGGCAGGGTGACCAGTCCAAAGTGTGGACGACTACTAACCCGATATTCGGGCGAATACTAACCCTATTTGAGGGCGAATGATCCAATATGTGGATAACATATAATGTGGAAATTCCATGCATAGAGGTATACGCACTAACTCTAATTCGTCAAAACCTTTATACTGAACCAGGGGATGGGTAGTTTGATTAGGCAAGGAGATTCGGAACTCGGATTCCCCTACTACTCGACATGATCCCGGGAAGTGAAACGGTACATTTCACTTCCCCAGTTGTTGTTCTGTGGCCACAACGGAATAATCGCGAGTATCCGGACCCTTGTTTAACAAACTAAAAACGTTTACAATACCTATTGATACTCAACACTAAACTCACATCATGTGCTATGCCCACCTGTTACCTTATCTACCTTTCTTCATGAGACACGAGTTATTCAGTATCTTAGATGTAGATATACTACCAGTTTAGACTTGTTGTTTATTATGGAGCTGAAGGGTGGTAATACCTGTGCACTTGAGTGATATTCACGCTAGATAAAGCTCCATCGTAGTCATGGGACACCTTTCGGGGATGTTCACGCTACCATATTGATTGCCATCCCAGGCATGAGCACCAGCTCATACTGCTTCCAGCTAGTCATGGGATACCTCAAGGATACGAATATGTTCACCAGTCATTTCCATCCATGCACACCTTGTTTAACCTGATCTAACTCTTAGACTGAATATTCGTTTGACTTGACTTGAACCTTTACCAAACATATACATCTGTCAACATATCTAATTTGCATACAACCTCATACCTTTATACCCATGTACATCCTATTTATTATATTTATATGCACATGTTTGTTTCTATACCTACTTCCTTATGAGGCAATCCTACCCGAGTATAACTCGCTGACGGACCTTCCTTTTCTTCTTCTATCTTTGGAACGTCCGTCAGATAAGAATGAGTATTATGGCGAGGATCAAGGTGTGAAGCCAACTTATGAAGATTATGCAGACTGGACGATGGAAGATTAGCTAAATTTAATTTTTGTTGTTGCCCACATGTTTAGGGCTTTTGTTTCTCCTCGATGTAATTAAACTACTTAGTTTATTTTACTCTTTCTTTTGGGATGTAATAAAGTTTGTTTAATGGAAATAAATGCCTTTCGTTTTTATTATTTTTTCTTTGGTACACATCCTGCATGTTAAATATTCATACGCTTAACGTAACTGTATTGAATAGACCACTTTCAATACAGTTAGGTTGCGGACCATGCCAAGTCATCTTTCTCCTTCTTTTGGGAAGCAGGGCGTGACACTTAACTTTGATCGTCCCGTGCAAACTATTTATTCAAGAGAGAGAGAAAAAGAAAAAGAAAAATCTAAGTAGCACACTTTCGTAGGTAACACGATTGCACTGAGCACGTGTAACAAGCCGTTGAACCTCTAGGTGTCTCTAGTAGGAGGAGTGTTGTCTCTTGAGGGTTTTCAGTGGATTACACCCACAAAATCCTATAATAAAAGAAAGATAGTGAAACTTACATATAAAAATAAGAACTGTAAAAGAAATAACTTGAAAAGAAGAGTTTCCAACTATACCAGCTTTTCAGTTGCTATGAGCCCTATCTTAATGGTCGTGAAAAATGTTAGAAATCACATCATCCCTCAATAAAACATCGCCTTTAGTCTTCCTCCCTATCTTTCTTCCAAAAATTGATCATATACCCCTACATGTATGTAAAATATATCCCTACACTTAGAGAATTCAATTCAAGCTATCATACTCTTGTCCATCTTCCAAAGTACTTTATAGTTAGTGAATATTTTCGATAAAATTGCTCACACATTCTTCATGCGACCGTTAATACTTCTTGAGGTACTAACCGATCGATTACAAAATGTGCTCGCGCATTTAAGCGTAATTTCCTCGTCTTGCAACATCTAAGGCTTAGCAGCGGTTCTCAAACCAGTTGGTCTAAGGCAGTAGGTGATAAAGCACCCTCGCTATATTTTTTTTATGATGCCTTGGTAATTACAAAAACCAGTATTCATTTTTTTCTCTCCACCACTTATATATATATATATATATATATATATATATATATATATATATATATATATTACATACTAAGTCTTTTAGACAAGAGCATTTCAAGGTATCCTCTACTATCCCAAGTTTCAAGATGTGTGAAAGTGCGTATAGCAGGGTATCAACATTCAGATGTTTGGCCTCAAGAATAACGACTATTTTTCATACTTATTTTTTCCTCAGATTAGTAATTTCCTTCATCTTACTAACCCTTGGGACAACGGCTCATAACTACTTATTACTAGTTTTGTTTAAGAAAACATCTAACTTTCTGGTTTTTCTTAAACTTTTCCTATTTTTCATATGTAATTTTTCACTTTCTACTCTTTTATTATCAAAAAAATAAAATTGTATAGTGCCAAATGCTAAAAGATAATTTAGTGAATACAAACCTTCCCCAAACCTATTTTCAGCAGTGTCCTCACTGATGTCATCTTTGAATGCATAGACCTGTAAACTTGGGGAGAGAAATTAAGAGGGGTAAAATAATAGTCAAATGAAAACTACCCCAAAACTTGTACTTTGGCATGCACAGATATTCAGTTAAGTCCTTTTTCACTCACCTCCATTCTTAAAATAAGAAAATGTTACCGAAACATGGAGGTGGGGCGGAGGAAATTCAGTTATGATAAAGCGGCTCCTGTAAAAACAGGAGCTCCTCCGCTGGGTCAGCAGAAAAATACGGTTTCAATTTATGCCCATTTACTTTAAAAATTGAACCGTTTTTAACATTTTCAACATCTACTGCCCCGTGCGGATATATATACCACACCATAAAAGGTCCTTTCCAATGAGATTTTAGCTTACCCGGATGAAGATGGAACCGGGAATCATAAAGAAGGACTTGTTGTCCCGGTATGAAGGTTTTTCTATAAAGGTTTTTATCGTAGAACACTTTAGTCCGGTTCTTTACTATAACCGCATTATCGTAATCTTCATCGCGGAGTTCGCTTAGCTCATTTAATTGCAGTTTCCGATAGCTGCAGGCTTGATCAAAATCGAAGTTAATCTCTTTAATAGCCCACATTTCTATATATTTGATCTCGACAGGAAGGTGGAAAGCCTTTCCAAACACTAGGCGGTATGGAGTCATACCAAGATCGGTCTTATAAGCGGTACGAAACACCCAAAAATCATCCGTCAATTTGGTTGACCAATCCTTATAGTTTTTAGAAACCGTCTTCTCCAAAATTTGCTTGATCTGACTATTGAAAATCTCAGTTTGCCCGCTCGTTTGGGGATGATAGGGCATAGAAAGTTTGTGGTTGATTGAATATTTCCGCATCAAAGTCTCGAAAGAACGATTACAGAAATGCATCCCGTTGTCGCTAATTATAGCGCGAAGGTGTCTGAATCGCGAAAAGATATTTTCTTTAAGAAACTTAATAGAAACCTTGTTGTCATTAGTGCGACACGGTATTGCTTCCACCCATTTTGAGACATAATCAACCGCTAACAAGATACATAAATTCCCAAAAGAGTTGGGAAAATGGCCAATAAAATCAATACCCTAAATATCGAATATCTCCACAACCAATATAGGTTGGAGCGACATCTCTTTTCTTCATGAAATCCGACCCATGTGTTGACACTGATGACAAGTTTTGCAATGATCATAAGCATCTTTAAATAATGTTGGCCAATAAAAACCACATTGCAAAACTTTCTCCGCCGTTTTACGTGGACCAAAATGACCGCCACATGCTTGATCATGACAAAAAGACAATACACTCTTGAATTCATCGTTGGGGACACATCTGCGAATGATTTGATAGGAACAATACTTAAACAAATAAGGTTCATCCCAATAAAAGTGTTTTACTTGGGATAGAAATCGAAGATTGTCTTGTTTCGACCAATCGCTAGGAAGAAGTCCCGTCGCTAGATAATTCACAATATCCATGAACCAAGATTCACAGGATACGGTCAAGAGCTGTTCGTCGGGGAAGGAGTCGTTTATTGGCACGGTCAACATTGGTGAAGAATTGATGCGTGAAAGATGGTCGGCTACAACGTTTTCACATCCACTCTTGTCTCGTATGACAAGATCAAATTTTTGTAACAACAGGATCCAACGTATTAACCTGGCCTTAGCATCCTTCTTCGATAAAAGGTGTCGTAGGGCAGAGTGATCGGTGAAACCACTATTAGCGAGCCAATCAAGTAGGACCTGAATTTTTCTAATGCAAATACAACTGCCAAGAGTTCTTTCTCGGTAGTTGTGTAATTAATTTGTGCATCATTCAAGGTCCTACTTGCATAGTAAATTACATGTGGCATCTTATTAATGTGATGTTCTAAGACTACACTAATAGCAAAATCTGATGCATCACATATAAGCTCGAACGGGTGGTTCTAATCCGGAGATGATAGAACGGGGGCTATAGTGAAAGATCTTTTAAGCGATTCAAAAGCAGCCTCACAATCTGAATCGAAATGAAATGTTGTATCCTTGGCCAAGAGAAGAGTTAAGGGTATAGCAATTTTGCTAAAGTCCTTAATGAATCTCCTATAAAATCCTGCATGACTAAGAAAAGATCGTATATCTTTGACGCATTTGGGAGGAGGAAGGTTATGGATGACATCAATTTTAGCTCTGTCAACCTCAATACCTTTTCGTGAAATGATATGTCCAAGGACAATACCTTCTTGGACCATGAAATGACATTTTTCCCAATTCAAAATTAAGTTCTTATCCTTACAGCGCGTAAGAACTGTGTCAAGATGACGTAGGCATTCCTTAAAGGAATCCCCAAATATGGAGAAATCGTCCATAAATATCACCAGAAAATTCTCAATCATGTCTGAGAATATCCCCATCATACACCGCTGAAATGTAGCGGTAGCGTTTCATAACCCAAAAAGCATGCGTCTATAAGCAAAAGTACCGAAAGGACAAGTAAATCTTGTTTTATCTTGATCCTTCTCAGCGATGGGGACCTGGTTATAGCCAGAGTATCCGTCCAAGAAACAATAGTATTCATGTCCAGCTAATCATTCTAACATCCGGTCAATGAAAGGTAGAGAGAAGTGATCTTTCCTCGTCGCGGCATTGTGTTTTCTATAATCAATACATACACGCCATCCAGTTTGGGTGCATGTTTGGATCAACTCATTAGCCTCATTAGTTATGACCGTGATGTCAGACTTTTTAGGGACCACATGAATAGGACTTACCCATTGACTATCAAATATTGGGTAAATTATACCACTATCTAGACACTTGACGATTTCTTTCTTTACCGCCTCCTTCATAACGGGATTTGACCGTCTTTGTGGGTCTCGGGTTGGTTTGGCTTCATCCATCAGATGTATATAATGTTCAACTATTAAGGGACTAATCCCTTTGATGTCAATCATTGTCCAACCAAATGCTTGCCGATTTGATCTCAATACCGCCAAAAGTGAGTTCTCTTACTCTAAAACTAGAGAAGCGGATATGATCACGGGAAAAGACCCATTCTCTCCTAAATATGCATATTTAAGATGAGAAGGTAACGGTTTGAGATCTAGTATCGGCGGAGAGACGATAGAAGGTGGGGTAAGGGAATGATACTCCGACTCCGTAAGAGGTTCATAACTTGCGTAGGATATTGACTCGGAAAGCGCTACTGACTTTTGCGATGAGTCAACAGATTCAAACTCGGGGATGGACTCATCGAAAATATTCTCACTATAATAATTTGCCAGATTAAACAATGTCGCACTAGTGTTGTCGAGATCATCATAGCAAAGTACTTCAGCTTCGCAGCTGTCGGAAGCTATCTCGTTGATAGAACATACATCGAATTAATGAGCAGAAGGTTCAGATGGTTGACTTCCTAGCTTGTAAATATTAAGCTCAATTGTCATTTTCCTGAAGGATAAGTTCATAGAACCGTTACGATAATTAATGACAACGTTGGAAGTTGCTAGGAAAGGTCGACTTAGTATCACCAGGATTTGGTTGCGTGGGTTCGCCACAGACCGTGTATCTAAAACAATAAAGTCCATAGGGAATATGAATTCCCCGACTTTGATTAACACATCCTCAAGCTCACCCCTAGGTTGGGCAATAGATCGGTCTGCCATCTGGAGAGTGCAGTGGGCAGGTTTCAACTCTCCTATACCTAGCTGCTCATAGACGGAATATGGAAGCAAGTTAACACTAGCGCTGAGGTCAAGTAGAGCACGATTGATTCTTTTACCCCCAATAGTTATAGATATTGTAGGACAACCGGGGTCCTTACGTTTCTTAGGCAATTGTTAGGTAAAAGCTGTGCTCACATTACTTGTCATGAATACCTTTTTCGGCACTTGAGTTTTTCTCTTCCTAGTGCACAAGTCCTTAAGGATTTTTGCATAAGACGGACCTTGTTGAATAGCATATAGGAGAGGGACATTTATGTTAACTTGTTTAAACATTTCCATAATCTTCTCCATTTGTGCGTTAGGTTTGTTGGCCCTCAGCCTCTTTGGAAACGGAGCTTTATCAATAAGTTTTGGGTCCAACATTTGTAGAGAAGTTTGTGGGGATGGAATCGATCCAAGAATTGGTGTAGGGATCGTTTTAAGTCGACTCAAGGAAGTGGGCGAAGTGTTCGAGCCTTGGGGAAAACGGAGAATAGGCTCGGAAGAAGGTGGGAGACTAGACGAAATAGGGCAAGAAGTGGAAACCGGGGTTTCAATTGATTCCTCATCATCAATCTGTTCACCCATTTGATTGTTCAACACTCTTCCTGATCTCAACGTGGTAACGACACCCATATTATGACTTTGTGAGTGGCCGGGAAGGTAGGGGTTGAGATAAAAGTTTCCCTTTTTTCTCTCGCACTCATCGCGACATTTATTTGTGCAAGTTGTGCTTCTATCGATTTTATACTTTCACCGTGGGAGGTGGTGGTCTGTGTTAATGATCGGATCAAAGACTTTATTTCATCCGTCGATTGCATGGAATGTTTAATAAACATATCCACGCTTCGATCGAGTGCAGTGTTGGATATATATGCCCTAGAGGCCTACATTGTATAGGATGCTTGGGATATGTATGTACATGACAGTCTTGCTTGATATGATAGTACGCTATTTGGTTTGTCTTTATCTTAACATATGATATATTTTACTTGGTGTCTATATATATATATATATATATATATATATATGTTGATAAAACCCATAGGGTGTTTGTCTGACTACCGGCGTTGTGATGGCAGTCATACTAGTGGGAGCTGGATAGTCAATAGGCACACCCTTAGATGTCCCTGGTCATAGGAGTATCGAGATTGGGCATCGATACTCCGGAGTAGTCTAGTGTATACATATCTAGACCCTGAAGAGAGGCGATGGACTGGTCCCGCAGCCATTGGTGGAGTACACCTAAGATTGTATACAGATGCTCACTGGGTGTGAGTACACAGGACAGGACTCGACGAAAACTGACTGGATGGTATTATACCTAACGTCAGATAGCAGTTCTCAGGTGACATGTGTGCAGATAGTCCGTTGACTTAAGTTCATCATTTGTCTCTGTGAGTTCCCACTGTGCTTTGATTATTACCTTACCACGATTCAAAGGAGTCGTGCAAACAGGTTTTAGGTTGGGCATAGTCCCGAGCCACGTGGAGGCAGTGAGTGACTGTTAGGGATTCGTCTCTCCCGGTATAGGGAGTTGATATCGCATGGTGATCGGTTGGTCATTACCATAAGTCCCTGGCCAGGGCTGATTGAGAATTACTGATAGATTGATCAGTAGATTCTCAGATGGTGATAGAGCCATACAGACACGACTTATACGGTTATTAGGGGTCTGACGTCCACCACCTCCCTAGACCATACATGCGATACTTTTAGACGAACAGACCGGACTGCGCGGATATTGTCACGGACAGGCTCAGTAGGATTTCAGATGGGTTACCTCATCGGCTTTCTTATCGACAACTACCTGGGGACCGTTATGTACAGCTAGTGCCGGTTGCGGTCTGTGGTTAAACCCACTGCCAGCGTAGTAGTCGAGTCTTTAGAGTCCCACACAGAGATTTCCCAAACCCAGGCGAAAAGATATAGAAGTCGTATGGTTTTACGACAAAGGTTCGGACGCATATGTGTTTAAACGCACGTACGACATTCGGACAGTTTTTACTAGCTGGCTTTGGTTTAAGCCAGATTCTAGTATCAGGTTATTGGATTTATACAGTCTAAAGTTTTTCCGTGTTTTCACGGATGAGAGGGGCGTTCTCGTAATTTTCCGAGAAGCTTCTAGAAGGATGTGACTTGGAGGGAGAGGTGGCATTGCCATTTAATGATTTAGTGACTCATTGTGAGTGATTCATCATGTCATTAATGCATTATTAAATGCTTAATGACTCATATAATGAATCACCCACTTGCATTTATGAAACATGATGAATAATCTCATATTATTCATTTCTTTTTAATTCATTATGTTTCATATATCTAGTGAGAAGCTATTTCATTATTATTATTATTATTATCATTATCATCTTCTCACTCTCTCTCTTCAAGTTCTCTCTCCTTCACCAAACCCTAATCCTATCCCTCATAAGTTGAGAACAAGGATTAAGAAAGACTAATTACTCCATAACCTATCTCTACATCACCTTAGCTACTCTATTTAGCAACTAGAGAAACTAAGTAACCTCAAGTTTAGAGGTTATAGCTTGGATTAGGGTTCTCGGGTGGATCGTCTATCACGGAAGGGAGCCGAGGAGGACGTGGAGATCCAAAGAGGCCGTAGATAACATAAAGACGAAGGACTAGAACCGTTTGGTATAATCTCTTAATATAGTAGTTTAGAACTCTATAGGTTTTGTTAAGTATTGTTTAGCAAACGATTCATACGGTTATTCGATGTTTAACCAAAGAACAATATCGTTTTTCATATTTCCGCCTCCCCACAAGTATTGGGGTGTTGAACATCGACTTACAGTGGTATCAGAGCCTCACTAAACAATAATTAACACACTTGCAAAATTGTATGAATTTCGAACGGAAAAACAAACCGGAAAACCCCCGATATCTTGCAGTTTCTGTCGAATTTTAAATGAGATCCAAAAATTTTTCAGGGACCTTCAGAATGACCTAAATGCAAGTATAAGAACACCCAAGAAAATTGGGCTCCTGAATCGGCCAAAGCGCCGCGGAACCGCGGCCGATCCCACCGATCCGCCGCGATTCCGCGGCCGAGTTGTGGCCGATTCAGCCCAAATTTCCTGTGTGGGTTCTCTGTGATATTTGGTATTTTCTGATAATTTTTAATTTTTGCTCTGGTTTCAGATTTACAGAGAAGTATTGGAGCTAAATTAAATGTGTTTAATCGATCGAAATTATACGGTATTTTCATGTTTGATTATATCTGTGAAATGTTTTATGTGTTCGTAAACCTCCCCTAACTGCTAGTATATCGGTTGGCAAGGGGTTGCACATATCTGTGATGTGAAATATAACTGTTTGTGTATATAAACTGTATTGGACTGTTGTGGTGATTAGCCGGGTTTTGTGATGGGTTATTGTATTTATTCATTTGATATAAATGTAATAAGTTGTAATATTATTTTACGGGGCACATCCAGGTTGCGGTTGTAGCCACCGTTGTATTATTTCTTTTTACTGTTTTTGCTCCTAGGATAGACCCAAGGTGGGGTACACAAACTACCGGGTATTTTGAAGTGTTGAGGTAGACCGCTTCACTTCTGGTACTTGGCGGGTAGTTTGCCGTACCCGTAGGGGTCTGGGGTGGGGTAAAATGGCTATTCATCACAACTGTGTAATCCGTCTTTCATTGCAGGCTCAAAAGAAATGCGGATTGCTTGCAAATCCAATATTGTTTATCTGTGATCTGGAATACCTATTATTGCGTCTGACGAATGTACAATATCTATATATGATAGCTATTTAGACGTCACTTATGTTTTACACCCGTGCTAGCCCAGCCCCCGCTCTGCCGTTAGTTAAGTAACCTAACGGGTGATGACGGGACCCCGTGGCGAATGCGGATGGCATAAGAGGACGTTGTATTTTCATTGTTATCTGTAATGATAGGTTAATGATGGGACGCATTATTATTAATGCAAAGAAAATAAAACCTAAACTGAATCGTTGGAACAATTTCTAAAAACCACTTGGTTTTCTTGAAAAAGCAAATTTTAAATGCGAGGCTTAAACCACTCGTTTTAATAAAAGCTATCTTAGTTCCTTCGATCATATCAAGTTCATTACGTTAACGGTTTTTTGCCAAAAAAACCAGCCGTAACCCTCCGTCGTTTCAGATAGACAGCACATCGTATTCATGCTATGCTTGTTGGCCTACGTCAAGGCATAGTGTATGGTAGCAGTGTGTGTGCCTATTTGTTGCATAGATAGATGCATTAGTTTAATACAGACGTACACCTTGTTGGCCTACGTCAAGAGCTTGTACGATGTACTTAAATTAATCAGGACAACGACGGGTAGAACTTGACTTGCGTCTTATGACTTGTTGGCCTACGTCAAGGTCTATAAGAGCTTGGGGTAAAAATCACATTGGGAGTTTCAAACATAAAGGAAACTTGCAGATTTAGCTTACCTTCTGGAGTGTGGTGACTAGAGTGGCTTCTATCTAGGGCATCATGCAATGATAGTTGGATCCCGATCCCACTGATGAGTAGGATTACTCTCGGGAATTTCTCTCACTTAACAATCAATGCTATAAATCTAGTAGGTGCCTAGAAAGGTGTTAGAGGGGCTACGCCTCCAGGGAAAAGAGGTTATTTAATTAAGGAACTTCGCGAAAGCGTTGGAAAACCTCCCTCGAAGTACCAACACTAGCCTGGCTGAAAGGTTAAGCAAGTATTGTGACGTGTGATTAAATCCTGACTAGTTCTTCTTTTAGGTTTTGATGAAGGATTTGAGGAAACAGTGGGAGCCATCCTGTTTAGATATATTAATAAACCAATCTAAACTTGCAAGAGCATATGCTGAGTGTTTTCTTTTCTCTCTCTCTGGCAGCTACCATGACTGGATTAAAACTATTACTCGAAAAGAATATACTGACCGGGCAGAACTATAAAGATTGGCTAAGGAACGTCAATATTGCACTGACTTATGACAAAGTAGCATATGTTACCACCGCTGTTCCTCCCCTTATCCCTGGACCAGATTCCTCAGTTGTGGACAGGGAAGTCCGCAAAACCTGGGATCTAGATTGTGAGCGAGCTAAGTGTATCGTGCTGGCGTCCATGAACAATGAACTCCGGAAACAACACGAGAGTATGGATATTGTATCCATCTTTCTCCATGTCAAAGAGTTGTATGGAGAGCACTCACGTATCGCGAGGTATGAAACCTCAAGGAAACTCTTCCAGATGAGGTTAGCTCCAGGATCGCCTGTAGGAGAGCACGTCCTCAAAATGATCATCCTCATTGAGGAACTCGCAAACCTGGGATGCGTGCTAATGAACGATTTGTATATCGACTTGATTTTGCAGTCCCTTCCCCACACCTTCTCTCAGTTCGTGCTGAACTTCAACATGCACGAAATGGAAGCGGATCTTCCAAAGCTGCTCAATATGTTGAGGGTAGCAGAGACCTCCTTGAAAAAGGAGAAGACCCCGGTTCTGTATGTTGACCAATCATCTTCTTCTAAATCTAAAGCGAAAGCTAAAGAGAAGAAGAAGATGAAATCCACCAAACCGAAAGGTGGGGTCAAGAAGGTGCAGGGAACGAACAAGGCAGGAAGGGTGAAGACAGAAAAGAACGAGTGCTTCTATTGTCACAAGCAAGGGCACGGGAAGAAGGATTGTCAGGCGTTCAAAGCCAAGGACATGAAGCAAGTAGTTGCTTCAACTTCAGGTGTGTTTGTAATCGAAAATTGTCTTTCAGTTAACTCTACATCATGGGTACTTGATACCGGTTCTGGTTCTCACATCTGTAATTCATTGCAGGATCTGAGAAATAGTAGAGTGCTGGGGACAGGTGATATGACTCTCCGAATGGGCAATGGAATGCATGTAGATGCAATTGCAATAGGGGAATATCACCTAGGGTTGACTAGTGGACACATTTTGGTGTTGTACAGCTATTTTTGTATCCCCAGTATGTTGTGTAATATTATATCAGTATCTTTGTTATCGAATGAAGGATATAGTTTTGCGCTTGAAAGAAATGTTATGAACATTCACCTAAATCAAGAACTGATTGGGTATGGCATACTGGAAAACGGCATATACATACTTAATCAACCTCAAATTTTCTATATTCAAAACACACGTAAAAGAAAGGCTCCAGATTCGAATCAAGCCTTCCTATGGCATTGTAGACTTGGTCATATAAATGAAACAAGGTTGACTAAGTTACATAAAGATGGATATTTAGATCCGTTTGAATATTCATCATATGCAACTTGTCAATCATGTATCAAAGGAAAAATGACCAAATCTCCGTTCACCGGACACGGAGAAAGAGCCACTGAACTCTTGGGACTTATACACAGTGATGTATGTGGTCCGATGTCTACGCATGCATGAAGTGGTCACTCCTACTTCATCACTTTTACTGATGACTTCTCTAGGTATGGACATGTGTTCTTAATGAAGCATAAATCCGAGACTTTTGAGAAGTTTAAGGAGTATAAAAATGAAGTAGAGAAACAAACTGGTAAAAGCATCAAGACACTTCGATCTGATCGAGGTGGAGAATACTTAAGTACCAGTTTCCTTGAATACTTAAAAGAGAATGGAATTCTCTCTCAGCTTACTCCGCCTTATACACCTCAGCATAATGGTGTATCAGAAAGGAGGAATCGCACGCTATTAGATATGGTGCGTTCAATGATGAGTAGTGCTGAGTTGCCACTTTCCTTCTTGGAATTTGCTCTAGAATCAGCAGCAAACTTATTGAATAGAGTTCCAACTAAGTCTGTACCTACCACTCCATATGAAATATGGTGTGGGAAGAGACCATATCTCAAGTATATCAAGATATGGGGGTGTCCGGTATATGTTAAAAAGCATAATCCGGACAAGCTCGAGGCACGATCGGTTTTATGCAAGTTTGTAGGATACCCCAAGCATTCAAGGGGGTACATGGTCTACCACACTGAAGAACAAAAGGTGTTTGCCGCTCGTCACATTGTCTTCTTAGAAAGTGAATTTCTTGCAAAAGAAATTAGTGGGAGCGCGGTAGAACTGGAAGAAATTCCAGAACCTCAAACTGCTACCGAGGACTTAGAAGAATCTCAGATTTCAATAGAACATGACGAACCAACGCCACTCCGCAGATCTAGTAGGCTTTCTCATCCTCCTGAAAGATACTATGGTTTTCTTCTTGATGGGGATCGAGAGGATTGCATCATCGATGATGATGAGCCTACTAGTTTTCAGCAGGCAATTACGAGTAGTGACTCGATGAAATGGCTGGATGCTATGTGATCCGAAATGGAATCCATGTACACCAATAAAGTATGGACTTTAGAAGTTGCTCCTCCTGGAGTAAAACTAGTTGGATGCAAATGGATCTTCAAAAAGAAGATTGGTGCATTTGGACAAGTGGAAACCTACAAAGCTAGACTCGTAGCAAAAGGTTTTCGTCAAAGACCAGGATTGGACTATGATGAAACCTTTTCACCTGTAGCTATGCTTAAATCCATTCGGATCCTGCTTGCGATTGCTGCCTTCCATGACTATGAAATCTGGCAGATGAACGTAAAAACAGCTTTTCTAAATGGACATTTAGAAGAGAGTGTTTACATGGATCAACTAGAAGGTTTCTTAGACAGTGGGAGCAGCGGAAGAGTCTGCAAGTTGCTTAAATCCATTTATGGATTAAAGCAAGCATCGCGGAGTTGGAACATCTGCTTTGATGAGACAGTCAAAGAGTTTGACTTTATCAAAAATGTAGATGAACCATGTATTTATAGGAAGATTGTAGAAAGAGCAGTAGTCTTCCTCGTTTTATACGTCGACGATATACTACTAATATGGAATGATATCCCTATGCTACAATCAGTAAAGCTCTTTTTGTCATAGAAATTCTCTATGAAAGACTTGGAAGATGCATCATACATTCTGGGCATTAAGATCCATCATGATAGATCTAATAGAATGTTGGGAGTTTCACAGTCCAGGTATATTGACACCATAATAAAGAGATTTAGTATGGAAGATTCCAAGCATGGCAATATGCCCGCTTGTCACGGAATCACCCTCTCCAAAGAGATGTCTCCAAAGACTGATGAAGAGAGGGCTCGCATGAGCATTATACCCTATGCTTCGGCGGTAGGATCAATAATGTATGCGATGTTATGTACCAGACCGGATGTAGCTCACGCACTTAGTGTGGTGAGCAGGTATCAGTCTGACCCAGGTGAGAAACATTGGATAGCGGTAAAGAACATTCTCAAGTACCTGAGAAGGACTAAGGAGATGTTCTTGATTTACGGTAATGGGGACCTACAGGTTGAGGCTTTTACCGACTCCGGCTTCCAAAGTGAAAAAGATGATTCTAAATCCATTTCGGGTTTTTTGTTTACCCTCAATGGAGGGGCGGAATGTTGGAAGAGTTTCAAACAGGATACCGTCGCAGACTCAACTATGGAGGCTGAGTATATAGCTGCTAGTGAAGCCGCAAAAGAGGCTGTCTGGATGAGGAAGTTCATTTCTGAACTTCAGGTGGTTCCGTCCATTGCCAATCCAATACCTTTGTATTGCGATAACAATGGCGCTGTAGCTTTAGCGAAGGAACCAAGGTCCCATCAGAAATCCAGGCATATCTTAAGGCGGTTTCACCTGATCAGGGAGATCGTGGATCGTCGGGAGATCGAGATACGGAGAGTGGACACAAAAGACAACACGGCAGATCCATTCACCAAGGCCATCCCTCAAGTGCAGTTCGAGAGGCTGTTTGAGATGTTGGGCATACGGTACGCCAACAACTGGATCTGGTAAAGACAGTGGGTACTCATTGCGCCAATTATAGGCCTTAGTGCAAGTGGGAGATTGTTGGATATATATGCCCTAGAGGCCTACATTGTATAGGATGCTTAGGATATGTATGTACATGACAGTCTTGCTTGATATGATAGTACGCTATTTGGTTTGTCTTTATCTTAACGTATGATATATTTTACTTGGTGTCTATATATATATATATGTTGATAAAGCCCATAGGGTGTTTGTCTGACTACCGGCGTTGTGATGGCAGTCATACTAGTGGGAGCTGGATAGTCAATAGGCACACCCTTAGATGTCCGTGGTCGCAGGAGTATCGAGATTGGGCATCGATACTCCGGAGTAGACTAGTGTATACATATCTAGACCCTGAGGAGGGGGGATGGACTGGTCCCGCAGCCATTCGTGGAGTACACCTAAGATTGTATACAGATGCTCACTGGGTGTAAGTACACCGGACAGGACTCGACGAGAACTGACTGGATGGTATTATACCTAACGTCAGATAGCAGTTCTCATGTGACATGTGTGCAGATAGTCCGTTGACTTAAGGTCATCATTTGTCTCGTGTGAGTTCCCACTGTGCTCTGATTATTACCCTACCACGATTCAAAGGAGTCGTGTAAACAGGTTTTTAGTTGGGCATAGTCCCGAGCCACGTGGAGGCAGTGAGTGACTGTTAGGGATTCGTCTCTCCCGGTATAGGGAGTTGATATCGCACGGTGATCGGTTAGTCATTACCATAAGTCCTTGGCCAGGGCTGATTGAGAATTACTGATAGATTGATCAGTAGATTCTCGGATGGTGATAGAGCCATACCGACACGACTTGTACGGTTATTAGGGGTCTGACGTCCACCACCTCCCTAGACCATACATGCGATACTCTTAGACGAACAGACCGAACTGCACGGATATTGTCACGGACAGGCTCAGTAGGATTTCAGATGGGTTACCTCATCGTCTTTCTTATCGACAACTACCTGGGGACCGTTACGTACAGCTAGTGCCGTTTGCGGTCTGTGGTTAAACCCACTGCCAGCGTAGTAGTCGAGTCTTTAGAGTCCCACACAGAGATTTCCCAAACCCAGGCGAAAAGATATAGAGGTCGTATGGTTTTACGACAAAGGTTCGGACGCATACGTGTTTAAACGCACGTACGACATTCGGACAGTTTTTACTAGCTGGCTTTGGTTTAAGCCAGATTCTAGTATCAGGTTATTGGATTTATACAGTCTAAAGTTTTTTCGTGTTTTCACGGATGAGAGGGGCGTTCTCGTAATTTTCCGAGAAGCTTCTAGAAGGATGTGACTTGGAGGGAGAGGTGGCATTGTCATTTAATGATTTAGTGACTCATTGTGAGTGATTCATCATGTCATTAATGCATTATTAAATGCTTAATGACTCATATAATGAATCACCCACTTGCATTTATGAAACATGATGAATAATCTCATATTATTCATTTCTTTTTAATTCATTATGTTTCATATATCTAGTGAGAAGCTATTTCATTATTATTATTATTATCATTATTATCTTCTCACTCTCTCTCTTCAAGTTCTCTCTCCTTCACCAAACCCTAATCCTACCCCTCATGAGTTGAGAACAAGGATTAGGAAAGACTAATTACTCCATAACCTATCTCTACATCACCTTAGCTACTCTATTTAGCAACTAGAGAAACTAAGTAACCTCAAGTTTAGAGGTTATAGCTTGGATTAGGGTTCTCGGATGGATCGTCTATCACGGAAGGAAGCCGAGGAGGACGTGGAGATCCAAAGAGGCCGTAGATAACATAAAGAAGAAGGACTAGAACCGTTTGGTATAATCTCTTAATATAGTAGTTTAGAACTCTATAGGTTTTGTTAAGTATTGTTTAGCAAACGATTCATACGGTTATTCGATGTTTAACCAAAGAACAAGATCGTTTTTCATATTTCCGCCTCCCCACAAGTATTGGGGTGTTGAACATCGACTTACATGCAGATGAGTTTTCGTTCCCGGCCGTTTGGAAAGAATTGTTATAAGGTGTAGAATTGTTGGCCGGATTTTGAAAAGGTTGCGATTGAAAGGGGTGCTGACTCTGTAGGTGTGGTTGCTGCTACTGTGGAGGAGGTCTTTGATAATTTCTTTGGATCTGGTTTTGATTTTAGGTTTGGTCTTGGTTCCAAGCAAAATCAGGATGATTCCTTAATCCCTGATTGTACGTGGAAGAATAAGGATCGTTTCTAGGTCGCTGCTGAAAAGTAGCATTAGTGTGTTCTTGACCTTGAAACGATGCATTTAAAGGACATTCTTCCGTCAGATGTGATGGATCGGAACAACAACCACACAAGGTCTTGGGAAGCGCAACCTGGTTCAGGGAGATTGATGAGAATTTGTTCTCCATAGCGTCGAGTTTTTTTTTCATTTCTGCCATTTCGGCTTTTACTGCGATGGAAATATCGAGCTGATGGATACCTCCCCTAGATGATGGTCTAACGCTTTTCCACTGCAAAGTGTGTTCAGCGACATCTTCCAGAATTTTCCAAGATTCACCATCGTCTTTGGACATGAAATTGCATTGACACATGGTTTCAAGCATCTGCTTTGTCACTGGAGTAATTCCCTCATATATAATTCGGCACAGATCCCATCTATGTATTCCATGATGAGGACATTGGACAAGCAGATCCTTGAACCGTTCAAACCACTTCCAAAATGGTTCATTGGGAAGCTGGGTAAACTGGTTGATTTCGTTCCAAACACGGGTGGTCTTATGATTGGGGTAAAATTTCTTAAGGAATGCTATCACGAATTCATCCCAATTGGTAATAGAGTGTGCGGCAGTGTCATAAATCCATTTTTCTGCTAAATCGCATAAAGTGAAAGGGAGAAGACGCAAGCGCATAGCATCCACTGAAAGTTGTGACTTACCCATCATTGCGCATTTGTTTTCAAATTTGGTGATAAAAACGTATGTGTATTCTGACTCAAGCCCGTGAAATTTAGACAACAGGTTGATGAAGTGGGGTTTAATTTCAAAATGATCCCCATTGGCTGGTGGAATAGATAAACAGGTAGGGGGGACCGCGTATAGGATAGCATCTTTCTTGGAGAGAGATGCATGGTGGATTCTGCGCACCGACGGGTAGTGGCAGAGGTGTGTTGGTAAAATTTGATGGAGAACCGTCCATCTCGGTCGATGTGGTGGGTGGAGGGGAAAAAGAAAATGAAGAAGTACCGACTTCGGAGTCGATAGCAAGAACGCGGACAAGACGGGCACTAGAATCCCGTGTCCAGCCAAGCATGTACTAAGCGTGTTTAGCGCAAGTGGCAGCATGTGTGTGATTTAAAATTGGTTTATTTTGAAAATTGTCGGACGTGAGACAAATCACACAAAAATGCCCAATCAACCCTAAAACTAAGGTTACCTAGGTCAAGTCTCCAGACCGCTCCTAGACTTTCAAAGGACAAGCCGCTGGATCAATCCTCTACCACCTCTTTATCGCTCTTGTGGCCAGGTAAGTGCCAGGTAAGTGGGAGGTATCCGCTATACGAATCACCAAAAATAGCGGGCCTAATTAAGTAACCACTTTCTTTAGACACACTTGTCTAGACACTACAAAAGAAATGCGGATAAACGATAGATTACCCACAACCTTCCTCTTTTCTTATTGAGCGCGACAGTCTTTAGAGTCTCGGTCTAAATATTTTTTAATTAATGTAGGGTGATGCGGATGCTCGTTTTGTGATTTGTGGGGCCTAGGAAGGGTGATGAAATCTCCACCTAATCTGAATTTGGTCTTTGCCCCTTAATTTCCGTATTAAAATATGCACAAACCAATTACAAAACACGCAAAAAGAATTTTTTTTGAGCGGCGATATTTTGCAAAGAATTATGCAGAAAAATATATTATTGGATTTTTCAGAGGAGAGAGAACGTATAGAGGAAGTTACCAGAGAAAAATGAAGCCCTAGATCCCCAACTCGGCCGCGGTTCCGCCGCCAAAGCGCACTTCTTGCCGTGGTTCCGCCGTGAATTTGAGAGATCGCTTGAAATTTTTTTGTACTATGGCCTCCTTTACTCCTATTGTCCTCTCTGAAGGTCTCTGGATCTCTGTTTCCTCATTCTATTGTCTTCAGATTCCCTTGCAAAAATCGCACACTAATCGTTAAATACACAATTTGCTGTTTTATTTTATTTATTATATAGATCGAATAAGAATTCAACACGAATAGTAAGAATAAAAAAAATTACGCACGTATCCCCGGCAACGGCGCCATTTGATTGATTTATATTTTAGAGAAGTGTTTGTAGTAACCACAATCAATAACTGTGTCGCATGTAGCTAGACCGAGATGAGTACGGGTCGTTCTCAGGAAAATGTTGAATCTTTTAATCTTACTTTAGACGCGTTGAAAAAAGAGGAAGAATAAAAGAGTAGTGAAGAATAGTTATAGATCTAGATCTATGTTAAACACGGATATAGAATATAGATCTAGTTTAAATACGGATGTAGATTTTATATCAGAAGAGGGCTTGTAGGGTTCGTTAAGATTTAGTAGTAATGAATGATTAATTAAAGATTACTCATTTTATCCTTTAATAGATTTAAAACTAGATTGACAGAGATGCATGTAGATTAGGGTTTTTGGAGGGAATAGGGTCCCCACTCTTAACCCTTATCTTTACATGGATCTCCGTTCATGTCTAGCCTTTACCCAAACAATTGTTAATCTAATCTCAAATCGTGGTCGTGACTATCAATGAATTGATAGCGCGGCCAATTAGGATGTTAACTATTTTTTTGATAAAGTTTATAAACTTTATAGGACGTAAAAGGAGTTAAAGGATTTTTTTCATTTATTGATCTACCCTAATCCAACGAACCGTATCAAGCGGAGAATTACTTGCGCATGATGGAGATAAAATAACGGATAAAGATCATGATGTAAATAAAGAAAATAAAATGCAATAAAAATAAAACAACTACTTTTATTAATCAACTTCATCAATTACACTTTGTTTCTTTAGAAAGTGATTACAAAACGCTATTTTGCTTCTCGATCTCTTCTTAAGGAGGTAGATGAACAGCTGATGATCAACCTGGATTCTTGAGTCGTCTTGGACTTCGTGATCTCGTAGGTTTGATGATTTCTAGGTTTAGCTCTCGATCCTTTATATAGCCCCAAAGCCAGAAACTAAAGATCCCCAGAATAAGGGTTAGTTGTAGCAAATCCAACCTGAAAATCCCAACTCCTGACTTGGTGAATCAGTCGTGGATCCGTCGCATATTTCATGGTTTGGCTGCGGATCCACAACTGTTTGGTGGGATCTTGGCTGCAAATTTCTAGGGCTTTATTCTTGTGATACATGGAGATTTTGCTGATGTCTGAAACTTGAAAATATTTCCTGAGTCTCTGCCAGTATTGATTCTTCGATTTTATCTAACTTCATCGGCAGATTTTTGATTCCCGATATCTCAATATCTCGATCTCCTGACCTGAACTAAACCATGCACAATATCTCAATGAATAATGTTAGTAATATTTAGTATTTTTGAGATATTATCCTAACCATTTGATACGATATTATATTTTAAGAATATTGGTTAAGGATATTTGATATGATATGCATATTTAAATTATCAAAATATTATATAAATATTATATGCATACATTTTCCTTCATACTATTAATTATAATATATAAACATATGAAAATAGATATTTTGCAGATAAACCCTTATATGTTTCATATTTATAATAAACACCTTTAAATATCTAAGAAAAGTAAGGAAAGTGTTATATCAAATATGCAGTATTTTCGATTGAACAAGTCCCTTACGGCTCATGAAGATGAAAAAGTCTTAGGCAACAGAGATCCTAAACTTGTCTCCTAAGCCATCAATTCTCCGGTAATGCATTATTTTGCACTACTTAACCCACGTATAACCTTACGTGGGCAAAACAATGGGGGCATTTGTTCCCGTCAAAATTTTTTGGCTCAGAACTTGTTGTTCCCTTATAAAAATAAAGGGAAAGCTCCACGTATTAAATACATGCACCCACATGCAAGGTATGTAACCATCACCTCAGGTAGCATCGCACGTGAAGTTCATGTGGGCGCCAATGTGGAAAGCATAGGAGCGTCTGTTCCCCTAATATTTAAACATAATAAAACAGCTAAGCTCTGTTAAAATTTTGTTGAGGCAGCGCCTCACGTGCCCCTCACGAGGGCGTCAGCGCCAGCACCAATCTTGTAGGATTAATCCTATGGTGGCGCCGCACGTGCTCCTCACGCGGGCGCCAGTGTGCAAAGCACAAAATAATCTATTAAATAAGAGTTAAAACTCTCAGGTGGCGCCTCACGTGCACAACACGTGAGCGCCGGCACCCAGGTAGAATTAAATTCTACTCTCTGTTAAACAAAACCGTTGGATCAAAGATCCAACGGAATGATAAATCATAAAAAATAAAGAATTAAATTCCGTCGGGAGAAAACATTCCCCAAATCTTTCTAAAAAATAAGAAAGATACTTTCGGTTGGATAATAGAATAAAATTCTATTTTGGGATACATTCTCTCAATTTTTCTAAACAAGAAAAATTGCTCTCTGTAAAACAGAAAACCCTTGGATTAAAAATCCAATGGTGATTAAAAATCACCATTTCATGGAATAAAACTCTGCATATGGGAAAATATTTCCCCAATCTTGTTAAAAAAACAAGAAAATGTGTTCTGTAAAACAGAAACCCATGGAGCAAATATCCAATGATGGGTAAAATTCCCCAAATCAATTGGAATCTATCAATGAGAGATTTTCTCAAAACTAATTAACAAGTTGCCTCTACTATATAAAGGACCCAAGACTTCAAGTCTGATATAGAGGAACCCCCCATAAGTTTCTGGAAAAAAAAAGACAGAAAATTTCAAAAGGAATAGAGAGTTAAATTCTTAAGGAAGAAGATCTCCCTCCTCAAAACTCTAGGAAAATAAAAAAATAGAGATCAAAATATCTCATTTATCTATTGAAGGGTTTAACCCTTTTGAAAGAACTTAGTTTTTTCTCTAGATCTGAGATCCGTGAAGCAAGTCTCGCACAAGTTGAGAATTTAATTCTCATCGGGAAGAACTTGTTCTTGAGAATCAAAGATTCAGAAAAGAACCAGAAATTAAGTTCCTAAAAAACAAAAGCATACAAGAGAAACCTAGTTCTTATAAAAGAACTTAGTTCTTAAAAATGAAGCTTGATCCTAGATCTTCAAAACAAAGATCCTGGTGATCATTAATGGGCAAAAATACCATCAACAGAAGAGAAAAGAATTCAGCGCCTTATGTACTTCCCATGTGGGCGCTTCTAAAAACGCCTAGCACCTCACGTGCTCCTAACGTGGGCGCCACAAAAGAGAAGAGTGCTTAGCACTCATTGGGCAGCGCCCGGCGCCGCACGTGAAAATCATGAGATTTCCATAAAGTGCTCAGCACTCCATAAAAAAAAGAGAGAGCTAAACGGCTGAGTGTTCAACATTCATTAGGCAGTGCCCAGTGCCTCACGTACTTCCCACGTGGGTGCCGCAAAAGAGAAGAAAAGAGTGCTTAGCACTCCACAGGAAGACCAAAACGGTTGAGTGCTCAACACTCATTGAGCAGCGTCCAGCACCAAGTGCCTCATGCGCTCCCCATGTAGACGCCATAAAGAGTGCCTAGCACTCCATATAAGACAAATTGCGTAAAGTGTTCAACACTTATTAGGCAATGCCCATGACTGAAAGCTCCACATGATTATATATGGGCGTCAGAACTCATATAAGTGCTAAGTACTTTTTGCATAGAAAAGAGGGACTAAATAAACAGAGCCTAAACAAGTGCTTAGCACTTTTTCAAAAAAAAGGGAAGACTAAGCAGACTAAAGCCCAAATTGGCTAAGTTGCTAAAGTCTTGCAATTGAGTCCAAATGCTCTGTTGCTGGGTCTTAAATAAAGAAGATCCTAAAATATTGTTAATTGGATTTTAGTCTTAAATTGTACTAACGTATCCTTAACAACAAAAATCAATCGAGCACATATGCTCTTGATTTCCAAGGTCTCAAATATGACAAAAAATTCTTGAGTCCACGACAACCCCTTTCCCCTCAAATACGGGATTTGGTTTAAGGGTACATCTCTTCCATCCTCTGATACATGTCGTTGTAATTTCTCAACGTCTTCAAAGTGGTGGCGGGTCCCGACGACCAACAACTTCTTCCCTTGATGCACTTCCAAATTGACGTGCATGTCTCAAATCAGATCGCTCCCCAAACTGGGCACATTCTATATTAACATTGTTCACTTCGTCACGTAACAAATACGCGTGCGTGCAAGATGAATGTAGGACCGAAATGTCGTTAAACTAATATTCTCCCCCAAATACGGCGACAAAGGACCGAAATGTCCTTAAACTAATATTCGCCCCAAATATGACGATAATGGACCAAAATGTCTTTAAACTAATATTCGTCCCCAAAATGGGAATGTTGGACCGAAATTTCCTTAAACTAACATTCGTCCTCAAAACGGGAGTGTGGGACCGGAATGTCCTTAAACTAATATTCGCCCCCAAATAAGGCGACAAAGGACCGAAACGTTCTTAAACTAACATTTCGCCTCAAACATGGCGATAATGGACCGCGATGTCCTTAAACTAAAATAATCAAGCCCAAATGCTCATATGTTTAAATTGATCTTAATCTCAAACCAGATTAACGATCCTTAAATCAATTCAACCCAAATCTAAAAATATACGGATTTGGACTAATCCACGCCCTACGGGCGACGACATAAATTAGTCTCTGTATACAATCCACGGGCAACCAAAATAAAATAAACATACACACGACACGAAGTGAACATCCGGAGTAGGAGAAAGTGGTTATTGCGATATGGTAACGTAATTAGGGGAATCTGATAAAGTCTGCTACAACGGCCGCGTCCATCCAAACCTCCAATATACGATACTATAAATCAACTTGTCATTTTCGGAGAGGTGGACGGATAAATCCAAATAGTATCTGCCCCCAGGATTCAGGCCAGACGTCCCGACGTCCTAGTCCGTCTTCCGGCGGTGAACGTCGGTAGAGCCATGGTAGGGTAATAATCTAAGTATAGTGGGAACTCACACGTGAAAAATAACGATCTCAGGTCTAAAGACTAACCTGTACTCATGTCACATGAGAACTGCTATTTGACGATAGGTATAGTACCATCTAGAAGTTCTCAGCAAGTCCGTCCAGTGTACTTATCCCCGGTGAGCACCTGTATACGATCTTAAGTGCCAAAGAACAATGGCCGTGAGACCAACCATCGCCCTTCGTCGGGGTATACAAACGTATACACCAGTCTACTCCGAAATATCGATGCCCTGTCTTGATACTCCTATGACTAGGGACATTTAAGGATGTGCTTATGGACTACCCAGCCCCCACATGTATGATCGTCATCATTACGCTGGTAGTCAAGCAATAATCTTATTAGGTTTAGCAATATGTATTAATGATACATAATAACAAGTAAAACATATACACACGTTAAGATAAAGACAAACCAAATAGCATACTATCATATCGAGTAAGATTGTCCTGTACATACATATGTCTAAGCATCCACTATATATACATATACAATAATGGCCTCTAGGGCATACATATCCAACAATCTCCCATTTACACTAAGGCAATATATATTGACGTATCGACTATCCAACGTCTGCTCTAGGGCCATTTGTTGGCATATCGTATACCCAACATCTCAAATAGTCTCTCAAATTATGCTTGAGCGAGGGCCTTGGTGAATGGATCCGCCGTGTTCTTTTTTGTGTTTACTTTCCGTACCTCGATCTTCCGGTGATCTACGATCTCCCTGATTAGATGATACTGTCTCAAGATGTGTCTGGATTTCTGATGAGACCGTGGTTCCTACGCTAAAGCCATAGCCTCATTGTTGTCGCATTACAAAGGTATTGGATCAACAATGGACGGAACCACCTTAAATTCAGTGATAGACTTCTTTATCCAGACCGCTTCTTTTGCGACATCATTAGTAGCAATGTATTCAGTCTCCATTATCGATTCTGTGACGGTGTCCCATTTGGAGTTCTTCCAACAGACTGCCCATCCGTTGAGGGTAAACACAAAATCCGAGACAAACTTGTTGTCATCCTTGTCACTTTTGAAGCATGAGTTGGTGAAGGACTCCACCTGGAGATCCCCATTAGCATATACCAAGAACAGTTCCTTAGTCCTTATTAGGTACTTAAGAATGTTCTTCACTGTTGTCCAGTGATTCTTCCCTAGGTTTGATTGATACCGGCTCACCACGTTAAGCGCGTAAGCTATATCTGGTATGGTACATAATATCGCATACATTATAGATCGTATCGCCGAAGCGTAGGGTATAATGCTCATGCGAGCCCCCTCCTCATCAGTCTTGGGAGACATCTCTTTGGAGAGGGTAATTCCGTGCAAAGTGGATATATTACCGCGCTTGGAATCTTCCATACTAAATCTCTTTGGTATGGCTTCTATGTACCTGAACTGTGAAAGTCCCAACAATCTCTTGGATCTATCTCTGTAGATCTTAATCCCCAGAATGTAGGAGGCATCACCCAGGTCTTTCATGGAGAACCTTTGTGACAAGAACAACTTGACCAATTGTAGCATAGGAATGTCATTTTCTATCAAGAGAATATCCTCCACGTATAAGACTAGGAATACGACAGTTCTTCATACAATTTTCTTATAGATACAAGACCCATCCTCATTTTTTATAAAGTCAAATTCTTTGACTGTCTCATCAAAACAGATGTTCCAGCTCCGCGATACCTGTTTTAATTCATAAATGAATTTAAGCAACTTGCACACTTTCCCGCTGCTCCCACTGTCTATAAATCCCTCCGGCTGATCCATATAAATGCACTTCCAAACATCCATTTATAAAAGCCGTTTTTACGTCCATCTGCCAGATTTCATAGCCATGAAAGGCAGTAATGGCAAGTAGGATCCGAATGGATTTTAGCATAGCCAATGGAGAAAAGATTTCATCATAGTCCACACCGAGTCTTTGATGAAAACCTTTTACAACAAATCTAGACTTATAGGTCTCTACCTGTCCATCTACACCAATTTTCTTTTGAAGATCCATTTGCATCCAACGGGTTTTACCCCAGGAGGAGCAATATCTAAGGTCCAAACTTTATTGATGTGCATGGACTCCATTTCGGATTGTATAGCATCCAGCCATTTACTAGAGTCCCTACTGGTAATAGCCTGCTTGAAACTAGTAGGATTATTTTCTTCCAAGATGCAATCCTCTCGATCTCCGTCTATGAGAAAACCGTAGTATCTCTCGGGCGGATGAGGAATCTTACTGGATCTGCGGAGTGGCTGATGTTCGTCCGGGATTACTAAATCTTGGGGTTCTACCAAATCTTTTGCTTCAGTTTATGGTTATGGAATTTCTTCCAGTTCTACCAGGCTCCCATTAATTTATTTTGCAAGAAATTCTTTTTTTAAGAAGATTAAGTGGTGCGTGACAAACACTTTCTGTTCCTCGGTATGGTAGACAAGATAGCCCTTTGAATTCTTGGGGTATCCCACAAATTTGCATAATACAGATCGTGTCTCGAGTTTATCTGGGTTCTGCTTTTTAATAAAAATAGGACATTCCCATATCTTAATGTAATTAAGATATGATCTCTTCCCACTGCATATTTCATATGAGGTGGTAGACACTAATTTGGTCGGAACTCTATTTAATATGAATGCAGTTGTTTCAAGAGAAAATCCCCAGAATGAAAGAGGCAACTCAGTATTACTCATCATGGAGCAAACCATATCCAAAAGGGTACAATTCCTCCGCTCCGATACACCGTTGTGCTGTGGTGTATACGGAGGAGTGAGCTGAGAGAGAATTCCCTTCTCTTTTAAATAGTCGAGAAATTATGTGCTTGAATACTCCCTTCCTCTATCAGATCGGAGGATCTTGATATTTTTGCCAATCTAGTTCTCTACTTCGTTCTTATATTCTTTGAATTTCTTAGAAGTTTCAGATTTGTATTTCATGAGAAATACATATCCGAACCTAGAGAGATCATCACTGAATGTAATAAAATATGAGAACACACCCCTAGCATGTATAGACATTGGACCACATACATCACCGTGTATGAGTCCCAAGAGCTCTGTAGCTCTTTCTCCGTGTCCGATGAATGGAAATTTGGTCATGTTTCCTTTGAGACAGAACTGGCAAGTTTCATAAGATGAAAATTTGAATGAATTCATAAATTCATCTTTATGCAACTTGGCTAGTCTTTTCTCATTGATATGACCAAGTCTACAATGTCACAAGTAGGTTTCATTCATATCTGAACTCTTTCTCTTGCATGTGTTTTATATATTGAAAACCGTGTTTTGATTTAGAACGTAGATACCATTACACACTGTACCTTCTGCAACCAATACCTAATTCAGGTAAATATTTATGATATTTTTATCTAGAACAAAGTTATATCTATCTTTATCAAGTAAAGAAACTGATATGATGTTGCAAAGCATGGAAGGTATATAGTAGCAGTTTTCAAAATCATAGTATTTCCGCTTGGCAATACTAGGTGATATTCACTGACAGCAGCAGCATCAATTTATGCTCCATTCCCTACTCTGAGGGACATATCACCAGGTCCAACCATCCTACTTTTTTTTAGTCCCTGTAATAAATTATAGATATGAGATCCTGATCCGGTATCTAGTACCCAAGAGGTAAAACAGACCGAAAAACAGTTCTCAATAACAAGAACACCTGAAGGAGACACAATAGTATGCTTCTTCTTCACTAGGGTCATTAAGGAATTCATGCAATCTTCTTTCCCTTATTTAATCTCGTGACATTTATCACAAGTTAGAGCTGAATCGACGTTCCCCATCCCCGAATAAGAATCCGGGTCGGTTAAGTCATATATTTTATTATCTTGATTAAGGCGTGACATTGTTCCTACCTGGAGAGAGAGAAAAGAAACACTTAGCGTGCGCTCTTGCACGTTTAGATTGATTATTATTTTATCTAAACAGGATGGCTCCCACTGTTTCCTCGAATTCTCCTTCAAACCTTAAAAAGAAAACTAGTCGAGATCATTAACACCTTACAAGTTTGCTAACCGTTCAGCCAGGTGGGTGTTGCTACTCCTATGGAGGTTCTCCGTGCTCTCGTACGGACCTAGTTAGAATAAACCTTGTTTCTGCAGAGGTGGAGCTCCATTAACACCTTCCTAGATATCTAATAGGTTAGCTAATTGTGAAGTGAAAAATATTTCTCAAGAGTAATCCTACTCATCAGTGGGATCGGGATCCAACTATCATCGTGTGATAACCCAGATGGAAGCCACTCTAGTCACCACACTCCAAAAGGTATATATTTGAAACTCCCGATGTCGTTTTTGTCCCATGCGCTTATGTCCTTGACTTTGGCCAACAAATTATAACACGCAAGTCAAGTTCTACCCGTCATTATCCAGATTAATTTAGACTCACCCATACACACCCTTGACTTTAGCCAACAAGGCGATACGACCATCCTAAACCAATGCATCTATCTATGTTACGAATAAGCAACATATAGCTACCATTCACAATGCTTTGACTTTGGCCAACAAATATCGCATGAATACTATGTGCTACTTATCCGAAATGACGGAGGGTTACGGATGGTTTTTGGTGAAAAACCGTGAACGTATTGAACTTGATATTGTTGAAGGAACCGAATAGTTTTGAAAAGGAGTGGTTTAAGCTCTACTTTTGAAAACTAGTGGTTTGAAGAAAACCGAGTAATCTATAGTAACATAAAATTTTGCTCAAGAGATCACTCCCAATAAAGGGATCTAGGCTCTTGCCTCCTCGAATGAGGTGCGGGATATTCATGACTGAATACTTCTATGCAAAGCGATCGAATACGACTATAGTTTTTCGAAAAATTTGTCCCGACAACATCTTTTAGGTTTATTTTCCTTGCATTAATCAAAATTAATGCGGTCCCATCAATTAAAACCCATCACACCAGAAAAGAACGAAAATAGAATGTACGTATATGCCATCCGCATTCGCCACACGGCCCTATCATGCACTGTTAGATTACTTAACTGACAGCAGAGCGGGGGTTGGACTAGCACGGATGCAAAACATATACAACATTTATTTATCTATATAAATATTTAGTCATTTCAGGCATGATATAAGTAACATCACAGAAAAGCGATAAGCAATATGGAAAAGCAGATAATCTAGGAGCTCCGGGTTTCATTTGAGCCGCAAATGAAAACTGGCATTCTACATTTGTGTTAATAGCCTATACAATGTAGAACCAAGACTCCTATGAGTGCGACAAGTTACCCGCCAATCCAGGAAGCGAGACAACCCCAATTAATGAAGTGACTGGGCCACCCAGCACTTCACGGAATCCGGTAAATTGAGCACTCCACCGTGGGTCATCATATACCCCTATGAGTGCGGCGAATAGCCCACCAATTCTAAAGTAAGGCACCCCGGTCTCAACGCCATGAGATGGAGGCCTATTACCCTCTAGAACCCGGCTGCCCGAGCACTCTGCCGCAAGATAATCCTAGTACAAAAAAGAAATAATATATACAACGGTGACATCGATCTCAACCCGGTCGTGCCCCAATAAAAGAATATACAAACAGGCAGAAATGACATTCCACATGTCGGACGCTTGTCCCGCAATAAAGAATATACAAATGAATTCAAAACTGTACAACAAATATTGCACACAAGGTTATCCATCAAGACAATCCATCAAAACCATCACAAAGATATCACAAGCATCATCACAGATAAACAAGGTACGTGTAACCCCTTCTAATTGACGTATAGCGAAGAAGACGTTAAACAACACATAAACGCATCACAGAAGCAAGTAACAAAAACTACGACAATAAAATTCCGCGCACAAATAACAAACAAAGCAAGTTTTCCCAAAGCCGGAAAAAACAGTTCACTAAGCCCCAAAATTCCATCGTTTTAAGCCAATCCGGGAGTCGAAATGAACTCGAAACTTGCCTGAACCTTCGCTGGGTCGAAGAACCCAAAATTAACCGTCGCTTGGGGGGACTAAGGGGTTCCTACCCCCTAAGGCCACCTAGCGGTGGCCTCGGGGGTGGGCCCGACCTTCGTCCCCCCGAGGTGATCCCCGGGGTACCAACGCAACACCCCACGACTTCTCGGTCTAAACCGTGAGCCCGTGGGGAATGCAAACATACTAAAACTCGGATTTTTGGGACTATTTTCGTCGGTAGTTTTTGCACGACGAAAAACAGCGGAATTTAAATGTCTTAACCAACCGGTTTATGTGTTTAGGTGGCTTTGATACCATGTTGGATTTATTAGCACCCTAGCTGCCACAACCGCAACCTATGCGGAATGAAAAACAAAAATCTAGAGGCGCAAGAAACTCGAAACCCTAGAATCTAAACCAAACACATGAACTAGAAAAAACTACATGGAGGTTTTAACTATTATGGAAGAGGGTTATACTAAGAGATCGAGTCCATCGGTTTTCATCTCCTCTTCCTTAGCTCCTTGGAGTTTCCTTGATCGAACTTGACCGCTAGTCTTCCTCCGTCGAAGATGATCCACCCGAGAGATGTGGTTCATGGCTCTAGCTCCACTCTAAAAACAAGTGGAGCAACTAAAGACGCTAAGTTGTTAGTTTAGAGTGCTTAGGGATGTAATAGTGTTGTCCTAGTGTTTTTCTATCTCACTTCAATTCTTGATTCTCAACTCATGAGAGTGTAGAATTGAAGAGGAAGGAGAAGCTCAAGAAAAGAGCTAGTGAGGAGAAAGAAGCAAATGGTGAAAATGAACAAACTCATGTGAGAGAAAATACAACCATGGTTTTGTATAAATCAATTTTTCAAATAAAAATATAGCAACCATGCTTGAATAGTTTGCATAAACGAATATACAATTCCTTAGTCAAAATTATTCAAGTATGGTTCTCACCATTCTCACCTCACTACCTTTACACCTCATTTTCCATTTAAATGGATAAATGGTTAACCAAAAATGTGGTGTCCACATTAAAAAATGTTTTCCGTATAAATATGGAATGTACTCTATCGTATATACATACCTATATTCGTATCAAAATATGAATACCCAAATAGATAGAATAATACAAAGAATATAATACTAGAATATACATATCAATATATATATATATATATATATATATATATATGTATGTAAATTATTTAATCAACACTTGATTTAATAATCTGGCTTAATCCTAAACCGGCTAGTATTATCAACCGTACGATCAAAAGTCCGGGTAGGTAGTACACTCATTTGATTTGAACCCTGCACGTATCAAAATATGGCCACTACATCATTTCTCCTGAACCAGGATTACCTTCTGTGTAGGACTGTAAAGACTCGACAGTATGCCGACAGTGAGTTATTGGACAAATCCAGAACCACAAGCACATCAGCGGTACTAGTTGTACGTAACGGCTACTCGGGTACCTGTCGAAAAGGAAAGCTGATGAGCAAGCTTATCAGAACCCCTACTGAGCCAATCTGTGACAATCTCCTTACAGTCTGGTCTCTTCATCTTAGAGTATCGCATACCGGGTCTAGGGGGTGGTAAACATTAGACCCTAATAACCCGATAATTCATACCGATATGGCTCAGGACCAATCTGAGAAACTACTGATCCAACTATCAGTAATTCCCAACTGTCTTGGCCAAGGTCTTATGGTGCTGGACAACCGGACACAGTGCGATATCGACTCCTTATACCGAGAGAGACAAATCCCCAACAATCGCTCACTGCCTCTATGGGCTCAGGACTGTACCCAACTAAAACCTATTTGCACGACTCGGTAGAGCTGTGGAAGGGTAGTAATCTAAGTACAGTGGGAACTCACACGAGGAAAATGATGATCTCAGGTCTAAAGACTAACGTGTACTTATGTCACCTGAGAACTGCTATCTGACGATAGGTATAGTACTATCTAGAAGTTCTCGGCGAGTTCATCCAGTGTGCTCACCCCAGTGAGCATCTGTATACGATCTTAGGTGCCAAAGACCAATGGCTGTGGGACCAACCATCGCCCTTCGTCGGGGTTTAGAAACGTATGCACCAGTCTACTCCGGAATATCGATACCCTGTCTCGATACTCCCACGACTAGGGACATTTAAGGATGTGCTTATGGACAACCTAGCCCCATATGTATTATCTCCACCATTACTTTGGTAGTTAAGCATTAATCCTATGTACTTTATCAACATTTATTAATGATACATAATAACAAGTAAAATATATACAGATGTTAAGATAAAGACAAACCAAATAGTTTACTATCATATCGAACAAGATTGTCCTGTACATATATATGTCCAAGCATCCACTATATATACATATACAATAATGACCTCTACAGCATACATATCCAACAAAACGAGGATACGAGGACGTGAACATAACACACGCAAGCTCTCAACTTGGATCTTGGCCCGGTTAGTAGATGCGGCCACAGTCACGACTTGGGCGCTCGGCTAATCAACTTCAACTAAGCTTGGCTATGGTACAGCCATGAGATCACGAGTAAAGACGACGGCAATGATGTTGCGGGTTATGGGTTCTCGGGTGGTGAAGTGTTGGGGTTCTCCGGTGGTTGGAGAAGAAGAAGAAGTTGTCTGGGTTGGTGATAAAGTCAACAATGGCAGTGACAAGAAGCTCGGGGAGGAAGCGAGGGGGATGGGTTTGAGCGACGGTGACGAGGGCTGTTCGGGGTTTCTTGGTGAGGAGATGGCGATGGAGTTGGGAGTTCAGCGACGCTTGCTGGCTGGAGTCGAGAAAGAAGAAGGAGGTGATGTCCTCGGATCGACGATGAAGTCTAGGATTGCTCGGATGTTGATGGGTTTGTCGCCAACGAATGTGTTGCGGCAATGAAGACGACGAGCTGGGTTCCCGTCGAGGTCACGGGGAGATGGGTGGTGGCAATGGTGATCACAAGGAGAGTTTCGAGACTGGGAGGCAAAGACATGATCAACGATGGTCGAAGGAGGTGGAGGGTTAGGTGATCTCCGGTGTTGATGGAGGCGGTTTATGAAAGTGAAGGCGCGGGAGAAGGTGGCTGCTCGAAGAAGAAGAAGATGTAGGTAGCCGTGGTTGTTGATGAGAGATGAAGGTGATGGAGGTGTTGGTTGATAGAGAAGATGGCCGCGGTGGTAAGAGGCTGGGAGGGTGATCCGCCGGTAATGGAGTCGAAGTTGGCGGCTTGGGTTTCGAAGATGGATGCAAGAACGTGGTCGAGGGAAACGAAGAAGGAGGAGGTGACGGTTTCGGGCGATGGACGAGGGTAGCGAAGGTCTAAGAAGGCGAAGGCAATGGTGATGCGACGGTTCGAGCACGAGGATGCAAAGAAGCGGCGAGCTCGGGGACACGAAGAGGAAGAAGATGATCATGAGAGGGAGAGAGAGATGTGAGTTTTATTTTATAATTGTTTTAAGGAAGATAAAATATATGTATGGGTTAGTTAAAATATAAGGAGAGAGAGAGAGAAAGAGGTGGGTTTGTATACAGGATAGTAGGAAATTTGCACAAAACTCCCCCATCAAATTGTTAAAGGTTTAAAGGGTTTTTTCCGATTATCTTGAGATATCATATCTAAACTATCACACAAAAATATTTATTTTTTACCATCTAATATGAGACAAAATATTATATGAATTAAAATAAGATATTATATTGGCAAACAAATACTAACTACTATAAAAAAAATACTATATAACTAACACCATTGATATTCTGAGCAGAAATTAATCTTAAGAATATTGGTAGGATATCTAGTTTAACTAGTATAGGTTAATATGCAAGCAGGTCGAGTATTAACCCGAATCTTAAAGCAGAAAATAGGGATCAAGACAAGATAAAGTATGGTTACCATCCGAACACAAATCACAACAATAATAATTTAAATTACAAAAATAATTATCTAATATAATTAAATAGCGTATGATCATGCTAGGGTGTTACATTATACCCAACTACAAAAGAATTTTGTCCTTGAAATTCACGAGAACGAAGAACCAAGACAAGGAAAAGAACAAGAACAACGGACGGAATTAAAACAACCAATCTAATATTCGCGGGAAACAGGAAATGGATAATAATAAGGAAAAGACAAGATCAAAGAAACTCGGATTCACAGAAAATAAGTTTGGGGGGAAATCATGTATGTAAAGTTATGCGGAAAAAACATGCTATGGATGAATAAAAATACAGGAAGGTAAACATGCAGATAAATGACATGTCAACCCGGATGTTAATAATCGAGTCAAACAGTGTCAATCCAAAGGTCAATCGAATCGGGTATCAATCTAAGAGTCAAATTAGGTCAAACAAACCGTGTATTGACGGTATTGACTGGTGAACATACCCGTATCCCCGGGATATCCCGTAACTAGTTGGAAGCCATATCTTTTAATCAATACAGATGAAGAATGCCATAAATCGGATACATGCAGATGGAATAATGTCATAAGTCAGATACATATAGATACACTTTTGACCAAAACACAGATGCCAGGATGTCCAAACAAATCAAACGATTTATCAGGGAGATATGCATGCACCAATATATACTAAACTAATCATGATACACTATATCGATCTAAACCATGCTGGTGAATGGAACAAAACCAAGTGGTACAGTAACAAGGAGAATCAAATCGTGCCAATCCATCAATCTTTGGCAAGTAAGTACCACATAAACTCCCAATCTCCTGCATATACTTTTCTGTTAATGCCTACCGAATGCAACAAGTATGCCGAACTATGTACCCCTTCATCATTTCTTCATGAATTTCTTCTTTTGGCACACACATGTAGTTCCCATACCAAAAATACCCATCTCCTTGAATTTGCAAACCTACCCCAAGCCTTGTAGGTCATGGGTCCACCACGGTTCCGCTGCGCTACACTGACAAATTTAGGCAGGTCTTCACAACCTCTTCAATTGAGTATAGTACGCTTGAGCAGCCTTGATGTGATCTATCAATGATGACTATACTTGGAGCCGCTTTAACTCCCCGAAGAATTTGGTAAAACTAATTCCAACCCAACAATCAGTTATCAGCTTCTCTTGCAATGTAACGACTCTGGAATATCTGTACAAAATTAACGTGTTTAAAGTATAGAAAAGGTATTTCAACCTGATTAGGAGTTATAAGTTATTTTTGTTCAATAAAAACAAGAAACAACTCGTAACTCACTGGTAAAATCTCTACATTGCTGTGAAATAGCCTGTGTATTCGATTCCCATCAGTCCCAATTATTTTTTAATATTTTTTCTTTTTAACTTTTCGGAAGCCCAAGAGTTGCACGTGCAATACACGGATAAACGAAAAACTTTAGAAAAATCAAACAGGATAAATGAGGTTTTAATTACGAGTTAAGCACATGGCAAGAATCTCGAGACAGATGGAGTAAATCCGACCGCCGAAAACCCTCCAAAACTCGCTACTGGCGGTTCGATCTTGCTCAAATGACTCCATTCTTTGCCCGTGCACCCTTTCAGCTCTCCTCTACTCCTCTGTATTGTTTGATTACTCTGCAATTAACCAGAGACCTTTCATTTCCTCATTAATCCTATTTTAATTCTTTTTAATTCCAATTCTTTAACTAACACACCCTCATCCCTACACTGTAAATACATCCTATTTCTTAGCTCTCACCATTCTGAAAATCTCTATCAAAATTCTAAAAAATTCTCTGAGTTCAAAGAAGAGTTAAGACTAATCAAGTGAAGTTAGCGATCGATCTTATTCCGTTGAAGACCGGAGCCACTCCCGACGATACCACGACGCCACAAGACTCTCTCTTTCTTCCTCTCTTTTTCTAGCACAAAACAAGTAAGTCCCTTCTTTCTCTATCGATTCATCTCAAAACGTGTTTCTAAAAACCCTATTCGACAAAAATGGAGTTAGGTTAGGTAAACCTTCTTTTAATAAGTTTTGTCATTTTTACTATGTTAAAATTCCACCCTAACTCTTCTAAACATCACTTCAAAATTATTCATCTAAGTTACTTTTGAATTGTTCAAAATTCTGGGCTAAATAAATAATACAACAAAATATTCATCAAAATATCATGAACTTTAACTATAACCCTTTATTCGATAATTAGTCATACATACCTCTAGAACATTCATAGGGTAACGATCTACCCCACACGCACACTTTTGATTCGTATCATGATATTTGGTTAGAATTTTTCATCTAAATAAAACAATTTTCAATAAAATACCATCACTTTATAAAAATACGTTTTTAATCGATATTTGAAAGTCTTTTGCAATTACATCTCTAAAACCCTCTTTAGAGGACCCGCTTGTGGATGGTGCGGATTATCGCACGCCTTTAAGATAGTAGAGCGAGATGCAGAGCTTCTCACAAAGAATATGGTCTCGAAAGGAATAAAAATACGATTTAAAAAGAATACAAAGTTTTTAAAACAAAACTAAACTTTGAAAAATTATATAATATTATGAATCCGTATTTTCAATAAAAACAAATTGTGAAAATTATCTTTTAAAATGAAAGATTGAAATTTTAATAAAATACCACCAACTTTACAAAATGAGTAGTTTTCATTAAAAGACCATAAGCTTTTAAAAACTAGGTTTTATTAATAAAATACCACTAAAATTAAAATATATGTTCATAAAAACTCTAAATAATATAAATCACCCTCGAGAATTAAACATTATTAAAGTATTTTTCATAAAACCCCCTCGAGGAATGCAAACAATATAAATACAATGTAAAAACAATAATAAATCTCTAAGGACTCTAAATTAATATAGATTTAAGCGGTATCATTTCTCTTGAGTCCCAAAGAGACGGAGAAAGTGAGTGCTTGCCTAATCAGGTTAGACAAATTAACAGAGTTATCAAATAGCAATTGTCTTAGAAAAATACATAAATCCTTCCGTCCATATGCAGCAGTTGTCTGATTACTCCCGAACATAAGAATTTCAACAGTTAAATCCATTCATATGAAATGTCTATAACTTGAAAACAAATTCGAACCTAAACTTGAACTTGAACTCGAACTCAATCTACTCGACTAACTTAAATCGACCCAAGATTGCAATTGACATGACTCGCATTCTACTCGACTTACTAGGCTTAATATTTCAAATTTGCAATCTATGGTTTCGATCAAGACAATTTATAATCAACCAATCACATTAACTAAGAATATCTTACAGTTATAATATATTATACTCGGGTGTTTAGGATAGTTTCTTGTGTGATCCAACAGAGTTTCTGGAGTACCGTATTAACCTATTTTTTTTCTATTTACTCGAATCTCAATATGGTCGACTACTCCACAGCTTGGAGTCCCGATACTAACATATGAAATGGGCCCATATTTCCTTACTCCTCGGGCCCCACTCTTGAGCTCCTGAATACTTCTACGGCTGCGTTGACATTCACACTTAGAATTTAATGTTAACATAATGACCATATAAAGACTTATGGATACATATACTTATATTCAGAGCTACACGTTTTTACTGGTCATTTACATTATTTCTTATATACTTGTCATTTTTCACTCTTACTCTACCTTTGGGACTTACCGAGCGCTAGTTCGTTGACGGGCATTCCACCCACCTTTATTTTCTTGAAATGTTCGTCAGATGCGGTCGAGACGGAGGAACTGGACGCTACAGAGGCGGATTACGACCAGATAGCTACTCGAGATTAGGTTAACTTCCTTTTTCTTTCAGCTTATGTATGCCACCTATTTAAGCATTTTCTTTTATTGTATTTACATTTTCAGTTGAACTCATGTATCTGTAAAAATTTCAAGTTTGAATGTAAATAATAATGATTGTTGAAAATTGTACAGTCTCCATTTATTCTTGCATTGTGTTTTATTTTTTCAATATGCTTAGTATATTTATTTAGGGAATGACCTTCTCTGAATAAATATTCCGCGGGCTTACCACGTCATCGTTTGCGTCCACTGGGAAGCGGGCCGTGACAGGTTTTATTGGTAGCCCATGCAGGTCAGTTCTGTATGAAGTCGTAAACAATATACCACAAGAATTAATAAATTCAACAAACATTTACATTTCTTGCATTTCCAAATTCCTTCAATCTATCCTAATCAGTCTTTTATATCAAGGTGATGGACTCTCCGAATAATACCGGCACCAACATCAATGACAACACTCTACCGCCTACTCTACCGCCACCTACCATTGCAGCGCCTATTAATGAGCAAACGGTGCTCCTTGAAACTATCAAGAGCTTATTAGAGGGACAGAGAGAGCAGAAAACCCTCATACACCAAGAGCTGGCTCGCCCTGAGGCGGAGGCACCTGGAGTTAATCAGTTTTGGGCACTGCACCCAAAGAACTTCTCGGGTAAAGGGAGCCCACTTAAAGAAGAAGAATGGGCTCAGGCGATTGAGGATGATCTGGCAGTGGACCAAGTGCAAGATATAACTTGGGTAGGAGTTGCTAAGTTGCAACTGACCGATAATTCTAAAGTATAGTGGAAGGATGAAGAGAGCCGTTTCGAGCAATCAATAGAGTGGAAGGCATTTCGAGACCTCTTCGATACCAAGTACTTTCTAGAGACTGCCCGCTTTGACATGGAGCAGAAATTCATCCATCTACAGCAAGGCTCGATGTGGGTCAAGTCTGTGGATAAATATGATGCTGAGTTTACCATGCTCGGCACGTAAATTAGTCTCAAGTTCAATTTTCTTATCTCATTTAAACACTTCTAACATAAGGTCATAACAGGTTTGCTGCACACCTCATTCCTACTACTGAGATCCGGGCACGACGATTTCAGTAGGGGTTAGACCCTGAAATCCAAGCTGCACTCGCTACAGGGGATTTCCCAGCCCACGAGCTTGCTTTGAAGGCTGCCTGACTCTATGAGGCAGTTGTGAAAAAAAAAGGCAGGCCGTAGTCGGTCAGTGTGAAAAGCCCTTTGCACCAGATCGCAGGAAAGGCTTCTTCCAGACCGGCTTTCAACGGACCATCTCGGAGGCCAGCTGGTTCGTTCGCCAACAACAGGCCAGACTTTTGCAGCTACTACAAATGAACAAGGCATATAGTGAAGAACTGTCGTAGGGAAAATAACTTGTGCTTGATTTGTGGTTCTTCTACTCACGCTATCGGAGTATGCCCCCAGAACCGAAAGACTAATGCAACACTCTGGTGCATTTATACCATATTTTATTTGAGTATTTTCTAATCTTGCGACAGTTTCTTGATTATTATCGTTTTGGGTATGGATAGTGCATTTGGTATCCGTGGTTAGTATCCGATCCGACCTGCATGATCGAAACCCATCATGGTTCTAGATTACGACATATCTTTGCTAGTACAGAGGATCCGTGCACATCTAGGTTCTATATACTTATATGATATTTTGTATCTGCATATCTTTTAAATAATACAAATAATAGTCAAATAATACATTTTAATATCTAGCATGGCCTGTTATCATACCCCATATTATATGTTTGCAATCATACATCGTGTTCATGTCCAGATTGATAAACAGACTCGTTTGGATTGCTACGTGATTTTACGTGTATCCGTTCTTGCGGGGTATACATTTTATTTAAATGGACATCGTATTATGGTTTTGGCTAATATGTATATTATTCATATTTTAAAACTAGATTTTTAGAAGAGGTCCAGGTATTTTTTGGAGTATTTTTGTATTAGCTATATAAACCCAAAAAATATATTATAATATTTTTAAAACCTAAACTAATCTCATAGTTATTATATAATATATATATATATATAATATTTTTAATAACTAAATAAATCATCACATCTCTCTCTCTTCTCACTCTTTCTCTCTCCTCTCGTACCCCCTCTCCTTCCCATATATATATATATATATATATATATATATATATATATATATATATATATATATATTATAAATCCTAATATATTTTTTCAGACCCCAGCTCTCTCTTTCCTCTTCCTTTCTCTGTTCTTCTTCTTCTTTCGCCACGACGAAAACCTAACCCTAGCCTCACCTCGCTTTCGTCGCCAACGTCCCAACCTCGTCACCTCACCATCTCACCTCCCTCATCATCACCCTCATCTCAACCTCCACTTCTCCTTTACCCGATCACCACACAACCCCAACTACGAACCCTGCATAACTCCCAACGAACTCGACCCCAAAAACCTCATCGTCGCAACCCCTCACCCTCGTCCCCCGACCTCGACCATCTTCACCAACCTCCTCTCATCCCTCTCCTCCTTCTCCCCGATAACCCTACAACCTCCTCCCCTGCACCCCTGCACCTAACCCATGACCCCGAGCAACCCAGAAACCCTCACCGCCGATCACCCTAACCTCGCCGTCACCACCTCCTCGCCCTCGTCACGCCCTCCACCACTTCCTCTCCTCTCCTTGCCTCCTCTCTTCTCCAACCCGAGAACACCCTGCACCTAAACCCCGACAGCCAAGGATCTACTGCTCTCGTCATCGACGGCAGCTATCGCCGCCTTCGTCGTCACCCCTTTCCTCTGTCCTCTGAACCCACAACCGAGTCAATCCCATTTCTCTTCTTCCATTATTTCTTTTTCTTCCTCTTCTTTATTTCTTTATTTTTCTTTATTTCTTGATTATTCCGGCCGCCTCACCGGAGTCGCTCACGTCGCCGACGATCCAGACGACCCAGTCATCGTTGTCGTCCAGCATAGTCACGTCGTTGATCAGCCAGGTCCAGTCCTGCACGTGCGTAGTTTGCGCACTCTAAGAAACGGGGCATGACAGGGCTTGTTTGGTATAAGAGAATAGGTTTTAGGTTAGCTGGGTTTGGATTCTTTTGTAGTTGGGTATTGGACCCAATACACTAATCAGTAAACCCATAATTTTAAGAACATGTCCTGCCATATTATTGTCTTGTCATTCGAATTCTTGAATTTTATCCTTCTCTTAAACTCTTTTATCTCAACGATTTGGAAATGACTTTGCATCTCGGCTTGGAATCCTTTTGGTTCCTTATTTTTTTAGATATATTTTTAGAATCTTTTTAAATCTTAAATTAGGGGCATGAGTTATTTAAAATATATTCTTGCTTATGGTTGAGAAGTTTACATATGAGAATTATTTTCCAAAATATATTATTGATGAGATTTTGGTGGAGATTGGTTGTAATTTGATATTATCTATATACATTAAAACTAATATATATTCATAACCTAATTTAAACTATACTATATATATTTATATTAAACACAAAATCTCTCTTTCTCTCTCCACATAACATATTTCTCTCTCATCAATTTTTATATTCTCCTTCTTCGTTCTTTAAGCCCACACCCTTTTTCGCCGACACAACTCCAGCCATATCCTAGAAGCTTAACCGAGCCATCAAAACTTGGTGTTGATTTGTATAGCGTCATGTTGTTTCCGTTCATCGCGTTTGTTTCGAGCAAGTTTACAACTTGCTACATGCTATACTTTATGAAATTTACTTATATGTTGTCGTATTATCATCATCATCATCATCATACAACTATATCTATATAATTTATACACCGTAGTTATTTAACGTTAATCAGTTTTATAATATACAATGCATGCAAGTTTACAACTTGCAACATGTTATAATTATATCTATAAATATATAAATCGTCATAATATTTCTTATTATTATCATTAATTAGTTTATAATCTGCATTTTATAACGTTATACAAAATATAGTTTGAAAGTATTATAGTTTACACATGAAATGTCATCGCAAAGCGGATACGACAAATCTGAAATTTACTGTACATCTTACCTTATAAAATTCATTATAAATTATAGAAAAATCATTAGCATACGTTCTTTTGTTCGTTACGAAGCTAACTCAGAATAATATAAATCTATGAAATGTTTAATTGCAAAATAAATTTTTTAAATAACGAAAAATATAAACAAAAGTATCTCTGAACTGCTGTCTAGGGAAATTCCAGTAGCAAACTTTCAATTTCGAACGCTCATAACTTTTTGTAGGGACAACTTGAGATACCTTAACTTATAAAAATGAAAATTTTATTGAATTATCTTTGTTTTGGTATATGACACGTCTCTTTTGGAGGACGTTTGTTATTTTTAAGTTATTTTTACTAATCAGGATAACGCTGAATTTCTAAACGGAACTTTCTTGTGCATGGTTAATCAATACCACTTTTATAGTTATTAATCGGTTTGAATATGTTATCTCTGTTAATGTTATTATATTAATATCTATATGAATAAAAACAGTACATGTGTTTTATTATTTAGCAATTATTACCGATTTATAGTGTTACGTTATCCGTTCGTATCCTTACCGATAATAGCATATCTAGTTGTATGTCGGAACATCATGATATCATTATACTACTATATTGGTACCACATGCTATCTGTTTGCATAATACTTGGTAATGGATATATAATGGTTATTACAGATAGATACATATGCATCCTAACATCAGTTTTGTTTACTGTGTTCCGATACTGATTACAGTTTCACATTTGGCATCTATTTGATACATATACATCACATGACATGTGCACGACACACTACATGACTTGCTACTTGGATCTAGTTATTAATGCCAACAATATTGACGTGATGTCCTGAAGGACGTGACTTGTTGTCTGTATAGATGAGAACTGTACATACATAATCCTGTGTTTGCATTAGATCTATATTGGCAATAACTGACTTGAACACAAACCTGGGAGTAAAGGGGAAATCAAGAATGTAACCGAAACATAACCTAAAAGGCTATTATTATATGTTTGCTGTTTTTCCGGGTGTTGCGGAATAATCATGTTTGCCATTTTTCCGGGCGTTACGGAATAATTACATGTTTGCCGTTTTTCGGGGCGTTACAGAATAATCTTGTTTGCCGTTTTTCCAGACATTATGGAATAATCCTGTTACCGTGGTCCCGTAGGGAATGAACGGGGCATAGAATGTTGGGTTTCGAGGAGGATTACATTAATTGATTTCAAAGACTATTAGAATAGATAACCTAGAAGCACAGTTTTAGCTTACACATCACACATCACATAAATACACATACCCTACTATTTCATATCTGTATTATTTATTTATATTCATGTTTACCTATCTCATTACATCCTGGTTATTACTGCTATTTTGATATTATGACGCACTAACGTTTGGGTTTTGCATGGCCCAGTTTCTCTATCTTTATCGCAGGCTGAACAGGAGTACTTTAGCCGTCAAGCCGAGCAGTGAGGAATTAAACATGCGTGGTTTAGAGATGTTTAATTTAGTTTCTTTTCCACAGTTTTATTTCTTCATGTGAGCCCATATTGGGACAAGTTTTCAGATGTTGTTTATTGAATTTAATTCGTTTTCGCTTATACATTTCCTTGATTCTTTTACTGTGGCAATTAGACATGTGCTAGCTAGTTTTATATATTTTCTGTTCTTTATATCCTATAGATAGCCGTAATGCGACTGTGGAGGGATGTTTCCTAGCCACATGTAGTATGGTTGGCTCTATCACATGCCGTAGTTTGTGCACTCTGGGAAACGGGATGTGACAACTAATAACCCTCCCGCTAGACTGGCGATCCAAGCTCCTCCTACCCGGTTAGCTCTACCAGCACCATTTACCCGCACTCAGACCGCTCAACCTCAATGTCAAGTGTTTAACCAGGCACAGAGGAAGGTGCCACAATGCTAAGCATTCACCATGTCGGTCGAAGAGGCCGAAGTTATGGGTCAGGTTATCACTAGTAAATCTCTTCTTTCTTTCCTTTCCAGTTATTTCAATTCCGATCCATCTTATATTTGTTATACCTAAACATATTCCATGTGAGTTCGGTGCAATCTTAGTAGCCATCCTATCTGCACTCGCGCTCTTCGACACTGGGGCATCGCATTGCTTCATGTTACAATGGTTCGTAAGAACTCATGCGATTCCAGTTAAGCCGCTCGTATCCAGCTGGAATGTTAGTTCAGGGAATGACGTTCTAAAATTAACCTTAGGATACGATCTGTGTTCAGTGGTCGTCTGCAGTCGAGAATTCTATTCAGACTTCAAGGTACTGGACATACCGAATTTCGACGTAGTCTTGGGAATGGACTAGCTGGGAACTTTCTTCGCTGCCATCGACTGGCGCTAAAGGAGGGTAGTGATTGAAATACCAGATCACCCATTTTTCTATTTCAAAAGCGGAGACCGGACTTTGGAGCCTAGCATTTTCCGAGAAAAACCAAAGAAGGCAAAGATTGCAGCGTTGCAAGCAGAATGATCGAAGCCAGAGGTCGTTAGAGAGTTCGAGGATGTGTTCCCTGAAAACATATCAGGTTTGCCTCCCGATCGAGCTCTTGAATTCAGTATTGATTTGCAACCCGGCGCACAACCAGTAATCAAAGATTCATATCGACTAAGTCCGAAAAGATTGAAGGAGATCCGTATTCAGTTGGATGAACTCCTGAAGAAAGGTTGGATCAGACCCAGTACCTCAAGTTGGAGATCTCCGATGCCGCTGGTGAAGAAGAAGAAAGGTACCCACCGGATGTGCGTGGATTATCGAGCTCTGAACGAATTAACGATTAAGAACAAGTATCCACTATCTCACATCGATGACCTTTTCGATCAGTTAAGTGGATCTTGTGTATTCTCAAAGTTAGATCTCCATTCGGCTTATCATTAAGTGAATGTCAAAGAGTCTGATATTCCGAAGACGGCGTTTAGGAATCGTTATGGCCATTATGAATATCTCATAATGCCATTTGGAGTAACCAATGCACCAGCCATCTTTATGAACCTGATGAATCAAGTTTTCCGAAAGTACTTAGACAGGTTTGTTGTTATCTTCATCGACGACATCCTGATGTATTCAAAGAATTAGAAAGAGCGCGTCGAGCACTTACGCATTGTCCTAGAGATATTACGACAACACCAGCTCTACGCTAAGTACGGCAAGTGTGAATTTTGGCTAGATCAAGTCGGATTTCTCGGACACTGTCGTTTTAGGCGAAGGAATCTCTGTAAATCCAGCTAAAGTGTCAACTGTCAGCGAGTGGTCGACACCAAAGACGGTGAAAAATATAAAAAGCTTCTTGGGCTTAGCAGGATATTACAGACGCTTCATCGAAGGATTTTCAAAGATCGCAGCACACCTGACCAAGCTCGCATGTAAAGACGAAGCATTCGTGTGGTCAGAAGCATGTGAGAAGGCTTTTATAGAACTCAAGTCGAGGTTAACCTTTGCACCTATTCTTGTAAAACCGGATCGATCTGGCAGATTCAATGTATATTGTGATGCGTCCGATAAAATATTAGGATGTGTTCAACATCAGCATGGAAGGGTTGTGGCTTTTGCATCAAGACAGCTAAAGGTCTATGAGCGCACTATCCAACGCATGATCTGGAACAGGCAGCTGTGGTCTTCGCACTCAAGATTTAGCGTCACTACCTTTTAGGAGAACTAGTGGATATATACACCGACCTCAAAAATCTGAAGTATGTATTTACTCAGAAGGAACTCAACATGCTGTAGAGAAGATGGCTAGAACTCATGGCGGACTTCGATATCAACCTACAGTATTATCTTAGAATGTTGAACGTAGTTCCTGATGCACTTAGTCGCCAACCTTTAGCAATAAATCTCACCGCTCAGTGGAAATTACAGCAAGAACTGCACGGATTGGAGATTGAAGTGGTTATGCCAGGTAACGGTTCATCTTTGATGTACTTACAAGTCCAGTCCACTCTTGTCAATCAGATCAAGGCAGCTCAAGCAAATGATGCCAAGCTAAAAAAGGTCTGAGAACAAATAGAAAGTGGTCTTCGAACTGACTTCATCATTCACAAAGATAGATCCTTACGGTATGCGTAACGACTGCAACATGATTTCATCCCTTTGAATCCTTTTCTTGTTTTCCCCAATAATCGTGTTTCGACTTAAAGGAAACGAAACTGCGAACCATTCGTCTTTGGTTGATCTTATTTTGTCAATCTTCTTAATTCCTTATTGTTTTCTTCCATTAACTATGATAGTAAGATTTGAGTGACTTAAATGGAGTTATGTGATTGTAATTATGAACTGCAGTATAGTTACAATGCAGTACTCTACTTGAGTGATTTGGAGTTCTGCCATTGATTTAGCTATGTTCTACTGCGTATCCTTATTCTTGATTATCTAATTATATCTTCTTTGTTAACTTATATCCTTCCCTGATTTTTAAATTCGATTTTTCTTCTTTATCTTTGTACCATTCTTGAATTCAATCCCAAATTACTTTTCTTTTATTCGAGTGCTTGCTTGCCGCTTTCTTGTAAACTACTCTTGAATTATCCTAACAGCATTTCCTCGTCTTCTTGGTTGTCTTATAGCGAATTACTTAGAGTACCGAATGATGGAGCGCAACGACGAAACACGATGACATCATCCTAATCTTGTTTCCTTATTCTGTTGTAACATTCTTCTTGAGTAATTTCAAATACGAAATTATTTTTAAGGAGGGTAGGATGTAATGACCCCAATATCACTATACCTTCGTGTTTTCTTTATTTAGTAAAATATTGTATTTATTTATTCTTAGTATTTTCTGTATATTTTGTCTTATATTAATATATTATTTTATTATTCTATCTATTTTTCCCAAACCATTCCTTTAAACTAAATCTTTTCCTATTTCAAATTAAACACAAGACCTAACCCAGCTCATAACCCAAATCCAATTTCAATTTCATTTTTTTTTATAAAACTATGAGCCCAAAAACCCACTTTCTTTCCAAGCAACAACATATATTTAATTCATGTTAAATATGTGCATGAACAATCTTGTTGATCATTGGTTAAGTGCTTGCATTATTATTCTATAGGCTACAAGTTCGAATCTAGGATCTTGCAATTATTTTTATTTATTTTTTAAACCCTCTCATAACCTATAAATGAGACATTTCATTTCATCTTCTTTTTAACTCTCAAAATGAATGCATATAATAATTAGTATGGTTATGAGTTATTATAATGACCATATTAATATTCTTTTATATGTTCTCTCCTACATTGTTCATCCTCCAAAAAATTATTTCAAATCTTCCCTTAGGGCTCTCAATGATTCAGCATCAAAGTATTGTACCATTCACAAACTTCGTAAGTGTCGTTTTATTTTTCTTTTCTTTCTTTCTTTCTTTCTTTTTTTCTTTCTTGAAATGTTCGTCAGGTGGCATTGAGACAGAAAAGATAGAAGCGTTTGAAGAGGAGTACAATCAATTCACAGCACAGGCTGATCTCTAGTTCTTTCCGCTTTCATTTCAGTAAACCACATGTTTAGGCTTTTATGTTTATTTTTCTTATTTCAGACATCATATATCAGTTTAAATCTTGTAAAATTGGGAATGTAAATATATAAAGTGGTTGAATTTTATTTTCACTTGTCTATTTTTGTCATTGTTATACCGCTTACATTACGCTTAATGTATTTGTTTTGAGAAATGGCTTTCTCGAAATAAATACGTCGCGGGCTTGTCATGTGCCATTACCACTCTTTTGTGAAGCGGGACATGACAGTATGGGAGTCGTTTATGCATGCTAGTTGGCCTTGTTCGAGAAGACTTGATGAAAGAAACTCACAGCTCTCCTTATTCTATACACCCCGACGGCATGAAGATGTACACGGATCTACAGCAACACTACTAGTGGCATGGAATGAAGCGTGAAGTATCAAGGAGCGTAGCAAAGCGTTTAGTATGTCAGCAAGTGAAGGCTGAATATCACAGAACTATTGGTCAACTTCAACCTCTACCAATCCCAGAATGGAAATGGCAGCACATTACCATGAACTTCGTGACTGCTCTCCCTCACAGCATGAAGGGTAACGACGCAATCTGGGTTATTGTGGATCGACTCACCAAGTCGGTTCACTTTATTCCATTTAGAGTTGACCAGTTGTTGGAGATAGTGCCCTCAGAGTCAATTATAGGATCACAGGCACGTGATTGCAATGATTGAGGGAGGACCTATGCCGATAGGACAGCTTACTCAAGATGATAGTATGCTATCTGGTTTATCTTTATCATCGTGTACTGCTTTAGGTGACCTTACAGGTCACTATTGCACGTTGATAGAGCCCCTAGGATTCTTGCTTGACTGCCAGCAGTATGAGGGCGATCATATACGTGGGAGCTGGGGTCTATAAGCACATCCTTAAAAGGTCCCTAGTCGTGGGAGTTTCGAGACAAGGCATCGATACTCCAGAGTAGACTAGTGTATACAGTCGAGACCCCGACGAGGGGCGGTGGCCGATCTCACAAGCCACTGGTGTCAGTTGGTTCACCTAAGATATATACAGGTGCTCATTGGGTTATGAGTACACCGGACAGGACTCGCCGGGAACATGCTAGTTGGTCTTATACCAGACATCAAATAGCAGTTCCCTGGTGACATGTGTACATGTTAGTTCATCGATCTGAGATCGTCATTTGTCTCGTGTGAGTTCCCACTGTACTTTGATTACTACCCTACCACGCTCAAAGGAGACATGCAAACAGGTTTTAGTTGGGTACAGTCCCGAGCCACATGGAGGCAGTGAGCAGATCTTCAGGGGTTCGTCTCTCCCAGTATTGGGGGTGAGGTCGCACTGTGTCTAGGAGAGCCATTACACGAAGTCCTTGGCCAAGGCAGGAGATTTACTGGTAGGTATTCCAGTAGTATCTCAGGGTGTTCTGAGCTACACTCTGACACGACTTGTACCGCTTTTGGGGGTCTGACTTTTACCAACCCCCTAGGCCCGCCATGCGATGCTCATAGACGAACGGACCGGACTGTACGGATATTATCACTGACAGGCTCAGTAGGGTGTCAGGATGAGTTCGCTCATCGACGTCCCTTTTGGTCAATACCTGGTAGCCTGTTACGTATGGCTAATACCTCTGACGTGCTAGTGGTTAAATCCACAGCCAAAGTATTGACGAGTCTTTAGAGTCCCCTACAGAAAGTTTCTCAAGTTTCGGAGAAAAAGCTGTAGAGGCCGTATGGAGATATGGCAGGGTTCGATCAGATACATGCGGTATTGCACGGATCATGATCGGACAGATAATACTAGTGGGCTTTGGTTTAAGACGGATCCTAGTATTGTACAGTGTAGATTTTGTCTCATTGCATTTGTATTCGGTTGGAATACAAATGCAGGTATGTATATACAGTAGCGGGGTTTCTTGTAATTTATTACGGGATCTGTTTTTTTGGAGTTGCCAGTTTGCTTTCCGTTTCGGCCATTTTCCTTTGTTTCTTTCCTCAGCTGAAAATTGGTGGAGGAGGGCTTATTTGCAATTGTGCAAATTAGCATTGTGGAGGGTGGTCTTTGTATATTGTTGCTTCATGATGATTCTACTTTCATTTGACTTCTTTACTTCATGATTGCTTGACTTTTGGAGTTATGATGGTTGATGGAGTGTTGGACTTTGTTTGTGATCATCTCTTCTCATCATCACTCTTTTCTCTCTCTTGCATTATTTTTGCTCACTCTCTCCCATCATTGTAGTAAGGGGCCGGCCATTAGAGGGGAAGCTGTCCAATTTTTAAGGGAGGGGAAAAATGTTGGTCTAATTTTTGTTTTGAAACAAAAATTCTAGTTCATCTCCAAAGTTCATTACCTCCACTAAAAAGGGCAACTTCATACAACCCCATGAGACATAGAGTTCCACACTATTCTACAGCAATTCTTGGACACGTCGACTCGCCAACTTCGTGCCCGAGTTGCCTCGGTCCAGAGGTGGGAGCCCGTAAAAGAACCCGGCGATGTGGTGCCCTTCCGACGAGGAGATGAAGACCGGAGATTTCGCGGGGAGATCGAGACGACGACGAGAAAACCGAAGGACACGGATCGCTCGGTATATCTCTCTGCCCCTTCTCTAGTTTGTTAGGAGTAGGTTAATGGCCCGATCCGGGATTTTAGTGCGCGGTAGTGCCGGTTTACAAGTTTCGTAAAAGTGTCGTTTCCGCATTTTGGCCTCGTTCAGGCGGCCGGGGCGCCGCCGTGCACTTACACTGGTATCAGAGCCACGCCATTAACCTAGTCTAGCTTGCTCTAACATATTTACAAGTTCGATCGAACAGATTTTCCGAAAACCCGATTTCTAAAACACAGTTTCTGTTGAAATTTTATAGTTGTCAAAAAATTATTTGGTGCATTTAAAAAATACAGGCAGGGATTTCTATGCAATCTGGGAAAATTTGGTGGAGTGTTGTTCCTGTTCAGCCGCGGAACCGTGGCCTTAACCCTACTTTGGCCGCGGTTCCGCCGCAGTAAGGTGGGATCACTGCACCAGATTTCTTCAGTTGGTTCCTGTGTTGGAAATGGGGTTTTTGGTATATTATTTTTGGGCCCGGATTTTCTTTGAGTGCTACAGTAGTGCTTGGGGCCCACTTCGGTAAATTTGATCAATCGAAAATTTTAAACATGTTAGTTCACAGTATTTACATTATATCTGCGACCGTGAATGTCATTTGATCGGTAAATCCTGTCTAACTGCTATAGCCCTTTTAGACGGATTTGCGTACGTGACATTCACGTTGATGTTCTGTGTTGTGCTGTGATGTTGCGGATTGGTTGTGGGGGATAGCCTGGATGCAATATTAGTACAGTTTGGTTGTATATGTACATTTGATATTGCGAGGCGAGCGTCCGACATGTGGACTGCCGTTACTGCCTGTTTGTATATTATTCTTTTGGGGCACGACCGGGCTGAGGTCGATATACCCATTGTATGTATATTTTACTTTCTATACTAGGATTACCCCACGGTGGGGTGCACGGATAGCCGGGTTCTAGAGGGCAACGGGCCCGCATCTCATGGCGTTGAGACGGAGGGGGCTTCATTCTAGAATTGGCGGGCTATTCACCGCACTCGTAGGGGGTACAGGTTGACCCAAGGAGGGGTACCCAAGTTACCGGATTCCGTGAAGTGCTGGGTGGTCCATTCACGTTGTTGAAGGGGGCTGCCTCGCTTCAGGTTTTAGCGGGTAACTTGCCGCGCCCGTAGGGGTCTAGGATTTCATTGCACAGGCTATCCACACGACCAGGTGAACGTCGGGTTTCAGTAGCGGCTCTATGAAACCCGGGGATCCCAGATATCTGTATTGTTCTGTGGTGCTTATTACATTTCTGTGATGTTGCATTTTTATCACGCCTTGAGCGAATATTATATATTGATATATATATACTAGTAGATGTTGTATATGTTTTGCATCCGCGCTAGTCCAGTCCCCGCTCTGTCGTTAGTTAAGTAACCTAACGGGTAATGACGGGACCCAGTGGCGAATGCGGATGGCATATACGTACATCATTATTTTCGTTCTTTATTGGTGTGATTAATTGATGGGACTGCATTGATTCGGATCAATGCAAGCTAAACAAACCTATTCTGATGTTGTTGGAACAATTTTTCAAAATGCTATTATTGCAAGGGCGTTCTCTTTTGTTTTGCACAGTGATATTCAGTTGGAATATCCTGCACCTCAGTCGACGAGGCAAGGGCCGAAATCCCTTCACCGGGAGTGACCCCTTGGACAGAAGTTTGCGTCAGGGCAATAACTTCACTATAGTCGTTTACTTTTGCTTTGCATCGTGGTATTCAGTTGGAATATCCTACACCTCATTCTACGGGGAAAGAGCCGAGATCCCTTCACCGGGAGTGACCTCTTTAGCAAAGGTTTTCATTACTATATTTTTATAAAGCTATCCGGTTCCTTCAACGATATCAAGTTCATTATGTTAAAGGTTTTTCGCCAAAAACCATTCGTAGCCCTCCGTCATTTCAGTTAATTGTTCGGTAGTATTCAAGCTGTGTATTTTGACCTACTCCAAGGCATACTGATTGGTAGCTACCAGATATTTATCTGTTGCATAGATAGATGCGTTGGTTTGGGACAGTCGTACTACTATTTTGGCCTACGTCAAGGGTATGTACGGGTGGGTTCAAATTAACCTGGACAATGACAGGTAGAACTTGACATGCGACTTATGACATTTTGACCTCACGCCAAGGTCATAAGAGCATGGGGCAAAAATTCACATCGGGAGTTTCTAAAGAAACTGAAACTTGCCAGATATGCGCATACCTTCTGGAGTGTGATAACGTGAGTGGAGTCCATCACATTATCATGCGATGATAGTTGGATCCCGATTCCCACTGATGAGTTAGTTTACTCCTCGGGTGATCCCGACTAATTCTTCTTTCAGGTTTGGAGGAGAATTTGACGTTACAGTGGGAGGTTTCCTGATTAGATAAATTGGTAACCATTCTGATCTAGGTTAGAGTGCACGCTGAGTGTTTCTTTTCTCTCTCTCTTTGGCAGCGACCATTTGCCCGACTCTAGACTATGACTCTGTGACCAAGTTGACCGAACCTTCTTATAAGACTGGCTTTTGGATTGTCCGAGTTGCATACCTCATTGCCACTCCTACTTATACCCTTTTCTCCAGGACACCCCGTATTACTACGAACGTCCACTTCCATTGGACAAAACCATCGTATGGTTATATACGAACTCGAAGGAATTTATTCGAGGATGGTTTCCAGTTCTGGAGAAAACGAATAGGACTATTCAATTGACTTTTCCTTTTACCTTCTCTCAGGTTGCGAGCGCTCCTTGGATTAGGGGATAGTACACCCGTTACGCCTATTGGATAGTCATCTTCCAAACCTTAGGCTGGTGCCGAACGGTAGGGAATGAAGAAAGCCAATTAGCCTAAGTGTGGTGTACAGAAGGTATTGAGTTAAGACAAATAAAGGGATTAGAAGGAGGGCAAAGTAAATTGCGACTGCTATTCACGACCAAACCAAGTATTTCATTACCACTCCCACTTCACCTTTGTATTTCTCCAGGACACTCCGTATCACTACGAAGATCCACAGTTTATTGGATATTCCATCGTATGGTTATATACGAACTCGAAAGGAACTTGTTCCAGTTCGGGGATGGATTCTGGTTCAGGAGAAATAGGAATAAGGTTTATTCAGGTGTCTTTTATCTTTACCTTCTCTCGGGTTGCGAGTGCCCTAGGATTAGGACAGTACACCTATTATTTTTATTGGATAGTCTTCTTCCAAACCATAGGCTGGTGCCGAACGGTATGGAAGGAAGAAAACCATTTGGCCTAAAGGGGTGTGCAGAAGGTAATGACTAAAGACATATGAAGGGATTTGGAGAGATGGCAAAGAAATATACGGTTACAGTTGTGAATCTGGATAATGGAAGAGGCATTACTAGGAATACCCGGATACCCCTACGAAACATTTCAATGTTTCAGTTTCACCGTGTACTGTCAAAAGAAAACGGATTTCCCAATTAGACACTTGCTCCAGGGTATGTATTTACCAGGTATGATTCACTGTATGGTTTTACAGATGATAAGTGGGAGTAAGTTATTGGGAATTAGGTGATTGTCCTCATTATATCGGAATTCGTTGTAATTGGTGATATTTGAGGAAATCACCTGGGTAGTTTGCCGGATGGCAAATATTTGGTTTTGAATATCCGCTGTTATGCACCAATTTCAAATTGATATATCTGTACGTCTATTTTTATAGAGTGAGATATACCTTTTTGAAATTATGTCCATGACATTTACCTATATCAGTGGATGGTTAGGTAAGGAGCATTAAACAGCTGTGTAATTCTTCTTAACTATAAGTACAGTTTTCAACCTACGACACACAGGGAGTGAGTTATTAGACTCAAGGGACTTGTACAGAGTATTGTATATTGTCCAGTGTCCATTAGGACAGAGGGGATGGTCCTCGTACTATATTCAGTTTACTTATAACTTCTCTAGTTTTTAGACAAGTGTTTCGTAGAAACACAAGGTCTGAGTTTTGAGATGTTATAGGTATAAGAGTAAAGTAGAGAACCAGATGTTGCAAGTATCGAGATTCTTCAAGGTGATCGAAGATGTAGATACTTGTGTATGGTATTCAGCTGATAGTAATGGTTTTAAGAGAACTTGCTTCTCTTTCAGGTTACTCATAATTGGAAGCACTCCTAAGTTGGGTAACGCTGATTGGCCTCTTTCTATTTACTTGACATGCACTGGAGACAGCTGCATGATTTGAATCTGGTTCAATTAAATCAGTGCATCTGTTTCTATATTGGATATAGAACGGTTCATATCTTAACGATGTTAAGGTTCGGGGAGTTGTCCGGCTTATGATTAAAACCAAACTCTGGATAACTCAAGGCACGTTTCTGTAATGGCAGTTTGTGGGTTGACCCAGGCTATGACGAGGGTTGACTTTCTACCATCTGGAAGATCAATAGTGATATTGTTCTAGACTCGCCACAGTTTTAAAAGAAATGGATTTTTTCATAAAACAGTAGTGGGAGTATGGTAGAACTGGAAGTGATTCCAGAACCGCAAACGATTACTGAATATTTGATAAGAACCTAAAGATTCAATCTGATTTGACATTCCATTGGCCACTCCGCAGATAAGTTGGGTAACCTCAGGCACCCGAGAGGTACTCCGGTAGCCTCAAGGACGGTGACAGGGAGGTTCTTGTTTACCCAGACTTGCCATTGCTGTTGTTCCAGACTGTGAGACCAGGCAGGAGGATGAGTATAGCGTCGTTCTAAACAAGCTTTAGAAGTGCACGTGTATATGATTCTGCCAGAGGGTTGTCGTAGTCAGTGGGAGCAGCGGAAGCATTAGTGGACAAGAGGGTTATGTCTATTTATAGACTAAAGTAGATATAGCGGAGATAGATCATCTATTTCTGAGGTGACAGTCATAGGTTTGACTTCATCAGAATAGGGGATGGATCTGTTAAGAAAGTAGTAGGGTGTGATGTCCTGGTATTTGGATGACATACACAGAGTAGGAAGTGATATTCCTATACTACGATCGGTTATACTTTGGTTGTCACACAGTGGTTTCTCCACATAGGAATTGAGTATTATATCAGACATTCTGGTTACTAGATCTATAGTTTTAGATCTAGATTTAGGAAGTGTCCCAATCAGGGTACTTAGACAGCATTCTAAAGGTGTTTTAGAATGGGCGACTCCAGGCACGGTAGGCTACCTGCAGGTGGTGGAGTCACCCTCTCTAAAGGTGTCTTACAGACTAAAGGGGAGAGGGATGTGCATGATTGGCAGATCACTTGCTTAGGCAATTGAGTCAATCATGAGATGTCAAGTACCACACCAGATGTTGTTTTTGCACTAAATGCAATAAGTTGATATTGATCCAATCTTGGAGAAACATTCGGAAGCAGTTTTAGAACATAAGTGGATGTTCTAGGAATATGATAACGACAGCCTCATTTAGAAGACAGTTATCATTCCAGGCTTCCAAGGTGACCTGGACGACAGGGTAGCCGTCAGAGTTATAGTTTTCCCTCTGACGAGGGGCAGTATTTTGGACAGGTGATCCAAGCAGATACTGAGGGAGGCATGGCGCAGGATACTGATTAAGTTCAGTTGACGATACAGTCTAAGAAGTTTGGATTTGGAGTTCATTTATTAACTAGGTCCCATCAGATATCCAGACACATTCTAAGACAGGTGTTGCTCATTTCGGGAGATGGGATTCTCCACGAACTTGAGATTAAGAGAGACATAGAAAGAAACATCAAAGCGGATCCACTCACTGAGGCTATTCCTTGAACGCAATAGTTTCGCAAACGGGTTTTGTGAGACTGATTAGTAAAGGAGTTGGGTGTTCGGTATCACACGGGCTGTGAGTATGCGACATCGCAATAATTAGTCTTGAGTGCAAGTGGGAGATTGTTGGAGATAGTGCCCTCAGAGTCAATTATTGGATCACAGGCACGTGATTGCAATGATTGAGGGAGGACCTATGCCGATAGGACAGTCTTATTCAAGATGATAGTATGCTATCTGGTTTATCTTTATCATCGTATACTGCTTTAGGTGACCTTACAGGTCACTATTGCACATTGATAGAGTCCCTAGGATTCTTGCTTGACTGCCAGCAGTATGAGGGCGATCATATACGTGGGAGTTGTGGTCTATAAGCATATCCTTAAAAGGTCCCTAGTTGTGGGAGTTTCGAGACAGGGCATCGATACTCCATAGTAGACTAGTGTATACAGTCGAGACCCCGACGAGGGGCGGTGGCCGGTCTCACAAGCCACTGGTGTCAGTTGGTTCACCTAAGATGTATACAGGTGCTCATTGGGTTATGAGTACACCAGACAGGACTCGCCGGGAACATACTAGTTGGTCTTATACCAGACGTCAGATAGCAGTTCCCTGGTGACATGTGTACAGGTTAGTTCATCGACCTGAGATCGTCAATTGTCTCGTATGAGTTCCCACTGTACTTTGATTACTACCCTACCATGCTCAAAGGAGACGTGCAAACAGGTTTTAGTTGGGTACAGTCCCGAGCCACATGGAGGCAGTGAGCGGATCTTCAGGGGTTCGTCTCTCTCGGTATTGGGGGTGAGGTCGCACTGTGTCTAGGAGAGCCATTACACGAAGTCCTTGGCCAAGGCAGGAGATTTACTGGTAGGTATTCCAGTAGTATCTCTGGGTGTTCTGGGCTACACTCCGACACAACTTGTACCGTTTTGGGGGGTCTGACTTTTACCAACCCCCTAGGCCCGCCATGCGATGCTCATAGACGAATGGACCGGACTGTACGGATATTATCACTGACAGGCTCAGTAGGGTGTCAGGATGAGTTCGCTCATCGACGTCCCTTTTGCTCAATACCTGGTAGCCCGTTACGTATGGCTAATACCTCTGACGTGCTAGTGGTTAAATCCACAGCCAAAGTATTGACGAGTTTTTAGAGTCCCCCATAGACAGTTTCTCAAGTTTCGGGCGAAACGCTGTAGAGGCCGTATGGAGATATGGCAAGGTTCGATCAGATACATGCGGTATTGCACGGATCATGATCGGACAGATAATACTAGCGGGCTTTGGTTTAAGCCGGATCCTAGTATTGTACAGTGTAGATTTTGTCTCATTGCATTTGTATTCGGTCGGAATACAAATGCAGGTATGTATATACAGTAGCGAGGTTTCCTGTAATTTATTACGGGATCTGTTTTTTTGAAGTTGCCAGTTTGCTTTCCGTTTCGGCCATTTTCCTTTGTTTCTTTCCTTGGCTGAAAATTGGTGGAGGAGGGCTTATTTGCAATTGTGCAAATTAGCATTGTGGAGGGTGGTCTTTGTATATTGTTGCTTCATGATGATTCTACTTTCATTTGACTTCTTTACTTCATGATTGCTTGACTTTTGGAGTTATGATGGTTGATGGAGTGTTGGACTTTGTTTGTGATCGTCTCTTCTCATCATCACTCTTTTCTCTCTCTTGCATTATTTTTGCTCACTCTCTCCCATCATTCTAGTAAGGGGCCGGCCATTAGAGAGGAGGCTGTCTAATTTTTGGGGGAGGGGAAAAATGTTGGTCTCATTTTTGTTTTGAAACAAAAATTCTAGTTCATCTCCAAAGTTCATTACCTCCACTAAAAAGGGCAACTTCATACAACCCCATGAGACATAGAGTTCCACACTATTCTACAGAAATTCTTGGACACGTCAACTCGCCAACTTCATGCCCGAGTTGCCTCGGTCCAGAGGTGGGAGCCCGTAAAAGAACCCGGCGATGTGGTGCCCTTCCGACGAGGAGATGAAGACCGGAGATTCCGCGGGGAGATCAGGACGACGACGAGAAGACCGAAGGACACGGATCGCTCGGTATATCTCTCTACCCCTTCTCTAGTTTGCTAGGAGTAGGTTAATGGCCCGATCCGGGATTTTAGTGCATGGTAGTGCCGGTTTACAAGTTTCGTAAAAGTGTCGTTTCCGCATTTTGGCCTCGTTCAGACGGCCAGGGCGCCGCCGTGCACTTACACCAGTCAACCGAGACGTTGGTAAAAAAGTATATGGAATTGAGTAGAAATCTAAAGTAAAATTTAAACATTCAAGATGTACCATACTTATCTTGATACCCATAAACTCATGTAAGAGATCGTGAGATTACATGGGTATCTGTCTGCATCGTCTCTGATCGTGATACTAGATTTCAATCATAGTTTTGGCAAAGTCTGCAAGCTAGCCCGAGAACGAGTCTGAATTTTAGCACGGTGTATCATCCCCAAACAGACGGACAATCCGAGCAAACAATTCAGATCCTGAAAGATATGCTGAGAGCCTGTATGTTAGACTTTAGAGGTTCGTGAGAAGATCACCTATACCTTGTGGAGTTTTTATATAACAACAGCTACCGGGCAAGTATTCGGATGGCACCACTCACAGCACTGTATAGACGAAATGGTCATTCCCCGTTGAGTTGGGACGACGTTGAAGATCGTGAACTCCTTAGACCAGAGATGATCATGGAAACTATGGATGTAGTTCACACGATCAGGGAAAAGATGCGCATAGCCCAGGACCGACAGAAGTATTGGGAAGATGCAAAGCGTCGACACCTGGAGTTCCAACCCAGAGAGAATATGTTCCTGAAGATCTCTCCGAACAGAGGAGTGATATATTTTCGCAAGAGGGGTAAACTCGGTCCAATGTACATCGGACCATTCGACATACTCGAACGAATTGGAGAAGTGGCATACCGCTTGGCATTACTACCCTCATTGGAAGGAGTGCACAATGTGTTCCACATATCTCAGCTACGACGATATGTGAGCGACCCCAGCCACATACTCGATCATAAGAGCTCACTGTTTAGACCGATCTGACTTGTGAGCAGCAACCAGTCGAGATCTTCGATCAGAAGGTGAAGACACTACGAAACAAAGAGGTGAACTTAGTCCGAGTGATGTGAACGAAGGATTCGCCAAGAGAACCAATTTAGGAGAAAGAAGACGATATGCGTGCGAAATACCCTCACCTTTTTGAAAATTAGTCTTTGTGTAAATTTCAAGGACGAAATTTTATAAGGAAGGTAAAATGTAACGAATCTGAAATCTCTGTATAAAATTAACTTGTTTAATGTATAAAAAGGTTATTTCAGCCTGATTAAGAGTTATAAATTACTTTTGTTCAACAAAAACAAGAAACAACTTGCAGCTCATAGGTAAAGCATCTGCACTGCTGTGACATAGCCTGTGTGTCTGATTCCCATCAATCCCAATTATTTTTTAATATTTTTTCCTTTTAACTTTTCGGAAGCCCAAGAGTTGCACGTACAATATATGGATAAACGAAAAGTTTCAGAAAAATAAAAAAGGATAAATGAAGTTTTAATTACGAGTTAAGCACGTGACACGAATCTCAAGGCAAATGGAGCAAATTCAAATGCCGAAAACCCTCCAAAAACCACTACTGGCGGTCCAATCTTGCTCAAACGACTCCATTATTTGCTCGTGCACCCTTTCAGCTCTCATCTACTCCCCTGTATTGTTTGATTACTCTACAATTAATCAGAGACCTTTCATTTTCTCATTAATCCTATTTTAATTCTTTTTAATTCCAATTCTTTAACTAACACACGCTCATCCCTACACTATAAATACAACTCATTCTCTAGCTCTCACCATTCTCAAAATCTCTATCAAAATTTTCAAAAATTCTCTAAGTTCAAAAAAGAGTTAAGACTAATCAAGTGGAGTTAGCGATCGATTTTATTCCGTTGAAGATCGGAGCCACTCCCGACGATACCACGACGCCATAAGACCCTCTCCTTCTTCCTCTCTTCTTCTAGCACAAACAAGTAAGTCCCTTCTTTCTCTATTGATACATCTCAAAACGTGTTTCTAAAAAAACTATTCAACATAAATGGAGTTAGGTTAGGTAAACCTTTTTTTAATAAGTTTTGTCACTTTTACTATGTTAAAATTCCACCCTAACTCTTCTAAACATCACTTCAAAATTATTCATCTAAGTTACTTTTGAATTGTTCAAAATTCCGGGCTAAATAAGCCATACAACAAAATTTTCATCAAAATACCATGAACTTTAACTATAACCCTTTATTCGATAATTAGTCATACTTACCTCTAGAACATTCACAGGCTAACGACTTACCCTACATACACACTTTTGATTCATAGCACAATATTTGGTTAGATTTTTTCATCTAAATAAAACAATTTTCAATAAAATACCATCACTTTATAAAAATACGTTTTTAATCGATATTTGAAAGTCTTTTGGAATTACGCCTCTACAACCCTCTTTAGGGGACCCACTTGTAGATGGTGTGGATTATCGCACGTTCTTGAGATCGTAGAGCGAGATACAGAGCTCCTCATGGAGAATTCGGTCTCGAAAGGAATAAGAATACGATTTAAAAAGAATACATAGTTTTTAAAACAAAACAAAACTTTGAAATATTATATAATATTATGAATCTGTATTTTCAATAAAAACAAATTATGAAAATTATCTTTTAAAATGAAAGATTGAAATTTTAATAAAATACCACCAAGTTTACAAAAGGAGTAGTTTTTATTAAAAGACCATAAACTTTTAAAAACTAGGTTTTATTACTAAAATTAAAATCTATGTTCATAAAAACTCTAAATAATATAAATCACTATCGAGATTTATTTTTAAACAATATTAAAGTATTTTTCATAAAATCCCCTCGAGGAATGCAAACAATATAAATACAATGTAAAGAACAATAATAAATCTCTAAGGACTCTAGATTAATATAGGTTTAAGCGGTATCATTTCTCTTGAGTCTTAAAGATTCGGAGAAAGTGAGTACTTGCCTAATCAGGTTAAACAAATTAACAGAGTTATCAAATGACAATTATCTAGAACAAAACACAAATCCTACCGTCCATGTGCAGCAGTTGTCTGATTACTCCTAAACTTAAGAATTTCAATAGTTAAATCCATTCACATGAAATGTCTATAATTTGAACACAAACTCGAACCTAAACTGGACTTTAAACTCAACTCGAATCCAAACTCGAATTTAAAGTTGAACTTGAACTCAAACTCAATCTACTCAACTAACTTGACTCGACCCAAGATTGCAATTGACACGACTCGCATTCTACTCGACTTATTCGACTTCATTCTTCAACTTTTGTAATCTATGGTTTCGATTAAAACATGTTATAATCAACCAATCACATTAAGTAAGGATATCTTACAGTTATAATATATTATATGCCGGGTGTTTGGAATAGTTTCTTATGTGAATCCAACGGAGCTTCAGGAGTCCCGTATTAACCTATTTTTTCTATTTACTCGAATCTCAGTCGGGTCGACTCCTCCACTGCTTGGAGTCTCGATATTAACATATGAAATGGGCCCGTGTTTCCTTACTCCGAAGGCCCCACTCTTGAGCTCGTGAATACTTCTGCGGCTGCGTTGATATTTGTAACAACCCTATATTTCCTATACAAATTTTTTCAAAATATTTTTTTCAAAATACATAAAGGGGTATTTTAGCCTGAGCACAAGATATAAGTAATTATTTTGCTTTTTAATTACAAGTTAAAAGAATGTAACAACTCCATTTTTAGTGTACAAAAATTTGCTTTAAAATTAATGTATACTTGGAGTATTTACATTTACTGTTATAATTTTAAGTAATTTATTAGCTCCATAATTACAAGAAGGAACTTGTGGCTCATTGGTAATACCTTGCACTGCAGAACCAAGCCACCAGAGTTCAAATCCCATACCCTACATTATTTTTAATATTGATTTTTTTAAAACCTTTAGAATACTAAGGGTTTACACGTGCATATCTCACAAAAACCCCACTACACTAAAAAATGTAACATTGCCAGAGGTTAGATGAACCGGGGGGGATCCCGGCCACCTGACTCGGCCGGGAATCGGCCAAATAGGCCTTGACTCGGTCGACTCAGTCCTCCGACCGAGTAACGGCCGAGTCGGCCCATTCCGGCGACGACCCCAACATGAAAGCTGTGTCTTTTCACATTCCCTATGCACTTGCAAAATTTTAGCCTTAGACTATTTCCAGAGATCTTTTAAAACCCCAATTACTCCACTTTTAATACATTTTTAATACGTTTTATCACATTTTTCATTTTACCCTTTCATCTACCCTAACCATAGCCTAACCCTATAAATACCAATCCTACCCTCTACCCTCTCACCCCAAAAATTCTGAGCCCACTCTCTCAAAATTCCAAGAATCTTGTGCACTTTGAAATCGAGCTCGAGGCGAAGCTCCGACAAATTCCCGGCGGAACTTCCGGCGATCGTTCTAAGAACTCCCGGCGACGACGCAACACATCGGCGTTTCCCCTACTTCTATTTCACTCTCTTGTGTGACCTAAAATCCGTAAGTCCCAAATTCTATCTATCTCTTCTATCTAAAACTACGGTTTTTACAAAACCCGACGGAATCGGAACAAATCCGATTTCCGATTCGGTTTCTTATAAAATTCCACTTCTCACTAATACAATCATACTTAAACTTCCTCATGATGACTATTAAACACTAATCAACAAAATTGATCAAGTTTCATCACATGAAATGATAGCTATTTCAATTTATCGTATTTTTTCACTTAAATACCACATTGTTTCAACTTTACATTTAGCTCCATTAAACTTGCTATACCTTTAAAGTAGAGCACGAGGTAATGACATCCCTCCTCACACACTCATATACAACCTAACACGATACCATCGAAATCTTAAAATACGAGGAAACAATATTTTCATTTAAATACCCTTGACTTAATAAAACCATTACTAAAAAATTTAGTATTGATACACTTGTTAAATAAATATCTCTTATTGTGAAAATACGATAAGTTGTGGGCATCAGTCGTTTATCTAAACCTGACTTTGTGGTGTCTAGGCTAGGCAAGTGAGAAAGGTAACTTTAAAAGGTCCGTCTCACGGCGATTCGTGAGCGGATCCCTCTTTTCTTCACCTGTACTTACCTGGCCACAATTGGTGGTGAAGAGGCGATTTGAAGCATCTCACAAGTTGTCGTTTGGACCAGTTAGGAATAGTCTAGTTGACTTAGGAGACCCTAAAACATAGAATACGGAAAATTGATATCTTTACAAATAAATACCAGTTACTTCATAAAACCGTTTTTTAAAGGATTTGGTATTTTACAATCTTTGCAAAGCGCTTCTACAACCCATTTTGGGGAACCCGTTCGGGATGGTGCTGATTATCTCACATTCTCGGGCTTAGTAGTGCGAGATTCAGACCTCCGTAAGGAGCAATCGGTCTCGAAAGATTTAAAATACGACATCTTAAGAAAATGAGATTTTTAGAATATAATAAATATATTAAAATTATTTTTGTATAAATATATGTATATTTATCATTAAAATACCTATTTTGTTAAGATATAAATATTCCACTTTTTTCAAAAAATCACAAGAATAAATTTTACACAAAAATACCATGAATTCCAAATAAATCAATATTACAGATAAATACTTTTATTTATGGAACTAGGATATTTTCACTAGAAATATCACAATATAAAATCCACATTCATTACAACTCTAAAGACGAATAATAAATGCTTAGGGAGTATTTTGAAAAATATATAAAAGTATTTTTACATAAAATCCCCTCATGTTCTATAAATTACCCTAAGGATTCTAATAAATATAGGTTTAAGAAATAATCAAGACTTCAATTTACTTTCTAATTGTCTGACTCGGTTTGAGTCTCAGTATAATCTGACTTGAATATGATTCAAGTACAATCTACAGTCTACAATCTACAGTCTACAATCTACAGTTTACAATCTATAATCTACAAGCTTCAATATTACAATTCAACATGAATCTATGAATCCAATTATCAATCTATACAACTTGACTGAACCGAACCATGGATATACATCCATTTACATGATTCTCCAGATATTCCATTTACATGATTATACAGTTACATCCGTTTACTGATATCATGGTTTTGGTCAGTCCTCCCATTATACAATCTATACAGTTTACAATGCATGCCAACAAAATACTACAATACAATCAAAACACTACGGGGTTTAAGGGGTAGATTGGTACTGAAGGTGTTAAAAGTGGCATGAGACGGTAAGATTAAGACATCGAACATGAATCCAGTTGCTGTTGTACCGTGGCATAAATGGTTTCTTGAGTTCCTGATACCTTAGTCTCCGGGGCAAGTGAGACTCCTCTCGTATACACTGGCATCCTTCTGTACCAAGCTACAAACAACAGCGTTAACACTAAATACAACAATATAACAATAAAATACAACTGTAAAAGCTACTCTCTCTCTCTCTCTCTTACTCTCTGTCCATTCTATTTCTCCTCTTATTTTTGGGACTTACCGAGCGATCTGTTCGCTGACGACATTCTATTTCTTTCTTCTTTGAATGTCGTCAGGTAATTTGGAACCGTCAGAGATCGAGCCAACTGCAGAAGACTTGGATCAGTACAGCGAAGACCCTGAGCTCTAGACATTGTATATTTTCTTTTCAATACCTTTAATTTCCTGTCATGCCATTGTTTAGGCATTGCTTTTATTTCAGTTGTATTTCCTTTTCATGCATTGTACAAAAGAATGTTAATAAATAAAGTTGCTATTTTTATTATACCTTGTCTCTTGTGTATATTTTCTTTTATATTGCTTAGCTACGCTTAGCGTATTTGCTTCTGAGTAAATATGTAGCGGACCGGTCGTGCCCCCTTCGCCGTATACCGGGAAGCGGGGCGTGACAGGTTTTGTTGGTGGCCCATGCAGGCCAGAGTTGTATGGAACACTGCCATGCAATTCTGTTCTGCGTGAACAACCTAAGCAATATAACACAAGAACCAGCAACTAAAACATTCTTTACAATCATATTCCTTGAATCCCATCATTTCTTATTCTTTGAATCATATACTTTGAATCTGTCCTAACCTAAAAAAAATTCATTCAAGGTTATGGATTCACCAAACAACACCAGCACCAATATCAACAACACACCTCCACCACTACCACTCACACCTGTCATTCCTGCTCCACTCAACGAGCAAACGGTTCTGCTTGAGGCAATCCGCAGCCTCCTAAAGGGACAGCAGCAGCTCTTGAACCGTCCCGAGGCTGAAGCACCTGGGGTGAAGCAATTCAGAGCTTTACATCCCAAACAGTTCTCAGGAAAGGGGAGCCCACTGGAAGCTAAAGAATGGGCACAAAGTATCGAGGATGATCTGGCTGCAGCACAAGTGCCAAAGATAGTTTGGGTCCGAGTTGCAAAGCTGCAACTCACGGATAATGCACGGAACTGGTGGAAGGCGGAAGAAAGCCGTCTTGATCAGCCCATTGAATGGAAGACTTTTCGCGATAAGTTCGACGCGAAGTACTTCCCTGTGACTGCCAGGTTTGCCATGGAACAACAGTTCATTCATCTACAACAAGGTTCGATGTGGGACAAGTCAGTAGATGAGTATGACGCTGAATTCACCATGCTCAGTCGATTTGCGGCACGCCTGATACCGACGGATGAGATCAGAGCCCGTCGATTTCAACAATGTTTGGACACGGAAATCCAGGCTGCACTAGCCACAGGGAAATTTTTACTCATGAAGATGCTTTGGAAGCTGCCCGCAGTTATGAGGCAGTGATAAAGGCGAGGGGAAGACCTCAATCTGCCGGTTTGAAATGTCCTGCCACTCAAATGGTAGGAGGAGCCTCTTCCAGGCCAACGTTCGAACCCAGGAGAACTGAAGAACCCAATAACCAGCCAATACCACATTTCTGTTTCCATTGCAAGAGAGATGGACATTTGATAAAGGACTGTAGGCACGCAAAAGGCCTGTGACTAGTTTGTGGCACGTCCAATCACAGAATTGAGACCTGTCCATATAGATACAACTCATCTCACACACCTACCAACTATCCGCAGCGTCCAACTATCCAGGCTCCTGCAACTCGTCCTGCACTCCCAGCACCACCTCCACACAGAACTCCTGCACAACCTACTCGCCAATTCCAACAGGCAATGAGGGACATGCCTCGAGGGCAAAGAAACAGGCCCCAAGGACAGAATGTGCCTCCAGTTAGAAGGAATGTACCACGGCGACAGACATTCACATTAGCAGCCGTAGAAGCCGAGACTGTAGGTCAATGTAACACCGGTAAGTCTTTTTCATATTTTTAAACCCTTGCACCATCTTGTTATACACTATCTATACTCTAGTCACCAAAATTTCCTTGAATTTGTTACACTTTCCTTTTACAAATTATGAGGACGAAATTTTTATAAGGAGGGTAGAATGTAACAACCCTATATTTCCTATACAAATTTTTTCAAAATATTTTTTTCGAAATACATAAAGGGGTATTTTAGCCTGAGCACAAAATATAAGTAATTATTTTGCTTTTTAATTACAAGTTAAAAGAATATAACAACTCCATTTTTAGTGTACAAAAATTTGCTTTAAAATTAATGTATACTTGGAGTATTTACATTTACTGTTATTATTTTAAGTAATTAATTAGCTCCATAATTACAAGAAGGAGCTTGTGGCTCATTGGTAATATCTTGCACTGCTGAATCAAGCCACCAGAATTCAAATCCCATACCTTTCATTATTTTTAATATTGATTTTTTTAAAACCTTTAGAATACCAAAGGTTTACACGTGCACATCTTATAAAAACCCCCACTACACCCAAAAATGTAACATTGCCAAAGGTTGGATGAACCGTGGGGGGGGATCCCGGCCGCCTGACTCGGCCGGGAATCGGCCAAATCGGCCTGACTCGGCCGACTCAGTCCTCCGACCGAGTCACGGCCGAGTCGGCCGATTCCAGCGACGACCCGAACATGAAAGTTATGTCTTTTCACATTCCCTATGCACCTGCAAAATTTTAGCCTCAGACCATTTCCAGAGATCTTTTAAAACCCCAATTACTCCACTTTTAATACATTTTTAATACATTAAATCACATTTTTCATTTTAACCTTTCATCTACCCTAACCATATCCTAACCCTATAAATACCACTCCTACCCTCTACCCTCTCACCCTAAAAATTCTGAGCCCACTCTCTCAAAATTCCAAGAATTTTGTGCACTTTGAAATCGAGCTCGAGACGAAGCTCCGACGAATTCCCGGTGGAACTTCCGGCGATCGTTCTAAGAACTCCCGGCGACGACGCAACACATCGGCGTTTCCTCTACTTCTATTTCACTCTCTTGTGTGACTTAAAACCCGTAAGTCCCAAATTCTATCTATCTCTTCTATCTAAAAATAAGGTTTTTACAAAACCCGACAGAATCGGAATAAATCCGATTTCCGATTCGGTTTCTTATAAAATTCCACTTCTCACTAATACAATCATACTTAAACTTTCTCATGATGACTATTAAACACTAACCAACAAAATTGATCAAGTTTCATCACATGAAATGATAGCTATTTCAATTTATCGTATTTTTTCACTTAAATACCACATTGTTTCAACTTTACATTTAGCTCCATTAAACTTGCTATACCTTTAAAGTAGAGCATGAGGTAATGACATACCTCCTCACACACTCATATACAACCTAACACGATACCATCGAAATCTTAAAATACGAGAAAACAATATTTTCATTTAAATACCCTTGACTTAATAAAACCATTACTAAAAGATTTAGTATTGATACACTTGTTAAATAAATATCTCTTATTGTGAAAATATGATAAGTTGTGGACATCAGTCGTTTATCTAAACCTGACTTTGTGGTGTCTAGGCTAGGCAAGTGAGAAAGGTAACTTTAAAAGGCCCGTCTCACGGTGATTCGTGAGTGGATCCCTCCTTTCTTCACTTGTACTTACCTGGCCACAATTGGCGGTGAAGAGGAGATTTGAGGCATCTCACAACTTGTCGTTTGGACTAGCTAGAAATAGTCTAGTTGACTTAGGAGACCCTAAAACATAGAATACGGAAAATTGACATCTTTACAAATAAATACCAGTTACTTCATAAAACCGTTTTTTAAAGGATTTAGTATTTTACAATCTTTGCAAAGCGCCGCTACAACCCATTTTGGGGAACCCGTTCGGGATAGTGCGGATTATTACACATCCTCGGGCTTAGTAGTGCGAGATTCAGACCTCCGTAAGGAGCATTCGGTCTCGAAAGATTTAAAATACGACATCTTAAGAAAATGAGATTTTTAGAATATAATAAATATATTAAAATTAATTTTGTATAAATATATGTATATTTATCATTAAAATACCTATTTTGTTAAGATATAAATATTCCACTTTTTTCTAAAAATCACAAGAATAAATTATACACTAAAATACCATGAATTCCAAATAAATCAATATTACAGATAAATACTTTTATTTATGGAACTAGGATGTTTTCACTAGAAATATCACAATATAAAATCCACATTCATTACAACTCTAAAGACGAATAATAAATGCTTGGGGAGTATTTTGAAAAGTATATAAAAGTATTTTTATATAAAACCCCCTCAAGTTCTATAAATTACCCTAAGGATCCTAGTAAATATAGGTTTAAGAAATAATCAAGATTTCAATTTACTTTCTAATTGTCTGACCCTGTTTGAGTCTCAGTATAATCCGACTTGAATATGATTCAAGTACAATCTACAGTCTACAATCTACAGTTTACAATTTATAATCTACAAGCTTCAATATTATAATTCAAGATGAATTCATGAATCCAATTATCAATCTATACAACTTGACTGAACTGAACCATGGATATACATCCATTTACATGATTCTCCAGATATTCTATTTACATAATTATACAGTTACATCCGTTTACTGATATCATGGTTTTGGTCAGTCCTCCAATTATACAATCTATACAGTTTACAATGCAAGCCAACATAATACAACAATACAATCAAAACACTACGGGGTTTAAGGGGTAGATTGGTACGGAAGGTGTTAAAAGTGGCACGAGACGGTAAGATTAAGACACCTAACATGGATCCAGTTGCTGTTGTACCGTGGTATAAACGGTTCCTTGAGTTCCTGATACCTTAGTCTCCGGGGCAAGTGAGACTCCTCTCGTATACACTGGCATCCTTCTGTACCAAGCTACAAATAACAGTGTTAACACTAAATACAATAATATAACAATATAATACAACTATAAAAGCTACTCTCTCTCTCTCTCTTACTCTCTGTCCATTCTATTTCTTCTCTTATCTTTGGGACTTACCGAGCGATCTGTTCGCTCACGACATTCTATTTCTTTCTTCTTTGAATGTCGTCAGATGATTTGGAACCGTCAGAGATCGAGCCAACTGCAGAAGACTTGGATCAGTACAGCGAAGACCCTGAGCTCTAGACATTGTACATTTTCTTTTCAGTACCTTTAATTTCCTGTCATGCCATTGTTTAGGCATTGCTTTTATTTTAGTTGTATTTCCTTTTCATGCATTGTACAAAAGAATGTTAATAAATAAAGTTGCTGTTTTTATTATACCTTGTCTCTTGTGTATATTTTCTTTTATATTGCTTAGCTACGCTTAGTGTATTTGCTTCTGAGTAAATACGTAGCGGACCAGTCGTGTCCCCTTCGCCGTATACCGGGAAGCGGGGCGTGACAATATTCACACTTGAAAATTAATGTTAACATAATGAGCATATAGAAACTTATAAATACATATACCCATATTCAAAGCTACACATTTTTACTAGCCATTTACATTATTCCTTTATATACTTATTACTTTTCACTCTTACTCTACCTTTGGGATTTCCGAGCACTAGTTCGCTGACAGGCATTCCACCCACCTTGTTCTTGGAATATTCGTCAGATACAGTCGAGATGGAGGAAGTGGACGCTACAGAGGAGAATTACGACCATATAGTCTTTTCCTTATAAAAAAGAGAAGAAAGAAAAAAAGGAGAATTCCCTGCGTTTTAAACCTCACGTGTTAAACACGTGAGCGCTTATATGCAAAGCATATAAACGCTAAATAAATAGATTAAAACTCACATTGGGGCCACGTGTTAAACACGTGAGAACACTCTTTTGAAGCATTAGCTTTAGATAAGAGTGAAACTCTATACATAGAATTAAATTCTATTTGGTATGCAAAGCATATAAGCATTAAGAGTAAGTGGTTAAAATTCAAACTGACCTCATGTGTTAAACAGGTGAGTGCCCATATGAAGGCATATGGGCGCTAAATAAACACCCACATCGAAGTCACGTGTTAAACACGTGAGAGCGCCTCCCTAAATAGAATTAAATTCTATTCTTGGGAAAATACCATCCTTGATCTTTCTAAAAGGGAAAGATATTCTCTTTTAACAGATAATCGTTGGATTAAAGATCCAAAGTTGATTAAAAATCACCAAATATAGAATTAAATTCTATTGGGAGAAAATATCTCCCTAATCTTTCTAAATGAGAAGGATATTTTCTGTTAAACAGAAAGTTGTTGGATCAAAATTCCAATGAAATAAAAGAATATATCTCCATATATCTTTCTAAACAAAGAAAGATGTGCTCTGTTAAATGAAGAGCTCTTAGATCAAAGATCCAATGGTGATTAGAAATCACTGTTTGATAGAATAAAATTCTGTATATATGGAAAATATTTTCCCAATCTTGTTAAAAACAAAAAAACATATTCTGTAGAACAGAAAATCACTGGATCAAAGATCCAACGGTAGATAAAATTCTCCGAACAATTTTGAGACCAATTAAATCAATTGGTATCTCTCAAATTAAAGATTTTCTCAAAACTAATCAACAATTTACCTCTACTATATAAAGGACCCGAGACTTCAAGTCTCATAGAGAGGATTGACCCCATAAGTTTCTCCAAAAAAAAAAGAAAAAAATAGAGAATTCAATTATCAAAAAAAGAAGAAGATATCCCTCATTTCAAATTCTAGGTAAAGAAAAAGAAGAGATCAAAATATCTCTTTTGCCTAGTATAAACAGAAGCAATGGTTTAACTCTTCATATAAGAACTTAGTTCTTCCTCTGATTTGAGATTGGCAAAGCAAATCTCCCCACAAGTTGAGAATTCAATTCTCATCAGGGAGATTTTGTTCTTCAAACTCAAAATCTAGGAGGAAAGAACTAAATTAAAAAGAAAGAAAAAGAAAAAGAACCTATGTTTCAGGAATTTAATTCTTCTGAAAATAGGGTTTAACCCTGCGTAAAGAACTTAGTTCTTATAAAAAAGGGGGGAACTTAGTTCTTAAATAAAACTGATCTCAGATCTTCAAAACTGAGATCTGGGTGATCATTAATGGCCAAAATGCCATTAACAGAGATTAAATCTATGAAAGAAAAGAACTTGGCGCCTCATGTGCTTCCCACGTGAGCCCTAAAAACAAAGAAACTCATTTGCACTGATTGGGCAACCACCAAAACAAACCAACCCAGCACCCAAAAAATAAACCAATCACGTGAAATACACGTGAGCCACAAAACAAAGGCTGAATGCCTCACATGCTTCCCACGTGAGCGCCATACCAAGTGCTTAGCACAATATATACTTAGTTAAAATGTCTAAGCGATGGCACCAATTGGTAGCACCCATGCCTATACACCTCAGGTGCTTTCTACATGAACGCTAGAGCTCCAAACAAGTGCTTCACACTTCTGTATAGAGGAAAAGGGGCTGAACAAACAGAACCCAAATAAGTGCTTAGCACTTTTGAATAAAAAAAAGAAAAGAGAAAAGACTGAACAGACCAAGCCCAAACTGGCTAAGTCTCTCTGAAAAGTTTCTTGTAGTTGAACCCAAATGCACTATTGTGGAATCATAATAAAATCTGATGACCCTAAAAATATTTCTAAATTGATCTTAGTCTCAAATAGGACTAACGTATCCTTAGTTAAAACAAATTGAGCCCAAATGCTCATATGTTTAACTTGATCTTAATCTCAAACTAGATTAACGGTCCTTAAATAAAACAAAACATCTTTGAACTAAAAGAACATATAACCAAAGTTCAAAACCTAAAACCAAATCTCAAATATACGGATTTGGACCGATCCGCGCCCTACGGGCGACGACATAAAATAGACTCCGTATACAATCCATGGGCAACCTAAACAAACAAAATAACACACGACAAGAAGTGAACTACTGAAGAAGGAGAAAGTGGTTATCGCAACGCGATAACGTAATTAGCTGTAGGGGCTTGCGCCTGCAGAGAAGAGCATTCCCATAATTAAAAACCCTTCACAAATGAGAGGGAATTTGATGAAGTCTGCTGCAACGGTCGCATCTATCCAAACCTCCGATATACAGTGTAATAAATCAACTTGGTATCTTCGGAGAAATGGATGGAGAAGTTCAAATAGTATCTGCCCCCAAATTCAGGTAAGACCATCTATCCCAGTTCGTCTCTATTTTCGGCGGTAAACAATAGCTACTCAGGATTAGCTTAACTTCCTTTTTCTTTCAGCTTATGTATGCCACCTGTTTAGGCATTTTCTTTTATTGTATTTACTTTCTCTGTTGAACTCATATATCTGTAAAAATTTCAAGTTTGAATGTAAATAAAGATATTTGTTGAAAGTTGTACAGTCTCCATTTATACATGGATTGGGTATTATTGTTTCAATACGTTTAGTATATTTATTTAGGGAATGACCTTCTCTGAATAGATATATCGTGGGCTTGCCACATCATCGTTTCCGTCCACTGGGAAGCGGGGCGTGACATGCAACGTCAATATCATTCCGGCTTGTAACAACTCCAATTTTTGTATACCTAAATTTGATTTAAATGTGAAGTATACTTGGAGTATTGATGTTGCTGAAAACACTTTAAGTATCTATTTCCCTACAATAATTACAAGAAGGAGCTTGTAGCTCATTGGTAATACCTTGTACTGCTGAACCAAGCTACCAGAGTTCGATTCCCATGCCCCACATATTTTTTATATCATTTTGTTTTAATTTTTGGGAAAGTCAACGGTCAAACAGCCATAACACACAAATTAATACTGTACACAAAAAATAAAGTACACCATAATTTCCCCCAGAAAATTCCCCACCCAATGAGCCCCGACTCGGCCCCAACTCGGCCAAGTCGGCCGGCGGCTCGGCCGAATCGGCCGGCGCCGCCGGCCGGACTAGGCCGGTCGGCCGAGTCGTCAACACGAAAAAAATTCGTGTTGACTTGGTCTTCTCACCTGAAACCTCCATTTTTCTAGATCGGTTATCAAATGCACAATAAAGCTCTTTTATTCCCAAATTTAATGAAATTTTAATGAATTTTTATATTTTTTAATATTTTTTTTAATCCAAACCCTAACCCTAGCCTAGCCCTATATAAACACCCCTACCCTCTACCATTTCACCATACAACTCTAAATCCACTCTCCCAAATTCTCAAGAGAACTCGGTACGTTAGAAAAGAGCGAGAAGCGAAGCGCTGCCGAAACCGACGACGGATTCCGGCGATCGTACTAGAACCTTCGCGACGTTTTCGACGCACCGACAACCGCCACTTCCTTAGCCTCCTTAGCTTGTCCAAACCCGTAAGTCCCATCTTCCTATCTCTCTTTTCTTTTAATATAAAATACGACTTTTTAGAACCAAGCAGAAATCGGAACAAACCGATTTCCGATTCGGTTTTTTTCTACAAAATTCCACTTGTCACCTAATCTATAATACTTAAACATATCCATGATGACTATTAACCACATAGAAACCAATTTAAATAAAGTTTCTCACATGAAATGATAGCTTTCTTGTAAAATCGTATTCTTTTCACAAAAATACCATAAAGTTTACTTTTCTTGTTTTAATTAATTCCCTCACTCCTAAATATGTTTATCTTGATCACTAAACTTGTAGAAATCAATTTGAATGAGTTTCCACACATGAAATGATAACGTTTTCAAATACCGTATTCTTGTGCTTTAATACCTTCAAATTTAATACATCATATTTAACCTCTAAAACTTCATTAAACCTTAAAATAAGTCACGAGGTAATGACCTACCTCTACACACACACAAATATAACCCTAATTGATAAACGTCAAAATATAGAATACGAAAATACAGGACTTTTCACTAAAATACCATATTCTTTATAAACCTTTTCTAAAAGTTTTAAGTTGTACACAATTCTAAATAAAATCTTTTAAAATAAAGCACGATATGTCATGGACATCGATCGTTTATCTAAACTGACTTTGTGGTGTCTAGGCAAGTGTGTCTAGGCTAGTGGTTTTTAATTAGGCCCACTACTGTGATTCCTTCCCCCTAACTGGCACTTACCTGGCCGCAATTGGCGGTGAAGAGGCGATTTGAGGGTTCTAATGACTTGTCGTTTAGACCTTAGAAATAGGCTAGTTGGCTTAGGAAACCCTAGAAACTAAAATACGGAAAACTATACTCTTTTACAAATAAATACATTTTATTTATAAAACCGTTTTCCTAAATGAATAGTATTTGTTAAACCTAAGCAAAGTTCCATTACAACCCACTTTTGGGGAACCCGTTAGGGATAGTACGGTTTATCGTGTACCCGCGGGCTAATAGTGCGAGATTCAGACCTCCGCAAGGAGCATTCGGTCTCGAAAGGGTTAAATACGACATTTAAGAAAATGAGATTTTTGAAAACAAAATATTTATTTAAAATTATTCATGTGTTAATGTATATATAATTATCATTTAAAAGCTTATTTTGTTTCCACATTTTCCAAAAAATTACAAGATTAAAAGTTACATTAAAATACCATGAATTTCAAATAAATCAATATTATAAATTAATACTTTTATTAGGATATATTCACTAGAATAACACAAATAAAATTCACACTCATTATAACTATAAAGACGAATAATAAATTCTGGAGGTGTATTTTGAAAACTATACAAAAGTACTTTTTACATAAAACCCCCTCAAGTTTTATAAATTACAATAAGGCCCAAACAATTATTGAACTTCAAATTATCTTTATTTTAGTCTGATTCGGGTTAGAGTCTGACTATTTCTGACTTGAATTTGATTCAAGTCAATCTATATTCTTTATTTTCCAACTCTATATGAACACATGAATCCCAGAATCCTGTTAACAATCATTACTACTTGACTGAATCAAATTATGGATATTCATCCATTATCCTGTTATTCCATTTACCTGATTATACAATTACAACATGTTTACTGATATCATGGTTTTGGTCAGTCACCCAACTTACACAATACAATACAACAATACTGTTAAAACACTACGGGGTTTAAGGGGTAGATTGGTACGGAAGGTGTTAAAGGTGGCACGAGGTGGTCAGATTAAGACACCTAACCTGAATCTTATTGTTGTTGTACCGTGGCATAACGGTTCCTTGTACTTTCCATTTGCCTTGGTCTCTAGCATATAGAGACCCCCCTCGTATACACTGGCATTCTTCTGTACCAAGCTACAAACAACAGCGTTAACTAAGGTATATGTCACGCCCCGCTTCCCAGTATACGGCGAAGTGGACACGACGAGGCCCACTACGTATATACTCAGAAGTACATACGATAAGCGTAACTAAGCAATATAAAGTAAATCACAAGAGACGAATGATATAGAAAAAACAACAACTTTTATTAATAACACTCTTTGTATAATGCATGAAAAGAAAATACAACTAAAATGAAAAGGGATGCCTAAACAGTGGCATAACAGAAAATGAAAAATACTGGAAAGAACAAGGTACAATATTTAGAGCTCGGGATCTTCATGGAACTGCTCCAAATCTTCACCGGTGGGCTCGATCTCAGCTTGGTCCAACGCACCTGACGACATTCAAAGAAGAAAGAAATAGAATGTCGTCAGCGAACAAGTCGCTCGGTAAGTCCCAAAGATAAGGAAGGATTTGAAATACAATGTAAAAGTATTTTCTAAAGTATAATATTGTTGGTTATTATGGAATATTGAGTTAACGCTGTTGTTTGTAGTTTGGTACAGAAGAATGCCAGTGTATACGAGGGGGGTCTCTATATGCTAGAGACCAAGGCAAATGGAAAGTATAAGGAACCGTTATGCCACGGTACAACAGCAATAGGATTCAGGTTAGGTGTCTTAATCTGACCACCTCGTGCCACCTTTAACACCTTCCGTACCAATCTACCCCTTAAACCCCGTAGTGTTTTAACAGTATTGTTGTATTGTATTGTGTAAGTTGGGTGACTGACCAAAACCATGATATCAGTAAACATATTATAACTGTATAATCAGGTAAATGGAAAAACAGGATAATGGATGAATATCCATGGTTTGATTCAGTCAAGTTGTAATAATTGTTAACAGGATTCTGGGATTCATGTGTTCATATAGAGTTGGAAAATAAAGAATATAGATTGACTTGAATCAAATTCAAGTCAGAAATAGTCAGACTCTAACCCGACTCAGATTACAAGAAAGGTAATTTGAAATTCTATAATCGTTAGGTCCTTATTGTAAATTAAAAAACTTGAGGGGGTTTTATGTAAAAAGTACTATTGTATAGTTTTCAAGATACACCTCAAGTATTTATTATTCGTCTTTATTGTTATAATGAGTATGGATTTTATTTGTGTTATTCTAGTGAATATATCCTAATAAAAGTATTAAATTGATTTATTTAAAATTCATGGTATTTTAATGTAACTTTTAATCTTGTAATTTTAGAAAAAAGTGGAAACTTTATATTATAGGTGTTTAAATGATAATTAAATATATATTAATACAAGAATAGTTTTAAATAAATATTTTATTTTCCAAAATCTCATTTTTCTTAAATGCCGTATTTTAAACATTTCGAGACCAAATGCTCCTTGCGGAGGTCTGAATCTCGCACTACTAGCCCGCGGGTGCACGATGAACCGTACTATCCCTAACGGTTTCCCCAAAGTTGGGTTATAGCGGCGCTTTGCTTAGGTTTAATAAATACTATTCATTTAGAAATAAAACGGCTTTATAAATATAAGGTATTTATTTGTAAAAGGTTATAGTTTTCTGTATTTTAGTTTCTAGGGTTTCCTAAGCCAACTAGCATATTTCTAAGGTCTAAACGATAAGTCATTAGAAGCCTCAAATCGCCTCTTCACCGCCAATTGCGGCTAGGTAAGTGCCAGGTAAATGGGAAGGAACCACAGTAGTGGGCCTAATTAAAAACCACTAGCCTAGACATACATATAGAGACACCACAAAGTCAGTTTAGATAAACGATCGATGTCCATGACATATCGTAATTTCATTTTAAAAGATTTTGTTTTAGAATTGTGTACAACTTAAAACTTCTAGAAAAGGTTTATAAAGAATATGGTATTTTAGTGAAAAGTCTTGTATTTTCGTATTCTATGTTTTGACGTTTATCAATTAGAGTTATATTTGTATGTGTGTAGAGGTAGGTCATTACCGCGTGACTCATTTTAAGGTTTAATGAAGTTTTAGAGGTTAAATATGATATATTAAACTTGAAGGTATTTAAGCGCAAGAATACGGTATTTGAAAACGTTATCATTTCATGTGTGAAAATTCATTCAAATTGATTTCTACAAGTTTAGTGATCAAGATAAATATATTTAGGAGTGAGGGAATTAATTAAAACAAGAAAAGTAAACTTTATGGTATTTTTGTGAAAAGAATACGATTTTACAAGAAAGCTATCATTTCATGTGAGATTTTATTTAAATTGGTTTCTATGTGATTAATAGTCATCATGGATATGTTTAGGTATTATGGATTAGATGACAAGTGGAATTTTGTAGAAAAAAACCGAATCGGAAATCGGTTTGTTCCGATTTCCGCCGGGTTCCAAAAAGTCGTATTTTATATTAAAAGAAAAGAGAGATAGGAAGATGGGACTTACGGGTTTGGACAAGCTAAGGAGGCTAAGGAAGTGGTGGTTGTCGGTGCGTCGAAAACGTCGCGAAGGTTCTAGTACGATCGCCGGAATCCGTCGTCGGTTTCGGCAGCGCTTCGCTTCTCGCTCTTTTCTAACGTACCAAGTTCTCTTGAGAATTTGGGAGAGTGGACTTAGAGTTGTAGGGTGAAATGATAGAGGGTAGGGGTTTTTATATAGGGCTAGGCTAGGGTTAGGGTTTGGATTAAAAAAAATATTAAAAAATATAAAAATTCATTAAAATTTCATTAAATTTAGGAATAAAAGAGCTTTATTGTGCATTTGATAACCGATCTGGAAAAATGGAGGTTTCAGGTGAGAAGACCAAGTCAACACGAATTTTTTTCATGTTGACAACTCGACCGACCGGCCGAGTCCGGCCGGCGGCGCCGGCCGATTCGGCCGAGCCGCCGGCCGACTTGGCCGAGTTGGGGCCGAGTCGGGGCTCATTGGGTGGGGAATTTTCTGGGGGAAATTATGGTGTACTTTATTTTTTGTGTACAGTATTAATTTGTGTGTTATGGCTGTTTGACCGTTGACTTTCCCAAAAATTAAAACAAAATGATATAAAAAATATGTGGGGCATGGGAATCGAACTCTGGTGGCTTGGTTCAGCAGTGCAAGGTATTACCAATGAGCTACAAGCTCCTTCTTGTAATTATTTTAGGGAAATAGATACTTAAAGTGTTTTCAGCAATATCAATACTCCAAGTATACTTCAAATTTAAATCAACTTTAGGTATACAAAAATTGGAGTTGTTACAATCTGCCCTCCTTACAAAAATTTCGTCCTCGAAATTTACAACTTTTATTTGAGGACTAGTTTACAAAAAGGTGCGGATATCTTGCACGCATTTCATCTTCCCTTTCCCACGTGGATTCTCCTGGAGTGTCTTTTCTCCACATTACCCGGACCAAATTAACTTTTTTGTTCCGAAGTGTCTTCACTTTTCTATCCAGGATCTCCATAGGTTGTTGCTCACAAGACAAGTCGGGCTGTATAGTGAGCTCGGAATGATCAAGTACATGGCTGGGGTCACTCACATACTTTCTGAGTTGAGATATGTGGAACACATTATGCACTCCTTCCAATGAGGGTGGAAGCGCTAATCGGTATGCCACTTCACCGACTCGTTCGAGTATGTCGAACGGTCCAATGTATCTCGGACTTAGCTTACCCCATCTTCCAAATCGAATCACTCCGCGGTTCGGAGATATTTTCAGGAATACATGGTCTCCTGGCTGGAACTCCAAGTGTCGTCTCTTTGCATCAGCCCAGTGTTTCTGTCTATCTTGGGCTATGCGCATTCTTTCCCTAATAGTACGAACCACATCAACGGTCTCTACTATCATCTCTGGTCCAAGGAGTTCCCTATCTCCGATATCGTCCCAACTTAATGGTGATCGACACTTCCTTCCATATAATGCTGCAAAAGGTGCCATTCCTATACTTGCTTGGTAGCTGTTGTTGTATGCGAACTCCACAAGATGCAGGTGATCTTCCCACGATCCCTTGAAGTCGAGCATACATGCTCTGAGCATATCCTCCAAGATCTGAATAGTTCGTTCTGACTGACCATCTATTTGTGGATGATAAGCCGTGCTGAAGTTCAGACTTGTTCCCAAGCTAGCTTGCAGACTCTGCCAAAATTGCGATCGGAACCTGGTGTCACGATCGGAGACAATACAGACCGGTACTCCATGAAGTCTCACAATTTCCTCCATGTACTTCTTCGCTAGTGTCTCAGTTGATTGGCCAACTCGAAATGGGATGAAGTGAGCCGACTTTGTGAGTCGATCCACAATGACCCAAATCGCATCGTTACCCTTTATGCTGCGAGGAAGAGCAGTTACAAAGTCCATCGTGATGTGCTTCCACTTCCATTCTGGAATTGGTAACGGTTGAAGTAGTCCAGCTGTCTTGTGATGTTCAGCCTTTACCTGCTGACACACCAAGCATTTTGCGACTCTTCTAGCTACTTCACGCTTCATTCCATGCCACCAATAATTCTGACGTAGATCCTTGTACATTTTGGTACCTCCAGGATGTACTGAATAGGGAGAGCTGTGAGCTTCTTTCATTAACTCTTCCCGGACAGGACCCTTTGGTACACACAATCTGCTGCCGTATCTCAAAGATTCATCTTCATGGATGATGAAATCTGTTCTGAGTCCATTCTCCACTTGTTCTCTGATCTTTTGTAACTTAGCATCGCTGGCTTGAGCTGCTTTGATCTGATTGACAATGGTTGATTGAACTTGTAAATTCATCAAACTTGAAGCATCACCTGGCATGACTAGTTCGATCTCCATCTGATGTAAGTCTTGCTGCAGCTTCCACGGGGCTGTGAGATTCATTGCTAATGGTTGGCGACTAAGAGCATCAGGTACTACGTTCACCTTTCCTGGATGATATTGCAAGTTGATGTCAAAGTCCGCCATAAGTTCTAACCATCTTCTCTGCCGCATATTCAACTCTTTCTGAGTAAACACATACTTCAGACTTTTATGATCTGTGTAGATGTTCACTCGTTCACCAAGTAAGTAGTGGCGCCAAATTTTGAGAGCAAAAATGACGGCTACCAACTCCAGATCATGCGTCGGATAATTGCGCTCATGAGTCTTCAGTTGTCTTGAAGCATAAACTACAACTCTACCGTGCTGATGTAGAACACATCCTAATCCCTTACCGGATGCATCGCAATGTACTTCGAATCCTCCAGATTGATCCGGTATGACGAGAATAGGTGATGATGTCAGTCTTGACTTGAGTTCTACGAAAGCTTGCTCGCATGCTTCTGACCACACAAATTCTTCATCTTTTCGTGTGAGCTTGGTCAGGGGTGTTGCTATCTTCGAAAAGCCTTCAATGAATCTTCTGTAATATCCAGCTAAACCCAAGAAACTTCGAATATCCTTCACTGATTTTGGTGTAGGCCATTCGCTAACTGCCGAAACTTTTGCTGGATCCACAGAAATTCCTGCTCCTGATACGATATGTCCAAGAAAACCAACTTGTTTTAGCCAAAACTCGCACTTGCTGTACTTGGCATAAAGCTTATGTTGTCGAAGGGTTTCCAGGACAATTCGTAGGTGCTCCGCATGCTCTTTCCGATTCTTAGAATATACCAGGATGTCGTCGATGAAGATGACAACAAACCTGTCTAAATACTCCCGGAAAACTTGGTTCATTAGGTTCATGAAGATTGCTGGTGCATTGGTCACTCCAAATGGCATCACTAGAAATTCATAATGTCCATAGCGAGTTCTGAAAGCTGTTTTGTGAATATCAGCTTCCTTGACCTTCACTTGATGATAACCTTAACGAAGATCTAGTTTAGAGAAGACACAAGATCCACTTAGCTGATCGAATAAATCGTCGATGCGCGGGAGTGGATACATGTTCTTTATAGTAACTTCGTTCAAGGCCCTATAGTCGATGCACATTCTGTATGAACCTTCCTTCTTCTTCACCAATAGTACAGGTGCTCCCCAACTTGAAGTGCTGGGACGAATCCATCCTTTTGCCTGTAATTCGTCCAACTGTGTTCGTACTTCCTTCAAACCTTCCGGACTTAGTCTATAAGGTGCTTTGATCACTGGTTGTGCTCCTGGTACTAAGTCAATACTGAATTCAAGAGCTCGATCGGGAGGCAAACCTGATATATCGTCAGGAAATACATCGTCGAACTCTCGAACTACCTCTGGTCTTGATTCTTCCTCTGCCTGAGCTGCTGCAACTACAGCTTCTCTTGGCTTTGCTTTGTAGGTACTTGGCTCCAGGGTACGATCTCCTCTCTTGAAATAGAAAACCGGATGATCTGGAATCTCAAATACTACCCTCCTTTGACGACAGTCAATGGTAGCATAAAAAGTTCTAAGCCAGTCCATTCCTAGAACCACATCGAAATTTGGTATATCCAGTACCTTGAAGTCAGCATAAAACTCTCGACTGCAGACGACGACTGGACACATGCTGTATCCCATAGTTGCCTTTAGAACACCATTTCCGGAACTGACGTTCCAGCTGGATACAAGCGGTGAGACTGGAATCGCATGGGTTCGGACAAACCGTTGCGACATAAAGCAGTGGGATGCTCCAGTATCAAACAGTGCAAGTGCAGGTAGTGAAGCTACTAGGATTGTACCTAAGGTATATGGGATAGGTTTTAGGTATAGGGAAAGTGTATAGAAATAACAACGACGAATATTGCATGGGCCACCAACAAAACCTGTCACGCCCCGCTTCTTAGTGTACGGCGAAGTGGACACGACGAGGCCCGCTACGTATATACTCAGAAGTACATACGCTAAGCGTAACTAAGCAATATAAAGTAAATCACAAGAGACGAATGATATAGAAATAACAACAACTTTTATTAATAACACTCTTTGTACAATGCATGAAAAGAAAATATAACTAAAATGAAAAGCGATGCCTAAACAGTGGCATAACAGAAAATGAAAGATACTGGAAAGAACAAGGTACAATATTTAGAGCTCGGGATCTTCGTGGAACTGCTCCAAATCTTCACCGGTGGGCTCGATCTCAGCTTGGTCCAACGCACATGACGACATTCAAAGAAGAAAGAAATAGAATGTCGTCAGCGAACAGGTCGCTCGGTAAGTCCCAAAGATAAGGAAGGATTTGAAAGACAATGTAAAAGTATTTTCTAAAGTATAATATTGTTGGTTATTATGGAATATTGAGTTAACGCTGTTGTTTGTAGCTTGGTACAGAAGAATACCAGTGTATACGAGGGGGGTCTCTATATGCTAGAGACCAAGGAAAATGGAAAGTATAAGGAACCGTTATGCCACGGTACAACAGCAATAGGATTCAGGTTAGGTGTCTTAATCTGACCACCTCGTGCCACCTTTAACACCTTCCGTACCAATCTACCCATTAAACCCCGTAGTGTTTTAACAGTATTGTTGTATTGTATTGTGTAAGTTGGGTGACTGACCAAAACCATGATATCAGTAAACATGTTGTAACTGTATAATCAGGTAAATGGAAAAACAGGATAATGGATGAATATCCATGGTTTGATTCAGTCAAGTTGTAATGATTGTTAACAGGATTCTGGGATTCATGTGTTCATATAGAGTTGGAAAATAAAGAATATAGATTGACTTGAATCAAATTCAAGTCAGAAATAGTCAGACTCTAACCCGAGTCAGACTAAAAGAAAGATAATTTGAAGTTCAATAATTGTTAGGGGCCTTATTGTAATTTATAAAACTTGAGGGGGTTTTATGTAAAAAGTACTTTTGTATAGTTTTCAAAATACACCTCAAGAATTTATTATTCGTCTTTATAGTTATATTGAGTGTGAATTTTATTTGTGAAATAAAAGTATTAATTTATAATATTGATTTATTTGAAATTCATGGTATTTTAATGTAACTTTTAATCTTGTAATTTTTTGGAAAATGTGGAAACAAAATAAGCGTTTAAATGATAATTATATATACATTAAAACATGAATAATTTTAAATAAATATTTTATTTTCAAAAATCTCATTTTCTTAAATGTCGTATTTTAACCCTTTCGAGACCGAATGCTTCTTGCGGAGGTCTGAATCTCGCACTACTAGCCCGCGGGTGCACGATGAACCGTACTATCCCTAACGGGTTCCCTAAAAGTGGGTTGTAATGGCACTTTGCTTAGGTTTAACAAATACTATTCATTTAGGAAAACGGTTTTATAAATAAAAGGTATTTATTTGTAAAAGAGTATAGTTTTCCGTATTTTAGTTTCTAGGGTTTCCTAAGCCAACTAGCCTATTTCTAAGGTCTAAACGACAAGTCATTAGAAGCCTCAAATCGTCTCTTCACCGCCAATTGCGGCCAGGTAAGTGCCAGGTAAGTGGGAAGGAACCACAGTAGTGGGCCTAATTAAAAACCACTAGCCTAGACACACTTGCCTAGACACCACAAAGTCAGTTTAGATAAACGATCGATGTCCATGACATATCGTGCTTTATTTTAAAAGATTTTATTTAGAATTGTGTACAACTTAAAACTTCTAAAAATGGTTTATAAAGAATATGGTATTTTAGTGAAAAGTCATGTATTTTCGTACTCTATATTTTGACGTTTATCAATTAGGGTTATATTTGTGTGTGTGTAGAGGTAGGTCATTACCTCGTGACTTATTTTAAGGTTTAATGAAGTTTTAGAGGTTAAATATGATGTATTAAACTTGAAGGTATTAAAGCGCAAGAATACGGTATTTGAAAACGTTATTATTTCATGTGTGAAAACTCATTCAAATTGATTTCTACAAGTTTAGTGATCAAGATAAACATATTTAGGAGTGAGGGAATTAATTAAAACAAGAAAAGTAAACTTTATGGTATTTTTGTGAAAAGAATACGATTTTACAAGAAAGCTATCATTTCATGTGAGAAACTTTATTTAAATTGGTTTCTATGTGATTAATAGTCATCATGGATATGTTTAAGTATTATAGATTAGGTGACAAGTGGAATTTTGTAGGAAAAAACCGAATCGGAAATCGGTTTGTTCCGATTTCTGTCGGGTTCCAAAAAGTCGTATTTTATATTAAAAGAAAAGAGAGATAGGAAGATGGGACTTACGGGTTTGGACAAGCTAAGGAGGCTAAGGAAGTGGCGGTTGTCGGTGCGTCGAAAACGTCGCGAAGGTTCTAGTACGATCGCCGGAATCCGTCGTCGGTTTCGGCAGCGCTTCGCTTCTCGCTCTTTTCTAACGTACCGAGTTCTCTTGAGAATTTGGGAGAGTGGACTTAGAGTTGTAGGGTGAAATGGTAGAGGGTAGGGGTGTTTATATAGGGCTAGGCTAGGGTTAGGGTTTGGATTAAAAAAAATATTAAAAAATATAAAAATTCATTAAAATTTCATTAAATTTGGGAATAAAAGAGCTTTATTGTGCATTTGATAACCGATCTGGAAAAATGGAGGTTTCAGGTGAGAAGACCAAGTCAACACGAATTTTTTTCGTGTTGACAACTCGGCCTAGTTAATCTTTAAACAGATTCGCGGCACACCTGATACCGACGGACGAGATCAGAGCCCGTCGCTTTCAACAAGGTTTGGACACAGAGATTAAGGCTGCTCTAGCCACAGGAAAGTTTTTGACTCATGAGGAAGCTCTAGAAGCTGCCCGCAGTTATGAGGCAGTGATAAAAGAGAGGGGCAGATCTCAGTCTGCAGGAGTCAAACGCCCTGCCAACCAGATGGCAGGTGGAGCCACGTCCAGACCACCTTTCGTGCCCAGGCGACCCGGAGTACCAACCCATCGTCCTAGCCCAGCCTTTTACACCTACTGTAAGAGAACTGGACATATGATGAAGGACTGCCGTCAAGCCAACCGCCTTTGCTTAATCTGCGGTTCAGCTACTCACGGTATTGGTTCTTGTCCCCAAAGACAGAACCCAGTTGCTGCACCCAGGCCAGCAAACACCTATCCGCAGCGACCAGCTCTTCAGGCACCTGCTCCCAGACTTGCACTGCCTGCACCACCCAGGGGACCACAAGCTGCACCACCTCCTCGTCGGTTCCATCAAGCTCAAAGGAACGTTCCGAGGAATGCTCCTCAGGCCAGGAGGAATGTGCCAAAGCGCTAGGCTTTCATGATGTCTGTGGAAGAAGCTGAGGCCACTGGCCAAGTAATTACTGATAAACTTCATTCTCAAACTTATCTTTTAGTTTTGTTTAACTACACACTTTCCTTATACCTAAAACCTATCCCATATACCTTAGGTACAATCCTAGTAGCTTCACTACCTGCACTTGCACTGTTTGATACTGGAGCATCCCACTGCTTTATGTCGCAACGGTTTGTCCGAACCCATGCGATTCCAGTCTCACCGCTTGTATCCAGCTGGAATGTCAGTTCCGGAAATGGTATTCTAAAGGCAACTATGGGATACAGCATGTGTCCAGTCGTCGTCTGCAGTCAAGAGTTTTATGCTGACTTCAAGGTACTGGACATACCGAACTTCGATGTGGTTCTAGGAATGGACTGGCTTGGAACCTTTTATGCTACCATCGACTGTCGTCAAAGGAGGGTAGTATTTGAGATTACAGATCATCCGGTCTTCTATTTCAAGAGTGGAGACCGTACACTGGAACCAAGTACTTACAAAGTAAAGCCAAAAGAAGCAGTAGTTGCAGCAGCTCAGGCAGAGGAAGAATCAAGACCAGAGGTAGTTCGAGAGTTCGACGATGTATTTCCTGACGATATATCAGGTTTGCCTCCCGATCAAGCTCTTGAATTCAGTATTGACTTAGTACCAGGAGCACAACCAGTGATCAAAGCACCTTATAGACTAAGTCCGGAAGGATTGAAGGAAGTCCGAACACAGTTGGACGAATTACTGGCGAAAGGATGGATTCGTCCCAGCACTTCAAGTTGGGGAGCACCTGTACTATTGGTGAAGAAGAAGGAAGGTTCATACAGAATGTGCATCGACTATAGGGCCTTGAACGAAGTTACTATAAAGAACAAATATCCACTTCCGCGCATCGACGATTTATTCGATCAGCTAAGTGGATCTTGTGTCTTCTCTAAACTAGATCTTCATTCAGGTTATCATCAAGTGAAGGTCAAGGAAGCTGATATTCACAAAACAGCTTTCAGAACTCGCTATGGACATTATGAATTTTTAGTAATGCCATTTGGAGTGACCAATGCACCAACAATCTTCATGAACCTTATGAACCAAGTCTTCCGGGAGTATTTAGACATGTTTGTTGTCATCTTCATAGACGACATCCTGGTATATTCTAAGAATCGAAAAGACCATGCGGAGCATCTACGAATTGTCCTGGAAACTCTTCGTCAACATAAGCTTTATGCCAAGTACAGCAAGTGCGAGTTTTGGCTAAATCAAGTTGGTTTTCTTGGACATATCGTATCAGGAGAAGGAATTTCTGTGGATCCAGCAAAATTTTCGGCAGTTAGCGAATGGCCTACACCAAAGACAGTGAAGGATATTCGAAGTTTCTTGGGTCTAGCTGGATATTACAGAAGGTTTATTGAAGGCTTTTCGAAGATAGCAACACCCCTGACCAAGCTCACACGAAAAGATGAAGAATTTGTGTGGTCAGAAGCATGCGAACAAGCTTTCGTAGAACTCATGTCAAGACTGACATCAGCACCTATTCTTGTCATACCGGATCAATCTGGAGGATTCGAAGTGAATTGTGATGCATCCGGTAAGGGATTAGGATGTGTTCTACATCAGCACGGTAAGGTTGTAGCTTATGCTTCAAGACAACTGAAGACTCAAGAGCGCAATTATCCGACACATGATCTGGAGTTGGCAGCCGTCATTTTTGCTCTCAAGATTTGGCGCCATTACTTACTTGGTGAACGAAGTGAACATCTATACAGATCATAAAAGTCTGAAGTATGTGTTTACTCAGAAGGAGTTGAATATGCGGCAGAGAAGATGGTTAGAACTTATGGCGGACTTTGACATCAACTTGCAATATCATCCAGGAAAGGTGAACGTAGTACCTGATGCTCTTAGTCGCCAACCATTATCAATGAATCTCACCGCCCAGTGGAAGCTGCAGCAAGACATACATCAGATGGAGATCGAACTAGTCATGCTAGGTGATGTTTCAAGTTTGATGAATCTACAAGTTCAATCAACTATTGTCAATCAGATCAAAGCAGCTCAAGCCAGCGATGCTAAGTTGCAAAAGATCAGAGAACAAGTGGAGAATGGACTCAGAACAGATTTCATCATCCATGAAGACGGATCTTTGAGATACGGCAGCAGATTGTGTGTACCAAAAGGTCCTGTTCGGAAAGAGTTAATGAAGGAAGCTCATAACTCTCCCTATTCAGTACATCCTGGAGGTACCAAAATGTACAAAGATCTACGTCAGAATTATTGGTGGCATGGAATGAAGCGTGAAGTAGCTAGAAGCGTCGCAAAATGCTTGGTGTGTCAGCAGGTAAAGGCTGAACATCACAGGACAGCTGGACTACTTCAACCGTTACCAATTCAAGAATGGAAGTGGCAGCACATCACGATGGACTTTGTAACTGCTCTTCCTCGCAGCACAAAGGGTAACGATGCGATTTGGGTCATTGTAGATCGACTCACAAAGTCGGCTCACTTCATCCCATTTCGAGTTGGCCAATCAACTGAGACACTAGCGAAGAAGTACATGGAGGAAATTGTAAGACTTCATGGAGTACCGGTCTGCAATGTCTCCTATCGTGACACCAGGTTCCGATCGCAATTTTGGCAGAGTCTGCAAGCTAGCTTGGGAACAAGTCTGAACTTCAGCACGGCTTATCATCCACAAACAGATGGTCAGTCGGAACGAACTATTCAGATCTTGGAGGATATGCTCAGAGCATGTATGCCCGACTTCAAGGGATCGTGGGAAGATCACCTGCATCTTGTGGAGTTCGCATACAACAACAGCTGCCAAGCAAGCATAGGAATGTCACCTTTTGCAGCATTATATGGAAGGAAGTGTCGATCACCATTAAGTTGGGACGACATCGGAGATAGAGAACTCCTTGGACCAGAGATGATAGTAGCGACCATTGATGTGGTTCGTACTATCAGGGAAAGAATGCGCATAGCCCAAGATAGACAGAAACACTGGGCTGATGCAAAGAGATGACACTTGGAGTTCCAGCCAGGAGACCATGTATTCCTGAAAATATCTCCGAACCGCGGAGTGATTCGATTTGGAAGACGGGGTAAGCTAAGTCCGAGATACATTGGACCGTTCGACATACTCGAACGAGTCGGTGAAGTGGCATACCGATTAGCGCTTCCACCCTCATTGGAAGGAGTGCATAATGTGTTCCACATATCTCAACTCAGAAAGTATGTGAGTGACTCCAGCCATGTACTTGATCATTCCGAGCTCACTATACAGCCCGACTTGTCTTGTGAGCAACAACCTGTGGAGATCCTGGATAGGAAAGTGAAGACACTTCGGAACAAAGAAGTTAATTTGGTCCGGGTAATGTGGAGAAAAGACACTCCAGGAGAATCCATGTGGGAAAGGGAAGATGAAATGCGTGCAAGATATCCGCACCTTTTTGTAAACTAGTCCTCAAATAAAAGTTGTAAATTTCGAGGACGAATTTTTTGTAAGGAGGGCAGATTGTAACAACTCCAATTTTTGTATACCTAAATTTGATTTAAATTTGAAGTATACTTGGAGTATTGATGTTGCTGAAAACACTTTAAGTATCTATTTCCCTACAATAATTACAAGAAGGAGCTTGTAGCTCATTGGTAATACCTTGCACTGCTGAACCAAGCCACCAGAGTTCGATTCCCATGCCCCACATATTTTTTATATCATTTTGTTTTAATTTTTGGGAAAGTCAACGGTCAAACAGCCATAACACACAAATTAATACTGTACACAAAAAATAAAGTACACCATAATTTCCCCCAGAAAATTCCCCACCCAATGAGCCCCGACTCGGCCCCAACTCGGCCAAGTCGGCCGGCGCCGTCGGCCGGACTCGGCCGGTCGGCCGAGTTGTCAACACGAAAAAAATTCGTGTTGACTTGGTCTTCTCACCTGAAACCTCCATTTTTCCAGATCGGTTATCAAATGCACAATAAAGCTCTTTTATTCCCAAATTTAATAAAATTTTAATGAATTTTTATATTTTTTAATATTTTTTTTAATCCAAACCCTAACCCTAGCCTAGCCCTATATAAACCACCCTACCCTCTACCATTTCACCCTACAACTCTAAGTCCACTCTCCCAAATTCTCAAGAGAACTCGGTACGTTAGAAAAGAGCGAGAAGCGAAGCGCTGCCGAAACCGACGACGGATTCCGGCGATCGTACTAGAACCTTCGCGACGTTTTCGACGCACCGACAACCGCCACTTCCTTAGCCTCCTTAGCTTGTCCAAACCCGTAAGTCCCATCTTCCTATCTCTCTTTTCTTTTAATATAAAATACGACTTTTTGGAACCCGGCGGAAATCGGAACAAACCGATTTCCGATTCGGTTTTTTTCTACAAAATTCCACTTGTCACCTAATCTATAATACTTAAACATATCCATGATGACTATTAACCACATAGAAACCAATTTAAATAAAGTTTCTCACATGAAATGATAGCTTTCTTGTAAAATCGTATTCTTTTCACAAAAATACCATAAAGTTTACTTTTCTTGTTTTAATTAATTCCCTCACTCCTAAATATGTTTATCTTGATCACTAAACTTGTAGAAATCAATTTGAATGAGTTTTCACACATGTAATGATAACGTTTTCAAATACCGTATTCTTGCGCTTTAATACCTTCAAGTTTAATACATCATATTTAACCTCTAAAACTTCATTAAACCTTAAAATAAGTCACGAGGTAATGACCTACCTCTACACACACACAAATATAACCCTAATTGATAAACGTCAAAATATAGAATACGAAAATACAGGACTTTTCACTAAAATACCATATTCTTTATAAACATTTTCTAAAAGTTTTAAGTTGTACACAATTCTAAATAAAATCTTTTAAAATAAAGCACGATATGTCATGGACATCGATCGTTTATCTAAACTGACTTTGTGGTGTCTAGACAAGTGTGTCTAGGCTAGTGGTTTTTAATTAGGCCCACTACTGTGGTTCCTTCCCACTTATCTGGCACTTACCTGGCCGCAATTGGCGGTGAAGAGGCGATTTGAGGCTTCTAATGACTTGTCGTTTAGACCTTAGAAATAGGCTAGTTGGCTTCGGAAACCCTAGAAACTAAAATACGGAAAACTATACTCTTTTACAAATAAATACCTTTTATTTATAAAACCGTTTTCCTAAATGAATAGTATTTGTTAAACCTAAGCAAAGTTCCATTACAACCCACTTTTGGGGAACCCTGTTTCCCCCAATTAGAGCAAGGCTCTACTGAATTTTGAGAATTCAAAATTTGAAGCAACGCTTCGGTTTCCGTGCGCAGCGCGCAATTTGCCACGTGGCAGAAGGTGATTCGGCGGCGTAACGCCCGAGACAGTGCGTCCCATCAGAGCAAGGCTCTTCAGAAAACAAAATTAAGACTTAAACTGCGCAAATGCATGGCAGCGCGACACGTGTCTGCGCAAGCGCACAGATGCGTGACACGTGTCTGCGCAGTTGCGCAATCGCAACTGCGCAAGCGCACAGATGCGTGACACGTGTCTGCGCAAGCGCACAGATGCGTGACACGTGTCTGCGCAGTTGCGCAATCGCAACTGCGCAAGCGCACAGATGCGTGACACGTGTCTGCGCAAGCGCACAGATGCGTGACACGTGTCTGCGCAGTTGCGCAATCGCAACTGCGCAAGCGCACAGATGCGTGACACGTGTCTGCGCAAGCGCACAGATGCGGGACACGTGTCTGCGCAGTTGCGCAATCGCAACTGCGCAAGCGTACCGATGCGTGACACGTGTCTGCGCAGTTGCGCAATCGCAACTGCGCAAGCGCACCGATGCGTGACACGTGTCTGCGTAGTTGCGCAATCTCAACTGCGCAAGCGCTCGGATGCGCGACACGTGTCTGCGCAGTTGCGCAACCACAACTGCGCAAGCGCACGGATGCGTGACACGTGTCACACTCTGGTGAGTTGCGCAGCAACTGAATGAAGATTTAGACAAATCTTTTCTGTTCTCCTGTAAAACAGGGACCCTTGGATCTCTGATCCAATGGTGGGAAAATTCCCAAAATAATTCAGGAAAGATTTTGTTAACAAATCCAACAACTTTGTGGACACTATAAATAAGACCCCTGACCTCATTAAAAAGGCATCAACTTCTGAGAAAAAAGAGAGCTGGTGAAGATTAAGAACAGAGAAGAAGAAACAAAGAAAAGAGGTAGAATTTCTGAAAAGAGAAAAGAAATAAGAAAAATAAAAAGAACAATAAATAGTGCCTTGCACTTGATATGAACCCCTGGTTCTACAAAAAAATAATAAAAATAAAAATAATAAAAGAATAAAAAAATAGTGCCTTGCACTTGATATGAACCCTTGGTTCTGTATGATCAGGAAAAAACAAGAACTTGTTTTTCTTAGATCCAAATTCAAATCAAAAGTGCCATGCACTTGTGTTCTTAAACCTAAAGGTTTCTAGGGTTTCTGCAACCCCTTGTTTTGGGCCTGGCCCAAATTGAATGGCAGAATAAATAAAAGGGCAAGGCCCCTGTTGGGAAAATTCTTGAGTTTCTGCAAACTCATTAAAAGGGCCTGGCCCAAACTAAATTACAGAACATCTCTTGAGTTCCTGCAACTCATCATTTAAAAGGGCCTGGCCCAACTCAAGAAAATTATTGAGTTTCTGATACTCATTATTTAAAAGGGCTTAGCCCAATTGCAGAATAAATAAAAGGGCAAGGCCCTGTGTGGAGAATTCCTGAGTTTTTTTTTTTTGTAACTCATTATTTAAATGGGCCTGGCCCAAAATCAGACTTGCAAAATAATGAAAGGGGCAAAGCCCTGTTTAGATTGATTCTTCTAATCAGGCAAAGCCTAAAATAAAAATTGGACTTAACCCAATCCTGGCTGTAAGTCCTTAAATTAAATGCCCTTCATAAACCAAGTCATGACCGGTTCGAGGGTACATCTCCGAACTCCTTTGACATCTGTCGTTGTAATTCCTCAGCGACGTCAGAGAGGTGACGAGTCCCAACGACCACTCATCTAATATCGGACCGAAACGTCCCTAAACTAATATCGGACCGAAACGTCCCTAAACTAATATCAGACCGAAACGTCCCTAAACTAATATTGGACCGAGACGTCCTTAAACTAATGACGGACCACTACGTCCCTAAACTGGCGACGGACCGAAACGTCCCTAAACTAAAATCGGACCGAAACGTCCCTAAACTAATATTGGACCGAGACGTCCTTAAACTAATGACGGACCACTACGTCCCTAAACTGGCGACGGACCGAAACGTCCCTAAACTAAAATCGGACCGAAACGTCCCTAAACTAATAATGGACCACCACGTCCCTAAATTGGAATATGGACCGCTACGTCCCTAAACTGACATAATAGGGCCCAAACGCTCTTTTGTCGGATCTAAACGGTCCCGCCTAAGTTGATCTTAACCCCAAATACGGTTAACGTGTCCTTAGACATCTAAATAAACAATAAAATCCCAAACCAACTTTGGTTCAAGGGTACATCTCGGAACTCCTCAGACGTATGTCGTTGTAATCCCTCAATGACGTCAGAGAGGTGACGAGTCCCGACGGCCGGATAATTAAATCAATCACTACGTCAGGTCGATCTTAGTCCAAAACAGGACTAGCGTATCCTTGATGAACGTTTAAGTTGATCTTAGTCGCAACGCGACCAATGCATCCTTAAACTAAAAACACCAAACTCAAATCTAAGCAAACACGGATTTGGACTAATCCACGTCCTACGGGCGACGACATCACTAAGTCTCCGTATACAATCCACGGGCAACCACAAATAAAATAAACATACACGACACGAAGTGAAATTCTGGAGAAGGAGAAAGTTGTTATCGCAACGCGATAGCGTAATTAACTGCAGGGGCTTGCGCCTGCAGGGAAGAGCGTCCCCACAATCAAAAACCCCTCACCCTGAGGGGGAATCTGACAAAGTCTGCTACATCGGCCGCATCCGTCTAAACCTCCGATACTCGGTGCCATAAATCAACTTGGCATCTTCGGAGAGATAGACGGATAAAACCAAATAGCATCTGCCCCGAACCTCAGGCACGTGACGTCTTAACGTCGCAGGCCGCCGTTCGGAGGGGAACAGATTCTGGCACGCCCGGTGGGACCTTTTCCTCTTTCCACTCCACACTTCGTGTGTCGTCTTCGCGAATCAATCGCGGTTTGTTAAATGGTTGTCCTCGGATTTCAAGTTGCTAAGATTTGGTCTTTTATCTGGCGCAGAATTCGAGATTCAATGGCCTCCAATTGCACCAGCTGCTCGAGATGCCACTGCAACAAACGCTCCACTTCACCAGGAGGGGTGACGTATGGGCCCCAAGCGGCGTCTTTCCTTACTCTGCCGGTAGGCCAGGTGACCCAGGCCACCACCGGCCTGTTTTTCGGGACCATGGTCCCCCCTGCAAGCTTCTCTATGCCGATATCCGCACCAGAAGCGAACAAGAAGTCGGTATTCGACCGGCTCACTGCTACCACGACCCCTGTCAATGGGTCGCCCGCTACTAAGCTGACAGCCTCTGTTTTCACCAGGCTAGGTCAGGATCATAAAGTGGCTGTCCCAAAGAGGGCAACGGCCACAGCTTCGGAAGTCGTTGAAGCGGCTTCTCCTATCAGAAAGTCAGTCTTCACAAGATTGACGGTTCCTACTCCTCCTTCAGCTGGTCAAAAAGCATCAGTCTTTGATAGGCTGACACCGGCAGTTACCCCACACCCAAACAGGGGGCAACAAGAAACTATCCCGATTTCCGAGCCAGTCCCAATGGCTCGTCGTGCGCGACGTCGTCATTGGCAACGAATAAGGAAAGCAGGAGGTAACTCCCCTTCAGGGCTAACCCCGCCTGCTCCGATGGCGGAGGTCAACGCTGCTGTTCCAACTGGGAACAGCTTTGAATTACTGAGAAAAGTGAGAAAGAACTCCCCAATCGCCGTGTTGAAAAGATCTCCTCCGCCCGTGGAGAAAGCTCCGGAGGCAAAACAAGAACAGCCCTCTCAACGGCTGTCGTCCAGAATTTATAAAGTATGGCGCAGGGTTCAAGACTCTGTGATCGATCCAGACCACTTGCGTCACCAGAAAAGAGCGAAGGTGAAAAATAACAAAAACTGCCCCATTAAACAGCAGGGGGCAACGAATGCTAGAATGCCCGCTTCAACGACTCCTTCAACCTCAAAGGTCCATAAAAGGAAAAGACCAGAGAAAGCTCCCGCGACGATGACAAAATCTAAAAGCGGCGAACCGAAACGCCCCAAGTCAGGGGGCATAACAGTTCATACGGTCTATATGGCTTCAGGAAAAGAAGAAAGTCGTACTTCTACGGGTCACCGACCGCTTACCCGGTCAGTGACCAGGTCTCAGGAGCAGCAACAAAAGCTTCAGGAGATGATGACTACAATGGCTGCACTCACGGGGCCAAAAGAGAATCCTGAGACGTCCTTAGATGAACGCCAAGAGGAAGAGACCGACGCTGAGTTCCTCCGCCGAATACTGGAAAAGAGAGACAAAGAGGCTGCGGAATAGGCAGCCAACATAAAGAAAATGGCCCTCCTATTCCAAGATGTGGTGGGTATGATGATTCAACCAGATCCACCTGCTGGAGATCCCCCGATCATTCTTGAAGATGATAGGGGAGAGACATCGAATCCTCCACCGGCTCTATCCGCAGCTAAAGAGGATACCATATCAAAAGCTGATTTGGATGAATATATTGCTCAACAAATACGGGTGCATCAGGCGGCCGAAGCAGCCGGCCACGTTGTAAAAACGGGACGGCCATATCCGGGCTGGTATGACCAAATCAAATACCCGCCAGGTTACACAATTCCTAAGTTTCATGTCTACAAGGGGACCGGCAATCCCCATCAACATGAGGCCCAATTCAGGGCTCTTTGCGGTAATACCGGCGGCGACGACAAGCTTTTGCTTCGCCAGTTTGTTGGAAGTTTATCTGATACGGCGTTTGAATGGTATTCTGAGGTTCCCAACGACTCTATAAAAACCTTTGCGGAGATGGAGCTACTCTTCACCCAACGTTTTGCAAGTGCCAGTGAGCGTACTCCAATGACGGCACTGATTAACGCCAGGGTAAAACCCGGCGAGACGTGGGTTCAGTACGCTATACGGTGGCGTAATCTATGGTCTAAATGTGAACAACGCATAGAAGAAGCTCCAGCGGTGGGAATGTTTGTTGGAACGCTTGATCCACAGGCAACCATCTCGCAGTTCATGATGTTCTTCAAGCCGACTTCCTTCCAGGCTTTGATCGACAAATTGGCGCAGATGGACCAGATGGGCCATAAACCCCCTCTCCCGAAGCCGGATCCCCGAAACGACAAAGGAAAGGGAAAAGCGATCGTCGTTGCTAATGCCCAACAACAACCGAACGATTCGAAGCCGGTTGCTCGTCCAAATAATACGCGCCCATACGTACCCTTTGAGGACAGGATGGGACGTGCTTACTCCTTCCCCCGTGATAAAACAAGGAGGTTATTCGAGCTGGCATTGCGCAACAGGCTCATAAATCTGCCAGATCCAAAACGTCCGTCACAACCGAGTGACGTCAACGATCCTAATTACTGCCCTTATCATAGAGTGTTGGGACATCCAATCGAAGACTGTTACGTTTTCAAAAATTGGCTTGAGAATCAATACCGTCAGGGCAAATTTGCGCTGTCTGACAAATGGAAGGTGAACCCTCCGCAGCCCCACACCTATAAGGGGACGAATACGCCGGGGGCAACATGCTCCGTTATTGAGGAGGCTCCCTGGGAAGTTGTATTATCGGCCAAAACGAGGAGAATGCTAAATGATCTTCAAACCTGCCCAGCGGTCAAGTGGAAGAACCCCTTGGAACCGCAGGTTATTGAGGGGATGTTGAAGCCACGACCGACTCCGAAGACCGATGGTAGTAGTTCAAGCGTTCATAGCCAGCCGTCAAAATCTTCGAAAAAGAAGAAGAAGAAATCTAAGAAGCCCGTGAAGCCTGGCGACAAGCGCACGGACTTACAAAAGCAAATCGATGCGCTGGATGAATATAACCAAAAGGCGCGAACTCCCATCACGCTCCAAGATTTCCTTGATCACGTCTTCCAAAAAGAAGATGAAGGAGAAAGTTCATCGGATGAATCTGACGAATATGTGGCAAGCTGTCATATGATCTCCCATTCGACCACAAACGATGAAGGAACTTCTGGCACTGAAACGCTGGGGGCAAATGCCGAATCAAAAACCCCAGGGTTACCAGTTGAAATGATTAGCGCGTTTCTTAATGAAGCTCGGTTGAAAAGCAAGGCTGATCGAGAACGCGAGACGGCTATATTCGAAAGGGCCAAGCGTCAGCGACTTGAGGAAGGAGCTGAAACGATCACGTTAGAGCAAAATGCCTCCACCGCTGACAAAAGCCAACTCAAGATAAAAAAGAAGTTCGCTAAGGCCATATCGATGGGCATGAAACTAGCACCCTCTGAAGAAAAAGTTACTGGCGTGATAGAAATGCACCCCTCTTATTGCTTATACCATCAGAAGGTCTCGCATTCCACCCAAGATTGCAAAGCTTTCAATGGATGGTGGCAAGGATACGTCGCTAATCGACAACGATTTAAGCGGGAAAAACGTAAAATTCGCCGAGAGCAAAGAAATACGACTAAAGAACTTGAAAGAACTGCCGGCAATTGTCACATGGTTAACACTACCGGGTCACAAGTGCCTACATTTGGGAGCGACTCCGATGAAGAGCTAGAGCTTGGCCCCCTCTTCGAAGAATCCACTTCAGGAAAAGAAAAAGAAATGAAGGCCTGCGAGAATATACAGCTGCGCAATCGAACATTACCCGAAAAGAACCTCGGACCCTTGAATAAGAAAAACAAAGGGAAAGAGAAGGTCTCTGAAGACATCGCTTTGGATGACCAAGTTGCAGAAGAGTTAACCGCCAAGAATCCCCCAAAAAGGAATAAAGTAGATTACAATGTCTTGGCGCATCTGAGAAAGCTACCCTCACAACTCAGCATTCTCGATGCCCTATTGCTATCAAAAGAGGCGAGGGATTCTTTGGTTAAGGCCCTACAAGATCCGGACCAGTTCCAAGCTTTCCTAGCCGAACAAAAGATGAAGGATGAATTGGAAGAGGTGCACACAGCCGACGTTGCTTTTGGTGATGAAGACCTTCTCCTCGGAACGTGTGAACACAATCGCCCACTTTATGTCTCAGGATACTGCCATGACATAAAGATAGGAAAAATTTTAGTCGATAACGGATCGTCTGTCAATTTACTCAATGTGCGAGTGTTAAAAGAGATTTGCATGAGTGTCCAACACCTCGCCCGAGATAAAATCACCATCTCCGGTTTCGACTCTCAATCCTCAAAGACTCTTGGATCTGTGATATTGACGCTACGCTTCGGGGTGCTCGTCACAGACATCAAATTCCATGTTATAGACGCCAAGACGTGCTACAATGCTCTGCTCGGCCGACCATGGCTACACGAATACAATATCATCCCTTCTACACAGCATCAGTGCATGAAGTATTCTAGGGACGGCCTCGAGTACACAGTGGCAGGAGAGTTGAATCCATTTTCCGTGAACGAAGTTCGCAAGTATGAAGATGCCAAATACTTCCTACCGAGTTTCGAAGACACGGAAAGGTGTCACAAACCGGAGAACAAAACTAACGCAACCATCCCTGTCTTCGGTAGTGACACCGAGGAGGAGGAGGATATAATTTATTCAGGTCCGTCCCAGTCCACCAGGCCAGGACCATCTGTTCCTTCATTGATCTTCGGTAGTGACTCAGAGGATGAAGTTCATGCTGTATTCCCCGCTCGGCCCTCAATACAGATTTCCACTGATGAAGAGCGAAGTATGCAGGTAACCATGGTGCCGCTTGAACATTACAAAGAACTGGATGCACTCGACACCAACAGCGTAGAAGAATTGCAGACATTCTATATCCCTCCCGGAAGAAAAGGCGAGAAGGCAATCCTATTCTACCGTTCTGAAGAAAACAAGGTGGAAAAAGAAATTTGGCATGGCGCGGATCCCACGCTCGACAGGCTTCAGCCTATCCGTCTTCCCAGATATTATACCGAAGGTTTGAAGAAACTGCTGAAACGCCAAGGGATGTCCTTCACACAGACCGCTAGAAAAGCCAAATTCTATGACAAGGTCTGGAACGTTCCCGGGACTCAGTGCAAACTGCCTAACGGGAGAACAAAGACGAAAGGACTCGGGTATATTCGCTCAAAGAAACGTGAGCTAATAAACAGCTGTTATGTCATGTATGACTTTGATGAAGAAGCAGACGCTCACTGGGAAGACGCTAATCCTGAATCAGTAAAAGTTCCCGATGCGAGACCTCCTAACCCATCGTCTGAAGGACAAATGAGCAAACCTACAAGGGATGCCAGTCGAGAAGCCCGAGATGATCACGATCGTGAAATGGCAATCTATGAGAAGGCCAAGACACGGCGCCTCCTTCAGCGGGCGATGAAAGACGAAAACACCGCCCCTTGTCAACCTGCTATGAAGAAGGTTCGACTCGAAAGCAGAAATAAGTTGAAAGGCAAGAGAAGCGCTCGACAACCACAAAGCAAAGCTAAGAAGCCACGCATCCGAGAGTCGAGCGTTGTTGACCAAGCCATCATGAAGAAAATGGGTCGAGCATACTCATTTCCTCAGAACAAAACAAGGAAAATACTTGAGCTTGCTCTGAAACATCAAATGCTTACTCTGCCAGAGTCTAAACACCCTGAGCAAGCAGGCGAAGTCTCCAACCCAAAGTATTGCTTTTACCATCGAGTAATAGGGCATCCGCTCGAAGATTGCTTCACCTTCAAGAATTGGGTCGAAGATCAATATCAGCTTGGCAAGTTCGCGTTGTCTGATAACTGGAAGGTAGCGCCGCCGCAAAAGCACGAACCCAAAAACACAAGAATAAAACCAACCCCGCATTGGGATTGGCAGAAAACTCGCACCTGTCATGTGATAACAACATTAAAAGAAGGGTCCGAGGGCATGAACGACTTCCCTTGGTGCTTTGAAAATGGCAGTGATGAGGTAATCTCAGAATTTCCCCCAGCTCCGAAAGAACTGGAGGATGGAATCCACACCACTGCAGATAATCTCAAGAAAATTGAGTTGGGGACGGAAAATGACCCGCGACCAACATTCATCAGCGAGCTGTTATCTGAAGAAAGGGTGACTGCGCTGAAAGATGTGCTTCTACAACACAAAGATTGCTTCGCGTGGAACTATTCCGAAATGCCGGGACTAGATCCAGAAGTTGCTGTACATAGACTAGCAATATCCCCAGACGTCAAGCCGATCAAACAGGCGCCGAGAAGAATGCGACTCGAGCTTGAGATGAGCATAAACACCGAAGTCAAAAAGTTAATCGACTCTGGCTTCATTCAGGAAGTTCAGTACCCTGAATGGATTGCCAACATCGTCCCAGTAATGAAGAAAAATGGGACAGTGCGCATATGCGTAGACTTTCGGGATCTTAATAAAGCCTGCCCAAAAGATGATTTCCCAGTGCCAGTCACTGAACTTATGATAGACAATACATCCACTCATGAGGTTTTCTCCTTCATGGACGGCTCGTCGGGGTATAACCAGATAAAAATGCATCCCGAAGACCAGAAGCACACAGCCTTCAGGACTCCTCTTGGTATATTTTGTTACAAAGTGATGCCCTTCGGTTTGAAGAACGCCGGTGCTACTTATCAGAGGGCCATGACAAAGATCTTCGACGACCTTATACACGAAATCGTTGAATGCTATATCGACGATCTCGTGGTTAAAAGCAAATCATACGGGGAACATCTCGAGCATCTGAAGACTGTATTTCAACGCCTTCGGCAGTACAACCTGAAGATGAATCCTCTTAAATGTGCGTTCGGGGTCTCCTCGGGCAAATTCCTGGGATTCGTTGTTCGACACCGAGGTATTGAAATAGATCCGTCAAAGATTAAAGCAATCATGGAAATGCCTCCGCCGAGGACTCTCAAACAGCTGCGGTCTCTCCAAGGGAAACTCGCATACATACGGCGATTTATAGCCAACCTTTCAGGAAAGTGCCGTCCTTACAGTCACCTGATGAAGAAAGGAACCCCATTCGTTTGGGATCAAAAATGCCAAGACGCACTGGATGAGATCAAGCAATACCTACAGAACCCGCCGGTGTTGGCTGCTCCGGTTAAGGGAAAGCCTCTTATTCTTTATACAACCGCCCTTGAAGGTTCCTTAGGCGCACTATGGGCACAAGAGAACGATCAAGGGAAAGAAAGGGCACTCTATTACTTAAGTCGAGTGCTGCTGGGGGCAGAAAGCAACTATTCTCCCATTGAAAAACACTGCCTGGCATTGATCTTCGCAATAACAAAGCTTAGGCACTATGCGTTGGCCCACGAGGTCCGTCTGATTTCAAAAGTGGACCCTCTCAAATATCTAATGTCAAAAGCCATATTGACGGGACGACTCGCTAAATGGGCCCTGCTCTTGATGGAATTTTCGATAACATATCAACCTTTCAAGGCGGTAAAAGGCCAGGCCATCGCCGACTTCCTTGCTGAGCATCCCATACCTGCCGACTCTCCTTTAAATTGCGATTTGCCAGACAGACACGCGTTTGACACAATCGACAGTGGTGATAGCCGTTGGGAGCTTTATTTCGATGGAGCATCTTCTATGAAAAAGCAAAACAAAGTACGCCAATGATCAAATCGGGAGTGGGACTCATCTTCGTGACTCCACAAGGAGGGATAATGCGCTTCGCCTTCTCCTTGACGGAGCCGAGAACGAATAATGAGGCTGAATATGAGGCTTTGATAGCAGGCCTCGAGATCGCCATCGATATGGGGATTGAAAGCCTCCTCATATATGGGGACTCCCAACTAGTCGTCAGTCAAGTGAACGGCGATTACCAAACATGCAAACCGGAATTGGTAAAATACGGTGAAAAAGTGCAGCAACTGCTAACCCAAATTCCCTCCTACATATTGGAAAGTATACCGCGCGCGGAAAACAGCAAAGCGGACGCACTAGCCAAACTTGCTAAAGAACTGGCTGACGAGAACCTCGACGACGTTAGGATCATAGTACAAAGTCGTCGAGTGCTCGCCCCAACAGAAATATCTCCAGAATCGTCTGAAGAAAAAGGAGCGAAAGAGGAGACAACCCTGCAAATAAAGGACTCGGAAAATACCGGGGACTGGAGAGAAGTCTTTATAGATTACTTCAAGTTCCACCGAATACCTGAAGAGGCGTCCACAAGACACCAGCTCACGAAACGAGCTCTGTCTTTCGCCTTCGTCAATAATACTCTGTATAAGAGGTCATTCGACTCTCTGTGGCTGAGATGCTTAGGACCTGACGAAGCGAGAAGGGTCGTTCAGGAAGTTCATGACGGACTCTGTGGTTCCCACCAAGCAGGCCCTAAAATGAAGTTAAAGATAAAGCGGATGGGCTACTACTGGCCCACGATGATGCAGGATTGCCTAGAATATGCGAGGCAATGTCATTCATGCCAAATTCATGGAGACTTCATCCATCAGCATCCCAATCCACTGCATCCAACAGTGGCTAGTTGGCCATTTGAAATGTGGGGAACTGACATAGTCGGTCCCATCGAACCAGCATCGTCAAAGGGACATCGTTTCATCTTGGCGACGACTGATTACTTCTCCAAATGGGCAGAAGCGGTACCGTTGAGGGAAGTGAAAACGGAAAACATCCTCCATTTCTTCAAAACGCATGTCATATACCGGTTTGGAACCCCAAGAAGGATCATCTCTGACAATGGGCCAGCCTACCGAAGTCATAAGATTAGCCGCTTCGCACAGCAGCACAATATAGACTGGAGATATTCCTCAGTTTATAACCCGCGAGCTAACGGTCTAGCTGAGGCCTTCAACAAGACCTTGACGAAGATCATCAAGAAAACGGTGTCACGAAATAAGAGAGATTGGCACGAAAGATTGCAAGAGGCTCTTTGGGCGTATCGAACTACATTTAAAACGGCCACAAACACAACGCCGTACGCGTTGGTATTTGGGACGGAAGCAGTACTCCCCCTCGAGATAGAATTACCCTCTCTACGAGTGGCAGTCCATTACGAGTTGACGGACGAAGAAAATGCCCACCTTCGGTTTGAAGAGCTTGACGCCCTTGATGAAATCCGGCTTCTAGCACAGCAAAATTTGGAAGCTTATAAAGCAAAGATGACGCGCTCATATGAAAGATTGAGCCGCCCGAGGACATTCCACCAAGGCGAACTCGTGCTAGTCGTCAAAAGGCCCATGGTCCCCAATCGCGCCAAGCGGGGAAAGTTTGAGCCAAACTATGAAGGACCGTACATCATTGATAAGGTCTACCAGGGCGGGGCCTATCTACTCATGGACATGCACGGTGAAAGGCCTTTCAGGCCAATAAATGGTCGCTTTCTAAAGAAATACTACGCTTAACGAGCCTTAGTTTAGGTCAATGATAGATGACGACGACTATGTCCGCTCGCTATCTTCCTAAGCTCAGGCTTTATAAGCAGTAGCCAGCCCTCTCAACGGTGGACCGAAATGTCCTTAAACTAATATCAGACCGAAACGTCTTTAAACTACTACTGCTGCATCTTTAGACTAACGAGATTGATTAAAAAAAAAAAAAAGGTATGTCCATAAGCAAGAAGGCACGGATGAAAACCCGAAAGGGCTCCGTGAGTAAAAATAGCAGGGCTACCGGCGAGTGTTCGTGAAAACCCGAAAGGGCGCGACCTCGTAAAAAAAAAAAAAAAAAAAAAAAAAAAAAAACGGTATGTCCATGAGCAAGATGGGCACGGATGAAAACCCGAAAGGGCTCCGTGAGTAAAAACAGCAGGACTACCGGCGAATGTTTGTGAAAACCTGAAAGGGCGCAACTTCGTTAAAGAACCCTTACAGAGTCCTCTCGACCCTGTAAGGAGAAACCACCCGCGTGAGATCCTTACGACTCACAAGGGAATAACACGCTTAGGAATCCCCACGATTCCTAAGGAGAAAATACGCTTGCGAGATCCTCACGACTCGTAAGGAAAACTCTCTTATGGGACCCTCACGGCTCATAGGATTTGAAAGTCTTAAGTTGCAGAGACCTAAACCTGTGCTTAAGCAAACCCCCACAAACTTTCAATGTTGCCCTACAAGTGGTTCAATATTGACCCTTGTATACAATCCACGGGCGCGAATAAACATTTCCTTAACCAAGGTCCATCCGTGACCGGAGATATGTTCGCATAACCCTTGTAAGTCCTCTCGATTTACAAGAAGAAAACCCCCTGTAGGATCCTTACGACTTACAGAGGAACAAAACACTTAGGAACCCTTACGATTCCTAAAAAAAAAAATTAAAAAAAATAAATAAAAAAAAAAATACACCTACAAGATCCTCACGACTTGTAGGGAAAAATACCTTTATGAGGCCCTTACGGCTCATGAAGTTAAAAGCCTTAGCCGACAGGACCCTAACCCTGGTCGCTAAGCCTCCTTTGTTCGACAACGACGGAGGCAAATGATGATTCGCTCCTGGCAATATCCCAGTTGCAGCGGTGCTGATGCCAAAATCGGTGTCTAATTTCAGGCTTACGGTAAAAAGCCAGTAGGCCGCTCATGCATACGAAATAGCCGAAATGATAGGGCAACTTGCAATAAAAAGCAGCAAGTAAGATATATGCATGCAAAACAGCCAAAATGATTGGGCAACTCGTAATGAAAAGCAACGGGTAAAGATAAAGTAAAAAGCCGAAATGATTGGGCACCGCGAAAAATAGCCGAAATGATTGGGCAATCGCGACCTTCGCGATATAAAAGCTGAAATGATAGAGCATCGCGGAAATAAAATAAAACAAAAAATAAGAAATGATGAAACTTCGGCCCTACAGTTAAGATCACATCGATCCCTGTACACAATCCAAGGGCGCAAACAAAGAAGAAACCATACTTCCCCAGCGGATTCCGTCGAACGACGAAGCCAAACCTCAACGGTTCATTTCAACAGAATAATCCCAGCAAATTCCTCGGCACGGATACAAACACTCCTTGACGAGAGCTTCCTGATCCGCGTCGACCCGCAGAGCCACCGATGCCTCCGTAGGAACCCTCGACTCGTTTCAAACCCCAAGGACACAAATAATCCTTGGCGCTTGGGAGACAAATAATCCCTCGCAAAACTTCTCAACTCACGGATACAAACACTCCTTGACGAGAGCCTCCTGATCCGCGTCGACTCGCAGAGCCACCAGCGCCTCCGTGGGAACCATCGACTCGTTTCAAACCCCAAGGACACAAATAATCCTTGGCGCTTGGGAAACAAATAATCCCAGCAAATTCCTCGACTCACGGATACAAACACTCCTTGACAAGAGCTTCCTGATCCGCGTCGACCCGCAGAGCCACCAGTGCCTCCGTAGGAACCCTCGACTCGTTTCAAACCCCAAGGACACAAATAATCCTTGGCGCTTGGGAAACAAATAATCCGTCGCAAAACTTCTCAACTCACGGATACAAACACTCCTTGACAAGAGCTTCCTGATCCGCGTCGACCCGCAGAGCCACCAGTGCCTCCATAGGAACCCTCGACTCGTTTCAAACCCCAAGGACACAAATAATCCTTGGCGCTTGGGAAACAAATAATCCCTCGCAAAACTTCTCAACTCACGGATACAAACACTCCTTGACGAGAGCCTTCTGATCCGCGTCAACTCGCAGAGCCACCAGCGCCTCCGTAGGAACCATTGACTCGTTTCAAACCCCAAGGACACAAATAATCCTTGGCGCTTGGGAAACAAATAATCCCTCGCAAAACTTCTCAACTCACGGATACAAATACTCCGTGACGAGAGCTTTTCTGACTCACATCTCGGGCAGTAAGGATTCAAAAACTTGCTTCCTGAACAATGGGACCCTGCAAGTCAATCCTAAATGGTCTCTTGCATACTATTCACGGGTCTCACTCTCTGAAGTCGATTCTCGACAAAGAGGGAAACAACCGCTTACGAGCCCTCTCGACTCGTAAGAAGGGCAATTGGATCCTGCAGGTCAATCCTAAATGGTCTCTTACATACTATTCACGGGTCTCACTCTCTGAAGTCGATTCTCGACAAAGAGGGAAACAACCGCTTACGAGCCCTCTCGACTCGTAAGAGGGAGAAATTCTCTCATAAGATCCTTTCGACCTATGAGAGAAAACCACACTTGGGAATCCTCACAATTCCTAAGGAGAAAGTCCACTTACGAGATCATCTCGATCCGTAGGGAGAAAAGTCTCTATGAGACCCTCACGGCTCATAGAGTTGAAAAGTCTTAGGCAGCAGATCCGAACCTGCGGCCTAAGCCATCGTTATATCTTGAAGAAACCAAAATGCTTACTCTGTTACCTGTCAATCATGTTTATCAAGACAACATGCTGATAATAAGAGAAGGGAGAAAGCAAAGAAATGATACAAGACATTGCAAAAAAAAAATGTGTATCTTTATTTATTAACTCAATCAAGTACATAGCGAATCGTATAAAAGAATAAAGAATGCATACATCTTATTCAAAAAAGAAAATTACAAGTATATTGATACAATGGCAGCTACTGGGAAGGGAGCGTCTTGCACAGATGTAGCAATCGCTCGCAGATGTCCTTCCATGCCTTCTCTTGATCGGCTACCACCGCCAGCTCTGCCTCCACTTGGGCTCGTTGCCGTAAGACCATTGCAAGCTGCTCCCTCACGCCCTGATAAGCAGCCTCCCGACTTGGGATATGGCGCTCAGCCACGTCAAGCTTCCTCTTTAAGTTTAGCCCATGGGAGATGCGCTCCAAGAGACCCTCAAAGATAGTCTTCACTTGGGCAGCATTTGCCTCAACCTCAGCGCGCAGATGGGCCGTTTCGTTTGAGATCTTTTGGCATTCCCTTAGTCTCCGAGCTGCTTCTTGCTCCAAGTGGCGGGAGTGCGAAGTGCTTTGCTCGAGCCAAGTTGTGCGTTGGGCGCTCAGAGCTAAAGCTTCGGGAGCAGGGCGCGTCAACTCCAGCCGATACAAGCAGGCCTCGATCTCCCTGCAGTGGTTAATCCAAGATTCAACGACGCCCTCGTCATGAAAAGTTACGAGCGCCGCTAACATTGGGTTAACATCCGCAGCGAAATCTACAGCAGAAGGGAGAGCGTCCATGCTGAGCTCTTCAATATACCCGCTCAGCATGCCTAGACTCATCACCGCACCCTTTGAAGACGGGCGTCTCAGAAAGGGGCCTGCCGGTAAAAGGACGCGAGCCTCGAAGGGGACCGGAACCGGAACAATAACTGCAAAACAAAACAGGGTTAAACGATGGTTCAAAAGATGTTAAAGGATTACCAAAACGGAGATCTACTATACCAGCAGCAACGGACGGCAGAGCCGGGAGGGCCGGTAGCGCGACAGGGCTTGCATCCCCTCCTTCGATTTGTGGCACTACAATAAAGAAAAGGGAAAGTCAGAAATCATCCCATTGCTAAAAAAAAAGGAGTAAATAAAGATATTACCGGCGCCACTAGAAGGAGAAGCGAGTTCGGATGGGAAAGAAAAGTGCGGGAGCAACACTTGATACAAGTGATCAAAAAGCACTCCTGCAAAGGCACAATGGTGTAACGTTAGTACAAAAGCCGCATTTTTGAAAGATTAATGCATGAGTCGTAAATCCATACCTTCCAACATCCGTGACGGTACAAGGGAAGACGGGGAGGTGACTACTGCCAAAGCAGTAGTTGACGGCGCCCCCTCGAGCAGTGGAGCATCGGTACTGGCTGCACCTGCAAGAACAAGTTTGTTAGAAGAGATCACAAGACATATACAAAAAAGGGGAAATGCTGGTGATAAAAATTTTTTTACCCGACGAGCTGCCAGCAGAAACTGAGGCGGTCCCTTCCTCCACTGACGGAAGACCACCGCCTGTAGCTTCATCACCCGACTCAAGGGGAACCGTTGTTATGCTCTCGAGCTCTGCAGGCGGCGGGGAACCATAGACAGGGAGGGCCAAGATAGGAACATTGCCAGATTCCTGAGAAGGAGCGCCTAGCTCGTCCTCAGGAATCATGGCCGCCTCACCTGCTGCTCCCTCAGGATCAGCGATTACAGCTGCCCCGTCCATCGGCACCACGAGGTCCCCAGCCTCAAGTACCTCGCCCTCTACCGCCTTCGGCTCGGTCGAGACAATCATATCATCTGCCACCACTTCGGGTACGGCATCAATGACTTTCTCCGCGGTAGGTTCCTCAATCTCGGCTCCAGTCCCCATGGCCTCGACAAAGTTGTCCACTGTCGGTTCGGGTTCGGCGAGTACCGCTTCTTCCGCTCCCTTGGGTTCGACGGTCGTCTCCGCCTCCCCCTCAGTTGGACTTGACCCTGCAAGATGAGATATGTATAAGCCAATAGTTTTACAAGTCATACAACAAGGCTCTGAAAGGAGTACTACCTGAAGCGGATTTATCATTGGCGTTCCGAACCGCCCGCGCAACTTGCCGACGAGCGGTAGACAGGGCCACAGGGGGCTCTTCAGAAGGAGTACTAGCGTGAGGAACAGTGCTAGGGCCCGCTCCTGCGGCCAGAGTAGCTCCGCGCGCCTTAGCTTCGCGTCTGGACCTCTTCCGCTCCTCTTGAGCTGATGAGACAGATGCCATCAGAGCTTCCTTGAGCGAAGCCTCCTCATCCGTGTAGAGGGATGCCTCCAGATTTTTCAGAGCATCCCTCGTTGTTGCATCAAGCCGAGGCTCTTGCGGCAGCTTCGACGGAGCTGGGACTTCGATGACGGGCTTGGGAAGGGTCCTGGCGCCGATTAATACCACCCCTGTAAAGAAACAAGAGAAGGTCAGGTCGGCTATCATAAAAAGACAACAAACTTTCCTTATAAAAGAGAAAGGGATAGAACATACCGACGCTTGCCAGTGCACGTTTCTTCTCCTCCTCTTGGAAGGTCTTCAAGGATGCAGCGATAGCATCTTCAGTGGAGATACCTGTTAAAAAAGGGAGCAAAAGTTAGTTAAATGTAACAATATAGAGTGCAATGAGATAACAAATAAGGCGTCTGATGATTACCGGACTCGGCGAGTTTACTCAGCATCGCTTCGAGCCTCGCTGATCGCTCTGATTCTGCAATGGCGGCGGCTAGGTTGGTGTCCTCAGGATCCACCACGAAACCCTCGTTGCTGCCGTACTCACATATAGTCTCGGCAGGATGAGCCGCGGGCTCCAAGTTAAGAATCGCATCGAGGGATAAGGTGGACTTCTTCTTCTTTTGTTCACCAGCCTTGGATCCACCCGGAGCAGCTTTGCGCTTGCCAGTTTTGGCAGTCACTTTCGGGCGGCGAGTCCCGATGTCCGCTCCTGCACCCGACTCCGGCGATGCCGCTTTAACCGTCTCTGTCGGAGCACGGGGTGCCGTTGGGGCATCCACCGTAGTAGGCAGTGGCAGTCCACGCGGAGGGGCCAACACGCGTGGTCGATCTGCTCCGGCCTCTTTCGTCGGAGGGATAACCTGGACCCTAGGCTGCAATGGAGCCTTGCGATTGCCGCCGGGAGGCGCAGCCCTACGATCGACCAGTAGACGTTTCTCCATCAAGATAATTGGGCCCATCGCGTGCGTGTACCAAGCCACATACGAATTGAGTATCTTGGGGGTACAGCTGGGCTCACTGATGAAAAAGTAGGAGCCTGTATTGAGCCGGATGAAGTGATGCATCGCATTCCGTACTCCCTCTGGACCGACTGCAGGTGTTCCCAAGAAGGCTTCCAACGGGACTCCTTGGTTATAACTCGATTGCCGGGCAAATCGATGCGGGTTATACCTCATGAAGAGGGCCGTTTCATTCTGCCTAAATACCAAGTAACCCGGCCGAATGGAATAAAGGTGGAGGATTTCCCGAGCCTTCAACACGGAGACACCGCCCTTAAAGTCATCACGCAGCGGCACCACCGACTTAGTGGTCTCGGAACCCATGGTGATGACCTTATCCACAAAAGAGGTCTTCGCCCCGACTAGATGCGAACGCAGAAGCAGTCCCCTAGACTCCCGCGGAGGTGCAAACACGATGGAAGCCCCGATCAATCGTACGATTCTTGGAAATATGAATCTCTCAAAGAATGGAGGAGTTTTGTGGGCACCAAACACTCCTCGAACATGCAGCTCCATCCAAGAAGTGAAGTAATGCATCGGGAAATTAGCAGGCTGCACCCCAGGTTCATTAGCGTCCGCCGCTACGCTAAGTCCATTATAGAGGTGAGCCAACCCGGCGATCCCCACTGATAACTGTAGACCGGCCACCATTTGATGCGCCGGGTAAAAGACAGAAGACCTCATGAGGCGTGGGTGCATGGGAAGCGCGAAGCTGCACAGCCACAGACCTAAGAACCCGATGAAGAAGGTCTCCTCATCCATGCCAGGAACGGCGATCTCTGAGAAAGGAACGCTAGCAGTGCCGGGAAGGTAAAAACTTCGCTGATCAATTTCAGATGAAGGTCGGCGGTCCAGGCCGAAACCAAAAGGATCAGCAAGTTGGGCGAACTTCTCACCTTGCTCTGATAAAAATTCCGGGCGAATAAAACGAGCAATGAAGTCCGCGAAACTAACTCCTCGGTCGCCCAATTCCAAATGAAGCTCCTCGTAAATCTCCAACACCCTCACCAGGCCCGGATGCTGATGCTGGATGGCATTTTCCGGAGTCAAGTCGAGTACCACTTGCTTGGTGGCAAAGACGTACTCATCAGGAGGAAGCAGCTCTTCGTAGTGCTCCCCCCTCGCCGGTAAACCAGAAAGCTCAACGAATTCCTCTAGAGAAATTGAAACTTCCCTATCCGCTGCCAGGAAAGTATGCGTGGGGATATTCCATTGTTCGATGAAGGCCTTTGTCCACCACGTTGGAGGAGTAGGATACTCGAAAAGCGAGACGTAGACGGCGGAATATAAACCTATCTTCGTCAGGTGAGCTCTTTTCGCCGCTAAAATGTACCGGGCCCATGGCAGGTATCCAGCAAGCGGTCGCGGATTTAATCCAATATTGTAAGCCTGTCCCCAAGGGCGTGCTTCACCCTGACAGATTCGCCTTCCCAAGATATCTATGGCCGGCGGCGGCTGTACCGGAATAGCGCCGATTGCAGGCTGGAGAAGGTCGTCTGAATTCCAATTTTTTACCTCCACGGCATACTCCACCGGGGGTTTGTCCGCATAGGGGATCGTAACTATGGGTTCGGAAGGCGAGGCGGAACTAAAACTGCGGCGGCCTTGGATAATCTGGCTGTACCACCTTCCCCATAGGTGAAGTCTCTTGCACTCAGGATCGTGATCTTTGATCAGAGCAAACACCACCCGGTCCACTGGTGCATGTGGGAACCCTCCTTCTGAGCGAACAAAGGGGAAAGACAAATCTTCAGACATGTTTCCTGTAGATAAAAAAAAAATAATAATAACAACTGTTAGTGTTCCAATGCTTCACATATCAAAGGCATACATCACACTGCAATGCAGTGGGTTGGGGACCAAAGGGGGACCCACAAAATCAAGATGACGGCGCATCATTTGATAAGACAGTCCCATCATTGGATGAGACTGTCAGTTAATAAAAAGGACCCCCAAGAGAATATCCTCACTGGGGGATCTCTAGAGACAAGGAGAAAATCTCCTCTTTTCAAAGCAAAGCTCTGTCACAGAGTGACACTTGTCAAACTCCTGTTTCAAAAGAATAAAACTTCTTAAAAAAAAAAGAGAGCCTAGCTCTGTAGCAGTAATAAAAAATTTATAACCAAGGATTAAAATTTTGGGATCTTAAAGATCCATGGAAACTTTTAAAAAGTTTTTTAATTGACCTATGAGCAGGGCTCTGTTCATGGGTTAAACCCTAAGAACAGATCTCTACAAATTTTTGAGAGCAAGGCTCTGTGAATAGAAACCCCAAAGGGGTTTCCTTTAGATCAAAGATCTATAAGAGCAAGGCTCTGTTGAAGAAACCCCAAAGGGGTTTCCTTTAGATCAAAAATCTATAAGAGCAAGGCTCTGTTAATTAAGTTTGATTTGAATTAAATTAATTTAATTTACCTAGAATAGTTCTAAGGAGAGAACTTGGAAGTTCTTAAGGAATCGCAAGAGCAAGGCTCTGAAAGTTCTCAAGTAAGAGCAAGGCTCTGAAATTTAATTTCTTGAGAATGGTAAAAAAATTACCAAGGACCAAGGGTCTTATTTATAGGCGCCTGCGCCTGTTCACTTGACCCGTCAATCCGACGGTCAGGATCTTGCCACCGTTGCACTCACGCGCGCGCCACGTGAGCGCAACGGTGGGGGGGCATCTGTTTCCCCCAATCAGAGCAAGGCTCTACTGAATTTTGAAAATTCAAAATTTGAAGCAACGCTTCGGTTTCCGTGCGCAGCGCGCAATTTGCCACGTGGCAGAAGGTGATTCGGCGGCGTAACGCCCGAGACAGTGCGTCCCATCAGAGCAAGGCTCTTCAGAAAACAAAATTAAGATTTAAACTGCGCAAATGCATGGCAGCGCGACACGTGTCTGCGCAAGCGCACAGATGCGTGACACGTGTCTGCGCAGTTGCGCAATCGCAACTGCGCAAGCGCACAGATGCGTGACACGTGTCTGCGCAAGCGCACAGATGCGTGATACGTGTCTGCGCAGTTGCGCAATCGCAACTGCGCAAGCGCACAGATGCGTGACACGTGTCTGCGCAAGCGCACAGATGCGTGACACGTGTCTGCGCAGTTGCGCAATCGCAACTGCGCAAGCGCACAGATGCGTGACACGTGTCTGCGCAAGCGCACAGATGCGGGACACGTGTCTGCGCAGTTGCGCAATCGCAACTGCGCAAGCGTACCGATGCGTGACACGTGTCTGCGCAGTTGCGCAACCGCAACTGCGCAAGCGCTCGGATGCGCGACACGTGTCTGCGCAGTTGCGCAACCGCAACTGCGCAAGCGCTCGGATGCGCGACACGTGTCTGCGCAGTTGCGCAACCGCAACTGCGCAAGCGCACGGATGCGCGACACATGTCACACTTTGGTGAGTTGCGCAGCAACTGAATGAAGATTTAGACAAATCTTTTCTGTTCTCCTGTAAAACAGGGACCCTTGGATCTCTGATCCAATGGTGGGAAAATTCCCAAAATAATTCAGGAAAGATTTTATTAACAAATCCAACAACTTTGTGGACACTATAAATAAGACCCCTGACCTCATTAAAAAGGCATCAACTTCTGAGAAAAAAGAGAGCTGGTGAAGATTAAGAACAGAGAAGAAGAAACAAAGAAAAGAGGTAGAATTTCTGAAAAGAGAAAAGAAATAAGAAAAATAAAAAGAACAATAAATAGTGCCTTGCACTTGATATGAACCCCTGGTTCTAAAAAAAAATAAAAATAATAAAAATAATAAAAGAATAAAAAAATAGTGCCTTGCACTTGATATGAACCCTTGGTTCTGTATGATCAGGAAAAAACAAGAACTTGTTTTTCTTAGATCCAAATTCAAATCAAAAGTGCCATGCACTTGTGTTCTTAAACCTAAAGGTTTCTAGGGTTTCTGCAACCCCTTGTTTTGGGCCTGGCCCAAATTGAATGGCAGAATAAATAAAAGGGCAAGGCCCCTGTTGGGAAAATTCCTGAGTTTCTGCAAACTCATTAAAAGGGCCTGGCCCAAACTAAATTACAGAACATCTCTTGAGTTCCTGCAACTCATCATTTAAAAGGGCCTGGCCCAACTCAAGAAAATTATTGAGTTTCTGAAACTCATTATTTAAAAGGGCCTAACCCAATTGCAGAATAAATAAAAGGGCAAGGCCCTGTGTGGAGAATTCCTGAGTTTTTTTTTTTTGTAACTCATTATTTAAAAGGGCCTGGCCCAAAATCAGACTTGCAAAATAATGAAAGGGGCAAAGCCCTGTTTAGATTGATTCTTCTAATCAGGCAAAGCCTAAAATAAAAATTGGACTTAACCCAATCCTGGCTGTAAGTCCTTAAATTAAATGCCCTTCATAAACCAAGTCATGACCGGTTCGAGGGTACATCTCCGAACTCCTCTGACATCTGTCGTTGTAATTCCTCAGCGACGTCAGAGAGGTGACGAGTCCCAACGACCACTCATCTAATATCGGACCGAAACGTCCCTAAACTAATATCGGACCGAAACGTCCCTAAACTAATATCAGACCGAAACGTCCCTAAACTAATATTGGACCGAGACGTCCTTAAACTAATGACGGACCACTACGTCCCTAAACTGGCGACGGACCGAAACGTCCCTAAACTAAAATCGGACCGAAACGTCCCTAAACTAATATTGGACCGAGACGTCCTTAAACTAATGACGGACCACTACGTCCCTAAACTGGCGACGGACCGAAACGTCCCTAAACTAAAATCGGACCGAAACGTCCCTAAACTAATAATGGACCACCACGTCCCTAAATTGGAATATGGACCGCTACGTCCCTAAACTGACATAATAGGGCCCAAACGCTCTTTTGTCGGATCTAAACGGTCCCGTCTAAGTTGATCTTAACCCCAAATACGGTTAACGTGTCCTTAGACATCTAAATAAACAATAAAATCCCAAACCAACTTTGGTTCAAGGGTACATCTCGGAACTCCTCAGACGTATGTCGTTGTAATCCCTCAATGACGTCAGAGAGGTGACGAGTCCCGACGGCCGGATAATTAAATCAATCACTACGTCAGGTCGATCTTAGTCCAAAACAGGACTAGCGTATCCTTGATGAACGTTTAAGTTGATCTTAGTCGCAACGCGACCAATGCATCCTTAAACTAAAAACACCAAACTCAAATCTAAGCAAACACGGATTTGGACTAATCCACGTCCTACGGGCGACGACATCACTAAGTCTCCGTATACAATCCACGGGCAACCACAAATAAAATAAACATACACGACACGAAGTGAAATTCTGGAGAAGGAGAAAGTTGTTATCGCAACGCGATAGCGTAATTAACTGCAGGGGCTTGCGCCTGCAGGGAAGAGCGTCCCCACAATCAAAAACCCCTCACCCTGAGGGGGAATCTGACAAAGTCTGCTACATCGGCCGCATCCGTCTAAACCTCCGATACTCGGTGCCATAAATCAACTTGGCATCTTCGGAGAGATAGACGGATAAAACCAAATAGCATCTGCCCCGAACCTCAGGCACGTGACGTCCTAACGTCGCAGGCCGCCGTTCGGAGGGGAACAAACCCGTTAGGGATAGTACGGTTCATCGTGGACCCGCGGGCTAGTAGTGTGAGATTCAGACCTCCGCAAGGAGCATTCGGTCTCGAAAGGGTTAAAATACGACATTTAAGAAAATGAGATTTTTGAAAATAAAATATTTATTTAAAATTATTCATGTGTTAATGTATATATAAATATCATTTAAACGCTTATTTTGTTTCCACATTTTCCAAAAAATTACAAAATTAAAAGTTACATTAAAATACCATGAATTTCAAATAAATCAATATTATAAATTAATACTTTTATTAGGATATATTCACTAGAATAACACAAATAAAATTCACACTCATTATAACTATAAAGACGAATAATAAATTCTTGAGGTGTATTTTGAAAACTATACAAAAGTACTTTTTACATAAAACCCCCTCAAGTTTTATAAATTACAATAAGGCCCCTAACAATTATTGAACTTCAAATTATCTTTCTTTTAGTCCGACTCGGGTTAGAGTCTGACTATTTCTGACTTGAATTTGATTCATGTCAATCTATATTCTTTATTTTCCAACTCTATATGAACACATGAATCCCAGAATCCTGTTAACAATCATTACAACTTGACTGAATCAAACCATCGATATTCATCCATTATCCTGTTATTCCATTTACCTGATTATACAGTTACAACATGTTTACTGATATCATGGTTTTGGTCAGTCACCCAACTTACACAATACAATACAACAATACTGTTAAAACACTACGGGGTTTAAGGGGTAGATTGGTACGGAAGGTGTTAAAGGTGGCACGAGGTGGTCAGATTAAGACACCTAACCTGAATCCTATTGCTGTTGTACCGTGGCATAACGGTTCCTTATACTTTCCATTTGCCTTAGTCTCTAGCATATAGAGACCCCCCTCGTATACACTGGCATTCTTCTGTACCAAACTACAAACAACAGCGTTAACTCAATATTCCATAATAACCAACAATATTATACATTAGAAAATACTTTTACATTGTCTTTCAAATCCTTCCTTATCTTTGGGATTTACCGAGCGACCTGTTTCGCTGACGACATTCTATTTTTTTCTTCTTTGAATGTCGTCAGGTGCGTTGGACCAAGCTGAGATCGAGCCCACCGGTGAAGATTTGGAGCAGTTCCATGAAGATCCCGAGCTCTAAATATTGTACCTTGTTCTTTCCAGTATTTTTCATTTTCTGTTATGCCACTGTTTAGGCATCGCTTTTCATTTTAGTTGTATTTTCTTTTCATGCATTGTACAAAGAGTGTTATTAATAAAAGTTGTTGTTATTTCTATATCATTCGTCTCTTGTGATTTACTTTATATTGCTTAGTTACGCTTAGCGTATGTACTTCTGAGTATATACGTAGCGGGCCTCGTCGTGTCCACTTCGCCGTACACTGGAAAGCGGGGCGTGACACGGCTAGCGACCGACTACAGCATCCGGCACTACACCTTCCTGTCCTGATGATATTTCTAAATTCAGGCTGTAGTCAGTCACTAGATCCAACTATCTATGCTGCCTCATGTTAGGCTCCTTCCACGTGAACATGTACTTTTAGGCTTTTACGATTGATGGATGTCTCGACCTTCTCGCCTAAAAAGTAGTGCCCTCATAACTCCAATGCGAATATCACTACAGCTAAACTTTGAATGCTGCGTCGGCAATTCTTCTCCAACGTCTTCAGCTATTTTATGCCTAAGCCATCACCAGTCCTTGCTGCACCAATACACCATCTAATTCTCTCTCGAAGTGTCGCTGTGAAACTACTATCCCTACGCAACCGTTCGGCACAGTTAGAAAAGAAACGGTTGTTAATCAGTCATATTTATTGCATATTTTTACGGTCATTTTCCTTATTTTTATTAATTACTAAATGGTGTTATTTATAATTTAAGAAAATATGGGGGTTTATGTGTAAAAAGTTTTTGTCATATGTTTCTTAATTTATAATTAATATAATTGGGGTAATATATGCATATCATATTTAAATAAAATATCCATGAGATTCTTAATTATTAAAATATGCATATCATGTCATATCAAATATTCTTAACCATTATTATTAAGATATTATATCATAACATATCCACTAAGTAATTTAATTAAAATTGGTTGGAATATTATCTCAAATAAAATAAATGCTACTAATTATTTGATTTGAGATATTGTGCGGGTATTGAAATAACAAATCAGTTCAAGGCTACAAATATAAGTAGGAGATCCACATCAAATCGAGTTAGCAAACCAAATCTGCTGATTTTTAGGAGAAAATTGAAGATTCTTGCAACTACTGAGAGAAAAATATTTTTTCAAAATATATTTATCAGAAAAATCTCCTAAAATCGAGAGAAGATAGCACAAAAAATCTGGAGGCGTTATAACACCAACAGGCGGCGGTTCAGCGGCCAAAGAGGGCTAAAGGCAGCGATTCCGCGGTTTAATTATAACGACTCTGAAATCTCTGTATAGAAAATTTTCTATTAATATACAGAAAAAAGTTTGATAGCCTGTGTATGAGTTATAAGTTACTTTTGTTAAATAAAAGAAAGAAGCAAATTGTAGCTCACTGGTAAAGCCTTTGCACAGCTATGATGTAGCATGTGTATTCGATTCCCATCAGACACAATTATTTTTATGATTTTTCTTTTTAAATTTTTGGAAGCCCAAAAGATTGCACGTACAATACACGGGGCAATGAAAAGTTTAGAAAAATCAAACATGTGAAAAATGGTGTAAACATATAATTAATCTGGTGGCACGAATCTCGAGGCATTTGCCTCAGATCCGACCGGTGGTTTTGCCCTAGGGGCTGGCGAGAACGGTCATGATGAGCCCAAATTGCTCTGTGCTTTGCACACTCGTCTTTTCAACTCTTCTTAACTCCTCTGCACTGTTTGATCGCCCAGCAGTCAAACAGAGACCCTTCATTTCACCATTTAAACATCATTTTAATTCTTTTTAATCCAAAATTTTAATTCTCAAACCCTAATTCTCTACTATAAATACCACTACATACTTTGGCTCATCACCATTCTGAAAATTCTAGCAAAAACTCTCTCAAAAATTTCCTAACTGCAAGTGAAGTAAAGTGGAGTTAGCGAGCAACCTTCTTCCGTCGAAGATCGAAGCCGATTCCGGAGCTCCCGCGACATCTCGAAGTTCATCCCCTCTTCCTTAATCTCTTCTTGATATATTCAAACCGTAAGTCCCTCCCAACTCTTCTCCTTTTCATTGAAATTCATCTTTAAATCTTATATCGGTAAAGTGAAGTTATTACCGATATTCTTTTTCTAAACCCAAGAAACTCCATTTTCCTTTATAATTTGGTCAATCTAATTTTACCACATTACTTGTAACCTTAAATACCAATGTCTAGATTCAAGTTTAACCAAGAATCTCATGTGAAACAACCATAATTAAACTTTTTCATTAAAATACCTTGAACTTTATTATTACTTCTTTTCATTTTTGTTAAAACTATACATTTAGGAAAAATTTCACGGGGTAACGACCTACCCCACACGTACACTTTGGTTTCATAGCACGATGCATATTTGTTTCGAAGAATAATCTTTACAATAAAATACCATATACATTAAAACTGGGTTTCTTTTAAAGCGGTATTTCGTATTCATTTGTAATTATGTATCTACAACCCTTTTTAGGGGACCTGCTAATCGATGGTGCGGATTATCGCACATCCTGAGAATATAAGAGCGAGATGCAGCACTCCTTACGGAGTATTCGATCTCGAAAGGATATAAAATACGGTTTTTAAGAAATGCGAATTTTCTAAATAAAACTAATTTTCTAAAAATTAAAATAAAGTTATAAATCCATATTTTCATTATATTATGAAAGTATATTTTTATAAATGAAAGATTAAAAAATGTCAATAAAATATCATCAAGTTACTAAAAGGGCTAGTTTTCAATAAAATACCATAAACTTTTAAAAGCTAGGTATTTATTATTAAAATACCTCAATACTTAAAACACATGCTCATGAAAACCCTAAGTAATATAAATCGCCCTCGAGGTTTTATTTTTAACTATATTAAAAAATATTTTTTCATAAAACCCCCTCGAGATATACAAAATAATATTTTAAGAATTCTAGTAAATATGGGTTTAAGCGGTATCAATTCTCTTAAGACCCAGGGAGCGGAGAAAGTGAGTGCTTGCCTATTCAGGTTAGACAAATAACGGAGTTATCAATGGCAATTGTCTTGGAAAAATACACAAATCTTGCTGTCCATGTGCAGCAGTTGCCGATAATTCCCGAACCTAAAAATTCAAGAGTTAAATCAGTTTACAAGTGTCTGATCTGAGTCCAACCTCAAACCTGAATCCAAAATCAAACACAAATACTTGATCATGAACATGAATACTCGAATTCAAACATCAAATTCAAACATGTATACTAGACTTGATTTGACCGAACCATGGTTATAACTTGACATGACTACTTAAATACGTGATTATATCATGAACATGAACCTGAAGATTTTGTATCCATGGTTTCAGCCAAGGCTTGTAAACATAATCTATACAATACATTACGTGGGGATAAAGGGGTAGATTGGTACGGAACGTATGTCGTGGCACGAGAGGTCACTTAAAAGACATCTACATGAATTCATGTGCCGTTGTCCCATGGGTTATAACGGGGCCTTGTACTACATGTTACCATAGTCCACGGGGTAAGATGGATTCCTCTCGTATAAATGAATACCTTCTTTATCAAACTACAAATAACCACGTTAGAATAACTATTTTAGACATGTAATCGGTCATATACAATTTTACCTGTTCATTTCACTTTATATACTATCTTCTCTTTCTTCTTTTGGGACTTACCGAGCGTTAGTTCACTGACGACATTCCTTTCTATTTCTTTCTTTGGAATGTTCGTTAGGAGGACCGGACTCTGAGGAGATAGAGCCGAGCCAGGAGGAATTGGACCAGCTTACCGCTCAGCCTGACTACTAGTTTCTCTGCACTTACTTTCAGTATACCTTTATTTAGGCATTTGCTTTTGATTATTATATCTTTTATTTCAAACAGTTGTATGTAAAGTTGAATGTAAATAAAGTTCCTGTTTCATTTTATTCTCTTGCCATTCTTTTTCATTTTTATATAAATACGTTGCGGCCTGCCACGTCATCGTTTCCATCTACTGGGAAGCGGTGCGTGACAGGTTTTGTTGGTGGCCCATGCAGGTCAGTTTTGCATGAAATCATAAGCAATATATCACAAAAATTATAAGAATCGGCAACTATACATTCTTTACATTTCAAATTTCTTGAATCTATCCTAACCATTCCTTTTTCTATTAAGGTAATGGATTCTCCGAACAACACCAGCACGAACGTCAACAGCAATACCCCACCGCCTACTCTACCACCACCACCTACCGTTACAGCCCATGTTCCCTCATAAAAAAAGAGAAAACGGGAGAAAATTCCCCACTACTCAAGCCTCACGTGTTAAACACGTGAGCGCCTATATGCAATGCATATAGGCGCTGCAGTTAAAACAACTTATAGGCTAAATAAGCCTCACGTGTTAAACACGTGAGCGTCTATATGCAAAGCATTTAGGCATTGCAGTTAAAACAACTCACAAGTTAAATAAGGCACACGTGTTAAACACGTGAGCTCCTATATGCAAAACATATAGGCGCTGCAGTTAAAACAACTCATAGGCTAAATAAGCCTCACGTGTTAAACATGTGAGCGCCTATATGCAAAGCATATAGGCGCTGCAATCAAAAAATTGATAGGCCAAACAGGCCTCAAGTGTTAAATACGTGAGCGCTTATATGTAAACCATATGAGCGCTGAAAATAAACAAGCAAACACCCATGCTAAGGATCACGTGTTAAACACGTGAGTTCTCCTGCCACATAAATTGGCAGCGCTCACATGCTTTGCATGTGAGCGCCCCAATTTTAAAATACTCACATCTGATTCTATGTGATAGAATTAAATTCTATTTGGAAAATATTATCCCCGATCTTTCTAATATGGAAATGTTTTTCTCTAATAGAGAATCTTGGATTTAAAATCCAATTGTGATAAAATATCACCAATTAAACCATCTGATAGGATTAAATTCTACGTGGGAAATATCTTCTTAATCTTTCTCAAACTAAAAAGATCTTCTCTGTTAAACAGAGGACCCTTGGATCAAAAGATCCAACGGTAATTATAAAATCACCCACCGATCATCTGATAGAATGAAATTGTATCTTAGGAAAAATATTTCCTAATCTTGTTAAACAAACAAAAAATAATTCTCTGTTAAACAGAGAGCCTTTGGATTAAAAATCCAACGGTGAATAAAATTCACTAATTGATCTAAAAGATCATTTTTGATTGATTATGAAATAAATCATGATCTCTCAATTAGAAATTTTCTTAACAAGTTGATCTTTTTTCTTCTCCTATAAATAGGAGTAAGAAGACAGAGAAAAAAGAAGAAGATCGATAGAGGAGAGAATTTCCCACAAGCTTCTGCAAAAAAAATACAGTGAGCACTTGAAAGAAGAGAGAATTTAATTCTCATAGAAGAAGACTTTCCTTGTTGAAACCTTAGGTAAAGAAAACACAGAGATCATATTGTCTCTCCTTTGCCTATATAAGGGTTTAACCCTTCATATAAGAACTTAGTTCTTTCTTTAGTTAAGATTTGCAGAAGCAAATCTCCCCACAAGTTGAGAATTTAATTCTCATCGGGGAGATTTTGTTCTGCAGATTCAAAACTTAGGGGAAGAGAACTAGATTAAAAAAAGAGAAAGAGAAAGAACAGGAACATATGGGAATTTAATTCCTCAAAAAGAAAAAGAATTAAGGTTTAATCCTACATAAAGAACCTGGTTCTTATAAAGGTATAAAAGTATAAAAGAACTTATTTCTTCAATAAAAACAATGATGATGATCCAAGACTTTCAAAACCGAAATCTTGATAATCATCAATGACTAAAATTGTCATTAACAGAGATCAATATCTCTGAAAACAAACAACAAGAATAAGTTGGCGTCTCATTAGTGCTTAGCATTGTTATGGAGCCTCACGTGTTTCCTACGTGAGTGCTTAAAACAAGCAAAAGAAATGCTAAAACTGCCTCACATGTTTCTCACGTAGGCGCCTGAAGAGCAAAGAAAAACTCCTTTGTCAATTAAGCAGCCATCAAATAAAACCCCAAAAGAAAGTAGTCACGTGAAATACACGTGAAACGCTCTTGGAAACCCAAGTGCTTAGTACTTCTGTAAAAAGAGCGGAAGTGAACAAATGAAACCCTATGCTCAGCACTCACGTATTTCCCACGTGAGTAACATGCAAAGTGCTTAGCACTTTAAGATTAGTCAAAATGTCTAAAATGCTTCTCATTGATTGGGGCAACGCTCATATCTGAGCCCTTTCACGTGTTTCACACGTGAGCGCCACGGGACTCTAGTGCTTAGCACTAATCCAGCGCCTCACGTGTTTCATATATGAGCGCTGTATGCCGCAGTGCTTAGCACTTTTGGGTAATTATGGAAACTCAATCTCAGCCAAAAATTATCTAAATTTCCTGAGATTAAACCTCTTTGTTTTTAAATCAATCGAGCCCATATGCTTTTGATTTCCAAGGTCTCAAATATGACCAAAGATTTTTAAGTCCACAATAACCCCTTTTCCCTCAAATACGGGATTTGGTTTAAGGGTACATCTCACACCTCTGATATATGTCGTTGTAATTTCTCAACGTCTTCAGAGAGGTGGAAGGTCCCGACGACCAACAACTCTTTCGTTGATATACTTCCAAATTGACGTGCAGGCCTCAAATTGGATCGTGCCCCAAATTGGACACATTCCATATCAATATTGTTCACTTCGTCACGTAACAAATACACATGCACGCAAGTTGATTGTCGGACCAAGAAGTCCTTAAACTAATTATTCAGCTCAAACATGGCGATAATGGACCGAAATGTCCCTAAACTAATATTCATCCCCAAAATGGGAGTGTCAGACCGAGAAGTTCTTAAACTAATTATTCGCCTCAAATATGGCTATAATGGACCGAAATATCCCTAAACTAATAGTCGTTCCCAAAATGGGAGTGTCGGACCGAGAAATCCTTAAACTAATTATTCGCCTCAAATATGGCTATAATGGACCGAAATGTTCCTAAACTAATATTCGCCTCAAATATGGCAATAATAGACCTTGATGTTCTTAAACTAAAATAATTGGGCCCAAATGCTCATATGTTTAAGTCAACCTTAATCTCAAATCAGATTAACGGTCCTTAAATAAACCAAACCCAAATCTAAAAATATACGGATTTGGACTAATCCGCGCCCTACGGGCGACAACATAAACTAGTCTCCGTATACAATCCACGGGCAACCAAACCAAACAAAAACATACACGACACGAAGTGAACTTCCGGAGCAGGAGAAAGTTGTTATCGTAATGCGGTAATGTAATTAACTCCAGGGGCTTGCGCCTGCAGGGAAGAGCGTCCCCACACTCAAAAACCACTCATAAACGAGGGGGAATCTAATAAAATCTGCTACAACGGCCGCATCCGTCCAAACCTCCGATATATGGGGCCATAAATCAACTTGGTATCTTCGGAGAAGTGGACGGATAAATCCAAATAGCATCTGCTCCCAAATTCAAGCAAGACGATCCATCCCAGTTCGTCCCCATTTCCGGCGGTAAACAGATTCTGGCATGCCCGGCGGGACCATTTTCTCTTTCCACTCCACACTTCGTGTGTCGTGCTCGCGAACAAAATCGCGGTTCACTATGGTTGCCCTTGGATTTGAGGTACTAAGATTTGGTGTCTTGTTCCTATATAGAAGAAGAGAATATCGATGACTTTCAGCTGCACAACTTGCAACATCAACTCCCGCTCCGCCCCAACTGGAAGAGTGACTTATGGGCCCAACGCGGCCTCCGTCTTTTCAATGCCGGTGGGGAAAGTAACTCAAGCCACTACCGGATTGTTCTTTAGGACCATGATCCCACCAACGAGTTTCAGCGCCGCAAGACGAAGCTCCCAAGAAGTCGGTCTTCGATCGACTTGCAACCACAACGGCCCCTCTTAATAGGCCGTCCAAATCCGATGCTTCAGTCTTCAACAGGCTGAGTCGAAGCTCAGACGTCTCAGTCTTCAACAGGCTGAGCCAGAACCAAAACGGGCTCGCAAAGAGGCTCGTCATACCTGAAGGGGATTCCCCAAAACGGATAGCCCTCCCAACTCCTCCTGCAGGTGAAATCTTCAAAAGCGCTTCCCCTACCAAAAGATCGGTGTTCGGAAGATTAGTCGTTCCTCCGCAAACCTTACCAAGGACGTCGGTCTTCAATAGGCTGACACCAGCAGCAGTCCCTCACCAAAACCAGGGACATGAAGAAGCCGCTTCCAAAACTGAGGCGGTCCCCTCTGCAAGACACGCTCGACATCGCCATTGGCGCCGGGTGAGAAAAGCTAGGGCAACTCCCCCTCTGGACTTACTCTGCCAGCTCTAATGGTGGAAGTTGATGCTGCTGTTCCAACCGGAAACAGTTTTGATCTGCTTAGAAGTGTGCGAAAGAACTCTCCAACAGCGGTGCTAAAGAAATCGCACCTGCCTGCAGAAACCACAGTGCAGGCAAAGATGGAGCAACCCCATCAGCGGCTCTCCTCATAAATTCACAGGGTCTGGTGGAAAGTTCAGGACTCTGTGATCAACAAAGATTACTCTCGTCGACCGAAGAAATCGAAGGCTCGGCAAGAGAAAGACCATCCCTCCACCATACAGCAAGGGACTTCTTCCACACGGGTGCCTGTTACAACGACTCCTTCAACTTCGACCTCCCACAAAAGGAGGAGGCCGGAAAAAATCCCACCGCTTGGGGCAAATTCCAAAGGCGATGGAGCCAAACGCTCCAAGGCTGGGGGTATGATCATGCATATGGTCTACATGGCTTCTGGGAAAGAGGAAAGCCGTGCTTCCGTGGGTCATCGACCGCAAACTCGGTCGCTAACAAAAACTCAGGAGCAACAACAAAAGCTCCAGGAAATGCTGACCAAAATGGCAGCACGCACCGGACAGAAAAAAAGTGCGGAACCAACATCTGAACAACGCCAAGAGCAGAAGACCGATACAGAGTTCCTGCGAAGGGTGCTTAAAAGAAAAGATAAGGAAGCCGCTGAGCAGGCTGCCAACATAAAGCCGATGGCTCTTTTGTTCCAGGACATGGTTGGAATGATGATCCAGCCAAAACCTCCAGCCGAGAATCCGCTGATAATCATCGAGGATGACAGAGGGGAAACATCAAACTCTCTTCCGGCTTTATCAACACCTAAGGAGGAAACGATCTCCAAGGCTGCTCTTGATGACTATATAGCTCAATAAATACGAGCTCATCAAGCTAGTGAAGTGGCTGGCCAAACCGTCAGAACTGGACGACCGTATCCAGGCAGGTATGACCAAATCAAATACCCGCCGGGATATACGATCCCCAAGTTCCATGTATACAAGGGGACAGGCAATCCACACTAGCACGTCGCTCAGTTCAGAGCTCTGTGCGGCAACACTGGAGGCGACGACAAACGGTTGCTTCGCCAGAGACAGCCTTTGAATGGTACTCGGAGCTCCCAAATGAATCCCTGAGGACATTCACAAAGAAGGAGCTGTTGTTCACACAGCGGTTCGCCGGCGCAAGTGAGCACACCCCGATCACGGCATTAATCAATGCCAGGGTAAAGCCGGAAGACGATCCGGTGGTGGAACCTGTGGTCAAAGTGAGAACAACGCATCGAAGAATCCCTCGCCGTGGGCATGTTCATCGAGACTCTAGATCCGCAAATGACTGTGTCCCAGTTCATGACGTTCTTCAAGCCAACCACCTTCCAGGCTTTGATCGATAAACTGGCCCAAATAGACAGATGGGCCATGGGCCTTCCTCCTCAAATATAGACCTTCGAAATGCCAAGGGAAAGGGAAAACGACCTTCGTTGCTAACACTCAACAACAGCCGAGATGCCCAAAACCGGCTCCTCTCCAAAACAATGCACGTCCATGCCTATCCCATGAAGAAAGGCTAGGACGCGCTTACTCTTTTCCTCGCGATAAGACGAGGAGACTATTTGAGTTGGTAATGCGTAACAAACTCATCATATTTCCAGACCCACGGTGTCCACCACAACCCGGCGACGTCAACAACCCCAACTACTGCTCCTATCACAGAGTGGTGAGCCACCCAATTGAGGATTGCTACTTCTTCAAGAACAGGGTCGAGGATCAGTATCAACAGGGAAAGTTCACGCTTTCTGAGAACTGGAGGGTGAACCCGCCACAGAAGCACAGTCCCAAAAAGGTGGATGCACCGAGGGCATCATGCTCGCTTGTGGAAGAAACTCCATAGGAAATCGTTCTTTCAGTAAAGACCAAAAGAATGCTGAAGGATTTACAGGCATGTCTGGCAGTCAGGTAGAAAATCCCACTTGAACCTGAAATTATCGAAGGGATACTGAAACCGATTCCCATACCGAAATTTGTTGACAAATGGCAAAATCCCCAAGTCAAGCCTTCAAAGTCTTCAAAGAAAAAGAAGAAGACCAAGAAGCATGTGCAGCTTGCCGAGTATGACGACAAGCGCACAAACATACAAAAGTACGTCGACGCATTGGAGGAGTACAAGCAGAAGGCGCGGACACTGGTCACCCTCAAAGAGTTCATCAAGCATATTCTTGAGAACGAAGATAGTGACAACGATGAGGAAAATGACTCATCAGAAGAAATCGAAGACTATGTAGCAAGTTGCCATATGGTCTCCCACTCGTTGTTAAATGACGAAGAAACTCGCTCAGCGTCAGAAAACAACGCAGAGGAACTGAGGGCAGAATCGGCGCTAAAATCCCCGGAAATGCCAGAAGACCCGATCGATAGGCTGTTAAACGAAGCTTTTCGAAAAGAAAAGCTGACCGAGAACACGAAACAGCCATATACGAAAAGGCTAAGCGTCATCGTCAGGATGAAGAAGCTGCGGCAAGGATGAGTTATAAAATACTCCAACCAAACTGAAGCACCCCTGCCACAAATAAGAGAAGGATCAAGGTAGAGAAGCGGTTCGTCAAAGCCTTGTCAATGGAAATGAAACTGCCACCTCTCGTAAGAAACACTCCTGGGGTCATATGCCTCGACGGAGAGGATTCACGTCCAAACTACTGTCTATATCATCGGAGGGTCACCCACCCCACCAAAGAATGCAGTACCTTCAAGAAGTGGTGGCAAGGATATATTGCCCATAAAAAACACTTCAAGAAGATGAAGTGAGAAACTCGTCGACGGCAAAAGAGTGGGACAAATGCGCGTGAAAAAACAACTGGCAACTGTCATATGGTCGATACCAGTCTGGAAGAGGAAAATCCCCAAGTTCTTATTTTCTGGAACGATTCTGAGGACAAAATACCCCTTAGCTCCGAAAAAGTAGAGAAGGAGAAGAACTGTGAGAATATTCAACTACGTAGCTGCACGCTGTCTGAAAAGAACCTCGGACCTACAAACAAAGGTTCGAGTAAAAATGACAAAGGGAAAGAAAAAATCCCTGAGGAAATTGCCCTCGACGGTGGAGTTGTCAAAGAGCTCGCAGCAAGGGACCCGCCTAGGAAAAACAAGGTGAATTATAATGTCCTAGCATATTTGAGGAGAATACCCTCACAACTGAGCATACTGGATGCTCTCGTCATGTCCAAAGAGGCACGAGAGTCTCTGATCAAGGCATCACAAGAGCCCGATCAGTTCCAAGCTTTTCTCGTAGAAGAGAAGATGAAGGATGAGCTAACAGAGGTTCACACGGCTGACATTACATTCAGCGATGAAGATCTCCTCCTCGGGACGTGCGAGCATAATCGTTCTCAACGTGAAAGTGCTGAAGGAGATTTGCATGAACGTTCAGCACTTGGCCCGAGATAAAATTACCATCTCCGAGTTCGACTCACAGTCGTCACGGATACTTGGGGTTCGTAATTCTGACGTTACGCTTCAGCTTGCTCGTCACTGACATCAAATTTCGTGTCATTGACGCCAAGACTTGCTATAACGCTTTGCTTGGCAGGCCTTGGCTGCATGAGTACAACATCATCCCTTCTACACAACATTAGTGTATGAAGTATTTCAAAAACGGCTTGGAATACACCGTCACGGGGGAGCTAAATCCGTTCTCGGTAAACGAAGTCTGGAAATATGAAGACGTAAAGTACTTCCTACCAGACTTCGAAGATACTGAAAGGTGTCATAAGCCGGAGGATAAACAGAAATCTGTCGTCACCATCCCAATCTTTGAAAGTGATACTGAGGAAGATGAAGAAATAGTCTACTCGGAACAACCCCAAGACAACAAGCACGGACCATCTACTCCCATTTTGGTCTTTTGCATCGACTCTGAGGATGATGCCAACGCAGTGTTCTCCATCCGCCCGCTAGCGCAAACCCATAATGAAGCAGATCAGAGCCTGCAAATCACAATGGTTCCATCTCGGCATTATAATGAACTTGATGCGCTCGATATATATAGCGTACAGGAACTACAGACTTTCTACGTGCCTCCCAGGCGAAGAGGTGAAAAGGAGATTCTCTTTTACCAATCTACGGAGACCAGAGTAGAGAAAGAAGTCTGGCACGGTACCGATTTTGCACTCGACGGGCTTCAACTAATCCGTCTGCCAAGATACTATGTGGAAGGATTGAAAAGGCTGTTAAGATGCCAAGGTGTACCCCTCGAACAAACTGTTCGGTAAGCCCAATTCTACAAAAAGATTTGGGATATCCCTGGGACCCAGCGAAAGATGCCCAACGGGAAGATGGAGACAACTGGACTTGGATACTTTCGATTCAGGAGATGGGAGCAGTTCCATAGCTGATGTGTCATAAACAGCTCCAGGGAAGAAGAAAATGCTCTTCCGAATGGACGTGACGTTGAAGCAGAGCGAAATCACGCTCTAAGAACGTTAAGTCCGTCACTCGAAGAACAAATAGACAAGCTAATAAAGGAGGCTTGTCAAAGGAGTCGAGACAACCACAGCCGCGAAATGGCTATCTATGAAAAAGCCAAGACGCAACGCCTCAATCGGCAGTCTGCGGAAAATTAAGACTACAATGCCCTCCATCCCTAGCTTGCTGTATGTCCTCGCAAAAAGGAAAAATCCTAAAATAAAGGCAAAAACAGGATAAAGAGCGTAAATAATGTTCGAAAACAATGAAGCGGATCTAAGAAGTCATGTAATCGAGGAAAAGTTGATTGGAACCCATCCTTTATAAAGAAGATGGGTCGGGAATACTCTTTCCCCCAAGACAAGACGAGGAAAATATTCAACCTTGTCATGAAGCACCAAATGATGACGCTTCCGGAGTCTCAGCACCCCGAAAAAATAAACGAGATCCATCACCCGGATTATTGCTCGTATCACCGAGCAATAGGTCATCCCCTTAAAGACTGCTTCACTTTCAAAGACTGGGTCAAAGACCAGTATTAACAAGGTAAGTTCGCTTTATCCGACAGCTGGAGGGTAACCCCACCGCAAAAGCATTAGCCAAAGAGAACCTATACCGCGAGGATAGGACCAGCTCAATATCAAGGATAGAAGCGAACCCGTACCTGCCATGTGATAACACTCTCAAAGGAGGGAGAGCACGGGACTATAGATGACCCCTTCAAGTGCTTCGTAAATGAAGACGATGATGAGGTGATCTCAGAGTTTCCACCAGCACCAAAAGAGTTGGAAGACGGGATACACACTACGGCGGACAACCTAAGGAAAATTGACATAGGGACGGAAAACGATCCGAGGCCAACGTTCGTCAGTGAACTACTATCTAAAAAATAGGTAGCCACATTAAAAGGCGTGCTCATGCAGTATAAAAACTGCTTCGCATGGAACTATTCCGAAATACCAGGTCTAGATCCAAAGGTAGCAATACATAAACTGGCCATATCGCCGGACATGAAGCCAGTCAAACAGGCGCTAAGAAGAATGCGGCTCAAACTTAAGATGAGTATAAATGCTGAGGTCAACTTCAGCTTCATCCAAGAAGTTCAATATCCCGACTGGATCGCTAACATCATTCCGGTGATGAAGAAAAATGGGACGGTGTGCATCTGCGTGGACTTTCGGGACCTAAACAAAGCTTGCCCGAATGATGACTTTCCAGTACCTGTTACCGAGCTGATGATCGATAACACGTCTACCCATGAGGTCTTCTCCTTCATGGATGGATCTTCAGGATACAACCAAATAAAAATGCATCCTGAAGACCAAAAACATACTACCTTCCGGACTCCGCTGGGCATATTCTGCTACAAGGTGATGCCTTTCGGTTTAAAGAATGTTGGCGCTACCTACCAGATGGCCATGACGAAGATCTTCGATGACCTCAGCCATGATATTGTCGAATGCTACATCGACGACCTGGTGGTGAAGAAAAAGTCCTACGAGGAACATTGGGAACATCTAAACGTAGTGTTCCAACGTCTTCGGAAGTACAATCTGACGATGAATCCTTTAAAATGCGCGTTTGGAGTCTCTTTAGGCAAATTCCTAGGATTCATCATACGACACTGGGGTATCAAAATCTATCCCTCAAAGATCAAGGCGGTTACGGAAATGCCCACGCCAAGGACCCTCAAACAGTTGCAATCCCTTCAAGGAAAGCTCGCATATATCCGGCGGTTCATTGCCAACCTCTCCGGAAAATACCGTCCCTACAGTCATCTGATGAAGAAGAGAACCCCGTTCGTCTAGGATCAAAAGTGCTAAAATGCACTAGACAAAATCAAGCAATATATGCAAAATCCGCCGGTATTGACCGCTCCGGTTAAGGGAAAACCCCTTATCTTATATACAACAGCCCTTGAGGGTTCTCTAGGCGCGCTATGGGCACAAGAGAATGATCAGGGAAAGGAGAGAGCTTTGTACTATTTGAGCCGAGTTTTCCTGGGGACAGAAAACAACTACCCCCCCATCGAAAAGCGTTGTCTGGCACTGATCTTTGCGACAACGAAGCTCAGGCCTTACGCCTTGGCACATGAGGTCCATCTCATATCAAAGGTGGATCCACTCAAATATTTGATGTCAAGGGCCATACTAATAGGAAGGCTTGCCAAATGGGCCCTCCTCCTGATAGATTTCTCGATAACGTATTGACCTCTCAAAGCAGCAAAAGGCCAGGCCATCGCCGACTTTCTCGCCGAGCATCCGATACCGGCCGACTCCCCCTTAAATTGCGAGTTACCAGATGAACATGCGTTTGACATAATCGAAGGAAAGAGAGAAGAAAATGATTCCCAATGGGAACTCTATTTCGACGGAGCATCTTCCTTGAAGTGGCGAAATCAAAACACCCCCATAATTAAAGCCGGGGTGGGCCTTATCTTCGTGACTCCGCAAGGAGGGATACTGCACTAAGCCCTCTCCTTAATGGAGCCAAGGACTAATAACGAAGCTGAATATGAAGGTTTGGCAGCAGGTCTTGAGATCGCTGTCGACATGGGAATCAAAGACCTCCTCATATATGGAGACTCCCAACTGATCGTTAGCCAAGTAAACGGTGACTATCAGACGTGTAATCCGGAGCTGATAAAGTACGGCAAAAGAGTGCAGCAACTTCTGCTACAAATCCCCTCCTACATCCTGGAGAGTATACCGCGGGTGGAAAACGGCAAGGCGGATGCACTGGCTAAATTGGCTAAGGAATTGGCTGACGAAGACCTCGTAGACATAATGATTATCGTGCAAAGCCGCCGGGTTCTCGTGCCAATAGAAATATCTTCGAGGGACTTAAAAGAGCCATCCGAAGGGGAAAAAAATGACCGAACAAGTAGCCCTCCAAGTAGAGGATGAAGAAAAGGTCAAGGATTGGAGGGAAGTCTTCTTAAACTACTTCAAATCCTAAGGAACGCCCAAAAATTTATCGTTTAGACATCAGCTCATGAAACGAGCTCTGTCTTTCGCCTTCGTCAATGATACTCTATATAAGAGATCGTTCGACTTTCTGTGGCTAAGATGCCTGGGACCAGAAGAAGCGAAGAGAGTCGTCTAAAAAACTCACGACGGACTCTATGGTTCTCACCAAGCTGGGCAAAAAATGAAGCTGAAGATCAAAAGAATGAGTTATTATTGGCCCACAATGATTCATGACTGCCTCGAATATGCGAAACAGTGTCACTCGTGCCAAATTCACGGGAACTTCATCCACCAGCATCTAAACCCGCTACACCCAACGGTAACTGGCTGACCATTCGAGATATGGGGGACCGATATAATTGGCCCTATTGAACCAGCATCGTCCAAAGGACATCGGTTCATACTGGAAACGACCGACTACTTTTCTAAGTGGGCAGAAGCAGTACCACTAAAGAAAGTGAAGACGGAGAATATCCTCAATTTCTTCAAGACACATGTCATCTATCAGTTCGGCTCTCCGCAACGAATTATCTCAAATAATAGGCCATCCTACAGAAACCATAAAATCAGCCGCTTCGCACAACAGCATAAGATAGATTGAAGATATTCTTCAGTCTATAATCCTCGTGCCAACGGTCTATTTGAAGCTTTCAACAAGACCTTGACAAAGATTATAAAGAAAACGGTGTCTAGAAAAAAAAAGACTGGCACGAAAGGCTGCATGAAGCTCTCTGGGTGTACCGAACAATGTTCAAAACGGCTATGATTACAACACCATTCGCGTTGATATTCGGCATGGAAGCAGTGCTTCCCCTGAAAATAAAATTCCCTTCTCTACGAGTAGCGGTTCGATATGAGCAAACAGATGAAGAAAATGCTCATCTTCGGCTTGAGGAGCTCGATGCCTCGACGAAACTCGCCTTAAAGCACAACAAAACCTGTAGGCTTATAAGACAAGGATGCCACGGTTATACAAAAGACTGACTAGGCCGAGAACATTCCTCTAAGCTCATGCTAGTCTTCAAAAGACCGATGATCCCCAATTGTGCAAAAAGGGGGAAATTCGAGCCGAACTATGACGGCCCGTACATCATAGACAAAGTCTACCAAGGTGGAGCCTACCTGCTCATGGATATGCATGGAGGAAGACCCTTCCGGCCAATAAACGGCCGATTCGTCAAAAAATACTACGCCTAATGAGTCATGACCTAGGCCAATGATAGATGACGACGCTCTTGTCCGCTCTCTATCTTTATAATGACTCTGTTTTATTGTACAGAAATTTTTTTTAAAATTTAATGTACAAATGAAGTATTTGCAATCCTGTGTATGCTATAAGTATTTAATTTACTTTTGAACAGCAAGAAAACTCTTATAGCTCATTGGTAAAGCCTTGCCCTGCTGTGACGTAGCCCCTGTGTTCGAATCCCATCAGCCACATATTATTTTTGTTGCTTTTCCTTTTAAACTTTTAAAAGCCCAAAGGTTTACACGTGCACTACACGTAAAATGAAAAGTCATATAGAAATCAAACATGTGTTTTAGGCTAGTTGAAACGACACCAACACGTGGCAAGAATCTAAGCTCCCCACCCTCGGAATTATACCTTTAAAAGTGTATTATTTAATTCCTTACAAATGCGCCTCTACAACCCATTTTGGGGACCCCGATCGGGATGGTGTGGGTTATCGCACATCCTCGGGCCTAGTAGAGCGTGATGCAGACCTCCTCACGGAGCATCCGATCTCGATGGAATTGTTAATGCAATTTTTAAGAAAAATGTGATTTCTATTTAATAAATAAATTCTATTTTTTTATAATTATATATATGTAAATATTATCAAAATATCTATTTTAAATATAATATATATTCCATGTTTTCTAATCAAAAGAGAAGAATCACAAAAGATCATGAAAATACACATTTCAATATAATTCCAATATTACACTATAATACCATATACTATTCAAGTTAGGTTTATATCTACTAGAATATTTCATTTTATTAAAACTACATCTAAGAAAACCCTAAAGACGATAAATAAATACTTGAGATTTATTTTTAAAATATATCAAAACTATTTTTCAAAAAACCCCCTCAAATTATATTAATTTACAATAAGGACCCTAGTAAATATAAGTTTAAGAGGGACCGGTTCTCTTGAGCCTCAGGAAGCCAGAGAATATGGGTGCTTGCCTATCTAAGGTTGACAACCTAAAAATGGTGTTATCAATACGGTAATTGTCTTGGAAAAAGACACAAATGCTGTCGTCCATGTGCAGCAGTTACTGATAACATCAAAACTAATTCAGGACTTCAATTCGTTTTTGTCACGCCCCGCTTCCCAGTATACGGGCAGAGGACACGACGAGGCCACTGCGCATTTACTCAGAAGTAAACACGCTAAGCGTATCTAAGCAATATAAAAGAAATGTACACAAGAGACAAATGTAAACGAACAACAACTTTATTTATTAAACATTTTTTTTACAGTACAATGGAAAAGTAAATACATGGAATGAAAGCGATACCTAAATAGTGGCATAACAGAAATGTAAAGGAAATGTACAAGTGAAACTAAAGATCTGGATCTTCAGCAAACTGGTCCAAGTCCTCGCTACTGGGCTCGATCTCCAGTGAGTCCAAATCACCTGACGATATTCTAAAGAAGGAGAAAGAGAATGTCGTCAGCGAACAAATTGCTCGGTAAGTCCCATAAATAGACAAGAATGGAATAGACAGAATAGAGAGTAAATCGTTATAATGTCGTATTTAGTGTTAACGATGTTGTTTGTAGCTTAGTACAGAAGAATGCCAATGTATATGAGAGGAGTCCCACTATTCCGGAGACTAAGGTATACGGAGCACAAGGAACCGTTCAGCCACGGTACAACGGCAATGGATATTCAGGTTAGGTGTGTTATGGTTACAGTCTCGTGCCACTTCTAACACCTTCCGTACCAATCTACCCCTTATAAACCCCGCGATATCTTGAATGTATTGTTTGAATTGTATATTGTATATAGATGGTTGACTTGCCAAAACCATGATATCAGTAATGGAACGGATATAATGGATGATCATGTAAATGGAATATATCCAAGGTTCGGGTCAGTCAATATAGATTGATTAGATTGAAAAGATGGATTCATAGATCCATATTGTATTGTAGTTTGATACTTGAATCATATTCAAGTCGGATTGATTATATTGGGACTCGGTCTGAGTCAGACAATTACAAAAGAATTTGAAGTCCTGAATTATATTTTGGTGGTATCGGTAACTGCTGTACATGGACGGCGGGATTTGTGTCTTTTTCAAAGACAATTACCGTGTTGATAACACCGTTTGTTAAGTTGTCTACCTTAAATAGGCAAGCATCCACATCTCCGGCTCCGTGAGGCTCAAGAGACTGGTTCCCTTAAACCTATGTTTACTAGGGTCCTTATTGTAATTTAACATAACTTGAGGGTGTTTTATGTAAAAATAAATTTGTATAATTTTCAAAATACACCTCAAGCATTTAATTATCGTCTGGGTTTTCATTGATGTATATTTTATAAATGTGACATTTCTAGTGAATAAAACCTAATTTCATAATATATGGTATTTATTTGTAATATGAATATTGTTTTGAATTATCATTGTAGTTTCATGTAATATTTGACTTCTTTTCTTGAGTTTTGGAAACATGGAATATTATATATATTTAAAATAAGTATTTTGGTAATAATTATATATATATATATATATTTAATGAAAATAATTTTATTTATTTTCTTGTAAAAATCTCATTTTCTACAGAAAATGTATAAATATTCCATCGAGACCGAATGCTCCTTGCGGAGGTCTGCATCTCGCTCTACTAAGCCCGAGAATGTGCGATAATGCGCACCATCCCGAACGGGGTTCCCCAAAATGGGTTGTAGAGGCGCAATTGCATGGAAATGTTTAATACATTTTTTTAAAAGAAAAAGGTTTTATAAGTTAAAGGTATTTTACTGTAAAGTCGTATTTTCCCGAATCTATATTCCCGAATATAATCGTGCTATATTAGGGATGTGTGTTGTGATGAGGTAGGTCATTACCTCGTGAGTTTTTTTAAGGTAATACGGTTAAAAGGTATAAGCATGTCGAAATGAAACATGAAGGTATTTTAATGTAAAAGTACGATAAAGTTACCACAATAATTATTTTGAGGTAAAACTTGATTTACTAGTTTGTTAATTTTTTCTTAACCATATGTGAGAATATGAAGTTATCTTGATTAAGAAAAATCTAGTTTTCAAAGAAAACCGAATCGGGAGTCGGATTAACTCCGCTTCCGTCGGTTTTGGACATAGAACTTTTTAGAGATCAAGATGAGAGAGAAGAATGGGACTTACTGGTTTTGAAGAGAGGGGAGAGGTAGGAGGAGGTCTAGAATTCGTCGGTGCTTCGTTTCGTTGCCGGAAATTTCTTGTATCGCTGCCGGAACTTCGTCGGAGTTTCGCCCTTTGTTAATTCCACTTGTACATTATGAGAACTTGGAATTTTCTTGAGAGTTTTGGCAGGGAATTATGAGTGAGGATGTGTAAATTGAGGGTGGTATTTATAGGGAAAATTAGGGTTTAGGGGTGAAGAAAATGCATTAAAAATATGCATTAAAATGAGGTTAAATGGGCATTTTATTGCTCTCTGGTTTAATTCAGAGTAAACAAGCAATAATAGAGTAGTGGGGTAGGCCAAACGTTGCAGGGGGTGAAACTTGAAGGCATTTGGGACGAGGGAGACTGACGTCACCGATTTTTTTTAATGTCGCCGGCCCAATTCCAACGGGTGTGGTTGGTGTTGGGGTATTGGGTCGGGGTCGTTTGGTATTCTACAGTTCACATGTTTGATTATTTTGTAACCTATGCTATTACGTGTGTTGCACGTGTAGACTCATGGGCTTCTAAAAAGATTAAAAGAATTCAAAATAAAAAGAATATGTGGCTGATGGGATTTGAACTCTGGTGCTTTGGTTCAGCAGTGTAAGGTCTTAGCAATGAGCTACAAGCTCCTTCTTACTGTTCTAAATCAAAACAAATTCTTATAGCCTTCACAGGATTTGTAAATACCTCAATTGTACATCAACTTTAAATGAATTTTATGTACACTAATATTGGAGTTGTTACAGTCTACCCTCCTTACAAAAATTTCGTCCTCGAAATTTACAATTTTATTTTAAAGACTAGTTTACAAATAAGTGAGGATATTTTGCACGCATATCATCTTCCCTTTCCCATGTCGATTCTCCTGGAGTGTCATTTCTCCACATCACTCGAACCAAGTTGACTTCTTTGTTCCGAAGTGACTTCACTTTCCTGTCCAGGATCTCAACAGGTTGTTGCTCATAGGATAAATATGGTTGTACGGTGAGCTCGGAATGATCAAGAATATGGCTGGGGTCACTCACATACCTTCTGAGTTGGGATATGTGGAACACATTATGCACTCCTTCCAATGAAGATGGAAGTGCCAAGCGATATGCCACTTCACCGACTCGTTCGAGTATGTCGAATGGTCCAATGTATTTCGGACTTAGCTTACCCCGTCTTCCAAAACGGATCACTCCGCGGTTCGGAGATATCTTCAAAAATACATGTTCTCCTGGCTGGAACTCCAAATGACGGCGCTTTGCATCAGCTCAGTGCTTCTGTCGATCTTGGGCTATGCGTATCTTTTCTTTAATAGTACGAACCACATCAGCAGTTGCTACTATCATCTTAGGTCCAAGAAGTTCCCTATCAGCGATGTCGTCCCAACTTATTGGCGATTGACACTTCCTTCCATAAAGTTTTGCAAAAGGTGCCATTCCTATGCTTGCTTGGTAGCTGTTGTTGTACGAAAACTCCACAAGATGTAGGTGATCTTCCTACGATCCTCCGAAGTCTAGCATACACGCTCTTACCATATCCTCCAAGATCTGAATAGTTCATTCAGACTGACCATCAGTTTGTGGATGATAAGCCGTGCTGAAATTCAGACTTGTTCCCAAGCTTGCTTGCAGACTCTGCCAAAATTGCGATCGGAACCCGGTGTCACGATTGGAGACAATGCAGACCGATACTCCATGAAGTCTCACGATTTCCTGTATGAGTTCATGGATATCAGAGATAGTACACTATGAAGAGTTTAAATCTTACTTAGATTCTTACCTCCATGTACTTCTTTGCTAATGTCTCAGTTGATTGGCCAACTCGAAATGGGATGAAGTGAGCCGACTTTGTGAGTCGATCCATAATGTCCCATAACGCACCGTTACCTTCTGTGCTGCGAGGAAGTGCAGTCACAAAATCCATTGTGATGTGTTGCCACTTCCATTCTGGGATTGGTAACGGTTGAAGTAATCCAGCAGTCCTGTGATGTTCATCCTTTTCTTGCTGACACACCAAGCATTTAACGACGCTTTTGGCTATTTCATGCTTCATTCTATGCCACTAGTAATTTTGACGCAGATCCTTATACATCTTTGCACCTCCAGGGTGTACTGAGTAGGGAGAGTTGTGAGCTTCTTTCATTAACTCTTCCCGCACAGAACCTTTTGGTACACACAATCTGCTCCCGTACCGTAAAGATCCATCTTCATGGATGATGAAGTCTGTTCTAAGTCCATTCTCTACTTGTTCTCTGATCTTTTGCAACTTAGCATCACTTGCTTGAGCTGCTTTGATCTGATTGACAATTTTTTATTGAACTTGTAAATTTATCAAGCTTGAAGCGTTACCTGGCATGACTATTTCAATCTCCATCTGATGCAAATCCTGTTGAAGCTTCCACTGGGCGTTGAGATTCAATGCTAATGGTTGGCGACTAAGGGCATCAGGTACCACATTCACCTTCCCTGGGTGATATTGCAGCTTGATGTCAAAATCCGCCATGAGTTCTAACCATCGTCTTTGCTGCATATTAAACTCCTTCTGAGTAAATACATATTTTAGACTCTTGTGATCTGTGTATATGTCTACTCGTTCACCAAGAAGATAATGGCGCTAAATCTTAAGAGCAAAGATAACGGCTGCCAACTCCAAATCATGCGTCGGATAATTGCGCTCATGAATCTTCAGATGTCTTGAAGCATAAGCCACAATCTTTCCGTGCTGATCTAGAACACATCCTAATCCCTTACCGGATGCATCGCGATGCACTATAAAACCTCCAGATTGGTCCGGTATGACAAGGATAGGTGCTGATGTCAATCTCGACTTGAGTTCTACGAAAGCTTGTTCGCATGCTTCAAACCACATGAATTCTTCATCTTTACATGTGAGCTTGTTCAGGGGTGTTGCTATCTTCGAAAATCCTTCAATGAACCTTCTGTAATATCCAGCTAGACCCAAGAAACTTCGAATATCCTTTACTGACTTTGGTGTCGGCCATTCGCTTACTGCTGAAACTTTCGCTAGATCCACAGAGATTCCTTCGCCTGATACAATATGTCCGAGGAAACCAACTTGATCTAGCCAAAACTCGCATTTGCTATACTTGGCATAGATTTGATGTTATCGTAGAGTTTCTAGGACAATTCGTAGGTGTTCGGCGTGTTCTTTCCGACTCTTAGAATACACCAGGATGTCGTCGATGAAAATGACAACAGACCTGTCTAGGTACTTCCGGAAAACTTGATTCATTAGGTTCATGAATATTGCTGGTGCGTTGGTCACTCCAAATGGCATCACAAGAAATTCGTAATGGCCATAACGAAAATGTATATTTATTTAATGAAAATAATTTTATTTTTTTCTTGTAAAAATCTCATTTTCTAAAGAAAATGTATAAATATTCCATCGAGACCGAATGCTCCTTGCGGAGGTCTGCATCTCGCTCTACTAAGCCCGAGAATGTGCGATAATCCGCACCATCCTGAACGGGGTTTCCCAAAATGGGTTGTAGAGGCGCAATTGCATGAAAATGTTTAATACATATTTTTAAAAGAAAAAGGTTTTATAAGTTAAAGGTATTTTACTGTAAAGTCGTATTTTCCCGAATTTATGTTCCTGAATATAATTGTGCTATATTAGAGATATGTGTTGTGATGAGGTAGTTCATTACCTCGTGAGTTTTTCTAAGGTAATACAGTTAAGAGGTATAAGCATGTCGAAATGGAACATGAAGGTATTTTAATATAAAAGTGCGATAAAAGTTACCAAAATAATTATTTTGAGGTGAAACTTGATTTACTAGTTTTGTTAATGTTTTCTTAACCATATGTGAGAATATGAAGTTATCTTGATTAAGAAAAATGTAGTTTTCAAAGAAAACCGAATCGGGAGTCGGATTAACTCCGCTTCAGTCGGGTTTTAGAAATAGAACTTTTTAGAGATTAAGATGAGAGAGAAGAATGGGACTTACTAGCTTTGATGAGAGGGGAGAGGTAGGAGGAGGTCTACGATTCGTCGGTGCTTCGTTTCGTTACCGGAAACTCCTTGTATCGTCGCCGGAACTTCATCGGAGTTTCGCCCTTTGTTAACTCCACTTATACACTATGGGAACTTGGAATTTTCTTGAGAGTTTTGGCAGGGAATTATAAGTGAGGAGGTGTGAATTGAGGGTGGTATTTATAGGGAAAATTAGGGTTTAGGGGTGAAAAATGCATTAAAAATATGCATTAAAATGAGGTTGAATGGGCATTTTATTGCTCTCTGGTTTAATTCAGAGTAAACAAGCAATAAAGAAGTAGTGGGGTAGGCCAAACGTTGCATGGGTGAAATTTAGAGTTGTTACAGTTTTAAAGTGTCTGACTCAGACAGAGTCTCGGTCTAATTTGAAATCAATCGATCGATTTATCCTTGAATATGATTCAAGTATAACTTATATTCAACATGAATCCATTTATACCAGAATTCAATCTATATCAACATGTCGCGACTGAACCGAGCCATGGATATACTTTGATTACATGACTATCTATTTATATCCATTCTGTGTACATGATAACATGGTTTCGGCAAGTCGTACATCTATTAAACAAAACAATACAAATCAATACAAAATACATTACAGGGTTTTAAAGGGGTAGACTGGTACAGAATGTGTTAAAAGTGGCACGAGACGGTCACTTTAATACACCTAACCTGAATATCCACTGCTGTTGTTCCATGACTTAACGGTTTCTTGTTCTCCGTATACCTTAGTCCACGGAATAGTTGGACTCCTCTCGTATACACTGGCATATTCTATACCAAGCTACAAACAACTGCATTAAGATAACAATAAAATAGTTTACAGTTATATTCTTTCTATCTATTCTATTTTTACCTTTCTTTGGGACTTACCGAGCGATTGTTCGCTGACGACATTCCTTCTCTCTTCTTTCCTTAGAATGTTGTCAGGTGGATCCAACTCACTGGAGACAGAGCCCAGTTTATAGGATTTGGATCAGTTCAGCGAGGACCCTAAGCTTTAGACTCTTGTATATACTTTACTTTCATGTCCATGCCATTGTTTAGGTATTGCTTTCTTCATTGTATTTACTTTTCAGTTGTATTGTAAAAAAATGTTTGATAAATAAAAGATGATGTTCATTTACATTTCATATCTTCTTGTGTATATTTACATTATATTGCTTAGTTACGCTTAGCGTGTTTACTTCTGAGTAAATACGTAGCGGGACCAGTCGCGCCTCCTTACCTGTACACTGGGAAGTGGGGCGTGACAGGTTTTGTTGGCGGCCCATGCAGGTCAGTTCTGCATGGACATGCAGGTCAATTCTGCATGAAGTCCTAAGCAATATAACACAAGAATCAGCAACTAAAAACATTATTTACATTTCATATTCCTTGAATCTTAAAATTTCATATTCTTTGAATCTATCCAACCCTATTTTTTCTTTCAAAGTTATGGATTCTCCAAACAATACCAGTACCAACTTCAACAACACACCACCACCTCTTCCACTTACGCCTACCATTGCAGCTCCGATCAACGAGCAAACGGTATTGCTTGAGGCAATTAGAAGCCTCCTGGAAGGACAGCAGCAGCAGACTGCTATCTTATTGAACCGTCCAGAAGCGGAAGCACCCGGAGTGAAGCAATTCCGGGCATTGCACCCGAAGCAATTTTCTAGGAAAGAGATCCCTTTAGAAGCTGAAGAATGGGTTCAGAGTATTGAGGACGATTTGGTAGCAGCACAAGTATCAGACATCGCTTGGGTACGAGTTGCGATGCTGCAACTCACCGACAACGCCCGAGTATGGTGGAAGGCGGAGAAAGCCATCTTGCCCAGCCTATCTAATAGAAAACCTTTCGCGACATGTTTGACGCGAAGAATTTTCCCGAGACTGCCCGATTCGACATGGAGCAGCAATTCATTCACTTACAACAAGGCTCTATGTGGAGCAAATCTGTGGATGAGTATGATGCTGAGTTTACCATGCTCAGTAGGTAAGATGTCTCAATTTTTGATTTTCTTATATCACATACTACACAGCTAGCACAAGACCGTAACAGGTTCGCAGCACACCTCATTCCGACTGCTGATATCAGGTCTAGACAATTTCAGTAAGGGTTAGATCCGGAGATCCAAGTTGCTTTAGCTACAGGGGATTTCCCAACCTAAGAACTGGCTCTGAAAGTTGCCCTCCGATATGAAGCAGTGATAAAGATGAAGGGCAGACCCCAATCTGCTAGAGTGAAGCGCCCTGCCACTAAGATGGCAGGAGGAGCCTTTTTAAGGCCACCTTTTGTACCCAGGAGACCGGGAGTACCTTTCAACCGGTCCAGCCCAGCCTTTTGCACCTACTGCAGGAGGGATGGACACCTGGCGAAGGATTGTACGCGTGCTAATCGCCTTTGCTTAGTCTGCGGCTAAGCCACACATGAAATTGGGTCTTGTCCTCGTAGACTCAATCCAAATGCTGCACCCATACCAGCAATTACCTATCCACAGCGGCCAGCTATCCAGGCACCTGCTCCACGTCTTGTTCTCCCAGCTCCACCTCCTCGTGGACCGACTGCACCTCCTCCTCGTCAGTTCCACCAAGCACAAAGGAACTTACCTCAAGTACAGAGGAACGGACATAGGAATGCTCCTCCAGTAAGGAGGAATGTACCGAGGCGACAGGCTTTCACAATGACCGTGGAAGAAGATGAAGCCACTAGCCAAGTAATCACTGGTAACTCTTTCCTTTCAAGCTTCTTTCAGTCTTTATACATACTCATATATCTTTTTCTTATACCTAAAGCCTATCCCATATAACTTAGGTACGATCTTAGTAGCCTCACTTCCTGCACTAGCACTCTTCGATACTGGAGCATATCATTGCTTTATGCCACAACGGTTCGTCCAAACTCATGCGATTCCAGTCAAACCTCTTGTATCCAGCTGGAATGTCAGTTCAGGGAACGGCGTTCTAAAGGCAATAATGGGATACGACCTGTGTCCAGTGGTCGTCTGCAGCAGAGAATTCTATGCTGACTTCAAGGTGCTGTACATACCGAATTTCGATGTCGTTTTGGGTATGGATTGTCTAGGAACATTCTATGCTACCATTAACTGTCATCAAAGGAGGGTAGTGTTCGAGATTCCAGAACATACGGTCTTTTATTTCAAAACTGGAGACCGTACCCTGTAGCCAAGCACATACAAAAAAACCGAAGAAGGCTGTGATTGCAACACTTCAAGCAGAGGAAGGATCGAAGCCAGAGGTAGTTCGGGAGTTCGATGATGTATTTCCTGAAGATATATCAGGTTTGCCTTCCGATCGAACTCTTGAATTTAGCATTGATTTAGTACCTGGAGTACAACCGGTGATCAAAGCACCGTATCGGTTAAGCCCTGAAGGTTTGAAGGAAGTCCGTACTCATCTGGACGAACTTCTACAGAAAGGATGGATTCGTCTCAGCACTTCAAGTTGGGGATCGCCAGTTCTACTTGTGAAGAAGAAGGAAGGTTCATATCGAATGTGCATTGATTATAGAGCTCTGAACGAAGTAACTATAAAGAACAAGTATCCACTTTCGCGCATCGATGGTCTGTTCGATCAGCTAAGTGGGTCTTGCGTTTTCTCCAAGTTAGATCTTCGTTCGAGATATCATCAGGTGAAAGTCAAAGAGTCTGATATTCCGAAGACGGCATTCAGGACTCGCTATAGTCTTTATGAGTTTCTAGTGATGCCATTTGGAGTGACCAACCCACCAGCTATATTCATGAACCTAATGAATCAAGTTTTCCAAGAGTACCTAGACATGTTTGTTGTCATCTTCATCGATGACATCCTGGTGTATTCTAAGAGTCGGAAAGAACATACCGAGCACCTACGAATTGTCCTGGAGACTTTACAACAGCATCAACTCTATGCTAAGTACTGCAAGTGCGAGTTTTGGCTAGATCAAGTCGGTTTTCTCGGACATATTGTATCAGGCGATGAAATCTCTGTAGATCCAGCTAAGGTATCAGCAGTAAGAGAATGGCCGACACCGAAGTCAGTGAAGGACATTCAAAGTTTCTTGCATTTAGCAGGATATTACAGAAGATTCATTGAAGGATTTTCGAAAATTGCAACACCCCAGACCAAGCTCACGCGTAAAGATGAAGAATTCGTGTGGTCAGAAACATGAGAACAAGCTTTCGTATAACTTAAGTCAAGATTGACATCAGCGCCTATTCTCGTAATACCGGACCAATCTGGAGGTTTCGTAGTGCATTGTGATGCATCCGGTAAGGGATTAGGATGTGTTCTACATTAGCATGGTAAAGTTATAGCTTATGCATCAAGACAACTGAAGATTCATGAGCGCAACTATCCGACGCATGATCTGGAGTTAGCAGCCGTTATCTTTGCTCTTAAGATTTAGCGTCATTATCTTTTTGCAGAACGAGTGGACATATACACAGACCATAAGAGTCTGAAATATGTGTTTACTCAGAAAGTGTTGAATATGCGGTAGAGAAGATGGTTAGAACTTATGGCGGACTTCGACATCAACCTACAATATCATCCAAGGAAGGTGAATGTAGTACCTGATGCACTTAGTCGCCAACCACTATCAATGAATCTCACCACACGGTGGAAGCTTCAATAAGATTTGCATCAGATGGAGATAGAAGTGATCATGCCTAATAACGCTTCAAGTTTGATGAACTTACAAGTTCAGTCTACAATTGTCAATCAGATCAAAGCAACTCAAGAAAGGGATGCCAAGTTGCAAAAGATCAGAGAATAAGTAGAAAGTGGACTTAGAACAGACTTCATCATTTATGAAGACGGATCTTTAAGATATGGCAGTAGATTGTATGCACCATAAGGTCTTGTTCGGGAAGAATTGATGAAAGAAGCCCATAGCTTTCCCTATTCAGTACACCCTGGTGGTACAAAGATGTACAAAGATCTGCAACAACATTTCTAGTGGCATGGAATGAAGCATGAAGTAGCCAGAAGCGTCACTAAATGTTTGGTGTGTCAGCAAGTGAAAGTCGAACATCACAGGACTGCTGGTTTACCTCAACCATTACCTATTCCAGAATGAAAGTGGCAACACATCACTATGGACTTCGTGACTGCTTTTCCTCGTAGCATGAAAGGTAACGATGCGGTATAGGTTATTGTGGATCGATTCACAAAGTTGGTTCACTTTATTCCCTTTCGAGTTGGCCAATCTACCGAGATATTAGCAAAGAAGTATATAAATGTAAGTTTGAATCTAAGTAAGATTTAACTCTTCAATATGTACTATCTCTGATACCCATGAACTCATGCAGGAGATCGTGAGATTACATGGAGTACCGGTTTGCATTGTCTCTGATCGTGACACCAGATTTCGATCGCAATTTTAGCAGAATCTGCAAGCTAGCTTAGGAACAAGTCTGAACTTTAGCACAGCTTACCATCCACAAACAGATGGACAGTCTGAGCGAACGATTCAGATCTTAGAAGATATGCTATGAGCTTGTATCCTAGACTTCAGAGGATTATGGGAAGATCACCTACATCTTATGAAGTTTTCATACAACAACAGCTACCAAGCAAGTATTGGAATGGCACCCTTTGCAGCTCTATATGGAAGGAAGTGTCGTTCACCGTTAAGTTGGGACGACATCGGAGATAAAGAACTCCTTGGACCTGAGATGATATAGCAATAGTGGATGTGGTCCGCACTATCAGGGAAAGAATGTGCATAGCCCAAGATCGACAGAAGCACTAGGCTGATGCAAAGCGCCGTCACTTGGAGTTCCAACCGGGAGATCATGTCTTTTTAAAGATCTTACCAAACCGTGGAGTGATTCACTTTGGAAGGCGGGGTAAGCTAAGTCCGAGGTACATTAGACCGTTCAACATACTAGAACGAGTCGGAGAAGTGAATTATCGCTTGGCACTTCCACCCTTATTGGAAGGAGTGCACAATGTGTTCCACATATCCCAACTTAGAAGGTATGTAAGTGACCGCAGTCATATTCTTGATCACTCCGAGCTCACTGTACAGACAGATCTATCTTGTGAACAACAACCCGTTGAAATCCTGGACAGAAAGGTGAAGTCACTTCGGAACAAGGAAGTAAACTTGGTCCAGGTGATTTGGAGAAAAGACACACCAGGAGAATCAACGTGGGAAAGAGAAGACGACATGCGTGCAAGATACCCTCACTTGTTTGTAAATTAGTTATTAAAATAATTGTAAATTTTGAGGAAGAAATTTTTGTAAGGAGGGTAGAATGTAACGACTCTGTTTTAATGTACAGAAAATTTGTTTAAAAGTTAATTTACAAATGGAGTATTTGCAATCCTGTGCATGCTATAAGTATTTAATTTACTTTTGAACAGCAAGAAAACACTTATAGCTCATTGGTAAAGCCTTGACCTGCTCTAACGTAGCCCTTGTGTTCGAATCCCATCAGCCACATATTATATTTGTTGATTTTCCTTTTAAACTTTTAGAAGCCCAAACGTTTACTCGTACACTGCACGTAAAATGAAAAGTCATACAGAAATCAAACATATGCTTTAGGCTAGTTGAAACGACACCAACACGTGGTAAGAATCCAAGCTCCCCACCCTCGGAATCGATCGACGAGATGTGCAATGGGGCCGGCACCGCCGGGCCCCCCTCCGTTGCAAATGCTCCCAAACATTAACCCTAGCACCCCTTTTCTTACCCTACTACCCCCATGCTGTTTGATTTACCTGCACATTTCCAAAGAATTAAAATGAGGCATTAATCCAAATTTTAATGCATATTTTTAATTCATTCTTCAATCCTCAAGACCCTAATTTCTCCTATAAATACAACACTACACCATAGCCTCCTCATTCAGAATTCCATTGCCAAAACTCTCTAAAATTCCTAAGTCCAAGAATTTGTACAAGTGGAGTTAGCCAAGGTCAAAGTTCCGGCGAGGATTTGAAGCACTTCCGGCGACCCCGCGACACCACGAAGACCACAAACCTTTTCCTTTACCTCCCCTCTAAACCCTAAGCTTGTAAGTCCCCTCTTCCCTCTCCTCTCTCTATTAAAAAGAATCCTATTTTCAAAACTCGTCGAAAACGGATTTAATCCGACTTTCGATTCTATTTTCTTTTAAAATTCAATTATTCCTTAAACAACAATTAACCAGCTTTTCATATATTGTTTAGTAACCATTAAGAAACAATTGGACAAAGTTAAAATATTTTGTTAAACAAATTCTATTTCACTTTTACGGTAAAATACCCTTAAATTTGCATACGACATTACCTCGTCTTTTTGCTCATATTACTTTTAGAAAACTCATGAGGTAATGACCTACCTGTTGGAGATAGTGCCCTCAGAGTCAATTATTGGATCACAGGAACGTGATTGCAATGATTGAGGGAGGACCTATCCCGGTAGGACAGTCTTACTCAAGATGATAGTATGCTATCTGGTTTACCTTTATCATCGTGTACTGCTTTAGGTGACCTGACAGGTCGCTATTATACGTTGATAGAGCCCCTAGGATTCATGCTTGACTGCCAGCAGTATGAGGGCGATCATATACGTGGGAGCTGGTAGTCTATAATCACATCCTTAAAAGGTCCCTAGTCATGGGAGTTTCGAGACAGGGCATCGATACTCCAGAGTAGACTAGTGTATACAGTCGAGACCCCGACGAGGGACGGTGGCCGGTCTCACAAGCCACTGGTGTCAGTTGGTTCACCTAAGATGTATACAGGTGCTCATTGGGTTATGAGTACACCGGACAGGACTCGCCGGGAACATGCTAGTTGGTCTTATACCTGACGTCAGATAGCAGTCCCCTGGTGACATGTGTACAGGTTAGTTCATCGACCTGGGGATCGTCATTTGTCTCGTGTAAGTTCCCACTGTACTTTGATTACTACCCTACCACGCTCAAAGGAGACATGCAAACAGGTTTTAGTTGGGTATGTAGGGTTCCTAGGCACTCTCAAGGGGTCTCACAAGGCATCAACCATGCCAATTTCAAATTTTACGATGCCGAAAAACCCTAGACTACGGATCGTTAACTAGAAATTTAGGCGAAACAAAAACTAGTAAACTACTTTACTAAAGAGAACGGAAATACAACCTTTGTAGATCCGGTCCTCCACCTCCATAGCTCCGTGATGAAGTCCTCTCCGCTGTCCAAATCGAATCCCGGGCTCTAGCGTCGGCTTCATCGGAGAAATGGGCGGGCAAGGTCGTCGGCTTCGTGCCGAAGATGATCTACGTCGAGGCATCACAAGATCAAGCTCCCACTTCACCAAGTCTTGAAACTTGTGAAGAAAACACACTCTACTACTTGGCAAGAGGTAGAGGATGAAGAAATAGGAAGTGGGTTCACTTTAGAATTGGATTTCTCACTCATTTGCTCAAGTTGCCATTGTTGAAGCAAGCTTTCTTCAAGTGAAGAAGAAGAAGAAGATGAATATTATGTTATGATAAGTATTATCATCAAAGAAAATAATATGAATACTTATCATAATATAACCATGGTCAAGTGTAGAGAATGAATCATGGTTGAGTGGAATGGTTAGGGTTAAGCATGAAACAAAATGGTCACTAAGTCAAAACTTCATGAAGCTTCATAATACAAACAAAGAAAGCCACCATTTTCTCTTTATGCTAAATATTTTCCAAAAAGAATAAAGAATAAATAAATAGATAATTAAATGAAAACCCTAACCATTACACAACCATGGTTTAATCTTTACACATACACAAGTTAGCATGTATCATCAAACATGATACAAACTAGTGTACAAAAGTATATCACATATACAATGTGCACAAACAAGTGAGAAAATCCATTTAAAGTAAACCAATACTAGTTAATGCAAAGTAATATATCAAATATATAATTATGCATTAAATCAACACTTGATTCAATGATCAGGTCATGTCGCACATAACCGACTAGTATCCAATGTATCGACTTATCGAATCGATCTTCGATTCGATAACTAGGTTATATCGCATATAACCAATCGAAACATTAATCGCGAGAATGAAATACGGTATCACATACACGCATTATTCTCGGTCCCGCACATATCTCATATGCGCTCCTATTTCGTTTCGCTTGAGCCAGGAAACCTCTGTGTAGGACTCTAAAGACTCGTCAATACGCCGGCAGCAGGTGATGATCATATCAAACACCCACAAGCCGCAAGCGGTCTGCTAAACGTAACGGCCACCCGGGTATTGAGCGATGAGAAGATCGACGAGCAAGCCCGCTCACACTCCTGTGAATCCAACCAGTAACACTTACCGTACAGTCCGGTCTCGTCGTCTGATATGTCGCATATCTCGCCTAGGGGTGGTAAACGTCAGACCCCAATAGCTCGATAAGTCGTGTCGATATGAGGTCTATAACAGTTCGAGAAACTACTGATAACACTTACCAGTAAATCTCAGCAACCCTGGCCAGGGATTTCCGGTTATAGCCAATCGAACACAGCGCAACATCAACTCCCTATACCGGGAGAGACGAATCCCCTCCTATCGCTCATTGCCTCCATGTGATTCGGGACTGTACCCAAAAACCACCGTTTTGCACACCCTCTTGGACATGGTAAGGTGGAAATCAAAGCACAGTGGGAACCACACAAGACTCTATGACGATCTCGGGTCAACAGACTACTCTGTACCAGTGTCACCAGAGAACTGCCATCTGACGTAAGGTATAATACCATCTGGGAGTTCTCGACGAGTCCGTCCAGTGTACCCAGTCTCCACTGAGCACCCGTATATCATCTCTGATGTCAAACACCAATGGATATGGGATCATCCATCGCCCATCTGTATGGGTCGAGAAGGTATACGCTAGTCTACTCTGGTATATCGATGCCCCGTCTCGATATACCCTCGACTAGGGACCTTGAAGGATGTGCTTATGGACTACCATGTCCCCACTAGTATGATCCGCATCATAGTCCAGGTAGTCAAGTACACATCCTAAGGGCTTTACCAACATGTAACAGAGAGACAATCAATGTACACGTTAAGGTAAAGAGTAACCAGATAGCATACTATCATGTCGAGCAAGGAAGTCCTCCCTATATATGTCCCAGCATCCACTACAATATACATCCAATGTACAGTAATGGCCTCTAGGGCATACATATAACTAACAATCTCCCACTTGCACTAGGACCATCTGATAGCAGTGGTTGTAGTATCTCATACTCAACCATCCCATAAAAGTCTCTCTCTGGGAATAGGCCTTCGCGAGTGGATCCGCCGTGTTGTCCTCTGAGTCTACTCTCCTGACCTCGATCCCCTGGAGATCAACCATCTCCATGATCAGGCGATACTGCCTTAGAATATGTCTGGATCACTGATGGGACCGGCGTTCCTTGGCATAAGCCACAACTCCATTGTCTCACAATGGTAGGAACGTAGTTCATCTTATGAACCAATATACACCCAAACAGCCTCTTTGGTAGCATCTTAAGTAGCGATGTATCCAGCCTTTATCGTCTAGTCTGCCACGGTATGTAGCTTGGAACTCTTCCAACATACCGTCCCTTTACTGAGGGTATAGACAATGCCTGTGACTGACATTCAGTCGTCTTTATCACCCTGGAACACTTTCAGTGATTTTCCCCAGGATCGATTGATACCATCTCACTACAACTAGTGAGTATCCTAACATCCATTTAGATCTATCTCGTAGATCCAAAATCCAGGATTTAGTAGGTATCATTATGATCCTATATGGAGAATCATTGTGATAAGCGGAGATTGACCGAGCGTAGCATAGGAAACTCCTTCCCTATCAAGAGTATGTCATCCACGTACTCTACGAGGATCGTTACCATACTCCCTACTACCTTTTTGTTTATACAAGGTTCATCTACCATTTTGATGATGTCAACTTCTTTGACTAACACATCAAAACAGACGTTCCAACTCCGCGATGCCTGCTTTATCCTATAAAGCATCCTGCACACGTTTCCGCTGCTCCCACTGTCTACGAAGCCCTCTGGCTGTGTACTTATAGACGCACTCTTCTAAAACAGTATTTAGAAAAGCTGTCATGGCACCCAACCGCCAGATATCGTAGTCATAGTATGCAGCCGTGGCAAGTAGGATCTGGATGGACTTAAGCATAGCCACTGGAAAAAGGTATCATCATTATCCACGCCTGGTCGATGACGAAAACCTTTAACAAGTATCGCTTTGAAAGTCTCAACTTTTCCATCTTAGATCACTAAACATCCAGCCATCCTTACAAAGTCTCACTCCTGATGGCCAGCTCGAAACTAGTTGGGTCATCATCTCATGATGCAATCCTCGCTCCCACTGTCATCGAGAAACCGAAGTATCTCTCAGGTGGATGAGGAACCCTACTAGATCGGCGGAGAGGCTGAGGTTCGTTGGAATCTACTGAATCCTTTGGTTCTACCAAATCACCTGATGTAGTTTGTATAGCTGGAACCTTTCCAGTTCTACACAACAGACCTTGCCTTGATCTTGTCCGGATTTTTGCTTTTAGACATAGGCCGGACAACCCCAAATCTTAACTAACTTAAGAAATGGGCTCTTCCCATTCTATATCACATATGAAGCGGTAGGCAACTGATTTGATTTGAACCCTATTCAATAGGTAGGCAACTTCATAAGTGCATAACTCCCAAAAGGAAAAAGGTAACTCAGCAGTACTCATCATAGATCACACCATATCAAATAGGGTGTATCTGCTCCGCCCCGATATACCATCGTGCTATGGTTACGGAGGAGTAATGCTAAGAGAGAATCTCATTCTCCTTTAGAATAGTCCAGGATTTCCATGCACAAGTATTCTCCTCCTTGATCTCATCATAGGACATAATACTTATACCCGTGTTTTGGTTTTCTACTTCTAAATCATATTCTGTGAATATCTCAAAAGGTTCGGACTCATGTTTCAACAGGAACATATGACTGAATCTTGAGAGATCATCAGAGAATGTAATGAAGTATAAAGAACCGGTCTTGGCATGTGTAGACAAAGGACCTTCATACATCAGCATGTATCAATCCCAAGAGTTTACTAACTCTTTCTCTGTTTCCAATAAACAGAGCTATGGTCATCTTATCTCTGTGACATGACTGGCAAGTTTCACAAGATGTAAATTCAAACAGATTTAAATATGCATCTATGTGCAACTTAGCTAGTCGGGTCGCATTGATATGACCTAGTCTACAATACCTCAAGAAGGATTCGTTCATTTCTGAACTCTTCCTCTTATGTGTGTTCCGCATACTAAGAACTGCAGTTTGATTTAGAACATCAATGCTTTTAGATAACGTGCCTGAACCGATCAACTTTTGATATAGGAAATGTTCAAAACATTATCCAACAATACAAAATTTTATCATTTCTTTACTTCTAAAGAGAGTGATATGATTTTGTATATCAGGTTCGGTATCTAATAACATTCGTTCAGAATCAATGTACTGATCATACAGGGTGACAGTGACCAACAGACTTGGCTGCAACACTTGCCCCGTTTTCTGTCTCATGAAACTTATCACCCGTTCTCAGTTCTCTACCTTTCTGTAGCCTTATGTAACTGATTACATTTCTGGGATCCTGATCCGGTAACAAATACCCAGGACGTAGAGGATACAGAGAAACAGTTCTTTATAATGAACACACCCGAAGATGATGCATCAGCATGCACTCTCTTCGTTTGGGCGGTACGGGAATTCTGGTAATCCCCAATTTCCTGCTCTGTCTTATAACAATTATAAGTTGGAGCGGGACCAACGTTCCCCAGCTCAGTATAACAAGCGGGTTCGGTCAAATATTCCGTATTATTATCTTGATTAAGGCGTGATATGGTCGCTATCTGGAGAGAGAGAGAAGAAAACACTCAGCGTGCGCTCTTGCAAGAATAGATTGGTTTTTATTTTTTCTAATCAGGATGGCTCCCACTGCTTTTTATCAAATCTTCCTTCAAACCCTAAAAGGAAAGACTAGCCGGGATTAATTACACACTACAAGTTCGCCAATCTTTCAGCCAGGCCAGTATCGGTACTTTGAGGGAGGTCCCCCGTGCTTTCGCACGAACCTAATTAATGTAAACCTCGTTTTCCCAGAGGCGTAACCCCGTTAACACCTTTCTAGACACCTACTTGATCGGCTAATTGTAATGTATAAAACTCTCCCAGGAGTAACTCTTACTCGCAGCGGGTATCGGGATCCAACTATCTCATAGAAGGTATGCAATCTCATTGCAAATTTCAACACTTGAAATTCCCGATAATTTTGCCCCTAGAGTCCTATGACCTTGACGCAGGCCAACAAACCATAGTCCGCTAGTCAAGTTCAACCCGTCATTTCCTGATTGAATTAAACCCACCCGCACGACCCTTGACGCAGGCCAACAAAGTCGCACGACTACCCTAATCCAATCTGCATCATATGCATAAGCAGATAAATACTAGTTAGCTACCACACACTACGCCTTGACGCAGGCCAACAAACGTAGCACGAATACTAACTACCACTTATCTGAAATGACGGAGGGCTACGACAGGTTTTTCTGAAAACCTATTGCGTAATGAACTTGATATCGTTGTAGGATCGAATGATTTTAAAATGGAGTGCTTTTGAGGCTTTTCTAGTTTTGCTAAAGGAGTCACTCCCGGTGAAGGGATCGTCGGTCCTTTCCTCGTCGAATGAGGTGCGGGATATATCATATATATCACTGTGCAAAGCAAAAACACTTAAAAGCAATCAAAAGACAAACCGAGTGTGTAGCATCTGCCAGTTATTGCTAAAGGAGTCACTCCCGGTGAAGGGATCTCGGTCCTTTCCTTATCGAATAAGGTGCAGGATATATCACATATACCTCTGTGCAAAGCAAGAACTGTAGCTACCTGTTTTATTTTGAAATTCGATTCTACAACATCTTTAGGTTTCTTTTATTTCATTAATCTCATTAATGAAGTCCCATCAATTAAATTACCGAAACATCACAGATAAATACGACGTACACTTATGCCATCCGCATTCGCCTCGATGTCCCCTCGTGCACCGTTAGGTTAGGTAACTAACGGCAGAGCGGGGCAGGGCTAGCGCGGGTGAAAAACATAAGTAACGTGTATATAATATATCATATATACTATATACTGTATCTATCACAGAACATCATATGATCACATCACAGATATCGCAGCAGAAGAATCATATGAAATATTGGATATACTAGGACGTCCGTGTTTTCAATACGAGCCAGTATAAAACACGGATTCCACGGTCGCGATGAATAGCCAAACCCACACCCCAAGACCCCTACGAGAGCGGAAAGCAACCCTACCAATTCTAGAGTTAGGAGACCCGGACTCGACTCCTCGAGTTGGTCTCCCACTGGACTCCAGAACCCGGTTACTTGTGCTCCCCTCCTTGGGTCTATCCTAGTGCGGAAAAGTAAATAATATACAAACGGTGACATCTTCCGCAACCTGGAAGTGCCCCAATAAAAAGAATATTACATACATGTTTTTACATGAATGAAAATGAAAAACACTCTTCTCACATAAAAACCCCCCGGCTATTCAAACACGACGATCCAATATAACATATCCAGCAACACATAACATCACATGTCATCAACGTAAGTAAATATGCGCATCCCAATTGTCGTTGACATATAGCAACGAAACCGGCGATATCACATATTACACTTACGGTCACAGAAAAGAAAGTGTAAAACTACAACAGTTGGAATCCGCAATCTCCTTAGACATCGCATGCCTAATCAAATGAATTACTTAGACATCACATGCCTAACAATTATAAACCCCGTATTTTAGTCTCATTATCGAAAACACTTTTCAATATCAAGTCGGGCAATTCTACAAGATTCCCGACATCCTGATCGAATGCTCATCGCAAACTTCAATAGACGGCTGCACCCCCGATACCGTCGACGAAGTGCACCAAGGCAGAACACCGCTACCGCGAGCACCCAAACGGATGCTTTCGGCGACGGGGTTCTCCTACAGTCACTTGGTCGGGGCTATGGAGTGAGGCTGTCTATTAAGTTTACCCGGCGAGTATCCGCGTACGCTACGTGATTGCGACGGACTTTTGATCACATCAAAATTCCGTGGCAACCGATCAAGTGAGACTAAACCGCTAGATTTATAACATTCATTCAGTTATCTCATAACTGTTTGTGAATTCCAAATGTTGTATCCCATTCCGGATAAATAGAAAATGTTAAACTTTCCGATCGGACAATCGAACACCCAAGTTTTCCCGAAACAGATCAACACTTGAAATAAGTTTAAAAACATTCACTTCGTGCCTCAGTACCAACGGTCCAGCCGTAGAAGGGTCAAGCCAACGCCTCACATGTGGCACGCCGTACTGCCCCAAACCCGAAGGTTCAAAGGGCAGTTCAAGACGGTCACATAATCGAGTTAAGGTTTGTTGTCTTCTAGAGGGACCATCGCGTTACTTGCACTACTTAGAACGTCGTTAAACTACGGAAAGATCCAACACTTGGAAATTTCCCGGCAGGGGAAAAAGTGGGTATTTATATCCGGTCGAACTTTTTAACAGTTTCTAAAATATCCGGAAAAATACATAGACAAAATTAGACAATCCGATCGAATCACCGAGTCCTCAATACAACCCAGAAAACTCAACTCTTGAGTTCAGAAAAACAAAATATCCCAGGAAAACCAGCACTGCAAAATAGGAATTACTGTGCAAAATTCAATGGGAGAAGAGACAAAATGGCCGCGGAACAGCCACATTAGCACGCTAATGCCGCAGTTCCGCCGCACTTTAGACAGATCATTAGGTAATTTTTGCACCGTAATTCTTAGAATTTCCTGCTGAATTTTCTGCATATTTTTAATCTGGAAAAAACCCAATTTTTGGAAAAAGTCCAGAGAGCAAAATTGTGTTAGGGTTTCGGTTTAATCGGACTTCAAACTCCGTCTATGCATCGTCTAAGGCTCTAGCTAGGCTCTGATACCACTGTAGGTCAGGCAGCCACCCCATCCAATGGGGTCGCCGTGGCACCAACGGGTCCCTCAGCCGCTACTTTTTACGCATGCCCCCTCGCGAGGACTACAACCCACCGGAACACCTTCCGGTCTCGGGACACCCTGGGGGTAAGAGCCTATGCTTCGCCACACTGTCACACAGTGAGAACCCCCCATAGGTCGACATCCAATGCCTAGTAGCTCTGATACCACTGTAGGGTTCCTAGGCACTCTCAAGGGGTCTCACAAGGCATCAACCATGCCAATTTCAAATTTTACGGTGCCGAGAAACCCTAGGCTACGGATCGTTAACTAGAAATTTAGGCGAAACAAAAACTAGTAAACTACTTTACTAAAGAGAACGGAAATACAACCTTTGTAGATCCGGTCCTCCACCTCCATAGCTCCGTGATGAAGTCCTCTCCGCTGTCCAAATCGAATCCCGGGCTCTAGCGTCGGCTTCATCGGAGAAATGGGCGGGCAAGGTCGTCGGCTTCGTGCCGAAGATGATCTACGTCGAGGCATCACAAGATCAAGCTCCCACTTCACCAAGTCTTGAAACTTGTGAAGAAAACACACTCTACTACTTGGCAAGAGGTAGAGGATGAAGAAATAGGAAGTGGGTTCACTTTAGAATTGGATTTCTCACTCATTTGCTCAAGTTGCAATTGTTGAAGCAAGCTTTCTTCAAGTGAAGAAGAAGAAGAAGATGAATATTATGTTATGATAAGTATTATCATCAAAGAAAATAATATGAATACTTATCATAATATAACCATGGTCAAGTGTAGAGAATGAATCATGGTTGAGTGGAATGGTTAGGGTTAAGCATGAGACAAAATGGTCACTAAGTCAAAACTTCATGAAGCTTCATAATACAAACAAAGAAAGCCACCATTTTCTCTTTATGCTAAATATTTTCCAAAAAGAATAAAGAATAAATAAATAGATAATTAAATGAAAACCCTAACCATTACACAACCATGGTTTAATCTTTACACATACACAAGTTAGCATGTATCATCAAACATGATACAAACTAGTGTACAAAAGTATATCACATATACAATGTGCACAAACAAGTGAGAAAATCCATTTAAAGTGAACCAATAATAGTTAATGCAAAGTAATATATCAAATATATAATTATGCATTAAATCATTAAATCAACACTTGATTCAATGATCAGATCATGTCGCACATAACCGACTAGTATCCAATGTATCGACTTATCGAATCGATCTTCGATTCGATAACTAGGTTATATCGCATATAACCAATCGAAACATTAATCGCGAGAATGAAATACGGTATCACATACATGCATTATTCTCGGTCCCGCACATATCTCATATGCGCTCCTATTTCGTTTCGCTTGAGCCAGGAAACCTCTGTGTAGGACTCTAAAGACTCGTCAATACGCCGGCAGCAAGTGATGATCATATCAAACACCCACAAGCCGCAAGCGGTCTGCTAAACGTAACAGCCACCCGGGTATTGAGCGATGAGAAGATCGACGAGCAAGCCCGCTCACACTCCTGTGAATCCAACCAGTAACACTTACCGTACAGTCCGGTCTCGTCGTCTGATATGTCGCATATCTCGCCTAAGGGTGGTAAACGTCAGACCCCAATAGCTCGATAAGTCGTGTCGATATGAGGTCTATAACAGTTCGAGAAACTACTGATAACACTTACCAGTAAATCTCAGCAACCCTGGCCAGGGATTTCCGGTTATAGCCAATCGAACACAGCGCAACATCAACTCCCTATACCGGGAGAGACGAATCCCCTCCTATCGCTCATTGCCTCCATGTGATTCGGGACTGTACCCAAAAACCACCGTTTTGCACACCATCTTGGACGTGGTAAGGTGGAAATCAAAGCACAGTGGGAACCACACAAGACTCTATGACGATCTCGGGTCAACAGACTACTCTGTACCAGTGTCACCAGAGAACTGCCATCTGACGTAAGGTATAATACCATCTGGGAGTTCTCGACGAGTCCGTCCAGTGTACCCAGTCTCCACTGAGCACCCGTATATCATCTCTGATGTCAAACACCAATGGATATGGGATCATCCATCGCCCATCTGTATGGGTCGAGAAGGTATACGCTAGTCTACTCTGGTATATTGATGCCCCGTCTCGATATACCCTCGACTAGGGACCTTGAAGGATGTGCTTATGGACTACCATGTCCCCACTAGTATGATCCGCATCATAGTCCAGGTAGTCAAGTACACATCCTAAGGGCTTTACCAACATGTAACAGAGAGACAATCAATGTACACGTTAAGGTAAAGAGTAACCAGATAGCATACTATCATGTCGAGCAAGGAAGTCCTCCCTATATATGTCCCAGCATCCACTTCAATATACATCCAATGTACAGTAATGGCCTCTAGGGCATACATATAACTAACAGGGTACAGTCCCGAGCCACATGGAGGCAATGAGCGGATCTGCAGGGGTTTGTCTCTCCCGGTATTGGGGGTGAGGTCGCGCTGTGTCTAGGAGAGCCATTACATGAAAGTTCTTGGCCAAGGCAGGAGATTTACTGGTAGATATTCCAGTAGTATCTCAGGGTGTTCTGGGCTACACTCCGACACGACTTATACCGCTTTTGGGGGTCTGACTTTTACCAACCCCCTAGGCCCGCCATGCGATGCTCATAGACGAACGGACCGGACTATACGGATATTGTCACTGACAGGCTCAGTTGTGTGTCAGGATGAGTTCGCTCATCGACGTCCCTTTTGGTCAATAGCTGGTAGCCCGTCACGTATGGCTAATACCTCTGACGTGCTGGTGGTTAAATCCACAGCCATAGTATTGACGAGTCTTTAGAGTCCCCCACAGACAGTTGCTCAAGTTTTCGGGCGAAACGCTGTAGAGGCTGTATGGAGATATGGCAGGGTTCGATCAGATACGAGCGGCATTGCACGGATCAGGATCGGACGGTTAATACTAGCAGGCTTTGGTTTAAACCGGATCCTAGTATTGTACAGTGTAGATTTTGTCTCATTGCATTTGTATTTCGGTCGGAATACAAATGCGGGTGTGTATGCACAGTAGCGGGGTTTTCCTGTAATTTATTACGGGATCAGTTTTTGGAGTTGCCAGTTTGCTTTCCGTTTCGGCCATATTTCTTTGTATCTTTCATTGGCCGAAAATTGGTGGAGGAGGGCTTATTTGCATTTGTGCAAATAAGCATTTGTGGAGGGTGTTATTTGCATATCCTTGCTTCATGATGGTTGCACCATCATTTGACTTCTTTTGACCATGATGGCTTGACTTTTAGAGTCATGATTGTTGATGATGATGAAGGGTGATGGTTGGTTGAGTGTTGGACTTTCCTAGTGATCATTTCTTTGCATGATAGCCTTTTCTCTCTCTCCCTTGGATTATTGGGTGGCTCACTTCCTTTTCCATTCCCTTGGACTCCATTCTCACTCACTTCCATGAGGGGGCCGGCCAAGCAAGGAGAAGGGGCTGCCTAATTTATGTGTGGGGATTTTTGGCTCTCTCATGCTTGCAAAAATCCCCAAGTTCATCACAAAATTCCACAAGTTCATTTCCTCCACCAAAGGCAACTTCAAGTAACCCCAAATGAGACATAGAGCACTACACGTTTTCTACAGCAAATCTTGGGCACGTCAGCTCGCCAACTTTGTGCCCGAGTTGCCTCGGTCTAGAGGTGGGAGCCCGTAAAAGAAGCCGGCGACGTGCTGCCCTTCCGGCGACTTGGTGGAGACCGGAGATTCCGCGGGGAGATCGGGACGACGACGAGAAGACCGAAGGACACGGATCGCTCGGTATATCTCTCCAACTCTTCTCTTGTTAGCTAGGACTAGATTAATGGCACGATCCGGGTTTAAAGTGCGCGGTGGTGCCGGTTTGAAAAGTTTAAAGAAAATCACCGCTTCCGCATTCCGGCCTCGGATTGACGGCCGGGGCGCCGCCGTGCACTTACAGTGGTATCAGAGCCTCGCCATTAACCTAGTCTAGCTTTGTCTAATATGTTTACATTTCCGATCGAACAAAAAAGTTCCAAAATCCGCGTTTTCAATAGCATCAGTTTCCGTCGAATTTTTTTTTGGCTCCAAAAATTTTTCATGTAGTTGCAGAATGATGTGCAGGGGAGTATATGCACTCTGTAAAAATTTGGTTGCACGAACCCACTATACCACCGCGGAACCGCGGCCAAACCCATGCTTGGGCCGCGGTTCCGCCGCAATATGTACTGTTCAGTGCACCAAACTTTTACAGAGAGCTCCCGTATGGAAAATGGGGTTTTTGGAATATTATTTTTTGGGCCCGGATTTCTTTGAGTGCTATAGTAGTGCTTGGGGCCCACTTGGTAAAATTTGATCGATCGAAAATTTTAAACACATTAGTTCACAGTATTTACATTATATCTGCGACCGTGAATGTCACTTGATCGGTAAATCCTGTCTAACTGCTATAGCCTGGTTAGACGGATTTGCGAACGTGACATTCACATTGATGTTCTGTGATTGTGCTGTGATGTTGCGGATTGGTCATGGGGGATAGCCTGGATGCAATGCTAGTACAGTTTTTGTTGTATTATGTACATTTGATATTGCGTGGCGAGCGTCCGACATGTGGACTGCCGTCACTGCCTGTTTGTATATTATTTTTTGGGGGCACGACCAGGTTGCGGTCGATGTACCCGTTGTATGTATATTTTACTTTCTGTACTAGGATTACCCTGCGGAGGGGTGCACGGATGGCCGGGTTCTAGAGGGCAACGAGCCCGCATCTTATGGCATTGAGACGGAGGGGGCTTCACTCTAGAATTGGCAGGCTATTCTCCGCACTCGTAGAGGTACAGGTTGACCCAGGAGGGGTGCCCAAGTCACCGGATTCTGTGAGTGCTGGGTGGTCCATTCACGTTGCTGAAAGGGGCTGCCTCGCTTCAGGTTTTGGCAGGTAACTTGCCGCGCCCGTAGGGGTCTAGGATTTCATTGCACAGGCTATCCACACGACCAGGGGAACGTCGGGTTTCAGTAGCGGCTCTGTAAAACCCGGGGATCCCAGATATCTGTATTGTTCTGTGATACTGTACATTTCTATGATGTTGCATTTTATCACGCCTTGAGCGAAATATAATATATTGATATATAAATTAGTAGATGTTGTATATGTTTTGCATCCGCGCTAGTCCAGTCCCCGCTCTGTCGTTAGTTAGCTAACCTAACGGGTAATGACGGGACCCAGTAGCGAATGCGGATGGCATATACGTACGTCATTATTTTCGTTCTTTATTGGTGTGATCAATTGATGGGACTGCGTTGATTCGGATCAATGCAAGTTAAACAAACCTAATGTGATGTTGTTGGAACACTTTTCAAAAAGCTGTTATTGCAAGGACGTTCACTTTTGTTTTGCACAGTGGTATTCAGTTGGAATATCCTGCTCCTCAGTCGACGAGGCAAGGGCCGAGATCTCTTCACCGGGAGTGACCCCTTGGACAGAAGTTTGCGTCAGGGCAATAACTTCACTATAGCCGATTACTTTTGCTTTGCGTCGTGGTATTCAGTTGGAATATCCTGCACCTCATTCAACGGGGAAAGAGGCGAGATCCCTTCACCGGGAGTGACCTCTTTAGCAAAGGTTTTCGTCACTATATTTTTTAAAGCTATCAGTTCCTTCAAAGATATCAAGTTCATTATGTTAAAGGTTTTCGCCAGAAACCATTCGTAGCCCTCCGTCGTTTCATATGGGTGGTCAATAGTATTCAAGCTGTGTATGTTGGCCAAAGTCAAGGCATAGTGATTGGTAGCTATTGGGTATTCATATGCAGCATAGATAGATGCGTTGGTTTGGGGCAGTCGTACTACCATTTTGGCCAAAGTCAAGGGTATGTACGGGTGGGCTCAAATTAACCTGGAGAATGACGGGTAGAACTTGACATGTGACTTATGATATGTTGGCCAAAGTCAAGGTCATAAGAGCATGGGGTAAAAATCACATCGGGAGTTTCTAAAGAAACTGAAACTTGCCAGATATGCGCATACCATCTGCAGTGTGATAACGTGAGCGGATTCCGTCACGTTATCATGCGATGATAGTTGGATCCCGATTCCCACTGATGAGTTGGTTTACTCCTCGGGTGATCCCGACTAATTCTTCTTTCAGGTTTGGAGGAGAATTTGAGGTTACAGTGGGAGGTTTCCAGATTAGATAAATTGGTAACCATTCTGATCTAGGTTAGAGTGCACGCTAAGTATTTCTTTTCTCTCTCTCTTTGGCAGCGACCATTGACCCGACCCTAGACTATGACTCAGTGACCAAGTTGACCGAACCTTCTAAAACACTGGCTTTTGGATTGTCAGAGTTGCACACCTCATTGCCACTCCTACTTTTACCCTTTTCTCCAGGACACCCCGTATTACTACGAACGTCCACTTCCATTGGACAAAACCATTATAGGGTTATATATGAACTCGAAGGAATTTATTCGAGGATGGTTTCCGGTTCTGGAGAAAACGGATAGGATTATTCAGTTGTCTTTTCCTTTTACCTTCTCTCAAGTTGCGAGTACTCCGTGATTTAGGAGATAGTACACCTATTATGAAAATTGGATAGTCTTCTTCTAAACCATAGGTAGGTGCCGAACGGTAGGGAATGAAGAAAACCAATTAGCCTAAACGGTGTACAGAAGGTATTACGTAAAGACAAAGAAAGGGATTAGAAGGAGGGCAAAGTAAATTGTGACTGCTATTCACGACCAAACTAAGTATTTCATTACCACTCCCACTTCACCTTTGTATTTCTCCAGAACACTCCGTATCACTACGAAGATCCACAGTTTATTGGATATTCCATCGTATGGTTATATACGAACTCGAAAGGAACTTGTTCCAGTTCGGGGATGGATTCTGGTTCAGGAGAAATAGGAATAAGGTTTATTCAGTTGTCTTTTATCTTCACCTTCTCTCGCTTTGCGAGTGCTCCTAGGATTAGGACAGTACACCCATTATGCTTATTGGATAGTCTTCTTCCAAACCATAGGCTGGTGCCGAACGGTAGGGAAGGAAGAAAACCATTTGGCCTAATGGGGTGTACAGAAGGTAATGACTAAAGACATATGAAGGGATTTGGAGAGATGGCAAAGAATTATACGGTTACAATTATAAACCTGATAATGGAAGAGGCATTACTAGGAATACCAGGATACCCCATCGAAACATTTCAATGTTTCAGTTTCACTGTGTACTGTTAAAAGAAAACCGATTTCCCAATTGGACACTTGCTCCAGGGTATGTATTTACCAGGTAAGATTCTCACATCTGTATGGTTTTACAGATGATGAGTGGGAGTAAGTTATTGGGAATTAGGTGATTGTCCTCATTATATCGGAATTCGTTGTAATTGGTGATATTTGAGGAAGTCGCCTGGGTTATTTGCCGGACGGCGAATATTTGGTTTTGAATATCCGTTGTTGTGCACCAATTTCAAATTGATATATCTGTACGTCTATTTTTATAGAGTGAGATATACCTTTTTGAAATTATGTCTATGACATTTACCTATATCAGTGGATGGTTAGGTAAGGAGCATTGAACAGCGGTGTAATTCTTCTTAACCATAAGTACAGTTTTCAACCTACGACACACAGTGAATGAGTTATTAAACTCAGGAGACTTGTACAGAGTATTGTATATTGTCCAGCGTCCATTAGGACAGAGGGGTTGGTCCTTGTACTATATTCTGTTTACTTATGACTTCTCTAGTTCTTAGACATGTGTTTCGTAGAAATGCAAGGTCTAAGTTTTGAGGAGTTATAGGTATAAGAATAAAGTAGAGAACCAGATGTTGCAAGTATCGGGATTCTTCAAGGTGATCGAAGATGTAGATACTTGTGTGTGGTATTCAGTTGATAGTAATGATTTAGAGAACTTGCTTCTCTTTCAGGTTACTCATAATTGGAAGCATTCCTAAGTTGAGTAACGCTGATCGGCCTCCTTCCATTTAGTTAACATGCACTGGAGACAGCTGCGTGATTTGAATCTGGTTCAATTAAATCAGTGCCTCTGTTTCTGTATTGGATATAGAACAGTTCATATCTTAACGATGTTAAGGTACGGGGAGTTGTCCGGCCGATACTTAAAACCAGACTCTGGATAACTCAAGGCACGTTTCTGTAATGGCTGTTTGTGGGTTGACCCAGGCTATGACGAGGGTTGACTTTCTACCATCTGGAAGATCAATAGTGATATTGTTCTAGACTCGCCACAGTTTTAATAAAAATGGATTTTTTTTCAGAAAACAGTAGTGGGAGTATGGTAGAACTGGAAGTGATTCCAGAACCACAAACGATTACTGAAGATTTTGATAGGAACCTAAAGATTCAATCTGGTTTGACATTCCATTGGCCACTCCGCAGATAAGGTGGGTAACTTCAAGCACCCGAGAGGCACTCCGGTAGCCTCAAGGACGGTGACAGGGAAGTTCTTGTTTACCCAGACTTGCCATTGCTGTTGTTCCAAACCGTGAGACCCGGCAGGAGGATGAGTATAGCGTCGTTCTAAACTAGTTTTAGAAGTGTACGTCTATATGACTCTGCTAGAGGGTTGTCGTGGTCAGTGGGAGCAGCGGAAGCATTGGTGGACAAGTGGCTTATGTCTATTTATAGACTAAAGCAGATATAGCGGAGATAGATCATCTATTTCTGATGCGACAGTCATAGGTTTGACTTCATCAGAATAGGAGATGGATCTGTTAAGAAGGTAGTAGGGTGTGATGTCCTGGCATTTGGATGACATACACAGAGTAGGAAGTGATATTCCTATACTACGGTCGGTCATACTTTGGTCGTCACACAGTGATTTCTCCATATGGGACTTGGACATTATATCAGACATACTGGTTACTAGATCTATGGTTTTAGATCTAGATTTGGGTAGTTTCCCAATCAGGGTACTTAGACAGCATTCTAAGAGTTTTTAGAATGGACGACTCCTGGCACGGTGGTGTACCTGCAGGTGATGGAGTCACCCTCTCTAAAGGTGTCTTACAGACTAAAGTGGAGAGGGATGTGCATGATTGACAGATCACTTGCTCAGGCAATTGAGTCAATCATGAGATGTCAAGTACCACACCAGATGTTGTTTTTGCACTAGATGCAGTAAGTTGACATTGATCCAATCCTGGAGAAACAGTCGGAAGTAGTTTTAGAACATAAGTGGATGTTCTAGGGATATGATAACGACAGCCTCATTCGGGAGATAGTTATCGTTCCAGGCTTCCAAGGTGACCTGTACGACAAGGAGGTTGTCGGAGTTATAGTTTTCCTTCTGACGAGGGGCAGTATTTTGGACAGGTGGTCCAAGGCAATACTGAGGGAGGCATGGCGCAGGATACTGATTAAGTTCAGTTGACGATACAGTCTAAGAAGTTTGGATTTGGAGTTCATTTATGAGCTAGGTCCCATTAGACATCCAGACACATTCTAAGACAGTTATTGCTCATTTCGAAAGATGGGTTTCTCCGCGAACTTGAGATATAGAGAGACATAGAAAGAAACATCAAAGCGGATCCACTCACTGAGACTATTCCTCGAATGCAATAGTTTTGCAAACAGGCTTTGTGAGACTGACTAGTAGAGGAGTTGGGTGTTCGGTATCACACGGGCTGTGAGTATGCGACATCGCAATAATTGGCCTTGAGTGCAAGTGGGAGATTGTTAGAGATAGTGCCCTCAGAGTCAATTATTGGAACACAGGCACGTGATTGCAATGATTGAGGGAGGACCTATCCCGGTAGGACAGTCTTACTCAAGATGATAGTATGCTATCTGGTTTACCTTTATCATCGTGTACTGCTTTAGGTGACCTGACAGGTCGCTATTACACGTTGATAGAGCTCCTAGGATTCATGCTTGACTGCCAGCAGTATGAGGGCAATCATATACGTGGGAGCTGGTAGTCTATAAGCACATCGTTAAAAGGTCCTTAGTCGTGGGAGTTTCGAGACAGGGCATCGATACTCCAGAGTAGACTAGTGTATACAGTCGAGACCCCGACGAGGGGCGGTGGCCGGTCTCACAAGCCACTGGTGTCAGTTGGTTCACCTAAGATGTATACAGGTGCTCATTGGGTTATGAGTACACCGGACAGGACTCGCCGGGAACATGCTAGTTGGTCTTATACATGACGTCAGATAGCAGTTTCCTGGTGACATGTGTACAGGTTAGTTCATCGACCTGGGGATCGTCATTTGTCTCGTGTGAGTTCCCATTGTACTTTGATTACTACCCTACCACGCTCAAAGGAGACGTGCAAACAAGTTTTAGTTGGGTACAGTCCCGAGCCAAATGGAGGCAGTGAGCGGATCTGCAGGGGTCCGTCTCTCCCGGTATTCGGGGTGAGGTCGCGCTGTGTCTAGGAGAGCCAGTACATGAAAGTCCTTGGCCAAGGCAGGAGATTTACTGGTAGGTATTCCAGTAGTATCTCAGGGTGTTCTGGGCTACACTCCGACACGACTTGTACCGCTTTTGGGGGTCTGACTTTTACCAACCCCCTAAGCCCGCCATGCGATGCTCATAGACGAACGGACCGGACTGTACGGATATTGTCACTGACAGGCTCAGTAGGGTGTCAGGATGAGTTCGCTCATCGATCCCTTTAGGTCAATAGCTGGTAACCCGTCACGTATGGCTAATACCTCTGACGTGCTGGTGGTTAAATCCACAGCCATAGTATTGACGAGTCTTTAGAGTCCCCCACAGACAGTTGCTCAAGTTTTCGGGCGAAACGTTGTAGAGGTTGTATGGAGATATGGCAGGGTTCGATCAGATATGAGCGGCATTGCACGGATCAGGATCGGACGGTTAATACTAGCAGGCTTTGGTTTAAGCCGGATCCTAGTATTGTACAGTGTAGATTTTGTCTCATTGCATTTGTATTTCGGTCGGAATACAAATGTGGGTGTGTATGCACAGTAGCGGGGTTTTCCTGTAATTTATTACGGGATCAGTTTTTGGAGTTGCCAGTTTGCTTTCCGTTTCGGCCATATTTCTTTGTATCTTTCATTGGCCGAAGATTGGTGGAGGAGGGCTTATTTGCATTTGTGCAAATAAGCATTTGTGGAGGGTGTTATTTGCATATCCTTGCTTCATGATGGTTGCACCATCATTTGACTTCTTTTGACCATGATGGCTTGACTTTTAGAATCATGATTGTTGATGATGATGAAGGGTGATGGTTGGTTGAGTGTTGGACTTTCCTAGTAATCATTTCTTTGCATGATAGCCTTTTCTCTCTCTCCCTTGGATTATTGTGTGGCTCACTTCCTTTTCCATTCCCTTTGACTCCATTCTCACTCACTTTCATGAGGGGGCCGGCCAAGCAAGGAGAAGGGGCTGCCCAATTTGTGTGTGGGGATTTTTGGCTCTCTCATGCTTGCAAAAATCCCCAAGTTCATCACAAAATTCCACAAGTTCATTTCCTCCACCAAAGGCAACTTCAAGTAACCCCAAATGAGACATAGAGCACTACACGTTTTCTACAGCAAATCTTGGGCACGTCGGCTCGCCAACTTCGTGCCCGAGTTGCCTCGGTCCAGAGGTGGGAGCCCGTAAAAGAAACCGGCGACGTGGTGCCCTTCCGGCGACTTGGTGGAGACCGGAGATTCCGCGGGGAGATCGGGACGACGACGAGAAGACCGTAGGACACGGATCGCTCGGTATATCTCTCCAACCCTTCTCTTGTTAGCTAGGACTATATTAATGGCACGATCCGGGTTTAAAGTGCGCGGTGGTGCCGGTTTGAAAAGTTTAAAGAAAATCACCGCTTCCGCATTCCGGCCTCGGATTGACGGCCGGGGCGCCGCCGTGCACTTACACTACCTCATCACAATACTCATTATTGACATAACACGATGACTTTTGGAACATTAGTTTGTGGGATAAAATACGAAATTACATTCAAATACCATAAACTTTCAAAAACCGTTTTCTTTAAAAGTGTATTATTTAATTCCTTACAAATGCACCTCTACAACCCATTTTGGGGCCCCCGATCGGGATGGTGCGGGTTATCGCATATCCTCAGGCCTAGTAGAGCGAGATGCAGACCTCCTCACGGAGCATCCGATCTCGATGGAATTGTTAATGCAATTTTTAAGAAAAATGTGATTTCTATTTAATAAATAAATTCTATTTTTTTATATTATATATATATATATATATATTATCAAAATATCTATTTTAAATATAATATATATTCCATGTTTTCTAATCAAAATAAAAGAATCACAAAAGATCATGAAAATACCATCACATTTCAATACAATTCCAATATTACACTATAATACCATATACTATTCAAGTTAGGTTTATATCTACTAGAATATTTCATTTTATAAAAACTACATATATGAAAAGTCTAAAGACGATAAATAAATACTTGAGGTTTATATTGAAAATATATCAAAACTATTTTTGATAAACCCCCTCAAATTATATTAATTTACAATTAGGACCCTAGTAAATATAGGTTTAAGCGGGACCGGTTCTCTTAAGCCTCAGGGAGTCGGAGAATATAGGTACTTGCCTATCTAAGGTAGACAACCTAAAAACGGTGTTATCAATACTGTAATTGTCTTGGAAAAAGATACAAATCCTACCGCCCTTGTGCGGCAGCTATCGATAACATCAAAACTAATTCAGAACTTCAATTCGTTTTAAAGTGTCTGACTCAGACAGAGTCTCAGTCTAATCTAAAATCAATCGATCGATCTATCCTTGAATATGATTCAAGTATAACTCCTATTCAACATGAATCCATTTATACCAGAATTCAATCTATATCAACATTACGCGAGTGAACCGAACCATGGATATACTCTGATTACATGACTATCCATTTATATCCATTCTGTTTACATGATATCATGGTCTCGAAAAGTCGTACATCTATTAAACAAAACAATACAAAATACATTACGGGGTTTTAAAGGGGTAGACTGGTACAAAATGTGTTAGAAGTGGCACGAGACAGTCATTTTAATACACCTAACCTGAATATCCATTGCTGTTGTTCTGTGGCTTAACGGTTTCTTGTGCTCCGTATACCTTAGTCCACGGAATAATTGGACTCCTCTCGTATACACTGGCATATTCTGTACCAAGCTACAAACAACCGCGTTAACATAACAATCAAATAGTATACAGTTATATTCTTCCTGTCTATTCTATTTCTACCTTTCTTTGTGACTTACCGAGCGATTGTTCGCTGACGACATTCCTTCTCTCTTTTTTCTTTGGAATATTGTCAGGTGGATCCGACTCACTGGAGATAGAGGTCAGTTCAGAGGACTTGGATCAGTTCAGCGAGGATCCCGAGCTTTTGACTCTTGTATATACTTTACTTTCATGTTCATGCCATTGTTTAGGCATTGCTTTCATCATTGTATTTACTTTTCAGTTGTATTGTAAAGAAATGTTTAATAAATAAAAGTTGTTGTTCATTTACATTTCATGTTTTCTTATGTATATTTATATTATATTGCTTAGTTAAGCTTAGCGTGTTTACTTCTGAGTAAATACGTAGCAGGCCCAGTCGCGCCTCCTTACCCGTACACTGGGAAGCGGGGCGTGACAATCTTCTTGAGTCAAAAACTCTGAAAGTAGTATGCAAAGAAACACCTTCGTCCCAAACATGGCGATGACAGACTGAGATGTCCTTAAACTAAAAATTCGCCCAAAACATGGCGATGACGGACTGAGATGTCCTTAAACTAAAAATTCGCCCCAAACATGGCGATGACGGACCGAGATGTCCTTAAACTAATTATTCGCCTCAAACATGGTGATAATGGACTGAGATGTCCTTAAACTAGAATCTTGCCTCTAATATGGCAACATCGGACCGAGATGTCCTTAAACTAAAACCTCGTCTCAAAAACGGCGATACCGGACCGAAATGTCCTTAAACTAATTACTCGCCTCAAATATGGCGATATAGGACCGAGAAGTCTTTGAACTAATTATCTGCCTCAAACATGGCAATACAGGACTGAGATGTCCCTAAACTAAAATTACTCGCCTCAAATATGGCGATATAGGACCGGAACGTCCCTAAACTGGCGCATCGCTCCAAAAACGGCAATCCACTCCCTTGAGATCTATATTGCAATCGAAGTCTCAATGGCGAGGGTTGCAACTCAAGTCCCACTTGCAACACAGCTACTCCAGCAATGAAACCATCCCTAAATCTCACCGGCAAACAGATGGGTCACCTGCGGTGAATCTACTTTCGAGAGTTCCATCGTTCACAAAAAACGGGGTATGTCCACAAACGAAATGGGCACAGATGAAAACCCGAAAGGGCACCGTGAGTAAAAACAACAGGGCTACCGGCGAGTTTATGAAAACCCGGAAGGGCGCGATCTCGTTTAAAAAAAGGGTATGTCCACAAGAAAAATAGCTACGAATGAAAACCTGAAAGGGCGCCGTAAGTAAAAACAGCAAGACTGCCGGCGAGTTTGTGAAAACCCGGAAAGGGTACAAACTCGTAAAATAAAAAATTCATGTGCACTCGTAAGGTCCTATCGACCTTGTGAGGATAAAACACCCGCGTGAGATCCTTACGACTCACAAAGGAAGAATGCACTTAGGAGTCCTCACGATTCCAAAGGAGAAATTACACTTACGGGATCCTCACGACTCGTAAGGAGAATTCCCTTATGAGACCCTCACGGCTCATAAGATTCAAAAGACTTAAGCTACAGGATCTGAACTTGTTCTTAAGCCGTCACATTCCCCAAAGTTTCCCTACAGACGATCCAATGTTGACCCTTGTATACAATCCACGGGCACAAATAAACATTTCCCCACCAAGTTCCACCAACGGCGATAAATGTTCTCATATGGTGAACGACACTTGTAAGTCATCTCAACTTATTAGGAGAAACACTCTTGCAAGATCCTTACGACTTACGAGAGAAAATATCACTTGGGAATCCCTACGATTCCTAAGGAGAAAATACACCTACAAGATCCTCACGACTCGTAGGGAGAAATACCTTTATGAGACCCTTACGGCTCATAAAGTTAAAAAGCCTTAGTCAACAGGATCCTAACCATGTTTGCTAAGCAACCTTTGTTCAAATCAACAAAGGAAAATAATGATTCGCTACTGGCAATATCTCAGTTATAGCGATGCTGATGCCTAAACAGGTGTCAAACTTCAAGTCCTCTCAAGACAAATGATGATTCGCTCCTGGCAATATCCCAGTTGTAGCAATGTTGATGCCAAGATTGGTATCATATTCCAAAATCGCAATAGAAACAACAACGAGTAGCAAAAAAATGTATATAAAAACAGCCGAAATGATGGGGCATCTCGCAATAAAAATCAGCGAGTAAAAAAATATATGCATATAAAAACAACCGAAATGTTTGGACAACTCGTAATAAAAAGCAGCGAGTAAAAATATATTAAAAAATAGCCAAAATGATTGAGCACCGCGAATAAAATAGCCGAAATGATTGGGCAGTCGCAACTTTCATGACATAAAAGCTGAAAAGATAGAGCATCGCGGAAATAAAAAATAAAAGAAAATGAAATTTCCTCTGCCCTACAAGTATGTCCATATTGACTCTTGTATACGATCCATGGGCACAAATGAAAGAAAGGGAACCATATTTCCCCACCAGACTCCGTCAAAGGGAGAGCCAGATCTGGACGGCAATATCTACAGCCTAGAGATCAACTCGACGTTCTTCTCATTCCAACAGGGTGCGAATGCGACGTTAACAAAAGCTCTAATGAGCCAAATCAAAAAGGAGTGACGGCAAAATACTAACTCCAGCCCGACGTGCTTCTCATGCCAACAGGATGCATATGTAACGTCAACAAAAGACCCAAGGGTCAAAGAAAAAATGGAGCCATGGCAAAATCCTAACTCCATGTCTTGACAGTTCATATACAACTCAGAGACTATCCCGACGTTCTTTCTCAGTGCAGACGCAACGTCAACAAAAGACCAAAGGGTCGAAACAAAAAAATGGAGTAACGGCAAAATCCTAACTCTAAGTCTCAACGACGCATATACAACCTAGAGACCATTCCGACGTTCCCCCTCATTTTAGCAGGATGTGAATGCGGTTATCAAATGAAATTGGAGCAATGGTATATTCCTAGCTCCGGACTTCAACTGCGATACATACATAATAGAATTCTTACAGATGTCTTTCTTACTTCAGCAAATAATCGGCGTGACATCGTCAAAACAAAAAATGAAGCAACGACGTATTCCCGGTTTTAGGTCTTGAAGGCAACTCATATAAAGCCTAAAATACTATCGGAGATCATCTCACACCAGTGTGGAGTGGTTATGACTCATCGGAGCTCTAAATTGAGCCTAACCTTAAGTAAAAATGCGTTATGGAAAATTCCTAACGTTTGCTCTTCCGACGGTAATATGACCTAAGGAGATTACTTGAAGACGTCTTGTCCAGCCTCCGAAGGGATCGGAGACACGAAAGTCGTGGGGCTACTCGAACAATGCCTTAATGACTGCATATCGAGAAATACATCAGCCAACGCGATGGTACCACGGACTAAAACCCTAGTACCACAAGCCTAACGGACCTCCGTCGTAAAGAATGGGGGTTATCTGCATATAACGTTAGGACAAGTTTGCCTGTAAACCCAAGAGAGGTAAACTAAAAACACTCCGAAATGAGTACATAAACTAAAGACTCCGAAACGAGTGAATAAACTACAAACTCCGAAATGAGTACATAAACTAGAGACTCCGAAACGAGTGAATAAACTATAAACTCCGAAATGAGTACATAAAAAAGAGACTCTGAAACGAGTGAATAAACTATAAACTCCGAAATGAGTACATAAAGTAGAGACTCCGAAACAAGTGAATAAACTACAAACTCTGAAATAAGTACATAAACTAGAGACTCCGAAACGAGTGAATAAACTACAAACTCCGAAACGAGTACATAAACTACTTCGCGCCAGATCAAGACATCAAGAAACAGAAGGGCACAACTCATAGGCCTCGGGGTTCAGAACTACATTTCTTGAGGATCGAGATCTGAGTTAAAGATAGATGACGACGCTTGTGTCCGCTCGCTATCTTCTCAGATCAAAATTCTAATTGTGTATGACATGTCAACCTGAAACTGGCTATATGCTATGCATTACTTCACTCACGGGTATACTACCATGAGCAGCGTGGTAGGGGGAAGCATTTGTTCACATCAGTCCAGTATTCATATATAGCTAGATGCATGCATCAGAAAACTTCTAAGATTAAAATGCAAAGTATATGTGCAGAGGCAAGATGCCCACATGGATATGTACTGGGGATAAAACATTCAATAGTCAACAATATAGAAGCATATTTAAATAAGTACTTTATTCTGCAGGAAACAGATCACCGAACACGGGATCAAAAGTACAAGGGTTTACAAAACAAAGAATAAAATATTCTAAAGCCCTATCTGCCTTCTCCACCATGTCGAAGCGGCAATCTTCACGAGGAGTTGCTCCCCATCGGTCAGTGTCGTGCCCATCAGCGAAGGCATACATAATGGCCCTTTGAGCCCGTATCTGGCTTAGCAACTGAACAGAACGATCCCTCAGAGGCTGGGTAATCAAATGTGCCTCAAGAAAGCACTCAATCTTGTCCACCACCGCATCGAGCATCGCCGGAGCCATCTCTGCTAGATGAGGGGGGATGTCAGCAAGCATAGATGAGAAGATCATCCGGAGCCAAATGGAGCCGATAGGAAGAGGAGAGCCCCTACGAGCCAGGAGCTCAAACATCACCGTGTCACATTGGTCATCTGTGAGAACAAGATCCACTAATCGCGCAGAAAAACGATGAACAATTCCCTCAATAGGTACCTCCCATGGTTGCCGATGAGCATGAGGACGATTGCAAGCCATGACTCTTGGTCTGTTAAAAATGGTTCTATCTTTGTGAAGAAAAAGAAGATCATTGCTTTAGAATATAAAGAGAAGCATTTAAATTTAGGCACAGAAAATGTTGTGCATGGTGGAACTATTTCCAAGGACTGAAAAAAGAGCATGGGAAAAGAAAGAGTTGACTCATGAAAATCAGAGCCAGAAAACGAAGCGATTCCCTCAGCAGCGCCTCACGTGCATGACACGTTAGCGCCGGCGCTGATTCTTTTTAGGATTAAATCCAATAGCAGCACCTCACGTGCATGACACGTGAAGCACCAGCGCTAGTTTTTTTTATAACAACAACTCATGTAAGGCACATACAAGCAGTGGCGTAAAGAAATAGGGGGCCTTTGTCATTCATACTTCAAAGAAGTTTATACATTGATAAAAAAATCATCAAAATGTTTACAATGGCAGAACGCTAAACTCTAGGTATGGATTCTCAAACTCAAAAGCAAGTTTGAGCAAGGCACGTTCAGCCTCATCAACCATTTTCTTGTGCTTCTCTCGGATGCAGGCGTCAGGGTCACCGCTAATATCCTCCACCTTCTGAAATGCCGATACTATCGCTTTCTATTGAAATACACGGTGCAAGATGGCGATGAGATTGTCTCTTCGTTTCTTTGAGATCAACCCTATCAAGTACACTGAATGTACCTTATCCTCAGCGTCATCGAGCGCTTGGAGTGGCTGTTCATATCAGATTTTTGCACTTTTATACCGCCCATTCTTGATCACATTGCATATAGGTAGGTACTCTTGATCCGTGTTTGCTAAATAATTGCAGGTTACAGGTTCTCAGCTCTAAGCAGTGAAATTCATTACAAAGCGCAATAAATTCAGGACTTCCGCCAACCACAGATAAATACGGGTCTCCGCGCACTATCTGTATAATGCCGCATACCAGTTCAAGGGACAAAATGGCAAATCATTGGTCATTTTCATGCACAAAGCACAAAGGCAGCACAGGGTTCAAGACTTTTATGCGGAGCTCAAGAAAATCAAGGCAAAAAGTCCACATCAATTCATCTTTTACACTGCTGAAAATCTGGAAGAAAACTGAAGAGATTCTGAGAAACCAAGTGTACCAAACAGAAGAGAGAAGCAACATGGAGAAACCCAGAAAAACGAGCCTCCAATTCAACCAAAGGGTCGCGGATCCGCGGCCAACATGGCACTTAGGCCGCGGATCCGCGGCCGAATCGACTCAGTAGTAGATCGTTTTTTAAGGGTAGTTTTGTAATTGTATTTTGGGCCAGATTGTATCCCTAGGGTTTCAGTTTCCTGCTTATAAATAGCCCAGTGCAAAGCCAAGTGAAGAGTGCTTTTCTTTGTATTAGATTTTAGGATTAGATTTTGTACTTCTTTTTCCTCTTTTCATCTTTCTCCATTAAAACTTGTAGTGAGCTTTATGAGTGATGAATAAAATAAGAGTTCTTTTCTTTAACATACTTGTCTTGTAATTTTGTTCTATTATCTTGCTTGTAATTTTCATTTTCTAATCTAGTTGTTATTTTGTTGTTTGCTTTCTTTCTTCTTCTATTTTTCTTTATCTTTACAACCATGATGCTTGAGTATGATACTTGCCAAAGTGAGGTCTCAAATAGCTAGTTGTGATTTTCTAACCCCTTTCTTTCTATATTCCTCCTTTGTTTTATTTTCTTTTTCTTTTATAATGGGTGAGTAGTTTCTCACTTGTTAGGGTAGGATAAGGAAAGTTTGAGAGAAAAAAATCTCCCTCACTCTTTTCTTGCCCAACATCTTAATTCGGACTCCCGTTAATTGAACCACAATCCGCTCCCTATAGCACCCTATCCTACATGATAGCGGTGATTTCTTAGCGAGACCGGTTGTGGTTGAATTAACCGGAGGTTAAGGCTAAGAGCCAAGAACGGACGGATAAGGACCAAAAGGAAGAAACTAAGCTGTTCCCCGCCGAAAGACGCGCAAGACGGACTGTCTTGCCTGAGATTCGGGGCAGATGCTAATTGGTGCTATCCGTCCACCTCTCCGAGGATGCCAAGTTGATTTATGGCACCATGTATCGAAGGTTTAAATGGATGCGGCCGATGTAGCAGACTTCGTCAGATTCCCCCTCGTTTGAGGGGGTTTTGATTGTGGGGACGCTCTTCCCTACAAGCGCAAGCCCCTGCAGTTAATTACGCTACCGCTTCGCGGTAACAACTTTCTCCTTCTCCAGATGGTCACTTCGTGTCGTGGATGTTTATTTTGTTTGTGGTTGCCCGTGGATTGTATACGGAGACTAATTTACATTGTCGCCCGTAGGACGTGGATTAGTCCAAATCCGTATTTTCTTAGATTTGGGTTTGGGGTTTTGGTTTAAGGATACGTTAGTCTCATTTTGGACTAAGATCAACTTAAACGTTTGTTAAGGATACGTTAGTCTAATTTCCAGACTAAGATCAACTTAACAGGATCATTTAGATCCAACAAAAGAGCATTTGGGCTTTATTGTTTAGTTTACGGACATTTCGGTCGATTGCCAGTTTAAGGACGTGGTGGTCCATTGTTAGTTTAAAGACATCCCGGTCAAGATTAAGGACATCGTAGTCCATAAAGTTTAAGAACATCGTAGTCTATGAGTTTAAGGACCCCACAGTCCGTGAAATGTGTGGTTATCGGAACCCGTCAGCTCTTTGAAGACGTTGAGGAATTACAACGACAAATATCAAAGGAGTGAAGAGATATACCCTTGAACCAAGGTGGATTAAGTGATCTGTAGTCCAATTTGGAACTAGGATCAGTTAATTATATTGTGAGCACGTTGGCTCAGTTGAGTCTGAGTTGAGGACTTATGGCCAACTTGGGCTAAGTCCAATTGAATTTGAAGTGTTGGCCCTTTGTTGGACCATTAACACTTTTCTGGGTTCAACCCCATATTATTTAGTAATGCTAAACATTTTCATCTTTGATTTCCTCAATTTTGAGATTTATTTGGAGGAGGGACTTTTGCCTCTGGAAGATTAACCAATTTGGTTAAAACTAGTGTTAAACACTAATTAACAACAGCGTTAAACATTGGAGACAGAACTCTCAAATTAGTGTTAAACACTAAAAGATAATCAGTGTTAAACACTGGAAATAAAGCTCCCGAATTAGTGTTTAAACACTAAAGAAAAGGGGGTCACGTGGGAACACGTGAGGGCACCCAAAGGTGGGGCCAGATCTCCTCACTTTGTTCTGCAAATAAGTGTTAAACACATTTTATTTTATTTTCGAGCATCACGTGCTGGCACGTGATGGAGATCTGTGCGCCAATTGTTAAAGCATTTGCTGAGGGGTCACGTGGTATCACGTGAGAGCGCCCAAAGCCTTCATTTCCTTTGCTTTTCCTTTCTGTGTTTTATAGGTCTCGTGGGATCACTTGAGGCGTTGCCTCAGAACTTTTTCCTTCTCATTTTTGGGGATCTTTTCAGGGGTCACGTGGGGACACGTGACCTTAATTCTTTTGCATGCATGAAGATCTCTTTATCTTTAAGAATTAAATTCTCTGTAGGGTTAAACCCTAATTTTGTTTTGGAGGAATTAAATTCCTATATATGTAAAAGAATTAAATTCTTATATAGGGTTAAACCCTAGTTCTGTCCATCCTGAAGGAATTAAATTCATATATTTTCAGGAGAATTAAATTCTCATATAGGGTTGAACCCTAGTTTTTATCTTGGAGGAATTAAATTCCTGTAATTTTGGGAGAATTAAATTCTCATATAGGGTTAAACCCTAGTTTTGTTTTGGGAGAATTAAATTCTCTAAACTCAATTCCCCCTCTAAGTTTCGGATCTGCATGGCAGGATCTGAACCCGATGAGAATTAAATTCTCAACTTATGGGGAGATGTGCTCTTTGCAGATCCTCAACCAGAGGAAGAAACTAAATTCTTTTGCAAAAGAGTTAAACTCTTAGATCTTTGAGAATTAAATTCTCTTTTTGAAGTTTTGATCCCTTCCCTTTTCTTACCTAGGGTTTTCTCACTTGAGAATTAAATTCTCCTCTCTTTTATCTCTCTGTTGTTGTTATCTCCCAAAAAAGTAGATCCCCTTCTCTTCTCTTCTTGGTTCCTATTTATAGGAGAAAGAAAAGAATTAATTTGTTTAGTAAATCTTTCATTGAAAGATTTTGTTTGTTTTCATAATTAATATGATCCTTTAGATCACATAGTGAATTTTATTCACCGTTGGATTTTAAATCCAAAGATATTATGTTTTTTTTATTTCTGGTGAGATTTTTAGAGAAATCTTTCCTTGTCTAAAATCTTTCCATAAATTGGTGATTTTTAATCACCCTTGGATTTTTAATCCAACGGTCCTCATAATCCTTTTCCATTTGGAAAGATTTAGAGAAATTTAGAATTTTAATTCTCATTTGGAAAGATTTAGAGAAATTTAGAATTTTAATTCTATTAAACTGTAAGGCTTTCAAAGCCTGTCACGTGCTGGCACGTGACCCTTGGTCATGTGTGAGCACGTGACCCCCAATTGGTTCCCTTTCAGCCGTTTGTTTTTATTTCTATCACGTGTCAACACGTGACCATTGGTCACGTGTGAGCACGTGACCTCCAATTGGGTCCTCCTTCAGCCGTTTTTTTTTATTTCTATTTTAACTATCACGTGTCAACACGTGACCATTGGTCACGTGTGAGCACGTGATACCTCATTGAGGTAATTCCTGATTTTTAATCAGGGAACAGTGCATAGCATATTTGCTCATAACTTTTGATCCTGGATGAATTATCAAGCCCATAATATATCAAATCGAAGGATTTTTCGAGACGCTTTCGATACCATCAGAATTTAATAGTTCCTCCTTCGGAAGTTTATCATAATACAGGCCGGAAGATACTGGTTCGCATTTCCTTAAGGGTATCGCTGCCATTTGATACCTTGGACTCTTTTGCGCAGAAATTTTTTGGCGAGAACAAATGCCCCCCACTACTTTGCCCACATAAGTATATACGTGGGTGAAGTAGTGCAGAGTTATGCATGGCATATGACCAGTTTCGGGTTGGTATATAACTTTCAGAATCTTGATCTGAGAAGATAACGAGCAGACACGAGCGTCGTCATTTATCATTGACTCAAATCTCTACTCTTAAGGGATATAGTTCCAAACCCTCAGCCCCATGAGCCGCACCCTTCTATTTCTTCATGTTTTACTCTGGTGTGAAGGAGTTTATATGCTCATGATTAACTTCTCCATTTCAGTGACATGTAGCTTTGGAAAGTGTGGCCCATAGATGGTAGATAACAGTTCCTCTTGAACTCTTTATAGGGCAGCGATGGCTTAGGAGACAGGGTTAGGATCTGCCACCTAAGACTTTCCAACTTTATAAGCCGTGAGGGTCTCACAAAGAATTTTCTCCCTACAGGTCGAGAGGATCCCGTAGGTGTATTTTCTCCTTAGGAGCCGTGAGGACTCCTAAGTGCGGTTTCTCTTGAGAGTCGTAAGGATCTCACAAGAGAATTTTCCCCCTTACAAGTCGAGAAGACTCGTAAGTGGTTGTTTCCCTCCTTGTCTAGATTCGACTTTGGAGAGTGTGGTCCGTGAATAGTATGCAAGAGTCCATTTTGGACCGACTTGTAGGGCCCCAGTGCTTAGGAAACAGTTTTTTTAATCCCCATTGCCTAAGGCTGTGCCTTACGAGTCGAGACGAATCGAGAAGTTCTCGCAAGGATGTCCTAACGTCACAGTTAACCTCTGCTCTTTACGACAAAGGTCCGTTGGGGTCTGTGGTACTAGGATTTTGTCCGTCGTACCGTCGTGTTGGCTGATGTATTCCTCGATTGGCAATCTTGCTGTTCGGGTAGCCTTGCGACTGTCGTGTCTCTGATCCCTTCGGGGGCTGGACAAGACGTCTTCAAGCAATCTTCCTAGGCAGTTTGACCATCGGAAGAGCAAGCGTTAGGAGTTTTGCCATGCCTCTTTTTACTTGAGGTTAGGCTCATTTTGGAGAGCCCCGATGAGTCATAACCACTCCGTGCTGGTGTGGGATGATCTCTGATAGTTTTTCAGGCTTTATATGAGTTGCCGTCAAGACCCTGAAGCTAGGAATTTGGCCTTTGCTTCGTTTGCCGGCATTGCATCTGCTGTATCGGGACGAATGCCGCGGTTGTCTCTAGGTTGCTGGTGAACCGTCGATGTTTGGAACTAGGGATTTTGCCGTGGCTTCGCTGTTTGATTGTTGCGTTTGAATCCTGCTGGAGAGAGAACGCTGTGGTGACATCTCATCTGCTGTATCGAGACAAACGTCGAGGTGGTGACCCCTCCAAGTGGGATGATCTCCGGTAGTCTTTCAGGTTTTATATGAGTTACCGTCAAGACCCTGAAGCTAGGAATTTGGCCTTCGCTTCGTTTGTTGGCATTGTGTCTGCTGTATCGAGACGAATGTCGCGGTTGTCTCTAGGTTGTTGATGAACCATCGAGGTTTGGAACTAGGAATTTTGCCGTGGCTCCGTTGTTTGATTGTCGCGTCCGAATCCTGCTGGAAGGAGAACGCTGTGGTGATATCTCATCTGCTGTATTGAGACGAATGTCGAGGTGGTGACCACTCCGCGCTGGTGTGGGGTGATCTCTGGTGGTCTTTCGGGTTTTATATGAGTTGCCGTCAAGACACTGAAGCTAGGAATTTGGCCTTCACTTCGTTTGCTGGCATTGCGTCTGCTGTATCGAGACGAATGTCGCGGTTGTCTCTAGGTTGCATGTGAACCGTCGAGGTTTGGAACTAGGGATTTTTCCATGGCTCCGTTGTTTGATTGTCGCGTCTGAGTCCTGTTGGAGGAAGAACGCTGGGGTGACATCTCGTCTGCTGTATCGAGACGAACGTCGAGGTGGTGACCACTCCGCGCTGATGTGGGATGATCTCCGATAGTCTTTCAGGTTTTATATGAGTCGCCTTCAAGACCCTGAAGCTAGGAATTTGGCCTTCGCTTCGTTTGCTTTGCCGCATCCGAATCCTATTGGAGGAAGGACACTGTAGTGACATCCCGTCTGCCGTATCGAGATGAACGTCGAGGTGGTGACCACTCCGTGCTGATGTGGGATGATCTCCGATTGTCTTTCAGGCTTTATATGAGTTGCCATCAAGACACTGAAGCTAGGAATTTGGCCTTCGATTCATTTGTTTTGGCATGTCTGAATCCTGCTGGAGGAAGGACGCTGTGGTGACATCTCGTCTGCTGTATCGAGACGAACGTCGAGGTGGTGACCACTCCGCGCTGATGTGGGATGATCTCCGATTGTCTTTCAGGTTTTATATGAGTTGTCGTCAAGACACTGAAGCTAGGAATGTTACCTTTGCTTTGTTTGTTTTGGCGCGTCTGAATCCTGCTGGAGGAAGGACGCTGTGGTGACATTTCGTCTGCTGTATCGAGACGAACGTCGAGGTGGTGCTGGGATTTTTCCATCACTTCGCTTTGTTTCGACCGTGAGGTCTTTCATGGACGTTGCATCTGCATCCTGCTGGACTGCGAAGGAACGCCGTTGTTGGTCTCCAGGCTGTAGATTTGGCTATCGAGACTTGGAACTAGGGACTTTGCCATGGCTCCGATTGGTGATGTCGTGTCCGAATCCTGCTGGAATGAGGAGGAACGCTGTCGTGGGTCTCCAGGCTGTAGATGTGGCCGTCGAGACTAGGAACTGGGGACTCTGCCGTGGCTCCAAGATTGATTTTCGCGTCTGAATCCTGCCGGAATGAGGAGGAACGCCATCGTGGGTCTCCAGGCTATAGATGTGGCCGTCGAGACTTGGCTCTCTATCTGATGGAGCCTGGTAGGATGATATGGTTCCCTTTTTATTTGTGCCCCTGGATTGTATACAGGGATCGATGTGATCTCACCTGTAGGGCAAAAGTTTTATTCTTTCATTTTTTTTTCCACGATGCTCTATCATTTTAGCTTTTTATATCGCGAAAATCGCTATTGCCCAATCATTTCGGCTATTTTTCACGGTGCCCAATCATTTCGGCTATTTTTCTTTTTACTCGCTGCTTTTTATTGCGACTTGCCCAATCATTTCGGCTGTTTTTGTATGCATATATTTTTACTTGCTGATTTCGTTGCAAGTTGCCCCATCATTTCGGCTATTTCATATGCATTTTTGGCTCGCTGATTTTTTTATCGCGAGTGTGGAACTTGGAATCTGGTGCCAATCTCAGCATCAGCATCGCTGCGACTGGGATATAACCAGGAGCGAATCATCATTTGCCATGAAAGGACTTAAAATTTGATACCGATTTAGGCATCAGCATCGCTATAACTGGGATATTGCCAGGAGCGAATCATCATTTGCCTCTGACGATGTCGAACAAAGGTGGCTTAGCAAACAGGGTTAGGATCCCATCGACTAAGGCTTCTGACTTCATGAGCCGTAAGGGTCTCATAAAGGTATTTCTCCCCGCGAGTCGTGAGGATCTCGTAGGTGCGTTTTCTTCTTAGGAATCGGGAGGACTCCTAAGTGTATGGTCTCTTATAAGTCGTAAGGATCTTACAAGAGTATTTTCTTCTTATAAGTCGAGAGGACTTACAAGAGTTGTTCACCGTGCAAACATATCCCTAGTCACGGATGGGACTTTGCTAGGGAAATGTTTATTCGCGCCTGTGGATTGTATACAAGGGTCAGCATTGAGCCGCTTGTAGGGATGTCTATGGGTTGAGATGGCTTAAGAACAGGTTTAGATCCTTGTAGCATAAGGCTTTTGAACCCCGTGAGCCGTGAGGATCTCAAAGGGGAATTCTCCTTACGAGTCGTGAGGATCTCGTAAGTGTGTTTTCTCCTTAGGAATCGTGGGGATTCCTAAGCGTGTTGCTCCCTTGTGAGTCGTAAGGATCTCACGCAGGTATTTTCTCCTTGCAGGGTCGAGAGGACCTTGTAAGTGTCTTTTAACGAGGTTGCGCCCTTTTGGGTTTTCACAAACTCGCCGGTAGTCCTGCTGTTTTTACTCACGGCGCCCTTTCGGGTTTTCATCCGTGCCCATTTTGCTTGTGGACATACCGTTTTTTTTACGAGTCTACACCCTCTCGGGTTTTCAAAAACATCGCCGGTAATCCTGCTGTTTTTACTCACGGAGCCCTTTCGGGTTTTTGTCTGTGCCCATTTCGCTTATGAACATACCGTTTTTTTTATTTTAATGAGGTTGCGCCCTTTCGGGTTTTCACAAAACTCGCCTGTAGCCCTGCTGTTTTTACTCACGGAGCCCTTTCGGGTTTTCATCCGTGCCCATTTTGCTTATGGACATACCTTTTTTTGTTTTTTTTTAACACGTCAGCCTGAGGATGCCGCGGGCTGGTAGTAGTTTAACGACGTTTCGGTCATTTGCAAGTTTTAGGACATTGTGGTCCACCGTCGCTGTATTTGAGGCGAGTCTCTAGTTTACTGACTTTCGGTCTATGGGGCTTTCCCTATGAATGAGCATGATGCCCCCGGCATATCCATCTTTCTCGAAGCATGTGGTTTTGGCGGGCTCACCTTCCAGTTTTCGGACAACGCGAACTTGCCCTGTTGGTATTGGTCTTCAACCCAGTTTTTGAAAACGTAGCAGTTTTCGATCGGATGGCCCAATACTTGGTGGTAAAGGCAGTAATTAGGATTGTTGACATCATTCAGTTGTAGCTGGTGTTTCGGCTCCGGTAGAGTGATAAGCCTGTTGCGCACTGCTAGTTCGAACAGCCTCCTTGTTTCATCCCGGGGAAATGAGTAAGGACGTTTCAACTTCTCATAGAGGGGTTGCCGCTTATTGTTTTGGCGAACAACTGGTCTAGGGCCACTCGATTGTTGTTGAGTGTTGGCGACGAAGGCCGTTTTTCCCTTTCCTTTATTCTTTTTGTTTGATCCCTTGTTTGCGGGTCCGAGATTCTTTCCGGGTATCGTGCAATTGCACGGCTGAATGTTCTCGCAACTCCTCAATTCTTCCGTTTCAGTGATGGATTCCTTGAAGAGAGGGCTGAGGGCTACTTTTTCGTCGGAGTCGCTCCCGAAGGTGAGAACTCGCAATCCCCCGGGATCAACCCTATGACAATTGCCGGCAATTCTTTTACGCTCATCTGTCGCATTTTTCCGCTGTCTACGAGCTTCACGCTTTGTCCTGTTGAAGTGTTGCCTGTGAGCGACATACCCTTACCACCAACACTTAAAGGAGTTGCAGTAAGATGTGCGATCTTCTGATGATATAAGCAGAAGTTAGGATGCACGTCCGCTTCATCAAGATGTATACCTCCAGGGGAATTTTCCCTGAAAGAGGGCAGCCTCATCCCCATCGATATGGCTTTGGCGAATCGTTTCCTTGTATTGATCCTGCTTTCATTTGCGGCGGATGTACTTTGATCTGGTGGGAGTGTTTCGACCCTTTTGTCCAGTCGCCGGCGTTTGGCCTTTTCAAATATGGCCATCTCACGCTCCCGATCGGCTTTACTTTTCAGATGAATTTCACTCAGGAAGGCGTCGATCATTTCTTCTGACGGCCATAGAAGTTCTGGTTTAGGACCTGCCCCCCGTCTCTCGGTGCAAGGAGCTTCTTTATCGTCTATCGACGAGTGAGAGATCACATGGCAGTTTTCCACATAATCCTCAGGTTCATCCGACGCGTCTTTGTCATCATCTCCGTCCTCAAGGATGTGGCTGAGGCATTCTCGGAGTGTGACTGGGGTCCGCGCCTTCTGATTATATTCTTCCAATGCGTCAATATATTTTTGCAGGTCCGTGCGCTTGTCACCAGGCTTCACGGGCTTTTGGGTCTTCTCCTTCTTCTTCGAAGACTTTGACGGCTATGCCTGGGTGTTTTGCCCACTGCTATCAATTCTCGGTGTTGGGCGTGGTTTCAGCATCCCATCAATGACCTCGGGCTCCAGTGGATTTTTCCACCTGATTGCCGGGCACATTTGGAGATCCTTCAGCATTCTTTTAGTTTTGGCTAAAAGGGCGACCTCCCACGGAGTTTCTTCTATAAAAGAGCACGATGCCCCCGGCGTGTCCTCCTTTTTAGGAGCATGAGGTTGTGGTGGGTTCACCTTCCAATTCTCGGACAGGGCAAATTTTCCCTGTTGGTATTGATCTTCAATCCTGCCTTTAAAGATGAAGCAATCCTCAATTGGATGGCTTACCGTTTGATGGTAAGGGCAATAATTGGGACTATTAGCCTCGCCGGGTTGCAACGGTCGTTTTAGATCCGGCAGATTGATGAGTCTGTTGCGCACTGCCAGCTCGAACAGTCTCCTCGTTTTGTCTTGAGGGAACGAGTAAAAACATCCTAGTCTTTCCTTGAGGGATGGGCGTGGATGCATATTGTTTTGGCGGACAACCGCCTTTAAGTTGCTCGGCTGTTGTTGAGTATTGGCGATAACGATCTCTTTCTCTTTTCCTTTCTCATTTCGAGAGTCTGGCTTTGGAGGAGACGGTCTATGACCCATCTGGTCCATTTGGGCCAGTTTGTCGATCAAGACCTGGAAAGTGGTCGGCTTGAAGAACATCATGAACTGGGAAATAGTCGCGTGAGGGTCGAGAGTGCCCACGAACATACCCACCGCTGGTGCTTCTTCGATACGCTGTTCGCACTTTGACCACAGATTTCGCCATCAGATTGCATATTGAACCCAAGTTTCGCCCGACTTTACCCTTGCATTGATCAATGCTGTTATCGGGGTGCGTCAACTCACGCTCGCGAATCGCTGGGTGAATAGCAACTCCATTTCTGTAAACGTTTTGACGGAGTCGTCGGGAAGCTCCGAGTACCATTCAAACGCTGTCTCTAATAAGCTGCCAACAAATTGGCGAAGCAGCAATTTATCGTCACCCCCAGTATTACCGCACAAGGCTCTGAATTGAGCAACGTGCTGGTGCGGATTTCCTGTCCCCTTATATACATGGAATTTGGGGATCGTATATCCCGGCGGGTATCTTATTTGGTCATACCATCCTGGATAGGGTCATCCCGTTTTAACGCTCTACCCAGCCGCTTCATTCGCCTGGTGAGCTCGTATTTGCTGAGCGATGTAATCATCCAGAGTGGCCTTGGAGATAGTCTCCTCCTTGGCCGCTGAAAGAGCTGGAGGAGGGTTTGACGTCTCCACTCGGTCGTCGTCGAGGATAATCGGAGGATCTTCAGCTGGAGGATCCGGCTGTAACATCATCCCGACCATGTCTTGGAATAAGAATGCCATTTGTTTTATGTTGGCAGCTTGTTTCGCTGCCTCTTTGTCCTTCTTTTCGAGGATTCTCTAAAGAAACTCGGCATCAGTTTCCTGCTCACGGTGCTGCTCCGAGGATGTCTCCGGGCTTGCTTTCAGTCCCGTAAGTGCGGCCATGGCTGTCAGCATTTCTTGGAGCTTTTGTTGTTGTTGCTCCTGAGCCTTAGTCACTGATCGCGTAAGCGGTCTATGACCTGTGAAGACATGGCTATCCTCTTTTCTGGATGCCATATAGACGGTATGTACCATCATGCCCCCAGCCTTGGGGTATTTGGGTTCAGTGGTCTTGCAGTTCGTCGCAGACCCAGGGATTTTCTCCGGCCTTCTCCTCTTGTGAGCGGTCGAAGTTGAGGGGGCCGTTGCAGTAGGCACCCAAGTAATTATCGCCTTTTGTGGATTGATAGGACGGTCCTCTTCCCGCTGAACTTTCACCTTTTTCTGTCGGCGGGGATAATCTTGATCAATTACCGAGTCTTGGACTTGACGCCAGACCTTGTAGATTTTAGAGGACAGCCGTTGAGGGGGCTGTTCCGACTTCACCTTTGTAGCGCTCTCCATAGGTGGAGGAGATCTTTTCAGCACAGCGGTCGGAGAGTTCTTGCGGACCTTCCTAAGTGGTTCAAAACTGTTCCCAGTTGGAACAGCAGCATCAATTTCCGCCGTTGGAGTCGGCGGAGTCAGTCCAGAAGGAGAGTTGCCCCCAGCCTTCCTTACTCGGCGCCAGTGGCATATCCCTAGTAGGAGGAGTGTTGTCTCCTGAGGGTTTTCAGTGGATTACACCCACAAAATCCTATAATAAAAGAGAGATGGTGAAAGTTATATAAAGATAAGAACTATAAAAGAAAGAACTTGAAAATAAGAGTTTTCAACTATACCAGCTTTTCAGTTGCTATGAGCCCTATCTTAATAGTCATGAAAAAATGTTAGAAATCACATTATCCCTCAATAAAACATCGTCTTTAGTTTTCATTCCTACCTTTCTTCCAAACATTGATCATATACCCCTACGTGTGTGAACTGGACATCCCTACACTCAGAGAATTCAATTCAAGCAATCATACTCTTGTCCATCTACCTTAGTACTTTTTAATAGATATTTAGATGGAATTTGCTCACACATTCTTCATGAGACCGTTAATACTTCTTGAGGTACTAACCGACCGATTACTCATGTGCTTGCTAATTAGGTGTTTTTCCTCGTCTTGCAACACCTAAGGCTTAGCAGTGGCTCCCAAACCAGTTGGTCTAAGGCACTAGGTGATAAAGCACCCTCGCTATATTTTTTATTGTTGCCTCGGTGATAACAAAACCAGTGTTCATTTTTCTTTTCACCATTTTATCTTTTATTATCCACTTTTATTTTCTTCATACTTTGGCTTTTAGACAAGAGCATTTCAAGGTATCCTCTACTATCCCGAGTTTCAAGATGTGTGTAAGTGCGTATAGTAGGGTATCAACGTTCAAATGTTTGGCTTCCAGAATAGGAACTGTTTTTCAGGCTTATTTTTATTCTCAGATTAGTAATTTCCTTCATCTTACTAACCCTTGGGACAACAGCTCATAACTACTTATTACTAGTTTCATTTAAGAAAACATCTAACTTTCTTGTTTTTCTTAAACTATTCCTATCTTTTAAATATAATTTTTCACTTTCTACTCTTTTATTATCACAATTTTTTTGTGTGTGCTTATATATAGTATAATGCAAAGTAGGGCGTAAATAAGCACAGGAGCGCTGGAAAACGACTTCTTGGGAGCTTCTTGCGATGGTACAGGAGCACTGAAGCTCGTTAGCGGGAGCATGGTCCCGAAGAATAGCCCAGTGGTGGCTTGAGTTACCTGCTCCACTGGCATAGTGAAAAGGGAGGCCGCTTGGGGCCCGTAGGTTACTCCTCCAGATGGGACAGAGCGAGAGTTGCTGTTGCAGTAAGTGCAGTTTGAAGCCATTGATTTCTTGAAGAGCTTGAATATTCTGCCCCCTGCGTCGACCTTGGTCTTTGGCATGTGCCAGTTGTTTGAGGACCGATTTCGTCGGTAAGGCTGCTGCTTGGGGAGCCTGCCTGTGGACGATAGACATCCTCTGGGCTTCCTCCATCGGCGTTGAGGCACCGAGGGTGGGAGGTGGGAGCATCGACCCAAAAAGAAGCCCGTTGATTTCTTGAAGAGCCGGATTGCAGAGATTTGAGACTGCAAGTGACCCATACTTGACTCCGCCGGATATGACAGAGCCTGAGTTGCTAGGGTGGGAGCAAATGTCATTCTTCATAGAGACGAAATGCCGGCTTCAATATCCACTCCCCTAAGGGCAACCAAAAACATACACACCGCGATTATTTGATCGCGGGAAAAACACGACACACGAAGTGTGGAGTGGAAAGAGAAAAGGTCCCACCGGGCATGCCAGAATCTGTTCCCCGCCGAAAGACGCGCAAGACGGACTGTCTTGCCTGAGATTCGGGACAGATGCTAATTGGTGCTATCCGTCCACCTCTCCGAGTATGCCAAGTTTATTTATGGCACCATGTATCGAAGGTTTAAACGGATGCGGCCGATGTAGCAGACTTCGTCAGATTCCCCCTCGTTTGAGAGGTTTTTGATTGTGGAGACGCTCTTCCCTGCAGGCGCAAGTCCATGCAGTTAATTACGCTACCGCTTCGCGGTAACAAGTTTCCCCTTCTCCAGATGGTCACTTCGTGTCGTGGGTGTTTGTTTTGTTTGTGGTTGCCCGTGGATTGTATACAGAGACTAATTTACATTGTCGCCCGTAGGACGTGGATTAGTCCAAATCCATATTTTCTTAGATTTGGGTTTGGGGTTTTGGTTTAAGGATACGTTAGTCTCATTTTGGACTAAGATCAACTTAAACGTTTGTTAAGAATACGTTAGTCTAATTTCCAGACTAAGATCAACTTAACAGGATCATTTAGATCCAACAAAAGAGCATTTGGGCTCTATTGTTTAGTTTACGGACATTTCGGTCGATTGCCAGTTTAAGGACGTGGTGGTCCATTGTTAGTTTAAAGACATCCCGGTCAAGGTTAAGGATATCGTAGTCCATAAAGTTTAAGGACATCGTAGTCCATGAGTTTAAGGACCCCACAGTCCGTGAAATGTGTGGTTATCGGGACCCGTCACCTCTTTGAAAACGTTGAGGAATTACAACGACAAATATCAAAGGAGTGAAGAGATGTACACTTGAACCAAGGTGGATTAAGTGATCTGTAGACCAATTTGGAACTAGGATCAGTTAATTATATTGTGAGCACGTTGGCTCAGTTGAGTCTGAGTTGAGGACTTATGGCCAACTTAGGCTAAGTCCAATTGAATTTGAAGTGTTGGCCCTTTGTTGGACCATTAACACTTGTCTGGGTTCAACCCCGCATTATTTAGCAATACTAAACATTTTCATCTTTGATTTCCTCAATTTTGAGATTCATTTGGAGGAGGGACTTTTGCCTCTGGAAGATTAACCAATTTGGTTAAAACTAGTGTTAAACACTAGATAACAACAGTGTTAAACATTGGAGACAGAACTCTCAAATTAGTGTTAAACACTAAAAGATAATTAGTGTTAAACAATGGAAATAAAGCTCCCGAATTAGTGTTTAAACACTAAAGAAAAGGGGGTCACGTGGGGACACGTGAGGGCACCCAAAGGTGGGGCCAGATCTCCTCACTTTGTTCTGCAAATAAGTGTTAAACACATTTTATTTTATTTTCGAGCATCACGTGCTGGTACGTGATGGAGATCTGTGCGCCAATTGTTAAAGCATTTGCTGAGAGGTCACGTAGTATCACGTGAGAGCGCCCAAAGCCTTCATTTCCTTTGCTTTTTCTTTCTGTGTTTTGTAGGTCACGTGGGAGCACGTGAGGCGTTGCCTCAGAACTTTTTCCTTCTCGTTTTTGGGGATCTTTTCAGTGGTCACGTGGGGACACGTGACCTTAATTCTTTTGCATGCATGAAGATCTCTTAATCTTTAAGAATTAAATTCTCTGTAGGGTTAAACCCTAATTTTGTTTTGGAGGAATTAAATTCCTATATATGTAAAAGAATTAAATTCTTATATAGGGTTAAACCCTAGTTCTGTCCATCTTGAAGGAATTAAATTCCTATATTTTCAGGAGAATTAAATTCTCATATAGGGTTGAACCCTAGTTTTTATCTTGGAGGAATTAAATTCCTGTAAGTTTGGGAGAATTAAATTCTCATATAGGGTTAAACCCTAGTTTTGTTTTGGGAGAATTAAATTCTCATATAGGGTTAAACCCTTGTTTTGTTTTGGGAGAATTAAATTCTCTAAACTCAATTCCCCCTCTAAGTTTCGGATCTGCATGGCAGGATCTCAACCCGATGAGAATTAAATTCTCAACTTATGGGGAGATGTGCTCTTTGCGGATCCTCAACCAGAGGAAGAAACTAAATTCTTTTGCAAAAGAGTTAAACTCTTAGATCTTTGAGAATTAAATTCTCTTTTTGAAGTTTTGATCCCTTCCCTTTTCTTACCTAGGGTTTTCTCACTTGAGAATTAAATTCTCCTCTCTTTTTTTCTCTCTGTTGTTGTTATCTCCCAAAAAAGTAGATCCCCTTCTCTTCTCTTCTTGGTTCCTATTTATAGGAGAAAGAAAAGAATTAATTTGTTTAGTAAATCTTTCATTGAAAGATTTTGTTTGTTTTCATAATTAATATGATCTTTTAGATCACACAGTGAATTTTATTCACCGTTGGATTTTAAATCCAAAGATATTATGTTTGTTATTTCTGGTGAGATTTTTAGGGAAATCTTTCCTTGTCTAAAATCTTTCCATAAATTGGTGATTTTTAATCACCCTTGGATTTTTAATCCAACGGTCCCCATAATCCTTTTCCATTTGGAAAGATTTAGAGAAATTTAGAATTTTAATTCTTATTTGGAAAGATTTAGAGAAATTTAGAATTTTAATTCTTATTTGGAAAGATTTAGAGAAATTTAGAATTTTAATTCTATTAAACTATAAGGCTTTCAAAGCTTGTCACGTGCTGGCACGTGACCCTTGGTCATGTGTGAGCACGTGACCCCAATTGGTTCCCTTTCAGCCGTTTGTTTTTATTTCTATCACGTGTCAACACGTGACCATTGGTCACGTGTGAGCACGTGACCTCCAATTGGGTCCTCCTTCAGCCGTTTGTTTTTATTTCTATTTTAACTATCACTTGTCAACACGTGTGAGCACGTGATACCTCATTGAGATAATTCCTGATTTTTAATCAGGGAACAGTGCATAGCATATTTGCTTATAATTTTTGATCCCGGATGAATTATAAAGCCCATAATATATCAAATCGAAGAATTTTTCGAGACGATTTCGATACCATTAGAACTTAACAGTTCCTCCTTCGGGAGTTTATCAAAATACAGGCCGGAAGATACTGGTTCGCATTTCCTTAAGCGTATCGCTGCCATTTGATACCTTGGACTCTTTTGCGCAGAAATTTTTTGGCGGGAACATAAGCGTTGAAAAGCCTAACTTATACTCGCAAGTTTCCTTTCTAGTCGTGCTAATCCCCGTTGTTGCCGATTACCATAACACCGATATTAAGAGTGGCAACGAAAGATGTGAGCGACTCCTAACTCAAACTAACCTAATCCCAACCCTAACAAGCTCTCTCTATACATATTTCAGCACATAGTTAATCTAAAACAAACCTGGACATTTTGACTTAACTCGTTAAAGCACATAGAAAAAGATTCCCATCTCCTTGTGGACAACCCGTACTCAATCGGCTAGCTACCAAGCGAAACTGTCTTGATTGCGGTAATTAACTAAGCACGCAAAAACTCTAACAATAAAATGGCGCCGTTGCCGGGGAGACGGTAGTTTATTTCTTTATGTTATTTCGGGTTAATTTGTGAATATACATATAACCAAAAACAAAAAAAAATATCTTGTAAAAAATCATCTTGTTATTTTTGATTCGTTTTTGTGTAAGTGTGCAGGTTAGGAAAAAGGTCAAATTCAGTGCCAAAGTCGTGGGGAGTTCGACCCATATCTCGCGGCTACACCGCGGCGAATCAAGACGGAACCACGGCTTTGCTGTAAAATTCTGAAGCACATTCAGTGAGCAAATCAAGATTCAGGGGCTCTAATCAGGAAGAGGAGAACCAACTCAGCACAGGGAACAAATTTGAAGCCTTCAACTTCCTGAACATCCGCGGAACCGTGGCAGAAGCACCAGTTTGACCGCGGAACCGCGGTCAAAGGGTGACGTCAGCACCTAAAACTCTCTGTGAGTATTCCATTTCTCTTATCCTCTTCTCTGAACTCCACTGAACTATTCTTTCTGCAGCATTCTTTGCACAAACTCTCTTCCCCTCTCCAATAAAATTGTTTTTGTGCAGGATTCTTTGCGCCGCCGCCAAATAAATTTTTTGCAAGTGTTTTAGTGTTTTGTTTGTTACTGTTTTGCATAAATAACACAGACTTTAAGGAACTATAACACCAATTCAGATTGGGTGGGGATTTCATCACCCCTCTTAAGACCCCAAAAATCACTAAAAGCATACGCATTACCCTTGAGCTTAGTTAAAAAATATCTAGACTCAGCCAACTAAAAACTGTCGTGCTCAATAGAACAAAAGAAGGTTATGGGCATTCGATCATTTATCTAAACTTGACTTTGTGATGCCTAGGCTAGATAAGTGAGAAAGGTAATTTTAAAATGCCTGTCTCACGGTGATTCATGAGCGGAACCCTCCTTTCCTCACTTGTGCTTACCTGACCACAATTGGCAGTGAAGAGACGGTTTGAGGGTTATCTCACAATTTGTCACTTTGGAATAGTTAGGAGCAGTCTAGTGGACTTTGAAGACCATAGCTCTAGGTATGATTGTGCATCTTTTGACTGTGATTGTTTGAAGTTGTGCCGTAAGTCCGTACATATTTTTGCAAAACTCTTTCTAAAAAGAAAAAAGAAAAATAACAAAATAAAAACTTTTATAGAAACTTGCCCCTTGTCGCCAGAATCCCATTTCACCCACCTTTCATCCGCATTTCTCCATTGACGTTTTCTTACCCTCACATTCTATGCTTTGACTATACTAAACTCGTTTAGTGTATGTCCGGTTGGACTCGGAATACTAGTGCCCGCTTAGTCCGTGTTTTGTTAGTCGCTACCGACTACACGATCGACTCCGACGTCGAAGCTCCCTCGTCACCTCTTTCACCTTTACCTTTGCCGGCCAACTCCGACGTTGACTGGGATTCTGTTCATACATCCTCACCTTCACCATCAGCATCACCAAATTCTTCTTCTGAGATATCAGGATTTCCTCCTAACATCCCTTTACCTCCCCCGGGAATGATTCCACCTCATCTGGGTGCGAATAACCCGCAACCACCTCCTGTTGAAGCGCCACAACGAATCGCGCTCCAGGATCGTTTCTATCCCACCCGCTCTGCACTTCCTACCTGTCTTTTACTTCCGCCGGCCAATGGGGATAATTTCGAAATTAAGCCCCACTTCATCAACATGTTGCCCAAATTTCATGGGCTGGAATCCGAAGATGCCTATATCTTCATCAACAAGTTCCATAACGTCTGTGCAATGATGAAGACAACCCAACTGTCCGATGACGCTATACGACTACGAGTCATTCCTTTCATCCTGTGTGACCTTGCTGAGAAGTGGCTGTATAGCACCGCATCGCATTCCATAACCAGTTGGGATGAGTTTGTAAAAGCGTTTCTTAAAAAGCTCTACCCGAACCACAAGACCGCGAGAATCCGAAACGAAATTAACCAATTTTCCCAGCTTCCTACCGAACCCTTTTGAAAGTGCTTTGATCGATATAAAGACCTTCTTGTTCAGTGCCCTCATCACGGTATTGAGAGATGGCAACTTTGCCAGACCTTATACGAGGGTCTGAATCCAGCAACTACGCAGTTGCTGGAGACCATTTGTCAAGGCTACTTCCTATCCAAATCTGACGAGGAAGCTTGGCAATTCTTCGACGGTCTTGCTAAACAGACGCTTCAGTGGGAAAGCACCAGACCGAACATTTCGTCTACTTCTTTTACTTCTTCCGGTCTCTCCAGGGAAAGGAAGGAGTTCATGAACTCGATATCTCAATTGCAATGAAGGCCGAGTTGGAAGCAATCACGCGTAAACTGGAAGTAATTGAGAGCAAATTCTCATCTCCTTCTCCTGTCCCTGCTCTTCCCCATCGTACCATATGCACTTGTTGTTCTGATCCATCCCATCTGATCGAAGAGTGTCCTTACAACCCACCTTCTCAAGGACAGGATCAGGTCAATGCTGCATTTCAGCAAAGACCAAGAAATGATCCATACTCTTCCACTTACAATCCCGGTTGGAGGAACCACCCCAATTTCGCCTGGAATCAGAACCAACATCAATTCCAAGGCCCTAACAACTTCCAGGGACCTCCTCCTCCGCAACAACAAGCTCAGCAACAAACTCAACATCAGTATCAGCAGCTCTTCCAACCCTAACCTTTTCAAAATCCGACGAAGAATTTTGCACCCAACAATTCTTTTCTTCAAAACAACTTTATTCCATCAAACAACGATAAGGTTTCCTCGCTAGAACAAAGTCTGGAGGCGTTTTTAAAGCAATCGACTCAATCCACCGCCAACATCCAGTCTTCCATTCAGTCTTCGGTGCAACACACTGCTGCACACGAGCAAAGCATCAAGACCATTGCAGCCCAAATTGCACAACTGAATGCGGCTTTAAGCGAGCGAGAGAAAGGGAAACTTCCATCTCAACCACTCCCAAATCCTGGTCACCCACAGAATGTACATGTTGCTCTTGAACAACAGAACCATAATGTGAGTGTCGTGACTACGTTGAGATCTGGAAGGATGCTGCACAACAACGTTGGCACAAATGATGACACCCCGGCCGCTTCTTCTTCTTCTTCTTCTTCTTCTTCTTCTTCGTCTTCTCAGCCTATTCTCCATTCTTCAAAAGGCTCTTCTTCTTCCGCTGCTCTGAACAGACCCACATCTCACTCCACGAAAACTCCAGCTCGGGGATCTGTTCCAACTCCACAATCTCCTCCACAAGCATTTGACTCAACCAATTTCAAAAACGTTCCATTTACAAACCGGTTGAGGTCCAATAAACAAAATCCACAAACGGAGAAGATTCTGGAGTTGTTTAAACAGGTTAACATCAACATCCCCCTTTTAGATGCAGTCCAACAAGTCCCTTCCTACGCAAAAATCTTGAAGGACTTGTGCACTAAAAAGAGGAAATCTCAGGTACCCAAGAAGGTTTTCTTAGCTAGTGCTGTGAGTGATGCTCTTACCCAATCTTTACATCAAAAACGGAAGGACCCTGGCTGTCCTACGATTTTAATAACCATTGGGAATAAGAACATCAACCGCGCACTTTTGGATCTTGGTGCCAGTGTTAACCTGCTTCCGTACTCAGTATATGAGCAACTAGGTGTAGGAGAGCTGAAACCCACACACTGTACTCTCCAAATGGTTGACCGATCTATCACCCATCCTAGGGGTGAGCTAGAGGATGTGTTAATCAAGGTTGGAGACTTCATATTCCCCGTTGACTTCATTGTTTTAGACACACAACCTGTAGCTAACCCCCGGAATCAAATTCCGGTGATACTCGATCGCCCATTCCTTGCAACCTCAAATGCTGTGATCAATTGTCGAAATGGTTCCATGAACCTATCTTTTGGAAACATAACGATTGAACTCAACATTTTTAGGTTTGGGAATCAGCCCTCCGAACCTAATGCTCATATACTAGACGTTTGTTCGATCCAGGAGATCACCCCTGAGGACTGTGAATTCGAGGAGTTTTTGTTCGATCACAGCAATCTTGACGCCACCAGTGCGTTCCTCCTTAAACCTGCTGCTGGTTCTGCTCCCGACAGTGATTATGAGTGTTTCACTTTCTCGAACGATCTTGGCTTGTCGCCACCCGAGCTCGAATCCTTTGAATTTTCGGATGCGTTAGCTGAACCATCCAACTCGGTCGCTTACACTCGTTTTGAGCCCCTGTTAGAATCCTTTGAGTTCGAGACATTTTCGCCGATCTTGCCTTCAATCGTTTCACCTCCAACGCTCGAACTCAAGTCGTTGCCGTCTTACCTCAAGTATGCTTACTTAGGTGAGAACGAGACCCTCCCTGTCATCATCTCGGCTTCTCTAGCTCCAGAGCAGAAGAAAGCCCCTCTTACGGTCTTGCAAAGCAATCGGCAAGTTTTTGGCTGGTCAATGGCAGACATCAAGGGGATTAGTCCCCTGATCGTTGAACATCACATTCATATGATGAATGATGCCAAACCAGCCCGGGATCCACAGAAACGACTTAATCCAGTCATGAAGGAGGCTGTGAAAAAAGAGATCGTCAAATGTCTTGATAGTGGTATCATTTACCCTATCTCTGATAGCCAGTTGGTCAGCCCCATTCACGTTGTCCCTAAGAAGTCGGGCATCACGGTCATCACCAACGAGGCGAACGAGTTAATCTCTACTCGCACCCAAACTGGGTGGCGAGCATGCATTGATTATAGAAAACTCAACGCCGCAACGCGGAAGGACCACTTTCCGCTACCATTCATTGACCAAATGCTAGAACGATTGGCTGGACACGAGTACTACTGCTTTCTGGATAGCTACTCCGGCTATAACCAGATTCCTATCACCGAAAAGGACCAGGATAAAACCACGTTCACCTGTCCTTTCGGCACGTTTGCATATCGCCGCATACCCTTTGGGTTATGCAATGCGCCCGCTACCTTCCAGCGGTGTATGATGGGAATCTTCTCAGACATGGTAAAGAAATTCTTGGAGATATTCATGGACGATTTCTCCATTTTCGGCGATTCCTTTGACGAGTGTTTGCAGCATCTCGACGCTGTCCTTACCCGGTGTAAGGATAAAAACCTCACTTTGAACTGGGAGAAGTGCCACTTCATAGTACGCGAAGGTATTGTCTTGGTACATATCATCTCGCAAAATGGCATTGAGGTCGATAAAGCTAAGATTGAGGTCATTTCCAATCTCCCTCCTCCCAGATGCGTCAGAGACATCCGAGCTTTCCTTGGCCACGCCGGTTTTTATAGACGGTTTATCAAGGATTTTAGCAAGATTGCTAGACCCTTGACTCTTCTGCTGGCCAAGGACACCACATTCGACTTCAACTCGAGTTATGTGACTGCGTTCGAATCACTAAAAAAACTCACTCACTTCTGCTCCCGTACTTTCTGTTGGATATAGTGCCCTCAGAGTCAATTATTGGATCGCAGGCACGTGATTACAATGATTGAGGGAGGACCTATACCGGTAGGACAATCTTACTCGAGAGGTTTGTATACTATCTGGTTTGTCTTTATCATCATGTACATGCTTTAAGTGACATTGTAGTTCACTATTACACGTTGATAGAGAATAGTATGCTACCATGGTTTGTCTTTATCATCGTGTACTGCTTTAGGTGACCTTATAGGTCGGTATTACACATTGATAGAGCCCTTAGGATTCTTGCTTGACTACCAGAAATATGATGGCGATCATATACGTGGGAGCTGGGGTCTATAAGCACATCCTTAAAAGGTCCCTAGTCGTGGGAGTTTCGAGACTGGGCATCGATACTCTATTAGTAGACTGGTGTATACAGTCGAGACCCCGACGAGGGGCGGTGGCTGGTCTCACAAGCCATTGGTGTCAGTTGGTTCACCTAAGATGTATACAGGTGCTCATTGGGTTATGAGTACACCGGACAGGACTCGCTGGGAACATGCTAGTTAGTATTATACCTGACGTCAGATAGCAGTTCCCTGATGACATGTGTACATGTTAGTTCATCGACCTGAGATCGTCATTTGTCTCATGTGAGTTCCCACTGTACTTTGATTACTACCCTACCACGGCTCAAAGGAGTCGTGCAAACAGGTTTTAGTTGGGTACAGTCCCGAGCCACATAGAGGCAGTGAGTGGATCGGCATGGGTTCGTCTCTCCCGGTATTGGGGGTGAGGTCGCGCTGTGTCTAGGAGAGCCATTACACGAAGTCCTTGGCCAAGACAGGAGATTTACTGGTAGGTATTCCAGTAGTATCTCAGGGTGTTCTGGGCTACACTCCGACACGACTTGTACCGCTTTTGGGGGTCTGACTTTTACCAACGCCCTAGGCCTGCCATGCGATGCTCATAGACGAACGGAGCGGACTGTACGGATATTGTCACTGACAGGCTCAGTAGGGTGTCAGGATGAGTTCGCTCATCGACTTCCCTTTTGGTCAATACCTGGTAGCCCGTTACGTACGGCTAATAGCTCTGACGTGCTAATGGTTAAATCCACAGCCAATGTATTGACGAGTCTTTAGAGTCCCCCACAGACAATTTTTCAAGTTTCGGGTGAAACGTTGTAGAGGCCGTATGATATATGGCAGGGTCCGATCATATACGTACAGTAGTGCACGGATCATGATCGGGCGGATCATACTAGTGGGCTTTGGTTTAAACCGGATCCTAGTATTAGATTTGTTGGATTACTTTAGTCTCATCGCATTCCCATTCAGTCGGAATGCGGATGCAGGTATGTATATACAGGTGAGGGGTATCCTTGTGATCCGTCACGAGTTTACTTTAGATGTTGCCGTATCTTTTTATTGTGGCAAACATTTGGATTAATGTTTGCTTATGGAAATAATGAGCTAGAATTCATCATAAGATGCTTTTAATGTGACATAGACATATATGGTGACTCATGGTCTCTTTTAGTGTATAAATGTCACATTATGAGCTTGATTTGTATTGATATGATTAGAAGAGAGAGAGAGGGGGGCTGCCTTAGGGGTGAGCTCTCATATTATTCTTCTCACTCTCTCTCTCATTTTGATCATAGCATCACAAAAGGAAAAAAGACATCTTCTTCTTCTTCTTCCTCTAGCTCATTATATCCAATAATGGCAACACCTTCAACCTCCATCCAAGCAATGGATGCAAGAGGCAAAGTGATCACAAACATTCTCTACAACACCTTGGACACATCGACTAGCACACTTTGTGCCCGAGTTGCTTCGGATGAAGCGGGAGCCCGTAAAAAGACTCGTAGATGTGGTGCCCTTTCCGACGAGGAGATCAAGACCGGAGTTGCCGCGGGGAGCTTGGGATGGTGGCCAAAGACCGAAGGACACGGATCGATCGGTATAGCATTCTATCCCTTCTCTAGATTGCTAGTAGTAGGTTAATGGTTCGATCCGGGTTTTAAGCATACGATAGCGCCGGTTTAAAGTAAAGAAAAAGTTTTCGTTTCTGCATTTTGGCCTCGGAAAGACGGCCGAGGCGCTACCGTAGACTTACATCGTATCAGAGCCACGCCATTAACCTTTACTAGCTTGCTCTAACGTGTTTAGAACTTCGATCGAACGAAAATTCCAAAATCGCAATTCCAAGTCGTGAACTTTCTGTCGAATTTGTTTTGTGCTCGAAAAATTATTTTGTGTATTGCAGAAATTCGTGCAGGGTTTTCTAAGAATTCTGTGAAAATTTGGTAATGTGTTGCTACAGTAAGACCGCGGAACCGCGGCCAAACCCATGTTCTGGCCGCGGATCCGCCGCAGTCAAGACTCAACACCGTGCCATTTCTTCTACAGTGGTCTTTAAACTTGGAATTGGGGTTTATGGTATATTCTGTTTGGGCCCAGATTTATTTTGAGTACTGGGTATTGTGCTTGGGGCCCACTTCGGGAAACTTAGTCGATCGAAAATTTTGAACATGTTAGTTCACAGTATTTACATTATATCTGCGACCGTGAATGTCATTTGATCGGTAAATCCTGTCTAATTACTATAGTTCTTTTAGACGGATTTGCAAACGTGACATTCACGTTGATGTTCTGTGTTGTGCTGTGATGTTACGGATTGGTCGTGGTGGATAGCCTGGATGCAATGTTAGTACAGTTTTGGTATTATTATGTACATTTGATATTGCAAGGCGAGCATCCGACATGTGGACTGCCGTCACTGCCTGTTTATATATTATTCTTTTGGGACATGACCGGGCTGAGGTCGATGTACCCGTTGTATATATTTTTACTTTCTATACTAGGATTGCCCCGCGGAGGGGTGCACGGATAGCCGGGTTCTAGAGGGCAACGAGCCCGCATCTCATGGCTTTAAGACGGAGGGGGCTTCACTCTAGAATTGGCAAGCTATTTGCCGCACTCGTAGGTGGTACAGGTTGACCCAAGGAGGGGTGCTCAAGTTACCGGATTCCGTGAAGTGCTGGGTGGTCCATTCACGTTGTTGAAGGGGGCTGCCTCGCTTCACGTTTTGGCGGGTAACTTGCCGCGCCCGTAAGGGTCTAGGATTTCATTGCACAGGCTATCCACATGACCAGGGGAACGTCGGGTTTCACTAGCGGCTCTATGAAACCCGGGGATCCCAGATATCTGTATTGTTCTGTGATACTTATTATATTTCTGTGATGTTGCATTTTATCACGCCTTGAGCGAATATTATATATTGATATATATACTAGTAGATGTTGTATATGTTTTGCATCTGCGCTAGTGCAGTCCCCGCTCTGTCGTTAGTTAAGTAACCTAACGGGTGATGACGGGACCCAGTGGCGAATGCGGATGGCATATACGTACATCGTATTTTCGTTGTTTATTGGTGTGATCAATTGATGGGACTGCATTGATTCGGATCAATGCAAGCCAAACAAACATATTCTGATGTTGTTGGAATAATTTTTCAAAAAGCTGTTATTGCAAGGGCGTTCTCTTTTGTTTTGCACAGTGGTATTCGGTTATGAATATCCAGCACCTCAGTCGACGAGGCAAGGGCCGAGATCCCTTCACCGGGAGTGACCCCTTGGACAGAAGTTTGCGTCAGGGCAATAACTTCACTATAGTCGATTACTTTTGCTTTGCATCGTGGTATTCAGTTGGAATATCCTGCACCTCATTTTATAGGGAAAGAGCTGAGATCCCTTCACCGGGAGTGACCTCTTTAGCAAAGGTTTTTGCCACTATATTTTTATAAAAAGCTATTTGGTTCCTTCAACGATATCAAGTTCATTACGTTAAAGGTTTTTCGCCAAAAACCATTCATAGCCCTCCGTCATTTCAGAAAGATAGCACTTAGTATTCATGCTATGTATGTTGGCCTTCGTCAAGGCATAGTGTATGGTAGCTATTTGTTACTTTTCTGCAGCATAGATAGATGCGTTGGTTTGGGATAGTCGTACTACTATTTTGGCCTTCGTCAAGGGTATGTATGGGTGGGTTCAAATTAACCTGGATAATGACGGGTAGAACTTGACATGTGACTTATGATATGTTGGCCTTCGTCAAGGTCATAGGAGCATGGGGTAAAAATCACATCGGGAGTTTCTAAAGAAACTGAAACTTGCCAGATATGCGCATACCTTGTGGAGTGTGATAACGTGAGTGGATTCCATCACGTTATCATGCGGTGATAGTTGGATCCCGATTCCCACTGATGAGTTGGTTTACTCCTCGGGTGATCCCGACTAATTCTTCTTTAAGGTTTGGAGGAGAATTTGAGGTTACAGTGGGAGGTTTCCTGATTGGATAAAGTGATAACCATTCTGATCTAGGTTAGAGTGCACGCTGAGTGTTTCTTTTCTCTCTATCTTTGGCAGCGACCATGGCCCGACCCTTGACTACGACTCAGTGACCAAGTTAACTGAACCTTCTTAAACACTGGCTTTTGGATTGTCAGAGTTGCGTACCTCATTGCCACTCCTTCTTTTACCCTTTTCTCCAGAACACCCCGTATTACTACGAACATCCACTTCCATTGGATAAAACCATCGTATGGTTATATACGAACTCGAAGGAACTTGTTCCAGATTCGAGGATGGTTTCCGGTTCTGGAGAAAACGAATAGAACTATTCAGTTGTCTTTTCCTTTTACCTTCTCTCAGGTTGCGAGTGCTCCTTGGATTAGGACAGTACACCTATTACGCTTATTGGATAGTCTTCTTCCAAACCATAGGCAGGTGTCGAACGGTAGGGAATGAAGAAAACCAACTAGCCTAACGATGGCATACAGAAGGTATTAAGTTATGACAAATAAAGATATTAAAAAGAGGGCAAAGTAAATTGCGACTGCTATTCACGACCAAAACCAAGTATTTTATCGCCACTCCTACTTCACCTTTGTATTTCTCCAGAACACTCCGTATCACTACGAAGATCCACAGTTATTTGGATACTCCATCGTATGGTTATATACGAACTCGAAAGGAACTTGTTCCAGTTCAGGGATGGATTCTGGTTCAGGAGAAATAGGAATAAGATTTATTCAGTTGTCTTTTATCTTTACCTTCTCTCGCGTTGCGAGTGCTCCTAGTATTAGGACAGTACACCTATTACACTTATTGGATAGTCTTCTTCCAAACCATAGGCTGGTGCCGAAAGGTAGGGAAGGAAGAAAACCATTTAGCCTAAGAGGGTGTACATAAGGTAATGACTAAAGACCTATGAAAGGATTTGGAGAGATGGCAAAGAAATATACGGTTACAGTTGTGAATCTGGATAATGGAAGAGGCATTACTAGTAATACCCGGATACCCCTACGAAACATTTCAATGTTTCAGTTTCACTGTGTACTGTTAAAAGAAAACTGATTTCCCAATTAGCCCTTGCTCCAGGGTATGTATTTACCAGGTATGATTCTCACATCTGTATGGTTTTACAGATGATGAGTGGGAGTAAATTATTGGGAATTAGGTGATCATCCTCATTATATCGGAATTCATTGTAATTGGTGATATTTGAGGAAATCGCCTGGGCTGTTTTGCCGGACGACAAATATTTGGTTTTGAATATCCGTTGTTATGCACCAATTTCAAATTGATATATCTGTACGTTTATTTTAATAAAGTGAGATATAACTTTTTGAAATTATGTCGATGACATTTACCTATATCAGTTGATGGTTAGGTAAGGAGCATTAAACAGTGGTGTAATTCTTCATAACCATAGTACAGTTTTCAACCTACGACACACAGGGAATGAGTTATTAGACTCAGAGGACTTATACAAAGAATTGTATTTTGTCCAGTGTCCACGAGGATAGAAGGGTTGGTACTCGTACTATATTCTGTTTACTTGTGACTTCTCTAGTTCTTAGACATGTGTTTCGTAAAAATGCAAGGTCTAAGTTTTGAGAAGTTATAGGTATAAGAGTAAAGTAGAGAACCAGATGTTGCAAGTATCGGGATTCTTCAAGGCGATCGAAGATGTAGATACTTGTGTATGGTATTCAGTTGATAGTAATGGTTTTGAGAAACTTGTTTCTCTTTCAGGTTACTCATATCTGGATGCATTCCTAAGTTGAGTAACGCTGATTGGCCTCCTTCCATTTAGTTGACATGCACTGGAGACAGCTGCATGATTTCAATCTGGTTCCAATTAAATCAGTGTCTCTGTTTTTATATTGGATATAGAACGGTTCATATCTTAACGTTGTTAAGGTACGGGGAATTGTCCGGCTTATGCTTAAAACCAGACTCTGGATAACTCAAGGCACGTTTCTGTAATGGCTGTTTGTGGGTTGACCCGGGCTATGACGAGGGTTGACTTTCTACCATCTGGGAGATCAATAGTGATATTGTTCTTGACTCGCCACAGTTTTGATAAAAATGGATTTTTTTCAGAAAACAGTAGTGGGAGTATGGTAGAACTGGAAGTGATTCCAGAACCACAAACGATTACTGAAAATTTTATAAGAACCTAAAAATTCGATCTGGTTTGACATTCCATTGGCCACTCCGCAGATATGGTGGGTAACCTCAGGCACTCAAGAGGTACTTCGGTAGCCTCAAGGACGGTGACAGGGAGGTTCTTGTTTACCCAAACTTGCCATTGCTGTTGTTCCAGGCTATGAGACCCGGCAGGAGGATGAGTATAGCGTCGTTCTGAACTAGCTTTAGAAGTGTACGTGTATATGATTCTGCCAGAGGGTTGTCGTAGTCAGTGGGAGCAGCGGAAGCATTGGTGGACAAATGGCTTATGTCTATTTATGGACTAAAGCAGTTATAGCAGAGATAGATCATCTATTTCTGATGTGACAGTCATAGGTTTGACTTCATCAGAATAGGGGATGGATCTGTTAAGAAGGTAGTAGGGTGTGATGTCCTGGTATTTGGATGACATACACAGAGTAGGAAGTAAAATTCCTATACTACGATCGGTTATACTTTGGTTGTCACACAGTGGTTTCTCCACATAGGACTTGGATATTATATCAGACATTCTGATCACTAGATATATGGTTTTAGATCTAGATTTGGGTAGTTTCCCAATATGGGTACTTAGACAGCATTCTAAATGTGTTTTAGAATGGACGACTCCTGGCACGGTAGTATACCTGCAGGTGATGGAGTCACCCTCTCTAAAGGTGTCTTACAGACTAAAGGGGAGAGGGATGTGCATGATTGGCAGATCACTTGCTTAGGTAATTGAGTTGATCATGAGATGTCAAATACCACACCAGATGTTGTTTTTGCACGAGATGCAATAAGGTGATATTGATCCAATCCTGGAGAAACGTTCGGAAGCAGTTTTAGAACATAAGTGGATGTTCTAGGGATATGATAACGACGACCTCATTTAGGAGACAGTTATCATTCCAGGCTTCCTAGGTGACCTGGATGACAGAGTGGCTGTCAGAGTTATAGTTTTCCCTCTGACGAGGGGCAGTGTTTTGGACAGGTGATCCAAGTGGACACTGAGGGAGACATGACGCAGGATACTGATTAAGTTCAGTTGGCGATACAGTCTAAGAAGTTTGGATTTGGAGTTCATTTATGACGGTCCCATCAGACATCCAAACATATTCTAAGACAGGTATTGCTCATTTCGGGAGATGGCTTTCTCCGCGAACTTGAGATAAAGAGAGACATAGAAAGAAACATTATGGCGGATCCACTAGCTGAGGCTATTTCTCGAACGGGCTTTGTGAGACTGATTAGTTTCGCAAACGGGCTTTGTGAGACTGATTAGTAGAGGAGTTGGGTGTTCGGTATCACACGGGCTGTGAGTATGCGACATCGCAATAATTAGCCTTGAGTGCAAGTGGGAGATTGTTGGATATAGTGCCCTCAGAGTCAATTATTGGATCGCATGCACGTGATTGCAATAATTGAGGGAGGACCTATACCGGTAGGACAGTCTTACTCGAGAGGTTTGTATACTATCTGGTTTGTCTTTATCATCGTGTACATGCTTTAAGTGACATTGTAGTTCACTATTACATGTTGATAGAGAATAGTATGCTACCATGGTTTGTCTTTATCATCGTGTACTACTTTAGGTGACCTTATAGGTCACTATTACACATTGATAGAGCCTTTAGGATCCTTGCTTGACTACCAGCAGTATGATGGCGATCATATACGTGGGAGCTGGGGTCTGTAAGCACATCCTTAAAAGGTCCCTAGTCGTGGGAGTTTCGAAACTGGGCATCGATACTCCATTAGTAGACTAGTGTATACAGTCGAGACCCCGACGAGGGGCGATGGCTGGTCTCATAAGCCATTGGTGTCAGTTGGTTCACCTAAGATGTATACAGGTGCTCATTGGGTTATGAGTACACCGGACAGGACTCGCTGGGAACATGCTAGTTGGTATTATACCTGACGTCAGATAGCAGTTCCCTGGTGACATGTATACAGGTTAGTTCATCGACCTGAGATCGTCATTTGTCTCGTGTGAGTTCCCACTGTACTTTGATTACTACCCTACCACGGCTCAAAGGAGTCATGCAAACAGGTTTTAGTTGGGTATAGTCCCGAGCCACATGGAGGCGGTGAGCGGATCGGCATGGGTTCGTCTCTCGGTATTAAGGGTGAGATCGCGCTGTGTCTAGGAGAGCCATTACACGAAGTCCTTGGCCAAGACAGGAGATTTACTGATAGGTATTCCAGTAGTATCTCAGGGTGTTCTGGGCTACACTCCGACACGACTTGTACCGCTTTTGGGGGTCTGACTTTTACCAACCCCCTAGGCCCGCCATGTGACGCTCATAGACGAACGGACCGGACTGTACGGATATTGTCACTGACAGGCTCAGTAGGATGTCAGGATGAGTTCGCTCATCGACTTCCCTTTTGGTCAATACCTGGTAGCCCGTTACGTACGGCTAATACCTCTGACGTGCTAGTGGTTAAATCCACGGCCAATGTATTGACGAGTCTTTAGAGTCCCCCACAGACAGTTTCTTAAGTTTCGGGCGAAACGTTGTAGAGACCGTATGATATATGGCAGGGTCCGATCATATACGTGCAGTAGTGCACGGATCATGATCGGGCGGATCATACTAGTGGGCTTTGGTTTAAGCCGGATCCTAGTATTAGATTTGTTGGATTACTTTAGTCTCATCGCATTCGCATTCAGTTGGAATGCGGATGCATGTATGTATATACAGGTGAGGGGTATCCTTGTGATCCGTCACGAGTTTAATTTAGATGTTGCCGTATCTTTTTGTTGTGGAAAACATTTAGATTAATGTTTGCTTATGGAAATAATGAGCTAGAATTCATCATGAGATGTTTTTAATGTGACATAGACATATATGGTGACTCATGGTCTCTTTTAGTGTGTAAATGTCACATTATGAGCTTGATTTGTATTGATATGATTAGAAGAGAGAGAGAGAGGGGCTGCCTTAGGGGTGAGCTCTCATATTATTCTTCTCACTCTCTCTCTCATTTTGATCATAGCATCACAAAAGGAAAAAAGACCTCTTCTTCTTCTTCCTCTAGCTCATTATTTCCATTAATGGCAATACCTTCAACCTCCATCCAAGCAATGGATGCAAGAGGCAAAGTGATCACAAACATTCTCTACAACACCTTGGACACGTCGGCTAGCACACTTCGTACCCGAGTTGCTTCGGATGAAGCGGGAGCCCGTAAAAAGACTCGTAGATGTGGTGCCCTTTCCGACGAGGAGATCAAGACCGGAGTTGCCGCGGGGAGCTTGGGATGGTGGCCAAAGACCGAAGGACACGGATCGATCGGTATAGCATTCTATCCCTTCTCTAGATTGCTAGTAGTAGGTTAATGGTTCGATCCGGGTTTTAAGCATACGATAGCGCCGGTTTAAAGTAAAGAAAAAGTTTTCGTTTCCGCATTTTGGCCTCGGAAAGACGGCCGGGGCGCTACCGTAGACTTACACTTTCTTCTCCTGACTGGACGCATCCCTTTGAGATTATGTGCGATGCATCCGACTTTGCCATCGGTGTGGTCCTAGGACAGCACATCGATAAGATGCCGCACGTAATCTACTATGCTAGCCGAACCCTGAACGATGCCCAACTGAATTACACAACAACCGAGAAGGAATTCTTGGTTGTTGTGTTTGCATTAGGAAAATTCAGGTCTTACTTGATCGGCTCTCCAGTCATTGTCTACACGGACCATTTTGCTCTACGCCATCTTTTTGCGAAGAAGGACGCAAAATCTCGGTTGATACGTTGGATCCTCTTACTTCAAGAGTTTGACCTTATCATCAAGGACAAAAGAGGATGTGAAAAAGTAGTGGTCGACCATCTTTCACGACTCCCTTCTTCGCCGACGCTTTCTCTTCCCATCAACGACGTTTTTCCGGATGAACAACTCTTAACAGTATCGTGCGAACCCTGGTTTGCCGATATTGTGAACTATTTGGCAACAGGACTACTACCAAACGAGTGGTCAAGTCAGGACAGGCTTCGATTCTTATCCTAAGTAAAACACTTTTACTGGGACGAACCTTATCTGTTCAAGTACTGTCCCGACCAGATTATTTGTCGGTGTGTGAATGATAATGAGTTTAGGAGTGTGCTGTCATTTTTCCACGATCAAGCGTGTGGCGAGCATTTTGTCCCGAGAAAGACAGCCGAGAAGATCTTGCAGTGTGGCTTCTACTGGCCTCAAATCTAAAAAGACGCTCATGATTACTGCAAGACTTGCTCTCGGTGCCAACACTTGGGCCGGATATCCAAGAGAAACGAGATGCTGCTCCAACCAATCTTGGTTGTAGAGATTTTTGATGTTTGGGGAATTGATTTCATGGGGCCGTTTCCCAGCTCTTTTGGGAACCTGTATATTCTTCTCGCTGTTGATTATGTCTCTAAATGGGTCGAGGCCGTGCCCAGCCGGACTAACGACAACAAGATTGTCGTTAGATTCCTTAAGAAAAACATCTTTTCCCAGTTTGGACACCCCCGCGCGATCATTAGTGACAATGGAACACATTTCTGTAATAGGACTTTTGTTATGACCCGAAGGTACAGAACGTGACCGGCACTTAAATTACGAAGCGTCTAGAGGCACAATGTAATCTAAGTAAGCCGAAGCCCAGAAATCTAAACCATTTAAAAGAAGAAGTAAAGAAAAACATGTTTAAAAGAAACATCAAATTTCTCAAAAATTTCGGCAGAGTCTCCTTTATAAAAACTGTCCCCAAACGGGTACAAATAAGAATATATACATAAGCAATAATAAAAAGGCATCCCCAAGCGGGAGCTAGCTCTTCGCCAATTGGCGGTCATAACCACGCAAGCAATATAATATACAACGCCGAAGGGCGAGGAACAAAACTCAAAGAAAACCATCAAAATCACCAGAAAACAATAATAGTACAAGCGCGACTCTAAGGTCGAAAGAATAAGCAACTGGTCTTCTAAATTTATCAAGTAATACAAGTTTGGTTGATAGAGCTTACTAGATACAAATGAAATAATAAAAGTACAATGGCAGTCCCGATACAAGTGAACCAACCTACCAAAGCAATCACCCTGAATGAAATGTTGTGCCAGCAAGCTGCTAAGGAAACCTGTAAGAAAATTTGGCACAACGGGGGTGAGTTACCAACTCATGAGTAGAAGACATCTGCGAGTAGAAATCGCATGCACGACAATCTCCTAGGTCATAATAATATACTTAATATAACACTAGACATCTAGTAGTGACAGGGTAAGAACCTATGCATAAGTGCAATACTCAGTGCTCGTGTCAGTGCCTCAAGTAGTAACATGTCAAATTTATGAGTATGCATGCATCATGAATGTAAAACAATCAACCATGAAATCTGGATATATCTGTATAAGAGATCTTTACTTTTATCATAGTAAAATTTGTATGGTAATCTGAAACATCATCAATGAAATCCATGAAAATCCGTGTCAAGCATAGACACAAAACATGTAAATCTCAAAGTCTCAATACCTCATAATCTCAATATCTCAAAGTCTCAATATCTCATAGTCTCAATATCTCGGGCTCCGTCAGTCCGGATTGGCCCATATCATCAAATCTCACGACAACGGTCGGTATTCTCCGGATATCCACCGCGTCAGACATCACCGGTAGGTAGTCTTCTCCTGTCAGGCTCATCGTCTACAACTCGAGCTTCTTACCCCGGGGTACCATACCGGGCCCACCATATACCCGAGACGGTTCATCCACTCCTCGAATCGGGTCTCGAAATCCAACAGAAAACATGAAATCTAATGGTGGACGACACATACATCACGAGAAAACCGCAACTTGCATTTTTTTAAAAATGATGATACTAAGTTTTTATTAAATTCTTGCGGTTTTCCCCCAAAATCCAGAAATCTCATAGAAATCCAAAATCCCAAAATCATGAGTAAGTAAATAATGAGTATCGGCATAAGCCCCACAATACTGCATGATAATATAAATATGTGAATGCATGAAGTGTCTAAGTAATAAATGCAATGTCTAAACGAGCACATGAGAGTAATCACACAATATTATATTAGACTAGAATTTAGCTGATTATATCAATAAAAGATAATATGTTCTAAAGTGTACGTGACATGGCAATTACCGATGATGATGTGTGTGAGCCGGTAAATAAGTGTACAGTAATGGAAGCAATCGTCCCTACCGTCGTAAAATAAGAGCACTTGGAATATGCGCATCATCGGTAATGGTGCTGGTGTCCTAACAAGCAGAGTTTCACATTAGCTAAAGAAACATATGTATGAATATACAATGCGATGAATACAACATGAATATAACGATGAATGTGTATTAAACGCACAACTAGAGAAATGCATACTAATTACGAGTCATACAGTTTGTTGTTTGAAAAAGCACGAATCGTGGTTTTTAGAAAATTAGGGGCTACGGGGTTTTTAAGAAAAGATATGTCCATTAAAAAATTCGTAGTATCCCTCAGGCTGTCTTTAAAAATGCGCACGATTTGTTAGTTTTGAAAATAAGTATGACTCGAGCCTAAACTAAAATCTACCTAACCAACTAAGGAACTAACCAAAGACACTAGTTGAAAGGTAAGAAGAATCCTCATAAAATCTGAGTCGATATCTCTAGTAGTCGACGATCCAGCCTCAATGGCGTCACGTACATAGTACGACTTCCTCGAGTCAAGAGTGTGGATCAATCATCACATTTATGCCTCGTACTGTAAAATCCATCGTACGGCATCCCAAAATCAGGGTACGGGTCAACTATCACATATATACATCATCGTTCGTATAGTATCATCATCAAACAATATCATGATCAAGGGTACTGCACTATAATCACATACATCCCAATATCATCAAACATATATCATCGTCTTTGTAAATATATATCGTCAAATGATCCACTAAAATATCATGTCATATCATATCGTGATTAAGTCACATATTACGATCCGGGTTCTATTCTAGAGTCTCGTACATTTCAATGTCATCATCACCTATTATCGTTTATGTATAAATATACATTTTCTCATTTCCCAACGATCCGCTAATATCATAATGCATCTCATATCATAATTCGATCGTATATCTAATATCTCACGACATCATGCCCAGTCATATCGACTCAGCCCCAGGTATCATATAACATCCCCATATCACGTGTATACGTTATATATATATATATATATATATATATATATATATATATATAGAAACCTACAGACATTCATATATATATATAGATATATATAGATATATATACACATATACATATATACATATACATACAAACACACACACATATACATACATACATACATATACACCAAGTCAAGTGTAAGTGTGTGCGCGTGTGTGTTTGTGTCTACATGAAACCTACAATTTCCCTCCAAGGCAATCATCCTCTGATTAAGTCTTTGTAAATCAGTCTAATCCAACTTAAAGTCTTCAATAGTACTCTACTCGCCAAGAATCTAAGGTCACGTCCGACTTCCTAATAATAGTACATAATATCCTTATTCTACGTTTGCGGGGGTGCTATACGCCATCCACCCGACTTCCCCCGTAGATATACATCTACTCACCTAGTCCTTGTCTGCCGAAATCGATGCCGCCATTCTCTTCTTCATCGTCCGAAGTTCACGTGAGGGGTACCTATACACAAACATATATAATATCGTAAACCGAAATCGCGGATAAAACCAAAACGGCGCACGAAACGCGCCTAGGTTAAAACCTATGACCCGCTCATGCAAAAGAACCAAGTAACCCTCGACATCGGCGTACAAACGCCGATAGTTCGAGATAAAACACAAACGTACAAATCGTAGTTCCAAAACTCACTAATTATACTATAAAATAGGGTTTAAATCATCAAAACCTTAAAAGTAATCAAATCGTTTTATTTCGCAAAAACCTAGAAAGCACTTAATTACCGTTTTAATTCGAAACTTAATGTTTTAAAAAAACTGATGGCCATAATATTTACTAAAAATCATAACTAGGTCATATAAACCATTTCTATAATTTATTCTCATCAATTTGTATTAAATCCAAAATTCTAGTTTGCAAAAATATCCAATTTAAACACTTTTTAAAGCAAAATTCACAATTCAACAACTAAGCTTGGTTTTGCATGAACTAAAATATTAAACTACAATTTATAATGTTAATAATTTCATGAAATCCTAATTAGATTTTATCTCAATTATTTAATCAATTTCCAAAAACCTAGTTTGCAAAATAGCATAATTATCAAAATTTTAAAGTAAAAATTTACAAATTAGCAACTAGATTACATTTTGCATTGCATAAGATATTACATTACCCATTGGAATCATGATTAAGTGATAAACCCTAACTTGAATTTCCAAACTCCTTCTCTTGAATCATCAAGTTAGCAAATAGAACCAATTTAACACTTAAGTATGCTAGATTAAATCAATTAAACAACAATTTCACTAAAGGGTTAAGATTTATACCACCAAGATTTGTAGATCTACATGCAACCTAGCCTCCCAAATTTACTTCCATGCTCCAAGATCCATGCTATATTGGCCAAGGAATAATGGGTAAAGATTGGATTTGGATTTTTGTGGAATTTTATTTTGATTTTTGTTGAATTTTTGGATGATTTTTGAAGAGAAAAGAAGTTGGAGAAATGAGGGGCTGCCTCAAGGTGAGGCTCTGCCAAAGCATGAGGGGAGAGAGAAGTGAGAGTGAGTGGTAGAAGTGTGTAGAAAACTTTCTTAATTAATACCTCTTTTATGTCTTTTCATTAATTATTTGATTTTTATGCATTTTCTTTCTAAATAAAACCTAGAAAAATTCTAGAACCATGGAGAATTTTGAGAAGGAATTTTGCATGATACACACTTTTTTTAAATTGTCATGGTTCACTTTTGTAAAATTAACCCATTTCAATTTGCAATTTACACTAATTTAATGTATAATTAAAAGCTTATATTAATATTATAAATAATTAATTAAGGAAAAATATTGAAGTAAACTAATAATTTATAAGTCACTAAATAAACACCATTTACTAGTAATTATATAGTTAAAATAGGCGTATTTAAATCTATATTGAAAAATAACTGTAGTTGAGTTTTACGGAAAATACGGTTTATTTTACCGATTATCAGAAAATTCACCTAAAGGATTTTTTATTTATTTATTTATTTATTTTTAAAATGTTACAACTTTCGAGGCCTTGATGCGGAAATACTCCATTAATCATAAGCTATTCACGCCCTACCACCCCCAAACATATGGGCAAGCCGAAGTGTCTAATCGGCAAATCAAACAGATTTTGGAGAAAACGGTTTCCAAGAACCGTAAGGATTGGTCTTTAAAACTCACTGATGCCCTTTAGGGATTTCGAACTGCTTATAAGACTGATCTTGGCATGTCTCCTTATCGGCTTGTTTACGGGAAGGCTTGCCACCTTCCAGTGGAAATCGATTATCACGCATTTTGGGCGATCAAGGAGCTGAATCTATCTCTTGAAGGTGCGGGCAGCCATCGGAAGCTGCAGCTCAACGAATTGAACGAGCTTCAGGATGAAGCTTACGAAAACGCGGTTGTCGTTAATAACCGAACGAAGGCATTTCACGATAAACACCTTACGCGCAAAACTTTCGCACCTGGTCAACAGGTGCTTCTTTATGACACCCGACTACATTTCCATCCTGGGAAGCTCAAATCTCGCTGGAAAGGACCATTCATCGTGCGGACTGTATATCCGCACGGCGCGGTGGATTTGAAAAATCCAGAGGACGGTTCACTATTCAAAGCGAACGGACACAGGTTAAAACCGTTCCTCACTACAGACCCATCGGAGGAGCTCCTGATATTGCAGGAGCCAGTTTACATTTGACTCATCTTTCTTCCGCCTACCCCCAAATTTCGGTTATCCAGCCATAAACAGTGGAAACACTGTTTCAAATAAGTTTGGGAGTATGTATATACCATTTTCCCACTTGTAATTATTTATAATAAAATAAAAATAATAATAAATTTTTTTTAAAGGATAGGTATTTTTGTACATAAACAGAACCATAAAGAAATAAAATAAAACAATTTTTTAAATTCTTTTACTTAATTATTCTTTTTGGGGGGACTTTTGTATAAATAACCATTACCCCTATAAAAACACGCCGACCCCTCTTCTGCATTTACAGAACCCTAATTTTCACCCTCATTAAAACCCTAGCCGCCGCAGCAAAATTCCTCAGCAGATCCCTCATCGCCGCCGCGCTTCCGCCGCCCAACTCCTCTTCTGCCGTGCAACCGCCACCGCTTGGTGTCCTCGCCCTCTGAAATTTTCAGAGGATGTTTGCACAATTTTTATCATCTTTGTAAAAATTTTAACTTTCTGCAATTTATTTCCATGGCCCCTATCCTGCAATTTGAAAGGGATTTCTCCCAATTGTTTGTGCATAATATTTACGGTAGTTATTTCGGTGACGAGATCCGAAAGCGCGGATGAAACTTTTTGTTATTTAACCATCTGAACGCATTCGCGCTTCCGGATCTTGTTGCCCGTTTTTATGAATGTATGGAGGAGGGGTGTTTAGCACAACACGGGTACATTCGATTACTGTGGAGGGGATCGGGAAATTTTAATCGATAGGGACTTCATTCACGAAGTCACCCTAGTACCACGACTCCCCATTCATGATCAACCCCTCCGATTTGAGGACTACCTACCCTTAATGGGAAATGACTGTTCTAGGGAGCCCAGAAAGGGCATTCAGGCTCGCACGCTTTTTACGAACGTTTTAACTGTGTGTCGTTGGGTACAAAACAATATTTTCGGAAGTTCGCACAACACAACATTTTTTATACCATCCCTACACATAGTGCACACATTGATGACTTGAAACCCTAGCTACGACATGTGCACTGTGTTGCTTTACTCGATTGGCGCCGGCAAACAGGCGGCCAATTATCCATGCCCAATGCTGGTGACACAACTGTGTCGCCATTTCCTCCCTGTTGAGGAATTTTAATTTTACCTGCATGGTGGGGTTCCCGTTCGACCCTTTCTTGAGGGTGTTTCCACATCCTACACACGACTTCATGATTTATGGTCGCGCACAGAGCCGGTCGAGAATGTGATAGACAAGACCCCTAGCTCAAGCTCAACAGCGAGCGATGAAGAGCTCACCCCCGCTGCGCAAGCGCGCTTAATTCGACGAACCCATAGGGGGTAGAACGAGTGATAGGGATGCTGACTAACTTTGATCAGCGACTGACGAGTCTAGAGCAAGGAATGTCTACCCTGCTGGCAAGAGAAGAACGATCATGCTCACGATCGAGGGGACGGGGGGCTGATAGGGGTGAGGCAGGGACTAGTGAGGCCGCGTCTAGTAGACGCCGCAGAGAGCAGTGAGGACACTGCTGTAAATAAGTTTGGGGGTGCGGGTTTATTGTAAATAGTTATGTTTGCATTGCATCTGCATGTTTTTTTTATTTTTTGTAAATATTTGTTTTTCTTTGCATATTTAATTCCGTATCTTATTTTTTCTGTATCGCATCTTTAAAACAAATGATAAAATTAAAAATATATATATATAAATGAAAATTTCAATTTTGGCCATATTTGACTCGAGTTTGATATGACGGTTGACTAGTTTGAAAAACTAGATCTTAAACTTAGTAAATTAAAAACCCTAAAAATAACCTTTCTTGAAGTCAAACTGTAGGAAATATACGTCCTTGCAATTTATTTAGAAATAAGCAAATTTTGAGTTCAGTTCTTGGGCTAAGTCAAAATGAGGGAAGAGTATTGAAATCTCTATTTGAAGTGTAAGTCTGAAAAATAATTCTGAACCTTAAGTCCAAATTCTGAAAATATATACCCTACAAATTGCACATACACGCACCTTGAAACTTGGGATAGTAGAAAATACCTAGAAATACTCTTGCCTGAAAGCCTAGTGTGAAAGAAAGAAACGGCAATTTAAAGCTAGCCACCAAAAAAGCATCAGTGAAAAATATATCCGGTCTTGAAATAAAAAAATAAAAAAAAGGAATAAAATACAAGATTCGGAGACTTCTATTTACGCTTTAAGCTCATACATTCAGTAATCGGATGTTAGTGCCTCAAGAAGCATTAATAGTCACATGAAAGATGTATGACCAAAACCGTCCATCATTAATGAAAAGAAGTAGTACTAGGTATTAAGGCAAGGGTATTATAGCTTGAATTGAATTTCCAAGTGTAGGGGTGACAAATACACACACGTAGGGGTTTATGATCGGAGTTTGGAAGAGAGCTAGGAATGAAAAATAGGGTTTATATCTTTAGTAGAGATGATAAAAATTCTGGATTTGAGATAATGTTTTAGAAGGAAAACTTAAGAAATGCTGAAAGCTTTATAAACCGGCAAAACGTATAGGACCTTAAGTTAAATGAATAGGAAGAGTGAAGAATATGGGTTGGTGATTTCTAAGTTGAAGATGATACAATTTATCGCTAGAATGATGAATTGTAGAATTAGAGTCGACGGCTAAATTAATCGGATTTTGTGAGTAGTATCCGCTGAAAACCCTCAAGAGACAACACTCCTCCTACTAGGGACACCTAGAGGTTTAACGGCTTGTTGCACATGCTCAGTACAATCGCGTTCCCTGCGAAAGTGAGGTTAGGAATTTTTGTGAATAATTTCGTTTTGCTCGGGACGAGCAAAAGATAAATTTGGGGATATTTGTTCATATCAGATTTTTGCATTTTTATACCGCCCATTCTTGATCACATTGCATATAGGTAGGTACTCTTGATCCGTGTTTGCTAAATAATTGCAGGTTACAGGTTTTCAGCTCTAAGCAGTGAAATTCATGAAAAAGCACGACAAATTCAGGACTTCCGCCAACCACAGATAAGTACGGGTCTCCGTGCACTATCCGTATAATGCCGCCTACCAGTTCAAGGGACAAAATAGCAAATCATTGGTCATTTTCATGTACAAAGCACGAGGGCAGCACAAGATTCAAGACTTCTACGCGGAGCTCAAGAAAATCAAGGAAAAAAGTCCACATCAATTCATCTTTTACACTGCTGAAAATCTGGAAGAAAACTGAAGAGATTCTGAGAAACCAAGTGTACCAAACAGAAGAGAGAAGAAACATGGAGAAACCCAGAAAAAACGAGCCTCCAATTCCACCAAAGGGCCATGGATCCGCGGCCAACATGGCACTTCGGTCGCGGATCCGCGGCCGAATCGACTCAGTAATGGATCGTTTTTTAGGGGTAGTTTTGTAATTGTATTTTGGGCCAGATTGTATCCCTAGGGTTTCAGTTTTCTGCCTATAAATAGCCCGGTGCAAAACCAAGTGAAGAGTGCTTTTCTTTGTATTAGATTTTAGAATTAGATATTGTAGTTCTTCTTCCTCTTTTCATCTTTCTCCATTAAAACTTGTAGTGGGCTTTATGAGTGATGAATAAAAGAAGAGTTCTTTTCTTTAACATGCTTGTCTTGTAATTTTGTTCTATTATCTTGCTTGTAATTTTTATTTGCTAATCTAGTTGTTGTTATTTTGTTGTTTGCTTTCTTTCTTCTTCTATTTTTCTTTATCTTTACAACCATGATACTTGAGTATGATCCTTACCAAAGTGAGGTCTCAAATAGCTAGTTGTGATTTTCTAACCCCTTTCTTTCTATCTTCCTCTATTGTTTTATTTTCTTTTTCTTTTGTAATGGGTGAGTAGTTTCTCACTTGTTAGGGTAGGTTAAGGAAAATTTGAGAGAATGAAATCTCTCTCACTCTTTTCTTGCGCAACATCTTAATAAGGACTCCCGTTAATTGAACCACAATCCGGTCCCTACGGCACCCTATCCTATATGATAGCGGTGATTCCTTAGCGAGACCGGTTGTGGTTGAATTAACCGGAGGTTAAGGCTAAGAGCCAAGAACGGACGGACAAGGACCAAAAGGAAGAAACTAAGTGTTAGAAAGCCTAGATTATACTCGCAAGTTTCCTTCCTAGTCGTGCTAATCCTCGTTGTTGCCGATTACCGTAACACCGATATTAAGAGTGGTAACGAAAGAGGTGAGCGACTCCTAATTCAAACTAACCTAATCCCAACCGTAACAAGCTCTCTCTATACATATTTCAGCACATAGTTAATCTCAAACAAACCTGGTCATTTGGACTTAACTCGTTAAAGCATATAGAAAAAGATTCACATCTCTCTGCGGACGACCCGTACTCAACCGGCTAGCTACCAAGCGACACCGTCTTGATTGCGGTAATTAACTAAGCACGCAAAAACTCTAACAATCAGTGGCATAACTTCAAGATGCCCGGGGATAGCTTCCCAGATCGACCCAATGACGATCTTTAAAAGAGCAGAACAACAGGGGAGCAATCGACCGTTGTAATCGTCAAAGTGATGTATCACCTCAGCCCATTGGACGTTAGTAAACTCCTGGCCTTGACAGCGACCTTGGATGCGAATTCCTTCATAAGAGATAATCTCTTCAAGATCATACAAATTAGAAGCCATAGTACCTGAAAAGAAAAAAACCAGTGAAGGGTTAGCAATCAAAATACTAAAATCATTGCAGTCTAAAGGGAAATCAATGGCCCCTAAAAAATCAAGAGTATAACTCTAATCAGAGGAAGTTTTGTGGACAGAGATATAAAGCTCTAAGAGGAGAATTAAATTCTCAAGAAAATATTAAGGAAGAAAATGAAGAAACAGTGATCATCTAAAGGGCCAAACACCCCTTTTATAAGACGTGTTGGGGAGCGGTTCAGCTTCCCGTTCCCGCAGGTAATCCAATGGTTGTAAGGATAGACAGCGTTGCACTCACGTGCAAGCCATATGAGAGCAACGCTGGGGGCATTTGTTCTCTCATAAAAAGAGAGAATAGGGGAGAAAATTCCCCACTACTCAAGCCTCACGTGTTAAACACGTGAGCGCCTATATGCAAAGCATATAGGCGCTGCAGTTAAAACGACTCATAGGCTAAATAAGCCTCACGTGTTAAACACGTGAGCGTCTATATGCAAAGCATATAGGCACTGCAGTTAAAACAACTCATAGGCTAAATAATCCTCACGTGTTAAATATGTAAGCGCCTATATAAGCATATAGACGCTGCAGTTAAAACAACTCATAGGCTAAATAAGCCTCACGTGTTAAACACATGAGCGCCTATATGCAAAGCATATAGGCGCTGCAATCAAACAATTGATAGGCCAAACAGGCCCCACGTGTTAAACACGTGAGAGCTAATATGTAAACCATATGAGCACCGAAAATAAACAAGCCAAAGCCCACGCTAAGGATCGCTTGTTAAACATGTGAGTTCTCCTGCCACATAAATTGGCAGCGCTCACATGCAAAGCATGTGAGCGCCCCAATTTTAAAATACTCATATCTGATTCTATGTGATAGAATTAAATTCTATTTAGGAAATATTTTCCTTGAACTTTCTAATATGGAAAGATTTTTCTCTAACAGAGAATCTTGGATTTAAAATCCAATTGTGATAAAATATCGCCAATTAAACCATCTGATAGGATTAAATTCTATGTGGGAAATATCTTCTTGATCTTTCTCAAACTAAAAAGATCTTCTCTATTAAACAGAGGACTCTTGGATCAAAGATCCAACGGTGATTATAAAATCACCCACCGATCATCTGATAGAATGAAATTCTATCTTAGGAAAAATATTTCCTAATCTTGTTAAACAAACAAAAAAAAATTCTTTGTTAAACAGAGAGCTTTTGGATTAAAAATCCAACGGTAAATAAAATTCACCAATTGATCTAAAATATCATTTTTGATTGATTATGAAATCAATCTTGATCTCTCAATCCGAGATTTTCTTAATAAGTTGATCTTTTTTCTTCTCCTATAAATAGGAGTAAGAAGACAGAGAAAAAAAGAAGAAGATCGACAGAGGAGAGAATTTCCCACAAGCTTTTGCAAAAAAAATATGGTGAGCTCTTAAGAGAAGAGAGAATTTAATTCTCATAGAAGAAGACTTTTCTTGTTGAAACCTTAGGTAAAGAAAACACAGAAATCATATTGTCTCTCCTTTGCCTATATAAGGATTTAACTCTTCATATAAGAACTTAGTTCTTCCTCTGGTTGAGATTTGCAGAAGCAAATCTCCCCACAAGTTGAGAATTTAATTCTCATCGGAAAGATTTTGTTCTGCAGATTCAAAACTTAGGGGAAAAGAACTAGGTTAAAAAAAAGAGAAAGAGAAAGAGCAGGTACATAAGGGAATTTAATTCCTCAAAAAGAAAAAGAATCAGGGTTTAACCGTACATAAAGAACTTGGTTCTTATAAAAGTATAAAGGAACTTAGTTCTTCAATAAAAACAATGATGATGATGATCCAAGACCTTCAAAGCCGAAATATTGATGATGATCAATTACTAAAATTGTTATTAACAGAGATCAATATCTCTGAAAACAAACAACAAGAATAACTTGGCATCTCATTACTGCTTAGCACTGTTATGGATCCTCACGTGTTTCCCACTTGAGTGCTTAAAACAAGCAAAAGAAAAGCTAAAACTGTCCCACGTGTTTCCTATGTAGGCGCTTGAAGAGCAAAGAAAAACTCCTTTGTCAATTAAGCAGCCATCAAATAAAACCCTAAAAGAAAGTAGTCACGTGAAATACACGTGAAACGCTCTTAGAAACCCAAGTGCTTATCACTTCTATAAAAACAGGGGAAGTGAACAAATGAAAACCAATACTCAGTACTTACGTGTTTCCCACGTGAGTACCATGCAAAGTGCTCAGCGCTTTAAGATTAGTCAAAATGTCTAAACTGCTTCGCACTGATTGGGGCAACACTCATATCTGAGCTCCTCACGTGTTTCACACGTGAGCGCTCCGGGACTCTAGTGCTTAGCACTAATCCAGCCCCTCACGTGTTTCATACGTGAGCGTTGTATGCCCCAGTGCTTAGCATTTTTGGGTAATTATGGAAACTCAATCTCAGCCCAAAATTAGCTAAGTTTTCTTAGGTTAAACCTCTTTGTTTTTAAATCAATCGAGCCCGTATGCTCTTGATTTCCATGGTCTCAAATATGACCAAAGATTTTTAAGTCCATAACAACCCTATTTCCCTCAAATATGGGATTTGGTTTACATCTCTTCACACCTCTGATATATATCGTTGTAATTCCTCAACGTCTTCATAGAGGTGGCGGGTCCCGACAACTAATAATTTCTTTCGTTGATGCACTTCCAAATTGACGTGCAGGTCTTAAATCGGATCGTGTCCCAAATTGGAAACATTCCATGTTAACATTGTTCACTTCGTCATGTAACAAATACGCATGCGCGCAAGATGAATGTCGGACCGAGAAGTCCATTAACTAATTATTCGCCTCAAACATGGCAATAATAGACCGAAATGTCCCTAAACTAATATTCGTCCCCAAAATGGGAATGTCGGACCGAGAAGTCCTTAAACTAATTATTCGCCTCAAAAATGGCGATAATGGATCGAAATGTCCCTAAACTGATATCCGTCCCCAAAATGGGAATGTTGGACTGAAATGTCCCTAAACTAATATTCGCCTCAAACATAGCAATAATGGACCTTGATGTCCATAAACTAAAATAATTGGGCCTAAATGCTCATATGTTTAAGTCGACCTTAATCTCAAATCAGATTAACGGTCCTTAAATAAACCAAACCCAAATCTAAAAATATACGGATTTGGACTAATCCATGCCCTACGGGTGACGACATAAACTAGTCTCCGTATACAATCTATGGGCAACCAAAACAAACAAAAATACACACAACACGAAGTGAACTTCCGAAGCAAGAGAAAGTGGTTTTCGCAATGCGGTAACATAATTAACTGCAGGGGCTTGCGCCTGCAGGGAAGTGCGTCCCCATAATCAAAACCCCCTCATAAACGAGGGGGAATCTGATAAAGTATGCTACGATGGCCGCATCCGTCCAAACCTCCGATATATGGTGCCATAAATCAACTTGGTATCTTCGGAGAGGTGGACGGATAAATCCAAATAGTATCTTCCTCCAGATTCAGGCAAGAAGATCTATCCCAGTTCGTCCCCGTTTTCGGAGGTAAACAGCTCCTATCAATGAGCAAACGGTACTGCTTGAGGCTATCAAGAGCCTATTGGAGGGTCAGCAACAGCAAACTGCTATCCTCATGCACCGCCCTGAAGCCGAAGCACCTGGAGTCAAGCAGTTTCGGGTACTTCACCCAAAACACTTCTGGGGAAAAGAGAGCCCACGAGTGGGCTCAAACGATCGAAGTTGATCTGGCAGCCGCTCAAGTGCCAGATATTGTCTGGATGAGAGTTACTAAGTTGCAACTGACCGACAATGCAAGAATCTGGTGGAAGGCTGAGGAAAGCCGACTCACACAACCAATTGAGTGGAAGACGTTTCGCAGTCTGTTCGATGCGAAGTTCTTCCCTGAGACTGCCCATTTTGAGATGGAACAACAGTTCATCCACCTACAACAAGGTTCTATGTGGGTAAAATCGGTGGATGAATATGATGCCAAATTCATCATGCTTAGCAGGTAAAGAATTCATATCAAATACTGTTCCATTAAAACACATCTATCCTGACATCAACATCTTATCAGGTTCGCGGCACATTTGATCCCGACTGATGAGATTCGGGCCAGACGATTCCAACAGGGCTTAGACTCGGAGATTCAGGCGGCATTAGCAACATGCGACTACCCAACTCATGAACTCGCCCTGAAGGTTGCACGTCGTTACAAAGCTGTGGTCAAGAAGAAAAGTAAGCCCCAAACAGCCGGAATCAAACGCCTTGCTACACAGATAACAGGAGGAGCCTCTTCTAGGCCGACTTTTGCACCTAGGAGACCGGGAGGATCATTTAACCGATCCAGTCCAGATTTCTGTTTCTACTGCAAAAGAACTGAACACTTGGTGAAGGACTGCAAGCGTGCAAATGCCTGTGGTTGGTTTGTGCCACATCCACTCACGCTATAGGAGCATGTCCATATCGTTTCAACACATCACCGGCACCCAGACCCACAATCACAGTCCCGCAGCGGCCAGCCATTCAGTCACTTGCACCTCGTCTAGCTCTTCCTGCACCATCTTCACATGGACCACCTGTACAGCCTCAACGTCAATTCCATCAAGCACGGAGAAATATGCTCCAAGGGCAGAGAAACGTTCCCAAGGACAGAGGAATGTGCCTCCGGCAAGGAGGAATGTACCAAGACGTCGGGCTTTTACAATGACGGTCGAGGAGGACGAAGCCACATGAAAAGTCATCGCTGGTAATTCCCCCATCCTTTCAAATCTTTTCAATCCTAGAGTATCATTATATTTTTCCTATATCTAAACCCAACCTCACACAACTTAGGTACTATACTAGTAGTCACCCTTTTTGCACTCGCACTTTTCGATACTGAAGCTTCACACTGCTTCATGTCCCAACGATTAGTTAGAACGCATGCGATTCCTGTGAAACCACTCATTTCAAGATGGAATGTCAGTTCCGGGGATGGAGTCTTGAAAGCAACTATGAGGTTTGATCAGTGTTCAGTTGTAGTTTGCGGACGAGAATTCTACGCAAATTTCAAAGTACTGGACATACCAAATTTCGATGTTTTGTTGGGAATGGATTGGCTGGGAGTATTCTATGCTACTATTGACTGTCGTCAAAGGAAGGAAGTATTTGAGATACCAGATCACCCAGTCTTCTATTTCAAAAGTGGAGATAGAACTTTGGAGCCAGGAAGATACCGTGCTAAACTGAAGAATGCAGAAGTGTTTTCTCTACCGGCAGAAGAAGAAAAGCCTGATGTAGTTCGAGAGTTCGAGGATGTGTTCCCTAAAGACATATCAGGTTTTCCTCCCGATCGAGCTCCTGAGTTTAGTATTGATTTACAACCTGGTGCGCAATCTGTAATCAAAGCTCCGTACCGGTTAAGTCCATAAGGATTGAAGGAGATCCGCATTCAGTTAGATGAACTCCTGAAGAAAGGTTGGATCTGACCCAGTACTTCAAGTTGGGGATCTCCGGTATTACTCGTGAAGAAGAAAGAAGGTTCATACAGGATGTGTGTGGATTATCGAGCTCTGAACGAAGTGAAAATTAAGAACAAGTATCCACTATCACGTATTGATGATCTTTTCGATCAGTTAAGTGGGTCTTGTGTATTTTCAAAACTAGATCTTCGTTCGGGTTATCATCAGGTGAAGGTCAAAGAGTCCGACATTCCAAAGATGGCGTTTAGGACTCGATATGGTCATTATGAATATCTCGTAATGACATTTGGAGTGACCAATGCACCTTCCATCTTTATGAACCTGATGAACCAAGTTTTCCGAGAGTACTTAAACAGGTTCGTTATCATCTTCATCGACGACTGATTGGTTTGAAAAAGTGTGTAGTAGTTAACCGCAATCAATAATGGTGTAGCGTGTAGCTAGACTGAGAAGAGTACGGTTCGTCCTCAGGAAAACGTTTAATCTTTTAATCCTACTTTAAATGTGTTGAAAAAGGGGAAGACTAAAGAATGGTTGTAGATTTTAGATCCACGTCAAACACGGATGCAGGATATAGATCTAAATTAACTACGGATGTAGGTTTTATATTAGAAGGGGGCTTGTAGGATTCGTTAAGATTTAGTAGTCATGGATAATTAATTAAAGATTCTTCTCTTATCCTTTAATAGATTTAAAACTAGATCGACGGTGATGCATGTAGATTAGGATTTCTGGAGGGAAAAGGGTTCCCACTCTTAACCCCTACCTTGACATGGATCTCCGTTCATGTCTAGCCTTTACCAAAACAATCGTTAATCTAATCTCTAACCGCGGTCGTGGCTCCCAATGAATTGGTAGCGCATCCGATTAGGATGTTAATGATTCTTTTGGTAAAGTTTATAAACTTTATAGGACGTAAAAAGAGTTTAAGGATTTTCATCATCCATTAATCTACCATAATCCTACGAACCCTAACAAGCGGAGAATTATTCGCGCATGTTGGGTAAAGAAAAGATAGAAATCATGAAGAAAATAAAATACAATAGAATAAAACTACCTTTATTAATCAACAAGATCAAGTACACTTTGTTCCTTTAGAAAATGATTACAAAACCCTAGTTTGCTTCTCGATCTCTTCTTAAGGAGGTAGATGAACTGTCGATGATCAACCAGGATTCTTGAGCCGTCGTGGACTTCGTGATCGCGTCAGTTTGATCATTTTTCCAAGTGAGGCTCTCGGTTCTATTTATAGTCACAGAAGTTGAAATCCTTAGATCTCCAGAATTAGGGTTAGTTATTAGGATCCTACCCAAAAGATCCCAAATCCCAACTCCTCAATATTGCGGTGGAACCGCCGCAATATGCTCATTTTAGCTGTGGTTTAGCCGCGCTTTGGTGGGATCTTTGGCTCAAATTTCTGGATATTCATTCAGCTGTCATGTGGTGATCTTTTGAATATCTGGAATTTGGAAATCTTCTCTAAGTCACTCCCAGAATTGATTTCTTCGATTTACTTTATCGGCATATTTGATCTTGATAATTCGGATCTGCATGATTCTAGTACTGATATAATTCCTGCACAATATCTCAATAAATAATGTTAGTAGAATTTGTTTTTATTGAGATATTATCCTAACCATTTGATATGATATTACTGTTTTAAGAGAATTGGTTAATGATATTTGATAAGGTAAGCATATTTAAATGGACTAAATATTATATAGATATTATATGCTTACATTTTCCTTCATAATGTTAATTATAATATATAAACACATGAAAATAGTATTTTTACAGATAAACCCTCATATATGTCATATTTATAATAAACACCTTTTATTATATAAAAATAGTAAGGAAAATGCCATATCAAATGCACAATATTTTCGACTGAACAAATACCCCCAAACTTAACTTTGATCGTCCCGAGCAAACTAGTTATTCAAGAGAAGGAGAAAAAGAAAAAGAAAAACCTAAGTAGCACACTTTTGTAGGCAACACGATTGCACTGAGCACGCGCAACAAGCCGTTAAACCTCTAGGTGTTCCTAGTAGGAGGAGTATTGTCTCCTGAGGGTTTTCAACGGATTACACCCACAAAATCCTATAATAAAAGAAAGATGGTGAAAATTACATATAAAGATAAGAACTTATAAAAGAAAGAACTAAAAAGTAAGATTTTCCAATTATACCAGCTTTTCAGTTACCATGAGCCCTATCTTAATGGTCGTGAAAAGATGTTAGAAATCATATCATCTCTCAATAAAACACCGTCTTTAGTTTTCCTCCCTATCTTTCCTACAAACATTGATCATATACTCATACGTGTGTGTAAAAGACATCTCTACACTTAGAGAATTCAATTCAAGCTATCATACTCTTGTCCATCATCCTTAGTACTTTTTAGTTGGTGAATATTTTAGATGGAATTGCTCACACATTCTTCATACGACCGTTAATACTTCTTGAGGTACTCACCAACCGATTACAAAATGTGCTCGCGTGTTAAGGCGTAATTCCTCGTCTTGCAACACCTAAGGCTTAGCAGTGGCTCCCAAACCAGTTGATCTAAGGCACTAGGTGATAAAGCAGCCTCGCTATATTTTTTTTATGCTTCCTTAAGTAATCACAAAACCGGTGTTTATTTTTTTTCTTCACCACTTATATATATATATATATATATATATATATATATATATATATATATTCTTTATACTAAGTCTTTTAGACAAGAGTATTTCAAGGTATCCTCTACTATCCCAAATTTCAAGATGTGTGTAAGTACGTATAGTAAGGTATCAACGTTCAAATGTTTGGCCTTAAGAATATGGACTATTTTTCAGACTTATTTTTATCCTCAGATTAGTAATTTTCTTCATCTTACTAGCCCTTGGGACAATAGATCATGACTACCTATTACTAGTTTCGTTTAAGAAAATATCTAACTTTCTTGCTTTTCTCAAACTATTCCTAATTTTCATATGTAAATTTCCACTTCCAAACTTTCATTATTAAAAAAAAAATTTGTGCTTATATATAGTATAATGCAAAATAATGCGTAAATAAGCACAAACCTCTCCCAAACCTGTTTTCAGCGGTGTCCTCACTGATGTCTCTTTTTTTTTTGAATGCATCGACCTGTAGACTTAGGGAGAGAAATTAAGAGGGGTAAAATAATAGTCAAATGAAACCCCCAAACTTGTACTTTGGCACGCACAGATATTCAGTGAAGACTTTTATCACTCACCTCCATTCTTAAAATGAGATAATGTTACCGAAACATGGAGGTGAGGTGGAGGAAATTTAGTTATGATAAAGTGGCTCCTTTAAAAACAGGAGCTTCTCCGGTGGGTCAGAAAAAAAATACGGTTTTAATCTATGCCCATTTACTTTAAAAATTGAACCGTTTTTTATATTTTCAACTTCTACCGTCTCGTGCGTGTATACATACCGCACCACAAAAGGTCCTTTTCAACGAGATTTAAGTTTACTCGGATGAAGATGGAGACGGGAATCGTAAAGAAGAACTTGTTGTCCCAGGGTGAAAGTTTTCCTAAAAAGGATTTTATCGTGAAACACTTTAGTCTGGTTCTTTACTATCACCGCATTATCGTATGCTTCATCGCGGAGTTCGCTTAGCTTATTCAATTGCAGCTTCCGATAGCTGCTGGCTTGATCAAAATCAAAGTTTAGCTCTTTGATAGCCCACATTGCTTTATATTCGATTTCGACAGGAAGGTGGCATGCCTTCCCAACACAAGGCGGTATAGAGACATACCAAGATCGGTTTTATAAGCGGTACGAAATGCCTAAAGAGTATCCGTCAATTTGGTTGACCAATCTTTACGGTTTTTAGAAACCGTCTTCTCCAAAATTTGCTTGATCTGCCTATTTGAGATCTCAGCTTGCCCGCTTGTTTGGGGAAGATAGGGCATAGAAAGTTTGTGGTTAATTGCATATTTCCGTATCAAAGCCTCGAAAGACTGATTACAGAAATGCGTCCCGTTGTCGCTAATTATAGCGCGAGGGTGTCCGAACCGCGAAAAGATATTTTCTTTAAGGAACTTAATAACAACCTTGCTGTCATTAGTGCAACACGGTATTGCTTCCACCCATTTTGAGACATAATCAACCGCTAACAAGATATATAAATTCCTAAAAGAGTAAGGAAAAGGGCCCATAAAATCAATACCCCAAACGTCGAATATCTCCACAACCAAGATAGGTTGGAGAGGCATCTCATTTCTATGTGAAATCCGACCCAAGTGTTGACACCGCGGGCAAGTTTTGCAATGATCATATGCATCTTTAAATAATGTTGGCCAATAAAAGCTACATTGCAAAACTTTCTCCGCCATTTTTCGAGGACCAAAGTGACCGCCGCATTCCTGATCATGACAAAATGATAACACACTCTTGAATTCATCGTTAGGGACACATCTGCGAATGATTTGATCGGAACAATACTTAAACAAATAAGGTTCATCCCAGTAAAAGTGTTTTACTTAGGATAGAAATCGAAGTTTGTCTTGTTTCGACCAATTGCTAGAAATAAGTCCCGTCGCTAGATAATTCACAATATCCACGAACCAAGGTTCACAATATACGGTCAAGAGCTGTTCGTCAGGGAATGAGTCATTTATCGGCACGGTCAACGTTGGTGAAGAAGAGATGCGTGAAAGATGGCCAGCTATTACGTTTTCACATCCACTCTTGTCTCGGATGACAAGATCAAATTCTTGTAACAACATGATCCAACGTATTAGCCTAACCTTAGCATCCTTCTTTAATAAAAGGTGTCGTAAGGCGGAGTGATCAGTGTAAACCACTATTGGCGAGCCAATCAAGTAGGGCCTAAATTTTTCTAATGCAAATACAACTGCCAAGAGTTCTTTCTCGGTAGTTGTGTAATTAATTTATGCATCGTTCAAGATCCTAGTTGCATAGTAAATTACATGTGGCATCTTATCAATGTGTTGTCCTAAGACTGCTCCAATAGCAAAATCTGATGCATCACACATAAGCTCGAACGGGTGATTCCAATCCGGAGATGATAGAACGGGGGCTGTAGTGAGGGATCTTTTAAGCGATTCAAAAGCAGCCTCACAATCTGAATCGAAGTGAAATGTAGTATCCTTGACCAAGAGAAGAGTTAAGGGTCAAGCAATTTTGCTAAAGTCCTTAATGAATCTCTTATAAAATCCTGCATGACCAAGGAAGGATCGTATATCTTTGACGCATTTGGGACGAGAGAGGTTATGGATGACATTTATTTTAGCTTTGTCTACCTCAATGCCTTTTCGTGAAATTATATGTCCAAGGACAATACCTTCTTGGACCATGAAATAACATTTTTCCCAATTCAAAATTAAGTTCTTATCCTTACAGCGGGTAAGAACTGCGTCAAGATGACGAAGACAGTCCTCAAAGGAGTCCCCGAATATAGAGAAATCGTCCATAAATATCTTCAGAAAATTCTCAACCATGTCTGAGAATATCCCCATCATACACCGCTAAAATGTAACAGGAGCGTTGCATAACCCAAAGGGCATGCATCTATAAGCAAAAGTACCGAAAGGACAAGTAAATATGGTTTTATCTTGATCCTTTTCGGCGATGGGGACTTGGTTATAGCCAGAGTATTCGTCCAAGAAACAATAGTATTCATGTCCAGCTAATCGTTCTAACATCTGGTCAATGAAAGGTAGAGAGAAGTGATCTTTCCTCGTTGCGGCATTGAGTTTCCTATAATCAATACATACGCGCCATCCAGTTTGGGTGCATGTTTGGATTAACTCATTAGCCTCATTGGTTATGACCGTGATGCCAGACTTTTAGGGACTACATGAATATGACTTACCCATTGGCTATCAGATATTGGGTAAATTATACCACTATCTAAGCACTTGACGATTTCTTTCTTTATTGCCTCCTTCATGAAGGGGTTTAACCGTCTTTGTGGATCTCGGGTTGGTTTGGCTTCATCCATCAAATGTATATGATGTTCAACAATTAAGGGACTAATTCCTTTGATGTCAGCCATTGTCCAACCAAATGCTTGCCGATTCGATCTCAATACCGTCAAAAGAGCGTTCTCTTGCTCTAAAACTAGAGAAGCGAATATTATCACGGGTAAAGACTCATTCTCACCTAAATATGCATATTTAAGATGAGAAGGTAGCGGTTTGAGATCTAGAGTCGGCGGAGAGACAATAAAAGGTGGGGTAAGGGAATGCTACTCAGACTCCCCAAGAGGTTCATAATTTGCATAGGATATTGACTCGGAAAGCGCTACTGACTTTTGCGACGAGTCAAAAGATTCAAACTCGGGGATGAACTCGTCAAAATTATCCTCACTATAATGATTTTCCATATCAAACAATGTCGCACTAGTGTTGTCGAGATCATCATAGCAAAGTACTTCAGTTTCGCAACCGTCGGAAGCTATCTCGTTGATGGAAAAGACATCGATTAAATGAGCAGAAGTTTCATTTGGTTGACTTCCTAACTTGTAAATATTAAGCTCAATTATCATCTTCCCGAAAGATAAGTTCATAGAATCGTTACAACAATTAATAACAGCATTGGAAGTTGCTAGGAAAGGTCGACCGAGTATCACTGGGATTTGGTTGCGTGGGTTCGCCACAGGCTGTGTATCTAAAACAATAAAGTCCACAGGGAATATGAATTCCCCGACTTTGATTAACACATTCTCTAGCTCACCCTTAGGTTGGGAGATAGATCGATCTGCCATCTGGAGAGTGCAGTGGGCAGGTTTCAACTCTCCTATACCTAGTTGCTCATAGACGGAATATGGAAGCAAGTTAACAATAGCGCCGAGGTCAAGTAGAGCACGATTGATGCTTTTACCCCCAATAGTTATAGATATTGTAGGACAACCGGGGTCCTTACATTTCTTAGGCAATTATTGGGTAAAAGCTGTACTCACGTTACTTGTCATGAATACCTTTTTCGGCACTTGAGTTTTTCTCTTCCTAATGCACAAGTCCTTAAGGATTTTCGCATAAGATGGAACTTGTTGAATAGAATCTAGGAGAGGGATATTTATGTTAAGTTGCTTAAACATTTACACAACCTTCTCCATTTGTGCGTTTGGTTTGTTGGCCCTCAACCTATTTGGAAATGGAGCTTTATCAATAAGTTTTGGGTCCAACATTTGTGGAGAAGCTTGTGGGGATGGAATCGATCCCAGAATTGGAGTGGGGATCGTTTTAGGTAGATTCAAGGAAGTGGGCGGAGTGTTCGAGCCTTGGGGAAAACGGAGAATAGGCTCGGAAGAAGGTGGGAGATTAGACGAAATAAGGCTAGAAGTAGAAGCCAGGGTTTCAATTGATTCCTCATCATCAATCTGTTCACCAATTTGATTGTTCAACACTCTTCCTGATCTCAACGTGGTAACGGCTCTCACATTATGACTTTGTGAGTGGCCAGGATTTGGTAGGGGTTGAGATAAAAGTTTCCTTTTTTTCTCTCGCACTCATCGCGGCATTTATTTGTGCAAGTTATGCTTCTATCGATTTTATACTCATACCGTGGGAGTTGGTGGTCTGTGTTAAAGTTTGGATAGAAGACTTTATTTCATCCGTCGACTGCATGGAATGTTTAATAAACATATCCACACTTCGTTCAAGCGCAGATGAGTTTTCGGTACCAGCCATTTGGAAAGAATTATTGGCCGGATTCTAAAAAGTTGCGATTGAAAGGGGTGCTGGTTCTGTGGTGGTGGGTGCTGCTGCTATAGAGGAGGTCTTTGATAATTGCTTTGGAACTGGTTTCGATTTTGGGTTTGGTTTTGGTTCCAAGCAAAATTAGGATGATTTCTCCATCCCTGATTATACGTGGAAGAATAAGGATCGTTTCTAGGTCGCTGCTGAAAAGTAGCATTAGTGTGTTATTGACCTTGGAACGGTGCATTTGAAGGACATTCTTTCGTCAGATGTGATGGATCGGAACAACAACCACATACAGTCTTAGGAAGCGTAACCTGGTTTAGGGAGACTGATGAGAATTTGTTCTCTATAGCGTCGAGTTTCTTTTGCATCACTGCCATTTCGGCTTTTACTGCGATGGAAAGATCGAGCTGATGGATACCTCCCCTAGATGAAGCTGGTCTAACGCTTTCCCACTGCAAAATGTTTTCAGCGAGATCTTCCGGATATTTCCAGGCTTCACCATCGTCTTTGGACATGAAATTGCATTGACACATGGTTTCAAGCATCTACTTTGTCGCTAGATTAATGCCTTCATATATAATTCGGCACAGATCCCATCTATGTATTCCATGATGAGGACATTAGACAAGCAGATCCTTGAACCGTTCAAAGCACTTCCAAAATGGTTCATTGGAAAGCTGGGTAAACTGGTTGATTTCGCTCCTAACACGGGCGGTCTTATGATTGGGGTAAATTTTTTTAAGTAATGCTATCACGAATTCATCCCAATTGGTAATAGAGTGTGTGGCAGTATTATAAAGCCATTTTTCTGCCAAGTCGCACAAAGTGAACGGGAGAAAATGCAAGCGCATAGCATTTACGGACAGTTGTGAAGTACCCATCATTACACATACGTTTTCAAATTTGGTGATAAAAACGTATACGTCTTCAGACTTGAGCCCATGAAATTTAGGAAATAGGTTGATCTAGTGGGGTTTAATTTCAAAATTATCCCCGTTGGCTGGTGGAATGGATAGACAGGTAGGAAGTGAACCGCGTATAGGATAGCATCTCTCTTGGAGAGAAATGCGTGGTGGATTCTGCGCACCTACGGGCGGTGGCAGGGTGGTGTTATAATCTGATGGAGTACCGTCCATCTCGGTCGATGTGGTGGATGGCCGGGAAAAAGAAAATGAAGAAGTACCGACTTCGGAGTTGATAGCCGAAACGCGGACAAGACAGGCACAAGAATCCCGTGTCCAGCCGAGCATGAACTAAACGGTTTTAGCACAAGTGGCAGCGTGTGTGTGATTTAAAATTGGTTTGGTTTTGAAAAAGTGGTACTCAAGACAAATCACACAAAAATGCACAAGCAACCCTAGAACTAAGGTTACCTAGGTCAACTCTCTAGACCGCTCCTAGACTTCCAAAGGACAAGCCGTGGGATCAATCCTCTACAACCTCTGTACTACTCTTGTGGCCAAATAAGTGCCAGGTAAGTGGGAGGTATCCACTATACGAATCACCGAAAATAGCGGGCCTAATTAAGTAATCGCTTGCCTTAGACACACTTGCCTAGACACCACAAAAGTTACGTGGATAAATGATAAATTACCCACGACCTTCCTCTGTCCTATTTGAGCGCGACGGTCCTTAGAGTCTTATCTAGATATTTTTTAATTAATGTAAGGTTGATGCGGATACTCGTTTTGTGATTTGTGGGGCCTAGGAAGGGTGATGAAATCCCCACCTAATCTGAATTTGGTCTTTACCCCTTAATGTTCGTATTAAAAGATGCACAAACAAACCAATTACAAAACTTGCAAAAAGATTTCTGAGCGGCGATATTTTGCAAAGAATCCTGCAGAAAAAATATTTTATTGGATTTCCGAGGAGAGAGAAGGAGTTGAAAAAGATACCAGAGAATTTGGAAACCCTAATTTCCTAATTAAGCCGTGGTTCCGCCGCCAATTGCACCTATTTGTCGCGGTTTCGCCGCCAAAAAGAGGGGTCTCGTGAAGATTTTTGCTACGTGGCCTCCCTTTGCTCCTCTGGATCTTGATGAATGTCTCTGAATCTCTGTTTCCTCAAGTCTGTGACTCCAGATCCCTTTGCAAAATTCACACAATAATCGTTAAATATACAATTTGCAGTTTTTTTTATTTATGATATTGATTGAATAAGAATTCAACAGAAACAGTAAGAATAAAAAATTATGCACGTATCCCCGGCAACGGCGCCATTTGATTGGTTTGAAAAAGTGTGTAGTAGTTGACCGCAATCAATAACGGTGTCGCATGTAGCTAGACCGAGATGAGTACGAGTCGTCCTCAGGGAAACGTTTAATCTTTTAATCTTACTTTAGACGTATTGAAAAAGGGGAAGAATAAAGAATGGTGAAGAATGGTTGTAGATTTTAGATCCACGTCAAACACGGATGCAGGATATAGATCTAGATTAACTACGGATGTGGGTTTTATATTAGAAGGGGGCTTGTAGGGTTCGTTAAGATTTAGTAGTCATGGATGATTAATTAAAGATTACTCCTGTTATCCTTTAATAGATTTAAAACTAGATCGGCAGTGATGCATGCAGATTAGGGTTTCTGGAGGGAAAAGGGTTCCCACTTTTAACCCCTACCTTGACATGGATCTCCGTTCATGTCTAGACTTTACCAAAACAATCGTTAATCTAATCTCTAATCGCGGTCGTGGCTCCCAATGAATTGGTAGCGCGCCCGATTAGGATGTTAATGATTCTTTTGGTAAAGTTTATAAACTTTATAGGACGTAAAAAGAGTTTAAAAATCTTCATCATCCATTAATCTAGCATAATCCTAAACCCTAACAAGCGGAGAATTACCCGCGCATGTTGGGAAAAGAAAAGATAGAAATCATGAAGAAAATAAAATGCAATAGAATAAAACTATCTTTATTGATCAACAAGATCAAGTACAAATTTGCTTCTCGATCTCTTCTTAAGGAGGTAAATGAACTGTCGATGATCAACCAGGATTCTTGAGCCGTCGTGGACTTCGAGACGCGTCGGTTTGATCATTTTTCCAAATGAGACTCTCGGTTCTATTTATAGTCATAGAAGTTGAAATCCCTAGATCCCCAGAATTAGCGTTAGTTGTTAGGATCCTACCCAAAAAATCCTAAATCCCAACTCCTCAATATTACGGCGGAACCGTCGCAATATGCTCATTTTAGCCGTGGTTTAGCCGCGCTTTGGTGGGATCTTTGGCTCAAATTTCTGGAGATTCATTCAGCTGTCATGTGGTGATCCTTTGAATATCTGGAATTTAGAAATTTTCTCTGAGTCACTTCCAGAATTGATTTATTCGATTTACTTTAATATTTCGGCATATTTAATCTTGATAATTCGGATCGCCATGATTCCAGTACTGATATAATTCTTGCACAATATCTTAATAAATAATGTTAGTAGAATTTATTTTTATTGAGATATTATCCTAACCATTTGATATGATATTATTGTTTTAAGAGAATTGGTTAATGATATTTGATAAGGTAAGCATATTTAAATGGACTAAATATTATATAGATATTATATGCTTACATTTTTCTTCATAATGTTAATTATAATATATAAACACATGAAAATAGTATTTTTACAGATAAACCCTTATATGTGTCATATTTATAATAAACACCTTTTATTATATAAAAATAGTAAGGAAAATGCCATATCAAATGCACAATATTTTCGACTGAACAACGACATCCTGGTGTATTCAAAGGATCGAAAAGAACACGCCGAGCACATATGGATTGTTCTGGAGACATTACGACAACATCAGCTCTATGCCAAGTACACCAAGTGTGAATTTTGGCTAGATCAAGTCGGATTTCTCGGACATATCATTTCAGGCGAAGGAATCTCAGTAGATCCAGCTAAGGTGTCAGCTGTCAGCGAGTGGCCGACACCAAAGACAGTGAAAGATATACAAAGTTTCTTAGGATTAGCAGAATACTACCAACAATTCATTGAAGGCTTCTCAAAGATTGCAGCACCCCTGACCAAGCTCATACGTAAAGATGAAGTATTCGTGTGGTCAGAAGCATATGAAAAAGCTTTTGTAGAACTCAAATCAAGATTAACCTCTGATCTTATCCCCGTAACACCGGATCAATCAGGAGGATTCATTATGCATTGTAATGCTTCCGGTAAAGAATTAGGATGTGTTCTACACTAGCATGGAAAATTTGTGGTTTTTGCATCAAGACAACTGAAGGTTCATGAGCGCAACTATCCAACACATGATCTGGAGTTGGCAGCCGTCATCTTCGCACTTAAGATTTGGCGCCATTACCTCTTGGGAGAACGAGTGGATATATACACTGACCATAAAAGTCTGAAGTATGTATTTACTCAGAAGGAATTAAACATGCGGCAGAGAAGATGGCTAGAACTCATGGCGGACTTCGACATCAACCTACAGTATCATCCTGGGAAGGTGAACGTAGTTCCTGATGCACTTAGTCGCCAGCCATTAGCAATGAACATCACCGCTCAGTGGAAGCTACAGCAAGAATTGCATGGATTGGAGATCAAAATATTTATGCCAGGTAACACTTCATATTTGATGAACATACAAGTCCAGTCCACTCTTATCGATCAGACCAAGGCAGCTAAAGCAAAAAATGCCAAGCTACAAAATATCCGAGAACAAGTAGAAAGTGGACTTCGAACTGACTTCATCATCCAAGAAGATGGATCCTTGCGATATCGAAGTCGATTATGTGGGCCAATCGGCCATGTTCGAGAAGAGTTGATGAAAGAAGCTCGCAGCTCTTCTTATTCTGTACTCCGGGCGGCACGAAAATGTATAAGGATCTACGGCAACACTACTGGTGGCATGGAATGAAGTGCGAAGTAGCAAGGAGCATAGCCAAGTGTTTGGTGTGTCAGCAAGTGAAGGCTGAATATCACAGAACTACTGGTCTACTTCAGCATTACCAATCCCAGAATAGAAATGGCAGCACATTACCATGGACTTCGTGACTACCTTCCTCGCAGCAAAAAGGGTAACTGGGCAATATGGGTTATTGTGGATCGACTCACCAGGTCGGCTCATTTTATTCCATTTCAAGTTGGCCAGTCAACCGAGACGTTTGCAAAGAAGTACATAGAGGTAAGCATAAATCTAAAGTAAGATTTAAACTTTCAAGATGTACCATAATTGATACCCATAAACTCATGCAGGAGATCGTGAGATTATATGGAGTACCTGTTTGCATCGTCTCCGATCGTGATACAAGATTCCGATCATAATTTTGGCAGAGTCTACAAGCTAGCCTGGGAACGAGTCAGAATTTTAACACAGCTTATCATCCACAAACGGACGGATAGTCCGAGCGAACAATTCAGATTCTGGAAGACATGCTAGGAGCCTGTATGTTAGACTTTGGAGGTTCATGGGAAGATCACCTACACCTTATAGAGTTTTCATACAATAACAGCTATCAAGAAAGCATTTGAATGGCACCATTCGCAGCACTCTATGGACGGAAGTGTCGCTCATCACTGAGTTGGGATGACGTCAGAGATCATGAACTCTTTGAACCAAAGATGATCATGGCAACTGTGGACGTAGTTCACACATTCAAGGAAAGAATGCGCATAGCCCAAGACAGACAGAATTATTGGGCAGATGCAAAGCGTCAACATCTGGAGCTCCAACCTGGAGACCACGTATTCCTGAAGATCTCTCCAAACACAGGAGTGATCTATTTTAGCAAGAAGGGTAAGCTAAGTCCAAGATATATAGGACCGTTCGACATACTCGAACGAGTTGGAGAAATGGCATACCGTTTAGCACTACCACCTTCATTGGAAAGAGTGCACAACGTGTTCCACATATCCCAGCTACGACGATATATGAGCAACCCCAGCCACATACTAAATCATTCAAAGCTCATAGTACATACTGACCTAACCTGCGAGCAACAACCAGTTGAGATCCTGGACCGAAAGGTGAAGATATTGCGGAACAAGGAAGTAAACTTGGTCCGAATGATGTGGAGAAAGGATTTGCCAGGAGAATCAACATGGGAATGAGAAGAAGATATGCGTGCAAGATACCCTTATCTATTTGAAAATTAGTCCTTATATAAATGTAAATTTCGAGGACGAAATTTTTATAAGGAGGTAGAATGTAACGACTCTGAAATCTCTGTACAGAAATTTTTCTGTTAATATACAGAAAAGAGTTTGACAGCCTATGTATAAGTTATAAGTTACTTTTGTTAAATAAAAGTAAGAAGCCACTTGTAGCTCACTGGTAAAACCTTTGCACTGCTGTGACGTAGCCTGTGTATTCGATTCCCATCAGACACAATTATTTTTCTGATTTTTCTTTCTAAATTTTTGGAAGTCCAAAAGGTTGCTCATGCAATACACGGGGAAATGAAAAGTTCAAAAAAATCAAACATGTAAAAAATGGTGTAAACACAGAATTAATCTGGTGGTACGAATCTCGAGGCATTTGCCTCATATCCGACCGGTGGTTTTGCCCTAAGGGCCGGCGGGGATGGTCATGATGAGCCCAAATTACTCTGTGCTTTGCACACTCGTCTCTTCAGCTCCTCTTAACTCCTCTGCACTGGAATCAAATAGAAACACTTCGTTTCATCATTTAAACATCATTTTAATACTTTTTAATCCAAAATTTTAATTTCCAAACCCTAATTCTCCACTATAAATACCACCCCATATTTTGGCTCATCACCATTCTGAAAATTCTAGTAAAAACTCTCTCAAAAAGTTCCTAAGTGCAAGATGAGTAAAGTGGAGTTAGCGAACAACTTTCTTCCGTCGAAAATCGAAGCCGATTCCGGAGCTCCCGCGACACCATGAAGTTCATCCCCTCTTCTTTAATCTCTTCTTGATATATTCAAACTGTAAGTCCCTCCTAACTCTCCTCCTTTTCATTAAAATTCATTTTTAAATCTTATATCAGTAAAGTGGGATTATTATCGATATTCTTTTTCTAAACCCTAGAAACTCCCTTTTCCTTTATAATTTGGTCAATCTAATTTTACCACATTATTTGTAATCTTAAATACCAATGTCTAGATTCAAGTTTAATCAAGAATCTCATGTGAAACAACCATAATTAAACTTTTTCATTAAAATATCTTGAACTTTATTATTACTTCTTTTCGTTTTTGTTAAAACTATACCTTTAGGAAAAACATCACGGGGTAACGACATACCCCACACGTATACTTTGGTTACATAGCATGATACCTATTTGTATGTATATTTGTTTCGAAGAATAATTTTTACAATAAAATACCACATACTTTAAAACCGAATTTCTTTTAAAGCGGTATTTCGTATTCCTTTACAATTATTCATCTACAACCCTTATTAGGCGACCCGCTAATGGATGGTGCGGATTATCGCACATCCTAAGGATAGTAGAGCGAGATGCAGCACTCCTCACGAAGTATTCGATCTTGAAAAGATATAAAATACGGATTTTAAGAAATGCGAATTTTCTAAATAAAACTAATTTTCTAAAAATTAAATTTATATAAAATTATAAATCCATATTTTTATTATATTATGAAACTATATTTTTATAAATGAAAGATTAAAAAATGTCAATAAAATACCATCAAGTTACTAAAAAGGGCTAGTTTGCAATAAAATACCATAAACTTTTAAAAACTAGATATTTATCATTAAAATACCTCAATATTTAAAATACATGCTCATGAAAACCCTAAGTAATATAAATCACTCTCGAGATTTTATTTTTAACTATATTAAAAAATATTTTTTTATAAAAAACCCCTCGAGATATACAAAATAATATTTTAAGGATTTTAGTAAATATGGGTTTAAGCAGGATCAATTCTCTTGAGCCCCAAGGAGCCGAAGAAAGTGAGTGCTTGCCTATTCAGGTTAGACAAATAACAGAGTTATGAATGACAATTGTCTTGAAAAAAGACACAAATCCTGCCGTCCATGTGCAGCAGTTGCCGATAATTCCTGAACCTAAGAATTCAAGAGTTAAATCAATTTACAAGTGTCCGATCTGAGTCCAGTCTCAAACCTGAATCCAAAATAAAACACGAATACTTGATCATAAACTTGAATACTCGAATTCAAACATCAAATTCAAACATGTATACTTGACTTGACTTGACCGAACCATGGTTATAATTAGATATGAATACTTGAATACATGATTATATCCTCAACATGAACCTGAACATTTTGTATCCATGGTTTCGGCTAAGACTTGTAAACATAATCTATACAATATATTACGCGGGGATAAAGGGGTAGATTGGTACGGGACGTATATCGTGGCACGAGAGGTCACTTAAAAGACACCTATATGAATTCATATGCCGTTGTCCCGTGGGTTATGATGGGGCCTTGTACTATATGTTACCGTAGTCCACGGGGTAAGATGGACTCCTCTCATCTCATATAAATGAATATCTTCTTTATCAAACTACAAATAATCACGTTAGAATAACTATCTTATACCTGTAATCGGTCATACACAACTTTACCTTTTTGTTTCACTTTATATACTATCTTCTTCTTCTTTTGAGACTTACCGAGCGTTAGTTCGCTGACAACATTCCTTTCTATTTCATTCTTTGGAATGTTCGTCAGGAGGACAGGACTCTGAGGAGATAGAGCCGAGCCAGGAGGACTTGGACCAGGTTACCGCTCAGCTGACTACTAGTTCCTCCGCACTTACTTTCAGTATACCATTGTTTTGGCATTTGCTTTTGATTATTGTATTTTTTATTTCAAACAGTTGTATGTAAAGTTAAATGTAAATAAAGTTTCCGTTTCATTTTATTCTCTTGTCATTCTTGTTTATTTTTATATATTGTTTAATTACGCTTAACGTATTTATTTCATAGTAAATACGTTGCGGCCTGCCACGTCACCGTTTACGTCTACTGGGAAGTGGGGCGTGACATCTATAGTAGCCGTTCGATGTAAAATTTCAGGAGCATGCTCGTATTTTTATATACATCGAGATGACGTCTAGGGTTTCAAGTTCTAGAGCCTATATAAAGGACCGAGCAGCGGTCTAGGGTGATCTATCTATCGATCTATCTATTGAGCAATCTAGGGTTTTTAGTTCTTTTAGTTTTTTTCAGCAATCAAAGTTTGTAATGCAAAATTTTTAATAAAAGGTAGTTTTTTTTAATTTTTTCTAATTACTTTTCGCATTTATTTTCTGCATTTATTTTCCGCACTTTTCTTTTTTGTTTTTTTTCTTATGGGTTCCTTATTCTTTTATCTTTCCTCGTTTACTTCGTTTTTCCCAATGAACGAGTAAATTCTCGCTTGTTAGGGTTTGCAGAAAAGGATAGTATAATGGATGAAAAAATCCCTTATCTTCTTCTTATATTTTAATTTTTATAAATTTTATCAAAGGAAGTCTTAACCCTCTTATTTGGGCGTGCTATCAATTCATGATAGTTGCGATCTCGATTTGAGATTCGTTAATACTTACTTTGTTGAGGGCTTCAGATCAATAGGGATAAATAGAAGGACAAGGGTCAGTAGAGGGAAACCCCTATCCCTCCAAGTATCATAATCCACATTCATCGCTATTTCTCTAGTATTAAATAATTAAAAAATAAAAAAAATTATTTTTAAAACTCAATCCTTTAACTACTCAATCCCAAAAACCCTAAAAGCCCTTCTGTTATAAAATTTTCAAATATCTTTAGTATAAAACGATAAAAATCACACATTTCCTTATTAACTCGTCTAAAATAAGAAAGATAGTTTGCCATTTCCCTGTGGACGACCCGTTCTCACTATCAGCTAGCTATTGCGACACCGTTATTGATTGCGGTAATTAGAAAACACAAAAATTCAATTTTTCATATCAATCAAATGGTGCAGTTATCGGGGAGATGGTGATATTATTTTTCTTGTTATTTAGATCGATTTCTAAACAAAACCAGAAAAAATAAAAATAGAAATAGAAATAAAAAACCGAATCTTGTATTTTTAACGATTCTTGTGTGAGTTTTGCAAGAAATATGGAGCACTTGGAGCGAACCAACAGAGATTCAAAGACTTTCAAATAGGAGCAGAGGAGTATTGGAGTTCAGATCCAAAAGTTAGAGAGCAAATCGCACCATTAGGCGGCAGAACCGTGGCGGAATAGCTTCATTGGCGACGGAACTGTGGCTAAATAGTAGAGTTAGGCCCCCAAATTTTTTGGTATCATTTCCTTTTCTTCCTCTATCATCTGAAACTCCAATAAACCGTTTTTACCTGCAGGATTCTTTGCAAATAGCGCCGCTAAAAAAATCTTTTTTCGTGTTTTAGATTTTGATTTGTTTTGCATATTTAAAACGGACATTAAGGGAAAAGAAACCCAAATTCAGATTAGGTGGGGATTTCATCACTTTTCCTAGGCCCCACAAATCACAAACAAGCATACGCATCACCCTACATTAATAAAAAATATCTAGACCAATGTTATAAGGACAATCGCGCTCAATTAGGATAAGAGAGGGTCGTGGGTAATTTATTACCTATTCGCATTTTTCTTATGGTGTCTAAGGCAAGTGTGACTACGAAAAGTGGCTTGCTTAATTAGGCCCGCTATTTCGGTGATTCGTATAGCGGATACCTCCCATTTACCTGGCTGCAAGATTGATAAGGAGGTGATAGAAGATTTATCCTACGTCTTGTCTTTTGGAAGTCTAGGAGCGGTCTACTGATTTGACCTAGGTGACCCTGGCTCTAGGGACTATTTGTGCATTTTGTGATTGGTTGATTCAAGTCTTGCATCCATCAATTTTGTCAAAGCAAAACCTTCTTAAAATCGTTCTCACCACTTTCTCACACGCAGCCACGTGCACTAAACCCGCTTAGTGCATGTTCGGCGGAACACGGGGTTCTAGCGCCCCTTTAGTCCACGTTTTTGCTGTCGACTCCGAGATCGATCCTTCTTCACCTTCTGTTTCTCCTTCATCTACCACATCTCTCGAGATAGACGGACCTCCACCAGGTTTTAACAACACCACGATACCACCACTTTTAGGTGCACAAATTCAAAATCCACCATACATTACTCTCCAAGACCGATGCTACCCCACACGCGGACCCCTTCCTACATGTCTTTCTCTTCCACCAGCCAATGAGGATAATTTCGAAATTAAACCCCACTTTATCAACTTGTTGCCCAAATTTCACAGGCTTGAATCTAACAATTCCTATATTTTTATAACCAAATTTCAAAACGTATGTGCAATGATGAGCACCACCCAGCTTTCGGGGGATGCTATGCGATTACGTATTCTCCCTTTTACCTTGTGCGATCATGCAAAGAAGTGGTTTTATAGCACCTCCTCACATTCCATCACCAAATTGGATGAATTTGGTAAAGTATTCTTTAAAAATTTATCCTAATCATAAGACTGCCTGCATTAGGAACGAGATCAATCAGTTTGCCCAACTTCCCAATGAACCCTTTTGGAAATGCTTTGAAAGGTTCAAAGATCCTCTTGTCCAATGCCCTCATCACGGATTTGAAAAATGGAAACTTTGCTAAATTATGTACAAGAGTGTTAATCCAGCGACAAAACAAATGCTAGAAACCATTTATCAATGTCATTTCATATCAAAATCCGACGAGGAGGCATGAAAATTTCTTCAAGATCTCGCCGAACAAACACTACAGTGGGAAAGCACAGGACGAACAACTTCATCTTCGTCTTCATCTAGGGCAGGTATCCATCAGCTCGACGCTTCTATCGCAATAAAAGCCAAAATGGCTGCGATGCAAAAGAAACTCGAAGCTATTGAAAGCAAATTCTCTTCAGCCTCCCTAAACCAAGTTTCTCTCCCCAAAACCGTGTGTGGTTGCTGTTTTGACTCATTACATTTAACTGAAGAATGTCCATTGAATCCTCCGTCTCAAGATTAAGAACAAACTAATGCTGCTTTTCAGCAACGACTTAGAAACGATCCTTATACATCTACATATAACCCGAGAAGGAGGAATCATCCTAATTTTGCTTGGAACCAAAACCAAACTCAAAACCAAAATCAAAATTAGTTCCAAAGTCAAAACAACTACCAAAGGCTTCCTCCACAGCAACAACAACCACCACAAGAAATTCAGCAGCCCTTTCAACCGCAACCATTCTAAAATCCGGCCAACAACTTTGCCCCTTATAACAATTCTTTCCAACCACAAAATAATGTTCCTCCTGTCGGTACCAACAAAATCTCTGCACTCAAAAGAAACTTAGAAGCTTTTATTAAACAATCCGTGCAAATGTCGGCTAGTTTAATTTCTTCTATCCAATCGTTGGTACAACACATTGCTTCTATGGTGAAAGTATCAAATCTATCGAAGCACAAATTGCATAGTTAAACGCAGCGATGAGTGGAAGAGAGAAAGGGAAACTTCCATCTTAATCTCTACCAAATCCCGACCACACACAAAATGCTAACGCTATTCTTAACCAACAAAATCATAATGTGAGTGCCGTAACTACGTTGAGATCGTGAAGAATGCTGAACAACCATGTTGGAGAACAAGTTGATAATTTCGATGACACACCGGCTACTACTTCTACTTCTTTTTCTTCTAATCAATCATCTTATCCCGAGCCCATTCTCCGTTCTCTACTGAGCTTGAACTCTCTGTCCACCTCCTTGAATGGATTACCACTCAGGCTACCCCAACTCCAATTTTGGGATCCATTCCATCTCCACAAACTTCTCCCTAAGTGTTGGACCCAACCTCTTTTAATAAAGCTCCTTTTCCAAACCGATTGAGGCCCAACAAACCAAGTCCACAGATGTAGAAAGTTGTGGAAATATTTAAGCAAGTTAACATTAATATTCCTCTCTTAGATACTATCCAAAAAGTTCCATCTTATGCAAAAAAATTTAAGGACTTGTGCACTAAGAAAAGTAAAACTCAAGTACCTAAAAAAGTTTTCTTATCAAGTAATGTGAGTGATGCTCTTACCCAAAATTTTCCCAAGAAATATAAGGACCCCGGTTGTCCTACAATTTCTATAACTATTGGAGGTAAAAACATCAATCGCGCTCTTCTCGATCTTGGTGCTAGTGTTAACTTGTTCCTTATTCTGTTTATGAACAATTAGGTATAGGAAAGTTGAAACCTACGCACTGCACTCTTTAGATGGCTGATCGATCTATCATCCACCCTAGGGTTGAGCTAGAGGACGTGTTGATTAAAGACGGGGAATTTATATTCCCTGTGGGCTTTATAGTTTTAGATACACAGCCTGTGGCGAATCCGCGGAGCTAAATCCCGGTGATTCTTGGTCGACCGTTTCTCGCAACCTCCAATGCGGTAATCAATTTTCGTAACGGTTCCGTGAACCTATCTTTTGGGAAGATAGCAATTGAACTTAACATTTTTAGGGTTGGAATTCAACCCTCCGAACTTTCTGCTCATATGATAGATATATATTACGTCCATGAGATAGCTTCCGACGGTTGTGAATTTGAGGATTTTTTGTTCTACGACAATGATCTCAACGCCACTAATGCATTATTGTTTGATCATGCCGCTTCTTACACGAATAGGGAATACGAAGGGTTCACTTTCTTTGATGATCTTGATTCACGGGACCCTTCTGTCAACAAGTCAACCCTCAAGTTCGAATCCTTTGACTTTTCGAACGAGTTAGTTGAGCTATCTGAGTCGGTCTCTTACACTGGCAATGAACCTCTCATAGAGTCCGAGCATCGATCCCTTATCCTACCTTCTATCGTCTCTCCGCCGATACTTGAACTCAAGCCGCTGTCGTCTCATCTTAAGTATGCATATTTAGGAGTGAATGAGTTTTTGCCCGTCATCATCTCAGCTTCTCTAGCCGAAAACCGGGGAAGACAAACGTCTTGCCTGAATTTGGGAGAAGATGCTATTTAGATTTATCCGTCCACCTCTCCGAAGATGCCAAGTTGATTTATGGCACCGGATATCGGAGGTTTGGACGGATGCGGCCGTTGTAGCAGACTTCATCAGATCCCCCCTCGTTGTGAGGGTTTTTGATTGTGGGGACGCGCTTCCCTGCAGGCGTAAGCCCCTGCAGTTAATTACGTTACCGCATCACGGTAACCACTTTCTCCCGCTCCAGAAGGTCATTTCGTGTCGTGTGTATTTGTTTGATTTTTGGTTGCCCGTAGATTGTATAAGGAGACTAATTTATGTTGTCGCCCGTAGGGCGTGGATTGGTCCAAATCCGTATCTTGTTAGATTTGGGTTTGGTTTGATTTAAGGATCGTTAATCTCATTTGGGATTAAGATCAACTTAAATGTTTGTTGAGGATACGTTAGTCTAATTTTAAGCTAAGATCTACTCAACGGGATTTTTAGGATCATTCAGACCCAACAAAAGAGCATTTGGGCTCTATTGTCTTAATTTAAGGACGTTGCAGTCCATAGCTAGTTTAAGAACATTGCGGTCTAAGGAGTTATTGGTTGTCGGGAACCACCACCTCTCTGAAGACGTTGAAGAATTACAACGACATATATCAGAGGTGTGGAGAGATGTTCCCTGGAACCAATGAATATTCATCAGAAGCTCGGTAGACTTGTTTGGGACTAAGACCACTCTGGAAAATAAAGAGCCCACATGCTCGGTTGATTAGGAGTTTGGCCAAACTTGGGGTCAGCCCAGTCATTTCATTTTTGAATAAAGTGTTAAACACTTGCTTGAGCTTGGTTCCCTTTCTGTGCTAACGATGCTGAGCATCCATATGGATTCTGACGCCCACACTTTATCTTGCTTTTCCCTTTTTTGTTTTTATGGAGTGTTAAACACTCTTTATGGCGCCCATGTATGGAGCACGTGAGGCGCTTAGTGCTAGGCGCCAGGCGTTGGACACCGGTTTATAAGTGCAGAGCATTTTATGCTAAATAGCGTCCACGTGAGGGGCACGTGGGGCGCTTGACGCTGAGCGCCAACCACTGAGTGCTAAGCACTCTTTATTAAGCGGAGCCCACGTGAGGGGCACGTGAGGCGCTCAGCGCTAACCACTGAGTGATAAGCACTCTTTATTGAGCAGCGCCCACGTGAGGACCACGTGAGGTGCTTGGCGCTGATTTTTCTTCGTGTATTATGTTCTGAAGAGTTCAATTCTCTGTTCTTCTCTGGATCTTCGATCCCCAAGAACAAATTCATCACCATGAGAATTAAATTCTCATTTGTGGGAGACTTGTATCATGGATCTCAGATCCAGGGAAAGAACTATGTTCTTTTATGAGGGTTAAACCCTTAGATATGCAAATGAGATACTCTGATCTCTATTACTTTTATTTACCTTGAAGAAAGTTCTTCTTCTTTCTTCTCTCTTAAAGCTTTCTTTTTTGCTTGCTTTTCTTTTTGAACTTGAAGTTTATGAGGGGTTTCGTGTTACAAGACTTGAAGTCTTGGGGCCTTTATATAGTGGAGGCAGGTTTATTGATTTAGTTAAAGAAATCTCTCATTGAGAGATCCTTAATTGATTTGGGGATTTTATCCACCATTGGATCTTTGATCCAAGGACTTCTGTTTTACAGAAGATATTTTTCTTGTTTTTAACAATATTGGGAAAATATTTTCCCATACAGAACTTATTCTGTAGCTTGGTGATTTTTAATCACCATTGGATTTTTAATCCAACGGTGCTCTGTTTACAGAGAATGATCTTTCTCATTTAGAAAGATTTAAGGAATATTTTCTCAACAGAATTTAATTCTGTATTTTGATGATTTATCATCTCCGTTGGATCTTTGATCCAATGGCAGAGAACTTTTAGTTCTGGCGTCGGCACCCTCGTGCAAGACACGCGAGGAGCTGCCTCAGAGTTTTTAACTCTTGGCGCTGGCGCCCTCGTGAAAGGCACGTGAGACACTGCCTCATAGTTTTTCACTCTTGGGGCTGGCGCCCTCGTGCAAGGCACGTGAGGCGCTGGCGCCCTCATGCAAGGCACGTGAGGCAGCGCCTCTTTTAAATTTTGAACTGGGATTTGCTCTTTTATTGGGGGGAAACAAATTCCCCCTACCATTGAGCTCATGCGGCTTACACGTGAGTGCAGCGGTGGCAGCTCTTCTACCGTTGGATCTTCTTGGAAGTTGAATCGTCTTCCTATGCCTATAAGTAAGGCTTTTGGCCCTTGAGATGACTGTTGTTCATCTTATTTTGTTCTTCCTTCTTCTGAGAATTTAATTCTCCTTTAAGATCTTAGATCTCTGCCCAAAGAAATTCTTTCTTGAGTTAGAACTCTGCCCAAAATTTTGGTAAGGATCATAATCAAACACATTAATCAGAGCTTTGCTCTTCTTAAATCACAGATCTTTAAGATGTATTTTTAGGGTTTCTTTAACCCGTTAATTAGAACACTGTTCATCTTTCATGAAGAACTCTTAAGAGTTTGTTTTGCAGATCTTTAAAGATCTTGGGATTTTGCTATGTAAAAATCTTTGCTTTTGAGGGTTTTGGTAGATTATACTATTGTTTTTACAGAGCATAGCTCTTAGAAAAAAATTTTGGGGGAATTTTATTCCCTCTTAATTAGAGTTGACAGATGTGAAATTTGTTTGCAGAGCACAGCTCTCGAGGGGAGTTTAACTCTTTGACCCAATGAGGTTTCTCATTAAATGAAAATCCTCTCAAGATTTCATCGTTAATGAGTGACTGCCCCATCAATGATGGGACGTCATCATGATCTTATTTTAGACTCTAAGAATCTTGATTTTTAATTGCTAATCTTTTATTGAATTTTCTTTCCAGATACTATGGCTGTTTATCTGTATGATCTTGACGAGATTATCTCCTATGAAGACATTCGCGTCCAAGGCCGCTGTCAAGACCAGGAGTTTACGGATGCCCACTGCGCTGAGGTGATAGGTCGCTTTGATGAACATAACGGTCGACTACTCCCCCGTCGCTCCGCTCTTTTCAAAATTATCGTGGGGGCGATTTGGGAGGCACTTCCTGAATTTAACGAGGCCATGCCGCTTGAGGTGCTTGATGATGCCGAAGACAAGGTGCACTCAGTATATCTGATGGGCCTGATCTCGAAGAGGTGGCGAGATGATCTTTTCGATATTTTGCATCAGGTCTTCTAACAGACGGCGATAATCTCCTCCTACCAGAGGACGGACGATATCAGCGGGAATCCCGACGCTTGCATTTATGAGAAAATGCATAAGAAAATGGTCAGAGAAGCCAGAAACATTTTTCTCGGACTTGCTTCTGAATTCTTAAATCCATGTCTAAGATTCAGTGTCCTTCCTCTGTAAACATTTTCATGATATTTTGTTTTGTTGTTACCACTGATGTATAAATTTTCTCAAGTATAAATGGCAAAATTTCCCTTTCTTTTATACCACTGCTCATAGGTGCCTCATGTGAAGTAGTAGTTACTCATATATAAAATGTCAGGGCCCCCGTGTTATTCGTGCGAGGCACGTGAGGCGCTGTCTCAGAGTTTTTAACTCTCGGTGCTAGCGCCCTCGCGCAAGGCACGTGAGGCACTACCTCGTTACTGAAGGTGTCTTTTCACCTTCTTTCTCTGTTTCCTATGGGTCAACTATCTTGTTCCCAATGCCCCCTTTTCCGGCCTTGGAAATAGTTCCACTGTGCACAAAATTTTCCGTGCGTTGATTTGAACATTTCTCTTTATAAACCGAAGCTATGCCTTCCTTCTTCTCTTCAAAGAGAAACCCATTTTTATTAACAAAACTCAAACAAACCAAGAGCTATGGCCTGCAATCGTCCTCATGCTTGTCGGCAACCATGGGAGGTGCCCATCGAGGAAACGATTCCTCGCTTTGCTGCACAGTTAGTAGACCTACTTCTTACCGATGCTCAGTGTGACGTGGTGATGTATGAGCTCCTGACTCGTAGGGGCTTTCCTCTTCATATGGGCTCCATTTGGCTCCGGATGATCTTTCTATCCGTGCTTGCCGACATCCCTCCTCATCCGGCAGAGATGACTCCGGCGATTCTCGATGCGGCGGAGGATAAGATTGAGTGCTTTCACGAGGCGTGTTTGATTACCCCGTCATTGAAGGACCAATCAGTTCAGCTGCTAAGCCAAATACAGTCTCAACGGGATATCATGTCCGCCTTCGCTGATGAGCACGGTGCTAATCAATGTGGAGCAACTTCTCACGAAGACCACCGCTTCAACATGGTGGAGAGGGCAGAGAGAGAATTGGAGAACTTTGTATTTTATTTTGTCAACCCCTGTATCTCTGATCCCATATTTGGTGATCTCTTCCCCGTAGAGTAGTATGTTTACATCAATGTATTTCTCTTATTATTGACTGTTGAATGTTTCTTGTTAAATGCTTCCTTTTCATCGCATATTCATATATGTATCTCGCCTCTGTGCATGAGATTTATACTTTACCCTTAGGTATTTTTGCTAAGTGTGAGCACCATTGTAGTGTCGTACATAAATCAGCACGTTTTGGACACCATTTCCATTGAATCAGGCACGCCGTTGTGAATGAATGCTTAGTAAGGCGTGAACCAAAGACTCTCCTTACTGCCTTGCACAGTACATGATTGGTGCTCATGGGTTGCGCCTTTCTGTCTTGACTGGAGATGAAATAATCTATATACTCATTCCGGAGTTTGCTTAGTTTACCTTCTATGTTGACATTCGACTATAATTTATTTTGCAGCAATTGTACCTGCTCCAGCTCCTTTTGAGTCTCGCATTCCAATGCCCGTAGGGACCTTCACTAAACGCATATCTTCCAGGGACGCCGCAAATAGCTGGCGAATGTTGAGCGAATTTATCGAAGATCTCGATGCTGAGGCCCTCAGTTCTGCCACGGATTTTTCCTTTGAAGTCAATCCAATGCTGGCGACACTTGTGAACTTCCATGATGAAGATCTCATCGGCTCTTTGGTTGATTACTGCAAAAATATCGAGGCTTTCCTGCACGAGATTGAGCTCAAGCGTCTCGCTCCTGAAGTATTAGCTTCGAACTCTCAGCGAGCTGCGTGGGTCAAGCATAGTATTCCTTTCATGCGCCATTTCGAACAAGAGGCGACCCTGAGACGAAAGGAACATGAGGTGGCTTCCAGCGAATCTGTCTGATTGTGGGACCAAATTGAAGTGAATACTGCACAGCTAAAAGTTGTTTTTGACAACCTCCAAAGATGTATTTCGGATGGGTTAACGCTGAGGCGGACGCTTGACTTCGCCGAGCGGGTCATGAAAGACTGCGAAGCTGCTATGCTAGAAGCCGATGGGGAGCTTTTGTCCTGTTTACGGCAACGGGCTCAAGTTGAAGCGGAGTTGGCCGCGGTGGCTGATCACGAGAAAGGATTGAGAGGAGCGCGCGAGCGGCTTGCTGATTTATTGAAGATACCTCCTCCTCAATAACCGCCTTTGTACCTCCTTTTTTTTGTACTGACTGTAAACTTGTGATTTATGAATAACATGTATTTATTTTGATTCATTTATGAAATGTATCTTGTATTCACTTGAATTCATGAATAAAAGACATATATTATTTCATATTGGCGTGTCCCTTTGGCAAATGTGGCCCGTAGATAGTCTATCTTGATCTCCTTGCAGGGCAGCGATGGCTTAGGAAACAGATTCAGATCTGCCGTCTAAGACTTTTCAACTTTATGAGCCGTAAGGGTCTCATAAAGACTTTTCTCCCTACGAGTCGTGAGGATCCCGTAGGTGTGTTTTCTCCGTAGGAGTCGTGAGGACTTCTAAGTGCATTTTCTCTTGAGAGTTTTAAGGATCTCACAAGAGAATTTTCCCCCTTACAAGTCGAGAGGACTTGTAAGTGGTTATTTCCCTCCTCGTCAATATTCGATTTTGGAGAGTGTGGCCCATGGATAGTATGCAATAGTCCATCTTGGGCCGACTTGTAGGGCCCCAGTGCTTAGGAGACAGGTTGATATCCTCGTTGCCTAAGGCTTTTCCCTGCGGGTCGAGACGAGTCGAGAAATTCTCACAGGAACATTATTTTCCCCACGAGTCGAGACGAATCAAGAAGTTCTCGCAAGGATGTCCTAACGCCACAGTTAACTCCTGCTAATAGAAGTTCGTTAGGGTCTGTGATACTAGGGTTTTTTACCCGTCGTACCATCGCGTTGGCCGATGTATTCCCCGATATGCAATCTTGCTGTTCGAGTAGCCCCGCGACTGTCGTGTCTCTGATCCCTTCGGGGGCTGGACAAGAAGTCTTCAAGTAATCTTCCAGGTGATATTACCGTCGGAAGAGAAAGCGTTAGGGATATTCCATGCCACTTTTTACTTGAGGTTAGGCTCAGTTTGGGGTGCCCCGATGAGTCACGACCACTCCGCGCTGGTATGGGATGATCTCCGATAGTCTTTCAGGTCTCATTTGAGTTGTCGTCAAGACTCTGAAGCGAGGGATTTTCCTTGGCTTCATTTGTTGACATTGTGTCTGCAATATTGCGATGAATGTCTAGGTTGTCTCTGGGTTGTCTGTGAACCATCGAGATTTGGAACTAGGGGACTTTGCCATGGCTCCATTTGTTGATGTCGCGTCTGCATCCTGCTGGAGGGAGGAAGAACGCTGTTGTTGATCTCTAGTCTGTAGATGTTGCTATCGAGACTTGGAACTGTGGACTCTGCCATGGCTCCGAGGTAATCTCTAGGCTGTCCGTGAACCGTCGAGATTTGGAACTAGGGGACTTTGCCATGGCTCCACCGTTTTAACCCTGGGGTCGGTTGTTGACGTTACATCTGCATCCTGCTGGAGTGAGAAGGAACATCGTTGTTGATCTCTAGGCTATAGATGTTGCCGTCGAGACCCTGGAGCTAGGGATGTTCCTTCACTTCGTTTGTTGACATTGTGTTTGCTATATTGCGACGAATGTCGAGGTTGTTTTTAGGTTGTCTATGAACCGTCGAGTCTTGGAACTAGGGACTTTGCCATGGATCCACTTTGTTGACGTCGCGTCTGCATCCTGCTGGAGGGAGGAAGAACGCTGTTGTTGATCTTTAGGCTATAGATGTTGCCGTTAAGACCTGGCTCTCCTTCTGATGGAGCCTGGTAGGGAAATGTAGTTTCCTTTTCGTTTGTGCCCATGGATTGTGTACAGGGGTCGATATTGACTCACCTACAGGGCAGAAGTTTTATTTTTTTGTTTCTTTCCACAATGCTCTATCATTTCAGCTTTTTATATTGCAAAAGTCGCGATTGCCTAATCATTTCGGCTATTTTATCGCGGCACCCAATCATTTCGGCTGTTTTTCTTTTTACTCGCTGCTTTTTATTGTGAGTTGCCCAAACATTTCGGCTATTTTATATGCATATATTTTGCTCGCAGATTTTTATATTGCAAGTTGCCCTATCATTTCGGCTATTTCATATGAATTTTTTGCTCACTAATTTTTATTGCGAGTATGGAACTCGAGATCTGACACCAATTTTGGCATAGCATCGCTGTGACTGGAATGTTGCTAGGAGCGAATCATCATTTGCCTTAAGAGGACTTGGAATTTGCTACCAATTTAGGCATCAGCATCGCTACGACTGGAATGATGCCAGGAGCGAATCATCATTTGCCTTTGCTGATTTAAACAAAAGTGACTTAGCAAACAGGGTTAGGATCCTGCCGACTAAGGCTTTTGACTTCATGAGCCGTAAGGGTCTCATAAAGGTATTTCTCCCTACAAGTCGTGAGGATCTCGTAAGTGTATTTTCTCCTTAGGAGTCATAAGGATTCCTAAGTGATATTTTCTCTTATGAGTCGTAAGGATCTCACAAGAGTGTTTTCTTATTGCAGGTCGAGAGGACCTATAAGTGTTGTTCACCAAATAGGGAAATTTCGCACCATGGGTGGAACTGGGAGAGGGAACGTTTATTCGTGCCCGTGGATTGTATACAAGGGATCGATGTTGACCGCGTATAGGGGTACTTGGGGAATGTGATGGTTTAAGAACAGGTTCATATCCCTGTAACTTAAGGCTTTCGAATCCTATGAGTCGTAAGGGTCTCATGGGGGGATTCTCCTTACGAGTCATGAGGATCTCGTAAGTGCAATTTCTCCATAGGAATCGTGGGGATCCCTAAGTGTGTCGCTCCCTTTTGTGAGTCATAAGAATCTCACGCAGGTATTTTCTCCTTACAAGGTCGAGAGGACCTTGCAAGTGTGCATGAATTTTTTTACGAGTCTGCGCCCTTGCGGGTTTTCATAAACTCGCCGGCAGTCCTGCTGTTTTTACTCACGGAGCCCTTTCGGGTTTTCATCCGTGACCATTTCGCTTATGGATGCACCGTTTTTTTTTACAACGAGATTGCGCCCTTTCAGGTTTTCACAAGCTCGCCGATAGCCCTGCTGTTTTACTCACGACGCCCTTTCGGGTTTTCATCTGTGCCCATTTCGCTTGTGGACGTACCCTTTTTTTTGCGATCATGGTGGGACTTCGCCACCGGGGTAGCTGTGTAGCCAGCGGGATTTGAGTTGCAGTTTTTGTCGCTGGGACCTGTGGACTTGAATTCCACTATCGCCGTGTTTGAGGCGACGTATTTAGTTTAAGGACATTACGGTCCATTCTTAGTTTAGGGACATCTCGGTCCATAGCTTCGAGGCGAAGTTTTGCCGGATACTACTTACAGAGTGCTGACTCAGGAAGATAGCTAGCGGACATGATCATCGTCATCTAACGTTAAACTGAGTTATGACTTGTCAGGGGTAGTATTTCTTAAGGAAGCGGTCGTTTATTGGCCGGAAGGGTCTTTCGCCATACATATCCATGAGCAAATAGGCACCACCTTGATAAACCTTGTCTATGACGTATTGGCCCTCATAGTTCGGCTCGAATTTCCCCCGTTTGGCACGGTTGGAGATCATAGGTCTTTTGACAACTAGCACGAGTTCGCCTTGGCAGAATGCTCTCGGCCTAGTTAGTCTTTCGTATGAGCACGTCATACATTGTTTTGTAAGCTTCTACGTTTTGCTGCGCCATGAGACGAATTTCATCGAGGGCATCGAGCTCCTCAAGCCGAAGGTAGGAATTTTCTTCATCCGTCAGCTCATGTCGGACCGCCACTTGTAAAGAGGGTAGTTCTATCTCCAAGGGGAGAACCGCTTCTGTTCCGAATACCAACGCGAACAGCGTGGTATTCGTGGCTGTTTTGAACGTAGTTCGATAAGCCCAGAGAGCTTCATGCAATCTCTCGTGCCAGTCCTTTCTGTTTCTGGACACCATCTTCTTTATGATCTTCGTCAAGCTTTTGTTGAAAGCTTCAGCTAGACCATTAGCTCGGGGATTATAGACTGAAGAGTATATCCAATCTATATTATGTTGCTACGCGAAGCGGCTGATCTTATGGCTTCTGTAGGCCGGCCCATTATCCGAGATGATCCATCGCGGAGTGCCGAACCGGTAAATGACATGTGTCCTGAAGAATGGACGATGTTCTCCATCTTCACCCTTCTCAGCGGTACTGCTTCTGCCCATTTCGAGAAGTAATCGGTTGTCGCCAATATGAACCGATGTCCCTTGGATGATGTTGGTTCGATAGGCCCGATTATATCGGTTCCCCACATCTCGAACGGCCAGCTTGCCAGTGTTGGGTATAGCGGATTCGGATGCTGGTGGATGAAATCCCTGTGAATCTGGCACGAGTGACACCGCTTCGCATATTCGAGGCAGTCTTGAATCATCGTGGGCCAATAGTAACCCATCATTTTGATCTTCAGCTTCATCTTTGCCCGGCTTGATGAGAACTGCAGAGTCCGTCGTGAGTTTCTTGGACGACCCTTTTTGCTTCTTCTGGTCCCAGGCATCTCAGTCACAGACAGTCAAACGATCTCTTATATAGAGTATCATTAAGGCGAAGGACAAGGCTCATTTCATGTGCTGATGTCTTGACGACGCGTCTTCAGGTGTCCGATAGGATTTGAAGTAATCTATGAAGACTTCTCTCCAATCCTTAGCCTTTTCTTTGTCCTCTACTTGGAAGGCCGCTTGTTTGGTCGCTTCCTCTTCTTCGGACGACTCAGGAGATATTTCTGCTGGTGCGAGAATCCGGCGGCTTTGCACAATGATCCTTACGTCATCGAGGTTTTCGTCGGCCAGTTCTTTAGCGAGCTTGGCTAACGCATCTGCCTTGCTATTTTCCATCCGTGGTATGCTTTCAAGGACGTAAGAGGGGATTTGAGTCAGCAGTTGATGCACTCTTTCGCCATATTTTACCAACTCTGGCTTGTACGTCTAATAGTCGCCCTTTACTTGGCTAACGACCAGCTGGGAGTCTAAATATATGAGGAGGTTCTCGATTCCCATGTCAATGGCGATCTTGAGACCTGTTATTAGAGCCTCGTATTCAGCCTCGTTGTTTGTCCTTGGCTCTGTTAAGGAAATGGCGAAACGCATTATCCCTCCTTGCGGAGTCACGAGGATAAGGCCCACCCCGGCTTTGATTATGGGGGTATTTTGCTTTTGCTTCTTCATAGACGATTCTCCATCGAAATAAAGTTCCTATCGGGTATCACTCCCTTCTTTCTTCTCGTCGATTGTATCGAACGCATGTTCATCCGGCAGCTCGCAATTTAAAGGAGAGTCAGCGGGTATCGGATGCTCTGCGAGAAAGTCGGCGATGGCCTGGCCTTTCACTGCCTTGAGAGGTCGATAGATTATCGAGAATTCCATCAAAAGGAGGGTCCATTTAGTAAGCCTTGCTGTTAGTATGGCTCTTGACATCAAATATTTGAGAGGATCCACCTTTGATATGAGATGCATCTTATGCGCCAAGGTATAATGTCGGAGCTTCGTTACCGCGAAGATTAATGCCAGGCAATGCTTTTCAATGGGGGAGTAGTTGTTTTTTGCCACCAGGAGAACTCGACTCAAATAGTAGAGGGCTCTCTCATTTCCCTGATCGTTCTCCTATGCCCATAGCGCGTCTAAAGAACCTTTAAGGGCTGTTGTGTATAGGATGAAGGGCTTTCCTTTGACCGGAGCGGTCAGTACCGGCGGGTTCTGCAGGTATTACTTGATTTCGTCTAGCGCATTTTGGCATTTATGATCCCAAACGAACGAGGTCCCCTTCTTCATTAGATGGCTGTAGGGGCGGCATTTTCCGGAAAGGTTAGTTATGAACCGCCGGATATACACGAGCTTTCCTTGGAGAGACCACAATTGTTTGAGAGTTGCTGGCGTGGGAATTTCCATGATCGCCTTGATCTTCAATGGGTCTATTTCGATGCCTCGGTGTCGTATGATGAATCCTAGGAACTTTCCTGAGGATACTCCAAACGCGCATTTCAGATGATTCATCTTCAGATTATATTTCCGAAGGCGCTGGAACACTATTTTCAGATGCCCCCAGTGCTCCTCGTACGATTTGCTTTTCACTACAAGGTCGTCGATATAACATTCGACAATCTCGTATATGAGGTCATCGAAGATCTTTGTCATGGCCCTCTGGTAGGTAGCGCCAGCGTTCTTCAGACCGAAAGGCATCACTTTATAGCAGAATATGCCTAGCGAGTCCGGAAGGCAGTATGCTTTTGGTCTTCAAGATGCATCTTTATTTGATTGTACCCTGAAGATCCATCCATGAAGGAGAAGACTTCATGAGTGGACGTATTATCGATCATCATCTCGGTAACCGGTACGGGGAAGTCATCCTTCGGGCAAACCTTGTTGAGATCTCGGAAGTCCACGCAGATTCGTACTGTCCCATTTTTCTTCATCACTGGGACAATGTTGGCGATCCAGTCGGGATATTGAACTTCCTGGATGAAGCCGGAGTCAATTAGCTTCTTGACTTCGGCGTTGATGCTCATTTCAAGTTTGAGCCGCATTCTTCTTGGCACCTGTTTGACTGAGTTGACGTCCGGTGATATCGCCAGTTTATGCACAGCTATCTCTGGATCTAATCCCGGCATCTCGGAATAGTTCCATGCGAAACAGTCTTTATACTGTATAAGCACGTCTTTTAGTGTAGCCACCTACTCTTTAGACAGTAGCTCACTGACGAATGTTGGCCTTAGGTCGTTTGTCGTACCCAAGTTGATTTTTCTCAGGTTGTCCGCTGTGGTGTGTATCCCATCTTCCAGCTCTTTTGGTGCCAGTGGAAATTCTGAAATCATTTCGTCCTCATCTTCATTTGCGAAGCACTAGAAGAGGTCATCCATATTCTCATGCTCTCCCTACTTTGAGAATGTTATCATGTGGCAGGTGCGAGCTCTTTTCCAAGCTCGATACTGATCTGGACTTTCCTTCGCAGTGTAGGCTATTCTTGGCTCATGTTCATGGCGGGGCTACTCTCCAACTATCGGATAGAGCGAACTTACCTTGCTGATACTGGTCTTCGACCCAGTCTTTGAAGGTGAAGCAATCTTCAATAGGATGTATTACTACTCGGTGGTAGGAGCAATAATCCGGGTGATGGACCTCGTTTACTCGTTCGAGGTGCTTGGACTCCGGGAGTGTCATCATTTGGTGCTTCATGACAAGGTTGAATATCTTCCTTGTCTTGTCTTGGGGGAAAGAATATTCCCGACCCATCTTTTTCATTAGCGATGAGTTCCAGCGGACCTTTTCTCGATCGCGCGGCTTCTTAGATCCGCTTCGCTGTTTTTGGACGTCATTCCCGTTCTTCACCTTGTTGTTGCTTATACGTCGAGCTTTCTTTTTGCCACGAGAGCGCACAGCGGGTTGAGGGTGAAGGGGATCATCATCCTCCGTAGCCTGCTGAATGATACGTTGCATCCTGGATTTTTCGTAAATGGCAATTTCGCGGCTGTGGTCATCCCGAACCTTTTGACCTGCTTCTATTATTAGCTTGTCAATTTGTTCTTCGAATGACGGGCTTAGTATTCCCACGGCGGGACTCTGGTTCGATGTCAGCGCTATCTGAAAATGTATTGGCTTCTCCACTAGAGTTATTTATGACATGGCAACCATGGTATCGTTCCCGTTTCTTGGACCGAACGTATCCAAGCCCAGCCATCTCCATCCTCCCATTGGGCATTTTTCGCTGAGTCCCGGGGACGTCCCAAATCTTGTTGTAGAACTGGGCTTGTCGAGCGATCTGTTTGAAGGATATGCCTTGGCATCTCAATAGCCTTTTCAGTCCTTCTGCATAGTATCAGGGCAGATGAATTGGTTGAAGCCTGTCGAGTGCAGAATCGGCACCATGCCAGATTTCTTTCTCCACTTTATTCTCCATGGATTGGTAGAAGAGGATCACATTTTCACTTTTTCTCTTAGGAGGAACGTAGAAAGTCTGCAACTCTTGCACGCCGTACGCATCGAGCGCATCAAGTTCTCTATAATGGTGTTATGGAACCATGGTGATTTGCAAGCTCTGATCATCTCCAATGAAGGTTTGTATTGATGGAAGAACAGAGAATACTGTGTTGACTTCATCTTCAGAGTCGCTGCCGAAGACCAAAATAGGCGTAGACGGTCCTGGCCCGCTGTCTTGGGGTTGCTCCGAGAAGACCATCTCTTCATCATCTTCGGTATCTCTCCCAAAGATCGGGATGGTGGCGACAACATTTTGTTTAATCTCTGGTTTACGACATCTTTTCGTGTCTTCGAAGTCTAGTAGGAAGTACTTAGTGTCTTCATACTTACGGACTTCATTTACGGAGAATGGGTTTAGCTCCCCTGTAACTGTGTACTCGAGGCCGTTTTTGAAGTACTTCATACACTGATGTTGTGTAGAAGGGATGATGTTGTATTTATATAACCAAGGCCTACCGGGCAAAGCATTGTAGCAAGTCTTAGCGTCGATGACGTAAAACTTGATGTCAGTGATGAGCATCCCGAAGCGTAATGTCAATATTACAGATCCAAGTGTCCGTAATGACTGCGAGTCGAACCCAGAGATAGTAATTTTATCCTTGGCCAGGTGTTGAACGTTCATGCAAATCTCCTTCAACACTCTCACATTGAGAAAGTTGACAGAGGATCCGTTGTCAACCAGGATCTTCCCTATCTTGATGTCGTGGCAGTACCCAGTGACATATAGAGGGCGGTTGTGCTCGCACATTCCGAGGAGGATATCTTCATCGCCGAATGTGATGTCAGCTATGTGAACTTCTTCCAGCTAGTCTTTCATCTTTTCTTCTTCAAGGAAGGCTTGAAACTGATCGGGCTCTTGTAATGCGTTGATCAGAGAATCTCATGCCTCTTTGGACATGAGGAGAGCATCCAGTATGTTGAGTTGTGAAGGTATCTTCGACATTGTAATCCACCATGTTCTTCTTATGCGGGTCCTTGGCTGCAAGCTCTTTGACAACTCCGTCATCGAGGGTAATTTCCTCAGGGACTTTTTCTTTCCCCTTGTCTCTTTTGCCCGAACCTTTGTTTATAGGCCCGAGGTTATTCTCAGGTAGCGTGCGGTTATGTAGCTGAATGTTCTCGCATTTCTTCACCTCTTCTTCTTTTCCAGAGGTGGATTCCTTGAAGAGAGGGGCGAGGGCCATTTCTTCATTAGAATTGCTCTCGAAGGTAAGAACTTAAGATTTTCCTTTTGTTAAAATGGCATCAACCATGTCACGCCCCGCTTCCCGGAATACGGTGAAGGGGACGCGACTAGGCCGCTACGTATTTACTCAGAAGTAAATACGCTAAGCGTAACTAAGCAATATAAAAGGAATATACACAAGAGACAAATGTAACGAACATCAACTTTATTTATTAACATTCTTTTACAGTACATGGAAAAGTAAATACATCTGAATGAAAGCAATGCCTAAACAGTGGCATAACAGAAATGGAAAGTACTGAAATGAAATGTGTACAATGAATCTAAAGCTCTGGGTCGTAGGCTAGCTGATCCAAGTCCTCGCTGGTAGGTTCGATCTCCTGAAGGTCCGAACCACCTGACAACATTCCAAAGAAGAAAGAGAAGGAATGTCGTCAGCGAACAATCGCTCGGTAAGTCCCAAAGATGAGAGAGAAATAGAATAGACGGAGAGAGTGTAACTTTTAAACTTGTATTATATTGTGATAATATTGTATTTAGTGTTAACGTTGTTGTTTGTAGCTTGGTACAGAAGAGGCCAGTGTATACGAGAGGAGTTTCAGTAGACCGGAGACTAAGGTGAACGGAATGTACAAGGAACCGTTTATGCCATGGTATAACAGCAATGGAATACAGGTTAGGTGTTTTAATTCTTTCAGTCTCGTGCCACTTCTAACACCTTCCGTACCAATCTACCCCTTAAACTCCACGATATCTTGATTGTATTGTTTGTATTATATTATCTTGTAATTGAATTGTATAGATTGATGACTTTCCGAAACCATGATATCAGTAAATGGATGTAACTGGAGAATCATGTAGATGAAAGTATATCCATGGTTCGGTTCGGTCAATACAGATTGAATAGATTGAACAGATTGATTATATGGATTCATGAATGCATATTGAATTGTAGTTTGTATTTGAATCATATTCAAGTCAGATTATTTATAATGAGACACGGTCTGAGGCAGACAATTAGAAAATAAATTGAAATCCCGAATTAAATTTTGGTGTTATCGGTAACCGTTGCACATGGACGGCAGTATTTGTGTCTTTTTCAAAGACGATTACCGTGTTGATAACACCGTTTATTAAGTTGTCTACCTTAAATAGGCAAGCACTCATATCTCCGGCTCTCTGAGGCTCAAGAGACTGGTCCCGCTTAAACCTATGTTTACTAGGGTCCTTATTGTAATTTATAAAACTTGAGCGGGGTTTATGTAAAAATAATTTTGTATAATTTTCAAAATAGACCCCAAGTATTTAATTATCGTCTATAGGGTTTTCATAGATATAGATTTTATATATGTGACATTTCTAGTGAATAAAACCTAGTTTCATAATATATGGTATTTAATTGTAAAGTATTGAACTTGTATGGAATTGCATGGTAATTTCATGTAAAGTGATTCTTTTGATTTAGAAAAGTTGGAATATTTATATTATATCAAAAATTAGATAATTTGATGATACATACATACATATATATATATATATATATATATATATAATAATTTTAATTTATTATTTTTCTAGAAATCTCATTTTCTTAAGATATTTGTATTTTTTAATCTTTCGAGATTGTATGCTCCTTGCGGAGGTCTGCATTTCGCACTACTAAGCCCGAGAATGTACGATAATCCACACCATCCCGAACGGGTTCCCCAAAATGGGTTGTAGCGGCGCTTTGAAAAGATTTGTTTAAAATACATAATCTTGTAGAAAAGGGTTTTAATAGTAAAAAGTATTTATGTATAAAATTGCATTTTCCCGTATTCTATGTTCCCGAAAGGCATCGTGCTATATTGCATATGAGTATTGTGAGGAGGTAGGTCATTACCTCGTGATCTATTTAAAGGTATAGCAAGGAATTATGATGTTTAATGTCGAAACTAAAATACATGGTATTTTTCTGAAAAGATGCGATAAAAATTACAACATACATTCTTTTAATATGAAACTTGTTCAATATGTCTTGTTAATGTTTAATGGTCATGATGTGCAAGTTTGGTATTGTTGTATTTAAGAAAATTGGAACTTTTTAAAGAAAACCGAATCAGAAGTCGGATTAACTCCGCTTCCGTCGGGTTTTAGAAATACAAGTTTTTAGAATAGAAAGATAGGAAGGAGGAGGAACTTACTGGATTTAAGATTAGAGAAGAGGAAGAGGGAGTGGTAGGAGGTGCCGGTGCGTCGTTTCGTCGCCTGGAGCTCCTAGGGTCGTCGTCGGAAGTTCACCGGAGCTTCGCCCTTCGCTAACTCCACTTGTACACAAAAGTTCTAGAGAATTTTCTTGAGAGTTTGGACAGAGTTTATGAGTGAGGGGGTGTGAATTGGAGTGGTATTTATAGGAAAAGATTAGGGTTAGGGTTTAATAAAAAAATTGCATTTAAATTGCATTAAAATAGAGATTAAAGGGATTTTATGGTCTCTAGAATAATGCAAGGAAATTAAACATGACAGGGGTTATAGGGAGGCCAAAAGGCACAGGAGTTAAGAAGGAAGAATCAGAGTTGGGGCGAGTAGACCCAGCGGCGCCGGCCGAGTCAGCCGCGCCACCGGCCCGATCCGGCCGAGTCAGGCCGGGTCTTGGGGCCACGTGTCCCTTGCCGATTTGTCTACCTCCTGGGCCAGTTTGTTTTATATGTGACTTTTGGTTTTTACGAGTTATGCACGTGTGGACTCTTGGGATTCTAAAATGATTAAAAGAAATCAATATAAAAAATAATGTGGGTGATGGGATTTGAACTATGGTGCTTTGGTTCAGCAGTGTAAGGTTTTACCAATGAGCTACAAGCTCCTTCTTGCTGTTCAAAAGTAATTCAAATACTTATAGTACTCACAGGAAATGTAAATACCCCAAGTATACATAAATTTTAAATGAATTTTATGTACACTAAAATTGGAGTTGTTACAAACTATATGATAGTTACCGGCTGTTCCTTTACGCTCATCTGTCGTGCTTCTCTGTTCCCGACGAGCTTTGCGCTTCATCCGCTTGAAATGTTGTCCGTGGGCAACGTATCCCTGCCACCACTTCTTAAAAGCACTGCACTCTTTGGTAGGGTGTGCGACCCTCCGATGGTACAAGCAGTAGTTCGGATGTACATCCACTTCATCGAGGCATGTACTCCCGGGAGCATTTCCTTTGACCAGTGGCAGTTTCATTCCCATTGACAGAGCTTTGGCGAACTGCTTCCCTACCTTGATTCTGCTCTTGCTGGTCGCAGGTGCGCTTCGATCCGGTTGGGGTACTTTATGACTTCTCATTACCGGAGCATCTTCAGCTTAACGCCGACGCTTGGCCTTTTTGTATATAGCTGTTTCACGTCCTCGGTCAGCTTTGCTCCTTTGGAGGGCTTCGTTCAGCATCTTGTCGATCAGGTCATTTGACGGTTCCAGGGATTTTGGTTCTGGATCTGCCCCCGGTTTCTCTACGTCAGGAGCTTCTTTGCCATTTACCGACGAGTGAGAGATCATGTGGCAACTCATAATTCTCGGGTTCTCCTGACGAGTCATCTCCTTCATCAATGTCACTGTCTCCGTTCTCAAGAATATGCTTGAGGAATTCTTCCAGTGTGACTGGGATCCGCGCTTTTTGGTTGTATTCCTCCAATGCGTCGATGTACCTTTGCAGATCTGTACGATTGTCGTCGAGCTGTACAGGCTTCTTGGTCTTCTTCTTTTTCTTTGAAGACTTCGAAGGTTTGGCCTAGAGGTTTTGCCCATCGTTACCAACTTTTGGCGTTGGGTACGGTTTCAACATCCCCTCAATGATCTCGGGCTCCAACGGGCTTTTCCACCTGATTGCCGGGTATGCTTGAAGATCTTTCAGTATTCTTTTAGTTTTAGCCGAAAGAACAATTTCCCACGAGGCTTCTTCTATAAATGAGCATGATGCCCCCGGCGTGTCCACCTTTTTAGGAGCGTGCTGCTGTTGTGGGTTTACTTTCCAGTTTTCGGACAGTACGAACTTACCTAGTTGGTACTGGTCCTCAACCCAGTTTTTGAAGACGTAGCAATTTTCGATTGGGTGGCCCACTATTCTGTGGTAGGGGTAGTAGTTGGGATTGTTGACGTTACCAGGTTGCAGTGGGCGTCTCAGATCCGGCAGAGTGATAAGCCTTTTGCGCACCGCTAATTCGAACAACCTCCTCGTTTTATCCCGGGGAAACGAGTAAGGACGTCTTAACTTCTATTCGAGGGATCATAGTTTGTTGCTTTGGCGAGCAACCGGTTTTGGGTCACTCGGTTGTTGTTGAGCGTTGGCAATGAAGGCCGCTTTCCCTTTGCCCTTTTCATTTCGGAGATCCATTTTTGATAAGGACGGCCTATTGCCCATCTAGTCCATTTGGGCCAGTTTGTCAATTAAAGCTAGGAAGGTAGTCGGCTTGAAGAACATCATAAACTGGGATATAGTTGCTTGAGGATCAAGGGTTCCCATGAACATACCCACAGCAGGAGCTTCTTCTATGCGCTGTTCGCATTTTGACCATAGGTTACGCCACCGAATTGCGTATTGAACCCAGGTCTCTCCTGGCTTCACCCTGGCATTGATCAATGCCGTGATCGGGGTGCGCTCACTTGCGCTCGCGAATTACTGTGTGAATAGTAATTCGATCTCCGTGAATGTTTTAATAGAATCATTTGGAAGATCAGAGTACCATTCAAATGTTGTCTCCGCCAAGCTGCCGATGAACTGGCGAAGTAGCAGTTTGTCGTCGCCTCCAGTATTACCACATAGAGCTCTAAACCGAGCGACGTGTTGATGGGGATTGCCCGTCCCTTTATACAAGTGGAATTTAGGGATCGTATATCCCGGCGGGTACTTGATTTGATCGTACCAGCCTGGATAAGGTCGCCCAGTTTTGACGACTTGGCCAGCCACTTCGCTTGCCTGATGAGCTCGTATTTGTTAAGCTATGTAGTCGTCAAGGGCAGCTTTGGAGATCGTCTCCTCCCTGGCTGCTGATAGAGCCGGAAGAGGGTTTGATGTCTCCCCTCGGTCGTCTTAAATGATTATTGGAGGGTCTTCGGCTGGAGGGTCCGGTTGGATCATCATCCCGACCATATCTTGGAACAGGAGCGCCATCTGCTTCATGTTAGCTGCTTGTTCCGCGGCTTCTTTATCCTTTCTTTCTAGTACCCTCCGCAGGAACTCCGTATCGGTCTTCTGATCTTGGCACTGCTCAGACGATGCTTCCTGGCTTTCTTTCTGCCCAGCAAGTGCGGCCATCTTTGTCAACATCTCCTGGAGCTTTTGTTGTTGCTCACAGACCGTGTAAGTGGTCGATGGCCCGTGGAAGTACGGTTTTCCTCTTTCCCGGAAGCCATGTACACCGTATGTACTACTATGCCCCCAGCATTGGGGCGTTTGAGTCCACTGCCTTTGAGATTTGCTGTAGGTGGTGGTTGATTCTCTGGCCTTCTCTTTCTGTGGGAGGCTGAAGTTGAGAGGGCCGTTGCAGCAGGCACCCATGCAGACGATACCTTTCGTGGTGTGATGGTGGGATGGTCCTCCTCCTGCCGAGCCTTCATTTTCCTCATTCGGCTGGAGTAGTCTTTATCAATCACAGAATCTTGGACCTTCCGCCAAACTCTATGGATCTTGGAGGACAGACGCTGAGGGGGCTGCTCCGGCTCTGCCCATACCACGTTATCAATCGGTGGTGGAGACTTCTTCAGTACAGCGGTCAGAGAGTTCTTTCGCACCCTCCTGAGCGGTTCAAAGCTGTTCCCAGTTGGAACAGCAGCGTCAATTTCCACCATTGGAGCTGATGGAGTAAGATCGGAGGGAGAGTTGCCCCCAGCTTTCCTCACTCAACGCCAGTGGCGACATCGAGCATGTCTTGCGAATGGGATCACCTCAGTTGAAGAAGCGGCCTCGTTATGCCCCTTGCTTTTATGAGAGGCTGCTGTTGGTGTTAGCCTGTCGAAGACTGACGTCCGTTGAGAGGGAACGTCTAACCTGTCAAAGACTAACTTTCAGGTAGGGGAAGCACTTGTAATGACCTCACCCGCAGCAGGAGTCGGGGGGACTATCTTTTTTGGGATAGCCTTCTCAGGTATCACGAGCCTCTTTACGGGCCCACTTGAGCTTAGGCTCAGCCTGTCGAAGACTGAGGCGCTGGAATTGGACGATCCGTTGAGAAGGGCCGCGGTAGTTGCAAGCCGATCGAAGACCGTCTTCTTCGGGGCCTCCTGTGATGGCATTGAAGCATTGAAGTTTATTGGCGGGAACATAGTCTCGAAGAATAGTCCAGTGGTGGCCCTAGTCACCTGTTCCACTGGCATTGCGAAGATGGAGGCCGCTTGGGGCCCATAAGTCACTCCTCCGGCAGGGACGGAGTGGGAGTTGCTGTCGCAATTGGTGTTGTTGGAAGCCACCGATGTCATCTTCTCTTCTGCAAAGGAGCAAGACACCAAATCTTAGTACCTAGAATCCATGGGCAACCATAGCAAACCGCGATTCGTTCGCGAACATGACACACGAAGTGTGGAGTGGAAAGAGGAAGGGGTCCCACCGGGCGTGCCAGAATCTGTTTACCTCCGAAAACCGGGGAAGACAAACGTCTTGCCTGAATTTGGGGGCAAATGCTATTTGTATTTATCCGCCCACCTCTCTGAAGATGCCAAGTTGATTTATGGTACCAGGTATCGGAGGTTTGGATGGATGTGGCTGTTGTAGCAGACTTCGTCAGATTCCCCCTCGTTGTGAGGGGTTTTTGATTGTGGGGACGCTCTTTCCTGCAGGCGCAAGCCCCTGCAGTTAATTACATTACCGCATCACGGTAACCACTTTCTTCTGCTCCAGAAGGTCACTTTGTGTCGTGTGTGTTTGTTTGATTTTTGGTTGCCCGTGGATTATATACGGAGACTAATTTATGTTGTCGCCCATAGGGCATGGATTAGATCAAATCCGTATCTTCTTAGATTTGGGTTTGGTTTGATTTAAGGATCGTTAATCTCATTTGGGATTAAGATCAACTTAAATGTTTGTTGAGGATACGTTAGTCTAATTTCAGGCTAAAATCTACTCAATAAGATTTTTGGGATCATTCAGACCTAACAAAAGAGCATTTGGACTCTATTGTCTTAGTTTAAGGACGTTGCGGTCCATAGGTAGTGTAAGGACGTTGCGGTTCAAGGAGTTGTTGGTTGTTAGGACCCGCCATCTCTCTGAAGACGTTGAAGAATTACAACGACATATATCAGAGGTGTGGGGAGATGTACCCTGGAACCAATGAATATTCGTCAGAAGCTCGGTAGTCTTGTTTGGGACTAAGACCACTCTGGAAAATAAAGAGCCCATGTGCTCGGTTGATTAGGAGTTTGGCCAATCTTGGGCTCAGCCCAGTCATTTCATTTTTGAATAAAGTGTTAAACACTTGCTTGGGCTTGGTCCCCTTTATGTGCCAACGATGATGAGCATCCATATGGGTTCTGACGCCCACACTTTATCTTGCTTTTCCCTTTTTTTGTTTTTATGGAGTGTTAAACACTCTTTATGGAGCCCACGTGTGGAGCACGTGAGGCGCTTGGTGCTAAGCGTCAGGCGTTGGACACTGGTTTATGAATGCATAGCACTTTATGCTGAATAGCGCCCACGTGAGGGGCACGTGGGGCGCTTGATGATGAGCGCCAACTACTGAGTGCTAAGCACTCTTTATTAAGCGGCGCCTACGTGAGGGGCACATGATGCGCTTGGCGCTGAGCGCTAACCACTGAGTGCTAAGCACTCTTTATTGAGCAACGCCCACGTGAGGGGCACGTGAGGCGCTTGACGCTGATTTTTCTTCGTGTATTATGTTCTGAAGACTTCAATTCTCTGTTCTTCTCTAGATTTTCGATCCCCAAGAACAAATTCAACCCCATGAGAATTAAATTCTCATTTATGGGAGACTTGTCTCATGGATCTCAGATCCAGGGAAAGAACTATATTCTTTTATGAGGTTTAAACCCTTAGATATGCAAATAAGATACTCTGATCTCTATTACTTTTAATTACCTTGAAGAAAGTTCTTCTTCTTTCTTCTCTCTTAAAACTTTCTTTTTTGCTTGCTTTTCTTTTTGAACTTGAAGTTTATGGGGGGGTTCCGCTGTACAAGACTTGAAGTCTTGGGGCCTTTATATAGTGGAGGCAAGTTTGTTGATTTAGTTAAAGAAATCTCTCATTGAGAGATCCTTAATTGATTTAGGAATTTTATCCACCATTGGATCTTTGATCTAAGGACTTCTATTTTACAGAAAATATTTTTCTTTTTTTTAACATGATTGGGGAAATATTTTCCCATACAGAGCTTATTCTGTAGCTTGGTGACTTTTAATCACCACTGGATTTTTAATCCAACGGTGCTCTGTTTACAGAGAATGATCTTTCTCGTTTAGAAAGATTTGAGAAATATTTCCTCAACAGAATTTAATTCTGTATTTTGATGATTTATCTTCTCCGTTGGATCTTTGATCCAATGGCAAAGAACTTTTAGTTCTGGCGCCGGCGCCCTCGTGCAAGGCACGCGAGGCGCTGCCTCAGAGTTTTTAACTCTTGGCGCCGGCGCCCTCGTGCAAGGCATGTGAGGCGATGCCTCATAGTTTTTAAATTTTTTCGCTGGCGCCCTCGTGCAAGGCACGTGAGGCGCTGCCTCAGAGTTTTTTAACTCTTGGCGCTGGCGCCCTCGTGTAAGGCACGTGAGGCGCTGCCTCTTTCAAATTTTGAACAGAGTTTTGCTCTTTTATTTGGGGGAAACAACGAGACCCTTCTGTCAACAAGTCAACCCCAAGTTTGAATCCTTTTACTTTTCGAACGAGTTAGTTGAGCCATCTATGTCGGTCTCTTACACTGCTATAAACCTCTCATAGAGTCCGAGCATCGATCCCTTACCCTACCTTCTATCGTCTCTCCGCCGATACTTGATCTCAAGCCGCTGTCGTCTCATCTTAAGTATGAATATTTAGGAGAGAATGAGTTTTTGCCCGTCATCATCTCAGCTTCTCTAACCTTAGAGCAAGAGAAAATGCTTCTGACTGTCTTGAAATCAAATGGGCAAGTTTTCGGTTGGACAATGACGGACATCAAAGGGATTAGCCCCTTCATTGTTGAACATCATATATATATTATAGATGAGGCCAAACCAACCCGTGACCCACAAGGACGGTTGAATCCCGTCATGAAAGATACAGTGAAGAAAGAAATCGTCAAATACTTAGATGGTGGTATAATTTACCCAATATCTGATAGCCAGTGGGTAATCCCTATTCACGTTGTCCCTAAAAGTCTGGCATCACGGTCATAACTAATGAGGCAAATGAGTTGATTCCAACTCGCACCCAAACTGGATGGCGGGTATGTATTGATTATAGAAAACTCAATGCCACTAGGAGGAAAGATCACTTCCCTCTACCCTTCATTGACCAGATGTTGGAACACTTAGCTAGGCATGAATTCTACTAATTTTTGGACGGTTACTCAGGCTATAACCAGATTCCCATCGCCGATAAGGATCAAGATAAGACAACTTTTACTTATTCTTTCGGCACTTTCGCTTATAAACGCATGCCCTTTGGGTTATGCAATGCTCCCGTTACATTTCAGCGGTGTATGATGGGGATATTCTCTGACATGGTCGAGAATTTTCTGGAGATATTCATGGACGATTTCTCCATCTTTGGGGATTCTTTTGAGGAATGCTTACGTCATCTTGACGCTGATCTTACCCACTGTAAGGACAAGAATCTAAATTTGAATTGGGAAAAATGTCATTTCATGGTTCAAAAAGGTATTGTCTTAGGGCATATCATCTCACAAAATGGCATTGAGGTAGACAAAACTAAAATAGATTTCATGCCACGCCTCGCTTCCCAGTGTACGGGTAGAGGACGCAACGGGTGACGTGACGTATTTACTCAGAAGTAAACACGCTAAGCGTATCTAAGCAATATCAAATAAAATGTACACAAGAGACAAGATGTAATGAACAACAACTTTATTTATCAAATATTCTTTTTACAATACAACTGAAATGAAAATTCATAGAATGAAAGCAATGCCTAAACAATGGCATAATAGAAATGAAAATAAAATGTACAAGTAACTAGAGCTCTGGGTCAAAAGCTAGCCGATCCAAGTCCTCGCCGGTGGGCTCTGTCTCCAGAAGGTCCGATCTACCTGACAACATTCCAAAGAAAGAAGAAAAGGGAATGTCGTCAGCGAAAAATCGCTCGGTAAGTCCCAAAGAATAAGTATAGACAGAATAAACAGAAAAAGAATGTAACTTTTAAAGTTGTATTATATTATTAACGCTGTTGTTTGTAGCTTTGTACAGAAAATTCCAGTGTATACGAGAGGAGTCCCACTATTCCGGAGACTAAGGTATACGGAGCACAAGGAACCGTTCAGCCACGGTACAACGGTAATGAAGATTCAGGTTAGGTGTATTATGGTTACAGTCTCGTACCACTTTTAACACCTTCCGTACCAATCTATCCCTTATAAACCCCACGATGTCTTAGTTGTATTGATTATATTGTATTGTCTTGTATTATAAATTGTATATGGATGACTTGCCGAAACCATGATATCAGTAATGGAATGAATGTAAATGGAGAATCATGTAGACCGAGTATATCCATGGTTCGATTCGGTCATGATAGATTGAATAGATTGAATAGATGGATTCATATTGAATTGTGGTTTTATACTTGAATCACATTCAAATCAGATTGATTATATTTAGACTCATTCTGAGTCAGACAATTAGAAAAGAAATTGAAATCCTGAATTAGGTTTTGATGTTATCGGTAACTGTTGCATATGGACGGCGGGATTTGTGTCTTTTTCCAAGACAATTACCGCGTTGAAAACACCGTTTGTTAGATTGTCTACCTTAAATAGGCAAGCACCCATATCTCCGGCTCTCTGAGGCTCAAGAGACTGGTCCCGCTTAAACCTATGTTTACTAGGGTTCTTATTGTAATTTAATATAACTTGAGGGGGTTTTATATAAAAATAGTTTTGGCATAATTTCAAAATACAGCTCAAGTATTTATTTATCGTCTTTAGGATTTTCATAGTTGTATATTTTACAATTGTGAAATTTCTAGTAAATAGAACCTAGTTTTCATAGTATATGGTACTTTCTTGAAATATTGTACTTGTGATATATTTGGATGGTATTTTTATGTAATAGTGATTCTTTTGATTTAGAAAACTTGGAATATTTATATAATTATAATAGATATTTTGATAATATATATATATAATGAAAATAATTTATTTATTTTCTTGTAGAAATCTCATTTTTCTAAAGAAAAATGTATAAAAATTCCATCGAGATCGAATGCTCCTTGCGGAGGTCTGCATCTCGCTCTACTAAGCCCGAGGATGTGCGATAATCCGCACCATCCCGAACGGGGTCCCCAAAATGGGTTGTAGAGGCGCAATTGCATGGAAGTGTCTAATACATCTTTTTATAGAAAACGGTTTTGTAAGTTTAGGGTATTTATTTGTAAAGTCATATTTTCCCGTATTCTGTTGTCCCAAAATTCATCGTGCTATGATAGAGATGTGTCTTGTGATGAGGTAGGTCATTACCTCGTGAATTATCTAAAGGTATATCAAGGAATAAGGTTATTATGTCGAAACTAAAGTATATGGTATTTTTCTGAAAAAGTGCGATAAATGTCACAAAAATGATTATTTTGATGTGAAAGTTGTTTTTATTGAGATTGTTAATGTTTATTAAACAACGTATGAGAATATGGTTTGATCTTATTTAAAGAAGATTGTAGTTTTAAAGAAAACCGAATCGGAAGTCGGACTAACTCCGCTTCCGTCGGGTTTTGGAAATGAAACTTTTTAAAGATGAAGATGAGAGGGGGAAATATGACTTACTGGCTTAGGGTCAAGAGGAGAGAGAAAGTCCTAAAGAAAGCTTCGGAGCGTTGTTTCATCGCCGGAAAACTCCTTGAATCGTCGCCGGAACTTCGTCGGAGTTTCGCCCTTCGCTAACTCCACTTGCACAATATAGAGACTTGAGAATTCTTGAGAGTTTTGGCAGGGATTTGTGAGTGGAGAGGGGTGATATAAGGGGTGTTATTTATAGGAAAAGCTAGGGTTTAGTGTAGTGAATGAATGTATTAAAATTTGTAATAAAAACAGGATTAAAGAGGTATTTTAAATTCTATGTGTAATTGCAGAGAAAAAAAGCAGTGTGAAAGGAGTGGGGTAGCTGAAAGGTTGCAGAGGTTTAAATATGGGAGAAATAGGGACGGGGGAGACCGGCGGTGCCGGGCTTTTTGCCAATGTCGCCGGTTTTGTACCGACGGATGTGGGTTGGATTTGGTGCAAAGTGTTGGGGTCGTTTGGTATTCTCCAGTGTATGTGTTTGTTTAAAGTGTGACTCTTCAGTTTACGTGTAGTACACGTGTAGACCTTTAGGCTTTTAAAAACATTAAAAGAAAATAAAACAAAAGGATAATGTGGCTGATGGGATTTGAACTCTGGTGCTATGTCTCAGCAGTGCAAGGCCTTACCAGTGAGCTACAAGCTCTTTCTTGCTATTCTGAAGTAAAACAAATTCTTATAGCATTCACAGGATTTGCAAATACCCCAATTGTACATTAATTTTTAAACAATTTTATGTACATTGAAATTGGAGTTGTTACATATCATTTCCAAACTTCCACCTCCCAAATGTGTCAAAGATATACGATCCTTTTTTGGTTATGCCAATTTTTATCGACAGTTCATCAAGAACTTTAATAAGATTGCTAGACCCTGAAATTTTCTCTTGGCCAAGAATACAATTTTTCACTTCGACTCAGATTGCTTGGCTGCTTTTGAATCGCTGAAACGTTCTCTCACTACCGCCCCCGTTCTATCATCTCCAGACTGGAATCACCCTTTTGAGTTTATATGTGATGCATCCAACTTTGCTATCGGTGCAGTTTTAGGACAGCACATCGATAAGATGCCACATGTCATTTATTATGCGAGTAGGACCTTGAACGATACCCAAATGAACCATACAACCACTGAGAAAGAACTCTTGGAAGTTGTCTTTGCATTAGAAATATTCAGGCCCTACCTAATTGGCTCACCAGTCATAGTTTACACCGATCATTCTGCCTTAAGACATCTTTTATCAAAGAAAGATGCAAAATCCAGGCTAATACGTTGATGCTGTTGTAAGAATTTGACCTTGTTATAAGAGACAAAAGTGGATGTGAAAATGTCGTATCTGACCATCTTTCATGACTTCCTTCTTCACCAACGTTGACCTTGCCAATAAATGACTCTTTTCCGGACGAATATCTCTTGACCTTATCTTGCGAACCTTGGTTCGCTGATATCGTGAATTATTTAGCAACGGAACTTTTACCCAGCAAATGGTCAAATCAAGACAATCACAGATTTTTATCCCAGGTAAAACACTTTACTAGGACGAACCTTATTTGTTCAAGTATTGTCCCGATCAGATCATTCGCCAGTGTGTCCCTAATAATGAGTTCATGAGTGTATTGTCCTTCTGCCATGATCAAGTATGTGGTGGTTAGTTTGGCCCAAGAAAAATTGCGGAAAATGTTTTACAATGTGGCTTTTATTGGCCAACGTTATTAAAAAATGCACATGATTATTGCAAAACTTGTTCACGGTGTCAACACATGGGTCAGATTTCATGGAGGAACGAGATGCCGCTCTAACCAATTTTGGTTGTTGAGATATTTGATGTGTAGGGAATTGATTTCTCATAGGCCCGTTTCCCAACTCTTTTAGGAACTTATACATTCTTTTAGCGGTTGATTATGTCTCTAAATGGATTGAAGCAATGTTAAGTCGTACTAATGACAAAATGGTTGTCGTTAAGTTCCTTAAAGAAAATATCTTTTCTCGGTTCGGGCACCCTCGCACTATCATTAGCGACAATAGGACGCATTTTTGTAATCGGTCTTTCGAGACTTTGATGCAGAAATATTCAATTAACCACAAACTTTCTATGTCCTATCATCTCCAAACGAGCGGGCAAGCTGACGTCTCCAATCGACATATCAAGCAAATTTTAGAGAAAACGGTTTCTAAGAACCGTAAAGATTGGTCCTCTAAACTGACTGATACTCTTTGGGCATTTCATACTGCATATAAGACCGATCTTGGCATGTCTCTCTATCGAATTGTGTTTGGGAAGGCTTGCCACCTCCCTGTCGAGATCGAATATAGGGCAATGTGGGCAATTAAAAAGCTTAACTTTGATTTTGACCAAGCAGACATCTATTGGAAGCTACAATTAAATGAGCCGAGCGAGTTTCGTGATGAAGCCTTCGATAACGTAGTTATAGTAAAGAATCGGAAAAAGGTATTCCACGACAAAAACCTTTTGCGAAAAACATTCACACCGAGACAACAAGTCCTTCTTTAAGATACCCATCTCCATTTTCATCCGGGTAAGCTGAAATCTCATTGGATAGGATCTTTTATGGTGCGGTATGTATACCCGTACGGAGCAGTGGATGTAGAAAATCCTAAAGACGGTTCCCTTTTCAAAGTAAATGGGCATAGATTAAAACCGTAATTTTCTGCTGACCCATCGGAGGAGCTCCTGTTCTTGCAGGAGCTTCTTTCTCACGACTAACTTTCCTCTGCCTCTCCTCCATGCTTCAGCTTTCCAGCCATAAACAGTGGCAACACTGTTTTCAACTAAAAATGGAGGTGTGTCTATTAGTAGTTTCTCTTAAAATAAATAAATAAATAAAATGTGTGTGCTAAGCACAAGTTTGGTGGACGCTTTCCATTTGACTAACTTTCACATCTACAGGTTTTTGCGCTCGAACAATAGCATCAGTGAGGACATTACTGCAAACAGGTTTGGGGGAGGTTTGTATTTATTCACGTATCATTTTGCACTATAAAAAAATTTTAAAATAAAAGTTAGAACGTGAAAAATACATATGAAAGAGAAGAAGATATTTAAGAAATGCAAGAAAATTAGATGTTTTATACGAAACTAGTAATACGTGGTCATGAGCTATTGTCCTGAGGGTTAGTAAGATGAAGGAATCACTAGTCTACGCATAGAAATAAGTCTGAAAAATAGTCCCTATTTTTGTGTCCAAACTTCTGAATGTTGATACGCTACTATACGCACTTGCACACATCTTGAAATTTGTGATAGTAGAGAATACCTTGAAATACTCTTGCCCGAAAATCTTAGTATAAAAAAACAAAATCAACAAAATATAAATGACACATAAAATAAAATTTAAAAGAAAAATAAACACTGATTTTGTAATTACTTAAGGCAACATATAAAAAAATACAGCGAGGGTGCATTATCACCTGGTGCCTTATACCAACTGATTTGGGGGTCACTGCTAAGCCTTAGGTATTAAAAGACTAGGATATTGCTAAGTACGCCTTAATAAGTGAGCACATTCGATAATCAGTTGGTTAGTGCCTCAAGAAGTATTAATGGTCGCATGAAGAATGTGTGAGCAAATCCATCTAAAACATTACCAACTAAAAAGTACTAAGAAATATGGATAAAGGGTATGATAGCTTGAATTGAATTCTCCAAGTGTAGGGATGACTTTTACACACACGTAGGGGTATATGATCGATATTTGGAGGAAAGGTAGGGAGGAAGACTAAAGACGATATTTTATTAAGAGAGGATGTAATTTCCGACATCTTTTCAAGACTATTAAGATAGGGCTCATGACAACTAAAAAGCTAGTGTAGTCTAAAACTCTTATTTTTAAGATTTTTCTTTTATATGTTCTTATCTTTGCATATAAATTTCGTCTTCTTTCCTTTATTTTCTAAATTTTAGGATTTTGTGGGTGTAATCCACTGAAAACCCTCAGGAGATAACACTTCTTCTACTAGGGACACCTAGAGATTTAATGGCTTGTTGCACGAGCTAAGTGCAACAATATTGCCTACGAAAGTGTGTTAGGTTTTTCTTTTTCTTTTTTTAAAAAATAAAACAGTTTGTTCGGGACGATCAAAAGATAAGCTTGGGGTATTTGATTAGTCATATTTATTGCACATTTTTACGGTCATTTTTCCTATTTTTATTAATTACTAAATGGTGTTATTTATAATTTAAAAACATATGAGGATTTATGTGTAAAATATTTATCATAGGTTTCTTAATTTATAATTAATATAATTGAGGGAATATATGCATATCATATTTAAATAAAATATCCATGAGATTCTTAATTATTAAAATATGCATATCATGTCATATCAAATATTCTTAACCATCATTATTAAGATATTATATCATATCATATCCATTAAGTAATTTAATTAAAATTGGTTGGAATATTATCTCAAATAAAATAAATGCTACTACTAATTTAATTTGAGATATTATGCAGGTATTGAAATAACAAATCAGTTCAGGGATACAAACATAAGTAAGAGATCCGCATCAAATCGAGTTAGCAAACCAAATCTGCTGAATTTTAGGAGCAAATTGAAGATTCTCGTAACTACAGAGAAAAAAATATATTTTCAAAATATATTCATCAGAAAAATCTTCTAAAATCGAGAGAAGATAGCACAAAAAATCTGGAGGCACGATAACACCAACAAACGGCGGTTCAGCAGCCAAAGAGGGCTAAAGGCGGCAGTTCTGCGGTTCTATAGTGGCCGTTCGATGTAAAATTTCAGGGGCATGCTCGTATTTTCACATACATCGAGATGACGTCTAGGATTTCAAGTTTCAGAGCCTATATAAAGGACCGAGAAGCAGTCTAAGATGATCTATCTATCGAGTAATCAAGGGTTTTTAGTTCTTTTAGTTTTTTTTCAGCAATCAAAGTCTGTAATGCAAAATTTTCAATAAAAGGTAGATTCTTTTCTTTTAATTTTGTCTCATTACTTTCCGCATTTATTTTCTGCATTTATTTTCAACACTTTTCTTTTTTGTTTTTTTCTTATGGGTTCCTTATTCTTCTACCTTTTCTCGTTTACTTTGTTTTTTCCAATGAGCGAGTAAATTCTCTCTTGTTAAGGCTTGTAGGAAAGGGTAGTATAATGGATGAAAAAATCTCTTATCTTCTTCTTATGTTTTAATTTTTATAAATTTTAAGAAAGAGAGTATTAACTCTCTTATTCAGGCATGCTACCAATTCATGATAATTGCGAGCTCAATTTGAGATTCCTTAATACCTGCTTTGTTGAGGGCTTGAGATCAATAGGGATCGAAGGACAAGGGTCGGTAGAGAGAAACCCTAATCTCTCCAAGTAGCCTAATCCACATTCATCGTTATTTCTTTAGTATTAAATAATTAAAAAATAAAAATAATTATTTTTAAAACTCCATCCTTTAACTACTCAATCCAAAAAACTCTACAATCCCTTCTCTTATAAAATTTTCAAATCTCTTTAGCATAAAATGATAAAAATCCCATCTTTCTTTATTAACTCGTCTAAAATAAGAAAGATAGTTTGCAATTTCCCTGTGGACAACCCGTACTTACTATCGGCTGGCTATTGCGGCACCGTTATTAATTGCGGTAATTAGGAAACGCAGAAATTCAATTTTTCAGATCAATCAGTTGTCAACTTCAGTTTCCACGGGTCAAACATTTGGGTATACTTCCCGGACGTAACGAGCAGTTCCATCTTTCAATTCACTTGGTCAATGTCTCTGCTATTCGTGCGAAATCTTGGACGACCTCGATAACAACTAGCGAGTTCCACTTATGTTTATTTCGACGTTCCCTCAAACTTGGACAATACTCAAGTTGTCGCAGTCCTTACGGTATACTGCGATCTCATTCCTTGATATGTTATCACCCAAGCACTTAATTTCATCGATTCAAAACACGTATTTACCCAACTTGGCATATTGTTTCTCTTGCCAGTAGAGTTCAAGAGAATCAAAGAAAGAAGTTGGATTCAACTTTCAAGGTAAGACATAGGTTTGGAAATAATTGAACAAAGGGAAAAACAAAGTAGTACAATAAAATCAAGAAATGGATCAAGAGTAGGACTCTTAGTTACTTAAACAGAGTACCCTATTGTAATCATGCCGCGGTACATAATTACAATCACATAATTCCATCTAACTCACCAAAATCCTATTATCAAAGTCAATAGAAAGTGAACAATACATAATCAAGAAGATTTCAGAATACAATCAATGGTGATAAAAAGTTTGCTATTCCGTTTTCCTTCCGTCGAGATACGATCGTTAGGAAAAGTAGGAAAGAATTCAAGGAATAGGATTGAAGGATGAATCATGGTGCAAACGTTACAGTTTCGCTCTAATATCAATTTGGGCATGAAAGGTACCAAAGTAATCCATACCCAAACCGCCTCGCAGTTGCCAGTATCAATCACTAGGCAAACCACAAAACAAGTCCTGGCCACTGGCCACTGACCACGACAGGGACACTCCTGATACTCCCTTTCAAAAATAATCTTCCTATTTCTGTGTAAGTCCTGGATCAAATCTAGAAATAATGTGCTACAATCTATGTCAAGTTTATCTAGAGGATAGACTAGCTAGTATAAGAGACCTAAGTGACAGGATGACAGAAAATCAGCTAACAAAGATACTGGGAAGGAGTTAAATGAGAAGAATATCTAATACCATCTCCTTAGAAGTCTTTACTTCTATAGTACAACAGGTGCTCACGGAACATCACTTCTCCACTGATACCTCGTCGGACAGGTGTCGGTCTGGTGATCAGTAGCTTCATAACCAAAACGCCGCCGCCTTTCTTTTTGACAACATCACCAAGTATGGCTAGGCCGCTGGCTGTAGTTACAGATCACAATCTTCTTCTAAGATGAGATAACTGGCCATTGTATGGGTCTGTTCCATTTCTCCGCTTGAACACCTCTACGTGCTAGTACTCTAGTTGTCGTCTGTACAACCATACATGCCAGAAAATCCTGCTGATGATCATCTCTCCCAGTGTTCGTAGGTCTCTGTTGCCTACTCAATGGCAATAGTCGCGATCTGTTGGACCGCCTTCAAACTCTCCTGAAACGCTATAGTGATTAAGTTGAGGATGAAAGACGGGCTTAACAATGGAAAACAAGATTCAATCGAAGCAAAGGATTCAATGGAATCAAGATTTGATAAAGACAAGGATTCAAGAATTCGAATGGCAATGCAATAGTATGGCAGGACATGTTCCCATATTCCGGGATTTAAGGTCAACGAATTGGGTTGAATACTCAACTACAAATTGAACCAAACCCAGCCAACCTAAATCTATGCTTTGATACCAACAAAACCTTGTCACGCTCCGCTTCCCAAGATACCAAAATTTTGGGATGTAACTCGGCCAGCCATATTGTCCACGGTAAGGAAATATCCTTCTATAGTCACATTAAGGCTATCAATCAGTAATAAAAAACAATAATATAAATATCTATCTCTAAACATATCCAATAGCCACGATAAACAATAACCGGAAACGATAGCAGAGGTAATAAAGATCCAAGAGAAAACGGAATACCTAAACTATAATAAGGATTATATCAGTAGAATGCTCCTCACATATCCGCAATCCTATTAAATTGCTCACGATCCTTTTGTACTAAAGTCAAAGAATCTGGGCCATGCAAAACACAGCCGTCAATGCGTCATAAATATCATAATAATAGTATGCAGTATGTGACATAACATTCCATGCGCAAGAGCGAGATGTCATGAGTATAAACAATAAGCAATAGCAATAATGTGTAATGTAACAAGCAAGATATCAGTATCAACCATATCATATGTATCCTTAGGGTCCATGTTGCTAGACTATCTATCTTAAAGGTATTTGAAACCAATTAATGTACCCCTCCATATAACTCAAAAGTATATATCCTGTTACCCGCGGGACCACGGACGCAAGATGTATGGACCAAGAATAATTTGTTTCATTAACCCCCAGAACCACGGAAACATGTAATATCCTTTTGAGTTACACTTTAGTTACACTTTTGATTTTCCCATTTCTCGAGGTTTCATTTTCTAAGTCAGGTATGAAGATAATATCTTCCTAATGCCAACACAGGGATAAGCAGGTACAGATTATGTCTATCAAGACAACACGTTACGTCCATCAGGACAACAAGTCAGGATTGTTGGTATCAGTAAGTATTACATGTAAATAGGTACTAGCATGATAACAAAACAATAATAGTGTAGCATGGTACAAGTATGTCATGGTTGGTGTAATTAAGCAGGTATGTTGTATATACCACAGTTAGGATGTGTATATCACTGGCATATATCATAGTCAAGTCATTGGGATAGAACATGCAATATAGTTATAACAGTATATCTATAAAAGTGAAATGATATAGATTAACATGCATTTAAATCAAATGGGTAACAAATATTGTTAATCAGATAATGTATAGTTTGTAGTAATAGGATTAACACATGAAATATTATTTTCAAAATGGTTTTATAAAACTTATCTAGATACGATACATGAAATACCGAAAATGATCAAAACAATACTACAGGTTCAGTATATCAATTTGACCGTATTAAAATAATATTTTGTCATAATTATGAAATATTGTTAATTAGATATATTTACGAAATATTATAAATTAAACTTATATTTATTAAATTTAATTAATGGCATGAAATGATAATTATAATAGTGTTATGGCAATGTGTGTGTATGTGTGTGTGTATTGTCGTAACTCTAACATGTAGAAAGTAAAAACTTTTCTTGATGACGATGATGATCACGGCAAACAACGATACGAGGATGTGAACACTACATACGCAAGATCTCAACTTGGATCTTGGCCTGGCTAGGAGATGTGGCCAGGGTCACTACTTGGGTACTTGGCTAATCAACTGCAACTGAGCTCGGCTATGGTACAGCCGTGAGATCATGAGAAAAGACGACGACGACGATGTTTCGGGTTATGGGTTCTCGGGTGGTGAGGTGATGGGGTTCTCTGGTGGTCGGAGAAGAAGAAGAAGTGGCCTGGGTTGGTGATAAAGTCGACGACGGCAGTGACGAGAAGCACGGGGAGGAAGCGAGGGAGATAGGTTCGAGCGACGGTGATGAGGGCTGCTCGGGGTTTCTTGGTGAGGAGATGGCGATAGAGTTAGGAGCTTAGCAACACTTGCTGGATGGAGTCGAGAAAGAATAAGTAGGTGATGTCCTCGGGTCGACGGTGAAGTCTAGAATTGCTCGGATATTGATGGGTGTGTCGCCGGCGAATGGGTTGCAACAATGATGACAACAAGATAGGTTCACATCGAGGTCATGGGGAGATGGGTGGTGGAGACGGTGGTCACAAGGAGAGTTTCGAGACTTGGGAGGCAAAGACGTTATCAACGATGGTCGAAGGAGGTAGAGGGTCAGGTGATCTCGGGTGTTGATGGAGGCGATTGATGAAAGTTGTCACGTCTCGCTTCCTAAAATACGTGAATACGGAATGTAATAAAGCAAACCATGCTACCTATGGTGAGGAAATATCCTTCCATAGTCACATTACGGCTGTCAATCAGATATCAAGAACAATAATATAACTATCTATCTCTAAACATGTCCAATCCGCTACAATAAATAATAACGAAAAGGCAGCGGAAACAAATAAAGATCCAACAAAGAAATAATATCCTAGCCTCATCCCTTATGGGATCACAATGACAAATCCATAACTAGAATATAAATCTAAAGTGTCATTAAACTAAAATAAGAAGAAAGCTCTTCACTGCTCGGTTTGCCTGTTAAAGTATTCCTGGTCCTCTTATGATAAGGTTAAAGGATCTGGGCCAAGCAAAACCCAGCGTCAGTGCATCATAAATATCATAATAATAATCTAAACAGTATGCTATATAGGATGCCATGTGCAAGAGTGAGATATCATCAGTATAAACAAAAGCAATCACATGTAAAATAATAAGCAAGCTATAGATAGTCAAACGTGTCACGTGTTTCCTAAGATCCATGTCTAGGTTATCTATCCTACAGGTATTTGAAACCAATTAATGTACTTCTCCATGTAACTCAAAAGTATATATCCCATTACCTTCGAGACCACGGACGCAAGATATATCCCGTTACCCCCCCCCCTCCCGAGACCACGGATGTAAGATATATAAATCAAGAATGATTTTGTTCCGTTAACCCCCGAAACCACGGAAACATATAATATCCGTTTAAGCTACACTTCAGTTACACTTTTGATTTCCCTATTTCCCCAGGTTTCATTTTCCAAATCAGGTATGAAAATAATATCTACCCAATGTCAACACAGGAATAGGCAGATACAGGTTAGGGCTATCAAGACAACATGCCACGTCCATTAGAATAACAAGTCAGGATTGTTGACATTGGTAAGTATTACAGGTAAACAGTTACAAGTAAGATAGCAATAATAGTAACAAGATGACGGGTTATAAGCATGTTAGGGACAGTATACCAAATCAGGTGAAGTGTTTATCTTGTAATAAAATCGTGTAAACAGGTCATGATGAATATAGTTGTAACAGTTATCTAGATGCGATATATGATGTAACGAAAATGATGTATCAACTACTACTTGCGCAATAAATTAGTATGACCGTATTTAAAATAGTGTTGTCAAGATTATCAGGTAGTATTAATTAAATATAAATTAAACTGTATTAATTGAACTTACTTATTATGAATTAACCTTATCATTATTAATGAAACTTATTATTGTTAATCTCGTTAATGACATTAAACAGCGACATTCATCAAATCGTCTCCTATTAATTCATTATATTAGTTTAACCCTATTAAAGTAATCTTTAAACATGAGAATCAATTTATATGCCAGTTATATGCACGATTACGAAATGAATTTAACTGATATATTATAACTTTATTTATTTATATGCTGAACTCATAATTAAACTATTTATATGAAAATGGTATAATAATAATAGTAAAATATTACGGCTTGATATGAATTTGCCGTAACTAGCATGTAGCAAGTATAAAGATACTTTCCTCGGATAAAAACACACGAATGGAATGATAATGCAGACACGAAACACAACACGACTTAATGCACAATCACGTCTAGAACTTGGGCCCGGTTAAATACTTGCTCGAGACGACGGTCAAGACGATAGATGCAGTCACGACGACACGATAGTGAAGCGATTGGCGTGGCGATTGCGACTTCGGCTGGAACTGTGTCAAGAGGCAGGCAACACAACAGTAGCGACGCCGAATGGGACTCCCGCGACGAACCTGCAGCAATGAAGGCGGAGGCGGTGCTTGGCGATGAGAAGAGAAGAAGATGTTAATGATGGCAGTGGAGTTCAGGCGATAGTGTAGCGACAGGGTGGAGCCTATGACAGTGAGGCGCCAGTGAATGAGGATCTTGACGACAATGGGTGCGATAAGATAGTGATGGGTTTCAGTTGACGACGAGGTCTCACCGGCGACGGAGGAAGGGGTCTCGGGTTCTAGGAGGAAGATAGCTGCAGGTGGTCGGAGGAGGAGGAGGATAGGTGCTCGGTGGGTGTTGATGGGTTCTTAAGAAGATGAAGTTGGTGGCGCTAGGGTTAAGGCGACGATAAAAGGAGATGAGGACGATAGTGGTGGTCGAAGGGTTGTATGCCCGGTTGTAGGTTAGGGGGATTTGCGGCTGCAAGGAGGAAGGCGATGATGGTGGATGAAGGCGTGGGCTCGACTGAAGTTGTTGAAAGATCGAAGGGGGATGCAATCGATGGAGGTTGAAGGAGATAGAGTTGAGGTGGCGATGATGGTTGCGGTGACAACGACGAGGATGGAAGGTGAGGGTGAGTGTGGGTTTAGAGAACGAAGGGGAGACAGAGAGATAGGTTTAAGTTGCGAGAGGAAGAAGAAGATGATGATGGGGAAAGGTGATGGAGGAGATGGTTGCTGTGACAACGGTGAGGAGGTAGGTTCAAGATGATCGAAGAGAGGGTGCTGGGGTGTTTGGTGATGACCGGATGTGGAGACAGGGTGAGGCGACGAGGGTGAGCTTGGGTTTGAAAGCGAGGGAAGAGAGAGAGATGAGGAAGAGCCAGAAAAGGATGAGTTTTTAAGGGAAAAATTATATTTTTATATTATATTAGGTATAAGTATTATATGTGTGTGTGTGTATAACTCATTAACTAAATAATATTATATAAAAATATTACGGTCCCCCATCCGTCTCTACTAAATCTCAAAATATAACCAGAAGTTATCTACACATACGTAGCCTACTTAAACCATAAATATAATGGTTAGAAAAATATTCTAATCTAACATATTATACATAGTATTTTTGGATGTTTTGGATTTATATGCAATAGATAACTGTCAATAAAATATCATGAGATATTTAAATAGGATAAAAACACACTAACAATTAAATGTTAGATATAAAATACCCATAACGTATGGCTTCCAAAAATATATACAGTTTAAATATTGTATATCTATTATTTGAGATTCATATAGATTTAGTCTATGAATAAATATCAACAAAATATACTCTATCTAACTATCAACCCATAACGGATTTCATGCAAGCGGGTCGGGTCCGATAATCATGCATACTATCCAAATACCAAACACAAGCCAAACAGTAATAATTAAAAGAAACTCAAAGTACTAATTGATATCATTAAATAACATATGATCGAGCTAGGGTGTTACAAAAGTGAAGGCGAAGGAGAAGGTAGCTGCTCGAAGAAGAAGAAGATGTCGATGGCCGCGGTGGTTGATGAGAGATGAGGGTAATGGATGCGTGGGTCGATGGAGAAGATAGCCGCGGTGGTAGGAGGCTGTGAGAGTGATGCGCCGGTAATGCAGTCGAAGTTGGTGGCTTGGGTTTCGGAGATGGATGCAAGAATGTGGTCGAGGGAAATGGAGAAGAAGGAGGTGACGACTTCCGGCGATGGGCGAGAGTGACGAAGGTCCAATGGAGGCGAAAGCAATGGTAATGCGGCGGTTCGAGCACAAGGACTTGAGGAGGCGGCGAACTCGGGGACATGAGGAGGAGGAAGATGATCACGAGAGGGATAGAGAGATATGGGTTTTATTTTATAATTGTTTTAAGGAAGATAAAATATATGTATAGGTTAGTTAAAATATAAGAAGAGAGAGAAAGAGTTGGGTTTATATACAAGATACTAGGAAATTTGCACAAAACTCCCCCAATCCAAATTGTTAAAGGTTTAAAGGAATTTTTCCAATTATCTTAAGATATCATATCTAAACCATCATACAAAAATATTTATTTGTTACCATCTAATATTAGACAAAATATTATATGAATTAAAATAAGATATTATTATATTAGCAAACAAATACTAACGACTATAAAAAAAATACTATACTAACTAACATCATCGATATTCTAAGCAGAAATTAATCTTAAGAATATTGGTAGAATATCTAGTTTAACTAATATAGGTTAACATGCAAGCGGGTCGGATATTAACCCGAATCTTAAAGAAGAAAATAGGGATCAAGACAAGATAAAGTATGGTTACCATCCGAACACATGTTACAACAATAATAATTTAAATTGCCAAAATAATTATCTAATATAATTAAATAACGTATGATCGTGTTAGGGTGTTACAATTTGATTTGACAGCTGAAATGAACCAGGCGAATTGTTTTTTCTTGATCCAATAGAAAGAATTGTAACTAGCAGGCACTTTTGGCAACGATAAAAGCTTAACATATCGATCCTACGGCCAAGAACAAATCCGCACGGTCGATTATTCTATATTAAAACTGCACTGATGATAAACCCAATTAACTTTTAATGTATTCCAAAAAAAGAAAAAAAATGCCTTGAACCTTATAAATTACTCTAAATACCACAGACTCCAAGAATTTTTGACCGAAATAATACTATTTAATAAAATATTTCCAAAAATAATATTGACCCAAAACTAATTCCCAAAATAGACTTTCATACTGCCATATAGGAATAGGCCTCGAGTGGCAGTTGGTGGGGGAAGGAAAACGCTACTGACAGTAGCGTTTTCCTCCTAATGAAAACGCTACTGTCAGTAGCGTTTTCAAACAGGCATATCTAACCAACACGAGAAGTCTCGGGTTGGGGGATTTATGCTAAATGAAAACACTATTATCAGTAACGTTTTCAATATAAGGAAAACGCTACTACCAGTAGCGTTTTCCTTGGCACTACCCAGCACCAGAAACTAAAAATCCCTTGGAAATTGAGCCCATGAAATATAAGCTCGGATTTATAGTCTTCATTTGATGCGTTAATACAACTTTTTTGATGCCAAATAGCTGCAGCGGCTTTCTGCGAATAATTATGTAACCACGTTTATCTCAAAAAATACTTATGTAACCACATTTTAAAAATAAAACGGACAACATCACTTTTGCATATATTGAGATCTATCCACAAATAAATAATAATCTGTGCTACATAGCTCTACATGCCACACTCGGCGGTAAACAAACATCACCTCGAAGGATGGAATCACAAAATTGATAATAAAATAGATATCACACCTTGAAAAGTGGATACCATCACAACATCAATGCTAATATCACCACATGAACGATACAAGTCCTCGATGCAAAATAATACTACAAAATATGCAATCAAATGAAAACGGGATAAAATATCTTCTTCTTCTTTGGACGTGATTGCGATATCTGTAAAGGTCTTGCAATATCAACCCAAGTCAACTGCGACATAGGTGGCTGTGAAGGTCGAGACTCACCGGGCTCATCCGGTACATACGAAGGTCAAGACTCATGGGCCTCCTCATGTGCATGCGAAGGTCCGACCTGACCGGTCTCCTCCTGTGCATGCGAAAGTGCAGCCTGACCAGTCTCCTCCTGTATATGTGAAGATCCAACCTGATCTGACTGTCATGTTAAGCTACTGTGTCTACGCACAGGAGGAATGGGGGCTGCAACTATCGCATCTAATCTGGTAGCCTCTCCCGCCTCAGTCACAATGCAGCGGCACTCCCTGAGAGTAATCTGTGCGAACTCCCTCACTCTAGTTGTGGAACCGTTCGCTAGAATCTGGATGGAGAGACGTATAAGTGTCCATGAATGTGATACCTGAAAAAAAACGGGAAACATTTTAATACAATGATAATATGAATCGTACCGTATGAAAATTACAGAATAAGAATGCAAAGTAAAATAACATACACTACAGAAGGAACTCGAGACTACTACATAAGTCGAGTGGTCGAGGGACCAGCATCGTCGGCTCTAGAAAGTCGTTTATGGTCGGACAAGACAATGTACAAATGAGTGATCGAGCGATACCAAGTCATGCACTCCTCGCGGCGGGCTGCATCGTACGGTGGGGTGTCTCGACTAACACGAGCAGCCTGTTCTACATCCCACTGGCGAATGTGGTTACGATGCACCACTCTCCAGTTCTCAATGGCTCTGCCTTGTCCATCAATCCTGTGCAGAGCACGATCATATACTCATTCATGAGGGATGGCCTGGTGCAGGCCGAACTGCCGCATCATCTTGTCCGGATAATAATCCTCGACGATAGCTGAGTGGATGAGTGACGCCGTGGTTGCAGCTGCTGGTGTAATTTGATAATTCATAATCACCGTATTCTACGCAATTGGATCGTCCTCATCGTCTTCATAACCTACTTCATGAATGTCCTTATCGTCATCATTGTATATTAATTCATTGTTCACGTAGGCAATTGCAAATAATTCAGAAGGATTCTCATTCAACAAACTCATGAACGTTACCATACCACCACTTTCACTGCCAGCATGCGCTGGTGATATAACGTGCTCACTTGCTGGAAATTCATCAAAAACCTTCTCACTTGGCGGATTTTGTCACGACCCGAAATGGCACGTGACTGACACTTAAATCATGTGAAGTTTATAGAACCACACCTAATTCAAGTAAGCCAAAAGCCCAGAAATCTAAACCATTTTAAATAGAAAGTAAAGGAAAACTTGTTTTAAAGCAAGTGGTTTTAATAAAATAAGTGGAATTAAACATTTTAAAGCAACGACATATTTTCCCGAAAATTTCGGTAGAGTCTCCTTTATAAATATTGGCCCTAAATGGGTACAAACATGCATAATATAAAAGCATCCCCAAGCGGGAGCTAGCTCTTCGCTAATTGGCGGACACAACCACACAATGCAATATAATATACAACGCCGAAGGGCGAGGATAAAAAATCATCAAGAAAGCAATGTCCTCAAGAAAACCAGAGAAAAAAACATAATAATACAGGCGTGCGACTCTAAGGTCGAAAGAATATACACTGGTCTTCTAAGTCTATCAAATATACAAGTCTAGTTGATGGAGTTTACTAAATACTACAGAATGAAAATAAAGTACAATGGTGGTCACGATGCAAGTGAACCCACCTACCAAGCAATCACCCGGAAGGAAGCAGTATGCCAGTAAGCCGCAATGAAACATGTACGGCAAAACCTGCAAGAAACTGTGGCACAACGGGGGTGAGTTGCCAACTCGTGAGTAGAAAACATCACCGAGAAGAAATCGCATGTATGACTCTATCCTAGGTCATACGATAATATATCCTCAATATATAACCTGAAGCATCTAAATAATGGCAAGGGTAAACATCTATACATAAGTGTAATACCAAGTGCTCGTGCCAGTGCCTTAGGTAGCAACATAATACATATATGATGTATGAATGCATGAAAACAGAATACAACTGAATGAGAAAACTGTTTTCATATCTCAGTGAGATTTCTGTATAAAAATCGAAGTATCGTCAATGAAATCAATAGAGAATCCGTGTCAAGCATCGACACAAAATATATATCTCAATATCTCAATATCTCGGGCTCCGGCAATCCGGACTGGCCTATATCATCAAATCTTAACATCTCGGGCTCCGCATGATAAGGATCGGCCCATAACTCTGAACGGTATCCTCCGGATATCCGTCGAGTCTCCATAAAGTCACCGGTCGATAGTGCACCCCTGCCGGGCTCAACGCCTTTCTATACGATCTTCTTGCCCCGGGATACCGCACCGGGTCCACCATGCACCCGCAGACGGTCCCTCCCCTACCTCGAATCGGGTGTATAATACCGCTCGAGAACCGAGAAAACTCATGGTGGACATCATAAATATCATATCACGAGAAAGCCGCAAATTTCTATCTTTATAAATGAAAGTGAGTTTATAAATCCTTGCGGTTTCTCCAAATCCAGAAATCTCATGGAAAATCTGAATCCCATAATCAAGAGTAAATAAACAGTGAATACCGGCATAAAGTCCCATAATAATACATGACAATGAATATGTATACATGCACGGGTATCTAAGTAAAGAATGCAATATCTAAACTAGCACAGTAATCATATATCGGAACTATCAGCTAGCAATTATATCCATGAAGTGATATACTCTAAAATGTACGTGACATAGCAATTTCCGATGATGATGTGTGTGAGCCGGCAAGCAAGTGTTCGTGGACATACGCATCATCGGTAATGGTGCTGGTGTTCTAACAATCGATATCATAATAGTTAAGGAAACACGTATAAACATGCAATGCAATGAGAACATGAATAGTAAACGTAATATTGAAGAATATGCATTATATATATACGAGTCATACAGTGTTGATATTTGAAATAGCACGAATCATGGTTTTTAGAAAATAGGGGCTACGGTGTTTCTAAAAAAAGGTACATCCCTTGAAAAATCCATAGTATTTCTCAGACTATCTTTAAAATACTCACGATTCGTTAGTTTTGGAAATAAGTATGACTCGAGCCTAGTCTAACATCTACCAAGTAAACTACAGGACGAGGCTAATAGACTAAACGAAAGGGTAAGGAAATCCACCTAAGTCCGAGTTGATATATCTAGTAGTCGGTGATCCCGCCTCAATAGTGTCACGTACGATAAAATATATAATACGACATTCTCGAGTCAAGAGTGCGGGTCAAACATCATCGTTGTACATCGTACGGTAAAAATCCATCGTACGGCATCCCAAATCGGGGCACGGGTCAAATATCACATATAACTCACTATTTACCTGGTATCATTATCAACATATCCTGAATTAGGGGTACTGATCTACAGTCTAGTACATTCCGATACCACCAAACATATATCCGCGTGTGAATAAAACACATCGCCCATCGATCCACTATACTATCATGTAGTATCATAACACGACCCAATTCACATCACCGATCTCACAGTATCATACCCAATCACATCGACCCATCTCCAAGTACCATATACCATCCTCATCATCCGCGTATATGTATACATATATACATATATGTATATGTGTGTGTGTGTGTACGCACAAGAAAATCAAATGTAGGCGTGTGCGTGTGTACCAATCCTTACTCTAGGGTTTCGCGACTAAGAACTAAACTAAGTTACTTTCTCTCTAAGCATTCGCGTCTCACATTAACATATATATATATAAATATAAATCAAATTCGCATTCTACCCTACGAAGTGCGGGGGTGCTATACGCCACCCGACTTCCTCCGTAGATGTATATCTACTCACTTTGATCCTTGATTGCCGAAGTCGATGTCGCCATCCTCTTCTTCATCGTCTGAAGTCCACGTGAGGGTACCTACGTATCACATATATCATATCGCATCAAAACGTCTAATTCAAAACCAAAACGACACGCAAATTACACATAGGTTAAAACCTATGGTCTACTCATGCAAAAGAGCCCAAAAACACCCGATATCGACGTACAAACATCAAGTGACCGATACAAAACACAATTACCAAGATTTCAAGTCATGGAAAGTTATAAAACAATACAACAACTCATGAAAACTTGCTCCAGATTTTAGTTCAGGTAAAATAGGGATAAACAAGAAGTACTGGGTGTTGTATAGGGGGTATATGAGCTACAGAATAAATCCTAACATCAACACCTACAATTTGGCCGGCAACATTGCCCCAAATTCGGGCCTGCTCGGCCATGTATGCATGGATTGGGTTCGTATTGGCAGGGTGGCCTCCTAGTGTCCAATCTAGATCAATGGTGTTGTTTGTTTTTCTTCTAAAAGTCTCAGGTCATTCCAGATTCCCTGTAGGCCTAATATAAACACAAAACCGACATTTCGATATCTAATTCACATTGCATGGTCTAGGATCTGTTTGGTCTAGGTTTTTAGCACTATGGAGGGTTTAAGGTCACCACTAAACCTCAATTGCATCTTCACTACTCAAGAATTTCACAAAACCTCTTCTAGGAATTTTCAAACATCACTAAACCTCACCAAAACGATTCTAACTAAAATGGAAGCTAAATGCAATCAAATACTACGCTTAAAGTGAAGGAAATACCTCATCTGGCAAACCCTAGAATCCCTTAGAGCTCAAAATCCTCACTTTCTTGGTCCATCATGTTTGTAGGGAGATTGTGCACATTTTTAATGAAGGGAATAAGGTGTTTTGATGTATTTTTGGGGTTGTTGTGAGGTGTAGGAGGAGGTGGAAGGAGGAGGGCAGCCATAAGTGAGGGGGAGAGAAAAATGATGAAGATAATGAAGGGAAAACAAATGGGAGCCTTGGTCAAATGACCCCTCACCTCTCTCTCTTTCCTCTCTCTTGCTCATACCCATTTCTTTATTCATTTTCCTTTTTCTTTTCTTTATCTCTTCATCTCATTTAAAACAAATCCATGCATAAAAAAAAGAAAAAGCCATGGTAGAAAAATGTAACAAATGTGTAATATGACATGGTGTATATCACATGCACAAAACACCATCAATGTGTGATTAATGAACATTAATCAAGTTTAGAATAAACTTGTATATAATTAATTATAAAAATTTATAATTTACCTAGATCACATAAATCCTTCCAAAAATCACCATTCAATTTAATTCTCCAACATTTTTCCAAACTATCGGTATATAATTATACCACATCATTAAAATATTCATAATATTTATTATTTTAATTATATAAATTCCCAAAAATAATATTTTATTTTTCTGAAATGTTACAGATTTACTTCATGCTCACTTGCCGGGACTTCATAAAAAACATTCTCACTTAGCGGATTCTCCCCGTGAGTGGAACTTCATTCTGTGACGAGAATTCAAGCTGTGGCATGAACAACGCTTCAGAATACTAGCGTTTTTCAACATACAACTCTAATGCACCCCACGGAGAATTTGGCGATGATACATACTCGATTATAAACTGTAGAGATTCATCGTTTACGATGTTCATAAGTTTGAAGTGTGATCTTCCCCCCTTCCAACATCATTTCGTACATGAATTATCAAACAACATGTTCTAGGATCGTGTGCTAATTTTTCAAAAATCAACCCAAACAATTCTTCCAACGTTCTATGCCGATGAAGCCAAATTGATTCTTGTATTATAGTCCTCATATTCAACATCATGAGTTCTACTATTCACAACCCGCCTACCGAAATACAACCAAGCCGGAATAAGGTTGTCCTCCATAATTACGATATCACCACCCTTCAGTATAAACAGATTTTCATCAATACACATTTTGAATGCAAACGAATATATTACTAAACGATAATTAATTGCATAAAACCCCCTACAACGTTGCAAAAACTCCCATCTACTTTACCATCTAACCAAAAAGCTAGGTATTCTTGAATTTGGATTACCATCTACTTCACCATCTAACCACAATAAACCCTTTTACCTCACCATCTAACCTCCACCGATTTAAATTTGGATTATTTCATTTCTAAATGCAATGGAATTTAAACTTGTCTTGTATTTACTGTAATTTACTGAATTTTTTTAATTTGCTGGCAATTTTTAAAATTTATTGTAATTTACTATAATTTTTTCAAATAAAACTTTTTCACAATATCTTGATTTGTATAAATTCGTTACCCAACAAATTTTAATTTAAGCGTACCTCGAATCGACGACAGGATCAAAGACTAGAGCGATGAGCGAGGGCTGTGGAGAGAGGCGCGGGGAAGGGAGGCTGTGGAGAGAGAAAGAGAGAAACGTGGAGTGGTTACGGAAGGGGAGTCCCAGCGAGGGGATCTGCGGCGAGGGGATCTGCGGATAAGAGGAGGTCGCCGGAGGGGGAGAGGTGAGAGGAGGGGGAGCCGGCCGTGGAGGGGGCGAGGAGGAGGAGGCCGGAGGTGGTCGACGAGAGGGATCCGGGGTTAGGGGATAGCAAGGGCTTTTGAAGAGAGAGAAGGAGCTGGGAAGAATAAGATGGGGGCTTCGATCGTATATAAAGTAGTAGGTGAGTCCAAATGAAAACGCTGCTGTCAGTAGCGTTTTTCTCGAAATAAAAACATAACTGACATTAGCGTTTTCATTTGGATGCAATTTACCCCAACCCGAGACTCTCCCCTCCGCGCAAGGTCTATTCCTGCATGGTAGTACGGAGGTTTATTTTGGGAATTACTTTTGGGGCCAGTATTATTTTTGGAAATATTTTATTTAATATTATTATTTTGGTAAAATGTTCAAACTCCGGTGGAGGTATGATTACAACTTTACAGGTGGATACAGACCAGAAACCCATGGACCATTTTCCAACGGCTGCGGCCTGCCTATCAATCACATCACCCCTCGAATAAAATAAAGTCACAAATTCTCCATCAAGAGATCGAAAGTTGCAAAATAAAAAATCTCAAAACAAAACCCAACAACAAAACCCTAAATTCTCGATGGCGTCTCCTTCCTCGAATCTCTATATATAGTCTCTCAGCGATCTCGATCTTTCTCTCTCTTTGGCAACTAGAGCTCTCTCTCTTTCTCTCAATTCATCGGCCGATCGCGGTGAATTGAGAGCGAATCTGTAGGGAAAGGGGCATCGTGAGCCTCGGGGGTTGGCCTCGCTTCTGAATCGCAGGTAATGCCGATCGAATCTTTCTTGAAACCCTAGGTTAATGGAGCTCATGTGTAGAAAACCTTAATTTTATGTGAACCTTTGAATGAAATCATAAATTATGTGGTGCTTTGCTTTTCATTCAGGATTATGGCTCTAAGGAGGCTGTAGATTTGTTTCTGTGGATTTAGTTGTAGTGATTTATAATCATGATGAGTAATTATGAAAATATTGTAGAGTTTGGTTTGATTGTGGGAGTTGGGTTGTGGAAATCACTCGGTTTTGGTATTGTTAGCTCAATTCTGGCTGAAAGATGCAAACTTAGAACTTCTGCAATATGGAAATCGTAGATGTGTGATTTTTTAGTAATTCCCACACTTGATAAGATGAATTCTCCATCAGATCCTCGATTTGACGTTTTTATCTGCGCTTTAGTTGCAAACAAATCGTATATGCATCTGTCGAAATTGTTTCTTACTGTTTCATGGTATCTGTGATGTCCATGTAAACTTGTCGATTGGTCTTTGGATTTTAATGTTTAATTAGTCATGAATAATCCCTCTGAAACGGAATACTATATGTAGCAGCTCAAATTCATCAATATATTTGTGAACTGTGGGCATCTGTTTGTGGATAATTGAATCAGGGAGTATAGGTTGTGTTGATTTGCTTGGTTTATTATGGTAAAACTGGTCCTTAGTTCCTATCTCATATTTCTTATACTCGTTTGAATGTGATGGAAACTTAGGTGGTGAGGATGTCAACTCCAGCGAGGAAGAGACTGATGAGGGACTTTAAGAGACTGCAACAAGATCCTCCTGCAGGGATCAGCGGTGCTCCACAGGACAATAATATTATGCTCTGGAATGCCGTGATATTTGGGTATGTTTGCAAGGAAGAGATTGATAAAGCTCTGTTGCTGTTGTAGTTGTCACTGTTGCAAGTAACTATATTAATATCACATAGCGTAGTTTTGGAAAATTTACTGATTTTTCTGATGATTATTTGCTTATTTTATTTCAGACCTGATGACACTCCTTGGGATGGAGGTGAGTCAAATTTGAACGTTCAAGCTATATTTCAGCTACTTGTTCATCATTTTACTTACACCGAGAATACACATTTTTTTATTGCTAGAATTGCTAGTAGTTATCACTTTGGTGTTTTCTTTTATTAAAATATGAAAACGTGTTTGGTTCAATTTTGAAAAGTTCTAGAGTGGTGCCTAGGTGGTGCGGCCTTGAAAGCTGGGGTCTGGGTTGCTCAAGGTCTCCATTCTGGGTGCGATCCCAATACAGAGATAGTGAACGTGTGGTTGTGGCCTTTTTGCTAGTTGGGGCCTTGCAATGCTCTAGGGTTGGTTCAAAGGAGAGTAACAAATAAGAACATAGATTGAAAGATTTCCACCGATTTCTTTATTTCTTTCTAATTTTGATAGCATTTTAATCGGGTCATGTTCGGGTATTAACAGGGTGAACCTGATTTTGGAACCATGCCTAATTGTACTTGAAGAGCTAGTGAGGAGTCTGGTTGAGTACTATTGACACCCATTGATATTTGCAAGATAATTACTTAAAGTTGTTAATGAAATTTGGGTCGAAGATATGGCTTCATAGGATCTGTTTTGTCATTTCAATGAATACTGAAGGAATAAACTCCCTAAGAATAACACATGCGGAATATAAATCCGAGATTTGTTGTGTACCTTGGCCATTGCCCGCATCTACCGATCATTATCTTCTCCGAAAATCTCAAGTTGGTCCATGCTCGATCAAAGTATGAAGGAGTGTCGTATTCACCCTTTGGTTTGCCTCCTGAGAAGAGCCTTAATCTAAGAGTTCTCATTCAATTGAAAAAAGAGAAGAAATGAACTCAAAGAAAAAGATACTTTTATTCTCTCATTACACTATATATAATGAGTAGAATAATAACCATCAATGGCAAAATTATCATTTTGCCCTTGTTTATTTGTCCATGTGCATAAGTCCACCATAGAACGTATGTCATTTTCTAATATATCCCACTCACACATGATGGGTGTTGTAATCCACATGAAACTCAGGTTTTTAATTCTTAAACGTAGTCTCTCTTCTAAGGATCCTACTCAGCATGTGTGAGACCTGCGAGTATACTAGCATTCTGGAGCTCAATACCATGAACCGATTAGCGATCATAGCGACTGCTACCCTTTAAAAAAAATATTAGTGGTCTCGCTATGCCCCAAACAGTTCTATTATATCTCGATCAGGTGTACCTCATCCCTCCGAGGCTATGCTTCTACACGTGATTTGATGTATGCACAATTATGTGACAACTTTCTTTAGGCAGCATAATTGGTCGACTGTGCATAGTATCAGTGGTTACAAAAAAGAAACAGTCTTCCTTCCGTACCCATGTCTCTCCATTTTAGAGTAACTGTTTTCCATACATGCCCCTTAGGGCTAATTATTTCATAATTGTCAGAAACATGCTAAAATAGCAATCATTACCCCGCCCCTCTAAGAACATAGTCGAAAATCACATAGGGCATCTTTGATGTTCTAAGAGATCTTAGCCTCAAGAGCCTTACACTGTGGAAAATGGGGATTTGTTTGTTCACGTTCATTTGAGTTTACCGTAAGCACATGTAGTATGATGCATGATATGGCGACTAACTTTCTTCGAGAATGCATGTCTTTGATTAAATGTCACCATATAGATCTTAACCTAGTCTCAATGTGCGAGTGGGAGATGTTGGAAAATGACATATGCGCCCTATGATGGGTGTATGCACATGAATAAATAACCTGGTGCAAAATGGTAATTTCCGTTATTATTCTACTAATTGTATATGAAGTGTAATGAGAGAATATCTTTTGCTTTGGGTTCATTTCTTTCCTTATTCCAAGAGAATAAGAGACATAAAATTCGTAGATTAAGAGAATTAGATGGACTTAAAATTCGTAGATTAAAGGTTTGCCTCTTGGATTGCCAGTCAACACTCAATCACGATGCTCCTTCATACTTGATTGAGTGTTGACTGGTTTGAGATTTTTCGAAGAAGATAAAGAGCAGTAGACTCGTACAATGGCCAAGGTATGCAAAAAATCTCGGATTTATATTCTGCTTGCGTTATGTTTTACGGAATTTATATCTTCAAACAAAATATTCTTATTACGCGGATTGAGTACCTTCCAAGTTTCATGTGATGGCTAGATCAAAGAATCCAGAACAGGATATATAATGTTTTTTAAAGAATATTTGCTTGGACATTAGAACCTAACACATGATCAATCACCCTCATAAGAATGGTGTCGTTTCCTCAGCTCAACTTTGATTTAAGAATCTCACTGGAAAGAGTTCCACATCTAGAGGTAGCTGCGATTTGGCATTAACCTCCATACTGACTATGAAGCACGGAAACGGGTACGAGTATCCGATACGACGATACAGATGCGCGGAAACACAATTTTCCAAGAATCCAGGATACATGAAACGTTTTTATATTGAATTTTTCTACACGCGCGCGCGCGCGCGCGCACACACACACACACATATATATAAGTGCAAGATTTCACCACATATATTCTATTATCATTTTAGCATGATATTCTAAGAAAGCAATTATAGCATTCTCATTTATCATGTTCAATATTAAAATGCTTTGATTTCAAATACCAATTCGATTCCATCATATACTAAATTTCTCAAATAGGATTCAATTACTTTCAATTGAACAATTGAAAATAGGGCATAACATTAGATTGTAAATCTAGCTATAAACTAGAGAGATTCGAACCGGTCATGGGAGGGTGTGGCTTGGTCTCAAGTTGCATGCGATCTTCGGTGGGGTCTCAGAGCCAAGGGGGACACAGGACCGGTCTTAGAATTTTTCGATGTTTCAAACCCCCCAGAGGTATTAGAGTTATAGGTAAAAGTAATTGGGTTTAAGTTAATGGATCAAATATCAGTCTCGAATTGAAAAAATAACCATCATGTATCGGACGCGGCATCTGATTCGCAAATCGAGAAGTATCCCAAAGTTCCCAGATATTTTTTGATTTATTTAAATCAAAAATAGGGGATTCACGTTTCCGAGAGTATCGGTATCCGATACGCATTTAGGGACAATTCGTGAGGCTGTTTGGAGGATCCGTTCTTCATAGCATACTTAATCGCATAACGAATTATTCTATTTAAGTATTGCTTTAATTTGTTCCTATATGGAATCGTCATTATCATTGTCTATGAAGCTCGGTATCTATTTGGGAGGTTCATCATAATGATTGTCCAAATTTTAGGGATGCTGCTAATTTGACCTTAACTAACAAGGTTGGTACTAATCATAGGCTGAGATAATTGAGATTGTGATTTTCCTTAAAACCTATGAGGCTTGAATGATGGTGGAAAATTTACCTTCTGCGTAACAATTTAAGCCCATTTAATGAAAGGTGTACCCTTCCAAATTCTCCTATATCAGTAGAAATTCTAAAAATTTGAAAAATATTTTTTCAGCATGGAATTCAATCATGAAGTTAATAAATACTACTGGATATGTGAGGAAAACGAAGGAAGAATCAGAATCAGATATTTTACCAACTATTTCAGCTGATGTGTAATATTATCTAATGGATATAAATGAATACCAGAAAATTTGAAATATAGTTATCAACACCATATATACTGTTGTGTTCCCAGGTTCACTGATGTTCACTGAGGTTCCAAGATTAACTATATCCTATAGAGCTTAAGTCATATTCTCAATTTCGTTACTTTATCTATATCTTTATATATTCATTTTTTCTCTAATATTTTACTTATATTTTCTGATCAATATGCTAGGCACGTTCAAATTGACACTTCAGTTCTCAGAGGACTATCCAAACAAGCCACCGACCGTGCGCTTTGTTTCTCGGATGTTCCATCCAAACAGTAAGTTTTGATGTACAATTATCTCTTTAACTATAATTTTATGTTTGTATTACTGGTGTTTCACAATGCATTCATTGATGGTCAAATGGTGTTAAAAAATAAATATTTGATTATAAGAAGTTCCCATTCAGAAGCAACATGCTTGTATGAACATAATTTATTTCATTTGTGTTATTTTTGGCTCTATGACTTGACCCGTGCTTAGAGTTGAATTCAATTCCTTCATATCACCTTTATCCTTTTTGTCTTTGGTAGTTCAAGAGTGAATTTTAGAGCCTTGTTTCTGCAAGCTTAAACTGCATGATCAGTAAATTACGATCTTCTACTGCATGTGGTTCCATAGATTCTTTAACCAGAATTTTGACATCATTTGAGGGTTGCCATTAGATTGATAACCGGTGTAGATTTTTGTCAATTCTTTCATGGACTCCTGCCTGCTACATAGCCGGCACCATCTTGATGAAAAACGCTTTTGATGCTCATTATTTTTTCAGATTACATTTCTGAATTAATATCGATACTGCATTGCTCATATGCACAGAATAATGATGTGTGGATTCTCTTTAAATACACATAATTGAGAGCACAGTGGATAATATTCATGATTTGATCGCCATAACTTTGCAGTCATGATATAGGTACCAGAGGCAAGCAACCAGAATTCCCCCTATATTATGGCCTTTCAACACCTTGATAATATTACTCTTACTATTACTTTTTTATGTAGTGTTTCACAAAACGACCGGTTCTGCACTTCGGCAGTCCGCATAGGCAAGTGACAACTTATTGGCCACATCGTTCTGCATAAGTTGATGTTTTCACCCTGTTTTAAAAGTATCTTTATATGATAATATTCTTATAAGAAGTGCATGCTTATGGGTATAATGACTGAAATTTATTAAATTCACATCATCATTATAATCAGAATTGTACGCTAGCATAGCCATATAAAGTATATCACTATATCTAGAATATATAGGGGTTAAATAAACGAACCGAACATCTTAACAGTCCCGATCTTTAACTAAATAATTTCCCCCTTTCTATTTAGTATCAAGTAAGCAAGAAAGCAACCCGAACCACAGAGCATTAGATAAGTTGATTCACCACCTTCTCCGTACCATCTCCCTGACAACTATCTCCATCCCTCATCTTCAAAAGAACACTAACACCCCTACCCCCCACCCACCCTACCCCCACCGTACCCTCTTTCCTCCCCTTTTACAGTCATTTAGATTGTGCATGACTCACACTTTATCGTTAATTGATTATTTGTGCAACTTATTGTTAAAGCTTAACTAGAGTATTTCCCCCTAATATAATAATATACAGATATTATTTGAAGACATTAAGATAATGCTACTTCACCAGGGAGAAAATGAGGTAACTTGAAACACGATACAAAATTGATTTTGGAGGGTTCAAGTTGAAACCAAGAAACGTACCATTAAACCTGAGGTCAAAATGATTCTACACTTAAAAGATGAGGATATAACAGCGTTGACAAATAATAATATTGGGAAAACGGGAGAAGTCCAAGTCCTATCTGCTGGACGTCTTCCCTTAATGTTACAACCGTTGGGCCCGGCTTTTTGTGTATTCTTTCGTGAACAAACTATGAATTGAGCTAACGGGAAGGGATTTAGTATCACAATAAATAGATCGACAGAAGAAAAAGTAGTTAAATAAGTCTCTGCCGAATAGGGGATTACCCTTCTGGGTCAAGAAGCCATGGGGTTCTAAGTTAACCATCACTTTAAGTGGACCTATTGCTAATTGGGTACCCAGAGTAAGTGGGAACATTGTTTCTGGATGCATGGATCAATATAAATTATAATTGTTCAAGTAGCTTTTTTGTCAACTTCATAATGGGGTGAACTGAGGCAAGACACGGGATCTTGATAAAGTTTACTTAACGCCAATCATCTCTTGTTAGTGCCAATTCATGCCGAGAAAACTATGAACAGAGGATGAGCTTGCATGTAATATTTAATGACTAGTAGGCATTTACACATTCCTATTGGAATAGATGATGAAGTAAACATGCAATTGGAGATTATCTTGAACTACAAATCCGATCATCCTATGAGTGGAACCAATTTCCTGAATAATGCTATAAGATACATGTGAAAATTTGTTGTGAAACTTCGGGTGAAGATTGACCAAGAGTTGAGGGATCAAAGAAGCCAGGGGATAAGAGTTGAGGGATCATCAAAGGCTTCGCCCAAGTTGTTATTATATCAATTTAGGGGCAGAGGGTGAACGTATTGGAGCCTAGATTCAGACCTAAGGTGGAGATTTAAGTATAGCAAGTTGTTCCTGTTGCGGAGGTTCAAATCTCTCCCAAACAGTTGAAGCGGTGATATGGCAAGGCACAAGGCTTAGTCTTACATTGGGTAGAAAGAAAACTGGAAATGTGGTTTAAAAAGTTTGGTTCTGAAATTCCAGTTAGGATAACTAATTTTTGGCCACATGGGTTTCAACTCAAGTTTATTAACATTTCAATCACCTTATTGGGCCCATCATGTAACTTAATTGAGTAAGAGAAAGGATTGGGGTTAACCTTGCTAGTGCATGGCTGATTTTAATCATTTTATAACATTGCCTTAATTTTGTATATGTTTTCATTCCAGCATTTATTGTCTTGAGTTGCAAGTTGGTAAAACGGCCAGTGCTTTTTATAATGGATGAATGTTTTTTTCTGGCCATTCTAACCTTTTAATTGCATGAACTTGTGTAGTTTATGCAGATGGGAGTATTTGCTTGGATATTCTTCAAAACCAGTGGAGCCCTATATATGATGTTGCTGCAATACTCACATCGATTCAGGTGTGCTAGAGTCCTCCATTAGTAATTCTTTTTATTCCTTGCAATATTTTTCCCCATCACCAAATGCTATCATTTAATAGAATACATTGGTAATTGTTTGTCTCATTGCATGATACAAATCAACTATTGTAAAGAAAAGAAACCAAATAGTTATTATCAAGCTGCCAACTGTTGCAATGGTTGGAAGAAGGCTTAATAGTTGAACCTTAAAACTTCCTGTGATCTCGAGTAAATAATAAAGAAAAACTTTCCTACAGTTGTTTGTTTTATATTGCCATGGGATTTAAAATAACCTCTTATACTTGACCAAAAAAAAATACAGAATCTTGCCGGGCTACACAAAGACAACTTTCCAAATGACTCGTACTTCTGTCTACAAACAGATTACCTCTTCATTAAGCTTCATTTGCATCTTCTTAACCACCACACTTAACCCATGAAGATTCCACTATCCCAACGCCATCGTATTAAGATATATGCTGCATCTCCCTTTGCCACTTCCTCCCTTGTAACTTTACTCGCTTAAAGTCTTGAAGAGTTCCACTTATAGATAGGTCTCTCTGAGTCAACTGTTGCAAGAGTTCCACTTGAAGAGGCTGCAAATGATATATACCGGATTGCTCGAATGCGGGAAAGGAAGACTAGAGACTTATGTGCGGTGAAGTGTGTCAAAAATGAAAATCAGAAGGTTTTAGTTCGAGATGAGGATATCAAGGAAAGATGGAGAGATTATTTTGACAAATTGTTCAATGAGAGCTTTACTAAGAATTTGGATGGACTTGTCATTCAATCTCAAGATATAAACCGTAATTTCATGCGTAAAATAAGACTTCCTGAGGTTAAAGAAGCTTTGAACAGAATGGGTTTAAGAAAAGCGGTTGGTCCTGACGGGATTCCTATCGAGATTTGGAGATGCTTAGGAGAAATAGGCGTTAAATGGCTGACAGATCTGTGTTTAATAAAATTTGGCAGACAAAAAAGATGCCAAATGAATGGAGGAAAAATATCCTTGTACCTATCTACAAGAACAATGGTGACATTCAAAATTGCTTAAACTACCGTGGAATAAAACTGATGTGTCACACCATGAAACTTTGGGAGAGAGTGATTGAACACAGGCTGAGGAAGGATATTAAGATAACAGAGAACCAATTTGGGTTCATGCCTGGACGATCGACGACAGAGGCGATTCATTTGCTTCGTCAACTTGTCGAGCGCTTTCGAGAGAGGAGAAGAGATTTGCATATGATATTTATTGATTTAGAAAAAGCGTACGACAAGGTACCTAGAGAGGTATTATGGGGGACAATGATGAAGAAGGGGGTCCCCATCAAGTATATTGACATAATCAAGGATATGTACGATGGAGTAGTGGCAAATGTCAGAACTTGCGGCGGCTTAACGAGTGATTTTCCGATTACTATTGGTTTACATCAAGGATCTGCATTAAGTCCATTCCTGTTTACCATCGTGATGGATGAGCTTACTAGAACTATTCAAGATGAGGTACCTTGGTGTATGCTATTCGCTGATGATATTGTTCTAGTAAATGAGACGAAAGCAGGGGTTAATGCCAAATTGGAATTATGGAGGCAAACATTGGAATTTCGGGGATTCAAATTGAGCAGGTCCAAGACAGCATATATGCACTGCAAATTTAGTAGCCAGAGAAGTCAAAACCATATTGGTATAACATTGGAAGGGCAAGAGATATCACCGAGCGACCAGTTTAGATATCTAGGTTCCATCATCCAAAAGAATGGGGAGATCGATAGTGATGTTAATCAAAGGATCCAAGCTGGTTGGTTGAAATGGAGGAGTGCAACAGGGATTTTGTGTGATCGTAACTTTCCGTTAAAATTGAAAGGGAAGTTTTATCGGAGCGCTATTCGGCCTGCCTTATTATATGGTACAGAATGCTGGGCTCCTAAGAAGCATCATACACAGAAGATGCACGTAGCGGAGATGCGCATGCTTCGTTGGATGTGCGGTAACACTAGAAAAGATAAGGTGCGAAATGAGGATATTCGTGCAAAAGTTGGTGTAGCACCTGTGGAGGAGAAGATGCGGGAAAACCGGCTAAGATGGTTTGGTCATGTGCGACGCAGACCTATGGAAGCACCAGTTCAACGAATAGATACTCTCGACATGGGCAATGGCAAAAGGGCAAAAGGGAGACCGAAGAAAACATGGATGGAGGTGATACGAAACGATATGGTTGCCAAAGGACTCAATGAAAGTATATTGTTCGATAGAAGTGAGTGGAGACAGAGGATTCATGTGCTGGACCCGGCGTGATTCTCATGTTGGTTCATGTAGCCTACCCTATATGCTTGGGATAAAAGGCTCAGTTGTTGTTGTATAGGTCTCTCTGAGTCACTCAGGGATCAAATGAAAGTCTGTAGTGAGGTCAAAGGTAGTGAATAGGAACTATTTCCAACCATTTCTTTTTGTGAGATGGGAAGGCAATAAATTCAAATCATTTGAATGTTGTGCTTGGAATATCTACAACAACAACAAAAACAAAATGAAGAAATATTTATCCCAGTCAGCGGTTACATGAATTCTATTCTTCTGCTTTTCCCTTTTTTGAGGACAGGTCCCATCCGTGTCCATCACATCCAACATGAATTAAATTGACAACCAAAATATTTCTTTTGTGGCAGTTTCCATCATCTTCTTATAGGTCTATCTCAACCACCCCTTCATCAACTGCAATTTGTCACTTCTACTAAGTGGCACATTATTGGCCTCAGTTGCATTCATTCAAGCAATCTCAATTTGTTCTTCCCCCTTATTCATTGTTATTCTCATTTTCGCTACACATATTTTGGACATATTGCTTCTTGATTTCCCATCAATTTAATCTATTAAGCAATGCTGGTTTATAGCGTTTCATGAACTATTATTTTCGGTTCCAAAGGTATTTTGCAATCGCATGATACTTTTGAGGCATCTCCACTTCAACCATCTTGTTTTGAATCTATAAACTTCCTCTTTGATCTACCCATCATGATTAACCTTGTCTTGAGTAATGAAAATGTGTGTCTAGACATTTCCTGGCCATTAATATTAACTGTACATTTATTTCTTCTACTATTTTGCCAAAGTTGCTTTCAATACATTTTGTTTTTCATTTTGCTAAAATGCATCTTTCAGCTTTTCTACTTTGGAAATTATTCATTTTTTAAAATTCAAACACTTAAACAGCATCATCTGCAAACAACATGCACCACATAAGCAAGCAGCCTAATGCATATGTCTATTAAGTTCATCATAATCAGTTGTCACTTCTAAATGCTTGTCAAGATCAAAACTGGTGATAACTTTGACATTGAGTTATGAGATCAATTGATTTTTAAGCATGTGCATGTTACTCAAAATAATTTTAAAAGGAGTTGATCCCATGAGGTCCGGCCTCATTTCTTATTTTGAGGTCTACTTTTTAACACACAATACGTCGTGTTTTTCAACCATCCGCACCGAGCATCGTGATCTACACATTTTAGATTGCTTGTGTATCAAATTTTATGAGATTTAGAGACCTCTAACTAATCCATCAAATAGACTAAAAAATCGACGGCTTTACAATGAATGAAAAACAAGATCGCTTGATGGATGTGTTAGAGGTCTCCAAATCTAATGAAACTTTATACATAACCTATCTAATACAAGTAGATCAAAATGACCAGTACGGATCGGTGAAAAATACGGGGTTGTTTGTTTAAAAGTTTGGCCTCAAAAGAAGAAATGAGTACCGGCCTCGTAGGATCATCTTCCTAAATTATAAGGTCATATATGAAAGCGTTTATCCCAACATGGGAGCCATTGTTGTATCACAAATGTTTAAAGGTATCAGAAAATTAAATCCCCCTGGAGGTAGAACTGTATGAAGTGCTGAACTAAATGCAAATAAATAAGGAATGATGGAGGTTGTTATTCCAGAAGGGGTATTTAATGCAAAACCACAGCTCCCAATACACTCATCCCTCATACACTCGCAGACTTAGCCGCACAAGCACACACCCAAATGAAATCCAATCCCACAAGCAGACCCCCCCCCCCCATGTCCTGGCACACAGTTTATTGCTAAGTGTGATTCTCAAGGGCTATGATTATACATTTATTAGTAATTGCAAGGAACCAAGTATCTTCCTCATTTGCAATTCCTCCTATTTATCGAAGGTGATGGAATTAGGATTGAAAAAGAATTATCAATATGCTAGTTAAAATTAATATAATATTCCTGGATATACCTTAAGAACTGGGAGGCCAAGGGACTTTTTGAAATAACTCGTGTTTCTGAGGGGTGGATATCAAAGCAATTAAGGTTACGATCGAGTATAAATATCTAGGATGTTGCTTATTACTCAGATTTGGATACGACATATCGAACATATTATTTACTAAGGGGTGCATGCCATATCAATTTAAATAATAGACAACATGCATTGAACTGTTATCTTCTTAGCGTGTCATTATACAACACATGGTAGACCTGATTCCTTGTCTAAATCACATCATCTAATTAGATTCAAATTTTGGTGCTATGTGTAATACATGTGTAATGATCTATCTTTTCTCGTTGTGCATGATGCAGTCCTTGCTGTGTGATCCAAACCCCAACTCGCCTGCAAACTCCGAAGCAGCACGCATGTTCAGTGAGAACAAGAGGGAGTACAACCGTAAAGTGAGAGAGATAGTGGAGCAAAGCTGGACAGCAGACTAGTGGGTGAGAGACCATGCCTCAATGCTTCCCACAACAATTGCAAAAACTTGGTGATCCAACAAAAAAATGTTTGCACTTCAGATATATGTTTGTATTCCCATTACCATATGATACGTCCTTGTTTGATGTCTATTTGCTTGGATTGAAATGCTTTCTTTGCTGGACATTTTGAACTTTATCTTTATTTGAGCCATGTGCTGTGGATTCTCTTTGTCCCTGTCTCCCTATTGGCCCATATTTGCAAGTTGACACCCCTCTACCTTTGTTTCCATGGTAATCTAGGTGAACATTGTCTGCAAGTTTACGAGGAGTAAAGTTGATGCTTGATTCCACACTCATGATCTTACATCAAATTAATTAAAGGGTAAATTGTTGAAAAAATCCCGGCCCAAGAAGGAGTAAAAAATCCCTTGGTTTTTTGAACTTATTGAAAACCCTCTGGGTCTGGTCTATCAATTTTTCCCTACCTATATATTTTGGTATATTCCAAAATTGCCCTTTATGATCTATGTGCGCAATTACAAGACAGTTGCCATTTATTTTTAAAAAATTCTGCAGTTGAGTTGCCTGTAAGTTATAAACAGTTGCCTGTAATTTCTATGCCTGTTAGCTTTCTTTTCTTTTCATTAATCTTATTAATGAAGTCCCATCATTTAAGCATTAATCATTACAGAAGAAACGAAAATAAAACACACATATATACCATCCGCATTCGTCACAGCGACCCGGGTCTTCACCGTAAGATTACTTAACTTACGACAAAGCGGGATCAGGACTAGCGCGGATGCAAAACATTTAAAGTGTCTACTAATATATCATATATATAAGTAACATTCGTTTCATGCACAACAGAAGAAAATATATGAAATATATGATATATTAGTAGTTCCGTGTTTTAGATTAAGCCATTAATGAAAACACAGATTTCATGGTCGTGATGAATAGCCAAGCCCACACCCCTAACCCCTATGAGAGCGGCAAGTAACCCTGCCAATTCTAGAGTTAAGCGGCCGGTCTCGACTCCTCGAGTTGACCACACACTGGACTCTAGAACCTGGTTACTTTAGCCCTTCGTCTTGGGTCTATCCTAATGCGGAAAAGTAAATAGTATACATCAAAGTGTACATCCTCACTCCCGGATGTATCCCAATTTAAAGAATATTACATTCAATAATTTACATGAATGAAAATGAAAAACTCTCATCTCACATAAACCCCCGGCTATTCTTTCATGACGATCCAATATATCATATTGATACAGCAACACAATAACATCATATGTCATTAACGTAAGTAAATATGTATACCTCTAATGTCGTCGACGTATAGCAATGAGATTGGGAATACCTCCACATATTACACTTACGGTCGCAGAAAAGGAATGAAAACTACAATAATTAGAATCTACAACTGTAGACATCATAAACCCGAATTATCTCATAGTCCGAACTTCATGCCTAACCATAAAAACCTTATATTTAAGTCTCGAATTGAAAACCATTTTTAATGATAAAGCCGGGGAATTCAACAAGATTCCTTGGGAATGAGTCAAAGGTTCGTCGGGAATATTAGGGGATGGCCGCATCCCCCGAGGCCGTCGACGATGTGGCCTTAGGCGGGACACCATAGCCGCGAGCACCCAAGTGGATGCTCTTGGACACAGGGTTCTCTCATGATCATTTTGTCGGGGCAATGGGGTGTGGCCTTACTCTAGTATTTCCCGGCGAGTCTTCGTGTACGTTACAAAATTACGACGGAGTTTCGATCCAAATCTAAACTCCGTGGTAACTCATCAAGCAAGGCTAAAAAGTGAGATTCATACATAACTAGTTTTCGCAAAATTAATTAATATGGATTTTAAAAATTGTCTCAAACAACCATAACATTTAAACGGAGTTAACATTTCGATCGACTATATTTTCAACTACAATTAGCAGTGACTTACAACCACTTGAGCCTCGACTAAAACAACCAGAAAATCTATTTCCTCACAACAAGCCCCAGAAGAAAATTGGGGCCACCAAACAGCGGCGGATCCGCCGTCGAGGCCATAGTTGAGGCTGCGGATCCGCGACGCTTTAGTAGCTTTATGGGCCACGTTGAGCTAAGTGTACAAGCTAGAATCAAACTAAAGATTTAGGACAAGAAAAGAAAGCAAACAAGAGTTTTAAACTAAGATTAAAGAGAACTACAACCTTTATAGTCAAGTCCTTCACTTCTAAAACTCCAAGTAGAAATCCCTTGAACTAGCTTTTTTGGGTCGAAGATGATCCACCTTGAGGCAACTTTAACTCAAGCTCTCATTTCACTAAACAAGATTTTAGTGAAGATAACAATCTAAATTAATTTGCTAGTTTAGTTCAGATTGATAAAATAGGATTTTAGCTCACTTAATTTTCTTTTCTTTTCTTCACTCTTGAATAAATAGTAATTTAAGAGGAGATGAAAAAGATGAAGATGTAGGAGATAAGAATGACCAAGTGATAAGGATAAGAGTAAAAGGTAAACTTATATCAATAAAAATGAACAAAGAAATGAGTCATGCACACTACAATGTTCCATAGAAATGACTCATTCTTTCGTCTTTCAAAATCAAATAAGAAGTCATTGTCCTCATATCTTTTACTCTCATGTAATTTTCATATACACATCTACAATGTATCATCAACCATGACACTCTTATATATATTTATATCATATATATAAATATATAATAAAGAGAAGAAAATATTAAGTGAGCATAATATTATTAGTTTATATATATATATATATATATATATACATATATATATATATATATATCAAATTACTAAATCAACACTTGATTTAATAATCCAGTTATATCATATATAATCCGCCTAATATTAAATAACGCTAGATTAGAATATGGTATCATATACCCGTATTTAATCAAGCTCCTGCACATATCTCTATACATGTCTTATTTCGTTTCGCTTGAGCTTGAAAATCTCTATATGAGACTCTAAAGATTCGTCAATACACTGGCAGTAGGTAATGATCACATCAAACACCTACAAGTATGTCAGCGGTACTAGCTGCACGTAACGGCTATCCAGGTATTGAACGAATAGAAGATCAACAGGTAAACTTGTCCAAACTCCTTGTAGCCTATAAGCAACACTTACCGTACAGTCCGGTCTCTTCTTCTGGTATGTTGCATATCGATTCTCGGCGGTGGTATCGTCAGATCCCAATAACTCGACAAGTCATGCCGATGTGTGACCTATAACCAATCGACAAACTACTGATAACACTTATCAGTAAATTTTATCAGCTTTGGTCAGGGACTTACGGTTATAGCCTATTGAGCATAGCACAATATCAACTCCTTATATTAGGAGAGACAAAACCCCTCCTATCGCTCATTGCCTTCATGCTACTCGGGACTGTACCCAACTACCATCTATTTGCACGCCTCAGTAGAGCCGTGGTAGGGAGGTAATCAAAGCATAGTGGGAACCACATAAGATATTATGACGATCTCGGGTCTACGGACTAACCTGTATAAGTGTCACCAAAAAACTGTCATTTGATGATAGGTATGATACCATCTAGGAGTTCTCGGCGACTCCGTTCGGTGTACTCATTCTCCAATGAGCACATGTGTACAATCTTTGGTGTCAAACACCAATGGTTGTGGGATCAACCATCGCCCCATACAGGGTCAAGAAATATACACACTAGTCTACATTGGAATGTCGATGCCCAGTCTTGATACTCTCTCGACTAGGAATATTTAAGGATGTGCTTGTGGACTACTCAGGCCCCACTAGTATGATCTATATCATATTTCTGGTAGTCAAACAAACATCCTAAGGGTTTTATCAACATGTATCAATGAAATAGCAAACTAAAACAAATGCACATGTTAAGATAAAGAGAAACCAGATAGCATACTATCATATTGAGCAAAAATGTTCTGTATATGTGTGTGTCCAAGCATCCACTATAATTTACAATAATGGCCTTTAGGGCATACATATCACTAACAATGCCTAACTGTGTTTTGTTGATTTTTCCTTAAAAGACTGAGCATTAAATGCTCTTAACTTGTCATTTTCCCTCCAAATTCACCATTTCCTCCTAAAAGACCTATAATGCCAACAGAACAAGAATTATTCCATTCATTCTTTCCATTATCCATTATCTTCACTCATTTAGTCCACTTTCATTTACTACAACAAACTAAATCTTCAGTTCCTATCTCGCTCATTTATGATGGCCCAAACTTGGAAATTAATTTGTTTTGTGAATGAGCCAAATGGTAAAGGTGTGGCCTTGACCATCTCGGAGGCAACAATATGGTTTGAACTGAAAGGAACAATCTCTTTTCGTCTCGATATGCCGGTTGAGAAGTTGAAACTTTCTTATAAAATGGAGAAATATGAAGATCATGAGGTTGGGATGATAAATGAAGATGACTACATAAATATGGTCTGCATCCATCAAGAGACGAACAAGGTCATTCATATACAAGCTTCTGTTAATTCTCAAGTCATTATAAACTGGTTTGATCTTTATTTGACTTGATTTTTGCTTAGAATAATATACAAGACAGTTGCTTTCAACTTGTAAGCAGCCTGTAACTTGTAAGCAGTTGCCTGCAACTTTTAAAGCCCCTGCAGATGTCTGGTTTCAAATACCAGACGTCTCCAAATTCAATTTCCAGAGGCAAGATTTGAAATGGAGACGTCTGGTTTTTAGAACCAGACGTTTCTGAAGTCAATTTTCAGAGGTATATTTTTAACTGAAGACGTTTGCCACAGATGTTTGCAACACAAAAAATTATGTCTGGGATAGACGTCTGCTGTGGTTTTCTAACCATTTGCATGTAACTTCAGTTGCCTGTGACTTCTAAGCAGTTGGCTGTAACTTGTAAGCGTTTTTTGTGTAGCGGTCGACACGCATCATGTTCCTCTGCTCCAGCAATTGTGCATGACCGAGTACTTGAGTTGGAGTCAAGCTTGCCACAGGTGAGGGAAGATCAAATAATGAGGAACAATATCCTGGTTGGATGGTATGACGCAGTTCAGGGCACATTTCAAATATTCAAGGGTTCTTACAAAGTTAGGACAGCTCTTTACCAATTTACTATTGTGAAACAATTCAACTTTGATAACATTAAGAACGACGACTTAAGGGTAACAACGGCTTGTTCCCAAAAGGATAAAGGACGTCAATGGAGATTGCATGCATCACCTTATGCTCGGAGGTATAGAATTAATATATATGTTAATGTTAAAGCGCAATTATCATTTTTTTCAAATTGTTGATTCTTTTAACTGTTGAGTTACGCTAAGATTTGCATGTTTGCCATGTTTGAGCAGTTCTCTATGGGCTATAAAGAGATATTACTCGATGCACACATGTTTCGGAGGGATTTCAAGCGACAAACATCCCTAGCCTACGAAGAAATCGGCAGCCGACATGCTTGTAGATGTTTTGAGATCACGATCGGGCTATCGGCCAATTGAGGCTAAGGACTTCCATCAAAGATTCGGGGTGAAGATTTCTTACGATGTTGAGTGGGATACAAGGGAATTGGCATAAGAGACCCTTTTCTGCAATTATCGTCATTCTTATGACTTTTTGAGGCGATATCAAAGCAAGTGTATGGAAACCAATCCCGGGAGCGTAATTAGTATCGACAAATTAGTGGATGACAGATTCATGAGGCTATTTGTTAGCTATGGTGCTTATATTGACGAATATTTAGATGGTTGCCGGCCCCTCATGTTTCTTGATGGAACATTCATCAAGAACATGGCAAAAGGCCTTATATTGGCGGTGACTGCTTATGACGGAAACAATGGTTTGTTTCCATTTGTTTTCACTATTTGCGATCAAGAGAACATTACCAATTGGACATGGTTTTTATGTCAGTTGAGGGCCATGTTGTTTGATGATCCGAGGGCCTACCACCTGCTGTATACCTTTTTGTTTGTATCAGACTCCGACAAGGGAATCAAAGAAGCGGTTAGGATGCGCTTTCTCACCGCATTGCATTCATTTTGCATTTTTCACTTGAAGCCGAATTTTAAATTTAGGCTCAAGGGGCTTGGTATGAAAGCCGAAACTTGCGTGCAACTGATGGAGACGTGTTACCGATACATGATGGTTGAGTTCTTAGGGAAGATGATCATATTGAAGGAGGAATCTATGGTTGCCGATAACGAAATGGTTGAACATTACAATCCTTAATATTGGGCTATTTGTTACTTCCCTGTAATAAGGTACAATCTCAATTCTTACTCCTCAATACACCTAATTTGGCTATGAACATAGTTGACATAGATATGTTTAACATCTGAACAGCTGCCTGTAACTTCTGAGCAGTTGCCTGTAACTTCTACTAAGTTGCATATAATATCTATTAACTTGATTATAATTATTAAGTTGCTTGTAACATCCACTAACTTGCTTGCAACCTCTAGGTAGTTGCCTGTAACATCTAATAAGTTGCTTGTAGCTTCTAATAATTTGCATGTAACATCTATTAAAGTTGTCTGTAACATCTATTTATGTGTTTGTTAAATGCAGGTACGGTTGTGTTACATCCTATGTTACTGAATCATATAATAACTGGATACGTGCTTTTTTCCTATTCTTCAAATGATGGACCACATAAGGGTATGTTTGATGGATCGCTTAAATAGTCGACGAGAAAAAGCCTAAAAGTGGACTGGAGTGTTATGTCCCCAATTCGGAGGACATTCTGAACAAAAATTTGGATGTCGCTATGTTTTTTTTGTTTATCAAGTTGATACGGAGCATCATGATGTGTTTGACATAAAAACTATTTGGATCAATGTGTCGGCTCACTCATGTGCATGTCGAGAATGAGATGTTACCAGGATTCCTTATAGGTATGTGTAGCAATCAATCTATAACCACCGTGACCCTTTCTTGACGATCGAATATTTCACCGCGAGTTACGCGAATACAATTTACCCAATACCTACATTTGACAAGCCAACGGTCACGGAAGAGAACATTGAGATCCAGCCTCTTTTGACGAGAAAACGGCCGAGAAGGCCCCATACGATGCACATAAATAACAGGGATGTTCTAAAGAGGAAGATGGATTGCGGTAGGTGTGGCAACAAGGGTCACAATAGAGTGACATGCACTGCTCCGATCGATTAAGATTAAAATAGCCATATGTCTGTATTTTGTTTTATGTTTATGTATCCACCGTCAAGTTTCGTGGACCTTTTGTACTACAACATTACGATGTTATAATTTTGCTATAAATTTTTCTTTTGGTTAAATATACATCTGAATGAAATTTATAAATTGTTTTATAATCCCTTTATTTGCGATTGTCTGTAATATCTAGGCATCTGCCTGTAACATCTGATAATTTGTGTGCAACTTATAGGCGGTTGCATGTAACTTCTAGGTAGTTGCCCCAGTCGTCTCCTGTTAAAAACCTAAACTGACATTTTGAAAATTTCTTTTAGCAGACGTCTATACCAGACTTCTGCAGTTCAAAATTTTCATAAGGAGACGTCTCCTTAGTTGTCTATGAAATAGAAACAAAGATTTGAAAATGGAAGTTTCCTTCACTAGATGTCTGTACAAGATATCTGGTTTTCAAAAGTTTCTTAAGCAGACGTTTGCAGTATGTCACGCCCCGCTTCCCAAAATACGGAATACGAGGGATGACAAGGCCAGCCATGCTCCTACGGTCAAGGAAATATCCTGCCGTAGTCACACGTCGGCTTCTAGCATTACGTGGTAATCAGTAATTGTAGCACATGTAATGAGAAATGCAGTCACTAATTCTATCAAAACAGATAAAAGATATACCAGATAGAGATCAAGGGAAAGATAGCGTTGGCGTCGCTGATCTAGGTGTGCGTACTATCCTCGATATAAGGCAGGTCCTATTCCTGAGCTGGATCCACTTCGTCCTCTTAGCATGCACACTCAGGTCGTCAGGGCGACACATATAGCAATAAATATATATATGACGGGCATGTAATATTATTAAACATGAGGAGTACAATGAATTGCAGAACATGAGTAAAATAAACATTGATTGAATATGAATGTGCCATGTAGGTATCATGTCAATAAACTAGGCCATATGCATGTTACTACTTATCGGTCACTAAGTCAATGAAATCAATTGGTGGAAAGGATGCTCGTGTTTAACAAGGGTCTCGTGCATGCCCGAGACTACGGTCCACTGTGTCCGGGACATAACCCTGTCAACCGTGCCGCTAGGCCCACGACCTAAAATATGTATGTGTGTGTGTGTGTGTGTGTGTGTATCACTGATAGCGAATGATCATCCTCTAAATCACTGTACCTCGCTAAATACGAGTTCAATTTCACCTTGATTTCCCTATTCCCCAGATTATAGTATGCATTCATGTATTAGATAGGTTGTGAATAAATACGTATCGCTGTCACTTTCAATCACTTTTCCACTTGTCACTATCACTGTCGTATCTGCCACAACACAATCACTAACACTAATATATATCGACAATGCAGAACAGTCGCTAGGTCTTAATGTGAACGATCACTATGCAGCAGGTATAAATTAAGCATGAAAATATGCAGAAATGCACTGAACATGTATTCACTATTCTACGACTGCCAATGCCATACGACTTGCAAAATTTACAATAAATCATACGCATAGAATCAACCAAGATAATATAAAGGACATATGAAGCACACTTGATTATCTAAACAGTAAAATTTATTTCATGTCAATCAGGGTTCAGGTTAGGGAATTATCATCATTTTAAGGCAGCGATCGATTTCTGGAATTTCAGTTTCAGAACCGAAAGCCCAACTACGCGCGCATTTTACCAGTGATTATGTTCAGATTTAGGTATTGTCCTAGTTGAATAAAATCTAATTCTATCAGTTAAGTTTCCAACGCATCAAACGGATTATCAATCGCACCTCTATATCAGAAGTTATGTTCAGTTTAATGTGACGGTGTAAGGAATATTACTGCAGAAACTGCAGAACATAGAGACACTCTAAAATACAATTTAAATATCAAACGACGGTGAAAATGCACGGGACCAGATTCATGTGTTAGCTAATTAAGTTATCTACGCGACCATATGGGGTTCCGCGTATTTTCAGTTTTATGCAGGTATGTACATGTTCTTAAATTCAGGTTTCCCCGTAGAATGTCTCCTCAGACTGCAGTCCAGAGTTGCATTCCTTTTCATTTTTCAGGGTCATGAAATTGCAATATTCCATAACTAATTACATAGGGTTATAGGTTATCTAGTTAGGTTCGATACGAGCCCTGGAACACCATGATTAGATTTATATTTAATTAACTATTAATTTTACAACGTGATATGTACGATGATTTTCAGATTTGACGTAACCAATTGGGATGTCGTTTTATATTCGATGTCTTAACTATTTGATCTCAATTTCTTATATGTCACTCGTTAACAACAATCGAAACTTCTAATAATAAAATTGGGGGATTTTTAATAGGGTCTTGGATAGGGTACACGCATCGAGCACTCGATGCGTGTATGTGAACGTTATCTGCTTTTACATACACTCATCATACATTTTACCAATTAAATTATTAGACTATATTTATTAAACTATATATGTACATAGCATGATTTGAACAAGTGAAGGAGGTTCACTTGCCTCGGTCGCTGATATAGAAGCGACACCGCTTGCGGACTTCGTCTCGACACGAGACGATGCGATGCGGGACACGGCGCGTGGCGCGAGCGTGATGCGTGAAGATCCGGTACTGGGCATGGTGACTATGCGAGTGTGACACGGTAGTGGGCGTGGTCCTGTCTCGGTGCGTGACACGGCGCGACACTGTACCGAGCACGATCTGGACTCGGGGCGTGGTGCGGTAGCGGCACGGCTCGTGCACTGGTTCGGGCACGGTATAGCACGGGGGTGGCACGACGTGGCACAGGGACTGGGTACGATGTGGCACGGGGCGCGACACATCTGGGTACGCGGTGGCATGGAGGCGGGCATGGTGCGAGGCTCGAGCGTGATACACACTGCGGCGGACATGTGCGGTGTTGCGACGACAACTGCATTGACGTCCATGATGGTCACAGGGACCGAGGCCACGGCTTTGACGGCCACTCCGGCGACTAGAACAGCAGGGATCGCAGCAAACGTACGCGTTCGACGAAATATCGGGCATTGATTTTGGCTTGGAACCTGAGCTCGGCTAGGCTACGATGTGACACCGTTTGGCATGGGTCAGCGGCGAGGCAACGGCGGTCCAGAGGTATCCGTCGACGGTTGCTTGCCATGGTGGTGGCCAGAGTTGGGCCCCATCAAGGAGCCATCGGCTTAAGAGAGGGTGAGCGGGTGGTGATGGTGATGTCGAGACGAAGAGGATTCGTCGACGTTGCAGAGGAAAGAGGGAGGTGTTGGTGGGGTCGATGAAGATGGCAGGAAGGTGGTTGTGGTGGCCAGAGATGCAGAGGGCAGTGGGGTCGAGGAGGAAGGTGATGCAGGGCTTGGCGAAGAGATTAGGAGGTCAGGGGAAACTTGGTGGGCTCGAGCTCTTAGGCGAAGGTGAGGAGCTCGAGAAGTGGGGCTGAGTGGAGGAGGTCGGTGACGAGGTAGAGGAGACGAGGAAGAGCTCATGGTGGCAATGGTGGTCGTGAAGTCGACTGTTGAGGGCTTGGTTATGGAGTCGACGGAGGAGGGCGACGGCCATGGGTAGAGGCGATGGGCGCGGTGGTGGGGAGGAGCGCTTCGTGGGTGAGGAGGTGGGAAGGAAGGAGAACAACAAGAAGAAAGGCTGGGGAGTTGGGGGAGCTCGTTGTTGGTGAACACGGGTCGTGCGAGGGTTGTTGGGATCGTGGTCTTCGTCGTCATGGAGGTGTGCACGGTCTTCGCGGAGCAGGTGTGGTAGTTGCTGAGCGGGCGCGAGAACGGGGTCGTCGGGAAGTGGGGGAAACGAGAGGGAAAAGAGGCGAAGGGGAGAAGAGATTGTGAGTCGGGTTAGAGTCATGGGCCGGGTCGGGTAGGGAAAATAATTAGTTGGGTTGGGCTTGGGTGCTAGGGAAAAAAGAAGTTTTGGGGGAGAAAGCAGTTTGGGGCTTTTGGGGTTATGAAAATAAAAGGTTTAGGGCTAGAGTATAAGGTTTAGGTTAGGTATAAATTATATTTAGAAAAATATAGAAAAATTATGTAGGAAATTTGGGGGAAATTTCTTTATAAAAATACGGTTACGGTATAGTCGGAACTGGGTATTACACAGTATGACTTAATTTGTTGTTGAAATTTCATTTGAACATAAGAATATACATGAATAGAGAATAAAAAATGAATAATTCAAGCATGATACGAAGCGTATTGAACCAATTCATAATAATAATAGAAATAGGATAGTGGTTACAGACTTCATACAACAACAACTGAGACTTAGGCTACAAACTTCATAATAATAGAAAACAAAATAGTAAACAATACATAAGCAACCCGATAATCATGTCTGTTCTTCCGGATTTTGTAGGTCTTGAATACTTTCGAATGGTGGCGGAGGGGGAATTTGACTTTTGCAGTAAAGATATTGCATGTGGTAATCAAGATGACAATCCAGATGTCCCTTAATCTGATCCAGATGCCCTGTAATCCGATCCATAATTCGATTTTCCAATCCTTGACAGTCAAAGTCTTGAGGGGTTACTTGAATAGGAGTATCAGTGGGAATTTGGAGAGTACGGGAGGTGCTTGGTTGTTGTGGAGTCGAAGGAGCCAACTTCATCAAGCTAACATTCCTCGCTCCAAAATCGACATAGGGCCTTACTTTATCCGATGATCCACACAGATCGACGTTGTGATATTCTAACAGTTTAGTAATAGCCTGTATACTTCCCACATGCTATGAATGAGGAAGATATGGAGATTTATTGGAATGTTCGCGAGAATACAATAAGGATGCGCTTGGTAAGAGTAATTTAGGTGATAATCTTAGATTACCATGAAATATTACCATGCTTATTTAGGTGTAAACGGTATTCCCGGGAATATAGGATTACCATGGTAATCAAATGATCCTATTTTATGGTAATCATATTTCCTAAAATATGTGTCTATCCTACGTTATCACGAAATATTCCCGCCTAACATGAAAAGAGCCATGACCATCTGCCGCCAGCCTCCATTACCACCTGCCGGCAGGCCCTGCCGCCCATCGTCGGTCGTCCGCCGCCCGGCCCACCGCCGATTAGTCATTTGCCGCCGGTCATCGCTGATTGTTCACCGGCCGACCCATCGTCAATTGGACGTTCGCCGTCTGCTGCTTGCCGACCCGCCGCTGATTGGTCGTTCATCACCGGCCTCGCCGCCTGTCGACGATTGCACACATATTACCGGGAATGATTAAAGTATACAAAGCACGTTAATGCAAGATTCTTTGGAATTAGATGTTCGGTCATCCTATTCCCGGGAATGCAAGGATTTCCTGTAATCTTCCATTCCATGTACCAAGCGCAGCCTAACTCATGAGCTTGTGGCATCCATATAGCGTGTCTCTGCTTCCATACTTACGGAAAATAGCGTGGCCAAGGACTTTGGCACGCTTGGTTAGGGTTTTGGCTTTTTGATTTGCAAAAAGATGGGGTTATCTCGACCATGCAAAAGCATTGAAGCCTTTTCCTTATCAAGAATTTCTGAATAATCATAATCGCTCAAAGTGTTGGAGTGAATATCAGCACCTTCATTGGGAACGTTTAAAGCCCCAGCAAGTGTTCCTGAAGTAAAATTGAAAGTGGTGCTATAAAAACTTTGGTTTTTAATTTGGTGGGATCTTCATTTGTGCCGATGAGATTTGCATAAAATAATTTTACGGTCTTTTTGTAAGTTGGACAATTTAGAGTCAAGAAAGACATCCAATCTTACCTTTCAAAAAGGTTCTGAAAATCAAGTTCAGTTTAATCTCAAAACATACAATAGAACCAATAGATGGGTTTAGAGATTAGAGACTGAAATCTCGATTTACAATCATCATTGAGAAAGGGATTGGCTTCTTGAGATTTCTCGGTTGGTAAACCCTTTCTCTTCTTCGAGGATGATTCTTCTGCAATGCCATTATCCATTTTTGGAGCCATGAGAATTTTTGTGAAGAAATTTATGAAATTTTAAAAGAATTTTAGGGTTTTTGAGTTTTGAGGCGTAGAGGAAGAAGAGAGCGAGTGAGAGAGACGAATATCAGGGTTATTGAGAATTTAGGGGCCAATTATATATATGTATATATGTATATATATATGGGTCATGGATGGTTAGCATTAAATTAGAGGAAATCGAACTATCAGATTTCATCCGACCATTTCAAAAAATTGCCCGCGCAAACTTCTGGTTTAAAATGTCAGACATCTCTGAGTGACATATTTTGCCGGTGACTTCTAAACTTTTGCCTGTTTTACGCAGTTTCCTGTAACTTGTAAGCAGTTGTAACTTGTAAGCCGTATCCTGTAACTTGTAAGCAGATGCCTGTAACTTCTAATCGGTTGCTATTTTGAACTGAAGACGTCTTCCATAAACATCTTCAGTACAAAAAAAAAGTTCTAGAACAGACGTTTGGATCGGTTGTCTATAACTTGTAAGCAATTGTCTGTAACTTCTAACCAGTTTCATGTAACCTGTAAGCAGTTATCTGTAAGTTCCGATAAGTTGCCTGTAAGTTCCGATAAGTTGCTTGTAAGTTCTAATAAATTGCTTGTAATAACAGCTATATAAAACTGATAACGTCAACAAAAATATCATTCATATCACAACACCGGCCAATATCGGCTATATAAAATAGATAACGTCAACAAAAATACCATTCATATCATAATATCGGCCAACATCAGCGATATTAAAGTAAATAGGTCAACAATTTTTAACATTCATTAGATAAACCAGTAAAATATAAGCAATTTGTCATTCTCACTCAAAACAAGTAATAATATCGGCGAATATCGGTTAATTACAAATAGATGAATACAAATAGATAAATACAAAATCTGAAACAATGCCAAGCCATTTCTCGCTTGTTGGCCAATAGAATTTGGGCCGTAAATATCAGACGCCACTATTCCGACGTTTTTCTCTCCAGGGCATCCGGAATTTGTCAACCCTTGATCAATGCTTTCATGAATAGGTACACGAAGATGCAGCAATCATCACTGTTAACCAACGACGTTAACAAACACATACCGTTAGAACCCTTAACAATTAGAAATGTTAAAAAAACTTGTAAAGGAAATATTGCTTATTGATTTCCTTGTATCGGGCAAGGGAAAATAGTAAATTGAAGTTCATTGTAACCCCCATACTCGTCGAATTTGTTTGCCCCAAAATGATAAAGGAACGACAAGTATAGCCTAGCCCTTTGCTCCTAATGGGGGTCGCGCTTCAATGAAGAATAGTGCCGCAATTCCTTTACAGCAAAGTCTATAACGAGTAATGTCCAATGCCCGATATGACATATCGGGGTCATGATGCGAGTACTGGGGGACTGCCATGCATCATCATATATGTTCCACGCATGTTGATTCATTACACCTTTCCGGATTCATCCGGATCAACAATCATGTCTTGCTACAAGTATTTAACTTGTTAATAAATTGATGAATGCAATCAGGACAACCAGATAAGATGAATAGCCATTACCATTATCCACAACCTCACGAAAGCAGATGAAAGTACTACTGCGGTAGGTGCTAACATGACAAAGGAATCCATCACTTATAAAGAGTTTATATATTCATAAGTGGAATGTAACTTCTACTAAGTTGCATGTAACTTCTGCTAAGTTACATGTAACAGTTATTAACTTGATTATAATATCTAATAAGTTGCATGTTACTTTTATAGCAGTTGCATATCATTTCTATGGCAGTTGCCTGTAACTTTTATAGCAATTACCTTTAACTTTTTATAAGCCGCCTGGAATCTCTAATAAGTTGCCTGTACCCTCTAAAAACGTACCGTGTTTTCTACCTACTGCCCGGTTAAGAAATCGAAGAGCTCGCGGCGCGAAATAGAAACACAACTAGTGGGGTCAAAGGGTATTACCCTCGACGAAATACGCTCCTTCAAGAAAACGTTGACGGCATCCCAATGAACCTTCCCGAGCTCTTCGATGTGCTTTATTATGGGATAACTATCAAATGTCCCTTCTTCGTGAACCATCGCCAGCATAACTGCAGACAACGAAAAAAGTTTCGGTTAAGATTCTAAAGGGTATTGCATTTTACATTATTCAGACAATTTCCACACATAAGAATTATACTTTACATTGATATGATACACAAAGAATTATAGTTTACAAGCAACAAACAACATAGTTATGATAATTTCATAACTGTTTTCCACCTAGCGACTTAGAATCTTCCACATTTTTTGGGCGTATCTCCCTATAATAGCCGAAAGATATATGCATCTTGGTCAATGCATCGGCCGCGGCGATGGCACATGCATTCTCGATGGTGCCGTTGGCGCTGGAAATTTCTATCACAGTTTCGGCCCCCACTTTTTCCATGTTCCTTTTTTTGCCGCGGTCATCCATACCTTATTTTTTGCAGTCACGTACTCGTTCTCGTTTAGATACTTGGACGGCTTTCTGTCCTGTCTATTCTTCACTCGTTTCTCGAGATTTTTGGTGTTGGACTTATAGGCGATCGCTTTCCTCTTGGGTGGAGGTGCAGGGGTGACCGCGGAAGACTGAACACATCATCAATACCCTCGATAACGGGCTCTTCAGCCGCTTTCGAAATGTTTCCCTCATCAGAAACAACCGCAACTATTTCCTCAACTCTAGCAACTGGCGGGGATACAATAGTAATATCAAAATTGTCATCGAAACCGCCATCAGAGGGGCCAACTTCGTCCTCACCCTCACTCTCCTCTTCTTCCTCTACCTATCCTTCTCGGCTTCCGCTGCTTCCAATGTCGATGCTTTTAGAAGGACTGTTTTATGAAGCAACTTCATTTTCGCACATTCTTCCAATGCTTCGTTTGTGCTTCAAAGGACATGCCCTTCACAATGCCCTTCTCATCCGGCTTCTCAACAGATCGTTCCTTTAGAATTTACACCAATGAAGACCACAATATGTTATAATCAAGTTATTAGAGATTATATGCAACTTATTACAAGTTACAGTCAACTGCTATAGAAGTTACATGCAAGTGTTTAGAAGTTAACAGGCAACTGCTTACAAGTTACATGCAACCATAAACAAACTTCCTTAGAAAACCACATCAGACGTTGGCAGCATACGTCCGGAACAAATTTTTTGTACTATAGACGTCTACGGCAGACGTCTCCTGTTCCAAATGTCTCTGAAAATGGACTTCAGAGACGTCTGGTACTTATAACCAGACGTCCGATACTTTTGTATTAGGATATTTAGAAGTTACATGCAACTGCTTACAAGTTACAGGCAAATACCTATATATACACAAGATACTTTTTAATGTAAATAGAGAATATACAACTTACCAATGTGGTTGCATCATCTCTATGGCTCTTCTCTTGCACTTGTGATATAGAACTGGAGCATCAGCGGAATGTTCAACGCAACCACATCCCCTTTCGGCACACAAAAGACCCTCTTTATCTTCATTGGCTTCTCCAATCCCGACATCTTCAACGATGTATTGAATTCCCACCCACATAGGGCCGGTTTCCTAGCGTCCATGTATGTCGGTTGCCTCAAACCCGTGATGGTATAAAACCATAACTGCAAACAAATATACATCACATTCGCATTATTAATATTAAATGATCATAACGCATTTACCAACAATATTAATTTATGTAGTTTATATTCTGTGTACAAATATAGTATAAGCTTTATAATAGTTTGCATATACTTGCAGCGAGAAGGATCTGACACCCGGGCTACTGTGCAGCGCCAGCCTTCGAGCTAAGCTTAGTCACAGCACTGACCATTATCATCTCGTGCACCGCTTTGTCCAGTTCACACTCGGCACCACCGATAGCTCAACGTATGGGAATTCATCTCAAGAGACGGTCGGGGACATGACTAGTATCCAAAATAACGAAAGTTGATAAAGAATCAGTAAAGATACGAAATCGTCCATCACTTCTGAAGTTCTATCATGCATAGTCCACTCCAAAGCAGCCTCTAATATTGTGACATGTGTCCTTTCACCATTCTATACGTTAAAGTACTTCTTTCGAAGCTGGGTGATATCACAATTACTCTTCATGTCTTTGCCGGCCTTCGGCAAGCCGGTGTGCTCGCTAACCCAATCCATAGTAAATTAATCCGAGGCGCCTCCAAAAGAGAATTCTCCGGTGCCTAGATCATAGCAAGAGATAGCCTACATAAAGTACGCCTATCTTGACGCAAAGTTGGCAGCTTCATGTAATGGTAGAACGAAATTTTATTTAGCCTCTGTATATGTTGATGGTGAATGTGTGGTTTCAACCTGTCCATGAAGCTGTTGTAGCAGACGACGTCAACATATATCTGGATGGCGGGATTAGCTCTATATTTTCTACTACGAAAATCAAATTTAAATATTAAATCATAGTTATCAATTCTTTAAACTGAAAAGTATAGGCAACTGCTTAGAAGTTACAGACAGCTCACAAGTTACATGCAACCGCCTAGAAGTTACAGGAAACCATATCAAACGTAGAAGTTACAGGCAACCATATCAAACGTCTGGAACAAACTTTTTGCACTGAAGACGTCTTTAGCAGACATCTCCAGTTCAAAACATGTCTCTGAAAATTGACTACAGAGACGTCTGATACTTTTAACTTGCAACGGCTTAGAAGTTGTATGCAATTGTCTGCATGTTACAGGTAACTACCTATAAGTTACATGCAACCGCATAGATGTTACATGCACCTTTTATAGAAGTTACAACTACTTAGATGTTGCAGGCAAATAATTTTCCTGTAATATCTTGCCACCAACAAATGAAAATAAGCACTTGCCTATAACATTTATGAAATTGCTTGTAACTTATAAACAGCTGCCTATAATTTCTGATAGACAACTTTGGTTGATGTTATAAGCAACATTATAGATGTTAAAGGAAACGTTATAGATGTTCACAATTTTTTAAAAAATAAACAACTTCGAATTGTAATGTAAGATTAACATCAAGGGTATGGATTTTACCTAATTTGTATCTCGGCCGCTGTCGATGTCGTCAACTCCAATTCTGGAGCCACTGATTTAGCCGGCGTCTCTTTCGCCAATTTAAGGCCTTATCATTTGATTTAGGCACCATTCTGCGGAGAGTGCTAGGGTTTTCGACGAGAGGCGACGACGGGTGGGAGGCTCTAGGGTTTTCGACGAGAGGGCGACGACGAAGAGAGCGTGGGTTTTTTGAGGAGCTCGGGCGACGGTGACCTCGAGTGACAGACAGAGAGAAAGCGAGATTTTTGAATGGGGGGTATTTTCGTTCCTCCACCAAATTATAATATCCAGGCCTTTTGGCCAGGGTTTTTTGACCAAGTTTTTGAACAGTTGGCCCCTTCCTATTTCGAAAATACCGGGGACTTTTTGATCCCTTTTTTTTGGGGGGGGGGGGGGGAGGGGGCTTTTCAGCAATTTTCCCTTAATAAAATGATCTTTTGGAAAATCTGAATGCATATTTGCAGTTGGATGCCTGTCATGCATACTTTTTTTATTTGCTCACTCATCTTAGCTCCAATCTGCATTTAAAATCATCGGCATGGTAAGCCTTTCTCCAACTTCAAAAGAGAGTCAACGCAAGTGTAACTATAGCCTAGTGGTAAATCCCTTTGTAAATGACAAGCATATGGTTCAATTGTCGATTGCATCAGGATACTACATATTAATACCAAAAAAGAAAACATTAAAATGAAAAGAGTAACTATGAAGCACCATGAAAGATTTGTGGAGTCCGATTAGAATGGCCAAATGTCAACCCTTGTATGTTCTTTTCCTCTCAAGATGCGACGTACTTCAGTTCATTTCCTTAATAAGATACAAGATGCAAAATATACAATGAATCGTACTTCGGTTCATTTCCTTATTAAGATACAAGATGCAAAATATACAATGAATCACCAGAATCTCAAACTCAGATGGCAAACAATATAAGGGCAAAACAACCCCTCCCCCCCCCCCCCCCCCACACACACACACAACAAGTGTTAAAAAGAAAGATGTATCAGGAATGAATGTTGAAGCTGTTGTAGGAATGAATGCTGAGGCTATCACTGCTGGTCCAGCCATCTTGAACTTGAACGGAGTACTGCAGGTTCCATAAAATATCGTCTATCGATGGCCGCTCCCTGTGATCTTTAGCTAAACAGTTGAGCGTAACGGTGATTAATGTCTGTAACGAGTTGATTACGTATGTTCCATGAATGGTGGGGTCTGTAATCTCTCGAAGCTTCCCTCGTCGGTCTTCAGCCAAACTATCTTGTAGCTGCAAGACATAAAATTCACCACTTTTCATCTTTTACAACCCCAAAGCTGGAAAATAGTTTATACATGTCTATCTAGTTTTAGCATTTCTCTGTAGCAATTTGAAATCTCTATGTTCTTAGGTTAATAATATAACATTAAACCGCGGTACTAGCTAGAGTATTTGTAATGCATTACAATTAGAGTTATAAAGGGCTGCGCTCGATATAGCTGCATGCCGGAGGGTAAAACATGAAGAGGTGCCAAAGGGGGTGGGCCCCATCCCAAGTGGCTGGGTCACGTGAGCGGAACGCAACGATGGAAAAAATACCTCAGTTTTTACTGCTTCCAGTTTACGGTCGGACCCAGCAGGTTTGCCGGTAATTATTTCTAGGAGGATGAGACCAAGCTGATAAACATCCTCTTTTTCACCATCTTCCAAACTTCGGACTCTGATAACATGAAAACAGAAAAAAGTTTGCAATTAGATGTATGATATTTTTTTGAAATACCAGGTTTCATCTTTTCATTTAATTTATTTAACATTATACTAAAAGGAAACATAAAAAAAAGGATGGTCAGACTTATCCGGCATAAAAAATTTATTGTACAAGTCTCTTATAGATTAATTCCACCATTGATTTTCTTCCAGTAAACTTAAACTTTCATAATCAGAGGATGCCGTCGGCTTTCTGAATTTTTCTTCCTTTAATTAAATATTTACATGGCGTTTTATTCATATTGATTTTATGATTAGTTCAATATTGAAACATAAATATTGGCTATTCCAAATCGAATCGATATTATTACAATATAGAATTTAGTCTCAAAATACACGCAGATGTTAATAAACACAGAAAAATAAAATTACCTTCCGCCATCGGTTTCTTCCAATGTGCCAAAGGGGCTTTCTGAACCTACCTGAAATTTATAGAAAGAAGAAGAAGAGAGTTAATATCAATACCATTAGGATCAAAATCTTAAACCTGACCTTAATACCCCCACCAAAATTACCTTATTATTTTTATTCTTAGACAACATGGGAAGGTTATAATTGCTAATCTTCGCCGTCAAAGTCTCATCCAACAAAATATTTTCGATACCAAGATCATTTCCAACAATTCCAGGCACTGATACCGTGTGCAAAAACTGGATCCCCCTCGCGACCCCGATAACAGCCGATATTCTCTGGGGCCATTTCAGCATCTCTCGCTTTCTCCACTCTGCAATTTTACATCAATTAAATTTCTTCCGAGGTATTATATTTGGGCAATTTGCACTAAAATACCCTCAAATAATATCTTTTTAAGTATAGTAAAAGTGCTACATTTTAGGGTATTTTAGTGAAAAAGAACTCCGGTGCTACATTTGAGGGAATTTTAGTATAATTTAGCCTTACAAGTTTAATGATTACTGGAAAACGTAAACGAAAAATTCATACCAGTGAGATGACTCCTTAGTGTTCCATTTAAGACATGCTCAAGAACAAGGAAGATAGTGTCGTTTGTGATAGCATTGTCATGGATGCTTGGAACGCAGTGTCCGAGGATGCTGACTAAATTAACGTGCCTGAGTTTTGAGATTACGTCCATATACTGATTCAGGATCTGTGGCGAGAGTCTTTGTTTTACCTTTAAGCATCTGACGACGACGGGCGACCCATCTTGGACCCAACCTTTGTAAAACTGTCAACATTGAAACAGAATTCAGAATATGAAAATGCTACCGGATATGTAAGAAGCGAGGAGCTGCTAAAATTGACAGCATATCAAATTATTTCAAAGTTTAGGTGCAGTGAAAGGTCGATTATAAGTTATTATGTTTCGATAAGAACTAAATTACCTGTCCTTGGGGACCATCAGAGATCAAATTTGAAGGATCGAATCCATTTGTTGCTTCTTCAAGCTCCTCCATGGAGAAAACTCGATAAGGAGTCAACCCAAGTGTTCCAATTCTCACTGCTTGAGACATATGCCCTGCAAATTTCAACACCAACTTCAATCTTCAGTTTGTTCCTTCGTATTTGCTCAAATTCTATTTACATAAAACATAACTGTAACTTACTTGCATCTGCAGGTGTTCTAGGGGAAACGTGAACTGATGTTTTCATAGCCACGGGTTTTGGTAATTTCACAATCTCTGCATTCTCCAATCTTTTTCGCTTGAAAACCAAGAACATCAAGAACCCTAAAACTAATGCACCACCAACAATCCCCGAAACAATTCCCAATATAAGGCTTAACTTGCTCGTAGAACTTTCTTTCTTTTGCATAGGAGGCAAAATCACAGCCAGAGGATCCCTACTACAATAAGAATTCGGGTGTTGGTACCTCGAATCCCCCGAATTCAAACAATTCCATGAATTTATAACGACCCTCGTCGATGAATTCGAAAGCATACAAGAAGGCAACCCACCAACCAAAAGGTTACTAGAGATATTGATGAACCGAAGCTTATCCCCACAAGATAGTTTCGTGGGCGTGTTTCCGGTGAGCCTGTTTCCGGATAAATCCAAGTACTCGATTGACGGCAGAGAGAGCAAAAATGGTGGTACATTCCCATTGAGTCGATTTTGAGACAGGTCAAGCTTCTGAAGCTGATCAAAAGAAGCAAGCCCAAATGGGATGCTGGCATGAAATGTGTTGTTCCTCAAAACTAAGCTCACTACACTTTTCGAGAGAAACGGGAACCCGGGCCCTAATGCATTATTGCCCAAATCAAGATTCGTGAGCAAATTTAAGCTCTTGAGATCAGGAACTGTTCCATCGAACAAATTGCCACCCAAAACAATGCTTTCAAGGCTAGCCATTGAGGAAATCTCAGCCGGGATTTGGCCATCGAGGAAATTGGAGCTCAAGTTGAGGTTTTTAAGGGACGAAAGGCGATGGAGCTTCGCGGGCAAATTCCCCCAAATGCCGAGAGAGACTAATGAAAGAGATGTGAGGCTTGGGAGCCTTGAGAGAGTAGTGAAGAGAGAGTCGACAGAGAAAGCAGAGGATAAAGGAAATGAATTGCTTCCATTGATGCTGAGCTCGGTGATTCGAGTGCCGAAACAAGAGATTGAGAATGAATGAGAAGTTGGGAGGTAGCAGAGATTGGTGGTGGTGGTGGTGTTGAGTTGGGAGAGAGGAGAAGGGTATTCGAGGATTCGTTGGAGGCGAAAAAGCGTTCTGATTTGAGAAGGGGAGAGGTATTGTGAAGAGATTTGTTGGGTTTGGAGCAGGATCAAGATGAAGGTGAGGAGAAAGAGGAGGAGAGGGTTTGGCGATGGGAAAGATGGCATTTTTTTTTGTTGGGGTTGAATTTTTTTCAAGCTTTGAGTATGTGGGTTTCAAACTAAGAGGAGATGTTGTTGCAAAAACATAAAAGTTTCATCATTTTAGAGGATTTGAAGTTTGTGGGTGTGTTGGATTTACGATGTGTGTGTGTGTGTGAGAGAGAGAGAGAGAGAGAGAGAGAGAGAGAAGCTAATGAAGATGATGAAGAAGACGAAAGAGAAAGAGATAATAAAAACTAGAGAGAGAGAGAGAGAGTTGCTTTGTGTATAAAGAGAAGAAAGGGAGGGTGGCTTTACAGCAAATGCACGTGCCAATTCGCGTGCGCTTTGTGACTTTGGGCGGGTTCCATGCATATGGTTTATAGTTTCTTTATCTTTTTGAACTGAGTAAATAATTCACTAATAATCTTTTGTTTTGATTAGTATATAGAATCATTTGTTTTCCCCCTTCTACCAGCTCCACTGTGCTCTGTTTCCATGCATCTATGATTATGTTGTGAGTTTGGTCTCCTCTCATTGTCCTTTTTTATTTATAAATGCCAACTCATTTTGGGTTGAGTTTGATAGAGCTAACTAGTTGTTGTTGATATTGATGAATCGATCTCATAATTGTAAAGTGGTCATCAATTGAGCCTAGCCATTTTTTTTTTTATAAAAAAGTTGTTAAGATAAATTTGAATTTTAAGAGAAGTTGGATTGCAAGCCTTGTACTTAGCTTAACTTGATATTAATCCCAAATAGTTTGATATCGGTCATATCCAAAACGAAGTACTATAGCACATTGTTCTTACAAATTATATTATTACATTTTACCTAAACTACTTATTCCGGAGGATCGAGCATTCACTCCCTCTGAACTATCATAATGGTCAACTATATATACTGATGATGCTCATAAGTGAGAACTCCCCAGATCATGACGCGTGGTAGCTGATTGATCGTATTTTTTGTGCTTATGCGTTTTTGAAATCAAAGAATTAACCGCAATCAAGAACGGTGTCGCTTGGTAGCTAGCCGGTTGAGTACGGGTCGGTCCACAGGGATTACGTGTATTTTCTAGTTGTTCTAACGAGTCAATTCCTATTTGTGGTAGGTTTTGATTTTCAATAAAAGCTGAAGTTGAATTTGATTAGAATTAAAACCTTGCTAGAGTTTAGATTAGGTTAGTTTGGAAAGTCAATATTTCTCACCGCTTTCTATGCCCTAATTAAAAACTTTTAGGTGTTAAGGTAATAGTTAACAAAGGGGATTAGCACGATCGGGAAGAAACTAAGTTTCTTCCCTTTGGTCCTTGTCCGTCCTTTCTTAACTTTTATCCCCAACTTTTATGGAAAACAATCACAACCGGTCTTTAATTAGGGTATCACCGCTACCTCGTGGGATAGGGTGCCGTAGTGAGCGGTGTGTGTTTGGTTTGCATAGATTTCTATTTTAAAATATTGAACGGGAAAGAAAGGGGTGAGAGATTTTCATCTCTCAAACCTTTCCCAAACCTAATCCTAACAAGTGAGGAACTACTCACTCATTAGGGAATTAATAAAGGAATTCATTTTTATGATTTTTATTAATCTAATTAAAGTGCGGAAAATAACTACGACAGATAAAAAAATTGCAAAGAAATAAAAATTGCAGATAAGAACACGAGATAAAAAGAAACAACTTACTTTATTGATGCACTCTTTGACGATTACAAGGAATTGAAAATTTAAACTAGAGAAATAAAAAGAAGCATGCTCCAAAAAGAGCATTAGGCTTCCTATTTATAGATAATAGAAAACCTAGGGTTTACATCTGATCCATATCTAAAGTTACAAAATTACCTTGAGAAACCTGGTCAACGCACCGACACCCACCGACAAAATGCACCGACACGTGCTAAGCACGGCCGCGGAACCGCGGCCATAAGCCATGTTTGGCCGCGGATCCGCGGCCATATGATGTGGTCTCTGTCTCTATTTCTCTGGGTTACTTCATGTTGCTATTTGTTTCTGTTTTCTTCACTTGGTTCTTCAGAATCTTTTCTAATTTCTTCCAGATTTCCACAGTGCAGAAATGTTGTGGACTTTTACCGTTCGTTTCGTGTTGAAGTCTTGAATCTTGTGCTGCCTTCGTGTTTTGTGAAATCGAACTGTTCATTGATCTTCATTTGTTCCTTAACTGTAGGCGGTATCTTGCAGATTCATCTATTTGTTGGTCGTAGTCTCACTTTTGTAGCGTTTTTCACCATTTTCACTGTATTGTTTCGAGAACCTGTAACCTGCAACTATTTAACAGACATGGATCAAAAACACCTATTTATTTGCAATATGATTAAGAATGAGGAATATAATAATGCAAAATTATGATATGAACAAATACCCCCAAACTTATCTTTTGCTCGTCCCGAGCAAAACTATTTTATTCTCAAAAAAAAAAACTAACCTCACTTTCGTAGGGAAACACGTTTGCACTGAGCTCGTGCAACAAGCCGTTAAGCCTCTAGGTGTTCCTAGTAGGAGGAGTGCTGTCTCCTAAGGGTTTTCAGCGGATACTATCCACAAAATCCGATCAATTTGGCCTATTGACTTTCATTCTTCAAGTCGGTGTTCTAGCAAGAAATTTTATTATCTTCAACTCAGAAATTACCAACCCATATTTTTCACGCTTCCTTATCATTTAACTTAAGATTGTATATGTTCTGTAAATTTACTTAGCTTTTAGTATCTTTTGAATCTTCCTTCTAAGGTTCAATCTCAACTTAGGAATTTTTATCATTTCTACTAAAGATATAAGTCCTATTTTTCATTCCTATCTCTCATCCAAACTCCAATCATATACCTCTATGTGTGTGTATGTATCACCCCTACGCTTGGAAATTCAAATCAAGCTATTATACTCTTGTCCATTTCCCAAGTACTTTTAGTTGGTGAATTTTTAGATGAAATTTCTCACACATCCTTCATGCGACCGTTAATACTTCTTGAGGTACTAACGACCGATTACAAAATATGTTTGCGCATTAAGACGTAATTCCTCGTCTTGTAATACCTAAGGCTTTAGCAGTGTCTCCCAAACAAGTTGGTCTAAGACACTAGGTGATAAAGCACCCTCGCCATATTTTTTTTTACGCAGCCTTAAGTAATTACAAAACCAGTGTTCATTTTTTTATATCTCTTTATTCACACTTATAATTTTATTTTTCTTCATACTAAGGATTTTAGACAAGAGCATTTCAAGGTATTCTCTACTATTCCAAGTTTCAAGGTTCGTGTTTGTGCAAGTTGTAGGGTATATATTTTCAGAATTTAGACTTAAGGTTCGGAATTATTTTTCAGACTTACACTTTAATAAAAATTTCAATACTCTTCCTTTATTTTGACTTAGCCCAAGAAGTGAACTCAAAATTTGCCTATTTCTAAGTAAACTATAAAGACATATATTTTCTACCGTTAAATTTTAAGAAAAGTTATTTTTAGGGTTTTTAATTTACTAAGTTTAGGATCTAGTTTTTTCTAGCTAGTTAACCGTCTTGTCAAACTTAAGTCAATTTTAGCCAAAATTAAATTTTTTCAATTTTTATAATTTTAATTTTTTTTCAGTTTTTATTTGATTTTTTTTTATTTTCATTTTTTAAAATAATTTTTATAATTTTTTATAAAGATGCAATGCAGAATTAAACATGCAAAAGAAAAAAAATATATATATACAAAAATTTTAAAAAAAATTTATGCAATGCAATGATAACTATTTACAACCACCTCCTCCCTCAAACTTACCAAAAGCAGTGCTCTCACTGCTCGGCCCCACGCCGCCCCCTTGATCGTGAACGGGAACGCTCCTCCCTAGCTAGCAGGGTTCGGACCCCCTGCTCTACCTCTATCAAACGCCGATCATGTTCCCTCATCATCCCCCTCAATTCGTTAATCCCCCTAACAGCTTTTCTTATTAAACGTGCATGTTCTAAGGGGGTGAGATCCTCTTCGCTCGCGGTCGAGCCGGAGCTAGGTATTCTGGCGGGCACGTGTTCCGCCGGTTCTGTTCGTGACCAAACATCTGTTAAGCGTGTATAGGAAGTAGATACGCCCTCAATAAGAGGCCTGACGGGTATGCCTCCATGTATGTAAAATTCAAATTCCTCTACAGGGAGGAAATAGCGGCACGGTTGTGTCACTAGCATGGGGTATGTGTAGTTCGCGGCCTTTTTGCCCGCACCAATTGAGTTAAGCAGAACCGTGCACATGTCGAATCTAGGGTTCCTCGTCATAAGGGTGTGCACGTTATGAAGTGACGGGGTGAAAAATTTGGTGTTATGGGAACTCCCAAAAATATTGTTTTGTGCCCACCGGCACACAGTTAAAACATTAGCGAAAAGGGTTCTCGCTTGTATTCCTTTCCTTGGTTCTTTCGAGCAATTATTACCCATTAAGGGCATGTAATCTTCAAACTGAAGTGGTTGATCATGAACAGGTATCCTAGGGATTAAAGTGACTTCATGTATGAAGTCTCTATCAATAATTATCTCCCTATCACCCCACAGTAATTTGATAAAGCCATATTGTGCGAGACAGCCGTCATCCATGCACTCGTAAAATCGAGTGACTAGATTTGGAAAGGCGTAAGCATTTGGGTGATTATAGATCAAAAAATTTCAGCCCCTACGTGCGATTTCATTAGAAAATAACTCCCATATATCGTGTGTGAAGATTTGTGAGAAATCACGTTCTAACTGCATATTCGGTGCCATCACAGAAAATTTACAGATCTAAAAAAAAATTTAACAGAGAAGGATTTAAGAGATCGAACCTCCTCTGAAAAAATTAGAGGGTGAAGACACGGAGGCGCGGCAGATCAGATGCAGGAACAACATTCTGGCGGCGGAAGCGCGACACTGTAGAGAGATCTTCCTGACTTTGCTGCGGCAGCGGCTAGGGTTTGAAGAGATGAAATTTTTTTTAGGGTTTGTGAAACAGAGAGAGTCGGGGTTTATTTATAGGGGGGAAGTGTTGGCTATTTGTAAAAAACCCCTCTCAAAAAGAGGAAATTATTTGCAAATTAAAATTTTATTTTTATTTTATTAAATCTGGAAATTTACAAAAATACCCTCCAAAAAATTTATTTTTATTTTCAATTTTTCAATTTTTCATGTTATTTTGTTTTTATATAATTACAAATGATATATACCCCCAAACTTGTTTGAAACAATATTTTGGCTAGATGATTGAAAATTTGGGGGTAGATGGAGGAAGATCAGTCAGTATAAATCGGCTCCTGCAAAAACAGGAGCTCCTCCGAAGGGTCCGCAGTGAGGAACGGTTTAAGTCGATATCCTTTTACTTTAAACAGTGTATCGTCCTCCGGGTTTTCTAAATCTACCGCACCGTGCGGATATACGGTGCGTATCATAAATGGCCCTTTCCATCGAGATTTGAGCTTGCCGGGATGGAAATGTAACCGAGTATCGTAAATCAAAACCTGTTGACCAGGTTTGAAAGTCTTGCGCATAAGGTGTTTATCGTAGAACACCGTCGTTCGGTTTTTAACAATTACCGCGTTCTCATAGGCCTCATCCCGCAGCTCGTCTAATTCATTCAATTGCAGCTTTCTATTGCTGCCCGCATCTCCCAAAGATATGTTCAACTCTTTAATTGCCCAAAATGCCTTGTGCTCTATTTCAACAGGAAAGTGGCAAGCCTTTCCATAAACAAGCCTGTATGGAGATATGCCAAGATCGGTCTTATAGGCAGTACGGAATGCTCATAGTGCATCAATTAGTTTTGATGACCAATCTTTACGGTTTTTGGAAACCGTTTTCTCCAATATTTGTTTAATCTGCCGATTCGAAATTTCGGCTTGCCTACAAGTTTGGGGATGATAAGGCGTTGACAGTTTGTGAGTAATGGAGTATTTGAGCATTAAGGACTCAAAAGTCCTATTACAAAAATGAGATCCATTATCACTTATAATCGCGCGAGGATGCCCAAACCGAGAAAAAATGTTTTCTTTAAGAAATCTAATGACAACCTTGTTATCATTCGTTCGGCTGGGCACAGCCTCGACCCATTTTGAAACATAGTCAACAGCAAGTAGAATGTACATGTTCCTAAAAGAATTGGGAAATGGTCCTATGAAGTCTATTCCCCAAACATCAAAAATCTCAACAACCAAAATTGGTTGGAGCGGCGTTTCATTTCTCCGAGATATCCGGCCCAAGTGTTGGCACCGGGAGCATGTCTTGCAGTATTTGTATGCATCTTTAACAAGTCGTGCCCAGTAGAAGCCACACTGCAAGATTTTTTTCTGCTGTTTTCTTGGGGCCAAAATGCCCGCCACACGCTTGATCGTGGCAGAATGACAGCACTCTCTTAAACTCGTTGTCAGGGACACACCGACGAATGATTTGGTCGGAACAGTATTTAAAGAGATACGGTTCATCCCAGTAAAAATATTTTACTTGGGACAGGAATCGGAGTCGGTCCTGATTCGACCAATCGTTTGGTCTCAGTCCGGTGGCCAAATAATTTACGATATTTGCGAACCAAGGTTCGCATGACACGATTAAGAGCCGCTCATCGGGAAAAACATCTTTAATAGGAATTTCAAGTGTAGGCGAAGAAGGAAGTCGTGAAAGGTGGTCGGCGACTACGTTTTCACATCCTCTCTTGTCTCTTATGACAATGTCAAACTCTTGTAGGAAGAGGATCCAACGTATTAGCCGAGATTTAGCATCCTTCTTCACGAAAAGATGGCGAAGAGCAGAGTGGTCCGTGTAAACAATGACTGGAGAGCTGATTAAATAGGGCCTGAATTTTTCTAGTGCAACCACAATGGCTAAGAATTCTTTTTCAGTTGTTGTGTAATTCAATTGGGCCTCATTTAATGTTCGGCTAGCGTAATGAATTACGTGCGGCATCTTATTTATATGCTGTCCAAGGACAGCACCAATGGCGAAATCAGATGCATCGCACATAATTTCAAATGGATGCGTCCAGTCGGGAGATGAAAGAATGGGCGCAGAAATAAGTGAGTGTTTCAATGACTCGAATGCCTTCATGCAGCTTGAGTCAAAATCAAAAGTTGTGTCCTTGGCCAACAAAAGAGTCAAAGGTCTAGCTATCTTGCTAAAATTCTTGATGAACCGTCTATAGAAACCGGCATGGCCAAGGAAGGCTCGGATGTCTTTGACGCACTTGGGAGGAGGAAGATTGGAAATGACTTCAATCTTGGCTTTATCAACCTCAATGCCGTTTTGCGAGATGATATGTCCTAAGACAATACCTTCTCGTACCATAAAGTGGCATTTCTTCCAATTTAAAGTGAGGTTCTTATCCCTACAGCGGGTAAGAACTGTGTCTAAGTGTAGCAAACACTCATCAAAGGAGTCTCCGAAAATGGAAAAATCATCCATAAAAATCTCCAAATTTTTTTCCACTATGTCTGGAAAGATACCCATCATACACCGCTGGAAAGAAGCGGGTGCATTGCATAACCCAAAGGGCATGCGACGTTAAGCGAATGTACCGAAAGGACAAGTAAATGTGGTCTTGTCTTGATCCTTTTCGGCGATGGGAACTTGATTATAGCCGGAGTAACCATCCAAAAAGAAGTAAAATTCATGCCCAGCCAATCATTCTAGCATTTGGCCAATGAAAGGTAATGGAAAGCGGTCTTTCCTTGTCGCGGCGTTGAGTTTTCTATAGTCGATGCAAACTCGCCACCCAGTTTGGGTGCGAGTAGGTATTAACTCATTCGCCTCATTGGTTATGACCGTTATGCCCGATTTCTTTAGGACAACATGAATGGGGCTAACCCACTGGCTATCAGAGATAGGGTAAATGATACCACTATCAAGACATTTTACAATCTCCTTTTTAACAGCCTCCTTCATTATGGGGTTGAGGCGTCTCTGTGAATCCCTTACTGGCTTGGCATCATCTATCATATGTATACGATATTCAACTATGAGGGGACTAATCCCCTTGATGTCCGCCATAGTCCAGCCAAAAGCTTGCCGGTTATTTTGTAAGACCATTAAAAGGGCTTTTTCTTGCTCGAGAGATAGAGATGCCGATATGATAACAGGAAGGGTCCCATTCTCACCTAGGTAAGCGTATTTAAGGTGAGACGGCAATAGCTTGAGTTCGAGTTTTGGAGGTGAAACAATTGAGGGTAAAATTGGTGAAACTGTCTCGAACTCGAAGGATTCCATCAATGGTTCAAAGCGAGTGTAAGCAACCGAGTCGGATGGTTCAGCTAACTCATCCGAAAATTCAAAAGACTCAAACTCGGGTGGTGAGTCTTCAAAATCGTCCAAAAAAGTGAAATGCTCGTAATCGTTATCTGGTGTGAAAGCTGTGTCAGATTCAAGGAGGAACGCACTAGTGGCATCAAAAGTGCTGTGATCGAACAGAAATTTTTCGAGCTCACAGTCCTCCTGCGTGATCTCTTGGATCGAGCAAACATCAAGTATACTAGCATTAGGCTCGGAGGGCTGATTCCCCAACTTAAAAATGTTGAGTTCAATTGTCATATTTCCAAAAGATAGGTTCATCGAACCATTTCGACAATTGATCACCGCATTAGAAGTCGCAAGGAATGGTCGACCGAGTATCACCGGAATTTGACTCCGGGGGTTAGCTACAGGCTATGTGTCCATAACAATAAAATCAACGGGGAAAATGAAGTCCCCTACTTTGATCAACACATCCTCTAACTCACCCCTAGGATGGGTGATGGATCGGTCGGCCATTTGGAGAGTACAATGTATGAGTTTAAGCTCTCCAACACCTAATTGTTCATACACTGAATAGGGAAGCAAATTAACACTGGCACCAAGATCTAAAAGTACGCGATTGATGTTCTTATCCCCAATTGTTATTGAAATTGTAGGATAGCCAGGGTCCTTATGTTTTTGGGGTAAAGGTTGGGTAAGAGCATCACTTACAACACTACCTACGAAAACTTTCTTGGGTACCTGTGACTTCCTCTTCTTGATGCATAAGTTCTTTAAGATTTTAGTGTAAGAAGGGACTTGTTGGATTGCATCCAAGAGAGGTATGTTAATGCAAATTTGTTTGAATAACTCCACAATCTTCTCCATTTATGGAGTAGGTTTATTGGATCTCAACCTGTTTGGAAATGGAATATTTTGAAAATTTGTTGAGTCCAATGTTTGTGGAGTAGATTGTGGAGTTGGAACGGATCCCAGTGTTGGTGTTTTCGTGGAGTGAGATGTGGGTCCGTTCGAATTAGAAGAAGTAGAGCCTTGTGAAGAATGAAGAATAGGCTCTGAAGAAGATAAAGAAGATGAAGAAGAAGAAGCGGCGGTGTTCCCCTCCGAAAGACGGCGCGACGGACGTCTTGCCTGAAATTCGGGGCAGATGCTAATTGGTGCTATCCGTCCACCTCTCCGAAGATGCCAAGTTGATTTATGGCACCGTGTATCGAAGGTTTAGACGGATGCGTCCGATGTAGCAGACTTCGTCAGATTCCCCCTCGCTTGAGGGGTTTTTGATTGTGGGGACGCTCTTCCTTGCAGGCGCAAGCCCTTGCAGTTAATTACGCTACCGCATCGCGGTAACAACTTTCTCCTTCTCCAGGTGGTCACTTCGTGTCGTGGGTGTTTGTTTTATTTGTGGTTGCCCGTGGATTGTATACGGAGACCAATTTATGTCGTCGCCCGTAGGACGTGGATTAGTCTAAATCCGAGTTTTGTTAGATTTGGGTTTGGGGTTTTGGTTTGAGGATACGTTAGCCATATTTGAGGCTAAGATCAACTCAAACGTTTGTTAAGGATACGTTAGTCCAGTTTGAGACTAACATCAACTTAACGGGATCGTTTAGATCCGACAAAAGAGCAATTGGCTCTAATGTTCCAGTTTAGGGACATAGTGGTCCATCGCATGTATGGCCGTCGGGACCCATCACCTCTCTGACGACGTTGAAGGATTACAACGACAGATGTCAGAGGAGTTCAGAGATGTACCCTTGAGCAAAAATTGGTTGAAAGAGCAGATGTGCTCAGTTCAAGATGATTTGAGGACTTATGGCCAGTTTGGGCTAAGTCCAACTATGTTTGAAATATTGGCCCTCTGTTGGTCCATTGAAGAAGAGGCTTTGCCTCTAAAAACTTAGCCAATTGGGCTAAAACTAGTGTTAAACACTACAGACCAACAGTGTTGAACACTGGGAATAAGATTAGCAAATTAGTGTTAAACACTAAAAGATAATCAGTGTTAGCCACATGGCTTTCAAATTAGTGTTAACACAAAAGCAAATCGGTGTTAAACACCGGTAGCAGAGATTTCAAACTAGTGTTAAACACTAAAGCAAATCAGTGTTAAACACCGGGAACAGAGTTTTCTAATTAGTGTTAATCACTAAGAAAATCAGTGTTAAACACTGCAAATAAAGTTTTAGTGTTAAACACTAAGAAAATCAGTGTTAAACACTGCAAATAGAGTTTTCCAATTAGTGTTAAACACTAAGGAGGGAGGGGTCACGTGCGGACACGTGAGAGCGCCCTGATTTCCCTTATTTTATTCTGCAGATCAGTGTTTAACACTTTTAATTTCCTGGCCGTCACGTGTGGGCACGTGATGGAGGCCCCCGCTCTGGTCTGTTAGAATGCTCATTAGGGGTCATGTGGTGACACGTGAGGGCGCCCTAAATATGGAGCCAGATCTCCTTTTCTTCGTTCTGTAAGTAAGTGTTAAACACTTTTTATGTTTTCTTTGGAGCATCACGTGCTGCTACGTGAGGAGGATTAGTGCGCTGATTGTTAAAGCATTTGCTGAGGGGTCACGTGATAACACGTGAGAGCGCCCAAAGCTTTCATTTCCTTTGCTTTTTCTTTCTGTGTTTCAGGGGTCACGTGGAGCACGTGATGGCATCAAAAAGTGGGGCCAGATCCCCTTTATTTTGTTCTGCAAACAAGTGTTAAACACTTTTAATTTTCATAGCCATCACGTGTGGGCACGTGATGTATACTCATGCCCTGATTTATTAGAACATTTATTAGGGGTCACGTGGTGTCACGTGAGAGCGCCCAGAATTGTTTCTGCCTTTGCTTTGTTCCATATATAATGAGGGTCACGTGGGAGCACGTGAGGCATTGCCTCAAAGCTTTCCTCTTCTCATTTTGGGGGATCTGTTCAGGGGTCACGTGGGGCACGTGACCCTAGTTCTTTTCATGAACAGAGATCTTTTAAGAATTGAATTCTCCTTATCTTTAAGAATTAAATTCTTATTTAGGATAAAACCCTGATTTCTTTTCAAAGAAATTAAATTCCCAGATATGTAAAAGAATTAAATTCTTGATTAGGGTTAAACCCTAGTTTTGTTTTAGGAGGAATTAAATTCCTGAAAGTTTGGGAGAATTAAATTCTCAAAACTCAATTCCTCCTCTGTATTTTAGATCTGCATGGCAGGATCTCAACCCAATGAGAATTAAATTCTCAATTCATGGGGAGATATGCACTGTTTCGTCCAATCAGAGCAAAGCTCTGTTGAAATTCAAAATTCAAAATTTTGAAGCAACGCTTCAAGTCTCGGGCGCAACGCACCACATGTCAAGCGCTGATATGTCAGCGCAGCGCCCAAGAAGGCGCGCCCAATCAGAGCAAAGCTCTATTTTTATGAAGCAACGCTTCAGTTGCGCTGCGCTCTGCGCTGCGCGACACGTGTCAGCACAGATGCGCTAGCGCAGTTGCGCTGTGCTCTGCGCTGCGCGACACGTGTCAGCGCAGATGCGCTAGCGCAGTTGCGCTGCGCTCTGCGCTGCGCGACACATGTCACGCGCTAGGGCATCTGCGCCAAACAGAATTAAATTTCCAAGAAATCTTCTCTGTTCTTGTTAAAACAAGAAGATTTTCTTCTGCAAAGCAGAAGCCCTTGGATCAAAGATCTAACGGTGGGGAAAATTACCCAAATCACTCAGAGAAAGATCTCTTTAACAAATTCAACAAACTTATGGGCACTATAAAAAGGACCCTAGGCCTCAATTCAAAGGCATGAACATTTTCTTGAAAAATCAAGAGCTTCAAACAGAGAGAACTCTGAGAAAAATTTCAAGAAGAGGTAAAAAACCTTTATAAGGAAGAAGAAATTTCCTCTAATAGATCATTGATCTAAAAACAAGATCAATGATCTTCAGATAATAAATAGTGCTTTGCACTTCTTATGAACCACTGGTTCTTTAAAACAAAAAAAAATAATAAATAAAAATTAGTGCTTTGCACTTTTATGAACCTCTGGTTCTTGAAATGAAAGAAAAAATTATTTTTCTTTGATTCTAATTTGATCAAAGATAAAAAATAGTGCTTTGCACTTCCAAACTGCGGTGTTGCGCTCTTGAGAGAGCGCCACGTGTTAACTGTAGAACAACTTGCGCTACGCGCTCTTAAGATAGAGCTTTGCTCTCTGGAATTGGCGCAACTCGCTGAGAGCGCGCCACGTGTCAGCAGCGCAACAGCGCAGCGCACTAGCGCAGCGCACTGCGCTGTTGCGCTTGCGCTCACCAGAGCATGACACGTGTCCTATCTACAAGCGCTTGTGCTCAGTAATTGGCGCAAAGCGCCTGACAAATGCAATGCATTTCCCAAAAGGGCCAGACCCAAATCAAAAAGACCAAGCAGGCCTAATTAAATTGATGCTCTGCATCATTTATAAATGGGCAGAGCCCAAACAAAATAACAAAAATGTTATGCAGGGCAGAGCCCAATTGAGAGGTCCAATGGACCAAAACAAATGCTCTGCATTATAATAAAAAAGGGCAAAGCCCAGTCAAAACGGGCATAAATGGCCTAAAGTAATGTTATGCATTATTCTAAAAAAAGGGAAAGCCCAGACAAAAAACAAATGCAAATAAAATATTGGACATTTTTAACTGGACGTAGCCCAATCGTGGCCATAAGTCCTTAAATTAAATTAACTGAGCAGAATGGCTCTCCTAAACCAATCCACATCCGGTTCGAGGGTACATCTCCGAACTCCTTTGATATCCATCGTTGTAATTCCTTAACGACGTCAAAGAGGTGACGGGTCCCAATGACCACACACCCATATGGACTGCGGGGTCCTTAAACTCGTGGACCGAAACGTCCTTAAACTAATATTGGACCGAATCGTCCTTAAACTAATATTGGACCACCACGTCCCTAAACTGGAATATGGACCACTACGTCCCTAAACTGGAATATGGACCACCACGTCCCTAAACTGGAACAATAGAGCCTCCTAATGCTCTTTTGTCGGATCTAAACGGTCCCGTTTAAGTTGATCCTAACCCCAAATACGGCTAACGTATCCTTAAACACTCAAATGAACGATAAAATTCCAAATCGACCTTGGTTAAAGGGTACATCTCCGAACTCCTCTGACATATATCGTTGTAATCCTTCAACGACGTCAGAGAGGCGACGAGTCCCGACGGCCATATATTAAATGGATCACCCCGTTAAGTTGATCTTAGTCTCAAACAGGACTAATGTATCCTTAAAGAACGTTTAAGTTGACCTTAGCCGCAACGCGACTAACGTATCCTTAAACTAAAAACACCAAACCCAAATCTAAGTAAATACGGATTTGGACTAATCCACGTCCTACGGGCGACGGTATTACTCAGTCTCCGTATACAATCCACGGGCAACCATAAACAAAACAAACACCCACGACACGAAGTGAAATTCTGGAGAAGGAGAAAGTTGTTACCGCGAAACGGTAGCGTAATTAACTGCAGGGGCTTGCGCCTGCAGGGAAGAGCGTCCCCACAATCAAAAACCCCTCTAACGAGGGGGAATCTGACAAAGTCTGCTACATCGGCCGCATCCGTCTAAACCTTCGATACACGGTGCCATAAATCAACTTGGCATCTTCGGAGAGGTGGACGGATAAAACCAAATAGCATCTGCCCCGAATCTCAGTGCCAGGACATCGCGGTCCTGTGCGCCGTCTTTCGGAGGGGAACAGATTCTGGCACGCCCGGTGGGACCTCTTCGTCTTTCCACTCCACACTTCGTGTGTCGTCTTCGCGGACCAATCGCGGTTTGTTAAATGGTTGTTTTCGGATTTCAAGCTACTAAGATTTGGTCTTTTACTTGGCGTAGAATTCAAGATTCAATGGCCTCTAACTGCACCAACTGCTCGAAGTGCCACTGCAACGGACGCTCCACCTCACCGGGAGGTGTAGCATATGGGCCCCAAGCGGCTTCCTTCCTCACTCTGCCGGTAGATCAGGTGACCCAAGCCACCACCGGCTTGTTCTTCGGGACCATGATCCCACCTACAAGCTTCTCTGCACCAATACCTGCACCGGAAGTAAGCAAAAAGTCGGTCTTCGACCGGCTCACTGCTATGACGGCCCCTGTCAACGGGTCGCCCGTTACCAAACTAACAGCCTCCGTTTTCGCCAGGCTAGATCAGAACCATAGAGTGGCCGTCCCAAAGAGGGCAACGGCCGTTGCCCCGGAAGACGTTAAAGCGGTTTCTCCCATCAAAGAATCGGTCTTCGCGAGATTGACGATTCCCACTCCTGCCCCTATTGGTCAAAGGACATCAGTCTTCAATAGGCTGACATTGGCAGTCACCCCACATCCGAACAGGGGGCAAAAAGAAACTATCTCAAATTCCGAACCAATCCCGATGGCTCGTCGTGCACGACGTCGCCATTGGCAACGAGTGAGGAAGGCAGGGGGCAACTCTCCCTCAGGGCTAACTCCACCGTCTCCCGTGGTGGAAGTCAACACTGCTGTTCCAATTGGGAACAGCTTTGAGCTGCTGAGAAGGGTACGGAAGAACTCTCCAACCGCTATATTGAAAAGATCTCCTCCGCCTATAGACAAAGCTCCAGAGACAAAGCAGGAATAACCCCCTCAACGGCTGTCGTAAAAAATATACAAGGTTTGGCGTAGAGTTCAAGACTCCGTGATTGACCCGGACCACTTTTATCACCAGAAAAAGGCAAAGGTGGAAAAAGACAAAAACCGCCCCATTAAACAACAGGGGGCAACAATTGCTAAGATGCCCACTTCAACGGTCCACAAAAGAAGGAGGCCAGAGAAAGCTCCCGTGACAATGGAAAAGTCTAAAAGCGGTGAACCTAAACGCCCCAAGTCAGGGGGCGTAATGGTTCATACGGTTTATATGGCTTCTGGAAAGGAGGAAAGCCGCACTTCTATGGGTCACCGACCGCTCACCCGATCAGTGACCAAGGCTCAGGAGCAGCAACAAAAGCTCCAGGAGATGATGAATGCTATGGCCGTGCTTACAGAGCCAAAAGAAAACCCTGAAGCGTCCTTAGACGAGCGCCGAGACGAAGAGACCGACGCCGAGTTCCTTCGCCGAATATTGGAAAAGAAGGACAAAGAGGCTGCTGAACAAGCGGCCAACATACAGCGTATGGGCCTCCTCTTCCAGAACATGATAGGGATGATGATACAACAAGATCCCCCGAATGAAGAACCTCCGATCATCCTTGGAGACGATAGGGGAGAGACATCGAATCCTCAAGCCCATTCTATCAACGGCTAAAGAGGATACAATCTCTAAAACTGATCTGGACGAATACATAGCCCAGCAAATAAGGGTTCATCATGCGGCCGAAGCAGCCGGCCACGTCGTAAAAACGGGGCGGCCATATCCAGGCTGGTATGACCAAATCAAGTACCCGCCGGGTTACACAATTCCCAAGTTCCATGTCTACAAGGGGACCGGCAATCCCCATCAGCATGTTGCCCAGTTCAGGGCGCTTTGCGGTAACACCGGCGGCGATGACAAGCTTTTGCTCCGCCAATTCGTTGGAAGTCTGTCAGATACGGCGTTTGAGTGGTACTCTGAACTCCCTAATGATTCTATTAAAACCTTCGCGGAAATGGAGCTGCTGTTTACCCAACGCTTTGCAAGTGTAAGTGAACGTACCCCGATGACGGCACTGATTAACGCTAGGGTAAAACCCGGCGAGACATGGGTTCAGTACGCTATACGGTGGCGTAATCTATGGTCGAAGTGTGAGCAGCGCATAGAAGAAGCCCCTGCGGTGGGAATGTTTGTTGGAACCCTTGATCCACAAGCAACCATCTCACAGTTTATGATGTTCTTCAAGCCGACTACCTTCCAGGGTTTGATTGACAAACTAGCGCAGATGGACCAGATGGGCCATAAACCCCCTCTCCTAAAGCCGGATTCCCGAAATGACAAAGGAAAGGGAAAAGCGATCGTTGTCGCTAATGCTCAACAACAACCGAACGACTCGAAGCCGGTTGCTCGTCCAAACAATACGCGCCCGTACGTACCCCTTGAGGATAGGATGGGACGTCCTTATTCCTTCCCCCGCGATAAAACAAGGAGGTTATTCGAGCTGGCGTTGCGCAACAGACTCATAAATCTGCCGAATCCAAAACGTCCGTTGCAACCAAGTGACGTCAACGAGCCCAACTACTGTCCTTATCATCGAGTACTAGGCCACCCGATCGAAGATTGCTACGTTTTCAAGAATTGGCTTGAAAACCAATACCGACAGGGCAAGTTCGCATTATCTGACAAATGGAAAGTGAATCCCCCGCAGCCCCACACCTCTAAGGGGACGAATACGTCAGGGGCAACATGCTCCGTCATCGAAGAAGCTCCTTGGGAGGTCGTATTATCAGCCAAGACAAAGAGGATGCTAAACGATCTTCAGACATGTCCAGCGGTCAAGTGGAAGAACCTATTGGAGCCACAAATTATGGAGGGAATGCTAAAACCTCGTCCGATTCAAAAGATTGGTGGAAGTGGCCCAAACACTCATAACCAGCCGTCAAAATCTTCGAAAAAGAAGAAGAAGAAATATAAGAAGCCCGTGAAGCCTGACGACAAGCGCACGGACTTACAGAAGCAAATTGACGCGCTGGAGGAATACAATCAGAGGGCACGAACCCCCATTACATTCCAAGAGTTCCTCAGCCATGTCTTTCAAGAAGAGGATGAGGGAGAAAGTTCATCAGATGAATCCGAAGAATATGTGGCGAACTGTCATATGATTTCCCATTCGATCACGAATGATGAGGAGATTCCTTGCACCAAAAAGCTGGGGGCAGATCCTGAACCAAAGGTTCTGGGGCCATCAGATGAAGTAATTGACGCACTCCTTAATGAAGCTCGGTTGAAAAGTAAAGCTGATCGGGAGCACGAGGCGGCTATATTTGAAAGGGCCAAGCGCCAGCGACTTGATGAAGGAGCTAAGACAATCCCGCTGGAGCAAAACGCCTCCGCTACCGACAAAAGCCAACTCAGGATGAGGAAAAAGTTCGCTAAAGCCATATCAATGGGCATGAAGCTATCATCCTCTGAAGGAAACATCGCCGGTGAAGTGGAAACGCACCCCTCGTATTGCTTATATCATCAGAGGATTTCGCACCCCACTCAAGAGTGCAAAGCTTTCGATAAATGGTGGCAAGGATACGTTGCTCATCGACAACGCTTTAAGCGGGAAAAACGTAAAACTCGTCGGGAGCAGAGAAATACGACCGAAGGGCTTAAAAGAACTGCTGGCGATTGTCGCATGGTTAACACCGGTGGATCACAAGTGCCTACATTCGGGAGTGATTCTGATGAAGAGCTAGAACTTGCCCCTCTCTTTAAAGAGTCCGCTTCAGGAAAAGAAGAAGAACCGAAGGTCTGCAAAAATATCCGGCTGCGAAATCGGACGCTGCCTGAAAAGAACCTCGGACCCTTGAACAGAAAAGATAAAGGGAAAGAAAAGGTCTCTGAAGATATCATCTTAGATGACCAAGCGGCGGAAGAGTTAAACGCCAAGAACCCGCCAAAGAGAAATAAGGTAGACTACAACGTTTTGGCGCATCTGAGGAAGCTGCCCTCACAGCTCAGCATTCTTGACGCCCTTTTGCTATCAAAAGAGGCGAGAGATTCGTTGATTAAGGCGCTCCAAGACCCGGAACAATTCCAAGCATGCCTGGCCGAGGAAAAGATGAAGGATGAATTAGAGGAAGTACACACAGCTGATGTTACTTTTGGCAATGAAGACCTTCTACTTGGGACTTGCGAACACAATCGCCCTCTCTATGTTTCGGGATACTGCCATGATATAAGGATAGGCAAAATCCTGATCGATAACGGGTCTTCTGTTAACTTACTCAACGTGCGGGTGTTGAAGGAAATCTGCATGAGCGTTCAGCACCTTGCTCGGGACAAGATCACCATATCCGGGTTCGACTCCCAATCGTCAAAGACTCTTGGATCTGTGATACTGACGCTACGCTTCGGACTACTCGTCACGGACATTAAGTTCCACGTCATAGACGCCAAGACATGCTACAACGCTTTGCTCGGCCGACCATGGTTACACGAGTACAACATCATCCCTTCTACACAACATCAGTGTATGAAGTATTTTAAGGATGGTTTCGAGTATACCGTGATGGGAGAACTGAACCCATTCTCTGTGAACGAGGTCCGCAAATACGAAGATGCCAAATACTTCTTGCCGGATTTCGAAGACACGGAGAAGTGTCAAAAGCCAGAAAATAAAACTAACGCCACCATCCCTGTCTTCGGCAGTGATACCGAGGAGGAAGAGGAGATCGTTTATTCGGGTCCGCCCCAACATAACAAGCCAGGACCGTCCACTCCTACATTGGTCTTTAGTAGTGACTCGGAGGATGAGGTCCATGTCGTATTCTCTGCTCGACCTTCAATACAAGCTTCCGCTGACGAAGGGCAAAGTCTGCAAGTCGCCATGGTGCCGCCTAAACATCATAAAGAACTGGACGCACTTAATATCTACAGTGTAGAAGAGCTGCGGACATTCTATATCCCTCCCAGGCGAGAAAACGAGAAGGCAATCCTATTCTGCCGTTCTGAAGAAAACAAGGTGGAAAAAGAAGTCTGGCATGGCGCGGATCCCACGCTCGACAGGCTTCAGCCTATCCGTCTTCCCAGATATTATACAGAAGGTTTGAAGAAGCTGCTGAAACGCCAGGGGATATCCTTCAAACAGACCGTTAGAGAGGCCAAATTCTATGACAGGGTCTGGAACATTCCCGGGATCCAACGCAAACTGCCTAACGGGAGAATGGAAACAAGAGGGCTTGGACACATCCGTTCAAAGAAACGAGAGTTACTACCCGGCTGCTACGTCGTATATGACCTTGATGAAGAAGCGGATGCTCAATGGGAGGACGCTAATCCTAAGCCAGTGAAAGTTCCAGATGCAAAAGAACCCGGTCCGTCGTTCGAGGAACAAATGGACAGTCTTATAAAGAAAGCTGGTCAAAAGGTCCGAGATGATCACAACCGTGAGACGGCCATCTACGAGAAAGCCAAGACGCGACGCCTTCTCCGACAGGATGTAAAGGATGAAAATGCCGCTCCTTGTCAACCCGTTATAAAGAAGGCTCGACGCAAAAGCAGAGATAAGCCGAAAGGCCAAAAAGGCGCTCAACAGCAGCAAAGCAGGGCTAAGAAGCCACGCAAACGGGAATCGAGCATTATTGACCTGTCCCTTATGAAGAAAATGGGTCGAGCATACTCGTTTCCTCGGGAAAAGACGAAGAAAATACTTGATCTCGCCCTGAAACATCAGATGCTTACATTGCCGGAGTCTAAACACCCTGAACAAGCAGGCGAAGCTTCACACCCGGACTATTGCTCTTACCATCGAGTAGTAGGTCATCCTCTTGAAGATTGCTTCACCTTCAAGAATTGGGTCGAAGGTCAATATCAACTTGGTAAATTCGCTCTGTCCAACAACTGGAAGGTAGCACCACCACAAAAGCACGAGCCTAAGGCCACGAAAGAAAAACCAGTTCCACATTGGGATTGGAAGCGAATTCGTACCTATCACATGATAACAATACTGCAAGAAGAATCCGAGAACATGGACAGCCTTCCCTGGTGCCTCGAAAACAGTAATGATGAGGTGATCTCAGAATTTCCCCCAGCTCCAAAAGAACTGGAGGATGGAATACATACCACTGCAGATAACCTCAAGAAAATTGAGTTGGGGACGATAAACGATCCGCGACCGACATTCGTCAGCGAGCTGCTGTCTGAAGAAAAGGTGGCTGCGTTAAAGGACGTCCTTGTACAGCATAAAGATTGCTTCGCATGGAACTATTCCGAGATGCCGGGACTTGATCCAGAAGTTGCTGTACATAGACTGGCAATATCCCCGAGTGTCAAGCCAGTCAAACAAGCGCCGAGAAGAATGCGGCTTGAGCTCGAGATGAGCATCAACGCTGAAGTCAAAAAGCTGATAGACTCCGGCTTCATCCAGGAGGTTCAGTACCCTGAATGGATTGCTAATATCGTCCCAGTGATGAAGAAAAATGGGACGGTGCGCATATGCATGGACTTTCGGGATCTCAACAAAGCCTGCCCGAAGGATGATTTCCCAGTACCAATCACCGAACTGATGATAGACAATACGTCAACGCATGAGATTTTCTCATTCATGGACGGCTCATCAGGATATAATCAAATAAAAATGCATCCTGAAGACCAGAAACATACGGCTTTCCGGACTCCTTTGGGGATATTCTGTTACAAGGTGATGCCCTTCGGTTTAAAGAACGCCGGTGCCACCTACCAAAGGGCCATGACAAAGATCTTCGATGACCTTATACACGAAATCGTCGAATGCTATATCGACGACCTCGTTGTTAAAAGCAAATCATATGAGGAACATCTCGAGCATCTGAAGACCGTATTTCAACGTCTTCGGCAATACAACTTGAAGATGAATCCGCTCAAGTGTGCATTTGGAGTTTCCTCAGGAAAATTCCTGGGATTCATTGTTCGACACCGGGGTATCGAAATAGATCCGTCCAAGATCAAGGCAATCATGGAAATGCCTCCGCCGAGAACTCTCAAACAGCTGCGGTCTCTCCAAGGGAAACTCGCGTACATACGGCGATTTATAGCCAATCTCTCAGGAAAATGCCGTCCTTACAGCCACCTGATGAAGAAGGGAACCCCGTTCGTCTGGGATCAAAAGTGCCAAAGCGCACTAGATGAGATCAAACAGTACCTGCAAAACCCTCCAGTGTTCGCCGCTCCGGTTAAGGGAAAGCCTCTCATTCTTTATACAGCCGCCCTCGAAGGTTCTTTAGGCGCATTATGGGCACAAGAGAACGATCAAGGGAAAGAAAGAGCACTCTACTACTTAAGTCGAGTTCTACTGGGGGCAGAAAGCAACTACTCCCCCATTGAAAAACACTGCCTGGCGTTGATCTTCGCAATAACAAAGCTTAGACATTACGCGTTGGCGCATGAAGTCCGTCTTATTTCAAAGGTGGACCCTCTCAAATATCTAATGTCAAAGGCTATATTGACGGGACGACTCGCTAAATGGACCCTGCTCTTGATGGAGTTCTCGATAATATATCAACCTCTCAAGGCAGTAAAAGGCCAGGCTATCGCCGACTTCCTCGCTGAGCATCCGATACCGGCCGATTCTCCTTTAAACTGCGATCTTCCAGACGAACATGCGTTTGATACCGTCAACGGTGATGATACTCGATGGGAGCTTTATTTCGATGGCGCATCTTCCATGAAGAAGCGCAAACAAAGCACCCCTATAATCAAATCGGGGGTAGGCCTCATCTTTGTAACTCCACAAGGAGGGATAATGCGCTTCGCATTCTCCTTAACAGAGCCGAGAACGAATAATGAAGCTGAATATGAAGCTCTGATAGCAGGCCTCGAGATCACCATTGACATGGGAATTGAAAACCTCCTCATATACGGGGATTCTCAACTGGTCGTTAGTCAAGTAAACGGCGACTACCAAACGTGCAAACCGGAATTGGTAAAATACGGTGAAAAGGTGCAACATCTGCTAACCCAAATTCCCTCCTATACTTTGGAGAGCATACCACGCGCGGATAACAGCAAAGCGGACGCGTTGGCCAAACTTGCTAAAGAAATGGCTGACGAGAACCTCGATGACGTTAGAATCATGGTACAAAGTCGTCGGGTGCTCGCCCCCGCAGAAATACCTTCGGAATCACCCGAAGAGAAGGGAGTGACTGAACAAGCGACCTTGCAAATAAAAGATCATGAGAAGGTTGAGGATTGGAGGGAAGCCTTTATAGACTACTTCAAGTCCCACCAAATGCCCGAAGATGCGTCCGCAAGACATCAACTCATAAAACGAGCTCTATCTTTCGCCTTCGTCAATGATACTCTATACAAGAGGTCATTCGATTCTCTGTGGCTGAGATGCTTAGGACCGGACGAATCGGAAAGAGTCGTTCAGGAGGTTCATGACGGAATCTGCGGTTCTCACCAAGCGGGCCCAAAGATGAAGTTGAAGATCAAACGGATGGGCTACTACTGGCCCACGATGATTCAAGACTGCATCGAATATGCGAAGCAATGTCACTTATGCCAGATTCATGGGGACTTCATCCACCAGCACCCAAATCCGTTGCATCCAACGGTAGCTAGCTGGCCATTCGAAATGTGGGGGACTGATATAGTCGGCCCCATCGGATCAGCATCGTCTAAAGGACATCGTTTCATCCTAGCGACGACTGACTACTTCTCTAAGTGGGCAGAAGCAGTACCATTGAGAGAAGTGAAGACGGAGAATATCCTCCATTTCTTCAAAACGCACGTCATATATCGGTTTGGAACTCCGAGGCGGATCATCTCCGATAACGGGCCAGCCTACCGAAGTTATAAAATCAGCCGCTTCGCACAGCAGCATAACATAGACTGGAGATATTCCTCAGTCTATAATCCACGAGCTAACGGTCTCGCCGAGGCCTTCAACAAGACCTTGACGAAAATTATAAAGAAAACAGTGTCCCGAAATAAGAAAGACTGGCATGAGAGACTGCAAGAAGCTCTTTGGGCGTATCGAACCACGTTCAAGACAGCCACAAACACAACGCCATACGCGTTGGTGTTCGGTACGGAAGCAGTACTCCCTCTCGAGATAGAGTTACCCTCTCTACGAGTGGCAGTTCACCACGAGCTAACGGACGAAGAAAATGCTCATCTTCGGCTTGAGGAGCTTGACGCCCTTGATGAAACTAGGCTCATAGCGCAACAAAATCTGGAAGCTTATAAAGCAAAGATGACACGCTCAACGAAAGATTGACCCGACCGAGGACATTCCACCAAGGCGAACTCGTGCTAGTGGTCAAAAGGCCTATGATTCCCAATCGCGCCAAGCGGGGAAAATTCGAGCCAAACTATGAAGGCCCGTACATCATAGATAAAGTTTACCAGGGTGGGGCCTATCTACTCATGGACATGCACGGTGAAAGGCCTTTCAGGCCGATAAACGGTCGCTTCCTGAAGAAATACTACGCTTAGTGAGCCACAGCCTAGGTCAATGATAGATGACGACGACCATGTCCGCTCGCTATCTTCCTAAGCTCAAGTTTTATAAGCAGTAGCCAACCTCTCAATGTCGGACCGAAATATCCTTAAACTAATAGCGGACCGAAATGTCCTTAAACGTCTTTAAACTACTACCGCAGCATCTTTTAGGCTGACGAGATAAAAAAAACAAACATATAAAAATAAAATAAAAAAAAACGGTATGTCCATAAGCAAAAGGGCACGGATGAAAACCCGAAAGGGCTCCGTGAGTAAAAAACAGCAGGGATACCGGCGAGTGTTCGTGAAAACCCGAAAGGGCGCGACCTCGTAAAAAAAAAAAATAATAAAAAAAATATAATAAAAAGAATATAAAAAAAAACAAAACGGTATGTCCATAAGCAAAACAGGCACGGATGAAAACCCGAGAGGGCTCCGTGAGTAAAAACAGCAGGACTACCGGCGAGTGTTTGTGAAAACCCGAAAGGGCGCAACCTCGTTAAGAAACACTTATAGGGTCCTCTCGACCTTGTAAGGAGAAACAACCCGCGTGAGATCTTTACGACTCACAAGGGAACAACACACTTAGGAATCCCCACGATTCCTAAGGAGAAAATACACTTGCGAGATCCTCACGACTCGTAAGGAGAACGCTCTTATGGGGCCCTCACGGCTCGTAAGATTTGAAAGTCTTAAGTTACAGAGATCTAAACCTGTGCTTAAGCAACCCCCACAACTTTTGATATTGCCCTACAAGTGGCTCAATACTGACCCTTGTATACAATCCACGGGCGCGAATAAACATTTCCCTAACCACGGTCCATCCGTTACTGGGGATATGTTCGCATAACCCTTGTAAATCCTCTCGACTTACAAGGAGAAAACCCTCCTGTAGGATCCTTACGACTTACAGAGGAACAAAACACTTAGGAACCCCCATGATTCCTAAGGAGAAAATACACTTGTGAGATCCTCACGACTCGTAAGGAGAACGCTCTTATGGGACCCTCACGGCTCGTAAGATTTGAAAGTCTTAAGTTACAGAGATCTAAACCTGTGCTTAAGCAACCCCCACAACTTTCGATATCGCCCTACAAGTGGCTTAATACTGACCCTTGTATACAATCCACTGGTGCGAATAAACATTTCCCTAACCACGGTCCATCCGTGACTGGGGATATGTTCGCATAACCCTTGTAAATCCTCTCGACTTACAAGGAGAAAACCCTCCTGTAGGATCCTTACGACTTACAGAGGAACAAAACACTTAGGAACCCTCACGATTCCTAAGGAGAAAATACACCTACAAGATCCTCACGACTTGTACGGAGAAATACCTTTGTGAGACCCTTACGGCTCATGAAGTTAAAAGCCTTAGTCGACAGGACCTTAACCCTGGTCGCTAAGCCTCCTTTGTTCGACAACAACAGAAGCAAATGATGATTCGCTCCTGGCAATATCCCAGTTGTAGCGGTGCTGATGCCAAAATCAGTGTCCAAGTTAGGTTTACGGCGAAAAGCCAGTAAGCCGCACATGCATACGAAATAGCCGAAATGATAGGGCAACTTGCAATAAAAAGCAGCAAGTAAAATGTATGCATGCGAAATAGCCGAAATGATTGGGCAACTCGCAATAAAAAGCAGCAAGTAAAAATAAAATAAACAGCCGAAATGATTGGGCACCGCGAAAAAATAGCCGAAATGATTGGGCAATCGCGACCTTCGCGATATAAAAGCTGAAATGATAGAGCATCGCGGAAAGAATAAAAAAAAATGAAAGAATGAAACTTTTTTCCCTACAGTTAAGATCACATCGATCCCTGTATACAATCCAAGGGCATAAACAAAGAGGGAACCATACCCTCCCAGCAAATTCCTCGACTCACGGATACAAACACTCCTTGACGAGAGCTTCCTGATCCGCGTCGATCCGCAGAGCCACCAGAGCCCCCGTGGGAACCCTCGACTCGTTTCAAACCCCAAGGAAACAAATAATCCTTGGCGCTTGGGAAACAAATAATCCCTAGCAAACTCCTCGACTCACGGATACAAACACTCCTTGACGAGAGCCTCCTGATCCGCGTCGACTCGCAGAGCCACCAGAGCCTCTATGGGAACCCCCGACTCGTTTCAAACCCCAAGGAAACAAATAATCCTTGGCGCTTGGGAAACAAATAATCCCTAGCAAACTCCTCGACTCACGGATACAAACACTCCTTGATGCGAGCCTCCTGATCCGCGTCGACCCGCAGAGCCACCAGTGCCCCCGTGGGAACTCTCGACTCGTTTCAAACCCCAAGGAAACAAATAATCCTTGGCGCTTGGGAAACAAATAATCCCTAGCAAACTCCTCGACTCACGGATACAAACACTCCTTGACGAGAGCCTCCTAATCCGCGTCGACCCGCAGAGCCACCAGTGCCTCCGTGGGAATCCTCGACTCGTTTCAAACCCCAAGGAAACAAATAATCCTTGGTGCTTGGGAAACAAATAATCCCTAGCAAACTCCTCGACTCACGGATACAAACACTCCTTGACGAGAGCCTCCTGATCCGCGTCGACTCGCAGAGCCACCAGTGCCTCCGTGGGAATCCTCGACTCGTTTCAAACCCCGAGGAAACAAATAATCCTTGGCGCTTGGGAAACAAATGATCCCTAGCAAACTCCTCGACTCACGGATACAAACACTCCTTGACGAGAGCCTCCTGATTCACGTCGGCTCGCAGAGAAACCCTCTCCGCAAGCAAATCCCCGATTCGTCTCAATTTGTAAGAAGAAGTCTCAGACAGCAAGGATTGAAAAGCTTGCTTTTTGAGCAATGGGGCCCTGCAAGTCAATCCAAAATGGTCTCTTGCATACTATTCACAGGTCTCACTCTCCGAAGTCGATTTTCGACAAGGAGGGAAACAACCGCTTACGAATCCTCTCGACTCGTAAGAGGGAAAATTCTCTTATAGGATCCTTACGACTTATAAGAGAAAACCACACTTAGGAATCCTCACGATTCCTAAGAAGAAAATCCACCTATGAGATCCTCTCGATCTGTAGGGAGAAAAATCTCTATGAGACCCTCACGGCTTATAGAATTGAAAAGTCTTAGGCGGCAGATCTGAACCTGCGGCCTAAGCCATCGCTATCTCTTGGAGAAATTAAGTTGTCTGCCAATCAGGTTCATCGACAACATCATGATGTAAAGGCAGAAAACAAAAGAGCATACAAGATATTGCAAAAGAAAGTGTGTATCTTTATTCATTGACCTCAATCAAATACATGGTGAATCATACAAAAGAGCAAAGAACGGATACATGTTACTCAGAAAAGAAAATTTTTACAATTACATTGATACAAAGGCAGCTATTGGGAAGGAAGCGTCTTAAGTAGCTCTATCAATTGTTCGTACACTTCCTTCCATGCCTTTTCCCGATTGGATACCACTGCCAACTCCGCCTCCACCTGGGCCCGTTGCTGTGCGACGGATGCAAGCTGATCCCTGACGGCTTGATGAGCAGCTTCACGGCCTGGAGTGTCATGCTCGGCGACATCAAGTGCCCGCTTTAGTCTCAGCCCATTCGATATGCGCTCCAGAAGACCCTCAAAGACGGCCTTTACCTCAGCGGCGTTCGCCTCAACTTCGGCACGCAAGCGAGCAGTTCTGCTTGAAGAATCTTGGCACTCCTTCAGCCTCAAAGCCACTTCTTGTTCCAGATGACGGAAATGAGAAGCGCTTTGCTCGAGACATGCTCCCCGTTGAGTGCTCAAGGCCAAAGTCTTGGGGGACAGGCGCATTGACTCCAGCTGATGAAGGCGAGCCTCGATCTCTCGACAATAGTTAACCCAAGAGGCGACAATGCCCTCGTCATGGAAGGTGGCAAATATCGCCAACATCGGGTTAACCGTCATGGCGAAGTCCTCAGCAGACACAGGAGCCTCGATGTCGAGTTCCTCGATGTAGTCGCTCAACATGCGCAAACTATTCGCGGCACCTTTTGAGGACGGACGTCGCTGGGAAGGGCCGCCTGATATTGTAATGCGAGACTCGAAAGGCACCGAGACTGGAACGACAGCTGGAAAAAGACGAAATACGATTAGATGATGATTCAATAGATATGAAGGAAGTCATTGATAAGATAGTTTACTATACCGGTGGAGACAGGTGGCAAGGCCGGAAGGGCTGGTGGCGCAGCCGATCTTTCTGCTCCCCCTTCGATTTGCAGCACTGCAGTCAGAACAAGAGAGAGTTAGGAATAATTCTACCAGTGAAAAGACAAAGCTACCAATCGGGAACGGTACTCACCAGCGCCACCAGAGGGAGAGGCGAATTCAGATGGGAAGGAGAAGTGTGGGAGCAACACTTGATAGAGATGATCAAAAGCACTCCTGGAAGATACAACAGTGTGACTTTAGTACACAAATTATACATCTAGAAGATAAGATTAATAAATCGCAAACACATACCTTCCAACATCTTCGAGGGTATGAGAGAGGGTTGAGAGGTGACCACCGCCAAGGCAGTCGTTGAAGGCGTTCCCTCGAGCAGTGGGGCATCGGCACTGGCTGCACCTGCGTTACGAAAAGGTGAACTTGTCAGAAAAGATAGTAAAGTAAAGAAAAGCAACAACTTGGGGTTTACCTGAGGAGCTCCCGGCTGAAACAGAAGCGACTCCCTCCTCTATCGACATAAGGCCACCGCCCGTAGCCTCATCACCCGACTCGATGGGGACCGTCGTCGTGCTACCGCGACCAGGAGACGGCAGGAGATCGTAAGCAGGGAGGGCAATAATTGGAGCATTGCCGGATTCTTGGAAGGAAGCGGCCGACTCTTCCCCAAGAGTCGTACCCATCTCGCCCGCAACTTCTTCGAGCTCCGCCGTCTCCATCGGCTCATCCACTATCACCACGAGGTCGCCGGCCTCAAGCGCCTCGTTCACCACCAGCCTCGGTTCGGTTATAATGATCATATCATCTGCCACCACTTCAGGTTCGGCATTAATGACCTTTTTGGCAGTAGGCCCCTCGACCTCCACTTCAGGCTCCAAAGCCACAGCGACATTACCCACCGTCGGCTCGAGTTCGGCAGGTACCGCCTCCTCTGCTTCGTTGGGATCAACGGTTTCCGCCTCCCCCTCGATCGGACTCGGCCCTGCAAGATAAGGGATATAAGGACCAATGACATTAAAAACCCTTATAATAAAAACTCTGAGAGAAATATTACCTGAAGCGGATTTACCGTTTGCGCTCCGAACTGCGCGCGCCACCTCTCTGCGGGCAGTGGATAGGGCGACAGGGGCCTCTTCGGAAGGAGTATCAGCGCGAGGGACGGTGCTGGGGCCCGCTCCCGCAGCCAAGGCAGCCCGGCACGCCTTCACCTCACGCCTTTGCCGCTTCCTCTCTTCCCGGGCTGTCGCGATGGACCTTAGTGACGCCTCCTTCAAGGCGTCGTCATCCTCGTTCAGGGATGCCTCAAGAGCCTTTAAGGCATCCTTCATCGGCTCTTCAAGACGAACCTCCTACGGTGGCCCAGAGGAAGCGGGAACATCGGCAGCTGGTAAAACATCTGCGTCGCTTGGTGGGAACGGCATTGAGGTTTCTGCAATAAAAAGAGAAAGGTTAGATCGACCATAACACGAGAAAGATGGAAACTTGATGGATTAAAACTTACTAAGGCCCATAGACGCTCTGAGACATTCCTCCTCCTGGAAAGTCTTCAGAGAGGCGGCAATGGCTTCTTCATCAGTGATGCCTGTTAAAAGAAAGGAAAGAAAAGCGTTAGTCAAAGACAATGTTGAATACATATTGCAATAAAGAAAGGCGATTAGTAGTTACCTGACTGCGCAAGCTTAGCTAACCACGCGTCACGCCTCGCCAACCATGCTGAAGCTTTGAGAGCAGCCTCCAAGTCTGTATCGTCCGGCGGCGGCATCACTAATCCTGCGTTAGTCCCATATTCGAGCAGACCCTCGGCATAGGGAGCATGGGGTTCCTGGCCGAACACAACGTCCACGGCGAAGAGCGACTTCTTTTTCTTTTGCCCTCCGACCCTAGGCTCGCGAGGGATCGACTTCCGCTTAGCAGCCACTTTGGGACGACGGGTCCCGATGTCCGTACCCACGCCAGACTCCGGTGAGGGTACAACCACTGTCTCCACTGGAGCGCTGGGTGCGGGAGGTGCATCTGTGATATCAGGGAGCGGCAGCTCACGTGGAGGACTTTGTGCACGTGATGGTCTGCCCCCGGCATCTTTTAGAGGAGGAGCCACCGGGATCCTTGGCACTAAGGGAGCGTTACGGTTGGTGCCGGAGGGTACTTCTTTATGGTCGATCAACACTCGCCTCTCTTCCTTTATAACAGCCCCCGTCGCATGATTGTACCACTCTTTATATACATTAAGGAGTCGTGGAGCGCAGGCCGGCGTGCTGATAAAAAAACGAGAACCCGTATTCAGGCGCATGAAGTGATGTAACGCGTTCTCCATCCCTTCTTCCTTGACAGCAGGTTCCAGTAAGAAAGCTTCCAAGGGTACTCCTTGATCGTAACCCAGTTGTTGGGCGAAACGATGCGGGTTATATCTCATAAAGACTGCTGCACCGCCCTGCCTGAAGACTAGAAAACCCGGTCTAATAGAATACAAATGGAGGATCTCCCGGGCCGTTAACACTGAAGCTCCATCCTTGAAGGAGTCCTGTAATGGTCGCACCGCAGTGGTGGACGCTTTCCCAATGGTTAATACCTTATCAATAAAGGACATCCCGACTCCAACGGTGTGAGGACGAAGCAGTAAACCCCTGGCGTCCCGTGGTGAAGGGGTCACGATTGATGAGCCAATCAGCTGTAAAATGCGAGGAAAACCACACTTGTCAAAGAATGAAGGCCTTTTATGCATACCGAAGACACCCGCCGTGTGTAGCTCGAGCCACGATGCAAAGTAGTGCATCGGGAAGACCACGTGCAGTACCCCGGGCTCGTTGGCATCCGCTGCTTGGCTGAGGCCATGATATAGGTGCGCCAGGCCGGCAATCCCCACGGCCACCTTTACCCCGATGACCATGCGGTGGGCTGGATAAAAGACAGAGGGCCGCATGCGATGAGAATGCATTGGGATCGCGAACCAACTTAGCCACAGCCCGAGAAATCCTAAGAAAAAGGCCTCCTCGTCCATCCTAGGGGCTGCAATTTCCGCGAAAGATATGGTAGGGAAGTCTGGGAGGAAGAAAGCCTTTTGGTCTATCTCCTTCGTCGGCAGGTTATCCAAACCTAGACCAAAAGGATCATCCAGGATAGCAGATTTGACGGCTCCTGGCGAAATGACGCTCGGACGGAGGAAGCGAGCAATGAAGTCCTCAAAATTAACTCCTCGGCTCCCGTGTTCGATGAAGAGGGACTCGTAGATGTTCAACACCTTGATCAGGCTAGGGAATTGGTGTTGAACGGCATTTAACGGCGTAATCCCCCTTACCATCGGCTTAGCACTGAAGACGTACTCATCTGTCGGGAGCAGCTCCTCATAGTGTTCCCCCATGACCGGTAGGCCAGATACCTCCGCAAATTCCTCCAAAGAAATAGACACTTCCCGATCCATGGCAAGGAAAGTGTGGGTGGGAATATTCCATTGCTCCAAGAAAGCCTTGAACCACCAGGTGGGGAGCGTAGGATATTGGAAGAGAGAGACGTAGACCGTGGTGTATAGTCCTAGTCTTATCAACTGCGACTTTTTCGTCGACAGGATGTACCGGGCCCACGGCAGATAGCCGATCGGGTGACGGGGAATCAAACCAAGGTTATATGATTACCCCCAGGGTCGTGCTTCTCCCTGACAAATACGGCGTCCTAGAATATCCAAGACCATAGGACGCTGAACCGGAACCGCATCCATAGCCGGATGAAGAAAGCTGTTCGCGGTCCAGTCTATCATCTCCACAGCATACTGCACTGAAGGTGGGGTAGCGTAGTGAATTGCCGTGATGGGCTCGGACGGCACTGCGCATGTGAAGCTGCGTCGACCCATAATGATCTGGTTATACCAAGACCCCCAAAGGTGGAGTTTCTTGTACTCTGGGTCGTATTCTCTAATCATGGTCAGGACTTCACGGTCCAAGGGTGCCTCAGGAAATCCCCCCTCCGAGCGGACGAACGGGAATGAAGTGTCTAGAGACATGATCGCTGCAAAAAGAACAATTTAGCCGTTAGTATTGTAATTCCAACGTTTGGCGTCTAAAAAAAAAAGAAGAGAAAATTCATTAGTCAAATTAAAATTAATTAATTACACCGCACCACAGTGCAGTGAGTAGGAGACCAAAGAGGGACCCACAAAATCTAAATGACAATACGTCAGTTAATAAGACAAACTCATCATTGGATGAGATTGTCAGTTGGTCCCCAGGAAAACATTCCCATTAATAAAGAATCCCTAGAGACAAGGAGAAAATCTCCTCTTTCAGAGCGAAGCTCTGTCACAGAGTGACACTTGTCAAACTCTGGTCCCAGGGAAATAAGATTCCTTAAAAGAGCATGGCTCTGTGGTAATGATGGAAAGAGTCCATCAGAAAAATTTTGGAATCTTGAAAGATTCATGAAAAATTTATAAAAAAAAAAAAGACTCTTCATTTCTCAAATATAAAAGAGCTGTTTTTTTTAGATCTATAAGCAAAGAATCTGTTCATGGGTTAAAACCCATGAATAAGATCTCTGTAGATCTATAAGTTTTGAGAGCAAAGCTCTGTTTATGAAACCCCAGTGGGGATTTCATTAGATCAAAAGATCCGTGAGAGAAAAGCTCTTTGGTTAAGATTAATTTAAATTAATTTTGTTGAAGTTAATTTTTACCTAAAGTTTCTAACTTTGGGAGAGAGCAAAGCTCTGAAGTTCTTAAGAGAGAGCAAAGCTCTGTTGAAATCAAAAATCTTGAAATGATAAGATTTTTCTAAGGGCCAGAGGTCCTATTTATAAGGCGCTTGCGTCCCTTGAGCTCACCCCTTGATCCAACGGTCAGGGGGTTGCCACCGCTGCACTCACGTGCGCGCCACGTGAGCGCAACGGTGGGGGGGCATTTGTTTCGCCCAATCAGAGCAAAGCTCTGTTGAAATTCAAAATTCAAAATTTTGAAGCAACGCTTCAAGTCTCGGGCGCAACACGCCACATGTCAAGCGCTGATATGTCAGCGCAGCGCCCAAGAAGGCGCGCCCAATCAGAGCAAAGCTCTATTTTTATGAAGCAACGCTTCAGTTGCGCTGCGCTCTGCGCTGCGCGACACGTGTCAGCGCAGATGCGCTAGCGCAGTTGCGCTGCGCGACACGTGTCACGCGCTGGGGCATCTGCGCCAAACAGAATTAAATTTCCAAGAAATCTTCTTGGTTCTTGTTAAAACAAGAAGATTTTCTTCTGCAAAGCAGAAGCCCTTGGATCAAAGATCCAACGGTGGGGAAAATTCCCAAAATCACTCAGAGAAAAATCTCTTTAACAAATTCAACAAACTTATGGGCACTATAAAAAGGACCCTAGGCCTCAATTCAAAGGCATGAACATTTTCTTGAAAAATCAAGAGCTTCAAACAGAGAGAACTTTGAGAAAAATTTCAAGAAGAGGTAAAAAACCTTTATAAGGAAGAAGGAATTTCCTCTAATAGATCATTGATCTAAAAACAAGATCAATGATCTTCAGATAATAAATAGTGCTTTGCACTTCTTATGAACCACTGGTTCTTTAAAACAAAAAAAATAATAAATAAAAAATAGTGCTTTGCACTTTTATGAACCTCTGGTTCTTGAAATGAAAGAAAAATTTATTTTTCTTTGATTCTAATTTGATCAAAGATAAAAAATAGTGCTTTGCACTTCCAAACTGCGGTGTTGCGCTCTTGAGAGAGCGCCACGTGTTAGCTGTAGAACAACTTGCGCTACGCGCTCTTAAGATAGAGCTTTGCTCTCTGGAATTGGCGCAACTCGCTGAGAGCGCGTCACGTGTCAGCAGCGCAACAGCGCAGCGCACTAGCGCAGCGCACTGCGCTGTTGCGCTTGCGCTCACCAGAGCATGACACGTGTCCTATCTACAAGCGCTTGTGCTTAGTAATTGGCGCAAAGCGCCTGACAAATGCAATGCATTTCCCAAAAGGGCCAGGCCCAAATCAAAAAGACCAAGCAGGCCTAATTAAATTGATGCTCTGCATCATTTATAAATGGGCTGAGCCCAAAAAAAAATAACAAAAATGTTATGCAGGGCAGAGCCCAATTGAGAGGTCCAATGGACCAAAACAAATGCTCTGCATTATAATAAAAAAGGGCAAAGCCCAGTCAAAACGGGCATAAATGGCCTAAAGTAATGTTATGCATTATTCTAAAAAAAAGGAAAGCCCAGACAAAAAACAAATGCAAATAAAATATTGGACATTTTTAACTGGACGTAGCCCAATCGTGGCCATAAGTCCTTAAATTAAATTAACTGAGCAGAATGGCTCTCCTAAACCAATCCACATCCGGTTCGAGGGTACATCTCCGAACTCCTTTGATATCCATCGTTGTAATTCCTCAACGACGTCAAAGAGGTGACGGGTCCTAACGACCACACACCCATATGGACTGCGGGGTCCTTAAACTCGTGGACCGAAACGTCCTTAAACTAATATTGGACCGAAACGTCCTTAAACTAATATTGGACCACCACGTCCCTAAACTGGAATATGGACCACCACGTCCCTGAACTGGAACAATAGAGCCTCCTAATGCTCTTTTGTCGGATCTAAACGGTCCCGTTTAAGTTGATCCTAGCCCCAAATACGGCTAACGTATCCTTAAACACTCAAATGAACGATAAAATTCCAAATCGACCTTGGTTCAAGGGTACATCTCCGAACTCCTCTGACATATATCGTTGTAATCCTTCAACGACGTCAGAGAGGCGACGAGTCCCGACAGCCATATATTAAATGGATCACCCCGTTAAGTTGATCTTAGTCTCAAACAGGATTAACGTATCCTTAACGAACGTTTAAGTTGACCTTAGCCGCAACGCGACTAACGTATCCTTAAACTAAAAACACCAAACCCAAATCTAAGTAAATACGGATTTGGACTAATCCACGTCCTACGGGCGACGGTATTACTCAGTCTCCGTATACAATCCACGGGCAATCACAAACAAAACAAACACCCACGACACGAAGTGAAATTCTGGAGAAGGAGAAAGTTGTTACCGCGAAGCGGTAGCGTAATTAACTGCAGGGGCTTGCGCCTGCAGGGAAGAGCGTCCTCACAATCAAAAACCCCTATAACGAGGGGGAATCTGACAAAGTCTGCTACATCGTCCGCATCCGTCTAAACCTTCGATACACGGTGCCATAAATCAACTTGGCATCTTCGGAGAGGTGGACGGATAAAACCAAATAGCATCTGCCCCGAATCTCAGTGCCAGGACATCGCGGTCCTGTGCGCCGTCTTTCGGAGGGGAACATGCACTTTGCAGATCCTCAACCAGAGAAAGAACTAAGTTCTTTTTCTTTATATAAGAGTTAAACTCTTTTGAGAATTAAATTCTCTTTTTAAGCCTCTCTTTTCTTACCTAGGGTTTTTCTTTTGCAGAGAATTAAATTCTCCTCTCTTTTCTTTTTTTTTTTCTCTTGAGAATTAAATTCTCCTCCCTCTGTTTCTTCTCTCCCAAAAAAAGTCGATCCCTTCTCTTCTCTTCTTGGCTCCTATTTATAGGAGAAGGAAAAGAATCAATTTGTTTAGCAAATCTCTCATTGAAAGATTTGATTTGATTGTTGAGAGATTTGATTTATATTTATCATTAATTCTGGGCCTTTAGATCATTCAGTGAATTTTATTCACCGTGGATTTTAAATCCAAAAGATATTCTATTTGTTATCTCGGTTAGATTTAGGGGGAATCTTTCCTTATTTGGGATTCTTCCATAAATTGGTGATTTTTAATCACCCTTGGATTTTTAATCCAACGGTTCCCCATGACCTTTTTCCATTTGGAAAGATTCAGAAATTTTTAGAATTCAATTCTATTAAATTATAAGGCTTTTAAAGCCAGTCACGTGCTGGCACGTGACCTTTGGTCACGTGGGAGCACGTGACCCCCAATTGGGTTCCTTTCTCAGCCGCTTATTTATGTTTCAGTTTTAACCATCACGTGTCAACACGTGACCATTGGTCACGTGATACCTCGTTGAGGTATTTTCTGACTTTTAGAATTAAATTCCATTCATTATTTTAGAGGCTTTAAAAGCCCATCACGTGTCTGCACGTGACCCATGGTCACGTGTGAGCACGTGATGCCCCATTGGGGTCTTTTCTGAGTTTTTATTATATCTTTTGACTCCTCCAGCGGGTTCTTAAAGGCCCATCACGTGTGGACATGTGATACCTCATAACTTTTGATCCCGAATGAATTATGAAGCCCATAATATATCAAATCGAAGGGTTTTTCGAGACGCTTTCGATATAATCAGAATTTATCTGTTTCTCTTTCGGGAGTTTGTCAAAAAACAGCCCGGAAGATACTGGTTCCCATTTTCTTAGGCGTATCGCCGCCATTTGATACCTTGGGCTCTTTTGCGCAGAAATTTTTGGCGGGAACAAATGCCCCCCACTACTTTGCCCACGTAAGTATTTACGTGGGTGAAGTAGTGCAAAGTAATGCATAACGTATAACCAGTTTCGGGTTGGTATATTACTTTCAGAATCTTGATCTGAGAAGATAACGAGCGGACACAAGCATCGTCATTTATCATTGACTCAGATCTCGACTCTTAAGAGATATAGTTCCAAACTCTTAACTCCATGAGCCGCACCCCTCTATCTCTTCATATCTTACTCTGGCGTGAAGCAGTTTATATGCTCATGAGTAGCTTTTCCGTTTCAGTGGCATGTAGCTTTGGCGAGTCTGGCTCATAGATGGTCAATCTTGACCTCTTTGCAGGGCGGTGATGGCTTAGGAGACAGGGTTAGGATCTGCCACCTAAGAATTTTCAACTTTATGAGCCGTGAGGGTCTCATAAAGACTTTTCTCCCTACGGATCGAGAAGATCTCGTAGGTGTATTTTCTCCTTAGGGGTCGTGAGGACTCCTAAGTGTGTTCTCTCTCATAAGTCGTAAGGATCTTATAAGAGAATTTTCCCTCTTACGAGTCGAGAGGACCCGTAAGCGGTTATTTCCCTCCTTGTCGAGATTCGACTTTGGAGAGTGAGACCCGTGGATAGTATGCAAGAGACCGTTTTGGGCCGACTTGCAGGGTCCCAGTGCTTAGGAAATAGGTTTTTTAATCCCTACTTCCTAAGGCTTTATCTCACGAGTCGAGACGAATCGAGAAGTTCTCGCAAAGACATCAATTTCCTCACGAGTCGAAACGGATCGAGCAGATCTCGCAAGAATATCCTAACGTCACAGTTAACTCCGCTCTTTACGACAGAAGTCCGTTAGGGTCTGTGGTACTTAGGGTTTTGGCCGTCGTACCGTCGCATGAGCTGATATATTCCTCGATAGGCAATCGTGCTCTTCGAGTAGCCCTGCGACTGCCGTGTCTCTGATCCCTTCGGGGGCTGGACAAGACGTCTTCAAGCAATCCTCCTTGGCAGTTTGACCGTCGGAAGAGCAAGCGTTAGGAATTTGCCATGCCGCTTTTTACTTGAGGTTAGGCTCATTTTGGAGAGCCCCGATGAGTCATAACCACTCCGCGCTGGTGTGGGATGATCTCCGATAGTCTTTCAGGCTTTATATGACTTGCCGTTAAGACCCTGAAGCTAGGAATTTGGCCTTTGCTTCGTTTGCTGGCATTGCGTCCTCTGTATCGAGACGAATGTCATGGTTGTCTCTTGGTTGCTGATGAACCGTCGAGATTTGGAACTAGGGATTTTGCCGTGGCTCCTTTTGGTGATGTTGCGTCTGCTGTATCGAGACGAACGTCGAGGTGGTGACTACTCCGCATTGGTTCGAGATGATCTCCGATTGTCTTTCAGGCTTTATATGACTTGCCGTTAAGACGTTGAAGCTAGGAATTTGGCCTTCGCTTCGTTTGCTTTGTCATGTGCGAATCCTGTTGGAGGAAGAACGCTGTTGTGACATCTTGTCTGCTGTATCGAGACGAATGTCGAGGTAGTGACCACTCCACGCTGGTGTGGGATGATCTCTGATGGTCTTTCAGGCTTTATATGACTTGCCGTTAAGACGTTGAAGCTAGGAATTTGGCCTTCGCTTCGTTTGCTGGCATTGCGTCCTCTGTATCGAGACGAATGTCATGGTTGTCTCTAGGTTGCTGGTGAACCGTCGAGGTCTGGAACCAGGGATTTTGCCGTGACTCCTTTCGGTGATGTTGCGTCTGCTGTGTCGAGACGAACGTCGAGGTGGTGATCACTCCATGTTGGTGTGAGATGATCTCTGATTGTCTTTCCGGTTTTATATGACTTGCCGTTAAGATGTTGAAGCTAGGAATTTGGCCTTCGCTTCGTTTGTTGGCATTGCGTCCTCTGTATCGAGACGAATGTCGCGGTTGGCTCTAGGTTGCTGGTGAACCGTCGAGGTCTGGAACCAGGGATTTTGCCGTGACTCCTTTCGGTGATGTTGCGTCTGCTGTGTCGAGACGAACGTCGAGGTGGTGATCACTCCATGTTGGTATGAGATGATCTCTGATTGTCTTTTCGGTTTTATATGACTTACCGTTAAGACGTTGAAGCTAGGAATTTGGCCTTTGCTTCGTTTGTTGGCATCGCGTCCTCTGTATCGAGACGAATGTCGCGGTGGTGATCACTCCATGTTGGTGTGAGGACCAGGATCTGCTCTGGACGTTTCCCACGAGGTCGAAGAGTGACGTTATCCGTGTTCCACGTGACCAGGAATTTTGCTCTAGATGCTTCACACGGGTTCACTGCTGTGTTAGGCGAGGACTAGGCTCCGCTCTGGATGCTTCGCACGAGTTCACTGCCGTGCTCTGCGAGGACCAGGCTCCGCTCTGGATGCTTCACACGGGTTCACTGCCGTGCTCTGCGAGGACCAGGATCCGCTCTGGACGTTTTCCACGGGGTCAAAGAGTGACGTTATCCGCGTTCCATGTGACCAGGAATTTTGCACTGGATGCTTCACACGGGTTCACTGCCGCGTTAGGCGAGGACTAGGCTCCGCTCTGGATGCTTCACACGGGTTCACTGCCGTGCTCTGCGAGGACCAGGATCCGCTCCGGACGTTTTCCACGGGGTCAAAGAGTGACGTTATCCGCGTTCCACGTAACCAGGAATTTTGCACTAGATGCTTCACACGGGTTCACTGCCGCGTTAGGCGAGGACTAGGCTCCGCTCTGGATGCTTCACACGGGTTCACTGCCGTGCTCTGCGAGGACCAGGATCCGCTCTGGACGTTTTCCACGGGGTCAAAGAGTGACATTATCTGCGTTCCACGTGACCAGGAATTTTGCTGATTATATCTGCATTTCACGGAATGGAAGTTTGACTCTTGGTGATATGTATATCGCCGAGCCATGGAACTGGGAGTTGCTGCTGTTCCGCTTTGCTTGATGATGTGTCCGCTGTGATGAGACGAGTGTTGAGATGATCTCTAGGTTATTTGTGGCCCGTCGAGATTCGGCTTCTTCTTCTAATGAAACCTGGGAAGGAAGAGTGCGACTCCTTCTTTGTTTGCGCCCCTGGATTGTATACAGGGATTGATGTAGCATCACTTGTAGGGCAAAAAGTTTCATTCTTTCATCATTTTTTTATTCTTTCCGCGATGCTCTATCATTTCAGCTTTTTATATCGCGAAAATCGCGATTGCCCAATCATTTCGTCTATTTTTCGCGGTGCCCAATCATTTCGGCTATTTATTTTATTTTTACTCGCTGCTTTTTATTGCGAGTTGCCCAATCATTTCGGCTATTTTTCATGCATACATTTTTTTACTTGCTGATTTTTATTGCAAGTTGCCCCATCATTTCGGCTATTTCGTATGCACGTATGGCTCGCTGTTTTTTTTATCGCGAGTGTGGAACTTGGAATCTGGTGCCAATCTCAGCATCAGCATCGCTACAACTGGAATATTGCCAGGAGCGAATCATCATTTGCCATGAACGAACTTGGAATTTGATACCGGTTTAGGCATCAGCATCGCTACAACTGGGACATTGCCAGGAGCGAATCATCATTTGCCTCTGTCGATGTTGAACAAAGGTGGCTTAGCGAACAGGGTTATGATCCCGCCGACTAAGGCTTTTGACTTCATGAGCCGTAAGGGTCTCACAAAGATATTTCTCCCTACAAGTCGTGAGGATCTCGTAGGTGTGTTTTCTCCTTAGGGATCGTGAGGATTCCTAAGTGTATGTTCCCCTGTAAGTCGTAAGGATCTTACAAAAGGGTTTTCTCCTTATAAGTATAGAGGACTTACAAGGGTTGTTCACCGTATGGACATATCCCCAGTCACGGGTGGGACTTGGTTAGGGAAATGTTTATTCGCGCCCGTGGATTGTATACAAGGGTCAGCATTGAGCCGCTTGTAGGGCCATATCGAAGGTTGTGTGGGTTGCTTAAGAACAGGTTCAGGTCTCTGTAACTTAAGACTTTCAAATCTTATGAGCTGTGAGGGTCCCATAAGAGAGTTATCCTTACGAGTCGTGAGGATCTCGCAAGTGTAATTTCTCCTTAGGAATCGTGAGGATCCCTAAGTGTGTTGCTCTCTTGTGAGTCGTAAGGATCTCACGCGGGTGGTTTCTCCTTACAAGGTCGAGAGGACCTAAGTGTCTTTTAACGAGGTTGCGCCCTTTCGGGTTTTCACAAACACTCGCCGGTAGCCCTGCTGTTTTTACTCACGGAGCCCTTTCGGGTTTCCATCCGTGCCCCCTTTGCTTATGGACATACCGTTCTTTTTAAATTTTTTATTTATTTTTATTTTTTTTTAACGAGGTCGCGCCCTTTCGGGTTTTCACGAACACTCGCCGGTAGCCCTGCTGTTTTTACTCACGGAGCCCTTTCGGGTTTTCATCCGTGCCCATTTTGCTTGTGGACGTACTGTTTTTTTTTTACCACGTCAGCCTGAAGATGCTGCGGGTTGGGAGTAGCTTAACGACATTTCGGTCATTTGCAAGTTTTAGGACATTGCGGTCCGTCGTTAGTTTAAGGACGTTTCGGTCCACCGTCGCCGTATTTGAGACGCATCTCTAGTTTACTGACTTTTCGGTCTATGGGGCTTTCCCTATGAATGAGCATGATGCCCCCGGCATATCCACCTTTTTCGGAGCATGTTGTTGTAGCGGGTTTACTTTCCACTTTTCGGGCAGCGCGAACTTGCCCTGTTGGTATTGGTCTTCAACCCAGTTTTTGAAGACGTAGCAATTTTCGAGTGGGTGACCTATTACTCTGTGGTAGGGACAATAGTTAGGATTGTTAATGTCACCTGGTTGCAATGGACGTTTTGGATCTGGCAGAGTGATGGGCCCGCTGCGCACTGCTAGCTCGAACAATTTCTTTGTTTTATCTTTGGGAAACGAGTAAGGACGTTTCAACTTCTCATTGAGGTATCGCGGCTTGTTGTTTTGACGACAAAACGGTCTCGGGTTACTCGGCTGTTGTTGAGTGTTGGCAACAAAGGCCGTTTTTTCCTTCTCCTTTCTCATTTCGTTTGCTCCGTCGTTTGCGGGTCCGAGATTCTTTTCGGGTAGCGTGAGATTGCACGGTTGAGCGTTCTCACAACTCTCCAATTATTTTGTTTTAGAAATGAATTCCTTGAAGAGAGGGTTAAGGGCGGCTTCTTCGTCAGAATCGCTTCCAAAGGTGAGAACTCGTGATCCCCCGGGCTTGTCCCTATGACAATTGCCGGCAACTCTTTTATGCTCATCTGTCGTATTTTTTCACTGTCTACGAGCTTCCCGCTTTATTCTATTGACGTGTTGTCTATGAGCGACATATCCTTGCCACCAACACTTAAAGGAGTTGCAGTCTTCAGTAGGATGTGCGATCCTCTGATGATATAAGCAGAAGTTAGGGTGTACATCCGTTTCATCAAAATGTATACCACCAGGAGAATTTTCTCTGAAAGAGAGCGGCCTCATCCCCATTGATATGGCTTTGGCGAATCGTTTCCTTTTCTTGATCCTGCTTTCATTTGCGGCGGATGTACTTTGATCTGGTGGGAGTGTTTCGACCCTTTTGTCCAGTCGCCGGCATTTGGCCTTTTCAAATATGGCCATCTCGTGCTCCTGATCGGCTTTGCTTTTAAGACGGGCTTCGTTCAGGAAGGCATCGATCATCTCGTCTGACGGCCACAGAAGTTCTGGTTCAGAATCTGCCCCCAGCTTCTCTGTGTAAGGATCTTCTTCGTCATTTATTGACGAGTGAGAGATCGCATGGCAGCTTACCACATAATCTTCAGATTCATCCGACGAGTCTTCTCCATTGTCATCATCTCCGTCCTCAAGAACGTGGCTGAGAAATTCTTGAAGTGTGACTGGGGTTCGCGCCTTCTGATTATATTCTTCCAACGCGTCAATCTGTTTCTGCAAATCCGTGCGCTTGTCGCCAGGCTTCACGAGCTTCTTGGATTTCTTCTTGTTTTTCTTTGAAGATTTTGACGGCTGGGTGTGAGTGCTGGGGCCTTCACCATCGATCTTTGGAGTTGGGTGCGGCTTTAGCATCCCTTCGACGATCTGGGGTTCTAGCGAGTTCTTCCACCCGATCGCCGGGCATGTCTGGAGATCATTCAGCATCCTTTTGGTTTTGGCTGACAGCACGACCTCCTATGGAGCTCTTTTAACAAAAGAACAAGTTGCCCCCAGTGTGTCCTTCTTTTTCGGAGTGTGTGGCTGCGGTGGGTTTATTTTCCACTTCTCGGACAGCGCAAACTTGCCTTGTAGATACTGATCCTCGATCCATCCTTTAAAGACGAAGCAATCCTCAATCGGGTGACTTACCGTCTGGTGGTAAGGGCAATAATTGAGATCGTTGACATCGCCTGGCTGCAACGGACGTTTTTGATTCGGCAGATTAATGAGTCTGTTGCGCACTGCCAGCTCGAACAGTCTTCTCGTTTTGTCCTGAGGAAACGAGTAAGGACGTCCCAGTCTCTCCTCGAGGGATGGGCGTGGACGCATATTGTTTCGACGGAAAACTGGCTTTAAGTTGCTCGGTTGTCGTTGAGTATTGGCGACGAAAGTTGCTTTTCCTTTCCCCTTTTCATTCCGAGGATCCGTCTTTGAAGAAGATGATCTATGATCCATCTGATCCATTTGGGCCAACTTGTCAATCAAGGCCTGGAAAGTAGTTGGCTTGAAGAACATCATGAATTGCGAGATGGTCGCTTGTGGATCAAGAGTGCCCACGAACATGCCTACCGCAGGTGCTTCTTCGATGCGTTGTTCGCATTTCGACCACAGATTCCGCCATCGTGTTGCGTATTTAACCCACATTTCGCCTGGCCTTATCCTGGCGTTGATTAGCGCTGTTATCGGGGTGCGTCCGCTAGCACTCGCGAATCTTTGTGTAAACAGTAGCTCCATCTCCGCAAATGTTTTGACAGAGTCGTTAGGTAGCTCCGAATACCATTCAAAGGCTGTTTCTGCTAAGCTGCCGACGAATTGGAGAAGCAGCGGTTTATCATCGCCTCCAGTGTTGCCGCATAAGGCTCTGAATTGAGCGACATGCTGGTGGGGATTGCCTGTCCCCTTGTACACATGGAATTTAGGGATCGTACATCCCGGCGGCTAACTTATTTGGTCATACCATCCCGGATATGGTCGCCCAGTTTTAACAACTTGGCCGGCCGTTTCGTTCGCTCGGTGAGCTCGTATTTTCTGAGCAATATAATCATCAAGCGTAGCTTTTGAGATGGTCTCCTCTTTGGCTGCTGAACAAGCCGGAAGGGGATTTGACGTCTCCGCTCGGTCATCTTCAATAATGATCGGATGGTCTTCAGCTGGAGGATCCGGCTGTAATATCATCCCGACCATGTCTTGGAAGAGAATCGCCATTCGTTTTATGTTGGCAGCTTGTTCTGCTGCTTCTCTGTCCTTCTTTTCGAGGACTCTGCGTAGGAAGTCAGCGTCAGTTTCCTGTTCGTGACGCTGTTCTGATGATGTTTCCGGGCTTTCTTTTGGCCCGGTCAGTGCGGCCATCGCAGTCATCATCTCTTGAAACTTCTGCTGTTCCTCCTGGGCTTTTGTCAGGGATCGGGTGAGCGGTCGGTGACCCGTCGAAGCACGGCTTTCCTCCTTTCCAGAAGCCATGTATACGGTGTGCACCACCATGCCCACAGACTTGGGGCATTTGGGCTTAGCGTCTTTGTGGTCTGCCACGTTTACTGGGGCTTTCTCTGGCCTCCTTCTTTTCTGAGTGGTTGACGTTGAGGGGGCCACTGTCGTGAGCACCCAAGTAGTCATCATCTTTTGTGGCTTAACAGGACGGTTTTCTTCCTGCCGGACCTTCAGCTTATTTTGCTGGGGGGAGAAATTTCGATCAATCACCGAGTCTTGGACATGGCGTCAGACCTTGTAGATTATAGAGGACAGCCGCTGAGAGGACTGTTCTGGCTTGGTTTCCGCAACATTTCCCACCAGAGGAGGGGATCTTTTTAGTACGGCGGTAGGAGAGTTTCTGCGCACCGTGTTCAGCAATTCAAAGCTGTTCCCAGTTGGAACAGCAGCATCGATCCCCACCGTTGGAGCTGGTGGAGTTTTCTCAGAGGGGGAGTTGCCCCTAGCCTTCCTTACTCGGCGCCAGTGGCGACGTCGAGCATGTCGTGTGGATGAGATCACTTCCGTTGTTGGATAAGCTTCTTCATGCCCCGTGCTTTGAGGAGAGACTGTTATTGGTGCTAGCCTATCGAACACTGACGCCCGTTGAGAAGCAATGTCTAATCTGTCAAAGACAGACCTCTGAGCAGGGAAAGCAGCTTTGAGGACCTCGCTTGGAGCAGCAACCGGAATGGCCAGCCTTGTAAAAACTGACTTCTTGGAAGGAGGAGCCTTTCCAATGATTTCGTCCGCTTGAGCCAGGATAGCTATCCGCTTTGGGATGGCAGCTTCGGGTATCGCGGGTTTGCAGATGTTCTGGCCCAGTCTGTTGAAAACTGAGGTATTGAAGCTGGGCGACCCATTGAGAGGGGTCGCGGCAGTGGTAAGCCGATCAAAGACCGACTTCTTTGGGGCTTCTTGCAACATCATTGTGGCATTGAAGCTCAACGGTGGGAGCATGGTCCCGAAGAATAATCCAGTGGTGGCCTGAGTTACCTGCTCCACTGGCATCTTGAAAAGGGAGGCCGCTTGGGGCCCATAAGTCACTCCTCCAGCAAGGACCGAGCGAGAGTTGCAGTTGCAGGTAGTGCAGTTTGAAGTCATTGATCTTCTGTTTTCTGCACGGAGCAAGACGCCAAATCTTAGTACCTCGAATCCACAGGCAACCACAGTAAACCGCGATTCGTTCGCGAACACGACACATGAAGTGTGGAGTGGAAAGTGGAAAAGGTCCCACCGGGCGTGCCAGAATCTGTTCCCCTCCGAAAGACGGCGCGACGGACGTCTTGCCTGAAATTCGGGGCAGATGCTAATTGGTGCTATCCGTCCACCTCTCCGAAGATGCCAAGTTGATTTATGGCACCGTGTATCGGAGGTTTAGACGGATGCATCCGATGTAGCAGACTTCGTCAGATTCCCCCTCGCTTGAGGGGTTTTTGATTGTGGGGACGCTCTTCCCTGCAGGCGCAAGCCCCTGCAGTTAATTACGCTACCGCATCGCGGTAACAACTTTCTCCTTCTCCAGGTGGTCACTTCGTGTCGTGGATGTTTGTTTTATTTGTGGTTGCCCGTGGATTGTATACAGAGACCAATTTATGTCGTCGCCCGTAGGACGTGGATTAGTCCAAATCCGTGTTTTCTTAGATTTGGGTTTGGGGTTTTGGTTTGAGAATACGTTAGCCATATTTGAGGCTAAGATCAACTCAAACGTTTGTTAAGGATACGTTAGTCTAGTTTGAGACTAAGATCAACTTAACGGGATCGTTTAGATCCGACAAAAGAGCAATTGGCTCTAATGTTCCAGTTTAAGGACATAGTGGTCCATCGCATGTATGGCCGTCGGGACCCATCACCTCTCTGACGACGTTGAAGGATTACAACGACAGATGTCAGAGGAGTTCAGAGATGTACCCTTGAGCAAAAATTGGTTGAAAGAGCAGATGTGCTCAGTTCAAGATGATTTGAGGACTTATGGCCAGTTTGGGCTAAGTCCAACTATGTTTGAAATATTGGCCTTCTGTTGGTCCATTGAAGAAGAGGCTTTGCCTCTAAAAACTTAGCCAATTGGGCTAAAGCTAGTGTTAAACACTACAGACCAACAGTGTTGAACACTGGGAATAAGATTAGCAAATTAGTGTTAAACACTAAAAGATAATCAGTGTTAGCCACATGGCTTTCAAATTAGTGTTAACACAAAAGCAAATCGGTGTTAAACACCGGTAGCAGAGATTTCAAACTAGTGTTAAACACTAAAGCAAATCAGTGTTAAACACCGGGAACAGAGTTTTCCAATTAGTGTTAATCACTAAGAAAATCAGTGTTAAACACTGCAAATAAAGTTTTAGTGTTAAACACTAAGAAAATCAGTGTTAAACACTGCAAATAGAGTTTTCCAATTAGTGTTAAACACTAAGGAGGGAGGGGTCACGTGCGGACACGTGAGAGCGCCCTGATTTCCCTTATTTTATTCTGCAGATCAGTGTTTAACACTTTTAATTTCCTGGCCGTCACGTGTGGGCACGTGATGGAGGCCCCCGCTCTGGTCTGTTAGAATGCTCATTAGGGGTCACGTGGTGACACGTGAGGGCGCCCTAAATGTGGAGCCAGATCTCCTTTTCTTCGTTCTGTAAGTAAGCGTTAAACACTTTTTATGTTTTCTTTGGAGCATCACGTGCTGCCACGTGAGGAGGATTAGTGCGCTGATTGTTAAAGCATTTGCTGAGGGGTCACGTGATAACACGTGAGAGCGCCCAAAGCTTTCATTTCCTTTGCTTTTTCTTTCTGTGTTTCGGGGGTCACGTGGAGCACGTGATGGCATCAAAAAGTGGGGCCAGATCCCCTTTATTTTGTTCTGCAAATAAGTGTTAAACACTTTTAATTTTCATAGCCATCACGTGTGGGCATGTGATGTATACTCATGCCCTGATTTATTAGAACATTTATTAGGGGTCACGTGGTGTCACGTGAGAGCGCCCAGAATTGTTTCTGCCTTTGCTTTGTTCCATATATAATGAGGGTCACGTGGGAGCACGTGAGGCATTGCTTTAAAGCTTTCCTCTTCTTATTTTGGGGGATCTGTTCAGGTGTCACGTGAGGCACGTGACCCTAGTTCTTTTCATGAACAGAGATCTTTTAAGAATTGAATTCTCCTTATCTTTAAGAATTAAATTCTTATTTAGGATAAAACCCTGATTTCTTTTCAAAGAAATTAAATTCCCAGATATGTAAAAGAATTAAATTCTTGATTAGGGTTAACCCCTAGTTTTGTTTTAGGAGGAATTAAATTCCTGAAAGTTTGGGAGAATTAAATTCTCAAAACTCAATTCCTCCTCTGTATTTTAGATCTGCATGGCAGGATCTCAACCCAATGAGAATTAAATTCTCAATTCATGGGGAGATGTGCACTTTGCAGATCCTCAACCAGAGAAAGAACTAAGTTCTTTTCTTTATATAAGAGTTAAACTCTTTTGAGAATTAAATTCTCTTTTTAAGCCTCTCTTTTCTTACCTAGGGTTTTTCTTTTGCAGAGAATTAAATTCTCCTCTCTTTTCTTTTTTTTTCTCTTGAGAATTAAATTCTCCTCCCTCTGTTTCTTCTCTCCCAAAAAAAGTCGATCCCTTCTCTTCTCTTCTTGGCTCCTATTTATAGGAGAAGGAAAAGAATCATTTTGTTTAGCAAATCTCTCATTGAAAGATTTGATTTGATTGTTGAGAGATTTGATTTATATTTATCATTAATTCTGGGCCTTTAGATCATTCAGTGAATTTTATTCACCGTGGATTTTAAATCCAAAAGATATTCTATTTGTTATCTCGGTTAGATTTAGGGGGAATCTTTCCTTATTTGGGATTCTTCCATAAATTGATGATTTTTAATCACCCTTGGATTTTTAATCCAACGGTTCCCCATGACCTTTTTCCATTTGGAAAGATTCAGAAACTTTTAGAATTCAATTCTATTAAATTATAAGGCTTTTAAAGACAGTCACGTGCTGGCACGTGACCTTTGGTCACGTGCCAGCACGTGACCCCCAATTGGGTTCCTTTCTCAGCCGCTTATTTATGTTTCAGTTTTAACCATCACGTGTCAACACGTGACCATTGGTCACGTGATACCTCGTTGAGGTATTTTCTGACTTTTAGAATTAAATTCCATTCATTATTTTAGAGGCTTTAAAAGCCCATCACGTGTCTGCACGTGACCCATGGTCACGTGTGAGCACGTGATGCCCCATTGGGGTCTTTTCTGAGTTTTTATTATATCTTTTGACTCCTCCAGCGGGTTCTTAAAGGCCCATCACGTGTGGACATGTGATACCTCATAACTTTTGATCCCGAATGAATTATGAAGCCCATAATATATCAAATCGAAGGGTTTTTCGAGACGCTTTCGATACCATCAGAATTTATCTGTTTCTCATTTGGGAGTTTATCAAAAAACAGCCCGGAAGATACTGGTTCCCATTTTCTTAGGCGTATCGCCGCCATTTGATACCTTGGGTTCTTTTGCGCAAAAATTTTTGGCGGGAACAGGCGGCCGGGGTGTCATCATTATTACCAACGTTGTTGTGCAATACCTTTCCATATCTCAATGTAGTCACGGCACTCACATTATGATTTTGTTGTTCATGAGCAACATATGTATTTTGTGTGTGACCGGGATTTGGCAATGGTTGAGACGGAAGCTTTTCCTTTTCTCGCTCGCTTAACGCAGCATTCAGTTGTGCAATTTGGGCTTCAATTGATTTGATGCTCTGATCATGTGAAGCACTGTGTTGCACCAAAGACTGAATGGAAAACTGGATGCTTGCTGAGGATTGTGTTGATTGTTTTAAAAACGCATCCAGACTTCGTTCTAGTGAGGAAATCTTATCGTTATTCGGCTGAACAAAATTGTTTTGAGGATAAGAGTTGTTGGGTACAAAATTGTTCATTTGGTTTGGATAAGGTTGGGGTTGGAAAGGTTGCTGATATTGAGTTTGTTGAGGGGCTTGTTGTTGTGGAGGAGGCCTTTGAAAGTTGTTGCTGCCTTGGAATTGTTGTTGATTTTGATTCCAAGCAAAATTTGGGTGGCTCCTCCAACCAGGATTGTAAGTTGAAGAGTATGGATCATTTCTTTGTCTTTGCTGAAAGGCAGTATTGACTTGATCTTGTCCTTGAACAGGTGGGTTGTAAGGACACTCTTCGGTTAGATAGGACGGATCCGAACAACAAGCGCAAACAGTGCGTGGGGGTAAAGTAGGGGCAAGAGAAGGTGATGAGAATTTGCTCTCAATTGCTTCTAGTTTTTTTGTGAGTGCAGCCATTTCGGCCTTCATTGCAATCGACATATCAAGTTGATGTATGCCTGCCTTAGATTGACCTGATGAAGTAGATAAGGTGGTCTTAGTGCTTTCCCACTGAAGTGTTTATTCAGCAAGATCGTCGAGAAATTGCCAAGCTTCCTCGCTTGATTTTGTAAGAAAGTGACCTTGACAAATGGTTTCCAACAACTGCTTAGTTGCTGGGTTCAGTCATTCGTATAAAGTTTGGCAAAGTTGCCAATTCTTGATACCGTGGTGAGGGCACTGAACAAGAAGGTCCTTAAATCTTTCGAAACACTTCCAAAATGGTTCGGAAGGAAGCTGGGAAAATTGAATAATTTCGTTGCGAATTCTCGCGGTCTTGTGGTGTGGGTAAAACTTTTTTAGAAAAGCCTTAACAAACTCTTCCCAATTTTTTATGGAGTGTGATGCTGTGCTATATAACCATTTTTCAGCTAGGTCACATAAAGTGAATGGAATAACACGTAGCCTTATAGCATCATCAGAAAGTTGTGTGGTCTTCATCATCGCGCAAGCATTCTGGAATTTATTAATGAAGATGTAGGATCTTCGGATTCCAGCCCGTGAAATTTGGGCAACATATTGATGAAGTGGGGTTTAATTTCAAAGTTATCCCCATTAGCCGGTGGAAGTGAAAGACAAGTGGGAAGTGCGGTGCGGATGGGATAGAAAAGATCCTGGAGCGCGATTCGTTGGTGTGCTTCGACAGGAGGGTGTGGTGGGTTATTCGCATCTAGTGGAGGTGGAATCAGTCCCACAGGTAAGGGGTTGTTAGGATTGAATCCTGACATCTCCTTAGAAGATGATGAATATGAATATGAAGGTATAGAAGTGGAGGGAATTTCGACTTCGGAGTCGAAAGCGTCGTCAGTCGGCACTAACGAGACACGGACTAAACGGGCGCTAGTGTCCCTAGTCCAACTGGACATACACTAAAGAGGTGTAGTGTAGTTAAAAAGTAAAAACAGAAGGTAGGGGGTAAGAAAACGTCAATAAGAGAAAGTGGGGTGCAATGGATTTCTGGCGACAAAAATGGCAAGTTTTTTTTTGTTTTGTGTTTTTTTATAAGGAGTTTTTGCAAAAGATTTTTATATGGAGCTTAGACACATGTTCAAGCAATCACAATATGCACAATCAAGCCTAGAGCTAGGGTCTCCTAAATCAACTAGACTGCTCATAACTGTTCTAAAGGGCAAGTTGTGAGATCCTTAAATCGTCTCTTCACCGCTAATTGTAGCCAGGTAAGCACAAGTAAAGAAAGGAGGGATCCGCTCACGAATCACCGTGAGAAGGGCCTTTTAAAATTAACTTTTCCACTTGTCTAGCCTAGGCACCACAAAGTCTGGTTTAGATAAACGACCGATGCATACAACTATTCCTTTGTCCTAATGAGCACGACAGTCCTTATAAGCCGAGTCTAATATTTTTTAATTAACTCGAAAGTTGATGCGAATGCTTTTTGTGATTTTTGGGGTCCTAGAAAGGATAATGAAATCCCCACCCAATCTGGATTGGTGTTATAGCCCCTTAAAAGTCCGTTTTAAAAATGCAAAGCGGTAAACACACAAAAATTCAAAACACTTGCCAATTTTTTTTTCTTTTATTGCGGCGCAAAGAATCCTGCACAAGATTGAGTTATTGGAGACGGGGGAGAAATTTTTGCGCAAAGAACCCTGCAGGAAAAATTTTCAGAGGACTACAGAGGGCAGAAGAGAGGAAAAGAGTGCTTACAGAGAAGTTTCCACGTGTTGACATCAGCAAGGAGCCGCGTTTCCACCGCCAATTGCTTCCTATGACCGCGGTTCCGCGGTTGAATGGTTGACTCAGGCCTCCAAACTTCTTCTGTTGTCAGTTGTGGTTCTTCTCTGTTTGTTCAGATCTGCTGTTTGCAGTTTTGCTTACTGGATTTTTCCAGATCTGAATCTGTTCGTCTTTCCGATCCTGCACAATTCAAACAAAAACCCTTCAAAAAATAACAAGATAATAAATTTTTTATATTTTTTTGTTTTTATATTTTTCAGTTTTTATGATTTTTCAATTTTTTAATTAACCCGAAATTACAAAAAGAAAATAACTATGCCATCCACGGCAATGGCGCCATTTGATTGATCGCATTTTTTATGCTTATGCGTTTTTGAAATCAAAGAATTAACCGCAATCAAGAACGGTGTCGCTTGGTAGGTAGCCGGTTGAGTACGGGTCGGTCCACAGGGATTACGTGTATTTTCTAGTTGTTCTAACGAGTCAATTCCTATTTGTGGTAGGTTTTGATTTTCAATAAAAACTGAAGTTGAGTTTGATTAGGATTAAAACCTTGCTAGGGTTTGGATTAGGTTAGTTTGGAAAGTCGATATTTCTCACTGCTTTCTATGCCCTAATTAAGAACTTTTTGGTGTTAAGGTAATAGTTAACAAAGGGGATTAGCACGATCGGGAAGAAACTAAGTTTCTTCCCTTTGGTCCTTGTCCGTCATTTCTTAACTCTTATCCCCAACTTCTATGGAAAACAATCACAACCGGTCTTTAACTAGGGTATCACCGCTACCTCGTGGGATAGGGTGTCGTAGTGAGCGGTGTGTGTTTGGTTTGCATAGATTCCTATTTTAAAATATTGAACGGGAAAGAAAGGGGTGAGAGATTTTCATCTCTCAAACCTTTCCCAAACCTAACCCTAACAAGTGAGGAACTACTCACTCATTAGGGAATTAATAAAGGAATTCATTTTTATGGTTTTCATTAATCTATTTAAAGTGCGGAAAATAACTACGGCGGATAAAAAAAATTACAAAGAAATAAAAATTGCAGATAAGAACACGAGATAAAAAGAAACAACTTACTTTATTGATGCACTCTTTGACGATTACAAGGAATTGAAAATTTAAACTAGAGAAATAAAAAGAGGTATGCTCCAAAAAGAGCATTAGGCTTCCTATTTATAAATAATAGAAAACCTAGGGTTTACATCTGATCCATATCTAAAGTTACAAAACTACCCTGAGAAGCCTGGTCAACGCACCGACACCCACTGACAAAATGCACCGACACGTGCTCAGCACGGCCGCGGAACCGCGGCCATAAGCCATGTTTGGCTGCGGATCCATGGCCATATGATGGGGTCTCTGTCTCTATTTCTCTGGGTTACTTCATGTTGCTATTTGCTTCTGTTTTCTTCACTTGGTTCTTCAGAATCTTTTCTAGTTTCTTCCAGATTTGCACAGTGCAGAAATGTTGTGGACTTTTACCGTTCGCTTCGTGTTGAAGTCTTGAATCTTGTGCTGTCTTCGTGTTTTGTGAAATTGAACTGTTCATTGATCTTCATTTGTTCCTTAACTGTAGGCGGCATCTTGTAGATTCATCTATTTGTTGGTCGTAGTCTCACTTTTGTAGTGTTTTTTCACCATTTTCCCTGTATTGTTCCGAGAACCTTTAACCTGCAACTATTTAGCAGACATGGATCAAAAGCACCTATTTATTTGCAATATGATTAAGAATGTGGAATATAATAATACAAAATTATGATATGAACAGTAGCTGACGTGTCCCGGGGTTCACGGGAACAGGGCAAGCACCACACATTGAAGGCGTCCCCCTGGCTATCATCTCGAGGCATGACCCGACCTCCGTTGGATCCATGAACACTCCCATGCTCGCCATGTAAATAACCATTGGATCGCCTCCGAGCCTTCCTACACGCTGAGCTTCCTCGACTGTCCATGCTCGCCTCCGAGCTATCATGGAACTGAGCTTCCTCGGCCTCCCGCTCTTCTCCGAGCCTCCCGCCGAGCTAAGCTTTCCCGGTTCTACCGAGCAACCAAGGACGCAGAGCCCAAGCGCCTCCGCCACGGCTCCGCGTATCTCTCCAGAAGCGAGATATCCGCCACCCAACATCCCGCGTTCCACGCTGCTGTATCCCCCATTAACGAGCGTATCTCGTCATTAATGGGGGGATCCTTTCAATCACGCAGGCATAACGCCAGTGGCGTAACCCACGGCGAAGATCTCACGCCAGCTCGCTTCAAGCGACCAATATAAAAACCTCTCTCTCAGACGACTCAAGTAACTCAATTTTATTCCAATAAGCCGCTACTCTGCCCAAATTTCTAGGCTAACTTGATTGTCGGAGGGTCCACGGTGGTACAACCATCCCGAGACTTCTTTTGCAGATAGCTCGGCTCCACCTCACAACAAGCCCACTGAGATCCACATGCTCAAGGAGGCATCCCTCAACACCAATCTCAGCCGTTCACCAACGCTCGCGACAGATCGACGGAGGACAACATCTGAAGGAGATCCAAGCCTCCATCAGTTGGCGCCGTCTGTGGGAACTTCGAAAATTTCTTCCACCCCTCAAAAGTTGATCTTCCGCTCTCGACTACATGGAGAGCGAAGACCATGGCGATCCCAGCACAAGCCGCCGCCCTCCCCATAATAGAGGCGCGGACGGATCTACTCCTCCACCGAATGCCATCCACGCCCTCTCGGCACGATAGGCTTGCGTCCATAGTGGATGCCCTTGTCAGCATCCAAACGGCGGGCCCAGCCCCCCAGATCGCCGTTCCCCCGCCCGGGGATCACGACCTCCGCAGAAGGGGAGATGACGCCGCCCACACTTGCACCACCGAACAACGTCTTTCTCACTCCGGCGACCACAGATCCCTCGCGACGACCGATTCTATGACCTGCTGGGCGCCACATGGCCCCACACCGCGGTCTCGGAAAGAGCCCATTGCCCTGAGGCCTGTCGCGTCCCCGTCCCTCCCGGAGGTATCGGTAAGTTTGCCTGCACCCAGGCATGACCGATACCCCCTCCCTAGACGGGACCACACGAACGACACTCGCCGTGAAGACTCAAGAAGGACCTCCCTGGGGGACCTGAAGAATTTGATAGAACGGAACCGGAGTCGCAGCCGGGCGCAGGCTATAAGTGGGCATAGCCACTACTCCGACCACGTTGAATCCTCGGGGTACCAAAACCGTCTCGACGCTCTCGAAAAGAAAATTGAGGGTATACATCGGGAGGGTCACCCGTCAAGCGAGGCGGCCAGGTATGTCGCCGACTAGCTTACAAAGCCCTTCACCGAAGAGCTACTCGCCATATACGTCTCATCCAGAAACAAACCTCCCAAGGTGGCCCTCTTTGATGGGAAATTTGACCCGAAGGACCACCTGGACGCATTCACGGCGGGCATGAGCTTCAAGGATAACTCAGACGCCGCCTAATGCTGAGCATTTCCCGCAACCCTCATCCGGGCTGGACGAGACTGGTTCCGAAGACTTACGCTACGCTCCATCTCTACCTTTGATGAGCTGGCCGCCTAGTTCCTCAGACATTTCTTCGGGAACAGACGACAGAAGAGGACTGTCGATTACCTCTTCACCATAAAGAGCGGGGACAAGAAATCCTTTAAAGGATACGTCACTCGCTTTTTCAACGCTCTTCTCGAAGTTCCCGAGCACCGGGACGAAACTGTCATCACCGTTCTGAGGTCGGGTCTTAGGCACAAGGAGTGGCTCCGCTCCTTTGCATTGGCACAACCTAAGACCATGGCCGAGGTAAAAGCTTGGACCGAGCGAGAAATCCAACTCGAGTCTGAGATAAAAGCAAACCTACCCCGGAGCAATCAGGCCGACCAAAAGAAGAGGGGCAGAGAAGAGAAGAAGAAGGTCAACCGTCCAAAGCCATACTCCCCGAAGTTCTAGGAGTATACTCCACTCAACATCTCTTAAACTGAGCTATTGGAGGAGGCGAAGGGCGAGCGATTCTTCAAGCTCCCTCCGGTCACCAATAGAGCGGCTAAACGAACCCGGGGCCCGTACTGCACCTTCCATAGGTTGCAGGGACACTTGACCGAGAACTGTAAACAACTCTGCGACTATATCGAGGAGTTGATCCGCTCGGGCCACCTGGTGAAATACCTGCGGGAAAAACGACAGGCAGACAAGGAGCACGACAACCATCCCCCTCCCGGCGAATTAACGATCGGCCAGATCATGGTCGTTTCTTCGGGGTGCGCACATGGATCCGAAGAGATGCGTCGCCTCCTACCCGTCGAAGGAACAAGCGACCATCCTTGGAAAAAACGAAAAACCGTCGAGCCTATCACTTTCACTGATGAAGACCTCCACGGTATATCCTTACCTCACAGCGACCCCCTCATGATTACGGAACGGGTCCACCGCTACGAGGTTCAAAGGATATTGGTCGACTCAGGAAGCTCGGCAGATATCCTTTTCTATGACTGCTTCCAGCGTATGGGGCTTGGCCCGTCCGACCTACGACCAACCGCCCACATCCTGTCGGGGTTTACTAACCACTCCATCCCGCTCGAGGGAGTGGTTACCCTCCTCCTTAACATTGGGGAAGTGGTCCGTACGAAGACCGTACTGGTGGAATTCATCGTCGCCAGGGTCCCCTCGTCCTACAACATCCTCTTGGGACGCCCGACGCTAAACTCTCTTCGGGCTCAGATCTCAACCTACCACCTCGCAATTAAGTTTCCGTTGGATCAAAGTGAGATAGGCCGGGCATACGGGAACCAGCAAATCGCCAAGATTTCTTTCACGGCGACATCCACCGCTGAAGAGCAAAGCGACGATCTCGGAAGCGCAAATGATTTCTAGGAGTCCTTAGATACTTGTGACAAACAGAAGGAGATCTGAGGGGCACGGTAGAAGCGCTAACAGAGGTCCCCCTCGTCGAGGGGAACAAGGAACGAACTATCCAGATCGGCTTCCTCTTGACGGGTGCCCGGCGCGAAGACTTGATCCACTTTCTCCGAGGAAACTCGAACGTTTTCGCCTGGGAGCCTGCTGACATGCCCAGGATCGACCCCAAGGTAATATCACACAAGCTCGGGGTTGACCCGACAACCCGACCCGTCAGACAAAAGAAGCAAAGTTTCGCTCCGATCAAATAAAAGGCAATCGAGGACGAGGTCGATAGGTTGATTGCAGCCAAATTCATTCGAAATATGGCATACTCGGAATGGCTCATGAATGTGGACATGGTTAAAAAGGCGAGCGGGAAGTGGCGCATGTGCGTCGACTTCACAGATTTGAATGAGACCTGCCCGAAAGACAACAATCCCCTCCCTCGGATTGACCAGCTTGTTGACAGCTCGGTAGGCCACGAATTGCTCAGTTTCATGGACACTTTCTCCGGCTACAACCAGAACCATATGAACATGGCAGATGAAGAACTAACCGCGTTCACCACGGACCAGGGGGTATATTGCTACAGAGTGATGCCATTCGGCCTCAAAATCACCGTGGCTACGTACCAGTGCCTAGTTAACAAAATGTTCAAACCACAGACCGGGAAGAACATGGAGGTTTACGTCGACGACATGCTCGTGAAATCAACCTTATCAGATGAGCACACCAAAGATCTCGGTGAGACATTCTACATCCTCTGCAAGTACAAAATGAAGCTGAATCTGGCCAAGTGCGCGTTTGGAGTCACTAGCGGGAAATTCCTCGGGTTCATGGTTACCCACCGTGGAATCGAAACTAACCCGGAGAAGATCAGCGCCATTCTCAACATGGCCACGTCGGAAAGCAACGTGGAGATCATGTGACTCACGGGGAGAGTGGCCGCCCTTAGTCGCTTCATGTCGAGGTCTGAAGAAAAGTGCCTCCCATTCTTCAAAACCCTGAGAAAGATCCTAAGGTTCGAATGGTCGGAAGAGTGTCAAAACACTTTCGAGCAAATTAAAGCGCACCTGGCAACTCCCCCACTGCTCACCCCGGCCAATCGAAGGTGACGAGCTTTTACTGTACCTTGCGGTATCCGATCATGCTGCTGGCTCGGTGATCGTCCGAGAATTCGAAGGAGTGCAGAAGCCGGTCTACTACATGAGCCATGTCTTTAAGAAAGCGGAAACGAGGTACCCGGTCATAGAAAAGATTGTCTTAGCGCTTATTATCGCCTCAATGAAGCTACGGCACTACTTCCAGGAGCACACCATCCTCGTGCTCACCGAGCGGCCCATAAGGGCTATTCTCTCCTCCCCTGAATCGTCTGGTCGTCTGGAGAAATGAAGGTGGGAGTTATCCCAGTTCGACATCAAATACCGCCCCAGGAAAGCTATTAAAGCGCAAGTCCTGGCAGACTTTGTTGTCGAGTGTACTATCCCCAACAAGGAAGCAGCGTCGGCGCCCGTCCCCGGGTCTCGACCCTCGGTCGAGGAATTGCCCGACTCCGTCCCCGACTGGGTCCTCTACGTCGATAGATCCTCTATCGAGGAGGGGAGCGGTGCCGGCCTTATCATTCAAGGCCCGAACGAGGCAGAAATGGGGTACTCTTTGAAGCTCGGGTTCAGAGTGTCGAACAACGCCGCAGAATACGAGGCCGGGCCCACCGTGGGGCTGAGAGAAAATGCAAAATGCTAAGGGATAAGAGAAGACAAAACACATCGAAAAAGAAGAATTTTATTCATTGAGAGGTATTATGGGCTCCTCAGCCTTACACAAAAAATTAAAATTACAACAGAGGGGGTAGGGGGTCGAGAAAGCACTGCTGATGGTACTCCGAGTTGATCTTCGCCAGCCGAGCCCTAGCCTCTTCAGTCCGCTCCCTCTGATGCTGCCTACGTACCCAAGAGTCCACGGAAGCACTGGAACTCCCGCCCGCCGGGAAAGAGTCCGCGATCCACCTCTTTTGAAAACACTCCAAAAGAAGGGCCGCCGATCGATCATGTCTGTTCTTCGAGATGAGACCGCGGACGTAGAGCGTGTGCAGCTTATCGAGCGCCTCGTCCTGCAGCTTATCGAGCGCTTCATCCTGCAGCTGTGGAGACAAGGCGTTGAACAAACCCGGGGACATCCTCCAAATGGTGTATATAAGCAATTGCAGGAAAGGCGACCGCCGAGGAAGTAGGCGGCCGAAGTGGCCCTCTACGCGTTCGACCATCATTCGGTACGTCTCCTTCGTGCACTTCTAATCATAGAGGTACACATCATCGCGGGAGATGATCTCTCCGATGGAGTAGATGAGCCCGGCCATTTTCAGAAATGCAACGCTGAAAGAAACCAACGTACCTTCACTATTTATAGCCTTAACAGAATCCCCAAAGGATGAATTTTGCGCACGAATCGCGGGGTATTTTCATATTTCCAAATACAGGGCTGCCGCGTGGCGACCATGCCGTACCTCATGAGCCCCTACGCGGTCAACGGAAGTCGGAACGACGTGGATCTTGGAGCGCCTCGCCTCGCCTGTGCGTTTCAGCCACGTATCGTCCACGACGGTCTCTCTTCCAGATTTTTTTCTTACAAGTCAAGGGAGATTGAACGATGTCCTGTGAAGGCAAGAAGAAGTCTAAGAAGCCCTCCTCACGAGGCCACCGAGCAGCTTCCCTGCTCGGTCAATCCTTAGCGGGCACATCCTGCCCACCTACGCTAAGGATCGAAGACCTCTTCACGAGGCCACCGAGTAGCTTCTCTGCTCGGTCAATTCTTAGCGGGCACATTCTGCCCACTTACGCTAAGGATCGAAGCCCTCCTCATGAGGCCACCGAGCAGTTTCCCTGCTCGATCAATCCCTGGAAGGTAGCTCCTACCCATCCACGCCAAGGATCGAAAGCCCTCCTCAAGAGGCCACCGAGCAGCTTCCCTGCTCGGCCAATCCTTAGAGGGCACATCCTGCCCACCTACACTAAGGATCGAAGCTTTCCTCACGAGGCCACTGAGCAGCTTCCATGCTCGGTCAATCCCTGGTGGGTAGCTCCTACCCATCCACGCCAAGGATCGAAAGCCCTCCTCACGAGGTTACCGAGCAGCTTCCCTGCTCGGTCAATCCCTGGCGGGTATCTCCTACCCATCCACGCTAAGGATCGAAAGCCCTCATCACAAGGCCACCGAGAAGCTTCCCTGCTCGGTCAATCCTTAGACGGCACATCCTGCCCACCTATGTTAAGGATCAAAGCCCTCCTCACGAGACCACCGAGCAGCTTCCCTGCTCGGTTAATCCTTAACGGGCACATCCTGCCCACCTACGTTAAGGATCGAAGCCCTCTTCACGAGGCCACCGAGCAACTTCCCTGCTCGGTCAGTCCTTAGAGGACACTTCCTGCCTACCTACGCTAAGGACCGAAGCCCTCCTCACGAGGCCACCGAGCAGTTTCCCTGCTCGGTCAATCCCTGGCGGGTAGCTCCTACCCATCCACGCCAAGGATCGAAAGCCCTCCTTACGAGGCCACCGAGCAGCTTCCCTGCTCGGTCAATCCCTGGAGGGTAGCTCCTACCCATCCACACCAAGGACCGAAAGCCCTCATCACAAGGCCACTGAGCAGCTTCCCTGCTCGGTCAATCCTTAGCGGGCACATCCTTCCCACCTATACTAAGGATCGAAGCCCTCCTCACGAGGCCATCGAGTAGCTTTCCTGCACGGTAAGTCCTTAGAGGGTAGCTCCAACCCACCTACGCTAAGGATATAGAGCCCTCATCAGCCAGCGCCGACCAATCATAACATGGCTATTATTCAACTCATGCTAAGAGACGTGGTCGTCGGCCCGACCCTAAGGAATGGGCAGATACTGACCTTCCTGCAATAAGGGATCTTCCGATGTGTTCTAAGTGAACGATCGCCACCTCGACTCCGGGGGTGTGAAAGGCACCGACCTTCCTGCATTTGGTGGTTAATTGAATTATATTCGATGCGCGATCGTCATCTAAGAGGAACCCATTATCATGGTGAGGAAAATAAACTTAGTTTATTTCATGTTCTAAAATTTTTACAAGGTATTTTGGGCTTCCCAGCCGTACTGTCACGCCCCGCTTCCCGGTGTACGGCGAAGGGGACGCGACGAGGCCGCTACGTATTTACTCAGAAGTAAATACGCTAAGCATAACAAAGCAATATAAAAGAAACATACACAAGAGACAAAAGTAATGAATATCAACTTTATTTATTAACATTCTTTTGTACAATGCATGGAAAAGTAAATACATCTGAATGAAAGCAATGCCTAAACAGTAGCATAACAGAAAAAGAAAGTACTGAAATGAAATGTGTACAATGAATCTACAGCTCTGGGTCGTAGACTAGCTAATCCAAGTCCTTGCTGGTAAGCTCGATCTCCTGAAGCTCAAGATCACCAGACAATATTCCAAAGAAGAAAGAGAAGGAATGTTGTCAGCGAACAATCGCTCGGTAAGTCCCAAAGATAAGGGAGAAGTAGAATAGACAGAGAGAGAATGTAGTGTTTCCCCTAATCAGAGCAAAGCTCTGTTTGAATTTCAAAAATTCAAAAATTGAAGCAACGCTTCAGATTCCTTGCTCTGCGCGCAACGCGCCACATGTCAAAAGCAAACACGCCAGCGCCACGCCTAAGACAGCGCACCCAATCAGAGTAAGGCTCTGTTTTAAAATAAAAATAAAGGAGGCAACGCTTCAGATGGCTTGCGCTCTGCGCTACGCGACACATGTCAGCGCAGTTGCGCTGCGCGACACGTGTCAAGCGCAGGTGCGCTTGCGCCAACTGTGCCAGCACAAAATCAGAATTAAAATTCTAGAAAGATCTTTCTAATCTTGTTAAAACAAGAAAATTATCTTCTGTAAAACAGAGGCCCTAAGATCAAAGATCCAACGGTGGGCAAATATCTCAGATCAATCAGAGAAAGATCTATTTAACCAACCTAACAAACTCATTGGCCCTATATAAAGGCCCCTAGACTCCAAATCTAAAAAACAGAGAGATAGAGATACAGAGAGCTCTTCTAAAAAACTTTGAGAAGAATTCAAAGAGAAAGAAAAAAGGTAAACCTTTGAATAAAAGAAGAATTTCTTCTAAAAAGATCAATGATCTAAGAACAAGATCAAGATCTTGGATAAAAAAAGAAAAAAAAAAGATCAAAAGAATATCTAATTGAAAAAAGATAAAACAGAAGTAATTTACTTCATTGATTAAATCTTTTGATCTATATAAAGGCATTGCCTTTTGATGAACCATCGGTTCTTGAATCTTGCGGTAGAACCTCTAAAAAGATTCTTTTCTTTGATCTAAATTAGATCAAGATGCGCTTTGCACTACTGTACAGTGCCCTGCACTCCTAATTTGCGCTGTTGCGCTCTTGGATTGGCACAAGTCACCAGAGCGCGCCACGTGTCAGCAGCGCACTGGCGCAGCGCACTGCGCTAACAGACTTGCGCTCAGCAGAGCGCGCCACGTGTCAGCAGCGCACTAGCGCAGCGCACTGGCGTAGCACACTGCGCTAACAGACTTGCGCTCACCAGAGTGTGACACGTGTCACCTCCACATCAGTTTGCGCCTTGCGCTCCTCAATCGGCGCAAAGCGCCTGACAGGCCACGTGGCGCGCTGTTAGACCATTGAATGCTCTGCATTATTAAAGAAAAGGGACAGAGCCCAATTAAAAAGGCGGCCAAAATAAATGCTATGCATTTAATTAAAAAGCCCAATGCTGTGCATTATTTTAGAAAGGGGGCAGAGCCCAAGCAAAGGCCTAAACAGGCCAATCATGATCAAAATGTTAAACATTTCCAAATGGACTTAACCTAATTCTGGCCGTAAATCCTCAAATTAAATTGAACCGAGCACGACTGCTCTTTCAAATCAATTTACACCCGGTTCAAGGGTACATCTCTGAACTCCTCTGATATTCGTCGTTGTAATCCCTCAACGTCGTCAGAGAGGTGACGGGTCCCGACAACCATACATTGATACGGACTGTGGGGTCCTTAAACTCGTGGACTAATGCGTCCTTAAACCAATATTCGTCCCCAAAATGGGAATGTTGGACCACCATGTCCCTAAACTGGTAATGGACCACTATGTCCCTAAACTAGAACAATAGAGCCCAAATGCTCTTTTGTCGGATCTAAACGATCCCGTTAAGTTGATCTTAGTCTCATATTAGACTAACGTATCCTTAACAAACGTTTAAGTTGATCTTAGCCTCAAAAATGGCTAACGTATCCTTAACCCAAAACCCCAAACCCAAATCTAAGAATATACGGATTTGGACTAATCCACGTCCTACGGGTGACAGCATAAATTAGTCTCCGTATACAATCCACGGGCAACCACAAACAAAACAAACACCCACGATACGAAGAGAACATCTGGAGAAGGAGAAAGTTGTTACCGCGATGCGGTAGCGTAATTAACTGCAGGGGCTTGCGCCTGCAGAAAAGAGCGTCCCCACAATCAAAAACCCCTCAAGCGAGGGCGAATCTGACGAAGTCTGCTACATCGGTCGCATCCGTCTAAACCTCCGATATACGGTGCCATAAATCAACTTGGCATCTTCGGAGAGGTGGATAGATAAAACAAAATAGCATCTGCCCTGAATCTCAGGCAAGACGTCTCTATGTCGTGCCGTCATTCGGAGGGGAACAGATTCTGGCACGCCCGGTGGGACCTCTTCCTCTTTCCACTCCACACTTCGTGTGTCGTGTTCGCAAACTAATCGCCGTTTGCTATGGTTGCCTGTGGATTCGAGGTACTTAGATTTGGTGTCTTGCTTCGTGCAGAAAACAGAAGATCAATGGCTTCAAACTGCACTACCTGCAACTACAACTCTCACTCCGTCCTTGCTGGAGGAGTGACTTACGGGCCCCGAGCGGCCTCCCTTTTCAAGATGCCAGTGGAGCAGGTGACTCAAGCCACCACTGGACTATTCTTCGGGACCATGCTCCCACCGATGAGCTTCAATACCCCAATGACGTTGCAAGAAGCTTCAAAGAAGTCGGTCTTTGATCGGCTTACAACTACCGCGGCCCCTCTCAACGGGTCGCCCAACTCCACTGCCTTGATTTTTAACAGACTAGGCCAGAGCTCCAACGGGCCCATGAAGAAGCCTGCAATACCAGAAGGCGTTATCCCGAAGCGGATAACCAACCCTGCTCCCGCTCCAGGAGAAATCACCAAGGTTGCTTCCTCTACTCGGAAGTCTGCTTTCGATCGGTTGGCCGTCCCCATTCAACGGACGTCGGTCTTTAAAAGGCTGATAACAACGAATTCTGACCAACACAGGGGGCATGAGGAGGTCACCCCTACGGCTGAACCAATACCATCCACGCGACATGCTCGCCGTCGTCACTGGCGCCAAGTACGGAAGGCTGAGGGCAGCTCTCCCTCTGGATTTACTCCACCAGCTCCAACGGTGGGGATTGATGCTGCTGTTCTAACCGAGAACAGCTTTGAACCGCTAAGAAGGGTGCGCAAAAACTCGCCAACTGCCGTATTGAAAAGATCTCCTATACCTGTGGATAATGCCCCAAAGGTGAAGCTGGAGCAGCCCCCTCAACGGCTGTCCTCTAAAATTTACAAGGTCTGGCGTCAAGTCCAAGACTCCGTAATGGATTAAGACTATCTCCGCCGACAGAAAAAGATGAAGGTTCGGCAGGAGAAGGACTACTCTGTCAAGCCAGAAAAAGCAACAGCTGGCTGGGTGCTCACTGCAACGGCTCCCTCAACGTCAATCACTCAAAAGAAAAGGAGGCCGCAAAAAGCCCCTGTGAACATGGCGAACCGTAAAAGCGCTGAACACAAACGCCCTAAGTCTGGAGGCATAGTGGTGCATATTGTTTACATGGCTTCCGGAAAAGAGAAAAGCCGCGCTTCGACGGGCCGCCGACGGCTCACCCGATCTATCACAAGTGCTCAAGAACAACAATAGCAGAAGCATCAGGAGATGCTGACTGCAATGGCTGCGCTCACCGGACCAAAAGAAAGCCCGGAGGTGTCATCGGAGCAGCGTCACGAACAAGAAACCGATGCTGACTTCCTACGCAGAGTCCTCGAAAAGAAGGACAAAGAAACTGCAGAACAAGCTGCCAATATAAAACGAATGGCTCTTCTATTTCAAGACATGGTCGGGATGATGTTACAGCCGGATTCTCCAGCTGAAGACCCTCTGATCATTATTGAAGACGACAGAGGGGAAACATCGAACCCTCCTCCGGCTCTTTCAGCAGCCAAAGAGGAAACCATTTCCAAGGCCGCTCTGGATGACTATATTGCTCAGCAAATACAAGCTCACCAGGCGAACGAAGCGGCCGGTCAAGTTGTTAAAATTGGGCGACCGTATCCAGGATGGTATGACCAAATAAAGTACCCGCCGGGATACACGATCCCAAAATTCCATGTCTGCAAGGGGACAGGCAATCCCCATCAACATGTTGCCCAGTTCAGGGCTCTTTGTGGCAACACCGGCAGCGATGATAAGCTCCTGCTTCGCCAATTTGTCGGCAGTTTGTCAGAGACGGCGTTTGAATGGTACTCCGAGCTTCCGAACGACTCCGTTAAAACTTTCGCTGAAATGGAGTTGTTGTTTACCCAGCGTTTCGCAAGCGCCAGCGAGCGTACTCCAATAACAGCTTTGATCAATGCAAGAGTAAAGCCGGACGAAACTTGGGTTCAATATGCAATCCGATGGCGGAACTTGTGGTCAAAATGTGAACAACGCATCGAAGAAGCGCCAGCGGTGGGCATGTTCGTAGGCACCCTAGACCCTCATGCAACTATTTCACAGTTCATGATGTTCTTTAAACCGACCACGTTCTAGACTTTAATTGATAAGCTAGCCCAAATGGATCAAATGGGTCACAGACCGTCTCCTCCGAAGCCGGAACCCCGAAACGATAAGGGTAAACGGAAGGCGACCTTCGTTGCGAACACCTAACAGCAGCCCAGTGCCCCAAAGCTAGCGGATCAACTGGAAGAGAGACGGCGGTATTATAATGAGAAAATGAAGCGCCCTTACTCATTCCCGCGGGATAAAATGAAGAGGCTGTTCGAGCTGGCGATGCGCAATAGGCTAATCAATCTCCCGAATCCAAGGAGACCACCGCAACCCAGCGAGATGAATAATCCCAATTATTGCCCTTACCACCAAATGGTAAGTCACCCAATCGAGGATTGCTTCGTCTTTAAGGGATGGATCGAGGATCAGTACCTACAAGGCAAGTTTGTGCTGTCTGAAAAGTGGAAAGTAAACCCACCACAGCCGCACATTCCAAAGAAGACAGGCACGCCGGGGGCAACTTGTTCTTTTGTTTAAGAAGCTCCATGGGAGGTCGTGCTTTCCGCCAAAACCAAAAAGATGCTGAATGATCTCCAGACATACCCGGCGATCAGATGGAAGAACCCGTTGGAACCTGAGATCATCAAGGGGATGCTGAAGCTGCGCCCAACTCCAAAGATTGGTGATAGCCAAAATGCTCACACTCAGCCGTCAAAATCTTCGAAAAAGAAGAAGAAGTCCAAAAAGGCCGTGAAGCCTGGTGACAAGCGCACGAGCTTGCAAAAACAGATCGACGCGCTGGAGGAATATAATCAGAAGGCGCGGACTTCCATCACGCTCCAAGAATTCTTCAGCCACGTCTTTCAGGAGGAAGATGATGGAGAAAGCTCGTCGGATGAATCTGAGGGTTACGTAGCAAGTTGTCATGTGATCTCTCACTCGTTTACAGACGATGAAAAGGCTTCTTGCACAGAGAAACTGGGGGCAGGTCCCGAACCAGAACTGTTAGGAGCATCAGACGAAATGATTGATGCATTCCTAAACGAAGCCCGTCAGGAAATCAGAGCCAATCGAGAGCGTGAACTGGCTATATTTGAAAAGGCCAAACGCCGACGACTGGAGGAAAAGGTCGAGACATCCCAACTGGAGCAAAGCATCCCTATCACCAGCAAAAGCAAGCTTAAAGTAAGGAAACGATTCACTAGGGCCCTGGCAATAGGAATGAAGTTGCCCTCTTTCAAAGGAAATTCCCCTGGCAATATACATCTAGATGAAGCGGAAGTACATCCTCACTTCTGCCTATACCATCAGAGGATTGCACACCCTACCGAGGAGTGCATAGCCTTTAAAAACTGGTGGCAGGGATATGTTGCCCATCGACGACACGTTCAACGAGTGAAGCGCAAGTCTCGTCGGGAACAGAAAAGCACGACATGTGAGCGTGAAAGAGCTGCTGGCAGTTGTCACATAGCCGACACCAAGGGATCGCAAGTTATCACCTTTGGAAGCGACTCTGACGAAGAAATCGCCTTCAGCCCTCTCTTCAAGGAATCCACATCTGACACAAAACATGCGAAGATTTGCGACAAAATCTAGCTGCGTAATCGTGCGTTGACTGATGACCGAAATGTCCTTAAACTAATGATGGACCACTACGTCCTAAAACTAGTTGTTGACCGAGATGTCGATAAACTATGGTGGATCGCGACATCCCAAAGCCGATACAAAAAAAAAGAATAAAAAAATAAAAAAATAAAAAAATAAAAACGGTATGTCCATAAGCAGAATGGGCACGGATGAAAACCCGAAAGGGCTCCGTGAGTAAAAACAGCAGGGCTACCGGCGAGTGTTTGTGAAAACCTGAAAGGGCGCGACCTCGTTAGAAAAAAGAATAAAAAAAAAGAAGAAGACAGTATGTCCATAAGCAAAATGGGCATGGATGAAAACCCAAAAGGGCTCCGTGAGTAAAAACAGCAGGGCTACCGGCGAGTGTTTGTGAAAACCCGAAAGGGCGCAACCTCGTTAAAAGACACTTACAGGATCCTCTCGACCTTGTAAGGAGAAACCACTCGCATGAGATCCTTACGACTCACAAGGGAACAATACACTTAGGGATCCTCACGATTCCTAAGGAGAAATACACTTGCGAGATCCTCACGACTCGTAAGGAGAACTCTCTTATGGGACCCTCACGGCTCATAAGATTTGAAAGTCTTAAGTTACAGAGACCTGAACCTGTTCTTAAGCAACCCTCACAACCTCCGATATTGCCCTACAAGTGGCTCAATACTGACCCTTGTATACAATCCACGGGCACGAATGAACATTTCCCTAACAAAGTCCCACCAGAGACTGGGGATATGCTCATATGGCAAAAGACACTTGTAAGTCCTCTCGACTTATAAGGAGAAACCACTCTTGTAAGATCCTTACGAATTATAAGAGAACACACGCTTAGGAATCCTCACGATTCCTAAGAAGAAAACGCACCTATAAGATCCTCACGACTCGTAGGGAGAAATACCTTTATGAGACCCTTACGGCTCATGAAGTCAAAAGCCTTAGTCGACGGGATCCTAACCCTGTTTGCTAAGCCACCTTTGTTCGACATCGACAGAGGCAAATGATGATTCGCTCCTGGCAATATGCTGATGCCTAAATCGGTATCAAATTCCAGGTCCTTTTATGGCAAATGATGATTCGCTCATGGCATTATTCCAGTCGCAGCGATGCTGATGCTAAGATTGGCACCAGATTCCAAGTTCCACACTCGCGATAAAAAATCAGCAAGCCAACAATGCATATGAAATAGCCGAAATGATGGGGTAACTTGCAAAAAAAATCAGTAAGTAAAAATATATGCATACAAAAACAGCCAAAATGATTGGGCAACTCGCAATAAAAAGCAGCGGGTAAAAAGAAAATAGCCGAAATGATTGGGTATCGCGAGAAATAGCCGAAATGATTGGACAATCGTGATTTTCACGATATAAAAAGCTGAAATGATAGAGCATCGCGGAAAGAATAAAAAAATGATGAAAGATTGAAACTTTTTGCCCTACAGGTGAGATCACATCGATCCCTATATACAATCCAGGGGAACAAACAAAGAGGGAACCATATCTTCCCAACAGGCTCCACCAGAAAGCGAAGCCAAATCTCGACGGTTCATAGACAACCTAGAGACAACCTCGACATTTGTCGCAATATTGCAGACACAATGTCAACAAATGAAGCGAAGGAAGATCCCTAGCTTCAGGGTCTCGACGTCGATATCGACAACTTAGAGATCACCAACGGCGTTCCTTCGCAGTCCAGCAGGATATGGATACAACGTCAACAAAAGACCTCACGGTCGAAACAAAGCGAAGCGACGGCAAAATCCCAGCTTCACCTCAACATTCGTCTCGATACAACAGACGAAATGTCACGACAGCGTTCTTCCTCCAACAGGATTCGGACGTGACAAAGAAAACGAAGCGAAGGCCAAATTCCTAATTTCAGGGTCTTGACGACAAGTCATATAAAGCCTGAAAGACAATCGGAGATCATCCCACACCAGCGCGGAGTGGTCACCACCTCGACGTTCGTTTCGACACAGCAGACGCAACATCACCAAAAGGAGCCACGGCAAAATCCCTAGTTCCAAACCTCGACGGTTCACCAGCAAGCTAGAGACAACCGCGACATTCGTCTCAATACAGCAGACGCAGTGCCAGCAAACGAAGCGAAGGCCAAATTCCTAGCTTCAGAGTCTTAATGGCAAGTTATATAAATCCTGAAAGACAATCGGATATCATCTCGCACCAGTGCGGAGTGGTCACCATCTCGACGTTCGTCTCGATACAGCAGACGCAACATCACCAAAAGGAGCCACGGCAAAATCTCTAGTTTCAAACCTCGACGGTTCACCAGCAACCTAGAGACAACCACGACATTCGTCTCAATACAGCAGACGCAGTGTCAACAAACGAAGCAAAGGCCAAATTCCTAGCTTCAGGGTCTTAACGGCAAGTCATATAAAGCCTGAAAGACAATCGGAGATCATTTCACACCAGTGCGGAGTGGTCACCACCTCGACGTTCGTCTCGACACAGCAGACGCAATGCCAGCAAACGAAGCAAAGGCCAAATTCCTAGCTTCAGGGTCTTAACGGCAAGTCATATAAAGCCTGAAAGACTATCGGAGATCATCCCACATCAGCGCGGAGTGGTTATGACTCATCGGGGCTCTCCAAAATGAGCCTAACCTCAAATAAAAAGCGGCATGGCAAAATTCCTATTGCTTGCTCTTCCGACGGTCAAACTGCCTAGGAGGATTGCTTGAAGACGTCTTGTCCAGCCCCCGAAGGGATCAGAGACACGACAGTCGCAAGGCTACTCGAACAGCAAGATTGCCTATCGAGGAATACATCAGCCAACGCGACGGTACAACAGACAAAACCCTAGTACCACAGACCCTGACGGACCTCTGTCGTAAGGAGCAGAGGTTAACTGTGACGTTAGGATATTCTTCCGAGAACTGCTCGATTCGTCTCGACTCGTGAGGAAATTAGTGTCTTTACGAGAACTTCTCGATTCGTCTCGACTAGTGAGATAAAGCCTTAGGCAGCAGGGATTAAAAAACCTGTTTCCTAAGCACTGGGACCCTGCAAGTCGGTCCAAAATGGACTCTTGCACACTATTCACGGGTCACACTCTCCAAAGTCGAATCTCGACAAGGAGGGAAACAACCGCTTATGGGTCCTCTCGACTCGTAAGAGGGAAAATTCTCTTATAAGATCCTTACGACTTATAAGAGAAAACGCACTTAGGGATCTTCACGATTCCTAAGGAGAAAATACACCTACGAGATCCTCTCGATCCGTAGGGAGAAAAGTCTTTGTGAGACCCTCACGGCTCATAAAGTTGAAAAGCCTTAGGCAGCAGATCTGAACCTGCCTCCTAAGCCATCACTACCTCCTGAAGAAGCCAATACAAGATGCTCGCTCTATCATCTGTCAACCATGTTTACTAAGGTAACATGCTGATAATAAAAGAATAGAGAAAGCACAGAGATGACATGAGACATTGCAAAAGAAAATGTGTGTATCTTTATTCATGAATTCAATTAAGTGCAAGGCAAATCGTATAAAAGAATAAAGAATGTATACATATTATTCAAAAATTACAAGTGTATAATTGATACAAAGGCAGCTACTGAGAAGGAAGCGTCTTAAATAGCCCCATCAATTGCTCGCGCACTTCCTTCAATGCCTTCTCCTGATCGGCTGCCACCGCCAATTCTGCTTCCACCTGAGCCCGCTGCTGCAGGAAGGATGAAAGCCGCTCCTCAACTGCCTGCTGGGCTGCTTCCTGATTTGGTGCATCCCGCTCGACGACGTCAAGCTGCTGCCTCAGTGTTAACCCGTCAGAGATGCATCGCAGAAGGCCTTCATAGAGAACCTTCAACTGTGAAGTATTTGCATCCACCTGAGCATGCAGTCGGGCAGATTTGCTCGAAGTCTCTCCGCGCTCCTTACGCCTTAAAGCAACTTCTTGTTCAAGATGGCAGAAGTAAGAAGCGCTCTGCTCGATCCATGCCGCCCGTTGAGTGCTCGCGGCCAAGATCTCGGGGATAGGACACATAAGCTCCAGCTGATGCAGGCGGGCCTCGATCTCCCTGCAGTGATTAACCCAAGACTCGACAACGCCTTCATTATGAAAATTTGCAAGCGTCTCCAGCATCGGATTAACTTCCGCAACGAAATCTGCGGCAGATGGGGGAGCTTCTGCGTCAAGCTCTTCGATGCATCTGCTCAGCATACTCAAACTCATCGCAGCACCCTTTGAGGATGGACGCCTGGAGAATGGGCCTGCCGGCATCGTGATGCGAGACTCGAAGGGGGCCGGAATCGGAACGACAGCTGCAGAACAAAACACAATCAAATGATGATTCAAAGATGTTCCCCTCCAAACACAGAGACGCGACCGCGCAGGTTCGTCTTTCCTGAGATTCGGGGAAGATGCTATTTGGTTTTATCCATCCACCTCTCCGAAGATGCCAAGTTGATTTATGACACCGTGTATCGGAGGTTTAGACGGATGCGTCCGATGTAGCAGACTTCATCAGATTCCCCCTCGCTTGAGGGGTTTTTGATTGTGGGGACGCTCTTCCCTGCAGGCGCAAGCCCCTGCAGTTAATTACGTTACCGCATCGCGGTAACAACTTTCTCCTTCTCCAGAATTTCACTTCGTATCATGGGTGTTTGTTTTGTTTGTGGTTGCCCGTGGATTGTATACGGAGACTAATTTATGTCGTCGCCCGTAGGACGTGGATTAGTCCAAATCCGTATTCTCTTAGATTTGGGTTTGGGATTTTGGTTTAAGGATACGTTAGCCCTATTTAAGGCTAAGATCAACTTAAACTTTTGTTAAGGATACGTTAGCCTAATCTCCAGACTAAGATCAACTTAACGGGATCGTTTGGATCCGACAAGAGAGCAATTGGCTTTATTGTTTAGTTTAATGACGTTGCGGTCGATTTCCAGTTTAGGGACATGGTGGTCCATTGTTCCTATTTGGGGACGAACATTAGTTTAAGGACATTTCGGTCCAACGTTCCCATTTTGGGAAGAATATTAGTTTAAGGACGTTTCGGTCCACGAGTTTAAGGACCCCGCAGTCCGTATCGATGTGTAGTTATCGGGACCCGTCACCTATCTGACGTCGTTGAAGGATTACAACGATAGGTGTCAGAGGAGTTCAGAGCTGTACCCTTGAACCGGATGTAAATTGATTTAAGAGAGCAGTCTTGCTCAGTCAATTTAATTTGAGGACTTACGGCCATGATTGGGCTAAGTCCAGTTGAGAATGTTCAACGTTTTTATCTTTGGCCTATTAGGCCTGTGCCAGGGCTTTGCCCCTGTTTAATAATGCACTTCATCTTATTCTGGCCTAATAGGTCTTTTTGATTTGGGCTCTGTCCCATTTAAATGATGCACATCATCTGTTTTTGTTTGGGCTCTGCCCTTTTTAAAATAATGCATTGCATTTATTAGCACTGTTAGGCCTTTTTTAATTGGGCTTGGCCCTTCTGTAAATAATGTAATGCATTAATTATCTGACAGTGGCTTGTCAGGCGCTTTGCGCCAATTATTGAGCGCAAGCGCTTGTGGTGGTGACACATGTCACACTATGGTGAGCGCAAGCGCAACAGCGCAGTGCGCTGCGTCAGTGCGATGCGCTATTGCGCTGCTGACACGTGGCGCGCTCTGGTGAGATGCGCAAACTTCAGAGAGCAATGCTCTATCTTAAAAGCGTATAGCGCAAGTTATTCTGGTGCTGACACGTGGCGCTCTCTGGTGGCTTGCGCCAACCCAGGAGCGCAACAGTGCAGATTTGCAAGTGCAAGGCACTATTTTAATTTCTTGATCCAAGAAAAGAATTTTTAAGATTCCAGAACCAATGGTTCATAAAAAAGCAATGCTTTTGTTATTTATTATATTTTTTATTGAAGATCCTTGATCTTGTTCTTAGATCAATGATCTATTCAGAAGAAATTCTTCTTTTTATAAAGGTTTTTCTTCTTTCTGAATTCTTCTCAGAGTTCTTTTAGAGGAGTTCTCTCTTTGTTTCTTGAGTTTCTCTTTTTTCTGTGTTCTGTGTGTTGTGTTTTGAAATTGGGGTCTAGGGGCCTTTATATAGTGCCCATTAATTTGTTAAATTTGTTAAAGAGATCTTTCTCTGAGTGATTTGGGGAATTTTCCCCACCGTTGGATCTTTGATCCAAGGGCTTCTGTTTTATAGAAGACAATCTTCTTGTTTTAACAAGAACAGAAAGATCTTACTGGAATTTTAATTCTGTTTGGCGCAGATACACCAGCGCTTGACACGTGTCACACAGCGCAGAGCGCAGCGCAACTGCGCTGTCACGTGTCGCGCAGCACAGAGCGCAGATCATCTGAAGCGTTGCTTCTTTTAATTTTGTTTTAAATAGAGCCTTGCTCTGATTGGGTGTGCTGCCTTGGGCGCTGCGCTGACGTATCAGTTTTTGACACGTGGCGCATTGTACGCAGCGCAAGGAATTTGAAGCGTTGCTTCAATTTTTGAATTTTGAAATTCAAACAGAGCTTTGGTCTGATTGGGGGAAACATATGCCCCCCCACCGTTGTGCTCACGTGGCGCACATGTGAGTGCAGCGGTGGCAAGATCCTAGCCATTAGGTCAACTGAAAAGTTGAAGGGGCGCAAGCGCCTATAAATAGGACCCTTGGTCCTCAGTAAATGGTTTACCATTTTCAAGAACTTTGATTTTCAGAGCCTTGCTCTTGCTTTAAGAACTTTAGAGCCTTGCTCTTGTTTCTTCTCAAGAACTTTAGAGTTCAAATTTTAGATCATCTTAGGTAAAATTTAACTTAAATTAAATTAAATTAACTTTAATCAACAGAGCCTTGCTCTTATAGATCTTTGATCTAAAGAAAACCCCTTTGGGGTTTCACCAACAGAGCCTTGCTCTCAAGAGTCTATAGATCTACAGAGATCTTGTTTCATGGGTTTTAACCCATGAACAGAGCTTTGCTCTTGGATCAAATGTAGATCTTTTTGATCTGAAAATGAAGAACTCCTAAGAGTTTTCATGGATCTTTAAGATCCCAAATTTTTTAATCTTTAGGAGTTTAAAGAAAATTTTTCTTTTAACAGATTTTCTCATCATTATCACAGAGCTAGGCTCTTTTAAGGAATTTTATTCCCTTGAGACCAGAGTTTGACAAATGTCACTCTGTGACAGAGCTTTGCTCTGAAAGAGGAGATTTTCTCCTTGTCTCTAGGGATTTTTTATTAATGAGAATATTCTTTTGGGGATTAATTGACAGTCTCATCTAATGATGGGGCTGTCTTATTAACTGATGCACTGTCATCCATATTTTGTGGGTCCCCCTTTGGTCCCCTACCCACTGCATTGCAGTGTGGTAAAAGTTTTAAAATGTTAAGCGTTGGAGTTACAACACTGACGACTGATTTTTGTCCTCTTTCTTTTTGCAGGCAACATGTCTTTCGATACCTCATCCCATTTGTTCGTTCGGTGGGAGGATTCTCCGGAGTACCCATAGACCGGGAGGTCCTAACTTCGATCAGGGACTACGATCCGGAATATAAGAATCTTCACCTTTGGGGTTATGGTACAATCAAATTATCATGGGTCGACAGAGTTTTTCATGCACAGTACCATCAGAGCCTATCATGGTGATCCATTATGCCGACCCACCCCCGGTGAAGTATGCCATGGAGATGGTCGATTGGACTTCAAAGGGCCTTCTTCATCCCGCTATAGATGCGATTCCAGTTCAGCCTCCTATGGTTTTGGATATCTTGGGACGCCGTATTTGTCAAGGCGAGGCGCGACCCTGGGGGCAATCATACAATATAGGTCTGATCCCCCGTCATCCGATCGGTTATCTGCCATGGGCTCGCTACATTTTGTCAGCGAAGAAGTCACAGTTGATGAGGCTCTGGTTGTACACTGCTGTTTACGTTTCCCTCTTCCAATATCCCATGCTTCCCACCTGGTGGGTTAAGGCCTTTTTGGAGCAGTGGAACATCCCTACTCACACTTTCCTCGCATTCGACCGGGAAGTGTCGATTTCTTTAGAGGAGTTCACAGAGGTTTCCGGCTCACCGGTCATAGGGGAGCACTATGAGGAGCTCCTTCCTACAGACGAATATGTCTTCGGTGCGAAGACAGCAATAATGGGCCTCACTCCGGAGAATGTTGTTCAACATTAGTTTCCAAGTTTAATCAAAGTGTTGAACATCTACGAGGCCTTTTTTATCGAATGTGGGAGCCGCGGGGTCAGTTTCGAGGATTTCATCGCTCGATTCCTTCACCCAAACGTCCTCTCGGCAGAAGCTGCTAAGTTCGCCATGCTTGATGACCCTTTCGGTTTAGGTTTGGACAACCTTCCAGCGAAGGAGGTAGATCAAAATGGTTTTTTCCTTCCTAACTCCTCGGTGGTCTCTTTTGCGGAGGTTGTAGCCCCTGGGATGGATGAGGAAGCGTTCTTCTTAGGATTTCTTGGGCTATGGCTGAGTTGGTTTGCGCTCCCGATGCATTCTCGCCGTATGAGGCCCTCTGTCTTTTACCCAGCTCACCGGATGATCATTGGGGTAAAAGTGGTCGTCGGGATCGCCGGCTTGGCACATCTGTATCACGGCCTTAGTTAAGCGGCGGATGCTAATGAACCTGGAGTACTGCACGTGATCTTCCTGATGCATTACTTCATATCATGGCTTGAGCTACATACACTGGGCGTCTTCGGTATGCACAAAAGGTCTTCGTTCTATGACAGGTGCAGCTTCCCTCGAATCATGCGATTGATCGGCGCCTCAATTGTGACTCCGTCGCCACGGAATGCCAGAGGTTTGCTCCTTCGTCCCCACACAGTTGGAGACGGGATGTCTTTTACTGACAAAGTGCTGACCATTGGAAACGCGTCTACTACCACAGTGCGGTCATTGCAAGAAATTTTCAAAGATGTGGCCTCAGTTCTGACAGCCCGGCAGACCCTGCATCTATATTCCATCAGACCGGGTTTCCTGGTGTTTAGGAAAAATGATGCGGCGCTTTTCATGAGATACAACCCGCATCGTTTTGCCCAGCAACTGAGCTACAATCAAGGGGTGCCGTTGGAGGCTTTCTTGCTGGACCCTGCTGTCACTGAAGAAGGGATGCGGAGCGCGCTGCATCACTTCATGCGTCTGAATACGGGCTCTCATTTTTTCATCAGCGAGCCGGCTTGTGCCCCATGAATCCTTAATACGTATACAGCATGGTACCAGCATTCGACGGGCGCCGTTATAAAGGAAGAAAAGCGCTTGTTGGTCGACCGTAAGGGTGTGCCTCCCGGCAGCGACCGCAAAGCTCCTCTGGTGCCAAGGACCCCCATAGTCCCTCCGCTGAAAGATGCTGAAGCCGAACCACCGCGTGTGCTGAGTCCTCCACGCGGATTACCTCGTGCTACTGCGGACGTGCCACCTGCGCCCCGTGCTCCAGTGGAGCAGGTGAATGTGGTCTCGCCGGAGTCCGGCGTGGGCGAGGATATCGGGACCCGCCGCCCTAAAGTGCCTACAAAACGCAAGTTGATCTTGGGTGCACCCAAGGCTGGCGGGCAGAAGAGGAAGAAGAAGTCGCTCTTCTCAGCTGACGTTGCGTTCGGTCAGGAACCTCACACTCCCTATAGCGAGGGCTTGGGCGAGTACGGGACCAATAGAGGCTTGGTTATGCCGCCAGATGACACTGATCTGGCGGCCGCCATCGCAGCTTCAGAGCGATTGGCGAGGCGCGACGCATGGCTAGCTAAGCTTGCACAATCGGGTAATTACTAGTCGCATTTTTTTATTGCATCATACTTTTATTATTGTCTTTGACTAATGCTTTTCCTTTCTTTTCTTCATACAGGCATCACCACTGAAGAAGCCATTGCTGCTTCCCTCAAAACTTTTCAAGAAGAAGAACGACTCAGAGCATCCTTAGGCCTCGGTACGTTTCGATTCATTAAGTCTTTATTATCCTTTTGTTATGGTCGATCTAACCCTTTCTTTTTCTTATCACAGGAACCACAATACCAGTCTCGCAAAGTGACGCAGAGACTCTCCCCAGGCCAACTACTGAAGTCCCGGTCTCTTCGGGGCTGCCGCAAAAGCCTCAACTCGAAAAGTCGATAAAGGATGCCTTGAAGGATCTGGAGGCATCTCTGTTCACGGACGATGACGCCTCAATAAAGGAAGTTTTGAAGAGCTCCATCTTGACGGCTCGGGAGGAGAGAAAGCGGTTAAGGCACGAGGCGAAGGCACGCAGGGCTGCTTTGGCCGTGGGAGAGGGCCCGAGCACCGTTCCTCGTGCTGATACTCTCTCGAAAGAGCCCCCGGTCGCCTTGTCTACAGCCCACAGACAGGCGGCGCACGCAAATAGGGAGGCTAACGATAAGTCCACCTCAGGTAATGCATCTTTCAAAATTTTGTTGTAAGGATTGTAAACCTATCGGTTCTTATATATCTTGTCCTGCAGGGTTAAGTCCAATCGAAGGGGAGGCGGAAACCGTCGAACCTAAAGGGACAGAGGAAAAGGCGCTGGCTGAACCCGAGCCGACGGTGGGTGACGTCGCTAAGGTTGCTGAACTCGAGGTAGGGGCTGAGGAAACTACGCCGGAGAAGGTCGTCGATGCCGAGCCTGAGGTAGCGGCAAATGAGACGACTGCTATAATCGAGCTTGGGGCAGCGGCGGATGGATCGCCTGAGACCGGCGACCCCATGGCGACGGCGGACGAGACAGCAGTGACCGCCGAGCCTGAAGGAGTAGCGGGTGAGACGGGCGTGACTCCCGGCGACAAGCTAGCCGCTTTCTCTCAAGAGTCTGGCAATGCTCCAATCATTGCTCTCCCCGTCTACGGTCCTCTGCCGTCTCCTGGTCGCGCGAGCACGACGACAACCCCCATTGAGTCGGGTGATGAGGCCACGGGCGGTGGACTCATGTCGATGGAGGAGGGAGACGCCTCCGTTTCGGCTGGCGGCTCATCAGGTAAATTTCGGATTATTGCCCTTTTTTTCTTTATTTTATAATCCTTCATGACAGGTTTATCTTTGTTCTTTAACGCAGGTGCAGCCAGTGCCGATGCTCCATTGCTCGAGGGAACGCCATCAGCTACTGCTTTGGCGGTGGTCACCTCTCAGCCTTCCCTTGTACCATCACAGATGTTGGAAGGTATAAATTTGCAACCAATTAGTTTTATCTTTCAGTCGCATAATTTATGTACTAATGTCGTACTATTGCGTCTTTGCAGGGGTGCTTTTTGATCACCTCTACCAAGTGTTGCACCCGCACTTCTCCTTCCCATCTGAACTCGCTTCTTCGTCCAGTGGCGCTGGTGAGTATCGTTTTCAATTGATGCCTTTCTTTTTTCAATAATGGAATTATTTCTGACTCTTCCTTGTCCTGATTGCAGTGCTACAAATCGAAGGAGGAGATGAAAGATCGGTCGTGCCACCGGCCTTCCCGGCCTTGCCGCCTGCCGCAGTTGGTATAGTAAACTATCGCATCGATGACTTTTTCGTATTTCTTGAACCGTCATCTAATCGTATTTTGTTTTTTCAGCTGTCGTCCCGATTCCAGCGCCCTTTGAGTCTCGCGTTATAATGCCGGTAGGCCCCTTCCTGAGACGTCCATCTTCAAAAGGTGCCGTAATGAGCTTGGGCATGCTGAGCGGATACGTCGAAGAGCTTGATGCGGATGCTCCCCCATCTGCTGCGGATTTCGCTGCGGAGGTTAATCCGATGTTGGCGGTGCTTGTGAATTTTCATGATGGAGGCGTCGTCGAACTTTGTGTTAATCACTGCAGGGAAATCGAGGTCCGCCTGCATCAATCGGAGTTTATGCGCCTTGCTCCTGAGACCTTAGCCGCAAGCAATCAAAGAGCAGCATGGATCGAGCAAAGCGCTTCTTACTTCCGCCACTTGGAACAAGAAGCGGCTTTAAGGCTGAAGGAATGCCAAGAGACCTCAAGCGAGACGGCTCGTCTGCGTGCTGAGGTTGAGGCGAACGCTGCCCAGGTGAAGGTTATCTTCGAGGGCCTTCTGGAACGTATCTCAAATGGGCTAAACCTGAAGCAGAAGCTCGATGTCGTCGAGCGTAATGCTCCAGGCCGCGAAGCAGCTCAGTAGGCAGTTGGGGAGCAGCTTGCATCCTTCTTGCAGCAGCGGGCTCAAGTAGAGGCGGAACTGGCGATGGTGGTCGATCAGGAAAAGGCATGGAAGGAAGTGCGCGAACAATTAATAGGGCTATTTAAGACGCTTTCTTTCCAGTAGCCCCTTGTATCAATATACTTGTAAAAATTTTCTTTTTCGAATAAGATGTATCTATTCTTTATTCTTTTGTACGATTCACCTTGTACTTGATTGAATTAATAAATAAAAATACCCATTTTTTCTTTGCAATGTCTTGTATCATTTCTTTGCTCTCTCCTTTCTCTTATTATCTGCATGCTGTCTTGATAAACATGGTTGACAGATAATAGAGTAAGCATCTTGGTTTCTTCAAGAGATAGCGATGGCTCAGGCCGCAGTTTCAGATCTGCTGCCTAAGACTTTTCAACTCTATGAGCCGTGAGGGTCTCATAAAGACTTTTCTCCCTACGGATCGAGAGGATATCGTAGGTGGATTTTCTCCTTAGGAATCGTGAGGATTCCTAAGTGCGTTTTCTCTTATAAGTCGTAAGGATCTTATAAGAGAATTTTCCCTCTTACGAGTCGAGAGGACTCGTAAGCGGTTGTTTCCCTCCTTGTCGAGATTTGACTTTGGAGAGTGAGACCCGTGAATAGTATGCAAGAGACCATTTTAGACCGACTTGCAGGGTCCCAGTGCTTAGGAAACAAGTTTTTTAATTCCTGCTGCCTAAGGCTTCATCTTGTAAGTCGAGACGAATCGAGAAGTCCTCGCGAAGACACTGGTTTCTCTGCGGGCCGACGCGAATCAGGAGGCTCTCATCAAAGACGCTAGTTTCCCTGAATTGAGGTATTTGCCAAGGACACTGGTTTCCCTGGGGTTGAAACGAGTTGAGGTGTTCCTGCAAAGATGCTAGTTTCTCTGCGGGTCGACGCGAATCAAGATGTTCTCGTCAAGGACACTGGTTTCCCTGAGTCGCAGTATTTGCCGAGGACGCTGGTTTCCTCAAAGTTGAAACGAATCGGAGTATTCCTGCGGAGACACTGGTTTCTCTGCGGGCCGACACGAATCAGGAAGCTCTCATCAAGGACGCTAGTTTCCCTGAATTGAGGTATTTGCCAAGGACACTGGTTTCCCTGGGGTTGAAACGAGTCGAGGTGTTCCTGCAAACACGCTAGTTTCTCTGCGGGCCGACGCGAATCAAGATGTTCTCGTCAAGGACACTGGTTTTCCTGAGTCGAAGTATTTTGCTGAGGACGCTAGTTTCCTCGAAGTTGAAACGAATCGGAGTATTCCTGCGGAGACACTGGTTTCTTTGCGGGCCGACGCGAATCAGGAAGCTCTCATCAAGGACGCTAGTTTCCCTGAATTGAGGTATTTGCCAAAGACACTGGTTTCCCTGGGGTTGAAACGAATCGATGTATTCCTGCAAAAACGCTAGTTTCTCTGCGGGTCGACGCGAATCAAGATGTTCTCGTCAAGGACACTGGTTTCCCTGAGTCGAACTGATCTGTGGCGGTCTTTCAGATTTTATATAAGTTACCGTCAAAACCATGAAGCTAGGAATTTGATCTTCACTTTGTTTGCTGGCACTGCGTCTGCTGTATCGAGACGAATGTCACGGTTGTCTCTAGGTTGTTGGTGAACCGCCAAGGTTTGGCTTCGCTTCCTGGCGGAGCCTGTTGGGAAGGTATGGTTCCCTCTTTGTTTGTGCCCTTGGATTGTATACAGGGATCGATGTGATCTCACCTGTAGGGCAAAAGTTTCATCATTTTTTTTATTATTGCTTTATTTCCGCGATGCTCTATCATTTCAGCTTTTGTATCGCGAAGGTCGCGATTGCCCGATCATTTCGGCTATTTTTCGCGGTGCCTAATCATTTCGGCCATTTTTCGCGGTGCCTAATCATTTCGGCCATTTTTCGCGGTGCCTAATCATTTCGGCCATTTGTTTTATTTTTACTCACTGCTTTTTATTGCGAGTTGCCCAATCATTTCGGCTATTTTGTATGCATACATTTTTACTTGCTGCTTTTTATTGCAAGTTGCCCCATCATTTCGGCTATTTTGTATGCATGTGCGGCTTGCTGGCTTTTCGTCGTAAGCTTGGAATTAGACACCAGTTTCGGCATCAGCACCGCTACAACTGGGATATTGCCAGGAGCGAATCATCATTTGCCTCTGTCGATGTCGAACAAAGGTGGCTTAGCGAACATGGTTAAGGTCCTGTCGACTAAGGCTTTTGACTTCATGAGCCGTAAGGGTCTCACAAAGGTATTTCTCCCTACAAGTCGTGAGGATTTTGTAGGTGTACTTTCTTCTTAGGAATCGTGAGGATTCCTAAGTGCACGTTCCTCTGTAAGTCGTAAGGATCCTACAAGAGGGCTTTCTCCTTGTAAGTCGAGAGGACTTACAAGGGTTGTTCATCATGCGTACATATCCCTAGTCACGGGTGGGACTTGGTTAGGGAAATGTTTATTCGCGCCCGTGGATTGTATACAAGGGTCAGTATTGAACCACTTGTAGGGCCATATCGAAGGTTGTGGGGGTTGCTTAAGCACAGGTTAAGGTTTCTGTAACTTAAGACTTTCAAATCTTATGAGCCGTGAGGGTCCCATAAGAGAGTTCTCCTTACGAGTCGTGAGGATCTCGCAAGTGTATTTTCTCCTTAGGAATCGTGGGGATCCCTAAGTGTGTTGCTCCTTTGTGAGTCGTAAGGATCTCACGCGGGTGGTTTCTCCTTACAAGGTCGAGAGGACCCTGTAAGTGTCCTTTAACGATGTTGCGCCCTTTCGGGTTTTCACAAGACTCGCCGGTAGCCCTGCTGTTTTTACTCACGGAGCCCTTTCGGGTTTTCATCCGTGCCCATTTTGCTTATGGACATACCGTCTTTTTTTTATTCTTATATATATATATATATATATATATATATATATATATATATATATTTAACGAGGTTGCGCCCTTTCAGGTTTTCACGAACACTCGCCGGTAGCCCTGCTGTTTTTACTCACGGAGCCCTTTCGGGTTTTCATCCGTGCCTATTTTGCTTATGGACAAACCGTTTTTTTTTGTTTTATTATATATATATATATATATTTATTCTTTATTCTCTCTTTTTTTTATCTTGTCAGCCTGAGGATGCTGCGGTAGTAGTTTAAGTACGTTCTGGTCCTCAGCTAGTTTTAGGACGTAGTGGTCCGTCATTAGTTTAAGGACGTTTCGGTCCGTCCTTAGTTTAGGGACGTTTTGGTCCAGCATTAGTTTAAGGACGTTTCGGTCCGGTGTTGAAGAATGCCGGCTACTACTTATAGAGTTTGGGCTTAGGAAGATAGCGAGCGGACATAGTCGTCGTCATCTATCATTGACCTAGGCTGTGGCTCATTAAGTGTAGTATTTCTTTAGGAAGCGGCCGTTTATTGGCCTAAAAAGCCTTTCACCGTGCATATCCATGAGTAGATAGGCTCCACCCTGGTAGACCTTGTCTATTATGTACGGGCCTTCATAGTTCGGCTCGAATTTTCCCCGCTTGGCGCGATTGGGGATCATAGGCCTTTTGACCACTACCACGAGTTCGCCTTGGCGGAATGTTCTCGGCCGGGTCAATATTTCATATGAGCACGTCATCTTTGCTTTATAGGCCTCCAGATTTTGTTGCGCTATGAGCCGGGTTTCATCAAGGGCATCAAGCTCCTCAAGACGAAGGTGAGCATTTTCTTTGTCCGTCAGCTCGTAGTGGACTGCCAATCGTAGAGAGGGTAACTCTATCTCGAGGGGGAGTACTGCTTCTGTACCGAATACCAACGCGTACGGCGTTGTCTTCGTGGCTGTCTTGAACGTAGTTCGATACGCCCAGAGAGCTTCTTGCAGTCTCTCGTGCTAGTCCTTCTTATTTCGGGACACCGTCTTCTTCATGATCTTTGTCAAGGTCTTATTGAAGGTCTCGGCTAGACCATTAGCTCACGGATTATAAACCGAGGAATATCTCCAGTCTATATTATGCTGCTGCGTGAAGCGACTGATCTTGTGGCTTCTGTAGGCTGGCCCGTTATCGGAGATGATCCATCGCGGAGTTCCAAACCGATAAATAACATGCGTCTTGAAGAAGTGGAGGATATTTTCCGTCTTCACTTCCCTCAGCGGTACTGCTTCTGCCCATTTGAAGAAGTATTCAGTCGTCACCAGGATGAAACGATGCCCCCTGGACGATGCTGGTTCGATAGGGCCGATTATGTCAGTCCCCCACATTTCGAATGGCCAGCTAGCCACTGTTGGGTGTAGAGGATTTGGGTGCTGATGGATGAAGTCCCCATGAATCTGGCATGAGTGGCATTGCTTCGTATATTCGAGACAGTCCTGAATCATCGTGGGCCAGTAGTAACCCATCCGTTTAATCTTCAACTTCATCTTTGGGCCTGCTTGGTGAGAACCGCAGAGTCCGTCGTGAACTTCCTGAACGACTCTTTTTGCCTTTTCAGGTCCCAGACATCTCAACCACAGAGAATCAAACGACCTATTGTACAGAGTATCATTGACGAAGACGAAAGATAGAGCTCATTTCATAAGCTGATGTCTTGAGGACGCATCTTCGGGCGTTCGACGGTATTTGAAGTAGTCAATAAAGACTTCTCTCCAATCCTCAGCCTTTTCCTGGTCTTTTATTTGCATAGCCATTTGCTCAGTCGCTCCCTTCTCTTTGGGTGATTCCGGAGATATTTCCGCTGGGGAGAGCACCTGACGGTTTTGTACCACGATTCTGACGTCATCGAGGTTCTCGTCAGCCAGTTCTTTAGCGAGCTTGGCCAACGCGTCCGCTTTGCTGTTTTCCGCGCGCGGTATGTTTTCTAAAGTGTAGGAAGGAATTTGGGTCAACAGTCGCTGCACCTTTTCGCCGTATTTCACCAGCTCTGGTTTGCACGTTTGGTAATCGCCATTTACTTGACTAACGACCAGTTGGGAGTCTCCGTATATGAGGAGGTTTTCAATTCCCATGTCGATGGCGATCTCGAGGCCTACTATCAAAGCTTCGTATTCGGCTTCATTGTTCGTCCTCGGCTTTGTTAAGGAGAAAGCAAAGCGCATTATCCCTCCTTGTGGAGTTACGAAGATAAGACCCACCCTCGATTTGATTATAGGGATGCTTTGTTTGCGCTTCTTCATGGAAGATACTCCGTCAAAATAGAGTTCCCATCGGGTATCACTCCCGTCGATCGCATCAAACGCATGTTCGTCTGGCAGATCGCAATTCAGAGGAGAATCGCCAGGTATCGGATGCTCAGCGAGGAAGTCGGCGATGTCCTGGCCTTTCACTGCTTTTAGAGGTTGATACGTTATCGAGAACTCCATCAAGAGCAGGGCCCATTTAGCGAGCCGACCTGTTAATATGGCCTTCGACATTAAATACTTAAGGGGGTCCACCTTCGATACGAGACGGACTTCATGCGCCAACGCATAGTGCCTGAGCTTGGTTATCGCAAAGATCAACGCCAGGCAGTGTTTTTCGATGGGGGAATAGTTACTTTCTGCCCCCAGTAGAACTCGACTCAAATAGTAGAGTGCTCTTTCTTTCCCTTGGTCGTTCTCTTGCGTCCATAATGCGCCTAAGGAACCTTCGAGGGCGGTTGTATAAAGAATGAAAGGCTTTCCCTTGACCGGAGCAGCCAACACTGGCGGATTCTGGAGGTACTGCTTGATTTCGTCCAGCGCGTCTTGGAATTTATGATCCCAGACGAATGGGGTTCCCTTCTTCATCAGGTGGCTGTAAGGATGACACTTGCCTGAAAGGTTGGCTATAAATCGTCGTATATACGCGAGCTTCCCTTGGAGAGACCGCAGCTGTTTGAGAGTTCTTGGCGGGGGCATTTCCATGATCGCCTTAATATTTGACGGATCTATCTCAATACCTCGGTGTCGGACGATGAATCCCTGGAATTTGCCCGAGGAAACTCCGAATGCACACTTGAGAGGGTTCATCTTCAAGTTGTATTGTCGAAGGCGTTGAAATATGGTCTTCAGATGCTCGAGATGTTCCTCGTATGATTTTCTTTTTACCACGAGGTTGTCGATATACCATTCGACGATTTCATGTATAAGGTCATCGAAGATCTTTGTCATGGCCCTTTGATAGGTAGCACCGGCGTTCTTTAGACCGAAGGGCATCACCTTGTAGCAAAATATACCCAAAGGGGTTTGGAAAGCGGTGTGTTTCTGGTCTTCGGGACGCATCTATATCTAATTATATCCTGATGAGCCGTCCATGAAGGAGAAAACCTCGTGAGTGGACGTGTTATCTATCATTAGCTCGGTGACTGGCACTGGGAAATCATCCTTCGGGCAGGCTTTATTGAGATCCCGAAAGTCTACACATATGCGCACCGTCCCATTTTTCTTCATCACCGGAACGATGTTGGCGATCCAATCGGGATACTGAACTTCCTGGATAAACCCATAGTCGATCAGATTCTTAACTTCAGCGTTAATGCTCATCTCAAGCTCGAGCCGCATTCTTCTCGGTGCTTGTTTGATTGGTTTAGCGTCCGGGGATATCGCCAATTTATGCACAGCAATTTCTAGATCTAGTCCTGGCATTTCGGAATAGTTCCATGCGAAGCAATCCTTATACTGCATAAGCACGTCTTTTAATGAAGCCACCCTTCCTTCAGACAATAGCTCACTAACGAATGTCGGTCGCGGGTCGTTCGCCGTCCCCAACTTAATTTTCTTGAGGTTATCCGCCGTGGTGTGTATCCCATCTTCCAGCTCTTTTGGCGCTGGTGGGAATTCTGAGATCACCTCGTCATTGCTGTTTTCAAAGCACCAGGGAAGGTCATCCACGTTCTTGGGCTCTTCTTTTGATATTGTTATCATGTGACAAGTACGAGCTCGCTTCGAAGACCGATGTGGGTCTGGTTCTGCTTTCGTGGCTTTGGGTTCATGCTTCTATAGCGGCGTTACCCTCCAACTGTCAGATAGAGCGAACTTGCCGAGCTGATACTGATCTTCAACCCAGTTCTTGAAGGTGAAGCAGTTTTCGAGAGGGTGCCCTATTACTCGGTGATAAGAGCAATAGTTTGGGTGTGAGACTTCGCCTGCTTGTTCGGGATGTTTAGACTCCGGCAGTGTAAGCATCTGGTATTTTATAGCTCGGTCAACTATCTTCTTCATCTTGTCCCGAGGAAAAGAGTATGCTCGACTCATCTTCTTTACAAGGGACAGATCTGGACCGCTCGATTCCTGCTTGGGTGGCTTCTTAGTCCCGTTTTGTTGCTGTCGAGCACCTTTTTCGCTTTTCGACCTGTTTCTGCCTCTGCGTCGAGCCTTTTTTATAACAGATTGACATGGAGCGGCACTTTCATCTTTTGCGGCCTGTTAGAGGAGGCGTTGCGTTTTGGCTTTCTCATAGATGGCCATTTCGCGGTTGTGGTCGTCTCGGACTTTTTGACCAGCTTCTCTTATAAGCCTGTTCATTTGTTCTTCGAACGACGGACTGGGCACTTCTGCATCAGGAACTTTTACTGGTTCAGGATTAGCGTCTTCCCATTGAGCATCCGCTTCTTCATTGAAGTCATGCACGACGTAACAGTCGCGGAGTAGCTCTCGTTTCTTGGACCGAATGTATCCAAGTCCGATTGTTTCCATTCTCCCACTATGCAACTTGTGCTGAGTTCCGGGGACGTTCCAGACCCTGTCATAGAATTTGGCTTTTCGAGCGGTCTGTTTGAAGGATATCCCCTGGCACTTCAGCAGCCTCTTCAAGCCTTCTGTATAATATCTTGGCAGACGGATGGGCTGAAGCCTGTCAGCGTAGGATCCGCGCCGTGCCAGATTTCTTTCTCCACTTTGGTTTCTTCAGAGCGGTAGAATAGAATTGCCTTTTCGCCTTTTCGCCCGGGAAGGACATAGAACGTCTGCAGCTCCTCTACAGTGTAAGCATCAAGCGCACCCAGTTCTTTATGATGTTTAAGTGGAACCATGGCGATTTGCAGACTCTGCTTTTCATCAGCGAATGTTCGTATTGAAGGCCGAGCAGAGAATATAGCATGGACCTCATCTTTCGAGTCGCTGCCAAAGATCAGCGTAGGAGCGGATGGTCCCGGTTTGTTGTATTGGGGCGGACCCGAATAAGCCATCTTCTCTTTCTCCTCGGTATCACTCCCGAAGATAGGGATGGTGGCGTTAGCCTTGTTCTCCGGCTTGTGACACCTCTCCGTGTCTTCGAAATCCGGTAAGAAGTATTTGGCATCTTCATATTTGCGGACGTCGTTCACGGAGAACGGGTTCAGTTCTCCCGTCACGGTATACTCGAGACCATCCTTAAAATATTTCATACATTGATGCTGTGTAGAAGGGATGATGTTGTACTCGTGTAACCATGGTCGGCCGAGCAGAGCATTGTAGCATGTCTTGGCGTCTATGACGTGGAACTTAATGTCCGTGATGAGTAGCCCAAAGCGTAGCGTCAATATCACAGACCCAAGAGTTCTTGATGATTGAGAGTCGAACCCGGAGATGGTGATCTTGTCCCGAGCAAGGTGCTGGACGCTCATGCAGATTTCCTTTAACACCCGCACGTTAAGGAGATTAACGGAAGATCCATTGTTGACCAGGATTTTGCCTATCTTTATATCATGGCAGTATCCTGAGACATAGAGGGGGCGATTGTGTTCGCACGTCCCAAGGAGAAGGTCTTCATCGCCAAAAGTGACATCGGTCGTGTGCACTTCTTCCAGCTCGTCCTTCATTTTTTCTTCGGCGAGAAAAGCTTGGAATTGCTCTGGGTCCTGTAGCGCTTTGATCAACGAATCTCTTGCTTCTTTTGATAATAGAAGGGTGTCAAGAATGCTGAGCTGCGAAGGTAGCTTCCTCAAGTGTGCCAGAACGTTGTAGTCCACCTTATTTCTCTTTGGCAGGTCCTTGGCGGTTAGCTCTTCCACAACTTGGTCATCCAGGGCGATATCTTCAGAGACCTTCTCTTTTCCCTTATCTTTCTTGTTTGAGGGTCCAAGATTCTTTTCGGGTAGCTTCCGATTACGCAACCGGATATTTTCGCAGACCTTCGGCTCTTCTTCTTTTCCCGAGGTAGACTCTTTAAAGAGGGGGCCAAGAGCCAGCTCCTTGTCAGAATCGCTCCCGAATATGAGCACTTGCGATCCCCCGGCGTTAACCATGCGACAATTGCCGGTAGTTCTGTTAAGCCCCTCGGTCGTATTTTTCCGCTCCCGATGAGTTTTGCGCTTTTCCCGCTTAAAATGTTGTTGGTGAGCAATATATCCCTGCCACCATCTATTGAAAGCTTTGCACTCTTCGGTGGGGGTGCGAAATCTTTCGATGATATAAGCAATAGGAAGGGTGCATTTCCGCTTTGCCGGCAATGTTTCCTTCAGAGGGTGGCAGCTTCATCCCCATCGACATGGCTTTAGCAAACCTCTTTCTCGTCTTGAATTTGATTTTGTCCGCAATGGATGTATTGTGATTTGACGGGAGTGCCTCAACCATTTCGTCTAATCGCCGGCGCTTCGCCTTTTCAAATAGGACCGTCTCGCGTTCCCGACCAGCTTTACTTTTCAACAGAGCTTCGTTAAGGAAGGCATCAATTGCTTCATCCGATGGCCCCAGAAGTTCCGGTTTAGGATCTGCCCCCAGCTTCTCAGTGCAAGGAGTTTTCTCATCGTCCGTAAACGAGTGAGAGATCACATGACAACTCGCCACGTATTCCTCGGATTCATCCGACGAGCTCTCATCTCATCTTCTTCTTGAAAGACGTGGTTGAGGAATTCTTGGAATGTAATGGGAGTTCGTGCTTTCTGGTTTTATTCCTCCAGCTCGTCAATTTGTTTTTGTAAGTCCGTGCGCTTGTCGCCAGGCTTCACGGGCCTTTTGGATTTCTTCTTCTTCTTCTTTGAAGATTTTGACGGCTGGTTGTGAGTGCTCGGGCTATCACCACCGTTCTTCGGAGTTGGGCGTGGCTTCAGCATCCCTTCAATGATCTGAGGTTCCAACGGGTTTTTTCCACCTGATCGCTGGGCATGTTTGAAGATCGTTCAGCATCCTCTTTGTTTTGGCTGATAGCACAACCTCCCACGGAGCTTCTTTAACAAGGGAGCATGTTGCCCCCGGCGTATTCCCTTTTTTAGGGGTGTGAGGCTGCGGCGGATTCACCTTCCATCTGTCGGACAACGCGAACTTGCCCTGTTGGTACTGGTCCTCAATCTAATTTTTGAAGACGTAATAATCCTCGATCGGATGACCCAGTACTCGGTGATAAGGACAGTAATTGGGATCATTGACGTCGTTTGGCTGCGACGGACGTCTTGGATTCGGCAGATTTATGAGTCGGTTGCGCAAGGCCAGCTCGAACAATCTTCTCGTTTTATCTCGGGGAAATGAGTAAGGACGCCCCAGCCTTTCCTCGAGGGACAGGTGTGGACACATATTGTTTTGCCGGACAATCGGCTTCAAGTTGCTCGGCTGTTGTTGAGCATTAGCGACAACGATCGCTTTTCCCTTCCCCTTCTCGTTTCGAGAGTCCGGCTTTGGAGGGGGAGGTCTATGGCCCATCTGATCCATTTGAACTAGCTTGTCGATCAGGGCCTGGAAGGTAGTCTGTTTGAAGAACATCATGAATTGCGAGACAGTCGCTTGCGGATCGAGGGTTCCCACAAACATGCCTACTGCCGGAGCCTCTTCTATGCGTTACTCGCATTTTGACCATAAGTTCCGCCACCTTATCGCATACTGAACCCATGTTTCGCCTGGCTTCACCCTGGCATTAATCAATGCCGTTATCGAGGTGCGTTCGCTGGCGCTTGAGAAACGCTGGGTAAACAATAGTTCCATCTCCGCAAATGTCTTGATAGAGTTGTTTGGGAGCTCGGAGTACCACTGTATCCGATACGCTACCGACGAACTGGCGAAGCAACAATTTATCATCACCGCCGGTGTTGCCGCAAAGCGCCCTGAACTGGGCAACATGCTGGTGGGGATTGCCCGTCCCTTTATAGACATGAAATTTCAGTATTGTATAGCCCGGCGGGTACTTGATCTGATCGTACCAGCTCGGATATGGTCGTCCTGTTTTTACGACCTGACCGGCTGCCTCAGTCGCCTGATGAACCCGTATCTGTTGGGCTATATATTCGTCTAAGTCAGCTTTGGAGATTGTCTCCTTCTTGGCTGTTGACAGAGCCGATGGAGGGTTTGACGTTTCTCCCCTGTCGTCTTCAAGGACGATCGGAGGATCTTCAGCAGGAGGGTCTTGTTGAATCATCATACCCACCATGTCCTGGAACAGGAGGGCTGTTCGCTTTATGTTGGCTGCTTGTTCCGCAGCCTCTTTATCCTTCTTTTCCAGTATCCTGCGAAGGAATTCAACGTCAGTTTCTTGCTCCTGGCATTGATCCGAGGACACTTCGGGGCTTTCTTTTGGCCCAGTGAGTGCGGCCATCGCGTTCATCATTTCTTGGAGCTTCTGCTGTTGCTCCTGAGCTTTGGTCACTGACCGTGTAAGCGGTCTATGACCTGTAGATGCACGGCTGTCCTCTTTACCAGACGCCATGTAGACGGTATGGACTACAATGCCCCCGGACTTAGGGCGTTTGGGTTCGCCGCCTTTGGCATTTGCCGCAGGCTTAGGGACCTTTTCCGGCCTTCTTCTCTTGTGGGCCGTTGAAGTTGAGGGGGCCGTTGCAGCGGGCACCCTGGCAATTGTCGTCCTTTGCTGTTTGACAGGACGGTTCTTTTCTTCTTGAACCTTCACCCTCTTCTACCGGCGAGAGTGATCTTGGTCTATTACTGAGTCTTGAACCCTCCGCCAGACCTTATAAATTTTGGAGGAAAGCCGTTGAGAGGGCTGCTCCATCTTTGTATCTGTAACACTCTCCGCAAGTGGAGGAGATCTTTTTAGCGTAGCAGTCGGAGAGTTCTTACGTACCCTCCTTAGTGGTTCAAAGTTGTTCCCAGTTGGAACAGCAGCATTAACTTCCACCACTGGAGCGGGTGGAGTTACCCCTGAGGGGGAGTTGCCCCCGACCTTCCTTACTCGGCGCCAGTGGTGACGTCGAGCGTGTCGAGCTGTTGGGACTGGCCCGGCGATAGGGATAGCTTCGTCTTGCCCCATATCTTAATGGGGCGCTGCTGGTGCTAGCCTCTTAAAGACTGATGTTGTCTTTTGAGTGGCGATGTTCAGTCTGTCAAAGATAGACCCTCGAGTAGGAGCAGGAGCCGGAATGGTCAGCCTTGAAAAGACCGACTCTTTAACAGGAGAAGCCGCCTTGATGACTTCAGGAGCAGAGGTGGCTGTCTTCCTCGGGATGGCCCTTTCAGGGTTCATGGGCCTTTTGGCGGGCCCATCAGAGTTCTGGTTCAGCCTGGTGAAGACAGAGGCTGCCGGTTTGATATTGGACGACCCGTTGAAAGGGGCCGTTGTAGCAGTGAGCCGATCGAAAACCGACTTCTTGTGTGCTTCTGGTGTGGGCACTGGAATAGTGAAGCTTGCAGGCGGGAGCATGGTCCCGAAAAACAGACCGGTGGTGGCCTGGGTCACTTGTTCCACCGGCATGGCAAGGATGGAGGCCGCTTGAGGCCCATAAGCTACACCTCCAGGTAAGGTGGAGCGTTGGTTGCACTTGCATTTCGAGCAGCTCGAGCAGTTGGAGGCCATTGATGCTTGATTTCTGCGCCAGGCAAAAGACCAAATCTTTGTAACTTGAAACCCAAAGGCAACCATTAACAAACCGCGATTCGTTCGCGAAGACGACACACGAAGTGTGGAGTGGAAAGAGGAAAAGGTCCCACCGGGCGTGCCAGAATCTGTTCCCCTCCGAACACAGAGACGCGACCGCGTAGGTTCATCTTGCCTGAGATTCGGGGCAGATGCTATTTGGTTTTATCTGTCCACCTCTTCGAAGATGCCAAGTTGATTTATGGCACCGTGTATCGGAGGTTTAGACGGATGTGGCCGATATAGCAAACTTCGTCAGATTCCCCCTCGCTTGAGGGGTTTTTGATTGTAGGGACGCTCTTCCCTGCAGGCGCAAGCCCCTGCAGTTAATTACATTACCGCATCGCGGTAACAACTTTCTCCTTCTCCAGAATTTCACTTCGTGTCGTGGGTGTTTGTTTTGTTTGTGGTTGCCCGTGGATTGTATACGGAGACTAATTTATGTCGTCGCCCGTAGGACGTGGATTAGTCCAAATCCGTATTCTCTTAGATTTGGGTTTGGGATTTTGGTTTAAGGATACGTTAGCCCTATTTAAGGCTAAGATCAACTTAAACTTTTGTTAAGGATACGTGAGCCTAATCTCCAGACTAAGATCAACTTAACGGGATCGTTTGGATCTGACAAGAGAGCAATTGGCTCTGTTGTTTAGTTTAATGACGTTGCGGTCGATTTCCAGTTTAGGGACATGGTGGTCCATTGTTCCCATTTGGGGACGAACATTAGTTTAAGGACATTTCAGTCCAACGTTCCCATTTTGGGACGAATAGTAGTTTAAGGACGTTTCGGTCCACGAGTTTAAGGACCCCGCAGTCCGTATCGATATGTAGTTATCGGGACCCGTCACCTATCTGACGTCGTTGAAGGATTACAACGATAGGTGTCAGAGGAGTTCAAAGATGTACCCTTGAACCGGATGTAAATTGATTTAAGAGAGCAGTCTTGCTCAGTCAATTTAATTTGAGGACTTACGGCCATGGTTGGGCTAAGTCCAGTTGAGAATGTTCAACGTTTTTATCTTTGGCCTATTAGGCCTGTGCTAGGGCTTTGCCCCTGTTTAATAATGCACTGAATTTTATTCTGGCCTAATAGGCCTTTTTGATTTGGGCTCTGTCCCTTTTAAATGATGCACAGCATCTGTTTTTGTTTGGGCTCTGCCCTTTTTAAAATAATGCATTGCATTTATTAGCACTGTTAGGCCTTTTTTAATTGGGCTTGGCCCTTATGTAAATAATGTAATGCATTAATTATCTGACAGTGGCTTGTCAGGCGCTTTGCGCCAATTATTGAGCGCAAGCGCTTGTGGTGGTGACACGTGTCACACTCTGGTGAGCGCAAGCGCAACAGTGCAGTGCGCTGCGTCAGTGCGCTGCTCTATTGCGCTGCTGACACGTGGCGTGCTCTGGTGAGTTGCGCCAACTTCAGAGAGCAATGCTCTATCTTAAAAGCGCATAGCACAAGTTATTCTGGTGCTGACACGTGGCGCTCTCTGGTGGCTTGCGCCAACCCAGGAGCGCAACAGTGCAGATTTGCAAGTGTAAGGAACTATTTTAATTTCTTGACCCAAGAAAAGAATTTTTAAGATTACAGAACCAATGGTTCATAAAAAAGCAATGCTTTTGTTATTTATTATATTTTTTATTGAAGATTCTTGATCTTGTTCTTAGATCAATGATTTATTCAGAAGAAATTCTTCTTTTTATAAAGGTTTTACCTTTTTTCTTCTTTCCGAATTCTTCTCAGAGTTCTTTTAGTGGAGTTCTCTGTTCCCACCAAAAATTTCTGCGCAAAAGAGTCCAAGGTATCAAATGGCAGCGATACGCTTAAGAAAATGCGAACCAGTATCTTCCGGCCTGTATTTTGATAAACTCCCCAATGAAGAACTGTTAAATTATGATGGCATTGAAATAATCTCGAAAAAACCTTCGATTTGATATATTATGGGCCTCATAATTCATCCGGGATCAAAAGTTATGAGCAAATGTCTATGCACATGTGATCTAAGGAAGAAGATGCGAACCAGTATTTTCCGAGCTGTATTTTGACAAACTCCGGAATGAGAAATGGCTAAATTCTGATGATATTGAAAGCATCTCGAAAAGACCTTCGATTTGATATATTATGGGCCTCATAATTCATCCGAGATCAAAAGTTATGAGCAAATGTGTTATGCACGTGTAATCTAAAGTAATGCTCTACTACATGGGGAATGCATTTTTTAGTCTCACATCGGGAAAAGGAGAGATGGCTTCTCTACCACTCCCATATAAATAAGAGGGATACCTCTTAGAAAGGATAGAGTTAAATCCTCAAAGGTTTCAATACTTAAAGGAGCTTAGTTCTCCAAAGGAGCTTAGTTCTCCAAGATAGGAGCATGCTCCTCCATAATGCGCATATGCGCAAGCGTCATGTGCGCTACGTGCAACGCACGTGTGCCCGCCATGCGGCACCACGTGCAACGCACGTGCACACCATATGAGAACATTTAATAATATTAAAAGGAGCATGTTCTCCATATATAGAAGCCCTGCTTCTCCTCATAATGCGCATGTGCGCTACGTGCAACGCACGTGCGCACCATATGAGAACATTTAATAATATTAAAAGGAGCCTGTTCTCCGTATATAAAAGCCCTGCTTCTCCTCATAATACGCATGTGCGCTACGTGCAACGCACGTGTGCTCGCCACGCGCGCACCACGTGCAACGCACGTGCGCACCACATGAGAACATTTAATAATATTAATAGGAGCCTGTTCTCCATATATAGAAGCCCTGCTTCTCCTCATAATGCGCATGTGCGCCACGTGAAACGCACGTGTGCCCGCCACCCGCGCACCACGTGCAACGCACGTGTGCCCGCCACGCGCGCACCACGTGCAATGCACGTGCGCATCACATGAGAATATTCAATTAAAAGGAGACTCGTTCTCCATAGGAGCTTGCTCCCCCTCATAATGCGCATATGCGCAAGATCCATGTGCGCTACGTGCAAATATGAGCGCCCAACACGTGCGACGCACGTGCGCCCAACATGTGCGATGCACGTGCGCCCAATACGTGCGACGCACGTGCGCGAACGCAAAGAAGCCTTTTCAGCAGCGAGAAGCTTAAGCACCAGCCTGTTCTTCCCCCCTAATGATTAAGACATGGTTCAAAGGGTACATCCCTCCACATCTTCGATATATGGCACTGTAATCTCTCAGTGTCGTCGGAGAGGTGGTGGGTCCCAACGACCAATGATCCTTCTTTCTAAAATAAAAAAGAAGAAGAAGAAGAATGAACATTGTGAGAAATCAAGAACTTCAAACAGAGAGAACTCTGAAGAAATTTCAAGAAGAAAAAGGTAAAAGACCTTTAAGATAGAAGAATTTCTTCTAATAGATCATTGATCTAAGAACAAGATCAATGATCTTCAATAAAAAAACAAAAAAATAATAGTGCTTTGCACTTATGAACCATTGGATCTCTGAGATCAAGAAAAACAAGAAATACTTGTTTTCTTTGATCTAAATTAGATCAAGAAATCAAACAGTGCTTTGCACTTTTTCATGAACCATTGGTTCTGCAATCTAAAAGATTCTCAAATTAATAGTGCCTTGCACTTGCAAAACTGCACTGTTGCGCTCCTGGGTTGGCGTAAGCCACCAGAGAGCGCCACGTGTTAGCATCTGACTCACTTGCGCTGTGCGCTTTTAAGATAGAGCTTTGCTCTCTGAAACTGGCGCAACCCACCAGAGCGTGCCACGTGTCAGTAGCGCAAGCGCAGTGCATTGGCGCAGCGCACTGCGCCTGCGTGACACGTGTCAATACCACAAGCGCTTGCGCTCTTTGATTGGCGCAGAGCGCCTGATAAATGCAATGCATTTCTTTTGCTAAAGGGCCAAGCCCAAATCAAAAATACCTAGTAGGCCAAAATAAATTGCAAAGCAATAAATGGGCAGAGCCCAGGTAAAATTGATGCTCTGCATCTTTTATAAAAGGGCAGAGCCCAAGTAAAATTGATGCTCTGCATCATTTATAAATGAGCAGAGCCTAAAACAAATTGATGCTCTGCATCCTTTATGGGCAGAGCCCAAACAAAAATAAAAAGTAGTGCAATGCATTATTTAAACACGGGCAAAGCCCTAGTACAGGTGTAATAGACCAAAAAAAACGTTGAATATTCTCAACTGGACTTAGCCCAATCATGGCCGTAAGTCCTCAAATTAAATTGACTGAGCAAAATTGCTCTGCTAAATCAATTTACAATCGGTTCGAGGGTACATCTCCGAACTTCTCTGACACCTATCGTTGTAATCCTTCAACGACGTCAGAGAGGTGACGGGTCCCGACGACCACATATCGATATGGACTGCGGGGTTCTTAAACTCGTGGACCGAAACGTCCTTAAACTAATATTCATCCCAAAATGGGAATGTTGGACCGAAATGTCCTTAAACTAATGCTCGTCCCCAAATAGGAACATGGACCACCACGTCCCTAAACTGGAGCATGGACCACCATGTCCCTAAACTGGAATATGGACCCCCATGTCCCTAAACTGGCAATGGACCGCAATGTTCCTAAACTACCTATGGACTACTACGTCCCTAAACTGGAACAATAGAGCCCCCAAACGCTCTTTTGTTGGATCTAAGCGATCCCGTTTAAGTTGATCTTAGCCCAAAACATGGCTAACGTATCCTTAAACATTTAAATGGACTATAAAACTCTAAATCAACTTTGGTTCGAGGGTACATCTCTGAACTCCTCTGACACCTATCGTTGTAATCCTTCAACGATGTCAGAGAGGTGATGAGTCCTGACGGCCATATATTAAATGGATCACCACGTTAAGTTGATCTTAGTCTCAAACAGGACTGACGTATCCTTAACGAATGTTTAAGTTGATCTTAGCCTCAATACGGCTAACGTATCCTTAAACTAAAAACACCAAACACAAATCTAAGTAAATATGGATTTGGACTAATCCACGTCCTACGGGCGACGAAATAAATAGTCTCCGTATACAATCCACGGGCAACCACAAACAAAACAAACACCCATGACACGAAGTGAAATTCTGGAGAAGGAGAAAGTTGTTACCGCGATGCGGTAGCGTAATTAACTGCAGGGGCTTGCGCCTGCAGGGAAGGGCGTCCCCATAATCAAAAACCCCTCAAGCGAGGGGGAATCTGACGAAGTCTGCTACATTGGCCGCATCCGTCTAAACCTCCGATACACGGTGCCATAAATCAACTTGGCATCTTCGGAGAGATGGACGGATAAAACCAAATAGCATCTGCCCCGAATCTCAGGCAAGACGTCCTTACGTCGTCGCCGTCTTTCGGAGGGGAACAGATTCTGGCACGCCCGGTGGGACCTCTTCCTCTTTCCACTCCACACTTCGTGTGTCGTCCTCGCGAACCAATCGCGGTTTGTTAAATGGTTGCCTTTGGATTTCAAGTTACTAAGATTTGGTCTTTTGCCTGGCGCAGAACTCAAGCATCAATGGCCTTTAACGGCACCAACTGCTCGAAGTGCCACTGTAACGGACGCTCCACCTCACCTGGAGGTGTAGCATATGGACCCCAAGCGGCTTCCTTCCTCGCTCTGCCGGTAGACCAGGTGACCCAAGCCACCACTGGCCTGTTCTTTAGGACCATGATCCCACCTACAAGCTTCTCTGCGCCAATACCTGCACCGGAAGTGAACAAAAAGTCGGTCTTCGACCGGCTCACTGCTACGACGACCCCTGTCAACGGGTCGCCCAATGCCAAACCAACAGCCTCTGTTTTCGCCAGGCTGGATCAGAGCTCTAAATTAGTTGTCCCAAGGAAGGCAATAACTGCTGCTCCAGAAGTCGTCAAGGCGGCTTCCCCTGTCAAAGAGTCAGTCTTTTCAAGACTGACTATTCCTGCTCCCGCACCTGCTCGAGGATCTGTCTTCGACAGGTTGAATATCATCCCTCAAAGGACAACCTCAGTCTTTGAGAGGTTAACATCAGCGGCGCCTCATTCAGACAGGGGGCAAAAAAGAGGCTGTCTCTATCTCCGAGCCAGTCCCAACGGCTCGTCATGCTCGACGTCGCCATTGGCGACGAGTGAGGAAGGCAGGGGGCAACTCCCCTTCAGGGCTAACTCCACTGGCTCCAGAGATGGAAGTCAACGCTGCTGTTCCAACTGGGAACAGCTTTGAACTGTTGAGGAGGGTACGTAAGAACTCTCCAACCGCTACATTGAAAAGATCTCCTCCGCCCGCGGAGAGAGTTCCAGAAACGAAACAAGAACAGCCCCCTCAACGGCTGTCCTCAAAAATTTATAAAGTTTGGCGGAGAGTTCAAGACTCTGTAATTGACCCAGATCGCTCTCGTCAACAGAAAAAGGCGAAAATACAAGAAAAAAAGACCGTCCTATTGAACAGCAAGGGACAACGATCGCTAGGGTGCCAACTGCAATGGCCCCTTCAACTTCAACGGCCCACAAAAGAAGGAGGCCGGAGAAAACCCCCGCGTCGGCGACAAATATCAGAGGTGATGAACCCAAACGCCCTAATTCAGGGGGCATTGTAGTTCATACCGTCTATGTGGCGTCTGGTAAAGAGGACAGCCGCATATCAACAGGTCATAGACCGCACACGCGGTCAGTGACCAAGGCGCAGGAGCAGCAACAGAAGCTCCAAGAGATGATGAATGCTATGGCCGCACTTACAGGGCCAAAAGAAAACCCTGAAACGTCCTCGGATGAACTCCAAGAGGAAGAAACCGACGCCGAATTCTTTCGTCGGATATTGGAGAAGAAGGACAAAGAGGCTGCTGAACAAGCAGCCAACATACAACGTATGGGCCTCCTCTTCCAAGACATGATAAGGATGATGATACAACAAGATCCTCCGACCGAAGAGCCCCCGATCGTCCTTGGGGATGATAGGGGAGAGACATCAAATCCTCCACCAGCTCTGTCGACGGCTAAAGAGGATACAATCTCCAAAGCTGATTTGGATGAGTACATCGCCCAACAAATACGGGTTCATCATGCGACCGAAGCAGCTGGCCAGGTCGTAAAAACGGGGCGGCCATATCCAAGTTGGTACGATCAAATCAAGTACCCACCCGGTTACACAATTCCCAAGTTCCATGTCTACAAGGGGACGGGCAATCCTCACCAGCATGTTGCCCAGTTCAGGGCACTCTGCGGCAACACCGGTGGTGATGACAAGCTTTTACTTCGCCAGTTTGTTGGAAGTTTATCGGATACGGCGTTCGAGTGGTACTCTGAGCTCCCGATCGACTCTATCAAAACCTTCGCGGAGATGGAGCTGTTGTTTACTCAGCGTTTTGCAAGCGCCAGTGAACGTACCCCGATGACAGCACTGATTAACGCCAGGGTAAAGCCAGGCGAGACATGGGTTCAATATGCTATACGGTGGAGGAACTTATGGTCGAAGTGCGAGCAGCGCATTGAAGAAGCTCCCGCGGTGGGTATGTTTGTGGGAACCCTTGATTCGCAAGCAACCATCTCATAATTTATGATGTTTTTCAAGCTAACTACCTTCCAAGCCTTAATTGACAAGTTAGCGCAAATGGATCAGATGGGCCATAAACCCCCTCTTCCAAAGCCGGACTCCTAAAATGACAAGGGGAAGGGAAAAGCGATCGTTGTCGCTAATACTCAACAACAACCGAGCGACTCGAAACCCGTTGCTCGTCAAAATAATATGCGCCCGTACGTTGCCCTTGAGGAGAGGATGGGACGTTCTTACTCCTTTCCCAGAGACAAAACGAGGAGGTTATTCGAGCTGGCGTTACGCAACCGACTCATAAACCTGCCAGATCCAAAACGTCCGTCGCAACCAAGTGATGTCAATGAGCCCAACTACTATCCTTATCATCGAGTACTGGGCCATCCGATCGAGGATTGCTACGTCTTCAAAAATTGGCTTGAAAACCAGTATCGACAGGGCAAATTCGCGTTATTTGACAAATGGAAGGTGAATCCCCCGTAGCCCCACACATCTAAGGGGACGAATACGCCAGGGGCAACATGCTCCGTCGTTGAAGAAGCTCCTTGGGAGGTTGTATTATCAGCCAAGACAAAGAGGATGCTAAATGATCTTCAAACATGCACAGCGATCAAGTGGAAGAACCCGTTGGAGCCGCAGATCATCGAAGGGATGTTGAAGCCTTGTCCACCTCAAAAGACCGATGGAGGTGGCTCAAGCATTCATAACCAGCCGTTGAAATCTTCAAAGAAGAAGAAAAAGAAGTCAAAGAAGCCCGTGAAGCCTGGCAACAAGCGCACGGACTTGCAAAAACAAATTAACGCGCTGGAGGAATACAACCAGAAGGCACGGACGCCCATTACATTCCAAGAATTCCTCAATCACGTCTTTCAAGAGGAAGATGAGGGAGAAAGTTCATCTGATGATTCTGAAGAATGCGTGGCGAGCTGTCATGTGATTTCCCACTCGTTCATGGACGATGAGGAGACTCCTTGTACTGAAAAGCTGGGGGCAGATCCTGAACCAAAAATTTCAGGGCCGTCGGATGAAGTAATTGATGCATTCCTTAATGAAGCTCTCTTAAAAAGTAAAGCTGATCGGAAGCGTGAGGCAGTCATATTTGAAAGGGCCAAGCGCCAGCGACTTGATGAAAGAGCTGAGACGATCCCGCTGGAGCAAAATGCCTCCAACATCGACAAAATCCAATTCAAGATGAGGAAAAGGTTTGCTAAGGCCATATCAATGGGCATGAAGCTACCATCCTCCGAAGGAAAAATTACTGGCGAAATAGAAATGCACCCCTCCTATTGCTTATATCATCAGAAGGTTTCGCACCCCACTCAAGAGTGCAAATCTTTCGATAAATGGTGGCAAGGATACGTTGCTCATAGACAACGCTTAAAGCGGGAAAAGCGCAAAACTCGTCGGGAGCGAAGAAGAACGACCGAAGGGCTTAAAAGAACTGCTGGCGATTGTTGCATGGTTAACACCGGCAGGTCACAGGTGCCTACATTCGGGAGCGATTCCGATGAAGAGCTGGAACTTACCCCTCTCTTTATAGAGTCCACTTCGGGAAAAGAAGAAGAGCCGAAGGTTTGCGAAAATATTCGGCTGCGGAATCGGACGCTGCCTGAAAAGAATCTCGGACCCTCAAACAAAAAAGATAAAGGGAAAGAAAAGGTCTCTGAAGATATCGTCTTAGATGACCAAGTGGTGCAAGAGCTAGCTGCTAAAGACCCGCCAAAGGAAAATAAGGTGGATTACAACGTCTTAGCGCATCTGAGGAAACTGCCTTCACAGCTCAGCATTCTTGACGCCCTTTTGTTATCAAAGGAGGTGAGGGATTCGTTAATTAAGGCACTACAGGATCCGGGGCAATTCCAAGCTTTCCTGGCCGAGGAAAAGATGAAGGATGAATTGGAGGAAGTGCACACGGTAGATGTCACCTTCGGTGATGAAGACCTTCTCCTTGGGACGTGCGAACACAATCGCCCTCTTTATGTCTCAGGATACTGCCATGATATAAAGATAGGCAAAATCCTGATCGATAACGGATCGTCTGTTAATCTCCTTAACGTGCGGGTGTTAAAAGAAATCTGCATGAGCGTCCAGCACCTTGCTCGGGACAAGATCACCATCTCCGGGTTCGACTCCCAATTATCAAAGACTCTTGGATCTGTGATACTGACGCTACGCTTCGGGCTACTCGTCACGGACGTCAAGTTCCACGTCATAGACGCCAAGACATGCTACAACGCTTTGCTCGGTCGACCATGGTTACACGAGTACAACATCATCCCTTCTACACAACATCAGTGTATGAAGTATTTTAAGGATGGTTTCGAGTATACCGTGACGGGAGAACTGAACCCGTTCTCTGTGAACGAGCTCCGCAAATATGAAGATGCCAAATACTTCTTACCGGATTTCGAAGACACGGAGAGATGTCACAAGCCGGAGAATAAAGCTAATGCCACCATCCCTGTCTTCGGCAGTGATACCGAGGAGGAAGAGGAGATAGTGTATTCGGGTCCGCCCCAATACAACAAACCAGGGCCACCTGCTCCTACGTTGATCTTTGGTAGTGATTCGGAAGATGAAGTCCATGCTATATTCTCTGCTCGACCTTCAATACGAACTCCCGCTGACGAAGAGCAAAGTCTACAAGTCACCATGGTGCCGCTTAAACACCGTAAAGAATTGGATGCACTTGATATCTACAGTGTAGAAGAACTGCGAACGTTCTTTATCCCTCCCAGACGAGAAAGCGAAAAAGCAATTCTATTCTACCGCTCTGAAGAAACCAAAGTGGAGAAAGAAATCTGGCATGGCGCGGATCCTACGCTCGACAGGCTTCAGCCTATCCGTCTCCCCAGATATTATACGGAAGGTTGAAAAAGCTGCTGAAACGCCAGGGGATATCCTTCAAGCAGACCGTTCGAAAAGCCAAATTCTATGATAAAGTCTGGAACGTTCCCGGGACTCAACGCAAAATGCCTAATGGGAGAATGGAGACAAAAGGACTTGGATACATCCGGTCAAAGAAACGAGAGCTACTAAACAGCTGTTACGTCGTGCACAACTTCAATGAAGAAGCGGGTGCTCAATGGGAGGACGCCAATCCTGAATCGGTAAAAGTTCCAGATGCAAAAGTGCCCGGTCCGTCGTTCGAAGAACAAATGGACAAACTTATAAGGAAGGCTGGTCAAAAAGTCCGAGACGACCATTACCGCGAAATGGTCATCTACGAGAAAGCCAAGACGCAACGCCTTCTCCAACAGGCCGTGAAAGATGAAAATGCCGCTCCCTGTCAACCTGTTATAAAAAAGGCTCGACGCAGAGGCAGAAATAAATCGAAGGGCCAAAAAGGCGCTCAACAACAACAAAGCAGGGCTAAGAGGCCACGCAAACGAGAGTCGAGCATTATTGACCTATCCCTTGTGAAGAAAATGGGTCGAGCATACTCGTTTCCGCGGGACAAGACGAAGAAGATATTTGATCTTGCTCTAAAACAACATATGCTTACACTGCCGGGGTATAAACATCCCGAACAAGCGGGCAAAGTCTTACACCCGGATTATTGCTTTTATCACCAAGTGATAGGGCATCCTCTCGAAGATTGCTTCACCTTCAAGAATTGGGTCGAAGATCAGTATCAGCTTGGCAAGTTCGCTCTGTCTGACAACTGGAGGGTAGCACCGCCGCAGAAGCACGAACCCAAAGCCACGAGAACAGAACCAACTCCACATTAGGATTGGAAGCGGATTCGCACTTGTCACATGATAACAATATTAAAAGAAGGGCCCGAGAACATGGACAACCTTCCCTGGTGCTTCGAAAACAGCAATGATGAGGTGATTTCAGAATTTCCGCCAGCTCCGAAAGAACTGGAAGATGGAATACATATCACCGCAGATAACCTCAAGAAAATTGAGTTGGGAACGCTAAACGATCCACGACCGACATTCATCAGCGAGCTACTATCTGAAGAAAGGGTATCTGCGTTAAAGGACGTGCTCCTACAGCATAAAGATTGTTTCGCATGGAACTACTCCGAAATGCCGGGATTAGATCCAGAAATTGCTGTGCACAGATTGGTGATATCTCCGGACGTTTAGCCAGTCAAACAAGCGCCGAAAAGAATGCGGCTTGAGCTTGAGATGAGTATCAACGCCGAAGTCAAGAAGTTAATCGACTCTGGCTTCATCCAGGAAGTTCAATACTCTGAATGGATTGCCAACATCGTCCCGGTGATGAAGAAAAATGGGACGGTGCGCATATGCGTGGACTTCCGGGACCTCAATAAAGCCTGCCTGAAGGATGATTTCCCGGTGCCAGTCACCGAACTGATGATAGACAATACGTCCACTCATGAGGTTTTCTCCTTCATGGACGGCTCATCAGGGTATAATCAGATAAAGATGCATCCTGAAGACCAGAAGCACAACGCCTTCAGGACTCCTCTGGGTATATTCTGCTACAAGGTGATGCCCTTCGGTTTAAAGAACGCCGGTGCCACCTACCAGATGGCCATGACGAAGATCTTCGATGACCTCATACACGAAATCGTCGAATGCTATATCGACGATCTCGTGGTTAAAAGAAAATCATACGAAGAACATCTCGAGCATCTGAAGACCGTATTCCAACGCCTTCGACAATACGACTTGAAGATGAACCCTCTCAAGTGTGCATTCGGAGTTTCCTCAGGCAAATTCCTGGGATTCATCGTCCGACACCGGGGTATCGAGATAGATCCGTCAAAGATCAAGGCGACCATGGAAATGCCTCCGCCAAGGACTCTCAAACAGCTGCGGTCTCTCCAGGGGAAGCTCGCGTATATACGACGATTTATAGCCAACCTTTCAGGAAAGTGCCGTCCTTACAGTCACCTGATAAAGAAGGGAACCCCGTTCGTCTGGGATCAAAAATGCCAAAGCGTACTAGACGAGATCAAGCAATACCTGCAGAACCCGCCGGTGTTGGCTGCTCCGGTTAAGGGAAAGCCTCTCATTCTTTATACAACCGCCCTCGAAGGTTCTTTAGGCGCATTATGGGTCCAAGAAAACAACCAAGGGAAGGAAAGAGCACTCTACTACTTAAGTCGAGTTCTGCTGGGGGCAGAAAGCAATTGCTCTCCCATTGAGAAGCACTGCCTGGCGTTGATCTTTGCGATAACAAAGCTCAGAAATTACGCATTGGCGCACGAGGTCCGTCTCATTTCAAAGGTGGACCCTCTTAAGTATTTAATGTCAAAAGCCATATTGACGGGACGACTCGCTAAATTGGCCCTGCTCTTGATGGAGTTCTCGATAACATATCAACCTCTCAAGGCAGTGAAAGGCCAGGCCATCGCCGACTTCCTCGCTGAGCATCCGATACCGGCCGATTCTCCTCTAAATTGCAAGTTGCCAGACGAACATGCGTTCGACGCAATCGACGGTGGTGATACCCGATGGGAGCTCTATTTCGATGGAGCATCTTCCATGAAAAAGCGCAAACAATGTACCCTTATAATCAAATCGGGAGTATGCCTCATCTTCGTAATTCCACAAGGAGGGATTATGCACTTCGCCTTCTCCTTAACAGAGCCGAGGACGAATAACGAAGCCGAATATGAAGCCTTGATAGCAGGCCTCGAGATCGCCATCGACATGGGAATTAAAAACATCCTCATTTACGGAGATTCTCAACTCGTCGTTAGTCAAGTAAACGGCGACTACTAAACGTGCAAACCGAAATTGGTAAAATACGGTGAAAAGGTGCAACAACTGTTGACCCAAATTCCCTCCTATACTTTGGAGAACATACCACGCGCGGAAAACAGCAAAACAGATGCGTTGGCCAAACTTGCTAAAGAACTGGCTGACGAGAACCTCGATGACGTTAGAATCGTGGTACAAAGCCGTCGGGTGCTTGCCCCAGCGGAAATATCTCTGGAATCACCCGAAGAGAAGGGAGTGACTGAGCAGATGACCTTACAAATAGAAGACCAGGAAAAGGTTGAGGATTGGAGGGAAGTCTTCATAGATTACTTTAAGTCCCACCGAATGCCTGAAGAAGTGTCCACAAGACATCAGCTCATGAAATGAGCTCTGTCTTTTTCCTTCGTCAATGATACTCTGCACAAGAGGTCATTTGATTCTCTGTGGCTGAGATGCTTAGGACCTGACGAAGCGAAAAGGGTCGTCCAGGAAGTTCATGACGGACTCTGCGGTTCTCACCAAGCAGGCCCAAAGATGAAGTTGAAGATCAAACGGATGGGCTACTACTGGCCCACGATGATTCAGGACTGCCTCGAATATGCGAAGCAGTGCCACTCATGTCAAATTCATGGGGATTTCATCCAACAGCATCTAAATCCATTACATCCAACGGTGGCTAGCTGGCCGTTCGAAATGTGGGGAACTGACATAGTCGACCCCATCGAACCAGCATCGTCCAGGGGATATCGTTTCATCCTGGCGACGACTGATTATTTCTCCAAATGGGTAGAAGCAGTACCGTTAAGGGAGGTGAAGACGGAGAATATCCTCCATTTCTTCAAGACGCACGTCATATATCGATTTGGGACGCCGAGACGGATTATCTCCGACAACGGGCCAGCCTACAGAAGCCACAAGATCAGTCGCTTCGCACAGCCGCATAATATAGATTGGAGGTATTCTTCAGTTTATAATCTGTGAGCTAATGGTCTAGCTGAAGCCTTCAACAAGACCCTGACGAAGATCATGAAGAAAACGGTGTCCCGAAATAAGAAAGACTGGCACAAAAGATTGCAAGACGCTCTCTAGGCGTATCGAACCACGTTCAAGACAGCCACTAACACAACGCCATATGCGTTGGTATTCGGGACGGAAGCAGTACTTCCCCTCGAGATAGAGTTACCCTCTCTACGAGTGGAAATCCACTACGAGCTGACGGACGGAGAAAACGCTCACCTTCGGCTTGAGGAGCTTGATGCCCTTGAAGAAACACGGCTTATAGCGCAACAAAATCTGGAAGCTTATAAAGAAAAGATGACGCGCTCATATGAAAAATTGACCCGACCAAGGACATTCTGCCAAGGCGAATTTATGCTAGTGGTCAAAAGGCCTATGATCCCCAATCGCGCCAAGCGGGGAAAGTTCGAGCCAAACTATGAAGGCCCGTATATCATAGACAAATTCTACCAAGGTGGAGCCTATCTACTCATGGACATGCACGGTGAAAGTCCTTTCAGGCCGATAAACGGTCGCTTCCTGAAGAAATACTACGCCTAATGAGTTACGGCCTAGGTCAATGATAGATGACGACGACTATGTCCGCTCTCTGTCTTCCCAAGCCCAAAACTCTATAAGTAGTAGCTGGCCAACGGACCGAAACGTCCTTAAACTAATGACGGACCGAAACGTTCTTAAACTAATAGCAGACCGAAACGTCTTTAAACTACTACCACAGCATCCGTAGGCTGACGAGATAAAAAAGAAGAAGAAAAAAAAAATATAATAAAAAAAACGGTATGTCCATAAGCAAAATGGGCACGGATGAAAACCCGAAAGGGCTCCGTGAGTAAAAACAGCAGGACTACCGGCGAGTGTTTGTGAAAACCTGAAAGGGCGCAACCTCGTTAAAAGACACTTATAGGGTCCTCTCGACCTTGTAAGGAGAAACCACCCGCGTGAGATCCTTACGACCCACAAGGGAGCAGCACACTTAGGGATCCCCACGATTCCTAAGGAGAAAATACACTTGCGAGATCCTCACGACTCGTAAGGAGACCTCTCTTATGGGACCCTCACGGCTCATAAGATTTGAAAGTCTTAAGTTACAGAAACCTAAACCTGTGCTTAAGCAAACCCCGCCACAACTTTCGATATTGCCCTACAAATGGTCCAATATTGGCCCTTGTATACAATCCACGGGCGCGAATAAACATTTCCCCAACCAAGTCCTATCCGTGACTGGGGATATGTTCGCATGGTGAACAACCCTTGTAAATCCTCTCGATTTATGAGGAGAAAACCCTCCTGTAGGATCCTTACGACTTACAGAGGAACATACACTTAGGAATCCTCACGATTCCTAAGGAGAAGATACACCTACAAGATCCTCACGACTCGTAGGGAGAAATACCTTTGTGAGACCCTTACGGCTCATGAAGTCAAAAGCCTTAGTCGACAGGACCTTAACCCTGGTCACTAAGCCATTTTTGTTCGACATCGACAGAGGCAAATGATGATTCACTCCTGGCAATATCCCAGTTGTAGCGGTGCTGATGCCGAAATCGGTGTCTAATTTCAGGTTTACGGCGAAAAGCCGATAGGCCGCACATGCATACGAAATAGCCGAAATGATGGGGCAACTTGCAATAAAAAGCAGCAAGTAAAAATGTATGCATGCAAAATAGCCGAAATGATTGGGCAACTCGCAATAAAAAAACAGCGAGTAAAAATAAAATGAACAGCCGAAATGATTGGGCACCGCGAAAAATAGCCGAAATGATTGGGCAATCGCGACTTTCGCGATATAAAAGATGAAATGATAGAGCATCGCGGAAGTAAAACAAGAAAAATGATGATAAAACTCTGGCCCTACAGTTAAGATCACATCGATCCCTGTATACAATCCAAGGGCGCAAACGAAGAGGGAACTATACTTTCCCAGCAGGTTCCGCCAGAAAACGAAGCCAAATCTCGACGGTTCATCCCAACTCCGAAGAAACCAGTGTCTTCGGCAAATACCTCGACTCACGGATACAAACACTCCTTGACGAGAGCCTCCTGATCCGCGTCGACTCGCAGAGCCACCAGTGCCTCCATGGGACATTCTCGACTCGTTTCAAACCCCAAGGAAACAAATAATTCTTGGCGCTAGAGAAACAAATAATCCTTAGCAAATTCCTCGACTCACGGATACAAACACTCCTTGACGAGAGCCCCCTGATCCACGTCGACTCGCAGAGTCACCAGTGCCTCCATGGGAAATTCTCGACTCGTTTCAAACCCTAAGGAAACAAATAATCCTTGGCGCTAGGGAAACAAATAATCCTTAGCAAATTCCTCGACTCACGGATACAAACACTCCTTGACGAGAGCCCCCTGATCCGCGTCGACTCGCAGAGCCACCAGTGCCTCCGTGGGAAATTCTCGACTCGTTTCAAACCCCAAGGAAACAAATAATCCTTGGCGCTAGGGAAACAAATAATCCTTAGCAAATTCCTCGACTCACGGATACAAACACTCCTTGACGAGAGCCTCCTGATCCGCGTCGACTCGCAGAGTCACCAGTGCCTCCACGGGAAATTCTCGACTCGTTTCAAACCCCAAGGAAACAAATAATCCTTGACGCCAGGGAAACAAATAATCCTTAGCAAATTCCTTGACTCACGGATACAAACACTCCTTGACGAGAGCCCCCTGATCCGCGTCGACTCGCAGAGCCATCAGTGCCTCCGTGGGAAATTCTCGACTCGTTTCAAACCCCAAGGAAACAAATAATCCTTGGCGCTAGGGAAACAAATAATCCTTAGCAAATTCCTCGACTCACGGATACAAACACTCCTTGACGAGAGCCTCCTGATCCGCGTCGACTCGCAGAGTCACCAGTGCCTCCATGGGAAATTCTCGACTCGTTTCAAACCCCAAGGAAACAAATAATCCTTGGCGCCAGGGAAACAAATAATCCTTAGCAAATTCCTTGACTCACGGATACAAACACTCCTTGACGAGAGCCCCCTGATCCGCGTCGACTCGCAGAGCCACCAGTGCCTCCGTGGGAAATTCTCGACTCGTTTCAAACCCCAAGGAAACAAATAATCCTTGGCGCTAGGGAAACAAATAATCCTTAGCAAATTCCTTGACTCACGGATACAAACACTCCTTGACGAGAGCCTCCTGATCCGCGTCGACTCGCAGAGCCACCAGTGCCTCTGTGGGAAATTCTCGACTCGTGTCAACATCAAGGAAATAAATAATCCTTGGCGCTAGGGAAACAAATAATCCTTAGCAAATCCTTCGACTCAGGAAAACAAACAATCCTTGACGAGAGCCTCCTGATTCGCGTCGGCTCGCAGAGAAACTAGTGTCTCTGCGGGAAAATTCCCGATTCGTCTCAACTTACAAGATGAAGCCTCAGGTAGCAAGGATTAAAAAACTTGCTTCCTGAACAATGGGACCCTGCAAGTCGATCTAAAACGGTCTCTTGCATACTATTCACGGGTCTCACTCTCCAAAATCGAGTTTCGACAAGGAGGGAAACAACCGCTTACGGATCCTCTCGACTCGTAAGAGGGAAAAATTCTCTTATAAGATCCTTACGACTTATAAGAGAAAATCACACTTAGGAATCCTCACGATTCCTAAGGAGAAAAACCCACCTACGAGATCCTCTCAATCCGTAGGGAGAAAAGTCTCTATGAGACCCTCACGGCTCATAGAGTTGAAAAGTCTTAGGTGGCAGATCCTACCCCTGTCTTCTAAGCCATTACTGCCCTACTCATGAGCATATAAACTATTTCACATCAGAGTAAAACATAAAGAAATAGAAGGGTGCGGCTCATGAAATTGAGAGTTTGGAACTATATCTTTTAAGAGCCGAGATTTGAGTCAATGATAAATGACGACGCTTGTGTCCGCTCGTTATCTTCTCAGATCAAGATTCTGAAAGTTATATACCAACCCGAAACTGGTCATACGCTATGCATTACTCTGCACTACTTCACCCACATATATACTTACGTGGGCAAAGTAGTGGGGGTTCTCTATTCCCACCAAAAATTTTTGCGCAAAAGAGTCCAAGGTATCAAATGGCAGCGATACGCTTAAGAAAATGCGAACCAGTATCTTCCGGCCTGTATTTTGATAAAATCCCCAATGAAGAACTGTTAAATTATGATGGTATTGAAATAATCTCGAAAAAACCTTCGATTTGATATATTATGGGCCTCATAATTCATCCGGGATCAAAAGTTATGAGCAAATGTCTATGCACATGTGATCTAAGGAAGAAGATGCGAACCAGTATTTTCCGAGCTGTATTTTGACAAACTCCGGAATGAGAAATGGCTAAATTCTGATGATATTGAAAGCATCTCGAAAAGACTTTCGATTTGATATATTATAGGCCTCATAATTCATCCGAGATCAAAAGTTATGAGCAAATGTGTTATGCACGTGTAATCTAAAGTAATGCTCTACTACATGGGGAATGCATTTTTTAGTCCCACATCGTGAAAAGGAGAGATGGCTTCTCTACCACTCCCATATAAATAAGAGGGGATACCTCTTAGAAAGGGTAGAGTTAAATTCTCAAAGGATTCAATACTCAAAGGAGCTTAGTTCTCCAAGATAGGAGCATGCTCCTCCATAATGCGCATATGCGCAAGCGCCATGTGCGCTACGTGCAACGCACGTGTGCCCGCCATGCGGCACCACGTGCAACGCACGTGCGCACTACGTGGAGCCTGTTCTCCATATATAGAAGCCCTGCTTCTCCTCATAATGCGCATGTGCACTACGTGCAATGCACGTGTGCTCGCCACGCGCGCACCATGTGCAACGCACGTGCGCACCATATGAGAACATTTAATAATATTAAAACGAGCTTGTTCTCCGTATATAGAAGCCCTGCTTCTCCTCATAATGCGCATGTGCGCTATGTGCAACGCACGTAAGCTCGCCACGCGCGCACCACGTGCAACGCACGTGCGCACCACATGAGAACATTTAATTATATTAATAGAAGCCTGTTCTCCATATATAGAAGCCCTGCTTCTCCTCATAATGCGCATGTGCCCCACGTGCAACGCACGTGTGCCCGCCACGTGCGCACCACGTGCAACGCAGTGCGCATCACATGAGAATATTCAATTAAAAGGAGACTCGTTCTCCATAGGAGCTTGCTCCCCCCATAATGCGCATATGCGCAAGATCCATGTGCTCTACGTGCAAATATGAGCGCCCAACACGTGCGACGCACGTGCGCCCAACACGTGCGACGCACGTGTGCGAACGCAAAGAAGCCTTTTCAGCGGCGAGAAGCTTAAGCACCAGCCTGTTCTTCCCCCGTAATGATTGAGACATGGTTCAAAGGGTACATCCCTCCACACCTTCGATATATGGCACTGTAATCTCTCAGTGTCGTCGGAGAGGTGGTGGGTCCCAACGACCAATGATCCTTCTTTCTAAAATAAAAAAAAAAGAAGAAGAATGAACATTGTGAGAAATCAAGAACTTCAAACAGAGAGAACTCTGAAGAAATTTCAAGAAGAAAAAGGTAAAAGACCTTTAAGATAGAAGAATTTCTTCTAATAGATCATTGATCTAAGAACAAGATCAATGATCTTCAATAAAAAACAAAAAAAATAATAGTGCTTTGCACTTATGAACCATTGGATCTCTGAGATCAAGAAAAATAAGAAATACTTGTTTTCTTTGATTTAAATTAGATCAAGAAATCAAACAGTGCTTTGCACTTTTTCATGAACCATTGGTTCTGCAATCTAAAAGATTCTCAAATTAATAGTGCCTTGCACTTGCAAAACTGCACTGTTGCGCTCCTGGGTTGGCACAAGCCACCAGAGAGCGCCACATGTTAGCATCTGACTCACTTGCACTGTGCGCTTTTAAAAAAGAGCTTTGCTCTCTGAAACTGGCGCAACCCACCAGAGCGCGCCACGTGTCAGCAGCGCAAGCGCAGTGCATTGGCGCAGCGCACTGCGCCTGCGTGACACGTGTCAATACCACAGGCGCTTGCGCTCTTTGATTGGCGCAGAGCGCCTGATAAATGCAATGCATTTCTTTTGTTAAAGGGCCAAGCCCAAATCAAAAAGACCTAGTAGGCCAAAATAAATTGCAAAGCAATAAATGGGCAGAGCCCAGGTAAAATTGATGCTCTGCATCTTTTATAAAAAGGCAGAGCCCAAGTAAAATTGATGCTCTGCATCATTTATAAATGAGCAGAGCCCAAAACAAATTGATGCTCTGCATCCTTTATGGGCAGAGCCCAAACAAAAATAAAAAGTAGTGCAATGCATTATTTAAACACGGGCAAAGCCCTAGCACAGGTCTAATAGACAAAAAAAAAAACGTTGAATATTCTCAACTGGAGTTAGCCCAATCATGGCCGTAAGTCCTCAAATTAAATTGACTGAGCAAAATTGCTCTGCTAAATCAATTTACAATCGGTTCGAGGGTACATCTCCGAACTCCTCTGACACCTATCGTTGTAATCCTTCAACGACGTCAGAGAGGTGACGGGTCCCGACGACCACATATTGATATGGACTGCGGGGTCCTTAAACTCGTGGACCGAAACGTCCTTAAACTAATATTCATCCCAAAATGGGAATGTTGGACTGAAATGTCCTTAAACTAATGCTCGTCCCTAAATGGGAACATGGACCACCACGTCCCTAAACTGGAGCATGGACCACCATGTCCCTAAACTGGAATATGGACCCCCATGTCCCCAAACTGGCAATGGACCGCAATGTCCCTAAACTACCTATGGACTACTACGTCCCTAAACTGGAACAATAGAGCCCCCAAACGCTCTTTTGTTGGATCTAAGCGATCCCGTTTAAGTTGATCTTAGCCCAAAACACGGCTAACGTATCCTTAAACATTTAAATGGACTATAAAACTCCAAATCGATTTTGATTCGAGGGTACATCTCTGAACTCCTCTGACACCTATCGTTGTAATCCTTCAACGATGTCAGAGAGGTGATGAGTCCTGACGACCATATATTAAATGGATCACCACGTTACGTTGATCTTAGTCTCAAACAGGACTGACGTATCCTTAACGAATGTTTAAGTTGATCTTAGCCTCAATACGACTAACGTATCCTTAAACTAAAAACACCAAATCCAAATCTAAGTAAATACGGATTTGGACTAATCCACATCCTACGGGCGACGAAATAAATAGTCTCCGTATACAATCCATGGGCAACCACAAACAAAACAAACACCCACGACACGAAGTGAAATTCTGGAGAAGGAGAAAGTTGTTACCGCGATGCGGTAGCGTAATTAACTGCAGGGGCTTGCGCCTGCAGGGAAGAGTGTCCCCATAATCAAAAACCCCTCAAGCGAGGGGGAATCTGACGAAGTCTGCTACATTGGCCGCATCCGTCTAAACCTCCAATACACGGTGCCATAAATCAACTTGGCATCTTCGGAGAGATGGACGGATAAAACCAAATAGCATCTGCCCCGAATCTCAGGCAAGACGTCCTCACGTCGTCGCCGTCTTTCGGTGGGGAACATTCTCTCTTTGTTTCTTAAGTTTCTCTCTTTTCTGTGTTCTCTGTGTTGTGTTTTGAAATTGGGGTCTAGGGGCCTTTATATAGTGCCCAATAATTTGTTAAATTTGTTAAAGAGATCTTTCTCTGAGTGATTTGGGGAATTTTCCCCACCGTTGGATCTTTGATTCAAGGGCTTCTGTTTTATAGAAGACAATCTTCTTGTTTTAACAAGAACAGAAAGATTTACTGGAATTTTAATTCTATTTGGTGCAGATGCACCAGCGCTTGACACGTGTCGCGCGGCGCAGAGCGCAGCGCAACTGCGCTGCCACGTGTCGCGCGGCGCAAAGCGCAACGCAACTGCGCTGCCACGTGTCGCGCGGCGCAGAGCGCAGATCATCTGAAGCGTTGCTTCTTTTAATTTTGTTTTAAATAGAGCCTTACTCTGATTGGGCGCGCTGCCTTGGGCGTTGCGCCGACGTATCAGCTTTTGACACGTGGCGCGTTGCGCGCAGCGTAAGAAATTTGAAGCGTTGCTTCAATTTTTGAATTTTGAAATTCAAACAGAGCTTTGCTCTGATTGGGGGAAACAAAAGAAATATAAGAAAGTCATCAAAGATGGAGTCTACTATACCAGCCGCAGGAGGAGGCAAAGCCGGAAGGACCGGTAGCGCGACTGATCTTACATCTCCTCCTTCGATCTGTAGCACTGCAATCAGGGCAAGGAAGAATCAGAAATAATTCCATTATCGAAAAAAGAAAGGGCATTAATTGAAAACTATACTCACCAGCGCCACTGGAGGAAGCAAGCTCCGACGGGAAGGAGAAGTGTGGGTGCAGCACCTGATACAAATGATCAAAAAGCATTCCTGCAAAGGCGCAATAGTACAACGTCAGTACATAGATTATGCAACACAAAAATGAAGCTGATAAGTCACAAAACTATACCTTCCAGCATTTGCGACGGTACGAGAGAGGGTAGAGATGTGGCCACCGTCAGGGCAGTAACTGATGGCGCTCCCTCGAGTAAAAGGGCATCGGCACTAGCTGCACCTGCGTTAGAAACAAGATAAGCCCTGTCAGGAAGGATTGCAGAGTAAAAAAAGAAGGACGGTAACCCAAAATTTACCTGATGAGTCGCCAGCCGAAATGGCGGCGTCTCCCTCCTCCATTAGCATGAGTTCACCTCCCGTTGCCTCATCGTCAGACTCTACGGGAGCCGTCGTTACGCTCGCGACGCCGGAAGACGATAAGGAGCCGTAAGCGGGGAGAGCGATGATTGGAGTGTCGCCCGACTCTTGAGAAAGAGCGGCCGTCTCGCCATCAGCGATCATGCCCGTCTCACCCGCTACCCCTCGGGCTCAGCGGTCACGACCGTCTGTCCACCGCTGCCATAGGTTCATCGGTCACAGCCACTCCATCCGCTACTGCCCCAGGCTCGGTCGTAGCAGCCGTCTCACCTACCGCCCCCTCGGGCTCGGCATCGGCAACCTTCTCAGGCATAGTAGGCGTGACTGTCTCGTCGGCCACTAGCTCGGGCCCGGCAACTACGACTACACCGCCTACCGTCGCTTCGGTTTCGGCTGCTGCCTTCTCCACCGTCCCCTCAGGCTCGACGGTCGCTGCCGCTCCTTCAGTTGGACTCGGCCCTGCAGGACAAGATGTGTAAGAACTGATAGTTTTACAACTCTTACAAAAAAGCCTCGAAAAACACATTACCTGAGGAGGATTGATCGTTGGCTCCCCGAGCTGCACGCGCCGCCTGTCTATGAGCAGTAGACAGGGCGACCGGGGGCTCCTTTGAAGGAGTAGCAGCGGGAGTAACGGCGCTTGAGCCCGCTCCCACAGCTAAAGCAGCGCTACGCTCTTTCGCTACACGCCTCAAATGCTTCCTCTCCTCCCGGGCCGTCACGACGGACCTTTTGGAAGCCTCCTTCAGCAAGGCATCGTCGTCTGCGTTCAGAGTTGCCTCCAGAGCCTTCAAGTCATCCATTGAGTTGGGTCTCTTGCGGAAATTCCGAAGAGGCCGGAACATCGGTGGCTGGCCCGGAGAGAATGTCAGCATCAGTTTGCGAGATAGGTCTTGTGATCCCTGCGATAAGACAAAGAGGGGGTCAGATTACTCATAAGGAATGGAAGGAAGGACATAGTAAACCGCAATGTACCAAGGCCTAAGGATGCTCTGAGTCATTCCTCTTCCTGAAAAGTTTTGAGGGAAGCAGCGATTGCTTCTCGGTAGAAATGCCTATTTAAAAAGGAAAAGCGTTAGTCAAAGACAATGATAAAAGTACGATGCAATGACGAAAAACACAACTAATGATTACTCGATTGCGCAAGTTTCGCCAACCACGCATCGCGCCTCGCCAATCGCTCTGAAGCTGCGATGGCAGCCGCCATATCAGTGTCGTCTGGCGGCATGAATAATCCCTCGTTGGTCCCATATTCACCTAAGCCCTCGCTATAAGGAGCATGAGGTTCCTGGCCAAACGCAACATCAGCAGAGAGGATCGACTTCTTCTTCCTCTTCTGCGCGCGAGCCCCGGGTGCACCCAAAATCAATTTACGTTTCGTGGGCGCCTTGGGACGGCGGGTCCCGATGTCCGAGCCCACGCCGGACTCCGGCGAAACCACATTCACTGTCTTCACCGGAACACGGGGCGCTGGGGGCACGTCCACGGTATCACGAGGCAATCCGCGCGGAGGGCTCAGCACACGCGGTGGCTCAGCTCCAGCATCTCTCAGCGGAGGAATGACAGGGATCCTTAGCCTCAAGGGAGCTTTGCGGTTGCTGCCAGGGGGCACACCCTTGCGGTCAACCAACAACCGCTTCTCTTCCCGGATGACGACACCTATCGCGTGCGCGTACCAAGCCACGTACACGTTGAGGGCCCGTGGAACGCAGCTCGGCTCGCTGATAAAGAAATGGGAGCCCGTGTTCAGCCGCATGAAGTGATGTAATGCATTCCGTATCCCCTCCATAGTGGCCGCAGGCTCTTCCAAAAACGCCTCCATTGGGACCCCTTGGTTATAACTTAACTGCTGGGAGAAGCGATGGGGATTTTACCTCATAAAAAACGCCAAGTCATTCTGCCTGAACACCAGGAAGCCCGGCCGGATGGAGTATAAGTGAAGAATCTCCCTGGCTTTCAATATGGAGGCCCCGTCCTTGAAACCATCACGCAGCGCCAACCCCGCCTTGGAGGTCTCCCGGCCGATGGTCATGACTTTGTCCATGAAAGAAATCCTCGCTTCGACCATGTGCGGACGAAGAAGCAACCCCTAGCCTCCCGCGGAGACGGATTCACAATCGAGGCGCCAATCATCCGCATAACTCTTGGTAGTCTGCACTTTTCGAAAAACGAGGGGCTCTTATGAATGCCGAATACCCCGAGCACATGCATTTCCATCCACGAAGTGAAGTAGTGCATCGGGAAATTGGCAGGTTGCACCCCGGGCTCATTTGCGTCTGCCGCCACACTGAGTCCATGGTATAGGTGAGCCAGCCCGGCAATCCAGATCGACAACTGTATACCAACCACCATCCGATGCGCTGGGTAGAAGACAGACGGCCTCATGTAACGCGGGTGCATGGGGAGCGCGAATCAGCACAGCCATAATCCCAGAAACCCTAGAAAGAAGGTCTCCTCATCAATGCCCGGGGCGGCGATTTCTGATAAGGGCATGATGGCGGCATCGGGAAGGTAGAAACTTTTTTGGTCGTCCTCCAATACTGGTCGACGATCTAAGCCGAAGCCGAAGGGGTCATCGAGCTTGGCGAACTTTTCACTCCGCTGTGATAGAATCTCCGGTCGAAAGAAGCGGGCGATAAAATCTGCAAAACTAACTCCCCGGACTCCCGATTCCAAATAGAGACCTTCATATGTATTCAACACCTTCACCAGGCTCGGAAACTGGTGCTGAATAGTATTCTTTGGTGTTAGGCCCATTACCAGTGACTTAATGGCGAAGACATACTCGTTAGGCGGAAGTAACTCTTCATAATGCTCTCCCCTCACCGGCAGGCCGGAAATCTCAGCGAATTCTTCCAGGGGGATGGAGACTTCCCTGTCCATCAGAAGAAAAGTATGGGTGGGGGTGTTCCATTGTTCCACGAATGCCTTAACCCACCACGTCGGAGGAGCAGGGTACTCAAAGAGCGAAGCGTAGACTGCAGGGTACAGACCAATCTTCATCAGATGTGTCTTCTTTGCTGACAAGATATACCTAGCCCACTGCAAATACCCGGCCGATTGTCGAGGGGTCAATCCGAGGTTATAAGCTTGTCCCCAAGGGCGTGCCTCGCCCTGGCATATGCGCCGCCCCAAAATGTCCACGGCTGCCGGCGGCTGCACGGGGATGGCAGCAATCAAAGGCTGAAGAAGATCATACGAATTCCAATTTATGACCTCCACGGCATAGTTCACCGGGGGTGCATCCGCATACGGGATCGACGAGATTGGCTCTGACGGCGTCGCACAAGAGAATCTTCGGCCGCCCTTGATGATTTCACTATACCATCTGCCCCATAGATGAAGGTTCTTATACTTCGGGTCGTGATCCTTAATCAGAGCGAGAACCTCCCGGTCTATTGGCGCCTCAGGGAAACCTCCCTCTGAGCGGAAGAACGGGAATGACAGATCAGCAGACATGTTGCCTGCAAAGAAAGACGAAATTCAGCTGTCGGTATCATAATTTAATTTTAAAAGCCTGACGCTGGATACTTTAAAAATTTGTACCACACTGCAATGCAGTGGAGAGGGGACCAAAAGTGGACCCAAAAAATCTTGATGACAATACATCAGTTAATAAGATAGCCCTATCATTGGATGAGACTGTCAATTAATGAAGAGATCCCCAAAAGAATATTCTCATTAAATGAGAAATCCCTTGAGACAAAGAGAAAATCTCCCTTTTCAGAGCAAAGCTCTGTCACAGAGTGACACTTATCAAACTCTGGTCACAAGGGAATAATATTCCTTAAAGAGCCTAGCTCTATAATAAGGATGGAAAAATCCATCAAAGGAAAATTAATTCCTAAAAATTAAAAAATTTGGGATCTTGAAGATCCATGAAAACTCTTAAGAGATCAAAAGATCTATACTTTTTCCATGAGCAAAGCTCTGTTCATGGGTTAAGAAACCCTGAAACAGATTCTTGAGAGCAAAGCTCTATTTGTGAAGCCCCAAAGGGGTTTTCTTTAGATCAAAAGATCTATGAGAGTAAGGCTCTATTAATTAAAATTAAAATTAATTTAATTTAAGATTAATTTTTACCTAAAGTTTTTCTAAAAAGTTCTAATTTTGGAAATGAGAGCAAGGCTCTGAAGTTCTTGAAAACAAGAGCAACGCTCTGAAAATCAAATTCTTGAAGATGATAATCATTTGCTGAGGACCAAGGGTCCTATTTATAGGCGCTTAAGCGCCCCTTCAACTCCTGAGTTGATCTAACGGTTAGGATCTTGCCACCGCTGCACTCACGTGTGCGCCACGTGAGCGCAACGGTAGGGGGGCATTTGTTTCCCCCAATCAGAGTAAAGCTCTGTTTGAATTTCAAAAATTCAAAAATTGAAGTAACGCTTCAGATTCCTTGCGCTGCGCGCAACGCGCCACGTGTCAAAAGCAGACACGCCAGCGCTGCGCCCAAGACAGCGCACCCAATCAGAGCAAGGCTCCGTTTTAAAATAAAAATAAAGGAGGCAACGTTTCAGATGGCTTGCGCTCTGCGTTGCGCGACACGTGTCAGCGCAGTTGCGGTGCGCTCTGCGCTGCGCGACACGTGTCAAGCGCAGGTGCGCTTGCGCCAACTGTGCCAGCACTAAATCAGAATTAAAATTCTAGAAAGATCTTTCTAATCTTATTAAAACAAGAAGATTATTTTCTGTAAAATAAAGGCCCTAGGATCAAAGATCCAACGGTGGGGAAATATCCCCAGATCAATCAGAGAAAGATCTCTGCAACCAATCTAACAAACTTATTGGCCCTATATAAAGGCACCTAGACTCCAAGTCTAAAAAACAGAGAGATAGAGATACAGAGAGCTCTTCTAAAAAACTTTGAGAAGAATTCAAAGAGAAAGAAAAAAGGTAAACCTTTGAATAAAAGAAGAATTTCTTTTAAAAAGATCAATGATCTAAGAACAAGATCAAGATCTTGGATAAAAAAAAGGAGAAAAAAGATCAAAAGAAGATCTAACTGAAAAAAAGATAAAACATAAGTAATTTACTTCATTGATTAGATCTTTTGATCTATATAAAGGGCATTGCCTTTTGATGAACCATCGGTTCTTGAATCTTGAGGTAGAACCTCTAAAAAGATTCTTTTCTTTGATCTAAATTAGATCAAGATGCGCTCTGCGCTACTGTACAGTGCCCTGCACTCCTAATTTGCGCTGTTGCGCTCTTGGATTGGCGCAAGTCACCAGAACGCGACACGTGTCAGCAGCGCACTGGCGCAGCGCACTGCGCTAATAGACTTGCGCTCAGTAGAGCGCGCCACGTGTCAGCAGTGCACTAGCGCAGCGCACTGCGCTAACAGACTTGCGCTCACCAGAGTGTGATACGTGTCACCTCCACATCAGTTTGCGTCTTGCGTTCCTCAATCGGCGCAAAGCGCCTGACAGGCCACGTGGCGCGCTGTCAGACCATTGAATGCTCTGCATTATTAAAGAAAAGGGATAGAGCCCAATTAAAAAGGCCTAACAGGCCAAAATAAATGCTATGCATTTAGTTAAAAAGCCCAATGCTGTGCATTATTTTAAAAAGGGGGCAGAGCCCAAGCAAAGGCCTAAACAGGCCAATCATGAACAAAATGTTAAACATTTCCAAATGGACTTAACCCAATTCTGGTCGTAAATCCTCAAATTAAATTGAACTGAGCACGACTGCTCTTTCAAATCAATTTACACCCTGTTCAAGGGTACATCTCTGAACTCCTCTGATATTCATCATTGTAATCCCTCAACGTCGTCAGAGAGGTGACGGGTCCCGACAACCATACATTGATACGGACTGTGGGGTCCTTAAACTCGTGGACTAGTGCGTCCTTAAACCAATATTCGTCCCCAAAATGGGAATGTTGGACCACCATGTCCCTAAACTGGCTGTGGACCATTATGTCCCTAAACTAGAACAATAGAGCCTAAATGCTCTTTTGTCGGATCTAAACGATCCCGTTAAGTTGATCTTAGTCTCATATTAGACTAACGTATCCTTAACAAATGTTTAAGTTGATCTTAGCCTCAAAAATGGCTAACGTATCATTAACCCAAAACCCCAAACCCAAATCTAAGAATATACGGATTTGGACTAATCCACGTCCTTCGGGCGACAACATAAATTAGTCTCCGTATACAATCCACGGGCAACCACAAACAAAACAAACACCTACGACACGAAGTGAACATCTAGAGAAGGAGAAAGTTGTTACTGCGATGCGGTAGCGTAATTAATTGCAGGGGCTTGCGCCTGCAGGGAAGAGCGTCCCCACAATCAAAAACCCCTCAAGCGAGGGGGAATCTGACGAAGTCTGCTACATCGGCCGCATCCGTCTAAACCTCCGATATAGGGTGCCATAAATCAACTTGGCATCTTCGGAGAGGTGGACGGATAAAACCAAATAGCATCTACCCCGAATCTCAGGCAAGACGTCTCTACGTCGCGCCGTCATTCGGAGGAGAACATGTAGCTTTTAAAGTTGTATTATATAGTTAACGCTGTTGTTTGTAGCTTGTTATAGAAAAATACCAGTGTATACGAGAGGAGTCTCAGTAGACCAGAGACTAAGGTGAACGGAATGTACAAGGAACCATTTATGCCATGGTACAACAGCAACGGAATACAGGTTAGGTGTCTTAAATCTTGCAGTCTCGTGCCACTTCTAACACCTTCCGTACCAATCTACCCCTTAAATCTCGCGATTTCTTATTTGTATTGTATTGTAAATTGTATTGTCTTGTATTATAAATTGTATAGATGGATGACTTTTCAAAACCATGATATCAGTAAATGGATGTAACTAGAGAATCATGTAAATGGAAATATATCCATGGTTCGGTTCAGTCAATATAGATTGAATAGATTGAACAGATTGATTATATGGATTCATGAATTCATATTGAATTGTAGTTTGTACTTGAATCATATTCAAGTCAGATTATTTATAATGAGACTCAGTCTGAGTCAGAACAATTAGAAAAGAAATTGAAGTCCTGAATTAGGGTTTGATGATATCGGTAACCGTTGCACATGGGCGGCAGGATTTGTGTTTTTTTCAAAGACGATTACCGTGTTGATAACACTGTTTGTTAAATTGTCTACTTTAAATAGGCAAGCACCCATATCTCCGGCTCCTTGATGCTCAAGAGACTGGTCCCGCTTAAACCTATATTTACTAGGGTCCTTATTATAATTTATAAAACTTGAGGGGGTTTTATGTAAAAATAATTTTGTATAGTTTCCAAAATACACCTCAGGTATTTTATTATCGTCTTTAAAGTTTTCATTGATGTATATTTTATCATTGTGACATTTCTAGTGATTAAAACCTAATTTCATAATATAAGGTATTTAATTTTAAAGAATTGAACTTGTATAGAATTGCATGGTATTTTCATGTAAAATGATTCTTTTGATTTAGAAAAGTTGGAATATTTATATTATATCAAAAATAGATATTTTTATGATATATTTATATAAAATAATTATAATTTATTATTTTTCTAAAAATCTCATTTTCTTAAGATATTTGTATTTTTAAATCTTTCGAGATCGAATGCTCCTTGCGGAGGTCTGCATCTCGCACTACTAAGCCCGAGGATGTTCGATAATCCGCACCATCCCGAACGGGTTCCCCAAAATGAGTTGTAGCGGCGCTTTGCAAAGATTTGTCTAAAATACATAATCTTGTAGAAAAAGGTTTTTATAGTAAAATGTATTTATATGTAAAATTGCATTTTCCCGTATTCTATGTTCCCGAAAACTATCGTGCTATGTTACATATGCGTCTTGTGCGGAGGTAGGTCATTACCTCATGATCTATTTAAAGGTATAGTGTCACGACCCGAAAGTACGGAACGTGACTGACACTTAGATTACGAGACGTCTAAAGGCGTACCATAACCTAAGTCAGCCAAAGCCCAGAAAAACCTAAACCAAAATCAAAAGAGAGTGAAGGAAAACCTTACATGAAAATGATTTTTAAATCAATTAAGTTGCATTGAACCCCTTTTTAAAAACATCAAAAATTTCCGAAAATTTCGGCAGAGTCTCCCTTGTAAATTCTATCCCCCAAAATGGGTACAACAAGATATATAACCTGTAATCACAAAATGGCATCCCCAAACGGGAGCTAGCCCTTCGCCCAAGGCGGATCACAACCACACGCAATATATATATGTAATCTCAAGAAAAAGAGCATAAAGAAATGTGAAATGTAAGAAAACACAACGTCGGCTCAAGTGAGCTCGACCCAAAAGAAACCACATATACACAAATCTCTCAGTCTCATCACTAGGTCGCATATACACATAAGAAGTGGTAGATGGAGAATACTAGATACAAAAATAGTACAAAAGAAAAGAGATAAAAGCACTCTCGCAACCCACCTACGAGCAATGTAGCAAGTCTGAGCAAAAGAAGTCACTAACAAGATAAGCCGCCGCTACTAGGCTGATGAGTCCGACCTGCAAGACACTGTGGCACAACGGGGGTGAGTTGCCAGCTCGTGAGTAGAATATAACATCTAGCAAGGCAATCGTAAGAATGCACGCAAATGCGTCACAGCATGTATGTCCAGATGTGATGTAATACCTCTAGTATGCATGCACATGTATGCAATGTCATTACTAAATCTTTAAGTGTTTTAAATGCTAAGAGTTCTGCATTCTTAACTTTAGAAAAAGAATATCTGTATAATAGCTAAATACCATCAAGAAATCATCTGAAACCCGTGTCTAGCATCGACACCAAATATGAAATCACATCTGTCTCAATGTCTCACTGTATCAATGTCTCAAAATATCGGGCTCCGTCAGTCCGGATCGGCCCACATCATCAAATCTTACGACAACGGTCGGTATCCTCCGGATATCCGCCATGCCAGACATCACCGGTAGGTAGTCTTCCCCTGCCAGGCTCATCATCTACAACTCGATCTTCTTGCCTCGGGGTACCATACCGGGCCCACCATGTACCCGAGACGGTTCATCCACTCCTCGAATCGGGTCTCGAAATCCAACAGAAAACATGAAAAACTCATGGTGGAAGACACATACATCACGAGAAAACCGCAACTTTGTTTTAAAAATGATAAATATAAGCTTTTGTTAAATTCTTGCGGTTTTCCCCAAAAATCCAGAAATCACAGCAATACTGAAATCCTCAAGAAAATCATAATACCCAACATGTTGTATGTGATAAATGTCTATGATATCAAGGTATGCGATGTGATTTGTGGCTAGAAATCTATGTAAGTATGATGATGATGCAAGGTATATATACATGCTATGCGATTTCGTATATCATGTATGATGCAAGTGGTGACACTAAGCTAAACAGGTTCTATGGTGCTCGTGGCATGGAAATTACCAAAGGCGTATGTGTCACATGAATAGTGCGCGTGCAACAGAAGCCAATGGTAATGGAGTTCGTGTCTTACGAAGTGATATCGCACATGTGTATATGAATATCCATGCAATCTAACAGACGATTAGTTATAAGGGTATGCAATGTAAATGAAGGGGTAAGCTAACTAACAATGAAAATCTTGCAAGAAATAAGGTAATCCTAACTAGGGGGCGCCTCGCGCCATCCATACGATTCCCCCATAGATGAATACATCTACTCACCTGAATGCCTCGCTAATCCGATCCGACTACCGCCTTGCCTTTGCGCGCCGCGTCCGATGTTTCCGTGACCGATCCTATAATTGCATAACATACAATATAAGATTACAGGTTCATGAAATGACGCAACTCATAATATGAAAATATCGACACTCTCGAATTTATCACAACGTGCACTCAGTGCGCGGAAAACGCACGAAAATTGCTAAAACCTTAACTAAAATCGCCGTTTCGGGGCAATCATCAAAACTAAAACCCGACTAGACAAAACCCCGCATTCGCGCACACTAATAGTCGTATGAGATGCTAATTATATTGCCAAAATAACACAATTAGATCACCTCCTAAAATTTTAGAAAAACTAGTAAGCAATTAGCATAGTAATATCGATGAAATTGTCGCGATTTAACGGTGTAGCGATCGCTACATCGCATAACCATCCGACCTAATACACTAGATGGCCACAAAACTAATCTAAACACACTTATTCAACTTCAAACCCTAATTAGGGCATCTCCACCTCTCTTGAATTTCAAAAAACCAACCATTACAATAAAATTAACACTTTAAAACACTAAACTAGCTTATTTAAACTACAAATTTAACAACTAGTTTAGGATTTATACCTCCCAAGTGAACCCCAAATTGTACTTGACCTTGAAAGATGCCTCCTTTCACCTTGTTTTAAAACAAATTAGGGTTGGAAAGAGGTGGACAAGGATTATGGTTTGAATTTATGAAGAAAATGGTGTATTTTTGTGGATTTTCATTGATTTTTGTAAGAATTTGAAGGGAAAATGAGAAGGGAAAGTGGGGAGCAGCAGCTGAATGGCTCGGCCAGAGCTAGGAGGGGTGAGTTGTGAGAGATTTGTGTAGAAATTTCTACACAAAAAGTCATTCCCAAGCTCAATTAATGTCCATCACATCAAATTTTCACAAAAAAACCCTTTTTCATTCATTTTTTTGCCATGAAACAACAAATCTTAGAAAGTTTTGGTAAAATTTTTGTTAATACTTAATTTTAGTTTATAATGGTTCCTAAGTGTGTAATTTACCTAATTAAATTTGTATTTATAACTAATTAAATGTATTTTTAAAAGCTTAAAATAATATTAAAAATAATTAATTAAGGAATTTTTTTTAATTAACTAGAAAATTTTAAGTAACATTTTAGTGACCAATTTATAGTAATATATTATCTAAATTTTGTATAATTAGGCCTATAATGAAAAATACCTATTTTGACTTTTTACGGAAAAAGCTGCTAATTCAGCCGATTACCGAAAAACTGCCTAAACGATTTTCGAAGCGTTACAATCTTCCCCCCTAAAAAAAAATTCGGTCCCCGAATTTAGAATTTAACTACGCATACCTTCAAAAAAGATGGGGATATCTCTTCCTCATCTCAACCTCGGTCTCCCAGGTGACCTCCTCGCTGTTCGGGCCACGCCAAAGGATCTTGACGGATGGTATAACCTTCGACCTCAATTTCTTCACCTGCCGATCCAAAATGACCACCGGCTGCTTGGTGAATGAAAGATCACGCTCTAGCTGGATCGTCTGGTGCTGAATCGCATGGGAAGGATCATGAAGGTACTTACGGAGCATCGAAACATGGAACACGGGATGAACATCGGGGAAGCTGGGCGGAAGAGCTAACCGATAAGCGACTGGACCAACACGCTCTAGGATCTCGAAAGGACCAACATATCTAGGACTCAGCTTCCCTTTCCGCCCAAATCTCATCACACCTTTCATCAGAGAGACCTTCAGGAAAACATGATCGCTAACAGCGAACTCGAGTCGGCGACGGCGCCTGTCAGCATATGATTTCTGCCTACTCTGTGCTGACCTCATCCTGTCCCAAATCAGCTGTATCTTCTCGGTCTTCTCCTGTACGATCTGCGGGCCCAAAATACTGCTCTCCCTGAGCTCTGTCCAACACACAGGCGATCGACATCTCCTCCCATATAAAGCCTCGAAAGGTGCCATCTGAATCGTCTCCTGGAAGCTATTATTGCAGGAAAACTCGATCAAGGGCAAATGACGATCCCAGCTACCACCGAAATCTAAAACACAAGCTCTGAGCATGTCCTCAAGAGTCTGAATAGTACGCTCCGACTGATCATCAGTCTGCGAATGAAAGGCTGTGCTAAAACTCAATCGGGTGCCCAATGCTTCCTGAAGTTTCTGCCACAATCGGTTGGTAAACTGGGTGCCCCGGTCGGACACGATGCAAGTCGGAACACCATGCAGTCGTACTATCTCATCAATATAAACCTGGGCGTACTGAGAAAATCCAAAAGTGGTCTTTACTGGCAGGAAGTGAGCCGCTTTCGTCAGTCGATCCACAATCACCCAAATAGAGTCATACCCTCGACTGGTCCTGGGTAGACCCACAATGAAGTCCATGGAGACCTGCTCCCACTTCCATTCAGGGATGGGCAAAGGTTGTAACTCGCCGGCTGGCCTCTGGTGCTCGGCCTTGACTTACTGACAAGTCAGGCATCTCGACACAAAGTCTGTAACATCCTTCTTCATTCCGTCCCACCAGTAAACCTCTCTCAAATCACGGTACATCTTGGTGGAACATGGATGCACACTGTATACTGATCTATGTACCTCCTCGAGAATATCGTGCCTTAGTCCCTCAGAATCTGGTACGCACAGTCGAGTCCCAAATCGAAGTATCCCCTGATCATCAATCACGAACTCAGAAACTCTGCCCTGCCGAATCTGCTCAATAATCTCTAAAATACGGGCATCGCCGGACTGTGCCTCGCGGATACGATCAAGTAACTATGGGCGTGCTATGAAATGGGCCAGCTGTCCCCCGGTAGGAGTAAACTCGAACTGCGCTCTGCCGTTACATAAAATCTGCCAATCCGCCGTCGACTGCATCTGTACTGCGCTCAAACAAGATAGACTACCTCCGGGCCTCCTACTCAAAGCATCTGCCACCACATTCGCCTTGCCCGGATGGTATAAAATCTCGCAGTCATAATCCTTCACCAACTCCATCCAACGGCGCTGTCTCAGATTCAGATCTCGCTGCTGAAAGATATACTTCAAACTCTTGTGGTCAGTGAATATCTGGCACGACTCGCCGTATAGGTAATGTCTCCAGATCTTAAGTGCAAATACCACTGCAGCCATCTCTAAATCATGAGTGGGGTAGTTCTGTTCGTGTTTCCTCAGCTGCCGAGAAGCATACGCGATAACTCTGTCTTGCTGCATCAATACACAGCCCAGGCCTACTCGAGAAGCATCACAATATACCACGAACCCGCCTGATCCTGAAGGCAATGCTAACACTGGTGCAGTAGTCAGACGAGTCTTCAACTGCTGGAAACTATCCTCACATGCCTGGGTCCAATCAAAAGGAACCCTCTTCTGGGTCAATCCAGTCAACGGTGCAGCAATGCGGGAGAAATCCTGGACAAAACGTTGATAATAGCCGGCCAGACCTAGAAAACTGCGAACCTCTGTAACTGATACTGGTCTAGGCCAACGCTGAACTGCCTCGATCTTCTTCGGGTCCACACAAATACCATCTCTCGTCACCACATGACCCAAGAAGTCGACACTGTCTAACCAGAATGCGCACTTGGAAAATTTGGCGAACAGCTGATGCTCCCTCAAAGTCTGCAATGTGATACGTAAGTGCTGCTCATGCTCCTCCCGGCTCCGAGAATAAACCAAGATGTCGTCAATGAACACAATAATGAACTGATCGAGATACGGCCGGAATACACGGTTCATCAAATCCATAAATGCTGCCGGGGCATTAGTAAGCCCGAACGACATCACCAAGAACTCATAATGACCATATCGAGTACGGAAAGCGGTCTTCGGAATATCCTCCTTCCGAACCCGCAACTGGTGATAACCTGACCGTAAATCAACCTTCGAGAAAAACCCTGCACCCTGGAGCTGATCGAATAAGTCATCAATGCGGGGTAGGGGATATCTGTTCTGCACAGTAACCCGGTTCAGCTGACGATAATCAATGCATAAACGCATACTTCCGTCCTTCTTCCTAACAAACAAGACGAGAGCACCCCAAGGTGACACACTCGGTCGGATAAGCCTTTTGTCCAGCAAGTCCTGTAACTGATCCTTTAGCTCTCTCAGCTCCGTCGGGGCCATCCGATAAGGCGGTATAGAGATAGGCCCCGTGCCGGGGATCAGGTCGATGCAGAACTCAATCTCGCGCTCTGGTGGCAGACCAGGCAGCTCGTCAGGGAATACATTAGGAAACTCTCTCACAACAGGGACTTGGTCCAACGGAACCTCTGTGGAGCTAGTATCACAAACATAGGCTAAGAATCCCTGACACCCTTTCCTTAAGAGCTGACCAGCGCGAAGAGAAGAAATCAAGCTGGAAAGGGTAGCGCTACGATCTCCCTGAATAATAAGAACCGTCTCACCAGGAAAATTGAATCTGACTGCTTTCTCACGGCAGTCCACGGATGCATAACAGGTGGCTAGCCAGTCCATACCAAGAAGAATGTCAAAGTCTAGCATATCGAGGAGAATCAAATCGACTAAAGAATCCCTCTCCCTGATACGAACAGGACACGATCGGTACACGAAACGGGCAATAAACGACTCGCCTACTGGTGTAATAACGACAAGCGGCTGATCTAACAGAGAAGACTCTCGACCCAACCTCGGTGCAAAGTACGTGGATACATAGGAATGTGTGGAGCCTGGATCAAATAATACCCGTGCATCAAAAGAACAAACTGGCAGAGTACCTGTCACGACGGCATTGGATGCCTGTGCATCCTGAGGAGTCAACGCGAACACTCGGGCCTGTCCACCACTAATAGCTGGCTGTCCTCTGCCTCTACCTCGGCCTCTGCCTCTGTCGCCTCGTCCTCTCTGAACCGAACCGCCACGCCCACGACCTCTAGGAACCTCTGGCTGGCGTGGAGCATCATCAGGAGTAGGAAGTAGAGCTCTCTGAGGAGGTGGTGAGGATGGTAAGGTCACATGCGGGACTGTCGCTGCGCCCTGGCGCCCTATGGTACAGTCTCTGACACGGTGGTACTGACTCCCACACCGAAAACATCCTGGAGACGACTGCCCGGTCTGTGGATATGAACCAAATAACCGACCTCGTCTCAATCCTCTGCCTCCACCATCTCCCGGAAATAATCTATCGCGGTGTCTACCCATCTGCCGCTGAGCTAGCGTATCAGTACGGATCCTCTTCGGCCCAGAAACGACCGGAGTCTCAGAAATACGCTCCTCCAAAAGTAAGGCTGCATCCATCACGGCTGCGTATGTATCAAAGTGCTGGGTGCCGATGGCAAGGAATAGCTGTGTATCAAGCCCTCGCACAAACCTCTTTATTCTCTTCTCTTCTGTATCTACTAGGTAAGGAGCATATCGAGACAACTGGGTAAACTGTATATCATACTCCGACACTGTCATCCCAGGAGTCTTGCGCAGAGACTCAAAACTACAGGCTCGAGCATCTCGGACACTCTTCGGAAGAAAACGGGAAAGAAATGCAGCTGTAAACTCGTCCCAGGTCATAGAAGGTAGACCTGCAGCTCGGCCTCTCTCTACTGAATCGTACCATGTCTAGGCAAGACCCTCTAGACGAAAACTCGCAAACTCTACCAATCTATCATCAGAACACCTCAACGAACGGCAAATCCGAGCCATCCTATCAAGAAATGCCTGTGGGTCCTCTGTCGCATCTGTACCGGTAAAAGCTAGAGGTCTCAATCTCATGAACTCCTGTAGTGAAACAGGGATAGTCTCCGTAGTAGCAGGAGCGACCATCTGTGCAACAGGTACAATCGTGGTCTGTGCGGTGGAAGGAACGTCCTCGGATCTCTGTGCCCGACTGGACTCAACTAAAGATCCCATCATCTGTCGCAACTCCTGCATACCGGCCTCTAATATGGCAATACGGTCAGGATAAGGCGGATCAATATGACCCTGAGGGGTAGGCGTATCCTCCCGCTCGATCCTCGCCTCAGACGAGCCCGCTCGAATCTCATCCCTAGCGGCAGCCCGCTGAGCTCTCGTAGTCTTTGGCGGCATCGAAGCTGGAATAAGAAACAGGACTGATAAGAACATTGCAATTGAATCAAGGAATGCAAGGAATCAAGAAAGGAAATACAAGCAATTATGTCCTAAGGTCACTTAGGTGGAGTACCGTATCGTAAGTATGCCGCGGATCATACCCACGCTACACCACTCTGCTTAAGTCACCTACCCCATCTACCAAGGTCGTCCTACACTCAGGAAGGTAAAACCTACTCTCTGATACCAACTTTGTCATGACCCGAAAGTACGTAACGTGACTGGCACTTAGATTACGAGACGTCTAAAGGCGTACCGTAACCTAAGTCAGCCAAAGCCCAGAAAAACCTAAACCAAAATCAAAAGAGAGTGAAGGAAAACCTTACATGAAAACGATTTTTAAATCAATTAAGTTGCACTGAACCCCTTTTTAAAAACATCAAAAATTTCCGAAAATTTCTGCAGAGTCTCCCTTGTAAATTCTATCCCCCAAAATGGGTACAACAAGATATATAACCTATAGCCACAAAATGGCATCCCCAAGCGGGAGCTAGCTCTTCGCCCAAGACGGATCACAACCACACGCAATATATATATGTAATCTCAAGAAAAAGAGCATAAAGAAATGCGAAATGTAAGAAAACACAACGTCGGCTCAAGTGAGCTCGACCCAAAAGAAACCACATATACACAAATCTCTCAGTCTCATCACTAGGTCGCATATACACATAAGAAGTGGTAGATGGAGAATACTAGATACAAAAATAGTACAAAAGAAAGGAGATAAAAGCACTCTCGCAACCCACCTACGAGCAATGTCGCAAGTCTGAGCAAAAGAAGTCACTAACAAGATAAGCCGCCGCTACTAGGCTGATGAGTCCGACCTGTAAGACACTGTGGCACAACGGGGGTGAGTTGCCAGCTCGTGAGTAGAATATAACATCTAGCAAGGCAATCGTAAGAATGCACGCAAATGCGTCACAGCATGTATGTCCAGATGTGATGTAATACCTCTAGTATGCATGCACATGTATGCAATGTCATTACTGAATCTTTAAGTGTTTTAAATGCTAAGAGTTCTGCATTCTTAACTTTAGAAAAAGAATATCTGTATAATAGCTAAATACCATCAAGAAATCATTTGAAACCCGTGTCAAGCATCGACACCAAATATGAAATCACATCTGTCTCAATGTCTCACTGTATCAATGTCTCAAAATATCGGGCTCCATCAGTCCGGATCGGCCCACATCATCAAATCTCACGACAACCGTCGGTATCCTCCGGATATCCGCCGTGCCAGACATCACCGGTAGGTAGTCTTCCCCTGCCAGGCTCATCGTCTACAACTCGATCTTCTTGCCCCGGGGTACCATACCGGGCCCACCATGTACCCGAGACGGTTCATCCACTCCTCGAATCGGGTCTCGAAATCCAACAGAAAACATGAAAAACTCATGGTGGACGACACATACATCACGAGAAAACTGCAACTTTGTTTTAAAAATGATAAATATAAGCTTTTGTTAAATTCTTGCGGTTTTCCCCAAAAATCCAGAAATCACAGCAATACTGAAATCCTCAAGAAAATCATAATACCCAACATGTTGTATGTGATAAATGTCTATGATATCAAGGTATGCGATGTGATTTGTGGCTAGAAATTTATGTAAGTATGATGATGATGCAAGGTATATATACATGCTATGCGATTTCGTATATCATGTATGATGCAAGTGGTGACACTAAGCTAAACAGGTTCTCTGGTGCTCGTGGCATGGCAATTACCAAAGGCGTGTGTGTCACATGAATAGTGCGCGTACAACAGAAGCCAATGGTAATGGTGTTCGTGTCCTACGAAGTGATATCGCATATGTGTATATGAATATCCATGCAATCTAACAGACGATTAGTTATAAGGGTATGCAATGTAAATGAAGGGGTAAGCTAACTAACAATGAAAATCTTGCAAGAAATAAGGTAATCCTAACTAGGGGAAGCCTCGCGCCATCCAGACGATTCCCCCATAGATGAATACATCTACTCACCTGAATGCCTCGCTAATCCGATCCGACTATCGCCTTGCCTTTGCGCGCCGCGTCCGATGTTTCCGCGACCGATTCTATAATTGCATAACATACAATATAAGATTACAGGTTCATGAAATGACGCAACTCATAATATGAAAAGATCGACACTCTCGAATTTATCACAACGTGCACTCAGTGCGCGGAAAACGCACGAAAATCGCCAAAACCTTAACTAAAATCGCCGTTTCGGGGCAATCGTCAAAACTAAAACCCGACTAGACAAAACCCCGCATTCGCGCACACTAATAGTCGTATGAGATGCTAATTATATTGCCAAAATAAAACAATTAGATCACCTCCTAAAATTTTAGAAAAACTAGTAAGCAATTAGCATAGTAATATCGATCAAATTGTCGCGATTTAACGGTGTAGCGATCGCTACATCGCATAACCATCCGACCTAATACACTAGATGGCCACAAAACTAATCTAAACACACTTATTCAACTTCAAACCCTAATTAGGGCATCTCCACCTCTCTTGAATTTCAAAAAACCAACCATTACAATAAAATTAACACTTTAAAACACTAAACTAGCTTATTTAAACTACAAATTTAACAACTAGTTTAGGATTTATACCTGCCAAGTGAACACCAACTTGCACTTGACCTTGAAAGATGCCTCCTTTCACCTTGTTTTAAAACAAATTAGGGTTGGAAAGAGGTGGACAAGGATTATGGTTTGAATTTATGAAGAAAATGGTGTATTTTTGTGGATTTTCATTGATTTTTGTAAGAATTTGAAGGAAAAATGAGAAGGGAAAGTGGGGAGCAGCAGCTGAATGGCTCGGCCAGAGCTAGGAGGGGTGAGTTGTGAGAGATTTGTGTAGAAATTTCTACACAAAAAGTCATTCCCAAGCTCAATTAATGTCCATCACATCAAATTTTCACAAAAAAAACCCCTTTTCATTCATTTTTTTTGCCATGAAACAACAAATCTTAGAAAGTTTTGGTAAAATTTTTGTTAATACTTAATTTTAGTTTATAATGGTTCCTAAGTGTGTAATTTACCTAATTAAATTTGTATTTATCACTAATTAAATGTATTTTTAAAAGCTTAAAATAATATTAAAAATAATTAATTAAGAATTTTTTTTTAATTAACTAGAAAATTTTAAGTAACATTTTAGTGACCAATTTATAGTAATATCTTATATAAATTTTCTATAATTAGGCCTATAATGAAAAATACCTATTTTGACTTTTTACGGAAAAAGCTGCTAATTCAACCGATTACCGAAAAACTGCCTAAACGATTTTCGAAGCGTTACATATAGCAAGAAATATGATATTTAATGTCAAAACTAAATTATATGGTATTTTACTGAAAAAGTGTGATAAAAATTGCAATATGATATATTTTTGCTTTGAAACTTGTTCATAATGTTTTGTTAATGTTTAATAGTTAAGATGTGAGGGTTTGGTATGTTGTATTTAAGTAAATTGGAACTTTTTAAAGAAAGCCGAATCGGAAGTCAGATTAACTCCGCTTCCGTCTGGTTTTAAAAATACGAGTTTTATGAATAGAAAGGAGAAGAGGGAGGAGGGGCTTACTGGATTGGTGATTATAAAAGAGGAAGAGAGTGGTACGAGGCGCCGGTGCGTCGTTTCTTTTCCAGGAGCTCCTAGGGTTGTCGTCGGAAGTTCGTCGAAACTTCGCCCTTTGCTAACTCCACTTGTACACAAAGGTTCTAGAGAATTTTCTTGAGAGTTTGGACAGAATTTATGATTGAGGGGTGTGTGAGATGGAGTGGTATTTATAGGAAAAGATTGGGGTTAGGGTTTAATAGAAAAAAATGCATTTAAATTGCATTAAAAATAGTTTTAATTGTATTTTAATTCCTCTAGAATAATACAGAGAAATTAAACATGATAAGGGTTATAAGGAGACCAAAAGACATAGGAGTTCAGAAGGGAGAATCGGAGTCAGGCTGAGTCAACCCGGCCTCCCCGGCCTAGTCAGCCGAGTTGCCGGCCCGAGTCAGCCGAGTCAGGCTGGGGCTCATCACCACGTGTCCACCGTCGGTTGGTCTTTCTCCTGGGTCAGTTTGTTTTATATGTGAGTTTTGGTTTTTACGAGTTATGCATGTGTCGGCTCTTAGGCTTCTAAAAATTTAAAAGAAAATTAATCAAAAAATAATGTGGCTAATGGGATTTGAATTCTGATACTTTGGTTCAGCAGTGCAACGTCTTACCAATGAGCTACAAGCTCCTTCTTCCTATTAAAAGGCAAAACAAATACTTATAGTACTCACAGGAAATGTAAATACCCCAAGTATACATTAACTTTTAAATCAATTTTATGTACACTAAAATTGGAGTTGTTACAGTCTATCCTTCTTACAAAAATTTCGTTCTCAAAATTTACAATTTATTTTAAGGAATAGTTTACAAATAGGTGAGGATATCTTGTACGCATCTCATCTTCCCTTTCCTAAGTCGATTCTCCTAGAGTGTCTTTTCTCCATATCACTTGAACCAAGTTGACTTCCTTGTTCCGAAATGACTTCACTTTTCTATCCAGGATCTCCATAGGTTGTTACTCACAAGATAAGTCGGGTTGTACAATGAGCTCGGAATCGAGAATGTGGCTGGGGTCACTCATATACCTTCTGATTTGGGATATGTGGAACACATTATGCACTCCTTCCAATGAAGGTGGAAATGCCAAGCAGTATGCCATTTCGCCGACTCGTTCGAGTATGTCGAACGGTCCAATGTATCTCGGACTTAGCTTACCCCGTCTTCCAAATCGAATCACTTCGCGGTTCGGAGATATCTTTAAGAATATGTGATCTCCTGACTGGAACTCTAAGTGACGTCTCTTTGCATCAGCCCAGTGCTTCTGTCGATCTTGGGCTATGCATATTCTTTCCCTGATAGTACGAACCACATCAACAGTTGCTACTATCATCTCAGGTCCAAAGAGTTTCCGATCTCCGATGTCATCCCAACTTAATAGCGATTGACACTTCCTACCATAGAGTGCTGCAAAATGTGTCATTCCGATACTTGCTTGGTAGCTGTTGTTGTATGAAAACTCCACAAGATGTAGGCGATCTTCCCACAATCCTCCGAAGTCTCACATACACGCACCGAGCATATCCTCCAAGATCTGAATAGTTCGCTTAGACTGACCATCTGTTTGTGGATGATAAGCTATGCTGAAATTCAAACTTATTCCCAAGCTCGCTTGCAGACTCTGCCAAAATTGTGATCGGAACCTGGTGTCACGATTGGAGACAATGCAGACCGGTACTCTATGAAGTCGTACAATTTCCTGTATGAGTTCATGGGTATCAGAGATAGTACATATTTGAAGAGCTTAAATCTTACTTAGATTCTTACCTTTATGTACTTCCTTGCTAATGTCTCAGTTGATTGGCCAACTTGAAATGGGATAAAGTGAGCCGACTTTGTGAGTCGATCCACAATAACCCATACCGCATCGTTACCCTTTGTGCTGCGAGAGAGTGCAGTCATAAAATCCATTGTGATGTGTTGCCACTTCCATTCTGGGATCGGTAACGGTTGAAGTAATCCAGATGTCCTGTGATATTCAGCCTTTGCTTGCTGACACACCAAGCATTTAGCGACGCTTCTGGCTACTTCACGCTTCATTCCATACCACCAGTAATTCTGACGTAGATCTTGGTACATATTTGTACCTCCAGGGTGTACTGGGTAGGGAGAGTTGTGAGCTTTTTTCATTGACTCTTCCCGAACAGAACTTTTTGGTACACATAATATGCTGCCGTATCTCAAAGATCCATCTTCATGGATGATGAAGTCTGTTCTGAGTCCATTCTCCACTTGTTCTCTAATCTTTTGCAACTTAGCATCACTTGCTTGAGCTGCTTTGATCTGATTGACAATGATAGACTGAACTTGTAAATTCATCAAACTTGAAGTGTTACCTGGTATGACTACTTCAATCTCCATCTGATACAAGTCTTGTTGCAGTTTCCACTGAGCGGTGAGATTCATTGCTAATGGTTGGCGATTAAGGGCATCAGGTACCACATTCACCTTCCCTGGGTGATATTGCAGATTGATGTCAAAGTCCGCCATGAGTTTTAACCATCGTCTCTGCCACATATTAAGCTCTTTCTGAGTAAATACATATTTCAGACTCTTGTGATCTGTGTATATGTTCACTCGCTCACTAAGAAGATAATGGCGCCAAATCTTAAGAGTAAAGATAACGGTTGCCAACTCCAAATCATACGTCGGATAATTGCGCTCATGAATCTTCAGCTGTCTTGAAGCATAAGACACAACCTTACCGTGCTGATGTAGAATACATCCTAATCCCTTACTGGATGCATCGCAATGCACTTCGAAACCTCCAGATTGATCCGGTATAATAAGAATAGGCGCTGATGTCAACCTTGACTTGAGTTCTACGAAAGCTTGTTCGCATGCTTCTGACCACACAAAGTCTTCATCTTTACGTATAAGCTTGGTCAGGGGTGTTGCTATCTTCGAAAACCCTTCAATGAACCTTGTGTAATATCCAGCTAGACCCAAGAAATTTCGAATATCCTTCACTGACTTTGGTGTCGGCCATTCGCTTACTGCTGAAACTTTCGCTGGATCCACAGAGATTCCTTCGCCTGATACGATATGTCCAAGAAAACCAACTTGATCTAGCCAAAAATCGCACTTGCTGTACTTGGCATATAATTGATGTTGTCGTAGAGTTTCCAGGACAATTCGTAGGTGTTCGGTGTGTTCTTTCCGGCTCTTAGAATACACCTGAATGTCGTCAATGAAGATGACAATAAACCTGTCTAAGTACTCTCGGAAAACTTGATTCATCAGATTCATGAATATTGCTGGTGCGTTGGTCACTCCAAATGGCATCACAAGAAATTCGTAATGTCCATAACGAGTTCTGAAAGCCGTTTTATGAATATCAGCTTCTTTGACCTTCACCTGATGATAACCTGAACGAAAATCTAACTTGGAGAAAACACAAGATCCACTTAGTTGATCGAATAAATCGTCGATACGCGGTAGTGGATACTTGTTCTTTATCGTTACTTCGTTCAAGGCTCTATAATCAATGCACATTCTGTATGAACCTTCCTTCTTTTTCACAATTAATACTGGTGATTCCCAACTTGAAGTGCTGGGACGAATCCATCTTTTCGCCAATAATTCGTCTAACTGAGTTCGGACTTCCTTCAAACCTTCCGGACTTAATCGATAAGGTGCTTTGATTACCGGTTGTGCTCCAGGTATAAATCAATGCTGAATTCAAGAGCTCGATCGGGAGGCAAACCTGATATATCGTCAGGAAACACATCTTCGAACACTCGAACCACTTCTGGCTTTGATCCTTCCTCTACTTGAGTTGCTGCAATTACTGCCTGCTTGGTTTCGCCTTGTAAGTACTTGGATCCAGAGTACGGTCTCCACTTTTGAAATAAAAGACCTGATGGTCTGGAATCTTAAATACTACCCTCCTTTGACGACAGTCAATGGTAGCATAAAATGTTCCGAGCTAATCAATACTTAAAACCACATCAAAGTTCGGTATGTCCAGCACCTTGAAGTCAGCGTAGAATTCTCTGCTGCAGACGACTACTGGACACAAGTTGTATCCCATTGTTGCCTTTAGAACGCCATTTCCTGAACTGACATTCCAGCTGGATACAAGCGGTACATAAAGCAGTGAGATGCTCCAGTATCGAAGAGTGCTAGTGCAGGAAGTGAGGCTACTAAGATTGTACCTAAGGTATGCGGGATATGTTTTAGGTATAGAGAAAATATGTAGGTAGGTTTTAAGACTGAAAGAAAAGGTTGAGAGGAAAAGATTACCAGTGATAACTTGGCTAATGGCCTCAGCTTCTTCTACTGTCATCGTGAAAGCCTGTCGCCGTGGTACATTCCTTATGTCCGGAAGAGCATTCCTCGGAACGTTCCGTTGAGCTTGATGGAACTGACGAGGAGGAGGTGCAGTCGGTAGTCCTCTAAGTGGTGGAGCAGGGAGAGCGAGTCTTGGAGCAGGTGCCTGAAGGGCTAGTCTCTGCTGATAAGTGATTGCTGGCCTAGGTGCAGCAATTGGGTTGTGTCTTTAGGGACAAGACCCAATATCATGAGTAGCTGAGCCGCAGACTAAGCAAAGACGGTTGGCTCGCCGACAGTCTTTCATCATATGTCAACTCTCTTGCAGTAGGTACAAAAGGCTGGGTTGGGCCTGTTGTTCGGTACTCCCGGTCTCCTTGGCACAAAAGATGGCTTTGATGAGGCTCCTCCTGCCATCTGATTGGCAGAGCGCTTAACTACAGCAGATTGAGATCTGCCCCTCATCTTTACCATTGCCTTATAACGGCGGGCAGCTTTCAGAGCCGATTCATGAGTCGGAAAATCTCCTGTGGCCAGTGCAGCCTGGATCTCTGAATCTAAACCTTAATGAAATCGACAGGCTCTGATCTCATCCGTCGGTATCAGGTGTGCCGCAAATCTGTTAAAGTATTGTGTTAGCTATGTAGTATGTGATTTATTGAAAAAAATCGAATTATTGAGACATATCTTACCGACTGAGCATAGTGAACTCAGCGTCATATTCATCTACTGACTTGGTCCACATTGAACCTTGTTGCAGATGGATAAACTGCTGTTCCATGTCGAACCTGGCAGTTTCAGGAAAGTATTTTGCAACGACCATGTCTCGGAAAGTCTTCCATTCGATGTATTGATCAAGACGGCTTTCTTCCGCCTTCCACCAGATCTGTGCATTGTCCGTGAGCTGCAGTTTCGCAATACGGGCCCAAGCTATCTCTGGCACTTGTGCTGCTGCCAGATCATCTTCGATACTCTGAGCCCATTCCTCAGCTTCTAGAGGGCTCTCTTTTCCTGCAAACTGTTTGGGGTGCAAAGCTCTGAATTGCTTCACCCCAGGTGCTTCTGTCTCAGGACGGTTCATTAAAAGAGCAGTTTGTTGCCACTGTCCTTCTAGAAGGCCGCGGATTGCCTCAAGCAGAACCGTCTGCTCGTTGATCGGAGTAGGGACGGCAGGTGTGAGTGGTGGTGGTGGAGGTGTGTTGTTGACATTGGTGCTGGTGTTGTTTGGGGAATCCATAACCTTGAATGAAAATTTTTGGGTTAGGACAGATTCAAAGTTTATGAAATGATAAGATTCAAGGAGTATGAATTGCAAAGAATGTTTTCAGTTGCTGGTTCTTGTATTATATTGCATAGGTTGTCTACGAAAAACTGAACTGCATGGTAGGGTTCTATACAGCTCTGACCTGCATGGGCCACCAACAAAACCTGTCACGTCCCGCTTCCCGATGTACTGCGAAGGGGACGCGACGAGGCCGCTACGTATTTACTCAGAAGTAAATACGCTAAGCGTAACTAAGCAATATAAAAGAAATATACACAAGAGACAAAAGTAATGAACAACAACTTTATTTATTAACATTCTTTTGTACAATGTATGGAAAAGTAAATACATTTGAATGAAAGCAATGCCTAAACAGTGGCATAACAGAAAAGGAAAGTACTGAAATGAAATGTGTACAATGAATCTACAGCTCTGGGTCGTAGACCAGCTGATCCAAATCCTCGCTGGTAGGCTTGATCTCCTGAAGGTCCAGATCACCTGACAACATTCCAAAGAATAAAGAGAAGGAATGTCGTCAGCGAACAATCGCTCGGTAAGTCCTAAAAATAAGGGATAAGTAGAATAGACAGAGAGAGAATGTAGCTTTTAAAGTTGTATTATATGGTTAACGCTGTTGTTTGTAGCTTGGTAGAAAAAGATGCCAGTATATACGAGAGGAGTCTCAGTAGACCAGAGACTAAGGTGAACGGAATGTACAAGGAAACGTTTATGCCACGGTACAACAACAATGGAATACAGGTTAGGTGTCTTAAATCTTGCAGTCTCGTGCCACTTCTAACACCTTTCATACCAATATACCTCTTAAACCCCGCGATATCTTGTTTGTATTGTATTGTAAATTGTATTGTCTTATATTATAAATTGTACAGATGGATGACTTGCCGAAACCATGATATCAGTAAATGGATGTAACTGGAGAATCATGTAAATAGAAGTATATCCATGGTTCGGTTCGGTCAATATCGATTGAATAGATTGAACAGATTGATAATATGGATTCATATTGAATTGTAGTTTGTATTTGAATCGTATTCCAGTCAGATTATTTATAATGAGACTTTGTCTGAGTCAAAACAATTAGAAAAGAAATTGAAGTCCTGAATTAGGTTTTGATATTATCGGTAACCGCTGCATATGGGCTGCAGGATTTATGTCTTTTTCAAAAATGATTACCGTGTTGATAACACCGTTTGTTAAGTTGTCTACCTTAAATAGGCAAGCATCCATATCTTCGGCTCCTTGAGGCTCAAGAGACTGGTCCTGTTTAAACCTATATTTACTAGGGTCCTTATTGTAATTTATAAAACATGAGAGGGTTTTATGTAAAAATAATTTTGTATAGTTTTCCAAAAAACACCTCAAGTATTTTATTATCGTCTTTAAAGTTTTCATTGATGTATATTTTATCATTGTGACATTTCTAGTGATTAAAACCTAATTTCATAATATAAGGTATTTAATTGTAAAGAATTGAACTTGTATAGAATTGCATGGTATTTTCATGTAAAGTGATTCTTTTGATTTAGAAAAATTGGAATATTTATATTATATCAAAAATAGATATTTTGATGATATATATATATATATATAATAATTTTAATTTATTATTTTTCTAGAAATCTCATTTTTTTAAGATATTTGTATTTTTAAATCTTTCGAGACCGAATGTTCCTTGCGGAGGTCTGTATCTCGCACTACTAAGCCCGAGGATGTGCGATAATTCGCACCATCCCGAACGGGTTCCCCAAAATGGGTTATAGCGGCGCTTTGCAAAGATTTGTTTAAAATACATAATCTTGTAGAAAAAGGTTTTTATAGTAAAAGGTATTTATGTGTAAAATTGCATTTTCCCGTATTCTATGTTCCCGAAAGGTATCATGCTATGTTACATATGCGTGTTGTGCGGAGGTAGGTCATTACCTCGTGATCTATTTAAAGGTATAGCAAGAAATATGATGTTTAATATCAAAACTAAACTATATGGTATTTTACTGAAAAAGTACGATAAAAATTGCAATATGAAATATTTTGCTATGAAACTTGTTCATGATATTTTGTTAATGTTTAATAGTCAAGATATAAGGGTTTGGTATGTTGTATTTAAGAAAATTGGAACTTTTTAAAGAAAACCGAATCGGAAGTCGAATTAACTTCGCTTCCGTCGGGTTTTAGAAATACGAATTTTATGAATAGAAAGGAGAAGAGGGAGGAGGGACTTACTGGATTGGTGATTAGAAAAGAGGAAGAGGGAGTGGTAGGAGGTGCCGGTGTGTCGTTTCGTCTCCGAGAGCTCCTAGGGTTGTTGTTGGAAATTCGTCGAAGTTTCGCCCTTCGCTAACTCCACTTGTACACAAAGATTCTAGAGAATTTTCTTGAGAGTTTGGACAGAGTTTATGAGTGAGGAGTGCGTGAGATAGAGTCGTATTTATAGGAAAAGATTAGGGTTAGGATCGGATAGAAAAAATTGCATTTAAATTGCATTAAAAATAGTTTTAATTGTATTTTAATTCCACTGGAATAATGCAGGGAAATTAAACATGACAGGGGTTATAAGGAGATCAAAAGACACAGGAGTTCAGAAGGGAGAATCGGAGTCAGGCCGAGTCAACCCGGCCTCGCCGGCCGAGTTGCCGGCCCGAGTCGGCCGAGTCGGGCCGGGGCTCGTCGCCACGTGTCCACCGTCGGTTGGTCTTTCTCCTGGGTCAGTTTGTTTTATATGTGATTTTTGGTTTTTACGAGTTATGCACTTGTAGACTCTTGGGCTTCTAGAAATTTAAAAGAAAATTAATCAAAAAATAATGTGGCTAATGGGATTTGAACTCTGGTGCTTTAGTTTAACAGTGCAAGGTCTTACTAATGAGCTACAAGCTCCTTCTTGCTATTAAAAGACAAAACAAATACTTATAGTACTCACAGGAAATGTAAATACCCCAAGTATACATTAACTTTTAAATCAATTTTATGTATACTAAAATTGGTGTTGTTACACGTACAAAAATTGCCCGGAGGCTCGCTAAAAAGAAAAAATAGAAGAGCTCATGCAGCAGGCTCCGCCGGGACCTCGCCTTGTTCGGCACCGCCCTCAGGGGCCGGGGTTTCTGCTTCCGTAGCCGCCCCGCTTCAGGCGCCAGCCGCCTGTGGCGTTTCTACCAAGAGAGGGACCCGAGCATGGAGCTCACCTTCCGCAAACTCCGACATCAACTCCTTGAAGGCGTCGAAGGCTGCATGCCAAACGATGGCGGAGGCTTCGCCGAGATCAGTGTAGAACTGGTCTGACTCTTTGTACGCATCCATCGACTTGCGGTCCCGAAGCTCGGAGATCTTCACGGCCTCAAGTACAGCCTCGGTCTCCTTCTTGCTGGCGTCCTTCGCCTTCTTCATTAAAGCATGGCGCCTACCCAGCTCCTCCAACATGCCCTACATGGCTTGGTGGAACTCGCCCAGGAGCCGGTAGGACTCTTGGCTCTTCGAGAGCATGCGCTCCCCGGCAGCCAACCGGGTCTCAAGGGTGGCCGTCTTCTCCTTCTCCCACAGCAGCTGGAGACGCAGATCCTCCGCCTCCGAAGACGATTCTCCCACCTTCCTCATGGCCGGGGAGATCTCCTCGGCTTCCATGTTAACGATGAGGGCGCGGTGTTGGAGGACCTAAGAAAAGCAACAGATGGATTTAGAAGTGTCCGGGCTAAGAAAGTGCAATCAAGACAACAACTGAACGAATACCGACCTAAACGGCCTCCTGAGTGATTGCAGCCACTTGGGCCTTCAAGGTCCCTTGCGGAATCTTTCCCCGGTCGACTTCTCTATGTCCGTGAGCAAGCTGTCGGCGACGGAAAGCACCGAGAGGACCACGAAGCAGACGTCCCCCTCCTGCACCAGAATCCCCTCAGGGATGTCAGTCGGCGGCGTGCGGGAGACCGTCCTTTTCCTCTTGAGGGGAACCTCGGTCACCTCCTCCTCTCCCCTCGCCCGGGGTTCCGGGTCTTGGGCGTGCTTCTGGCCGCCCCCACGACGGTCATCGGGGGCCTGGGACACTGCGGAGGACTTCGTCGGTGGAGATGGTTTCAAGGGAGAGCTCGGGCCTGCTCGGGATAAGGTCACGCCCCCGGCCTTCTTATAGGCTGTAGCGCCAATGACAGCAAGGATCTTAGCGCGGTCCATTTGCCTTGCCAAAAAAAAAGTGCACGAGAAGATTAGTGATGTTAGAAGGGCAAAAAGAAAATTACTCAAGTTTAAACATATCGTCCAATCTCCTAACTTACCTACAAAATGTACGGGGCTGAGCCCGGCCCAGCTAAAGACCTGCTCAGAAAGGAGGACGTCGGCCCGCCGGATCGGCTCCCATATGGATACCACCCTCACCTCGGGCGAGGACAACTGCTTCACCTTCGGGCAATCAACCCTGTGCCACTGTGCAGGCACAAGCCAATCCTCTCCCTCTGGTGGCCCGACGAAGACGAATTTCTCCTTCCATTCGTGAATGGAGGAAGGAACGACTACTACACCTGACCCGGCCGTCCCACCCTTACGCTTTTTAAAGGAAAAGTACACCCAGCTCGACTCGCTCTTGCTGGTGCCGGGGTGATTTTTATAGCAGAGAAAGGAAGTAAGAAGGGTCAAGCTGAAGGGAGTCTTCTCAAGCTTCAACCGGACCAGAAACCCGAGGAGGATTCTCCACGAGTTCGGCGCAAGCTGGCCCGGCGAGAGTTGGAAACAACGAAGTATCCCGCATACCTCGATTGGAATGGGCAGACGCATCCCAGCCCATAATGCATTCAAGTACAGAGCAATCTCCTTGCCGTGTACCTGATCTGTCCTCTCGTCCTCCCTAACTAAACGTAGCGAATAGTGAGGGGGAATGTGGAAGCGAGCCCGAATCTCGGTAAGCTCGTTCACGTGTCTCAAGATGGAGGGCGTATCGCGGGCATTCCCGATGCACACCTTAGGGGCCTTTCCCGTCACCTGGCGACGAGCGGCGCGGGTGACCCTGACTCTACGGGGCAGACCCGACGGTGAGGAGGCAGCAAAGGAACCCTCTCGGGAAGATATGGAAGACTCCCTAGACTCTACCCTAACTATCTCAACGGACTCTTCAGAAGAAGACATCTAACCTGATTCAAAGGCTGAAGGATTCTCTGAGGAAAGAGCGCGAAGGATCCTATCTAAAGTATGGAGCGCCGAGCAATCTCTCGCAGTAAAGGAAAATAGTGGCGAAAATATGAAACACTAGGGGGATGCCACCTCTATTTATACTGCTTGGGGGGGCATTCGGCGACTTAGATCGTTTCCCGCCAAAACAAAGCTTCGTGTCTGCCAGCTGTCGACGCCCCACGTTCCGAACGACCATTGGAGACGTCCTTTCGGGCACAGGCGACAACGACAGCCTGTCACGTCCTCCAATCCGCGTCGGACGTGTGGCCTGTGCCTCAACGGACGTGCAAGCGAATCGGCGCTCCTCTTTAAATGCACGATCCTTTCCCCTAGTCCGCTGACATCATCCATGATACGCACAGAGATCTAAGTGCCCAGGATGCGACAAGCGGGCTCAAAGATCTCAACGACACAACCGCCCTATGCCGAGTTGCCCCGAAAATCTGCACTGACAAATTCTTGACAACAGGCTGAGCCCGGGAAACCGATTTAGACCACTTTCGACCCGACCCATAAATAGGTCGGGACGAGAGTGGGGGGATAATGATGATGCTTATAAGTGGGAACTCCCAAGATCATAACGCATGGTAGGTGATGTGTCCTGGGGCTCACAGGAACAGGACAAGCACCACACATTGGAGGCATCCCCCGAGCTATCATCCCGAGGCATGACCCGACCTCCGATGGATCCCTGAACACTTCTATGCTAGCCATGCAAATAACCATTGGCTCACCTCCGAGCCCTGCTACACGCTGAGCTTCCTCGGTCGTCCTTGCTCGCCTCCGAGCTATCACGGAACCGAGCTTCCTCGGTCTCCCGCTCGTCTTCGAGCCTTCCGCCGAGCTAAGCCTCCCCGGTTCTACCGAGCAATCAAGGACGCAGTGCCCAAGTGCCTCCGCCACGGCTCCGCGTATCTCTCCAGAAGCGAGATATCCGCCACCCAACATCCCGCGTTCCACGCCGCCGTATCCCCCCATTAATAAGCGTATCTCATCATTAATAGGGGGATCCCGTCAATCACGCAGGCGTAACGCCAGTAGCGTAACCGATGGCGAAGATCTCGCGCCAGCTTGCTCTAAGCGACCACTATAAAAACCCCTCTCCCAGACGACTCATGTAACGCAATTTTATTCCAATAAGCCTCTATTCTGCCCAAATTTCTCGGCTAACTTGATCGTCGGAGGGTCCACGGTGGTACAACCACCCCGGGACTTATTTTGTAGATAGCTCGGCTCCGCCTCACAACAAGCTAACTGAGATCCACACGCTCAAGGAGGTATCCCTCAATACCAATCTCAGTCATTCATCAGCGCTCGTGACAGATTGACGGAGGACAACATGTGAAGGAGATCCAAGCCTCCATCACATACCTTGTGTTTCATGCAATGTTTTTAAAGTTATCATTTTACCCCTCTTCTTCTTCAACCCTAAACAACTAATCTCGAAAACACTGGTAGGGGGCCCGACCGTCAAAAACCCTGCCTTTCGAACCCGCCCGTCTTCCAAATAAAGAAAAATGGGAATATTGTCTAGGGGGAAGAAAGATTGAGTGCGGCCCGTAGAGCAGATGTAAGGCACAGTCGGGTTGCTCACGCAGCGGATCTTTCTATATATCTATAGATATATAGAGATAGATCTGTGAAAATCATTGCCTTAGGTTATGGTTCTCATGTTTTGTCAATGTTTGCAATTGCTTCTCTCCATTTCGAAAACATGATATTCTAACATCTTGTTTCCATTAGCAAAATCAATCAAAGATGATATGAAGTGCCTATCATTGATACATTAGTGCTCAACTTCCTATGGCCCAAGCATAATTAAGTGCAACTATCCCTAATAGTTTAATTCGGTGGACAAGATAAGGTTCTTAAAATGTAGCCATATATATCAATGATTGATGAGATGAATATTTTAACAAAAACTTTATTTGTGGTAGAAAAATAATAATAAATTGCAACTTAGAACAATGCTTCGTTTGGTTCAAATGCTTTCATGTTATTTCCCTTTCTTTACCGGACACACTATCAACAACATCAAGAGTTATATATACACACACACACACACACGAGAATAACACACACACGGTGTTATCAAAATTGGGGGCCTTTCTTTACCGGACACACTATCAACAACATCAAGAGTTATATATACACACACACACACACACACACGAGAATAACACACACACGGTGTTATCAAAATTGGGGGAAAAATTTGAGTGTCGAATATCAATTGATCATGACAAGCAAACGATATATTTTTATAAGGGTTGATTGCAGATAGACCTCTTGAACTGTTTAGGGTTGAGCACTTATACCCCTGAACTAATATAATAACCACTTACACCCTCTATGGTTAATAGATATTTTCGTAATATCCATTTTACCCCTTTCTTCTTCTCTTCCACTAAAAATAAAAACCAATCTTTAATCCTCAAATTTTAGCCCTAATCTAAAAGCTTATATTCTCTCTTCTTCCATTACAGCTCCAAACTTTTTTCCATTATCTCGAAAGCACTTAAGTTTTCAACCATAATACAAAAACTTGATGTTTAACATATACTCTTCATTAATTTCAAGAAAGAAAACGAGAAATTCAAGATGTGTATTCTTCAATTTTATTTTGTCACCATTTTTCTGTTGTTGATTTTGCTTAGATTTTCTTTTCATTGAATTATTAGGGTTATAAGTCCTTCATGCTTTAAGGGAAAGGAGAAATGGATATAATGAGAATTAGTAAAATATTTTTCAATTTGAGGAGGTAAAAGAGCTTATTATGATACTCCAGGGATATAAGTGTTCGATCCCTATAGTACATGGGATGTATCCGCAATTAACCCTATAATCCAAAAACAATCATTTATTATGATAATGATATATGAAGGGCAATCATAAGGCAAAATAAGTACACTCCTCTACTTGTGGACATCCAAAGCTAGCATCCTAATTAATTAAGAAAGTGACAAGATTAAAGATCCTTTAATTAAGTAGAAGACATAAAACTAATTCACACCTATACTCAACTCAAATAATGCAAATGGCCCTACATTTTTTTTTATAAAGAAGTCAAAATCATAACATGCATGCATGCATGTGGCCTAGCGTGTATATATATATCACCGACAAGCTTTATATTCATACACGTCAAAATTAATTAACTTGTAATATCTTCAAATAACATCACTATCTACCAATCTTTATGCTTAAAACGATCAAAAATTACTCACTTATCTAAATTCAAATCAATCTTTTTTCCTATCATGTTAATATATATGTCTTCAACCTATTCTTACTTACATATATGGTGAGAATATATTTTTAAGCACGAGTTTTTAATTTTAGCCAGTAAATCCACAAACTTAAAAATAACCTTTCGTTCAACCTTTATACTTAAAAGTAAAAGGACGGAATGTCTAGCAGAAAAGACTCTTACGATTACATATGTTCCGCAAAATCTAGTTATGGTATAGTGTATTATGCAGCAGTAAAACGAAAAAGTAGGGCTGTACTAGCTGATCAAAAAATATCCTAAATATCATTACGATAATAACCATGAGTTTTTCCCATACAAAACTCAAAAATTATAATCACAAGGAATAGCATCTGATTTTTATTTATTAGAGTCATTGCATGAAATGAATGAACTCATTCAACCGAATTGTTCGCCCACCTTTATAGTCGCTCAAGCATCAATTAATGTCGTGACCATTTAAAAAAAAATACAAAAAAAAAACAACAACTAATAATGCTACATTATGTATCACTTTTTTTGGGCGAAAGATAGAGGTAACTATTATGAGCATGAGGGTTGTGTCTTTCCTATTTAATTTTTTATGTGAGAGCAAGAGAAGAAATATGGGAGATGGGAGAGTTGTGATGAGTTTTACAGGATCTTGTAACTTTATCAAATCAATTGAACTCTTGTGCCCGTGTTTTGCTGCGTGAATATAGGCCGAAGTGATCGAACCATGTAAAATTCCTTTTCGCATTGTATTGTGGGTGGTATCTTGTATTGTTCATGATGGTAATTAAGAGGGTTGGAATCTTAACACACAACTAACGTGGAAGAAAATTCTATTTTAAGTCTGCGTCCATCAATAAGTCAACACAATCCAACCTTTTTTTTAAGGATTAGTGACATTAATTCATCTTGAATAACATATTGTAAGATATGTAGATGGTCGTGGATTTACCAGTTTATCAATAAAGAAACACTTTCTGTAACCAAATCAACAATCCAAAATATCAAAATCATGATAATTAGTGCACTTATAAAGTTTTGACTGACATAGGAGAGAAACTATCTTCCTTACATATGTTTCGAGCGAGACAAAATCTAAAGACATGTTAAGCGGAATTAAAGTCGTCTTTGTGTCTAATTAATGCATCAATTACTACGATTTTGAACTCTCATATATGCCTTTAGTAAACATGAAGGTGCATGGAAACTTGATTATATAATTTTCTAATAGTGATCTCACACCAGAACAGAGCAAACAAAAAAGAGAAGAAATTGATTATATATCAAGATTATGTTTCCATATATATTGGCATGCATAGAAAAATCCAATTTAATAGTATATAATCAAGCTTAAAATTAGGGGAAGCACATGAAGACAAAATTAAAATATCGAACCATGGTTGTCATTAGTCAAAGTCTAGATTAGTTAAAGATACACTAACCTAGGTCCACTCAAAGGAAAATTTGTAAGAGATGCTTGTTTAATTAATAAGTTTGGTAATTTGCAAGTGTTAGTTATTATATATTCTTCTGAAAATGGATGTAAATTGTGGCTCTAGTCCTTTGTCACCTAAATGATGCTGAGGTTAGCCAGCTACTTATAGGATTAATTAAAATGTTGGGTAATTAAACAAAAAATATAAATGTTTATAAAACAGTGTAAACGAACTTGAGATTTTTAAAATAGATGAGTAATATACTCTGAAATTTACAAAATTATGATATATAGTGGGGTTATTAATTATCCCAATCCTTATCTATACATTTCATTAACCTACATCTTGATTTTTTGAACCTTTGGCTCTTTTGGCTTCATTTGTATAACATAATACTTTATAATATATATAATATATATTTTTTCTCATTTTCTAGGTTTATTCAACTAATATATTATAATTTGAATTCGCATAATAACCGATCATGTATGATTGTGGCAGATTTCCTCTGTCATAGTTTTCTTGGTCCGAAACTCGACACCAATTAAAAAAAGAGGGCCAGCCGGTAGTAGGTTTTGTGAAATGTTTCATAAGGTTTTTGCTTCGTAGCTAACCCTATCCATTTTGGTTGGTGCTTTCTATAAAACATCAAGAAGTCTAGGATCTTCAGACAAAAGGCATATCCGATGCATGCTGACAATGAGATGATGCTATTATTGAAAGTTCCTACTTGAAAATAACATAATGGAATCTCCAATGTGAAGAAGTGAACTGCCAAACTAGGCTTTGATAATAGAGTTGTCATGCCATGATTGTACCAAGTTTGCATTAGCTAGGTACCCTGCCATGTGAAGGTCCATATATATACTATTCATGCACATGAAAAGTGAGTGAAGGAAGTGGTAGAATCTTTTCTAATCCTATGCTAGCTCACAATAAATCATAGAAATCTTTTCTAATCCTATGCTAGCTCACAATAAATCATAGAATGTAGCAAGCGTTTCATTGAAAGAATTGAAGGATTAATTGTTGGGTGGGGGACCTCCATTAAATGGAAGATTGAAACTATAAACTACCATGGCTTTTGGGGGACCTTTCTCATTGAAGGAAGGTTGAGAGTTGATGGTAAATGTCACTACTTGCGTGCATGAACCTTGTGTTTCACAACAACTCCTCTTCATTGTGGGGGACTTTCATTGAAGGAAGCACACAAATGAAACTTGTGGCTTCATGACTCTTCTTTGTACTTTGATCTTATCCAATTTTGTGCATGAGGACTACATCTTCCTCTCTCATCACTTGTAACAATGGCTTTAGACCGAATATATGGTTGCCACCCTCATATGATGAAGTACACTTGTTGTATATCAACGGGTATTGATTCAATCCACAAAACTGAATTTGGAGATATAGAAAGAACAAAGAAAAATCTTTGAATTTCTTTTCTTTTTTTTTAGCAATGAGAACAAAAGTTATACAACAAAAATTTTAAAGTCTCTTATAAGAACACAACCGTTTATTAAAGTCTCTTTATGTTTGTTTGGGTTGAGCCTACCAAATTAGGGTGTGCTTACAAACCTCTGTGTTGGTATTTAAATTTCCAATCTCAATTCTAATTCAAATCTTATCTTCATATTTGAATAAGAAACCGGGAACCTGATCAGGATATATATATATAGTAAAGAATCTTTACTACATGTACATGTACATTTTTTTGAACTTATTTTTTCATATTATGAGTTTGTAGAAAGGTTTAAAAAAGAGCATTTGAAGTGACAAATGAAGTTTGGGTGCACTGGATCATTTTTTGGACCTACTGAGATATAGCATGGGCCTTGGGCTTGTAAATGGGCCATTAACCAAAAAGAAGCTGCGGATATCACTGAGGTAAAGCTTATTTGCAACAGTGATTTGAGGTTTCAATGCATCGAGCATCAGTTTACTGTCTATTATTAAAAATAAAAGGAAAATAAAATATAAATTCTTTTGCACTACAGTATAATTAGACATAAGCAAACATCAAGTATTCTATATATAATGCAATACATATTGACATTCTCTAATAAATGCCCTATTGTATTTGTTTTTCATACTCAAAAGAAATAAAGAAGAACGGAAAAATTGCTCATTGCTGCATAAATTCTCTTTTTAAAAATATTATTAAAGCAACATCCATCTTCTTGTCTAAAACCATCCAAAGATCCAATGGAGATGGCAACACATGACTATGAGAAGTTGAACCTAAAACCATAACCATACAAACATAAATTGATATGTTTTCAAATTTTTTCTACTGAAATTTTATATCAGAAGGCCAGTTAATTAGATCAATCGTATGTTTCCATATGGATGGTTGAAATTATATTAATCAGATTCTGGGTATAAAGCACGGCTGGAACTCCGCAAGGGTTCATACTTCCGCGAATGAAACCCTTCTGCGCACTTGCGATGCATATGAAATAATTTCTAGCATTATATATCAAAGAATGATCGATCAAATTGATGGTTTTCCTATAATAAAACACATTTAGGATTTTTACTTCACAAAATTAACAGTGGAAAAATGTTAAAACCTTATTAAATTTGGTGCAACTAAATATTAACGATAAAGATAAAGATGGTGGATGCCGATCGTAGAGAAATATAATAATGTATGCTCCTATATCATAAAATATAGATATATTTGAATTACAAAATTAACAATCCCATTGATTGGTTGATATGGAAATTAGAGTACAAAAAACCGCAAACAAGACGGTGTCATAATGAAACTAGCCGGTTGAGCATGGGTCATCCGTGAGGAGGTGGTGGATTATTCGTTTGCTTTTAGCTAGACGAGGTTCTAAGAGAGGGTGAAAGAGAGCGAGATTATAGTCAAGAGAAAGAACTAACGGGAAAACAAGCTTGATATGGACATGGTCAAGTAATGAGAATGTCTCTACCCTCTCAATTCCTTTTTCTTTTTGATATTAGCACAACAATCCACAAGTAGTTACGAAGTGAGATGAACATCAATCACACACCTCAACGGGTGTCTTGCACACTCAAAATCACAATCCTAACATTGCTTCTTTGCAGGTTATTGTTCCTAACCAATTGTTAGTAGGAAGTTGAGATAGGGTTTATTAATCCTTCTCAACACCATCACCATTCTTAGTAATTGAATTAGGGGTTCATGATGATGCCAACTTCAACAAAAGATATGTGGATTAAGGTTAGATGGAATCAAACGCAAGAAGGCAAGGCTCCGATTACGTGTCATTCGTCATTCTAGAATCTCTTGTCTTTTCATTTCTTATATTTGTAGTCAACCTCCAAACTTTAGCATTAGCACAAATTCCACTCCTTTGAGTCGCGAAACATACTAGCCTCGCCATTCTCGGCTTAGACTATAGAGAAATAATACCCAAATCAAGAGAATTTGAGTAGCTAAAATTAGAGTCATCACTAATAAAAATTAGATCAAAAAGAGTAGCAGAGAAATAAGAACCACCCTCCCCACAATCTCCTCATCCCATATGCAAGCAAAAAACTACTCATACAACATTGAAGAAAAATAGGAGAAAATAAGAAGATGGAATAATGAAAACATCATCTAATCTATTACAAACAAGGCTCGCAAACAATTACAATCAAATTCCCAATTCAAATCACAATTAAAGAAGAAGAGAACAACAAATTCTATTATTAATTAAGAATTGCACAACAAATTTAGAATGTATCTACAATCTACTCAAGAAATGAAGCTATCTAATCTAATCCTAGACTCACACTACTACAATAAGAGTTTGCCCCTACGGCTACAGGAATCCGTAGGGGCAACTTTTTATTGCCCCTACGGATTAATCCGTAGGGCTATCCGGTTGTCTCTACGGTGTCCTATGGATTAATTTAAAAATATTAAAATGTAATCTTTTATTTGGCCCTATGGAGCTGCAAATGAAGACCCTACGGATTAATCTGTAGGGGCAACTAAGGGTTATTTATAAAAAAAATTAAGCCCAGAAATTCCTCACCCCTAATTTTTCCCACTAACTTTCCCGCGTGTCGTCACCTCAGTCTTGTCACCCGCCGGACTCACTTCTCGTCGCCAAAACTTCCCGCCGTCGTCGTCACCTCAGTCTCCGCCACTACCTCGTCAAGCTCCTCCACCTCAATCTCGCCACAGTCTCGCCAAAATTTCCTGCTCGTCGCCAACTTGCTGCCGCCACCTCGTCGAGCTCCATCCTCGGCCTCCTCCACCTCATCGAGCTCCATCCACCGGCAAAACTACAAATGAGGTGAGTTAATTTTCATTTTGAAGTATTAATTATTCTTAATTTTTGTGTTATTGTTGATTTAGGGTTAGGGTTAGTTTCGGGTTAATTGGGGGTTAATTAGGGTTAGGGTGAGGGTTAGGGTTAGGGTTAATTATGTAGGTTTGGGTTAGGGTTAATTATGTAGGTTTGGGTTAGGGTTAGGTTTCGGGTTAGGGTTAGGGTTAATTAGGTAGGGTTAGGGTTAGTTAGGGTTAATTATGTAAAATTGGGTTGGTGGTGATTAGGGTTAGGGTTAATTAGATTAATTAGGGTTAATTTTGGTTTGGGCTAGAGTTAATTTGGGTTGGGGTTTGAGTGATGATTAGGGTTAGGTTAATTTGGGCTAGGGTTTGGGCTAGGGTTAATTTGGGATAATTAGGTAAGATAGATTGTATTTGTGTTAGGGTGTTGTTCAGTTGATAAAACTGCACATTTGTTATTACATTTTTCCTACCATTTCCATATTAAAAAAGGTCTTTATTATAATATATCATACATATGAGGGTTTATGTGTAAAAATACTATTTTCCATGTGTTGATATATTATAATTAGAATTTGGTAAGAAAATGTATGCAAATAATATCATTGACCAAATCCTAGTAGAACAAAGTCTACTAAATATTATTTGAGTTGTTGTGCAAAATTTTTCCAAGACTAAAATCAAGTTGTTAAAGAAAACTTGCCTAATTAAGAAAGAAAAACTTGGAGACCAAGTCTGGCAGCAACTACGAGAAGATTTCAAAGATCTAAAGGTCCCAGATATTGACACATGTCACAAGGATGAAGCCCTAAAATTTTTATCAAGAGATCTTGACCATTGGCCGCGGATCCGCGGCCATACCCCCCTTAGGCCGCGGATCCGCGACATGATAGAAGAGATAGGGGCTGGCATTTTTCTGGTGGGATTTTAACTACCATTCCCCAATTTAGGCATCTAAATTTCTGGCTTTGGGACTATAAATAAAGACCGAGAGCCTCTTGGAAAAATCATCAAGCCGACGAGATCACGAAGTCCAAGACGGCTCACGCATCCAGGCTGATCATCAACTGTTCGTCTACCTCCTTGGAAGAGATCGAGAAGCAAACTAGTCTCTGTAATCATTTTCTAAGGAATCAAAGTGTAATGAATATTGTTGATTAATAAAGGTAGTTTTCTTTTTCTTATTCTATTTCTTTGTAGTTTAATTATGCAATTTCTCTCCATCTCTTTTTCTCCCAACATGCGCGAGTAATTCTCCGCTTGTTAGGGTTCGTAGGATTAGGGTAGGCTAATGGATGATGAACATCTCTAAACTCTTTTTAAGTCATATAAAGTTTATAAACTTTATCAAAAGAATCATTAATATCCTAATCGGGCGCGCTAACAATTCATTGTTAGTCCCGACCGCGATTAGAGATTAGATTAATGATTGTTTTGGTAAAGGCTAGATATGAACGGAGTTCCGTGTCGAGATAAGGGTTAAGAGTGGGATTCCTTTTCCCTCCAGAAACCCTAATCTACATGTATCACCGTCGTTCTAGTTTTAAATCTATTAAAGGATAAAAAGAGTAATTTTTAATTAATCATCCATAACTACTAAATCCTAATGAACCCTACAAGCCCCTTCTTATATTAACTACATCCATAAATAATCTAGATCTATATTTTGCATTAGTGCTTAACGTAGATCTAGAAACCATTCTACAATATTCTTTATTCCCCCTCTCTCTCAACACATCTAAAGTAAGAATAAAATATTCAACGTTTTCCAGAGGACGACCCGTACTCACCTCGGTCTAGCTACACGCGACACCGTTCTGATTGCGGTTAACTACTAAACACACTCTTTCGAACCAATCAAATGGCGCCATTGCCGGGGATCGAACCCGGGTCACCCGGGTGTCGATTAAGGTTTATTTTGGTTGATTAGGGTTTATTTGGGTTAAGGTGATGATTAGGGTTAATTTAGATTAATTAGGGATAATTTGAGTTAGGGTGATGATTAGGGTTTAATTTTGGGTTAATTATGTTGGCTATAGTGCCCTCAAGTCAATTATTGGATTATAAGCACGCGATTGCGATAATTGAGGGATGACCTATACGGATAGAACAGTCTTACTCGAGATGATAGTATGCTATCTGGTTTGTCTTTATCATCGTGTACATACTTTAGGTGACATTACAGATCATTATTACATGTTGATAGAGCTCATAGGATTCTTTCTTGACTACTTGCAGTATGATGGCGATCATATACGTGAGAGCTGGATGGTTCATAAGCACATCTTTAAATGTCCCTAGTCGTAGGAGTTCCAAGACTGGGCATCGATACTCCAGAGTAGACTAGTGTATACCGATCGAGACCCTGACGAGGGGCGGTGGCCGGTCTTACAATCCATTGGTGTCAGTTTGTTCACCTGAGATGTATACAGGTGCTCATTGGATTATGAGTACACCGGACGGACTCGCCGGGAACATGCTAGTTGGTATTATACCTATTGTCCGATAGCAGTTTCCAGGTGACATGTGTACAGGTTAGTCTATCGACCTGAGATCGTCATTTGTCCCGTGTGAGTTTCCGCTGTGCTTTGATTACTACCTTACCACGGCTCAAAGGAGTCGTGGAAACAGGTTTTAGTTGGGAACAGTCCCGAGACACATGGAGGCAGTGAGTGGATCGTCAAGGGATTCGGCTCTCCCGGTATTGGGGGTTGATATCGTGTTGTGCACGGGTGACCATCACCAGAAATCCTTGGCCAAGGTAGTCGAGAATTACTGATTCAGGATCGGTAGTTTCTCGGGTGGTGATGGGTTTCATACCGACACTAGATGTCGCGTTATTAGGGGTCTGACTTTATCCACACCCTAGACTCGATATGCGATACTCATAGATGAACGGATGGGACTGTACGGATATTGTCAATGTCAGTCTCAGTAGGGGTTTCAGGATGAGTTTGCTCGTCGTCCTCCTTTTCGTTCAATACCTGAGTAGCAGTTACGTACAGCTAGTGACACCGACGTGCCTGTGGTTAAACCCACTGCCAGCGTATTAACGAGTCTTTAGAGTCCCACATAGAGGGTTTCCCTGCTTTAGGCGAAACGATGTAGAGGCCGTATGGTTTTAGATAGGGTTCGATCATATACGTGTACTTGTGCACGTATTATGATTCGGACGGATAATACTAGTGGGCTTTGGTTTAAACCGGATCCTATTATTATATTGTTGGATTATTTTTATCTCATTGTATTCATATTCTGTCGGAATACGGATGCAGGTATGTATATACGGATGAGGGGTATTCTTGTAATTCTTTACAAGATTACTTTTTGAAGATGCCATTTCTTTTTTGTATTAAACATTTAGGTTAAATGTTTATTGAGGTGGAGAGAGTGATCTTTTGTTTTGGCATTAACTTCAAGCATGCTCACTTGATGACTCATGGTGGTGGTTCATGTAGTGACTCATAGTGGCATGCTTGAGGTTTTGTTTGTATTGTGAGATATTTGTGGTGAGAGCATGAGATATTTATTCTTGAGTTGCTTTCTTTAGTTGCTAGCATGCTTCATATATGCTCACAACACAAATAGCTCGCAAGACTTAGTCATTTTTCTCACTTGATTTTTCTTAGCTTCACACTCTCATCTTTCATGGCTTCTTCTTCTTCCTCCACCCTAACCCTCTCATATGTTGAGAAAGTTAGGGTGTTTAGAGACAAATTAATCCTTCATTAGACTCTACATCATCTTAGCTATATAGTTTAGCAAACTAGATACCCTAGTTACTTCGGTTATGAAGTAGAAGCTTGTTTCATAAATCCTCAGGTGGATCATCTTCGATGGAGGGAGACCGGAGATCAAGCTTGATCATGGAGGCCTCTAGGATCTTAGGAAGGTGGTTAAAGACCGAAAGACATGGATCAATTCGGTATAATCGCTCTAACCTTATGCATGTTTTTGTTATCTAGGGCTTATGGGTCGATCCGTAAACTAGGGTTTCGTTAGCGCCGGTTTAGAAAATTTTTGTTCCGCATTTGGCCACGGATTGATGGCCGGGGCGCTTGCGTAACCCAACATGATACCAGATCCACTCCATAAGCCTTGGTTAACTCATTGCGACATTATAAATCCGCCGTTTTTGTCATGCAAAAACTGCCGACAAAAACAGTTCCAAAAACCAAAAGTTTGAGAAGTTTGCACACCTCTCGGGCTCACGGTTGGAACTGAGAAGCTGCGGAGTGGTGCATGGGCACCCCAAGGAACCCCCGGGAGGGGGACCGAATGGCTTGGCCCACTCCACAAGACCACCACAAGGCGGTCTTGGCAGTGGGGACCCGAAACTGCCCCACCTTGGGCAGTTTCAGGTCTACCTCACCCCCTGGCCATCTCGTGGTGGCCTCGGGAGTAGGGTACCCCCTATAGGCCTCTCGACTCGAAGTTAATTTCGTGCTCTAACTCTCCGCGAAGGTTCGGGCGCGTTTCGTTTTGATTCGGACTTTCGAATTGGCTTTAAACGGTTAGGTTTTGGAACTTTAGCTCACTGTTTTTTTTCATAGTTTTGGAAATTGGTTTAGTTTTCTAATTGCGTGCGGAATTCTAATGTTGTAGTTTTCAGTACATACATTACTATCTGCGACCGTGAATGTCATTAGAGCGGTACAACTCGTCTAATTGCTATATAACTTTTAGACGGGTTTGCGAATGTGACATTCACGTTGATGTTCTGTGTTGTGCTGTGGTTGTGGCGGGATCGTCGTGTCGATAGATTGGGTTCAATGGTAGTACAGTTTGGGTTTATTTGTACATTTGATATTGCAGGACGAGCGTCTGACATGTGGACTGCTGTCACTGCCAGTTTTTATATTATTTGTTTAGGGCACGACCGGGTTGAGATCGATGTCACCGTTGCACATATTCTTTTCTTTTCTCTACTAGGATTACCCCACGGTGGAGTGCATGGTTAACCGGGTTTTAGAGGGAAACATGCCCACATCTCATGGCGTTGAGATGGAGGGGGCCTTACTCTAGTATTGGCGGGCTATTCGCCGCACTCATAGGGGTACAGATTGACCCACGGAGGGGTGCTCAAGTTACCGGATTCCGTGAAGTGCTGGGTGGTGCACTCACTTTGTTGATTGGGGTTGCCTCACTTTTGGGATTGGCGGGTAACTTTCCGCACTCGTAGGGGTCTAGGTTTTTATTGCACAGGCTATCCACATGACCAGGAGAACGCCGGGTTTCACTTACAGCTCAAAGGAAACCCGGGGCTCCCAGATTATCCGTTTGTTCTGTGATGCTTATCGCTATTCTGTGATGTTGCATATATCATGCCTGGGACAATTGTTACACACACACACACACACACACACACTATTGTATATAGTTTGCACCCGCGCTAGTCCAGCCCCCGCTCTATCGTTAGTTAAGTAACCTAACAGGTGATGACGGGGCCCAGTGGCGAATGCGGATGACATATACGTATATTTTATTTTCGTTCTTTTCTGGTGTGATTAATTGATTGAACTGGGTTGATTTTGATCGATGCAAGAAAAACAAACCTATTTGATGTTGTTGGAACCAATTTTAAAAACAGAAATTATAGACGTTTTCTTTTGCTTTGCACAGTGGTATTAGGTTATGAATATCCAGCACCTCATTCGACGAAGCAGGGCCGAGATCCCTTTATCAGGAGTGACCCCTTGGGCAGAAGTTTGCGTCAATGTAATAACTTAACTATAGTCTATTATTTTTTGCTTTGCATCGTGATATTCAGAATATCCTGCACCTCATTCGACGAGGAAAGAGCCGAGATCCCTTCATCAGGAGTGACCTCTTTAGCAAAATTTTTCGTCACTATATATTTGTAAAACCACTTGGATTCCTTCAACGATATCAAGTTCGTTACGTTAAAGGTTTTTCTCCAAAAACCAGCCGTAGCCCTCCGTCATTTCTTTCGAGCAGTACCTAGTATCCATGCTGCGTTTGTTGGCCTTTGTCAAGGGGTAGTGTACGGTAGCTGGATATTGCTTGTCCGTTGCATAGTGTTGCGATTATCTAGGACAGTCGTATAACCTTGTTGGCCTTTGTCAAGGGTTTGCATGGGCGGGTCTAGATTAATCTTGGATAATGACGGGTTGAACTTGACTTGTGGTTTATGATTTGTTGGCCTTTGTCAAGGTCATGAACCACTTGGGGTAAAAATCACATCGGGAGTTTCAAACATACATGAAACTTGCCAGGAATGCACATACCTTCTAGAGTGTGGTGACTTGAGTGGATTCCATCAAGTTATCATGCGATGATAGTTGGATTCCGATTCCCACTGATGAGTTGGTTTACTCCTCGGGTGATTTTAGATGAACCCGACTAATTCTTCTTTTGGGTTTGGAGGAGAATTCGAGGAAACGGTGAGAGACAACCTGATTAGATAAAGTGATTAACCATTCAGATATAGGTTAGAGTACACGCTGAGTATTTCTTTTCTCTCTCTCTTTGGCAGCGATCATGGCCCGACCCTAGACTAAAACTCATAGACCAAGTTAACCGAACCTTCTTAAATCAGATTGACTTTTGGATTGTCAAAGTTGCATATATCATTGCCACTCCTAGTTTTACCCCTTGCATTTCTCCGGAACATTCCGTATTACTACAAAGATCCTCTTTTATTGGATATGACTATCGTATAGATACATACGAACTTGAAGAAACTTGTTTCGGATTCGAGGATGGTTTCCGGTTCTGGAGAAATTGAATAGGATTATTCGGTTGTATTTTCCTTTTACCTTCTCTCAGATTGCGAGGGCTCCTGGTATTAGGAGAGTACACCCATTATGCTTATTGGATTGTCTTCTTCCAAACCATAGGCAGGTGCCGAACGGTAGGGAAGGAAGAAAACCAATTAGCCTAAGTGTGGTGTACAGAAGGTAATAAGTGAAGACAAATAAAGGGATTAGAAAGAGAGTAAATTAAATTGTGACTGCTATCATTCATGACAAAGCCGCGTATATCATCGCCACTCCTACTTCACCTTTGCATTTCTCGGGTTCAGGAGAAATTGAATAGGATTATTCAGGTTGTCTTTTATCATTACCTTCTCTCAGGTTGTGAGGGCTCCTAGTTTTTAGGAGGGTACACCTATTACGCTTATTGTATAGTCTTCTTCCAAACCATAGGCTGGTGCCGAAAGGTAGGTAAGGAAAAAAATTAATTAGCCTAAGTGTGGTGTACAGAAGGTAATAAGTAAAGACAAATAAAGGGATTGGAGAGATGGCAAGGAAATATACGGTTATAGTCATGAATCTGGACAATGGAAGAGGCGTTACTAGGAATACCCGGATACCCCTTCGAAACATTTTCATGTTTTAGTTTCACTGTGCGTTGTTAATTGAAAACTGATTTCCCAATTAGATCCTTATTCCAGGGTATGTATTTACCATATTTGTTTCTCACATCTGTATCGTATTACAGATGATGAGTGAGAGTAAGATATTGAGAATTGGGTGATTATATCCTCATTATATCGGAATTCGTTGTAATTGGTGATATTTGAAGAAATCACCTGGGTTTTTGCCTGACGACAAATATTTGGTTTTGAATATCTGTAGCTATGCACAAATTTCAAACCGATATATCTGTATGTTTATTTTATAAAGTGAGATATAACCTTTTGAAATTATATCTATGACATTTATCTATATCAGTTGATGGTTAAGTAATGAGCATTCAACAACGGTGTAATTCTTCTTAACCATGGTATAGTTTTTCAACCCATGACACACAGGGTATGAGTTATTAAACTCATGGGACTTATACAAAGTATTGTATGTTGTCCAGTGTTTATTTGGACAAACGGGTTGGTGCTCGTCCTATATTCTGTTTACTTGTTACTTCTCCAATTTTAAACAAGTATTTCGATGAAACACAAGGTCCATGTTTTGAGAAGTTATAGGTATAAGAATAAAGTAGAGAACCATATGTTGCAAGTATTAGGATTCTTCAAGGTGATCGAAAATGTAGATAGTTGTGTTTGGTATTTCATTTATAGTAATGGTTTTGAGAACTTTCTTCTTTTTCAGGTTACTCAAATTTGGATGCACTCCTAGTTGAGTAACGCTGATTGACCTCCTTCCATTTAGTTGACATGCACTGGAAACAGCTACATGATTTGAATCTGGTTCCAAATTAAATTAGCGCCTATGTTTCTATATTATATATAGAATGGATCGTATCTGACGATGTTGAGGTATATGGAATTGTCCGGCTTATGCTTGAAACCAGACTCTGGATAAATTCAAGGCACGTTTCAGTAATGGTTGTTTGTGGATTATCCCCGGCTATGACGAGGGTTAACTTTCTACCATCGGAAGATCAATAGTGATATTTGTAAGGTGTTATTCGTCACCCCATCAAGATGGGAATACGCACGCTTGTCAGGCGAACTACAGATTTCCCCTGCCTAGGGTAGGCTGGGGTTTATTGATTGTGGGGATCCAAATCTCCGGCAGCCGTGGACTAAGCAGTCGTTAATTACCCCTCGCCTCTCGAGCGAGGGAACCTCCGATTGATGGATTAAAATGGTCATGCGAACTCAATGTGCAGTGTGCGCGTGTTTTGTTTTAGAGGGGGCTTGGATATATCGGGAGCCGCGCAGAGTTTATGGGGGTCGTGGTGTGTGTGTGTCTGTGTATAAATATACACATATATACATATATATAAAAAGGGGAAAAAGCATCCAAAGGACGTATGGGGTCCAGCGCCTCACGTGCGTGGCACGCAGGCGCTGGGCGCTGGCACCTCACGTGCGTGGCACGCAGGCACTGGGCGCTGGCACCTCACGTGCTTGGAACGTAGGCGCTAGCGTGCTGGGCGCTAGGCACCGGGCATCGGCGCCCTACGTGCATGGCACGCGGGCGCCAGGCGGCGGCGCCCCATATGGTTCGCAGTCCTTGCACTGGGAGCTATGCTCCCGATTTGACTTTTGGAGTTGAACTCCTAGAAAGAAAGACTTTTTTTTATGGAGTTAAACTCCCAGAAACTTTAATTTGTGGAGTTACACTCCAAGAAATCTTTGTAAATGCTCATGGAAACCCCTTTCTTCTCCCCTGAGCCTTGGATCTTTCCTAAAATGGGGTCTTTGGAGATGGGTCTCCTTCTTCCTCCTCTGTTGGCCAGATCTTGAAGAACAAGAAGTATGAGATTTTAAAAATCTCTTCTTTTTGAGATCTGATGGGAGATCCGAGTTCCCCTTTATAGGTTTTGTGGTGAAAAAACTATTTACTTTTGAGAAAGGAAGAGTTAAACTCTTGATTTAATTCAAAAAGGGAAGAAGGTTTTAGAACCTTGAGGAAGGAGAAGGAGGCACAGGAACCCTAACCTTTTTTGAGAGGAATGAAAAAGTCTTTTTTTTAATTTCATTATCATGTTGCCTTATATAGGCTTACACATTTACACATAGACCCTTGGGCTTTATAAAATGACATTTTGCCCATTACATGCCTCATGTGCTCATTTCTTTTGCACATAAGCCATGGACTTTACAAAAATTTGGCTTTATGCCCATTTTACTTATATTCATGCATAAAAAATTACATCAAAATTATTTATTACATGATTTTTATTTTGGCATAGGGGAGACTGGCCGCGGGGCTCGACTTAGGCATGGGCCCACTTGAGCTTGGTTTGGGCCCGCTTACTTGGGGTTGACTTTGACTTTGACTTGGTCAACCGGGGTGCAATTTTTGACCCCAACAAAGTGCTCCCCATCAATAAATCACACCACATATGTGAGTCGTGTGCATGAAATTGATGGATCTTCTTTCACGTGGAGGCGACTTGATTTGGTTCCCGCTTTTTGGGAAACTAGCACTGCCCTTTTTACGACATGGACGGTCGATGCTTGACGTGTCTCCGAGACGGAGTGCCAGTGGTTGACGTGTCCCTGAGGCGGAGTGTCTGTTTGACGTGTCCCTGGCACGGAGTGTCTGGTTAACTTGATTCCAAGGCAGAGCATAATTCCGACGAGGAGGTCGTTGCCCCCCCTTTTGCGATTTGGATGGTCGATTCTGCCCTTTTTGCGACTTGGACGGTCGGTGCTGCCATTTTAGCGAGGTGGACGGTCGGTGCTGCCCTTTTAGCGACGTGGACGGTCGATACTGCTCTTTTAGCGGCTTGGACGGTCGGTTCTGCCCTTTTTGCGATGTGGACAGTCGATGCTGCCCTATTAGCGATATGGACGGTTGATGTTGCCCTTTTAGCGACTTGACGGTCGGTTCTGCTCTTTTTGTGATGTGGACGGTCGATACTGCCCTTTTAGCGATGTGGACGGTCGGTGCTGCCCTTTTACCGACGCGGACGTTCGGTTCTGCCCTTTTTGCTATGTGGACGGTCGATGCTGCCCTTTTAACGACGTGGACGGTCGGTTCTGCCATTTTAGTGACTTGGACGATCGGTTCTGCCTTTTTTGCGACGTGGACGGTTGATGCTGCCCTTTTAGCGACGTGGACGGTCGATACTGCCCTTTTAGCGACTTGGACGGTTGGTTCTGCCCTTTTTGCGACGTGGAAGGTCGATGCTGCCCTTTTAGCGACGTGGACGGTTGATGCTGCCCTTTTAGCAATGTGGACGGTTGATGCTGCCTTTTTAGCGACGTGGACGGTCGGTTCTTTGATTTGACTTGCTCCGCTTTCTGCGGTGTCGGGATTTGATTTGACTTACTCCGCTTTCTGCGGTGTCAGGGTTGAAATTGACTTGCTTCGCTTTCTGCGGTGTTTGGATTCGACTTGTTTTCGAGGTGGAGCTTGATTCCGCCAGGGAAGTTGTTGGTTGTATTGCTGATTGTGATTTGGGTTGACATCAGCATCGCTACACTGGAATATGGTACCAGGAGTGAATCAACATCGCTACACTGGAATATGGTATCAGGAGCGAATCATTATCCGCCATGAGTAGATTTGGGGATTTTGGTTTTGGTTTGGCGTCAGCATCGCTACACTGGAATATGGTACCAGCAGCGAACCATCATCTGCCATGAGGAGATTTCCCTCGTTCCCAGTTTAACGACTTAGGGGTCATCTGTTTCCAGTTTAACGACTTAGAGGTCTTCTGTTTCCAGTTTAACGACTTAGAGGTCATCTGTTCCCAGTTTAAAGACTTAGGGGTCTATTGAATTGGAAGTTTGGAATTATGGGGTAGGGGTCGGCATCAGCGTTGCTAACACTGAAGCACAGGTGCCAGGAGCAATTCATCATTTGTCTTTTCCTGTTGGGGAGCAATGGCTTAGGAGACAGGTTTAGGTCCCTGTTGTCCGCCGAAAGACGTGACCGGAACGTTGGGATGTCTGGCCTGAATTTTGGGGGCAGAAGCTATTTGGATTTATCTGTCCACCTCTCCGAAGATGCCAAGTTGATTTATGGTATCGTGTATCGAAGGTTTAGACAGATGCGGCCGATGTAGCAGACTTCGTCAGATTCCCCCTCGTTGTGAGGGGTTTTTGATTGTGGGGATGCTCTTTCCTGCAGACGCAAGCCCCTGCAGTTAATTACGCTACTGCATCGCGCTAACAACTTTCTCCTTCTCCAGATGGTCACTTTGTATTGTATGTGTTTGTTTTATTTTCGGTTGCCCGTGGATCGTATACGGAGACTAATTTATGTTGTCGCCCGTAGTGCGTGGATTAGTCCAAATCCGTATTTTCTTAGATTTGGGTTTGGGTTGGGTTTAAGGATCGTTAGTCTTGTTTTAGACTAAGATCAACTCAAACATTTGTTCAGGATACGTTAGTCTAATTTTAGACTAAGATCTACTCAACAGTATCATTTAGATCCAACAAAAGAGCATTTGGGCTCTATTGTTTTAGTTTAGGGACGTTACGGTCCATAAGTTTAAGGACATCATAGTCCATGGAGTTTAGAGACATCATAGTCTGTAAAGTTTAAAGACATCGTAGTCTGGTTTAAATACATCACAGTCTATGAGTTTAAGGACCCCACAGTCCATAATGTTTAAGGACATCACAGTCCATGAGTTTAAGGACCCCACAGTCCGTAAAGTTTAAGGACATCATAGTCCAGTTTAAAAACGTCGTAGTCTGGTTTAAAGACATCGTAGTTTATAAGGTTTAAAGACATCATAGTCTGATTTTGGTTTAACCGTTTGGGGATGCACCAGAAGTTATTGGTTATTGGGACCCTCCACCTCTCTGAAGACGTTGAAGGATTACAACGACATATATCAGAGGTATGAAGAGATGTACCCTTGAACCAATGTTGGTTGGGAGATCTGTAATCAAGTTTGGGACTAAGATCAGTTAAAAAGATTCATGAACATATGGGCTCAATTAATCCAAATGAGGGATCTATGGCCAACTTGGGCTCGGCCCACTCAATTAAAATGTTGGACATTTAATTAAACTCAGTCCTTTTCATTTAACAATGCTGAGCATTGGTTTTGGGTTCTGACAACCTTTTATCTTTTATTGAGTGCTGAGCATTCATTATAGCTCTGGGGCTTTATTTAAAGAACAGTTTATGTTCCCTCAGCGTATACGTAAGGAGCACATGGTGCGCTTGGCGCTGAGCGCCAGATTTAGAGCGCTAAGACGCTTCCTGTGAGATAGTGCACACGTGAGGAGCACGTGGCGCGATTGGTACTGAGTGCCAGCCAATGAGTGCAGAGCGCTCCTTGTGAAAGAGTGCACACATGAGGAGCACGTGGTGCGCTTGGCGCTGAGCACCAGTAAATGGGTGCAGAGCGCTCCTTGTGAAAGAGCGCACACGTGAGGAGCACGCGGTGCACCAGTAAATGAGTGCAGAGCGCTCCTTGTGAAAGAGCGCATACATGAGGAGCACGTGGTGCGCTTGGCGCTGAGCGCCAGTAAATGAGTGCAAAGCGCTCCTTGTGAAAGAGCGCATATGTGAGGAGCACGTGACAGATTCTCGAAACTTCTGCAATCTTGGGTCGTGCGACTGCGCTGGTTTAATATTATCGATCAATGACGACTGTACTTGCAGCTGCATCAACTGTCCCGAAGAATGCGGTAGTACGATCTCCAGCTCGAATCTCCGAAAGTCTTCGATAAGCTCTTTCTGCGTGAACACGTACTTTAGGCTTTTGTGAACGGTGAATACTTCGACCTTTTCGCCCAATAAGTAGTGTCTCCAAATCTTCAAAGCGAAAATCACAGCTGCTAGCTCCAAATCATGAGTTGGGTAATTCTTCTCATGGATCTTCAAGTGTCTCGATGTGTAAGCTATAACCTTCCCATGCTGCATCAAAACACATCCCAAACCTTTCCCAGATGCGTCGCTATGAATCACCAATCCTCCGGAACTGTCTGGTATGGTCAGAATAGGAGCGGTTATCAATCTCTGCTTCAACGCCTCAAAAGCTGACGCACACTTATCCGTCCATACAAACGGTACTTCCTTGCGCGTAAGTTTGGTCAAAGGCTCAGCCAATCGAGCAAAATTCTCCACGAACCTTCTGTAATACCCGGCAAGTCTAAGAAAGCTTCTGATCTCTGCTATGTTCTTCGGATTCAGCCAATCTTGAACGGCTGCAATCTTCTCGGGATCAACGGCGATTCCATCTCCGGATACGACATGCCCCGAAAACTTCACTTCATCAAGCCAAAACTCGCACTTGCTCATCTTTGCATACAATCTTTCTTACCTTAATGTCTGCAGTGCGATCTTCAAGTGTTTAGCATGCTCTTCAAGGCTCCTCGAGTAGACCAAAATATCATCAATGAACACCACTATAAACTGGTCTAAGAATGGTGAAAAGATTCGGTTCATCAAGTCCATAAATATCGCCGGTGCATTCGTGACTCCGAATGGCATCACTAAATACTCGTAATATCCATACTGAGTTCGGAACGCAGTCTTGTAAATATCCTCTGATTTAACTCGGACCTGATGATATCCGGACCGCAAATCCAGCTTCGAGAATACCCTCGCGCCATTAAGTTGCTCGAATAATTCTCCAATGCGAGGGATCGGGTACTTGTTCTTAATAGTCACCCGGTTCAAATCTCGATAATCGATGCACATCCTCCTTGTACCATTTTTCTTCTAGACTAGAAGAACTGGAGCTCCCCAGGGTGAATTACTGCTCGAATCCAACCCTTCTCTAGTAATTCGGTAACCTGCTTCTTTACTTCTTCCAACTCCACTGGTGCCATCAGCTCTAACCATCTACGCTGCACGGAGAATCGACTTGGGAACGAGAAGACGATATTCGACAGAAGTTTCCACACCTATTCTTGTAGATTCATGGTTGTTTATCTTTTCTTGTTCCTGGAATTTCGAGGATGAAATTCTTTTTGTAGTTGGGTATAATGTAACACCCTAGTTCATTTATACCAGTTCTATTTCAAGTATTTCTTTATTTATGGTATTTTCCTGATTTACTGTGTTTTGGGTGCGAATAGTGTATTTGACATCTGTATTTGCATTCGACCCGACCCGCTTGCTGGAAACCCGTCTTGATTCCTGTTTATGATTTATCCCGTCTTGTTACGTGGATCCGCGCACTTTCATATTTTTTATACTGCATACTGGCATTTTATCTGGCATCTGCATATTTTTCAATATAACATATAAAGTCAAGTAAAATATTTGAAAAATATAGCATGGCCTGCATTATATCCCTGACCCTGTGGTAGCATCCGTACATCTTGTTCTCGTCACGTTCAGTGCAACGGACTCGTTTGGATGGCTACGTGCACGTGCGTGCATCCGTTCTTGGGGGTATGCTTTTTCATTACCCGGATATCCTATTTTAGTTTTGGTTGACATGTATATTAACCGTATTTTCAAACTGGATTTTTAGACCTAACCCGAGCATGTTTTGGACTACTTTTGTATTAATCAGAAAACTCAAATATATCTAATATTATATTCATCAAAATATTTACTGGTTATGGTTATATTTACGTTTATATATATATATATATATATATATATCTTTAAAAAAAAGGTATTCTAAAATCCTAAACTCACAGCTCTCTCTCTCTCTCTCTCTGCATTATATATATTTTTGTTAAAATCTTATTCTTTCTAACAACCCCTGCCTCCCTCTTTAATATATAAATATTTAATATTTTTACTTTACCCAGAACCCCACGTCCCCTCTCTTTCTCCCTCACCCTCTTTCCTTCTCCCGCCTCCTCCTCACGAAAACCCACGCTCGAACCTTCGCCTCGCCATCTCCTCTCACCGTTGACTTCCTCTCCACGACCTCGCTTCCATCATCTCATCGCCAATCTCCTCACTTCTTTCCTCTCCTTCCCCGCAAACCCACGACACCTACAACCCGACGAACCCACCGCGACCATCTCCTCCTTCACCTGCACCCTCCACCGCCGGCGACCCCTACTTCGTCGTCGCCTCTGACCTCACATCCATCACCTCCCTCTTCTATTTTCTTTTCCTCTCCTTTAAAACCCCGCCACGAGAACCCACAGAAATCTTAACCCGACCCTGCACACCCTCCTCGCGCTCGCCACTGCCGCCGACCATCTCGTCGGCCTTCCCTCGTCGACTTCGCTTCCTCCCTCAACCTCATCCTCACCACCAACTGCTCTCTTTCTTTCTTCGGCCATCATATTCGCCACCACAGACTCCAACTTCATCATCTCCAAACACAACACCATAACCATCTCCAGCATGCCGTCGATTTCAACCCAGCATCGCCAAACCCTAGAAGCCACCATTACCACGGAAGCACCCTCGTCGAGATCCCCTCACCGTCGCCTCAAGCATCACCACCATCTTCTTCTCCCCACACCTGCAGCCCAACCATTGAGACCTCGCCGGCAGCCTTCTTCTCCCAAACCAACAGAAACCCTTGTCACCATCATCGCCACCTTCTGACCGATCGACAGTGTGATCTCCTTCCTCTTTCCTCGGCTGCAACCCTACCTGAGCATCAAAACAGAGATCGACACCGTCGCATTTGTTTCCCAGTGCCACCGTCGTCACCTGCTTATCCAATCGCATCCGTCGATCTAAGTCGAGCATAATCCAAAGCTTTGATCTTGCTTTGTTCGGCGTCTCCGTGTATTCGTCATTCCGTTCTTTGCTTTTCAGGCAAGTTCATCTTGCTACATGCTATGATACATATTTTGCATCCATATTAATAATAATATTACATGTTCATTGCATTGTGCGTCCCTGTTACCGTTTTACTATTTTATGATACCAGTTCACATCCGTATCATTTATTACATATCTAGTCGCATGCAAGTTTATCTTGCTACATGCTATGATATATACTACATCCATATTAATAATAATATTTCATGTTTAGTGTATTTTATATCCCCTGTTATCATTTTACTGTTTTACGACGTCCGTTTGCATCCGTACAATTTATTTCATATCTAGTTGCATGCAAGTTAATCTTGCTACATGCTATACTACAATATACTGCATCCATTTGAATGATAACATCACATAATGTTTAGTTATGCATCCCAGATTACCATTTTTTTTCCATTTTACTGTTATACGATGTCCGTGTGCATCCATATTGTTATTTACATATCTAGTCGCATGCTAATTCATCTTGCTACATGTTAAGTATATTATTATGCATCCATATGAATAAAAATATCACATGTTGAATGCATTGTATATCCATATTAAAGTTTACCGTTTTCGGACACCCGTTTGCATCCATATCATTTAATATACATGTAGCTGCATCTACAGATCACATTAATTCATATTATTATTGTAGTAAAACCCCATGCTTAATAATGTGCATCCCACGTAGTCTTGGAAATGTAAGTGTAACCCTAATTGATGTTTGTGCATCCATACCATTAATTATATATCAATTTGCATGCCATGTCGCATTTTTTCATATTATTAGTACTCCATGCTTAATAATGTGCATCCTACATAGTCATGATGTAACCCCTGATAAATATTTGTGCATCTATGCTTTTATCGTGCATCCGTACTTTCTACAGTTTTATTATGAGCATCCGCTTGACACATGTGCACTACCTGTCATGACCTGATATACCACTGCTTGACTTGATACCTGATCTTGTTACTAATGCCGACAATCTTGACCTGTTGTCCCTACGGACATATCCTGTTGTCTATTTAGACAAACTTGTACCTGCTTGATCCTGTGTTGGCATTAGCTCCAGATTTATCAATACCTGACTTGAATACATAACCTTGGAGGTATGGGGAAATCAAAAGTGTAAACTAAAGTGTAGCTTTCAAGGGTATTACTTGATCCGTGGTCCCGGGGGATAACGGGACAGAATCATTCGTGATTCTTACTTGATTCGTGGTCCCGGAGGATAACGGGACAGAGTCATTCATGACTCCCACTACCTGATCCGTGGTCCCGAGGGATAACGGGACATATTCTTTGAGTTACATGGAGGATTACATTAATTGATTTCAACAAACTTTAGAATAGATAACCCAGTATCATAGCTTAGATTGATCACTGCACGTCACTTACTGATACACTTCACTGTTATATATTTCTGTTGACTTGTTACTATTTATAATTCATGCCTGCATGCCTTGTTACCTCTTGATTTTATTATTGGTTGATATCATGACGCACTGACGTCTGGGTTTTGCATGGCCCAAATCCTATATCTCTGTCGCAGGCCGTTCAGGAGTATTTTGACCAACAAGCCGAGCAGTGAAGATCATGTTAGTAGCTAGTTAGTTTAGTTTTATTTCGTATTTTCATTCCTGATGTGAGCCCGTATTTTTAGGACGTACTTTCCAGATTGTTATTGTTACTTGGATTTATTGCTTCCGCATATTATTTCTTGACTCGTTTATTCTGGCTCATGGACATGTACTAGATAGTTTCTTTTATTTTCCTGTTCTTGATATCTATAGACAGTCGTAATGTGACTGTGGAGAGATGTTTCCTAACCACAGGTGGTATGGTTGGCTCTGTCACGTGCCGATCTTAGCGCACTCTGAAAAGTGGGGCGTGACAAGCACATGGTGCGCTTGGCGCCAGATTTAGAGCGCTAAGGCGCTTCCTGTGAGATAGCGCACACGTGAGGAGCACATGGCGCGCTTAGTGTTGAGCTCCAGTCAATGAGTGCAGAGTGCTCCTTGTGAAAGAGCGCACACGTGAGGAGCACGTGGTGCGCTTGGCGCTGAGCGCCAGTAAATGAGTGCAGAGCGCTCCTTATGAAAGAGCGTACACGTGAGGAGCACGTGGTGCGCTTGGTGCTGAGCGCTAGTAAATGAGTGCAGAGCGCTCCTTGTGAAAGAACGCATACGTGAGGAGCACGTGGTGCACTTGGCACTGAGCGCCAGTAAATGAATGCAGAGCGCTCCTTGTGAAAGAGCGCATACGTGAGGAGCACATGCTGTGTTTGGCACTGAGCGCCAGTCTTGGAGCGCTGAGGCGCTTCTTTATATTGGAGCGCTAGGAGCGCTGCGGCGTTGTGCGCAAGCCTTGGAGCACTAAGGCGCTTCTTTTTAATTTGGAGCGCTAAGGCTCTTTTTAGACAACAGTTCTGCGCTCTAAGAATTAAATTCTCGTTTATAAGAGACTTTGTCTCGTGGGTTTAAGAACAAAGTTTTTATTTTTATAGGAGATGTTACAATCTCTTATTTTTGTGAAAGGTTTTGCCTTTATGGATCTGTGATCTGAAGAGAATTGAATTCTTCCCCCCCTTTTTATGATGAGATGCTATGATCTCTTTTGTAAAAGACCTTGGTCTTATAAATCTATGATCTAGAAAAAGAAATAGGTTCTTCTTCTCTTATGAGATGATTTTATCTCTTTGTTTTATTTACCTTGAAGAAATTCTTCTTCTTCCGAGAGCTTGCTCTTCTCATTGAAATTTCTCAAAGTTTGTGGGGGTGGGGGTGGGGGTGGGGGTGGGGGCCCTCTCCTTTCAGACTTGAAGTTTTGGGTCCTTTATATAGGGAAAGCTGATTTGTTGAATCAGTTGAAGAGATCTTTTCTCTAATTGATTTGGGAATGTTTCCCATCGTTGGATTTTTGATCCAAGGGCTTCTGTTTTACAGAAGGCAATCTTCTTGTTTTTAACAAGATTGGGAAAATATTTTCGCATACAGAACTTATTCTGTATCTTGGTGATTTTTAATCACCATTGGATCTTTGATCCAACGGTGCTCTAATTTTCAGACATAATTTGATGACTTTTAGTCATCTTTGTTGGATCTTTGATCCAAGGATGGGGAACATTTAGTTTCAGCGCTAGCGCTCTTGTTCTTTGCACGTGAGCGCTGCATCAGAGTCTTTGACTCTTAGCGCTGGTGCTGCTAGCGCTAGCGCTCTCGTTCTTTGCACGCGAGAGCTGCATCAGAGTCTTTAACTCTTAACGCTGGCGCTAGCGCTCTCGTGCTTTGCATGTGAGCGCTGCATCAGAGTCTTTGACTCTTAAGCGCTAGTGCCGGCGCTTTTATGAAGCGCTGCTTCATTTCAAATTTCAAAATTTGAACAGAGCTATGATCTGATTGGGGGAAACAAATGCCCCCCCACAGTTGTTCTCACATGGCTTACAAGTGAGTGCAGCGGTGGCAGCATCTGCACCATTAGATCAACTTAGAAGTTGAAACGGCTCTCAGTGCCTATAAATAGGGCCTTTGGCCATTGGGATAACCTCTATTCATCTTCTTTCTTGTTTTTCTGAGAATTAATTCTCTTTCAAAGCATATCACTTTGTTTTAAGAACTCTCTTAGAGACAAAACTCTGTCAAATTTTTTGGTAAGATTTGAACCCATTAACAGAGTTTTGCTCTACTTAGATCATAGACCTTTTAAAGACTTTTAGGATTTCTTAACCCGTTAATTAAAAACAGAGCTTTGTTCTCTCTAGATCATGGATCAAAAAAAGAAACCCTTTTTAGGGTTCTTTTAACCCATTAACGAAGAACTCTTAGAGTTCTTTTTGCAGATCTTAAAGATCCTGAAGTTTTTACTTCTGTAGAAAGACTTGCTTTTAGGGTTTTCGATGGATTATTCCATCTTCTTCACAGAGCATTGCTCTTTAGAAATTTTGGGGGGAATTTTATTCCCTTCATGATTAATTATGACAGATGTCATATCTGTTGCAGAGCACTGCTCTCAAGGGAGATTTACTCCTTGGCCCAAGAGGAGCTCATTAAATGAGAATCTTTTTAGGATTTCCTCGTTTAATGACTATCTCATCAAATGATGAGATTGTTTTATTAATGATGAACCGTCATCTAGATTGTGTGGGTCCCCCTTGGTCCCTTTCCACTGCATTGCAGTGCGGTACGAATTTAAAGTACCAAGTGACAAAACTTAAACTGTAGCATTGACGGCTAATTTTTTGTTCTTTTTCCCACAGGTACTATGTCTTTCGACATTTCTTTCCCATTCGTCTGTTCGGAAAGCGGATTCCCTGAAGCGCCTGTGGACAGGGAAGTCTTTGCGTTGATCAAAGAACACGACCCAGAGCAAAATAATCTTCATTTATGGGGCAGATGGTACAGTCAAATCATCAGGGGCCGGCGGAGCTTTTCTTGCGCGGCACCTTCAGAACCTATTTCGACGATCCCTTATGGTGACGCACCTTCGGTGAACTATGCCGTGGAGGAGGTCAATTGGACTTCAGAGGGTCTCTTTCAACCTTCTATGGCTGCAATACCCGTACAGCCGCCGCTGGCTTTGGATACCTTAGGGCGGCGTATATGTCAGGGCGAGTCGCGGCCGTGGGGACAGCCGTACATGATAGGCTTAACTCCTCGCCATCCAGCCGGGTATTTGCAGTGGGCCCGCTACATTTTGTCGGCCAAGAAGTCTCAGATGCTGAAGCTCGAGTTGTATCCCGCGATTTACGCTTCCCTCTTCCAATATTCCACACCCCCTGCATGGTGGGTCAAGGCTTTTCTGGAGGAATGGAATATTCCGACCCACACCTTCCTTTTGTCGGATCGAGAAGTCTCAATATCTTTAGAGGAGTTTGCAGAGATCTCTGGATTACCTGTTAGGAGAGAACACTACGAAGATTTGCTTCCTCCGGATGAGTATATCTTTGCCACCAAATCAGTGGTAATGGGTCTTACCCCGGAGAATGCCATTCAACACCAATTCCCGAGCTTGATCAAGGTGTTGAATATATATGAAAGTCTATTTCTGGAGTCCGGGGGGCATGGAGTTAGCTACGCAGACTTCATCGCTCGCTTCCTTCGTCCGGAAGCCTTATCAAAGCAAGCTGCGCTGTTCGCCAAGCTTGACGACCCGTTTGGTTTTGGTTTGGATAACCAACCGACGGCGGAAGCGGATTTAAAAAGTTTCTTTATTCTGGCTGCTCCTGTTGTTCCCTTCACGGAGCTTACTGCTCCAGACGTCTATGAAGAGACGTTCATGTTGGGGTTCATTGGCTTATGGCTGAACTGGTTCGTGTTCCCCATGCACCCTCGTTATATGAGGCCATCAGTCTTTTACCCAGCCCATCGTATGGTTGCGGGAATACAAGTGGCTATCGGAATTGCTGGGTTGGCATACTTATACCATGGTCTCAGCTTAGTGGCGGATACCACTCATCCAGGGGTATATCCCATCACTTTCTCGCTGCATTATTTTATGTCATGGATCGAGCTGCACGTACTTGGCGCTTTTGGTGTCCATAAACGACCTCGTTTCTACGACAGTTACAACTTCCGTCGGATTATGCGCCTAATTGACGCGTCCGTTGTAAATCCGTCACAGCGGGAGGCTAGGGGTGTGCTCCTTCGTCTGCGTATGGTTGGAGATGGCATGACCTTTGTCGATAAGGTTTTAACCATCGGCAAAGAATCCACAAAAACGGTGCAGCCTCTGCGCGATACTTTTGAAGATGGGTCCTCTACCTTGAAAGCTCGAGAGATTCTTCATTTATACTCCATCAGGCCGGGCTTTCTCGTGTTTAGGCAGAATGATTCGGCATTGTTCATGAGGTACAACCCGCACAGTTTCGCCCAGCAATCAAGTTATAATCAAGGCGTCCCGCTCGAGGCTTTCTTAGTTGAGCCAGTTGCCACAGAAGAAGGCATTCGCAACGCATTACACCATTTTATGTGGTTGAACACCGGCTCCAATTTCTTTATCAGTGAGCCGAGTTGGGTTCCGCGAATCTTGAATTCATATGTGGCGTGGTATCAACATTCGATGGGCGCCGTTATTAGGGAAGAAAAATGATTGCTGCTTGATCGCAAGGGCACCGCCCCCACTGGTGATCCAGCCGTTCCCTTGAAGCGACGGACCATCGTCCGTCCTCCCTTGAGAGAAGCTGCTGCGGCTGTGGTACCACGTGTTATGCCTGAGCTGTCCCTACCCCGCATGCCTGTAGAAGCGGTAACTGTGGCGTCTCCCGAGTCTGGCGTGGGCGCGGAGATTGGGACTCGCCGCCCGAAATTGCCCGCTAAGCGCAAGCTCGTGTTATCGGCTACCAGCACTCGCTCGCAGAAGAAAAAGAAGTCGATACTTTCTGCGAACGTTGTATTCGGCCAGGAGCCTGATGCTCCTTACGGCGAGGGCCTAAGTGAGTATGGGACCAACGGGGGTTTATTTATGGCGCCGGATGACACCGATATGGAGGCTGCTATAGCGGTTTCAAAGCAGCTAGCTCGCGATGAAGCAGCATTAATCACCATCGCACAATCAGGTATACTTCGGTCATATCTTTCCGCGGCTATTTTAATTATTATGCTTTGACTGACGCTTTCTTCTTCAACAGGTATCTCCGCCGATGAGGCTCTCGCAGCTTTCCTCAAGAATTTTGAAGAGGAAGAGAGGGTTCACGCTTTCTTGGGCCTCGGTATATCTCGGCTCAATATGACTTCGTTCCTTTTTCTTCATGGGTAGTCTGACCCTTCTTTTTCATCTTATTGCAGTGACTACCTCAACTCAGGTTATCCTGAGTGCAGTGCCGATTTCACAGGGTGGCGCGGCGATGCTTCCAGGGCTGGCTGCTGAAGTTCCAGCTCCCCCAGTATTGCCGAAAGAGGCTTCGCTCAAACAGCCAATGACGGACGCTGTAGAGACTCAAGAGGCAGAACTTGGTTCGGACGATGACATCTCCTTGACGGAGGTCTTGAGGAGGTCACTTCTCACTGCCAAGGCCGGCAAGAAGCGTAGAAAGCACACGGCGAAGGAACGTGATGCCAGCTTAGCCGCGGGTGTGGGTTCAAGAGCCATTCCATCCGTCACTATTTCTTCCGAAGATGCCCCAGCTGCCCTTTCTACCGTCCATAGACAAATGGTGTGCGCGGCTTGGGAAGAAGCCAAAAAGCCGCCCCAAGGTAACATAACGCTGAGTCTTTTCTTAGAATTTGATCTTCAAATTCTCATATACCATATCTTGTAGGGCCAAGTCCTGATGATGAGGTGACATGTGAGATGACGGCGACCATAGAGCCCGAAGCGGCTACTCTCTCTCGGGAGTCCAGGACTGTCCAATCACCGCTCTTTCTCCTTGTGGTTCCTTGCCATCAGCGGGTATCGCGAGTGTCATAACGACCCTTTTCGAATCGGGGGACGAGGCCACGGGCGCAGAAACTATTCCAATGGCGGAGAGCGAAGGAGCTGCTGTACCTAGTGACGCTCTCGTCGCGGTTTCGGTTGGCGACTTATCAGGTAGATCCAGAATCACTGTTTTCTTTTTATCCTTCGATCCCGTTCATCCCCATCTGATGACATTTTGTTCGTTCTGAGTGTAGGTGCAGTAAATGTTGAGATTGCGCAATCTGAAGTGCCTCGGGCCGCCGCCGTGACGGCTGTTGATTCGTTGCCTTCTCTCATGTCGTCTGGAGTGCTGGAAGGTATGTGTTTGCGACTTATCGGTTTCATTGTAGGTAATATACTCTTTGTACTGACATCGTATTGTTACAACCGTGCAGGAGTCCTTTTTGACCATCTTTATCAGGTGCTGAACCCACATTTCTCCTTCCAGTCGGAAGTCAGACTGCCTGCCGATATCGGTAAGTATAGCTTTAACCCACATCCCTGTAGGGTTCCTAGGCACACTCAAGTGGTTCCACAAGGCATCAACCATGGCAAATTAAAATTTTCCGGTGCCAAGAAACCCTAAACTAGATCGTTAACTAGAGTTTAGGCGATACTAAATGAAAGTAAATCACATTTACACTAAGTGAACGGAAATACAACCTTTGTAGATCCGGTCCTCTACGTCCATAGCTCCGTGACGATGTCCCTTCACTGCGATCATCGGATCCTAGACTCTCGCGGTGGATTCATCGGAGAAAAGATCGGGCTAGGTCGTCGACTTCGTTGCCGAAGATGATCTACGTCGAGGCAACACAAGATCAAGCTCCAACTTCACCAAGTCATGAAACTTGTGAAGAAAACACCCTATACTACTTGGCAAGTGGTAGAGGATGAAGAAATAGGAAGTGGGTTCACTTTGGATTTGGATTTCTCACTCTTTTCCTCATAGCATCATTAAAGCTAGTAAGGTTTCTTCTTCTTGAAGAAGAAGAAGAAGAAGAAAAAGAATATGATAAGAATAATGAATAAATGGAAATAAAGTGATTCTTATCATTTTAGCAACCATGGTTGAGTGTAGATAATAAACTAAGGTTAGGTGAATGGTTAGGTTTAGGAAAGAAACAAGAATGGTCAAAGCTTCTTGAAGCTTCAAGGAAACAAACAAAAGAAGCAACCATTTCTTTTCTTGCCCAAAAATAAATAAATAAAATAAATAGTTAAGAAAAGATAACAAAACCCTAACCATTCACTTAAACATGGTTTAAAGTAAACATACACCCAAACATGCATGCATCATCAAACATGATACAATCAAGTGCACAAAAATATATCACATATACAATGTGCACAACAAGTGAGAAAATCCATTTTAAGTGAACAAATACTAGTTAATGTAAAGTAATATATCTAATATATAATTATACATCAAATCATTAAATCAACACTTGATTTAATGATCCGGTCATATCGCATATGACCGACTAATATCCAATGTATCGACTTATCGAATCAATCCTCGATTCGATAACTAGGTTATATCACATACAACCAATCAATATATTCATCGCGAGAATAGAATACGGTATCACATACATGCATTATTCTCGGTCCCGCACATATCTCATATGCGCTCCTATTTCGTTTCGCTTGAGCCAGGAAACCTCTGTGTAGGACTCTAAAGACTCGTCAATACGCCGGCAGTAGGTGATGATCATATCAAACACCCACAAGCAGCAAGCGGTCTGCTAAACATAACGGCCACCCGGGTATTGAGCGATCAGAAGATCGACGAGCAAGCCCGCTCACACTCCTGTGAATCCAAACAGTAACACTTACCGTACAGTCCGGTCTCGTCGTCTGATATGTCACATATCTCGCCTAGGGGTGGTAAACGTCAGACCCCAATAGCTCGATAAGTCGTGTCGATATGAGGTCTATAACAGTTCGAGAAACTACTGGTAACAATTACCAGTAAATCTCAGCAACCCTGGCCAGGGATTCGGGACTGTACCCAAAAACCACCGTTTTGCACGTCCTCTTGGACGTGGTAAGGTGGAAATCAAAGCACAGTGGGAATCATACAAGACTCTATGACGATCTCGGGTCTACAGACTAACCTGTACCAGTGTCACCAGAGAACTGCCATCTGACGTGAGGTATAATACCATCTGGGAGTTCTCGGCGAGTCCGTCCAGTGTACCCAGTCTCCACTGAGCACCCGTATATCATCTCTGATGTCAAACACCAATGGATATGGGATCATCCATCGCCCATCTGTATGGGTCGAGAAGGTATACGCTAGTCTACTCTGGTATATCGATGCCCCGTCTCGATACACCCACGACTAGGGACCTTGAAGGATGTACTTATGGACTACCATGTCCCCACTAGTATGATCCGCATCATAGTCCAGGTAGTCAAGTACACATCCTAAGGGTTTTACCAACATGTAACAGAGAGACAATCAGTGTACACGTTAAGGTAAAGAGTAACCAGATAGCATACTATCATGTCGAGCAAGAAAGTCCTCCCTATATATGTCCAAGCATCCACTACAATATACATCCTATGTATAGTAATGGCCTCTAGGGCATACATATAACTAACAATCTCCCACTTGCACTAGGGCTATCTGGTAGCAGTGGTTGTAGTATCTCATACTCAACCATCCCATAAAAGTCTCTCTCTGGGAAAAGGCCTTTGTGAGTGGATCCGCCGTGTTGTCTTCTGAGTCTACTCTCCTAACCTCGATCCCCTGGAGATCAACCATCTCCATGATCAGGTGATACTGCCTTAGAATATGTCTGGATCACTGATGGGACGGTCGTTCCCTGGCACAAGCCACAACTCCATTGTCACACAATGGGAGGAACGAAGTTCATCTCATGAACTAATATACACCCAGACAGCCTCTTTGGTAGCATCTTAAGTAGCAATGTATCCAGCCTTTATCGTCTAGTATGCCACGGTATTTAACTTGGAACTCTTTCAACATACCGTCCCTTTACTGAGGGTAAAGACAATGCCTGTGACTGACATTCAGTCGTCCTTATCACCCTGGAACCTTTCCAGTGATTCTCCCCAGGATCGATTGATACCATCTCACTACATCTAGTGAGTATCCTAACATCCAATTACATCTATCTCATAGATGAAAACTCAGGATTCAGGAGGTATCACTTTGATCCTATATGGAGAATCATTGTGATAAGCGGAGATTGACCGAGCGTAGCATAGGAAACTCCTTCCCTACAAGAGTATGTCATCCACGTACTCTACGAGGATCGTGACCATATTCCCTACTACCTTTTTGTATATACAAGGTTCATCTACCATTTTGATGATGTCAAACTCTTTGACTACCACATCAAAATAGATGTTCCAACTCCGCGATACCTGCTTTATCATATAAAACATCTTGCACACGTTTCCGCTGCTCCCACTGTCTACGAAGCCCTCTGGCTGTGTACTTATAGACGTTCTCTTCCAAATCATCATTTAGAAAAGCAGTCATGACACCCAACCACCAGATATCGTAGTCATAGTATGTAGCCGTGGCAAGTAGGATCTGGATGGATTTAAGCATAGATACTTAGAAAAGGTTTCATCATAATCCATACCTGGTTAATGATGCAAGCCTCTAATAAGTCTAGCTTTGAAAGTCTTAACTTTTCCATGTACACCAAGTAATCTTCTCAAGATATACTTGCTCGTGATGGGGATTTAACCCTTCAGATAAAGCAACCAAAGTCCATACTTTGTTGGTGTATAAGGATTCCATCTCAGATCGCTAAGCATCCAGCCATTCTTACAGAGTCCCTGCTCTCGATGGCCTGCTCGAAACTAGTTGGGTCATCATCTCATGATGCAATCCTCGCTCCCACTGTCATCGAGAAACCGAAGTATCTCTCAGGTGGGTAAGGAACCCTACTAGATCGGCGGAGAGGCTGAGGTTCGTTGGTAACTATTGAATCCTTTGGTTTTATCAAATCATCTGCTGTAGTTTGTATAGCTGGAACCTTTCCAGTTCTACATTACAGACCTTGCCACGATCTTGTCCGGATTTTTGCTTTTAGACATAGGCCGGTCAACCCCAAATCTTAACTAACTTAAGATATGGGCTCTTCCCTTTCCATATCACATATGAAGTGGTAGGCAACTGATTTGATTTGAACCCTATTCAATAGGTATGCAGCTTCTCAAGCGCATAACTCCCAAAAGGAAATTGGAAAATCAGTAGTACTCATCATAGAGAACACCATATCACATAGGGTGCAATTGCTCCGCCCCGATATACCATCGTGCTATGGTGTATACGGAGGAGTAATGCTGAGAAAGAATCTCATTCTCCTTTAGAATAGTCCAGGAATTCCATGCACAAGTATTCTCCTCCCTGATCTCATCATAGGACATAATACTTATACCCGTATTTTGGTTCTCTACTTCTAACTTATATTCTGTGAATATCTCAAAAGGTTCGGACTTGTGTTTCAACAAGAACATATGTCTGAATCTAAAGAGATCATCAGAGAATGTAATGAAGTACAAAGAACCGGTGTTGGCATGTGTAGACAGGGGACCTACATACATCAACATGTATCATTCCAAGAGTTCACTAACTCTTTCTCTGTTTCCAGTAAATAGAGCTATGGTCATCTTATCTCTGTGACATGACTGGAAAGTTTCACAAGATGTAAATTCAAACAGATTTAAATATGCATCTATGTGCAACTTAGCTAGTCGGGTCGCATTGATATGACCTAGTCTACAATACCTCAAGAAGGATCCGTTCATTTTTGAACTATTCATCTTGTGTGTGTTCTGTATACTAAGAACTGTAGTTTGATTTAGAACCTCAATACTTTTAGATAACGTGCCTGAACCGATCAACTTTTGATGTAGGAAATGTTCAAAAACATTATCCAACAATACAAAATTTTATCATTTCTTTACTAATAAAGAGACTGATATGATTTTGTATATCAGGTTCGGTATCTAATAACATTCGTTCAGAATCAATGTATTCAGGTAATACAGGGTGACAGTGACCAACAGATCAGGCTGCAACACTTGCACCGCTTTCTGCCTCATGAAACTTATCACCCGTTCTCAGTTCTCTACCTTTCTATAGCCCTATGTAACATATTACATATCTGAGATCCTGATCCGGTATCAAATACCCAGGACGTAGAGTATACAGAGAAACAGTTCTTTGTAATGAACACACCCGAAGGAGATGCATCTCATGCACTTTCTTCGTTTGGGCGGCATGGGAATCCTGGTATTCCCCTAATTCCTGCTCAGTCTTATAATAATTATAAGTTGGAGCGGGACCAACGTTCCCCAGCTTAGTATAACAAGCGAGTTCGGTCAATATTCCGTATTATTATCTTGATTAAGGCGTGATATGGTCGCTACCTGGAGAGAGAGAGAGGAAAACACTCTGCGTGCGCTCTTGCAAGATTAGATTGGTTATTTATTTTATCTAATCAGGATGGCTCCCACTGTTTTTATCAAATCTTCCTTCAAACCCTAAAAGGAAAGACTAGCCGGGATTAATTACACACTACAAGTTCGCCAATCTTTCAGCCAGGCTAGTGTCGGTACTTTGAGGGAGGTTCCCCGTGCTATCGCACGGACCTAATTACAGTAAACCTCGTTTTCCCAGAGGCGTAACCCCGTTGACACATTTCTAGACACCTACTAGATCGGCTAATTGTAATGTGTAAAACTCTCCCAGGAGTAACTCTTACTCGCAGTGGGTATCGGGATCCAACTATCTCATAGAAGGTATGCAATCTCATTGCAAATTTCAACACTTGAAATTCCCGATAATTTTGCCCTAAACGATCTATGACCTTGACAAGGTCAACAAACTATAGACCGTGAGTCAAGTTCAACCCGTCATTTCTTGATTGAATCAAACCCACCCGCACGAACTTTGACAAGGTCAACAAGGCCGTACGACTACCCTAACCCAATCTGCATCATATGCATAAGCAGATAAATACTGGTTAGCTACCGCACACTGCGCCTTGACAAGGTCAACAAACGCAGCACGAATACTAAACAGGACTTATCTGAAATGACGGAGGGCTACGACAGTTTTTTCTGAAAACCTATTGCGTAATGAACTTGATATCATTGTAGAATCAAATGATTTTAAAATGGAGTGTTTTTGAGGCTTTTCTAATTTTGCTAAAGGGGTCACTCCCGGTGAAGGGATCGTCGGCCCTTTCCTCGTCGAATGAGGTGCGGGATATATCATATATATCGCTGTGCAAAGCAGAAACTATAGAAGCAATCAAAGGACAAACCGAGGGTTGTAGCATCTGCCAGTTATTGCTAAATGAGTCACTCCCGGTGAAGGGATCTCGGTCCTCTCCTTATCGAATAAGGTGCAGGATGTTCTACAAGGAACACCGCGATGCAAAGCAAGAACTGTAGCTACCTGTTTTTGAAAATTTGATTCCACAACATCTTAGGTTTCTTTTCTTTTATTAATCATATTAATAAAGTCCCATCATTTAAATCACCTAAACATCACAGATAAATACGACGTACACTTATGCCATCCGCATTCGCCTCGATGTCCCCTCGTGCACCGTTAGGTTAGGTAACTAACGACAGAGCGGGGCAGGGCTAGCGCGGGTGTAAAACATAAGTAACGTCTATATAATATATCATATATACTATATACAGTATCCATCTGAACATATCACATGATCACATCACAGATAACGCAGCAGAAGAAACATATGAAATATTGGATATACTAGGACGTCCGTGTTTTCAATACGAGCCAGTATAAAACACGGATTCCACGGTCGCGATGAATAGCCAAACCCATACCCCTAGACCCCTACGAGAGCGGCAAGCAACCCTACCAATTCTAGAGTTAGGAGACCCAGACTCGACTCCTCGAGTTGGTCTCCCACTGGACTCCAGAACCCGGTTACTTGTGCCCTCCTCCTTGGGTCTATCATAGTGCAGAAAAGTAAATAATATACAAAAGGTGACATCTTCCTCTACCTGGAAGTGCCCCAATAAAAGAATATTACATACAAGTTTTTACATGAATGAAAATGAAAAACACTCATCTCACATAAAACCCCCCGGCTATTCAAACGCGACGATCCAATATAACATATCCAGCAACACATAACATCACATGTCATCAACGTAAGTAAACATGCGTATCCCAATTGTCGTTGACATATAGCAACGAAACCGGCGATATCATATATTACACTTACGGTCGCAGAAAAGAAAGTGTAAAACTACAACAGTTGGAATCCGCAACCTCCTCAGACATCGCATGCTTGACCAAATGAATTCCTTAGACATCACATGCCTAAAAATTATAAACCCCGTATTTTAGTCTCTATATCGAAAACACTTTTCAATATCTAGTCGGGCAATTCAACAAGATTCCCGAAAAACTGATCGAATGCTCGTCGCAAACTTTAGTAGGCGGCCGCACCCCCGATACCGTCGACGAAGTGCACTAAGGCGGAACACCGCTGCCGCGAGCACCCGAACGGATGCTTTCGGCGACGGGGTTCTCCTACAGTCACTTGGTCGGGGCTATGGGGCGTAGCTGCCTATCAAGTTTACCCGGCGAGTATCCGCGTACGCTACGTGATTGCGACAGACTTTTGATCGCATCAAAATTCCGTGGCAACCGATCAAGTGAGACTAAACTGCTATGTTTATAACATTCATTCAGTTATCTCATAACTACTTATGAATTCCAATTATTGTATCACATTCCAGATAAATAGAAAATGTTAAACTTTCCGATCGAACAATCAAACACCCAAGTTTTCCCGAAACAACTCAACACATAAAATAAGTTTAAAAACATTCACTTCATTCCTCAGTACTAACGGTCCAGCCGTAGAAGGGTCAAGCCAACGCCTCACATGTGGCACGCCGTACTGCCCCAAACCCTAAGGTTCAAAGGGCAGTTCAAGACGGTCACATAATCGAGTTAAGGTTTGTTGTCTTCTAGAGGGTCCATCGCATTACTTGCATTACTTCGAACGTTCTTAAACTACGGAAAGATCCAACACTTGGAAATTTCCCGACAGGGAAAAAGTGGGTATTTATTTCCGGTCGAACTTTTCAACATTTTCTAAAATTATCCGGAAAAACACAGACGAAGTTAAACTTCCCGATCGAAACACCGAGTCCCCGATACAACCCAGAAAACTCAACTCTTGAGTAGAACTTAAAAATTCCCAGAAAATACAGCACTAAAAGATAGGAATTACTGTACAAAATTCAAAAGCTAATGTGACTACTTGGCAGCGGAACCGCCGCACGAGCCATGCTCGTGCCGCGGTTCCGCCGCACTTTAGTCGAATCATAATCACGTGCTGCACAGTAATCCCTGAAAAAGCCTGCTGAATTTTCTGCATATTTTTAATTTGGAAAAAACCCAGTTTTGAAAAAATGTACAGAGAAGGGTTTTAAACTAGGGTTTCGGGTTCGATCGGACTTCTAACATCGTCTACACTTCGCCTAAGGCTCTAGCTAGGCTCTGATACCACTGTAGGGTTCCTAGGCACACTCAAGTGGTTCCACAAGGCATCAACCATGCCAAATTAAAATTTTCCGGTGCCAAGAAACCCTAAACTAGATCGTTAACTAGAGTTTAGGCGATACTAAATGAAAGTAAATCACATTTATACTAAGTGAACGGAAATACAACCTTTGTAGATCCGGTCCTCCACCTCCATAGCTCCGTGACGATATCCCTTCGCTGCGATCATCGGATCCTAGACTCTCATGGTGGATTCATCGGAGAAAAGATCGGGCTAGGTCGTCGACTTCGTTCCCGAAGATGATCTACGTCGAGGCAACACAAGATCAAGCTCCAACTTCACCAAGTCATGAAACCTGTGAAGAAAACACCCTATACTACTTGGCAAGTGGTAGAGGATGAAGAAATAGGAAGTAGGTTCACTTTGGATTTGGATTTCTCACTCTTTTCCTTATAGCACCATTAAAGCTAGTAAGGTTTCTTCTTCTTGAAGAAGAAGAAGAAGAAGAAAAAGAATATGATAAGAGTAATGAATAAATGGAAATAAAGTGATTCTTATCATTTTAGCAATCATGGTTGAGTGTAGATAATAAACTAAGGTTAGGTGAATGGTTAGGTTTAGGAAAGAAACAAGAATGGTCAAAGCTTCTTGAAGTTTCAAGGAAACAAACAAAAGAAGCAACCATTTCTTTTCTTGCCCAAAAATAAATAAATAAAATAAATAGTTAAGAAAAGATAACAAAACCCTAACCATTCACTTAAACATGGTTTAAAGTAAACATACACCCAAACATGCATGCATCATCAAACATGATACAATCAAGTGCACAAAAATATATCACATATACAATGTGCACAACAAGTGAGAAAATCCATTTTAAGTGAACAAATACTAGTTAATGTAAGGTAATATATCTAATATATAATTATACATCAAATCATTAAATCAACACTTGATTTAATGATCCGGTCATATCGCATATGACCGACTAATATCCAATGTATCGACTTATCGAATCAATCCTCGATTCGATAACTAGGTTATATCACATACAACCAATCAATATATTCATCGCGAGAATAGAATACGGTATCACATACATGCATTATTCTCGGTCCCGCACATATCTCATATGCGCTCCTATTTCGTTTCGCTTGAGCCAGGAAACCTCTGTGTAGGACTCTAAAGACTCGTCAATACGCCGGCAGTAGGTGATGATCATATCAAACACCCACAAGCAGCAAGCGGTCTGCTAAACATAACGGCCACCCGGGTATTGAGCGATCAGAAGATCGACGAGCAAGCCCGCTCACACTCCTGTGAATCCAAACAGTAACACTTACCGTACAGTCTGGTCTCGTCGTCTGATATGTCACATATCTCGCCTAGGGGTGGTAAACGTCAGACCCCAATAGCTCGATAAGTCGTGTCGATATGAGGTCTATAACAGTTCGAGAAACTACTGGTAACAATTACCAGTAAATCTCAGCAACCCTGGCCAGGGATTTCCGGTTATAGCCAATTGAACACAGTGCAACATCAACTCCCTATACCGGGAGAGACGAATCCACTCCTATCGCTTATTGCCTCCATGTGATTCGGGACTGTACCCAAAAACCACCGTTTTGCACGCCCTCTTGGACATGGTAAGGTGGAAATCAAAGCACAGTGGGAAGCACACAAGACTCTATGACGATCTCGGGTCTACAGACTAACCTGTACCAGTGTCACCAGAGAACTGCCATCTGACGTGAGGTATAATACCATCTGGGAGTTCTCGGCGAGTCCGTCCAGTATACCCAGTCTCCACTGAGCACCCGTATATCATCTCTGATGTCAAACACCAATGGATATGAGATCATCCATCGCCCATCTGTATGGGTCGAGAAGGTATACGCTAGTCTACTCTGGTATATCGATGCCCCGTCTCGATACACCCACGACTAGGGACCTTGAAGGATGTACTTATGGACTACCATGTCCCCACTAGTATGATCCGCATCATAGTCTAGGTAGTCAAGTACACATCCTAAGGGCTTTATCAACATGTAACAGAGAGACAATCAGTGTACACGTTAAGGTAAAGAGTAACCAGATAGCATACTATCATGTCGAGCAAGAAAGTCCTCCCTATATATGTCCAAGCATCCATTACAATATACATCCTATGTATAGTAATGGCCTCTAGGGCATACATATAACTAACAATCCCTTTCTTTCTTTTATGGGCAAACATGTCGTTGTTAATTCTTCTTTGTATTGATTGCAGCGTTACAGATTAGAGGAGGGGAAGAGAGCACAGTCGTGCCTTCGGCACTCCCAGCTTTACCACCTGTCGCAGCCGATATAGTAGACCCTATTACTCGTGCATTTTCTTTATTTCTTGAGCCGACATCTGATTATGATTTGTTTTGCAGCGATCGCACCGACTCCAGCTCCCTTCGAGTCTCGAATCTTAATGCCTACAGGGCCCTTTTCCAGACGTCCATCCTCTAGAGGCGCTGCGACTAGCCTGCGCATGTTAAGTGAATTCATTGAGGATCTTGACGCTGAAGCCCTCATATTCGCTGCATATTTTTCTGCTGAAGTTAATCCTATGCTTGCGACGCTTGTGAACTTCCATGACGAAGGTGTCGTTGAGTCTTGGGTTAATTACTGCAGAAAGATCGAGACCTGCCTGCATGAGATTGAACTCAGGCGTCCTGCTCCAGAAGTGTTGGCTTTGAACTCCCAGTGGGCTGCGTGGGTTGAGCAGAGCGTTCCCTTCCTCTGCCATTTCGAACAAGAGGCGACCTTAAGGAGGAAGGAACGTGAGGAGGCTTCAGGCGAATCCGTCCGGTTGTGCGTCCAGGTTGATGCAAATGCTGCACAGCTAAAAACTATCTTTGAGGGCCTCCTACGATGTATTTCTAACGGGCTAATGCTGAGGCAGAAGCTCGATCTCATTGAGCGGGATGCGCAGAGTCGTGAGGCAGCTCAACGGGAAATCGATGAAAAGGTTTCATCCTGTTTGCAGCAATGGGCCCGAGTCGAAGCTGAGCTGGCCACGACGGTTGCTCATGAAAAGGAGCTAAGAGGAGTGCGCAAACGGCTTGCTGATTTACTAAAATCGCTTTCTTCTCAATAGTCGTCTTTGTATCGATTGTAATTTATGAATAACATGTATTCATTTCATTTTTATTTTATATGATGTATCTCGTATTCAATTGAATTCATGAATAAAGGACACATTTTTTTTTATCTCCGACTATCTCTTTCTTTTCTCTGCCGTGTTGTTGGTATGTGATTTTAGAAAATGTAACTTGTGGACGATAGATAACAGTTCATCTTGAACTCTTTGTAGGGTAGTGATGGCTTAGGAGGCAGGTTCAGGTCTGCTGCCTAAGACTTTTCAACTTTATGAGCCGTGAGGGTCTTATAAAGAATTTTCTCCCTACGAGTCGTGAGGATCTCGTAGGTGTATTTTCTCTTTAGGAGTCATGAGGACTCCTAAGTGTGCTTTCTCTTGAGAGTCGTAAGGATCTCACAAGAAAATTTTCTCCCTTACAAGTCGAGAGGACTTGTAAGTGATCGATGAGTTGGCCTTTTTCCGAGTCGAAGCACTGCTCCGATGAGGAGGTCATTTGGTTAACGTATTTCCGCGATGGGGTCATCAGATGACGTGTTTCCGCGACGGGGTCGATAGGGTCATTGGATGACGTGTTTCCACGACGGGGTCATTGGATGACGTGTTTCCGCGACGGGGTCATATGCTGACGTATTTCCGCGACGGGGTCATGTGCTGACGTATTTCCGCGACGGGGTCATCGGATGACGTATTTTCTTGACGGGGTTATGTGCTGACGTATTTCCACAACGGGGTCATTGGATGACTTATTTCCGTGACGGGGTCATTGGATGATGTATTTCCGTGACGGGGTCATTAGATGACGTATTTCCGCAACGGGGTCATTTGCTGACGTATTTCCGCGACGAGGTCATGTGCTGACGTATTTCCGTGACGGGGTCATGTGCTGACATATTTCCGTGATGGGGTCATTGGATGACGTGTTTCCGCGACGACGTCATTGGATGACGCTAGGTTGTCTGTGAACCGTAGAGTCTTGGAACTGGGGACTTTGCCGTGGCTCCGATTGGTGATGTCGTGTCCGAATCCTGCTAGAATGAGGAGGTACGCCGTTGTTGTTCTCTAGGCTGTAGATGTGGCTGTCGAGATTTGGAACTAGGGACTTTGCCGTAGCTCCGATTGGTTGTGACCCTGAGGTCGGTTGTTGACGTCATGTTTGCATCCTGCTGAAGTTGAGAAGGAACACTGTTGTTGGTCTTCTGGGATGCAGATGTTGCTGTCGAGATCTGACTTTTCCCTTTGATAGAGTTTGTTGGGACACGTGGTTCCCTTTCGTTTATGCCCATGGATTGTATACAGGGGTCAGTATGGACTTACCTGCAGGGCAAAAGTTTCATTATTTCATATGTATTTTTTTGTTTTCTTTCCGCGATGCTCTATCATTTTAGCTTTTTATATCGCAAAAGTCGTGATTGCCCAATCATTTCAGCTATTTTTTTTCGCGATGCCCAATCATTTCGGCTGTTTTTTTACTCACTGTTTTTTTATTGCGAGTTGCCCAATCATTTTGGCTATTTTTGTATGCATATATTTTACTCGCTGATTTCTATTACGAGTTGCCCAAACATTTCAGCTGTTTTATATGCATTTTTTTCGAGTATGGAACTTATGGTCTAATACTAATCTTGCATCAGTATCGCTGCGACTGGAATGTTGCCAGGAGCGAATCATCATTTTCCATGAAAGGACTTGGAATTTGATAACGATTTAGGCATCACCATCGCTATAACTGGGATATTGCCAGGAGCGAATCATCATCTTCCTTTGTCGGTTCGAACAAAGGTGACTTAGCAAACAGGGTTAAGATCCTGTCGACTAAGGCTTTTGACTTCATGAGCCGTAAGGGTCTCATAAAGGTGTTTCTCCCTACGAGTCATGAGGATCTCGTAGGTGCGTTTTCTCCTTAGGGGTCGTGAGGACTCCTAAGTATATGTTCTCTTATAAGTCGTAAGGATCTTACAAGAGTGTTTTCTCCTTATAAGTCGAGAGGACTTACAAGGGCTGTTCACCATGTGAGGATATTCCTTGTTGCTGGTGGGACTCTGTTGGGGAAATGTTTATTCGTGCCCGTGGATTGTATACAAGGGTCAGCATTGAACCGCTTCTAGGGCAATCTGAGAAAGGTGATGGCTTAAGAACAGTTCAGATCCTTGTAGCTTAAGGCTTTTGAATCTTATGAGTTGTGAGGGTCTCATAAAAAGGTTCTCCTTATGAGTCGTGAGGATCTCGTAAGTGTAATTTCTCCTTAGGAATCGTGAGGATTCCTAAGTGTATCGCTCCTTTGTGAGTTGTAAGGATCTCACGCAGGTAGTTTTCTCTTTACAAGGTCGAGAGGACCTTGCAAGTGTCTTTTAACGAGATTGCACCCTTTCGGTTTTTCACAAACTCGCCGGTAGCCCTGCTGTTTTTACTCACAGAGCCCTTTCGGGTTTTCATCCGTACCCATTTAGCTTATGGACATACCGTTTTTTTTGGGTCAGCCCTAGGATGCTGCGGTTTGTAGTAGTTTACAGACGTTTCGGTCAGTAGTTAGTTTCAGAACATTGCGGTCCATTATTAGTTTAGGGACGTTTCGGTCCATTGTTAGTTTAGGGACATTTCGGTCCGTTGTTAGTTTAGGGACGTTTAGGTCCATTGTTAGTTTAAGGACGTTTCGGTCCGTTGCGATTTTGAGGCAAGTTTTCGCTAGATACTACTTATAGAGTTTGGGCTTGGGAAGATAGTGAGCGTACATAAGCGTCGTCATCTATCGTTAACCTAGGCCGTGACTCGTCAGGTGTAGTATTTCTTAAGGAACCGACCGCTTATTGGCCTGAAGGGTCTTTCGCTATGTATATCCATGAGCAAGTAAGCCCCACCTTAGTAGACTTTGTCTATGATGTATGGGTCCTCATAGTTTCGCTTGAATTTCCCCTGTTTGGCATGATTGGGGATCATAGGTCTCTTTACCACTAGTATGAGTTCGCCTTGGCGAAATGTTCTCGGCCTAGTCAATCTTTCGTACGAGCCCGTTATCCTTGCTTTGTAAGCCTCCAAGTTTTGCTGCGCCATGAGACGAGTTTCGTTAAGGGCGTCGAGCTCCTCTAGTCGAAGATGAGCGTTCTCTTCGTCTGTTAGCTCGTAATGAACCGCCACTCGTAAAGAGGGTAGCTCTATCTCCAAGGGGAGTACTGCTTCTGTGCCGAATGCCAATGCATACGTTGTTGTATTCATGGCCATTTTGAACGTAGTCTGATACGCCCAGAGAGCTTCATGCAGCCTCTCGTGCCAGTCCTTCTTATTTCGAGACGTCGTTTTCTTTATGATCTTCATCAAGGTCTTGTTGAAAGCCTCAGCCAGACCGTTAGCTCGGGGATTATAGACCGAAGAGTATCTCCAGTTTATATTATGCTGTTGTTCGAAGCGGCTGATTTTGTGACTTCTGTAGGCTGGCCCGTTATCGGAGATAATCCATCGCGGAGTGCCGAACTGATAGATGACGTGTGTTTTGAAGAAATAGAGGATATTCTCTGTCTTCACTTCTCTTAGCGGTACTGCTTCTGCCCACTTAGAGAAGTAATCGGTTGTCGCCAATATGAACCGATGTCCTCTGGATGATGCTGGTTCGATAGGCCCAATTATGCCGGTTCCCTACATTTCGAACGGCCAGCTCGCCACTGTTGGGTGTAGCGGGTTTGGATGTTGGTGGATGAAGTCTCCATGAATCTGGCACGAATGGCATTGCTTCGCGAATTCAAGGCAGTCCTGAATCATCGTGGGCCAATAGTAGCCCATTCTTTTGATCTTCATCTTCATCTTTGGCCCGGCTTGATGAGAACCGCAGAGTCCGTCATGAGTTTCTTGGACGACCCTCCTCGCTTCTTCTGGTCCCAGGCATCTTAGCCACAGAGAGTCGAACGATCTCTTATACAGAGTATCATTGACGAAGGCGAAAGACAGAGCTCTTTTCATGAGCCGATGTCTTGAGGACGCATCTTCAGGTGTCCGACGGGATTTGAAGTAGTCTATAAAGACTTCTCTCCAATCTCTAGCCTTTTCCTGGTCTTTTATTTGTAGGGTCGTTTGCTTGATCGCTTCCTTTTCTTCAGACGATTCCGGAGATATTTCTGCCGGTGCGAGAACCCGACGGCTTTGCACAACGATCCATACATCATCGAGATTTTCATCAGTCAATTCTTTAGCGAGCTTGGTTAGTGCATCCGGTATGCTTTCCAGGGCGTAGGAAGGGATTTGAGTCAGCAATTGTAGCACTCTCTCGCCATATTTTACCAACTCCGGTTTGCACGTTTGATAGTCGCCGTTTACTTGACTAACGACCAACTGGGAGTCTCTGTATATAAGGAGGTTTTCGATTCCCATGTTGACAGCGATTTCAAGACCTGCTATTAAAGCTTCATATTCTGCTTCATTATTTGTCCTCGGCTCTGTTAGGGAAAAGGCAAAGCGCATTATCCCTCCTTGCGGAGTCACAAAGATAAGGCCTACCTCAGATTTGATTATAGGGGAGCTGTGCTTTCGCTTCTTCATGGAAGATGCCCCATCAAAGTAGAGTTCCCATCGGGTATCACTTTCTCCCTCGAATCCGGAGGAAGTGTCAAACGCGTGCTCGTCTGGCAATTCGCAATTTAGGGGTGAATCGACAGGTATTGAGTGCTTGGCGAGGAAGTCGGCGATGGCCTGGCCTTTCACCGCTTTGAGGGGTCGATAGATTATCGAAAGCTCCATCAAGAGGAGGGCCCATTTAGCGAGTCGTCCTATTAATATGGCTCTTGACATCAAATATTTTAGAGGGTCCACTTTTGATATGAGGTGAACCTCATGTGCCAACGCATAGTGTCTAAGCTTCGTTATCGCGAAGACTAGCGCCAGGCAGTGTTTTTCGATGGGGGAGTAGTTATTCTCTGCCCCCAGAAGAACTCGACTCAAATAGTAGAGGGCTCTCTCTTTCCCTTGATCGTTCTCTTGTGCCCATAACGCACCTAAAGAACCTTCAAGAGCTGTTGTGTATAGGATGGGGGGCTTTCCCTTGACTGGAGCGGTCAGTACCAGCGGATTCTGCAGGTATTGCTTGATTTCGTCCAGCGCACTTTGGAATTTGCGATCCCAGACAAATGGGGTCTCCTTCTTCATTAAATGACTGTAGGGGCGGCATTTGCCGGAGAGGTTAGCTATGAACCGTCGGATATATGCAAGCTTTCCTTGGAGAGACCGCAATTGCTTGAGAGTTCTTGGCGGAGGAATTTCCATAATCGCCTTGATCTTTGACAGGTCTATCTCGATTCCCCGGTGTCGTACGATGAATCCTAGGAATTTGTCTGAGGAGACTCCGAACACGCATTTGAGAGAGTTCATCTAAAGATCGTATTTCCGAAGGCTCTGAAATACGATCTTTAGATGCTCCCAATGCTCCTCGTACGACTTGCTTTTCACCATGAGGTCGTCAATATAACACTCGATGATTTCGTGTATGAGGTCATCGAAAATCTTCTTCATGGCCCTCTGATAGGTGGCACCAGTGTTCTTCAGACCGAAAGGCATCTCTTTATAGCAGAAAATGCCCAAAGGAGTCCGGAAAGCGGTATGCTTCTGGTCTTCGGGATGCATTTTTATTTGATTGTACCCTGATGATCCACCCATGAAGGAGAAGACTTCGTGAGTGGACGTGTTATCTATCATCAGCTCGGTAACCGGTACGGGAAAGTCATCCTTCGGACATGCTTTGTTGAGGTCCCGAAAGTCCACGCAGATGCGCACCGTCCCATTTTTCTTCATTACTGGGACAATGTTGGCAATCTAGTCGGGGTATTGAACTTCTTGGATGAAGCCAGAGTTGATTAGCTTCTTGACCTCGGCGTTGATGCTCATCTCAAGTTCAAGCCGCATTCTTCTCGGCGCTTGTTTGATCGGCTTGACGTCCGGAGAAATCGCCAATTTGTGGACGGCTATTTCCGGATCTAATCCTGGCATCTCGGAATAGTTCCATGCGAAACAATCTTTATACTGCATGAGCACGTCTCTTAGCGTAGCTACCTGTTCTTCTGACAACAGCTTACTGACGAACGTAGGCCTCGGGTCGTTTGCCGTCCCCAAGTCGATTTTCCTTAGGTTGTCCGCAGTAGAATATATTCCATCTTCCACCTCTTTTGGCGCCGGTGGAAGTTATGAGATCAATTCATCTTCATCCTCATTTTCGAAGCACTAGAGGAGGTCATCCATATCCCCGCGTACTCCTTCTTCTGACAGCGTTATCGCGTGACAGGTACGAGATCGTTTCCAAGACCGATGTTGATCTGGTTCTACTCTTGCTATGTACGTTGCTTTTAGAACATGCTTCTGTGGCGGGGTTAGCCTACAACTGCTGGATAAAGCGAACCTGCCTTGCTGATACTGGTCTTCTATCCAGTCTTTGAATGTGAAGCAGTCTTCGAGTGGATGTCCTATCGCTCGGTGATAGGAGCAATAATCCGGGTGAGAGACCTCGTCTGCTTGTTCGGGGTGTTTGGACTCCGGGAGTGTAATCATTTGATGTTTCATGACAAGATCGAATATCTTCCTTGTCTTGTCTTGGGGAAAAGAATATGCTCGACCCATTTTCTTTATAAGAGACGGATTCCGGCTGCTCAATTCTCGATCGCATGGCTTCTTGGACCCGCTTTGTCACTGTCGAACATTTTTTTCGTTCTTTATCTTGTTTCTACCTCTGCGTCAGGTCTTTTGTATGACGGGTTGGCGACGAAGAGCATCGTCATTCTCTGCAGCCTGCTGAAGGAGGCGCTGCGTCCTGGCTTTCTCGTAAATGGCCATTTCGCGGTTGTGGTCATCCCGGACTTTTTGACCCGCTTCCCTTATTAGCTTGTCCATCTGTTCTTCGACCGACGGACTTGGCACTTTCATGGCGGGACCTTGTTTTGGTTCAGGGTTAGCGTCTTCTAACAGAGCATCTCCTTCTTCATCAAAGTCATGTATAACGTAGCAACCATGGAATCGCTCCCGTTTCTTGGATTGAACATATCTAAGCCCGATCGTTTCCATTCTCCCGTTGGGCAATTTTCGCTGAGTTCCAGGGACGTTGCAGATCCTGTTGTAGAACTGAGCTTGTCGAGCAGTCTGTTTGAAGGGTACGTCTTGGTGCCTTAACAGCCTTTTTAATCCTTTCGTGTAGTATCTGGGCAGAAGGATGGGCTGGAGCCTGTCAAGTGTAGAATCGGCACCATGCCAGATTTCTTTCTCCACTTTGATTTCCGTGGATCGATAAAAGAGGATCGCCTTTTCATCACTTCGTCTGGAAGGGACGTAGAACGTCTGTAGTTTTTGCACACTATACGTATCAAGTACGTTGAGGTCTTTGTAATGTTTTTGTGGAACCATGGCGATTTGCAGACTCCGTTCATCGCCAGTGAGGGCTTGTATTGATGGCCGAGCAGAAAATACTGCATTGATCTCATCTTCAGAGTCGTTGTCGAAGACCAACATAGGGGTAGGCGGTCCGGGCTTGTTGTATTGGAGCGGCCCCAAATAGACTATCTCTTCCTCCTCCTCGGTATCGCTCCCAAAGACCGGAATAGTGGTGATAGCCTTCTGCTTATTCTCCGGCTTATGACATCTTTCCGTGTCTTCAAAGTCTGGCAGGAAATACTTTGCATCATCGTACTTTCGTACTTCATTTATGGAAAATGGGTTCAGTTCCCTGTCACGGTGTACTCAAGACCATCTTTGAAATACTTCATACACTGATGTTGTGTAGAAGGGATGATGTTGTACTCGTACAACCAAGGCCTGCCGAGCAAAGCGTTGTAGCAAGTCTTGGCGTCAATGACGTGGAACATGATATCAGTAATGAGCAGCCCAAAGTGTAATGTTAGTATCACAGACCCAAGCGTCCGTAATGACCGGGAGTCAAACCCGGAGATAGTGATTTTATCCCGAGCGAGGTGTTGAACGCTCATGCAGAATTCTTTTAGCACCCTTACATTTAGGAGGTTGACAGAAGACCCGTTGTCAATTAGGATCTTCCCTATCTTGATGTCATGGAAATACGTGGAGACATAGAGGGGACGGTTATGCTCGTACGTCCTGAGGAGGAGGTCCTCATCGCTGAAGGTGATGTCGGCTGTGTACACTTCTTCCAGCTCGTCCTTCATCTTTTCTTCGGCAAGGAAGGCTTGAAACTGCCCAGGGTCCTGTAATGCCTTAATCAACGAATCTCTCGCCTCTTTAGATAGCAGAAGGGCATCGAGAATGCTTAGGTGCGAGGGTATCTTCCTCAGGTGTGCCAGAATGTTGTAATCCACCTTGTTTTTCTTGGGCGGGTCCTTGGCTGCCAACTCTTTGACGACTTGATCATCAAGGGTGATATCTTCACGGACTTTTTCCTTCCCCTTATCTTTTCTGTTCGATCCCTTGTTTGTGGATCCGAGATTCTTTTCGGGTAGCGTACGATTGCGCAGCTGAATGTTCTCGCAGGTCTTCGTCTCTTCTGTTTCAGAGATGGATTCCTTGAAGAAAGGGCTGAGGGCTGTTTCTTCATCACAATCGCTCCCGAATGTGAGAACTTGCGATCCTTTGCTATCAACCATGTGACAGTTGCCGGCAATTCTTTTATGCTCATCGGTCGCGCTTCTTTGCTCTCGACGAGTTTTGCGCTTCATCTGCTTAAAATGCTGTCGATGAGCCGCGTATCCCTGCCACCAATTTTTAAAGGCCATGCATTCCTCGGTAGGGTGCGTGATCCTCCGATGATATAAGCAGTAGTTTGGATGTGCATCTAGTCCGTCGGGGAATGTATTTTCTGAAGTGTCTTCTTTGAAAGGTGACAACTTCATCCCCATAGACAGGGCTTTAGCAAATTGCTTCCTTGTCTTAAACCTGCTTTTGCTGGTGGCAGAAGTGCTTCTATCCGGTTGGGGTACTCTATGGCTTCTCAATACCGGAGCCTCATCAACGTGATGCCGACGCTTGGCCCTCTCGTATATGGCCGTTTCCCACTCTCTGTCAGCTTTGCTTTTCTGAAGAGCTTCGTTCAGCAGCCTGTCAATCAATTCGTTTGATGGCTCCAGGGATTTTGGTTCCGGTTCTGGATCTGCCCCTAGTTACTCTACATCGGGAGTTTCTTTGCCCTTTATTGATGAGTAAGAAATCATGTGGCAGCTTGCCACGTAATCTTCAGGCTCTTCTGAAGAATTGTCTCCTTCATCAGCGTCATCGGCTTCATTCTCAAGAACATGCTTAAAGAATTCATCCAACGTGATTGGGGTCCGAGTCTTCTGGTTATATTCTTCCAGCACATCGATGTATTTCTGCAGACCTGTACGGATGTTTTCGAGACGGACGGGCTTCTTGGCCTTCTTCTTTTTCTTTAAAGACTTTGGAGGCTTGGCCTAAATGTTTTGTCCACCTTCACCAATTTTCAGCGTTGGGCGCGGCTTCAGCATCCCTTCAATAATCTCGGGCTCCAGCGGGCTCTTCCATCTAACTGCCGGACACGCTTGGAGATCTTTCAGCATTCTTTTCGTTTTTGCCGAAAGGACAACTTCCCATGGAGCTTCTTCTATAAAAGAGCATGATGCCCCTGGCGTGTCCATCTTTTTAGGAGCATGTGGCTGGGGCAGGCTTACCTTCCAATTCTAAGATAATGCGAACTTGCCCTGTTGGTACTGATCTTCAATTCAACTTTTGAAGATGTAACAATCTTCGATTGGATGACCCAATATTCGGTGGTAAGGGCAGTAATTAGGATTTTTAACGTCTCCTGGTTGCGTTGGGCATCTTGGCTCCGGCAGAGTGATGAGCCTATTGCGCAGCGCTAGCTCGAATAACCTCTTCGTCTAATCCTGAGGGAACGAGTAAGGGCGTCTCATCTTTTCTCCAAGGGATCTTTGTTTATTGTCTTGGTGAGCAACTGGCTTCAGGCCACTCAGTTGTTGTTGAGCGTTGGCGACGAAGGTTGCTTTCCCTTTCCCCTTTTCATTTCGGAGCTCCATTTTTGAAGAGGACGGCCTGTGGCCCATCTGGTCCATCTGGGCCAGCTTGTCTATCAGGGCCTGGAAGGTGGTCGGCTTAAAGAACATCATGAACTGTGATATGGTCACCTGCGGATCGAGGGTACCCACGAACATGCCTACTGCAGGAGCTTCTTCGATGCGTTGTTCGCATTTTGACCATAAGTTCCGCCACCGGATTGCATACTGCACCCATGTCTCTCCCGGCTTCACCCTGGCATTGATCAACGCCGTGATTGGGGTGCGCTCGCTAGCGCTCGCGAAACGCTGTGTAAACAGTAGCTCCATTTCTGCAAATGTCTTGACAGAGTCATTCGGGAGCTCGGAATACCACTCGAATGCTGTCTCCGACAAGCTGCCAACGAATTGGCGAAGCAGCAGTTTGTCGTCACCCCCAGTATTACGGCACAAGACTCTGAATTGAGCAACGCGTTGGTGTGGATTTCTCGTCCCCTTATATACGTGGAATTTAGGGATCGTATATCCTGGCGGGTACTTTATTTGATCGTACCAACCCGGATAGGGTCGTCCAGTTTTATCGATTTGGCCAGCCACTTCGCTTGCCTGATGAGCTCGTATCTGTTGAGCTATATAGTCATCCAGGGTGGCTTTGGAGATCGTCTCCTCTTTGGCCTTTGATAGAGCCGGAAGAGGGTTCGATGTCTCCCCTCTATCGTCTTCAAGGACAATCGAAGGGTCTTCAGCTGGAGGGTCCGGCTGTATCATCATTCTGACCATATCTTGGAATAAAAGCACCATTTGTTTTATGTTGGCCGCCTGTTCCACGGCCTCTTTGTCTTTTCTCTCGAGCATTCTTCGGAGGAATTCAGCATCAGTTTCCTGTTCCTGACGCTGCTCCGACGATGTTTCCAGACTTTCTTTGGCCTAGTGAGTGCGGCCATCTTCGTTAGCATCTCTTGGATCTTTTGCTGTTGTTGCTCCTGAGCCTTTGTCACTGATCTGGTGAGAGGTCGATGGCCCATGGAGATACGGCTATCCTCTTTCCTGGATGCCATATAAACACTGTGCACCACCATGCCCCCAGACTTGAGGCGTTCAGGTTCAGTGCTCTTTAGATTCGTCACAGAAACGAGGATTTTCTCCGACCTTCTTCTTTTGTGAGCGGTCGAAGTTGAGGAGGCCGTTGCAGCGGGCACCCAAGTAGACGACACCTTCTATGCTACGACAGGGTGGTTCTTCTCTTGCCGAACTTTCATCTTCTTCGGTCGGCCGGAGTAGTCTTGCTTTATCACCGAGTCTTAGACCTGTCGCCAGACCTTATGAATTTTAGAGGACAGCCGCTGAGGGGGCTGCTCCAGCTTTGTCTTTATAACATTCTCCACAGGTGGAGGAGATCTTTTCAGCACGGCAGTCGGAGAGTTCTTGCGGACCCTCTTGAGTGGTTCGAAGCTGTTCCAGTTGGAACATCAGCGTCGACTTCCACCGTTGGAGCCGGCGGGGTAAGTCCAGATGGGGAATTGCCCCCAGCTTTCCTCACTCGGTGCCAGTGGCGACGTCGAGCGTATCGGGCAGACGGTACTGGCTCAGCTATGGGGGTGGCTTCATCATGCCCCCTGCTCTGGTGAAGGGTTGTTGCCGGTGCCAGCCTCTTGAAGACTAACGTCCGCTGAGGGGGATTGGCCAACCTGTCGAAGGAATACTTTTGAATAGGGGTAACAGCTTTGGTGACTTCGTATGGAACGGGAGTTAGAGCGGCCAGTCTTGCAAAGACTGATTCTTTAGTAGGAGAAGCCTCTCTGATGATTTCGTTCACTGGAGCAGGGATGGCTATCCATTTCGGAATAACTCCTTCAGGTATCGCGGGCTTCTTCATGAGCCTACTGGAGTTTTGGCCCAGTCTGTTAAAGACTGAGGCATTGGATTTGGGCGATCCGTTGAGAGGGGTCGCGGTAGTCGTAAGCCGATCAAAGACCGACTTCTTCAGAGTTTCTTGCGACGGCAGCGAGGCGTTGAAGCTTATTGGTGGGAGCATGGTCCCAAAGAATAGCCCAGTGGTGTCTTTCATCACCTGTTCCACTGGCGTCGTGAAAACGGAGGTCGCTTGAGGCCCATAGGTTACTCCTCCAGTAAGGACGGAGTGGGAGTTATTGCCGTTGTTGCAGTTGAAAGCCATTGATCTTATGTTTTCTGTACGGAGCAAGACACCAAATCTTAGTACCTCGAATCCAGGGGCAACCATAGCAAACCGCGATTCGTTCGCGAAATACGACACACAAAGTGTGGAGTGGAAAGAGGAAAATGTCCCACTGGGCGTGCCAGAATCTGTTCGCCACTGAAAGACGCGACCGGGACGTTAGGACGTTTGGCCTGAATTTTGGGGGCAGATGCTATTTGGATTTATCCGCCCACCTTTCTGAAGATGCCAAGTTGATTTATGGCACCGTGTATCGAAGGTTTAGACAGATGCGGCCGATATAGCAGACTTCATCAGATTCTCCCTCGTTGTGAGGGGTTTTTGATTGTGGGGACGCTCTTCCGTGCAGGCGCAAGCCCCTGCAATTAATTACGCTACCGCATCGTGGTAACAACTTTCTCCTTCTCCAGATGGTCATTTCGTGTCGTATGTGTTTGTTTTATTTTCGGTTGCCCGTGGATCCTATACGGAGACTAATTTATGTTGTCGCCCGTAGGGCGTGGATTAGTCCAAATCCGTATTTTCTTAGATTTGGGTTTGGGTTGGGTTTAAGGATCGTTAGTCTTGTTTTAGACTAAAATCAACTCAAACATTTGTTGAGGATACGTTAGTCTAATTTTAGACTAAGATCTACTCAACATGATCATTTAGATCCAACAAAAGAGCATTTGGGCTCTACTGTTTTAGTTTAGAGACGTTGCGGTCCATAAGTTTAAGGACATCATAGTCTATGGAGTTTAGAGACATCATAGTCTGTAAAGTTTAAAGACATCATAGTCTGATTTAAAGACATCGTAGTCTGGTTTAAAAACATCACAGTCTATGAGTTTAAGGACCCTACAGTCCATAAAGTTTAAGGACATCATAGTCCATGAGTTTAAGGACCCTACAGTCCATAAAGTTTAAGGACATCATAGTCTAGTTTAAAGACGTCGTAGTCTGGTTTAAAGACATCGTAGTCTATAAGGTTTAAAGACATCCTAGTCTGATTTTGGTTTAACCGTTTGGGGATGCACCAGAAGTTATTGGTTATTGGGACCCTCCACCTCTCTGAAGACGTTGAAGGATTACAACGACATATATTAGAGGTATGAAGAGATGTACCCTTGAACCAATGTTGGTTGGGAGATCTGTAATCAAGTTTGGGACTAAGATTAGTTAAAAAGATTCATGAGCTTATGGGCTCAATTAATCCAAATGGGGGATCTGTGGCCAACTTGGGCTCGGCCTACTCAATTAAAATGTTGGACATTTAATTAAACTCAGTCATTTTCATTTAACATTGCTGAGCATTGGTTTTGGGTTCTGACAACCTTTTATCTTTTATTGAGCGCTGAGCATTCATTATGGCTCTGGGGCTTTATTTAAAGAACAATTTATCTTCCCTCAGCGTATTCGTAAGTAGCACGTGGTGCGCTTGGCGCTGAGCGCCTGATTTAGAGCGCTAAGGCGCTTCCTGTGGGATAGCGCACACGTGAGGAGCAGGTGGCGCACTTTGCGCTGAGCGTCAGTCAGTGAGTGCAGAGCGCTCCTTATGAAAGAGCGCACATGTGAGGAGCATGTGGTGTGCTTGGTGCCAGTAAATGAGTGCAGAGCGCTCTTTGTGAAAGAGCGCATACGTGAGGAGCATGTTGTGCACTTGGCGTTGAGCGCCAGTAAATGAGTGCAGAGCGCACCTTGTGAAAGAGCGCACATATGAGGAGCACGTGGTGCGCTTGGCGCTGAGCGCCAGTAAATGAGTGCAGAGCGCTCCTTGTGAAAGAGCGCACACGTAAGGAGCACGTGGTGCGCTTGGCGCTGAGCGTCAGTCTTGGAGCGCTGAGGCGCTTCTTTAAATTGGAGCGCTAGGAGCGCTGCGGCGCTGTGCACTGGTCTTGGAGCGCTAAGGCGCTTCTTTTTAATTTGGAGCGCTAAGACTCTTTTTAGGCAACTTTGATAAGTTCTGCGCTCTGAGAATTAAATTCTCATTTATAAGAGACTTTGTCTCGTGGGTTTAAGAACAAAGTTCTTATTTTTATAGGAGATGTTACAATCTCTTATTTTTGTGAAAGGCTTTGCCTTTATGGATCTGTGATCTGAAGAGAATTGAATTCTTCTTCCCCCTTTTTATGATGAGATGCTATGATCTCTTTTGTGAAAGACCTTGGTCTTATAAATCTATGATCTAGAAAAAGAAATAGGTTCTTCTTCTCTTATGAGATGATTTTATCTCTTTGTTTTATTTACCTTGAAGAAATTCTTCTTCTTCCGAGAGCTTGCTCTTCTCTTTGAAATTTCTCAAAGTTTGTGTGTGTGTGTAGGGGGAGGGGGGGTTCCTCTCCTTTCAGACTTGAAGTCTTAGGTCCTTTATATAAGGGAGGCTGATTTGTTGAATCAGTTGAAGAGATCTTTTCTCTAATTGATTTGGGAATGTTTCCCATCGTTGGATTTTTGATCCAAGAACTTCTGTTTTATAGAAGGCAATCTTCTTGTTTTTAACAAGATTGGGAAAATATTTTCCCATACAGAACTTATTCTGTATCTTGGTGATTTTTAATCACCATTGGATCTTTGATCCAACGGTGCTCTAATTTTCAGAAATAATTTGATGACTTTTAGTCATCTTTGTTGCATCTTTGATCCAATGGTGGGGAACATTTAGTTCCAGCGCTAGCGCTCTCGTCTTTGACTCTCAGTGCTAGCGCACTTAGCGCTAGCGCTCTCGTGCTTTGCACATGAGCGCTGCATCAGAGTCTTTGACTCTTAATGCGGGTGCTGCTAGCGCTAGCGCTCTCGTGCTTTGCACGTGAGCGCTGCATCAGAGTCTTTCACTCTTAGTTGCCGGTGCTACTAGCGCAGCAAGCACTCTCGTGCTTTGCACGTGAGCGCTGCATTAGAGTCTTTGACTCTTTAGCGCTAGCGCTAGCGCTGACGCTTTTATGAAGCGCTGCTTCATTTCAAATTTCAAAATTTGAACAGAGTTTTGCTCTGATTGGGGAAAACAGTCCCTATCACCTAAGGCTTTTCAATTTTATGAGCCGTAAGGGTCCCATAAAAGCATATTCTCCCTACGAGTCGAAAGGATCCCGTAGGTGTATTTTCTCCTTAGGAGTCGTGAGGACCCCCCAAGTGTGTTTTTCCTTTGTGAGTCGTAAAGATCTCACGAAGGTGTTTTCTTACGAGTCGTGAGGATCCCATAAGTTTTGTTCTCCTCATGCATCGTGAGGACACATGAGCGGGTCTTCCCAAATGGAGCATAATTCCAAGGGCGGAGACCAGCCACGTAACTGGTGATTGCGGTGGGGCATGGGTATGATGAGAATTATTTGAGCATGTGGATTGTATACGGTAGTCAACTTGGGGACTAACCGTAGGGCTGGGAGAATTTTGGGAATTGGATTTTGGTTGGCGTCTGCATCGCTGCACTGGAATATGGTACCAGGAGCGACTCATCATTCGCTATTGGGAATTTGAATTTTGGTTGGCGTCTGCATCGCTGCACTGGAATATGGTACCAGGAGCGACACATCATTCGCCGTTGGGGATTTGAGTTTTGGACGGCGTTTGCATCGCTGCACTGGAATATGGTACCAGGAGCGACTCATCATTCGCCATTTTTTTTTTACCGCGATTGCTCTATCATTTCAGTTTTTCTTATCGCGAAGGTCGCGATTGCCCTATCATTTCGGCTATTTATTCGCGGTTGCCCCATCATTTTGGCTTTATTTTCATCTTTATTCTTACTCGCTGATTTTTATTGCGAGTTGTCCCATCATTTCGGCCTTTTATTATTATTATTTTTTGTTTTATTTACACGTTTTTACATCCCCGGTTTAACGACTTAGAGGTCGATTGTTCATAGTTTAACGACGTGGTGGTCGGATGTTCCTAGTTTAACGGCTTAGTGGTCATCTGTTTTCAGTTTAAAGACTTAGAGGTCTACTGTTTCCAGTTTAACGACTTAGAAGTCATATGTTTCCAGTTTAACGACTTAGAGGTCATCTGTTTCCAGTTTAACGACTTAGTGGTCATCTGACGGGGAGCTTAAAGAAGATACCCGATTGAGCAGTTGTCAGGGGCATCGCTGGAGCTTGCTCGAGATGCCTTATTACTTTGTCGGTGTTGATGGCCTTGCCCCCAGCTGGGGCCAAGGAAAGTTGTTCAAATACCGACTTGCGTTCGAAAGTCGTTAACCTGCAAATAAAAACATAATTTCAATACAGGCAATCGATATGTATATTGATTGAGTTCGCATGAACGTTTAACCCGAGACATGGGAGGAGAGAAAGGTCCCACAGGGCGTGCCAAAATCTGTAGGGTGTTTTTCGTCACCCCATCGAGATGGGAATACGCACGCTTGTCAGGCGTACTACAGATTTCCCTGCCTAGGGTAGGCTAGGGTTTATTGATTATGGGGATCCAAATCTCCGGCAAGGGACACTGTCATGGAGTGTGTGTATCTATATATATATATATACATATATAAAAAAGGGGAAAAAGCGTCCAAAGGACATGTGGGGTCCAACGCCTCACGTGCATGGCATGCAGGCATTGGGTGCTGGCGCCTCACGTTGTCACGCCCCACTTCCCAGTATACGGCGAAGGGGACGCGACGAGGCCGCTACGTATTTACTCTGAAGTAAATATGCTAAGCGTATCTAAGCAATATAAAAGTAAATACACAAGAGACAAGATATATAAAACAACAACTTTATTTATTAACATTCTTTTGTACAATGCATGAAAAGGAAATACAACTGAAATAAAACAATGCCTAAACAATGGCATAACAAGAAATGAAAAGTACTAAATGGAAAATGTATAATAAAACTAGAGCTCTGGTTCTTCAGCAAACTGATCCAAGTCGTCTGCAGATGGCTGGATCTCTGCCGGGTCCAAACCACCTGAGACATTCAAAGAAGAAAGAAATAGAATGTCGTCAGCGAACAGGTCGCTCGGTAAGTCCTAAAGATAAGATGAAAGTAGAATAAACAAAATAAGCAGGTATCTTTTAAAGTTGTATTATATTGTTGTAGTGTTGTGTTAACGCTGTTGTTTATAGCTTGGTACAGAAGGATGCCAGTGTATACGAGAGGGGTCTCTATATGCTAGAGACCAGGGCAAACAGAATGTACAAGGAACCGTTAAGCCATGGTACAACAACAATGGAATATAGGTTAGGTGTCTTAATCTTACCGCCTCGTGCCACTTTTAACACCTTCCGTACCAATCTATCCCTTAAACCCCGTAGTGTTTTATTTGTATTGTTTTGTACTGTAAATTGAATTGAGCGTATAATTGAAAGACTGACCGAAACCATGATATCAGTAAACGGATGTAACCGTAGAATCATGTAAGTGGAATAACTGGAGAACCATGTAAATGGAATGTATATCCATGATTCGGTTCAGTCAAGTCGTATTGATTGATAATTGGATTAATGGATTCATGTTGAAAATTGTAGATTGTAGATTGACTTGAATCATATTCAAGTCAGATTAATCAGACTCAAACCCGAGTCAGACAATTAGAAATGTAACTCGAAGTCTTGATTATTTCTTAAACCTATAATTGCTAGGGTCCTTAGGGTAATTTATAAAACTTGAGGGGGTTTTATGTAAAAATATTTTTATATACTTTTCAAAATACACCTCAAGTATTTATTATTCGACTTTAGATTTGTAATGAATTTGGATTTTATATTGTAATATTTCTAGTGAAAATATCCTAATTTCATAAATAAAGGTATTTATTTGTAAGATTGATTTATATGGAATTTATGGTATTTTAGTGTAAAATTGGTTCTTGTGAGTTTTAGAAAAAATGTGGAATATTTATATTTTAACAAAATAGATATTTTAATGATAAATATACATATATTTATACAAAAATAATTTTAATATATTTTGTTATATGCTAAAAATCTCATTTTCTTAAGATGTCGTATTTAAAATCTTTCGAGACCGAATGCTCCTTGCGGAGGTCTGAATCTCGCACTACTAAGCCCGAGGATGTGTAATAAACCGCACCATCCCGAACGAGTTCCCCAAAATGGGTTGTAGCGGCGCTTTGCAAAGATTGTATAAATACTAAATCCTTTAGAAAACGGTTTTATAAAGTAAATGGTATTTATTTGTAAAAATGTCAATTTTCCGTATTCTATGTTCTAGAGTCTCCTAAGTCAACTAGTCTATTCCTAATTGGTCCAGACGACAAGTTGTGAGATGCCTCAAATCGCCTCTTCACCGCCAATTGTGGCCAGGTAAGTACAAGTGAAGAAAGGAGGGATCCGCTCACGAATCACCGTGAGACGGGCCTTTTAAAGTCACCTTTCTCACTTGCCTTGCCTAAACACCACAAAGTCAGGTTTAGATAAACGACTGATGTCCATAACTTATCGTATTTTTCTTAATAAGTGGTATTTATGTATCAACACTGAATCCTTTATAAATGGTTTTATTTAGTATAGGGTATTTAAGTGAAAATGTTCGTTTTCCCGTATTCTGAGTTTTCGTTGGTATCGTGTTAGGTTGTATGTAAGTGTGTGAGGAGGTAGGTCGTTACCTCGTGATCTACTTTAAATGTATAGCAAGTTTGATGGAGTTAAATGTATGATTGAAACAATGTGGTATTTAAGTGAAAAAATACGATAAATTGAAATAGCTATCATTTCATGTGATAATACTTGATCAATTTGGTTGATTAGTATTTAATAGTCATCATGAGGAAGTTTAAGTATGATTGTATTAGTGAGAAGTGGAATTTTATAAGAAACCGAATCGGAAATCGGATTTGTTCCGATTCCGTTGGGTTTTGTAAATTCGTATTTTTAGAATAGAAAAGAGAGATAGAAAAGGGACTTACGGGTTTTAGATTAAACAAGGGAGTGAGAGGGAACTAGAGGGATCGCCGATGTATTGCGTCATCGCCGATAGTTCCTAAGATGATCGCTGGAAGTTCCGCCGGGAATTCGTCGGAGCTTCGCCTCGAGCTCGTTTTCAAAGTGCACAAGATTCTCTTGAGAATTTTAGAGAGTTGGCTCAGAAATATGAGTGAGAGGGTAGAGGGTAGGGGGTGTATTTATAGGGTTAGGCTAGGGTTAGGATAGGTTAAGAGTTTAAATAAAAAAATGTAAAAATATATTAAAATTCATTAAAATATGAAGTAAATAGGAATTTCAAAGGTTTCTGGAACCGATCTAAATAAATAGAGTATACAGGGGGGTAGAGGAGGCCAAGAGTCAACTTTTTTGTATTGACGACTCGGCCGTCTGGCCGAGTCCGGCCGGCGGCGCTTTGCCGAGTCGGCCGGTCCGCCGTCCGAGTCGGTCGAGTCGGGCCGAGTCGGAGGTCAGGGAGATGGGGGGTCGTCTGGTGTAGCCTCTGGTATATTTAGTTTTTCAGGTTTAGTTCAAAGTTTGGGAGTTATTGTGTGTGGACTGTTGGGCTTCCAAAGAATTTAAAACAAAATAAATAAAAAAAATAATGTGGGGCATGGGATTTGAACTCTGGTGGCTTGGTTCAGCAGTGCAAGGTATTACCAATGTGCCACAAGCTCTTTCTTGTAATTAAATTGCTAATTAATTAATTAAGTCTTGTGCTCAGGCAATAAATACCCGTTTATGGATTTTTGAAATTTATTTTTGGTAAAAACTTGTATAGGAAATTTAGGGTTGTTGCATTCTACCCTCCTTATAAAAATCTCGTCATCGAAATTTACAACTTTTATTTGAGGACTAGTTTACAAAGAGGTGAGGATATCTTGCACGCATTTCATCTTCCCTTTCCTAAGTGGATTCTCCTGGTGTGTCTTTCCTCCACATTACTCGGACCAAGTTAACTTCTTTGTTCCGAAGTATCTTCATTTTTCTGTCTTGGATCTCCACAGGCTGTTGCTCATAGGACAAGTCGGCCTGTATAGTGAGCTCGGAATGATCAAGAATATGACTGGGGTCACTCACATACTTTCTGAGTTGGGATATGTGGAACACATTATGCACTCTTTCCATTGAGGGTGGAAGCGCTAAGCGGTATGCCACTTCACCGACTCGTTCGAGTATGTCGAACGGTCCAATGTATCTCAGACTTAATTTACCCCGTCTTCCAAATCGGATCACTTCGCGATTTGGAGATATCTTCAAGAATACGTGATCTCCTGGCTGGAACTCCAAGTGTCGTCTCTTTGCATCAGCCCAGTGTTTCTGTCGATCTTAGGCATGCGCATCCTTTCCCTGATCGTACGAACCACATCAACGGTCGCTACTATCATCTCTGGTCCAAGAAGTTCCCTATCTCCGATGTCATCCCAATTTAATGGTGATCGACACTTCCTTCCATACAATGCTGCAAAAGGTGCCATTCCTATGCTTGCTTGGTAGCTGTTATTGTACGCGAACTTCACAAGATGCAGGTGATCTACCCACGATCCTTTGAAGTCTAGAATACACGTTCTGAGCATATCCTCCAAGATCTGAATAGTTCGTTCCGACTGACCATCTGTTTGTGGATGATAAGCCGTGCTGAAGTTCAGACTTGTTCCTAAGCTTGCTTGCAGACTCTGCCAAAATTGCGATCGGAACCTGGTGTCACGATCGGAGACAATGCAGACCGGTACTCCATGAAGTCTCACAATTTCCTCCATGTACTTCTTTGCTAGTGTCTCAGTTGATTGGACAACTCGAAATGGGATGAAGTGAGCCGACTTTGTGAGTCGATCCACAATGACCCATATGGCATCGTTACCCTTTGTGCTGCGAGGGAGAGCAGTCACAAAATCCATCGTGATGTGTTGCCACTTCCATTCTGGGATTGGTAACGGTTGAAGTAGTCCAGCTGTCCTGTGATGTTCAGCCTTTACTTGCTAACACACCAAACATTTTTCAACGCTTCTGGCTACTTCATGCTTCATTCCATGCCACCAATAATTCTGACGTAGATCTTTGTACATTTTGGTACCTCCAGGATGTACTGAGTAGGGAGAGCTGTGAGCTTCCTTCATTAACTCTTCCCGTACAGGACCTTTTTGGTACACACAATCTGCTGCTGTATCTCAAAGATCAGTCTTCATGGATGATGAAGTCTGTTCTGAGTCCATTCACCACTTGTTCTCTGATCTTTTGCAACTTAGCATCACTTGCTTGAGTTGCTTTGATCTGATTGACAATGGTTGATTGAACTTGTAAATTCATCAAACTTGAAGTATTACTTGGCATGACTACCTTAATCTCCATCTGATGCAAGTCTTGCTGAAGTTTCCACTGAGCGGTGAGATTCATCGATAATGGTTAGCGACTAAGAGCATCAGGTACTACATTCACCTTCCCTGGGTGATATTGCAAGTTGATGTCAAAGTCCGCCATGAGTTCTAACCATCTTCTCTGCCGCATATTCAACTCCTTCTGAGTAAAATACGTACTTCAGACTTTTATGATCTGTGTAGATGTTCACTCGTTCACCAAGTAGATAATGGTGCCAAATCTTGAGAGCAAAGATGACGGCTGCCAACTCCAGATCATGTGTCGGATAATTGCGCTCATGAGTCTTCAGTTGTCTTGAAGCATAAGCCACAACCTTACCGTGCTAATGTAGAACGCATCCTAATCCCTTATCGGATGCATCACAATGCACTTCGAATCCTCCAGATTGATCCGGTATTACAAGAATAGGTGTTGATGTCAATCTTGACTTGAGTTCTACGAAAGCTTGTTCGCATGCTTCTGACCACACAAATTCCTCATCTTTACGTGTGAGCTTGGTCAGGGGTGTTGCTATCTTTGAAAAGCTTTCAATGAACCTTCTGTAATATCTAGCTAAACCCAAGAAACTTCGAATATCCTTCACTGACTTTGGTGTAGGCCATTCGCTAACTGCTGCAACTTTCGTTGGATCCACAGAGATTCCTTCTCCCGATACGATATGTCCAAGAAAACCAACTTGCTTTAGCCAAAACTCGCACTTGCTGTACTTGGCATAGAGCTTATGTTGTCGAAGAGTTTCCAGGACAATTCGTAGGTGCTCTGCATGCTCTTTCTGACTCTTAGAATACACCAGGATGTCGTCGATGAAGATGAAAACAAACCTGTCTATGTACTCCCGGAAAACTTGATTCATTAGGTTTATGAATATTGTTGGTGCATTGGTCACTCCAAATGGCATCACTAGAAATTCGTAATGTCCATAGCGAGTTCTGAAAGCTGTTTTGTGAATATCAGCTTCCTTGGCCTTCACTTGATGATAACCTGAATGAAGATCCAATTTAGAGAAAATACAAGATCCACTTAGCTGATCGAATAAATCATCGATGCGCGGGAGTGGATACTTGTTCTTTTTAGTAACTTCGTTCAAGGCTCTATAATCGATGCACATTCTGTATGAACCTTCCTTTTTCTTCACAAGTAGTACAGGTGCTCCCCAATTTGAAGTGCTGGGACAAATCCATTCTTTCGCCAATAATTCGTCCAACTGTGTTCGGACTTCCTTCAAACCTTCCGGACTTAATCTATAAGGTGCTTTGATCACCGGTTGTGCTCCTGGTACTAAATCAATACTGAATTCAAGAGCTCGATCGGGAGGCAAACCTGATATATCGTCAGGAAATACATCGTCGAACACTCGAACTACCTCTGGTCTTGATTCTTCTTCCGCTTGAGCTGCTGCAACTACTGCTTCCCTTGGCTTCGCTTTGTAGGTACTTGGCTCCAGGGTACGGTCTCTGCTTTTGAAATAGAGGACCGGATGGTGTGAAATCTCGAATACTACCCTCCTTTGACGACAGTCGATGGTAGCATAAAATGTTCTAAGCCAGTCCATTCCTAGAACCACATCGAAGTTCGGTATGTCCAGTACTTTGAAGTCAGCATAAAACTCTCTGCTTTAGACGACGACTGGACACAAGCTGTATCCCATGGTTGCCTTTAGAACGCCATTTCCTGAACTGACATTCCAGCTGGATACAAGCGGTGAGACTGGAATAGCATGGGTTCGGACGAACCGTTGCGATATAAAGCAGTGGGATGCTCCAGTATCAAACAGTGCTAGTGCGGGTAGTGAGGCTACTAAGATTGTACCTAAGGTATGTGGGATATGTTTTAGGTATAGGGAAAGTGTGTAGGTAAACAAGACTAAAAGAAAAGTTTGAGATGAAAAGCTTACCAGTGATGACTTGGCCAGAGCTTCTTCCACTGACATAGTGAAAGCCTGGCGCTTTGGTACATTCCTCCTGGCCTGAGGAGCATTCCTCGGGACGTTCCTTTGAGCTTAATGGAACTGACGAGGAGGTGGTGCAGCTTGTGGTCCTCTGGGTGGTGCAAGTAGTTCAGGTCTTGGAGCAGGGGCTTGGATGGCTGGGCACTGTGGGTAATTGTTTGCTGGCCTGGGTGCAGCAACTGGGTTTTGCCTTTGGGGACAAGACCCAATATCATGAGTAGCTAAGCCACAGACTAAGCAAAGACGGTTGGCTCACCGGCAGTCTTTCATCATATGTCCGGCTCTCTTGCAGTAGGTACAAAAGGCTGGGCTGGGACGATGGTTCGGTACTCCGGGTCGCCTTGGTACAAAAGGTAGCCTGGACGAGGCTCCTCCTGCCATCTGGTTGGCAAGGCGCTTAAGTCCTGCAGACGGAGGTCTGCCCCTTGCTTTTATCACTGCCTCATAACTACGGGCAGCTTCCAGAGCATCCTCATGCGTCAGAAATTTCCCTGTGGCTAGTGCAGCCTGAATTTCTGTGTCCAAACCTTGTTGAAAATGACGGGCTCTGATCTCGTCCGTCGGTATCAAGTGTTCCGTGAATCTGTTTAAGGGTTGTGTTAGTTGTGTAGTATGTGATATTCAAAAATTGAACTACTGTGACATATCTTACCGGCTTAGCATGGTGAATTCAGCGTCATATTTATCCACTGACTTGTCCCATATCGAACCTTGTTGTAGATGAATGAATTGCTGCTCCATGGAAAACTTGGCAGTCACAGGGAAGTACTTCGCGTCGAACTTCACGCGAAAAGTCTTCCATTCAATAGGCTGTACAAGACGGCTTTCTTCCGCCTTCCACCAGTTGCGAGTATTGTCCATGAGCTGTAGTTTCACCACACGGACCCAAGCTATGTCTGGCACTTGTGCTGCCGCCAGATCATCTTCTATACTTTGTGCTCATTCCTCAGCTTCAAGTGGGCTTCCCTTTCCGGAGAACTGCTTGGGATGTAAAGCCCTGAATTGCTTTACCCCAGGTGCGTCAGTCTCGGGACGGTTCAGGAGTTGTTGCTGTCCCTCAAGAAGACTGCGGATCGCCTCAAGTAGCACTGTTTGCTCGGTGGGTGGCGCAGGAAAAGCAGGAACGATTGGTAGTGGGGGTGGAGGTGTGTTGTTGACGTTGGTGCTGGTGTTGTTCGGGGAATCCATAACCTTGAAGAAAAATTTGGGTTAGGACAGATTCAAGTACATGAAATAATAAGATTCAAGGAATATGAAATTGTAAGATTCAAGGAACATGAATTGTAAAGAATGTTTTAGTTGCTGGTTCTTGTGTTATATTGCTTAGGTTGTTCACGCAGAACAGAACTGCATGATAGAGTTTCATACAACTCTGACCTGCATGGGCCACCAACAAAACCTGTCACGCCCCGCTTCTCGGTATACGGCGAAGGGGACGCGACGAGGCCGCTACGTATTTACTCTGAAGTAAATACGCTAAGCGTATCTAAGCAATATAAAAGTAAATACACAAGAGACAAGATATATAATGAAAACAACAACTTTATTTATTAACATTCTTTTGTACAATGCATGAAAAGGAAATACAACTGAAATAAAACGATGCCTAAACAATGGCATAACAAGAAATGAAAAGTACTGAATAGAAAATGTACAATGAAACTAGAGCTCTGGTTCTTCAGCAAACTGCTCCAAGTCTTCTGCAGATGGCTGGATCTCTGCCGGGTCCAAACCACCTGACGACATTCAATGAAGAAAGAAATAGAATGTCGTCAGCGAACAGGTCACTCGGTAAGTCCTAAAGATAAGAGGAAAGTAGAATAGACAGAATAAGAAGGTATCTTTTAAAGTTGTATTATATTGTTGTAGTGTTGTGTTAACGCTGTTGTTTGTAGCTTGGTACAGAAGGATGCCAGTGTATACGAGAGTGGTCTCTATATGCTAGAGACCAGGGCAAACGGAATGTACAAGGAACCGTTAATCCACGATACAACATCAATGGAATATAGGTTGGGTGTCTTAATCTTACCGCCTCGTGCCATGATTGAATGATTCTTTGTGTGTCGTGTTTTGAAAATGTATAAAGATCACAATCAAAGAAATTTATAACGGTATCGATGTAGCGCGTTAATGAATACGGATCGTCCACTGAGATGTGTGTTTTGCTTGCTTTCGTTTTAGATGAGTCGAAATGAAAAGGTAAAAGAAAAATTGCAAGAAAATAGATTCAAGAATTTTGAGATTTAGTTTCAAAAATAGTAAAAACTAGATCTAAAGATCAAGAATCTATAAAATTCTAGGAGTTGTCCAAATCTAATGAACTATCAAGATTTGTAATGAGGCTCGTAGGAATCGATCGAATCTATAGAAGTGATGAAGACTTGAGATTATGTTTTCTTATCCATTAATGATTTGATGCTAGATCGATGACGATCAACGAGGTTTAAGGATCTATCGAAGAAACTAGGGTTTCTTCATCTCCTCCTTTGTCCTTTCGATGATTATCATTCAAAAGCTAGCCTCTAGTAAATTGAATTATCGAACGTTGATATCTAATTAAGAGCGAAAACATTCAAGAAAGCATCTCGCTCATAACTAGATTGTCAATGATTCAATTTACAAGAGTTTACAAAACTTATAGGACTTAAGAATCGTTTCAAGATCTAATCATTATCATCTATTGATTCTCTCGACTCCTCCATGAGCGGAGTTTCTACTCAAGCATCATAACCACGAAATCAATCAAGAATTGAAAACTAATCATAATGCTCAAATATAGAGATAAGCAAGATAATGAAATGTCACCTTTTATTAATCAACAATTTTGTTACAATTCTCTCAAGATCTACAAGATTCGAGGAAAGAACTTGATCGTCGATTTGGCTCCGCATCGTCTCCGTGAGTCGCGGATCGTCTTGGATCACTTGCTCGGTTGAAGATCGGCGTCGCTTCTAAAAGGTTGATGGCTTCTTGCTTGAATTGTACTCGATAGATCTTGATTTCAATCAAAGTGTGTCACTCAATTTGATTTGAATTTTGATTTGGATCTACAATTTTTACCTCCAAAATGAACCACTCGCTAACTAGCTAACTAAAAATGAACAACCCTCAAAACCCTAGATCTAGATCTCTTTTTATAACCCCCTCTCCTTTTCAATTCAAATTCAAATTTCCCTCCAAAATGAACCACTTTTCCCTCCAAAATGAACCACCTCATTTGAATTTTCCCTCTAAAATGAACTACCTCATTTGAATTTTACCTCCAAAATGAGGTTGTTAGAAAGAATCTTCTAGAAGAAGTTTTTTGGAGGGAATATTCTAGAATGAGGTTGTTACAAGGAGGCTTCTAGAAGAAGGTTGTTATAAGGAGGCTTCTAGAAGAAGGTTGTTGCAAGGAATATTCTAGAGTGAGTTTGTTATGCAAAGCCTTCTGGAAGAAGCCACGTGGTCTTTGAGAGTCTTCTAGAAGCAAGGGTTGTTACAAGAAGCCACGTAGAGAATTGTGAAGCGCTGACGTGTCAATTTGGCCGCGGATCCACGGCCCTTTAGGTGCCTTAGTGCATCAATTTTCCAGGTAACTCTTGGGCTGACTTTGTGACACTTTTCTGATGTGTTGAATCTCATATTTCTTTCTACATCACTGCCATATCATAAGTCTTGGACTTGGCGTATTTTTATCAGCACTTTTAGCAATTCCGGCTCTTTTCGTGGAATTTCCTGCACAGATTCTCGAGACAAGTGTTGCGCTATACAAAGATGATTAATGCAATGATAAACACTCAATTTCCCTCAAAATGTCGGTTTTAAAGTATAACACAAGTAATTTGGTATTTTACGGATGTTTTGCTAATATGTGCTATATTTATACCGAACACCTTTAGATAAGTGCAAATGGTAGGGAAATTGATGTGTTAAAAATGCAATATTTTCGACTGATCAAATTCCCCCAAACTTATTTTTGGTCGTCTCGAGCAAACTGTTTTATTAAAAAGAGAAGGAGAAAATAAAGAAAAAGAAAAACTAACTAGCGCACTTTCGTAGGCAACACAATTGCACTGAGCACGTGCAACAAGCCTTTAAACCTCTAGGTGTCCCTAGTAGGAGGAGTGTTGTCTCCTGAGGGTTTTCAGCGGATTGCACCCACAAAATCCCATAATAAAAGGAAGACCGTGAAAGTTATATTTAAAGATAAGAATTGTAAAAGAAAGACTTTGAAAATCAGAGTTTCCAACTTTACTAGCTTTTCGATTGTCATGAGCCATATCTTAATAGTCATGAAAAGATGTTAGAAATCACATCATCCCTCAATAAAACATCGTCTTTATTCTTCATTCCTATCTTTCTTCCAAACATCGATCATATAACCCTACGCGTGTGTAATAGACATCCCTACACCCGGAGAATTCAATTCAAGCTATCATACTCTTGTCCATCCGCCTCAGTACTTTTTAATTTGATGAATATTTAGATGAAGTTGCTCACACATTTTCATGCGACCGTTAATACTTCTTGAGGTACTAACCGACCGATTACTCATGTGCTTGCTTATTAGGTGTTTTTTTCTCGTCTTGCACCACATAAGGCTTAGCAGTGACTCCCAGACCAGTTGGTCTAAGGCACTAGGTGAAGAGGCACCCTCGCTATATTTTTTTATTGCTGCCTTGGCGATAACAAAACCAGTGTTCATTTTTTTCTTCACCATTTTATATTTTATTTATTTTTTTTATTTCCTTCATTCTTTGGCTTTTAGACAAGAGTATTTCAAGGTATCCTCTACTATCCCGAGCTTCAAGACGTGTGTAAGTGCGTATAGTAGGGTATCAACGTTCAAAATGTTTGGCTTCCAGAATAGGAACTATTTTTCAGACTTATTTTTATCCTCAGATTAGTGACTTCCTTCATCTTACTAACCCTTGGGACAACGGCTCATAACTACTTATTACTAGTTCGTTTAAGAAAACTTCTAATTTTCTTGGTTTTCTTAAATTTTTCTAATCTTTTGGATGTAATTTTTCACTATCTAATCTTTTATTATCTTATTTATGTACAAAATTTAAATATTAAATTTTTTTATCTTTTGAATTTTTTTTAAATTTTTATAGGTTTTTAAAAATGTTTTGTGCTTATGCAAAGTGATATGCAAATGATGCGAAAAATAAGCACAAACCTAAAGAAATTTCACCTTTTATTTATCAACAATGTTGTTACAATTCTCTCAAGAACTACAAGAGGAAAGAACTCGATCATCGATTTAGCTCCGCATCGTCTCCGTGAGTCGCGGATCGTCTTGGATCACTTGCTCGGTTGAAGATCGGCGTCGCTTCTAAAAGGTTGAAGGCTTCTTGCTTGATTTGTACTCAAAGATCTTGAATTTTGGCTTTGATGATTGGATTAGGGTTTGGGTTTGAATGCACAAGTCGTGTCACTCAACTTGTGTGTGGAAATTGATAGAAGGATCAACAACCTTTGAGAAGAAGCCTTGGGTCACCTTTTATAGCCTTCATTAGCTTCCCCTACAAGCTTGATTAGGATTAGCTTCCATTAGATGCTAGGTTTAGTTTAGCTTCTCTTGTAAGCTTGGTAGTTAGGTAGAAGCTTCTAGCTTGAGTTAGTTATGTGGCTTGCTTGAGAAGCTTGGAGGTGTTTAGCTTGTACAAGAAGCTTGGCTGTTCGGACAGAAGCTTCTGGAGATTTCTGGAATTTTCAGTGGCTTGAAGAGGTGTACACCTTGAATGGAGAAACCTGACATTGAAATATGCTGACGTCATGATTACATGGCCGCGGATCCGCTGCGGGAAGGGTGCTATGGCCGCGAATCCGCGGCCCTTTAGGTGCCTTAATGCATCAATTTTCCAGGTAACTCTTGGGCTGACTTTGTGGCACTTTTCTGATGTGTTGAATCTCATATTTCTTTTTACATCACTGCCAGATCATAAGTCTTGGACTTGGCGTATTTTTATCTGCACTTTTAGCAATTCCGGCTCTTTTCCTGGAATTTCCTGCACAGATTCTCGAGACAAGTGTTGTGCTATACAAAGATGATGCATGCAATGATAAATACTCAATTTCCCTCAAAATGTCGGTTTTAAAGTATAACACAAGTAATTTGGTATTTTACGGATATTTTGCTAATATGTGCTATATTTATACCGAACACCTTTAGATAAGTGCAAATGGTAGGGAAATTGATGTGTTAAAAATGCAATATTTTCGACTGATCAAATTCCCCCAAACTTATTTTTGGTCGTCTCGAGCAAACTGTTTTATTAAAAAGAGAAGGAGAAAATAAAGAAAAAGAAAAACTAATTAGCACACTTTCGTAGGCAATACGATTGCACTGAGCACGTGCAATAAGCCTTTAAACCTCTAGGTGTCCCTAGTAGGAGGAGTGTTGTCTCCTGAGGGTTTTCAGCGGATTGCACCCATAAAATCCCATAATAAAAGGAAGACCGTGAAAGTTACATTTAAAGATAAGAATTGTAAAAGAAAGACTTTGAAAATCAGAGTTTCTAACTATACTAGCTTTTCGGTTGTCATGAGCCCTATCTTAATAGTCATGAAAAGATGTTAGAAATCACATCATCCCTCAATAAAACATCGTCTTTATTCTTCATTCCTTTCTTTCTTCCAAACATCGATCATACAACCCTACGTGTGTGTAATAGACATCTCTACACCCGGAGAATTCAATTCAAGCTATCATACTCTTGTCCATCCGCCTTAGTACTTTTTAATTTGATGAATATTTAGATGAAGTTGCTCACACATTTTCATGCGACCGTTAATATTTCTTGAGGTACTAACCGACCGATTACTCATGTGCTTGCTTATTAAGTGTTTTTTCCTCGTCTTGCACCACCTAAGGCTTAGCAGTGACTCCCAGACTAGTTGGTCTAAGGCAGTAGGTGAAGAGGCACCCTCGCTATATTTTTTTATTGCTGCCTTGGCGATAACAAAACCAGTGTTCATTTTTTTCTTCACCATTTTATATTTTATTCATTTTTTTTATTTCCTTCATACTTTGGCTTTTAGACAAGAGCATTTCAAGGTATCCTCTACTATCCCGAGCTTCAAGACGTGTGTAAGTGCGTATAGTAGGGTATCAACGTTCAAAATGTTTGGCTTCCAGAATAGGAACTATTTTTCAGACTTATTTTTATCCTCAGATTAGTGACTTCCTTCATCTTACTAACCCTTGGGACAACGGCTCATAACTACTTATTACTAGTTCGTTTAAGAAAACTTCTAGTTTTCTTGGTTTTCTTAAATTTTTCTAATCTTTTGGATGTAATTTTTCACTATCTAATCTTTTATTATCTTATTTATGTACAAAATTTAAATATTAAATTTTTTTATCTTTTGAAATTTTTTAAATTTTTATAGGTTTTTAAAAATGTTTTGTGCTTATGCAAAGTGATATGCAAATGATGCGAAAAATAAGCACAAACCTAAAGAAATTTCACCTTTTATTTATCAACAATGTTGTTACAATTCTCTCAAGAACTACAAGAGGAAAGAACTCGATCATCGATTTAGCTCCGCATCGTCTCCGTGAGTCGCGGATCGTCTTGGATCACTTACTCGGTTGAAGATCGGCGTCGCTTCTAAAAGGTTGAAGGCTTCTTGCTTGATTTGTACTCAAAGATCTTGAATTTTGGCTTTGATGATTGGATTAGGGTTTTGGTTTGAATGCACAAGTCGTGTCACTCAACTTGTGTGTGGAAATTGATAGAAGGATCAACAACCTTTGAGAAGAAGCCTTGGGTCACCTTTTATAGCCTTCATTAGCTTCCCCTACAAGCTTGATTAGGATTAGCTTCCATTAGATGCTAGGTTTAGTTTAGCTTCTCTTGTAAGCTTGGTAGTTAGGTAGAAGCTTCTAGCTTGAGTTAGTTATGTGGCTTGCTTGAGAAGCTTGGAGGTGTTTAGCTTGTACAAGAAGCTTGGCTGTTCGGACAGAAGCTTCTGGAGATTTCTGGAATTTTCAGTGGCTTGAAGAGGTGTACACCTTGAATGGAGAAACCTGAAAGAAGTGGGGAAAAGGTAAGTGGTGGAATAGAATGTGTTTGCGTCTCATTTTGGAGAGACGACTCAGTGGTTGTGATGGATTACTCACATCCTTTTTACAGTCCAGAAGAAGGGGTGGAGGTTCAATTTCATTGTTTTGATGTGGATTCATCTCAACACCCGTGCTTTTCAAAAATGCGAGTTCATCAGCGAAGATCTCCTCAAAAGTCTCATCAATACCCCGAAGAATAATGTCATCACAAAGCGCGGGGTGATCTTCAAACTCCTAGAACGGTTCATAATCAGTGTTAGTTGTTGACCCGGACAACTCGGTGGAAGAGTCCGTATGTGTATGATACATAGTTGGGTCAAACAACAACATAAGAAAAGAGTCAAGATCAGTATCATGAGGATCGCCAAATTTGCTGCTGTCGTCATCCATTAATTCGACAGAACAGACCTGAGCAGTAGGTTCGGAGGGTACACATCCCAACTTGTAAATTTTCAGCTCAATTGACCTATTCCCGAAGGATAGGGTCATAGAGCCATTACGACAGTTGATGATAGCATTGGAAGTGGCCAAAAAGGGGCGACCAAGAATCACCGGAATTTGATTCCGTGGGTTTTCTACAGGCTGTGTATCAAGTACAATAAAGTCAACAGGGAATACAAATTCCCCGATTTTTATCAACACATCCTCTAGTTCACCCCTAGGTTTGGTGATTGATCGGTCGGCCATCTGAAGAGTTATGTTCGAGGGCTTTAACACTCCAATTCCTAACTGCTCGTAGACCGAGAAAGGAAGCAGGTTAACACTTGCGCCAAGGTCAAGTAAAGCACGGTTAATGTGTTTTCCCCGATAGAAATGGAAATAGTAGGATAGCCAGGATCCTTACGTTTCCTCGGTAATTGCTGGGGAAAAGCTGTGTCTACAGTCTTTGACATGAATATCTTCTTGGGCACTTGAGTCTTACTCTTTCTAGTGCAAAAGTCCTTAAGAGTTTTCATATAAGCGGGGACTTGTTGGATTGCATCTAGAAGAGGGATGTTGATATTAACCTATTTCAAGATTTCAGTGATCTTCTCCATTTGTGAACTTGGTCTGTTTCCCTTTAACCGATTCGGGTAAGGAGCTTGAGCAATAAGGTCAGGGTCCAACATTGGAGAAGATCGTGTGGGTGGGAACGATCTAAGAATAGAAGTGCGGATCGTTTTCGGTGGACTAGAAGAGGTAGGATGAGGTGTCGAGCCTTGGGGAAATGGAGAATAGGCTCGGAAGAAAATGGTGGAGTGGACGAACTGGGGTCAGAATTAGAAGTAGAAGTGGAAGGAAAAGTCTCAGCCGGGGTATCATCGATTGATTTTTCATTATTATCAATCTCCTCACCAACATGATTGTCAAGCACTCTTCCAGATCTCAACGTGGTTATAGCGTTCACATGATGTGAATAGCCAGGATTTGGCAAAGGTTGAGCTGGAAGTTTCCCTTTTTCTCTAGCGCTCATTTCGGATTTTAATTGTGCAATTTGTTCTTCCATCGATTTAATATTTTCATTTTGAGAGACAATGATCTTTATCACATTATCGAAGGAAGATTGCATTTTTGTCGTCCCTTGGATGGATTGTTTCATGAAAGTATCTAAGGTTCGTTCGAGTGCAGAGGTATTATCTGTACCGGTCATTTGCAAAGAATTTTCATATGGTGCAGAAGTTTTGGCCGGATTTTGAAAGTTTTGTGATTGGTAGGGGTGCTGACTCAATTGAAGTGGTTGTTCTTGTGGTGGAAGAGCCTTTTGGAAATTGTTTTGATTTGGAACCGTGTTTTGAGTTTGTGATTGGTTCCAAGCAAAATTAGGGTGATTCCTCCAACCCTGATTATATGTGGAAGAATACGGATCGTTTCTAGGTCTTTGAAAAGCAGCATTGGTATGCTCTTGACCTTGAAACGGAGAATTTAGTGGACATTCTTCCGTCAAATGAGAAGGATCAGAACAGCATCCACATACAGTTTTGGAGAGTGACATTTGATTTAGGGCGGCGGCTAAAAATTTATTTTCCATAGTCTCGAGTTTCTTTTGCATAGCTGACATTTCAGCTCTAACTCCTATGGAAACATCAGACTGGTTATTGCCACCCCTAGACGATTGACTCACACCCTCCCACTGTAAAGATCTTTCAAGGGTCTGTTTTGTGGTAGGATTAATGCCCTCATATATGATTCTGCACAGATCCCATCTAGGAATTCCGTGATATGGACATTGAACTAACAGATCCTTGAAGCGTTCAATACACTTCGAGAATGTTTCATTTGGAAGCTGGGTGAATTGATTTATTTCGCTACGGACTCGAGCTGTTTTATGATTGGGGTAAAATTTCTTTAGGAATGCTTTTACGAATTCTTCCCAATTTGAAATGGAATGTGCGGTTGTGTTATAAAGCCACTTCTCGGCTATATCGCACAAAGTAAATGGAAGAAGACGAAGACGAATAGCATCCACAGAAAGCTGTGAAGTACTCATCATAGCGCATACATTTTCAAATTTGGTAATAAAGACATATGCGTCTTCAGACTCGAGACCGTGATATTTGGGTAGAAGATTGATGTATTGGGGTTTTATTTCAAAATTGTCCCCGTTGGCTGGTGGAATGGTGAGACAGGTCGAAAGAGGACCTCGCATAGGATAGCATCTCTCCTGGAGAGAGATGCGGGGTGGATTCTGCGCACCTGCGGACGGCGGCAGAGTAGTGGTAAAGAAGTTCGATGGAGAACCGTCCATCGATGTGGGTATGGTGGTGGGTAAAGAAGAAGTAGACGTAGAATTACCGACTTCGGAGTCGATCGGGGGAACGCGGACAAGACGAGCACTAGAATCCTGTGTCCAGCCGAGCATGCACTAAAGGGTTTAGTACAAGTGGCAGCGTTAAGATAATTAAGGGAAAGATGAAGTGGTGTTTGTTTTGAAAAAGATACGGATTTTTGAAAAAATGCAAATCACAACACGACACAAGCAACCCTAGAATCTAGTGGTCACCTAGGTCAAGTCTCTAGACCGCTCCTAACTGCCAGAAGACAAATCGCAGGATCAATCCTTTACTGTCTCTTTGTCCCTCCTGTGGCCAGATAAGTGCCAGGTAAGTGGGAGGTTCTCCACTACGTAAGTAGTGGGCCTAATTAAGTAACCACTTGCATTAGACACACTTGCCTTAGATACCACAAAAGAAACGCGGATAAGCAATAGATTTCCCGCGACCTTCTTCTGTCCTAAGTGAGCGCGACGGTCCTTAGAGTCAAGTCTAGATATTTTTTAGTTAATGAGGGTAATGCAGATGCAGTTTTGTGATTTTTGGGGCTTAGGAAGGGTAATGAACTCCCCACCTAATCTGAATTTGGTCTTTGCCCCTTAATTTCTGTATTAACAATGCAAACAACCAAAATCAAACACACACAATTTTTGCTTTTTGCGGCGCTGCGAATTTTTACAAAGAAACCTGCAGAAATTGGTTAATGGAGCAGATCAAGGAGGAGATAAGAAAGTCAGAGAGTCACCAGAGAAATTTCGTACAGAGAAGCTACATGACCACCGCGGATCCACCGCCAGATGCTACAGTTTGCCGCGGTTGCGCCGCAGGAAGAAGAGTTCCCTGCACAAAAAAATTTTTGGCACTGCTTCTGTTCACTCCCTGAGCTCTCTGGAATATTCAGAATATTTTTCCTCTCGCTCCACAGATTCCAGATTTCCTCGCAACAAATCAAAACGAATCGTTTAGTGTTTGTGCGAATTTAGATCTAAAAATTCTGATGGAATAAATTTTTCAACTCAAATTTAAAAAACGAACAAATTAGCACACTATCCCCGGCAACGGTGCCATTTGATTGAATGATTCTTTGTGTGTCGTGTTTTGAAAATGTATAAAGATCACAATCAAAGAAATTTATACCACAATCAATTAACGGTATCGATGTAGCGCGTTAATGAATACGGATCGTCCACTGAGATGTGTGTTTTGCTTGCTTTCGTTTTAGATGAGTCGAAATGAAAAGGTAAAAGAAAAATTGCAAGAAAATAGATTCAAGAATTTTGAGATTTAGTTTCAAAAATAGTAAAGACTAGATCTAAAGATCAAGAATCTATAAAATTCTAGGAGATGTCCAAATTTAATGAACTATCAAGATTTGTAATGAGGCTCGTAGGAATCGATCGAATCTATAGAAGTGATGAAGACTTGTGATTACGTTTTCTTATCCATTAATGATTTGATGCTAGATCGATGACGATCAACTAGGTTTAAGGTTCTATCAAAGAAACTAGGGTTTCTTCATCTCATCCTTTGTCCTTTCGATGATTATCATTCAAAAGCTAGCCTCTAGTAAATTGAATTATCGAACATTGATCTTTAATTAAGAGCGAAAACATTCAAGAAAGTATCTCGCTCATAACTAGATTGTCAATGATTCAATTTACAAGAATTTACAAAACTTATAGGACTTAAGAATCGTTTCAAGATCTTATCATCATCATCTATTGATTCTCTCGACTCCTCCACGAGCGGAGTTTCTACTCAAGCATCATAACCACAAAATCAATCAAGAATTGAAAACTAATCATAATGCTCAAATATAAAAGTAAGCAAGATAAAGAAATTTCACCTTTTATTTATCAGCAATGTTGTTACAATTCTCTCAAGAACTACAAGAGGAAAGAACTCGATCATCGATTTAGCTCCGCATTGTCTCCGTGAGTCGCGGATCGTCTTGGATCACTTGCTCGGTTGAAGATCGGCGTCGCTTCTAAAAGGTTGAAGGCTTCTTGCTTGATTTGTACTCAAAGATCTTGAATTTTGGCTTTGATGATTGGATTAGGGTTTGGGTTTGAAATTGATGTGTTAAAAATGCAATATTTTCGACTGATCATTCCACTTTTAACACCTTCCGTACCAATCTACCCTTTAAACCCCGTAGTGTTTTATTTGTATTGTTTTGTACTGTAAATTGAATTGAGTGTATAATTGAAAGACTGACCGAAACCATGATATCAGTAAACTGATGTAACCGTAGAATCATGTAAGTGTAATAACTGGAGAACTGTGTAAATGGAATGTATATCCATGGTTCGGTTCAGTCAAGTCGTATAGATTGATAATTGGATTTATGGATTCATGTTGAAGATTATAGATTGTAGATTGACTTGAATCATATTCAAGTCAGATTAATCAGACTCAAACCGAAGTCTTGATTATTTCTTAAACCTATAATTGCTAGGGTCCTTAGGTAATTTATAAAACTTGAGAGGGTTTTATGTAAAAATACTTTTATATACTTTTCAAAATACACTTCAAGTATTTATTATTCGTCTTTAGAGTTGTAATGAATGTGGATTTTATATTGTGATATTTCTAATGAAAATATCCTAATTTCATAAATAAAGGTATTTATTCGTAATATTGATTTATGTGGAATTTATGGTATTTTAGTGTAAAATTGGTTCTTGTGATTTTTAGAAAAAATGTGGAATATTTATATTATAACAAAATAGATATTTTGATGATAAATATACATATATTTATACAAAAATAATTTTAATTTATTTTGTTATATGCTAAAAATCTCATTTTCTTAAGATGTCGTAATTTAAATCTTTCGAGACCGAATGCTCCTTGCGGAGGTATGAATCTTGTACTACTAAGCCCGAGGATGTGCGATAAACTGCACCATCCCGAACGGGTTCCCCAAAATAGGTTGTAGCGGCGCTTTGCAAAGATTGTATAAATACTAAATCCTTTAGAAAACGGTTTTATAAAGTAAATGATATTTATTTGTAAAAATGTCAATTTTCCGTATTCTATGTTCTAGGGTCTCCTAAGTCAACTAGTCTATTCCTAACTGGTCCAGACGACAAGTTGTGAGATGCCTCAAATCGCCTCTTCACCGCCAATTGTGGCCAGGTAAGTACAAGTGAAGAAAGGAGGGATCCGCTCACGAATCACCGTGAGACGGGCCTTTTAAAGTCACTTTTCTCACTTGCCTAGCCTAGACACCACAAAATCAGGTTTAGATAAACGACTGATGTCCACAACTTATCGTATTTTTCTTAATAAGTGGTATTTATGTATCAACACTAAATCCTTTATAAATGGTTTTATTTAGTACAAAGTATTTAAGTGAAAATGTTCGTTTTCCCGTATTCTGAGTTTTCGTTGGTATCGTGTTAGGTTGTATGTAAGTGTGTGAGGAGGTAGGTCGTTACCTCATGATCTACTTTAAATATATAGAAAGTTTGATGGAGTTAAATGTAGGATTGAAACAATGTGGTATTTAAGTGAAAAAATACGATAAATTGAAATAGCTATCATTTCATGTGATGAAACTTGATCAATTTGGTTGATTAGTGTTTAATAGTCATCATGAGGAAGTTTAAGTATGATTGTATTAGTGAGAAGTGGAATTTTATAACAAACCGAATCGGAAATCGGATTTGTTCCGATTCTGTCGGATTTTGTAAATTCGTATTTTTAGAATAGAAAAGAGAGATAGAAAAGAGACTTACGGGTTTTAGATTAAACAAGGGAGTGAGAGGGAACTAGAGGGATCGCCGATGTATTGCGTCGTCGCCGATAGTTCCTAAGATGATCGCCGGAAGTTCCGCCGGGAATTCGTCGGAGCTCCGCCTCGAGCTCGTTTTCAAAGTGCACAAGATTCTCTTGAGAATTTTAGAGAGTTGGCTCAGAAATGTGAGTGAGAGGGTAGAGGGTAGGGGGTGTATTTATAGGGTTAGGCTAGGGTTAGGGTAGGTGAAGAGTTTAAATAAAAAAATGTAAAAATATATTAAAATTCATTAAAAATGGAGTAAATGGGGATTTCAAAGGTTTCTGGAACCGATCTAAATAAATAGAGTATACAGGGGGGTAGGCGAGGCCAAGAGTCAACTTTTTTGTGTTGACGACTCGGCCGTCCGGCCGAGTCCGGCCGACGGCGCCGTGCAGAGTCGGCCGGTCCGCCATCCGAGTCGGCCGAGTCGGGCCGAGTCGGAGGTCAGGGAGGTGGGGGGGTCGTCTGGTGTAGCCTCTGGTATATTTGGTTTTTCAGGTTTAGTTCAAAGTTTGGGAGTTATTGTGTGTGGACTGTTGGGCTTCCAAAGAATTTAAAACAAAATAAATAAAAATAATATTGTGGGGCATGGGATTTGAACTCTGGTGTCTTGGTTCAGCAGTGCAAGGTATTACCAACGAGCCACAAGCTCCTTCTTGTAATTAAATTTCTAATTAATTACTTAAGTCTTGTGCTCAGGCAATAAATACCCCTTTATGGATTTTTGAATTTTTTTTGTAAAAACTTGTATAGGAAATTTAGGGTTGTTACACACGTGCTTGGCACATAGGCGCTAGCGTGCTGGGCATAAGCGCCCCACGTGCTTGGCACGCGAGCGCTGGGTGCCAGCGCCCCACGTGCATGGCACGCGGGCGCTTGGCGCCATCGCCCCACGTGCTTGGCACGCGGGAGCTGGGCGCCAGCGCCCCATGTGTAGCGGGAAAAGGGACTTGGTCCCTACACTGCGAGCTATGCTCCCAATTTGACTTTTGGAGTTGAACTTCTAGAAAGAAAGTCTTTTTTTTATGGAGTTAAACTCCCAGAAACTTTAATTTGTAGAGTTAAACTCCAAGAAACCTTTGTAAATGCTCAAGAAAACCCCTTTCTTCTCCCCTGAGCCTTGGATCTTTCCCAAAATGGGGTCTTTGGAGATAGGTCTCTTTCTTCCTCCTCTGTTGGCCGGATCTTGAAGAACAAGAAGTATGAGATTTTAAAAATCTTTCCTTTTTGAGATCTGATGGGAGATCTGAGTTCCCCTTTGTGGGTTTTGTGGTGAAAAACTATTTATTTTTTAGAAAGGAAGAGTTAAACTCTTGATTTAATTCAAAAAGGGAAGAAGGTTTTAGAACCTTGAGGAAGGAGAAGGAGGCACAGGAACCCTAACCTTTTTTAAGAGGAATGAAAAAGTCTTTTTTTATTTCATTATCATGTTGCCTTATATAGGCTTACACATTTACATATAGCCCCTTGGGCTTTACAAAATGGCACTTTGCTCATCCCATGTCTCATGTGCTCATTTCTTTTGCACATAAGCCATGGGCTTTACAAAAATTTGGCTTTATGCCCATTTTTCTTACATTCATGCATAAAAAATTACATCAAAATTATTTATTACATGATTTTTATTTTGGCATAAGGGAGGCTGGCCGCGGGGCTCGACTTGGGCATGGGCCCACTTGAGCTGGGCTTAGGTCCGCTTACTTGGGGTTGACTTTGACTTTGACTTGGTCAACCGTGGTGCAATTTTTGACCCCAACAATATTTTTCTTGACTCACCACCAATTTTAGTAAAATGGATTCTTTTCAGAAAACATTAGTAGGAGTATGGTAGAACTGGAAGTGATTCCAGAACCACAAACGATTACTGAAAATTTAATAGAACTTAAAGATTCAATTGGATTTGACATTCCATTAGCCACTCCGCAGATATGGTGGGTAACCTCAGGCACCCGAGATGTAGTTCGGTATCCTCAAAGACGGTAATAGGGAGGTTCTTGTTTACCCAGATTTGTCATTACTGCCGTTCTAGACTATGAGACCCGGCAGGAGGATGGGTATAACTTCGTTCCCAACTAACTTTAGAAGTGCACGTGTATATGACTCTGCTAGAGGGTTGTTGTCAGTAGGAGTAGTGGAAGTATAGTGGACAAGTAGCTTGTGTCTATTTATAGACTAAAGCAAGTATAGCGGAGATAAATCATCTATTTTTGATATGACAGTTATAGGTTTTGATTTCATCAGAATAAGAGATGGATCTGGTAAGAAGGTAGTAGGGTATGATGTCCTGGTATTTGGATTACATGCACTTTATAGGAAGTGAAATTCCTATACTACGATCGGTTATACTGTGTTTGTCACATCGTTGTTTCTCCACATAGGATATGGATATAATATCAGGCATTCTGGTTACTAGATCTATGGTTTTAGATCTAGATTTGGGAAGTTTCCCAATCTGGGTACTTTGACACTATTCTAAAGGTATTTTAGAATGGACGAATCCTGGCATGGTGGTATATCTGCAGGTGATGGAGTCACCAACTCTAAAGGTTGTCTAACAGACTAAAGGGGTGAGGGATTTGCATGATTGGCATATCACTTGCTTAGGCAATTGAGTCAATCATGAGATGTCAAGTACCACACCAGATATTGTTTTTGCACTAGCTGCAATAAGTTTATATATTAATCCAATCCTGGAGAAATATTAGGAAGCAGTTTATGAACATAAGTAGATGTTATAGGGATTTGGTAACGGCAGCCTCCTTCGGAAGACGGTTATCATTCCAGGCTTCCAAGGTAACCTGGATGACAGAACAACTGTCAGAGTTATAGTTTTCTCTCTTTTGATGGGCAGTAGTTTGGACAGGTGGTCCAAGCGGATACTGAGGAAGGTATGGCGCAGGATACTGAATAAATTCAGTGGACAATACAGTCTAAGTAGTTTGATGGATTTGGAGTTCATTTGTGAACCGGGCCCCATCAGATATCCAGACATATTCTAAGACAGGTATTGCTCATTTCGGGAGATAATTTTCTCCACGAAGTTGTGATATTGAGAGATACAGAAAGAAACACTAGAGCGGATCCACTCACTGAGGCTATTTCTCGAAAACAATAGTTTCACAGACGAGACTTGTGAGACTGATTAGTAGAGAAGTTTGGTGTTCGGTATCACACGGGCTGTGAGTATACGACATCGCAATAATTAGCCTTAAGTGCAAGTAGGAGATTGTTGGCTATAGTGCCCTCAAGTCAATTATTGGATTACAGGCATGCGATTGCGATGATTGAGGGAGGACCTATACGGATAGAACAGTCTTACTCGAGATGATAGTATTCTATCTAGTTTATCTTTATCATCGTGTACATACTTTAGGTGACATTACAGATCACTGTTATATGTTGATAGAGCCCATATGATTCTTGCTTGACTACCTGCAGTATGATGGCGATCATATACATGAGAGCTGGGTGGTCTATAAGCACATCCTTAAATGTCCCTAGTCATGGGAGTTTCGAGACTGGGCATCGATACTCCAGAGTAGACTAGTGTATACTGATCGAGACCCCGACGAGGGGCGGTGGCCGGTCTCACAAGCCATTGGTGTCAGTTTTTTCACCTAAGATGTATACAGGTGCTCATTGTATTATGAGTACACAGGACGGACTCGCCGGGAGCATACTAGTTGGTATTATATCTATTATAAGATAGCAGTTCCCAGGTGACATGTATAAAGGTTAGTCTATCGACCTGAGATCGTCATTTTTCTCGTGTGAGTTTCCACCGTGCTTTGATTACTACCCTACCACGGCTCAAAGGAGTCGTGCAAATAGGTTTTTAGTTGGGTACAGTCCCGAGACACATGGAGGCAGTGAGCGGATCGTCGGGGGATTCGTCTCTCCCGGTATTGGGGGTTGATGTCGCGTTGTGCACGGGTGGCCATCACTAGAAATCCTTGGCCAAGGTAGTCGAGAATTACTGATCCAGGATCGGTAGTTTCTCAGGTGATGACGGGTTTCATACCGACACTAGAAGTCGCGTTATTAGGAGCTAACTTTATCCACACCCTAGACTCGATATGCGATACTCATAGACGAACGGACCGGATTGTATGGATATTGTCACTGTCAGGCTCAATAGGGGTTTCAGGATGAGTTTGCTTGTCGGCCTCCCTTTCGTTCAATACCTGGGTAGCCATTACGTACAGCTAGTGCCGCTGACGTGCTTATGGTTAAACCCACTGCCAGCGTATTAACGAGTCTTTAGAGTCCCACACAGAGGGTTTCCCTGCTTCGGGCGAAACGATATAGAGGCCGTATGGTTTTACGGCAGGGTTCGACATATACGTGCACTTATGCACGTATCATGATTCGGACGGATAATACTAGTGGTCTTTGGTTTAAGCCGGATCCTAGTACTATATTATTGGATTATTTTCGTCTCATTGTATTCATATTCTCTCAGAATACGGATGCGGGTATGTATATACGGATGAGGTGTATTCTTGTAATTCTATACAAGATTACTTTTTGAAGATGCCATTTCTTTTTTGTATTAAATATTTAGGTTTAAATGTATATTGAGGTGGAGAGAGTGATCTTTTGTTTTGGCATTAACTTCAAGCATGCTCACTTGATGACTCATGGTGGTGGGTCATGTAGTGACTCATGGTGGCATGCTTGAGGTTTTGTTCATATTGTGAGATATTTATGGTGAGAGAATGAGATATTTATTCTTGAGTTGCTTTCTTTAGTTGCTAGCATGCTTCATATATGCTCACAACACAAATAGCTCAGAAGACTTAACCATTTTTCTCACTTGATTTTTCTTAGCTTCACACTCTCATCTCTCATGACTTTTTCTTCTTCCTCCACCCTAACCTTCTCATGTGTTGAGAAACCTAGGGTGTTTAGAGAAAAATTAATCCTTCATTATACTCTACATCATCTTGGCTATCTAGTTTAGCAAACTAGATACCCTAGTTATTTTGGTTATGAAGTAGAAGCTCGTTTTATAAATCCTCAGGTGGATCATCTTCGATAGAGGGAGACCGGAGATCAAGCTTGATCATGGAGGCCTCTAAGAGCTTGGGAAGGTGGTTGAAGTCCGAAAGACACAGATCAATTCGGTATAATCACTCTAACTCTATGCATGTTTTTGTTATCTAGGGCTTATGGGTCAATCCGTAAACTAAGGTTCCGTTAGCGCCGGTTTAGAATTTTTTTGTTCCGCATTTGGCCACAGATTGATGGCCGGGGTGCTTGCGTAACCCAATAAATTAGGGATAATTTGGGTTAATTAGGGTTAGGGTTTAGGGTGCACTAGTTTCTTCAGTAGGATACTCGATGATAGTGTAAACGCACAACTTTACCATAAACTTAACCCTTTATATAAGAACTTAGTTCTTCCCCTGGTTGAGATTTGCAGAAGAAAATCTCCCCACAAGTTGAGAATTTAATTCTTATCGGGGAGATTTTGTTCTGCAGATTCAAAACTTAGGGTAAAAGAACTAACTTAAAAAGAAATAACAGAAACATATGGAAATTTAATTCCTCCAAAAATTAGAGTTAGGGTTTAGGATGCACTAGTTCCTTCAGTAGGGTACTCGATGATAATGTAAACGCACAACTTTACCGTAAACTTAACCCTTCATATAAGAACTTAGTTCTTCCTCTGGTTGAGATTTGCAGAAACAAATCTACCCACAAGTTGAGAATTTAATTCTCATCGGAGTGATTTTGTTCTACAGATTCAAAACTTAGGGGAAAATAACTAAGTTAAAAAGAAATAACAGAGACATATAGAAATTTAATTGCTCTAAAAATTAGGGTTAGGGTTTAGGGTGAACTAGTTCCTTCAGTAGGATACTCGATGATAACGTAAACACACAACTCTACCGTAAACATAACCCTTCATATAAAAACTTAGTTCTTTCTCTGGTTGAGATTTGTAGAAGCAAATCTCCCCACATGTTGAGAATTTAATTCTCATCGGGGAGATTTTGTTCTGCAGATTCAAAACTTAGGGGAAAAGAACTAAGTTAAAAAGAAATAATAGGGACCTATGGGAATTTAATTCCTCCAACAATTAGGGTTAGGGTTTAGGGTGCACTAGTACCTTCAGTAGGATACTCGATGATACCGTAAACGCACAACTTTACCGTAAACTTAACCCTTCATGTAAGAACTTGGTTCTTCCTCTGGTTGATATTTGCAGAAGCAAATCTCCCCACAAGTTGAGAATTTAATTCTCATCGGGGAGATTTTGTTTTGCAGATTCAAAACTTAGGGGAAAATAACTAACTTAAAAAGAAATAATATGAACATATAGGAATTTAAATCCTCCAAAAATTAGGGTTTAACCCTATATAAAAAACTTAGTTCTTCAAAAAAATGATGATGATCCAAGATCCTCAAAAACCGAAATCTTGATGATCATCAATGACTAAAAATGTCATTAACATGAGATCAATATCTCTAAAAAAACATAAGAATAGCTTGGTGACTCGTTAGTGTTTAGCACTATTTTGAAGCCTCACGTGTTTCCTACGTGAGTGCTTCAAACGAACAAAAAGAAATAACAGGAACACATGGGAATTTATTTCTTCCAAAAATTAGGGTTTAACCCTATATAAAGAACTTAGTTCTTCAAAAAAATGATGATTTATTCTTTTCAATCCTACACAAAGCACATACACACTAACAACCCTAAACTTAAGCGAAATCATAAATTGAAACACAGATACACAGAATACAATTCATACTTGGGTATCTTCAAATCTAACTTTGTTTATCGATAATTTATTCTTTTCAACGACAAACTTGTATCTACGAATTTTCTTCTTTGTCAGTAATCATCCCGTTCTTAGATTTCCCAATATAGTCATCATAACCTACAATTTATATGTTATTCTGTCTAACATGGCCCATGAGTACATCAGAGTTAAGGACTGGATGTACGTGGATTGGCAACAATGTATGCACCCTAAGTTTATCGCAGGAGTTGCTGCTTTCATTGAATTTGCATGCGCGCATAATAAGATCATGTTAGAGAAGATCTATGCCCGGCCGATAGATATGGAAATAAATACTGGCAGAAGGTAGAATTCGTAGAGCTTCACATCGCTAAACATGGTTTTACAATACTTTATACAACTTGGATATATCACGGAGAAGGACAAGAAGAAGACGGTAATACAGCAGAAGAAGAAGGAGAAGACGGTAATGCGGCAGAAGAAGAACACAATAACTTCTTTCCAGGAGAAGAAATGGAGGATATGGTAGAGCCTGCCCTAAGTGATAGTATTGCGACCAAAGATGACATTATTTCCGGCCAAGGACCGCATGCGGATAAGTATGAAAAGATTATGAATGATGCTAGAAGACCAATTTATGAGAATGCAAAGTATTCCACCCTATCATGGTTTGTCCAACTTTTCCAGATTAAATGCCTAAATGGATGGAGAAACAATTCATTCATGATGCTTCTAAAGTTCTTGAAAGATTCTATGCCCCCCGAGAAATAACGTGCCCGACAGCTGGTACGGAGCCCAGAAGATGATGTCTGGTTTAGGTCTGGAGTGTGAGAAGATTCAAGCATGTCCCAAAAATTACGTGTTGTACCGGAAAGAGAATTCAAATTTGAAAGAGTATCCAACATGCGGAGAGGCCAGGTATAAGCCGAAAGATTCTGATAAGAAGCCCAATATACCTGTCAAGATAGCACGATACTTTTCCATAACACAGAGGCTGCAAAGGCTATTCAGGTGCAAAAAACAGCCGAGGCAATGATTTAGCATCACCGTGCTTCTCCAAGTGAAGATGGAAAAATGAGCCATCCAAGAGATTCACCGGCATGGAAGAATTTTGATAGGAGGCACGAAATATTTAGTAGTGATCCTCGCAATGTCAGGCTCGAACTCGCTAGTGATGGCTTCTGCCTATTCAACTATATGGCTGGAAACCACAGCACATGGCCCGTTGTAATGATAGTTTATAATCTGTCGCCTTGGATCAATCCTACTTTATGATACCTCTTTTTATCGACGAACCAAACTCACCGGGAAACAATATCGACGTCTATCTCCAACCTCTGATCGATGAGTGAAAATCTTTATTCATTGATGGTGTAGAAACTTACGATGCAAATACAGATACAACCTTCACACTGCGTGCAGCTTTAATATGGACAATTAATGACTTTCCTGTGTATGAAATGCTATCAGGTTGGTCCGTACATGGTCATAAAGTATGCCCTTATTTCCATCAACATACACCATCGAAATTCTTGAATTTTAGCAGGAAAGTTTGTTATTACGGTCATCGACGTTTCCTGCCACTAGACCATCCCTACAGGTTAGATGCTGCTCACTTTGATAGTCATCAGGAGCTTCTTGGGCCTCCAGCCTCATTGTCCGGAGAGGACGTGACTGCTCAGTGGGATGGTTATAATAATGTGACCTTCAGGATAGATCTGGAAAAACATGTCAAACCACCATATTGGAACAAGTTAAGCATCTTCTTCGAGTTTCCGTACTGGTCAACAAATTTAGTTCGTCATTCTCTGGACGTCATGCAAATAGAGAAGGGAGTATCCGAGCACATACTCAACTTGCTTCTTTGTAAAGATGGAAAATCAAAAGACAACCTCCATACTCGGATGGATCTTCAGGACTGGAAAATTAGAAGTGAATTGCATCCTAAACCGATAGCGGATAAACCAGGCAAGTTTGTACTTCCCAATGCCGCGTATGATATGTTACAACCAGAGAAGAAAAGATTGCTGCAGGTGTTGTATGATTTGAAAGTTCCCACAGGCTTCTCAGGAACATTTAGCAAGAAGATAAAAATTGTGAGAGGCAAGATCGATTGGCTGAAAAGTCACGTCACCATGTTATTATGGAGCACCTTCTCCCATTAGCCCTCATGACTTCTTTTCCTGAATCGGTTGGTCTAGTAATCAATGTCCTTTTTTGCTTTTTTAGAGAATTGTGTGCTAAAACCCTGGATGTTGTGACGCTGGAGAATCTAGAAAATTGTATTTCGTTGATACTTTGTAAGCTTGAGCGTATTTTCCCACCGTCATTCTTCGATATCATAATACACCTAACGGTTCATCTTGCAACCGAGGCTAAGTTAGCCGGACCGGTACAATATCGATGGATGTATCCCGTCGAAAGGTACATGGAATTTTTCGTTTCATGCAATTTATAAAATTATTGCTGTCCTAAATGCCCGTATTTATTTATTTAACATATTTTTCTTTAGGTACCTCTACACTCTAAAAAAGTATATACGCAATAGAAATCGACCAGAAGGTTCTATCATGCTAGGTTATCTTCTAGATGAAGCAACCACATTTCGTTCTCGCTATCTGGACGAGAACATTGAGATGAAGCTTAACCGTCCTCGGAGAATTCATGACGGGCCATATGGTAAAACTGATTATAAGAGAGTAGACACTATATTTATCAACAAGATATATCGGTTTATCCTCCTCAATAGCGCATGTCTTGAAGAAATTAGAGAGTAAGTTTTATTGGATTAATTGGTATATTTGTGTTTGTCTATGTATGAAACGATATAATATTAATGTCATAATTTATTATTGAGAATAGAAATCATTTTAACGAGATACTGAGAGGCATTCTGATTAGAATGGTGAACGATTGGAAAAATATCATCAGGATAATTTTTGCGATTGGGTTGCAGATCATGTAAGTTATTCGAATAATATGCTATCGCTACAAGTCTTAATCTAAACTTATATCGTTATGTATTTTTCGTAAAATTTATTTTGTCAGATCCACGATCCGAACTTGTCTGCATCATTACAGAGTGATTCAAAATGTTTAGCTCAGTTTCCTAGTATGGAGGTTGCATATTATAAAGCATTCGGTATCCTTGGATACAAATTTGAAGTTAAGGACATAGAAACATCTCGAACCATTCAGAATAGTGGGATTGCGATGGTAGGATCGGATGGTGTGATTTATTATGGATACTTAAATTGTATACTCGGCATCCAATATCCCGGACGATCAGAACCGTTGTATATATTTCAATGTACTTGGTACGATACACGAACCGATACGGATAAGTGGAGAAACAATCTCGGGACTTGGAAAGATGAATATGGATTGACTAGTGTGAATACACTTCAATTTTACGGTCAGGAAGATCCATATATCTTTCCGAACCAAGAATTCCAAGTATACTACTCACGGTACTTGAAGCATCCGGGATGGAGTGTCGTGTGCCGTTGGAAACTCAGGGATGTTTACGATGTCGTAGAATTCGAGGATCGTATGGAGGACAGCGACGAGGACGAAGAAGAGAGAAGATTTAGAGTGCTCCGACCGTCTTTTTCAAAAGACGGGTTGTCTTCGGCTGATCGGGAAGTTACGTGGGTTAGAAATGATATCGATGATGAAATCCAAGTAGATATGTCTAATGCGTCCATGAAACGAAAAAGGTTATCAGTAATGTTATATTATTACTTCACATTTTTATGATCTATACATATATAGCATGCATATGTAATGATTGTACTCTTGTCTAGATTTGATGACGACGGCCGGAGCAGCGAGGGGCGGCAGGAGCACCAGCCGCGACAGAGGCAGAGGCAGAGCGGTTCTGCCGCCCGGAGAGCTGCGTAGGGAGCTTCAGAGGGCTAGTCTTGCACCCCGATCGGAGACCCCTTTGGATAACTCCTTCCGTGTGGACTTTGCCACACCTCCAGGTATATTACACGCATATTCATTTTAAATGTAATATTATAGATATACACGCATATTTATTTCAAAATTGCTTATATAGTCAATGTTTGATTGTCTAGCTGTTGGTGGTGCATCCACATCAAACACAGAGGCCACTCCCGCACCTCCAGGTATGTTTATATATCCTATAGTTCATGCATATTGTAACGTTTAAGAAAATATAAAATATTATTTTTGGAATTTAATATTAAAATAATATATTTTCCGAAAACTGCCGATTTGCGAAATTGGGGTTTTCGAAAAAGGGTAAAAATATATACCAATAATTGTGAAATAATTGGAGATTAAAATGATTTATTCATTTAAATATTTATTTAAAAGATTTGGTATTTTTAAAATTTATTTTTTGCAGTTTGGATAAAAACTCGATTAGTGCACTGCTAATCGCGATTAGGCCAAATCCGTATTTCTACAGTTTTCCATGGTTAGTGCACCATGACATGTTACATGTTATTTCATTTATGTTGTTTTATTGGGTTTATGTGTTTATTGGTGAGAAAAGAAAAGAAAAGGGAAAAATGTGTCATGATGATTAGAGAGAGAGAGAGAGAGAGAAAATGAGTGAATGGGGGTGAGAATAAGAGAGGAAAGAGAGAGAGGGGCAGCCACACCTTTCATTTCCCCCATTATTTTCTTTCTTTCATTTTCCTTCATCCTCATCTCCCTCCACATAAATCCCCAAATATCATCTCTAAATATTCATCCAAATCCTAAACCCCTTTCATTAAAAATGATCCCATCTTCATCCTCTACAAAATGGACCAAGCAAAGTTGGATTTTGATGACATTGGGAAGCTAAGGTTTTTCTTGAGCTGCACCCATGAGGTATAGCTTCTTCCATTAAGTTAGTTTTGAGTTTTCTTGTATTCTAGTTAGTTTAGAGGTTGATTTTGTATGGATTTTTGAACTTGGAAATTCCTATAGAAGGATTTGAGTGTTGTGTGGATTGGGTGATGCCTAGTGGCTGTTACAAGACCCTATAAACCAATTCTTGACCTGGACTAGTGACCAAAACCCCAAAATACGAACTTTAGATTCGTCAATATCGGGTTTTTTTGGATTTTGTGATAGTATTTAGAGATTTGGAGTAATCCGGGGACACCAAAAATCATTTAGCAAAGACAGTGAGATGAGCAAGTGATTGTGAGTGCATCCTAGAGACCCGAGACCCCACAACCCCTTACAGGCCGCAGATTTAATCCCCCAGGCCGCAAATTGCGGCCTGGTCTTGATGGTTTGGGTTGGTGTTTGCTCCATGTCTTCCTTATCTGATATCTAGAGCAACTCCATATGAAAAATTGGCTAGTTTGACCTGAGTCAAAATCTGGGAGCACTTTGGTGTGATTTTGGCTATGTTTTCCGTATTTTGAAATGTTTGGTTTTTCTATTTGGATTTGTATATGGTTGTTGGATGTTTGTACATCAACAATAAGGGTTGTTTGATTGTTTTTGCATGTGTGTGCTATAGGTTCTAACCTATAGGCGATCCACGTGCCGTTTTGGTTTCTGGATTCGATTTTAATATGCGATTTCAATTGTGTATTATTGTAGGTACCTTCACGTGGATTCCGAGACGACAGAGCGTGGCGTCATCGATTTCGGCAAGCAAGTAGCAATGTGAGTAGATCTATATCTACGGGGGAAGTCGGGTGGATGGCGTATAGCACCCCCGCAATTTGATGGAAACTGATCTATAGGATACAGTCGTAGAAATCTAGATTAGGAAACTAGGGATATGGCTAAAAGGATAGTTAGAAGTGATATGATATGGTTAATATGTGATGACGGGATTCGAGGGTGATGTTTGATGATATTGCTGTATTGGATACTATAAGACTAGATAGCCGACGTAAGTGTGTCAACCGAACCATACCTATTTCCAAACTGAAGAATCGTATGCATCTTTTAAACAGATACCTTGAGGGACGTTACGGATTTTCAAATGATATCTTTTCCTTAAAAACACCGTAGCCCCTACTTTCAAAACTACAATTCGCATCTTTTAAAAACTGATTGTATGGTTCGGATGTGTATGTTAGATTAGATACGTATGCTTATAGTAAAGGTAGATTGTATTTATAACTTTGACTTTATGTGAGATATAAATGCGATGAAAAGAGAATACGATGTGATATGATGATTTGATGATATGTTGGTATACGGATGCGAGTCGATGGAGATGATTGATACCTTTGCCAGTCCCCTGATATGAGATTGTTATGGATGTGACCCGGGGATATAGGTATATAGATTATTATATATGTTGTGAATCTGGAGTGATATGCCGTATGAGATGTTAGGTCCGTACCCTCATTGTCATATAGGTGGATAGGATCCCTAATGGTTTATTGCCGCCGTACGATAATTTTCCGTACGTGATGAGTTTGACTTGATGTTTGATCCATACCCTTGACTAGAAGAGGCCGTACGATGGATTATACCGTACGCGATATTGTGTGGCTGGATGCCGATTGATAGATTCACCGACTCGGTCATGTTAGATACGTATACCTTATAGCATTTAGCTGACGATTTACCTTTTGCTACATTCATGTTATTTACATTGCATTGAATATACCTGTGCTAGTACACCTACACCATTATCGATGATGCGTATATTACACACAAAGATTTGCCGGCTCACACATTTCTTCATTAATAATTGCTACGTCACTACACAGTAGGATTGCTGCATCATGATATGACTCTTTGCATAATTTACTTGCTATAGTTGCATATGCACCTTTATACGATGTTGCATTGGACTTTAGAGAATTTGGGAACCATATGATATATTTTAAAACTGGATTCATTTAAAAGAGCGGTTTTCCCTCGATATGTGCATATTACTGTTCCATGTTGCATGATATACGAATATGCTTATATTTCTGTTATATGTCGCATACATCATGCTTTACGATTATACGCATTGAGATATGCTGTTTTCATGAGATTTCTGGATTTGAGAACCGTGATTATTTTAAAAAGAAAGTATGTATTGTTTTGAAAAAACCGGTTTCTCTTGATATGATATTTCAGTGCGTCCACCATGCGTTTTCTCGGTTCTGAGACGTGTGACAGTGATACCCGATTTGAGGAGCTGGATAAGACCGATTGCGGGTACATGGTGGACCCGGTATGGTACCCCAGGGTGAGAACAGATTGCTGTGCAGTAGACGGTGAGCCTGGTAGAGGGATTACTACCTACCGGTGATAGTATTTAGGCTCGGCGGATATCCGGAGGATACCGACCGGAGTCGAGAGATGATATGGGCCGATCCGGACTGACGGAGCCCGTGGGCCGATCCGGACTGACGGAGCCCGAGATATGAGGATTTACGTGTCGATGCTGGACACGGGTTTCATGATATTTTCGAGTGTCGATGCTGGACACCCGCTTCCATGTTTTGATGTGTCGCGAGGGACACACGTTGATTTATATCCTCATACTTCCATGCATATGCTTTTATCATATTTACATGCATGATGTTGTGTCATTGGTTGACGCGTGGACGTGATCCACTTGCATACATACTTTGATTATATTGTTGGATGATATCCACATGCTGATAGACATTGATATTTGTATTGGCATATATACAGACCCGGTCACCTTAGATATCATAGTATTACCTTTATGATACAGATGACCTAGGAGTCGTTGTTTATTCGATTTCTACTTGTTGATGTTTTTCTACTCACGAGTTAGCAACTCACCCCCGTTGTGCCACAGTTCTTGCAGGTTAACCGCATGGATCGGTAGCGGCATCGCTGGCATACAGTTGCTTTCGGGTGATTGCTTTGGTAGGTGGGACATTTGTATCGTACCTACTCTTGTATTAATATTTCATATTGTATCTAGTCAACTCCATCAGTCAAAACTAGTAATTGTATAAGTAATGAGACTTAGTGAGACTTGTAGTTGTGAGACTTGAGCGATGGGTTTTATGATTGCCTTTTGGGTTGATTTCTCGCTTTATTCTTTATTTTTGGTGTTGATCTTCGCCGTTGGGCTTCGTATACTTATATTTATGCTTTGCGTGATTGTGAATCCGCCGATTGGCGAAGTGCTAGCTCCCGTTTGGGGATGCCTTTTATTTCATTATGTATTGTGGTTTTGGATCAAAAAATACAAAGGAGGTGCTGCCCAAATTTTTCAAAAGACGAAACATGTTTTCAAACTAGAAAAGTTCACTTGCATTATTCATGTTCCTTTCCCATACATTTAAGAAAACTTGATTTCATTATACCTTTATTTCAAAACTGCACCTCTTTTATTTCTTAAAAAGGTTTAGATTTTTGAGTTTCAGCTTACTGAATTACGTTACGCTTTTAGACGTTGCGTGATTTAAGTGCTGGTCACGAGCTAATATTTTGGGTCATGGCACATATTGATTTAGAATGTTGTATCATAAATATACACACATTTTTTTCGCTCTTACTTAGATAATCATTTTTTTATTATCTATCTGTAGGTGGTGCCTCCACATCTCGGGCAGAGGCCACCACCGCACCTGCGGGTATGTTTATATATCCTATAGTGCATGCATATTGATTTAGAATATTATATTATTGATCTACACATTCTTTTTGCAATTGCTTATATAATCTATTTTTAATTGTCTAATTATAGATGGTGCGTCCACATCTGGCGCAGGGGCCACTCCTGCCACTTCCATACCCTCCGCTCAGTCTGCAGGTTAGTATGAATAAATATAAAATATTTATTCATTTTACATATCCTCTAAGAAAAAACATGAACTTCATGGAAATTTAGCATCAATGTTTATTTTCTAATTGGAGGGGATGCGTCTACATCCGGGTCACCGGCAGTTCCTCACCGGAGGAACTATCGTCCCGCTCGTGCTGCTGCCTAGGCCCAGGCTCGTGCTGCTGTCGCCGGAGGTATATATCGCACTTCAGTTTTCGTTAAACCTTGATTTCTTAATACCACTTTGTATTAATATTGATTGTCTTGATATTTCTTGTAGATGCCGGGCAGCCCCATCCCGAGAGGGGGACTCGAGGGCCGAATCAGTCCCACAGGCTGAGGCCAGACAGAGTTAGGGGGGAGGCTGCGTTCCCCCTGTTCTTTACTCCCGATTATCATTATACCGACGATTATGCCGAGTGGTTTGGCTGGTATATAGGGGATGACAGCCTCCTCGTGAAGAAGTATCCACTTCACGTTGAGTAGGGCGATCAGCACCGGTGCTCATTTGCCTTCTCCTAGAATCAGGCTCGGGTATTAATATATATTTTCATTTGACTTATCCAATATATTTATTATTATTTAATACTTGCAATTTAAATACATTGTTTTTTTGTATTTGCAGTTGGATTATGACTTTCAGCCTGTACCCGACCCTGATCACCCTGAGAGAGTGCTCGATCTTCATGTTCTATATAATGGCCTGATGAAGAACATGCAATCAAAGATCCGGTACAATAGGAATGAGCTGAAGATCGACTGCTATTCCCTGTGGATGGAGACCCCCAAGGCAGAAAGTGCGGCTCTTCTATATACTCTGGCCTTTGCGAGAGTCGACGTAGACACATGGCCTCTCTTGTGCCAATATTTCGACTCTCAACTCAAACAGGTTTGTAATTTAAATGTAATTCATTGTTTAGTATATAATTTATTTTTTGTGTTGCTTAAATAGAAAACTAAATCTGAATGTGTTGTGCAGAAACATGCCGATCAAAATAAAGAGAATAGAAAGTCGGCGAAGAGGGGTCGCCCCACCTATATAGGTGGCTCAAGGAACATTACTCAAGCCATGGAGGCATCAGTAAATTACAATAGATCTATTTTGATATAATGTAATATTAAGAGTTATTTTATAATATATGTAATTTTTTTGCGAATTTCAGAGCTCAGACCCTGGCGCAAGGTGGTACACCGAGCGTGCTGACCGCGTATCTTGCCGTCCACGACACTGCTAGATTCGCTGTCACGACCCAAATATGGCACGTGACCGGCACTTAAAACACGTGCCATCTAAAGACATCGACGTAATCTAAGTAAGCCGAAAGCCGGAATCTAAACCCTTTTTGAAAATATTGCAGGTGAGGTTTAAAAAAAATCATCCGATAAAATCAATTTAAAATAACATCTAAATTTAACTAAGTATGTTGAAAATCATTTATGATGTTTTGAAACTTGACATCACCTCCTTTGCATTTTTATAAAAACCAGATACAACATAATAAAATAGCATCCCAACGGAAGCTAACCTTCACGTCCAAAAGACAGAACAGCCAAACAATCTATATCAGAAGTCGACTCTAAAGAGTATGACATCACCACATATAAACTCTAAGTCTCGCTTCTAAGTCCATAATATATCATTTATAGGTTGATAGAGTTTCCGCTAGATACAAGAATATATGGATAATCAAGAGTGAGTATGATACAATAATAACTCACTTACCCATCAATTCCCAAAAGAATGTATGCCCAAGCCGCTGATAATCCAAGCGGTAAAACCGGCAAGAAAATGTAGCATAACGGGGATGAGTTGCCAACTCAGTGAATAAAAGTATATCTAAAGGTAGAAATCGAAATGCATGACGCTACCTAGGTCATAGGTATAGTCCTATCATAATGGGTATCGATATACTATATGATATACATATGTGCAATACTAACTATCATGCAATCCCAAATATAGTACCTAAATGTGATATGAGTCAAAATCATGAATCTATAATCCATATTGGAATTCCTTTTTTGTCTATGAATATCTGTACAAATATATGTAGGTACTGTTCCCCCGGATCAGTCCTGATGAATCCAATAATTAATATCTAACTGTGTACACCATGATAATGACCATATCAATATATATATATATATATATAGATGTTCAGCATCGACATCTCAAATACGAAATCTCTCGTGTCCATCATCGACACGTAAATATAGATACCTTCGACACCATCTCAACAGATGATCGACGTCCGATATCCCTGGCTACGATCAGTATCCCCTGGATATCAACCGTGCCTAACCGAACTCCGGTCAGTATCCCATGGATATCTGCCGTGCTCGTTTCTATCTACGGTCAGTATCCCCTGGATATCTGTCGTGTTCATTTTTATCTCCGGAATCAAGTCACCTCGTTAGGCTCCCCGCCTATAATGCGGCTATCCTGCCCCTCGGTCTCGACCTGGTCCACCATGTATCCAACTGTATCCCGACCGACTTAGTTCTGATAAAATTGTAAATCCGTAACCGTATACCCACAAACTCGGTCCGGATATTAAAATCAGAAAACACAAATCTCATGGTGGACGTTTACTCATCATATAAAAATATCAACTGAGGAATAATAAACTCTCATAGATTGTATTAATGGTATATTATATATATACATATATAACAGTGTCCCATACCACCGATATATACCATCAGAAGTAAAATATCCAGAAAATCCATAAAAATCAAATATCCCTTCTATAGCACTAATATTCGTAATTTATAACAGAAATAAAGAAGACAACTTAATTATATCACATAACTATGGATTTCAATTCTACTGTGTCATGGTACTACTGATGATGTGTAGTGTAGCATACGCGTCTGTGCTCGTGCAACAAGGTAATCATTAGTATTATGCAAGTGTTCTACGGTGTAACAACCTATTTACTTTATTTCATATATAACAGTACGGTTCTACAGTGACATGGCAGTACCAATGAGGTGTAGTGTAACATATATTTACGTGCTTGTGCAGCATAGTACTCATAGGTATTTGTGCAGTGTTCTATCAGAGTATGCGTAACGCAGAAACGTATAACATGGATAATATAATGCAAACATGTAATTTAATCTAAACGTAACTATTATAATGACTTGCTATGAGCTATACCATTATCTTTAGAAATGATCGAACGTTAAGTTTTAAATAAGGAAGCTGCCCTAGATTTAAAATAGATATTCGTTTTAGAAACTGACACTCATCCTGATAGTTTATTTAAAAGACAACGAACCGTGGTTTTTAAAAGAATATAGCTCATACTAGTATTACATCCTAAAACAGAATATAATCTAACTCCACGAGTCAAAGAATAAATTGGCCGTTATTCGGCATACAACGTTCATCATTTCCGATACGTATAAATCCTTGTATTATAACTCATCATATTGCTATATCCATATTATATTAAGTACGGCATGATCCCTCGTACAAACCCCTCAAATCATACCCATATCATATGGACCAGATATCACGTATATCTCATTTATAAACTATATATGAAACTTTATGCAAATGGAGGGTATACAAGATGCAATAACATATCAATGCTTTGATGAAAAGCTAATCTTAAGTAGCTATCATAATAATAGTTATAAGGTTACGAGGGTGCTATACGCCATCCACCCGACTTTCCCAGTAGATGTAAATCTACTCACCGGAAATACGTCGTATCTACTCAGGAATCGCCAATTTTTTTTTCTTTCCTTGCGGCCTCCGAAGTTCCCGTATTTGAATCTAACATTACAATAACTTGTATAAGAAAATGGCTACATTCCGATACGTCAAAATTAATAAAACGCAAGTTGTATGTGCTAATTACACTACGTATGACCATTGCAAATGACCTAATACTTAAACTCACTGAAATCTAACCCAGCTCTGCATCGCGGCAGAAAACAGATCGCGATACATTTTAACCGTGTCGTATTTGAGATTTGAGATCCCTTTTTCTGATATTAGCTCCCAGATTTTTGTATACAGTTAACTAACTTAATTAAACAATACCAAATTATCCTAACAATGATAAAGAGACCTACCCTACAACTCAAAACACCCAAGCCCCCTATAAATCCGGCGACGCCGGAATTCCCCTTATGGTCGCCGGCCAAAATCCGAGGTCCCCTGCTCGTATTCCTATGGTGTGTTCCAGGTCCAACATACAACATTTTTACACGGTTTTGTTAAGTTGATTATTATCTAAACTATAGCAGATTATTACAGAATTCAGTTTTGCTAAAAATACGATATTATGGACACTTTGATTTCAAACCTTGAACTAGTTACAGAATTAAATCCCTACTATGATTAAGGATTTTACCTTCAAGTAATATGCTGGAAGAACACTCTCCAAGATGCACAAGCTCCTAGTCCTAGCTTAATGGTGAGGAAATTCCTAGATTAGCTCCTTGCTTCTCCTTTCTCTTGCTCTTCTTTATTTTGCTTTGGTTTTCTTTTCTTTCTTTTGAATTTTCAGAAGTTTTAAATTGATTAATTAATCTGAACACCTTAGATAAATGGTGAAGGGAAGGGTAAGGTGTAGGAGGAGGTGTCACCAAGTAAGATGTGGTGGTTTCATGCAAGGAGGAGGCGTGGAGAGTGTGCTGTGCATGAGAGGAGGTGGTGGAAATGAATTTCTTTTCCAATTTGATTTATCTTATGATAAAATTCTGAACTAAACTTATCCCATCTCTTTTCTACTTACACCCTTAACAATTTTCAATTTGCATAAAGTCCTAAGCTTTACACAACCACCCCTCACAACTTATGTTATTATATAATCACCATTTTATTAAAATGAAGCTAAATTTATCACTAAAACCCTTAAAATTTATTTATGTTGCATACTAAAAATAAAATTTAATTTGTTTTACATATATCTTATGAAATTGTCTTATTTGGTTTTAATAACATTTTAATTTAACACTTTATTATTTAATTAATTAGTTTCACTCGTTTCCAAATTTTCTGAATGTCACAATATTCCCCCCTTAAGAAAATTCGGTCCCCGAATTTAAAAATTAACTAGACATACCTTCAAAAGGCTGTGGAAATTTTTTTCGCATCGCATCCTCGGTTTCCCAAGTAATCTCCTCGCGATTCCTTCCTTACCAAAGAACCCTTATAGATGGAAGTACCCTGGATCTCAGTTTCTTTTCCTGCCGGTCTAGAATAGCGACTGGTTGCACTCTGTAGGATAAATCCGGCTCAAGCTGTAAGGTCAGATGCTGGATCGCGTGAGAAGGATCGTGAAGATACTTGCGAAGTATCGATACGTGAAACACCGGATGCACATCGGGAAAACTCGGTGGAAGTGCTAAACGATAAGCTACAACACCCACTCTCTCCAGAATCTCGTAAGGTCTGACATATCTGGGGTTGAGCTTTTCCTTTTTCCCAAACGCATCACACCTTTATCGGAGACACACGAGGAGCACATGGTCTCCCACATCAAACTTGAGTTTATGACGTCGTCGATCTGCATATGATTTCTGTCTGCACTGGGCCGCTCTCATTCTGTCTTGTATCAATTGAATCTTTTTCGTAGTCTCCTGTACTACCTGCGGTCCCAAAATACTACTCTCGCTCAGTTCCGTCCAGCAAACAAGCGATCGACATTTCATTCCATAACAAGCTTTGAAGGGAGCCATCTGGATCGTCTTCTGAAAACTATTTTTGTACGAAAATTCCATCAAAGGTAAGTGACGATCCCAACTACCACCGAAATCAAGGCTGGAAGCTCGAAACATATCCTCTAAAGTCTGAATGGTCCGCGCTGACTAACCATCCGTCTGTGGGTGAGAAGCTGTACTAAAACTCAATCGTGTACCAAGAGTTTCTTGATGTTTCTGCCATAGCCTGTTAGTAAACTGGGTACCCCTATCTGACCCTATGCTCATTGGAACTCCCTGTAATCGAACAATCTCGTCGATATAAATCTCAGCATACAGCGTAAACCCATACGTCGTCTTCACTAGTAGAAAGTGAGATGCCTTTATCAATCTATCTACAATCATCCAAATGGAATCATACCCTCTGCTAGTCTTGGGTAGACCCACAACGAAAACCATGGAAATCTATTTCTATTTCCACTCCGGAATGGGTAAGGGCTGCAATTCTCCAGCCGGCCTCTGGTGCTCTTCCTTGACTTGCTAACAAGTCAAGCATCTTGAAACAAACTCCGCAATATCTCTCTTCATTCCTTCCCACTAATAACCATCCCTCAAGTCATGATATATCTTGGTGGAACCATGATGAATACTGTATGCTGATCAATAGGCTTCCTCAAAAATCTCACGTCTCAGTCCATCCGAATCTGGCACACAAAGACGAGTCCCAAAATGTAATACTCCACGGCCATCTATCACGAACTCCCTCTCTCTACCCTGCCTAACCTGATCTATGATCTCCGTCATACGAGAATCTGCGGCTGTGTCTCTCGAATACGACCCAATAACTGAGGATGGGTGCGAACATGTGCTAACTGTCCTACTGTAGATGTGAACTCGAACTGAATACGGCTATCACATAAAGTCTAACAGTCTGTAGAAGACTGTCTCTGTAAGGTGCGCAAACGAAATAAGCTACCTCCAGGCCTCCGACTCAAGGCATCTGCCACAACCTTAGCTTTGCCTGGATGATACAAGATCTTACAATCGTAATCCTTCACGAGTTCCATCTATCTACACTGTCTTAGATTCAGATCCATCTGCTGAAAAATATACTTTAAGCTCTTATGATCTGTGAAAATCTGGCACGGCTCTCCATACAAGTAATGCCTTCAAATCTTCAGTGCGAATACTACTGCAGCCATCTCCAAATCATGAGTGCGGTAGTTCTGCTTGTGCCTCTTCAACTGTCGAGAAGCATAAGCTACAACCCTGCCGTGCTGCATCAATACACAGCCTAAACCCACTCGAGAGGCATCACAATATACCACGAAACCACCTGACCTGGAAGGTAACGATAAGGCAGGTGCAGTCGTCAAGCGAGCCTTCAACTACTGGAAACTCTGCTCACATGCATCTATCCAAAGAAATGGAACTTCCTTCCTAGCCAATCCGGTCAACGGTGCAGCGATCCAAGAAAATCCTGCACAAAACGTCTTGTAATAACCGGCCAGACCCAATAAACTTCGAACTTCTAAAACTGACACAGGTCTGGGCCAGTGCTGTACTGCTTCTATCTTCTCTGAAACTGACACGCTACGGCTCCACCCAATCGCCTAGGAAAAATCGGGGCGCGGAGCTTTTGAGGAGTTCTGCACAAGCCTACGTCTTCAACCGGCTACGTCTAAACTCTAATCAAAGGTAGGATCCGCCTCTCTCCCCTTTTCCTGTCACCTTCTTCTTTTCTCAATAACCTAGTTCCAACTTCTAATCATCAACCCCCATTTAAAATGTTGTTATAATATTCGTTCATGCCTATTCCTTGTACCCTCAATAATGATGATGTTAACCCATGTTTTAAAACGGTGTTTAAATTTCCTCTGTACACAAAAGTATGTTGCACACCCAAAATACCTGGAATCTAATATGCGTAATGACATGACCCATGAATTGTTAATTCACCCCTGATATACCCACACTTACCCATACTATCAAAATGATCTCGAAATAGGTTACTTCCACAAAATACCCTCGTTTAATTAAAATGTTATATTTGTTTAAAATATCCATAAGAGATAAGATATGTGAAATTAAATGTTTTAGATACGACATATATATATTTTAGTTACACTTTTCATCAACTACTATAATGTTGTTAAACCGCTTCAACCTTTTTAAAGGGGAAAATACTAAATTTAAATAACGGCTTATATTTTTTTCCAAAACGAACATATTTTCTAAAACGTTACCCCTAACCTGAAACACTATAATTTCATAAAATTATTAATTTCATTTAAATACCTCGACCCTTATTAAAAGGCTATTTTTCAACAAGGACCATAATCCGTATAACGATATCTTTTCAAAAGGAATATCTAGTACCTTATTAAAAAGGAAATTTTCAAATAACACCAATTTAGGACAAAGGAAAGGTTGTAGATATCGGTCGTTTATCTAAACCAGACTTTATGGTGCCTAGGCTAGACAAGTGGGAAAGGTAATTTTAAAAGGCCCGTCTCACGGTGATTCGTGAGCGGATCCCTCCTTTCCTTACTTGTGCTTACCTGGCCACAATTGGCGGTGAAGAGGCGATTTGAGGATCTCACAACTTGCCCTTTTGAACAGTTAGGAGCAGTCTAGTTTTTCAAATAATAACCTCTTGCAACTTGTCCTTATAAAAATCTCTTGCAAAAGATCTTCAAATAAACACCACAACCTTTTATCGAAAGGATATTTTTCCGTAAAATATTATGTTTTTCCAAAATGATAAATATTCCAAACCCCATGGATTTTCTTAGAAGTAATAAAAGATAATTAAACACTATTATTCTTTTTACTAAGCATTTCCTAAGATGGCACGGTGTACTTTACGAACTTTAGATAATACGAGTGGTTGTGGAAGGCCATATTAAACGAGATCAATACTTTTTAAATTTCCAGTTTATGACAACATGACATATACAAAACATGATACGGTTAGGGTTAGAATGCGCGCACCTAGGTATGGAATACTTAATATGAAGATCCCAATATTCCGGATGAACAGTCCAAAGTGTGGACGACTATACAAATATGAAGATCCCGATATTCCGGGTGAACAGTCCAAAGTGTGGACGACTATACAATATGGAAATTCCATGCCTAGAGGTATACGCACTAACTCTAACTCGTCAAAACCTTTATACTGAACCACGGGGATGGGTAGTTTGATTAGGCAAGGAGATGTCGAAACTCGGATTCCCCTACTACTCGATTATGATCCCGGGAAGTGAAACGGTACATTTCACTTCCCCAGTTGTTGTTCCGTGGCCACAACGGAATAATCGCGAGTATCCGGACCCTTATTTAACAAACTAAAACGTTTATAATACCTATTGATGCTCAACACTAAACACACATCATATGCTATATCTACCTGTTATCTCATCTACCTTTCTTTCCGAGACACGAGTTATTCAGTATCTTGGATGTGGATATTTTACCAGTTTAGACTTGTTGTTTATTATGGAACTGAAGGGTGGTAATACCTGTGCACTTGAGTAATATTCACGCTAGACAAAGCACCATCGTAGTCATGGGACACCTTTCGGGGATGTTCATGCTACCAAATTGATTGCCATTCTAGGCACGAGCACCAGCTCATACTGCTTCCAGCTAGTCATGGGGTACCTCAAGGATACGAGTATGTTCACCAGTCAATTCCATCCATACACACCTTGTTTAACCTGATCTAACTCTTAGACTGAATATTCGTTTGACTAGACTTGAACCTTTACCAAATATATACCTCACACAACCTACTCATATTCATATATACCTCTGTCAACATATCTAATTTGTATATAACCTCATACCTTTATACACATGTACATCATATTCATTATATACACATGTTCGTTTCTATACCTTTACTTTCTTATGAGGCAATCCTACCCGAGTATAATTCACTGACGGACCTTCATTTTCTTCCACTATCTTTGGAATGTCCGTTAGATAAGAATGAGTATTACAGCGAAGATCAAGGTGTGAAGCCAACTTATGAAGATTATGCAGATTGGACGATGGAAGATTAGCTAGATTTAATTTTTGTTGTTGCCCACATGTTTAAGGCTTTCGTTTCTTCTTTGATGTAATTAAACTACTTAGTTTATTGTCCTCTTTCTTTTGGGATGTAATAAAGTTTGGTTAATGGAAATACATGCCTTTCGCTTTTATTAATTTTTTTTGGTATACATCCTGCATGTTAAATATTCATACGCTTGACGTAACTGTATTGAATAGACCACCTTCAATACAGTTAGGTTGCGGACCATGCCACGTCATCCTTCTCCTTCTTTTGGGAAGCAGGGCGTGACAGGTTTTTGTGGTGGCCCATGCAGGTCATCTTGTGTGCTAAAATGAAACCATTAACTAATTTATTATATTAGTGAATCTCATCCATTCATACCGATTTTATAATTCTCCTATGTCCCTTATCCCTTCCTTGACATTCTGTACCCTGTCCATGACCTTCTTTTCAAGTCATGGCAAATCTTTCCGACGAGGATGACATGTCCGATATTACTTTTGAATTTACATCTAGAGATTCTGACGACGAAGTCGTAGACTCTCAGGCGGTTATTTCCGACAGCGACTCGGAAGACGAAGAAGTCGACGCTGCAACTCCGGAGCCTATGATGGCCAATGACTCCGAAGACAAAGAAGAAGATCCCGTGGAAGAGGAGCAATATAAAGGATGGGCCAGAAAAAGATGCTATTGCGGCGGAAGTGAATCCTATAGAGTATGATCCGGATGAAGATGTTCCTGCAAAGGAACATGACCCATATAGAGGGGGAATCGGAGGGCGAGGCTCCTGCCGAAGGATGAGTCGGAGGACGAAGCTTCGAGTGAGGAGGAACTCGAGGCCGAAGAAACTCAGGCAGTTGTCCTCGCTAGGCACCATGGGAATGGTCGTACCTTTCTTAGTGCGGAGGCCTATCGCGACTTGTTGAACTCCCATAATCAAGATTAATAAGTCTTTTTCCTTTTCTTTGGCTGAATAAAACAATGTAAGAAAATTAAGGGCATGTCCTTACTTTTCAGTTGTACTCTCCATATTGAAGTTGGATAATAAAATCTTAGTTTCGAGCCAAAAATCTCTCTTGTGTCTCTTGCTCTTCCTATTAGTCTCTCTATTGCATTAATTGTTGTTCTTCCATGCAAGTTATTATCTTGTCTCACCTCAGCCATTTGTAACCTAACATATTCTGATTTGGATCATCAATGGCTGGACGACACCATGACCGCAACCGAAAGGGAAATGGAATCGATGGAGCCGCTGCTCAGCAAGCAGCAATGCTACAAATGATGCAGGGACTACTGGAGCAGCAGTAGCAGCAGACAGCTGCCCTTCATCAGGAGCTACGAGAAAATAGGCAGCAGCAAGCAGAGATATTAAGTAAGGCACTAACCCCAGTTTCTTAAGGTTCGGCAGGAGTGAAGCAGTTCAGATCACTCCACCCTAAGACTTTTTCGGGGAAGGAAACTCCCTTAAAAGCTGAGGAATGGCTCAAGGGAACAGTCAATGATCTCAGTGCCGCTCAAATTCCGAAGGACGCGTGGGTGAACATCGCTAAGCTACAACTTACGGATAATGCCAGGATATGGTGGGAGGCAGAGGAAAGTAGATTGAAGGAGCCCATCGACTGGGAAATGTTCAAACAGCATTTTGATACCAAGTATTTTCCAGTCGTGTCACACTTAAAGATGGAAAGAGAGTTTATACATTTCCAACGAGGGAGCATGTGGGATAAGTCGGTGGACAAGTATGCTTTGGAGTTCGCAAGGTTAAGTCGGTTCGCGCATCATCTGGTGGCAACCTCAGAACTTTATGCTAAGAGATTCAGACAAGGATTGGACCTGAAGACGCAGTCCTCCATGTCTTCTGCAACTCTTTCGACTTATGATGAAATCTTAGAGGCAACATGAAACTTTGAAGACCTTCAGAGACGGATGAGGAAGGATGACCGATTAACTGGCATTAAGCGACCAGCCAATCAAATTCTTGAAAGATCATCTTCCAGATTCAACGGGAAACAACAAGCTAAGAGGCCAGCAGGACCAACTATTTTTGGAAAACCAGTCGTTATATGCAATCATTGCGGTAGAGCCGGACACTTCATGAGAGACTGTCGTGTTGTGAATAAACCTTGCATAGTTTGTGGGTCTCCGGATCATGCTATTGGGGACTGTCCTCAGAGAGGGAGACAATCAGGCCCCGTCAACCAGCTGGCTAACTATGTAGCACCAACACAGGGAAACCGGTCACTTTCCACCACTAAACAAACCGGTCAAGGGGCATCACTAAAAGGACCACCCTTGCCATCACAGAAACGTGTTTTTTCAGCAAGCGCAGAGGGATGGACCCAAACGCCATACTTTCACCATGACAGCCGAGAAGGCTGATACCACGTGGCAAGACAGCAGAGATACTCTTTTCTTTTTCAACCTTTCTTTTGATACCGTGCTTATTTATCCTTCGATGCAAGTCTTAGTTAAACTCACTATAATTCCTCTAGTTTTCGTAATTTCGACCAGTTGCCTTTATGTTATATCTCTCAAGTTTTCCATCAATTCACAACCTCCCTTCAACTTCCAAACTTTCCTATTTGGAAGCAACTACTGATTTTACATTTTCCGATTCCTTGTACCTAAACCCTTCAGAGACTTTCCATGCATCAAGTGATACACCAACTCGTGGGAACGACACATGCAGCAAAGAGGATTCCTGACAGCGTTACTGATTTCCGTGCCTCGTAGTGGCCACTCCTTTGAAAATTTCAAATATGAAATTATTCTAAGGAGAGTAGATCGTAACTATCACAACCATTCTTGCAATTCTTAGCAAACCCAGAAGTTTTAAACATCCACAACGATTTTCGGAGAAGGGACTTGGTGGTGTGATGTATCAGCACGGCGATATAGTTGCCTATGCGTCAAGACAATTAATGGTGCATGAGCGAAACTACCCAACGTACGATTTAGAACTTGCCGCAGTTGTTTTCGCACTCAAGATATGGAGGCACTATTTATTGGGTGAGCAGGTAGATATTTACATCGATCACAAGAGCTTGAAGTATATCTTCACCCAGAAGGAACTCAATATGAGGCAGAGGAGATGGTTGGAATTAATAGCAGATTTCGACGTAAATTTACAATATCATCCGGGAAAGGTGGATGTAGTCCCGGACGCTTTGAGTCGCCAACCAATGATTTCGAGTCTGACTACTCATTGGAGGAATCGCCAAGATCTTAATGAACTATAGACCGAGTTGATAATGCCCGGAATGCTTACATCCTTCATGAATTTGCAAATTCACTCAACATTAGTCGAACGGATCAAGACAGCTCAAATGGCGGACCCGAGGTTGCAAAGGATCAGAGAACAAGTAGACGCAAATCTGCGGACGGACTTCATCATCCACGAAGATGGTTCTTTGAGATATGGATGCAGAGTCTGTGTACCTAAGGTGGAGATGAGAGAGGAATTATTAAAAGAGGCATATAGTTCTCCATACTTTGTTCATCCGGGAGGAACAAAGATGTACAAGGACCTCATGAAAAACTATTGGTGGCATGGGATGAATCGGGAGATAGCCAAGAGTGTATCCAAATGCCTTGTTTTCCAAAAAGTAAAAGCCGAACACCACAGGACGACGGGTCTATTACAGCCGTTACCAATACCCGAATGGAAATGGAAAAACATTGCTATGGATATTGTGACCGCTCTCCCTCGCAGCTCTAAGGGAAACGATGTTGTATGGGTGATTGTGGACCGACTCACCAAGTCGGCGCATTTCATTCCTTTTCGAGTGGGTCAATCAACCAAAAGCCTTGCAAAAAGGTATATGATTGTCAGATTGCACGGCGTACCGATTTGCATCGTGTCCGACCGAGATACACGTTTCAGATCTCGGTTTTGGCAAAGCCTACAAGAGAGTCTGGGCACGAATCTGAGTTTCAGCACTGCCTACCATTCTCAGACCGATGGCCAATCATAAAGGGTTATTCAAATTCTTGAAGACATTCCCCGGGCCTGTATGTTGGATTTTAAAGGATCTTGGGAAGATCACCTGCACTTGGTAGAGTTTGCTTACAACAATAGCCACCAGTCTAGTATCGGCATGGCGCCTTTCACCGCTTTGTATGGACGAAAGTGTAGGTCACCGTTAAGTTGGGACGATGTTAGGGATCGAGAACTTCTAGGCCCCGAGATGATTGTCGAGACAGTGGAGGTGATAAGAACCATCAGAGAACAATTATGCATAGCACAAGATCGGCAGAAGCATTGGACGGATAGGAAGAGAAGGCCACTAGAGTTCCAACCAGGAGAACACGTGTTTCTGAAGATTTCACCTAACCGGGGAGTGATACGTTTTGGGAGCGAGGAAAGCTCAGCCCACGACTCATCGGCCATTTAACATCTTGGAAGGAGACGGTGGGTTTGTGTATAGACTAGCTTTGCTTTTTTCTATGGAGGGTGTGCATAATACTTTTATATCTCACAGCTAAGAGGGTATGCTAGCAACCCTAGTCATACTTTTAATCATTCCGAGATTATGGAAAGGTTGGCGTAATCTACAAGCAGCAACCGGTCGGGATACCAGAAGGATGAAACCTTGAGGGACAAGATAATTCAGCTGGCTAAAGTTATGTGGGGAAGGAACTACCAGGCAAGATATACGCGGAAGCGAGAAGACGGGACAAGAAAGCGAGACCCAAAATTTTTAACCACGATAATCCCTTCTTAGTGATTTTCTTTTCTTGATCTACATTCTGAAATTTCGAGGACGAAATTATTTTAAAGAGGGTAGATTGTAACGACCGTGATTTTTAATACCTAATAAAACATATTTTATTTAAATTTCTAGTATCAAATAATTATTTACGTGTTTCATTGATAGAAAAATATTTTTTTGTAATATTAATAATTTTCAAAGCGTCGAAATATGATTAAAGGAATTTTCTAAAATCTATTTATTGTTTTTATAGGCTTAAAATATTTTAGTAAGATTTTATAAGGCCTTAAAATAATCTACATATTTTTATTATCAATAAAGTAATTAATTCGTGATTAAAAATATTTTAAAGGGTAAACTAGATGTTATATAATCTTAATAATTAGCTAAAACCATAGGAATGAATATACTATTTAGTTTTAGCCCAAAATTATTTTTATACTAAAGATAATAATAAAATATATTTTCTGAAATTTTTCCATAATTTTCCCGTATTTTAAACTATTTTTAACAATTTTTTTAGACCAAATTCATTTTTTAAAATAATAAACAGATATTATTTTTTATTTTAAAAAAATATTAAATTAATCCCTTTAACCTGGACCGCTGGATCAAAAGATCCAACGGCCCAGAGCCTCGCGGCGGCGCCCACGTGGTGGGGACCACACGAAAGCGCGTGGTCTCCACACGCAGCTGCGCACGCGTCGCGTCGCGACACGTGGCGCTGGGCGGCGACGTGGCGGTGCGTTGTGAGCCGTTGGATGCAGATCAAACGGCCACAAATCGTGGCGGCGGGCACAATCATCAACTGATGATTCGCAATCATTGGGCCAGCGCGATTTTCCATATGATTTAACGGATTTTTTGGATTTTCTTGTTGCCATTTAAACCCTATAAATAGGCACTTTAAACCTAAATTTCTCACACCTCAGAACTCCAAAAATTCTGAAAAAAATACCTGTGCCTTCGTATCGACGACGCCGACGCTACGGCTCCACATAATCACTGAGGAAAAACCGGGGCACGAAGCTTTTGAGGAGTTCTACACAAGCCTACGTCTTCAACCGTCATCGTCTAAACTCTAATCAAAGGTAGGATCCGCCTCTCTCCCCTTTTCCTGTCACCTTCTTCTTTTCTCAATAACCTAGTTCCAACTTCTAATCATCAACCCCTATTTAAAATGTTGTTATAATATTCGTGCATGCCTATTCCTTGTACCCTCAATAATGATGATGTTAACCCATGTTTTAAAACGGTGTTTAAATTTCCTCTGTACATAAAAGTATGTTGCACACCCAAAATACCTGGAATCTAATATGCGTAATGACATAACCCATGAATTGTCAATTCACCCCTGATATACCCACACTTACCCATACTATCAAAATGATCTCGAAATAGGTTACCTCGTTTAATTAAAATGTTATATTTGTTTAAAATATCCATAAGAGATAAGATATGTGAAATTAAATGTTTTAGATACGATGTACATATATTTTACGTACACTTTTTCATCAACTACTATAATGTTGTTAAACCCCTTCAACCGTTTTAAAGGGGAAAATACTAAATTTAAATAACGGCTTATGTTTTTTTCCAAATCGAACGTATTTTCTAAAACGTTACCCCGAACCTGAAACACTATAATTTCATAAAATTATTAATTTCATTTAAATAGCTCGACCCTTATTGAAAGGCCATTTTTCAACAAGGACCATAATCCGTATAACGATATCTTTTCAAAAGCAATATCTAGTACCTAATTAAAAAGGAAATTTTCAAATAACACCAATTTAGGACAAAGGAAAGGTTGTAGATATCGGTCGTTTATCTAAACCAGACTTTGTGGTGTCTTGGCTAGACAAGTGCGAAAGGTAATTTTAAAAGGCCCGTCTCACGGTGATTCGTGAGCGGATCCCTCCTTTCCTTACTTGTGCTTATCTGGCCACAATTGGCGGTGAAGAGGCGATTTGAGGATCTCACAACTTGCCCTTTTGAACAGTTAGGAGCAGTCTAGTTTTTCAAATAAAAACCTCTTGCAACTTGTCCTTATAAAAATCTCTTGCAAAAGATCTTCAAATAAACACCACAACCTTTTATCGAAAGGATATTTTTCCGTAAAATATTATGTTTTTCCAAAATGATAAATATTCCAAACCCCATGGATTTTCTTAGAAGTAATAAAAGATAATTAAACACTATTATTCTTTTTACTAAGCATTTCCTAAGATGGCACGGTGTACTTTACGAACTTTAGATAATAAAACGAGTGGTTGTGGAAGGCCATATTAAACGAGATCAATACTTTTTAAATTTCCAGTTTATGACAACATGACATATACAAAACATGATACGGTTAGGGTTAGAATGCGCGCACCTAGGTATGGAATACTTAATATGAAGATCCCAATATTCCGGGTGAACAGTCCAAAGTGTGGACGACTATACAAATATGAAGATCCCGATATTCCGGGTGAACAGTCCAAAGTGTGGACGACTATACAAATATGAAGATCCCGATATTCCGGGTGAACAGTCCAAAGTGTGGACGACTATACAATGTGGAAATTCCATGTCTAGAGGTATACGCACTAACTCTAATTCGTCAAAACCTTTATACTGAACCACGGGGATGGGTAGTTTGATTAGGCAAGGAGATATCGGAACTCGGATTCCTCTACTACTCGATCATGATCCCAGGAAGTGAAACGGTGCATTTCACTTCCCCAGTTGTTGTTCCGTGGCCACAACGGAATAAGCGCGAGTATCCGGACCCTTGTTTAACAAACTAAAACATTTACAATACCTATTGATACTCAACACTAAACTCACATCATATGCTATACCTACCTGTTATCTCATCTACCTTTTTTTTCTGAGACACGAGTTATTCAGTATCTTGGATGTGGATATTTTACCAGTTTAGACTTGTTGTTTATTATGGAAATGAAGGGTGGTAATACCTGTGCACTTGAGTGATATTCACGCTAGACAAAACTCCATCGTAGTCATGGGACACCTTTCGAGGATGTTCACGCTACCACATTGATTACCATCCCAGGCACGAGCACCAGCTCATACTGCTTCCAGCTAGTCATGGGGTACCTCAAGGATACGAGTATGTTCACCAGTCAATTCCATCCATACACACCTTGTTTAACCTGATCTAACTCTTAGACTGAATATTCATTTGACTTGACTTGAACCTTTACCAAATATATACCTCACACAACCTACTCATATTCACATATACCTCTGTCAACATATCTAATTTGTATATAACCTCATACCTTTATACACATGTACATCATATTCATTATATACACCTGTTCGTTTCTATACCTTTACTTTCTTATGAGGCAATCCTACCCGAGTATAACTCGCTGACGGACCTTCCTTTTCTTCCTCTATCTTTGGAATGTCCGTCAGATAAGAATGAGTATTACAGCGAAGATCAAGGTGTGATGCCAACTTATGAAGATTATGTAGATTGGACGATGGAAGATTAGCTATATTTAATTTTTGTTGTTGCCCACATGTTTAGGGCTTTCGTTTCTCCTTTGATGTAATTAAACTACTTAGTTTATTGTACTCTTTCTTTTGGGATGTAATAAAGTTTGGTTAATGGAAATAAATGCCTTTCGCTTTTATTATTTTTGTTTTGGTACACATCCTGCATGTTAAATATTCATATGCTTAACGTAACTGTATTGAATAGACCACCTTCAATACAGTTAGGTTGTGGACCATGCCACGTCATCCTTCTCCTTCTTTTGGGAAGCGGGGCGTGACAGGTTTTTGTGGTGGCCCATGCAGGTCATCATGTGTGCTAAAATGAAACCATTAACTGACTTATTATATTTATGAATCTCATCCATTCATACCGATTTCATAATTCTCCTATGTCCCTTGTACCTTCCATGACATTCTGTACCCTGTCCATGACCTTCTGTTCAAGTCATGGCAAATCTTTCCGACGAGGATGACATGTCCGATATTACTTTTGAATCTACATCTAGAGATTCAGACGACGAAGTCGTAGACTCTCAGGCGATTATTTCCGACAGCGACTCGAAGACGAAGAAGTCGACGCTGCAACTCCGGAGCCTATGATGGCCAATGACTCCGAAGACGAAGAAGAAGATTCCGTGGAAGAGGAGCAATATAAAGGATGGGCCAGAAAAAGATGCTATTGCGGTGGAAGTGAATCCTATAGAATATGATCCGGATGAGGATGTTCCTGCAAAGGAACATGACCCAAATAGAGGGGGAATCGGAGGGCGAGGCTCCTGCCGAAGGATGAGTCGAAGGACGAAGCTTCGAGTGAGGAGGAACTCGAGGCCGAAGAAACTCAGGCAGTTGTCCTCGCTAGGCACCATGGGAATGGTCGTACCTTTCTTAGTGCGGAGGCCTATCGCGACTTGTTGAACTCCCATAATCAAAATTAATAAGTTTTTTTCCTTTACTTTGGCTGAATAAAACAATGTAAGAACATTAAGGGCATGTCCTTACTTTTCGGTTGTACTCTCCATATTGAAGTTGGATAATAAAATCTTAGTTTCGAGCCAAAAATCTCTTTTGTGTCTCTTGCTCTTCCTATTAGTCTCTCTCTTGCATTAATTGTTGTTCTTCTATGCAAGTTATTATCTTGTCTTACCTCAGCCGTTTGTAACCTAACATATTCTGATTCGGATCATCAATGGATGGACGACACCATGACCGCAACCGATGGGGAAATGGAGTCAATGGAGCCGCTGCTCAGCAAGTAGCAATGCTACAAATGATGCAGGGACTACTGGAGCAGCAGCAGCAGCAGACAGTTGCCCTTCATCAGGAGCTACGAGAAAATAGGCAGCAACAAGCAGAGATATTAAGTAAGGCACTAACCCAGTTTCTTAAGGTTCGGCGGGAGTGAAGCAGTTCAGATCACTCCACCCTAAGACTTTTTCGGGGAAGGAAACTCCCTTAAAAGCTGAGGAATGGCTCAAGGGAACAGTCAATGATCTCAGTGCCGCTCAAATTCCGAAGGACGGGTGGGTGAACATCGCTAAGCTACAACTTACGGATAATGCCAGGATATGGTGGGAGGCAGAGGAAAGTAGATTGAAGGAGCCCATCGACTGGGAAACGTTCAAACAGCATTTTGATACCAAGTATTTTCCAGTCGTGTCACACTTAAGGATGGAAAGAGAGTTTATACATTTCCAACGAGGGACCATGTGGGATAAGTCGGTGGACGAGTATGCTTCGGAGTTCGCAAGGTTAAGTCGGTTCGCGCATCATCTGGTGGCAACCCCAGAACTTTATGCTAAGAGATTCAGACAAGGATTGGACCCGAAGACACGGTCCTCCATGTCTTCTGCTACTCTTTCGACTTATGATGAAATCTTAGAGGCAACATGAAACTTTGAAGACCTTCAGAGACGGATGAGGAAGGATGGCCGATTGACTGGCATTAAGCGACCAGCCAATCAAATTCTTGGAAGATCATCTTCCAGATTCAACGGGAAACAACAAGCTAAGAGGCCAGCAGGACCAACTATTTTCGGAAAACCAGTCGTTATATGCAATCATTGCGGTAGAGCCGGGCACTTCATGAGAGACTGTCGCGTTTTGAATAAACCTTGCATAGTCTGTGGGTCTCCGGATCATGCTATTGGGGACTGTTCTCAGAGAGGGAGACAATCAGGCTCCGTCAACCAGCTGGCTAACTATGTGGCACCAACACAGGGAAACCGGTCACTTTCCACCACTAAACAAACCGGTCAAGGGGTATCACTGAAAGGACCACCCTTGCCATCATAGAAGCGTGTTTTTTCAGCAAGCGCAGAGGGATGGACTCAAACGCCATACTTTTACCATGACAGCCGAGAAGGCTGATACCACGTGGCAAGACAGCAGAGATACTCTTTTCTTTTTCAACCTTTCTTTTGATACCGTGCTTATTTATCCTTCGATGCAAGTCTTAGTTAAACTCACTATAATTCCTCTAGTTTTCGTAATTTCGACCAGTTGCCTTTATGTTATATCTCTCAAGTTTTCCATCAATTCACAACCTCTCTTCAACTTCCAAACTTTCCTATTTGGAAGCAACTACTGATTTTACATTTTCCGATTCCTTGTACCTAAACCCTTCAGAGACTTTCCATGCATCAAGTGATACACCAACTCGCGGGAACGACACATGCAGCAAAGAGGATTCCTGACAGCGTTACTGATTTCCGTGCCTCGTAGTGGCCACTCCTTTGAAAATTTCAAATATGAAATTATTCTAAGGAGGGTAGATCGTAACTATCACAACCATTCTTGCAATTCTTAGCAAACCCAGAAGTTTTAAACATCCACAACGATTTTTGGAGAAGGGACTTGGTGGTATGATGTATCAGCGCGGCGATATAGTTGCCTATGCGTCAAGACAATTAAAGGTGCATGAGCGAAACTACCCAACGTACGATTTATAACTTGCCGCAGTTGTTTTCGCACTCAAGATATGGAGGCACTATTTATTGGGTGAGCAAGTAGATATTTACACCGATCACAAGAGCTTGAAGTATATCTTCACCCAGAAGGAACTCAATATGAGGCAGAGGAGATGGCTGGAATTAATGGCAGATTTCGATGTAAATTTACAATATCATCAGGGAAAGGTGGATGTAGTCCTGGACGCTTTGAGTCGCCAACCAATGATTTCGAGTCTGACTACTCATTGGAGGAATCGCCAAGATCTTAATGAACTAAAGACCGAGTTGATAATGCCTGGAATGCTTACATCCTTCATGAATTTGCAAATTCACTCAACATTAGTCGAACGGATCAAGACAGCTCAAATGGAGGACCCGAGGTTTCAAAGGATCAGAGAACAAGTGGACGCAAATCTGTATGGGAAAATATTTTCCCAATCTTGTTAAAAACAAGAAAGATGTCAAGCGTTGTAGCGCTCCACATGCTCCTTACGTGGGCGTCCTTTTATAACAAGTGGACGCAAATCAAAGATCCAATGATGATTAAAAATCACCAAGATATAAAATAAGTTCTGTATGGGAAAATATTTTCCCAATCTTGTTAAAAACAAGAAAGATGTCAAGCGCTGTAGCGCTCCACATGCTCCTCACGTGGGCGCCCTTTTATAAGAAGCATCGAAGCGCTCCAAGTCTGGCGCTCAGCACCAAGCGCTCCTCACGTGGGCGCTATTTTATAAGAAGCGCCTTAGCGCTCCACAGTCTGGCGCTCAGCGCCAGGCGCTCCACGTGCTCCTCACGTGGACGCTAAGGAATTACAAAACGCTCTATAAATAAGGCCCCAACGCCATAAAAAAATGTTCAACACTCAATAAAAGACAAATAGAAAAAGGGGTGTCAGAGCCCAAATCAATGCTCAGTATTATTGAGTAAAAGAGGCTGAGCCTAAACAAATGTTCAACATTTTATTCAAAATGAGTGGACTAAGCCCAAGCTGACCACAAGTCCCTAATTCAGATCAACCGAGCCCATGTGCTCACAATCTTTTTGATTCGTCATAATCTCAAACCTGACTGTAGATCTCCCAACCAACTTCGGTTCAAGGGTACATCTCTTCATACCTCTGATACACGTCACCGTAATTCTTCAGCGTCTTCAGAGAGATGAAGGGTCCCAATAACCAATAACTTTTTGTGCATCCTCAAATGGTTAAATCAAAACCTTACAGACTATGATGTCTTTAAACCATACAGACTATGACGTCTTTAAACTATGGACTATGAGGTCCTTAAACTCATGAACTATAATGTCCTTAAACCCAATGGACCGCAATGTCCCTAAACTAAAACGATAGAGTCCAAATACTCTCTCGTTGGATCTAAATGATCCCAAAACCTTGCTGAGTAGATCTTAGTCTAAAATTAGACTAACGTATCCTTAACAAGCATTTAAGTTGATCTTAATCTAAAAATAAGATTAACGATCCTTAAAACCAACCCAAACCCAAATCTAAGAAAATACGGATTTGGACTAATCCACGTCTTACGGGTGACAACATAAATTAGTCTCCGTATACAATCATCGGGCAACCAAAAACAAAATAAACACACGCGACACGAAGTGACCATCTGGAGAAGGAGAAAGTGGTTACTGCGATGCGGTAGCGTAATTAACTGCAGGGGCTTGTGCCTGCAAGGAAGAGCATCCCCACAATCAAAATCCCCTCGTACATGAGGGGGAATCTGACGAAGTCTGCTACAACGGCCGCATCCGTCTAAACCTCGGATACACGGTACCATAAATCAACTTGGCATCTTCGGAGAGGTGGCCGGATAAAACCAAATAGCATCTATCCCCAAAATTCAGGCCTGACGTCCCAACGTCCCAGTCGCATCTTTTGGCGGAGAACACATTCTGGCACGCCCGGTGGGACCTTTTCCTCTTTCCACTCCACACTTCGTGTGTTGTGTTTGTGAATGAATCACGGTTTAATATGGTTGCCCCTGGATTCAAGGTACTAAGATTTGGTGTCTGGCCCCGTGCAGAGAAAATGGCCTCCAACTGCACCAGCTGCAACAATAACTCCCACTCCGTCCTCACCGGAGGAGTGACTTATGGCCCCAAGCGGTCTCCATCTTTGCCATGCCAGTAGAGAAGGTGACACAAGCCACCACTGGGTTGTTCTTTAGGACCATGCTCCCGCCAATGAGCTTCAACGCTCCAATGCCAACGCAGGAGGCTCCAAAGAAGTCGGACTTTGATCGGCTCACCACTACCGCGGCCCCTTTCAACGGGTCGTCCAAGTCCAGCGCCTCGGTCTTTAATAGACTAGGCCAAAGCTCAAGTGGGACTGTGAAGAAGCCCGCAATACCCGAAGGAGCTATCCCGAAGCGGATAGCCATTCCAGCTCCGGTAAACGATGTCGTCAAAGGGGCTTCTCTTGCTAAGGGATCGGTCTTTGCGAGACTGGCCACCCCAATTCCTGCTTCGGGTGAGGTCGTCTAAATTACTTCCCCTGCCCAAAGGTCAGTCTTCGACAGGTTGGATGTTTCTTCTCAGCGGATGCCAGTCTTTGATAGGCTGGCACCAACAGCAACCCTTCACCAGAATAGGGGGAATGATGAAGCCATCCCCATAACTGAGCCGGTACCGTCTGAAATACATGCTCGATGTCGCCACTGGCGCCGAGTGAGGAAATCTGGGGGCAGTTCCCCTTCTGGATTGACTCCACCAGCTCCGATGGTGGAAGTCGATACTGCTGTTCAAACTGGGAACAACTTTGAGCCACCCAGGAGGGTGCGCAAGAACTCTCCAACTGCCGTATTAAAAAGGTCTCCTTCACCTGTTGAAAATGTTACAAAGGCGGAGCTGGAGCAGCCCTCTCAACGGCTGTCTTCCAAAATCCACAGGGTCTGGCGAAGAGTTCAAGACTCTATGATCGACAAAGACTGCTCCCGCCGACAGAAGAAAGTGAAGGTTCGGAAAAAGAAGGACCACCCCGCCTCCGTGTTACGGAAGGTATCGTATGTATGGGTGCCTATTGCAACAGCCCCCTTAACTTCAATCGTCCATAAAAAGAGGAGGGCGGAGAAAATCCCTATGCCTGCGACGAATCTCAAGAGCACTAAACCCAGACACTCCAATTCTGGGGGCATGATGGTGCATACTGTTTATATGGCTTCCGGAAAAGAGAAGAGCCATGCTTCCGGGGGTCATCGACCACTCACTCGATCTGTAACAAAGGCCCAGGAGCAACAACAGAAGCTTCAGGAAATGTTAACAAAGATAGTCGCGCTCACTGGGCCAAGAGAAATCCCGAAGACATCATCGGAGCAACGCCAGGAGCAAGAAACTGATGCCGAGTTCCTCCGCAGAATGCTCGAGAAGAAAGATAAAAAAGCCGCGGAACAAGCGGCCAACATGAAACAAATGGCGCTATTGTTCCAGGACATGATGGGCATGATGAGCCAGCCGGACCCTCCAGTAGAGGAACCTCCGATGATCATTGAAGACGACAGAGGAGACATCAAACCCTCTTCCGGCCTTTTCAGCAGCAAATGAGGAAACAATCTCGAAAGCTGCGCTCGATGATTATATAGCTCAACAGATACGGGCCCATTAAGCGAACGAAACTGCTGGCCAAGTCGTCAGAACTGGGCCACCCTATCCCAGCTGATACAATCAGATTAAGTACCCGCCAGGATACACAATCCCTAAATTTCATGAATATAAGGGGGACAGGCACCCCCACCAGCATGTCGCCCAGTTCAGGGCTCTCTGCGGTAATACTGGAGGTGACGATAAGCTGCTGCTTCGCCAATTCATCGGCAGCTTGGCATAGACGGCCTTCGAATGGTATTCGGAACTTCCGAACGACTCCGTCAAAACATTCACGGAGATGGAGTTGCTATTCACTCATCATTTCGCAAGCGCCAGCGAACGCACCCCAATCACGACATTGATCAATGCCAGGGTGAAACCAAGAGAAACCTGGGTTCAATTCGCCATTCGGTGGCAGAACCTGTGGTCGAGATGCGAACAACGCATAGAGGAAGCTCCTACTGTAGGAATGTTCTTAGGAACCCTTGATCCGCAGGCGACCATTTCCCAATTCATGATGTTCTTCAAGCCGACCACTTTCCATGCTTTGATCGATAAGCTGGCCTAGATGGGCAATAGGCCTTCCTCTTCAAAGACGGAGCCTCGGAATGAAAAGGGGAAAGGGAAAGCGACCTTCGTCGCCAATGCTCAGCAACAGCCGACTGGTCCAAAACCAGCTGATCGCCAAAACGATAGACAGCGATTCCTCAACGAAAAGTTAAGACCTCCTTACTCGTTCCCTCAGGATAAAACAAGGAGACTGTTCGAGTTGGCGATACGCAACAAGCTCATCAATCTGCCGGATCCGAGACGTCCATTGCAGCCCGGTGACGTCTACAATCCCAGTTACTGCCCTTACCACCGAGTAGTAGGCCATCCAATCGATGATTGCTTCTTCTTCAAAGGCTGGATTGAGGACCAATACCAATAGGGAAAATTCGCACTATCCGAGAATTGGAAAGTAAGCCCGCCCCAGCCGCACGCTCTTAAAAAGGTGGACACGTCGGGGTTATCGTGCTCTTTTATAGAAGAAACTCCATGGGATGTCGATCTTTCAGCCAAAACAAAACGAATGCTGAAAGATCTCCAAACATGCCTGACGATCAGGTAGAGAAGCCCGCTGGAACCTGAGATCATTGAGGGAATGCTGAAACCGCGCCCGATGCCAAGAATTGGTAGCGATGATCAAAACGCTTAGGCCCGGCTGTCAAAGTTTTCGAAGAAGAAGAAGACTAAAAAGCCCGTGAAGCCTGATAACAAGCACACGGACTTGCGAAAACATATTGATGCGCTGGAAGAATATAACCAAAAGGCATGAACCCCAGCCACACTCCAAGAATTCCTCAATAATTTCCTTGTGGGCGGGGATAACGACAATGACGATGGAGACAACTCATCAGAAGGATTTGAGGATTATGTGGCAAGCTGTCACATGATTTCTCATTCGTCACTAACTAATGAAGAAGCTCACTCAGCGTCAGAAAACAACATAGGGGAGCTGGGGGCGGGATCGGAGCCAAAACTCTTAGAACCGTCTGACGAAATGATCGACATGCTACTGAACGAAGCCCGTCAAAAGAGCAAGGATGATCAAGAACGCGAAATGGCCATATTCAAAAGGGCCAGGAATCAGCGTCAATTTGAAAAAGTCACGGTAAGGATGGGTCACAAAACACTCCCACCAGATTAAAGCACATCCGCCGCAGACAAAAGCAAACTTAAAACGAGGAAACGGTTCGCCAAAGCCTTGTCCATGGGAATGAAGTTGCCACCTTTCAAAGGGAATACTCCCGACGGTATGCACCCTGACGAAGCAGATGCACATCCCACCTATTGCTTATACCATCAGAGGATTGCACATCTTACCGAAGAATGCATGGCCTTTAAAAAATGGTGGCAAGGGTATGTCGCTCACAAGCAACACTTCAAGAGGATGAAGCGTGAAACTTGTCGACAGCGGAAAAGTTCGACAGACGAACCTGGAAGAGCTGCCGGCAACTGTCATATAGTTGATAGCAGGGGATCGCAAGTTCTCACCTTCGGGGGCGATTCTGACGAAGAAATAACCCTTGGCCCTCTCTTCATACAATCCACCTCAGGAAAAGAGGAAGAGATGAAGAACTGTGAGAATATTCAGCCGCGCAACCGTACGTTACCTGAAAAGAATCTCGGACACACAAACAAGGGGTCGAACAAAAAAGACAAAGGGAAGGAAAAGGTCCCTGAGGATATCGCCCTTGATGACCGAGATGTCAAAGAACTCGCAGCCAAGGACCAACCCAAGAAAAACAAGATAGATTACAATGTTCTGGCGCACCTGAGAAAGATACCCTCGCAGCTAAGCATTCTCGATGCCCTTCTGTTGTCTAAAGAGGCGCGAGATTCTCTGATCAAGGCACTATAAGAGCCCGACCAGTTTCAAGCTTTCCTTGCCGAAGAAAAGATGAAGGACGAGCTCGAAGAGGTTCACACAGCTAACATCACTTTCGGCGATGAAGATCTCCTCCTCGGAACGTGTGAGCATAACCATCCCCTGTATGTCATCGTGTACTGCCATGACATCAAGATAGGGAAGATCTTAGTTGACAATGGGTCCTTTGTCAATCTCCTGAATGTGAGGGTGCTAAAAGAAATCTGCATGAGTATTCAACACCTCGCTCGGGATAAAATCACTATCTCCGGATTTGACTCCTAGTCATCACGGATGCTCGGGTCTGTGATTCTGACGTTACTCTTTGGGCTGCTCGTCACTGACATCAAGTTTCATGTCATTGACGCCAAGACCTGCTACAACGCTTTACTCGGCAAACCTTGGTTACACGAGTACAACATCATCCCTTCTACACAACATCAGTGTATGAAGTATTTTAAAGATGGTCTCGAATATACCGTAACGGGGGAGCTAAATCCATTCTCCGTGAATGAAGTCCGCAAATACGAGGATGCAAAGTATTTCCTGCCAGACTTTGAAGACATAGAAAAATGCCATAAACCGGGGAACAAGCAAAAAGCTATCACCACTATCTCGGTCTTCGGGAGCGATACCGAGGAGGAAGAAGAGGTAGTTTATTCGGGGCCGTCCCAATGCAACAGGCCGGGACCATCTACCCCTATTCTGGTATTTGGCAGTGACTCTGAAGATGAAGTCAACGCAGTGTTCTCGGTCCGTCCATCAGTGTAAGCCTTCACTGGAGATGATCGGAGTTTGCAGATCGTAATGGTTCCGCGGCAGCACTACAGAAAGCTTGATGCGCTTGAGATATATAGTGTGCAAGAGCTACGGACATTCTGCGTCCCTCCCAGGCGAAGAGGTGAAAAGGCGATCCTATTCTATCGATCCACGGAGACTAAAGTCGAAAGAGAAGTCTGGCATGGTCCCGATCCTGTGCTCAACAGGCTCCAACCCATTCGTCTGCCCAGATATTACACCGAGGTGTTGAAAAGGTTATTAAGATGCCAAGGCATACCATTCAAAAAAACTCCTCGACAAGCTCAGTTCCACAACAGGATTTGGAACGTCCCCGGAACGCAGCGCAAATTGCCCAATGGAAAAATGGATACGATCGGGCTCGGATATGTCCAATCTAAGAAACGGGAGCAGTTCCATGGCTGCCATGTCATAAAGGACCTTGATGAAGAAGAGGATACTCTTTTAAAAGACGCTGACGCTGAAACAGAATGAGGTCCTTCTATAAAAGTGTCGAGTCTGTCATTTGAAGAACAAATGGACAAGAGAATAAGGGAAGCGAGTCAAAGGCTCGGAACGACCACAACCGCAAAATGGCCATTTACGAAAAAGCTAAGATGCAACGCCTCCTTCAGCAGGCTACGAAGGACGACGATGCCTTTCACCGTCAGCCCGCCGTGCATTCCCAAGAAAAGAAAAAGGCCCGACGCAGAGGTAAAAACAAGTTAAAGAATGGAAAAAACATTCGGCAATGGCAAAACGGATCCAAAAGGCCACGCGATCGAGAAAACGTCAGCCGGAATCAATCTCTTATGAAAAAGATGGATCGAGCATATTCTTTCCCTCAAGATAAGACAAGGAGGATCTTCGACCTCGTCGTGAAACATCAAATGATTACGCTCCCAGATTCCAAGCACTCCGATCAAGCAAGCGAAGTTCATCCTCTGGATTATTGTTCCTATCACCGAGTGATAGGACATCCTCTTGAAGACCGCTTCACCTTCAAAAACTGGGTTGAAGACCAATATCAAATCGGCAGGTTCGCTCTATCCAACAGTTTGAGGGTAGCCCCACCGCAAAAGCATGTACCAAAAGCAACGTACATAGCGAGAGTAGAACCAGATCAACATCGGTCTTGGAAACGATCTCGTACCTGTCACGTGATAACGCTGTCAGAAGAAGGAGAGCGTGAGAATATGGATGACCTCTCCTGGTGCTTCGAAAATGAGGATGAAGAGGAGTTGATCTCAGAATTTCCACCGGCGCCAAAACAATTAGAGGATGGGATACACACCATGGTGGATAACCTAAGGAAAATCGACTTAGGGACGACAAACGACCCGCGGCCTACGTTCGTCAGCGAGCTGCTGTCTGAGGAACAGGTAGCTACGCTAAAAGACGTGCTCATGCAGTATAAAGACATCTTCGCATGGAACTATTTCGAGATGCCGGGGATAGATCCGTAAATAGCTGTGCATAAATTGGCGATATCTCCGGACGTTAAGCCAGTCAAACAAGCACCAAGAAAGATGCGGCTCGAACTTGAAATGTGTATCAATGCCGAAGTCAAGAAGCTAATCGACTCCGGCTTCATCCAAGAAGTTCAATACCCCGACTGGATCGCCAACATTGTCCCAGTAATGAAGAAAAATGGGACGGTGCGCATCAGCGTGGACTTCCGGGACCTCAACAAGGCCTGTCCGACAGATGATTTTCCCGTACCGGTTACCGAGCTAATGATAGACAACACGTCCATTCACGAAGTCTTTTCCTTCATGGACGGGTCATCAGGGTACAATCAAATAAAGATGCATCCCGAAGACCAGAAGCATACCGTCTTTTGGACTCCTAAGGGCATATTCTGCTACAAAGTAATGCCCTTCGGTCTGAAGAACACCAGCGCTATCTATCAGAGGGCCATGATGAAGATTTTCGATGACCTCATATATGAAATCGTCGAGTGCTATATTAACGACCTCATGGTGAAAAGCAAATTGCACGAGGAGCATTGGGAGCATCTGAAAATAGTATTTCAACGTCTTCGGAAATACAACCTGAAGATGAACCCTCTCAAATGTGCGTTCGGAGTTTCCTCGGGCAAATTCCTAGAATTCATTGTACGACACAGGGGCATCGAAATAGACCCGTCAAAGATCAAGGCGATTATGGAAATGCCTCCGCCAAGAACTCTCAAGCAACTGCGGTCTTTCCAAGGAAAGCTCGCGTGTATCCAGCGGTTCATAGCTAACCTCTCTGGCAAATGCCGCCCCTACAGTCACCTGATGAAGAAGGGGACCCCGTTTGTTTGGGATCGCAAATGCCAAAGCGCATTGAACGAAATCAAGCAATACCTGTAGAATCCGCCGGTGCTGACCGCTCCAGTCAAAGGAAAGCCCCTCATCCTGTACACAACAGCCCTTGAAGGTTCTTTAGGCGCACTATGGGCATAAGAGAACGACCAAAGGAAAGTGAGAGCCCTCTACTATTTGAGTCGGGTTCTCCTGGGGGCAGAAAATAACTACTCCCCCATCAAGAAACACTGCTTGACGTTAATCTTCGCGATAACGAAGCTTCGACATTATGCTTTGGCGCATGAGGTCCATTTCATATCAAAAGTGGATCCTCTCAAATATTTGATGTCGAGAGCCATGCTAATGGGGCGGATCGCTAAATGGGCCCTACTCTTAATGGAATTCTCGATAACATACCGGCCTCTCAAGGCAGTGAAAGGCCAGGCCATTGACGACTTCCTCGCTGAGCATCCGATACCTGCCGATTCACCCCTACATTGCGAGTTCCTAGACGAACACGCGTTCGACGTAATTGACAGGGAGAAAGAAGGGAACGATACCCGATGGGAACTCTACTTCGATGGGGCATCTTCCATGAAGAAGAGAAAGCACACACCCCTATAATCAAATCGGGGGTAGGCCTTATCTTCGTGACCCCGCAAGGAGGGATAATACGCTTCGCCTTTTCCTTAACAGAGACGAGAACAAACAACGAAGAGGAATATAAAGCTTTGATAGAAGGTCTTGAGATCGCTGTTGACATGGGAATCGAAGACCTCCTCATATACGGAGACTCCCAGTTGGTCGTTAGTCAAGTAAACGGCGACAATCAAATGTGCAAACCAGAGTTGGTGAAGTACGGTGGGAGAGTACAACAATTACTGACTCAAATCCCTTCCTACGCCCTGGAAAGCATACCACTTGCGGAAAATAGCAAAGTAGATGCATTAGCCAAGCTCACTAAAGAACTGGTTGACGAAAACCTTGATGATGTAAGGATCGTTGTACAAAGCCATCGGGTTCTTGCACGAGCGTAAATATCATCGGAGTCGTATCAAGAAAAGGGAGCGACCAAGCAAACATCCCTACAAATAGAGGATCAAGGAAAGGCTAAGGATTGGAAAGAAGTCTTCGTAGACTATTTCAAATCTCGTCAAACACCTGAAGATGCATCCTCAAGACATCAGCTCATGAAACGAGCTCTGTCTTTCGCCTTCGTCAATGATACTCTATATAAGAGATCGTTCGACTCTCTATGGCTGAGATGCCTGGGGCTAGAAGAAGCAAGGAGAGTCGTCTAAGAAATTAACGACGGACTCTGCGGTTCTCATCAAGCCGGGCCAAAGATGAAGCTGAAGATCAAAAGGATGGGCTTCTATTGGCCCATGATGATTCAGGACTGTCTCGAATACGCAAAGCAGTGCCGCTCGTGCCAAATTCATGGAGACTTCATCCACCAGCATCCAAACCCGCTACACCCAACGGTGGCTAGCTGGCCGTTCGAAATGTGGGGAACCGACATAATTGGGCCCATCGAACCAGCGTTATCCAAAGGACATCGGTTCATACTAGCGACGACCGATTACTTCTCTAAATGGGCAGAAGCCATACCGCTAAAAGAAGTGAAGACGGAGAACATTCTCCATTTCTTCAAGGCACACGTCATCTATCGGTTCGGCACTCCGCGACGGATTATCTCGGATAACGGGCCGGCCTACAGAAGTCATAAGATTAGCCGCTTCACACAGCAGCATAATATAAACTGGAGATACTCTTCTGTCTATAATCCCTGAGCTAACGGTCTAGCTGAGGCTTTCAACAAGACCTTGACGAAGATCATAAAGAAGACGGTGTCCAAAAATAAAAAGGACTGGAACGAGAGACTGCATGAAGCTCACTGGGTTTACCGGACCACGTTCAAAACGGCCACAAATACAACACCATTTGTGTTGGTATTCGGCATGGAAGCAGTACTCTCCTTGGAGATAGAGCTACCCTCGCTACGAGTGGCAGTTCATTACGAGCTTACAGACAAAGAGAATGCTCAGCTTCGGCTTAAGGAGATCGACGCCTTCGATGAAACTCGTCTCGTAGCGCAGCAAAACCTATAAGCTTACAAAGTAAAGATGACGTGCTCATACGAAAGATTAACTAGGCCGAGAACATTCCGCCAAGGCGAACTCGTGCTAGTGGTCAAGAGACCTATGATCCCTACTCGTGCCAAATGGGGGAAATTCGAGCCGAACTATGAGGGCCCGTACATCATGGACAAAGTCTACCAAGGTGGGGCTTACTTGCTCATGGATATGCATGGCGAAAGACCCTTCAGGCCAATAAACGGCCGGTTCCTGAAAAAATACTATGCCTGACGAGTTACAGCCCAGGTCAACGATAGATGACGACGCCTATGTCCGCTCGCTCTCTTCCCAAGTCCAAACTCTATAAGTAGTATCCAGCGAAAACGTTGTCTCCAAAATGGCAACGACGGACCGAAATGTCCCTAAACTAACGATGGACCGAAACGTCCATAAACTAACAACGGACCGAAATGTCCCTAAACTAACAAGGGACCGCAACGTCCTAAAACTAACAATGGACCGAAATGTCCTAAAACTAACTAGAGACCACAGCGTCCTAAAACTAACAATGGACCGAAATGTCCTAAAATTAACGATGGACCGAAACGTCTTTAAACTACTACAAACCGCAGCATCCTAGGGCTGACGCAAAAAAAGAAAAAAAAGAAAAAAAAATGGTATGGCCATAAGCAAGATGGGCACGGATGAAAACCCGAACGGGGTCCGTGAGTAAAAACAGCAGGGCTACCGGCGAGTTTGTGAAACCCAGAAAGGGCGCAGGCTCGTGAATTCATACACATTTGCAAGGTCCTCTCGACCTTGTAAGGAGAAAATACCTGCGTGAGATCCTTAAGACTCATAAGAGAGCAATACACTCAGGGATCCTCATGATTCCCGAGGAGAAATTACACTTACGAGATCCTCACGACTTGTAAGGAGAACCCTCTTATGAGACCCCCACGGATCATAAGATTCAAAAGCCTTAAGCTACAGGGATCTGAACCTGTTCTTAAGCCATCACATTTCCCAGACTGCCCTACAAACGGTTCAATATTGACCCTTGTATACAATCCACGGGCACAAATAAACGTCTTCCCCATCAAGTCCCACCAAGGACGAGGAATGTCCTCATTTGGTGAACAAACACTTGTATGTCCTCTCGACTTGCAAGGAGAAAATGTTATCCTTACGACTTATAAGAGACCATACACTTAAGAATCCTCACGATTCTTAAAGAGAAAACGCACTTACAAGATCCTCACGACTCGTAAGGAGAAACATCTTTATGAGACCCTTACGGCTCATAAAGTCAAAAACCTTAGTCGACAGGATCCTAACCCTGATTGCTAAGCCACATTTGTACAACATCGACAGAGGCAAATGATGATTCGCTCCTGGAAATGTTTCAATAGTAGCGATGCTGATGCATAAATCGGTAACAAATTCCAAGTCCTTTCACGGCAAATGATGATTCGCTCCTGGCAATATTCCAGTCGCAGCGATGCTCATGCTAAGATTGTCACCAAATTCCAAGTCCCATACTTGCGGCAGAAAGTCAGAGAGCCATAAATGTATATGAAATAGCCGAAATGATAGGGCAACTTGCAACAAAATCAGCAAGTAAAAGATATGCATACAAAAATAGCCGAAATGATTGTGCAACTCGCAATAAAAAGCAGCGAGTAAAAAGAAAAATAACCGAAATGATTGGGCACCGCGAAAAATAGCCAAAATAATTAGGCAATCGCGACTTTCGCGATATAAAAAGCTGAAATGATAGAGCATTGCGGAAAGAAATTAAAAAAATGAAAGAATGAAACTTTTGCCCTGCAGGTAAGCCCATACTGACCCCTGTATACAATCCATGAGCACAAACGAAAAGGGAACCACATGTCCCAACAAACTCTATCAAAGGGAAAGTCAGATCTCGACAGCAACATCTGCATTCCAGAAGACCAACAACGGCGTTCCTCCTCATGCCAGCAGGGCACGGACGCGACACCACCAATCGGAGCCACAACAAAGTCCCCAGTTCCAAGACTCTATGGTTCACAGACAACCTAGAGTCAAAACCCTGACACCCCAGAAAGCGGAAACACGTCAGCAAATGACCCCATCACGGAAACACGTCATCTGATGACCCCGTCACGGAAACACGTCATCCGATGACCCCGTTGTGGAAACACGTCATCCAATGACCCCGTCGCGGAAACACGTCATCCAATGACCCCGCCGCGGAAACACGTCATCCAATGACCCCGTCGTGGAAACACGTCAGCCAATGACCCCGTCGCGGAAACACGTCAGCCAATGACCCCGTCACAGAAATACGTCAGCAAATGACCCCGTCTCATAAATACGTCATCAAATGACCCCATCGCGGAAACACGTCATCCAATGACCCCGTCGCGGAAATACGTCAGCCCATGACCCCATCGCGGAAACACGTCATCCAATGACCCTGTCATGGAAATACGTCATCCAATGACCCCATTGCGGAAATACGTTAGCAAATGACCCCGTCGCGGAAATACGTCATCAAATGACTCCGTCTCGGAAACACGTCAGCAAACGACCCCGTAGCGGAAATACGTCAGAAAACGACCCCGTAGCGAAAATACGTCGTCCAATGACCCCGTAGCGGAAACAAGTCAGCCAACGACCTCCCCATCGGAGCAATACTTCGACTCGGAAACAAGTCAACCCACCAAACCACTTACGAGTCCTCTCGACTTGTAAGGGGGAAAATTCTCTTGTGAGATCCTTACGACTCTCAAGAGAAAATGCACTTAGGAATCCTCATGATTCCTAAGGAGAAAATACACCTACAAGATCCTCTTGACTCGTAGGGAGAAAAGTCTTTATGAGACCCTCACGGCTCATAAAGTTAAAAAGTCTTAAGCAGCAGACATGAACCTGTTTCCTAAGCCATCGCTACCCTATAAGGAGTTCAAGATGAACTGCTATCTACTGTCTACAGTCCACACTCGCTAAAGTTACATGCCACTGGAATAGAGGTGCTACTCAAGAGTACATAAACTACTTTACGCCAAGTCGAAACAAAAATGCATAACCCACGGACGTCGACCACATACTGTGCGAGGCAATAAAGAGAACATTTGATTTGCATCCAATTAAGCATTCGAAGCGTACCCACTCATGTATGTGCGAAGAGGATTAATGCATAAAATAAACGCATAGAAAGGAAAAAATTGTTATTCATACCCAAAAAAATTCTTACATTGATGAAAAACAGTAAACAAAAGCATCATTAAAATGTTTACAATGGTAAAACATTAAATCCGGGACATGGATTAAGAAATTCAGAAATAAGACCGTCTAAAATGCTTCTGGCCTCCCTGACCATTCTCGTGTGCATCCTCTCACGAAGGCAAGCGTCAGGATCCTCGCTAATGTCGTCCGTCCTCTGATAAGCAGAGATTATCGTCGTCTATTGAAAAATTTGATGCAAGATATCAACAAGATCATCTCGCCGCTTTTTCGAGATCGGGTCCATCAGATATACTGAGTGCACCTTGTCTTCAGCATCATCCAGTGCCTTAAACGACATGGCTTCGTAAAATCCTGACTGTAGATCTCCCAACCAACTTCGGTTCAAGGGTACAACTCTTCATACCTCCGATACACGTCGCTGTAATTCTTCAGCATTTTCAGAGAGATGAAGGGTCCCAATAACCAATAACTTTTGGTGCATCCCTAAATGGTTAAATCAAAACCTTACAGACTATGATGTCTTTAAACCAGACTATGATGTCTTTAAACCATACAGACTATGCCGTCTTTAAACTATGGACTATGAGGTCCTTAAACTCATGGACTATGATGTCCTTAAACCCAATGGACCGCAATGTCCCTAAACTAAAACGATAGAGTCCAAATACTCTCTCGTTGGATCTAAATGATCCTAAAACCTTGCTGAGTAAATCTTAGTCTAAAATTAGACTAACGTATCCTTAACAAGCATTTAAATTGATCTTAATCTAAAAATAAGATTAACGATCCTTAAAACCAACCCAAACCCAAATCTAAGAAATTACGAATTTGGAATAATCCACGCCTTACGGGTGACAATATAAATTAGTCTCCGTATACAATCCACGGGCAACTAAAAACAAAACAAACACATGTGACACGAAGTGACCATCTGGAGAAGGAGAAAGTGGTTACCGCGATACGGTAGCATAATTAACTGCAGGGGCTTGCGCCTGTAGGGAAGAGCGTCCCCACAATCAAAAACCTCTCGTACACGAGGGGGAATCTGATGAAGTCTGCTACAACGACCGCATCCATCTAAACCTCCGATACACGGTGCCATAGATCAACTTGGCATCTTCGGAGAGGTGGACGGATAAAACTAAATAGCATCTGCCCCCAAAATTCAGGCCTGACGTCCCAACGTCCCGGTCGCGTCTTTTGGCGGAGAACACAGGGTTCTCCTACAGTCATTTGGTTGGGGCTATGGGGCGTGACTATCTAGTAGTGTTAACCGGCGAGTGTTCGCGTACTATACGTGACTGCGACGAAGTTTTGATCCGAATCAAAACTCCGCGGCAACCGATCAAAAGAGACTAAATTGCTAGATTTACAAAGTACTAACTAGTTTTCACAAAACTAATTATTATGGATTCCAAATATTGTATCACAAATTACAGATATCTAGATGATATTAAACATTTCGATCAATTTATCAAATACCCAAAATTCCTAAAGACCTCAACACTTGAGTCATAGTTTAAAATACCCAGACAGTGCCCCAAGCACCTACGGACCTACACAAGATGGCACGCTCCATGCCTCACCAATGGAGCCGCGGAACCGCCGCCAAAGGCATGCTTTGGCCGCACTTTCGCTATCGTTTGGTCGAGTTGGGCCGTCATTTTTTTTGTGGGTCCATAGAAAACCCTGCACAATTTTTTGAATATTTTTAATTAGAAAAATTCCAACTTTTGAAGAAATTTCCAGAGAGTGGGGTTTTCGAATAGTCGATCGAACACTTTAACTTTGCCTAGACTACTCCTAATGCTCCAGCATGGCTCTGATACCACTGAAGGGTTCGCTTAGCACCCTGACACGGTTTCGGCAAGTATCAAGTATGCAACTTTAAAAAAATCTAAGGTGTTGAGTGAGCCCAACTAAGGATCTAACTAGAGAATTAGAGTTTTTATAACATGTAAACAAAATTTACACTAAGTGAAATAAGAATACAACTTTTGTAAACCTGTCCTTCACTTCTAAAGCTCCGTGTAGTAGTCCCTTTACTCCAAGTAGTGGTCTCCCGGATTCTCCTTAGGCTCCACTAGGCGAAAGGAACGAGCTTGCTTAAGGATCTTCAAGGCCGAAGATGATCTACGTCGAAGAATCTCTAACTCAAGCTACCTCTTCACTAACTAAGAATTAGTGAATAAAACAACCTATACTAAATGGTAGTTTGGTATAGATTGGTGAAATGGGAATTTTGCTCACTTTAGAATTATTTTTCTCTCTTTCTTTTCTTCACTTAAGAAAACCTAGTGAGCTCAAATGAGATGAATAAGAAGAAGAAACTCAAGTGATCTCAAGTAATGAACCATGGGTGAGAAAATATCTCATATAACTCATGTAGAAACTAAACCATGGCTAAAAATAATGGTTAGGTTAATAAATATCTATAATAAAACAAAATTGGTGGACTAAAGTCAAGGCTTCTACATGTTTCCACAAGCATCTTAGCCATGCTAATTTTCACCTAATTTTGATTTTTCCCTTAATATTTAAACACCCAAATTATCTTAAATTAGGTATGAGTCTCATACACCTAAGTCCAATGTATCATCTAGCATGACACAAAATAAATAATTAATATATATCACATATATATTTGTATGTATATTAAGAAAATATTTTCTTAAGTGAGCTAATATTAGTTAATGTATATTAATATATCAAATATATAATTATACATTAAATTATTAAATCAACACTTGATTTAATAACCCGGCTGTATCGCATACAACCGACTAATATCATTTAATAAATTATTGAATCAACACTTGATTCAATAATCCGGTTATATCATATATAACCTATATCGCGAGATTAGAATACAGTATCACATACAAGTATCGATCTCAGTCGCGCACATATCACATATGTGCCCTACTTCATTTCGCATGAGCTAGGAAACTTATGTGTAGGACTCTAAAGACTCATCAAAACGCCGGCAGTAGGTGATGATCATATCAGTCACCCATAAGCCATCAGCGGTACTAGCTGGACGTAACAGCTACCCATGTATTGAGCGATCAGAAGATCAACAAGCAAGCTTGTCCATACTCCCGTGAATCCAATAAGTAACACTACCGTACAATCCGGTCTCTTTGTTTGATATGTCGCATATCGAGTCTGTGGGTGGTAAACGTCAGACCCTAATAACTTGATAAGTCATGCCGATATGAGGCTCATAACGGGTCAAGAAACTACAGATAACACTTACCAGTAAATTTTTGTATCAGCCCTGGCCAGGGACTTCCTGTTATGGCCAATCGAGCATAGCGCAACATCAAGCCCCAATACCAGGAGAGATGAATCCCCTCCTATCACTCATTGCTTCCATGTGACTCGGGACTGTACCCAAAAACCACCATTTTGCATGCTCTCTTGAACGTGGTAAGGTGGAAATCAAAGCACAGTGGGAATCATACAAGACTCTATGACGATCTCGGGTCTACAGACTAACCTGTACAAGTGTCACCAGAGAACTGCTATCTGACGTTAGGTATAATACCATCTAGGAGTTCTCGGCAAGTCCTATTCAGTGTACCCAGTCTCCACTGAGCACCCGTATACAATCTTTGATGTCAAATACCAATGGATATGGGATCATCCATCGCCCATCAAATGGGTCAAGAAACATATACGCTAGTCTACTCTGCAATATCGATGCCCCGTCTTGATACACCCACGACTAGGAACAATTAAAGGATGAACTTGTGGACTATCCTGGCCCTACTAGTATGATCTGCATCATAATCCCGGTAATCAAGTACACATCCTAAGGGCTTTACTAACATGTGAGAGAAAGACAATATCACAATACTAGTCTTCATGTTAAGATAAAGAGCAACCAGATAGCATACTATCATGTCGAGCAAGAAATTCCTCCCTATATATGTCCAAGCATCCATTATAATATACAATCATGTACAATAATGGCCTTTAGGGCATACATACAACTAACAGGCACCTCGACAGATCCCGCCACGGGCGAGCTTCGATTCCCCGACACCGCTACCCAGGAGTATTGCGTAATGTTAATATTTATTCCAACAAGATTGAATTTTTTGTTTTGACAAGTTCTAATTTAAATGATATACTTATATTTTAATGGTTAATGTGGGTGTAGGAGTGGGTATAGGAGCGGGTGGTGGAGCAGACGGAGTCATCAGGGATCGATTTTACTGGACAGACCGATCCGATGCTTGTTGGGGTCAAAAATTACACCCCGGTTGACCAAGTCAAAGTCAAAGTCAACCCCAAGCCAGGTGGGCCTAAGCCCAGGCCAAGTGGGCCCATGCCCAAGTCGAGCCCGCGGCCAGCCTCCCCATGCCAACATAAAAATCATGTAATAAATAATTTTAATGTAAATTTTTATGCATGAATGGGCATAAAGCCAAATTTTTGTAAAGCCCATGGCTCATGTGCAAAAGAAATGAGCACATGAGGCATGGGATGGGCAAAATATCATTTTGTAAAGCCCAAGGGGCTATATGTAAATGTGTAAGCCTATATAAGGCAATATGATAATGAAATAAAAAAGAAATTTTCATTCTCTCAAACTCTAGGGTTTTTGTGCCTCCTTCTGCTTCCTCAAGATTCAAAAAATTCTCCTTTCTTTGAATTAAATCAAGGGTTTCACTCTTCCTCTTCCAAAAATAAATAGTTTTTCACCATAAAACTCACAAAGGGGAGCTCAGGTCTTCCATCTGATCTCAAAAAGGGGAGATTTTTAAACCTCAACCCCTTTTCTCCAAGATCCGGCAAACCGAGAGGGAGAAGGAGACCCATCTCCAAAAATCCCATCTTGGGAAGATCCAGGGCTCAAGGGAGAAGCCTCTTTCATCAGCTCCAAAAATATCATGGGAGTTAACTCCTCAAATACACACACACACACACACACACACACACATACAAAATGATAAATCTTTCTTTTTGGGAGTATAACTCCCAGTGCAGGGGCTAAGTCCACTTTCCCTCTCTGTCAGGAGTTCAACTCCATAAGTTAAATCGGGAGCACAACTCCCAGTGCAGAGACCAAGTCCATTTTCCTGCTGACGCCTAGCGCCCGCGTGCTAAGCAAGTGGGATGCTGGCGCCCGGCGCCCGCGTGCCAAGCACGTGGGATGCTGGCGCCCAGCGCCCGGCGCTCGTGTCATGCTCCGCTTCCCAGTATACGGCGAAGGGACGCGACTAGGCCGCTACGTATTTACTCTGAAGCAAATACGCTAAGCGTATCTAAGCAATATAAATAAAAATGCACAAGAGACAAAGGCAGTAGATATAACTGAACAACAACTTTATTTATTAACATTCTTTTGTACAATACATGGAAAAGTAAATACAACTGAATGAAAGCAATGCTTAAACAATGGCATAACAGAAAAGGAAAGTACTGATATGAAATGTGTACTATGAAGCTAGAGCTCTGGGTCGTAAGCAAGCTGATCCAAGTCCTCGCTGGTAGGCTCGATCTCCTGAGTGTCCAAATCACCTGACAATATTCCAAAGAAAAAGGAGAAGAAATGTCGTCAGCGAACAATCGCTCGGTAAGTCCCAAAGATAAGGGAGAAGTAGAATAGATAGAGAGAAAGAGAGTGTAGCTTTTAAAGTTATATAATATTGTTATACTGTTGTATTTAGTGTTAATGTTGTGGTTATCGTAAGTTCAAGGGTGAATGTCAACCAATCTCAAGAGTGTTCTCAAACCCAACAGGCTGTAATCCAGGGGTAGGGAACCACGGGCCCGAATCAAATGTTAGTAACGGAACTTCGACCGTCGTCGAAGTATTCCAAACTCAACAGGATGTAATTCAGGAGCATGGAAATACGGGCCCTTATGATAGCTTACTTGTGTTAGTAGACATGGATTCATGATCTAGGGGGACTCTTGAGATTATGTTGGATTCACGAATGAACTACCCCAATACCCCGTGTATTTATTGGATTGATAATAATGATTGTACTGATGGTATTGTATTGTATTGAAGAATTGAATTGTATAGATGACTTACCGAAACCATGATATCAGTAAATGAATTTAACTGGAGAATCATGTAAATGGATGTAACTGGAGAATCATGTAAATGGATATATATCCATGGTTCGGTTCAGTCAAGTTGTATAGGTTGATAGATTGAATATATGAATTCATGGATTCATGTTGAATTGTAGTTTGGATACTTGAATCATATTCAAATCAGATTATTTTAATGAGACTCGGTCTGAGCCAGACAATTAGAAAAGAAATTGAAGTCCTGATTGTTTTGATGTTATCGGTAACCGCTGCACATGGGCGGCAGGATTTGTATCTTTTTCAAGGACGATTACCGTGTTGATAACACCGTTGTTAAGTTGTCTACCTTAAATAGGCAAGCACCCACTTTTCCGGCTCCGTGAGGCTCAAGAGATTGGTCCCGCTTAAACCTATGTTTACTAGGGTCCTTAGGGTAATTTATAGAACTTAAGGCGGTTTTATGTAAAAATACTTTTGTACAATTTTCAAAATACACCCCAAGTATTTAATTATCGTCTTTAGAGTTTTTATAGATGTAGATTTTATATTTATGATATTTCTAGTGAGAATATCCTAATTTCATAATATAGGGTATTTGATTGTAACATTGAACGTGTATGGAATTTATGGTATTTTAATATAAAGTGATTCTTATGTTTTAAGGAAAAAGTTGGAATATTCATATTATCACAAAATAGATATTTTAATGATACATATATACATATTAATATAAAAATCATTTTAATATACATTATATTTCCAGAAATCTCATTTTCTTAAGATATTTGTATTTTAAATCTTCGAAACCGAATGCTCCTTGCAGAGCTTTGAATCTCGCACTACTAAGTCCAGGGATGTGCGATAATCCGCACCATCCCAATCGGGTTCCCCAAAATGGGTTGTAGCGGCACTTTGCAAAGATTTATAAAAAAATACTTAATCCTTTAGAAAACGGTTTTATTAATTCATGCTATATTGCATATGAGTGTTGTGAGGAGGTAGGTCATTACCTCGTGATCTACTTAAAGGTATAGCAAGTTTGTGATATTTAAATGTCGAAATGAAACTATATGGTATTTTAGTGAAAAAGTACGGTAAAAGTTACAAAATGAATTAGATTGTCGTGGAACTTGATCAACATGTTTATTAATGTTTAATAGTCAACATGTAAGAGTTTTGTGTGAATGTATTTAAGAAAATATTGGATTTTAAAAGAACCGAATCGGAAATCGGTTAACTCCGATTCCGTCAGGTTTTGAAATTTTGTATTTTTAGAACAAGATTAGAGAAGAGAGGGGGGACTTACGGGTTTAGATATTAGAAGAGAGGAAGAGGGAATGGACGTAGCTTCCGGTGCGTCGTTTCGTCGCCGGGAGCTCCTAGGGTTGTCGTCGGAATCTTGCCGAAGCTTTCGCCCTTCGCTACTCCAAAAGTACACTAAGCTTCTAGGAATTTTCTTGAGAGTTTTGTTCAGAATTTTGGAGTGAGGTGTGTGTGTGTAGGGGTTGTATTTATAGGGTAAGGCTAGGGTTAGGGTAGGTGAAAGGTTTAATTGAAAAAATATGATAAAATGTATTAAAATAGAGTAAATAGGGGTTTTAAAGAGTTTAGGTACTGGTCTGAAGATTTAAACCATATAGGGGTGCAGGGGAGCTGAAAAGACAAAACATTGGTGTTGATGACTCGGCGGTCCGGCCGAGTCCGGCCGATTCGTCCGAGTCCGGCCGAGTCAGGTGGTCGGAGTCCTCCTTGTCGTTTCATTAGTCCCCTGATACAGTTAGTTTTCCATGTGTAGTGGGGTTTTTGTGAGTTATGCGCGCGTAAACCCTTGGTATTCTAAAAATTCAAAATAAAACAATATTAAAAATAATGTAGGGTATGGGATTTGAACTCTGGTGGCTTGGTTCAGCAGTGCAAGGTCTTACCAATGAGCTACAAGCTCCTTCTTGCTATTAATTAGCAAAACAAACTTATAACTTGTGCTCAGGCAAAAATACTCCTTTCTGTAATTTTGAAAAACTTTGTACAGAAAGTTGTAAAGAAAGTTTAGGGTTGTTATATTCTACCCTCTTTATAAAAATTCCGTCCTCGAAATTTGTAAAAGGAAGGTGTAACAGATTCAAGGAAAGTTTGGTGACTAAAGTACTGATAGTGTATGAAAAATAACAAAGTGATACAATATTTTGAAAAGGTTGAAGAGAATTACCAGGGTTATCCTGGCCAACCGTCTCAGCTTCTACGGTCGCCAAATTATAAGCCTGGTGTCTCTGCACGTTTCTTCGTGCATGCTGGTACATAGCTGGTTGTCGAAGTAAAGGTGGTCCATGTGGAGGTAGTGCAGGAAGAGTTAACCGAGTAGGTGGAGCTTGGATAGCTGGTTTAGCTGCGGAATTAGGATTAGTTTGGTTGTGTGGGCAAGTTCCAATAGTCTGTGAGGATGATCCACATATCAGGCAAAGACCATTTGCTCGTATGCAATCTTCCATCAAATGTCTAGCTCTCTTGCAGTAGGTACAAAAGGCTGGGCTGGGCCTATTGATTGGTACTCCCGGTCTCCTTGGTACAAATGGTGGTCCTGATGCGGCTTCTCCTGCCATCTGTTTGGCAGGGCGCTTCCCTCCGGCAGATTGAGATCTGCCCTTCTTCTTCACCACTGTCTCATATCTTCAGGCAGCTTTCAAAGCCATATCATGGGTTGGGAAATCCCCTGTAGCTAATGCAGCTTGCATTTACGGGTCCAACCCTTGCTGAAATCTTCTAGCTCTAATCTCAACAGTCGGTATGAGATGGGCCGCAAACCTGTTGCGGTCTTGTGTTAGCTGTGTAGTATGTGATATAAAATCGAACATTGAGAAATATCTTACCGACTGAGCATGGTGAACTCAGCGTCATACTCATCTACTGACTTGATCCACATCGAACCTTGTTGCAGATGGATGAACTGTTGTTCCATGTCAAACCTGGCAGTCTCAGGGAAGTACTTAGCGTCAAACATGTCACGGAAAGTCTTCCATTCGATGGGTGTTTCAAGACGGCTTTCTTCCGCCTTCCACCAGTTCCGTGCATTGTCTGTGAGCTGTAATTTTGCAACACGAACCCAAGCTATTTCTGGCACTTGTGCTGCTTCCAGATCATCTTCGATGCTCGGAGCCCATTCCTCAGCTTCCAGTGGGCTCCCCTTTCCTAAGAACTGTTTGGGATGCAAAGCTCTGAATTGCTTCACCCCAGGTGCTTCTGCTTCTGGACGGTTCAAGAGAATAGCAGTCTGCTGTTGCTGTCCTTCCTGGAGGCTGCGGAGTGCCTCAAGTGTTAATTATATGTATGCCCTAGAGGCCATTACTGTACATAGGATGTATATTGTAGTGGATGCTGGGACATATATAGGGAGGACTTTCTTGCTCAACATGATAGTATGCTATCTGGTTACTCTTTACCTTAACGTGTATACTGATTGTCTCTCTGTTACATGTTGGTAAAGCCCTTAGGATGTGTACTTGACTACCTGGACTATGATGCGGATCATACTAGTGGGGACATGGTAGTCCATAAGTACATCCTTCAAGGTCCCTAGTCGTGGGTGTATCGAGACGGGGCATCGATATACCAGAGTAGACTAGCGTATGCCACGGCGACCCCATTGGATGAGGTGGCTGCCTGACCTACAGTGGTATCAGAGCCTAGCTAGAGCCTTAGGCGATGTGTAGACGATGTTAGAAGTCCGATCGAAACACAAAACCATAATTCGTACCCGTCTCTGTCCATTTTTTGAAATTTTTGATTTTTGTGAATTAAAAATATGCAGAAAAATAAGCAGGGTTTTCTAGGGTTTACTGTGAAGCACGTGTCCCTGAATCATCTAAAGCGCCGTGGAACCGCGGCCCCACCCAGGCATTTGCGGCGGTTCCGCGGCCATATAGAAGCTTCTTTTCATGTTCTTTGCACAGTAATCCCCGTCTGTAATGCCTGTGTTTTCTGGGATATTTTAACCTCTACTCAAGAGTTGAGTTTTCTGGGTTGTATTGCGGACTCGGTGTTTCGATCGGGAAGTTTAACTTCGTCTGTGTTTTTCCGGATAATTTTAGAAAATCTTGAAAAGTTCGACCGGAAATAAATACCCACTTTTTCCCTGTCGGGAAATTTCCAAATGTTGGAACTTTCCGTAGTTTAAGAACGTTCGAAGTAATGCAAGTAACGCGATGGACCCTCTAGAAGACAACAAACCTTAACTCGATTATGTGACCGTCTTCAACTGCCCTTTGAACCTTAGGGTTTGGGGCAGTACGGCGTGCCACATGTGAGGCGTTGGCTTGACCCTTCTACGGTTGGACCGTTGGTACTGTGGCATGAACTGAATGATTTTAAACTTATTTCATGTATTGATCTGTTTCGGGAAAACTTGGGTGTTTGACTGTTCGACCGGAAAGTTTAACATTTTCTGTTTATCTGGAATGTGATACAATATTTGGAATTCACAAGTAGTTATGTGATAACTAATATGAATGTTATAAACATAGCACTTTAGTCTCAATTGATCGGTTGCCACGGGATTTTGATGTGATCAAAAGTCCATCGCAATCACGTAGCGTACGCGGATACTCGCCGGGTAAACTTAATAGACAGCTACACCCCATAGCCCCGACCAAGTGACTGTAGGAGAACCCCGTCGCCGAAAGCATCCGTTCGGGTGCTCGCGGCAGCGGTGTTCCTCCTTGGTGCACTTCGTCGACGGTATCGGGGGTGCGGCCGTCTACTAAAGTTTGCGACGAACATTCGATCAAAATACCGGGAATCTTGTTGAATTGCCCGACTTGATATTGAAAAGTGTTTTCGATATAGAGACTAAAATGCGGGGTTTATAATTGTTAGGCATGTGATGTCTAAGGAATTCATTTGATTAGGCATGCGATGTCTAATGAGGTTGCGGATTCCAACTGTTGTAGTTTTACACTTTCTTTTCTGCGACCGTAAGTGTAATATGTGATATCGCCGGTTTCGTTACTATATGTCAACGACAATTGGGATGCGCATATTTACTTACGTTGATGACATGTGATGTTATGTGTTGCTGGATATGTTATATTGGATCGTCGCGTTTGAATAGCCGGGTTTTTTTTTTTATGTGAGATGAGAGTTTTTATTTTCATTCATGTAAAATTTATTGTATGTAATATTCTTTTATTGGGGCACTTCCAGGTAGCGGAAGTTGTCACCTTTGTATATTATTTACTTTTCCGCACTAGGATAGACCCAAGGAGGAGGGCACAAGTAACCGGGTTCTGGAGTCCAGTGGGAGACCAACTCGAGGAGTCGAGTCCGGGTCTCCTAACTCTAGAATTGGTAGGGTTGCTTGCCGCTCTCGTAGGGGTCTAGGGGTGTGGGTTTGGCTATTCATCGCGACCGTTGAATCCGTGTTTTATACTGGCTCGTATTGAAAACACGGACATCCTAGTATATCCAATATTTCATATGATTCTTCTGCTGCGATATCTGTAATGTGATCATTTGATATTCTGTGATAGATACTATATATAGTATATATGATATATTATATAGACGTTACTTATGTTTTACACCCGCGCTAGCCCTGCCCTGCTTTTCCGTTAGTTACCTAACCTAACGGTGCACGAGGGCATATCGAGGCGAATGCGGATGGCATAAGTGTACGTCGTATTTATCTGTGATGTTTAGGTGATTTAAATGATGGGACTTCATTAATGTGATTAATGAAAGAAAAGAAACCTAAGATGTTGTGGAATCGAATTTCTAAATAAAACAGGTAGCTACAGTTCTTGCTTTGCATCGCGGTGTTCCTTGTAGAACATCCTGCACCTTATTCGATAAGGAAAGGACCGAGATCCCTTCACCGAGAGTGACTCCTTTAGCAATAACTGGCAGATGCTACAACCCTCGGTTTGTCTTTTGATTGCTTTTATAGTTGTTGCTTTGCACAGCGATATATATGATATATCCCGCACCTCATTCGACGAGGAAAGGGCCGACGATCCCTTCACCGGGAGTGACCCCTTTTGCAAAACTAGAAAATCCTCAAAAACACTCCATTTTAAAATCATTTGATTCTACAATGATATCAAGTTCATTACGCAATAGGTTTTCAGAAAAACCTGTCGTAGCCCTCCGTCATTTCAGATAAGTAGTAGTTAGTATTCGTGCTACGTTTGTTGGCCTGCGTCAAGGCGTAGTGTGCGGTAGTTAACTAGTATTTATCTGCTTATGCATATGATGCAGATTGGATTAGGGTAGTCGTGCGACTTTGTTGGCCTGCATCAAGGGTCGTGCAGGTGGGTTTAATTCAATCAGGAAATGACGGGTTGAACTTGACTAGCGCACTATGATTTGTTGGCCTGCGTCAAGGTCATAGGACGCTAGGGGCAAAATTATCGGGAATTTCAAGTGTTGAAATTTGCAATGAGATTGCATACCTTCTATAAGATAGTTGGATCCCGATACCCTCTGCGAGTAATTGTTACTCCTGGGAGAGTTTTACACATTACAATTAGCCGATCTAATAGGTGTCTAGAAAGGTGTCAACGGGGTTACGCCTCTGGAAAAACGAGGTTTACTGTAATTAGGTCCGTGCGAAAGCACGGGGAACCTCCCTCAAAGTACCGACACTGGCATGGCTGAAAGATTGGTGAACCTGTAGCGTGTAATTAATCCCGGCTAGTCTTTCCTTTTAGGGTTTGAAGGAAGATTTGATAAAAACAGTAGGAGCCATCCTGATTAGATAAAATAATAACCAATCTGATCTTGCAAGAGCGCACGCAGAGTGTTTTCTTCTCTCTCTCTCCAGGTAGCGACCATATCACGCCTTAATCAAGATAATAATACGGATATATTGACCGAACCCGCTTGTTATACTGAGCTGGGGAACGTTGGTCCCGCTCCAACTTATAATTGTTATAAGACCGAGCAGGAAATAGGAGAATACCAGGATTCCCATGCCGCCCAAACGAAGAAAGTGCATATGATGCATCTCCTTCGGGTGTGTTCATTACAAAGAACTGTTTCTCTGTATCCTCTACGTCCTGGGTATATGATACCGGATCAGGATCCCAGATATGTAATCTGTTACATAGGGCTACAAAAGGTAGAGAACTGAGAACGGGTGATAAGTTTCACGAGACAGAAAACGGTGCAAGTGTTGCAGCCAAGTCTGTTGGTCACTGTCACCCTGTATGACCAGTACATTGATTCTTAACGAATATTATTAGATACCGAACCTGATATACAAAATCATATCAGTCTCTTTAATATTAAAGAAATGATAAAATTTTGTATTGTTGGATAATGTTTTGAACATTTCCTATATCAAAAGTTGATCGGTTCAGGCACGTTATCTAAAAGCATTGATGTTCTAAATCAAACTACAGTTCTTAGTATACGGAACACACACAAGAGGAATAGTTCAGAAATGAACGGATCCTTCTTGAGGTATTTTAGACTAGGTCATATCAATGCGACCCGACTAGCTAAGTTGCACATAGATGCATATTTAAATCAGTTTGAATTTACATCTTGTGAAAACTTGCTGGTCATGTCACAAAGATAAGATGACCATAGCTCAGTTTACTGGAAACAGAGAAAGAGTAAGTGAACTCTTGGAATGATACATGTTGATGTATGAAGGTCCCCTGTCTACACATACCAAGACCGGTTTTTTTTTACTTCATTAAATTCTCTGATGATCTCTCAAGATTCAGACATATGTTCCTATTGAAACACAAGTCCGAACCTTTTGAGATATTCATAGAATATAAGTTAGAAGTAGAGAACCAATACGGGTATAAGTATTATGTCCTTTGATGAGATCAAGGAGGAGAATACTTGAGCACGGAAATCCTGGACTATTCTAAAGGAGAATGAGATTCTCTCTCAGCATTACTCCTCCGTATACACCACAGCACGTCGATGTATCGGGGCGGAGCAATCACACCCTATATGATAAGGTGTGCTCTATGATGAGTACTACTGACTTACCTATTTCCTTTTGGGAGTTATGCACTTATGAAGTTGCATACCTATTGAATAGGGTTCCAATCAAATCAGTTGCCTACCGCTTCATATACGATATGGAAAGGGAAGAGCCCATATCTTAAGTTGGTTAAGATTTAGGGTTGTCCGGCCTATGTCTAAAAGCAAAATCCGGACAATCTCGAGGCAAGGTCAGTTATGTAGAACTGGAAAGGTTCCAGCTATACAAACTGCAGCTGTTGATTTGGTAGAACCAAAGGATTCAATAGATTCTAACGAACCTCAGCCTCTCCGCCGATCTAGTAGGGTTCCTCACCCACTTGAGAGTTACTTCGGTTTCTCTATGACAGTGGGAGCGAGGATTGCGTCATGAGATGATGACCCAACTAGTTTCGAGCTGGCCATCAGGAATGGGACTCTGTAAGAATGGCTGGATGCTTAGCGATCTGAGATGGAATCCTTATACACCAACGAAGTATGGACTTTGGTTGCTTTATCTGAAGGGTTAAATCCCCATCAGGAGCAAGTATATCTTGAGAAAATTACTTGGTATACATGGAAAAGTTGAGACTTTCAAAGCTAGACTTGTTAAAAGTTTGCATCATTGACCAGGTATGGATTATGATGAAACCTTTTCTAAGTAGCTAGGCTTAAGTCCATCCAGATCCTACTTGCCGCGGCTACATACCATGACTACGATATCTGGCGGTTGGGTGCCATGACTGCTTTTCTAAGTGATGTTTTAGAAGAGTGTGTCTATAAGTACACAGCCAGAGAGCCTCGTAGACAGTGGGAGCAGTGGAAACGCGAGCAAGATGTTTTATGTGATAAATCAGGCATCGCGGAGTTGGAACGTCTGTTTTGATGTGTTAGTCAAAGAGTTTGACATCATCAAAATGGTAGATGAACCTTGTATAAACAAAAGGGTAGTAGGGAGTATGGTGGTGATCCTCGTAGAGTACGTGGATGACATACTCTTGATAAGGAAGGAGTTTCCTATGCTACGCTCGGTCAATCTCTGCTTATCACAAGGATTCTCCATATAGGATCAAAGTGATACCTCCTAAATCCTGAGTTTTCATCTATGAGATAGATGTAATTGGATGTTAGGATACTCACTAGATGTAGTGAGATGGTATCAATCGATCCTGGGGAGAATCACTGGAAGGGTTCCAGGGTGATAAAGATGATTGAATGTCAGTCACAAGCATTGTCTTTACCCTCAGTAAAGGGATGGTATGTTGGAAGAGTTCCACGCTAGATACCGTGGCATACTAGACGATGAAGGCTGGATACATCGCTACTTAAGATGCTACCAAAGAGGCAGTCTGGATGTATATTTGTTCATGAGATGAACTTAGTTCCTCCCATTGTGTGACAATGGAGTTGTGTCTTATGCCAAGGAACGTCCATCCCATCAGTGATCCAGACATATTCTAAGGCAGTGTCACCTGATCGTGGAGATGGTTGATCTCCATGGGATCGAGGTTAGGAGAGCAGACTCAGAGGACAACACGGCGGATCCACTCACAAAGGCCTTTTCCCAGAGAGAGACTATTATGGGATGGTTGAGTATGAGATACTACAACCACTGCTACAGATGGCCCTAGTGCAGGTGGGAGATTGTTAGTTATATGTATGCCCTAGAGGTCATTACTGTACATAGGATGTATATTGTAGTGGATGCTGGGACATATATAGGGAGGACTTTCTTGCTCGACATGATAGTATGCTATCTGGTTACTCTTTATCTTAACGTGTATACTGATTGTCTCTCTGTTACATGTTGGTAAAGCCCTTAGGATGTGTACTTGACTACCTGGACTATGATGCGGATCATACTAGTGGGGACATGGTAGTCCATAAGTACATCCTTCAAGGTCCCTAATCGTGGGTGTATCGAGACGGAGCATCGATATACCAGAGTAGACTAGCGTATACCTTCTCGACCCATACAGATGGGCGATGGATGATCCCATATCCATTGGTGTTTGACATCAGAGATGATATACGGGTGCTCAGTAGAGACTGGGTACACTGGACGGACTCGCCGAGAACTCCCAGATGGTTTTATACCTCACGTCAGATGGCAGTTCTCTGGTGACACTGGTGCAGGTTAGTCTGTAGACCCGAGATCGTCATAGAGTCTTGTGTGATTCCCACTGTGCTTTGATTTCCACCTTACCACGTCCAAGAGGGCATGCAAAACGGTGGTTTTTGGGTACAATCCCGAATCACATGGAGGCAATGAGCGATAGGAGGGGATTCGTCTCTCCCGGTATAGGGAGTTGATGTTGCACTGTGTTCGATTGGCTATAACCGGAAATCCCTGGCCAAGGTTGCTGAGATTTACAGATAATTGTTACCAGTAGTTTCTCGAACTGTTATAGACCTCATATCGACAGGACTTATCGAGCTATTGGGGTCTGACGTTTACCACCCCTAGGCGAGATATGTAACATATCAGACGACGAGACCGGACTGTACGGTAAGTGTTACTGATTGGATTCACAGGAGTGTGAGCGGGCTTGCTCGTCGATCTTCTGATCGCTCAATACCCGGGTGGCCGTTACGTTTAGCAGACCGCTTGCGGCTTGTGGGTGTTTGATATGATCATCACCTACTGCCGGCGTATTGACGAGTCTTTAGAGTCCTACACAGAGGTTTCCTGGCTCAAGCGAAATGAAATAGGAGCGCATATGAGATATGTGTGGGACCGAGAATAATGCGTGTATGTGATACTATATTCTATTCTCGCGATTTGTATCATTGGACGGTTATATATGATATAGCCGGGTTACCGAATCAAGTGTTGATTCGATATATTGATACACTTGATATTAGTCGGTTATATGCAATATGACCGGATCATTAAATCAAGTATTGATTTAATGATTTGATGTATAATTATATATTTGATATATTACTTTACATTAACTAGTATTTGTTCACTTAAGATTATTTTCTCACTTGATGTGCACATTGTATATATGATATAGTTTTGTGCACTAGTTTGTATCATATTTGATGATACATGCAAACTTGGGTGTGTATGATTAAACCATGGTTATGTTAATGGTTATGGTTTTGATTTACTTATTTATTTATTCTCTTTATTCTTTTTGGCAAATGAAAAAGAAATGGTTGCTTCTTTTGGATTTACATTGAAGCTTCATGAAGCTTTGAAAAGTTCAACCATTTTTGTTTCTTTTGCCTAACCTAACCATTCACCTAACCTTAGTTTATTCTCTACACTTAACCATGGTTGCATTATGATAACCATCACTTGTTTTTCTATTATGGATAATTCTTTTTTCATTCTTCTTCTTCATCTTCTTCATGAAGAGAAAAAGAGAACCTTTGCTTGAAAATTCCAAGTGATCAAATCCAAGTGAGAAATCCAAATCCAAAGTGAACCCACTTCCTATTTCTTCATCCTCTACCACTTGCCATGTAGTATAGGGTGTTTTCTTCACAAGTTTCAAGACTTGGTGAAGTTGGAGCTTGATCTTGAGTTGCCTCGACGTAGATCATCTTCGGCATCGAAGTCGACGACCTAGCCCGATCATTTCTTCGACGAAACCATCGCTAGAGTCCTGGATCCGATGATCGCAGCGGAGGGACATCATCATGGAGCTAAGGAAGTGGAGGACCGGATCTACAAAGGTTGTATTTCCATTCACTTTAGAGTAAAGTTGTTTATTCGCATTTAGTTTCGCCTAAACTCTAGTTAACGATCGCATTAGGGTTTCTCGGCATCGGAAAATTTTGAATTTGGCATGGTTGATGCCTTGTGGAACCTCATTAGTGTGCCTAGGAACCTTACATCAAGCAGAACCGTTTGCTTGTTGATCGGAGCAGCTACGGCAGGTGTAATTTGTAGTGGTGGTGGAGTGTTGTTGAAGTTGGTGCTGGTGTTGTTTGGGGAATCCATAACCTTGAATGAAAAATTTAGGTTAGGACAGATTCAAAGTATATGATTCAAAGAATATGAAATTGTAAGATTCAACGAATATGAATTGTAAAGAATGTTTTCAGTTGTTGTTTCTTGTAGTAGGTCTGTTTCTTGTGTTATATTGCTTAGGTTGTTCACGCAGAACAGAACTGCATGGTAGGGTTCCATACAGTTCTGACCTGCATGGGCCACCAACAAAACCTGTCATGCCCCGCTTCCCAGTATACGGCGAGGGGACGCGACTAGGCCGCTACGTATTTACTCTGAAGCAAATACGCTAAGCATATCTAAGCAATATAAATAAAAATGCACAAGAGACAAAGACAGTAGATATAACTGAACAACAACTTTATTTATTAACATTCTTTTGTACAATGCATGGAAAAGTAAATACAACTGAATGAAAGCAATGCCTAAACAATGGCATAACAGAAAAGGAAAGTACTGAAATGAAATGTGTACAATGAAGCTAGAGCTCTGGGTCGTAAGCAAGCTGATCCAAGTCCTCGCTGGTAGGCTCGATCTCCTAAGTGTCCAGATCACCTGAAAACATTCCAAAGGAGAAGGAGAAGGAATGTTGTCAGCGAACAATCGCTCGGTAAGTCCCAAAGATAAGGGAGAAGTAGAATAGACAGAGAGAAAGAGAGTGTGGTTTTAAAGTTGTATTATATTGTTATACTGTTGTATTTAGTGTTAATGCTGTGGTTATCATAAATTCAAGGATGAATGTCAACCAATCTCAAGAGTGTTCTCAAACCCAACATGCTGTAATCCAGGGGTAGGGAACCACAGGACTGAATCAAATGTTAGTAACGGAACTTCGACCGTCGTCGAAGTATTCCAAACTCAACATGCTGTAATCCAGGAGCATGGAAACACGGGCCCTCATGATAGCTTACTTATGTTAGTAGACATGGATTCATGATCTAGGAGGGCTCTTGAGATTCTGTTGGATTCACGAATGAACTACCCCAATACCCCGTGTATTTATTGGATTGATAGTAATGATTGTACTGATGGTATTGTATTGTATTGAAAATTGAATTGTATAGATGACTTGCCAAAACCATGATATCAGTAAATGAATGTAACTGGAGAATCATGTAAATGGATGTAACTGGAGAATCATGTAAATGGATGTATATCCATGGTTTGGTTCAGTCAAGTTGTATAAATTGATAGATTGAATATATTGATTCATGGATTCATGTTGAATTGTAGTTTGGATACTTGAATCATATTCAAGTCAGATTATTTTAATGAGACTCATTCTGAGTCAGACAATTAGAAAAGAAATTAAAGTCCTGATTGTTTTGATGTTATCGGTAACCGCAGCACATGGGCGGCAGGATTTGTGTCTTTTTCAAGGACGATTACAGTGTTGATAACACCGTTGTTAAGTTTTCTACCTTAAATAGGCAAACACCCACTTCTCTGGCTCCCTGAGGCTCAAGAGATTGGTCCCGCTTAAACCTATGTTTACTAGGGTGCTTAGGGTAATTTATAGAACTTAAGAGGGTTTTATGTAAAAATACTTTTGTATAATTTTCAAAATACACCCCAAGTATTTAATTATCATCTTTAGAGTTGTCATAGATGTAGATTTTATATTTGTGATATTTCTAGTGAGAATATCCTAATTTCATAATATAGGGTATTTAATTGTAACATTGAACTTGTATGGAATTTATGGTATTTTAATGTAAAGTGATTCTTGTGTTTTAAGGAAAAAGTTGGAATATTCATATTATCACAAAATAGATATTTTAATGATACATATATACATATTTATATAAAAATAATTTTAATATATATTATATTTCTAGAAATCTCACTTTCTTAAAATATTTGTATTTTAAATCTTCGAGACCGAATGCTTCTTGCGGAGGTCTGAATCTCGCACTACTAAGCCCAGGGATGTGCGATAATCCGCACCATCCCGATCGGGTTCCCCAAAATAGGTTGTAGCGGCACTTTGGAAAGATTTATAAAAAAATACTTAATCCTTTAGAAAACGGTTTTATTAATTCATGGTATTTATTTGAAATGTTTCGTTTTCCTGTATTCTATGTTTCCGAAAGGTATTGTGCTATATTGCATATGAGTGTTGTGAGGAGGTAGGTTATTACCTCGTGATCTACTTAAAAGTATAACAAGTTTGTGATGTTTAAATGTCGAAATGAAACTATATGGTATTTTAGTGAAAAAGTACAGTAAAAGTTACAAAATGAATTAGATTATCGTGGAACTTGATCAACATGCTTATTAATGTTTAATAGTCAACATGTAAGTGTTTTGTGTGAATGTATTTAAGAAAATGTTGGATTTTTAGAAAGAACCGAATCGGAAATCGGTTAACTCCAATTCCGGCGGGTTTTGAAATTTCGTAATTTTAGAACAAGATTAGAGAAGAAGGAGGGGGACTTACGGGTTTAGATATTAGAAGAGAGGAAGAGGGAACGGACGTAGCTTCCGGTGCGTCGTTTCGTCGCCGGGAGCTCCTAGGGTTGTCGTCGGAATCTTGCCGAAGCTTTCGCCCTTCGCTACTCCAAAAGTACACTAAGCTTCTAGGAATTTTCTTGAGAGTTTTGTTCTGAATTTTGGAGTGAGGGGTGTGTGTGTAGGAGTTGTATTTATAGGGTAAGGCTAGGGTTAGGGTAGGTGAAAGGTTTAATTGAAAAAAATATGATAAAATATATTAAAATGGAGTAAATAGGGGTTTTAAAAGAGTTTAGGTATTGGTCTGAGGATTTAAACCATACAGGGGTGCAGGGGAGCTGAAAAGACAAAATATTGGTGTTGATGACTCGGCGGTCCGGCCGAGTCCAGCCGGCGGTGGCGGCCCGAGTCGGCCGGTCCGCCGGCCGATTCGGCCGAGTCAGGTGGTCGGAGTCCTCCTTGTCGTTTCATTAGTCCCCTGGTACAATTAGTTTTCCATGTGTAGTGGGGTTTTTGTGAGTTATGCACGTGTAAACCCTTGGTATTCTAAAAATTCAAAGTAAAACAATATTAAAAATAACATGGGGTATGGGATTTGAACTCTGGTGGCTTGGTTCAGCAGTGCAAAGTCTTACCAATGAGCTACAAGCTCCTTCTTGCTATTAACTAGCAAAACAAACTTATAACTTGTGCTCAGGCAAAAATACCCCTTTCTGTAATTTTGAAAAAATTTGTACAGAAAGTTTAGGGTTGTTACAGCACGCATGCTAGGCACGTGAGGTGCCCGCATGCTAGGAACATTTGGCGCCCGCGCTCATGCGTCCTTTGGACGCCCCTTTTTCCCCCGTAAAGCTCTGCGGGGCCCCCGATTTATTCAAAACCCCTTCAAAACACAACACTGCACATTGAGTTCGCATGACCTGTTTGACCTGTCAACTAGAGGTTCCTTCGCCCCAAAGGTAAGGGATAATTAACGGCAGCTTAGTCCGCGGCTGCCGGAGATTCGGATCCCCATAATCAATAAATCCCAGCCTATCCTAGGCAGGGGATCTGTAATGCGCCTGACAAGCGCGCGTGTATTCCCATCTCAATAGGATGACGAAAAACGCCCTAGAGATTCTGGCACGCCCGGTAGGACTTGTCTCTCCTCCCATATTTCGGGTTAAACGTTCATATGAACTCAATCAATATACATATTTATATTTATACTAAAATAATTCTCTTTCATGCATGTTTTCAAGCAATCACTTTTCAACAATGTCTCCAAGGATCAGCTCAGCTCTCGACACAACTCTCGTCTCCTACACGATGAAGATGGACGCCAGGACGGTCCTCCCGGCCAGTCTTGGACGACAGTGGGAGGAGCCGCTGCTACAGTTCGGCTCTATTCTGTTCGTGTCAGCTAACGCCATCCCAGCTCCTCCGGTAACAGACAAACCGGCCTCGAAAGGGAAGAGGCCAAATGTGGTGATCTCGAGGGCACCACTATCCAAACGCAAGTCGGTGTTTGAACGACTTTCCATGGCCCCAGCTGGGGGAAAGGCCATCAACACCAACAAAGCAACAAGGCATCTCGGGCAAGCTCCAGCGGCGCTCCTGACGACTGCTCAATCGGGTATCTTCTCTAAGCTCCCCATCAATCGACTCATGATGGCTTCCTAGATGACGGACGCCCGTCAAGCCCTCAAAATCGAGAAGCTAAGGCAGAAAAGACTTAGATATTGAGTGTCACGACCCGAAATTTAGTTCGTGACCGGCACTTAAATCACGCAACGTCTAAAGGCGTACGTAACTTAAGTAAGCCGAAGCCCAGAAATCTAAACCTTTTTAAAGAAAATAAAAGAGGTGAAGTTTTGAAATAAAGGTATGGTAAAATCAAACGTTTTCTTAAATGCATAGATAATGGAATATGAAAATGCAAGTGGATTATACCAGTTGAAAAACATGTTTCGTCTTTTAAAAATTTGTGCAGCTCCTCCCTTGTATATTTTGATCCAAAACCACATATACAGGATAATAATAAAGGCATCCCCAAGCGGGAGCTAGCTCTTCGCCAAAAGGCGAAATCACAACCACGCAAGCAAAGTATACGACGCCCAACGGCGAAGATCAACACAAATGAATAATGTGAATAAAGCAAGACATCAAAACCACCAATAGCGAACATATACCCCATCGCTCTAAGTCTCGCAAACACAAGTCTTTCTAAGTCTTACTAAATATACAAATCCTAGTTTCTGATTGATGGAGTTAACTAGATATAACAGGAATAATAATACAAGAGTGGGAACGATCCAATATGTCCCACCTACCAAAGCAAATCACCCGAAAGCAAGCTGTGTGTCAGCGATACCGTTACTGATCCATGCGGTCAACTTGCAAGAACTGTGGCACAATGGGGGTGAGTTGCCAACTCGTCAGCAGATAGAAATCGAATAAAACAACGATGTTCCTAGGTCAACTATATCATGAAGGTAATACTATGATATCTAGGGTGACCGTGTGTGTAAATATGTCAACAATATAATCAATGCCAATGACATATACAAATCAACATCTGAATCGTATGCCTATATGCAGGTGGATATCATCTACGTGTCCATCAACGACATAATCAACATCATAAAAGCATATACATGTATGCATGAGGATATCAACCAACGTGTGTCTATCAACGACACATTAAAGTCATGGAACCTGAGTGCCCAACTCCGACACTCGAAACATCATGAAACCCGTGTCCAGCATCTACACGTAAATCTTCATATCTCGGGTTCCGTCAGTCCAGAATGGCCCATATCCATCTCACGACTCCGATCGGTATCCTCCGGATAACCGCCGGGTCCAACCAATCACCGGTAGGTAGAGCTCCCCTGCCAGGCTCACTGCCTAACTATACGAGTCTTCTTGCCCCGTGGTAGCTCACCGGGTCCACCATGTACCCGCAGACAGTGCCTACCGCTTCTCAAATCGGGTATACTCATAGCTCAGAACTGAGAAAACTCATGGTGGACGCCTCGAAATATCATATCAAGAGAAACCGGGTTTTTAAAACAATACATAATTTCCTTTGAAATATAACCACGGTTCTCAAATCCAGAATCTCATGAAAACAGCATCTCATTGCGTATAATCATAAAGCATGATGTACGCAAACTGTAAGTCCATGTCACGCACCCCACGAACTTGCGGGGAGGCGGAATATATGAAAAATGATTATCAAAGCTTCGTAACACGGACTTGAGCGCATGAATCGTATCTAAACCGTTACTAGCAAACTACGAGAGGTTTAACTACTCGGATTCGAAATTATACCTCACGTTACTTGTCCTTCGGGTCTTCATCGCTGTCCTCCACTCCTCGTAGGCTCCTTGGAACATCGGCACCTCAACGGCCTCCTCGAGTCAAAGACGATCCACCTGAGAGCTCCTACGCTAAGCTTGATCTCTAACTTGAGATAACTAGGTTGCTCAAAGTGCTAATCTAAGCTACCTAGGGGATATAGAGTGAGGTTATGGATGTATTAGTCTATCTAATCCTTGATCTCAACACATGAGAGGGGAGGATTAGGGTTTCAAGAGAGAGCTTGAGGAGAGAGAATGTGAGCATGAGTTATGAATGAAAAAGCTTCTCACTTCTACTATATTATGAAGCATAAGAAAATCAAAAAGAATAAATCAAAATGCATTATCATCATGCTTCATTAAATATATGCAATGAATAATCAAGTGAGTCATTAAGCAATAAATGCTTCATTGACTCACTTGAATGATTCATCTAAGTGAGTCACAAATTCATTAAATGCCAATGCCACCTTACCCCTCATGTCATCATCCATCTAGAAGCTTCCCGACAAATTATGAGAACGCCCCTCCTATCCGTGAAAACACGGAAAAACTTTAGACTGTATAAATCCAATAACCTGATACTAGAATCTGGCTTAAACCAAAGCCGACTAGTAAAAACTGTCCGAACGTCGTACGTGCGTTTAAACACGTATGCGTCCAAACCCTTGTCGTAAAACCATACGACCTCTATATCGTTTCGCCTGGAGCAGGGAAACTCTCTGTGTGGGACTCTAAAGACTCGACACTATGCCGGCAGTGGGTTTAACCACAGATTGCAAGCGGCACTAGCTGTACGTAACGGTCCCCAGGTAGATGCCGATAAGAAGGCCGATGAGGAAACCCATCCGAACTCCTACTGAGCCTGATGTGACAATCTTCGTACAGTCCGGTCTGTTCGTCTAAGACTATCGCATATCGAGCCTAGAGGGCGGCAAGCGTCAGTCCCCTAATAGCGGTATAACTCGTGTCGGAGCGTAGCCCATTACACCCTGAGAAACTACTGGAACCTACCAGTAAATCTCGCTTGCCCTGGCCAGGGACTTTGCGTAATGGCTCTCTGACACAGCGTGATATCAACTCCCAATACCGGGAGAGACGAATCCTGTCTAACCGCCACTGCCTCCAAGTGCTCGGGACTGCACCCAACTGCTACCTGTTTGCACGACTCCTTTGAGCCATGGTAGGTAGCAATCTAAGAACAGTGGGACACACTCGAGGCGAAGTAGCAATGTCAAGTCTGCAGACTATGCTTAACTCATGTCACCTGGGAACTGTTAACTGACGACGGGTATAATACCAACCAATCAGTTCCCTTGCGAGTCATGTCCGGTGTACCCGTAACCTAACGAGCACCTGTATACTATTTCCAGTACGACTTACTGATGGCTGTGGGACAGACCATCTCCCCAACTGGGATGAGAAGCGTACACACTAGTCTACTCTGGAGTATCGATGCCCAGTCTCGATAATCCTACGACTAGGGACAAGTATAGGATGTTGCTTATAGACTACCCAGTCCCCACTAGTGTGACTGCCATCACAATGCTGGTAATCAAGCAAAGATCCTATTGGCTCTACTAATATGTATAAGTGATACGTTACAAGAAACATATGCACATATTAAAGTAGACACAAACCAAGTAGCATACTACCATTTTAGCAAGACTGTATATACAACTGTGAATATCCCAAGCTTCCATTAAGTAATATACATATAAGTATGATACAATAATGGCCCCTAGGGTATATACACTAACAATCTCCCACTTGCACTAGGGCCATGAGCTGGCATATCGTAGACCTATCATCTTGAATAGCCTCTCGAACTGCGTCTGAGGAATGACCTTTGTGAATGGATCAGCAATGTTATTCTCCGTCTCTACTCTTTTCACCTCGATCTCCTGGCGATCGACGATCTCCCTGATCAGGTGATACCGCCTTAAGATGTGTTTGGACTTCTGATGGGACCTGGGTTCCTTCGCTAAAACTATAGCGCCATTGTTGTCACAATACAGAGGTATTGGACGAACACTGGTAGGAACCAGCTGATGTTCTGTGAGGAACTTCTTCATCCAGACAGCTTCTTTTGCGGCATCGCAAGCAGCTATGTACTCCGCTTCCATTGTTGAGTCAGCAACGGTCTCCTTCTTGGAACTCTTCCAACAGACCGCCCCTCCATTGAGGGTAAAGACATAACCCGACATGGATTTGGAGTCATCCTTGTCACTCTGGAAGCCGGAGTCGGCAAAGGCCTCCATATGGAGGTCTTTTCCGCCATACACCAAGAACATCTCCTTAGTCCTCCTTAGGTACTTGAGAATGTTCTTTACTGCTATCCAGTGCTTCTTCCCTGGGTTTGCCTGATACCGGCTTACAACACTTAATGCGTATGCTACATCTGGTCTGGTAAATAACATCGCATACATTATAGAGCCTACCGCAGAAGCGTAGGGTATAATCGACATGCGATCCCTTTCCAAATCAGTCTTGGGAGACATCTCTTTGGAGAGGGTGATTCCGTGACAAGCCGGTAGGTTACCGCGCTTAGAATCATCCATACTGAATCTCTTCACTATGGTGTCTATGTACCTGGACTGAAAAAGTCCTAACATTCTTTTTGATCTATCATGATAGATCTGGATCCCCAGAATGTAGGTGGCATCACCCAGGTCTTTCATGGAGAATTTCTGAGATAAGAATCTTTTGACTGACTGTAACATAGGAATATCATTTTCTATTAGGAGAATGTCATCCACGTACAAGACGAGGAATACTACAGCTCTCCTTACAATCTTACTGTATATGCAAGGTTCATCTGGATTTTTGATAAAGTCAAATTCTTTGACAGCATCATCAAAACAGATGTTCCAACTCCGCGATGCCTGCTTTACTCCATAAATGGACTTAAGCAGCTTGCATACTTTACCGCTGCACCCACTCTGAATGAATCCCTCTGGCTGATCCATATAGACACACTCTTCTAAATTACCATTTAGAAAGGCCGTCTTTACGTCCATCTGCCAGATCTCATAATCGTGGAAGGTAGCAATAGCAAGGAGGATCCGAATGGATTTGAGCATAGCTACTGAAGAAAAGGTTTCGTCATAGTCCAAACCAGGACTTTGATGGAAACCCTTTGCAACAAGTCTAGCCTTATAGGTTTCAACCTGTCTATTTACACCAATCTTCTTTTTGAAGATCCATTTGCATCCTACGGGTTTTACCCCATCTGGAGCAATGTCCAAAGTCCATACTTTGTTAGTGTACATGGACTCCATTTCGGTCCGCATTGCATCCAGCCATTTTATTGAGTCACCGCTCTGAATGGCTTGCTGGAAGCTAGTAGGCTCATCATAGTCAATAGTGCAATCCTCTCTATCCTCGTCTATGAGAAAACCGTAGTATCTCTCGGGTGGATGAGACTGCCTACTACTCCTGCGGAGTGGCGTCGGGATGTCCCTTTCTTCTGAAATCTCTGGTTCTACCATACTTTCAGTAGTGGTTTGTGGTTCTGGAATTTCTTCCAGTTCTATTTCGCTCCCATTCTTTTGATTTCCTAAAAATTCAGCTTCTAAGAAATGGGCATGACGAGAAACAAAAACCTTTTGTTCATCTGCGTAATAGAAATAATATCCCTTGGAGTGCTTTGGATATCCTACAAACTTACACTGCACTGAGCGTGCCTCGAGCTTATCCGCATGCTGCCTTTTTACAAAAGCTAGACATCCTCATGTCATAAAATGTTTTAGACAGGGTTTCTTCCCACTCCACATCTGATATGGTGTGGTAGGCACAGTTTTTGTAGGAACCTGGTTCAAAAGATATGCAGCTGATTCTAGTGCATATCCCCAGAATGATCGTGGTAACTCAGCCTTACTCATCATGGAACGAACCATATCCAATAGGGTTCGATTCCTCCTTTCTGATACACCGTTGTGTTGTGGTGTGTATGGAGGAGTAAGCTGAGAGAGAATTCCTTTCTCTTTTAAGTAACCCAGGAACTCGGCATTTAAGTATTCACCACCTCGATCAGATCTCAGTGTCTTGATACTTTTGCCGGTTTGGTTTTCCACTTCATTCTTGTATTCTTGGAATTTCTCAAAGGCCTCGGATTTATGCTTCATTAAGAAAACATATCCATACCTAGAGAAATCATCCGTAAAAGTAATGAAGTAGGAATAACCTCCTCACGCATGTGTAGACATTGGACCGCACACGTCACTGTGTACGGGTCCCAAGAGCTCGCTTGCTCTTACTCCGTGTCCAGTAAACGGAGTCTTTGTCATCTTTCCTATGAGACAAGATTCATAAGTAGCATAAGATTGATATTCGAACGGATTCAAATATCCTTCTCTATGTAACTTAGTTAACCTTCTCTCATTGATGTGACCCAGTCTACAATGCCATAAAAAAGCCTGATTTAATTCCGGAGACTTTCTTTTAAGTGTGTTCTGGACACTGAAAATCTGAGTTTGATTTAATACGTATATTCCGTTTTGTAATGTACCTGACCCAATCATAACTTGATTTAGGTGAATGTGGACCACATCGCTTATAAAAGTAAAAGCATATCCTTCCTCAGAAAGTAAGGATACAGATATGATATTATAAGTTGTACCTGGTACATAAAAACAGTTACGCAGAATCAATATCTGCCCAGTTGTCAGTCCAAGATGATATTCCCCTAAGGATTTCAGCGTCCATGCTCATTCCGTTAGCAACCGTGAGGGTCATATCATTTATCCCGATAACCCTACGGTTTCTCAGAGCCTGTAATGAATTACAGATATGAGATCCTGACTCGGTATCCAATACCCAGGAAGTAGGGTTAACTGACATACAGTTCTCTATCACAAACACACCCGAAGCTGAAGCCACAATATGCTTCGAATCCTGGCTACTGGCTTTGCTAGCCCTGCAATCATTCTGCCAATGTTCATTCCTGTAACAATAGGAACGTCCCTCTTTTACTATATTCAGTCCCGAAACTTTTGCCCTTCTCTTTCCTTCTACTTCCCTGGTTTCCTTCAGGGTAGGAGGCTGACTCGTTTCCCAACGCGGTCTCCAGGTCCTGGAGCTCATCAATACAGCTAGTCATTGTAAGGACGTTGTCCCCTACAGATGACCCGTCAGCCAACCTCGCTTGAATTAATTCGTTCGAGGTCTCATATCTTGCGATATGAGATTGCTCTCCATATAAATCTTTGTTATGGAGAAAGATGGAAACTAAGTCCATCTTCTCGTGCTGCTTCTGGTATACACCATCAACTGAAGCTAACATAAGGCACTTAGCTTTCGCTTTATCCTTTTCCCTTGTCTTACGGATATCCATATCCGTGACGGTGGAAACTGGACCTGGGACGGCGGGATCGTGAGTAGTAATAGGGTGGTCCAGCTTGTTATAGGCAATGGACATCTGGACAGACCTTTGCTAATCATATAAGTCAGATTCAGTCAATTTGTTATCTAGATGTAACCTGTGTGTGGTCACAAGGTCGCTGCAATGAGAGAGAGAGAAGAAAACACTTTTAGCGTGATGCTCTTGCAAGTTTAGACTGGTTTTTAATTTATCTAAACAGGATGGCTCCCACTGTTTCTCGAATCCTTCCTCAAACCATAAAAGAAGAATTAGCCAGGACTATTCTCACCGTACAATACTTGCTTAACCGTTCAGCCAGGTCAGTGTCGATACTTCGAGGGAGGTTTTCCAACGCTTTCGCGAAGTTCCTTAATTAAAGAACCTCTTTTCTTTGGGGGCGTAGCCCCGCTGACACCTTTCTAGGCACCTACTTGGTTTATAGCATTGATCGTTAAGTGACGAATCTCCTGATAAGTATCATGTACTCACAGTAGGATCGGGATCCAAAATATCATCGTATGATAATGTTGAAGGAATCCTACCAACATTCATCAAACTCCAAAATGGTATACTTCTCTCTACAAATTTCAGTTTCTTTAGAGATTCCCGATGTGGATTTTTGCCCCATGCTCTTATGACCTTGACTAAGGGCCAACAAATCATAAGTCACATGTCAAGTTCTACCCGTCATTATCCAGGTTAATTTGAACCCACCCGTACATACTCTTGACTAAGGGCCAACAAAGTAATACGACTGTCCCAAACCAACGCATCTATCTATGCAACAAATGAATACCCCAGTAGCTACCAAACACTATACCTTGACTAAGGGCCAACAAACATAGCTTGAATACTACTGACCATCCACAAGAAATGACGGAGGGCTATGAATGGTTTTGGCAAAACCGTGAACGTAGTGAACTTGATATAATCGAAGGAACCTGATACTTTTTAAAAGGAGTGGTTAAAGCTCCGTAATTTAAAAATTCTGATCTTTTAAAATAACCGAGTGGTTTCTTTTAAATTTGTTCCAACGATTAAACTATGGTTTATTTTCTTTGCATTATAATAATGCGTCCCATCTTTATCCTATCATTGCAGAAAACAACGAAAATACCACGTCCTCTTATGTCATCCGCATTCGCCACGGGGTCCCGTCATCACCCGTTAGGTTACTTAACTAACGACAGAGCGGAGGCTGGGTTAGCACGGGTGTAAAACATAAGTGACGTCTAATAGCTATCATATATAGATATTGTACATTCGTCAGACGCAATAATAGGCATTCCAGATCACTGATGAATTTTATTGGATATACTAGCAATCCGCATTTGCTTTGAGCCTGCAATAAAAGACGGATTACACAGTTGTGATGAATAGCCATTACCCCACCCTAGACCCCTACGGGTACGGCAAACTACCCGCCAAGTACCCGAAGTGAAGCGGTCTCCCTCAACAACGTGAGTAGGCCACTAAACACTTCGACGTACCCGGTAGTTTGTGTACCCCACCTTGGGTCTATCCTAAGAGCAAAAATAGTAAAAAGAAATAATACAACGGTGGCTACAACCGCAACCTGGATGCGCCCCGTAAAAATATATTACATCATATTACATTTACATTGAATGAATGAATATTAAACCCATCTCAAACCCCGGCTAATCATCACAACACTCCAATCAAGTCCATATACACAAACAGTAAACATTACAGAAATGTGCAACCCCCTGCCAACCGACATACTAGCAGTTAGGAGAGGTTTATGAACACATTAAACATTACAGATAAAAACCCAATTAGCAAATATCTTAGAACATCGATCGACCACCATTTTCCGTGTCTACCCCAAAAGCAAACCAGCACTGAAATAACCTGGGTAGAAACAGAACATTCTGGAAAACAGAAAACCATAAAATATGAATTACAGAGGAAATCCGAGTCAACTCGGAGTTGACTCGGCAGCAGATCCGCGGCCAAAAGCCGCGGATCCGCGGCCATCTTGTCGAGTTAGGGTCTCGTATTTTCTCAGAATTCTTATATTTCCCTGCTGTAAATTTTAAGGCATATCAAATAATTTTTTAGACATGTTCAAAATTAACAGAACTGTTAGGGTAAGGTTTTTCGTTTCTCCCATTTTTCCGTCGATCGAACTTCTAATTAGTTGCTAACAAGCTAGTAATGGTTTAGTTGGCTCTGATACCACTGTAAGTCCATGTCACGCACCCCACGAACTTGCGGGGAGGCGGAATATATAAAAAATGATTATCAAAGCTTCATAACACGGACTTGGGCGCATGAATCGTATCTAAACCGTTACTAGCAAACTACGAGAGGTTTAACTACTCGGATTCGAAGTTATACCTCACGTTACTTGTCCTTCGGGTCTTCATCGCTGTCCTCCACTCTTCGTAGGCTCCTTGGAATATCGACACCTCAACGGCCTCCTCGAGTCAAAGATGATCCACCTGAGAGCTCCTACGCCAAGCTTGATCTCTAACTTGAGATAACTAGGTTGCTCAAAGTGCTAATCTAAGCTACCTAGGGGATATAGAGTGAGGTTATGGATGTATTAGTCTATCTAATCCTTGATCTCAACACATGAGAGGGGAGGATTAGGGTTTCAAGAGAGAGCTTGAGGAGAGAGAAGGTGAGCATGAGTTATGAATGAAAAAGCTTCTCACTTCTAATATATTATGAAGCATAAGAAAATCAAAAAGAATAAATCAAAATGCATTATCATCATGCTTCATTAAATATATGCAATGAATAATCAAGTGAGTCATTAAGCAATAAATGCTTCATTGACTCACTTGAATGATTCATCTAAGTGAGTCATAAATTCATTAAATGCTAATGCCACCTTACCCCTCATGTCATCATCCATCTAGAAGCTTCCCGACAAATTATGAGAACGCCCCTCTTATCCGTGAAAACACGGAAAAACTTTAGACTGTATAAATCCAATAACCTGATACTAGAATCTGGCTTAAACCAAAGCCGACTAGTAAAAACTGTCCGAACATCGTACGTGCGTTTAAACACGTATGCGTCCAAACCCTTGTCGTAAAACCATACGACCTCTATATCGTTTCGCCTGGAGCAGGGAAACTCTCTGTGTGGGACTCTAAAGACTCGACACTACGCTGGCAGTGGGTTTAACCACAGACCGCAAGCAGCACTAGCTGTACGTAATGGTCCCCAGGTAGATGTCGATAAGAAGGCCGATGAGGAAACCCATCCGAACTCCTACTGAGCCTGATGTGACAATCTTCGTACAGTCCGGTCTGTTCGTCTAAGACTATCGCATATCGAGCCTAGGGGGCGGCAAGCGTCAGTCCCCTAATAGCGGTATAACTCGTGTCGGAGCGTAGCCCATTACACCCTGAGAAACTACTGGAACCTACCAGTAAATCTCGCTTGCCCTGGCCAGGGACTTTGCGTAATGGCTCTCTGACACAGCGCGATATCAACTCCCAATACCGGGAGAGACGAATCCTGTCTAACCGCCACTGCCTCCAAGTGCTCGGGACTGCACCCAACTGCTACCTGTTTGCACGACTCCTTTGAGCCATGGTAGGTAGCAATCTAAGAACAGTGGGACACACTCGAGGCGAAGTAGCAGTGTTAAGTCTGCAGACTATGCTTAACTCATGTCACCTGGAAACTGTTAACTGACGACGGGTATAATACCAACCAATCAGTTCCCCTGCGAGTCATGTCCGGTGTACCCGTAACCTAACGAGCACCTGTATACTATTTCCAGTACGACTTACTGATGGCTGTGGGACAGACCATCTCCCCAACTGGGATGAGAAGCGTACACACTAGTCTACTCTGGAGTATCGATGCCCAGTCTCGATAATCCTACGACTAGGGACAAGTATAGGATGTTGCTTATAGACTACCCAGCCCCCACTAGTGTGACTGCCATCACAACGCTGGTAATCAAGCAAAGATCCTATGGGCTCTACTAATATGTATAAGTGATACGTTACAAGAAACATATGCACATATTAAAGTAGACACAAACCAAGTAGCATACTACCATTTTTAGCAAGACTGTATATACAACTGTGAATATCCCAAACTTCCATTAAGTAATATACATACAAGTATGATACAATAATGGCCCCTAGGGCATATACACTAACACAAACATAGAACAGAAATGTGAGCATATCAAGTATATCATGCGACATAACATAATGATGTGAGCATAGCAATATATCATGCCAACTAGTCATGTGACAGTACTGAACAATTAAGAGTAATAGCATGATGTAGCAATTCTACTGTGTAAGTGACATAGCAATTATCGATGATGAAAGTGTGTGAGCCGGCAATCTGTGTACGTGTAACATACGGATCATCGATAATTATGCAGGTGTACTAGCACAGATATATGTAATGAAGTGAGGATATCATAAATGTAGCAGAAGTAAATCGTGAGTGCAATGCTACAAGGTATACGTATCTAATCTAACATCTACGTAAAGGCTAAACTAAGCAGTGTAGACAGGGATTAAATATCTATAACATATCCGAGTCGGTGAATCTATCAATCGGCATCCAGGCTCACAACATCACGTACGGTATAATCCATCGTAGGGCAACAACAAACAGAATAGGGTTTTTATCGACCTATACAACAATGAGGGTACGGATCTAAGTCTCGTACGGCATATCACTCATTATTATCATAATTATATATATAAACTCACGTCACATTCTCTTTTCATTATATCAATATCTCACATCAAGTAATCTTATATATATTTATCTCATTTTACCGGTCTCATAACACATCTATCTCAATCTTATCATATTCATCGATCTCATGTCATATCTTATATCAATCGTATCCGCTCGTATCATCTCATCTCATCACCTACTAACTCTTTTAACCATATCCATAAGTTTCTCACATAGTTTCTCCAACCATATTCTATATATATTGGTTTCCATTTATAATTTGCGGGGGTGTTATACGCTATCCACCTGACTTCCTCTGTAGATATAAATCTACTCACCTGCAATACTCTTTGTTCAGCCGTAGTCGATGTGCTTCGTCGTCTCGGAATCCACACGAGGCTACCTACAATCAATACACAATCGCAATTCTATTAAAATCAAGTCCGGAAAACCGATACGGCACACGGTGTGCTCATAGGTTAGAACCTATAGCCTATGCATGCAAAAACAACCAAACAACTCTCGTCGTTGACGTACAAACATCCAATGACCCAATACAATATCAAATACCAAAACCCAAGTTCATAAATCATAAATACCAAATTCAGCAACATAAAAATCACCCCAAGATTTCATCTCAGGCTAATTGGGACTAAATAAGCAAATACAGGGAATAGTTTATAGGGATTATGAGTTACAGGCAAAAACTCAACATCGGTACCCAACAAAAATCCGGCGACAACCCCAGAATATCCGAGCTCGTCGGCCGTACTAGGGTAAAATGGGCTCATATTTTGGAGGTGGGTTTCTAGTGGTTTATCTAGGTTAATGATATTGCTTGTTTTCCTCAAGAACATCTCAGGTTGCTCCAGATTCCCTGTAGTCCCACAATACTTCACAAAACCGACACGGGAAAATTTCTAAGTTCGTATTTCGGGTTCTAATCTCTGCTTTGGTCCAGAAAATCAACACTAAGGTCTTGTAAACAGTCACTACATGTCACAAGTCCATACAATCACCTAAACCTTCTCTTGAAATTTCCAAACATCACTAAACTAAATCGATTTAACTCTAAACTACTACAGGGTGCTAGGAAACTCAAAACTAAACTAGAAGTGTGGGAATTACCTCATTTGGCAACTCAAGAATTTTCTTGAGTTGCTCAAGGTCTTCAAAATCCAACTTTGATTAGTCCAAAGGGTTTGTAAATCGGTTGTGATCATTTTTAGTGAAGGGGGATGTAGGGTTTTGTGGTGGTTTTGGGGATGAACCATGGAGGTAGAGGAGGTGGAGGAAGCATAAAGATGAAGAAGATGATGAAGACAATAATGAAAATGGGGAAGGGTCAAGGCTAAGGGTGGAGCCATACCCCTTTCTCTCTCTCTCATTATCTCTCATGTCCTCACATGGCATGCCATGCCCCAAGTCATGAGTGTGTCCTCCCCCCCTTCTCTCCCCTCAATAATGCACTCTTTCTTTTATTTTCTCACATAACAAGCACAATACCACAAACACAAAAAGAAACAACATGCAACAAATGCAACATGACATGGTGCGCTAGCCATGGTTAAATAAAAATACGGATTTGGCATAATCGTGATTAGTAGTGCACTAATCGAGTTTAATTTTAAACTAGCATATAATTAATTATAAAAATGCTAAATCCAATAAATATATTTTTAAATGAATAAATCATTTTAATCTCCAATTATTTCACAAATATTGGTATATATTTATACCATTTTACGAAAACCCTAAATTCGCAAATCGAGTAGTTTTCGCGAAATATATTATTTTAATATTATATTCCAAAAATAATATTTTATATTTTCTGAAATATTACAATCTTCCCCCGTTAAATAAATTCGGTCTCCGAATTTAAATTTAAATCCCCAAATACTAAAACATTTCAATAATCAGCTCAATCATGGGGCTCCGAAATCACGAAAGATACAGAAATACCACAGCGCATCGTGTGCGTCTGAAAACGAGTATGAAACTCAAAATCGAACTCCATCAAGCGTAACGAAATCACTGGAGTTATAACGGAGATATAGATCTTGAAATCCACTACTGAAATCCAATATACCATTGTCAAAACCATAATACGTATATAGTACGCATCCCTTTAAAATTCTTCTAAAAACTGGATAAAACACATGCAAATCTTTTCCGAATCGCCGTGCGATGCGTAGCTCACGGCACAAGTAGCGGACGCTCTATATATGCTTTTGCTCAAATTTTACGTTTCGTCTTTTGAAATATCCCAGAAGGTTTTCCTTGTAAAATTTCGTGTCACTCACGGACACGTAGGAAATAGCGAGACTATAACTCCTTTTAAAAACCTCTTGGTAAACTTTTTATGCATGCAAGGTACTCAGGTACTGTCCTCAGATCAGCCCTGTTTGGCTACTACATAATATAGTGCCCATCATAAAAACAAAGTGCTCAAAAGCAAAATCAGCCTCAAAAGGCGTATCCAGCATCACGTATGTCTGGTGCGCATGGAAATCAAATCCAATACAAGTGCCACGATATGCAAAAAAGCAAAACTAAGTGCAACAGGTGTGCACAAAAGCATCTGTCCAGTGCAACAGATGTGCATGACAACAATATCAAGTGCATCTATAGTGCATGAAAATCTCAATCTAGTGCAACTATCATGCACGCATACAAATCTCAATCAAGTGCACCCGGTGTGCACAAAACCACATCTCATATCATGCGTCCAATATGCGCGAAAATCCAAGTCAAGTGCATCAGGTCCGCATAAAACATCTAGTGCAGTAGCATGCACGATAACGAACACCAAGTGCAGATGCTCACGAAAACATAAATCTAGCGCAACAAATGCACGAAATACAAATCCGGTGCAACCAATGCACGAAGTAAAAATCTAGTGCAACAAATGCGTGAAATACAAATCTTTTGCAACAAATGCACGGAAACTCATCAATAACTCAAATGTGTATAAAAAGCAACACCGAGTGTACCAAGGTGTATAAAATCATAAACGTGTGCAACTGCGTGTACAAAACACGTATCAATGCACTGCAAGCACCTGTGAGCTATACCGAGTGAAAAAACCAAATCGAGTGCGTACCTGTTTCCCCCAATCAGAGAAAAGCTCTGTTCAAATTTCAAATTTTGAAATGAAGCAATACTTCAGATGCAGCGCCAAGTGCGCTGCGCCCTAAGCAGCGCACCACGTGCAAAGCACGTGTGCGCTAGCGCTAAGTGCGATGCGCTCTAAGCAGCGTACCACGTTCAAAGCACGGGTGCGCTAGCGCTGGAACTTAAAGCTCCCCACCGTCAGATCAAAGATCCAATAATAATGATAAATTATTAATTAATCAGAATTAAATTCTGTTAAGGAAAGATTCCTCAAAATCTTTCCAGACAACAAGATTGTGCTCTGTAAATCAGAGCACCGTTGGATCAATGATCCAATGATGATTAAAAATTACCAAAATACAGAATAAATTCTGTATGGAAAAGTTTTCCTAATCTTGTTAAAAACAAGAAAATTTCCTTCTGTAAATCAGAAGCCCTTGGATCAAAGATCCAACGGTGGAGAAATCCCCAGATCAATTGGAGAAAAGATCTCTTTAACTGATTGAACAAATCAGCTTGCCCTATATAAAGGCCCCAAGACTTCAAGTCTCAAATATACAGAAGCGTAGAGAGGAACCCCCCAAAAACTTTGAGAGATCTCAGAAATAAGAGCCAAACACTCAGAAAAAGAAGATTTTCTTCAAGGTAAAAAAAATATATAAACAGAGAGATGAAATCATCTCATAATTAAAAAAGAAGAATTCACTTCTTTAAAGATCATAGATCTACAAGACGAAGGTCTTTCACAAAGAGATTAAAAGATCTCACCATAAAATAAAAAGAAGAACATAACTCTTCTCAAAGATCATAGATCTATATAATAAAGGGAGGAGAATAAGTCAATTCTCTTAGGATCATAGATCCGTAAAGGCAAAGCCTTTCATCAAAATAAGAGATTGAAGTATCTCCTACAAAATAAGAACTTTGTTCTTAGAACCTTGAGACAAAGTCTCTTATAAAAAGAGAATTTAATTCCCAGGGCGCAAACCGATCTAAGTTGCATAAAAGAAGAGCTTCAACGCTCCACATCTAGCGCAAAGCGCTGCAGAGCCTTAGCACTCTTAATCTAAAAGGAGCTTTAGCGCTCCAAATTTAAAGAAGCGCTCTGTGCTCAAGACTGGCGCACAGTGCTAAGCGCGCCACGTGCTCCTCACGTATGCGCTACTTGAACAAAAGCGTTTTGCGCTCTTAGACCGGCGCTCAGCGCCAAGCACGCCACGTGCTTCCCACGTGTGCGCTACTTGAACAGAAACGCTTTGCGCTCTTTGGACTGGCGCTCAGCGCCAAGCGCACTACGTGCTCCTCACGTGTGCGCCACTCAGCAGAAGTGCAATGCGCTCATAAACTAGCGCTCTGCGCTCTTCAACTGGCGTAAAGCGCCAAGCATGCCACGTGCTCCTCATGTGTGCACTAAAAGAACATAAATTGTTCTATAAATAAAGCCCAGAGCTATGATGAATGCTCAGCATTCAGTAAAAGACAAAAACATTGTCAGAACTCAAATCAATGCTCGGCATTGTCAAATGTTTAACATTTTAACTGAGTGGGCCGAGCCCAAGTTGGCCATAAACCCCTCATTCAGATTAATTGAGCCCGTATACTCATAACTCTTTTAACAGATCTTAGTCCCAAATTGGACTACAAATCTCTCAACCAAAATTGGTTCAAAGGTACATCTCTGCACTCCTCTGATATTTGTCGTTGTAATCCTTCAACGTCTTCAGAGAGGTGACGGGTCTTAACAACCAAACATTCCTTGGACTGTGGGGTACTTAAACTCATGGACTATGATGTCCTTAACCTTGAACCGTGGGGTCCTTAAACTCACGGACTATGATGTCCTTAACCTTGGACTGTGGGGTTCTTAAACCCATGGACTATGATGTCCTTAACCTCGGACTGTGGGGTCCTTAAACTCATGGACTATGATGTCCTTAACCTTGGACCACCATGTCCTGAAACTGGTAATCGACCGCAATGTCCCTAAACTAAACAACAGAGGCCAAATACTCTTTTGTTGGATCTAAACGATCCTGTTGAGTTGATCTTAGTCTAAAATTAGACTAACGTATCCTCAACGAACGTTTAAGTTGATCTTAGTCTCAAATGAGACTAACGTATCCTTAAACCCAATCCAAAACCCAAATCTAAGAAAATACGGATTTGGAATAATCCATGCCCTACGAGCGACAACATAAATTAGTCTCCGTATACAATCCACGGGCAACCAAAAACAAAACAAACACCCACGACACGAAGTGACCATCTGGAGAAGGAGAAAGTGATTACCGCGATGCGGTAGTGTAATTAACTGCAGTGGCTTGCGCCTGCAGGGAAGAGCATCCCCACAATCAAAAACCCTTCAAATAAGGGGGAATCTGACGAAGTCTGCTACATCGGCAGCATCCGTCTAAACCTTCGATATACGGTGTCATAAATCAACTTGGCATTTTCGGAGAGGTGGACGGATAGCACCAATTAGCATCTGCCCTCGAAATTCAGGCAAGACGGACCTGCGTGGTCCCGTCTTTGTTTTCGGTGGAGAACAGATTCTGGCACACCCGGTGGGACCTTTTCCTCTTTCCACTCCACACTTCGTGTGTCGTGTTTCACGAACGAATCGCGGTTTGCTATGGTTTCCCCTGGATTCGAGGTACTAAGATTTGGTGTCTTGCTCTGTGCAGAAAAACAGAAGATCAAATGGCTTTCAACTGCACAAGCTGCAACAATGGCAATAACTCTCACTCCGTCCCCGCGGGAGGAGTGACCTACGGGCCTCAGGCGGCCTCCGTTTTTACAATGCTGGTGGACCAGGTGACTCAGGCCACCACTGGGCTATTCTTCGGGACCATGCTCCTACCCATGAACTTCAATGCCCCAATACCATTGCAGGAAGCTCCAAAGAGCTCGGTCTTTAATCGGCTCACAACTACTGCGGCCCCTCTCAACGGGTCGTCCAGCTCCAACGCCTCGGTCTTTGACAGACTGGGCCAAAGCTCATTTGGGCCCATGAAGAAGCCTGCGATGCCAGAAAGGGTTATCCCTAAGCGGATAGCCATTCCTGCTCATTAAGTCATCAAGGCGGCTTCTCCTGCCAAAGGGTCGGTCTTCACAAGACTGACTGTTTCAGCTCCTGTTCCAGGCGAAATCGTCAAGGCTGCTTCCCCTGCTCAGAAGTCTGCCTTCGATAGGTTGGTTATCCCCACTCAGCGGACATCAGTCTTCAATAGGCTAATAACGACAACTTCTAACCAACACAGGGGCATGAGGAAGTCACCCCTACAGCTGAGACAATCCCAGCGGCTCGATACGCCCGACGTCGCCACTGGCTCCGAGTAAGGAAGGCTGGGAGCAACTCTCCTTCTGGACTGACTCTGCCGGCTCCAACGGTGAAAATCGATGCTGCTATTCCAACTGGGAACGGCTTTCAACCGCTAAGGAGGGTGCGCAAAAACTCTCTGACTGCCCTGCTGAAGAGACCTCCTCCACCCATGGAGAATGCTACAAAGGCAAAGCTGGAGCAGCCCCCTCAGCGGCTGTCGTCCAAAATTTACAAAGTCTGGCGACAGGTCCAGGAATCGGTGATTGACCAGGACTACTCTCGCTGACCAAAGAAGATTAAAGATCGGCAAGAAAAGAGCCATCCCGTGGTACCACAGAAGATGTCATCCGTCTGGGTGCCCGCTGCAACGGCTCCCTCAAATTCAACTGTTCACAAGAGAAGGAGGTCGGAGAAAGCCCCTATGACCGGGGCGAACCGCAAGGACGCTGAATCTAAACACCCCAAGTCTGGGGTCATGGTAACACATACCATTTATATGGCTTCCGGAAAAGAGGAAAGCCGTTCTTTTACGGGTCATCGACCGCTTACCCGGTCGATAACAAAGGCTCAGGAGCAACAGCAGCAAAAACTTCAGGAGATGCTGACTGCAATGGCCGCACTCACTGGGCCGAAAGAAAATCCAGAGACCTCAAAGCAGCGTCAGGAACAAGAAACTGATGTTGAATTCCTCCGAAGAATGCTCGAGAAGAAAGAAAAAGAGGCCGCGGAACAGGCGGCCAACATAAAATGAATGGCTCTTTTGTTCCAAGACATGGCCGGGATGATGTTACAGCCGGAACCTCTAGCTGAAGACCCCCCGATTATCATTGAAGACAACAGAAGGGAGACATCGAACCCTCCTCCGGCTCTTTCAGCAGCCAAGGAGGAGACCATCTCCAAAGCCGCCCCGGACGATTACATCACTCAACAGATACGAGCTCACCAGATTAATGAAGCGGCCGGTCAGATTGTTAAGACTGGATGACCCTATCCGGGTTGGTACGACCAAATAAAGTACCCGCCAGGATATATGATCCCTGAATTCCACGTATATAAGGGGACGGGAAATCCACATCAGCACGTTGCTCAATTCAGGGCTCTGTGTGGCAACACTGGAGGCGATGATAAACTGTTGCTTCGCCAATTCGTTGGCAGCTTGTCAGAGACAGCATTTGAGTGGTATTCAGAGCTTCCCAACGACTCCGTCAAAACTTTTGCAGAGATGGAGCTGCTATTCACCCAACGTTTTGCGAGCGCTAGAGAACGCACCCCAATCACCGCATTAATTAACGCCCGAGTAAAGCCAGGCGAAACATGGGTGCGGTATGCGATACGGTGGCGGAATTTATGGTCGAAGCGCGAGCAGCGCATTGAAGAAGCACCTGCGGTAGGCATGTTCGTGGGTACTCTCGACCCTCAAGCGACCATATCTCAATTCATGGTGTTCTTCAAGCTAACTACTTTTCAGGCCTTGATTGACAAGCTAGCCTAGATGGATCAGATGGGTCATAGACCATCTCCTTCGAAGCTGGAATCTCAGAATGAAAAAGGGAAAGGAAAAGCGACCTTCGTCGCCAACACTCAACAACAGCCGAGCAACTTAAAGCCGGTTGTTCGCCAAAACAACGTGCGTCCATGCCCATCCCTCGAGGAGAGACTGGGACGTCCTTACTCGTTTCCTCGGGATAAAACGAGGAGACTGTTCGAGCTGTCGGTGCGCAATAGACTCATCAATCTGCCGGATCCAAAACGTCCGTTGCAGCCAGGCGATGTCAACAATCCTAATTACTGCCCATACCACCAAGCAGTAAGCCATCCAATCGAAGATCGCTTCGTCTTCACACCTATGCCTACATTTCCGTTCTGTTACCGGTCTAGTGCGCTAGTGCCCACCTATGGTACTGGACAAGGAAGCAAGCCCCCTTTAAGCACTATATAGGCTCCCGGTAGGAGTTTTGATATGATGGAGTGAATGATGAAAGAATCAATCTCTACCAACTAATAAGGCAGTCTTTTGATTGTCTGGATTGATTCCCGAATGATTATTGGAAAAGGTCGATCGACTTTTCTTCTCCCGCTCCTTCCCGGGAGAGGGGGTTTACGCGCTCTTTAGTAAGGGAGAGCTCATCGCAACACGAGAACACACTATAGATAGCTGTATGCTTTCCCCAGGGCGAGTTATGAAATTGTGCCCCCAGTAGATGTTTTAAGCCTTCACGACAGGGAATTTCCTCACGTTTAAAATATCTACACAATTTAGAGCTCGGATGACAGAACTAGCCAGCCCTTTTCCGAGTGAGTGTTTGTTGCGGGCCAGAAGGACAAGACCTTTGAACCCGTTGAGCCCGATCATGAGGTTTGATTTACCGCCGGGATTTCCCTCACCGACTCCGCCTACCTCTTAAAGCTGAAGCAAGGTCATTTGTGAACTCGACGAGAGGGAACATTGGTCAGGAGCGAACGAACAATAAAGGTCAGGCAGCTGATACCGGAGGGAGGGGTGGACAAGAAGTTGGAGAAGAAGGAACCTCATCGTCTATCCCGGTTTTTAAACACAATAAACTTTCTTCCCCAAAAAAGAATTTCAGTCTCCACCTCTCATCCCACCACCGGTTGCAAGTGAAGGGCCTTAATTTCATTCTGCCGGCTTTATCCACATATCCATCCCGAACCTCCCGTTAGTGAAGATGCCTTTCCCTCGACACATGGAGAATATCGCTATCCCGTAGCGAGTCGAACAATGTGAAATATGAATTCTCACGGCTGGGTAGATCAGAGCAAGGTGTTCCCCATCCTGTTTTTACCGGTTAGCAGGGGAAATGGAGGGAAAGGGTATGCATAGATTTCGGAAATTCGAACAAATTGGTTGGTACTTTAGTCACTCGACTGTTGGGTTATACAAATATCTTATCCATTAAGCTAAGGGGGTAGGGGAAATCAATTTTGGATTGTGAAATCTATGTGCCGGGGTTCAAGCTTAACATCCAGATTGAGACTTCGTGTTCATAATCAGGGCCCAGCACCAACCCCAGCGATGGGGGCGGGCGATAATACCACCACTATGTCCCATATCCCTTTAAGCACTATATATGGTCACAAACCACGCTTTGCCTTTTTTCTTTAAAAAAAGGAGTACAGCTATTGGACAGGGGGTGTGGGTTCCACGTCCTGGGCTTCCACGATCGCATCTTCTCCCATGTACTTCCCTTTTCCTTTCCGCTCACGCCTTGCTTGGACTTGATCCCACAAAATTGAGGCATGACCCGTGCTCAATAATTTCACCTTCGCACACCTCGTTTCAATCAAAGAACTTCTCTATGCTACTCTACTTAGCCAATCAAGAAAGTCCTCGGGATGCAATTACCAGAATATACGGGATTCGCTCTGTACAAGCGTATATCAGATCAAGTCTTACTAAAGGCATCTAGGATATGACGGTTATATTCAGGCAGAGCAAAAACTAATAGTCATTATAGCCTCAGCCCGGTCCCCGTATGAGGACTAGTCGATTTGCTTGCTTTAAGTATATGGTTTTCAGCTATAGCTATAAGAAAGCAGGCCAGTAGCTGAAAGTTTGAGCCTGATAAGTCATCCCAAAGGTAGTTGACTTGCTGACTTGTGTGAGCCAACAAGCAAGGGATGAGCGTGACTGAATATAGCACGCGAAATTGGTTTTCATTGAGCGTGCTATATTTCAAAGCCTTGCATATAATCCGTTTTCTTGCTGGTCAAAATGCATGAAAAGTGGACAAGGAATGAATGGCAGTTGCTAGAGCAGTAAGGACAAGGGACGTGGGATAATGGTAGGAATCGCTCCTAGGAAAGACTAAGCAGTCGGGGCACCCGTTGAAGATAGATTTGCCCGTGCTACGGCCGGGAATAGCGGAAGGTGATTCATCATAGAATATCCTTCCTTCTTTTGAGATAGATGTGACTCCCAGAGAATCTTTAAGGGCCCGGAAAATCTCACGTTTAGGGAATCAGATGAGGAATCACCAATAGACGTACCTGAAGACGCGGTCTAACGCTGACGAAAGCCCTTACGGCTTGTTCCTGAGTTCCAGATCAGATTGAGAGTTCAGACCATGAGAAATCCACTCCTTCTTTCCCATAAGGGAAAGGCCGTCTTCTTCTCTTGGAATACTTCGTTCGGGGAAGCGGGGCTTTGCTTTCACTTCGTTTAATACGTCAATTCGAAACGGTACCAAATCACCAGTGTAGCATATTCTGCGCTCCCTATTCAATCCTGGGGAAGAGGCAGATTTACACGATGACGCTACTTGTCCAAAAGCAGCAAGCGGAGGTGTTTACCCCAATTAGAGCAAAGCTCTGTTCAAATTTCAAGGCGGGAGATGAAGCAACGCTTCCGATTCCTCCCAATCAGAGCAAAGCTCTACTTTGAAAATTTAAACTTTAATAAATTGAAGCAACGCTTCAAATCCTCTGCGCTGTGCGCAGGGCGCCACGTGTCAAAATCAGGCACGTCAGCGCAGGGAGCGCAGCGCCCAAGGCAGCGCGCCCAATCAGAGCAAGGCTCTATTTAAAACAAAAAATTAAATGAAGCAACGCTTCAGTTGCGCAAGCGCTGCGCTGCGCGACACGTGTCAGCGCAGTTGCGCAAGCGCTGCGCTGCGCGACACGTGTCAGCGCAGTTGCTGTGCGCTGCGTGACACGTGTCAGCGCAGTTGCGCTGCGCTGTGCGCTGCGCGACACGTGTCAATACAGTTGCGCTGTATGACACGTGTCAAGCGCTGGGGCGTTTGCGCCAAACAGAATTAAAATTCCAGTAAGATCTTTCTGTTCTTGTTAAAACAAGAAGATTGTCTTCTGTAAAACAAAAGCCCTTGGATCAAAGATCGAACGGTGGGGAAAATTCCCCAAATCACTCAGAGAAAGATCTCTTTAACAAATTTAACAAATTAATGGGCACTATATAAAGGCCCCTAGACCCCAATTCAAAAAAGACATCAAGATTGAGAACATTAAGAACTTCAAAAAACAACAAAACAGAGAGAACTCTAAAGAATTTGGAGAAGAACTCAAGAGAAAAAAAAGGTAAAAACCTTTATAAAAGAAGGACTTCTTCTGAATAGATCATTGATCTAAGAACAAGATCAATGATCTTCAATAAAAAAATATAAATAAATAATAATAGTGCCTTACACTTTTTATGAACCATTGGTTCTGGAATCTTAAAGATTCCTCTCTTAAATCCAAAATTGGATTAAGTCATTAAAACAGTGCCTTGCACTTGCAAATCTGCACTGTTGCGCTCTTGGGTTGGTGCAAGCCACCAGAGAGCGCCACGTGTCAGCTCCAAGACCACTTGCGCTGTGCGCTTTTAAAATAGAGCATTGCTCTTTAAAGTTGGCGCAACTTACCAGAGCGCGCCACGTGTCAGCAGCGCAACAGCGCAGCGCACTGGCGCAGCGCACTTCGCTTGCGTGATACGTGTCACCACCACAAGCGCTTGCGCTCAATAATTGGCGCAAAGCGTCTGACAAGCCACTGTCAGATAATTAATGCACTGCATTATTTACAGAAGGGCCAAGCCCAATTAAAAAATGCCTAACAGGCCTAATAAAATGCAATGCATTATTTTAAAGAAGGGCAGAGCCCAAACAAATGCTCTGCATCATAAATAAAGGGACAGAGCCCAAATCAAAAAGGCCTAGCAGGCCAAAATAAAATGAAGTGCATTATTAAACAGGGGCAAAGCCCTAGCACGGGCCTAATAGGCCAAGGATAAATAAAAACGTTGAACATTTTTCAACTGGACTTAGCCCAATCACGGCCGTAAGTCCTCAAATTAAATTGACTGAGTAAGACTGCTCTCTTAAATCAATTTACATCCGGTTCAAGGGTACATCTCTGAACTCCTCTGACTCCTATCGTTGTAATCCTTCAACGACGTCAGAGAGGTGACGGGTCCCAACAACCACACATCGATACGGACTGCGGGGTCCCTAAACTCATGGACCGAAACGTCCTTAAACTAATATTCGTCCCTAGATGGGAATATTGGACCGAAACGTCCTTAAACTAATATTCGTCCCAAAATGGGAATGTTGGACCGAAGTGTCCTTAAACTAATGCTCGTCCCTAAATGGGAATGATGGACCACCATGTCCCTAAACTGGAACTCGACCGCAATGTCATTAAACTAAACAATAGAGCCAATTGCTCTCTTGTCGGATCCAAACGATCCCGTTAAGTTGATCTTAGTCTGGAGATTAAGCTAACGTATCCTTAACAAAAGTTTAAGTTGATCTTAGCTTCAATAAGGCTAACGTATCCTTAAACTAAAACACCAAACCTAAATCTAAGTAAACACGGATTTGGACTAATCCACGTCCTACGGACGACGGCATCACTTAGTCTCCGTATACGATCCACGGGCAACCACAAACAAAAAAAACACACACGACACGAAGTGAACATCTGGAGAAGGATAAAGTGGCTACCGCGATGCGGTAGCGTAATTAACTGCAGGGGCTTGCGCCTGCAGGGAAGAACGTCCCCACAATCAAAAACCCCTTAAGCGAGGGGGAATCTGACGAAGTCTGCTACATTGGCCGCATCCGTCTAAACCTCCGATACACGGTGCCATAAATCAACTTAGCATCTTCGGAGAGGTGGACGGATAAAACCAAATAGCATCTGCCCCGAATCTCAGGCAAGATGTTTACCGCATCTCCGCCGTCTTTCGGAGGAGAACAGATTCTGGCATGCCCGGTGGGACATTTTCCTCTTTCCACTCCACACTTCGTGTGTCGTCTTTGCGAACGAATCGCGGTTTGTTAATGGTTGCCTTTGGATTTCAAGTTACTAAGATTTGGTCTTTTGCCTGGCGCAGAAATCAAGCATCAATGGCCTCCAACTGCTCGAGCTGTTCAAAGTGCCAATGCAACCGACGTTCCACCTCACCTGGAGGTGTAGCTTATGGGCCTCAAGCGGCCTCCATCCTTGCCATGCCGGTAGAACAGGTGACCCAGGCCACCACCGGCCTGTTTTTCGGGACCATGATCCCGCCTGCAAGCTTCACCATGCCAGTGCCCGCACCAGAAGCGAACAAGAAGTCGGTTTTCGATCGGCTCACTGCTACAACGGCCCCTTTCAATGGGTCGTCCAATATCAAACCAGCAACCTCTGTCTTTGCCAGGCTGGATCAGAGCTCTGATGGGCCCGCCAAGAAGCCTATAAACCCTAAAGTGGCTGTCCCAAGGAAGGCAGCAACGGTTGCTCCTGAAATCGCCAAGGCGGCTTCTCCTGTCAAAGAGTCAGTCTTTTCAAGGCTGACTATTCCGGCTCCTGCCCCTGCTCGAGGATCTGTCTTTGACAGATTGAATATCGCTACTCAAAGGACAACATCAGTCTTTAAGAGGCTGACACCAGCAGCACCTCATTCAGATAGGGGGCAAGAAGAAGCTGTCTCTGTCGCCGAGCCAGTCCCAATGGCTCATCATGCTCGACGTCGCCACTGGCGCCGAGTAAGGAAGGCCAGAGGCAACTCCCCCTCAGGGCTAACTCCACCGGCTCTGATGACGGAAGTTAATGCTGCTGTTCCAACTGGGAACAGCTTTGAACCACTAAGGAGAGTGCGCAAGAACTCTCCGACCGCCACACTGAAAAGATCTCCTCCACCTGCGGAGAGAGTTACGGAAATTAAGCTGTAGCAGCCCCCTCAGCAGCTATACTCCAAAATTTATAAAGTTTGGCGAAGGGTTCAAGACTCCGTAATTGACCAAGGTCACTCTCGTCGGCAGAAAGGGCGAAAGTGCAAGAAGAAAAGAACCGTCCTGTTAAACAGCAAAGGACGACGACCGCCAGGGTGCCCGCTGCAATGGCCCCCTCAACGGCCCACAAGAGAAGGAGGCCGGAGAAAATTCCCACGCCCGCGGCAAATGTCAAAGGCAGTGAACCTAAACGCCCTAAGCCCGGGGGCATTGTAGTCCATACTGTATACATGGCGTCGGGGAAGGAGGACAGCCGTGCATCTACAGGTCATAGACCGCTTACACGGTCAGTGACCAAAGCTCAGGAGCAACAGTAGAAGCTCCAGGAAATGATGAATGCGATGGCCGCACTCACTGGGCCAAAAGAAAGCCCTGAAGCGTCCTCGGATCAACGCCAGGAACAAGAAACTGACGCTGAATTCCTTCGTCGGATATTGGAGAAGAAGGATAAAGAGGCTGCTGAACAAGCGGCCAACATAAAGCGAATGGCCCTCCTATTTCAGGACATGGTGCGTATGATGATTCAATAAGATCCTCCTTCTGAAGAAGATCCCCCGATCGTCCTTGAAGACGATAGAGGAGAAACGTCAAATCCTCCACCGGCTCTGTCAACAGCCAAGGAGGAGACAATCTCCAAAGCTGACTTAGACGAATATATAGCCCAACAGATACGGGTTCATCATGCGACTGAGGCAGCCGGTCAAGTCGTAAAAACAGGACGACCATATCCGAGCTGGTACGATCAGATAAAGTACCCGCCGGGCTATACGATACCGAAATTCCATGTCTATAAGGGGACGGGCAATCCCCACAAGCATGTTGCCCAGTTCAGAGCGCTTTGCGGGAACACCGGTGGTGATGACAAACTGTTGCTTCGCCAGTTCGTCGGCAGCTTATCAGATACAGCGTTCGAGTGGTACTTTGAGCTCCCAAATGACTCTATCAAGACATTTGCGGAGATGGAACTGTTGTTTACCCAGCGTTTCGCAAGCGCCAGCGAACGCACCCCTATGACGGCATTGATTAATGCCAGGGTGAAGCCGGGCGAGACATGGGTCCAATATGCTATACGATGGCGGAACTTATGGTCAAAATGCAAGCAACGCATTAAAGAAGCGCCAGCAATGGGTATGTTTGTGGGAACCCTCGATCCGCAGGCGACCATATCCCAATTTATGATGTTCTTCAAGCCAACTACCTTCGAAGCCATGATCGACAAGCTAGCTCATATGGACCAGATGGGCCATAGACCTCCCCCTCCAAAGCCGGACTCTCGAAATGAAAAGGGGAAGGGAAAAGCGATCGTTGTCGCTAATGCTCAACAACAACCGAGCAACTCGAAGCCGGTTGTCCGTCAAAATAATATGCGTCCGCACGTACCCCTTGAGGAGAGGCTAGGACGTCCTTACTCGTTTCCCCGAGACAAAACGAGAGGATTATTCGAGCTGGCGTTGCGCAACCGACTCATAAACCTGCCGGATCCAAGACGTCCGTCGCAGCCGAACGATGTCCATGATCCCAATTACTGTCTCTATCACCGAGTACTGGGTCATCCGATCGAAGATTACTACGTCTTCAAAAATTGGATTGAAGACCAGTACCAACAAGGCAAGTTCGCGTTGTCCGACAGATGGAAGGTGAATCCGCCGCAACCTCACACCTCTAAAAGGATGAATACGCTGGGGGCAACATGCTCCCTCGTTGAAGAAGCTCCATGGAAGGTCGTACTATCAGCTAAAACAAAGAGGATGCTGAACGATCTTCAAACATGCCCAGCGATCAAGTGGAAGAACCCGTTGGAACTACAGATCATTGAAGGGATGTTGAAGCCGCGTCCAACTCCAAAGACCAATAGTGGTGGCCCAAGCGCTCACAACCAGCCATCAAAATCTTCAAAGAAAAAGAAGAAGAAATCCAAGAAGCCCATGAAGCCTGGCGACAAGCGCATGGACTTACAGAAACAAATTGACGCGCTGGAGGAATACAACCAGAAAGCGCGGACTCCCATTACACTCCAAGAGTTTCTCAACCACGTCTTTCAAGAGGAAGATGAGGGAGACAGTTCGTCGGATGAATCTGAGGAATACGTGGCGAGCTATCATATGATCTCCCATTCGTTTACAGATGATGAGGAAACTCCTTGCACTGAAAAGCTGGGGGCAGATCCTAAACCGGAAGTTATGGCCATCGGATGAAACAATTGATGCATTCCTCAACGAAGCTCTGTTGAAAAGTAAAGCTGATCGGGAACGCAAGATGGCTATATTTGAAAGGGCCAAGCGCCAGTGACTTGACGGAAGAGTTGAGGCACTCCCGCTGGAGCAAAATACATCCACTGCGGATAAAAGCAAATTCAAGATGAGGAAAAGGTTTCCTAAGGCCATATCAATGGGTATCAAGTTACCATCCTTTGAAGGAAAGCATTACTGGTGAAGTGGAAATGCACCCCTCCTACTGCTTGTATCATCGGAAGATTTCGCACCTCACTGAAGAGTGCAAAGCTTTCAATAGATGGTGGCAAGGATATGTTGCTCACCGACAACATTTTAAGCGGGAAAAGCGCAATACTCATCGAGAGCGGAAAAATACGACCGAGGGGCTGAACAGAACTACCGGCAATTGTCGCATGGTTAACGCCGGGGGATCGCAAGTGCTCACATTCGGGAGCGATTCTGACGAGGAGCTGGCTCTTAGCCCCCTCTTTAAAGAGTCTACCTCGGGAAAACAAGAAGAGCCAAAGGTCTGCGAAAATATCCAGCTGCGTAATCGGACGCTACCCGAAAAGAATTTTGGACCCTTAAACAAGAAAGATAAAAGGAAAGAAAAGGTCTCTGAGGATATCGCCCTAGATGACCAAGTCATGGAAGAGCTAGCCGCCAAGGACCCGCCGAAGAAAAATAAGGTGGATTATAACGTTCTAGCGCATCTGAGGAAGCTACCCTCGCAGCTCAGCATCCTTGACGCCCTTTTACTATCAAAAGAAGCAAGGGATTCATTAATCAAGGCACTACAGGACCCCGAGCAATTCCAAGCTTTCCTGGCCGAAGAAAAGATGAAGGATGAATTGGAGGAAGTGCACACGGCCGATGTCACTTTTGGCGATGAAGACCTTCTCCTTGGGACGTGCGAACACAATCGCCCCCTCTATGTCTCAGGATACTGCCATGATATAAAGATAGGCAAAATCCTGGTCGACAATGGATCCTCCGTTAATCTTCTTAACGTGCGGGTGTTAAAGGAAATCTGCATGAGCGTCCAGCACCTTGCTCGGGATAAGATCACCATCTCTGGGTTCGATTCTCAATCATCAAGAACTCTTGGGTCTGTGATACTGACGCTATGCTTTGGGCTACTCGTCACGGACATTAAGTTCCACGTCATAGACGCCAAGACATGCTACAATGCTCTGCTCGGCCGACCATGGTTACACGAGTACAACATCATCCCTTCTACACAACATCAGTGTATGAAGTATTTTAAGGATGGTCTCGAGTATACCATGACGGGAAAACTGAACCCGTTCTCTGTGAACGAGGTCCGCAAATATGAAGATGCCAAATACTTTTTACCGGATTTCGAAGAAACGGAGAGGTGTCACAAGCCGGAGAACAAGGCTAACGCCACCATCCCTGTCTTCGGCAGTGATACCGAGGAGGAAGAAGAGATAGTTTATTCGGGTCCGTCCCAATACAACAAGCCAGTACCATCTGCTCCTACGTTGATCTTTGGTAGCGACTCGGAAGATGAGGTCCATGCTGTATTCTCTGCTCGACCTTCAATACAAACATCCGCTGACGAAGAGAAAAGTCTACAAGTCGCCATGGTTCCACTTAAACATCATAAAGAACTGGATGCGCTCAATATCTACAGCGTAGGGGAGCTGCGGACGTTCTATGTCCCTCCCAGGTGAGAAAGCGAAAAGGCAATTCTATTCTACCGCTCTGAAGAAACCAAAGTGGAGAAAGAAATCTGGCACGGTATGGATCCTACGCTTGAAAGATTTCATCCCATCCGTCTCCCCAGATATTATACAGAAGGCTTGAAGAGGCTGCTAAAGCGCCAAGGGATATCCTTTAAACAGACCGCTCGAAAAGCCAAATTCTATGACAGGGTCTGGGACGTTCCCGGGACTCAGCACAAGTTGCCTGATGGGAGAATGGAAACAATCGGGCTTGGATACATTCGGTCCAAGAAACGAGAGCTGCTCCGTGACTGCTACGTCGTGCATGACTTCGATGAAGAAGCGGATGCTCAATGGGAGGACGCTAATCCTGAACCAGTAAAAGTTCCAGATGTAAAAGTGCCAAGTCCATCGTTCGAAGAACAAATGGACAAGCTTATAAGGGAAGCTGGCCAAAAAGTCCGAGACGACCACAACCGTGAGATGGCCATCTACGAGAAAGCCAAAACGCAACGCCTCCTCCAACAAGCCGTGAAAGATGAAAGTGCCACTCCCTGTCAACCTGTTGTAAAAAAGGCTCGACGCTGAGGCAGAAACAAGGCGAAAAGCGAAAAAGGCGCTCGACAGCAACAAAGTGGGACTAAAAAGCCACGCAAGCGGGAATCGAGCGGTCCAGATCTGTCCCTTGTAAAGAAGATGAGCCGAGCATACTCTTTTCCTCAAGACAAGACAAAGAAGATACTTGACCTAGCTATAAAGCACCAAATGCTTACGCTTCCGGAGTCCAAGCACCCCGAACAAGCAGGCGAAGTCTCACACCCGAACTATTGCTCTTATCACAGGGTAATAGGGCACCCTCTCGAAGACTGCTTCACCTTCAAGAACTGGGTCGAAGATCAGTATCAGCTTGGCAAGTTCGCTCTGTCTGACAACTGGAGGGTAACGCCGCCACAGAAACATGAGCCCAAGGCTACGAGGGTAGAACCAAATACACATCGGTCTTGGAAGCGAGCTCGTACTTGTCATATGATAACAATATCAAAAGAAGAGCCCGAGAATATGGATGACCTTCCCTGGTGCTTCGAAAACAGCGACGATGAGGTGATCTCAGAATTTCCACCAGCACCGAAAGAGCTAGAGGATGGAATACATACCACTGCGGATAACCTCAAGAAAATTGAGTTGGGGACGGCGAATGACCCGCGACCGACATTCATTAGTGAGCTGCTGTCTGAAGAGAGGGTGGTTTCATTGAAAGACCTGCTTATGCAGCATAAAGATTGCTCCGCATGGAACTATTCCGAAATGCCAGGACTAGATCCAGAGATTGCTGTGCATAAATTGGCGATATCCCCGGACGTTAAACCAATCAAACAAGCACCGAGAAGAATGCGGCTCGAGCTTGAGATGAGCATCAACGCCGAGGTCAAGAAGCTGATCGACTCCGGCTTTATCCAGGAGGTTCAATATCCTGAATGGATCGCCAACATCGTCCCCGTAATGAAGAAAAATGGGAAAGTGCGCATATGCGTGGATTTCCGGGATCTCAATAAAGCTTGCCCGAAGGACGGTTTCCCAGTGCCAGTCACCAAACTGATGATAGAAAATACGTCCACTCATGAGGTTTTCTCCTTCATGGACGGCTCATCAGTGTATAATCAGATAAAGATGCATCCCGAAGACCAAAAGCACACCGCCTTCAGGACTCCGCTAGGTATATTCTGCTACAAGGTGATGCCCTTCGGTCTAAAGAACGCCGGTGCCACCTATCAGAGGGCCATGACGAAGATCTTCGATGACCTCATACATGAAATCGTCGAGTGCTATATCGACGACCTCGTGGTGAAAAGTAGATCATACGAGGAACATCTCGAGCATCTGAAGACCGTATTTCAACGCCTTTGACAATACAACTTGAAGATGAACCCTCTCAAGTGCGCATTCGGAGTTTCCTCAGGCAAATTCCTATGATTCATCGTCCGACAACGAGGTATCGAAATAGATCCGTCAAAGATCAAGGCGATCATGGAAATGCCTCCGCCAAGGACTCTCAAACAGCTGCGGTCTCTCCAAGGGAAGCTCGCGTATATACGACGATTTATAACCAACCTTTCAAGCAAGTGCCGTCCTTACAGCCACCTGATGAAGAAGGGAACCCCGTTCGTCTGGGACCAAAAATGCCAAAGCGCGCTAGACGAGATCAAGCAATACCAGCAGAACCCGCCGGTGTTGGCTACTCCGGTCAAGGGAAAGCCCCTCATTCTTTATACAACCGCCCTCAAAGGTTCCTTAGGCGCATTATGGGCGTAAGAGAACGATCAAGGGAAAGAAAGAGCACTCTATTATTTGAGTCGAGTTCTACTGGGGGCAGAAAGCAACTATTCCTCTATTGAAAAACACTGCCTGGCGTTGATCTTTGCGATAACAAAGCTCAGACACTATGCGTTGGCACATGAAGTCCGTCTCATTTTGAAGGTGGATCCCCTAAAATATTTAATGTCGAAGGCCATATTGACGGGACGACTCGCTAAATGGGCCCTGCTCTTGATGGAGTTCTCGATAACGTATCAACCTCTCAAGGCAGTGAAAGGCCAGGCCATCGCCGACTTCCTCGCTGAGCATCCGATACCCGCCGATTCTCCTCTGAATTGCGATCTTCCAGACGAACATGCGTTTGATGCGATCGACGGTGATGATACCCGATGGGAGCTTTATTTCGATGGAGCATCTTCCATGAAGAAGCGCAAACAAAGTACCCCTATAATCAAATCGGGGGTAGGACTCATCTTTGTAACTCCACAAGGAGGGATAATACGCTTTGCTTTCTCCTTAACAGAACCGAGGACAAACAATGAAGCCGAATACGAAGCTTTGATAGCAGGCCTCGAGATCGCAATCGACATGGGAATTGAAAACCTCCTCATATACGGAGATTCCAAACTGGTCGTTAGTCAAGTAAACGGCGACTACCAGACATGCAAACCAGAATTGGTGAAGTACGGCGAAAAGGTGCAACAACTGTTGACCTAAATTCCGTCCTACACTTTGGAAAACATACCGCGCGGAAAACAGCAAAGCGGACACATTAGCCAAGCTCGCTAAAGAACTGGCTGACGAGAACCTCGATGACGTCAGAATACAAAGCCGTCGGGTGCTTGCCCCAGCAGAAATATCTCCGGAATCGCCCGAAGAAAAGAAAGTGACTGAGCAAATGGCTATGCAAATAAAAAACCGGGAAAAGGCCGAGGATTGGAAGGAAGTCTTTATAGACTACTTCAAATACCGTCGAACGCCCGAAGATGCGTCCTCAAGACATCAGCTTATGAAACGAGCTCTGTCTTTCGCCTTCGTCAATGATACTCTGTACAAGAGGTCGTTTGATTCTCTGTGGTTGAGATGTCTGGGACCTGAAGAGGTAAAAAGAGTCGTTCAGGAAGTTCACGACGGACTCTGCGGTTCTCACCAAGCAGGCCCAAAGATGAAGTTGAAGATCAAACGGATGGGCTACTACTGGCCCACGATGATTCAGGACTGCCTCGAGTATGCGAAGCAATGCCACTCATGCCAAATTCATGGGGACTTCATCCATCAACACCCAAATCCACTGCATCCAACGGTGGCTAGCTGGCCATTCGAAATGTGGGGAACTGACATAGTCGGCCCTATCGAACCAGCATCGTCCAGGGGACATCGTTTCATCCTGGCGACGGCTGACTACTTCTCCAAATGGGCAGAAGCAGTACCGTTGAGAGAAGTGAAGACGAAGAATATCCTCCATTTCTTCAAGACACACATCATATATCGGTTTGGAACTCCGCGACGGATCATCTCCGATAACGGGCCAGCTTACAGAAGCCACAAGATCAGTCGCTTCGCGCAACAACACAATATAGACTGGAGATATTCCTCACTTTATAATCCGCGAGCTAATGGTCTAGCCGAGGCTTTCAACAAGACCTTGACGAAGATCATGAAGAAGACGGTGTCCCGAAATAAGAAGGACTGGCACGAGAGACTGCAAGAAGCTCTCTGGGCGTATCGAACTACGTTCAAGACAGCCACGAACACAACGCCGTACGCTTTGGTATTCGGTACAGAAGCAGTACTCCCCCTCGAGATAGAGTTACCCTCGCTACGAGTGGCAGTCCACTACGAGCTGACGGACGAAGAAAATGCTCACCTTCGGCTTAAGGAACTTGATGCCCTTGATGAAACACGGCTCATAGCGCAACAAAATCTGGAGGCCTATAAAGCAAAGATGACGCGCTCATATAAAAGATTGACCCGGCAGAGGACATTCCGCCAAGGCGAACTCGTGCTAGTGGTCAAAAGGCCTATGATCCCCAATCGCACCAAGCGGGGAAAATTTGAGCCAAACTATGAAGGCCCGTACATCATAGACAATGTCTACCAGGGTGGAGCCTATCTACTCATGGATATGCACGGTGAAAGGCCTTTCAGGCCAATAAATGGTCGCTTCCTAAAGAAATATTACGCTTAGCGAGTTACCGCCTAGGTCAATGATAGATGACGACGACTATATCCGCTCGCTATATTCCTAAGCTCAAACTTTATAAGCAGTAGCCAGCCTTCTCCTGGATGGACCGAAATGTCCTTAAACTAATGGCGGACCGAAACGTCCTTAAACTAATGACGGACCAAAACGTTCTTAAACTAACGAAGGACCGAAACGTCTTTAAACTACAACCGCAGCATCCTTAGGCTGACGAGATGAAAAAAGAAAAACAAAAAAAACGGTATGTCCATAAGCAAAATGGGCACGGATGAAAACCCGAAAGGGCTCCGTGAGTAAAAACAGCAGGGCTACTGGCGAGTGTCCGTGAAAACCCGAAAGGACGCGACCTCGTAAAAAAAAAGAAAGAGAGAATAAAAAGAATAAAAAAACGGTATGTCCATAAGCAAGATGGGCACGGATGAAAACCCGAAAGGGCTCCGTGAGTAAAAACATCAGGACTACCGGCGAGTGTTTGTGAAAACCCGAAAGGGCGCAATCTCGTTAAAGGACACTTACAGGGTCCTCTCGACCTTGTAAGGAGAAACCATCCGCGTGAGATCCTTACGACTCACAAGGGGGCAACACACTTAGGGATCCCCACGATTCCTAAGGAGAAAATACACTTGCGAGATCCTCACGACTCGTAAGGAGAACTCTTTTATGGGACCCTCACAGCTTATAAGATTTGAAAGTCTTAAGTTACAGAGACCTAAACCTGTGCTTAAGCAACCTCCACAACCTTCGATATTGCCCTACAAGTGGTTTAATACTGACCCTTGTATACAATCCACGGGCGCGAATAAACATGTCCCTAACCAAGTCACATCCGTGACTGGGGATATGTACGCATGATGAACAACCCTTATAATTCCTCTCGACTTACAAGGAGAAAACCCTCTTGTAGTATCCTTACGACTTACAGAGGAACATACACTTAGGAATCCTCACGATTCCTAAGGAGAAAATACACCTACAAGATCCTCACGACTTGTAGGGAGAAATACCTTTGTGAAACCCTTACGGCTCATGAAGTCAAAAGCCGTAGCCGACAGGACCTTAACCCTGTTCGCTAAGCCACCTTTGTTCGACATCAACAGAGGCAAATGATGATTCGCTCCTGGCAATATCCCAGTTGTAGCGGTGCTGATACCGAAACCGGTGTCTAATTCCAGGCTTACGGCGAAAAGCCAGCAAGCCGAACATGCATACAAAATAGCCGAAATGATGGGGCAGCTTGCAATAAAAAGCAGCAAGTAAAAACGTATGCATATAGAATAGCCGAAATGATTGGGCAACTCGCAATAAAAAGCAGCGAGTTAAAATAAAATAAATAGCCGAAATGATTGGGCACCGCGGGAAATAGCCGAAATGATTGGGCAATCGCGACCTTCGCGATATAAAAGCTAAAATGATAGAGCATCGCGGAAATAAAGCAATAATATAAAAAAATGATGAAACTTTTGCCTTACAGGTGAGATCACATCGATCCCTGTATACAATCCAAGGGCACAAACAAAGACGGAACCATACCTTCCCAACAGGCTCCGCCAGAAAGCAAAACCAAATCTCGACGGTTCACCAACGGCCTAGAGACAACCGCGACATTCGTCTTGATGCAACAGACGCAGTGCCAGCGAACGAAGCGAAGATCAAATTCCTAGCTTCACGGTTTTGACGGTAACTAATATGGAACCTGAAAGACCACCAGAAATCAGTTCAAACCCCAGGGAAACCAGTGTCCCTGGCAAATCTCTCAATTCAGGGAAACTAGCGTCCTTGATGAAAGCCTCCTGATTCGCGTCGGCCCGCAGAGAAACTAGCGTCTTTGCACGAATACACCGTTTCAATTCAACCCCGAAGAAACCAGTGTCTTCGGCAAAATCCTTCGACTCAGGGAAACCAGTGTCCTTGACGAGAACATCCTGATTCGCGTCGACCCGCAGAGAAACTAGCGTCTTTGCAGGAATACATCGATTCGTTTCAACCCCAGGGAAACCAGTGTCCCTGGCAACTACCTCAATTCAGGGAAACTAGCGTCCTTGATGAGAGCCTCCTGATTCGTGTCGGCCCGCAGAGAAACCAGTGTCTCCGCAGGAATACTCCGATTCGTTTCAACCCCGAAGAAACCAGTGTCTTCGGCAAAATCCTTCGACTCAGGGAAACCGGTGTCCTTGACGAGAAAATTCTGATTCGCGTCGGCCCGCAGAGAAACCAGTGTCTCCACAGGAATACTCCGATTCGTTTCAACCCTGATGAAACCAGTGTCTTCGGCAAAATCCTTCGACTCAGGGAAACCAGTGTCCTTGACGAGAACATCCTGATTCGCGTCGACCTGCAGAGAAACCAGTGTCTCCGCAGGAATACTCCGATTCGTTTCAACCCCGAAGAAACCAGTGTCTTCGGCAAAATCCTTCGACTCAAGGAAACCAGTGTCCTTGATGAGAAAATCCTGATTCGCGTCGGCCCGCAGAGAAACCAGTGTCTCCGCAGGAATACTCCGATTCGTTTCAACCCCGAAGAAACCAGTGTCTTCGGCAAAATACTTCGACTCAGGGAAACCAGTGTCCTTGACGAGAACATCCTGATTCACGTCGACCCGCAGAGAAACTAGCGTCTTTGCAGGAATACATCGATTCGTTTCAACCCCAGCGAAACCAGTGTCCCTGGCAACTACCTCAATTCAGGGAAACTAGTGTCCTTGATAAGAACCTCCTGATTCGCGTCGGCCCGCAGAGAAACCAGTGTCTCCGCAGGAATACTCCGATTCGTTTCAACCTTGAAGAAACCAGTGTCTTCGGCAAAATCCTTCGACTCAGGGAAACCAGTGTCCTTGACGAGAAAATCCTGATTCGCGTCGGCCCGCAAAGAAACCAGTGTCTCCGCAGGAATACTCCGATTCTTTTCAACCCCGAAGAAACCAGTTTCTTCGGCAAAATACTTCGACTCAAGGAAACCAGTGTCCTTGATGAGAACACCTCGATTCGCGTCGACCCGCAGAGAAACTAGCGTCTTTGCAGGAACACCTCGACTCGTTTCAACCCTAAGGAAACCAGTGTCCTTGGCAAACTCCTCAACTCAGGGAAACTAGCGTCCTTGATGAGAGCCTCCTGATTCGCGTCGGCCCGAAGAGAAACCAGTGTCTCCACGAGAACTTCCCGATTCGTCTCAACTTGCAAGATAAAGCCTTAGGCAGCAGGGATTAAAGAACTTGTTTCCTGAGCACTGGGACCCTGCAAGTCGGGCTAAAACGGTCTCTTGCATACTATTCACGGGTCTCACTCTCCAAAGTCGAATCTCGACAAGGAGGGAAACAACCGCTTACGGGTCATCTCGACTCGTAAGAGGGAAAATTCTCTTATAGGATCCTTACGACTTATAAGAGAAAACGCACTTAGGAATCCTCACGATTCCTAAGGAGAAAATCCACCTACGAGATCCTCTCGATCCGTAGGGAGAAAAATCTCTAGGAGACCCTCACGGCTCGTAGAGTTGAAAAGTCTTAGGCAGCAGATCTGAACCTGCGGCCTAAGCCATCGCTATTTCTTGGAGAAACTAAGATGCTTACTCTACTATCTGTCGACCCTGTTTATTAAGACAGCATGCCGACAATAAGAGAAAGAAGAAAGTGACAGAAAGAACATCCGATTTACATTTGATCAAGCGTTCGAGACACACTCATTCATGCATAGGCAAAAGACTCATAACGAGAAATAAGACAAGCTGGAATAAAAAATTTCCATTCATATTGCCAAAAATTCTTACAATCAAGAAAGCAATAAACGAAAAACATTATTCAAATTATTACAATGGTATAACCTCAGACCCGGGGCACGGATTGAGGAATTCAAAAGTAAGGCCATCTAGAGTTCTTCTGGCCTTTCTGATTATTCTCGTGTGCAGCCTCTCGCGCTCCTGTGTGTCAAGATCTTCGGCGAGGCCCCCCGGCCTTCGATAAGCAGCGATTATCGTCGTTTGCTGGAAAATTTGATGCAGAATGTCGATGAGGCTATCCCGCCGTTTCTTCGAGATCAGCCCCGACAGGTACACTGAATGCACCTTGTCTTCGGCATCATCCAGCGCATTGAGCGGTAGGGCCTCATGAAACCCCGGAAGTGCTCTCCATATTTCTCCCAGCACGACTTTCAAGAGAGCTGAACGACGAGGAAGCAGCCAACCAACGTTTGCGTTAAGGCGACCCATGACCTCCGCACATTGGGCGTCTGTAAACTCTTAGTTTTGTTGATGGCCCTGTACACGGATATCCTCGTAGGTGATGAATTCGTGCAGACTGTATAGACGCACCGCCATAATGCCTGAAGGAAACAACATTGGAAGATTAGCAATGAGGAAAAAGCATATGGAGTTAAACTCCTCGAGAGCAGAGCTCTATTAATGGAACCCTAATAGGATTCTCCTTAGTTCTCTTTGGACCACTTTAGAGCAAAACTCTGCTAAGTGAAACCCTAGATGGGTTTTCTTTAGATCAGGGATCTATTGAGAGCAAGGCTCTGTCAATGAAAATTAATTTAATTTAATTTAATTTAAATTATAGTTTTTACCTAAAAAGTTTAAGAGTTTAACTCTTAAAGTTCTTAAAAATAAAGAGCAGGGCTCTGAGATTCTGAAAGTAAAAAATGTTGAAGATGATAATCATCTGTTGAGGACCAAAGGTCCTATTTATAGGTATCAAATTCCCTTTCAACTTCAAAAAGTTGCCGCAACGGTTGGAATTCTGCCACCGTTGCGCTCGCGTTTGGAGCCACGTAAGCGCAACGGTGGGGGGCATTTGTTTACCCTAATCAGAGCAAAGCTCTGTTCAAATTCCAAGGCGGGAGATAAAGCAACGCTTCCGATTCCCCCCAATTAGAGCAAAGCTCTATTTTGAAAATTTAAACTTTAATAAATTGAAGCAACGCTTCAGATCCTCTGCGCTGCGCGCAGGGCGCCACGTGTCAAAATCAGGCACGCCAGCGCAGGGAGCGCAGCGCCCAAGACAGCACGCCTAATCAGAGCAAGGCTCTATTTAAAACAAAAAATTAAAGGAAGCAACGCTTCAGTTGCGCAAGCGCTGCGCTGCGCGACACGTGTCAGCGCAGTTACGCAAGCGCAGTTGAGCTGCGCTGTGCGCTGCGCGACACGTGTCAACGTAGTTGCGCAAGCGCAGTTGCGCTGCGCTGTGCGCTGCGTGACACGTGTCAAGCGCTGGGGCGTTTGCGCCAAACAGAATTAAAATTCTAGTAAGAACTTTCTGTTCTTGTTAAAACAAGAAAATTGTCTTCTGTAAAACAGAAGCCCTTGGATCAAAGATCCAACGGTGGGGAAATTTCCCAAATCACTCGGAGAAGAATCTCTTTAACAAATTTAACAAATTAATGGGCACTATATAAAGGCCCCTAGACCCCAATTCAAAAAAGACATCAAGATCGAGAACATCAAGAACTTCAAAAAACAACAAAACAGAGAGAATTTTGAAGAATTTGGAGAAGAACTCAAGAGAAAAAAAAGGTAAAAACCTTTATAAAAGAAGGACTTCTTCTGAATAGATCATTGATCTAAGAACAAGATCAATGATCTTCAATGAAAAAATATAAATAAATAATAATAGTGCCTTGCACTTTTTTATGAACCATTGGTTCTAGAATCTTAAAGATTCCTCTCTTAAATCCAAAATTGGATTAAATCATTAAAACAGTGCCTTGCACTTGCAAATCTACACTGTTGCGCTCTTGGCTTGGTGCAAGCCACCAGAGAGCGCCACGTGTCAACTCCAAGACCACTTGCGCTGTGCGCTTTTAAAATAGAGCACTGCTCTTTAAAGTTGGCGCAACTTACCAGAGAACGCCACGTGTCAGCAGCACAACAGCGCACTGCACTTGCGTGACACGTGTCACCACCACAAGCGCTTACGCTTAATAATTGGCGCAAAGCGTCTGACAAGCCACTGTCAGATAATTAATGCACTGCATTATTTACAGAAGGGACAAGCCCAATTAAAAAATGCCTAACAGGCCTAATAAAATGCAATACATTATTTTAAAGAAAGGCAGAGCCCAAACAGATGCTCTGCATCATAAATAAAGGGACAGAGCCTAAATTAAAAAGGCCTAGCAGGCCAGAATAAAATGCAGTGCATTATTCAACAGGGGCAAAGCCCTAGCATGGGCCTAATAGGCCAGGGATAAATAAAAACGTTGAACATTTTTCAACTGGACTTAGCCCAATCATGGCCGTAAGTCCTCAAATTAAATTGACTGAGCAAGACTGCTCTCTTAAATCAATTTACATCCGGTTCAAGGATACATCTCTGAACTCCTCTGACTCCTATCGTTGTAATCCTTCAACGACGTCGGAGAGGTGACGGTTCCCAACAACCGCAACATCTTCAACTGGACTTAGCCCAATCATGGCCGTAAGTCCTCAAATTAAATTGACTGAGCAAGACTGCTCTCTTAAATCAATTTACATCTGGTTCAGGGGTACATCTCTGAACTCCTCTGACTCCTATCGTTGTAATCGTTCAACGACGTCAGAGAGGTGACGGGTCCCAACAACCACACATCGATACGGACTGCGGGGTCCCTAAACTCGTGGACCGAAACGTCCTTAAACTAATATTCATCCCTAAATGGGAATGTTGGACCGAAGTGTCCTTAAACTAATGCTCGTCCCCAAATGGGAATGATGGACCACCATGTCCCTAAACTGGAACTCGACCGCAATGTCATTAAACTAAACAATAGAGTCAATTGCTCTCTTGTCGGATCCAAACGATCCCGTTAAGTTGATCTTAGTCTGGAGATTAGGCTAACGTATCCTTAACAAAAGTTTAAGTTGATCTTAGCCTCAATATGGCTAATGTATCCTTAAACTAAAACACCAAACCCAAATCTAAGTAAACACGGATTTGGACTAATCCACGTCCTACGGACGACGGCATCACTTAGTCTCCGTATACGATCCACGGGCAACCACAAACAAAACAAACACACATGACACGAAGTGAACATCTGGAGAAGGAGAAAGTGGCTACCGCGATGCGGTAGCGTAATTAACTGCAGGGGCTTACGCCTGCAGGGAAGAGCGTTCCTACAATCAAAAACCCCTCAAGCGAGGGGGAATCTGACGAAGTCTGCTACATCGGCCACATCCGTCTAAACCTCCGATACACGGTTCCATAAATCAACTTGGCATTTTCGGAGAGGTGGACGGATAAAACCAAATAGCATTTGCCCCGAATCTCAGGCAAGACGTTTACCGCGTCTCCGCCGTCTTTCGGAGGGGAACAGGAGGTGCCGGCAAATTCCATGTTGACGCTTCAGATGATTAATGCGGCTTATCAGATCTGAATATGCCATTAGTATTTGTTCTCTTTGAACTCTTAGTCCTCGGTCTGACTACAGCGCCTTTCTACTCTTCGTTGATTTTGGAAAGAAACTCCATCTCTTCTTATGTTTCTGATTATGCTCCATACTCATCCGTGATGGTGAATTTGGAAAGACTTCGTCCTTGATGTTCTCCTCTCAGCTCCAATGCGAGCTAACAGTCCTTGTTCTGCTTGTCCAGCCAGCCCGAACTTTTTCTCTTCTGTGTCGGAAACAGCGTTTGGTTCATCTGCTTCATCTCGTGCTAAGGAACGAACAGAACCTTGCCTAGTCCATTAGACCTATTTAAGTGAGTGGAAGTGAAGCAAAGATAAAGGGCGCCGAGGAAGGTAAGTGCGAAAAGCAAACGACCCCAACCTATAGTTAAGCAGGTCAGTTTCCACAGCCATAGCACAGTTCTTGGACGGTTTATAGGGCAACTCCTTCTTTTGTTGCTCTAAGGGTAAGCGGATCAAGGTACACACAGGCAAGGTCCCTTAGATACATATCTATCCTTACCCGTTAGACAAGTCAAAACTACATGTCTGATGTATGTGTTAAGCATAACTTGAAGTATCTTCTTATGTATCTCCATTTCAAATAGCTAAAAACCACTCAAAAATGAAGTTATTTTCGTAGCAAGAAAACGGATTATGCAAGGCGCCTACCGCTATATTTCGCGCTAGCGCGCTCATCCCTTGCTTGGTCTAACGCTATACGGCTTTCGTGTGTTGGCGCTCACTCCGTTGCTTGTTGGTTGTGAAGGACCATAGGCGGTGGGGAAGGAATGAGATTCTTCCAAATCTGAAGAACTAGAAAGAAGCCTTGTGCTTTAGCACTGTGCTAGATAGGACTCAAATAACCAGCACCGAAGCTCGCAATGCAATAGCGCACATAAGCGAACAAGAAAGCACAGCTGCCCCCCCCGATATCCTGTTTAAGCGAATGACTTTCTTGCCGGTTGCCGAAGGGTGGCTAAGCCCGTTACAATACCCTCTCTAGACCCGCCTCTTTCGTTCTACACCTAACTTGAGGAAGCGGTCCACTCGTGCTTCTATAGAGTGAATCACTTCGCATGACACCAACTTACGGTTCCCAGCATCATTGCGCAGCGTAACATGTAGCGCACGTCACCGACAATTCTTCGGAACACTTCGGGACATCCACACAAGCAATGCATCGACCCTCCACAAACAAGGCTCTTAAGCCAAATCACAGTGCAATGCAAAGCCATTTAACCAAGCATGGTTGCGATCCCGCTACGCAACACACCATCGAGACCGTCCGGGTCCCCACAATGTCTTCAGACAAAAAGCAAGGCCATAACCCTTCTTTCATCTTATGCATCGCTTCACGGATATGCATTAGAGTGGTTAACGTAGCGGAAGCAGAGGGAGGAAACATAACTCATCTGAGTAGCTCTTGTTGGCTTACCAAGCCGGTCTAATCTCTATGCATGAGAATTTTAGCCTACCTGAAACGAGAAGCTGAAAGTCACCCAACGGAAAGGGGGAAACAAGGCAGGAATCAAGAAGAAAGTTGCACTGACAGCCTAAAGTGACTGATGCTTAAAGTGTAGAATCGGTAACCTAACTATCGTAAGATCGGTAACCGACCTATCAGAGGATCGGTTTTTTGAACAAAGAAATTCACTCGCAAACAACTAAAGTTGCAAGCATAAAACAGAGAGAGAGAAAACCAATCTGTGTTACACTTTTTTTTCAAAAAATGAAATAGAACAGACAAGAAAAGATTTCATCTTGGACACTTCTATCATTGAGCCCGAGAGGGAAGGTTGACTTGCCCGGGATAGGTGGGACTGTTCGGATAGGCAGACTATTTAATAACAAGGTGCCTGCAGCATCTCTTCCTGTTCCATAACCAATTGCAGATTCATACCAACCGGATCCATGCCCAGCAGCTCACCTAGTGTACCTTCCTCCAGCCGCCTCCCCTTGCACAGTTCCAGCAACGAAATTACGAATCCACTAGCAAAAGTCACGGTTCCAGGTGGTGATCCGGACCCATATCCAACAGCGGATCCTGCAGAGCCATAGATTCTATATAGACGCTATAGAATCTCTGACTCTATTAGCGGGGGAGTCCAGTCATGAGAGAAGCAGAGGTAGCACTAGCAGCAGATCCAGACACAGTTCCAGTCCTTGATCGATATTCAAAGCCAGTCGCAGTAGTTAGTAGGTGATCCAAAACCGGAGACAAGAGAAGCGGAGGCAGTAGTAGCACGAGCAGTTCAAGATGCAACAGGAGCAGTTCCAGGACGTTAAGATAAAGACCCTAATTCTGACCTCCCTGGCCGTGCTTAAGATTCAATTTATAAAAGGGATCCAGAGCCCTAACCCGCTGCATCTGAAACCAATAAACGATCAGCGATGGGAAGGCGTCTACAGGCAGTGGGAGTGGGGGGTTTATGTAAGATCAATATGGGAATTGGGTTGTGAATCAGCCACCTCATCATGAGGATCTGGGGGCAATCCAGTGCCAAATCCGTGCAAACTCCTAATGCGCTAAATCCTAAAGGTATTGTGGCCCGGTAAGGGGAACTGGCTCTGGTGGAGGCGGGTGGATAAACCCCTCTGGGCCTAGTTTCGATCCCATAGTCGTAATTTGCGGGATCGCCCCTGAGGCATGAACTCCATTTCTAGTGAATCCCAGTGGATATTGCTTCCCGTAGAAGTGGAGTGGGTAAGGGCAGGGTTATGGGCTTGGGAGGTCGCTTAGGTAGGGTAAAGAGTTTTCTTAGTGGCGTGAAGTTGAAGTCATGATCCCTGGGCCAGCCCCTGTGTCGCGCAAGAACCAAGAAATGGTAGTGGAGTTGCTTATGTTGTTGCTTACGGGCGTTGAGGGGTGGTGTATCGTGGTGCGACGGTAATGGGGTCCAGAGAGGTACTCCTTCTGTGTAAAAGCTCGAGTGGTCTTATTCGGTGAGCTGCGAATACCGAAATCGGGTTCAATAGAAACCTACTGCGATTTTCCCTTTAATTCTACCTGCTCTATCATTTTTAGGTTTTCTCTCGCGAAGGTGCTTCTATAAGTTCCGACCGATCACTCGCGAAGATAGCAAAGCGAGTAAAAGAGATTAACGAACTTCTTCGACGGTCTCTCTTAGTTCATTGAAGAGTACACAGTCCCTTTATTTTGAAGGTCTATCCCGTCAACCACGGAAATACCGATTGAGGTTGGTTTTCGATGGAGACCGACATGGTCATCAGTCCCTAATGCCCTGGCTTTTAGTTCAAAAAGTGGTGGGGGTGCTTAATCAATCTCTACTCTAACTCCCTCCTGCTAGGCGGTTTAGGGTAGACCCTTTCATCTTTCACTTTCATGAGTGAAGTGAGTAAGCGAACGCCTAATAAACCCCTCCCTTTTTTTCACGAACATCGTAACTAAAAATACCACATGATATCCTACTTTTGCCCTCACTCTTCCCCTAAAGAATCTCCCCTTGTGTGTCGAGGTAGTGAAGTGAAGAGTCAATCTCTGAACGAATAGATAGGATAGGCAAGTAAGCAAGTCAGATTAAGACTAGAAGACCTACATTTGCCATTTGTAGTCGTTAAGCGAGTGGAGTGAGTTGAGGCTCTTCAAGCCCCCTTTAATCACTTTGAACGGTCCAGTATTCAATATCAAATACCGGGTGGAGTTCTCCTCACTGAGTTAAGTGGGGTGCAATTAAGTAAAGTAGTGAGGGAGAAAACCGATAACAACTATTGCCTGCCTCTTCTTCTTCTGGTCAAGAAGCGATTGTTCTATGGCTCCTCTCGTGCTTTACTCAAATGGTGGAAGTGGTGCACGGTTTATTTCTGTACTTACAAAGTCCTTCTTTACCAAGTCACTCTGCTTCTTTGTATCTCTAATGTGGCACAGTTTTGGGCCGATGTGGCTCATTATCTTTAGGATGTTTGTTTCCGTGCTCTCTGTTTGAAGTCTTGAGTGAAGAGAGGCGCCGGAAGAGAGAAAATAAAAAAGAAAACTGTTCTAGTCTTTGGTTGTTTCCTTTTAGCAGAAGACCGAGCCCGAGGTGAGGTAAGAAACTGTTCGGTTAAGAATCGGTAGCGAAATTCCTTATCGGGTAAAAAATACGCCAACAAAGCATAACGGGCCATCAGGAAAGAAAGAGAAGAAAGGGCGTGCCTAACGTAGTCCGTCGAGCTCCTGCTCATTGCTAAAACTACAACCGGCAAACGCGTTCCGGAAAAGAAAGGTGTATTATCCAACTGGCTGTAGGGTGTTTTTCGTCACCCCATTGAGATGGAAATAAGCGCGTGCTTTTCAGGCGCATTACAGATTCCCCCTGCCTAGGGTAGGCCGGGGTTTAATGATTATGGGGATCCGAATCTCCGGCAACCGCGGACTAAGCTGCCGTTAATTACCCCTCGCCTTTGGGGCGAAAGAACCTCCGATTAACGGGTTAAACTAGTCATGCGAACTCAATGTGCAGTGTACGTGTGTTTTATTTTGAAGGGGGTTTAAATATATCGGGAGCCACGCAGAGTTTTTACGGGGGTCCCGCTACCCGGATAGCGGGCTGGGGGTCAAGGGGGCCAGCAGCCTCCTTGCGGGGTGCGGGGCAGCACCCCGTTAGAATTTTTTTCTAACAGGGACAGTGTCGTGGAGTATGTGTGTATGTACATAAGTATACATATGTATGTATATACATATATATATATAAAGGGGGGAAAAGACATCCAAAGGATGCATGGGGGCAGCACCTTGGACGCTGTGCGCCTAGGTGCTGTGTGCTCAGGCACTAGAGTGCCACGTATCGGCATATGGGCACTCTACGCTTGAGCGCTAGGCGCTTGCGCGCTAGCGCGCCACGTGTCGACACGTGAGCATTTTGCGCTTCAGCGCTTGACGCTCGAGCGCAAGTGCGCACGTGTCGGCACGGGGGCGACTTGCGCTTGAGCGCTGGGCGCTTGAGCGCAAGCGCGCCACGTGTCGGCACCGGGGCGACTTGCGCCTGAGCTCCTGCGCTTGAGCGCAAGCGCGCCACGTGTCGGCACGCGGGCGCTCTGCGCTTGAGCGCTGGCAAGGAAAAGAGGCTTTTAGCCTAAAAAATTTCTCGGAAGAGAAATCAGGGAGGAGTTGGACTCCTGATGTGTTGTTTTTTGGGGGGGTTAGTGAAAGAGGCTCTTCTTCCTCCTCTGTTAGCTGGATCTTGAAGATCAAGAGATATGGGATTTTTAAAAATCTCTTCTTTTTGAGATCTAATGGAAGATCCGAGTTCCCCTTTATGGGTTTTGTGGTGAAAAGCTAATTTGTTTTATAAAAAGAAGAGTAAAACTCTTGATTTAGTTCAAGAGAAAGAAGAAGGTTTTTGGAACCTTGAAGAAGGAGAAAAGATCTCAGATCTGAAAAAATTTTAGAGAGAGAAAAGTTGTGAGATATTTTCATTATCTTTGCTTTTATAGGCTATACACTTTACACATAGCCCCTTGGGCTTCACAAAATGGCATTTTTGCCTATCCCATGGCTCATGTGCCATTTCTTTTTGCACATAAGCAATGGGCTTTACAAAAATTTGGTTTTATGCCTATTTTTCTTACATTTATCCATAAAATAAAATAAAAGAAATGCAACAAAATAATTTATTACAAAATTTTTATCTTGGCATGAGGGGAGGCCGGCCGCTTCATGTTCGGGCTCGACCCGGGCATGGGCCCACTGGATCTGGGCTTGGGCCCACTTGGATTGGGGTTGACTTTGATTTTGACTTGGTCAACCGGGGTGTAAATTTTTACCCCAACAAATTGCCCCCTATCAATAAATGCACACCACATATGTGGGTCGTGTGCATGAAATTGATGGATCTTCTTTCACGTAGAGGCGACTTGATTCGGTTCCCACCTTTTGGGAAGCTGGCACTGCCCTTTTTACGACATGGACGGTCGATGCGGCCCTTTTTGCGACTTAGACGGTCGGTTCTGCCCTTTTAGCGACGTGGACGGTCGGTGCTGCCCTTTTAGCGGCGTGGACGGTCGGTTCTGCCCTTTTTGCGACTTGGATGGTCGGTGCTGCCCTTTTAGCGACGTGGACGGTTGGTTCTACCCTTTTTGCGACTTGGACGGTCGGTTCTACCCTTTTAGCGACGTGGATGGTCGGTTCTGCCCCTTTTGCGACTTGGACGGTCGATTCTGCCCTTTTTGCGACTTGGACGGTCGGTTCTGCCCTTTTTGCGACGTGGATGGTCGGTGCTGCCCTTTTAGCAACGTGGACGGTCGGTGCTGCCCTTTTAGCGATGTGGACGGTCGGTACTGCCCTTTTTGCCACTTGGACGGTCGGTTCTGCCCTTTTTGCGACGTGGACGGTCGGTGCTGCCATTTTAGCGATGTGGACGGTCGATGCTGCCCTTCTCGCGACTTGGACGGTCGGTGCTGCCCTTTTTACGACTTGGACGGTCGATGCTGCCATTTTAGCGACTTAGACGGTCGGTTCTGCCCTTTTTGCGACGTGGACGGTTGGTGCTGCCATTTTTGCGACGTGGACGGTCGATTCTGGATTTGATTTGCCCCACTTCTTGCGGCGTCAGGGATGAAGTTGACTTGTTTCCGAGGTGGAATTTGATTCTGCCAGGGAGGTCATTGGTTGTTTGACTTGATGTGATTTGGGTTGACATCAGCATCGCTACGCTGGAATATGGTACCAGGAGCAAATCATCATTTATCATGACAGGATTTGGGGATTTTGGTTTTGGTTTGGCATCAGCATCGCTATACTGGAATATGGTACCAGGAGCGAATCATCATTTGCCGTGAGGGAATTTCCCCCGTTCCCAGTTTAACGACTTAGGGGTCATCTGTTCCCAGTTTAACGACTTAGGGGTCTATTGGATTGGAGTTTGGGATTTTGGGGTTAGGGTAGGCATCAGCGTTGCTAACACTGAAGCACACGTGCCAGGAGCAATTCATCATTTGCCTATTCCTGTTGGGGAGTGATGGCTTAGGAGACAGGTTTAGGTCCCTATCACCTAAGGCTTTTCAATTTTATGGGCCGTGAGGGTCCCATAAAAGCATTTTCTCCCTACGAGTCGTAAGGATCCCGCAGGTGTATTTTCTCCATAGGAGTCATGAGGACTCCTAAGTGTGTTTTTCCTTTATGAGTCGTAAGGATCCCACAAAGGTTTGTTCTCCTCATGTATCGTGAGGACACATGAGTGGGTCTTCTCAATGGAGCATAATTCCAAAGGCGGAGACCAGCCGTGTAACTGGTGATTGTGGTGGGGCATGGGTATGACGAGAATTATTTAAGCCCGTGGATTGTATACGGCAGTCAATTTGGGGACTGGCCGTAGGGCTGGAGAATTTTGAGAAATTGGATTTTGGTTGGCGTCTGCATCGCTACACTGGAATATGGTACCAGGAGCGACTCATCATTCGCCGTTGCCCGTTGGGGAACGATGGCTTAGGAGACAGGTTTGGGTCCCTATCACCTAAGGCTTTTCAATTTTATGAGCCGTGAGGGTCTCATAAAAGCATTTTCTCCCTACGAGTCGAGAGGATCTAGCAGGTGTATGTTCTCCTTAGGAATCGTGTGGATTCCTAAGTGTGTTGCTCCTTTGTGAGTCATAAGGATCTCCTGCAGGAGTTTTCTCCTCACAAGGTCGAGAGGACTTTGCGAGTGTATTCATCTCTTTTCATGAGTTTGCGCCCTTTCGGGTTTTCACAAACTCGCCGGTAGTCCTGCTGTTTTTACTCACGGAGCCCTTTCGGGTTTTCATCCGTGCCCGTTTTGCTTGTGGACATACCTTTTTTTTTCTTTTTTTTTCTTTTCTTTTCTTTTCTTTTTTTTTGCCGCTGGTGGGACTTTAAAAGTAGTCTCACTGGCAGGATTTGGGAGAGATAGGGGTCATTTACGCCCGTGGATTGTATACGGTTTTGCAGGATGTATGATCCAGACCGTAGGGCTGGTGTGCTCAATTCTCCTGCTACTTGGAGCATTCACGTGTAGTATTTTTTTAGATATCGGCCATTGATGGGTGGCATGGGACTTTCTCCCTCGACACTTATTAGTTGGTAGGATCCTCCGTCGAACACTTTCTCAATGACGTATGGTCCTTCCCAGTTTGGCTCGAATTTTCCCTTGGCATGTCGATTAAGGATGATCGATCTTTTGAGGACCAACACCAATTCACCTTTCTTGAAAGCGCGGAGACGGGTTATCTTGTCATAGGCCCATGACATTTGGGCTTGGTATAGCTCCAGATTTTGCTGTACCGCGAGCCTCTTTTCTTCGAGGGCATCAAGCTCTTCAAGTCGAAGGATCACGTTTTCCTCCTCCGTCAACTCGTGTTGAACGGCCATTCTTAAGCTTGGAACTTCGACTTCGAGGGGGAGGACCGCCTCCACTCCGAAGAGCAATGAGTATGGAGTGGACTGTGTTGGAGTACGGTGCGTGGTACGATATGCCCACAACGCCTCATGAAGTTTGAGATTCCAGTCTCTCTTGTTGGCTGAAGCATTTTCCTCAGGAGCTTGCATAGAGTCTTATTGAAGGCTTCGGCTAGCCCATTGGCTCTTGGATTATAGATGGAAGAATATCTCCAGTCTATCTTGTGCTGAGTAGCAAACCTTGAGACATTGAAGCTCTTGAAAGAAGGCCCACTGTCGGAAATGATTCTTCTTGGTGTACCGAAGCGGTATAAAATATTATGCTGGAAGAATGTCAGAATATCTTTTGTGTTGACTTCTTTTAGCGGGACAGCTTCAGCCCATCTGGAGAAGTTGTCTGTCGCAGCCAATATGAACCGGTGGCCTTTGGATGACGGAGGATCAATTGGGCCAACAATGTCGGTGCCCCAGACTTCGAAGGGCCACGACGCCACCGTAGGATGCAACGGATTGGGATGCTTGTGAATGAAATCACCATGAATTTGGCAGATCTGACATTTCTTTGCATGCTCTCCGCAATCCCGTATCATGGTGGGCCAGTAATACCCAAGTCGTTTGATTTGAAGTCGCATCTTGGGGCCAGATTGGTGAGCACCGCAAACGCCCGAGTGAACATCTTTCATGACCTTTTGGGCCTCGGCCAATGACAGACACCTGAGCCAGAGTTGGTCATATGACCTGCGGTATAACATGTCATTTACAAACGCGTATCGGAGAGCTCTTTTCTTCAGCTGAATCCTCGCAGATTTTTCTTCGGGCAGCTTGTCGTATCGGAGGTACTCTATGAAGGGTTCTCTCCAATCGGGCTCGTCTTGGATGATCGAAGCTTCTTCCGCAGGACTGCTCTTCTGTTCCGCTCTTTCCTATTCTCGTAGAGAGACTGGGGTAGAATTTGCCGGCTCCTGACTGTGATCAGAATTTTGTCCATATCAGGATCAGCCAGCTCCTTGGCCAAGCGAGCGAGTACATCAGCCTTTCCGTTCAACGCTCTAGGGACTCTCGTTAGTTCAATATGAGTGAACCGTTTCATGAGTTCCACCACTCGGCCTCTGTACCGAGCTAATTTAGGTTTGTATATCTTATAATTGCCGCTTACTTGGTTGACGACAAGCTGGGAGTCACCGTAAACCCATAGCCGAAGGATTTCCATTTCTATGGCGAGCTCCAAACCAGCTATCAGAGCTTCATACTCAGCTTCGTTGTTCGTTCGAGGCTCGGTGAGAGCGAAAGAACGCCGTAGGGTTCCCATTGATGGTGTGATGAACACCAATTCTATCCCTGCTTTTATCTTCGGGACGCATGATTTACTGGAGGTCCTTATTGATGAGGCTCCATCGAAGTAGAGCTCCCAACATGGCTCATCTTCCTCGAGGTGCAGCACTTGTTCGTCGGGTAACTCACAATTTAGCAGCGACCCTTCTGGTATGATATGAGCAGCGAGAAAGTCTGCAAGAGCTTGCCATTTTACTGCTTTCTGAGGAGTGTAAACTATGTCAAACTCAAGTAGCATAACAGCCCATCTTGCCATTCTGCCGGCTAGGCTCGCTCTGGTCATCAAGTGTTTGAGCGGGTCGACCTTGGAGATCAGCATAACCCGATGAGCGAGCAGATAGTGCCTCAGCTTCTTCACAGCAAATATCAGAGCCAGGCATTGCTTTTCGATTGGGGAATAGTTGTGTTCCGCCCCGACTAGAGTTCGACTGAGGTAGTAGAGGGCATTTTCCTTTCCCTCCTCGTTATTCTGGGCAAGGAGCGTACCGAGTGACTCATCTAGCGTGGCAATGTAGAGAATCAACGGTTTATTTGGAATGGGAGCGGCCAGCACTGGAGGGTGCAACAAGTACCGTTTGATGCTTTCGAACGCTGCTTGACATTCGGCATCCCAGATAAAAGGAGCTCCTTTCTTCATGAGCTTTGAGAAGGGCCTACATCTCCCCGATAAATTTAAGATAAACCTCCGTATATAAGCAAGCTTGCCTTGAAAAGATCTTAGCTGCGTCAGACTCTTCGGAGGGGGCATCTCCATGATGGCCTTTATCTTTGATGGGTCAACTTCGATCCCTCGATGTCGGACTATGAAGCCCAGGAATTTTCCCGACGACACGCCAAAAGCGCATTTCAGAGGATTCATCTTTAGGTCATATTCCCTCAGTCTGGTGAGAACGGTCCTAAGATCTTGGATATGATCGGCCTTGGTTTTAGTCTTAATGACCAGATCGTCAACATAACATTCGACGGCTTTATGAATTAGGTCATCGAAGATATTGGTCATTGCCCTTTGATATGTAGCACCTGCGTTCTTCAGTCCGAACGGCATCACCTTGTAGCAATATATTCCGATCGGGGTTCGAAATGCTGTGTGCTTCTCATCCTCAGGCGACATCTTGATCTGATTGTATCCAGACGAGCCATCCATAAAGGTGAACAGCTCGTAATTTGAGGTGTCATCGACCATCATTTCCATGATCAGTAGCGGAAAGTCGTCTTTAGGACATGCCTTGTTGAGGTCCCTGAAATCAACACAAACTCGGATCTGCCCATTTTTCTTCTTCACTGGGACTATGCATGCGATCCAGTCCGCATATTTCTCTTCCCTGATGAAGCCAGCATCGATGAGCTTCTTAGTTTCCTTGATGACCTTTTCTTCTAGTTCCCTTCTCATTCTTCGAGGAGCTTGTTTGACTGGCTTAACATCAGGAGATATAGCCAGCTTATGCACGGCTACTTCAGGGGAAAGACCTGGCATTTCTTTGTATGTCCACGCGAAGCAGTCGACGAACTCATGCAGCAGGGCAATTATCTACGCTTTCATTTCCTCTGACAAGAGCGAGCTGATGTAGGTCGGCCTTGGATTATCGGGCGTTCCTAAGTCAATCTCGGTTAGCTCGTCAAAGGTTGCTTGTCCGCCATCTTCGAGCTCTTGAGGAGCTTCTTCTGGCTCGGCTATCTCGTCATCATCATTTGATCTTTCGCTGTCCTTACCAACATGGATCATGTAGCACGTTTTGGGATCAGGTTGAATGTAGCCTATGCCCCGTCTATCTGGAATTTGTCCATCGATGAGTGCTCGGACCTGGGGAGGATACCATAGCCCTTCGTAAAACTTTGCTTCGGACTCCGTTTGATATAACCGGCATCCGCACTTCTTAAAGTATTCTCGCATCTCGGGCACATAGTATCTGGGATTGAGGACGGCTCTTATGCCTCTCTCATAGGGAAGGCACGTGACAGAAAGATCGCCCGGGTGCACAACGGGGTTTGACCTATAAAACGGGATGCCCTTCTATCCATTTTTCCTCCCGGGCACGTAGAAAGTTTTCAGCTGGTTCACGGTAGAGACTGACAATGCGTCGAGCTCTTTGCACATCCGTTCCGGCACCCTTGTGATGGACAGGGACCCTTCTGCGACTTCGAAGGTCTCTCGTAGTTTCGCTTGCTGCATGGGGGGCCAATCTACACAGCTGTTGCACGGCAGGTCCTCTTCTTCTGACTCTTCAGTGTCACTGCCAAGATGAGGACGGACTTTGCTGCTAGATGGGCCTTCAGTAACAGATTCGTCCGTATCGCTGCCGAAACGAGGGCAAGTTTTACGGAAGGACGGGCTTCCAGCGTCGGACTCATCAGTGTCGCTGCCGAAATGCGGGCGCACTTGGGCGTTTTTGCTTTTGAAAGTGATAGCCGGCGTATATTTGCTTTTGAGTCTTGGGGCCGGTCTATCCTCAGTCGGTTGTGGCTTAGCATTTTGGTGGTTCATAAAGTACCGAGAATCTTCATAGCGGACTTCATGCACACTGAACGGCTGGATGTCTCCGTTGATGCGTTTTTCTTCGCCATTTTTAGTATACTTCATGCATTGATGGAGAGTTGACGGGACGATGCCGTAATCGTGGAGCCACGGCCGTCCCAAGAGAATCTTATAAGATGTGTCGGCGTCGATCACGTATATCTTAGCTTCAGTTTGCAGATCCCCGAATTTGATTGGCAAAGCTATAGACCCCAGAACTTGCTGGCAATTTTGGTTGAAGCCTTGAATGACAATCCTTTCCCTTGACAGGTGTCGGACATCCATTGACAAACTCTTCAGAATTCGCAAGTTCATGATGTTTACTGAGGACCCCGGATCAATCAATATGCGATTAATTCGATCTCCGTCACTGTACCCGGTCACGTAAAGTGGCCGATTATGCTCAGCCGTTCCCAGTAGCAAGTCTTCATCCTTAAATGTGACTGCGGCGGCATGCAAAGCGTGCTGGGCTTCTTTCATATTAATTTCCGCAAAGTGAGCCTGATACCGCTCGGGGTTTTGTAGAGCGTGAATGAGAACATCTCTTAGCTCCTTAGATAGGACCAAGGCGTCGTAGATACTCAGGAGAGACGGAAGCTTCCGGAGATGTGCCAAGACATTATAGTCCACCGAGGAAGGACTTATATTTTCATCAGCCGGTTCTCTGCCATCTTCTTCATTAGCGACTTGTTTTTCCTTCCCTTTTGGGACGTTGCCCTGATTTGGCGGTAGAGCCCTGCCGCTTCTGAGCTAGATTTGATTGGCCTTTGTGGTGAGCTCCTCGTCCTCTTCGGGAAAACAGAGCTCATCCTCGGAGTCGCTGCCAAGATGGATGGCGTAGTAAGTCACTACTGGGATCTCTTCATTGGAGTCTTCTTCTAACTCCTCCAGAATTTCAGCCGCTTGTACAGGGAAGAACTCCTTCAATTGAATCAATGTTCTTTCCTTTTGTTCATATTCTTCGAGGGAATCGATATATTTTTGAATGGTCGATCTCCCTGCAGACTCTGTTTCGCGCCGAGCTGCACTTTTCTTCTTCTTGAACTTCTTGGATTTTGAGCCTGATGGAGCCGCATTGGCAGCTGGACTGGTAGGCTTCTTCTGCCCTTCCCATTCCGTCCTGGGTTCTTTCCGAAGTAGCTTTATCATCTTCTTCGTCTTATTAGATATGTGTGTACTCCACGGAGGCCGCGATGAGTCCGTTTCATTTCTCGGGACAGCGGGTTCGGCTGTCTGCTCTCAGAAGGCTTCAACTTCTGTCTGTATAAAGTTGGTGGTTGCAACTTGATTGTTCACCAATACACTTTTGGACAGCTCGATCTCTCCAGCCTTGTACTGCTTCTCGGCCCAGTCTTTGAAGATATAGCAATCCTCGATCGCATGGCTCACTACTCGGTGGTACGGGCAATACAGAGGATTGTCGGTCATTTTTGCTTCTTGGGGTCTTTTCGACTCCGGCAATTGTAGGCCGTTGTTCAAGGCATCTTTAAATATCTTGCGGACCTTGTCCTTTCTGAAAGAGTAAACTTTGTTCTTTTTCTCCTTTAGGGAAGGCCCATCTCTCCCAGCAATGGCTTTCGAGACCGGTTGGTTTTGGATTCGCCCGCCTTTCGCTTTTCTTCATTGTCGGAGGCATTGAAGACATTGGTACTGCTGGAACTCCTGCTTCTACGGTTGTCGTCCCGCTTGCTTTTCCAGGTTTTGTCTCTCTGAGAGTCCGGCGGGGACTCTTGCTTCGAGTGTTCCAGCATTTGGACTTTCTTGGTTAGCTCCTGAAATGTCTTGAGGCCCGCTGTACACAAGAATGGGACCATCCAATTGCTGAGGTTCCCAATGAGAAGGCTGACGGACTGGTCCTGCTCCAGCGGCGGTTCGCACTTGACTGTGAGATTACGCCATCGGGCGATAAAGTCGGTGTTGCTTTCATTCTTCCCCAGCTTGGTCCTCACAAGGTCGGCAATGAAGATTTTATCACTGACACTCATGAACCTTTGCCAAAACAGGGACTCCATTTGGGCAAAGGTAATGACGGACCCATCCGGTATACTCGCATACCAGTCGAAGGCGACGCCGGTCAGGCTGTTGACAAACTGAAGAAGAAGGAGCGCGTCATTCCCCTCTGTATTGCCGCACGATGCTTTGAAGTGGGCGACGTGCTGATTTGCATTCCCCGTTCCATCAAATCTTCCGAACTTAGGAATGACATAGCCGCTTGGGAACTCAATCAGATCGTACTGCGCGGGATATGGCCACCCACTACTGCCGATTTCTTTCTGAGCTTCAGCTTCGGCCACCAATGTTTTAACCTTGCTGGTGACCAAATCCATTATCCGATCCTGTGTTAGCGGGAAAGTGCTATCTGGGGCCAAGGCGTCCCCAGAAGCGGAATGTGGCCGGCTTTCATGCGGCTCGACCAGTCTTGGTCCCAAAGGAATAGGCATTGGCTGCCTCGGATTGTCATCACCCGGCTGATTAGTAGCGGCTTATGTCTGATTGGGAGGCGCTCGAGCAATTTGAGCCGTAAGCTGCATCACCACGTTCATTAAGTCGTCAATCTTCAAATAGAGCTTGGCCATCTCTTTATCTTTGCTCCTGAGCTGTTTTCGAAGCTCTTGAAGCAGCTCTTGCTCCGCAGTCCTGGGGCGGAAAGTCAGCTCTTCCTCGCTGTCCGAGCTTGACTCTACATGGACCGAGGGGTCTTTCTGCCTATCATCCTCATCGAGAGGGTTTTCTTCATCTAGCGGGGGCAGCTGTTCTTGGGCGGCGGCAACCACATTCAGGCTAGATTGGGCTTGGGATATGGTGGCCCCATCCTTTCTTTTGCTGCGAAGGTTGTCGCTAGGGCACCCGCTCGCCATATAGACCGTATGGATGATATATCCGGCCGTCTTTCTATCATTGGCGGCTGATTTCACGGATCGCTGTCTTGACCCCCTTGCTTCGGTAGCTGGTAGTCGATTGAAGGCGGCTGGCCTAACCAGGTTCTTGAATGGTGCTGGCGCTTCTCTTCTGGATTTGCCCCGCTGCTTTCGTGCGGCACAGAGCGCCTGATAGACCCTTGAAGAGACAGTGTCATACTTTTTCTGTTGGGGCCGGAACACGTCTCTTTGTAGCACTGTTTGGACCGCTGTCTTCTTGATTCTGGCGGTCATGGCATTTTTCTGAACCCACTTCAGAGGCTCAAAGGAATTGCTGATTCTTACGTCCGACTCAGCCGTCGTCGCAGGGCAACCCTGCACTTGGAACTTTACGCGATTCCATTTGGCCGAAGCCCTGGCCCTCTTGTTGGCTCGATACCTGAGTCGCTTCTGCCTTAACTTTTCTGTTCTAAGCGCCTGGCAGACTTCGGCTCTTTGGGAAGACGCCACAGACCGGGCGATGGAGGACCTTGGAGATACGCTCCATTGCGCATTTGTTAGAGTCATCGCCTGAGTTCGTCTGCGACATTTGATATTGCCCTTCGCACCGGAAGTCTTGCCCCCGGCTGGAGCGCCAGGGAGTCGTTCAGACACCATCTTAAGTTTCGGTTGTGGTGCCTTAGCAATCACAACATTCGGCCCCTTGCCCCTTGGGACCGGCTTGGCCACCTGTTCCGCCGGGATTTCCACCAGATGAGCGCTTCCAGCAGGGTAGATGATGACGGAGCCAAACTGGCGGGGAGGTTCCTCTCACTGTCGACTGAGGCTTGCGGGAAGAACCACACGAGCGTTGATCTTGACCACGTACGGAATCGGGGTCACGTTGGAAGCTGAATTCGTCTGGGGAGACATTGCCGTCGAAGGTTGATTGCTGCACGAAAAAAACATAATTTCAGTATAGGCAATCGATATGTATATTGATTGAGTTCGCATGAACGTTTAACCCGAAATATGGGAGGAGAGATTGGTCCCACCGGGCGTGCCAGAATCTGTAGGGTGTTTTTTGTCACCCCATTGAGATGGGAATATGCGTGCTTGTCAGGCGCATTACAGATTCCTCCTGCCTAGGGTAGGCCGGGGTTTAATGATTGTGGGGATCCGAATCTCCGGCAGCCGCGGACTAAGCTACCGTTAATTACCCCTCGCCTTTGGGGCGAGGGAACCTCCGATTAACGGGTTAAACTGGTAATGCGAACTCAATGTGCAGTGTACGTGTGTTTTGTTTTGAAGGGGGTTTAAATATATCGGGAGCCACACAGAGTTTTTACGGGGGTCCCACTATCCGGATAGCGGGCTGGGGGTCAAGGGGGCTAGCAGCCCCCTTGCAGGATGCGGGGCAACGTCCCGTTAGAAATTTTTTCTAACAGGGACAGTGTCGTAGAGTATGTGTGTATGTACATAAGTATACATATGTATGTATATACATGTATATATATATATAAAGGGGGAAAAGGACATCCAAAGGGTGCATGGGGGCACACCTTGGGCGCTGTGTGCCTAGGTGCTGTGCGCTCAGGCGCTAGAGTGCCACGTGTCAACACGTGGGCGCTCTGTGCTTGAGCGCTGGGCTCTTGCGCGCTAGCGCGCCACGTGTCGGCACGTGAGCGTTTTGCGCTTCAGCGCTTGACGCTCGAGCGCAAGTGCACCACGTGTCGGTACAGGGGCGACTTGTGCTTGAGCGCTGGGCGCTTGAGCGCAAGTGCGCCACGAGTCGGCAAGGGGGCAACTTGCGCCTGAGCGCCTGCGCTTGAGCGCAAGCGCGCCACTTGTTGGCACGGGGGCGACTTGCGCTCGAGCTCTTGTGCTTGAACGCAAGCGCGCCACGTGTCGGCACCGGGACGACTTGCGCCTGAGCGCCTGCGCTTGAGCGCAAGCGCGCCACGTGTCGGCACGCGGACGCTCTGCGCTTGAGCGCCGGCGAGGAAAAAAAAGCTTTTAGCCTAAAAAAAATTTTCTCGGAAGAGAAATCATGGAGGAGTTGGACTCCTGAATGTGTTTTTTTTTTTAGGGTTTAGTGAAAGAGGTTCTTCTTCCTCCTCTGTTAGCTGGATCTTGAAGATCAAGAGATATGGGATTTTTAAAAATCTCTTCTTTTTGAGATCTAATGGAAGATCTGAGTTCCCCTTTATGGGTTTTGTGGTGAAAAGCTAATTTGTTTTATAAAAAGAAGAGTAACACTCTTGATTTAATTCAAGAGAAAGAAGAAGGTTTTTGGAACATTGAAGAAGGAGAAAAGATTTCAGATCTGAAAAAATTTTAGAGAGAGAAAAGTTGTGAGATATTTTCATTATCTTTGCCTTTATAGGCTATACACTTTACACATAGCCCTTTGGGCTTCACAAAATAGCATTTTTTCCTATCCCATGGCTCATGTGCTATTTCTTTTTGCACATAAGCCATGGGCTTTACAAAAAATTGGCTTTATGCCTATTTTTCTTACATTTATCCATAAAATAAAATAAAATAAATGCAACAAAATTTTTATCTTGGCATGGGGGGAGGCCGGCCGCTTCATGTTCGGGCTCGACCTGGGCATGGGCCCACTGGATCTGGGCTTGGGCCCACTTGGCTTGGGGTTGACTTTGATTTTGACTTGGTCAACCGGGATGTAAATTTTTACCCCGACACTGGCCTTCGCTTCCTGCTTTCCTCCCTGTCTTGACTCATTCTTTCCCATGCGGGTTAAACTCTCCTTCGGAGCAAGAGCTAGAACTTTTCATTCATATTACATACCAGAGACTCTTAGTCTCGATCGATATAAAACGATGTCCGGATCAAAACCTTAAAATCAGAAAGGTCGTATGCTTTCTCGCAATATACGAACTGATGAGATGATGTCCGAATTCAGCCATGGTGGCTCGACGAATGGGGTTACTCACTTCTTTACGTGCTTTGGTGATTCACTCGCTTGACCGAATCAATCTACCTGGGTGGAAGTCAGAGTCATCACGGGGAATGTTCGTTTGATGTTTACTACATCCCCGCTCACGCGACTCAAACAGCAGGCTAAAATGTTGGCTTGATCTATTCCTCACGTATATAAAGAATGAAAGTGATCTTATATCTTATATGTAGGTGCTTGTACTTTCTTTTCATTCGAAATTCTTATACGATAGGTGTAATACCCAGTCCCTATAAATAATTATTGTATTTTAATAAATAAGTCTCCAAATATTTTCCCCAAATTTTCTATAAATTTTCCATATTTTTCCCAATTAAATTACCTTACTCTAATTCAATCTAATCCCTTTAAACTTTCCTAAACCCATTCCCCAGCCCAGCCCAACTATCCTTTTTTCCATTTTTTCCTTTTCTTTTTCTTTTTTCCCTTACCCAGCCCACTCCCAATCCCGGCCCGGCCCACTCTCAAAACCCCAGCCCTTCCCTCATCACCCGACCCGACTCCTCACTACCCGACCCGCTTCCCCTTCTTCCTCCCTCTCCACCATTTTCCCGCTCGTTTTCCCCTGCCTCGCGACCGCTTCTTGCGCGCACACCCACGCCTCACACCCACGCCCTGCGACGCGCGCCGCCCTCAACAACCCAACGGTCGCTTTCCCACGACCCGCTCACCCATGACTCCCATCTCCCTCGCCCATGTCTCGCCACTCTCCCGTGAGACTCGCTCCCCTCAAAAACCGCGATCCCCATCGCCTCCTCTACCACTCCCTCTTGTTCTCCTTCCCTCACTCTCAATCTCCCTCACTCACTGCCTCACCCGACCCCGTCCTTGCTCCCGCCGCGACGACGAGCCCTCTTCTCTCTTCGTCGCCTCCGTCTTCCTACCCCCTCACCAAGCTTCCCCACTGCGAGCTCCATCACCGCCGGCGACAACCTTGCTCCCCTCTACAACCCCGAGCTCTCCTCTCTCCTCTCTCCACAAAACTCCCGAGATCTCCCCTCGCCTGCACACCACAGCTCGACGAACCCTGCATCGAGAAAACCCATCACCATCGCCTCCCTGAGCTCCTGCCCCATCGCCGACGAGCCACCCTGCCTCACCATCGACGCCTCACCGTTCTCGTCACTGTCCCCGTCACCACACCTCGCTGGCACTTCAGCTGCTCTGCCACCGCCTCCTCTCACCACTAACCTCCGGCTCCCCTAACGCCCACACCTAAGGCCCGAGCTCGCATCGCCACCTTTCCCAAGCTGCGACCCCTGCCAGCAGTCCTCGTCGTCGAAGCTCCACCCCTCACTGTCGCCCTAGTACCACCGAGAACCCCCTTCATCGCCACCTTCATCCTCAATTCCGACCACCAACCAGAGCCCCTCGCCTGCATACCCCGACGCCCGAGCTTCCCACCTCGTCGAGGTCGTCCCTGGATCGTCGGAGCCTCCTCTGACCGCCTCTATTCCCGAGCCTCCTCCACTGCAAAGGTAACACAAAGCCACTGTCGTACCACGTCGCCAGAGCCAGAGCCTATTGACTCCAGCCGATGTCCAAGCTCGCTGCCGCCGCCTTGCTGTTGTCGTGCTACGCGTGTATCGCATTCGTGTCATTGCCGCTGCCGTACCGTCATCGACATGTCGTTAGGCAAGTATATTACTGCTTCATGCTATTAGTTCGTATTTAAATCATTTTAGATATTAATATCGTATATATACATCTCGTGCGAGCCAATGAATACAAGTGTTTGATACGAAACTATATGTGAAAACCTGTCTTTAAATGGCAGAACTTATGATCATTAAACCCGCCCATTGTTTACCGATATTTTGTAGAAATTTAGTTGAAAACCACGGTCGTTTCACCTATGTAATGCTGCTCCCGATAATCTTTACGAAACCTGATTTTCCTGAACATGCTAGACCGTTAAATGCACGTTAAATCTTTTACGAATCGGTTTTTGGCGTTCACTGGCTTGTATCGAAACCAACAGAATAAGCTGCAGAACCCTATTTTTGATACCTAAATTTGAACTAGTTATGATAGAGAAAACTGCGGAGAATTACGATTCTGGACTGCAGTCCAGAGCGGTAATTCCAGACAACACCTGTATTTAATTCACTGTTTTTCCTTGCTCAAATGCAGAAATGTGCGGAACCCTATATCGTTAATAATAGAATTTATTTAGCTTCCTTACCCCACTGGTCTCACTAGATTCCTTAACCGTATGATATTTTTAACACATTTTATAATGTCGACGCGTCTAGCTGAATTCTGCAGTGACAGATTTTACACATCAACCTAAATCTGGCCATAACTCCCTGTGGATATAGGATATTACTGATCCTCCAATTGAGTTGGAAACCTATCTGATAATCATAAATATTATTCAGCTATAGCGTCGCCTAATTACGATCCCAACTGGGATTAAAATATGTTACGAAACGGACTTCCAATTCTGAAATCGGATTTCCAGCTGTGAATACTTAAATTGAAATGGCCGCATTTAGCGAACCTGAAACCCGATTGATGCGAAACCAATTTTGATGGATAGATAATTAAACATACTGCTTACCACTTTTATATTGTTTCGTTTAATTTTGCATGTATGATTTATTGTGAATTATGCAAGTGGTAGGACACTGACTGATGATATTCTATTCATATCGTAATTATTGTATTCTCATCATATCCTGTACATGTCATTGCATTGGTAACCTAGTGATCATGTGCATTACCCAGTGTTAGGTATTAGTGTTCTGATTGTGGCAAGTATGTAGTGATAAAGTGTGAATGAATAAGTGAAAGTGACACGTACTTGTACACAATCAGCGGACCCGGTTGATTTATTGCATTGTCGACGTCTATGGGACATATATAAGTGTAACTATAACTGGAATGAGACGGTTATGGAGCACTTATATTAGTTTCATAGGTAAGGCACCAAACACTGTCCATTTATCTTGGGTATCAATCGAGACATGCTTGATGGAGATCTTGTCTCCAGTTCTCGCGTAGACTTGTCATGGACCGACTAATATTTTAGTTTATGGTTGGCGTTTGATATAGACCACGAGGTATGGGGTAGTTTGAGTGTGAGTTCAACGGAATCTCGGGAGTCCCATTGCCGGCACATACAGCGATTCTGGAGATATATGGGTGATATTACTGATTATTAGCGAGCGACTCGGGCCCGTGTTCCCTTGCCCCTGGGGCACTACCCTTGGGTGGGGGATACGCACGAGTAATTGACTCTCACACTTGGACTGACGATAGGTTTAGCGACCTGGACAGTGATACTTAAAGACTAATAGGTTTAGTGGCATGCATTGATTACTGACTAATACACCTGCCTTACTGTTTACCCACTTTACTGTTTACCTGTACTGGCTCCTTCATAATCATATCATCACTTCATGCTTATTGTTTCATATTCATCATTATTACACTTGTTACACGTGTATATATATTTATCGCTATTGTGTCGCTCTGACGACCTGAGTATGCATGCTCAGAGTGAGAAGTGGATTTAGCTCGGACCTGACGTATCTCGAGGATATTACGGACATCTTGATCAGCGACCCAGAGCTATACTTCCTTGATCTCTATCTGGTTAGTTCTTTGTATTTGTTTTGATTTAGTGACTGCATTTCTCATTACCTGTGCATTGATTACTGATTACCACGTAAAGCTAGATACCGAAGTGTGACTATGGCAGGATATTTCCTCGACCGTAGGAGCATGGCTGGCCTTGTCAACCCCTCGTATTCCGTATTTTGGGAAGCAGGGCATGACATGGTTTTGTTGGTATCAGAGCCAGGTTTAGAATGGGATTACAGTTTCCATGTAGGGCTTGATAATCTAAGACATCCCTCGGTCTAGATTGTAAACTTGTTATTCTTGATCTTGATTCACATAGTGTGTTCTACTATACATTTTGATCCATCGGCTAGAGTTTTGGGTGACTTAGTAGAGTTATGTGATTGTAATTATGAACTGCAGTATAGTTACAATACTGTACTCTGTTTGAGTGAATTGGAGTTCTACACTTGATTCCCACTCGATTGAGTTTCACTCACCACCTATTCTTGCTTCGTTTTATACCTTATTCTGATTCTTATATCTTTTACCTTATGCCGTCCTAAAATTGTTGTTTCAGGACCATGTCATCTAACGACTCTTCTTCTATCTCCACTCCCCAAGGTCAGACCGTCGAGATTTTGAATGTACTGCAAGACCTGAAGAAAGCCCAGGAGCGAACGAACGACCTTTTAGCTGAAGGACTAAAAATGCAAATGGCTCAAGCACCAGCGGAAGCCTACAATCGTAAGAGAACCCCTGTTAAACAAGGAAAGGATGTGAAGATGAAGCGCCCATTTGTGCCTCATCAACGGAAGCAGCGGAGAGCTCAATACTGTGGATACTGTAAGAGACCAGGACACCTTCAGAGAGACTGTCGCAGCGCCAAAGGGCAGTGCCTGATTTGCGGATCCAACGAACATCTTGTCAATGGTTGCCCTAGAAAGAAGGAGCTGCAAGGAGGAGATTCGTCCACACTCTCCACTACTGCTAAGTGACTTGGTTATTTCGTAGTTCAAGCTTCGAGGATAGTACAGACCCAGCTCAAGATTCCACTCGCTTGACGAGAATGCAGCGGTCTAGATATCACCGAAGAATTATCATCTTTTCTGCTTTCAAAAAAAATATTTTCACTCTTTTGTAAATGTTTCCTTTCGTTTAAAATCTTATATCCGTTGAACTTTTTAGTTGAATGCAATAAAATTCTGAGTTGTGATGTATGTATCGTCCCTTTGCCACTCATTTTCCTTATACTGCTTATTGCATCAGTATTCTAAATTTTGATTTTTCAGTCCTTACCTACCGCATATTTTCCTTGTGCTCCGTATCCTCGGTTATTTTCTTGGTGTATTCCACTATCTGATCATGACTCTTTCTTTTCAGGCCATGGCCCACCCTGGAGCAGCGCCGCCTCTAGATGAGGACACACGGTCATGCGTTTCCTTGGACTGCATGCTGGTGAGTTCAGATGACGAGATCAACGGCCCACAGGTTATTTTCGGCAAAAGCGATTCCGAAGACGAGGGAATCGCAGCCCCAGAGGTCGACATGATCAGCGACTCTGACAACGAAGAAGAGGACTCCGAAGAGGACCCGATAGAAGAAGATCCCGAGGAGGACCCGATAGAAGAAAATCCAGGCGAGGAAGACCTTGAGGAGAATCCAGTGGAAGGAAATCCCGTGGAAGATGATCCAGAAGAAGAGAATCACGTGGAAGCATACCACGATGAAGAATCTCCAGCCAAGGAAGATGGACCAGAATAAGACCCCGTGGCAGAAGAACCTCCAGTGGCAATCCCGGCGAGGCGCTATGGAAATGGACTCCCCTATCTTAGCGCGCGAGCTTACCGTAATCTGCTGACGTGATTTATCTTTTTTCTCCTCTGGCCAAATAAATCTATGTATAGTTTATGGCCACCTTTTATCTTTCAAGAATGCCTTGTTTGAAATTTTCTGGAATAATAATAAAGTTTCTGAGTCCGCTAATCTTTTGATTATTGATTTGTATGATGCATTGACTGCTTTTCCCTCCCCAATAAATTTCTTTCCCTTCTGAGATTCATTACTATTCACCCTTGCACCTTGTGCTAACCCGACCTCAGCCTCTTCGACATTCAGATTGAAGTACCGCACCCCGACCTTTTTGAATGGACCATACTCTATTGTAATCCCTACCCTGGCTAGCCCTCATACATTATTGGTGCTATTCCTTATTACTGATCACATTCAATGATGTCGTTATTCAAAATTTAGTTTTCATTATTTTGTGTTTATCGAAGAATTACGTGTCATTAACTACTTCCGTTTTACTTATTCTTCACATTTTCAATGGCGCAAACGTATATCACACATACTGTTTTGCTTTATTATCTATTGTTTCGCCATATGGGTTTTCTCAAGTTATTTTAAAATTGTTTGATCGATATACTTATTCTAAAACACTTTAGCCTATCGGCAAACCCTTTACTATTGTTTGTTATTGCTATTTTATTCTCTGGTATTGTACATATAGTTTATCCTTATAGATGGTTCTGCCTTGTGCTTACTTAGACCTATCCTTTTAGTTGCGGTATTTGTTATACATATATAGACCTTGGATTTTTATCTAGCAACTTTTAAATAAATCACTATATGTTAGTGTTCGATGTTGTGGCTTTTCGCATATTATTTTATAGCTTATTGTTTATTTTGAATTTCGAGGACGAAATTTTCTTTAAGGGGGGTATGATGTAATACCCAGTCCCTATAAATAATTATTGTATTTTAATTAATAAGTCTCCAAATATTTTCCCCAAATTTTCTATAAATTTTCCATATTTTTTCCAATTAAATTACCTTACCCTAATTCAATCTAATCTCTTTAAATTTTCCTAAACCCATTCCCCAGCCCAGCCCAACAACCCTTTTTTCCTTTTTTTCCTTTTCTTTTTCCTTTTTCCTTTACCGAGCCCACTCCCAATCCCGACCCAGCCCACTCTCAAAATCCCAGCCCTTCCCTCATCACCCGACCCGACTCCTCACTACCCGACCCGCTTCCCCTTCTTCCTCCCTCTCCTCCATTTTCCCGCTCGTTTTCCCCTGCCTCGCGACCGCTTCTCGCACGCGCACCCACGCCTCGCATCCACGCCCTGCGACGCGCGCCTCCCTTAACAACCCAACGGTCGCTTCCCCACGACCCGCTCACCCATGACTCCCATCTCCCTCGCCCACGTCTCGCCACTCTCCCGCGAGACTCGCTCCCCTCAACAACCGCGATCCCCATCGCTTCCTCTACCACTCCCTCTCATTCTCCTTCCCTCACTCTCAATCTCCCTCACTCACTGCCTCACCCGACCCCGTCCTTGCTCCCGCCGCGATGACGAGCCCTCCTCTCTCTTCGTCGCCTCCGTCTTCTTACCCCCTCACCGAGCTTCCCCACTGCGAGCTCCATCACCGCCGACGACAACTTGCTCCCCTCTACAACCCCGAGCTCTCCTCTCTCCTCTCTCTCCTCTCTCTACAAAAATACCGAGATCTCCCCTCACCTGCACACCACAGCTCGACGAACCCTACACCGAGAAAACCCATCACCATAGCCTCCCCGAGCTCCTGCCCCATCACTGATGATCCACCCTGCCTCACCATCGACGCCTCACCGTTCTCGTCGCCGTCCCCGTCACCACACCTCGCTGGCACTTCAGCTGCTCTGCCACCGCCTCCTCTCACCACTAACCTCCGTCTCCCCTAACACCCACCCAAGGTCTGAGCTCGCATCGCCACCTTTCACGAGCTGCGACCCCCGCCGGCAGTCCTCGTCGTCGGAGCTCCACCCCTCACCGTCGCCCCAGTACCACCGAGGACCCCGTTCCACCGAGGACCCCGTTCATCGCCACCTTCATCCTCAACTCCGACCACCAACCAGAGCCCCTCGCCTGCATACTCCGATGCCCGAGCTTCCTACCTCGTCGAGGTCGTCCCTGGATCGTCAGAGCCTCCTCTGACCGCCGCTATTCTCGAGCCTCCTCCACTGCAAAGGTAACACAAAGCCACTATCGTACCACGTCGCCAGAGCCCATTGCCTCCAGCCGACGTCCAAGCTCGCTGCCGCCGCCTTGCTGATGTCGTGCTGCGCATGTATCGCGTTCGTACCGTTGCCGCTGCCGTACCGTCGTCGACACGTCGTTAGGCAAGTATATCACTTGCTTCATGCTATTAGTTCGTATTTAAATCAGTTTAGATGTTAATATCGTATATATACATCTCGTGCGAGCCAATGAATACAAGTGTTTGATACGAAACTATATGTGAAAACCTGTCTTTAAATGGCAGAACTTGTGATCATTAAACCTGCCCATTGTTTACCGATATTTTATAGAAATTTAGTTGAAAACCATGGTCGTTTCACCTATGTAATGCTGCTCCCGATAATCATTACGAAACCTGATTTTCCTGAACATTCTAGACCGTTAAATTCACGTTAAATCTTTTACGAATCGGTTTTTGGCGTTCTCTGGCTTGTATCGAAGCCAACAGAATAAGCTGCAGAACCGTATTTTTGATACCTAATTTTGAACTAGTTATGATAGAGAAAACTGCGGAGAATTACGATTCTGGACTACAGTCCAGAGCGGTAATTCTAGATAACCCCTGTTTTTAATTCACTGTTTTTCCTTTCTCAAATGCGGAAATGTGCGAAACCTATATCTTTAAGAAGTGAATTTGAGTTAGCTTCCTTACCCCCTCACTGGATTCCTTAACCATATGATATTTTTAACACATTTTATAATGTCGACGCGTCTAGCTGAATTCTGCAGTGACAGATTTTACACATCAACCTAAACCTGGCCATAACTCCCTGTGGATATAGGTTATTACTGATCCGCCAATTGCGTTGGAAACATAACTAATAATCCTAAATATTGTTCAACTATAGCGTCGCCTAATTACGATCCCAACTGGGATTAAAATATGTTATGAAACGGACTTCCAATTCTGAAATCAGATTTCCAGCTGTGAATACTTAAATTGAAATGGCCGCATCTAGCGAACCTGAAACCCGATTGACGCGAAACCAATTTTGATGGATAGATAATTAAACATACTGCTTACCACTTTTATATTGTTTTGTTTAATTTTGCATGTATGATTTATTGTGAATTATGCAAGTGGTAGGACACTGACTGATGATATTCTATTCATATCGTAATTATTGTATTCTCATCATATCCTGTACATGTCATTGCATTGGTAACCTAGTGATCGTGTGCATTACCCAGTGTTAGGTATTAGTGTTCTGATTATGGCAAGTACGTAGTGATAAAGTGTGAATGAATAAGTGAAAGTGACACGTACTTGTACACAATCAGCGGACCCGGTTGATTTATTGCATTGTCGACGTCTATGGGACATATATAAGTGTAACTATAACTGAAATGGGACGGTTATGGAGCACTTATATTAGTGTCATAGGTAAGGCACCAAATACTGTCCATTTATCTTGGGTATCAGTCGAGACATGCTTGATGGAGATCCTGTCTACAGTTCTCGCGTAGACTTGTCATGGACCGACTGGTATTTGAGTTTATGGTTGGCGTTTGATGTAGACCATGGGGTGTGGGGTAGTTTGAGTGTGAGTTCAACGGAATCTCAGGAGTTCTATTGCCGGCACATACAACGATTCTGGAGATATATGGGTGATATTACTGATTATTAGCGAGTGACTCGGGCCCGTGTTCCCTTGCCCCTGGGGCACTACCCTTGGGTGGGGGATACGCACGAGTGGTTGACTCTCACACTTGTAATGACGATAGGTTTAGCGACTTGGACAGTGAGACTTAGAGACTAATATGTTTAGTGGCATGCATTGATTACTAACTGATACACCTGCCTTACTGTTTACCTGTACTGGCTCCTTCATAATCATATCATCACTTCATGCTTATTGTTTCATATTCATCATTATTACACTTGTTACACGTGTATTTATATTTATCGCTATTGTGTCGCTCTGATGACCTGAGTATGCATGCTCAGAGTGAGAAGAGAATTTAGCTCGGACCTGACGTACCTCGAGGATATTGCGGACATCTTGATCAGCGACCCAGAGCTATACTTCCTTGATCTCTATCTGGTTAGTTCTTTGTATTTGTTTTGATTTAGTGACTGCATTTCTCATTACCTGTGCATTGATTACTGATTACCACGTAAAGCTAGAAGCCGAAGTGTGACTACGGTAGGATATTTCCTCGACCGTAGGAGCATGGCTGGCCTTGTCAACCCCTCGTATTCCGTATTTTGGGAAGCGTGGCATGACAATAGGACTCATTAGGCTAGATCGCTAGAATAGCGAAAAAAAGAGAAGGGAACGAGGTAGAGCAGCTTGCCGCAAGGTGCACGCCCTCTAAGTCACAAGTTCAAATTATGTCTCAGCAACCTATTGAAAGATGGGTGGAATCTTTTGAATTGAGTTTACACCCGCCAGGTTCTGCCCTTGCAAGTTTCTTTTTCTGCAATGGAAAAGGGGGGAGTGGTTGTTAACCCCCCCTTTTTAGTGGAAGTCTGGCTTTTTGACCTATGAAATTTCAGTTCCAATTTCAATGTGCTGTAGGTAATTTAGAAGGGTATTCTCTATCCGATATAATTGAGAAGAAAGGAAATAAGTCTCAGCATGCACTAAAGGGGAAGCTTAGAGACGGAACGAAAATATAAGAATAGAGGAGTACGTGGGGGGGTAAAGTAAACATAACTCGAGCAATATAGACCGGGTCTGCTTCCCATTCATTCTTTTATAAGGATGCTCTTCGGCTGGTCAATAGGGTACAGTGCCTCTACTCTCTTCCTTCCATTCAAAAAGAAGAAGGGGGAAACCCTGAACTTGTAGGGGACTCTAGAGATATGCTGTCAAAAGGACGCCTCGAACGAGCCAGATGTGGTCATGTGCACGACTCGTAGATGCCGCAGGTGTATGTGGATACTTCCCTTGACTGCTAGAGGAGTAACTCACCTTTAGCAGGAACAGTTCTGCCCAGTTATAAGACTAAGGCACTGACTGACGTGTTTGCTCAGCCAAATGAGAAAACCTTATAAAATCAAAAGGGCGAGTAGGGGTGGGCCGTGAACGTGAAGGAAACGGCAAAACGAGGCTGCTTGCTCAATTATCAAACTCAACCTCCTTATCAGAACAGAACGTTCCTTCCGCAACGCAAGGCCGATATGTTTCATAGCAGCCAAGGATTAGTTGATCTATTAGGTTCTTCGATTTTCTTTGTTCGGAGATGAAAGACGATCCATTTTCGGGTCTTGGCGAACATAATATGCCATAATCTCTTCGATCCCTAAATTTATGTGCCAGAATACAGAGAGATTTTGTAGGGAAGTAGTCTTGTTTTTTGAATAAAGGGGTTTCATTCTTTGGAAAAGCCCGGTTCTCTTTGTCTTCGAGCTTTCATTCCTCAGTCCACTTATTCGTTCTTTCATATACCTCCCCACCAATAGATAGAGACAAATGGGAATAACCGAACCACGTCTACAAAATGCCAGTACCAGGCAGCTGCTTCAAAGCCAACGTGATGCTCCTTGGTCAGATGACCAAGATATTGGCGAATACCACATATGATCAAGAAAAGAGTACCTATAATCACAAGAAAACCATGAAAGCCAGTTGCTGAGAAAAAGGTAGAACCATAAATACTATCCAAAATTTTGGAGGGTGCTTGGTAATATTCCATTCCTTGAAAGCTGGTGGATACTAGAGCCAGTGAAACGGTAGCTACTAAAGAATAAACAGCTCGTTTTTCCTTCCCCGCGAGTATAGCATGATGAGCCCAAATTACGGCAGCTCCGGATGAAGGGAGAATAGAGGTATTAAGAAAAGGTATTTCCCGAGGATCTAAAACCCCAATCCCTTTTGGGGGACAAATACCTCCGATCTCTACCGTAGGTGCCAAAGAAGAATGAGAAGAAGCCCAAAAAATGCAAAAAGGAACATAACCTCTGAGACTATAAACAGAATAGAACCATATCGAGGTCCTAATTGTACAGCTTTTGTATGATATCCTTCCAAGGTGGATTCACGTAGAACATTGCACCACCATACGAACATGGTATATAGGAGAAATATGAGGCCCAAACTGAGAAGTGTTGCACCCCCTTCAAATGGGTGCATGTACATCACACCTTCTACGGTGGTTGCCAAAGCTCCGAGTGAACCCAAAATAGGCCATGGACTTGGATCTACCAAATGATAAGAATGCCTCTGAGATTCAATCATAAACCACTTTGCCCCGGTTGTATGTAAACCCCCCTTCACCCCACCCCCTAAAGTATAGTAAAGAAGGCTTTTTAGTCTCATTTTCTTTCTATCTGACAGGACAAACAAATAGGAAGGGATGGTTCTTTCATTGCATTGATAAAAGTGATACTAGAAAAAGAAAGACTCTATCTCTTACTTTTCTTTTTTGATAAGAGAATCATTGGTTTGACCCACGAACTACGCGGGAAAATCAAATAAATAACCTTACTTAATTAATCATTGGTTTGCATTTCTTCACTGACGCATTTTTTGTTGGCGACAGCTTCTTCTTCCAATGCCCTCTGAAATTTCTAAGGCACCGAAGAAATTGTACCGCAAGCCCCTTCTATTCAAAGAAAGATCCTCGATTTCTCCGCAACGTTGTTGGAACAGGGTTCAAGGAGAGTGAACGAATGCGGGATAAGATGCCCTTATTGTGTGATGAAAAACTGCAAAAAATCCTTTCCCTTTGTCTTTACTACTCGATCAGAAGGCTTTGATAAAGGTGTTAAGAGAATAGCTCAAAAAGAGCTGACAAAGATGAGATTGAGATGAATGAATCGAGAGTTCAGGCTTCACTAGTTGCTTGCACCCTTGCTTGTGCCCCTATGGGCAAGCAAAGAGTCCCCTCTTCATTCAGAGAGGTTGGGCGGTGGAGAGAACATTTTGTGATAGTTCCAGAGAGGAGCGGTGGACGGGTCTAGAGCATCTTTCGATCGATGAAAGGAAATATTCTTTTCATAACCATTAGCCAAGGCAGACGGAAAGTCTGTGGTATCATTAGCCAAAAGCTGTCTGTAATTCTAGAACAATAGAATTCAACATCAGTGGAGGTTGTCGTTTTTTTCATAAGAGACAAGAGAAGAGTATCTCGGTCTTAGACCTCTTCTTGTGCGAGGAGTAGAGTTCCCCTAAGGGCAGCCCATGGTGGTCGACTAGTGGTAGAGAAGACTGCTGGCCCGGTAAAAGCCTCTCTCGGTAAATAGGGCAAAACCTCTCTTCTTTCTATTTTTAGCATTGGCAGGCTTGCCATTCATTTCTTCCCGGATCAAGGTCCCTTAACACAGCGACGGGGCGCTACAAGTACCAGAGCCTACAAATATAGCTTTACTTTATAGAGGAGGTCGGTATACTATGCTGGCCTTATTTCTGTTATCAACAGACTTGCTCCCGTGGAAAATGTTTAAAGCACCTTTCTCGTGTACAGCCCGAGTCACTCTTAACTATGATATTACCACTCGCCATTTACCTTAGCGTTCAGAAAATCACAATGATTGGCACAGCCGCGGGAGAGTCAGGGCCCTCCCTTTCCCTAGGGGGGCTCTTTCACTTTGATACTTTGAATCCGCGCACGGAGGGCCATCATCCTCCAGAAGAGAATGCCCGACATCCTATTGGACCACTCCACATCACACGCATTCTTATCCTCTTTCCTGTCTTTTCCCCTTTGACTTATATTCTCAACTGTACTTTCATTCAATGGTCTCCGGGCCCCGACAATGCCACATCAAGAATACCAAGTAAGCGATAGAGGAATAGTCCGTTGGTGCTGTACTGACTGCCGGCAGGAAGGAAAGAAAACAGATGAAAGTTCGCCCAATGGAAGCGAGTGACTCAAGGTATGTCATCGCTCTTATCTCTTGACCTGAGACTAGGTTGGGGGAGTTCAGTGAGCGAGGAGAAGAGTCGGTACTACCTTACCCGGCACGACCAAACAACGGAGTGAGCGCTAGCGCGATATTGGTTTTCATGGTGCGGTAGCACATCCGTTTTCTTTCTCAAGTCAACTACCTTACGGGAATGCTACAAAACGACCCTTGGGCGCTGGGTGTCAGCCGGTGGAGGAAAGGGTGCAACTCCCTATTCCAAGGATTAACTACCTACGAAATTGAACCGGGAGGACGTCTTGAAAGAAACTCATTTCTCTACCCCCAAAAGGTTTGATTCTTTAGAGGGAGGATGTCGGGCGATGGGGGGAAGAACGGGATGTTTCAGCGCATATGGCAACAATCCCTCCTTTCAGGGCTTCTCTGATCAAAAGGGATTTGAAAGGCAGGTGCTTCAAAAGGCAAAGCTTAGCTCGACCATTAAGTGAGGGATCCAGATGCGAGTAAATAATCACTTTTGAATGGCGTTCTTCCTGGACAATCCAATTGTAAGATGAAAGAGTGAAATCGGCTCTCATTTCATTCAACGAAAACTCATAAGATAACAAGTCTTCATCCGAAAGGACTGGGGCCAAGAACTTCTAAGTGAATTACAAGATTTCAAGTAGAACTGCAGGCATGCCTTCAGGAGAGGACTTCATTGATGTGAGATAAGAATGACCTTCTTCGTTTTCGGGTGCAATGATTTACAAGTTGTTTTGAGCTCCTGATCGGCAAAAAAGACACCGCAAGCCCCTCAGTGAAGACGTATCCGAGCTAGTAGCAGAGTCTATTCGAAAGTGACTTGATAAACAACCCCACACGTAGCTGACAATATCTATCCGCGTAGCTCGGCTAGTTAAGGGATACCCGGGGCCAAACACCTAAGAATACCGCCAGTGGTCATAATGCATTATTTACATTTGTTTCAAGAAAACAACAGAGAAAGTAGTTAAGGTGAATGCAGTAGTTCGTTATCCAATTTGAGCTAGAGACCCTAGTGATCGAGCTTCTTATTGTAAAGAAGGCGTCGCCATAGTCAAACGATCCAAAGCAGGTTGAGAGCGTCGAAGCTTATCCACCGGCAGGCACCTGTTGTTTTAGGTTGAATACCGGCCAACTGTTGCTGTTAGGTTAATGCTATAGGTCTTAACAGCGCCTTACTGAACGTTAAGAGGACTCATATTATGGTCTTGCAGAGCCTTCCTTAATCAGACTTATATACAGGTCTTAATCGACTTAAGGAGCACGAATACAAATAGTAGATACCTCAGGAAGAGGGATGAGAGTAGTGTTCTTTAGTTCCATGAGGGGACTATTGCAGGAGTTCCTGACCCGAAAGGACACCGGCAAGCTGTTACTGAATGTGAACAACAATGTAAAGGAGTTCAAAAATGAAATATCTCAACGATTTTCATTTAGGTATCTTATATTACTTCTGAAGTGACCGAACGAAGTTAAGGATTTTTTCAATACCGAATCCCAGATTCCTATAGATGACTACTAATAGTAATAGTAGTAGGGGCCCCCTTAACCCATCGTTCACTGCTCAAGCAAGGGCTCTTTACGAGCGCCTACTGCTATACCACAAGTGTAAAGATCCGAAGCGGTAGTGTTTCGGGCAGGAGGGAGATTTTGTAGCCTACTTTGAGTCCTCTAGGAAAGCCCCTACGGAACGGATGCATTCAGAAGCAGTTCTCCTCACCTACTCTAATTGTTCTAGCTAACGAACGGAGTGAGGGAAAGAAGGGGAGCGGCGCTCTCCTGACTGACTGAACTTCAATACTACTGCTTACTGATTGTTTTGCTTCCCTTCCCATTCCGACTGCCCTAACTATGACTTGCTTGGCTGACTGGTCTGATTGAACTACTGGACACCACTGATCGGCTTTTTCATGAAAGTCCGTCTATGTGCTCTGAAAAAGCTTCTGTTGACCGATGAAAGACTAGAGTGAATTCATTCTTTTCTTCATTGGATAGCTGACTCTCGCTCGGAAAAGAAGGACATTGGAGTCTGAGCGCCTTCTATGGAAGATGGAACTTGGGATAATCCACCAAAGCCCCTTCTTTCTGCTGGCTGTCCCCTACGGGTCAAGTGTCAACGTATCTCGATGAGCTTGAAGCACCCTTGTCAGCAAAGGAGGAGCCTCTAGACAATGACATACATATTGGAAACCAAATCATAGCACGATGGGGATAGGTCTCAACTCCCTTTTCTTTGCTACCTTAAGAAGTTTGAATTATGGGTGCTCATTCCTGCACGGAACCTACCATAGCAAAAACCAAAGACAAAGGGCTTGATGATTCATCGAAATCTTCTATTTCCCTTCCTATCCCAAGAAGAGGGCTCCTGATTGACTTTCTCTCTGATCTGGATATTATGGAATAGAAGTCGTTTCTGCCCAAGAGCTTTGGTTCTTTTTGGGGAAAGGTTGGTGCTGGTGAATGTTTGGATTCCATCGCCTCCTTCTGGTTATCAGACAGATCATCCTCGGTTTGCTTGACCGATGCCTTCCTGTTGGGCATAGAAGTAGGGGGCCTTCACTGAGCAGAGGGATCTTGTCGACGGGTAGACCCCGTACAATTACTCATTGACAAAAGAGATGATTGGCCTACGACTCCGACCCGGCTGCTCCCCCACTGAAGGGTGAATGAGAGAAGAAGAGCAAAGGCGGTGAAACCCCTGGTGACATCCCTCAATTGTGGATGGATTTGGGAATCCTTTTCACAGGTCTTGCTATGTATGGCTTCGACTTAGAAGGCTCGAAAGCCACAAAGGCTTGCTAGCGAGGTGCGGCCAATAGAGAGCCTGAGAAAAACCAGGATTTGTGTCTTGACGACTGGTATGACCCGATTGACTCCTTGGACTGCTTAACCAAACACTGGTGCTTCTTCCGGTCACTCATTCAAAGAAGGATTGAAAGGATCACTTGACTTGGAGAAAGGCAATGAAGAGCCGGATCGATCGTCTCATCGGAGCTTTAGACAAGGGTAGTGGAACCAAAACAGGAGCAAGGACATCAGATCGAATTGACGACTTTGGATGAAAGCCAGCCCCCCATTCCCTTGTAGCCTTCCGTTTTCTCTGGGGCAATGCATTCCAAAAACCCGAACTTCCCTACGTCAAGTTGGCTCTTCACAAGAGAGCACCAGGTCGTAAGACCGGAAGACTGCGCTATCATTCTGACAATGATATAATTTATTTGTATGCTTAGTCACCAGTGGCACAACCGGAGGGCTGTTCACAGCATAATATTGTATTATTATATTCCCCATTCTTATTCGTTTTATAAACAAACAGGTGCTTTTGACGCATGTCTGCTACATATTACAGGTTACAGGTTCTTGGATCTAAAACAGTGAAAACAATGAAAAGACGATGCAAAAGTGGAACTACAACAACAAATAGAAGGATCTTGATCAAGCCTACATAAAAGATAAAGTTCACAAAGTACAAGGCAATGCAAGATCCAAGATCGCGAAGCCACGGTTAAAAGTCCACCACAAGTATTCACTGGAAGATCTGGAAAATACCCAGAAGTCAAATGGAGAAAAGAACCAAATAAATAAGAAGCCCAGAAAGCCCGAAGCCAGCATATAAATTTTCAGGGACTGATCTTGTCAATGGGCCGCGGAACCGCGGCCCAACCCCTACCCATGCCGCGGTTCCGTGGCCATATGGAGCCCTTACTTGCAGAATTTTTTACCAAGATTTGTTGCGGAGCGGATCTTTGACTAGGTCTTTTCTTAGAGGGCATTTTTGTAAAAGCAGACGTGCGAATCAATTGTAAACCTAGGGTTTCTATCTCCTATAAATAGAACCCAAATCATTGTATTTTTTTATGCCTCCCTTCATTAATAAATTTTAGAATTCTTTTAGAGAGCATCGGTGCCTCTTTTCAATTCATGAATTCAAATCTGACAACCCTGTGTTGATGTTTGGAGAGAGCCATCTGTAAGTAGTTTTATTTAATTGCTCTAGTTTAGATTTTAATTCCTTGCTAAGAGTTAGCTTTGGGGAAGGATTTTGAGAGATGAGATCTCTCATCCCTTTCTTACCCATAATATATTTTCAATAGGACTCCATGCATACACGCACACACCGCGCCCTACGGCACCCTATCCCTCGAGGTAGCAGTGATACCGTAGTATAAAAGCCCGGTTGCACGCGTTTTCAATGGAGGTTAGGGTAAGGATCTCTAAAGGAAGGACAAGAACCTAGAGGAAGGAACACCTTCCCGAATGGATCTAATCCTCTTTATTGATAATTACCATAACTCCTCATAGATCTTCATTCGGGTATAGAAAGCGTTGAGATTTACTTGCATTTCCAAACCATCTCTAAACCTAAACCTAGCAAGACTAGATCTAGATAATCGTAGTATAGAATAATTAGGTTTTTAGATTTAATAATCAATCCGAACACCCTTCGGAATTAACTCGTTAGCGCGATTAGGAGATTCACAACATCCCTGTGGACCGACCCGTACTCACCGGCTAGCTTCATGCGATGCCGTTCTTGATTGCGGTAATAGATAGTTTTTGACATACAAATCAAATGGCGCCATTGCCGGGGATGGCGTGTCATTTTCTTTTTGCAATTTCGGGTTAATATAAAATTAAAAAAATCATAAAAGCTGAAAAATTAAAAAATATAAAAAATTATCATCTTTGTATTTTGTGAAGGGTATTTTTTTTGTTTGAATTTTGCAGGATCTACAATCGAGACGGATCTGGAAAACTCCAGAGTTCTAAACAGAAAAAGATACATCAGAACAGAAATAGGTTGGAAAATAAGAACAGCACAATTTTTTTGGAGACCTGAAGCCTCCGTACCGCCGCCATTCCGCAGCTCAAGCGCGCTCCCGCCGCTGAACCTCCGCGTCATGCTGACGTCATCGCGCAAAATTTTCACTGTTTGTTTTATTTTTACCCCCTCTGTAACCTAAAATATATCTTTTTGCCAAATCTTCTGCAGAATTCTTGCGCTTTAAAAATCATTGCCCTTCCAAATAACAAAATCTTGTGCAGGATTCTTTGCACCGCGCATAAAATAAAAAAAAGATTTGATTGCAAGTGATTTACTGTTTTGCATATCTTTAAAACTAACTTTAAGGGGCTTTTGACTAATTCAAATTGGGTGGGGATTTCATCACCCTTCTCAGGACCCCAGAAATCACATAAAGCATATGCATTGACCATCTATTAATTAAAAAAATACTAGACTCAACCCTAAGGACTTCGAGCTCAATAGGACAGAGGACTAGTTATAGGCATCAGCCGTTTATCCTAACCTGACTTTGTGGTGTCTAGGCAAGTGTGTCTAAGGCAAGTGGTTACTTAATTAGGACCGCTACTTGTAGCGGGGAGCCTCCCACTTACCTGGCACTTACCTGGCCGCAATTGGCGGTGAAGAGGCGGTTTGAGGTCCTATTTTTAGCCCTTTGGAACAGTTAGGAGCTGTCTAGCTGACCTAGGTGACCCTAGATCTAGGCCTGATTGTGCATTTCTGGTTGTTTGCATTTGTGTCTAAACCCTTTATCGAAAATTTTTGCAAAACAAATAAAAAAATAAGAGATTTTTTTCTTTATAAAAAGACTTGCAAATTTTGTCGCTAAGAAATCCTTGCACCCCACTTGCACTACCAACCTTCTTTCTTTTCCCCTTTCTTCTAACATGGATACCCCAAATCATAAATCTCTTGCCGAACTTTAGTATCCCGAACCTAACTTTGCGTCGTACGTCAATTGCTTCGGTCGATTTAAAGAAGATCCCTCCATGCCAAAAATATCTTTGAAAGATCAAATAGAAGCGTCTAGGAGAAACAGTTTGACTTTGCAACCCACTTTGTGTCAACCATGTCTCCCTTCATTAATAAATTTCATCATTCTTTTGGAGAGCATCATTTTTTGTAAGTTCTTTATTTTCTGCCCTAGGTTAAATTTTCTATTCTTGCCCTAGATAAATTTAATTCCTTACCCTAATTCATCTTTTATTCTCTGCCCTAGATAAATGTTTTTAAATTCCCTAATGAGTGAGTAGTCTCCTCGCTTGTTAGGGTTAGATCTGGGGAAGGTTTGAGAGACGAAGATCTCCCATTCCCTTTCTTGCCCGTCATATATTTTCATAGGACTCTATGCATACATGCACATACCGCTTCCTACGGCACCCTATCCCTCGAGGTAGCGGTGATACCGTAGTATAAAGGCCCGGTTGTGATGTTTTCCATGGAGGTTAGGGTAAGGATTGATAAAGGAAGGACAAGAAACTAGAGGAAGAAAACATCTTCCCGATGATTCTAATCCCTTTTATTAATAATTGCCATAACACCTAATTAAATCTTCATATGGGTATAGAAAGCGGTGAGATTTATTGACTTTCCAAACTTAATCTAGACCTAACCCTAGCAAGATTTAGATATAGATTAATTTAGTTTTTAGATTTAATAATCAATCCGACCACAATCGGAATTAACTCGTTAGAGCGACTAAGAGATTCACAACATCCCTGTGGACCGACCCGTACTCACCGGCTAGCTACCAAGCGACGCCATTCATGATTGCGGTAATAGATAGTTTTTGAGATCAATCAAATGGCGCCGTTGCCGGGGATCGAACCCGGGTCACCCGCGTGACAGGCGGGAATACTCACCACTATACTACAACGACCGTTGCCGTTGTCGGGGACCGACCCGTACTCAACCATGTCAACCTTCACCACCTTCGTACGTTGATGCCACTTTTTCGAGTCCAGCTGTAACTCCTAAACCGATGTCCATTGCTGAGCATATTGCTCAATCTCGTAGCCGATCTTTCACCCCTCTCCACTCATCTAGTTCTAGGGATCAACAAGTCCATTCACCTTTTTATCCACATGTTGACCCTACTCCTGTCCAACCATCCAATTCCTACCAGTCCTACCCGACTTTCCCACCTTCACTAGACACTGTTTCTACACAGCCATTAGGGAGTTTCACGTATCCAAATAGTTTCAAATCTTTTACCGAAACCCCTATACCACCCAAGTCTAGTTTGGAAGAGTCGTTGGAGGCTTATATCTTAGCAACAAACAAAATGGTTAGGAATGTGGAAGCATCCATTACCGCCCTTATGCAATCTGCTGAACCGGTAGCTAGTTTCCAACTAGCTTCAAATTTTTCAATGTATGAGGAGGCGGTTGGACAGAGTGAGAATGTGAGAGGATTTCCAAATCAAACCTACCCATACACAATTGAATCCAACTACTCCAATTTTCAAACATGTGTCCAAAATGATGAGTTGTGCGACTTTGTAGTGCTTGATTTGCCAAATTATGAGGAACCCCTTTCGAGTGAAACCACACCTAATCCTTTTGAATCTTACACCTCCACTCTTGAACCTGAATTAATAAATATCCATGCTTTTGATGAGGTGACAGAAAAAATTGATTTTCACTTGATTGAGCATATAGACGCCAGGAATATTTTGGATGATGAACCTGTCGATTTGATTGAACTTTTATGTCCAATTCATCATCCCGAGTCATTAGATGTTTCTCCCGAACTTCATATGCGTCTTGATTTTGATGATAATGGCATGGATGAGATAAACATTGAGGAGAATTATGAGGATCGTATTGAGGATAATATTGAGGTTGAACCATTTTTGTTTGATATGTCGGATTTTCCAATTCATCCTCTTGAGTCTTTAACTAAATCACCCTCCCTCCTTTCCATCGTTCCGACCACACACATGATCACGCTTGAAGACTGTGAGCTTGAAAAATTTTCATTTGAATCTGACACAGTTCTCACAGCCGATAACACGTACGAGTGCTTCACTTTTTCGGACGATATTGATGACTCACCGCCCGAGTTTGAGTCCTTTACATTTTCAGATGAGTTAGTCGAACCATCAGACTCGGTTGCTTACAGTTGTTTCGAACCATTGATGGAATCCTTCAAGTTCGAGACAGATTACTTAGGTGAGATTACGACTATCCCTAAATCACTCCCTTTCGTCCTTCCTATCATTCCGACCGTACAAGAGACCGTTACGCTTTCGTCTCCAATACCAAGTTCGGCGTACCCATGCTTTCTTACGAATCTTGAGGGATTTGACCCTATTTCTCGACGGGTTGATAGGTTAGCACAATCGCTTTTAACACATCGGTCATCACAAATTGTGCTAATTTATTCACTCAATTTACACCCTCAAGATCGTATTACCCTTCTTTCTCTTTTCCGCCCCTCTTCTCCCCCACCGAGACCGTATCCCGCTTCTATCTCCACACGGTCTCGTGTGCTTATCATTTCTCTTCTTTCCACTCCCTCCTTTCACCAACTCTACCATTACCACGATAAGATTTTTGAATGGTTGGTGCTAACCTTTGGCTTGTGTAAGGCAAAGCTTAAGTTTGGGGGGAACCTTTGTATATATGTATATATATATTTTTTGTTTTCTTTTTCTATAAAAAATTAAAAAAAAATTCAAAACAATAAAATAATAAAAAAAATTATAAATAAATAAACAGGGGTGTGCCGAGATTTTAACCCTCTTGGTGTAGCATGACAGTGAGGACACTGTCAAGTTTAAGTTTGAGGGTATGCTCGGTAAGTCTTCTTTCTTCGCATTCATTTGTACATATTTTTGCATTTGCATATTTATTTGAAAACCCATAAAAATTGAAAATTTTCAAAAATTATAAAAATTAATGTATTCAATTTTGGCCATATTTGACTTGAGTTTGACAAATAGATTAACTGGCTAGGAACAACTAGATCTTAGACTTAGTAAATTAAAAACCCTAAAAATAACCTTCCTTAAAGTTTAATGGTAGAAAATATATGTCTTTGTAGTTTATTTAGAAATAGGCAAATTTTGAGTTCACTTCTTGGGCTAAGTCGAAACAAAGGAAAAGTATTGATATTTTTATTAGAATATAAGTTTGAAAAATAATTCCTAGCTTAAGTCTAAATTCTGAAAATGTATACCCTACAAATTGCACAATCACGCACCTTGAAACTTGGAATAGTAGAAAAGACCTTGAAATGCTCTTGTCTAAAGTGCTTAGTACGATGAAAAAAAATAAAATAAAATATATATACAAGTGTGAATAAAGAAAAAAAAATGAACACTGATTTTTGTGATTACTTAAGGCTGCAAAAATAGAAAAATATTTAGCGAGGGTGCTTCATCACCTAGTGCCTTAGACCAACTGGTTTGGGAGTCACTGCTAAAAGCCTTGGATGTAGCAAGACTAGGAATTACGCTTTAAAGTGCAAACATATCTTGTAATCGGTTGTTGGTACCTCAAGAAGTATTAACGGTCGCATGAAGGATGTGTAAGAAAAATTCAATTAAAAATTCACCAATTAATAAGTGCTTTGGACAACGGACAAGAGTATGATTGCTTGATTTGAATTTCCAAGTGTAGGGGTGATCTATACACACACGTAAGGATATGTGATTGGAGTTTAGATGAGAGAAAGGAGTGAAGAATAGAACTTGTATTTTTAGTAGAGTTGATAGAAATTCCTAAGTGGAGATGGAACCCTAGAAGGAAAACTTAAAAAATGCCGAAAGTTAAGTATGTCTATAGAACATATATAATCTTAAGTTAAATAATGAGGAAGTGTAAAGAATATGGGTGGATAATTTACGGGTCGAAGATAATAGAATTCCTTATTAGAAAACCTAATTGGAGAACAAAAGTCGAAAAAGCCAAATTGATAGGATTTTGTGGGTAGTATCCGCTAAAAATCCTCAGGAGACAACACTCCTCCTACTAGGGACACCTAGAGGTTTAACGGTTTGTTGCACGAGCTCAGTGCAATCGCGTTTCCCTACGAAAGTGCGGTTAAGTATTTGTTCACACCATAATATTGTATTATTATATTCCCCATTCTTATTCGTTTTATAAATAAACAGGTGCTTTTGACGCATGTCTACTACATATTACAGGTTACAGGTTCTTGGATCTAAAACAGTGAAAACAATGAAAAGACGATGCAAAAGTGGAACTACAACCAACAAATAGAATGATCTTGATCAAGCCTACATAAAAGATAAAGTTCACAAAGTACAAGGCAATGCAAGGTCCAAGATCGCGAAGCCACGGTTAAAAGTCCACCACAAGTATTCACTGGAAGATCTGGAGAATACCCAGAAGTCAAATGGAGAAAAGAACCAAATAAATAAGAAGCCCAGAAAGCCCGAAGCCAGCATATAAATTTTCAGGGACTGATCTTGTCAATGGGCCGCGGAACCGCGGCCCAACCCCTACCCATGCCGCGGTTCCGCGGCCATATGGAGCCCTTACTTGCAGAATTTTTTACCAAGATTTGTTGCGGCGCGGATCTTTGACTAGGTCTTTTCTTAGAGGGCATTTTTGTAAAAGCAGACGTGCGAATCAATTGTAAGCCTAGGGTTTCTATCTCCTATAAATAGAACCCAAATCATTGTATTTTTTTATGCCTCCCTTCATTAATAAATTTTAGAATTCTTTTGGAGAGTATCGGTGCCTCTTTTCAATTCATGAATTCAGATCTGACAACCCTGTGTTGATATTTGGAGAGAGCCATCTGTAAGTAGTTTTATTTAATTGCTCTAGTTTAGATTTTAATTCCTTGCTTAGAGTTAGCTTTGGGGAAGGATTTTGAGAGATGAGATCTTTCATCCCTTTCTTACCCATAATATATTTTCAATAGGACTCCATGCATACACGCACACACCGCGTCCTACGGCACCCTATCCCTCGAGGTAGCGTTGATACCGTAGTATAAAAGCCCGGTTGCGCGTGTTTTCCATGGAGGTTAGGGTAAGGATCTCTAAAGGAAGGACAAGAACCTAGAGAAAGGAACACCTTCCCGAATGGATCTAATCACCTTTATTGATAATTACCATAACTCCTCATAGATCTTCATTCGGGTATAGAAAGCGTTGAGATTTACTTGCATTTCCAAACCATCTCTAAACCTAACCCTAGCAAGACTAGATCTAGATAATCGTAGTATAGAATAATTAGGTTTTTAGATTTAATAATCAATCCGAACACCCTTCGGAATTAACTCGTTAGCGCGATTAGGAGATTCACAACATCCCTATGGACCGACCCGTACTCACCGGCTAGCTTCATGCGACGCCGTTCTTCATTGCGGTAATAGATAGTTTTTGACATACAAATCAAGGGCTAAGTAGCGCCTCAATGGGAGTATTGAGATCCTCCGCGAGAGTTTATTTGTCTTTCTAATAGAATAAGAGTTTTATGTATTATTTATATTAAAAAAATAAATAGAATGACGTCTTCAGCATGAAAAGAAGAAAGTTCCGAAGGCCTAGCTTGTGAAGTGAATTCCTTTTCTTTCCCCAGACCGATGACTCGGTTGTTCAGTACTGCTAACTATTATAGGAGGATGTCGTTCCCCCTTCCTACCAGTAGCTTCGGTTGTTTAATATCGTGCAAGTGAGGTTGTGGTTGTAATGGCTGCAAGCGGAACGCAGGCGTTGTAGGTGTGTGTTGACCATGCACTCTCGCGTCGTGTAATGTCGTGTGAATGATAAAGGTGGTGTGGTGATTGATCTCAATGCTAATCTAATGGTTATCCCCAAAGTTCAACGAATGAATGAAGCGTTGATCGTACCCGGATAGAGATGATGGTCTTCCTCTAATGTCTCCAAACCGGCCATACATGATAGAATAGATAGGCGAAGTAGCCAATAGCAGTCTGTTCTCGCCTATCGATAGACAGCCGGTTGCTTCCAAGCTCAAACCATTTGAAAGTGCATTTTTTCTTGTTCGTCGATAGAGTGGTCTTATCCGCCCCTCTCAAATAAAAAGATAACTGGAAGAAAGAAGGGAAAAAAGCAAAGAAAGGATTTACGATAATAATGGGAGAAGAAGGTTGACTGCATCTTCAACTAGAAAAGGGAATCTAACCCAAGCGGTCTAACCCCCGGGGCACCAAAGCTAGACGCGGCAAGCGAGATAAAGAGAGCAGCTGGACTGCCTTGCCGCGGGAGAGTCATTCTTCAATGATAGACTGTTTTTGGGCAAGACAAAAGACAGGAACTTGCCCTTTGACACCAAGCCAAGGGATAAGATCAGATTGCTAGCTTGGTGAGAAATTCAGGGAATCCATGAGAGAAGGTTCGAGAACCTATAGACTCTAAAGCAACACGACTTCGGTTCCGACCGAATATAGCCCTTTAAGTGAGAGGGCCAAGGTTCTTTGTTGGCGTGTTGCATAACAAGGGCAAGAGGAGCAAGAAAACGGATGCGCATTCGCCAACTTTGATAGGCAAGGCATTGCAAGCAAATAGAGCAGAGAGCTTACCGTTTGTTTCTATTAGATTAGAGTCCCGAGCTTGTTGTAGTCGGTCCTAAAGGGCTTGCTGCTTACTTGCTATATGCCCTCATAGAGACAACTACACGGCTCATTTTTTTTCTTCGAGCCCTGCTTCTCCCAAAACCCTTACGGTCGAGCGACGAACCACTCGACCGGGCCTCCCCCTAGGGATCGACCGTATGGAGTATAGCCAAGTGGTAAGGCATCGGTTTTTGGTACCGGCATGCAAAGGTTCGAATTCTTTTACTCCAGATTTTGAAGACCCGATCAGATTTGTCAAGAACGAGCTGACAACTACAGGGGAAGCGACTTGATAATCAACTCTTACCTCGAACTGCCAATTGAGGAAGGGTTGTTCCGGCTTTCGAGCCAACAAGTGCCGGTTTGAATCAAGCTTGAGCGATAAAGTTAGCTCTCTTATTCTGCCTCTGTCCATTCTTCGAGCGAATCAGTCGTCTCATGTTTTTACTCGGATGGACCTGTTACTCAGCGAGATGTGGAGTTGGCTGATCAAGAACGGTTGATGTTAGTTCGAGAACTACTTATCTCGATTTTCTATAGTAATGGCTATGTTTGAGTTTGACTCGTTCCGGCAAAGAGTTTCCACGATGAGACGGGAGAAGATCGAGCAGTGTTGGGGATCGAAGGTACGAAAAGCAAATTCAAGTGAGGCCGTAGGAAGAAGACCCTCCCATCAATTATTTGTCATTGGACTGGACTGAGAAGCGTGGGAAAGGAAAAGCCTCCCACACATTCCACTGGAGGATGGATAGAATGCAAAGCTTCCAATTCACTTTTTTACTCCCTAACCATCGGATCCATATCATCTCACAGCGAAGCTCAACCTCCTTTCTCTTGTTCAACAGTGGTCGTTTGTAGAAAGAAAGCAGAAAGCGGAGACTCGACCCAATCCCCGCACTTTTCTCAAGGAGGCCCTATCAATTAGTATTACACAGAAGAAACCAATTATAGAAACTAATACAATTAGATCAGCTCTTCATAGACAAACTTGGGATTTGCAATCCCAGGTATGATCGGTTCAGGATCATGGGGTCCTTTTCTATCAGATAGGAAGGGTTGTTGCACAAAATGTACTTCTAAGTAATTATCCCATAGATCCTATATCTATCTATATGAAGAAGAAATCACGTAAGGAAGGAGATTCTTATTTGTACAAATGGTACCCTGGACACCATTCTTGGAACGAGCATGAAGAAAGTAACGAGACTTCTTTATCTTTTGAGTTGTTCTGTCGGATCGTTCGCTCAAGATCTTTGGTCTTCACCCGGATCCGGTGAAAAAAGGGGATCACTTCTTATCTTATGGATTCGTTGAGAATGATTCTGATCTAGTTCATGGCATATTAGAAGTAGAAGACGCTCTGGCGAGATCAAAAAGATTGCAGTTAGTTTGATAATAATCGAGTGACATTACTTCTATTGAATCATACCGAACAAGGGAATCCGTTAGATATGATGCAAAATGGATCTTTTTCTATCGTTGACTTGATGGACTGATTTTTCTATGAAAAATACGAATCGGAGTTTGAAGAAGGGCCCTCGACCCGCAACAGATAGAGGAGGATTTATTCAATCACATAGTTTGGACTCCTAGAATATGGAGCCCTTGTAGCAATCTATTGGATTGTATCGAAAGGCCTACTGAATTGGGATTTCCCTATTGGGCCGGGTCATTTCGGGGCAAGCGGATCGTTTATCAGAAAAAGGATGAGCTTCAAAAGAATGATTCGGAGTTCTTGCAGAGTGGAACCATGCAGTACCAGACACGAGTTAGATCTTCCAAAGAACAAGGCTTTTCCGAATAAGCCAATTCATTTGGGACCCGGCGGATCCATTCTTTTTCCTATTCAAAGATCAGCCCTTTGTCAAAGTCAAATAAGAAAGGTTTTCACGTCGAGAATTCTTTGCAGATGAAGAGATGTCAAAGGGGCTTATTACTTCCCAAACAAATCCTCCTACATCTATATATAACGATGGCTCAGAAAGAATACGCAAGAAAAGCACTTCGAATTGTTGATTCATCGCCAGAGATGGCTTAGAACCAATAGTTCATTATCTAATGGATCTTTCCGTTCTAATACTCTATCCGATAGTTATCAGTATTTATCAAATCTCTTCCTATCTAACGGAACGCTATTGGATCAAATGACAAAGACATTGTTGAGAAAGAGATGGCTTTTCCCAGATGAAATGGAACATTTGATTCATGTAACAGGGGAAAGATACAATCAAGATTCATGGCTTCAGTTCCCGACTTTAGTTGTTCAAATATGGAATCCGAAGATGGTCCATACTGACTTCTCATTAATCCAATAATGATTTCTAAGCAATGCCTAGAGACATAACAATAAAAGGGAAGTACACCTCGTAAAGATCATCTTGACAAAGGTGTTGTCTTGACATCAATCACAAGTCAGCGTTATGCCAGCCGGTCATACGGACCACATCATGAAAAAAAGAGCTTATCCAGGAGTTTCAATCCCCTGGACGAGACATTAGATAATGCGGGCAAATCAATAGATTAATTCTCTAGGAGGATACCAAAAGCATACCCTATAGACCATGCTTTTGCACGCATACTGGAGTCCTTAATAAAAAGGGAATTACGGGAATGATTAAGGAAAGGAATTGTTCGACTCAAGGAATAGCTAACCAAGAGAGAGCAAATCAGTGCACAGCTATGAGTGAAGTAGCATTGGTAGTAGCATCTCAGTAGTAGGAAAGAGACAAGACAAGGCATGGGTAGTACAGGCAGTTCAGTAGACAGAGTATGGTAGCGGATCTCAAGCTAGAGTGAATCAAGTACTACAATCGACGGTGGGTTTCGGGTTATTCTTTCTTTCCCGACCTCAATTCAAGCCTTTCAATATCTCGTCTGGCCCTGTCTTCTGTCCTCTATGGAGAATTGGTCTCTGGCAACTGTCCTGTGGAAAACGGATGCCGCTCTTTTGGTATCCGTTGTTTGCTTCATTGGTCATGCGTATTTTTTATTTTCCTTTGCTTGGTTAATTTCTTTCCGCCCTTGACTGACTAATAAGGCACTATTCGCTCAAGACTTCGTTCACGAGGGAAATTCCTCTAAAAGCCTAGAGTTTCATCCTCGAGAAGAACATTCAAAATGAATGTTTGTGCCCTAATGGTTTTGCTTAGCTTGCCGTGAAAAACATGGATTGAAAGAAAGCTTTCTCTGCATAGAATAATGCCTGTATCCAGGAAGGTTGGAACTTGCGAGATATAGTGCCATGAGAGCAAAAATGGGAGAAGAACCTCTTCCATCGGACTTCTCCTAGCGAGTTCTCTCGTCTGAAAGATTCGCAGCGAGAAAGCAAAGGCTCCTCACCTTCTGGTCTGGCTTGTTCCATAGCTAAAGCGCTTTTCTATTCTAGCTAGTCTGCTTGTTTACTTTTTCTAACGCACTATGGCTATGGCTTGACTTTCTTTATAGCTAGTCATCCATTGCTTTTTCCATAGCCTGTACCTGTATAAGGTAAGGGGTAGGGTCTTTAGAAACTAGGCTTTCCCTGATCAGATTAGATTGTTAAGATGGGATCTTTCTCCTGTAACCCAAGAGAGCACAGCCTTGTTCATCACTCCCGAAGCCGTCAACCCCAACTCATAGGCAGGACAGGACTCTTTAAAGTAAGCAAGTAAAAACTACTTTATGCTTTGAGTAACGGATACTGAAAGCTATGGATGGTCGAAAGAGTAGCTAATCTTTCACAACATACCTCTGGGTTGCTTGAGTTCGATCAGTTAAGAGGACCAATTGTCATCTAAAATTAAGTGCTTTTGTCAGCAAGAAAACGGAGAGAGAGGGATTCGAACCCTCAATAGTTATCGGAACTATACCGGTTTTCAAGACCAGAGCTATCTACCACTCAGCCACCTCTCCCAGGGGTAATCTCTATTTTCTTCCCATTTTTTACTAAGCGAGGGATCAAATGGTAAGTCTTACCCTTGCTTTGCGTAGGAACATTAGCAACGAGACTCTTGGTTGGTTCCTCCCTTTGCTTCGCTCTCCTAACGCAGGCAAGGCAAGTAAATGATTATGAATCGATGGTCTTCTCTATTCTCTGCATGCTAGGAGAGTGTTAATGAGATTGTGGTTAAAGAAAAGAGGAAGTCCACGCCCATACTTCACTTTTCAACTCATAGCTCTCAGACTAGAGCTCTCACTTCGGAATCGAAGACTAACCTCTGTTACTAGCCCGCCTCTGTTCATCGAAGACCGCTAACTCCACTCTTTATTGAGTCGCTTCTCCACGAGTGAAAAGTACAAGACTATTGTGCTCCCACTTGGTGTGTTATCATCAATCCAATTGACATTGTATGGCTTTGGATGCTTCACAGCCCCAACTTGTCCACCAAGTGTTGTGATGCCACGTTCATGCTGCTGCCTCCATCAATAATGAGGTAACACTTCTTGCCACAGCAGGCTACTTGAGAATAGAAGATACTGGTCCGCTTCCAGTCTTCCTTCTCCTCAACTCTAGGCGCAATGAGCATTGGCCGAATGACTTGAGAAGGGTTGCTGACATAGCCATCGAAGTCTTGATTGTCATCTTGGTGATTTTCCGGGTCTGGTTCAGGCTCTGAATCTCGATGCTCTTCAGTGTTCTTCACAAAGGTTTAGATTGTAGGTAGAGGGTTGACGACGGCATAGTGGCCTTTACTGCCGCACTTGTACCACTATAGCGAAAGATTTTTCACTTCACCATGTATAGCTAACCCGGATTCAATAGCTTGGGATTCCTTCTCCCTCAAAGCTATTTTGATTCACTTGCGACAAGAACTCCTTCAAGGGATGCTTATTCTCCAACTTTTGCAAAAGCCAGGCCAGTAAGGTACATACCCTCTTTGAAAATAACCTATTATTAAAAGAGCTTATTCGTATACCGATTCTAGCACAAGAGCCAAAGAGCGTATTTGAAAAACAAAGCCCTTCTCTTCATCCCCTGTTGAGGAAGAGTCGCTTCTCCACGAGTGAGCATAGCGAACTTCAACCTCGACTCTTCGATCTATAAGGGCGATTTGCCGGATTCGAACCGAGACGAATTCCGGAAAAGAATCTGAGTGCGTGGCTATCCTGCTAGGGCGAGGGGCTATCCTCTTTGTTTATAGGGGATCGACTCTTTACTAAAAAGGGAAGGCGCTTTCACTTTGGTCTATGCTTTTTCTCGAACTCTAGGATGGGATTGGTCTGCTTTCATTCCTTTGACTATACACTAGCGCCTTATTTATTTGAATGATCAGATTGAGTCAATTCTTTTCTTTGCCAGGTCGGTAGTTGTAAGTGTCAATTGGTTCATTATGGGCGCGGCGCATGAAGCCTAGTCTTTGGATCAAATTCCACAGAAGCAAAAGCAAGTAGTTTGGCTTACATTCCACTAAGGCTAAGGTCATATGCGGGAACATTCGATGCGACATTCATCGATCTCAACTCCTCGTAAATAGGAAGTAGCTGCCATCGCCCCATTCTTGTAGTGACTGTACGATCTTTCATTTTAGGTGCCCATTCTCATTTTGTTAGTGGCGTCTCAAGTCCAGCTGCTGATTCATCCCCTTCCGCTCTATTTAGAGTCCATCCCAATCCCGAGTTCTTGTTACTTAGCTAATCCCAGATCTAATCCCACTAAAAAGGAAGCAAATACCCCTATTAGGGCGGTGTAACGGCATCTAACCCCACTCTGCCTTCCACTAACTTGAAGTGATAGGGCTTCCATGGATCCATAGCCAGATTCTCCCGATTATATTGCTAAAGTTGGAGATGAACCTTCGAAGTCGATTTATTTGACCGATCCCACCCACTACCTTCTAAGGAATTGCCGATGATCCATTAATGCTAGTGCCTGCTAGGAGCGAAAAGAGCTTTTCCGCTTTTCTATAGTCCTGTGTTCCGATCACCTCATCTTTATAAGAAGTCAAGACCGGGGTCAATAGCCAAAGCCCAAGCCCAGTAAGGGCAGCTTACTCTATCAAACTTGCCCCTCACATAAGAAAGTAAGCCATTGTTTTAGTTTTGTCTACAAGTCCTTCAATTCAAGGCCATTTGCCGAATCCGCTGGAGCTAATAAAGACCGACCGATAGCACGATCCAATTCTCATAGTTTAACCTATTTTTCCGGGTCTTCAAAAAGAGTATCTTTCGGTTCTTCCTGTCCTATTAGAAAGTGGTTAACCGCATTACATTCCTCTTTCCTTTTAGGGGAAGGAGCTGTTCTGGTGCTATCCCATTGGTAGTCAGGTAACCCAAGCCAGTACCAGTAGAAAGCCGAGCCCCGGAACTGATAAGCCCAATAGCAAATGCCTGTCTTCTATTCCTTCTAACCCTGTGACTTCCCTACCCGAAAGCGAGTCCAGTAGGTCAGCTAACCAGTCTTAGGCAGGCAAGCCAATCTGAGACGGCCAAGCGAAGCGATCCATGCAGATCAAATCAGAAGTTGAACCCAACCCACTATTGGCCTATCAAAGATAGTCTTCGTGCGGACACTAATTTGAGCATCGTCAAAGACCGAGCAGTCAGAGTCTGTTAAGCCGATAAGTCCGGGACTGACCTTCTTGGTGTAGGGATCGAATCGAGGTGCGATCACATCAATCACGATGGCAGATCTTGCTAATGCAGTTACAGGAATGGAGCGGTTCAACCATCATAATTATAATTACTGCAAGCCATGCATCAAATCTGACCTACAAGGTAAAGATTTGGAGGATGTAGTTGGTGGGAGTGAGACCAAAAAACCCGGAGATAATGATGCTGCAGGGTTAGGCCGATGGAGTATCAAAGCTGGCAAGGCGATGTATGTCTTGAAGACAACAATTGAGAAAGAATTCTTAGAGCACATCCGTGAGGACCAAGTTGGGATACTTTGGAGAAATTCCTTTCCAAGACAAATGATGCCCGACTTCACTTCAGCTCTTGGAAAATGAGTTTGGATTGATAATGCATGGCTCGGTGGCAATCAGGAAGGCTTGTAACCCTTCAAGTTATTCCACTTCCCATCGGATGTGCGGGTAGAAAATCCGTTCCTATTGAACCTGCTCAACTAAAGTATAAGAAATCCGCCTTGGAAGAATACATAGATTCCTATGTCCAGAAAAAAAGGGCCTTAGTAAGTCACCTTCCAAGAATACTTCCCCGAGGTGGTCCTTCAAAAACTTTTTATATTCATAAGTAGCCCACCTTAAGACACATTGAAGCATTACTTTTCTACGAAAGGACTATCAGCTCAGGGTCCTGGAGTCAAAAGTGGACACTCTGACGGAAATCCTCCTCAGTATGGAACATCGATTCTAAATGTTCGGAATGAAGCTGTCAATCATAAACCAGAACACTACTAAGAACATTCCAAAGAACCTCCTAAAGCCAAGGCCCGATAAGAAAGGCTAAACTAGATGTCATACCGGATAAGGATTTCGCCTTGAACCGCAGTAGTACTTCGTTTCACGAAGAGCTACTACAGCACCTGCGAGACCTCATTACCAAATACTTGAATCACGGTAACCACATTGCGTTCAAACGCAGCAATCCCGAACATCTTTTTGATCTCCACAAAATAATGTGGAGAGGGGATGATTAAAAGTTGTGCCAATCAACCCAAGGTTAGGAGAGGAGGGGGAAGGACATAGGAAAGATGGATGCCTACATTCAATCAATTTCTTCGTCATGGTAGAGAAGAAAAATGGCGCACGGACCGTACTCGAGCTTCGGATCAATGTCGCCAGAAGCAAGGAGTATGCCCGCGAGTTCTGACGAGAACACAGAAAAAACAAAATTCAGCTCTACGTAAGATAGCCAAAGTACGCTTGAGCAATCGACATGATATATTTGCTCACATTCCGGGCGAAGGTCATAATTCTCAGGAACATCCTATAGTCTTAGTCAGAGGAGGTAGAGTGAAAAATTCTCCAGGTGTGAAATCCCATTGTATTCTAGGAGTCAAGGATTTGCTGGGAATTCCAGATCGAAGAAGAGGCAGATCTCAATATGATGCGGAAAAACCAAAATCCAAATGAATGGAAGATGCCTCTGGAACGTCGTTTTTCTCGGTCAGTCGAGGGAACAACCACAACATTACGCCCTAAAATAAAACTATATGGAGCCCTTTCCGAATGATCTATATATAAGATTTTACTCGTTGGTGTCAATTAGGAGGGCTGTGGACTTTTGTTGCTCTTCATAGTGCTTTCGGACTAATAGGCTTCATGTTACGCCAATTCGAACTTGCTCGATCTGTTCAACTGCGACCTTATAATGCAATCGCATTCTCTGGTCCAATTGCTGTTTTTGTTTCTGTATTCCTGATTTATCCACTGGGTCAATCTGGTTGGTTCTTTGCATCCAGTTTTGGTGTAGCGGCTATATTTCGATTCATCCTCTTCTTTCAAGGGTTTCATAATTGGACGTTGAACCCATTTCATATGATGGGAGTTGCCGGAGTATTAGGCGCTGCTCTGATATGCGCTATTCATGGTGCTGCCATAGAAAATACTTTATTCAAAGATGGTGATGGTGCAAATACATTCCGTGCTTTTAACCCAACTTAAGCCAAAGAGATTTATTCAATGGTCACTGCTAACCGCTTTTGGTCCCAAATCTTTGGGGTTGCTTTTTCCAATAAACGTTGGTTACATTTCTTTATGTTATTTGTACCAGTAACCGGTTTATGGATGAGTGCTCTTGGGATAGTCGGTCTGGCTTTGAACCTACGTGCCTATGACTTTGTGTCCTAAAAAATCCGCGCAGCGGAAGATCTTGAATTTGAGACTTTCTACACCAAAAATATTCTATTAAACGAAGGTATTCATGCTTGGATGGCGGATCAGGATCAGCCTCATGAAAACCTTATATTCCCTGAGGCCCCGTGGAAACGCTCTTTAATGGAACTTTAGTTTTAGCTGGTCGTGACCAAGAAACCACCGGTTTCGCTTGGTGGGCCGGGAATGCCAGACTTATCAATTTGTCCGGTAAACTACTTGGGGCTCATATAGCCCATACTGGATTAATCGTATTCTGGGCCGAAGCAATGAACCTATTTGAAGTGTCTCATTTCGTACCAGACAAACCCATGTATGAACAAGGATTGATTTTACTTCCGCACCTAGCTACTCTAGGTTGGGGGTAGGTCCGGAAAGGGAAGTTGCCCATGAAAGATCTAGGCCTTCTTCTGGATGGGAAAAGGATCCCGGTGAACTACTTGAATCCTGTACTTGATAGAGTGAGGAAGAAGGATGGAAGGCGCTTGCGTCTCTGTCCTTTGCTGGCACGTCACCCTCCTTAGATCTGTGTTTCAGTCTCTAGTAGGTTACATGCTTTCTAGTGGGCGGGCTTCTGTGCTAAATAAGCTTGAAGGTGATTTCCGAGCTTGATTATGGGGTAAGGATGGTGTTGGAAGGAGCTGGCTGGAATCAAGTTTGTACTGGCAGAAAGAGAGGTTGACTAGGAATGAGACGCCCCCTGCACACGGCTTTCATGAGCAAAGATCTGGTTCGGGCTATGCAGTGTCAAGACAGTGTTTTGGCTTAAGTAGTTCGTCAGAAGGATAGGCGAGACAATCCCTCAGTTTGGAACTTTTATAAGAGACGAGACCAGGTTGGGCTTGGCGTTCGGTTTGCAAAGATGCGGAGGTAGTACGAGGCAGGCAGTGAGCAATGGCTCAAAGATTATAGTGCTTACAGACCCTTGGCTCACTACTACTCCTCTTCTCTTCTTAGTCATAGTGCAACTATGGTAAAGACGGAAGCCTGTGACCACACTACTTTAGTAGCAGATCTTTTGAATGAGCACAAGTAGTGGGATCTTAGTAGGATTGCAAATCTCTTTTTTGAATAAGTTCAGCAGCAGGTCAGAGCCATCCTCGAGGTGATGTTCAAGATAAACTCTACTAGAATGGAAAATGCATTTTTCTAAGCTCTCTGTCAGAGCCTTATCTTCTTTCTTAATAAGCAAAGACTAGCCAGAGTCTAATCCAGATGTGGGGATAGGGTGGAACTGGATTTGGAGGCTAAAGACCACTCCTTAGAATGTGGATATGGAAGATTGGGGAGTGCAAACAGCGGATAGAAAGATCACAATGTTTGTGTGCTTTGTCCAAGATGCAATGGTCAGGTGGAGGACTTGGCTCATCTTCTTTGCAGCTGTCCGTTCTCTCAAGAAAACAATAGGCGTATGTTTGGGAGAGGCTGGAACTTAGTTGCAACCTATCTGAATGGTGGAAGATTCTCTCGAGTGAGGTCGACGGTGAAAGAGTTCCGGCAAGGTTTTATTGCCTATGCTAGTTGGTTGTTGTTGTATAAAAGCAGGAAGAGATTCATCTTCAATGGGGTAGAAAACAATGTTACAGAGGTTGCAAAGACTGTAGAGATGTTCTCACTTGGTGAGGATGATCAAATATCCCATGCAGACGAGCGGTTATGGGCGAGCTGGGCTTTCATATCAGTATATAGCCAGCCTTATAAGCCTAAGTTGGTTAAGTAGTCCCTACCGGTTGGATGAAATGAAACTTCGACTGGTCATTTAACCGATTTCATGATTAGAAAAGCACATATTCAGACTTGTTGCTGCAGGGGAAGTTTCTTTCCATGGCCATGGTGTGACTGAAGTTAAGACTCGTGGTCTCTGCGCTATCTATCAATGCCAAGCTTTGGATTGAAGGCGACTCTATCTATGCTTGTCATCAATGCTCTTTTGCGGCGTAAAAGATCGGCTATGGATTGCATCTTTATGGATTCACACCTTATGATTCAGGAACTTATTGAAGTCAAGATATCACACATTTGCAGAGAAGGCAAGCAGGGTCCAGACTGATTGGCCAATGAAAGCCGTGAGAACCAGCGTCATTTTCTCTAACTTCCCTCAATAAATATAGTAGAGTTGAGAGAGAGATCAGTTCTACTTATATTTCTTCGGATGTAACCTCTCTGTGAGACTTTCTTAGCAAAGGACCTCGGTGTAAGGAAACTTCGACCCTTGCATGAGGTAAAGAGCTGATGAAGTTATATACTAATCGGGGGTATCTATGGTCTCGAATGATTCCGTTTAAGTTCGTCTTCTGTTTGGGACCCAAGAGGGACTCCTCACGTGCATGGAATGCGGTATGCTTGGGAAAGAAAGTCATATACCATCGGTTGAGGTGCCCTGTTAGTAGTTTGTCTTCTCTTGATCTCATTTGTGACCCGTGGGTGGGCACTCTTCCTCTCAGTAGGTGCAAATCAAGACATTGTTTTGGAGAATGCTCTTCCGCCTCTTCAGAAGTGAATTTCATAAAGTGGAGTTATATATCAGCATGCCAATTGGGTACTCTAATAGACTGTCGGGTGAAAAAACGACGGCAACATGATTGGATGCTATATAATTCTCAGCATTAGAGAACCATCCGTTTGTTGATTTATAGCGTGTTCGATATTGTTTATATACATTCAGAGAGTACTTCTCTTTTAAAATCTTCATACATGATTGATGACAATATCACTACGCACAATATGTTCCTGATAATTTTTTATAAGCTGTTGAAGAGTCATTGAAGAGAGTGAATTTATTCTATGGTGGAGTTGCCGATAAACAAGCTGGGAAATACAGTGGTGGTATGAAGCGGGGACTTAGTGTTGCCATTTCGCTGATCGGCGATCCCAAGGTACACGTATACACAATAACCAATTTCCATCTGAATCCCCTGAGTTTACCAGTGTTAACATGTTATGATTTTGTTGAAGTCGCAACCAAATGTATTTATAATATTTTGCTAGGTTGTTTACATGGATGATCCAAGCACATGACTAGATCCAGCATCAAGAAACAACTTGTGGAATGTTGTGCAGCGGGCAAAACAAAACCGGGCAATAATTCTTACCGGTTAAGTTCTTATCACATTTATCTTCAAGTTTATCCTGACCATCCATTCCAATATCCGGCTTGATACAGAGTTAGGTATTTGGACTTGTTAATTTGTTTATTACGTGACGTATTAGTTACTTAGGAAGTGAAGCACCTAATTGATCTTTTGGCTCATAAATAGTGATGCTGTCTCACTGTTGTTAGAATTTTTTGGTTAGATGTTAATGGTGCTGTTGCTGCAACTGCTGCAGGTAAATTTTTATTAAGAAACATGGTAAATAAAACCTTTAAGCACTGCAAATTGTAGGAAAAACACATGTTGTAGTCAATTTGACTGCAGGAAATTTCTAGCAAAAGAATTTGGTGTTAACTGTTAACTTTATGCTTTTAGCTTTTTATTCTCTCGAGTGCATGTAATTCATTCTCACAGCCTTAAATAATCAGGTTCGCTTTTTAATTATTACCATAAGCGATGACAGTTGCATACGTAGCAAATGTGGTATAAAATTATGCTGTGTTATCATTGCAGCAAATTAAACAACCCTAAAATACCAAAGCACACACATTTAAACTAATCCATCCATCGTTTTGCTTATTTCAGCTCAAAAGAGGTAAATTTGCAAAGTGTTGAAAGTGGAATTGAAATTTTGCTTTAATTCATACCCACAAATTAATTCTTAACTGTAAGAAACGCTATATTTGAAGTATATAGTGCTAAAATTGAATTTGCTTGTTTTCAGGTAGCTGTTATCGTTAATCTTATAAAAAAGAAAATGCAAAAAAAAAAAAATTAAAAATTAAAAAGTAAGAGTAATTTCCTTTAAAAAAATTTCATGATTTCATATAGAAACATGTTGAATGTCTCTTGCATGTGAAGTGAAGAGTTAATGTCTGGGTTACATGCGACATCCGATGTGGGGCTTGCATTATAACAGGAAAGATTTTTTCCTTAACCAACTAGAATTAATTTATCTGTTTGCTTGTAAATTTGGATTGTTGCAGCTGAAGGCGAGATATGGAGGAACCTATGTATTGACGACGACGACGTCTCATGATAACGAGCAAGTGGTAGAACATTTAGTTCGGAGACTCTCTCCTAATGCCATCAAGATTTATCATCTATCAGGCACTCAAAAGTTTGAAATGCCGAAGAAAGATGTTATGATAGCCGAAGTTTTTGAAGCAGGGGAGAATGCAGAGAATGGGGTGACGAAAAACACACTACACTACAAACCAAGTTTTAGAGCCTAATTCCAAAATCGATCCGACAATTGCGGTCAAAATGATTAAATTTGCAGCCAAGACTTGAGGGTTTGGGCTCATGCTTCTACAGTGGCTTTTTACTAGTCTATACATTTCTATGTATGCTCTATTTAATTTTCAAAGTCCCCAAGTAGTACCAGATTTTATTTGATCATCAAAAGTCAACGAAAAACCGATATCGGAAAGTACTAAACTCATCTTTGAATCTTCTAAACTCATATTAACTAATGATACTATCACTACTAGGCCAGCAAACACTCACTAAATGCTCTACTATATCACTGCAACTCATATCATCCACCAAAGCTCACTAAATCTCATCTTAGAATTTTCCAAGTTCATAAAATATGAATATACCAACTCTAAACTAGATGTGAAGTTAAGGAAACTTAAAAACTTTATTAAAAGCGGATGTTTTATCTCATGGAGCAACTTAAGAAAATTCCTAGATGGTCAAAAAAGTTCAAAACTTAAACTTGATCATGTCATGATGTGTAGGATGAGATGAGAAATATTTTTTGTGAAGGTTGTATGTGGTTTTGAGTTGATTTGGGTGGTGGTGTATAGTGATAGAAGAGGCGGAGGAAGATGGAGAAAGACGAAGGAGGTGATGAAGAGATAAGGAGGAGAAAGATGAAGAACGTGGAGAAATGCATGATTGCAAGCCATAACTCCCTCTCTCTCACCCTCTCACTTGCCCATACATCATTGTCTCTTTGTCCCCTTATTTTTTCTTTTCTTTTTCTTATCTTTTCTCTTTTCTTTTTAAAACAAATATCAAAACCATTATTAAAACAAAAATGAAAGTGTTAACATGCACTCAACATGTCATGCACACTAAACGTGGTTTAACAAATTAAACTTGGTTTAATGCATAATTAGGAAATACTAATTAAGTTTAGCATTAAGCTTGTATGGAAATAATTATATATTAATTTATTAAAAAAAGCCCAAATCAAATGAATGCTCTCATAAATAATAATTTATTTTAAATTCCAATTATTTTCCAAAATATAGGTATATAATTATACAAATGTACGAAAACTCAAATCTATATACGTATAATATCCGTGAGATTTATTATTTTATTATTTAAATTTCAAAATAATATTTTGTATTTTCTGAAATGTTACAATTGGGGTATGGCCAAGGACGTCGATGGCCGGATAGGGCTGTTATCATGCCTATGAGAGATTCAGGCGTCCATCCCTACTCTTGTAACAAGATAATAGAACCAATCTCGGTCTCCAACCCTATCAAGCTTGGTGGGGGCAATACAGGGTATTTAGACGTCCATTCCTGCCCTTATGTTGTGATTTCAGGATTGGTCTCGGTCAAGACGACGGCCCCCCGCTCGGTCTACTGATAAACGACCGAGCCATTTAAACGTCCATTCCTGCGCTCGCGTATTGAGAGCAGGCCAAACGATGTGGCCGATGAATCATGATTCGGTTTAAGGCTCGCGGTATAGGAGATTTAGATGTCCATCTCTGCTCTTGTACTCAGTCTTCAAGAGAAGATCATGATCTAAGAGTTTGAGAATTTGTTTTTATTATCAAATCACATACAACTGTAACTCAAATTTTAGCAATAATATGATGGCTGGATTACTATTATCTTGACTGTGTCATTTATAAATCTCTGTCCATGCAACCAAGGGGTCTGTTTCTATTTTATTAAGGAAGAATGTTCTTCCCTTCCTCTAACGACGGCTCACCAGTCGAGAGAGACGGTGTCGCGCTAATTATTTCTGTCTTTAGTGCAGATCTAAATGCTCCAGATTGTTTTGTTCAAGGCCGAGTCATCCATGGCCATGCTATCAGTTAAAAGAGAAGAATTTACATGGCTAAAGACAAAAGGGCCGTAAAAAAATATATATGAGCCAAATGGTTTCTTCTCTATATTCGGTTGACGAAGATTTGGTCTATTAAGCTATGCTTCTAAATGCATCAAGCCGTGTCTCGTCAGCTTCCAAATGTCATAGCTAGCAGGAGGAAACATTCCGTTCAAGTTCGAAATTTATAGCGGAGGAATTGGGTACATGTTTCAGAAAGAATCATGTTAATGGGTCATATGTATTGCTCCGACCAACATTGGTTTCCACTCAGAAGTACGAACCAGTTAGGTCGTCAGCCCAAATACTTTGTTGTGGCGAAGCACATGATCGATGGAACACGACATCAACTAACTTGGTGCAAGGCCTATTCGCTGAATGCAGTGTATTTGATATCGTCCGATACGGATTTACTCGTGCTGATACATAGCGACGAGGGTCGTGCTCATGAAACTAAATGGTTTTTGGCATTAAGTCAATTGTCATGCCACTATATGTTGCAAGGTGTATGATATCAACCGATATGGACCGATGCGGGGTGACTTGCTAGTCTAGATGATTAAACAAGTCTAGATATTTAGTTTGATTTCATATTTCCGATATAGATCACCGATCTAATACATCCAATCGGTTTAAGGATATTGTGACTGCGATCGAGATCTGAACGGATGCTAAATCATTCTGATTGGAAATTATCCACCGACTTTATTACTCTCCTTGTACATAAGTAAGGCCGCATACAATGGTTTAAAACTAATTCGGCCCAATATGCCTCATGCTCAATATTTGTTGTTGGTATATATTACATGTGAGGTTGCATTACATGTGACTATGTGAGGTTGCACGAAGATTCTAGTGTTGTTTTACAGTAATTACTTGGAACCTGGTGCCTCAGAAGTTACTCTTGTATACCAAATCCCTCTGAAACTGTTATTTCTGCCTCCGATGCATACGCCGGAGTTCAACTTCATCTTGTTTAACTTTAAGGCGGTTGTTGGGTCGATCGGTTTCACTTTGGCTCAACTTTTCTCATGATCGAGGTTACTCATTGTCGGCTTGCTTGCTTCTTTTGATATGATCTAACAACCTCTGGGCTGATGCTAACTAGGGGCGTCTTGATCAAATCAATGCACGAGTAAAAATTCAAAATAATAACTGGGCGAGTTCAACAGCACTCGGATCCTCATGGCCATCAATTCAGTCTCAACTTGAGCTCCGATGACCGTCAATCGGGTTTCGACTTCATTTTCTTTTTCCTATCGCCAGCCGCTCTGTCGTTCTGTCGTCGGCGTGGAACTTTGGCTGCTTCATTTGTCGTGGCATGAATCGACTTGGTCTAAAAGGATAATGAGCCGTTGTAGAAAAAATTTAAATTTCAAGGAATATGCGGCGAAGGCGTGGATACTTAGCCAACGGTATTGACATATGAATTTCTTCCGGTTCAAATCGCTTGATTAAGTGCAGTATGGTTTGGCCATGAGTTTCAAGGAAGGGTATTCTCTGTGTTTGTCTCTTCCAGATGCAAAATGAAGTTTAGTCAATTGCCGAGCCCATTTTCAACACCTTTTTGGCATATAATAATTGCCATAGTTTTCAATTGAGAAGCAAAGCCAAGAATATTGAAGCCTCAATTGCAAAGGAGTATCGGTCACTAATATCTTGTTTGAACGGAGAGAATACAGGATGTGGTTTCCACATGTTTGGGTGCACAAAAGATGAATGCTTATGATTGATAATTTTTCGCTTAATACACGGTGGTGAAAGGCTGATCATAGTTAACATGTGCCATTGGTTACAACATCTCAACCAATGACACATGGGGGACATATGCTTGCACTAAAAAATAACCTGACCTATGAGAGGCGGGTCGAATAGAGAGTTTGTGGCCTGCGGCGGCCCGATGGAAGATATGCTTAATTGCAAATATTTGCATATATTTCCTGTTAAAGGAGAAATTATTCAGTGTGCCAGGTGTAATACATCCGGGCAAAGGGTGATAGAGGGGGGAAGTTTCGGGCGGTTTTGGACAGCGTGTGTAGCCCACACTTCTATATCTTCTCTCTCTTGTCCGGGTGTATACGGCTGGCATATAAAATAATTTTTCCTGTTAAAGGTTGATACGGAAATAAATTGATAATTGCATCATATAAGCATCAAGCAAGCGTAATCGGCCCAAAGAATGATACGATTAATTATTGAAGATATTCAAATTTATTTCTGTTGAAGGCCGATAAGGAAAGAATCAAGCGGGAAAGATTCAAGAAGATATTTGTGGAAGATCGGTATCAATTATAAAGATTTATCTAAATCTCAGCAAAAGAAAGAAAATCAAGAAAATCTTACTTGGAAATCAAGATACATATAGGGTTTTGAACTACTTCATAATAAACCCTGGTCCAAAAAAAACAAGAGTTCAAGATGAAGAATAGATCTCTCTCAATCAATCGACCAATTATCAATTTTCCAAGTTTTAGGGCTTCTCAGCTATTCTACTGTAGTTCATGTAACCTAAATTGCGACGACTAATGCCATCTCCACCGAGTCCCTGTCGAGACTTAAAAAGACTCATCTTTCTCGATCAGATATGCCTCCACGTTTCTTTAGATCTACAGAAAGCAGAGCATGAAGATGAAGGAATGCCCCTCAGCCCCCCTTTCGGTATGACAGCACTCAAATAGCGCCGATTGGGGTATGGCCGAGGACGCCGATGGCCGGATCAGGGTTGTTATCATACTTATGAGAGGTTCAGACGTCCATCCCTACTCTCGTAACATGATGATAGAACTGAACTCGACCTCCGACCGTATTAAGCTTGGTGGTCACAATACAGAAGATTTAGACCGTCCATTCATGCCCTTGTGTTGTGATTTCGGGACTGGTCTCGGTGTAGGCGAGGCGATCATCCTTCAGCTCAGTTTGGTAATAAACGACCGAGCAATTTAGACGTCCATTCCTGCGCTCGGGTATTGAGAGCAGGCCGAACGGTGCAGCCGATAAATCATGATTCGGCTTGAGGCTCGTAGTGTAGGAGATTTAGATGTTCATCCTTACTCTTGCACATCCTTGCACTTGCACTCGATATTCAAGACGAGATCATGATCCAAGAGTTTGAGAGTTTGTTATATTATCAAATCATATATAACTATAAATCGAATTTTATCAATAATATGATGACTGAATGACTATTATCTTGGCTCTCATTTATAAATCTTTATCCATGCAACCAAGGGATCTGTTACTATTTTATTTAGAAAGAATGTTCTTTACTTTCTCTAATGACGGCTCATCCATCGAAAGAAACAGTGCCGTGCTAATTAATTTTGGTTTTAGCGCGGATCTAATTTTGGAACGAACGCCTAGAAGAAATTCCTCGGTAAGATGAGAACATGCCATCTCAAGCATGGGCTACCCCAACAGAAAAAGAAAAGAAAAAGGGATTGAGGAGTTTCAACACTAGAAGAGTATATCCTGAGAGTGGGCCCCAATGGTGTGAGGTGGCAACCGTCTATTCCCCCAACCCTCTCCTTCGACAATATCACCCCTAGCTCCTAGTTCTAGGGTTTTTCCTTTTGTCAAACTTAGTTTGACCAACCCCATTCCAAAGTTTTTACTTAGTTTTGTCTCTGATTTTGGCATTGCATGCCTCTTTCACTGCATGAATCAACATGTCACAGATGCTGAAATCAAGATCATTTTCAGTTTTGGACATATATATATATATAGAGAGAGAGAGAATAATGGAGGAAAGATACCCCTCACTCATTTTTTCCGACGATCGGCACCCACCATCTTCATCATTATCATCTAAGATGTGAGTATACAAAATTTCATGTGATTCTATAACTTTTTCACCGTTGATTTAGTGGGTTCAAAATTAACGGTTTACCGACAATAGAACTTTTTACATTGCTAAATCAACGGTGGAAAAGTTGTAGAATTACGTGAAATTTGGTGTACCCACATCTTAGATGATAACGATGAAGATGGTGGGTGCCGATCATCGAAAAAAATGAGGGAGGGGGTAATTTTTCGACGCCATAGGAGGAAATTAGGAATTCCCTCATATGGCATCTTTCCTCCATTATTCTCATATATATATATATATATATATATATATATATATATATATATATATATATAAAGAGAGAGAGAGAATAATGGAAGAAAGAGGCAATAGGAGGCAATTTCCTTCTATGGCGTGGAAAAAATACAACCTCCACCAATTTTTTCCTTCTATGGCGTGGAAAAAATACAACACCAAATTTCATGTGATTCTACAACTTTTTCACCGTTGATTTAGCAATGTAAAAAGTTCTATTGTCTGTAAACCGTTAATTTTGAACCCACTAAATCCACGGTGAAAAAGTTGTGGAATCACATGAAATTTGGTGTACGCACATCTTAGTTGATAACGATGAAGATGGTGAGTGCCGATCGTCGGAAAAAATGGTGGAGGTTGTATTTTTTCGACGCCATAGGAGGAAATCCCATCCTATGGCCTCTTTCCTCCATTAATCTCATATATATCTATATATATATATATAGATATATATGAGATTAATGGAGGAAAGAGGCCATAGGATGGGATTTCCTCCTATGGCGTGGAAAAAATACAACCTCCACCATTTTTTTCGACGATCGGCACTCACCATCTTCATCGTTATCATCTAAGATGTGGGTACACCAAATTTCATGTGATTCTACAACCATTTCACGTTGATTTAGCAATGTAAATAGTTCTATTGTCGGAAAACCGTTAATTTTGAACCCACTAAATCAACGGTGAAAAGGTTGTAAGATCACATGAAATTTGGTGTACCCACATCTTAGATGATAACGATGAAGATGGGGGTGCCGATCGTCGGAAAAAATGAGGAAGGGTGTATTTTTTCGACGCCATAGAAGGAAATTCCCTCATATGGCCTCTTTCCTCCATTAACCTCTCTCTCTCTCTCTCTCTGTATTTTTTCGACGCCATAGGAGGAAATTCCCTCATATGGCCTCTTTCCTCCATTGACCTCTCTCTCTCTCTATATATATATATATATATATATAGAGAGAGAGAGAGAGAGAGAAAAGAGGCCATAGGAGGAAATTTTCTCCTATGGGGTGGAAAAAATACAACCTCCACTAATTTTTTCGACGATCGGCCCCTATCATCTTCATCGTTATCATCTAAGATGTGGGTACACCAAATTTCATGTGATTCTACAACTTTTTCACCGTTGATTTAGCAATGTAAAAAATTCTATTGTCGGTAAACCGTTAATTTTGAACCCACTAAATCAATGGTGAAAAAGTTGTGGAATCACATGAAATTTGGTGTACGCACATCTTAGATGATAACGATGATGATGATGGGTGCCGATCGTCGGAAAAAATGGTGGAGGTTGTATTTTTTCCACGCCATAGGAGGAAATCCCCTCCTATGGCCTCTTTCCTCCATTAATCTCATATATATATATATATATATATATATATATATATATATATATATAGAGAGAGAGAGAGAGAGAGGGGGGAGGGGGTTTTTACGGAGGAAATGTGCCATAGGAGGGAATTTCATCCTATGGTGTCGAAAAAATGCATCCTCCATGATTTTTCTCGACAATCGGCATACATCACCTCTATTTTTATCATCTAAAATGTGGATGCACCAATTTTCATATGATTATACCATTTTTTTCACCGTTGATTTAGTTGGTGCAAAATTAATGGTTTACCGAAAATAGAACTTTTTACATTACTAATTCAACGGTGAAAAGTGGTGGAATTACGTGAAATTTGGTGTACGCACATCTTAGATGATAACGATGATGATGATGGATGCCGATCGTCAGAAAAAATGGTGGAGGTTGTATTATTTCGACGTCATAGCAGGAAATTCCCTCCTATGGCCTCTTTCCTCCATTATATATATATATATATATATATATATATATAAAGAGAGAGAGAGAGAGAGAATAATAGAGGAAAGAGGCCCAAGGACGCATTTTGCGTTAGCTGACGGCAAAATGTACGCCCTCTACTATTTTATTCGACGATCAACACCTTCCAACTTGATATACATTCTCTAATTTTTCGATATACCAAATTTCATATGATTACAACACCATTTCACCGTTGATTTAGCAATGTAAAAAGTTCTATTGTCGGTAAACCATTAATTGATTTCATACAAACACACAGAGAGGAAGGAGGGGGTATAATGTAGAAAAGAGACCCTATGAGGCTTTTTCGTTACGTGGCGTTAAAGAAATACACACTCGACCGTTTTATTAAACGATCGGCACCCATCATCTTCATCTTTATCATCTAAGATGTGGATACACCAAATTTCATGTGATTCCAGCACTTTTTCACCGTTGGTTTAGTAATTGTAAAAAGTTTTATTGTTGGTGTTAATTTTGCACACACTAAATTAACGGTGAAAAAAATGATAGAATCACATGAAATTTGGTGTATACACATCTTAAATGATAAAGATGATGATGATAGGTACCGAACGACGAAAAAAATCGCGGGGTGTTTTTTTCGATGCCATAGGAGAAAATTATCTCCTATGGCACATTTTCTCCATTATCCTCATGTGTGTGTGTAGGGAGAGAGAGAGAGTTCTATTGCAAACCGGTCCGCGTTTTTCAGAAACGGGAACTCTCGATCCACAACAACTTTGAATGATTCGAACCGTTCAAATTGATCACCCTACCATCAAGTCTATGTGTATGATAAATCAAAGGATTTAAAACCAACGGCCTGAGCTATCTTCCTTTGGGAGTTTTTCTTTTTAAAATTTTGTGAGCCTCCGGGCATTTTTGTAAGGCTGAGGAGCCCAAAATACCTTGCACAAATTTGAAATATAAATAAAATTGAGCTTATTTTCCTCTAATAAATGTCTGTTTTCTGCGTGGGTATTTTAGCTCGTCAGTCTTCTCCTCCCGCGAGTGTGAGGTCGTAGGTCTATGCCACGCTTTTTAGGTGAAGATCACGCGTCGAGTGTAAGTCGAATAATAGCCAAGAGCAGGAAGGTCGTTACGGTACCCTACTGCTCTTTGGAGTTGAGGTGGCGATCGTTCATTTAGGATGAATCAAATGATATCCCAAGGTTAGGAAGGTCGGTATCAATCCATACCTCTGAGTCTAGGTGACGACCACATGTTTTAGCATGAGTAGAAAATCAGCCAAGTTAGAATAGGTAGGCCATAACTTATTCTTCCTCAATGTGGGTCCTAAATCCATGTCTTCGTAGGGTAGGGATCTGCACCTCGGAGATTAGCCGAGCAGAAATCTGCACCGTGGCCTCTGTAGGAGAGCTTTAGATCCTTAGCGTTGATTGTAGGAAGCTACCCGCTAGGGATGGACCGGGCAGGGAAACTACTCGGTGGCCTCATTAAGAGGGCTTTAGATCCTTAGCATAGATGGGTAGGAAGCTACCCGCTAGGGATGGACCGGGCAGAGAAGCTGCTTGGTCGTCTCGTAAGGAGGGCTTTAAATCCTTAGCGTAGATGGATAGGAAGCAACCCGCTAGGGATGGACCGGGCTTGAAGCTGCTCGGTGGCCTCGAGAAGCTACCCGCTAGGGATGGACCGGGCAGGGAAGTTGCTCGGTGGTCTCGAGAGGAGGGCTTTAGATCCTTAGCATAGATGGGTAGGAAGCTACCCGCTAGGGATGGATCAGGCAGGGAAGCTGCTCGGTGGTATCGAGATGCGGGATTTAGTCCACGGCGTTGTTAGGCATGAAGCTACCCACTATGGATGAACCGAGCAGGAAGCTGCTCGGTCGCCTCGTGAGGAGGGCTTTTGATCCACAGTGTTATTGGGAAGGAAGCTACCCGCTGTGGATAAACCGAGCAGGAAGCTGCTCCGTCGCTTCGTGAGGAGGGCTTTTGGTCCACAGTGCTGTTGAGCAGGAAACTACCCGCTTGCGGATGAACCGGGCAGGGAAGCTTCTCGGTGGACTCGAGAAGATGGCTTTAAATCCTTAGCGTATATGGGTAGGAAGCTACCCACTAGGGATGGACCGGGCTTGGAAGCTGCTCGGTGGCCTTGAGAAGCTACCCGCTAGGGATGGATCGGGCAAGGAAGCTGCTCGGTGGCCTCCGGAGGAGGGCTTAGATCTTTAGCTTAGATGGGCAGGAAGCTACCTGCTAGGGATGGTCAGGGCAGAGAAGCTGCTCAATGGCCTCGAGAAGCTACCCACTAGGGATGGACCGGGCAGGGAAGCTGCGCGGTAGCCTCGAGAGGAGAGCTTTAGATCTTTAGCATAAATGGGTAGGAAGCTACCCGCTAGGGATGGTCCGGGCAGGGAAGCTGCTCGATGGCCTCGAGAGGAGGGCTTCGTTCCACAGCGTTGTTGGGCAGGAAGCTACCTACTGTAGATGAACCAAGCAGGAAGCTGCTCGATCGCCTCGTGAGGAGGGCTTTTGATCCACAGCATTGTTGGGCAGGAAGCTGCTCGGTCGCCTCGTGAGAAGGGCTTTAGATCCAGAGTGTTGTTGGGCAGGAATCTACCCGCTTGTAGATGAGCCGAGCAGGAAGATACTCGGCGACCTCATGATGAGGGCTTCGATCCACAGTGTTGTTAGGCAGGAAGCTACCCACTGCGGATGAACCGAGCAGGATGCTGCTCAGTTGCCTCGTGAGGAGGGCTTTCGATCCACAGCGTTGTTGGGCAGGAATCTACCCGCTTGTGGATGAGCTTAGCAGAATGCTACTCGGCCGCCTCGTGAGGAGGGCTTTAGATCCCCAGCGTTGTTGGGCAAGAATCTACCCACTTGTGGATAAACCGAGTAGGAAGCTACTCGGCGGCCTCATGATGAGGGCTTCGATCCACAATATTGTTGGGCAAGAAGCTACCCACTGTGGATGAACCGAGTAGGATGCTGCTCGATTGCCTCGTGTGGAGGGCTTTCGATCCACAGCGATGTGGGGCAGGAAGCTACCCACTGTGGATGGGCCAGCAGGAAATTTCTCGACGGCCTCATGATATGGGCTTCGATCTACAGCGTTGTTGGGCAGGAAGCCACCCACTGCGGATGAACCGAGCAGGAAGCTGCTCGGTCGCCTTGTGAGCAGGGCTTTTGATCCATAGCGTTATTGGGTAGGAAGCTACCCGCTTGCGTATGAACCGGGCAGGGAAGCTGCTCGGTGGCCTCGAGATGAAGGCTTCGATCCATAGCGTTGTTAGGCAGAAAGCTACTCGCTTGTGGATAAGCTGAGCAGGAAGCTACTCGGCGGCCTCGTGATGAGAGCTTTGATCCACAGCGTTGTTGAGCAGGAAGCTACCCACAACGGATGAACCGAGCAGGATACTGCTCGATTTCCTCATGAGGAGGGCTTTCTATCCACAGCGTTGTGGGGCAGGAAGGTACCCACTGCGGATGGGCCAGCAGGAAATTGCTCGGCAGCATTGTGATGAGTGCTTCGATCCACAGCGTTGTTGGGCAAGAAGCTACCCACTGCGGATGAACCGAGTAGGAAGCTACTCGGTCGCCTCGTGAGGAGGGATTTAGATCCTTAGCGTAGATAGGTAGGAAGCTAACCGCTAGGGATAGACCGGGAAGGGAAGCCGCTCGATGGCCTCGTGATGAGGGATTCGATCCACAGCGTTGTTGGGAAGGATGCTAGCTTGTGGATAAGCCGAGCAGGAAGCTACCCACTGTGGATGAACCGAGCAGGAAGCTGCTCGGTGGCCTCGAGAGGAGGGCTTTAAATCCTTAGCGTAGATGGGTAAGAAGCTACCCGCTAGGGATGGTCCGGGCAGGGAAGCTCTTTTTATCCCCTTAGTATATTTTACACAATTTTAAAAACAAACCTAGGGGTCACGGAACCGAGAAAAGAAACAAAAGTTGTGTAAAAGGTCTCCTTTATGAGAGGACCTAGCTCAGGAGATTTAATTCAATGTCAATAAGAATTACATTGTTTCAAAAGAAGAAGACACATTTTTTTTCTTCTTATTTATACAACTTGAGCTTTTCAGCGTTGTAAGGCTAGGGCCCACGGTCTCCTCCGCCTTCCCGAACTTGATCCGAGGTAACGGCCATGATGTGGCCGATCGTTAATTCCTCGAGGGCGATCGGGTCTCTTTGTTCTCGTTCCGCCTGCCGTTTGTCCCTTAGATACTTCGCCAAGTGGCCAGAGCAGATCAACTCCTCAATGTAGTTGCAGAGTTGTTTGCATTTCTCGGTCGGGTGCCCTTGCGTCCTATGGAAGGCGCAATAAGGGCCACGGAGACATTTTCCCACCCTATGGGTAACTGGCAGGAGCTTAAAGAACCTTTCGACCTTTGCTTCCTCCAACAGCTCGGTCTAAGAGATGTTAAGAGGAGTGTACTCCTGGAATTTCGAGGAGTAAGGTTTTTGTAGGGTGTTTTTCGTCACCCCATTGAGATGGGAATACGCGCGCACTGGTCAGACGTACTACAGATTACCCTTGTCTAGGGTAGACGAAGGTTTATTGATTGTGGGGATCCGAATCTCCGGCAGCCGCGGACTAAGCTGCCATTAATTACCCCTCGCCTTTGGGGTGAGAGAACCTCCGATTAACGGGTTAAATTGGTCATGCGAACCCAATGTGCAGTGTTATGTTCTGGAGGGGTTTTGGATATATTGGGGGCCCCGCAGAGTTTTTACGAGGGTCCTGCTACCCGGATAGCAGGCTGGGGGTCAAGGGGGCTAGCAGCCCCCTTGCGGGGCAACGCCTCGTTAGAAATTTTTTTTCTAACAGGGACAGTATCGTGGAGAATGTGTGTGTGTGTGTGTCTATATATATATATTTATATATATATATATATATATATAAAGGGAAAGGGCATCCAAAGGATGCGTGAGGGGCCAGCGCCTCGCGTGAATGGCGCTGGGCGCGAGCGCTCTAGGCGCACCACGTGCTCGGCATGTGGGCGCGAGCGCTCTGGGCGCTGGGCGCACCACATGCTCGGCACGTGGGCGCTAGCGCACGGGGCGGTGGGCGCACCACGTGCTCGGCATGTGGTCGCAAGCGCTCTGGGCGTTGGGCGCACCATGTGCTCGGCACGTGGGCGCTCGCACTCTGGGCGCTGGGCGCACCATGTGCTCGACACGTGGGCGCTAGCGCTCTGGGCGCTGGACGCTGGGCGTCAAACAGAAAGGGGACTTTGGTCCCTGCACTGGGAGCTGTGCTCCCGATTTGTTTCTCCCTTTGGCTCTGGATCTTCCCAAGATGGGATTTTTGGAGATAGGTCTCCTCCTTCCTCCTCTGTTGGCTGGGTCTTGAAGAACAAGAAGTATGAGATTTTAAAAATCTCTTATTTTTAAGATCTGATGGAAGATCTAAGTTTCCCTTTGTGGGTTTTGTGGTAAAAAACTATTTAGTTTTGGAAAAGGAAGAGTAAAACTCTTGATTTAATTGAAAAAGGAGAAGAAGGTTTAGAACCTTGATGAAGGAGCATGAGGCATAAAGAACCCTAGTTTTTGGGGGAATGAAAAAGTATCTTAGGTATTTTCATCATGTTGCCTTATATAGGCTTACATATTTACATATAGCCCCTTGGGCTTTACAAAATGGCATTTTCCCCATCCCATGTCTCATGTGCTATTTCTTTTTGCACATAAGCCATGAGCTTACAAAAATTTGGCTTTATGCCCATTTTGTTTACATTCATGCATAAAAAATTACATAAAAATTATTTATTATATGATTTCATTTTGGCATGGGGGAGGGCCGGCCGCTTCATGTTCGGACTCGACCGGGGTATGGGCCCACTTGGCTTGGGGTTGACTTTGACTTTGACTTGGTCAACCTCGGTGCAATTTTCGACTTCAACAAAGTGCCCCCCATCAATAAATGCACACCACACATGTGAGTCGTGTGCATGAAATTGATGGATCTTCTTTCACGTGGAGGCGGCTTGCCTTGGTTCCCACTTTTGGGGATGCACTGCCCTTTTTACGACATGGACGGTCGACGCTTGATGCGTCTCCGAGACGGAGTGTCCATGGTTAACGTTTCTCTGGCCCGGAGTGATTTGGTTCCCGATTTGTAGGAATCCCGCGCTGCCCTTTTAACGACATGGGCGGTCGACGCTTAACGCATCTCCGAGACGGAGTGTCCGTGGTAGACGTTTCCCAGGCCCGGAGTGATCTGGTTTCCGCTTTGTAGAAATCCCGCACGACCCTTTTTATGACATGGACGGTCGACGCCCTGGCCCGGAGCGATTTGGTTCCCGATTTGTGGGAAGCCCACACTGCCCTTTTTGCGACATGGACGGTCGACGCTCTGGTCCGGAGCAATTTGGTTCCCGATTTGTGGGAAGCTCACACTGCCCTTTTTGCGACATGAACGGTCGACGCTTAACGTGTCTCCGAGACGGAGTGTCCGTGGTAGACGTTTTCTTGGCCCGGAGCGATTTGGTTCCCGATTTGTGGGAAGCCTGCACTGCCCTTTTTACGATATGTACGGTCGATGCTCTAGTCCGGAGCGATCTGGTTCCCGATTTGTGGGAAGCCTGCACTGCCTTTTTTATGACATGGATGGTCGATGCCCTGACCCGGAGCGATTTGGTTCCCGATTTGTGGGAAGCCTGCACCGCCCTTTTCACGACATGGACGGTCGACGCTCTAACCTTGAGCGATTTGGTTCCCGATTTGTGGGAAGCCTGCACTGCCCCTTTTGCGACATGGACGGTCGATTCTCTGGTCCGGAGCGATTTGGTTCCCGATTTGTGGGAAGCCCGCACTACCCTTTTTGCGACATGGACGGTCGACGCTTAACACATCTCCGAGATGGAGTGTCCGTGGTAGACGTTTCCCTGGCCCGGAGTGATTTGGTTCCCAATTTGTAGGAAGCCTGCACTGCCCTTTTTACGACATGGACGGTCGACGCTTAACGCGTCTTCGAGATGGAGTGTCCGTGGTAGACGTTTCCCTGGCTCGAAGCGATTTGGTTCCCGATTTATTGGAAGCCTGCACTGCCCCTTTTACGACATGGACGGTCGACGCCCTGACCTGGAGTGATTTAGTTCCCGATTTGTAGGAAGTCTGCATTGCCCTTTTTGCAACATGGACGGCGCTTGACGCGTCTCCGAGGCATAGTGTCCATTGTAGACGTTTCCCTGGCCCGGAGCGATTTGGTTCCCGCTTTGTAGGAAGCCTGCACTGCCCTTTTTACGACATGGACGGTCGACGCCCTGACCCGGAGTGATTTGGTTCCCGATTTGTGGGAAGCCTGCACTGCCCTTTTTGCGACATGGACGGTCGACGCCCTGGCCCTGAGCGATTTGGTTCCCGATTTGTGGGAAACCTGCACTGCCATTTTCACGACATGGACGGTCAACGCTTGACACGACCCCGAGACGGAGTGTCCATGGTAGACTTTTCCCTGGCCCGGAGCGATGTGGTTCCCGATTTATGGGAAACCTGCACTGCCCTTTTTACGACATGGACGGTCGACTTGATTCCGAGACGAAGCATAATTTCGACAGGGAAGGCAGGTACACCGAGGCGAAGCATGATTTCTACATGGGGTGCACATTCTGAGACGAAGCATGATTCCGACGCAGAGCTTGCTGGTTGACTTGATTCCGAGGCGGAGCATAATTCGGACTGGGAGGTCGTTGGTTGATTCTGAGCCGAAGCATAATTTCGATAGGGAAGGCAGATACACCGAGGCGAAGCTTGATTTCGACGCGGGGTACACTATGAGACGAAGTATGATCCGACGCAGAGCTTGCTGGTCGATTTGATTCCAAGGCGGAGCATAATTCCGACCGGGAGGTCATTGGTTGATTCCGAGCCGAAGCATAATTCCGACATGGAAGGCAGATATCCCGAGGTGAAGCATGATTTCGACATGGGGTAAATTCTGGGACGAAGTATGATTCCGCCGTAGAGGTTGTTGGTTTGATTTGATTTGGATTGACATCAGCATCGCTATACTGGAATATGGTACCAGGAGCGAATCATCATTTGATATGAGTGGATTTGAGGATTTCGGTTTTTGTTTGGCATCTGCATTGCTGCACTGGAATAATGCCAGGAGCAACTCATCATTTGCCTCGGGAGGATTTGGGAATTGGTGGCTTAGGAGACAGGTTTAGATCTCTATCACCTAAGGCTTTTCAATTTTGTGAGCCGTAAAGGTCTCACAAAGCATTTTCTCCCTACGGGTTGTAAGGATCCCGTAGGTATATTTTCTCCTTAGGAGTCGTGAAGACCCCCAAGTGTGTTGCTCCTTTGTGAGTTGAAAGGATCTCACGCGGGAATTTTCTCCTCACAAAATCGAGAGGACTTTGCGAGTGCATTTCATCTCTTTCTCACGAGTTTGCGCCCTTTTGGGTTTTTACAAACTCGGCAGCAGTCCTGCTGTTTTTACTCACGGAGCCCTTTCGGGTTTTCATCCGTGCCCATTTTGCTTGTGGACATACCTTTTTTTGTTTGTTTTTGAATCTTCATAGCCGGTGGGACTTTGAATGTGGTCTCGCCGGTAGGACTTGGGAGAGATTGTGATCGTTTTATGCCCGTGGATTGTATACGGTTTTGCAGGATGTATGATCTAGACCGTAGGGCCGAAAGAATCTCAAGACTTTGTTGGCGTCTGCATCGCTGCACTGGAATATGGTACCAGGAGCGACTCATCATTCGCCGCTTGGGGTATAGGGTTTGGAATTTGGTTGGCGTCTTGTTCACACCATAATATTGCATTATTATATTCTCCATTCTTATTCGTTTTATAAATAAACAGGTGCTTTTGACGCATGTCTGCTACATAGTACAGGTTACAGGTTCTTCGATCTAAAACAGTGAAAAAGATAAAAGACGATGCAAAAGTGGAACTACAACCAAAAAATAGAAGGATCTTGATCAAGCCTACAGAAAGATCAGTTCACAAAATACAAGGCATCGCAAGATTCAAGATTTCATCTCGAAGCAACGGTTAAAACCCACTACACTATTCACTGGAGATCTGGGAGAAACCTCAAAGCCCATTTGAGAAAAGTACAGAATAAATAGGAAGCCCAAAATGACCAGAAGCTACAGCAGAAAGTTCAAAGCCCAATCCTCCTTGTTGACCGCGGAACCGCGGCCAAACAGGGCTTCGGGCCGCGGTTCCGCAGCGGGCTTGAAGAATTAGAAGGAGAAAATTTTACCAAGTTTCTTAGCGGCTTTGACTGGTCAACCTAGGGTATTTTGGTAAATATAGACGTGCGAATCAATTGTAACCTAGGGTTTCCTATTCTCTATAAATAGGAACTCTAAATCATTGTATTAGCTATGCCTCCCTATGTCTCTTTCTATGAATAAAATTCAGAATTCTTTTGGAGAGCATCAAGTTGTAAGTTCTTTATTTTCTGCCCTAGATTAATTTTATATCCTTGCCCTAGTTAAATTTAATTCCTTGATCTAGTTAATCTTTTATTCTCTGCCCTAGATAAATGTTCTTCAATTCCCTAATGAGTGAATAGTCTTCTCGCTTGTTAGGGTTAGATTTGGGGAAGGTTTGAGAGATGAAGATCTCCCATCCCCTTTCTTGCCCGTCATATATTTTCATAGGACTCTATGCATACATGCACATACCGCTCCCTACGGCACCCTATTCATCGAGATAGCGGTGATACCGTAGTATAAAGGCCCGGTTGTGATGGTTTTCCATGGAGGTTAGGGTAAGGATTGATAAAGGAAGGACAAAAAACTAGAGGAAGAAATATCTTTCCAAATGGCTCCAATCCCCTCTATTAATAATTATCATAACTCCTAATAGATCTTCATATGGGTATAGAAAGCGGTGAGATTTATTGACTTTCCGAACTTAAGCTAAACCTAACCCTAGCAAGACTTAGATCTAGATTAATTTAGTTTTTAGATTTAATTGATCCATTCACACCGTTTGGAATTAACTCGTAAGAACAATTAGGAAATTCACAACATCCCTGTGGACCGATCCGTACTTACCGGCTAGCTACAAAGCGACGCCGTTCTTGATTGCGGTTTAGATATATTTTTGAGATCAATCAAATGGCGCCGTTGCCGGGGATGGCGTGTTATTTCCTTTTTGCAATTTCGGGTTAATCTTAATTAAAAAAATCATAAAAACTGAAAAATCAAAAAAAAATATAAAAATATATCATATGTTATTTTTTGGAAAGTGTATTTTTGTGAATCTTTGCAGGATCGACGGATCTGGAAAAATCCAGAGTGGGAAACAGAAAAAGGTAGATCAGAACAGAAAGGGATTGGAACAACAGAGCAGCACAATTTTTTTCAGAGACCTGAAGCTTCAAATCCGCCGCCCTTCCGCCGCGTAAGCGCGCTCCCGCCGAGGTTCCGTGGTCCATTTGCCACGTCAGCGCGCGTGTTTTGCACTGTTTGCTCCCCTTTTCCCTCTTCTGCCAATCCCCATATATCTTTTGTCAAATCTTTTGCAGGATTCTTTGCGCTTAAAAAAAATCTTCCCTTCTAAATAACAAATCTTGTGCAGGATTCTTTGCGCGCGTTTAAAATAAAAATTGATTGCAAGAAATCTTTTCTGTTTTGCATATCTTTTCTCAAATTGCAATAAAAAAATCTTTGATTGCAAGTGATTTACTGTTTTGCATATTTTTAATCGGATTTTAAGGGGATTTTGACCAATTCAGATTGGGTGGGGATTTCATCACCCTTCCCAGGACCCCAGAAATCATATAAGGCATTTTTATTGACCAAATATTTAATTAAAATACTAGACTCAGCCATAAGGATGTCGCGCTCAATAGGACAGAGGACTAGTTATAGGCATCAACCGTTTATCCTAACCTGACTTTGCGGTGTCTAGGCAAGTGTGTCTAAGGCAAGTGGTTACTTAATTATGACCACTACTTTTGTAGTGGGGAGCCTCCCACTTACCTGGTACTTACCTGGCCGCAATTGGCGGTGAAGAGGCGGTTTGAGGTCCTATTTCTAGCCCTTTGGAACAGTTAGGAGCTGTCTAGCTGACCTAGGTGACCCTAGATCTAGGCCTGATTGTGCATTTTTGGTTGATCGAAAGTGTGTCTTAGCTCTTTTCTCGAAAATCTTTTTGCAAACAATTCTAAATAAAGAGAAAAAGGAAAAAGGAATTTTTTTTTAAAAAGACTTGCAACTTTTGTCGCTAAGAAATCCTTGCACCACCTACCTTATTTCTCTTCTCATCATGGGTACCCCACATCACAAATCTCTTGCCAAACTTTGGTATCCCGAACCTAACTTTGCGTCGTACGTCAATTGTTTCGGTCGATTTAAGGAAAATTCTTCCATGCCCAAAATTTCTTTGAAAGATCAAATAGAAGCGTCTAGGAAAAACAGTTCGACTTTGCAACCCACTTTGTGTCAACCAAGTCAACCTTTACCACCTTCATATGTTGATACCACTTTTTCGAGTCCTGTTGTAACTCCTAAGCCGATATCTATTGCTGAGCACATTGCACAATCTCGTAGCCGATCTTTCACCTCTCTAAACTCATCTAGTTCTAGGGATCCACAAGACTATTCACCTTTTTATACAAACGTTGATCCTACTCCTGTCCAACCATCCAATTCCTACCAGTCCTACCCGACTTTTCCACCTTCACTAGACATTGCTTCTACACAGCCATTTGGGAGTTTCACATATCCAAACAATTTCGAATCTCTTATCGAAACACCTTCACAACCCATGTCTAGTCTAGAACAATCGTTGGAAGCGTACATTACAGCAACAAACAAAATGGTAAGGAATGTGGATGCGTCCATAGCCGCCCTTAGACAACCTCATGAACCGGTAGCTAGTTTCCAACTAGCTCCAAATTTTCAAATGTATAATGAGGCGGTTGGACAGAGTGCAAATTTGAGAGGATTTCCAAATCAAACCTACCCAGACCCAATTGAAGCCCACAACTCCGGTTTTCCATCGATTGGCCCAAATGATTCACAAGTTGAAAATAAAACATTTAACGAGTTGTGTGACTTTGTAGTGCTTGATTTGCCAGATTGTGAGGAATCCCTTTCGAGTGAAACCACACCTAATCCTTTTGAACTTTACACCTCCACTCTAGAACCTAAATCGATAAATATCCATACTTTTGATGAGGTGTCTGAAAAAATTGATTTTCACTTGATTGAGGATATAGACGCCGGGAATATTTTGGATGATGAACCCGTTGATTTGATTGATATTTTATGTCCAATTCATCATCCTGGGTCATTAAATGTTTCTCCCGAACTTCATATGCGTCTTGATTTTGATGATAATGGCATGGATGAGCTACATATTGAGGAAAATTATGAGGATAATAGTGAGAAGAGTATTGAGGATAATATTGAGGTTGAACCATTTTTGTTTGATGTATCGGATTTTTCAATTCATCCTCCTGTACCTTTAACTGTTATATCTCCCTCCCTTCTTTCCATTGTTCCGACCACGCAAAAGATCACGCTTGAAGACAGTGAGCTTGAAAAATTTTCCTTTGAATCCGACACAGTTCTCACAGCCGATAACACTTACGAGTGTTTCACTTTTTCGGACAATGTTGATGTCTCACCGGCCAAGTTTGAATCCTTTGAATTTTCAGATGAGTTAGTTGAACCATCAGACTCGGTTGCTTACAGTCGTTTCGAACCATTGACGAAAATTTTCAAGTTCGAGACAGTTTACTATGGTGAGAATGAGACTATCCCTAATTCACTCCCTTTCTTCCTCCCTATCGTTCCGACCGTACAAGAGACCGTTACGCTTTCATCTCCAATACCAAGTTCGGTGTACCCATGCTTTCTTGCGAATCTTAAGGGATTTGATTCCATTTCTCGACGGGTTGATAGGTTAGCACAATCGCTTTTAACACATCGGTCATCACAAATTGCGCTAATTTATTCACTCGATTTACACCCTCAAGATCGTACTCCATTTCTTTCTCTTTTCTGTCATTCTTCTCCTCCACTGAGACCATATTCCACTCTTCTTCCCATACGGTCTCGTGTACTTCTCATTTCTCTTCTTTCCACTCCCTCCTTTCACCAACTCTACCATTACCACGATAAGATTTTTGAATGGTTGGTGCTAATCTTTGGCTTGTGTAAGGCCTTGTTTAGTTTGGGGAGGACCTTGTTGTATATATGTATATATATTTTTTGTTTTTCTATAAAAAAATAAAAATAAATAAATATCAAAACATTAAAAAAATATAATTTTTTTTATAAATAAATAAACAAAGAAGTGCCGACATTTTGACCCTCTTGGTGTCGTATGACAGTGAGGACACTGTCAAGTTTAAGTTTTGGGGCATGCTCGGTAAGTCTTCTTCCTTCGCATTCATTTGTATATATTTTTGCATTTGCATACTTATTTTAAAATCCATAAAAATTGAAAATTTTCAAAAATTATAAAATTAATGTATACAATTTTGGTCGTATTTGACTTGAGTTTGACAAAAAGGTTAACTAGCTAGGAACAACTGGATCTTAGACTTAGTAATTAAAAACCCTAAAAATAACCTTTCTTAAAATTTAACAGTAGAAAGTATATGTCTTTATAGTTTATTTAGAAATAAGCAAATTTTGGGTTCACTTCTTGGGCTAAGTCGAAATAAAGGAAAAGTATTGATATTTTTATTAAAGTATAACTTTGAAAAATAATTCCTAGCTTAAATCTAGATTCTGAAAATGTATATCCTACAAATTGCACTAACACGCACCTTGAAACTTGGAATAGTAGAAGAGACCTTGAAATGCTCTTGTCTAAAATCCTTAGTACGAAGAAAAGGAAAAATAAAAAAAATACAAGTGTGAATAAAGAAAAAAATGAACACTGGTTTTTGTGATTACTTAAGGCTGCAAAAATAGAAAAATATTTAGCGAGGGTGCTTCATCACCTAGTGCCTTAGACCAACTGGTTTGGGAGTCACTGCTAAAAAGCCTTGGGTGTTACAAGACTAGAAATTACGGTTTAATGTGCAAACACATTTTGTAATCGGTTGTTAGTACCTCAAGAAGTATTAACGGTCGCATGAAAGATGTGTAAGCAAAATTCAATTAAAATTCACCTATTAAGAAGTGCTTTGGACAACGGACAAGAGTATGATTGCTTGATTTGAATTTCCAAGTGTAGGGGTGATATATACACACACGTAGGGATATGTGATTGGAGTTTAGATGAGAGAAAGGAGTGAAGAATAGAACTTGTATTTTTAGTAAAGTTGATAAAAATTCCTAAGTGGAGATGGAACCCTAGAAGGAAATCTTAAGAAATGCCGAAAGCTAAGTAAGTCTATAGAACGTATATAATCTTAAGTTAAATGATGAGGAAGTGTGAAGAATATGGGTGGATAATTTACGGGTCGACGATAATAGAATTCCTTGTTAGAAAACCTAATTGGAGAATAACAGTCAATGGGCCTAATTGATAGGATTTTGTGGGTAGTATCCGCTGAAAACCCTCAGGAGACAACACTCCTCCTACTAGGGACACCTAGAGGTTTAACGGCTTGTTGCACGCGCTCAGTGCAATCGTGATTCCCTACGAAAGTGAGGTTAGGTTTTTGTCGAGAATAAAACTAAGTTTGCTCGAGGACGAGCAAAAGATAAGTTTGGGGGTATTTGTTCACACCATAATATTGCATTATTATATTCCCTATTCTTATTCGTTTTATAAATAAACAGGTGCTTTTGACGCATGTCTGCTACATAGTACAGGTTACAGGTTCTTGGATCTAAAACAGTGAAAAAGATAAAAGACGATGCAAAAGTGGAACTACAACCAACAAATAGAAGGATCTTGATCAAGCCTACAGAAAGATCAGTTCACAAAATACAAGGCATCGCAAGATTCAATATTTCGTCTCGAAGCAACGGTTAAAATCCACTACACTATTTACTGGAGATCTGGAAGAAACCTCAAAGCCCATTTGAGAAAAGTACAGAACAAATAGGAAGCCCAAAATGACCAGAAGCTACAGCAGAAAGTTCAAAGCCCAATCCTCCTTGTTGACCATGGAACCGCGGCCAAACAGGGCCTCGGGCCACGGTTCCTCGGCGGGCTTGAGGAATTAGAAGGAGAAAATTTTACCAAGTTTCTTGGCGGCTTTGACTGGTCAGCCTAAGGTATTTTGGTAAATGTAGACGTGCGAATCAATTGTAACCTAGGGTTTCCTATCCTCTATAAATAGGAACTCTAAATCATTGTATTAGCTATGCCTCCCTATGCCTCTTTCTATGAATAAAATTCAGAATTCTTTTGGAGAGCATCAACTTGTAAGTTCTTTATTTTCTGCCCTAGGTTAATTTTCTATCCTTTGCCTAGTCAAATTTAATTCCTTGACCTAGTTAATCTTTTATTCTCTGCTCTAGATAAATGTTCTTTAATTCCCTAATGAGTGAGTAGTCTCCTCACTTGTTAGGGTTAGATCTGGGGAAGGTTTGAGAGACGAAAATCTCTCATCCTCTTTCTTGCCCGTCATATATTTTCATAGGACTCTATGCATACATGCACATACCACTCCCTACGGCACCCTATCCATCGAGGTAGCGGTGATACCGTAGTATAAAGGCCCGGTTGTGATTATTTTCCATGGAGGTTAGGATAAGGATTGATAAAGGAAGGACAAAAACCTAGAGGAAGAAACATCTTTCCTAATGGTCCTAATCCCCTCTATTAATAATTATCATAACTCCTAACAGATCTTCATATGGGTATAGAAAGCGGTGAGATTTATTGACTTTCCAAACTTAACCTAAACCTAACCCTAGCAAGATTTAGATCTAGATTAATTTAGTTTTTAGATTTAATTGATCCATTCACACCGTTTGGAATTAACTCGTAAGAACAATTAGGAAATTCACAACATCCCTGTGGACCGACCCGTACTCACCGGCTAGCTACTAAGCTACGCCGTTCTTGATTGCGGTTTAGATATATTTTTGAGATCAATCAAATGGTGCCGTTGCCGGGGATGGCGTGTTATTTCCTTTTTGCAATTTCGGGTTAATCTTAATTAAAAAAATCATAAAAACTGAAAAATCAAAAAAAAATATAAAAATATATCATCTGTTATTTTTTGGAAAGGGTATTTTTTGTGAATCTTTGCAGGATCGACGGATCTGGAAAAATCCAGAGTGCGAAACAGAAAAAGGTAGATCAGAACAGAAAGGGATTGGAACAACAGAGCAGCACAATTTTTTTCAGAGACCTGAAGCTTCAAATCCGCCGCCCTTCCGCCGCGCAAGCGCGCTCCCGCCGAGGTTCCGCGGTCCTTTTGCCACGTCAGCGCGCGTGTTTTGCACTGTTTGCTCCCCTTTTCCCTCTTCTGCCAATCCCCATATATCTTTTGTCAAATCTTCTGCAGGATTCTTTGCGCTTAAAAAAAAATCTTCCCTTCCAAATAACAAATCTTGTGCAGGATTCTTTGCACGCGTTTAAAATAAAAATTGATTGCAAGAAATCTTTTCTGTTTTGCATATCTTTTCTCAAATTGCAATAAAAAAAATCTTTGATTGCAAGTGATTTACTGTTTTGCATAATTTTAATCGGATTTTAAGGGGCTTTTGACCAATTCAGATTGGGTAGGGATTTCAATAACCTTCCCAGGACCCCATAAATCACATAAGGCATTTGCATTGACCAAATCTTTAATTAAAAAAAAATACTAGACTCAGCCCTAAGGACGTCGCGCTCAATAGGACAGAGGACTAGTTATAGGCATCGACCGTTTATCCTAACCTGACTTTGCGGTGTCTAGGCAAGTGTGTCTAAGGCAAGTGGTTATTTAATTAGGACCACTACTTTTGTAGTGGGGAGCCTCCCACTTACCTGGCACTTACCTGGCCGCAATTGGCGGTGAAGAGGCGGTTTGAGGTCCTATTTCTAGCCCTTTGGAACAGTTAGGAGCTGACCTAGGTGACCCTAGATCTAGGCCTGATTGTGCATTTTTGGTTGATCGAAAGTGTGTCTTAGCTCTTTTCTCGAAAATCTTTTTGCAAACAATTCTAAATAAAGAGAAAAAGGAAAAAGGAATTTTTTTTAAAAAAAGACTTGCAACTTTTATCGCTAAGAAATCCTTGCACCACCTACCTTATTTCTCTTCTCATCATGGGTACTCCACATCACAAATCTCTTGCCGAACTTTGGTATCCCGAACCTAACATTGCGTCGTACGTCAATTGTTTCGGTCGATTTAAGGAAAATCCTTCCATACCCAAAATTTCTTTGAAAGATCAAATAGAAGCGTCTAGGAGAAACAGTTCGACTTTGCAACCCACTTTGTGTCAACCAAGTCAACCTTTACCACCTTCATATGTTGATACCACTTTTTTGAGTCCTGTTGTAACTCCTAAGCCGATATCTATTGCTGAGCACATTGCACAATCTCGTAGCCGATCTTTCACCCCTCTCAACTCATCTAGTTCTAGGGATCCACAAGACTATTCACCTTTTTATACAAACGTTGATCCTACTCCTGTCCAACCATCCAATTCCTACCAGTCCTACCCGACTTTCCCACCTTCACTAGACATTGCTTCTACACAGCCATTTGGGAGTTTCACATATCCAAACAATTTCGAATCTCTTACCGAAACACCTTCACAACCCATGTCTAGTCTAGAACAGTCGTTGGAGGCATACATTGCAGCAACAAACAAAATGGTAAGGAATGTGGATGCGTCCATAGCCGCCCTTAGACAACCTCATGAACCGGTAGCTAGTTTCCAACTAGATCCAAATTTTCAAATGTATAATGAGGCGGTTGGACAGAGTGCAAATTTGAGAGGATTTCCAAATCAAACCTACCCATACCCAATTAAAGCCCACAACTCCGGTTTTCCATCGATTGTCCCAAATGATTCACAAGTTGAAAATAAAACATTTAACGAGTTGTGTGACTTTGTAGTGCTTGATTTGCCAGATTGTGAGGAATCCCTTTCGAGTGAAACCACACCTAATCCTTTTGAACTTTACACCTCCACTCTAGAACCTAAATCGATAAATATCCATGCTTTTGATGAGGTGTCAGAAAAAATTGATTTTCACTTGATTGAGGATATAGACGCCGGGAATATTTTGGATAATGAACCCGTCGATTTGATTGAAATTTTATGTCCAATTCATCATCCCGAGTCATTAAATGTTTCTCCCGAACTTTATATGCGTCTTGATTTTGATGATAATGGCATGGATGAGCTACATATTGAGGAAAATTATGAGGATAGTAGTGAGGATAATATTGAGGTTGAACTATTTTTGTTTGATGTATCGGATTTTTCAATTCATCCTCCTGTACCTTTAACTGTTATATCACCCTCCCTCCTTTCCATTGTTCCGACCAGGCAAAAGATCACGCTTGAAGACTGCGAGCTTGAAAATTTTTCCTTTGAATCCGACAAAGTTCTCACAGCTGATAACACTTACGAGTGTTTCACTTTTTCGGACAATGTTGATGTCTCACCGGCCGAGTTTGAGTCCTTTGAATTTTCAGATGAGTTAGTTGAACCATCAGACTCGGTTGCTTACAGTCGTTTCGAACCATTGATGGAATTTTTCAAGTTCGAGACAGTTTACTACGGTGAGAATGAGACTATCCCTAATTCACTCCCTTTCTTCCTCCCTATCGTTCCGACCGTACAAGAGACCGTTACGCTTTCATCTCCAATACCAAGTTCGGCATACCCATGCTTTTTTGCGAATCTTGAGGGATTTGATCCCATTTCTCGACGGGTTTATAGGTTAGCACAATCGCTTTTAACACATCGGTCATCACAAATTGCGCTAATTTATTCACTAGATTTACACCCTCAAGATCGTACTCCACTTCTTTCTCTTTTCTGTCATTCTTCTCCTCCACCGAGACCATATTCCACTCTTCTTCCCATACGGTCTCGTGTACTTCTCATTTCTCTTCTTTCCACTCCCTCCTTTCACCAACTCTACCATTACCACGATAAGATTTTTGAATGGTTGGTGCTAACCTTTGGCTTGTGTAAGGCCTTGTTTAGTTTGGGGAGGACCTTGTTGTATATATGTATATATATTTTTTGTTTTTCTATAAAAAAATAAAAAAAAATAAATTTCAAAACATTAAAAAAATGTATAAAATTTTTTATAAATAAATAAACAGGAGAGTGCCGTCATTTTGACCCTCTTGGTGTCGCATGACAGTGAGGACAGTGTCAAGTTTAAGTTTGGGGGTATGGTCGGTAAGTCTTCTTCCTTCGCATTCATTTGTACATATTTTTGCATTTGCATACTTATTTTAAAACCCATAAAAATTGAAAATTTGAAAAAATTATAAAAATTAATGTATTCAATTTTGGTCGTATTTGACTTGAGTTTGACAAAAAAGTTAACTAGCTAGGAACAACTAGATCTTAGACTTTGTAATTAAAAACCCAAAAAATAACCTTTCTTAAAGTTTAACGGTAGAAAATATATGTCTTTATAGTTTATTTAGAAATAAGCAAATTTTGGGTTCACTTCTTGGGCTAAGTCAAAACAAAGGAAAAGTATTGATATTTTTATTAGAGTATAAGTTTGAAAAATAATTCCTACCTTAAATCAAGATTCTGAAAATGTATACCCTACAAATTGCACTAACACGCACCTTGAAACTTGGAATAGTAGAAGAGACCTTGAAATGCTCTTGTCTAAAGTCCTTCGTACGAAGAAAAGGAAAAATAAAAAAAAATACAAGTGTGAATAAAGAAAAAAATGAACACTGGTTTTTATGATTACTTAAGGCTGCAAAAATAGAAAAATATTTAGCGAGGTTGCTTCATCACCTAGTGCCTTAGACCAACTGGTTTGGGAGTCACTGCTAAAAAGCCTTGGGTGTTACAAGACTAGGAATTACGCTTTAATGTGCAAACACATCTTGTAATCGGTTGTGGTACCTCAAGAAGTATTAACGGTCGCATGAAGGATGTGTAAGCAAAATTCAATTAAAATTCACCTATTAAGATGTGCTTTGGACAACGGACAAGAGTATGATTGCTTGATTTGAATTTCCAAGTGTAGAGGTGATATATACACACACGTAGGGATATATGATTGGAGTTTAGATGAGAGAAAGGAGTGAAGAATAGAACTTGTATCTTTAGTAAAGTTGATAAAAATTCCTAAGCGGAGATGGAACCCTAGAAGGAAAACTTAAGAAATGCCGAAAGCTAAGTAAGTCTATAGAACGTATATAATCTTAAGTTAAATGATGAGGAGGTGTGAAGAATATGGGTGGATAATTTACGAGTCGACGATAATAGAATTCCTTGTTAGAAAACCTAATTGGAGAATAACAGTCAATGGGCCTAGTTGATAGGATTTTGTGGGTAGTATCCGCTGAAAACCCTCAGGAGACAACACTCCTCCTACTAGGGACACCTAGAGGTTTAACGGCTTGTTGCACGCGCTCAGTGCAATCGCGATTCCCTGCGAAAGTGAGGTTAGGTTTTTGTCGAGAATAAAACTAAGTTTGCTCGAGGACGAGCAAAAGATAAGTTTGGGGGTATTTGTTCACACCATAATATTGCATTATTATATTCCCCATTCTTATTCGTTTTATAAATAAACAGGTGCTTTTGACGCATGTCTGCTACATAGTACAGGTTACAGGTTCTTGGATCTAAAACAGTGAAAAAGATAAAAGACGATGCAAAAGTGGAACTACAACCAACAAATAGAAGGATCTTGATCAAGCCTACAGAAAGATCAGTTCACAAAATACAAGGCATCGCAAGATTCAAGATTTCGTCTCGAAGTAACGGTTAAAATCTACTACACTATTCACTGGAGATCTGGAAGAAACCTCAAAGCCCATTTAAGAAAAGTACAGAATAAATAGGAAACCCAAAATGACCAGAAGCTACAGCAGAAAGTTCAAAGCCCAATCCTCCTTGTTGACCGCGCAACCGCGGCCAAACAGGGCCTCGGGCCGCAGTTCCGCGGCGGGCTTGAGGAATTAGATGGAGAAAATTTTACCAAGTTTCTTGGCGGCTTTGACTGGTCAACCTAGGGTATTTTGGTAAATGTTGACGTGCGAATCAATTGTAACCTAGGGTTTCCTATCCTCTATAAATAGGAACTCTAAATCATTGTATTAGCTATGCCTCCCTATGCCTCTTTCTATGAATAAAATTCAGAATTCTTTTGGAGAACATCAAGTTGTAAGTTCTTTATTTTCTGCCCTAGGTTAATTTTCTATCCTTGACCTAGTTAAATTTAATTCCTTGACCTAGTTAATCTTTTATTCTTTACCCTAGATAAATGTTCTTCAATTCCCTAATGAGTGAGTAGTCTCCTCACTTGTTAGGGTTAGATCTGGGGAAGGTTTGAGAGACGAAGATCTCTCATCCCCTTTCTTGCCCGTCATATATTTTTATAGGACTCTATGCATACATGCACATACCGCTCCCTATGGCTCCCTATCTATCGACGTAGCGGTTATACCGTAGTATAAAGGCCCGGTTGTGATGGTTTTCCATGGAGGTTAGGGTAAGGATTGATAAAGGAAGGACAAGAACCTAGAGGAAGAAACATCTTTCCAAATGGCTCTAATCCCCTCTATTAATAATTACCATAACTCCTAATAGATCTTTATATGGGTATAGAAATCGGTGGGATTTATTGACTTTCCAAACTTAACCTAAACCTAACCCTAGCAAGACTTAGATCTAGATTAATTTAGTTTTTAGATTTAATTGATCCATTCACACCGTTTGGAATTAACTCGTAAGAACAATTAGGAAATTCACAACATCCCTATGGACCGACCCGTACTCACCGGCTAGCTACCAAGCGACGCCGTTCTTGATTGCGGTTTAGATATATTTTTGAGATCTATCACGTCTGCATCGCTGCACTGGAATATGGTACCAGGAGCGACTCATCATTCGCCATTGGGGGGATCTCCCTCGTTTCCATTTTAACGACTTAGGGGTCATCTGTTCTCAGTTTAACGACTTAGGGGTCATTTGTTTCCAGTTTAACAAAGTGGTGGTCATCTGTTTCCAGTTTAACAACGTGGTGGTCATCTGTTTCAAGTTTAACGACTTAGAGGTCATCTTTTTCCAGTTTAACGACTTAGTGGTCATCTGTTTCCAGTTTAAAGACTTGGAGGTCTATTGTTTCCAGTTTAACGACTTAGAGGTCATCTGTTCCCAGTTTAAAGACTTAGGGGTCTATTGGGTCGGAAGCTTGGAATTTTGGGGTAGGGATAGGCATCAGCGTTGCTAACACTGAAGCACATGTGCCAGGATCAATTCATCATTTGTCGTTCCCTGTTGGGGAGCGATGGCTTAGGAGACAGGTTTACGTCCCTATCACCTAAGACTTTTCAATTTTATGAGCCGTAAGGGTCCCATAAAAGCACTTTCTCCCTACAAGTCGAAAGGATTTCGTAGGTGTATTTTATCCTTAGGAGCCGTGAGGACTCCTGAGTGTGTTTTTCCTTTGTGAGTCATAAGGATCCTACGAAGGTTTGTTCTCCTCATGTATCGTGAGGATACATGAGCGGATCTTCCCAATGGAGCATAATTCCAAGGGAGGAGACCAACCGCGTAACTGGTGATTGCGGTGGGCATGGGCATGGTGAGAATTATTTGTGCCCGTGCATTGTATATAACAGTCGTCTTGGGGACCGACCGTAGGGCCGGAAGAATTTTGGGAAATTGGATTTTGATTGGCGTGTTCATCGCTGTACTGGAATATGGTACCAGGAGCGACTCATCATTCGCCGTTTTTTTTACCGCGATTGCTCTATCATTTCAGCTTTCCTTATCGCGAAGGTCGCGATTGCTCTATCATTTCGGCTTTTCTTTTTATTTATTTATTTACACATTCCTTTTTTTTTCTTTATTTGCACACATTTTTTTTACATCCCCAGTTTAACGACTTAGGGGTCGACTGTTCCCAGTTTAATGACGTGGTGGTCGATTGTTCCCAGTTTAATGACGTGGTGCTCATCATTCCCAGTTTAATGACATGGTGGTCAGTTATTCCCAGTTTAATGACATGGTGGTCGACTGGTGTTCCTAGTTTAACAACGTGGTGGTCCTCTTTACTTATCCCAGCTCCTTGAATTTTGATCTTGGCGGAGCTGTGTTGATGACCGTAGCTCTGTGGCTTTCCGATATATCCGAGGACTGTGAGGTTTCTCCAAGCTTGTATTGGTCCTTTGCCCAATCTTTGAAAACACAGCAGTCTTCAATGGTATGACTCACCACCCTATGGTATGGGCAGTATACGGGATTGCCGGTCATATTCATTTCATGTGGCCTCTTCGGAATAGGCAATTGCATACCGTTGTTCAAGGCTTCCTCGAATATATTGCGGACCTCATCCCTCGTGAAAGAGTACCTTCTTCTTTCTCTCCATTAGAGTTGGTGCCCTTACTGATGCCAGTCCTTGAGGCTGATCAGTCTTTGGTTCGCCCTTTTCAGATAATAGCACATGTCTGGGAGGATTAGGTTCCCGAAAGGCTTCGGTCTCCATTTGTATGAAATCGGCGGTCGTAGCTTAACTGTTTGCTAACACGCCTTTAGACAGTTCTGTCTCTCTCGTCTTGTATTGCCTTTCGACCCAATCTTTGAAGACGAAGCAGTCCTCAATGGCATGACCTATCACTCTGTGATAGGGGCAATATTTTGGGTCGTCGGTCATATTCGCTTCTTGCGTCCTCTTTGATTCTGGCAGTTGTAGACCGTTTCTTAGGGCATCCTTGAATATCTTGTGGACTTTGTCTCTTTTGAAGGAATATACCTTATCTGGCTTCTCTTTCATAGGCGATTCCCCTCCGGCGTATGTATCGGAGGGACTGGAGGCTAATCGCGGCCGTTTTTCACGAAGGCGCTCCACTCTTAGGTTGAAGGGGGTATTAGTTGGCTGCCTCCGGGTATCAATCCCTGGCTCATGAACCAAAATTTGATTCTGCTGTAATTGCAATCGGGCGACTTGGGTCGTAAGATCTGCCGCGATATTTGCCAGACTGTACCTTGGCTTACTTCTCATCCCTGTCCTGATGCTGCCTCTGAAGCCATCGGAATAATGCTTGTTCTGTAGTTCCGGTTATGACAACCGGGTCATCCTTATTGCCCGAGCTCAATTCCGCAGGAACCCCAGGCTCTTTTGGCTTATCGGCCTGAGCGAGCTCTTCATCATTTAGATCAAGCCGATGCTGGGTAGCGTCAACCATATCATCACCATGGATGTGAAGAAGAGGAGGGTTCGTTTCTTCATGTCCGACCATGTAGACAATGTGGACCACATATCCAGCCGTCTATTTATCTTTGGCGGGATAACCCCGTTCTTGGAGCCTCATGAAGCTCAGCTTAGTATGAGCCATAGCCTTTTTGTTGGCTCTGTATCTGATCCTTTTCTGCCTTAGCTTCTTGACTTTGAGGGCTTGGCGGGCATCCGTTTTCTGTAAGGCCACCGTGAATCAATTGATAGGGAGCTTAAAGAAGATACCCGATCGAGCAGTTGTCGGGGGTACCGCTGGAGCTTGCCCGAGATACCCCATTGCTTCGTTGATGGCCTTGCCCCAGCTGGAGTGATGGAGGGTCGTTTGGAAACGGATTTGTGCTTGGGCAGAGGTGCCCTCGCAACCATGACAATTGGCCTTTTCCCTTTTGAGACCGGCTTGTCTGTTACCGGAGCTTGAGGAGCTGGGACGGCATTAGCTGACACGAACAAAATAGAGCCAAATGGTACCGGTGGCTTTTCCCACTGTCGCCCAAGACTGGACGGAAGGACCGTCCTGGCGTCCATCTTCATCGTGTAGGAGATGGGAGCCGTGCTGAGAGCTGAAATCGTCCTTGGAGACATTGTTGAAAAGTGATTGCTTGAAGACCTGGATGAAAGAGCATTATTTTAGTATAAATATAGATATGTATATTGACTGAGTTCGCATGAACGTTTAACCCGAAATATGGGAGGAGAGATAGGTCCCACCTGGCGGGCCAGAATCTGTAGGGTGTTTTTCATCACCTCATTGAGATGGGAATACGCGCGCGCTGGTCAGACGTACTACAGATTCCCCCTGTTTAGGGTAGGCGGGGGTTTATTGATTGTGGGGATCCGAATCTTCGGCAGCCGCGGACTAAGCTGCCGTTAATTACCCCTCGCCATTGGGGCGAGGGAACCTCCGATTAATGGGTTAAATTGGTCATGCGAACTCAATGTGCAGTGTTGTGTTTTGGAGGGATTTTGGATATATCGGGGGCCCTGCAGAGTTTTTACGGGGGACCCGCTACCCGGATAGTGGGTTGGGGGTCAAGGGGACAAGCAGCCCCCTTACGGGGTGCGGGGCAGCGCCCCGTTAGAATTTTTTTTCTAACAGGGACAGTGTCGTGGAGTATGTGGGTGTGGGTGTATATATATATATATATATATATATATATATATATATATATATATAAAGGGAAAGGGCATCCAAAGGATGCGTGGGGGGCCAGCACCTCTCGTGCATGGCATGCAGGCGCTGGGCACTAGCTCACTAGGCACGGGGCGTGAGCGCTCTGGGCGCTGTGCGCACCACATGCTCGGCACGTGGGTGCGAGCGCTCTGGACCCTGGGCGCACCACGTGCTCGGCACGTGGGCACTAGCGCTCTGGGCGCTGGGTGCACCACGTGCTCGGTACGTGGGCGCTAGCGCTCTGGGCGCTGGGCGCACCATGTCCTCGACACGTAGGCGCTAGCGCTCTAGGCGTCAAACAGAAAGGGGACTTTGGTCCCTGCACTGGGAGCTGTGCTCCCGATTTGTGGAGTTAGACTCCTAAAAAGTTTAGAAATGATCAGAGGGGGCTGCTTTGTTTCTCCCTTTGGCTCTGGATCTTCCCAAGATAGGATTTTTGGAGATGGGTCTCCTCCTTCCTCCTCTGTTGGCTGGGTCTTGAAGAACAAGAAATATGAGATTTTAAAAATCTCTTATTTTTAAGATCTGATGGAAGATCTAAGTTCCCTTTTGTGGGTTTTGTGGTAAAAAACTATTTAGTTTTGGAAAAGGAAGAGTAAAACTCTTGATTTAATTGAAAAAGGGGAAGAAGGTTTAGAACCATAATAAAGGAGCAGGAGGCACAAAGAATCCTAGTTTTTGGGGAAATGAAAAAGTATCTTAGATATTTCATCATATTGCCTTATATAGCCTTACATATTTACATATAGCCCCTTGGGCTTTACAAAATGGCATTTTGCCCATCCCATGTCTCATGTGCTATTTCTTTTTGCACATAAGTCATGGGCTTACAAAAATTTGGCTTTATGCCCATTTTGTTTACATTCATGCATAAAAAATTACATAAAAATTATTTATTACATGATTTCATTTTGGCATGGGGGAGAGCCGGCCGCTTCATGTTCGGACTCGACCTGGGCCCTTGGCTTGGGGTTGACTTTCACTTTAACTTGGTCAACCGGGGTGCAATTTTCGACTTCAACAGTTTTGGTCGGTCGATCCTCTTTTTCTCTTATCTGCCCCTCTTCTTTTGGTCGGCTTGGTCGCCTCTGGGCAGATTTGAATTCACCTCCGATTCGAGTTGGATCTCCCGCTCGGTCCAAGCTTTTACTTCGGCCATGGTCTTAGGTTGCGCTAATGCAAAAGAGCGGAAACACTCTTTGTGCCTAAGACCCGACCTTAGTGCGGTTATAACCGTCTCATCGGAGTGCTCGGGGACCTCGAGGAGAGCATTATAGAAGCGAGTGACATATCCCTTAAAGGATTCTTTGTCCCCGCTCTTTATGGTGAAGAGGTAATCGACCGTCTTCTTCTGTCGTCTGCTTTCGATGAAGTGACCGAGGAACTGGGTGGCCAGCTCATCAAAGGTCGAGATGGAGCGTGGCGTGAGTCCTCGGAACCAATCCCGGCCAGCCCGGATGAGGGTGGTGTGGAAAGCTCGACACTGAGCTGCGTCCGAGTTATCTTGGAAGCTCATGCTCGCTGTAAATGAGTCCAAGTGATCTTTTGGGTCGGACTTCCCATCAATGAGCACCACCTTAGGCGGCTTGTTCTTGGATGAGGCATGTTCGGCCAGCAATTCCTCGGTAAAGGGCTTCGTGAGAGAATCCGCGGAATACCTAGCCTCTTCGCCGGACGGATGGCCATCTCGTCATATGCCCTCGATCTTCTTTTCGAGGGCCTCGAGTCGGTGGTGGTAACCTAAGGATTCAACACAGTTGGAGTGGCGGTTGTCCCCGCTCCTGGTCTGCGTGGCAGTGCGGGTTCGATTTCGCTCTATCAGCCATCTCAAATCCTCGGGCGAGGCCCTTCTCGGGTAGTTTCGTCGCTCTTCGTTCATGCGGTCCCGATGAGAGTAGGGGCGTCGGTCGTGCCTGGAAGCAGGCGAGCTGACCGACCCCTCCTGAGGGGGAGAGAATGCATGATGGGCATCAGAGCGACGGCCCAGTCTTCCCTGGGACTGCGGCGTAGAGCTGTCCGACGCCCAGTGGTTCATGGAATCAATATCCACTTATGGGTTAAGGTGGCCGGAGTCGGCCCGCTGGCACTCGGTGGCGCTGTGATGGGGGTGAAGTAGATCAAAGGCTTGAGTGTGCCCATCCGTCCTTCGGCGGACATCGTTATCCCGGGGAGGGGGAGCCGCGGTCTGGTAGGTAGGGCCCGCCGTTTGAACGCGGACGAGGGCATCGACTAGCGATGTGATCTTGTCAATCCGGGCGGACAAGCGGTGGATGGCATTAGGAGGGGAGGCGAGTCGCTCCCGCCTCCGTTGTGGCAGCTCGTATTCAGATTGTTGCGGTCGTCGCTCGCCATTGGATCGAGGGCGGAAGATCATCTTTTATGGTGGAACAAAAAAAAAAGAATTTTTCGTTCCCACAGACGGCGCCAACTGATAGAGGGTATGATCTCCTTCAGATGCTGCCCTCTGTCGATCTTTACCGAGCGTTGTTGAATGGTTGAAATTTGAGTTGAAGATTGTCTCCTAGAGTGTGTAGATCTCAATAGGCTGAGTTTAAGGTAGAAGCCAAGCTACCTGCAAGTAAGTCCCGGGGTGGGTGACCACCGTAGGACCCTTCGACGATCAAGTTAGAGCCGAGGAATATTGGCAGAGTAGTGGCTTATTGGAATTAAATTGTGTTTCCTGAGTCATCTGAGAGAGGGGGTTTTAGTAGTCGCATAGAGCGAGCCGGTGTGAGATCCTCGCCGTCAGTTATGCCTTTATGTTACGCCCGCGTTAATGGCAGGATCCTCTCATTAATGGGGAATGATCCTGTGTAGGACGCGGAGCGTGGGCCAGCGGATATCTCGCCTTAGCGAGATACGCGGAGTCATTGCGGAGGCGCTTGGGCTCCGCGTTCTCGGTTGATCGGGAGAGCAGGGGAGGCTTAGCTCGGAGGATGGATCGGAGACGAGCCGGGAGGCCGAGGAAGCTCAGCTTTGCAATAGCTCGGAGGCGAGCAAAAGAGGAGGGGTGCAAGCTTGGCTGCCAGATTGCTCGTGGGCAAGAAGTGGAGTGCCCACACTAATTTTACCTCGGTAACCCCCAGGAGTCTAGTGGGCGGTTGTGGGTGACACGTCATTTGCCATGTGTCTTGATCTGAGGAATTCCCACTTATGAGCATCATCATTAGCCCTCCGCTCTCGTTCCGACCTATTTATGGGTCAGGTCGAGAATGTCCTGCTTGGTTTTTCTTGGCCCAGTCTGTTCCTGAGAATCATTAGTGCAGATTTTCCGGGGCGACGTGGCGTGGGGAAGTTGCATCGTTTCGATCTTTGAAGCCATGTGGCACCTCCCCCTAAAGTTTGGATCTTTGCGCGTATCTCCGATGATATCAACGGATCAGTGAAATGATTGCACATTAAGGAGGGTGCGCCATTTCGCTCATTCGTCTGTTGGGCTGCAGGCCATATGTCCGACGTGGGTTGTCGGACGCGACTGGCTGTCGATGTCACCTGCAACTGAAGGGACGTCTCCAATGGCCGATCGCCATGTGGAGCTCTGACGGCTGGCAGGCGCGACGTTTCATTTTAGCTGGAATCGATCTAGGCCATTGGATGCTTTCTTTGGAGTGTATAAATAGAACAGTATCATCTTAGGGCCAACACTTTTACCTTAATTCACTCTCGTTGTCAAAGATTTCGCTCCTTCCCTTTAGATCGGATCACCTGTGATTTTTCCTCGACGGGCCCATTCCCTTGAATCGGGTTAGATGTCTTCATCTGAGGAGTTTGTAGAGATAGTTAGGGTAGAGTCGGACGATGAGGCTCCAGTTGTTGGAGCCGAGTCCAGCGGGTCTTCCTCCCCTCCGGCTTCAGATAGCTGAGAGGGTTCTTCTGCAGTGTCATCTGTGTTAGGCTCTCCCCTAGAGCCAGGGCTGCCCGTGTCGTTCGCCGTCGGGAGGCGACAAGGGCCTCTAAGGTGCACATCGGGAACTCTCGCGATGCGCCCTCCGTCTTGAGGAGTGTGGACAAGCTTACCGAGATTCGGGCTCGATTCCATATTCCCTCCAGCTATTCGCTTCGTTTAGCTAGAGAGGGTGAGCGGGTGGATCAGGTGCAGGGTAAAGAGATTGCCCTGTATTTGAAAGCATTCTGGGCCGGAATGTGTCTGCCCTTCTCAACCGAGGTATGTGGGGTTCTTCGTTACTTCTATCTTTCCCCGGACCAGCTAGTGCTGAACTCATAGAGAATCCTCCTCGGGTTTCTGGTCCGGTTGAAACTCGAAAACATCCCCTTCAGTTTGACCCTCATCGTTTCCTTCCTCTGTTATAAGAATCATCCTGGCACCAACAAGGATGAGCCGAGCTGGGTGTATTTTTCCTTCAAAAAACGTAAGGGCGGGATGGCCGGGTCGGGCGTGGTAGCCGTCCCTTCTTCCATCCATGAATGGAAGGAGAAGTTCGTATTCGTCGGGCCACCCGAGGGCGAGGATTGGCATGTGCCTACACAGTGGCACAAGGCTGACTGCCCGAGAGAGAAACCATCATCCTCACCCGAGGAAAGGGTGGTGTCTTTATGGGAGCCGATCCAGTGGGCCGACGTACTGCTTTCTGAGCTGGCTCTGAGCTGGGCTAGGCTTAGCCCCGCGCGCTTTCTGGGTAAGTTAGGACCGTGGAAGATCTATTTAGACTTTGATGAATTTTCTTTGCCCTTTTCAGCGTCACTAACTCTTTTTTGTGTATTCTCCTTTTTGCAGAGAAAATGGACCGATCCAACTTCTTAGCTGCTATGGCCGTGAAGGCCTAAAAGAAAACCGGGGGTGGAAGTTCGTCCCGACCCGGTTTGAGTTTGGCCCCGAGGCCAACTCCACCGTGCAAGCCTTCTGCAGCGCCCCGAGCCCCGGATGAAAGCCGTGGGGGGAGGGGCAGAAGCACGCGCGAGACCCAGCGCCCCGAGCGAGTGAGGTAGAGGAGGAGGAACCCACCGACGTTCCCCTCAAAGGGCAAAAAAGAACGGTCTCTCGGGCGACCTCCATCGGAATTCCAGAGCAGGAGGGGGACTTCTTCTTCAGGGTGCCCTCGGAGCTCTCCTTCGCTGACAGCCTGCTCTCCAACATGGAGCAAGCAGCTGGGGGCAAAATTCCCCACGGGACCCTGAAGACCCATGTGGCAGCCATTGCTCAGAAGGCGGTTCAGGTCGGTATCCATTTTCCTTTAAGAATTTTCTTAAGTATTTTTTTTCAGTTTGAACATTTCTAACTCCTTTTGCTACTTTCCTCAGGTCTTCCATCACTGCGCCCACATTGTCAATATAGAATCCGAGGTGATTGCCCCAGCCATGAAGAAGGTGGGCGAATCGTCCTCGTGGGAGGAGGATCTGCGCCTTCATTTGCAGCAGGTGGAGGAGAAGATGGCCGCCCTCGAAGCTCGAGTGATCGGCGAGGAGCTGACGAATTCCAAGTACAAGGAGTCTCACGGACTTCTAAGTGAATCCAACCGGACCATCCAGGCTAAGTTGGAAGAGGTTGGAAACCTCTATAACATAATGAAGAAGTCGAGGGATGCCAGCAGGAAGGATGCTCGGGTGGCGCTCGAGGCGGTGAAGCTTGCCGAGGTCCGAGCGGTGAAGTCCGTAGAGAGGTATAAGGCGTCTGACCAGTTCTACGCCAACTTCGCAGAAGCCTCATCCATCATTTGGCACTAGGCCCTCGACGCCGTCAAGGCATCAATATCGGAGTTTGCTGATGGTGAGATCCGCGCTAAGTACCCGCTCTCCGAGGACATGCCGCAAGGGGCGGGAGCCGAGGTGGTCGTAGGGGGCGAAGCAGTCCAAGAGACCGAAGCCCCGGCCCCCGAGGGAGAAATCCCGGCGGAGCCCACGGCCTGAGCTGTCTTCCCTTGGGAGTTTTTGTTTTTCTTTTTAAAATCTTGTGAGTCTCCGGGCATTTTTGTAAGGCTGAGGAGCCCAAAATACCTTGCACAAATTTGAAATATAAATAAAGTTGAGCTTATTTTCCTCAGCATAAATGTCTGTTTTCTGCGTGAGTATTTTAGCTCATCAGTCTTCTCCTCCTGCGAGTGTCAGGTCGTAGGTCTATGCTAGGCTTTTTAGGTGACGATCACACGTCGAGTGTATGTCGAATAATAGCCAAGAGCAGGAAGGTCGTTACGGTACCCTCCCGCTCCCCGGAGTCGAGGTGGCGATCGTTCATTTATGATGAATCAAAAGATATCCCAAGGCTAGGAAGGTCGGTATCAGTCCATACCTCGGATTCGAGGTGACGACCACGTGTTTTAGCATGAGTAGAAAATCAGCCAAGTTAGAATAGGTTGGCCATAACTGATTCTTCCTCAATGTAGGTCCTAGATCTATGTCTTCGTAGGGTAGGGATCTACCCCTCAGAGATTAGCCGAGCAGGAATCTGCATGGTGGTCTCTGTAGGAGGGCTTTAGATCCTTAGCGTTGATGATAGGAAGTTGCCCGCTAGGGATGGACAAGGCAGGGAAACTGCTCGGTGGCCTCGTTTAGAGGGCTTTAGATCCTTAGCGTAGATGGATAGGAAGCTACCCGCTAGGGATGAACCGGGCAGGGAAGCTGCTCGGTCACCTCGTGAGAAAGGTTTTAGATCTTTAGCATAGATGAGTAGGAAGCTACCCGCTAGGGATGGATCGGGCTTGGAAGCTGCTCGGTGGCCTCAAGAAGCTACCTGCTAGGGATGAACCGAGTAGGGAAGCTGCTCCTTGGCCTCGAGAGGAGGGTTTTAGATCCTTAGCGTAGATGTGTAGGAAACTATCCGCTAAGGATGGACCGGACATGGAAGCTGCTCGGTGGCCTCGAAAGGGGCAGGAATCTACCCACTGCGGATGAACCGAGCATGAAGCTGCTCGGTCGCCTCGTGAGGAGGGCTTTTGTTCCACAGCGTTGTTAGGCAGGAAGCTACCTACTGCGGATGAACCGAGCAGGAAGCTGCTCGGTCGCCTCATAAGGAGGGCTTTAGATCCACATCGTTGTTGAGCAGGAAGCAACCCGCTTGCGGATGAACCGGGCAGGGAAGCTGCTCGGTGGCCTTGAGAGGAGGGCTTTAGATCCTTAGCATAGATGGGTAGAAAGCTACCCGCTAGGGATGTACCGGGCTTGGAAGCTACTCGGTGTCTCGAGAAGCTACCCGCTAGGGATGGACCGGGCAGGGAGGCTGCTCAGTGGCGTCGAGAGGTGGGCTTTAGATCCTTAGAGTAGATAGGTAGGAAGCTACCTGCTAGGGATGGTCCAGGCAGGGAAGCTGCTAGATGGCCTCGAAAGGAGAGCTTTAGTCCACAGCGTTGTTGGGCAGGAAGCTACCCACTGCGGATGAACCGAGCGGGAAGCTGCTCAGTCGCCTCGTGAGGAGGGCTTTTGATCCACAGCGTTGTTGGGCAGGAAGCTACCCGCTTACGGATGAACCGGGCAGAGAAGCTACTCGGTGGCCTCGAGAGGAGGGTTTTAGATCCTTAGCGTAGATGGGTAGGAAGCTACCAGGTAGGGATGGCCGGGCTTAGAAGCTACTCGGTGGCCTCTAAAAGCTACCCGATAGGGATGGACTGGGCAAAGAAGCTGCTCGGTGGCCTCAAGAGGAGGGCTTTAGATTCTTAGCGTAGATAGGCAGGAAGCTACCCGCTAAGGATGGACCGGGCAGGAAAGCTGCTCGGTGGCCTCGAGAAGCTACCAGATAGGGATGGAGCGGGCAGGGAAGCTGCTCGGTGGCCTCGAGATGAGGGGTTTAGATCCTTAGCGTAGATGGGTAGGAAGCTATCCGCTAGGGATGGTCCGGGCTAGGAAGCTGCTCGATGGTCTCGAGAGAAGGGCTTTAGGCCACAACATTGTTGGGCAGGAAGCTACCCACTGCGGATGAACTGAGCAGGAAGCTGCTCGATCGCCTCATGAGGAAGGCTTTTGATCCACAGCATTGTTAGGCAGAAAGCTACCCACTGTGGATGAATCGAGCAGGAAGCTGCTCAGCCGTCTCGTGAGGAGGTCTTTAGATCCACAGCGTTGTTGGGCAGGAATCTACCCGCTTGTGGATGAGCCGAGCAGGAAGCTACTCAGCAGCCGCATGATGAAGGCTTCGATCTACAGCATTATTAGGCAGGAAGCTACCCACTGCGAATGAACCGAGCAGGATGCTGCTCGGTTGCCTCGTGAGGAGGGCTTTTGATCCACAGCGTTGTTGGACAGGAATTTACCCGCTTGTGGATGAGCCGAGCAGGAAGCTACTCTGCCGCCTCATGAGGAGAGTTTTAGATCCACAGCGTTGTTGGGCAGGAATCTACCTGCTTGTGGATAAGCCGAGCAGGAAGCTACTCGACGGCCTCGTGATGAGGGCTTCGATCCACAGCATTGTTGGACAGGAAGCTATCCACTGCGGATGAACCGAGCAGGGTGCTGCTCGGTTGCCTCATGAGGAGGGCTTTCGATCTACAGTGGTGTGGGGCTAGAAGCTACCCACTGGGGATGGGCCAGCAGGAAATTGCTCGGCGGCCTAGTGATGAGGGCTTCGATCCACAGCGTTGTTGGGCAGAAAGCTACCCACTGCGGATAAACCGAGCAGGATGCTGCTCGGTTGCCTCATGAGGATGGATTTCGATCCACAGCGTTGCGGGACAGGAAGCTACCCACTACTGATGGGCCAGCAGGAAATTGCTCGGCGGCCTCGTGATGAGGGCTTCAATCCACAGCGTTGTTGGGAAAGAAGCTACCCGCTTGTGGATAAGCCGAGCAGGATGCTACTGATGAAGACTTTGATCCACAGCGTTGTTAGGCAGGAAGCTACCTACTGCAGATGAACCGAGCAGGATGCTACTCGGTTGCCTCGTGAGGAGGGCTTTCGATCCACAGCGTTGTTGGGCAGGAAGCTACCCACTGCGGATGGGCCAGCAGGAAATTGGCTTGGAAGCTGCTCGGTGGCTTCGAGAAGCTACCCGCTATGGATGGACCGGGCAGGGAAACTCTTTTTATCCCCTAAGTATATTTTACACAATTTTTAAAACAAAACTAGGGGTCTCGAAACCGAGAAAAGAAACAAAAGTTGTGCAAAATGTCTCCTTTATGAGAGGACCTAGCTCAGGAGATTTAATTCAATGTCAATAAGAATTACATTGTTTCAAAAGAAAAAGACATATTTTTTCTTATTTATACAACTTAAGCTTTTCAGCGTTGTAAGGTCGGGGGCGAAGGTCTCCCCCGCCTTCCCGATCTTGATCCGAGGTAACGGCCATGATATGGCCGATTGTTAATTCCCCGGGGGCGATCGGGTCTCTTTGTTCTCATTCCGCCTTCCATTTGTCCCTTAGGTACTTCGCCAAGTGGCCCGAGCGGATCAACTCCTCATCCATCTCGACCTTTGATGAGCTGGCCACCCAGTTCCTAGGTCACTTCGTTGGGAAAAGAAGATAGAAGAAGACGGTTGATTACCTCTTCACCATAAAGAGCGGGGGTAAAGAATCCTTTAAGGGATATGTCACTCGCTTCAATAATGCTCTCCTCGGGGTCCCCGAGCACCACGATAAGACGGTTATGCAGGGTTCCTAGGCATGCTAATGAGGTCTCACAAGGCATCAACCATGCCAATTTTAAATTTTACGGGTGCCGAGAAACCCTAATACGGATCGTTAACTAGATATATAGGCGAAACAAGCAACTAGTTAACAACTTAACTACAAGAACGGAAATACAACCTTTGTAGATCCGGTCCTCCACCTCCATAGCTCCGCAATGAAGTCTCCTCGCTGTCCAAATCAAATCCCGGGCTCTAGCGTCGGCTTCATCGGAGAAATGGGCGGGCTAGGTCATCGACTACGATGCCGAAGATGATCTACGTCGAGGCATCACAAGATCAAGCTCCCACTTCACCAAGTCATGAAACTTGTGAAGAAAACACCCTATACTACTTGGCAAGAGGTAGAGGATGAAGAAATAGGAGGTGGGTTCACTTTAGAATTGGATTTCTCACTCATTTGCTCAAGTTGCCATTGATGGAGCAAGGTTTCTTCTTGAAGAAGAAGAAGAAGATAATTATGATGAGTTAATTCAAAAACAAAAAGTAAATGAATACTTATCATAATCATAACCATGGTCAAGTGTAGAGAATTAATCATGGTTAGTGGGAATGGTTAGGGTTAAGCATGGAGACAAAATGGTCACTTGGTCAAAGCTTCATGAAGTTTCAACATGCATCCAAAGAAAGCCACCATTTTGTATTATGCTAAATATTTTTCCAAAAAGAATAAATAGATGAATAAATGAGAAAAGGAAATGAAACCCTAACCACTTAAGTAACCATGGTTTAATTCTTTACACAAACCCAAACTAGCATGTATCATCAAACATGATACAATCTTGTGCACAAAAAAATATATCATATATACAATGTGCACAAACAAGTGAGAAAATCCATTTAAAAGTGAACCGATACTAGTTAATGCAAAGTAATATATCAAATATATAATTATGCATTAAATCATTAAATCAACACTTGATTTAACGATCCGGTCATATCGCATATAACCGACTAGTATCCAATGTATCGGCTTATCGAATCAACCCTCGATTCGATAACTAGGTTATATCGCATATAACCATTCGATACATTCATCGCGAGAATGGAATACGGTAACACATACACGCATTATTCTCGGTCCCGCACATATCTCATATGCGCTCCTATTTCGTTTCGCTTGAGCCAGGAAACCTCTGTGTAGGACTCTAAAGACTCGTCAATACGCCGGCAGCAGGTGATGATCATATCAAACACCCACAAGCCGCAAGCGGTCTGCTAAACGTAACGGCCACCCGGGTATTGAGCGATCAGAAGATCGACGAGCAAGCCCGCTCATACTCCTGTGAATCCAACCAGTAACACTTACCGTACAGTCCGGTCTCGTCGTCTGATATGTCGCATATCTCGCCTAGGGGTGGTAAACGTCAGACCCCAATAGCTCGATAAGTCGTGTCGATATGAGGTCTATAACAGTTCGAGAAACTACTGGTAACACTTACCAGTAAATCTCAGCAACCCTGGCCAGGGATTTCCGGTTATAGCCAATCGAACACAGCGCAACATCAACTCCCTATACCGGGAGAGACGAATCCCCTCCTATCGCTCATTGCCTCCATGTGACTCGGGACTGTACCCAAAAACCATCGTTTTGCACGCCCTCTTGGACGTGGTAAGGTGGAAATCAAAGCACAGTGGGAACCACACAAGACTCTATGACGATCTCGGGTCAACAGATTACTCTGTACCAGTGTCACCAGAGAACTGCCATCTGACGTAAGGTATAATACCATCTGGGAGTTCTCGGCGAGTCCGTCCAGTGTACCCAGTCTCCACTGAGCACCCGTATATCATCTCCGATGTCAAACACTAATGGATATGGGATCATCCATCGCCTATCTGTATGGGTCGAGAAGGTATACGCTAGTCTACTCTGGTATATCGATGCCCCGTCTCGATACACCCACGACTAGGGACTTTGAAGGATGTACTTATAGACTATCTGTCCCCACTAGTATGATCTGCATCATAGTTCAGGTAGTCAAGTACACATCCTAAGGGCTTTACCAACATGTAACAGAGAGACAAGTCAGCAACACGTTAAGGTAAAGAGCAACCAGATAGCATACTATCATGTCGAGCAAGAAAGTCCTCCCTATATATGTCCCAGCATCCACTACAATATACATCCTATGTACAGTAATGGCCTCTAGGGCATACATATAACTAACAATCTCCCACTTGCACTAGGGCCATCTGTAGCAATGGTTGCAGTATCTCATACTCAACCATCCCATAAAAAATCTCTCTCTGGGAAAAGGCCTTTGTGAGTGGATTCGCCGTGCTGTCCTCTGAGTCTACTCTCCTAACCTGGATCACCCTGGAGATCAACTATCTCCATGATCAGGTGATACTGCCTTAGAATATGTCTGGATCACAGATGGGACGGGTGTTCCTTGGCATAAGCCACAACTCCATTGTCACACAATGGGAAGAACGAAGTTCATCTCATGAACTAATATACACCCAGACTGCCTCTTTGGCAGCATCTCAAAAAGCGATGTATCCAGCCTTTATCGTCTAGTTTGCCACGGTATCTAGCTTGGAACTCTTCCAACATACCGCCCCTTTACTGAGGGTAAAGACAATGCCTATGACTGACTTTCAGTCGTCCTTATCACCCTGGAACCCTTCCAGCGATTCTCCCCAGGATCGATTGATACCATCTCACTACAACTAGTGAGAATCCTAACATCCAGTTAGATCTATCTCATAGATCCAAAACCCAGGATTTAGGAGGTATCACTTTGATCCTATATGGAGAATTATTGTGATAAGCGGAGATTGACCGAGCGTAGCATAGGAAACGCCTTCCCTATCAAGAGCATGTCATCCACGTACTCTACGAGGATCGCCACCATACTCCCTACTACCTTTTTGTATATACAAGGTTCATCTACCATTTTGATGATGTCAAACTCTTTGACTAACACATCAAAACAGATGTTCCAACTCCGCGATACCTGCTTTATCCTATAAAGCATCTTGTACACGTTTCCGCTGCTCCCACTGTCTACGAAGCACTCTGGCTGTGTACTTATAGACGCTCTATTCTAAAACATCATTTAGAAAAGCTGTCATGACACCCAACCGCCAGATATCGTAGTCATGGTATGTAGCCGTGGCAAGTAGGATCTGGATGGACTTAAGCATAGCCACTTGAAAAGGTTTCATCATAATCCACGCCTGGTCGATGACGAAAAGCTTTAACAAGTCTAGCTTTGAAAGTCTCAACTTTTCCATATACACCAAGTAATCTTCTCAAGATATACTTACTCCTGATGGGGATTTAACCCTTCAGATATAGCAACCAAAGTCCATACTTTGTTGGTGTACATGGATTCCATCTCAGATCACTAAGCATCCAGCCATTCTTACAGAGTCCCACTCCTGATGGCCAGCTCGAAACTAGTTGGGTCATCTTCTCATGATGAAATCCTCGCTCCCACTGTCATAGAGTAACCGAAGTATCTCTCAGGCAGGTGAGGAACCTTACTAGATCGGCGGAGAGGCTGAGGTTCGTTGGTAACTATTGAATCCTTTGGTTCTTTCAAATCATCAGCCGTAGTTTGTATAGCTGGAACATTTTCAGTTCTACATCACAGACCTTGCCTCGAGCTTGTCCGGATTTTGCTTTTAGACATAAGCCAGACAACCCCAAATCTTAACCAACTTAAGATATGGGCTCTTCCCTTTCCATATCAAATATGAAGTGGTAGGCAACTGATTTGATTCGAACCCGATTCAATAGGTATGCAGCTTCTCAAGCGCATAACTCCCAAAAGGAAATAGGTAACTCAGTAGTACTCATCATAGAGCACACCTTATCATATAGGGTGTGATTGCTCCGCCCCGATATACCATCGTGCTATGGTGTATACGGAGGAGTAAATGCTGAGAGAGAATCTCATTCTCCTTTAGAATAGTCCAGGAATTCCGTGCTCAAGTATTCTCCTCCTTGATCTCATCAAAGGACATAATACTTATACCCGTATTGGTTCTCTACTTCTAACTTATATTCTGTGAATATCTCAGAAGGTTCTGACTTGTGTTTCAACAGGAACACATGTCTGAATCATGAGAGATCATCAGAGAATGTAATGAAGTACAAAGAACCGGTCTTGGCATGTGTAGACAGGGGACCTACATACATCAACATGTATCATCCCAAGAGTTCACTAACTCTTTCTCTGTTTCCAATAAACAGAGCTGGTGTCATTATATCTTTGTGACTTGACTGGCAAGTTTCACAAGATGTAGATTCAAACTGAGTTAAATATGCATCTACATGTAACTTCAGCTAGTCGGGTCGCATTGATATGACCTAGTCTACAATGCCTCAAGAAGGATTCGTTCATTTCTGAACTCTTTCACTTGTGTGTGTTCTGTATACTAGGAACTGTAGTTTGATTTAGAACATCAATGCTTTTAGATAACGTGCCTGATCCGATCAACTTTTGATATAGGAAATATTCAAAACATTATCCAACAATACAAAATTTTATCGTTTCTTTACTAATAAAGAGACAGATATGATTTTGTATATCAGGTTCGGTATCTAATAACATTCATTCAGAATCAATGTATTTAGGAATACAGGGTGACAGTGACCAACAGACTTGGCTGCAACACTTGTCCCGTTTTCTGCCTCATGAAACTTATCACCCGTTCTCAGTTCTCTACCTAGCTGTAGCCCTATGTAACAGATTACATATCTGGGATCCTGATCTGGTATCACATACCCAGGATGCGGAGGATACTGAGAAACAGTTCTTTGTAATGAACACACCCGAAGATGATGCATCAGCATGCACTCTCTTCGTTTGGGCGGCACGGGAATTCTGGTAATCCCCAATTTCCTGCTCTGTCTTATAACAATTATAAGTTGGAGCGGGACCAACGTTCCCCAGCTCAGTATAACAAGCGGATTCGGTCAAATATCCGTATTATTATCTTGATTAAGGCGTGATATGGTCGCTACCTGGAGAGAGAGAGAAGAAGACACTCAGCGTGCGCTCTTGCAAGAATAGATTGGTTATTATTTTATCTAATCAGGATGGCTCCCACTGTTTTAATCAAATCTTCCTTCAAATCCTAAAAGGAAAGACTAGCCGGGATTAATTACACACTACAAGTTCGCCAATCTTTCAGCCAGGCCGGTGTCGGTACTTTGAGGGAGGTCCCCCGTGCTTTCGCACGAACCTAATTAATGTAAACCTCGTTTTCCCAGAGGCGTAACCCCGTTGACACCTTTCTAGACACCTACTTGATCGGCTAATTGTAATGTGTAAAACTCTCCCAGGAGTAACACTTACTCGCAGCGGGTATCGGGATCCAACTATCTCATAGAAGGTATGCAATCTCATTGCAAATTTCAACACTTGAAATTCCCGATAATTTTGCCCCTAGCGTCCTATGACCTTGACGCAGGCCAACAAACCATAGTGCGCTAGTCAAGTTCAACCCGTCATTTCCTGATTGAATTAAACCCACCCGCACGACCCTTGACGCAGGCCAACAAAGTCGCACGACTACCCTAATCCAATCTGCATCATATGCATAAGCAGATAAATACTAGTTAGCTACCGCACACTACGCCTTGACGCAGGCCAACAAACGTAGCACGAATACTAACTACCACTTATCTGAAATGACGAAGGGCTACGACAGGTTTTTCTGAAAACCTATTGCGTAATGAACTTGATATCGTTGTAGGATCGAATGATTTTAAAATGGAGTGTTTTTGAGGCTTTTCCAGTTTTGCTAAAGGAGTCACTCCCGGTGAAGGGATCGTCGGTCCTTTCCTCGTCGAATGAGGTGCGGGATATATCATATATATCACTGTGCAAAGCAAAAACTCTTAAAAGCAATCAAAAGACAAACCGAGTGTGTAGCATCTGCCAGTTATTGCTAAAGGAGTCACTCCCGGTGAAGGGATCTCGGTCCTTTCCTCATCGAATAAGGTGCAGGATATATCTCATATACCGCTATGCAAAGCAAGAACTGTAGCTACCTGTTTTATTTTTTTTTGAAATTCGATTCTACAACATCTTAGGTTTCTTTTATTTCATTAATCATATTAATGAAGTCCCATCATTTAAATACCTAAACATCACAGATAAATACGACGTACACTTATGCCATCCGCATTCGCCTCGATGTCCCCTCGTGCACCGTTAGGTTAGGTAACTAACGGCAGAGCGGGGCAGGGCTAGCGCGGGTGTAAAACATAAGTAACGCCTATATAATATATCATATATACTATATGCAGTATCTATCACAGAACATCACATGATCACATCACAGATATCGCAGCAGAAGAAACATATGAAATATTGGATATACTAGGACGTCCGTGTTTTCAATACGAGCCAGTATAAAACACGGATTCCACGGTCGTGATGAATAGCCCAACCCACACCCCTAGACCCCTACGAGAGCGGCAAGCAATCCTACCAATTCTAGAGTTAGGAGACCCGGACTCGACTCCTCGAGTTGGTCTCCCACTGGACTCCAGAACCCGGTTACTTGTGCTCCCCTCCTTAGGTCTATCCTAGTGCGGAAAAGTAAATAATATACAAAAGGCGACATCTTCCACAACCTGGAAGTGCCCCAATGAAAGAATATTACATACAAGTTTTTACATGAATGAAAATGAAAAACACTCATCTCACATAAAAACCCCCGGCTATTCAAACACGACGATCCAATATAACATATCCAGCAACACATAACATCACATGTCATCAACGTAAGTAAATATGTGCATCCCAATTGTCGTTGACATATAGCAACGAAACCGGCGATATCACATATTACACTTACGGTCACAGAAAAGAAAGTGTAAAACTACAACAGTTGGAATCCGCAACATCTTTAGACATCGCATGCCTAATCAAATGAATTACTTAGACATCGCATGCCTAACAATTATAAACCCCGCATTTTAGTCTCATTATCGAAAACACTTTTCAATATCAAGTCGGGCAATTCAACAAGATTCCCGACATTCTGATCGAATGCTCGTCGCAAACTTCAGTAGACGGCCGCACCCCTAATGCCGTCGACGAAGTGCACCAAGGCGGAACACCGCTACCGCGAGCACCCGGACGGATGCTTTCGGCGACGGGATTCTCCTACAGTCACTTGGTCAGGGCTATGGAGTGAGGCTGTCTATTAAGTTTACCCGGCGAGTATCCGCGTACGCTACGTGATTGCGACGGATTTTTGATCACATCAAAATTCCGTGGCAACCGATCAAGTGAGACTAAACCGCTAGATTTATAACATTCATTCAGTTATCTCATAACTACTTGTGGATTCCAAGTATTGTATCACATTCCGGATAAATAGAAAATGTTAAACTTTTCGATCGAACATTCAAACACCCAAGTTTTCCCGATACAGATCAACACATGAAACAAGTCTAAAAACATTCAGTTCGTGCCTCAGTACCAACGGTCCAGCCGTAGAAGGGTCAAGCCAATGCCTCACATGTGGCACGCCGTACTGCCCCAAACCCGAAGGTTCAAAGGGCAGTTCAAGACGGTCACATAATCGAGTTAAGGTTTGTTGTCTTCTAGAGGGACCATCACGTTACTTGCACTACTCAGAACGTCCTTAAACCACGGAAAAATCCAACACTTGGATATTTTCCGGCAGGGGGAAAGATTGGGTATTTACATCCGGTCGAACTTTTTAACATATTCCAAAATATCCGGAAAGCCACATTGACAAAGTCTGATAATCCGATCGAAATACCGAGTCCCTAATACAACCCAGAAAACTCAACTCTTGAGTGATATTTAAAAATTCCCAGAAAATCCAGCATCAGAAAAGAGGAATTACTGTACAAAAATTATAGGGTATTGTGACCATACGGCCGCGGAACCGCCGCAGAAGCCATGCTTCTGCCGCGGTTCCGCGGTGGGTTAATGGAATTGGGTTGTCGAATTTCACAGTAACTCTTAGAAAGTCCAGCTGATTTTTCTGCATATTTTTAATTCACAAAATTCCCAGATTTTCAAAAATGTACAGAGAGCATGTTTTGTTTTAGGGTTTCGGTTCGATCGGACTTCTAACTCCGTCTACACATCGCCTAAGGCTCTAGCTAGGCTCTGATACCACTGCAGGGTTCCTAGGCACGCTAATGAGGTCTCACAAGGCATCAACCATGCCAATTTCAAATTTTACGGGTGCCGAGAAACCCTAATACGGATCATTAACTAGATATATAGGCGAAACAAGCAACTAGTTAACAACTTAACTACAAGAACGGAAATACAACCTTTGTAGATCCGGTCCTCCACCTCCATAGCTCCGCAATGAAGTCTCCTCGCTGTCCAAATCGAATCCCGGGCTCTAGCATCGGCTTCATCGGAGAAATGGGCGGGCTAGGTCATCGACTACGATGCCGAAGATGATCTACGTCGAGGCATCACAAGATCAAGCTCCCACTTCACCAAGTCATGAAACTTGTGAAGAAAACACCCTATACTACTTGGCAAGAGGTAGAGGATGAAGAAATAGGAGGTGGGTTCACTTTAGAATTGGATTTCTCACTTATTTGCTCAAGTTGCCATTGATGGAGCAAGGTTTCTTCTTGAAGAAGAAGAAGAAGATGATAATTATGATGAGTTAATTCAAAAACAAAAAGTAAATGAATACTTATCATAATCATAACCATGGTCAAGTGTAGAGAATTAATCATGGTTAGTGGGAATGGTTAGGGTTAAGCATGGAGACAAAATGGTCACTTGGTCAAACCTTCATGAAGCTTCAACATGCATCCAAAGAAAGCCACCATTTTGCATTATGCTAAATATTTTTCCAAAAAGAATAAATAGATGAATAAATGAGAAAAGGAAATGAAACCCTAACCACTTAAGTAACCATGGTTTAATTCTTTACACAAACCCAAACTAGCATGTATCATCAAACATGATACAATCTTGTGCACAAAAAAATATATCATATATACAATGTGCACAAACAAGTGAGAAAATCCATTTAAAAGTGAACCGATACTAGTTAATGCAAAGTAATATATCAAATATATAATTATGCATTAAATCATTAAATCAACACTTGATTTAACGATCCGGTCATATCGCATAAAACCGACTAGTATCCAATGTATCGGCTTATCGAATCAACCCTCGATTCGATAACTAGGTTATATCGCATATAACCATTCGATACATTCATCGCGAGAATGGAATACGGTAACACATACACGCATTATTCTCGGTCCCGCACATATCTCATATGCGCTCCTATTTCGTTTCGCTTGAGCCAGGAAACCTCTGTGTAGGACTCTAAAGACTCGTTAATACGCCGGCAGCAGGTGATGATCATATCAAACACCCACAAGCCGCAAGCGGTCTGCTAAACGTAACGGCCACCCGGGTATTGAGCGATCAGAAGATCGACGAGCAAGCCCGCTCATACTCCTGTGAATCCAACCAGTAACACTTACCGTACAGTCCGGTCTCGTCGTCTGATATGTCGCATATCTCGCCTAGGGGTGGTAAACGTCAGACCCCAATAGCTCGATAAGTCGTGTCGGTATGAGGTCTATAACAGTTCGAGAAACTACTGGTAACACTTACCAGTAAATCTCAGCAACCCTAGCCAGGGATTTCCGGTTATAGCCAATCGAACACAGCGCAACATCAACTCCCTATACCGGGAGAGACGAATCCCCTCCTATCGCTCATTGCCTCCATGTGACTCGGGGCTGTACCCAAAAACCACCGTTTTGCACGCCCTCTTGGACGTGGTAAGGTGGAAATCAAAGCACAGTGGGAACCACACAAGACTCTATGACGATCTCGGGTCAACAGACTACTCTGTACCAGTGTCACCAGAGAACTGCCATCTGACGTAAGGTATAATACCATCTGGGAGTTCTCGGCGAGTCCGTCCAGTGTACCCAGTCTCCACTGAGCACCCGTATATCATCTCCGATGTCAAACACTAATGGATATGGGATCATCCATCGCCCATCTGTATGGGTCGAGAAGGTATACGCTGGTCTACTCTGGTATATCGATGCCCCGTCTCGATACACCCACGACTAGGGACTTTGAAGGATGTACTTATAGACTATCTGTCCCCACTAGTATGATCTGCATCATAGTCCAGGTAGTCAAGTACACATCCTAAGGGCTTTACCAACATGTAACAGAGAGACAAGTCAGCAACACGTTAAGGTAAAGAGCAACCAGATAGCATACTATCATGTCGAGCAAGAAAGTCCTCCCTATATATGTCCCAGCATCCACTACAATATACATCCTATGTACAGTAATGGCCTCTAGGGCATACATATAACTAACAGGTTATCACTGCACTAAGGTCGTGTCTTAGGCACAAAGAGTGGCTCCGCTCTTTTTCATTAGCGCAACCTAAGACCATGGCCGAAGTAAAAGCTTGGATCGAGCGGGAGATCTAACTCGAATCGGAAGTGAACTCAAGTCTGCCAAGAGCCGACCAAGCCGACTAAAAGAAGAGGGGCAGAGAAAAGAAAAAGAGGATCGACCGACCAAAACCTTACTCCCCGAAGTTCCAGGAGTACACTCCTCTTAACATCTCTCAGACCGAGCTGTTGGAGAAAGCGAAGGGCGAAAGGTTCTTTAAGCTCCCGCCAGTTACCCAGAGGGCGGGAAAGCGTCTCTATGGCCCTTACTGCGCCTTCCATAGGACGCAAGGGCACTCAACCGAGAACTGCAAACAACTTCGCGACTATATTGAGGAGTTGATCCACTCTGGCCACTTGGCAAAGTACCTAAAGGACAAACGGAACACGGAACGAGAACAAAAAGACCCGATCACCTTCAGGAAATTAAAGATCGGCCACATCATGGCCGTTACCTCGGATCAAGTTCAGAAAGGCGAGGGAGACCGTCGCCCCCCGCCTTACAACGCTGAAAAGCTCAAGTTGTATAAATAAGAAAAAAAAATATATCTTCTTCTTTTGAAACAATGTAGTTCTTATAGACATTGAATTAAATTTCCTAAGCTAGGTCCTCTCATAAAGGAGACATTTTGCACAACTTTTGTTTCTTTTCTCGATTTCGAGACCACTAGATTTGTCTTAAAAATTGTGTAAAATATACTTGTTGGGGTCAAAAATTACACCCCGGTTGACCAAGTCAAAGTCAACCCCAAACCAAGTGGGCCCAAGCCCAAATCAAGTGGGCTCATGCCCGAGTCGAGCCCGAACATGAAGCGGCCGGCCTCCCCTATACCAAAATGAAATAATGTAATAAACAATTTTGATGTAATTTTTTATGCATGAATGTAAGAAAAATGGGCATAAAGCCAAATTTTTTGTAAAGACCATGGCTCATGTGCAAAAGAAATGAGCACATGAAATATGAGATGGGCAAAATGCCATTTTGTAAAGTCCAAGGGCTAAGTGTATATTTGTAAGCCTATAAAAGGCAACATGATAATGAAATAAAAAAAGGAGGAATATAATTCATTCTCCCAAAAAATTAGGGTCTGTACCTCCTTCTCCTTCCTCAAGGTTCTAAAATCTTCTTCTCCTTTTTGAATTAAATTAAGAGTTTAACTCTTCCTTTTCCAAAAAGAAATGGTTTTTCACCATAAAGCCCACAAAGGGGAGCTCGGATCTCCTATCAGATCTCTAAAGGGAGATTTTGAATCTCACCCCCCTTTTCAAGATCCAGCCATCGAAGAGGAGGAAGAACGAGACCCATCACCAAAATTCCCATTCCGGAAGGATCCAAGGCTCAAAAGAAGATCCAAGAATTTCTAGGAGTTTAACTCCATTTAAGATCTGTTGGAGTTTAACTTCATAAATCAACCCCCCTTTTAACAGTTTGACTCCAAATCTATACATAATCCCCGTTAGGAGTTTAACTCCAAAGCCCCCTTAGGAGTTTAACTCCTAACCCAGGGGCAAAGCCCTTTTTCCTCTGCTGTTTCCAGCGGTCGCATGCCGTGCACGTGACCCGCGGCCGCCCAGCGGTCGCGTGTGTTGAGGTCAAAATTGGCACCCCAGTTGACCGAGTCAAAGTCAAGGTCAACCCCAAGCCAGGTGGGCCCAAGCCCAGGTCAGGCAGGCCAATGCCCAAGTCGAGCTAACGGCCAGCCTCCTCCATGCCAAAATATAGATCATGTAATAAATAATTTTTATGTAATTTTTTATGCATGAATGTATGCAAAATGGGTATAAAGCCAAATTTTTGTAAAGCCCATGGCTTATGTGCAAAAAGAAATGGCACATGAGCCATGGGATGGGCAAAATGCCGTTTTGTAAAGCCCAAGAGACTATATGTAAATATGTAAGCCTATATAAGGAAACATGATGAAAATATCTAGGACACTTTTTCATTCTAAAAAATTAGAGCCTGTGCCTCTTTCTCCTTTCTCAAGGTTCTAAAACCTTCTTCTTTCTTTTGAATTAAATCAAGAGTTTTACTCTTCCTTTTATAAAACTAAATAGTTTTTCACCACAAAACCCCACAAAGGAGAACTTAGATCTTCCATCAAATCTCAGAAAGGAGAGATTTTTAAAATCTCATAATTCTTGATCTTCAAGATCCGGCCAACAAAAGAAGAAGAAGGAGACCCATCTCTAGAAACCCCACTTTGGGGAAGATCCAGAGCTCAAGGGGAGAAGCCCCCTTCATCAGCTTCAAAATATCTTAGGAGTTTAACTCCTCATATATATACATATATACAAAATAATAAGTGCTCCTTTCTAGGAGTACAACTCCCATTGCAGGGACCAAGTCTCTTTTGCCTCCCGAGCGCCCACGTGCCTGGCACGTGAGGCGCTAGCGCCCTTGCGCGCAAAGCGCCAACGCCTGAGCGCCCACGTGCCTGGTACGTGGGGCGCTAACGTCCAAAGCGCTAGCGCCCTTGCGCTCAGAGCGCTAGCACCCAAAGCGCTAGCGCCCGAGCGTCCATGTGCCTGGCACGTGGGGCGCTAGCGCTCTTGCGCTCAGAGCGCTAGCGCCCACGTGCCTGGCACGTGGGGCGCTAGTGCTCAAAGCGCTAGCGCTCTAGCGCTCAAAGTGCTAGCACCCAAAGCGATAGCGCCCGAGCGCCCACGTGCCTGGCACGTGAGGCGCTAGCGCCCTTGCGCTCAAAGCACTAGCACCTAAATCGCTGGCGCTTTTTCCTATGTATTCTTTGGATGCCCTTTCCCTTTTTTTTATATATATGTATATATACATATACACACACACATACTTCACGACACTGTCCGGTTAGAAAAAAATTTCTAACGGGGCGCTGCCCCGCATCCCGAAAGGGGGCTGCTAACCCCCTTGACCTCCAGCCCGCTATCCGGGCAGCGGGACCCCGTAAAAACTCTGCGAGGCCCCCGATATATCCAAAAACCCCTTTCAATACACAACACACATACACTGCACATTGAGTTCGCATAACCAGTTTAACCCGTCAATCGGAGGTTCCCTCGCTCCAAAGGCAAGGGTAATTAACGGCAGCTTAGTCCGCGGCTGCCGGAGATTCGGACCCCCATAATCAATAAACCCCAGCCTACCCTAGACATGGGGAATCTGTAATGCGCCTGACAAGCGCGCGCGTATTCCCATCTCAATGGGGTGAAGAAAAACACCCTATAGATTCTGGCAAGCCCAGTGGGACCTATCTTTGCTCCCATATTTCGGGTTAAACGTTCATGCGAACTCAATCAATATACATATCTATATTTATACTAAAATAATGCTCTTTCATGCAGGTTTTCAAGCAATCACTTCTCAACAATGTCTCCAAAGATGAACTCAGCTCTCAGCACGGCTCCCGTCTCCTACACGATGAGGATAGACTCCAGGACGGTCCTTCCGGCCAGTCTCGGGCGACAATGGGAGGAGCCACCACTACCATTTGGCTCTATTATGTTCGTGTCAGCTAACGCCGTCCCAGCTCCTCAAGCTCCGGTAACTGACAAACCGGCCTCGAAAGGCAAAAGGACAAATGTGTTGATCTCGAGGGCGCCCCAACCTAAACGTGAGTCGGTGCTCAAATGGCTCTCCATGGCCCCAGCTGGGGGCAAAACTGTCGGAACAAAAGAAGTTGCCAGACGTCGTGGGCAAGCCCAGACGATACCTCTGACGGACATGTGGGCGGATGTCTTCTCAAACCTCCCCATCACTCAGCCTATGGCGGCTTCCCGAAGAACAGAAGCCTGCCAAGCGCTCAAGGCAAAGAAGCTGAGGCAGAAGCGGCTCAGATAAAGAGCCAATAAAAGGGCTAGAGCTCTGACCATGTTAAAATTTATGAATTTCCAAAGCCCGGACCGCTCTGCGAAACCAGCTGCCAGTGATGAAAGGATGGTTGAATGTGTTATCCACACCGTCTACATGGTGGGCACGCGTCCAAGCGACAACCTTCACGGCAAAAGCAAGGATAGGGCCACCACATCTCAAATCCAACCTGGTGTGAATATAGTTGTCGCTTCTCAAGACCAGCATCCTTCGGAGGGTGATGAAAATCCTCCCAGTGAGGCTAATAGACAGAGAGAGCCCTCGGATCATGAGGAGTCGGGCTCAGAAAGCGAAGAGGAGCCAATCTTCCGTCCTAAGAACGCAGAGCAGCAACTTCTTCAAGAGCTCTGAAAACAGCTCAAAAACAAAGACAAGAAGATGGCCAAGCTCTAATAAAAAATTGACGACTTGACAAACGTCGTTTTACAGCTCATGGCCCAACTTGCCTCTCAGCCGCCCAATCAGGCGCAGAGCTCTGCACATGAACCGGGAAATAGTGTCCCGAGACAGCCGACGCCTATTCCCTCAAATTCAAAAGTGGGCGGACCGCATGAAAATCAATCGCATCCTATCTCGGGAAATGTCTTGGCTACCGATGACAGTAGCCCGCTAACTCAAGATCAAATCATGGATTTAGTTGCCAACAAAGTCAAAACATTGGTAGCTGAAGCCGAAGCGCAAAAAGATATCAGCAGCAGTGGGAGACCATATCCTGCTCAGTATGATCTGATAGAATTTCCTAGCGGCTATGTCATCCCTAAATTCGGAAGATTCGATGGGACGGGAAATGCGAATCAGCACATCGCCTACTTTAAGGCCTCATGCGGGAATACTGGGGGCAATGATGCACTTCTCCTCCGTCAGTTCGTTGATAGCTTGGCCGATATTGCTTTCGAATGGTACGCGAGCATACCGGATGGCTCCGTCACAACTTTCGTCCAAATGGAGTCTCTGTTTCGGCAGAGGTTCATGAGCGTCAGCGATAAGATCACCATTGCCGATCTCGTAAGAACCAAGCCAAAGAACAACGAAAGCAGCACGGATTTTATAACCTGATGGCGCAATCTCTCCGTCAAATGTGAACCACCGATAGAGCAGGACCAATCTGTCAGTCTCCTTGTCGGAAATCTCAACAATTGGATGGCCCCGTTTCTATGCATCGCGGGTCTCAAAACATTCCAAGAGCTGACCAGGAAAGTTCAAATGCTGGAGCGCTCAAAGCAGGAGTCCTCCTCGGATTCCCAAAATAACAATAGGTCCTGGAGAAACCGAAAGGACGAAAATCGCAAAGGCTGAAATTCCGATGATTCTGAATTTTCAACACTTCGGCTAACCGAAATAAGCTAGGGAGGAGCGAGCTTAATGCTAACCAGCCCCGGAAGCCAGTGTTCGGAGTGGGAGGAGATTCTCCACTGAAAGAGAAGTTGGATAAGGTCTATTCCTTCAGAAGGGACAAAATCCGTAAAATATTTAAAGACGCCCTGAGAAACGGTCTACAACTGCCAAAACCAAAAAGACCGCAGGAAGCGAATATGACCGACGACCCCAAATACTGCCCCTATCACAAAGTGATAGGTCATGCCATTGCGGACTGCTTGTCTTCAAAGATTGGATCGAAAAGCAATACAAGGTAGGAGAGATAGAACTGTCCAAAGGCGTGTTAACAAACAGTCAAGCCGCGACTGCCAATTTCATACGAACAGAGACCGAAGTTCTTCATAAAACTGATTCTCTCAGACATCTGCCTTTTTCTGAAAACAATCGACCACCACGTCATTAAACTGGGAACAGTCGACCTCTAAATCGTTAAACTGGGAATGTAAGAATATGTATATAAATAAAAAAAAATTGTAAATAAAAAAAACCGAAATGATTGGGCAACTCGCAATAAAAATCAGCGAGTAAAATAAAGATGAAAAATAAAACCGAAATGATAGGGCAACCGCGAATAAAAAACCGAAATGATAGGGCGATCGCGACATTCGCGATAAGAAAAGCTGAAATGATAGAGCAATCGCGGTAAAAAAAACGGCGAATGATGAGTCGCTCATGGTACCATATTCCAGTGCAGCGATGCAGACGCCAACCAAAATCCAAATCTCTAAATCCTCTCATGGCAAATGATGAGTCGCTTCTGGTACCATATTCCAGTATAGCGATGCTGATGTCAATCCAAATCAAATCAAACCAACAACCTCTGCAGCGGAATCATGCTCCGTCCCAGAATTTACCCCATGTCGAAATCATGCTTCACCTCGGGATATCAACCTTCCCTGCCAGAATTATGCTCCGCCTCGGAATCAAATCAACCAACCAGCTCTGTGTCGAAATTATACTTCGTCTCAGAGTGTACCCCGCGTCGAAATCAAGCTTCGCCTCGGTGTATCTGCCTTCCCTGTCGGAATTATACTTCGGCTCGGAATCAACCAGCGACCTCCTTGTCGGAATTAAGCTCCGCCTCGGAATCAAGTCGACCAACAAGCTATGCGTCAAAATCATGCTTCGTCTCAGAATGTACCCCGTGTCGAAATCAAGCTTCGCCTCGGAGTATTTGCCTTCCCTGTCGAAATTATGCTTCGGCTCAGAATCAACCAACGACCTCCCCGTCGGAATTAAGGTCCGCCTCAGAATCAAGTTGACTAACAAGCTCTGCGTCGAAATCATGCTTCGTCTCAGAATATACCCCGTGTTGAAATCAAGCTTCGACTCGGAGTATTTACCTTCCCTGTTGGAATTATGCTTCGCCTGGGAATCAACCTCTACATCGAAATTATGCTTCGGTCAGAATGTCTGCCGCTCGTCGGAATTATGCTCCGACCCCTTTGGAATCATGCTCCGCTCTTCCGAATGATGCTCCGATCTCTGGAATCATGCTCCGCTCTTCGGAATGATGCTCCGATCCCTGGAATCATGCTTTGACCCCTGGAATCATGCTCCACTCTTCGGAGTGATGCTCTGACCCCTGGAATCATGCTCCGCTCTTCGGAATGATGCTCCGATCCCTGGAATCATGCTCCACCCTTCGGAATGATGCTCCGATCCTTGGAATCATGCTCCGCCCTTCGAAATGATACTCCGATCCCTGGAATCATGCTCCGCCCTTCGGAATGATGCTCAGATCCCTGGAATTATGCTCCGCAAATTGGAATTGTGCTCTAACTCTTCAGAATGATGCTCCGATCCCTGGAATCATACTCCGCCCTTCGGAATGATGCTCCGATCCCTCGAATCATGCTCCGCCCTTCAGAATGATGCTCCGATCCCTGGAATCATGCTCCACTCTTCGGAATGATGCTCCGATCTTTGGAATCATGCTCCGCCCTTCGGAATGATGCTCCAATCCCTGGAATTATGCTCCGCCCTTCGGAATGATGCTCCGATCCCTGGAATCATGCTCCACCCTTCGGAATGATGCTCCGATCCCTGGAATTATGCTCCGCGAATTGGAATTATGCTCCAACTCTTCGGAATGATGCTCCGATCCCTGGAATCATGCTCCGCCCTTCGAGATGATGCTCCGATCCCTAGAATCATGCTCCGCCTTTCGGAATGATGCTCCGATCCCTGGAATCATGCTCCGCTCTTCGGAATGATGCTCCGATCTCTGGAATCATGCTCCACCCTTCGGAATGATGCTCCAATCCCTGGAATTATGCTCCGCAAATTGGAATTATGCTCCGACTCTTCGGAATGATACCCCGCCCCCAGAATTATGCTCCGATCCCCAGAATTATGCTCCTGGGATGATGCTCCGCCCCCGGACTGATGTTCCACCTCGAAGTCCAGCTTCAAGATCCATCAATTTCATGCACACAACTCAAATGTACGGTGTGCATTTATTGATGGGGGGCACTTTGTTGGGGTCAAAATTTGCACCCCGGTTGACCGAGTCAAAGTCAAGGTCAACCCCAAGGCAGGTGGGCCCAAGCCCAGGTCAGGCGGGCCCATGCCCAAGTTGAGCCCACGGCCAACCTCTTTCATGCCAAAATATAGATCATGTAATAAATAATTTTTATGTAATTTTTTATGCATGAATGTATGGAAAATGGGCATAAAGCCAAATTTTTGTAAAGCCCATGGCTTATGTGCAAAAAAAAATGGCACATGAGCCATGGGATGGGCAAAATGCCGTTTTGTAAAGCCCAAGGAGCTATATATAAATATATAAGCCTATATAAGGCAACATGATGAAAATATCTAGGACACTTTTTCATTCTAAAAAATTAGGGCATGTGTCTCTTTCTCCTTCCTTAAGGTTCTAAAACTTTCTTCTTTCTTTTGAATTAAAGCAAGAGTTTTGTTCCCTGATTAAAAATCAGGAATTACCTCAATAAGGTATCACGTGTTCACACGTGACCAAAGGTCACGTGTTGACACGTGATCCATTTACAGAATTAAAAATCTTAAGCAATCAAAAGTAAAACAAGTGGCTGAGGAAAGACCCCAAAGGGGGGTCACGTGCTCACACGCGACCAGAGGTCACGTGCTCACATGCGACCAGAGGTCGCGTGTTGACACGTGATGGTCTTACAGCCCAATTAAAATACAGAATTAAATTCTGAATGAGAAGGGGTCACGTGCCAACACGTGATAAGCTTTGAAAGCCTTATAAATTAATAGAATTAAATTCTAATTAATCAAAGACCCTAACTGGGAAAGTATTTCTCCAAATCTTTCCAAACAAAAAATGGATTATGGGGGACCGTTGGATTAAAAATCCAAGGGTGATTAAAAATCACCAATTTATGGAAAGATCTTAGACAAGGAAAGATTTCCATAAAAATTCACCTAAAATAACAAACAGAATATTTTTTGGATTAAAAATCCAATGGTGAATAAAATTCACTGAGAGATCTAAAAGATCATATTAGTTACAAAAAAAACAACTAAAATTTTTCAATGAAAAATTTACTAAACAAATTGATTATTTTCCTTCTCCTATAAATATGAGCCAAGAGGAGAAGAAGAAAGAGAATTTTGGAGATATAGAATTTTGGGATCTTGAAATTTCCTAAAGGCAAATAGCAGAGAGAAAAGAAAGGAGAATTCAATTCTCAAGAAAGAAACCCTAGGTGAGAAAAGGGAAAAAGATTAAACTTGAAAAAGAGAATTTAATTCTCAAATCTAAGAGTTTAACTCTTCTGCAAAAAGAACTTAGTTCTTCCTCTGGTTGAAGATCTGCAGAAAAAAATCTCCCCATAGGTTGAGAATTTAATTCTCATCGGGTTAAGATTTTGCCATGCAGATCCAAGACTTAAAGGGAGAATTGAGTTTAGAGGATTTAATTCTCCTAAATTCACAGGAATTTAATTCCTCCAAGATGAAATTAGGGTTTAACCCTATATGTAACACCCGAGTTCATTTATACCAATTCCAGTTTTCGTATTTCTTTATTCGTGATATTTCTTTATTTAACTTATTGTGGGTGCGAATGGTATTTTACACTTTACATTGCATTCGACCCAACCTGCTTGCTTGAAACTTATTTGATTCATATTTATAAATCACCATGACTTGTTGTGTAAACTTGTGCATTTTCAACCTTATCGCATATTGGCATTTTACCTGATATGGCATCTTTTACCATATAACATTTTAAGTCACGCAAAATATTTTAAAAATACATAATATGGGCTGCATGATACCCCTAACCCTGTGGTAGCGTCCGTGCATCTTGTTTTCGTCCCGCTCAGTGAAACGGACGTGTTTGGACAGCCACGCGCACGTGCGTGCGTCCGTTCTTGGGGGTATGCTTTTTCGTTACATAATCTTTCATTTTAAATTTTGGAACTTACTAATAATTTTCATATTTCAAATCCAAAATTTTGGATCCGACCCGGGCGCATTTCTGAAATATTTTATATCCCGCTAAAATTCAATTATTTGAATTTTAAATTTAAATTCTAATATTTTCTTCAGTTCAGAAGATTTCCTAAAACTATTTTAAATCTTTTTACATTTTCTTTTAACTAAGCAGATTCTCTCTCTCCCTTTATTTTTCCCATCAACCAATCAGAATCCTCCCTTTTTATTTGCCGGGCCCCACACGTAACCCTCTCTCTCTTTCTCTTTCTCTCTCACCCCGCTAACAAACAACTCCATCTCTCCTCTTCTTTCTCTTTCCCCTCGCTTTCTCTCTATCTCTCTCATCTCGTGTCACGCCCCGCTTCCCAGAGTACGCTAAAATAGGCACGTGACATAGCCAATCATGCTACCTGTGGATAGGAAAAATCCTTCCACAGTCACATTACGGCTATAGAGATATCAAGAACAGGAAAGTAGACTAAACTATCTAGTACATGTCCATGAGCCAGAATAAATGAGTCAAGAAATGATAATTTGCGGAAGCAAAAGATACAATAAATGAAACACCTGGAAAGTAAAACTGCATACCAACAGGATTTCACCGCTCGGTCTAACAGCGGCAATACTTCTGATCAGTCTGCAACAAAGGTAGAGGATCTGGGCCATGCAAAACTCAGACGTCAGCGCGTCATAACATCAAGCAATAATATAAACAGGGTTGCAAGACATGCAAGTATGATCATAAATGGTAAAGCAGGTGTAACAGCAATATAAATCAGGGCAGTGAAAGGTAGTGTGCAGTGAGTAATCTAAACTGGTCTATTGGGTTAACTACTCTCAAGTCTATGAAATCAATTTGATGAATCATCGATGTAACTCAATAGTATCCCGTACGTGCCCGGGATCACGGTGAAGATTCTCAGGCTGAAACCGAGACATGCCGCTAGGCACTAAAAGGAAAAGGGTAATGATGAATGATGTCCATGGCATCATCTCAAGGCTGGCCTAGCCTCTAAAAAGGTAATGGATAACGATGGATGATGTCAGCAGCATCATCCCAAGGCTGGCCCAGCCTCTAAAACTGATCAGTAAAGGTAGAACACTGTCGAGTTACAAGTCAGGTTTCATCATTGATTTCCCCATACCCCCAGGTTATATGTGTTCAAGTCAGGTATTAAGTAATCTAGAGCTAATGCCAACACAGGATCAGGCAGGTACAGGTTTGTCTGGATAGACAACAGGAACGGTCCATAAGGACAACAGGTCAGGTTTGCCGGCATTAGACACAAGATCAGGTAACAGGTAAAGCCATGGTACATCAGGTCAAGTAAAGTAATGTATATAGGTGTCATGTCATGTCAAGAGTTGCACGGTACCATGTCGTGTCAAGTAATAGGTGTAACAGGTCATATCAGGATGCACAAGATGTCATGTGGGTGCTCATAATCAAACTAGCATAAGCATGGGTATACATCACAAGCATGGGTACCAATAGAACAATAAACTGGAACATGTAATATGATATGCAAATAGGTACAGATTAAACTATTTGGATATACGGTTATCGATTAGAGTTAGGGTTATGGTTCCAACATTAAGTATCATACACTTAAACAAATATGGATTGTTAAAATCTCGTTATTATGGGTTAAAAGATCTAGGGATGCAAATGTATTTAAAACAGGTTAAAGATGCACATGGGTGTCCAATAGGGTAAAACTACAAAAGGGTACCATAGACTATGCAAATAGTTATTATGTGATTTAACATACAGATGTGGTTACTAGGTATAGTAAACTAAAATGCAACGGGTATGTTTCAAGTTCTGAATCTAAAAGATATAAACGGAACATCAAACTATTAACTTGGAACACGTGACTTTAGATTCGATCTATAGGTTTAATATTCAAATATATATTTATAAAATCATATAGATAGCATATAGCAAGTTTTACTTGCCTTGATCGGATCACGAAGCGGTATACGGAACGTCACGCGTCGGCGGGAAAAGTCGCGACGCACGCACGGTACACGGAATGAGTCCAAACAACGCACTAGGGGATCACACAGGTCAGAGATGCTTGCTGGGTCGTCGTGATCATCGCCGGCACGGTCGGATTCCGGCAAACCAAGAACAGTGAATAAACAAGAATGAAATACAAAATGCGTGGAAAAGAAAAAGAAGGGTGGAAGAGATCTTACGGTGGTTATACGTTCTGGGATCCCAGGGGAGTCGGCAGGGGCGACGACGACGAGGGTTGCCGGCGTGTGGGTTTCCCGACGAGGTAGCGGTGTGCAGGGGGTTCTTGGCCGTCGGGGATCAAAGGTTGCAGGGGAAATGCATTGTGATCTGGAGTAGTAGAGGAGAGAAGGGAGATAGGGTAACAAGAGGTAGTGATGGCGAGGGACGATCGCCGGCGGCGAGGCAGAGACGAGGAAGGGCTCAGGCGTGGGTAGGGTTTTCTGTGGGTTCTCGGGTGATGGGTTCGTCGGGGCTGCAGGTGTGGGTGATGGTGGTGTCGGGGTTGGAGAGAGGTGAGGAGAAGGAAGAGGTTGAGGCTAAGACGTCGGGGTGATGGGGATGAAAGCGAGGAGGTCGGCGGCATGAGGCGAGCGCAGGCGTGCATGGATTTCTCGGGTTGGGTGTGTAGGTACTTTCGGTGAAGGAAGGAAAGGGAGAGGAAGTGGAGACGAGGCGAGGAAGACGAGTGGAGGTCGACGAGGAAGTGGGGGTCGCCGACGGTGAAGGGGGCAGGTGAAGGAGGAGATGGTCGCGGTAGGTTCGTCGGGTTGAATGTGTCATGGGTTGTGGGGTTGCGGTTGAGGAGGATGTAGGGGAGATGATGAGGGTGAGGAGGTGACGACGAGGTGGCGGAGGCGGCGACGGCAAGATGTGGCGAGAGCGAGCGGGGTTGGGGTCGCAGGGAAGGGTTGCGCGCGGGAAAAAAAATTGAAAAGGAGAAAGAAAGAAGATGATGGGACGTGAGCAGAAGAACGTAAGGTTAAAGAAAAGAATTATACTTAGAGGAGAGAGAAAGAGAGAGAGAGAGAGAGATGTTTGTTAAAGATTAGATTTAGAAAAAATATAAAATATATATTTACAGAGAGAGGTAGAGAGAGTTGCACTGAATAGGAAATATAGAATATATTGTTTAGTTAAAACATAACTTTAAAAAATATAAGGAATTAAGGAATAAAATATTAGTCCGTTTCGAGATTTAGGCAAATACAAACTTACTCCAAAACACGCCCGGGTCGGATCTAAAAATCCAGATTTAAAATATAAAAAATATATGCGACTTCCAAATTTCAAAATGAATGCTCAGTTAAAGAAAATGCATATCCCGAAGAACGGATGCACGTACGTGCGCGTAGCCATCCAAACACGTCCGTTTCACCGAACGGGATGAGAACAAGATGCGCGGACGCTACCACGGGGTTAGGGGTATCATGCAGGCTATGAAATGCAATTTTAATTTATTTTCCGTGACCTAAAATGTTATATGATAAAGGATGCAATATCAGGTAAAATGCCTGTATGAACTAATCATGAGATGCACGTGTCCAAGCAACAAGTCAATGTAATCTATAAATAAGACTCTAACAGGTTCAAGCAAGCGGATCGGGTCGAATGCAATATAAAGTGTAAAATACCATTCGCACCCAAGATACGTTAAACCAAGAAATATCACGAATAAAGAAATACGAGAACTGGAATTGGTATAAATGAACTCGGGTGTTACATCTCGCGTCCCTCTCTCTCTCATCTCACGGTGAACGAGGATCCCAACACCGCCTCCCTCCTTAATGTTACCTCCCTTCTATCTTCTTCTTCTTCTTCTTCTTCTTCTTCTGTTTTTAAAAAAAAACCTGCAACCCTCGCCACGAGAACCCCAACTCCTCATCGCCTTCCTTAAACCCTAACTCCATCATCTCCTCAACCCTAATCGAACCTCGTCATCTCCTCCTCCTCTCCATCTTCTTCTTCTCTTTCTTCTACCCGAGCCTCTCTCCCCCTGCACACACCCACAACACCCTTTGAACCCAACATCACCGGTCGTCGCCGATGACCCCAGCTTCACACCCACCATCATCACCATCTCATTTCCTTCCTCTCCTCTACATCATCACCTCACCAAGACCCTGCACGTACCCTGCAACAAAACCTCAGAAACCAAACCCTAGTGCAACCCTAACCCATCACCCGAGCACCTGCACCCTCGCCGGAGCTTCGCCGATCATCACCGTCGACGTCGTCACCCCTCTGCAATCCAGTGAGTAAGCCTCTCTCCTCAATCTTCTCTATTCTCTTTCATTTCTTTCTCTTTTCATTTCCATGCATTTTCTTTCTTTGAGTTATTCACTGTTGTTTCTTGGTTGCCGGAATCCGACCGTGCCGGCGATGATCCTGACGACCCAGCGAGGATATCTGACCCGTGTGATCCCATCGTGCGTTGTTTGGACTCATTCCGTGTACCGTGTGCGCGTCGCAACTTTTCCCGCCAACGCGTGACGTTCCGTGTACCGCTTCGCGATCCGTCAAGGCAAGTAAAACTTGCTACATGCTATCTATATAATGTTTATAACTATTTATTTGCATATTAAACCTATAGATCGAATCTAAAGTCACGTGTTCCAATTTAACAGTTCGACGTTCCGTTTATATCTTTTAGATTCAGAACTTGAAACATAACCGTTGCATTTTAGTTTACCATACATAGGACCCCCATCCATGTTTAAATCACATAATAATTATCTGCATAGCCCGCAGTACCTTTTAATAGTTTCTACCCTATCGGACACCCGTTTGCATCCATTTAACCCTTTTCATATATAATTGCATCAATAGGTCATTTAATACATGTTAATGTGATTTTTTTTAATATTCCATATTCATTTAAGTGTATGATACTTAATGTTGGAACCATAACCCTAACTCTAATCGATAACCGTACATCTATATAGTTTAATCTGTATCTATTTGCATATCATATTACATGTTCCAGTTTATTGTTCTATTAGTACCCATGCTTGTTTTGTATACCCATGCTTATGTTAGTTTGATTATGTGCACCCATATGACACCTTGTGCATCCTGACACGACTTGTTACACTTCCTACTTGACACGACATGGTACCGTGCACCTCTTGACCTGACATGATATCTATATACTACCTGACTTGACCTGATGTACCATGGCGTTACCTGTTAATTGATCTTGTGTCTAATGCCAACAAAGCAGACCTGTTGTCCTTACGGACGTTTCCTGTTGTCTATCCAGACAAACTTGTACCTGCCTGATCATGTGTTGGCATTAGCTCTAGATTACTTAATACCTGACTTGAATACATATGACTTGGGGGTATGGGGAAATCAATGATGAAACCTGACTTGTAACTTGACAGTTCTATACCTATTCTGATCAGTCTTACGGGCTAGGCTAGCCCCGGAGTGATGCTACGGACATCACTCGTCATTACCTACCATCCTTTACTGCCTTGCGGCACGTCTCGGGTTCAGCCCGAGAGTCATAGACCGTGATCCCAGGCACGCATGGGATACTATTGATTTCCATCGATGATTCATCAAATTGATTTCAAAGACTTGAGAGTAGTTAACCCAATAGACCAGTTTAGATTACTCACTATACATTACACCACTGTCCTCACTTATATTACTGTTATATCTGTTTTACTGTTCTTACACATACCTGCATGTCTTGCTACCCTGTTTATGTTATTGCTTGATGTTATGACGCTCTGACGTCTGGGTTTTGCATGGCCCAGATCCTCTACCTTTGTTGCAGGCTGATTAGGAGTACTGCCACTGCTAGACCGAGCAGTGAGGATCCTGTTGGTATCCAGTCTTACATTCCAGGAGTTTATTTGATCTTTTGCTTCCGCATACTATATTATTTCTTGACTCATTTATTCTGGCTTATGGACATGTACTAGATAGTTTAGTTTACTTTCCTGTTCTTCATATCTCTACAGCCGTAATATGACTGTGGAGGGATTTTTCCTATCCATAGGTAGCATGGTTAGCTATGTCACGTGCCCATCCTAGCGTACTCTGGGAAGCGGGGCGTGACACTATATGAGAATTTAATTCTTTCGAAACTCACAGGAATTCAATTCCTTCATGATAAAACTAGGGTTTAACCCTATATGAGAATTTCATTCTCTTAAAATTATACGAATTTAATTCCTTCAAGATGGGCAAAATTAGGGTTTAAACCCTATCTGAAAATTTAATTCTCCTAAATTTACAGGAATTTAATTCCCCCAAGACAGAACTAGGGTTTAACCCTATATAAGAAACCATAATTAGGGTTTAACCCTATAAAGAATTTAATTCTTAAAAAAAATAATAATAAAGAGACTCAAAAGATCTCCAAGCATGCAAAGACTAAGGTCACGTGTCCCCACGTGACCCCTGAAAAGATCCCCAAAAATGAGAAGGAATTAGCTCTGAGGCAACGCCTCACGTGTTCCCACGTGACCTCCTAAACAAAAGGAATAAAAGCAAGGGCAGATTCTAACTCGGGTGCTCTCACGTGTTACCACGTGACCCCTTGATAAAAGCTTGAATAATTAAGGCGCAAAGCTCCATCACGTGCCAACACAACAAAGTGAGGAGATCTGGCCCCACCTTTGGGCGCCCTCACGTGTCCCCACGTGACCCCTTTTTCTTCAGTGTTTAACACTAATTCGAGAGCTGTATTTCCAGTGTTTAACACTGATTGTCTTCTAGTGTTTAACACTAATTTGAGAATCTTATTTCTAGTGTTCAACACTACTTTGAGAATCTTATTTCCAGTGTTTAACACTGTTATCTTCTAGTGTTTAACACTAATTTGAGAGCTTTATTTCTAGTGTTTAACACTACTGTTCCCTAGTGTTTAACACTACTTTTAGCCAAATTGGCTAATTTTCCAGAGGCAAAAGTATACCTTTCAACTGAATCTCAAAATTGAGTAGAAACGCAGAGATATAATGTTTAATGCTCAGCCAAAGACCAAAATGATAATAGAGCCCTCAAACTCTTGTTTAGCATTGCTAAGTGATGAAGGGCTGAACCCAAACAGATGTTTAATGGTCCAACAAAGGACCAATATTTCAAACTTAATTGGATTTAGCCCAAGTTGGCCATAAGTTCTCAATTCAGACTTAACTGAGCCAATGTGATCATAATGTATATAATTGATCTTAGTTCCAAATTGGACTACAGATCACTTAATCCACCTTGGTTCAAGGGTACATCTCTTCATTCCTTTGATATTTATCGTTGTAATTCCTCAGCGTCTTCAAAGAGGTGACGGGTCCTGACAACCACACATTTCATAGACTATAACTTCTCTAAACTATGGACGGTGGGGTCCTTAAACTCATGGACTATGATGTCCTTAACCTCGACCGTGATGTCTTTAAACTAACATTGGACTGTGGGGTCCTTAAACTCACGGACTATGATGTCCTTAACCTCGACCGTGATGTCTTTAAACTAACATTGGACCGTGGGGTCCTTAAACCCATGGACTATGATGTCCTTAATCTCGACCGTGATGTCTTTAAACTAACATTGGACTGTGGGGTCCTTAAACTCACGGACTATGATGTCCTTAACCTCGACCGCGATGTCTTTAAACTAACAATGGACCGAGATGTCCTTAAACTAACATTGGACCGTAATGTCCTTAAACTAATCGACCGCAATGTCACTAAACTAAACAATAGAGCCCAATTGCTCTCTTGTTGGATCTAAACGATCCCGTTAAGTTGAAATTAGTCTAAAATTAGACTAACGTATCCTTAACAAACGTTTAAGTTGATCTTAGTCTCAAATGAGGCCAACGCATCCTTAAACCCAAACCCTCAAACCCAAATCTAAAAAAAAATACGGATTTGGACTAGTCCACGCCCTACGGGAGACAACATAAATTAGTCTCCGTATACAATCCACGGGAAACCAAACACAAAACAAACACCCACGACACGAAGTGACCATCTGGAGAAGGAGAAAGTTGTTACCGCAATGCGGTAGCGTAATTAACTGCAGGGGCTTGCGCCTGCAGGGAAGAGCGTCCCCACAATCAAAAACCCCTCAAACGAGAGGGAATCTGAAGAAGTCTGCTACATCGGTCGCATCCGTTTAAACCTTCGATATATGGTGTCATAAATAAACTTGGCATCTTCGGAGAGGTGGACGGATAGCACCAATTAGCATCTGCCCTGAATTTCAGGCAAGACGAACCTACGCGGTCGCGTCTCTGTGTTTGGAAGGGAACAGATTATGGCACGCCCGGTGGGACCTTTTCCTCTTTCCACTCCACACTTCGTGTGTCGTGTTTGCGAACGAATCGCGGTTTGCTATGGTTGCCCATGGATTCGAGGTACTAAGATTTGGTGTCTTGCTGGGTGCAGAAAACAACGGCGTCTACTTGCATGAAGTGTTCCAGTTGCAATTGCAAGTCGCGTTCCACCTCATCTAGAGGCATAGCTTACGGGCCCCAAGCGGCCTCCCTGTTCACAATGCCGGTGGACCAGGTGACTCAGACCACCACTGGATTGTTTTTCGGGACCATGCTCCCACCGATGAGCTTCAGCGCCCTTGTACCATCGCAAGAAGCTCCCAAGAAGTCGGTCTTCGATCGGCTTGCAACTACAGCGGCCCCCCTCAACAGGTCGTCCAGCTCCAGCACTTCAGTCTTTGCCAGATTGGGCCAAAATTCATGCGGGCCCATGATGAAGCCTGCAGTTCCAGAAAAGGTTATTCCGAAAAGGATAGCCATCCCTGCTCCTGAAGTAGTCAAGGAGGCTTCCCCTGCCAAAGGGTCGGTCATTACAAGACTGACTGTTCCGGCTCCCACTCCTGCTCAAAAGTCTGTCTTCGACAGATTGGCTACTGCTGCTCAATGGACGTCAGTCTTCAAGAGGCTGGCACCGGCGACGCCTTACCAGAACGGGGGGCATGACGAAGCCATCCCTATCACCTCTCAAGCTGAAACAATCCCAACGGCTCGACACGCTCGACGTCGCCACTGGCGCCGAGTAAGGAAGGCTGGGGGCAACTCCCCCTCTGGGCTAACTCCACCAGCCCCAACAGTGGAAGTCAATGTTGCTGTTCCAACTGGGAACAGCTTTGAATTGCTAAACAAGGTGCGTAGGAACTCTCCTACCGCCGTACTGAAAATATCTCCTCCACCGGTGGAGAATGTTACAGAAGTAAAGCCGGAACAGCCCCCTCAGCGGCTGTCCTCCAAAGTTTACAAAGTCTGGCGACGAGTCCAGGCGTCGGTGATTGATCAAGACTATCCCCGTCGACAGAAGAAGTTGAAGGTACAGCAGGAAGAGAACCGTCCTGGTAAGCCGAAAAAGACGACAACCACTTGGATGCCCGCTGCAATGGCCCCCTCAATGTCAACTGCTCAAAAGAAAAGGAGGCCAGAGAAAGCCCCTATGACCCGGGCAGAACGCAAAGATGCTGAGCCCAGATGCCCTAAGTCTAGGGGCATAGTGGTACATACTGTTTACATGGCTTCCGGAAAAGAGGAAAGCCGCACTTCGACGGGCCACCGACCGCTCACCCGATCGATAACAAAGGCTCAGGAACAACAACAACAACAGAAGTTTCAAGAGATGCTGACTGCAATGGCCGCACTCACCGGACCAAAAGAAAGCCTGGAGGCGTCATCGGAATAACGTCACGAACAAGAGACCGATGTTGACTTCCTACGCATAGTCCTCGAAAAGAAGGACCGAGAAGCTGCAGAACAAGCTGCCAACATAAAACGAATGACGCTTCTCTTCCAGGACATGGTCGGGATGATGTTACAGCCGGATCCCCCAGCTGAAGACCCTTCGATCATTATTGAAGATGACAGAGGAGAGACATTGAATCCGCCTCCGGCTCTTTCAGCAGCCAAGGAGGAAACTATTTCCAAGGCCGCCCTGGATGACTATATTGCTCAGCAAATACGAGTTCATCAGAAAAATGAAGCGGCCACGTCAAAACTGGGCGACCGTATCCAGGCTGGTATGATCAGATAAAGTACCCGCCGGGCTACACGATCCCCAAATTCCATGTGTACAAGGGGACAGGCAATCCCCATCAACATGTCGCTCAGTTCAGGGCTCTTTGTAGCAACACTGGTGGCGATGATAAGCTTTTGCTCCGCCAATTCGTCGGCAGCTTGTTGGAAACGGCATTTGAGTGGTACTCCGAACTTCCAAACGACTCCGTCAAGACTTTCGCAGAGATGGAGCTACTGCTTACCCAGCGATTCGCGAGTGCTAGTGAACGCACCCTAATAACGGCATTGATCAATGTCAGGGTGAAGCCAGACGAGACGTGGGTTCAATACGCAATCCGATGGCGGAATCTGTGGTCGAAATGCGAACAGCGCATCGAAGAAGCACCAGCGGTGGGCATGTTCGTGGGCACCCTAGACCCTCATGCAACTATTTCACAGTTCATGATGTTCTTCAAACCGACCACATTCCAGGCTTTAATCGACAAGCTAGCCCAGATGGACCAGATAGGTCATAGACCGTCTCCTCCGAAGCCGGAGCCGCGGAACGAAAAGGGTAAAGGGAAGGCGACCTTCGTTGCGAATACCCAACAGCAGCCCAGTGCCCCAAAACTAACGGATCAACTGGAAGAGAGATGGTGCTATTATAATGAGAAAATGAAGCGTCCTTACTCGTTCCCTCGAGACAAAACGAAGAGACTGTTCGAACTGGTGATGCGCAACAGGCTCATCAACCTGCCGAATCCTAAGCGACCACTGCAACCCGGCGAAGCGAATAATCCCAATTATTGCCCTTACCACTAGACGGTAAGCCATCCAATCGAAGATTGCTTCGTCTTTAAGGGATGGGTCAAGGACCAATACCAACAAGGCAAGTTTGCGCTGTCTGAGAAGTGGAAAGTAAGCCCACCACAACCGCACACTCCTAAGAAGATGGACGCACCGGGGGCATCGTGCTCTTTTGTTGAAGAAGCTCCATGGGAGGTCGTTCTTTCAGCCAAAACCAAAAGAATGCTGAATGATCTCCAGACGTGCCTGGCGATCAGGTGGAAGAATCCGCTGGAACCCCAGATCATCGAGGGAATGCTGAAGTCGTGCCCAACTCCAAAGATTGGTGGTGATAGCCAAAGTGTTCACACCCAGCCGTCAAAATCTTCGAAAAAGAAGAAGAAATCCAAGAAGCCCGTGAAGCCTGACGACAAGCGCACGTACCTGCAAAAGCAGATTGACGCACTGGAAGAATATAACCAGAAAGCGCGGACTCCAATCACGCTCCAAGAGTTCCTCGGCCACGTCCTTGAAGATGGATATGTTGGAGAAGACTCGTCGGATGGATCTGAGGACTACGTAGCAAGTTGCCATGTGATCTCTCACTCATGGATAGACGATGAAGAAGATCCTTGCACCGAGAGACTGGGGGCAGGTCCTGAACTGGAACTTCCAGGGCCATCAGACGAAATGATCGACGCATTCCTAAACGGAGCTCTTCTGAAAATTAAGGCTGATCGGGAGCGTGAGATGGCCATATTTGAAAAGACCAAACGCCGGCGACTGGACGAAAGAGTCGAGACACTCCCGCCGAATCAAAGGACATCCGTCGCGAATAAAAACGAGTTCAAGACAAGGAAAAGGTTTGCTAAAGCCATATCAATGGGAATGAAGCTACCACCCTCTGAAGGAAACACTCTCGGTGAAGCAGAGATGCATCCTAGCTACTGCCTATATCATCGAAAGATGGCACACCCCATCGAAGAGTGCAACGCTTTTAAAAGATGGTGGCAGGGGTATGTTACTTACCGGCAACATTTTAAGCGGATGAAACGCAAAACCCGTCGGGAGCAGAGAAGTACGACCGAGGAGTATAAAAGAACTACCGGCAACTGTCGCACGGTCAACGCCGGGGGATTGCAGGTTCTCACCTTTGGGAGAAACTCCGACGAAGAGATGACTCTTGGCCCTCTCTTCAAAGAATCTACCTCGGGGAAAGAGGAAGAGTCGAAGACCTGTGAAAATATCCAGCTGCGCAATCGTACGCTGCCCGAAAAGAATCTCGGACCCACGAATAGAAAAGATAAGGGAAAAGAAAAGGTCCCTGAGGATATCGCCCTAGATGAACAAGTCATGAAAGAGCTGACCGCCAAGGACCCGCCAAAGAAAAGTAAGAAGGACTACAACGTTCTGGCGCATTTGAGGAAGTTACCCTCGCAGCTCAGCATTCTCGACGCCCTTTTACTATCAAAAGAAGCAAGAGATTCATTGATCAAGGCGCTACAAGAGCCAGAGCAATTCCTAACTTTTCTCGCCGAAGAAAAGATGAAGGACGAGCTAGAAGAAGTGCACACAGCCGATATCACCTTCAACGATGAAGATCTCCTCCTAGGGACGTGTAAGCACAACCGTCCCCTTTACGTCTCAAGATACTGTCACGACATCAAGATAGGCAAAATTCTAGTCGACAACGGGTCTTCCGTTAATCTCCTCAACGTACGAGTGTTGAAGGAAATCTGCATGAGCGTTCAGCACCTTGTTTGTGATAAAATCACCATCTCCGGTTTTGACTCCCAGTCATCACGGACTCTCGGGTCTGTGATACTGACGTTGCGCTTCGGGCTACTTGTCACGGATATTAAATTTCACGTCATTGACGCCAAGACATACTACAATGCTTTGCTCGGCCGGCTTTGGTTACACAAGTACAACATCATCCCTTCTACACAACATCAGTGTATGAAATACTTCAAGGATGGTCTCGAGTATACCGTAACAGGAGAGCTGAACCCATTCTCCGTGAACGAAGTCCGAAAGTACGAAGATGCAAAATACTTTTTACCAGATTTCAAGGACACGGAGAGATGTCACAAACCGAAGGACAAAGCTATCACCACTATTCCAGTCTTCGGGAGTGATACCGAGGAGGAAGAAGAGATAGTTTATTCAGGGCCGCCTCAACGCAACAAACTGGGACCGTCCGCCCCTATGTTGATATTCGGCAGCGACTCGGAAGATGAGGTTAACGCTATATTTTCCGCTCGGCCATCAATACAAGCCTTCACTGGCGATAATCAGACTTTGCAAATCACCATGGTTCCACAAGAGCATTGCAAAGTGCTCGATGCACTTAAAACTTATAGTGTGCAAGAACTGCAGACATTCTACGTCCCTCCCAGGCGAAAAGGTGAAAAGGCAATCCTATTCTACCGATCCGGGGAAACCGAAGTGGAAAAAGAAATTTGGCATGGCGCCGATTCTACGCTCGACAGGCTCCATCCCATCCGTCTGCCTAGATATTACACAGAAGGCTTGAAAAGGCTATTGAAGCGTCAAGGAGTACCCTTCAGACAGACTACTCTACAAGCTCGATTCTACAATAGGATTTGGGATGTCCCTGGAACTCAGCGCAAGTTACCCAACGGGAGAATGGAAACGATCGGGCTTGGATATGTTCAATCCAGAAAACGGGAGCGAGTCCATGGCAGCTACGCCATACATGACTTCGATGAAGAAGAAGATACTCTGCTAAGAGACGCCGATCCTGAACCAAAACAAGGTCCTGTCATCAAAATGCCGAATTCATCGTTTGAGGAACGAATGGACAAACTAGTAAGGGAAGCGGGTCAAAAGGTCCGGGATGACCATAACCGTGAAATGGCCATTTACGAGAAAGCCAGGACGCAGCGCCTCCTTCAGCAGGCCGCGGAAAATGACGATGCTCTTCCTTATCAACCCGTCATACAAAAGGCCCGACGCAGAGGCAAAAATAAATCAAAGAGTGGGAAAGGCGTTCGACAGCGACAAAGCGGGACCAAGAAGCCACGCGATCGGGAATCGAGAAATCTAGATTCGTCTCTTATTAAGAAGATGGGTCGAGCATACTCTTTTCCTCAGAACAAAACACGGAAGATACTTGATCTCGCCCTAAGACATCGAATGATCACCCTCCCGGAGTCCAAGCACCCCGATCAAACAGGCGAAGTTAATCACCCAGATTATTGCTCCTACCACCGAGCAATAGGACATCCTCTCGAAGACTGCTTCACCTTCAAGAACTGGGTCGAAGACCAATATCAGCTCGGCAGGTTTGCTCTATCTAGCAGTTGGAGGGTAACTCCACCACAGAAGCATGAACCGAAAGCCACGCATACAGCGAGAGTAGAACCAGATCAACATCGGTCTTGGAAGCGAGCTCGTACTTGTTATATGATAACGCTATCAGAAGAAGAGCCCGAGAATATGGATGACCTTCCCTGGTGCTTCGAAAACAATGATGATGAGGTGATCTCAGAGTTTCCACCAGCGCCGAAAGAGCTGGAAGATGGAATACATACTACTGCAGATGATCTCAAGAAAATTGATTTAGGGACGACAAGTGACCCGCGGCCGACATTCGTCAGTGAGCTGTTATCTGGAGAAAGGGTGGCTACACTAAAAGACGTGCTTATGCAGCATAAAGATTGTTTTGCATGGAACTATTCCGAGATGCCGGGGCTAGATCCAGAATAGCTGTACACAGATTGGCGATATCTCCGGACGCCAAGCCAATCAAACAAGCGCCAAAAAGGATGCGGCTCGAGCTTGAGATGAGCATTAACGCCGAGGTCAAGAAGCTGATCGACTCTGGCTTTATCCAAGAGATTCAATATCCTGATTGGATCGCCACCATTGTCCCGGTAATGAAGAAAAATGGGACGGTGCGCATATGTATGGACTTTCGGGATCTCAATAAAGCCTGCCCAAAGGATGACTTCTCAGTACCAGTCACTGAGCTGATGATAGACAATACGTCCACTCATGAAGTTTTCTCCTTCATGGACGGCTCGTCAGGATACAATCAGATAAAGATGCATCCCGAAGACCAAAAGCATACCGCCTTCCGGACCCCTTTGGGTATATTCTGCTACAAGGTGATGCCTTTCGGACTAAAGAACGCCGGTGCCACCTATCAGAGGGCCATGACGAAGATCTTCGATGACCTCATACATGAAATTGTTGAGTGCTATATCGACGACCTCGTAGTTAAAAGCAAATCATACGAGGAACATTTAGAGCATCTGAGAATCGTGTTTCAACGCCTTTGACAATACAACTTGAAGATGAACCCTCTCAAATGCGCATTCGGAGTTTCCTCAGGTAAGTTCCTGGGATTCATCGTCCGACACCGAGGCATTGAGATAGATCCATCGAAGATCAAGGCGATTATGGAAATGCCCCCGCCAAAGACTCTCAAGCAGCTGCGGTCTCTCCAAGGAAAGCTCGCATATATCCAGCGATTCATAGCCAATCTTTCCGGCAAGTGCCGCCCCTACAGTCATTTAATGAAGAAGGGAACCCCTTTCGTCTGGGATTGCAAATGCCAAAACACACTAGACGAAATCAAGCAATACCTGTAGAATCCGCCAGTGCTGGCTACTCCGGTCAAGGGAAAACCCCTCATTCTGTATACAACCGCCCTTGAAGGTTCCTTAAGCGCATTATGGGCACAAGAGAACGACCAAGGGAAGGAGAGAGCCCTCTAATATTTGAGTCGAGTTCTTCTGGGGGCAGAAAGCAATTACTCTCCCATTGAAAAACACTGCCTGGCGTTGATCTTCACAATAACGAAGCTCAGACACTATGCGTTGGCACATGAGGTCCATCTCATATCAAAATTGGATCCCCTCAAATATTTGATGTCAAAAGCCATATTAACGGGACGACTCGCTAAATAGGCCCTGCTCTTGATGGAGTTCTCGATAACCTATCGGCCTCTTAAGGCAGTGAAAGGCCAGGCCATTGCCGACTTCCTAGTTGAGCATCCGATACCTGTCGATTCTCGCTTGAACTGCGAATTGCCAGACGAACATGCGTTTGACACGATCGACGGGGGTGATACCCGGTGGGAACTCTACTTCGATGGAGCATCTTCCATGAAGAAGCGCAAACAAAGCACCCCTATAATCAAATCGGGGGTAGGCCTCATCTTCGTAACAAGGAGGAATAATGTGCTTCGCCTTCTCCTTGACAGAGCCGAGGACGAACAATGAAGCCGAATACGAAGCTTTGATAGCAGGTCTCGAGATCGCCATCAACATGGGAATTGAAAACCTGCTCATATACGGAGACTCCCAACTGGTCATTAGTCAGGTAAACGGCGACTATCAAACGAGCAAGCCAGAGTTAGTAAAGTACGGCGAGAGAGTGCAGCAGCTGCTGACTCAAATTCCTTCCTACACCTTGGAAAGCATACCGCGTGCGGAAAATAGAAAGGCGGATGCATTAACCAAGCTCGCTAAGGAACTGGCTGACGAAAACCTCGATGACGTGAGGATCATTGTATAAAGCCGTCGGGTTCTTGCACCGGCAGAAATATCTCCGGAGTCGTCCGAAGAAAAGGGAACGACCGAGCAAATGGATCTGCAAGTAAAAGACCAGGAAAAGGCTGAGGATTGGAGAGAAGTCTTTATAGACTACTTCAAATCCCGTCGGACGCCTGAAGATGCGTCCTCAAAACATCAGCTCATGAAGCGAGCTCTATCTTTCACCTTCGTCAATAATACTCTGTACAAGAGGTCATTTGACTCTCTGTGGTTAAGATGCCTGGGACCTGAAGAAGCAAAAAGAGTCGTCCAAGAAACTCACGACGAACTTTGCGGTTCTCACCAAGCCGGGCCGAAGATGAAGCTGAAGATCAAACGGATGGGTTATTATTGGCCCACGATGATCCAAGACTGCCTCGAATACGCGAAGCAGTGCCATTCGTGCCAGATTCACGGGGACTTTATCCATCAGCATCCAAATCCACTACATCCGACGGTGGCTAGCTGGCCGTTCGAAATGTGGGGAACTGACATAATCGGCCCCATTGAGCCAGCATCGTCCAGAGGATATCGATTCATTTTGGCAACAATTGATTACTTCTCTAAATGGGCAAAAGCAGTACTGCTGAGGGAAGTGAAGACGGAGAATATCCTCCATTTCTTCAAGACACACGTAATTTATCGGTTTGGCACTCCGCGACGGATTATCTCCAATAACGGGCCGGCCTACAGAAGCCACAAGATCAGCCGCTTCGCACAACTGCTCAACATAGACTGGAGATACTCCTCAGTTTATAATCCCTGAGCTAACGGTCTAGCTGAGGCTTTCAACAAGACCTTGACGAAGATCGTGAAAAAGACTGTGTCCCGAAATAAGAAGGACTGGCACGAGAGACTGCATGAAGCTCTCTGGGCGTATCGGACTACGTTCAAAACGGCCATGAACATAACGCCGTACGCATTGGTATTCGGTACAGAAGCAGTACTTCCCCTCGAGATAGAGCTACCCTCTTTACGAGTGGCAGTTAATTACGAGTTAATGGATGAAGAGAATGCTCACCTTCGGCTTGAGGAGCTCGATACCCTTGATGAAACCCGGCTCATAGCGCAACAAAATCTGGAGGCTTATAAAGAAAAGATGACGCACTCATATGAAAAATTGACTAGGCCGAGGATATTCCGCCAAGGCGAAATCGTGCTAGTGGTCAAAAGACCTTTGATCCCTAATCGTGCCAAACGGGAGAAATTCGAGCCGAACAATGAAGGCCCGTATATCATAGACAAAGTCTACCACGGTGGAGCCTATCTACTCATGGACATGCATGGCGATAGACCTTTCAGGCCAATAAACGATCGCTTCCTGAAGAAGTACTACGCTTGACGAGTCACGGTCTAGGTCAATGATAGATGACGACGACTGTGTCCGCTCGCCATCTTCCTAAGCCCAAACTCTATAAATAGTAACCGGCTTCCTTTAACAACGGACCGAAACGTCCTTAAACTAACAACAGAACGAAATGTCCTTAAACTAACAATGGACCAAAACGTCCTTAAACTAACGACGGACCGAAACGTCCTTAAACTAACGACGGACCGAAACGTCCTTAAACTAACAACGGACCACTATGTCCTAAGAGCCGTTGAACGAGATGTCGATAAACTACGGTGGATTGCAGCATCCCAAAGCTGATATAAAAAAAAGAGAATAAAAAAAAGAAAAAGAAAAAGAAAAATAGTATGTCCATAAGCAAAATGGGCACGGATGAAAACCCGAAAGGGCTCCGTGAGTAAAAGCAGCAGGACTACCGGCGAGTTTTGTGAAAACCCGAGAGGGCGCAACCTTGTTAGAATAAAAAAAAAAAGAAAAAAGAAAACGGTATGTCCATAAGCAAAATAGGCACGGATGAAAACCCGAAAGGGCTCCGTGAGTAAAAACAGCAGGGCTGCCGGCGAGTTTTGTGAAAACCCGAAAGGGCGCAATCTCGTTAAAAGACACTTGCAAGGTCCTCTCGACCCTGTAAGGAGAAACCACCTGCGTGAGATCCTTAACTCACAAGGGAGCAACACACTTAGGTATCCCCACGATCCCTAGGGAGAAATTACACTTGTGAGATCCTCACGACTCGTAAGGAGAACCCTCTTATGAGACCCTCACGGCTCATAAAATTCAAAAGCCTTAAGCTACAGGGATCTGAACCTGTTCTTAAGCAGCCCCTATAACCTCCAATACTGCCCTACAAGCGGCTTAATGCTGACCCTTGTATACAATCCATGGGCGCGAATAAACATTTCCCTAACAAAGTCCCATCCGTAATTAGGGATATGTCTACATGGTGAACAACCCTTTTAAGTCCTCTCGACATACAAGGAGAAAACACTCTTGTAAGATCCTTACGACTTATAGGAGAACACGCACTTAGGAATCCTCACGACTCCTAGGGAGAAAATGCACCTACGAGATCCTCACGACTTGTAGGGAGAAATACCTTTATAAGACCCTTACGGCTCATAAAGTCAAAAGCCTTAGTCGACAGGATCTTAACCCTGTTTACTAAGCCACCTTTGTTCGACATCGACAGAGGCAAATGATGATTCGCTCCTGGCAATATCCCAGTTGTAGCGGTGCTGATGCCGAAATCAGTGTCTAATTCCAAGCTTGCAGCGAAAAAAAGCTAGCGAGCCACACATGCATACGAAATAGCCGAAATGATGGAGCAACTTGCAACAAAATCAGCAAGTAAAAATATATGCATGCAAAATAGCCGAAATGATTGGACAACTCGCAAAAAAAAGCAGCGAGTAAAAATAAAACAAATAGCCGAAATGATTTGGCACCGCGAAAAATAGCCGAAATGATTTGGCACCGCGAAAAATTGCCGAAATGATTGGGCAATCGCGACCTTCGCGATTTAAAAGCTGAAATGATAAGGTATCGCGGAAAGAAATTTAAAAAATGAAATTTTTTAATCCCTGTATACAATCCAGGGGCGCAAACAAAGAGGGAATCATACCTTTCCTCCCCAGATTTTCATTAGAAGAAGAAGCCAAATCTCAACGGTTCGCAGATAGCATGGAGATCATCTCAACATTAATCTCATTATAACAGACACAATGTCAAGCAAAGCGGAATCGCGGCAACTCTCAGTTCCATGACTCGGCGGTGCACAGACAACCAAGAATCAAACCCCGACTTTGTGAAATGCGGATAAAGTCAAAAATTCTTGGTTACGTGGAACGTGGCTTATGTCAATCTTGACCCCATGGGAAACGTCCAGAGCGGATCCTGGTTCTCGCAGAGCACGGCAGTGAACCCGTGTAAATCATCCAGAGCGGAGCCTGGTCCTCGCAGAACACGGCAGTGAACCCGTGGGAAGCATCCCGAGCAAATTCCTGGTTATGTGGAACGCGGCTTATGTCAATCCTGACCCCGTGGGAAACATCCTGAGCGGATCCTGGTCCTCGTAGAGCACGGCAGTGAACCAGTGTGAGGCATCCAGAGCGGAGCCTGGTCCTCGCAGAATACGGCAGTGAACCCGTGGGAAGCATCCAGAGCAAATTCCTAGTTACGTGGAACGCGGCTTATGTCAATCCTGACCCCGTGGGAAACATCCAGAGCGGATCCTGGTCCTCGCAGAGCACGGCAGTGAACCCATATGAAGCATCCAGAGTGGAACCTGGTCCTCACAGAATACGGCAGTGAACCCGTGGGAAGCATCCAGAGCAAATTCATGGTTACGTGGAACGCGGCTTATGTCAATCCTGACCCCGTGGGAAACGTCCAGAGCGGATCCTGGTCCTCGCAGAGCACGGCAGTGAACCCATGTGAAGCATCCAGAGCGAAGCCTGGTCCTCGCAGAACACGGCAGTGAACCCGTGGGAAGCATCCAGAGCAAATTCCTGGTTACGTGGAACGCGGCTTATGTCAATCCTGACCCCGTGGGAAACGTCCAGAGCGGATCTTGGTCCTCATAGAGCACGGCAGTGAACCCGTGTGAAGCATCCAGAGCGGAGCCTGATCCTCGCAGAACACGGCAGTGAACCCGTAGGAAGCATCCAGAGCAAATTCCTGGTTACGTGGAACGCGGCTTATATCAATCCTGACCCCGTGGGAAACGTCCAGAGCAGATCCTGGTCCTCACAGAGCATGGCAGTGAACCCATGTGAAGCATCCAGAGCAAAACCTGGTCCTTGCAGAACACGGCAGTGAACCCATGGGAAGCATCTAGAGCAAAATTCCTGGCTACGTAGAACACGTCAATCCTGACCCCGTGGGAAACGTCCAGAGCGGATCCTGGTCGTCGCAGAGCACGGCAATGACCCTGTGTGAAGCATCCAGAGCAGAGCCTGGCCCTCGCAGAACACGGCAGTGAACCCGTGGGAAGCATCCAGAGCAAAATTCCTGGCTACGTAGAACACGGTAATGACCCCGTGGGAAACGTCCAGAGCGGAGCCTGGTCCTCACAGAACACGGCAGTGAACCCGTGGGAAGCATCCAGAGCAAAATTCCTGGTCACGTGGAACGCGGATAATGTCAATTCTGACCCCGTGGGAAACGTCCAGAGCGGAGCCTGGTCCTCGCAGAACACGACAGTGAACCCGTGGGAAGCATCCAAGGCAACTTCTGATTTCGTGAAACGCGGATGATGATAACCTCACCCATCACTTGCGGGTCCTCACGACTCGTAAGGGAGCAAGTTCTCTTGTGAGATCCTTATGACTTTCAAGAGAAAACACACTCAAGAATCCTCACGGTTCTTAAGGAGAAATTACACTTACGGGATCCTCTCGACCGGTAGGGAGAAAATTCTTTATGAGACCCTCACGGCTCATAAAGTTGAAAAGTCTTAGGAGGCAGATCTTAACCCTGAATCCTAAGCCATCGTTGTCCTGCAAAGAGATCAAAATAGACTATCCACATAATACGTTTAATAAAAGAGACACACCATCGTGAAGAAAAATACGTGTTTTATTCATGAATCAAAATGAATACAAAGTACAATTCGTGAAAGAACAAAAAAAAATATATTCTTATTCAGGAGTATGTACAAAGGAAGAGTAAAAAAATATATATACAAGTCTTCAAGTCGGCGGGCGATTTAGCAGATTGGTCAGCTCATCCTTTTTTCGTTGGGCCTCGCCTTCGTGATTCAGTATCGCCAAAAGACGAGCCTCCGCTTGAGTCTGCTGGGCCTGGTAGGAAGCAAGCCGATCTTCAAGCTCCTTTTCAGTAACTTTATGGACTTCGACCATTTCACGAGTGAACATGGCGGCTTTGTCGATGGATACCACCTCCTTGATGGCCTCTTGAAGCACTCGCCATAGTTCATACGCTTTATTGGCCTTGACCGTAAGATTGGCTTGAAGCTCCCTCAGCGCTTTCGAAGCCAGCTCCGTCTCCGAAAACTTGCGGCCGAGCCTCTTCTCACAAGATATCATATTCGCCGCACACCGCTCAATTAGACCCCGCAAGCCCGCCTTCGCAGCCACAACCTCCGAAGAAAGGCGTGTACATTCAAGCACACGCAAGCAAGCCTCCACCTGCGGACAAAAATCAACCCAGACTTGCACCACTGCTTCGCTATGATAGGTGGCAAGAAAGGGAAGAGAGCCGTTAGCTTCAGCAGCGAACGCTTCGGCCGTGATTAGACTGCCAGCGCGAAGTTCCTCGATTAAGGATGACAGAGAGGTGAGGCTTAGCTTGGCCATCCGTTCCGAGGCTCGCAGAGCATAGGGGCCGGGTGGCATGGCGATTCGTGACTCCAGCGCGCTGAAAACTGGCAGGGCTGTTCATATTTATAAACAGTTAGCAAAACGTGTAAGCGAAAGAACAAATGGAACAACGTCGGGATTCTACTTACCCACAGTCATGCAAGAAGGATTTGAAGGCTCCCCAAGCCCTTCAAGAATCTTGACCTCGTCGTCGGCCTCCAAAACTGTAAAAGACTCCGGTGTCATTTTATAAGGTAGTGATAATGCCGTAAAAAGAGGGTAAACAATGCTAACCTTGCCTGGACGAGAGGACGATGTGCTGAGGAGATATCGCTTGCGGAGCGGCCATCTCTAACAGACGCTGAAAGGACTGCCGAGGAGACAGATCAGCAATAGAGGCCGCCAATCCGCGCAACTCTGAAAAGACAGAAGAGTTCAGATGATGGAAAGATTACTAATCTAAAATATAAAAGGTTACCTTCGACGCTCCTCCCATTCTGAGCCGGAGGGTTAGCAGCTTCAACGGCCTCCACCGTGGCCTCAGGAACATCATCGAGGACGCGGGTTGGTGTAGCGTCCTCTGAGGAAGGAGCAGCGGCTGCCGCTGCAGGCTCCAACGAAAGGACGGTAGCCTCGACTACCTCTACCCTAGCCTCTGGGTCGCCTTCAGGGAGATCCATTGGGACGGCGACTGCCAAAGGTGCCTCCCCCGAGGGAGCAAGTGCTTTGGGAGCAAGAATCACCGCAGGAGACTCTATCGTAAGAGCAACAGTTTCATCAACCCCCTCCACACTGAGTGGTGCTTCACTGGAGATATCAGCAGACTCTATGGCCAAAACACGACTTAGAGCCTCCACCGCCGCCGAAGTCCCTGCAAAGTTCGTACAAAGATAAGGGTACATATATACGTATGCAAGCAATATGAAATATTACAAAGAAATACAGGAACATACCAATGCGCAAGGGAGCTTCCAGTATGGCTTGTTCAAGCTGACGCTCCTTCCTAAGGAGGTGTGCTCGCCGAGGTCCGAGGGTGGACTCGTGGCCACCGGTCCACAGTGAAAGCGCGTCCTCAGCATCGGCCGAAGCAGCCTGTTTAAGGGGTCGTTCACCCCATTCTTCCAAGGGGCCTATGAATCGTCGTCGGATCCATGGAGGGTCTTCATAAAAGATGACGGCAGGGTAGGGCTTTTTCGGAATCCGTACGTTCTCCGATTCATCTTTCGAACATCGTATAACCTCAGCCAATTGTGCGGCTTCCTCGGAAGACGAGCTCAGGAAAAGTAGGCCAGCGTCCGACTCTTGCATAGCCAATGGTTCATCCTGAAGAATGGGCTCATACTCTACTAAAGAGTCGAGCAGATTGGTAGCCGTCCTCCTCCGTCGCTTGGATCCAGAACCGACCGCCGAGGATGACCGTTTTCTTCCTTGTGGAGCCTTGGCACGACGCTGACCCACTTCACCTTCAACGCCCTCGCTCCCAATGCCCTCGCTTGGCGCTGCGACCGAGGACGACACGGCCATTGTCGATGCCACAGGCAACGATACTGCTATCAGCGCCCGATTAGCCCGCGATCGAGTACCCAATGGCATACCAACTGTGGGAGTGAGGTCCACCTCCGCTGCCCCCGGAATAAGCGCAACACTGGTGTCCCTCAGGGGAAAGCGGACTGATGCACGCGGTCGCGGCGGAACTCCCGTGGCCTGAACCGGAATAGGAGCACCGTATCTAAGAAGCACCCTATTCTCCTCAGCAATAATCGGACTGACCCAATGAAGGTACCGGCCCGTAAAGGATCCCACACATCGGGGAATGTGGTCAGCTTAAGGAATCATGAAGTGAGAACCAGTGTTCAGCCTCACGAAATGATGAGCAGCATCACGAATAGCTTCAGGTGATGGGCTGGGCGCAACTGTAAATGCCTCGAAAGGGACGTCCTGATCATATCCAAGTTGCCCGGCAAAGCGGTGTGGGTTGTACCTCATAAAGAGGGCCACACTGTTCTGATAAAATACCAGATAACCTGGTCTGATCGCGTACAGATGCATGGCCTCCCTGGGCTTCAGAAAAGGTGCCCCCTCTTTCGAAAAGTCATAGAGTTGTTGAATTGGACCTGAAGGAGAGGATAGGGCCCGATCAACGAATACCAATTTGCCCGTACTAGCATAGGGAGCAATCAACATGCGAATGGCCCCGGACTGAGTCGGGTCAGGAACAGAAGCACCCACCAGCCGCATGAGTCGCGAAAAAGTGTAGGCATCATAAAAATTGGGCCGCTGGTGCGCAGCAAAGGCCCCCAACACATGCATTTCAATCTAAAATGTGAAGTAATGGAGAGAAAAGTTTACTACGTCCACACCCAGAGTTGAGGTATTAACCGCGGTGCCTAACCCAGGATAAAGATGCGCTAGCGCTGGGATGTCTACGGCCAGCCGTGTTCCCTCAGCAATACGATGAGCAGGGTAGATGACCGAGGCTCTCATAAAATGGCAATGCATGGGAATGACAAACCAGCTAAGCCAAACACTGATAAAACCCACAAAGAATGTCTCCTTGTCCATACCGGGAGCTGCAATCGATTCGAAGGATACCGCCGACATGATAGGAATGTAATATTGCGGCAAGTCCTCTTCCTTAGTCGGCCGCCTGTTCAAACCAAACCCAAAGGGGTCATTAATGTTCGCAAACTTCGGAGCCGTCTTCGATAAGACACCCTCGCGAAGGAAGCAAGCGATAAAACTCTTAAAAGTAACGCCCTGCTCCTCTGACTCTGTGAACAGTTTGTTAAAAATGCCTAGGGTCTTGATCAAACTCGGGGGCTTGTGGCGGACGGCGTTCTCGGTAGACAGGCCGTCAAGCATTGCAGGCTCAGTTTTAAAGACGTACTCGTCGGGAGGCAGCAGCTCTTCATAAAGTGTCCCCCAGATCGGCAACCCTGAGATCTCGCGAAATTCGTCCAATGAAATCGAAACTTCGCGGTCCCCTAGGAGGAAAGTGTTGGTAGGGAGATTCCACTGGTTCAAGAAAGCCTTAACCCACCAGACGTGAGGTGATTGGTAGTGGAAGAGAGACGCATATATCGCTTGATAAAGCCCAACCCTCTGCAGTCACGCGCGATGGGCGGACAAGATGTAGCGAGCCTAAAGAAGGTAGCCCGTGGGGTGTCAAGGGGTAAGCCCTATTTTGTAAATCTGTCCCCATGGTTGGGCTTCGCCCTGGCAAATGCGGCGCCCCAAAATATCGATAGCCGGGATCGGATGGTTCAGAATACCATTCGTTGAAGGCTCAAGCCGCCCCATAGGGGTCCAATTCGGCATCTCTACGGCAAAAACAGTCCTTGGAGGATCCATCGGCAGGAACGGATAGGTGGGCTCCGTCGGTATCTCGCAAAGAAAACTTCGGCGGCCACGGATGATGTGACCGTACTAGGTCCCCCACAGAAGTAAGTTGGTGTGATTCGGGTCATGAGCCCTTATCATAGCCATTACTTCCTCGTCAGATGGTGACTGAGGAAAAGCAGCTTCCGAGCGAGTGAAAGGAAAGTACGAAACGGAAGTCATTGTACCTGAAATAAAATGAGGGGAAATTATTAGAGCGAAGCCAACAGTGTGTGTATATATATATATATGTTTATAAATGTATATATATAAAAAGACAGTGGAAGAAAGCGACAGGGGACCCATTTTATGGGACCATCGGTTACAAAACACATAGGTCCCACAAAATCAAGATGGCGGCTTGCTAATGATGAGGCAAAGCAATTACTATGAGACAAAAGGAAGATTCTCAATAAATGAACGGTGGATTTCAAATGACCCTACACATTCCTCAACAAGAAATCCATCTTGGACTCTGCAAAAATCAAGGGGAATTAAATTCCCAGAAAGCACCACTGCAAACCTCTTCTTCTTGGTCACAAAGAGACAACTCAGGGCAAGAAAACCCCAAGAAGCTCTCTGGGAAGAACTAAATTCTTCGTAAGAATTAAATTCCTTTTGAAAAAAGGGGAATTAAATTCCCAGAAATATTTTGAGAGGGAATTAAATTCCATGGAAAAGACAAACACCACCATTGACCCCTGAAGATCAGAGAAACCCTAAAGGGTCTGTTGATTAAAGAATAAGTGGTTTTCTTTCTAAAGAACTTTAAAAAAATGGGTTTTTGTTAAAGGGAAAAACCCTTGATGTGGATTTAAAATCCAATGAAAATGTCTGCAAAGTTCTTCAACCGTTCAAAAATCATTACCTGAAGAAAGGGTCTTTCTTGAATAGAGTTAAACTCTGAAGATTTTCAAAGCAGAGAACTAAGCTCTAAAAACGAGAATTAAATTCTCAAAAGGGAAAATTAGCAAGGGAGAAGATGAGCAAAGTGGAGGCGCTTCTGAAGAGACCCCTACATTTATAGTATGTGATGGGAAACGTTTTATCTTCCCTATTCCCTAGACAGATCCAACGGTCACAAAGGTGACAGCGTTGCACTCACGTGCAGACACGTGAGAGCAACGCTGTGGGGGCATTTGTTCCCTGATTAAAAATCAGGAATTACCTCAATAAGGTATCACATGTTGACACGTGATCCATTTATAGAATTAAAAATCCTAAGCAATCAGAAGTAAAACAAGTGGCTGAGGAAAGACCCCGAAGGGGGGTCACGTGCTCACACGCGACCAGGGGTCGCGTGTTGACACGTGATGGTCCTTCAGCCCAATTAAAGTACAAAATTAAATTCTGAATGAGAAAGGGTCACGTGCCAACACGTGATAGGCTTTGAAAGCCTTATAAATTAATAGAATTAAATTCTAATTAATCAAAGACCCTAACTGGGAAAGTATTTCTCCAAATCTTTCCAAACAAAAAAAGAATTATGGGGGACCGTTAGATTAAAAATCCAAGGGTGATTAAAAATCACCAATTTTTGGAAAGATCTTAGATAAGGAAAGATTTCCCTAAAATTTCACCAAAAATAACAAACAGAATATCTTTTAGATTAAAAATCCAATGGTGAATAAAATTCACTGAGAGATCTAAAAGGTCATATTAGTTACAAAAAAAACAACTAAAATATTTCAATGAAAAATTTACTAAACAAATTGATTCTTTTCCTTCTCCTATAAATAGCAGCTAAGAGGAGAAGAAGAAAGAGAATTTTGGAGATATAGAATTTTGGGATCTTGAAATTTCTTAAAGGCAAATAGCAGAGAGAAAAGAAAGGAGAATTCAATTCTCAAGAAAGAAACCCTAGGTGAGAAAAGGGGAAAAGATCAAACTTCAAAATGAGAATTTAATTCTCAAATCTAAGAGTTTAACTCTTCTGCATAAAGAACTTAGTTCTTCCTCTGGTTGAAGATCTGCAGAAGCAAATCTCCTCATAGGTTGAGAATTTAATTCTCATCGCGTTGAGATTTTGGCATGCAGATCCAAGACTTAGGGGGAGAATTGAGTTTAGAGAATTTAATCTCCCAAATTCACAGGAATTTAATTCCTCCAAGATGAAATTAGGGTTTAACCCTATATGAGAATTTAATTCTCTCAAAACTTACAGGAATTCAATTCCTTCATGATAAAACTAGGGTTTAACCCTATATGAGAATTTCATTCTCTTAAAATTATAGAAATTTAATTCCTTCAAGATGGGCAAAATTAGGGTTTAAACTCTATCTGAAAATTTAATTCTCCTAAATTTAGAGAAATTTAATTCCCCAAGACAGAACTAGGGTTTAACCCTATATAAGAAACCATAATTAGGGTTTAACCCTATAAAGAATTTAATTCTTTAAAAAAATAATAATAAAGAGACTCAAAAGATCTGCAGGCATGCAAAGACTAAGGTCACGTGTCCCCACATGACCCCTGAAAAGATCCCCAAAAATGAGAAGGAATTAGCTCTGAGGCAACGCCTCACGTGTTCCCACGTGACCTCCTAAACAAAAGGAATAAAAGCAAGCGCAGATTCTAACTCGGGGCGCTCTCATGTGTTACCACGTGACCCCTTGATAAAAGCTTGAATAATTAAGGCGCAAAGCTCCATCATGTGCCAACACAACAAAGTGAGGAGATCTGGCCCCACCTTTAGGCGCCCTCACGTGTCCCCACGTGACCCTTTTTTCTTTAGTGTTTAACACTAATTCGAGAGCTTTATTTCCAGTGTTTTACACTGATTGTCTTCTAATGTTTAACACTAATTTGAGAATCTTATTTCTAGTGTTTAACACTACTTTGAGAATCTTATTTCCAGTGTTTAACACTGTTATCTTCTAGTGTTTAACACTAATTTGAGAGCTTTATTTCCAGTGTTTAACACTGCTGTTCCCTAGTGTTTAACACTACTTTTAGCCAAATTGGCTAATTTTCCAGAGGCAAAAGTTTCCCTTTCAACTAAATCTCAAATTTGATTAGAAACTCAGAGATATAATGTTTAATGCTCAGTCAAAAACCAAAATGATAACAGAGCCTTCAAACTCTTGTTTAGCATTGCTAAGTGATGAAGGGCTGAACCCAAACAAATGTTTAATGGTCCAACAAAGGGCCAATATTTCAAACTTAATTAGACTTAACCCAAGTTGGCCATAAATCCTCAGTTCAGACTTAACTGAGCCAATGTGCTCATAATGTAATTAATTGATCTTAGTTCCAAATTGGACTAAAGATCACTTAATCCACCTTGGTTCAAGGGTACATCTCTTCATTCCTTTGATATTTGTCATTGTAATTCCTCAGCGTCTTCAAAGAGGTGACGGGTCCCGACAACCACACATTTCATAGACCATGACATCTCTAAACTATGGACTGTGGGGTCCTTAAACTCATGGACTATGATGTCCTTAACCTCGACCGTGATGTCTTTAAACTAACATTGGACTGTGGGGTCCTTAAACTCACGGACTATGATGTCCTTAACCTCGACCGTGATGTCTTTAAACTAATATTGGACTGTGGGGTCCTTAAACCCATGGACTATGATGTCCTTAATCTCGACCGTGATGTCTTTAAACTAACATTAGACTGTGGGGTCCTTAAACTCACGGACTATGATGTCCTTAACCTCGACCGCAATGTTTTTAAACTAACAATGGACCGAGATGTCCTAAAACTAACATTGGACCGTAATGTCCTTAAACTAATCGACCGCAATGTCACTAAACTAAACAATAGAGCCTAATTGCTCTCTTGTTGGATCTAAACGATCCCGTTAAGTTGATCTTAGTCTAAAATTAGACTAACATATCCTTAACAAACGTTTAAGTTGATCTTAATCTCAAATGAGGCTAACGTATTCTTAAACCCAAACCCCCAAACCCAAATCTAAGAAAGATACGAATTTGGACTAGTCCACGCCCTACGGGCGACAACATAAATTAGTCTCCGTATACAATCCACGGGCAACCAAACACAAAACAAACACCCACGACACGAAGTGACCATCTGGAGAGGGAGAAAGCTGCAGGGGCTTGCGCCTGTAAGGAAAAGCATCCCCACGATCAAAAACCCCTCAAACGAGGGGGAATCTGATGAAGTCTGCTACATCGGTCGCATCCGTTTAAACCTTCGATATATGGTGTCATAAATAAACTCTTCGGAGAGGTGGACGGATAGCACCAATTAGCATCTACCCCGAATTTCAGGCAAGACGAACCTACGCGGTCGCGTCTCTGTGTTCGGAGAGGAACAAGTTTTACTCTTCCTTCTATAAAACTAAATAGTTTTTCACCACAAAACCCACAAAGGGGAACTCAGATCTTCCATCAGATTTCAGAAAGGAGAGATTTTTAAAATTTCATACTTCTTGATATTCAAGATCCGGCCAACAAAGGAAGAAGAAGGAGACCCATCTCCAGAAACCCCACTTTGGGGAAGATCCAGGGCTCAAGGGGAGAAGCTCCCTTCATCAGCTTCAAAATATCTTAGATTTTAACTCCTCATATATATACATATATACAAAATAATAAGTGCTCCTTTCTGGGAGTACAACTCCCATTACAGGGACCAAGTCTCTTTTGCCTCCCGAGCGCCCACGTGCCTGGTACGTGAGGCGCTAGCGCCCAAATCTTTAGCGCCCGAGCGCCCAAAGCGCTAGCGCCCGAGCGCCCAAAGAGCTAGCGCCCGAAGCGCTAGCGCCCACGTGCCTGGCACGTAGGGCGCTAGTGCTCTTGCGCTCAGAGCGCTAGCGTCCAAAGCGCTAGCGCCCGAGCGTCTACATGCCTGGCATGTAGGGCGCTAGTGCTCAAAGCGCTAGCACTCTGGCACTCAAAGTGCTAGCGCCCAAGTGCCCACATGCTTGGCACGTAGGGCGCTCGCGCCCAAAGCGCCAGCGCCCTTGCGCTCAAAGCGCTGGCGCTTTTTTCCACGCATCCTTTGGATGCCCTTTCTCTTTTTATATATATATGTATATATACATACACACACATACATACTTCACGACACTGTCCTATTAGAAAAAAGTTTCTAACGGGGCGCTGCCCTGCGCCCCGCAAGGGGGCTGCTAGCCCCCTTGACCCCCAGCCCGCTATTCGGGCAGCGGGACCCCCGTAAAAACTCTGCAGGGTCCCCGATATATCCAAAACACAACACACATACACTGCACATTGAGTTTGCATGACCAGTTTAACCCATCAATCGGAGATTCCCTCGCTCCAAAGACGAGGGGTAATTAACGGCAGCTTAGTCCGCGGCTGCCGGAGATTCGGATCCCCACAATCAATAAACCCCAGCCTACCCTAGGCAGGGGGAATCTGTAATCCGCCTGACAAGCACGCGCGTATTCCCATATCAATGGGGTGACGAAAAACACCCTACAGCGTGCAGGACACATGACCTGTGGGCGCCTAGCGGTCGCGTGCAGGGCACGTGACCCGCGGGCGCTAAGCGCCTACGTGCACCTCACGCGACCTACGGGTGCTCAGCGCCCAGCGGTCGCATGCAGCGCACGTGACCCGCGGGCAATAACCGCCGACATGCGCCTCACGCAACCCGCGGGCGCTCAGCGTCCAGCGGTCATGAGCAGTGCACATGACCCACTGGCTCCCAGCGGTCACGTGCTGCGCACGTGACCCGTGGACACCAAGCGCTCAGGCGCCAGGCATGTGACCCGCGGGCGCCGACGCCCACGCGCCATGCACGTGACCCGTGAGCGCCGGTTCCTACGTGACATGCACGCGTTTTTAAGACGCTTCTCCCTCTCATCTTGTATGCACTCCACACTCAATATACTTCCCCCGTTTAGAAAAAAATTTCTAATGGGGCGTTGCCCCATACCCCGCAAGAGGGCTGCTAGCTCCCTTGACCCCCAGCCCGCTATCCGGGTAGAGAGACCCCTGTAAAACTCTGCGGAGCTCCCGATATATTCAAAACCCTTTCAAAACATACGCACACTGCCGCATGACTAGTTGACCCGTCAATCGGAGGTTCCCTCAGGGTAATTAACGGTAGCTTAATCTGCGGCTGTTGGAGATTCGGATTCCTACAATCAATAAACCCCCGCCTACCCTTGGCAGGGGGAATCTGTAGTACGCCTGACAAGCGTGCGCGTATTCCCATCTCAATGGGGTGATGAAAAACACCCTACAATACCGAGAGGATAAAAAGAGCTTTCCTGCTTGAACCATCCCTAGAGGGCAGCTTCCTACCCATCTACGCTAAGGATTTAAAGCCCTCCTCTCGAGGCCACCGAGCAGCTTCCCTGCCCTGCTCATTCGCAAGCGGGTAGCTTCCTGCCCAACAACGCTGTGGATTAAAAGCCCTCCTCACGAGGCGACCGAGCAGCTTCTTGCTCGGTTCATCCACAGTGGGTAGCTTCCTGCACAACAACGCTGTGGATCAAAAGCCCTCGTCACGAGGCGACCGAGCAGCTTCCTGCTCAGTTCATCCGCAGTGGGTAGCTTCCTGCCCAACAACGTTGTGGACTAAAGCCCTCCTCTCGAGGCTATCGAGCAGCTTCCCTGTCAGGACCATCCCTAGCGCGTAGCATTCTGCCCATCTACGCTAAGGATCTAAAGCCCTTCTCTCGAGGCCATCGAGCAGCTTCCCTGCCCGGTCCATCCCTAGCGGGTAGCTTCTTGCCCAACAACACTGTGGATCAAAAGCCCTCCTCACGAGGCGACCGAGCAGCTTCCTGCTCGGTTCATCCGCAGTAGGTAGCTTCCTGCCCAACAACGCTGTGGATCAAAAGCCCTACTCACGAGGCGACCGAGCAACTTTCTGCTCGGTTTATCCACAGTGGGTAGCTTCCTGCCCAATAATGCTGTGGACTAAAACCCTCCTCTCGAGGCCACCAAGCAGCTTTCTTGCCCGGTCCATCCCTAGCGGGTAGCTTCCTACCCATCTACGCTAAGGATCTAAAGCCTTCCTCTCGAGGCCACCGAGCAGCTTCCCTGCCCGGTCCATCCCTAGCGGGTAGCTTCTCGAGGCCACCGAGCAGCTTTCAAGCCTGGTCCATTCCTAGCAGGTAGCTTCCTACCCATCTACGCTAAGGATCTAAAGCCCTCCTTTCGAGGCCACCTAGCAGCTTCCCTTCCAGGTTCATCCGCAAGTGGGTAGCTTCTTGCCCAACAACGATGTGGATCAAAAGCCCTCCTCACAAGGCGACCGAACAGCTTCCTGCTCGGTTCATCCGCAGTGGGTAGCTTCCTGCCCAACGTTGTAGATCAAAAGCCCTCCTCACAAGGCGACCGAGCAGCTTCCTGCTTAGTTTATCCGCATTGGGTAGCTTCCTACCAACAATGATGTGGACTAAAGCCCTCCTCACGAGGCCACCGAGCAGCTTCCCTACCCGGTCCATCCCTAACGGGTAGATTCCTACCCATCTACGCTAAGGATCTAAATCCCTCCTCTCAAGACCACCGAGCAGCTTCACTGCCCGGTCCTTCCCTAGCGGGTAGCTTCTCGAGGCCACCGAGCAGCTTCCAAGCCCGGTCCATCTCTAACTGGTAGCTTCCTACCCATCTACGCTAAAGATCTAAAGCCCTCCTCACGAGGCGACCGAGCAGCTTCCCTACCCGGTCCTTCCCTAGCGGGTAGCTTCCTACCCATCCACGCTAAGGATCTAAAGCCCTCTTAATGAGGCCACCGAGCAGTTTCCCTGCCCGGCCCATCCCTAGCGGGTAGCTTTCTACCATCAATGCTAAGAATCTAAAGCCCTCCTACAAAGGCCACCGTGCAGATTCCTGCTCAGCTAATCTTCGAGGGGTAGATACCTACCTTACGAAGATATGGATCTAGGACCCATATTGAGGAAGAATCAGTTATGGCCGACATATTCTAACTTGGCTGATTTTCTACTTATGCAAAAACACGTGGTCGTCACCTTGACTCCGAGGTATGGACTAATACCGACCTTCTTAGCCTTGGGATATCTTTTGATTCATCCTAAATGAACGATCGCCGTCTCAACTCCGGGGAGCGGAAGGGTACCGAAACGACCTTCCTGCTCTTGGATATTATTCGACTTACACTCGACACGTAATCGTCACCTGAAAAGCCTGGCATAGACCTATGACCTGACACTTGCGGGAGGAGAAGATTGACGAGCTAAAATACTCACGCAGAAAACAGACATTTATGCAGAGGAAAATAAGCTCAACTTTATTTATATTTCAAATTTGTGCAAGGTATTTTGGGCTCCTCAGCCTTACAAAAATGCCCGAAAGCTCACAAGATTTTAAAAACAAAAACAAAAACTCCCAAGGGAAGATAGCTCAGACCGTGGGCTCCGCCAGGATTTCGCCTTCGGGGGCCAGGACTTCGGTCTCTTGGACAGCTTCGCCCCCTGCGACCACCTCAGCGCCCGCCCCCTGCGACACGTCTTGGGAGAGCAGGTACTTAGCGCAGAGCTCACCATCGGCAAACTCCAGCATTGACGCCTTGACGGCGTCGAGGGCCTCGTACCAAACGATGGCCGAGGCTTCGGCGAGGTCGGTGTAGAACTGGTCAGACGCCTTATACCTTTCCACGAACTTCACCGCTCGGACCTCGGCAAGCTTCACCGCCTCGAGCATCCTTCCTGCTGGCATCCCTCGACTTCTTCATTGTGTTATAAAGGTTTCTAACCTCCTCCAACTTAGCCTGGATGGCCCGGTTGGGTTCACTCAAAAGTCGGTGAGACTCCTTATACTTGGAATTCGTCAGCTCCTCGGCGATCACTCGAGCTTCGAGGGCGGCTATCTTCTCCTCCGCCTGCTGCAAATGAAGGCACAGATCCTCCTCCCATGAGGACGATTCACCCGCCTTCTTCATGGCCGGGGCTATCTCCTCGGATTCTATATTGACAATGAGGGCGCAGTGGTGAAGGACCTGAGGAAAGAAGCAAAAGGAGTTAGAAATGTTCAAACTGAAAAAAAATACTTAAGAAAATTCTTAAAGAAAAACGGATACCGATCTGAACCGCCTCCTGAGCAATGGATGCCACCTGGGCCTTCAGGGTCCCGTAGGGAATCTTGCTCCAGCTGCTTGCTCCATGTCGGAGAGCAGGCGGTCGGCGACGGAGAGCCCCGAGGGCACCCCGAAGCAGGAGTCCCCCTCCTGCACTGGAATTCCGGTAGAGGGCGCCCGAGAGACCGTTCTTTTTTTCCTTTTGAGGGGAACGTCGGTAGGTTCCTCTTCCTCCACCTCCCTCGCCCGGGGCGCCGGGTCCAGCGCGTGTTTCTACTCCCCCTCCCCGCGCGGCTTTCTTCCGGGGCTCGGGGCGCGGCAGAAGGCTTGCTCGGCGGAGTTGGCCTCAGGGCCGAAATCGAACCGGGTCAGGACGAACTTCCACCCCCGGTCTTCTTTTGGAACTTCACGGCCATGGCAGTTAAGAACTTGGATCAATCCGTTTGCTCTGCAAAAAGGAGAATAGACAAAAGAGAGTTAGTGACGCTGAAAAGGGCAAAGAAAATTCATCAAAATCTAAATAGATCTTCCACGGCCCTAACTTACTCAGAAAGCGCGCGGGGCTTAGCCAGCCCAGCTCAGAGCCTGCTCAGAAAGCAGGACGTTGGCCCGCTGGATCGGCTCCTACAAAGACACCGCCTTTGTCTCGGGTGAGGTTGACGGTTTTGCCCTCGGGCAGTCAGCCATGTGCCACTGTATAGTCACAGGCCAATTCTCGCCCTCGGGTGGCCCGACGAATATGAACTTCTCCTTCCATTCATGGATGGAAGAAGGGACGGCTACCACACCCGACCCAGCCATCCCGCCCTTATGTTTTTTGAAGGAAAAATACACTCATCTCGGCTTATCCTTGCTGGTGCCAGGGTGATCTTATAGCAGAGGAAGGAAGCGAGGAGGGTCAAATTGAAGGGGATGTTTTCGAGTTTCAACCGGACCAGAAACCCGAGGAGAATTCTCCATGAGTTCGGCGCTAGCTGGCCCGGGGCAAGATGGAAGCAATGAAGTACCCTACATACCTCAGTTGAGAAGAGCAGATGCATTCCGTCCCGAAATGCTTCCAAATACAGAGCAATCTTCTTACCCTGCACCTGGTCCGCCCGCTCACCTTCCCTAGCTCAACGAAGCGAATAGTTGGAGGGAATATGGAATCGAGCCCGAATCTCGGTAAGCTCGTCCACACTCCTCAAGACGAAAGGTGCATCGTGGGCGTTCCCGATGCGCACCTCAGAGGCCTTTGTCGCCACCCGACGGCGAATGACACGAGTGGCCCTAGCTCTAGGGGCAAGCCCGACACAGATAACGTAGCAAAAGAACCCTCTTGGCTATCTGAAGCCCGAGGGGAGGAAGACCCGCTGGACTCGTGTTCAGTCGAAAATATTACAATCCTTAACATAACAATTTCCTCACTTTTCTAATCATCTAAGGATGTTTGATATAAATATAACACATGTTACAAGTTCGTCTGGAAAATATTAATTACCATGTGTTATACATTATAATCAACATTCTTGAAGGAAATTGTATATTTATTATTTCACGCATGATATTGTATATCTTAACATTCTTCATTGAGATTTTATGCAGAAAATTATCTCAGGACAGATATCGGAATTGCAAATTCGCCGACAAAATACAGGAAATCAAAGAGTTAAAATCTGGCAGAGATTCAGAAGGGATTTAAAGATTCCAGATATCACCTGAACACCAATTGGCCAACACCATAAGACACAAGAAAAATGAAGCCACAAGCACACCAAACGGCCGCGGATCCGCAGCCGAGTTGGGGGCTTCGGTGACGATAGCTCTCTGGAATTTTCACTTCAACTCCCTACATTGTTGAGAATGCTTCGTTGTAACAATTTTGTTCTGAAAACCTCCTTACAACAACCTAGCTTCTTGAGGAAGCTTGATAACTATCTTATTCTAGAAGTTTCTCTAAAACTACCTAACTTCTTGGGGAAGATTGGCCTAACTTCTAGTGGAAGATTGGTGAAGAGCTATATAAAGGAGCTAAGCCTTTATTTTGAGGGTTACACAATTGTTACACAATTAATACTCAATTTTTAGTTGAAGAATTCATTACACAAGTTGAGTGACACAACTTGTAACTCCAATTCAAGATCAAGAATCATTGAGAACAATATCGAGCGACGACACTCAAGATCCTTTACACGAATCCGATCGTCATCAAGAGCACAAGATCCTTGACAGGTCCAAGTCTCACGAAAATTGAGCAAAGCGAAAATCGACGGAATAGTTACCTCTTCAAGGGAGCGATCAAGAGCAATTATTGTAATCTCAGATTGAAGGAAAGTGTAATTAGAAGTTGATTAATAAAGGTGATCATTTGTTAATTCTTGCTTTCTTTAAATTTTCGCATTATGAAATTTCTAATTATTGATTCTTCTATTTTCATGATGCGTGAGTAAATCTCCGCTTGCTAGGGATTCAAAGGAATTTAGTAGATCAAATGGTGAGGAAATCCTAAACTCATCTTAAATCTTATGAGAATTATGAACTTTAGGAAAAAGAATCGTCAACGACCAAATTTGGAGCAAGATCACCGTTCTTGATAATTTCGTTGTAATTTGGGATTAAATGATTGATGATTTTCTTTGCTAAAGGTTAGATTTGAATAGTGATCAATGAAAAAACAAGGGATGGTGAAGGTGAAACCCTAGTTTCTTTAAAAGATCCTTAATCTTCATTCATCGCCATCGTTCTAGCTATAATTCATCAATAGATAAGATGGGTCATTATTTAGTATTCATCATTACTACTAATTCCTATCGAATCCTACAAGCTATTCTTCAATTTTCTTGATAACTAAAATTGATCTTAGACATTTTCTTGATTACTAAATCTTAAACTCTTTCTTGATTTTTCTTGAAAATATTTCATCTAATAAATCTTGAATCATTTTCTTGAATTTTCTTTACTATTTTCTTTCGACTCAACTAAAGCAAGAACGAATAAATATACGAATCTCAGTGGACGACCCGTACTCATTAACGAACTACATCGACGCCGTTATTGATTGCGATTATAAATTCTTTGATTGTGACTATACTTTTCATATCAAACGACGAATTTCCATATCAATCAAATAGGGCCGTTGCCGGGGATCCGTGCGTAATTTGTGCGTTCTTGTTATTTGAGTTGAAATATTATTATTCCATCAAAATTTAAATCAAGATTCGCATCGTGTGCTTAACGATTAGTGTGTGAATTTTGCAAGCGAATCTGGAATTATTTGAGCATTGAGAGAAAGATTCTATAGCATTCAGGAAGTCCAGAGGATCAATAGGAGCACAAGTAAAAATTTTTGTTCAAAGATTATCCAAGTTAGCCACAGAACCGCGGCCATAAGCGTGTTTTGACCGCGAAAGCGTGGTGGTGTTGCTGAATTGGTGCTTGAATTTTCTCTGGTATATTCTCTACTTTCTTATCTCCTCTCTTATCTGTCCAATAACAATTTTTCTGCAGGATTCTTTGCAAAAATTCGCTGCGCTCAAAAACAAAAATTCTTGTTGTGTTTCTTGAAATTGGTTGTTTGTGCATATTTTAGTACGGAAATTAAGGGGTAAAGACCAAATTCAGATTAGGTGGGGATTTCATTACCCTTCTTAAGCCCACAAATCACAAAACTAGCATCCGCATCACCCTTCATTAACTAAAAAAATATCTAAACAAGATTCTAAGGACCATCGCGCTCAATTAGGACAGAAGAAGGTCGTAGGTAATCTATTGCTTATCCGCATTTCTTTTGTGGTGTCCAAGACAAGTGTGTCTAAGGCAAGTGGTTACTTAATTAGGCCCGTTACTCATGTAGCGGATACCTCCCATTTACCTGGCCACATGAGAGATAAAGAGGTAGTAGAAGATTTATCATGCGATTTGTCTTCTGAAAGTCTAGGAGCGGTCTAGTGACTTGACCTAGATGACCGTAGATCTAAGGTTGATTGTGCATTTTGTTTTGTGATTTTTTTTCTAAATCCGTCTTTTTCAAAACTAACCTTTCTTTTTTTTCTTTTATAAAAAAATTATAAAAATAATTAATTAACGCTGCTACTTGCGCTAAACCCGCTTAGTGTATACCCGGCTGGACACGGGATTCTAGTGCCCGTCTTGTCCTCGTTTCTCCTATCGACTCCGAAGTCGGTAATTCTACATCTTCTTTTTCCACCATATCGACCGCGATGGATGGATTTCCATCAAATTTAATAACACCACTCTACCACCGCCCGCAGGTGCGTAGAACCCACCGCGCATCTCTCTCCAAGAGAGATGCTACCCTATTCGAGGTCCCCTCTCTACTTATCTTTCCATTCAATCAGCCAATGGAGATAATTTCGAAATCAAACCACATTATATCAATATTTTGCCTAAATTTCACGGTCTCGGGTCTGAAGACGCATACGTTTTTATCACCAAATTTGAAAACGTATGTGCTATAATGGGCACTTCACAACTTTCTATAGATGCTATGCGTTTACGTTTTCTCCCGTTCACTTTGTGCGATTTAGCCGAAAAATGGCTTTATAACACAGCCGCACACTCTATTTCCAATTGGGATGAATTTTTCATAGCATTTCTTAAGAAATTTTATCCCAATTATAAGACCGTCCGTGTTCGTAACGAAATCAATCAATTTACCCAGCTTCCTAATAAACAATTTTGGAAGTGTTTTGAACGGTTCAAGGATCTGCTTGCCCAATGTCCTCATCACGGAATCCATAGATGGGATCTGTGCCGAATCATCTATGAGGGTATTAATCCAACAACAAAGCAGATACTTGAATCCATATGTCAAGACAATTTCATGTCTAAAGACGATGGTGAAGTTTGGAAATTTTTAGAAGATTTTGCTGAAAAAACTTTGCAATAGGAGAGTGTTAGTCAACCATCGTATATGGGAGGTATCCATCAACTTGATGTTTCCATAGCAGTCAAAGCTGAAATGGTAGCAATGCAAAAGAAACTTGAAGCTATGGAACACAAATTTTTATTAGCCTCCCTAAATCAGGTCACACTCCCTAAAACCGTGTGTGGATGCTGTTCCGATCCATCACATTTGACGGAAGAATATCCTTTGAATTCTCTATTTCAAGGTCAAGAACACATTAATACTGCTTTTCAGCAACGACCTAGAAACGATCCTTATTCTTCTACTTATAATCAGGGTTGGAGGAATCACCCTAATTTTGCTTGGAACCAACACCAAACTCAAAATACGGTTCCAAACTAAAATAACTTTCAGAGGGTCCCTCCACAACAACATCAACTAATACAACTGAGTCAGCACCCCTTTCAACCACAAAATTTTCAAAATCCGGCCAACACTTGTGCACCGTTTAATAATTCTTTGCAATTGGCCGGTACCGATAATTTCTCTTCACTCGAACGAACCTTGGATTTGTTTATGAAACATTCTATCCAAGTGTCGGCTGATATAAGGTCTTCTATCGATGATATAAAGAAGAACTCCGCCTCCCACGATGAGAGTATTAAATCAATAGAAGCACAAATTGCACGATTAAATTCCGAAATGAGTGCTAGAGAGAAAGGGAAACTTCCATCTCAACCCCTACCGAATCCTGGGAATTCACAACACTATAATGTGAGTGCCATTACAACGTTGAGATCTGGAAGAGTGCTGAATAATCAAGTCGGTGAACAGATTGATATTGATAATGATGAATCTGTCAATGACACCCCACTTGCACTTCCACTTCTGACCCTAGTTCATCTTCTTCTGAGCCTATTCTCCGTTTTCCTCAAGGCTCGAACCCTCAGCCCACTTCTTCTAGTCAACCAAATACGATCCCCACTTCAATTCTGGGATCTGTACCACCCACACGACCTTCTCCAATGTCGGACCCAGCTCTTATTGCTAAAGCTCATTATCCAAATCGGTTAAGGGGAAACAAACCAAGTCCACATATGGAGAAGATTATGGAACTGTTTAAACAGGTTAACATAAATATCCCTCTCCTAGATGTAATACAACAAGTTCCGGCTTATGCGAAAATCCTCAAGGACTTGTGCACTATGAAGAGGAAGACTCAAGTGCCCAAAAAGGTATTCATGACGAATAATGTTAGCACAGATTTTACCCCACAATTACCAAAGAAACGTAAGGACCCAGGCTGTCCTATAATCTCTATTTCTATTAGAGGTAAAAATATTAACCGTGCTTTACTCGACCTTGGAGCTAGTGTTAATCCGCTTCCATACTCTGTCTATGAGCAGTTAGGGATTGGAGTGTTAAAACCCGCTCATTGTACTCTCCAGATGGCAGACCGATCTATCACCAAATCTAGAGGTAAGCTTGAGGATGTGTTGATAAAAGTCGGGGAATTTATATTCCCTGTGGACTTTATTGTTTTGGACACACAGCCTATAGCAAACCCACGGAACCAAATTCCGGTGATTCTCGGTCGACCCTTCTTAGCCACTTCCAATGCTGTCATTAACTGTCGAAACGGTTCTATGAACCTATCCTTTAGGAAAATAACAATTGAGCTTAACATTTACAAGATAGGAAGTCAGCCATCTGAACCTTCTGCTCATATTCTTGAAGTCTGTTCTGTCCATGAGATAGCCCCCGAAAGCTGCAAGGCTGATGAACTTTGCTTTGATGATCTCGACGACATTAACACATCATTGTTTGATCTTGCACATTATAGTAAGGACACCTTTGACGAGTCCACCCCTGAGTTTGAATCTTCTGACTCATCACAAAAGTCAGTCACACTTTCCGACTCTGTATCCTTACAGGCTATGAACTTCTTCGAGAATCCGAATGTCATTCACTTACCCCACCTTCTATTGTCTCTCCGCCGACATTAAATCTCAAATTGTTACCTTCTCACCTTAAATATGCATATTTAGGTGAGAATGAGTCTTTACCTGTGATCATATCCGCTTCTCTAGTCTTAGAGCAAGAGAACGCTCTTTTGATGGTCTTGAGATCTAACCGGCAAGCATTTGGTTGGACAATGGCCGACATCAAAGGGATTAGTCCCTTAATTGTTGAACATCATATACAGTTGATGGATGAAACCAAGCCAACCCAAGAACCACAAAGACGGTTAAATCTCGTCATGAAGGAAGCGGTAAAGAAAGAAATCGTCAAATGTCTTGACAGTGGTATCATTTACCCAATCTCTAATAGCCAATGGATAAGTCCTATTCATGTAGTTCCTAAGAAGTCTGGCATCACGGTCATAACTAATGAAGCTAATGAGTTGATCCAGACACCCACCCAAACTGGGTGGCGTGTTTGTATTGATTACAGAAAACTCAATGTCGCAACGAGGAAAGACCACTTCTCTCTACCTTTTATTGACCAGATGTTGGAACGATTAGCTGGACATGAATATTATTGTTTCATGGAAGGATACTCTGGATATAACCAGGTCCCTATTATCAAGATAAAACCACATTTACTTGTCCTTTCGGTACCTTTGCTTATAGACACATGCCCTTTGGGTTATGCAATGCTCCCGCTATATTTCAACGGTGTATGATGGGGATATTCTTGAACATGGTCGAGAATTTTATGGAGATTTTCATGGATGATTTTTCGATATTCGGGGACTCTTTTGATGATTGCCTATCTCATCTTGACGCGGTTCTTACTCGTTGTAAAGATAAGAACTTAATTTTGAATTGGGAAAAATACCATTTCATAGTCCAAGAGGGTATTGTGCTTGGACATGTAATTTCACGGAAAGGCATTGAGGTCGACAGAGCTAAGATAGATGTCATTCATAACCTTCATCATCCCAAATGCGTCAAAAATATACGATCTTTCCTTGGTCATGCAGGATTTTATAGGAGATTCATTAAGGATTTTAGCAAAATTGCTAGACCCTTAACTCTTCTCTTGGTCAAGGATACAACTTTTCACTTCGACTCAGACTGTGCGGCTGCATTTGACTTGCTTAAAACTTCTCTCACTACAGCCCCCGTTCTATCATCTCCCGATTGGAACCACCCGTTTGAGCTAATGTGTGATACATCAGATTTTGCTGTTGGTGCAGTCTTAGAAAAGCACATTGATAAGATGCCACATGTGATTTATTATGCAAGTAAGACCTTGAATGATGCCCAAATTAATTATACAACCACTGAGAAAGAACTCTTGGCAGTTGTATTTGCATTAGAAAAATTCAGGTCTTACTTGATTGGCTCACCGATTGTGGTTTACACTGATCACTCCGCCCTAAAATATCTTTTATCGAAGAAGGATGCTAAAGGCAGGTTAATACGTTGGATCCTATTATTACAAGAATTTGATCTTATCATTCGAGATAAGAAAGGATGTGAAAACGTAGTAGCCGACCATCTTTCGCGCATCTCTTCTTCACCAACTGTGACTTTTCCAATAAATGACTCTTTCCCGGACGAACAGCTCTTGACCATATCCGGCGAATCTTGGTTCGTGAATATTGTGAATTATCTAGCAACGCGACTGATTCCTAGTGAAAGGTCTAAACAGGAAAATTATCGATTTCTATCCCAAGTAAAGCATTTTTACTGGGATGAACCTTATTTGTTTAAGTATTGTCCTGACCAAATCATTCGCAGATGTGTCCCCAATGATGAATTCAAGAGTGTTTTGTCTTTCTGTCATGATCAGGCATGTGGAGGTCACTTTGGTCCACGTAAGACGGCAGAGAAGGTTTTGCAATGTGGTTTTTACTGGCCTACATTATTCAAAGATGCATTTGATCTTTGCAAAACCTGTCCATAATGACAAAATACGGGTCAGATTTTTAAAAGAAATGAGATGCCTCTTCAACCGATATTGGTTGTTGAAAATTTTTAAAAGAAATAAGATGCCTCTTCAACAGATATTGGTTGTTGAAATTTTCGACGTTTGGGGTATTTTTCCTAACTCTTTTGGAAATTTGTACATCTTGTTAGCGGTTGATTACGTCTCGAAATGGGTGGAAGCAATTCCATGTCGCACTAATGACAACAAGGTTATCATTAAGTTTCTTAAAGAAAATATCTTTTCGCGATTTGGACACCCTCGCGCTATCATTAGCGACAACGGGACGTGTTTCAGTAATCGATCTTTCGAGACTTTGATGCGAAAATATGCAATCAATCGCAAACTTTCCACGCCCTATAATCCCTAAACGAGCGGGCAAGCTGAGATTTCAAATAGGCAAATCAAACAAATTTTGGAAAAGACGGTTTCTAAAAACTGGAAAGATTGGTCAACCAAATTGACGGATGCTCTTTGGGCATTTCGTACCGCATATAAGACTGATTTTGGTATGTCTCCTTATCGCCTAGTGTTTGGAAAGGCTTGCCACCTTTCGGTCGAGATCGAACATAAAGCAATGTGGGCCATTAAAGAACTTAACTTCGATTTGAATCAAGCCTGCAACTTTCGAAAGATACAATTAAATGAGCTAAGCGAACTCCGCAATGAAGCTTACGATAATGCGGTGATAGTAAAGAACCGGACTAAGGTATTTCACGATAAAAATATTTTGAGAAAAACTTTAACCCCGAGACAACAAGTCCTTCTTTATGATTCCCGTCTCCATCTTCATGCGGGTAAGCTACGATCTCATTGGAAAGGACCATTTGTGTTGCGGTGTGTCTATCCGCACGGGGCATTTGAAGTTGAAAATAGAAAAAACGGTGCAATTTTCAAAGTGAATGGACATAGATTAAAACCGTATTTTTCCACTGACCCTACGGAGAAGCACCTGTTTTTACCCGCTTTATAATGACTAATTTTTCTCCACCTCACCTCCATATCTCGGTAATATTGTCTCATCTTTCGAATGGAGGTGAGTTATTAAAAAATGCAAAATTGTACATAGACAAACAAAAAAAATAATAATAAAAAATAAAAAATAAGTTTGGGGAAAGATTTTCACTTTAATTTATTCTTATCCCCGTTAATAACTTTTCCTCCCAAGCCTACAGATTATGAGATTTAAAAGAAACAACAGTGAGGACACTGCTATAAACAGATTTGGGGGAGATTTGTGCTTATTTACGCATCACTTTGCATTACACTTTGCATAAGCACAAAATTTTTATAAAAATTAAATTTTTTTCTTTTATAATAAAAGATTAGAAAGTGAAAAATTACATTTAAAAGATTGGAAAGTTTAAGAAAGATAAGAAAGTTAGAAGTTTTCTTAAACGAAATTAGTAATAAGTAGTTATGAGCCGTTGTTAGTAAGATGAAGGAAGTCACTAATCTGAGAATCAAAATAAGTCTGAAAAATAGTTCCTATTCTGGAAGCCAAACATCTGAACATTGATACCCTACTATACGCACTTACACACGTCTTGAAACTCGGGATAGTAGAGGATATCTTGAAATACTCTTGTCTAAAAGCCAAAGTACGAAGTAAATAAATAATAAATAAAAAATTAAAGTATAAAATGGTGAAAAATGAACACTGGTTTTGTAATCACCAAGACAGCATAAAAAAATATAGCGAGGGTGCTTCATCACCTGGTGCCTTAGACCAACTGGTTTGAGAGTCACTGCTAAGCCTTAGGTGTTGCAAGACGAGGAAAATGCTAATTACGCCTAATATGTGAGCACATTTAGTAATCGATCGGTTAATACCTTAAGAAATATTAACGGTCACATGAAAAATGTGTGAGCAATTCCATCCAAAATATTCACCGACTAAAAAAAGTACTGAAGTAGATGGACAAGGGTATGATAGCTTGAATTGAATTCTCCGAGTGTAGGGATGTCTTTTACACACACGTAGGGGTATATGATCGATGTTTGGAAGAAAGGTAGGGATGAAGAATAAAAGCGATGTTTTATTGAGGGATGATGTGATTTCTAATATCTTTTCATGACTATTAAGATAGGGCTCATGACAACCGAAAAGCTAGTGTAGTTAGAAACTCTGATTTTCAAAGTCTTTCTTTTATAATTCTGATCTTTATATGTAACTTTCACAGTCTTCCTTTTATTATAGGATTTTGTGGGTGCAATCCGCTGAAAACTCTCAGGAGACAACACTCCTCCTACTATGGACACCTAGAGATTTAAAGGCTTATAGCACGTGCTCAGTGCAATCGTGTTGCCTACGAAAGTGTGCTAGTTAGTTTTTCTTTTTCTTTATATTTTCTCTTTCTCTTGAATAAAAGAAGTTTGCTCGAGACGATTAAAGTCAAGTTTGGAGGAATTTGTTCAGTCGAAAATATTGCAATTTTTAACATAACAATTTCCTCACTTTTCTAATCATCTAAGCATGCTTGATATAAATATAACACATGTTACGAGTTCATCTGGAAAATATTAATTACCATGTGTTATACATTATAATCAACATTCTTGAAGGAAATTATATGTTTATTATTTCACGCATGATATTGTGTATCTTAACATTCTTCATTGAAAATTTGTGCAGAAAATTATCTCAAGACAGATATCGGAATCGCAAATTCGCCGACAAATACAGGAAATCAAAGAGTTAAAATTTGGCAGAGATTCAGAAAAGATTTAAAGATTTCAGATATCACCTGAACACCAATTGGCCAACACCAGAAGACACAAGAAAAATGAAGCCACAAGCACACCAAACGGCCGCGGATCAGCGGCCGAGTCAGGAGCCGCGGATCTGCGGCCGAGTTGGGGGCTCCGGTGACGATAGCTCTCTGGAATCTTCACCGTAACTCCCTAACTTGTTGAGGATGCTTCGTTATAACAATCTTGTTCTGGAAACTTCCTTACAACAAGCTAGCTTCTTGAGAAAACTTGATAACTACCTTATTCTAGAAGTTTCTCTGAAACTACCTAACTTCTTGGGGAAGATTAGCCTAGCTTCTAGTGGAAGATTGGTGAAGGGATATATAAAGGACCTAAGCCTTCATTTCGTGGGTTACACAATTGTTACACAATTAATACTCAATTTTTAGTTGAAGAATTCATTACACAAGTTGAGTGACACAACTTGTAACTCTAATTCAAAATCAAGATCCAAAATCAAGAATCATTGAGAACCATATCGAGCGACAACACTCAAGATACTTTACGCGAAGCCGATCGTCATCAAGAGCACGAAATCCTCGACAGGTCCAACTCTCACTGAGATCGAGCAAAGCGAAATTCGACGAAATAGCTAACTCTTCAAGGGAGCGATCGAGAGCAATTCTTGTAATCTCGGATTGAAGGAAAGTGTAATTAGAAGTTGATTAATAAAGGTGATCATTTGTTAATTCTCGATTTCTTTAAATTTTCGCATTATCAAATTTCTAATTGTTGATTCTTCTATATTCATGATGCGTGAGTAAATCTCCGCTTGCTAGGGATTCGAAGGAATTTAGTAGATCAAATGGTGAGAAAATTCTAAACTCATTTTAAGTCTTATGAGAATTATGAATTTTAGGAAAAAGAATCGTCAACGACCAAATTTGGAGCGAGATCACCGTTCTTGATAATTTTTTTGTAATTTGGGATTAAATGATTGATGATTTTTTTTACTAAAGGCTAGATTTGAATAGTAATCAATGAAAAGATAAGGGATAGTGAAGAAGAAACCCTAGTTTCTTCAAAAGATCTTTAATCTTCATTCATCGCTATCGTTCTAACTATAATTCATCAATAGATAAGATGAGTCATTATTAGTATTCATCATTACTACTAATTCCTATCGACTCCTACAAGCTATTTTTCAATTTTCTAGATAACTAAAATTGATCTTAGACATTTTCTTGATTACTAAATTTTAAACTCTATCTTGATTTTTCTTGAAAATATTTCATCTAATAAATCTTGAATTATTTTCTTGAATTTTCTTTACTATTTACTTTCGACTCAACTAAAGCAAGAACAAATAAATATACGAATCTCATAGGACGACCCGTACTCATTAACGAACTATATCGACACCGTTATTGATTATAGTTATAAATTCATTGATTGTGATTATATTTTTCATATCAAACGACAAATTTCCATATCAATCAACTCGGCTCCAACAACTGGAGCCTCATCGTCCGAATCTATCCTAACTACCTCTACAAATTCCTCAGATAAAGACATCTAACCTGATTCATGGGAATGGGCTCGCCGAGGAAAAATCACGGGTAATCCGATCTAAAGGGAAGGAGCGCCAGACAATCTTTGATAACGAGAGTGAATTAGGGTAAAAGTGTTGGCCCTAGAATGGTCCCCGCCTATTTATACACTCTAAAGAAAGTATCTAATGACCCAGATTGATTCCCGCCAAAACGAAACGTCGTGCCTGCCAGCCGTCATAGCTCCACGTGGCGATCAGCCATTGGGGACGTCTCTTCGGTTGCAGGTGACAGCGACAGCCTGTCGTGTCCGCCAACCCACATCGGACACGTGGCCTGCAGCTTAATAGACGAACGAGTGAAACGACACAACCTTCTTAATGTGCAATCATTTCACTGATCCGCTGATATCATCGGAGATACGCGCAAAGATCCAAACTCCGGAGGGAGGTGCCACGTGGCTTCAAAGATCGAAACGACACAACTGCCCCACACCACGTCGTCCTGGAAAATCCGCACTAATGATTCTCGGCAACAGACTGGGCCGAGAAAAACCAAGCAGGCCATTATCGACCCGACTCATAAATAGGCCGGAACGAGAGTGGGGGGCTAATGATGATACTCATAAGCAGGAATTCCTCAGATCACGACACGTGGCAAATGACGTGTCATCCGCGACAGCCCACTAGACTCCTGGGGGCTACCGAGATAAAATCAGTGTAGGCACTCCACTTCTTGTCCACGAGCAATCTGGCAACCGAACTTGCACCCCTCCTCTTTTGCTCGCCTCCGAGCAATTGCAGAGCTGAGCTTTCTCAGCCTCCCAGCTCGTCTCTAAGCTATCCGCCGAGCAAAGCCTCCCCAGCTCTCCCGATCAACCGAGAACGCGGAGCCCAAGAGCCTCCGTAACGACTCCGCGTATCTCGCCAAGACGAGATATCCGCCGCCCCACGCTCCGCGTCCCACGCAGGCTCGTTCCCCCCATTAATGAGTGGATCCCGCCATTAATGCGGGCGTAACATAAGGGCGTAACTGACGGCGAGGATCTCGCACCGGCTCGCTTCATGCGACCAATGACTCAGGTAACGCAATTTAATTCCAATAAGCCACTACTCTACCAATATTTCTCGCCTCTAACTTGATCATCGGAGGGTCCTACGATGGTCACCCATCCCGGGACTTACTTGCAGATAGCTCGGCTTCCACCTCAAACTCAGCCTATTGAGGTCCACACACTCTAGGAGACAGCCTTCAACTCAAATTTTAACCGTGCAACAACACTCTCTACAGATCGACGGAGGACAGCATCTGAAGAAGATCATACCCTTCATCACTAACCAATACATTAGATGGAGTTTATGTTGTTATATTGATATACGTTCATTTTACACTCATTCGATGCATGAGTTAGAGCTCTTCAAATCTTTTGATTTTTCATATACATATATTTGAGTGTTGGATGATCAACTTAAACGGTTCGGATCGTTCAAATATGTCGTGAATCGAAAGTTCCCGTTTTCAAAAAACACAAAAAGGATTTCAATAGATCACTCTCATATATATATATATATATATATATATATATATATATATATATATATATATGAAAATAATGAAGAAAAGAGGTCATAGTAGGCTTTTTGGTTAGGTGGCATCAGAAAAATACACCATTCACGATTTTTTTTGACGATCGACATCTATTATCACCATCTTCATCTTCATCATGTAAGATGTGAATACACCAAAATTCACATGATTCCACCACTTTTTCACTGTTGGATTAACAAAGTTAAAAGTTTTGTTGTCGGTAAACCGTTAATTTTGCACCCACTAAATCAACGGTGAAAAGTGATGGAATCAAATGAAATATGGCGTATCCACATTTTAGATGATAAAGATGAAGATGATGGATGACGATCATCGAAAAATATCATGAAGAGTGTATTTTTCCGACACCATAAAAGTAAATTTCCTCCTAAGGCACCGGTGCTCTGTCCCCTCCCCCCCCGCCCCCCCCTCTGTGTGTATATAATTAATTTTTTTTTTGAATTAAATAGACATGATTGGAGCCCGGCCGGAATTCTTTGGTCTTTGGTCGGCAGTGAGAAACCTCACCAGTACCATACAAGGCATTAGCATAATCATTTTATTTTATCATTTTTTAGAGGAAAAAACAAGGAAAAGCTCCTTACACGTAAACAATATTAATACATAATAAGCTATACAATAAAGAATATTGGTACAAGAGAGAACCAGGTTATGATTTGAGAGGCTTTAGGATTAAGTTGTATAGACTTTAAAGAGCAAACTATTTAATTTACTATTATAATAGCTAGAAATCTAAGCTCTCTTAGATAAAGCAGTTAATCAACAAAATAAAAAATAACAAAATAACAAAATTCTATTAGCCAAAGTTGAGTGTTGGAGATGTCTATCTCATCCATCATAAAGGACAAAAATAAGAAAATGACAAGTCGACAATCCTCCCTTTTTCATCACACATTCTCTCTTATCCAAGGTCCAAAAAGAGATGGAACATCTCTTACAAATTTATACATAAGCCCTTATATTTTTGTTATTTTGCATAACACATAAATTTCTCAATTTTAATATTACCACTAAAAGTGTTCATTTAATTTAAATTTAGAAAAATTAAAGCTATCCTTAGGAATTTCGGATAAAAAACAAATCACACACGCGTGCAATATAATGTACGTATGTTCGTTTAAAACAACACACGTGTATCGCACGTGCAAAAATGCTAGCAAGAGATGCATACAAGACCAACAGTGTTGCGAAGAAATTGCCGTCCCATCGCATGCATAAATGCAAGGAAAAGATATATGCAAGGCCGATAGTGCTGACAAGAAATTATCGTCACCTCTCCTCTTCAAACGGCAGCTCTGTTGTTCGCTCCAATGTAGCGAGTGCACATCCACAACCATCATTAATGTAGTAGTTTATGTAAAGGGAAGAAAAAAGAAGTTTCTTTCTTGGTACTCCAACATTTTGGGACAGAGGATCCCTAAAAACAAAGTCGATTGATCAAGGACTAATCGGCCGATGAATCAATAAAAAATAGGGAACAAAATCTCCTTGATCACGTGAGTGGGCAAGATCCACGTGCCATTCGGCCCCACCAGTCACATCTCGACCCGTATTTCTGCATCGTGCCGAAAGAGCAATACTTTTCCGATCCACGATTTGTCTATCCAAAAGTTTACGATATGACAAAAGTTTAGGGCCTCGTCACCAGCGTGGGGCCCACCCCCGCCCTCTCAAAAGCTGACGGGCCGCGGCCCACGCGCTACACAAGGAAGCCCGCGGCCCCAAGCCAGTCGCTGTCGGAATCGGACACGTGCCCTCCTCGCCTGTGGGCCCCACGGGGGCAAGGTTCTCCTCGCGTGGCGGGTTAGCGACGACGCTGTGAAAGCGACAAGGGTAGGTGGTCGGCATGTAATTTGTTGGAAAGAAAAGGGTGTTTCTGAAAAAAGTGAAGAAAGTAGACGTACACCTGGCAGTTTTTGGGTGGTCAGGGTTAGTTTTGTCATTTTAAAATCTTTTTGTCTCACACCCTTAAATGACAGGTCAAATTGTGAGGAAATCATGGGGAAGATATGTTACCTATTGTAATCTTGTGAGTAATTTAAGTTTCCCAAGTTATTTGGATTAGATCCAATCCATTTCATATGTGCTTGTATAATGAACTTATTCTACTTATTTCTTGTTAGACATCTATCATAATTATTCACGCCTTTGAAGGAATGCGGCATTATAGGTAATCACATTCTGAATAATCTTCACACTATTCTGAATAAAAAAATTTCTACACACTTCCAACCATTTCGTCCTGTGACATAAAGTCGTATTGCAATTTCCTTTTGTAAATAAACACTAAAAAAGAATCTATATCTCTACTATTATAGGGAAGGGAAAGATGTCATTTAATTTTGAAATTAATTGATGATATGGCTTCTTATTTTTTCAAAGAAATTAAACAAAAAAACACCACTGATTTATGTGCATTGCACGTAATTAAATACAACGTCATTATTAATTTACAACTGCGATGCACGTAATGAAATTACCATGTCATTATTAAGGTCACGGTTAATGCTAGCCTAACATCGGTTCTCCTCTCCTCTCCTCCCATGTTAAGACCAAGTTTTTAATATTTTTTCCCCCATCCTCTCCAAGATCTTGCCAAAATTGCGCCCTCAATTTCCCTAAAATACCCTAAAGTTTTGGGAGGCAGAGTCCAAATCCTATTCTCATTTGTTGCTTTCGCTTCTCAATCTCAATCTCAAAAGAATACTCACACATCTCCATCACTTGAAGCATCAGCACTCCACAAGATTCCCAAGATAAACATTATTAGCCAAGAACTGTGCCTTTCAAATTCACACTCTTTGCTGCCAAAAATATTATTTTTATTCTGCCATGTGACTCACAAGCACAAAGTTTCCTTCTACTGGCTAGCTAGTTTTTTTTATTCTCTCTCTCTCTCTCTCTCTCGCTCTCTCTATATAGGCAGCAGTGATTCTTCTTCTTCTAAGAGTAAAAGGAATATAATGCTTTTACTTTTCTAACCATTATATATATACTAGAATTTTGTGCACTTGCATGTGTCAAATGTAATATTTTATATTTGTAATAATGAGTATTTATGTAAATTCATAAATAATTAGGGTTTATGTGTAAATGTGCAAATTCAATCAATTTTTTGTATAGGTGTAAATTTGTAAATATTGAGGGTTTATGTGTAAATTTACATTGTAAGGCATTATTTTTTTGTCCACTTCCTTGATGAGGTGGAGGCTTTAGGAGGATGGGGTGGAGGCCTTAGGAAAAAGGATTTTTCTCCTTTTTGTTTTGAATTTTGGAGAAAAGAGAGGATATCCACCTCATCATGGGGTATTTGCATTATATATATACATATATATATATATATATATATATGAGAATAATGGAGGAAAGAGGCCATAGGAGGGTATTTCCTCCTATGGCATCGAAAAAATACAATCTCCACCATTTTTTCCGACGATCGGCATTCATCATCATCATCGTTATCATCTAAGATGCGTATACACCAAATTTCATGTGATTCCACAACATTTTCACCGTTAAATTAGCAATGTAAAAAGTTCTATTGTCGCTAAACCATTAATTTTGCATCAACTAAATCAATGGTGAAAAATAGTATAACCACATGAAATTTGGTGTATCCACATCTTATATGATAAAGACGGCCGTGATTTATGCCGATCGTCGAAAAAAATCCTGAAGGGTGCATTTTTCCGACGCCATGGGAGGAAATTCCCTCCTATGGCACCTTTCCTCCATTAAACCACCCCCCTCTCTATATATATAGAGAGAGAGAGGAAAGGTGCCATAGGTGGGAATTCCCTTCTATAACGTCGGAAAAAGGCAACATCCATCGTTTTTTTTCCGACGATCGGAACCCATTATCTTCATCGATATCATCTAAAATATGGATACACCAAATTTCATGTGATTCTACAACTTTTTAACCGTTGAATTAGTGGGTTCAAAATTAACGGTTTATCGACAATAGAACTTTTTACATTGCTAAATCAACGGTGAAAAAGTTGTAGAATCATATGAAATTTGGTGTATCCATATTTTAAATGATAATGATGAAGATAATGGATTCCGATCGTCGGAAAACACGATGGGGGATGCATTTTTTCGACGTCATAGGAGAAAATTCCCTCCTACGGCATCTTTCCTCCATTATTCTCTCTCTCTATATATATATATTTTAGGGCCCTCTTTCATTTTAGATGCAGTGAAAGAACTAGGAATTGGGATGCATGCATGGTCACAAATTCATCGTTCGGGTATAATTCGGCGAGATCGAAAATTCGGATTCGGAGAACTATTCAGAAAAAATCGACAGGTATTCGGGAAAAATTCGGTAAGTGTTCGGGAAATGTTCGGGAAAGATTTCGAGCAAGAAATTAATATATGAGACGCTAGGTTTTGATTTTATGAATTATTGCTGTTTTTTGAATTATTCGATATTTTTTCAAATAATTCAAATAATTCGGGAATAATGCGTGAATTATTCGGCTCGTTCGGCAACGGCGATTAATTCGGAGATTAAATCGGCTGATCAAAAATTCACGAATTCGCCGAATAATTCACGAATTATGTGACTATGGATGCATGTAGATTTTCAATTGATCTTTCTTTTTGGAAATTTAGATTTCATATTGTCTGCTTAGAATTGAGATTCTTGTGCAATTTGAGTATAAATAAAAAGGGTTTTTTTTCTGTTACCCTCCTTATATTTCAATATTTTTCTTTGTCCCCTATATAGTTAGTATTTATATATAACCACATATACTTATAAGTTAATACTGCAGCTCCTACTTCATTTTTGAAAATTATTCCGCCTCCTTCCCGACAACCGCCGTCTCCACCGCCGCCGCCGCCTTCTCCCTCCTCTTCTTCAATCCATCGCCTCCTTATTTCTCCTCCTCCTCAACACCACCATCGCTACCATCTTCCTCTTCCACCCATCGCCTTCTTTTTCTTCCTCTTCCTTCTCAACACCACCGCCACCATCACCACCACCTTCTTCTTCAATCTACAACCGCCGCCGCCGCCATCCTTTTTCCTCCAAGAATGGCGGCGGCGGCGGCGGTTGTGAGTTGAAAAAGAAGAGAAAGAAAAAGGTGGTGGTGATGGTGGCGACAACGTTGAAGAGGAGGAGGAAGAAATTGGTGTTGATAGGTTGAAGAAGAAGAGAAGGAGGGAGAGAAGGAAGATGGTGATGATGGCGGTGTTGACGGTGTTGAAAAGGAGGAGAAAGAAGGTGATGGTGGTGGAGCCAGCGGCGACGGCGAAGGAGGAGGAATAGTTTTCAAAAGTAAAATAAGGGGTGCAGGAGTAATTTATAGGAAGGGACAGAAAAATATTAAATTATGAAGAGGCTAATAGAAAAAAAAAAAACCAAATAAAAATGGAGTTGAAATCATGCAAGAAATGCAATTGTTATCTTATCGGATTTCATATATGATTGATACGGATGCTGACCGCTAAATGTAAAGATATTAGCAATCTCCAACGTTTTAAGGGATCGGATATTCGTAAAATGGCGAAGAATGTTGACACTTCACAAATTGGAATATATTATAATTCTTGCATAACAGACATAATTTTTTTTTATGTCGGCTAGACTTCATGAAATTTCAAGTGATTTCATGAAATCAAACAACCTCTTATACGATAAAATCGTTTCGTTATATTCAATTAAAACGAATCAGATATATTATATTCAATTAAAACGAATCAGATATATGTACATATATTCCACCTTTGCATCAATATACTTAACCAACGATACCAAAAAATATTATAATATAACTATTTATAACAGGCTATAGCATAATGCTACTAAAAAAAGAGACTTCCATATTTCAACCTCTAATTAATTAACAATCTCACGACTTCTAGCTACCAAGTAGCCTTTATTGTTGTTACTCATACCATTGTTATTATCCAAGAAGATGTGGTGCAATCAGTAAACAAACGGGTAGGTAGACGGACGGACGGACAAAATATATCGATACAAAGTTCCACACGATCTTCAATATCAAATCCTATATCAAGCCCAGAGCCAAAAGGAATGATCTTCGACAGGGAAGTCGAAACTGCCCGCATGGTCCTCAAGCTTCAGGAACTCATGATACTCTTTAACTTCTTCCTCTTCGACATATGATATATCGGACTGAGGGCAACGGGTACTTCCAGAGTCCGAGACCGCGCTGTTGGTAGAGCTATCATCTTCTTGCTTTACTCCCATGAGTTTGTTTTCGGAGATGTTTATGTCGATAGTCGGATTATGGCTTGGTTTGTCGAGTTCTACTGCTTCTGAGATTCCCTTGTGGTTTTCTGGGAGGTTGAGCTTGTCTGAGAGATGAACTACCTGGTAAAATGTCGGTAACAAATGAAAAGCGAAACAGAAATAACAATTCAGTGTTGGTATGATGCAGCAATGAATGAATATGAACCGATATGTTAAGACGGACAATTTTAAGATTATGTTTAAAATTTAAATGTTTGATTAAAGTGTTCACAACTATATACCTCAGCTTTAAGTTTTTCCTTCTCCTTGAGCAAGTTATCATAATCAGCCCTAAGAGTATTATAGCTAGATTTCAAGCTATCATAGTCCTTCTCAAGCTGTTTAGTCTTCCACCGAGCCCGGCGATTCTGAAACCAAATTGCAATTTGCCTCGGTTGCAGGCCGAGATCTTTCGCCAGCTGAATTTTCCTCTCGGGCTCGAGCTTGTTCTCGACCTCGAAGCTTTTCTCAAGGAATTGAACTTGGTTAGCTGCGAGCCTCCTCTTTTTCTTCGGCTGATGAAGGCATTCGTCGAAATCGTCGTCGTCGCATCTCTCGTCGATTTCTCTAGCTCTATAAAAGGAATTGTTGGTTGAGGTTCCGCAAACATCTTCAAAGTTTAGCATTGATCTAGAACCTGAAACAAGTTCTCAAGCCATTCACAATCCTGAATTCTTATTTTCATTATACTTAATTTTACTTGCTCCCCTTTCTTTGCAACTACTTTTTTATATAAAATAACATTGATTTAGAACCTTATTTAGGAATAAAAAAAAGTTGTATCCTGGGCTTATTAGGGTAAATCGACGACAACAAAAAAAAAAACAAGCAGGTTTTTCTGGTGATAAAAAACCCGGGCCTCGAAGCAGAGTTGTCAGAAAGCCCCAGGAAAATTTTCATACACTATCCGTATAGTTGCCTGCTATATCTAAATATGTCATACATATTGCAGACAACTGCATACATATTACATAATAATTAGATATAGCTGGCAACTATACAAATAGCGTAGGCGCCTTTTGACACCCGAAAACTTTTTTTTAGAGGGTTTTGACAACAGTATTGAGACCGGGGTTTTTGTAAGCTGATAAACCTGATTGGGGGGTTTTGACATATTTTTCCCTTTTTTATATAGTTGTTAATATAGGGTTGTTTTTCTATGATGAGTCAATGAATGGGATTTTATTGATACAATAACATAATTTTATAGTTTTTGATGAATAAAGTTGTACAAAAGATGATGCAAAGGAATAAAAACAATGAATATAAACCTCATCTCTTGATTTGCTAATTTCAGTAGTTTTATAATCTTAAGCAAAAAAGATAAAATTGTACAAGATTATAAATGGGAAAAAAATTAAAAGTGAAAGAATTACCATTGAAGCCACCATGAGAAGAACTAGAAGAAATCAAGCCCTCATAAGAATCAGCAGAAATCCCTTCATTTTGTAACAAAACAGTCATCTCTGAACCCCCATAAACTCTTCTCCCAGCCATTTTTTCCTCTGTTTTCTCTCAAATTTGAGAAATAAAAGGAAAGATCAAATTTTGATTACAACTCAGAAGAGATCAAACCAAGCATCTCCTTTGCAAATGGATCTCTTGACTAATAATCTAAAACTTGTGCCTAAAGAAGCTGGTGGTCATAAGAACAGAGACATCAGAGGAGCCTTGAGGATATGAACTTCTCTTCCCCATCTCTCTCTCTCTCATCAGGAGCCGAGTTGGTGAAACAAAACTGGTTTTTTTGTGGAAATTCTGTGATGGGTAAGTGAAATTCTATTAGTTTGAAGCAACTCAAAGCTGAGGAGATTGAAAGATTGAGGTTCTTCCTTCCTTCCTTCTTCTTCTTTGAGTTTATGAGATTATTATTATATAAGGAGTAACCCAAAGATGATGGGATAGTGGAGGGAAATTACATGAACGACCCTGATGGGAAAGAGAAGAAAATATCTTTCGATAAAAAGTTAATTTTATGGTTGTTTGATTTTCTTTCGGGGACGACTAATTTACCACTTGTTTCGCCAGGGCATGGCATTGGCTAGCTGCTTTCCCACACTTACATTGTCTTTTGCATAAACAGGCTTCGGAAGATCCTTTAGAATAGAATTAGGTTGCGCTTCGGTAGATGAAATATGGAATGGAAGAATACCGAGATCCTCATATTTATGGAAATATGAGGAATGAGCATCTAATTCCAATGAATCTTATATTAACTTACTTGGTATGTGTTAATCATCCCGGTAATATATGTATATGCAACTATCATACGACGGTGGACGGCTGGCCGTGGCCGATGAACGACAGGCGATGAGGCCGGCAGCGAACGGCCGACCGGCAGCGAGTGGTAGATCGGTGGCAAACAGTTTGACGCGACCTGAATCGCGCAAAGATGTTACTTTCCGTTGATCTGCTGATGGCGGCGATGGGTGGCTGAGATTGGATATGGAGGCTTTCGCTCCTGAAACGTGTGAATCTCAATGGGTTCGAAGTTGTGGTTGCCGAGCTACCTGCAAGAAAGTCACAGGGTGGTTGTACCACCAAGGACCCTCCAACGGTCAAGTTAGACTAGAGATCTGTTCACACCATCATATTGCATTATTATATTCCACATTCTTATTCGTTTTTATAAATAAACAGGTGCTTTTGACGCATGTCTGCTACATATTACAGGTTACAGGTTCTTGGACAGAAAACGATGAAAAGACGATGCAAAAGTGGACTTTGACCAACAAACAGAAGACTCTTGATCAAGCCTACATCAAAGATAAAATTCACAAAGTACAAGACAATGCAAGGTCCAAGATTACAAAGTGAACGGTTAAAAGTCCACCGCAATTGTTCACTGGAGATCTGGAAGAAACATAGAAGCTATTTTAATAAAAGAACCAAATAATAAGGAAACCCAAAAACAGAAGAGCCAACAAAGGAAATTTCAAGGCCCAATACTTCCTTTTAAAGAGACGGAGATATAAAATTTTACCAAAATTTGGAGTCTACTTTGACTAGGTCTTCCTAAGGATATTTTGGTAAATGTAGACGTGCGAATCAATTGTAAGCTAGGGTTTCCTATCCTCTATAAATAGGAACTCTAAATCATTGTAAAGGCCATGCCTCCCTATGCCTCTTTCTATGAATAAAATTTAGATTTCTTTTGGAGAGCATCGATGCCTCTTTTCACTTCATGAATTCAGATCAGACAACCCTGCGTTGATATTTGGAGAGAGCCATGTGTAAAGTAAGTAGTTAATTTAAATTCTTGCCCTAGATAATTTTTCATTCTCTGCCCTAGATAAATGTTTTTAAATTCCCTAATGAGCGAGTAGTCTCCTCGCTTGTTAGGGTTAGCTTTGGGGAAGGCTTTGAGAGATGAGATCTCTCATCCCTTTCTTGCCCATCATACCTTTTTATAGGACTCCATGCATACACGTACACACCGCGTCCTACGGCACCCTATCCCTCGAGGTAGCGGTGATACCGTAGTATAAAGGCCCGGTTGCGCGTGTTTTCCATGGAGGTTAGGGTAAGGATCTCTAAAGGAAGGACAAGAACCTAGAGGAAGGAACAGCTTCCCGAATGGATCTAATCCCCTTTATTGATAATTACCATAACTCCTCTTAGATCCTAATTTGGGTATAGAAAGCGTTGAGATTTATTTACATTTCCAAACCATTCCTAAACCTAGCCCTAGCAAGATTTAGATCTAAATAATCTTAGTATAGATAGATTTAGTTTTTAGATTTAATAATCAATCCGAACACCCATCGGAATTAACTCGTTTGAGCGATTAGAAAATTCACAACATCCATGTGGACCGACCTGTACTCACCGGCTAGCTGCAAAGCGATGCCGTTCTTGATTGCGGTTATAGATAGTTTTTGAGATCAAATCAAATGGCGCCGTTGCCGGGGATGGCGTGCTATTTCCTTTTTGCGATTTCAAGTTAATCTAAAATTAGAAAAATCATAAAAACTGAAAAATCAAAAAATATAAAAATATATCATCTGTTATTTTTGGAAAGGGTATCTTTATGTGAATTTTGCAAGATTTACAAGCAACTTCGGATCTGAAAATTTCCAGAAAGCGAAACAGAAAACAAAATATCAAAACAGAAGGGGACTTCAAAATCAGAGCAGCAGAATTTTTCCAGAGACCCGAGCCCTCCATCGCGCCGCGCTTCCGCCGCTCAAACCTATCTCAGACCGCTGAACCGCGGCCGTCTGGTCAAATCAGAAGTTCAGAAAATTTCTTGGGACCCGCGCCGACTACCTGGCCCCGGAATCACGGTGGGACCCCCCCTTTGGCCGCGGAAAGGCCGCATGTTGGTGTCCTCAGCTCGTCAAAATTGCTCTGTAAGCCCCTCTGTTCTTTCTCTGGAAATCTAGATATATCTTTTCTGAAAAATTCCTGTAGGATTCTGTGCGCTTTAAAAATCTTTTCCCTTCCAAATAACAAGTCTTGTGTAGGATTTTTGCGCCTCGCTTAACATAGAAATTGATTGCAAGTAATATTTTCTGTTTGCATATCTTTTCTCGAAAATCTTTTTGCAAAAGAGAAATTTCCAAATATATAGCAAACGGAAAAAGGAATTTTTTTAACAACTTGCACATTTTTGCCGCTAGGAAATCCTTGCACCACCCAACCTTCCTTTTTTTCCCCTTTCGTCTAACATGAATTGTTATGCAGGATTCTTTGTGATATGCTTAACATAATAATTGTTTGCAAGTAATCTTTCCTGTTTGCATATCTTTTATCAAAAATCATTTTGCAACAATTTCCAAATAAAGAAAAAAGAAAAAGGAAAAATCTTTTTTAACAATTTGCAAATTTTTGTCACTAAGAAATCCTTGCACCACTTACATTCTTTTCCCCTTTCTTCTATCATGGGTACCCCACATCATAAATCTCTTGCCGAACTTTGGTATTCCGAACCTAACTTTGCTTCGTACGCCAATTGTTTCGGTCGATTTAAAGAAAATCCTTACATGCCAAAAATATCTTTGAAAGATCAAATAGAAGCGTCTAGGAGAACCAGTTCGACTTTGCAACCCACTTTGTGTCAACCAAGTCAACCTTTACCACCTTCATATGTTGATACGACTTTTTCAAGTCCTGCTGTAACTCCTAAACCGATGTCCATTGCTGAGCATATTGCTCAATCTCGTAGCCGATCTTTCACTTCTCTCCATACATCTAGTTGTAGGAATCAACAAGTCCATCCACCTTTTTATCCACATGTTGACCCTACTCCTGTCCAACCATCCAATTCCTACCAGTTCTACCCGACTTTCCCACCTTCACTAGACACTGTTTCTACACAGCCATTAAGGAGTTTCACATATCCAAACAATTTCGAATGTTTTACCGAAACCCCATTCACAAACCATGTCTAGTTCGGAACAGTCGTTGGAGGCGTACATTGCAGCAACAAACAAAATGATTAGGAATGTGGATGCGTCCATTGCCACATTTATATAACCTAGTGAACCGGTAGCTAGTTTCCCGCTAGCTCCAAATTTTTCAATGTATGAGGAGGCGGTTGGACAGAGTGCGAATTTGAGAGGATTTCCAAATCAAACCTACCCTTACCCAATTAAAGCCCACAACTCCAGTTTTCCATCGAATGTCCTAAATGATTCACAAGTTCAAAATAAAAACGAGTTGTGTGATTTTGTAGTGCTTGATTTGCCAAATTGTGAAGAACCCCTTTCGAGTGAAACCACACTTAATCTTTTCGATCTTTACACCTCCACTCTAGAACCTAAATCGATAAATATCCATCCTTTTGATGAGGTGTCAGAAAAAATTGATTTTCACTTGATTGAGGATATAGACGCCGGGAATATTTCGGATGATGAATCTGTCGATTTGATTGAAATTTTATGCCCAATTCATCATCCCGAGTCATTAGATGTTTCTCCCGAACTTCATATGCGTCTTGATTTTGATGATAATGGCATGGATGAGTTAAATATTGAGGAGAATTATGAGGATAGTATTGAGGAGAATATTGAGGAAATTATTGAGGATGAACCAGTTTTAGTTGATGAGTCGGATTTTCCAATTCATAATGTCCCTTCCACTGATTGTGTACACTCTCCTAAGTCTTTAACTGATACCCTTCCTCACTCACTTCCCTCCGTCCTCGTTCCGACCTTGCAAGAGACCGTTACGCTTTCATCTCCAATACCAAATTCGACGTACCCATGTTTGCTTACGAATCTTGAGGGATTTAATCTCATTTTTTCGCGGGTTGATAGGTTAGCACAATCGCTTTTTACACATCGATCATTACAAATTGTGCTAATTTATACACTCCATCCCCACCATCAAGTTCGTATTCCCACTTTCTTTGGTTCTTCTAATCTTCCTTTACTGATACCGAATGTTGATGAATCACAATCTGATATTTTGAGTTCGGTAATTTTCAATTGGACCTTCGATGAAAGTTCGAAAATATTTTCGCCGACGAACTCGCATTCTTAAACGATACGAATTTTGTGATTAATCAACCTCCACTCGAAGAGGTCGAACCACTACTATTTCTTTTTCCCTTCCGTCATTCTTCTCCTCCACCGAGACCGTATACCGTTTCTACCTCCACACGGTCTCGTGTGCTTCTCATCTCTTTTCTTTCCACTCCATTCTTTCACCAACTCGACCATTACCACGATAAGATTTTTGAATGGTTGGTGCTAACTTTTGGCTTGTGTAAGGCCTTGCTTAAGTTTGGGGGGGGAACCTTATTGTATATATATTTTTGTTTTTCTTTTAACAATAAAAATAAAAAAAATAAAATAAATTAAAAATAAAATAAATTTTTTTTATAAATAAATAAACAGGGGAATGCCGACAATTTTGACCCTCTTGGTGTAGCATGACAGTGAGGACACTGTCAAGTTTAAGTTTGGGGGTATGCTCGGTAAGTCTTCTTTCTTCGCATTCATATGTATATTTTTGCATTTGCATACTTATTTAAAACCCATAAAAATTTGAAAAATTTCAAAAATTATAAAAATTTATGTATTCAATTTTGGCCATATTTGACTTGAGTTTGATAAAAAGGTTAACTAACTAGGAACAACTAGATCTTAGACTTAGTAAATTAAAAACCCTAAAAATAACCTTTCTTAAAGTTTAACGGTAGAAATTATATGTCTTTGTAGTTTATTTAGAAATAGGCAAATTTTGAGTTCACTTCTTGGGCTAAGTCGAAACAAAGGAAAAGTATTGATATCTTTATTAGAGTATAAGTTTGAAAAATAGTTCCTACCTTAAATCTAGATTCTGAAAATGTATACCCTACAAACCGCACAATCACGCACCTTGAAACTTGGAATAGTAGAAGAGACCTTGAAATGCTCTTGTCTAAAGTTCTTAGTACGAAGAAAATGAAATGAAAAAAAATATACAAAGTGTGAATAAAGAAAAAAAATGAACACTGATTTTTGTGATTACTTAAGGCTAAAAAATAGAAAAATATTTAGCGAGGGTGCTTCATCACCTAGTGCCTTAGACCAACTGGTTTGGGAGTCACTGCTAAAACCTTGGGTGTTGCAAGACTAGGAATTACGCTTTAAAGGGCAAACGCATTTTGTAATCGGTCGTTGGTACCTCAAGAAGTATTAACTAACACATGAAGGATGTGTAAGCAAAATTCAATTAAAAATTCACCAATTAAGAAGTGCTTTGGACAACGGACAAGAGTATGATTGCTTGATTTGAATTTCCAAGTGTAGGGGTGATTTATACACATACGAAGGGGTATGTGATTGGAGTTTAGATGAGAGAAAGGAATGAAGAATAGAACTTATATCTTTAGTAGAGTTGATAGAAATTCCTAAGTGGAGATGGAACCCTAGAAGGAAAACTTAAAAGATGCCGAAAGCTAAGTAAGTCTATAGAACATATATAATCTTAAGTTAAATGATGAGGAAGTGTGAAGAATATGGGTGGATAATTTACGAGTCGACGATAATAGAATTCCTTGTTAGAAAACCTAATTGGAGAATTAAAGTCGGAAAGCCAAATTGATAGGATTTTGTGGGTGTAATCTGCTGAAAACCCTCAGGAGACAACACTCCTCCTACTAGGGACACCAAGAGGTTTAACGGCTTGTTGCTCGAGCTCGGTGCAATCGCGTTTCCCTGCGAAAGTGCGGTTAGGTTTTTGTAGAGAATAAAAAATAAGTTTGCTCGAGGACGAGCAAAAGATAAGTTTGGGGAATTTGTTCACACCATAATATTGCATTATTATATTCCCCATTCTTATTCGTTTAATAAATAAACAGGTGCTTTTGACGCATGTCTGCTACATATTACAGGTTACAGGTTCTTGGACAGAAAACGGTGAAAACGATGAAAAGACGATGCAAAAGTGGACTTTGACCAACAAACAGAAGACTCTTGATCAAGCATACATCAAAGATAAAATTCACAAAGTACAAGGCAATGCAAGGTCCAAGATTACAAAGCGAACGGTTAAAAGTCCACCGCAATTGTTCACTGGAGATCTGGAAGAAACATAGAAGCTATTTTAATAAAAGAACCAAATAATAAGGAAACCCAAAAACAGAAGAGCCAACAAAGGAAATTTCAAGGCCCAATACTTCCTTTTAAAGAGACAGAGACATAAAATTTTACCAAAGTTTGGAGTCTACTTTGACTAGGTCTTCCTAAGGATATTTTGGTAAATGTAGACGTGCGAATCAATTGTAACCTAGGGTTTCCTATCCTCTATAAATAGGAACTCTAAATCATTGTAACGGCCATGCCTCCCTATGCCTCTTTCTATGAATAAAATTTAGATTTCTTTTGGAGAGCATCGATGCCTCTTTTCACTTCATGAATTCAGATCTGACAACCCTGCATTGATATTTGGAGAGAGCCATCTGTAAAGTAAGTAGTTAATTTAAATTCTTGCCCAGGTAATTTTTCATTCTCTGCCCTAGATAAATGTTTTTAAATTCCCTAATGAGCGAGTAGTCTCCTCGCTTGTTAGGGTTAGCTTTGGGGAAGGCTTTTGAGAGATGAGATCTCTCATCCCTTTCTTACCCATCATACCTTTTTATAGGACACCATGCATACACGCACACACCGCGCCCTACGGCACCCTATCCCTCGAGGTAGCAGTGATACCGTAGTATAAAGGCCCGGTTGCGCGTGTTTTCCATGGAGGTTAGGGTAAGGATCTCAAAAGGAAGGACAAGAATCTAGAGGAAGGAACACCTTCCCGAATGGATCTAATCCCCTTTATTGATAATTACCATAACTCCTCTTAGATCCTAATTTGGGTATAGAAAGCGTTGAGATTTATTTACATTTCCAAACCATTCCTAAACCTAACCCTGGCAAGATTTAGATCTAGATAATCTTAGTATAGATAGATTTAGTTTTTAGATTTAATAATCAATCTGAACACTCATCGGAATTAACTCGTTTGAGCGATTAGAAAATTCACAACATCCCTGTGGACCGACCCGTACTCACCGGCTAGCTGCAAAGCGACGCCATTCTTGATTGCGGTTATAGATAGTTTTTGAGATCAAATTAAATGGCGTCGTTGCCGGGGATGGCGTGTTATTTCCTTTTTGCGATTTCAAGTTAATCTAAAATTAGGAAAATCATAAAAACTGAAAAATCAAAAAATATAAAAATATATCATCTGTTATTTTTGGAAAGGGTATCTTTGTATGAATTTTGCAATATTTACAAGCAACTTCGGATATGGAAATTTTCAGAAAGCGAAACAGAAAACAAAATATCAAAACAGAAGGGGACTTCAAAATCAGAGCAGCAGAATTTTTCCAGAGACCCGAGCCCTCCATCACGCCGCGCTTCCGCCGCTCAAACCTATCTCAGACCGCTGAACCGCGGCCGTCTGGTCAAATCAGAAGTTCAGAAAATTTCTTGGGACCCGCGCCGACTACCTGGCCGCGGAATCGCGGTGGGACCCCCCCTTTGGCCACAGAAAGGCTGCATGTTGGTGTCCTCAGCTCGTCAAAATTACTCTGTAAGCCCCTCTGTTCTTGCTCTGGAAATCTAGATATATCTTTTCTGAAAAATTCCTGCAGAATTCTGTGCGCTTTAAAAATCTTTTCCTTTCCAAATAACAAGTCTTGTGCAGGATTTTTGCGCCTCGCTTAACATAGAAATTGATTGCAAGTAATATTTTCTGTTTGCATATCTTTTCTCGAAAATCTTTTTCCAAAAGAGAAATTTCCAAATATAGAGCAAACGGAAAAAGGAAATTTTTTTTTACAACTTGCACATTTTTGCCGCTAGGAAATCCTTGCACCACCCAACCTTCCTTCTTTTCCCCTTTCTTCTAACATGAATTGTTATGCAGGATTCTTTGTGATATGCTTAACATAATAATTGTTTGCAAGTAATCTTTCCTGTTTGCATATCTTTTATCAAAAATCTTTTTGCAACAATTTCCAAATAAAGAAAAAGGAAAAAGGAAAAATCTTTTTTAACAACTTGCAAATTTTTGTCACTAAGAAATCCTTGCACTACCTACATTCTTTTCCCCTTTCTTCTATCATGGGTACCCCACATCATAAATCTCTTGCCGAACTTTGGTATCCCGAACCTAACTTTGCTTCGTACGTCAATTGTTTCGGTCGATTTAAAGAAAATCCTTTCATGCCAAAAATATCTTTGAAAGATCAAACAGAAGCGTCTAGGCGAAGACGGAGTTCCTCTTAAGCGGAAGAGGAAGGTCTCTCGTGCGCAGCCAACGGAGGTTCCGGAGGGGACTCCCGTGCAGGAGGGGGACATCCAGTTCGTGGCCCCGTCGGGGCTTTCCGTTGCCGCCAGCCTTCTTGCTGGTATGGAGGAGTCGGCCGGGGGCCAGATGCCGTGGGGGACCTTGAGGGCCCTAATGGCGGCTATCGCACAGGAGGCGGTTCAGGTATGTACTCCCTCATGTGTTACTTCAAGCGACCTTTCTTAGTTCGGGTGTTTTTAAGTTTCTTTGCCATTTTTCGCCAGGTCCTTCAGCACTGCGCCCTTGTTACTCGTATGGAAGCCGAGGGGGCTATTCGGGCTGCGAGGTCAGCAGAAGAGTCTTCTTCGGAGGTCGAGGGTCTGCGACTCGAGCTGCGTCTGGAGAGGGGGAGGTCGATCGTCCTCAAAGCCCGGTCAGAAGCCACGGATCTCACCGTTTCAAAGTGCCGGGAGTCCTATCGCTACCTAAGTGAGTCCCACCAGGTCGTCGAGGAGAAGTTGGTGGAACTGGCCGATTGCTTTGAGGCCACGAAGAGGGAGAGGGATGCAAGCAGGCGGGATGTCGAGGCGGCGCTTCAGGCCACGGAGCTTGCCGAGATCCGAGCTAAAAAGGCGGTGGCTAATTATAAGGGGTCGGACCAGTTTTACGTCGACCTCAGCGAGGCCTCCGCCGTTGCGTGGAATAAAGCTTTTGATGCCGTCAAGGAGCAGCTTCCGGAGTTTGCCGACGGTGAGCTTCGAGCTCGGGTCCCACTTTCAGTGGTCATGCCCCCCGTCGACAGTGATGAGGGAAGCGAGGTCTGGGTCGTGCTTGCGGCCAGAACTTCCCTTTTGTAAACCTTCGGGTAATTTGATAAAGCTGGGGAGCCCATAATACCCTTGTAAAGACCCTTGGTTTTGTGAATATTTTTTTTTGTTTTTGCCGTAGTGTTTGTGCTCGTATTTTCTTTTATTGGTAAGCACTCGTATTTGCGCAGCACTGCCTTCGTTTTATGTCGGTTCTTTGTCTAGCGATCGCACCTCGAGTTGAATCTGTTCGTTTGCCGAGCGTACAAAGACCGGTGCGAAGACGGTATCTCCATAGCCCCGAAGTCGAGATGGAGATTGCTTAGACGTAGAACCGGATGCCTCTTGGTGAGGTAATGTTCCGTAGCGTAGGAGGGGCCGTAAGTGGCCTACTAAGGATGGCCGAGTAGGGTAGCTGCCCGGGGCTCTTGGAGATGGCTTTGATCCCTGGTCTGTTGGGGTAGAGAGCTACCAGCTAGGGATAACCGAGCAAGGGAGGGCCCGGTTGCCTCTTGCGAGGGCTTTGATCCTTAGTCGTTGGAGGGGCCGTAATTGGCCAACTAAGGATTGTAACGGTCGAGATTTCTAATAAAATAACTCCTATTTTAAATTCTTAGAGTCCAGTGGTTATTTACGTATTTTGTGGGTAAAAGGATGTTTTTGAAGAAACTAGTATTAATAATTTTCAAAGCATTGAATAGGATTAAAAGAATTTTCTAAAATCTATTTATTGTTTTTATAGGCTTAAAATATTTTAATAAAATTTTATAATGCCTTAAAATAATCTGCATATTTTTATTATCAATTAAAGTAATTAATTCGTAATTAATAATATTTTAAAGGATAAATTAGATATTATATAATTTTAATAACTAGCTAAAACGTTAGGAATGGATATATTATTTAGTTTTAGCCCAAAATTATTTTTATACTAAAGATAATAATAAAATATATTTTCTGAAAATTTTCCTTAATTTTCCCGTATTTTAAAATATTTTTAACAAATTTTAAAAACCAAATTCAATTTATAAAATAATAAACAGTTATTATTTTTATATAAAAAAAAGAAATTAAATTAATCCTTTTAACCTGGACCGTTGGATCACAAGATCCAACGGCCCAGAACCCTCTATCGGCCCCCACGTGGTGGGGACCACGCGAAAGCGCGTGATCCCCACACGCGCGGGCACGAGGCGACGCGTGGCGCTGGGCGGCGACGTGACGGTGCGCCCTGGGCCGTTGGATGCAGATCCGACGGCCAGGATCCTCTGGCGGCGGGCGAATCATTAACTGATGATTCGCAAATCATGGGCAATCATTGGCGGCGCGGATTTTGATAGGATTTTAACCGATATTTTGGATTTTATGGTTATTGAAAAAACCTATAAATAAACCTTTCAAACACTGATTTCTCACGCTTTAGAACTCCAAAAAATCTAAAAAAATACCCACACCTTCGTATCGACGACCCCGACGCTACGGCTCCACCCAATCGCCGAGAAAAAATCTGAGCGTAGAGCTACTGAGGATTTTGTACACGCCTAAGTTTTCAACCTTTCGGCATCCGACTCAAACAAGAGGTAGGATCCGCCTCTCTTCCTTTTTTCTGTCGCCTTATTCTTTTCTCAATAACCTAGTTCTAAGTTCTAATCATCAACCCCTTATTTAAAATGTTGTTATAATATTCGTGCATGTCTATTCCTTGTACCCTCAACAATGATAATGTTAACCCATGTTTTAAAACGGTGTTTAATTACCTCTGTACACAAAAAATATATTGCACTCTCATACTACCTGAAATCTGAAATGCTTAATGTCATAACCCATGAATTGTCAATTCACCTTTGACATACCCACACTTACCCATACTATCAAAATGATCTCGAAATAGATTACTTCCACAAAATACCCTCATTTAATTAAAATGTTATATTTGTTTAAAATATCCATAAGAGATAAGATATGTGAAATAAATATTTTAGATACGACATACATATATTTTACTTACACTTTTTCATCAACTACTATAATGTGCTTAAACCCCCTTCAACCTTTTTAAAGAAGAAAATACTAAATTTAAATAACGGCTTATGGTTTTTCCAAAACGAACGTATTTTCTAAAACGTTATCCCGAATCTAAAACACTATAATTTCATAAAATTATTAATTTTATTTAAATACCTCGACCTTTATTGAAGAGCCATTTTTCAACAAGGACCATAATCCGTATAACGATATCTTTTCAAAAGGAATATTTAAAACCTTATTAAAAGAAAATTTTCAAATAACACTAATCTAGGACAAAGGAAAGGTTGTAGGCATCGGTTGTTTATCTAAACCAGACTTTGTGGTGCCTAGGCTAGATAAGTGGGAAATGGAATTTTAAAAGGCCCGTCTCACAGTGATTCGTGAGTGGATCCCACTTTCTTTACTTGTGCTTACGTGGCCACAATTGGCGGTGAAGAGGCGATTTGAGAATCTCACAACTTGCCCTTTAAAACAGTTAGGAACAGTCTAGTTTTTCAAATAAAATCTCTTACAACTTGTCCTTATAAAAATCTCTTGCAAAAGATTTTCAAATAAACACCACAACCTTTTATCGAAAGGATATTTTTCCGTAAAACATTATGTTTTTCCAAAATGATAAATATTCCAAATCTCATGGTTTTTCTTAGAAGTAATAAAAGATAATTAAACACTATTATTGTTTTTACTAAGCAATCCCTAAGATGACACGAAGTACTATATGAACTTTAGAAAATAAAACGAGTGGTTGTGGAAGGCCATATTAAACGAGATCAATACTTTTAAAAATAAATATCCAGTTTATGACATACTTGACATATACAAAACATGATACGGTTAGGGTTAGAATGCGCGGACCTAGGTATGGAATACAAATATGAAGATCCCGATATTCCGGGTGACCAGTTCAATATATGGGCGACTATACTTATATGAAGATCCCGATATTCCGGGTGACCAGTCCAATATATGGACGACTATACAAATATGAAGATCCCGATATTCCGGGTGACCAGTCCAATATATAGGCGACTATACTTATATGAAGATCCCGATATTCCGGGTGACCAGTCCAATATATGGGCGACTATACTTATATGAAGATCCCGATATTCCGGGAGACCAGTCCAAATATGGACGACTATACAATATAGAAATTCCATACCTAGAGGTATACGCACTAACTCTAATTCGTCCGAATCTTTATACTGAATCACGGGGATGGGTAGTTTGATTAGGCAAGGAGATTCGGAACTCGGATTCCCCTACTACTCGATCATAATTCCGGGAAGTGAAACGGTACATTTCACTTCCCCAGTTGTTGTTCCGTGGTCACAACGGAATAATCGCGAGTATCCGGACCCTTGTTTAACAAACTAATACGAACTTTTACTTTCGCCTATACTTCCTACTACTTATCCACGTATAATTTAGAACTTACTCATGCTTATATATACTTCTCTTCAAAACGTCTTAAGTTTGAGCATTTCAAACATTTACACCCCTTACTTTATGTCTGCATGCATACATCATACTCATATATACACCTGTTCATTTTTATACTCCTATTTCCTTATGAGGCAATCCTACCCGAGTATAACTCGCTGACGGACCTTCCTTTTCTTCCTCTATCTTTGGAATGTCCGTCAGATAAGAATGAGTATTATGGCGAAGATGAAGGTGTGTAGCCAACTTATGAAGATTATGCAGACTGGACGATGGAAGATTAGCTAGATTTAATTTTTGTCGTTTGCCCATATATTTAGGGCTTTTTGTTTCTTCTCGATGTAATTAAACTACTTAGTTTATTTAACCTTTTCTTTTGGGATGTAATAAAGTTTGGTTAATGAAAATAAATGCCTTTCGCTTTTATTATTTTTGTTTTGGTACACATCCTGCATGTTAAATATTCATACGCTTAACGTAACTGTATTGAATAGACCACCTTCAATACAGTTAGGTTGCGGACCATACCACGTCATCCTTCTCCTTCTTTTGGGAAGCGGGGCATGACAGGTTTTTGTGGTAGCCCATGCGGGTCCTCTTGTGTACTAAAATGAAACCATTAACTGACTTATTATATTTGTGAATCTCATCCATCTATACCGATATCATAGTTTTCCTATGTCCCTTGTCCCTTCCTTGACATTCTGTACCCTGACCATGACCTTTCCTTCTGGTCATGGCAAATCTTTCCAACGAGGATAACATGTCCGATATTACTTTTGAAGCTACATCTGGAGATTCAAACGACGAAGTCGTAGACTCTCAAGCGGTTTTCCGACAGCAACCCGGAAGACGAAGAAGTCGATGCTGCAACTCCGAAGTCTATGATGGCCAATGACTCCGAAGTCGAAGAAGAAGATCCCGTGGAAGAGGAGCATATAAAGGATGGGCCAGAAAAAGAGGCTCCTGCGGCGGGAGAGAATCCCATAGAATATGATCCGGATGAGGAGGCCCCTGCAAAAGAACAAAACCTTATAGAGGTGGAATCAGATAGCGAGGCTCCTGCCGAGAATGAGTCGAAGGACGAAGCTTTGGGTGAGGAGGAACTCGAGGCCGAAAAAACTCAGACAGTTGTCCCCGCAAGACACCATGGGAACGATAATACATTTCTTAGTGCGAGGGCCTATCACAACTTGTTGAACTCCCATAATCGAGATTAATAAGTCTTTTCCTTTTCTTTGGCCGAATAAAACGATGCATGTCCTTACTTTTCGGTTGTACTCTTCATATTGAAGTTGGATAATAAAATATTAGTTTCGAGCAAAAAAATCTCTCTTATGTCTCTTGCTATTAGTCTCTCTCTTGCATTAATTGTTGTTCTTCCATGCAAGTTATTATCTTGTCTCATCCCTCAGCCTGTTTGTAACCTAACATATTCTGATCATCAATGGCTGGACGACACCATGACCGCAACCGAAGGGGAAATGGAGTCAATGGAGCCGCTGCTCAGCAAGCAGCTATGCTACAAATACTACTGGAGCAACAGCAGCAGCAGACAACTGCCCTTCATCAGGAGCTACGAGAAAGTAGGATGCAGCAAGCAGAGATTTTAAGTAAGACACTAACCCCAGTTCCTCAAGTTCGGTGGGAGTGAAGCAGTTCAGATCACTCCAAGACTTTTTCGGGGGAGGAAACTCCCTTAGAAGCTGAGGAATGGCTCAAGGGAACAGTCAACGATCTCGGTGCCGTCCAAATTCCGAAGGACGCATGGGTGAACATCACTAAGATACAACTTACGGATAAGCCAGGATATGGTGGGAGGCAGAGGAAAGTAGATTGAAGGAGTCCATAGACTGGGAAACGTTCAAACAGCGTTTTGATACCAAGTATTTTCCAGTCGTGTCACACTTAAGGATGGAAAGAGAGTTTATACATTTCCAACGAGGGAGCATGTGGGATAAATCGGTGGACGAGTATGCTTCGGAGTTCGCAAAGTTAAGTCAGTTCGCGCATCATCTGGTGACAACCCCAGAACTTTATGCTAAGAGATTCCGGCAAGGATTGGACCTGAAGACGCAGTCCTCCATGTCTTCTGCTACTCTTTCGACTTATGATGAAATCTTAGAGGCGACATGAAACTTTGAAGACCTTCAGAGACGCATGAGGAAGGATGACCGTTTGTCTGGCATTAAGCAACCGGCCAATCAAATTCTTGGAGGATCATCTTCCAGATTCGACGGGAAACAACAAGCTAAGAGGCCAGCGGGACCAACAATCTTCGGAAAACCAGTCGTTATATGTAACCATTGTGGTAGGACCGGACACTAAAGGAGAGACTGTCGCATTTTAAACAAACTTTGCATAGTCTGTGGGTCTCCGGATCATGCCATTGGGGACTGTCCTCAGAGAAGGAGACAATCAGTCCCCGTCAACAAGCCGTCTAATTATGGGGAACCAACACAGGGAAACTGGCCACTTTCCACCACTAAACCAACCGATCAAGGGGCATCACCAAAGGGACCACCCTTGTCATCACAGGAGCGTGTTTTTCAGCAAGCACAGAGGAATAGACCTAAACGCCAGACTTTCACCATGACAGCCGAGAAGGCTGATACCACGTGGCAAGACAGCAGAGATACTCTTTTTTTTTCAACATTTCTTTTGATACCATGCTTACTTATCTTTCAATGCAAACTCTTAGTTGGACTCACCATAATTCCTCTAGTTTTCCTAATTTCGACTAATTGCCTTTATATTATATCTCTCAAGTCTTCTATCAATTCACAACTTTCCTTCAACTTCCAAACTTTTCCATCTGGAAGTAACTACTGATTTTACATTTTTCCAATTCCTTATACTTAAACCCTTCAGAGACTTTCCATGTATCAAGTGATACACCAACTCACGGGAGCGACACATGCAGCAAAGAGGATTCCTGATAGCGTTACTGATTTTCGTGCATACTAGTGGCTACTCCTTTGAAAATTTTAAATATGAAATTATTCAAAGGAGAGTAGATCGTAACTATCACAACCATTCTTGCCATTCATAGCGAACCCAGAAGCTTTAAACATCCACAACGATTTTTCGGAGAAGGGACTTGGTGATGTGACGTATCAGCGTGGCGATATGGTCGCATATGCGTCAAGATAATTAAAGGTGCATGAGCGAAACTACCCAACGCACGATTTAGAACTTACCGCGGTTGTTTTCGCACTCAAGATTTGGAGGCATTATTTATTGGGTGAGAGGGTAGATATTTACACCGATCACAAGAGCTTGAAGTATATCTTCACCTAGAAGGAACTCAATGTGAGGCAGAGGAGATGGCTGGAAGTAATGGCAGATTTCGACGTAAATTTACAATACCATCCAGGAAAGGTGAATGTAGTCCCGGACGCTTTGAGTCGCCAACCAATGATTTCGAGTCTGACTACTCATTGGAGAAATCATCAAGATCTTAATGAACTAGAGACCGAGTTGATAATACCGGAATGCTTACATCCTTCATGAATTTGCAAATTCACTCAACATTAGTCGAACGGATCAAGACCGCTCAAATGGAGGGCCCGAGGTTGCGAAGGATCAGAGAACAAGTGGACGCAAATCTGCGGACGGACTTCATCATCCATGAAGATGGTTCTTTGAGATATGGATGCAGAGTCTGTGTACTTAAGGGGGAGATGAGAGAGGAATTATTAAAAGAGGCACATAGTTCTCCATACTCTGTTCATCCGGGAGGAACAAAGATGTACAAGGACCTCAGACAAAACTATTGGTGGCATGGGATGAAGCGGGAGATAACCAAGAGTGTATCCAAATGTCTTGTTTGCCAACAAGTAAAAGCCGAACACCACAGGACGGCAGGTCTATTACAGCCATTACCAATATCCGAATGGAAATGGCAAAACATTACTATGGATTTTGTTACCGCACTCCCTCACAGCTCTAAGGGAAACGATGCTGTATGGGTGATTGTGGACCGACTCACCAAGTCGGCGCATTTCATTCCTTTTCGAGTGGGTCAATCAACCGAAAGCCTTGCAAGAAAAGGTATATGGAGGAGATTGTCAGATTGCACGGCGTACCGATTTTGCATCGTGTCCGACCGAGATACACGTTTCAGATCTCAGTTTTGGCAAAGCCTACAAGAGAGTCTGGGCATGAATCTGAGTTTCAGTACCGCCTACCATCCTCAGACCGATGGCCAATCAGAAAGGGTTATTCAAATTCTCGAAGCCATGCTCCGGGCCTGTATGTTGGATTTTAAAGGATTTTGGGAAGATCACCTGCACTTGGTAGAGTTTGCTTACAACAATAACTACCAGTCTAGTAGCGGCATGGCGCCTTTCGCCGCTTTGTATGGACGAAAGTGTAGGTCATCGTTAAGTTGGGACGATGTTGGGGATCGGGAACTTCTAGGCCCCGAGATAATTGTCGAGACAGTGGAGGTGATAAGAACCATCAAAGAACAATTACGCATAGCACAAGATTGGCAGAAGCATTGGGCAGATACGAAAAGAAGTCCATTAGAGTTCCAACCAGGAGAACACGTGTTTCTGAAGATTTCTCCTAACCGGGGAGTGATACGTTTTGGGAAACGCGGGAAACTGAGCCCACGGTTCATAGGTCCCTTCGATATTCTCGAACGAGTTGGAGAGATTGCGTATCGTCTAGCCTTGCCCCTTCTCTGGAAGGCGTACACAACGTTTTTCATATCTCTCAATTGAGGAAATATGTCAGCGACCCCGGTCACGTTTTGGATCATTCTGAAATCACCGGGGGGACTGACCTAACCTATGAACAGCAACCGGTGAAGATCCTAGATCGGAAGGAAAAGATTTTGAGAGACAATACGATCAGATTGGTTAGGGTCATATGGAGGAAGGACTCTCCCGGAGAGTCCACGTGGGAAAGAGAAGACGAGGTGAGAGAACGATATCCTCACCTATTTGAAGCTTTCCTCTCTCTCCTTTTGACCTACCTTCTGAATTTCGGGGACGAAATTATTCTAAGGAGGGTAGATTGTAACGGTCGAGATTTCTAATAAAATAACTCTTATTTTAAATTCCTAGAGTCGAGTGGTTATTTACGTATTTTGTGGGTAAAAGAATGTTTTTGAAGAAACCGGTATTAATAATTTTCAAAGCATTGAATAGGATTAAAAGAATTTTCTAAAATCTATTTATTGTTTTTATAGGCTTAAAATGTTTTAATAAAATTTTATAATGCCTAAAAATAATCTACATATTTTTATTATCAATTAAAGTAATTAATTCGTAATTAATAATATTTTAAAGGATAAACTAGATATTATATAATTTTAATAACTAGATAAAACGTTAGGAATGGATATATTATTTAGTTTTAACCCAAAATTATTTTTATACTAAAGATAATAATAAAATATATTTTCTAAAATTTTTCCATAATTTTCCCATATTTTTAACTATTTTTAACAATTGTTTTAAAACCAAATTCAATTTTTAAAATAATAAACAGTTATTATTGTTTATAAAAAAGAAGAAATTAAATTAATCCCTTTAACCTGGACTGTTGGATCACAAGATCTAACGGCCCAGAACCCTCTGTCGGCGCCCACGTAGTGGGGACCACGCGAAAGAGCATGATCCCCACACGCGCGGGCACGAGGCGACGCGTGGCGCTGGGCGGCGACATGACGGTGCGCCCTGGGCCGTTGGATGCAGATCATGGGCAATCATTGGCAGCGCGGATTTTGATGGGATTTTAACCGATATTTTGGATTTTATGGTTATTGAAAAAACCTATAAATAGACCTTTCAAACATTGATTTCTCACTCCTCAGAATTCCAAAAATTCTGAAAAAAATACTCACGCCTTCGTATCGACGACGACGACGCTACGGATCCACTCAATCGCCGAGAAAAAATCTGAACCTGGATCTATTGAGGATTTTGTACACGCCTACGTTTTCAACCCTTCGGCATCCGACTCAAACCAAAGGTAGGATCCCCATCTCTCCCCTTTTTCTGTCGCCTTCTTCTTTTCTCAATAACCTAGTTCTAACTTCTAATCATCAACCCCTTATTTAAAATGTGGTTATAATATTCGTGCATGCCTATTCCTTGTACCCTCAATAATGATAATGTTAACCCATGTTTTAAAACGGTGTTTAATTACCTCTGTACACAAAAATATATTGCACTCTCATACTACCTGGAATATGATATTCTTAATGTCATAACCCATGAATTGTCAATTCACCTCTGACATACCCACACTTACCCATACTATCAAAATGATTTTTAAATAGGTTACTTCCACAAAATACCCTCGTTTAATTAAAATGTTATATTTGTTTAAAATATCCATAAGAGATAAGATATGTGAAATAAATATTTTAGATACGACATACAAATATTTTAGTTACACTTTTTTCATCAACTATTATAATGTTGTTAAACCCCCTTCAACCTTTTTAAAGAAGAAAATACTAAATTTAAATAACGGCTTTTGGTTTTTCTAAAACGAACGTATTTTCTAAAACGTTACCCCGAATCTAAAACACTATAATTTCATAAAATTATTAATTTCATTTAAATACCTCGACCTTTATTGAAGAGCCATTTTTCAACAAGGAACATAATACGTATAACGATATCTTTTCAAAAGGAATATTTAGTACCTTATTAAAAGGAAATTTTCAAATAACACCAATCTAGGACAAAGGCAAGGTTGTAGGCATCGGTCGTTTATCTAAACCAGACTTTGTGGTGCCTAGGCTAGACAAGTGGGAAAGGTAATTTTAAAAGGCCCGTCTCACGGTGATTTGTGAGTGGATCCCTCATTTCTTTACTTATGCTTACCTGGCCACAATTGGCGTTGAAGAGGCGATTTGAGGATTTCACAACTTTCTCTTTAGAACAGTTAGGAGCAGTCTAGTTTTTCAAATAAAACCTCTTTCAACTTGTCCTTATAAAAATCTCTTGTAAAAGATTTTCAAATAAACACCACAACTTTTTATCGAAAGGATATTTTTCCGTAAAACATTATGTTTTTCCTAAATGATAAATATTCTAAATCTCATGGTTTTTCTTAGAAGTAATAAAAGATAATTAAACACTATTATTGTTTTTAATAAGCAACCCCTAAGATGACACGAAGTACTATACGAACTTTAGAAAATAAAACGAGTGGTTGTGGAAGGCCATATTAAACGAGATTAATACTTTTAAAAATAAATTTCCAGTTTATGACATACCTGACATATACAAAACATGATACGGTTAGGGTTAGAATGCGCGGACCTAGGTATGGAATACAAATATGAAGATCCCGATATTCCGGGTGACCAGTCCAATATATGGGCGACTATACTTATATGAAGTGACCAGTCCAATATATGGGCGACTATACAAATATGAAGATCCCGATATTCCGGGTGACCAGTCCAATATATGGGCGACTATACTTATATGAAGATCCCGATATTCCGGGTGACCAGTCTAATATATGGGCGACTATACTTATATGAAGATCCCGATATTCCGGGTGACCATTCCAAAATATGGACGACTATACAATGTGGAAATTCCATGCCTAGAGATATACTCACTAACTCTAATTCGTCCGAACCTTTATACTGAATCACGAGGATGGGTAGTTTAATTAGGCAAGGAGATTCGGAACTCGGATTCCCCTACTACTCGATCATGATCTCGGGAAGTGAAACGGTACATTTCACTTCTCCAGTTGTTATTCCGTGGCCACAACGGAATAATCGTGAGTATTCGGATCCTTATTTAACAAACTAATACGAACTTTTACCTTCACCTATACTTCCTACTACTTATCCACGTATAATTTACAACATACTCATGCTCATATATACCTCTCTTCAAAACATCTTAAGTTTGAGCATTTCAAACATTTACACTCCTTACTTTATGTCTGCATGCATACATCATACTTATATATACACCTGTTCATTTTTATACTCCTATTTCTTTATAAGGCTATGCATACATCATACTTATATATACATCTGTTCATTTTTATACTCCTATTTCCTTATGAGGCAATCCTACCCGAGTATAACTCGCTGACGGACCTTCCTTTTCTTGCTCTATCTTTGGAATGTCCGTCAGATAAGAATGAGTATTATGGTGAGGATCAAGGTGTGAAACCAACTTATGAAGATTATGCAGACTGGACGATGGAAGATTAGCTAGATTTAATTTTTGCCGTTTGCCCACATGTTTAGGGCTTTTTGTTTCTTCTCGATATAATTAAACTACTTAATTTATTTTACTTTTTCTTTTGGGATGTAATAAAGTTTGGTTAATGGAAATAAATGCCTTTCGCTTTTATTATTTTTGTTTCGGTACATATCCTGCATGTTAAATATTCATACGCTTAATGTAACTGTATTGAATAGACCACCTTCAATACAGTTAGGTTGCGGACCATGCCACGTCATCCTTCTCCTTCTTTTGGGAAGCGGGGCGTGACAAGGATGGTGCCGAGCAGGATAGCTGCTCGTTGCCTCTTGGCGAGGGCTTTGATCCTTAGCGGTTGGAGGGGCCATAATTAGCCAACTAAAGATAGTGCCGAGCAGGGTAGTTGCTCGGTGCCTCTTGGCGAGGGCTTTAATCCCTGGTTTGTTGGGGTAGAGAGCTACCAGCCAGGGATAACCGAGAAAGGGCGGGCCCGGTTGCTCTTGCGAGGGCTTTGATCTTTAAGGATGGTCCGGGCAGGGTTACTGCCCGGTGCCTTTTGGCGAGGGCTTTGATCCCTGGCGTTGTATGGTAAGGAAGTTACCAGTCAGGGATAGCCGAGCAGGGTAGCTTCAGGACTGCCTCTTAGTGAGGGCTTTGATCCCTGGTTTGTTAGGGTAGGGAGCTACCTGCCAGGGATAACCGAGCAAGGGCAGGCCCGGTTGCCTCTTTTTGAGGGCTTTTCATTCTTAGTGCGGGAGGGACCGTAAGTGGCCTACTAAGGATGGCTGAGCAGGGTTAGTGCTCGGTGCCTTTTGGCGAGGGTTTTTTGTCCTTAAGGATGTCCAAGCAGGGTTGTTGCCCGGTGCCTCTTGGCATGGGCTTTGATCTCTGGCATTGTGGGGTAGGGAAGCTACCAGCCAGGGATAGCCGAGCAGGGTAGCTCCAGGGCTGCCTCTTGCGAGGGCTTTGATCCCTGGTTTGTTGGGGTAGGGAAGCTACCAACCAAAGATAGCCGAGCAAGGTAGCCGCTCGGCTGCCTCTATGCGAAGGCTTAGATCCCTGGCGTTGCAAGGTAGGGAAGCTATCGACCAGGGATGGCCGAGCAGGGTAGCTGCTCGGCTGCCTCTTCATGAGGGCTTCGATACCTGGCATGGTGGGGGCCGTGGGAGGCCTGCCAAGGATGAACCAAGCAGTAAAGCTGCTTGGTCGCCTCTTAGTGAGGGCTTAGATCCCTGGCGTTGTGGGGTAGGCGAGCTACCGGCCAGGGATAGCCGAGTAGGGTAGCTACTGGGCTGCCTCTTCGTGAGGGCTTTGGGAAGATGGAAAGTCGCGAGTGACACATGCCACGAACGTATAGAGAACGCGAAGCATTTTGGAATGTCGTGCCAGTTTCGTTACGTGGCGGCGTGGCATTGGGGAAGTTTTTGCGATTCCCAAGATTCGCGTTGGCATGACCGAGAATTCAGGTCCTTGTAGATTCTGCTTGAAGCTATAAGTAGGGAAGGAGATGGCAGTTCCTTTGGCACCGCTTACATTCAAGATGACTGGGCATGTGTATTTGATCGAAGAGATTATCACCTTTGGTGATGTCTCCTTGTACGATCAAACGATGTCCGAGGAGGGGTGCCGAAGAGTGGCTCGGCGTCTCGAGGGTCACTTCGTCCGTCTCCTACCTCGGCGGTCGTCCTTGCTCCAGCTCCTGATGTACGCGATCTGGAGGAGGTCCCAGGGTTCGACAGCCCCCTCACTGAGGAGCTTCTGGACGAGGCGCTTGACAAGGCGCATTCGATCTTCCTGTTCGGCCTCATCTTGAAGGCCAAGCACAACCGATCCTTGCTTCTGACTCTTGAATGTATCTAGATGAGGTACATTATGGGTCAAGGCTCAGCGAGCGGTTAGAAGGGCGCTTCCGTGGCGTCCCGGGTCTGCATGCAGCGTCGGCAGGAGCGAGCTGCAGCGGCTAGGGCCCGGTTGGCGGAGATTTACTCTGAATATCGCCAGGAGTACTTCCTTGATCCCGTTCCACCTCTTTTGTAACCCCCCTTTTTGTAAGGCTGAGGAGCCCAGAGTACCTTTTTGAATTAATAAGATTCCTTTTTTTGCAATGCTCTAGCGTTCGCCTCTTATTATTTAAGAAGAAAGAACCTTTTAGAAAAATTTACATTGCCTTTGAGAAAGGAGAGGTACACACTCGTAGGTATCCGTTTCATTGGTACAGCTTAAGCTTCTCAGCGTTGTAAGGCCGTGGAAACTTGCGGCCGTCCATATCCTGTAAGCGGTAGGCTCCGCTGGGAAGTACTTCGAAGACGAGAAAAGGACCGTCCTATTTCGGGGAGAACTTATGCAGCCTACCTTGATCGAAGGACTCGTTTTGCCGTAGGACCAGGTCTCCGGTCTTGAAGGAACGACGCTTGACTCGCGCGTTATAGTATCGAGTGGTTTACTGCTGATAGGTGGCAGCTCTGATTTGAGCCCGGTCCCGTTTCTCCAGCAAGATGTCCAGGTTGGTCCGCAGTGCCGCGGTGTTTACTTCATCGTCGAAGTGTTCGACCCGGTGACTGGGTAGCCCGATCTCTGCCGGGACCATCGCCTCGGTCCCGTAGCAGAGGCTGAAAGGGGTTTCCCCGGTGGGGGTCTTCTTTGACGTGCGCAGGGCCCATAAGACCCAGGGCAATTCCTCGACCCAACTGCCTTGGCGCCCCTCCAAGCGGGTCTGGAGACCCCGGAGGACATCCCAGTTGGTGACTTCGGCCTGCCCGTTGCATTGGGGGTGTGCGACCGCGGCGAACTTCATGAGGATATGATATTCGTTGCAGAAATCTTTCATCTCTCGTTCTCGAAGTTCGTCCCGTGGTCGGTGATGATACACCTCGGGATACCGAACCGGAGTATCAGGTTGTTCTGCAGGAACTTGATGGTCGTGGCAGCGTCCGGTTTTCTGATGGGGACGACTTCGATCCACTTTGTGAAGTAATCCACCGCGACGAGAACATATTTGTGCCCGCCCACGCCGGTAGGGAACTGGCCTATCATGTCCAATCCCCACTGGGCGAACGGCCACGAGGAGGTAAGTGCGGTCAGCTCGGTGGCCGGAAGGCGAGGTATGCTTCCGTGGAGTTGGCAGCTTCTGCATCTCCTAACGAGCTTCCGGGCGTCCTCGTGAATAGTTGGCCAGTAGCACCCCTGGAGCAATGCCTTTTGGATTAAGGTTCGGGCCCCTTGGTGTGCGTCGCCGACCCCTTCATGGATTTCACAGAGGACGTAGTCGGCTTCGTGGGGGTCGACGCACCGGAGCAGGGGGCTGAGTGAAGGATTTCTTGTAAAGGTTCTCATTGCTTCAGACGAAGTGACGGGTTTTGGCCCGGAGTAGGCGGGCTGCTCCCCGATCTTCTAGGAGCGTACCGTCTCTTAGGAATTCCACGATAGGCTTCCTCCAGTCCTGGATATCTTCCTGCGCTGTATACACATGAAGTATTGTCGCCTCATCTTCCATGCTGGGCTGTGGCAAGGTTTCGAAGAGGATAGACCGCTTGTTGTTGGCCGAGTAGGATGAGGCCGGCTTGCTCAGGGTGTTGGCTTGGGCATTGAGCTACCTGGGTTTTTGTTCTATCTGGAATTCGTCGAAATTCTTCCGAAGTTTTTTTTACCTCGGCCAGATATTTCACCATTAGGGTTCCCGAGCCTCGAAGTGGCCGGTCACTTGGCCAACGATCAGGGCTGAGTCACTGCGGATTCGAATTGTCCTCAGCCCCAGCCCGGAGGCCATGCGAAGTCCATCCAGCAGGGCCTCGTATTCTGTCGCGTTGTTTGAAGCCTTGAATCCGAGCTTAAGGGAATATTCCATTTCTGCTTCGTTCGGGCTCCGAATGATAAGATACCGGCACCACAGCCTTCCTTGGTTGAGGACCCGTCGATGTAGATGACCCACTCAGGGACCGAGTCGGGTCTCCCCATGACCGGGTGTCGATCCGCGAGGGTCGGCGCGGGCTCCGGTTCTTTGCTGGGGATGGTGCACTCGACAATAAAGTCGACTAGGGATTGTGCTTCGATGGCCTACCTCGGGCGGTATTTTATGTCAAACTGGGACAGCTCCCACCTCCATTTCTCTAAGTGGCCCGAGGATTCGGGTGAGGCGGAGATAGCCCCCAACGGGCGCTCGGTGAGGACGCAGATAGTGTGCACCTGGAAGTAGCGTCGTAGCTTCCTTGAGGCCACTATGAGGGCAAGGACAATCTTCTCTATGGCTGGATACCTCATTTCTACGTCTTTGAAAACGCAACTCACGTAGTACACCGGCTTCTGCACTCCGTCGACCTCCCGGAAGAGCACTGAGCCTGCCGCTTAGTCGGATACCGCCAGATACAGCGATAGCTCGTCTCCTTCAACTGGTCGGGTGAGCAGCGGCGGCGGCGCAAGGTGCCTCTTTAACTGGTCGAAGGCAGTCTGACACTCCTCTGACCACTCGAACATCGGGATTTTCCTTATAGCTTTGAAGAATGGGAGGCATTTTTCCCCGGACCTCGACATGAAACGGCTCAGAGCAGCCACCCGCCCGGTTAGTCGCATGATCTCGACGTTGGTCTTGGGCGCGGTCATGTTGAGGATGGCGTCGATTTTTTCCGGGTTGGCCTCGATTCCACGGTGGGTGACCATGAAACCGAGGAACTTTCCTCCGGTGACCCCGAATGCGCACTTGGCGGGGTTCAGCTTCATCTTGAACTTGAGAAGTACCTCGAAGGCCTCGCCCAGGTCCTTGGTGTAGTCGGTCTACGAGACTGAATTGACGAGCATGTCGTCGACATAAACCTCTATGTTCCTGCCGATCTGTAGCTTGAACATGCGGTTGACCTACCGTTGGTATGTAGCCCCGGCGTTCTTGAGGCCGAAGGGCATCACATTATAGCAGTATACCCCCCGGTCCGTTGTGAATGCGGGAAGATCTTCGTCTGCCAGATTCATACGGATCTGATTGTAGCTGGAGAAGGCATCCATGAAGCTCAATAGCTCGTGTCCTGCCGAGCTGATCTATCCGAGGTAGGGGATAGTTGTATTTGGGGCATGACTTGTTGAGGTCGGTGAAGTCGACGCACATGCGCCACTTCCCATTTGATTTCTTGACCAGGACTACATTTGCTAGCCACTCCGAATAGGGCACGTTCCGAACGAAGTTGGCGGCGAGGAGCCGATCTACCTCGTCCTCGATAGCCTTCTGTTTGACCGGGGCGAAGCTTCACTTTTTCTATCTGACGGGTCAGGACGTAGGATCAACCCCGAGCTTGTGAGATATAATTTTAGGGTCGATCTAAGGCATGTCAGCAGACGCCTAGAAAAACACGTCGGAGTTGTTTCTGAGGATGTGGACCAAGTCATCTCGCTGAGTTCCTGTCAGAAGCGACACGATCCGAACGAGTTTTTCGTCGTCCCCTTCTACGAGGTGGACCTCTGTCAGAGGCTCCACCGGGGTCCCTCGGACCTCTGTTTGCTCATCTCGAGTGTCTAGAGAACCCCTGATGTCACCCTCACCTTCGACATCATCGACCGGTCTCTCCGAAGAAGATGTTGCGGTGAAGAAAACATTTGCAATTCACTGGTCTCCATAGACCCGACCTAACCCGCCCTGGTCGAGAGGGAACTTCATCGCCAGGTGATAGGTCAATATCTGGGTCCGGAGGGAGTTCAGTGTAGGGCGTCCGAAGAGGATGTTGTAGGCCGATGGGATTCTTGCTACGATAAATTCCACCGGCAGTGTCCGCGTACGGTTGGTTTCCCCGACGTTGAACTGTAGAGTGATTACCCCTTCCACCGGGATAGAGTGGTTGGTGAATCTTGAGAGGACGTGGGAGGTCGGCCTCAGGTCTACCGAGGCAACCCCATGCGCAGGAAGCAGTCGTGGAAGAGAATGTTTGCCAAGCTCCCCGAGTCGACCAGGATCCTGTGCACCTCGTATTGATGGACTCGAGCCGTAATCACCAGGGGGTCGTTGTGGGGAAAGAATATGCCGTGAAATTCCCCATCGTCAAAAGTGATAGGCTCGGTCTCCCTTGACCTCTTCGTCAGTCGGCAGTCGGCCTCTGCGGCTGGCGCAGGGTGTTGAGTCTCGTATGTACCCGACGTACCCCCGGCCGTCATGACCACGATTTTCGACGAGCCTTAGTTCCCTTTGGTGAGGTTCCTTACGCCCCCGGTGGGGTTGTTTTTGAGCTGCCGTGGAAAGTCTCGCGTGCGCGACCCTGTTGAGAGAGGGGGTGCCGGTCGAGCCTGTAAACAGGCGAGCTGACCGCCACCATCTCAGGAGGGACAGGGGTGCGACGAGACTCGGGGCGAAACTCTTTAGCGTAAGACCTCGGAGCCAAACTTAGCCGTGCCCACCAGGTTTTCGAGTACGTTAGCCCGAGGTAACCACGGTTGCCTGAAATGATGAGGCTGCGGTTGGCAGTGCCTACGCGGATGGAGTCTTCTCTCCTCCTGTAGGGGTCCTGGTCCTGTGGCGGGGGAGCGGCGACTTGGTGATCCTGCCCCACCGTTTGGACGTGGATCAGCACCTCCACAACAGACACGAGTCGGTCTATCCGACCGGCGAGGGCGTTGATGGAATTCGGCGGAGGAGATTCGTCCGCGCCTCCGTTGAGGGGGAGCGGCGGCTGGTGCTTGGATCGTCGTGATGATCGCTCGCCATTGGATTGAGATCGGAAAGCGAACTTTTGTTTTTATGGAATCAAGAAGTTCCCACAGACGGCGCAATCTGACGCGACCTGGATCGCGCCAAGATGTTACCTTCCGTTGATCTGCTAATGGCGGCGATGGGTGGCTGAGATTGGATCTGGAGGCTGTCGCTCCTGAAGCGTATGGATCTCAATGGGTTTGAGTTGTGGCTGCCTAGCTACCTGCAAGGAAGTCCTGGGGTGGTTGTACCACCGAGGACCCTGCGACGGTCAAGTTAGATAGAGATCTGATTTGTACGATGTTTTGTGATCAAAGAATTAATTATCGCAATCAAGAACGGCGTCGCTTGGTAGCTAGCCGGTACGTACGGGTCGGTCCATAGGGATTTTGTGTATTCTCAATTTGTTCTAACGAGTTAATTCCAAACGGTGTTGGATTGATTATCACTAAAACCTAGGTTGATCTAGACTAGGATTAAAATCTTGCTAGGGTTAGGTTTAGGTTAAGTTTGGAAAGTTAATATTCCTCACTTCTTTCAATGCCCTAATTAAGATCTATTAGGTGTTATGGTAATAATTAATAAAGTGGATTAGTACCATCGGGAAGAAACGATATTTCTTCCTCTAGGTTCTTATCCTTCCTTTCTTAATTCTTACCCTAACCTCCATGGAAAACATACGCAACCGGTTATTTAAACTACGATATCACCGCTACCTCGTAGGATAGGGTGCCGTAGTGAGCGGTGTGTGTATGTATGCATGAAGTCCTATGAAAATATGTGATGGGCAAGAAAGGGGTGAGAGATTTTTATCTCTCAAACCTTCCCTATTCCTAACCCTAACAAGTGAGAAATTACTCACTCATTAGGGAATTGATTAAAAGAAACATTTTTATCTACGGAAAATAATTAAAAGTGCTAAACTAATTAATTAGGGCAGATAATAAAATCTATATTAGGGTAGAAAGGAATTTAAGAACTAGGGCAGATAATAAAAATCTTACTTTATTTGATGGCTTTCTTCAAACATTTACACCGAATTAGAATTCTAAATTGATGAATAAAAAGAGGCATAGCTCAAAAAGAGGTTTGGGATTTCTATTTATAGAGCATAGAAACCCTAGGGTTACATTCGATACAGATCTGTATTTACAAATATACCCTAAAGAAACCTAGTCAACGCACCGCCACATCGTCAAAGTTCCCACCGACGCATGTCTAGCACGGCCGCGGTTTCGTGGCCGTATGCCCTGTTTAGCCTCGGATCCGCGGCCAAATGGTGGTCTTGTTGGCTGAGTTTCTCTGGGCTGTTTCTGGTTGCATTTGTCTTCTTGTTTCTTCACTTGGTTTCTCAGATTGTCATCTAGTTCTCTTCCAGATTTCCACAGTGCATAATATCGTGGACTTTTACCCTTTGCTTCGTGTCGAAGTCTTGAACCTTGAGCTGCCTTTGTGTTTTGTGAAATTGTCCATTGATCTTCGTTTATTCTTCAAACTGTAGGCATGATCAATATTCTTCCATTTGTCGGTCGTAGTCTCACTTTTGTATCGTCTTTTCATCATTTTCACTGTTTTTGTTCCGAGAACCTGTAATCTGCAACTATGTAGCAGATATGGATCAAAAGCACCTGTTTATTTATAAAATGAATAAGAACGGGGAATATAATAATGCAAAATTATGATATGAACAAATACCCCCAAACTTACCTTTTGCCCGTCCTCGAGCAAACCTAGTTTTATTCTCGAAAAAGACCTACCCTCACTTTCGCAGGGAAACACGATTGCACTGGGCTCGTGCAACAAGCCGTTAAACCTCTAGATGTCCCTAGTAAGAGGAGTGTTGTCTCCTGAGGGTTTTTAGCGGATACTACCCACAAAATCCTATCAATTCGGCCTATTGAATTTTATTATCCAATTAGGTTTTCTAACAAGAAACTCTATTATCTTCGACTCAGAAATTATCCATCCGTATTTTTTACGCTTCCTTATTATTTAACTTAAGATTATATATGTTCTTGTAAATTTACTTAGCTTTTAGCATCTTTTGAGTTTTCCTTCTAGGGTTCCATCTTAACTTAGGAATTTTTATCATCTCTATTAAAAATATAAGTCCTATTTTTCATTCCTATCTCTTATCTAAACCCCAATCACATACCCCTATGTGTGTGTGTATATCACCCCTACACCTGGAAATTCAAATCAAGCTATTATACTCTTGTCCATCGTCCAAATTATTTTTCAATTGGTGAATTTTTAGATGAAATTTGCTCACACATTCTTCATGCGACCGTTAATACTTCTTGAGGTACCAACGACCGATTACAAAATGTGTTTGCACATTAAGGCGTAATTCCTAGTCTTGTAATACCTAAGGCTTTTAGCAGTGACTCCCAAACCAGTTGGTCTAAGGCACTAGGTGATAAAGCACCCTCGCTATATATATATTTTTTTACGCAGCCTTAAGTGATTACAAAACCAGTGTTTATTTTTTATATCTTTTTATTCACACTTATAATTTTATTTTCCTTCACACTAAGGATTTTAGACAAGAGCATTTCAAGGTCTCCTCTACTATTCCAAGTTTTAAGGTTCGTGTTTGTGCAAATTGTAGGGTATATATTTTCAGAATTTAGACTTAAGCTTAGGAATTATTTTTCAGACTTACACTTCAATAAAAATTTCAATACTCCTCCTTTATTTTGACTTAGCCAAAGAAGTGAACTCAAAATTTGCCCATTTCTAAGTAAACTACAAAGACATATACTTTCTACCGTTAAATTTTAAGAAAGGTTATTTTTAGGGTTTTTAATTTACTAAATCTAAGATCTAGTTGTTCCTAACTAGTTAACCTATTTGTCAAACTCAAGTCTATTAAGGCCAAAATTGAATGTTTTAATTTTTATAATTTTTCAAATTTTTCAGTTTTTATTTGATTTTTATAATTTTCTATTTTTTTTAATTCATTTTCAAATTTTTTAAATTTTTATGATTTTTATATAAGGATGCAATGCAGAATTTAAATATGCTAAAAAAGAACAAATATATACAAAATTTTTTTAAAAAAAATATGCAATGCAAAAGATAATTATATACAACCACCAACTCCCCCAAACTTAACCAAAGCAGCGCCCTCACTGCTCGGCCCCACGCCGCGCTCTCGAGCGTGAACGTGAACGCTCAGCCCTACCCAATAGGGTTCGAATCCCCTGCTCTACCTCCGTCAACCGACGGTCGTGCTCCCTCGATGTTACCCTCAATTGCTCCCTCAACTCATCAATGCTCCTAACAGCTCTCCGCATCAATTGCGCATGTTCTAGAGGGGTCATTTATCCTTCGCTCGCGGTAGAGCTAGAGCTAGGTGTGCGGGCGAATACATGCTCCGCCGGTTCGGTTCTAGACCACACATCTGTCAATCGAGAATAGGACGTAGAAACGCCCTCAATAAGAGGCCTGACCGGTATGCCTTCATGCATGTAAAATTCGAACTCCTCCACGGGTAGGAAATATCGACACAGTTGTGTAACCTGCATGGGACAAGAGTAATTTGCGGCTCGTTTACCCGCACCTATAGAGTTTAGCAAAACTATGCACATGTCGAAACCGGGGTTTCGTGTCATGAGGGTATGAACAATATGCAATGAGGGTGTAAAAAATGTTGTGTTGTGGGAGCTACCGAAGATATTGTTTTGTGCCCATCGGCACACAGTTAAGACATTTGCGAAAAGGGTTCTTGCTTGGATACCCTTCCGCGGCTCTCTTGAACAATCGTTGCCCATCAAGGGCATGTAATCCTCGAATTGTAAAGATTGGTCATGTGCTGGTATGCGAGGGATTAATGTGACTTCGAGTATAATATCCCTATCGATGACAATTTCTCGATCACCCCATTGCAATTTAATAAACCCGAATTGGGTGAGACATCCATCCTCCATACACTCGTAAAAACGAGTGACTGAATCCGGCAATGCATAAGCGTTAGGGTGATTGTAAATCAGAAAGTTCCAACCCCGACGCGCTATTTCGTTTGCAAAATAATTACCGTACACCTCGTGTGAAAAAACTTGCGAAAAATCGTGTTCAAGTTGCATGCTGTGTGCCATTGGGTGTTCTACAGATCTAGGAATTTGAAAACAGAGAGGGTTTTTGAAAGATCGTACCTCCCCTGAAAATTTCAGGGGGTGAAGACAAAAAGCTGCGGCGGAAGCGCGGCGGGAAGGTGCTTAAGGCGGCGGAAATGCGGCGGATCGGCGACGGCGCGACGAGATCTCACTGCAGAAGAAAGGTGGCGGCGCTAGGGTTTCTAAGAGGATTAAAATTAGGGTTAAAGAAACAGAGGGGGTCGGATTCCTTATATAGGGGAGAGTGTTAGATATTTGCAAATAAACCCCTCAAAAAGAGGAAATTATTTGCAAAATAAAATTTTATTTTATTTATTTAATCTGTAAATTTACAAAAATACCCCAAAAAAAATTTTATTTTTTATTTTTTATTATTTTTATTTTTTATTGTTAAAACAAAACAAAATATATATACAATAAGGACCCCCCAAAATTAAGTTAAACGATGTTACAAGTCAATGTCAAACTTTGCAAAGACCAAAAGTCAACACCAACCAGTTGAAAAATTTATCTGTGTAAAGTATCGGTCAGTGGAAGAACATGTTGTACAGAGCCAAGAAGAAGTGGGGAAGAGATAAGTGGTGGTATGGAAAGTGTTTGCATGTACATGGAAGTGAAGAGATAGGAGGTGATGATGAATAAAAGCGAGAATGTGAATGATCAGAAATCAGTGGAATATTGGCATTCTCGTATTTTATTAGAAAAAAATGGGGTGGTTCAACTTCTATAGGGTGAGGTCAATTAACCACAAAATCCCCGAGATGTTTCTGTGGATCCTTTACTGGCTCGGCATCATCCATCATATGCATATGATACTTAATTATGAGAGAACTAATCTCCTCGATGTCCGCCATAGTCCAGCCGAAAGCTTGCCGGTTATTTTGTAAGACCATTAAAAGGGCTTTCACTTGCTCGAGAGCTAGAGATGCCGATATGATAACGGGAAATGTCTCATTCTCACCTAGGTAAGCGTATTTAAGGTGAGACGGCAGAAGCTTGAATTCGAGTTTCGGAGGCGAAACAATTGAAGGTAAAATTGGTGAAACAATGGTTCGAAATCACTGCAAGCAACCGAGTCGGATGGTTCAACTAACTCATCCGAAAATTCAAAGGACTCATACTCGGGCGGTGAGTCATCCAAATCGTCCGAAAAAGTGAAACACTCGTAATCGTTATCGGTTGTGCAAACTGTGTCAGATTCAAGAAGGGACGCACTAGTGGCGTCAAAACTGTTGTGATCAAACAGAAATTTTTCAAGCTCGCAGTCCTCCTGCGTGATTTCGTAGATCGAGCAAACCTCTCGTATGCTAGCTTTAGGCATGGTGGGCAGACTTCCTATCTTGTAAATATTGAATTCACTAGACATCTTTCCGAAGGATAGAGTTATAGAGCTATTGCGACAATTGATTAAAGCATTGGAAGTGGCCAAAAATGGTCAACCGAGAATCACCGGAATTTGGTTCTGTGGGTTAGCAACAGGTTGTGTGTCCATAACAATAAAATCAACGGGGAATATGAAGTCCCCTACTTTGATCAACACATCCTCTAACTCACCCCTAGGATGGGTGATCGATCGATCAGCCATTTAGAGAGTACAATAAGTGGGTTTCAACTCTCCAACACCTAATTGCTCATACACGGAGTAGGGAAGTAGGTTAACACTAGAACCAAGATCTAAAAGTGCTCGATTGATGTTCTTATCCCCAATTGTTATTGAAATTGTAGGACAGCCAGGGTCCTTTCGTTTTTGGGGTAAGGATTGAGGTTTGGTAATAGCATTGCTCACGGCACTAGCTACTAGCACTTTCTTGGGTATCTGAGACTTTCTCTTCGAGGTGCATAAGCCCTTTAAGATTTTCGCGTAAGAAGGGACCTGTCGGATTGCATCCAAGAGAGGTATGTTTATGCTAACCTATTTGAATAACTCCACAATCTTCTCCATTTGGGGAGTTGGTTTATTGGATCTCAACCTGTTTGGAAAAGGAACATTTTGAAAATTTGTTGAGTCCAATGTCTGTGGAGTAGAATGTGGAGTTAGAACGGATCCCGGTGTTGGTGTGTTCGTGGAATGAGATGTGGGTCCGTTGGAAGTAGAAGAAGTAGAGCCTTGTGAAGAATGAATAATAGGCTCTGAAGAAGATGAAGATGAAGAAGAAGATGAAGAAGAACCACCGGCAGGGGTGTCATTACTAATACCCACGTTATTGTGCAACACTCTTCCAGATCTCAACGTGGTCACCGCATTTACATTACGATTTTGTTGTTCATAAGCAACATATGCGTTGTGTGTGTGACCGGGATTTGGCAATGGTTAGATGGAAGCTTTCCCTTTTCTCGCTCGCTCAACGCAGCATTTAGTTGTGCAATTTGCGCCTCGATTGATTTAATACTTTGATCATGTGAAGCACTGTTGTGCACCAAATACTGAATGGAAGTTTCCAACTTTACTGCGGATTGTGTAGATTGTTTTAGAAACGCATCTAGACTTCTTTCTAGCGAGGTAACCTTATCGTCATTTGGTTGAATAAAATTGTTTGGAGGGTAAGAGTTGTTGGGCACAAAATTGTTCATTTGGTTTGGATAAGGTTGTAGTTGGAAAGGTTGCTGGTATTGAGTTTGTTGGGATGCTTGTTGTGGTGGAGGAGGCCTTTGAAAGTTGTTATTTCCTTGGAATTGTTGATTTTGATTCCAAGAAAAATTTGGGTGGCTCCTCCAACCCGGATTATAAGTCGAAGAGTATGGATCATTTCTTTGTTTTTGCTGAAAAACAGCATTGACTTGATCTTGTCCTTGAACATGTGGATTGTAAGGACACTCTTCAGTGAGATGGGATGGATCCGAACAACAAGCACAAACAGTTCGTGGGGGTAAAGTAGGGGAATGAGAAGGCGATGAGATTTTGGTCTCAATTGCTTCTAGTTTTTTCGTAAGTGCGGCCATTTCGGCCTTCATTGCGATCGACATATCTAATTGATGTATGCCTTCCCTAGACTGACCTGTTAAAGAAGATGAGGTGGTCTTAGTGCTTTCCCACTGAAGTGTTTGTTCAGCAAGATCGTCGAGAAACTGCCAAGCTTCCTCGCTAGATTTTGTTAGAAAGTGACCTTGACAAATAGTTTCCAGCAACTACTTCGTTGCTGGGTTCAATCCTTCGTATAAAGTTTGGCAAAGTTGCCAATTTTCGATACCGTGGTGAGGGCATTGAACAAGTAGATCTTTAAATCTTTCAAAATACTTCTAAAAAGGTTCGGAAGGAAGCTCGGAAAATTGAATAATCTTATTGCGAATTCTCGCGGTCTTGTGATGTGGATAAAACTTTTTAAGAAAAGCCTTAACAAACTCTTCCCAATTTTTAATCGAGTATGATGTTGTGCTATACAACCATTTCTCGGCTAGGTCACATAAGGTGAATGGAATGACACGCAGCCTAATAGCATCATCAGAAAGTTGGGCTGTCTTCATCATTGCGCAAACGTTTTGGAATTTGTTTATGAAGATATAGGCACCTTCGGATTCCAGTCCGTGGAATTTTGGCAACATGTTGATGAAGTGGGGTTTGATCTCAAAATTATCCCCATTTGCCGGTGGAAGTGAAAGATAAGTAGGTAAGGCAGTGCGGATAGGGTAGAAAAGATCCTGGAGCGCGATTCGTTAGGTCGCTTCAACAGGCGGGTGTTGTGGGTTATTATCACCTAGCGGAGGTGGAATCAGTCCGGCGGGTAAGGGGGTGTTAGGATTTAATCCCAACATCTCCTTAGAAGAAGAAGAATATGAGGGTGAAGGTAAGGAAGTGGAAGGAATTTCGACTTCCGAGTCGAAAGCGTCGTCAGTCGGTACCAACGAGACACGGACTAATTGGGCACTAGTGTTTCTAGTCCAACCGGACATACACTAAAGAGGTAGTGTAGTCAAAAAGGAGCAAAACAGAAGGTGGGGGGGGGGTAAGAAAACGTCAATGGAAAGAAAGTGGGTGTAAGTGGGGTGCACGGATTTCTTAGCGACAAGTTGCAAGTTTTTGTAAATTTTTTTTCCTTTTTGTGTTTTTTTATAAGGGGCTTTTTGCAAAAGGATTTTTAATAAAAGGCTTAGACACACGTTCAAGCAATCACAAATGCACAATCAAGCCTAGATCTAGGGTCACCTAGGTCAGCTAGACAGCTCATAACTGTTCCGAAAGGCAAGATGTAAGGACCTCAAACTGCCTCTTCACCGCCAATTGCGGCCAGGTAAGCACAAGTAGAGAAAGGAGGGATCCGCTCACGAATCACCGTGAGACGGGCCTTTTAAAGTTACCTTTCCCTACCTGTCTAGCTTAGGCACCACAATGTCAGGTTAGGATCAACGGTCGATTCCTACAACTATTCCTTTTTCCTATTGAGCGCGAAGTCCTTAGGGCTGAGTCTAATCTTTTTTAATTAACTTGATGGTCAATGCAATATGCTTTATGTGATTTTTGGGGTCCTGGGAAGGGTGATGAAATCCCCACCCAATCTGAATTGGTGTTCTAGCCCCTTAAAGTCAATTTAGATATGCAAAGCAATAAACACAATCACTTGCAAACAATTTTTTTTTAGCGCGGCGCAAAGAATCCTGCACAAGATCAAGTTATTGGAGAAGGGGGAGAAGTTTTTGCGCAAAGAACCCTGCAGGAAATTTTTACAGAGGAGATAATAGGGTTCAGAAGAAGAACAGAAAACTTACAGTGGGAATTTTTCTTGCTGGCGTCACCACCAGGCCGTGGTTGCGCTGCAGAAGGTACGTTTGAGCGGCGGTTCCGCGGTTGGATATGCGGTTCAGTTCCCGAGACTTCTTCTTCTCCTCTGGTCTGATTTTTCTCTGTTGTTCAGATCTAGGGTTTTCTGTTTTGCTCTCTGGATTTTTCCAGATCCGAACTTGTTCGTCGATTCTGCACAATTCAAAAAAAATACCCTTTAAAAAATAAATTTTTTATATATATATTTTTTAATTTTTTCAGTTTTTTAATGAATTTTTATGATTTTATATTAATCCGAAATTGCAAAAAGAAAATACTACGCCATCCCCGGCAACGGCGCCATTTGATTTGTACGATGTTTTGTGATCAAAGAATTAATTACCGCAATCAAGAATGGTGTCGCTTGGTAACTAGCCGGTGAGTACGGGTCGGTCCACAGAGATTTTGTGTATTCTCAATTTGTTCTAACGAGTTAATTCCAAACGGTGCTGGACTGATTATCACTAAAAACTAGGTTGATCTAGACTAGGATTAAAATCTTGCTAGGGTTAGGTTTAGGTTAAATTTGGAAATTTAATATTCCTCACCGCTTTCAATGCCCTAATTAAGATCTATTAGGTGTTATGGTAATAATTAATAAACTGGATTAGTACCATCGGGAAGAAACGATGTTTCTTCCTCTAGGTTCTTGTCTTTCCTTTCTTAATTCTTACCCTAACCTCCATGGAAAACATATGCAACCGGTCTTTTAAACTACGGTATCACCGCTACCTCGTGGGATAGGGTGCCGTAGTGAGCGGTGTGTGTATGTATGCATGAAGTCCTATGAAAATATGTGATGGGCAAGAAAGGGGTGAGAGATTTTCATCTTTCAAACCTTCCCTATTCCTAACCCTAACAAGTGAGAAACTACTCACTTATTAGGGAATTGATTAAAAGAAACATTTTTATCTACAGCAAATAATTAAAAGTGCCAAACTAATTAATTAGGGCAGATAATAAAATCTATACTAGGGCAGAAAGGAATTTAAGAACTAGGGCAGATAATAAAAATCTTACTTTATTTGATGGCTCTCTTCAAACATTTACACCGAATTAGAATACTAAATAGATGAATAAAAAGAGGCATAGCTCAAAAAGAGGTTTGGGATTTCTATTTATAGAGCATAGAAACCCTAGGGTTACATTCGATACAGATCTGCATTTACAAATATACCCTAAAGAAACCTAGTCAACGCACCGCCACATCGTCAAAGTTCCCACCGACACGTGTCTAGCACGGCCGCGGATCTGTGGCCGTATGCCTTATTTAGCTGCAGATCCACGGCCAAATAGTGGTATTGTTGGCTGAGTTTCTCTGGGCTGCTTCTGGTTGCATTTGTCTTCTTGTTTCTTCACTTGGTTTCTTAGATTGTCATCTAGTTCTCTTCCAGATTTCCACAGTGCATAATGTCGTGGACTTTTACCCTTTGCTTCGTGTCGAAGTCTTGAACTTTGCGCTGCCTTTGTGTTTTGTGAAATTGTCCATTGATCTTCGTTTATTCTTCAAACTGTAGGCATGATCAAGATTCTTCCATTTGTCGGTCGTAGTCTCACTTTTGTATCGTCTTTTCATCATTTTCACTGTTTTTGTTCCGAGAACCTGTAACCTGCAACTATGTAGCAGACATGGATCAAAAGCACCTGTTTATTTGTAAAATGAATAAGAATGGGGAATATAATAATGCAAAATTATGATATGAACAAGATCCGAGCAGAGTAACGGCTTAGTGGAGTAAAAATGGCTTACTTGAACTGTTTGATGAAGGGATTTATATAGCGGTCGCAGCAGGCGAGGCAGGCGCGAGAATCACACAGGCCGTTACGCACCCGGCGTCATGCCCGCGTGATGAGCGGTACTTCCCATTAATGGCGAGACATGCTCGTTAATGAGGGGTCGTAGTGGCGTGGGACGTGGGATGTGGCCGGTGGAGATTTCGTGCATGGCGACATTCGCGGGATGGAGGTTACGCCTGCAAGCGGTGCTGTCGGTCGGTCAATGAGACCGAGGAAGATGACCTCGGCGGGAGAGCTTGCGGAGGAGCGGGAGAGCCGAGGTATCCTGGTTCTGCTCGAGCCCGGAGGCGAGCTGAGAGGGTCGAGGAGGCTCGGGCCTGTGATAGCTCGGAGACGAGCTGTGGGGACGAGGAAGCCAACTGTGGTGGGGGCTCGGAGGTGAGCCAGCTTTTGCTTGTAGGACGGGCACAGGAGTGGTCTAGTCAGCCACTGTAGGTCCTTTCTTGTGAGCCCTGAGACACGTCATCTGCCACGTGTCCTAATCTGGGAGATCACCGATATCGAGCATCATCACAGTTCGACAGCAGGGAGGCGGTGAATGGCCTCAGGTAGCCGAACGGCGACGGGTGGTAGGGCCATCGGTGGGGTGCAAGGGAGGCCGGCGACCAACGGCCTACCGGCTGCGGGACCGACAGGCCGGCGACGAAAGATGGGGTCGGCAGATGGCCGGTAGTGGGTGGTGGACGATAATGACACATCTACTGTTAGGTGGGCATATTTGATTGTAATTTAGGATAGACATCTGTTTTGAGAGAAATACGATTTCCATGAAATGAAGTCATAAGATTACTATGATAATTCTATATTCTCGGGAATATTTATTACACTTAAACTTGGGTGCTAATATTTCATAGGAATCTAGAAATACCACTCACAAAGCGCACTTTAAGGAGGTGTTATTGGACAAATATTATTGTCGTGCAATTTTTTGGATTTGGATTTGGACCCGGACATAGATGCAGGATTTGGATTTAGACTCGTACTTATGTGCTAGGTTTGGAGTGGATTTGGACTTGGTTTGGACTGGATTTGGACTCGAACTTACGTGCTGGTTTTGAATTTGGACTCGGTCTTACATACTGGACTTGGATTTGTACTCAGACTTATATGCCAGATTTGGATTTGGACTCGGTCTTTCGTGCCGGACTTGGATTTGAATTTAGACAATTAGTATAGATTTATTTGAGTTCTTTCATAATTTGTATTATGACTTTTATTTCTACGGGGTTTTTTGTGACATAACAATTTGATTATTCAATCCTAAATGCGTAAAATCTATTAAAATTAATTAATTACTATTTCAACATTTAAATAATATAATTATATAAAAATTTATTAACAACAAACAACAAGTGCATTATTATCGATACGTACATACTAACCAAAAATTTTAATATGTGAAAATTGTATACAATTAAATTTTAATCTATTTTTTTCTAATATTTGCTCGATATTTGATTTTTTTATCAAAGCGGAAAATAAATATAATGTTTTATTTTGTCATTACATTAAAAAATCGAAAAAGAAAAGATAAAATCTTGTAAGTAATCAAAATAAAAATAATAAAGATTAATAAAAAATAGAAAATATAATCTTTTACAAAAGGAATTGTAATAAATAATTTAATAAATAAGTTTGACGGCAAAACATTTTTTTAGGGTTTCATGAAAAAGTTATAAAATATAATCTCATTAATTAAAATATAAATTAAAATAAGATGAGATCTAGAAGCAGAAAAACTATCATACAATTTTATGAAGAAAAAAATTGCAATATATAATCTAACCAATCAAAATATAGATAAAGAGAGATGAGATAAAGATGGAAAAAAACACCTTCTTAAGGTTTCATGAAGAAGTTAAAAAAATATGATATAATCAATCAAAATAAAAATAACAATAAGATAAGATCAAGAATAAAAGAAAAATAAGTTTTCTAGAATTTGAAAGAGTTCATGAAGATGGAGATGTCTCAAGGTCTAAGCGTAAGAAAAAGTCTCCACCTTTTTTTCAATATTTGCAGCTTTATTTTATATAGTTGGATTTGAAATTTGGACTTTTGAAATCCAATCCAAATCCGGGTCCAATAAACCAATAACAAAAATTTTGAAATCCAAATCCGAGTCCGCAACTAATAATATTAGACTTTAAAATCCAAATTTGAGTCCAAAACCAATAACACCATAAAATACAATCCAAATAAAAGTACAAATCCACTCAAAAAATTCAAAACCAATAACCCTTCTAAGTGATTTAGCATGATTCAAATGCACCATCTATTTCACTTACTTATTTATGGTAAGAAAATGCATTCATTTCCTTTGCCCCGATCCTGATCTATTATCCTTCAACGGGGGATATTTTTTGTTGTAAATTACCTAAGGTTTATCTTTAAACCGGTTTTTTAAGTATGCGTAATGCACAGTGATTGTAAATAAATATTGTATTTTTGTTCGACATATGCATGTAGAATCGGGGGCAGATCTAAGATGGGTCGAGCTTAAGCTAGGCTTGGAAAATGAGATGAGTCAAGGCCGACTCTTCTTGCCTCGCAACGAGGCGAAATTTATTCGTCTTATTGTCATCTTAGGCGAGTTTGCAGATCAACTCGTCGCGTTTGGCAGAGTCAGGTGACGCAAGCCAGTTCCCCAAAATCTCGATGTTGTCTCGCTCAAGTTCGGCTCACCTAAGTCGTCCTACACCTCGCCTAGATGAGTTCAAACGGTCGATTCGTATGGAGATTCCAATCCAATGGACGACAACGGTGGAATTCCAAATGAATCGACTCGTCTTGTCTCAATTCACCTCGTATTACATCCCGCTTACCAAATTACGAGGAGCAAGAGCTGACAACCCCGCGACGTATTCACACCGAGAAGCATTGCTTTCCGTTATGAATATGCTAAACGTCTGTATAAGCAGTAATATGAAAATAACACAAGAATTTAAAGCATAATAAAATCTGGACTAAATAAATCAATCCAACAACACTTACTATAAGAACAAGGTTAATCCAATCGGACACAAGTTTTTTTTATATAGATAAAAAAAGACATGAACGCTGTGAAGATCATTGAAATGAAGCATACTGGAAAAGGACCAAGAATTAGCTTGTGAATATAGCTGGACGAACTTCTCTATGCTTGGCTCGATCACATACTGTAAATCTCCAGTTCCAAATAAAATTTTCCAAATTTTTTCCAGATTTTAATCCAAATTTATTTCATATATATATATATATATATATTTGTTATATTAATTTCCTAAACACAAAACTAAATTCCTTAACCCATTCCTATTTCTACCCAACCCCTGCCAACCCAACCCGGCCCGCTCCCTCGTCATCCTCCCCCGCTGACTCTTTTCCCGCCATTTCTCCCCAACGGCTCCCCCACGATCTCCCGCTTCTCGCGCCCGTCTCCCCATGACCCTCGCTCGCCTCATGACGACCGCGTCCCTCGCGTCACCCCAACTGCTCCAAGGCCTAACGTCTCTCCCCCTACGACTCCACTTCCTTGTGCTCACCTCCGCGAGAACGATTCCAAGTCGACGTGATCTCGTCGCCAACGAACCCGGGATCCCCGCCCATGCCATCCCTCTTCTCTCCAACGTCTCTTTCTCACTCCCCCGTTCTCTTCCCTCTTCTCCCCTCTCTCCTCACTCTCATCTGCCTTCCTCCAACAGCGAGCCAACAGCACCCACACACCCCAACCCAAACTCCCCAGCTCCGACCACTGCCCGCCGAGCACCTCAACATTCCCTCTCCTCCTTCCCAACACCTCAACCGCCAACACCCTCGCCTCATTTTCATTACCACCAACCCGAGCACCCACCACCATCAACACCGACCCCTGCATCTCGCCGACGAACCCAACTCTCTCGTCCCTGCACCTCACCTGAGCTCCGACCCGTCGCCTCAGCCACCTCGCCAGAGCCAAAGCCAGAGCCACTGCATCGATCCCCTGCAGTCCCGAGCTCCCCAACTCACCAGCTCCAATCCCCGAGCCGTATGAGCTCACTGTCGGCAGCCCCTCTGCACTCGAGCACTTCGACGGAGTCGCTAGAAACTCCTGCCGTGACCGCCTCCATGCCAGTGCTGAGCCCGAGTACTCCGACCTAGACAAGTCAAGCGCGCATCGTGCCTTGATCGTGCTCGTCGTCGCTGTCGTGTCACCTTCGCCTAAGGAAAGTATTTTCTACTTGCTTATCATGCTATACCTTGAACCTATGAGACAATTGAAATAGATTAGACAATTGGAATTGGTATTCTTTAACTTCAATTAGATACAAATGAGACAATTGAAATTGGGTGTGTTTCTGTCGTATTGTTACCAACTAGTTTTCTACTATGACCTGTCTTGGAGTTATGCATGATCAATTGGAATCAGGACTATAACCCAGGGTTAATATATGTAGGGATCGGGGGGGATCAATCCCGTTTGAATTGATTAGACGAAACTCGAAGTTCCGATCGATAGTTTCATGTGTATACTACGTTCTCGATCAATTGTCTTGAACCAAAACCTCATTTGAAATTCCCCAAATTTATGATTAAAAGATCCATGTACTGTTATCTGGTAATGTGTATAAAATTGGTGTTAAAATGTTGAAGTTCCAAACATAATACGATGCACTCAGGATGCATCGTCAAATTTGAATTTTCTGATCATGCAGCCTTGTTAGCTTCATAACAAATTATATAAAAACCGGATCGTGGCGTGCTTAGGCTCGTTGTGAATATAACTGAATGATCTATGAATCCATATATACGTTCATAGAAAATCATGTGGTTTAAATAGTGAAAACTGAATAGATTTATTATTCTGGACTGCAGTCCGGGGTAGCAATCTATGGGGGAAACTGAATTCTAAGCACCTGTACACACCTGTTTAAAAATGAAAATGCACGGAACCCCATATGGTCGCATAGATAACGTAATTAGATAACACCTGAAATCAGTCCCGTGAATTCTTACGGTTGTTTGGTATTTGAATTGTATTTTAGAATGTCATTGCGTTCTGCAGTTTCTGCAGAAATGTTCGTTACATTGAAATATTAATCTGGACATAACTTCTGATGTAGAGGTGCGATTGATAATCCGTCTGGTGCATTGGGAACTTAACTGGTAATTTTTTTTTATTAAACTAGGGCAATAGCTGAATCTTAACACAATTACTGGTAAAATGCCCGCGAAGTTGGGCTTCCAGTTCTGGAACTGGAATCCCAGAAATCGATCGCTGCCTTCAAACGATGATAATTCTATAACTTGAACTCCGATTGACCTGAAATAAATTTTTATCTTTAGATAATCCAGTGTTCTTCATACGCCCTTTATATTGTTTTGGTCAATTCTAAGCGTATGATTTATCGTGAATTTTGCAAGTTATATGGCATTAGTCGTTATAGTATAATGAATACCTGTTCAGTGCATTTCTGCATATTTTTCATGCTTGAGTTATACCTGCCACATAGTGATCATTTGCATTGTCTATATATTAATGATTAATGATTGGGTTGTGGCAAATACGACAGTGATATTGATAAGTGGCAAAAAAGTGATTGAAAACGACAGTGATACGTATTGTCCACAACCTATCTAATTCATGAATACATACCATAACCTGGAGAATGGGGAAATCAAGATGGAATTGAACTCGTATTTAGCGAGGTACAGTGATTTAGAGGATGATCATTCTCTATAAGTGATACACACACACACACACTTTAGGTCCTGGGCCTAGCGGCACGGCTGACAGAGTTATGTCCCGGACACAGTGAACCGTAGTCTCGGGCATGCACGAGACCCTTGTTAAACACGAATATCCTCTCCACCAATTGATTTCATGGACTTAATGACCCTTAAGTAGTGACATATACATTGCTTAGTTCACCGACATGTTACACATAGTGCACTATTCATATTCAGTTGATGTTATTATATACATGTTCTGCAAATCCATTGTACTCCCCATGTTTAATAATACGCATGCCTATTATACATATTTATTGCTATATGTGTCGCCCTGACGACCTGAGTGTGCATGCTCAGAGGACGAAGTGGATCCAGCCCAGGAGCAGGACTTATCCTTCGAGATTGCGGAGATCTAGACTACACTACCAGCGCTACTTTCTTTGACCTCAGCATTTGTTATTGGTTAGTTGTTTATTCTGTGAAATAAATGTATCTCGAACTCTTTTAAATTGCAATGTAATAAAGTCATGAACTATGATTTTTCCTTTACTCAAACACTGTTTATTAACTACCATATAATGCTAGAAGCTGAAGTGTGACTACGGCGGGATTATTCCATAATTGTAGGAGCATGGACGGCCTAGTCAACCCTCGTATCCCGTATTTTGGGAAGCGGGGCGTGACATGGTTTTGTTGGTATCAGAGCCAAAGGTTTTGGATGAAATTACAATTCCGTGGAGGGACCTCTAGATTGAGTTACACCCTTACCGTATGCCTTATTGCATTCTTCCTCACTTCCTAATCATCGTTGAATCATTGCGAAGCCTTGCTTGAATCTGATTTCTTTTGATCTTTCAGGAATATGGACTCCTCAGGCAACTCCTCGGGTGCCGGTCACCACGACCGTACCGAGAAGATCCATAGCACATTGACGACCCTGGCCCAATCTCAAGAGAGAAAGACTGATCTTTTGGCCGAGGGATTGAAGGCGGTACAGGAGACCACAATTACCACCCTGGAGAGATCTACGGCTGTTCCCACCACCCCCCGAGGGCGCGCTCGTACCGATCACACAGGCTAGGGTTGGTACCGTTTCAGATTTCATGAGACTTCATCCAGCAGTGTTCACGGGATCGGCAAGTCCACTTGAGGCCGAACAATGGCTCATCAACGTAGAGAACCTCCTGACCGCCGCTCGAATTCCAGACGACGACAGAGTGAACGTAGTGAAGATTCAACTAGAAGACGAGGCCCGCACGTGATGGTCCGTAGAGGAGAGACGGCAAGGGAAACCTATTGGATGGGACACGTTCTCCACGTGCTTCCTAGATCATTACTTTCCGGCTACTGCCAATGCCGAGATGGAGGAAAAGTTTATTATGTTGAAGCAAAATGGACGCTCAGTGGATTTCTATGCCGCAGAGTTCAATCGGCTGAGTCGCTTCGCACCGTACATGGTAGCCACCGAATCCGCCAGGGCAAGACGTTTCCAGCAAGGGCTCGATATTGAACTGCAACAACTCATCGCGTCTCTCGACCTACCAACCTTCGCCCAAGTTTTGAATTCTGTCCGAGAACAGGAAAGGTTAGCAGAGAAGGCCAAGGGCCAATGATCGATGGACAGAAGACCCCACGTAGTTCCGGCACGACCTACCATTCCGCCCAATGGAGTGATCCCAGTTCACATGCCGGGTGTCACACAGATGAAGCGTACCTTCTCACCTGAGCAGCCGCAGCGGAGAGCCCTATTTTGCGATTATTGCCAGAGGCCAGGACACATGCAGAGGGATTGCCGCAGAGCTAAAGGGCAGTGCCTGATTTGCGGATCCAGCGAGCACAAGATCAACGGGTGTCCACAGAGATCTGAGCTACAGGGAGGGTTCGAGCAACAACAACCGTCGTATGGCAGATCAGCTCAGAGGGGTCCACCTCGTGTGCCTCAGTCCTTCGATCAGAGGCAGACTATTTCAGGTCGGAATCAGGGACAGGCTTTCACCCTATCCGCCGAGCACGCAGAGGCTTCTGGAGATGTGTTACAGGTACCATCCTCGTTTATTCTGTACCAGCTAGAGTTATTTTCAATTCGGGTGCTTCACATTGTTTCATTTCCACACGGTTTGTCCACACACTCTATACCTCACGAGCCGTTAACCAAGGGTTGGGAGATACATACGGGTAATAGTATTATTATATCCGATCAAGAGTGTAGATTATATCTGGTGGTAGTATACGGCAGGGAATTCTATGCGAATTTCCTTTTAATCGGGATTGGAAGTTATGATGTGATTCTCGGGATGGATTGGATGAGTACATTCCATGCAATTATTGATTGCCGAGCAAGGAAAGTGACTTTCCGCATTCCCAATCACCCTGAACCTGTTATCGAAGGCGGGAGCGAGTCTTTGGAGCCGTCCAAGTTTAAAGCCAAGCCAAAAGCATTGACAGCTAAGGAGATTGATGAGAGTCCAGCCCCAGAGATCGTTCAGGATTTTCTTGATGTGTTCCCTGAAAATTTACCAAGTCTACCCCCCCCCCCCCGCGTCTTGGGATTCTCTATTGAATTGATTCCAGGAACGGTGCCAGTTTCTAAAGCTCCTTATAGGATAGCGCCAGTTAAGTTAGCAGAATTGAAGAAACAAATTGGTGAACTCCTGGAGAAGGGATTTATTCGCCCAAGAGCTTTGCCGTGGGGTGCACCAGTCTTGTTGGTGAAGAAAAAGGATGGATCGCTACGGATGTGTATAGATTGCCGGGAGCTGAATAGGGTTACAATAAAGAACAAATACCCCATTCCACGTATCGAAGAATTATTTGATCAGTTGGGTGGGGCCAACGTATTTTCGAAGCTGGATCTTCGTTCGGGCTATCACCAGATCAGAGTAACGGCCGAAGATGTATGCAAGACGGCTTTCAGGACACGATACGGGCATTATGAGTTTCTTGTGATGTCGTTCGGTGTTACCAATGCTCCAGCTATATTTATGGACCTGATGAATAGAGTATTTTCGAAGTACTTGGACACGTTTGTCATTGTATTCATCGACGACATACTAGTCTACTCTAAGACCCAGGAGGAGCATGCCGAACACCTGTGGACAGTATTACAAATTCTTCAGGAGAAGAAGCTATATGCAAAATTGAATAAGTGTGAGTTCTGGCTCGACAAAGTGCAGTTCTTGGGACACGTTGTTTCGGGCGAAGGCATCTCAGTGGACCCAACGAAGATAGAATCTGTTAGATATTGGCCTACTCCGAAGTCAGTGGCCGAGATCAGAAGCTTCCTGGAATTGGCAGGATATTATCGGCGGTTCGTTTAGGACTTTGCATGAGTCGCTGAACCCTTGACGAAGCTGACGCGGAAGGAAGTACCATACGTATGGACGGAGGAGTGTACTCGGGCTTTTGAGGTACCGAAGCAGAAATTGACCACGGCGCCTATCCTTACAGTGCCAGATAATTCAGGTGGGTTGGTGATACATAGCGATGCTTCGGGGACAGGCTTAGGCTGCGTCCTGATGCAGCACGGTCGGGTAGTTGCTTATGCCTCACGACAGCTGAAGAATCACGAGAGGAACTACTCAACACATGACTTAGAGTTAGCTGCAGTGGTTTTCGTACTGAAGATCTGGAGACATTACTTGTTGGGAGAAAAGGTAGAAGTGTACACAGATCACAAGAGTCTGAAGTACGTTTTCACTCAGAGAGAACTGAATATGAGGCAACGCCGATGGTTAGAATTAATGGCGGACTACTACTTGGACTTACAGTACCATCCGGGGAAGTTAAATGTCGTACCAGACGCTCTCAGTCGCAAGCCAGCAGTCATGATGTTGACCAGTCTGAAGAGCATCATTGAGGATTTTTAGAAGCTCGAACTAGAAGTTGTTACACTGAGTGCAATTAGGCAATTCTGGCAGTTACAGGTGAAATCTTCTCTGATCGATCGCATTAAGGCCACGCAGACTGATGATCATCGATTACAAAAGTTCAGAGAGCAGGTGGAAGCCGGGCTGAGGACGGACTTACTCATACATTAGGATGGTTCTCTAAGATTCGGTAGCAGGCTCTGCGTTCCCAAAGGAGATGTTCGAGAAGAGGTATTAGCTGAGGCTCATAGTTCAGCTTATTCTGTGTATCCGAGAGGCACGAAAATGTATCGGGATCTAAGGCAACACTTTTGGTGGAACGGGATGAAGCGAGAGATTGCACGGTTCGTATCTAGGTGTTTGGTATGCCAGCAGGTAAAAGCAGAGCACCAGAGAGCGGCAGGACTGTTGCAACCGCTTCTGATACCCGAGTGGAAGTGGGAGCACATCACTATGGATTTCGTGACTGCCTTACCATGGAGCCCAAGGGGAAACAATGCGGTTTGGGTTATCGTCGACCGTCTTACGAAAGTTGCGCACTTGATGCCCTTCCGTGTAGGATAATCGACAGAGTCGCTTGCGGAGAAATACAGGCAGGAGGTGGTGTGACTTCACGGGGTTCCAGTCAGTATAGTGTCGGATCAAGACACCAGATTTGTTTCACACTTTGGAAGAGCTTACAGGAGAGTCTGGGTACACATCTCAAGTTCAACATGACTTATCATCCCCAGACGGACGGACAGTCCGAGCGTACTATTCAGACGCTCGAGGACATGTTGAGGGCTTGCATGCTAGACTTCCAGGGTTCTTGGGAGGATCACCTTCATCTAGTGGAGTTTTCTTATAACAACAGTTTCCAAGCTAGCATCCAGATGGCTCCATTCGAAGCACTTTACGGGTGGAAATGTCGATCCCTTGTTTATTGGGATGACGTGGGAGAACGAAGATTATTGGGACCCGAACCTATTGTTAAGACGGTAGACAAGATACAGATGATCAGGCAGCGCATTAAGACGGCTCAGGACCAACAGAAGAGTTGGGCGGATGCCAGCAGGAGAGCGCTAGAATCCGAGGTCGGAGATCACGTGTTTCTGAAGATTTCTCCTACCCGCGGTGTTATCAGGTTTGGAGGTCACGGGAAACTCAGTCCCCGATTCATCGGACCTTTTGATGTGCTAGAGCGAGTGGGAGAGGTGGCCTATCGACTTGCCTTACCTCCATCGTTAGCTGGTGTGCACAACACCTTTCATGTTTCTCAGTTGAGGCGCTATGTTCGGGACGACAAGCATATTCTGGATCATTCGGAGTTAACTTTAAGCACCGATCTGTCCTACGAGGAGCAGCCTACCACCATTCTCGATCGTCAGGATAAAGTGCTGAAGAACAGGGTCATTCCACTGGTTCGTGTTTCTTGGGGTGGTCGTTCTCCAGGGGAGTCTACCTGGGAACGCGAGGAGGACATCCGTGCACGTTTTCCACATTTATGTGTACAGTGTGGTCCCGTTGTTCTTATTTTAATTTTGAGGACGAAATTTTTGTAAGGAGGGTATGATGTAAATCCCCAGTTCCAAATAAAATTTTCCGTATTTTCTCCAGATTGTAATCCAAATTTATTTCATTGATATATATATATATATTTGTTATATTAATTTCCTAAACACAAAACTAAATTCCCTATCCCATTCCTATTTCTACCCGACCCCTGCCAACCCGACCCGACCCGCTCCCTCGTCTTCCTCCCCTGCCCGCTCCCTCGTCTTCCTCCCTCGCTCACTCTTTTCCCGCCATTTCTCCCTAACGGCTCCCCCAAGATCCCCCGCTTCTCGCGCCCATCTCCCCATGACCCGTGCTCGCCCTACGACGACCGCATCCCTCGCATCACCCCAACAGCTCCAAAGCCCAACGGCTCTCCCCCCCACGACTCCGCTTTCTCGTGCTCACCTCCGCGAGAACAATTCCAAGTCGATGTGATCTCGTCGCCAACGAACCAGGGATCCCCGCACCTACCTCCCCTCTTCTCTCCAACGTCTCTTTATGACTCCCCCGTTCTCTTCCCTCATCTCCCCTCTCTGCTCACTCTCCTCTGCCTTCCTCTATCACCGAGCCAACAGCACCCACGCACCCTAACCCAAACTCCCCAGCTCCGACCACTGCCTGCTGAGCACCTCAACATTCCCTCTCCTCCTTCCCAACACCTCAACCGCTAACACCCTCGCCTCATCTTCATCACCACTAACCCGAGCACCCACCACCATTAACACCGACCCCTGCATCTCGCCGACGAGCCCAACTCCCTCGTTCCTGCACCTCACCTGAGCTCCGACCCGTCGCCTCAGCCGACCACGCTAGAACCAGTGCCCGAGCCACTGCATCGATCCCCTGCAGCCCCGAGCTCCCCGACTCACCAGCTCCAATCCCCGAGCCGCCTGAGCTCACTGCCGGCAACCCCTCTGCACTCGAGCACTTCAACGGAGTCGCTGGAATCCCCTGCCGTGACCGCCTCCACGCCAGTGATGAGCCCGAGTACTCCGATCAAGCCAAGTCGAGCGCGCATCGTGCCTTGATCGTGCTTGTCATCGCTGCCGTGTCACCTTCGCCTAAGGCAAGTATTTTCTACTTGCTTATCATTCTATACCTTGAACCTATGAGACAATTGAAATGGATTAGACAATTGGAATTGGTATTCTTTAATTTCAATTAGATACAAATGAGACAATTGAAATTGGGTATGTGTCTGTCGTATTGTTACCAACTAGTTTTCTACTACGACGTGTAATGGCTTGGAGTTATGCATGATCATTTGGAATCGAGACTATAACCCAGGGTTAATACATGTAGGGATTGGGGGGGTCAATCCCGTTTGAATTGATTAGACGAAACTCGAAGTTCCAATCGATAGTTTCATGTGTATACTACGTTCTCGATCAATTGTCTTGAACCAAAACGTCGTTTGAAATTCCCCAAATTTATGATTAAAAGATCCTTGTACTGTTATATGGTAATGTGTAGAAAATTGGTGTTAAAATGTTGAAGTTCCAAACATAATACGATACACTCAGGATGCATCGTCAAAACTGAATTTTCTGATCATGCAGCCTTGTTAGCTTCATAATAAATTATATAAAAATCGGATCGTGGCGCGCTTAGGCTCGTTGTGAAGAGAACTTAATGATCTATGAATCCATGTATACGGTCACAGAAAATCATGTGGTTTAAATAGTGAAAACTGAATAGATTTATTATTCTGGACTGCGGTCCGGGGTAGCAATCTATGGGGGAAACTGAATTCTAAGCACCTGTATACACCTGCTTAAAACTGAAAATGCTCGGAGCCCCATATGGTCACATATATAACTTAATTATCTAACAACTGAAATCATTCCCTTGCATTCTTACGGTTGTTTGGTATTTGAATTGTATTTTAGAATGTCATTGCGTTCTGCAGTTTCTGCAGAAATGTTCGTTACATTGACACATTAATCTGGACATAACATCTGATGTAGAGGTGCGATTGATAATCCGTCTGGTGCATTGGAAACTTAACTGGAAGAACAAAATTTTATTCAACTGGGGAAATAACTAAATCTGAACACAATTACTGGTAAAATGCGCGCGAAGTTGTGCTTCCAGTTCTGGAACTGGAATCCCAGAAATCGATCGCTGCCTTCAAACGATGATAATTCTCTAATCTGAACTCCGATTGACCTGAAATAAATTTTTATGTTTAGATAATCCAGTGTTCTTCATACTCCCATTATATTGTTTTGGTCAATTCTAAGCGTACGATTTACCGTGAATTTTCCAAGTTATATGGCAGTAGTCGTTATAGTATAATGAATACCTGTTCAGTGCATTTCTGCATATTTTTCATGCTTGAGTTATACCTGCCGCATAGTGATCATTTGCATTGTCGATATATTAATGATTAGTGATTGGGTTGTGGCAAATACGACAGTGATATTGATAAGTGGAAAAAAAGTGATTGAAAACGACAGTGATACGTATTGTCCACAACCTATCTAATTCATGAATACATACCATAACCGGGGGAATGGGGAAATCAAGGTGGAATTGAACTCGTATTTAGCGAGGTACAGTGATTTAGAGGATGATCATTCGCTATCAGTGATACACACACTTACTTTAGGTCGTGGGTCTAGCGGCACGGCTGACAGGGTTATGTCCCGGGCACAGTGGACCGTAGTCTCGGACATGTACGAGACCCTTGTTAAACACGAGTATCCTCTCCACCAATTGATTTCATGGATTTAATGACCGTTAAGTAGTGACATATACATTGCTTAGTTTACCGACATGTTACACATAGTGCACTATTCATATTCAGTTGATGTTATTATATACATGTTCTGCAAATCCATTGTACTCCCCATGTTTAATAATAATGCACGCCTATTATACATATTTATTGCTATATATGTCATCCTGACGACCTGAGTGTGTATGCTCAGAGGACGAAGTGGATCCAGCCCAGGAGCAGGTCTTATCCTTCGAAATTGCAGAGATCTAGACTGCACTACCAGCGCTACTTTCTTTGATTTCGGCATTTGTTATTGGTTAGTTGTTTATTCTGTGAAATAAATGTATCTCGAACTCTTTTAAATTTCAATGTAATAAAGTCGTGAACTATGATTTTTCCTTTACTCAAGCACTGCTTATTAACTACCATGTAATGCTAGAAGCCGAAGTATGACTACGGCGGGATTATTCCCTGATCGTAGGAGCATAGCTGGCCTAGTCATCCCTCGTATCCCGTATTTTGGGAGGCGGTGCGTGACACATACTGAGACTTATCACTTGTACCTCTTGATAGATATCTCCAAGAAGAAAGAAAACAATAAAAGGAATGTCTGTCAGCGAACTTACGTCCGGTAAGTCTCTCATTATAAAACACTTGAAAAAGAAATGATAATAGGTAAAATATTTAAAAGATGGTAATAAAGTGCATGAAAACCAGCAATGCATAATTTTAATAACAAAAGATATAAAAGTATGTAACGCATATGAGAGGAAATAACATAAAAACAAACAAGTTATTAGGAACGCATGGCAATAAAGAATATAATATTAACATAGACATGATGGTACAAATCAGTGATTTAATATAATAGTAAGACACAGGACATACCACAACGAATGACAATGGCATGGATTTTCATTGACAGTATACATAAACAATGATAATAAAGGTCAGAGAATTCATATACAGGCTTGAAGAGACGAGTCAGGAATAAACAAAGATTGTAGTGTCAGTAATGTGTAGGTCTTCTATTCTAACGTAAGTTAAAGCATGGCGTCCAACTGCTTCATGTGGTTTTTTTTACATATATGATGGTAGAGTATAGGCAGATGGAGACTCCAAAGTAATTGGACGACGCATCCTCAACTTCCAACATCCCGGTAACCATCGGTCATGACCATTTTTAACGTAAGTTAAGTTATGGTGTTCAGCCACTTCATGAAGTTTTATACAAAATTTCAGGAGTACAAGATTACGGGCAGGGGACTTCAAAGCAGCTGAACTACTCATTTTTAACTATCCCAACACCCCCGGCAAGCATTAGTCAAAACTATTCATAATTATTGATGGTGGTCCATGGATACATGCACTTTCAAACTTGTGTGGTACACACATACATCTCCCGGTGGATATCACTCGTATGAGAATTCAAGAAGTGACCTCCATGAACTCAAGAGGTAAACCACACCATCATCATGGAATGCACTATGCTCCGTGTGGCACTTTGTTCCCATCACGATATTTGACTTGATCAATATTCAAGTGCATGTTAATATTCTATGTATTTAGGTTCATGATGTACTTTCAATTTCATGTCAAATTACTGGTTTCATGAATTCATGTAGTCATGAAGTCATGTCATGTTCAAGATGTAAAATAAACATATATATATACACAAGTAGTATGGAACTCCAGTCATCACTTATTCAGGCCAGAAATCAAGCATAGGTTCACATACAGAAAATAGTGTTTTTGGTTTAGAATTTGGAAATCTTGCATAAGAAATAAGTTGAGGTTCATAGTATCATGTAAATAACGAGACCGAGTTTATCTCGATCGGGTTCCTGATGGGAGAGTTACGGGTGTTTTCGTAACATTGTGCAGAGGTGGCCAGTGCAAATTTAAGAATGCAGGCACTGGTACTATTTTGCATTTTCGAGTAGCTTCTGTTCATTTTCTGGTTTTAAATATTAAACAAGAAATGGGCGTCTGTTAGTTGTGAATGATTTTCCATAAAATTCAGGGTTAAGATATCTAGAGAGGGAGATAAAGTTGTTTTATGACAGCTATACATATAATTCCTTTTGCTGTCCAAATTCGATACATATTTTAAAAATATGTTTAATATGGTTTCCGTCAGTTTTCAGCAAAATTAGCCTAGGATAAAATTATATTTCTTTTTAGATGTCCCAGAAACTTGAGTTTTCTTAATTTGGACATCAGAGCTAGTAAATACGACTATTTGAATTCAGGGGTAAAACAATTTCAACATGTAAATAAAGACAGATTTAGAAACATAACGAAAAATGTCAAGGCTGCCAACTTAACCTAAATCATGTGTTTTGTACTGACCACAGAGAGACGTCATGCACTGTAGGTTAGTTTATTACGGCAGAGCGATCGCTGGATCATTACGAAACAATGATTATAATTAAATCTTCCCTATATAGAAATATAGGGTATGTATATATGTATATAATTACTTATATATAAAAATACACATAAATATCCTTCTTTCCTATACTGTTTACAAACAAGTCACACCTATGCACACAGTCTTCCACAATGCATCCGCAATATCAATTCACCAATAACATAAGGTGGTAACACACACATATACATTTACAACTATCTCAAAACAATTAAACAAAATCAATAGGGTGCATTCGTGATATGAGATGCACCGAAAAGTAATTACAAGATAATGATGCACCCGTGACATAAGGTGCATCAACAATGGAATATGACATAACAAGTCATCCATTACCTAGGGCGTTTGATGGATCTCTAGATCTTCTTCAGATGTTGACTTCCGACGATCTACCGACGGCGCTGGCGCAAAGCCGAGGTTGGGTTTGAAGACTGTCTCCTTTAGGCATGTGGATCTCAATGAGTTTGGTTTGATATGAAGCCGAACTACTTGCAAAGAAGTCCCAAGACGGTTGTACCACCATAGACCCTCCAACGATCAAGTTAGTTGAGGTATTTGGGCAAAATAACGGCATATTGGATCAGAATTGCCTTACCTGAGTCGTCTAAGAGGGGGTTTATATAGTGGCGGCCATAGGATGGCGGGCGCGAGATTTACGCCAGCCGTTACGCCCCAGGAGTTACGCTTGCGCGAATGGTGAGATCCTCCATTAATGACGAGATACACCCGTTAATAGGGGAACGTGATGGCGTGGAACGCGGGATCGTGGGGCGGTGGATATCTCGCGTATGGCGAGATTCACGGAGCCATGGCGGGGACGCCTGTAATCTGTGCTCTGGGTCGGTCGGTGAGACTGAGGAGGCCTAGCTCGGGGAGAGTCCTACAGAGGGCGGGAGGCCGACCTAGTTCGGTTCTGTAATAGCTCAGGGGCGAGCTGGGAGGGCTGAGGAAGCCAAGTGCGCAGGAAGGCTCGGAGGTGAGCCAACGGTTATTTGTAAGACGAGCAGAGGAGTGTTCTGGGAGGTCATCAAAGGTCGAGAACATCCTCGGGTCGAAGCCCCGGGGTACTCCTTCATGTACTGCTCTTGCTCCTTTCCCGTAAGCCTCGGGACACGTCATCTGCCACGTGTCGTGATATGGGGAGTTCTCAGTACTGAGCATCATCATTATCCCCCCAGTCTCGTCCCGACCTATTTATGGGTCAGGCCGAGAGTGGTCTGATCGGTCACCCGGGCAGTTAGTCGTATCTTTTGACGACGTCAGCGGATCAGAGAGGAGATCGTGCATTAAAGGGGAAGTGCTGATTCGATCGTACAGTGCTTGAGGCGCCAGGCCATATGCCCGACACTGGTTGGCTGACATGACGTGCCGCCAATGTCCTCTGCACTTGAGGAGACGTGTCCAACGTTCTTAGGACACGTGGAACGTTGATGGCCGTCGAACTCAAAGCGTTGTTTTGGCGGGAGACGATCGGCGCCATTGGATACGCTTGCTAAATGCTATAAATAGAAGTAGGATCCCCCCAAGGTCCACACTTCGCTATCATTTCCTCATCGCTGCGTGAGTTAGCTCGGCGCTCTTCCCTTTAGGTCGGATCACTCACGCTCTCTCCTTTAGGTCGGATTTCTCGCGGATTTTCTCGGAGGACTCCTTCCTTTGCTCAGGTTAGATGCCTTCCTCTGGGAAGTCTGTTGAGATAGTCAGGGTAGAGTCTAGGGAGACTTCCGCCGCTTCCTCTTCTTCTTCTTCCTCTGCTTCTTCTTCTGAGTCGTTCCCTCCGGGGAGTTAGGGTTACCCGTGCTTCCCGTGGTCATGCATCGGGGATGGTCCCGAAAACGTGTATCAAGAGTGCTTGCGACACGCCCTCCCTCCCGAGGAATGTGGATGAGCTCGCCACAATATGGGCTCGCTTCTACATTCCCCCTATCTATTCCCTTCGTTTGGCTGGGGAGGGAGAGAGGGCGGACCAGGTGCGGGGCAAGGAGATCGCCTTATACCTGGATGCCTTTTTGGCTAGAATGCGTCTGCCCTTTTCCCCCGAGGTTAGCGCCGCGCTGCGTTGTTTTCGACTAGCTCCGGGCCAGCTAGTACCGAACTCATGGAAGATTCTCCTCGGGTTCCTAGTCCGGTTGAGACTACAAGAAATCCCCTTCAGCTTGACCATTCTCCTTCTTCCCTTTGCTATAAAAATCATCCCGGCACCCGTAAGGACGAGCCGAACTGGGTATATGTTTCCTTTAGAAAACATAGGGGAGGGGCGGCCGGGTTGGGGGTCGTAGCAGTTCCTTCTTCCATTTACAAATGGAAGGAGAAGTTCCTATTTGTCGGGCCACCCGAGGGTGAGGATTGGCCTGTGCCTGTTCAGTGGCACAGGGCCGGCTGCCCGCGGGTGAGGCAGTCATCCTCTCCCGAAGCAAGGGCGGTGCCGGCGTGGGAGCCCATCCGACGGGCCGACGTTGCTTTCCGAGCAGGCCCTTAGTTGGGTCGGGCTCAGCCTCGCTCAGTTCCTGGGTAAGTTAGGAGCTTAGACGACCTGTTTAGACTTGCATATTTTTCTTCTATTCTTTCCGGCGTCACTAAATCCCATTGTGTATTTTCCTTTTTGTTTGCAGAACCGATGTACCGATCCAAATTCCTGACCTCCATGGCCGAGAAAAAGGGGAGGAAGGCAGGAGGCGCCGGCCCGTCACACCCAGTCACAAGTCCGGCCCCGTCGTTGGCCGCATCGGCAAGGCGTTCCACCACTCCCCGGGCTATAGAGACCAGCCGCGGGGAGAGCCATAAACATGCCCGGGAGTCGGTGCCCCGGGTTTTGGAGGCGGCAGATGAGTTCGATCCTCCCGAGACCCCCCTCAAGCGGCATAAAAGGACGGTATCCTGACCTCCGTATTCCCCGATCTTGGTGTAGGAGGGGGACCTTTGCTTCGATGTGCCCTCAGGGCTTTCTGTCGCCGATAGCTTGCTCTCGGAGATGGAATGATTGGCCGAGGGCAAAATCCCCCGGGGACCCTCAAGGCCCAAGTCGCGGCCATAGCTTAGGAGGCTGTATAGGTCAGTGTCCGCCTCTCGTTCGGGTTTTCCTTAAGCCTCTTTTGTACATCGGATCGGATACTTTTTAACCCCTCATTTTATTTTCCTCAGGTCCTCCAGCACTGCGCCCTTGTCGCCAACATGGAGCACGAGAAAATTGCCCCGGCGATGCAGATGGCGGGCGAGTCTTCCTCGCTGGAGGAGAGCCTGAGCCGGGAGCTGCGTCAGGGGAGAGAGAGGATCGCCTTCCTCAAAGATCGGGTGACCGCCGAGGAGGCGATGAACTCCAACTGCAGGGAGTCCATCCGAATTTTGAAGGAGTCCAACAATGTCGCTGAGGCCAAGTTGGAGGAGGCCAGGGTGATCAACGCCACTCTGAAAAAGATGCGGGATACCCTTAATATGGAAAACGAGGCGGCGAAGGAAGGGATGAAATGTGCCGACCTCCGGGTTGCGAAGGCGGTGGAGAGCTACAAGACGTCGGATCAATTCTACACTGACCTTGCAGACGCCTCGGCCCTTGTCTGGCATCAGGCCATCGATGCCGTTAAGGCGTTGATGCCGGAGTTTCCCGACGGTGGGCCTCGGCTCGAGTATCCCCTCGAGGATGAGATGCAGGGGGATGCTGCTGGAAGTGCAGCCGGGAGGAAGGCTCCTGGTAGGAGCATTGGGGATAAGGCTATCACCCCGGTTCCCAGTGCCGAAGCCCCCATTGAGGGCGCCGACCCTAAGGCTGCCACCCTGGCTTCCGACGCTGGCGCGGAGCACATCGAGGTCCTCCCTGGCCCCGAGGCCTGAGCCTCTTGTTGGGGTCGAAAATTGCACCCCGGTTGACCAAGTCAAAATCAAGGTCAACCCTAAACCAGGTGGACCCAAGCCCAGATCAAGTGGGCTCATGCCCGAGTCGAGCCCGAACATGAAGCGGCTGGCCCCCCATATGCTGAAATAAAAAATCATGTAATAAATAATTTTAATGTAATTTTTTTATGCATAAACGGGCATAAAACCAAATTTTTGTAAAGCCCACGGCTTATGTGCAAAAGAAATGAGCACATGAGGCATGGGATTGGCAAAATGCCATTTTATAAAGCCCAAGGGGCTATATGTAAATGCGTAAGCCTATATAAGGCAACATGATGATGAATAAAGCATACAACTTTTCATTCCTCTAAAAAAGATTAGGGTTTTTGTGCCTCCTTCTCCTTCCTCAAGGTTCTAAACCTTCTTCTTTTTTTTGAATTAAATCAAGAGTTTTACTCTTCCTTTTCCAAAACTAAATAGTTTTTCACTACAAAACCCACAAAGGGGAACTCGGATCTTCCATTAGATCTCAAAAATGAGAGATTTTTTTAAAATCTCATAATTCTTATTCTTCAAGATCCGGCCAACAGAGCAGGAAGAAGGAGACCCGCTTCCAAGAACCCTATTTTGGGGAAGATCCAGGGTTCAAAAGAGAAGCCCCTTCCATCAACTCCAAAATATCTTAGGAGTTCCGCTCCTCAAAAATATATATACATATATATACAAAATAATCAATATTTCCTTTTTGGAGCACAGCTCCCAGTGCAGGGACCAAGTCCCTTCTGCTGCTGACGCCTAGCGCTCGCGTGCCAGGCACGTGAGGCGCTGGCACTCTGGCGCCCAGCGCCCGCATGCCGGCACATGGTGCGCTGGCGCTCAGGCGCCCAGCGCCCGTGTGCCAGGCACGTGGTGCCAGGCACGTAGGGCGCTAGCGCTCTGGCGCACAACGCCCACATGCCTGGCACGTGGGGCACTGGCGCATTCTCCCGCGCATCCTTTGGATGCCCATTCTATTTATATGTGTGTGTGTGTGTGTGCATAAATGCACACACACACACACACTCCACCACATTGTTCCCGTTAGAAAAAATTTCTAACAGGGCGCTGTCCCGCACCCCGCAAAGGGGCTGCTAGCCCCCTTGACCCCCAGTCCGCTATCCGGATAGCGGGACCCCCGTAAAAAACTCTGCGGGCCCTCCGATATATCCAAAATCCTTTCAAAATACAACACTGCACATTGAGTTCGCATGACCAGTTTAACCCGTTAATCGGAGGTTCCCTCGCTCCAAAGGCGAGGGGTAATTAACGGCAGCTTAGTCCGCGGCTGCCGGACATTTGGATCCCCACGATAAGTAAGCCCCCGTCTACCCTAGGCAGGGGGAATCTGTAGTACGCCTGACAAGCGCACAGGTATTCCCATCTCAATGGGGTGACGAAAAACACCCTACAGATTCTGGCACGCCCAGTGGGACCAATCTCTCCTCCCATATTTCAGGTTAAACGTTCATGCGAACTCAATCAATATACATATCGGTTCCCTGTACTGAAATCAAGCTTCTTTATGCAGGTTAACAATTTCCAATTGCAATCTTCGAGCATAGCAAAAATGTCTCCAAGGACAAGCTCAGCTCTCGACACAGCTCCCATCTCCTACACGATAAAGATGGACTCCTGGACGGTCCTTCCGGCCAGTCTCGGGCGACAATGGGAGGAGCCGCCGCTACCATTTGGCTCTATTATGTTCGAGTCAGCTAACGCCGTCCCAGCTCCTCAACCTCCGGTAACAGACAAACCGGTCTCAAAAGGGAAAAAGCAAAATGTCATGGTCGCGAGGGCACCTCAGCCCAAGCACAAATCCGTTTCCGAACGACTCTCCATCTCTCCAGCTGGGGGCAAGGCCATCAACGTCAACGAAGCAACGGGGCATCTTGGGCAATCTCCAGTGGTGCCCTCGACAATTGCTCGATCGGGTATCTTCTTTAAGCTCCCTATCAATTGACTTACGGTGGCTTCCCAGAAAAAGGATATACGCCAAGCCCTCAAAATTGAGAATCTAAGGCAGAAAAGGCTCAGATACAGAGCCAACAAAAGGGCTAGGGCTCATGCTAGGCTGAGCTTCATGAAGCTCCAAGAACGGGGTTACCCCGCCAAAGATAAAGAGACGACTGGATATGTGGTCCACACTGTCTACATGGTCGGACATGAAGAAACAAACCCTCCCATGCTTCACAGCCATGGTGATGATATGGTGGACGCTACCCAACGTCCACTCGGTCTAAATGATGAAGAGCTCGCTCAGGCCGATAAGCCAAAAGAGCCCGGGGTTCCTGCGAAATTGTGCTCAGGCAATAAGGATGACCCGGTTGTCATAACCGGAACTACAGAACAAGCATTATTCCGATGGCTTCAGAGGCAGCTTCAGGACAGGGACGAGAAGTTAGCCAAGGTACAGTCTAAGGTCGACGAATTGGTAAACATCGCGGCAGATCTAGCGACCCAAGTCGCTCGATTGCAAGTACAGCAGAATCAAATTTTGGTTCATGAGCCAGGGATTGATACCCGGAAGCAGCCAACTGATGCCTCCTTCAACCTAAGAGAGGAGCGCCTTCGCGAAAAACGTCCGCGATCAGCCTCCAGTCCCTCCGATACATACACTGAAGGGGAATCGCCTCTGAAAGAGAAACTGGAAAAAGTCTATTGCTTCAAAAGGGACAAAGTCCATAAGATATTCAAGGACGCCCTAAGAAACGGTCTACAACTGCCAGAATCAAAGAGACCGCAAGAAGCGAATATGACCGACGACCCAAAATATTGCCCCTATCACAAAGTGATAAGTCATGGCATTGAGGACTGCTTCGTCTTTAAAGATTGGGTCGAAAAGCAATACAAGATGGGAGCGATAAAACTGTCTAAAGGCGTGTTAGCAAACAGTCAAGCTACGACCGCCAATTTCATACAAATGGAGACCGAAGCCTTTCGGGAACCTAATACTCTCAGACATGTGCCATTATCTGAAAAGGGCGAACCAAAGACCGATCGGCCTCAAGGACCAGCATTAGTAAGGGCACCTACTCTAATGGAGAGAAAGAAGAAGGTGTACTCCTTCAGGAGGGATGAGGTCCGCAATATATTCGAGGAAGCCTTGAACAACGGTCTGCAATTTCCTATTCCGAAGAAGCCACATAAAATGAATATGACCGGCAATCCCGTATACTGCCCATACCATAGGGTGGTGAGTCATACCATTGAAGACTGATGTGTTTTCAAAGATTGGGCAGAGGACTAATACAAGCTTGGAAAAACCTCACAGTCCTCGGATGTATCGGCAAACCACGGAGCTACGGTCATCAACACAGCTCCGCCAAGATCAAAGTTCAAGGATCTGGGATAAGCAACATCGACCACCATGTCATTCAACTGGGAACAGTCGACCTCTAAGTCGTTAAACTGGTAATGTAAAAATTTGTAAATAAAACAAAAAAGGCCAAAATGATGGGGCAACTCGTAATAAAAATCAGCGAGTAAAAATAAAGATGAAAATAAAGCTGAAATGATGGTGCAACAGCGAATAAATAGCCGAAATGATAGGGCAACCACGACCTTCGCGATAAAAAAGGCTGAAATGATAGAGCAATCGCGGTAAAAAGATGGCGAATGATGAGTCGCTCCTAGTACCATATTCCAGTGCAGCAATGCAGACGCCAACCAAATTCCAAATCCCGACGGCGAATAATGAGTCTCTCCGGGTACCATATTCCAGTATAGCGATGCAGACGCCAACCAAATTCCAGATTCCAAAACGGCGAATGATGAGTTGCTCCTGGTACCATATTCCAGTGCAGCGATGCAGACGCCAACCAAAATCCAATTTCCCAAAATTCTTCCAGCCCTATTGTTGCTCCCCAAGTTGACTACCGTATACAATCTAAGGGCTCAAATAATTCTCATCATACCCATGCCCCACCGCAATCACCAGTTACGCGGCCGGTCTCCGCCCATGGAATTATGCTCCATTGGAAAGACCCACTCATATGTCCTCACGATACACGAGGAGAACAAACATACGATATCCTCTCGACTCGTAAGAAAACACCTTCGTGTGATCCTTACGACTCACATAGGAAAAACACACTTGGGAGTCCCCACGACTCCTAAGGAGAATACACCTATGGGATCCTTTCGACTCGTAGGGAGAATACTTTTATGGGACCCTTACGGCTTATAAAATTGAAAAGTCTTAGGTGATAGGGACCTAAACCTGTCTCCTAAACCATCGCTCCCCAACAGGGAAAGGCAAATGTTGAATTGCTCCCGGCACCTGTGCTTCAGCGTTAGCAACGCTGATGCCGACCCCTACCCCAAAATTCCAAGCTTCCGATCCAATAGCCCCTTAAGTCTTTAAACTGGGAACAGATGACCTCTAAGTCGTTAAACTGGAAACAGATGACCTCTAAGTCGTTAAACTGGGAACATATGACCTCTAAGTCGTTAAACTGGGCACAATAGACCCCAAAGTCTTTAAACTGGGAACACATGACCACCACGTCGTTAAACTGGGAACAGATGACCCCTAAGTCGTTAAACTGGAAATGAGGGAGATCCCCTCACGGCGAATGATAAGCCGCTCCTGGTACCATATTCTAGTGCAGCGATGCAGACGCCGACAAAGTCCCGAAATTCTTCCGGCCCTATGGTCTGGATTATACATCCTGCAAAATCGCATACAATCCACGGGCGTAAACGGCCCCTATCTCTCCCAAGTCTTACCAGCGAGACCACATTCAAAGTCCCACCAGCGATGAAGATTCAAAAAAAAGGGGTATGTCCACAAGCAAAATGGGCATGAATGAAAACCCGAAAGGGCTCCGTGAGTAGAAACAGCAGGACTGCCGGCGAGTTTGTGAAAACCCAAAAGGACGCAAACTCGTGAAAAAGAGATGAAATGCACTCGCAAAGTCCTCTCAACTTTGTGAAGAGAAAATTCCCGCGTGAGATCCTTACGACTCACAAAGGAGGAATACACTTAGGAGTCCCCATGACTCCTAAGGGAAAATACACCTACGAGATCCTTTCGACTCGTAGGGAGAAAATGCTTTTATGAGACTCTTACGGCCCATAAAATTGAAAAGCCTTAGCTGATAGGGATCTAAACCTGTCTCCTAAGCCACCAATTCCCAAATCCTCCCGGGGCAAATGATGAGTTGCTCATGGCATTATTCCAGTGCAGCAACGCAGATGCCGACCAAAACCAAAATCCCTAAATCCTCTCAAAGACAGATGATGATTCGCTCCTGATACCATATTCCAGTGTAGCGATGCTGATGTCAACCCAAATCACAATCAACAAGTCAACTTCAACTCTGACACCGCAGAAAGCGGAGCAAGTCAGAATCCAATCTTGACACCGCAAGAAGCGGAGCAAGTCAAGATCACTCCTGACACTGCAAGAAGCAGAGCAAGTCAAATCAAGCGTCGACCGTCCATGTTGTAAAAAGGGAAGTGCAGGCTTCCCACAAATCGGGAACCACATCGCTCCGGGCCAGGGAATAGCCTACCACGGACACTCCGCCTCATAGACGCGTCAAGCATTGACCGTCCATGTCGTAAAAAGGGCAGTGCAGGCTTCCCACAAATCGGGAACCAAATCACTCCGGGACAGAGAAAAGTCAACAACGGACACTCCGCCTCGGAGACACGTCAAGCGTCAATCATCTATGTCGTAAAATGGGCAGTGCAGGCTTCCCACAAATCGGGAACCACATCGCTCCGGGCCAAGGAAAAGTCTACCACGGACACTCCGTCTCGGAGACGCGTCAAGCGTCGACCGTCCATGTCGTACAAAAGGCAGTGCGGGCTTCCTACAAATCTGGAACCAAATTGCTCCGGGTCAGGGAAAAGTCTACCGCGAACACTCCGTCTCGGAGACGCGTAAAGCGTCGACCGTCCATGTCGTAAAAATGGCAGTGCAGGCTTCCCACAAATCGGGAACCAAATCGCTCCAGACCAGGGAAAAGTCTACCACGGACACTCCGTCTCGGAGACGCGTCAAGTGTCGACCGTCCATGTCGTAAAAAGGGCAGTGCAGGCTTCCCACAAATCGGGAACCAAATCGCTCCGGGCCAGGGAAAAGTCTACCACGGACACTCCGCCTCGGAGACGCGTCAAGCGTCGACTGTCCATGTCTTAAAAAAGGCAGTGCAAGTTTCCCACAAATCAGGAACCACATCGCTCTGGGCCAGGGAAAAGTCTACCACGGACACTCCGCCTCGGAGACGTGTCAAGCGTCGACCGTCCATGTCGTAAAAAAGGGCAGTGCAGGCTTCCCACAAATCGGTAACCAAATTACTCCGGGCCAGGGAAAAGTCTACCACGGACACTCCATCTCGGAGACACGTCAAGCGTCGACCGTCCATGTTGTAAAAATGGCCGTGCAGGCTTCCCACAAATCGGGAACCAAATCGCTCTGGGACAGGGAAAAGTCTACCACGGACACTCCGCCTCGGAGACGCGTCAAGCGTCGACCGTCCAAGTCGTAAAAAGGGCAGTGCAGGCTTCTCAAAAATCGGGAACCAAATCTCTCCAAGCCAGGGAAAAGTCTACCACGGACACTCCACCTCGGAGACGCGTGAAGCGTCGACCGTCCATGTCGTAAAAAGGGCAATGCAGGGTTCCCACAAATCGAGAACCACATCGCTTCAGGCCAGGGAAAAGCCAAGCAAGGACACTCCGCCTCGGAGACGTGTCAAGCGTTGACCGTCCATGTCGTAAAAAGGGCAGTGCAAGATTCCCACAAATCGGGAACCAAATCGCTCCGGGCTAGGGAAAAGTCTACCACAGGCACTCCGCCTCGGAGACGTGTCAAGCGTCGACCATCCATGTCGTAAAAAGGGCAGTGCAGGCTTTCCACAAATCGGGAACCACATCGCTCCGGGCCAAGGAAAATTTTACCACGGACACTCCGTCTTGGAGACACGTCAAGCGTCGACCGTCCATGTCGTAAAAAGGGCAGTGCAGGCATCCCACAAATCGGGAACCAAATCGTTCCGGGCCAGGGAAAAGTCTACCACGGACAATTCGTCTCAGAGACGCGTCAAGCGTCGACCGTCCATGTCATAAAAAGGGCAGTGCAGGCTTCCCATAAATCGGTAACCAGATTGCTCCGGGCCAGGGAAAAGTCTACCACGGACACTCCGCCTCGGAGACGCGTCAAGTGTCGACCATCCATGTCGTAAAAAGGGAAGTGTAGGCTTCCCACAAATCAGGAACCACATCGCTCCGGCCAGGGAAAAGTCTACCACGGACACTCCGTCTCGGAGACGCGTCAAGCGTCGATCGTCCATGTCGTAAAAAGGGCAGTGCATGCTTCGCACAAATCGGGAACCAAATCGCTCCGGGCCAGGGAAAAGTCTACCACGGACACTCCGTCTCGGAGACACGTCAAGCGTCGATCATCCATGTCGTAAAAAGGGTAGTGCAGGCTTCCCACAAATCGGGAACCAAATCGCTCCGGGCCAGGGAAAAGTCTACCACGGACACTCCGCCTCGGAGACGCGTCAACCGTCGACTGTACATGTCGTAAAAAGGGAAGTGCAGGCTTCCCACAAATCGGGAACCACATCGTTCCGGGCCAGGGAAAAGTCTACCATGGACACTCCGCCTCGGAGACGCGTCAAGCGTTGACCGTCCATGTCGTAAAATAGGCAGTGCAGGCTTCCCACAAATCGGGAACCACATCGCTCCGGGCCAGGGAAAAGTCTACCACGGACACTCCGCCTCGGAGACGCATCAAGCGTCGACCGTCCATGTCGTAAAAATGGCAGTGCAGGCTTCCCGCAAATTAGGAACCACATCGCTCCGGGCCAGGGAAAAGTCTACCACGGACACTCCGCCTCGGAGACGCATCAAGCGTCGACTGTCCATGTCGTAAAAAGGGCAGTGCAGGCTTCCCACAAATCGGGAACCAAATCACTCCGGGCCAGGGAAAAGTCTACCACGGACACTCCGTCTCGGAGACGCGTCAAACGTCGACCGTCCATGTCATAAAAAGGGCAGTGCAGGCTTCCCACAAATCGAGAACCAAATCGCTCCGGGCCAGGGAAAAGTCTACCACGGACACTCCGCCCTTGAGACGCGTCAAGCGTCAACCGTCCATGTTGTAAAAAGAGCAGTGCAGGCTTCCCACAAATCGAGAACCACATCGCTCCAGGCCAGGGAAAAGTGTACCACGGACACTCCGCCTCGGAGACACGTCAAGCGTCGACCGTCCATGTCGTAAAAAGGGCAGTGCTGGCTTCCCACAAATCGGGAACTGAATCGCTTCGTGTCGTGTGTGTTTGTTTTGTTTGTGGTTGCCCGTGGATTGTATACGAAGACTGAATAATGCCGTTGCCCGTAGGACGTGGATTAGTCCAAATCCGTATTTACTTAGATTTGGATTTGGTGTTTTAGTTTAAGGATACGTTAGCCGTGTTGAGGCTAAGATCAACTTAAACGTTCGTTAAGGATACGTTAGTCCTGTTTGAGACTAAGATCAACTTAACATGGTGATCCATTTAATATATGGCCGTCGGGACTAGTCACCTCTCTGACATCGTTAAAGGATTACAACGATAGGTGTCAGAGGAGTTCGGAGATGTACCCTCGAACCGAAGTTGATTAGGGAATATATAGTCTGTTTGAATGTTTAAGGATACGTTAGCCGTGTTTGGGGCTAAGATCAACTTAAACGGGATCGTTTAGATCCGGCAAAAGAGCATTTGGAGGCTCTATTGTTCCAGTTTAGGGACATAGTGGTCCGTGTTCAAGTTTAGGGACATGGAGGTCCGTTGCTAGTTTAGGGACGTGGTGGTCCGTATTCCAGTTTAGGAACGTGGTGGTCCGCTATTAGTTTAAGGACGTTTCGGTCCGATATTAGTTTAAGGACGTTTCGGTCCATCGCCAGTTTAGGGACGTGGTGGTCCATCATTAGTTTAAGGACATGGTGGTCCATCATTAGTTTAAGGACATTTCGGTCCAACATTAGTTTAAGGACGTTTCGGTCCAACATTAGTTTAAGGACGTTTCGGTCCAATATGAGTTTAAGGACGTTTCGGTCCACGAGTTTAAGGACCCCGCAGTCCGTATTAATGTGTGGTCGTCGGGACCCGTCAACTCTCTGACGTCGTTGAAGGATTACAACGATAGGTGTCAGAGGAGTTCGGAGATGTACCCTTGAACCGGAGGTAAATTGATTTAGGAGAGCAATTTTGCTCAGTCAATTTAATTTAAGGACTTACGGCCATGATTGGGCTAAGTCCAGTTGAAAAATGTTCCACACTTTTATTTGTTTTTTTTTTGTACTAGGGCTTGGCCCATTTTTAAATAACGCATTGCATTATTTTCGATTTTGGGTTGGGCTCTGCCCATAAAGGATGCAGAGCATCAATTTGTTTTGGGCTCTGCACATTTATAAATGATGCAGAGCATCAATTTTACTTGGGCTCTGCCCTTTTTATCGCTTTGCAATTTATTTTGGCCTGTTAGGTCTTTTTGACTTGGGCCTGGCCTTTTAGCAAAAAAATGCATTGCATTCTTAGGCGCTTTGCGCCAATCAAAGAGCGCAAGCGCTTGTGGTGACGACACGTGTTATGCAAGCGCAGTGCGCTGCGCTTGCGCTGCTGACACGTGGCGCACTCTGGTGAGTTGCGCCAATTACAGAGAGTAAAGCTCTATCTTAAAGCGCATAACGCAAGTAGTTCAGATGCTGACACGTGGTGCTCTCTGGTGGTTTGTACCAACCCGAAAGCGCAACAGCGCAGTTTGCAAGTGCAAGGCACTATAATTTGAGAATGTTTTAGATTCAAGAACCAATGGTTCATAAAGGAAGTGCAAAGCACTATTTGATTTCTTGATCTAATTTAGATCAAAGAAAAACAAGCTTTTTCTTATTTCAGAAACCAGAGGTTCATAAAAAGTGCAAAGCACTGTTTTTATTTTGTTTTTTATTAAAGATCATTGATCTTGTTTTTGGATCCATGATCTATCAGAAGAAATTCTTCTATCTAAAAGGTCTTTTACCTTTCTTTTTTTTTCTTGGAATTTCCTCAGAGTTCTCTCTGTTTAATTTCTCAAAGAATGTTCCCCCTTTTGATTTGAGGTCTAGGGGTCTTTATATAGTGCCCATAAGTTTGTTGAATTTGTTAACGAGATCTTTCTCTGAGTGATTTGGGGAATTTTCCCCACCGTTAGATCTTTGATCCAAGGGCTTCTGTTTTACAGAAGAAAATCTTCTTATTTTAACAAGAACAGAAAGATTTCTTTAAAATCTTAATTCTGTTTGGCGCAAATGCCCCAGCGCGTGACACGTGTCAAGCAGCGCACGGCGCAGCGCAACTGCGCTAGTGCATCTGCGCTGACACGTGTCGCGCAGCGCAACTGCGCTAGCGCATCCGCGCTGACACGTGTCAAGCAGCGCACAGCGCAGCGCAACTGCGCTAGCGCATCCGCGCTGACACGTGTCGCGCAGCGCAAGGCGCAGCGCAACTGCGCTAGCGCATCCGCGCTGACACGTGTCGCGCAGCGCAGTGCTTGCGCAACTGAAGCGTTACTTCCTTTTGTTTTTAATAGAGCTTTACTCTGATTGGGCGCGCCTTCTTGGGCGCTGCGCTGAAGTATCAGCGCCTGACACGTGGCGCGTTGCGCACAGCGCAAGGAATTTGAAGCGTTGCTTCATTTATTTTAACTTTGATTTTCACTTCAATTTTCAAAACAGAGCTTTGCTCTGATTAGGGGAAACAGAAGCGTTGCTTCGTCTCCCGCCTTGGAATTTGAACAGAGCTTTGCTCTGATTGGGATAAACAAATGTCCCCCCACCGTTGCGCTTACGTGGCCCCAAGCGTGAGCGCAGTGATGGCAGAATTCCAACCGTTGCGGCAACTCAGGAGTTGAAGGGGTGCCGCGCGCCTATAAATAGGACCCTTGGTCCTCAATAGATGGTCACCATCCTCAAGACTTTTCATTTCTCAGAACTTCAGAGCTTTGCTCTTGCTTTCAAGAACTTAAGAGTTAAACTCTAGAAAACTTTTTAGGTAAAATTAACTTAAATTAAATTAACTTAATTTTAAATAACAGAGCCTTGCTCTCATAGATCTTTGATCTAAAGAGAACCCATTTAGGGTTTTATTAATAGGGCTTTGCTCGCCTTAGATCATGATTTTTTCTTAGGACTTCTTAGCCCATGAATCAAAGCTCTGCTTTCTTGATACAAGTAGAATTTTAATCTTCTGCGAAGAACTCTTAAGAGTTTGATCATGAATAATGAAGATCAAAAATGAGGTTTTATCTTTGATGGATTTTCTCATCTTTTCATAACAAGGCTCTCAGCGTTTTCGGGGAATTTCTTTAAATTCCTCTCATTACTGAATTTGATAGGTGTCACTCCTGTTTGCAGAGCATTGCTCTCGAGGAGTTTAACTCCCTGTTTATCATTGCTAATCTTCCAAGGATGTTTTCTTCAGGCATTATGGCGGTGCGTCTGTACAGTCTGCATGAATTCATCACCTATGAGGATATCCGTGTACAGGGCCGTCAACAAGACCAGGAGTTTACGGACGCCCAGTGTGCGGAGGTCATGGGTCGTCTGAACGCACGTGCTGGTTGGCTGCTCCCCCACCGCTCTGCTCTCTTGAAAGTCGTGCTGGGAGCAATTTAGAGAGCACTCCCGGGGTTCCACAAGGCCCTACCGCTCAATGCGCTGGATGATGCCGAAGACAAGGTGCATTCAGTCTACCTGTCGGGGCTGATCTCGAAGAAGCGGCGGGATAGCCTTATCGACATCCTGCATCAAATTTTTTAGCAGACGACGATAATCGCTGCTTACCGAAGACTGGGGGGCCTCGCCGAAGACCTTGACACACAGGAGCGCGAGAGGCTGCGCACGAGAATAATCAGAAAGGCCAGGAGAACCCTGGATGGCCTTACTTTTGAATTCCTCAATCCGTGCCCTGGATCTGAGGTTATTCCATTGTAATAATATTTCTCGCTTATTGCTTTATGATTGTAAGAATTTTTAGCAATATTAATGGAAAAGTTTTATCCCAGCTTGTCTTATTTTTCGTTCTGAGTCTTTTGCCTGTGCATGAATGAGTGTGTCATGAATGCTTAATCCAATGCCAATCAGATGCTCTCTTTGTCACTTTCTTCTTTCTTTTATTATCCGCATGTTACCTTAGTAAACATGGTTGACAGATAATAGAGCACACATCTTGATTTCTTCACGAGATAGCGATGGCTTAGGCCGCAGGTTCAGATCTGTCGCCTAAGACTTTTCAACTCTATGAGCCGTGAGGGTCTCATAGAGACTTTTCTCCCTACGGATCGAGAGGATCTCGTAGGTGGGTTTTCTCCTTAGGAATCGTGAGGATTCCTAAGTGTGTTTTCTCTTATAAGTCGTAAGGATCCTATAAGACAATTTTTCCCTCTTACGAGTCGAGAGGACCCGTAAGCGGTTGTTTCCCTCCTTGTCGAAACTCGACTTTGGAGAGTGAGACCCGTGAATAGTATGCAAGAGACCGTTTTTGACCGACTTGCAGGGTCCCATTGTTCAGGAAGCAAGTTTTATGATCCCTGCTGCATGAGGCTTCATCTTGCAAGTTGAGACGAATCGGGAATTTTCCCGCGGAGACACTGGTTTCTCTGCGGGCCGACGCAGATCAGGAGGCTCTCGTCAAGGATGTTTGTTTCCCTAAGTTGAGGTATTTGCCAAGGATTATTTGTTTCCCTGGTGTTGAGACGAGTCGAGAATTTCCCACGGAGACACTGGTTGCTCTGCGAGTCGACGCGAATCAGGAGGCTCTCGTCAAGGATTGTTTGTTTCCCTGAGTTGAGGTATTTGCCAAGAATTATTTGTTTCCTTGGTGTTGAAACGAGTCGAGAATTTCCCACGGAGGCACTGGTTGCTCTGCGAGTCGACGCGGATCAGGAGGCTCTCATCAAGGATTGTTTGTTTCCCTGAGTTGAGGTATTTTCCAGAGATTATTTGTTTCCCTGGTGTTGAAACGAATCGAGAATTTCCCACGGAGACACTGGTTGCTCTGCGAGTCGATGCGAATCAGGAGGCTCTCGTCAAGGATGTTTGTTTCCCTGAGTTGAGGTATTTGCCAAGGATTATTTGTTTCCCTGGTGTTGAAACGAGTCGAGAATTTCCCACGGAGACACTGGTTGCTCTACGAGTCGACGCGAATCAGGAGGCTCTCGTCAAGGATTGTTTGTTTCCCTGAGTTGAGGTATTTGCTAGAGATTATTTGTTTCCCTGGCGTTGAAACGAGTCGAGAATTTCCCATGGAGACACTGGTTGCTCTGCGAGTCGACGCGGATCAGGAGGCTTTCATCAAGGATTGTTTGTTTCCCTGAGTTGAGGTATTTGCCAGAGATTATTTGTTTCCCTGGTGTTGAAACGAATCGAGAATTTCCCACGGAGACACTGGTTGCTCTGCGAGTCGACGCGAATCAGGAGGCTCTCGTCAAGGATGTTTGTTTCCCTAAGTTGAGGTATTTGCCAAGGATTATTTGTTTCCTTGGTGTTGAAATGAGTCGAGAATTTCCCACGGAGGCACCGGTTGCTTTGCGAGTCGACACGAATCAGGAGGCTCTCATCAAGGATTGTTTGTTTCCCTGATTTGAGGTATTTGCCAGAGATTATTTGTTTCCCTGGTGTTGAAACGGATCGAGAATTTCCCGCGGAGACACTGGTTGCTCTGCGAGTCGATACGAGTCAGGAGGCTCTCGTCAAGGATGTTTGTTTCCCTGAGTTGAGATATTTGCCAAGGATTATTTGTTTCCCTGGTGTTGAAACGGATCGAGAATTTCCCGCGGAGACACTGGTTTCTCTGCGAGTCGACGCGAGTCAGGAGGCTCTCGTCAAGGATGTTTGTTTCCCTGAGTTGAGGAATTTGTCGAAGACACTGGTTTCTTCGGAGTTGGGATGAATCGTTGAGATTTGGCTTCGTTTTCTGGCGGAGCCTGTTGGGAAAGTATGGTTCCTTCTTCGTTTACGCCCTTGGATTGTATACAGGGATCGATGTGATCTTAACTGTAGGGCCAACGTTTTATCATCATTTTTTTTATTTTATTTCCGCGATGCTCTATCATTTCAGCTTTTATATCGCGAAGGTCGCGATCGCCCCATCATTTCGGCTATTTTTCGCGGTGCCCAATCATTTCGGCTGTTTATTTTAATTTTTACTCGCTGCTTTTTATTGCGAGTTGCCCAATCATTTCGGCTATTTTGTGTGCATACGTTTTTACTTGCTGCTTTTTATTGCAAGCTGCCCCATCACTTCGGCTATTACATATGCGTGTGTGGCCTACTGGCTTTTCGCCGCAAACCTGAAATTAGACACCGATTTCGGCATTAGCACCGCTACAACTGCGATATTGCCAGGAGCGAATCATCATTTTCCTCTGTCGATGTCGATCAAAGATGGCTTAGCGAACAGGGTTAAGGTCCTGTCGTCTAAGGCTTTTGACTTCATGAGCCGTAAGGGTCTCACAAAGTTATTTCTCCCTACAAGTCGTGAGGATCTTGTAGGTGTATTTTCTCCTTAGGAATCGTGAGGATTCCTAAGTGTTTGTTCCTCTGTAAGTCGTAAGGATCCTACAAGAGGATTTTCTCCTTGTAAGTCGAGAGGATTTACAAGGTTTGTTCACCATGCGAACATATCCCTAGTCTCGGATGGGACTTAGTTAGGGAAATGTTCATTCGCGTCCGTGGATTGTATACAAGGGCCAGTATTGGACTACTTGTAGGGCAATATCTAAAGTTGTGGGGGGTTTGCTTAAGCACAGGTTTAGGTCTCTGTAACTTAAGACTTTCAAATCTTATGAGCCGTGAGGGTCCCATAAGAGGGTTCTCCTTACGAGTCGTGAGGATCTCGCAACTGTATTTTCTCCTTAGGAATCGTGGGGATCCCTAAGTGTGTTGCTCCCTTGTGAGTCGTGAGGATCTCACGTGGGTGGTTTCTCCTTACAAGGTCGAAAGGACCCTATAAGTGTCTTTTAACGAGGTTGCGCCCTTTCGGGTTTTCACAAACACTCGCCGGTAGTCCTGCTGTTTTTACTCACGGAGCCCTTTCGGGTTTTCATCCGTGCCCATTTTTCTTTTGGACATACCGTTTTTTTTTATTCTTTTTATTTTCTTCTTCTTTTTTTTTTACGAGGTCGCGCCCTTTCGGGTTTTCACGAATACTCGCCGGTAGCCCTGCTGTTTTTACTCACGGAGCCCTTTCGGGTTTTCATCCGTGCCCCTTTGCTTATGGACATACCGTTTTTATTTATTATATTTTTCTTTATTTATATTTTTTTATCTCGTCAGCCTAAGGATGCGGCAGTATTAGTTCAAGGACGTTTCGGTCCGCTATTAGTTTAAGGACGTTTCGGTCCGTCATGGAGAAGGCTGGCTACTGATTATAAAGCTTGAGCTTAGAAAGATAGCGAGCGGACATAGCCGTCGTCATCTTTCATTGACCCAGACTGTGGCTCATTAAGCGTAGTATTTCTTTAGGAAGCGACCGTTTATTGGCCTGAAAGGCCTTTCACCGTGCATATCCATGAGTAAATAGGCCCTACCTTGGTAGACCTTGTCTATGATGTATGGGCCTTCATAGTTTGGCTCGAATTTTCCCCGCTTGGCGCGATTGGGGATCATAGGCCTTTTGACCGCTAGCACGAGTTCGCCTTGGCGGAATGTCCTCAGTCGGGTCAATCTTTCATATGAGCGCGTCATCTTTGCTTTATAAGCTTCCAGATTTTGTTGCGCTATGAGCCGTGTTTCTTCAAGGGCATCAAGCTCCTCAAGCCGAAGGTGAGCATTTTCTTCGTTCGTCAGCTCGTAGTGGACTGCCACTCGTAGAGAGGGTAATTCTATCTCGAGGGGGAGTACTGCTTCCATCCCAAATACCAACGCGTACGGCGTCTTGAACGTAGTTCGATACGCCCAAAAAGCCTCTTGCAGTCTCTCGTGCCAGTCTTTCTTATTTCGGGACACTGTCTTTTTCATGATTTTCGTCAAGGTCTTGTTGAAGGTCTTGGCTAGACCATTAGCTCGCGGATTATAAACTGAGGAATATCTCCAGTCTATATTGTGTTGTTGCTCGAAGCGACTGATCTTGTGGCTTCTGTAGGCTGGCTCGTTATCAGAGATGATCCGTCACGGAGTCCCAAACCGGTATATGACGTGCGTCTTGAAGAAATGGAGGATATTCTCCGTCTTCACTTCCCTTAACGGTACTGCCTCTGCCCATTTGGAGAAGTAGTCAGTCGTCGTCAGGATGAAACGATGTCCCCTGGACGATGCTGGTTCAATGGGGCCGACTATGTCAGTTCCCCACATTTCGAATGGCCAGCTAGCCACTGTCGGGTGTAGCGGATTTGGATGCAGATGGATGAAGTCCCCATGGATTTGGCATGAGTGGCATTGCTTCTGTCACGCCCCGCTTTCCAGTGTACGGCGAAGGGAACGCGACGAGGCCCGCTACGTATGTACTCAGAAGTACATACGCTAAGCGTAACTAAGCAATATAAAGTAAATCACAAGAGACGAATGATATAGAAGTAACAGCAACTTTTATTAATAACATTCTTTGTACAATGCATGAAAAGGAAAATACAACTGGAATGAAAAAGCAATGCCTAAACAGTGGCATAACAGAAATGAAAAATAATGGAAAGAACAAGGTACAATTATCTAGAGCTCTGGGTCTTCTTGGAACTGCGCCAAATCTTCACCAGTGGGCTCGATCTCAGCTTGGTCCAACGCACCTGACGACATTCAAAGGAGAAAGAAATAGAATGTCGTCAGCGAACAGGTCGCTCGGTAAGTCCCAAAGAATAAGAAGAATGAGAATGACAGAGTAACAGTATTTTCTAAAGTATTATATTGTTGAATATTATGGAACATTGTGTAACGCTGTTGTTTGTAGCTTGGTACAGAAGGATGCCAGTGTATACGAGGGGGATCTCTATATGCTAGAGATCAGGGCAAAAGGAAAGTACAAGGAACCGTTATGCCACGGTACAACAGCAATAGGATTCAGGTTAGGTGTCTTAATCTGACCACCTCGTGCCACCTTTAACACCTTCCGTACCAATCTACCCCTTAAACCCCGTAGTGTTTTAACAGTATTGTAGTATTGGAATATGTAAATTGAGAGACTGACCAAAACCATGATATCAGTAAGCATGTTGTAATTGTATAATCAGGTAAATGGAATATCAGGATAATGGATGAATATCCATGGTTTGATTCAGTCAAAAAGAATATATTGTTAACTGGATTCAGGGTTTCATGTATTCAAATTGTGTTGGAATATAAAAGAATATAGATTGACTTGAATCGTATTCAAGTCAGAAATAGTCAGACTCTAACCCGAATCAGACTAAAAGAAGATAATTTGAAGTTCAATATTAGCTAGGGGCCTTATTGTAATTTGTAAAACTTGAGGGGGTTTTATGTAAAAATACTTTTGTATAGTTTCAAAATACACCTCAAGTATTTAATAATCGTCTTTATTTTTATAATGAATGTGAATTTTATTTGTGTTATTCTAGTGAATATATCCTAATCAAAGTATTAATTGTTTTATCTGAAATTCATGGTATTTTAGTGTAACTTTTAATCTTGTAATTTTTTTAGAAAAATGTGGAAACTTTATATTATGATAAAATAGGTGTTTAAATGATAATTATATATATATATTAACACATGAATAATTTTATATAAATATTTTATTAAAAAAATCTCATTTTTCCTAAATATCGTATTTTGAACCTTTCGAGACCGAATGCTCCTTGCGGAGGTCTGAATCTCGCACTACTAGCCTGCGGGTGCACGATAAACCGTACTATCCCTAACAGGTTCCCCAAAAGTGGGTTGTAGCGGCGCTTTGCTTAGGTTTAACAAATACTTTTCATTTGGGAAAACGGTTTTATAAATATAAGGTATTTATTTGCAAAAAGTATAGTTTTCCGTATTTTAGTTGTTAGTGTTTGCTAAGCCAACTAGCCTACTTCTAAGGTCTAAACGATGAGTCATTAGAAGCCTCAAATCGCCTCTTCACCGTCAATTGCGGCCAGGTAAGTGCCAGGTAAGTGGGAAGGAACCACAGTCGTGGGCCTAAAAAAACCACTAGCCTTAAACACACTTGCCTAGGCACCACAAGACAGTTTAGATAAACGATCGATGTCCATGACCAATCGTGCTTTCATTTTATTAAAAGATTTTATTTAGAAATGTTTACAACTTAAAGCTTTCAATAAAGATTATAAAGATTAGGGTATTTTAGTGAAAAGTCCTGTAATTTCGTATTCTGTGTTTTGATATTTATCAATTAGGGTTATATTGAGTGTGTGTAGAGGTAGGTCATTACCTCGTGACTTATTTTAAGTTTTGGTGAAGTTTAAAGGTAAAACATGACATGTTAAAGTTGAAGGTATTAACGCGCAAGAATACGGTATTCGAAAACGTTATCATTTTATGTGTGAAATTTCATTCAAATTGAGTTCTACAAGTTTTGTGATCAAGATAAACATATTTAGGAGTGAGGTAATTGATTAAACTAAGAAAAATGAACTTCATGGTATTTTTATGAAAAGAATACGGTTTTGCAAAGAAGCTATCATTTCATGTGAAAAAGTTTGATTAAATTGGTTTATGGGTGATTAATAGTCAACATGAATATGGGTAGATAATATGTATTAGGTGACAAGTGGAAATTTATAGAAAAACCGAATCGGAAATCGGTTTGTCCGATTTCCGTCGGGTTCCAAAAAGTCGTATTTTTACACTTATAGAAAAGAGAGATAGAAGGGATGGGACTTACGGTTTGGACAAGCTAAGGAAGCTAAGGGATGTGGTGGTTGCCGATTCGTCGAAAGCGTCGCGAAGGTTCTGATCCGGTCGCCGGAATCCGTCGTCGATTTCGGCAGCGCTTCGCTTCTTGCTCTTCGTACCGAGTTCTCGAGAATTTGAGAGAGTAGACTTAGAGTTGTGAGGGGAAAAGGTAGAGGATAGGGGTCTTTATATAGGGCTAGGCTAGGGTTAGGATTAAAAATATTAAAAGAAAATATAAAAAAAACATTAAAAATTCATTAAAATTCATTAAACCTACGCGTAAAAGGGATTTATTGGCCAAATCAAAACCGATCCAGGTATAATAAGTATGCAAGAGGGTTGACCAAGTCAAGAGCCAACTTTTCTCAGTTGGTGACTCGGCCGTCCGGCCAAGTCCGGCCGGATCGGCCGGACAGAGTCGGCCGATTCGCCGGCCGGCGGCGCCGAGTCGGGCCGAGTCAAGGATCTAATGGCCGGGGGTTTTCCTGAGGAACAACTTGGTATTTTTATTTTTTGTTGTCCAGTACATATTTTGGGAGTTATGGCCTTTTTACCGTTGACTTCCAAAAAAAAATAAAACAAAATAAATACAAAAATAATGTGGGGCATGGGATTTGAACTCCGGTGGCTTGGTTCAGTAGTGCAAGGTATTACCAATGAGCTACAAGCTCCTTCTTGTAATTATTGTGGTTTTTAATTACTTAAACTGATAGCAGCAAGAATAAATACTCCTAGTATACATTAAATTTAAAGTAATTTCTTGTACACTAAAAATGGAGTTATTTCATTCTTGTTGCTTGTAATTAAAAACAAAAATAATTACCTAAATCTTGTGCTCAGACTTAAATACCCCTTTGTGGATTTTTAAAAAAATATTTTGAAAAAAATTGTATAGTAAAAAGTGTCTAAAAAATTTAGGGTTGTTACAGCTACGCATATTCGAGGCAATCCTAAATCATCGTGAGCCAGTAGTAGCCCATCTGTTTGATCTTCAACTTCATCTTTGGGCCTGCTTGATGAGAACCGCAGATTCCGTCATGAACTTCCTGGACGACTCTTTTCGCTTCGTCAGGTCTCAGATATCTCAACCACAGAGAATCGAATGACCTCTTGTATAGAGTATCATTGACGAAGGCGAAAGACAGAGCTCGTTTCATGAGCTGATGTCTTGTGGACGCTTCTTCAGGCGTTCGGTAGGACTTAAAGTAGTCTATGAATACTTCCCTCCAATCCTCAACCTTTTCCCGGTCTTCTATTTGTAAGGTCGTCTATTCAGTCGCTCCCTTCTCTTCGGATGATTCCGAAGATATTTCTGCTGGGGCAAGCACCCGACGGCTTTGTACCACGATTCTAACGTCATCGAGGTTCTCGTCAGCCAGTTCTTTAACAAGTTTGGCCAACGCGTCTGCTTTGCTGTTTTCCGCACACGGTATGCTTTCCAAAGTATAGGAGGGAATCTGGGTCAACAGTTGTTGCACCTTTTCACCGTACTTCACCAACTCCGGTTTGCACGTTTGGTAGTCGCCGTTTACTTGACCAACGACCAGTTGGGAGTCTCCGTATATGAGGAGGTTTTCAATTCCCATGTCAACGGCGATCTCGAGACCTGCAATCAAGGCTTCATATTCGGCTTCATTATTTGTCCTCGGCTCTGTTAAGGAGAAAGCGAAGTGCATTATTCCTCCTTGTGGGGTCACGAAGATGAGGCCTACCCCCGATTTGATTATAGGGGTATTTTGCTTGCGCTTCTTCATGGAGGATGCTCCGTCGAAATAAAGCTCCCATCGGGTATCACCACCGTCGATCGCATCAAACGCATGTTCGTCTGGAAGATCGCAATTTAGTGGAGAATCGGCAGGTATCTGATGCTCAGCGAGGAAGTCGGCAATGGCCTGGCCTTTCGCTGCCTTGAGGGGCTGATAGGTTATCGAGAACTCCATCAAGAGCAGGGCCCATTTAGCGAGTCTCCCTATCAGTATGGCCTTTGACATCAAATATTTAAGGGGGTCCACCTTCGAGATGAGACGGACTTCGTGCGCCAATGCATAGTGCCTGAGCTTTGTTATCGCGAAGATCAATGCCAGACAGTGTTTTTCAATGGGAGAATAGTTGCTTTCTGCCCCCAGTAGAACTCGACTTAAATAGTATAGTGCTCTTTCTTTCCCTTGATCGTTCTCTTGTGCCCATAATGCGCCTAAAGAACCTTTGAGGGCGGTTGTATAGAGAATAAGGGGCTTTCCCTTGACCGGAGCAGCCAGCACTGGCGGATTTTGCAGGTACTGTTTAATCTCGTCCAGCACGCCCTGGCATCTTTGATCCCAGACGAATGGAGTCCCCTTCTTCATCAGGTGACTGTAAGGGCGGCACTTGCCAGAGAGGTTGGCTATAAATCACCGAATATATGCGAGCTTTCCTTGGAGAGACCGCAACTGTTTGAGAGTTCTTGGCGGAGGCATTTCCATGATCGTCTTGATCTTTGACGGATCTATCTCGATGCCTCGGTGTCGGACGATGAATCCCAGGAATTTGCCCGAAGAAACTCTGAATGCGCACTTGAGAGGGTTCATCTTCAAGTTGTATTTTCGAAGGCGTCGAAATACAGTCTTTAGGTGCTCGAGATGTTCCTCGTATGATTTGCTCTTAACCACGAGGTCGTCGATATAACATTCGACGATTTCATGTATAAGGCCATCGAAGATCTTTGTCATGGCCCTCTGATAGGTGGCACCGGCGTTCTTTGAACCGAAGGGCATCACTTTATAACAGAATATTCCCAAAGGAGTCCTGAAGGCGGTGTGCTTCTGGTCTTCGGGATGCATCTTTATCTGATTATACCCTGATGAGCCGTCCATGAAGGAGAAAACCACATGAGTGGACGTATTGTCTATCATCAGTTCAGTGACTGGCACTGGGAAATCATCCTTCGAGCAGGCTTTATTGAGATCCCGAAAGTCCACGCATATGCGCACCGTCCCATTTTTCTTCATCACCGGGACGATGCTAGCGATCCATTCAGGATATTGAACCTCCTGGATAAAGCCAGAGTCGATTAACTTCTTGACCTCGGCGTTGATGCTCATCTCAAGCTCGAGCCGCATTCTTCTCGGCGCCTGTTTGATTGGCTTGACGTCCGGGGATATCGCCAATTTGTGCAGAGCAACTTCTGGATCTAGTCCCGGCATTTCGGAATAGTTCCATGAGAAGCAATCTTTATGCTGTACAAGGATGTATTTTAACGCAGCCACCCTTTCTTCAGATAGCAGCTCGCTGACAAATGTTGGTCGCGGGTCATTTGCTGTCCCCAACTCAAGTTTCTTTAGGTTATCTGCCGTGGTATGGATTCCATCTTCCAGCTCTTTCGGCGCTGGTGGAAACTCTGAGATCACCTCATCGTCGCTATTTTCGAAGCACCAGGGAAGGACATCCATGTTCTCGGGCTCTTCTTTTAATATTGTTATCACGTGACAAGTACGAATTCGCTTCCAATCCTAATGTGGAACTGGTTCTTCTATCGTGGCCTTGGGTTCGTGCTTCTGTGGCGGCGCTACCCTCCAGTTGTCAGACAGAGCGAATTTGCCAAGCCGATACTGATCTTCCACCTAATTCTTGAAGGTGAAGCAATCTTCAAGAGGATGCCCTATTACTCGATGGTAAGAGCAATAGTTTGGGTCAGAGACTTCGCCTGTTTGCTTGGGGTGCTTGGACTCCGGCAGTGTAAGCATTTGATGTTTTAAAGCAAGATCAAGTATCTTCTTCGTCTTGTCCCGAGGAAACGAGTACGCTCGACCCATTTTCGTCACGAGGGATAGATCAATAACGCTCGACTCCCGTTTGCGTGGCTTCTTAGCCCCGCTTTGTTGGCGTTGAGCGATTTTTTGGCTTTTCGACTTATTTCTGCCTCTGCGTCGAGCCTTTTTTATAACAGGTTGACAGGGGGCGGCATTTTCATCTTTCATGGTCTGTTGAAGGAGACGTTGCGTTTTGGCTTTCTCATAGATGGCCATTTCGCGGTTGTGATCATCTCGGACTTTTTGACTAGCTTCCCTTATAAGCCTGTCCATTTGTTCTTCAAACGACGGACTGGGCACTTTTGCATCAGGAATTTTTACTGGTTCAGGATTAGTGTCCTCCCGTCGAGCATCCCCTTCTTTATTGAAGTCATGCACGACGTAACAATCGCGAAGCAGCTCTCGTTTCTTGGAGCGAATGTATCCGAGCCCGATCGTCTCCATCCTCCCACTAGGCAGCTTGTGTTGAGTTCCGGGAACGTTCCAGACCCTGTCATAGAATTTGGCCTTTCTAATGCTCTGTTTGAAAGGTATCCCTTGGCGCTTCAACAGCCTCTTCAAGCCTTCTGTATAATATCTGGGTAGACGGATGGGTTGAAGCCTGTCCAGCGTAGGATCCGCCCCGTGCCAGATTCCTTTCTCCACTTTGTTTTCTTCAGAGCGGTAGAATAGAGTTGCCTTCTCGCCTGGGCGGGACATAGAACGTCTGCAGCTCCTCTACACTGTAGGTATCGAGCGCATCCAGTTCTTTATAATGTTTAAGCGGCACCATGGCGACTTGCAGACTTTGCTCTTCATCAGCGGAGGCTCGTATTAATGGTCGAGCAGAGAACACAGCATGGACCTCATCCTCCGAATCACTACCAAAGATCAACGTAGGAGCAGATGGTCCCGGTTTGTTGTATTGGGGCGGACCCGAACAAACTATCTCCTCTTCCTCCTCGGTGTCGCTGCCGAAGACAGGGATGGTAGCGTTAGCTTTATTCTCCGGCTTGTGACACTTTTCCGTGTCTTCGAAATTCGGCAAGAAGTATTTGGCATCTTCATATTTGCGAACTTCATTCACGGAAAACGGATTCAATTCCCCCGTCACGGTATACTCGAGACCGTCCCTAAAATATTTCATACACTGATGCTGTGTAGAAGGGATGATGTTGTACTCGTGTAACAATGGTCGGTCGAGCAGAGCGTTGTAGCACGTCTTGACATCTATGACGTGGAATTTAATGTCCGTGATGAGCAGCCCAAAGTGTAGCGTCAGTATCACAGATCCAAGAGTTTTTGATGATTGGGAGTCGAACCCGGAGATGGTGATCTTGTCTCGAGCAAGGTGCTGGATGCTCATGCAGATTTCCTTCAGTACCCGCACGTTAAGGAGATTAACAGACGATCCGTTATCGATCAGGATTTTGCCTATCTTTATATCGTGGCAGTATCCCGAGACATAGAGGGGGCGATTGTGTTCGCACGTCCCAAGGAGAAGGTCTTCATCGCCAAAAGTGATATCGGCCGTGTGCACTTCTTCCAGTTCATCCTTCATCTTTTCTTCGGCCAGGAAACCTTAGAACTGCTCCGGGTCCTGTAGTGCCTTAATTAACGAATCTCTCACCTCCTTTGATAGTAAAAAGGCATCAAGAATGCTGGGTTGCGATGGTAGCTTCCTCAGATGCGCTAAGATGTTATAATCCACCTTATTCTTTTTCGGCGGGTCTTTGGCAGTTAGCTCTTCCGTGACTTGGTCATCCAATGCGATCTCCTCAGGGACCTTTCCTTTCCCTTTATCTTTCTTGTTTGGGGGTCCAAGATTCTTTTCGGGCAACGTGCGATTACGCAGCCGGATATTTTCATAAATCTTCGGCTCTTCTTCTTTTCCCGAAGTGGACTCCTTAAAGAGGGGGCTAAGCTCCAACTCCTCATCAGAATAGCTCCCGAATGTGAGTACTTATGATCCTCCGGCGTTGACCGTGCGACAATTGCCGGTGGTTCTGTTAAGCCCTTCAGTCGTACCGTTTTGCTCTCGGCGGGTCTTGCGCTTTTCCCGCTTAAAATGTTGCCGGTGAGCAACATATCCTTGCCACCATCTATCGAAAGCTTTGCATTCTTCAGTGAGGTGCAAAATCTTCCGATGATATAAGCAATAGGAGGGGTGTGTTTCCGCTTCACCGGTAACGCTTCCCTCAGAGGATGGTAGCTTCATACCCATTGACACGGCTTTAGCAAACCTCTTCCTCATCTTGAATTTGATTTTATCCGCAGTGGGTGTACTTTGCTCCAATGGGAGTATCTCAATTCTTTCATCAAGGCGCTGGCGTTTGGCCCTTTCGAATATAACCGCCTCGCGCTCCCGATCAGCTTTGCTTTTTAAGAGAGCTTCATTGAGGAATGCGTCAATCACTTCATCCGATGGCTCCGGAATTTTTGGTTCAGGATCTGCCCCCAGCGTTTCAGTACAAGGAGTCTCTTCATCGTCCATGCATGAATGGGAAATCACATGACAGCTCGCCACATATCCTTCAGATTCGTCGGATGAACTTTCTCCCTCATCTTCCTCTTGAAAGACGTGATTGAGGAATTCTTGGAATGTAACGGGAGTCCGTGCCCTTTGGTTGTATTCCTCCAGCGCGTCAATTTGTTTTTGCAAGTCCGTGCACTTGTCGCCAGGCTTCACGGGCTTCTTCGACTTCTTCTTCTTCTTCTTTGAAGATTTCGACGGCTGGTTGTGAATGTTTGGGCCACTTCCATCGATCTTTTGAGTTGGACGAGGCTTCAACATTCCTTCAATGATCTGCGGCTCTAACGGGTTCTTCCACTTAATTGTTGGGCATGTTTGAAGATCATTTAGCATCCTCTTCGTTTTGGCTGATAATACAACCTCCCAAGGAGCTTCTTCAACGACAGAGAATGTTGCCCCCGGCATATTCATTCCCTTAGAGGTGTGAGGTTGCGGTGGATTCACCTTCCATTTGTCGGACAATGCAAACTTGCCCTGTCGGTACTGATCTTCAAGCCAATTTTTGAAGACGTAACAATTCTCGATCGGATGACCCAGTACTCGATGATAAGGACAGTAGTTGGGCTCATTGACGTCACTTGGTTGCGACGTACGTTTTGGATCTGGCAGATTTATGAGTCGGTTGCGCAACGCCAACTCGAATAACCTTCTCGTTTTATCTCGGGAAAACGAGTAAGAACGTCCCATCCTCTCCTCAAGGGGTACGTACGGGCGCATATTATTTTGACGAACGACCGGCTTTGGGTTGTTCGGCTGTTGCTGAGCATTAGCGACAACGATCGCTTTCCCCTTTCCCTTCTTATTTCGGGAGTCCGGCTTTGGAAGAGGAGGTTTATGGCCCATTTGATCCATTTGCGCCAGCTTGTCGATTAGTGCCTGGAAGGTGGTCGGCTTGAAGAACATCATAAATTGCGAGATGGTTGCTTGCGGATCGAGGGTTCCCACAAACATTCCCACCGCAGGAGCTTCTTCTATGCGCTGCTCGCATTTTGACCATAAATTACGCCACCGTATAGCATATTGGACCCATGTCTCACCCGGCTTCACCCTGGCATTAATCAATGCCGTTATCGGGGTACGCTCGCTGGCACTCACGAAACGTTGGGTAAACAGCAATTCCATTTCAGCAAAGGTCTTGATAGAGTCATTGGGGAGCTCGGAATACCACTCGAACGCTGTATCTGACAAGCTACCAACGAACTGGCGGAGCAACAATTTATCATCACCGCCGGTCCCCTTATACACATGGAATTTTGGTATCGTATAACCTGGCGGGTATTTGATCAGGTCGTACCAGCCTGGATACGGTCGTCCCATTTTTATAACCTGTCCCGCTGCTTCCGTCTCTTGATGGACCCGGATCTGCTGAGCTATATATTCGTCCAGATCGGCTTTGGAGATTGCCTCCTCCTTAGCTGTTGACAGAGCCGGTGGAGGATTTGACGTTTCTCCCCTATCGTCTTCAAGGACGATTGGGGGATCTTCAGCGGGTGGATCCTGTTGAATCATCATGCCCACCATGTCCTGGAACAGGAGGCCATTTTCTTTATGCTGGCTGCTTGTTCTGCAGCCTCTTTATCCTTCTTCTCTAATAGGCGACGAAGGAATTCGGCGTCAGTTTCTTGTTCCTGACGTTCATCCGAGGAGGTTTCAGGGGTTTCTTTTGGCCCAGTGAGTGCGGCAATTGCGTTCATCATCTCTTGGAGCTTTTGCTGTTGCTCCTGAACTTGGTCACTGACCGTGTAAGCGGTCTGTGACCTGTGGATGCATGGCTATCTTCCTTTCCCGACGCCATGTATACTGTATGAACTGTTATGCCTCCAGACTTAGGGCGTTTAGGTTCACCATCTTTAATATCCGCCGTAGGTGTAGGGTCTTTTTCCGGTCTTCTTCTCTTATGGGCCGTAGAAGTAGAGGGGGTCGTTGCAGTGGGCACCCTGGTGATTGTTGTCCTCTGCTGTTTAATAGGACGGTCCTTTTCTTTTTGCACCTTCTCCTTCTTCTGTTGACAAGAGTAACCTGGGTCAATCACGGAGTCTTGAACCCTCCGCCAAACCTTGTATATTTTTTAGGATAGCCGTTGAGGGGGCTGTTCTTGCTGTGTTTCCGGAACTCTCTCCGCGGGCGGAGGAGATCTTTTCAATGTAGCGGTTGGAGAGTTCTTACGTACCCTCCTCAGCAGTTCAAAGCTGTTCCCAGTTGGAACAGCAGCGTTGACCTCCACCATTGGAGCAGGTAGAGTTAGCCTTGAGGGGGAGTTGCCCCGTGCCTTTCTTACTCGTCGCCAATGGCGACGTCGAGCATGATGAGCCGTTGGGACTGGCTCGGAGATAGAGACAGCTTCATTTTGCCCTCTGTCTGAATGAGGCGCCGCTGGTGTTAACCTCTTAAAGACTGAGGTTGTCTTTTGAGGGGTGATATTCAACCTGTCGAAGACAGATCCTCGAGCAGGGGCAGGAGCAGGAATAGTCAGTCTTGAAAATACTGACTCTTTAATAGGGGAAGCCGCCTTGACGACTTCTGGAGCAGCGGCTATTGCCTTCCTTGGTACAGCCACCATTTGATCCAGCCTCGCAAAGACAGAGGCTGTTGGCTTGGTAATGGACGACCCGTTGACAGAGGCCGTCATAGCGGTGAGTCGGTCGAAGACCGACTTCTTGTTCGCTTCTGGTAGAGGTATTGGTGTAGAGAAGCTTGCAGGTGGGATCATGGTCCCGAAAAACAGGCCGGTGGTGGCCTGGGTCACCTGTTCTACCAGCAGAGCGAGGAAGAAAGCCGCTTGAGGCCCATATGCTACACCTCCAGGTGAGATGGAGCGTCCGTTGCAGTGGCACTTTGAGCAGTTGGTGCAGTTAGAGGCCATTGATGCTTGAATTCTGCGCTAGGCAAAAGACCAAATCTTAGTAACTTGAAATCCAAAGGCAACCGTTAACAAACCACGATTCGTTCGCGAAGACGACACACGAAGTGTGGAGTGGAAAGAGAAAAAGATCCCACCGGACGTGCCAGAATCTGTTCCCCTCCGAAAGACGGCGGAGACTGAACGTCTTGCCTGAGATTCAGGGCAGATGCTATATGGTTTTATCCGTCTACCTCTCCGAAGATGCCAAGTTGATTTATGGCACCGTATATCGGAGGTTTAGACGGATGCGGCCGATGTAGTAGACTTCGTCAGATTCCCCCTCGCTTGAGGGGTTTTTGATTGTGGGGAAGCTCTGCCCTGCAGGCGCAAGCCCCTGCAGTTAATTACGCTACCGCGTCACGGTAGCCACTTTCTCTTTCTCCAGAATTTCACTTCGTGTCGTGTGTGTTTGTTTTGTTTGTGGTTGCCCGTGGATTGTATACGAAGACTGAATAATGCCGTTGCCCGTAGGACATGGATTAGTCCAAATCCGTATTTACTTAGATTTGGATTTGGTGTTTTAGTTTAAGGATACGTTAGCCGTGTTGAGGCTAAGATCAACTTAAACGTTCGTTAAGGATACGTTAGTCCTGTTTGAGACTAAGATCAACTTAACGTGGTGATCCATTTAATATATGGCCGTCGGGACTCGTCACCTCTCTGACATCGTTGAAGGATTACAACGATAGGTGTCAGAGGAGTTCGGAGTTGTACCCTCGAACCGAAGTTGATTAGGGAATATGTAGTCTGTTTGAATGTTTAAGGATACGTTAGCCGTGTTTGGGGCTAAGATCAACTTAAACGGGATCGTTTAGATCCGGCAAAAGAGCATTTGGAGGCTCTATTATTCCAGTTTAGGGACATAGTGGTCCGTGTTCAAGTTTAGAAACATGGGGGTCCGTTGCCAGTTTAGGGACGTGGTGGTCCGTATTCCAGTTTAGGAACGTGGTGGTCCGCTATTAGTTTAAGGACGTTTCGGTCCGATATTAGTTTAAGGACGTTTCGGTCCATCGCCAGTTTAGGGACATGGTGGTCCATCATTAGTTTAAGGACGTTTCAGTCCATCATTAGTTTAAGGACGTTTCGGTCCAACATTAGTTTAAGGACGTTTCGGTCCAACATTAGATTAAGGACGTTTCGGTCCAATCTTAGTTTAAGGACGTTTCGGTCCACGAGTTTAAGGACCCCGCAGTCCGTATTAATGTGTGGTCGTCGGGACCCGTCACCTCTCTGACGTCGTTGAAGGATTACAACGATAGGTGTCAGAGGAGTTCGGAGATGTACCCTTGAACCGGAGGTAAATTGATTTAGGAGAGCAATTTTGCTTAGTCAATTTAATTTGAGGACTTACGGCCATGATTGGGCTAAGTTCAGTTGAAAAATGTTCCACACTTTTATTTGTTTTTTTTTGTACTAGGGCTTGGCCCATTTTTAAATAATGCATTGCATTATTTTCGATTTTGGGTTGGGCTCTGTCCATAAAGGATGCAGAGCATCAATTTGTTTTGGGCTCTGCCCATTTATAAATGATGCAGAGCATCAATTTTACTTAGGCTCTGCCCTTTTTATCGCTTTGCAATTTATTTTGGCCTGTTAGATCTTTTTGACTTGGGCATGGCCTTTTAGCAAAAGAAATGCATTGCATTCTTAGGCGCTTTGCGCTAATCAAAGAGCGCAAGCGCTTGTGGTGACGACACCTGTCATGCAAGCGCAGTGCGCTGCGCCAGTGCGCCGCCACGTGGCGCACTCTGGTGAGTTGCGCCAATTACAGAGAGCAAATCTCTATCTTAAAGCGCATAACGCAAGTAGTTCAGTTGCTGACACGTGGCGCTCTCTGGTGGCTTGTGCCAACCCGAGAGCGCAACAGTGCAGTTTGCAAGTGCAAGGCACTATAATTTGAGAATCTTTTAGATTCAAGAACCAATGGTTCATAAATGAAGTGCAAAGCACTATTTGATTTCTTGATCTAATTTAGATCAAAGAAAAACAAGTTTTTTCTTATTTCAGGAACCAGAGGTTCATAAAAAGTGCAAAGCACTGTTTTTATTTTGTTTTTTATTAAAGATCGTTGATCTTGTTTTTGGATCCATGATCTATCAGAAGAAATTCTTCTATCTAAAAGGTCTTTTACCTTTCTTTCTTTTTCTTGTAATTTCCTCAGAGTTCTCTCTGTTTAATTTCTCAAAGAATGTTCCCCCTTTTGATTTGAGGTCTAGGGGTCTTTATATAGTGCCCATAAGTTTGTTGAATTTGTTAACGAGATCTTTCTCTGAGTGATTTGGGGAATTTTCCCCACCGTTGGATCTTTGATCCAAGAGCTTCTATTTTACAGAAGAAAATCTTCTTGTTTTAACAAGAACAGAAAGATTTCTTTAAAATCTTAATTCTGTTTGGCGCAAATGTCCCAGCGCGTGACACGTGTCAAGCAGCGCAACTGCGCTAGCGCATCCGCGCTGACATGTGTCGCGCAGCACAAAGCGCAGCGCAACTGCGCTAGCGCATCCGCGCTGACACGTGTCAAGCAGCGCACAGCGCAGCGCAACTGCGCTGACACGTGTCGCGCAGCGCAACTGAAGCGTTGCTTCCTTTTGTTTTTTAATAGAGCTTTGCTCTGATTGGGCGTGCCTTCTTGAGCGCTGCGCTGATGTATCAGCGCCTGACATGTGGCGCGTTGCGCTCAGCGCAAGGAATTTGAAGCGTTGCTTCATTTATTTTAACTTTAATTTTCACTTCAATTTTCAAAACAGAGCTTTGCTCTGATTGGGGGAAACAGAAGCGTTGCTTCGTCTTCCGTCTTGGAATTTGAACAGAGCTTTGCTCTGATTGGGGTAAACAGGCAGTGCATCCCAAAAAGTGGGAACCAAAGCAACTCGACTCCACGCAAAAGAAGATCCATCAATTTCATGTACACGAGCCACATATGTGGTGTGCATTTATTGATGAGGGGCACTTTGTTGGGGTCCGAAATTGCACCCCGGTTGACCAAGTCAAAATCAAGGTCAACCCTAAGCCAGGTGGACCCAAGCCCAGATCAACTGGGCTCATGCCCGAGTCGAGCCCGAACATGAAGCGGTCGGCCTCCCCTAAGCTGAAATAAAAAATCATGTAATAAATAATTTTAATGTAATTTTTTTATGCATGAATGGGCATAAAACCAAATTTTTGTAAAGCCCATGGATTATGTGCAAAAGAAATGAGCACATGAGGCAAGGGATGGGCAAAATGCCATTTTGTAAAGCCCAAGGGGCTATATGTAAATGTGTAAGCCTATATAAGGCAACATGATGATGAATAAAGCATACTACTTTTCATTCCTCAAAAAAAGATTAGGGTTTTTGTGCCTCCTTCTCCTTCCTTAAGGTTCTAAACCTTCTTCTTTTTTTTGAATTAAATCAAGCGTTTTACTCTTCCTTTTCCAAAACTAAATAGTTTTTCACCACAAACCCCATAAAGGGGAACTTAGATCTTCCATTAGATCTCAAAAAGGTGAGATTTTTTTAAAATATCATACTTCTTGTTCTTCAGGATCCGGCCAACAGAGGAGGAAGAAGGAGACCCGCTTCCAAGAACCCTATTTTGGGGAAGATCCAGGGCTCAAGGGAGAAGCCCCTTCCATCAGCTCTAAAATATCTTAGGAGTTCCACTCCTCAAAAATATATATGCATATATATACAAAATAATAAATATTTCCTTTTTGGAGCACAGCTCCTAGTGCAGGGACCAAGTCCCTTCTGCTGCTGGCGCCTAGCGCCCGGGTGCCAGGCACGTGGGGCGCTGGCGCTCTGGCGCCCAGCGCCCGCATGCCAGGCACCTGGGACGCTGGCGCATAGGCACCCAGTGCATGCGTGCCAGGCACGTGGTGCGCTGGTGCTCAGGCGCACCGCGCCCGCGTGCCAGGCACGTGGTGCGCTGGGGCTCAGGCGCACCGCGCCCGCATGCCAGGCACGTGGTGAGCTAGCGCTCAGGCGCACGGCGCCCGCCCGCCAGCCATGGATTGACCGCCCACTAAGGATGGACCGAGCAGAGGAGATGCTCGGTGGCCTCTTGATGAGGGCTTTGATCCTTGGCGTCGATAGGTAGTAAACTACCAGCCATGGATTGACCGAGCAGGGAAGCTGCTCGGTGGCCGCTTGAGGAGGGCTTTGGATCCTTAGCGTAGATGTTTAAGAAGTTACCCACTAAGGATGGACCGAGCAGGGAAGCTGCTCGGTGGCCTCTTGATGAGGGCTTTGATCCTTGGTGTCGGTGTGTAGTAAACTACCAGCCATGGATTGACCGAGCGGGGAGCTGCTCGGTGGCCTCTTGATGAAGGCTTCGATCCTTGGCGTCGGTGGGTAGTGAACTACCAGCCATGGATTGACCGAGCAGGGAATCTACTCGGTTTTGCGACCTTCCTCGATGTGTGAAGATCTGGAGGAGCGACCGTCCCGGGCGGCACGTGGCAGGAACGCACAGGTGAGGCAAGGAGTTCCAAGATCTGCGTCGTTTCGACTTCTGTTGGCTGAGAAATACGGGATGCTCGCTACGTGGCGGTGCGGTATTGGAAGAATTGAGAAAATCCCAGGATTCGCGCCCACGTGCGCGCAAATTTGGGCCCTTGGGGATTCTGTTTAGGCTATAAATAGAGAAGGAGATGGGTTTGATTCAGCATTGATTTTCTGAGATGGTTGGACGTATCTACGCGATTAAAGAGATCATCACTCCCGATGACGTCTACCTGTACGATCAGTCCATTTCCGAGGAGATGTACCGGGGTGTGGTCTAGCGCATCGATGACCACTTCGACTGTCAACTTCCTCGTCGGTCGTCCCTCCTCCAATTTCTGATGTATGCAGTCTGGAGGAGGTCCACGGGGTTGCACAACCCCCTCTCCAAGGAGATGTTGGACGAGGCTCTCGACAATATGCGTACGATCTATTTGCTCGGCCTCATCTTGAAGAACATGCACGACCCGTCTTTGTGGACCTTTTTCTGGAGTGCTTCCAAAAGAGACGGGTCGCAAGCCAGGGCCCGGCAGATGGGGGGCCCGGCTCTTCCGTGGCATCCTGGGTTCGTGGGCAGCATCAGCTGGAGCGTGCTGAAGAGGCCAAGGCTCTGCTGGCGGAGATCTCCACGGAGTATCACCAACAGTGCTTCCTTGACCCCATACCCCCCTGTTGTAATTTTAATCTTTATGTAAGGCTGAGGAGCCCATAATACCTTTTGATAAATAAATAAAGCTCTCTTTTTGCGATGTTCTATTGTTTCCTGTTTTGCCTTCTGGGAGCATTTGAGTATTTTCATAAAATGAAATCCGTGACCTTTGAACCGAGGAAGAGGGAAACACATAAGAGAAGTTTCTTCTTATTATTAAAAGAAACTTAGAAAAATTTACATCGCTTTGTCAAAAAAGAAACATATACTCATAGATATGCTTTTCAGAGGAACAACTTGAGCTCCTCGGCGTTGTAAGGCCGTGGAAATTTGTGACCCGCCGTGTCTTGTAAGCGATAGGCCACGCCGGGTAAGACTTCGTAGACGAGGATTGGGCCGTCCTACTTCGGAGAAAACTTGTGCAACTTGCCTTGGTCAATGAACTCGTTCCGTCTTAGGACCAAATCTCCGGACTTGAAGGTGTGTCGCTTGACTCGTGCGTTATAGTAGCCGGCAGTTTGCTGTTGGTAAGTGGCAGCTTTAATCTGTGCCCGATCTCGTTTCTCCAACAAAATGTCCAAATTAGTCTGGAGGGCCGCGGTGTTTGCTTCATCGTCGAAGTACTCGACCCTGTAGCTGGGCAGCCCGATCTCTGCTGGGACCATCGCCTCGGTGCCGTAGAAGAGGCTGAAGGGGGTCTCTCCAGTGGGGGTCTTCTTCGATGTACGCAGGGCCCATAAGACCCGAGGTAATTCTTCGACCCAACTACCATGCTGTCCTTCTAGGTGAGTTCGAAGACCTTGAAAGACGTCCCGGTTAGCGACCTCGGCCTGCCCATTGCATTGGGGATGCGCGACCGCGGCAGACTTCATCAGTATATGATACTCGCTGCAGAATCCCTTAACTTTGTCATTTTCGAAGTTCGTCCCGTGGTGATAACGATGCATCTTGGGATCCCAAATCGAAATATTATGTTGTTCTGCAGGAACTTGATAGTCATAGTGGCAGCCGGTTTTCTGATAGGGACGGCCTCAATCCACTTTATGAAGTAGTCCACCGTGACGAGGATGTATTTGTGCCCGCCCGTACCAAAAGGGAGCTGGCCCACCATGTCCATTCCCTACTGGGCGAACGGCTATGGGGAGTGTCATGCCCCGCTTCCCAGTGTACGGGCAGAGGACGAGACGGGTCACGCAACGCATTTACTCAGAAGTAAACATAATAAGCGTATCTAAGCAATATAAAATGAAATGTACACAAGAGATAAAATATAAATAAACAACAACTTTATTTATTCAACATTCTTTTTACAATACAACTGAAATAAAAAAAATACATGGAATGAAAGCAATGCCTAAACAATAGCATAACAGAAATGAAAATGTAATGTACAAGTGAATCTAAAACTCCGGGTCTTCAGTAAACTGATCCACGTCTTCGCTGCTGGGCTCGATCTCCAGTGAGTCCGAATCACCTGACGACATTCCAAAGAAGAAGAAAGAGATTGTCGTCAGTGAACAAATCGCTCGGTAAGTCCCGTAGATAGATAAAAATATAATAGACAGAATAGAATATAGCTGTTTATTGTTGTAATTTAGTGTTAACGCTATTGTTTGTAGCTTGGTATAGAAGAGGCCAGTGTATATGAGAGGAGTCTCACTATACCAGAGACTACGGCATATGGAGTACAAGGAACCGTTCAGCCACGGTACAACGGAAATTGAGATTCAGGTTAGGTGTCTTATGGTTGCAGTCTCGTGCCACTTCTAACACCTTCCGTACCAATCTATACCTTATAAAACCCCGCGATGTCTTGATTTGTATTGATTGTATTGTATTGTCTTGTATTGCAAATTGTATAGATGGATGACTTGCCGAAACCATGATATCAGTAATGGAACGGATATAATGGATGATCTTGTAAATGGAATATATCCATGGCTCGGTTCAGTCAATATAGATTGATTAGATTAAATAGACGAATTCATAGATCCATATTGTATTGTACTTTGATACTTGAATAATATTCAAGTCGGATTGATTATATTGATATCCAGTCAAGGTCAGACAATTAGAAAGGAAATTGAAGTCCTGAATTATGTTTTGGTGCTATCGGTAACTGCTGCACATGGATGGCAGGATTTGTATCTTTTTCAAAGACAATTACTGTTTTGATATCGCCGTTTTTTAAGTTGTCTACCTTAAATAGGCAAGAACCCATATCTCCGGCTTCCTGAGGCTCAAGAGACTGGTCCCGCTTAAACCTATGTTTACTAGGGTCCTTATTGTAATTTAGTATAACTTGAGGGGGTTTTATCTAAAAATAATTTTGTATAATTTTCAAAATATACCTCAAGCATTTAATTATCGTCTTTAGGGTTTTCATTGATGTATATTTTATAAATGTGACATTTCTAGTGAATAAAACCTAATTTCATAATATATGGTATTTATTTGTAATATGAATATTGTTTTGAATTATCATGGTAGTTTCATGTAATATTTGACTTCCTTTCTTGAGTTTTGGAAACATGGAATATTATATATATTTAAAATAAGTATTTTGATAATAATTATATATATATATATATTTAATGAAAATAATTTTATTTATTTTCTTGTAAAAAACTCATTTTCTAAAGAAAAATGTATAAAATTCCATCGAGACCGAATGCTCCTTGCGAAGGTCCGCATCTCGCTCTACTAAGCCCGAGGATGTGCGAAAATCCGCACCATCCTGAACGGGGTTCCCCAAAATGGATTGTAGAGGCGCAATTGCATAGGAATGTTTTAATACATCTTTTAAAGAAAACGGTTTTATAAGTTAAAGGGATTTATTTGCAAGGTCGTATTTCCCGTATTCTATTATCCCAAAATTCATCGTGCTATGATAGAGATGTGTGTTATGATGAGGTAGGTCATTACCTCATGAGTTTTCTAAAGATAACACGGTTAAAAGGTATAAAACATGTCGATATGAAACATAAAGGTATTTAATGTAGAATTGAAATACAACTTGCTATGGTTATCATTTTGATGTCAAACTTGTTTTATTGTCTTTGTTAATGATTACTAAACAATATATCAAAAGTTGTAGGTTTGTTATTAAGAAAAAGTTGTATTTTTAAAAGAAAAGAGAATCGGAAGCCGGATAACTCCGCTTCCGACACGTTTTAAGAATGAAAAGTTTGGGAATAGCAAGAGAGAGAGAGAGAGAGAAGGGAGACATACTGGCTTTGATGAGAGGGGATAGGTAGGAGGAGGTCTAGGATTCGTCGGTGCTTCATTTCGTTGCCGGAAACTCCTTGTATCGTCGCCGGAACTTCGTCGGAGTTTCGCCCTTTGTTAACTCCACTTGTATACTATGAGAACTTGGAAATTTCTTGAGAGTTTTGACACGGAATTGTGAGTGAGGGGGGATGAAATGAGGGTGGTATTTATAGGAAAAGGTAGGGTTTAGTGTATTGAATGGGTGTATAAAAATTTGTAATAAAATAGGTTTAAATGTGAATTTAAGTGTGCTCTGTAAATGTGCAGAGAAAAAAAATTATACTGAAGTTATGGGGGGAGTCCAAGGGCCTAGGGCAAAAGAAAAATTAGGGTTTGGGCATGGGAAAACCGGCAGCACCAGTCCTAGGGGGCTTCTCGCCAGTCCGTTCTTAGAGATGGGGGCTCGGATTGGGGCCATGTGTCCCTGAAGCTTCAACTAGCCTATTTAACATATTTGATTATTATATAACTTACCCTATTACTTGTATTGCACGTGTAGACTCTTGGGCTTCTAAAACATTAAAAGAATTTAAAATAAAAAGAATATGCGGCTGATGGGATATGAACTCTGATGCTTTGGTTCAGCGGTGCAAGGTTTTACCAGTGAGCTACAAGCTCTTTCTTGCTGTTCTAAATCAAAACAAATACTTATAGCCTTCACAGGAATTGTAAATACCCTAATTGTACATTAACTTTAAATGAATTTTATGTACACTAAAATTGGAGTTGTTACAGTCTACCCTCCTTACAAAAATTTAGTCCTCGAAATTTACAATTTATTTTAAGGACTAGTTTACAAATAAGTGAGGATAGCTTGCACGCATCTCATCTTCCCTTTCTCATGTCCATTCTCCTAGAATGTCTTTCCTCCACATCACTCGAACCAAGTTGACTTCATTGTTCCGAAATTACTTCACTTTTCTATCCAGGATCTCAACAGGTTGCTGCTCACAAGATAAGTCAGGCTGTACAGTGAGCTCAGAATGATCAAGAATATGGCTGGGGTCACTCACATACCTTCTGAGTTGGGATATATGGAAAACATTGTGCACTCCTTCCAATGAAGGTGGAAGTGCCAAGCGATAAGCCACTTCACCGACTCGATCGAGTATGTCGAACGGTCCAATGTACCTTGGACTAAGCTTACCCCGTCTTCCAAATCAGATCACTCCGCGGTTCGGAGATATCTTCAAAAATACATAATCTCCCGGCTGGAACTCCAAGTGACGGCGTTTTGCATCAACCCAGTGCTTCTGTCGATCTTGGGCTATGCGCATTCTTTCTCTGATAGTGCGTACCACATCTACAATTGCCACTATCATTTCAGGTCCAAAGAGTTCTCTATCTCCGATGTCGTCCCAACTTAATGGCGATCGACACTTCCTTTCATAAAGTACTGCAAAAGATACCATTCCTATACTTGCTTGGTAGCTGTTGTTGTATGAAAACTCCACAAGATGTAGGTGATCTTCCCACGATCCTCCGAAGTCTAGCATACATGCTTTGAGCATATCTTCCAAGATCTGAATAGTTTGCTCAGACTGACCATCAGTTTGTGGATGATAAGCTACGCTGAAGTTCAGACTTGTTCCCAAACTCGCTTGCAAACTTTGCCAAAATTGCGATCGGAACCTGGTGTCACGATCGGAGACAATGCAGACCAGTACTCCATGAAGTCTCACAATTTCCTGTATGAGTTCATGGGTATCAGAGATAGTACATATTTGAAAAGTTTAAATCTTACTTAGATTCTTACCTCCATGTACTTCTTTGCTAATGTCTCAGTAGATTGGCCAACTCGAAATGGGATGAAGTGAGTCGACTTTGTGAATCGATCCACAATAACTCATACCGCATCGTTACCCTTTGTGCTGCGAGAAAGTGCAGTCCCAAAATCCATTGTGATGTGTTAGCACTTCCATTCTGGGATAGGTAACGGTTGAAGTAATCCAGCAGTCCTGTGATGTTCAGCCTTTACTTGCTGACACACCAAGCATTTAGCGACGCTTCTGGCTACTTCATGCTTCATTCCATGCCACCAGTAATTTTGACATAGATCTTTGTACATCTTTGTACCTCCAGGGTTTACTAAGTAGGGAGAGTTGTGAGCTTCTTTCATTAACTCGTCCCGCACAGAACCTTTTGGTACACGCAATCTCCTATCGTACCTCAAAGATCCGTCTTCATGGATGATGAAATCTGTTCTGAGTTCATTTTCCACTTGTTCTCTGATCTTTTGCAAATTAGCATCACTTGCTTGAGCTGCTTTGATCTGATTGACAATAGTAGATTGAACTTGTAAGTTCATCAAACTTGAAGCGTTACTTGGCATGATTACTTCAATCTCCATCTGATACAAGTCTTATTGAAGCTTCCACTAAGCGGTGAGATTCATTGCTAATGGTTGGAACTAAGGGCATCAGGTACCACATTCACCTTACTTGGGTGATATTGTAGGTTGATGTGGAAGTCCGCCATGAGTTCTAACCATCATCTCTGCCGCATATTAAACTCCTTCTGAGTAAACACATATTTCAGACTCTTGTGATCTGTGTATATGTTCACTTGCTCATTGTCACACCCCGCTTCCCAAAATACGGAATACGAAGGGTTGACAAGGTCAGCTATGCTCCTACGGTCGAGGAAACATCCTGCCGTAGTCACACTTCGACTTCTAGCTTTTCGTGGTAATCAGTAATATGCAGTCACTAAATCAAAACAGATATAAAACTAACCGGATAGAGTCAAAGGAAAGATGACGCTGGCGTGGCTGATCTAGATGTCCGCAATATCCTCGAGGTGCAACAGATCCTGATCCGAACTAAGTCCACTTCTCGCTCTGAGCATGCATACTCAGGTCGTCAGAGTGACACAATAGCAGTATATATAAATGCAAAAGTAAACACGTGCAATGATAATGTTCATGAAGCAGTAACTATAGAATGATAACACGCATGAAATAATCGGTACAGGTAAACAGTAAAGTAGGTATATCAAATCAGTAAGCAATGCATGTCAATATCACTAAGCCTATCAGTCTCTAAGTCTCACTGTCCGGGTCGCTAAACCTATCGTCAGTCCAAGTGTGAGAGTCAACCACACAGGAGTATCCCCAACCCAAGGGTAGGGTCCCAGGGGCAAGGGAACACGGGCCCGAATCACGCACGATAATAATCAGTAACTCTATCCATACAACTCCCAAAATAACGGTATATGCCGGCAATGGGACTCCCGAGATTCTGTTGAAATCACACTCAAACTACCCCACACCCCATGGTCTACATCAAATACCAACCATGAATCCAAATACTAGTCGGTCCATGACATGTCTACGCGAGAACTAGAGACAGGATCTCCAGCAAGCATGTCTCGGCTGGTACCCAAGACAAATGGACAGTGTTTGACGCCTTACCTATGACACTAATATAAATGCTCTATAACCGTCCCATTTCAGTTATAGTTACACTTATATATGTCCAATAGACGTCGACAATGCAATAAATTAACTGGTTCGCTTATTGTGTACAAGTACGTGTCACTTCACTTATTCATTCACACTTTAACACTGACGTACTTGCCACAATCAAAACACTAATATCTATCACTGGGTAATATACACGATCAATAGGTTACCACTGTATATGACCTCTACAAGTTATGATGAGAATGCAATAATTACGATATAAATAAAATATCATCAGCCAGTGTCCTACCATTTGCATAATTTACTATAAATCATACATGCAGAATTAAACAAAACAATGTAAAGGGGTAAGTAGTTTTTTTAATTATCTATCCATCAAAATTGGTTTCGCGTCAATCGGGTTTCAGGTTTGCTAGTTATGGCCATTTCATTTTAAGTGTTCACTGCTGGAAATCCAATTTCTGAACTGGAAGTCCGTTTCGTAACACGTTTTACTCCCAGTTGGGAGCATAATTAGGCGACGCTACAGTTCAACTAATTGTATATTTTACTATTATATTTCCAACGCATAAAACGGATTATCAATAGGATTCCTGTATTATAAGTTAGGTTATGTACAAGGTGCTGGTGTAAGAGGGGTCACTGCAGAAACTGCAGAACACCACGGTATTCTAAAATACAAATTAAATATCAAATGACGGTGAAATAACATGGGACCAGATTCAGGGGTTAGCTAACTAAATTCACTACATGACCATATGGGGCTATGTGCATTTTCAGTTTAAGGAAGGGATGTACAGGTGTTCCCAAGACCAGGTATTCAAAACGAACATTGCCCCGGACTGCAGTCCAGAGTTGCGTTTCCCCCACTTTTTAGGGTCATAAAATTTCGTTATTCCAAAATTAATTACATAGGGTTATAGGTTATATAGTTAGGTTCGATACGAGCCCTGAAACACCATGATTAGATTTATATTCAAATAACTACAAATTTCACAACGTGATACGTATGGTGATTTTCAGAATTGACGTAACCAGTTGTATGCCCTTTTTCATTTGATGTCTCAATTATTTAATCCCAACTACCTACACACCACTAGTTAACATCAATAGAATATTCTAATAGGAAATTTGGGGATTTTAATAGGGTGATCGCATCGAGCACTCGTTGCGTGTATGTGAATGTTATTTATTTTGTTTACACACACACACCTCATACATTTTCCGATCAGTTAAGTTACTAAACTGGGTTTCTTAAATTAGATATACATATAGCATGATTTGAACAAGTGAAGGAGGTTCACTTGCCTGAAGAAGATTTGCCGCGATGACGGTGATGGATGACACGGGCACGACAATGACGACAACACAACGGTGACAATGACTAACAGTAGCAGCAACAGTATGGCAGCAGTGATGTCTTGGCTAGAGCTTGGGGAGCTCGGGCAGCAGGGGTTCTGTGCAGTGGCTCTGGAAAGGTCGGCTGAGGCACAGAGGCGACGGGGTTGGAGCTCAGGTGAGGGCGCAGGGAACGAAGGTGTTTGTTGCTCAAAGCTCACAGCTCGGAGGTGGGGAGCAGAAGAGGTGAGGTGGTGGTGACGAGGGGTGAGGCGACGACGAGGGATCACCGGCGTCGAGGTGGTTGTTCGGGCGAAGGTGGTGGCCTGGTGATGGGTTCGTCGGGAGTTGTCGTCGTGGTGGTGGCGTGGAGTGATAGCGACGTACAAGTGAGATCGGGTCTGTGGGTTGGAGGTGCTCTGGGTCAGAGAAGGTGGCAGGGTCGACGAAGGCGATGGGTCATGCAGTGATGGGTGTCGTCGCGGTGGGCTTTCCTGCGTCGGGTGTAGGCTACGGGTGAGTGCAGGGTTCGGTTTGGGAACGAGAAAGAGTGTGTAGATGGGAGAGGCGAAGGAGGGAGTGACGAGGGGCTCAGGCGAAGGTGATGTGAGATTGAGTCGCGAGGAAAGAGGGTGCGAGGCAGGCGAGGGTGTTGCAGGTTGTTGAGGGGAACGAGTCATGGGGGGTCAGTGCGAGGGAGACGGGAAGGAGAAGGAGTGGGGTCGTGGGTTGTTAGGGGAGCGGGTCTCGTGGGAGTGGAGGAAGCGGCGCGGCCGTAGGGGATTGGGCGCGATGGAGATGAAGAAGTTGGGGAGAGAGGGGAGGCGCTGCGGAGGTCGTTGGGGTGGAGCGAGTCTCGGGGTATGGGTGCGAGGCGTGGGCACGTGAGAAGTGGTCGCGAGGGGGGAAAAGCGGGAAAAGGGAAGACGGGGGAGGAAGAAAGCGGGAAGCGGGAAGCGGGTCGGGTCGATTTAGGAGTTCGGGTCGGGTTGGTTTGGGGGCAAGGGTTTGGGCCATGAAGAGAAATGTTAAAAGAGAGAGAGAGAGTGTGTGTGGGCTGGGCTGAGTGAAAATAATTTGAAAAATATAAAAGGGAATAGGGTTTGGGTTTAATAGTGAGGTTTAGAAAAAATATATGAAAATTTATTTAGGACATTAAAATAGGAGTGGGAAAATAATTTGGAAAAATAGGATTTAATCGGAAAATGAAATAGGAGGAATATAGGATAAATGTTTGGAAAATATAGGAAATAAATCCGAAAAATATACAAGATTTTTACATACAAGATATCGGGTATTACACTCACTAAGAAGACAATGGCGCCAAATCTTAAGAGCAAACATAACGGCTGCCAATTCCAAATCATGCGTCGGATAATTGCGCTCATGAATCTTCAGCTGTCTTAAAGCATAAGCTGCAATCTTACCGTGCTGATGTAGAACGCATCCTAATCTCTTATCGGATGCATCGCAATACACTACAAAACCTCCAGATTGGTTCGGTATAACAAAAATAGGCACTGATGTCAACCATGACTTGAGTTCTACGAAAACTTGTTCACATGTTTCTTATCACACAAATTCTTTATCTTTACATGTGAGCTTGGTCAGGGGTGTTGCTATCTTCGAAAATCATTCAATGAACCTTCTGTAATATCCAGCTAGACCCAAGAAACTTCGAATGTCCATCACTGACTTTGGTGTCGGCCATTCGCTTACTGCTAATACTTTCGTTGGATCCACAGAGATTGCTTCTCCTGATACAATATGTCCGAGAAAAGCAACTTGATCTAGCCAAAAGTCGCATTTGCTATACTTGGCATAGAGTTGATGTTGTCGTAGAGTTTTCAGGACAATTCGTAGGTGTTCGGCGTGTTCTTTCCGACTATTAGATTACGCCAGGATGTCGTCGATGAAGATGACAACAAACGCGTCTAGGTACTCTCGGAAAACTTGATTCATTAGGTTCATGAATATCGACGATGCGTTGATCACTCCAAATGGCATCACAGGAAATTCGTAATGTCCATAACGAGTTCTGAAAGCCGTTTTATAGATATCAGATTCCTTGACATTCGCCTGATGATAACCCGAACGAAGATCTAACTTGGAGAAAACACAAGATCCACTTAGCTGATCGAATAAATCATCGATGCGTAGAGTAGATACTTGTTCTTTATCGTTACTTCGTTCAAGGCTCTATAATCAATGCATATTCTGTATGAACCTTCATTCTTCTTCATAAGTAGAACTGGTGATCCCCAACTTGAAGTGCTAGGACGAATCCATCCTTTCACCAATAATTCGTCCAACTGAGTTCGTACTTCCTTTAAACCTTCCGGACTTAATCGATAAGGTGCTTTGATCACCGGTTATGCTCCTGGTACTAAATCAATGCTGAATTCAAGAGCTCGATTGGGAGGCAAACCTGATATATCGTCAGGAAACACATCGTCAAACTCTCAAACCACTTCTGGCTTTGATCCTTCCTCTGCTTGAATTGCCGCAATTACTGCCTTCCTTGGTTTCTCCTTGTAAGTACTAGTCTCTAGGGTACGGTCTCCACTTTTGAAATAGAAAACCGTATGCTTTGGAATCTCGAATACTACCCTCTTTTGACGACAGCCGATGGTAGCATAGAATGTTCCGAGCCAATCCATACCTAAGACAACGTCGAAATTCAGTGTGTCCGGCACCTTGAAGTCAGCATAGAATTCTCTGCAGCAAATGACCACTGGACACAGGCTGTATCCCATTGTTGCCTTTAGAACGCCGTTCCCTGAACTGACATTCCAGCTGGATACAAACGGTGTGACTGGAATAGCATGAGTTTGGACGAACCGTTGCGACATAAAGCAATGAGATGCTCCAGTATCGAATAGTGCGAGTGCAGGAAGTGAGGCTACCAAGATTGTACCTAAGATATGTGGGATATGTTTTAGGTATAAGGGAAAAGATATATAGGTATGTCTATGAACTAAAAGAGAATTTGAAAGGGAAGTGTTACCGGTAATGACTTGGCCGGTGGCTTCAACCTCTTCCACAGTCATCGTGAAAACATGTCGCCTCGGCACATTCCTCTTTGCTGGAGGAGCATTCCTCTGTCCGTTCCTTGGTCCTTGAGGTGGGTTCCCTTGAGCTTGATGGAACTGATAGGGAGGAGGTGCAGTCGGTCCACGGGTAGGTGGAGCAGGTAGTGCAAGTCTCGGAGCAGGTGCTTGAATAGCTGGGAGCTGCGGGTAAGTAATTGCTGGCCTGGGTGCAGCATATGGGTTTTGTCTACTAGGACAAGACCTAATGTCATGAGTAACTGAGCCGCAGACTAAGCAAAGGCGATTTGCACGCCGGCAGTCTTTCATCATATGTCCATCTCTCCTACAATATATGCAAAATGCTGGGCTGGGCCGGTTGTTTGGTACTCCCGATCTCCTTGGCATAAAAGGTGGCCTTGAAGAGGCTCCTCCTGCCATCTGGTTGGCAGGGCGCTTAACTCCAGCAGATTGAGATATGCCCCTCATCTTTACCACTGCCTCATAACGGCGAGCAGCTTTAAGAGCAGATTCGTGGGTCGGAAAATCTCCTATGACTAATGCATCCTAGATCTCCGGATCTAACCCTTGTTGGAATCGTCGGGCTCTGATCTCATCCGTCGGTATCAGGTGTGCCGCAAATCTGTTAAGGTATTGTGTTAGTTGTGTAGTATGTGATATTTTAAAATCTAACTATTGAGATGTATCTTACCGACTGGGTATGGTGAACTCAGCGTCATATTCATCTACTGACTTAGTCCACATTGAACCTTGTTGCAGATGGATGAACTGTTGTTCCGTATCAAAGCGGGCAGTCTCAGGGAAGTACTTTACATCGAACATGTCACGGAAAGTCTTCCATTCGATGGGTTGATCAAGACGGCTTTCTTCCGCCTTCCACCAAATCCGTGCATTGTCCGTGAGCTGCAACTTCGCAATATAAACCCAAGCTATCTCTGGCAGTTGTGCCGCTGCCAGGTCATCTTCAATGCTTTGAGCTCATTCCTCAGCTTCTAAGGGGCTCTCTTTTCCTATGAATTTCTTGGGGTGCAAGGCCCTGAATTGCTTCACCCCAGGTGCTTCTGCCTCTGGTCGGTTCATCAGGATAGCAGTCTGTTGCTGCTGTCCTTCCAGGAGGCTGCGGATCGCCTCAAGCAAAACCGCCTACTCATTGATTGGAGCAGCTACAGCAGGTGTAATCGGTAGTAGAGGTGGAGTGTTGTTTATCACAGAAAACTGCATTTCAATACCACTCATTCATTATCTGTTTTGTTATATATCGGTACTATTAACCGGTATTTGCTCAATAAATACAGATTACAGGTATCCGTGACACAATACTGAAAATACACTCAAAGTCATGGATATAACGTTTGTGAGCCGACACTGCAACCGGAACTGAAAACCGACCGGTATTCAAAGAGTTTTTGCAAATAAACAAATGTACACACATTTTGGTCCAACACATTACATGTGTGCACTAGCTCTTTGATGGCATGGACCTAGATAGGGGGCTGCCCAAGGCACACAACTTGTACAAGTGAGGTGATATGTGTTTAATGCAAAAAGATATGATGTGATGTGTAGCATCAAGTTTCCCTCCAAATCCCTGAGTGCATCCCAGGCCTTTATTGAGAAATCTAGTAGCACCAGAGTGATATGGGGGAACACACAAGACCACACATCCAGCACGAGCCCAAGACTCACCAACAGGACCGGCCACATGCCATGTTTGGCCGAGCAGGCCGGCCCCCCTTGCCCCAATGTGCACCAGTTTCCTATGGTCCCTCCCTTGCTGCCACGTCATCTTAATTTTATTTCTTGTTTATTTTTCTTTTCTGCCTATAAAAGTAGAAGCGGTGAGCAAGGGATGGCGGTCATTCTTTGCCTCACATTTTGTTACACTCTAGTTTTCTTTTCTCTTTTTTTTTGTACATAGCTTATTCCCCCTTGAATTCTTTGCATTCTCTTGATCTTGCAACCACTTCATTGAGCTTGCAAGTTTAAGTTTTGATTATTGATCTCAAGGGTTTGTATCTTCATGTGGAATCAATAAAGCTTTCTTTTGCCTTCATTGGCTTGTGTTCTTAGCCTTCTCTTGATCTTGCAATCTCTTCATTAAGCTTGCAAATTTAAGTTTAGGCTATTGAATCCATGGTCTGTAATGTGTTCTATGGTTCCTAGTATCTTTATTCCATGCTTTACTTTCTTGCAATTTATTTCCAAGGTTTACTTACTTGCAATTTTATTATCGTGCACTTACTTACTTGTAATGTTGTCTTTTCTTTTCTTTTCTTTGTATCTTTTATTTGCTTTTTTTATTTGTTTTTGAGATGATTGTGAATATGTTGTTAGGAAACAAAACATTATTGTAAGTTAAGCTTTCGTTTCTCATTTCCTTAGCCCGTATTTTCAATTTGAACTCCGCCCAAACCTTACGCAAGTGCTCCGTTAGGCACCCTACCCTACCAAGATATCGGTGATTCCTAACTGTGACTGGTTGCGTTCGGATTGGTCGGAGGCGAAAGCATACGACAAGAATGGCCGAATAAGGGTCAATAAGCCGGATTCCACTAATATCGTACTTAAATACCCTAATCCACGTTATTGCCGATTGCTCTACCTTCAATGGTTAAGTTCGACATAAAGGATTGATTACGGAATTCACTAGTTTACACTAACCTATCTAATCCTAACAAATGTATACTTTTTCATATAAACACATAGGGTAGATACGAACAATTCCGCCCCGCGCATTAACTCATGAAAACAAGAGCTTAAAACGCTCCGTCTCTCTGCGGATGACCCGTACTCATCGCGGCTAGCTGCAAAGCGACACTATCCTTATTGCGGTTAACTTTAGAACCTTAAAACTCGACACGCCAAAAGCGTGCAATCAAGTGTTGTTGAAGTTGGTGCTGGTATTATTTGGGGAATCTATAATCTTGAAAGAAAAATTTGGGTTAGGACAGATTCAAAATACATGAAATGATAAGATTTAAAGAATATGAATTATAAAGAATGTTTTCAGTTGCTGGTTCTTGTGTTATATTACTTAGGTTGTCTATGCAGAGCTGACCTGCATGGGCCACCAACAAAACCTGTCACACCCCGCTTCCCAGTGTACGGGCAGAGGACGAGACGGGTCACGCAACGCATTTACTCAGAAGTAAACACGCTAAGCGTATCTAAGCAATATAAAATGAAATGTACACAAGAGACAAAATATAAATAAACAACAACTTTATTTATTCAACATTCTTTTTACAATACAACTGAAATAAAAAAATACATGGAATGAAAGCAATGCCTAAATAATGGCATAACAGAAATGAAAATGTAATGTACAAGTGAATCTAAAATTCTGGGTCTTCAGTAAACTGATCCAAGACTTCGCTGCTGGGCTCGATCTCCAGTGAATCCGAATCACCTGACGACATTCCAAAGAAGAAGAAAGAGAATGTCATCAGCGAAAAAATCGCTCGGTAAGTCCCGTAGATAGATAAGAATAGAATAGACATAGAATATAGCTGTTTATTGTTGTTATTTAGTGTTAACGCTGTTGTTTGTAGCTCAGTATAGAAGAGGCCGGTGTATACGAAAGGAGTCTCACTATACCAGAGACTACGGTATACGGAGTACAAGGAACCGTTCAGCCACGGTACAACGGCAATGGAGATTCAGGTTAGGTGTCTTATGATTGCAGTCTCGTGCCACTTCTAACACCTTCCGTACCAATCTACCCCTTATAAAACCCAGCGATGTCTTGATTTGTATTGATTGTATTGTATTGTATTGTATTGTAAATTATATAGATGGATGACTTGTCGAAACCATGATATCAGTAATGGAACGGATATAATGGATGATCATGTAAATGGAATATATCCATATTTCGGTTCGGTCAATATAGATTGATTAGATTGAATAGACGGATTCATAGATCTATATTGTATTGTAGTTTGGTACTTGAATCATATTCAAGTCAGATTGATTATATTGAGATTCAGTCTCAGTCAAACAATTAGAAAAGAAATTGAAGTCCTGAATTATGTTTTGGTGCTATCGGTAACTGCTGCATATGGACGGCAGAATTTGTATCTTTTTCAAAGACAATTACCGTGTTAATATCACCGTTTGTTAAGTTGTCTACCTTAAATAGGCAAGCACCCATATCTCCGGCTTCTTGAGACTCAAGAGACTGGTCTTGCTTAAACCTATGTTTAATATGGTCCTTATTGTAATTTAGAATAACTTGAGGGGTTTTATGTAAAAATAATATTGTATAATTTTCAAAATACACCTTAAGCATTTAATTATCGTATTTAGGGTTTTCATTGATGTATATTTTATAAATGTGACATTTCTAGTGAATAAAACCTAATTTCATAATATATGGTATTTATTTGTAATATGAATATTGTTTTGAATTATCATGGTAGTTTCAGGTGATATTTGACTTCTTTTCTTGAGTTTTGGAAACATGGAATATTATATATATTTAAAATAAGTATTTTGATAATAATTAAATATATATATATATATTTAATGAAAATAATTTTATTTATTTTCTTTTAAAAATCTTATTTTCTAAAGAAAACTATATAAAATTCCATCGAGACCGAATGCTTCTTGCGGAGGTCTGCATTTTGCTCTACTAAGCCCGAGGATGTGTGATAATCCGCACCATCCCGAATGGGGTTCCCCAAAATGGGTTATAGAGGCGCAATTGCATGGGAATATTTTAATAAATCTTTTAAAGAAAACTGTTTTATAAGTTAAAGGGATTTATTTGCAAGGTCGTATTTCCCGTATTCTATTATACCAAGATTCATCGTGCTATGATAGGGATGTGTGTTGTGATGAGATAGGTCATTACCTCGTGAGTTTTCTAAAGATAACACGGTTGAAAGGTATAAACATGTCTATATGAAACATAAAGGTTTTAATGTAGAATTGAAATACAACTTGCTATGGTTATCATTTTGATTTCAAACTTATTCTATTGTCTTTGTTAATGATTACTAAACAATATATCAAAAGTTGTAGTTTTGTCATTAAGAAAAAGTTGTATTTTTAAAAGAAAAGAGAATCGGAAGCCGGATAACTCCGCTTCCGACACGTTTTAAGAATGAAGAGTTTGGGAATAGCAAAAGAGAGAGAGAAGGGGGACTTACTAGCTTTGATGAGAGGGGTGAGGTAGGAGGAGGTCTAGGATTCGTCGGTGCTTTCGTCGGAGTTTCCCCCTTTGTTAACTCCACTTGTACACTATGGGAACTTGGAAATTTCTTGAGAGTTTTGACAGGGAATTATGAGTGAGGAGGGGTGAAATGAGGGTGGTATTTATAGGAATAGCTACGGTTTAGTGTAGTGAATGGGTATATTAAAATTTGTAATAAAATAAATTTAAATGTGAATTTTAGTGTGCTCTGTAAATGTGCAGAGAAAACAAATAATACTGGAGTTATGGGGGGAGTCTAAGGGTCTAGAGAAAAAGAAAAAATTAGGGTTTGGGCATGGGAAAACTGGCGGCACCGGTCCTAGGGGGCTTCTCGCCGGTCCGATCTTGGAGATAGGGGCTTAGATTTGGGTCACGTGTCCATGACGCTTCAACTAGCCTATTTAACATGTTTGATTATTCTGTAACTTACCCTATTACGTGTGTTGCACGTGTAGACTCTTGGGATTCTAAAAGATTAAAATAAAAAGAATATGCGGTTGATGGGATTTGAACTCTGGTGCTTGTGTTCAGCAGTGTAAGGTCTTACCAGTGAGCTACAAACTCTTTCTTGCTATTCTAAATCAAAACAAATACTTATAGCCTTCATAGGATTTGTAAATACCCCAATTGTACATTAACTTTAAATGAATTTTATGTACACTAAAATTGGAGTTGTTACAGGGAGGTCAGGGTCGTTAGCTCGGTAGCCGGAAGGCGGGGTATGTTGCCATAGAGTTGGCAGCTCCTGCACCTTCTGACGAGCTTCTGAGCATCCCGGTGGATGGTCGGCCAATAGTATCCTTGGAGTAGCATCTTCTGGACTAAGGTGCGGGCCCCTTGATGTGCTCCGCCAACCCCTTCATGAACCTCGTGGAGGACGTAGTTTGCTTCATGGGGATCGACGCACCGAAGAAGGGGTTGAGTGAAGGATTTCTCGTAGAGGTTTCCACTGCTCCAGACGAAATGGCGGGCTTTGGCTCGGAGGCGGCGGGCTTCCCCTTGATCTTCTGGGATTGTACCCTCCTTAGGAATTCTACTAGGGGCTTCCTCCAATCCCGGTCTTCTTCCCGGGCAGCATAAACTTGAAGTGTTGTCGCTCCGTCTTCCACGCTGGGCCGAGGAAAGACCTCGAAGAGGATATTTCTCTTGTTGTTGTCCGTATAGGAGGAAGCCAATTTGCTCAGAGCGTCGGCCTGGACGTTTAGGTGCCAGGGGATCTGCTCTACTTGAACTTCGTCGAAGTCTTTTCGCGGTCTTTTTACCTCGGCTAAATATTTCACCATCAGTGGTTCCCGTTCCTCGAAACGGCCGGTCACTTGGCCAACGACCAGGGCAGAGTCACTGCGGATTCGGATCGTCCTCATCCCCACTCCGGAGGTGATTCATAGCCCAGCTAGCAAAGCCTCGTACTCCGTGTTGTTGTTTGAGGCCTTGAATCCGAGTATCAAAGAATACTCCATCTCTGCCTCGTTCGAGCCTCGAATGATGAGGCCGGCACCACAACCATCCTCGGTTGATGATCCATCGACGTAAAAGAACCAATCGGGGACGGAGACAGGCCTCTCTTCGATCGAGGGTTGAGATCTGGAGGTCGGCACTGACACTGCCTCCTTGCTGGGGATAGTACATTCGATAATAAAATCGGCTAGGACTTATGCTTTGATAGCCTGCCTTGGGCGGTACTTGAAGTCGAATTGAGATAACTCCCACCTCCACTTCTCCTAGCGACCAGAAGACTCGGGGGAGGAAAGAATAGCCCCCAAAGGATGCTCGGTGAGAACGAGGATGGTGTGTGCCTGGAAGTAATGTCGTAGTTTCATCGAGGTCATAATAAATGCTAGGACGATCTTTTCTATGGCCGGGTACCTTGTTTCCACGTCTTTAAAGACGTGGCTTACGTAGTAGACCGGTTTTTGGACTCCTTCGACTTCTCGGACAAGCACCGAGCTGGCAGCCTGATCGGACACAGCTAGATACAGTGGCAGCCCGTCTCCCTCAATCGGTTTGGTGAGGAGTGGGGGAGTCACCAGGTGTACTTTTAGTTGCTCAAAAGCGATCTGACACTCCTCCGACCATTCGAACCTTGGGATTTTCCTGAGGGCTTTGAAAAATGGGAGGCACTTTTCCCCGGACCTTGACATGAAGCGACTCAGAGCAGCTACTCTTTCCGTGAGCCGCATGATTTCGACATTGGTCTTTGGCATGGTCATGTTGAGGATGGCGTTGATTTTCTCCGGGTTAGCCTCAATTCCTCGGTGGGTAACCATGAATCCGAGGAACTTCCCACTAGTGACCCCGAACGCGCACTTGACGGGATTCAACTTCATTTTGTATTTGCGGAGGATGTCGAAAGTCTCGCCAAGATCTTTGGTGTGCTCATCTGAAGAGGTCGATTTAACGAGAATGTCATCGACGTAGACCTCCATGTTCCTCCCGATCTGTGGTTTAAACATCCTGTTGACCGAGCATTGGTAAGTAGCTCCGGCGTTTTTGAGGCCGAAGGGCATCACCTTATAGTAGTATGTTCCAGCCGGGAGAACATGTATTTCTGAAAATATCTCCAAACTGCGGAATAATTCATTTTGGAAGAAGGGGTAAGCTAAGTCCAAGGTATATTGGACCGTTCGACATACTCGAACGGGGCGGTAAAGTAGCTTATCGCTTAGCACTTCCACCGTCATTGGAAGGAGTGCATAATATGTTCCACATATCCCAACTCAGAAGGTATGTGAGTGACCCCATCCATATTCTTGATCATTCCAAGCTCACTGTACAACCATATTTATTTTGTGAGCAACAACCTGTTGAGATCCTGGACAGAAAAATGAAATCATTTTGGAACAAAGAAGTCAACTTGATTCGAGTGATGTGGAGAAAAGACACACTGGGAGAATCAACACGGGAAAAGGAAGATGAGATGCGTGCAAGATATCTTCATTTATTTGTAAACTAGTTCTTAAAATAAATTGTAAATTTTGATGACGAAATTTTTGTAAGGAGGGTAGACTGTAACAACTCCAATTTCACTATACATAAAATTGTTTGAAAGTTAATGTAAAATTAGGGTATTTGCAATCCTGTGAATACTATAAGTATTTGTTTTAATTTAGAACAGAAAGAAAGTACTTGTAGAACATTGGTAAAGCCTTGCACTGCGGTGACGTAGCCCCTGTGTTCGAATCCCATCAGCCACATTATCTTTTTGTTTTATTTTCTTGTAATCTTTTTATAAGCCTAAGAGTCTACACGTGCACTACACGTAAACTGAAAAGACACTGACTATTTAAACATGTGCACGAGGGTATAGGAATCGACACGACACGTGGCACCAAGACCCAGCACCCCCAGTCGGTATTGGCCCGGCGACAAGCACCAAAAAGCCTGGCGCCGCCGGTCTAACTCGATGGTAATGCCCCCAATTCTTTTCCCCTGCAAATTTTGGCCTACCCCACCTCCCTCAGGCTGTTTGTATACTCTGCACAATTCCAGAGAGCAATAAAATGCTCCTTTAATCCAATTTTAATGCAAATTTTAATGCATTTCTTTCACCACCACCACCACCCCTAAACCATAATTTTTCCTATAAATACCATACCCCATTTCTCACATCCTCACTCAGAATTCTCTGCCAAAAATCTCAAAAGCTTTCAAGTCTCTTTTGTGTACAAGTAGAGTTAGCGAAGGGCGAAGCTCCGACGAAATTCCAGGGAGATTCCGGTGACGAAACGACGTCCCGACGCTTCCCAATCCTTCTTCTACCTCTTCCCTCTCATTGAAGCCAGTAAGTCCCCTCTCCCCCTCTTTTCTTCCACTCTAAAAACACGCATTTCTAAAACCTGGCTTCTACTCTAAAAACACTCGTAACATGTTGAACTTCCACAATCGCGACTGACGCGACTTATCTTTGTTTCTTCTGGCCAAATAAATTTATGTATAGCTTAGGGCCACTGTTATCTTTCGAGTATGCTTTGTTTAGAATTTTTTTTGAAAACTAAAATAAAATAATAATAATAAAGTTTCTGAGTATGCAAATCTTTTGAGTATTGATCCGCATAATGCATTAACTATTCCCCTCCCAAAAATTTCTTTTCCTCTTGAAATTCATTACTCTTACATTCTCCCCCACTTACTCTTACTTCCCCCTTGAACCTTATAGTAACCTGACCCCAGTCTTTTCAACATTCTAATTAAGCACCACATTCCCGACTTCTTTTCGATTAGGTCATATTCTACTGAAATCCATGCCCTGGCTAGTCAATTATACATTACTAGTATTATTTTTCCCATTACCGAAATTACGTTCAGTGACGTTTGTTATTCGAAATTTAGTTTTCTTTATTTTGAGCTTATCAAAAATTGCGTATTATTAACTACTTTCATTTTTACTTATTTTAAATGCTTTACAATTCTTCACATTTTCAATAGTGCAAACTTACATCGCATATACTATTTGTTTTATTTTCTCTTGTACTTTTCCATATAAGTATTCTTAATTTATTTCATAACTGTCTGATTTGTAGTTTTACTAGTATAGTTCCGGAATTTAAAACTTATGAGCTAATCCTTCACTGTTGTTTATTATTGTTGCTCTATTTATCTTTAAAACTGTTGTTTATTATTGTTGCTCTATTTATCTTTAAATCGTATATATAGTTTATTACTATAAATGGTTATACAATGTGCTTACTTATGACTATTCTTTTAGCTGCGTTATTTCTTTTATATATATATATATATATATATATATATATATATATATATATATAAATCTTTGATTTTCATCTAGTTGCTTTTGCATAAACCGCTATATAGTTGTATTTGTTTTGTTGCTTTTCGCATGACATTTTTATAGCTTATCGTTCATTTTAATTTCGAGGACGAAATTTTCTTTTTAGGTGGGTATGATGTAATACCCAGTTCCGACTAGACCATAACCGTATTTTAATAAATAATTTCTCAATATTTTCCCTAAATTTTCATACAAAGTTTTTCTATATTTTTCTAAATATAATTTCTATAATTTCCTAACCGACTTCTAAACCTTAAACCCTTTTATTTTTCCTAATTCATATCTTCTAAACCTGGCCCATAACCCAAACCCTTACCCTTTCTATTTTTCCAAGTTATTTTCCTAATCTACCTCAGCCCTGCCCACACCCCACTCTACACCCAACCCGACCCGTTCCCTCTACACCCGACCCTACCCGATTCCCCAACACCCCACTCGCTTCTTCTTCTTCTCGTTCTCCTTCTTCCTGCCTTTTCCTAACGTTCTCCCGCTCCTCGCGCCCACACCATGAGACCTGCGCCCACGCTCCAACGGCCATGCCCACTTCCCCACTCCCGCGAGACTCGCTCCCCTCAACAACCCACGTCTTCCCCTCCCTCGTGCTTCCTCGAGATTCCCATAACTCCACCACCTTTCTTCCTCACGCTCTTCTCACAACCGACTCTCTCTCCCTCTCTCTATCTCACTCTCCTCCTCTCAAACTCACCCTCAACCCGCAGCAAACCCCCATCGCCGGCAGCTACCACGAGACCTCCACCCTACCATCGACGAGCTCCTCTCAACCGCCGACGAGTTCACCCCTGCACCCAAGCACGACCACCCCGCCGATGCATCCCTTGCCTCATCACCAGTGCCACCGCGCCGGATCTCCCACTGAACTGACGAGCCCACCACCACTTCGCCGAGACCCATCAAAACCCACGACTCCACCCTACCGCCTTCCCCTCCGTGTCACCGTGTACCCAGATGTGTCGCGCCACGTGCCCACTCCGCGTGCCACATCGTACCCAGTCCCTGTGTCACATCGTGCCAGCCCCCGTACCACACCGTGCCCGATCCAGTGCATGCGTTGTGCCGTTCCCGCACCACGCCCCGAGTCCAGACCGTGCTCGGTACCGTGCCGCGCCGTGTCACACACCGAGCCAAGACCACGCCCACTACCGTGTCACACTCGCATCGTCACCGTGCCCAGTACCGGATCTCCACGCATCGCGCTCGCGCCACGCGCCGTGTCCAGCATCGCATCGTCTCGTGTGTCGAGACGAAGTCCGCAAGCGGTGTCGCTTCTATATCAGCGACCGAGGCAAGTGTTCTCACTTGCTTACATGCTAATGATATATAAATCTGATTTAATGCTTAATTAGACCATATACACCAATGTGCATAATCAAGATCGATCGATGTAAAGACCTAGATCAAAACACATCTTAAAATGGAGAAACTCATGATGTTTAGACCTTAATGCCGTTAACAAACGCTGTGTACAAATTTGGTGGCAAATCGATTCCATTTCCACACATAAGTGACGCCCTAACTTTAATACCGAAACTTACAATTTACCGAACACTTGACACTGTAAAATTCATAACTAATTCTAGAAAAATCCAATCGCGGTGTTCTTGGGTTCGTTGCGAAGGGTACTGTATAATAATTAACCTGACATGTAGCTTTACTATTATATATATCCTCTGAATATAAAAAACAAGGAACTTACCTGACCTTGGACTGCTGTCCAGAGCAGGAACTTACCCTTGACATGCATTTGAACCCTGAAACCTTAATTTTTAATTGTGATAGTGTGCGGATCCAATTACCGATGAGGTTTTGACAATCGATTGGATGGTTCGACTTAATTCGGATGCTAGGTGGTGAGATGTATTTCTTGGGAGACTCCCGATACGAGGATAGCCGTTGGAGCTCAGTCCATGCAGCCGCGACGAGACGAGTCCAAAGCAGACGACATTAGAGAAAGGTGAAGTAAGAGGTTCGTACCAGATCTAGATGAGATGACGTTCCACTCCGCCGACATCAGAGATACGATGCGCATGCCGAGACATGGTACTTGGATTTACCTTCCAGAAGGAGTCGCGATGAGTATGCAGTCGTTCCAGAGCAAGATGCAGATATAGGAAAGGACGATGACTTCCGGACAGTTGGCAGAGACGAGACATGGAAGAGACCGTGAGCAGGATTCCTTCCAGGACACTGCTGCAATGATACTTGCACCCAGGATCAGATGTGTCACGTACATTCAGAGAGCCAGAGGCCGACGCCAGTGATATGCTGTCTTACGAGTGGTCGCGATGATTGACCGAGAGATGACCAGAGAAGTGCCAGAACGGGATCATCCCCGTTAGCACACCTGACAGGGCCGATGAGCCGATGGACCGAGAGATTGGTAATTCACAGTGAAGATCTTGACCCAGGAGTGGTCATTGTTACGCACACCAGCAGGCCAAAGTTCATGATCATCGACGAGACGTCCCACTAGTGACCGCGACAGTTGGCCCAAGATTCTTAGAAGATGCGCTTGAGCGGTACTATTCCGCCATTATTGATTTTGATGTTTTGGGTGATTTATTCGCATGATTTGATTTTGGTGATTTATTCGCATGATTTGATTTTGATTGAGGATTTACGATCTTTGCACAGTGTTGCACTTGATATCGTTTTCGTGCTTTGGTTTCACATGTTTGTGATTTTACGGTTTTAGACATTTGAGTTGATTTTGTGCGTATGCACGCACACGATTTGGTTCCTGCACTCTGTATAGTTTATATATGCTTGCAGTGCAGTGATACGTCTTTTGTGCACTTAGATGCACTGGACTTCGATTTCGATTGTGATACTCGATATTTGTTTTGTGCACCTTGTGCACCTGATTTGATTTTGCACATGTTCGGCGCTTGATATTGGATTTCATGATTTCGTGCATGATAGATGCCTCTGGTTTTGGGTTTTCGCGCATGTTGAGCGCATATCTTGAGATGCGATTTTGGTGCACACCAGATGCACTAAATCGAGATTTTTTTCATGCATGTCAGATGCACCTGATTTTGCTGTCAGGCACACACGTTGCCTACGACAGATGCTTTGTGCACACCCGATGCACTTAGATCTTGTTTCTGTGCACTTGTATGGCACGTATATGGATTTTGATTTTCGTGCGCACCAGACGCACGTAGTATTCATACGCGTATTTTGGGATTGATTTCTTATAGAGCAGTACGTTTTTCTTTTATGATAATTGCGATGTGTTTTCGTACTAAGCAGGACTAGTCAGAGAACAGTACCTGAATGTATTTTGCATGCATTGATAGCTATTGAAGGGAATTCCAAAAAGCGAGCTATAGTCTCAGTATTTACCTACGTGTCTGATATGACGCGAAACGTTTAAAACAAGGAAAACCCTTCTAAATTGTTTCCCAAAACGGAGGAACGTACATTTCAAACAAAGGTATATATGTATATAGTTATTTTCTTATGATAGACGTCCGCCACTGTGCAGTGTTATGTGCATTGCACAGCAACTTAAAGGATTTGGCATGCATTTCCTCCTGATATTTACATGTATAGTTCCGATTTATAGCATATCGGTCTTGCTTGAGATTTGGCATTCGTGTCTTCACCTTGACTCCGATGATTGCGGGATGCTTGACGGAGTTTTGATTTCGAGTTATCTACTCATTACTCATGCGCATGCATTGCGCTATGATGCGTTTATGTATTTATGATTTCGGAGCCCCGGCGATTTGATGGTTTTGGCTGAAATATTTTAGTATTTGGGGGGAGTTTTAATTTAAATTCGGGGACCGAATTTCTTTAAGGGGGGAAGATTGTAACATTTTGAAAATCGTTTCGGTGAAATTTCGAAAAAACGGTAAAATAAGGGGGTTTTCTGTAAAAAGTCAAAATGCAAATATCTTTATTATAAAATTAAATATACATATTCTAGATATGTAATTGCTAGTATTTGGTGTTTATTGAGCCACTGGTGAAATTTCAAATTTTCTGAAATTTTTTCCGAAATTAATTATTTTAATATTATTTTAAGCCGTCCCTAATACATTTAATTAGGGAAAATTACAAATTGGAATGAGTTGAAACAAATTTGTGCATCATAAAACATTAAATAAAATTTTATCATGTGGTTTTTGAAATGAAATCGTTTGCCAAAACGGTTTAGAAATTATTGAAGAAAAAAGGCTTTTTTTGTGTAAAAGGATGTTTGGGGTATTGTATTTATCATTTTCCATCACCCCACACCCATACCCACATTCACACACACCCATTTATTTTACCCTTGACTGAATTCAGCAGCCCCCACCCATTTTCCCCACTTGAATTTCAAAGAAAAGAAAAGAAAGAAAAGAAAAGAAAAGAAAAGAAAAGAAAAGAATAGAAAATGATAGAAATTGAGTGGACTTTGACTAGATTTATCTTTCCCCACCTCACTCTCTCTCCTCCCTCACCCAATCCCCACAAATTCTGGCCGAAACCTGCACACAAACAGCCCCCTCTTGATTCTTCTCCATTTCATTGCAAAACCCACAAAATTCCACCAAAAATCCAAATCAAAAATCCCACAAAAACAAAATCCAATCTCTACCCATTATTTATTTGCCCAAGCTAGCATGGATCTTGGAGGAAATTTGGCATTTTGGAGGCCATGATCTTCATGTTGATCTCTTGATCATGAGGTATAAAAAATTCCTCCATATTTGTTAATTGTTAGTTGCATATTTAAAGCAAACTTGTTTAGGTGTTTAAAAAAAATATAAATAAAGGGGTTTTGAATTCAAGTTTAGAAATTCAAGTGGATGGTTTTGGATTATAGTTAGGGTTTTGTTGTATGATTATGGTTGCAAGTGGAATTCTTCTTTTTGTGGAATGTGAAACATAATCAAATTGTTAGTTGTAAATTGTTAAGTTGAAATTGTAATATTTAAGCTATTTTACTTACTAGATTTTTGGAATATTATTGAATGTCTTAGATTAAAATATAATTATGGTTTCATGTCATTATTAGTATTATAATAAGTGGTTTAATACCTTTGGACCATGCAAAACCAAGCTTATTTGTAAAATTATGAATTTTACTTTAAAAAGAGTTAAAGTCGGTATTTTTGCAAACTAGTTTTTTTTGAACGTATGTGGTTTGGTGAAATTAAATCGTGGAAATGGTGTGTATGGATTATTTAAGTTATTTAATATGTATTATGGCCGCTAGAATTGTTTAAACGTCGAGTTTTGTACTAAAACGGGTAATTTTGCTTGCTAGTTTTTCGGAAAAACGGCTTTTAAAGTGAATTTGGGGTTTTTGTGAGTTTTAACCTATTTTATATTAAAATTAGTGTTCGTGAATGTGCAAATGAGTGTATTTGGGTTTTTCTCGATGGTCTGGCGTTTGTACGCCGACGTCGAGGGTTTTTGGGTTGATTTGTGGAAGCAACCATAGGTTTTGACCTATGTGGGATTCGTGTGTCGTTTTGGTCATGAGTCGGATTTTAATGTGATACGATGCGTTGTGATATGTAGGTACCCCCATGTGAACTTCGAGACGACAAGCAAACGCGTGGCGACGTCGGCACCGGCAAGCGAGGACCAGGTGAGTAGATTTATATCTACGGGGAGAAGTCGGGTGAATGGCGTATAGCACCCCCGCAGTCCGTAGTGTAGCTCATATATATATATATATATATATATATATATATATATATATATATATATGTTTATATAGGTGTTTTATGATACGAGAATGTTCATTCATGTTATGTTTATGTGTTCATGGAGTACCTTTGGGTTAGTTGCGAAACCCTAGAGTAGTTGTTATACCCACATACGCACACACAGACTTGCATACTTTACTTTCTTGTGCGCAGATTAGGATGTGTATATATGTATATATGCGTGGGTATGGGACTATGCATATGTACATTCATATACGCATGCATGGATAATGAGGATAGTACTTGGGATTTAAGATGAGTCGATGAGATTTGATTTGAGGCCGTGAGATCGGTGATATAGCAGGGTTCGTATTTGAGAAACGACATGACGTTGTAGCGGGTCCTTGACGTAGTGTTTCACACACGTCCATGCATACTTAGGCGATATCAGTATTATACTAGACGTAGATCAGTATCCCGATCATGATATTTGATAAAGAGAATACCAGGTGAATAGTATGATGAATGTGATATTGACTCGTACCCAGATTTGGGATGTCGTACGACGGATTTACGTACGAGCTATATTAATGATTGATCCGCACTCTTGACTTGGGATGCCTGATTATAGATATAGTATCGGATATGATATTATTCAGGTGGGATCACCGACTATATATATACAGGTATGTATATGTATCGAGTCAGACAATAGGCGGTTTCCTTACCTGTAGTTCAGCTTGTTAGTTCAGCCGTATAGTTTAGTGTAGTTGTTAGATTAGATTAGACTCCTACCAATTTCAAAACTAGCGGATCGTGGGTATTTTAAAAGACAGGTCAAGGGATCTACGGATATTTCAAAAAACGTATCCTTTCTTAAAAACCACCGTAGCCCCTATTTTCAAAACCCCGCGATTCGTGTTATTTCAAATGGCACCATTGTTTAATATTTAGCTCCCGCTCATTTTGGTTGCTCGCTCCACATCGCATACTTACATTGTTATTTCATATTGCATTGTTGACATTATGCTGTTAGGACACCAGCACCATTACCGATGATGCGTATGTACTACATACACTTACTTGCCGGCTCACACACATCTTCATCGGTAATTGCCATGTCACATACACCTTAGAAAATATTATTGCTTAACTTAGCTTGATAACTAGTAGTTTGACATAATATTAGTGTACATACCTTATATGCCAGCTTAGATATTGTAGTTATTACTTGTCGCTTCATGCATACTGTTATTCATTGTTATGCCGTATTCATGGATTCTCATGCTTATATTCATGGTTTTACATGCTATTGATGATTCGGATTTCCATGATATTTTCTGGATTTGGAGGAAAACCGCAAAACATATATAAACTGCTTTCTCTCTTTTTAAATAAAAATGCGGTTTTCCCATGATGTATGAGTCGTCCACCATGAGTTTGCTGATGGATTTCGAGACCCGATTCGAGGAGATGGATGAACCGTTTCGGGTACATGGTGGGCCCGGTAAGGTACCCCGGGGCAAGAAGGTCGTGTTGCTGACGTTGTGCCTGGCAGGGGAGCACTACCTACCGGTGATATTACCCGACGCGTCGGATATCCGGAGGATACCGTCGTGGTCTTGAGATAGATGGTAGGGGCCGGTCTGGACTGACGGCGCCCTAGATATTGTGATTGAGACATTGAGATTTCGAGATATTGAGGTACAGAGACTGTGATACAGAGATATCGAGATATTGGGATTACGTTTTGTGCCGATGCTAGGCACTGTTTTATGCTGATTTCATTATGATACCTCATTTTAAAAATACAGAAATCTCACTAATTTATTAAAGCAGTTTTCTTCAGTACATGCATTCTGTTTCATGCATTCATACATCATCCATATGATATATTGCTACCTGAGGCACTGACATGGGCCCATGAGATTACACTCGGTTAGATATTACCCTAGCCATTGTTATAGGCTGCATGTTATACATATATTTGAGGATATATTATGATCATTGACCTAAGTTGCGTTATTTATGCGATTTCTTTCCGTAGATATTTTTCTATTCACGAGTTGGCAACTCACCCCCGTTGTGCCCCAGTTTCTTACAGGTTTTGCCGTACAGGTTTCATTATGGCTTTGCTGGCACCGCTTTCCATTTCCGGGTGACTTGCAAGTAGGTGGGTTTACTAGTATCGTACCCCCATTATATATCTTGTATATCATTATTCTGTTGTATCTAGAAGTTCCATCAACCAAACATGTATTTATTTTGAAATAGAGACCAGTGATCTTATTCCTTCGACCTTAGAGTCGCGCGTTATATTTATGTGGTTTTCTTGTGGTTTTGAGTTTCCTTTTGAATTTTGATCCTCGCCGTTGGCGTTGTATATTATATTGCTTGTGTGGTTGTGACCGTCGATTGACGAAGAGCTAGCTCCCGCTTGGGGATGCCTTTTTATTGATTTCGTATACTATTCATGTTGTATCCCGTTTGGGGGCCAGTATTTACAAAGGAGACTCTGCCGAAATTTTCGGGAAATATTTGATGTTTTTTTAAAACCGCATAATTCGGCTTATACTATTAAACTACTTGTTTTAAATTGGTTTTCCTTCACTCTACTATTTTTCTTGGTTTGGATTTCTGGGTTTTCGGCTCACTTAGATTACGTACGCCTCGAGACGTTCGTAGTTTAAGTTCCAGTCATGTTCCGTACTTTCGGGTCGTGACACCGGAAGTACCGAACAATCGGCCCAACCCAGCCTTTTGTACCTACTGCAGGAGAGATGGACATTTGGTGAAAGACTGTCGGCGTGCAAATCGCCTTTGCTTAGTCTTTGGCTCGGCTACTCATGATATTGGGTCATGTTCTCGTAGACATAATCCAAATGCTGCACTCAGTCCAGCGATCACTTATCAGCAGCGCCCAGCCATCCAGGCACCTGCTCCATGACTTGCATTACCTCTTCCCTCTCATTGAAGCTAATAAGTCTCCTCTCCCCCTCTTTTTTTCTACTCTAAAAACACTCATTTCTAAAACCCGACAGAAGCGAAGTTAATCCAACTTCCTATTCGGTTTTCTTTAAAAATCCTATTTTTTCTTAAACAATAAAATACCAAACTTTCATAACATGTTCAATAAACAATAACAAACATATTAAACAAGTTTCACATCAAAAGAATTTATATTGCAATTTTTATCGCAGTTTTACAGTAAAATATCGCATACTTTAGTTTCCGACATAAACAGCATATTACCTTTAGATAGTTCAAGAGGTAATGACCTACCTCATCACAACACATATCTCTATCATAGCACGATGAAGTTTTAGGAATTTATTCCTGGGATAAACGACTTTACAAATAAATACCTTTAACTTACAAAACCATTTCCATGCAATTTCGCCTCTACAACCCACTTTTGGGGACCCCGTTCGGGATGGTGTGCATTATCGCACGTCCTTAGGCCTAGTAGAGCGAGATGCAGACCTCCGAAAGGAGCATTCGATCTCGATAGAATTTTTATACATTTTTCTTTAGAAATGATATTTCTATAAGAAAATAAATAAAATTACTTTCATTAAATATATATATATATTATCAAAATATCTACTTTAATTATATTATATAAATATTTTATGTTTTCAAAAGAAATCACCATTACATGAAAATACTATCCAAATACAAAACAATACTGATATTTCAATAAAACACCATATACTATGAAAATTAGGTTCTACTCACCAGAAATTTCACATTTATAAAATATACATCTATGAAAACCCTAAAGACGAAAATTAAATACTTGAGGTGTATTTGAAATTATACCAAAACTATTTTTACATAAAACCCCCTCAAGTTATGCTAAATTATAATAAGGACCCTAGTAAATATAGGTTTAAGCGGGACCAGTCTCTTGAGCCTCAGAGAGCCGGAGATATACTATGGAAGACACAAATCATGTCGTCCATGTGCAGCAGTTACCGATAACATCAAAACTAGTTCAGGATTTCAAGTTCTTTTTTAAGTGTTTGACTCAGACTGAGTTTCAATCTAATCAATCTGACTTGAATGTGATTCAAGTATAAACTACAATTCAACATGAATCCGTATATTCAATCTATATCAATCTATATTGACCGAACCGAACCATGGATATACTCCAACTACATGACTCTCCATTTATATCCATTCCTTTTACTGATATCATGGTTTCGGTAAGTCATCCATCTATATAACAAAACAATACAATCAATACAAAAGACATCGCGGGGTTTATAAGGGGTAGATTGGTACGGAAGGTGTTAAAAGTGGCACGAGATTGTAACCATAATACACATAATCTGAATATCCATTGTCGTTGTACCGTGGCTGAATGGTTCCTTGTGCTTCGTATACCTTAGTCTCCAGAATAATGGGACTCCTCTCGTATACACTGGCATTTTCTGTACCAAACTACAAACAACAGCGTTAACAATATAATAAAATATTAGAACTTATATTCTCCTTCTGTCTATTCTGTCTCCACCTATTCTTTGGAACTTACCGAGCGATTGTTCACTGACGACATTCCTTTTCCTCTTTCTTTGGAATGTTGTCAGGTGGATCGGACCTTCTGGAGATAGAGCCCACCAGCGAGAACTTGGATATGATAGTCTTCGACCCAGAGCTCTAGTTTACTTGTATATATTTTTCATATCTGTTATGCCATTATTTAGACATTGCTTTCATTCCATGTATTTACATTTCAGTTGTACTATAAAAGAATGTTAAATAAATAAAGTTGTTGTTCATTTACATCTTGTCTCTTGTGTACTTTTCATTTTATATTTCTTAGATACGCTTGGTGTGTTTACTTCTGAGTAAATACATAGCGGTCTCGTCGCGTCTCCTTGCCCGTACACTGGGAAGCGGGACGTGACAGGTTATTTTCCTCAGGGTTTTGAAGAATGGGAGGCACTTTTCCCTGGACCTAGACATGAAGCGACTCAGAACAGCTACTCTCCCCGTGAGCCGCATGATTTCGACGTTGGTCTTTAGTGCGGTCATGTTGAGGATGGCGTTGATTTTCTCCCGGTTAGCCTCGATTCCTCGGTGAGTAACCATGAATCCGAGGAACTTCTCGCTAGTGACCCCGAACACGCACTTAGCGGGATTCAGCTTCATTTTGTATTTGCGGAGGATGTCGAAAGTCTCGCCAAGATCTTTGGTGTGCTCATCTGACGAGGTCGATTTAATGAGCATGTTATCTACGTAGACCTCCATGTTCCTCCCGATCTGTGGTTTGAATATCCTGTTGACCAAGCGTTGGTAAGTAGCTCCGACGTTTTTGAGGCCGAAGGGCATCACCTTATAGCAGTATACCCCCCGGTCCATAGTGAATGCGGTGAGCTCTTCGTCTGCCAGATTCATACGGATCTGGTTGTATCCGGAGAAAGCATCCATGAAGCTGAGTAACTCGTGACCTGCCGAACTGTCGACGAGCTGATCTATCCGATGGAGGGGATAGTTGTCTTTCGGGCTAGCCTTATTGAGGTCTGTGAATTCGACGCACATTCGCCACTTCCCGCTCGCCTTTTTAACTATTACCATATTTGCCAGCCATTCTAAGTAGGCCACGTTTCGAATGAAGTTGGCTACGAGCAACATGTCAACTTCGTCCTTGATCGCCTTTTGTTTGATAAAAGCGAAAGTTTGTTTCTTTTGCCTGACGGGTCGGACCATCGGGTCAACCCCGAGCTTATGTGATATTACTTGGGGGTCGATCCCGGGAATGTCAGCGGGCACCCCAAGCGAACACGTCCGAGTTTCCTTTGAAGAAGTGGACCATGTCGTCGCGCCGGGCCCCCGTTAAGAGTGAACCGATTTGGACAATTCATTCATTATCCCCTTCGACGAGGGGGACCTTCGTTAGGGGCTCCACCGGGGCTCCCCAGATTTCTTTTTGCTCGTCCTGAGTATTCAAGGACCCCCTGAAATCATCCGTGCTTTCAAGATCATCGCTTCTCTCCTCGGGCATAGATATCGCCGTAAAGAAAATCTTTTTGGTTTGCTAGTTCCCGTAGGCCCGGCCTATTCCGCGTTGGTCAAGTGGAAACTTGATCGCGAGGTGGTAGGTAGATATCTAAGCCCGAAGGGAGCTTAGCGTCGGGCGTCCAAGGAGGATATTATAAGCCGATGGAATTCTGACGATGATGAACTCCACAAGCACGGTACGCGTGCGGCCTCCCTCCCCGATATTAAGTAGGAGTGTGACCACTCCTTCTGCTGGGATAGAGTGGTTAGTAAACCCCGACAAAACGTGGGCAGCCGGCCTCAGGTCCGACGGGCCGAGCCCCATACGTAGGAAATAGTCGTAGAAAAGGATGTCTGCCGAGATTCCCAAGTCGACCAGTATCCTTTGAACCTCGTATCGGTGGACTCGTGCTGTAATCACCAGGGGGCCATTATGAGGCAAGGATATCCCGTGGAGGTCCTCGTCAATGAAAGTGATGTGCTCGGTTACTTTGCTCTTCTTCCGGGGCTGGCTGCTAGTCCCCTCGAACGGCAGGAGGCGTCGAATCTCACCAGCCCCAGGCGCATTTCTTGTTGACATGACCATGATTTGGCCAATCGTCAGGTCACCGGGAGGGGGATGGTTCTCTTGCTCCCGGTCGGCTTGTCACTTTTCCCGCAAGTATTTTACCAGGTGCCCCGAGCAAATTAACTCCTCGATGTAGTCGCGGAGCTGCTTGCAGTTCTCGGTGGGGTGTCCCTGCGACCTATGGAAGACACAGTAAGGGCCTTGTGTCCGTTTGGCCACCCTATTGGTGACCGGAGGAAGTTTAAAAAATCACTCGCTCTTTGCCTCCTCCAACAGCTCTGTCTGGGAGATGTTGAGCGGGGTATACTTTTCTCCTCTCTGGCTCTCTTCCTTTGATCGGCCTGGTTGGTCTGGAGTAGGTTTGCGTTTACCTTGGACTCGAGCTGGATCTTGCGCTCGGTCTAGGCTTTTACTTCGGCCATGGTCTTAGGTTGCGCTAATGAAAAGGAGCGGGGCCACTTCTTATGCCTAAGACCCGACCTAAGGGGCGTGATGACCGTCTCGTCCCGGTGCTTTGGGATATAAAGAAGAGCGTTGTAGAAGCGGGTGATGTAATCTTTGAAGGATTTCTTGTCCCCGCTCTTTATAGTTATGAGGTAATCGACGGTCTACTTCTGCCGTCTGTTCCGGACGAAATGGCCGAGGAATTGGGCGGCCAGCTCATCGAAAGTAGAGATGGAGCGTGGCGTGAGTCCTCGGAACCAATCTCGCTCGGCACGGACGAGAGTGGCGGGGAACGCTCGGCATTAGGCGGCGTCAGAGTTGTCCTGGAAGCTCATCCCCGCCGTGAACGCGTCCAGGTGGTCTTTCGGGTCGGACTTTCCGTCGAAGAGGGACGCCTTTGGAGGCTTGTTCTTGGAGGAGACACAGACAGCGAGGAGCTCTTCGGTGAAGGGCTTCGTAAGAGAGTCGGCGGCATATCTAGCCCCCTCGCTTGAAGGACGACTCTCCCGATTTATACCTTCAATCTTCATTTCGAAGGCATCGAGTCGGCCGTGGTATCCCGAGGATTCGGCATACCCAGAGTGATGGCCCCTCCCGCTGATGGCCTATGCCTGGCTGCGGTTCCGGTTCCGTTCTATGAGGTTCCTCAGGTACCCCGGCGAGGTCATTCTCGAGCCACTATGGTGAGTGCTATCCGCGCGACCTTGTCGAGGGAGAGGGTGCCAGCCATGCCTGGGAGCAGGCGAGCTGACCGACACCTCCTCGGGAGGGACAGGAGCGCGATGGGCCTCGGGGCGGGGTGCTCGGGCGTGAGACCTAGGCGTTGAGCTGTAAGGTGCCCAGCGGGTCAATTAATTGGTCGCCATGGGGAATCTATGGCCGTCGGAAATAGCGAGGCACTGTTCGGTCGTGCCAGCATGGGCAGTGTCTTCCTCACCTCTGTGGAGGTCCTGGTCCTGAGGTGGGGGAACGGCGACCTGTGTGGCTTTCCCAGCTGTCTGGACACGGACAAGGGCTTCCACGATGAACGCGAGCCTGTCGATCCATGCAGACAGGGCGTGAACGGCGTTCGGGGGAGGAGGGGATCCGTCCGTGCCTCCGATGTGGGGAGGACGGCGGCTAGTGCTGGGATCGTCGCGATGATCACTTGTCATCAGCTTGAGATCGGGAGATCAACTTTCTATGAGTGGAATTTTCGAAGTTCCTACAGACGGCGCCAGCTGATGAATCTCTGGATTTCCTTCAGATGTTGACTTCAGACGATCTACCGACGGCGCTGGCGGAAAGCTGAGGTTGGGTTTGAGGACTGTCTCCTGAGGCGTGTGGATCTCAATAGGTTTGGTTTGATGTGAAGCCGAGCTACCTGCAAAGAAGTACCGGGGTGGTTGTACCACCGTGGACCCTCCGACGATCAAGTTAGTCGAGATATTAGGGCAGAATAGCGGCCTATTGGATCAGAATTGCCTTACCTGAGTCGTCTGAGAGGGGGTTTATATAGTGGATGCCATGGGTTGGCGGGCGCGAGATTTACGTCGGCCGTTACGCCCCTGGAGTTACGCCTGCGCGAATGGCGGGATCCTTCATTACTGACGAGATACGCCCGTTAACGAGGGAACGCGATGGCGTGAAACACAGGATCGTAGGGCGGCGGATATCTCGCATATGACGAGATTCGCGAAGCCATGGCGGGGATGCCTGTGATCCGTGCTCTTGGTCGGTCGGTGAGACCGCGGAGGCCTAGCTCGGCGAAAGGCCTACAGAGGGCGGGAGGCTGAGGTAGTTCGGTTCTGTGATAGCTCGAGGGCGAGCTGGGAGGGCTGAGGAAGCCAAGTGCGCAGGAGGGCTCGGAGGTGAGCCAACGGTTATTTATAAGACGGGCATAGAAGTGTTCTGGGACGTCATCGAAGGTCGAGAACATTCTCGGGTCGAAGCTCCGGGGTACGTCTTTAATGTACCGCTCTTGCTCATTTTCCGTAAGCCTCGGGACACGTCATCTGCCACGTTTCATGATCTGGGAAGTTCTCAGTACTGAGCATCATCAGCGTTAAACAACCAAAATTTATAATAAACTTCATTGAAACAAGCACCCTCATCCTGCGAAACATTGAATCTCTCTCCTAGCTTAATAATCTTCTTTAATGCAATTTGGTAAAGAATATAACCTATTAATTTTTTTTCAAAGGGGCCGAGCTTGATAATACGGTTCAACTGATTAAAGTGGAGTGATGACTTTATGCTGGGACTGATTTCATTTCTAATTAAACAAATGAGCCTTGATGTGTGTACATGTGAAGCAACATTTAATCTCTTCTCCCTCTTGTGCATTTTACGAATGGAGAGGCACCAATAATTTCTAATGCATGCCTTTACTGCTGTGCGTATTATCTATGAACTTGTTGCATTTACATCACCTTTTCACCATTTAAAACATGATCGTCATTGTTAGGATCCGTGCAGCTTTTTAATAGTCATTGCATGCCCCCAATGGAAGCAGAGAGTGCACAAAGGGGCAGATATTCTTATCGAGACAGAAGTCATCATGCCTAAAATAGCATTGTGGCTGACAAAACATGTGTGCGTGTGAAAAGACAAAAGAAGGAATCCATTGTTAGATTTGTAGTTTGGTTAAAACGGAGTTAAAAGTTTTGAGGCGTGTATGGTACACTTTCCGAAAGTTGATATTGCCCCCACTATAGGAGTATAGCAGAAGGCAATCACCCCTCAAGATACAACAAAACCCCTGAAACTCTTTTCGAAGATAAAGAGAAGAAAATGCAAAATCTGTGAAGAGAAAATTTTAATTTATAGAATTAAACAGGCACAACTGTAAGGGCAGTTATGGCTGTTAAGACAACAAAACCGCAGTAGACGGATTTCAGACAAGGTTTGAATTTCGAAATTAAAAAACAAACTCAAAACAGAAAATTAGAAAAATCAAACTCTGTTATAAAGTCAAAGCCCAAGATATCCCAAGTGTCCTATCAAATGAGAACAATAGAGTAACCTACTTTGTTGAAATTATTACTTGAAGATTGAGAATTATTATTAAGTCTTGGACATTCTTATCTCCATATAATATGAGACTATTTCTTACATAAAAATGTTACCAATAGATTCAAACTACCAACATTATGTACCATGTGGAGTTAACCAAATATGAGCATAAATATTTCATGTCCTGAAAGATAGATCATTTAACCTTGGCATTTTTAACTTGGGCGAAACTGATGGTACAGAGTGGCCGAACTTATAATCCAATGAAATTAAGACAGAAATAGAATGGCCAAAACTCCCGAAGCAATAGATCCACATATGGTGTTGCTCGGCTTTTAAAGATGGGTACAGACATCATAAAAATATATCAAGCTAATTAGTTAATCATTTGTTGGGATCAATCTACCCCTTTTTAGATAATGAATAAAAATAGTTACTTTTGTTTAAATTACAAAGTTTTAACATGTTAAAAAGGTAAAAGATGAGAGAGGAACTTACATAGCAGAACGATCTAGAAACGTCCTATTGAAGTATAAAGGGGATCTCGACGAATCGAGACTTGCGTGACGATGGGATTCTTCAAAGTTTTGAAGAGAAAAAAATATAGAAAAAAGAAGATGGAAGGGAGATAAGGATAGGGTTTATTCATAGAGATTAGGAGGGTGGAGCTCAAGGGTTAAGATTAACTTAAATTAGATCTAAACGTTTAGAGAGGGGTTTCCTAAAAAAAATTTAATGTAAAAATAACTTCTTTCATAAAAAGAGATAAGGTTTGAACTGAAGACCTATGAAATGGAGACGAACGCAGATAACCAGTAGAGAATATTAATAATCATGCACATAAATCACAAAAATTTTAAGATATACTAACTTATTTCAAAGAAAAGGTTTTATAAGGGAAATTAAAAGTAACTTATGTGAAATTTTCCGTTGTTACACCTCGAAACCCGCATCCAATGGTCTAAATTTGCCTCACCTCATCTCGAAATTCAAATCTAACGGTCGGATTCGTTGCATTTTGCAACGATTCGGCTCGTCTTACCTCGCAACGGCTGAAAATTTTGAAATCCATATAAATAGAACTCCGCACCCATTTCATCTCACAACAAATCTATTTCTCTCTCAAATTTTAAAAAAAAAACTTCTCTCAACTTTCAAGTTTTCAAGAATTGAACCTCCGACTCCGAGTTTTCGACGCTCCGACTGATTTATTCTACTCTATTGCTCTTCCGCTCAATTGCTCTGCTACAGCGTTTTAGCTATTCTTTCTTTTATTTTATTTTATTAGCTCTCTTCTTGCGGTTAAATTGGTATTGATAATATTTAATATTTAATATTTTTAATTAATTAAAAAATTATATGGAAGATTCATCTGATGCACATCACACCCAATTCTTAATCCTAATTTAGAAATGCATGTAGAAGAAGAGCCCACATAGACATCTATAAAAACTAGAAAACGTGCGCTTAATAATAATGTTTGGAAATATTTTACAACTGAACATAAGGAAGGGGTTAGATAGGCAATATGCAAATATTGTGTCGCTCCGTATAAACATAAGGAAAGTACAGGTACCGATACTTTACATAAACTTGTAAAAAAACACTTAGAATGCACGGCCGGTTTCTACTCCACACAATCACAAATAAATTACTCCGATGAAAGTCTTTTCAATATAATCATGATCTAAATGTTGAAGAAATAGCAAGATTTATTATGACAAATGAACACGTTCTCGGATTTAGAGAAAGCCAAACTTTTGAACGGTGCGTTCAATGGGCATTGCAACCGGGGATACTAAAGGTTCCGAGAAGTATGCTTAAAAGTCGTGATACTGCACATTGAATAGATTCTGATTGGTATTTACAAAAAAAAGTTATTTTTTTTAGACAGTTTCAGTTCCCGCATAATGCACATCATATAACTACTGAAATTAAATCTACTTTAGAAGAATATCAATGTTTAAATAAGACTTTTTCTATTTCTTTTGAAAATACTAGTAACAATAATTCTACTATTACTGAACTCATACGACTGTGCAAATCAATTTGCAATGGTCGCTTTTTTCACATTCGGTATGCCTGACATATGCTTAATCTTGCTGTACAGGATGCATATTTAGTATGTTCTTTAAATATTTAAACAATTAAATATGCATGTAAGTTTATTAAAAGTTCTTCCAAAAGAAAATCTGAATATAAAGATAGATATCAGGCTACAGCCGTAAGGTCATCTATTAGAAAAGATGTGGCCTCTAGATGGGATGGTACATATGACATATTTCATACTGCATCAAACACTAGCGGAATTATTAGTAATATACGGAATGAGAAAATACCTGTAGAAAACCACTTAACAGATGATCATTGGGCGATTGCAGACCTTTTTAAAGATTTTATTGACTTTTAAAATAGCAATCGAACGTTTTTATGCCGCTTATACCCCTACTCCTCATATTATTATTTCTGAATTGTATAATATAGCTCAATATTTTTCTAATCATTAAACTAATGAGATACTTCATCACGTGATACTTGCTATGTTAACTAAGATTTCTAAATATTACTCGGAAAATTTCAATTGTTTATAATTTGTGTTCGATATGGACCCGAGAATTAAATTAGAAGATTTGGAGGCAAATTTTAAAGGGGTTCCATGGATGCATTGGGCCTACTTTAGATATTGATGCTTATATTAATATCATTAAACGTAATTTAAATGAAGTGTTTGGTTTATATGTTACACGATTTTCTACCGGCAGAAGTACTAGAGTATCGACCGCAACCAGTTCACGTGCTTTGACTCGGGCTTTTGCACTTATTCAATAGTCGAAAAAGAAATGAGACCTGGTGTCTTGGGGTGAGCAAGAACCGATTTGGACTGAAAACCGATAAAAAAACCAAACCGAAACATTTCGGTTCGATTCATTAATTTTGGCGTCAGTTTAAACCGATCCGAAGGGTGGATATTGGATGAAAATAATATGGGTTCACAATAATTTTAATCATATATGTAATTAATTATGTAAAAATAATAAATACAAACAATGTCAAATATACCTAATACATATTTAATACTATATTATATCGTCTCTTGTTACTTATTTTATGAGATTCCATATTATTGAGAAATATTTTTACTACGAATCAATTAATTTGTAGAATTATTGTCTCAAATTTTAGCAATAATTGTTTATTTCTATGTTAATTTTGATCAAGAGATTTTATTTGAATTTGAGGTAAACAATTGATAAGTTTTTATATGAATTGAAAAAAGTGAGATTAATCCGAAACCGAACCGAGAGTTTCGGTTCAGTTTCGGTTCGAAATTTTTGTCAAAAACAGAAGCGAACCGAACTGTGCTCACTCCTACCCGTGGCCTCATCACCGTCAATGTAACGACTCTAAAATCACAGTACATGAATTTTTGTTATTATACAGAAAATGGTATTACAGACTGTGTAGGAGTTAAAAGTTACTTTTGTTAAATAAAATCAAGAAACAATTTGTAGCTCGTTGGTAAAGCGTTTACACTGCTATGATATAGCCTGTGCGTTCGAATCCCGTCAGACTCAATTATTTTTTTAGTTTTTCTTTTTAATTTTTGAAAGCCCAAGAGTTGCACGTGCAATACACGGAGAAACGAAAAGTTTCAGAAAAATTAAACATGCGCAAAATGGAGTAAACACAGATATACACACGTGGTACGAATTTCGAGGCAAGGTCCCTAGATCCGACCGCCCAAACCCTTGATCTGGCCGCTACAGACGGTCCCGATGCGTCCAAATTGCTCCGTTCTTTGCACACTCGTCCCTTCGACTCCCATGCACTGTTTGATTTTCCTGAAATCAAATAGAGCATCTTCAATTTACCATTTAATATCTTTTTCATGCATTTTAATCCAAAATTTTAATTCCCAAATCCTAATTCTTTACTGTAAATACCACCCCATGCCATAACTTTCCCCCATTCTGAAATTTTAGCAAAAATTCTCTCAAAACTCTCTAAATGCCAAGTGATGTTAAGCCCCTCAAGTGGAGTAGTGAGCCAAACTCGACGACCGGAGTATCTTCGACGAAACCACGACCCCGAGAGTTTTTTCAATCTCTTCTTAACCATCTAAAAATAATAAGTCCTTTCATCTCTCTCTCTCTCTTTCCATCTCAAAGTAAAATTTTAAAACAAACTGACAAAAGATGAGTTATCTCCAATATCATATTTTTTTAAATAATTGTAAGGCATGTATTAAGCAAATTAAAACAAACTAATATGCTACCTTAATCTTAACATAATTTCACATCATTTAGCTTTTAATTTAACAAAATTTTCATATGAAACAAATATATAATGAACTTTTTCAGTAAAATACCATGGACTTTAGTATAACATTTCTCGATACTTAGTTTAAATACTTTTAGGAAAATTTCACGGGATAACGACCTACCCCACACGCACACTATGGCTCCATAACACGGTATTCTAGAGCTATAGTTAATTTAAAGAAGAACTTTTCATTAAAATACCATACCATTTCAAAACGGGTTTCTTCAAATCGGTATTTCGAAATCCTTGGCAATTATGCCTCTACAATACTGGTCAGGAGACTCGCTAATGGATAGTGCAGATTATCGCACATTCTTGAGACAGTAGAGTGAGATGTAGAACTCCTCATGGAGTTTTCGGTCTCGAAAGAAAATAAGAATACGGTTTTTAAGAAACGCGACGTTTCTAATAAAAACTAATTTTTGGAAAAATTATGAAATCCGTATTTTTAATAAAAAGCATATTAAGAAACTATATTTTTAAAATAAAAAATTAGAATTTTCAATAAAATACCACCAAGTTTCCAAAAATAGTAGTTTTCATAAAAATACCATAAACTCTCAAATAGCTAGGTTTTATCACCAAAACACCACAACAATTAAAATACATATTCCTGAAAACCTTAAACATTACAAATCACCCTCGAGATTTATTTTTAAACTATATTAAAATATTTTTTATAAAATCTTCTCGAGATATACAAACAATATTTTAAGAATTCTAGAATTAATATAGATTCAAGTGGTATCATTTCCCTTGAGCCATAGGGAACCGGAGAAAGTGAGTGTTTGCCTATTCAGGTTGGACAACTTAACGGAGTTATCAATGACAATTGTTTTGGGAAAAAACACAAATCCTTACATCCAAGTGCAGCAGTTACCGATTTCTTCCGAACATAAGATTTTTAACAATTTATATCAATTCACATGTAAAGACATGAATTCAAATCCAAACTCGAACCTAAACTTGAACTCAAACTCGAACACAAACTTAAACTCTAACCTAACTCGAATCTAAACTCGAATATGAACTTGAACCCAAACTACTCGAACCAACTTGACACAAATCAATATTGCAAATGTCATGACTCGCATATTACTCGACTCACTCGAATACAATCTACACCTTTTGCAATCTATGGTTTCTGTTTCCCCCAATCAGAGCAAAACTCTATTTGAATTTCAAATTCAAAAAGTGAAGCAACGCTTCAAATCTCTTGCGCTGCGTGCAGAGCGCCACGTGTCAAAAGCAGACACACCAGCGCAAGGGGCGCTGCGCCCAAAGCAGCGCACCCCAATCAGAGCAGGGCTCTATTTTAAAATTTAAATTTCAAAAAAATAAAGGAAGCAACGATTCAGATAACTTGCGCTCTGCGCTGCGCGACACGTGTCAGCGCAGTTGCGCTGCGCTCTGCGCTGCGCGACACGTGTCAAGCGCAGCGCTGCGCTCTTGCGCCAACTGTGTCAGCACTAAAACTTAAATAATAAATTATTTAATCTGAATTAAAATTCAAGAAAGATCTTTTTAATCTTATTAAAATAAGAAGATTATCTTCTGTAAAACAGAGGCCTTAGGATCAAAGATCCAACGGTGGGGAAATATCCCCAGATCAATCAGAGAAAGATCTCTGTAACTAACCTAACAAACTAATTGGCCCTATATAAAGGCCCCTGGACTCCAAGTCTCAGATATACAGAGATCCTCTAAAAACTTTGAGAAAAACTCAAAAAGAAAAAAGGTAAACTTTTGAAGAAAGAAAATCATCTTCTTCATCTTTGGAGATAAAGAATTTGATTCTCGAAAAACAGAGATAAAATACCTCATGAAAAAAGGAAGAATTTCTTCTAAAAAGATCAAAGATCTAAGAACAAGATCAAGATCTTCAATAAAAAGAAAAAGATCAAAAAAGATCCAATCATAAAAGATAAAAGAAGTAATTTACTTCATTATTAGATCTTTTGATCTATATAAAGGCACAGCCTTTTGATGAACCATTGGTTCTTGAAACTTGAGGTAGAACCTCTTTAGAACTAAAAAGATTCTTTTCTTTGATCTAAATTTGATCAAGATGCGCCCTGCGCTATTGAACAGTGCCCTGCACTCTTAATTTGCGCTGTTGCGCTCTTTGGACTGGCGCAAGTCACCAGAGAGCGCCACGTGTCAATTTGCGCCTTGCGCTTCTAAAAACAAAGCGCTGCGCTCTTGGATTGACGCACTGCACCAGAGCGCGCCAAATGTCAGCAGCGCACTGGCGCAGCGCACTGCGCTCAGCAGAGCATGACACGTGTCACCTCCACATACGCTGGCGCCTTGCGCTCTTTAATTGGCGCAAAGCGCTTGACAGGCCACATGGCGCACTGTCAGATTATTAAATGTTGTGCATTATTAAGAAAGGGCAGAGCCCAATTAAAAAGTCATACAGACCAAACAAAAATGCTATGCATTAGTAAAAGGGCAGAGCCCTAGTAAAAACCTAATAGGAAGAACCTGAATAAAATGTTAGATATTTTTCTAACTGGACTTAACCCAATTCTGGCCATAAGTCCTCAAATTAAATTGAACTGAGCACAACTGCTCTCCCAAATTAATTTACACCCAGTTCAAGGATACATCTCTGAACTCCTCTGATATTTGTCGTTGTAATCCTTCAACGTCGTCAGAGAGGTGACGGGTCCCGACAACCTTACATTGCTACGGACTGTGGGGTCCTTAAACTCATGGACCGAAATATCCTTAAACTAATATTTGTCCCCAAAATGGGAATGTCGGACCGAAATGTCCTTAAACTAATATTCGTCCCCAAAATGGGAATGTTGGACCACCATGTCCCTAAACTGGCAATCGACCGCAATGTCTCTAAACTAAACAATAGAGTCCAAATGCTTTCTTGTTGGATTTAAACGATCCCGTTAAGTTGATCTTAGTCTGGAAATTAGACTAGCGTATCCTTAACGAACGTTTAAGTTGATCTTAGCCTCAAATAAGGCTAACGTATCCTTAAACATAAAATCCCAAACCCAAATCTAAGAAAATACGGATTTGGACTAATCCACGTCCTATGGGCGACAACATAAATTAGTCTCCGTATACAATCCACGGGCAACCACAAACAAAACAAACACTCACGACACGAAGTGACCATCTGGAGAAGGAGAAAGTTGTTACCGCGATGCGGTAGCGTAATTAACTGCAGGGGCTTGCGCCTGCAGGGAAGAGCGTCCCCACAATCAAAAACCCCTCAAGCGAGGGGGAATCTAACGAAGTCTGCTACATCAGCCGCATCCGTTTAAACCTTCGATACATGGTTCCATAAATCAACTTGGCATCTTCGAAGAGGTGGACGGATAAAACCAATTAGCATCTGCCCTGAATTTCAGTCAAGACGGACCTACGCGGACGCGTCTCCGTAATTCGGAGGGGAACAGATTCTGGCACGCCTGGTGGGACCTTTTTCTCTTTCCACTCCACACTTCGTGCGTCGTATTCGCGAACGAATCGCGGTTCGTTAATGGTTGCCCTCGGGTTTCAAGTTACTAAGATTTGGTCTCTTGCTTGGTGCAGAAAGCAAACAACAATGGCGTTCAACTGCTCGAACTGCTCCAACTGCAACTGCAACCGACGCTCCGCCTCACCTGGAGGTGTAGCCTATGGACCTCAGGCGGCATCACTGTTCACGATGCCGGTGGAACAAATCACCCAGGCTACTACTGAACTATTTTTCGGGACCATACTCCCGCCAATAAGCTTCACTGCCCCAGTGCCCGTATCGGAAGGTCCTAAGAAGTCGGTCTTCAATCGACTTACAGCTGCGGCGGCCCCTCTCAACGGGTCGCCCAACACCAATGCCTCGGTCTTCTCCAGACTAGGCCAAAACTCCTGCGGGCCCACGATGATGCTTGCGGTCCCAAAGAAGGTTATTCAAAAGAGAGTAGCCAAACCTGCTCCTGAAGTCGTCAAGGTGGCTTCTCCTGCTAAGAGGTCGGTCTTCACAAGACTGACCGTCCCAACTCCTACTCCCGCTCCGGCTACTCAAAAGGCATCAGTCTTTAATAGGCTGACACCGGCTACAGCCCCTCACCTGAACAGGGGGCAAGACAAGGCCGTCCCCGTCACCGAGCCTATTCCCACAACTCGACATGCTCGACGTCGCCACTGGCGCCGAGTGAGGAAGTCCGGAGGTAGTTTCCCTTCTGGGTTAACTCCACCAGCCCCGACGACGGAAGTTAATGCTGCTGTTCCGACTGGGAACAGCTTTGAACTGCTATATAAAGTGCGTAGGAATTCTCCTACCGCTGTACAGAAGAGGTCTCCCCCTCCGCTGGAAAAGGCTGTAGAAGCAAAGCCAGAACAGCCCCAATCCCCTCAATGCTGTCCTCCAAAATCTATAAAATCTGGCGGCAGGCCCGAGACTCGGTGATCGATCCAAATTTCTCCCGCCAGCACAAGAAACTGAAGGTCCAACAGGAAGTCAGCCATCCTGCTAAGCCACGAAAAGCTGTCTGGGTGCCCACCTCGACGGGTCCCTCAACTTCGACGCTCCTGAGAAAAGAAGGCCGGAGAAGATCCCTGTGCCGGCGACAAAAGTCAAAGGCACTGAACCCAAACGCCCTAGGTCTGGGGGCATGGTGGTACATACCGTCTACATGGCGTCCGAGAAAGATTATAGCCGTATATCCACAGGTCATAGACCGCTTACGCGATCGGTGACTAAAGCTCAAGAGCAGCAGCAGAAGCTCCAAGAAATGATGACTGCGATGGCCGCACTCACCGGGCCAAAAGAAAGCCCAGAAGCATCCTCGGATCAATGCCAGGAGCAAGAAACCGATGCCGAATTCCTTCGGAGAATACTGGAAAAGAAGGATAAAGTGGCTGCGGAACAAGCAGCCAATATAAAATGAATGGCCCTTCTATTCCAGGACATGGTGGGTATGATGATCCAGCAGGATCCTCCTGCTGAAGATCCTCCGAGTGTCCTCGAAGATGACAAAGGAGAGACATCGAATCCTCCACCGGCTCTGTCAACAGCTAAAGAGGAAACAATCTCTAAAGCTGCCCTGGATAACTATATTGCTCAACGAATACGAGTTCACCAGGAAACTGAAGCAGCCGTTCAAGTTTTCAAAACGGGGCGACCATATCCGAGCTGGTATGATCAGATCAAATACCCGTCGGGCTACACGATCCCAAAATTCCATGTCTACAAGGGGACAGGCAATCCCCATCAACATGTTGCCCAATTCAGGGCTCTTTGTGGCAACACCGGCGGCGACCTGGTTCGCCAATTCGTCGGCAGCTTATCAGAGACGGCGTTTGAATGGTACTCCGAGCTTCCGAACGACTCCGTCAAAACTTTCGCTGAAATGGAGTTGTTGTTTACCCAGCGTTTCGCAAGCGCCAGCGAGCGTACTCCAATAACAGCTTTGATCAATGCAAGAGTAAAGCCGGGCGAAACTTGGGTTCAATATGCAATCCGATGGCGGAACTTGTGGTCAAAATGTGAACAACGCATCGAAGAAGCGCCAGCAGTGGGCATGTTCGTGGGCACCCTAGATCCTCATGCAACTATTTCACAGTTCATGATGTTCTTTAAACCAACCACGTTCCAGGCCTTGATTGACAAATTAGCCCAAGTGGACCAGATGGGCCATAGACCGTCTCCTCCAAAGCCGGACTCTCGAAATGAGAAGGGGAAAGGAAAAGTGATCGTCGTCGCCAATGCTCAACAACAGCCGAGCAACTTGAAGACGGTTGTCCATCAAAACAATATGCATCCACGCCTATCCCTCGAGGAGAGGCTAGGACGTCCTTACTCGTTTCCTCAAGATAAAACGAGAAGACTGTTCGAGCTGGCAGTGCACAACAGACTCATCAATCTGCCAGATTCAAAACGTCCGTTGCAGCCAAACGACGTCAATGATCCCAATTACTGCCCCTACCACCGAGTATTGGGTCATCCGATCGATGATTGCTACGTCTTCAAAAACTAGATTGAAGACCAATACCAATAAGACAAGTTCGCGTTATCCAAAAAATGGAAGGTGAACCCGCCGCAACCTCATACCCCTAAAAAGGTGAATATGCCGGGGGCAACGTGCTCTCTTGTTAAAAAAGCCCCATGGGAGGTCGTTCTTTCAGCCAAAACCAAGAGGATACTGAATGATCTCCAAACATGCCCAACGGTCTGGTGGAAAAACTCGCTGGAACCCCAGATCATCGAAGGGATGCTGAAACCGCGCCCAACTCCAAAGATTGGTGGGGATAGCCAAAGTGTTCACACCCAGCCGTCAAAATCTTCGAAAAAGAAGAAGAAATCCAAAAAGTCCGTGAAGCCTGGCAACAAGCGCACGGACCTACAGAAACAGATTGACGCGCTGGAAGAATATAACCAGAAGGCGCGGATTCCAATCACGCTCCAAGAGTTCCTCAGCCACGTCCTTGAGGATGAATATGAGGGAGAAAGCTCGTCGAATGGATCTGAGGATTACGTAACAAGCTGCCATGTGATCTTTCATTCATCGCTAGACAATGAAGAAGCTCCTTGCACAGAGAGACCGGGGGCAGGTCCCAAACCGGAACTTCTATGGCCGTCAGATGAAATGATCGACGCCTTCCTGAATGAGATTCGTGTGGAAAGTAAAGCCAATCGGGAGCGTGAGATGGCCATATTTGAAAAAGCCGAACGTCGGCGACTAGACAAAAGAGTTGAGACACTCCCGTCGGATCAAGGGACATCCGTCCTGAATAAAAGCAAGTTCAAGACGAGGAAAAGGTTTGCTAAAGCCATATCAATGGGGATGAAGCTACCACCCTCTGAAGGAAACGTTGCCGGCAAAGTAGAAATGCACCCTTGCTACTGCTTATATCATCGAAAGATTTCGCACCCCACCGAAGAGTGCAAAGCTTTTAATAGATGGTGGCAGGGGTATGTTGTTCACCGGCAACATTTTAAGCGGGAGAAGCGCAAAACTCATCGGGAGCGGAAAAGTACGACTGAGGAGCTTAGAAGAACTACCGGCGACTGTCGCATGGTTAACGCCGGGGAAGCACAAATTCTCACATTCGGGAGCGACTCTGACGAGGAAATGGCTCTTAGCCCTCTCTTTAAAGAATCCACCTTGGGAAAAAAGGAAGAGCCGAAGGCCTGCGAAAATATCCAGCTGCGTAATCGTACGCTGCCCGAAAAGAACCTTGGACCCTCAAATAAGAAAGATAAGGGAAAAGAAAAGGTCTCTGAGGATATCGCCCTAGATGACCAAGTCATGAAAGAGCTAACCGCCAAGGACCCGCCAAAGAAAAATAAGGTGGACTACAACATTCTGGCACACTTAAGGAAGCTACCCTCGCAGCTCAGCATTCTTAACGCCCTTCTACTATCAAAAGAAGCAAGGGATTCATTGATCAAAGCGCTACAAGAGCCAGAGCAATTCCAAGCTTTTCTCGCCGAAGAAAACATAAAGGACGAGCTGGAAGAAGTGCACACAGCCGATGTCACTTTCGGTAATGAAGACCTCCTCTTTGGGACGTGCGAACACAATCGTCCCCTCTATGTCTCAGGGTATTGCCACGATATAAAGATAGGCAAAATCTTGGTTGACAATGGGTCCTCCGTCAATCTCTTCAATATACGGTTGTTGAAAAAAAGCTGCATGAGCGTCCAGCACCTCGCTCGGGATAAGATCACCATCTCCGGGTTCGACTCTCAATCATCACGGACTCTCGGGTCTGTGATACTGACGTTACGCTTTGGGCTACTCGTCACGGACATTAAATTCCACGTCATAGAGGCCAAGACATGCTATAATGCTTTGCTCGGTCGGCCCTGGTTACATGAGTATAACATCATTCCCTCTACATAACATCAGTGTATGAAATATTTTAAGGATGGTCTCGAGTATACCGTAACAGGAGAGCTGAACCCATTCTCTGTGAACGAAGTCCGCAAATATGAAGATGCAAAATACTTCTTACCGGATTTCGAGGACATAGAGAGATGTCACAAACCGGAGAACAAAGCTATCACCACCATTCCAGTCTTCGGGAGTGATACCGAGGAGGAAGAAGCGATGGTTTATTCAGGTCCACCCCAACACAACAAGCCAGGACCGTCCGCTCCCATGTTGATCTTTGGCGGTGACTCGGAAGATGAGGTCCATGCTATATTTTCTGCTCGACCTTCAATACAAACTTTCGCTGATGAAGAGCAAAGTTTGCAAGTTGCCATGGTTCCGCTCAAACATCATAAAGAACTAGATGCGCTCGATACCTGCAGTGTGGAAGAGTAGCAGACGTTCTATGTCCCTCCCAAGCGAGAAGGCGAAAAGACGATTATATTCTACAGCTCCGGGGAAACCAAAGTGGAGAAAGAAATCTGGCACGGTGCGGATCCTACGCTTAACAGGCTTCAGCCCATCCATCTGCCTAGATATTATACAGAAGGCTTGAAAAGGCTATTGAAGCGCCAAGGGATACCCTTCAAACAGACCGCTCGAAAAGCTAAGTTCTATGATAGGATCTGGAATGTTCCTGGAACTCAGCGCAAATTGCCCAATGGGATAATGGAAGCAATCGGGCTTGGATACGTTCGGTCTAAGAAACGAGAGCTACTCCGCGACTGCTATGTCGTACATGACTTCAATGAAGAAGGGGATGCTCAATGGGAAGATGCTAATCCTGAACCAGAAAAAGTCCCCGACGTAAAAATGCCCAGTCCGTCGTTCGAATAACAAATGGACAAGCTTATAAGGGAAGCTGGTCAAAAAGTCCGAGACGACCACAACCGCGAAATGGCCATCTACGAGAAAGCCAGGACGCAATGCCTTCTCCAACAGGCTGCGAAAGATGAAAATGCCCCTCTTTGTCAACCTGTCGTAAAAAAGGCCCGACGCAGAGGCAGAAACAAGTCAAAAAGTGAAAAAGGCATTCAACAACGACAAAGCGGGAACAAGAAGCCATCCGGTCGGAAATCGAGCCGTCCGGATTTGTCCCTTATGAAGAAGATGAGTCGAGCATACTCTTTTCCTCAAGACAAGACAAAGAAAATACTTGACCTAGCTATAAAACACCAGATGATTACGCTTCCGGAGTCCAAGCACCCCGAACAAGCAGGCGAAGTCTCACACCCGAACTATTGCTCTTACCACAGGGTAATAGGACACCCTCTCGAAGATTGCTTCACCTTCAAGAATTAGATCAAAGATCAGTATCAGCTCGGCAAGTTCGCTCTATCTGACAACTGGAAGGTAACGCCGCCACAGAAGCATGAACCCACAGCCACAAGAGCAAAACCAGATCCACATCGGTCTTGGAAGCGAGCTCGTACTTGTCATATGATAACAATATCAAAAGAAGAGCCCGAGAATATGGATGACCTTCCCTGGTGCTTCGAAAACAGCGACGACGAGGTGATCTCAGAATTTCCACCAGCGCCGAAAGAGCTGGAAGATGGAATACACACCACTGCAGATAACCTCAAGAAAATTGAGTTGGGGACGGCGAACGACCCGCGACCGACATTCGTTAGTGAGCTGTTGTCTTAAGGAAGGGTGGCTTCATTAAAAGACGTGCTTATGCAGCATAAAGATTGCTTCGCATGGAACTATTCCGAAATGCCAAGACTAGATCCAGAAATTGCTGTGCATAAATTGGCGATATCCCCGGACGTTAAGCCAATCAAGCAAGCACTGAGAAGAATGCGGCTCGAGCTTGAGATGAGCATTAACGCCGAAGTCAAGAAGCCGATCGACTCTGGGTTTATCCAGGAAGTTCAGTATCTCGATTGGATCGCCAACATCGTCCCGGTGATGAAGAAAAATGGGATGGTGCGCATATGTGTAGACTTTCGGGATCTCAATAAAGCCTGCCCGAAGGACGATTTCCCAGTGCCAGTCACCGAGCTGATGATAGATAACATGTCCACTCATGAGGTTTTCTCCTTCATGGACGGCTCATCAGGATATAATCAGATAAAGATGCATCCCGAAGACCAGAAACACACCGCTTTCCGGACCCCTTTGGGTATATTCTGCTACAAGGCGATGCCCTTCGGTCTAAAGAACGCCGGTGCCACCTATCAAAGGGCCATGACAAAGATCTTCGATGACCTTATACATGAAATCGTCGAATGCTATATCGACGACCTCGTGGTTAAGAGCAAATCATACGAGGAGCATTTAGAGCATCTGAAGACCGTATTTCAACGTCTTCGACAATACAACTTGAAGATGAACCCTCTCAAGTGCGCATTCAGAGTTTCCTCGGGCAAATTCCTAGGATTTATCGTCCAACACCGAGGTATCGAGATAGATCCATCAAAGATCATGGAAATGCCTCCGCCAAAGACTCTTAATCAATTGCGATCTCTCCAAGGGAAGCTCTCGTATATCCGGCGATTTATAGCCAATCTTTCAGGCAAGTGCCGTCCTTATAGTCATCTGATGAAGAAGGGAACCCCGTTCGTCTGGGATCACAAATACCAAGACGCGCTGGACGAAATCAAGCAGTATCTGTAGAACCCGCCAGTGTTGGCCGCTCCGGTCAAGGGAAAGCCTCTCATTCTTTATACAACCGCCCTCGAAGGTTCCTTAGGTGCATTATGGGCACAAGAGAATGACCAAGGGAAAGAAAGAGCTCTCTATTACTTAAGTCGAGTTCTCCTGGGGGCAGAAAGCAACTATTCCCCCATTGAAAAATACTGTCTGGCGTTGATCTTCGCGATAACAAAACTCAGGCACTATGCATTGGCACATGAAGTCCGTCTCATATCGAAGGTGGACCCTCTCAAATATTTGATGTCAAAGGCTATACTGACAGGTCGACTCGCTAAATGGGCCCTGCTCTTGATGGAGTTCTCAATAACTTATCAATCTTTTAAGGCAGTGAAAGGCCAGGCCATCGCCGACTTCCTCGCTGAGCATCCAATACCTGCCGATTCTCCTCTGAATTGCGAGCTGCCAGACGAACATGCGTTTGATGTAATCGACGGTAGTGATATCCGATGGGAACTCTATTTTGATGGAGCGTCTTCCATGAAGAAGCGCAAACAAAGCACCCCTATAATCAAATCAGGGGTAGGCCTCATCTTCGTAACTCCATAAGGAGGGATAATGCACTTTGCTTTCTTCTTAACAGAGCCGAGGACGAACAATGAAGCCGAATACGAAGCTTTGATAGCAGGCCTCGAGATCGCCATCGACATGGAAATTGAAAACCTCCTCATATATGGAGATTCTCAACTGGTCGTCAGTCAAGTAAATAGCAACTACCAAACGTGCAAACCCGAACTGGTAAAGTATAGCGAGAGAGTACGGCAATTGCTGACTCAAATCCCCTCCTACATGCTGGAAAGCATACCGCGTGCAGAAAATAGCAAGGCAGACGTGTTAGCCAAGCTCGCTAAAGAATTGGCCGACGAAACTCGATGACGTAAGAATCGTGGTACAAAGCCGTCGGGTGCTTGCCCCAGCAGAAATATCTCCGGAATCATCCGAAGAAAAGGGAGCGACTGAGCAAATGGCTATGCAAATAAAAGACCAGGAAAAGGCTGAGGATTGGAGAGAAGCCTTTATAGACTACTTCAAAGCCCGTCGAACACCTGAAGATGCGTCCTCAAGACATCAGCTTATGAAACGAGCTTTGTCCTTCGCCTTCGTCAATAATACTCTGTACAAGAGTTCGTTTGATTCTCTGTGGTTGAGATGTCTGGGACCTGAAGAGGCAAAAAGAGTCGTTCAGGAAGTTCACGACGGACTCTGCGGTTCTCACCAAGCAGGCCCGAAGATGAAGTTGAAGATTAAACGGATGGACTACTATTAGCCCACGATGATTCAGGACTGCCTCGAATATGCGAAGCAATTCCACTCATGCCAGATTCATGGGGACTTTATCCATCAGCACCCAAATCCTCTACATCCAACAGTGGCTGGCTGGCCGTTCGAAATGTGGGGGACTGATGTAATCGGCCCTATCGAACCAGCATCGTCCAGGGGACATCGATTCATTTTGGCGACGACTGACTACTTCTCCAAATGGGCAGAAGCAGTACCACTGAGGGAAGTGAAGATGGAGAATATCCTCCATTTCTTCAAGACGCACGTCATTTATCGGTTTGGAACTCCGCGACGGATCATCTCCGACAACGGGCCAGCCTACAGAAGCCACAAGATCAGCCGCTTCGTGCAACAACACAACATAGACTGGAGATATTCCTCAGTTTATAATCCCCGAGCTAACGGTCTAGCTGAGGCTTTCAACAAGACCTTGACGAAGATCGTGAAGAAAACGGTGTCCTGAAATAAGAAGGACTGGTACGAGAGACTGCAAGAAGCTCTCTGGGCGTATCGAACTACGTTCAAGACGGCCACGAATACAACGCCGTACACGTTGGTATTCAGTACAGAAGCAGTACTCCCTCTCGAAATAGAATTACCCTCTCTACGAGTGGCAGTCCATTATGAGCTAACGGACGAAGAGAATGCCCACCTTCGGCTTGAGGAGCTTGATGCCCTTGAGGAAACCCGGCTCATAGCGCAACAAAATCTGGAAGCTTATAAAGCAAAGATGACGCGCTCATATGAAAGATTGACCGGGCCGAGGACATTCTGCCAAGGCGAACTCGTGCTAGTGGTCAAAAGACCGATGATCCCCAATCGCGCCAAGCGGGAAAAATTCGAGCCGAACTATGAAGGCCCGTACATCATAGACAAGGTCTACCAGGGTGGAGCCTATCTACTGATGGATATGCTCGGTGAAAGGCCTTTCAGGCCAATAAACGATCGCTTCCTAAAGAAATACTACGCTTAATGAGTCACGGCCTAGGTCAATGATAGATGACGACGACTATGTCCGCTCGCTATCTTCCTAAGCCCAAACTCTATAAGCAGTAGCCGGCCTTCTTCAACAACAGACCGAAACGTCCTTAAACTAATGACGGACCACTACGTCCTAAAACTAGCTGTTGACCGAGATGTCGATAAACTATGGTGGATTGCAACATCCCAAAGCCGATAAAAAAAAGAATAAAAAAAAGGAGAAAAAAAAAATAAAAACGGTATGTCCATAAGCAAAAAGGGCACGGATGAAAACCCGAAAGGGCTCCGTGTGTAAAAATAGCAGGGCTACCGGCGAGTGCTTGTGAAAACCCGAAAGGGCGCGACCTCGTTATATAAAAAGAATTAAAAAAAGAGAGAATAAAAAAAAACGGTATGTCCATAAGCAAAAAGGACACGGATGAAAACCCGAAAGGGCTCCGTGAGTAAAAACAGCAGGGCTACCGGCGAGTGTTTGTGAAAACCCGAAAGGGCGCAACCTCGTTAAACGACACTTACAGGGTCCTCTCAACTTTGTAAGGAGAAACCACCTGCGTGAGATCCTTACGACTCACAAGGGAGCGATACACTTAAGAATCCTCACGATTCCTAAGGAGAAATTACACTTGCGAGATCCTCACGACTCGTAAGGAGAATTCTCTTATGGGACCCTCACGGCTCATAAGATTCGAAAGTCTTAAGTTACAGAGACCTGAAGCTGTTCTTAAGAAACCCCCACAACCTTCGATATTGCCCTACAAGTGGCTCAATACTGACCCTTGTATACAATCCACGGGCACGAATAAACATTTCTCCAGTAAAGTCCTAACCGTGACTAGGGATATGTCCATATGGTGAACAACCCTTGTAAGCCCTCTCGACTTATAAGGAGAAAACCCTTTTATAAGATCCTTACGACTTACAGGGGAACATGCACTTAGGAATCCTCACGATTCCTAAGGAGAAAACACACCTACGAGATCCTCACGACTTGTAGGGATAAATACCTTTGTGAGACCCTTACGGCTCATAAAGTCAAAAGCATTAGTCGACAGGACCCTAACCCTGTTCGCTAAGCCACCTTTGTTCGACATCGACAGAGGCAAATGATGATTCTCTCCTGGCAATATCCCAGTTGTAGCGGTGCTGATGCCGAAACCGGTGTCTAATCCCAAGCTTGCGGCGAAAAGACAGCAAGCCACACATGCATACGAAATAGCCGAAATGATAGGGCAACTTGCAACAAAATCAGCAAGTAAAAATGTATGCATGCAAAATAGCCGAAATAATTGGGCAATTCGCAATAAAAAGTGGCGAGTGAAAATAAAATAAATAGCTGAAATGAGGGGACACCACGAAAAAAACAGCCGAAATGATTGGGCGATCACGACTTTCGCGATATAAAAGCTGAAATGATAAAGCATCGCGGAAAGAAATAAAATAAAAAATATATATAATGAAAGTTATGTCCTACAGGCGATATCACAGCAATCCCTGTATACAATTTAGGGGCACAAACAAAGAAGGAAACATATCTTCCCTCCCCATGCTCCATCATAAAATGGAGCCAAGTCTTGACGGCAACTCATATAAAACCTGAAAGACAATCGGAGATCATCTCGCACCAGCGCGAAGTGGTCACCACCTCGACGTTCGTCTCAATACAGCAGACGAGATGTCACGACAGCGGTCTTCCTCCAACAGGATTCGGACGTGACAAAGCAAACGAAGCGAAGGCCAAATTCCTAGTTTCAGGGTCTTGACGGTAACTCATATAAAACCTGAAAGACCATCGGAGATCATCTCACACCAGCGCGGAGTGGTCATCACCTCGACGTTCGTCTCGATACAGCAGACGAGATGTCACCCCAGCATTCTTTCTCTAGCAGGATTCAGACGCGACAATCAAACAACGGAGCCACGGCAAAATCCCTAGTTCCAAACCTCGACGGTTCACCAACAACCTAGAGACAACCGCGACATTCGTTTTGATACAGCGGACGCAATGCCAGAAAACGAAGCGAAGGCCAAATTCCTAGCTTCAGGGTCTTGATAGTAACTCATATAAAACCTGAAAGACTATCGGAGATCATCCCACACCAGCGCGGAGTGGTTATGACTCATCGGGGCTCTCCAAAATGAGCCTAACCTCAAGTAAAAAACGGCATGGCAAAATTCCTAACGCTTGCTCTTCCGACGGTCAAACTGCCTAGGAGGATTGCTTGAAGACGTCTTATCCAGCCCCGAAGGGATCAGAGACACGACAATCGCAAAGCTACTCGAACAGCAAGATTGCCTATAGAGGAATACATCAGCCAATGCGACGGTACAACGGACAAAACCTTAGTACCACAGACCCTAACGGACCTCTGTCATAAAGAGCAGAGGTTAACTGTGACATTAGGATATTCTTGCGGGAACTGCTCGATTCGTCTCGACTCGTGAGGAAATTAGTGTCTTTGCGAGAACTTCTCGATTCGTCTCGACTTGTGAGATAAAGCCTTAGGCAGCGGAAGTAAAAAACCTGTTTGCCTAAGCACTGGGACCCTGCAAGTCGGTCTAAAATGGACTCTTGCATACTATTCACGGGTCACACTCTCCAAAGTCAAATCTCGACAATGAGGGAAACAACCGCTTACGGGTCCTCTCGACTCGTAAGAGGGAAAATTCTCTTATAAGATCTTTACGACTTATAAGAGAAAACGCACTTAGGAATCCTCACGATTCCTAAGGAGAAAATACACCTACGAGATCCTCTCGATCTGTAGGGAGAAAAGTCTTTGTGAGACCCTCACGGCTCATAAAGTTGAAAAGTCTTAGGCAGCAGATCTGAACCTGCGTCCTAAGCCACCACTACCTCTTGAAGAAGCCAAGACAGGATGCTCGCTCTATCATCTGTCGACCATGTTTACTAAGGTAACATGCAGATAATAAAAGAAGGGGGAAAGCGAAAAGATGACACAAGACATTGCAAAAAAAAAATTGTGTATCTTTATTCATGAATTCAATTTAGTACAAGGTGAATCGTATAAAAGGATAAAGAATGGATACATATTATTCAAAGATTACAAGTGTATAATTGATACAAAGGCAGCTACTGAGAAGGAAGCGTCTTAAGTAGGCCCATCAATTGCTCTCACACTTCCTTCAGCGCCTTCTCATGATCAGCCGCCGCGGCCAGCTCCTCTTCAACATGAGCCCTTTGTTGCAAGCACGATGAAATCGTCTCACCAATTTCCCGCCGGCCAGCTTCGCTACTTTGCCTAACCCGCTTGATAGAGTTAAGCTTCTGTCTCAATACAAGCCCGTCCGAGATTAATTGCTGTAAAGTGTTAAACACGGCTTTCAGTTGTGCGGCGTTCGCTTCAACCTGGGCAAGCAATTGGACAGACTCAGCGGAAGCCTCCTCGCATTCCTTCTGCCTTAAATTCGCTTCATGTTCAAAATGGCGGAGGAAAGACGCACTCTGCTCAACCCATGCAGCCCACTGGGAATTCAAAGCCTGAGACTCAGGAGCAGGACGCATAAGCTCCAGCTGATGCAGGCGGGCCTCGATCTCCCTGCAGTGATTAACCCAAGACTCGACGACGCCTTCATTATGGAAATTTACAAGCGTCGCCAGCATCGGATTAACCTCGGCAGCGAAATCTGCGGCAGATGTAGGAGCTTATGCATCAAGCTCCTCGACGCATCCGCTTAGCATGCTCAAACTCATCGCAGCACCCTTTGAAGATGGACGTCTCGAGAATGGGCCTGCCGGCATCATGATGTGAGACTCGAAAGGGACCGGAGTCGGAGTGACGGCTGCAGAACAAAACATAATCAAATGACAGTTCAAGAAATATAGGAAGGTCATGAATGATGGAATCTACTATACCAGCTACAGCAGGTGGCAAAGCCGGAAGGACCGGTGGCGCAACTGATCTCTTATCCCCTCCTTCAATCTGTAGCACTGCAATCAGAGCAAGGAAGAATCAGAAGTAATTTCATTATTGGAAAAAGAAAGAGCATTAATTGAAAACTGTACTCACCAGCGCCACTGGATGAAGCGAGCTCCGACGGGAAGGAGAAGTGGGCATGCAGCACCTGGTATAGGTGGTCAAAAAGGACTCCTGTAAAGACGCAATAGTACAACGTCAGTACATAAGTTATGCAGCCTAAAAATGAAATTGATAAGGCATAAATCCATACCTTCCAACATCTGCGATGGTACGAAGGAGGGTAGAGAGGTGGCCATCGTCAGGACGGTAGCTGACGGCGCTCCCTCAGGTAAAGTGGCATTACCACTAGCCGCACCTTCATTAGAAAACAAGATAAGCCCTGTCAGGAAGAATTGCAGAATAAAAAGAAAGGGACGGTAACTCAAAAATTACCCGATGAGTCGCCAGCCGAAACGGTGGCGTCTCCCTCCTCCATCGGCATGATTTCGTCTCCCGTTGCCTCATCGCCCGACTCTACAGGAGCCGTCATCATGCTCTCGAGGCCGAGAGACGGCAAAGGACCGTAAGCAGGGAGAGCGATGATCGGGGCTGTGCCCGACTCTTGAGAAAGAGCGGCCGTCTCATCCTCAGCGATCATGCCCGTTTCGCCCGCTACCCCCTCGGGCTCGGCAGTCGCAGCCGTCTCATCCACCACTGCCATGGGTTCATCGGTCGCAGCCGCTCCATCCCTTGCTGCTTCAAGCTCAGTAATAACAGCCGTCTCAACTGCCGCCCCCTCAGGCTCGGCATCGGCAACCTTCTCGGGCATAGCGGTTGAGACTGTCTCACCAGCCACTATCTCGAGCCCAGCAACCCTGACTACGTCTCCTACCGTCGCCTCGAGATCAGCTGCCACCTGCTCCACCGTCCCCTCAGGCTCAACGGTCGCCACCACTCCTTCAGTAGGACTCGACCCTGCATGACAAGATATATGAGAACCGATAGTTTTACGACTTTCACAACAAATCCTCGAAAAGCACATTACCTGAGGTGGATTGACCGTTGGCTTCCCGAGTTGCACGCAACGCCCGCCTATGAGCAGTAGACAAGGCGACCGGCGGCTCCTCTGAAGAAGTAGCAGAAGGAGTAACGGCGCTTGAGCCCGCTCCCATAGCCAAAGCAACGCTACGCTCCTTCGCTACGCACCTCAAGCGCTTCCTCTCCTCCCGGGCCGTCACGACGAACCTTTTTGAAGCCTCCCTCAGCAAGGCATCGTCGTCCACGTTCAGAGTTGCCTCCAAAGCCTTCAAGGCATCCATCATCGGCTTTTTGAGTAGAGACTCTTGCGGTAACCCCGAAGAGGCCGGGACTTCGGCAGCTGGCCCGGGGATAATTCTTGTGTCGGCTTGCGAGGCAGGTCTTGTGGTCCCTGTAATGAGACAGAGAAAAGGTTAGATTGGCCATAAAAAGGAGAATAAAGACTTAATGAGCCGAGACGTACCAACGCCCGCTAGAGCTCGTTTCCTTTCCTCCTCCTCGAAGGTTTTGAGGGAAGCAGTGATGGCTTCTTCGGTAGAAATGCCTATTTAAAAAAGAAAAGCATTAGTCAAAGACAATGATAAAGTACGATGAAATGATGAAAAATACAACTAGTGATTACCTGATTGCGCGAGTTTAGCCAACCACGCTTCAAGCCTTGCCGATCGCTCAGAAGCCGCGATGGCGGCCGCCATATCGGTGTCTGCTGGATCTACGAAGAAACCCCCGTTGCTTCCGTACTCGCTTAGGCCTTCGGTGAGAGGGGCCTGAGGCTCTAAGCCGAGGATGGCATCGAGAGAAAGAATCGACTTCTTCTTCCTCTTCTGCGCGCGAACCCCGGACGCACCCAAAATCAACTTACGTTTTGTGGGCACCTTAGGACGGCGGGTCCCGATGTCCGAGCCCACGCCAGACTCAGGAGAAATTACGTTCACCGTCTCCACTGGAGCACGGGGCACTGGGGGTACGTCCGCGATAGCACGGGGCAATCCGCGCGGGGGGCTTAGCACGCGCGGTGGCTCAGCTCCAGCATCTCTCAGCGAAGGAACGACAGGGATCCTTGGCCTTAAGGGAGCTTTGCGGTCGCTGCCAGGGGGCGCACCCTTGGACTCAACCAACAGCCGCTTCTCTTCCCGGATAACAGCACCCATCGCGTGCGCGTACCAAGCCACGTACACATTGAGGGCCCGTGGGACGCAGCTCGGCTCGCTGATAAAGAAGAGGGAGCCCGTGTTTAGCCGTATAAAGTGGTGCAGCGCGCTCCGTATCCCCTCCCTGGTGGCCGCAGGCTCTTCCAAAAACGCCTCCAATGGGACCCCCTGGTTATAGCCTAGTTGCTGGGAGAACCGATTGGGGTTATACCTCATAAAAAGCGCCATATCATCCTGCCTGAACACCAGGAAGCCCGGCCGGATGGAGTATAAGTGAAGAATCTCCCGGGATTTCAATACGGAGGCCCCGTCCTTGAAACTATTATGCAGCGCCAGCACCGTCTTGGAGGTATCCGGGCCGATGGTCATGACCTTGTCCTGGAAAGAAATGCCCGCTCCGACCATGCGCGGACGAAGAAGCAACCCCCTAGCCTCCCGCGGAGACGGATTCTCAATAGAGGCGCCAACCAGTCGCATAACTCTTGGGAGTCTGCACTTCTCGTAAAACGAGGGGCTCTTATGAATGCCAAATACCCCGAGCACGTGCACTTCCATCCACGAAGTGAAGTAGTGCATCGGGAAATTGGCAGGTTGCACCCCAGGTTCATTTGTGTCCGCTGCCACGCTGAGTCCATGATACAGGTGAGCCAGCCCGGCGATTCCGATCGACAATTGTATACCAGCCACCATCCGATGCGCTGGGTAAAAGATGGATGGCCTCATGTAGCGCGGATACATGGGGAGCGTGAACCAACACAGCCATAATCCCAGAAACCCGAGAAAGAAGGTCTTCTCGTCGATGCCCGGGGCGGCGATTTCCGATAAGGGCATGATCGCAGCATCCCGAAGGTAGAAACCCTTTTGGTCGTCCTCCAGTACTGGTCGACGATCTAAGCCAAATCCGAAGGGGTCGTCAAGCTTGGCGAACTTTTCGCTCCGCTGCGATAGAATCTCCGGTCGAAGAAAGCGGGCGATAAAATCTGCAAAACTAACTCCCCGGCCTCCCGATTCCAAATAAAGACCTTCATACATATTCAGTACCTTTACCAGGCTCGGAAATTGGTGCTGAATAGCATTCTCCGGCGTTAGGCCCATTACCAAAGGCTTGGTGGCGAATACATATTCATCCGGAGGAAGTAACTCCTCATAGTGCTCCCCCTCACCGGCAGACCGGAAATCTCAGCAAATTCTTCCAGAGGGATGGAGACTTCCCTGTCCGTCAGAAGAAAAGTATGGGTGGGGTGTTCCATTGTTCCACAAAGGCCTTAACCCACCACGTCGGAGGAGCAGGGTATTCGAACAATGAGGCGTGGACTGCAGAGTACAGACCAATCTTCATCAAATGCGTCTTCTTCGCTGACAAGATATACCTAGCCCACTGCAAATACCCGGCCGATTGTCGAGGGGTCAATCCGAGGTTATAAGGTTGTCCCCAAGGGCAGGCCTCACCCTGGCATATACGCCGCCCCAAAATGTCCACGGCTGCCGGCGGCTGCACAGGGATGGCAGCAATCGAAGGCTGGATGATTGGTGTGAAAAAGTGTGTTTGTAGTTTAACCGCAATCAATAACGGTGTCGCGTGTAGCTAGACCGAGATGAGTACGGGTCGTCCTCAGGGAAATGTTGAATCTTTTACTCTTACTTTAGATGTGTTGAAAAAGAGGGGGGATAAAGAATATTGTAGAATGGTTTCTAGATCTACGTTAAGCACTAATGCAAAATATAGATCTAGATTATTTATGGATGTAGTTAATATAAGAAGGGGCTTGTAGGGTTCGTTAGGATTTAGTAGTTATGGACGATTAATTAAAAGTTACCCTTTTTATCCTTTAATAGATTTAAAACTAGAATGACAGTGATGCGTGTAGATTAGGGTTTTTGGAGGGAAAAGGAATCCCACTCTTAACCCTTATCTCGACAGGGAACTTCGTTCATATCTAGCCTTTACCAAAACAATCATTAATCTAATCTCTAATCGCGGTCGGAACTAACAAAGAATTGTTAGCGTGTCCGATTAGGATGTTAATGATTCCTTTGATAAAGTTTATAAACTTTATAGGACTTAAAAAGAGTTTAGGGATGTTCATCATCCATTAGCCTACCCTAATCCTACGAACCCTAACAAGCGGTGAATTACTCGCGCATGTTGGGAGAAAAAGAGATGGAGAGAAAATGCATAATTAAACTACGAAGAAATAGAATAAGAGAAAGAAAGCTATCTTTATTAATCAACAATATTCATTACACTTTGATTCCTTAGAAAATGATTACAAGTACTAGTTGCTTCTCGATCTCTTCTAAGGAGGTAGATGAACAGTTGATGATCAGCCTGGATGCGTGAGTCGTCTTGGACTTCGTGATCGCATCGACTTGATGATTTTTCCAAGAAGCTCTCGGTCTTTATTTATAGTCCCAACGCCACAACCCTTGGTTCCAAATTAGAAAAATAACAGCAAAGATTTTCCCACAAAAATTGCAATCTCTAAATCTTTCACATTGCCGCGGATCCGCGGCCCAAAGGGGGGTATGGCCGCGGATATCTAATCTGGTCCATTGAATTTCTTTTTATGGTTTCTCTCTACTTGACACGTGGAGTTCTCTGGAATTTTTGGAACTTGGAAATCTTCTCGTAGTTGCTGCCAGACTTTATTTCCAAGTTTTGATTTCTTAATTAGGCAGGTTTGTTTTAACAACTTGATTTCCTTGATTTTAGACCTGAAAATTCTGCACAACAACTCAAAAAATATTTAGTAGAGTTAAGATTTGGTCAATGATATTATTTGCATACATTTTCCTACCAAATGCTTATTATAATATATCAACACATGGAAAGTAGTATTTTTACAGATAAACCCTCATATGTATGATATATTATAATAAAGACCTTTTTTAATATAGAAATAGTAGGAAAAATGTAATAACAAATGTGCAGTTTTATCAACTGAACAAATACCCCCAAACTTATCTTTGATCGTCCCGAGCAAACTAGTTTATTCAAGAGAAGGAGAAAAAAGAAATGAGAAAACTAAGCACACTTTCGTAGGCAGACACGATTGCACTGAGCACGTGCAACAAGCCGTTAAACCTCTAGGTGTCCCTAGTAGGAGGAGTGTTGTCTCCTGAGGGTTTTCAGTGGATTACACCCACAAAATCCAATAATAAAATAAAGATGGTGAAATTTACATATAAAGATAAGAACCATAAAAGAAAGACTTTGAAAATAAGAGTTTCCAACTACACTAGCTTTTCAGTTGTCATGAGCCCTATCTTAATAGTCAGGAAAAGATATTAGAAATCACATTATCCCTCAATAAAACATCGTCTTTATTCTTCATTCCTACCTTTCATCCAAACATCGATCATATACCCCTACGTGTGTGAATAGAACATCCCTACACTCGGAGAATTCAATTCAAGCTATCATACTCTTATCCATCTACCTCAGTACTTTTTAATTTGATGAATATTTAGATTTGCTCACACATTTTCATGCGACCGTTAATACTTCTTGAGATACTAACCGGCCGATTACTCATGTGCTTGCTGATTAGGTGATAGTATTTTCCTCGTCTTGCACCACCTAAGGCTTAGCAGTGACTCCCAAACCAGTTGGTCTAAGGCACTAGGTGATGAAGCACCCTCACTATATTTTTTTATTGCTGCCTTGGCGATAACAAAACCAGTGTTCATTTTTTTCTTTTCACCGTTTTTATATTTTATTCATTTTTTTTTACTTCCTTCATACTTTGGCTTTTAGACAAGAGCATTTCAAGGTATCCTCTACTATCCCGAGTTTCAAGACGTGTGTAAGTGCATATATTAGGGTATCAACATTCAAATGTTTGGCTTCTAGAATAGAAACTATTTTTCAGACTTATTTTTATCCTCAGATTAGTGACTTCCTTCATCTTACTAACCCTTGGGACAACAGCTCATAACTACTTATTACCAATTCCTTTAAGAAAATTTCTAATTTTCTTGGTTTTCTTAAACTATTTCTATCTTTTGGATGTAATTTTTCACTTTCTACTCTTTTTTTATAAAAAAAAAATTTAAAATTTTTGAAAATGTTGTGCTTATGCAAAATATGATGCAAATTGATGTATAAATAAGCACAAACCTCCCCCAAACCTGTTTACAGCAGTGTCCTCACTGATGTCATCCGTTAAGCTCAAAAACCTGTAGACTTGGGAGGAAATTATTAATGGGGGCAAGAATATATGAAAGTGAAAATCCACCCCCAAACTTATTTTTGGCTCACAATTTTTAGGACAAAAGTTATGTTCAAGAGCCAAAAATACACCCCCCCTCAAACATGAGTTAAACAATACGAAGCATTTTAAGAGGGGGTGAGTCATTTGGTCAAATTAAGACTTTACAAAGGCCAAAAGTTAACACCAACCATTCAAAGATTTTATCAGTATAGCGTATAGGTTGGTGGAAAAATGTGTTGTATCGAGTCAAGAAAAAATGGGGAAGGGATAAGAGGTGGTCTGGAAAGGGTTTGAAATTAGAGAAAAGAAAGAACGAGGATGAATGTGAATGATTAGGAAGAAGGAATGGTGACGGTTCAACCTCTATAGGTGGAGATTGATCAATCACAAAATCCGTATTGTTTAAAAATTTAAGTTCGTCAGCAAAAAGTTCTTCAAAACTTTTATCAATGGTGTGATTGAATATTTTGCTGTCAAAGAGTTTTGTGCCAGAATTTATCCTACTTGATTCATCAAAAGTCATTGAGGTAGAGGACTCGAAAAACTCATCTACCTCATTTTCAAAAATATCCAAATCAAGTTGAATTTCTGGTATTATTGAACTTGAATTAACGGATTGTGATTCATCAAAACTCACTGAAACTATAGGAACAGAAGAAGAACCGGAGAAAATAGAAGGTGAAATGGGTAAACAAATTGGTGTGTCGAGTGTTGCTGTACCAGATGTGGAAGATGGAGGCTGTATTTCTTCGGGTATACTTTTATCATCAACTTCAAGACATATTTGGGGTTCGGGAAGAATTAAAGGCACAAGATGATGACCACAAGGAAGTGAAAGGATTTGATGAATTGGTGGGACAAAATCATCCAAAATTTCGGGTTCATCAATCAATATATCCCCAACGTCTATCACCTCATTCAAGTGAAGGTTAAAATTCTCAAACACCTCATCAAAGGTATGGTTTTCAATCAGTTTTGGTTCAAGAGTGGAGGTGTAGAGATCACAAGGGTTGGGTATGGTTTCACTTGAAATGGACCCTTCACAGTCGGGTAAATCAAACACTACAAAGTCACACAACTTATCAGACATTCTATTTGGTGTACTTGATGAATCTATGAAACTAGAGTTGTGGATTTCAGTTTGGAATGGGGAGGTTTGATTAGGAAGGGTGTACAGTTCTGTCTCACTACCCAAATTCTCATTTTGTCCTATGCCCGAATCATATACTAAAAAATTTTGGGCAGGTTTGAAATTCTTTGCTTGCATCCACTCTGTTGTTTCCTTCCTAATTTGGTTCGATAATTCAAGAAATTTTTCTAATGTCTGCTCCAGACTAGTCTTGGGTTGATAAGGGGTTTCAGTATAAGATTGAAATTCCTGTGGATAATTAAAACTCCCAAATGACTGATTAGAAGAACTGTCTAGAGAAGGTGGAAAAGTCGGATTGGATTGATAGGAATAGAATGGTTGCGAAAATTGGGTGGGAGTAGGGTCAACATTGTGATAAGAAGAATATTGATATGGGTTGGTTGGTTGGCTATTTTCAATAGACATCTTATATGCCACAAACCGCCTATCAAACTCTTCTCTGGACAGTGGTGGTGATGGTTGATATTGGTCCGGGTTGAAACTTTGGCCTCTAGCCCTAGCTATGTGCTCAGTAATGGACATTCGTCTAGGGGCTTTCTCACTCTGGGTATCAACTGAAACAGGTGTAGGATTAGGATACGGTTGATAAGACCTAGACTGAGGTGGCCAACTGTTTCTTCCTGCTTATTCTATATGATCTCTTAAGGACATGGAAGAGCCGGACGGTATACCGAAGGGATTACGAAAACAAGAGATATCTGGTTATGGACAGCAAAGCTCGGCAAGTGTTCTTCTGTTTAGGTCACCCGTTATAAGAAGAGAAGAAGGGGGAAGGGGTAAAAAAGGGAGAAAATAATTGGTTTGTTTTGAAAAATGGCGGATTTAGACAAATCACACAAAAATGCACAAATACCCCTAAAACTATGGTTACCTAGGTCCAGTTTCTAGACCGCTCCTAGACTTCCAAAGGACAAGCCATATGATCAATCCTCTACCACCTCTTTACTACCCTTGTAGCCAGGTAAGTGCCAGGTGAGTGGGAGGCTCCCCACTACGAAAGTAGTGGTCCTAATTAAGTAACCACTCGCCTTAGACACACTTGCCTAGACACCACAAAAGTAATGCGGATAAGCGATAGATTACCCACGACCTTCCTCTGTCCTTATTGAGCGCGACAGTCCTTAGAGTCTGGTCTAGATATTTTTTAAATTAATGTAGGGTTGATGCAGATGCTCGGTTTGTGATTTGTGGGGCTTAGGAAGGGTGATGAAATCCCCACCTAATCTGAATTTTGGTCTTGCCCCTTAAAAATCCGTATTAAAATATGCAAAAACAAACCGCAAAACAAAACTTTGCAAAAAGATTTTTGAGCAGCGATATTTTGCAAAGAATCCTGCAGAAAAGATATTTTATTGGATTTCAGAGGAGAGAGAAGGAGGTTAGAATCTTACCAGAGAAGACTGAAGCCCTAGATCTCCTAACTGGCCGCGCTTCTGCCGCCGATGTGCACTTCCGGCCGCGGTTCCGCCGCCGACTTGAGGGATCAGGTGATGAGTTTTGCTATGTGGCCTCCTGTCTTCTTCTGGATCTTGATGAATGTCTCTGTTTCTCTGTATCCTTAAGTATGTGACTCCAGATTCCTTCGCAAAATTCACACAATAATCGTTAAATATACAATTTGCAGTTTTGTTTTATTTATGATATTGATCGTATAAGAATTCAACACAAATAGTAAGAATAAAAAATTACACACGTATCCCCGGCAACGGCGCCATTTGATTGGTGTGAAAAAGTGTGTTTGTAGTTTAACCGCAATCAATAACGGTGTCGCGTGTAGCTAGACCAAGATGAGTACGGGTCGTCCTCAGGAAAACGTTGAATATGTGTTGAAAAAGATAGGAGGGATAAAGAATATTGTAGAATGGTTTCTAGATCTACGTTAAGCACTAATGCAAAATATAGATCTAGATTATTTATGGATGTAGTTAATATAAGAAGGGGCTTATAGGGTTCGTTAGGATTTAGTAGTTATGGACGATTAATTAAAAGTTACCCTTTTTATCCTTTAATAGATTTAAAACTAGAACGACGGTGATGCGTGTAGATTAGGGTTTCTGGAGGGAAAAATAATCCCACTCTTAACCCTTATCTCGACACGGAACTCCGTTCATATCTAGCCTTTACCAAAACAATCATTAATCCAATCTCTAATCGCGGTCGGAACTAACAAAGAATTGTTAGCGTGCCCGATTAGGATGTTAATGATTCCTTTGATAAAGTTTATAAACTTTATAGGACTTAAAAAGAGTTTAGGGATGTTCATCATCCATTAGCCTACCCTAATCCTACGAACCCTAACAAGCGGTGAATTACTCGCGCATGTTGGGAGAAAAAGAGATGGAGAGAAAATGCATAATTAAACTACGAAGAAATAGAATAAGAAAAAGAAAGCTACCTTTATTAATCAACAATATTCATTACACTTTGATTCCTTAGAAAATGATTACAAGTACTAGTTGCTTCTCGATCTCTTCTAAGGAGGTAGATGAACAATTGATGATCAGCCTGGATGCGTGAGCCGTCTTTGACTTCGTGATCGCGTCGACTTGATGATTTTTCCAAGAGGCTCTCAGTCTTTATTTATAGTCCCAACGCCAGAACCCTTGGTTCCAAATTAGGAAAATAACAGCAAAGATTTTCCCACAAAAATTGCAGTCTCTAAATCTTTCACATTGCCGCGGATCCACGGCCATCTAATCTGCTCCATTGAATTTCTTTTTGTGGTTTCTCTCTACTTGACACGTGGAGTTCTCTGGAATCTTTGGAACTTGGAAATCTTCTCGTAGTTGCTGCCAGACTTTATTTCCAAGTTTTGATTTCTTAATTAGGCAGGTTTGTTTTAACAACTTGATTTCCTTGATTTTAGACCTGAAATTCTGCACAATAACTCAAATAATATTTAGTAGAGTTAAGATTTGGTCAATGATATTATTTGCATACATTTTCCTACCAAATGCTTATTATAATATATCAACACATGGAAAGTAGTATTTTTACAGATAAACCCTCATATGTATGATATATTATAATAAATACCTTTTTTAATATAGAAATAGTACGAAAAATGTAATAACAAATGTGCAGTTTTATCAACTGAACACTGGAGAAGATCCTCCGAGTTCCAATTTACGACCTCCACGGCATAGTTCACCGGGGGTGCATCCGCATATGGGATCGATGAGATTGGCTCTGACAGCGTCGCACAAGAGAAGCTTCGGCGACCCTTGATGATTTCACTGTACCATCTGCCCCACAGATGAAGGTTCTTATACTCCGGGTCGTGATCCTTAATGAGAGCGAGAACCTCCCGGTCCACCGGCGCCTCAGGGAATCCTCCCTCTGAGCGGAAGAATGGGAATGAAAGATCAGCAGACATGTTGCCTGCAAAGAAAAACGAAATTCAGTGATCAGTATCATAATTTAATTTTAATCCCGACTCTGGGTATTTTAAAAAAAATTTATACCACACTGCAATGCAGTGGAGAGGGGACCAAAGAGGGACCCACAAAATCCAGATGACAATTTATCAGTTAATAAGACAGCCTCATCATTGGATGGGACTGTCAAATAATGAGGAAATCCTCAAAGAATATTCTCATTAAATAAGAAATCCCTTGGGACAAGGAGAAAATCTCCCTTTTCAGAGCAAAGCTCTGTCACAGAATGACACTTGTCAAACTCTGGTCACAAGGGAATAAGATTCCTTAAAGAGCCTAGCTCTATAATAATGATGAAAAAAATCCATCAAAGGAAAATTAATTCCTAAAAATTAAAAATCTAGGATCTTAAAGATCCATGAAAACTCTTAAGAGTTCTTCATTTTTAGATCAAAAGATCTATACCTTATCCATGAGCAAAACTCTGTTTATGGGTTAAGAAACCCTGAAACAAATTCTTGAGAGCAAAGCTCTGTTTGTGAAACCCCAAAGGGATTTTCTTTAGATCAAAAGATCTATGAGAGCAAGGATCTATTAATTAAAATTAATTTAATTAAGTTAAGTTAATTTTTACCTAAGATGTTTCTAGAGTTCTAACTCTGAAAATGAGAGCAAGGCTCTGAGGTTCTTGAAAACAAGAGTAAAGCTCTGAAAATAAAATTCTTGAAGATGATAATCATCTGCTGAGGACCAAGGGTCCTATTTATAGGCGCTTAAGCGCCCCTTCAGTTGATCCAATGGTCTGGATCTTGTCACCGCTGCACTCACGTATGTGCCACGTGAACGCAACGGTGGGGGGCATTTGTTTCCCCCAATCAGAGCAAAGCTCTGTTTGAATTTCAAATTCAAAAGGTGAAGCAACGCTTTAGATCCCTTGCGCTGCGCGCAGAGCGCCACGTGTCAAAAGCAGACACGCCAGCGCAAGGGGTTCTACGCCCAAGGCAGCGCACCCCAATCAGAGCAGGGCTCTATTTTAAAATTTAAATTTTAAAAAAAATAAAGGAAGCAACGCTTCAGATAACTTGCGCTCTGCGCTGCGCGACACGTGTCAGCGCAGTTGCGCTGCGCTCTGCGTTGCACGACACGTGTCAAGCGCAGGTGCACTTGCGCCAACTGTGCCAGCACTAAAACTTAAATAATGAATTATTTAATCTGAATTAAAATTCTAGAAAGATCTTTTTAATGTTATTAAAACAAGAAGTATCTTCTGTAAAACAGAGACCTTAGGATCAAAGATCCAACGGTGGGGAAATATCCCCAGATCAATCAGAGAAAGATCTCTGTAACTAACCTAACAAACTAATTGGCCCTATATAAAAGCCCCTAGACTCTAAGTCTCAGATATACAGAGATCCTCTAAAAACTTTGAGAAAAACTCAAAGAGAAAAAAGGTAAACCTTTGAAGAAAGAAGATCATCTTCTTCATATTTGGAGATAAAGAATTTGATTCTCGAAAAACAGAGATAAAATACCTCACGAAAAAAGAAGAATTTCTTCTAAAAAGATCAAAGATCTAAGAACAAGATCAAGATCTTCAATAAAAAGAAAAAGATAAAAAAAAAAAAGATCCAATCATAAAAGATAAAAGAAGTATTTTACTTCATTATTAGATCTTTTGATCTATATAAAGGCACAGCCTTTTGATGAACCATTGGTTCTTGAAACTTGAGGTAGAAGCTCTTTAGAACTAAAAAGATTCTTTTCTTTGATCTAAATTTGATCAAGATGCGCCCTGTGCTATTGAACAGTGCCCTGCACTCTTAATTTGCGTTGTTGCGCTCCTTGGACTGGCGCAAGTCACCAGAGAGCGCCACGTGTCAATCTGCGCCTTGCGCTCATAAAAACAGAGCGCTGCGTTCTTGGATTGGCGCCCTGCACCAGAGCGCGCCACGTGTCAGCAGCGCACTAGCGCAGCGCACTGGCCCAGCGCACTGCGCTAACGGACTTGCGCTCAGCAGAGCGTGACACGTGTCACCTCTACAGGCGCCAGCGCCTTGCGCTCTTTAATTGGCGCAAAGCGCCTGACAGGCCACATGGCGCACTGTCAGATTATTAAATGCTGTGCATTATTAAGAAAGGGCAGAGCCCAATTAAAAAGTCAAACAGACCAAACAAAAATGCTATGCATTAGTAAAAGGGCAGAGCCGTAGTAAAAGCCTAATGGGCAGAACCTGAATAAAATGTTAGACATTTTTCTAACTGGACTTAACCCAATTCTGGTCATAAGTCCTAAAATTAAATTGAACTGAGCACAACTGCTCTTCCAAATTAATTTACACCCGGTTCAAGGGTACATCTCTGAACTCCTCTGATATTTGTCGTTGTAATCCTTCAACGTCGTCAGAGAGGTAACGGGTCCCGACAACCATACATTGCTACGGACTGTGGGGTCCTTAAACTCATGGACCGAAATGTCCTTAAACTAATATTCGTCCCCAAAATGGGAATGTCGGACCGAAATGTCCTTAAACTAATATTCGTCCCCAAAATGGGAATGTTGGACCACCATGTCCCTAAACTGGCAATCGACCGCAATGTCTCTAAACTAAACAATAGAGTCCAAATGCTTTCTTGTTGGATTTAAACGATCCCGTTAAGTTGATCTTAGTCTGAAAATTAGACTAACGTATCCTTAACGAACGTTTAAGTTGATCTTAACCTCAAATAAGGCTAACGTATCCTTAAACATAAAATCCCAAACCCAAATCTAAGAAAATACGGATTTGGACTAATCCACGTTCTACGGGCGACAACATAAATTAGTCTCCGTATACAATCCACGGGCAACCACAAACAAAACAAACACCCACGACACGAAGTGACCATCTGGAGAAGGAGAAAGTTGTTACCGCGATTCGGCAGCGTAATTAACTGCAGGGGCTTGCGCCTGCAGGGAAGAGCGTCCCCACAATCAAAAACCCCTCAAGCGAGGGGGAATCTGACAAAGTCTGCTACATCGGCCGCATCCGTTTAAACCTTCGATACATGGTGCCATAAATCAACTTGACATCTTCGAAGAGGTGAACGGATAACACCAATTAGCATCTACCCCGAATTTCAGGCAAGACGGACCTACGCGGTCGCGTCTCCGTGATTCAGAGGGGAACAGTTTCGATCAGGACATGTTAATCAATCAATCAATCAAATCAATTAAATATATTAACCAATTATAATATATTATACTCGGAGCGCTTGGGATAGTTTCTTGCGTGAGTTCAATGGAGCTTCAGGAATCCCGTATTAACCTTTTTTTTTTATTTTACTCGAATATCGGCCGGGTTGACTCATCCACAGCCTAGAGCCCCGATACTAACATATGAAATGTGCCCGTGTTTCCTTGCTCCTGGGGTCCCACTCTTGAGCTTGTGAATACTGCTACGGCTGCGTTGATATTCACACTTGGAATTTAATTGTTCCCTTATAAAATATCAGGAATACCCCAATAGGGCATCACGTGTCCACATGTGACCAGAGGTCATGTGCAGACACGTGATGGATTCCTGTGATCTCTAATTTATAGAATTAAATTCTAGTCAAACAATCAATCAGTGGAGTCACGTGCCCACACGTGATGGGCCTTTACAAAACTACTGAAGGGATCAAAAATATAACAAAACAGTAAGGAAAAACTCCAATGGGGCATCACGTGTTCACACGTGACCAAGGGTCACGTGCTGACACGTGACCAAGGGTCACGTGCTGACACGTGATGATTCCTTAGCTCTTTAAAAACAGAATTAAATTCTGGTTAAAATGTTAATCAAAGGGGTCACGTGTCAACACGTGATGGGCTCTTAAGCTCTTTGATTAATAGAATTAAATTCTATTTAAATGATCAAATAATGGGATCACGTGCCAACACGTGATAGACTTTTAAAGCCTTATGAACTAATAGAATTAAATTCTAATTAAGGAAAATCAAAGACCCTAAATGGAAAAATATTTCTTTAAATCTTTCCAAGCAAAAAGAGATTGTGCTCTGTAAAGTGGAGCACCGTTAGATTGAAAATCAAATGGTGATTAAAAATCACCAATTTATAGAAAGATTTTACACAATGAAAGATTTCCCTGAAATTCATCAAGAATAACAAACAGAATATCTTCTGGATTAAAAATCCAATGGTGAATAAAATTGACTGAGTGATCTAAAAGATCATGTTGGTTACAAAAAACAACCAAAATCTTTCAATGAAAGATTGACTAAACAAATTGATTATTTTCTTTCTCCTATAAATAGGAACCAAGAAGAGAAAAGAGGGGATCTTGGATTTTGGAGAGAAAAACAGCAACAGAGAGAATAAAAGAGGAGAATTTAATTCTCAAGAAAGAAAAGAAGATCTTTTCAGAAAAAAGAAACCCTAGGTGAGAAAGGGGAAAGAGATCTAAACTCCATAAAATAAAAGAGAATTTAATTTTCAAATTTAAGAGTTTAGCTCTTCTGAATAAGAACTTAGTTCTTCCTTTGGTTGAAGATCTGCAGAAGCAGATCTCCCCACAAGTTGAGAATTTAATTCTCATCGGGAAGATTCTGCCATGCAGATCCAAAACTTAAAGGGAGAATTGAGTTTAAGGAATTTAATTCCCCTAAATTCATATGAATTTAATTCCTACAAATGAAACTAGGGTTTAACCCTATATGAGAATTTAATTCTCCCAAATTCATAGGAATTCAATTCCTCCAAATGAAATTAGGGTTTAACTCTACATAAAAATTTAATTCTTCCATATACATAGGAATTTAATTTCTCTAAAACAGAATCAAGGTTTAACCCTACAAAGAATTTAATTCTTAAAATAAAAGACTTGGAACTCTCCATGCACATAAAAAACTTGGTCACGTGGTAAAACGTGACCCTTCTCCTCAATGAGTAAAAAATGAAGAACAAGACTAGGTCACGTGCCGCCACGTGACCCTAAAACAGGTTCCTCAAAATGAGAAAGAAAAACTTGGAGACAATACCTCACGTGCTCCCACGTGACCCTCAAAATAAAGAGAACAAAGCCAAAGGCAGAATCAATTTTGGGCGCCCTCACGTGTCCCCACGTGACCCCTAATAAACATTTTAATAATCAATACATGGGTACCCATCACGTGCCAACACGTGATGGCCAGAAGATCAAAAGTGTTTAACACTTATTTGCAGATTTGAGAGTAAAATAAATGAGGTTTAGCCCAATTTGCAGGTGTCTCACGTGACCCCACATGACCACCCCACTTTTAGTGTTTAACACTATTTTGAGCATTTTTCCCCAGTGTTTAACACTGTTTTAAAGCGCATCACATGGGAACACGTGATCGCCAAATATATGTTAGTGTTTAACACTATTCTCAAACCGGTCTTAGCCCAAATTGGCTAAGTCTTTATGAGTCAAGACTTCCCTTGATTAAACCCCGACTACATTCTTTCAAACTTGATCATTTCATATGACATTCAAAGAAAACTCCAGAGCCATGATGAATGGTCAATGCTCAATAAAAGACAAAATGTTGTCAGAGCCCCCAAACACCTGCTTAGCATTGCTAAATAATGGGGGGGCTGAACCCAGACAAATATTCAATAGTCCAACAAAGGGCCAACATTTCAAACTTAATTGGACTTGGTCCAAATTGGCCATAAGTCCTCAATTCAGATTTAACTGAGCCAATGTGCTCATAATCTAATTAATTGATTTTAGTTCCAAATTGGACTACAGATCTCCCAATCAACTTTGGTTTAAGGGTAAATCTTTTCACTCCTTTGATATTTGTCGTTGTAATCCTTCAACGTCTTCAGAGAAGTGACGGGTCCCGATAACCAATCATTCCATGGACTGTGGGGTCCTTAAACTCATGAACTATGATGTCCTTAATCTTGAACCGAGATGTCCTTAAACTAACATTGGACCACCATATCCTTAAACTGGTAATCGACCGCAATATCCCTAAACTAAACAATGGAGCCCAAATGCTCTCTTGTTAGATCTAAATGATCCCGTTAAGTTGATCTTAGTCTAAATTTAGACTGACGTATCCTTAACAAACGTTTGAGTTGATCTTAGTCTCAAATGAGACTAACGTATCCTTAAACCCAACCTCAAACCCAAATCTAAGAAAATACGGATTTAGACTAATCCACGCCCTACGGGCGACAACATAAATTAGTATCCGTATACAATCCACGGGCAACTAAAAAACCAAACAAACACACACGACACGAAGTGACCATCTGGAGAAGGAGAAAGTGGTTACCGCGATGCGGTAGCGTAATTAACTGCAGGGGCTTGCGCCTGCAGGGAAGAGCGTCCCCACAATCAAAAACCCCTCAAATGAGGGGGAATCTGACGAAGTCTGCTATATCGGCCGCATCCGTTTAAAGCTCCGATATACGGTGTCATAAATCAACTTGGCATCTTCGGAGAGGTGGACGGATAGCACCAATTAGCATCTGCCCACAAAATTCAGGCCGGACGTCCCAACGTCCCGGTCATGTCTTTCGGCGGAGAACATTAACGTTAACATAGTGACCATATAAAGATCTATAGTACATATTGTAGGGTGTTTTTCGTCACCCCATTGAGATGGGAATACGCGCGCGCTTGTCAGGCGTACTACAGATTCCCCTTGCCTAGGGTAGGCCAGGGTTTAATGATTGTGGGGATCCCAATCTCCGGCAGCCGTGGACTAAGCTGCCGTTAATTACCCCTCGCCTTTGGGGCGAAGGAACCTCCGATTAACGGGTTAAACTGGTCATGCGAACTCAATGTGCAATGTACGGGTGTTGTGTTTTGAAAGGGGGGTTTGGATATATCGGGAGCCACGCAGAGTTTTTACGGGGGTCCCGCTACCTGGATAGCGGGCTGGGGGTCAAGGGGGCTAGCAGCCCTCTTGCGGGGTGCGGGGCAGCGCCCCGTTAGAAATTTTTTTCTAACAGGGACAGTGTCGTGGTGTATGTGTGTGTGCACATATGTATGCATATGTGTATATATATATATATGTATATATGTATATATATAAAAGAAAGAGGGGGAAAAGGCATCCAAAGGATGCGTGGGGCCAGCACCTTGGGCGCTGTGCACCCAGGTGCTGTGCGCTCAGGCGCTAGCGTGCCACGTGTCAGCACGGGGACGACTTGCGCTTGAGCGCTGGGCGTTTGAGCGCAAGTGCGCCACGTGTCGGCACGGGGGCGACTTGCGCCAGAGCGCTATGCGCTTAAGCGCAAGCGTGCCACGTGTCGGCACTGGGGCGACTTGCGCTCGAGCGCTTGCGCTTAAGCGCAAGCGCGCCACGTGTCGGCACGGGGGCGACTTGCGCTTGAGCGCTGGGCGCTTGAGCGCAAGCGCGCCACGTGTCGGCACGGGGGCGACTTGCGCTTGAGCGCTGGGCGCTTGAGCGCAAGCGCGCCACGTGTCGGCACTGAGGCGACTTGCGCTTGCGCTTTGAGCGCAAGCGAGCCACGTGTCGGCACGTGGGCGCTTTGCGCTCGAGCGCAGGGCGCTGTTGTGCAAGCGTGCCACGTGTCGGCACGTGGGCGCTTTGCGCTTGAGCGCAAGCGCGCCACGTGTCGGCACGTGGGCGCTCTGCGCTTGAGCGCCGATGAGGAAAAGAGGCTTTTAGCCTAAAAAGATTCTCGGAAGAGAAATCAGAGTGGAGTTGGACTCCTGAGTATGTTTTTGGGGTTAATGGAAGGGGTTCTTCTTCTTCCTCCTCTGTTAGCTGGATCTAGCTGGATCTTGAAGATCAAGAGATATGAGATCTCAAAATCTCTCCTTTTTGGGATCTAAAGACAGATCCAAGTTCCCCTTTGTGGGTTTGGTGGTGAAAAACTATTTTGTTTTTGAAAAGGAAGAGTAAAACTCTTGATTTAATGCAAGAGAAAGAAGAAGGTTTTGGAACCTTGAGGAAGGAGAAAAGATCTCAGATCTAATTTTTTTTGGAGAGAATGAAAAGTCTATGCTTTATTCATCATCATGTTGCCTTATATAGGCTTACAAATTTACATATAGCCCCTTGGACTAAACAAAAATGGCATCTTAGCCATCCCATGGCTCATGTGCCATTTTATTTTTGCACATAAGCCATGGGCTTACAAAATATTGGCTTGATGCCCATTTTGTTTACATTCATGCATAAACAATTACATAAAAATTATTTATTACATGATTTTGTTGTTGGCACGGGGAGGCTGGCTGCAGGCTCGACTTGGGCATAGGCCCGCTTGACCTGGGCTTGGGCCCACCTGGTTTGGGGTTAACTTTGATTTGGAATTGGTCAACCGGAGTGTAAATTTTTACCCCAACAAATTGCCCCCATCAATAAATGCACACAGCATATGTGGGTCGTGTGCATGAAATTGATGGATCTTCTTTTGCGTGGAGGCGACTTGCTTTGGTTCCCACTTTTTGGGATGCACTGCCCTTTTTACGACATGGACGGTCAGTTCTGCCCTTTTTGCGACTTGGACGGTCGGCGCTCTGATCCGGAGCGATTTGGTTCCCTATTTGTGGGAAGCCTGCACTGCCCTTTTTACGACGTGGACGGTCGACGCTTGACGGGTCTCCGAGACGGAGTGTCCGTGGTGGACGTTTCCCTGGCCCGGAGCGATCTGGTTCCTGCTTTGTAGGAAGCCTGCACTGCACTTTTTGTGACACGGACGGTCGACGCTCTGATCCGGAGCGATTTGGTTCCCGATTTGTGGGAAGCCTGCACTGCCCTTTTTACGACGTGGACGGTCGACGCTCTGATCCGGAGCGATTTGGTAGACGTGTCCCCGGCATGGAGTCGTTGGTCGACGTTTCCCCGAGGCGGAGTACCGCTGGTTGGCGTGTCCCCGGCACGGAGTGTCTGCTTGACGTTTCCCCAGCACGGAGTGTCGCTGTCGGACATTTCCCTGATGCGGAGTGTCTGTGTTGGACGTTTCCCCGATGCAGAGTGTCGCTGGTTGACGTGTCCCCGGCACGGAGTGTCTGCTTGACGTTTCCCCGGCACAGAGTGTCGCTGTTGGACGTTTCCCTGATGCGGAGTGTCTGTGTTGGACGTTTCCCCGATGCAGAGTGTCGCTGGTTGACGTTTCCCTGATGCGGAGTGTCTGTGTTGGACGTTTCCCCAATGCAGAGCGTCGCTGGTTGACTTTTCCCCGGCACGGAGTGTCGCTGATCGACTTTTCCCCGGCGCGGAGTGTCGGTGGTTGACTTTTTCCCGGCATGGAGTGTCGCTGATCGACTTTTCCCCGGCGCGGAGTGTCGGGTTGACTTTTCCCCTGCACGGAGTGTCGCTGATGGACTTTTCCCCGGCGCGGAGTGTCGCTAGTTGACTTTTCCCCGGCACGGAGTGTCGCTGATCGACTTTTCCCCGGCGCGGAGTGTCGGGTTGACTTTTCCCCTGCACGGAGTGTCGCTAATGGACTTTTCCCCGACGTGGAGTGTCGGGTTGACTTTTCCCCTGCACGGAGTGTCGCTGATCGACTTTTCCCCGGCGTGGAGTGTCGGGTTGACTTTTCCCCGGCACGGAGTGTCGCTGATGGACTTTTCCCCGGCGCGGAGTGTCGCTGGTTGACTTTTCTCCGGCACGGAGTGTCGCTGATCGACTTTTCCCCAGCGCGGAGTGTCGCGGGTTGACTTTTCCCCGGCACGGAGTGTCGCTGATCGACTTTTCCCCGGCGCGGAGTGTCAGGTTGACTTGATTCCGAGGCGGAGCATAATTCTGGCAGGAAAGGTAGATATCCCGAGGCGAAGCATGATTTCGACACGGGGTAAATTCTGGGATGGAGCATGATTCCTCCATAGAGGTTGGTTTGATTTGATTTGGGTTGACATCAGCATCGCTACACTGGAATATGGTACCAGGAGCGAATCATCATCTGTCTTGAGAGGATTTGGGAATTGGTTTTCTGTCAGCATCTGCATTGCTGCACTGGAATAATGCCAGGAGCAACTCATCATGTGCCCCGGGAGGATTTGGATTTGGTTTTTTGTTTGGCATCTGCATTGCTGCACTGGAATAATGCCAGGAGCAACTCATCATTTGCCCCGGGAGGATTTGGGAATTGGTTTTATTTTGGCATCTGCATTGCTGCACTGGAATAATGCCAGGAGCAACTCATCATTTGCCCCGGGAGGATTTGGGAATTGGTTTTGTTTTGGCATCTGCATTGCTGCACTGGAATAATGCCATGAGCAACTCATCATTTGCCCCGGGAGGATGGGATTTGGAATTTGGTTGGCGTCTGCATCGCTGCACTGGAATATGGTACTAGGAGCGACTCATCATTCGCCACTTGGGGGTTGGGAAGCGATGGCTTAGGAGACAGGTTTAGATCCCTATCACCTAAGGCTTTTCAATTTTATGGGCCGTGAGGGTCCCATAAAAGCATTTTCTCCCTACGAGTCATAAGGATCCCGTAGGTGCATTTTCTCCTTAGGAGTTGTGAGGACTCCCAAGTGTGTTTTTCCTTTGTGAGTCGTAAGGATCCCACAAAGGTTTGTTCTCCTCACGTATCATGAGGACACACGAGTGGGTCTTCTCCATGGAGCATAATTCCAAAGGCGAAGACCTTCCGTGTAATTGGTGATTATGGTGGGGCATGAGTATGATGAAAATTATTTGAGCCCGTGGATTGTATACGGTAGTCAATTTGGGGATTGGCCGTAGGGCTGGGAGAATTTTGAAAATTGGATTTTGGTTGGCGTCTGCATCGCTGCACTGGAATATGGTAGCAGGAGCGACTCATCATTCGCCGCTTGGGGGTTGGGGAGCGATGGCTTAGGAGACAGGTTTAGATCCCTGTCACCTAAGACTTTCCAATTTTATGGGCCGTGAAGGTCCCATAAAAGCATTTTCTCCCTGCGAGTCGTAAGGATCCCGCAGGTATATTTTCTCCTTAGGAGTCGTGAGGACTCCCAAGTGTGTTTTTCCTCCGTGAGTCGTAAGGATCCCACAAAGGTTTGTTCTTCCTCATGTATCGTGAGGACACATGAGTGGATTTCCCTCGTTCCCAGTTTAATGACTTAGAGGTCGACTGTTTCCAGTTTAACGACTTAGAGGTCATCTGTTTTCGGTTAAACGACGTGGTGGTCATCTGTTTCCAGTTTAAAGACTTAGAGGTCTACTGTTTCCAGTTTAACGACTTAGAGGTCTACTGTCTCCAGTTTAACGACTTAGAGGTCATCTGTTTCCAGTTTAAAGACTTAGAGGTCTACTGTTTCCAGTTTAACGACTTAGAGGTCATCTGTCTCCAGTTTAACGACGTAGAGGTCATCTGTTTCCAGTTTAACGACTTGGTGGTCATCTATTTCCAGTTTAACGACGTAGATGTCATCTGTTTCCAGTTTAACGACTTGGTGGTCATCTGTTTCCAGTTTAACGACGTAGAGGTCGTCTGTTTCCAGTTCAACGACTTAGTGGTCATCTATTTCCAGTTTAACGACGTAGAGGTCATCTGTTTCCAGTTTAACGACGTAGAGGTCATCTGTTTCCAGTTTAAAGACTTAGGAGTCGTCTGTTTCCAGTTTAACGACTTGGTGGTCATCTATTTCCAGTTTAACGACGTAGAGGTCGTCTGTTTCCAGTTTAACGACTTGGTGGTCATCTGTTTCCAGTTTAACGACGTAGAGGTCATCTGTTTCCAGTTTAACGACGTAGAGGTCATCTGTTTCCAGTTTAACGACGTAGAGGTCATATGTTTCCAATTTAAAGACTTAAGGGTCGTCTGTTTCCTGTTTAACGACTTGGTGGTCATCTATTTCCAGTTTAACGACGTAGAGGTCGTCTGTTTCCAGTTTAACAACTTGGTGGTCATCTGTTTCCAGTTTAACCACTTGGGGGTCATCTGTTTCCAGTTTAACGACTTGGGGGTCGTCTGTTTCCAGTTTAACGACTTAGGGGTCGTCTGTTTCCAGTTTAACGACTTGGAGGTCATCTGTTTCCAGTTTAACGACTTGGAGGTCATCTGTTTCCAGTTTAAAGATGACGTGGAGGTCGTCTATTTCCAGTTTAACGACTTGGTGGTCATCTGTTTCCAGTTTAACGACGCAGAGGTCGTCCGTTTCCAGTTTAACGACTTGGTGGTCGTCTGTTTCCAGTTTAACGACGTAGAGGTCATCTGTTTCCAGTTTAACGACTTGGTGGTCATCTGTTTCTAGTTTAAAGACTTAGAGGTCTACAGATGGCAAGCTTGGAATTTTGGGGTAGGGGCCGGCATCAGCGTTGCTAACACTGAAGCAGAGGTGCCAGGACACATAAGTGGGTCTTCCTAATGGAGCATAATTCCGAGGGTGGAGACCAACCGCTGGACTGGTGATTGCAGTGGGATATGGGTATGATGAGAATTATTTGAGCCTGTGGATTGTATACGGTAGTCAAGTTGGGGACTAACCACAGGGCCAGGAGAATTTTGGAAATTTGAATTTTTGTTGGCGTCTGCATCGCTACACTGGAATATGGTACCAGGAGCGACTCATCATTCGCCGTTGTTTTGTTTTTTTTTGTTTTTGTTTTTTTTGTTTTACCGCGATTGCTCTATCCTTTCAGCTTTTCTTATCGCGAAGATCGCGATTGCCCTATCATTTCGGCTTTTATTTGCGGTTGCCCCATCATTTCGGCTTTATTTTCATCTTTATTTTACTCGCTGATTTTTATTGTGAGTTGCCCCATTATTTCGGCTTTTCTTTATTTTTACACATTTTTTGTCTATTTACATATATATATATATATATATATATATATATATATATATATATTTATATTCCCAGTTTAACGACTTAGAGGTCGATTGTTCCCAGTTTAACGACGTGGTGGTCAATTATTCCCAGTTTAAAGACTTGGTGGTCTGCTGTTCCCAGTTTTATGACGTGGTGGTCGATTGTTCTCAGAGAAAGGGAGATGTCCGAGAGAATCAGTTTCACGAAGAACTTTGGTCTCCTTTTGTACGAAATTGGCGGTCGCAGCTTGATCGTTGGTTAACACGCCAGGGGACAATGATATTTCTCCCGCCTTATATTGTTTCTCGACCCAATCCTTGAAGATGCAACAGTCTTCAATAGTGTGCCCCAGCACTCGGTGGTATGGGCAAAAGTTAGGATGATCAGTCATGTTCGCTTCACTTAACCTTTTTGGTTCTGGTAGCCGCAGGCCATTCTTCAGAGCATCTTTAAAAATTTTGTGGACCTTGTCCCTTCGGAATGAATAGACCTTATTTCTTCTCTCCTCCAAAGTTAGCTCTCGAGACTGGTCAGTTTTTGCTCCGCCCACTCTCTGTTTATTTGGAGAATCGGTGATGTTAGAACTTCCGCCTTTTCGGTTGTCGTCCCCCAAGGTTTCGGTCTGTTTGTGAACTGAAGGTCCTGAGCAGACTCGGGCTTTGAGCGTTCCAACGTTTGGACCTTTTTGGTCAGCTCTTGGAATGTTTTAAGGCCCGCGGTGCATAGAAATGGGGCCATCCAATTGTTGAGATTTCCGACGAGGAGACTGACAGATTGGTCTTGCTCTATCGGCGGTTCGCATTTGACGGAGAGATTGCGCCATCGAGTTATAAAATCCATGCTGCTTTCATTGTTCTTGGGCTTGGTCCTTACGAGCTCGGCAATGGTGATCTTGTCACTGACGCTTATGAACCTCTGCCAAAACAGAGACTCCATTTGGACAAAAGTTGTGACGGAGCCATCCGGTATGCTCGCGTACCAGTCGAAAGCAACATCGGTCAAGCTATTAACGAACTGGCGGATGAGAAGCGCATCATTGCCCCCGGTATTCCCGCATGAGGCTTTGAAGTGGGCAATGTGCTGATTCGCATTTCCCGTCCCATCGAATCTTCCGAATTTGGGGATGACATAGCCGCTAGGAAATTCTACCAGATCATACTGAGCGGGATATGGTCTCCCACTACTGCTGATATCTTTTTGCGTTTCGGCTTCGGCCACCAATGTCTTGACTTTGCTGGCAACCAAGTCCATGATTTGATCTTGAGTTAGCGGGCTACTGTCATCGGTAGCCAAGACATTTCCTGAGATAGGATGCGATTGACTTTCATGCGGTCCGCCCACCTTTGGATTTGAGGGAATAGGCACCGGCTGTCTCGGGACAACGTTTCCCGGTTCATGAGCAGAGCCCTGTGCTTGATTGGGCGGCTGAGAGGCAAGTTGGGCCGTAAGCTGTAAGACGCCATTTGTCAAGTCGTCGATCTTTGAGTAGAGCTTGGCCATCTCTTTGTCTTTGCTTCTGAGCTGCTTTCGGAGCTCTTGAAGCAGCTCTTGCTCCGCGGTCCTGGGGCGGAAAGTCGGCTCTTCTTCGCTTTCCGAGCCCGACTTCTCATGGACTGAAGGGTCTTTCTACTTATCAGCCTCACTGGGAAGGTCTCCATTACCTTTCAGAGGAGGCTGGCCTTGGGATGTGGCAGCCATATTCACGCCAGATTGGATTTGGGATGTGGTGGCCCCATCCTTGCTCTTGCTGCGCATGCCCACCATGTAGACAGTGTGGACCTCATATCCAGTCGTCTCTTTCTCATTGGCGGGGAGCTTAAAGAAGACACCCGATCGAGCAATGGTCAAGAGCACCGCTGGAGCTTGCTCAGGACGCGTTGTAGCTTTGTTGGTGTTGATGGCCTTGCCCCCAGCTGGGGCCAAGGAAAGTCGTTCAGGCACCGACTTGCGTTTGGGTTGGGGCGCCCTTGAGATCACCACATTTGGTCTCCTGCCTTTCGAGACCGGTTTGTCTATTACTGGGGCTTGAGGAGCCGGGATGGCGCCAACTGGCATGAACATGATAGAGCTGAATGGTAGCAGCGGCTCCTCCCATTGTCGCCCGAGACTAGCCGGAAGGACCGTCCTAGAGTCTATCCTCATCGTGTAGAAGACGGGAGCTGAGGTCATCATCGAAAACATCGTTGAAAGGTGATTGCTTGAAAATCTGCATGAAAAGAGCATTATTTTAGTATAAGTACAGATATATACATTGATTGAGCTCGCATGAATGCTTAACCCGAAATATGGGAGGAGAGATTGGTCCCACCGGGCGTGCCAGAATCTGTAGGGTGTTTTTCGTCACCCCATTGAGATGGGAATACGCGCGCGCTTGTCAGGCATACTACAGATTCCCCCTGCCTAGGGTAGGCCGGGGCTTAATGATTGTGGGGATCCGAATCTCCGGCAGCCGCGGACTAAGCTGCCGTTAATTACCCCTCGCCTTTAGGGCGAGGGAACCTCCGATTAACGGGTTAAACTAGTCATGCGAACTCAATGTGCAATGTACGGGTGTTGTGTTTTGAAATGGGGGTTTGGATATATCGGGAGCCACACAGAGTTTTTACGAGGGGCCCGCTACCTGGATAGCGGACTTGGGGTCAAGGGAGCTAGCAGCCCTCTTGCGGGGTGCGGGGCAGCGCCCCGTTAGAAATTTTTTTCTAATAGGGACAGTGTCGTGGTGTATGTGTGTGTACACATATGTATGCATATGTGTATATATATATATATATGTATATATGTATATATATATAAAAGAAAGAGGGGGAAAAGGCATCCAAAGGATGCGTGGGGCCAGCGCCTTGGGCGCTGTGCACCCAGGTGCTGTACGCTCAGGCGCTAGCGTGCCACGTGTCGGCACGGGGGCGACTTGCGCTTGAGCGCTGGGCGTTTGAGCGCAAGTGCGCCACGTGTCGGCACGGGGGCGACTTGCGCCAGAGCGTTGTGCGCTTGAGCGCAAGCACGCCACGTGTCGGCACGAGGGCGACTTGCGCCAGAGCGTTGTGCGCTTGAGCGCAAGTGCGCCACATGTTGGCACTGGGGCGACTTGCGCTTGAGCACAAGCGCGCCACGTGTCGGCACGAGGGCGACTTGCGCTTGAGCGCTGGGCGCTTGAGCGCAAGTGCGCCACGTGTCGGCACTGGGGCGACTTGCGCTTGCGCTTTGAGCGCAAGCGTGCCACGTGTTGGCACGTGGGCGCTTTGCGTTCGAGCGCAGGATGCTGTTGTGCAAGCGTACCACGTGTCGGCACGTGGGCGCTTTGCGCTTGAGCGCTAGGCGCTTGAGCGCAAGCGCGCCACGTGTCGGCATGTGGGCGCTAGGCGCTTGAGCGCAAGCGCGCCACGTGTCGGCACGTGGGCGCTCTGCGCTTGAGCGTCGGTGAGGAAAAGAGGCTTTTAGCCTAAAAAGATTCTCGGAAGAGAAATCAGAGTGGAGTTGGACTCCTGAGTGTGTTTTTGGGGTTAATGGAAGGGGTTCTTCTTCTTCCTCCTCTGTTAACTGGATCTTGAAGATCAAGAGATGTGAGATCTCAAAATCTCTCCTTTTGGGGATCTAAAGACAGATCCAAGTTCCCCTTTGTGGGTTTGGTGGTGAAAAACTATTTTGTTTTTGAAAAGGAAGAGTAAAACTCTTGATTTAATTCAAGAGAAAGAAGAAGGTTTTGGAACCTTGAGGAAGGAGAAAAGATCTCAGATCTAATTTTTTTTGGAGAGAATGAAAAGTCTATACTTTATTCATCATCATGTTGCCTTATATAGGCTTACATATTTACATATAGCCCCTTGGGCTTTATAAAAATGGCATCTTAACCATCCCATGGCTCATGTGCCATTTCATTTTTGCACATAAGCCATGGGCTTACAAAATATTGGCTTTATGCCCATTTTGTTTACATTCATGCATAAACAATTACATAAAAATTATTTATTACATGATTTTGTTGTAGGCACGGGGAGGCTGACTGCGGGCTCGACTTGGGCATGGGCCCGCTTGACCTGGGCTTGGGCCCACCTGGCTTGGGGTTGACTTTGATTTTGAATTACTCAACCGGGGTGTAAATTTTTACCCCAACAAATATTTACCCATGATCTTATACTCTTACTCATCATATATATTCTGCATTTGTTATTTTCTTTAATCTTACCTGTCTTTGGGACTTACGGAGCGCTAGTTCGCTGACGGCCATTCCATCCATTTTTCTTCTCTTGGAATGTTTGTCAGATACGATCGAGACGGAGGAGGTTGAAACCACAAAATAGGGCTACAACTAGATCACTACTCAGAGCTATCTCAGCTTCATTTTCATTCAGTTTATATATGCCACGTATTTAGACATTTTCCCTATTGTATTTACTTTTCAGCATAAACTCATGTATTTGTAAATATTGAAAGTTGAATGTAAATAAAGATATTTGTTGAAAAATTTTACAGTGTCCATTTATTCTTGTAATGTGTAATATTATTTTAATACTCTTAGTATATTTATTTAGGGAATGCCATTCTCTGGATAAATATGCCGCAGGCTTGCCATGTCACCGTTTCCGTCTATTGAAAAGTGGGGCGTGACAGTCAACTTTAAATGAATTAACAATATATTTATAGACTGAGTTAGGCATAGATTATGATGTAGATGATATTGATGTTTTTGCATAGTGAAAAAGCTACAGACATTTGTATCCGGTGCTTTCACTATGGCTCGTGATTTAATAATCATTCTGGTGTCCACAGTAGCATCGGAAAATACTTTTAGTACAAGTGGCATGATATTAAGAGAAAAAAGATGCAGTTTGGCATACGACACTTTGGTATGTATGGTTTGCTCATGAGATTGAGAAGCAGCAGCTGTTACGAAACAAAATCACATCACTTTGTACTCGGATTATCTACCTGACGAGCTTACAATATCTGGAGAGCCCAACACCGAAGGAGGAACCACAACCGGCGGCGATGAGTGATTGGTAAGGTTTTCCATCCTAGTTTTTAAAGTACTATACCGCAATCAAGACGGGTTCGCTTTGTAGCTAACCGGTTGAGTATGGGTCGATCCATAGAGAGATGAGAGTATTTTTCTTAATATTTTAACGAGTTAAATCAAATTTGTCTAAGTTTGTTTGATGCAAACTATGTGTATTGATATGTATGTTAATGGAAACTTATTAGGATTAGGATTAGATTAGTTTGAGTTAGGAGTTCTCTCATTTCTTTCATTTTCCTCTCTTGATATTGACGCCATAGTAATCGGCAACAACGGGGATTAACACTACTAGGAAGGATACCTGCGAGTATAAACTAGGCTTTCCAACACTTAGTTCCTTCTTTTTTATCATTGTCTGTCCGTTCTTAGCTCTTAGTCATAACCTCCGGTCAATCCAACCACAACCAATCTCACTAGGTATCACCACTATCATATAGAATATGGTGCAGTAGGGAGCGGATTGTGGATAGATTGACGGGAATTCAATTCAAGCTATTGGGTAAAGGAAAAAGTGGGGGGGATATTCTTCTCTCAAACTTCTCTTATCCTATCCTAACAAGTGAGAAAACTACCCACTCATTATAAAGAAAAAGGAAAATAAAAATAAGTAGAGAAAATAGAAAGAAATAAGATAAAAGACGACAACTAACTACTTGGCATCTCACATAAGTAAGAATCACACTTGAATATCATGGTTGCAATGATAAATACAAATAGAAAAAGAAGAAAAGAAAACCAATAAATAACAAGTTATACTATTAAGAAAAATAAAAGTAAATAAGTAAGTAAAACTAGTTAACAATTACGCAAGACATGCACATAAACACTCTCAGCTTCATTAATCATCCACTAAAAAACTCTCACATAATTTTTAATAGAGGAAGGATGAAGTAGAAGAAATTACACTACATAATAATAAGAACTAAGTAAAAATATGCATCCTTTGCTTGCTCTTGAACTGGAGTATTTATAGGCAGTGGGGTGAAGCCTTAGGGTTTTTTTCTGAACCCAAATACAATGACCAAAACACTCTTAAAATTGCCGCGAGACAGCATGACGAGGCCGCGGTTCCGCCGCCCAAACCCCCTAATTTTCTCGCGTCCGCGGTCGAATTAGTGAGCTGGTGCATCATTTTTCTTAGGCTTTCTTGTGTTGCTTTATTCTTCTTCTTGCTAATTTATATTTGCAAAATCATTCCAAATTTCACTCAGATTTACAACAGTCCCAAAAATGAAAATGAATGGACTTTTTGCCTTTATTTTCCTCGAGCTCCGCGTTGCCTTCTTGATCCTTTTGCGGCTATCCGCGTGCTTTGTGCTTGTCTCCTGTATTGGTAAGCGGCACCTGACAGATGGTGAGCGGAACCCGTATTTTTATCCGTTTGTTGGCATTGTTTTGGACTGAAAACCTATAATCTGCAATTATGTAACAAACACGAATCAAAAGCACTTACCTATATGCAACATGATCAAGAATGGATGGTATAAAAGTGTAAAATTCCTATATGAACAATGAGTAGTGAGTAAGAACTAATAATAGAAAAAGAACTACGTAGACCTGATTCTCTCTTATTGAGCTCAATATTTGGAAGGGATACATAGGCAGCCCGAGTGGGTTCGGTTTCTAATGTAAAAAAAAAAAATAGTATTATTTAATTATAATTTGATTTATATTAATGAAAATTTTAGTTTATTTTTCATTTGTTTTAACTCTATTCATTTTTAAATAAAATTTTAAGGATATTTTTTATTTTAAAAAAAACAGAGCAGGCGAGTCGACTCGTCCGAGTCGGCTCGGCTCACCTGACGATTCGTCTAGATGAGGTGGCAAGATGAGCAGGGTTGGGGTCGGCTATTATTGAACTCGCATCGCCGGCTAAGCAACGTGAGCTCAACTCGTCTCGCTTGTGAAGCGAGTTAGGTGATTCGCGAAACGAATCGGTCCGACTCGTTTTATTTGCCAGGCCTAGCTTAAGCAAGTGAACCACGTGGATCAAGACTTTCGGTACACAAATGCACAAAAAAGAAGTCGAAGTTCTATGTAAAAAATAAAAAATGGTATTTTGCAATTCGAACTAGCCTAGATGTTGATGTTAGAGGTTTTGGGGCAAAAGACCCAAGTCCAAATCCCCAAGCCTTCATTTATTTTGACCTTTTTAAACTTGTTATTAGTTAGATGTTGCCTAAATTGTAATTCAACTTAAATATTTATAAATGAATCGATTTTATTTACCATAAACGAGCTTACTAACTTGATTTACTGCTTAAATATTTTCTTGTTAAATTTCTTCTAAATTGCTTCTTCTAGCTGGCATTTGCTGCTTCCACCGTCACTATGAAGAATGCGGCACAATGCTAAAAATAAACATTGTATTTTTTCTCCCACATATATATGTTAAAGTTTAGGGTAAAATTATTGAGGAAACTGGACCTGCATGGACCCAGCAGGCTCTATTTTGCAGTTAGGCCTTTGAACCACACCGGTCCATGTGTGAGACCACTGCATTTTTGGACCTGTAGGGTCACTGCAGTCCTCTTTTCTTAAAATTAGAAGATACATATAACATAAACATTTATAGTAGATGTAATGAAATAGCATGTAATGGGAACATGATATAATGAGTCAACAAACCAGCACTTCATCCATTTACGCTTGGACAGTCGACAACATTTTTATTATCCGTAATATGTCTATCCAAAAATTTACCCAATAGATTAAATGGTACGACCCGCAACACTTCGGTGATAGTGTCAGATAGATGGACCTATGATGTTTGTCTTTTTGGTAAACTTTTGTGTTGAGAAATTAGGGTTGGAAAATTATTTTTCAATAGTAAAAACTTGATGGTTCAAGCTTCCCATGTGAATCATGATGAGGACACAGAATCCAAAGCTCATCAAAGCAAACTGATGATTAGAAAGCAGGGGGTGGCTTTTCCATGCAAAGCAGGGTGCATGAAAGTTTGAGTGGTATAGCAACATGATGACAAAGTGCTGGTGAACATAAAATCAGTAAAAAGCCTTGAGTCATCATAATTGTACCAAGGAGGCAAAAATCAAATTGAGCTTTGCCAATCTGAAATTCATATATGAAATGAGCTACGTGCACATATATATCACTAACTTTATTATTCAAAAAGTTTATGTGAGGACCAATCAAATGAGAAAGGTAACAACTAAAGTAAGCACCTTTGCTTTTTGTCCTGCCATCAGCACTTTGTGTTGTTTTTATTGTTGTTAGAGGAGTAATACTTTACCTAAATCCTCTCATACTCTGCACAATGGCGTGTTAGCCCCAAGGCCTTTGAAAATACAATTCCATAATTTGAAAATTTATTTTAGTCCCAAGTTACTTAAAATAAGAATTTGCTTAATAGTGTTAATCAAAACTAGCATTTTAGAATGTGAGAATTTAGATTTTAGAATTTGTCGTTCAACTTATGGTACAAAAATAAGAAAACCAATCAATTTTCAAATCACAATATACTCCTAAGTTTTCTAAAATAATATGTATATAATAGATCAAAATTTAAATAAACTGTTTCATCCGGCATCGTCACCATCGGCTGTCGCCGCCATTAACCGGATCTCGACCGCTGCCGCCAACCGCAGCCTGTCGCCATCCACGTTTGCCGCCGCCGCTCATCGCTGCCTCCGATCCTTGTCCTTGTTCTCCGATCGCTGCGCCATCACCGTCCCTGTTCGTCGTCGCCACCAACTGCTGCCCATTGCCGCCCGTCATTGTCCTCGTTCGTCGCCACCACCGACTGTTGCCCATCGCCGCCTCCAATCCATGCCCGCCATTCGCCAACGCCATCGCCATCGCCAACCGCCGCCCCTTCGCCGCCTTTGATCGCCGTCGCCCGACCGCCGCCTCCGATCGCCATCCTAGTTCTTTACCTCCGTCACCGTCGCTGCTGACCGCCGCCCTTTGACGCCTCCGATAGCCGTCCCCGTTCTCCGCCACCGCCCATCGCCGTCCCCATTCACCGCCGCCGCCGGTTGCCGCTTCCGATCGTCGTCCCTATTCGCCGTTGCCATCGCCGTCGTCGCCGACTGCCGCTTGTCGCCGCCTCCGATCGTCGACTCCGACCGCTGACCGACCATCCTCATCCCTGGCCGACGATCGCATTCGCCGCCGCCGATCATCCTCCTACATCAATCAGTGTCCGCCGAATATCTGTCGGTTGAGTACTGATTAATGTCCACTATTAATTGTATTGCCTTAAATTACTTATGGATTTTGAAATCAAATGACTAACATTTTAATTGAAAAGAATTTTATCAAAATGACGGTCATTTCATTTAAAAATTATGGACGGTAAAATTATTTAGGACTAACACCCCTCAAGAGATAAATACCTGGGCCTACTTGTTTAGCACTGGTATCTAGGTGTTGTGGATGCCGCCGCCATTTTGTCTCTTGAATAGATTCTGGTAGGATTTCAAGTCCGATAGGTAAAGCATTTTTTGTCGTTAGATACAGTAAAATTTGTTAAGAGGAATACTCCCGTTCAATCAGTCATGGAAATTACTCATGTAGGATTCTGCAAGTAAATATGATTTATCATTTTTAGAATTGGCTGTTTTACAAAAAGGCCACCACAAAACTTACCTATGTATCATTATTAGCATTTTGCACATGCAATGCTAATGAGTATTTATTAGATGTCATAAACAAATATATGAAAAAAAATTAAAAACAGAAAATAGAGATGTTAGAGGAGTTATCCATAAATTGCTCAAATGCATGATACATGTATTTAATTTTTTTCTTTTACATTTTTATTGCTGATAAATGAGAGGGCATGTGTGTGTGTGAGAGCGCAAGAGGGAGCTGGAGGTTTGAATTTTGAATTTAGAAAACATTTAAAAATGCGAAGTGTGTGATGATGTTGACATGTTGAATGAGTGAATATATTTTATTTTGTTTTTTTATTATCATGAGCGTGCAACCGGGTTGATCATATTTACTTGTACGAATTCCCCCTTTTTTTTTCTAATTATTTATCTTGTAAAATGATATAATAATTAAATTACCATCCAAAGAGTTTGGGTAATAGTAGTAAAGATGTTAGAGAACTCTTAGTTTCATACTTTTTAATTTATTGTTTTGCAAGAAATCGAATGTCCGATTAGATATAGATTATATCGAATCATAGCCATGGGTAGAATATGTGGTAACACACATACACACTAACTAGATTTTTTGCACGTGCCACACATATGGTTTATGTCTTTTTGCAAATATAAAATATTGTTGCACATTAAATTAATGTATGCACTTATCAGCCACGAATATAATAATCTTATGGGCGCTCTTATTGAATTAAATCAATTCTAATTTGAGTTCACGCATGTAATTGCAAGTAGAGTCTTTAAAAAAATTAAAAACAGAATTGATCTAACAGTCTTCTTATTTTCTGGACTTTTTTTAAAAATAATTTAAAAAGTAAATTAAAAATCATATCATTAACAAAGCTATTTATTTTCTGCAAAATGCAAAAATTCAATTAGAAATTAAGATCTACTTGGCTTATGCAACAATAGAATTCCAATCTTGAGTAAAAATATAAAAAAGGAAAAAAAAATATTAAAATCATATCATATTTAAGGAAATATGCAAACTTTTCCATAAAGGGTACAGACATAGAAAAACATATCGGATTTATGTCAAATATAAATCCCAAAAAAAATTATTCAATAAAAATTCTAATAAATTATTGCTAGAATCAGATGAATGTAATCCTGCTTCTTGTCATCTGAAAAAATTAAGAAATAGAAAAGGATAAATTAAACACCGAATCTTTTTTAAGAACAACATGAAAAATTTTCAATAATGATATAAAATATATAAATAAATAATCTTAATAAGAAATTATTATTTATCATGTGATTAGAGAACACAAATAGAGGAGAGAAGAGACTGTTTATATAGCATACGGGTTTGTTGAAATAAACAAAACATAATTCATGGATACATTATAGATATAACAAAATATATGAACTAAATATTATGTAAATTAAAATTTTCAAATAAACTAACAATATTAAACTTTATTTCTAATTTTAAAAAATTCAAAAAAAAAATAGCTTAATCATATCCAAAATAAGTATAGAAATAGATAGATTATAGATAAAAAAAAACATAAATAATTTTTAGAGTTATTTATTAAAAAAATTATTTTTCAAAAAACACTTGATTTGTTTCTTTTGAAAAAATGCTCTTTCTATAAAAAATAAATTAAAAATCTAAATTTATGTTTGTTGTTTTAATAAATTTTATATTTAAATTTCTTATAATAAGGATAATTTATTTTATACCAAATCTTAATAAAACATACGGACAAAAAAAACTGTCAATTTGCTTATTGAAGCAGTGTGTGTATCAAGAATTCAAATCGTTACCTAATCAAACAAGAAATTTAAAATTAGATATGCATAAGGTTAAAATATGGATTCTCTCTTTTCTAAAGAAATCCAGGATAAATCGGGTGTGATTGCCTGCTGCAAGATGAATTCCATTTCCCAGAAGTGAAATGGATAAGTATTTTTTTACTATTATTCGGATCAGCTTGTTTAAGGATATCTCCATAACCAATGTTAGAGGCATCGATTTCATCAATTTTAGACCAAGTAGGATTGGCGATATATAAGCTGGGTAAATTTTTAGCTCTTTGTTTCTAGAACATTAATTTTATTATTTTGTTCTTGAATGCGGTATTTAAAAAACCAGTCAAAAAATATATAATATCTTGCTTTTTTTCAAGGTATCCATAAAACCCATTTTTAAAAAAAAAAATATTGCCGATATTTTGGAAATGATTTTAAAAACCAATTTATAAAAGAACAGTGTTTTTCTTCCATAAATTACTTATTAAGGCAAGTTTCAAATAAACTAACAATATTAAACTCTATCTCTAGTTTTAAAAAAATTCAAATAAAATTAGCTTAATCATAAATTAAGGCTTAAATAAAATGAATTTCATTTTAAGAGTACTATAAATATAGATGCAAATAAGTATAGAAATTGATAGGTTATTTACAAAAAAAAAACATAAACAAATTTTAGAGCTGTTTATTAAAAAAATACACGATTTGTTTTTTTTTGAAAAAAATGCTCTTTCTATAAAAAAGAAATTACATAAATTATAAAGATTTCTAAATTACATAAATTAAAAAGAAATTGTCAATTTGCTTATAGGTGTAGTATGTGTGTGTACACACTAGATTTTTTGCACGTGCAACATACGTGGTTTGCTATCTTCTTGCAAATATAAAATATTATTTCACATATCAGTTTTACACAAAACACAAATTCAAATAAAAAATTCACTAAATAAAATAGTATTTATATTTATGTTTATAATTTATAATAAATAGAATCAGATAAGGATAACAAGATATCTATCCTCTGCGAAAGGTAAAAATTTAATTAGCATTTAACGGATTAAATGAGAGTAATCTACCTGGTTTATGCAACAATAGAGTTCCTATATTCTGAAATAAACAAAAAGATAAAAAGATACAAACTTTTACATAAAGGATAAATAAACAACACACACACATACCGGGTTTATGTAAAAAATAAAGCCATATAAAAAGTTTATTCAATAAAGATTCTAATAATTATTACCAGAATCAGATTAGTGTACTCCTGCTTAACCTGTGCAGCAACTACCTTCATATCCTTTAAAAAAATTATAAAATAAGAAAAGATAAATTAAACACTGAATCTTTTCTAATAACAATGTGAAAACTTTTCAATGTTGAAAAATATATAAATAAATAATCACGTGTAATTAAAAAATAAAATATTATTGATCATATGTTAAATAAAACATAAACAGAGGCGAGACGACGGGTGTTTATATAGCATATAAGTTTGAATAAACAAACATAATATGTAGGTACATTATAGATATAACAAAATATGTAAACTAAATCTTATATATGTAAGCCAAATAATTCAAAATAAACTAACAATATTAAACTTTATTTCTAATTTTAAAAGATTCAAAAATAAAAATTTAGCTTAATCATAACCTAAGGGTAAAATAAATTGAATTTACATTTAAGAGTACTATAAATATAGATGAGGATAAATGTAGAAATAAATAGATAATAGATAAGAGAACATAAATAAATTTTAGATTTATTTATTAAAAAAATTCTTTATCAAAATCATTGTAAATAAATCTTGGTTTGCTTTTTATATATACATAAGAAAAGTAAAATATAAAAATATTAGCTCATAACTCAATTTATATTTAAATAAACTATATAAAAATAGAGCCTTAGTTTGTACTTCAAATTGAAATGATTGATGTGTATCTTATACATTGAAACGATTTTTATGACATCTTATACATGATTATTTTCAAGCCGCTGCAAAGTATCTTTTAAGAAAATAAATTTGGTTAGGATATGACAGATGAAAAATTAGACTAATTTGTTTATAAGAGTAGTAGGTATAATATTGTACAAATAGATAACTATTTTCAAATTCTACGCATAGAAATTGATAAAATATTTATTATTTGAAAACAAATTGACAATTGCGTATGTACCATGATTAAAATTTAAGAAATTCTATATCTTTAAAATTCACACATATTTATTCCCACATGATCTGTTTATTTTAAAGAGATACCCATTCAATGTAAAAATGAAACTACAGCTTATGAAAAATTTCTAAATTTATATTCCTTATTTTATGAAATATTATATTTATATTTGTTATAATAAGTATAATTTAGTTTATACCAAATCTTAACTAAATATACCACCGACAAAAAAAGCTTCAGCCTAACAAGAAATTTGTTATAGTAAGGATAATTTAGTTTGAAAACAAATTCACACATATTTAACTCAAATCGTTAGTAATCAAACAAGAAATTTAAAATTAGATATGCATAAGGTTAAATATGCATACTCTCTTTTCTAAAAGAAAAAAATCCAGGATAAGTCGAGTGTAATTGCTTAAGCCTATTGCAAGCCATCACCGGTATCTCAGAGTATATCTATATTTATCAATAGAACTCTTGAAAAGAATTAAATTGTCGATTTTTCGCCCCTCCTAAATATTCTAAAGCCTTTTCAAATTGAACTATGGATTTAAACTATCAATTCGTGACAAGAAAAACTAATATTATATTTGGTTTTCTAATTCTTAAAATCTTCTAAAATTGTTTTAAAAACGTAACTCAAAAAAGAATTGTTGTTTAATTTATTTTCTTATTTATCTTTATTTTGAATATGCCACCTCATAAAGTTATGATAAGAATGTAAAGTCAAATTCAAATTCAAATTCCCCCCTTCCCCCTTCCCCCCACTCCCACCCCCACTCCAACCCAAAAAAGTTTATTCATGTAGAAACCAAAATTGATCGATGGTTTCTTAGATTTCTGTATAACATCTTTCTTTCTGTTTGACTTTTAAAAATACTGTAATTAGTGAAACATTCAACGTCTACAGATTGAATAGAAACATTCGGGTTCTAATTATATGTTCACGTGCAAATCGACTGGCCAGATATAAAATTTTATTTGGACAACACATCATTCGTACTCCTACATCTTATCCCACGGAGACGCAGTGTGACACTCTAGCATCACATAAAAAGTACGAACGGGCGCTCAATCTGTCCTCGATGACTCATATATATCTTATTTGGTCATTTACTGAATAAACACAGTTTACTGAAAAAACTAGCTTAGCAAGGTCAAATTAGTAAATACTCATGTTAAAATAAGATGAGGAGATCAGAGAAGCAGACAACGCATCCAATTAGAGAGGTGGGGAGAAGCGATGAGTCACCACTTCACTTTTGTACGTTAGTGGGCGGAGCCTGCGTGGATAGTACACGCTGGACCCCCATATGGGCCCTGCGTGTTCCTGCTCCATTGGCCCGTCCCGACGTGGACCAGTCGCTGTTGGCATGGGCCCACCATGGGCCTGGATGATGCGGCTGCGGGCCCCGCGTCCCATTCTGTGGATGGCCTCGCGAATCTGGTTGTCGCAGAATTTTTAGCTATTCAAACTCATGAATATACTCGTGTTATTAATACTCCTTTTCCCCACTTAGATTTTGTGTGTTAGATTATTAAGTCATTTCTGAGTTTCGATTCGATGAAATGAAGGTAACCCGATTTAAGCAATACAACACGGTTACGTCAGTGCAAGTTTGATCGAATGAAAAACAATGTTTCACCAAGAAGAGTGCTAAAATGTATTTAGAAGTTTTCTTAATCCGGCACAGTTCAGAACGCGCTTATGAAATTGAACATAATAATGCATTTGCTCAAACTCAAATACCGTGTGTGCATTTGAACTGAATTTTAAAATAAAACAGTTATATTTGGAAGATACCATACGTATTTGATTAGAATTGCACAAAATTTCTCCTATCATAATTAGCAGGGTTTCAAAGGTATAAACTTGACCTGCTTACATCTCTATTCCATGCCCCACCCAACACGCTTGTTTATAAAGCTTGTAAGTAATCAAAACTAAGAAAACTTGAGGTAAAACGGTGTGAGTGGGTTGATTCTTAGTATAATAATACCATAAAGTTTTGATCCTTGATGTTTTTACTAAAAGTTTTTAATAGCTATATATTCAAAACGTGCTAAAGGCCCAAAATGGGTGCTTTACCCATTATAACTTAGCTGGGCTGATCCTATTAGTTTGATACCATAGTGGCCTTTTTATTATTTTTCTTTTCGGCACAAGGGATGCACGTGGCATTTAGGGTTTTCATTAAAATATACATGAGCCATAAGACATTAGCGAATCCAATTGGTTATTTCTGGCCTGCATTCGCTAGTATTTTGCACGTGCTGTGTACGGGTGTTGAAATAACAGCATTATGATTGGTGGGATAAGATTCACATAATTAACATTTGAGGATGGAAACATGATGGATTTAAAGGACGAAGCTTCAATGTCGCTGGCAAAAACAGCCCGTTAAGCCTCAAAAAAATGGGGCTTGCATTATTCATGCTTTCAAAAAAATGGGGCATGCATTATTCATGCTTTCATGATGTCCTTAAAATTTATATTTTTTTCACGTGTGCTGAACGTGTAGAAAACCAATATTTTAAAAAATATTGGTTTTTGAGTGTGTAAAGAAGAGATGTGATATTAAGGTTGAAATTAAGAGAGCCAATTTAAAATATTAAATTAAAAGAAGGTTAAATTGCACAAATGTATACATCGAATTTCAAGTTTTTGGCGATTGGTACACTACAAAAAATACCCCTTTATTTTGTAGGCTGATGTCCGACTAAATAAATATTATTTCATCGGGCGCTTAATTTATTTCGTCGGCTAATTTATTTAGCCGGATTTAACCCGACGGAATAAGGCCGAGAAAACTGGAAAAATTTCACTGTTTGAAGCTTAGTTCGTCGGGTAAATTCCGACGAAATAACTTATTTCGTCGGAAAATACCCGACGAAATAAGCTGCAAACAGTGAAAAAAATAGAGAAGGTTTTGCATGGTTTCGAGCATTCGATACAATCAATTCAGTACAAACAGCCACAACTCAATTCAATACAATCAATTTAGTACAAAGGACCACAAATTCTTAAAATGAATTCATTTCGATTCAATTACAAACTCAATTCATTCATTATAATCGTAATTTTACAGTTTCTTAAAATGAAAAATCGTACGAAATGGAGTGATTCGTCGATGCATGTGTGTTTTGTTCTTCTCCACTCCATCTTGAGCTCACTGGGCACCGTCGTTGTTTGGAAAGTCAGTGAAATCCATCAAATACTATAGTGTTATCAATAGAAAAGTATTGATATACAATATTGTCGATAATTATATGAAAATTGTATTGAAATCAAGAATTATCAAATTCACATCCGGTACTTTCTTTCCATGACGCCTCAAGCACCGGATGATCTCTATCCTCGCTTCAAGTTCGTCATGGACTTCTTATTCCGACATTCTCCTTCATGAACCCGAAACCGACGAGGGTCCAGATGCAGAAGGAGATGAGAAGACGGGTGCTCGAGAACCCACAGGGGTATGAGGAGGTGGGCCTTCTCGATGGAATGCCGGTGTAGGAACCGATGCTCCAGCCACTACACTAGCGAACCTGGCGAAAGCGAACAACAAAAAATTAACAAAGTAAGCAAGCACCGATTGCCAACCAAGATCAACATCTACTAACAATTGCAAACATACAAGAAACTAAAGAGGGTTTGGGATGATACAATCTTTGTAGTATGTCCACATAATCGTGGAAGACTCCTTCTAGACTCCAAATCCTCCGGAAACAAGATTGCTCGCCGATCGACCATGCCGAAAATGATCCACTTGAGGGAAACTTTACTCAAGCTCCCCTTCACTTCAAGATGCCTCCTTTTGTGAAAAACTTGTTCTCAAAGCTTGGTAGGATGTGAAAACAAGAGATGTCGGTGGCTCTTTTTATTTATCTATCTTTTTCTATCTTTATTTTCTTTAATGCTTTGATGAAGAGAAGAGAAGAGAAGAGAAGAGCAAGAATGAGATTTTTCAAATGATTTTCCATAAAATAAAATGAGAAGAGCTCTCGTTACATATCCCTCTTTCCTCCCATTCTCCTCCACTTGTCATCAAGTATAGGGTGGGTGTACACCCCACTTCACATGCCACCGCATGGCTCATCTCTAAAGAAAAACAAAAGGAGAAAATAGAAATAAATATATGAACATATATGTTTCATTTGCATCATATGCAAAAAGAGATTTACAAATAGATCCTTAATACCAGCTTATATATATATAATCATTAAATCAATACTTGATTTAATGATCCGGAGTTCTAATAAACCGGCCAGCATTAACAAACGTCCGAATAATATACATGTATCTAATACACGCATTTAATCGAACTCCTACACGTATCACCATACACACCCTACATCGTTTCTTCTGAGCTGGAAAAACCTTATGTGTGGGACTCTAAATTCTCGACAATATGCTGGTAGTAACTTAGGATCATATCTGATTGATCTGAAACACTTTCAGATCAATACTCTTACAGATTAGCCCACAAGCACATCAGCGGTACTAGCTGCATGTAACAGCTATCCAGGTATTGAACGAAAGTAAGGTCGACAAACAAGCCCATCCGTATCCTGTAGAGCCTATCAGTGACAGTCACCGTACAGTCCAGTCTCTTCATTAGAGATGGTTGCATATCGGGTCTGGAGGGTGGAAACTGTCAGGCCCTCAATATACCGGTAAGTCGTCCTGATGTTATAAACATAACCACATGAGATATAGCAGATAACACTTATCAACTTATCTCTATCGCCTCGGCGCCGGGGATTTTTGGTTATGGTCAATTATGCACAGCGCGATATCGACTCCATATACCAGGAGTGACGAATCCCCTCGACCGTTCACTGCCTTCATGTGCTTCGGGACTGTAGGGTTCCTTAAGGTCGCCGCTGGGTTTCGGGAGGCATCGACTATGCCTTTTTCAAAAAATTGGCACGCTAAAGAACCATAACCTAGAATCTGAACTAAAGAATTAAACGAACAAGTATGTAAACATCTTTACATCTAAGTGAACAACGAATATAAACTTTGTAGACCGGTATTTCACTTCAATAGCTCCGTGTAGTAGTCCCTTCGCTCTCCACAAGATGTAAGGAACAAGTTTGCTTGAAGTCTTCGAGGCCGAAAATGATCTACGTCGAGAAGACACCAACTCAAGCTACCTCTTCACTAATATGAAATTAGTGAAGCAAACACCCTAAACTAAATGGCTAATCCAGTAGAGGATGATGAAGTAGGAATTTTTCTCACTTTAAAAATATTTTTCTCACTCATTTTCTTCACCTCACAAAAAGCTAGAGAGCATGAGGAAGGAGATAAAGAAAAGCAACCATGGAAAAAATCTAGTGTAGAATGGCAACCATGTGTGAGTTAATATCATATACAAACCCTTGTAGAGACCAAACCATGGCTAATGATAATGGTTGGATTAATAAATATCTAATGTAAGACAAAGTTAGTGGACTAAGTCAATGGGTTCTACAAGCTTCCACTGAGTTTGAACCATGTGACTAATTTTCAACTAATTTTGATTTATTTTAAATAAATAAAACCCATCATTATGATAAGCATGGTATGAGTCTCATACACCCATGTCTCATGTATCATCTAGCATGATACAAAAGAGTGTACATTAATATATATCACATATATACTAAATGCACAAGTGAGAAAAAGAAATGCTTAAGTGAGCAAATATTAGTTAATGTAAATTAATATATCACATATATAATTATACATTAAATTATTAAATCAACACTTGATTTAATAATCCGGCTATATCACATACAATCGACTAATATCAAATGTATCAACTTATCGAATCAACACTTGATTCGATAGCCCGGCTATATCACATATAACCGACCGATATCATATATCGTGAGAATAGAATACGGTATCACATACATGTATTAATCTCGGCCCCGCACATATCACATATGTGCTCCTACTTCGTTTCGCTTGAGCCAGGAAACTTTTGTGTAGGACTCTAAAGACTAGTCAATACGCCGGCAGTAGGTGGTGATCATATCAGTCACCCACAAGCCGCAAGCGGTCTGCTAAACGTAACGGCCACCCGGGTATTGAGCGATCAGAAGATCAACAAGCAAGCCTACTCATACTCCTGTCAATCCAATCAGTAACACTACCGTACAGTCCGGTCTTTTCGTCTGATTTGTCGCTTATCACAGCCTGGGGGTGGTAAACGTCAGACCCCAATAGCCTGATAAGTCATGCCGATATGAGGCTCATAACGGTTCGAGAAACTACTGATAACATTTACCAGTAGATCTCAGCAAGCCTGACCAGGGATTTCCTGTTATGGCCAATCAAGCATAGCGCAACATCAACCCCCAATACCGGGAGAGACGAAATCCCCTCCTATCGCTCATTGCCTTCATGTGACTCGAGACTGTACCCAAAAAACACCGTTTTGCACGATCTCTTGAACGTGGTAAGATGGAAATTAAAGCACAGTGGGAATCACACAAGACTCTATGACGATCTTGGGTCGACAGACTAACCTGTACCAGTCGACCTTATCACTCTAGAAGGTAGAATTGATAAAGGACTCCCACTGGAGTTCACCGTCACCAAACACCAAGAACATTTCTTTAGTGCTTCTCAAGTACTTAAGAATTTCTTTTGCGGATGTTCAGTGATTCTCTCAAGATCCGATTGATTCTCGATCACTACACCTAGTGAGTTAGCTACATCTGGTCTGGTATATAAGATCGCATACATGATAAAGCCTACTGCCGAAGCATAGGGTATCCCTTGCACGCGAGCTCTCTCCAAATCAGTCTTGGAAGACATTTTTTTGGAGAGAGTGATTTCTGAGTAAGTGGGCGAACCACCATACTTAGAATCCTCCATACTAAACCCCTTTAGTATGGTGTTAATGTACCTGGATTTGGGACACTCCCAACATCCACTTAGATCTATCACCATAGATCATAATCCACAAGATGTAATAGGTATCATCCAGGCCTTCCATGGAGAACTCTCGTGATAAGAGGAGCCTGACCGAGTGTAGCATAGGAAACCATTTCCTATCAAGAGTATGTCATCTACGTACAATACGTGTAAGACAACCTTACTCTCTATAACCTTCTTGTATATACAAGGTTCATCTACCTTTTTGATGAAGTCAAACTCTTTGACTGCCACATCAAAACAGATGTTCTAACTCCGCGATGCTTGCTTTAATCCTGATGGACTTAAGCATAGCCACTGGAGAAAAGGTTTCATCATAAACCACACTTGGTTGCATGACGAGAATCTTTTACTATAAGTCTAGCTTTGAAAGTCTCAACTTTTCTATTTACACCAAGAATCTTCTCAAGATCCACTTGCTCCCGATGGGGTTTACCCCTTCAGGTGCAACATTTAAAGTCATACTTTGTTGGTGTATATGGATTCCATCTTTGATTGCATAGCATCCAGCCTTTTCATAAAGTCCTCACTCGTGATAGCCTGCTTGAACCTGGTTGGGTCATCATCTACCGTGATGCGATCCCTGCTCCCACTGTCACCTAGGAAACCGTAGTATCTCTCAGGTGGATGAGAAACCCTACCAGATTCGCGGAGAGGATAAGGTTCGTTGGATACTATTGAATCTTTTGGTTTTACCAAATCTTCAGCTGTTAGTTTGTCCACCTGGAACTCCTTCCAGTTCTACCTAATGACCACAAATTTCTTCATAAGAAATTGCTTTTCTAAAAAAGGTGGCATGCTGAGAAACAAAACACCTTTTGCTCCTCAGTGTGGCAGAAGATATTCCCTCGCAAATGTTTGGGATATCCAACAAACTTACACAGAATTGAACTTGCCTCGAGCTTGTTCGGATTTTGTTTTTCAACATAGGTCGGACAACCCCATATCTTAACATGTTTAAGATATGGTCTCTTCCTATTCCATATCTCATATGGAATGGTAGGCACTGATTTGGATGGAACCCCATTCAATAGGTATGCAGCTTCTCAAGTCCATAACTCCAAAAGGAAATAGGCAACTCAGAAGTACTCATCATAGAGCGCACCATATCTCATAGGGTGGGATACCTCCGCCCTGATACACCGTTGTGTTGTGGTGTATTCGAAGGAGTAAGCTGAGAGAGAATCCCATTCTCCGTTTAGAAAATCCAGGAACTCCATGCCCAATTATTCGCGTCCCCGATCTCATCGAAGGACTTTAATATTTCTACCCGTCTGGTTCTCAACTTCAAGCTTATATTTCTTGAATTTCTCAAAAGTTTCAGACTCGTGTTTCAACAGGAACACATGTCCGAATCTTGAGAGATCATTGATAAATTTAATGAAGTACAAAGAACTAACCCTGGCATTTGTAGACATAGGACCGTATACATCATCATGTATCCGTCCCAAGAGTTCATCAACTCTTTCTCTGTTTTCAGTAAACGGAGTATTGGTCATTTTACCTTTGAGATAAGACGGGCAAGTATCATAAGATGAAAATTCGAACAGATTCTTATATTCATCCTTATATAACTTAGCTAGTCGTGTTACATTGATATGACCTAGTCTACAATACCACAAGAAGAATTCGTTCATTTCTGAACTACTCCTCTTGTGTGTGTTCTATATACTTTGAACTGTGATTTGATTTAGAACGTATATGCATTATATAACGTGCCTGATCCAATCAACTCTTGATTAAGGAAAATGTTCACAACATTATCCTGCAATACAAAATTATATCCTTATTTAACTTAATAAAGAAAATGATATAATGTTGTATATCAGGTTCGGTATCTAATAACATTTATTTAGAATCAATTTATTTACCACTTGGTAATACAAGGTGATATCTGCCAACTGATTTGGCTGCAACACCTGCACCATTCTCTAATACTTAGAGACATATCACCCAATCCCAGTTCTCTATCTTTCTGTAGCCCATGTAACTCTTACATATGTGGGATGCTGATTCGGTATCTCATACCTAGGACGTACAAGATACTGAGAAACGGTTCTTGGTAATGAACACACCCGAAGAATATATATCAATATGCTCATCCCTCGATTGGGTCGCGTGGAAATCCAGATATTCCCCTATTTCCTTCTCGGACTTAAAACAATTATAAGATAGAGCGGAACCAACGCTCCCCAGCTCAGTATTATAAGCAGGTTCGGTCAATCCATCCATATTATTATCTTGATTAAGGCGTGACATGGTCGCTACCAGGAGAGAGAGAAGAAAACACTCAGCGTATGCTCTTCCAAGATCAGATTGGTTATTATTTTATCTAATCAGGATGGCCCCCACTGTTTTTATCAAATCTTCCTTCAAACCCTAAAATGTAAGACTAGCCGGGATTAATTACACCCTATAAGTTTGCCAATCTTTCGGCCAGACCAGTGTCGGTATTTTGAGGGAGGTTCCCCGTGCTTTCGCACGGACCTAATTAAAATAAACCTCGTTTTCCCAGGGACTAACCGTTAAACTTTTCTAGACACCTACTTGATCGGCTAATTGTAATGTATAAAACTCTCTCAGGAGTAACTCTTACTCGCAGTGGGTATCGGGATCCAACTATCTCATAGAAGGTATACAATTTCATTGCAAATTTCAACACTTGAAATTCCCGATAATATTTTGCCCCTAGCGTCCTATGACCTTGACGAAAGCCAACAAACCATAGTCCGCTAGTCAAGTTTAACCCGTACATTTCATGATTGAATTAATCCTACCCGCACAACCCTTGACGAAAGCCAACAAAGTCGTACGACTACCCTAATCCAATCGCATCATATGCAGTAGATAAGCAACAAGTAGCTACCGCACACTACGCCTTGATGAAAGACAACAAACGTAGTACGAATACTAAACACTACTTATCTGAAATGACGGAGGGCTGCGACAGGTTTTTAAGAAAACCTTTTGCTTAATGAACTTGATATCGTTGTAGAATCGAGTGATTTTGAAAAGGAGTGTTTTTGAGGCTTTTATTAGTTTTGCTAAAGAGGTCACTCCCGATGAACGGCTCTTTTCTCATCGAATGAGGTGCATGATATTTCACAAATACCACTATGCAAAGTATGAACTAAAAAAGCAATCAAAAGACAAAACCGAGTGGGTTGTAGCACTGCTAGTTTCGCTAAAGAGACTACTCCCGGTGAAGGGATCTCGGCTCTTTTCTTATCGAATAAGGTGCGGGATATTCTACAAGGAATACCACTATGCAAAGCAAGAACTAGAGCTACTATTTTTTAAAACAAGATTCTACAACATCATTAGGTTTCTTTTATTTCATTAATCTCATTAATGAAGTCCCATCAATTATACTTCCTAAGTATCACAGAAGAAACGAAAGCAGCAATATTTATTATATATCATATATATAATATAAGAATTCATCTCAACATATCAAGTGATCACATCACAGAATATCAGCAGCAGAAGAATACATATGAAATATTGAATATACTAGGAATTCCGTGTTTTAAATTAAGCCAGTAAAAAACACGGATTCCACGGCCGTGATGAATAGCCAAACCCACATCTCTAGACCCCTACGAGAGCGGCAAGCAACCCTACCAATTCTAGAGTTAGGAGACCCGGTCTCGACTTCTCGAGATGGTCTCCCACTGGACTCTAGAACCCGGTTACTTGTGCTCTTCTCCTTGGGTCTATCCTAATGCAGAAAAGTAAATAATATATATCAATGGTGACATCATCCTCAATCCGGAAGTGCCCCAATATAAGAATATTACATAAAAGTTTTTACATGAATGAAAATGAAAAACTCCCATTTCACATAAAAAACCCCGGCTATTCAAAACACGACGATCCAACATAACATATCACAGCAACACATAATATCACATGTCATCAACGTAAGTAAATATGTGTATCCCAATTGTCGTTGACATATAGTAACGAAACCGACGATACACCATATATTAAACTTACGGTAGCAGAAAAGAAAGTGAAAAACTACAACAATTGGAATCCGCAACCACCTTAGACATCATAAACCCAATGTATCATATACTTTGGATTTCATGCCTAACAAATGAATTCCTAAGACATCACATTCCTACCAATTATAAATCTCGTATTTTAGTCTCGATATTGAAAACACTTTCCAATAACCAGTCGGATAATTTAACAAGATTCCCGACAACCTGATCGAATGCTTGTCGGAAACTTTAGTACACGGCCGCACCCCCGATGCCGTCGACAAAGTGCACTTAGGTGGAACATTGCGGCCGCGAGCACCCGAACGGATGCTTTTGGCAACGGGGTTCTCCTACAGTCACTTGGTCGGGGCTATGGGGCATGGAAATCTAGTAAGGTTATCCGGCGAGTATCCGCGTACACTATGTAATCGCGACGGACTTTTGATCCACATCAAAATCCCGTGGCAACCAATCAAATGAGACCGAATTGCTGGATTTATAAAATTCAAATTAGTTTTCACAAAACTAAATATTATGGATTCCAAGTATTGTATCACAATTCACAGATAGATAGACGATGTTAAACTTTTCGATCGAATCAATAAACACCCAAAATTTCCCAAAGAGCTCAACACTTGAGCGCAGTTTAAAAAATACCCAGAACATGCCACAACACCTATGGATCAACCGTAGAAGGGTCAACCCTTGCCTTACCTATGGCGCCGCGGAACTACCATAAACCCTAGGGTTTGGTGGCGGTTCCGAAGGTCACAGAATCGAGTTAGGGTTTCGTTCTTCTAGAGAGTCCATAGAAAACACCTGATTTTCTGAAGATTTTAAACGTGGAAAAATCCAACTCTTGGAAAATTTCCAGCGAGAGAGAAAATGGGTTATTGATATCCGTTCAAACTTTTTAACGTCATCTAAATAACCCGAAATGATGTTAAAATTACGACTACGAATTGCCTTTACAGAAATATAACATCACATGCAATATCAGTAAAAACAAGTAACACCTGAAACACCAAAACCTAGAGACTGGAACACAGACCAAAAATGAACCCCAAAACCTACTAAAAAACCGGCCAGGCCGGAATTTTAACACATGTCGCCGGCCCAAATCCGTCGAGAGTGGTTCGTTTTCCTGTGGTGTTCATGTAATATCTCATGTAACATTCTGCAATTGCTTAAAAAAATTTTGGACACCTTAAAAATTTCGACAGAAACTTGGTTTTTGTTTCGAGTGTTTCAGAATTGTTTCAGTTTCGTAATTCTACAAATATCGTCTAATTCTCTAACTTGGTTCTGATACGACTATAGGGTTCTCTAGGGTCGCTGTTGGGTTTCAGGAGGTATCGACCATGCCGTTTTAAAAAAATTGACGCGCTAAAGAACCCTAACCTAAAATCTTAACTAGAGAATTAGACGAACAAGTATATAAATATCTTTACATCTAAGTGAACAAGTAATACAACATTTGTAGACCGGTCCTTCACTTCAATAGCTCCGTGTAGTAGTCCCTTCGCTCTAAGTAGTGAACTTCCGGACTCTAGAAAGGCTCCACAAGATGAAAGGAACAAACTTGCTTGAAGTCTTCGAGGCCGAAAATGATCTACGTCGAGAAGACACCAACTCAAGCTATCTCTTCACTAATATGGAATTAGTGAAGCAAACACCCTAAAATAAATGGCTAATCCAGTAGAGGATGATGAAGTAGGAATTATGCTCACTTTAGAAATATTTTTCTCATTCATTTTCTTCACCTCACAAAAAGCTAGAGAGCTTGAGAAAAGAGATGAAGAAAATCAACCATGGAAAAAGTCTAGTGTAGAATGGCAACCATGGATGAGTTAATATCATATACTAACCCTTGTAGAGACCAAACCATGGCTAATGATAATGGTTGGGTTAATAAATATCTAATATAAGACAAAGTTAGTGGACTAAGTCAATGGGTTCTACAAGCTTCCACTAAGCTTGAACCATGTGACTAATTTCCAACTAATTTTGATTTATTTTAAATAAATAAAACCTATCATTATGATAAGCATGGTGTGAGTCTCATACACCCATGTCTCATGTATCATCTAGCATGACACAAAAGAGTGTACATTAATATATATCACATATATACTAAATGCACAAGTGAGAAAAAGAAATGCTTAAGTGAGCAAATATTAGTTAATGTAAATTAATATATCACATATATAATTATACATTAAATTATTAAATTAACACTTGATTTAATAATCCGGCTATATCACATACAACCGACTAATATCAAATGTATCAATTTATCGAATCAACACTTGATTCGACAGCTCGGCTATATCACATATAACCGACCGATATCACATATCATGAGAATAGAATACGGTATCATATACACGTATTAATCTCGGCCCGCACATATCACATATGTGCTCCTATTTCGTTTCGCTTGAGCCAGGAAACTTTTGTGTAGGATTCTAAAGACTCGTCAATACGCCGGCAGTATGTAGTGATCATATCAGTCACCCACAAGCCGCAAGCGGTTTGCTAAACGTAACGGCCACCTGGGTATTGACCGATCAGAAGATCAACAGGCAAGCTTGCTCATACTCCTGTGAATCCAATCAGTAACACTACCATACAGTCCGGTCTCTTTGTATGATATATCGCATATCACAGCCTGGGGGTGGTAAATGTCAGACCCCAATAGCCTGATAAGTCATGCCGATGTGAGGCTCATAACGGTTCGAGAAACTACTGATAACACTTACCAGTAGATCTCAGCAAGCCTGGCCAGGGATTTCCTGTTATGGCCAATCAAGCATAGCGCACCATCAACCCTCAATACCGGAAGAGACGAAATCCCCTTCTATCGCTCATTGCCTCCATGTGACTCGGGACTGTACCCAAAAAACACCATTTTGCACGATCTCTTGAACGTGGTAAGGTGGAAATCAAAGCACAGTGGGAATCACACAAGTCTCTATGACGATCTCGGGTCGACAGACTAACCTGCACCAGTGTCACCAAAGAACTGCTATCTGACGATTGGTATAATACTATCTAGGAGTTCTCGGCGAATCCGTCCAGCGTACCCAGTCTCCACTGAGCATCCGTATACCATCTCTGATGTCAAACACCAATGGATATGGGATTATCCATCGCCCATCACATGGGTCGAGAAGCGTATACGCTAGTCTACTCTGGAATATCGATACCCCGTCTCGATACTCCTACGACTAGGAATATTTGAAGGATGTACTTACCGACTACCTCTGCCCCACTAGTATGATCTGCATCATAATCCTGGTAGTCAAGTACTCATCCTAAGGGCTTTATCAACATGTAATAGAGAGACAATAAGTGTACATGTTAAGATAAAGAGCAACCAGATAGTATACTATCATGTCGAGCAAGAAAGTCCTCCCTATATATATCCAAGCATCCACTATAATATACATCACATGTATAATAATGGCATATAGGGCATACATATAACTAACAGGGACTGTACCCAACTAAAATCTGTTTGTACAACTCTTTAAAGCCGTGGTAGGGTAGTAATCAAAGTACCGTAGGAACACACACAAAACACTATGGCGATCTCAGGTTTAGGGACTACCCTGTACTCATGTCACCAGATAACTGCTATCTGACAATTGATATAATACCATTTAAGAGTTCTTAGTGAGTCCGTCCATTGTAACTCATAACCTAATGAGCACCTTGTTCTGGCCAAAAATATAATAAGCTTAAGCTTGATTTTTTGATCTCAAGCGCATATTAAATGCCAGCGCCAGAGATTTTCTAGCGCACATTAAATGCCAGCGCCAGTGATTTCTAAAAGAGAAAATTTTCTTTTACTTAAAGCTTAAGGTTTATATATAGGAAAATAATTTCTCCTATCTTTTTAAACAGAAATATACCAATTTTGTTAATAAGAAATCAATCATATAATTTCTTAAACAAACGAAAATATAAAATGGGTTAATAAAGACCCTTGGATATATAATCCAACGGTGCTTAAGCACCTGAGCTGATATCAATAATATGTAATTAGTTCTTTTCACATCTTTCTCAGCAAATAAATCAATCAGATATTTTTCTAAACAAAGAAAATACCAATTGGGTTAATAAAGACCCTTGGATCAAAATCCAACGATGCTTAAGCATCGGAGCTAATCAATTAGAGAAACTAAATGATATATTTTCTCTACTTGCCCAACAAATTCATATCCTTTTATATAGAACCCATGAGATCAATTCTTTTGTAAAAAAAAAACCGCCCCCATAAACTTGAGATAAAAAAGCTCAAGCTTTCTTTGTTCTCTGCAAGTTTCCTCTTCCTCCTTTCATAAACCGAGATAAGATAGACGATTAATCTCCATGATAGAAAGTTTAAGCCTCATTGATAAGAAGGTTAACCTTCATGTACAGAACTTAAGTTCTTTTCGGATCTGAAGATCCTTCGGTCAAGACTTCTCTGAAAAGATATAGACTTTTTGATCTTAAAACCTAGGGTTTAGGGAAAACTTAAGTTTTTCTTGACAAAGATGATGATGATGAGGGAAAAAACCCTAACGATATGAAAACCAATCATAAAACGACGACGACGACGATGAAGTTCATACTTCAATCAATTCCTACAATACCCATGAAATAAAAAGAGGCTCAAGATCTCAAAGTTGAGATCTTGATGTTGCTAATGGTCCATATAAACCATTAACAGAAACTTAAGCTTCTCTAAGACTTAAATTTCAAAAATAAAAAGAGATTAATCTCTAAGGGCCAGCGCCAGAAGCATATGAGCTGATGGCCATGCGCCAATGGGCTTAAGCCATGTGGCATGCACCACAATGCTAAACGCCAAGGATTTATGAATCATAAAACCCCATACACCAAAGAACTGAACCAGTAGGCTTAAGCCATACGGCATGCGCCACAATCTATGGACGTCAATATTTAAAGCGCCAGAGACCAAAATGTCAAAGGCATGTACCAATCCCTATTGTACACGTAGCATGCTCCACAACCATGATGCGCCAATAATTTAATATGCCATAGAGCCAATATCTTTGTACGCCTATAGTAGAGCAACACGTGGCATACGCCAGAGTTTCTGTGCGCCAATACATATACTCTAGAGCCTATTCTTAGTCCAAATTGACTAAATGTTATAAAGCTAGATGTAGTTGGTGCGATGCATATCTTTTTCTGTTAGATACACTTCTAATATCCTCTTCTTACTCAAAAGTTTTGACTTAATAATGCAGCAAACTGTTGAAATTGATTATGCAAATATTTTGTTGATGCAGAATAAGTATGGTTAATCCGTTAATTACTCTGGTAGCAACTGAAACGCTAAAAATGTGTGTGCGTGTGTATGCGAGCCAAATTCAATATATGATTTGTTGGATGAATGAGATCTAAGTAGTATGTGCATCTTGTTGGGGTTGTGACTCGTATGTTTAGTCCCACATCGGGAGTTTATAAGAAGTTGATGTGATGTATAATATAACTTGGATCTCTACTTATTAAGCTCGAGCTTTTGGGTTAGAATGGACACCCAAGTTGTGTTGTGTATCCGTCGCTTGCGGGCTCCGCCCCCAACAACTGGTATGAGAGCAAGGTTAAGAGAACCTAGGTTTCTTCGATTCTACAATTTAGGTCAACGGTGGGTAACGACGCTTGTGTTCTCTTCCCCACTTTCTTAGATTGTAGTTTTGAAGGCGTTGGTTCAGATCTAGGGGGAAGTCGAGTTTGCTGCGATACAGACGAAAGATGGCGGTGGATAAGATAAGAATCGAGAAATTCAATGGTCACAATTTTGGTTGGTGGCGCATGCAGTTGGAAGACTGTCTATTCCAAAAGGATCTATATCTTCCGTTGCTAGGAGAAAAACCCGAGAAGATGACCGATGAGGAATGTAACCTTTTGGATAGGAAAGCCCTGGAGACGATCAGATTGTCGTTGACTCCGCAGGTGGCCTTTAATATCTCAAAGGAGAAAACAACTAAGGCGTTAATGATGACGTTAGCGAAGTTGTATGAGAAGCCATTGACATCAAATAAAATATTTTTGATGAAGAAGCTTTTCAACATGAAGATGGTAGAGAATGGTTCGGTGATAGAGCATCTGAACGAGTTCAACAACGTGACAAGCCAACTTGAGTCCGTTTCAATCATCTTTGAAGACGAGATTCGGGCCCTACTGTTCCTATGTTCGTTGCCAGAGAGTTGGGAGAACCTAGTGATGGCGGTTAGCAACTCTATCTCGGGGATTCTCACGTATAATGATGCGGTAAGCAGCATATTAAACGATGAGATGCGGAGAAAGTCCGTGAGTGGAAGTTCTGGAACTTCTGCACTTTCGGTGGAGAATCATGGCAGAACAATAGAAAGGGGAAGTGGAAAAAGGGCAAGTCTAAAAGCCGAGGTAAATCTCAAGAAAAAATCCAAGGCGCCTGTTGGAATTGCGGAAAGAAGGGCCACAGAAGAAGTGAATGCAGGCTTCCGAAGAAAGGCTCAGATGAGAAGACGGATGAAAAGGAAGCGAATGTGGTGTTTATACAAGAACAAGGGGAACAAGGTCTTTATCTATCGGCGAGCGAGAACACAAAGGGCGGATACTTGGTTCTTAGATTCAGGGGTTTCTTTTCATTGCACTTCAGGAAGACATCACTTTAGCGAGTATGTTCAGGGCGAAGGCTCGGTTGCATTGACGGCAAGTTCGGAGAAAGATTCGGAGACTTCGTTGTGGCATAAAAGATTAGGACACCTCGGCGAGAAGAACATGAAAATTCTTCAAGCTAAGGGGGTTCTTTCGGGGCTGAAAAAGGTGGAGTTGGGGTTTTGCGAGAGCTGCGTTTGTGAGAAGCAAAGCGCGCTCAGATTTAAAATTGGAGGCGTAGCGAAAAAGACCATGAAACTGGAGATGGTGCATACGGACGTATGGAGTCCGGCCCCAGTGGAGTCTTATGGAGGAAATCGGTACTTCGTGACGTTCATCGATGATACAAGTCGAAAGACATGGGTATACGCGATGAAGAAAAAGTCCGATGTGTTTGGCATCTTCAAGCATTGGATTGCGCAGGTGGAGAGCCAAACAGGGATGAAGGTTAAACGCCTAAAGTCCGATAATGGCGGGGAATACTGCACCCAAGAGTTCGAGGAGTTTTGCTCGCAAAAGGGTATTCGTTGGTTGAAGACGGTACCTGGGACGCCCCAGCAAAATGGTATCGCTGAAAGGATGAACAGAACGATTCTAGAGCGAGTGCGAAGCATGACCTTGGATACGAATCTGCCAAAATTCTTATGGGCAGCAGCGGTCGATGTTGCCATGTATCTGATCAACAGAAGCCCGGCGAGTGCGCTTGATGGAGGCATTTCAGAAGAAATTTGGTCGGGTAAACCGGTCAACTATTCGCACCTTAAAGTATTTGGTTGTATCGCGTATTCTTTGATTGATAAGGCAGAAAGGAGTAAGCTTGACTCCAAATCTAAGAAGTGTGCTTTCATCAGATATGGTGGAGACGAGTTCGGATATCGGCTGTGGGATTACACAAGTAAGAAAGTAATACGAAGCCGGAACGTTGTCTTTGATGAGCAGCACTTATATAGAGAAGAAAAGCAAGCCAAAAATTGTGTTGTATCTGAGTTCGTGGAGTTAGACGGAACTCAAGAGAACAATCAGGTGCCCACAAGTGGGGATCAAAACATGGAAGAAGCTGCAGTGCAGGATCAGACTCAAGAACATGATGGTGACTATGTTCAGCAACTGGATGTGCTAGTTTTGAGGAGATCTACGAGAGAAAGGAGACTACCTGAAAGACTTGTGACCGACTTCATTTTATACACGGATTCGAGAGATCCTGATCCCTTGAAGAGGCGACGCAGGACGGTGTTAGTAAGCAGTGAGAGCGAGCTATGGACGAGGAGATGAATTCTTTGAAGAAGAACCGCACGTGGGACCTAGTGAAGCTACCCAAGGGTCGAAAAGTGTTGCTGAATAGATGAGTGTACAGGATAAAAGATGAGGCCGATGGTGTGAAGCGGTACAAGGCTCGCTTGGTAGTCAAGGGATATGCGCAAAAACAAGGAATTGACGATCAAGAGATATTTTCCCCTGTGGTGAAAATGACATCAATTCGGGTGATCCTTAGTATTGTGGCGGTGGAGGATCTGCACTTGGAGCAGTTTGATGTGAAGACTGCGTTCCTTCATGGAGATTTGGTGGAGGAGATCTATATGATGCAGCCACCGGGATATGAGGTGAAGGGAAAAGAAACTATGGTGTGTAGACTGCGAAAGAGTTTGTATGGCCTTAAGCAAGCTCCAAGACAGTGGTATCTCAAATTCGATCAGTTCATGCTAGAGACGGGATTTGTGCGTGGTGAGTCAGATCACTGTGTCTATATTCAGACTTTTGAGGATGGAGACTATATCATTCTATCACTCTATGTAGATGAAATGTTGGTAGCGGGTCCAAACTTCGAGAAAATTCAAAGTCTGAAGAAGATGATGGCTGAAAAGTTTTCCATGAAAGATTTGGGAGCGGCCAAACAAATTTTGGGCATGAAGATCGTTCGAGATAGGAAGCAGCGGAAACTGTGGTTATCTCAAAGCGACTATATCGAGAAGGTTTTGAAGCGGTTCAACATGGACAAGTCAAAACCGGTGAGTACGCCTTTAGCAAAATATTTCAAACTCATGAAGGAGTTTTGCTCGACAACTCAAGAGCAGAAAGACGAGATGGCAAGAGTGCCTTATGCTTTTGTGGTGAGGAGTTTAATGTATGCAATGGTGAGTACGAGACTAGATATTGCACATGCAGTGGGAGTTATGAGTCGGTATATGCAAAACCCGGGGAAGGAGCATTGGAATGCGGTGAAATGGATTTTGAGGTATCTTAGGGGTACGTCTAGTCACTGCTTATGTTTCAGGGGTGACTCTCTAAAGGTGCAAGGTTACGTTGATGCGGACTACTCGGGTGATCGAGATAGTAGGAAGAGCACAACGGGATATGTATTTACAGTTGGGGGAACAGCGGTGAGTTGGGTATCTCAACTGCAAAAAGTGGTAGTAATGTCAACTACGGAGGCTGAGTACGTGGCGATCACGGAAGCCAGCAAAGAGATGATATGGTTACAAGGGTTACTCGAAGAGTTGAGTAAGAAGCAAGACTTCAATACCTTGTGGAGTGACAGCCAAAGTGCAATACATTTGGCAAAGAATGCAGCATATCATTCTCGGACGAAGCATATCAAGGTGCGGTACCACTTCATACGCATGGCGTTAGAAGATGGTGAGTTGACACTGCAGAAGATCGCGGGAGAAAAGAATCCGGCGGATATGTTCACCAAAATTGTAGACAGAGATAAGCTGAATCTCTGTTGCAGAACGGTGAATCTCTCCATGAAAATTTGATGAGGAGAGAGCAGCAGCGGAATCGTGTGAAGTTTACTAGTGTTGAGAATCAAGCCAAAAATTACTCCAAGTAGGACAATGTCGAGATTGTGATGAATTTGTATCAAGGTGGAGTTTGTTGAAAATTGATGCAAATTAAAGTCTAGGGTTAGGTGTCACCTTTTGACATGCATGACATTCTTAGGTGGTAATAATGTTAAGTGATGATTTTGTTAGGTGCTACTTTGACATGCATGATATTGTTAGGTGGTGACAATGATAGGTGGTGACTTTGTTATGTGTTACTTTTGACATGCATGACATTATTAGGTGGTGACAATGAAAGGTGGGGACTTTGTTAGGTGCTACTTTTGACATGCATGACATTGTTAGGTGGTGACAATGAAAGGTGGTGATTTTGTTAGATAGTGACATTGTCCTTGGTGCTATAAAAGCACATCTTATGAGTGATGCATTTTGTATCCATCACAAGTATCATCATAAGAGGTAAAGGCCAAGAGAGATTTGTATAGAGAGATTTGAGAGAAATTTTCTAGGGTTGTTCTTGTTTGCAAACTTGATTCAAATATAGTAGACGTTTGTAGATTCCGCTCTGCCGGGAACTAGCCATACGGTGGGTGAACCTCGTTAACAAATCTATCTTGTTTGTGATTGATTGTTTTCTTTTTCCTGCACTTTAATTTATATTGTCTTTCGTCGTTTAATTGCGTGATTGTATTTTTGCGTGATTTGGGTTTTGTTGTGAGCACTGTTCCGTGGATCGACTCTTCCTTCCCAACACATCTTGCTTGATGTTGAGAATCTTTTATGTCTTTCTTCTAATGATCTTTTTCTGTTCTTCTTGTAACCAGAGATCGGGGTACGAAGTGTATATGTTGGAAGCAACATACAAAGATCCAACAGTGAGTCATTCCTTTATTTTCTCTGCTAAATATTTTCTTTTGATAAAAAGGCTACTACATGCTTGAAGATGGATGCAAATATCTTATATATATATTACATAACTTTGGCATTCAATGAGAAGTGGCATGTAAATCTATCTATAGTTATTTCTTTATTTCTGAATCTTTGAGAAAAGTTCCTGAATACAGTATGCAGACCATTTAGAATCGGTGTTGGTAATACAAAATCTAAAGTGGTATCCTAAGATGCATGTATCCAGCAGGGTCACTTGATGTTCTTGCTGGCTGAAGGATAATTACTCTTAAAAATATCCCTCCATGCCTCAGTTTTAATTAGAGTCCAAACCGAGATTTATTTGATTGACATGCCAGTCTTTACTTGTTCAGGATACATGTCCTTGGTAGGCATATGGATAGTATTATAGTCCCACCTTAATGGTTTAGAACTGAAACTAAATCTTGTTAAACTGTAATGAAAACATAAATGCTGTATAATTATTCTAAGCAGCATAAAATATAAATTTACAATCGATTTGATGCCTTCCTGTTGTTAGCGGCACAGTCACAATATTTAATTCGTTCCTCTCTTGAATTTCATGAATAATTAGTGAATCAAATATGAACTAATACTTCTATTAAGAGAAGGAAGGACTCGCTTTTAAACCCTCAGGGTTTATAGGGTAACATTTCCAATAAATTCATGAACCGTTCAAACTTGCATCTGTCAAACTATATTTCTGTTCCAAGCCTTCACATTTGTTATAAGGTTAAACACTGGTACATAGAGAAAATAGGTACATAGAATATCTACAGAGCATGGTTTGAAATCTCTGAAATCTCGGCCGATCCCGATCCAAGATGGCCAACTCCGGATCCCAAAACTGACCGTCCGAGTTAAGAGACCAATATCATCCGATGCCAAGTATCATTCGGTTTACCATTTTACCAGTGTGGTTTTCGTATTTAGTTTATTAATGGTTAATGGATTTGTTGATGGGTTGATGGACTCATTAATGGTGTAAGGGCCTCTTTGGATGACTGGAAGTACCGAAAATATACTTGAAGTAACTTCCAAAAAATTGTCATATAAGAAGTCTTAGAAGTTACTTCAAGTGTTTGTTTGCTTGTTTTTGGATTGTTTTTGGAAGAAAGAAGTAGTTATAAAGTAACTTATTGTATTTCTTGCATATAAGCGAAACAAACAAAAAAATAATCTCTGAGTCATATATTTCTTCTTTTGGGAAGTAATAATGAAGTAGTATTAAAAAATTATTTGTTGTCTTGTTTCTTGTGTTCCATACTCACTTCCAACCCAAAATGAAGGTAAGAAATTTTTGGAAGTAGCTCATGCCACATAGGATCCATGTCATTTTTTGGAAGTAACTTCCAAATACTTCTTCCATCAAAAGAAACACTTGAAGTACCATAAGTAACCTCCAAACATCTTACTTCCATTATTTCCATGGTTCATGTCAAACAAACATGTCCTAACATGCTCACTATAAGTTACTATGGTTAGTTTGATATTATTAATACGACTTTAGAGATAATTAGATGCAAAAGCATTTGCCAAATTGCTTATAGTTACTTAAACTATTAAAAAAAATCCTAATTATAAAATTTTTCCTTTTCTGAAACAATAGAAAATCCAATATTCTTATCCTAGACGGCCAAAATTGCGGATCCCGATCCCAATACTGAGATTTTTTAAACCTTGCTACAGAGTGTTATGTCTGTCCCAGCCTATTGCTGGATTGTTTATGAAATTTCATGTTCTTTACGGGACTTCAAACTTCCTACACTGACAAAATTATTCCCCACAGAACTTGTAAGTTGTAACAAATTCTGAATGGCATCTGATAGATGTTGACATAACAGGCTCTAGAAGTGGTTCTTACCATGATGATATTTTGTCTACATGAAGTATCATCTTGCAAAAGTAAATATCACTTATTTTGTGATGATGTTTTGTGTACTTCTCATTTATTTAATATTGTTCTTTTTCTCATTATCATCTATATGGTCTAATTTTACTATTATTTGAAACTTAGGGTTGTGCTGCAAGAAACGTGCATGGTTTTTCAGTAGAGGACATACAAAAAATGGCAGAGCAATGGGAGGACGCTCCATCATTATATTTGCAATTAGACATCCAGATTTCTCTACTCACCCTCTTGCACACATGCACCATGCACGCACACGATCGCGTGTGTGCATGCCCGTGTGCACACACTTCAAAAATCAAAGGACGACCCACTCACCCAGCCACAAAAAAGGCTTCCCAATACCATGCTTGCATTCAAATACATGTTTATTAACACAATTTGTTTTTTCCTTCTTTACAGTACTTGTCAATTGTCGCAATAACCTATTGTTTTTTCCTTCTTTATAGTACTTCAAAAATAAAAGGACATTTTCCACTTGTTTTTTTATTTTATACAATTTATGCTTGTGAGATGTTTCAGCCGCTGGCTAACGGCAGCTCACAGTTTTTCTGCTTGCCATTCCTATTAATGTTTGTCATGTAAAATGTTTTAGTGGTTTTCTCTATAGTGCTCCAGGCCGTTTTTTATACAGTTTTTTTTCATGATTATGAGACAATTCATACTGTTATGTTTCCAGTTCATTATTTGCTTATCATCAAGTTATTGGAACAACTTGATGAAAAGTTAATAATGAACTTCCCTCTCCAAAGTCCCGATGGATGATATTCCAGCAGGAAAACTTTTCTCTTCAAAATGAGAGGTTGCTGGTTTGATTCGTAAAAGGCCACATACAAAAAATTGCAACATGGATTTATGCTATCACTATATTGCTTGAGAAAATTTTGATCTAATCGTTTTTATGCCCTTTTTCAACTTTTCATACATGAAATTAGCGTTGACCCAGTGGATTAAGTCTCTCTCTCTCTCTGTGTGTTTTCTTTTCTTTCTTTATATTTTCCTGAAATCGAGCAAAGGTAAAAATTGTTAGCTATTTGTTGGGAGGGAGAGTCGATCCACGGAACAGTGCTTGCGACAAAATCCAAATCACGCAAAAATACAATCACGCAATTAAACGACGAAAGACAATATAAATTAAAGTGCAGGAATAAGAAAACAATCAATCACAAACAAGATAGATTTGTTAACGAGGTTCACCCACCGTATGGCTAGTCCCCGGCAGAGCGGAATCTGCAAACGTCTACTATACTTGAATCAAGTTTACACACAAGAACAACCCTAGGAAATTTCTCTCAAATCTCTTTATACAAATCTCTCTCAGCCTTTGCCTCTTGTGATGATGCTTGTGATGGATACAAAATGCCTCACTCATAAGATGTGCTTTTATAGCACCTAGGACAATGTCACTATCTAACAAAATTACTACCTTTCATTGTCACCACCTAACAATGTCATGCATGTCAAAAGTAGCACCTAACAAAGTCACCACCTTTCATTGTCACCACTTAACAATGTCATGCTTGTCAAAAGTAACACTTAACAAAGTCACCACCTATCATTGTCACCACCTAATAATATCATGCATGTCAAAGTAGCACCTAATAAAGTCACCACCTATCATTGTCACCACCTAACAATATCATGCATGTCAAAGTAGCACCTAACAAAGTCATCACTTAACATTATTACCACCTAACAATATCATGCATGTCAAAAGGTGGCACCTAATTCTAGACTTTAATTTGCATCAATTTTCAACAAACTCCACCTTAATGCAAATTCATCACAATCTCGACATTGTCCCACTTGGAGTATTTTTTTGCTTGATTCTCAACACTACTAAACTTCACACGATTCCGCCGCTGCTCTCTCCTCATCAAATTTTCATGGATAGATTCACCGTTCTGCAACAGAGATTCAGTTTATCTTTGTCTACAATTTTAGTGAACACATATGCCGGATTCTTTTCTCCCGCGATCTTCTGTAGTATCAACTTACCATCTTCTAACGCCATGCGTATGAAGTGGTACCGCACCTTGATATGTTTCGTCCGAAAATGATATGCTGCATTCTTCGCCAAATGTATTGCACTTTGGCTGTCGCTCCACAAGCTATTAAAGTCTTGCTTCTTACTTAACTCTTCGAGTAACCCTTGTAACCATATCATCTCTTTGTTCGCTTCCGTGATCGCCACGTACTCAGCCTCCGTAGTTCCTCCTTTTTGCAGTTGAGATACCCAACTCATCGCTGTTCCTCCAACTGTAAATGCGTATCCTGTTGTGCTCTTCTCACTATCTCGATCACCCGAGTAGTCCGTATCAACATAACTTTGCACCTTTAGAGAGTCACCCCCGAAACATAAGCAGTGACTAGACATACCCCTAAGATACCTCAAAATCCACTTCACCGCATTCCAATGCTCCTTTCCCGGGTTTTGCATATACCGGCTCACAACTCCCACTGCATGTGTAATATCTGGTCTCGTACTCACCATTGCATACATTAAACTTCCCACCGCAGAAGTATAAGGCACTCTTGCCATCTCGTCTTTCTGCTCTTGAGTTGTTGGGCAAAACTCCATCATGAGTTTGAAATGTTTTGCTAAACGCGTACTCACCGGTTTTGACTTGTCCATGTTGAACCGCTTCAAAACTTTCTTGATATAGTCGCTTTGCGATAACCACAGCTTTCGCTGCTTCCTATCTCGAACGAACTTCATGCCCAAAATTTGTTTGGCCGCTCCCAAATCTTTCATGGAAAACTTTTCAGCCATCATCTTCTTCAGATTTTGAATTTTCTCGAAGTTCGGACCTGCTACCAACATATCATCTATATAGAGTGATAGAATGATATAGTCTCCATCCTCAAAAGTCTGAATATAGACACAGTGATCTGACTCACCACGCACAAATCCCGTCTCTAGTATGAACTGATCGAATTTAAGATACCACTGTCTTGGAGCTTACTTAAGGCCGTACAAACTCTTTCGCAGTCTACACACCATAGTTTCTTTTCCCTTCACCTCATATCCCGATGGCTGCATCATATAGATCTTCTCCACCAAATCTCCATGAAGGAACACAGTCTTCACATCAAGCTGCTCCAAGTGCAGATCCTCCACTGCCACAATACTAAGGATCATCCGAATTGATGTCATTTTCACCACTGGGGAAAATATTTCTTGATAGTCAATTCCTTATTTTTGCGCATATCCTTTGACTACCAAGCGAGCCTTGTACCGCTTCACACCATCGGCCTCATCTTTTATCTTGTACACCTATCTATTCAGCAACACTTTTCGACCATTGGGTGGCTTCACTAGGTCCCACGTGCGGTTCTTTTTCAAAGAATCCATCTCCTCATCCATAGCTCGCTTCCACTGCTTACTAGCACCGTCTTGCGTCGCCTCTTCAAGGGATTCAGGCTCTCCCGAATCCGTGTACAAAATGAAGTCTGTCACAAGTTTTTCAGGTAGCCTCCTTTCTCTCGTAGATCTTCTCAGAACTGGCACATCTGGTTGCTGAACATAGTCACCATCATGTTCTTGAGTCTGATCGTGCACTGCAGCTTCTTCCATGTTTTGATCCCCACTTGTGGGCACCTGATTGTTCTCTTGAGTTCCATCTAACTCCACGAACTCAGATACAACACCATCTTTGGCTTGCTTTTCTTCTCTATATAAGTGCTGCTCATCAAAGACAACGTTCCGGATTCGTATTACTTTCTACTTGTGTAATCCCACAGCCGATATCCGAATCCGTCTCCACCATATTTGATGAAAGCACACTTCTTAGATTTGGAGTCAAGCTTACTCTCTTTATCAATCAAAGAATATGCAATACAGCCAAATACTTTAAGGTGCGAATAGTTGACCGGTTTACCCGACCAAATTTCTTCTGGAATGCCTCCATCAAGCGCACTTGCCAGATTTCTGTTGATCAGATACACAGTAGCATCGATCGCTGCTACCTATAAGAATTTTGGCAGATTCGCATCCAAGGTCATACTTCGCACTCGTTCTAGGATCGTTCTATTCATCCTTTCAGCGATACCATTTTGCTGTGGCGTCTCAGGTACCGTTTTCAACCAACGAATACCCTTTTGCGAGCAAAACTTCTCGAACTCTTGGGTGCAGTATTACCCGCCATTATCGGACTTTAGGTGTTTAACCTTCATCCCCGTTTGGTTCTCCACCTGTACAATCCAGTGTTTGAAGATGCCAAACACATCGGACTTTTTCTTCATCGCGTATACCCATGTCTTTCGACTTGTATCATCGATGAACGTCACGAAGTACGGATTTCCTCCATAAGACTCCACCGAGGCCGGACCCTATACGTCCGTATGCACCATCTCCAGTTTCATCGTCTTTTTCGCTACGCCTCCAATTTGAAATCTGAGCGCGCTTTGCTTCCCACAAACGCAGCTCTCGCAAAAGCCCAACTCCACCTTTTTCAGCCCCGAAAGAACCCCCTTAGCTTGAAGAATTTTCATGTTCTTCTCGCCGAGCTTTCCCAATCTTTTACGCCACAACGAAGTCTCCGAATCTTTCTCCGAACTTGCCGTCAATGCAACTGAGCCTTCGCTGCTCCCATTGAATGAGTACAACGAACCGCTCAGCTTGTCCCTTGTGACCACCAACGACCCTTTGGAAATCTTCCATTGAGAATTCCCAAACGTTGCAGTAAACCCTTCGTTGTCTAGCTGACTTGTGGAAATCAAGCTTTTCTTCAAATCCGGAATGTGACGAGTATTCTTCAATTTGATTTGACCACCTCCTGACGGTTGTAAGATGATCGTTCTCTTTCCAACGATCTTACATGATTGACCGTTTCCCACCGTCATATGTCCAAGATCGCCCTGAACATACTCGCTAAAGTGATGTCTGCCTGAAGTGCAATGAAAAGAAGCCCCTGAATCAAGGAACCAAGTATATGCCTTTATGTTCTCGCTCGCCGATAGACAAAGACCTTGTTCTCCTTGTTCTTGTATAGACACTACATTCGCTTCCTTTTCATCCGTCTTCTCATCCGAACCTTTCTTCGGAAGCCTGCATTCACTTCTTCTGTGGCCCTTCTTTCCGCAATTCCAACAGGCGCCCTGGATTTTTCCTTAAGATTTACCCCGGCTTTTAGACTTTCCCTTTTTCCACTTTCCCCTTTCTATTGTTCTGCCACGATTCTCCACCGAAAGTGCAGAAGTTCCAGAACTCCCACTCACGGACTTTCTTCGCATCTCATCATTTAATATGCAGCTTACCGCATCATTAAACGTGAGAATTCCTGAGATAGAGTTGCTAACCGCCATCACTAGGTTCTCCCAACTTTCTGGCAACGAACATAGGAACAGTAGGGCTCGAATCTCGTCTTCAAAGATGATTGAAACGGACTCAAGTTGGCTTGTCAAGCTGTTGAACTCGTTCAGGTGCTCTATCACCGAACCATTCTCTACCATCTTCATGTTGAAAAGCTTCTTCATCAAAAATATTTTATTTGATATCGATGGTTTCTCATACAACTTTGCTAACGTCGTCATTAGCGCCTTAGTTGTTTTCTCATTTGAGATATTAAAGGCCACCTGCGGAGTCAACGACAATCTGATCGTCGCCAAGACTTTCCTATCCAAAAGATTCCACTACTCATCGGTCATCTTCTCGGGCTTTTCTCCTAGCAACGGAAGATATAGATCCTTTTGGTATAGACAGTTTTCTAACTGCATGCACCACCAACCAAAATTGTGACCATTGAATTTCTCGATTCTTATCTTATCCTCTGCTATCTTTCGTCTGTATCGCAGCAAAACTGACTTTCTCCTAAATCTGAACCAACGCCTTCAAAATTACAATCTAAGAAAGTGAGGAAGAGGACACAAGCGTCGTTATCCACCGTTACCTAGATTATAGAATCAAAGGGTTCTCTTAACCTTGCTCTGATACCAGTTGTTGGGAGGGAGAGTCGATCCACGGAACAGTGCTCGCGACAAAACCCAAATCACGCAAAAATACAATCACGCAATTAAACAACGAAAGACAATATAAATTAAAGTACAGGAATAAGAAAACAATCCATCACAAACAAGATAGATTTGTTAACGAGGTTCACCCACCGTTTGGCTAGTCTTAGGCAGAGCGGAATCTGCAAACGTCTAGTATACTTGAATCAAGTTTGTACACAAGAACAACCCTAGAAGATTTCTCTCAAATCTCTCTATACAAATCTCTCTTAGCCTTTGCCTCTTGTGATGATGTTTGTGATGGATACAAAATACCTCACTCATAAGATATGCTTTTATAGCACCTAGGACAATGTCACTATCTAACAAAGTCGCCACCTTTCATTGTCACCATCTAACAATGTCATGCATGTCAAAAGTAGCACCTAACAAAGTCACCACCTTTCATTGTTACCATCTAACAATGTCATGCTTGTCAAAAGTAACACCTAACAAAGTCACCACCTATCATTGTCACCACCTAACAATATCATGCATGTCAAAGTAGCACCTAACAAAGTCACCACCTATCATTGTCACCACCTAACAATATAATACATGTCAAAATAGCACCTAACAAAGTCAGCACTTAATATTATTACCACCTAATAATGTCATGCATGTCAAAAAGTGACACCTAACCCTAGATTTTAATTTGCATCAATTTTCAACACTATTCATTCTAGATGCTCTTACTACATATATGATCATATGCTGCAACCATCTCCAAGATTTGCCTAACACCTAGTGATGTTATGTTATTAATCGGTTTTGACATTTTAGTATGTAGGGATATAAATGCCTTGGCCAAGAATTCGATAACACCTCTTTGAAGGTTATGCATGGTTTATAACCAGTTTGTAACTTGCAAGTCAACTATTTGTGTGTGTTTCTTTCCGACTTTGAGACTTTCTCTGGTTCTGGCTTCTTTTGATGGGTGAAGTTTTGGGTGCTGTTGATGAATGTATTGTTAGTGTTTATGCCCTAGAAGGTCATTACTGTATCATACTAGTTTGTATATTACTTAATGGAAGCTTGGGATATTCACATATATATAACAGTCTTGCTAAACATGGTAGTATGCTACTTGGTTTATCTATCTTAATATGTGAGTATACGTATTGATAGAGCTCTTAGGATCTTGCTTGACTACCAGCGTTGTGAAGGCAGTCACACTAGTGGGGGCTGGGTAGTCTACAAGCACATCCTTATTCAGGTCCCTAGTCGTTGGATTATCGAGACAGGGCATCGATACTCTGGAGTAGACTAGTGTGTACGCTTCTCATCCCAGTTGGGGAGATGGTCTGTCCCACAGCCATCAGTACGTCGTACTGGAGATAGTATGCAGGTGCTCGTTAGGTTACGGGTACACCGGACAGGACTCACAGGGAACTGTTGGTTGGTTTTATACCAGTCGTCAGTGAGCAGTTCCCAGGTGACATGAGCACAGCATAGTCCGCAGACTTGACACTGCTACTTCGCCTCGAGTGTGTCCCACTGTTCTTAGATTGCTACCCTACCACGGCTCAAAGGAGTCGTGCAAACAGGTAGCAGTTGGGTGCAGTCCCGAGCACTTGGAGGCAGTGGCGGTTAGACAGGATTCGTCTCTCCCGGTATTGGGAGTTGATATCGCGCTGTGTCAGAGAGCCATTACGCAAAGTCCCTAGCCAGGGCAAGCGAGATTTGCTGGTAGGTTCCAGTAGTTTCTCAGGGTGTAATGGGCTTCGCTCCGACACGACTTATACCGCTATTAGGGGACTGACGCTTGCCGCCCCCCTAGGCCCGATATGCGATAGTCTAAGACGAACGGACCGGACTGTACGGAGATTGTCACAGCAGGCTCAGTAGGAGTTCGGATGGGTTTCCTCATCGGCCTTCTTATCGACATCTACCTGGGGACCGTTACGTACAGCTAGTGCCGCTTGCGGTCTGTGGTTAAACCCACTGCCAGCGTAGTAGTCGAGTCTCTAGAGTCCCACACAGAGAGTTTCCCTACTCCAGGCGAAACGATATAGAGGTCGTATGGTTTTACGACAAGGGTTCGGACGCATACGTGTGTTTACGCACGTACGACTTTCGGACAGTTTTTACCAGTCGGCTTTGGTTTAAGCCAGTTACTGGTATCCGGTTATTGGATTTATACAGTCTAAAGTTTTTCCGTATTTTTGCGGAAAGGAGGGGCGTTCTCGTAATTGCGCGAGAAGCTTCTAAAAGGTGGTGACTAAGGAGGTTTAGGTGGCATATACAATGAATGTGATTAGTGAGTCATATGGATGATTCATCCATGTCATTAATGCATCATAAATGCTTAATGACTCATGGATGTGAATCATCACTAGATATTATCAAGCATGGTTGTTGAATTCATTTCTTTTCTTTTCTTGATAAAAAGAAATGCTTGATATATATTATGATAACTCATTATTCTCACTTCATTATTATCTTCATCTTCTCTCTCCTCAAGCTCTCCCTCTTCAAATCCTAATCCTCCCATCTCATGTGTTGAGTACAAGGATTAGTTAGACTAATTAAACCATAACCCTCACTCTATATCACCTAGCTTCTTTGATTAGCACTTAAAGAAAGTTAGTTGCCTCAAGTTTAGAGGCTTAGCTTGGAGTAAAGCTCTCGGGTGGATCGTCTACTACTTCGAGAAGGCCGAGGAGGAGGTGGAGTTCGTAAAGACGAAGGACACGGTTCTTTAGGTATAATCCCTTTACATAGTAGTTGTTAACTTCTATGTTTGATGTTAGTTATCGTTTAGCTTCGATTCATGCGGTTAGTCGATGTTTAAGCAAAGAACAAGATCGTTTTTCATATTTCCGCCTCCCCGCAAGTCGTGGGGTGTTGTACATCGACTTACATGTATGGGGTGGATTATAAGAATCTAGGTTAAAGATGGGTAGCGCAAGATTGCATGGACATGGATACGGGGATATGGACACGTTGCGATACGTCAACACGACACAAAATCCAAAAATATAGGATACGGGGACATGGCTATATATAGAGAGTACGACTATGCTCCTATTACCTATTTCTTAACCATTAAATTTACTTTGGGATATGTGATATCAACGATGTGATTAATGAAAAATGTGAGATTCTCTCCATAATTGATAGCACGCATCCCAAGTCTAATCAAACGGTTGAGAAATGGATAGGATTTGTTTCCAAATCCTACCAATAGGAGCATAGTGTGTGTGTATTCACGAACCATAAAAAATCATTAAACAAGAAAATTTAATAGGTCTAATATCAAAATGCAGATAACACAAACATACAATCTAAGTTATTCTGTATTTAATATAATTTCAGCAAAAATAACTATATAATTTCTTCATTTTCTTAATTGTAATTAACATAATCTCAACAAATAGATATAATTTCAGTATTTTGCGAACAATTCCAGTCATTTCTTGAAAAAAACAGCTAAAACGTGTCCGACACATGTCCAAGACGTGTCCTGCCTGTGTCCGATTCCCGAGGCCCCTCAATTTGAAGAGGGACACGGAATTTCTGTATCGGACGCGACACCATATAGAAGTGCAACCTAGATAGCAGGCATCTAATTATATATTTTTGTTTATGAATGATGCTTGCTTTATGGTTAACTTCTGGTTCTCCCCTTGAAGCAGTCATGGTTATCTAAAGGGGTTGTAAATGCTGACAATGACAACATGCATTATAAAGGCATGTTTCTGTTGTATTCTCATGTTGGACTAATGGTTGGCAATATGGTTGCATAACTGCTTACCTTATGCGGTACAACATTTAGATAAGGAACTTGCAGCATGGCCCTTAAAATGTCAAATAATTAAAAAAAAAACTTAGAAATTATTTTTTTATACGCTTGACCGTGACGCCTTGAATACATATCCCCGTCCTTCTGTTTTTCTTGATACTGTAATAGTCAGCAGCTACCACCAAACACACAGGTTTAATTATCTATGTGGATATAGGTAGATCTTATGCACTATATAGATCCCAAAACTGGTGATGAAAACTATCACATATGGACCGACGTTTCCCACTTCCACTTCTATTTTACTGATATGAATATGAATATGGATATGGATATGGATACTGATGATTTACAATCGCTGAGAAATGAGGTTTTTTAAACAAAAACATTTTTAATGCAGTCTTGGAATGTTTTGAATAGCTGCATATATAGTGGTATATCAGCCATTATAGTTATTACGTGTACTCTGGGGCACGTCCTGATAAGATATCTAAGATTGCAATTGAAAACCTGTGGCAAAAAATGGCTGCGGTATTGGTCTGTTTCAAAGACCTACATTTTTGGGGTTGTAAATTGCACCTCATAAATATCTATAGATATATATGATCGGCTTAAGTTATGTAGCATGGATACTTCTATTATGAATCAAACATGTGCCAGACAGTGACACTAGTTGGACACTCATTTGACATCGTGCTGGATGTTTGCCAATCACGACCTCATTTTTATATTAAATTTATACTTTCGTGCATTTCTTAAAACATAATTATACTTTCGACACTTGTCAAGCATGGTGATTACATGGTGAGGTATCTATTTGCTTTCATTTCTCAATGATAGAAGTGTCCATGACTAAATCTTTTCTTGTCTGTTCTATTTCAAATTTTCCCCCCAAAAAAGTGTAACTAATTCTAGTTTAGCACAGATTCTGTCATGCCCCGCTTCCCAAAATACGGGATACGAAGTATGACTAGGCCAGCCATGCTCCTACGATCAGAGAATAATCCCGCCGTAGTCACACTTCGATTTCTAGCATTACATGGTAGTCAATAAACAGTGCTCGAGTAAAGGAAAAAATCATATTTCACAACTTTATTACATTGCAATTTAAAAGAGTTCGAGATACATTTATTTCACAGAATAAACAACTAACCAATAAAACAAATGCCGAAATAAAAAAAAGTAGCGCTGGTAGCGCAGTCAAGATCTCCGCAATCTCGAAGGATAAGTCCTGCTCCTGGGCTGAATCCACTTCGTACTCTGAGCATGCACACTCAGATCGTCAGGACGACACATATAGCAATAAGTATATATAATGGCGTGCAGTATTATTAAGCATGAGGAGTACACTGAATTTCAGAACATGTGTATAATAACACCAACTGAATATAAATAATGCAATATGAGTATTATGTCAATGAACTAGGCAATGCATATGTCACTATTTAACGGTCACTAAGTCAATGAAATCAAATGGTGGAGAGTATGCTCATGTTTAATAAAGGTTTCGTGCATGCCCGAGATTACGGTCCACTGTGTCCGGGACATAACCCTGTCAGCCGTGCCGCTAGGCCCACGACCTAAAGTGTGTGTGTGTGTGTGTGTGTGTGTGTCACTGATAGCTAATGATCATCCTCTAAATCACCGTACCTCGTTAAATACAAGTTCAATTCTACCTTGATTTCCCCATTCCCGAGGTTATGGTATGCATTCATGTATTAGATAGGTTGTAGACAAATACGTATCACTACCGCTTTCAATCGCTTTTCCGCTTATCAATATCACTATTTGCCACAACCGAACCACTAACATTAATATATCGACAATGCAGATGATCACTATGCAGCAGGTATAACTCAAGCATGAAGATATGCAGGAATGCACTGGACAGGTATTCATTATTCTATAACGACTAATGCCATATAATTTGAAAAATTCACGGTAAATCATACGCATAGAATCGACCAAAATAATATAAAGGGCGTATGAAGCACACTTGATTATCTAAACAGTAAAATTTATTTCAGGTCAATCGGAGTTCAGATTAGGGAATTATCATCGTTTGAAGGCAGCGATCGATTTCTGGGATTCCAGTTTCAGAACTGGAAGCCCAACTTCGCGCACATTTTACCAGTGATTATGTTCAGATTCAGGTATTTCCCTAGTTGAATAAAATCTAGATCTGCCAGTTAAGTTTCCAAAGCACCAAACGGATTATCAATTTCACCTCTACGTCAGAAGTTATGTTCAGATTAATATGACAATGTAATGAACATTTCTGCAGAAACTGCAGAATACAATAACATTCCAAAATACAATTTAAATATCAAACGACCGTAAAAATGCACTGGGCCAATTTCAGAGGTTATCTAATTAAGTTTCTACGCGACCATGTGGGGCTCCGTGCATTTCCAGTTTTATACAGGTAAGTACAGGTGCTTAAAACTCAGGTTCCCCCGTAGAATGCTACCTCGGACTGCAGTCCAGAGTTGTGTTCCTCGCCATTTTTTCAGGGTCATGGAATTGCATTATTCCAAAACTAATTACATAAAGTTATAGGCTATCTTGTTAGGTTCGATACAAGCCCTGGAACACCATGATTAGGTTTATTTTAACTACTAATTTTACAACGTGATGGGTACGGTGATTTTCCGATTTGACGTAACCAATAGGGATTTCATTTTACATTCGATGCCTTAACGATTTGATGCTGATTTCTCATACGACACTCGTTAACATCAATCAAAACTTCTAATAATGAAACTTAGGGATTTTTGATAGGGTAACCGCATCGAGCACTCAGTACGTGTATGGGGATACTATCTACTTGTACATATACACATCATACATTGTACCCATTTAAACCGTTAAACTATATTTACTAACTACATAAGTACGTAGCATGAATTGAACAAGTGAAGGGGGTTCACTTGCCTCAGACAAACGTGACGATGATAAGCCCGGCAGCGACGACGGTGAGAGGTACACGTAAGGGCCCGGCCCGGCACTAGCAGCGGAGACGGCAGCGAGTTTGGACGTCGGCCGGAGGCAAAGGGTGCAGGGACGAGGGTGTTGGGGTGCTTAGGGTATGCAGCTTGGAGGTGGCGAGCTCCGACGATGGTGGATGATGAGGACGAGGGCTCGGTGTCTTGTATCGGGTTGCCAGCGATGAGGTGGTCGGGGCTCGTCGGCGGGGCGCAGGGATGCAGCCTGCAGTGGAACGAGTGATGAGGTGACGACGCTCTGGCGGTGGCCTGGACAGCGGGGGATCTTGGAGCTCGGGCGTGCAGTGGCTTGGGGATGGTGAGCAGGGGGTAGCTCAGAGGTGGTCGACGAGATGGATCGGGAAGAGGAAGTCGATGGCTACTGGTTGCTGGGCGAGGCGGTTGCGGTCGGTGTCGACGGAGTCGGGGTTGAAGATGGGATCGATGCTCAGGTGAGTGTGCAGGCGAAGTAAAAGGGACGAGGAAAGGCGGTGGTGTTGCGGTGCTGGAGAGGTGGTTGCGGCGCTGGAGACATGGTTGCAGCGGTGCTCAGGCGAGTGTGCAGGCGAGGGTGTTGTGGCTCGGTGTTAGTGCTGGACGGGGTAGGGAAACGTCGTTGGGGTTGAGTTGGAGGAGGTGAGAGAATGAAAACGAGGAAGAAGGAAAGCGAGGGGAAAAGAATGGAGAAAGCTCGGTCATCGTGGGGATTGGGCCTCGAGTGAGCGCGGGAAGAGAGGAGTCGTGGCCGAGAGCCGTTGGAGGAAGTGCCCGTTGGGGAGTGAGCGGGTCTCGGATGGGCGCGGGTCGTGGGGACGATGGGCGCGAGAAGCGGGAGGTCATGGGGGAGCCATTGGGGAGAAATGGCGCGAAAAAGAGAGGGAGTGGGGAAGAAGGAGAGGGGAAAGCGGGTCGGGTCGGGCAAGCATGGGTCGGGTCGGGTACGGGCAAGCATGGGTTTAGTTTAGGTTTAAGAGTTTAGGAAATTAATTTAAATAAAAAAATATATAAAAAAATGAAATAAATTTGGATTAAAGTCTGGAAAAATACGGAAAATTTTATTCGGAACTGGGGATTTACAGATTGGTTCTCTCTCCCCCTCTCCCTCCCTCCTTTCCTCCGTTTTATGCTTGCCACTTTAGTTGTTTGAGAGTGAATTTCATTAGATAGATTATATTGTATTTGACAAAGCGTATCCAAAATATATCCCTCGTAAAAGTATATCAATCTTAGTATAGGTGAAAATCCCCGTTTTCTTCAATGAGAATCGTTCTATATTTTTCCTAGTTCCCCAAATATTAACCCTATTTTTTTTTCTTCTATTTATCTTGTGTGAAAATATGTTGATTAGGTTTTAATATTTAAAGTTTCTTCCAAAACAAAATAAACACAAAAAAAATACTAAAACCTAAAACCCTTAAACCAATCCAGCCCAAAACGAGGATTTAAATTAAATAAAAACGAGCCCAAAACAAAATTTATGTATATATATATATATAAGACCCAGCCCATTCAAATTTTTTTTTTATAAAATCCATAAAATCATTTAGCCCCAGCCCGTTCCTTCTCAGCCCACTTCTGTTTTTATTTTTTAAAAAGGAAATTTTTTAATCGAGCCCGGCCCGTTCTTCCCCGGCCCGCCTCCTCAACCCTACCCGACCCGTTTCTTTACCTCCTCTTCCCCATCTCATTTCTTCCCGCTCGTTTCCTTTCCCTCGTCGCGACCCCCACTTCCTCGAACTCCCCACGTCGCCCTCGCCGTTGCCCATGACCCGCGACCCCCGACCACGTTTCCACACCCCTCAAACTCCCCGTCTCCAACTCCTCTCGTCACTCTCCCTCTCCAACTCACTCCTCATCTCACTCTCTACACCCACCGAGCCCCAACTTCGAAACAACCCACTGCAACCTCCACGACGACGACGACGAACCTTCCTCCGACCCCCTTCTTCATCACCTCACCCTAACCTCCTCCTAAATCCCTCGCCTTCACCCCAACAACTCAGCCACCTCACTTGATCTCCAACCCCCCTGCACATCCTCTCGGCCATCCTCTGGCACTCAACGCCGGTGAACCCCACCACTTCATCGACCATACTACACCCTCCTCGTCGTCAGTGTCTCCTCCACCTCCTCTCAAAAGCCCCCCTGCTCTCTCTCTCTATCTCCAAAAAGATCCACATCTTTTCCCCTCACTGCGCACTCTCCGTGCACGTTGCCGGAGCGACGCCGTCGACCGTCGTCGACTCCAGTATACTCGCAGAGGATCAGCAAGCACTCCTCAACCTCCAGTGACTGTGCAACGACTCCGGACAACGCCGACGCAAAATCCGCATTTCGATTCAAGCTCGCGAGAATCCGTTTCACGGCGTACATCGCGCGTTCGTGACGCCGCTACTGCCGTACGACCTCGAGACGTTTCTAGACAAGTGTTTACTTGCTTCATGCTAAAATATTAGTGGTACAAACCTAAAATCATATAGTTATAAACTTACCGAATAACGATATATATTGTGACATATGTGTTCGATGCAAGTCTCCAATGGAAATAATTGTTTATTTTGACGGAAATGTATGTCTTCTGTTGGCCCTCATTACGATAAATGTCGTGTATAAAAATTACTGGAAAATACGATTGTTAGAGACCAAAATTGATACCCCCAAATATGCCGTTAAAATTAATATTTTTCCCGTATCTGAAAGCGAATAAAATCACCATAAATTATATTCAAACTGGAATGATGAGTTCGAGGGCTTAAATCGAATCCGACTCGACGATCTTTAACCACTATGTAAAATTCTAATGATTTCTGTTCAGTAACCGTGATGATAATTAGATCGGAATGCGACTCTGGGCTGCAGTCCAGAGCGTTTCTGATTATTGTGTACTGTCCCAATACCTGTGTCACTGTGGTTCATGAAGTCGTATGTTACGGAACTCTACAGTAGCTTAAAGATAACTCTGTTAGCTAAACAAACCAAGTGGTTCCATTCCATTTAATCGCCGTTTTCTATTTTAAACTGTATTTAAAAGGGCAGAACGTATATCTGTCCAGAACAGATTAAGAAATGACATATTGAGGTTAAACTGTGCATAACTTTCAACGTACAGATGAGATTGAGTATCCGTCTATTGAGTTGAATACTCTATTGGAAACCCTAGATTTCATTTAACTGTATCGTCGCTAAATTCTGAGCCCAACTGGGTGCAATTCGTGTCGCGAAACGGACGTTCAGTTCTGAAACTGAATTTCCAGCCGCGAGCACTTAAAATGAAACAGCTGTATCTTGAAAACCGGAATCCCGATTGAACTGAAACTAATTTTGATGAATTTTTGACTGAATGTTCTATTTATCTTACTTGTATCACTTTATTGAATTCTTAACATATGAATTTATGAAATTTATGAAAGATAATGACATGCCTATTGATTCATATTACCCTTAGCGTAATGATGGCATACATACATATATCATACCCCGTTCACCATATACTTAGTGCTAGTGTGTGCTAGAGTCAGTAGACATTGCATTATCATGCGTGGTTTGATGTTGGTTTAGAAGTGACGAGTATACCAAAGGGGAAGTGAATATTCGTGACAGTGATTGATACAGTGAACAGTGATAAAACCGTACCATTGGTATACTTGTACACGACTAAATCAAGATCATAACTAGTGAGAACCTGGGGAAAAAGGGGAAATCAAAGTGGAAAGAGTATCGTATTTAGCGGGACCGTGTTTAGAGGATGATCATTCGAACTGTGATACCGATACATGTAGGGTAGGATCTAGCGATCCGGCTGACAGGGTTATGTCCCGGGTATGTGGGCCGTTGTCTCGGGTATGTACGAGACTCCTGTTAAACATGATCCTCCTTCCACTATGTGATTTCAAACATGACCTAGAGACCGATAGGGACACATAACATATTCTGCATCATATAGTATCATAGTGATTACTTGCATTGTTCTTACACCAGTATTACCTCATATATCTGTTTCATCTTATTATAATAATATTGTTATTGTATCGCTCTGACGACCTGAGTATGCATGCTCAGATCCCGCAGGAGGACCAGCGCAGGAGACAGAGCTACCCTTCGAGTTCACGGAGATATAGTCTGGTGTACTTCCTATCTTTTCTGCTTTCCATAAAAGTGAACGTGAGTTTGACTTTGGTTAGTATTTGTTTTTGTTATCTGTAATTTGTGAACAATGGAATATTAATGTAATAAATTAGTGATGTGATTCCTTTACCACTGCGCTTTATTTACTGATTACCATGTAATGCTAGAAGCCGAAGTGTGACTACGGCGGGATGATTCCTTGACCGTAGGAGCATGGCTGGCCTAGTCATCCCTCGTTTTCCGTATTTTGGGAAGCGGGGCGTGACATGGTTTAGTTGGTATCAGAGCCTGTGTTTAGTATCAAGGGATAACATTAACTATGCTGTATTACGTTATTCTTGTTTCACTACTCTTGATTTCCATCCTTGAATCTGATCCTATTCTTTTGAATCTTCCAGTGATATGACGTCCCCGAACGACCCCTCCTCGGACTCCAGCTCTCAGGACCGCACGGAAAGAATACTCAGTGCACTGACCACTCTCGCGGAAGCTCAGGAGAGGAAGACAGATTTGCTTACTGAGGGACTTAGGGCGATTACCGCCGCAGGAGGACCCTCCGCACTTATTACCGCCCCCGAGGGCGTTGTTCCACCAGCTTATCATGCTAGGGCTGGTACAGTATCAGACTTCCGACGGTTACACCCAGCTGCGTTCACAGGGCTAGCCGAACCACTTGAGGCTGAACAATGGCTGGTGAACATGGAGAATTTATTGACAGCCGCCAGGGTTCCAGAGGATGACAGAGTGGACGTGATAAAGATACAATTAGAAGACGAGGCCCGTACATGGTGGTCGGTGGAAGAAAGCAGACTTGACGGGCCGATCGAATGGAGCAAGTTTAAGGAGTGCTTCGTAGATCATTACTTTCCTTCCACAGCCAAGGCAGAAATGGAGGAGATGTTTATTCTTTTGAAGCAGAATGGACGCCCAGTGGATGTTTATGCTGCAGAGTTCAACCGCTTGAGTCGTTTCGCTCCATACATGGTCGCCTCAGAGGTTACCAGGGCCAGACGTTTCCTTCAGGGGTTAGATTTTGAGTTGCAGCAGTTGATTGCATTGTTGGATTTACAGACTTTCGCACAGGTGCTCAACGCAGCGAGAGTTCAGGAGCAATTGATTAACAAGTTCAGGAGACCCCCAGTCGTTCCAGCACGTACCCACACGCCATCTCGAGGAGCCATACCGGTTCACAGGCCAGGAACGACACAAATGAAGCGTCCGTTCGTACCACAGCATCGCCCCCAGAGACAGGGTGTAGTTTGCGGCTATTGCGGTAGAGGGGGACATACCAGAAGGACTGTCGCCGTGCCGAGGGGCAGTGCTTGATTTGCGGTTCCAATCAGCACAAGATTGGCAGTTGCCCTGAGCGAGCAGAGGTACAGGGAGGTTCTGGACCGCCACAGCAGAGGCCGCAGGAGCAGAGACAACCCTTCACAGGTCGCGGTCAGGGACGGGCTTTCACCTTGACCGCCGAGCAGGCAGAGGCGTCAGGAGACGTGGTTACAGGTACTCTGCTCGTACATTCCTTGCCAGCTAGAGTACTTTTTGATTCGGGAGCATCGCATTGTTTCTTGTCTGAGCATTTCACTGATACACACTCAATACCACATGAACCACTAACTAAGGGATGGGAAATTCATACGGATAATGGCATTATAATATCTAGTCGAGAATGTAGATTATGCCCGGTTGTAGTGTGTGGCAGGGAATTCTATGCGAATTTCCTCCTAATTGGGACAGGCGGTTACGACGCAATTCTTAGGATGGATTGGATGAGCACTTTTCATGCGGTTATCGATTGTCGTGCAAGGAATGTGATCTTCCGCATTCCCAATCACCCGGAGTTTATTTTCGAGGGCGGAAGCGAATCTTTGGAGCCAGCTAAATACAGAGCAAAGCCTAAGGAGCTGACAGCTATGGAGATTGATAGGAGCCCAGCCCCAAAAATTGTTCGGGACTTTCTGGACGTATTTCCTGAAGATCTACCAGGTCTACCACCTCCTCAAATTTTGGAGTTCTCAATCGACTTGACTCCAGGTACAGCCCCAGTATCCAGAGCCCCATATAGAATGGCACCAGTTGAGTTGACGGAATTGAAGAAGCAGGTTGAAGAACTTTTGGAGAAGGGATTTATTCGGCCAAGCGCTTCACCGTGGGGTGCACCAGTTCTATTGGTAAAGAAGAAGGATGGATCGCTGCGAATGTGTATAGATTATCAGGAGCTGAACAAGGTCACAATAAAGAACAAGTGCCCAATCCCGCGCATTGACGACCTATTCGATCAGCTAAGTGGAGCCAAGGTATTCTCGAAGTTGGACCTTCGTTCTGGATATCATCAAATCAGAGTAGCAGCCGAGGATGTGTGCAAGACGGCTTTCAGGACCCGATACGGACATTACGAGTTCCTTGTGATGCCGTTCGGTGTTACCAACGCCCCAGCAATATTCATGGACTTGATGAACAGGGTGTTCGCAAAATACTTGGACACGTTTGTCGTTGTGTTTATCGACGACATACTTGTCTACTCGAAAACTCGGGAGGAGCACGCTGAACATTTGCGCACGGTCCTACAAATTCTTCGGGAAGAGAAGCTGTATGCAAAGCTAAGCAAGTGTGAATTCTGGCTCGACAAGGTACAGTTTTTGGGACATATTGTTTCGGGCGAAGGCATTTCGGTGGACCCGGCAAAGATAGAATCTGTCAGAGATTGGCCGACGCCGAAGTCAGTCGCTGAGATCAGGAGTTTTCTGGGATTGGCAGGTTATTATCGGAGATTCGTCCAAGATTTCTCAAGAATAGCGGAACCATTGACGCGGCTGACACGGAAGGACGTGCCGTTTACATGGGCAGAGGAGTGCACTCAGGCATTCGACACACTAAAGCAAAAGTTAACCACGGCGCCTATTCTTACTGTACCAGATGATTCCGGTAGTTTGGTGATACACAGTGATGCCTCAGGGAAGGGTTTAGGCTGTGTTTTGATGCAGCACGGCCGAGTGGTTGCTTACGCCTCTCGACAACTGAGAAATCACGAGAAGAACTACCCCACACATGACTTGGAGTTAGCTGCGGTAGTCTTTGCATTGAAGATTTGGAGGCACTATCTATTGGGTGAGAAAGTGGAGGTGTACACAGATCACAAAAGTTTGAAGTATGTTTTCACCCAGAAGGAATTAAATATGAGGCAGCGCCGATGGCTAGAGCTGATGGCAGATTACGACTTGGACCTTCAGTATCACCCGGGGAAGGTGAATGTGGTACCAGATGCGCTCAGTCACAAGCCAGCGGTCATGATGTTGATCGATCAGAGAAGCATTATTGAGGACTTTCAGAGACTTGAACTTGAAGTCGTTACGCCGAACGCACTCAGTCAACTTTGGCAGCTACAGGTGCAATCTTCCCTGGTGGATCGCATCAAGACTGCACAAGCGGACGATCCCCGATTGCAAAAGTTCAGAGAGGAAGTAGAAGCTGGACTGAGAACGGATTTGATTATACATGAAGATGGCTCTCTGAGATTCGGTCGCAGACTCTGCGTACCTAAGGGAGGTGTTCGAGAAGAAGTGTTGGCTGAAGCACACAGTTCAGCTTATTCTGTGCATCCGGGAAGTACAAAAATGTATCAGGACCTAAAGCAGCACTATTGGTGGAACGGAATGAAGCGGGAAATTGCGAGGTTCGTATCCAGGTGCTTGGTATGTCAGCAGGTGAAGGCGGAACATCAGAGGACAGCAGGACTGTTACAACCCCTGCCGATACCGGAATAGAAGTGGGAGCACATTACTATGGATTTCGTGACGGCCTTACCACGGAGCCTTAGGGGCAATAACGCCATTTGGGTTATCGTTGATCGCCTCACAAAAGCTGCACACTTTCTACCTTTCCGAGTGGGACAGTCGACAGAATCATTGGCAGAAAGATATATGCAGGAGATTGTACGACTTCACGGTGTTCCAGTCAGCATTGTGTCAGACCGGGACACGAGATTCTTGTCACACTTTTGGAAGAGCTTACAGGAGAGCTTGGGTACCCGCCTTAATTTCAGCACAGCTTATCACCCACAGACGGATGGACAATCCGAGCGTACGATTTAGACGCTCCAGGATATGTTGAGAGCCTGTATGTTGGACTTTCAAGGTTCCTGGGAGGACCATCTGCATCTAGTCGAGTTCTCCTATAACAATAGTTATCAGGCTAGTATTCAGATGGCTCCTTTTGAAGCACTATACGGGCGGAAGTGTCGATCCCCAGTATGTTGGGATGATGTGGGAGAGCGAAGACTACTGGGCCCCGAACTCATTGTTCAGACAGTCGACAAAGTTCAAATGATCAGACAGCGTATCAAGGCGGCTCAGGATCGACAGAAGAGTTGGGCAGATACCAGCAGAAGGGCACTTGAGTTCGAAGTCGGAGATCATGTGTTCTTGAAGATTTCCCCTACTCGTGGAGTTATTAGGTTCGGAGGTCGGGGAAAGCTTAGTCCCCGCTTTATCGGACCTTTTGAGGTGCTAGAGCGAGTAGGAGAGGTGGCCTATCGACTTGCCTTGCCTCCATCGCTAGCTGGTGTGCACAATACCTTCCACGTGTCACAGTTGCGGCGTTACGTTCGAGATGAGAGCCATGTCCTGGACCATTCAGAGCTAGTTTTGGGTACCGATCTGTCATACGAAGAGTAGCCCACTACCATTCTCGACCGCAGAGAGAAAGTGTTGAAGAATAAGGTCATTCCGTTAGTCCGAGTGTCTTGGGGCGGTCGTTCCCCAGGAGAATCCACCTGGGAGCTGGAGGAAGACATCCGTGATCGTTATCCACATCTTTTTGTTTAGTACCATGTATTCTTGCATCCTTGTCAAATTTCGAGGACGAAATTTTTGTTAAGGGGGGTATGATGTAAATCCCCGTTTTCTTCAATGAGAATCGTTCTATATTTTTCCTAGTTCCCCAAATTAACCCTATTTTTTTTCTTTTATTTATCTTGTGTGAAAATATGTTGATTAGGTTTTAATATTTAAAGTTTCTTCCAAAGCAAAATAAACACGAAGAAAATACTGAAACCTAAAACCCTTAAACCAATCCAGCCCAAAACGAGGATTTAAATTAAATAAAAACGAGCCCAAAACAAAATTTATGTATATATATATATATATATAAGACCCAGCCCACTCAATTTTTTTTTTAATAAAATCCATAAAATCATTTAGCCCCAGCCCGTTCCTTCTCAGCCCACTTCTGTTTTTATTTTTTAAAAAGGAAATTTTTTAATCGAGCCCGGCCCGTTCTTCCCCGGCCCGCCTCCTCAACCCTACCCGACGCGTTTCTTTACCTCCTCTTCCCCATCTCATTTCTTCCCGCTCGTTTCCTTTCCCTCGTCGCGACCCCCACGTCCCCGAACTCCCCACGTCGCCCTCGCCGTTGCCCACGACCCGCGACCCCCGACCACGTTTCCACACCCCTCAAACTCCCCGTGTCCAACTCCTCTCGTCACTCTCCCTCTCCAACTCACTCCTCATCTCACTCTCTACACCCACCGAGCCCCAACTTCGAAACAACCCACTGCAACCTCCACGACGACGACGACGAACCTTCCTCCGACCCCCTTCTTCATCACCTCACCCTAACCTCCTCCTAAATCCCTCGCCTTCACCCCAACAACTCAGCCACCTCACTCGATCTCCAACCCCCCTGCACATCCTCTCGGCCACCCTCTGGCACTCAACGCCGGCGAACCCCACCACGTCATCGACCATACTACACCCTCCTCGTTGTCAGTGTCTCCTCCACCTCCTCTCAAAAGTCCCCCTGCTCTCTCTCTCTCCCCAAAAAGATCCACATCTTTTCCCCTCACTGCGCACTCTCCGTGCACGTTGCCGGAGCAACGCCGTCGACCGTCGTCGACCCCAGTACACTCGTAGAGGATCAGCAAGCACTCCTCAACCTCCAGTGACTGTGCAACGACTCCGGACAACGCCGACGCAAAATACGCATTTCGATCCAAGCTCGCGAGAATCCGTTTCACGGCGTACATCGCACGTTCGTGACGCCGCTACTGCCGTACGACCTCGAGACGTTTCTAGACAAGTGTTTACTTGCTTCATGCTAAAATATTAGTGGTACAAACCTAAAATCATATAGTTATAAACTTACCGAATAACGATATATATTGTGACATATGTGTTCGATGCAAGTCTCCAATGGAAATAATTGTTTATTTTGACGGAAATGCATGTCTTCTGTTGGCCCTCATTACGATAAATGTCGTGTATAAAAATTACTGGAAAATACGATTGTTAGAGACCAAAATTGATACCTCCAAATATGCCGTTAAAATTAATATTTTTCCCGTATCTGAAAGCGAATAAAATCACCATAAATTATATTCAAACTGGAATGATGCGTTCGAGGGCTTAAATCGAAGCCGACTCGACGATCTTTAACCACTATGTAAAATTCTAATGATTTCTGTTCAGTAACCGTGATGATAATTAGATCGGAATGCGACTCTGGGCTGCAGTCCAGAGCGTTTCTGATTATTGTGTACTGTCCCAATACCTGTGTCACTGTGGTTCATGAAGTCGTATGTTACGGAACTCTACAGTAGCTTAAAGATAACTCTGTTAGCTAAACAAACCAAGTGGTTCCATTCCATTTCATCGCCGTTTGCTATTTTAAACTGTATTTAAAAGGGCAGAACGTATATCTGTCCAGAACAGATTCAGAAATGACATATTGAGGTTAAACTGTGCATAACTTTCAACGTACAGATGAGATTGAGGATCTGTCTATTGCATTGAATACTCTATTGAAAACCCTAGATTTCATTTAACTGTATCGTCGCTAAATTCTGAGCCCAACTGGGTGCAATTCGTGTCGCGAAACGGACGTTCAGTTCTGAAACTGAATTTCCAGCCGCGAGCACTTAAAATGAAACAGCTGTATCTTGAAAACCGGAATCCCGATTGAACTGAAACTAATTTTGATGAATTTTTGACTGAATGTTCTATTTATCTTACTTGTATCACTTTGTTGAATTCTTAACATATGAATTTATGAAATTTCTGGAAGATAATGACATGCCTATTGATTCATATTACCCTTAGCGTAATGATGGCATACATACATATATCATATCCCGTTCACCATATACTTAGTGCTAGTGCGTGTTAGAGTCAGTGGACATTACATTATCATGTGTGGTTTGATATTGGTTTAGGAGTGACGAGTATACCAAAGGGGAAGTGAATATTCGTGACAGTGATTGATACAGTGAACAGTGATAAAACCGTGCCATTGGTATACTTGTACACGACTAAATCAAGATCATAACTAGTGAGAACCTGGGGAAAAAGGGGAAATCAAAGTGGAAAGAGTATCGTATTTAGCGGGACCGTGTTTAGAGGATGATCATTCGAACTGTGATACTGATACATGTAGGGTAGGATCTAGCGATCCGGCTGACAGGGTTATGTCCCGGGCATGTGGGCTGTTGTCTCGGGTATGTACGAGACTCCTGTTAAACATGATCCTCCTTCCACTATGTGATTTCAAACATGACCTAGAGACCGATAGGGACACATAACATATTCTGCATCATATAGTATCATAGCGATTACTTGCATTGTTCTTACACCAGTATTACCTCATATATCTGTTTCATCTTATTATAATAATATTGTTATTGTGTCGCTCTGACGACCCGAGTATGCATGCTCAGATCCCGCGGGAGGACCAGCGCAGGAGACAGAGCTACCCTTCGAGTTCACGGAGATATAGTCTGGTGTACTTCCTATCTTTTCTGCTTTCCATAAAAGCGAACGTGAGTTTGACTTTGGTTAGTATTTGTTCTTGTTATCTGTAATTTGTGAACAATGGAATATTAATGTAATAAATTAGTGATGTGATTCCTTTACGACTGCGCTTTATTTACTGATTACCATGTAATGCTAGAAGCCGAAGTGTGACTACGGCGGGATGATTCCTTGACCGTAGGAGCATGGCTGGCCTAGTAATCCGTCGTTTTCCGTATTTTGGGAAGCGGGGCGTGACAATAGGTTTTGCTATAAGAAGTCAGATATTAAACTATCTTATAGATTTTTCAAGAGTGAAGCGATATTTCTTGTATCAGTCAATAAAAGTCTATTTTAGGTTTAACTATCCGTATATTGAAACCAAGGTTTAAAATCTCGGAATCGGTATTAGGCAGTTAATTTTGGGATCGGAATCGGTCATCTCGACTGGATCGTCTGTCTCGGATAAAAAAGAATCGGAGATTATATCATTTGACAAAACAACTTTTTTGAAATTAGAAAATTATTTGAATAAATATCAAGAGCAACTATAAACAATTTACCAAATTATTTTCCAATATATGATGTCAAAAATGGCTGTCATAATACTTGATAAAAATAACTATAATATTTTTGATATATTTCTTAGTAATTTATGATGTCAAATAATCTGTAACTTATTATTTTACCCACTAACTCATTAATGTACCCAATACTAGAACTCTACGAATCGAATGGCAAACCCATCATAAATTGGTGTCGGTCAATATCAGTAGTCATTTTTTTGGATCGGAATCGGCCATATCGGATCGGGATTGGCCGAGATTATGAACAAAGTAAATAGAAGAGAAAAGAGAGTGGAGAATATTTTCAATTTCATTCCATACCTTCACTTGGCATATAAGGCTCTATTTATAATATTTTACTGCTAAGAATAGTTTTACAATTATATACAATGTATCGAATCCCTCATTATAAACTACTATAGTTAGCCATTGACCACCATATAAATCCCTTATTTCCAGCCATATGAATTCCTTAATTTTAGCTATTATAATCAACCATTATAATTAAGCTACTATAGTTAGCCATTGACCATCATATAAATTCCTTATTTTCAGACATATGAATATCTTAATTTTAGCCATTATAATCAACCATTATAAACTACTATAGTTAGCCATTGACCGATGTACTATCTCTAGTCACAAACCCCCTCGAATTGATGGTGGGTCATCATCAATTTGCTATTGTAAAAATCATGGTGCTTCTCAGTTTGAGACTTTGTAAAGAAATCCGCGAGTTGCTCCTTGGAAGGAATATGAGGAAGTGAAATGAGACCTTGTTCAAATTTCTCATGGACAAAATGACAATCTATCTCAATATGTTTAGTACGCTCGTGAAATACTGGATTGCTTGCAATTTTGACCGCACTTTCATTGTCACAAAATAGTGAGGTAGGAGCCTTTAAGTGAATACCAAAATCCTTTAAAAGTCGTTGGAGCCAAATGATTTCATCACAGGCAGATGACATCGCCCGATATTCTGCTTCAGTGGAAGATTTAGAGACAGTAGGTTGCTTCTTCGATTTCCATGACAATAGAGAACTCCCTAAGAAAATACAATACCCCGTGGTAGATCTACGTGTGTCTTTGCATCCAGCAGAATCAGCATCACAAAAACCCTGCAACTCAGTACTAGAAGTGGTAAGATAGGATAATCCCATTGTCGGAGTGGAACGAAGATATCGAATGATACGGTGGACTGCTGTTAAATGTAATGTGCGAGGATCAGAAACAAATTGACTGATAATCTGCACCGCGTGGGCGATGTCTGGATGAGTGACGGTGAGATAGACTAAGCTTCTAACTAGTCGACGATATAGTGTTAGATCAGGGATGGGATGTCCATCTGTACAACCATGCTTCACATTCAACTCAAGAGGAGTGTCGACAATTTTATCATTTGTGAGCCTAGCTAAATCAATAAGATCTTGAGCATATTTCCGCTGACTAAGAAAATATCTGTTAGTGTTCTTAGATATCTCTAACCCAAGAAAATAAGCCGCAAGACCAAGATCTTTCATAAGAAATGATTGTTGGAGAGTCTGTTTGAATTCTTGAATACCTTGACGATTATCACCAGTAATCAAAATATCGTCAACGTAAACCAAGACCAAAATGTGCCCTTTATCGGTTGAGGAGATAAACAATGAATAATCATTATGTCACGCCCCGCTTCCTAGAGTGCGCTAAGATGGGCACGTGACATAGCCAACCATGCTACCTGTGGATAGGAAAAATCCTTCTACAGTCACATTACGGCTGTAGAGATATCAAGAACAGGAAAGTAAACTAAACTATCTAGTATATGTCCATGAGCCAGAATAAATGAGTCAAGAAATGATAATATGCGGAAGCAAAAGATACAAATAATGAAACACCTGGAAAGTAAAACTGCCTACCAACAGGATCTTCACCGCTCGGTCTAACAGCGGCAATACTCCTGATCAGTCTGCAACAAAGGTACAGGATCTGGGCCATGCAAAACCCAGACGTCAGCGCGTCATAACATCAAGCAATAATATATAAACAGAGTAGCAAGGCGTGCAAGTATGATCATAAAGCAGGCATAACAGTGATATAAATGAGAACAATGGGGTAATGTGTAGTGAGTAATCTAAACTGGTCTATTGGGTTAACTACTCTCAAGTCTTTGAAATCAATTTGATGAATCATCGATATAACTCAATAGTATCCCGTGCATGCCCGGGACCACGGTCTACAGACTCTCGGGCTGAAACCGAGACGTGCCGCTAGGCAGTAAAAGGTAGCAGGTACAGACGAGTGATGTCAGCATCATCACTCCGGGGCTGGCCTAGCCCGTAAGACTGATTAGAACAGGTATCGAACTGTTGAGTTACAAGTCAGATTTCATCATTGATTTCCCCATACCCCCAAGCTATGTATGTCAAGTCAGGTATTCAGTGACCAAGAACTAATGCCCACAGGATCAGGTAAGAGCAGATTTGTCTGGATAGACAACATGAACGGTCCGTAAGGACTACATGTCAGGTTTGTTGGCATTAGGCACAAGATCAGGTAACAGGTCAAGCCATGGTACATCAGGTCAAGTCAAGTGGTGTACGGTACCATGTCGGGTCAAGTAATATGTGTGTTGCAAGTCATGTCAGGGTGTAAAACATAATCATGGTTATACATAAACAAGCATGGGTATCAACAACACAATAACTTAGCACATGTAATAGGTTAAGCAAAATACGCAGATTAAACTACTTAGCTGTACGGTTATCTATTTGTGTTTAAGAGATGGTTCCAACATTATATGAATGCAATAAGACAGATATGAATGTTAAAATCCGGTTAAATGCACACGGGTGTCCAATAGGGTAAAACTGTACAAGGGTACCATAGATCATGCAAACAAATATTATGTGATTTGAAATATAAGTGTGGTTACGCTTATAGTTCCCAACCACATAGGGTGCAATTTATTAAACATGGGGTGTCAATATTACAGTGTTATATATTTAGGTGATCTATGGATACAATTACATATATTCTAAATGGAATGGATGCAAACGGGTATTCGAAAAGTTATAAAACTATAAATGGTAATGTGGGATGTACAACTAAGCAATATATGATATAAATATTGATATAATAATATTAATATGGATAGCATATTCAAAACAATTAATAACTATAAAAGTGGTATTGATTAACCATGCACAAGAAAGTTCCGTTCAGAAATTCAGCGTCACCCTGATTTGTAAAATAGCTTAAAAATAACAAACGTTCTCCAAAAGTGACGTGTTTTATACCAAAACAAAGATAATTCAATAAGGTTTTCATTTTTATAAGTATAAGCATCTCACGTTGTCCCTACAAAAAGTTATGAATATTCGAAGTTGGAAGTTTGCTGCTGGAATTTTCCTGGACAGCAGTTTAGAGACATTTCATTTGCATTTTATGTTATTTAAACAATTTATTTTGCAAGTAAATATTTCATAGAGTTATAGTATTCTGAGTTAGCTTCGTAACGAACTAAAGAACGTATACTAATGATTTTTCTATGATTTATAATGAATTTTATAAGGTAAGGTGTACAGTAAATTTTAGATTTGTCGCATCCGCTTTTTCAACGACGTTTCATGTGTAAACTATAATATTTTCAAATGTATAACATTATAAAATACAGATTATAAACTAATTACAGATAATAATAAGAAATATTACGACGATATATATTTTAAATGATATGGATGCAGTATAATGTAATCTAGTATGTCACAAGATAAGTTTTCATGATCTAGACTTAAAATGATATAAACGGATGCAAACGGAACATCGAAACGTTATAAAATTAAACATGGGGTACTAGATTTAAACTATAGATATGGTATTTATTTAAATAGGTATAAAATGAATTATATAGCATGTAGCAAGATTAACTTGCCTAGACGGAACAAGAACGGATGTGTACGGAACGTCCCTCGTCGGCGAAATGTCGCGACGCGCGCACGGTACACGGAACGGTTCCAAACAACGCACGAGGGTGATCACGCAAGTCAGGTACGTTCACTAGATCACTCGGATCGTCAGCGACGAGCACGGCTCCGACGGTGATCACTGGAATCAAGAAACAAGATCAAGAAAAGGAAAGAAGAAAGAAAAAGAAAAAGTAAGAAGAAGAGGTTGTGTATTAAATAAGGAAAGAAAAATTAAATAAATAAAAAATATATATAAATAGATATATGCAGAGGAGAGAGAGAGAGAGAAAGAGATTGTTGGTTTGTTAGGAAATTAGATTTAAAATTTTAAAAGATTTTTAGATTTAAAATTTTAGATAAGAGGTTTCGGTTTGTTAAAGAAATCATATGAAAATATTTAAACTAAATTTTAAAATTAAATAAATTGAATTTTGGCGGGATACAAAAATATTTCAAAACGCCCCCGGGTCGGGTCTAAAAATTCAGATTTAAAATACGAAAAATATGTGCGACTTTCAAAATTCAAAATGAATGCTCAGGTAACGAAAATGCATACTCCTAAGAACGGATGCACGTACGTGTGCGTAGCCATCCAAACACGTCCGTTTCACTGAACGGGATGAGAACAAGATGCGCGGATGCTACCGCGGGGTTAGGGTTATCATGCAGGCCATGCAATATATTTTTAAAATATTTTACGTGACTTAAAATGTTATATTGTAAAAATGCAAATACCAGATAAAATGCCAGTATGCACTAAACATGAAAATGCACCAGTCTACATAACAAGTCAGGATAATTCATAAGTATGAATCAAATAAGTTCAAGCAAGCGGGTCGGGTCGAATGCAATGTAAAATGTAAAATACTATTCGCACCCAAAACACGATAAATCAGGAAAATACCACAATTAAGGAAATACGAGAACTGGAATTGGTATAAATGAACTAGGTGGTTACACATTATAACTTTGTTGGTAACCAGCTTGTTGAAGCAATGCTTTTAGTTTAGAGAACCAAGCCCGTGGTGTCTGTTTCAAGCCATAAAGTGCCTTCCGTAATTTACAAACTATCTGAGGAGGAGCATTGTAGCCTGGAGGAGGTTTCATATAAACAGTTTTAGATAGATCGCCATTAAGGAACGCATTTTTCACGTCCATTTGATAAATATCCCAATTCTTAAAGGCGGCAACAGCAATCAAAGTACGGACTGTAGTCATTTTGGCAACTGGAGCAAAAGTTTCTTCATAATCCACACCATACTCTTGTTTAAAGCCTTGTTATAACAACCTTAAATTTCCTATAAAAAAAATTTTCAAATATTTTTTTCAAAATTCCACAAAGGGGTATTTTAGCCTGAGCACAAGATATAGGTAATTATTTTGTTTTTAATTACAAGCTACAAGAATGTAATAACTCCATTTTTAGTGTACAAGAAATTACTTTAAATTTAATGTATACTTGGAGTATTTACTCTTGCTGCTATCATTTTAAGTAATTAAATAACACAATAATTACAAGAAGGAGCTTGTAGCTCATTGGTAATACCTTGCACTGCTGAACCAAGCCACCAGAGTTCAAATCCCCTGCCCTATATTATTTTTAGATTATTTTTCTTTTAAAATTCTTGGAAGCCCAACAGTCCACAGACCATAACTCCCAAAAGTTGAACTGAACCCTAAAAAGTGAATATACCAGGAGCTACGTCAGGAGAATCCCCATCCAACGGCACCCCGACTCGGCCCGAGTCGGCCGGCGGATCGGCCGACTCGGACCGACACAGCCGGCCGGACTCGGCCGGACGGCCGAGTCGCCAACATGAAAGTTGCGTCTTTTTGCATTCTATAACTCCCTGCACACACCATTTTAATGGATCGGTTCCCGAATGTTAATTACACCTTATTTACTACAAATTTTAATGATTTTTCTTTAATTTTTACAATTTTTTTTAAAATAAAAACCTTTCACCTACCCTACCCTAGCCTACCCTATAAATAGACCCCTACCCCTTACCCTCTCATCACAAAACACTAGGTTTACTCTCTCAAAATTTTTACAAGAAGGGTGTACTTTGAAATCGAGTTCACGGGGAAGCTCTGACGGAATTCCGGCGACGTTTTTGAAACAACCGGCGACGAAGCAACGCCTCGACAACTCATCTAGTTCCCCTATACTCTTTAGTATAGATCGAAACTCATAAGTCCCATTCTTTCTTTCTTTCTACTTCTCAAAAATACGAAATTACGAAACCCGACGGAAATCGGAACAAACCGATTTCCGATTCGGTTTTCTATAAAATCTCACTTGTCACCAATTCCATAATACTTAAACTTATTCATATTGATTATTAATCACATAACAACTAATTTGGACAAAGTTTCTCACATGAAATAATAGCTTTTGCGATATCGTATTTTTTTCACTTTAATACCATAATGTTTATTTTTCTTCTTCTAATCAATTCAATCATTCCTAAACATCGCTATCTTGACCATTAAACTTGTAAAAGTCAATTTGAATAAGTTTTCACACATGAAATGATAACCTTTTCAATTTACCGTATTTTTACACTTTAATACCATCATGTTTCAATTTCACATTTAACCCTTAACTTGCTATACATTTAAAGTAGAGCACGAGGTAACGACCTACCTTCACACACACGCAAATACAACCCTAAAATGATATCATCAAAACTTAGAATACGATAAAACGAAACTTTCATTAAAATACCATAATCTTCATAAAACCATTCTTAAAGGTTTTAGATTTGTTACACTTTTAAGTAAATATTTCTTATTAGGAAAATACGATAAGTTGTGGACATCGATCGTTTATCTAAACCTGACTTTGTAGTGTCTAGGCAAGTGTGTCCAAGGCAAGTGGTTACTTAATTAGGGCCACTACTTGTAGTGGAGAGCCTCCCACTTACCTGGCACTTACCTAGCCGCAATTGGCGGTGAAGAGGCGATTTGAGGTTTCTAACGACTTGTCGTTTAGACCTTTTAGAAATAGGGTAGTTGGCTTAGGAAACCCTAGAATCTAAAATACGGAAAATTACACTTTGCAAATAAATACATTTTACTTTATAAAACCGTTTTCTAAAGGATTAGTATTTTACAATCTTTGCAAAGTGCCGCTACAACCCATTTTTGGGGAACCCGTTCGAGATCGTGAGTTTTATCGCGCACCCTCGGGCTAGTAGTGCGAGATTCAGACCTCCGCAAGGAGAATTCGGTCTCGAAAGGTTTAAAATACGATATCTTAAGAAAATGAGATTTTTGGAATATAAAATATTTATTAAAATTATTTTTGTATAAACATATGTATATTTATCATTTAAATATCTATTTTATTATGATATAAATTTTCCACCTTTTTCTAAAAAAAAATCACAAGAATAAATTTACACTAAAATACCATGAACTTCAAATAATCAATATTACAGATAAATATCTAAAACTAGGATATCCTCACTAGAAATGTCACAATATAAAATCCACTCTCATTACAACCCTAAATACGAATAATAAATACTTGAGGCGTATTTTGAAAAGTATATAAAAGTATTTTTACATAAAACCCCCTCAAGTTTTATAAGTTACCCTAAGGACCCTAACAATTGTAAGACCTTGATTCACATTTCTGATTGTCTGACTCGGGTTTGAGTCTGATTAATCTGACTTGAATATGATTCAATTCAATCCATAATCTACAAGTTTCCAATTCAATATGAACACATGAATCCATGAATACAATTATCAATTTATACAACTTGACTGAACCGAACCATAGATATATTCCTTTTACATGATTCTCAGTTATTCCATTTACATGACTCTACGGTTACAACCATTTTCTGATATCATGGTTTCGGTCAGTCAGTCAATCAATCATACAACCAATACAATTTACAAGATAACATTACAAATAAGACATCGCGGGGTTTAAGGGGTAGATTGGTACGGAAGGTGTTAAAAGTGGCACGAGACGGTAAGATTAAGACACCTAACATGAATCCAATTGCTGTTGTACCGTGGCATAAACGGTTCCTTGAGTTCCTGATACCTTAGTCTCCGGGACAAGTGAGACTTCTCTCGTATACACTGGTATCCTTCTGTACCAAGCTACAAACAACAGCGTTAACACAATACTACAAAAATATAACAATATAATACAACTGTAAAAGCTACTCTCTCTATCCCTCTTACTCTCTGTCTATTCTATTTCTTCCTTATCTTTGGGACTTACCGAACGACCTGTTCGCTGACGATATTCTATTTCTTTCTTCTTTAAATGTCGTCAGGTGGTTTGGACCCGGCGGAGATCGAACCATCTCAAGAAGACTTGGAGCAATTTACTGAAGACCCTGCACTATAGTTTCATTGTACACTTTTTCTTTCTGTACTTTTCATTTCCTGTTATGCCATTGTTTAGGCATCTTTTTATTTCAGTTGTATTTCCTTTCATATATTGTACAAAGAATGTTAATGAATAAAAGTTGCTGTTCCTTTTATATCTTGTCTCTTGTGTATTTATTTTATATTGCTTAGATACGCTTAGCGTATGTACTTCTGAGTATAAACGTAGCGGACCTCGTCGCGCCCACTTCGCCGTACACTGGGAAGCGGGGCGTGACAGGTTTTGTTGGTGGCCCATGCAGGTCAGAGCTGTATGAATCCCTATCATGCAGTTCTGGTCTGTGTGAACAACCTAAGCAATATAACACAAGAACCAGCAACTAAAACATTCTTTACAATTCATGTTTCTTGAATCTTACAAATTTCTATTCCTTGAATCTTATCATTTCATGTACTTGAATCTGTCCTAACCCAAATTTTTCTTCAGGGTTATGGATTTCTCGAACAACACCAGCACCAACGTCAATAACATACCTCCAACACTACCTCTCACACCAGCTGTTCTTGCGCCGCCTACTGAGTAAACAGTGCTACTTGAGGCAATCCGCAGCCTTCTCGAGGGACAGCAACAACTCTTGAACCGTCCCGAGAATGACGCTCCAGAGGTAAAGCAATTCAGGGCTTTACATCCCAAACAGTTCTCAGGAAAGGGGAGCCCCCTGGAAGCTGAGGAATGGGCTCAGAGTATCGAGGATGATCTAGCCACAGCACAAGTGCCAGACGTCGCTTGGGTCCGTGTAGCGAAACTACAACTCACGGACAACGCTCGCAACTGGTGGAAGGCAGAAGAAAGCCGTCTTGCGCAGCCTATTGAATGGAAAACGTTTCGCGAGAAGTTCGACGCGAAATACTTCCCTGTGACTGCCATGTTTGCTATGGAGCAGCAGTTCATTCATCTACAGTAAGGATCAATGTGGGACAAATCAGTAGATGAATACGACGCTGAATTCACCATGTTAAGCCGATTCGCGGCACATTTGATACCGACGGACGATATCAGAGCCCGTCGTTTCCAACAAGGACTGGACACGGAGATTCAGGCTGCTTTAGCCACAGAAATTTTTTTGACTCATGAGGATGCTTTGGAAGCTGCCCGCAGTTATGAGGCAGTGATAGAAGCAAGAGGTAGACCTCAGTCTGCAGGAGTCAAGCGCCCTGCCAACCAGATGGCAGGAGGAGCCTCTTCCAGGCCAACGTTCGAACCCAGGAGAACTGAAGAACCCAATCACCAGCCAAGACCACATTTCTGTTTCCATTGCAAGAGAGATGGACATTTGATAAAGGACTGTAGGCGCGCAAAAGGTCTGTGCCTAGTTTGTGGCGCGTCCAATCACAGAATTGAGACCTGTCCATATAGATACAACTCAGCTCACACACACACCAACTACCCGCAACGGCCAGTTATCCAGGCTCCTGCAACTCGTCCTGCACTACCTGCTCCACCACCTGCACAGCCTGCTCGCCAATTCCAACAGGCAATGAGGGACATGCCTAGAGGACAGAGAAACAGGCCCCAAGGGCAGAATGTGCCTCCAGCTAGAAGGAATGTACCACGGCGACAGATCTTCACATTAGAAGCCGTAGAAACCGAGACTGTAGGTCACGATAACACCGGTAAGCCTTTTTTTTCATCCTTGTATCTCTTTGTTATTTTTATACACTATCTATACTACTGTCACCAAACTTCTTTGCACTGTTACACCTTCCTTTTACAAATTTCGAGGACGAAATTTTTATAAGGAGGGTAGAATGTAACAACCCTAAATTTCCTATACAAAATTTTTCAAATATTTTTTTCAAAATTCCACAAAGGGGTATTTTAGCCTGAGCACAAGATATAGGTAATTATTTTGTTTTTAATTACAAGCTACAAGAATGTAATAACTCCATTTTTAGTGTACAAGAAATTACTTTAAATTTAATGTATACTTGGAGTATTTACTCTTGCTGCTATCATTTTAAGTAATTAAATAACACAATAATTATAAGAAGGAGCTTGTAGCTCATTGGTAATACCTTGCACTGCTGAACCAAGCCACCAGAGTTCAAATCCTCTGCCCTACATTATTTTTAGATTATTTTTCTTTTAAAATTCTTGGAAGCCCAACAGTCCACAGACCATAACTCCCAAAAGTTGAACTGAACTCTAAAAAGTGAATATACCAGGAGCTACGTTAGGAGAATCCCCAGGCGCCGCCGGCCGGACTCGGCCGGACGGCCGAGTCGCCAACACGAAAGTTGCGTCTTTTTGCATTCTATAACTCCCTGCACACACCATTTTAATGGATCGGTTCCCGAATGTTAATTACACCCTATTTACTACAAATTTTAATGATTTTTCTTTAATTTTTACATTTTTTTAAAAATAAAAACCTTTCACCTACCCTACCCTAGCCTACCCTATAAATAGACCCCTACCCCCTATCCTCTCATCCCAAAACACTAGGTTTACTCTCTCAAAATTTTTACAAGAAGGGTGTACTTTGAAATCAAGTTCACGGCGAAGCTCTGACGGAATTCCGGCGACGTTTTTGAAACAACCGGCGACGAAACAACGCCTCGACAACTCATCTAGTTCCCCTATACTCTTTAGTATAGATCGAAATTCGTAAGTCCCATTCTTTCCTTCTTTCTACTTCTCAAAAATACGAAATTACGAAACCCGACGGAAATCGGAACAAACCGATTTCCGATTCGGTTTTCTATAAAATCTCACTTGTCACCAATTCCATAATACTTAAACTTATTCATCTTGACTATTAATCACATAACAACTAATTTGGACAAAGTTTCTCACATGAAATGATAGCTTTTGCAATATCGTATTCTTTTTCACTTTAATACCATAATGTTTATTTTTCTTCTTCTAATCAATTCAATCATTCCTAAATATCGCTATCTTGACCATTAAACTTGTAAAAGTCAATTTGAATAAGTTTTCACACATGAAATGATAACCTTTTCAATTTACCGTATTTTTACACTTTAATACCATCATGTTTCAATTTCACATTTAACCCTTAACTTGCTATACATTTAAAGTAGAGCACGAGATAACGACCTACCTCCACACACACGCAAATACAACCCTAAAATGATATCATCAAAACTTAGAATACGATAAAACGAAACTTTCATTAAAATACCATAATCTTCATAAAACCATTCTTAAAGGTTTTAGATTTGTTACACTTTTAAGTAAATATTTCTTACTAGGAAAATACGATAAGTTGTGAACATCGATCGTTTATCTAAACCTGACTTTGTGGTGTCTAGACAAGTGTGTCCAAGGCAAGTGGTTACTTTATTAGGGCCACTACCTGTAGTGGAGAGCCTCCCACTTACTTGGCACTTACCTGGCCGCAATTGGCGGTGAAGAGGCGATTTGAGGCTTCTAACGACTTGTCGTTTAGACCTTTTAGAAATAGGCTAGTTGGCTTAGAAAACCCTAGAATCTAAAATACGGAAAATTACACTTTGCAAATAAATACCTTTTACTTTATAAAACCGTTTTCTAAAGGATTAGTATTTTACAATCTTTGCAAAGCGCCGCTACAACCCATCTTTGGGGAACCCGTTCGGGATCGTGAGTTTTATCGCGCACCCTCGGGCTAGTAGTGCGAGATTCAGACCTCCGCAAGGAGCATTCGGTCTCGAAAGGTTTAAAATACGATATCTTAAGAAAATGAGATTTTTGGAATATAAAATATTTATTAAAATTATTTTTGTATAAACATATGTATATTTATCATTTAAATATCTATTTTATTATGATATAAATTTTCCACCTTTTTCTAAAAAAAATCACAAGAATAAATTTACACTAAAATACCATGAACTTCAAATAATCAATATTACAGATAAATACCTAAAACTAGGATATCCTCACTAGAAATGTCACAATATAAAATCCACTCTCATTACAACCCTAAAGACGAATAATAAATACTTGAGGCGTATTTTGAAAAGTATATAAAAGTATTTTTACATAAAACCCCTTCAAGTTTTATAAGTTACCCTAAGGACCCTAGCAATTGTAAGACCTCGATTCATATTTCTGATTGTCTGACTCGGGTTTGAGTCTGATTAATCTGACTTGAATATGATTCAAGTCAATCCATAATCTACAGGTTTCCAATTCAATATGAACACATGAATCAATGAATACAATTATCAATTTATACAACTTGATTGAACCGAACCATGGATATATTCCTTTTACATGATTCTCAGTTATTCCATTTACATGACTCTACGGTTACAACCGTTTCCTGATATCATGGTTTCGGTCAGTCAGTCAATCAATCATATAACCAATACAATTTACAAGATAACAATACAAATAAGATATCACGGGGTTTAAGGGGTAGATTGGTACGGAAGGTGTTAAAAGTGGCACGAGACGGTAAGATTAAGACACCTAACATGAATCCAATTGCTGTTGTACCGTGGCATAAACGGTTCCTTGAGTTCCTGATACCTTAGTCTCCGGGGCAAGTGAGACTCCTCTCGTATACACTGGCATCCTTCTGTACCAAGCTACAAACAACAGCGTTAACACAATACTACAAAAATATAACAATATAATACAACTGTAAAAGCTACTCTCTCTACCCCTCTTACTCTCTGCCCCTCTTACTCTCTGTCTATTCTATTTCTCCCTTATCTTTAGGACTTACAGAGCGGCCTGTTCGCTGACGACATTCTATTTCTTTCTTCTTTGAATGTCGTCAGGTGGTTTGGACTCGGCGGAGATCGAACCATCTCAAGAAGACTTGGAGCAATTTACTGAAGACCCTGCACTATAGTTTCATTGTACACTTTTTCTTTCTGTACTTTTCATTTCCTGTTATGCCATTGTTTAGGCATCTTTTTATTTCAGTTGTATTTCCTTTCATATATTGTACAAAGAATGTTAATGAATAAAAGTTGCTGTTCCTTTTATATCTTGTCTCTTGTGTATTTATTTTATATTGCTTAGATACGCTTAGCGTATGTACTTCTGAGTATAAACGTAGCGGACCTCGTCGCGCCCACTTCGCCGTACACTGGGAAGCGGGGCGTGACACTTGTGCTATAAGACGAGCTTTACAATTATCACGCCCCGCTTCCCAAAATACGGGATACGAGGGATGACTAGGCCAGCCATGCTCCTACGATCAGGGAATAATCCCGCCGTAGTCACACTTCGGCTTCTAGCATTACATGGTAATCAATAAACAGTGCCTAAGTAAAGGAAAAATCATAGTTCTGTCAGTTAAGTTTCTAACGCACCGAACGGATTATCAATCGCACTTCTACATCAGAAGTTATGCTCAGATTAATTTGACAATGTAATGAACATTTCTGCAGAAACTGCAGAACACAATGACATTCTAAAATACAATATAAATATCAAATGACCGTAAAAATGCACGGGACTAATTTCAGGTGTTATATAATTAAGTTATCTACGCGGCCATATGGGGCTCCGCGCATTTTCAGTTTTAAGCAGGTATGTACAGGTGCTCAAAATTCAGTTTTCCCCGTAGAATACTACCCCGGACTGCAGTCCAGAATTGCGTTCCACATCATTTTTCAGGGTCATGGAATTGCATTATTCCAAAACTAATTACATAGGGTTATAGGCTATCTCGTTAGGTTCGATACGAGCCCTGGAACACCGTGATTAGATTTATTTTTAATTAACTACTAATTTTACAATGTGATGGGTACGGTGATTTTCAGATTTGACGTAACCAATAGGGATTTCATTTTACATTCGATGCCTTAACGATTTGATGCCGATTTCTTATACGTCACTCGTTAATATCAATCGAAACTTCTAATAATAAAACTTGGGGATTTTAGATAGGGTAAACACATCGAGCACTCGGTCCGTGTACGGGGATGCTATCTACTTATACATATACACATCATACATTATACCCATTTAAACCGTTAAACTACATTTACTAACTACATAAGTATGTAGCATGAATTGAACAAGTGAAGAGGGTTCACTTGCCTGTGATGAAGTCGATGGTATGGCAACGACGGCAACGGAAAGGGCACGACGCGGGCATGATGCGCGCTGGACTTGGCTAGATAGGAGTACTCGGGCTCAGCACTGGCGTGGAGACGGCCACGGCAGGGGGTTTCCAGCGACTCCGTCGAAGTGCTCGGGTGCAGAGGGGCTGCCGGCGGAGAGCTCAAGCGGCTCTAGGGATTGGAGCTGGTGAGTCGGGGAGCTCGGGGGCTGCAGGAGATCAGCGCAGTGGGCTCTAGCTTTGGCTAGGTCGGTTGAGGCGCGGGGGTGACGGGGTCGGAGCTCAGGTGAGGTGCAGGGACAAGGGAGTTGGGTTCGTCGGCGAGATGCAGGGGGTCAGTGTTGATGGTGGTGGGTGCTCGGTTTGGTGGTGATGAAGATGAGGCGAGGGTGTTGGCGGTTGAGGTGTTGGGAAAGAGGAGGGGGAATGTTGGGGTTATAGATGGGGTCGATGGAGAGAAGTGTTGTGGTGTGCTGGGGAGTTCGCGGCGGTGGTCGGAGCTGGGGAGTTTGGGTTGGGGTGCGTGGGTGCTGTTGGCTCGGTGTTGGAGGAGGGCCGAGGAGAGTGAGCAGGGGAGTTTGGTGAGAAAATGAAAACGATAAAGAAGAAAAGCGAAGGGAAAAGAAGGGGGAGTTCGGTTGTCGTGGGGAGGATCTTGAGATGGCGGCACGAGAAGGGAGGAGTCAAGGGGGAAGAGCAGTTGCGTGCGAGTCTCGCGGCGCGGGCGCGAGGAGTGCGGAGGTGTAGGGTGATGGACGCGAGAAGCGGGCGTCGAGACGAGCACGAGAAGCGGGGAACGTTGCGAGAGGAGTGGCGGAAAAATGAGAGGGAGTGAGGAAGAAGGAGGAAAGCGGGTCGGGTCAAGGTTGGGTCGGGTAGAAATTAGGATTGGGTTTGGGTTCGGGTAGGATAGGATTTAGTGTTTAAGATATGAATTTGATTAATAAAATATATATGAAAATGAAATAAATTTGGATTAAAAAAATCTGGAAAAATACGGATTTTTTTTTCGAAATCGGTGATTTACAATAATGATCCAAAGAACCATCAGACTTCAATTTGATTGTATACACCCATTTACATCCCACCACCGGATAATCTGAATGTGCTGGCACCGTGTCCCAAGTGTGGTTAAGCTCCAAAGCCTCGAGTTCTTCCTTCATAGTATGGCTCCATTCTGCACTTTCTGCAGCTTGCTTATAAGAATGAGGAATATATAAAGGTGTAAGTGAGGAAAATAACAAAAGACGGTCAGGTGGCCTAATTGTATGAGTGGAACGACGAAGTGGAGGAGAAGATGAAGAGATAGTGTTACCTGAGGCCGAAGTTGGTGAAGGGTGAGGCATAGGATGGGGAACTTTATTATTTTCAACTTGTGAAGTGTTGGGAAACAAAGATAAAGGAATAGTAGAGTTAACAGACCGTGAAGAATTAGAAGGATTAGAAAAATATATGGTATCTTTAAAGAATATGACATTTCGAGAAATCCTCATTCGTTTTGCTTCCCAATCATAGCAGCGATATCCTTTTTGTGTTTCAGAATATCCAAGAAAAATGCATCTCACCAACTTAGCTTCAAGTTTGGAGCGTTGGGAACTAAGAAGAAGGACAAAGCAGGTGCACCTAAAAATCCGCAATAAATTGTAATTTGGAGAGTATCCATACAGCTTCTTCAATGGAGAAACATTTCCTATCAATGGAGTTGGTAGCCTATTGATCAAGAAGTTTGTTGTTAGGATACTTTCAGCCCAAAAAAATCTTTGGCAATTTTGCATGAAAGCACGAGCTATCTCCAATGGATGTCTATGCTTTCTTTCTGCAACTCCATTTTGTTGTGATTGGTGAGGCAGCTTCGTTGGTGAATGACTCCTTCAGTAAGAAATGTTGTAAATTGTTGAGACATATATCCACCTTCCGAATCACTGCGCAAAATTTTTATTTTCTTGCCAAATTAAGTTTGTACCATTGTATGGAAGTATTTGAAAACTTGCAGAACCTCCGATTTATGTCTTAGAAAATAAACCCAAGAGAATCGTGGCCAATCATCGATGAAAAGAATATAGTAGAGTTTTCTAGTTAATGAACCAATAGGGGATGGTCCCCAAACTTCAGTGTGGACAAGATCAAAGGAAGAAATTGCATGATTCTCATTTCTTCTAAGTGGTAAACTATGAGATTTTGAAAGAGCATAATCTTCACAATTATTAATAATTCTTGACTTATAGTCAAGTTTGTCTAACAAAGCACCAGAGAAAAATAAAGAATTCAAATTCAAAACATGTGGGTGGCCAAGGCGACAATGCCAAAGCCTCCATAATTTATTTAAGGAATTGATTTCATCAGAAGGAGCAAGAAAACAAGTAGGTGAATTTGATGGTGTTTTCAAGTCCAGCATGAAGAGTTCCCCTTTCCTATAGCCTCTCCCAATCACTTTCCCAGTCTGCAGATCCTGTATAAGACAACCAGATGAAGAAAATGAGACAATACAGTTTTGTTTCATAAGCTGACTAGCCGAGATTAAATTGGCAGAAAGGTTAGGGATGTATAGGACGTTGGAAAGTGACAAGAATGGTGAATCCGGAGGTGTTATTTTCAATGAACCAACCATTGTAATAGGAAGAGTTTGTCCATTTGCAACAAATATTCTTTCATTTTTATCATATGGCATGATAGAATGAAAAACATTTAAATTTCCTGTCATGTGATGGGTGGCTCCAGAGTCTACAACCCAAGAGTTAGAGGAGGAAGTCCTACCAAAACCAGAAGTATGGAGAGCTTGAATGACTTGTTGGATGAATTCTGGTGAAAGAATAGAGGGCTGAGTAGAGTTATTGGGATTTGAATCAATCTGAGAGGGAGATGGTAAAGCAGCAACATGAAATGCAGAGGACGAAGATGCTGAAGGTTGTGATTGAGGCTTTGGAGGTCTTTACTTCATTGGGCGTTTCTTGCAATTTTCTCTCAAATGGCCTTGCTCTTTACAATATCTACAGAATAAAGAATTGCGGCATTTATTTGTTTTGCATTAATATGATAGATGCCCCATCTCATGACAATTGAAACAGTCAACCTTGCTGAAGTCACGAACTTTGCCTTTGTATGTGCTTGCAAGTAGAGCTACATCAAGTGTGGGTCCAACGGTTGAAAGAGACGTCAAACGAGTCTCTTTGGCCATAAGTTCAGGTAAGATCTCTTCCAGACTAAAACTGACATTACGAGTCAGAATAGTAGCACGAAGATGTTCAAGATCGGATCGCATTTTCATCAAAAATTGCTTACATCGGGATTGTTGCCGTAATTTTATTACTGTTTCAAGAGCTTCTTTAGGGATATCAGAATTTATCATGTCCATTTCATTCCAAATTTTTGTCATTACAGAATAAAATTCTTGAATACTACGAGATTCTTGTGATAAAAAACTTATCTCTTGTTCAAGCTGATATAGACGAGCCTTGTTGCTTTGTTTGTAAATGCGTTCGAGATAGTCCCACATTTCTTTGGCAGTGGTCAGCAGACTTAAGTTCACCGCGATAGAACTCTCAACAGACTCCATGATCCAAATCTTTATTTTGGCATTGTTGATCATCCACTTAGAAATGGATCATTGTCTACTGGCTTTGTGGTAACTCCATTGATTTAGCCCCATAAGTCTTGTCCTTCTAGAAAGTTTCTGATGTAGGATGCCCATAGAAAGTAATTTTTTCCGTCTAACTTCATGGCAAAACGATGATGCTGGTGCGACTCCATGAGAGGACCCAGGAAGAAAACTAGAGATGAACAAGAAGGAGATATCTAAATGATAGCCGGAGCGGAATCCGGATGGTCACTCAAAAGATGGTCGGAATGGAATCCGGAATGTAAGACAACTAACACTCAAGGATCATATGGCTCTGATACCATATGAACAAAGTAAACAAAAGAGAAAAAAGAGTGGAAAATATTTTCAATTTCATTCCATACCTTCACTTGACATACAAGGCTCTATTTATAATATTTTACAGCTAAGAATAGTTTTACAATTATATACAATGCATTGAATCTCTCATTTTAAACTACTATAGTTAGCTATTGACCACCATATAATTCCTTTATTTGCAGCCATATGAATCCCTTAATTTTAGCCATTATAATCAGCCATTATAAGCTACTATGGTTAGCCATTGACTACCATATAAATTCCTTATTTTCAGACATATAAATCCCTTAATTTTAGCCATTATAATCAACCATTATAAGCTACTATGGTTAGCCATTGACCGATATACTATCTCTGGTCACAGAGATTTCAAACCATGATTGAAACATCATGTGTAATTATGTCTTTTGAAGCATGTTTGCATTTTCATGTGGATGCTTGCCCACCCATGTATATATTTGTATATAGCATACACGCTCTTCGTTATTTCCATCTATTATTTATTCATGTGTGTGTGCGTCTCAGTGTGTGAGATATATAAAATTATACATGTCAGTCCCCGTGTCTTAGTGAAATCATTTCTGAGCAATGGTGAAAGACTGCTTGACCATCATGTGTGTGCATGTTTTATAAAATCATACTTGTCATTGTCCCTGTGTCTTTGTAAATCGTTCGTGAATGTGGTGTCGTGTCCATGTCCGTATTTGTGCTTCTTATGGTGCTTTGTAATGTCATGCAGCCTCTATCTATTTTAACATGCATCTTAATCAAATTAGTCCATTTTTTAATATCCGCAGAATATAGTTGTACTGATATGTGGAAAATCATGCCATCACCATCCAAGCCTCTTAAATCATAGCCCGGCAGTAGTAAAGGTTTTTCCATGTAGTTTGATTGTGTCTTACAAATATTGTTGGCAGTTAGACATGGATATGGATGATGCCGGTTGTGATGAAGAAACACATAAGCTGCAACAAAGTGAAGAACTAAAGATTACAGAATCAAATTCATTGAATCGCATACATGGTGTCGGTGGTATGTAACCATGCACTGGATTGCATTTAATAAGTTTGTTGTAAATTCTTGCAAAATGATAACTAAGTCAAATATAATACATAGCTATTAATGTTTCTATTTCAGTGTTAATTTCACATTATTATATCTCTTAAAAATAATCTACAATTTCAATTTTGAATTGTATCTTTGTTTGAACTATATGCACATGCAGATTGTTAAGTTATTATTATTTTCTTCTTCTTCTTGACTCTTTTCTTCATGCAGAGAAAAGAGATGAAGTATTTCTCACTTTCACAACCTTTCCATTTCCTCTATGTCTTGCAGTATGCTAAAAAATAAGAGATACTCCTTGTCTCAGAACTTACCCTCCTTTATTTGTAGTCTTTTTCTAAGTTTAAAGGAGCTTTGAGCAAGTTTTCCCTTATAAGAATGTCACATTGATGTCGCCCAACTCACCTTCTTTACAATTTCTTTGCTTATTCTTGCTGAAATTTCTAGTTGTTTTTATCCTGTAGGGAAAGAACTGGTTCTTTGTCCAGAGTTAAACTGCATGTTCTCAGTAAAGTCTGGATGTTTATCTGCCAGCGTATAATTTTTAATTATATTTGTTATGTTCTTACTAAAATTTCGTCGTTACCGAAGCTCTTTAAAACCTTAGTATCACTTTAGGGGCGATCATATGTTTTATGCATTGCTTTGGTGCACAGGATGTATGGATAACCTGTTTATTTAACGAATTTCTCATCGATTATTTAGGTTAAATAAAAGTCAAACGGTGTTATTGAGATTTGTTTGTTTCATTTAATTTGAGCCTTTTTTTTCCGTTGTATTGTTTTCATTGGCGACTTCTAAGTTTGAAAAATTGAGTTGGAATTTGGCAATGGAACTGTGTATCTAAATTGCTGACAAATCTGTGTCTTTGGAATTCCGGAGACCTTAATGCCTTAAACTTGCATTAAAAATCAATTTTTAACTGTTAACCATTGGTTTATGTTTCAAATTTAAAATAGAGTAGGGCTAGGGTTATGTTGACAGTAATTACCACATTCTCCCAATATTTCTATCGAGGTTTGTGCTGTTTCCCCCCCTAAAGTGTGGGGGAAGCCATTGGACAGTAATGTTGCTCCAGATCCTTGTGTCCTATAGCGTAACTAGACATACAAGAAGTGTTAAATGTACTTCTAGAGTAATCTTCCTTGCTCAACCTGCAGATAGGCTAATGCTCTTGCCTCTCTGTCCGTTTCTTATAAGATCGATCGATATTTAATTATCCTTGGCTGTAGGAAAGTCCTGTTATATTTCATTGCATGCTAAAAAAAAGCCTGGATGGCTAAAATCATTAGATTATTAATTGAGATCAGGAGGCAAGTTTGAGCTTTTGATAGAAGAAAATGATGGTAAGCCGGTGCTTTGCATGGGCATGACCATCTTTATCGAAGAATAAGTGAAAAAGAATAAAGAACAAATTTCTGATTCCATGTAGTCGGGGGCGGAGCCAGAAAAATTCCTTCTGTGTGCGTGTTATGGAATGCTGGTTTACTACAATAGAAAATGCTACATATGCTGCCTTTGGAAGCACATAATCCCAAATCTATCGTGTGATTATTTCCCACAACTTTTGCGACGGAATTTCCAAATGCAAAGCACATTTTGCTTTTTGTTGAACAAAACCTAGTGGAAATGCAATATTTGTCACAAATTTGCATTGAGAGTATATAGGAGGAGGATGTGATACTCTCTAATAAATTTTGAAATCACTTGCTACATTTAGGGGTTGTTTGTTCGCTAGGAAATGGAGATGCATGCAACATTTGTTGCAAAAAATCTCCATTTCCTATGTTTTGTTAACAACAAACTCGAGTTAGAAATGGAAATGTACATGCAAGAAGCATCAAAATCTTACAACATTTATTGGACTCATTTTGGTTGTAACTAGAGTTGCAACTTTGGGAATGGCGGGCATAGTTATTATTATGGAGTGCCATATAAGCTTTGTATATGCCATATATGCAAATTTGCAACAAATGTTGCATTTGCTTTAGTTTTTTGTTCCACCATACACAAAAAATGTTTTGGATTTGGAAATCCAATCGCAAAACTCGAAGATAACCAAACGATGAATATGTTTTTTGTGCAACAAATGCCGCAAATGCCGCATGCAACAGAACATTTGTCAACAAATGTTGCAATTCTTTTTTGTTGCTACCAAAAAATGCCCTTAATGCTGCCAAATGGGTGTGCACATGCAAGAATGTATTCCCCAATTTCCTTTTCAAATCCTTGCTTACCAAACATGTGAAATGATTTTTTCCCTCAAGCAAATGCTGCATGCAAGTAAATCCATATTTCTACCAAGCCATTCTCATTTCATCTGCATCTCAGACCACATAGAACATGTTTAAGACGATGATGCCTTAACGCCAAGCATGAAGAATAACATGAATGAGTCGAAACCGGAGGTTTACCGAGCAACTCCGAGCTGAGCGGGAATCCTTCAAGGCAGTGTTTGATTTGCCCTCATTTCCTCGTTGTAAAAGTGTACTTTTATATATGTATTTCCTGTACTCAATTAAAACTTTTCGACTATGAAGAATAAACTGATGAATAATATATAGAATGTGAGACCTGTTTAAAACCCTCGGCATCAATCTCTGTTGCCAAATTGAGGAGAGGAAATGCACTTGCATATAGTATTATGAGAAACTACAGGGGCCCCCATGCCATGCCTGGGAAGTTCAGTTTACCAGCGTTATGTCAAATTTAAGTTGAAAGATCCGTTTAACAACAGGCTTGCATTTGAGAAATCTCTATGAAATTTTACATGGGTGTCGACATTGTTGCAAGAATTTTGAGTACTGAAGTTATAGACGAACCTTCTAATTTCTTGAGCAAAGCATTTATAGTTAGAACCACCTTACATAGAAAAAGGAAACTTGTTGCAAGCTTTTACATTGAACCAGTAATTAGCCAAGCTAGTGATTAGTTGAGAAAGATTCTCACTTATAAGAGTTTTTAAGAAAAAAGGAGATGCTTTTTTGTATGTCACACTTGCCACTCTTGCTTCAATAAAGCCGCTGAAAAAAAGAAACTGTGTTAAAAAAAAGAAGAGAGGGGGATGTATTAACATCATGAAAACATCAAAGAAAATAATTTCTCATAGGGGTTTTTTTTCATTCGGCAAGACAAGGGCATGAATATTTTAGGTAGGATCCTCCAATTTTTCATGTTAAAATCTAGACTGAATCTTTTGCAATCAGTTAAGGGCTGAAGATTTATGTTATAGAAAAGTGCAAGGTGCAAATACAAATTTGCTTTAGAAGTAGGGCGGATGATAATTTTCCACATAAAAGGACAAAAATAAAAATGATTTCTATAGATGTTATGTTACCATCTAGATTGAATAGTAACAATTTATGCATGAAAATAAATACAGATGATTTATCGAAAATATACCGTATATATATGAATTACAACAAAAGTTACTAAAAACAAAATTTGAGAACAAAGTTATTATTAGCAACATATGCGGTGGATATGAATATAATTTTCCGAATTTCTTAACAAATATGAACATGTGATGCGGTTTATTAGGCATAAAGCGGTTGATTGCAAAATTCCAGGAAGGTTAAGAGGTTTTGTTAACATTTAGAGATAATAAACCACAAAGTTAGGGCATGTTTGGTTATCTGGAAGTAACGGAAGTACCGAAAGAAATCTTGAAGTAACTTCCAAAAAATATGTCATGAAAGTAAACTTAAATCCCACTTCTAGCGTTTGGTTGTATATTTTTTGAAGATGAAAGTAAAAAATGTAAGTAACTTCCTATATTTTTTTCATAAGCAAAACAAACAAAATATTTATTTTTTTAATAGCAATAAATTATTATATCTATTGAAAGTAATAAAGAGAAGTATTAAATAATTATTTTTTTCATGTTCTTTGCGCTCTATGGTTACTTTCCATCTAAAATGAGGGAAAGTAAATTTTGGAAGTAACCATGCTAAGATAATCCACATCACCATCTTGAAGTAACTTCCAAACTCTACTTCCATGTAAACAAACAACCGAAATACCTGAAGCAGGCTTATTTCCGGTATTCCATGTCACTTCCAAACAAACATGCAAGTGATGTAGAGGCAAAAAGGGGTCAAATGCAAATTATTGCAAAACATACGGGGCGGGGAGTAAAATTTTCCACGCAAAGTGACGAAAGAGCACCGGATCTGGGCGTGCAGCTTTCTTAATAATAATAATAATAATAATAATAATGTTATTTATATTTAACATGTACCTAAAAGATCATGGTAGCTTTCTATGTATTTCACCATTTGTGTACCTTGTTGCCACTTGTGAGGTGTTTCATGTTGTACAAAAAATTGGTGGTTCTCTTGAGAATGCCATGCCTGTGCGCCGCTAAAAGTTTCAGTTAGCCTCAAATCTGGGGATACTTGAAGTATATATATATATATATATGGTAGTTCCATTGTTATTAGTACTGTGTTGGTTTCCCTACTATATATTGTTCATTCATATGCTGCCTGCATGCTGGAGGGGTACATGAGAATTCAGAACACATTTCAGCCTACTCAGATGCGGACTGTGCTGGTTCTCCTAGCGCTACTTCCGGCTATTGCACCCTCACTGGAGGGAATCTTGTTACTATGAAGAATCAAAAGCATTGTGGCTCGCATAAAAATATATATTAATCCAACCATCATGGTTGCGTGGTGTATGACCATTGTCATCCTTGTCTTGCCATCATCGCTGTAGCCGCTGCCATGGTGCTAGTGACAGACTCCTCCTCAGATTTCTTCCCGACTGCTACCGTACAAGTTGCACCTAAGCAGGCCACCCTAGTTGCTGCAGCACCTCGCTGCCACTGCCATCGCCATTGCTTCCATCACCACTGAATCGCTACCGCTGCCATTGCCTCCACCATCATGTTCCAATCACAATTTCCAGCATCATTGCCTCTGAAAATACCGTGTCTCCACAATTATGTCCATACCACCATAGTCACGCCACCTCCATTAATTGGCATCATATTGTTACCTTCACTGTTTTTGTCATCGCGATCCACAACATTGTCACCTCAGTTGTATAGCTATCACCTCTACCTGCCATCGCGCGCGCCATCGTTTTCATTATTGTTGCCTCAGTAGCCATTGACATATTTTTTTTGCTGCTATAAATTATCTGTTATCCACTACTATAATAAGGGATTGCCCCTATGGATAAAAGCACAACATTTTATTGGCTCTACAGATTACTCCGTAGTTTCACATGGTTGTCCCTTTGGTGCCCTACGTTTTAATTTAAAAATATTAAAACCTAATTTGCCCTTTGGCCCTACGGAGCTGCAAACGAAGGCCCTACGGATAAGTCCGCAGGGACATATATATGAGTTCTTAATATAAAAAAAGTACAGAGAAAAGCCCCCGTTGTCAATTCCCAAAAATTCTCTCTCACTCTCCTGCACCTCGTCGCCGATCTCCCGCGTCTCGTAGCCACCGCCCTCCGCCCGCGCTCGCCACCGCCCTCGAACGTTCCCAAAACTTCCTCGTCGACTTCCTCATCATCACCGTCCGTGACTCGTCGTCGATTGCGTCGTCGACCACCGGTCTCCTCCATCGTCTCCTCCACTACCCGCTACAGGTTAGTAAATCTCAATTTTTTTACTTTTAATAATGCTTTTATTTATAATTTTGATGATGTTAGGACCAGGGTTCAGTGTTCAGGGTTCGGGTAGGGTGAGGGTTAGGGTTAGGCATCGGGGTTCAGTTTAGGGTAGAGTTAGGGTTAGGGTTAGGTTTCGGTTGGGGTTCGGTTGGGGTTGGGGTTGGAGGGGATAGGGAGGGTAGGGTTGGGGTTCGATTGGGGTTGGGGGGTTTGGGTTTGGGGTTAAGGTTCTGTTCTCTTTTTTCATTTTTTAGTGATAATTTGAAAGGGTTAGGGTGTTGATTAGGGTTAACTAGGTTAATTTGGGTAAATTGGGTTAATTTGGGTTAATTAGTGATAATTTGAAAGGGTTAGGGTGTTGATTATGGTTAATTAGGTTAATTTGGGTAAATTGGGTTAAGTTTGGGTTGATTAGGGATAATTTTTGTTAGGGTAACGATTATGGTTAATTGTGTTCAATTAGGTTAATTTAGGTTATTTAGGGTTAGGGTTTAGGGTGCACTAGTTCATTCAGTAGGACACTCGATGATAACGTAAATGTACAATTTTACCGTAAACGCAAGAAAAAATTACCCTAAACTTGAAATTTCGAACTCTTAATAACGAAACTTAAACATAAAACCTATTCATATTAAATGTTTAAGTTAAAACCAATATATGATACTCTATGATAATATGAAAATTTCATATTCTCATCGATACTCATATATAAAACTCAAAGCGCCACTTAGTCCCCATCTATCGGTTAACATACGTTCGATATTCGTCGTGATATAGAACTATACGAAAGTTGTTAAATATCGGACGGTATAACTCGGTACTAACAACCGTCGTGTATTCTATGTGACGAGAAGATTCAATCGTATGATAACCGATAGATTTGTCCCGTGTGGACAAGTTATGAATGTATAAAGCAAGCACCAGCATTCACCTGTGTTTTCATCCGTTTCGAGTTATTTTGTTGGTACTTGTCCACTGGTTCTCCGTGTACAAAGATAGATTAGATGTTCATTTCAACGTTATTTCACAGCTTTGAAATGATTATCTATTCTATTACAGTATACTCAGAGAACAGCGGGAAGGTGCTGCCGAAATTTACTCGAAACGGTTGAAAGCACAAGCGAATGGGTGTCTGCTCTATACATTCTTAATGGGATAGAAGCCTTACCCCTGACAGCCGAAACACACACATACAACACAAATATACAAAAAACGCACACACAGCACATACACATTAACAACCCTACACTTAAGCAAAATTAAAAATTGAAACACACATATATAGAATACAACTCATACATGGGTATCCTCAAATCTAACTTTGATTATCGACAATTTATTCTTTTCAACGACAAACGCACACACAATTTACGGATTTTCTCCCTTGTCAGTAACCATCTCGTTCTTAGATTTCTCAATATAGTCATCATAACCTACAATTTATATGTTATATAGTCTAACATGACCCATGAGTACGTCAGAGTTAAGGACTGGATGTATGTAGATTGGCAACAACGTATGCAACCTAAGTTTGTCGCAGGAGTTGCTGCTTTTATTGAATTTGCACGCGCACATAATAAGATCGTGATAGAGAAGATTCTCTACCCGTACGATAGATGTGGGAATTGTTTACCGCCGAAGGACGCGACCGGGACGTTGGGACGTCAGGCCTAAATTTCGGGGCAGATACTAATTGGTGCTATCCGTCCACCTCTCCGAAGATGCCAAGTTGATTTATGGCACCGTGTATTGAAGGTTTAAACAGATGCGGCCGATGTAGCAGACTTCGTCAGATTCCCCCTCGTTTGTGAGGGGTTTTTGATTGTGGGGACGCTCTTCCCTGCAGGTGCAAGCCCCTGCAGTTAATTACGCTACCGCATCGCGGTAACAACTTTCTCCTTTCTCCAGATGGTCACTTCGTGTCGTGGGTGTTTATTTTGTTTGTGGTTGCCCGTGGATTGTATACGAAGACTAATGTATGTTGTCGCCCGTAGGGCGTGGATTAGTCCAAATCCGTATTTTCTTAGATTTGGGTTTTGCTTTGGGTTTAAGGATACGTTAGCCTCATTTGAGACTAAGATCAATTTAAACGTATGTTAAGGATACGTTAGTCTAATTTTTAGGCTAAGATCAACTTAACAGGATCATTTAGATCCGACAAAAGAGCAATTGGGCTCTATTGTTTAGTTTAGGGATATTGCGGTCGATTAGTTTAAGGACATTACGGTCCGTTGTTAGTTTAAGGACATCTCGGTCCATCAGTAGTTTAAGGACATCTCGTTCCAGTTTAGAGACATCATAGTCTATAAGGTTTAAGGACGTCGTAGTCCATGGGCTTAAGGACCCCACAGTCCGGTTTAGAGACATCGTAGTTTATAAGGTTTAAGGACATCGTAGTCAATGGGCTTAAGGACCCCACAGTCCGGTTTAGAGACATCGTAGTCTATAAAGTTTAAGGACATCGTAGTCCATGAGTTTAAGGATCCTACAGTCCGGTTTAGAGACATCGTAGTCTATAAGGTTTAAGGACATCGTAGTCCATGAGTTTAAGGACCCTACAGTCCGTGAGATGTGTGGTTGTCGGGACCCGTCACCTCTCTGAAGACGTTGAAGGATTACAACGACAGATATCAGAGAAGTAAAGAGATGTACCCTTGAACCGGTGTTAATTGATTGGAAGATCTGTAGCCCAGTTTGAGACTAATATCTGTTGAATATTTGTGAGCAGATGGGCTCAGTTCAATATAAGTTGAGGACTTATGTCCCGAATTGGGCTAAGTCCAATTAAAATGTTTAACATTTTTAATTCTGGCTATTGAGCCTTTACTTGGGCTTGGCCTTTTTAGTAATGCTGAGCATTAGGTCCTGACAATTTTTGTCTTATATTAAATGCATAGCATTCTTCTGACAGTGTGCCACGTGACGCGTCAGGCGTTTTGCGCCAATTAAAGAGCGCATTGCGTATCTATCAGGTAGCGCACACGAAGGTGACACGTGTCGCGCTTAGCGCTAAGCGCTAGTTTATGAGTGCATTGCGCTTTCAATTTATGAGCGCTTTGCGCTAGTTTGGTGGTGCACCAGTGAGTGACATGTGGCGCGCTTGGCGCTGAGCGCCAGCCCATGAGCATAGTGTTCTGTTTTAAAAGCGCAAAATGCAAGTAGTATCTATGGTTGACACGTTGCGCGTTTTGGCGTTGAGCGCCGGTCCAAGGAGCGCAAAAGCGCAGTTCATGAGTGCAAGGTACTGTTCAGTAGCGCAAAGCGCATCTGATCAAATTTATGATCAGAGAACAAGTTTATGTTCTTCTTTTAAAGGAGGCTTTGCCTCAAGATTTAAGAACAAAAGTTCTTATTTTTGAAAGGGCTCTGCCTTTGTTGATCAAGGATTTGTATGAAGAATATGTTCTTCTTTATTATGTGATGAGATCTTTTGATCTTTTTTCTTTTTATCAAAGACCTTGGTCTTTTGTAGATCCGTGATCCTTTAAGAAGATAGTTCTTCTTTTTTTTAATGAGATGATTTCATCTCTGTTGTTCAAGAATTAATTCTTTACCTTCAAGAAATGATCTTCTTTTTTTAAGAGCTTGCTCTTCTTTCTCTTTGAGTTTTTCTCAAAATTTGCAGGAGGGTTTCTCTATATGAGACTTGAAGTCTTGGGGCCTTTATATAGGGCCAATTGATTTGTTAAATCAGTTTTAAGAGATCTTTCTCTAATTGATTTGGGAATATTTCCCACCGTTGGATCTTTGATTCTAGGGCTTCTGCTTTGCAGAAGATAATTTTCTTATTTTAATAAGATTGGAAAGATCTTTCCATAATAGAATTTTAATTCTGATTAATTAATAATTTATTATTATTAGATCTTTTGATCTAACGGTGGGGAATTTTTAATTCCAACGCTGGCGCACCTTGTGCTAGCGCACCTACGTTCGACACGTGGCGCGCAACGTGGCGCGCAGCGCAACGTGGCGCTAGCGCACCCGTTTTTGACACGTGGCGCGCGGCGCAACTGCGCTAGCGTACCAGTGTTTGACACGTGGCGCGCGGCGCAACTGCGCTAGCACACCCGTGTTTGACACGTGGTGCGCAGCGCGCCTGGCGCTGGGTTTGAAGCGTTGCTTCAATTTTTGAGTTTTGAAATTTTAAAACAGAGTTTTGCTCTGATTTGGGGGTGCGCTGCCTAGGGCGCAGCGCACCTGGCGCTAGCGCGTCTGTGTCTGACACGTGGCGCGCAGCGCGCCTAGCGCTGAATTTGAAGCGTTGCTTCAATTTTCAAAATTTGAATTTTAAAACAGAGCTTTGCTCTGATTGGGGGAAACAAATGCCCTCCCCACAGTTGCGCTCACGTGGCGCACACGTGAGTGCAGCGGTGGCAACATCTGAGCCCTTGAATCAACTCAGAAGTTGAAGAGGTGGTTCAATGCCTATAAATAGGATATTTGGTCTCTTAGATGATTATCATCTTCTTTCTTGAGAATTTTTATTCAGAGCCTTGCTCTTCAGTTTAAGAACTTTTCAAGAGTCAGAACTCTACCAAAACTTAGGTAAAGTTTAAAATTTTAATAAATTAGGGTTTTTACCCATTAAAAGAGCCTTGCTCTTCATAGATCTGTGATCTAAAATAACCCTTTTAGGGTTTCATTAATAGAGCCTTGCTCTCATGAACCCATAGATCTAAACAGATCTTTTCTTGGGGTTTCTTAGCCCACGAACAGAGCTCTGCTCTTTGATAATATGTAGATCTCTTGATCTTTGATGAAGAACTCTTAAGAGTTTTTCATGGATCTTGAAGATCCCAGAATTTTTAATTCACAAAAATTAATTTTAATTAATCCTTGATGGATTTTTCCATCATCATTACAGAGCCTGGCTCTTTAAGGAATTTTATTCCTTCATGATCAGAGTGTGACCGTGTCACTCTGTCATAGAGCTTTGCTCTCAAAGGGAGATTTTCTCCTTTTCCCGAGGGATTTCTCATTCAATGAGAATTTCCTTGAGAATTTCCTCATTAATTAACAGTCTCATCCAATGATGAGGCTGTTTTTATTAATAATTTTTAATCGATGAATTGTCATCTAGATTTTGTGGGTCCCCTTTTGGTCCCCCTTTTCACTGCATTGCAGTGTGGTGCAACTTTTAAAGTACCGAGTGTTAGAATTTTAAAATTAAATTATAGCATTGACAGTCGATGTCACGCCCCGCTTCCCAGAGTACGCAAGATTGGGCACGTGACATAGCCAACCATGCTACCTGTGGGTAGGAAGTATCCATCCACAGTCACATTACGGCTGTAGAGATATCAAGAACAAGATAAAAAAAATCTATCTAACACATGTCCAAATCCAGAATACAAGAGTCAATGATAAATAAGTGCGGAAACAAATGATCCAATACAATAATAGAAAAGTGCGTCCCATAATGCGGGCTCACATCTGGAAATAAAATGCAAGAAATAAACTAATCACTACAGAACTCACAAATCAGCCTGCTGGCTGAAGTACTCCTGCTCGGTCGGCGACAGTGGTAAAGAATCTGGGCCATGCAAAACCCAGACGTCAGCGCGTCATGTCAACCAATAATATAATATGAACATGGTAATAAGCAATGCAGAAATAGACATGAATAAAGCAATAGTATGAAACAATCAGTGCAGGGTAGTGTGCAGTGGGTAACTAAACTGTTCTATCGGGTTTCCTAGTCTAAAGTCTTTGAAATCAATTCGAGTAATCCTCCATGTAACTCAAAGGATATGTCCCGTTAACCCCCGGGACCACGGATCAGGAAGATGGGAACCAATAATGGTTCTGTCCCGTTGCCCCCCGGGACCACGGATCAGGAATGTAAGAGTCACGAATGGCTCTGTCCCGTTACCCCCCGGGACCACGGATCAAGTAATACCCTTTTAAGTTACACTTTAGATTACCCGTTTGATTTCCCCATACCCCCAGGTTATGTGTGTCAGGTCGGGTATTCAGTAGTCAAGGACTAATGCCAACACAGGATCAGGTAACAGGTCAGGTTTGTCTGGATAGACAACAGGAATGGTCCATGAGGACTCCAAGTCAGGTTTGTTGGCTTTAGGCTTGAGATCAGGTAACAGGTCAGGCCATGGTACATCAGGTTAAGTCGATAGTAAAGGGGACCATGTCCGGTGCATCGGTATATATATATGTCATGTGTAGCAAGTTCAGGTCAATATGTAACACAATCGAGGGTGTGCTCACAACAGGCATAAAATCGAACAAGGAATAGCAGCAGGAAATAAACAATGAATTTAACAACAATAAGCAATTTATTTAATCACATTAGTGCATTAATATGGTGCAGTCGTATTGTCATATTAACAGGTTTGAGCACCCTTGCGGTGCAATAAGTCACATGACTGCGCAATACTGTTATATCAATATCAGAATATAATAGAGCTACAAGTGTAAGGTTACCGTCCTTTAAACGGTAAATGTGATTAACGGGTAACTTCGTTATTAGGGTTAAGTGGCAAAATGCGGTTTAGGTTAACTGTATCATGATATAAGTCATATTTCGTCCAAATGAGAAAAGTAACTACACCTAGTTAATTTTTGCAAGTTTAATGAGTCAAGCACACTTAATTTGTATAGCATAGCATGTAGCAAGTAATACTTGCCTCGACGGTTCGCGAACCGGGAAAAACGGACGTAGCGTCGGCGGAAAAACACGTGACGGACGCACGGTTCACGGATCGAGTCCAAACAACGAACAGTGGGACCACGCGGACCGGGGTACCTTGCTGGAATGTCGGGCCAAGTCGTCGGCACGGCCGGATTCCGGCGAACTGCCAAAACAGCGACAAAAGTTAGCAATACACGCACGGACAAAAATCAACCAGCGAGGGGAAAAAGGAAGGGGGAAAGTGAAGGGAAGCTTACCGGGGTTGCAGGGGTCCCGATAGCGACGGGGTCGACGGCGATGGGGCGCCGGCGAGGAACAGTGAACGTGGAGGAGAACTGCCGACCACGAATTTCGTTAACAGTGGAAAGGAAACAGAAAGGGAGAGAGGAATAAGGTGATCTCACTGAGGGGGTGCTCGCGAGGCCGTGGACAAGAGGACGGGGTCACCGGCGGCAACAGGCGGCGGTCCGACGGTGTGCAGGGGATGTGCAGGCGGGGTGAGCAGGTGGTCGGGATGGTGCAGAGTGCGTGGTGGTGGAAGAAGGAAGGTGTGGGCGAGGCGAGGCAGAGGAGTCGACGGCGCTGGTGATGCTGGCGCCGGCGTCGGGGCCGCGGCGGCAAGGAAGAGGTGGCTAGGGTTGAGAGCGAGGCCCGTGGTGGGTTGCAGGTGCACGGGGAAGAATAGCGAGGGTCGTGGTCGAGACGAGGAGGCGCGGGCGAGGGTGGCGGTGGTGCCGGCGACGAGGTTGCGGCGGCGACGGGGAACAGGGCGGCTAGGGTTCTCGCGAGGGCTCGTGGGTTCTAGGAAAAATTTCTCGGGGAGGAGGACGTAATATATAGGGGTTAGAGAGAGAGAGAGGGTTAGAGAGAGAGAGAGAGAAAGAAAAGTAGAGAGATAGAGATAGAGAGAGATAGAGGTAGAGAGAGATAGAGAGAGGGAGGCGGGGCCCACGGGGGTTTAAACCCCTCGTGATTGGCCAGGCGAGAAGAAGAAAGAATTTTGAAAAGATTTCTTTAAAGATTAAACGAATATATATGTAACAGATTAATGTTTAGAGTATATATTATAGTTTTAGGATATTTAATTAAATTGGGATTTTGGCGCTAAATGAAACATTTTCAAATCGCGTCCGGATTGCGCCCAAATATTTGAAATTTAAATAATAGGATTTTAAGCGGGTTCCAAATTTTAAAATGAAATGTTTTATGATTAAAAAGCATGCCCCCAAGTCGGACACTTGCACGCGCGCGTAGCCGTCCAAACTCGTCCGTTTCACCGAACGGGATGAAAACTCGACGCGCGGACGCTACCACGCGGCTACGGGTGTCGAGTAGGCAAATATGGATATTTTTAATTTCATTTTAGGTGCTAAAATTTGTTATATGCAAAAATGACTTAGCCAGTTAAAATTTTGCAGTAAGATCCAAACAAGCAAGATAAATGAAATGAGCAATGTCGAACACTCAACCAGTAACAGAAATAGTAGTATTGGGCTCGGGTGTTACATCATACCCAACTACAAAAAGAATTTCGTCCTCGAAATTCCAAGAATACAAGATAGAAAACTACGGGAAAGGTGAGGGAACTTCTGCCGGATCTCGTCTTCTCGCTCCCAAGTGGATTCTCCATGCGATCGATTACCCCAAGAAACTAGCACAAGGGGGATAACCTTGCTCTTAAGAACCTTTTCTCTTCGATCCTTGATTTCAACCGGTTGCTCCTCAAAAGTTAGGTCCTCCCGTACAGTTAACTCCGAATGATCCAAGACGTGTGTTTCATCTCGAACATACCTTCGTAGTTAAGATACATGAAACACATCGTGCACACCTGCCCAGGACTGTGGTAACGCCAAACGGTACGCTACCTCTCCAACACGCTCCAATGTCTCGAAGGGTCCAACGAATCGAGGACTAAGCTTTTCCCGACTCCCAAAACGAAACACTCCTCTAGTTGGTGATATCTTCAAGAATACCAAATCACCCACGGCGAACTCTAGAGGTCTTCTTGACGTGTCAGCCCAACTTCTCTGTCTGTCTTGAGCTGCCTTCATACGCTTTCTGATGGCGTTAACCTTCTCAACGGTCTGTACTTCCAAATCTGGTCCCAATAATCTTCGTTCACCAACATCATCCCAACAAACGGGTGAACGACACTTACGACCATACAAAGCTTCAAACGGAGCCATCTGAATAGTCGCTTGGAAACTATTGTTGTAGAAAAACTCCACCAAGTGTAGGTGATCCTCCCAAGAACCCTTGAAGTCCAACACGCATGCTCTCAACTATCTTCAAGAGTTTGGATCGTTCTCTCCGACTGACCATCAGTTTGAGGATGATAAACTGTGCTAAACTTCAATCGAGTCCCCAAACTTTCCTGTAAACTCCTTCAGAAGTGTGATAAGAACCGAGTGTCCCGATCGGACACGATGCTCACCGGTACTCCATGCAATCTTACAATCTCCTGCATGTATCGCTCTGCCAAAGTCTCCGTTGATTGACCAACCCGAAAAGGAATAAAGTGAGCTGCCTTGGTCAACCGATCGACAATCACCCATACTGCATTGTTGCCCCTTGGACTCCGCGGTAAAGCCGTCACGAAATCCATGGTTATATGTTCCCACTTCCACTGAGGAATCGGAAGTGGTTGCAACAAACCAGCAACCCTTTGGTGTTCAGCCTTGACTTGCTGACATACCAAGCACTTAGCCACGAAGCGAGCGATCTCCCGTTTCATGCCTTCCCACCAGAAATGCTGTCGAATATCTCGGTACATCTTTGTACCTCCTGGATGTACAGAGTAAGCTGAACTGTGTGCCTCCTTCATAAGCTCTTCACGAACATCCCCCTTTGGCACACACAAACGGCTACCATACCTCAACGAACCATCTTCGTGGACCAGTAAATCTGTTCGTAGTCCGGCTTCAACCTGCTCTCGAAACTTTTACAGTCTAGGATCCTGCGATTGTGCCGCTTTAATCTTCTCAACCAAGGACGACTGTACTTGCAACTGCATCAACTGTCCCGTAGAATGTGGTTGCACAACCTCCAAGTCAAATCTTCGAAAATCCGCAATGATCTCCCTCTGTGTAGTCAATACCCGAATCGCTGGTAACCGACTAAGCGCATCCGGCACGACGTTAACTCTTCCCGGATGGTACTTAAGATCAAGGTCGTAGTCGGCCATCAGCTCCAACCATCTGCGTTGCCTCATGTTCAACTCCTTCTGAGTGAACACATACTTCAAACTCTTGTGATCTGTAAAAACTTCGACTCTCTCGCCCAAAAGGTAGTGTCTCCAAATCTTCAAGGCGAAGATCACAGCCGCAAGCTCCAAGTCATGAGTCGGATAATTCTTCTCATGGGTCTTCAGTTGTCTTGATGCGTAAGCTACGACCCTACCATTCTGCATCAAAACACATCCCAATCCCTTTCCAGATGCGTCGCTGTGAATCACCAGTCCTCCGGAATTGTCTGGCACGGTCAGGATAGGGGCGGTTATCAACTTCTGCTTCAACGTCTCGAAAGCCAATGAACATTTATTCGTCCAAACCAATGGTACTTCCTTGCGCGTAAGCTTGGTCAACAGTTCCGCCAAACGAGCGAAGTTCTCCACAAATCTCCTATAGTATCCGGCTAAACCAAGGAAACTTCTTACCTCAGCCACATTTCTTGGAATAGGCCAATCTCGAACTGCTGCAATCTTTTAGGGATCGACGGCGATTCCATCGCCCGACACAACATGCCCCAGAAATTTCACTTCTTCCAGCCAAAATTCGCACTTACTCATCTTCGCATACAATTTCTCCTGTCTCAGCGTCTGCAGTGCGATCTTCAAATGCTCAGCATGCTCCCCCAAACTCTTCGAGTAAACCAGAATATCGTCAATGGATACCACAATAAACTGGTCCAAGAATGGTGAAAAGATTCTGTTCATCAAATCCATGAATATTGCCGGCGCATTCGTTACTCCGAAGGGCATCACTAGATATTCGAAATGCCCATAACGAGTTCGAAACGCCGTCTTGCAAATGTCTTCTGCTTTCAATCGGACCTGATGATATCCGGATCGCAAATCCAGTTTCGAGAATACTCTCGCGCCACTAAGCTGCTCAAAAAGTTCTCCAATGCGAGGGATCGGGTACTTGTTCTTAATAGTTACCCAGTTTAATTCCCCATAATCAATGCACATCCTTCTCGCGCCATCCTTCTTCTTTAGTAGAAGAATTGGAGCTCCCAAGGCGAGTTGCTGCTTCGAATCCAACCCTTCTAAAGCAATTCACCAACTTGTTTCTTAACCTCTTCCAATTCCACTGGGGCCATTGGATAACAAGCTTTAGATACTGGCGCTGCACCAGGAATAAGGTCAATCGCGAACTCCACGTCTCGCTTCGGCGGTAAGCCCGATATATCTTCAACTACGTCCATGAAATCGCGGACCACCACCGGTTCTTCACAACCATCAACTTCCATAGCTGCAAGCGCACCGTTTGTCGGCCTAGCCCTAAACTCGACTGGCCCGATAGAACTGCTTCCTCACCGCAACTGCTGTCTGCATCGTTGACCGCGAAAGGTCCAGCGAAACCACTGAGTCTCGTCCATTCTGCTGCATGCGCGTCCACGGGTGCTCCATCCTGCCTTAGTCCGATTAACTTCTCTTCCATTTCCTCCCATACGGTCCGCGGGAAGAACTTTCCAGGAAACTCCTAGGAAAAAAAAAACCGCCTAACTGATCGGCTTGGGCAAGCGGGCCTCTTCCATCAGTCCCCACTCTCGGCCATAACCCACTAGCTGAGTGCGCACCACAACAACTCTTTATCCTCTGGGATCTGTGCCGCAATCAGCAAATTCTCCGTGTCCACTAGCCACTGCTCGGCTGACAGCGGCTCCTCCAGACCAGTGAAAGTAGTAGGACCCAAACGTCTGAAATCTGCCACGGTCCCTACCCGGTTAACTGGTTTCGCTCCAGCGTTGTTTACAGACTGCCGAATGGCCTGCAAACCCTCCTGAAATGGATCTGCTTGCTGCTGGATCAGCTCAGTATGCCTCTTCTGATTTTCCAGCATTCCTCTTATCACTCCAAGCATGGCGGCTTTGTTCACACGCCTCTGGTACGTCTTCAACTTCTTACCTGCCATAATCCTGAACTCAAAACACCCAACATTAGCATGATGATAGATTCTGAATATGGATCAAGGCTAGAACTCCAAGATACTTAAATAGAGTACCGCATTGTAACTATGCCGCGGTATCATAGCCATAATTACTTAACTCCACCCAAGTCGCCCAAGTCCTGGGGATAACAAGAAATCAGGTTTTCGAGTCGACATGCAAAGTAAGTTTGCACGTCGTAAAAGATATAATCAGGAAGAATGTGATTCAAGAATGGTAAAACGGTCAAGGTGGCAGGACATGTTTCCTAAGCACGGGTATTCCGATTCGTGTATTGGGTACAATACCCAACTACAAAAAGAATCAACCCGACTATCCTATTCTCTGATACCAAAAGAACCATGTCACGCCCCGCTTCCCAGAGTACGCAAGATTGGGCACGTGACATAGCCAACCATGCTACCTGTGGGTAGGAAGTATCCATCCACAGTCACATTACGGCTGTAGAGATATCAAGAACAAGATAAAAAAAATCTATCTAACACATGTCCAAATCCAGAATACAAGAGTCAATGATAAATAAGTGCGGAAACAAATGATCCAATACAATAATAGAAAAGTGCGTCCCATAATGCGGGCTCACATCTGGAAATAAAATGCAAGAAATAAACTAATCACTACAGAACTCACAAATCAGCCTGCTGGCTGAAGTACTCCTGCTCGGTCGGCGACAGTGGTAAAGAATCTCCCCCATCGGGGAGTGAAATAGAACATGAAACCGGGTTCGTTCTATTCCGCCTCTCTTCCTACCAGTTTCGAGGTTTTCCTACAAGGTAGTTGACTTTCGCAAGAAAACGCCATGCAAAACCCAGACGTCAGCGCGTCATGTCAACCAATAATATAATATGAACATGGTAATAAGCAATGCAGAAATAGACATGAATAAAGCAATAGTATGAAACAATCAGTGCAGGGTAGTGTGCAGTGGGTAACTAAACTGTTCTATCGGGTTTCCTAGTCTAAAGTCTTTGAAATCAATTCGAGTAATCCTCCATGTAACTCAAAGGATATGTCCCGTTACCCCCCGGGACCACGGATCAGGAAGATGGGAACCAATAATGGTTCTGTCCCGTTGCCCCCCGGGACCACGGATCAGGAATGTAAGAGTCACGAATGGCTCTGTCCCGTTACCCCCCGGGACCACGGATCAAGCAATACCCTTTTAAGTTACACTTTAGATTACCCGTTTGATTTCCCTATACCCCCAGGTTATGTGTGTCAGGTCGGGTATTCAGTAGTCAAGGACTAATGCCAACACAGGATCAGGTAACAGGTCAGGTTTGTCTGGATAGACAACAGGAATGGTCCATGAGGACTCCAAGTCAGGTTTGTTGGCTTTAGGCTTGAGATCAGGTAACAGGTCAGGCCATGGTACATCGGGTTAAGTCGATAGTAAAGGGTACCATGTCCGGTGCATCGGTATATATATATGTCATGTGTAGCAAGTTCAGGTCAATATGTAACATAATCGAGGGTGTGCTCACAACAGGCATAAAATCGAACAAGGAATAGCAGCAGGAAATAAACAATGAATTTAACAACAATAAGCAATTTATTTAATCACATTAGTGCATTAATATGGTGCAGTCGTATTGTCATATTAACAGGTTTGAGCACCCTTGCGGTGCAATAAGTCACATGACTGCGCAATACTGTTATATCAATATCAGAATGTAATAGAGCTACAAGTGTAAGGTTACCGTCCTTTAAACGGTAAATGTGATTAACGGGTAACTTCGTTATTAGGGTTAAGTGGCAAAATGCGGTTTAGGTTAACTGTATCATGATATAAGTCATATTTCGTCCAAATGAGAAAAGTAACTACACCTAGTTAATTTTTGCAAGTTTAATGAGTCAAGCACACTTAATTTGTATAGCATAGCATGTAGCAAGTAATACTTGCCTCGACGGTTCGCGAACCGGGAAAAACGGACGTAGCGTCGGCGGAAAAACACGTGACGGACGCACGGTTCACGGATCGAGTCCAAACAACGAACAGTGGGACCACGCGGACCGGGGTACCTTGCTGGAATGTCGGGCCAAGTCGTCGGCACGGCCGGATTCCGGCGAACCGCCAAAACAGCGACAAAAGTTAGCAATACACGCACGGACAAATATCAACCAGCGAGGGGAAAAAGGAAGGGGGAAAGTGAAGGGAAGCTTACCGGGGTTGCAGGGGTCGCGATAGCGACGGGGTCGACGGCGATGGGGCGCCGGCGAGGAACAGTGAACGTAGAGGAGAACTGCCGACCACGAATTTCGTTAACAGCGGAAAGGAAACAGAAAGGGAGAGAGGAAGAAGGTGATCTCACTGAGGGGGTGCTCGCGAGGCCGTGGACAAGAGGACGGGGTCACCGGCGGCAACAGGCGGCGGTCCGACGGTGTGCAAGGGATGTGCAGGCGGGGTGAGCAGGTGGTTGGGATGGTGCAGTGTGCGTGGTGGTGGAAGAAGGAAGGTGTGGGCGAGGCGAGGCAGAGGAGTCGACGGCGCTGGTGATGCTGGCGCCGGCGTCGGGGCCACGGCGGCAAGGAAGAGGTGGCTAGGGTTGAGAGCGAGGCCCGTGGTGGGTTGCAGGTGCACGGGAAAGAATGGCGAGGGTCGTGGTCGAGACGAGGAGGCGCGGGCGAGGGTGGCGGTGGTGCCGGCGACGAGGTTGCAGCGGCGACGGGGAACAGGGCGGCTAGGGTTCTCGCGAGGGCTCGTGGGTTCTGGGAAAAATTTCTCGGGGAGGAGGATGTAATATATAGGGGTTAGAGAGAGAGAGGGTTAGAGAGAGAGAGAGAGAAAGAAAAGTAGAGAGATAGAGATAGAGAGAGATAGAGAGAGGGAGGCGGGGCCCACGGGGGTTTAAACCCCTCGCGATTGGCCAGGCGAGAAGAAGAAAGAATTTTGAAAAGATTTCTTTAAAGATTAAACGAATATATATGTAACAGATTAATGTTTAGAGTATATATTATAGTTTTAGGATATTTAATTAAATTGGGATTTTGGCGCTAAATGAAACATTTCCAAATCGCGCCCGGATTGCGCCCAAATATTTGAAATTTAAATAATAGGATTTTAAGCGGGTTCCAAATTTTAAAATGAAATGTTTTATGATTAAAAAGCATGCCCCCAAGTCGGACACTTGCACGCGCGCGTAGCCGTCCAAACTCGCTCGTTTCACCGAACGGGATGAAAACTCGACGCGCGGACGCTACCACGCGGCTAGGGGTGTCGAGTAGGCAAATATGGATATTTTTAATTTCATTTTAGGTGCTAAAATTTGTTATATGCAAAAATGACTTGGCCAGTTAAAATTTTGCAGTAAGATCCAAACAAGCAAGATAAATGAAATGAGCAATGTCGAACACTCAACCAGTAACAGAAATAGTAGTATTGGGCTCGGGTGTTACAGTCGATTTCTGTCCCCCCTTTTTGCAGGCAACATGTCTTTCGATACTTCGTTTCCGTTCGTTCGTTCAGAGGGAGGATTTCCGAGAGCACCTGTAGACCGGGAGGTCCTAGCTTTGATCAGAGACCATGATCCGGAACATAAGAATCTTCACCTCTGGGGGTCATGGTACAATCAGATTATCAGGGGTCGACAAAGCTTTTCGTGCGCGGTACCCTCGGAGCCCATCTTGGCGATCCATTACGCCAACTCACTCCCGGTGAACTACGCCGTGGAGATGGTTAATTGGACTTCAGAAGGCCTTCTTCAGCCCGCTATAGCTTCGATTCCCGTTCAGCCTCCCATGGTTTTAGATACCTTGGGACGCCGTATTTGTCAAGGCGAGGCGCGGCCGTGAGGGCAACCATATAATATAGGACTGATTCCTCGTCATCCGACCGGTTATCTGCAATGGGCCCGCTACATTCTGTCAGCGAAGAAGTCGCAGTTGTTGAGATTTGGGTTGTATACCGCCGTTTATACTTCTCTTTTCCAGTATCCTACGCTTCCCACCTGGTGGGTTAAGGCCTTTTTGGAGCAGTGGAATATCCCTACTCACACCTTCCTTTCACTGGACCGGGAAGTGTCAATCTCCTTAGAGGAGTTTGCAGAAGTTTCTGGCTTGCTGGTCATAGGGGAGCATTATGAGGAGCTGCTTCCCACAGACGAATACGTTTTTGGTGCCAAGCCAGTGATAATGGGACTTATTCCGGTGAATGCCGTTCAACACCAATTTCCTGGTTTGATCAAAGTGTTGAATATCTACGAGGGACTTTTCCTCGAATCTGGGAGCCGCGGGGTTAGTTTCGAGGATTTCATCGCTCGCTTTCTCCACCCGAAAGTCCTCTTGAAGGAAGCTGTTAAATTTGCTACGCTTGACGACCCTTTTGGCTTAGGTTTAGACAACCTGCCAACGATGGAGGTAGATCAGAAGAATTTCTTCCTTCCCAACTCTCCAGTTGTTCCTTTTGCAGAGATTGCAGTCCCTGGGATGGATGAGGAAGCATTCTTTTTGGGATTTCTTAGGCTATGGTTGAGCTGGTTCGCGCTCTCGATGCACCTTCGCCGTATGAGGCCATCTGTCTTTTACCCGGCTCACCGGATGACTATTGGGGTGAAAGTGGCTGTCGGGGTCGCCGGCTTAGCCTATTTGTATTACGGCTTTAGTTAAGCGGTGGATACTACTGAACCCGGAGTACAGCATGTGAACTTCTCGATGCATTACTTCATGTCATGGCTCGAGCTACATGCACTTGGCGTTTTTGGTATCCATAGAAGGCCTTCATTCTATGACAAGTGCAGCTTCCCCCGGATTATGCGATTAGTTGGCGCCTCAATTGTAAATCCGTCATCGCGGGATGCTAGAGGTTTGCTCCTTCGTCCCCGCACGGTTGGAGACGGGATGACCTTCACCGACAAGGTGTTAACCGTCGGAAAAGAGTCTGCCACAACGGTGCGGCTATTGCAGGATATTTTCAAAGATGGAGCCTCAGTTTTGACAGCTCGGGAGATCCTCCATTTATATTCTATCAGACCGGGCTTCCTGGTATTTAGGCAAAATGATGCGGAGCTTTTCATGAGATATAATCCGCATCGTTTTTCCCAACAATTGAGCTAAAATCAAGGAGTGCCGCTAGAAGCTTTCTTGTTGGAACCCACTGCCACTGAAGAGGGGATGCGGAGTGCGCTGCATCACTTCATGCGTTTGAATACGGGCTCTTACTTCTTTATCAGCGAGCCGAGTTGCGTCCCACGGATCCTTAATGTGTATACGGCATGCTACCAGCATTCGACGGGCGCCGTTATTAAGGAAGAAAGGCGGTTGCTGCTTGATCGCAAAAGTGTACCTCCTGCCAGTGATCGAAAAATCCCTTTGAAGCGACGGACCACTGTCCCCCCTCCGCTAAGAGAAGTCGCTGCAGTCGAGCCTCCACATGTGCTAAGCTCTATACGCGGGTTGCCCCGTGCTCCTGTAGAGACGGTGGATGTACCATTGGTGCCCCGTGCTCCCGCGGAGACGGTAAACGTAGCTTCACCCGAATCTGGCGTGGGCTCGGATATCGGGACTCGTCGCCCCAAGGTGCCCACCAAGCGTTAGCTCGTGCTTGCTGCGACTGGAGCTCGCGTTAAGAAGAAGAAGAAGTCGCTCTTCTCTGCCGATGTCATATTTGGTCAGGAGCCTCATGCTCCTTATAGTGAGGGCTTGAGCGAGTATGGGACAAATGAGGGCTTATTCATGCCGCCAGATGATACTGATCTGGCGGTTGCCATCGCAGCTTCTGAGCAATTGGCAAGCCGTGAAGAGGGGTTGGCTATCCTCGCGCGATCAGGTAATCATTAGTCGTATTCTTCGCCATTGCATCGTACTTCTATTATTGTGTTTTGACTGACGCTTTTCCTTCTTTAACAGGCATCTCCACTAAAAAAGCTCTTGCAGCTTCTCTCAAGACTTTTGAGGAAAAGGAAAGACTTCGAGCATCCTTAGGCATCGGTATGCTTCGGTTTATCGTGTCTCCGCTCCCTTTTTTTATATATAGGTGATCTGACCCCGCTTTATCTTATCGCAGGGACCACAATGCCGATCCCGCAAGCTGATGCGGAGATTCTTTCCAGGCCAGCCATCGGAGTCCCGGCCTCTTCGGCACTGCCGAAAGAGACCTTACTCAAACGACCGATGACGGAAGGCCTGATGGCTCCAGAGGTAACCCTTGGTCCGGACGATGACGTCCTGTTGATGGGGGCGTCTAGAAGGTCCGCTTTGACGGCTCGGGCGGAAAGGAAGCGCCGAATGCGCGTGGCAAGGGAGCGTAGTGCTGCCTTAGCCGCGGGTGCGAGTTCGAGCACCGCTACCCCTGCCGCTACTCCTTCAGAGGAGTCCTCGGTTGCCTTGTCTACTTCCTATAGACGAGCAGCACGTGCGGTTCGGGAAGCGGTCGGAAGACCAACCCAAGGTAATGTGACACGGGGTTCCGTTGTCAAGTTCTAAGTATCAATTCTTATATATCTTATCTTGCAGAGCCGAGTCTTCCCGAAGAAGAGGTGGCGGCGACCACTGAGCCTGAGGTAGCGGTGGAGGAGGTAGCTGTGATTGCCGAACCCAAGGCAGCGATAGGTGAAGTGGCTGTAATTGCCGGGCTCGAGGTAGTGACTGGTAAGTCAGTCACGATTGCCGAGCCTGATATAACTGTAGGTGAGATGGCTATAACCGCTGAGCCCGAGGTGGCCGCTCGTTCTCAAGAGTCGGGCACCGCCCCGATCATTGCACTTTCTACGTGCGACCCTTTGCTATCTCCTGGCGTCGCGAGTGTTACGATGGGTCTGGTAGAATCAGGGGATGAGGCGACAGGAGGTGAGACCTTCCCGATGGAAGAGGATGGAGCAGTTGCTGTGTCAAGTGACGCCCTTATCGCGGTTCCGACTGGCGACTCACTAGGTAGATTTTGGATCATTGCTTTTCTTTTATTCTGCAATCTTTTTCAATCTTTCCTGACAGGGTTTATCTTGTTTCTAATGCAGGTGCGGCTAGTGCTGATGTCGCGCTATCCGAGGCAATGCCATCAGCTACCGTCTTGACGGTGACACCTCCTCTACCCTCTCTCATACCATCTCAGATGTTGGAAGGTGTGGATTCGTGACCCATCAGTCTTATTTTTTTTAAGCTGTATAATTTATGTACTGACGTTGCATTACTGTGTCCTTGCAGGAGTCCTTTTCGACCACCTGTATCAGGTGTTGTACCCACACTTCTCCTTCCTGTCAGAGATTAGTCCGTTTGCTGGTGTCGGTGAGTATCTTTTCTAAATGACGTCCTTTCTTTAACGGGCAGTCACATTACTGCTAACTCTTCTTTATGTTGCTTGTAGCCATACAAATTGAAGGAGGGGACGAAGCTGCCGTTGCGCTACCAGCACTCCCAGCTCTGCCCCTTGCTGTAGCTGGTATAGTAGACTCTATTTTCTTTGTGTATGTATATTCTTTATTTCTTGAGCCGTAATCTGACTATGATTTATTTTACAACAATCACATCGACTACAGCCTCTTTCGAGTCTCGCATTATGATGCCGGCAGGGCCCTTCTCCAGACGTCTGTCACGCCCCGCTTCCCAGAGTACGCTAAAATGGGCACGTGACATAGCCAACCATGCTACCTGTGGGTAGGAAGTATCCAACCACAGTCACATTACGGCTGTAGAGATATCAAGAACAAAATAAAACTATCTAAAATATGTTCATAATCAAAGATAAAATGAGTCAAGAATAATAAAATGCGGAAGCGAAAGATCCAATACGAAAATAACTGGAATGTATGTCGCATAATGCGAGCTCACATCAGGAACAAAATGCAGGAAAGAAAAGCTAACTACTGCTGATACTCACAGCTCAGCCTGTCGGCTGAAGTACTCCTGCTCGGACTGCGACAGCGGTACAGAATCTGGGCCATGCAAAACCCAGACGTCAGCGCGTCATGACATTAAGTAATAAAATATAAACAGGGTAACAGGAAATGCGAATATAAACATGAATAAAGCAAGGGTAACAATAATATAAGTCAGAGCAGTGTAGGGTAGTGTGCAGTGGGTAAACTAAACTGTTTTATCAGGTTTTCTGTTCTAAAGTCTTTGAAACCAAATTGATGAATCATCGATGTAACTCAATAGTATCCCGTACATACCCGGGACCACGGCCCAGATTCTCGGGCTGAAACCGAGACATGCCGCTAGGCACTAAACAGGAATGTGTACAGATGAATGATGTCAGCAGCATCATTCCAAGGCTGGCCTAGCCTCTAAAACTGATCAGAACAAGTAGCGAATTGTTGAGTTACAAGTCAGGTTTCACCTTTGATTTCCCCATACCCCCAAGTTATATGTGTATGTCAAGTCAGGTATCCCGTAATCAAGAACTAATGCCAACACATGATCAAGTAAGCAGGTTTGTCTGGATAGACAACAGGAACGGTCCGTGAGGACTACATGTCAGGTTTGTTGGCATTAGATACCAGATCAGGTAACGAGTCAAGTTATGGTACAACAGGTCAAGTCAAGCAGTATACGGTACCATGTCGGGTCAATCAATATGTATGTAGCAAGTCAGGTCAAGATGTAAACGATATCATGGGTGTGCTCATACTCAGTTACATAATCAAGCATGGTCATCAACAACATAAATTTAAGCAACGAATTAAACAAATAAGAAGCTTCAATTAATTAGCAGCACGGTTATCAATTGTGTTTCAGAGGTGTTATCAACATTATAAGAATACAATATGACAGTTTGGGCCGTTAAATCATGTTTCAGAGGTGTTATCAACATTATAAGAATACAATATGACAGTTTGGGCCGTTAAATCATGTTAACAAGTTTAAGAATTTTATGGATGCAATGATTTATATATATATATATATATATATATATATATATATATATATATATATATAGGTTCACTGGATGAAGTCACAGTTAATACAGGTTAAGTGTACACGAGTGTCCGAATGAAGTAAAACTACAGAGAAAGTGCCATAGGCTACGTCAATAGTGAAAGTGTGATTAAAACATGTAAATGTGATTATTAGATTCAATACAGTAATTGCAAACGGTAGGTTCCAAGTTTGGAAGATAAAATGATATAAACAACATTGAACACGAAAATGGGAAATTATAGTGCTAAGGTTAAACTACCGGTTTAGGGTGTCATCAATATATATGTAAATATTGTTTAGCATGTAGCAAGGGGTACATGCCTCGACGGGTCGCGAATCGGGAAAACGGAACGTAAAACGTCGGCGGGGAAACTCGCGACGGGCGCACGGTTCACGGAATGAACCCAAACGACGAACAGTGGAACCGCACAGGTCAGGGTATCTTGCTGGATCGTCGAGACACGTCGCCGGCACGGCCGGATTCCGGCGAGATGCAAAAATAGTCAACGATCAAGAATGCAACAAGAAAAGAAAATAAAGAAGAAAGGAAGGAGGACAAAGAAGGGGGTGTTCCCCTCCGAAAGACGGCGCACAAGACTGCGATGTCTTGGCACTGAGGTTCGGGGCAGATGCTAATTGGTGCTATCCGTCTACCTCTCCGAAGATGCCAAGTTGATTTATGGCACCATGTATCGAAGGTTTAAACGGATGCGTCCGATGTAGCAGACTTCGTCAGATTCCCCCTCGCTTGAGGGGTTTTTGATTGTGGGGACGCTCTTCCCTGCAGGCGCAAGCCCCTGCAGTTAATTACGCTATCGCATTGCGGTAACAACTTTCTCCTTCTCCAGCTGGTCACTTCGTGTCGTGGGTGTTTGTTTTGTTTGTGGTTGCCCGTGGATTGTATACGGAGACCAATTTATGTCGTCGCCCGTAGGACGTGGATTAGTCCAAATCCGTGTTTTCTTAGATTTGGGTTTGGGGTTTTGGTTTGAGGATACGTTAGCCATATTTGAGGCTAAGATCAACTCAAACGTTTGTTAAGGATACGTTAGTCCAGTTTGAGACTAAGATCAACTTAACGGGATCGTTTAGATTCGACAAAAGAGCAATCGGCTCTATTGTTCCAGTTTAGGGACATAGGGGTCCATTGAATGTATGGCCGTCGGGACCCGTCACCTCTCTGACGTCGTTGAAGGATTACAACGACAGATGTCAGAGGAGTTCAGAGATGTACCCTTGAACCAAAGTTGATTAGGGGGTTTATAGTCCGATTTGGGACTAAAGTCCGTTTGAAGGTTTAAGGATGCGTTAACCATATTTGAGGCTAAGATCAACTTAAACGGTTGTTAAGGATACGCTAGTCCAGTTTGGAACTAAGATCGACTTAACGGGATCGTTTAGATCCGACAAAAGAGCATTTGGGCTCTAATGTTCCAGTTTAGGGACATAGTGGTCCATCATATGTATGGCCGTCGGGACCCGTCACCTCTCTGACGACGTTGAAGGATTACAACGACGGATGTCAGAGGAGTTCAGAGATGTACCCTCGAGCCAGAATTAATTGGGGGGATTCATAGTCCAGTCTGTTTGAAGGTTTAAGGATACGTTAGCCATCTTTGAGGCTAAGATCAACTTAAACGGGACCGTTTAGATCCGACAAAAGAGCATACGGGCTCTATTGTTCTAGTTTAAGGACATTGCGGTCCATGGGTAGTTTAAGGACGTTGTGGTCCATGGGTAGTTTAAGGACATTGCGGTCCATTGTTAGTTTTAAGACATCTCGGTCAAGGTTAAGGACGTCGTAGTCCATGGGTTTAAGGACCCCACAGTCCATTGTTAGTTTTAAGACATCTCGGTCAAGGTTAAGGACGTCGTAGTCCATGGGTTTAAGGACCCCACAGTCCGGTATGTGCTCTGGATGCTTCACACGGGTTCACTGCCGTGCTCTGCGAGGACCAGGCTCCGCTCTGGACGTTTTCCACGGGGTCAAAGAGCGACATTATCCGCGTTCCACGTAACCAGGAATTTTGCATTAAACACGGGTTTAAGGACCCCGCAGTCCATATCAATGTGTGGTCGTCGGGACCCGTCACCTCTTTGAAGACATTGAGGGATTACAATGCCAAGTATCAAAGGAGTGAAGAGATGTACCCTAGAACCGGAATGGCTTAAATAGTCTTTGACCCAATTTGGGATCAAGACCGATTAATTATGTTATGAGCCCATTGGCCCAGTTAATCACAAATTGAAGACTTATGGCCATCTTGGGCTAAGTCCAATCAGGAGAGGCTTTGCCTCCATCCATTTAGCCAATTGGGCCAAAGCCTAGTGTTAAACACTACAGAGCAATCAGTGTTGAACACTGGGAATGAGGTTGACGAGTTAGTGTTTAACACTAAAAGATAATCGGTGTTAAACACCAGCAACAAGGCTTTTCAAATTAGTGTTAAACACTAAAACAGATCAGTGTTGAACACTGCAAATAAAGCTTTTTGATTAGTGTTGAACACTAAGGCCCAACAGTGTTTTAACACTGGGTTCGAGAGTTTCAATTTAGTGTTAAACACTAAGGCAAGAGGGGTCACGTGGCAGCACATGAGAGCGCCCTCCCTTCATTTATTCTGCTGAGATTATCGCGTCTTTCAGAGCATCACGTGCCATCACGTGATGGGCATTCAAATGCCTGTGTATTAAAGCTTCTGTCAAGGGTCACGTGGGTCACGTGGGGTGCTGCCTCAAAGGGGTTTTCTGTAGATCTCCTGGGAGGGGGTCACGTGGTGACACGTGACCCTGCCTCTATGTATATTGTTTAGAGGATCTGTTAATCTTTTCCAGGAATTAAATTCCTTGTAGGGTTAAACCCTGACAGTAATTTCAGAGGAATTAAATTCCTACTTCCTCTTAAAGGTTTATATTCTGAATAGAGTTGAACTCTGAATTTTCTGTAGGAATTAAATTCCTCATACATGTGAAGAACCAAATAGGGTTAAACCCTAATCAAAGCTTTTAAGGAATTAAATTCCCACTCTCTTGTTAAATTATGATCAAGGGAATTAAATCCCCGCTGTTCCAACAGAACTAGGTTCTTAATTAGGGTTAAACCCTGTTTCTTTTTGTTCTGAAGGAATTAAATTCCCATAACACAGGGTCAAGCCCTAGTTTTATTTCAAAGAAATTAAATTCCTATAGTTCTGTGAGAATTAAATTCTCGTGCTTCCATTCCCTCTCTATATTTTGGATCTGCATGGCAGGATCTCGACCCATTGAGAATTAAATTCTCAACCTCAAGGGGAGATGTGCACTTTGCAGATCCTCTATCAAAGAGAGAAGAAATATGTTCTTCTGTTTTATATATCAGAGTTAAACTCTGTTGAGAATTAAATTCTCTTTTCCTTCCAGGAGCCTTCCCTTTCTTACCTAGGGTTTTCTTTTGCAGAAGATCCAAGTTCCTCGAAGTATCAAGGCTCTCTCTCCCTTTCTTCCCTCTGCGTATCTCTCTTTTTTTTTGTGTCTCTTGGCTCCTATTTATAGGAGAAGCAGCCGAATCAATTAGTTTTTGACGAATCTTCAATGAGAGGTTTGATTTGCATCCATCATTCGTTTTTGATCTTTGGATTATTAGGTGAATTTTATTCACCATTGGATTTCAAATCCCGGGATTCTCCTTTGTTGTTTCGGTTAGATTTAAAGGGGAAATCTTTCCAAACCCGAGATTTTCCCATAGATAGATGATATTTCATCACCTCTGAATCTTTAATTCGATTGGTTCCAGGTAGTTGCTTTCCTTTGGAAAGATTTGAATCTCTTTCAGAATTTAATTCTGTTGACAAAATGGGCTTTGAAAGCCGGTCACGTGTGACCACGTGACCCATGGTCACGTGTGGGCATGTGACCCCCTTTGGAATGAGCCTTCTTCTTTCTTTTTGCGCTGTCTTCTGGTTGTTGCTTAACCGTCACGTGCCATCACGTGACCCCTGGTCACGTGTTAGCACGTGACCCTGGTCTGGACTCTTTTTCCTTGACTTGATCAGGGAACCGATGTGCCTTTGAATCCGCTTTAAAATGTCACGTGCCAACACGTGACCCTGGTCACGTGGGAGCACGTGACCCTTTCTTAAGCCCTTTTTCTTTGATGTAGTCAGGAAGCTGAACTTGCTTTGCCGGTACTTTTGGGTGTCATGTGCCAACACGTGACTGCTGGTCACGTGTAAGCACGTGACCCTCTTCTCAAGCTTTTTCCGTAAGCTTTCCTGATTTTAAATCAGGAAACAAATGCCCCCACAGCGTTGTTCTCACGTGTCAGCACGTGAGTGCAACGCTGTCACCTCTTGCGACCGTTGGATTCCTTTAGGGATTTGAGGAGATGAAACGTTTCCATTGCCTTCTATAAATACCTCTGTCTCTTCATAGGAGCCTTCACTTTGTTCATCTTCTTCTTTTGAGAATTCTTTCCTTGAGAATTTAATTCTCGCTTCCAGAGCTTAGTTCTCTGCCTTGAAACAATTTTCAGAGTTTAACTCTGTTCGAAAAGATTTCTTTTCCTCAGGTAATGTTCTTGGACAAACGATGGACCTTCACATTCCTCTGGATTTTAAATCCAAAACAAGGGTTTTTACCCCTTTTTCTTCATGTTTTCCCATAAGAACCGCTTAACCTTCAAACTGTAGATCTTTTTAGGGTTTAGATGATCTTTGGGGAGATGATGATGGCGTCTCAACTCCATGGAATTTAATTCCATCAAAATGTTTCTGGGAATTTAATTCCCTTTTCTTAATAAGGAATTTTAATTCCAATGAAGGACTTGATTTCTTCATACAGAGGCTTCCTGGGGTCTCTTGGTTCGAGGTTGTTCTTCTGCAATTAATGAAATGGTGGTTTTCTAATGATTCTCATGACCTTTATTTCAGGTATCATGGCTGCCCATCTGTATAGTCTTGACGAGATCATTTCCTACGGGAATATTCGTGCACTGGGCCGCAGTCAGAACCAGGAGTTCACCGATGCTCAATGTGCCGAGATCATGAGCCGCTTTGACGAGTACAACCATCGGCTACTCCCCCGTCGCTCTTCTCTTCTGAGGCTGATCGTGCTGGCGATCAGGGAGGCCCTCCCTTTATTCTGTGCTGGTGTGCCGCTTGGGGCATTGGACGCCGCCGAGGATAAAGTACACTCGGTGTATCTGATGCACTTGATCTCAAAGAGAAGGCGGGATAATCTCATCGATCTCCTGCATCAGATTTTTCAGCAATCAGCCATACTTGCCGCCTACCGGAGGGTAGAGGACATCCGCGGGGACCCCGACGCTTGTGATCGTGAGAGGAAGCATACTCGGGAGGTTCGAAATGCTTGGAAGATCTTGAATAAAGTTAATTTTGAGTTTCTCAACCCATGCCCCGCATCTGAAGTTTTACCATTGTAAATGTGTCCTCTGTATTTTGTATGAACCTCTTGAAATATGCATGCCTTTTCTCTGGGATTTTATCATTTTGCTACTGTTGTTGTTTGTGCTTTTAATATGCAGGGTACTACTCCATATATTTTCTTTCAAGTGTACATCAGGTTTAGGCCTCACGTGCTCTGCACGTGGGGTCCCTTGATGGGGCTGTTCACAAAATTTTCCCATGCCGTATTTTCAGTGCAGAGAAAGGGCCTTGGAAATAATTGCATCTCCTTGATTTTAGATGCCTTTCCTTTTTTTTTTGGCCTTGGAAATAGCTTTACCATGCAAGATTTTCCGCGCACAGCACTTAATACACTTCTTTATATATGAGGCTATAGCTTTCTTTTCCCTTCACAAAGAGATTTATATTAATATTATTTTATCTTGGAGTAACTTGTCTTGAGAAACGAGCGCCATGGCCTGCAATCGCCCTCATGCTCGTCGACAGCCCTGGGAAGTTCCTATTGAGGAGATGGTCCCCCGCTTTGCTGCTCGGTTGGTGGATCCCCTCCTTACCGACAACGAATGCGACTCAGCCATGCATGAACTCTCGATCCGTAGGGGGTCCCCCCTCCCGATAGGTTCTCTCTGGCTCCGGATGATTCTCACGGCCGTGCTTGCCGACATCCCTCCTCACCCGGCGGAGATGACCCTGGCGATGCTCGACGCGGAAGAAGAAAAGCTCGAGGGTTTTCATGAAGCGTGCCTGATTACTCAGGCTTTGAAGGATTGCTCAATTCATCTGCTGAGCCAGATCAAGGCCCGGCGAGCTATTATGTCTGCTTTCGCGGACGAACACGGCGCCAATCGATGGGGAGCGACTCCTCGTGAGAACCGTCGCTTTGACGTGCTGGAGAAAGCAGAGAGAGAGATGGAGAATTTTGTCCTCTGCTTCATTAACCCTTGTGCCGTTGATCCCATGTTTGGTGACCTTTTCCGTTAGCGTAGAACATTTTTAAATTAATCCCTCCTTTTTTACGCTTTATGCCGAAATTCCATGTAGGCTTGATGCTAGTATGTATGTTTCCGCTTGCATAAATAAACTTTGTATTCTTCTCATGAGAACTTTCTTTAATTGCAAATGCTACCATCACTTTCCTGCGCATCAGACCTTTTTAGGCATTATGAATGTTCATGCGATTGCAAATGCTATTATTATTTTTTTTTGAATACTCATATGATTGCGAACGCATGCTTGAAATATGTCGGAAACCTTTCTTGTTGCCTTTCACGTCAGGTGATGTGAGCGCGTTTTAGATCGATTATTCCCTTCGACTGGAAGCCCATTTATACGGTCTTGTAAATGTCTTGTTTCCAAGGCCGCGGTCACGAAAGCGAGCTTACGTGGCCTGATAGAGCGACACGTAGCGAACATATTGTTGTGCGAGAAAAGGGCTCGGCCGCAAATTTTCGGAGAGGGAATTGGCTTCTAAGGCGTTGAGCGAGCTTCAGGCCAGCCTCACAGCCAAGGCCAACAAAGCATACGAACTCTGGCGGGCGCTTCAGGAGTCCATAAAAGAGGCGGTGGCTCTCGATAAAGCTGCCATGTTCACTCGTGAGAGGGTCGAGGCTCATAAAGCCACCGAGAAAGAGCTCGAAGCTCGGCTCTCTTCGTATCAGGCTCAGCAAGCTCAAGCGGAGGCTCGTCTTCTGGAGATCTTGCGTCATGAAGCCGTGGCTCAGCAACAGAATGACGAGCTGGTAAAATTATTGCACCGCCCACCGGCTTGAGGACTTGTATCTTTTTTCCCTTTTTTGTACATACTCATGGATGAGAGTATCTTTCTTTTTTGTTTCTTTCATGAATTGTACTTTGTATCCATTTTGGTTTATGAATAAAAGATACATTTTTCTTCTCAATGGTGTGTCCCCCTTTTTATTGAATGTATTCTGCGGATATTCTACCTCGATCTCCTTGCAGGACAGTGATGGCTTAGGATTCAGGGTTAAGATCTGCTTCCTAAGACTTTTGCATTTTACGAGCCACGAGGGTCTCATAAAGAGTTTTTCTCCCTACGGGTCGAGAGGATCCCATAGGTGTGAGTTCTTCTTAAAGATCGTGGGGATCCTTAAGCGGGTTTTCCCTTGAGAGTCGTAAGGATCTCACAAGAGAGTTTTTCTTCCTTACAGGTCGTGAGGGCCTGCAAGTGCCGGATGTGATCATCCTTATCCATGTTTCACGGATTCAGGGGTCTATCAAGGTATCGTAGTTTAAAGACGTCACAGTCAAGGTTAAGGACCTCATAGTCCGTGGATTTAAGGACTCCACAGTCCGCTGTTAGTTTTAAGACATCACGGTCAAGGTTAAGGACCTCATAGTCCGTGGATTTAGGGACTCCACAGTCCGGTGTTTGGTTGCAGGGACCCGTCACCTCTTTGAAGACGTTGAGGAATTACAACGCCGGGCATCAAAGGAGTGAAGAGATGTACCCTTAAACCAAGGCAGAATCCGTAGGGAATCGGGGTGGTTGATCGTTAGTTTTAAGACATCACGGTCGAGGTTAAGGACGTCATAGTCCGTGGAGTTTAAGGACTCCACAGTCCGGTATTTGCTCTGGATGCTTCACACGGGTTCACTGCCGTGCTTGGCGAGGACCAGGCTCCGCTCTGGATGCTTCACACGGGTTCACTGCCGTGCTCTGCGAGGACCAGGATCCGCTCTGGACGTTTTCCACGGGGTCAAAGAGTGACATTATCCGCGTTCCACGTGACCAGGAATTTTGCACTAGATGCTTCACATGGGTTCACTGCCGCGTTAGGCGAGGACTAGGCTTCGCTCTGGATGCTTCACACGGGTTCACTGCCGTGCTCTGCGAGGACCAGGATCCGCTCTGGACGTTTTCCACGGGGTCAAAGAGTGACGTTATCCGCGTTCCACGTAACCAGGAATTTTGCACTAGATGCTTCACACGGGTTCACTGCCGCGTTAGGCGAGGACTAGGCTCCGCTCTGGACGTTTTCCATGGGGTCAAAGAGTGACATTATCCGCATTCCACGTGACCAGGAATTTTGCACTAGATGCTTCACACGGGTTCACTGCCGCGTTAGGCGAGGACTAGGCTCCGCTCTGGATGCTTCACACGGGTTCACTGCCGTGCTCTGCGAGGACCAGGATCCGCTCTGGACGTTTTCCACGGGGTCAAAGAGTGACGTTATCCGCGTTCCACGTAACCAGGAATTTTGCACTAGATGCTTCACACGGGTTCACTGCCGCGTTAGGTGAGGACTAGGCTCCGCTCTGGACGTTTTCCACGGGGTCAAAGAGTGACATTATCCGCGTTCCACGTGACCAGGAATTTTGCACTAGATGCTTCACATGGGTTCACTGCCGTGTTAGGCGAGGACTAGGCTCCGCTCTGGATGCTTCACACGGGTTCACTGCCGTGCTCTGCGAGGACCAGGATCCGCTCTGGACGTTTTCCACGGGGTCAAAGAGTGACGTTATCCGCGTTCCACGTAACCAGGAATTTTGCACTAGATGCTTCACACGGGTTCACTGCCGCGTTAGGCGAGGACTAGGCTCCGCTCTGGATGCTTCACACGGGTTCACTGCCGTGCTCTGCGAGGACCAGGATCCGCTCTGGACGTTTTCCACGGGGTCAAAGAGTGACGTTATCCGCGTTCCACGTAACCAGGAATTTTGCACTAGATGCTTCACACGGGTTCACTGCCGCGTTAGGCGAGGACTAGGCTCCGCTCTGGATGCTTCACACGGGTTCACTGCCGTGCTCTGCGAGGACCAGGATCCGCTCTGGACGTTTTCCACGGGGTCAAAGAGTGACATTATCCGCGTTCCACGTGACCAGGAATTTTGCACTAGATGCTTCACACGGGTTCACTGCCGCGTTAGGCGAGGACTAGGCTCCGTTCTGGATGCTTCACACGGGTTCACTGCCGTGCTCTGCGAGGACCAGGATCCGCTCTGGACGTTTTCCACGGGGTCAAAGAGTGACGTTATCCGCGTTCCACGTGACCAGGAATTTTGCACTAGATGCTTTACACGGGTTCACTGCCGTGCTCGGCGAGGACTAGGCTCCGCTCTGGATGCTTCACACGGGTTCACTGCCGTGCTCTGCGAGGACCAGGATCCGCTCTGGATGTTTTCCACGGAGTCAAAGAGTGACATTATCCGCGTTCCACGTAACCAGGAATTTTGCACTAGATGCTTCACACGGGTTCACTGCCGCGTTAGGCGAGGACTAGGCTCCGCTCTGGACGTTTTCCACGGGGTCAAAGAGTGACGTTATCCGCGTTCCACGTGACCAGGAATTTTGCACTAGATGCTTTACACGGGTTCACTGCCGCGTTAGGCGAGGACTAGGCTCCGCTCTGGATGCTTCACACGGGTTCACTGCCGTGCTCTGCGAGGACCAGGATCCGCTCTGGACGTTTTCCACGGGGTCAAAGAGTGACGTTATCCGCGTTCCACGTGACCAGGAATTTTGCACTAGATGCTTCACACGGGTTCACTGCCGTGCTCGGCGAGGACTAGGCTCCGCTCTGGATGCTTCACACGGGTTCACTGCCGTGCTCTGCGAGGACCAGGATCCGCTCCGGACGTTTTCCACGGGGTCAAAGAGTGACATTATCCGCGTTCCACGTAACCAGGAATTTTGCTGATTGTATCCGCATTTCACGGGATGGAGGTTTGACTGTTGGCGATATGTATACCACCGAGCCATGAAACTGGGAGTTGCCGCTGTTCCGCTTAGCTTGAAGTTGTGTCCGTTGTTACGAGACGAGTGTTGGGATGATCTCTAGGTCACTTGTGGCCCGTCGAGATTTAGCTTCTTTCTTTGGTGAAACCTGGGGGAGGGAGGTATGTTCCCTTTTTGTTTACGCCATTGGATTGTATACAGGGTGTGATGGAACATCACCTGTAAGGCATACATTTTCTTTTTTATTTTATTTCTTTTTCCGCGATGCTCTATCGTTTCAGCTTTTATATCGCGAAGGTCGCGATTGCCCCATCATTTCGGCTATTTTTCGCGGTGCCCAATCATTTCGGCTATTTTTTTTTTATTTTCACTCGCTGTTTTTTATTGCGAGTTGCCCCATCGTTTCGGCTATTTTTCATGCATACATTTTTACTTGCTGCTTTTTATTGCAAGTTGCCCCATCATTTCGGCTATTTCGTAGGCATGTGTGGCTTGTTAGCTTTTTCGCCGCAAGCTTGGATTTTAGACACCGATTTCGGCATCAGCACCGCTGCAACTGGGATGCTGCCAGGAGCGAATCATCATTTGCCTCTGTCGATATTGAACAAAGGTGGCTTAGTAAACAGGGTTAAGGGTCCTGTCGACCAAGGCTTTTGACTTCGTGAGCCGTAAGGGTCTCACAAAGGTATTTCTCCCTACAAGTCGTGAGGATCTTGCAGGTGTATTTTCTCCTTAGGGATCGTGAGGATTCCTAAGTGTATGTTCCTCTGTAAGTCGTAAGGATCCTACAAGAGGGTTTTCTCCTTATAAGTCGAGAGGAATTATAAGGGTTGTTCACCACGTGGGCATATCTCTAGTCACGGGTGGGATTTTGCTGGGGAAATGTTCTTTCGCGCCCGTGGATTGTATACAAGGGTCAGTATTGAGCCTCTTGTAGGGCAATATCGAAAGTTGTGGAGGATTTGCTTAAGAACAGGTTTGGGTTTCTGTAACTTAAGACTTTCAAATCTCATGAGCCGTGAGGGTCCCATAAGAGAATTCTCCTTACGAGTCGTGAGGATCTCATAAGTGTATTTTCTCCTTAGGAATCGTGAGGATCCCTAAGTGTGTTGCTCCTTTGCGAGTCGTAAAGATCTCACGCAGGTGGTTTCTCCTTACAAGGTCGAGAGGACCCTACAAGTGTCTTTTAACGAGGTTGCGCCCTTTCGGGTTTTCACAAACACTCGCCGGTAGTCCTGCTGTTTTTACTCACGGAGCCCTTTCGGGTTTTCATCCGTGCCCATTTTGCTTATGGACATACCGTTTTTTTTTATTCTTTTTCACTTTTTTTTACAAGGTCGTGCCCTTTCGGGTTTTCACGAACACTTGCCGGCAGCCCTGCTGTTTTTACTCACGGAGCCCTTTCGGGTTTTCATCCGTGCCCATTTTGCTTATGGACATACCGTTTTTTCTTTTCTTTTTCATATATTTTTTTTTATTTTTTCTTTCTCTCTCCTTTTTTATCCCGTCAGCCTAAAGATACCTTCTTTCTCTCTCCTTTTTTATCCCGTCAGCCTAAAGATACCGCGGTAGTAGTTTTAGGGACGTTTCGGTCCGTCGTTAGTTTAAGGACGTTTCGGTCCATCGTTAGTTTAAGGACGTTTCGGTCCGTCGTTAGTTTAAGGACGTTTCGGTCTGTCGATATGGGAAGGTTGGCTGCTGCTTGTAAAGTCTGAGCCTAGGAAGATAGTGAGCGGACATAGTCGTCGTCATCTATCATTGTCCCAGGCTGTGGCTTATCAAGCGTAGTATTTCTTTAAGAAGCGACCGTTTATTGGCCTGAAAGGCCTTTCACCGTGCACGTCCATGAGTAGGTAGGCTCCACCCTGGTAGACCTTGTCTATGATGTACGGGCCTTCATAGTTTGGCTCAAATTTTCCTCGCTTGGCACGATTGGGGATCATAGGTCTTTTGACCACTAGTACGAGTTCGCCTTGGCGGAATGTCCTCGGCCTGGTCAATCTTTCGTACGAGCGCGTCATCTTTGCTTTGTAGGCCTCTAGATGTTGTTGCGCTATGAGCCGGGTTTCATCGAGGGCATCAAGCTCCTCAAGCCGAAGGTGAGCATTTTCTTCGTTCGTCAGCTCGTGGTGGACTGCTACTCGTAGAGAGGGTAACTCTATCTCAAGGGGGAGCACTGCTTCCGTCCCAAATACCAACGCGTACGGTGTTGTGTTCGTGGCCGTCATGAATGTAGTTCGATAAGCCCAAAGGGCTTCTTGCAGCCTTTCGTGCCAGTCTCTCTTATTCCTGGAAACGGTCTTTTTTATGATCTTCGTCAAGGTCTTATTGAAGGCCTCGGCCAGACCGTTAGCTCGTGGATTGTAAACCGAAGAATATCTCCAGTCTATATTGTGCTGCTGTGCGAAGCGGCTAATCTTATGGCTTCGGTAGGCCGGCCCATTATCGGAGATAATCCGCCGTGGGGTCCCAAACCGATAGATGACGTGCGTCTTGAAGAAATGGAGGATATTCTCCGTCTTCACTTCCCTCAGTGGTACTGCTTCTGCCCATTTGGAGAAGTAATCAGTTGTCGCCAGGATAAAACGGTGTCCCCGGGATGATGCTGGCTCAATGGGGCCGACTATGTCAGTCCCCCACATTTCGAATGGCCAACTAGCCAGCGTTGGGTGCAGTGGATTCGGATGTTGGTGGATGAAGTCTCCATGAATCTGGCATGAGTGGCATTGCTTCGCATACTCAAGGCAGTCCTGGATCATCGTGGGCCAGTAGTAACCCATCCGTTTAATTTTTAACTTCATCTTTGGGCCTGCTTGGTGAGAACCGCAAAGTCCGTCATGCACTTCCTGAATGACTCTTTCTGCTTCGTCAGGTCCTAAGCATCTCAGCCATAGAGAATCAAACGATCTCTTGTATAGAGTATCGTTGACGAAAGCGAAAGATAAAGCTCGTTTCATGAGCTGATGTCTTGAGGACGCCTCTTTGGGCATTCGGTGGGACTTAAAGTAGTCTATGAAGACTTCCCTCCAGTCTTCGGCCTCCTCATGGTCTTTTATTTGTAGGGTCGTCTGCTCAGTCGCTCCCTTTTCTTCGCATGATTCCGGAGATATTTCTGCCGGGGCGAGCACTCGACGGCTTTGTACCAAGATTCTGACGTCATCGAGGTTCTCGTCAGCCAGTTCTTTAGCAAGTTTAGCCAACGCGTCTGCTTTGCTGTTTTCCGCGCGCGGTATGTTCTCCAAAGTATAGGAGGGAATTCGGGTCAATAGTTGTTGCACCCTTTCGCCGTACTTCACCAACTCCGGCTTGCACGTTTGGTAGTCACCATTTACTTGACTAACGACCAGCTGAGAATCCCCGTATATAAGGAGGTATTCAATTCCCATGTCGATGGCGATCTCGAGGCCTGCTATCAGAGCTTCGTATTCAGCTTCATTGTTTGTCCTCGGCTCTGTTAAGGAGAAGGCGAAGCGCATTATCCCTCCTTGTGGAGTTGCAAAGATGAGGCCTATCCCCGATTTGATCATTGGGATACCTTGTTTCTGTTTCTTTATGGAGGACGCTCCATCGAAATAGAGTTCCCATCGGGTGCTTCCGCCGCTAATCGCATCAAATGCATGCTCGTCCGGCAAATCACAGTTCAGAGGAGAATCGGCCGGTATCGGGTGTTCAGCGAGGAAGTCGGCAATGGCCTGGCCATTCACTGCCTTGAGAGGTTGATACGTTATCGAGAACTCCATCAAGAGCAGGGCCCACTTAGCGAGTCGTCCCGTCAATATGGCTTTCGACATCAAGTATTTAAGGGGATCTACTTTTGAAATGAGACGGACTTCATGTGCCAACGCATAGTGCCTGAGCTTTGTTATCGCGAAGATTAACGCTAAGCAATGTTTTTCAATGGGAGAGTAGTTGCTTTCTGCCCCCAGTAGAACTCGACTTAAGTAATAAAGTGCCTCTCTCTCCCCTGATCGTTCTCTTGTGCCCATAACGCGCCCAAGGAACCATCGAGGGCGGTCGTATAAAGAATGAGGGGTTTTCCCTTGACCGGCGCGGCCAACACCGGAGGGTTCTGCAGGTACTGCTTGATCTCGTCTAGTGCACCTTGACATTTGTGATCCCAAGCGAATGGAGTTCCCTTTTTCATCAGGTGGCTGTAAGGACGGCATTTGCCCGAAAGATTAGCGATAAACCGCCGGATGTATGCGAGCTTCCCTTGGAGAGACCGCAACTGCTTGAGGGTTCTTGGTGGAAGCATTTCCATGATCGCCTTAATCTTTGACAGATCTATTTCAATACCTCGGTGTCGAACGATGAATCCCAGAAATTTGCCCGAGGAGACTCCAAACGCGCATTTGAGGGGATTCATTTTCAAATTATATTGTCGAAGGCGTCGAAATACAGTCTCCAGATGCTTTAAATGATCTTCGTATGACATGCTCTTTACTACGAGGTCATCGATATAGCACTCGACGACGTCGTGTATGAGGTTATCAAAGATCTTTGTCATGGCCCTTTGATAGGTAGCGCCAGCGTTCTTTAGACCAAAGGGCATAACCCTGTAGCAAAATATACCCAAAGGGGTGCGGAAAGCGGTGTGCTTCTGGTTTTCGGGATGCATCTTTATCTGATTGTATCCTGACGAACCATCCATAAAGGAGAAAACCTCGTGAGTGGACGTGTTATCTATCATTAGCTCGGTTACTGGTACTGGGAAATCATCCTTTGGACAGGCTTTATTGAGATCCCTGAAATCCACGCATATGCGTACCGTCCCATTCTTCTTCATTACCGGGACGATATTGGCGATCCAGTCGGGATATTGGACTTCTTGGATAAATCCAGAATCGATCAGCTTCTTGACTTCGGCGTTGATGCTCATCTCAAGCTCGAGTCGCATCCTCCTTGGCGCCTGCTTGACTGGCTTGATATCTGGGGATATTGCTAATCTATGCACAGCAATCTCCGGATCTAATCCCGGCATCTCGGAGTAGTTCCACGCGAAGCAGTCTTTATGCCGTAGAAGCACGTTCTTTAACGCAGCCACCCTCTCTTCGGATAACAGCTCGCTGACAAATGTCGGTCGCGGGTCGTCTGCCGATCCCAACTCAATCTTCTTGAGGTTATCTGCAGTAGTATGTATACCATCTTCCAGTTCTTTCGGAGCGGACGGAAATTCCGAGATCACCTCATCATCGCTGTTCTCAAAGCACCGGGGAAGGTCATCTACGTTCTCGGGCTCTTCTCCTAATATCGTAATCGTATAGCAAGTGCGAACCCGCTCCCCGGACTGAGGTGGACCCGATTCTGCTCTTGCGGCCTTGGGCTCATGCTTTTGCGGCGGCGTTACCTTCCAGCCGTCGGATAAAGCGAATCTGCCCCGTTGGTACTGGTCCTCGACCCAGTTCTTGAAGGTGACGCAGTCTTCGGTAGGATGTCCTATGGCTTGGTGATAAGAGCAATAACTCAGATGAGAAGCCTTGTTAGGTTGCTCAGGATGTCTAGACTCTGGAAGCGTGATCATTTGATGTTTTATAGCGAGGTTAAGTAACCTCTCCGTCTTGTCTCGGGGGAAGGAGTACGCTCGACTCATCTTCTTCATGAGGGACAAACCCGAGCCGCTTCTTGATTTATTTCCGTCTCTGCGTCGGGCCCTTCGTACAGCGGATTGACGAGGATAAGCGTCTTTGTCTTTTGCAGCACGTTGAAATAGACGTTGCGTCCTGGCCTTCTCGTAGATGGCCATTTCGCGGTTGTGGTCTTCCCAAGCTTTCTGACCCACTTTCCTGATAGGCTTGCCCATTCGTTCCTCAAACGACGGACTCGGCGCTTTAATCGCGGGGTCTAGTTTTGATGGGGGGTTGGCATCTCCTGACAGGGCGTCCTCCTCTTCATCAAAGGTATATATAGCGTAGCTGCTGTGAGCCCGTTCCCGTTTTCCGGCTCTTGCGTATCCAAGCCCGAGTGTTTCCATCTTCCCGTTGGGCAATTTGCGTTGAGTCCCGGGGACGTCCTAAATCCTGTTGTAAAACCGAGCCTGCCGAATGGTCTGTTCTAAGGGTACTCCTTGGCGCTTCAATAGCTTTTTTAATCCATTTGTATAGTATCTGGGCAGACGGATGGGTTGGAGCCTGTCAAGTGTAGCATCCGCGCCATGCCAGATCTCTTTCTCTATTTTCGACTCTGAGGATCGGTAGAATAGGATCACCTTCTCACCCCTTTGCCTGGGAGGGACGTAAAATGTTCGCAGGTCCTGCACATTATTAGCCTGCAGCGTGTCGAGATCCTTGTAGTGTTCTCGCGGTACCATGGTGACTTGCAAATTATGGTCATCGCCAGGGAGTGTTTGTATTGACAGCCGATTGGAGAACACGGCATTAACTTCATCTTCTGAATCACTTCCGAAGACCAACATGGGGGCGGGCGTCCCCAGGTTGTTGCGTTGAGATGGCCCTGCATAAACTATCTCTTCCTCTTCTTCGGTATCGCTCCCGAAAACAGGGATGGCGGCGGCGGTTTTGTTCTCCGGATTGCGACATCTTTCTGTATCCTCGAAATCTGGCAAAAAGTACTTCGCATCTTCGTATTTGCGGACTTCGTTCACGGAAAATGGGTTTAACTCACCTGTTACGGTATACTCGAAACCATCTTTAAAGTACTTCATACACTGATGTTGTGTAGAAGGGATGATGTTGTATTCGTGTAACCAAGGACGACCGAGCAAGGCGTTGTAGCAGGTCTTGGCATCAATGACATGGAATTTGATGTCTGTGACGAGAAGTCCAAAGCGTAAGGTTAGTATCACAGATCCGAGAGTCCGTGACGATTGTGAATCGAAACCGGAGATAGTAATCTTGTCACGAGCGAGGTGTTGCACGCTCATGCAGATTTCCTTCAACACCCGAACATTAAGGAGATTGACGGAGGATCCATTATCCACCAGAATCTTTCCTATCTTGATATCATGGCAGTATCCGGAGATATATAGGGGACGGTTGTGGTCGCACGTCCCGAGAAGGAGGTCTTCATCACCGAAAGTGATGTCGGCCGTATGCACTTCCTCCAGTTCATCCTTCATCTTTTCAGTGGCGAGGAAGGCTTGGAATTGCTCAGGTTCTTGTAACGCCTTAATTAGTGAGTCTCGCGCTTCTTTTGATAATAGGAGGGCATCGAGAATGCTAAGCTGAGAAGGTAGCTTCCTTAGGTGCGCGAGGATGTTATAGTCCACCTTACCCTTCCTAGGAGGGTCTTTGGCAGCCAGCTCTCTCATGACTTGGTCATCTAAAGTGATATCTTTAGTGACCTTTTCCTTTCCCTTATCCTTTCTACTTACGGGCCCGAGATTCTTTTCTGGGAGTGTGCGATTGCGCAGCTGAATGTTCTCGCAGATCTCCGATTCCTCCTCTTTCCCTAAAACGGATTCTTTGAAGAGAGGGCCCAGAGCGATTTCTTCATCAGAGTCGCTCCCAAAGATGAGAACTTGTGACCCCCTGGCGTTAACCAAGTAACAGTTGCCAGTAGTTCTGTCGTGCCCATCGATAGTACTTCTTCGCTCCCGACGGCTCTTGCGTTTCATGCGCTTAACATGTTGCCGACGAGCAACATATCCTTGCCACCATATCTTAAAGGCGTCGCACTCCTCTGTGGGGTGTGATATTTTCCGGTGATATGCGCAATAGTCAGGGTGCCTCTCCACCCCATCGCGTGTGTTTCCTTCCGAGGGCGGTAGCTTCATCCCCATTGACATGGCATTGGCAAACCTTTTTCTCGTCTTGAATATCTTCTTGTCTACTTCGGATGCCTTTCGCTCTGGCGGAGGTTCAACTCTTTCGTTCAGTTGCCCGCATTTGGCTCCTTCCGATGTGGCCATCTCACGCTCCTGGTCCGCTTTACATTTTAGACGAATCTCGTCTAGAAAAGCGTCGATCATTTCGTCTGTTGGCCATGCACGCTCTGGTACAGGCTCTGCCTCCAGCTTCTTAGTGCCAGGAGTTTTCCCATCATCGATAGACGAGTGGGAGATTACGTTACAACTCGCCACATATCCTTCGGATTCATCCGACGAGCTCTCTCCATCATCTTCCTCTTGAAAGATGTGGTTGAGGAACTCTTGCAGTGTGACAGGAGTTCGCGCCTTTTGATTGTATTCTTCCAGCGCGTCGATTTGCTTCTGCAAGTTCGTGTGCTCGTTTCCAAGCTTCACGGGCTTCTTGGATTTCTTCTTCTTTTTCTTCGAAGATTTTGACGATTGGGCGTGAGTATTTAGGCTCTTATCGCGAGTCTTTGTAGTTGGGCGGCGCCTTAGCATCCCTTCGATAATTTGAGGTTCAAGAGGGTCCTTCCATTCGATCGCAGGGCACGCATGAAGGTCTCTCAGCATTCTTTTGGTTTTAGTTGATAGCACGACCTCCCATGGAGCTTCTTCAATAAAAGAACAGGTTGCCCCCGGTGTATCCGCTTTTCTAGGAGTATGCGGTTGTGGTGGGTTCACATTCCACTTTTCGGACAGTACAAACTTCCCCTGGAGGTACTGATCTTCAATCCATCCTTTGAAGACGAAGCAATCTTCGATCGGATGACTTACCGTTTGATGGTAAGGGCAATAATTAGGGTTATTCACCTCCGTGGGTTGCGACGGTCGCCTTGAATTTGGTAGGTTTATAAGTCTGTTGCGTATTGCCAGCTCGAATAACCGTTTTGTCTTGTCTCGTGGGAACGAGTAAGGACGTTTCATCTTTTCATTATAATATCGGCGTCTTTCTTCCAGTTGATCTGCCGGTTTCGGGGCGTTAGGTTGCTGTTGGGCATTTGCGACAAAGGTTGCCCTTCCTTTACCCTTGTCATTCCGAGGTTCCGACTTCGGGGGAGGTGGTCTATGACCCATCTGGTCCATCTGAGCCAACTTGTCGATTAAAGCCTGGAATGTGGTTGGCTTAAAGAACATCATAAACTGGGAGATAGTTGCGTGAGGGTCTAAGGTTCCTACGAACATGCCCACTGCGGGTGCCTCCTCAATGCGTTGTTCACATCTCGACCACAAGTTCCGCCAGCGTATAGCATACTGGACCCAGGTTTCGCCTGGTTTTACCCTGGCGTTAATCAGTGCAGTTATTGGAGTGCGGTCGCTGGCACTTGCGAATCGCTGAGTGAACGACAACTCCATTTCAGCGAACGTTTTGATAGAATCGTTCGGGAGTTCTGAATACCATTCGAACGCAGTTTCTGATAGGCTGCCCACGAACTGGCAGAGCAACAGTTTATCATCACCGCCGGTGTTACCGCAGAGGGCCCGGAACTGGGCGACATGTTGATGGGGGTTGCCGGTCCCCTTGTACACGTGGAATTTTGGTATCGTATAGCCTGGCGGGTATTTGATCTGGTCGTACCAGCTCGGATACGGCCGCCCCGTTTTCACGACTTGACCAGCTGCCTCAGTCGTGTGATGAACCCGGATTTGCTGGGCTATGTAGTCAACCAAGTCAGCCTTAGAGATTGCCTCCTCCTTGGCCGTTGAGAGGGCTGGTGGTGGATTTGACGTTTCTCCTCGGTCGTCTTCAAGAACGATTGGGGGATCCTCGGCGGGTAAGTCCTGCTGGATCATCATTCCTATCATATCTTGGAAGAGAAGGCCCATACGTTGTATGTTGGCCGCCTGTTCAGCAGCCTCTTTGTCCTTTTTCTCCAGTATCCGGCGAAGGAATTCAGTGTCGGTTTCTTCCTCCTGGCGTGCATCTGAGGACGTTTCTGGGTTTTCTTTTGGCCCAGTAAGTGCGGCCATAGCATTCATCATTTCCTGAAGCTTTTGTTGCTTCTCCTGGGCTTTCGTCACGGATCGGGTTAGCGGTCGGTGGCCCGTAGAAGTGCGGCTTTCCTCTTTTCCAGAGGCCATGTAAACAGTGTGTGCCACCATGCCCCCAGACTTAGGGCGTCTGGGCTCAGTGCTTTTAGCCGTCGTTGCATGCTGGGGGGTCTTCTCTGGCCTCCTCCTTTTATGAGCCAGTTGATCAACAGCCTTTTGGGGTTTAGCCTGGTGACCAGCTTCCGGTTGGATTTTCAGCTTCTTGTGCTGGCGGGAGAAGTTTGGATCGATGATCGAGTCTCGAGCCTGCTGCCAAACTTTATAGATTTTGGAAGACAACCGTTGAGGAGATCGGGGCTGTTCGGGTTTTATTTCTACAACCTTTTTTAATGGGGGAGGAGACCTCTTCAGCATTGCAGTAGCAGAATTCCTTCGCACCTTATTTAGCATTTCGAAGCTGTTCCCAGTTGGAACAACAGCATTAACTTCTGCCACCGGGGCCGATGGAGTCAACCCGGAGGGGGAGTTGCCCCCAGCCTTCCTTACTCGGCGCCAATGGCGACGTCGAGCGTGTCGAGCGGACGGCGTAGGGTCGGCGGTAAGAATGGTTTCGTCTTGCCCCCTGTCTGGGTGGGGGGTCGCTGTTGGTATTAGCCTGTCAAAAACCGATGTCCTTTGGGCAGCAGGAGCGGGAGCTGAAGCCGTCAATCTAGTAAAGACCGACCTTTTGGCCGGAGAAGCTGCCTTGACGACTTCGGGGGCAGGAGCGGCCACCTTCTTAGAAGCAGCCTTCTCTGAGATTGTAGGCCCCATGATGAGTTCGCAGGATTTCTGTCCCAATCCAGAGAAGACCGAGGCGTTGACGTTGGGCGACTCGTTGAGAGGAGCCGCGACAGGGGTAAGACGATCAAAGACCGACTTCTTGAGAGCTTCCGTTGTCAGCACTGGAGCGGTGAAGTTTGTCGGCGGGAGCATGGTCCCAAAGAACAATCCTGTGGTGGCGCGAGTGACCTGTTCCACGGGCATTGTGAATAGCGAAGCAACTTGGGGTCCGTAGGCTATACCTCCTGGCGAGGCAGAGCGTTGGTTGCAATTGCAGTCTGAGCGGTTGGAGAATTTCACGGAAGTAGAAGCCATCGATCCTTTGCTTTCTGCAATAAGCGAGACGCCAATTCTTAGTATCTTGAAACCCAAGGGCAACCAATAGCGAACCGTGATTGGTTCGCGAGTCACGACACACGAAGTGTGGAGTGGAAAGAGGAAAAGGTCCCACCAGGCGTGCCAGAATCTGTTCCCCTCCGAAAGACGGCGCACAAGACTGCGATGTCTTGGCACTGAGGTTCGGGGCAGATGCTAATTGGTGCTATCCGTCTACCTCTCCGAAGATGCCAAGTTGATTTATGGCACCATGTATCGAAGGTTTAAACGGATGCGTCCGATGTAGCAGACTTCGTCAGATTCCCCCTCGCTTGAGGGGTTTTTGATTGTGGGGACGCTCTTCCCTGCAGGCGCAAGCCCCTGCAGTTAATTACGCTATCGCATTGCGGTAACAACTTTCTCCTTCTCCAGCTGGTCACTTCGTGTCATGGGTGTTTGTTTTGTTTGTGGTTGCCCGTGGATTGTATACGGAGACCAATTTATGTCGTCGCCCGTAGGACGTGGATTAGTCCAAATCCGTGTTTTCTTAGATTTGGGTTTGGGGTTTTGGTTTGAGGATACGTTAGCCATATTTGAGGCTAAGATCAACTCAAACGTTTGTTAAGGATACGTTAGTCCAGTTTGAGACTAAGATCAACTTAACGGGATCGTTTAGATCCGACAAAAGAGCAATTGGCTCTATTTTTCCAGTTTAGGGACATAGGGGTCCATTGAATGTATGGCCGTCGGGACCCGTCACCTCTCTGACGTCGTTGAAGGATTACAACGACAGATGTCAGAGGAGTTCAGAGATGTACCCTTGAACCAAAGTTGATTAGGGGGTTTATAGTCCGATTTGGGACTAAAGTCTGTTTGAAGGTTTAAGGATGCGTTAACCATATTTGAGGCTAAGATCAACTTAAACGGTTGTTAAGGATACGTTAGTCCAGTTTGGGACTAAGATCGACTTAACGGGATCGTTTAGATCCGACAAAAGAGCATTTGGGCTCTAATGTTCCAGTTTAGGGACATAGTGGTCCATCATATGTATGGCCGTCGGGACCCGTCACCTCTCTGACGACGTTGAAGGATTACAATGACGGATGTCAGAGGAGTTCAGAGATGTACCCTCGAGCCAAAATTTATTGGGGGGATTCATAGTCCAGTCTGTTTGAAGGTTTAAGGATACGTTAGCCATCTTTGAGGTTAAGATCAACTTAAACGGGACCGTTTAGATCCGACAAAAGAGCATACGGGCTCTATTGTTCTAGTTTAAGGACATTGCGGTCCATGGGTAGTTTAAGGACGTTGCGGTCCATGGGTAGTTTAAGGACATTGCAGTCCATTGTTAGTTTTAAGACATCTCGGTCAAGGTTAAGGACGTCGTAGTCCATGGGTTTAAGGACCCCACAGTCCATTGTTAGTTTTAAGACATCTCGGTCAAGGTTAAGGACGTCGTAGTCCATGGGTTTAAGGACCCCACAGTCCGGTATGTGCTCTGGATGCTTCACACGGGTTCACTGCCGTGCTCTGCGAGGACCAGGCTCCGCTCTGGACGTTTTCCACGGGGTCAAAGAGCGACATTATCCGCGTTCCACGTAACCAGGAATTTTGCATTAAACACGGGTTTAAGGACCCCGCAGTCCATATCAATGTGTGGTCGTCGGGACCCGTCACCTCTTTGAAGACATTGAGGGATTACAATGCCAAGTATCAAAGGAGTGAAGAGATGTACCCTAGAACCGGAATGGCTTAAATAGTCTTTGACCCAATTTGGGATCAAGACCGATTAATTATGTTATGAGCCCATTGGCCCAGTTAATCACAAATTGAAGACTTATGGCCATCTTGGGCTAAGTCCAATCAGGAGAGGCTTTGCCTCCATCCATTTAGCCAATTGGGCCAAAGCCTAGTGTTAAACACTACAGAGCAATCAGTGTTGAACACTGGGAATGAGGTTGACGAGTTAGTGTTTAACACTAAAAGATAATCGGTGTTAAACACCAGCAACAAGGCTTTTCAAATTAGTGTTAAACACTAAAACAGATCAGTGTTGAACACTGCAAATAAAACTTTTTGATTAGTGTTGAACACTAAGGCCCAACAGTGTTTTAACACTGGGTTCGAGAGTTTCAATTTAGTGTTAAACACTAAGGCAAGAGGGGTCACGTGGCAGCACGTGAGAGCGCCCTCCCTTCATTTATTCTACTGAGATTATCGCGTCTTTCAGAGCATCACGTGCCATCACGTGATGGGCATTCAAATGCCTGTGTATTAAAGCTTCTGTCAAGGGTCACGTGGGTCACGTGGGGTGCTGCCTCAAAGGGGTTTTCTGTAGATCTCCTGGGAGGGGGTCACGTGGTGACACGTGACCCTGCCTCTATGTATATTGTTTAGAGGATCTGTTAATCTTTTCTAGGAATTAAATTCCTCGTAGGGTTAAACCCTGACAGTAATTTCAGAGGAATTAAATTCCTACTTCCTCTTAAAGGTTTATATTCTGAATAGAGTTGAACTCTGAATTTTCTGTAGGAATTAAATTCCTCATACATGTGAAGAACCAAATAGGGTTAAACCCTAATCAAAGCTTTTAAGGAATTAAATTCCCACTCTCTTGTTAAATTATGATCAAGGGAATTAAATCCCCGCTGTTCCAACAGAACTAGGTTCTTAATTAGGGTTAAACCCTGTTTCTTTTTGTTCTGAAGGAATTAAATTCCCATAACACAGGGTCAAGCCCTAGTTTTATTTCAAAGGAATTAAATTCCTATAGTTCTGTGAGAATTAAATTCTCGTGCTTCCATTCCCTCTCTATGTTTTGGATCTGCATGGCAGGATCTCGACCCATTGAGAATTAAATTCTCAACCTCAATGGGAGATGTGCACTTTGCAGATCCTCTATCAAAGAGAGAAGAAATATGTTCTTCTGTTTTATATATCAGAGTTAAACTCTGTTGAGAATTAAATTCTCTTTTCCTTCCAGGAGCCTTCCCTTTCTTACCTAGGGTTTTCTTTTACAGAAGATCCAAGTTCCTCGAAGTATCAAGGCTCTCTCTCCCTTTCTTCCCTCTGCGTATCTCTTTTTTTTGTGTCTCTTGGCTCCTATTTATAGGAGAAGCAGCCGAATCAATTAGTTTTTGACGAATCTTCAATGAGAGGTTTGATTTGCATCCATCATTCGTTTTTGACCTTTAGATTATTAGGTGAATTTTATTCACCATTGGATTTCAAATCCCGGGATTCTCCTTTGTTGTTTCGGTTAGATTTAAAGGGGAAATCTTTCCAAACCCGAGATTTTCCCATAGATAGATGATATTTCATCACCTCTGAATCTTTAATTCGATTGGTTCCAGGTAGTCGCTTTCCTTTGGAAAGATTTGAATCTCTTTCAGAATTTAATTCTGTTGACAAAATGGGCTTTGAAAGCCGGTCACGTGTGACCACGTGACCCATGGTCACGTGTGGGCACGTGACCCTCTTTGGAATGAGCCTTCTTCTTTCTTTTTGCGTTGTCTTCTGGTTGTTGCTTAACCGTCACGTGCCATCACGTGACCCCTGGTCACGTGTGAGCACGTGACCCTGGTCTGGACTCTTTTTCCTTGACTTGATCAGGGAACCGATGTGCCTTTGAATCCGCTTTAAAATGTCACGTGCCAACACGTGACCCTGGTCACGTGGGAGCACGTGACCCTTTCTTAAGCCCTTTTTTTTGATGTAGTCAGGAAGCTGAACTTGCTTTGCCGGTACTTTTGGGTGTCACGCGCCAACACGTGACTGCTGGTCACGTGTAAGCACGTGACCCTCTTCTCAAGCTTTTTCCGTAAGCTTTCCTGATTTTAAATCAGGAAACAGGGGGTGCTCATGAGGTTCTGTGGGGAGGTTGTGGTCGCAGATCACGTCGACGGAGCTCCGGCGGTCGGCCTACGACGACAGCGACGGAAACCTACAGATCAAGAAAACATGAATCCGAGAGGAAGAAGAAGAGAGGAGAAGAGGAGAAGGAGAATAGGACACTTACCGAGGGATGCACGAGGCCGGGGGGCGGATCGAGATCGCCGGCGGCGATCCTACGAGGTGCAGGCGGTGTGCAGGTGGCCGCGGTTGCCGGTGCAGGGTGCACGGTAGAAGAAGAAGTGGATGTGGGTGTGACAAGGGCGAGGAGACGACGAGGCCGGTGATGGTGGCGTCGACGTTGGGCTACGGCGGCGAAGGGCGAGGCGGCTAGGGCTTCTCGCGATGTTGGGTTCTGTCGAAGGAAAAAGAATTTGAGGAGGAGAAAGAAATATATATAGAGGAGAGAGAGAGATATAGGGGGGGAGAGAGAGAGAGAGAGAAAGAGAGAGACGGGGGGAGAGAGAGAGGGATTGCGAGAGGAGATAGAGAGGAGAGAGATAGAGGGAGGAGAGAGAATGAGAGGAAAAAGCGAGCGAGAGAGAGAAGGTGGGGCCCACGGGGGAGGAAAGAAGGGGATTGGCTGGGATGGAAATTTATGAAAGATTTTAGGAAAGGAAAAAAATATTATGAGGGTTAAATTAAATATATTCGACGGTTAAAAATTTAGAAATTAAGATTCGGCGCAAATGCAAAATATTTCCAATTTGCGCCCGGGTCGGGTCCAAAAATTTGAAATTGAAATAAGAAAATTTTAGGCGGGATCGAAAATTTAAAATGAAGTATTTTACAATCAAAAAGCATACCCCCAAAACGGACACACGTACGTGTGCGTAGCCGTCCAAACTCGCCCGTTTCACTGAACGGGACGAGAACACGATGCACGGACGCTACAACAGGGTTAGGGGTGTCAAGCATGCCATGACGAATATTTTTAATTTTTATTTTAGATGCCTTAAATTGTTATATGCAGAAATGAATTGTCGGGTAAAATTTATAACTAACAACAGTCAAGTAGGATCAATGAAATAAATACCATACACCATTCATACGGTAACATAAACTAGTAGTATCGGGCTCGGTTGTTACATTATACCCAACTACAAAAAGAATTTCGTCCTCGAAATTCCAAGAATATGAAGATAGACAACAAATAACTATAAGAAAAGATGAGGAAACTTCTGCCGGATTTCATCTTCTCGTTCCCAAGTGGACTCTCCATGCGAGCGATTACCCCAAGAAACAAGCACAAGAGGGATCACCTTGTTCTTAAGAACCTTTTCCCTTCGATCCACAATTTCAATCGGTCGCTCCTCAAAAGTCAAATCTTCTCGTACTGTTAGCTCCGAATGATCCAATACATGCGTTTCATCTCGAACATACCTTCGGAGTTGAGATACGTGAAACATATCGTGCACACTCACCAAGGACGGCGGTAACGCCAAACGATACGCTACCTCACCAACACGCTCCAAGATCTCAAAGGGTCCAACAAATCGAGAACTGAGCTTTCCTCGACTTCCAAAGCGAATCACCCCTCTAGTCGGTGATATCTTCAAGAATACCAAATCACCCACGGTGAACTCTAGAGGTCTTCTCGACGTATCCGCCCAACTCTTCTGTCTGTCTTGAGCTGCTTTCATAAGTTTTCTGATAGTGTTAACCTTCTCAACTGTCTGCACAACCAAATCAGGTCCCAACAATTTTCGTTCACCGACATCGTCCCAACAAACAGGTGAACGACATTTACGACCATACAAAGCTTCAAATGGAGCCATCTGGATAGTTGCCTGAAAACTGTTGTTGTAAGAAAACTCCACCAAATATAGATGATCCTCCCATGAACCCTTGAAGTCCAACATGCATGCTCTCAACATATCTTCAAGAGTTTGGATCGTTCTCTCCGACTGACCATCAGTTTTAGGATGATAAGCTGTGCTAAACTTCAATCGAGTCCCCAAACTTTCCTGTAAACTCCTCCAGAAGTGTGATAAAAACCGAGTGTCACGATCGGACACGATGCTTACCGGTACTCCATGCAATCTTACAATTTCCTGCATGTACCGCTCCGCCAAAGTTTCTGTTGATTGACCAACCCTAAAAGGGATAAAATGGGCTGCCTTGGTCAAACGATCAACAATCACCCACACTGCGTTGTTGCCCTTTGGACTCCGCGGTAAAGCCGTCACGAAATCCATGGTTATATGTTCCCACTTCCACTGAGGAATCGGAAGTGGTTGCAATAAACCAGCAACCCTTTGATGTTCAGCCTCAACTTGCTGACACACCAAGCACTTTGCCACAAAGCGAGCAATCTCCCGCTTCATGCCTTCCCACCAGAAATGCTGTCGAATATCTCGGTACATCTTTGTGCCTCCTGGATGTACAGAATAAGCTGAACTGTGGGCCTCCTTCATAAGTTCTTCACGAGTATCTCCCTTTGGAACACACAAACGGCTACCATATCTCAACGAACCATCCTCATGTATCAGTAAATCTGTTCGTAGTCCGGCTTCAACCTGTTCCCGAAACTTTTGCAGTCTAGGATCCTGCGATTGCGCTGCTTTAATATTCTCGATCAACGACGAACGTACTTGCAGCTGCATCAATTATCCCAAAGAATGCGGTAGCACAACCTCCAAGTCAAATCTTCGAAAATCTTCAACGAGCTCATTCTGCGTAGTCAACATCTGAATTGCTGGTAACCGACTGAGCGCATCCGGCACGACATTAACCTTCCTCGGATGGTACTTAAGATCAAGATCGTAGTCAGCCATCAGCTCTAACCATCTACGTTGTCGCATATTAAGCTCCTTCTGTGTGAACACATACTTCAAACTCTTATGATCCGTGAAAACTTCGACCCTTTCGCCTAAAAGGTAGTGTCTCCAAATCTTCAACGCGAAAATCACAGCCGCAAGCTCCAAGTCATGAGTTGGGTAATTCTTCTCATGGGTCTTCAACTGTCGCGATGCGTACGGTACAACCTTCCCATGCTGCATCAAAACACATCCCAATCCTTTCTCAGATGCGTCGCTGTGAATCACCAATCCTCCGGAATTGTCTGGCACGGTCAGAATAGGGGCGGTTATCAATTTCTGCTTCAACGTCTCAAAAGCTAATGCACATTTGTCCGTCCACACGAAAGGTACCTTCTTGCGCGTAAGCTTGGTTAACGGCTCCGCCAGATGAGCAAAGTTCTCCACAAATCTTCTGTAATACCCGGCGAGTCCAAGAAAACTTCTCATCTCCGCAACATTCTTTGGAATCGGCCAATCTCGAACTGCTGCAATCTTTTCTGGATCGATGGCAATTCCATCGCCAGACACAACATGCCCCAAAAACTTTACTTCCTCCAGCCAAAACTCGCACTTACTCATCTTCGCATACAACTTCTCATGTCTCAACGTCTGCAGTGCGATCTTCAAATGTTCAGCATGCTCTTCAAAGCTCCTCGAGTAAACCAGAATATCGTCAATAAATACCACAATAAACTGGTCCAAGAATGGTGAAAAGATTCGGTTCATCAAGTCCATGAATACTGCCGGCGCATTCGTTACTCCGAAGGGCATCACTAAGTATTTGTAATGTCCATACCGAGTTCAGAACGCCGTCTTGCAAATATCTTCTGCTTTCACTCGGACCTGATGATATCCGGATCGCAAATCCAGCTTCGAGAATACCCTCGCGCCACTAAGCTGCTCAAAAAGTTCTCCAATGCGAGGGATCGGGTACTTGTTCTTAACAGTCACCCGGTTTAATTCTCAATAGTCGATGCACATCCTTCTTGTGCCATCCTTCTTCTTCACTAGAAGAACTGGAGCTCCCCAAGGCGAGTTACTGCTTCGAATCCAACCTTTCTCAAGCAATTCAGCAACCTGTTTCTTGACTTCTTCCAACTCTACTGGTGCCATTGGATAATATGCTTTGGATACTGGCGCTGCACCAGGAATAAGATCAATTGCGAACTCCACGTCTCGCTTCGGCGGTAAACCCGATATATCTTCAAACACGTCCATAAAATCACGAACGACAGCTGGCTCCTCACTTTTATCAACTTCCATTGATGCAAGAATATTGTTTGTCGGCCTAGCCCTAAACTCGACTGGCCCGACAGAACTGCCTCCTCCAGTGAAGCTAAATTCGGGATGTCCGGGAATCTGGAAAATTACTTTCCTTGCCCTACAATCAATGTGAGCGTGGAAAGTTCCAAGAAAATCCATTCCCAAGACGACCTCGTAGCTGCCCGTATCAATCACCAAGAAATCTGCAAAAAACTCCCGTCCGCACACAACAACTGTACAATCTTTACATTCCCTGCTAGCTATGATTTTCCCATTCCCAGTGTGTATGTCCCAGAAACTAGACAGGGTCGTGCAGTCAATCGAGTGTGTAGTTATAAACTTGGATGACATAAAACAATGGGATGCACCAGAATCGAATAACGCTAATGCGGGAAAACCATGAACGAGTAGAGTACCTGAAACAACTTCTCCTGACGCCTTAGCTTCTTCAGCTGTCAAGGTAAAAGCTCGAGCTTGATTAGGTCCTTGAGTCAGCTGTTTCTGTCCCTGGAACGGTCTCTGCGGAGGCTTTTGAATATCATCCCTCGTACGAAGCTTCGATGGACAAGCGCTGACAGCGTGATCTGCCGCTCCACAAACCAAACAGAGTCCTAGCCTCCTTTGACAATCCTTTTGCACGTGGCCAGGTAAATTGCAGTAGTTACAAGTCATGCTCTTTCTTCGATCGACGACAACAGGCTTCTTCATGGGTGCTACACCTCGACGGTCCACTGGAATACCTCTGCGACCATAAGCTCGGTTTGGTACAAATGCTGGCTTCCTTACCGCAACTGCTGTCTGCTGCAAACTCCCCTTCATCCCAGATAAACTCTGCTGCTCTCGGGCTGCCGCAAGTACTTGTGAGAAAGTGGTCAAACCCAGGGAGACAATCTGCCTCTGGATGTCCACATCCAAGCTGCGCATGAACCTCCGTGCCCTGTCTGCATCGTTGGCAACTAAAGGTCCAGCGAATCTACTGAGTCTTATCCATTCTGCTGCATGCACATCTACGGGTGCTCCCTTCTGCTTTAGCCCGATGAACTTCTCTTCCATTTCCTCCCGTGCGGTCCGCGGGAAGAACTTTTCTAGGAAACTCTTTGAAAAATCCGCCCACTTGATCGGCTTGGGCAAGCGGGTCTCCTCCACAAGCCACCATTCTCGGGCGTAGTCCACTAACTGAATGCGTACCACATCAACTCTTTTCTCATCTGGAATCTGTGCCGCAATAAGCAAGTTCTCTGTGTCAACTAGCCACTGCTCCGCTGGCAACGGCTCCTCCAAACCAGTAAATGCAGACGGACCCAAACGCCTGAAATCTGCCACGGTCCCTACTCGGTCAACTGGTTTAGCTCCAACATTGTTCACAGACTGCTGAACGACCTGCAAACCTTCCTGAAACGATTCCGCTTGCTGCTGGATCAGCTCGGTCTGTCTCTTTTGATTCTCCAGCGTTCCCCTTATTACTCCAAGCATGGCGGCTTCGTCCACACGCCTCTGGTACGTCTTCAAATTCTTATCTGCCATATTCCTGAAATCAAAACACCCAACATTAGCATGATGATAGATTCAAAATATATATCAAGGCTAGAACTCCAAGTTACTTAAATAGAGTGCCGCATTGTAACTATGCCGCGGTATCATAGCCACAATTACATAACTCCACCCAAGTCGCCTAAGTCCTAGAGATAACAAGGAATCAGGTTTCGAGTCGATATGCAAAGGAAGTTTGCACATCGTAAAAGATATAATCAGGAAGAATGTGATTCAAGAATGGTAAACGGCAAGGTGGCAGGACATGTTTCCTAAACACGGGTATTCTGATTCGTGTATTGGGTACAATACCCAACTACAAAAGAATCAACCCGACTAACCTATGGCTCTGATACCAAAAGAATCATGTCACGCCCCGCTTCCCAGAGTACGCTAAAATGGCCACGTGACATAGCCAACCATGCTACCTGTGGGTAGGAAGTATCCAACCACAGTCACATTACGGCTGTAGAGATATCAAGAACAAAATAAAACTATCTAAAACATGTCCATAATCCAAGATAACATGAGTCAAGAATAATAAAATGCGGAAGCGAAAGATCCAATACGAAAATAACTGGAATGTATGTCCCATAATGCGGGCTCACATCAGGAATAAAATGCAGGAAAGAAAAGCTAACTACTGCTGACATTCACAGCTCAGCCTGTCGGCTGAAGTACTCCTGCTCGGACCGCGACAGCGGTACAGAATCTGGGCCATGCAAAACCCAGACGTCAGCGCATCATGACATTAAGTAATAAAATATAAACAGGGTAACAGGCAATGCGAATATAAACATGAATAAAGCAAGGGCAACAATAATATAAGTCAGAGCAGTGTAGGGTAGTGTGCAGTGGGTAAACTAAACTGTTTTATCAGGTTTTCTGTTCTAAAGTCTTTGAAACCAAATTGATGAATCATCAATGTAACTCAATAGTATCCCGTACATACCCGGGACCACGGCCCAGATTCTCGGGCTGAAACCGAGACATGCCGCTAGGCACTAAATAGGAATGTCTACAGATGAATGATGTCAGCAGCATCATTCCAAGGCTGGCCTAGCCTCTAAAACTGATCAGAACAAGTAGTGAACTGTTGAATTAGAAGTCAGGTTTCACCTTTGATTTCTCCATACCCCCAAGTTATATGTGTATTTCAAGTCAGGTATCCCGTAATCAAGAACTAATGCCAACACAGGATCAGGTAAGCAGGTTTGTCTGGATAGACAACAGGAACGGTCCGTGAGGACTACATGTCAGGTTTGTTGGCATTAGACACCAGATCAGGTAACGAGTCAAGTTATGGTACAACAGGTCAAGTCAAGCAGTATACGGTACCATGTCGGGTCAATCAATATGTATGTAGCAAGTCAGGTCAAGATGTAAACGATATCATGGGTGTGCTCATACTCAGTTACATAATCAAGCATGGTCATCAACAACATAAATTTAAGCAACAAATTAAACAAATAAGAAGCTTCAATTAATTAGCAGCACGGTTATCAATTGTGTTTCAGAGGTGTTATCAACATTATAAGAATACAATATGACAGTTTGGGCCGTTAAATCATGTTAACAAGTTTAAGAATTTTATGGATGCAATGATATATATATATATATATATATATATATATATATATATATATAGGTTCACTGGATGAAGTCACAGTTAATACAGGTTAAGTGTACACGAGTGTCCGAATGAAGTAAAACTACAGAGAAAGTGCCATAGGCTACGTCAATAGTAAAAGTGTGATTAAAACATGTAAATGTGGTTATTAGATTCAATACAGTAATTGCAAACGGTAGGTTCCAAGTTTGGAAGATAAAATGATATAAACAACATTGAACACGAAAGTGGGAAATTATAGTGCTAAGGTTAAACTACCGGTTTAGGGTGTCATCAATATATATGTAAATATTGTTTAGCATATAGCAAGGGGTACTTGCCTCGACGGGTTGCGAATCGGGAAAACGGAACGTAAAACGTCGGTGGGGAAACTCGTGACGGGCGCACGGTTCACGGAATGAACCCAAACGACGAACAGTGGAACCACACAGGTCAGGGTATCTCGCTGGATCGTCGAGACACATCGCCGGCACGGCCGGATTCCGGCGAGATGCAAAAACAGTGAACGATCAAGAATGCAACAAGAAAAGAAAAGAAAATAAAGAAGAAGGGAAGGAGGATAGAGAAGGGGTGCTCACGTGGTTCTGTGGGGAGGTTGTGGTCGCCGATCACGTCGACGGAGCTCCGGCGGTCGGCCACGACGACAGCGACGCAAACCTACAGATCAAGAAAACATGAATCCGAGAGGAAGAAGAAGAGAGGAGAAGGAGAAGAGGACACTCACCGAGGGATGCACGAGGCCGGGGGGTGGATCGAGATCGCCGCGGCGATCCCACGAGGTGCCGGCGGTGTGCAGGTGGCCGCGGTTGCCGGTACAGGGTGCACGGTAGAAGAAGAAGTGGATGTGGGTGTGACGAGGGCGAGGAGACGACGAGGCCGGTGATGGTGGCGTCGGCGTTGGGCTACGGCGGCGAAGGGCGAGGCGGCTAGGGCTTCTCGCGATGTTGGGTTCTGTCGAAGGAAAAAGAATTTGAGGAGGAGAAAGAAATATATATAGAGGAGAGAGAGAGATATAGAGAGACGGGGAGAGAGAGAGAGGGACGGGGGGAGAGAGAGAGGGATTGCGAGAGGAGATAGAGAGGAGAGAGATAGAGGGAGGAGAGAGAATGAGAGGAAAAAGCGAGCGAGAGAGAGAAGGTGGGGCCTACGGGGGAGGAAAGAAGGGGATTGGCTGGGATGGAAATTTATGAAAAATTTCAGGAAAGGAAAAAAATATTATGAGGGTTAAATTAAATATATTCGACGGTTAAAAATTTAGAAATTAAGATTCGGCGCAAATGCAAAATATTTTCAATTTGCGCCCGGGTCGGGTCCAAAAATTTGAAATTGAAATAAGAAAATTTTAGGCGGGATCCAAAATTTAAAATGAAGTATTTTACAATCAAAAAGTATACCCCAAAACGGACACACGTACGTGCGCGTAGCCGTCCAAACTCGCCCGTTTCACTGAACGGGACGAGAACACGATGCACGGACGCTACAACAGGGTTAGGGGGGTCAAGCATGCCATGACGAATATTTTTAATTTTTATTTTAGATGCCTTAAATTGTTATATGCAGAAATGAATTGTCGGGTAAAATTTATAACTAACAACAGTCAAGTAGGATCAATGAAATAAATACCATACACCATTCATACGGTAATAGAAACTAGTAGCATTAGGCTCGGTTGTTACAACGTCTGTCCTCGAAAGGCGCCGCGAAAAGTCTGCGCATGCTGAGCGACTATATTGAGGAGCTCGACGTGGAGACTCCCACATCTGCTATGGATTTTGCCGCGGAGCTTAACCCTATGCTGGCAACGCTCGTGAATTTCATGGTGAGGGCGTCGTTGAGTCCTGGGTTAATCGCTGTAGGGAAATCGAGGCCTGCCTGCATGAGCTTGAGCTTAGGCGTCCTGCACCTGAGATTCTGGCTTCGAGCACTCAACGGGCTGCGTGGATCGAGCAGAGCACTTCTTACTTCCACCATCTTGAACAAGAAGTGGCTTTAAAGCAGAAGGAATGTAAAGAAACTTCAAGCGAATCTGCTCGACTGCATGCTCAGGTTGATGCGAATGCTGCCCAGTTGAAAGTTACCCTCGAAGGCCTTCTGCGATGCATTTCTGATGGGTTAACATTGAGGCAGAAGCTCAACGTCGTCGATCGGGATGCACAAGATCGTGAAGCAGCTCAGCGGGCCGCCGAGAAATAACTTTCGTCTTACTTGCAGCAGCGAGCCCAGGTCGAAGCAGAGTTGGCCGCGACAGCTGATCAAGAAGAGGGGCTGAAGTAAGTGCGCGAGCGGCTGATTGGATTATTGAAAGCGCTTGCTTCTCAATAATAATTTTTTTGTACCATTTGTAATTTTGAATAAAATGTATTCGTCCTTTTATTCTTTCATATAATGTATTTTTGTAACCAATTGAATTCACGAATAAAAGATACACATTTTTTTTGGCAATGTCTTGTGTCATCTCTCTGCTTTCTTCTTTCTTTTGTTATCAGCGTGTCACCTTAGCAAACATAGCCGGCAGATGATGGAGTGAGCATCTTGTCTTGGCTTCTTCGAGAGGTAGTGATGGCTTAGGAAGCAGGTTCAGATCTGTTACCTAAGACTTTTCAACTTTATGAGCCGTGAGGGTCTCATAAAGACTTTTCTCCCTACGAGTCGAGAGGATCTCGTAGGTGTATTTTCTCCTTAGGAATCGTGAGGATTCCTAAGTGTGTTTTCCCTTATAAGTCGTAAAGATCTTATAAGAGAGTTTTTCTTCCTTACGAGTCGAGAGGACCCGTAAGTGTTTAGTGGGATAGACATGTAGATGACGTATTTCCGAAACGGGGTCATATGGATGACGTATTTCCGTGACGGGATCATATGGCTGACGTATTTCCGAACGGGGTCATATGGATGATGTATTTCCGAACGGGGTCATGTTGATGACGTATTTCCGAACGGGGTCATATGGATGACGTATTTCCGAATGGGGTCATGTGGATGACGTATTTCCGAACATGGTCATGTGGATGACGTATTTCCGCGACGGGATCATGTGGATGACGTATTTCCGAGACGGGGTCATGTGGATGACGTATTTCCGCGACGGGGCCATTTGGATGATGTATTTCCGAGACGGGGTCATGTGGATGACGTATTTCCGCGACGGGGTCATATGGATGACGTATTTCCGAACGGGGTCATGTGGATGACGCATTTCCGAATGGGGTCATGTGGATGACGTATTTCCGAACGGGGTCATGTGGATGACGTATTTCCGAGCGGGGTCATGTTGATGACGTATTTCCGAGCGGGGTCATGTGGATGACGTATTTCCGAACGGGATCATGTGGATGACGTATTTCCGAACGGGGTCATGTGGATGACGTATTTCCGAATGGGGTCATATGGATGACTGTTCCCGCCAAAATTTTGGCTCACAACCTGCTCCCTTAAAAAAATAAAAAATAAAATAATAATAAAATAAATAAATATATATATATATATATATATATAAAGGGAAAAACTCCACATGAAAAGAATGTAAATGTCTCAGTGCTGAGAGTCAAAGACTCTGTCGTGGCGCACCATGTGCAAAGCACGTGTGCGCTGCACTCTAAGCAGCGCACCACGTGTCATACACGTGTGCGCTAGCGCAATGTGCTCTGTCGTAGTGCACCATGTACAAAGCACGTGTGCGCTAGCGTTAGGTGCGCTGCGCTCTAAGCAGCGCACCACGTGTCATACACGTGTGCGCTAGCGCAATGTGCGCTGCCTTTTAAGCAGCGCACCACGTGCAAAGCACGGTGCGCCAGCGCTGGAACCTAAAAGCTCCCCAACCGTCAGATCAAAGATCTAATAATAATGATAAATCATTAATTAATCAGAATTAAATTCTGTTAAGGAAAGATTCCTCAAAATCTTTCCAAATGACAAGATTGTGCTCTGTAAATCAGAGCACCGTTGGATCAATGATCCAATGGTAAATAAAAATTACCAAAAGACAGAATAAATTCTGTTATGGAAAGATTTTCTCAATCTTGTTAAAAAACAAGAAGATTGTCTTCTGTAAAACAGAAGCCCTAGGATCAAAGATCCAACGGTGGGAAATATTCCCAAATCAATCAGAGAAAGATCTCCTTAACTGATTTAACAAATCATTTGGCCCTATATAAAGGACCCTAGACTTCAAGTCATATATACAGAAAAGAGAGAGAAAAACCCTCTGAAAAAGAAGAGAAAACTCTTATAAAAAAGAAGATTTTTCTTCATCTTCAAGATAAAAAAAAGAACTATGTTCTTAAATAATAGAGATGAAACCATCTCGTAAAAAGAAGAACCATCTTCTAAAAAGATCAGAGATCTAAGAAAAAGACCAAGATCTTTAATAAAAAAGAAAAGATAAAAAAGATCTAATCATAAAAAGACTAAAAGAAGTATTTTACTTCATTCACAGATCTTTTGATCTATAAAGGCAGAGCCTTTTATAAAAACAAGAACTTTTGTTCTTGGATCTTGAGGCAAAGCCTCCTTTGAAGAACATAAATCTGTTCTTTAATCTTAAAATTGATCATAAGCACTTTGCGCTATTAAAAAATGCCTTGCACTCATGAACTGTACCCTTGCGCTCATTGGACCGGCGCTCAGTGCCAAAACCTGCCACTTGTCAACCAGAGACACAATCTGCGCTTTGCGCTTCTAAAACAGAGCACTGCGCTCATGGGCTGGCGCTCAGCGCCAAGCACGCCACATGTCACTCACTGGTGCGCCAACAGACTAGCGCAAAGCGCTCATAAATTAAAAGCGCAATGCGCTAATAAACTAGTGCTTAGCGCTAAGCGCGACACGTGTCCCCTTTGTGTGCGCTACCCGACAGAAGCGCAATGCGCTCTTTGACTGGCGCAATACGCCTGGCATGCCACGTGGCGCACTGTCAGAACAAACTTTGTTTCTGATGAATGTTATGCATTCAATACAAGACAAAAATGTCAGAGCCCAATGCCTAGCATTATTAAAAGGGCTGAGCCTAAATAAAGGCTTAATAGCTAGAACAAAAATAAAATTGGACTTAGCCCAATTTTGGCCATAAGTCCTCAACTTGTTTTGAATTGAGCACATCTACTCTTTCAACCAACTCACCTTGGTTCAAGGGTACATCTCTTCACTCCTTTGATATTCGTCGTTGTAATCCTTCAACGTCGTCAGAGAGGTGACTGGTCCCGACAACCACACATTACTACGGACTGTGGGGTCCTTAAACTCATGGACTATGATGTCCTTAACCTCGACCGTGATGTCTTTAAACTAACATCGGACTGTGAGGTCCTTAAACTCATGGACCATGATGTCCTTAACCTCGACCATGATGTCTTTAAACTAACATCGGACTGTGAGGTCCTTAAACTCACGGACTATGATGTCCTTAACCTCGACCGTGATGTCTTTAAACTAATATCGGACTGTGAGGTCCTTAAACTCACGGACTATGATGTCCTTAATCTCGACCGTGATGTCTTTAAACTAACATCGGACTGTGAGGTCCTTAAACTCACGGACTATGACATCCTTAACCTCGACCGTGATGTCTTTAAACTAACATCGGACTGTGGGGTCCTTAAACTCATGGACTATGATGTCCTTAAACTCGACCGTGATGTCTTTAAACTAACATCGGACTGTAAGGTCCTTAAACTCATGGACTATGATGTCCTTAACCTCGACCGTGATGTCTTAAAACTAACATTAGACTGTGGAGTCCTTAAACCCACGGATTATGATGTCCTTAACCTCGACCGTAATGTTTTAAAACTAACATTGGACGGTGGGGTCCTTAAACTCACGGGCTATGATGTCCTTAACCTTGACCGCGATATCTTAAAACTAACATTGGACCGAGATGTCCTTAAACTAACAATAGACTGTAATGTCCTTAAACTAATCGACCGCGATGTCACTAAACTAAGCAACAGATCCCAATTGCTCTCTTGTCGGATCTAAACGATCCCGTTAAGTTGATCTTAGTCTACAATTAGACTAATGTATCCTTAACAAACGTTTAAGTTGATCTTAGTCTCCAATGAGGCTAACGTATCCTTAAACCCAAACCCCCCAAACCCAAATCTAAGAAAGATACGGATTTGGACTAGTCCACGCTTTACGGGCGACAATATAACTTAGTCTCCGTATACAATCCACGGGCAACCAAACACAAAACAAACACCCACGACAAGAAGTGACCATCTGGAGAAGGAGAAAGTTGTTACCGCGATGCGGTAGCGTAACTAATTGCAGGGGCTTGCGCCTGCAGGGAAGAGCGTCCCCACAATCAAAAACCCTCAAACGAGGGGGAATCTGACGAAGTCTGCTACATTGGCCGCATCCGTTTAAACCTTCGATACATGGTGCCATAAATCAACTTGGCATCTTCGGAGAGGTGGACGGATAGCAACAATTAGCATCTGCCCCGAATTTCAGGCAAGACGTCCGCCGCGTCTTTCAGAGGGGAACAATGACGTATTTCCGAACGGGGTCATGTGGATGACGTATTTCCGAACGGGGCCATATGGATGACGTATTTCCGAACGGGGTCATGTGGATGACGTATTTCCGAACGGGGTCATTTGGATGACGTCGCGTCTGTTGTAATGAGACGAATATCGAAGTAGTCTTCTGGTTGTTTGTGAACCGTTGAGATTTGGCTTCTTCTTCCGATGGAGCCTGGGGAAGGAAGGTGTGATTCCTTTTTTGTTTGCGCCCCTGGATTGTGTACAGCGATTGATGTAATATCACCTGTAGGGCATAAATTTCATTTTATTTTTTTTCTTTCCGCGATGCTCTATCATTTCAGCTTTTATATCGCGAAGGTCGCGATTGCCCAATCATTTCGGCTATTTTTCGCAGTGCCCAATCATTTTGGCTATTTATTTTATTTTTACTCGCTGCTTTTTATTGCGAGTTGCCCAATCATTTCGGCTATTTTGCATGCATACATTTTTACTTGCTGATTTTGTTGCAAGTTGCCCCATCTTTTCGGCTATTTCGTATGCATGTGTGGCTCCCTAGCTTCTCGCTGCAAGCTTGGAATTAGACACCGATTTCGGTATCAGTACCGCTACAACTGGGATATTGCCAGGAAAGAATCATCATTTGCCTCTGTCGATATTAAACAAAGGTGGCTTAGTAGATAGGGTTAGGATCCTGTCGACTAAGGCTTTGGCTTCATGAGCCGTAAGGGTCTCATGAAGGTATTTCTCCCTGCGAGTCGTGAGAATCTCGTAGGTGTGTTTTCTCCTTAGAAATCATGAGGATTCCTAAGTGTATGGTCTCTTATAAGTCGGAAGGATCTTACAAGAGTGTTTTCTCCTTATAAGTCGAGAGGACTTATAAGGGTTGTTCTCCGGGTAGACATATCCCTAGTCACGGATGGGGCTCTGTTAGGGAAATGTTTATTCGCGCCCGTTGATTATATATAAGGGTCAGCATTGAGCCGCTTGTAGGGCAGCATCGGAGGTTGTGGTGGCTGCTTAAGAACAGGTTTAGATCCCTGTAGCTTAAGACTTTGGAATCTTATGAGCCGTGAGGGTCTCATAAAAGGGTTCTCCTTACGAGTCGTGAGGATCTCGCAAGTGTAATTCTCCCTAGGGATCGTGGGGATCCCTAAGTGTGTTGCTCCCTTGTGAGTCGTAAGGATCTCACGCAGGTGATTTCTCCTTACAAAGTCGAGAGGGCCTTGCAAGTGTCTTTTAACGAGATTGTGCCCTTTTGGGTTTTCACAAAACTCGCCGGTAGCCTGCTGTTTTTACTCACGGAGCCCTTTCGGGTTTTCATCCGTGCCCTTTTCGCTTATGGACATACCGTTTTTTCTTTTTTTTTTATTATTCTTCTTTTTTTTATATCAGCCTTGGGATGCTGCAGTCCACAGTAGTTTATCGACGTCTCGGTCAACAGCTAGTTTTAGGACATAGTGGTCTATCGTTAGTTTAAGGACGTTTCGGTCCGTTGTTAGTTTAAGGACGTTTCGGTCTGTCGGCCGGCTACTACTTATAGAGTTTGGGCTTAGAAAGATAGCGAGCGGATATAGTCGTCGTCATCTATCATTGACCTAGGCCGTGACTCGTCAGGCGTAATATTTCTTTAAGAAGCGACCATTTATTGGCCTGAAGGGCCTTTCGCTATGCATGTCCATAAGTAGATAGGCCCTAACCTGGTAGACCTTGTCTATGATATACGGGCCTTCATAGTTCGGCTTGATTTTCCCCCGCTTGGCACGATTGGGGATCATAGGTCTTTTGACCACTAGCACGAGTTCGTCTTGGCGGAATGTTCTCGGCCGAGTTAATCTTTCGTATGAGCGCGTCATTTTTGCTTTGTAAGCCTCCAATTTTTGTTGCGCTATGAGCCGGGTTTCATTGAGGGCATTGAGCTCCTCAAGCCGAAGGTGAGCATTCTCTTCGTTCGTTAGCTCGTAATGAACTGCTACTCGTAGAGAGGGTAACTCTATCTCGAGGGGGAGTACCGCCTCTTTACTGAATACCAACGCGTATGGCGTTGTGTTCGTGGCTGTTTTGAACGTAGTTCGATACGCCCAGAGAGCTTCATGCAGTCTCTCATGCCAGTCCTTCTTATTTCAGGACACCGTCTTTTTTACGATCTTCGTCAAGGTCTTGTTAAAAGCTTTAGCTGGACAGTTAGCTCGGGGATTATAGACTGAGGAGTATCTCCAGTCTATGTTATGTTGCTGTGCGAAGCGGCTAATCTTGTGGCTTCTGTAGGCTGGCCCGTTATCGGAGATGATCCGTCCCGGAGTTCCAAATCGAGAAATGACGTGCGTTTTGAAGAAATGGAGGATATTCTCCTTTTTCACTTCCCTCAGCGGTATTGCGTCTGCCCATTTGGACAAGTAATCAGTTGTCGCCAAAATGAATCGATGTCCTCTGGACGATGCTGGTTCGATGGGGCCGATTATGTCAGTCCCTCACATTTCAAATGGCCAGCTAGCCACTGTTAGATGTAGTGGATTTGGATGCTGATGGATAAAGTCCCCATGAATCTGGCACGAATGGCACTGCTTCGCATATTCGAGGCAGTCTTGGATCATCGTGGGCCAATAATAACCCATCCGTTTGATCTTCAGCTTCATCTTCGGCCCGGCTTGGTGAGAACCGCAGAGTCCGTTGTGAGTTTCTTGGACGACTCTCTTTGCCTCTTCAGGTCCTAGGAATCTTAGCCACAAAGAATCAAATGATCTTTTATACAGGATATCATTGACGAAGGCAAAAGATAGAGCTCGCTTCATGAGCTGATGTTTTGAGGACGCATCTTCAGGTGTTCGACGGGATTTGAAGTAGTCTATAAAGACTTCTCTCCAATCCGTAACCTTTCCCTGGTCTTTTATTTGTAGAGTCGTTTGCTCGGTCGCTCCCTTCTTTTCAGACGACTCCGGAGATACCTCTGCTGGAGCAAGAATCCGACGGTTTTGCACAACGATCCTCACGTCATCGAGGTTCTCGTCGGCCAGCTCTTTAGCGAGCTTGGCTAACGCATCCACTTTGCTATTTTCTGCACGCGGTATGCTTTTCAAGGTGTAGGAAGGAATTTGAGTCAGCAGTCGTTGTACTCTTTCGCCGTATTTCACCAACTCAAGCTTGCACGTCTGATAGTCGCCGTTTGCTTGACTGACGATCAGTTGGGAGTCTCCGTATATGAGGAGATTTTTAATTCCCATGTCGATGGCGATCTCGAGACCTGCTATCAAAGCTTCATACTCGGCTTCGTTGTTCATCCTCGGCTCTGTCAAGGAGAAGGCGAATCGCATTATTCCTCCCTGTGGAGTCACGAAGATGAGGCCTACCCCTGATTTGATTATAGGGGTGCTTTGTTTGCGCTTCTTCATGGAGGACGCCCCATCAAAATAGAGTTCCCACCGGGTATCACCACCCTCGATCGTGTCAAACGCATGTTCATCTGGCAATTCACAATTCAAAGGAGAATCGACAGGTATCAGGTGCTCAGCGAGGAAGTCGGCGATGGCCTGGCCTTTCACTGCTTTAAGAGGTCGATAAGTTATCGAGAACTCCATCAATAGCAGGGCTCACTTAGCGAGCCGCCCCGTTAATATGGCCTTCGACATCAAATATTTGAGAGGATCCACCTTCGATATGAGATGGAACTCATGTGCCAACGCGTAGTGTCTGAGCTTCGTTATCGCGAAGATCAACGCCAGGCAGTGTTTTTCGATGGGGGAGTAATTGCTTTCTGTCCCCAGGAGAACTCGACTCAGATAATAAAGGGCTCTCTCCTTCTCTTGGTCGTTTTCTTGTGCCCACAGCGCGCCTAAAGAACCTTCAAGGGCTGTTGTGTATAGGACGAGAGGTTTTCCTTTAACGGGAGCGGCCAGCACTGGCGGATTCTGCAGGTATTGCTTGATTTCGTCCAGTGCGCTTTGGCATTTGCGATCCCAGATGAACGGGGTTCCCTTATTCATTAGGTGACTGTAGGGACGGCACTTGCTTGAGAGATTGGTTATAAATCGCGGATATACGCGAGCTTTCCTTGGAGAGATCGCAGTTGCTTGAGAGTCTTTGGTGGGGGCATTTCCATAATCGTCTTGATCTTTGACGGATCTATCTCGATACCTCGGTGTCGGATGATGAATCCTAGGAATTTGCCCGAAGAAACTCCGAACGCGCATTTAAGAGGGTTCATCTTCAAGTTGTATTGCCTAAGGCGTTGAAATACTATCTTCAGATGCTCTAAATGTTCCTCGTATGATTTGATTTTCACCACAAGGTCGTCGATATAGCATTCGACGATTTCATATATGAGGTCTTCGTCATGGCCCTCTGATAGGTGGCACCGGCATTCTTTAGACCGAAGGGCATCACCTTGTAGCAGAATATGCCCAAAGGGGTCCGGAAAGCAGTATGTTTCTGGTCTTCGGGATGCATTTTTATCTGATTGTATCCTGATGAACCATCCATGAAGGAGAAAACTTCATGAGTGGACGTATTGTCTATCATCAGCTCAGTGACCGGTACTGGGAAGTCGTCCTTTGGGCAGGCTTTATTGAGATCCCGAAAGTCTACGCAGATGCGCACCGTCCCATTTTTCTTCATCACTGGGACAATGTTGGCGATCCAGTCAGGATATTGAATCTCTTGGATGAAGCCGGAGTCAATTAACTTCTTGACTTCGGCGTTGATGCTCATCTCAAGCTCGAGTCGCATTCTTCTCGGCGCTTGTTTGATCGGCTTGACATCCGGGGATATTGCCAATTTGTGTACTGTAATCTCTAGATCTAGTCCTGGCATCTCGGAATAGTTCCATGCGAAGCAATCTTTATGCTGCGTGAGCACGTCTTTTAGCGTAGCCACCCTTTCTTCAGACAACAGCTCACTGACGAAAGTCGGCCGCGGGTCACTTGCCGTCCCCAAATCAATTTTCTTGAGGTTATCTGCAGTAGTGTGTATCACATCTTCCAGCTCTTTTGGTGCCGGTGGAAACTCTGAGATTACCTCATCATCATCATCATTTTCGAAGCACCACGGGAGTTCATCCATATTCTCGGGCTCTTCTTCTGACAGCGTTATCACGTGACAGGTATGAGCTCACTTCCAAGACCGATGTGGATCTGGTTCTACCCTCGCTGTATGCGCGGCTTTTGGTTCATGCTTCTGCGGCGGGGTTACCCTCCAACTGCGGGATAGAGCGAACCTTCCGAGCTGATACTGGTCTTCTACCCAGTCTTTGAATGTGAAGCAGTTTTCGAGAGGATGTCCTATTGCCCTATGATAGGAGCAATAGTCCGGATGAGAGACTTCGCCTGCTTGCTCGGGGTGCTTGGACTCCGGGAATGTAATCAGTTGATGTTTTATGGCAGGATCAAGTATTTTCTTTGTCTTGTCTTGGGTAAAAGAGTATGCTCGACCCATCTTCTTTATAAGAGATGAATCTTGGCCGCTTGATTCCTGATCGCGTGGCTTCGGCTTCTTGGACCCACTTTGTCACTGTCGAACGCCTTTCCTGTTCTTTGGTTTGTTTCTGCCTCTGCGTCGGGCCTTTTGTACAACGGGTTGATAAGGAGGAGCATTTTCATTTTTCACAGCCTGTTGAAGGAGGCGTTGCGTCCTGGCTTTCTCGTAGATGTCCATTTCGCGATTATGGTCATCTCGAACCTTTTGACCTGCTTCCTTTATAAGCTTGTCCATTTGTTCTTCGAATGACGGACTGGGCATTTTCACGGCGGGGGCTCTTTCTGGCTCAGGGTTAGCATCTTCCCACAGAGCATCTCCTTCTTTGTCAAAGTAATGTATGACGTAGCAGTCGCGGAGTAGCTCCCGTTTCTTGGATTGAACATACCCAAGTCCAGTCATTTCCATTCTCCCGTTGGGCAACTTTCGTTGAGTTCCGGGAACGTTCCAGATCCTGTTATAGAACCGTGCTTGTCGCGCAGTTTTCTTAAGGGGTACACCTTGGCATCTCAAGAGTCTCTTTAGCCCGTCTGTGTAATGTCTGGGAAAACGGATGGGCTGGAGCCTGTAAGGTGTAGAATCCGCGCCATGCCAGATTTCTTTCTCCACTTTGGTTTCCCCGGATCGGTAGAATAGGATCGCCTTTTCACCTTTTCGCCCGGGAGGGACGTAGAATGTCTGCAGTTCTTCCACACTGTAGGTATCAAGCGCGTTTAGCTCTTTATGATGCTTTTGTGGAACCATGGCGACTTGCAAACTTTGATCTTCATCAGCGAAGGTTTGTATTGATGGCCGAGCAGAGAATACGGCATTGACCTCATCTTCTGAGTCGCTGCCGAAGATCAACATAGGAGCGGACGGTCCCGGCTTGTTGCACTGGGGCGGACCTGAGTAAACTATCTCTTCTTCCTCCTCGGTGTCACTCCCGAAGACCGGAATAGTAGTGATAGCTTTGTTCTTCGGTTTGTGACATCTTTCCGTGTCCTCGAAATCCGGTAAGAAGTATTTTGCATTTTCGTACTTTTGGACTTCGTTCACGGAGAATGGGTTCAGCTCTCCTGTTACGGTATACTCGAGACCATCTTTGAAATACTTCATACACTGATCTTGTGTAGAAGGGATGTTGTTGTACTCGTGTAACCAGGGCCGGCCGAGCAAAGCATTGTAGCATGTCTTGGCGTCAATGACGTGAAACTTAATATCCGTGACAAGCAGCCCAAAGCGTAGTGTCAATATTACATACCCAAGCGTCCGTGATGACTGGGAGTCAAATCCAAAGATGGTGATTTTATCGCGAGCGAGGTGTTGAACGCTCATGCAGATTTCCTTCAACACCCTTACGTTAAAGAGATTGACGGAGGGCCCATTGTCGATCAGGATTTTACCTATCTTGATGTCATGACAGTACCCGGAGACATATAGGGGACGGTTGTGCTCGCATGTCCCAAGGAGGAGATCTTCATCGCCAAAAGTGATCGTTCCCCTCCGAAAGACGGCGCAGGACTGGACGTCTTGCCTGAAATTCGAAGCAGATGCTATTTGGTTTTATCCGTCCACCTCTCCGAAGATACCAAGTTGATTTATGGCACCGTGTATCGGAGGTTTAGACGGATGCGGCCGATGTAGCAGGCTTCGTCAGATTCCCCCTCGCTTGAGGGGTTTTTGATTGTGGGGACACTCTTCCCTGCAGGCGCAAGCCCCTGCAGTTAATTACGCTACCGCATCGCGGTAACAACTTTCTCCTTCTCCAGAATTTCACTTCGTGTCGTGTGTGTTTATTTTGTTTGTGGATGCCCGTGGATTGTATACGGAGACTAATTTATGTCGTCGCCCGTAGGACGTGGATTAGTCCAAATCCGTATTTTCTTAGATTTGGGTTTGAGGTTTTAGTTTAAGGATATGTTAGCCATATTGAGGCTAAGATCAACTTAAACGTTCTTTAAGAATACGTTAGTCTAATCTCCAGACTAAGATCAACTTAACATGATCATTTGGATCCGACAAGAGAGCAATTGGCTCTATTGTTCCAGTTTAGGAACATAGTGGTCCATATTCCAGTTTAGGGACATGGGGGTCCATTGGATGTATGGCCGTCGGGACCCATCACCTCTCTGACGACGTTGAAAGATTACAAAGACAGATGTCAGAGGAGTTCAGAGATGTACCCTTGAACCAGGTGTAAATTGATTTAAGTGAGCAGCCGTGCTCAGTCAATTTAATTTGAGGACTTATGGTCATGATTGGGCTAAGTCCAATTGAAGACGTTCAACATTTTTCTTTATCTTTGGCCTATTAGGCCTGTGCTAGGGCTTTGCCCATGTTTAATAATGCACTGCATTTTATTCTGGCATGCTAAGCCTTTTTTATTTGGGCTCTGTCCCTTTTAAATGATGCACAACATCTGTTTTGAGCTTGACAGACCTCTGTTTGGGCTTTATTCCCTTTAAATAGTGCATAGCACTTTGTTTAGTCTGATAGACCTTTCTTTATTGGGATCTGCCCTTGATAATGCATCACATTAATTAGTCTGACAGAGTGCCACGTGGCTTGTCAGGCGCTTTGTGCCGATTGAGGAGCGCAAGGCGCAAGTCCATATGGGGGTGACACGTGTCATGCTTTGGTGATCGTAAGCGCAGTACACTGCGCCAGTGCGCTGCGCTGTTGCGCTTTTGACACGTGGTGTGCTCTGGTGGGTTGCGCCAATTCATGAGAGCAGTGCTCTATTTTAAAAGCGCATGGCGCAAGTGATTCTGGAGCTGACACGTGGCGCTCTCTGGTGGCTTGCGCCAACCCAAGAGCGCAACAGTGCCAATTTTGCAAGTGCAGGTCACTGTTTTATATTTTGATCAATTTTAGATCAAAGAAAACAAGTTTTTCTTGTTTCCAAGGAACCAGTGGTTCATAAAAAAGTGCAAGGCACTGTTATTATTTATTTTTCTTTTTATTGAAGATCATTGATCTTGTTCTTAGATCAATGATCTATTCAGAAGAGAACCTTCTCTTTTATAAAGGTTTTTACCTTTCTTCTTTTTTTGTTCTTGAAGAGTTCTTCTCAAATTCTTCAGAGTTCTCTTAATCTCGATCTTAATGTTGTTGATGTTTTTTGTTCTTGATGCCCTCTGAATTGGGGTCTAGGGGCCTTTATATAGTGCCCATTAATTAGTTAAATTTGTTAAAGAGATTTTTCTCTGAGTGATTTGGGGAATTTTCCCCACCGTTGGATCTTTGATCAAAGGGCTTCTGTTTTACAGAAGACAATCTTCTTGTTTTAAAAAGAACAGAAAAATCTTTCTGGAATTTAATTCTGTTTGGCGCAAACGCCCCAGCGCTTGACACGTGTCGCGCAGCGCGACTGCGCTTGACACGTGTCGCGCAGCACGACTGCGCTTGACACGTGTCGCGCAGCGCGACTGCGCTGACACGTGTCGCGCAGCGCGACTGCGCTTGACACGTGTCGCGCAGCGCGACTGCGCTGACACGTGTCGCGCAGCGCGACTGCGCTGACACATGTCGCGCAGCGCGACTGCGCTGCCACGTGTCGCGCAGCGCAGAGCGCAAGTTAGCTGAAGCGTTGCTTCTTTATTTTAAGATTTGATTTTTATTATCTTTTAAAACAGAGCTTTGCTCTGATTGGGGGAAACAGAAGCATTGCTTCATTTCCCGTCTTGGAATTTGAACAGAACTTTGCTCTGAAAGGGAGGTTTTCTCCTTTATTATTATTATTTATTTATTTATTTATTTTTATTTTATTGGAACGGGTTTTGAGCCAAAATTTTGGCGGGAACAAATGCCCCCCATTACTTTGCCCACGTAAGTATGTACGTGGGTGAAGTAGTGCAAAATTAGGAGTAGCCATGAAATCGAGGGCTTAGGAGACAAGTTTAGGGTCCTTGTAACCTAAGATTTTTCAACTTTATGAGCCGTGAGGGACTCATAAAGACTTTTCTCCCTACGGATCGTGAGGATCTCGTATGTGTATTTTCTCCTTAGGGGTCGTGAGGACTCCTAATTGTGTTTTCTCTTATAAGTCGTAAGGAGCTTATAAGAGCATTTTCCCTCTTATGAGTCGAGAGGACTCGTAAGCGGTTGTTTCCCTCCTTGTCGAGATTCGACTTTGGAGAGTGCGACCCGTGGATAGTATGCAAGAGACTGTTTTGGATCGACTTGCAGGGCTCCAGTGCTTAGGAAACGAGTTTTTTAATCCCCACTGCCTAAGGCTTTTTCTCACGAGTCGAGCTGCATCGAGAAGTTCTCGCAAAGACATCAATTTCTTCACAAGTCGAGACGAATCGAGCATTTCTCGCAAGAATATTCTAACGTCACAGTTAACCTCTGCTCTTTACGACAGAAGTCCGTTAGGGTCTGTGGTACTTAGGGTTTTGGCCGTCGTACCGTCGCATAAGCTGATATATTCCTCGATAGGCAATCGTGCTGTTCGAGTAGCCCTGCGACTGCCGTGTCTCTGATCCCTTCGGAGGTTGGACAAGACGTCTTCAAGCAATCCTCCTTGGCAGTTTGACCGTCGGAAGAGCAAGCGTTAGGTATTTTGCCATGCCGCTTTTTACTTGAGGTTAGGCTCATTTTGGAGAGCCCCGATGAGTCATAACCACTCCGCGCTGGTGTGGGATGATCTCCGATAGTCTTTCAGGTTTTATGTGAGTTGCCGTCAAGACCCTGAAGCTAGGAATTTGGCCTTTGCTTCGTTTGCTGGCATCGCGTCTGCTGTATCGAGACAAATGTCGCGGTTGTCTCTAGGTTGCTGGTGAACCGTCGAGGTTTAGAACTAGGGATTTTGCCGTGGCTCTGTTTGTTTGATTGTCGTGTCTGAACCCTGCTGGAGGAAGAACGCTGGGGTGACAACTCGTCTGCTGTATCGAGACGAACGTCGCGGTTGTCTCTAGGTTGCTGGTGAACCGTCGAGATTTGGAACTAGGGATTTTGCCGTGGCTCCGTTTGTTTGATTGTCGCGTCTGAACCCTGCTGGAGGGAGAACGCTGTGGTGACATCTCGTCTGCTGTATCGAGACGAACGTCGCGGTTGTCTCTAGGTTGCTAGTGAACCGTCGAGGTTTGGAACTAGGGATTTTGCCGTGGCTCTGTTAGTTTGATTGTCGCGTCTGAACCCTGTTGGGGGAAGAACGCTGTCGTGACATCTCGTCTGCTGTATCGAGACGAATGCCGAGGGGGAGCTGGGAATTTGCCGTTACTCCGCTTGTTTGACCATCGGGTCTTTCGTTGGCGTTGTATCTGCATCTTGATGGTCTACGAAGGAACGTCGTTGTTAACATCTCGTCTGCTGTATCGAGACGATTGTTGAGATGAAGCTGGGATTTTGCCGTCGCTTCGCTTTACTGACCATGGGGTCTTTTGTTGACGTTGCATCTGCATCCTGCTGGACTGCAAAGGAACGCTGTTGTTGACATTGCATCTGCTGTAACGAGAAGAATGCTGAGGTGGAGCTAGGATTTTGCCGTCACTCCGGATTGTTTTGACCGTGAGGTCTTTTGTTGGCGTTGTATCTGCATCTTGATGGTCTACGAAGGAACGCCGTTGTTGACATCTCGTCTGCTATATCGAGACGATTATTGAGATGAAGCTGGGATTTTGCCGTCGCTTCGCTTTGCTGACCATGGGGTCTTTTGTTGACGTTGCATCTGCATCCTGCTGGACTGCAAAGGAACGTCATTGTTGACATTGCGTCTGCTGTAACGAGACGAATGCTGAGGTGGAGCTAGGATTTTGCCGTCACTCCGCATTGTTTTGACCGTGAGGTCTTTTGTTGGCGTTGTATCTGCATCTTGATGGACTGCGAAGGAACGCCGTTGTCAACATCTCGTCTGCTATATCGAGACGATTGTTGAGATGAAGCTGGGATTTTGCCGTCGCTTCGCTTTGCTGACCATGGGGTCTTTTGTTGACGTTGCATCTGCATCCTGCTGGACTGCAAAGGAACGCCGTTGTTGACATTGCGTCTGCTGTAACGAGACGAATGCTAAGGTGGAGCTAGGATTTTGCCGTCACTCCGCATTGTTTTGACCGTGAGGTCTTTTGTTGGCGTTGTAACTGCATCTTGATGGACCGCGAAGGAACGCCGTTGTCAACATCTCGTCTGCTGTATCGAGATGATTGTTGAGATGAAGCTGGGATTTTTCCGTCGCTTCGCTTTGCTGACCATGGGGTCTTTTGTTGACGTTGCATCTGCATCCTGCTGGACTGCAAAGGAACGCCGTTGTTGACATTGCGTCTGCTGTAACGAGACGAATGCTGAGGTGGAGCTAGGATTTTGCCGTCACTCCGCATTGTTTTGACCGTGAGGTCTTTTGTTGGCGTTGTATCTGCATCTTGATGGACTGCGAAGGAACGCTGTTGTCAACATCTCGTCTGCTGTATTGAGATGATTGTTGAGATGAAGCTGAGATTTTGCCGTCGCTTCGCTTTGCTGACCATGGGGTCTTTGGAACTAGGGACTTTGCCATGGTTCCGTTTCGTTGCGACTCTGAAGTTGATTATTGACGTCACGTTTGCATCTGGTTGGAGTGCGGAGAAACGCCGTTGGTGATCTCTAAGTTGTCGATTTTGACGTCGAGACCTTGAAGCTAGAGATCTTCCTTTGCTTCCTTTGTTGACATTGTGTATGTAATATTGCGACAAATGTCGAGATCGTCTTTAGGTTGTCTATGAACGGTCGAGATTTGGCTTCGCTTTCTGGTGGAGCCTGTTGGGAAGGTATGTTTCCCTCTTTGTTTGTGCCCCTGGATTGTATACAGGGATCGATATGATCTCACCTGTAGGGCAAAAGTTTCATTCATTTTTTTTATTTTTTTTTTTATTTTCTTTCCGCGATGCTCTATCATTTCAGCTTTTATATCGCAAAAGTCGCGATTGCCCCATCATTTCGGCTATTTTTCGCGGTGCCCAATCATTTCGGCTATTTATTTTGTTTTTACTCGCTGCTTTTTATTGCGAGTTGCTCTATCATTTCGGCTATTTTTGTATGCATATATCTTTACTTGCTGATTTCATTGCAAGTTGCCTCATCATTTCGGCTATTTCATATGTATTTTTGGCTCGCTGATTTTTTTTATCGCGAGTGTGGAACTTGGAATCTTCATGCCAATCCTAGCATCAGCATCGCTACAACTGGAATATTGCCAGGAGCGAATCATCATTTGCCATGACAGAACTTGGAATTTGATACCAATTTAGGCATCAGCATCGCTACAACTGGGATATTGCCAGGAGCGAATCATCATTTGCCTCTGTCAATGTCGAACAAAGGTGGCTTAGTAAACAGGGTTAGAAACCCGTCGACTAAGGCTTTTGACTTCATGAGCCATATGGGTCTCACAAAAGTATTTCTCCCTATTAGTCGTGAGGATCTCGTAGGTGTGTTTTCTCCTTAGGGATCGTGAGGATTCCTAAATGTATGTTCCCCGGTAAGTCGTAAGGATCTTACAAAAGGGTTTTCTCCTTATGAGTCGAGAGGACTTATAAGGGTTGTTCACTATGCGAATATATCCCTAGTCACGGGTAGGACTTCGTTAGGGAAATGTTTATTCGCGCCCGTGGATTGTATACAAGGGTTAGTATCGAGCCACTTGTAGGGCAGTATCGAAGGTTGTGGGGGTTGCTTAAGAATAGGTTCAGGTCTCTGTAACTTAAGACTTTCAAATCTCATGAGCCGTGAGGGTCCCATAAGAGAGTTCTCCTTACGAGTCGTGAGGATCTCGCAAGTGTAATTTCTCCGTAGGAATCGTGAGGATTCCTAAGTGTGTTACTTCCCTGTGAGTCGTAAGGATCTCACGTGGGTGGTTTCTCCTTATAAAGTCGAGAGGACCCTGTAAGTGTTCTTTAACGAGGTTGCGCCCTTTCGGGTTTTCACAAACCCTCGCCGGTAGCCCTGCTGTTTTTACTCACGGAGCCCTTTCGAGTTTTCATCCGTGCCCATTTTGCTTATGGACATACCGTTTTCTTTTTTATTTTCTTTCTTTTTTTTTTTCTAACGAGGTTGCGCCTTTTCGGGTTTTCACAAGACTCGCCGGTAGCCCTGCTGTTTTTACTCACGGAGCCCTTTCGGGTTTTCATCCGTGCCCATTTTGCTTATGGACATACCGTATATTTTTTTTATTTTTATTTTTTATATATATTTTTTTTATTCATCTCGTCAGCCTCAGGATGCTGCGGTAGTAGTTTAAAGACGTTTCGGTAGTCAGCTAGTTTTAGGACGTAGTGGTCCGTCATTAGTTTAAGAACGTTTCGGTCCGTCGTTAGTTTAAAAACGTTTCGGTCCGCCATTAGTTTAAGGACGTTTCGGTCCGCCGTCGCCGTATTTGAGGCGAATATCTAGTTTATTGACTTTTCGGTCTATGGGGCTTTCCCTATGAATGAGCATGATGCCCCCGGCGTCTCCATCTTTCCCGGCGCGTGCGGTTGTGGCGGGCTCACCTTCCAGTTTTCGGATATGACGAACTTGCCTTGTTGGTATTGATTTTCAACCCAGTTTTTGAAGACGTAGCAATTCTCGATCAGGTGACCTACCGTTTGGTGGTAAGGGCAATAATCGAGATAGTTAATATCGCCTGGCCGCAACGGACGTTTTTGACTCGGCAGATTGATGAGTCTGTCGCGCACTGCCAGCTCGAACAATCTCCTTGTTTTATCTTGAGGAAATGAGTAAGGACGTTTCAACTTTTCCTCGAGGGGTTGCCGCTTGTTGTTTCGGCAAACAACCGGTCTAGGGCCACTCGATTGTTGTTGAGTATTGGCTATGGGGGCTGTTTTTCCCTTCTCTTTATTCTTTTTGCTCGATGCTTTGTTCGCGAGGCCGAGATTTTTTTCGAGTAGCGTGCGATTGCATGGCTGAACGTTCTCGCAACTCCTCAATTCTTTCATTTTTGAAATGGATTCCTTGAGGAGAGGGTTGAGGGCAGCTTCTTCATCAGAGTCGCTTCCGAAGGTGATAATTTGCGATCCCTTGGAGTCGGCTATGTGACAGTCGTCGGCGGCTCTTTTGCGCTCATCTATCGCATTTTTCTGATGTCTACGAGCTCCACGCTTTGTCCTGTTGAAGTGTTGCTTTTGAGCGACATACCCTTGCCACCAGCACTTAAAGGAGTAGCAGTCTTCGGTAGGATGTATGATCTTCTGATGATATAAGCAGAAGTTAGGATGCATCTCTACTCCACCGAGAGTATTTTCTTCAGAGGGTGGTAGCTTCATTCCCACTGATAGGGCTTTAGCAAACCTTTTCCTCGTCTTGAATTTATTTTTATCCGCAGCGGATGACTTTTGATTTGATGAAAGTGCCTCGACTCTTTGGTCTAGTCGGCGGTGTTTAGTTCTTTCCAGTATGGCCATTTCACGCTCTTGATTGGCTTTAACTTTCAGACGAATCTCATTCAGGAAGGTATCGATCATCTCGTCTGACGGCTGTAGAATTTCTGGTTCAGGGTCCGCCCTCGGTTTCTCGACGCAAGGAGCCTCTTTATCGTCTATCAATGAGTGAGAGATCACATGACAACTCGCTACGTAGTCTTCGGGTTCGTCTGATGAGTCTTCTCCATCGTTTTCGTCCTCAACAAAAGAACAAGCTGTCCACGGTGTGTCCGTCTTCTTTAGAGTGTGCGGCTGTGGTGGGTTTACCTTCCACTTTTTAGACAGCGCAAACTTGCCTTATAGGTAATGATCCTCGATCCATCCCTTAAAGACGAAACAGTCCTCGATCGGGTGACTTATCGTTTGATGGTAAAGGCAGTAATTAGGATTGTTGAGATCGCCTGGCTGCAACGGACGTTTCGGACTCGGAAGATTGATGAGTCTGTTGTGCACTGCCAGCTCAAACAGTCTTCTTGTCTTATTCTGAAGAAACGAGTAAGGACGTCCTAGTCTCTCCTCGAGGGATGGGCATGGACGCACGTCGTTTTGGCGAATGACCGGCTTTGAGTTGCTCGGCTGCTGTTGAGCATTGGCGACAACGATAACTTTCCCTTTCTCATTTCAAGAGTCTGGTTTTGGAGGAGACGGTCCATGGCCCATCTGATCCATTTGGGCTAATTTGTCGATCAAGGCCTGGAAGGTGGTCGGCCTGAAAAACATCATGAATTGCGAGATGGTTGCTTGCGATCGAGAGTGCCCACGAACATGCCTACCGCAGGTGCCTCTTCTATGCATTGTTCGCATTTCGACCATAGGTTCCGCCATCGTGTTGCGTATTAGACCCACGTTTCACCTGGCCTTATCCTGGCATTTATCAGTGCTGTTATCGGGGTGCGTTCACTAGCACTCGCGAATCTTTGTGTAAACAGTAGCTCCATCTCCGCAAATGTTTTAATAGAGTCGTTAGGTAGCTCTGAATACCATTCAAAGGCTGTTTCCGCTAAGCTGCCGACGAATTGGCGAAGCAGCAGTTTGTCGCCGCCTCCGGTGTTGCCGCATAAGGCTCTGAATTGAGCGACATACTGATGTGGATTCTCTGTCCCCTTGTACACATGGAATTTAGGGATCATTTATCCCGGCGGGTAACTGATTTGGTCATACCAGCTCGGATAGGGTCGTCCAGTTTTAACAATTTGCCCAGACGCTTCATTCGCCTGGTGAGCTCGTATTTGCTGAGCTATATAGTCGTCCAGTGCGGCCTTGGAAATAGTTTCCTCTTTGGCTGTTGAAAGGGCCGGAGGAGGATCAGGTGTTCCCCTCCATCGTTTCCGACAATGACTGGAGGGTCTTCAGCTGGAGGGTCCGGCTGTAACACCATCCCTACCATGTCTTGGAAGAGGAGTGCCATTTGTTTTATGTTAGCCGCTTGTTCTGCGGCTTCTTTGTCTTTCTTTTCGAGGATTCTACATAAGAAGTCAGCATCGGTTTCTTGTTCGTGACGCTGCTCTGATGATACTTCCGAACTTTCTTTCGGTTCGGTAAGTGCAGCCATCGTAGTCAGCATCTCTTAAAGCTTCCGCTGTTGTTGTTCTTGAGCTTTTGTCACGGATCGGGTGAGCGGTCGGTGACCCGTCGAAGCACGGCTTTCCTCCTTTCCGGAAGCCATATAAATAGTATGCACCACCATGCCCCCAGACTTGGGGCGTATGTGTTCAGCGCTTTTACGGTTCGCCATGTTCACAGGGGCTTTCTGCGGCCTCCTTTTCTTTTGAGTGATTGACGTTGAGGGAGCCGCTGCAGTGGGCACCCAGCTAGCTGTCACTTTTTGTGGCTTTGAGTAGTCCCTCTCCTGCCGAACCTTCACCTTTTTCTGTCGGCGGGGATAATCTTGATCAATTACCGAGTCTTGGACTTGACGCCAGACCTTGTAAATTTTGGAGGACAGCCGCTGAGGGGGCTGCTCCAACTTCTTCTCTGGAGTATTCTCCACAGGTGAAGGAGTTCGTTTCAACACCGCAGCAGGAGAGTTTTTGCGCACCGTGTTCAGCAATTCAAAGCTGTTCCCGGTTGGAACAGCAGCATCGATCCCCACAGTTGGAGCTGGTGGAGTAAATCCAGAGGGGGAGTTGCCCCCAGCCTTCCTCACTCGATGCCAGTGACGACGTCGAACGTGTCTTGCGGATGGAGCTGTTTCAGCTATAAGGGTGACTTTATCGTGCCCCCTCTGGGCAGGGGAAGCAACTTTGAGGACCTTGCCTGGAGTAGCAACCGGAATGGCCATTCTTGTAGAGACTGACTTCTGAGAAGCGTTGATTTCGTCCGCTTGAGCCGGGATGGCTATCCGCTTTGGGATGGCAACTTCGGGTATCGCGGGCTTGTAGGTGTTCTGGCCCAGTCTATTGAAAACCGAAGTATTGAAGTTGGGCGACCCGTTGAGAGGGACCGCGGTAGTTGTAAGCCGATCAAGGACCGACTTCTTTAGAACTTCTTGCGACGCCTTTGGGGCATTGAAGCTCATCGGTGGGAGCATGGTCCCGAAGAATAGTCTAGTGGTGGCTTGAGTTACTTGCTCCACTGGCATCTTGAAAAGAGAGGCCGCTTGGGGCCCATAAGTCACTCCTCCAGCAGGGACGGAGCGAGAGTTGCAGTTGCAGGTAGTGCATTTGGAAGCTATTGGTCTTCTGTTTTCTGCACGGAATAAGACACCAATTCTAAGTACCTCGAATCCATAGGCAACCACAGCAAACCGCGATTTGTTCGCGAACACGACACATGAAGTGTGAAGTGGAAAGAGGAAAAGGTCCCACCGGGCGTGCCAGAATCTGTTCCCCTCCGAAAGACGGCGCAGGACTGGACGTCTTGCCTCTCCGAAGGACGGGGCAGGACTGGACGTCTTGCCTCTCCGAAAGACGGGGCAGATGCTATTTGGTTTTATCCGTCCACCTCTCCGAAGGTACCAAGTTGATTTATGGCACCGTGTATCGGAGGTTTAGACGGATGCGGCCGATGTAGCATACTTCATCAGATTCCCCCTCGCTTGAGGGGTTTTTGATTGTGGGGATGCTCTTCCCTGCAGGCGCAAGCCCCTGCAGTTAATTACGCTACCGCACCGCGGTAACAACTTTCTCCTTCTCCAGAATTTCACTTCGTGTCGTGTGTGTTTGTTTTGTTTGTGGATGCCCGTGGATTGTATACGGAGAGTAATTTATGTCGTCGCCCGTAGGACGTGGATTAGTCCAAATCCGTATGTTCTTAGATTTGGGTTTGGGGTTTTAGTTTAAGGATACGTTAGCCATATTGAGGCTAAGATCAACTTAAACGTTCGTTAAGGATACGTTAGTCTAATCTCCAGACTAAGATCAACTTAACAGGATCATTTGGATCCGACAAGAGAGCAATTGGCTCTATTGTTCCAGTTTAGGGACATAGTGGTCCATATTCCAGTTTAAGGACATGGGGGTCCATTGGATGTATGGCCGTCGGGACCCATCACCTCTCTGACGACGTTGAAAGATTACAATGACAGATGTCAGGGGAGTTCAGAGATGTACCCTTGAACCAGGTGTAAATTGATTTAAGGGAGCAGCCGTGCTCAGTCAATTTAATTTGAGGAATTATGGCCATGATTGGGCTAAGTCCAGTTGAAGATGTTCAACATTTTTCTTTATCTTTGGCTTATTAGGCCTGTGCTAGGGCTTTGCCCATGTTTAATAATGCACTGCATTTTATTCTGGCCTGCTAAGCCTTTTTTATTTGGGCTCTGTCCCTTTTAAATGATGCACAACATCTGTTTTGAGCTTGACAGACCTCTGTTTGGGCTTTATTCCCTTTAAATAGTGCATAGCACTTTGTTTGGTCTGATAGACCTTTCTTTATTGGGCTCTGCCCTTGATAATGCATCGCATTAATTAGTCTGACAGAGTGCCACGTGGCTTGTCAGGCGCTTTGCGCCAATTGAGGAGCGCAAGGCGCAAGTCCATGTGGGGGTGACACGTGTCATGCTCTGGTGATTGCAAGCGCAGTGCACTGCGCCAGTGCGCTGCGCTGTTGCGCTTTTGACATGTGGCGTGCTCTGGTGGGTTGCGCCAATTCATGAGAGCAGTGCTCTATTTTAAAAGCGCATGGCGCAAGTGATTCTGGAGCTGACACGTGGCGCTCTCTGGTGGCTTGCGCCAACCCAAGAGCGCAACAGTGCCAATTTTGCAAGTGCAGGGCACTATTTTATATTTTGATCAATTTTAGATTAAAGAAAACAAGTTTTTCTTGTTTTCAAGGAACCAGTGGTTCATAAAAAAGTGCAAGGCACTGTTATTATTTATTTTTCTTTTTATTGAAGATCATTGATCTTGTTCTTAGATCAATGATCTATTCAGAAGAGAACCTTCTCTTTTATAAAGGTTTTTACCTTTCTTCTTTTTTTGTTCTTGAAGAGTTCTTCTCAAATTCTTCAGAGTTCTCTTAATCTCGATCTTAATGTTGTTGATGTTTTTTGTTCTTGATGCCCTCTGAATTGGGGTCTAGGGGCCTTTATATAGTGCCCATTAATTAGTTAAATTTGTTAAAGAGATCTTTCTCTGAGTGATTTGGAGAATTTTCCCCACCGTTGGATCTTTGATCCAAGGGCTTCTGTTTTACAGAAGACAATCTACTTGTTTTAACAAGAACAGAAAGATCTTTCTGGAATTTAATTCTGTTTGGCGCAAACGCCCCGGCGCTTGACACGTGTCGTGCAGCGCACATCGCAGTGCAACTGCGCTTGCGCAACTGCGCTTGACACGTGTCGCGCAGCGCAGAGCGTAGCGCAGGTGTGCAAGCGCGACTGCGCTGACACGTGTCGCGCAGCGCGACTGCGCTGCCACGTGGCGCGCAGCGTGACTGCGCTAGCGCCACTGCGCTGCCACATGTCGAGCAGCGCAGAGCGCAAGTTAGTTGAAGCGTTGCTTCTTTATTTTAAGATTTGATTTTTATTATCTTTTAAAACAGAGTTTTGCTCTTATTGGGGGAAACAGAAGCATTGCTTCATTTCCCGCTTTGGGATTTGAACAGAGTTTTGCTCTGAAAGGGAGGTTTTCTCCTTTATTATTATTATTATTTATTTATTTATTTATTTATTTTTATTTTATTAGAATGGGTTTTGAGCCAAAATTTTGGCAGGAACAGTGATATCGGCCGTGTGTACTTCTTCCATCTCGTCCTTCATCTTTTCTTCGGCAAGGAAAGCTTGGAATTGTCCGGGCTCTTGTAATGCCTTGATCAAAGAATCTCTTGCTTCTTTGGATAACAGAAGGGCGTCAAGAATGCTGAGCTTCGAGGGTATCTTTCTCAAGTGTTCCAGAACGTTGTAGTCCACCTTATTTTTCTTTGGCGGGTCCTTGGCTGTCAGCTTTTCGACGGCTTGGTCATGAAGGATGATATCTTCAGAGACTTTTTCTTTCCCCTTATCTTTTCTATTTGACCCACTGTTCAAGAGCCCAAGATTCTTTTTAGGCAGCGTACGATTGCGCAGTTGAATGTTTTCACAAATATTTGGTTCTTCCTCTTTTCTCAAGTTGGAATCTTTAAAGAGAGGGCCAAGAGTCATTTCTTCGTCAGAGTCGCTCCTGAAGGTGAGAACTTGCGATCCCCCGGCGTTGACCATGCGACAGTTGCCGGTGGTTCTTTTACGCCCCTCGGTCGTACTTTTTTGTTCCCGACGAGTTTTGCGTTTCATCCGCTTGAAATTTTGCCGGTGAGCAACATATCCTTGCCACCATCTTTTAAAAGCGTTGCACTCTTTGGTGGGGTGTGCGATCCTCCGATGATATAGGCAGTAGTTAAGATGTATTTCTGCTTTACCAGGAATGTTTCCTTCGGAGGGAGGCAGCTTCATTCCCATTGATATGGCTTTGGCGAACCACTTCCTCGTCTTGAACCTGTTTTTATTCGCAATGGAGGTATTTGGTCTGGTGGGGATATTTCAGTCCTTTCGTCCAGTCGTCGACGTTAGGCCTTTTCAAATATGGTCATCTCATGCTCCCGATCAACTTTGCTTTTCAGAAGAGCTTCGTTTAGGAATGCATCAATTATTTCATCTGATGGTCCCAGAAGTTCCGGCTCAGGCCCTGCCCCCAGTTTCTCTGTATGAGGAGCTTTCTCACCGTCTATTGACGAGTGAGAGATCACATGGCAACTTGCCACATAACCTTCAGATTCATCCAACGAGTCTTCTCCATTGTCATCATCTCCGTTCTCAAGGACGTGGCTGAGAAATTCTTGGAGTGTGACTGGAATCCGCGCATTTTGATTATATTCTTCCAACGCGTCAGTCTGATTTTGCAGGTCCGTGCGCTTGTCACCAGGCTTCACGGGCTTTTTGGTCTTCTTCTTTTTCTTCGAAGACTTTGACGGCTGGCTGTGAGCGCTTTGGCTATCACTACCAATCTTTGGAGTCGGGCGCGGTTTCAGCATTCCCTCGATGATCTCAGGTTCCAGTGGATTCTTCCACTTGATTGCCGGGCATGTGTGGAGATCCTTCAGCATTCTTTTTGTCTTGGCTGAAAGAGCGACCTCCCATGGAGCTTCCTCTACAAAAGAGTATGATGCCCTCGGTGTATCTGTTTTCTTGAGAGTGTGTGGCCGAGGCGGGTTCACCTTCCAATTCTCAGATATTATGAACTTGCCCTGCTGGTATTGATCTTCTATCCAACTTTTGAAGATGTAACAATTCTCGATCGGATGGCCCAACATTCGGTGATAAGGGCAGTAGTTAGGATTGCTAATGTCGCCAGGTTGCGCTGGGCGTCTTGGCTCCGAAAAATTGATGAGCCTATTGCGCAGTGCAAGCTCGAATAACTTCTTTGTTTTTTCTCTACGAAACGAGTAAGGGCGACTCATTTTATCTTCAAGAGATCGAGTTCTGTAATTTTGGCGATCAACTGGTCTTGGGCCACCGGGCTGCTGTTGAGCATTGGCAACGATGATCGCTTTCCCCTTTCCCTTCTCATTTCGAGAGTCTGGTTTTGGAGGAGACGGTCTATGACCCATCTGGTCCATTTGGGCCAGTTTGTCGATCAAGGCCTGGAAAGTGGTCGGCTTGAAGAACATCATGAACTGGGAGATAGTCGCATGAGGGTCCAGAGTGCCTACGAACATACCCACCGCCGGTGCTTCTTCGATGCGTTGTTCACATTTTGACCACAGATTCTGCCATCGTATGGTGTTTTGGACCCACGTCTCGCCTGGCTTCACCCTGGAATTAATCAATGCCGTTATCGGGGTGCGTTCACTAGCACTTGCGAATCGCTGGGTGAATAACAGCTCCATTTCCGCAAAAGTCTTGACGGAGTCGTTTGGAAGTTCGGAGTACCATTCGAAGGCTGTCTCCGACAAGCTGCTGATGAATTGACGGAGCAAAAGCTTATCATCGCCCCCGGTGTTGCCGCAAAGAGCTCTGAACTGGGCGACGTGCTGGTGAGGATTGCCTGTCCCCTTGTACACGTGGAATTTAGGGATCGTATATCCCGACGGATATTTTATTTGGTCATACCAGCTTGGATACGGTTGCCCAATTTGACGACTTGGCCGGCTGCTTCATTCGCCTGGTGAGCTCGTATTTGCTGAGCTATATAGTCATCCGGTGTGGCTTTGGAAATGGTTTCCTCCTTGGCTGCTGAATGAGCCGGAGGAGGATTGGATGTCTCCCCTCTATCGTCTTCAATAATGACCGGAGGGTCTTCAGCTGAAGGATCCGGCTGTAACATCATTCCTACCATGTCTTGGAACAGAAGCACCATTTGTTTTATGTGGGCAGCTTATTCTGCTGCTTCTCTGTCCTTCTTTTTGAGGACCCTGCGTAGAAAGTCAGCATTGGTTTCTTGTTCGTGACGCTGTTCTGATGATGCCTTCGGGCTTTCTTTTGGCCCGGTGAGAGCGGCCATTGCAGTCAGCATCTCTTAAAGCTTCTGCTGCTGTTGTTCTTGAGCTCTTGTGATGGATCGGGTGAGCGGTCGGTGGCCCGTAGAAGCGCGGCTATCCTCTTTCCCGGATGCCATATAAATAGTGTGAACCATTATGCCCCCAGACTTGGGGCGTTTGGTCTCGGCGTCTTTGCGTTCTGCCGTATTCATAGGGGCTTTCTCTGGCCTCCTTTTCTTTTAAGCAGTTGATGTTGAGGGGGCCGTTGCAGCGGGCACCCAGGCAGTTGTCGTCCTTTGTGGCTTGCTAGGACGGTTCTCTTCTTGCTGAACCTTCAACTTCTTCTGTCGGCGAAGATAGTCTTGATCGACCACTGACTCCTGGACCCGTCGCCAGACTTTGTAAACTTTGGAGGACAGCCGCTGAGGGGGCTGTTCCGGCTTTGCCTCTATAACATTCTCCACAGGTGGAGGAGATCTTTTCAATACGGCGGTAGGAGAGTTCCTGCGCACCTTGTTCAGCAATTCGAAGCTGTTCCCGGTTGGAACAGCAGCATTGACTTCCACCGTTGGGGCTGGTGGAGTTAGCCCAGAGGGGGAGTTGCCCCCAGCCTTTCTTACTCGGCGCCAGTAGCGACGTCGAGAGCGTCGAGCCGACGGTGTTGGTTCGGTGATGGGAATGGCTTTGTTTTGCCCTCTATCCAGGTGAGGGGTTGTTGCTGGCATCAGCCTCTTGAAGACTGATGTCCTTTGAGAAGCAGTATCCAACTGGTCAAAAACAGATTTCTGAGTGGGGAAGGGAACCGTAGTGGGAGTCGGAATAGTCAGTCTTGTAAAAACCGACACTTTGGCGGGAGAAGCCGCCTTGACGACTTCAGGAGCAGGGATGGCTATCCTCTTCAGAACAATCTTTTCTGGGATTGCAGGCTTCATCACGGGCCCATATGAATTTTAGCCCAATCTGGAGAAGACTGAGGTGCTGGAGCTGGTCGACCCGTTGAGAGGGGCCGTTGTAGTTGTAAGCCGATCAAAGACCGACTTCTTGGGAGCTTCTGGTGTTGGTATGGGGGTGCTGAAGCTCATCGGTGGGAGCATGGTCCAAAAGAACAATCCGATGGTGGCCCGAGTCACCTGATCTACCGGCATCGTGAACAAGGAGGCCGCTTGAGGCCCGTAAGCTATGCCTCCAGATGAGGTGGAGCGCGAGTTGCAGTTGCAGTTGGAACACTTCACGCAAGTAGATGCCATTGCTGTTTCGCTTTTTGCGCCAAGCAAGAAACCAAATCTTAGTACCTCGAACCTAAGGGCAACCATATCAAACTGCGATTCGTTCGCGAACATGACATACGAAGTGTGGAGTGGAAAGAGGAAAAGGTCCCACCGGGCGTGCCAGAATCTGTTTACCACCGAAGGACGCGACCGGGACGTTGGGACGTCAGGCCTGAATTTCGGGAAAGATGCTAATTGGTGCTATCCGTCCACCTCTCCGAAGATGCCAAGTTGATTTAAGGCACCGTGTATCGAAGGTTTAAACGGATGCAGCCGATGTAGCAGACTTCATCAGATTCCCCCTCGTTTGTGAGGGGTTTTTGATTGTGGGGGCGCTCTTCCCTGCAGGCGCAAGCCCCTGCAGTTAATTATGCTACTGCATCACGGTAACAACTTTCTCCTTCTCCAGATGGTCACTTCGTGTCGTGGGTGTTTGTTTTGTTTGTGGTTGCCCGTGGATTGTATACGGAGACTAATGTATGTTGTCGCCCGTAGGTCGTGGATTAGTCCAAATCCTTATTTTCTTAGATTTGGGTTTTGGTTTGGGTTTAAAGATACGTTAGCCTCATTTGAGACTAAGATCAACTTAAACGTATGTTAAGGATACGTTAGTCTAATTTTTAGGCTAAGATCAACTTAACAGGATCATTTAGATCCGACAAAAGAGCAATTGGGCTCTATTGTTTAGTTTAGAAACATTGCGGTCGATTAGTTTAAGGACATTACGGTCCGTTGTTAGTTTAAGGACATCTCGGTCCATCAGTAGTTTAAGGACATCTCGGTCCAGTTTAGAGACATCATAGTCTATAAGGTTTAAGGGCGTCGTAGTCCATGGGCTTAAAGACCCCACAGTCCGGTTTAGAGACATCGTAGTCTATAAGGTTTAAGGACATCGTAGTCCATGGGCTCAAGGACCCCACAGTCCGGTTTAGAGACAACGTAGTCTATAAGGTTTAAGAACATCGTAGTTCATGAGTTTAAGGACCCCACAATCCGGTTTAGAGACATCGTAGTCTATAAGGTTTAAGGATATCGTAGTCCATGAGTTTAAGGACCCCACAGTCTGTGAGATGTGTGGTTGTCGGGACCTGTCACCTCTCTGAAGACGTTGAAAGATTACAATGACAGATATCAGAGGAGTAAAGAGATGTACCCTTGAACCGGTGTGAATTGATTGGAAGATCTGTAGCCCAGTTTGAGACTAAGATCTGTTGAATATTTGTGAGCAGATGGGCTCAGTTCAATATAAGTTGAGGACTTATGTCCAGAATTGGGCTAAGTCCAATTAAAATATTTAACATTTTTAATTGTGGCTATTGAGCCTTTACTTGAGCTTGGCCTTTTTAGTAATGCTGAGCATTAGGTCCTGACAATTTTTGTCTTGTATTGAATGCATAGTATTCATCAGAACAAAGTGTGTTCTGACAGTGCGCCACGTGGCGCGTCAGGCGCTTTGCGCTAATTAAAGAGCGCATTGCGCATCTGTCAGGTAGCGCACACGAAGGTGACACGTGTCGCGCTTAGCGCTAAGCGCTAGTTTATGAGCGCATTGCGCTTTCAATTTATAAGCACTTTGCGCTAGTTTGGTGGTGCACCAGTGAGTGACACGTGGCGCGCTTGGCGCTGAGCGCCAGCCCATGAGCGCAGTGCTCTGTTTTAAAAGCGCAAAGCGCAAGTAGTGTCTATGGTTGACACGTGGCGCGTTATGGCTTTGAGCGCCGGTCCAAGGAGCGCAAAAGCGCAGTTCATGAGTGCAAGGCTCTGTTCAGTAGCGCAAAGCGCATCTGATCAAATTTATGATCAGAGAACAAGTTTATATTTTTCTTTTAAAGGAGGCTTTGCCTCAAGATTCAAGAACAAAAGTTCCTATTTTTGAAAGGTCTCTGCCTTTGTAGATCAAGGATCTGTATGAAGAATATGTTCTTCTTTATTATGTGATGAGATCTTTTGATCTTTTTTCTTTTTATCAAAGACCTTGGTCTTTTGTAGATCTGTGATCCTTTAAGAAGATAGTTCTTCTTTTTTTAATGAGATGATTTCATCTGTGTTGTTCAAGAATTAATTCTTTATCTTCAAGAAATGATCTTCTTTTTCTAAGAGCCTGCTCTTCTTTCTCTTTGAGTTTTTCTCAAAGTTTGCAGCGGGGTTTCTCTATATGAGACTTGAAGTCTTGGGGCCTTTATATAGGGCCAATTGATTTATTAAATCAGTTTTAAGAGATGTTTCTCTGATTAATTTGGGAATATTTCCTACCGTTGGATCTTTGATCCTAGGGCTTCTGCTTTGCAGAAGATAATTTTCTTATTTTAATAAGATTGGAAAGATCTTTCCATAATATAATTTTAATTCTGATTAATTAATAATTTATTATTATTAGATCTTTTGATCTAACGGTGGGGAATTTTTAATTCCAGCGCTGGCGCACCTTGCGCGAGCGCACCTATGTTCGACACGTGGCGCGAAGCGCAGAGCGCAGCGCAACTGCGTTAGCGCACCCGTTTTTGACACATAGCGCGCAGCGCAACTGCGCTAGCGCACTCGTTTTTAACACGTGGCGCGCAGCGCGCCTGGCGCTGGATTTGAAACGTTGCTTCAATTTTTGAGTTTTGAAATTTTAAAACAGAGCTTTGCTCTGATTGGGGGTGCGCTGCTTAGGGCGCAGCGCACCTGGCGCTAGCGCGTCTGTGTCTGACACGTGGCGCGTAGCGCGCCTAGTGCTGAATTTGAAGCGTTGCTTCAATTTTCAAATTTTGAATTTTAAAACAGAACTTTGCTCTAATTGGGGGAAACAGGAATAAGTACTGGCGGAAGGTAGAATTTGCAGAGCTCCATATCGTTAAGCATAGTTTTACTAGACTTTATACAACTTGGCTATATCACGGGAAAGGAGAAGAACACAGTAATGCGGCAAAAGAAGAAGGAGAAGCCGGTAATGTGGCAGAAGAAGAAGGAGAAGACGGTAATGCGACAGAAGAAGAAGACGGTAATTTGTTTCCATCAGAAGAAATGGAGGATATGGTAGAGGCAGCCCTAGGTGAATCTATTCGTACCGAAAATGACATTCTTTCCGGTCAAGGATCTCATGCGGATAAGTATGAAAATTTCATGAATGATGCTAGAAAACCAATTTATGAGAATGCAAAGGATTCCACCCTCTCATGGTTCGTCCAACCAGATTAAGTGCCTAAATGGATGGAGCCACAAGTCATTCACAATGCTTCTTTTGTTCTTAAAAGATTCTATGCCCCCGGAAAATAACGTGTCCAACAGCTGGTATGGAGCCCAGAAAATGATGTCTGATTTGGGTCTGAAGTGTGAGAAGATTCAAGCATGTCTTAAAAATTGCACGTTGTACCGGAAAGAGAATTCAGATTTGAAAGAGTGTCCAACATGCGGAGAGGCCAGGTATAAGCCGAAAGATTCTGATAAGAATCCCAATATACCTGTCAAGATAGCACGATACTTTCCCATAACACAGAGGCTACAGAGACTATTCAGGTGCAAGAAAACAGCCGAGTCAATGATTTGGCATCACCGCGCTCTTCCAAGTGAAAATGGAAAAATGAGTCATCCAAGAGATTCACTGTATGGAAGGATTTCGATAGGAGGCACGAAATATTCAGTAGAGATTCTCGCAATGTCAGGCTCGGACTCACTAGTGATGGCTTCTACCTATTCAATTATATGGCTGGAAGCCACAGCACATGGCCCGTTGTAATGATAGTTTATAATTTATCGCCTTGGTTGGCTATGGACCAATCATACTTTATGATGCCTCTTCTTATCGACTGACCAAACTCACCGGGAAACAATATCGACGTCTATCTCCGACCTCTGATCGAGGAGTTAAAATCTTTATTCATTGATAGTGTAGAGACTTACGATGCAAACACAAATACAACCTTCATACTGCGTGCGGCTTTAATGTGGACAATTAATGACTTTCCTGCGTATGGAATGCTATCAGGTTGGTCCGTACATGGTCACAAAGTATATCCTTATTTCCATCAACATACAATATCGAAATTCTTGAATTTTAGCAGGATGGTTTGTTATTGCGGCCATCGACATTTCCTGCCTCTAGACCACCTCTACAGGTTAGACGCTGTTCACTTTGATGGTCATCAGGAGTTTCTTGGACCTCCAGCCCCATTGTCCGGAGAGGACTTGACTGCTCAGTGGGATGGTTAAAATAATGTGACCTTCGGGATAGATCCGACAAAACAGGTCAAACCACCATTCTGGAACAAGTTAAGTATTTTGTTCGAGCTTCCGTACTGGTCAACAAATTTGATGCGTCATTGTCTGTACGTCATGCATATAAAGAAGGGAGTTTTTGAGCACGTACTCAACTTGCTTTTTTGTAAAGACGGGAAATCGAAAGACAACCTCAATGCTCGGATGGATTTACAGGACTGGGAAATTAGATGTGAATTGCATTCTAAACCGATAGCAGGTAAACCAGGCAAGTTTGTACTTCCCAATGCCGCGTATCATATGTCACAACCGGAGAAGAAAAGATTCCTGCAGGTATTGCATGATTTGAAAGTTCCTACAGGTTTCTCAGGATTATTCAGTAAGAAGATAAAAATTGTGAAAGGCAAGATCGACGGGCTGAAAAGTCATGATCACCATGTTATTATAGAGCACCTTCTCCCATTATCCCTCAGGACTTCCCTTCCCGAATCGGTTGGTCTAGTAATCAATGACCTATGTTGTTTTTTCAGAGAATTATGCGCTAAAACACTGGATGTTGTGATACTGGAGAAACTAGAAAATTCTATTGCGTTGATACTTTGCAAGTTTGAGCGTATTTTCCCACCGTCATTCTTCGATATCATAATACACCTGACGGTTCATCTTGCAACTGAGGATAAGTTAGCCGGACCGGTACAATATCGATGGATGCATCCCGTCAAGAGGTACGTGGAATTTTTCGTTTCGCGTAATTTATAAAATTATTGTTGTCATGTATGCCCATATTTATTTATTTAACATATTTTTCTTTAGCTATCTCTACACTCTTAAAAAGTATATACGTAATAGAAATCGACCAGAGTGTTCTATCATGCAAGATTATTTTCTAGATGAAACAACCATATTTTGTTCCCGCTATCTGGACGAGAACAATGAGATGAGACTTAACGGGCCTCGAAGAATTCAGGACGGGCCATATGGTAAAGCTAATTATAAGAGGGTAGACATTATATTTATCAACAAGATATACCGGTTTATCCTCCTCAATAGCGCATGTCTGGAAAAAATTAGAGAGTAAGTTTTTTGGATTAATTGTTATATTTGTGTTTGTGTGTGTATGAAATTATATAATATTAATGTCATAATTTATTGTCGAGAACAGAATTCATTTTAACGAGGTACATGAGGGGCATCCTGATTAGAACGATGAACTATTGGAAAAATATCATCAGGATAATTTTTGTGATTGGGTTGCAGATCATGTAAGTTATTCGAATAACATGTTATTGCTATCAGTTTTAATCTAAACTTATATCGTTATGTATTTGTCGTAAAATTTATTTTGTTAGATCCATGATCCGAACTTGTCTGCATCATTAGAGAGTGATTCAAGATATTTAGCTCAGTTTCCTAGTATAGAGATTGCATATTATAAAGGAATCGGTGTCCTTGGATACAAATTCGAAGTTAAGGATATAGAAACATCTAGAACCACTCAGAATAGTGGGATTGCGACGGTAGGATCGGATGTGTGATTTATTATGGATACTTAAATTGTATACTTGGCATCCAATATCCCAGATGATCAGAACCGTTTTATATATTTCAATGTACTTGGTACGATACAATAACTGATACGAATAAATGGAGAAGCAATCTCGGAATTTGGAAAGATGAATATGGATTGACCAGTGTGAACACACTTCGATTTTACGGTCAGGACGATCCGTTTATATTTTCGAACCAAGCGTTCCAAGTATACTGCTCACAGTATTTGAAGCATCCGGGATGGAGTGTCGTATGCCGTTGGAAACCCAGGGATGTTTACGATATCCCAGAATTCGAGAACAGCGATGATGATGAAGAAGAGAGAAGACTTAGAGTGCTCCGACCGTCTGTTTTGAAAGACGGGTAGTCTTCGGCTGATCATGAAGTTACGTGGGTTAGAAATGATATCGATGATGAAATCTAAGTATATATGTCTAATGTGTCCACGAAACGAAAAAAGTTATCAGTAATGTTATATTATTACTTCACATTTTACGATCTATACATATATAGTCAATGTTTGTAATGATTGTTTAATGCGTCCACGAACCGTTTTATCTAGATTTGATGATGATGACGGGAGCAGCGAGGGATGGCAGGAGCTCCACCCGCGGCACCGGCAGGAGCTCCACCCACGGCACCGGCAGAGGCAGAGCGGTTCTGCCGTCCGGAGAACTGCGAAGGGAGCTTCAGCGGGCCGGTCTTGCACCCCGATCGGAGACCCCTTCGGATGCCTCCTTCCGTGTGGACTTTGCCACACCTCTAGGTATATTGCACGTATATTCATTTTGAATGTAATATTAAAGATATACATGCATATTCATGTCAAAATTACTTACATTGTCAATATTTGATTGTCTAGTTGTTGGTGTGTCACGCCCCGCTTCCCAGTATACGGCGAAGGGGACACAACGAGGCCCGCTATGTATTTACTCAGAAGCAAATACGCTAAGCGTAACTAAGCAATATAAAAGAAAATACATAAGATGTAAGGTATAATAAAAACAACAACTTTTATTTATTAACATTCTTTTGTACAATGCATGAAAAGGAAATACAACTGAAATAAAAATGATGCCTAAACAATGGTATGACAGGAAATGAAAAGTACTGAATGGAAAATGTACAATGAAACTAGAGCTCTGGTTTTTCAGCAAGCTGATCCAAGTCTTCTGCAGATGGCTCGATCTCTGTCGAGTCCAAACCACCTGACGACATTCAAAGAAGAAAGAAATAGAATGTCGTCAGCGAACAGATCGCTCGGTAAGTCCCAAAGATAAGAGAAGAAATAGAATAGACAGAGAGTAAGGGAGAGAGAGAGAGAGTAACTTTTAATGTTGTATTTTAATATTGTAATGTTATATTAACGCTGTTGTTTGTAGTCTGGTACAGAAGATACCAGCGTATACGAGGGGAGTCCCACTTACACCGGGGACCTTGGTAACCTGTAGTACAAGGCTCCGTCGATAATACCACGGAACAATGGTATGGATGTAATTACGTCTTAAGTGATCACCTCGTGCCATCTTTAACATATTCCGTACCAGTCTACCCCTTAAACCCCGCAGTATTTTGATTGTATTGTTTGTCTTGTAAATTGTATTGATTGACTGACTGAAACCATGATATCGGTAAACGGATATAACTGTAGAGTCATGTAAATGGAATAACTGGAGAATCATATAAGTGGAATATATCTATGGTTCGGTTCAGTAAAGTCATATAGATTGATAATTGGATTCATGGATTCATGTGGTTCTATTGAATTGGAATATTGTAGATTGTAGATTGACCTGAATCATATTCAAGTTAGATTAATCAGACTCAAACCCGACTCAGACAATTAGAAATGTAAGTCGAAATCTTGATTATTTCTTAAAGCTATAATTGCTAAGGTCCTTAGGTTAATTTATAAACTTGAGGGGGTTTTATGTAAAAATACTTTTATATACTTTCAAAATACACCTCAAGTATTCTTTATTCGTCTTTAGAGTTGTAATGAATGTGGATTTTATATTGAGCCATTTCTAGTGAAAATATCCTAGTTTTATAAATAAGGTATTTATCTGTAATATTGATTTATTTGAAGTTCATGGTATTTAAGTGTAAAATTTATTCTTGTGATTTTTAGAAAAAGGTGGAATATTTATATCATAACAAAATAAATGTTTTAATGATAAATATACATATATTTATACAAAAAAAAATTTAATAAATATTTTATATTCTAAAAATCTCATTTTCTTAAGATATCGTATTTTAAATCTTTCGGGACCGAATGCTCCTTGCGGAGGTCTGAATCTCGCACTACTAAGCCCGAGGATGTGCGATAATCCGCACCATCCCGAACGGGTTCCCTAAGGTGGGTTGTAGCGGCACTTTGCAAAGATTGTAAAATACTAAATTCTTTAGAAAACAGTTTTATAAAGTAAAAGGTATTTATTTGTAAAAATGTCAATTTTCCGTATTTTAGATTCTAGGGTTTCCTAAGTCAACTAGCCTATTTCTAAATGGTCTAAACGATAAATTGTTAGATGCCTCAAATTGCCTCTTCACCGCCAATTGTGGCCAGGTAAGTACAAGTGAGGAAAAGAGAGATCCGCTCACGAATCACCGTGAGACGGGCTTTTTAAAGTTACCTATCTCACTTTCCTAGCCTAGTCACCACAAAATCAGGTTTAGATAAACGACCGATGTCAACAACTTATCGTATTTTCCTAATAAGAGGTATTTATTTAAAAGTGTATCAACTCTAAATCTTTTAGAAATAGTTTTATTAAGTATATGGTATTTAAATGAAAGTATTGTTTTATCGTATTCTAAGTTTTTTTTTATGATATCGTTTTAGATTATATATGCGTGTGTGTGGAGGTAGGTCATTATCTCGTGCTCTACTTTAAATATATAGCAAGGTTAAGGGGTTAAATGTGAAATCGAAACATTGTGGTATTTAAGTGAAAAATACGATAAATTGAAAAGGCTATCATTTCATGTGATGAAACTTGTTCAAATTATTTGTTAAATATTTAATAGTCAACAATAAGATATTTAAGCATGATTGAATTGGTGAGAAGTGAAATTTTATAGAAAACCGAATCGGAAATCGGATTTGTTCCGATTCCGTCGGGTTTTGTAATTTCGTATTTTAGAGAATAAGAAAGAGAGATAGAATGGGACTTACGGGTTTCGATTAAGCAAAAGAGTGAGGGGGGGATTAAAGGGGTTGCCGAAGCGTTGCTCCGTCGCCGGTTGTTCCTAAAAACGTTGCCGGAATTTCCGCCGGAATTTCGTCGGAGCTTCACCGCGAACTTATTTTCAAAGTACACAAATCTTGGAAATTTTTGGAGAGAGTGAGCTTAGGATTTTGGGATGAGAGGGTAGAGGGTAAGGGGTGTATTTATAGGGTAGGCTAGGGATAGGGTAGGTGAAGGGTCTTTTTAAATAAAAATATAAAAAAATATAGGAAAAGTAATAAAAAAAATGGAGTAAATGAGGTATAATTGTATTTCTGGAACCGATCCAAACATTTAAAGTATACAGGAGGGTACAGGAGACGAAGAGCCCCAACTTTCATGTTGGGGACTCGGCCGTTCGGCCGAGTACGGCCGGCGACGCCGGCCCGAGTGGACCGGTCCACCGGCAGACTCGGCCGATCCCGGCCGAGTCAGGACGTCGGGAGGTGGGGGGTCGTCAGGTGAAGGCTCTGGTGCTTTTACTTTTTCAAGTGAAGTTCAAGTTTTGGAAGTTATGGTATGTGGACTGTTGGGCTTCTAAAGAATTTAAAACAAAATAATATTAAAAATAATATGGGGCAGGAGATTTGAACTCTGGTGGCTTGGTTCAGCAATGTAAGGTATTACCAATGAGCTACAAGCTCCTTCTTGTAATTAAATCGCTAATTAATTACTTAAGTCTTGTGCTCAGGCAATAAATATCCCTTTATGGTTTTTTGAAAAAAAATATTTGAAAAATTTGTATAGGAAAAAGTGTATAAGAAAATTAGGGTTGTTACATTCTACCCTCCTTATAAAAATTTCGTCCTCGAAATTTGTAAAAGGAAAGTGTAACAGATTCAAGGAAATTTTGGTGAGAGTGTGTGAAGAATGACAAAGTGATGCAAGGTTGTGAAAAAGGTTGAAGAGAATTACCAGGGTTATCCTGACCAACCGTATCAGCTTCTACGGCCGCCAAATTGTAAGCCTGGCTTCTCGGCACATTCCTCTTAGCTGGAGGCATATTCCCCTGTACTCAAGGCATGTTTCTCAGTGCCTGATAGAATTGGCGAGTAAGCTGTGCAGGAGTTCTGTGTGGAGGTGGTGCTGGGAGTGCAGGATGAGTTGCAGGAGCCTGAATAGCTGGCTGCTGCGGGTAGTTGACGGGTGTGTGTGCTGGGTTACGTCTGTAAGGACAGTTTCCAATTCCATGATTGGACGCGCCACAAACCAAGCATAGGCCTTTTGCGTGCCTACAGTCCTTCCACAAGTGTCCTTCCCTCTTGCAATAAAAGCAAAAATCGGGTCTTGGCCGATCCTTGGCTTCTTCCAGTCTTCTGAGTTCAACAGCTGGCCTTGAAGAGACCCCTCCTGCTATTTGAGTGGCAGGGCGTTTCACTCCTGCAGATTGAGGTCTGCCCCTTGCCTTTATTACTGCCTCATAACTGCAGGCAGCTTTCAAAGCATTCTCATGAGTCAGAAATTTCCCTGTGGCTAGTACAGCCTGGATTTCCGTGTCCAAACCTTGTTGAAATCGACGGGCTCTGATCTCATCCGTCGTATCAGGTGTGCCGCAAATCTGTTACGGTCTTGTGTTAGTTGTGTAGTATGTGATATTTAAAAAAAATTGAACTATTGTGACATATCTTACCGACTTAGCATGGTGAATTCAACGTCGTACTCATCTACTGATTTGTCTCACATCGAACCTTGTTGTAGATGAATGAACTGCTGCTCCATGGCAAACCTGGCAGTCACAGGGAAGTACTTCGCGTCGAACTTCAAGCGAAAAGTCTTCCATTCAATAGGCTGTACAAGACGGCTTTCTTCCGCCTTCCACCAGTTCCTTGTATTGTCCGTGAGTTGCAGCTTTGCAACTCGGACCCAAGCTATTTTTGGCACTTGTGCTGCCGCCAGATCATTCTCGATACTTTGAGCCCATTCCTCAGCTTCCAGTGGGCTCCCTTTTCCTGAGAACTGCTTGGGATGTAAAGCCCTGCATTGCTTTACCCCAGGTGCGTCAGTCTCGGGACGATTCAGGAGTTGTTGCTGTCCCTCAAGAAGGCTGCGGATCGCCTCAAATAGAACCGTTTGCTCGTTGAGTGGAACAGGAACGGCAGGTGTGAGTGGTAGTGGTGGAGGTGTGTTGTTGATATTGGTGCCGGTGTTGTTTGGTGAATCCATAATCTAGAATGAAAAATTTAGGTTAGGACAGATTCAAGATATATGATTCAAGGAATATGAAATTGATAAGATTCAAGGAACATGAATTGTAAAGAATGTTTTAGTTGCTGGTTCTTGTGTTATATTGCTTAAGTTTGTTCACGCAGAACAGAACTGCATAATAGGGTTTCATACAGCTCTGACCTGCATGGGCCACCAACAAAACCTGTCATGCCCCGTTTCCCAGTATACGGCGAAGGGGACGCGACGAGGCCCGCTACGTATTTACTCAGAAGCAAATACACTAAGCGTAACTAAGCAATATAAAAGAAAATACACAAGAGGTAAGGTATAATAAAAACAACTTTTATTTATTAACATTCTTTTATACAATGCATGAAAAGGAAATACAACTGAAATAAAAATGATGCCTAAACAATGGCATGACAGGAAATGAAAAGTACTGAATGGAAAATGTACAATGAAACTAGAGCTCTGGTTTTTCAGCAAGCTGATCCAAGTTTTCTGCAGATGGCTCGATCTCTGTCGGGTCCAAACCACCTGACGACATTCAAAGAAGAAAGAAATAGAATATCGTCAGCAAACAGATCGCTCGGTAAGTCCCAAAGATAAGAGGAGAAATAGAATAGACAGAGAGTAAAGGAGAGAGAGAGAGTAGCTTTTAATGTTGTATTTTAATATTGTAATATTGTATTAACGCTGTTGTTTGTAGCCTGGTACAGAAGATGTCAGCGTATACGAGGGGAGTCCCACTTACACCGGGGACCTTGGTAACCTGTAGTACAAGGCTCCGTCGATAATACCACGGAACAACGGTATGGATGTAATTACGTCTTAAGTAATCACCTCGTGCCACCTTTAACATATTCCATACCAGTCTACCCCTTAAACCCCGCAGTGTTTTGATTGTATTGTTTGTCTTGTAAATTGTATTGATTGTATAATTGATTGACTGACCGAAACTATGATATCGGTAAACGGATATAACTGTAGAGTCATGTAAATGGAATAACTGGAGAATCATATAAGTGGAATATATCTATGGTTCGGTTCAGTAAAGTCATATAGATTGATAATTGGATTCATGGATTCATGTGGTTCTATTGAATTGGAATATTGTAGATTGTAGATTGACCTGAATCATATTCAAGTTAGATTAATCAGACTCAAACCCGACTCAGACAATTAGAAATGTAAGTCGAAATCTTGATTATTTCTTAAAGCTATAATTGCTAAGGTCCTTAGGGTAATTTATAAACTTGAGGGGGTTTTATGTAAAAATACTTTTATATACTTTTCAAAATACACCTCAAGTATTCTTTATTCGTCTTTAGAGTTGTAATGAATGCGGATTTTATATTGAGCCATTTCTAGTGAAAATATCCTAGTTTTATAAATAAGGTATTTATCTGTAATATTGATTTATTTGAAGTTCATGGTATTTTAGTGTAAAATTTATTCTTGTGATTTTTAGAAAAAGGTGGAATATTTATATCATAACAAAATAAATGTTTTAATGATAAATATACATATATTTATACAAAAAAAAATTTAATAAATATTTTATATTCTAAAAATCTCATTTTCTTAAGATATCGTATTTTAAATCTTTCGGGACCGAATGCTCCTTGCGGAGGTTTGAATCTCGCACTACTAAGCCCAAGGATGTGCGATAATCCACACCATCCCGAACGGATTCCCCAAGGTGGGTTGTAGCGGCGTTTTGCAAAGATTGTAAAATACTAAATTCTTTAGAAAACAGTTTTATAAAGTAAAAGGTATTTATTTGTAAAAATGTCAATTTTCCGTATTTTATATTCTAGAGTTTCCTAAGTCAACTAACCTATTTCTAAATGGTCTAAACGATAAATTGTTAGATACCTCAAATCGCCTCTTCACCGCCAATTGTGGCCAGGTAAGTACAAGTGAGGAAAAGAGGGATCCGCTCACGAATCACCATGAGACGGGCATTTTAAAGTTACCTTTCTCACTTGCCTAGTCTAGACACTACAAAATCAGGTTTAGATAAACGACCGATGTCCACAACTTATCGTATTTTCTTAATAAGAGGTATTTATTTAAAAGTGTATTAACTTTAAATCTTTTAGAAATAGTTTTATTATTTATATGGTATTTAAATGAAAGTATTGTTTTATCGTATTCTAAGTTTTTTTTTGATGATATCGTTTTAGGTTATATATGCGTGTGTATGGAGGTAGGCCATTAGCTCGTGCTCTACTTTAAATGTATAGTAAGGTTAAGGGGTTAAATGTGAAATCGAAACATTATGGTATTTAAGTGAAAAATACGATAAATTGAAAAGGCTATCATTTCATGTGATGAAATTTGTTCAAATTATTTGTTAAATATTTAATAGTCAACAATAAGATGTTTAAGCATGATTGAATTGGTGAGAAGTGAAATTTTATAGAAAACCGAATCGGAAATCGGATTTGTTCCAATTCCGTCGGGTTTTGTAATTTCGTATTTTAGAGAATAAGAAAGAGGGATAGAATGGGACTTACGGGTTTCGATTAAGCAAAAGAGTGAGGGGGGATTAAAGGGGTTGCCGAAGCGTTGCTTCGTCGCCGGTTGTTCCTAAAAACGTCGCCGGAATTTCCGCCAGAATTTCGTCGGAGTTTCGCCGCGAACTTGTTTTCAAAGTACACAACTCTTGGAAAATTTTTGAGTTAGGGTTTTGGGATGAGAGGGTAGAGGGTAGGCGGTGTATTTATAGGGTAGGCTAGGGGTAGGGTAGGTGAAGGGTCTTTTTAAATAAAAATGTAAAAGAATATAGGAAAAGTAATAAAAAATGGAGTAAATGAGGTATAATTGTGTTTCTGGAACCGATCCAAACAAAAAGTATACAGGAGGGTACAGGAGACGATGAGCCCCAACTTTCTTGTTGGGGACTCGGCCGTCCGGCCGAGTACGGCTGGCGGCGCCGGCCCGAGTCGGCCGGTCCGCCGGCAGACTCGGCCGATCCCGGCCGAGTCGGGACGTCGAGAGGTGGGGGGTCGTCAGGTGAAGGCTCTGGTGCTTTTACTTTTTCAGGTGAAGTTCAAGTTTTGGACGTTATGGTGTGTGGACTGTTGGGCTTCCAAAGAATTTAAAACAAAATAATATTAAAAATAATGTAGGGCAGGAGATTTGAACTCTGGTGGCTTAGTTCAGCAATGCAAGATATTACCAATGAGGTACAAGCTCCTTCTTGTAATTAAATCGCTAATTAATTACTTAAGTCTTGTGCTCAGCCAATAAATACCCCTTTATGGTTTTTTGAAAAAAAATATTTGAAAAATTTGTATAGGAAAAAGTGTATAAGAAAATTAGGGTTGTTACTTGGTGATGCGTCCACATCAGGGACAGAGGCCACTCCCGCACCTCCAGGTATGTTTATATATCATATAGTGCATGTATATTGATTTAGAATGCTATATCATAAATATACATATATTCTTTTGCTCTTACATACTTACATTTCGGGCTGTAGGTGGTGCCTCCACATCTTCGGCAGAGCCCACCACCGCACATGCGGGTATGTTTATATATCTTATAGTGTATACATATTGATTTAGAATATTATATTATTGATATACACATTCTTTTTGCAATTGCTTATATAGTCAATATTTGATTGTCTAATTATAGGTGGTACGTCCACGTCTGGTGCAGGGTCCACTCCCGTCACTTCCATACCCCCCGCTCAGTTTGCAGGTTTGCATGAATAAATATAAAATATTTATTCATTTTACATATTTTTTAAGAATAAACATGAACTTCATATAATTTTATCGATATTTATTTTCTAGTTAGAGATGCGTCCACGTCCGGATCACCGGCTGTTCTTCACCGGAGGAACTATCATCCCGCTCGTGTTGCTGCCCGGGCCCAGGCTCATGCTTCTGTCGCCGGAGGTATATATCCGACTTTAATTTTCGTTAAACCTTAATTTCTTAATACCACTTTGTTTTAATATTGATTGTGTTGATATTTTTTGTAGACGCGGGGCATCCCCATCCCGAGAGGGGGACTCGAGGCCCGAATCAGTCTCACAGGCTGAGGCCCGACAGAGGTAGGGGGAGGCAGCATTCCCCCTCTTCTTTACCCCTGATTATTGCTATACCGGCGATTATGCCGAGAGGTTCGGCCGGTACATGGGGGATGAGAGCCGCCTCGTGAAGAAGTATCCACTTCATATTGAGTGGGGTGACCAGCACTGGTGCTCATTCGCCCTCTTCTGGGATCAGGTTCGAGTATTAATATATATTTTTATTTGATTTATCCAATATATTTATTATTAACACTTGCAATTTAATAACATTGTTTTTTTTTTTGTATTTGCAGTTGAATTACGATTTTCAGCCTGTACCTGACCCTGATCATCCTGGGAGGGTGCTCGATCTTCACGCTCTGTACCATAGCCTAATAAAGAATATGCAATCAAAGATCCAATACAATAGTAACAAACTGAAGATCGACTGCTATTCCCTGTGGATGGCGACCCCCGAGGCAGAGAGAGCGGTTCTCCTACATACTCCGGCCTTTGCGAGAGTCGACGTAGATACATGGCCTCTATTGTGCCAATATTTCGACTCTCAGCGCAAACATGTATGTATTTTAAATGTAATTCATTATTTAGTATATAATTTATTTTTTTGTGTTGCTTAATTAGAAAACTAAATCTGAATGTGTTGTGCAGAAACAGGCGGATCAAAATAAAGAGAATAGAAAGTCCGTGAAGAGGGGTCGCCCCACTTATACAGATGGCTCAAGAAATATTACTCGTGCCATGGAGTTATCGGTAAATTACAATAGACCTACTGTGATGTAATGTAATATTAAGAGTTATTTTATAATATATGTAAATTTTTTGCGAATTGCAGAGAGCTCAGACCCTGGCGCAGGGTGGTACACCGAGCATATTGTCCGCGTATCTTGTCGTCCACGGCACCTCGACAGATCCCGCCACGGGCGAGCTTCGATACCCCGACACCGCTACCCAGGAGTATTGCTTAAGTGTTAATATTTATTCAACCTATATTTGAAATTTTTGTTTTGAAAAGTTCAAGTTTAAATGATATACTTATATTTTACTGGTTAATGTGGGTGTACGAGAGGGTGGTTGAGTAGGCGGAGGCATCAGAGATCGATTTTACTGGACAGAATGATCCGATACTGCTGATCCCAGTCTTAGACGCCGCACACGGAGGGCACCACGGAGGTTGGGAGAGAGGCCGGGGACTAAGTCCTAGCAGGGCCCATATGAGGTTGGACTCCACTCCGGCGGTTACTTCCTCTATCTCCCGTGAGCGACGTCTAGAGCAAGAACTTGACACCTTGAAGGCCACCGTCCAGAAGTTAAAGAAGATGATGGTATGTATACTATTTAATAGAAAAATATTATCATGTTATAGATAGCAACATATCCAATATTAGTACGTAGCCTGAGCTTATTTGGTTATAGACTCAGCTTTGATTAATCATACATACATAGAACTGTCTAATTAAAATAAATTACGGTTTTCCAAACTAGATATCCAAACAAGGCCTAAGTCTCGACTAATACACAGTTCTTACTCGTTTATTACTCCCAAAACTGAACAGACGCGACAAGGTATTTCGGCTGAGGCTCCACATGCATATCCTTCGGCTGCGGCTCCATATGCATCTCCTTCGAATGTGGCTCCGCAAGCCACTACTTCGGCTGCGGTTGCACAGACCACTCCTACAGCTCCACAGCCCGCTCAGACCCCCGCAGCTGCGGCTCCGCAAGCTACTATCTCGGCTGCGGTTGCGCAGACCACTCCTACAGCTCCACAGCCCGCTCAGACTTCCGTACAGTCCGCATTGCTCGAGTTGTTGACTCAGGGTTTATCGAGGAGCAGATGCGCCAGATTACGACGATTATCAGAAGTGGAGCTGGACCGAGCTAGGTTAGCTTTTTGATTTTTATATTTTAAACATGTATTTACTTATATATATTGGTGGTGTTTGCGTGTTCATATTGATTTAGATTGATATCGTATTCTGCTTGTTGATTTCATTTATATATTATGCGTGAGATGTTGATTATAAATACTGCGGTATATATTTTGTTGTTGATTACTTTCATATATGATGTATTGTTATTGTGCACAGGGCGAGAAAAAAACAGACAGCCCTTTTTTTAAAAAAACCTTGATAATATGTCCCTACGGATTTATCCGTAGGGACAAATGTTGCACCTACAGTTTAATCCGTAGGGTCCAACTTTACCCCTACATATTTATTCGTAGGGACAAAATATCAGAATACCTGATATTATGCCCCTATGGACTCGGTAACAGGTGTTAGCCTTGTCCCTACGGCTTAATCCGTAGGGACATAAACTCTACCCTACAAGTTTCTCCGTAGGGACAAAATATCCGGATACCTGATATTTTACCCCTACACATTTATCCCTACACATTTATTCGTAGGGGTATAAATATGGACCTACGCATTAATCCGTAGGGGCATGTATTTGTCCAAACGGAGTTATCCGGAGGAGCAACTATTTTATTTTTTAAACCGATAAATTAAATAAATATTTTGGCCCTACGGTGTAATCCGTAGGTACACATGGATCTATGTATTAAGCCGTAGGGGCAAGTATTACTCCGTAGGGGCATGTTTAAGACTAAGAGTTGAACCTGCGACTTGTGCACCTACGGTGAATTTTTGTGCCCCTACGAATATAGCCGTAGGGGCAGTGGTTTGCTCCTACGGATTTATCCGTAGGGACAACCCCTATTTGTAGTAATGATCGTAATTGTTATAGTTGCTGCTACCGCCACCATCGCTGGCCATCATCATCTCCATCTTCCTCGTCGTCATTAGATCCTTTAACATATATACGAAATACGAGAATACTGCAGTTTTAGGATGGATCATATTATAACATGCACAACATCCCAATATTCTTAGAAATAGATGCCTGAAAATCTAAAAATTCATATATATTTTTTAAAAAGGTTAAATTCATAGAAATCTTCCATCCCATATATATGCTAAAAATACCTTAAAATAGCATTCTTCTGTATGTTTGAGACAATGATTTTAGCATTTAGATCTCTATCTAGTTTTGGAACCCTACTATCTTATTGTTGTTTTCTCTAATGCAGATTGGAAAGATGTTCAAATACTTAGTAATCATTCATTCTATTGATCTATATATATTGTTCATATTTGCACATATAATTGTTTTCTTGTCTTGGATTCTTAATAGATCTGAAAATGGCATATATTTTGTCCAGAATATGCTAACAAACCATCCAAAATGCAAACCCAATTAAATTATATTTTAGATGCATGCATGGACTTAATCCTGAACCCAACACGGTTTCACATCCCATAATTGCTAGATCCCCTAATAGTGGAGCAAACCTCCCATTAATAACATATATTAGAATTGTCATCATGTGGTAATGAGTTTTGACCATCATCAAACTTCCTACAAATTAGCAAAAACTAACTGCATGCTTCTCTCTTTCCTTAATTCACTAATGTCCATTTATAGGATCAATGGCTCTCCTCTCTTCTCTCACCTATTTTTTTCTATTTAACCACTCTTTGCATGCATGGTTCCATCTCTGCATATGCCAATACTATTTCTTTGGTTCCATGTTGTTCTATATATTAACCTTTTCACCCTTGTACTAAACAAAAATTTCAAGCCCAGACCCTTTCCTATATCTCAAACCTAGGAGAAGGAAAGGACATATATGATGAAGAGGGAGGGGCAGAACATGGAGTCAAGAACATCAGCCATTTACTTGTTTCTCTTCTCTTTTGTTGTATCGGCATCGGTTGTTTCTGCTCACATCGGAGACCCTGACGATGAGTACTGGATAAATAGGGCTAAGGCGGCCCGTGAGATAGCAGAGAAATCCTACAATCCTGATCCCTTCGGTGTTACCTCTTCGTTCAACGCTGCCGTTCACAAGTAGGTTCCATATGCATGCCCACACTTCTATTTTTTACTCTTCGGGCTACCTAGAAAAAATAATGAATGAATGAAAAGAATTTATAGCTTTGCTGCAAAATACGATACGATATATAGCGAATGCAGTCGCAAAAAATGCTGCATGTTTTTGTAGCGAAAAAGTGATATTAGTGTTGAATAACATCGCCAACTATGGCAATGAGGCTATCACATTACATGTGTTACATTTCAGCCAATTAACTATTTCGTTAATTCTCACCGAAAGTTATTTTGTGTATTGGGTATACTCATGAGAGAGAAAGAGAAGCTGTCTTAAAAGGGCACTCTAACGAGTTCCTCTCTCTTCTATCTATTGCCCGTGTCCATATATAATACCAAATAATTTCTCCATTTTCACAACCAAAAATAGAGTATAAATTATTAACAGATTAATAATGATATAGTTTACTTGTGTGCAACTCCTCCATTTTCTTTGGCAACAAACCTAATTACTACTTACGGTCCGAAACAAACAGGTCGTTGGCCAAGAACATGACAGGAAGGAGCCTCCGTCGGATCTACTCAGGCCCTTGCCAGGCCCTGAACCCGATCGACCGCTGCTGGCGGTGCCGCGCCGACTGGGCCAACAATCGTCAGCATCTCGCCAGCTGCGCCAAGGGCTTCGGTCGCTTGGCCCTTGGCGCCGGCAAGTACAGTGAGATCTACACTGTCACCGATCCTTCCGATAACGACGTCCAGACCCCTAAGGAGGGCACCCTTCGGTGGGCCTGCATCCAGGACAGGCCCCTCTGGATCATCTTCGCCCACGACATGGTCATCCGCATCAACCAAGAACTCTTAATGACTAGCCACAAGACTATCGACGGCCGTGGCGCCAACGTCCGTATCGCCTTTGGCTCCAGCTTCAGCATGCAGTTCGTCAGTAACATCATCATCCACGGGGTCCACATCCACAACATCGTCAGTAAAGAAGGCGGAATGGTTAGGGACAGCGAAAAGCACGTCGGCATAAGGACCAGGAGCGACGGCGACGGCATCTCGATTTTCGGAGCTTCGAATATCTGGATAGATCACGTGTCGATGTCGAGGTGCGATGACGGGCTTATCGATGTGATCCAAGGCTCGACGGCCATCACCATATCGAACTCGCATTTTACACAGCATAATGATGTGATGTTGTTTGGTGCTAGTGATAGCTACGAAGGGGATAGTATTATGCAGATCACAGTGGCTTTTAACCATTTTGGGCAAAACCTGGTGCAGAGAATGCCTAGGGTGAGGTGGGGGTATGTTCATGTCGTGAACAATGATTATACCCATTGGCTCATGTATGCAGTGGGTGGCAGCAGGCATCCTACTGTTATCAGCCAAGGAAACAGATACACTGCTCCTGTGAACCCAAATGCTAAAGAGGTTTTTTTTTTTCCTTTTTTTTTTTATAATAATTGACATATATAACGCCGCAATTTCCCCCCCACAATCAGCACCATCAAAATGTTCGTGCCTTCAAATACTTGGTTATATTTGATCTTCATGATCGACACCGTCCATCTTTACCTCGAACTTATCATGAGATTTTCATACCATATGCCTTTGTATCAAACGTACAAACTAACTATATCCAAATAACATGAAATCAATATAAGTATGCTTTAGGGCATGCATAAAAAGATCAAGATCTAAGATTATCATGTCGGATAACTTACAAGATGCATACATTGATATCAGGTGACCAAGAGGGATTATGCGCCAGAGTCAGTGTGGTCGTCATGGAACTGGACATCGGAAAACGATCTATACAGGAACGGGGCCTTCTTCAGGGCCTCGGGGGTTCGAAGCTCCGACGTCCTCACAAGGAATTTCTCACGATACGATGTGATAAGAGCAAAGCCAGGATCGTTCGTGACGAGGCTCACGCGTTTCTCCGGAGCTCTTGACTGCAAAGTTGGGCACCCATGTTAAAAACTTTGTCTGTGGAACTCTCCTTAATTTCCTCGCCTCGGTTAACAGGATGGAACAAGAAGAAGAAAATAAGAAGGAAGAAATTACTTCATAGTAGGGGAAGATAGATGAGAGAGTACCGATTAAGTTTTTTCATTTGTTTCATTTGGTTGAGCTATCATTGTTCATCTTATTGTATTCTGTTATTCCATTTAGCATTTATTATATCTCTGATTGTTCCTCCTAATAGTGATCATACCAATATGCTGATGTTTTGCTTTTAAGTTTTGCGAGAGAAAGAAAAAAACGCACTACGAACTTGCATCGATGTTTGATCGCGTTCATACTTGGATACATGGTGATTTTGTACGCATCCCATTGTCGAGCGAGCGATGCCATTTGGGTATGCATGTAAGATCTAGACAGTAAGATGTGTAGGTAAAACATCAGTCTATACAAGGTAAGTTTGAGGAAAACTGTCTTAGTTGTAGCTAGCCTTTCGAGTCCCGATTTGGAAACTCCATTTTGGTTGCCAAACATACTAGAATTTCGGTTTTGGAGTTTGGCCTAGGATCCATAGAACCTCGATTTCATAAACCGAGCGTATCCCTATTTCCAAATGAAGCCTTAAACTTTAAACCATGTAGTGCCAAATAACACATCAATTTAACACATGTAATGCCAGCCCATCTAGGTTCATCTTTTGTAGTAGGCCAGGCTAATAGAGCACAAGGCAATAGAGATCAGGAGATGAGTGAGTGAATCTCTGTCGGGTTTTATTGAAAGCGGGTTTCCAATGCCAAATAGCATTGTTGAAATGTCCCTGTGTGTAGACAAGAGCATCAGGATTCCGAGCTTTGGCACAATGATAAGGGAATTGCTGAGCAAAAATGGTATTACTGGCCAAGCATCAGTCCAAAAATGAATCAATAAGCCATCCCCTAGCATCCAGTTAACATTATCATAAAAAAGATTTTTGCATGTAGCTAAATTTTTCCAGAAAATAGAAGAATTATGACATTGGAAATTTCTATTATTCGGTTAGTAAATAGATCCAAGAACCACAACAGAATAATCATCGGATTTATAAAGATGCCACATCCGTTTACACAAAAGAGATATGTTGAAATGTTCAAGATTTATAAAGATGCCACATCCCTTAACATCTAAGGCATGAATGAAATTGTGTTTTTTTAATGAAAATTAGCTATTTTATGGAGAGAGAGAAACCGGTATTCAAATCATCCTCTTTAAGTCATTGCACTCTTGATCTTTGTTTCCAAAAGATCTCTTCTTTTAAATTAATGTCATGAAGATCAGATTTCAAGTCATAAAAAAAGTATAAGTTAATCATCAGTAAGGTTCCTAGTATCTTTAATGACATCCCAATCAGAAATATCTTTTAAGATCTGTTTTTTCTTCTGCAAAATACTCCTAAAAATGGTTTTCTTCCATTTTTAAAGAAAATTTCTTAAGTGTCTGAGTTTACAAACAAAAGCATTGATGGGATCCCCATAGTTTTGAAATTGTTCCAAACAGAGGCAACTGTGTCTTTAAAATTAGGATAAGAGAGCCAAATCTTTTAAAATCTAAAAATATTGCTATGAGCCATGAAAGTGTTGGTGTCAAAAGCAATGGGTAATGATCATAGCAGTTATTAGGCGGTGCATATTGGCTAAAATGTGAAACAAGAGTATTCCAATCATTAGTGACAAGAAATCTATCCAATCTAGTAAAAGAAATACCATCACTCCATGTGTATTTCCTAGCGGCAAGAGAGAGATCCATAAGATTCATGTCAACGGTGAATTGCTGAAACAAAGAAGTACTGATCTTGTGAATACCTTTACAGATTCTTTCAGTAATATTTAAAGTAGCATTAAAATCTCCTGAAAGGACCCAGGGCCCAGTAAAATTGATTCTAGCATTCTTTAATTCATTGTAGCAAGCATCTTTAAGAGTATTAGTGCAGGGGGCATAAACAGAAGTGAAAATAAAGCTGTAACTATCATGTAGGTATCAATATTAATACCACCAACAGAATTCAGGGTTTTAGTGGAAGAAGAAAGGATTTTAGTTTCCTGTAGACCCACCGGGTGAAGGTGTGAAGCCAGGGGGTAAAAGGGAGTGATAGAAGGTGTACGAGGGCTATAAATCAAATTCTGATTAATATCAATACACCCCTCCTCAATAGAGTCATTCCTCTATCTGTCGTTCTCATAATGATCAAAATCATTATCACCAGTGGTATGAAGATTGTTGAGGGTAATAGTAGACACATTGTCAGAAGGAATATAAGGAAAGGAATCAGGTAGCAGGTCAAGGGGTAGTGAAGTAATAGCGTCAAGAGTGGTCTCAACACAAACCAAACTACCAGAATTTTCATGAGTGCTACCATCAGAAACCAAATTAACAGGATATTATTAGAATTAGCACAACATTATTAGAATTAGCAGCATATTCATTGATTTTAGACCGAGACACAGGATTGTCAGAGCTAGTGTTCTGCATGTTCTCTAAATTCACAGCATGATGCATATCTGTCACGTCCTGCTTCTCAGAGTGCGCTAAGATCGGCACGTGACAGAACCACCAACCATGCTACATGTGGTTAGGAAATATCCCTCCACAGTCACATTACGGCTGTCTATAAAATATTAAGAACAGTAAAATAAAATAAACTATCTAGTACATGTCCATATGCCAGAATAAACGAGTCAAGAAATATAAATGTGCGGAAACAGTAAATCCAATAAACAATAACATCTGGAAAGTACGTCCCAAATACGGGCTCACATCAGAAAATGAAAGTGCTGAAAGAAAACTAAACTAAACACAACACCAACATGCTCCTCACTGTTCGGCCTGTCGGCTGAAATACTCCCGGTCGGCCTGTGGAAGAGATAAAGGATCTGGGTCATGCAGAACCCAGACGTCAGTGCGTCATAATATCAAATAATGGAATATAACCAGGAGGTAACAAGATATGCAGGCATGAATTATAAACAGTATAACAAGTAAATGGATGTGAACCGGTGCAGTATAGAGATGTACGTGAAGTGCAGCAAGTAATCTAAACTGTTCTACTGGGTTATCTATTCTAAAGTTATTCGAAATCAATTGATGTACTCCTCATGCAACTCAAAGAATATGTCCCGTTACCTTCCGGGACCACGGATCAAGATATGTGAACCAAGAATGGTTCTGTCCCGTTACCCCCGGGACCACGGACCAAGTTGTAAGAGCCACGAATGACTCTGTCCCGTTACCCCCCGGGACCACGGACCAAGAAGAATCACGAATGATTCTGTCCCGTTACCCCTTGGGACCACGGATCAAGTAATGTACTTTTAAGTTACAGTCGGTTACACCTTTGATTTCCACATACCCCCAAATTATTTGTTCCAGTCAGGTATTGATAAACATGAAACTAATGCCAACACAGGATCAAGCAGGTACAGTTTTTGTCAGAATAGACAACAGAATATGTCCGTCGGGACAACAAGTCAGGATTGTCGGCATTAGTAACAAGATCAGGAATCAAGTCAGGCAGTGGTATATCAGGTCATGTCAGGTGGTGCACAGTGTATCAAATGGATGCTTGAAATAAAACTGTAGCAAGTACGGATACGTGATAAAATACGGATGCAAAAGTGTTTAATCAGGGATTACATCTACAACTCCATGATTACATAAGATGCACAGTATCAAGCATGGGGTGCTAATATAACGGTAATATGATATAATATGATATGGCATGCAACTAGATATATAATCAATAACACGGATACGAACGGATATCGGAAGAACGATAAAACTGTAACATGGATGTGAAATGCAATGAACATGTAATAATTCTATACCTATAGATATAAAATACGTTGCATAGCCTGTAGAGAGATAAAATTGCATACGACTAGATATGCAATAAGCTGTACGGATGCGAACGGATATCGTAAAACAGTAAAACGGTAACAGGGGTGCATAACTGAACAATATGAAAGATTATTATTCACATGAATGTAAAACATAGTAGTATAGCATGTAGCAAAATAAATTTGTCTAATCGGATCTCACGACGGGATGCGTACGCTGTGTCCGACATCGGGTAAACGTCGCAATGTACACACGCGTGCACGGGACAGGACCATGCAAAGCAAGAAGGTGATCACGCTGGCTGGGAACTTCCACTGGGTCACCCGGATTGTCAGCGACAGCACGACTCCGACGGCGACCGGAAAACCAAGGATCAAGAAAGTCGAGAGAAGAAAAGGAGGAGAAGAAGAAAGCTGGGGTTCTCTTGGTATGGCTCTGGGTTTGGGATAGAGGAGGCGGAGGCGAGGGGCGACGACGTGGTCGTGGGTCACCGGCGAGGCAGTGGGTTTCTTGAGTTCTCGTCGGGTGTGTAATGGTCGGGATTGCTCGGTTCAGAGGAAAGGAAGAGGGAGGTGATGTGGAAGGAGAAGTGGTGGTTGCGACGGGGATGGTGACGAGAGGCGACGACGGTGAGCGATGGGCGACGAGCGCAACGCGCGCGTGGGTTCGAGTTCGCGCGCGGGACGAAGAGAAGAAGGGCGGTGATAATAGAGAGAGGGGGAGGTGACGGGATCTCGTAATGAATTGATTACTGAATATTTACAGTAGAGAGAGAGAGAGCTGGTAAGATTCTAATAGATTTAGGATTTTAAAATATATTTTTGGTTAAAAAAATTATAAACATTGAATATATATATATATATATATATATATATATATATATATATATTTAAAAGAATTATATTATAAGAATATAATATTAGTTAAAACTGAGATTTTGGAAAATACAAACTTACTTTAAAATATGCCCAGGTTAGGTCTAAAATTATGGTTTGAAAATATGGATAACATGCGTGTCAACCAAAACCAAAATAAGATAACCGGGTAGCGAAAATGCATACCCCCAAGAACGGATATACGTAGCGTGCACGTAACTATCCAAACGAGTCCGTTTCACTGAACGGAACGAGAACAAGATGTACGGATGCTATAACAGGGTTAGGGGTATGATGCAGGCCATGCTAGATATTTTTAAAATATTTTATTTGACTTTATATGTTATTGTAACACCCTGGTTCGTTATACCATGACTTGATTTGATTAATTAATGTATTGGATGGCCATTTCTTGATTTCTTATTGTTATGGGTGTGAATAGTGTAATTGGTATCTATATTTGTATCCGACCCGACCCGCTTACTGGAAACCCATCTTGATTCCTATTTATAATTTATCCCTAGTTATAAGAATCCATACACCTTGTTCTATATCCTGTTTACTCGTATCATATATTGGACATCTACATTGTTCTAATAATACAAATATAATCAAATAATATATTTTAAAAATACCTAGCATGACCTGTATCATACCCCTGACCCTGTGGTTCCATTAGTATATCGTGTCCTCATTCCGTTTATTGAAACGGACTCGTCCGGATCGCTACGTGCATTTTACGTGCATCTGTTCTTGGGGGTATACATTTTTATCAACCGGATATCGCATTATAGTTTTAATTTATCCGTATATTTTTTATATTTTAAAACTAGATTTTTAGACACAACCCGGAAATTTTTCGGAGTACTTTTGTTTTAGCCCAAAAACCCAAGTTTATATATTATTATATTTCTAAACTAATTTTAATTCACACACTTTTTATATATATTATATTATATTATATATATTATTATAATATTATATTATATTATATTATATATATATTATATTATATTATATTATTATAAAAAAAAATTTACGTTTCCTCTCTCCCCGTTCTCTCTCCTCTCGTTCTTTTCTCACTCTCTCAATCCTCGCCTTCAATCTCGCCTGTCCCTCTCTCGTTTTTTTTCTTCCTTCCACCAACCCATTCCGCCAATCACTCTCGCTCTCTGTCTCTCTCCTCCGCCTGATCTCTCTATCTCTCTCTTCTCTCTCTCTATATATATAACCCCCACCTCCTCTACCTCACGTCTCTCTCTCCTCTTCTTCTTTTCTTTTTTCTTCCACGCCAGCCTTCGTCTCCTGCAAACCCACGCGAGAGCCGTCACCCTCGCCGCCGTACGCATCCGTCGTGCGATCCGTTCAGACAAGTATTTTACTTGCTACATGTTAGTTACGGCTCATTTGTTTACATCAAGGCAGTAATATGACTATCATATTTTTTTATGTTATTAAACCATTAAGAGTAATATGTTCGTTGTAATGGTTGGTGTAGATTAATTAACATATTATTTGATAATGGTAATAAATAATGTTATGATATCACTGCTTATTACTCGTGCATCCGTACTTTTACCGTGATTCGACACTTACTACAGTTTTATTTTGAGCATCCGTGTGATACATATGTACTACCTGACATGACCTGATACACCACTGCTTGACTTGATACCTAATATTGTTTTTAATGCCGACAATCCTGACTTGCTGTCCCGATATGCATATCCTGTTGTCTATTCAGACAAAACTTGTACATGCCTGATCCTGTGTTGGTATTAGCTCCAGATTATCAATACCTGACTTGAACACATAACCTTGGGGGTATGGGAAAATCAAAAGTGTGACTGAAGTGTAGTTTAAAATGGGTATTACTTGATCCGTGGTCCCGGGGGATAACGGGACAGAATCATTCGTGATTCTTACTTGATCCGTGGTCCCGGGGATAACAGGACAGAGTCATTCGTGACTCCCACTACCTGATCCGTGGTCCCGGGGGATAACGGGACATATTCTTTTAAGTTAAATGGAGGAGTACACTAATTGATTTCAAACAGACTTTAGAATAGATAACCCAGTAGCACAGATTAGATTGATCACTGCACGTCGTACACACTGATACACTTCACTGTTCCATATCCGTGTTTAATTATTACATTCATGTTACTGTTTATAATTCATGCCCACATAGCTTGTTACCTACTGGTTATATTCTATTATTTGATATCATGACACACTGATGTCTGGGTTTTGCATGGCCTAGATCCTTTATCTCTTTCGCATGCTGATCATGAGTATTTCAGCTGCAAGGCCGAGCAGTGAGGATCTTGTTAGTGTTTAGTTTAGTTTAGTTTTCTTTCCGTACTTTCATTTCCTGATGTGAGCCCGCATTTGGGACGTATTTCCAGATGTTATTGTTTATTGGATCTATTGCTTCCGCATATTATGTCTTGACTCGTTTATTCTGGCATATGGACATATACTAAATAGTTAATTTTACTGTTCATGATATCATATAGACAGCCGTAATGTGACTGTGGAGAGATATTTTCTAGCCACAGGTAGCATGGTTGGCTCTGTCACGTGCCGATCGTAGCGCACTCTGGAAAGCGGGGCGTGACAGGGTTTGTTTGGTATGAGAGCCATAGGTTTTAGGTTAATTGGGTTTGGTTCTTTTGTAGTTGGGTATTGGACCCAATACACGAATCAGAGAACCCGTAATTAGGAACATGCCCTGCTACATTGATATTCTTGAATATATAACTATCATGTTTCTTGAATCCTGTTTATCGTGCTAATCTTCTCCCGTGTCTGGGTTTCAGAATCATGGCGGATGAAGATCTGCGAACGTACCAGAGGCGTGTTGATAACGCTGCATTGCTTGGAGTGATTCATGGAATGCTAGAAAACCAGAAGCGGCAAACCGAGCTGAATCAGCGGCAAGCCAAAGCTTTTCAGGAGGGTCTGCGGACAGTCCAGCAGTCCGTAGACGCAGTTGCAGCCAAACCAGCGCAGCGTGTAGGTACCATGGCGGATTTCAGGAGACTTGGTCCGTCCACTTTCACTGGTTTGGAGGAGCCATTGCCAGCAGAACAATGGCTAGTCGATACGGAGAATCTGCTCGTCGTTGCGCAGATTCCGGGTGATAAGAGAGTGGATGTGGTACGCATCCAATTGGTGGACTATGCCTGTGAGTGGTGGCTCGTGGAAGAGACCCGTTTGCTCAAGCCGATCAGTTGGACAACTTTCTCGCAGAGTTTCTTGGAAAAGTTCTTTCCGCAGACTGCACGGAAAGAAATGGAAGAAAAGTTTATCAGTCTGAAGCAGAATGACGGATCCGTGGATGCGCATGCGGCTGAGTGGACACGGCTCAGCCGATTCGTTGGACCTTTGGTTGTCAAAGATACCGATAGGGCACGAAGGTTCATGCGCAGTTTGGACGTAGAAATCCAGAGGCACATCATATCTCTGGGACTGACCACTTTTTCTCAAGTTCTTAAGGCGGCCCGAGAGCAGTAGAGCCTATCTATGAAGACTGTGGGTACGCAGCAGCAAGCAGTTACAGTGCGGAAGCCGGCATTTGCGCCAAACCGAGCGCCTATACACAGAGGTATTCCAGTAAACCGACGTGGCACAGTACCGATGAAGAAGCCCGTCCTACACGAGCAGAAGGGAAGGATGTTTTGTGAGTTCTGTCATCTACCTGGGCACTTACAGAAGGATTGTCGAAGGAAGCTTGGACTTTGTTTGGTTTGCGGATCAGCTAATCATACTGTCAATGCTTGCCCGTCGAAGCTATGTTTGAGAGAAGATGCTCAGAAGCTACCACAGAGGCCAATTCTGGGGCAGAAGCAGATAACTCAGGGGCCAAATCAAGCTCGAGCCTTTACTCTGACGGCCGAAGAGGCCAAAGCTTCAGAGGAAGTCGTTTCACGTATCCTGCTTGTTCATGATTTTCCCGCATTAGCATTATTCGATTCTGGTGCATCCCATTGTTTTATGTCGTCCAAGTTTCTTGTTACACATTCAATTTCTTGCACGACCCTGTCTTGTTGTTGGGACATACATACTGGGAACGGGAAAATCATATCTAGTAGTGAGCGCAAAAATTGTTCTGTTGTTATTTGCGGACGAGAATTATTCGCGGATTTCTTGGTGATCGATACTGGCAATTACGATGTTGTCTTGGGAATGGATTTTCTCGGCACTTTCCATGCTCACATTGATTGTAGGGCAAAGAAAGTGATTTTCCAGATTCCCGGACATCCGGAGTTTGTATTTGCTGGAGGCAGCAGTTCTGTTGGGCCAATCGAGTTTAGGGCTAGGCTGACAGGCACCGTGCTTTCGTCGATGGAAGTTGATAAGGAGGAAGCGCCAGTTGTAGTTCGAGAGTTCATAGACGTATTCGAGGACATCTCGGGTTTACCGCCAAAACGAGATGTGGAGTTCGCGATTGATCTTGTTCCTGGTGCAGCACCAATCTCAAAGGAGTACTATCCGATGGCACCAATGGAGTTGGAAGAAGTAAAGAAGCAGGTTACTGAATTGTTAGAGAAGGGTTGGGTTCGCAGCAGCAATTCACCTTGGGGAGCTCCAGTTCTTCTAGTCAAGAAGAAAGATGGCACAAGGAGGATATGCATCGATTATTGAGAATTAAACCGGATGACTATTAAGAACAAGTACCCGATCCCTCGCATTAGCGAATTATTCGAGCAACTCAGTGGCGCGAGGGTATTCTCGAAGTTGGATTTGCGATCCGGATATCATCAAGTTTGAGTTAAACCAGAGGATATTTGCAAGACTGCGTTCCGAACTCGATATGGGCATTACGAGTATTTAGTGATGCCCTTCGGAGTAACGAATGCACCGGCGATATTCATGGACTTGATGAACCGAATCTTTTCACCATTCTTGGACCAGTTTATAGTGGTGTTCAATGATGATATTCTGGTCTACTCCAAGAGTACTGAAGAGCAAGCTGAACACTTGAAGATCGCACTGCAAATGTTGATGCAAGAAAAATTGTATGCGAAGATGAGTAAGCGTGAGTTTTGGCTCGAAGAAGTGAAGTTTTGGGGCATGTTGTATCCGGAGATGGAATCGCTGTTGATCCTGAAAAGATTGTAGCAGTTCAAGATTGGCCGATTCCGAAGAACGTAGCAGAGATCAGAAGTTTTCTTGGACTTGCCGGATACTACAGAAGGTTCGTAGAGAATTTTGCTCGTTTAGCTGAGCCTTTGACCAAGCTTACGCGGAAGGAGGTACCGTTCGTATGGACGGATAGTTGTGCGTCAGCTTTTAAGGCGTTGAAGCAAAAATTGATAACCGCTCCTATACTGACCGTACCAGACGGTTCCGGAGGATTGGTTATTCACAGTGACGCATCTGGGAAAGGTTTAGAGTGTGTTCTTATGCAGCATGGAAAGGTTATAGCATACGCATCAAGACAATTGAAGACCCATGAGAAGAATTACCCAACTCACGATTTGGAGCTAGCAGCTGTAATATTCGCTCTGAAAATTTGGAGATACTACTTGTTGGGCGAAAGGGTAGAAGTATTCACCGATCACAAAAGCCTAAAGTATGTGTTCACACAGAAAGAGCTCAACATGAGGCAGCGTAGGTGGTTGGAGCTGATGGCTGACTATGATCTTGATCTAAAATACCATCCGGGGAAAGTTAATGTAGTGCCGGATGCGCTTAGTCTGTTGCTAGCAATTCGGGTGTTGACTGCACAGAAAAAGCTTATCGATGATTTTCGGAGATTCGAGTTGGAGATCCTGCTACCGCACTCTTCGGGACAGTTGATGCAGCTGCAAGTACAGTCGTCGTTGATCGATAATATTAAGGCAGCGCAATCACAGGATCCAAGATTGCAGAAGTTTCGAGAGCAGGTTAAAGCGGGACTTCGGACGGACTTGTTGATTCATGAAGATGGTTCGTTGCGATATGGTAGCCGTTTGTGTGTGCCGAAAGGAGACATTCGCGAAGAAGTTATGAAGGAGGCGCACAGTTCCGCATATTCCGTACATCCAGGAGGCACAAAGATGTACCGTGATTTACGACCGCATTTCTGGTGGGAAGGCATGAAAAGGGAGATCGCCCGCTTTGTAGCAAAGTGTTTGGTATGTCAACAAGTTAAGGCTGAACATCAAAGGGTAGCCGGTTTATTGCAACCACTTCCGATTCCTCAATGGAAGTGGGAACATATAACCATGGATTTCGTGGCAGCTTTACCGTGGAGTCCAAAAGGCAATAATGCAGTTTGGGTAATTGTTGATCGATTGACTAAGGCAGCTCATTTCATTCCGTTTCGAGTTGGTCAGTCGACGGAAGCGTTAGCAGAATGGTACATGCAGGAGATTGTGAGATTGCATGGAGTACCCGTGAGCATCGTTTCCGACCATGATACCCGATTTTTATCGCACTTCTGGAGGAGCTTACAGGAAAGTTTGGCGACCCGATTGAAGTTTAGCACTGCTTATCATCCCAGACAGATGGCCAATCAGAAAGAACGATCCAAACTCTTGAAAATATGTTGCGAGCTTGCATGTTAGACTTTAAGGGTTCGTGGGAGGATCATCTATACTTGGTGGAGTTTTCATATAATAATAGCTTTCAGGCGACTATACAGATGGCTCCATTCAAAGTGTTATATGGTCGCAAGTGTCGTTCACCTGTTTGCTGGGACGATGTCGGAGAGCGAAGGTTATTGGGACCAGATCTTATTGTGCAAACCGTAGAGAAAGTTAATACGATCCGGAAGCACATGAAGGCAGCACAAGATCGACAGAAGAGTTGGGCTGATACATCGAGAAGACCTCTAGAGTTCGCCATTGGTGATCTCGTATTCTTGAAGATATCACCGACTCGAGGAGTGATTCGTTTTGGGAGTCGAGGCAAGCTCAGCCCTCGATTCGTGGGGCCTTTCGATATTATTGAGCGCGTTGGAGAAGTAGCTTATCGATTGGCTTTACCACCATCTTTAGCGAGTGTTCATGACGTGTTTCATGTATCTCAACTTCGTAAGTATGTTCGAGATGAAACACACGTGCTAGATCATTTGGAGCTGAGAGTAAGGAAAGACTTGACCTATGAAGAACGACCGATGTCGATTGTTGATCGAAGAGAAAAGGTCCTCAAGAACAAGGTTATCCCTCTCGTACTAGTTTCATGGGGGAATCGCTCGCATGGAGAATTGACTTGGGAACGAGAAGACGAGATTCGACAGAAGTTTCCACACCTCTTCTCGTAGATTCATGTTTGGTTGTCTTTTCTTGTTTTGGGAATTTCGAGGACGAAATTCTTTTTGTAGTTGGGTATAATGTAATACCCTAGTTCGTTATACCATGACTTGATTTGATTAATTAATGTATTGGATGGCTATTTCTTGATTTCTTGTTGTTATGGGTGTGAATAGTGTAATTGGTATCTATATTTGTATCCGACCCGACCCGCTTACTGGAAACCCATCTTGATTCCTGTTTATAATTTATCCCGGCTAATTATAAGAATCCGTATACCTTGTTCTATATCCTGTTTACCCGTATCATATATTGGGCATCTACATTGTTCTAATAATACAAATATAATCAAATAATATATTTTAAAAATACCTAGCATGACCTGTATCATACCTCTGACCCTGTGGTTCCATTAGTACATCGTGTCCTCATTCCGTTTATTGAAACGGACTCGTCTGAATCGCTACGTGCATTTTACGTGCATCTGTTATTGGGGGTATACATTTTTATCAACCGGATATCACATTATAGTTTTAACTTATCCGTATATTCTTTATATTTTAAAACTAGATTTTTAGAAACAACCCGGGAATTTTTCGTAGTACTTTTGTTTTAGCCCAAAAACCCAAGTTTATATATTATTATATTTCTAAACTTATTTTACTGTTCATTACGTTCACACCCGTTTTATATATATTATATTATATTATATATATTATTATAATAATATATTATATTATATTATATTATATTATATATATATAATATTATATTATATTATTATAAAAAAAAAATTCGTTTACTCTCTCCCCGTTCTCTCTCCTCTCGTTCTTTTCTCACTCTCTCAATCCCCGCCTTCAATCTCGTCTGTCCCTCTCTCATTTTTTTTCTTCCTTCCACCAACCCACTCCGCCAATCACTCTCGCTCTCTGTCTCTCTCCTCCGCCTGATCTCTCTATCTCTCTCCTCTCTCTCTATATATATAACCCCCACCTCCTCTACCTCACGTCTCTCTCTCCTCTTCTTCTTTTCTTTTTTCTTCCACGCCAGCCTTCGTCTCCTGCAAACCCACGCGAGAGCCGTCACTCTCGCCGCCGTACGCATCCGTCGTGCGATCCGTTCAGACAAGTATTTTACTTGCTACATGCTAGTTATGGCTCGTTTGTTTACATCAAGGCAGTAATATGACTATCATATTTTTTTATGTTATTAAACCATTAAGAGTAATATATTCGTTGTAATGGTTGGTGTAGATTAATTAACATATTATTTGATAATGGTAATAAATAATGTTATGATATCACTGCTTATTACTCGTGCATCCGTACTTTTACCGTGATTCGACACTTACTACAGTTTTATTTTGAGCATCCGTGTGATACATATGCACTACCTGACATGACCTGATACACCACTGCTTGACTTGATACCTGATATTGTTTTTAATGCCGACAATCCCGACATGCATATCCTGTTGTCTATTCAGACAAAACTTGTACATGCCTGATTCTGTGTTGGCATTAGCTCCAGATTATCAATACCTGACTTGAACACATAACCTTGGGGGTATGGGAAAATCAAAAGTGTGACTGAAGTGTAGTTTAAAAAGGGTATTACTTGATCCGTGGTCCCGAGGGATAACGGGACAGAATCATTCGTGATTCTTACTTGATCCGTGGTCCCGAGGGATAGCAGGACAGAGTCATTCGTGACTCCCACTACCTGATCCGTGGTCCCGGGGGATAACGGGACATATTCTTTTAAATTACATGGAGGAGTACACTAATTGATTTCAAACAGACTTTAGAATAGATAACCCAGTAGCACAGATTAGATTGATCACTGCACGTCGTACACACTGATACACTTCACTGTTCCATATCCGTGTTTAATTATTACATTCATGTTACTGTTTATAATTCATGCTCGCATAGCTTGTTACCTACTGGTTATATTCTATTATTTGATATCATGACGCACTGACGTTTGGGTTTTTCATGGCCCAGATCCTTTATCTCTTTCGCAGGCTGATCAGGAGTATTTCAGCTGCCAGACCGAGCAGTGAGGATCTTGTTAGTGTTTAGTTTAGTTTAGTTTTCTTTCCGTACTTTCATTTCCTGATGTGAGCCCGCATTTGGGACGCATTTCCAGATGTTATTGTTTATTAGATCTATTGTTTCCGCATATTATGTCTTGACTCGTTTATTCTGGCATATGGACATGGACTAGATAGTTAATTTTACTGTTCATGATATCATATAGACAGCCGTAATGTGACTGTGGAGAGATATTTCCTAGCCAAAGGTAGCATGGTTGGCTCTGTCACGTGCCGATCGTAGCACACTCTGGGAAGCGGGGCGTGACAGTTATACTGAAAAAACACAGATGTCAAATATAATACAGTTATACAACATGAAAGTACACGGATTCTCATAACTAACAGGGATAAAACATAAACAGGATTCAAGATGGGTGTTCCCTGACGAATCACACGGCGGAGACGCGATGGACGTCTTGCCTGAAATTCAGGGCAGATGCTAATTGGAGCTATCCGTCCACCTCTCCGAAGATGCCAAGTTGATTTATGACACCATGTTTCGAAGGTTTAAACGGATGCTGCCGATATAGCAGACTTCGTCAGATTCCCCCTCATTCGAGGGGTTTTTGATTGTGGGGGCACTCTTCCCTGCAGGCGCAAGCCCCTGCAGTTAATTACGCTACCGCATCGCGGTAACAACTTTCTCCTTCTCCAGATGGTCACTTCATGTCATGGGTGTTTGTTTTGTTTGTGGTTGCCCGTGAATTGTATACGGAGACTAATTTATGTTGTCGCCCGTAGGACGTGGATTAGTCCAAATCCGTACTTTCTTAGATTTGGGTTTGGGGTATTGGTTTAAGGATACGTTAGTTTTATTTTGGACTAAGATCAACTTAAACGTTTGTGAAGGATATGTTAGTCTAATTTTCAGACTAAGATCGACTTAACGGGATCGTTTAGATCCAACAAGAGAGCATTTGGGTTCTATTGTTTAGTTTAGAGACATTGCGGTCGATTTTCCGGTTTAGAGGCATGGTGGTCTATGGAATGTATGACCGTCGAGACCCGTCACCTCTCTGACGACGTTGAAGGATTACAACGACAGATATCAGAGGAGTTCAGAGATGTACCCTTGAACCGGGTATAAATTGATTGGGAGAGCGGTTGTGCTCAGTTCAATTTAAATTGAGAACTTATGGCCAGAATTGGGCTAAGTCCATTTGAAAATGTTCAACATTTTATTCATGTTTTGCCTATTAGGCTTTTGCATTGGCTCTGTCCTTTTACAATGCATAGCATTTATATTTGGCCTGTTAGGCTTTTACTTGGGCTCTGCCCTTTTACAATGCATCGCATTTAAATTGGTCTGATAGACTTCACTTGGGCTCTGCCCCTTTTTAATAATGCATAGCATTTTAATGGTCTGACAGTGCGCCACGTGGCTTGTCAGGCACTTTGCGCCAATTAAATAGCGCAAGGCACATGTGGAGGTGACACGTGTCGTGCTTTGCTGAGCGCAAGTCTGTTAGCGCAGTGCGCTGCGCCAGTGCATTGCGCTAGTGCGCTGCTGACATGTGGCGCGCTCTGGTGCAGTGCACCAATCCAAGAGCGCAGTGCCCTATATTTAGAAGCGCAAGGCGCAGATTGTTCTGTGTCTGACACGTGGCGCACTCTGGTGCAGTGCGCCAATCCCAGGAGCGCAAAAGTGCATTTCAAAAGTGCAAGGCACTGTCCATTAGCGCAGAACGCATCTTGATCAAATTTAGATCAAAGAAATAAGTTTTTCTTGTTCTAAAGAGGTTCTACCTCAAAATTCAAGAACCAATGGTTCATCAAAAGGCTGTGCTTTTATATAAATCAAAAGATCTAGGGGTGAAGTAAATTATGTCACGGCCCGAAAGAGCACGTGACTGGCCCTTGAACCATATGAAGTCTATAGGACCCCATCTAATCCAAGTAAACCAAAAGCCCAGAAATCTAAAACCATTTAAAGAGTAAATAAGGAAAACTGGTTTTAAGAAGTAAAGAAATCATGTTTCGAAAATCAAAGTTTTTAAATAACTAAGCCGAATATGCATTTTTAAAATGTGTAACCTTTCCTGAAAATTTCGGCAGAGTTTCCTTTGTAAAAACTGGCCCCGAACGGGGTACAACAAGAATAATATATATGAAATGATAAAAGGCATCCCCAAATGGGAGCTAGCTCTTCGTCAATCGACGGTCACAACCACGCAAGCAATAATAATAATATACAACGCCAAAGGGCGAGGATCAAAACCCAAAAAGAATCTCAAAACAGCCAGAAAACCGTAATACTACAAGCGCGACTCTAAGGTCAAAATAATACAACACTGTTGTCTAAGTCTGAAACAATATACAAATTTTGGTTGATGGAATTTCTAGATATAATGAATAATACATGAACAATGGCGGTTCTGATACAAAAGAACCCACCTACCCAAGCAAGTCACCCATAAGGAAGCAGTGCGCCAGAAATGCCGCTATGGAATCTGTACGGCAAAAATCTGTAAGAACCGTGGCACAACGGGGGTGAGTTTCCAACTCGTGAATAGAAAATATCTATAAGCAGAGATCGAATGTATGACCCATCCTAGGTCAATACGATCAGATATAAATAAACCTCAATATGAATAAGTCTGAAGCATGCTAAACTGGTAAGGTAATCTCTATGCATGAGTGTAGTGCCAAGTGCTCGTGCCAGTGCCTCAGGTAATAGCATATCATAAATATGAGGTATGATCAATGTAATCAAATCTGCATGTACGTGGATCCCGTCCACTCGTCACCCAATGACAATAACCATCATGCATGTAAATATCATAAAGCATGTGCAAGGGAACATGAGGATATAAACAATCTGTGTCTCTCGCGACACGTCAAAATCATGGAACTGGAGTGCCCAGCATCGACACTCGAAAACATCATGAAAACTGTGCCCAGCATCGGCACGTAAATCCTCATATATCGGGCTCTGTCAGTCCGGATCGGCCCACGGGCTCCGTCTGCGGTATCGGCCCTCGGCCCCGGCAGTACGCCCATATCCATCTATCGACTCTGGTCAGTATCCTCCGGATAACCGCCAGGTCCAACCAATCACCGGTAGGTACTCGCCACCCTGCCAGGCTCATCGTCTACTCCACAAAAAACATTTCTTGCCCTGGGGAACCATACCGGGTCCACCATGTACCCGCAATCGGCCTCATCCGCCTCCTCGAATCGGGTTTCACATGTCGCTCTCAGCACCGAGAAAACACATGGTGGACGCACTGAAATATCATATCAAGGGTAACCGGGTTTTAAAACAATTACATATTCTCCTTTTGAAACACCCACGGTTTCCAAAAACCAGAAATATCATGGAAACAACATATCTCAATGCGTATAATCAGAAAGCATGATGTATGCGATATGTAAAGAAATGTAAGCAACATACACTGAATGCAACAGTACTACAGTGTAGTGACATGGCAATTATCGATGATGAAGTGTGTGAGCCGGCAAACAAGTGTACGTGGAACATACGCATCATCGATAATGGTGCTGGTGTCCTAGCAGCATGACTGAAATATATCAACAATACAAGCGATGCAATGTAAATAGCATGAATATGCGGAATCGAATAATCAACGCAACAGTAAACAACCTGCCTCAATAAATATATCATGCAACCTTGCCTTTTGAAATAAGACGAATCAGGGCTTTTGGTAAAATAAGGGCTAAGGTGTTTTAAGAAAAGATGCGTCGCTTGAAAATATCCGTAGAATCCCTTTTTGTCTATCTTTAAAATATCCCCGATTCGTTAGTTTTGAAATAGGTATGACTCGGGTCAAGTCTAATGCCTACTATGCGAACTACGGATCCAACTATCAAGTCAATCGGGAGGGGCATAGAAACTACCTAAATCTGAGTCGATATACATATACACACACACACACACACACACATATATATATATATATATATAGTCGGTGATCTTGCCTCAATAGTATCACGTACGATACAGTATATCGTATAACATCCTCGAGTCATGAGTGCGGATCTAACATCAATATAAAGCTCGTACGGTAAATCGTCGTACGGCATCCCAATAGCTGGGTACGGGTCAATATCACATTCATCTCATCACATATCCGGTATCACTACCATCATATCACATCTCAAATACGAACTCTGTCATATCGCCGAATCTCACGGCCTCAATCAAACCTCATCGACTCATCTCAATCCCATGTATCATCCTCAATCCCGTATATGAACACATAGTCTCATACCCATGTGTAGATATACACACCTCTATATGCGCACAGATAAATGGAAGAATGTATGCAAGTATATGTGTACGTGTATGTGTGGGTGCAACCACTACTCTAGGGTTCCGCACTATACTAAACCAATACATCCTTATCATCAATAATTCCATTATTACCATCAATAATCCTAAACAACACATAATAAATATATGTGTGTATACGTATTCGTATACATCACCACAGACTGTGGGGGTGCTATACGCCATCCACCCGACTTCTCCCCGTAGATATAAATCTACTCACCTTGCTTCTTATGTGTCGGTGCCGATGTCGCCATCTTCATCTTTTTTGCCTCAACATCACGTAGGGTACCTACAAGTATATCACAACGCTAAAGCATATGAAAATCACATCGGAAACCAAAATAGCACACGCTGCTCGCATAGGTAAAAACCTATCGTCTCGCATGTAAACACGTTCAATATCCACTTGTCGTTGACGTCCAAACGCCACCCGACAGAAACGAATCACCAAATACCAAAATCCATGCTAAAAAAAGGCGTAAATCATACGCCAACTCAAGCAAATCAACCCAGATTTTAGCCTAACAGGAATTTTTCAAAACTAGACATACCCAGGGTTAAGACTAGATGAAATAGGGCCATGCACAAAAATTGAGACAGTTCCCTCCTGCTCTGGCCGCAATTTGCGGCCAGAAGGAATAAATTGGCTGCCGGGAATTGGAGTTGGGGGCTAGGGTTTGGTGTGGTGGTTCCATGGTGCCTTCACATCTCACTGTCAACTCAGTTTTATTTTTGGGGTCTCGGGGTGGTAGCAGATTCCTAAATACGATCACAGATTCACAGTTTTTCTCCGACATCGTCTCATAAATCCGTATTCTGGTTTCTAGTTCAGGTTTGGGTCCAAATTAGCATCACACAAGGGGTTCTAAGGTCACCACAATCCTCAATTTCATATTTAATTTCAGATCTCACATAAACCCTAACTTGAAGTTTCACAAATCCATCAAACGACACCATATCGACACAAAACTAGTATTGATGCACAAGAAATGAGATACTACTCTAATAGGTGCAGAAATTACCTCCTTTAGCAACTCAAGAAAATTCTTGAGTTGCTCAAAGTCCTCCAAATCCAATCTTGCTAGGTTCAATGTATAGCCAGTGAGCTTGGGAGCAAGTTTTGTGAAGTGGGAATGGGGTTTTGGTGAGGGAAATGAGAGGGATCTATGAAGTGAAGGGGAGGGAGATGAGGGAGCAGGAGCAGGAGCAGCAGCATCTCCATGAGAGGGGAGAGAGAAATGGATGTGAGGAAATGATGGGTATGATTCAAAAAGTGGGGGTTGACCTAGTCTCTCTCTCTCTCATCATCATCATACTTTTTCTTTCTTTTCTTTTCTTTTCCTTCTCACTCCAATAGTGAACCCAAATGAACAACCATGGCAATAGAAATATAACATAAGTGTAATAAGTGTGGAAAATGATATGTGCACTTTTTTACACAAAAATGCCAAAAATCCGATTAGCGATTTTTAATCGCGATTAGCACTATATTAGCATATAACTAATCTTAAAAACATTAAAATGGCATAATTCCATAAAATAACCTATTTTAGAATTTTCCATAATTTTTTCCCCATTTATTTGTATTTAATTATACCTGAATATTAAAATATTCATTAAAATAATATTAAATTATAAAAATTCCCGAAAATAATATTTTATTATTTTGAAAACGTTACAATCTACCCCCCTTAAAGAAATTCGGTCCCCGAATTTAAATTTAAAACCCCCAAATACTAAAACATTTCGATACAAATTCCAAGTCGTCGGGGCTCCGAAATCAGCAATACATAAAACGTATCATAGCGCAATGCATGCGCATGAGTACTGAGCAGATAACTCAAAAGCAATACTCCGTCAAGCATTCCGCAATCATCGGAGTCATGGTAAAGACACAAATGTCAAATCCAATACAAAACCAATATGACATAGATCAGAACTATACATGTAGACATCCAATCTATACATGTGAATAGTTGATGAAAATGCATGCCAAATATTTTTTTTAAATCGCTGTGCGATGCGCATAACACTGCACAGTGGCGGACGTTTTTCATAAGAAAATAACTATATACGTATATATCTTTTGTTTAATATGTACATTTCGCCGTTTCGAAAACAATTTAGAAGGGTTTCCTTGTTTTTAAAACGTTTCGTGTCATATCGGACATGTAGGTATATATATACCGAGACCATAGCTCGCTCTTTGGAAATCCCTTCGAACTATCAATGCATGCAAAATATATCCAGGTACTGTCCTCTGACTAGTCCTGCTCAGTATGAAAACAAATATCCAATATCATAAAAATGTACTGCTCTAAAAGGAATAAATCCTAAAAAAGAATGTACATAACACCACCCTGTGCGTCTGGTGCACACGGAAATCAAAATCCATATATGTGCCATACAGGTGCACAAAACCACATCTAGGTGCAACGGGTGTGCACGAAGCATCTGTCATAGGCAACGTATGTGCCTGACAGCCAAAATCCGGTGCATCTGACATGCACGAAGAATCTCGATTTAGTGCATCGGGTGTGCACCAAAATCGTATCTCAAAACATGCACCCAACATGCGCGAAAATCCAAATCGGTGCATCTATCATGCACGAATGAAAATCTAAACCCTGCGCACTCAACATGCACGGAATCACCAAATCCAATAGCAAACGTCGAACATGTGTAAGTCCAGTCGAAAGCACGGAGTGCAAGAATCATAAATATCAGGGTCAAGTCGACGATATATAATGCGGCTCAATCAAAATCAAGTGTACCGCGATGGAAAATCTCACAACCGTGTGCATCAGCGTGCACAAATCAAATCAAAACACTAAAAGTGCATGAAATCACCATCAATACCTCCAGAATAATAACTATGCGCAAGGTATAAATACCCAGTAGGTGCAACCATGGTGCACAAAATCAAATATTATGGAACTCAGTCATCAAGACTAAATCATGCAAATAGATCGCCCAAAATACCGAAATCTAAAGCGACGGATATGTGATAGTCAAATCACAAAATCACAAATCATAACTCATAAGTCATAAATACTGTCGTCGGTATATCCTCCTTCGAGGTCGAGAAGGTGCCGGTACATCCAATGCTAGCGGCACAAGATATCTACTTGCCTCTTGCTCGCGGCTGGCGTCCTCTGCCTCTGATTCCTTATCTTCCCTGTGGATTACCAATCTCGCAATCCATCGGCTCATCGGCCCGGTCAGGTGTGCTAACAGGAACGATTCTGTTCTGGCACTTTTCAGGTCTCTCGGTCAATCCTCACGACTGCTCGTAAAGCAGCACATCTCTGGCGCCGACCTCTGGTCCTCTAAATGCACATCACACATTGGCTCCTGGTGTAAATCTTATTGCAGCAGTGTACTGGAAGGAATCCCTGCTCAAGGTCTCTTCTGATCTCGCCTAAGCCAAACTGTACGGAGGCTGGTACTCTGGCATAATCTTTTCTCGCTCTCTGGACATCCACGTCCTTAGTACAACATCTCCTCGGAAGCTGGTCGTGCCCCAACACTCCTGTAGACATATCCGACCTCTAATCTTAACGGGGTGTAGTAACAGCTCGTCTGCATCTCGCACGAACTTCTTGTCCCGCTTGTCTGTATCATCGACCATTTCGACATCGCGTCTTTATCTGCGCACTGCAATGTCCTCGGCTACGGTCCCTCCGAAGTCTCTAACACGGACTCGAAATCACGAACTCGGTATCTTCGTCACTTAGTAGGAGATATCTAGCCGATCACGTCCTCAACGTGTGTATCGCATCTCTGATGTCAGCGGAGTGGAACGTCATCTCGTCGAAATCTCATGCGAACTCTTTACTCCACTCTGCTTCAATATCGAATGATTCGGACTCATCTCATCGTGGCTACACAGACTGCGCTCCAACGTCTATGCTCGTATCTGGAGTCTCCCAAGCAGTGTCCCATCACATGATATCCGAATGATGTCGAATCGTCCGATCGACTCGTCAGAACCTCATAATCCCCCAAGAGCTCAACATCTCGGGTACAGTTTAATAGTATCGAGTACATACCACAGCATCGGTGGTCCAGCCGTAGAAGGGCAAACCCAAGCCCCACTAACGGCGCCGCGGAACTGCCGCAAACCCTAAGGTTCAAAGGCTTTCACACGGTCATTATGTCGAGTTTGGGTTTCATTCTTCTAGAGGGTCCATAGAATCGCTTGCATGTCTTTCCGAATACTTTAAACTTGGAAAATGGGTTCCTGACATTCGATCGTCTCCATCGACTCTCAACGAACCTGCGTGAAGTCGTCTCTAGCTGGAATCAATCTACCTGATGACCTCGCATCGGGGTAAGCGAACGAACCACATGTCCTAGTCATTAATCCTCAGTGACTAGCGACTCACTATCATATCTCTAAGAATATGCTCATGCTACAGTAGCTCCAATCATCTGGGCGATATCTCATCATTCGCAGCAACAACTGGCTCCTTCGTCCGTGCGCTGAACAACGCCTCAATCGTCCTGGATAAGCGATAATATCAACGGTCATCACATCCTGGCTGGCCTCTCTATCAATGGCTCAATCCTCTGGTGCCGATCAGCATATCCGGAAATCTCGTAAAAGCGATCAATCCAACGCTCATGGTGCGAAAACACAATAAGACGACTCCTCAATTTGCAATCGTAAGTCTCTGGAATCACGCCCTGGTCAGTCCTCGTTCACGACGAGCTCATGCTGATGCAACTCGAGCCGTAGCTCACTCTGCCCGTGCAATCGCGGCAGCAAAACCATAACCAGTATCGATGAGGATAGATCATAGGAATGAATATAATATTGTGCAAGGAAATGTACATCCTAAGGTTTCTTAAGCGGAGTGGCGTGTCGTAAGTATGGCGCGGAACATACGTACGGTACGTCCCTCTATTCAAGCTACCTACTCCATCAACCAAGGGTCATCCTATGCGACGAAAGTTCGGGTATAATACCCCCTCGACTAAGTCTAAATTCCGTAAGGTCAAGCCTAAGTTCCGTATATATATAAACGCCCTAGGCTCCACATAGTCAAACTTAGACTCGAACCAAGGTCAACCTAGCGCTCTGATACCAACTTTGTCACGGCCCGAAAGAGCACGTGACTGGCCCTTAAACTATATGAAGTCTATAGGACCCCATCTGATCCAAGTAAGCCAAAAGTCCAGAAATCTAAAACCATTTAAAGAGTAAATAAGGAAAACTGGTTTTAAGAAGTAAATAAATCATGTTTCGAAAATCAAAGTTTTTAAATAACTAAGCCGAATATGCATTTTTAAAATGTGTAACCTTTCCTGAAAATTTTGGCAGAGTTTCCTTTGTAAAAACTGGCCCCGAACGGGGTACAACAAGAATAATATATATGAAATGATAAAAGACATCCCCAAGCGGGAGCTAGCTCTTCGTCAATCGACGGTCACAACCACGCAAGCAATAATAATAATATACAACGCCAAAGGGCGATGATCAAAACCCAAAAAGAAACTCAAAGCAGCCAGAAAACCGTAATACTACAAGTGCGACTCTAAAGTCGAAATAATACAACACTGTTGTCTAAGTCTGAAATAATATACAAGTTTTGGTTGATGGAATGTCTAGATACAATGAATAATACATGAACAATGGCGGTTCTGATACAAAAGAACCCACCTACCCAAGCAAGTCACCCATAAGGAAGCAGTGTGCCAGAAATGCCGCTATGGAATCTGTACGGCAAAAACCTGCAAGAACTGTGGCACAACGGGGGTGAGTTGCCAACTCGTGAATAGAAAATATCTACAAGCAGAGATCGAATGTATGACCCATCCTAGGTCAATACGATCAGATATAAATAAACCTCAATATGAATAAGTCTGAAGCATGCTAAACTGGCAAGGTAATCTCTATGCATGAGTGTAGTGCCAAGTGCTCGTGCCAGTGCCTCAGGTAATAGCATATCATAAATGTGAGGTATGATCAATGTAATCAAATCTGCATGTACGTGGATCCCGTCCACTCGTCACCCAATGACAATAACCATCATGCATGTAAATATCATAAAGCATGTGCATGGGAATATGAGGATATAAACCATCTGTGTCCCTCGCGACACGTCAAAATCATGGAACCGGAGTGCCCAGCATCGACACTCGAAAACATCATGAAAACTGTGCCCAGCATCGGCACGTAAATCCTTATATATCGGGCTCCGTCAGTCCAGATCGGCCCACGGGCTCCGTCTGCGGTATCGGCCCTCGGCCCCGGTAGTACGCCCATATCCATCTATCGACTCTGGTCAGTATCCTCCGGATAACCGCCAGGTCCAACCAATCACCGGTAAGTACTCGCCACCCTGCCAGGCTCATCGTCTACTCCACGAAAAACATTTCTTGCCCTGGGGAACCATACCGGGTCCACCATGTACCCGCAATCGGCCTCATCCGCCTCCTCGAATCGGGTTTCACATGTCGCTCTCAGCACCGAGAAAACACATGGTGGATGCACTGAAATATCATATCAAGGGTAACCGGGTTTTAAAACAATTACATATTCTCCTTTTGAAACACCCACGGTTCCCAAAAACCAGAAATATCATGAAAACAGCATATCTCAATGCGTATAATCAGAAAGCATGATGTATGCGACATGTAAAGAAATGTAAGCAACATACACTGAATGCAACAGTACTACAGTGTAGTGACATGGCAATTATCGATGATGAAGTGTGTGAGCCGGCAAACAAGTGTACGCGGAACATACGCATCATCGATAATGGTGCCGGTGTCCTAGCAGCATGACTGAAATATATCAACAATACAAGCGATGCAATGCAAATAGCATGAATATGCGGAATCGAATAATCAACGCAACAGTAAACAACCTGCCTCAATAAATATATCATGCAACCTTGCCTTTTGAAATAAGACGAATCAGGGCTTTTGGTAAAATAAGGGCTACGGTGTTTTAAGAAAAGATACGTCGCTTGAAAATATCCGTAGAATCCCTTTTTGTCTATCTTTAAAATATCCCAGATTCGTTAGTTTTGAAATAGGTATGACTCGGGTCAAGTCTAATGCCTACTATGCGAACTACGGATCCAACTATCAAGTTAATCGGGAGGGGCATGGAAACCACCTAAATCTGAGTCGATATATATATATATATATATATATATATAGTCGGTGATCTCGCCTCAATAGTATCACGTACGATACAGTATATCATATAACATCCTCGAGTCATGAGTGCGGATCTAACATCAATATAAAACTCGTACGGTAAATCGTCGTACGGCATCCCAATAGCTGGGTACGGGTCAATATCACATTCATCTCATCACATATCCGGTATCACTACCATCATATCACATCTCAAATACGAACTCTGTCATATCGCCGAATCTCACGGCCTCAATCAAACCTCATCGACTTATCTCAATCCCATGTATCATCCTCAATCCCGTATATGAACACATAGTCCCATACCCATGTGTAGATTTACACACCTTTATATGCGCACAGATAAATGGAAGAATGTATGCAAGTATATGTGTACGTGTATGTGTGGGTGCAACCACTACTCTAGGGTTCCGCACTATACTAAACCAATACATCCTTATCATCAATAATTCCATTATTACCATCAATAATCCTAAACAACACATAATAAAAATATGTGTGTATACGTATTCGTATACATCACCACGGACTGCGGGGGTGCTATATGCCATCCACCCGACTTCTCCCCGTAGATATAAATCTACTCACCTTGCTTCTCATGTGTCGGTGCCGATGTCGCCATCTTCATCTTCTTTGCCTCAACATCACGTAGGGTACCTACAAGTATATCACAACGCTAAAACATATGAAAATCACATCGGAAACCAAAATAGCACACGCTGCTCGCATAGGTAAAAACCTATTGTCTCGCATGTAAACACGTTCAATATCCACTTGTCGTTGACGTCCAAACGCCACCCGACAGAAACGAATCACCAAATACCAAAATCCATGCTAAAACAAGTCGTAAATCATACGCCAACTCAAGAAAATCAACCCAGATTTTACCCTAACAGGAATTTGTCAAACCTAGACATACCCAGGGTCATAGAGGAAATAGGGCCATGCACAAAAATCGAGACGGTTCCCTCCTGCTCTGGCCGCAATTTGCGGCCAGAAGGAATAAATTGGCGGCCGGGAATTGGAGTTGGGGGCTAGGGTTTGGTGTGGTGGTTCCATAGTGCCTGCACATCTCACTGTCAACTCAGTTTTATTTTTGGGGTCTCGGGGTGATAGCAGATTCCTAAATACGATCACAGATTCACAGTTTTTCTCCGACATCGTCTCATAAATCCATATTCTGGTTTCTAGTTCAGGTTTGGGTCCAAATTAGCATCACACAAGGGGTTTTAAGGTCACCACAATCCTCAATTTCATTTTTAATTTCAGATCTCACACAAACCCTAACTTGAAGTTTCACAAATCCATCAAACGACACCATATCGACACAAAACTAATATTGATGCACAAGAAATGAGATACTACTCTAATAGGTGCAGAAATTACCTCCTTTGGCAACTCAAGAAAATTCTTGAGTTGCTCAAAATCCTCCAAATCCAATCTTGCTAGGTTCAATGTGTAGCTAGTGAGCTTGGGAGCAAGTTTTGTGAAGTGGGAATGTGGTTTTGGTGAGGGAAATGAGAGGGATCTATGAAGTGTAGGGGAGGGAGATGAGGGAGCAGGAGCAGGAGCAGCAGCAGCTCCATGAGAGGGGAGAGAGAAATGGGTGTGAGGAAATGATGGGTATGGTTCAAAAAGTGGGGGTTGACCTAGTCTCTCTCTCTCTCTCATCATCATCATACTTTTTCTTTCTTTTCTTTTCTTTTCCTTCTCACTTCAATAGTGAACCCAAATGAACAATCATGGCAATAGAAATGTAACATAAGTGTAACAAGTGTGGAAAATGATATGTGCACATTTTTGCACATAAATGCCAAAAATCCGATTAGCGATTTTTAATCGCGATTAGCACTATATTAGCATATAACTAATCTTAAAAAATTTAAAATGGCATAATTCCATAAAATACCCTATTTTAGAATTTTCCATAATTTTTCCCCATTTATTTGTATTTAATTATACCTCAATATTAAAATATTCATTAAAATAATATTAAATTATAAAAATTCCCGAAAATAATATTTTATTATTTTGGAAACGTTACAAATTACTTCTTTATTGTTTTTGTGATTAGATCTTTATGATCTTTTTTTTATTATTGAAGATCTTGATCTTGTTCTTAGATCTTTGATCTTTTTAGAAGAAATTCTTCTTTTTTAATGAGATGGTTTCATCTCTGTTCTTCGAGAATCAAATTCTTTACCTTGAAGAAGATGATCTTCTTTCTTCAAAGGCCTGCCTTTCAAATTTTTCAGAGTTCTCTCTTTTTTCTATCTCTGTATATGTGTATATCTGAGACTTGGAGTCTGGGGGCCTTTATATAGAGCCAATTGGTTTGTTGAGTTAGTTACAGAGATCTTTCTCTGATTGATCTGGGGATATTCCCCCACCGTTGGATCTTTGATCCTAAGGCCTCTGTTTTATAGAAGATAATTTTCTTATTTTAATAAAGTTGAAAAGATTTTTCTAGAATTTTAATTCTGATTAATTAAATAATTTATTATTTAAATTCCAGTGCTGGCGCAATTGGCGCCAGCGCACCTGCGCTTGACACGTGTCGCGTAGCGCACCTGCGCTTGACGCGTGTCGCGCAGCGCAACTGCGCTAGCGTACCTATGCTGACACGTATCGCGCAGCGCAGAGCGCAGCGTAACTGCGCTAGCGCACCTATGTTTGACACGTGGCGCGCAGCGCAGAGCGCAAGTTATCGGAAGCGTTGCTTCCTTTATTTAAAATTTGAATTTTAAAACATAGCTTTGCTCTGATTTGGGGTGCGCTGCCTTGGGTGCAGCGCTCCTTGCGCTGGCGTGTCTACTTTTGACACGTGGCGCTCTACGCGCAGCGCAAGAGATCTGAAGTGTTGCTTCACCTTTTGAATTTTTAAATTTAAACAGAGCTTTGCTCTGATTAGGGAAACAAATGCCCCCCCACCGTTGCGCTCACGTGGCGTACACGTGAGTGCAGTGATGGCAACATCTGATCCATTGGATCGATTCAGGAATTGAAGAGGCGCTTGAGCGCCTATAAATAGGACCCTTGGTCCTCAGCAGATGATTATCATCTTCAAGAATTTTATTTTCAGAGCCTTGCTCTTGTTTTCCAGAACTCCAAGAGTTAAACTCTAAAAAAAAATTAGGTAAAAATTAACTTAACTTAAATTAAATTAATTTTAATCAATAGAGCCTTGCTCTCATGGATCTTTTGATCCAAAGAAAACCCCTTTGGGGTTTCATAAACAGAGCTTTGCTCTCAAAAATTTGTTTCAGGGTTTCTTAACCCATGAACAGAGCCTTGCTCATTGACAGAACATAGATCTTTTGATCTTCTGATGATGAACTCTTAAGAGTTTTTCATGCATCTTTAAGATCCTAGAACTTTAATTTTTAGGAATTAATTTTTCCTTTGATGGATTTTCCATCATTATTACAGAGCTAGGCTCTTTAAGGAATCTTATTTTCTTGTGACCAGAGTTTGACAAGTGTCACTCTGTGACAGAGATTTGCTCTAAAAAGGGAGATTTTCTCCTTGTCTCAAGGGATTTCTCATTTAATGAGAATATATTTTTGAGGATCTCCTCATTAATCGACAATCTCATCCAATGATGAGGCTGTCTTATTAACTGATGCATTGTCATCTGGATTTTGTGGGTCCCCCTTTGGTCCCCTCTCCACTGCATTGCAGTGTAGTATAAATTTCAAAGTACCAAGTGTCGGAATTAAATTATGATACTGATCATTGAACTTCGCTTTTTCTTGCAGGTAACATGTCTGCTGATCTTTCGTTCCCATTTTTCCGCTCAGAGGGAGGATTCCCTAAGGCGCCAGTGGACCGGGAGGTTCTTGCTCTTATTAAGGATTACGACCGTGAGTATAAAAACCTTCACCTGTGGGGTAGGTGGTACAGTGAAATCATCAAGGGTCGCCGAAGCTTTTCTTGTGCGACGCCGTCAGAGCCGATCTCATCGATCCCATATGCAGATGCACCCCCGGTGAACTATGCCGTGGAGGTCGTAAATTGGAATTCGGAGGATCTTCTTCAGCCTTTGATTGCTGCCATTCCCGTGCAACTGCCGCAAGCCGTGGATATTCTGGGGCGGCGCATATGCCAGGGTGAGTCGCGTCTAACATTGGATTGACCCCTCGACTTTTGGCCGGGTACTTGCAGTGGGCCAGATACATCTTGTCAGCGAAGAAGACGCATTTGATGAAGATTGGTCTATACCCCGCAGTCTATGCCTCATTGTTCGAGTACCCCGTTCCTCCGACGTGGTAGGTTAAGGCATTCGTGGAACAATGGAACATCCTCACCCATACCTTTCTTCTGACGGATAGGGAAGTCTCCATCCCCCTGGAAGAATTTGCTGAGATTTCCGGTTTGCCGGTGAGGGGGGAACATTATGAAGAGCTACTTCCTCCTGATGAATATGTCTTCGCCACCAAGCCGCTGGTAATGGGCCTAACGCTGGAGAATGCTATTCAACACTAGTTTCCGAGCCTGGTAAGGATGCTGAATATGTATGAAAGTCTCTATTTGGAATCGGGTGGCCGGGGAGTTAGTTTTGCAGACTTCATCGCTCGCTTTCTTCGTCCGGAGATTTTATCACAACGGGACGAAAAATTCGCCGAGCTCGACGAGCCCTTCGGCTTTGGCTTAGATCGTCGACCAGTACTGGAGGACGACCAAAAGGGTTTTTACCTCCCCGATGCTGTAGTCATGCCCTTATCGGAAATCGCCGCCCCAGGCATTGACGAGGAGACCTTCTTTCTCGGGTTTCTGGGGTTATGGCTGTGCTGGTTCGCGCTCCCCATGCACCCGCGCTACATGAGGCCGTCCGTCTTCTACCCAGCGCATCGGATGGTGGCTGGTATACAGTTGTCGATTGGAATCGCCGGGTTGGCCTACCTGTACCATGGACTCAGCATGGCGGCAGACGCAAATGAACCGGGGGTGCAACCTGCCCGATGCACTATTTTACTTCATGGATGGAAATGCATGTGCTCGGGGTTTTTGGTATTCACAAGAGGCCCTCGTTCTACGAGAAGTGCAGACTCCCAAGAGTCATGCGGTTAATTGGCGTTTCTATTGTGAATTCGTCTCCGCGGGAGGCTAGGGGGTTGCTTCTTCATCCGCGCACGGTCGGAGCGGGCATCTCTTTCACGGACAAGGTCATGACCATCGGCCCGGAGACTTCTAAGGCGGTATTGGCGTTGCGTGATAATTTCAAGGATGGGGCCTCCGTATTGAAAGCCCGGGAGATTCTTCACTTATACTCCATCCGGCCGGGCTTCCTGGTGTTCAGGCAGAATGACTTGGCGCTCTTTATGAGGTAGAACCCCCATCGGTTCACCCAACAACTAAGCTATAACCAGGGGGTCCTACCGGAGGCGTTTTTGGAAGAGCCTGCGGCTACCAGGGAGGGGATACGGAGTGCACTACATCATTTTATGCGGCTGAACACGGGCTCCCACTTCTTCATCAGCGAGCCGACTTGCATTCCAAGGGCCCTCAATGTATACGGGGCCTGGTATCAGCACGCGATGGGTGCTGTTATCCGAGAAGAGAAGCGGCTGCTGATTGATCACAAGGGTGCGCCCCTATCCAGCGATCGCAACGTTCCCCTGAGGCGAAAGACCCCTGTCCCACCTCCACTAAGAGGAGATGCTGGAGATGAACCTCCACGTGTGCTAATCCCCACGCGTGGATTGCTCCATGATACCATGGACGTGCCCCCAGCGCCCCGTGCTCCGATGGAGACGGTGAATGTGGTATCGTCTGAATCCGGCGTGGGCTCGGACATCGGGACCCGCCGTCCCAAGGTGCCCACGAAACGAAAGTGGATTTTGGGTGCATCTGGGGTTCGTGCGCAGAAGAGGAAGAAGAAGTCGGTTCTTTCTCTTGATGTTGTCCTCGGCTTAGAGCCTCAGGCCCCTCTCACCGGAGGCTTAATTGAGTATGGAACCAACGAGGGTTTTCTTCGTAGCGCCAGAAGACACCGATCTGGCGGCCGCCATCGCGGCTTCTGAGCGATCGGCAAGGCTCGAAGCGTGGTTGGCTAAACTCGCGCAATCAGGTAATCACCAGTTGTATTCTTCATCATTTCATCGTACTTTTATCATTGTTTTTGACTAACGCTTTTCCTTTTTTAAACAGGCATTTCTACCGAAGAAGCTATCGCTGCTTCTCTCAAAACCTTCGAGGAGGAGGAAAGGAAACGCGCTTTATCGGGCGTTGGTACGTCTCGGCTCATTGAGTCTTTATTCTCCTTTTTATGGCCAATCTAACCTTTTCTTTGTCTTATTGCAGGGACCGCGGGATCTACTTCGCAAGCCGATGCGGGGATTCTCTCCGGGCCAGCCACCGAAGTTCCGGCCTCTTCGGGGCTGCCGCGAGAGACCCAACTCAAAAAGCCGATGATGGATGCCTTGAAGGATCTGGAAGCAACTCTGAACGCGGACGACGACGCCTTGCTGAGGGAGGCTTAAAAAAAGTCCGTCGTGACGGCCCGAGAGGAGAGGAAGCGCTTGAGGCGTGCAGCGAAGGAGCGTAGCGCTGCTTTGGCCATAGGAGCGGGCTCAAGCACCGTTACTCCCGCTGCTACTCCTTCAGAGGAGCCCCCGGCCGCCTTGTCTACTGCTCATAGACGGGCGGTGCGTGCAGCTCGGGAAGCCAACGGTCAATCCACCTCAGGTAATGTGCTTTTCGAGGCTTTGTTATAAAAGTTGTAAAACTATCGGTTCTTATACATCTTGTCCTGCAGGGCCGAGTCCTACTGGAGGAGCGGCGGCGACCGTCGAGCCTAAGGGGACGGTGGATGAGGCAGCAGCCGAAACCGAAGCGACGGTAGGCGGTGCAGCCGTAGTTGCCGGGCCCGAGCTAGTGGCTGACGAGACTGTCACGCCTACTATGTCCGAGAAGGTTGCTGATGCTGAGCCCGAGGGGGCGGTAGGTGAGACGGCTGCTACAACCGAGCCTGGGGTAGCAGCGGATGGAGCGGCTGCGACCGAAGAACTTATGGCAACGGTGGACGAGACGGATGCTCAATGGGAGGACGCTAATCCTGAACCAGTAAAAGTTTCTGATGCAAAAGTGCCTAGTCCGTCGTTCGAAGAACAAATGGACAAGTGATTGAATACGATTTCGGTTGTGTAGTTGGAAAATTGTATAGAATTCACAACCAAAAATTATTTGACCGTAATCAATAACGGTGTCGAATATAGCGCGTTAGTAGGGAAAGTGTAATCGTTCGTGTTTCGATTTAGATGAGTCGAAAATTTAAAGAAAAGAGAAAAAACAATTCATGATTTGTAAATTGAAGTTCAAGAATTAGGAAAATCTAGTCTAAATCAAGAAACGATAAAATCAAGAATTGAGAATTTGTGATGATTTCCAAACTAACAATCAAGATTCGAAGTGTGGCTCGTAGGAGTAGATCGGATCTATAGATGTGATGAGATCTAATGATTTCATATTCTTATCCATTAACGAATTGATACTAGATCGATGACGATTTATCGAGGTTAAGGATCTTGCGAAGAAGCTAGGGTTTCCTCATCTTATCCTTTGTCCTTTCGATGAATCTCATTCACAAACTAGCTTCTAGTAAATCGAATGATCGATCGTTGATCTCTAGTTTCGAGCGAACACAATCAAGAAAGCATCGCCTCGAAACTAGGTCATCGATCATTCGATTCACAAGAATTTACAAACGTTATAGGATTTAAGAACTGTAAAAGGATCTAAATCATCATCATTCTATTGATCGTCTCGACTCATTTACGAGCAGAGTTTTACTCAAACATTAGCACAAAGCAAACATTCAAGAATCTAGATTGAATCATAATGCTTGAATTAAAAGATAAGCAAGATAAAAGAATTGTCACCTTTATTATATCAAAAATTTGTTACACTTTGCTCAAAGACTACAAGAAATTGAGAAGGGAACGAGATCGTCGAATCTAGCGTCGCATCGGCTCCTTGAGTCGCGGATCGGCTTGGATCACATGCTCCGATGAAGTCCGGCTTCACTTCTAAAGGCTTTGAAGGCTTCTTGCTTTGATTGAACTCAAAGATCTTGATCTTGGATTGGAATTAGGGTTAGGGTTTTGAGGTGCAAGTCGTGTCACTCAACTTGCAAGTAATGAATTTGGGGGAGATGAAGATTCAACCACTAACTAATGATTAACGAACAACCCTTAACCCTAGATCTAGGCTCCCTTTTATAGACTTTCATAACCCTAGATCTAGGATTCAAAATTTGAATTTCCCTCCAAAAGTTTGTTAGCTAGAGAGGCTTCTAGAAGTAGTTTGTTGGAGGGAGCTTCTAGAACTAAGTTGTTAGTTGGCTTGCTTTGGAAGCTTGGAGGTTGATTAGCTTAATCATGATTAGCTTGCTTAATGATCCTTGCTGATCTGGCAGAAGCTTCTAGGGTAATCTGGAATTTGACATGTCTTGATGAGGTGTACACACTGAGAGAAGAATAATGAAGCAGAGAATTGTTGATGACGTGGCAATACCGCCGCTGATCCGCGGCACAAGCCTGCTTAGGCCGCGGATCCGCGACCTAATAGGAGTCTGAGGGCTTCACCTTTCCATAGATGCTTCCTTATAACCACATGGTATTTTTCTGATATGTTTATTCTCAAAATTCCTTCTAGAGTGCTACAAGCTCTCAAGTCTTTGAGTTGGCGTAATTTTTTATCAGCACTATGACAATTTTGGCTCGGTCCCTGAAATTGTAGGGTTCCTAAGCATACTCATGAGGTTACACAAGACATCAACCATGCCAAAATCAAATTTTTCATATGCCGAGAAAGCCTAATGCAAGATCGTTAACTAGAGGATAGGAGAAACTAAAAGCTAGCAAACAACTTTACTACTAAGTGAATGGGATTACAACCTTTGTAGATCCGGTCCTCCACTTCTTTAGCTCCGTGTTGACGTCCTTCCGCTGCGATCATCGGAATCCCGGACTCTAGCGATGGTTTCATCGGAGAAATAAGCGGGCTAGATCGTTGACTTCGATACCGAAGATGATCTACGTCGGGGAGACTCAAACTCAAGCTCCATCTTCACTAGGTCATGAAACTTGTGAAGATAACACTCTCTACTACATGGCAAGTTGTAGAGAATGAAGAAATAGGAAGTGGGTTCACTTTAGAATTGGATTTCTCACTTGATTTCTTCACTTGATAATTTTCAAGCAAGCTTTCTTCTTCTTCATCATGAAGAAGAAGAAGAAGAAAAGAATAGAAAACGAATTATTGAAAATAATAAATCAAGTGAAAACTTATCATAATGCAACCATGGGTAAGTTTAACTCATGTAGAGAGCAAACCATAGTTTAGGTAATGGTTAGGTTTAAGAACAAAACAAAATGGCTAGACTTTTCAAAGATGCTAAAAAGCTTCATGAAGCTTCAAGTATAAAACAAGAAAAGCCACCATTTTGTTTAATCAAAATAAATAAAGAAAATAAAACCCTAACCATTAACTAAACATGGTGTAAATCATACACATACCCAAGTTTGCATGTATCATCAAACATAATACAATCTAGTGCACAAAAAATATATCACATATACAACTTGTGCACATCAAGTGAGAAAATCAATCTTAAGTGAACCAATACTAGTTAATGTAAAGTGATATATCAAATATATAATTATACATTAAATCATTAAATCAATACTTGATTTAATGATCTGGTCATATCGCATATAACCGACTAATATCTAGTGTATCAATGTATCGAATCAACACTTGATTCGGTAACCCGGCTATATCACATATAACCGTCCGATGATACAAATCGCGAGAATAGAATACAGTATCACATACTGGTATTATTCTCGGTCCCGCACATATCTCATATCCACTCCTATTTCGTTTCGCTTGAGCCAGGAAACCCGTGTGTAGGACTCTAAAGACTCGTCAATAAGCCGGCAGTAGGTGGTGATCATATCAATCACCCACAAGTCGCAAGCGGTCTGCTAAACATAACGGCCACCCGGGTATTGAGCGATCAGAAGATCAACGAGCAAGCCTGCTCACACTCCTGTGAATCCAACCAGTAACACTTATCGTACAGTCCGGTCTCGTCATCTGATATGTCGCATATCTCGCCTAGGGGTGGTAAATGTTAAACCCCAGTAACCGATAAGTCGTGTCGATATGAGGTCTATAACAGTTCGAGAAACTACTGGTAACACTTACCAGTAAATCTCAACAACCGTGGCCAGGGATTTCCGGTTATAGCCAATCGAACACAGCACAACATCAACTCCCTATACCGGGAGAGACGAATCCCCTCCTATCGCTCATTGCCTCCATGTGATTCGGGACTGTACCCAAAAACCACCGTTTTGCACGCCCTCTTGGACGTGGTAAGGTGGAAATCAAAGCACAGTGGGAATCACACAAGACTCTATGACGATCTCGGGTCAACAGACTAACCTGTACCAGTGTCACCAGGGAACTACCATCTGACGTGAGGTATAATACCATCTGGGAGTTCTCGGCAAGTCCGTCCAGTGTACCCAGTCTCCACTGAGCACCCGTACACCATCCTTGATGTCAAACATCGATGGATATGGGATCATCCATCGCCCATCATATGGGTCAAGATGCGTATACGCTAGTCTACTCTGGTGCATCGATGCCCTGTCTCGATACACCCATGACTAGGGACCTTGAAAGATGTACTTATGGACTACCATGTACCCACTAGTATGATCCGCATCATAGTCCAGGCAGTCAAGTACACATCTTAAGGGCTTTACCAACATGTAACAGGGAGACAATCAGTGTACATGTTAAGGTAAAGTGTAACCAGATAGCATACTATCATGTCGAGCAAGAAAGTCCTCCCTATATATGTCCTAGCATCCACTACAATATACATCGTATGTACAGTAATGGCCTCTAAGGCATACATATAACTAACAATCTCCCACTTGCACTAGGGCCATCTGTTGTGGTATCGCATACCCAACAATTAGCTGTGGTTGAAATATCTCATACTCAATTATCCCATAAAAGTCTCTACTGGGAAAAAGGCCTTTATGAGTGGATCCGCGCTGTTGTCCTCTGTGTCTACTCTCCTAACCTCGATCTCCCTGGAGATCATCCATCTCCATGATCAGGTGATACTGCCTAAGAATTATATCTGGATTTCTGATGGGACGGGCGTTCCTAGGAAACAGCCACAACTCCATTGTCACACAATGGTAGGAACGAAGTTCATCTCATGAACTTATATATATCCAGACTGCCTCTTTGGTAGCATCTTTGGTAACGATGTATCATGCCTTTAATCGTCTAGTATGTCACGGTATCTAGTTTGGAACTCTTCCAACATACCGTCCCTCCACTGAGGGTAAAGACAATGCCTGCGACTGACATTCAGTCGTCCTTATCACCCTGGAACTTTTCCAGTGATTCTCTCCAGGATCCATTGATACCTTCTCACTACAACTAGTGAGTAGCCTAACATCCAATTAGATTTATCTCATAGATCCAAAACCCAGGATTTAGTAGGTATCACTTCGATCCTATATGGAGAATCCTTGTGATAAGCGGAGATTGACCGAGCGTAGCATAGGAAACACCTTTCCTATCAAGAGTATGTCATCCACGTACTCTACGAGGATCATCACCATACTCCCTACTATCTTTTTGTATATACAAGGTTCATCTACCATTTTGATGAAGTCAAACTCTTTGACTACCTCATCAAAACAGACGTTCCAACTCCGCGATACCTGTTTTATCATATAAAACATCTTGCTCACGTTTCCGCTGCTCCCATTGTTTACGAAGCCCTCTGGCTGTGTACTTATAGACGCTCTCTTCTAAAACATCATTTAGAAAAGCAGTCATGACACCCAACCACCAGATATCGTAGTCATGGTATGTAGCCGTGGCAAGTAGGATCTGGATGGACTTAAGCATAGGCCCCAGAAAAGGTTTCATCATTAGCCACAACTGGTCTATGATGCAAACCTATAACAAGTCTAGCTTTGAAAGTCTTAACCTTTCCATATACACCAAGTAATCTTCTTAAGATATACTTGCTCCTGATGGCGATTTAACCCTTCAGATAAAGCTACCCAAGTCCATACTTTGTTGGTGTATAAGGATTCCATCTCAGATCGCTAAGCATCCAGCCATTCTTACAGAGTCCCACTCCTGATGGCCAGCCTGAAACTAGTTGGGTCATCATCTCATGATGCAATCCTCCCTCCCACTGTCATCGAGAAACCAAAGTATCTCTCAGGCAGGTAAGGAACCCTGCTAGATCGGCGGAGAGGCCGAGGTTCGTTGGTGACTATTGAATACTTTGGTTCTGTCAAATCATCAGCTTCAGTTTTGTATAGCTGGAACCTTTCCAGTTCTACAGAACTGACCTTGCCTCGATCTTGTCCGGATTTTGCTTTTGACATAGGCCGGACAATCCCAAATCTTAACTTACTTAAGAGATAGGCTCTTCCCATACCATATCTTATATGGAGTGGTAGGCACTGATTTGATTCGAATCCAATTCAATAGGTATGCAACTTCTCAAGTGCACAACCCTAAAAGGAAATAGGAAACTCAGTAGTACTCATCATAGAGCACACCATATCACATAGGGTGCTATTGCTCTGCCCCGATATACCATCGTGCTATGGTGTATACGGAGGAGTAATGCTGAGAGAGAATCTCATTCTCCTTTAGAATAGTCCAGAATTTCCGTGCTCAAGTATTCTCCTCCTTGATCACATCAAAGGACATAATACTTATACCCGTTTTGGTTCTCTACTTCTAACTTATATTCTGTGAATATCTCAAAAGGTTCGTACTTGTATTTCAACAGGAATATATGTCTGAATCTTGAGAGATCGTCAGAGAATGTAATGAAGTACAAAGAACCGGTCTTGGCATGTGTAGACAGGGGACCTTCATACATCAACGTGTATCATCCCAAGAGTTCACTAACTCTTTCTCTGCTTCCTTTTAACAGAGCTATGGTCATCTTATCTTTATGATATGATTGGCAAGTTTCACAAGATGTAAATTCAAACAGATTTAAATATGCATCTATGTGTAACTTAGCAAGTCGGGTCGCATTGATATGACCTAGTCTACAATACCTCAAGAAGGAATCGTTCATATCTGAACTCTTCCTCTTGTGTGTGTTTTGTACGTTAAGAACTGTGGTCTGATTTAGAATGTATATACTTTTAGATAACGTGCCTGAACCGATCAACTCTTGATATAGGAAATGTGCAAAACATTATCCAACAATACAAAATTATATCCTTCTTTAGTAAATAAAGAGATTGATATGATGTTGTATATCAGGTTCGGTATCTAATAACATTCATTCAGAATCAGTGTATTTTGGTAATACAGGGTGATAGTGACCAACAAACTTGGCTGCAACACTTACACCGTTTTCTGTCTCATGAAACTTATCACCCGTTCTCAGTTTTCTACCTTTCTGTAGCCCTATGTAACAGATTACATATCTGGGATCCTGATCCGGTATCAAATACCCAGGACGCAGAGGATACTGAGAAACAGTTCTTTGTAACGAACACACCCGAAGATGATGCATCAACATGCACTTTCTTCGTTTGGGCGGCACGGGAAATCTGGTATTCCCCAATTTCCTGCTCTGTCTTATAACAATTATAAGTTGGAGCGGGACCAACGTTCCCCAGCTCAGTATAACAAGCGGGTTCGGTCAATATATCCGTATTATTATCTTGATTAAGGCGTGATATGGTCGCTACCTGGAGAGAGAGAGAAGAAAACACTCAGCGTATGCTCTTGCAAGATCAGATTGGTTATTATTTTATCTAATCAGGATGGCTTCCACTATTTTTATCAAATCTTCCTTCAAACCCTAAAAGGAAAGACTAGCTGGGATTAATTACACGCTACAAGTTCGCCAATTTTTCAGCCAGGCCAGTGTCGGTACTTTGAGGGAGGTCCCCCGTGCTTTCGCACGAACCTAATTAATGTAAACCTCGTTTTCCCAGAGACGTAATCTCGTTAACACCTTTCTAGACACCTACTTGATCGGCTAATTGTAATGTGTAAAACTCTTCCAGGAGTAACTCTTACTCGCAGCGGGTATCGGGATCCAACTATCTCATAGAAGGTATGCAATCTCATTGCAAATTTCAACACTTGAAATTCCCGATAATATTTTTCCCCTAGCGTCCCATGACCTTGACGCGGGCCAACAAACCACAGTGTGCTAGTCAAGTTCAACCCGTCATTTCTTGATTGAATTAAACCCACCCGCACGACCCTTGACGCAGGCCAACAAAGTCGCACGACTACCCTAATCCAATCTGCATCATATGCATAAACAGATAAATACTAGTTAGCTACCGCACAATACGCCTTGACGCAGGCCAACAAACATAGCACGAATACTAAGTAGGACTTATCTGAAATGACGGAGGGCTACGATAGGTTTTTCTGAAAACCTATTGCGTAATGAACTTGATATCGTTGTAGGATCAAATGATTTTAAAATGGAGCGTTTTTTAGACTTTTTTAGTTTTGCTAAAGGGGTCACTCCCGGTGAAGGGATCGTCGGCCCTTTCCTCATCGAATAAGGTGCAGGGTATATCATATATACCGGTGTGCAAAGCAAAAACTCCAAAAAGCAATCAAAAGACAAACCGAGGGGTGTAGCATCTGCCAGTTATTGCTAAAGGGGTCACTCCCGGTGAAGGGATCTCGGCCCTTTCCTTATCGAATAAGGTGCAGGATGTTCTACAAGGAACACCGCGATGCAAAGCAAGAACTGTAGCTACCTGTTTTTGAAAATTCGATTCCCCAACATCTTTAGGTTTCTTTTATTTCATTAATCATATTAATGAAGTCCCATCATTTAAGTCACCTAAACATCACAGATAAATACGACGTACAGTTATGCCATCCGCATTCGTCTCGATGTCCCCTCGTGCACCGTTAGGTTAGGTAACTAACGGAAGAGCGGGGCAGGGCTACCGCGGGTGTAAAACATAAGTAACGTCTATATAATATATCATATATACTATATATAGTATCTATCATAACATATCAAATGATCACATCACAGATATCGCAGCAGAAGAAACATATGAAACATTGGATATGTGAGGACGTCCGAGTTTTCAATACGAGCCAGTACAAAACACGGATTCCACGATCGCGATGAATAGCCAAACCCACATTCCTAGACCCCTACGGGAGCGGCAAGCAACACTGGCAATTCTAGGGTTAGGAGACCCGGTCTCGACTCCTCGAGATGGTCTCCCACTGGACCCTAGAACCCGGTTACTTGTGCTCCCCGCCTTGGGTCTACCTAATGCGGAAAAGAAAATAATATACAAAGGGTGACATCAACCTCAACCCGGAAGTGCCCCAATAAAAGAATATTACATACAAGTTTTTACATGAATGAAAATGAAAAAACACTCATCTCACATAAAAAAAACCCCGGCTATTCGAACACGACGATCCAATATAACATATCCAGCAACACAAAACATCACATGTCATCAACATAAGTAAATATGCCCATCCCAATTGTCGTTGACATATAGCAACGAAACCGGCGATATCACATATTACACTTACGGTCGCAGAAAAGAAAGTGTAAAACTACAACAGTTGGAATCCGCAACATCTTTAGATATTGCATGCCTAACAAATGAATTCCTTAGATATCGCATGCCTAACAATTATGAACCCCGCATTTTAGTCTCAATATCGAAAACACTTTTCAATATAAAGTCGAGCAATTCAACAAGATTCCCGGCATCCAGAACGAATGCTCGTCGCAAACTTTAGTAGACGGCCGCACCCCCGATACCGTCGACGAAGTGCACTGAGGCGGAACACCGCTGCCGCGAGCACCCGAACGGATGCTTTTGGCGATAGGGTTCTCCTACAGTCACTTGGTCGGGGCTAGGGGCATGGCTATCTATTAAGTTTACCGGCGAGTATCCGCGTACGCTACGTGATTGCGACAGACTTTTGATCACATTAAAATCCCATGGCAACCGATCAAGTGAGACTAAACTGCTAAATTTATAACATTCAAATCAGTTATCTCATAACTACTTGTGGATTCCAAATATTGTATCACATTCCAGATAAATAGAAAATGTTAAACTTTTCGATCGAACAATCAAACACCCAAGTTTTCCCAAAACAGCTCAACACATGAAATAAGTTTAAAAACATCTACTTCATGCCACAGTACCAACGGTCCAGCCGTAGAAGGGTCAAGCCAACGCCTCACATGTGGCACGCCGTACTGCCCCAAACCCTAAGGTTCAAAGGGCAGTTCAAGACGGTCACATAATCGAGTTAAGGTTTGTTGTCTTCTAGAGGGTCCATCGCGTTACTTGCACTACTTAGACGTTCTTAAACTACGGGAAAAATCCAACACTTGGAAATTTTCCGGCAGGGGAAAAAGTGGGTATTTATATTCGGTCGAACCTTTTAACATATTCTAAATTATCCGGAAAAACAAAAACAAAGTTATACAATCCGATCGAAACATCGAGTCCCCAAAACTACCCAGAAAACTCAACTGTTGAGTATAGATTAAAAATTCCCAGAAAACAGAGGAAACTTCTATGGGCATTACTGTAGAAAATAAATTGCCTAAGCATCACAGACGGCCGCGGAACCGCCGCCAAAATTAGGGTTAGGCCGCGGTTCCGTGGCGCTACTGTAGCGATAACTTGACGTTTTCTGCAGTTTGCCTTAGAATTGCCTGCTCTATTTTCTGAGCATTTTTAATTAGGAAAATCCACTGTTTTAAAAATTGTACAGAGAGGGGTCAAGTTTAGGGTTTCTGGGTTCGATCGGATTTCTAACTTCGTCTACACATCGCCTAAAGCTCTAGCTTGGCTCTGATACCACTGTAGGGTTCCTAGGCACACTCATGAGGTTACACAAGGCATCAACCATGCCAAAATCAAATTTTTCATATGCCGAGAAACCCTAATGCAAGATCGTTAACTAGAGGATAGGCGAAACTAAAAGCTAACAAACAACTTTATCACTAAGTGAATAGGATTACAACCTTTGTAGATCCGGTCCTCCACTTCTTTAGTTCCGTGTTGACGTCCCTCCACTGCGATCATCGGAATCCCGGACTCTAGCGATGGTTTCGTCGGAGAAATAAGCGGGCTAGATCGTTGACTTCGATGCCGAAGATGATCTACGTCGGGGAGACTCAAACTCAAGCTCCATCTTCACTAGGTCATGAAACTTATGAAGATAACACACTCTACTACATGGCAAGTTGTAGAGGATGAAGAAATAGGAAGTGGGTTCACTTTAGAATTGGATTTCTCACTTGATTTCTTCACTTGATAATTTTCAAGCAAGCTTTCTTCTTCTTCATCAAGAAGAAGAAGAAGAAGAAAAGAATAGAAAATGAATTATTGAAAATAATAAATCAAGTGAAGACTTATCATAATGCAACCATGGATAAGTTTAACTCATGTAGAGAGCAAACCATAGTTTAGCTAATGGTTAGGTTTAAGAACAAAACAAAATGGCTAGACTTTTCAAAGATGCTAAAAAGCTTCATGAAGCTTCAAGTATAAAACAAGAAAAGCCACCATTTTGTTTAATCAAAATAAATAAAGAAAATAAAACTCTAACCATTAACTAAACATGGTGTAAATCATATACATACCCAAATTTGCATGTATCATCAAACATGATACAATCTAGTGCACAAAAAATATATCACATATACAACTTGTGCACATCAAGTGAGAAAATCAATCTTAAGTGAACCAATACTAGTTAATGTAAAGTGATATATTAAATATATAATTATAAATTAAATCATTAAATCAATACTTGATTTAATGATCCGGTCATATCGCATATAACCGACTAATATCTAGTGTATCAATGTATCGAATCAACACTTGATTCGGTAACCCGGCTATATCACATATAACCGTCCGATGATATAAATCGCGAGAATAGAATAAAGTATCTATAACGTTTTGAAAATCGTTTCGGTGAAATTTCGAAAAAATCGGTAAAATAAGGGGGTTTTCTGTAAAAAGTCAAAATACAAATATCTTATTATAAAAATTAAATATACATATTCTAGCTATGTAATTGCTATTATTTGGTGTTTATTGAGCCGCTGGTGAAATTTCAAATTTTCTGAAAAAAATATTATTTTATTATTATTTTAAGCCGTCACTAATACATTTAATTAGGGAAAATTACAAATTGGAATGAGTTGAAACAAATTTTGTGCATCATAAAACATTAAATAAAATTTTATCATGTGGTTTTTGGAACAAAATCATTTGCCAAAACGGTTTAGAAATTATTGAAGAAAAAAGGCTTTTTTTTAGCGTAAATGGATGTTTGGGGTATTGTATTTATCATTTTTCATCACCCCACACCCGTACCCACACCCACACACCCCCATTCACTTCTCACCATGGCTGAATTCAGCAGCCACCATCTTTTTCCCCACTTGAATTTCAAAGGAAATGAAATGAAAGAATAGAAAAGAAAATGGATAAATTAGTTAGACTTTTGACTTTGCTTTGACCTTGACTTTCTCCCCCCACTTTCTCTACCTCCCTCTCTCTCCTCTCCCCCTCCCATTCCAGCCGACCCCCCTCTCCTACTGCAGCAACAGCCCCCCCATTTCCCTTCTCTTTTCTCTTCAAAACTTCATCAAAAATTGCCCCAAAATCCATCAAAAAAATCCCAAAACCCAAATCTGACTCCTACCCATTTTAGCTTAGCCCGTATAGCATGGATCCTTGTGAAAAGAGAGCATTTTGGAGGGCCATGGATGCTTGTGGATCTTCAAATGTTTTGGGTATAATTCTAAACTTTTTGCTTAGTTTGTTACTTAATTTCTTAAAGCTAAGTTAATTAAGTGTTAATTTGGGTTATGTGAGTTTAATTGCATGATTAAAGATTTCAAGTTAGGGTTTGTTGTGGAAATGAGTTGTGTTTGATTGTGTATGATTTAGTGGGGTGGATTAATATATTTAGTTTTGTAGAAAACTAATCTAGTTGTTAATTACAAGTTGTTACTTGAAAAATGTCCAAATTAAGCTTTTTGTTACAAACTAGTTTTTTTGATTTAATTCGAAATATGAGATTAAAAATATGGTTAGGGTTTTTATCATATTATTAACTTTATTAAGTATAGTTTAACACTTTAGTTCATGGAAATCCAACCTAAATTGTAGTTTGTGCATTTTTGCTATGAAATTGTTAAAAAGGGTATTTTGTAAACTAGAATATTAGGCTTTTTGGAATTTAATGAGATTAAATTCCGGAAATTATTTCTATGACTTATTTAAGATATTTAATAAGTATATTGGCCGCTACATTCATTTAAACATCATGTTTTGTACAAAAACGGCGAATTGTGCTTGCTAGATTTTCGGAAAAACGACTTTTTAAGTGAAATTGGGGTTTTTGGGAATTGTAAGCTATTTTATATTATAATTAGTGCTTGTAATTGTGCAAATGAGTGTGATTGGATTTTTCTCGATGGTTTGACGTTTGTACATCGACATCGAGGGTTGGTTTGACTATTCTTGCATGCGTAGGCGATAGGTTTGGACCTACGCGTGATACGCGTGCCGATTTGATTTTCGTATGCCGTTTCGATTTCGAATTTATTTTTAATGCGATACGGTGCGTTATGATATGTAGGTACCCCATGTGGACTTCGAGACGACAAGCAAGCGCGTGGCGGCGTCGGCACCGGCTAGCGAGGACCAGGTGAGTAGATTTATATCTACGGGGAGAAGTCGGGTGGATGGCGTATAGCACCCCCGCAGTCCGTGGTGATGTATACGGATACGTATACACACCAACAATTTATGATATGTTGTTAGGATTTATTATTGATGATTTTAGATGGATATTGGTGTTGGATTGGTGCATGGTTACGAAACCTTAGGTAGTGGGTGCACTACACTTACACATACACACATATACATACTTGCATACATTCCTTATTTCATATGTGCGTGTATGAGAATATATATTTATGTGTTCACATGGGTATGGGACTATGTGTTCATATACTGGATTTGAGGATAGTATTTGGAATTTGAGATGAGTCGATGAGATTGGGCTTGAGGCCAGGAGATCGGTGACGTGATTTGGTTCGTATTGAGATACGACATGATGTTTTAGCGGGTCTTCTGACGTAGTAATTCTTACACCCGCATGCATACATAGATGGCATCAATATTGTACTAGACGTAGGACATTATTCTTGATCATGATATTTGATAAAGAAGATACCAATTGAATAGTGTGATTGATGTGACTTTGACCCGTACCCAGATTTGGGGATGCCGTACGACGGATTTACGTACGAGCTATATATTGATGATTGATCCGCACTCTTGACTTGGGATGTCTGATTATAGATATGGTATCGGATATGATATTATTGAGGCGGGATCACCGACTAATATATATACAGGTATGTATATACATCGACTCAGATGTTAGGCGGTTTCCTTACCTGTAGTCCAGCTGGTTAGCTTAGCCCTTTAGTTTAGTTTAGTTGTTAGATTAGATTCGATTCTTATCTATTTCAAAAACTAACGAATCGTGGGTATTTTAAAAGACAGCCCAAGGGATCCTACGGATATTTCAAAAGAAGTATCTTTTCATAAAAACACCGTAGCCCCTATTTTCAAAACCCCATGAGTCATGTTATTTCAAAAGGCACCATTTGTAGGACTTATATTAGGTTAATGCAGATTAGTTATAGTTGCGTCTAGTATTCAGCTCCCGCTCTTTATTGTGGTTCGCTTCGCATCGCATGCTTATATTATGTTTCATACTCCATTATTGATATCATGCTGTTAGGACACCAGCACCATTACCGATGATGCGTATGTACCACGTACACTTACTTGCCGGCTCACACACATCTTCATCGGTAATTGTCATGCCACGTACACTTTAGAAATACTATTGCATTGACATAGGTTGTTAGCTAATAATTTAGACATGATATTAGTGTACTCGCCTTATATGCTAGATTAGACATTGTAGATATTACTTGTTACTTCATGCATGTTAATACTCATTGTTATGCCGCATTCATGGATTTTTATGCCGATATGCACTGTTTACATGCTATTGAGGATTGGATTCGGATTTCTATGAGATTTTCTGGTTTTGGAGGAAAACCGCAAAACTTATATAAGCTTCCTTCTCTCTTTAAAATAAAAAGTGCGGTTTTCCCATGATGTATGAGTCGTCCACCATGAGTTTGCTGATGGATTGCGAGACCCGATTCGAGGAGGCGGATGAACCGTTTCGGGTACATGGTGGACCCGGTAAGGTACCCCGGGGCAAGAAGCGTGTGATGATGACGATGTGAGCCTGGCAGGGGAGCACTACCTACCGGTGATTTTACCCGACGCGTCGGATATCCGGAGGATACCGTCGTGGTTTTGAGATGGATGGTAGGGGCCGGTCTGGACTGACGGCGCCCTAGATATTTTGATTGAGACATTGAGATTTCGAGATTTTGAGGTACAGAGACTGTGATACAGAGATATCGAGATATTGGGATTACGTTTTGTGCCGATGCTAGGCACTGTTTTATGCTGATTTCATTATGATACCTCATTTTAAAAATACAAAGGAAATCTCACTAAATTATGAAAACAGTTCTTCATTTACATGTATTCTGTTTTCATGCATTCATACCTCATTCATATGATATATTGCTATCCTTGGGCACTGACACGGGTACAGGAGATTACACTCGGGTTAGATATTTACCCTAGCCTTGTTATAGGCTGCTGGTTATATATATTTGAGGATGTATATTGATCGTATGACCTAGGATTGCTTCATACATGCGATTTCTATTCGTAGATGTTTTTCTATTCACGAGTTGGCAACTCACCCCCGTTGTGCCCCAGTTTCTTGCAGGTTTGCCGTACAGGTTTCATTACGGCTTGCGGGCATAGTTTCCTTCGGGTGGTTTGCTAGTTGGTGGGTTTACTTGTATCGTACCCCCATTATATCTTGTATATTATTATTCTGTTGTATTTAGAAGTTCCATCAACCAAACATGTAATTATTTCAGAGATAGAGACCGGTGTTGTTTATTCTATCGACCTTAGAGTCGCGCGTTGTATTTATACGAATTTCATGCTGTTTTGAGTTTCCTTTTCTGTTGTGATCCTCGCCTTTCGGCGTTGTATATTATATTGCTTGTGTGGTTGTGACCGTCGATTGACGAAGAGCTAGCTCCCGCTTGGGGATGCCTTTTTATTGATTTCGTATACTATTCATGTTGTATCCCGTTTGGGGGCCAGTTTTTACAAAGGAGACTCTGCCGAAATTTTCAGTAAATTTTGATGTTCATAAAAACCGCATAATTCGGCTTATGCTATTAAAACTACTTGTTTTAAATTGGTTTTCCTTCACTCTACTTCTTTTCTTGGTTTGGATTTCTGGGTTTTCGGTTTACTTAGATTACGTACGCTTCGAGACGTTTCGTAGTTTAAGTGCCGGTCATGTTCCGTACTTTCGGGACGTGACAGTATCACATACTGGTATTATTCTCGGTCCCGCACATATCTCATATGCGCTCCTATTTCGTTTCGCTTGAGCCAAGAAACCCCTGTGTAGGACTCTAAAGACTCGTCAATACGCCGGCAGTAGGTGGTGATCATATCAATCACCCACAAGCCGCAAGCGGTCTACTAAACATAACGGCCACCCGGGTATTGAGCGATCAGAAGATCAACGAGCAAGCCCGCTCACACTCCTGTGAATCCAACCAGTAACACTTACCGTACAGTCCGGTCTCGTCGTCTGATATATCGCATATCTCGCCTAGGGGTGGTAAACGTCAGACCCCAGTAGCTCGATAAGTCGTGTCGATATGAGGTCTATAACAGTTCGAGAAACTACTGGTAACACTTACCAGTAAATCTCAACCACCCTGGCCAGGGATTTCCAGTTATAGCCAATCGAACACAGCGCAACATCAACTCCCTATACCGGGAGAGACGAATCCCCTCCTATCGCTCATTGTCTCCATGTGATTCGGGACTGTACCCAAAAACCACCGTTTTGCACGCCCTCTTGGACGTGGTAAGGTGGAAATCAAAGCACAGTGGGAATCACACAAGACTCTATGACGATCTCGGGTCAACAGACTAACCTGTACCAGTGTCACCAGAGAACTGCCATCTGACGTGAAGTATAATACCATCTGGGAGTTCTCGGCGAGTCCGTCCAGTGTACCCAGTCTCCACTGAGCACCCGTACACCATCCTTGATGTCAAACACCGATGGATATGGGATTATCCATCGCCCATCATATGGGTCAAGATGCGTATACGCTAGTCTACTCTGGTGCATCGATTCCCTGTCTCGATACACCCACGACTAGGGACCTTGAAGGATGTACTTATGGACTACCATGTCCCCACTAGTATGATCCGCATCATAGTCCAGGCAGTCAAGTACACATCCTAAGGGCTTTACCAACATGTTACAGACAGACAATCAGTGTACATGTTAAGGTAAAGAGTAACCAGATAGCATACTATCATGTCGAGCAAGAAAGTCCTCCCTATATATGTCCTAGCATCCACTACAATATATATCGTATGTACAGTAATGGCCTCTAGGGCATACATAACACCAACAGAAATTTCCTGCACAAACTTCGAAACAAGTGTTGCGCTACACAAGAATAATGCAATGCCATGATAAACAGTCAATTTCCCTAAAAATGCCGGTTTTAGAGTATAACACATGTAATCTGGTATTTTAGGGGTGTTTTGCTAATATGTGCTAATATGCAAACCGAGATGAGTGTAAAAGATAGGGAAATTGACGTGTTAAAAATGCATTATTTTCGACTGATCAACAAGCTTATAAGGGAAGCTGGCCAAAAAGTCCGAGACGACCACAACCGCGAAATGACCATCTACGAGAAAGCCAAAACGCAACGCTTCCTCCAATAGGCTGTGAAAGATAAAAATGCCGCTCCCTGTCAACCTGTTATAAAAAAGGCTCAACGCAGAGGCAGAAATAAGTCGAAAGGCGAAAAAGACGCTTAACAGCAACAAAGCGGGAGTAAGAAGCCACGCAAGCGGGAATCGAGCGGTTCCGATCTATCCCTCATGAGAAAAATGGGTCGAGCGTACTCTTTTCCTCGGGACAAGACGAAGAAGATACTTGACCGAGCTATAAAATACCAGATGCTTACGCTGCCGGAGTCTAAACACCCCGAACAAGCAGGCGAAGTCTCACACCCAAACTATTGCTCTTATTACCGAGTGATAGGGCATCCTCTCGAAGACTGCTTCACCTTCAAGAACTGGGTGGAAGATCAGTATCAGCTCGGCAAGTTCGCTTTATCTGACAGTTGGAGGGTAATGCCGCCACAGAAGCACGAACCCAAAGCCACGAAAGCAGAACCAGATTCACATCGGTCGTTGAAACGAGCTCGTACTTGTCACATGATAACAATATCAAAAGAAGAGCCCGAGAATATGGATGACCTTCCGTGTTGCTTCGAAAACAGCAACGACGAGGTGATCTCAGAATTTCCACCAGCACCGAAAGAGCTGGAGGATGGAATACATACTACTGCAGATAACCTCAAGAAAATTGAGTTGGGGACGGCGAATGACCCACGACCGACATTCGTCAGCGAGCTGCTATCTGAAGAAAGGGTGGCTGCGTTAAAAGACGTGCTTATGCAGCATAGAGATTGCTTCGCATGGAACTATTCCGAAATGCCGGGACTAGATCCAGAAATTGCTGTGCACAGATTGGCGATATCTCCGGACGTTAAGCCAGTCAAACAAGCGCCAAGAAGAATGCGGCTCGAGCTTGAGATGAGTATCAATGCCGAGGTCAAGAAGCTAATCGACTCTGGCTTTATCCAGGAGGTTCAATATCCCGAGTGGATCGCCAACCTCGTCCCGGTGATGAAGAAAAATAGGACGGTGAGCATATGCGTGGACTTCCGGGATCTCAATAAAGCCTGCCCGAAGGACGATTTCTCAGTGCCAGTCACCGAGCTGATGATAGACAATACGTCCACTCACGAAGTTTTCTCCTTCATGGACGGCTCATCAGGGTATAATCAGATAAAGATGCATCCCGAAGACCAGAAGCACACCGCTTTTAGGACTCCGCTAGGTATATTCTGCTACAAGGTGATGCCCTTCGGTCTAAAGAACACCGGTGCCACCTATCAGAGGGCCATGACGAAGATCTTCGATGACTTCATACATGAAATCGTCGAGTGCTATATCGACGACCTCGTGGTGAAAAGCAGATCATACGAGGAACATCTCGAGCATCTGAAGACCGTATTTCAATGCCTCCGACAATACAACTTGAAGATGAACCCTCTCAAGTGTGCATTCGGAGTTTCCTCGGGCAAATTCCTGGGATTCATCGTCCGACACCGAGGTATTGAGATAGATCCGTCAAAGATCAAGGCAATCATGGAAATTCCCCCGCCAAGAACTCTCAAGCAGCTGCGGTCTCTCCAAGGAAAGCTCGCGTATATACGACGATTTATAGCCAACCTTTCAGGAAAGTGCCGTCCTTACAGTGATAAAGAAGGGAACCTCGTTCATCTGGGATCATAAATGCCAAGACGCGCTGGACGAAATCAAGCAGCACCTCCAGAATCCGCCAGTGTTAGCTACTCCGGTTAAGGGAAAACCCCTTATTCTTTATACAACCGCCCTCGAAAGTTCTTTAGGCGCATTATGGGTGCAAGAGAACGACCAAGGAAAAGAAAAAGCGCTCTACTACTTAAGTCGAGTTCTAGTGGGGGCAGAAAGCAACTATTCCCCCATTGAAAAACACTGCCTGGCGTTGATCTTTGTGATAACTAAGCTCAGGCACTATGCGTTGGCGCATGAAGTCCGTCTCATATCGAAGGTGGACCCCCTTAAGTATTTGATGTCGAAGGCCATACTGACTGGTCGACTCGCTAAATGGGCCCTACTCTTGATGGAGTTCTCGATAACATATCAACCTCTCAAGGCAGTGAAAGGCCAGGCCATCGCCGACTTCCTCGCTGAGCATCCGATACCTGCCGATTCTCCTCTGAATTGCGATCTGCCAGACGGACATGCGTTTGACGCAATCGACGGTGGTGATACCCGATGGGAGCTTTATTTCGATGGAGCATCTTCCATGAAGAAGCGCAAACAAAGTACGCCTATAATCAAATCGGGGGTAGGCCTTATCTTCATGACTCCACAAGGAGGGATAATGGGCTTTGCTCTCTCCTTAACAGAACCAAGGACAAACAATGAAGCCGAATATGAAGCTTTGATAGCAGACCTCGAGATCGCCATCGACATGGGAATTGAAAACCTCCTCATATTCGGAGACTCCCAACTGGTCGTCAGCCAAGTAAATGGCGACTACCAAACGTGCAAACCAGAATTGCTGAAGTACGGCGAAAAGGTGCAACAACTCTTGACCCAAATTCCTTCCTACACCTTGGAAAACATACCGCGTGTGGAAAACAGCAAAGCGGACTCGTTAGCCAAGCTCTCTAAAGAACTGGCTGATGAGAACCTCGATGACGTCAGAATCGTGGTACAAAGCCGTCGGGTGCTTGCCCCAGCAGAAATATCTCCGGAATCATCCGAAGAAAAGGGAGCGACTGAGCAAATGGCTATGCAAATAAAAGACCGGGAAAAGGCCGAGGATCGGAGAGAAGTCTTTATAGACTACTTCAAATACCGTCGAACGCTCGAAGGTGCATCCTCAAGACATCAGCTCATGAAGTGAGCCCTATCTTTCGCCTTCGTCAATGATACCCTGTATAAGAGATCATTTGATTTTTTATGGCTAAGATGCCTGGGACCTGAAGAGGCAAAGAGAGACGTCCAAGAAACTCACGACGGACTCTGTGGTTCTCACCAAGCTGGGCCAAAGATGAAGCTGAAGATCAAACGGATGGGTTATTATTGGCCCACGATGATCCAAGACTGCCTCGAATACGCGAAGCAGTGCCACTCGTGCCAGATTCACGTGGACTTCATCCATCAGCATCCGAATCTGCTACATCCGACAGTGGCTAGCTGGCCGTTCGAAATGTGGGGGACTGACATAATCGGCCTAATCGAACCAACATCGTCCAGAGGACATCGGTTCATTTTGGCGACAACTGATTACTTCTCCAAATGGGCAGAAGCAGTACCGCTGAGGGAAGTGAAGACGGAGAATATCCTCCATTTCTTCAAGACACACGTCATTTATCGGTTTGGCACTCCGCGACGGATTGTCTCCGATAACGGACCAGCCTACAGAAACCACAAGATCAGCCGCTTCGCACAACAGCATAACATAGACTGGAGATACTCCTTAGTCTATAATCCTCGAGCTAACGGTCTGGCTGAGGCTTTTAACAAGACATTGACGAAGATCGTGAAGAAGATGGTGTCCCGAAATAAGAAGGACTGGCATGAGAGACTACAAGAAGCTCTCTGGGCGTATCGAACTACGTTCAAGACAGCCACGAACACCGCCGTACGCGTTGGTATTCGGTACAGAAGCAGTACTCCCCCTCGAGATAGAGCTGCCTTCTCTACGAATGGCAGTCCACTACGAGCTGACGGACGAAGAAAATGCTCACCTTCGGCTTGAGGAGCTTGACGCCCATGATGAAACTCGGCTCATAGCGCAACAAAATATGGAGGCTTATAAAGCAAAGATGACGCGCTCATATGAAAGATTGACTAGACCGAGAACATTCCGCCAAGACAAACTCATGCTAGTGGTCAAAAGGCCTATGATCCCCAATCGCGCCAAGCGGGGAAAATTCAAGCCGAACTATGAAGGCCCGTACATCATAGACAAGGTCTACCAGGGTGGAGCCTATCTACTCATGGATATGCACGGTGAAAGGCCTTTCAGGCCAATAAACGGCCGCTTCCTAAAGAAATACTACGCTTAATGAGCCATAGCCTAGGTCAATGATAGATGACGACGACTATGTCCGCTCGCTATCTTCCTAAGCTCAAACTTTATAAGCAGTAGCGGGCCTTCTCCTGAGCGGACCGAAACGTCCTTAAACTAATGACGGACCGAAACGTGCTTAAACTAATGACGGACCGAAACGTCCTTAAACTACTACCGCAGCATCCTTAGGCTGACGAGATGAATATAAAAAAAATATATAATAATAAAAAAATAAACGGTATGTCTATGAGCAAAATGGGCATGGATGAAAACCCGAAAGGGCTCCGTGAGTAAAAACAGCAGGGCTACCGGCGAGTGTTCGTGAAAACTCGGAAGGGCGCGACCTTGTAAAAAAAAAGAGAGAATAAAAAAAATATAATAATAAAAAAATAAACGGTATGTCCATGAGCAAAATGGGCACGGAAGAAAATCCAAAAGGGCTCCGTGAGTAAAAACAGCAGGGCTACCGGCGAGTCTTGTGAAAACCCGAAAGGGCGCAACCTCGTTAAAAAAAACACTTGCAGGGTCCTCTCGACCTTGTAAGGAGAAACCACCCGCGTGGGATCCTTATGACTCACAAGGGAACAACACACTTAGGGATCCTCACGATTCCTAAGGAGAAAATACACTTGCGAGATCTTCACGACTCGTAAGGAGAACTCTCTTATGGGACCCTCACGACTCATAAGATTTGAAAGTATTAAATTACAGAGACCTAAACCTGTGCTTAAGCAACCTCCACAACCCTCGATATTGCCCTACAAGTGGTTCAATACTGACCCTTGTATACAATCCATGGGCGCGAATAAACATTTCCCTAACCAAGTCCCATCCGTGACTGGGGATATGTACGCATGATGAACAACCCTTATAAGTCCTCTCGACTTACAAGGAGAAAACCCTCTTGTAGGATCCTTACGACTTACAGAGGAACATACACTTAGGAATCCTCACGATTCCTAAGGAGAAAATACACCTACAAGATTCTTACTACTTGTAGGGAGAATACCTTTGTGAGACCCTTACGGCTCATGAAGTCAAAAGCCTTAGTCGACAGGACCTTAACCCTGTTCGCTAAGCCACCTTTGTTCGACATCGACAGAGGAAAATGATGATTCTCTCCTGGCAATATCCCAGTTGTAGCGGTGCTGATGCCGAAACCGGTGTCTAATTCCAGGCTTACGGCGAAAAGCCAGCAAGCCACACATGCATACAAAATAGCCGAAATGATGGAGCAACTTGCAATAAAAAGCAGCAAGTAAAAACGTATGCATATAAAACAGCCGAAATGATTGGGCAGCTCGCAATAAAAAGTAGCGAGTAAAAATAAAATAAATAGCCGAAATGATTAGGCACCTCGGGAAATAGCCGAAATGATTGGGCAATCGCGACCTTCGCGATATAAAAGCTGAAATGATAGAGCATCGCGAAAATAAAGCAATAAAAAAATGATGAAAATTTTGCCCTACAGTTGAGATCACATCGATCCCTGTATACAATCCAAGGGCACAAACAAAGAGGGAACCATACCTTCCCAACAGGCTCCGCCAGAAAGCAAAGCCAAATCTCGACGGTTCACCAACAGCCTAGAGAAAACCGCGACATTCGTCTTGATGCAACAGACGCAGTGCCAGCAAACGAAGCGAAGATCAAATTCCTAGCTTCACGGTTATGACGGTAACTTACATAAAACCTGAAAGACCACCACAAATCCTTCGACTCAGGGAAACCAGTGTCCTTAACGAGAACATCTTGATTCGCGTCGGCCCGCAGAGAAACTAGCGTCTTTGCAGGAATACATCGATTCGTTTCAACCCCAGGGAAACCAGTGTCCCTGGAAAATACCTCAATTCAGGGAAACTAGCGTCCTTGATAAGAGCCTCCTGATTCGTGTCGGCCCGCAGAGAAACCGATGTCTCCGCAGGAATACTCTGATTCGTTTCAACCCTGAAGAAACCAGTGTCTTCGGCCAAATCCTTCGACTCAGGGAAACCAGTGTCCTTGACGAGAACATCCTGATTCGCGTCGGCCCGCAGAGAAACTAGCGTCTTTGCAGGAATACATCGATTTGTTTCAACCCTAGGGAAACCAGTGTCCCTGGCAAATACCTCAATTCAGGGAAACTAGCGTCCTTGATGAGAGCCTCCTGATTTGCGTCGGCCCGCAGAGAAACCAGTGTCTCCGCAGGAATACTCCGATTCGTTTCAACCCCGAAGAAACCAGTGTCTTCGGCCAAATCCTTCGACTCAGGGAAACCAGTGTCCTTGACGAGAACATCCTGATTCGCGTCGACCCGCAGAGAAACTAGCGTCTTTGCAGGAATATATCGATTCGTTTCAACCCCAGTGAAACCAGTGTCCCTGGCAATTACCTCAATTCAGGGAAACTAGCGTCCTTGATGAGAGCCTCCTGATTCGCGTCGGCCCACAGAGAAATCAGTGTCTCCGCAGGAATACTCCGATTCGTTTCAACCCCGAAGAAACCAGTGTCTTCGGCCAAATCCTTCGACTCAGGGAAACCAGTGTCCTTGACGAGAACATCCTGATTCGCGTCGGCTCGCAGAGAAACTAGCGTCTTTGCAGGAATACATCGATTCGTTTCAACCCCAGGGAAACCAGTGTCCCTGGAAAATACCTCAATTCAGGGAAACTAGCGTCCTTGATGAGAGCCTCCTGATTCGCGTCGGCCCGCAGAGAAACCAGTGTCTCCGCAGGAATACTCCGATTCGTTTCAACCTCGAAGAAACTAGTGTCTTCGGCCAAATCCTTCGACTCAGGGAAACCAGTGTCCTTGACGAGAACATCCTGATTCGCGTCGGCCCGCAGAGAAACCAGTGTCTCCGCAGGAATACTCCGATTCGTTTCAACCTCGAGGAAACCAGCGTCCTCGGCAAAATACTTCAACTCAGGGAAATTAGTGTCCTTGATGAGAGCTGCTCGATTCGTCTCGACTCGTGAGGAAATTAGTGTCTTCGCGGGGACTTCCCGATTCGTCTCAACTTACAAGATGAAGCCTTAGGCAGCAGGAATTAAAAAACTTGTTTCCTAAGCACTGGGACCCTGCAAGTCGGCCTAAAACGGTCTCTTGTATACTATTCACAGGTCTCACTCTCCAAAGTCGAATCTCGACAAGGAGGGAAACAACCGCTTACGAGTCCTCTCGACTCGTAAGAGGGAAAATTCTCTTATAAGATCCTTACGACTTATAAGAGAAAACGCACTTAGGAATCCTCACGATTCCTAAGGAGAAAATACATCTACGAGATCCTCTCGATCCATAGGGAGAAAAGTCTCTATGAGACCCTCACGGCTCATAGAGTTGAAAAGTCTTAGGCGGCAGATCTGAACCTGCAGCCTAAGCCATCGCTATTTCTTGAAGAAACCAAGATGCTTACTCTATTATCTGTCAACCATGTTTATCAAGACAGCATGCTGATAATAAGAGAAGGGAGAAAGGAAAGAAAAGATACAAGACGTTGCAAAGAAAAAATGTGTATCTTTATTTATTAATTCAATCAAGTACAAGGTGAATCGTACAAAAGTATAAAGAATGGATACATTTTATTCGAAAAAGAAAATTTTTATAAGTGTATTGATACAGGGGCAACTACTGGGAAGGAAGCGTCTTAAATAGCCCTATCAGTTGTTCGCGCACTTCCTTCCACGCCTTTTCCTGGTCGGCCGTTACCGCCAGTTCCGCTTTCACTTGAGCCCGCTGCTGCAAAAAGGATGCAAGCTTCTCCCCGACGGCCTGCTGAGCTGCTTCGCGGCCTTGGGCGTCACGCTCGGCGGCATCAAGCTTCCGCTTCAAGTTTAGCCCATTAGAGATACGCTCCAGAAGGCCCTCGAAGATAGCCTTCACCTGGGCAGCGTTCGCCTCAACCTCAGCGCGTAGACGAGCCGTCTCGTTTGAGGTCTCTTGGCCTTCCCTCAGCCTTAAAGCCGCTTCTTGTTCCAGGTGACGGAAGTAAGAAGCGCTTTGCTCGATCCATGCTGCTCTTTGATTGCTTACGGCTAAGGTCTCAGGAGCAGGGCGCATAAACTCCGACTGATGCAGGTGGACCTCGATTTCCCTGCAGTGATTGACCCAAAGCTCGACGAAGCCTCCGTCATGAAAAGTCACAAGCGCCGCCAACATCGGGTTAACCTCCGCAGCGAAATCCGCAGCAGATGGGAGAGCGTCTGCATCAAGCTCCTCGACATATCCGCTCAGCATGCCCAAGCTCATTACAGCACCCTTTGAAGACGGACATCTCAGGAAGGGGCCTGCCGGCATTATAACGCGAGACTCAAAGGGCGCCGGGATCGGAATGACAGCTGAAAGAACAAAATACGATTAGATGACGGTTTAAGAAATACAAAAAAAGTCATCGATGCGATAGTTTACTATACCAGTTGCAGCAGGTAGCAAGGCCGGGAGGGCCGGTGGCGCGACCGATCTTTCATCCCCTCCTTCGATTTGTAGTACTACAATCAGGACGAGGGAAAGTCAGAAATAATTCCATTACCAAAAAAAAGAAAGACATCAGTTGGAAACTATACTCACCAGCGCCACCGGAGGAAGAAGCGAGTTCGAATGAGAAGGAGAAGTACGGGTGCAACACCTGATAGAGATGATCAAAAAGCACTCCTGAAAAGACGCAATAGTACGACATTAGTACATAAATTATGCGGTTGAAAGATAAAACTAATGGATTGCAAATCCATACCTTCCAACATCAGCGATGGTACAAGGGAAGGCTGAGAGGTGACCACCGCCAAGGCAGTAGTTGACGGCGCTCCCTCGAGCAATGGAGCATCGGCACTGGCCGCACCTGCATTAAAAACAAAGATAAACTTGTCAGAAAGGATTGCAAGATAAAAAAGGACAATAACTTGAAATTTACCTGATGAGCCGCCAGCTGAAACGGAGGTGTCTCCCTCCTCCATTGATACGAGTCCACCTCCCGTGGCCTCATCACCGGACTCAACAGGGGCTGTCGTCGTACTCGCACGACCAGAAGACGGCGGAGGACCGCAGACGGGGAGAGCAATGATTGGAGCATTGCTAGACTCTTGAGAAAGAGCGGCCGGCTCGTCCCCGGGAGTCACGCCCATCTCACCCGCTACTTCTTCAGGCTCGGCGGTTGCTGATGTCTTATCCGCCGTCGCCATAGGGTCGTCGGTCTCAGGCGCCTCATCCGCTACTGCCCCAGGAACAGTTATAATAGTCGTCTCATTTGCCGCTACCTCGGGCTTGGCATCAACGACCTTCTCTGGTGCGGCTCCCTCATCCCCCAGCCTAGGTTCGGCAACCCCGGCGACGTCGCCCACCGTCGGCTCGGGTTCGGCCGGTGCCTCTTCCTCTGTCCCTTTAGGTTCGACGGTTTCCGCCTCCCCTTCGGTTGGACTTGGCCCTACAGGACAAGATATATAAGAACCAACAAGTTTACAATTCTTACAAACAAATCTTGAAAGATACATTACCTGAAGTGGATTTATCATTAGACCCACGAGCTGCACGCGCCACCTGTCTGTGAGTTGTGGACAAGGCGACCGGGGGCTCTTCCGAGGGAGTATCAGCACAAGGGACGGTGCTTGGGCCAGCTCCCATGGCCAAAGCAGCCCTGCGTGTCTTTGCCTTACGCCTTAGCCGCTTTCTCTCCTCCTGAGCCGTTGAGACAGACCTCTTCAAAGCCTCCTTCATTGAGACGTCCTCATCTGTGAACAGGGATGCCTCCAAATCCTTCAAGGCATCCCTCGTCGACTTGTCGAGTTGAGCCTCTCGCGGCAGTCCCGAGGAGACTGGGACTTCAGTAGCGGGCCCGGGGAGAGTCCCCGCATGAGCTGGCGCAGCCCCTGCAAAGAAGCAAAGGAAGAAGGTTAGGTTAGCCATCAGAAAAGAGGATAAAAACTTAATAAGGCGAGACGTACCAATGCCCATTAAAGCACGCTTCTCTTCCTCCTCCTGGAAGGTTTTTAAAGAGGCAGCGACGACTTCTTCGGTAGTGACACCTGTTAAAAAAGGGGGAAAGCATTAGTCGAAGATAATAATAATAATGCTATAAAATGACGAAGAGTACAGCTAATGATTACATGCTTGAGCGAGTTTATCCAACCATGCTTCGAGCCTCGCTGATCGCGCAGAAGCCGCAATGGCAGCCGCCAGGTCAGTGTCTGCGGGGTCTACCGAGAAGCCTTTATTGCTGCCATACTCGCTTATACCTTCGGTAAGAGGGGCCTGAGGCTCTAAACCGAGGATCGCGTCGAGAGAGAGGAGCGAATTCTTCTTCCTCTTCTGCCTACCAGCCCTAGGTGCACCCGAGATCGACTTGCGCTTTGCAGGCACCCTAGGGCGGCGGGTCCCGATATCCGCGCCCACGCCGGACTCCGGCGAAACCACATCTACCGTCTCCACTGGAGCACGGGGCACTGGTGGTACATCCGTAGTACCACAGAGCGGCAGTCCGAGCAGAGGGCTCAACACGCGCGGTGGCATGGTTCCGGCATCTTTCAGCGGAGGAATGACCGGGGTCCTTGGCTTCAAGGGAGCCTTGCGATCGCCGCCGGGAGACGCACCCTTGCGGTCAACCAGCATGCGCTTCTCCATAAGGATAACTGGACCTATTGCATGCGCGTACCAAGCCACGTATGCGTTGAGCACCTTGGGGACGCAGCTCGGCTCGCTGATGAAGAAATAGGAACCCGTGTTAAGCCGCATGAAATGGTGTATTGCAATCCTTATGCCCTCTCGGCTGGCTACGGGCTTTTCCAAGAAAGCTTCCATCGGGATCCCCTGGTGATAGCTCAATTGGTGAGCGAACCGGTGAGGGTTATACCTCATGAAGAGTCCCGTCTCATTCTGCCTAAACACCAGGTAGCCCGGCCGAATAGAGTAGAGGTGGAGGATCTCCCGAGCTTTCAATATGGAGGCCCCGTCCTTAAAATCATCGCGTAGCTGCACTATCGACTTGGTGGTCTCTGAGCCTATGGTTATGACTTTATCCAAAAAAGAAACCTTCGCTCCGACCAGGTGTGGACGAAGGAGCAGCCCCCTAGCCTCCCGCGGAGGTGCAACCACGATCGAAGCGCCGACCAACCGCATGACTCTTGGGAGTCTGCACTTCTCAAAAAACGGAGGGATCTTATGGGCGCCGAACACCCCGTGCACATGCATTTCCATCCAAGAGGTGAAGTAGTGCATCGGGAAGTTAGCAGGCTGCATCCCAGGCTCATTAGCGTCCGCCGCTACGCTGAGTCCATTATAAAGGTGAGCCAGCCCGGCGATTCCTACTGTTAACTGCAAACCAGCCACCATCCGATGCGCTGGGTAGAAAACAGATGGCCGCATGTGGCGCGGGTGTATGGGGAGCGCAATGCTGCACAGCCACAATCCCAGGAACCCTATAAAAAAGGTCTCCTCATCCATGCCCGGGACGACAATCTCTGACAAGGGCATGACGGCGGCGCCGGGGAGATAAAAGTCCTTGTGATCATCCTCCGATGTGGGTCGGCGGTCCAAGCCGAAGCTAAAAGGGTCATCAAGCTGGGCGAACTTCTCGCTCCGCTCCGATAGGAACTCCGGTCGAATGAAGCGGGCAATAAAATCTACGAAACTGACTCCCCGGATGCCCGATTCCAGATAGAGCCCTTCATAGATCTCCAGCACCTTCACCAAGCCTGGAAACTGGTGCTGAATAGCGTTCTCCGGCGTCATATCAAACACCAGCGGCTTGGTGGCAAAGACGTATTTGTCAGGAGGAAGCAGCTCCCCGTAATGCTCCCTCCTCATCGGCAAACCCGAGATTTCAGCAAACTCCTCCAAGGAGATAGAGAATTCCCTATCCGTCATCTGGAAGGTGTGGGTGGGGATATTCCATTGTTCGATAAAAGCCTTAACCCACCACGTTGGAGGAGAGGGATACTCAAAGAGCGAGACGTAGATGGCCGAATAAAAACCGATCTTCATCAGATGATTCCTCTTCGCTGATAAGATGTACCGGGCCCACTGCAAATATCCGGCGGGCGGTCGCGGGATCAATCCAATGTTATAGGCCTGTCCCCAAGGGCGTGCTTCACTCCGACAGATTCGTCTCCCTAAAATATCTATTACCGGTGGCGGCTGCACGGGAATAGCCCCAATTGCAGGCTGGAGGAGGTCATCCGAATTCCAATTTTTGACCTCCACGGCATACTTCACCGGGGGTTCATCTGCATAAGGGATCGAAAATATTGGCTCGGACGGCGTAGCAAAACCGAAGCTTCGGCGACCCTGGATGATATCGTTATACCACCTACCCCACAAGTGAAGGTTCTTATGCTCGGGGTCATGATCCTTGATGAGAGTGAGCACCTCTCGGTCCACTGGTGCCTGGGGAAATCCTCCCTCCGAGCGAACAAACGGGAATGATAGATCAGCAGGCATGTTTCCTGTGGAGGGACAAAAATTAGCCGTCAGTGTTGTAATTCCAACGCTTGGCATTTTAAAAATTTACACCACCCTGCAATGCAGTGGGTAGGGGACCAAATGGGGACCCACAAAATCTGGACGACAGTGCGTCAGTTAATAGGACAACCCCATCATTGGACGAGATTGTCAATTAATCACCAAGAGAATATTCTCATTAATAAAAATCCCTAAAGACAAGAAGAAAATCTCCTCTTTCAGAGAAAAGCTTTGTCACAGAGTGACACTTGTCAAACTCTGGTCTTAAGGGAATAAAATTCCTTAAAAGAGCCTAGCTCTGTGATAATTATGAGAAAATCTATTAAAAGAAAAATTTTCTTTAAACTCCTAAAGATTAAAAATTTTGGGATCTTAAAGATCCATGAAAACTCTTAGGAGTTCTTCATTTTCAAATCAAAAAGATCTACATTTGATCCAAGAGCAAAGCTCTGTTCATGGGTTAAAACCCATGAGAAAAGATCTCTGTAGATCTATGAACTCTTGAGAGCAAGGTTCTGTTGGTGAAACCCCAAAGGGGTTTTCTTTAGATCAAAGATCTATAAGAGCAAGGCTCTGTTGATTAAAGTTAATTTAATTTAATTTAATTTAAGTTAAATTTTACCTAAGATGATCTAAAATCTGAACTCTGGAGTTCTTGAAAAGAAACGAGAGCAAGGCTCTAAAGTTCTCAAAAGCAAGAGCAAGGCTCTGAAAATCAAGATTCTTGAAAATGGTAAAACATTTACTAAGGACCAAGGGTCCTATTTATAGGCGCCTGTGCCCTTTCAACTCACCAGTTGATCCAACGGCCATGATCTTGCCACCGCTGCACTCACGTGTGCATCACGTGAGCGCAACGGTGGGGGGGCATTTGTTTCCCCCAATCAGAGTAAAGCTCTGTTTGAATTTCAAAAATTCAAAAATTGAAGCAACGCTTCAAATCCCTTGCGCTGCGCGCAACACGTCACGTGTCAAAATCAGACACGCCAACGCAGGGAGCGCAGCGCCGAAGGCAGCACGCCCAATCAGAGCAAGGCTCTATTTAAAACAAAAATTAAAAGAAGCAACGCTTCAGATGATCTGCGCTCTGCGCTGCGCGACACGTGGCAGCGCAGTTGCGCTGCGCTCTGCGCTGCGCGACACGTGTCAAGCGCTGGTGCATCTGTGCCAAATAGAAATAAAATTCCAATAAGATCTTTCTGTTCTTGTTAAAACAAGAAGATTGTCTTCTGTAAAACAGAAGCCCTTGGATCAAAGATCCAACGGTGGGGAAAATTCCCCAAATCACTCAGAGAATGATCTCTTTAACAAATTTAACAAATTAATGGGCACTATATAAAGGCCCCTAGACCCCAATTCAAAAAGAAAGAAGATCATCAAGATAAAAAAAACACAGAGAATAGAGAGAGCTCTAAAAAATTGTGAGAAGAACTCAAGAAGAGAAAAAAGGTAAAAACCTTTATAAAAGAAGAACTTCTTCTGAATAGATCATTGATCTAAGAACAAGATCAATGATCTTCAATAATAAATAATAACAGTGCCTTACACTTTTTTTATGAACCATTGGTTCTGGAATCTTAAAGATTCTTTTCTTGAATCCAAAATTGGATCAAGTTATTGAAACAGTGCCTTGCACTTGAAAAAAACCGCACTGTTGCGCTCCTGGGTTGGCGCAAAACACCAGAGAGTGCCACGTGTGAGCTTCAGAACCACTTGCGCTATGCGCTTTAAGATAGAGCATTGCTCTCTGAAGTTGGCGCACCTCACCAGAGTGCGCCACGTGTCAGCAGCGCAGCGCAACAGCGCAGCGCTCTGCGCTGTTGCGCTTGCGCTCACCAGAGCGTGACGCGCGTCACCACCACAAGCGCTTGCGCTCAGTAATTGGCGCAAAGCGCCTGACAAGCCACCGTCAAGTAATTAATGCACTGTATTATTTATAGAAGGGCTAAGCCCAATTAAAGAAGGCCTAACATGCCTAATAAAATGCAATGCATTATTTTAAAAAGGGCAGAGCCCAAACCAAAACAGATGCTCTGCATCATTTACAAAGGGACAGAGCCCAAATCAAAAAGTCCTAGCAGGGGCAAAAGCCCTAGCACAGGCCTAATAGGCCAAAGATAAATAAAAACGTTGAACATTTTTCAACTGGACTTAGCCCAATCATGGCCGTAAGTCCTCAAATTAAATTGACTGAGCAAGACTGCTCTCCTAAATCAATTTACATCCAGTTCAAGGGTACATCTCTGAACTCCTCTGACACCTATCATTATAATCCTTCAACGACGTCAGAGAGGTGACGGGTCCCGACAACCGCACATCGATACGGACTGCGGGGGTCCTTAAACTCGTGGACCGAAACTTCCTTAAACTAATATTCATCCCGAAATGGGAATGTTGGACCGAAACGTCCTTAAACTAATATTCGTCCCGAAATGGGAATGTTGGACCGGAATGTCCTTAAACTAATGTTCGTCCCCAAATGGGAATGATGGACCACCATGTCCCTAAACTGGAGATGGACCCCTACGTCCCTAAACTGGAACATGGACCATCATGTCCCTAAATTGGAAATCGACCGCAGCGTCATTAAACTAAACAACAGAGCCAATTGCTCTTTTGTTGGATCTAAACGATCCCGTTAAGTTGATCTTAGTCTGGAGATTAGGCTAACGTATCCTTAACAAAAGTTTAAGTCGATCTTAGCCTTAAATAGGGCTAACGTATCCTTAAACCAAAATTTCAAACCCAAATCTAAGAAAATACGGATTTGGACTGATCTACGTCCTACGGGCGACGACATAAATTATTCTCCGTATACAATCCACGGGCAACCACAAACAAAACAAACACACACGACACGAAGTGAACATCTGGAGAAGGAGAAAGTGGCTACCGCGATATGGTAGCGTAATTAACTGCAGGGGCTTGCGCCTGCAGGGAAGAGCGTCCCCACAATCAAAAACCCCTCAAGCGAGGGGGAATCTGACGAAGTCTGCTACATCGGCCGCATCCGTCTAAACCTCCGATACACGGTGCCATAAATCAACTTGGCATCTTCGGAGAGGTGGACGGATAAAACCAAATAGCATCTGCCCCGAATTTCAGACAAGACGTTTATCGCGTCTCCGCCGCATCATTCGGAGGGGAACATGTATCTTGAAAACTATACAAAAGTATTTTTACATAAAACCCCCTCAAGTTTTATAAATTACAATAAGGACCCTAACAATTATAGAACTTCGACTTACATTTCTTTTGGTCTGACTCGGGTTTGAGTCTGATTATTTCTGACTTGAATATGATTCAAGTCAATCTACATTCTTTAATATTCCAACTCAATGTGAACACATGAATCCCAGAATCCAGTTAACAATCTATACAACTTGACTGAATCAAACCATGGATATACATCCATTATTCCGTTATTCCATTTACCTGATTATGCAGTTACAATCTGTTTACTGATATCATGGTTTTGGTCAGTCATCCAACTTATACAATACAATACAACAATACAATCAAAACACTACGGAGTTTAAGGGGTAGATTGGTACGGAAGATGTTAAAAGTGGCACGAGACGGTCAGATTTAAGACACCTAACATGAATCCAATTGCCGTTGTTCCGGGCCTTCTAACGGAGCCTTGTACTCTATATTCCGTTTGCCCTGGTCTCTAGCATATAGAGACCCCTCTCGTATACACTGGCATTTTTCTGTACAAGCTACAAACAACAACGTTAATACAACATTACAACAATACAATACAATATTAAAAGCTACTCTCTCTCTCCTACTCTTTGTCTATTTCTCCCTTATCTTTGGGACTTACCGAGCAACCTGTTCACTGACGACATTCTATTTCTTTCTTCTTTGAATGTCGTCAGGTGTTTTGGACCCAGCAGAGATCGAGCCCACCGGTGAAGACTTGGATCAGTTTCACGAAGACCCCGAGCTCTAGACATTGTACCTTGTTCTATTCAGTATTTTCATTTCCTGTTATGCCATTGTTTAGGCATCGCTTTTCATTCCATTTGTATTTACTTTTCATGCATTGTACAAAAGAATGTTATTAATAAAGTTGTTGTTATTTATATATCTCCTGTCTCTTGTGATTTACTTTTATATTGCTTAGATACGCTCAGCGTATTTTCTTCACAGTAAATACGTAGCGGACCTCGTCGCGTCCCCTTCGCCGTATACCGGGAAGCGGGGCATGACATTCGGGATGCTGCGATCTGCCGTAGTTTCTCGACATCTCGTTCAACAGCTAGTTTTAGAACATAGTGGTCCGTTGTTAGTTTAAGGACGTTTCGGTCCACAGCCAGTTTTAGGACATAGTGGTCCATCGTTGCCGTATTTGAGGCGAATCTCTAGTTTACTGACTTTTCGGCCTATGGGGCTTTCCCTATGAATGAGCATGATGCCCCCGGCATATCCATCTTTCTCGGAGCATGTGGTTGTGGCGGGCTCACCTTCCAGTTTTCGAACAGCACGAACTTGTCCTGTTGGTATTGGTCTTCAACCCAGCTTTTGAAGACGTAACAGTTTTCGATCGGATGGCCCAATACTTGGTGGTAAGGGCAGTAATTAGGATTGTTGACATCATTCAGTTGTAACTGGTGTTTCAGATCCGGTAGACTGATAAGCCTGTTGCGCAATGCTAGTTCGAACAGCCTCCTTGTTTCATCCCAGGGAAATGAGTAAGGACGTTTCAACTTTTCATAGAGGGGTTGCTGCCTGTTGCTTTGGCGAACAACTGGTCTAGGGTCGCTCGATCGTTGCTGAGCGTCGGCGACAAAGGCCGTTTTTTCCTTCCCTTTATCCCTTTTGTTCGATCCCTTGTTTGTGGGTCCGAGATTCTTTCCGGGTAGCGTGCAATTGCACGGCTGAATGTTCTCGCAACTCCTCAATTCTTTCGTTTCAGAGATGGATTCCTTGAAGAGAGGGCCGAGGGCTACTTTTTCGTCGGAATCGCTCCCGAAGGTGAGAACTCACGATCCCTCGGGATCAACCCTATGACAATTGCCGGCACTTCTTTTAAGCTCATCTGTCGCATTTTTCTGCTGTCTACGAGCTTCACGCTTTGTCCTATTGAAGTGTTGTCTGTGTGCGACATACCCTTGCCACCAACACTTAAAGGAGTTGCAATCTTCAGTAGGATGTATGATCTTCTGATGATATAAGCAGAAGTTAGGATGTACGTCCGCTTCATTGAGATGTATCCCACCAAGAGAATTTTCTCTGAAAGAGGGCAACCTCAACCCTATCGATGTGGCTTTGGCGAATCATTTCCTTGTCTTGATCCTGCTTTCATTTGCGGCGGATGTACTTTGATCTGGTGGGAGTGTTTCGACCCTTTGGTCCAGTCGCCGGCGTTTGGCCTTTTCAAATATGGCCATCTCGTGCTCCCGATCAGCTTTACTTCTCAGGAGAGCTTCGTTTAGGAATGCGTCGATCATTTCATTTGACGGCCCCAGAAGTTCCAATTCAGACTCTGCCCCCAGTTTCTTTGTGCAAGGAGCTTCTTCACTGTCTAGCGATGAATGATAGATCTCATGGCAACTTGCTACGTAATCCTCAGATTCGTCCGACGATTCTTCTCCATCATCTCCGTCCTCAAGAACGTGGCTGGGGAACTCTTGGAGCATGATTGGAATCCGCGCCTTCTGGTTATACTCTTCCAGCGCGTCAATCTGCTTTTGTAGATCCGTGCGCTTGTCGCCAGGCTTCACGAGCTTCTTGGATTTCTTCTTCTTTTTTGAAGATTTCGATGGCTGGGTGTGGACGCTTTGGCTATCACCACCAATATTTGGAGTTGGGCGCGGCTTCAGCATCCCCTTGATGATCTTAGGTTCCAACGGGTTCTTTCATCTGATCGCCGGGCATGTCTGAAGATCATTCAGCATCCTTTTGGTCTTGGCCGAAAGAGCCACCTCCCATGGAGCTTCCTCAACAAAAGAGCACGTTGCCCCCGGTGTGTTTGTCTTCTTAGGAGTGTGAGGCTGTGGCGGGTTCACCTTCCAGTTTTCGGATAACGCGAACTTGCCTTGTTGGTACTGATCCTTGATCCATCCCTTAAAGATGAAGCAATCTTCGATTGGATGGCTTACCGCTTGGTGGTAAGGGCAGTAATTAAGATCGTTGACATCGCCTGGCTGCAACGGACGTTTTGGACTTGGCAGATTGATGAGTCTGTTGTGCACTGCCATCTCGAACAGTCTCCTCGTTTTATCCTGAGGAAACGAGTAAGGACGTCCCAGTCTCTCCTCGAGGGATGGGCATGGACGCACGTTGTTTTGGCGAACAACCGGTTTTGAGTTGCTCGGCTGTTGTTGAGTATTGGCGACGACGATCGCTTTCCCTTTTTCTTTCTCATTTCGAAAGTCTGGCTTTTGAGGAGACGGTCTGTGACCCATCTGGTCCATTTGGGCCAGTTTGTCAATCAAGGCCTGGAAAGTCGTCGGCTTGAAAAATATCATGAATTGCGAGACGGTCGCTTGAGGGTCGAGGGTGCCCCGAACATGCCTATAGTAGGCGCTTCTTCAATGCATTGTTCGCACTTCGACCATAAGTTCCGCCACCGTATTGCGTATTGAACCCACGTTTCGCCCGGCCTTACCCTGGCGTTAATCAATGCAGTTATCGGGATGCGTTCACTGGCACCCGCGAATCTTTGTGTAAACAGTAGCTCCATCTCCGCAAATGTTTTGACAGAGTCGTTAGGTAGCTCCGAATACCATTCAAAGGCCGTTTCTGCTAAGCTGCCGACGAATTGGCGAAGCAACAGTTTGTCGTCGCCTCCAGTGTTGCCGCATAAGGCCCTGAATTGAGCGACATGCTGATGTGAATTCCCTGTCCCCTTGTACACATGGAATTTAGGGATCGTACATCCCGGAGGGTAACTGATTTGGTCATACCAGTCCGGATAGGGTCGTCCGGTTCTAACAATTTGCCCAGCCGCTTCATTCGCCTGATGAACTCGTATCTGCTGAGCTATATAGTCGTCTAGTGCAGCTTTGGAAATGGTTTCCTCCTTGGCTGCCGAATGAGCTAGAGGAGGATTGGATGTCTCCCCTCTATCGTCTTCAATAATGATCGGAGGGTTTTCAGCTGGAGGATCCGGCTGTAACATCCTTCCTACAATGTCTTGGAAGAGAAGCACTATTTGTTTTATATTGGTAGCTTGTTTCGCTGCCTCTTTATCCTTCTTTTCGAGGACTCTACGTAGGAAGTCAACGTCAGTTTCTTGTTCGTGACGCTGTTCTGACGATGCCTCCGAGCTTTCTTTTGGCCAGGTAAATGCGGCTATTGTAGTCAGCATCTCTTGAAGCTTCTATTGTTGCTCCTGGGCTTTGGTCACGGATCGGGTGAGTGGTGTTCATACCATAATATTGCATTATTATATTCCTCATTCTTATTCGTTTTATAAATAAATAGGTGCTTTTGACGCATGTCTGCTACATATTACAGGATACAGGTTCTTGGAGTGAAAACAGTGAAAAAGACAAAAGTTGATACAAAAGAGGGACTTTTGACCAACAAGTAGAAGGATCCTAGTCAAGCCTAAACGAAGAACAGTTCGCAAAGGTACAAGGCAGCGCAAGGTCCAAGATTACAAAGCGAACGGTTAAAAGTCCACTGCAAATTATTCACTGAAAATCTGGAAGAAAACCAGAAGCTAAATTGAGAAAAGAGATAAAGAAGTAGAATGACCAAACAGCCCAGAACTAAGCCCAAAAGTTTCAGAAGCCAAATCCACTTTTTGGCCGCGGAACCGCGGCCAAACCAGGCCTCGGGCCGCGGTTCCACGGCCATCTGATGCATGTGTCGGTGCAGATTTCTCCTGGCGGTGCGTCGGTGCTTTTGTTGGGATTTTTTGGGGGTATATCTGTAATAGCATATATGCGAGCAATTGTAACCCTAATTTTCCCATTCCCTATAAAAATGTATTCTAAAGATTGTATTATGATGCCTTTTTTCAATAAATAAAAATTCATATTCTTTTGAAGATTTAAGAGCATCAAATCTGTAAGTTCATCCTTTTATTTTCTGCTTTAGTTGATAATTAAATTCTTGCAATAGATTAAGTCATTCTTTGCCCTAGCTTTAGAATTAAATTCTTGCCTTAGATTAATTAATCTTTTGCCCTAGTTTAATCTAGTGTAAAATCTTTTAACCTGCAGTAGGTAATTAATCCATTAGATCTAAAAAAATACACATAATAAAAATGCTGTTTTTAATAGATCTCCTAATGAGCGAGTAATTTTCTCGTTTGTTAGGGTTAGGAATAAGGGAGGGATTGAGAGATGAAGATCTCTCATCTCTTTCGTGCCCAATCAAATATAGAAATTAGAACTTCATGGATGCATGCATGATCTGCTCCCTACGGCACCCTACCCACGAGGTAACGGTGAAACCGTAGTATAAAGGACCGGACATGCATGACTTCCATGAAGGTTAAAGAAATTATTAGAAAAGGACGGACAAGGATCTAGAGGAAGAAACTTCGTTTCTTCCCAATCATCCTAATCTCTTTTACTAATAATTGCTATAACTCTTAAAAGATTAAATTGAGGGCATTGAAAGAGGTGTGAAATTTAAGAGGTGTGAAATTTAATCTTATCAAACTCCACCTTAGACCTAATCCTACCAAGTTTCTTAATCATCGTACAACTTAGTTTTTAGATTCAATTAAAGGACCAAACAACCATTGGAATTAGCTCGTAAGAACACTTAGAAAAATTACACATTCCTGTGGACCGACCCGTACTCACCGGCTAGCTGCAAAGCGACGCCGTTCTTGATTGCGGTAAATTATCTTTGATCGTTAAAAACCTACACTAATCAAATGGCGCCGTTGCCGGGGATGGCGTAAAAATTTTCTTTTTGTAATTTCGGGTTGATTGATATAAATTTTAAAAATCATAAAAATCTGAAAATATAAAAAGTAAAAAAAAATTTCAATTTTTTTATTGTTTGAAGGGTTATCGTTTGAATCTTGCAGGAACAGTGAAGAATCTCGGATCTGAAAATTTACAGAGTGAGAAACAGAAAAAGTCACATCAGAACAGAGGGAGACTGACACAACAGAGCCGTACCAATTTTCTGGAGACCCAATCCCTCACCAGAACCGCGTGAACCGCGGCGGGAGAGCGCACCAAACCGCGGAACCGTGGTGGACACGTGGCATCGCTGCGCGAAAATTTGTAGGTTTGTTCCTCATTCTCCTCTCTGCCAACCTCCATATATCCTTTTGCGAAATTTTCTGCAGGATTTCTTTGCGCTAAAAAAATCTTCTTCCCCCTTCTCAATAACAGATTTTCTGCAGGTTTCTTTGCGCCGCGCTGAAAATAATTAATTGCAAGTGAATTTAATGTTTTGCATATTTTAATCGGACTTTAAGGGGCTATTGACCAAATTCAGATTGGGTAGGGATTTCATTACCCTTCCCAGGACCCCAGAAATCACTTTAAAGCATTTGCATTGACCACTCTTAAATTAAAAAATATTAGACTCAGCCCTAAGGACGTCGTGCTCACTAGGACAGAGGACTAGTATAGGCATCAGCCGTTTATCCTAACCTGACTTTGCGGTGTCTAGGCAAGTGTGTCAAAGGCTAGTGGTTTTTAATTAGGCCCACTACTGTGGTTCCTTCCCACTTACCTGGCACTTACCTGGCCGCAATTGGCGGTGAAGAGGCGGTTTGAGGTCCTATATCTAGCCATTTGGAACAGTTAGGAGCTGTCTAGCTGACCTAGGTGACCCTAGATCTAGGCCTGATTGTGCATTTGTGGTTGAGTGCATTTGTGTCAAAAGTCTCTTTTTAAAAATCTTTTTGCAAAAATCTCACATAAAAAAAAAGGAAAAAAAATCTTTTTCAAAACTTGCAACTTGTCGCTAAAGAAATCTTGCAACTCACTTACACCACTTCCTCTCATTGACGTTATCTTACCCCCACATTCTGTTTTTCATTTTTCTGACTACACTACCCCTTTAGTGTATGTCACTTTGGACTAGGGACACTAACGCCCGATTAGTCCGTGTTTCGTTGGTACCGACCGATGAACCTTTCGACACCGAAGTCGAAATTCCGTCCACTTTCTTACCTCCACTTTCAAATTCTTCCTCCGAAGGCATGTCGGGATACAATCCTAACAATACCTTACCGACGGGAATGATTCCACCTTCGTTAGGTGCGAATAACCCGAATCAACCGCCTGTTGAAGCGCCCGCACGAGTCGCGCTCCAGGATCTCTTCTATCCTGTCCGCACTTCTTTACCTACTTGTCTTTCACCCCCACCGGCAAATGGGGACAATTTTGAAATAAAACCCTATTTCATCAATATGCTGCCAAAATTTCACGGTTTGGAATCAGAAGATGCGTATATTTTTATTAATAAATTCCAAAACGTTTGCGCTATGATGAAAACGATCCAATTAAGTGATGACGCTATAAGGCTAAGGGTCATTCCTTTCACCTTATGTGACCTAACCGAGAAGTGGCTATACAGCACCGCATCACATTCAATTAGAAATTTGGACGAGTTTGTGACAGCTTTTCTTAAAAAGTTCTATCCTCATCACAAAACTGCTAGAATCCGTAATGAGATTATTCAATTTTCACAGCTTCCTTCCGAACCATTTTGGAAGTGTTTTGAGAGATTTAAAGACCTACTCGTTCAATGCCCTCATCATGGGATCGAAAGTTGGCAACTTTGCCAAACATTATACGAGGGATTGAACTCGGCAACGAAGCAGTTGCTAGAAACCATCTGTCAAGGTCACTTTCTCTCCAAATCTAGTGAGGAAGCGTGGCAGTTTCTTGAGGACCTTAGTGAACAAACAATTCAGTGGGAGAGCACCAAGACCACATCATCTTCTTCTAGCGGTCAATCTAGGGCAGGCATACATCAAGTAGAGATGTCGATTGCTATGAAGGCCGAGATGGCCGCTCTCACGAAAAATCTAGAAGCGATTGAGACCAAAATCTCATCGCCTTCTCCTGCCCCTGTTATGCCTCCACGAACTATTTGTGCTTGTTGTGCGGATCCATCACATCTCACCGAAGAGTGTCCTTACAATGCATCTACTCAAGGACAGGATCAAGTCAATGCTGCCTTTCAGCAACGACAAAGAAACGATCCATACTCTTCTACATATAATCCGGGTTGGAGGAGTCACCCAAATTTCGCTTGGAACCAAAATCAACAATTCCAAGGAAATAACAATTTTCAAAGACCTCCTCCTCCACAATAACAAGCACCTCCACAAACTCAATTTCAACAACCTTTCCAACAGCAACCTTACCCTAATCAAGTGAACAATTTTGTGCCTAACACTTCTTACCCGCCAAATAATTTTGTTCAACCTAATAATGACAAGGTTAGCTCGCTCGAAAGAAGTCTAGATGCGTTCCTAAAGCAAACTACACAATCTACAGCAAGATTAGAGACTTCTATTCAATCTTTGGTGCAAAACAGTACCTCACACGATCAAAGTATCAAATCTATTGAGGCACAAATTGCACAACTCAATGCAGCATTGAGCGAGCGAGAAAAAGGAAAGCTCCCATCTCAACCACTGCCCAATCCCGGTCACGCACATGCTGCATATCAACAGCAGAATCATAACGTAAATGCTGTGACCACGTTCAGATCGGGAAAAGTGTTGCAAAATAATATGGGTATTAACAATGACACCCCTACCGGTGGCCCTTCTTCATCTTCTTCACCTTCTTCTTCGTTAGAGCCTATTCTCCATCCTTCACACGGCTCTACTTCTTCTAGCTCGAATGGACCCACTTCTCACAACACGAACACATCTACACGGGGTTCTGTTCCAACTCAACAATCTGATCCACAAAAATTGGACTCAACAACCTTTCAAAATGTTCCTTTTCCAAATCGGTTGAGATCCAATAAACCAACTCTACAGATGGAGAAGATTGTAGAGTTGTTCAAACAGGTTAGCATAAATATCTCTCTTTTGGATGCAATCCAACAAGTTCCTTCATATGCAAAAATCTTAAAGGACTTATGCACCAAAAAAAGAAAGTCACAAGTACCAAAGAAAGTTTTCGTGGCTAGTGCTATTAGTGATGCTCTTGTCAATTCTTTACACCCAAAGCAAAAGGACCCCGGTTGTCCTACTATTTCGATAACAATTGGGGACAAGAACATCAATAGAGCACTATTAGATCTTGGTGCTAGTGTCAATTTGCTACCTTATTCTGTGTACGAGCAATTAGGCGTTGGAGAGCTTAAGCCCACTCACTGTACTCTCCAAATGGACGACCGATCAATCACCCATCCTAGGGGAGAATTGGAGGATGTGTTAATTAGAGTAGGGGATTTCATTTTCCCCGTTGACTTTATTGTTATGGATACACAACCTGTCGCTAACCCCTGGAATCAAATCCCGGTGATACTTGGTCGACCATTCCTTGCGACCTCCAACGCAGTGATCAATTGTCGTAATGGTTCAATGAATCTATCTTTTGGCAATATGACAATTGAACTCAATATTTTTAAGTTGGGGAGTCAGCCTGCCGAGCTTAATGCTAGCGTACTTGATGTTTGCTCGATCAATGAGATCGCGGAGGAGGACTGTGAGTTCAAATTTTTTTTATTCGATCACAGCAATGTTAATGCTACTAGTGCGTTACTCCTAGAATCCGACACAGCTTTCACAACGGATAACGATTATGAGTGTTTCACCTTTATAGACGATTTTGAAGACTCTCCACCCGAGTTGGAGTCTTTTGCTTTTTCGGATGAGTTAGTTGAACCATCCGACTCAGTTGCGTACACTCGATTTGAACCTTTGATGGAATCCTTCGAGTTTGAAACAGTTACTCCATTGTTACCATCTATTGTTTCACCTCCTAAACTCGAATTAAAGCTTTTGCCGTCGCACCTAAAATATGCTTATCTAGGTGATAATGAGATCTTACCCGTTATCATATCGGCCTCTCTAGCTCTTGAGCAAGAGAAGACCCTTTTAATGGTCTTACACAATAATCGGCAAGCTTTTGGCTAGTCCATGGCGGACATCAAGGGGATTAGTCCCCTCATAGTAGAACATCATATACACTTGATGGATGATGCCAAGACGGCAAGGGATCCACAAAGACGCCTCAACCCCATTATGAAAGAGGCTGTCAAGATGGAGATTGTTAAGTATCTTGATAGTAGTATCATTTACCCTATCTCGGATAGCCAATGGGTTAGCCCCATTCATGTCGTGCCAAAGAAGTCGGGCATCACGGTCATTACCAATAAGGCAAATGGGTTAATTCCTACTCGCACCCAAATGGGGTGGCGAGTTTGCATCGACTATAGAAAACTCAATACCGCGACAAGGAAAGACCACTTTCCTTTACCTTTCATTGACCAAATGCTAGAACGATTGGCGGGGCACGAGTTCTACTGCTTTTTAGATGGCTATTCCGGTTATAACCAAGTCCCCATAGCCAAAGAGGATCAAGACAAGACCACATTTACTTGTCCCTTTGGCACTTTTGCTTATCGTCGCATGCCCTTTGGGTTATGCAATGTACCCGCTACATTTCAGCGGTGTATGATGAGGATCTTTTCAGACATGGTTGAAAAGTTCTTGGAGATCTTTATGGATGATTTCTCCATTTTTGGTGACTCCTTCGACGAGTGTTTACGACATCTTGACGCTGTTCTTACCCGCTGTAGGGATAAGAACCTAACTTTGAATTGGGAGAAGTGCCATTTTATGGTACGAGAGGGCATTGTCTTAGGACATGTCATCTCCCAAAACGGCATAGAGGTTGATAGAGCCAAACTTGAAGTCATCTCTAATCTTCCTCCTCCTAAATGCGTCAAAGACATCCGAGCTTTCTTTGGCCAAGCCGATTTTTATAGACGGTTCATCAAGGATTTTAGCAAGATTGCTAAACCTTTGACTCTCTTATTGGCCAAGGACACAACATTTGATTTTGACTCAACTTGCATGGAAGCATTCGAGTCTTTGAAACACTCTCTCATTTCTGCGCCCATTCTTTCATCTCCAGACTGGACGCATCCTTTCGAAATCATGTGCGACGCATCAGATTTTGCCATTGGTGCTGTTCTTGGACAGCACATTAATAAAATGCCGCACGTGATTTATTACGCTAGCCGTACATTAAATGAGGCCCAACTAAACTACACAACAACAGAAAAAGAGTTTTTAGCAGTTGTGTTTGCACTTGAAAATTTTCGGCCTTATTTAATCGGCTCTCCAGTCATTGTGTATACAGATCATTTAGCTCTTCGCCACCTTTTTGCGAAGAAGGATGCTAAGTCGAGGCTAATACGTTAGATCCTCCTGCTACAAGAGTTTGACCTTGTCATAAGGGACAAAAAAGGATGTGAAAACGTAATAGCCGATCACTTATCACGACTTCCTTCTTCGCCTACACTTGAACTTCCTATCACTGGTGTTTTTCCCGATGAGCAACTCTTAACCGTTTCTTGCGAACATGGTTCGCTGATATCGTCAACTACTTAGCCACCGGCTTGATACCTAAAGATTGGTCGAAACAAGATAAACATCGATTCTTGTCCCAAGTAAAGCATTTTTACTGGGATGAACCTTATCTTTTTAAATACTGTTCCGACCAAATCATTCGTCGGTGTGTACCGGAAAATGAGGTTAAGAGTGTGCTGTCTTTTTGCCACGATCAAGCATGTGGCGGTCACTTTGGCACGAAGAAGACAGCTGAAAAAATCTTGCAGTGTGGTTTCTATTGGCCATGACTCTTCAAGGATGCATATGAATACTGCAAGACATGCTCCCGGTGCCAACACTTGGGCCGGATATCGCGGAGAAACGAAATGCCGCTCCAACCAATTTTGGTTGTGGATATTTTTGATGTTTGGGGTATAGAATTCATGGGACCATTTCCCAATTCTTTTGGGAATGTTTATATTCTGTTGGTTGTTGACTATGTTTCAAAGTGGGTCGAGGCTGTGCCTAACCGAACGAATGACAATAAGGTTGTCATTCGATTTCTGAAAGAATACATCTTTTCTCGATTTGGGCACCCTCGAGCGATTATAAGTGATAATGGTTCTCACTTTTGCAATAGGACTTTTGAGTCCTTAATGCGCAAATATTCTATAACCCATAAGTTGTCAACGCCATACCATCCCTAAACATGTGGGCAAGCCGAGTTTTCAAATCAGCAAATCAAGCAAATCTTGGAGAAAACGGTGTCTAAAAACCGTAAAGATCGGTCCCTCAAACTGATCGATGCACTATGGGCTTTCCGTACTGCATACAAGACCGATCTTGGTATGTCTCCATACCGGCTTGTTTACGAGAAGGCTTGCCACCTCCTAGTAGAAATTGAGCACAAGGTATTTTGGGCTATCAAAGAGTTGAATTTATCTTTAGGAGATGCGGACAGCAACCGAAAGCTGCAATTAAATGAACTAGAAGAGCTGCGGGACGAGGCGTATGATAATGTTGTAATTGTTAAGAACCGAACTAAGGTGTTTCACGATAAACACCTTTTGCGAAAGACTTTTGAACCTGGTCAACATGTTTTACTCTATGACACTCGGTTACATTATCACCCCGGCAAGCTCCATTCTAGATGGAAAGGGCCATATGTTGTTCGCACCGTTTATCCGTACGGTGCTATTGATCTTGAAAATTCTGAGGACGGTACTTTATTCAAAATGAATGGACATCGATTGAAACCGTTCCTCACAGCGGACCCATCGGAGGAGCTCCTGTTTTTGCAGAATCCGATTTACACCGATTAATTTTCCTCCACTTTCACCCCCAAATTTCCAATAAATTTTTCCAAAACTTTATTTCAAATAAGTTTGGGGGTGTGTATCATTTGTAAATATGTTAATAAGCAGGACATTGCTGGCATTTTGACCCTCTTGGTGCAGCATGACAGTGAGGACACTGTCCAGTTTAAGTTTGGGGGTATGCTCGGTACGTCTTCTTCCTTCGCATTCATATGTATATTTTTGCATTTGCATATTTATTTGAAAACTCATAAAAAATTTTAAAAATTCAAAAATTATAAAAATTATTGTATTCAATTTTGGCCATATCTAACGTGGGTTTGACAAATAGGTTAACTGGCTACGAACAACTAGATCTTAGACTGAGTAAATTGAAAACCCTAAAAATAACCTTATTTAAAGATTAACGGTAGAAAGTATATGTCTTTGTAGTTTATTTAGAAATAGACAAATTTTGAGTTCACTTTTTGGGCTAAGTTGAAATAAAGGAAAAATATTGATATTCTTATTAGAGTATAAGTTTGAAAACCAATTCCTAGCTTAAGTCTAGATTCTGAAAATGTATACCCTACAAATTGCACAATCACGCACCTTGAAACTTGGAATAGTAGAAGAGACCTTGAAATGCTCTTGTCTAAAGTCCTTAGTACGAAGAAAATAAAAAAAAAGGAGAATAAAGAAAAAATGAACACTGGTCTTTGGGATTACTCAAGGCTGCAAAAATAGAAAAAAAATATTTAGCGAGGGCGCTTCATCACCTAATGTCTTAGACCAACTGGTTTGGGAGTCACTGCTAAAAGCCTTAGATGTTGCAAGACTAGGAATTACGCCTTAAAAGTGCAAACATATCTTGTAATCGGTTGTTGGTACCTCAAGAAGTATTAACAGTCGCATGAAGGATGTGTAAGCAAAAATTCATTAAGTATTCACCAGTTAATATTTTGGACAACGGACAAGAGTATGATTGCTTGATTTGAATTTCTAAGTGTAGGGGTGATTTATACACACGCGTGGGGATATATGATTAGAGTTGAGATAAGAGAAAGGAATGAAGAATAGAACTTGTATCTTTAGTAGAGTTGATAGAAAAATTCCTAAATGGAGATGGAACCTTGGAAGGAAAACTTAAGAAATGCCGAAAGCTGAGTGAGTCTATCGAACATATATAATCTTAAGTAAAATAATGAGGAAGTGTGAAGAATATGGGTGGATAGTTTACAAGTCGACGATAATAGAATTCCTTGTTAGAAAACCTAATTGGAGAATTAAAGTTAATGAGCCAAATTAATAGGATTTTGTGGGTAGTATCCGCTGAAAACCCTCAGGAGACAACACTCCTCCTACTAGGGACACCTAGAGGTTTAACGGCTTGTTGCACGTGCTCAGTGCAATCGTGTTTCCCTGCGAAAGTGCGGTTAAGTTTTTTGTCGAGAATAAAAAAATAAGTTTGCCCGAGGACGAGCAAAAGATAAGTTTGGGGGTATTTGTTCATACCATAATATTGCATTATTATATTCCCCATTCTTATTCGTTTTATAAATAAACAGGTGCTTTTGACGCATGTCTGCTACATATTACAGGATACAGGTTCTTGGAGTGAAAACAGTGAAAAAGACAAAAGTTGATACAAAAGAAAGACCTTTGACCAACAAGTAGAAGGATCCTAGTCAAGCCTAAAAGAAGAACAGTTCGCAAAGGTACAAGGCAGCGCAAGGTCCAAGATTATAAAGCGAACGGTTAAAAGTCCACTGCAAATTGTTCACTGAAAATCTGGAAGAAAACCAGAAGCTAAATTGAGAAAAGATATAAAGAAGTAGAATGACCAAATATCCCAGAACCAAGCCCAAAAGTTTCAGAAGCCAAATCCACTTTTTGGCCGCGGAACCGCGGCCAAACCAGGCCTCGGGCCGCGGTTTCGCGGCCATCTGATGCACGTGTCGGTGCAGATTTCTCCTGGCGGTGCGTCGGTGCTTTTGTTGGGATTTTTCGGGGGTATATCTGTAATAGCACATATGCGAGCAATTGTAACCCTAATTTTCCCATTCCCTATAAAACTGTATTCTAAAGATTGTATTAGGATGCCCATTTTCAATAAATAAAAATTCAGATTCTTTTGAAGATTTAAAAGCATCAAATCTGTAAGTTCATCCTTTTATTTTCTGTTTTAGTTGATAATTAAATTCTTGCAATAGATTAAGTCATTCTTTGCCCTAGCTTTAGAATTAAATTCTTGCCTTCGATTAATTAATCTTTTTCCCTAGTTTAATCTAGTGTAAAATCTTTTAACCTGCAGTAGGTAATTAATCCATTAGATCTAAAAAAATACACATAATAAAAATACTGTTTTTAATAGATCCCCTAATGAGCGAGTAATTTCCTCGCTTGTTAGGGTTAGGAATAAGGGAGGGATTGAGAGATGAAGATCTCTCATCTCTTTCGTGCCCAATCAAATATAGAAATTAGAACTTCATGCATGCATGCATGATCCGCTCCTTACGGCACCCTACCCACGAGATAACGGTGAAACCGTAGTATAAAGGACCGGACATGCATGGCTTCCATGAAGGTTAAAGCAATTATTAGGAAAGGACGGATAAGGATCTAGAGGAAGAAACTTCGTTTCTTCCCAATCATCCTAATCCCCTTTACTAATAATTGCTATAACTCCTAAAAGATTAAATTGAGGGCATTGAAAGAGGTGTGAAATTTAAGAGGTGTGAAATTTAATCTTATCAAACTCCACCTTAGACCTAATCCTAGCAAGTTTCTTAATCATCGTACAACTTAGTTTTTAGATTCAATTAAAGGACCAAACAACCATTGGAATTAGCTCGTAAGAACACTTAGGAAAATTACACATCCCTGTGGACCGACCCGTACTCACCGGCTAGCTACAAAGCGACGCCGTTCTTGATTGCGGTAAATTATCTTTGATCGTTAAAAACCTACACTAATCAAGTGGCCAGTGACCCGTCGAAGCGCGGCTTTCCTCCTTCTCGGATGCCATATAGACAATGTGCACCACCATGCCCCCAGACTTGGGGCATTTAGATTCAGTGTCTTTGCGATTTGCCAAAGACGCAGGGATCTTCTCCGACCTCCTTCTTTTTTGAGCGGTCGAAGTTGAGGGGGCCGTTGTAGTAGGCACCCAAGTAGCTGCTGCTTTTTCTGGCTTGACAGAGTAGTCCTTCTCCTGCCGAACCTTCATCTTTTTTTGTTGGCGGAGATAGTCTTCATCCAGTACAGAGTCTTGGACTTGACGCCAGACCTTCTAAATTTTAGATGACAGCCATTGAGGGGGCTGCTCCAGCTTCACCTTTAGGGCATTATCCAAAGGTGTAGGAGATTTTTTCAATATAGCAGTTGGCGAGTTTTTGTGCACCCTTCTTAGCGGTTCAAAGCTATTCCCGGTCGGAACAGCAGCATCGATTTCCACCATCGGAGCTGGCGGAGTTAGCCCAGAGGAGGAGTTGCCCCCAGCCTTCCTTACCCGGCGCCAGTGACGACGGCGAGCATGTCGTGCGATTGGAGTTAGTTTAGCCATAGGGGTGACCTCCTTATGCCCCCTGTGTTGGTCAGAATTCGCTATTATCAGCTTTTTAAAGGACGACGTCTGTTGAATGGGGACGACCAACCTATCAAAAGGGGACTTCCGAGTAGGGGAAACAACCTTGGTGATTTCTCCTGGAACGGGAACAGAAATAGTCAGTCTTGTGAAGATCGACCCTTTGGCAGGAGAAACTGCCTTGGCGATTTTGGGAGCAGGGATGGCTACCCGCTTCGGGATAACGCCTTCTGGTATTACAGGCTTTTTCATGGGCCAGTTGGAGCCCTGGCCTAGTCTGTTAAAATCCGAGGCAGTGGAGTTGGGCGACCCGTTGAGAGGGGCCGCAGTAGTAGCAAGCCGATCGAATACCGACTTCTTTAGAGCTTCTTGCGACGACAATGGGGCATTGAAGCTCATTGGTGGGAGCATAGTCCCGAAGAATAGTCCAGTGGTAGCTTGAGTTACCCGCTCCACTGGCATCTTGAAAAGGGAGGCCGCTTGGGGCCCGTAAGTCACTCCTCCAGTAAGGACGGAGTGAGAGTTGCAGTTGCAGTTAGTGCAGTTTGAAGCCATCGATCTTCTGTTTTCTGCACGGAGCAAGATACCAAATCTAAGTACCTCGAATCCACAGGCAACTACAGCAAACCGCAATTCGTTCGCGAACACGACACACGAAGCGTGGAGTGGAAAGAGGAAGATGTCCCACCGGGCGTGCCAGAATCTGTTCCCCGCCGAATCACGCGGCGGAGACGCGATAGACGTCTTGCCTGAAATTTGGGGCAGATGCTAATTGGAGCTATCCGTCCACCTCTCCGAAGATGCCAAGTTGATTTATGGCACCATGTATCGAAGGTTTAAACGGATGCAGCCGATGTAACAGACTTCGTCAGATTCCCCCTCGTTCGAGGGGTTTTGATTGTGGGGACGCTCTTCCCTGCAGGCGCAAGCCCTTGCAGTTAATTACACTACCGCATCGCGGTAACAACTTTCTCCTTCTCCAGATGGTCACTTCATGTCGTGGGTGTTTGTTTTGTTTGTGGTTGCCCGTGAATTGTATATGGAGACTAATTTATGTTGTCGACCGTAGGACGTGGATTAGTCCAAATTTGTACTTTCTTAGATTTGGGTTCGGAGTTTTGGTTTAAGGATACGTTAGTCTTATTTTGGACTAAGATCAACTTAAACGTTTGTTAATGATACGTTAGTCTAATTTTCAGACTAAGATCGACTTAACGGGATCGTTTAGATCCAACAAGAGAGCATTTGGGCTCTATTGTTTAGTTTAGAGACATTGCGGTCGATTTTCCAGTTTAGAGGCATTGTGATCCATGGAATGTATGGCCGTCGGGGATCGTCACCTCTCTGACGACATTGAAGGATTACAACGACGGATATCAGAGGAGTTCAGAGATGTACCCTCGAACCGGGTATAAATTGATTGGGAGAGCGGTTGTGCTCAGTTCAATTTAAATTGAGGACTGATGGCCAGAATTGGGCTAAGTCCATTTGAAAATGTTCAACATTTTATTCATGTTTTGCCTATTAGGCTTTTGCTTGGGCTCTGTCCTTTTACAATGCATAGCATTTATATTTGGCCTGTTAGGCTTTTACTTGGGCTCTGCCCTTTTACAATGCATAGCATTTAAATTGGTCTGATAGACTTCACTTGGGCTCTGCCCCTTTTTAATAATGCATAGAATTTTAGTGGTCTGACAGTGCGCCACGTGGCTTGTCAGGCGCTTTGCGCCAATTAAAGAGCGCAAGCCGCATGTGGAGGTGACACGTGTTGTGCTTTGCTGAGCTCAAGTCTGTTAGCGCAGTGCGCTGCGCCAGTGCAGTGCGCTGCTGACACGTGGCGCGCTCTAGTGCAGTGCGCCAATCCAAGAGCGCAGTGCGTTATATTTAGAAGCGCAAGGCGCAGATTGTTTTGTGTCTGACACGTGGCGTGCTCTGGTGCAATGCGCCAATCCCAGGAGCGCAAAAGCGCATTTCAAAAGTGCAAGACACTGTCCACTAGCGCAGAGCGCATCATGATCAAATTAGATCAAAGAAACAATTTTTTCTTGTTCTAAAGAGGTTCTACCTCAAGATTCAAGAACCAATGGTTCATCAAAAGACTGTGCCTTTATATAGATCAAAAGATCTAGGGGTGAAGTAAATTACTTCTTTATTGTTTTTGTGATTAGATCTTTATGATCTTTTTCTTTTTATTGAAGATCTTGATCTTGTTCTTAGATTTTTGATCTTTTTAGAAGAAATTCTTCTTTTTTAATGAGATGGTTTAATCTCTGTTCTTCGAGAATCAAATTCTTTACCTTGAAGAAGATGATATTCTTTCTTCAAAGGCTTGCCTTTCAAATTTTTCAGAGTTCTCACTTTTTTCTATCTCTGTATTTGTGTATATCTGAGACTTGGAGTCTGGGGGCCTTTATATAGGGCCAATTGGTTTGTTGAGTTAGTTACAGAGATCTTTCTCTGATTGATCTGGGGATATTCCCCCACCGTTGGATCTTTGATCCTAAGACCTCTGTTTTACAGAAGATAATCTTCTTATTTTAATAAGGTTGAAAAGATTTTTCTAGAATTTTAATTCTAATTAATTAAATAATTTATTATTTAAATTCCAGTGCTGGCGCAACTGGCGCCAGCGCACCTGCGCGTGACACGTGTCGCGCAGCGCAACTGTGCTAGCGCACCTGCGCTGACACGTGTCGCGCAGCGCAACTGCGCTAGCGCATCACTGTTTGACACATGGCGCGCAGCGCAGAGCGCAAGTTATCTGAAGCGTTGCTTCTTTTATTTAAAATTTGAATTTTAAAACAGAGCCTTGCTCTGATTGGGGGTGCACTGTCTTGGGCGTAGCGCTCCTTGCGCTGGCGTGTCTGCTTTTGACATGTGGCGCTCTGCGCGCAGCGCAAGGGATCTGAAGCGTTGCTTCACCTTTTGAATTTTGAAATTCAAACAGAGCTTTGCTCTGATTGGGAAAACAATGGGTTTCCAGCATACGGGTCGGGTCGGATGTAAACACGGATACCTATTACACTATTCGCACCCAAAACACAATAAATCAAGAAATAGCCATAAATAAAGAAATAACCAAAATAGAACTGGTATAAATGAACTAGGGTGTTTCATTATACCCAACTACAAAAAGAATTTCGTCCTCGAAATTCCCGGAACAAGAAAAGAAAAACAAACATGAATCTAGGAAAAGAGGTGTGGAAACTTCTGTCGAATCTCTTCTTCTCGTTCCCAAGTCGATTCTCCGTGCGAGCGATTCCCCTATGAAACAAGTACGAGAGGGATAACCTTATTCTTGAGGACTTTTTCTCTTCGATCAACAATCGACATCGGTCGTTCCTCATAGGTCAAATCCTCCCTTACAGTCAGCTCTGAATGATCTAGCACGTGCGTCTCATCTCGAACATACTTATGGAGTTGAGATGCATGAAACAGGTCATGAACACTCGCCAAAGATGGTGGTAAAGCCAATCGATAAGCCATTTCTCCAACACGCTCAATAATATCGAAAGGCCCTACGAATCGAGGACTAAGCTTGCCTCGACTCCCAAAACGAATCGCTCCTCTAGTCGGTGATATCTTCAAGAATACAAGATCACCAACAGCGAACTCTAGAAGTCTTCGCGATGTATCAGCCTAACTCTTCTGCCGATCTTGTGCTACCTTCATGTGATTTCGGATAGTATTAACCTTCTCCTCGGTTTGCACGACCAAATCCGGTCCCTCTTCATTCTCCAACATCGTCCCAACAGACGGGTGAGCGACACTTGCGACCATATAATACTTCGAATGGATCCATCTGAATAGTCTCCTGAAAATTGTTATTGTACGAAAACTCCACCAAGTGTAGATGATCCTCCCATGAACCCTTGAAGTCTAACATGCAAGCTCTCAACATATCTTCAAGTGTTTGGATCGTTCTTTCTGACTGGCCATCTGTCTGGTGATGATAAGCAGTGCTAAACTTCAATTGCGTCCCCAAACTTTCCTGTAAACTTCTCCAGAAGTGCGATAAGAATCGGTTATCACGATCGGAAACAATGCTCACAGGTACTCCATGCAATCTTACAATCTCCTGCATGTACCGCTCTGCTAACGCTTCCGTCAACTGACCTACTCGAAATGGTATGAAATGAGCTGCCTTGGTCAATCGATCAACAATCACCCAAACTGCATTGTTGCCCTTTGGACTCCGCGGTAGAGCTGTCACGAAATCCATGGTTATATGTTCCCACTTCTATTGAGGAATCGGAAGTGGTTGCAATAAACCAGCTACTCTTTGATATTCAGCCTTAACTTGCTGACACACCAAGCACTTCGCTACAAAGCGGGCAATCTCCATTTTCATGCCTTCCCACCAGAAATGTTGTCGTAGATCACGGTATATCTTCATGCTTCCTGGATGTACGAAATATGCGGAACTGTGCGTCTCCTTCATAACTTCTTCGCGAATGTCTCCTTTCGGCACATACAAACGGCTACCATAACACAACGAACCATCTTTATAAATCAACAAGCCCGTTCGAAGTCTTGCTTCAACCTGTTCTCGAAACTTCTGCAATCTTGGATTGTGCGACTGCGCTGCTTTAATATTATCGATCAATGATGACTGTATTTGCAGCTGCATCAACTGTCCCGAAGAATGCAGTAACACGATCTCCAACTCGAATCTCAAAACAATTATCGATAAGCTCCTTCTGTGCTGTCAACATCCGAATTGCTGGCAACCGACTAAGCGCAACCGGCACTACATTAACTTTCCCCGGATGGTACTTAAGATCAAGATCATAATCAGCCATCAGCTCCAACCATCTACGCTGCCTCATGTTGAGCTCTTTCTGTGTGAACACGTACTTTAGGCTTTTGTGATCGGTGAATACTTCGATCATTTCGCCCAATAAGTAGTGTCTCCAAATCTTCAAAGCGAAAATCACTGTTGCTAGCTCCAAATCATGAGTTGGGTAATTCTTCTCATGGGTCTTCAACTGTCTCGATGCGTAAGCTATGACCTTCCCATGCTGCATCAAAACACATCCCAAATCTTTTGCCAGATGCGTCGCTGTGAATCACCAATCCTCCGGAACCGTCTGGTACGGTCAAAATAGGAGCGGTTATCAATTTTTGCTTCAACGCCTCAAAAGCTGACACACAACTATCCGTCCAAACGAATGGTACTTCCTTCTGCGTAAACTTGGTTAAAGGCTCAGCCAATCGAGCAAAATTCTGCATGAATCTTCTGTAATATTCTGCAAGTCCTAGAAAACTTATGATCTCCGCTACATTCCTCAGAATCGGCCAATCTTGAACTGCTGCAATCTTCTCAGGATCAACGGCGATTCCATCTCCGGATACGACGTGACCCAAAAACTTCACTTCTTCAAGCCAAAACTCGCACTTGCTCATCTTTGCATACAAACTTTCTTGCGTCAACGTTTGCAGTGCGATCTTCAAGTGTTCTGCGTGCTCCTCTAGGCTCCTCGAGTAAACCAGAATATCATCGATGAACACCACTAAACTGGTCTAAGAACGGTGAAAAGATTAGATTCATCAAGTCCATAAATATCGCCGGTGCGTTTATGACTCCGAATGGCATCACTAAATACTCGTAATGTCCATATCGAGTTCGGAACGCAGTCTTGCAAATATCCTATGATTTAGCTCGAACTTGATGATATCCGGATCACAAATCCAGCTTCGAGAATACCCTCGTGCCACTGAGTTGCTCAAATAATTCGCCAATGCGAGGGATCGGGTACTTGTTCTTAATAGTCACCCGGTTTAATTCTCGATAGTCGATGCACATCCTCCTTGTGCCATCTTTCTTCTTGACTAGAAGAACTGGAGCCCCCCACGGTGAATTGCTGCTGCGAATCCAACCCTTCTCTAGCAATTCGGTAACCTGCTTCTTTACTTCTTCCAACTCCACTGATGCCATCGGATAGTACGCCATTGAGATTGGCGCTGCATCAGGGACAAGATCGATCGCGGACTCCATATCTCGTTTTGGCGGTAAACCCGAGATGTCCTTGAACACGTCCATGAACTCTAGAACTACAGCTGGCGCTATCTCTTTATCAACTTCCATCGACGAAAGAACGGTGCTTATCGGCCTAGACCTAAACTCGACTGGCCCAACAGAACTGCTACCTCCAGCAAATACAAACTCCGGATGTCCGGGAATCTGGAAATCACTTTCTTTGCCCTACAATCAATATGAGCGTGGAAAGTGCCGAGAAAATCCATTTCCAAGACAACATCATAACTTCCGGTATCAATCACCAAGAAATCTGCAATTAACTCTCGTCCGCAGATAACAACTGAACAATCCTTGCACTCACTACTAGATATGATTTTCCCGTTCCCAGTGTATATGTCCCAACAACAAGGCAGGATTGTGCAAGCAATCGAGTGTGCAACAATACACTCGGACGGCATACAACAATGGGATACACCAGAATCGAATAGTGCTAATGCGGAAGAATCATGAACAAGTAGGATACCAGAAACGACTTCCTCCGAAATCAAGATATTGAAGAAGATAAGCACGGTAAACATGATTCAAGCTGGTGATAAAACATGAACTGGTAAGCAATGAAACCGAGAGAATGAAGGTAAAATAACAACCATAAAACAAGGGGATGAATCAAGAATATGACTCCAAGTTACTTAAATTGAGTATCGCATTGTAACCATGCTGCAGTTCATGGGTACAATCATATAACTCTGTTCAAGTCGCTCAAATCCTAGTGTCAGAATCGAAGGAATGGGAAGGGAGAAACAATAGAACCAAAAGGATTTCAAGCTGAGATGCAAAGTCATACCATCTCGTCAAGGTAAAGGGTCAAGAGAAAGATATGATTCAAGAATCACGACAACAATGTGGCAGGACATGTTCCTAATTACGAGTTTTCTGATTCGTGTATTGGGTTCAATACCCAACTACAAAAGAATCAATCCCGATTAACCTAAATCCTATGGCTCTAATACCAAACAAATCCTGTCACGCCCCAGATCCCAGAGTGCGCTAAGATCGGCACGTGACAGAGCCAACCATGCTACCTGTGGCTAGAAAACATCCCTCCATAATCACATTACGGCTGTCTATAAGATATCAAGAACAGTAAAATAAAATAAACTATCCAGTACATGTCTATATGCCAGAATAAACGAGTCAAGAAATATAAATGCGCGGAAGCAATAAATCCAATAAACAATAACATCTGGAAAGTACGTCCCAAATATGGGCTCACATCAGGAAATGAAAATGCTGAAAGAAAACTAAACTAAACTAAACTAAACACCAACATGCTCCTCACTGTTCGACCTGTCGGCTAAAGTACTTCTGGTCGGCCTGTGGAAGAGATAAAGGATCTGGGCCATGCAGAACCCAGACGTCAGTGCGTCGTAATATCAAATAATGGAATATAACCAGGAGGTAACAAGATATGCAGGCATGAATTATAAACAGTATAACGAGTAAATGGATGTGAATCAGTGCAGTGTAGAGATGTACGTGAAGTGCAGCGAGTAATCTAAACTGTTCTACTGGGTTATCTATTCTAAAGTTAGTCGAAATCAATTGATGTACTCCTCATATAACTCAAAGAATATGTCCCGTTACAATCCCGAGACCACGGATCAAGATATGTGAACCAAGAATGGTTCTGTCCCGTTACCCCCCGGGATCATGGACCAAGTTGTAAGAGCCACGAATGAATCTGTCCCGTTACCCCCCAGGACCACGGACCAAGAAGAATCACGGATGATTATGTCCTGTTACCCCCCGGGACCACGGATCAACTAATATTCTTTTAAGTTACAGTCGGTTACACCTTTGATTTCCACATACCCCCAAGTTATGTGTTTTAGTCAGTTATTGATAAACATGAAACTAATGCCAATACAGGATCAACCAGGTACAGTTTTTGTCTGAATAGACAACAGGATATGTCCGTCGGGACAACCAGTCAGGATTGTCGGCATTAGTAACAAGATCAGGAATCAAGTCAGGCAGTGGTACATCAGGTCATGTCAGGTAGTGCACAGTGTATCAAATGGATGCTTGAAATAAAACTGTAGCAAGTACGGATGCACGATAAAATACGGATGCATAAGTGTTTAATCAGGGATTACATCTACAACTCCATGATTACATAAGATGCACAGTATCAAGCATGGGGTGCTAATATAACGGTAACATGATATAATATGATATGGCATGCAACTAGATATATAATCAATAACACGGATACGAATGGTTATCGGAAGAACGGTAAAACTGTAATATGGATGTGAAATGCAATGAACATGTAATAATTCTATACCTATAGATGTAAAATACGTTGCATAGCCTGTAGCGAGATAAAATTGCATGCGACTAGATATGCAATAAGCTGTAAGGATGCGAACAGATATCGTAAAACAGTAAAACGGTAACAGGGGTGCATAACTGAACAATATGAAATATTATTATTTACATGAATGTAAAACATAGTAATATAGCATGTAGCAAGATAAACTTGTCTGATCGGATCTCACAACGGGATGCGTACGCTGCGTCCAACGTCGGGTAAACGTCGCAATGTACACACGCGCGCACGAGACAGGACCAGGCAAAGCAAGAAGGTGATCACGTTGGCCGGGAACTTCCACTGGGTCATCCGAATCATCGGCGACGGCACGGCTCCGGCGGCGACCGGAAAACCAAGGATCAAGAAAGTCGAGAGGAGAAAAGGAGAAGAAGAAGAAAGCTGGGGTTCTTCTGGTATGGCTCTGGGTTTGGGAAAGAGAAGGCGGAGGCGAGGGGCGACGACACGGTCGTGGGTCACCGACGAGGCAGTGGGTTTCTTGAGTTCTCGTCGGGTGTGCAGGGGTCGGGATTGCTCGGTTCAGGGGAGAGGAAAGAGGGAGGTAATGTGGAAGGAGAAGTGGTGGTTGCGACGGGGATGGTGACGAGAGGCGACAACAGCGAGCAATGGGCGACGAGCGCGACGCGCGTGGGTTCAAGTTCGCGCGCGGGACAAAGAGAAGAAGGGCGATGATAATAGGGAGAGGGGGAGGTGACGGGATCTCGTAATGAATTGATTACTGAATATATACAGTAGAGAGAGAGAGGGAGCTGGTAAGATTCTAATATAATAGATTTAGGATTTTAAAATATATTTTTGGTTAAGAAAATTCTAAACGTTGAATATATATATATATATATATATATATATATATATATATATATTTAAAAGAATTATATTATAAGAATATAATATTAGTTAAAACTGAGATTTTGGAAAATACAGAGTTACTCCAAAATATGCCCAGGTTAGGTCTAAAATCACGGTTTGAAAAAACGGATAACATGCGTGTCAACCAAAACCAAAATAGGATAACCGGGTAACGAAAATGCATACCTCCAAGAACGGATACACGTAGCGTGCACGTAGCTATCCAAACGAGTCCGTTTCACTGAACGAAACGAGAACAAGATGTACGACTGCTACAACAGAGTTAGGGGTATGATGCGGACCATGCTAGATATTTTTAAAATATTTTATTTGACTTTATATGTTATACTGAAAAAACGCAGATATCAGATATAATACAGTTATACAACATAAAAGTGCACGGATTCTCATAACTAGCCGGGATAAAACATAAACATGAATCAAGATGGGTTTCCAGAATGCGGGTCGGGTCGGATGTAAACACGGATACCTATTACACTATTCGCACCCAAAACACAATAAATCAAGAAATAGCCATAAATAAAGAAATACTCAAAATAGAACTGGTATAAATGAACTAGGGTGTTACAATATCAGGAGAAGATATCCAGCTTTTATTAAATTGCAGTGGAAAATCATACGAAAAAGAGAAGCATGATATTGAATAGAATCATATTGCCAAGGGTTCTGAAAATAATCATTTAAAAAACCACTCTTAGAAATAACATTTCCATGCAAGTCATTCATAACGAAAGTCATTCATAATAAGCGAGCATTCAACATTATTAACCACAGAAGAATTAATAAAAACAGTATATTGCTTGAAAGTAATCTCTTCTGGAGAAAGAACATGTAGAATAACCTTATTAGGTATGTCATCTATGTCCAAGATTTTGACAAGCAATTTAAAATATATGTTCTCATCCTTAGAATAAATATTATGCTTCACATGAATAGGCGTATCAAAAGAAGACACAATATTTGAGATATCAAAGGCTCTCAGACCATAGATGTTGAGGCAAATTAGAAAAAGGAATCCCAGCAGTTAAGCATTTAGGAACAAAGGCACGGTCAAGATCTTCAGACCAAGGCTTAATCCAAAACTTGCAATTATCTCCAGAAATAGGACTTTTGTTGGATGCAGTAGAAAGGGTAAGCTTGCAGGGAAAACCAACGACCTGCTATCAGTAATATGCTTAACATCCCACAAAATATGATCTCCCCACAACAAGGAAGAAAGAATATTGGCTACGGAATTAGCATTTAAAATTAAGCCCTGATCACTATCAACAATAGCAAGTTTATCAAGAATATCTTTTCTAAACAATGATTTGCAAACATGATTAGTAAAAATATTAGTCTCTTTTCTAGATTTGTTTGGATTATAATCATACAAATTAACAAATCTAGAAAGAGGGGGAAAGTTTTCAGAAGAAGAATCAAAAGAGCTATTTTTTTAAGCTTTATTATCAAAGAAAATTTTAGAACGGGTATAATTTTTAGCTTTATGCCCCAATAAACCACAATCAAAGCACAGGTCTAGAAATTTCTTGCAATTAGCAACTAAGTGATCATAGCTACCACATTAAAAGCATCTTTTATCTTTTTTAAACACCTTAGCATGTAACAAGATAGGTATTTTAACCAAGAAAGCTTGATTATTAGCAACACCATGTCTAAGCATATTAGCTTATGAACAAGACGAGATTATACTTGACTGTGTTCCACTTTCTTGAGTAAAAGTCACATATTTACTGTTATCCTGCTTCAGGACCTCAAGATCTAACTCGTTAGGATGAATACCTTCCAAGTATGAACATCCAAGAGTTTGATTTCGATCTCCTAGATTTATGGACGCAGATCCAATAAATCTTGTGGATGGATGATGCTTTCGCCTCAAGATTTGTTCCGCTTTCAATCTTGCCTCATAGTATTTAGGATTTCCTCCAACGGAAACCCTAATTTCAACAAGACGAGAAGAAGAAGGGGGAAGGGGAAGAAGAGGCGAAACCGTGGAAGAAGTGGAGGGTTACTGAGCCCAATTTAGGGTTTCCATCGACGTAAGATCCAGATCAAGATTTAGGGTTCCCATCGACCCAAGATCCAAATCCAGATTTTAGGGTTTCCATCGACGCATGAGCCAGTGTTTGTTTGTAGGACGGGCATAGGAGTGGTCTGGTCGGCCACTGTAGGTACTTTCTTGTGAGTTTTGTGACACGTCATCTGTCACGTGTCATGATCTTGGGGATCACCGATATTGAGCATCATCAAGAAGATGAAAGGGGAGAGTAATTGGATCTAGGGTTTTCAAGTGGCGATGAAGGAGGGGGGAGAGGAGGATTGAAGTTAGGGTTTTCGAATGAAGAAAGAGAAAAATTGCCGCCTCGAAGCTCCGCTTCCAAGAGAAAAATCGTCATTACAGTAAAAGCTATCTTACTTACACAAGTTTCATCTCTCTGTGGGAGAGATCCTCGGTAGAGGTGATCCTTTACCTCTTCCACGGACTTATACATGTACCGAGTGTTAATACGGGAAAAGTGAACTTCTGGGTCTAGTACCAAGGGGGTCGCATCAAGTAATCCTTTCTCTCTGGTTCTCTTACAAAACAGCTTCTTGGACATTTTGCTATGAGTTATCATCACAACCATGGCAAGATACCAAAAAAGATTGTACTCCATTTTTTCTTGATGAAGGCTTGTGGAACAATTCGGGTTAGCAAGGTTTCTAGACGAAGTTCTTAGGCCGGAAGTACACCGAACTGTATCCATTACAGTAAAAGGAACCATTATATAGAGGAATAATAAAATGTCTTCGGGTGGGGTTGGGGGGGGAAGAAAAAGAGGGAAATAGTTCTATAATATAGGATACAAAAAATGAGAAGATAATAAAAGAAATAGAATATTGAGCTACACGTTTAAAATTGATGCTTGATCTAAATAGGAGAACCTAAATCAGTGAACAATCAATAATCGGAGTAATCGCTCGGAAGAAGGATACTAGCCATGATGGAGATTGTTGACATATGTCTTGTAGCTGTTCAAATAAACTAGCAAGTATTAGATGGTTTAACCAGACGGCTTGAAAATAGAAAATCGATGTAACCAGTCACATCATGAAGGCATGCACGCACAATTCAAGGTTTTGATTCATGGTTTCGCTAGGACATTCCAGTGTTTATGCTTTTGTAATGGAATCAGGGTGCAGAACTGTTTGATGTGCGAATTTGATGCTCCTATGCTTCATACATTGATTTATTCATTTTCAGGCAAACTTGCAAGTTTACTTTGTTGTATAGTGTGGATCTGTGACAAACATTTACTGTAAGTCATAACTCAAAATGAATGAACAGATATGGCACTGGTTGCAAATATTTATGAACTCTTTTTGAAGAAAATGGAAAGAAATTCTAAATATTGATTTGTTTCCCAAATCATAATCCATAAAAGAAATTGCATGTGATTTTTGGGATGTGCAATGAGAATTTGATGGAGTAACTTTTTTATAATGATTAATTATTATGAAAGCCTCCAGAATTTGAAGTTAAAAACAAACAATTGTAATCGCAATATTGCTTCCGCCTTAAATGTTGTTTAAGATTTAATTTGTGAAGGCAATGCCAATGCCATCCAAAACAAGAGGAGAGACTCAACAACAAGGCAGTATACTGCATTGTGTCAATGTGTCATCTGAGTGTTCGTAATATTCCGAAGAAAGATTCTCGGGAAAGGCCTAAATTGGGTCGGTTACATAAATCCAAACAACCATTTCAGGGCGACATAAATTTTTTTGACACGGACACCAAGCCATCGTGAGTCTAACTGATTATCATCATGTTTCAATTCTTAAATACATGCCCAATAATGCAAGTGGCCCAGGCCACCAAATATTGATGGAATAACTACTCAAACATAAAATATTTTATCAAATTGGAATATTATTAGTTTATTACGATGGGAATCACTTGGGGTATTTGGAGGGAACGTAATAAAAGAATTTTTAGGGGAAAGAATAAATGCTTATATGATGTTGTTTATCAAATTTCAAACTCGATTCTCGGTTGGTCTCATATATATACAGACAAGACGAAGCTTAAAATAAGAAAGAGCGAACCACGGCGGTAGCGAATCACGGCGGTAATAAACCGCCGCAACGCCATGGCGACGCCGTGACAACCATGGGGTCATATACAAATAAGATGCATGTGGTGAGATATGGGCATCATCCCCATGTAGATTGATTGAATATTCTAAACCTCAAGAAATCCATTTGTATTTGTTGAGGGTGGAATCGAAAAGTAGTAAACGGTCAACTATATATATTACAAAAGAAGGCCAAACAAAAGATCAAGGAAAGATAATATGCACGACAGTGATTCTTTGACCTATATGTTCAAAGTAATCTGGCATCTTATAGTTCTTAGGTAGCTAATACTTGCGTGTGGTTATCTTCTATGGGTATTGAAACCAAAACTATATAAAAAAAATTCTATCAGAAACTGTTTGTCTTGGAGTCTAGAGGTATGCAAGCTGCAAGCATGACGGCATGCCAATTGCATACACTTACACGACAACAACTTGATTAAGTTTTATTAGTAGCTGAAAGACTGGATTAAAAAAGTATATATGCATTAAGTTAAGGATTAATGAAAGATATTCTGGGACTCCTAGATGGCATGCGGTAGATTTTGAGTGTTCGATCGGTCAGAACTTATTTAGCTTTATATTTTATATAGTTGGTAATGATTGCTTAATTAATGCATAGAGATAAAATTCTTGCTGAAGGTATAGAGACAAGTTAATTCACAGATTATATTTCCTTGTATAAGACATAATTAAAGAGATTCATTATGTCCTATTTCTGTAACACTGTTTAACCATCATGCTTAAGGTAATGGATTAATTAAGTTGTAATTATGTGTATCAAATAAACTTGACACTTAACCCTTCCTTTCACAACAAAGCAGCTTTTATCATATGGAGGACTTATTTTTTCCATCCACTCCAACTAAATCCTCTTGGCTTCAGCTTCCCACTTGCATCTATTTTGAGGTTCATGCACCTGTCTTGACATTAAAGATTGGAAGCTTTGACCCACATCCCCAGAAAGGGAAATAATAATAAAAAGAAAAGTGGAAATAAGAGGAAAAAATAATTAAAAGCTTTGGTTAGAGTGATGTATTGTTTGGGAGATGGTCTCATTGACAGGGAAAAAGGTGCTTGTTTATCAGAACTGCAATATAGTCATGTTTATCAATTAGTCAAGAAAAATCATATGTAAAATACTCTGGCATTTTTCTTCAGTTTTTTCAATATTTTTCTTGCTATAGCAAACGAAGATCGCGAAATTTTTAAAAATCTTTAAAGAAAAAATTTCCTTCGGCTTTTCAATATTTTGTTTGGAATCACAAAATGTAAAAAAATCCTTTAAAAAAAATTCAAATCCCAACATTTTGCACGCTAGCACACGAATTTGTGAAAAGTTTAAAAATCTCAATTTTTTGTTTATTTCGGTATTCTAATATTTTTCTTGCTATAACATAAGAAAATCAAGATATTTTCAAAAATAAATAATTTTTTGTTTTCTTTGGTTTTTCAACATTTTAGATGATAAAGCATATGAAAATCGCAAAATTTAAAAAAATATAAAAAATTTATGTTTTTTTCCAATATTATGAATGCTATATAGCACGCGAAAATAATGAAATTTTCTAAAAAATCTCCGAAACTTCTATTTTTTCGATTTTTTAATATTTTGTATGTTATAGCACACGTCAATCGCGAAATTTAGAAAAATCCCAAAATTATTTTTTATTCAACTTTTCAATATTTTGCACGCTATCATACGAAAATTGTGTAATTTTCAAAAATCTCAATTTTGTTTTCAACATTTATGGAGTTATCTGTTAAAATATTTTATATGTATCTTAAATAATAATAAATGGATATTTGTGAGTTAATTAGTTTAAATATTTTTCTAAATAAATAGATACTACTAAATATTTGTTGTGAGATATTTTGCAGGTTAAATTGCAGCCAAATCAAATCAATATCAGCAAATAAAATCAAGAGATCAAATCAAATCAAGACCAATAGATTATATCCGCCTAATCGGGTAACTGATTGAGGATTCACGTAACAACGGAGAGATGGCAAGATATTCGGGATATTATGCGATCAAAACTATCCAAATCAACCAGAAGATTGCAGTCAAATATTAAGCTCAAACAGACGTGAAGTGGCGGCCATTTAGCGGCCAACTACATATATATGGCGACCATTTAGCGGCCAAATATCAAGATCCGCAGTTGAATTTTTATGAGCGGTTTCGATTTGTTTATATTTAGGGTTTTTCATTATAAGTTAATAAATAGACGGTCTCTAGAATTACAGAAAGTATCTTCTACCTTAGACTTAATTTCTAGTTACCAAATAAATGTAATTCTTTTCTTTTCATGCATGGTAGAGTAGAAGATCAAGTTCTTAAGTTTGTATTTTTATTTTAATGTTTTTTTGCAATTTATTCTTTTTAGTCTTTCTTTTACTTGCTTTAATTTTTAATCATGGTTCCTTTTTTTTAATTTATGCAATTCTTGTATCTTTAATTTTGGTATGAGTAGTTAAATATTAACATGCCTTGAGCAGGATGAACCTAGATTAGTAAAAAGGTTAATCGTATAAATCATTATTTTAAAAAGATACACTTAAAAGATAAATGTAGATTTTTCTAGATCACTGTGATAGCTTATTTAGCATCGCTCATAACCTATACTTAGTATTAGTAAGATCATATTTAGGTTTAACTTGTATTAGAATATTAAAAATCATGTTTTTATAAGCCTACGAACTAAATAGCTTGATAGGTTATATAGGATCAAAGTCCATATAATCTATACTTTCAAACTAGATCATAAGTTATAAAAATACGAACTTTAAAATTATGATTTATGCAGATTTACTTTATAACTAGTTTAAGAGATTCAACATCCTAGGTATGCCTTTTTATCATTAAATTTAATTAATCTTATTGGCTATTTTAATTTTAAGCAGTAAAAATTATCTCTTTAGATTTTAATTATAAAAACTACATTTTTATTTTTAATCTGATTGAGCAAATACTTAACTAACAGTCTTTCCTATGGGATCGACCCGTACTTACACACTCGCTACAAACACGCCGTGCACTTGCGGTATTATAATTTTATCAACACTTGCTCACATAAAAATCACGATATCTTAAAAAATCCTAAATTTTTATGTTCCCTTCAAATTTTCAGTATCTTGTCTGTGCATACGAAAATTGTGAATTTTTGAAAAATTAATTTTTTTTGTGTTCCTCAAATTTTCAAAATTTTTCATGCTATATAGCATATGAAAATTGTGAAAATCTTAATATTTTCTTTTATTTAGTTTTTCAATATTTTGCTTGTTATGATAACACATTAAGATCGTGACTTTTCAAAAATATCAAAAAAAATTTGTTTTCTTTTGTTTTTTGATATTTCGTTTCTTCCAGCACACGGAAATTGCTAAATTTTTAAAAATCTCATTTTTTTTTAAAAGGTCTTTTCGGTTTACAATTTTTTGTATGCTACATAGCACACAAGAATCATGGAATTTTCAATAATCTCTTAATTTTATGATTTCTTCGGGTTTTTTTATTATTTTGTTTGCTATGCAGAGCATGAAAATTGAAAAAATTTCAAAAATCCAAAAATTTTCTGTTTTATTCATTTTTCAACATTTCGCTTGCTAGAACAAACGAAATTCACAAAAATTTTCAAAAATCTCAAATTTCTTCGTTTGTTCACTATTTTGCATGATATGGTATATTAAAATCGCAAAATTTTCCAAAATCCATTTTCTTCTTTTTTTCGATTTATTTTGCATCCAACATATAGCACATGAAAATCATGAAATTTCAAAAATCTCAGTATTATTTGTTTTCTGTGATTTTTAAATATTTTGCTCATTATAACATATGAAAAAAGGTCTTTTTTTCAAACCATAGCAATTTTTAATTAAATTTAGTAAAATAGGATACTAAAATTTATAATTAGCAAAATACGGCATTTTGGGCCACGTCAGCGTGGCCCTTTTTTTTGAATTTATTTTGTGGGAAAGCGGATTCTCAAGATTTGCTTTCCCACAAATATATGGGAAGGCAGATTCTAAGGATCTACCTTCCCATATTTATTAGGAAAGCGGATTTTCCACAATATAGGCCTAGCTGTATGGGATTCATTAAATAGGGAGCCAATAAAAAATTTCCATTACCCAAATATGTAAGAGAATTAAATAAAGGCTGAAAAACAAATTTTATACCGAAGAGCAATCTAGATAAAGGAATATTCCAAGAAATATTCTCTCACATTATGTATGTTATATATACAACACATGATCAAGAACAGAACCCCTCCACACCGCACCCCCACCCCCTACGCCACAAATAATATAATTTGATATAAGATCTGCTACATGAATTGTAGGCACATATACATATGTATTTATTTCCAACTTGGTTCTTCATCACTTTATTGAATCTTCCGGATTTCTATAATTCTTTCACTACTTCCCAAACCCAAAAAAGGGGAATTTATCAAAGCCTTTCATTTCTCTTCCACTCGCTGATACAAAAGTGTCCAAAGTTAACGGGGATTTTGTCACGGTTCAAACCGTGACCAGTTAATCATCACGGTTGTAAAAGAAGTGGTCACTATGCAAACCGTGACCAATTGCAATATGTGGCGGGCCCCACAAAACACCCGTGATCTCTTCTGCCTTTTTCTCCACTAGCTCCTTCTTTCATTTCCCCTTAAAAAAAATTTAGGCGAAATTTCATTCCCATGGGAGATCGATCGATCACCACCGCTTGGACCAGCTCTCGTTCGATCGCCACCGCTTGGGCCACGTCTCCACCGTCTTGAGCACGTTGCCGCCGGTAATCAAAGCCCCAAGGGCCGGCCGCAGGCGAAGCCCTAGCTTCATGGAAGATCGCCGCTAGCTGATTGATCGAGCTCGCCGCAGCCGTAGATCGATGCCACTTTGAGCTTGCCGCCAATCCAAGGTCGCTTGTCACCGCTTTGAGCTCGCTGCCGTTCATCAAAGACAAGTATAAACAGTTAAATTTTAATTTTTTGATTTTATTTCAATTTTTCAAATCGAATTGCAAAAAATATGTTGTTAATGTTATTGTTGCTGTTGTTGTTGGAGGTGTTGTTGTTGGTGGTGGTGGTGCCGGTGAGGGTTTCAGTTGAGGCATGGATATGGTATCTCGATACGGGTTAGGGCCGGTGTAATACCCAGTTCCTTTATACGACAATATCCGTATTTAAATAAAGTGTTGTTTCCAAACTTTGTCCATTTATATATTTTTTTATTTTATTTATTTTCAAAACCCTAACCTATATTTTTTAGCCACATAGTTTTCACTAAACCTCACCCAATGGCCCAAAACCCAAACCCAAACTCTTTTCTCCTTTCTTTTTCCCAACGATCTCTTCTCTTCTTTTATTTCTTTTCAAATTCCCAAATCAAATCTCTCTTTCATTATCTCATTAAACTACATTTAATTCTCCAAATAAATCTCATTGTTCACCATTTGATTTTCCCCTTAACCCTCGTTAATCCCCATAAATTCCCTTTAACACCCAAATCAAATTCTCAATTAAATCCCCAAATTAATCCAATTAAATCCATACTTAATTCAAATTCTCTCTCTCTTTAAACACACTCTCTCTCTCCCTCTCTGTTCACTCACTCTCTCTATCCCACGCTCACTCCCTCCTTCTCTCATCTCAAAAGCCCTCTCCCTCTCGTTTCCCTCCCAAAACTCCACCCAAACCCTACCGGAGCCGCTGCCATCACCTTCGGCTCCCCACCATCGCCTCCGACGACCAATACCGGACCCCTCCTCCACAGCTAGCGCCCTCGCAAGCTCCAGCCGACCCTAAAGCCCTCGCCTCCAGCCGAGCAACCGCCACTGCACCTCGCCATCACCGTTCCCTTCGTCCGCGACCCCCCACTGCCTCCAGTCGAGCCATCTACTCATTGTCGACGACCCAGGCTCCTCCCCGTCATCCCCACCACCACCAGCTCTGCACCCAACCACCACTTGCCGCCGATCGAGCTCCCCACCACGTCGGAGCCGTCCCTACCGCGCCACCACCTGACCTCCTCTCTTTTCCCGCTCAACCCACCACCAAGCCATCGCCACCATTCGTCATCTATCATGCCCCGCTTCCCAGTATACGGGCAGAGGACGCGATGAGACCGCTACGTATTTACTCTGAAATAAACACGCTAAGCGTATCTAAGCAATATAAGAGAAATATACACAAGAGACAAATGTAATGAATATCAACTTGATTTATTAACATTCTTTTTACAATATATCTGAAAAGTAAATATATGGAATGGAAAGCAATGCCTAAACAGTAGCATAACGAAATGGAAAGTACTGAAAGGAAATGTATAAGTATCTAGAGTTCCGGGTTGTAGGCTAGCTGATCCAAGTCCTCGCTGGTGGGCTCGATCTCCTGAAGGTCCGAGTCACCTGACAACATTCCAAAGAAGAAAGAGAGGGAATGTCGTCAGCGAACAATCGCTCGGTAAGTCCCAAAGATAAGGAAGAAGTAGAATAGACAGGGGGAGAGAGAGAGAGAGTAACTTTTAAAGTGGTATTATATTGTTATAATGATGTATTTAGTGTTAACGCTGTTGTTTGTAGCTTGGTACAGAAGAGGCCAGTGTATACGAGAGGAGTCTCAGTAGACCAGAGACTGAGGTGAACGGAATATAAGGAACCATTTATGCCACGGTACAACAACAATTGAATTCAGGTTAGGTGTCTTAATGGTTGCAGTCTCGTGCCACTTCTAAAACCTTCCGTACCAATCTACCCCTTAAACCCCGCGATGTCTTGATTGTATTGTTTATATTGTTTGAATTGTATATTGTATATAGGCGGATGACTTGCCGAAACCATGATATCGTATAAATGGAAATGGAGATACTGGATAATTATGTAAATGAAATATATCTATGGTTCGGTTTAGTCAAGTTATATAGATTGTATAGATTGATAAATTGAACAGATTGAATATATGGGTTCATGGATTCATTTTGCATTGTTATATATACTTGAATCTCATTTAAGTCAGATTGATTATATTGAGACTCGGTCTGAATCAGACAATTAGAAAAGAAATTGAATCCTGAAGTAGGTTTTGGTGTTATCGGTAACCGCTGCACATGGACGGCAGAATTTGTGTCTTTTTCAAAGACGATTACCGTGTTGATAACACCGTTTGTTAAGTTGTCTACCTTAAATAGGCAAGCACCCATATCTTCGGCTCCCTGAGGCTCAAGAGACTGGTCCTGCTTAAACCTATGTTTACTAGGGTCCTTATTGTAATTTAGTATAACTTGAGAGGGTTTTACGTAAAAATAATTTTGTATAATTTTCAAAATACACCTCAAGTATTTTATTATCGTCTTCAGAGTTTTCATGGATGTATATTTTATCAATATGACATTTCTAGTGAATAAACCCTAATTTCATAATATATGGTATTTATTTGTAATATTGGAATTGTATTGAATTTTCTTGTAAATGGAATGTTTTTCTTGAATTTTGTAAATGTGGAATATTATAAATATTAAAAATAGATATTTTGATATTAATTACATATATATTTATTTATTAAAAATATAAGTTTTATTTATAATAGAAATCACATTTTCTAAAGAAAATTGTATTTTAAATCTTTCGAGACCAAATGCTCCTTGCGGAGGTCTGCATCTCGCACTACTAAATCTGGGGATGTGCGATAATCCGCACCATCCCGAACGGGTTCCCCAAAATGGGTTGTAGCAGCGCATTGCAAAGATTTGTTAAAAATACATATCTTGCAGAAAAAGGTTTTTATAAGTTTGAGGTAGTTTTGTGTAAAATTGTATCTTCCTAAAACTATGTTCCCAAAGATCATCGTGTTATGTTACATATGATTGTTGTGAGGAGGTAGGTCATTACCTCGTGAACTACCTAAAAGTATAGCAAGGAATTATAATGATTTATGTCAAAACTAAACTATATGGTATTTTTCTGAAAAAAATGCGATAAAATTACAATATGAATTCTTTATCTATGAAACTTGTTAAATATGTTTTGTTAATGTTTAATGGTCATGATGTGAAAGTTTGGTATTGTTGTATTTAAGAAAATTGGAACTTTTTTAAAATAAAAAAAACAAATCGGAAGTCGGATTAACTCCGCTTCCGTTGGGTTTTAGAAATACAAGTTTATAGAGTAGACAAGAGAAGGGAGGAGGGACTTACTGGATTTTAGATCAGAGAAGAGGAAGAGGGAGTGGTAGGAGGTGCCGATGCGTCGTTTCGTCGTCGGGAGCTCCTAGGGTCATCGTCGGAAGTTCGTCGGAGCTTCGCCCTTCGCTAACTCCACTTGTACACAAAAGTTCTTGGGATTTTTCTTGAGAGTTTGGGTAGAGATTGTGAGTGAGGGGGTGTGAGATGGAGTGGTATTTATAGGAAAAGATTAGGGTTAGGGTTTGATAGAAAATGCATTAAAAATTATGCATTAAAAAGATTTTAATTAGGTTTTTAATCCTCTGGAATAATGCAGGATATTTAAACAGTGTAGGGGTTATGGGGTAGACCAACGTTGCATACAAGTCAAGAAAATCGGGGTTTTGAACTGAGTCGGCCGGCGGCACCGGCCGATTCAAGCTTCCCGCCAGCCCTAATGGGCCGAGTCAGGTCGGGTCTCGACGCCACGTGTCCATCGTCGTTTGGTCTACCTCCTGAACTCGTTTGTTTTAGTGTGACTTTTGGGTTTACGGGTTATGCACGTGTAGACTCTTGGGCTTCTAAAAAGATTAAAAGAAAACTAATTAAAAAAAATAATGTGGCTGATGGGATTTGAACTCTGATGCAATGGTTCAGCAGTGCAAGGTCTTACCAATGAACTACAAGCTCCTTCTTGCTGTTCAAAAGCAAATCAAACTTATAACTTGTGCCCAGGCTCATGTACCCATTTCTGTATTTTTGAAAAAAAAATTGTACAGAAAGTTTAGGGTTGTTACATTCTACCCTCCTTAAAAAAAATTCGTCCTCGAAATTTGTAAAAGAAAGTATAACGGATTTAAGAAAAGTTTGGTGATAGCACTATTGGTAGTGTATGAAAAATATATGAAAGAACGAAAGAATGCGAAGGTTTTGGTAAGATTTTAAAAGAGACGAGGGAATTTTGGGTTAGGACAGATTCAAAATATATGGAATTGGAAAACTCAAGGAATATGAATTGTAAAGAATGTTTTCAGTTGCTGGTTCTTGTGTTATATTGCTTAGGTTGTCCACGCAGAACTGAACTGCATGGTAGGGTTCCATACAGCTCTGACCTGCATGGGCCACCAACAAAATATATCACGCCCCACTTCCCAGTATACGGGCAGAGAACGCGACGAGGCCGCTACGTATTTACTCTGAAGTAAACATGCTAAGCATATCTTGTTAGTGTATATGCCCTAGAGGCCATTACTGTATCATACTAGTTTGTATATTACTTAATGAAAGCTTGAGATATTCACCTTGTATATACAATCTTGCTCAAAATAGTAGTATGCTACTTGGTTTGTTTCTACTTCAATGTGTACATGTGTTTATTTTATTATATCACCTATACGCATTAGTGGAGCCCTTAGGATCTTTGCTTGATTACCAGCGTTGTGATGGCAGCCACACTAGTGGGGGCTGGGTAATCTATAAGCACATCCTTATGCAGGTCCCTAGTCGCAGGACTATCGAGATAGGGCATCGATACTCCGGAGTAGACTAGCGCATGCGCTTCTCATCCCAGAGTGGGAGATGGTCTGTCCCACAGCCATCAGTACGTCGTACTGGAGATAGTATGCGGGTGCTCGTTGGGTTACGAGTACACTGGACAGGACTCGTCGGGAACTGACCGGTTGGTATTATACCTATCGTCAGTTATCAGTTCCCAGGTGACATGAGTACAGCTTAGTCCGCTGACTTGACACTGTCACTTCACCTCAAGTGTGTTCCCACTGTACTTTGATTACTACCCTACCACGGCTCAAAGGAGTCGTGCAAACAGGTAGTAGTTGGGTGCAGTCCCGAAGCACTTGGAGGCAGTGACGGTTAGACAGGATTCGTCTCTCCCGGTATTGGGGGTTGACATCGCGCTGTGTCTAGGAGAGCCATTACACGAGTAGTCCCTGGCCAGGGCAAGCGGGATATACTGGTAGGCTTCCAGTGTTATCTCAGGGTGTATTGGGCTTCACTCCGACACGACTTGTACCGCTATTAGGGGACTGACGTTTACCGCCCCTAGGCCCGCCATGCGATGTATCAGACGAACAGACCGGACTGTACGGAGATTGTCACAGTCAGACTCAGTAGGAGTTCAGATGGGTTTCACCTCGTCAGTCTTCTTGTCGGCATCTACCTGGGGACCGTTACGCACAGCTAGTGCCGCTTGCGGTCTGTGGTTAAACCCACTGCCAGCGTAGTGTCGAGTCTTTAGAGTCCCACACAGAAAGCTATTCGCCTTTAGGCAAAAGAGTAGAGGTCGCATGGTTTTGCGACAGGTCGCATGGTTTTGCGATAGGGTTCGGTCACATCCGTGCACTTGTGCACGTACAGTGTCCGGACAGTTAATACTAGCGGGCTTTGGTTTAAGCCGGATCCTAGTGTACGTTTTGGGATTGATTTTATCTCGTTTGTGTTCGTGTTCATCGGAACGCGGATGCGGGTGTGTATGCAGAGTTGACAGAGAGACAGAGGCAGAGTATTCTTATTAGGGCTGTTGACAGTTGACTGTTGACCATTGACTTTTGCTTAACCCTAATAAGAATAAGATATATGATTAACATTAATATTAATTAAGTATTGTAGTGACATGGTTGTTGAGGGGTTGACTTTGTTGACTTGTTGACTTTGTTGACCGGTTGACTAGGTTGGACTAGTTGACCATCATCATGACAATGGCTATCATTCCATGGCAAAGACTTTTGCTTGCTTGTTTATTTATGCAAAATGAGTGCATGAAATGATATAGCCATTTTGACTTAAACCATTTACACAATACTTGATTACTATTTTTGTTATGATGGCTTTTGGATTATGAGAGGTGAGAATGAGATGAGCATGGTTCATTCTATCATTTGCTTTCTCTCTCTTGAGCTCTCTCATTCTCAAGCTCTCCCTCTTCCTCTTGCTCTCTCTACCTCAAAGCAAACCATTCTCATGTGTTGAGACTCATTGCCTTAGAGATAAAAAGACACCAAAACATTCCTCTACTCATTCTAGTTCACAAGGCCTAGCAAGCCAAGTGATCTAGTTTCTTCAAAGTTCGAAGAAGAAGCCAAAGGTAGAAGCTTTCGGGTGGATCCATCTTCGGCGCAAGGAGACGAAGAGGTGAGGCCGATCCGTACACCGGAAGGAGTCGAAGACGAAGGAGTTCAAGAAAGGTATAGCCCCCTAACCGAGTAGGTAAACTCTTGTTAGGTTGTTAGTTAGTAGTTTAACAAAGATCCGGTTTTGAGTCCATGTTACCGCCTCTAGAAAATTGTTTTTCATCAAATTCCGCATGCCCGAAAGTACCGGGAGAGGTAGCATGGACTTACATATCTAAGCAATATAAGAGAAATATACACAAGAGACAAATGTAATAAACATCAACTTTATTTATTAACATTCTTTTTACAATACATCTGAAAAGTAAATATATGGAATGGAAAGCAATGCCTAAATAGTGGCATAACAGAAATGGAAAGTACTAAAAGAAAATGTACAAGTATCTAGAGTTCTGGGTCGTAGGCTAGCTGATTCAAGTCCTCGCTGGTGGGCTCGACCTCCTGAAGATCCGAGTCACCTGACAGCATTCCAAAGAAGAAAGAAAGGGAATATCGTCAGCGAACAATCGCTCGGTAAGTCCCAAAGATAAGGGAGAAGTAGAATAGACAGGGAGAGAGAGAGTGTAAGTTTAAAGTGGTATTATATTGTTATAATGATGTATTTAGTGTTAACGCTGTTGTTTGTAGCTTGGTATAGAAGAGGCCAGTGTATACGAGAGAAGGCTCAGTAGACCAGAGACTAAGGTAAACGGAATACAAGGAACCGTTTATGCCACGGTACAACAGCAATTGAATTCAGGTTAGGTGTCTTAATGGTTGCAGTCTCGTGCCACTTCTAACACCTTCCGTACCAATCTACCCCTTAAACCCCGCGATATCTTGATTGTATTGTTTGTATTGTTTGAATTATATATTGTATATAGGTGGATGACTTGCCGAAACCATGATATCGTATAAATGGAAATGGAGGTACTGGATAATCATGTAAATGGAATATATCCATGGTTCGGTTCAGTCAAGTTATATAGATTGTATAGATTGATAAATTGAACAGATTGAATATATGGGTTCATGGATTTATATTGCATTGTTATATATACTTGAATCTCATTCAAGTCAGATTGATTATATTGAGACTCATTCTGAGTCAGGCAATTAGAAAAGAAATTGAATCCTGAATTAGGTTTTGGTATTATCGGTAACCGCTACACATGGACGGCAGGATTTGTGTCTTTTTCAAAGACGATTGCCATGTTGATAACACCGTTTATTAAGTTGTCTACCTTAAATAGGCAAGCACCCATATCTCCGGCTCCCTGAGGCTCAAGAGACTGGTCCCGCTTAAACCTATGTTTATTAGGGTCCTTATTGTAATTTAGTATAACTTGAGGGGTTTTACGTAAAAATAATTTTGTATAATTTTAAAAATACACCTCAAGTATTTTATTATCGTTTTTAGAGTTTTCATGGATGTATATTTTATCAATATGACATTTCTAGTGAATAAACCCTAATTTCATAGTATATGGTGTTTATTTGTAATATTGGAATTGTATTGAATTTTCTTGTAAGTTGAATGTTTTTCTTGAATTTTGGAAATGTGGAATATTATAAATATTAAAAATATATATTTTGATATTAATTACATATATATATATATTAAAAATATAAGTTTTATTTATAATAGAAATCACATTTTCTAAAGAAAATTGTATTTTAAATCTTTCGAGACCGAATGCTCCTTGCGGAGGTCTGCATCTCACACTACTAAGCCCGAGGATGTGCGATAATCCGCACCATCCCAAACAGATTCCCCGAAATGGGTTGTAGCGGCGTATTGCAAAGATTTGTTAAAAATACATATCTTGTAGAAAAAGGTTTTTATAAATTTGAGGTAGTTTTGTGTAAAATCGTATTTTTCCAAAACTATGTTCCCAAAGATCATCGTGTTATGTTACATATGAGTGCTGTGAGGAGGTATGTCATTACCTCGTGAACTATTTAAAGATATAGCAAGGAATTATAATGATTTATGTCAAAACTAAACTATATGGTATTTTCTGAAAAAAATGCGATAAAATTACAATATGAATTCTTTAGCTATGAAACTTGTTAAATATGTTTTGTTAATGTTTAATGGTCATGATGTGCAAGTTTGGTATTGTTGTATTTAACAAAATTGGAACATTTTTTTAAAGAAAACCGAATCGGAAGTCGGATTAACTCCGCTTTTGTCGGGTTTTAGAAATACAAGTTTTTATAGTAGACAAGAGAAGAGGAGGAGGGACTTACTGTATTTTAGATCAGAGAAGAAGAAGAGGTAGTGGTAGGAGGTGCCGGTGCGTCGTTTCGTCGCCGGGAGCTCCTATGATCGTCATCGGAAGTTCGTCGGAGTTTCGCCCTTCGCTAACTCCACTTGTACACAAAAGTTCTTGGGATTTTTCTTGAGAGTTTGGGCAGAGATTGTGAGTGAGGGGGTGTGAGATGGAGTGGTATTTATAGGAAAAGATTAGGGTTAGGGTTTGATAGAAAATGCATTAAAAATTATGCATTAAAAATATTTTAATTAGGTTTTTAATCCTCTGGTATAATGTAGGGTATTTAAACAGTGTAGGGGTTATGGGGTAGACCAACTGATGATGCTCGATATCAGTGATCTCCCAGATCAGGAATGTTCCCCTCCGAAACACAGAGACGCGACCGCGTAGGTTCTTCTTGCCTGAATTTGGGGGGCAGATACTAATTGGTGCTATCCGTCCACCTCTCCGAAGATGCCAAGTTGATTTATGGCACCATGTATCGAAGGTTTAAACGGATGCGGCCGATGTAGCAGACTTCGTCAGATTCCCCCTCATTTGAGGGGTTTTTTTATTGTGGGGACGCTCTTCCCTGCAGGCGTAAGCCCCTGCAGTTAATTACGCTACCGCATTGCGGTAACAACTTTCTTCTTCTCCAGATGGTCACTTCGTGTCGTATTTGTTTGTTTTGTTTTTTGTTCCTCGTGGATTGTATACGGAGACTAATTTATGTTATCGCCCGTAGGGCATGGATTAGTCCAAATCCATATCTTCTTAGATTTGGGTTTGGGGTTGGGTTTAAGAATACGGTAGTCTCATTTGAGACTAAGATCAATTTAAACGTTTGTTAAGGATACGTTAGTCTAATTTTAGACTAAGATCAACTTAACAGGATCGTTTAGATCCAACAAGAGAGTGTTTGGCCTCTGTTGTTTAGTTTAGAGACATTGCGGTCGATTACCAGTTTAAGGACATGGTGGTCCAATGTTAAGGACATCATAGTCCGTGGACTTAAGGACCCCACAGTCCGAGGTTAAGGACATCATAGTCCATGGGTTTAAGGACCCCACAGTCCGAGATTAATGACATCATAGTCCATGGGCTTAAGGACCCCACAATCCGAGGTTACATCACAGTCCATGGGCTTAAGGACCCCACAGTCCGAGGTTAGTCCATGGGTTTAAGGACCCCACAGTCCATGAAATATCTGGTTGTCGGGACCCGTCACCTCTCTGAAGACGTTGAAGGATTACAACAACAAATATCAGAGGAGTGAAGAGATATACCCTTGAACCAAAGTTGATTAAGAGATCTGTAATCCAATTTGAGACTAAGACTAATTAATTAGATTATGAGCACATGGGCTCAGTTGAAACTGAATTGAGGACTTATGGCCAACTTGGGCTAAGTCCAATTAGGTTCGAAATGTTGGACCTTTGTTTGGACTGTTGAACACTTGTCTGTGTTCAGCCCTCCATTATTTAGCAATGCTAAATATGAATCTGGGTTCTGGCCGTATTTTGTCTTTTATTGAGCACTAACCATTCATTATAATTCTGGATTTTAAGGTTCAGTTGAAGGGGAGATTTGCCTCTGGAAAACTTAACCAATTTGGGCTAAGCTTGGCTTTAAAATAGTGTTTTAAAGGATATTTGGCGATCACGTGCTCCAACGTGATGTGCTGAAAATAGTGTTAAAACGCTAAAATTGAATTGGTCACGTGGGGTCACGTGAGACGTCTGAAGATGGGGGCCAGACTTTTATTATTTTGTTCTCAGAGTATTCAGTTAGTGTTAAACACTTTTGGTCTTCAGACCATCACGTGTGGGCACGTGATGGGTAACCATGCATTGATTATTAAAGTGTTTATTAGGGGTCACATGGGGACACGTGACCTAGTCTTGTTCATTCTTTTTTTACTTATTGAGGATGAGGGTCACGTGTTACCACGTGATCACGTTGGATACTTTGATCTTTATATGCATAGAGAGCTTTAAGTATCTTGTTTTTAAGAATTAAATTCTTTTATAGGGTTAAACCCTAGTTCTGTTTAGAGGAATTAAATTCCTGTGTATTTGGAAGAATTAAATTCTTATATAGAGTTAAACCCTAGTTTCATTTGGAGAAATTAAATTCCTATGAATTTGGGAGAATTAAATTCTCAAAACTCAATTCTCCCTCTAAGTTTTGGATCTGCATGGCAGAATCTCCCCGATGAGAATTAAATTCTCAACTTGTGGGGAGATCTGTTTCTGCAGATCTTCAACCAAAGGAAGAACTAAGTTCTTATTCAGAGTTAAACTCTTAAATTGAGAATTAAATTCTCTTTTTGTTTTATGGAGCTTAGATCTCTTTCCCTTTCTCACCTAGGGTTTTCTTTTTCTGAAGAGATCTTCTTTTTCTCTCTTGAGAATTAAATTCTCCTCTCTTTTTTCTCTCTGTTGTTGTATATTTCCCAAAAAAAAAATCCCCCTCTCTTCTCTTCTTGGCTCCTATTTATAGGAGAAGAAAAGACTCAATTTGTTTTGTCAATCTTTCATTGAAAGATTTTAGTTGTTTTTTGAAACCAACATGTAGATCATCCAATGAATTTTATTCACCATTGGATTTTTAATCCAAAAGATATTTTATATGTTATTCCTGGCAAATTTCAGGGAAATCTTTTCTTGTATAAAATCTTTCCATAAATTGGTGATTTTTAATCACCATTGGATTTTTAATCCAACGGTGCTCCATTTTACAGAGCACCATCTTTTTTGTTTGGAAAGATTTAGAGAAATATTTTTCCAGTTAGGGTTTTTGACTCCCTCTTAATTAGAATTTAATTCTATTAATTCATAGATCTTTAGGAACCCATCACGTGTTGGCACGTGGCCTTCCTGATTAAGCATTTGACCAGAATTTAATTCTGTTTTTTTTAAAGAACTCAGGAATTATCACATGTCAGCACGTGGCCCTTGATCACGTGTTGGCACGTGATGCCCCATTGGGATTTTTCCTTGTTATTTTATTATACCTTTAATTCTTTTCAGTGGTTTTAAAGGCCCATCACATGTTGGCACATGACCCCACCGATTAATTATTTATTTTATTCAGTGCCTACAGGCTTTTCCTGTAAATTGTCACGTGTCTGCACGTGATGCCCGGTCATGTGTGGGCACGTGATGCCCGGTCATGTGTGAGCACGTGATGCCTCATAACTTTTGGTCCCGGATGAATTATGATGCCTATAATATATCAAATCGAAGGATTTTTCGAGACGCTTTCGATACCATTAGAATTTAGCTGTTTCTCATTCGAGATTTTGTCAAAATGCAGCCCGGAAAATACTGGTTTGCATTTTCTTCCTTAGATTACATGTGCATAGCATATTTGCTCATAACTTTTGATCCTGAATGAATTATGAGGCCCATAATATATCAAATCGAAGGATTTTTTGAGAAGCTTTCGATGCCATCAGAATTTAGCTGTTTCACATTCGGAAGTTTATCAAAATACAGCCCGAAAAATACTGGTTCACATTTTCTTAAACGTATCGCTGTCATTTGATACCTTGGGCTCCTTTGCGCAGAAATTTTTTTTTTGGCGGGAACAAGGACACGTGGCAGATGACGTGTCCCAGGGCTTACAAGAAAGGACCTGCTGTGGCCGACCAGACCACTCCTATGCCCGTCCTATAAGCAAACGCTGGCTCACCTCCGATCCCCCAGCACAATTGGCCTCCTCGGCCCCACAGCTCGTCTCCGAGCTATCGCAGGCCCGACCCTCCTCGGCCCCCTCAGTTCGCCTCCTGGCTCGAGCAGAACCAAGATACCTTGGCTCTCCCGCTCCTCCGCGAGCTCTCCCGCCGAAGTCATCTTCCTCGGTCTCATCGATCGACCAACAGTACCGCTTGCAGGCGTAACCGCCATCCCGCGAATCTCTTCATGCGCGAGATCTCCACCGACCACATCCCACGTTCCACGCCACCACGATCCCCCATTAACGAGCCTGTCTCGCCATTAATGGGAGGTCCCACTGGCGTGACGTCGGGAGCGTAACGGCCGACGTGATTCTCGTGCCTGCCTTGCCTGCTGCCACCTTTATATAAACCCCTTCATCAGACGGTTCAAGTAAGCCATTTTTACTCCACTAAGTCGTTACTCTGCTCGGATCTCTACTCTAACTTGACCGTCGGAGGGTCCTCAGTGGTACAACCATCCCGGGACTTCCTTGCAGATAGCTCGACAACCACAACTTCAAACCCATTGAGATCCACACACTTCAGGAGCGACAGCCTCCAGATCCAATCTCAGCCACCCATCGCCGCCATCAGCAGATCAACGGAAGGTAACATCTTGGCGCGATTAAGGTCGCGCCAGCTGGCACCGTCTGTGGGAACGCCTTGATTCCACAAAAACAAAAGTTCACTTTCCGATCTCAATCCAATGGCGAGCGATCATCACGACGATCTAAGCACCAGCCGCCGCCTCCCCCTCAACGGAGGCGCGGACGAACCTCCTCCGCTGAATGCCATCAACGCCCTCGCCGGTCGGATAGACCGACTCGCGTCTGTTGTGGAGGCGCTGATCTATGTCCAAATGGTGGGGTAAGATCACCAAGTCGCCGCTCCCCCGCCACAGGACCAGGACCCTTACAAGGGGAGAGAAGACTCCGTCCGCGTAGGCACTGCCGACCGCCGCCTCATCATTTCTGGCAACCGCGGTTTCCTCAGGCCAACGTACTGAAAAACCCGGTAGGCACCGCTAATTTTCGCTCCGAGGTCTTACGCTAGAGAGTTTCGCCCCGAGTCTATCGCACCCCTGTCCCTCCCGAGGCGGTAGCGGTCAGCTCGCCTGTTTACAGGCATGACCGACACCCCCTCTCTCGACGGGGTCGCGCACGCGAGATTCTCCACGGCAGCTCAAAAGCAACCCCACCGGGGGGCGTAAAGAACCTCACCAAAGGGAACCAAGGCTCGTCGAAAATTGTGGTCATGACGGCCGGGGGTACGTTGGGTACATACGAGACTCAGCACCCCACGCCAGCCGCGGAGGCCGACAGCCGACCGACGAAGAGGGCAAGAGAAGAGAGAAGGGGACCTGAGCGGCAAAAACCCTACCTTCCAAAATTCCAGGAGTACACCCCGCTCAACGTCTCCCAGGCGGTGCTACTAGAAGAGGCTAAGGGCGAGAGATTCTTCAAGCTTCCCCCGGTCCCACGAATGGCCTCAAAGCGAACTTGGGTCCCCTACTGCGGTTTTCAAAGATCGCTGGGCCACTCCATGGAGAGCTGCAAACAACTCCGAGACTATATTGAAGAGCTCATCCGTTCGAGGCACCTCGCAGCGTACTTAAGGGACAAGCGGCAAGCTGACCGCGAGCAGGAGCAGCGTCCCCTTCCCGCCGAGCTGACCATCGGCCAGATCATGGTAGTGTCAGCGGAGGATACGCCTGGTACCCACGAAGTCGGTACCCTGTGCCGGGCATAAATGCCAACAGACATCCGAGGGGCTCAAGCGGCGCGAATAAGACTATCTACTAGCATGTATCATCTTTTCAAAGCAATGTACATCTTCCTGAGATATTTTGTTCATATAATAAAGGGATCAATAAAGCATTGCAGAAAAGAAAAAGGAAATCTTATTCATCTAAAAGGTACTATAGGCTCCTCAGCCGTACATAAAAAAAAGGGAAATTACAATAGCGGGGGAACAAGTTGCAGAGAACACTGCTCGTGGTACTCTGACGATATTTCCGCCAGCCGAGCCCTCGCAGCATCCAGCCTCTGCCTTCGATCCCCCGCGAGCGTCGGCATCGCGCCTCAATCGGTAGCACTCACGGACGAGCGCTTCCGAGCGGTCTAGCCGACTCGCAGAGATCAGGCCAAAGCGCCTCAGAGACCTTAGCTTGCCTATGGCCTCGTCAAACAGCATTTCGGATAAGGGGTTGTAAAGCCCTGGCGACGCCCTCCAGATGGAGTACATCGGCAGCTAAAGGAGGGAGGACCGCCGGGGGAGCAATCGGCCAAAGTGGTCCTCGATCCTGCCTATTACCAACTGCATCGTGCCCTCAGTGCAGTACGGGTCATAGAGGTAGACATCCTCGAAGTTTATGATATCTTCGATGGTGAAAGGAAAGTCCTGCATTTTTGTGTTTCGGGTGTGAGGAAGAGAGTAAACAATTACCCCCTATGTTTTATAGCCTCCAACACCCCCCGGAGTTCAATGGTCGCCCGTTTTCACCCACAACAGTGTCACCACGTGGCAGGAGTCGCGCTGCTCGAAGCAAAACCGAAACGGCACTCTGGCGCTTCACGTTCCCCACGCAATCATGACACGTGTCGCTAGCGGCTGTACCTCTCCCCGGTGCGCTGAGTGGCTATCAAAGACAAAGCCCTCACCAAGAGGCAGCCGAGCGGCTACCCTGCTCGGCTATCCCTGGCCGGTAGCTTCCCTACCTCACAACGCCAGGGATCAAAGCCCTCACCAAGAGGCAGCCGAGCGGCTACCCTGCTCGGCTATCCCTGGCCGGTAGCTTCCCTACCTCACTAAGCCAGGGATCAAAGCCCTCACAAAGAGGTAGCCCTGCAGCTACCCTGCTCGGCTATTCCTGGCTGGTAGCTTCCATACCCCACAATGCCAGGGATCAAAGCCCTCGCCAAGAGGCACCGAGCGGCTACCCTGCTCGGCTATCCCTGGACGGTAGCTTCCCTACCTCACAACGCCAGGGTTCAAAGCCCTCACCAAGAGGCAACCAAGCGGTTACCCTGCTCGGCTATCCCTGGCCGGTAGCTTCCCTACCTCACTAAGCCAGGGATCAAAGCCCTCACCAAGAGGCATCCTTCAGCTACCCTGCTCGGCTATCCCTGGCTGGTAGCTCCCTACCCTAACAAGCCAAGGATCAAAGCCCTCACCAAGAGGCAGCCCTGCAGCTACCCTGCTCGGCTATCCCTGGCTGGTAGCTTCCCTGCCCCACAACGCCAGGGATCAAAGCCCTCGCCAAGAGGCACCTAGCAGCTACACTGCTCGGCACCATCCTTAGTTGGCCAATTACGGCTCCTCCAACAGCTAAGGATCAAAGCCCTTACAAGAGGCAGCCCTGCAGCTACCCTGCTCGGCTATCCCTGGCTGGTAGCTTCCCTACCTCACAACGCCAGGGATCAAAGCCCTCACTAAGAGGCAGCCGAGCGGCTACCCTGCTCGGCTATCTCTGGCCGGTAGCTTCCCTACCTCACTAAGCCAGGGATCAAAGCCCTCACCAAGAGGCAGCCGAGCGGCTACCCTGCTCGGCTATTCCTGGCTGGTAGCTCCCTACCGCAACAAGCCAGGGATCAAAGCCCTCACCAAGAGGCAGCCGAGCGGCCACCCTTCTCGGCTATCCCTGGCTGGTAGCTTCCCTACCCCACAACGCCAGGGATCAAAGCCCTCACCAAGAGGCTGCCCTGTAGCTACCCTACTTGGCTATCCCTGGCTGCTAGCTTCCCTACCCCACAACGCCAGGGATCAAAGCCCTCACAAGAGGCAGCCCTACAGCTATCCTGCTCGGCTATCCCTAGCTGGTAGCTTCCCTACCCTACAACGCCAGGGATCAAAGCCCTCTCCAAGAGGCACCTAGCAGCTACACTGCTCGGCACCATCCTTAGTTGGCCAATTACGGCTCCTCCAACAGATAAGGATCAAAGACCTCGCAAGAGGCAGCCCTGCAGCTACCCTGCTCGGTTATCCCTGGCTGGTAGCTTCCCTACCCCACAACGCCAGGGATCAAAGCCCTCGCCAAGAGGCACCGGACAGCAACCCTGCTCGGCCATCCTTAAGGACAAAAAGCCCTCGCTAAGAGGAACCGGGCAGTAACCCTGCTCGGCCATCCTTAGTAGGCCACTTACAGCCCCTCCCATGCTAAGGATGAAAAGCCTTCGGAAAGAGGCAATCGGGCCCGCCCTTGCTCAGTTATCCCTGGCCGATAGCTCCCTACCCCAACAAACCAGAGATCAAAGCCCTCGCCAAGAGGCAACCGGGCACGTCCTTGCTCGGTTATTCCTGGATGGTAGCTCCCTACCAAACCAGGGATCAAAGCCCTCGCCAAGAGGCACCGGGCAGTAACCCAGCTTGTCCTGTCCTTAAGGATCAAAGCCCTCGCGAGAGGCAACCGGGCCCACCCTTGCTCGGTTATCTCTGGATGGTAGCTCCCTACCCCAACAAACCAGGGATCAAAGCCCTCGCCAAGAGGCACCGAGCGGCTACCCTGCTCGGCCCCGTCCTTAGTAGGCCACTCATGGCCCCTCCCACACTAAGGATCAAAGCCCTCGTCAAGAGGCAACGAGCAGCTACCCAGCTCGGGACCATCCTTAGTTGGCCAATTACGGCCCCTCCAACAACTAAGGATCAATGCCCTAAGCAATATGAACTCAACAAGAGGCGTCCAGTCTATCAACGTCTGAGCGATCTCCACCTCGACTTCGTGGCCATGGAGATACCGTCTTCCCGGCGGACCTCGCACACTCGGCAAATGATAAGATACCTCCGTCTTACCTACACCCGGTGACAGCACCGAGTCTTTTCTTTGACGAGAACTCTACCGATGGAAGAGAAAACGTAGTGAATACTTTCTTTTCTGCGGATGTCTCTCTTCCTTTCTTTCCAAGTCGACGAGTAATCGCTAGACGAGGAGCATGCCGACCATAAAAGCAGTACTGTGCAAATACAAGTGTCTACCAACAAAAAAATATGAACACAAACACTACTGCAAAAACAAAATCTTTATTCAAAAAGTCGAAGCTTTTACAAGGGTACTATGGGCTCCCCGGCCTTACAAAATGCCCGGAGGCCCACAAAACAGTGAGGCGGCAAAAGAAAAGACAAAGAGAAGACGAGGGGCTTCAGGCCCCAGGGCCGGGCGTGATACCGATAAGCTCGACATCCACCGCGACTGGGGATGCGTCCGTCACAGGAGCCTCTGCGTCGCCATCGCCGAGAGTCCCTTCCCCGGTAGGCTCCCGAGGGCATCCCCCTGCTCGTCATCACCGCGGGGATATTCTGCTCGGAGCTCTTCATCAGCAAACTCGGGCACCCGGGCCTTGACGGCGTCGAGAGCCTCGTGCCAAATGAGGGTGGTGGCCGAGGCTAGGACAGTGTAGAACTGCTCCGACTTCTAGAAGTTCTCCACTGCCTCCGCTGCCCTGAGGTCGGCTCTCTTTGCCGCCTCTGCTACAGCCCCCAACTCCTTTCGGAGGGAGCTCACTGACTTCTTCATGGTACCGACGAGCACCTCGGATCCTTGAAGCTTGGCCTCGGCATCCTGGGCGGCCTCACGGAACCTAGCCATCTCTTGCTTCGAGGCCGCCACCTTTTGCTTCGCGGCCACCGCCTCCTGCCTCCCGGCAGCCACCTCGCCCTCAAGGGCAGCGACCCTCGCCATTGCCGCCTCCAGCTCCCGCTTCGAGCTCTCCCCCAGCGAGGAGAGCTTGCCCGCGACTCGCATCGCCGGGGCTATCTCCTCCTCCTCCATCCGGGCGACGATAGCGACGTGCTGGAGGACGTGAAGAAATCGAAGGGGGTCAGAAAGAAAAAGGGGCACCTAATCTCGCAAATGATGGGATGATGTACGAACACTCACCTGAACGACCTTTTGGGCGATGGACGCCATTTGCGCCTTCAGCGTCCCCCTAGGGACCCGGCCCCTGTCCGACCTCTCCATGTCGTGCAGCAAGTTGTCAGCGACGGAAAGCCCCGAGGGCACCTCAAGCGGAGCTCCCCCTCGTCCACCAAGATTGGAGAGGCCAGGGTCCACAGAATTATTCGGGGGAACCTCTTGAGAGACGACGGCGGAGAGCCCGTCTCTACCTCCGAAGCCTGGGCATCCTTTCCCTGGGCCCTTTTCCTGCTCGTCGCCTGGCTGGGCTCCGGGGCGCGATCCGCACTCGAGCGTTGGGGGGACGGCTGCTGGGAAAGCCAGGACCGGCGTCTGGCGAGAAGAGCTGGCCCCTCCAGCCTTCAACCCCTTCTTCGGCTTGCGCATGGTTGCTCGGAGGAGGCCCGCGTCCATGGTTTCTGCACAAGACAAGATATAACGGAATCAGCGACACAAAGAAAGTAAAAACAAATACAAGCTCCTAACTTACCGACGAACTGGACGGGGCTGAGCCCGGCCCAACTGAGGGCCCGCTCAGAAAGCAGCACATCAGCCCGAAGAATAGGCTCCCACGCCGCCACTCTCGCCGCGTCGGGGTCATTGGACGGATTTCCCTGCCAGCACCTATCCCTAGACCATTGGATGGGTACGGGACAGTCCACACCCTCTGGCGGCCCGACGAAGAAAAACTTCTTCTTCCAATCGTGGATGGAAGAAGGCAAGACGACAACTCCTGACCCGGCTACGCTCCCCCGCTGCTTCCTAAAAGAGAGGTAAACCCACTTCGGGTCGCCCGCGCGAGTTCCGAGGTGACTTTTGTAAATGAGAGAGGAAGCAAGGATGGACAAACTAAAGGGGATCATCTGCAGCTTCAGCCGGACCAGGAACCCAAGGAGAATCCTCCAGGAGTTCGGCACTAGCTGGCCCGGGGCTAACCCAAAGTAATTTAACGCGGCTACAACCTCGGGAGAGAAAGGCAGACGCATTCCGGCCCAAAGGGCTTCCAGGTACAAGGCGATCTCTCTACCCCTCACCTGGTCTGCCTTCTCTCCGTCTTCGGCTAATCGTAGTATGTAGCCAGAAAGAATATGGAAATGAGCCCGAGCGGTGACAAGCTCGTCCTCATATCTCACTGAGGACGACGCACCAGGAACGTCCGCCGCCACCGCTCCGGGAACCACCCCAGACGCGTGCCCCCGGGAAGAGGATCTGACCCTAGCTTCCCGGAGAGGCTCCAACCCTGGGGAAGAATCCCTAGAATCTACCCCTACGACATCTACAGACTCCTCAAAACAAGCCATCTAACCTGATGGGAAGAAGTCCTCGAGAAGAAAAAAACGCAAGATCCGACCTAAAAGGAAAGTGCCGAGCAAATAAGACTGAGAATGAGGAAAATGTGAAGTGGGAGAGATCCTGGGTCAGAACTCCCTTCGATTTATGCTACCGGCATCCTCATTCAACCGCGACGGTCGACTCCCGCCAGAATGGTTCACTGCTTCCGACGGCCACGATCACTCCACCTGTCGCAAGCGCATTGGCAGCATCCCATCGGACGCCAGAAGCCTGCGGCACATCACATCAGCCAACCGTCACCCAACACATGGCATGTCGCTTCAGCAAAATGGCATACGATCCGGCGCACCCTCTTTAATGCGGAGATCTTGCCCTGATTCGCTGACATCACCCGGAAAAAACAACCGATCGCCCAGGGACACGCCCGACGATATCTTCGAAAAGGAGCTCACCTCGGGTGACCCGGCAAACCACTCTCGACCCGTCAGCTGGTCGGGACGAGAGTGGGGGGCTAATGATGATGCTCGATATCGGTGATCTCCCAGATCAGGACACGTGGCAGATGACGTGTCCCAGGGCTCACAAGAAAGGACCTACAGGGCTCACCTCCGAGCCCCCAGCACAATTGGCCTCCTAGGCCCCACAGCTCGTCTCCGAGCAATCACAGGCCCGAGCCTCCTCGGCCCCCTCAGCTCGCCTCCGGGCTCGAGCAGAACCAAGATACATTGGCTCTCCCGCTCCTCCGCGAGCTCTCCCGCCGAGGTCATCTTCCTCGGTCTCATCGACCGACCAACAGCACCGCTTGCAGGCGTAACCGCCATCCCACGAATCTCGCCATGTGCGAGATCTCCGCCGGCCATATCCCACGTTCCACGCCACCACGATCCCCCATTAACGAGCCTGTCTCGCCATTAATGGGAGGTCCCGTTCATCACGTGGGCGTGACGTCGGGAGCGCAACGGCCGGCGTGATTCTCGCGCTTGCCTCGCCTGCTGCCACCTCTATATAAACCTCTTCATCAGACGGTTCAAGTAAGCCATTTTTACTCCACTAAGCTGTTGCTATGCTCGGATCTCTAGTCTAACTTGACCGTCGGAGGGTCCCTGGTGGTACAACCACCCCGGGACTTCCTTGCAGGTAGCTCGACAACCACAACTTCAAACCCATTGAGATCCACACGCTTCAGGAGCGACGGCCTCCAGATCCATCTCAGCCACCCATCGCCGCCATCAGCAGATCAACGAAAGGTAACATCTTGGCGCGATCCAGGTCGCGCCACTAACGTTGCATATGAGTCAAGAAAATCGTGGTTTTGAACTGAGTCGGCTGGCGGCGCCGGTCGATTCAAGCTTCCCGCCGGCCCCAGTCGGGCCGGGTCTCGACGCCACGTGTCCATCGTCGTTTGGTCTACCTCCTGAACTCGTTTGTTTTTAGTGTGACCTTTGGATTTACGGGTTATGCACGTATAGACTCTTGGGCTTCTAAAAAGATTAAAAGAAAACTAATTAAAAAAAATAATATGGCTGATGGGATTTGAACTCTGGTGCTATGGTTCAGCAGTGCAAGGTCTTTCCAATGAGCTACAAGCTCTTTGCTGTTCAAAAGCAAATCAAACTTATAACTTGTGCTCAGGCTTATGTACCCCTTTCTGTATTTTTTGAAAAAAAATGTATACAAAGTTTAGGGTTGTTACATCACTTCTTCGTCGACTGCCGCCTCCATCGACACCCCACCAGCAACGTCACTGGCCGGCCACCTCACCATCTCCTCCAACCTCCATAGCCGAACCTGTTGGGGGTCAAAATTTAAACCCCAGTTGACCGGGTCAAAGTCAAGGTCAACCCCAAGTAAGCGGGCCCAAGCCCAAGTAAGTGGGCCAATGCCCAAGTCGAGCCCGCGGCCGGCCTCCCCATGCAAAAATAAGAATCATATAACAAATAATTTTGATGTAATTTTTTGTGCATGAATGTAAGCAAAATGAGCATAAAGCCAAATTTTTGTAAAGCCCATGGTTTATGTGCAAAAAGAAATGGCACATGAGCCATGGGATGGGCAAAATGCCATTTTGTAAAACCCAAGGGGCTATATATAAATGTGTAAGCCTATATAAGGCAACATGATGATGAATAAATAATATACTTTTCATTCTCCCCAAAAACTAGGATTCCTGTGCCTCCTTCTCCTTCCTCAAGGTTCTAAACCTTCTTCTTTCTTTTGAATAAAATCAAGATTTTTACTCTTCCTTTTCCAAAACTAAATAGTTTTTCACCACAAAACCCACAAAGGGGAACTCAGATCTCCCATCAGATCTCAAAAATAAGAGATTTTTAAAATCTCATACTTCTTGTTCTTCAAGATCCAGCCGGCAGAAGAGGAGGAAGGAGACCCATCTCCAAAAATCCTACTTTGGAGAAGATCCAGGGCTCAAGGGAGAAGCCCCTTCATCAGCTCCAAAAATATCTTAGGAGTTCAACTCCATAAGTCAAATCGGGAGCACAGCTCCAAGTGCAGGGACCAAGTCCTTTTTGTTGCTGACGCCTAGCGCCCGCATGCCAGGCACGTAGGGCGCTGGCGCTCTGACGTACAGAGCCCGCGTGCTAGGCACGTGGGGCGCTGGCGCTCTGACGCACAGCGCCCGCGTGCTAGTCACGTGGGGCGCTGGCGCTCTGGCGCACAGCGCCTGCGTGCCTGGCACGTGGGGCGCTAGCCCACGCATCCTTTGGATGACCTTTCATTTTTTTTATATATACTGTATATATACACACACACGCACGCACATACTGTATATATACACACACACGCACGCACATACTCCATGACACTGTCCCTGTTAGAAAAATTTTTCTAACGGGGTTCTGCCCCGCACCGTGCAAGGGGGCTGCTAGCCTCCTTGACCCCCAGCCCACTATCCGGGTAGCAGGACCCCCGTAAAAACTCTGCGGGGCCCCTGATATATCCAAAACCCCTTCAAAACACAACACTGCACATTGAGTTCGCATGACCAGTTTAACCCGTCAATCGGAGGTTCTCTCGCTCCAAATGCAAGGGGTAATTAACGGCAGCTTAGTCCGCGACTGCCGGAGATTCGGATCCCCGCTATCAATAAACCCCAGCCTACCCTAGGCAGGGAGAATCTGTAATGCGCCTGACAAGCGCGCGCGTATTCCCATCTCAATGGGATGACGAAAAACACCCTACAGATTCTGGCACGCCCGGTGGGACCTATCTTTCCTCCCATGTTTCGGGTTAAACGTTCATGCGAACTCAATCAATATACATATCGATTGCCTGTACTGAAATCATTTTTCTATTTGCAGGTTGACAGTTTTCAATTGCCATCTTCGAACGCAAGTCGGTATTTGAACGACTTTCCTTGGCCCCAGCCGGGGGTAAGGCCATCAACACCGACAAAGTAATAAGGCATTTCGGGCAAGCTTCAGCGGTGCACCTGACAACTGTTCAATCGGGTATCTTCTCTAAGCTCCCCGTCAGCTGACCACCACGTCATTAAACTGGGAATAATCAACCTCTAAGTCGTTAAACTGGGAATGTAAAAATGTGTAAATAAACAAAAAAAAATAGAAGCCGAAATGATGGGGCAACTCGCGGTAAAAATCAGCGAGTAAAAATAAAGATGAAAATAAAGCCGAAATGATAGGGCAATCGCGACCTTCACGATAAGAAAAGCTGAAATGATAGAGCAATCGCGGTATAAAAAAATCCAACAGTGAATGATGAGTCGCTCCTGGTACCATATTCCAGTGCAGCGATGCAGACGCCAACCAAACTCTGAATGTCCTAACGGCGAATGATGAGTCGCTCCTAGCACTATATTCCAGTGCAGCAATGCAGACGCCAACCAAATTCCAAACTCAAATCCCAAATGGCGAATGATGAGTCGCTCCTGGTAACATATTCCAGTGCAGCGATGCAGACGCCAACCAAATTCCAAACTCAAATCCCAAATGGCGAATGATGAGTCGCTCCTGATACCATATTCCAGTGCAGCGATGCAGACGCCAACCAAATTCTAAATCCCATACCCCAACGGTGAATGATGAGTCGCTCCTGATACCATATTTCAGTGCAGCGATGCAGACGCCAACAAAGTCCCGAAATTTTTCCGGCCCTACGATCTGGATCATACATCCTGCAAAACCATATACAATCCACGGGCGTAAAACGATCCCAATCTCTCCCAAGTACTACCAGCGAGACCACATTCAAAGTCCCACCAGCGGTGAAGATTCAAAAAAAAAAATGGGGTATGTCCACAAGTAAAATGGGCACGGATGAAAACCCGAAAGGGCTCCGTGAGTAAAAACAGCAGGACTGCCGGCGAGTTTCTGAAAACCCGAAAGGGCGCAAACTCGTGAAAAAGAGATAAAATGCACTCACAAAGTCCTCTCGACTTTGTGAGGAGAAAATTCCCACGTGAGATCCTTACGACTCACAAAGGGGCAACACACTTAGGGGTCCCCACGACTCCTAAGAAGAAAATACACCTACGGGATCCTTACGACCCGTAGGGAGAAAATGCTTTGTGAGACCCTTACGGCTCGCAAAATTGAAAAGTCTTAGGTGATAGGGACCTAAAACCTGTCTCCTAAGCCGCCGCTTCCTGACAAGCAAACGCAAATGATGATTCGCTCCTAGTACCATATTCCAGTGTAGCGATACTGATGCCGAACAAAAACCAAAATCCCCAAATCCTCTCATGGCAAATGATGATTCGATTCTGGTACCATATTCCAGTGTAGCGATGCTGATGTCAACCCAAATCAAATCAAACCAACAACCTCTGCGGCGGAATCATGCTTCGTCTCAGAATGTACCCTGCGTCGAAATCAAGGTTCGCCTTGGTGTATCTGCCTTCCCTGTCGGAATTATGCTTCGGCTCGGAATCAACCAGTGACCTCCCTATCGGAATTAAGCTCCGCCTCGGAATCAAGTCGACCAACAAGCTCTGCGTCGGAATCATGCTTCGTCTCAGAGTGTACCCCGTGTCGAAATCGTGCTTCGCCGCGGAGTATCTGCTTTCCCTCTCGGAATTATGCTTCGCCTAGGAATCAACCTCTGCATCGAAATTATGCTTCGGTCAGAATATCTGCCGCTCGTCAGAATTATGCTTCGACCCCTTTGGAATCATGCTCCGACCCCTTTGGAATCATGCTCCGCTCTTCGGAATTATGCTCCGATCCCTGAAATCATGCTCCGCTCGTTGGAATTATGCTACGACCCTTTGGAATCATGCTCCGCTCATCGAAATTATGCTCCGATCCCTGGAATCATGCTCCGCTCGTCGGAATTATGCTCTGACCCTTTAGAATCATGCTCCGCTCATCGAAATCATGCTCTGATCCCTGGAATCATGCTCTGCTCGTCAGAATTATACTCCGACCCTTTGGAATCATGCTCTGCTCATCGGAATTATGCTCCGATCCCTGGAATCATGCTCCGCTCTTCAGAATGATGCTCCGATCCTCGGAATTATGCTTCGATCTCCGAAGTTATGCTCATTGGAATCATGCTCCGATCCCTGGAATCATGCTCCGCTCGTCGGAATCATGCTCCGACCTTTTGGAATCATGCTCCGCTCATCGGAATTATGCTCCGATCCCTGGAATCATGCTCCACTCTTCGGAATGATGCTCCGATCCTCAGAATTATGCTCCGATCTCCGAAGTTATGCTCATCGGAATCATGCTTCAATCCCTGGAATCATGCTCCGCTCTTCGGAATGATGCTCCGATCCTCGGAATTATGCTCCGATCTCCGAAGTTATGCTCATCGGAATCATGCTCCGATCCCTGGAATCATGTCTCTACTCTTCGGAATTATGCTCCGATCCTCGGAATTATGCTACGACTCTTCGGAATGATACTCCGACCCTGGAATTATACTCCGCAAATCGAAATTATGCTCCGACTCTTCGAAATGATACTCTGACCCTGGAATTATACTCCGCAAATCGGAATGATGCTCCGATCCCCGGGAATCATGCTCTCCGAGGGATGCTCCGCCCCCGGAATGATGTTCCACCTCGAAGTCCAGCTTCAAGATCCATCAATTTCATGCACATAACTCATATGCGTGGTGTGCATTTATTGATGGGGGGCACTTTGTTGGGGTCAAAATTAGCACCCCAGTTGACCGGGTCAAAGTCAAGATCAACCCCAAATAAGTGGGCCCAAGCCCAAGCAAGTAGGCCAATGCCCAAGTCAAGCCTGCGGCCGGCCTCCCCATGCCAAAATAAAAATCATGTAACAAATAATTTTGATGTAATTTTTTGTGCATGAATGTAAGCAAAATGGGCATAAAGCCAAATTTTTGTAAAGCCCATGGCTTATGTGCAAAAAGAAATGGCACATGAGCCATAGGATGGGCAAAATGCCATTTTGTAATGCCCAATGGGCTATATGTAAATGTGTAAGCCTATATAAGGCAACATGATGATGAATAAAGAATATACTTTTCATTCTCCCCTAAAACTAGGATTCATGTGCCTCCTTCTTCTTTCTCAAGGGTCAAAACCTTCTTCTTTGTTTTGAATTAAATCAAGAGTTTTACTCTTCCTTTTCCAAAACTAAATAGTTTTTCACCACAAAACCCATAAAGGGGAACTCAGATCTCCCATCAGATCTCAAAAATAAGAGATTTTTAAAATCTCATACTTTTTGTTCTTCAAGATCCAGCCGACGGAAGAGGAGGAAGGAGATCCATCTCCAAAAATCCCACTTTGGGGAAGATCCAGGGACCAAGGGAGAAGCCCCTTCATCAGCCCCAAAAATATCTTAGGAGTTCAACTCCATAAGTCAAATCGGGAGCACAGCTCCAAGTGCAGGGACCAAGTCCCTTTTGCTGCTGATGCCTAGCGCCCGCGTGCCAAGCAAGTGGGGCGCTAGCGCTCAGGCGCACAGCGCCCGCGTGCCAGGCACGTGGGGCGCTGGCACTCTGGCGCACAGCGCCTGTGTGCCTGACACATGGGGCGCTGCCCACGCATCCTTTGAATGCCCTTTCATTATATATATATATATATATATATATATATATATATATACACACGCGCGCGCGCGCACGCACATACTCTACGACACTGTCCATGTTAGAAAAAAATTTCTAACGGGGCGCTGCCCCGCACCCCGCAAGGGGGATGCAAGCCCCCTTGACCCCCAGCCCGCTACCCGGGTAGCGGGACCCCCGTAAAAACTCTACGGGGCCCCTGATATATCCAAAACCCCTTCAAAACACAACACTGCACATTGAGTTCGCATGGCCAGTTTAACCCGTAAATCGGAGGTTCTCTCGCTCCAAATGCGAGGGGTAATTAACGGCAGCTTAGTCCGCGAGTGCTGGAGATTCGGATCCCCACTATCAATAAACTCCAGCCTACCCTAGACAGGGAGAATCTGTAATGCGCCTGACAAGCGCGCTCGTATTCCCATCTCAATAGGGAGACGAAAAACACCCTACAGAACCCACCTACAACCTCCCTGCTTCCTCTCGGGCCACCTCGTGCCCCGCACAGTGCCCACCTTCATACCAGCACCGTGCCACCTCATGCCCAGCACCGTGTCACCTCGTTCCCAGCACCTTGCCCACCTCCACATCAGCACCGTGCCACCTCATGCCCGGCACCGTGCCTACCTCCACACCAGCATCGAGCCCCCCATGCCTTGCATCCGTGCCACACCGTGCCCACTCCCGTATTGCGCGTATCGTAGCCAAGCCTACCTATGGCCGTAATCATGCCTTTGTCGCTGTCGTGATCGTTAATTCGACTTAAGGCAAGTGGAACCCTTTTCACTTGCAAAATCATGCTACTTTAGTTCACCAAATCTATATGATAATGTTAAATAATTTGAGGTATATACATATGTGTGTTATTATACGTAGATATATCATTACTTGTATAGCGATGAGTCTAATAGAACATGTATACCGTGAGCCATAGTGTTTGGTTATTTTGGATCGAATCCATCTTGGGTTTATTGATCGTATGAATATCATATAGGTTTTTCATGAATTAATCAAGTTCGATCATCACTTTTGTACACCGATTAAGTATTCGATGCAAAAAATAAATCAAACATGGTGGAACTTATGTCTACTAGATTACTTTAGCGATAAAGGATAACATGTAAAAAGTTGGCATGAAAACACGGGCTTTACCACCTTGGAATGACACCCTCACTTAGATCCGTCAAATCTGAAATTTCCTGTACACCTAACTTGTGAAAATCATAGTAATTTGGATACATACTAGAATGCAGTGTTCAAGGGCTCGTATCGAAGCCGACTCGACAAAATAGAACCCCCTATAATTTATATTCCGATACTATTATAACACAATGACGAAAACTGTTCAGGAATGCGGCTCTGGACTGCAGTCCAGAGCAGTACTGCTTATCGACACCCGAATTAAAATGTTCTTATAACTCTGTGTGAAAACGATATTATGCGGAAACTTATACCGTTGTGAATATTATCCTGTTATCTAACTATCTGTGATAGTTTCATTCGTTTTTACTGTCGTTTTCTATTTTAATTATATTTTAAATCATCGTTACTTACTGCAGTCCCAACCAGGGACAGAACGTATACCCTGATCTTAAACAGTGTATATCTTCCAGCACACAGCGGATATTATTGATCCGTTTGATGAATTGGAAATATAATTAATAGATCTAAATATTACCAAACTGTAGCGTCACCTAATTATGATCCCAACAGGGTGAAAACTATGTTACGAATCGGACTTTCAGTTCAGAAACTGAATTTCCGGCAGAGAACACTTAAAAAGAAATGACCATAATTCGCAAACCCGAAACCCGATTGATTTGAAACCAATTTCGTTGAATTGATAATTAAGTTTACTTTATACCCCTTTGTATAATTTTTCTTAATTCGGATAGGAAGACTTAATGTGAATTTTTCTAAATTCATAAGACGTGTAATGACTTATTGCATATGACTTTCCTAGCGGCATAATTCACGTATTTATCCTACTGTGATACCTTTAGCGATAGTGAGCGCCCTTATTAATTATTAGTGTATATTGCATTGTCAAACGTGAGTGGTATCGGATTAGTTGTGTCGAGTACGCCAATGAAATGTGAATGTTTTGTGATAGTGAACAGTACAGTGAATAGCGAATAAAACAGTGTTATTGGTGCGTACTTGTACACAACTAGCCCATACATACATTTATTGAAACCTGGGGAAAAAGGGGAAATCAAAGTGGAATGGAACTTGTATTTAGCAAGGTTAGCGATTTAGAGGATGATTATATGAACAATGACTGTTATATATATTAGGTTTGGACTTAGTGGTCCGGCTGACAAGGTTATATCCCGAGCAACAATGGGCCGTAGTCTCAGGTACGTACGAGACCCTCGTTAAGTATGATCACTCTTTTCCATAAATTCGATTTCAAAATTGACCTAGAGACCAGTAGGAACACAGATCATATACTACATTGATTTTTGATGCATCGATTACCTACATTCACTGTCTCCACTATTATTATTTTTATTTCATGTCTCATTATTGTTATCATATTACTGCTATTGCGTCTCCTTGATGACCTGAGTATGCATGCTCAATGATAGAAGTGGATCCGTCTGATTTTGAGAAGATCACGGAGATCCAGACCAGTGAACCAGTTGTATCTTTCCTTTGATATCCCCGATTAGTTGTCCCTTTTGTTTACATCCATTATGCTCAGTCTCCTTCATATCTGATAGTTCTAGTGACTTCATTCTCTTTATCCGTGATGTGTTTTACTGATTACCATATAATGCTAGAAGCCGAAATGTGACTACGACAGGATTTTTCCTTGACCGTAGAAGCATGGCTAGCTTAATCACCCTCGTATTCCGTATTTTGGGAAGCGGGGCGTGACATGGTTTTGTTGGTATCGGAGCGCCAAGTTTAGAATGAGATTGCAGTTTCAACTAAGGATCCCTTGATTTATACATTGTTTGTTAGCCTTTCACTTTCATATACTACTTGTGCAATACCATTCAAGTTCATGTTTTTGAATCTTATCTACCATATCTTTTCCACGTTTTCTACATTATTAGTTGTTATTTTCTTTCGTGTTCCACTATCTGATCATGACCCTAACTCTCCATGGCCAATCTTGGGGCAGCACCGCTTCTCGATGAGGACACTCGGTCCTGTATTTTTTTTGACTGCATACTAGTGAATTCAGACGACGAGGTCGATAGCCCACAGGTTATTTTCGACGATAGCGAATCCGAGGATGAGGGAGTCAAAGTCGCAGCTCTAGAGATCAATATGATCAATGATTCTAACGATGAAGAAGACCCAATAGAAGAGGATCTACAGGAAAATCTAATAGAGGAGGATCCAGATGAAGATCCTGAAGAGGAGGATGCCGAAGAAAACCCGACAGAAGAGGATCCAGAGGAAAATCCAGTAGAGGAGGATCCAGATGAAGATCCTGAAGAGGAGGAATCTGAGAAGACCCTATGGAAAAGGATCCAGAAGGGGACCCGGAAGAGGCGGAACATATGGAAAAGGATTCCGATGAGGAAGCTCCCGTTGAAGAAGAAGAGCTAGGAGAAGAAAACCCTATATAAGAGGAGTCTGAAGACGAAACTCCAGCCGAGGAGGAGTCGGAGGATGAAGTCTCGAGTGAGGAGGAACTCGAGGCTGAAGAACCTCAAGCAGCTTTCCCTACAAGGCACTATGCGAATGGACGCCCCTATCTTAACGCAAAAACTTATCGTAACTTGTTGAACTTCCACAATCACGACTGACGCGACTTATTTTCTTTTCTTCGGGCCAAATAAAAACGATGTATAGTTTAGGACCACGTTTATCTCTCAACTATACTCTGTCAAAATTTTCAGAATAATAAAGTTTCGGTTCGACCAAATTTGTCTAGAGTATTGTACCTTTAAGGCCTGCTTAATACTTTGATTCTTCCTTCTTACAAAAATTTCTTTCCCTTCTTGCTAGTTATTATTATTATTATTCTATCCTTGAACCTTGTAGTCACCTAAACCCCAGCTTAGTTGACACTGTGGTTAGCACCGCATTCCTGATTCTATCTTTCGATTAGGTCGTGTCTTACCACAATCTATGCCCTGGCTAGTTTACTATACATTACTAGTATTATTTTCTATTACCGTAATTACATTTAGTGACATTTGTTATTCCAAATTTAGTTTTCTCTCTATTTTGTATTTAGTTATGTTTTTCTAATTTGCGTATTATTAGCTACTTTTGTTTTACTTATTTACTTTAAGTACTCTACTATTTTCATATTTCCAATAGTTCTGATGTACACTGTATATTTTATTTTCTAGAGGATTTTTCCTACTAATGATTTTCACACTATCGTCCTTTTATTATGTATTTCTATTTTTCATGCTTTTTGTTTTGATTTTATCTACTTAAATTACAGGCTATAACTTCGAGTTATTTTCTATTCTATATTTCCTTTAACGTTTTATTGTTTATTATAATATTATCATTCATATTCATTTCGTTTGTATATTAATAACGATTTGGGTTTTCTTTAAAATTAGATTCATCTTGATTTTTCTACATAGCATTCTCCTTTTTTCATTCTTATCTTAGGCTAACAATTTCCACCATTTTCGTATTGCGTTGGTTAGCTATAAATGTACTTCATTTGATTTAGTATTACTGCAATAAAATTGTTGTTATCTGGCTTGTTTATTAGTTCGCTTATTTTTCGCTTTATATTTTTCTTATATTTTTACCATATGAGTACTCTCAAATCTTTTGTAGTTGCCTGATTTGTAACCTTAGTGACGTGACTTTGGTCTTTAAGGCCTATCAGTCAATCCTTCACTATTGATTATTATTGTTACTCTGTTCTTCATCATTTATTACTATTATTATTTGTTATTTCTTTGAACTTGTAAAGTATTGTTCCTTTTAGCTACTCTATTTGCTTACATGTAAATGTTTGATTTTTCTAGTACTTTCACATGACTTTTATATCTTATTGTTATATTAATTTCGAGGACGAAATTTTTGTAAGGGTGGTATGATGTAATACCTAGTTCCTTTATACAACAATATGCGTATTTAAATAAAGTTTTGTTTTCAAACTTTGTCCATTATATATATTTTTATTTTATTTATTTTCAAAACCCTAAGCTATATTTTTTACCCACATAGTTTTCACTAAATCTCACCCAATGGCCCAAAACCCAAACCCAAACTCTTTTCTCCTTTGTTTTCCCCAATAATCTTTTTTCTTATTTTATTTCTTTTCAAATTCCCAAACCAAATCTCTCTTTCATTATCTAATTAAACCACATTTTAATTCTCCAAATAAATCCCATTATCCACCATTTGATTTTCCCCTTAACCCTTATTAATCCCCATAAATTCCCTTTAACACCCAAATCAACTTCTTAATTAAATCTCCAAATTAATCCATACTTAATTCAAATTCTCTCTCTTTAAACTCCCCCCCCTCTCTCTGTTCACTCACGCTCTATCCCTCGCTCACTCCCTCCCTCTCTCATCTCCCTCTCCCTCTCCCTCTCGTTTCCCTTTCAAAACTCCACCCAAACCCTACCGGAGCCGCCACCATCACCTCCGGCTCCCCACCACCGCCTCCGACGACCAACGCTGGGCCCCCTCCTCCTCTACCGCTAGCGCCCTCACAAGCTCCAGCCGACCCCAAAGCCCTCGCCTCGAGCCGAGCAACCGCCATTGCACCTCGCCGTCACCGTTCCCATCGTCCGCGACCCCCCACTGCCTTCAGTCGAGCCATCTACTCGTCGTTGACGACCCACGCTCCTCCCAGTCATCCCCACCACCATCTGCTCTACATCCAACCACTACTTGCCGCCGCTCGAGCTCCCCACCACGTCGGAGCCGTCCCTGCCGCGCTACCACCTGACCTTCTCCTCTCTTTTCCCGCTCAACCTACCACCAAGCCGTCGCCACCATTCGTCACCTCTTCGTCGACTGCCACCACCATTGACACCCCACCAGCAAATTCACTGGCCGGCCACCTCACCATCTCCTCCAACCTCCATAGAAGAACCTATCGTGCCACCTCATGCCTAGCACCGTGCCTACCTCCACACCAGCACCGAGCCACCCCATGCCCTGCATCCGTGCCATGCTGTGCCCACTCCCGTATCGCGTCGTATCGTAGCCAAGCCTAGCTGTGGCCATAATCGTGTCATTGTCGCTGTCGTGATCGTCAATTCAACTTAAGACAAGTGGAACATTTTTCACTTGCAAAATCATGCTACTTTAGTTCACCAAATCGATATGATACTGTTAAATAATTTGAGGTGTATACATATGTGTGTTATTGTACATAGATATATCATTACTTGTATAGCGATGAGTCTAATCGAACAGCTATACCATGAGGCATCGTGTTTGGTTATTTTGGATCGAACTCATCTTGGATTTATTGATCGTATGAATATCATGTAGTTTTTTCATGAATTAACCGGGTTCGATCATCACTTGTGTACACCGGTTAAGTACTTGATGCGAAAACTAAATCAAACATGGCGGAACTTATGTCTACTAGATTACTTTAGCGATAAAGGATAACATGTAAAAAGTTGGGATGAAAACACGGGCTTTACCGCTTTGGAATGACAACCTCACTTAGATCCGTCAAATCTGAAATTCCCCGTACACCTAACTTGTGAAAATCATAGTAATTTGGATACATACCGGAATGCAGTGTTTGAGGGCTCGTATTGAAGCCGACTCAACAGCCTATAACCCCTTATAATTTATATTCCTATGCTGTTAAAACCCGATCATGTAAACTATTCAGGAATGTGGCTCTGGACTGCAGTCCAGAGCAGTACTGCTTGTCGACGCCTGAATTAAAATGTTCTTATAACTCTGTGTGAAAATGATATTATATGGAACTCTATATTGTTGCGAATATCATCCTGTTAGCTAACTATCGGTAGCGGTTTCATTAGTTTTTACTGTCATTTGCTATTTTAATTATATTTTAAATCGTTGTTACGTACTGCAGTCCCAAGCAGGGACAGAACGTATACCCTGATCTTAAACAGTGCATATCTTCCAGCACACAGCGGATATTGTTAATCCGTATGGTGCGTTGAAAACCTAATTAATAGATCTAAATATTACCAACTGTATCATCACCTAATTATGATCCCAACAGGGTGAAAATTGTGTTACGAATCGGACTTTCAGTTCAGAAACTGAATTTTCAGCAGAGAACACTTAAAAAAATGACTGTAATTCGCAAACCCGAAACCCGATTGATTTGAAACCAATTTCGTTGAATTTCTAATTAAGTTTACTGTCACGGCCCACTTCCTAGTGTATGGGTAAGGAGACGCGACGAGACCCGCTATGTATTTACTCAGAAATAAACACGCTAAGCGTAACTAAACAAATATAATGTAAATATAAACAAGAAGACATGAAATGTAAATGAACAACAAATTTTATTGATTAAACATTTATTTACAATATAACTGAAAAGTAAATATAATGATGAAAGCAAATGCCTAAACAATGACATGGACATGAAAGTAAAGTATATACAAGAGTCTAAAGCTCAGGGTCCTCGCTGAACTAATCCAAGTCCTATGAACTAGGCTCTATCTCCACTGAGTCGGATCCACCTGACAACATTCCAAATAATGAAGAGAGAAGGAATGTCGTCAGCGAACAATTGCTCGGTAAGTTCCAAAAAAAGGTAGAAATAGAATAGACAGACAGAATATAACTGTATACTATTTGATTGTTATGTTAACGCAGTTGTTTGTTACTTGGTACAGAATATGCCAGTGTATACGAGAGGAGTCCAACTATTCCGTGGACTAAGGTATACGGAGCACAAGGAACCATTAAGCCACGGAACAACAGCAATGGATATTCAGGTTAGGTGTATAAAAGTGACCGTCTCATGCAACTTCTAACATATTCCGTACTAGTCTATCCATTTAAAACCCCGTAATGTATTTTGTATTGATCTGTATTGTTCTATTTAATAGATGTACGACTTGCCAAAACTATGATATCATGTAAACGGAATGGATATAAATGGATAGTCGTGTAATCAGAGTATATACATGGTTCAGTTCGGTCGAGTCATGTTGATATAGATTGAATTCTGGTATAAATGGATTCATGTTGAATTGGAGTTATACTTGAATCATATTCAAGGATAGATTGATTGATTTCAGATTAGACTGAGACTCTGTCTGAGTCAGACACTTTAAAACGAATTGAAGTCATGAATTAGTTTTGGAGTTATCGGTAACTGCTACACATAGACGGCAGGATTTGTATCATTTTCCAAGACAATTACCGTATTGATAACACCATTTTTAGTTTGTCTACCTTAGATAGGCAAGCACCCATATTCTCCGGCTCCCTGAGGCTCAAGAGAACTGGTCCCGCTTAAATCTATATTTACTAGGATCCTTATTGTAAATTAATATAACTTGAGGGGGTTTTATGAAAAATAGTTTTGATATATTTTCAAAATAAACCTCAAGTATTTATTTATCGTCTTTAGGGTTTTCATAGTTATAAGTTTTATAAAATGAAATATTCTAGTGGATATAAACCTAATTTTGAATAGTATATAGTATTTTCTTGTAATTTGACTTGTATTGAAATGTGATGGTATTTTCATGATCTTTTGTGATTCTTTTCTTTTGATTATAAAACATGGAATATATATTATATTTAAATTAGATATTTTGATAATATTCATATATATATAATTATAAAAATAGAATTTATTTATTAAATAGAAATCACGTTTTCTTAAAAATTGTAATAAGAATTCCATCAAGATCGAATGCTCTGTGAGGAGGTCTGCATCTTGCTCTACTAGTCCCGAGGACGTGCGATAACCCGCACCATCCCGATCGGATTCCCCAAAATAGGTTGTAGAGATTTATTTGCAAGGAATTAATTAAAACAATTTAAAGAATACGGGTTTTGATAGTTTAAGGTATTTTATTGTAAATTGTGCTTTGTCCCACAAAAATTGTTACAAAAGATATCGTGCTATGTCAAGATGAGTATTGTGATGAGGTAAGTCATTACCTCATGTAATTTCTAAAGGTAATATGAGCCAAACTATAAAGTAATGTCGTATGTAAACTAGATGGTATTTTACCGTAAAAGTTAAATAAAAGTTGTTTAACATTATATTTTGAATTAAAACTTGTTCCAAATATTATTTAATGGTTAATAAACAATATGTAAAAAGACGGTAAATTTTTTATTAAGAAAAAATTGCGTTTTTGATGAACTTAGAATAGAAAGTCGGATTAACTCTGCTTCCGACGAGTTTTAATAGATTATTGTTTTAGACTAGAAAGGGGTAATAAGTGAAGGGACTTACTGATTGAAAGAAGAGGGAGGAGATAGAGAGAACTTTCGAAGGCGTCGTGGAGTCGTTTCGTCGCCGGATTTGTCCCGAAACGTCACCGGAACTTTGACTTGAGCTACCTCCACTTGTACAACTTTTGGACATGGAAAATTTAGAGAGTTTTAGCAATGGATTTCTGAATGAGGAGGCTAGGGTGTGATATTTGTATTTATAGGAGAAATTAAGGTTTTTGAGGATTGACGGATGAATTAAAAATATGCAATAAAATGGATTAAAGAGGGGATTTATCATTCTCTGAATAAATGCAGAAAAATCAAACAGCATGGGGGTAGTAGGGTAGGCCAAAGGGCGTTAGGGAAAATATTTTGGGGGCATTACCAACGGGGGGCCCGGCGGCGCCGGCACCTGGCAACATCTTGCCGGCCATCTTGGCTTGGTGGGGTGTGGGATCTTTGACACGTGTCCTAGGCTGTTTAAATAACAATTTCCACATGTTTGTTTTATGAGACTTTTCATTTTTACGCGCAGTCCATGTGTAAACTTTTGAGCTTCTAAAAGTTTTAAAGAAAAATCAACAAAAATAATATGTGGCTGAAGGGATTTGAACACAGGGGCTTCGTCACAGCAGTGCAAGGTTTTACTTGCTGTTCAAAAGCAAATTAAATACTTATAGTATACACATGATTGCAAATATTCCATTTGTACATTAACTTTTAAACAAATTTTCTGTACACTGAAACAGAGTTGTTACATTCTACCCTCCTTACAAAAATTTCGTCCTCGAAATTTACAATTATTAAGGACTAATTTACAAACAAGTGAGGGTATCTTGCACGCATATCGTCTTCTTTTTCCCACGTTGATTCTCCTGGTGTGTCTTTTCTCCACATCATCCGGACCAAGTTCACTTCCTTGTTCCGAAGCGACTTCACCTTTCTGTCCAGAATTTCAACTGGTTGTTGATCACAAGATAGATCCGTCTGTACAGTGAACTCGGAGTGATCAAGAATATGACTAGGGTCAGTTACATACCTTCTGAGTTGGGATATGTGGAACACATTGTGCACTCCTTCCAATGAGGGTGGAAGTGTCAAGCGATAAGCCACTTCTCCGACTCGTTCGAGTATGTCGAACGGTCCAATGAATCTCGAACTTAGCTTACCCCGCCTTCCAAAACGAATCACTCCACGGTTTGGTGAGATCTTTAAAAATACATGATCTTCCGGTTGGAACTCCAAGTGACGGCGCTTTGCATCAGCCCAGTGATTCTGTCAATCTTGGGCTATACGCATTCTTTCCCTGATAGTGCGAACCACATCCACTGTTGCTACTACCATCTCAGGTCCAAGGAGTTCTTTATCTCCGATGTCGTCCCAACTTAATGGTGAAAGACACTTCCTTCTATATAAAGCTGCAAAGGGCGCCATTCCAATACTTGCTTGATAGCTATTGTTGTATGAAAACTCCATAAGATGTAGGTGATCTTCCCACGATCCTCCGAAGTCTAGCATACAAGCTCTTAAAAATGTCTTCTAAGATCTGAATCGTTCGCTCAGACTGTCCATCAGTTTGTGGATGGTAAGCTGTGCTAAAGTTCAGACTTGTTCCCAAGCTAGCTTGCAGACTCTGCCAAAATTGTGATCGGAATCTGGTGTCACGATCAGAGACAATGCAAACCGGTACTCCATGTAATCTCACGATCTCCTGCATGAGTTCATGGGTATCAGAGATGGTACATATTGAAGAGTTAAATCTTACTTAGATTCATACTTACTTCCATGTACTTCTTTGCTAATGTCTCGGTAGATTGGCCAACTTGAAAGGGAATAAAGTGAGCCGACTTTGTGAGTCGATCCATAATAACCTATACGGTATCGTTACCTTTCGTGCTGCGAGGAAGAGCAGTTACGAAGTCCATAATGATATGTTGCCACTTTCATTCTGAAATAGGTAACGGTTGAAGTAAACCAGCAGTCCTGTGATATTCAGCTTTCACTTGCTGACACACCAAACATTTAGCGATGCTTCTGGCTACTTCATACTTCATTCCATGCCACCAGTAATGTTGCCGCAGATCTTTGTACATATTTGTACCACCAGGGTGTACTGAATAAAGAGAGCTATGAGCTTCTTTCATCAATTCTTCCCGAACAGAATCTTATGGTACACACACTCTACTGTCATATCTCAAAGATCTGTCTTCATGGATAATGAAGTCTGTTCTAAGTCCACTTTCTACTTGTTCTCTGATCTTTTGCAACTTGGCATCACTTCCTTGAGCTGCTTTGATCTGATTGAAAATTATGGACTGAACTTGTAAGTTCATCAAACTTGAAGCGTTACCTGGCATGACCACTTCTATTTCCATCTGATGAAAATCTTGTTGAAGCTTTCACTGTGCGGTGAGATTCATTGATAATGGTTGGCGACTAAATGTATCAGGTATTACATTCACCTTCCCTAGATGATATAGTAGGTTGATGTCGAAGTCCGCCATAAGTTCTAACCATCTTCTTTGCTACATATTCAACTCTTTCTGAGTAAACACATATTTCAGACTCTTGTGGTATGTGTATATGTCCACTCGTTCTCCAAGAAGATAATGGCGCCAAATCTTAAGTGCAAAGATAACGGCTGCCAACTCCAGATCATGCGTCGGATAGTTGCGCTCATGAATCTTCAGCTGTCTTGATGCATAAGCTACAACTTTACCGTGTTGATGTAGAACACATCCTAATCCCTTACCGGATGCATCGCAATGCACTTCAAAACCTCCAGATTGATCCGGTATGACGAGAATAGGCGCTGATGTCAATCTTGACTTAAGTTCTACGAAATCTTGTTCGCATGCTTCTGACCACACGAATTCTTCATCTTACGCGTGAGCTTGGTCAGGGGTGTTGCAATCTTCGAAAATCCTTCAATGAATTTTCTGTAATATCCTGCTAAACCTAAGAAACTTCGAATGTCCTTCACTGACTTCGGTGTCGGCCATTCGCTTACTGCTGATACTTTAGCTGGATCTACAGAGATTCCATTGCCTGATACAATATGTCCGAGAAAACCGACTTGATCTAGCCAAAATTCGCATTTGCTGTAATTGGCATATAGTTGATGCTGTCGTAAAGTCTCCAGAACAATTCGTAGGTACTCGGCATGTTCTTTTCGACTCTTAGAATACACCAGGATGTCGTCGATGAAGAAGACAACAAACCTGTCTAGGTACTCTCGGAAAACTTGATTCATTAGGTTCATGAATATAGCTGGTGCGTTGGTCACTCCAAATGGCATCACAAGAAACTCATAATGACCATAGCGAGTCCGGAATGCCGTCTTCGGAATATCAGACTCTTTGATCTTCACCTGATGATAACCCGAACGAAGATCTAACTTGGAGAAAACGCAAGACCTACATAGCTTATCGAATAGATAGTCGATGCGCAGAAGTGGATACTTGCTCTTTATAGTTACTTCATTCAGGGCTCTATAATTAATGCACATTCGATATGAACCTTCCTTCTTCTTCACAAGCAGAACTGGCGATCCCCAACTTGAAGTGCTGGAACGAATCCATCATTTCTTCAATAATTCATCCAACTGAGTTCGGATCTCTTTCAAACCTTCGGGACTCAAACGATACGAAGCTTTGATCACCGGTTGTGCTCCAGGTACTAAATCAATGCTGAATTCAAGAGCTCGATCGGGAGGAAAACCTGACATGTCTTCAGGAAATACGTCATCGAACTCTCGAACTACCTCTGGCTTCGATCCTTCCTCTGCTTGAAGTGTTGTAATCACTGTCTTCTTCGGTTTTTCTTTATATGTGCTTGGCTCCAGGATACGGTCTCCACTTTTGAAATAAAAGACCGGATGCTCTGGAATCTCGAACACTACTCTCCTTTGACGACAATCAATGGTAGCATAGAATGTTCCTAGCCAATCCATACCCAAAACGACATCGAAATTCAGTATGTCCAGCACCTTGAAGTTAGCATAGAATTCTCTATTGCAGACAACTACTGGACACAGGTTGTATCCCATTATTGCCTTTAGAACGCCGTTCCCTGAACTGACATTCCAGCTGGATAAAAGTGGTTTTACTGGAATCGCATTAGTTCGGACGAACCGTTGCGACATAAAGCAATGATATTCTTCAGTATCGAAGAGTGCTAGTGCAGGAAGTGAGGCTACTAAGATCGTACCTAAGTTATGTAGAATAGGTTTTAGGTATAAGAAAAAGATATATGGGTATATATAAAGACTGAAAGAAATCTTGAAAGGAAAGAGTTACCAGTGATGAATTGGCCAGTAGCCTCTTCCACGGTCATTGTGAAAGCCTGTCGCCTCGGTATATTCCTCCTTGCTGGAGGAGCATTCCTATGTCCGTTCCTCTGTACTTGAGGTAAGTTCCTTTGTGCTTGGTGGAACTAACGAGGAGGAGGTGCAGTCGGTCCACGAGGAGGTGGAGCTGGGAGAGCAAGTCGTGGAGCAGGTGCCTGGACAGCTGACCGATGCGGATAGGTAATTGCTAGTCTGGGTGCAGCATTTGGATTGAGTCTACGAGAACAAGACCCAATATCATATGTGGCTGAGCCGCAGACTAAGCAAAGGCGATTAGCACGCCTACAATCCTTCGCCGGGTGTCCATCCCTCCTGCAGTAGGTGCAAAAGCTGGACTGGGCCGGTTGAATGGTACTCCCGGTCTCCTGGGTACAAAATGTGGCCTTAAAGAGGCTCCTCCTGCCATCTGAGTGGCAGGGCGCTTCACTCCAGCAGATTGGGGTTTGCTCTTCATCTTTACTGCTGCCTCATATCGACGGAAAGCTTTCAGAGCCAGTTCGTGGATTGGGAAATCCCCTGTAGCTAAGGCAGCTTGGATCTCCGGATCTAACCCTTGCTGAAATCGTCTGGACCTGATCTCAGCAGTCGGAATGAGGTATGCCGCGAACCTGTTACGGTCTTGTGTTAGTTGTGTAGTATGTGATATAAGAAAATCGAATATTTAAGACATATCTTTACCTGCTCAACATAGTGAACTCGGCATCATACTCATCCACCGATTTACTCCACATAGAGCCTTGTTGTAACTGAATGAATTGCTGCTCCATATCGAATCGGGCAGTCTCTGGAAAGTACTTCGCGTCGAACATGTCGCGAAAAGTTTTCCATTCGATAGGCTGGGCAAGACGGCTTTCTTCCACCTTCCACCATACTCGGGCGTTGTCGGTGAGTTGCAGCTTCGCAACCCGTACCCAAGCGATGTCTGGCACTTGTGCTGCTGCCAGATCGTCCTCAATACTCTGAGCCCATTCTTCAACTTCCAAAGGGCTCTCTTTCCTAGAAAATTGCTTCGGGTGCAATGCCCGAAATTGCTTCACTCCCGGTGCTTCCGCTTCTAGGCGGTTCAATAAGATAGCAGTATGCTACTACTGTCCTTCCAGGAGGCTTTGAATTGCCTCAAGCAATACCGTTTGCTCGTTGATCGAAACTGCAACGGTAGGCATAAGTGGAAGAGATGGTGGTGTGTTGCTGAAGTTTGTGCTGGTATTGTTTGGAGACTCCATAATCTTGAAAGAAAAAATAGGGTTAGGATAGATTCAAACAATATGAAATTGTAAGATTCAAGAAATATGAAATATAAAGAATGTTTTTAGTTGTTGATTCTTGTGTTATATTGCTTAGGACTTCATACAAAATTGACCTACATGTCCATGCAGAACTGACATGCATGGGCTGCCAAAAAAACCTGTCACGCCCCGCTTCCCAGTGTACGGGTAAGGAAACGCGACGAGGCTCGCTACGTATTTACTCAGAAGTAAACACGCTAAGCGTAACTAAGCAATATAATGTATATATACACAAGAAGACATGAAATGTAAATAAACAGCAACTTTTATTTATTAAACATTTCTTTACAATACAATTGAAAAGTAAATACAATGATAAAAGCAAATACCTAAACAATGGCATGAACATGAAAGTAAAGTATATACAAGAGTCTAAAGCTCGGGGTCCTCGTTGAACTGATCCAAGTTCTCTGAACTGGGCTCTATCTCCAGTGAGTCGGATCCACCCGACAACATTCCAAAAAACGAAGAGAGAAGGAATGTCGTCAGCGAACAATCGCTCGGTAAGTCCAAAAGAAAGGTAGAAATAGAATAGACAGACAGAATATAACTGTATACTATTTGATTGTTATGTTAACGCAGTTGTTTCTAGTTTGGTACAGAATATGCCAGTGTATACGAGAGGAGTCTAACTATTCCGTGGACTAAGGTATACGGAGCACAAGAAACCATTAAGCCATGAAACAACATCAATGGATATTCAGGTTAGGTGTATTAAAGTGACCGTCTCGTACCACTTCTAACACATTCCGTACCGGTCTATCCCTTTAAAACCTCGTAATGTATTTTGTATTGATCTGTATTGTTTTGTTTAATAAATGTACGACTTGCCAAAACCATGATATCATGTAAACAGAATGGATATAAATGGATAGTCATGTAATCAGAGTATATCCATGGTTCGGTTCGATCGAGTCATGTTGATATAGATTGAATTCTGGTATAAATGGATTCATATTGAATTGGAGTTATACTTGAATCATATTCAAGGATAAATTGATTGATTTCATATTAGACTGAGACTCTGTCTGAGTCAGACACTTTAAAACGAATTGAAGTTCTGAATTAGTTTTGGGGTTATCGGTAACTGCTGCAAATGGACGGCAGCATTTTTGTCTTTTTCCAAGAAAATTACCATATTGATAACATCGTTTTTAGTTTGTCTACCTTAGATAGGCAAGCACCCATATTCTCCGGCTCCCTGAGACTCAAGAGAACTGGCCCCGCTTAAACCTATATTTACTAGGGTCCTTATTGCAAATTAATATAACTTGGGGGGTTTTATGAAAAATAGTTTTGATGTATTTTCAAAATAAACCTCAAGTATTTATTTATCGTCTTTAGAATTTTCATAGTTATAAGTTTTATAAAATGAAATATTCTAGTGAATATAAACCTAACTTTGAATAGTATATGGTATTTTCTTGTAATTTGACTTGTATTGAAATGTGATGGTTTTTTCATGATCTTTTGTGATTCTTTTCTTTTGATTAGAAAACATGGAATATATATTATAATTAAAATATATATTTTGATAATATTTATATATATATAATTATAAAAGTAGAATTTATTTATTAAATAGAAATTACGTTTTCTTAAAAATTGTAATAAGAATTCCATCGAGATCGAATGCTCCGTGAGGAGGTCTGCGTCTCGCTCTACTAGTCCCGAGAACGTACCATAACCCGCACCATCTCGATCGGGTTTCCCAAAATGGGTTGTAGAGGTTTATTTGCAAGGAATTAATTAAAACAATTTAAAGAATACGGGTTTTGATAGTTTAAGGTATTTTAATGTAAATTGTGTTTTGTCCCACAAAAATTGTTACAAAAGCCATCATGCTATGTCAAGATGAGTGCTGTGATGAGGTAGGTCATTATCTCATGCAATTTCTAAAGGTAATATGAGCCAAACTATAAAGTAATGTCGTATGTAAACTAGATGGTATTTTACCGTAAAAGTTAAATAAAAGTTGTTTCACATTATTTTTTGAATTGAAACTTGTTCCAAATATTATTTAATGGTTTATAAACAATATGTAAAAAGATGGTAAATTATTTATTAAGAAAAAATTGCGTTTTTGATGAACTTAGAATCGGAAGTCAGATTAACCTTTTGAATGAATAAAATTCTCCTTTTTGCAATGCTCTATTGTTTCTTTCTTATTATTTAAATAAAAAGAACTTAGAAGAATTTACATCGCTTTTGCGAAAAAAGAAATATACATTCATAGACATTCTTTTCAGAGGTATAGTCGATCTTCTCGGCGTTGGAAGGCCATGGAAATTTGCGACCATCCGCATCTTGTAGGCGATAGGCTCCGCCGGGCAGGACCTGGGAGACGAGAAAGGGACCATCCCATTTCGGGGAAAACTTATGCAGCTTACCTTGATCGACGAACTCGCTCCGCCTTAGGACTAAATCTCCGGTTTTGAATAAGCGACGCTTGACTCGCACGTTGTAGTAGAGGGCGGTTTGCTGTTGATATGCGGCAGCTCTGATCTGAGCCCTGTCCCGTTTCTCTAACAAGATATCCAGGTTAGTTCGGAGGGCCGAGATGTTCGCTTCGTCGTCGAAATTCTCGACCCGGTGATAGGGGAGCCCGATCTCCGCTGGGACCATTGCCTCGGTACCGTAGCAGAGGCTGAAAAGGGTCTCCCCGGTAGTGTTTTCTTCGATGTGCGCAGGGCCCATAAGACCGGGGGTAATTCCTCGACCCAATTGCCTTGGCGTCCTTCTAGGCGTGTCCAAAGACCTCAGAGGACGTCCCGGTTAGCGACCTCGGCTTGCCCGTTGCATTGGGGATGTGCGACCGCGGCAAACTTCATGAGAATGTGATACTCGCTGCAGAATTCCTTAACTTTTTCGTTTTCAAAATTTGTCCCATGGTCTGTGATGATACACCTCGGGATGTCGAACCGGAGTATCACGTTTTTCTGAAGGAACTTGATAGTCATGGTGGCGTCCGGTTTCCTGATGGGAATGGCCTCGATCCACTTCATGAAGTAGTCTACCGTGACGATGACGTACTTGTGCCCGCCCGTACCGGTAAGGAACTGGCCTATCATGTCCATTCCCCACTGGACAAACGGTCACGGGGAGGTTAGGGCGGTTAGGTCAGTAGCCGGAATGCGAGGTATGCTTCCATGGAGTTGGCAGCTTTTACATCTCCTGACGAGCTTCTGGGCGTCCTGATGAATCATCGGCCAGTAGTACCCTTGGAGCAGTGCCTTCTAAATTAAGGTGCGGGCCCCTTGGTGCGCGCCGCCGACCCCTTCGTAGATCTCACGGAGGACGTAGTCGTCCTCGTGGGGGTCGACGCACCGGAGCAGGGCTGAGTGAAGGATTTCTTGTAGAGGTTCTCATTACCCCAGACGAAATGGTGAGCTTTGGCTCGGAGACGGCGGGCTTCTCCCCGATCTTCTGGGAGCGTACCTTCCCTCAGGATTCCACGAGGGGATTTCTCCAATCCCGGTCTTTTTCCCCGGCTATGTACACTAGAAGTGGCATTGCCCCATCTTCCACGCTGGGCCGTGGCAAGATCTCAAAGAGGATGTTCCTCTTGTTGTTGGCCGTATAAGATGAAGCTAGCTTACTCAAGGCATCGGCCTGGGCGTTTAGCTATCTGGGGATCTGCTCCACCTGGACTTTGTGGAAGTCCTTTCGCAATCTTCTCACCTTGGCCAGATACTTCACCATCAGAGGCTCCCGTGCCTCGAATCGGCCGGTCACTTAGCCAACGACTAGGGCAGAGTCGCTGCAGATCCGGATCTTTTTCAACCCCAGTCCGAAGGCTATGCGCAATCCGGCCAGCAAGGCCTCGTATTCCGCTGCGTTATTTGAGGCTTTGAACCCGAGCTTCAGAGAATACTCCATTTCTGCCTCGTTCGGGCCCCGAATGATGAGGTCGGCACCACAGCCTTCCTCGGTCGAGGAGCCGTCGACGTAAAGGATCCAATCAGGGATGGAGTCGGGCTTTCCATCGACTGAGGGTTGAACTCGGGGACCAGTGTAGATTCCGGCTCTTTGCTGGGGATGGTGCACTTGACAACAAAATCGACTGGGGCTTGTGACTTGATAGCCTGCCTCGGACGGTATTTTATGTCGAACTGAGACAACTCCCACCTCCATTTCTCCAAACGACCAGAAGACTCGGGGGAGGCGAGAATAGCCCCCAAAGGCCGCTCGGTAAGAACGAGGATGGTGTGCGCCTGGAAATAGTGCCGTAGTTTCCTCGATGCCACGATGAGTGCCAAGACGATCTTGTCTATGGCTGGTACCTCGTTTCCGCGTCGTTGAAGACGTGGCTCACATAGTATACCGACTTCTGGACTCCCTCGACCTCTCGGACGAGCACCGAACCTGCAGCTTGGTCGGACACCGCTAGATATAGAGATAGCTCGTCCCCTTCAACTAGCCGGATGAGCAGCGGGGGAGTCACAAGGTGCCTCTTTAATTGCTCAAAGGCGGTCTGGCACTCCTCCGACTACTCGAACCTTGGTATCTTCCTTAGAGCTTTGAAGAACGGGAGGCACTTCTCCCCAGACCTTGACATGAAACGACTTAAAGCAGCTACCCGTCCCGTCAGCCGCATGATTTCGACGTTAGTCTTGGGCGCGGCCATGTTAAGGATGGCGCTGATTTTCTCCGGGTTAGCTTCGATTCCACGGTGGGTGACTATGAAGCCGAGGAACTTTCCACCGGTGACCCCGAATGCGCACTTGGCGGGGTTCAGTTTCATCTTGTATTTGCGGAGGACGTCGAAGGCCTCGCCCAGATCCTTGGCTTGTTCGTCCGACGAGACCGATTTGACAAGCGTTGGTACGTAGCTCTGGCATTTTTTAGGCCGAAAGGCATCACCTTGTAGAAGTATACCCCCCGGTTCGTTGTGAATGCGGTGAGATCCTCATCTGTCGGATTCATACGGATCTGGTTGTAGCCGGAGAAAGCATCCATGAAGCTAAGTAGCTCGTGGCCTGCTGAACTGTCGACGAGCTGATCTATCCAAGGGAGGGGATAGTTGTCTTTTGGGCAGGCCTTGTTGAGGTCGATGAAGTCGATGCATATGCGCCACTTCCCGCTTGACTTTTAACTATGACTACGTTCGCCAACCATTCCGAGTAAGGCACGTTCCGAATGAAGTTGGCGGTGAGGAGCCTGTCCACTTCGTCCTCGATCGCTTTTTGTTTGATCGGGGCGAAACTTCGTTTTTTCTGCCTAACGGGTCGGACCGTAAGGTCCAACCCGAGCTTGTGCGATATGATCTTGGAGTCGATCCCAGGCATGTCGGCAGGTGCCCAGGAAAACACGTCAGAGTTACTTCTGAGGAAGTGGACCAGGTCGTCTCGCTGAGTCCCCGTCAAGAGCAACCTGATCTGAACGGTTCGTTCATCGTCCCCTTCTACGAGGGGGACCTCTGTTAGTGGCTCCACCGGGGTCCCTCGGAGCTCTTTTTACTCGTCTCGAGTGTCCAAAGAACCCTTGATATCACCCTCGCCCCCAACGTCATTGTTTGGCCGCTCAGACGTAGATGTTGCGGTGAAGCAAACCTTTGCGGTTCGTTGGTCCCTGTAAGCCCGACTTATCCCACCTTGGTCAAGTGGGAATTTCATCGCTAGGTGGTATGTCGATATCTGGGCCCGGAGGGAGTTCAGTGTCGGGCGACTGAGGAGGACATTGTAGGCCGATGGGATTCTCACGACGATAAACTCCACAGGCACGTTGCGCGTACGGCCCGCCTCCCCGATGTTAAATTGGAGGGTGATTACCCCTTCCGCCGGGATGGAGCGATTAATGAACCCTGACAGGACGTGGGCGGTCGGCCTTAGGTCCGACGGGGTGAGTCCCATATGCAGAAAGCAGTCATAAAAGAGAATGTCCGCCGAGCTTCCCGAGTCGACCAGTATTCTCTGCACTTCGTAGCGGTGGACCCGAGTTGTGATCACCAGCGGGTCGTTGTGAGGCGGGGATATACCATGGAGGTCCTCGTCGGTAAAAACGACCGGCTCGGCTGCTCTAGCCTTCTTCCGCGGTAGCCGCCAGTCCCTTCGATCGGTGAGGGATGCTGAGTCTCATCGATTCCCGTCATACCCCCTGCCGACACGACCATGATTTAGCCGATTGTCAACTCGCCGGGAGGGGGATGGTGCTCTTGCTCACGGTCGGCTTGCCGCTTGTCTCGCAAGTATGTTGCCAGGTGCCCCTAGCGGATTAACTCCTCGATGTAGTCTCGGAGCTGCTTGCAGTTCTCAGTGGAGTGGCCCCGCGACCTGTGGAAACTGCAGTAGGGGCCCCGGGTGCGTTTTGCCGCCCTATTCGAGACTGGGGGGAGTTTGAAGAACCTCTCACCATTAGTCTCCTCCAACAGTACCGTCTGGGAGACGTTGAGCGGGGTGTACTCCTGAAACTTCGGGGAGCAGGGCTTTGGCCGCTCAATCTTCTTTTTCTCCTCCCGGGCCCTTTTCTTCTGATCAGCTTGTTCTGTCCGGGGCAGGTTGGCGTTCACCTCGGACTCGAGCTGGATCTCATGTTCGGTCCAGGCCTTTACCTCGGCTATGGTCTTAAGTTGTGCTAATGCAAAGGAGCGTAGCCACTCCTTGTGCCTAAGATCCGACCTAAGTGTCATAATGACCGTCTCGTCCCGGTGTTCTGGGACCTCAAAGAGGGCGTTGTAGAAGCGGCGGACATATCCTTTGAAGGATTCTTTGTCCCCGCTCTTTATGGTGAAGAGATGGTCAACGGTCCGCTTCTGCCGTCTATTCCCGGCGAAGTGGCCGAGGAATTGGGTGGCCAGCTCATCGAAGGTAAAGATTGAGCGTGGTGCGGATCCTCGGAACCAGTCTCGTCCGGAGCTGATGAGAGTGGCGGGGAAAGCGCGGCATTGTGCGGCGTCGGAACAGTCCTGGAAACTCATCCCGGCTGTGAACGCATCCAAAGGGTCCTTCAGGTCGGACTTCCCGTCGAAGAGTGAGACCTTCGAGGGCTTGTTCCGGGAGGAGACTGTTCCCTTATAAAAAATTGAATAATAAATAAAAACAACAGGAAAAAGTCCCCAAATGGAGCATCACGTGCTCACACGTGATAGGCGTTGCGCTTGACAAACTAAGCTGAAACTGGGCCTCACGTACAGACACATGGCCTCTATATACAAAGTTATAGGTGCCTGAATAAAGCAAACAATTGGCTAAAACAAAAACTCACATGATAGCACGTGACGCTCTTTAGTAGGCTTAATTTGGTGGGGTCATATGCTACACGTGATGGGCTCCTATCCCTTCTGAACCGATAGAATTAAATTCTAATTAAAAGCAATCAAAACCCCTAGTTGGAAAATGTTTCCTTAAATCTTTCCAAATAAGAAAGATTGTGCTCTGTAAATCAGAGTATCGTTGGATCAAAGATCCAATGGTGATTAAACATCACCAAGATACAGAATAAGTTCTGTATGGGAAAATATTTTCCCAATCTTGCTAAAAACAAGAAAGACGTCTTCTGTAAAACAGAAGCCCTTAGATCAAAGATTCAATGGTGGGATAAATTCCCAAATCAATTAGAGATCTCACAATGAGAGATTTCCTTAACTGATTCAACAAATCAGCCTCCCCTATATAAAAGACCCAAGACTTCAAGTCTTGTACAGAGGAACCCCCCATAAACTTCAAGATCAAGAGAGACAGAAAGGGAGAAAAGAGAAAAAAATTCCCCTCGTAAGCAAAAGAAAAGAGAATTTAATTCTCCAGAGAGAAAAAGATTTTCTCAAAGACAAAAAGAAACCCTAGGTAAGGGAAGGAACAAAACACAGAACCTTTTACCACTTCTTCACCTTCACAAGAGTTCAACTCTTCTAAAAAGAACTTAGTTCTTCCTCTGGTTGAAGAACTGCAAAAGCAGATCTCCTCATAAGTTGAGAATTTAATTCTCATCGGGGACATCTGTTATGCAGATTCAAAACCTAAGGGGGCAATTGAGTTCAAAGAATTTAATTCTTACAACAGAGCATATAGGAATTTAATTCCTCTAAATAAAACTAGGGTTTAACCCTATAAAAGAATTTAATTCTTATTAAACAAGGGGCTTGAAAGTCTCAAAACTCAAGATCTCCATACACGTAAAAAAGAGATTAGCACCCAACATGATAGATCACGTGCGCCCATGTGAGCACCCTTGTTGAACAAAAGAGAACAATTGAGATCAGGTCATGTGACCCCACGTGCCCCGTGAACAAGCCTTTCAAGAAAGGAGAATAAACTCAAAACAGCTTCTATTTTCAGGGGCGTCTCACGTAATATCACGTGACTCCTTAGCACCTTCAGAACACAAGCGGTTTCATTTTTTTTAGGGCGTCTCACGTGACATCATGTGACCCCTTAACGGTGCTTAGCACTTTCAGAAGAAAGGGAGAATAAATCAAATGCAGTTTTCATCTTTTGGGGATGCCTCACATGACCCCACGTGACTCCTTAACTGTGCTCAGCACTCAGAAAAGAAAAAGGGAATAAATCTAAAGGAGCTGTGACAACTTTGAGCGCCTCTCGTGACCCCACGTGAGCGCTTCAACTTTTTAGTGTTCAACACTACTTTGAGCACCTCACGTGGGAACACGCGAGCGCCAAACATACTCTATTGTTTAACACTATAAGAGGCTAATCTTAGCCCAAATCAGCTAAGTCTGCTAAAGAAAAAATCCCTTTTAACTGAGCCCACATTATACTCGGTCTTCCAAGATTAATCATCTCAGATGGCATTCAAAATAATATCCATCCCATTCCCTTTCAATCTGACATTTGGTTCAAGGGTACATCTCTTCACACCTCTGATACATGTCGTTGTAATTCTTCAACGTCTTCAGAAAGGTGATGGGTCCCGACGACCAATAACTATCTGGTGCATTTCCAAACCCATGGTTGCATCTAAACTACGGACCGTAATGTCCTTAAACTAACTTTGGACCATAACGTCCTTAAACTAACCTTCATGGACTATGATGTTCTTAAACTATAAACCCTACAGAGTATGATGTCTTTAAACTTCACGGACTATGACGTCCTTAAACTCATAGACTATGACGTCCTTAAACTTTTGGACCGCAACGTCCTTAAACTAGCTATGGACCGCAACGTCCTTAAACTACAACGAACCGAAACGTTCTTAAACTAACAACGGACTGTAATGTCCTTAAACTAAAACAATAGAGCCCAAATGCTCTTTTGTTGGGTCTGAATGATCCCAAAACCCTGTTGAGTAGATCTTAGTTTAAAATTAGACTAACGTATCCTCAACAAACATTTAGGTTGATCTTAATCTCAAATGAGATTAACGATCCTTAAATCAACCCAAACCCAAATCTAAGAATATACGGATTTGGACTAATCCACGCCCTACGGGCGACAACACAAATTAGTCTCCGTATATAATCCACGGGCAACCAAAAATAAAACAAACACACACGACATGAAGTGACCATCTAGAGAAGGAGAAAGTGGTTACCGTGATGGGGTAGCATAATTAACTGCAGGGGCTTGCGCCTGCAGGAAAGAGCGTCCCCACAATCAAAAACCCCTCAAACAAGGGGGAATCTGATGAAGTCTGCTACAACGGCCGCATATGTCTAAACCTCCGATACACGGTGCCATAAATCAACTTGGCATCTTCGGAGAAGTGGACGGATAAATCCAAATAGAATCTTCCCGCAAAATTCAGGCTAGACGTCCCAACGTCCCGGTCGCGTCTTTCGGCGGCGAACAGATTCTGGCACGTCCGGTGGGACCTTTTCCTCTTTCCACTCCACACTTCGTGTGTCGTGTTCGCGAACAAATCGCGGTTTAATATGGTTGCCCCTGGATTCAAGGAATTAAGATTTGGTGTCTGGCTCCCGTGCAGAGAAAATAGCTTCCAACTGCACCAGCCGCTACAACAACTCTCACTCCGTCCTAGCTGGAAGAGTGACCTATGGGCTCCAAGCAGCCTCCATCTTCGCCATGTTAGTGGAACAGGTGACTCAGGCCACCACTGGACTGTTCTTTGGGACCATGATCCTACCAGCAAGGTTCAGCGTCCCAATGCCGTCACAGGAAGCTCCGAAGAAGTCAGTCTTCGATTGACTTACAACTACCACGGCCCCTCTCAACGGGCCGTCCAATTCCAAGTCTACTGCATCAGTCTTTGACAGACTGAGCCTGAGCTCCAGTGGGCCCGTAAAGAAGCCTGCAATACCGGAAGGAGTCATCCCGAAGCGGATAGCCATTCCAACTCCGACGGACGAAGTCGTCAAAGGGGCTTCTCCTGCTAAGGGGTCGGTCTTTGCAAGACTAGACATCTCAATTCATGCTTCGGGTGAGGTCGTTACGAATGTTTCCCCTGCCAAAAAGTTGATCTTTGCAAGATTGATCGTTCTCTCTCAGCGGGAGTCAGTCTTTGATAGGTTGGCACCAACAAAACCCTTCACCAGAATAGGGGGCATGATGATGCCACCCCGGTAACTAAGACAGTCCCATCTGCAAGGCATGCTCGACGTCGCCACTGGCGCCGAGTGAGAAAAGCTGGGGGCAGTTCCCCTTCCGGACTTACCCCACCAGCTCCAACGGTGGAAATTGATGCTGCTGTTCCAACTGGGAACAGTTTTGAGCCGCTAAGGAGGGTGCACAAGAACTCTCCAGCCGCTATATTGAAGAAGACTCCTCCACCTGTGGAGAACGTTACAAAGCCGAAGTCAGAACAACCCCCTCAGCAGTTGTCCTCCAAAATCCACGGGGTCTGGCGAAGAGTCTAAGACTCTGTAATTAACCAAGACTACTCCCGCCAACCGAAGTAAATGAAGGTTCGGTAAGAGAAGGACTACCCCGTCGTACCACAGAAGGTATCGTCTATATAGGTGCCCGCTGCAACAGCCCCCTCAACTTCAACTGCCCATGAAAGGAGAAGACCGGAAAAGATCCCAGTATCTGCGACAAATCTCAAGGGTGCTGAGTCCAAATGCCCCAAGTCTGGGGGCATAGTGATGCACACTATCTATATGGCTTCCGGGAAAGAGGATAGCCGTATCTCCACGGGTCATCGACCACTCACCCGGTCTGTGACAAAGGCTCAGGAGCAACAGCAAAAGCTCCAGGAGATGCTAACGAAGATGGCCATGCTTACTGGGCCGAAAGAAAGCCCGGAGATGTCGTCGGAGCAGCGCCAGGAACAGGAAACCAACGCCGAGTTCCTCTGAAGAATGCTCGAGAAGAAAGACAAAGAGGCCGCGGAACAAGCGGCCAACATAAAACAAATGGCGCTCTTGTTCCAAGATATGATTGGGATGATGATACAGCCGGATCCTTGAGCTGAAGACCCTCTAATAATCCTTGAAGACGACAGAAGGGAGACATCAAACCCTCTTCCGGCTCTATCAGCAGCCAAAAAAGAGACCATCTCCATAGCCGCCCTTGACGACTATATAGCTCAACAGATACGAGCTCATCAGGCAAGCGAAGCGGCCGGCCAAATCGTCAAGACTGGACGACCCTATCCGGGTTGGTACGATCAAATTAAGTACCCGCCAGGATATACGATCCCTAAATTCCACGTGTACAAGGGGACGGGTAATCCACACCAGCACGTTGCTCAATTCAAGGCTCTGTGCGGTAATACTGGGGGTGACGACAAAATGCTGCTTCGCCAGTTTGTTGGCAGCTTGTCGGAGACAACATTCGAATGGTATCCCGAGCTCCCGAATGACTCCGTCAAGACGTTTGCAGAAATGGAGCTACTGTTTACACAAAGATTCGCAAGTGCTAGCGAGCGCACCCCGATCACCTCACTAATTAACCCTAGAGTGAAGCCGGGAGAAACCTGGGTTCAATACGCCATTCGGTGGTGGAACCTATGGTCAAAGTGCGAACAGCGCATAGAGGAAGCTCCTGCCGTGGGCATATTTGTGGGAACCCTCGATCCTCAGGCGACCATATCCCAATTCATGATGTTATTAAGCCAACCACCTTCCAGGTCTTGATCGACAAACTGGCCCAAATGGACCAGATGGGCCATAGACCGTCCTCCTCAAAGACGGATCCTCGAAATGAGAAGGGCAAAGGGAAAGCAACCTTCGTCGCCAATGCTCAACAACAACCGAGTGGCCCGAGACCGGTTGTTCGCCAAAGAAACAAGCGGCAATCGCATGATGAGAAGTTGAGACGTCCTTACTCGTTTCCCCGGGATAAAACAAGGAGACTGTTTGAACTGGCAATGCGCAATGGGCTCATCACTCTACCGGAGTCGAGACACCCACTGCAACCGAACGACGTCAACAATCCCAATTACTACCCCTACCACCGAATATTGGGTCATCCGATCGAAGACTGCTACGTCTTCAAAAACTGGGTTGAAGACCAGTACCAACAGGGCAAGTTCGCGCTGTCCGAAAACTGGAAGGTAGATTCGCCACAACAGCACACTCCTAAAGGAGTAGACACGCCGGGGGCATCATGCTCATTCATAGAGGAAGCTCCATGGGAAGTAGTTCTTTCGGCAAAAACGAAAAGAATGCTGAAGGATCTTTAAGCATGCCCCGCAATCAAGTGGAAAATCCCGCTGGAGCCCAAGATCATTAAGGGAATGCTGAAACCGCGTCCGATACCGAGAGTTGGTAGCAAGGGACAAAATACCCAGGTCTAGCCGTCAAAGTCTTCGAAGAAGAAGAAGAAGACCAAGAAGTCTGCGCAGCCTGATGACAAGCGCATGGACCTACAAAAGCATATTGACGTGCTAGAGAAATACAACCAGAAGGCGTGGACTCCAGTCACACTCCATAAATTTCTCAACCATATCCTTGAGAACAGAGGCAATGACAATGACGAGGGAGACGACGCGTCAGAAGAACCCGAAGATTAGGTGGCAAGTTGTCATATGATCTCTCACTCGTCAATAGATGATAAAGAAGCTCCTGATGCAGAGAAGTTAGGGGCAGAATCGGTACCAAAATCCTTGGAACCGTCCGATGAGCTGAATGACGTGCTGCTAAACGAAGCCCGTCAGAAGCGCAAAATTGATCGAGAACGCAAAATGGCCATATTCGAAAAAGCCAGGCGCCGACATCAAGTGGAAGAAGTCACGGTAGGGATGGATCACAAAACACCCCAACCAAACCATGGATGTATCCCACTTTATCGTTATGTATCCAGTTGCGTGACAAATACACATGCATACAGGATGAACAACGGACCGAAACGTCCCTAAACTAACAACGGACCGCAATGTCCTAAAACTAGCTATGAACCGCAATGTCCTAAAACCAACAACGGACCGAAACGTCTTTAAACTACTACAAACCCCCGGCATCCCCAGGCCGACGTGACAAAAAAAACGGTACGTCCATAAGCAAAATGGGCATGGATGAAAACCCGAAAGGGCTCTATGAGTAAAAACAGTAAGGCTACCAGCGATGTTTGTGAAAACCTGAAAGGGCGCAGACGCGTTAAAAAAATTGGTACGTCCATAAGCAAGATGGGCACGGATGAAAACCCGAAAGGGGTCCGTGAGTAAAAACAGCAGGGCTACCGGCGAGTTTGTGAAAACCCGAAAGGGCATAGACTCGTTAAAAAAAATGGTACATCCATAAGCAAGATGGGCACGGATGAAAACCCGAAAGGGGTCCGTGAGTAAAAACGGCAGGGCTACCGGCGAGTTTGTGAAAACCCGAAAGGGCGCAGACTCGTTAAAAAAATGGTAAGTTCATAAGCAAGATGGGCACGAATGAAAACCCGAAAGGGCTCCATGAGTAAAAACAGCAGGGCTACCGGCGAGTCTGTGAAAACTCGAAAGGGCGCAGACTCATAAAAAAAATTCATGCACCCTTGCGAGGTCCTCTCGACCTTACAAGGAGAAAACACCTGCGTGAGATCCCTACGACTCACAAGCGAGCAACACACTTAGGGATTCCTACGATTCCTGAGGAGAAATTACACTTACGAGATCCTCACGACTCGTAAGGAGAACCCTCTTATGAGACCCTCACGGCTCATAAGATTCAAAAGCCTTAAGCTACAGGGATCTGAACGTGTTCTTAAGCCATCACATTTCCCAGATTGCCCTACAAACGGTTCAATATTGACCCTTGTATACAATCCACGGGCACAAATAAACGTCTCCCCCACCAAGTTCCACCGATGGCGCGAAATGTCCTTATTTGGTAAACAAACACTTGTAAGTCCTCCCGACATATAAGGAGAAAATACTCTCATAAGATCCTTACGACTTATAAGAGAGAACACCACTTAGAAGTCCTCATGACTTCTAAGGAGAACATACACCTATGAGATCCTTACGACTCGTAGGGAGAAACACCTTTATGAGACCCTTACGGCTCATGAAGTCAAAAGCCTTAGTCGACAGGATCCTAATCCTGCTTGCTAAGCCACATTTCCTTGAATCGACAGAGGCCAATGATGATTCGCTCCTAGCAATATTCCAGTAATAGCGATGCTGATGCCTAAATCGGCAACAAATTCCAAGTCCTTTCATGGCAAATGATGATTCGCTCCTGGCAATATTCCAGTCGCAGCGATACTGATGCTAAGATTGGTATCAGATCCCAGGTTCCATACTCGCGGCGAAAAGTCAGCGAGCCATAAATGCATATAAAATAGCCGAAATAATATGGCAACTTGCAACAAAATCAGCAAGCAAAATATATGCATATAAAAATAGCCGAAATGTTTGGGCAACTCGCAATAAAGAGCAGGGAGTAAAAAGAAAAACAGCCGAAATGATTGGGCACCGTGAAAAATAGCCGAAATGATTGGGCAATCGCGACTTTCGCAATATGAAAAGCTGAAATGATAGAGCATCGCGGAAAGAAATAAAAAAAAATGAAACCTTTGCCCTACAGGCGAGTCCATACTGACCCCTGTATACAATCCATGAGCATAAACGAAAGGGAACTACAATTTCCCACCAGGCTCTTTCAAATAGAGAGTCAAATCTCGACGACCACAACTGCAGCCTAAAGATCACCACGATGTTTCTTTTCACTCCAACCGGATGCAGACGTAACGTCAACAACCGACCTCAGGGTCACGACGAGGCGGAGCCAGAGCAAAGACCCTAGTTCCAAATCTCGACAGCAACATCTACACCCTAGAGACCCACAACAGCGTTCCTCCTCATTCCAGCAGGATACAGACGCGACATCACCAATCGGAGCCATGACAAAGTCCTCAGTTCCAAGACTCTACAGTTCACAGACAACCTAGAGTCAGCCCCGACACCGTAGAAAGCAGAGAATGTCAACCCTGACACCGTAGAAAGCGGAGAATGTCAACCCTGACACCGCAGAAAGTGGAGTACGTCAATCCTGACAACGCAGAAAGCGGATAATGTCAACCCTGACACCGCAGAAAGTGGAGTACGTCAACCCTGACACCGCAGAAATCGGAGTACGTCAACCCTGACATCGCGGAAAGCGAAGCAAGTCAGCCAATGACCTCCAACCCCCAGAGAAATCAGTGTCCTTGGCAAAACCTCTCGATTCAGGGACATCAGCGTCCTTAGCGAGAACCTCAATTCACGTCGACCTATAAGGAAATCAGTGTCTTTGCGGGAATCTCTCGATTCGTTTCGACCCCAGGGAAATCAACGTCCTTGGGAAGAACCTCTCAATTCGCGTCGACCCGCAAGGAAATCAGTGTCTTTGCAGAAATCTCTCGATTCATTTCGACCCCAGGGAAATTAGTGTCCTTGGCAAAAATCTTTCGATTCAGGAAAATCAGCATCCTTGGCAAGAACCTCTCGATTCGCGTCAACCCGCAAGGAAATCAATGTCTTTACAGGAACTCTCGATTCGTCTCGACCCCAGGGAAATCAGCGTCCTTAGGAAGAACCTCTCGATTCACGTCGACCCGCAGGGAAATCACTGTCTTTGCAGGAATCTCTCGATTCGTTTCGACCCCAGGGAAATCAGTGTCCTTGGCAAGACCTCTTGATTCAGGGGAATCAGTATCCTTGGCGAGAACCTCTCGATTCCCGTCGAACCGCAAGGAAATCAGTGTCTTTGCAGGAATCTCTCGATTCATCTCGACCCCAGGGAAATCGGTGTCCTTGGCAAGACCTCTCGATTCAGGGAAATCAGCGTCCTTGGCGAGAACCTCTTGATTCGCGTCGACCCGCAAGGAAATCAGTGTTTTTGCAGGAATTTCTCGATTCGTCTCGACCTTAGGGAAATTAGTGTCCTTGGTAAGACCTATCGATTCAGGGAAATCGGCGTCCTTAACGAGAACCTCTCGATTCGCATCGACCCACAAGGAAATCAGTGTCTTTGTAGGAATCTCTCGATTCGTCTTGACCCCAGGGAAATCAGCGTCCTTGGCGAGAACTTCTCGACTCACTTCGACCCGCAAGGAAATCAGTGTCTTTGCAGGAATCTATCGATTCGTTTCGACCTCCGGGAAATCAGCGTCTTTGGGAAGAACCTCTCGATTCGCGTCAACCCACAGGGAAATCAGTGTCTTTGTAGGAATCTTTCGATTCGTTTCGACCCTAGGGAAATCAGTGTCCTTGGCAAGACCTCTCGATTCAGGGGAATCAGCGTCCTTGGCGAGAACCTCTCGATTCATGTGGACCCACAAGGAAATCAGTATCTTTGCAGGAATCTCTCGATGCGTCTCGGCCCCAGGGAAATCAGTGTCCTTGGGAAGACCTCTCGATTCAGGGAAATCAGCGTCCTTGGCGAGAACCTCTCGATTCGCGTCGACCCGCAAGGAAATCAGTGTCTTTGCAGGAATCTCTCGATTCGTCTCGACCCCAGGGAAATCGGTGTCCTTGGTAAGACCTCTCGATTCAGGGAAATCGGCGTCCTTGGCGAGAACCTCTCGATTCGCGTCGACCCGCAAGGAAATCAGTGTCTTTGCAGGAATCTCTCGATTCGTCTCAACCCTAGGGAAATCAGCGTCCTTGGCGAGAACTTCTCGACTCGCTTCGACCCGCAAGAAAATCAGTGTCTTTGCAGGAATCTATCGATTCGTTTCGACCTCATGAAAATTAGTGTCCTTGGAAGAAATCTCGATTCAGAGAAATCAGCATCCTTGGCGAGAACTTCTCGACTCGTTTCGGCCCGCAAGGAAATCAGTGTCTTTGCGAGAATCTCTCGATTCGTTTCGACCTGCGAGGAAATTAGTGTTCCTGTGCATGAAGAAAATTCTCTTGTGAGATCCTTACGACTCTTAAGAGAAAATACACTTAGAAATCCTCACGATTCCTAAGGAGAAAATACACCTACGAGATCCTCTCGACTCGTAGGGAGAAGCCTTTATGAGACCCTCACGGCTCATAAAGTTGAAAAGTCTTAGGTAGCAGACCTGAACCTGTTTCCTAAGCCGTCGCTGTCCTGCAAGGAGATCAAGATACATTATTTACGGAATGCATTTGCTAAAAGAGACACGCCAATATGAAATAAAGTATATGTCTTTTATTCATGAATTCAAAATGAATACAAGATACATTTCATAAAAAGAATCAAAATGAATATTCTCTCATTCAGGAGTGAATACAAGAAAAGGAAAATATACAAAAAAAAATCTTTAAGCCAGCAGACGGTGTAATAAGTTCGTCAGTTCATCCTTCTTCCGCTGGGCCTCGGCTTCAAGTTTTGTTATCGCCACGAGACGAGTCTCCGCCTGAGACTGTTGAGCCTGGTATGAGGCGAGCCGACTCTCAAGCTCCCTTTCAGCTACTTTGTGAGCTTCAACCATCTCGCGGGTAAAAATAACATATTTATCAAGAGCTACCACCTCCGTGATAGCTTCTTGAAGCACCCGCCAAAGTTCATACACACGAGTGGTCTTAGTAGTGAGTTGGGCCTGGAGTTCTCTCAAAGCATTCGAGGCCAGTTTCCTCTTCGAAAATTTTCGGTTGAGCCTCTTCTCACATGACTGCAGATTCGCAGTGCACCGTTCAATCAGCCCCCGCAAGTTCGTCTTTGCAGCAAGGACCTCTGAGGGAAGGCGTACGCACTAAAGACCATGTAAGCAAGCCTCCACTCAGCGACAATACTCGTCCCAGACATGCACCAAGGTTTCATCATGGTAAGTGGCGAGAAAGGGCAAAGAGATGTTGGCTTCGGCAGCAAATTCTTCGGCTGTGATCGAATTACCAGCATGAAGATCTTCGATAAAAGCCGACAAGGAGTGGATGCTTTGTTTCACCATCCATTCAGACGCACGCCGGGCATAAGGGCCTCATGGCATAATGATGCGAGACTCCAGCGGGGTAAGAGCGGGCAAAGCTGTCAAGATTCATGAACAATCAGCGAGATTTGCAAATAAAGAATAGATGGAACAACGTCAAAACCTTACTTACCCACAGTCATGCAAGGAAGGTTTAAAAGATCCCCAGGCCCGTCGAGGATCTCAACTTCGTCGTCAGCTTCCAGAACTACAGAAGACATATTAGCATCGTTATACGAAATAATGATAATACAATGAAGGGGTCAAATAACACCAACCTTGCCCAGAAAAGAGGACGATGCTTTGCGGGATATTGCCTATGGGGCGGCCATCTCGAGCAGACACTGAAAAGACTTTCTGGGGGATAGATCCATGATGGATGCCGCCAACCCTCGTAATTCTGAAAAGACAGAAAGATTCAGATAATGGAGAGATTATTAAAACAAAATATAGAAGACTACCTTCGATGCTCCTCCCGCTTTGAACTGGAGGGATAGCAGCTTCGGCAGCCTCCTCCGTAACCTCAGGCACATCACCGGGGACATGGGCTGGCGTAGCAGCTTCCAGTCGCGAAATGACATCTGCCATTTCAGACTCCAAGGAGGGAACAGTGGCCATGGCGGTGCTTTCTACAATCTTTGAGGCGCCACCAGAAAGATCAATCGGGTCTATGACCGACAAGGTCACCTCTGTGGAAGGTGTAGGCAATGAAGAAGTGGAGGTCATCACCGGGAGCTCCAAGATAGAACCGACCGCTTCGACAATCTCTTCTACACCTTTCGGTGCGTCATCAGAGACATCCATAGGATCCGTGTCCAATGGGGCTACCTCCGCTGAAGGAATAGAGGCTATCATCGGAAGCTCCATCGCAGGAATAGCAGCTATAACAATCTCTTCCGCACCTGCCGGTGCCTCATCGGAGACATTTGTAAAATCCACAAGCGGAGCACGACTTGGACTCAAATCCTCTGTCATCGCCGAAGTCCCTGCAAAGTTTTTCACGAAGATAAGAAGATATAAAAAAAAGAAAAACAAATTACTTTCCAAAGGAAAATACAGAAAAAAATGCATACCGATACGCCAGGGTGCCTCTAGTATAGCTTTTTCAAGCCATCGCTCCTTCCTTAGGAAATGCACTCGCCGGGCGTCAAACGTAGACTCATGCCCACCGGTCTTCGATGCTAGCTCATCTTCGGAGGCGGCAGAGATAGGTTGCTTGAGGGCTATCTCGTCTTCCGGTCGCAGGGGACCCATATGTACCCTCCGTAGTGATGGGGGGATCTTCATAAAAGATAACAGGGGGGTAAGGTTTCTTCGGGATGCGCACATTCTCGGTCTCATCCTGTAAACACCTTGTAGCCTTAGCCAATTGTGCGGCTTCTTCGGCAGATGAACCCGAAAAGAGAAGACCATCATCCGGCTCTCGCATGGATATTGGCTCGTCTTAAACAATAGGCTCGGATTCCAGCAAAAGGTCAAGCAGACCGGTGACCGTCTTCTTTCTTCTCTTCGACCCGGAACTAACGCTGGAAGAAGATCTCTTCCTTCCCTTCGGCACTTTGGCACGACGTTGGTCCACTTCGCCTCCGCTATCCTCTTTTGGTGACACCACCTAGCGTCTCCACTAATGGCACGGCCGATGGCGCTTCGCCGGAAGCCTTTGCTTGAGCCCTAGTGTGCATTGGCATCCCTGCAGTGGGAGGAATCGATTATGTTTCTGCAACTTGCGGGATAAGGACCACGCCGTCATCCCTCAAGAGAGGGCGAATGACTGACCGCGGTCGCAACGGAGCGTTGGCAACTTGGGTTGGAGCGGGAGTCCTATACTCGAAGAGTACCCGCCTCTCCTCAGCAATGACAGGACCAACCCGGTGGCGATACCAACCCATAAAGGACCCCATAGACCTTGGGAGATAGTCTGGCTCCGAGATCATAAATAGAGAGCCAGTGTTCAGCTGCATGAAGTGATGAATGACGTCGCGAATAACACCCAGCGACGGGGTAGGCTCAACCAAGAACGCTTCGAAGGGGACTCCTTGATTGTAACCCAATTGCCGAGCGAAGCGGTGCGGATTATACCGCATAAGGAGGGCCATATCATTTCGGCGGAACACCAAGTAGCCCGGCCTAATTGAATACAAATGCATGATCTTCTTAGGCTTTAAGGATGATGCTCCCCCTTTCGACAAGTCGAATAGCTGTTGGATGGGCCCCGCCGGAGCAGAAAGAACGCGATAAGTAAACACCATCCCACCCTCAGTAGCATATGTATTGAGCAGAACACAGAAGGCCCCTAGCTGAGTCGGATAGGAAGCGGAGGCATCCACCAATCTCATAACTCACGGGAAGGTGTAGGAGTCATAGAAATTCGGCCGTCAATGTGTTGCGAATGCCCCCAGCACATGTATTTCGATCCAAGATGTGAAATAATGGAGGGGGAAATTCACAACATCTACACCTGGAGTCGAAGTGTTGGCTGCAACACTTAACCCATGATGAAGGTGTGATAATCCCTCAATACCAACGGCCAACCTTGCCCCTTCAACTGCACGATGGGCGGGGTAGAAGGCAGAAGCTCTCATGAAGCGGCGGTGGATTGGTATCGCAAACCAATTGAGCCAGAGGCTAATAAAGCCGACGAAGAAGGTCTCTTCGTCTATGCCGGGGGCCGCAATTGCATTAAAAGACACGGCCGACGTGGTCGGAATATAGAACTGCGGTAATCTTCTTCCTTGGCCGGCAGTTTGTCCAACCCAAACCCAAAAAGGTCGTCGATACTCGCAAACTTTGGGGCATCCTTGGATAGAGCATCTTCCCGGATGAAGCAGGCGATGAAACTCTCGAAAGTGACGCCCTGCCCCTCTGACTTCGCAAACAATCTGTCGAAGATACCCAGAGCCTTGATTAGACTAGGATACTTATGACGGACAGCAGTTTCAGGCGTCAGGCCGTCAAGCGTAGCCGGCATGGTGGAGAAAAAATATTCATCTGGAGGCAGCAACTCCTCGTAATGCTCACCCCTCATTGGCAACCCCGAAATCTCACGAAACTCATCCAATGAAATAGACACCTCTCGATCCCTTAGCAGAAAGGTGTTGGTAGGTAGATTCCATTGGTTTACGAAAGCTTTGATCCACAAGACGTGAAGATCCTGATAGTGGAATAGCGACGCGTATACTGCCTGATACAGCCCGACCTTTTGCAGTCTTGCACGATGGGCGAAAAGAATGTAGCGAGCCCAAATAAAGTAGCCCACCGGGTGCCGGGGAGTGACACCCACTTTATAAACTTGTCCCTAAGGTCGAGCTTCACCTTGGCAAATTCGACGCCCCAAGATGTCTATAGCCGGCAAGGACTAGTTAGGTATCCCAGGTGTAGAGGGTTCCAGCCGGCCTGAAGGAGTCCAATTGGCTACCTCCACTGCATAAGCAGTCTGTGGGCGTTCCATCGGCAGTATAGGGTGAAGAGGTTCTGCTGGCTCTTCGCAAATAAAACTTCGGCGATCCCGGATGATGTGACCGTACCAAATGCCCCATAAGAACAGACTTGTCCGGTCTTTATCATGAGCTCTGATCATCACCATTGCCTTCTCATCTGATGGCGATTGTGGAAAGGTGGCATCCGAGCGGGTGTAAGGGAAATAAGGATGAGAAGCCATTGTGCCTGAAATAAGGAAAAGAAAAAACATTAGTGAAACCCATGCGCGCGCGCACGCGCACACATATATATATAATAACAAAAGAAAACAACAGGATGTCTGTTTTGCGGGACCACTGCCTACAAAACACATAGACCCCACGAAATCAATATAGCGGCTCACTAATGATAAGAAAGGGCAATCATTGTGAGAATCAAGAAGATCCTCATTAAACAGACATTGAAATTCCAAACAACTCTTGGGAAACAACCTCTGCTATGGCACACAACAAATTTAAAATTTGCGCGAATAAGGGTAAAACCCTATGCAAAGATTTTCGAGAGTACCAAGGAATAAAATTCACAAAGGGTCTTTTTGATCTTTCAGAGCTAAGTTCTTCTCCTGAGGAATTAAATTCCTTTTATATGATGGAATTAAATTCCAGAAACTCACAAAAAACATATATGAGAAATGAAATTCCATGAATCATCAAAAACAGAGGTGAATGTTCGGGATATGGAGGTTTACTACTTAAAAATCACATCTTTAGATCCCTAAGTGGATGGGTTTCAGAGGAGAGAAAAGCTCTCATAATGGATTCAAAATCCAGAGAATTTTTGTTCAAAAAGAAATTTTTTTATGATGTGCAAGATCTTTACCTAAAAAGGGTTTCTTTTTTACAGAGTTTAACTCTTGGATTGCAATGGCAGAGAACTAAGCGCTGAGGAGGAGAATTAAATTCTCAAAGAAAACGAAGGAGGAAGAAGATGAAGGAAACAGTGGCTGCATAAGAAACTAAACCTTCGCATTTATAAGACGTGACAAGGGCGGTTCATCTCCCGTTCCTCTAGGCAATCCAACGGCTGTAAAGGTGACAGCGTTGCATTCACGTGCAAACCATGTGAGAACAACGTTGTGGGGGCATTTTTTCCCTTATAAAAAATGAATAATAAATAAAAGCAACGGGAAAAAGTCCCCAAATGGAGCATCACGTGCCCACATGTGATAGGCGCTGCGCTTGACAAACTAAGCTGAAACTGGGCCTTACAGACACGTGACCTCTATATACAAAGTATATAGGCGCCTGAATAAAGCAAACAATTGGCAAGAACAAAAACTCACATGATAGCACGTGATGCTCTTTGGTAGGCTTAATTTGGTGGGGTCACGTGCTACACGTGATGGGCTCCTATGCCTTCTGAACCGATAGAATTAAATTCTAATTCAGAGGAATCAAAACCCCTAATTGGAAAATGTTTCCTTAAATATTTCTGGACAAGAAAGATTGTGCTCTGTAAATCAGAGCACCATTGGATCAAAGATCCAATGGTGATTAAACATCACCAAGATACAGAATAAATTATGTATGGGAAAATATTTTCCCAATCTTGCTAAAAACAAGAAAGACTTCTTCTGTAAAACAGAAGCCTTGGATCAAAGATCCAATGGTGGGATAAATTCCCAAATCAATTAGAGATCTCTCAGTGAGAGATTTTCTTAACCGATTCAACAAATCAGCCTCCCATATATAAAGGACCCAAGACTTCAAGTCTTGTACAGAGGAACCCCCCCCCCTAAACTTCAAGTTCAAGAAAGACAGAAAGGGAGAAAAGAGAGAAAAAATTCCCCTTGTAAGCAAAAGAAAAGAGAATTTAATTCTCCAGAGAGAAAAAGATCTCCTCAAAGACAAAATGAAACCCTAGGTAAGGGAAGGAACAAAACACAGAACCTTTTACCTCTTCTTCACCTTCACAAGAGTTCAACTCTTCTAAAAAGAACTTAGTTCTTCCTATGGTTGAAGATCTGCAGAAGCAGATCTCCCCATAAGTTGAGAATTTAATTCTTATCGGGAAGATCTATTATGCATATTCAAAACTTAAGAGGGAATTGAGTTCAAAGAATTTAATTCTTACAACAGAGCATATAGGAATTTAACTCTTCTAAATAAAACTAGGGTTCAACCCTATAAAAGAATTTAATTCTTATTAAACAAAGGGCTTGAAAGTCTCAAAACTCAATATCTCCATGCACGTAAAAAAGAGATTAGCACCCAACATGATAGATCACGTGCGCCCACGTAAGCACCCTTGTTGAACAAAAGAGAACAATTGAGATCAGGTCATGTGACCCCACGTGACCCCTGAACAAGCCTTTCAAGAAATGAGAATAAACTCAAAACAGCTTCTATTTTCAGGGGCGTCTCACGTGATATCACGTGACCCCTTAGCACCTTCATAACACAAGCAGTTTCATTTTTTTAGGGAACCTTACGTGACATCATGTGACCCCTTAACAGTGCTTAGCGCTTTCAGAAGAAAGGGAGAATAAATCAAATGCAATTTTCATCCTTTGGGGACGCCTCACATGACCCCACGTGACTCCTTAACAGTGCTTTGCACTCAGAAAAGAAAAAAGGAATAAATCTAAAGGAGCTGTGACAACTTTGAGCGCCTCTCGTGACCCCACGTGAGCGCTTCAACTTTTTAGTGTTCAACACTATTTTGAGCGCCTCACATGGGAACACGCGAGCGCCAAACATACTCTATTGTTTAACACTATAAGAGGCTAATCTTAGCCCAAATCAGCTAGGTCTGCTAAAGCCAAAATCCCTTTTAACTGAGCCCACATTATACTCAGGTCTTCCAAGATTAATCATCTCAGATGGCATTCAAAATAATATCCATCCCATTCCCTTTCAATCTGACATTTGGTTCAAGGATACATCTCTTCACACCTCTGATACATGTCGTTGTAATTCTTCAACGTCTTAAGAGCGGTGGTGGGTCCCGACGACCAATAACTATCTGGTGTATTTCCAAACCCATGGTTGCATCTAAACTACGGACCATAATGTCCTTAAACTAACTTTGGACCGTAACGTTCTTAAACTAACTTTCATGGACTATGATGTCCTTAAACTAAAAACCCCACAGACTATGATGTCTTTAAACTTCACGGACTATGACGTTCTTAAACTCACGGACTATGACGTCCTTAAACTTATGGACCGTAACGTCCTTAAACTTATGGACCGTAACGTCCTTAAACTAGCTATGGACCGCAACGTCCTTAAACTACAACGGACCAAAATGTCCTTAAACTAACAACGGGCCGTAATGTCCTTAAACTAAAACAATAGAGCTCAAATACTCTTTTGTTGGGTCTGAATGATTCCAAAACCCTTTTGAGTAGATCTTAGTTTAAAATTAGACTAACGCATCCTCAACAAACATTTAAGTTGATCTTAATCTCAAATGAGATTAACGATCCTTAAATCAACCCAAACCCAAATCTAAGAATATACGGATTTGGACTAATCCACGCCCTATGGGCGACAACACAAATTAGTCTCCGTATACAATCCACGGGCAACCAAAAATAAAACAAACACACACGACACGAAAGCGTTTTTTAATTCACATAAGGGCAAGGCAGTGTGACCATATGGAGAAGAAGAAAATGGTTACCGCGATGCGGTAGCGTAATTAACTGCAGGGGCTTGCGCCTGTAGGGAAGAGTGTCCCTACAATCAAGAACCCCTCAAATGAGTGGGAATCTGACGAAGTCTGCTACAACGGCCGCATCTATCTAAACCTCCGATACACGGTACCATAAATCAACTTGGTATCTTCGGAGAGGTGGACGAATAAATCCAAATAGCATCTGCCCCCAAAATTCAGGCCAGGCGTCCCAATATCCCGGTCGTGTCTTTCAGCGGCGAACAGAGACGTGAATGGCGAGTACCTCTTTGGTGAAGGGCTTCGTGAGCGAGTCGGCGGCATATTTAGCCCCGTCGCTTGAAGGACGATTTTCCCGATGCATGCCTTCGATCTTCTTTTCGAGGGCGTCGAGTCAGCCATGGTATCCCGATGATTCAGCATACTCTGATTTTTGGCCTCTGCTGCCGGAGACCTGTGCCTGGCCACGGCCACGGTTCCATTCGATGAGGTTTCTTGGGTCCCCCGGCGAGGTCGTCTTTGAGCTACTATGGTGAGTCCCGTCCGCGCAACCCCGTCAAGGGAGGGGATGTAACACCCGAGGCAATAATACTATTTCTGGTTCTAGTTGAGGGTTATACATTGCTCATTTCGATTATCCTGATGGTCTGGTGCTTATTGCTAAATTTTAACCGGTTAAGTCATTTTGGCACATAACAAATTTTAACACCTAAAATAAAATTAAAAATATCCATGTTGGCCTACTCGTCGCCACTAGTCGCGTGGTAGCGTCCGCGCGTCGAGATTTCGTCCCGTTCGGCGAAACGGGCAAGTTTGGACGCCTACGCGCGCGTGCCAGTGTCCGACTTGGAGGCATGCATTTTAATCATTAAACACCTCTTTTCAAAATTTGGAACTCACTTAAAATCCTATAATTTGAATTTGGAACATTTGGGCGCAACCCGGGCGCGATTTGGAAATGTTTCATTTAGCGCCAAAGATGCCCGTTTGATTAAATATATTTAAAACCATAATATATTCTTTTACCTTATTTTAACGTTTCAAATCCCCTAAAATCTTTTAAAATTTCTACTTTTAAAAACCCTCCAGCCAATCACGAGGGACTTTATCCCTCGTGGGCTCCCGATCCACTCTCTATCCCTCTCTAATCTCCTTCTCTCTCTATCTCTAAAATCTTTCTCTTTACCTAACAATCTCTCTCTCTCTCCTCCTATATATTACGCAGCCGCCTCCTTCTTCCTCTGCATCACGAGAAAAAAACCCCACGAGAACCCCCCGAACCCTACCCCTAGCCACCCCCTGCCGTCGCCGTCGACCTCCCTGCGACTTCGCCGTCACCGTCCTCGCCTCCTCAGCCTAGCCGCACCCTCCCTACCTCCTCTCCTCCCTCCTTCAGAGCCCGCGACCCAACCCCGACGCCACCACCTGCACGCAGGTCACGCCGTCGCCGCCGCCTCCCACCGCCGACGACGCCAGAGACTCCCCCTCTTCACCCTCGTCCCAACCTCGTCGTCTTCTTCCTCCTCCCCTCACCGGACCACCACCAACCCGAGCCCAAACCCCCATCGCCTAACCCTCTGGTTCGCCGGAAAAGGTACGCCGTCGACCCCCTCGTCGTCGCCAGAGCACCGACGGCCATCTCCTCCTCATCCTGCAACCCAGACCAAGCCCTTGCCTATCCCCTACTCGCTGCCTCCCGATCCAGCCACCTCCAAGCCCTCGCCGCATCTCCTGTTCGCCGCCGGCGCGCCCCCTCGCCGTCGAGCCCGTCGTGGTTGCCCTGGTTCTTCCCGGTGAGCATCCCTTTAGCTTCCATTCAGGTATAACCCCCTCGCTGGTCTTTGTTTACGTGTATCGTGTTTGCTAACTTCGTCGCCCTTGACTTTTGCCGGATTCCGGCCGTGCCGTCGTTTGGACCCGACGCTCCAGCAAAGTACCCCGGTCCGTGTGGTCCCGCTGTTCGCTGTTAGGACTCGATCCGTGGCCCGTGCACCCGTCTCGTGTTTTCCGCCGACTTTGCATCCGTGCTTTCCGGTTTGCGAAACCGTCGAGGCAAGTATCCGAATACTTGCTTTAACATGCTAGTACACAAGATCAAGTCTTGCTATACACTTGATTGCCATATTATTTTATAACTTAGAATTGACGGTTACAATTATTCTTAACATTGAATCGGTATAGTAGTTTCTTGTAATTAATCGGTCTGCTATCAATCCACACTTTAACTAACTAAACCAAGTAAATCGTCCTTGCTTCATTTGTTAAATCACCCATGAGACAATTATTATGATTTAGTTTAAATTCATGTAGCCTCATTACTTTATGTTGTTGATATTGCTTCACCTTGTGACTATCGCACCCAAGGGTGCTTGAACCTGTTAATAAGAGAATACAAAGCATCACTGTGTTTACATGGAATAATATTGTTATTTACTGTTCCTGCTGTTGTTCCTTATTCGTTACTATACCTGTTATAAGCATACATTTGATTGCATTACATATTGACCCGATCTTGATACACCTGACACATGTACTGATACACCGGACATGACACCCTATACATACTGACTCAACCTATTGGACTACAACCTGACTTATTACATGATCTCATGCCTAATGCCAATAAACCTGACTTGGGGTCCTCATGGACCATTCCTGCTGTCTAACCAGACATACCTGCTTTTACCTGATTCTGTGTTGACATTAGTCCTTGACTACTGAATACCTGACCTGACATACATAACTTGGGGGTATGGGGAAATCAAAGATGAACCTGACTTGTAACTCGACAGTTCACTACCAGTTCGAGTGTACACATTCCTATTTTGTGCCTAGCGGCATGTCTCGGTTTCGGCCGAGAATATTGTGGCCGTGATCCCGGGTATGTACGGGGTACTACCGAGTGTACACTTTCCTGTTTTGTGCCTAGCGGCATGTCTCGGCTGCAGCCGAGAATATTGTGGCCGTGGTCCCGGGTATGTACGGGATACTATTGAGTTACATCGACGATTCATCAATTGATTTCAAAGACTTTAGAGTAGAAACCTGATAGAACAGTTTAGTTACCCACTGCACATTACCCTGCACTGTTGTTTCATAATATTGCTTTATTCATGTTTATCCCTGCATTGCTTATTACCATGTTCATATTATATACTTGGTTGACATGACGCGCTGACGTCTGGGTTTTGCATGGCCCAGATTCTTTACCACTGTCGCCGACCGTGCAGGAGTACTTCAGCCAGCAGGCTGATTTGAGTTCTATAGTGGTTAGTTCGTTTATTGCATTTTATTTCCAGGTGCGATCCCGCATTATGGGACGTACCTTTCTATTATTGTATTGGATCATTTGCTTCCGCACTTATTGTTTATTGACTCTCGTTATTATGGATTTGGACATGTGCTAGATTAGTTTATTTATCTTGTTCTTGATATCTCTGCAACCGTAATGTGACTGTGGATGGATACTTCCTACCCACAGGTAGCATGGTTGGCTATGTCACGTGCCCAATCTTGCGTACTCTGGGAAGCGGGGCGTGACATGGTTCTTTTGGTATCAAAGCCATAGGTTAGTTGGGTTGATTCTTTATAGTTGGGTATTGTACCCAATACACGAATCAGAATACCCGTGTTTAGGAAACATGTCCTGCCACCTTGACCGTTTTACCATTCTTGAATCACATTCTTCCGGATTATATCTTTTACGACGTGCAAACTTACTTTGCATGTCGACTCGGAAACCTGATTTCTTGTTATCCCTAGGACTTGGGCGACTTGGGTGGAGTTAAGTAATTGCGGCTATGATACCGCGGCATAGCTACAATGCGGTACTCTATTTAAGTATCTTGGAGTTCTAGTCTTGATCCACATTCAGAATCTATCATCATGCTAATATTGGGTGTTTTGAGTTCAGGATTATGACAGGTAAGAAGTTGAAGACGTACCAGAGGCGTATGAACGAAGCCGCCATGCTTGGAGTGATGAGAGGAACGCTGGAAATCAAAGAGACAGACCGAGCTGATCCAGCAGCAAGCGGACTCGTTCCAGGAAGGTTTGCAGATCGTTCAGCAGTCTGTGAACGATGTTGGAACTAGACCAGTTGACCGAGTAAGGACCGTAGCAGATTTCAGACTTTTGGGTCCGTCTACTTTCACTGGTCTGGAGGAGCCGTTGCCAGCCGAGCAGTGGCTAGTGACACGGGGGATTTGCTGATTGCGACACAGATTCCAGAGGACAAAGGAGTTGATGTGGTGCACATTCAGCTAGTGGATTATGCCCGAGAGTGATGGCTTGTGGAGGAGACCCGCTTGCCCAAGCCAAGCAGTGGGCGGATTTCTCTAAGATTTTCCTGGAGAAGTCCTTCCGCGGACGGCGCGGAGGAAATGGAAGAGAAGTTCATCGGAATAAGGAAGAATGGAGCAGCCGTGGACGTGCATGCAGCAGAGTGGACGAGACTCAGTAGTCTCGCTGGACCTTTCGCGGCCAACGATGCAGACAGCAGTTGCGGTAAGGAAGCAGTTCTGTCGGGCCAATCGAGTTTAGGGCTAGGCCGACAAACAGTGTTCTTGCGACAATGGAAGTGGATAGTAATGAAGAGCCGGCAGTTGTTCGCGACTTTATGGATGTATTTGAAGATATATCGGGCTTACCGCCGAAGCGAGATGTGGAGTTCGCGATTGACCTTATTCCTAGTGCAGCGCCAGTATCAAAACCTTATTATCCGATGGCACCGGTGCAATTGGAAGAAGTTAAGAAACAAGTTGGTGAATTACTTGAGAAGGGTTGGATTCGAAGCAGCAACTCGCCTTGGGGAGCTCCAGTTCTTTTAGTAAAGAAGAAGGATGGCACGAGAAGGATGTGCATTGATTATCGAGAATTGAATCGGGTAACTATTAAGAACAAGTACCCGATCCCTCGCATTGGAGAACTTTTTGAACAGCTTAGTGGCGCGAGGGTATTCTCGAAACTGGATTTGCGATCAGGATATCATCAGGTCCGAGTGAAAGCAGAAGACATTTGCAAGACGGCGTTTCGAACTCGATATGGACATTTCGAGTATCTAGTGATGCCCTTCGGAGTAACGAATGCGCCGGCAATATTCATGGATTTGATGAACAGGGTCTTTTCACCATACCTGGACCAGTTTATTGTGGTATTCATTGACGATATTCTGGTATACTCGAAGAGTCCGGAGGAGCATGCTAAGCATTTAAGGATCGCACTGCAGACGCTGAGACAAGAGAAATTGTTTGCGAAGATGAGTGAGTGCGAATTCTGGTTGGAAGAGGTGAAGTTTCTGGGGCATGTTGTGTCGGGCGATGGAATCGCCGTTGATCCCGAGAAGATTGCAGCAGTTCGAGATTGGCCAACTCCAAAGAATGTTGCGGAGATAAGAAGTTTTCTTGGACTCGCCGGTTACTACAGAAGATTTGTGGAGAACTTCGCTCGTTTGGCAGAACCGTTAACCAAGGTTACGCGTAAGGAGGTACCGTTTGTCTGGACGGATGGATGTACATTGGCCTTCGAGACGTTGAAGCAAAAGTTGATAACCGTCCCGATCCTGACCGTACCAGATAATTCAGGAGGACTGGTGATTCACAGCGACGCATCTGGAAAAGGATTGGGATGTGTTTTGATGCAGAATGGGAAAGTCGTAGCTTACGCATCGAGACAACTGAAGACTCATGAGAAGAATTATCCGACTCATGACTTGGAGCTTGCGGCCGTGATCTTCGCCTTGAAGATTTGGAGACACTACCTTTTGGGCGAGAGAGTCGAGGTCTTTACAGATCACAAGAGTTTGAAGTATGTGTTCACTCAGAAGGAATTGAACATGAGGCAACGCAGATGGTTGGAGCTGATGGCCGACTACGACCTTGATCTTAAGTACCATCCGGGAAAAGTTAACGTCGTGCCGGATGCGCTAAGTCGGTTACCAGCGATTCAGGTGTTGACCGCACAAAGGGAGATCATTGCGGATTTTCGGAGATTTGACTTGGAGGTTGTGCTACCACATGCTATGGGACAGTTGATGCAGTTGCGAGTACAGTCGTCCTTAGTTGAGAAGATTAAAGTGGCACAATCGCAGGATCCTAGACTGCAAAAGTTTCGAGAGCAGGTTGAAGCCGGACTACGAACCGACTTACTGATCCATGAAGACGGTTCGTTGAGATATGGGTGCCGTGTGTGTGTGCCAAAAGGGGATGTGCGTGAAGAGCTTATGAAGGAGGCACACAGTTCAGCTTACTCTGTACATCCAGGAGGGACGAAGATGTACCGGGATGTTCGACAGCACTTCTGGTGGGAAGGTATGAAACGGGAGATTGCTCGCTTCGTGGCTAAGTGCTTGGTGTGTCAGCAAGTCAAGGCTGAACACCAAAGGGTTGCTGGTTTGTTGCAACCACTTCCGATTCCTCAGTGGAAGTGGGAACATATAACCATGGATTTCGTGACGGCTTTACCGCGGAGTCCAAAGGGCAACAATGCAGTATGGGTGTTTGTCGATCGGTTGACCAAGGCAGCTCACTTTATTCCTTTTCGGGTTAGTCAATCGACGGAGACTTTGGCAGAGCGGTACATGCAGGAGGTTATAAGATTGCATGGAGTACCGGTAAGCATCGTGTCCGATCGGGACACTCGGTTCTTGTCGCACTTCTGGAGGAGTTTACAAGAGAGTTTGGGGACTCGATTGAAGTTTAGCACAGCTTATCATCCTCAAACTGATGGACAATCGGAGAGAACGATCCAGACCCTTGAAGATATGTTGAGAGCTTGCATGTTGGACTTCAAAGGTTCTTGGGAGGATCATCTACACCTGGTGGAGTTTTCGTACAACAATAGCTTCCAAGCGACTATTCAGATGGCTCCGTTTGAAGCATTGTATGGTCGTAAATGCCGTTCACCGGTTTGTTGGGATGACGTTGGTGAACGAAGGTTACTAGGACCAGATTTGGTGGTACAGACAGTCGAGAAGGTGAATACAATCAGGAAGCATATGAAAGCAGCTCAAGACAGACAGAAAAGTTGAGCCGACACGCCAAGAAGACCTCTAGAGTTCGCCGTGGGTGATTTGGTATTTCTGAAGACATCACCGACTAGAAGGGTGATTCGCTTTGGAAGTCGGGGAAAGCTTAGTCCTCGATTCGTTGGACCCTTCGAGATATTGGAGCGTGTTGGAAAGGTAGCGTACCGTTTGGCGTTACCACAGTCATTGGCAGGAGTGCACGATGTGTTTCATGTATCTCAACTACGGAGGTATGTCCGAGATGAGACTCACGTCTTGGATCATTCGGAGTTAACTGTACGGGAGGACCTAACTTTTGAGGAGCGACCAGTTGAAATCAAGGATCGAAGAGAAAAGGTTCTTAAGAACAAGGTTATCCCTCTTGTGTTAGTTTCTTTGGGTAATCGATTGAATGGAGAAACCACTTGGGAGCGAGAAGACGAGATCCGGCAGAAATTTCCTCACCTTTTCCTATAGTTAGCTATCTTGTATTCTTCGAATTTCGAGGACGAAATTCTTTTGTAGTTGGGTATGATGTAACACCCGAGCCCAATAATACTATTTCTGGTTCTAGTTGAGGGTTATACATTGCTCATTTCGATTATCCTGATGGTCTGGTGCTTATTGCTAAATTTTAACCGGTTAAGTCATTTTGGCACATAACAAATTTTAACACCTAAAATGAAATTAAAAATATCCATGTTGGCCTACTCGTCGCCACTAGTCGCGTGGTAGCGTCCGTGCGTCGAGATTTCGTCCCGTTCGGCGAAACGGGCAAGTTTGGACGCCTACGCGCGCGTGCCAGTGTCCGACTTGGGGGCATGCATTTTAATCATTAAACACCTCTTTTCAAAATTTGGAACTCACTTAAAATCCTATAATTTGAATTTGGAACATTTGGGCGCAACCCGGGCGCGATTTGGAAATGTTTCATTTAGCGCCAAAGATGCCCGTTTGATTAAATATATTTAAAACCATAATATATTCTTTTACCTTATTTTAACGTTTCAAATCCCCTAAAATCTTTTAAAATTTCTACTTTTAAAAACCCTCCAGCCAATCACGAGGGACTTTATCCCTCGTGGGCCCCCGATCCACTCTCTATCCCTCTCTAATCTCCTTCTCTCTCTATCTCTAAAATCTTTCTCTTTACCTAACAATCTCTCTCTCTCCTCCTATATATTACGCAGCCGCCTCCTTCTTCCTCTGCATCACGAGAAAAAAACCCCACGAGAACCCCCCGAACCCTAACCCTAGCCACCCCCTGCCGTCGCCGTCGACCTCCCCGCGACCTCGCCGTCACCGTCCTCGCCTCCTCAGCCTAGCCGCACCCTCCCTACCTCCTCTCCTCCCTCCTTCAGAGCCCGCGACCCAACCCCGACGCCACCACCTGCACGCAGGTCACGCCGTCGCCGCCGCCTCCCACCGCCGACGACGCCAGAGACTCCCCCTCTTCACCCTCGTCCCAACCTCGTCGTCTTCTTCCTCCTCCCCTCACCGGACCACCACCAACCCGAGCCCAAGCCCCCATCGCCTAACCCTCTGGTTCGCCGGAAAAGGTACGCCGTCGACCCCCTCGTCGTCGCCAGAGCACCGACGGCCATCTCCTCCTCATCCTGCAACCCAGACCAAGCCCTTGCCTATCCCCTACTCGCTGCCTCCCGATCCAGCCACCTCCAAGCCCTCGCCGCATCTCCTGTTCGCCGCCGGCGCGCCCCCTCGCCGTCGAGCCCGTCGTGGTTGCCCTGGTTCTTCCCGGTGAGCATCCCTTTAGCTTCCATTCAGGTATAACCCCCTCGCTGGTCTTTGTTTACGTGTATCGTGTTTGCTAACTTCGTCGCCCTTGACTTTTGCCGGATTCCGGCCGTGCCGTCGTTTGGACCCGACGCTCCAGCAAAGTACCCCGGTCCGTGTGGTCCCGCTGTTCGCTGTTAGGACTCGATCCGTGGCCCGTGCACCCGTCTCGTGTTTTCCGCCGACTTTGCATCCGTGCTTTCCGGTTTGCGAAACCGTCGAGGCAAGTATCCGAATACTTGCTTTAACATGCTAGTACACAAGATCAAGTCTTGCTATACACTTGATTGCCATATTATTTTATAACTTAGAATTGACGGTTACAATTATTCTTAACATTGAATCGGTATAGTAGTTTCTTGTAATTAATCGGTCTGCTATCAATCCACACTTTAACTAACTAAACCAAGTAAATCGTCCTTGCTTCATTTGTTAAATCACCCATGAGACAATTATTATGATTTAGTTTAAATTCATGTAGCCTCATTACTTTATGTTGTTGATATTGCTTCACCTTGTGACTATCGCACCCAAGGGTGCTTGAACCTGTTAATAAGAGAATACAAAGCATCACTGTGTTTACATGGAATAATATTGTTATTTACTGTTCCTGCTGTTGTTCCTTATTCGTTACTATACCTGTTATAAGCATACATTTGATTGCATTACATATTGACCCGATCTTGATACACCTGACACATGTTCTGATACACCGGACATGACACCCTATACATACTGACTCAACCTATTGGACTACAACCTGACTTATTACATGATCTCATGCCTAATGCTAATAAACCTGACTTGGGGTCCTCATGGACCATTCCTGCTGTCTAACCAGACATACCTTCTTTTACCTGATTCTGTGTTGACATTAGTCCTTGACTACTGAATACCTGACCTGACATACATAACTTGGGGGTATGGGGAAATCAAAGATGAACCTGACTTGTAACTCGACAGTTCACTACCAGTTCGAGTGTACACATTCCTATTTTGTGCCTAGCGGCATGTCTCGGTTTCGGCCGAGAATATTGTGGCCGTGATCCCGGGTATGTACGGGGTACTACCGAGTGTACACTTTCCTGTTTTGTGCCTAGCGGCATGTCTCGGCTGCAGCCGAGAATATTGTGGCCGTGGTCCCGGGTATGTACGGGATACTATTGAGTTACATCGACGATTCATCAATTGATTTCAAAGACTTTAGAGTAGAAACCTGATAGAACAGTTTAGTTACCCACTGCACATTACCCTGCACTGTTGTTTCATAATATTGCTTTATTCATGTTTATCCCTGCATTGCTTATTACCATGTTCATATTATATACTTGGTTGACATGACGCGCTGACGTCTGGGTTTTGCATGGCCCAGATTCTTTACCACTGTCGCCGACCGTGCAGGAGTACTTCAGCCAGCAGGCTGATTTGAGTTCTATAGTAGTTAGTTCGTTTATTGCATTTTATTTCCAGGTGCGATCCCGCATTATGGGACGTACCTTTCTATTATTGTATTGGATCATTTGCTTCCGCACTTATTGTTTATTGACTCTCGTTATTATGGATTTGGACATGTGCTAGATTAGTTTATTTATCTTGTTCTTGATATCTCTGCAACCGTAATGTGACTGTGGATGGATACTTCCTACCCACAGGTAGCATGGTTGGCTATGTCACGTGCCCAATCTTGCGTACTCTGGGAAGCGGGGCGTGACAGGGGATGCCGGTCATGCCTAGATGCAGGCGAGCTGACCGACACCTCCTCGGGAGGGACAGGGGCGCGATGGGCCTCGGGGCGAGGTGCTCTGGCGTGAGACCTCGGTGTTGAGCTGTGCGGGGCCCAGCGGGTCATTGAATATGTTGGCCTGGGGGACCTGTGGCCGCCGGAGACAGTGAGGCGGTGTTCGATAGTGCCAACATGGGCAGAGTCTTCTCTCCCTCTATAGGGGTCCCGGTCCTAAGGTGGGGGAGCGGAGACCTGGGAAGCTTGTCCGGCCGTTTGGACACGGACGAGTGCATCCATGACGAACGCGAGCCGATCTATCCGAGCGAATAGGGCATGAATGGCGTTCGGGGGAGGAGGGGATTCTCCCTCGTATCCACTGCGGGGAGGGCGACGGCTGGTGCTTGGATCGTCGCGGTGACCGCTCACCGTGATGTCGAGATCGGAAGATGAACTTTCGTTGAGTGGAACTTTTCCCACAAACGGCGCCAACTGATGGATCTCTGGATCTCCTTCAGATGTTACCTTCCGTATATCTGTAGCGAGCGCTGATGGATGGCCGAGGTTAAGTTGGAGGGTTGCCTCCTGAAGCGTGTGGATCTCAATGGGTTTTAGGTGGTTGAGGCCGAGCTACCTGCAAGGAAGTTCCGGGGTGGTTGTGCCACCGAGGATCCTCCGACGATCAAGTTAGACGGGGTATTTTGGCAGAGTAACGGTCTGTTGGGGAAAAATTGGCTTACATGAGTCGTCTGAGGGAGGGGTTTATATAGTGGCAGCCATGGGTAGGCGGGCGCGAAATTCACGCCGGTCGTTATGCCCCTGGCGTTATGCCCGCGTGATAGGAGGGATTCCCCATTAATGACGAGATATACTCGTTAATGGGGGATCGTGATGGCGTGGAATGCGGGATCATGGGAGACGGATATCTCGCATCTAGCGAGATTCGTAGAGCCGTGGCGGAGGCGCCTGTGATCGGTGTTATCGTCGATCGGTGAGACCGAGGAAGCTAAGCTCGGCAGGAGGCTCGGGAACGAGCGGGAGGCCGAGACATCTTGGATATGCGATAGCTTGGAGGCGAGCTGGAGGGCTGAGGGAACTCAGCGTGCGGGAGGGCTCCGAGGAGAGCTGATGGTCGTCTGTAAGGTGATCGTAGGGGTGGTGTGGAAGGCCACTGAAGGTCAGGAACATCCTCGGGTCGAAGGCCCGGGGTATGCTTCCAACGTACCGATCTTGATCCTTTCTCGTAATTCCTGGGACACGTCATCTGCCACGTGTCATAATCTAGGGAATCACCAGTATTGAGCCTCATCAAGTGTTGATTGCTAGATGTATAGTGATTAATTTCATGCTAAATGTTAACATAATGGTGTTTGATAGTATCGATGCGATGTAAAAAAAATAATTGTAACATAATAGAAGATTTTGTGGATTATGAACCATGATGATGCAGCTTATAACCTCCTTTTTGCATTCATCTTTTCCCTTGTTCGCCTTGAGTCTTGACTTGCCATCTCTTGGGGTTCATGCACCTGCCATTACATGAAAGGAATTGTAGAGCTTTGAACATGGAAAAAGCTTTGGGCAAAATGCTATATAGTAATCATAAATTCTTACATGATACTTTTAGAATCATACAAAACTCATGTAAGAAAGGAAACTTCAAGAAACCTGATGGATCTCTGGATCTCATTCAGATGTTATCTTCCGTTGATCTGCTGCAAGCGCTGATGGATGGCTGAGATTGAGTTGGAGAGTTGCCTCCTGGAGCGTGTGGATCTTAATGGGTTTTATGTGGATGAGGCCGAGCTACCTGCAAAGTAATCCCGGGGTGGTTGTGCTACCTGTTGGGGTCAAAAATTGCACCCCGGTTGACCAAGTTAAAGTCAAAGTCAACCCCAAGTAAACGGGCCCAAGCCCAGCTCAAGTGGGCCCATGCCCAAGTCGAACCCCGCGGCCAGCCTCCCCCATGCCAAAATAAAAATCATGTAATAAATAATTTTGATGTAATTTTTTATGCATGAATGTAAACAAAATGGGCATAAAGCCAAATTTTTGTAAAGCCCGTGGCTTATATGCAAAAGAAATGAGCACATGAGGCATGGGGTGGGCACAATGCCATTTTGTAAAGCCCAAGGGGCTATATGTAAATGTGTAAGTCTATATAAGGTAACATGATGATGAATAAAGGATACAATTCATTCTCCCCAAAAACTAGGATTTGTGCCTCCATCCTCTCTTTTTCAAGTTCTTCATTTTCCTTTTCAGTTTCCAACTAAATCAAGAGCTTAGCTCTTCTTTTTTTTGAACTAAATAAAGTTTTACCATAAACCCACCTCCCAAGACTCCATCAACAGAAGAAAAATGACCTCATTTTTTTATCATCCAAGATCTAAATCTTGGAGTTTCAAGAGAACCCATTTTGGTTTTTTCTCAAAAGAGAAAGGAGAAAATCTTTTGAAGTTTAACTCCACAAATAAAATTCTTTTGGAGTTTAACTTTATAATAAAAACCTTTTTTTATGGAGTTTAACTCCGAAAAAAATTGTTTTGGGAGTTTAACTCCAAGTAATTTTTTTTGGAGTTTAACTCCATCACACAAAAGAAAAAGATTTTTTGGAAGCCCCTGCTCCCTCTCACGTGAGGAAAAGGGAACTCCCACCAAATGGGAGCTTTCTCCCTCTCACGTGAGGGGGGAGGCTCCCCATTTAGTGGAGTTTAACTCCACACCACATAAAAATATTTTTGGAGTTGGACTCCATTTAAAATTCTTTTGGAGTTTAACTCCACATTTAAAATTCTTTTGGAGTTTAACTCCACAATAAAATTCTTTTTGGGGAGTTTAACTCCACATTAAATCTTTTTGGGAGTTCAACTCCATTTAAATTTCTTTTGGAGTTTAACTCCGCAATAAAAATCTTTTTGGAGTTGAACTCCATATTTAAAATTCTTTTGGAGTTTAACTCCACAATAAAAATCTTTTTGGAGTTGAACTGCATTTAAAAATCTTTTTGGAGTTGGCCTCCATTTAAAATCTTTTTTTTGGAGTTGAACTCCATTTATATTCTTTTGGAGTTTAACTCCATATTTAAAATTCTTTTGGAGTTTAACTCCGCAATAAAAATCTTTTTGGAGTTGAACACCATTTAAAATCTGTTTTTGGAATTGAACTACATTTAAAAATCTTTTGGAGTTTAACTCCACAACAAAAATTCTTTTGGAGTTTAACTCCATAATAAAGTTCTTTTTGGGAAGTCTAACTCCACATTAAATCATTTTAGAAGTTTAACTCCATTTAAAATTCTTTTGGAGTTCAACTCCACAATAAAAATATTTTTGGAGTTGAACTCTATTTAAAACTCTTTTTGGAGTTTAACTCCACAATAAAAATGTTTTTAGAGTCAAACTCAATTTAAAATTTTTTTGGAGTTAAACTCCACATTTAAAATTCTTTTGGAGTTCAACTCCACAAAAAAAAATTCTTTTGGTGTTGAACTCCATGTATAATAAAATTCATTAATTAATTAATTTTAGGGCCCCACGTGTGGGGGAGGCTCCCATCAAATGGGAGCCTTCCCCTCCCCCTCACATGAGAAGGCTTCCATTTAATGGGAGCCCTTAAATGGCAGCCTTTTGGCCCCCCTCACGTGAGAGCACGTGAGGGGGAGGGCTCCCATTAAATAGGAGCATTTTGGCCCCTCATGTGAAGGGAGGCTCCCATTAAATGGGAGCTTCTTCTCCCCCCCCCCCACCTCACGTAGGGGGAGCCCCCCTTCATCTTTTAATTTTTCTTTCTTTCTTCTTTTCTTCTTTTTAAATCTTTTTTATTAAAAAAATAATAATAAATAATAAATTATGAATAATATAGAAAAAACATTTCTCTAAATATTTATTTATTTATTTTTATATAAAAATAAATATATATCTTTTTATTTTTACAAATGGAACAAAAAATGAACACGTCCCAATTGTTGTATAAAAAAACACACACACCAATACTTCGCATTGGGTTCGCATGACTGGTTTTACCAGTCAATCGGAGGTTCTCTCGCTCCAAAAGCGAGGGATAATTAACGGCAGCTTAGTCCGCAGCTGCCGGAAATTCGGATCCCCAATTCAATAAACCCGGGCCTGTCCTAGACAGGGGGAATCTGTACATGCCTGACAAACGCGCGCATTCCCATCTCAATGGGGTGACGAAAAACACCCTACAGATTCTGGCACGCCCGGTGGGACAGATCTTTCCTCCCATATTTCGGGTTAAGCGTTCATGTGAACTCAATTAATATGCATATCAATTGCCTGTACTGAAATCATGCTTTTTTGTGCAGGTTAACGTTTTCCAATCGCAATCTTGACACAACAAAATGTCTCTAAGGACAAACATAGCTCTCGACACAGCTCCTATCTCCTACACGATGAAGATGGACGTAAGGACGGTCCTTCCGGCCAGTCTCGGGCGACAGTGGGAGGAGCCACCGCTACCATTTGGCTCTATTCTGTTCGTGCCAGCTAACGCCGTCCCTATTTTTCAAGCTCCGGTAACCGACAAACCGGCCTCGAAAGGCAGGAGGCCAAATGTGGTGATCTCGAAGGCGCCCCAACCTAAACGCGAGTCGGTATTCAAACGGCTCTCCATGGCCCCAGCTGGGGACAAAGCCGTCAGAACAAAAGAAGTTGCCAGACGTCGCGGGCAAGCCCAGGCGATACCTTCGACGGACAAACGGGCGTATGTCTTCTCAAGCCTCCCCATAACTCGGGCTATAGCGGCTTCCCGAAGAGCAGAAGCCTGCCAAGCGCTCAAGGCAGAGAAGCTGAGGCAGAAGCGGCTCATATACAGAGCCAACAAAAGGGCTAGGGCTCCGACCATGTTAAAATTTATGAATTTCCAAAGGCCGGACCGCTCCACGAAACCAGCTGCCAGTGATGAAAGGATAGCTGAATGTGTTATCCACACCGTCTACATGGTGGGCACGCGTCCTAGCGACAACTGTTGCAGCAAAAGCAAGGATGGGGCCACCGCATCTCAAATCCAATCTGGTATGAATATGGCTGCCACATTCCAAGACCAGCCTCCTCTGGAAGGTAATGAAAACCCTTCTAGTGAGGCTGATAAGCAGAGAGAGCCCTCAGTTCATGAAGAGTCGGACTTAGAAAGCGAAGATGAGCCAACTTTCCATCCTAAGACCGCAGAGCAGCAACTTCTCCAGGAGCTCCGAAAGCAGCTCAGAAACAAAGAAAAGGAGATGGCCAAGCTCTACTCAAAAACTGACGACTTGACAAACGTCGTCTTACAGCTCACGGCCCAACTTGCCTCTCAGCCGCCTAATCAAGCGCAGGGCTCTGCTCATGAATCGGGAAACGGTGTCCTGAGACAGCGGACGCCTATTCCCTCAAATCCAAAGGTGGGCGGACCGCATGAAAGTCAGTCGCATCCTATCTTGGGAAATGTCTTGGTTACGGATGACAGTAGCCTGCTAACTCAAGATCAAATCATGGATTTGGTTGCCAACAAAGTCAAAACATTGGTAGCCGAAGCCGATGCGCAAAAAGATGTTAGCAGCAGCGGGAGACCATATCCTGTTCAGTATGATCTGGTAGAATTTCCTAGCGGCTATGTCATCCCTAAATTCGGAAGATTCGATGGGACGGAAAATGCGAATCAGCACATCACCCACTTTAAAGCCTCATGTGGGAAGACTGGGGGCAATGATGCGCTTCTCCTCCGCCAGTTCGTTAATAGCTTGACCGATAATACTTTCGACTGGTACGCGAGCATACCGGATGGCTCCGTCACAACTTTCGTCCAAATGGAGTCTCTGTTTCGGCAGAGGTTCATGAGCGTCAGCGATAAGATCACCATTGCCGATCTCGTAAGGACTAAGCCAAAGAACAACGAAAGCAGCACGGATTTTATAACTCGATGGCGCAATCTCTCCGTCAAATGTGAACCGCCGATAGAGCAGGACCAATCTGTCAGTTTCCTCGTCGGAAATCTCAACAATTGGATGTCCCCGTTTCTATGCACCGCGGGTCTCAAAACATTCCAAGAGCCGACCAGGAAAGTTCAGATGCTGGAGCACTCAAAGCTGGAGTCCTCCTCGGATTCCCAAAATAACAATAGGTCCTGGAGAAACATAAAGGACGATAATCGCAAAGACGGAAATTCTGACGATACTGAATCTTTCAACACTTCGGCTAACCGAAATAAGCGAGGGATGTGCGGGCCTAATGCCAACCGGCCTTGGAAGCCAGTGTTCGGAGAGGGCGGAAAAGCTCCACTGAAAGAGAAGCTAGATAAGGTCTATTCTTTCAGAAGGGACAAAATCCGTAAAATATTTAAAGACGCCCTGAGGAGCGGTCTACAATTGCCAGAATCAAAAAGACCATAAAAAACGAATATGACCGACGACCCCAAATACTGCCCCTATCACAGAGTGGTAAGTCATGCTATTGAGGACTGTTTCATCTTCAAAGATTGGGTCGAAAAACAATATAAGACAGGAGAGATAGAACTGTCTAAAGGCATGTTGGTAAACAGTCAAGCTGCGACCACCAACTTCATACAAAACAGCTGACCACCATGTCATTAAACTGGGAGCATACGACCACTACGTCGTTAAATTGGGAACAATCGACCTCTAAGTCATTAAACTGGGGATGTAAAAATATGTAAATAAAACAAAAATAAAAAAGCTGAAATGATAGGGCAACTCGTAATAAAAATCAGCGAATAAAATAAAGATGAAAAATAAAGCCGAAATGATGGGGCAACCGCGAATGAATAGTCTAAATGATAGGGCAATCGCGACCTTCGCGATAAGAAAAGCTGAAATAATAAAGCAATCACAGTAAAAAAAAGGTATGTCCACAAGTAAAACGGGCACGGATGAAAACCCGAAAGGGCTCCGTGAGTAAAAATAGCAGGACTGCCGGCAAGTTTGTGAAAACCCGAAAGGGCGCAAACTCGTGAAAAGAGATAAAATACACTCGCAAAGTCCTCTCGACCTTGTGAGGAGAAAATCCCTGTGTGAGATCCTTACGACTCACAAAGAAGCAACACACTTAGGAATCCTCACGATTTCTAAGAAGAACATACACCTGCGAGATCCTCTCGACTCGTAGGGAGAAAATACTTTTATGAGACCCTTACGGCTCATAAAATTGAAAAGACTTAGGTGATAGGGATCTAAACCTGTCTCCTGAGCCATCGCTCCCCAACGGGAAACGGCAAATGACGAGTCGCTCCTGGCATTTCGCTTCAGTGTTAGCGGTACTGATGCCGACCAAAAACCCAAATCCTAAGTCCTCCCGGGGCAAATGATGAGTTGCTCCTGACATTATTCCAGTGCAGCAATGCTGATGCCAAACAAGATCTAAATTCCAAGTCCCCAAACGGCGAATGATGAGTCGCTCCTGGTACCATATTCCAGTGCAGCGATGCAGACGCCAACCAAATTCTAAATCCCCAAACGGCGAATGATGAGTCGCTCCTAGTATCATATTCCAGTGCAGCGATGCAGACGCCGACAATTTCCCAAAATTCTTCCAGCCCTACGGTCAGTCCCCAAATCGACTACTGTATACAATCCATGGGCTTAAATAATTCTCATCATACCCATGCCCTATCGCAATCACCAGTCACGCGGCCGGTCTCCGCCCTTGGAATTATGCTCCATTTGGAAAAACCCACTCATATGTCCTCACGATACATGAGGAGAACAAACTTACGAGATGCTCTCGACTCGTAAGAAAACACCTTCGTGAGATCCTTACGACTCACAAAGGAAAAACACACTTAGGAGTCCTCACGACTTCTAAGGAGAAAATACACCTACGGGATCCTTACGACTCGTAGGGAGAAAATGTTTTTATGGGACCCTTACAGCTCATAAAATTGAAAAAGTCTTAGGTGATAGGGACCTAAACCTGTCTCCTAAGCCATCGCTCCCTAACATGGAAGGCAAATGATGAATTGCTCCTGGCACCTGTGCTTCAGTGTTAGCAACGCTGATGCCGGCCCCTACCCCCTAAAATTACAAACTTCTGACCAATAGACCCCTAAGTCGTTAAACTGGGAACAGATGACCCTTAAGTCGTTAAACTGGGAACGAGGGGTAAATGATGATTCGCTCCTGGTACCATATTCCAGTGTAGCGATACTGATGCCAAACCAAAACCAAAATCCCCAAATCCACTCATGGCAAATGATGAATCGCTCCTGATACCATATTCCAGTATAGCGATGCCGATGTCAACCCAAATCAAATCAAACTAACAACCCCTGCGGCGGAATCATGCTTCGTCTTAGAGTGTACCCCGTGCCAAAGTCATACTTCGCCTCAGAGTATCTGCTTTCCCTGCCGGAATTATGCTTTGCCTGGAAATCAACCTCTGCATCGAAACTATGCTTCGGTCGGAATGTCAAGCTCTGCGTCGGAATCATGCTTCGCCTCAAAGTGCACCCCGTGTCGAAATCATGCTTTACCACGGTGTATCTGCCTTCCCTGTCGGAATTATGCTTCGGCTCGGAATCAAGCAACGACCTCCCTGTCGAATTATACTACGCCTCGAAATCAAGTCGACCAGTGGCCTCCCATCGGAATTATGCTCCGTCTCGGAATCAAGTCACCCAACAAGCTCTACGTCAGAATCATGCTTCGTCTCAGAGTGCACCCCGTATCGAAATCATGCTTCGTCTCGGTGTATCTGACTTCCCTGTCGGAATTATGCTTCGGCTCGGAATCAACCAACGACCTCCTTGTCGGAATTATGCTCCGTCTCGGAATCAAGTCGACCAGTGGCCTCCCGTCGGAATTATGCTCTGTTGCCTCTATGAGGGCTTGCTGCTCGGTTGCCTCTTGATGAGGGCTTCGATCTTTGGCATCGGTGGGTAATGAACTACCAGCCATGGATAGACCGAGGAAGGTTGCTTCTCGGTTGCCTCTTGATGAGGGCTTTGATTTTTGGCGTCGATGGATAGTGAACTACCAGCCATGGATAGACCGAGCAGGGTTGCTGCTCGGTTGCCTCTTGATGAGGGCTTTGGATCCTTAGCGTCTGTGGGTAGTGAACTACCAGCCATGGATGGACCGAGCAGGGTTGCCGCCCGGTTGCCTCTTGGTGAGGGCTTTGATCCTTGGCGTCGGTGGGTATTAAACTACCAGCTATGGGTAGACCGAGCAGGGTTGCTGCTCGGTTGCCTCTTGGTGAGGGCTTTGATCCTTAACGCGAGAGGCTATTGGGAGGCCTACTAAGAATGGACCGAGCAGGGTTGCTGCCCGGTTGCCTCTTGGTGAGGGTTTTGATCCTTAGCGCGGGAGGGCATTGGGAGACCTACTAAGGATGGACCGAGCAAGGTTGCTGCCTGGTAGCCTCTTCATGAGGGCTTTTGATCCTTGGCGTCGTAAGGTAAGAAATTACCGGCCAAGGATAGACCTAGCAGGGCAGTTGCTCGGTGGATTTGTGAGGTTCTGTCCAACCTTCCCCGGTGTGTGAACATCGGGAAGAATGACCGTCTCGGGCGACACGTGTTATGAACGCGTGGGGGGAAGCGAAGCGTAAGAGCCGCGTCGTTCCGATTTTACCGAGAAAGGCGGGATATCCGCCGCGTGGCGGTACAGTAGTGGAAGAAACGAGCGACTGTTGGACTCTTGGGGGCGCTGTGGGGCTATAAAGCGGAAAGCGTGTTGATCACTCCTTTCTCCATCCCCAAAACGTAAGAATGGACGAATTCCCTTTCACCATCCCTGAGATCATAAATTTCAAGGATGTATACCTGTACGACCAGCTGTGCTTCGAGAAGACGGTGCAGGCAGCGATCCGGCGGGTTGAGGATATATACCTGTCTACCTCATCCTCGATCGTCTTTTGCTTGATCGAGGCGAAGCTTCGTTTTTTCTACCTGACGGGTCAGACCGTAGGGTCTACCCCGAGCTTGTGAGATATAATTTTGGGGTCGATCCCAGGCATGTCGGCAAGTGCCCAGGCGAACACGTCAGAGTTGTTTCTGAGGAAGTGAACCAGATCGTCTCTGAGTCCCCATCAAAAGTGACTCGATCTGAACGGTTCTTTCGTCGTCCCCTTCTACCAGGGGTACCTCTGTTGGTGGCTCCACCGGGGTCCCTCGGACCTCTTTTTGCTCGTCTCGAGTGTCCAAAGAACCCCTGATGTCACCCTCGCCCTCAACATCGTTGTTTGGCCGCTCAGATGTAGATGTTGCGATGAAGCAAACCTTTGTCGTTCGTTGGTCCCCGTAGACCCGACCTATCCCGCCTTGGTCGAGCGAGAATTTCATCACTAGGTGGTAGATCGATATCTGGGCCCGGAAGGAGTTCAGTGTCGGGCGACCGAGGTGGACGTTGTAGGCCGATAGGATTTTTGCGACGATAAATTCCACAGGCACGGTGTGCGTACGGCCTGTCTCCCCGATGTTAAATTGGAGAGTGATTACCCCTTCCGCCGGGATAGAGTGGTTAGTGAACCTTGACAGGACGTGAGCGGTCGGCCTTAGGTCCGACGGGGTGAGTCCCATACGCCGGAAGTAGTCATAAAAGATAATGTCCGCCGAGCTTTCTGAGTCGACTAGTATCCTCTGCACCTCGTAGCGGTGGACCCGAGCTGTGATCACCAGCGGGTCTGTAGGGTGTTTTTCGTCACCCCATTGAGATGGGAATACGCGCGCGCTTGTCAGGCGCATTACAGATTCCCCCTGCCTAGGATAGGCTGGGGTTTATTGATTGTGGGGATCCGAATCTCCGGCAGCCACGGACTAAGCTGTCGTTAATTACCCCTCGCCTTTGGAGAGAGAGAACCTCCGATTGACGGGTCAAACAGGTCATGCGAAATCAATGTGCAGTGTTATGTTTTGAAGGGTTTTTGGATATATCGGGGGCCCCGCAGAGTTTTTACGGGGGTCCCGCTACCCGGATAGCAGGCTGGGGGTCAGGGGGCTAGCAACCCCTTGCGGGGTGCGGGGCAGCGCCCCATTAGAAATTTTTTCTAACAGGGGACAGTGTTGTAGAGTATGTGTATGTATATGTGTGTGTGTGTGTGTATAAAGGGAAAGGGCATCCAAAGGATGCGTGGGAGAAAGCGTCAGCGCCTCACGTGCGGAGCACGCGGGCGCTTGGGCGTTGGCGCTATCGCCTTGGGCGGTAGCGCTTTGGGCGCCAGGACGCTAGCGCTTTGGACGCCAGGACGCCAGCGCCTCACGTGCTGGGCACGTAGGCGCTCGGACGCTAGCGCTTTGAGCGCTAGCGCCTCACGTGCTGGGCACGTGGGCGCTCGGGCGCTAGCGCCTCACGTGCCAAGCACGTGGGTGCTCGGGCGCTCACGCTTTGGGCACTTGGGCGCTAGCGCCACACGTGCCAGGCACGTGGACGCTCGGGCGCTAGCACTTTGGGCGCTAGCTCCACACGTGCCAGGCACGTGGACGCTCGGGCGCTAGTGCTTTAGGCGGGCGGCTAAAGGGGCTTGGTCCCTGCACTGGGAGTTGTACTCTTAGAAAGAAATACTTATTATTTTGTGTGTGTGTGTGTGTGTGTATGAGGAGTTAAACTCCTAAGATATTTTTGAAGCTGATGAAGGAGCTCCTCCCCTTGAGCCCTGGATCTTCCCCAAAGTGGGGTTTTTAGAGATGGGTCTCCTTCTTCCTCCTTTGTTGGCCGGCTCTTGGATAACAAAAGGGGTGAGATTTTAAAAATCTCTCCTTTTTAAGATATGATGGAAGATCCAAGCTCCCCTTTGTGGGTTTTGTGGTGAAAAACTATTTAGTTTTGGAAAAGGAAGAGTAAAACTCTTGATTTTATTCAAAAGAAAGAAAAAGGTTTAGAACCTTGAGGAAGGAGAAGGAGGCACAAACCTTGATTTTTGTTAGAGAGAGAAAAAGATCCTGAGATATTTTCATTATCTTTGCCTTTATAGGCTATACACTTTACATATAGCCCATTGGGCTTTACAAAATGGCATTTTGCCCATCTCATGCCTCATATGCTATTTATTTTTGCACATAAGACATGAACTTTACAAAAATTTGTCTTTATGCCCGTTTTCCTTACATTTATTTATAGAAATAAAAAAAAGAAATACACCAAAAATTATTTATTACAAAAAAATTTATTTTGGCACCGGGGGAAGCCGGCCGCTTCATATTCGGGCTCGACTTGGGCATGGGCCCACTAGCTTGGGCTTGGGCCTGCTTACTTGAGGTTGATCTTGACTTTGACTTGGTCAATCGGGGTGCAAATTTTGACCCCAACAGGGTCGTTGTGAGGCAGGGAAATACCGTGGAGGTCCTCGTCGGTAAAAACAATCGGCTCGGCTACTTTGGCCTTCTTCCTCTGGTGGCCGACGGGTCCCTTGATCGGGGAGGGATGCCGTGTCTCATCGGTCCTCGTCGTAACCCCCCTCCCCCCGCTGACATGACCATGATTTAGCCGATTGTCAATTTGCCGGGAGAGGGACATTGCTCTTGCTCACGGTCGGCCTGCCGCTTGTCTCGCAAGTACGTTGCTAGGTGCCCCGAGCGGATTAGCTCCTCGATGTAGTCTCGGAGCTGTTTGCAGTTCTCAGTGGAGTGGTCATGCGGCCTGTGGAAGCCGTAGTAGGAGCCCCGGGTGCGCTTTGCCGCCTTATTCGAGACTGGGGGAGTTTGAAGAACCTCTCGCCCTTAGCCTCCTCCAACAGTATCGTCTGGGAAACGTTGAGCAGGGTGTACTCCTGGAACTTCGGGGAGTAGGGCTTTACCCGCTCAATCTTCTTTTTCTCATTCCGGGCCCTTTTCTTCTAATCAGCTTGTTCTGTCCGGGGCAGGTTGGCGTTCACCACGGATTCAAGCTGGATCTCACGTTCGGTCCAGGCTTTTACCTCGGCCATGGTCTTAGATTGCGTTAATGCAAAGGAGCGTAGCCACTCCTTGTGCCTAAGACCCCACCTAAGTGCCGTAATGACCGTTTCGTCCCGGTGTTCTGGGACCTCCAGGAGGGCGTTGTAGAAGCTGGTGACGTATCCTTTGAAGGATTCTTTGTCCCCGCTTTTTATGGTGAAGAGATGGTCGACGGTCCGCTTCTGCCGTCTGTTCCCGACGAAGTGACTGAGGAATTAGGTGGCCAACTCATCGAAGGTAGAGATCGAGCACGGCGCGAGTCCTCGGAACCAGTCTCGTCCTGAGCGGATGAGGGTGGCGGGGAAAGCGCGACATTGTGCGGCGTCGGAACAGTTTTGAAAACTCATCACGGCCGTGAACGCATCCAAATGGTCCTTCGGATCGGACTTCCCGTCGAAGAGTGAGACTTTCGGGGGTTTGTTCCGGGAGGAGACGTGGACGGCGAGTAGCTCTTTGGTGAAGGGCTTCGTGAGCGAGTCGGCGGCATATTTAGCCCCGTCGCTTGAATGACTACTTTCCCGATGCATGCCTTCGATCTTCTTTTCGAGGGCGTTGAGTCGGCAGTGGTATCCTGATAATTTGGCACATTCTGATTTTTGGCCTCTGCCGCCGGAAACATCTGCCTTGCCACGGCCCCGGTTCCATTCGATGAGGTTCCTCAGGTCCTCTGGCGAGGTCGTCTTCGAGCTGCCGTGGCGAGTCCCATGTGCGCGACCCCGTCGAAGGAGGGGGTGCCGGTCATGCCTGGGTGCAGGCGAGCTGACCGACACCTCCTCGGGAGTGACAGGGGCGTGATGGGGCTCGGGGTGAGGCGCTCTGGCGTAAGACCTCGGTGTTAAGCTGTGCGGCGTCCGGTGGGTCATTGAATATGTTGGCCCGGGGGATCTGTAGCCGCCGGAGACAACGAGGCAGTGTTCGGTCATGCCAACGCGGGCAGAGTCTTCTCTCCCTCTGTAAGGGTCCCGGTCCCGAGGTGGGGAAGCGGTGACCTGGGGAGCTTGGCCGGCCGTTTGGACACGGACGAGCGCATCCACGACGGACACGAGTCGATCTATCTGAGCGGATAGGGCGTGAATGGCGTTCAGGGGAGGAGGTGATTCTCCCTCGTCTCCACTGCGGGGAGGCCAACGACTGGTGCTTGGATCGTCACGGTGACCGCTCGCCGTGAAGTCGGGATCGGAAGATGAACTTTCGTTAAGTGGAACTCGATTTCCCACAGACGGCGCCGACTGATGGATCTCTGGATCTCCTTCAGATGTTATCTTCCGTTGATCTGCTGCGAGCGCTGATGGATGGCTGAGATTGGGTTGGAGGGTTACCTCTTGGAGCGTATGGATCTCAATGGGTTTTATGTGGTTGAGGCCGAGCTACCTGCAAAGAAGTCCTAAGGTGGTTGTGCCACCGAGGACTCTCCGACGATCAAGTTAGACGGGGTATTTTGGCAAAATAGCGGCCTATTGGGATCAAAATGGCTTACCTGAGTTGTATGAGAGAGGGGTTTATATAGTGGCAGCAATGGGCAGATGGGTGCGAAATTCACGCCGGCCGTTACGCCCCTGACGTCACGCCCGCGTGATAGGCGGGATTCCCCATTAATGCCGAGATATGCTCGTTAATGGAGGATCGTGATGGCGTGGAACGCGGGATCATGGGCGGAGGATATCTCGCGCCTGGCGAGATTCGCGGAGCCGTGGCAGAGGCGCATGTGATCGGTGCTGTGGGTCGGTCGGTGAGACCGAAGAAGATAAGCCCGGCGGGAGGCTCGAGAACGAGCGGGAAGCCAAGGCATCTTGGTTCTGTGATAGCTCGGAGACGAGTTGGAGGTGGTCTGGAAGGCCGCAGTAGGCCGGGAACGTCGGCCCGGGGTGTGCTTCCAACGTAACATTCTTGATCCTTACTTGTAAGCTCTGGGACACGTCATCTGTCACGTGTCATGATCTGGGGAGTCACCGATATCGAGCATCATCAGAACCACAATTGGAATATAAAACTGCAAAATTAAGATTTTCAAGTGGGTAAAAAGCACCTGAAAAATTAACACTGCCATATAGACTAAAGTGCATATCATTATTTAGGAAATAAGTACTCACTGTTCTAAATACATATGGCGCGCGCGTACAAGATGTAAGCATGCAAAATTAAATTCATCCATTACCCCTCAAGCAAAGCAGCAAAGCAGCAACGCTGGTCCCGATATGCATTGAAAGACCGCAGCTACTAACTGATGCAAATACGAGGGAGGGGTATTGCTGTATTTCTTATGACACCTCCATTTAAAATCATGTGATTAACGGTCTTTCCTCCTCCTGAAGCTGCCAGGCGGCAGCATTTGGTCCCTTTTCTTGAAACGTCTTGAGAATTAAATCGTAAACCCTGGGGTTGGTATTTTAGTAGTAAAGGCGTATTGAGAGAGAGAACAGAACAGTCTCGCATGCATTAGAGATTGAAAGAAAAGAGGAGGGTTCCATGTAGGATCATCGTTCAGTTCCTGTTCAAATCCGTCATTTTATCTTCAAATGAACATAGCCGGTGAAAAAGTGTTTTGTTTATCAGAACTGCAAATTAGTAATAAGAAAAGCAGGTCAAACTGCAATTAGTTTTAAGAATGTCAGGTCAAAGGAATGACATGGGTGTTTAAACCCTGAATGCTGATGCTGTTTCTAGCCCTCTCCCTTTCCATTATTCTAATAAGCCGCCATCTTACAGCATGAATTATCTATATTATCTCCATTGGCTCTACATCTCCCCTCTAACTCTTGTTGATTCTCCAAAAAAAAATTCTTAAGAAATATGGATCTACCAAAAAGGGCTCTATTTCTCTACCACGCCATTATCCTTCTTTTTAGCGCCTCTCCCTTGCCTTTGCAATCGTTAGGCGCTCCTACCATTCCGTTCAGAAGCAACGAAACGGATTTACAAGCTCTAATGTCATTCAAATCCTTGCTCAGCGATCCCCTCGGGGTTTTGAATTCCTGGAATGATAGCAACCCTTTCTGCAATTGGCAAGGCGTCACTTGTGGAAGCCAACACGCCGACAGGGTTACGGCCTTGAGATTAGAATCTAAACAACTTCTTGGCCCCATATCCCCTAATATAGGTAATCTCACCTTTCTTAAAGTACTCAGGCTTGGTGATAACGATCTCAGTGGCAGGATCCCGAGTGAGATTGGGCGGTTGTCTCGGCTGGAAAATCTCAACCTGAGCATGAATTATCTAAGCGGTGAGGTCCCGTATTCTCTCACGCGCTGTTCCAATCTCCAAATAGTCAGTCTAAGGAACAACAACCTCACCGGAGAAATTCCAAGTGGAATCGGATCGCTGTTAAACCTACTGATACTAAATATTGGTGAAAACAGTCTCACTGGTGGCATGCCACCATCCATCGGCAACATGTCTTCTCTGTTTGCGCTTCTACTTCATAAAAATTTTCTTGAGGGAAGCATTCCGGAGAGCATGGGCCTGCTCTCAAGTCTTCAACTTCTTCAAATAACTCAAAACATGATATCAGGTGAAATCCCTTCGTCCCTCTACAATATCTCAGCCCTCATAACTCTAAGTACAAGTTATAACAATTTGACTGGAACCCTCCCCTCCACAATGTTTAACACCCTTTCAAACCTCGAAACGCTCCTGCTGTATAACAACAGTTTCCATGGATCTATTCCAGTTTCGCTGCCTAATGCTTCCACTCTCGTAGAAATCGATCTTAATACCAATAATTTGGTTGGAACTATCCCTGGAAACCTATGGAACCTCCAATATCTTTACTGGGTACAGCTCAGCAACAACTATCTTGAAGCGAAGCTAGATAGCGACTGGGATTTTCTTACCTCTATGACAAATTGCAGCCAGCTAGTGACACTAGGCCTACAGTCCAATAGGCTTGGCGGCAATTTGCCGAGCTCCATAGCCAATCTCTCATCTTCAACTCTCAACTCTATAGCTTTAGGATGGAACCAAATTTCCGGAACCATTCCTTCCAGTATTGAAAACCTTTCGCAATTGACAGTTCTTTCCTTAATCAATAATAGTTTCACTGGGCCTATCCCTAGCACAATCGGGAAGCTTCAAAATCTAAACATGTTAAGCTTGTCAGGAAACAGGTTCACAGGGCAAATCCCAGATTCCATCGGTAATCTCACTCAATTGGGTCAACTCTATCTCGAAAGGAATGACCTTAACGGAAGTATACCTCCAGGTATCGGGAATCTGAAAAATTTGCAAGTGTTGGACCTTTCTCAGAATACACTAAGTGGTGTCATTCCCAAAGAGCTTCTTACTCTATCGTCTTTGACACAACACCTGGATCTATCAAATAATCTCTTGTCTGGAGCCTTGCTACCAGAAGTAGGCAAATTAACAAATCTCAATGGGATTTCTGTAGCAAACAACAAACTATCCGGCAACATTCCTAGTTCTCTCGGTGACTGCAACAGCTTGGAATTCCTCTATTTGCAAGGCAATGCCTTTGAAGGGGACATTCCTCAATCCTTGAGCAAATTAAGAGGCCTACAGGAGCTAGATTTATCACGCAACAATCTCTCTGGAGAAATTCCAGAATTCCTTGGAGAACTAAGAGTTCTGGCGCTTTTAAATCTGTCATATAATGCTCTTGAAGGAGAAGTGCCAAATGAAGGTGTCTTCAAAAATGCAACCGGTGTCTCACTTCTCGGGGGTAATAAGTTGTGTGGGGGGAGCCCAGTATTAAATTTGCCCGTATGTTTTGTCAATTCCACCAGAAAGAAAAATCTGTCTACTGCTTGGAAAGTAATCATCCCGGTAGGCATTGTAGTTGTATGTTTGCTTATATTCTTCCTTCTCTATGCTATTCTTCACAGAGTGAAGACTTTACAGAAGAAAAAATCATTTAAACCACCAATTGATGATCAATTCACAAGGGTCTCTTATGCTGACTTACTAAAAGCAACTGAAGGATTCTCCTCTTCTCTTCTTCTCGGGGCTGGAAGTTTTGGTTCTGTATACAAGGGTATCATGGATTCAGATGAAAAGGTAGTTGCGGTGAAAGTATTAGATCTTCAAATACATGGAGCATCAAATAGCTTCATGGCTGAATGCGAAACCTTGAAAAATATTCGTCACCGAAACCTTGTGAAGATCCTGACAGTTTGCTCTGGTATAGATTTCAAAGGCGATGATTTCAAAGCCCTAGTACTAACATACATGGCTAATGGTAGTTTAGAGAAGTGGTTGCATCCAGTGGAATCAGAGATGAGAACTTTAACTTTAATACAGAGATTGAATATATCGATTGATGTGGCTTCTGCATTGGAGTATCTCCATCACCATGGCCACACACCAATTGTTCATTGTGATCTGAAGCCAAGTAATGTCCTTCTTGATGAAGATTTGTGTGCTCATGTCAGCGATTTCGGGTTAGCAAAGCTTCTTATGAACGAAGTTTCGAAACCAAATAAACATCAAACAATGTCTATCGGAATAAAAGGAACCATTGGCTACATCGCTCCAGGTACCATTTCTGACTAGGCGCACCATGCTTCTTTCAAATTTGTTTCCATGCAGACTATTCACTCAGCGACAAATTTTTATCTAATTACTGGGAAGGGCTGATAATTTATGCATTGTAGATATATTTGTTGGTGAACTAATTTTAAATTCAAGCATAGGGAATTATCTAAACTATCAATCTGTACTAAAAAATGGTTAACAGAATTGTTGAACTAAATATCATAGACCAAACTATAGGTAAGCACTCAAGCTCCTAAAGCAACTCTTTGAAAAAATGGTATATGAGGTTCTCACATCAATAGTTAATGTAGTTATATTACATAACCACTTAGTTTGATAAGTATGTACATTAACAATCTAACAACAAGATCAAAAAACTATCTGGCTCAAAACCATTGTTTTTATATAACGAACTTGTGACAGTTTACTCTATGCCACCATGCAATAAAATATATATAAATGTACATGACTGTTATGACATGATTATACAAATGGCCCTGATAGTTATTACTTAATATTACTATTGCTTCATGATATTACATTAGTTTTTCCTTTTATTTAAGAGTTAGACCCATATACAATCTTTATATTGACCGAGTGCCATGATCAATATAGTACATACAGATAAAAATAAGCGTATAACAGTCATTATTGAAATTAATCTTATCTGTCACCTGACTGTTACTGATGCCTTGAATAAACAACTTAACTTGGGAATAATATATTTTCCAAATATAGAATGGACTCCTTGATGTGCGGAGAAGTAATTCCATTTTAAGTTCTCTAGTCCGATACATGTTTCCTGTTCATACAAACAATACGCACTTTACATTGCCTTCATTATGACTTGCAGAATATGGAATGGGTGGTCAAGTATCAACTCTCGGAGATGTATACAGTTATGGGATCCTGCTGTTGGAGCTATTTACAGGGAAAAGACCAACAGACGAAATGTTTAAGGATGGTTTAAGCCTACATAAACACGTTGAGAAGGCATTTCCAGAGAGAGTCTTGGATATTGTAGATCCCAATCTTCTTGCTATAAGGGATGATAAAGAAGTGGATGATAACATCCAGCACAGCAATGATGCAGAGGTGGAAGAGGCAAAATGCTTGGTTTCACTTATGAGACTCGGTCTTAAATGCTCGAATGAAGACCCGAGAAACAGGATGGAGATGGAAGATGTTAGTAAGGAACTGCAGACAATTAGTTATAGCATCAATGATTCAGAGGGAGAATGAAATGTTGATGTAAATGAAGTGTTCTATCATGCATTATTAAATTTTCAACCCCTCGAGCTCAATAAAGGGCTCAACAAGGTGCACCTTATTTCATTCTGTAGCCCAAAAAAAAAAAATCATATATGGCGGATATTATGGCATCTGCTAGAAAATGTGATTTGGGTGTTGTCAAAACATCAGATGTAATTATCTCTTGTGTTGCTCAACCTAGTCGTTAAAATAATCATGAACCCTCCAAATATTCTTTCAATTCCAAACAGCATCATGCATAGAAGCTAAGGGGAAAAAAAGATTGCTAAACTTGTGTAGGTTTATGTATTATGAATGCAGGCATCTCAATTTCTGGTGTTACCACACAATATGTGCATATGTTTAAGAAAGCTTTCTGCTGTCTTCTTTTTTCTTTTTCTTTTTTTCCCTTATATGAACAAAGTGTTAGGCGGTTACTTATCTGAGAGAACACGGAGAACCATCGATAAGTTCAGAAACCATATCAATTTCTACCAACTGAATAATGGACGAGATTTATTGGGCTTTCTTATTTCTATCTGTTTGGATAAGCAGTGGGTCACTGATATCCAATGTGATTGCAAGAGTGCTATCTACAGGTAGTTTCTCTCGTCAAGCTTTATTTTGGCCAAGGGTTTTGAATGTCAATTTTAGAATCAAATCAATCATCTCAAATGCCGTTTTAATTAGATCAGAACATTAGATGTTTTGCATCATTAGATTCTATCCTCATTGTCACAATTCTCAAGCCCTGCCACCTCTCATCCATTAAAAGTTTCTTGAGCTTGTTGTTAATCATAGCCATTACCGTCGGTGCATTGAAGGTATTTGATACATTGCCTAGCTCAAATAAGTTAGGCCATGCCTTCTTGGACCGATCGTTCTAACAATAATAAAACTTATCCAGGATAGTTGGAAAGCTCCATCACGAGCTTGAGAACAATGCTTAACAAAACTTATACCTTTGTAGACAAACTTAAAAGACTAGATGAATAGCTAACCAAAAAAGAAGAATTTTTATTTATTTATTTCAAACTAACCAGGATGCTATTCTAAAATCAATTATTTGTTTATAAAAACAAAAACAGATTGCAGCTTGTATATGACGAAGACAAGGCAAAATCGAAATTACAATCAATTTAGAACAAAAGGAAGAGATTTGTAACGTACCGGTACCACAATGGGTTTGAAGGTGGCGGTGCCCCTTTCCGACATGAGCCATTGTTAAGTTGAATCGAAACAGAAACGAATTCAAAGGACAAAATTTTTGGGTTAGGGTTTAGAGATTTTGGGGATTACGAGAAATTTGAGGCATCCAAATGAGTTCATTATAATGTGCATTTGTCTTTGCGCTTGCTGGAAACATGTAAAAAGTGCCAACATCTTGTTGCTAAAATTGGGTTAATCTTCTTCCTCATGGTAATCTTCTTCCTCATCTTCATAGTTATAAAGGGGCTAGGGTTAAGGATTTTCTTCAAAATTGAAAATTGGATCTTTTCTATACATTGGAAGTTAAACCATTTCATCTTTATCCAATTTTTTTACTTTCAATGCAAGCAAGATTGGACTGATTATTGAAACAATTCAATGAATAAAATCACCAAAAAAAAAAACCTCAACCGTTCAAAATTTGGGAAAATATGCTAATCGTGTAAAATTTTATCAATATACATGCTAATCTGTAAAGAATATACACTATTTAACAAAGGTCTTTCCTTGCCGATTACGGAGCAGCTGAAAAATGGGATGTTATTGGTTATCTTGGTAATAAAACTTGTTCTTCCACATGGTCTAAAGCATCCTTCGTGTTCAAAGTATAACAAAAATAGGATTTTTAAGGAAAACTTTTGAATAATATCAAGAATTAGAGAAGGGGTTCAAGAACTTGATAAAAAGAGTTGGTAACGTGCTTTTATCTGGGCGATTTATCCTCAGTGAACCAACTAATCTAGGTTAGATTTTGGATGGAAAATGGCAACAGAGGGAGTTTTTTGAATAACGGAGAACTTTTGTGGGAGACATTTGAAATTTCAAGTTTTTTGGGGTAATTTTTGGAGATGGCATGTTTTTTGGGGTGGTATATAAAAAAAACCTATCATTTGTTTTCTTTTTGAAGCTAGATAATCAATCTTTCAATGAGACGAGGGAAAAAAATCGACCATGATTAATAATTGTAACTTCTTACAATTCAGAAAAAAAAAAAATCATGCCATAATTTCATTCAACCATGATATTTAAATTTTTATAATCCATAACGGTTGATCAACCTGTCAAACATCTAAAGAGAGAGCATGTTGGGTGGGGACCCATTCTCTTTCTTGAATAGCCATGTTCACATTTTGGTCCAACCAAAATTTTTACTTAACATGTCTAGTCAAATATAATCATTTAGCTGAAACGAGGAGTGTCAAGAGAGCTGATTTTTGGTAAGAAAACAAGTTAATTTCGTGATGCTTTCTTATTGGGAATGTAGTAAAATTATTGTACTTAACATTAACTCCCAACATTATAGACTCTTCCCTTGAACTAGAGACCTTAGATGTGGAAAAAGTCTCCCACAAGATCAAATGATCTTAAGTGTGTGAGTGTATCAGGACAAGGCATGCATAGTTTTGAAAATGAAAAGTGTCTGTTCACAAGGATAGATTTGCATAGATTAATTCTATAGCTTGGAACATCTTTTCATAAATGGAATGGGTTACAAGATAATCTTACTCTATTAGGCGGTCAGTTATTTTGCTGTGCATGAATTGAAGCTTGATGCAGTGCTTTCATGGCATCACTTTATGCTGCTATGTAAAATCGCTCATTTTGTTCATATTGTTACCTTCAGAGTGTTGATGTCATAACCTTGTTTTTCGCCAAAAAGAGTTATGAAAGCTTCTTTATGGTATGCACATATGTTTATCTATTTTTTTTATGATGGGCTTGTTTATTTAGATTGATTTTTAAGAGCTAGGATTTCTTTTATGCTTTCTTTTGGTGGCAGAAGAAGAGAATCCACGTAAAATTGATCACGGCTAGGCAGGGTTCATCGATGACATCTGGATTTTGTTGTGTGTCCGTCATGCTTTAGTTTTTCCGTTAAGAAGAATATTGTCATCGTGAAATTCTGCAGGAAGGAAATATAAAGAAATGAATCACCAGATCCAGTTGTTCGAATGTCAATTCTGCAAGCCCTTGAGAAGTCTGTGCACAGAAAAATACTGCCAACTCTCAATTTCATTGCCAAAATGTCAAAAATGTGAATTAAATGTGTTATTATCCTTTTGGTTTGTATGATTCAAAAATGCTCATCACCCCTTCATTTGTTAGTAGAAATGGTCATCCTAACCAGTCCTTTGATACCTTGGATTATAATCATTTTCACCTGTCGACCTGAGGCGACTTGTGTGGATATTGTGCAGCAAGACGAGGTATTATGACATATGACGGATGAGCTGCAAAAAGGGACGATGGTTGCTACTTTCTGCAAAGAGAAGATTGGCACTGTTGGCAAGGGAGTGACATACAGGTTTTACGACTTTGAGAATTTGACCTGTATTTAATGCTTAATGTGCATATCATAATGCTTATGAGTATAGGCCGCTTATTTTTATGATAAATATGTATATAATACTTGTCATCCATTTTCTTATTACTTTTACTGAATAAGGAAATGACTTGCCTATTTCTCCTCTCTCTCTCTCTCTCTCTCACACGCGCGCGCGAGTGAATGTTTTTCTTGCTTATATTGATTGATGTTGCATAGATCAAACTCTTGCAATTAAACAGAAGGAAAAAAATATCAGGAAGGCTACTCTTTCTATTTTTGTATGGTCTTGGCATTTTAGATTAGCAATATCATTTTCCCCTTATGAATTGTCAGGACAAGCCATCATCCAGCATGATTGATGCATAAGCTGCACTTGGCGAGATCATTAAAACGGAAATCCAAAAGGTTCAATCTACTATTTTCTCCGTTTAATTGGTTTCTAATAATTTTATAAAGATATATGATATATGGTTGCTTTTAGTTCACGGCACCACACACCTGCACCCATACCCACACGTGCACATGCATTCGCATCTGCCCACCCATCCGTGTGCGCCCTCCCGCATGCGCGCACACGTGCATATTGCCTTCCTTTCTTGAGCATGAGGCTTGTGAGGCCACTTTTGGGTATAATTCCTTTTGATTTTTCTTTCTATTTTAAGATTGTTATTTCCATACCTGTGATGCACTGATATCATCTAGGACCTACACCTAATTTTAATTCAGGATATATTTTATTTGTTTGTGACTACATCTGCACATGATTTTGATTTGCAGTATAAGAGATATATTCTAGAAACTTACTACCACTCCAAATAGTGCACCAATTTCCTTATCCTAGAAATTCGTTGGTTTGATGTTGTTTATATACGTCTTAGAATAGAAAGAAAAATTTCTTTGTAGAGAATGTTCACTTGGTCTTGGAATATCTGTGATGGAGCGTTTTCTAAGTTAATACATCGGTAATTTGTCATGCTTTTGCAATGAAGTGAATTCAGCAATAAATATAGGAAGGTTTTATCATGAATTACGATACATATATATGAACAGAATAGTGGAAACAAATAATATTGTGGTTTATTTAATAAGTTGCTTAAGAAACAATTTTATGATAGCAATAGCACTCTATACAAACAGTGCGTGTGTATCTTTCTTAAAAATACTTTGAACAACATGATGATCATGTGGCAGTATAAAGAAATTTGGGCCAGCATTGGAATATGTATTGTCTCCAATCCTTAGACTAAAATTTTAAACGGGCTTTGCACCAAAGGTTTGTTGATATAATATAGTGATAGTGATTGTATAGAACAGGATCGACCCTGGAACACCAATCCACTTGTTGCACGAAGTCAAGAGGTAATTCCTGCAGAACATTTAATTTCTCAACATCAATTTCCCAAAAGAACGGTAACACTGGACATCGATATTCGACGACCAATGATTTTTTACCTGCATATATTGATCAAAAATTTCGATCTTTAGCATCTTCATACGATGGTTTCTATACCGGCTTCCAATCGGTTGTGGTTGCATTACCCCGAAGCGCTCCTTGAGGGTGAGCTGAAGATAACAAATAATCACAAACTTTACAGTCCTAGACACTAAACAAATATACCAGGATAATTAAAAGAAAATCCTTTACCTTGTTTCCGATCTCATAGACATACGACACCACAGCATCAGCGGTCTTCTTATCTTTTGTCTCTTTCATAATCAAATCTTGAAGCCAATCTAGGAGAGCCATTTCATACTCTTATCGTTCTCATGGAGATAAATTTAATACTAAAAACGCCATAATTTATAAAGCCAAAGCCATGCTAGAACAATGTTTATGCTTTAGACACAATATGTCAATATCATGTATAAACTTTAAAATAAAGACAAACCCATGCCACGCTGCAGCAAAAACTAATTGATTTGAAACTACCAACCCAAAATAGTTTCTAAAGATAAATTCAACTTTTCTTGTTTTCTCCATACTTACAGTTGCTGACTCAACAGAAACAATTCCATGAACATTTAGACGAACTTTGACTTGCAATTTCGCCCTCTCACCTTTGGTGGATTAGGGACCAATCTGTCGACAGGCATCAACAAGGTGAGACAATCTAAGGAAAAATATACATCACAGTTCTACGAGAATGATAATCATCATGGCAAATGGTTACCTTCTATGTGCTAATCTTAGGCCGGACTTGCAACATTCTCGTACCAGCACACACAACATCAAGTGATAATGTACTGGATTTGTAGAATGTCAGAGCTTTGACACTTGGAATTGGATTTCCTTTAGGGAATATGACAGAAGTCCGTAGATTTTCTCCACCGTTTGACTCAGAGTCGCCTTTCCATAACAAGGCAATTGGAAAGGGAAGAAACTCTCATGCACCTTCAAATTCGCAAGTGCCAAGTTGGCATCAGAATTAGATATGTTTAGCTAAAGAATTGACAAGGTAAAAATAAGCAATGTCCTAAAATCAAAAAGAATTGAAACCAAATGAGAACTTTATGACTAAAATAGCTAAACACATAATAAACGTAGTATATCCGAGCTTTAATAACCGAGATTTATTTCACATATCAAATCTTGTGTGTTCAGAGAAATAGCACCATAAGAATGAGAATGGTTTTTCATAATTTTTCACAATAAGGTGCTTCCAAAGGAGCCACAAACTGAGATTCATGTGACTAAAGATGGTCATTTTAAAGATGCTAAATAATCTTCCTGTATTTCACATATCTTCCAAAGGAAGAAAGCACCATAAGAATGAAGATAAGTTTCAATCTTTTTCTACGAATGGATGTTGTCAGATTTTTATTTTTTTTAAAACCAAAGATGTTGCGTTACAGAAACTCCAACTACACAACCATTAATTTAAGATGCAATTCCAATAAAACATATAGCAGGCTAAGGGAGAGAAAATGATGCAACTATGCCAAACACTAAAAATAAGTTTCGCACATAAAGCGGGACTTTGGATGAAAGAGAGACAGAAAGAGAGGATGGGGAGGGAATGCAGGTTTTGTTGCTTCCTCATTTTATTTTATTTTTGGTGGTGGGCAAGTGGGAGGGCTTTGGGATAGGAGAAGACCCAATGATCTACATGCTGCCTGATTGTTCAGGCGCATATAAGAATTTGACATCTCTCTGTTAGCTATTAGAGCATAATATCACCCTCTGAATTTTATTTCAAGAAGAAAAATTGGCAACAATGGATGTCTCTTAATTGCTGGTCTTAATAACCAGCTAAAGTAAGAACATCCTAAGCAGATTTTCATTCCCTTGCGCTTGTGCACCAGCTATCAGATCAGAAAGAAGCTGAATATAGTATCAGTACAAAAATTGATACAAGATCGAGTTAATTCCATGAAGCAAAGGCAAAAACAGTTAGAATGCAATAATAGTACTTCATTCTGCAGAAAATGTTAGGCTGCAAACTACGACAGTATTCTTCACATGCACGTCAATTCCTCGATTCATGGAAGATTTAGATTCTATTGAACAATGCATAAATAGCTCATGAAATATAGGTAACATAAATATGAAATATAGGTAACATAAATATGAAATATAAGTAACATAAATATGACAGAATTATGTAGTAGTAAGAGAGTGTTCATTAACTGAAACTCAGTCAATATCCTTATAATCGCTGGAACCCGCGACCCAGACCCAACAACCTCAACAGAGTGAATATTTTCCGCACTCAAATCCACATCAAGAAGCCTTAAGATACCGAGCATGAATCAAAGGAAAACCATCAGGGCCTTCGGTTACAAGCGGAAGGAAGCGATTGAATGTCGCGTCGGAGCTCGGGATCGGAGAATTTTCGCCCAACCAAGCGTTTGATCTGAGAGATCGAGTTCTCAGGGTTCATCATCGACGAAGTGGCACCTGCGGTTCCAGACCCCCCCCCCCCCCCACCCCCAAAAAAAATACCTTTGAATTTATTTTTCATATGCTTAATAACATTTTAAAAATTGGTGGTGGACAGTTGGTTGGCATATATGCATAACCACCACTACACAACAACAAAGAAAACATAACATGAAAATAACTGGTATAATAAACCAATCCTATAAAGAAAAATGAAAGTTTGGGTGAAAGGGTTAATATATATTTTATGCAGTCCCATAAGGGTGCATTCAGATTAAATAGGGATCAGGCATTAAAATATTCATATTTATATTCCGACCACTAATTTGGATAAAGATACCGATATAGTTACAGGAATAATCATTAATATCCGAACTTGAGAACGTTGGAATACTAAATAGACAGGATATAAACAAATATGAACCAGGTTGAAAATGGGTATGAAATTGGAATGAGAAAAAACGAATAAAGATGTAAATTAGCAAGTGAACAAAATACATACTGAAAAATGAGTATATGAATCCTATCTGGATGAAAACCAGATACAAATACAACTATGGATAATTATTCTGCCTCATGTAGCATACTAAATTTTTCCTGAGGAAAATATATAACAAAAGTATAATCATTATATACTCTCTTGGTCAAGAGACTGCATATTTGCATTAATCTAACCACACTGCATGCTTGCTTACAATCTTTCCATAAGCCTACAATTTTCAGCAGGTCTTCACTCAGAGATGGTAGAATTTATAAGCAGATCTCTAATAGCTAGCATTTCTTTGACAACGCTTTTCATCTCCATTCGCTCTCTTGGATTTTCCTTCGAACATGCGAGACCGATCCTAAGAACTGAAAGCAGGCTCTCCTCATCTACCATGCTCTTCTTCTTTATACCTTCAGTTTCTTGGTTGTTTCCTTGCAAAAAATAAGGATCTACGACTACAAATGCTCTATCAGGAACAGCCATCTCAACAAACTCCCGAAGTCCAACCCCATCCTTGAAAATCTCGTCTGTAGGTCTTTTCCCAGTAAGCATCTCTAGCAAAAGGATTCCGTAACTGAACACATCGCCTCGAGTAGAAACTTGACCTCCTATTCCATACTCTGTAATTCGTTCAAAAATTCACAGTGAGACTCAGTGTTTGCATCGTCCCTGTTAAATCGAAGCGACAAGATCTGACTCGAATTAAATGTTATAATCCAATTTGAAGTAAATTATACAAAGACTTTCGCAAGTGCACAAATAATGTCCTAAATGAAGGTTTTGATATACTAGGCCGGACTTAAGCTTGTCAAATATAGTTTTCCACTCCTTAATTCTTCTTATTTGGCTTTGAGGATATACCACAGTTGGTTAGTACTTTAGAAGTGACCTTGTGTGGGTTCGCTCGCGTGCGCTGTGTGTCTGTGTTGCGATTTGATATATGGACAACATAATCTCTATGTGCACGTGGTTCAGCACCTTTAGTTTTATGAAGGCAGCATATAGCTCTTCATACATAAAATTGAATTTCACTATATATTTAAATGGCAATATACTTTCCTGCAATTGTTTTCACCATGATAAAGAATCCTCCATTGTTTATAAGACAATATCCTTATTGAGCAGAGGGGGGGCGGGGCACTAAATTTTCTAGCAAAAAATTTAATCGCACAATATGACCATGTCAAATAATAGGGGAATGCATAATTAGCAGATATTCATGAGATTTAATGCTGTGGAAATTGGCTTTAATTTGTAGGACCGAACCTCTTAAATCAGGTTATACTAAGATAGGAAGACCTTGGTTGAAGACCTTACCAGGAGCGATGTACCCAATAGATCCTTTTATTCCAGCGGTGCTAGTTTGAGATTCATCGGACACGGTAGCTTTAACAGAGAGAAATCTTGCTAAGCCAAAGTCGCTCACATGAGCACACATATCTTCATCCAAAAGAATATTGCTCGGTTTTAGGTCACGGTGTACGATCGGTCTATTAATATGATGGTGAAGATAATCCAAAGCGAAACCCACATCAATGGCTATATTCAACCTTTGAATAAAGCTTAAGCCCCTTTGTTGATGTAACCACTCGTCTAGGTTCCCATTTGGCATGAACTCAAGAACCAGTGCTTTGAAATTGTTGCCTAAAGAATCGATGGTGGAACAAGCAGTCAGTATCCTGACCAAATTACGATGCCTGATGTTTCTTAAGGCTTCACATTCAGCGATGAAACTCTTTGATGCTCCTCTCTCTTCAAGCTTCAGTACTTTCACCGCCACATGTTCATCGGAGTTCAAATTTCCCTTATACACGGAACCGAAACTTCCTATACCAATTAAATTGGAGGGCGAGAATCCATCGGTTGCTCTAACTATCTCAGCATAAGAGATCATCATGAATTGCAAATCGATGGAGGAAGTTGCCAAGAACTTTGTTTTTGAACCCTTCTTCCGATGAAGAACAACAAACAATATCAATAACAGAATTAGACATAGGACTGAACTGATAACCGAGATAATTACTTTGATAGTATTGGACAACCTTTTCTTTCTGGGTGATTCAGAAGAGCATGAAGGCAAATGAATAAGGGGAATATCCCCACAAAGCTTGATATTGCCAGTGACTGAAACTCCGGTTGCATTTAGAAAGATGCCTTGTTTTGGAACCTCGCCCTGTAGATTGTTGACGGAAAGATTAAGATACATTAGAGCATTCAACCTCCCAAGGAATTCCGGGATAAATCCTGACAAATTGTTATGTGAAAGATCTAGTCCCTGAAGGCCTCTCAATTTGCTCAATGAATCAGGAATGATACCGGTGAAGAAGTTGTGTTGCAAATATAGGAATTCCAAGCTCTCGCAATCACCGAGAGTGCTAGGAATTACACCAGTCAATCGGTTGTTTGAAGCATCAAGAACAGAAAGCTGGTTCATCGCACTTACTTCATATGGCAAATCCCCAGTCAAGAAATTATGAGAAAGAATAAGAAATCTTGATATGGAAGAAATGCTAACAATCTCTTTTGGGATGCTACCGCTGAGTTTATTCTGAGAAAAATCTACGGCATCCAAGCTCTTGCAATTTCCCAAACTAATAGGGATATCGCCTTCGACTCCACTAGATTTCAGGTCGAATTGGTTCAATTGGGTGAGATTGCCAAACGAAGAAGGAATTTGACCTCGAAAATTGTTATCTGATAAACGCAATGCATATAACTTCGATAAGCTACCGATTTGTGAAGGAATGAAGCCGGACAACCGGTTCCCATTCAGAAGTAGCACACTTAGATTGGAAAGTCTCCCGATACCTTCAGGAATTGTTCCAGAAATTTGGTTCTCCCCTATCACCAATATGTCGAGATGCGATGAGAGATTGGCAATAGAGCCAGGCAGAATGCCACCAAGCCTGTTATTGTTTAGACCTAATGTCCCTAAACGCGTGCAGTTTGTTAATGACGTGAGGAAGTCCCACCCATTGGCCTGGCTAGCTTCAAGCCGGTTACTGTTTAGATTCACCCAATACAAATCCTTCAGGTTTCCTAAATTGGAAGGCACCATGCCACTGAAGTTATTTTCTCTGAAATCAAGTTCAACTAATTTAGACGCATTCGAGAGCGAAATCGGAATGGATCCGCTGAAGCCGTTAACATAAAGAAGAACCATTTGAAGGTTCGGAAGAGTATCAAACATGTTCGATGGAAGAGTGCCGACCAAATCATTATCTCCTGCTACAAGATATTGGATCGATGAGAGGTTGTAAAGAGAGAGAGGGACCTCACCTGAAAGCTTGTTCATAGACACCTGAAATATTTTGAGTCTTTTAAGTTTGCCGAGGCTTTCGGGTATCTTTCCCTCGACCCCAGCATTATAGAGAAGCAGGCCAGTCAAAGCCGACATGTTGCCAAAAGAAGCTGGTATTGTTCCAGAGAGACTGTTTTCACCAAGACTAATTGACAACAGGTTTGTCAGTGAACCGAGTTCAACTGGAATAGTGCCTACCAGCATATTGTTGCTTAAATTGATATTTCGGAGGATGGAACAGAGACTGAGATTTCCAGGGATTTCACCATCGACAGAGTTGAAACTGAGGTTGAGGTTATGGAGATAGAGAAGACGACCAAGTTCTCGCGGTATTGGTCCACTGAAGTGGTTGCTAGAGAGGTCTAGTTTAGTGAGGAAGGTGAGGTTGGATAAATTGGGTGATACTGGACCTGTGAGGTTCCGAGAGTTGAGTTGTAATGCTGTGACTCTTTCTGGGTGTTTGAGATTGCCGCAAGCAACACCTTGCCATTGGCAGACATGGGGATTGCTGTTGTTCCAAGAAGCTAAAACTCCAAGGGGATCGGATATGAGAGATTTGAAGGATATTAGAGAAAGGTAATCAGTCATGTTATCTGGTGATGAAGTGGTTGCAGCAAGGATGGTGGTGTAAATGAGGCATGAGAGCCACAGTTTTCCATGATGGAGATTGGTTTCAGAGCTCATAGAACCTGGATTCAGTTAATGGAACAGAGAAGATGGAACAGTTTTCGTTCCAGGGCACACTCCTTTGAGGTGAGCTATTTATTACTTTTGTTGAATTTGAACAGAAGAGAGAGAGTGAAAGAGCATGGCGTTAAAGCTTACTCAGAAATCCCCTGCCTGCCTCTGGGTTTCAACTTCCATCACTCCCTTCCTAGATGATGCAGAGTCAAATTCTCACAGCCTGCTTAGAAAATGTTGAAAGAATGTGAACAGAGCCAGCCAAGTATTTGGAACCTTGGACTAATTCCTGGGCACTCTTAAACAAAGTTGTTGAGGTTGGTAGATGTTTGCTTCAAAGACATTAGCATCCAAGAAAATTCAATGCCTTTGTGCAGCGGCTACCTTGCATACCACACAACAAAACACATCAATATCGACAGATTGACCGGATCGATTTCTCTAGCGACTTCAATGCACTGATTTGCTATTTTCCTGTGTTAAAAACAAGCCCACATGCCGACAGAACTAACCAAGCAAACTCTTCTCTGAAAATTTCCACGCCCGTTATGTCAAGGCCTCGGAATACTGAATGGAGCTGATCAAGAATTTGAAAGTAACAGGTGACCAGATTTCAGATTTTGTTGAAAGTGATGTAACAATATGCTTAGAAAATTGAATTTTTTTAGTTTAGGCAATATGATTTCAAAATTGTTTTTCCATGAACAATATAGAATATGGTAAGATAGAATATGGTTTACCCACCCTGAATCTGAAACCAAGTAAGATCTGCCTTTAAATACACCAAAATACGATTTACCTTTCTATTTATTTATAAGAAATAGTCGCAAAAAAGGAAGAAAAAGACAGGGGCAAAGGTTTTGTTTTAGGTATTAATCTGCGAATAAGAAAAAGCCCAGAGTTGTTTGAACTCATTGTCTGGAGGTAAATATTCCATGCACGCACTCACCTGAAAGTTACAGCGGTAATAACATGCTTCTCTTGGTAACTATATCTTCAATAGTGATAGAATAGTTTATATAGCTACAGGGAATAAGTATGTACAACTCAAGGCACAGAAAGCCAAGAGCAGAACAGAATGCATTCCCACTTAATGGAAGGGGAAAAATAACAAGCACGTTTTCTACGTTCTGATATGTTATATTATTTCATATAACATTTATGCATAGATGTCATAATATGGAAGAATAGTATAAGTTGCCTCCAACAACCTACTTTTGGACTTTTATATGTATATTCACCTGAATATACCATATATGTTCTAATCCTGAAATTTTCATCTTTTTGAGATACCTTCATAAGAATATTTTAAATTCTCCGTAAACTCCCCTCTCTGTAGCAGAATGGGTAAATCTCTATATATAATGCAAATACCCTTAGTTAGAGATCTACCCTTCTTCTTTTTTTCTAGAAAAAAAATAAGAAAAATCTTCATCCCTCAAGCTCTCAACATCATCTCTCTCGCCTCTCAAGCCTTCCACGTCATCTCTCTTCCCCCCCCCCCCCCCATCCCTAAAAAAACAATTAATTGTTTATCTAAAACCTTCCATGTCATCTCTCCCAATATATATATATATATATCTTCTATATATAATGCAAATACACTTTGGTTAACGGTTCACCTCTCTCCTTTTTTCTTGAAAAAAGAAAAAAGGAGAAAAATCCCCCCTTTCAAGGCCTCCACATCATCTCTCCTCTTCTCAAAAATAATTAATTGTTTATCTAGAATCCTCCACGTCATCTCTCTCCCAAAAAATATAGAAGATATCTAGAACCCTCCACAAACATCATCTCTCTCTTAATATATATATATATATGTGTGTGTGAGAATAATGAAGAAAAGATGCCATAGGAGGGAATTTCCTCTTATGGCATCGAAAAAATACACCCTGTTATTTTTTCCGACGATCGGCACACGTCATCTTCATCGTTATCATCTAAGATGTGGGTACACCAAATTTCATGCGATTCTACGACTTTTTCACCGTTGATTTTGTGGGTTCAAAATTAACGGTTTACCGACAACATAACTTTTTACATTGCAAAATCAACGGTGAAAAAGTCATAGAATCACATGAAATTTGGTGTACCCACATCTTAGATGATAACGATGAAGATGATGAGTGCCGATCGCCGAAAAAAAATAAAGGACGTACGTTGCACGTGTTAATTATTTTTTGGGAGTTGATTTTGATGGTCCTTTATTTTTTTTCGGCGATCGGCACTCATCATCTTCATCGTTATCATCTAAGATGTGGGTACACCAAATTTCATGTGATTCTACGACTTTTTCACTGTTGATTTTGCAATGTAAAAAGTTATGTTGTCGGTAAACCGTTAATTTTGAACCCACAAAATCAACGGTGAAAAAGTCGTAGAATCGCATGAAATTTGGTGTACCCACATCTTAGATGATAATGATGAAGATGTGTGCCGATCGTCGGAAAAAATAAAATGGTGTATTTTTTCGACGTCATAGGAGGAAATTCCTTCCTATGGCATCTTTTCTTCATTATTCTTATATATATATATATATATATATATATATATTAGGAGAGAGATGATGTTTGTGGAGGGTTCTAGATATCTTCTATATTTTTTGGGAGAGAGATGACGTGGAGGGTTCTAGATAAACAATTAATTATTTTTGGAAAGAAGAGAGAGGAGAGATGATGTGGAGGCCTTGAAAGGGGGGATTCTTCTTTTTTTTCAAGAAAAAAGGAGGGGTGAACCCTTAACCAAAGTGTATTTGCATTATATATAGAAGATGTAACACCCGAACCCAATACTACTATTTTCTGTTACTGGTTGAGCATTAGATAGTACTCATTTCATTTAGCTTGCCTGTTTGTCACTTACTGTAAAATTTTATCTGGCAAAGTCATTTCTGCATATAACAATTTTCAGCATCTAAAATGAAATTAAAAACATCTATCTTGGCCTACTCAACACCCCTAGCCTTGTGGCAGCGTCCGTGCATCGTGTTCTCGTCCCGTTGTGAAACGGGCGAGTTTGGACGGCTGCGCGGGCGTACAAGTGTCCGTCTTGGGGGTATGTTTTTTAATCATAAAACACCTTATTTTAAAATTTGGAACCCGCTTAAAATCCTATTATTTAAATTTCGAATTTTTGGACCCAATCCGGACGCGATTTGGAAATGTTGTATTTAGCGCCAAAATCCCAAAATTTAATAATCTATAAACTATATATATATTCGGAATATATACACAGATCTTCACTGTTGTGAAATCTTTAAATGAAATATTCTAATTTTTTTTACACCTCAGCCAATCAACGTGGGCATATTACCCCGTGGGCCCCTCCATTATCTCTCTCTCTCTAACTCTCTCTATATATCTCACGTCTCTCTCTCTAGCCTCTCAAATTTCTCTGATCTCTTTCTCTCTTTCCCTCATATATATATTTCCCTCCCCTTCATAATTTTTTCAAAACCACGAACACAGAAAACCCAGCGTCACCGTCACTCTCGCCTCCGCCTCTCAACCTCAACCCTTGTCTTCTTTCCCCCGCGCACCCTGCACGACAGCGACCCTCGACTACCCCGCAACTTCTCGGTGTCGCCTGAAACGTCACCGGCGATCCCCTGCGCCGCCCCTGGCCGTCGCCGACGAACCCCAACCACCTCTAAACACCATGTAAGTGTCTCTCCACCTTTCCTTCCTCTCTTCTTTTGTTCAAAACTGAAAACCAGCGCTGGGTCCTTCTGCAGATCGCCGGAGACGCCGTTCTCGCCGCCGTCGATCCCGCCATCGTTGCTAGTGCCCTCTGGACCAGTGAGTATTCCCCCATCTTCTTCTTCTCTGGTCGTTTCCTTCTTTCCAAGATCTACACCCGTTCGAAACCCTAATCACTGTTTTTGTGCTCGCCGGAATCCGGCTGTGCCGGCGACGTGTCCCGACAGTCCAGCAGAGTATTTTGACCCGTGTGGTTCCTTGGTTCATTGTTTGAGTTCAATCCGTGAACCGTGCGTCCGTCGCGTGTTTCCCCGCCAACGTTACGTTCCGTTTTTCCCGGTTCGCGACCCGTCGAGGCAAGTACCCCTTGCTACATGCTATACCATATAATTATATATGTATTGACATCCTAAACCTGTAAAACTAGCTTGGTACAATCGTTTTCCATTTCGGTTATAAATTGCATTAAATCATTTTACGGTTAAACATGAAACTTACAGTTCGCAATTGAAACCCAATAATCAAATCTACCTGTTCAATCACATTTTACTGTTAAAATAGCTGGTAGCAATTATCCCTGTAGTTCTGTTACATTCGGACACTCGCATGCATTAACCTGAAATAACTGTATTGGACCGTTACATGAATTATTGCACCGCTAAGGGTGCTTAAATCTGTTAACATGATTAAACGGCTACATTGTATTACTGCACTCTTGTGATTGAATGAAACTGCTTATTATTTAATTCATGGCTTATTTCATGTTGTTAAATACCTCTTCGATTATATATCTGTTTGTGAGCACACCCATGATATTGTTACATCTTGACTTGACATTGTCACACATAGTATATATTGATACACCTGACATGGTACCGTATGCTGTTGACTTGACCCGATGTACCATGACCCGACCTGTTACCTGATCTTGTGTCTAATGCCAACAAACCTGTCATGTAGTCCTCATGGACCGTTCCTGTTGTCTATCCAGACAAACCTGCTTTTACCTGATCCTGTGTTGGCATTAGTTCTTGATTACTGAATACCTGACTTGACTTGCACATATAACTTGGGGGTATGGGGAAATCAAAGGTGAAACCTGACTTGTAACTCGACAGTTCACTACCTGTCCTGAGTGTACACATTCATGTTTTGTGCCTAGTGGCATGTCTCGGTTTCAGCCGAGAATATTGTGGCTGTGGTCCCGGGTATGTACGGGATACTATCGAGTGTACACATTCCTGTTTTATGCCTAGCGGCATGTCTCGGCTGCAGCCGAGAATATTGTGGCCGTGGTCCCGGGTATGTACGGGATACTATCGAGTTACATCGACGATTCATCAATTGGTTTCAAAGACTTTAGACTAGAAAACCTGATAGAACAGTTTAGTTACCCACTGCACACTACCCTGCACTGCTTGTTTCACATTATCGCTTTATTCATGTTTATTTTGCATTGCCTGTTACATTGTTCATATTATATTACTGGTTGACATGACGCGCTGACGTCTGGGTTTTGCATGGCGCAGATTCTGTACCACTGTCGCAGTCCGAGCAGGAGTACTTCGGCCAGCAGGCTGAATTGTGAGTTCAGTAGTGGTTAGTTTTATTTCCTGCATTCATTTCCTGATGTGAGCCAGCATTATGGGACGTACCTTTCAGTTATTTGTATTGGATCATTTGCTTCCGCATTTATTTATTATTGACTCTTGTTATTCTGGATTATGGACATGTTTTAGATAGTTTTATCTTGTTCTTGATATCTCTACAGCCGTAATGTGACTGTGGATGGATACTTCCTACCCACAGGTAGCATGGTTGGCTATGTCACGTACCCAATCTAGCGTACTCTGGGAAGCGGGACGTGACAGAAGATAATGCAAATAAGGGTTGGTTAGAGAACCCCCTCCTAATTTTTTTTGAAAAAAGGAGAAAATCCTAGATTCCTAGGCCCTCCACCTCATCCCTCCTCCTTTTTTAAATAAATAAATAAGACTTTAGAACCCTCCACATTTCTCTCTGCCCCTCCTCTCTCTCCCCCTTCTCAAATTTTTTAAACTAACACGTGCAATGCACGTGCATAAATTCTAGTAAGATATAATGTACCTATGAACTTTCCGCTTTTGTGCGATTGATACCATGAGCTTTAAAAAATAGAGATAACCACCATGAATAACTATCATACGGCATAAAAATTTTATAATTGAACCGTTATACCCATTGCCGTTTTAAACATTTTTCTATGAAAAAATAGAGTAAATTACTACAAAAAATAATCAATTAAAAACTAAAATTACATAAATTTAATTTTTGAATGTGATTGAAGAGTGGAAGAACGATGGAGTGGATGGTGTCGAGTTGAAGGGTGAAGATGAGCGGAGGAAGGAGATAAAGAGAGAAAAAAGGAAAATATCAAGCCCCCAGAATTTAAAGCAAAGTTGTAATTGGGCATGCAAGATTTAGAGGTGGTTGATTTCGAAAGCTGAGAATTTACAGATCTTAATATTTGAGTTGGTGGTTTAAGGATTTACAGATCAAGGAGTTTTAAATTTGGTGACTCAAATTTTAGGCCGTAGAGATTTTGGGATCTAGAGATTTTATGGGTAATGGGTTTAGTAATATAAGATTTGGGAATTTAGCAATTAAGGAGTTTAGTGATTCTAAGATTTTGAAATGATGGGTGAGGAAGATGAAGAAGAGTTTAGAATTTAGGAATTTTGAGAGTTTGAAATTTTTACATTTGAGAATTTTGGAATTAGGGATTTAGAGATTTGGGTATTAGGGATTAAAAAGTATGAGAATTTAAAGATTCAAAGGATCTGTGTGGATGGGTTCTAAGTTTTGAGATGATGGATGAGGAGATGATGAGGAGTTTGAAATTTTTAGATTTGATAATTTTGGAATCATGGATTTAGAGATTTATGGATTTGGGGATTAAAAAGCATGAGAATTTAAAGATTCAAAAGATTTAAATGGATGGGTTAAAGAAGATGATGAAGAAGAAGAAAGGAGGAAATCGAACTATAGAACAGGAAGTAGACAAGGGTAAAATGGTCAAAACGTGTCATATTTGAATGATGTCACCGTTTATTTTAACATGTGCAGACGTTTCTATACTTGAGGGTACTTATTTGCAGTCGGGATGATAGTTCATGGTGCTTATGCGTAATTAAATTAGTTCATGGTATCAATCGCAAAAATGTGATAGTTCATGGATACATTATGCGATTTAGCCTATTTAAAGCTAAACTCTGATATGTTTAACTTTTTGAGAACATGTGTGAAACTGTAAGGCCTAGTTTGGCAACAAGGGTTTCGAAACCATGGTTTTATTAAAGTTAAACGAAACTGCGATTTGCATGCATGCAAACTGTGCTTTCGTAAAATTGTGGTTTCACAAGTTGGGGCCATTTGGCAACATAATTTATCAAACCAAGATTTGGTTCAACACACCTTTTTTAAACTGTGGGAGAGGGAGAAACTCTCTTTTGGTGTTCAGAAAAATGGAGTTTTGAGCCCGGCACTCTTTGAAACCGCAATTGGGAAATTAACTCCATTTTGCGAAATAATATTAAGAAACCACCAGTCAGAGAAAGAGGCAAAATGCTACATATGGCCAAAGGAGCTGGCTTCAAGATAAAGAAGCAGATTCTAGACTTGCAATCAACGGATTTTTTTCCCCTACTTTAAAGTTAAATATAATGTAGACATGAAGGGTTTGATAAGGATAAATTAAACACATACAGACACAATGACGATGCTGGAAAAAATGAAATGTTTGCACACTTCTCATTATAAATCTAAGTAGTTGACAGGTGTCCAACAGATAGTTTATGTAAGAAACATGTTACTAAAATACAATCCTGAATAAACTAGACAATGTAAACAGGCCAGGAAAAAGAAAAGAGCATACCTGGCCAATTCTAGATCTAGAAGTGTAGGTCAATGGGGAATAAAAGAAATGAAATGAAATTAAAACTGAACAATACCCAGCTTCTATCATTCTGAACTGCGTTTAGCAATGAAATCATCTCAAACAATCCTCCACTGTTTCATCTACCCCATCCTCATTCTCTTCACAATCAACAATCTCTTCAGCAACAAAACACAACACATCAGGCCTCAATGCACCACTCATTAAAATCTCAACTCCCCAATCCCCTCATAGTAAAATCCTGGAACAAAACTACCCATTTCTGCAACTGGCAAGGTATTTCCTGCAATAGCCGTGATCGAGTCATAGCCTTGGAACTCAACTCCCTCAACCTCACTGTCTCTCTATCTCCATTATCAAATCTCACATTCCTCGCAAAACTCCATCTCTCTTCAAACAATCTCCAAGGACACATTCCTCAAGAGCTCGCCCAACTTCAACACTTGCAATATATCAATCTCAGCAATAATTTTCTTGACCGAACAATACCTAGAAACATAAGCTGGTGCTCTACTCTCCGAAATATAAACTTAAGCAATAATAGGCTTTTAGGAACAATCCCAATTGATATTGGGTCTTTGTCGGAGCTTGTATCGATCAATCTAGGTGGAAACAATCTTTCGGGTGAGATGAAGGGAAATGTGGAGAATATATAAAAGAAAATTAAACCTTTCTTACAATATTTTTATATTACAAGAACACTCTTTTTCTCTCAAACCTCACTTACTCTCCAACACTCACTGCTGCTCACCACAAACTCTTAATCTCTACTACTTACTACCTCACTTCACTCTTTACTCTCACACGAGCTTATTTGCTTTGTGTTTTTGGATGATGAGAATGAGAGGGGTTGGCCCCTATTAATAGGTTTTCTAACTAGTTCATTTGTTGGGAACATTCTAGAGAGAGAACTCTCTAGAAAAGGCAAGGACTATAATAAAAATATCTAGATATTTTCTAAGGTGTTTTCTAGAGAAAGAAATCTCTAGAATATTTTATAAGAAAATATATAGTCTAAGATAATTCTAGAAAAAGTAGTTGACTTTTAATACCCCCTCAACAACTACTCTCTCGTAGTGTTATCCTGCTGATCATACCAAGTTGTTGTCTGAACTTCTCGAACTTAGCACCATTAAGCCCCTTCGTAAATATATCAGCAACTTGGTCTTCACTATTTGTATGCTTCATCTCAATGTCACCTTGCAGTACCTTCTCTCGTATAAAATGATAATGCACCTCCACATGCTTGGTTCTTGCATGAAATACTGGATTTTCTGCCAAGTGTATTGCTGATTGATTATCACAATATAATTGTGTAGCACAATTAAATGAAGATCCTGCATAAGCTACCTCAACCATGTACATACCAAGTTGTTGTCTGAACTTCTCGAACTTAGCACCATTAAGCCCCTTCGTAAATATATCAGCAACTTGGTCTTCACTATTTGTATGCTTCATCTCAATGTCACCTTGCAGTACCTTCTCTCGTATAAAATGATAATGCACCTCCACATGCTTGGTTCTTGCATGAAATACTGGATTTTCTGCCAAGTGTATTGCTGATTGATTATCACAATATAATTGTGTAGCACAATTAAATGAAGATCCTGCATAAGCTACCTCAACCATGTACATTCTTGTGCTGCCACTGCTGCTGCTCTATACTCCACTTCCATGCTTGACAATGACATTGTATGTTGTCTCTTACTACACCAAGAAATTGCTGCGGAACCGAGATTGAATCCGTACCGACCAGTTGATCTTCATGTGTCATGATCTCCAGCATAGTCAGCATCGCAATGTCCTATTACCGTGCAAGCTTCCCCTTTCTTATAGTATAAGCCGTGATCAATTGTTCCTTTAACATGCCTCAATATCTTGTGCACTGCTTATAAATGAGGCTTCTTAGGATTTTGCATAAATCGGCTAACTACACCAACTGCATATGTGATGTCGGGCCATGTAAGAGTGAGATTAGGCTGCCCACTAACTGTCTGTACATTAATACATCCTCCAAGTCTTTACCTTCGGCCGAGCAGCGTCTTGTATTGATCTCCATTAGAGTTGATATAGGCTTGCACTCGAGCATTCCAAAGTTTACAAGAAGATCTCTCGCATACTTCTACTGGCATAGGAATAATCCATCCTTGGTTCGCTCGACTTCGAGACCAAGAAAGTGCTTTAGCTCTCCAAGCTCCTTCATTTGAACTGCACTGAGAGATTGACTCTTATTTGATGAATCTCATCATCTCCAGTAATTATGAGATTATCCACATATACGAGTATGATAGCTAGGCTTTCACCATTAACTTTCACAAATAGGCTACTATCTGCATGTGTAATACATATGTAACTGAATATCCATTTTATATTACGAGTTCAGCTATCTTACCGTACCAAGTACTAGGTGCCTGTTTTAAACTGTATAACGCCTTCTTCAATTTGCATACATAATCTGGTTTGACTTTACTCTCATACCCCTTTGGTTGCTCCATGTATATCTCTCGATCTAATTCATCATGCAAGAATGCATTCTTAACATCCATCTGCTAAAGCTTCCAGGACTTACTAGCAGCGAGTGCCAGCAGAACACGTACACTAGTAATCTTTGCTACTGGACTGAAGGTCTCATCATAGTCTAAACCGTATTGCTGAGAGAATTCTCGAGCAACCAATCGAGCCTTGTACCTTTCAATCGACCCATCAGGTCGAGTCTTCAATTTATACACCCACTTGCATGATATAGGCTTTGCTTCTTTGGGTTTCGGCACTAAATCCTAAATCTCACTCTGCTTCAATACTTGAATTTCTTCATCCATGGCTTTTCTCCATTCACATTTTCTACAAGCTTCTTCGTATGTGTATGGCTCTTTTTCTCCTTCTTTCTCAATGATAACAGCATTTGTATACTTTGGATTTGGTTTTTGCTGTCTTGTAGACCTTCGTGGTTGTATTGGCGATTCTTCTCCAATGTCCTCCAACTAACTCAGTCAATCTTCTTCTATTATCTTCTCATGAACACCGCTATGCCATGGGTTTTTCTCTTTGGGTGATTTTGGAGAGATCGTTTCCACCTCATCGAATTGTTGCAGTTTTTCTTCTTGTTGTGACTCCCCACCTTCTCTTAAATCCTTTCCTCAAAATCCTTTGAATCTGGTAAAGCAACCTCTTGTGGAGACCGCCATGAAGATACTTCATCGAAGATAACATTTCGTGATGTGCGGCACCGTCCTGTTGTGGGTCGCAACATCTCCATCTTTCTCGCTCATCATCGTACCCCACGAAAATGCATCGAAGTACCTTTTTGTCGAACTTGGTGCGAAAATGGTCTGGTACAAAGACAGCACACATATCCAAATACTCGAAAATGACCCACAGATGGCTTGATCTTCCATAACTTCTCAAAAGGTGACATGAAACCCAACTTCGGTTGTGGAAGCCTCGGTTGTGGAAGCCTATTAATCACATGACCTGATGTCTTCATGCACTCTGCCTAAAATCTTCTTGGCACATTCTTGACGTGTAACATGCTTCGACATATCCCTGCAAGATGTCGGTTCTTCCTCTCTGCTACTCCATTTTACTGAGGCATGTGAACGCAAGTCAGCTGGCACTTGATTATATGCTCTCGTAGATAGGCTGAAAACTCTGCTGATGTAAACTCACCACCGTTGTCTGTGCGCAAGCATCTTATCTTCTTTCCTAGTTCACCTTCTACTTTATCTTGGAATTCCTTAAATTTGGCAAATACTTCTGAATTTTCTTTAAGAAAGTAAACCCACACATACCTCGAGTAGTCATCGATAAAAATGAGCATGTACACCATTCCCTTAATCGAAGCTTCACTTACTCGACTGAACACGTCCGAATGAACAAGCTCCAATAGTTCTTTGGACCTGAACTCTGATTCCTTGTAAGGTAGCTGATATGCCTTACCAAACTGACAGTCTGCGCAAACGGTATCTACTCGAATCTCCAACTGTGGAAGGCCTTCTGCGCAAACGGTAGCTCACATGCCCGAGTCAAGCATGCCACAGATCTGCTGTCTCATTTCTACGAGTCTTATCTACGTATGTCGATTCTGCTGATAGTACGTATATTGACTCTACCTTTCTTCCTTTCATAATTGGCTCCCCCGTAGTTCTTAGCTTGCGATACACCTTAACATCTCTTTGTCAAAAAACTACATAATTCTCTGTTGATGTTAGTTGTGAAACAAATAAGAGATTCTTTTTCATACCTGGGACATGATAGATATTCTGCAATTGCACTTGACATGTGTTGAAGCGGGGAGCAAACATCATCTTTCCAATATGTGCAATTGATAGCCTTGAGTTGTTGGCTATGACAACCTCCCGTCCATTTTTATATTCGGGCATACTAGTGAGCTTTTTCTTGTCACCGGTCATGTGGTTGGAGCAACCACAATCAACGATCCAATCATTGTTGAAATTGACCGTCTCCTGATTTTATACGGCTGCAAGTGCAGATTCTGACTCCACCACGATAGAGGTCAAAGCTATTTCATCGATCTCGTCTTTGTTAGAGCATGCTTCCTTTTCGACCGCGAAGGATGCCAAAATATCCCACTCTTCTTCGCTATCATTTCGATAATATGTTGTTGCATTACCTTCTACTATTCTTTTCCTCTGATGGCAATCTCGTGTAAAATGCCCTTTCTTTCCACAATTGTAGCATGCTCCGTTATGTCGTCTTTCAGCCTTATCATCATTTCGACCATCACTTTGCCATGTTCTCCTATTGTATGTGTTCCTCTCTAGCTGCCTTTGTGGCTCTCCTCTTTTAAATTGCCTACGTGACTGACTCCTCGAATGGCTACTTCATTTATTGCTAAAGAGTGATTCGTCTTTATTGTTTAGTGAAACACCAGCCATTTGTTTGGCTAATGTTTCTTAAGTGGCTATAGAATTTCCAACTCTAAGAGAGTTGGTTACATGGACCAACCACGAATGGCAGTAATAAACCCGCTATATGCGGGTTTAAGACTATGAATAATGATTCTCCTTATTCTACCATCTAAAATGCTAGAATCTGGATCTAATTCAGAAATATCTCGGCAAAGTGATTTTACCTTAGTAAAGTAATCTCAAAGCATCTCCCCTTGAGTGGTCGTCATCAACTGATTTTCAAACAGCCGGAACTGTGCATCATTTATTCTAGAGAAGAGTGCATCAAGCGTGTCCCATGCCTCTTTTAGTGTCTTCAGCTTTTTGATATTATCTAAAATATCATTTTGTATTGTTGTCTTAGGTGTTTGCATGGCCTTACCTATCTTTATGTTCCACTTTCGTAAGGCCTCACCTTCGTCATTTGGAGCAGTAGTCTCGCTTCCTCCAACGGCCTCCCAGAGGTCCTGCCCTTGTCAGTATGACTTCATGCATGTCTTCCAAGAGCTATAGTTGTTACCATTCAGCTTCTCAAGTGTGCTGGTGATATTAGCCAGATCCGTCATCGTGACGTGATACAACACCTTAAGCCTCTACATGTAAGCCTGGTCCCTGACCAACCAACTTCATAGTCCCAGACCGTGCACGAACTTTGGCCTCCACGAACTAAGCTTTAAAAAATAGAAGCGAAAAAGATCGGTCCCTTACCGCTTGCTTTGATACCAAATGAAGGCAAATGTGGAGAATATATAAGAGAAAATTAAACCTTTATTACAATATTTTTATATTACAAGAAAATTCTTATTTCTCTCAAACCTCACTTACTCTCCAACACTCACTGCTGCTCACTACACACCCTTACTCTCTACTACTCACTACCTCACTTCACTCTTTACTCTCACACAAGCTTATTTGCTTTATGTTTTTGGATGATGAGAATGAGATAGGTTGGCCTCTATTTATAGGCTTTCTAGCTAGTTCACCAGGTGGGAACATTATAGAGAAAGAACTCTCTAGAAAAAGCAACGACTACAATAAAAATATCTAGATATTTTCCAAGGTGTTTTCTAGAGATATAAATCTCTAGAATACTTTATAAGAAAATATCTACTCTAAGATAATTCTAGAAAAAGTAGTTGACATTTAATAGATACCGTCTTCTTTAGGAAACATTTCGTCGCTAACAAGCATTCTTTTGTTTGATAATGGCCTTGAGGGGAAATCCCAGAAAGCATTGGCAAGCTCAAGAGGTTAGAGATTTTTCAGGTGTCTATAAATAGACTTTCCGGTGAAATGCTTTCTTCGCTTTATAATTTGTCAGAGATAAAATATTTTGTAGCAGGAGAGAACAGGTTTGTAGGGACTTTGCCGCTGAATATGTTCGATACGCTTCCTGAGCTCCAAATGCTTCTTTTGAATGACAATGGATTTCATGGAACAATTCCAAGCTCGCTTCCAAATGCAAGTAATCTGGTGGAAATTGATCAAAGGTAACTACTTTAGTGGAACAGTGCCTGAAAACTTGGGGAATTTGCAGAAGCTTTACTGGATAAATCACGGTAATAATTCACTGGAAGCAAGAGAAGCTAGAGATTTTAATTTTATAACCTCTTTGACAAACTGCAGCCTTTTAGGAACACTTGAGTTAGCCAATAATAGGCTCGGAGGCGAATTACCAAGCTCTATTGGGAATCTTTCTGCAAAATTAGATTGGTTATCAATGGGGCAAAATCAAATGTATGGAAAAATACCTGAAGGAATCGGAAACCTTGTGAATTTAACAGTGTTGTCGCTGAATAAAAATCTTCTATCGGGCGTTATTCCTGCATCAATTGGTAAATTGAGGAAGCTGCACATAATGAATTTATCGAGAAATAAATATAGTGGGAAAATTCCATCTTCTTTAGGCAACCTCACTCAATTGAACGGGCTTTTCTTGGAAGAAAGTGGTCTTAGCAGAGAAATACCTTGGAGCTTCGGAAACTTCACAAACTTGGAGGTGTTGGATCTTTCATTTAATAATCCCAGCGATCCCAAAAGAGCTCCTTAGTCTTTCATTTTTGTCGAGATAATTGTACTTGCAAGGTAATGCATTTGTAGGAACTTTGCCAATGGAAGTGGGTCAGTTAAAAAATCTCGGCGGGCTTGATATTTCAGAGAACAAATTGTCTGGAAAAATTCCGAATTCTCTTGGTGATTGTCAAACCTTGGAATACCTTTATATGGGAGATGATTTCTTTCAAGGAACAATTCCAGAGTCTTTGGGCAATTTGAAAGGGCTGCAAGTGTTAGATCTTTTGAGTAATAATCTGTCTGGACAAATTCCAGAATCATTCGGAAAAATAGAATCTCTGCTCTATTTGAACCTTTCTTTCAACAATCTTGAGGGTTCAGTGCCAAAAGAGGGTGTCTTCAAAAATGCAAGTGCAGTTTCTATCATTGGCAACCACAACCTTTGTTTGCTTGAATGTGACACTCAATCCTGGAAGAAAAATCATTTGTCCTTCAAACTCAAAGTAATTGCGTCATTCATCAGTTTGCTTTTTTGTCTAGGCATAATAATAATGTTGGTGTTCTTACTTTTACATTGAAGAAATTCGAAAGGAAACCTTTATCTGCGCATGCAGTTGAGGATCGGTTTATGAAGGTCAGTTACACAGAGATAGTCAAAGCAACGAATGGTTTTTCATTAGATAACCTAATTGACACTGGAAGTTTCGGTTCAGTTTACAAAGGAATTATTGTGGGCTCTCGTGAAACTGTTGTTGCGATGAAGGTACAAAACCTAGAACAGAAAGGAGCAGAAGAAAGTTTCATGGCTGAATGCGAAATCTTGAGAAATATTTGACATCAGAATCTCGTTAGGATACTAACAACGTGCTCAACTGTAGATTCCAAAGGAAATGATTTCAAAGCTCTGCTACTTGAGTTCATGCCTAACGAGAGTCTAGAAGAGTGGCTGCACTTTAAGAGTTTAAGCTTTGTTCAGAGGTGGAACATAGCAATTGATCTGGCTTATGGATTGGACTATCTTCACAATCATGGCAATTCGCCTATTGTTCATTGTGATTTGAAACCGAGCAATGTTCTTCTTGATGAAGATATGTGTGCCCATGTTGGTGATTTTGGATTAGCAAAGTTTGTTTTGTCTGAGGAATCTACTTCCTGTGAATACAAAACTAGCTCTATTGGATAACGAGGATCAATTGGATATATTGCTCCAGGTAAGGCTTTGACCTGCGTAAGTTTCTTGCTCATCTATATCTTTTTATCTGCTTGCATTTGAATTAAATATTACTGTGTGAAATTTTGATAGTAAAATAAATGACATGTAAGCTAATGGTGACAATGATTTTCTAGCAAAGGGCCATATTTCAACATAGTTTTCCTCTCTAAATTATTGTGATCTAATAGAGAATACCGAATAAACATTGTTGAGTAAAGAAAATGTCTAAGAATTATGACGTAAACGGAAAAATTTCTAATAATGACTATATGGATGTGAGATATCACTGCAACTTGTTAAATCTATATAAAATTATTGAACAAATATTGAACACAGATCTAAATCAGGCATGGTGTCATCATCTGTGGATGAATTTAGCAAATTCTAGAGTTTGGGTTGCAACTCGTTTGTCTGTAATTTTATAGGTACCTAATCACCTCTGCACCTCTGCACTAATTTTAGTGTGGATATACTTATCTGCATCACCAAGAAGAGATTACAAACAGAAACTTTCGGTAAGAGTAAATTTCAATTATAATATCATTAGCCAATATGGAACCAAGAAAAAGATAATCAAATATAGGCACATAAAAATTTACAGCACCCTATAAATATTTCTAGTGCGTTAGAAAAAAAGATGAACAAATATAGAATAGAGAGCCAAAGTAAGCATGGTTGATTTTTACCTTAAGGAAAGAGATAGGTAACGATACAATGACAGCCACCATGTCAAATATTTGCTCAGAAACTCATTATTTAATCTTCCATATTTTCTCCTTTTGCTTTTTGTGCTGAAAGCAGAACTGTTACTTGTTTGAGGAGTTTTATAATAGCAGCAATCATCCCAGTTAAATCTGCTTCCGTTTTCAGTCTTTGAAATTGACTTGGTAATGTAAAAGAGATGTTGGCATGCATTACCAAGTGAGTTCAGTTTTTTCTGAAACTTTTGTGCCCACTCGCATTTAATCAACTGCAGATTACGGAATGGGTGGTAAAGTTTCCACCAGCAGAGATGTCTACAGCTATGGAATTCTTTTACTGGAGATGTTTACGGGAAAAAGACCAACTGATGAACTTTTCAAGGATAGTTTTGACCTTCGTAAGTTTATAAAGACGGGCTTTCCTGATCGAGTTTTGGATGTTGTGGATCCTTCCCATGTTAATCTAGAAGATGGCGATGAAGCTAATGGTAGTTATCTCAAGTGTTTGGCTTCAGTGTTAAGAAATGGTCTTTCCTGTTCAGAGGCAGATCCAAGAGAGCGAATGGATATTGGAAACGTTGTTAACGAAATGCTTACAGTTAAGGATATACTTCTTAAGCTTGCCATTTATTTGGAGACATACAAAGGAACCTAAGTTGTATGTGAAATAGTGCCATGAAGCATAAGCTAAGATTTAGTAGTTGCCCACCTACATTCTCAAAGAAAGATCTATTATTTGCCTGTAAAGGCCACCACAAAGCCATTGTCTTTTATCCATTTCAGAACCATAAGTTATTTGGCCGAAAATGTTGCAGATTGTGCAAGTCTTATGTATATTTTGCTGATAGTCTATAAAATAGCCCCTGACCGAAGGAAATGATATAAAACAGAAACTGCAAACATGTGACCTTCTGAAGCTGCATCTCTAAATAGGCTTGCTAATACAGCAGTTTTTTGTTTTTTGTTTTTTTTTTTTTTTTTTTTTGGGGGGGGGGGGGGGTTGGTGGGGGTGTCGATTCAGATTGGGTCCACCGCCTCTAAATAAATAAGGTTGGTCTCCTCTCCATTGTGTTGGTAGCATGCCTCACGAATCGCACTTGTCACCTTTTCGTTACAACTCTTATAGCCTAGCAGCTCTCTCACCTCTTTGAAGCAGTAGGATATTTAATTGATTGAATGCAAATAATATTGATAGAGAAAAGATCAGCGTTTTGAAAGGTTAGCTATTTACAAATTATGCGGCGCCTAGATACAGAGCCTGGTATTATCCAAGATATATGAAAAAGGAGTGAGTGGTTCCAGATTGAATGTGGATCAAACATGGGAATTGTATATTTACTCATAATTTAATTGCTAATGTGAATACAGAGATGGATATATAGTTTGAGAATTAAAACTAACATTCTTATCTGAAAACGTAGGAATACAGAACAATATCAAGTATGGACTATGAACCAGATTGAAAGTGGTATGAAATTTCTTACTAGTAAAAATGGATAAAGATGTAAATTGGCACACACAAAAAATATACGATGAAAATTAAATATTTAAACTAATTTTATATGAGTGCTTTTTGGACATAACTAAATACAAGTGTAATAAATGGATGAGTTACCTTTACATGTACATAGTGATCTTAAATTTCTGTGATTCTCGCCATGAGATCGCTTTGTCCTTCCTTCTCATGTAGCATATAATTCAGAATTCTTGAGGAAAAATTATACACAAAGGTATAATAATCATCATGTTCCCTTGATAAAGAGCCTCCATATCGGCATTCATCAAACGAGACAGATTACAATAGTTCCGTGCCTTACAATTTTGTGGCAGGTCTTCAGTTAGAGATCCTGGAACTCAAACAAATCTCTAATCGCAAGCATTTCTTTGACAAAACTGTTAATCTCCATTCGCTCTCTTAGATCTTCTCTCCAACACGAGAGACCAATCCGAAAGACCGAAACCAAACACCCCTCAGCTATGTTCTTCTTCTTTCTGCATTCAACAAAGTATAAGATCCACAACTTTAATGCTCAACTGGGAAGAGCCATCTTTACAAACTCATGAAGTCCTACCCCATCATTGAAAACTTCATCCGTAGGCCTTTTCCCTGTTGTTAAATGAAATAAGCATGGTTAATTGATGGTTTCAAACTTGCACATAGTAATTCTGTTTACTCTTTTGGAAGAACTCTCCGTTCTTTGATTTTGCAAGTTGAATTAGAACCTCATACGCACAAATATGCTGCGACTGACTTTTCTTGTAAAAATATTGATTTTTTTCATTTATTTGTGTAAAGCTACTAGAGGAAGGTTACTCGCATGACAGAACTAAATGCCCTGAGAACATCGACAACAGCAACAAAAACAACAAACTCTTCATCTCAAACCATTTTTTTTGAGTTATCTTATTTCTCCATTCTGCTAATTTCAGGCAACTTCATATGCTAACTTAGCAATGTATCTTCTTGAATTTCCATTAATGTTAGTTTTATGATTAGTTCTAATATGCAATCATGCAGTGCAAGTACTTATAATCTTTTTCTCCTATTGTGCTCTTCATGTAATCTTGTTCCATTAAAAACTTTTTACTGGAATGGGGAATGTCTTCCAGCATTTTGCTCAAATAATGATCAATTGTTGTGCTAGAGTTGGTTAGACTTAAGAGTAAGAGGATAAATATAATACAAAACTCTTCACAAATTTGAATTTGGTTCTGATCCAGTTGATCTTCATTCATTTGAATCCTAAATAGCTCAAAAGTTAAATGACACTACACTTTCCTACTATAGGCTTCCCTGCATTCGTTTCTTAAGATGAAGAATCCAGCATTGTTTGTACGACAATATCCTTCTTTAAAAAAATCGAAGGTTTTGAAAATGAAGATAATATCTTAATTGCACAAAATTGACATGTAAAACAAGAAGGGTAATGCAGATTTAGAAGATATACTTGTGAATTCAATTGCAGTGTATCAGCGTCCATTCATGAAGCCTATACCGTGTAAATCAGGTAGATACTGAGGTAAAACTCTATAAAAATGGTATTCTCATAAGAATTCTTTATAAAAATATATGCTCATATAATAGATAGCAAGACATCAGTTAAAGACCTCAGCTGCTCGGCAGGAGCTATGTACCCAATAGGTCGTTATAATCCAGTAGAGTTAGCTTGATGTTCATCGGACTCTGCATATATCAGAGAGAAAACTCGCTGAGCTGAAGTCGCTCACATGGTTACACATATCCTCATCCAAAAGAACATTGTTTGTTTTTTTTTCCAGATAACAATGTATGATAGGCCTCTGATTATGGTGATGAAGATAATGCAAAGCACAACCCATGTCAATGGCTATGTTCAACCTTTCAAAAAGGCTCAAGCTCCTTTTGTCAATGCAACCACTCTTCTAGACTCCCATTTGGCATGAACTCGATATCCAGAGATTTGAAATAGTTGCCTTGGGAATCAATTGTCGAGCAAGTAGTCGATATTCTCACCAAATTATGATGGCTGATGTTTCTGGCTTCGCATTCAACAATGAAACTCTTCAATGCTCCTCTCTCTTCAAGGTTTAATACCTTCACTGCCACAATATTTACATCCAAGCCCAAATCCGAACCAAAATTTCCTACGCCAATTAAATTGAAGAGCGAGAACAATGGTTGCTTTAGCTATGTCTGCATAAGAGATCTTCATGAATTGAAAAGCAAAGGAGGAAGTCGATAAATATTTGGCACTTGAATTTTTCTTCCAACAAAAAATAGCAAACATAGTTAATGATAGAATTAGACAGCATTAAACCAGTAAGTGAAATTGTTACTTCGAGAATATTGGATAACTTTTTGTTCCTGGGTGATTGAGAAGAACATGTAAGCAAATGAATTTGGAGAATACCCCCCATAAAGCTTGATTTACACTGATATTCCAGTTGCGCATTAAGAAAACTGCCTTGCTATGGAACCTCACCCTCAAGCTTATTCAAGGAAAGGTTAAGATACATGAGAGAACTCAACCTCCCTAGAAATGGATCCTGACAAATTGTTGCTTGAAAGATCTAGTTCCTGAAGGCCTTTCATCAGGAATAATTCCATTAAATAATTTGCCTTGAATATAAAGGAATTACAAGCTCTCACAATCACCAGCTAGGAATTACACCAGATAATTAAGTTGCCTTTTTGTTTAAACTTGTATCAAAAACATATTAGCTTTCTAAATATCAGTAAGAAGCAGCCAAAACAATGTGACAAAAGCTTTTGTTTTTGGTGAAATCTGTGAATGGGAAACAGACAAGAGCTGTTTTAACTCACTGTCTTGGGGTTAATATTCCACTAATTTTTGGCACATGCGATGCATGTGGACATAATTAGAGAATGGTTTAATTTAAACTATCGTATTTTTATGGCTAATTTTGTGGAAGTTATGTGATGTGTACTGTCTAAGAATTAAGGAATTTTTCTCATTCTAACTTCCCTTTGAATTAAAACCACACGCCCCCTTGTGTTTGAATTATAATAGCAGATATGATTCATATGAACACACTCACCTGAAAGTAACAGCTATAATAACAAGTTTCCCTTGGAAACTGTAGATTAATTGTGATAGAATAGTTTAATAGATTCCACATCGCGTTGGAAACTATATCCAGTGCACTACAGTGCCTTGCCCCAAAGGCAAGCACATCAGCATTGTCGTTGCCATCATCATCATCGGCTACGAAGCAGGGCTCTACGGAGTATTATACAACGTTTTACTATCTGCTATACACCTGGCATCACCCTCTATTAACGCTTGCCAAATTCCTGGCCGAGAAGCTTTGGAGATGAGAGTGACTTGCAATAACCCTAGATGACAAGTTAGCATCCTTCAAATACTTTACATTAGGAAGATAAATCTGGCAGGGGGAAAAAATGATTGATTCTGCTATGGGGAATAATGTTCAACCAATAGGCACAGAAAAGCCAAAAGCAAAACATAACAAATCCACATTAGGAATATGCTATATAATACTATGAAAACCCAGAGAAATATAATATAAAGCAAGTAGTCTATGTGTGAAATGGTATATTGTTATGCATCAGTCTATCAGCTTATCAGTATTAATATTTTATGAATAGATGTTATAAGCTAGAGGAACAACCATCACTTGCCTCTAGCATCAACCTATCTTGGTCTTTCTATATATACCCCAGAAATATTTCATATTTGTATATATGAAATATTTGGATGCTCTATAATAGAATTTACACATCATGATTTCAAAGCTATAGTTTTTTGACTTTTGAGGATGTGCCTAGTGGGAGTCTTGGAAAGATGTCATACACAAGGTTGAGTCTAATTCAAAAATTGAACTGATCCGTTTATGTGACATTTGCATTTGAATACCATCGTCACCATGGCATTAGAAACTAAGCAACATTCTTCCCGTGATGATACAAGTGCTCATGCAGGTGGCTTTGGATCAGGTCCCGACAAGCTATAAAGTAATTTCAGTAGAGCTCTATTGAAACATAAGTATCCACTGGCTACACAGGCACAGGTGACAGTCAAATTAATTTTTCTTTTTCATTTGAACGCAAATTTCTCTGTTCTGAGGATCTTATTTATGGATAGAATTGTATGTTTATAAACATTTACACCTTTGAGTTGGCACTTGTTTATTGTTTTTTCAACAGAAGATCAAAGCACATAGCAAATGATTTCAGTAGAGCTCTATTAGAACCTAAGGGTCAATTGGCTACACGGTCACAGGTGACAGTCAAATAGAATTTTATTTATTTATTATTTATTATTTTTTGCATTTAAACACAAAGTTCTCTGAGGATTTTAGTTATGGATAGAATTGTACACTTATAAACATTTAGCACCTACAATTAGCGCTTTCTTTATTGTTTTGGCAGCAGAGGATCAAAGCAAAGCTTGACTGTAAAGTTTCTCTATGCATGTAGTTCTTATACAACAAACATAGATGTTGATTTTTGTACGTACAACTCCTCAGCTAGCTAACCAAAAAACATTATAGTAGCGAACATTGACAAGAGTTATATGATACTTCATTGAATAAGGAGACATACCTTGATTGCTGGATTGTTCTCAACTTTATCGAGGTGTCATTTTACGCAAGGAACAGCAATCCCACACCTTTCCAAAATAATGACCAGGATATGAGGTGAAGCCAACAGCCGCATTTTACCCTAGTCATAGCATAGAATGTTCATAAAAAAAATTGACATGTGCTTTAGTTGATTGCTCTGATATAGAACAGGCAGCATACCTGCCTATCTAGATGAAGGTCAGCATCTAGGGACCAATTTCAGCTGCAATTTATTGTTTGGACATTGAACAAGAAAAATGTTATTGATACCACATAAAATTTGTCAAAGGCACAGAATCCTAAAGTATGAACACAGATGCTTAGGAGTAAGTATTTCAAATTACTAGCAATCCATAACGAATGAGCCAGAGAAAAATTTAATATGATACAGTTGACACTCATCACAAGACAGCGTTTTCTTTCACATTTGGCCAAAAATTTGCTTATTTAAACAAAATTCGTCCATCACTCATGGACAACTATTAAAATGCCTCTTCTCATTGTAGGTAAGCTACTTTCAATAAATATCTAATGGGGGCTGCTCCACATGTGCCAAAATCCAAATTTCCCCATCAAAAACCTTCTGTTAGAGCAAAAACTCGACTGGCCAGAGAAGGAGGCAGATTCGAGATAGCTGTTTCAATTTCCTGGAGAGAAATCACCAAACAATATAAACTTCAGAACCAGCATCACACCTAACCCACTCATAAATATTAACTAAGAAATTGAATTTCGAATATGTATGGCCCCCTCTCCCTCTGTTAAGAATAAGAGCCATGCCCAAACCATACAATAATTATGCACCATAAATCTAGAGAATTAACCAATAACGAATTCCACCAGTCTCTCCAGTGTGTGTGAACTTGTGTATGTGGGATATATGTGAGTATGTGCATGATAAACAATCCAACTGCTAATTTGATATGCAGACAAACCAAATTGATCAGTGAACATGTGGAAAGCTGAAGAAATGATATTTATCTACCATAAATAAGTATACAGTGACAAACAATTAATTCAGTTCACAAGGAATTGATCAACAAAGAAGAATAAAAGAACATCGCTTTAAGATTGCCATAGGATTAATCAGAAGGGAAAATAGTAACTTACATCTGGTCTGTATCGAGCTGAAAAATGGATTAATAGAATAGCTTTGTTCTGTAGAAAACCAGCATAATTTGCAATCTGAAGAAATTAAACATTTAGCAAGAGAGAAGATATTAGTATAAGCTCACACAACCTTTCGCTTAAAAGAGAGAATATACATCTATGAGACATAACAGAGGTCAAAGAAGTAACCTCAAAAAGATGGGTATGGCCAAAATCTCTTGCATGTTCTATCCTCATTGCATCGTCAATAAAAGTACTCTACAGAATATATATATATATAAAGAAGACAATTAAGCTTACCTGCAAAAGGAATGCTAGAAGCCTACTAAAGATGATTATAAAAATGCAGAGCTAAGCAAAATCAGAAGTTATATCAGCAATTGAATAATTTATAAAAACTATTTTCATACAAGGACTTATTTTTAGGTTGTACCCAGGTTGGTAGATTTACTGACCTCCTTTATTTAAACATATACGGAAGGTCATTGCCATTTATCCTGTTACTGGACTGGTGCAAAAGTTTTTTGTTTTTGTTTTTTGTTTTTTTAAACACACTAGAATTCTCTTGCCTGCATACATTATACAGAAGCCTCCTGTCTTACTATCACTTAAGAAACTCACAGTATTATTCACTGTTTATAAGGATAACAGATTATTGTTATATATTTAAAAACATGCTTTAGCATAAAGTTAAATTTTGGTGTCCTGTTCAAATTATCAAAAGTCAATCTTTGCACTAAAAGTGTTTGTTGTCCTGTTCAAATTTAAAAGGTCAGTCTTTGCACTGAAAGTTTAGTTGTCTTGGACAAATGCACAAGCCTAATGATGTCCAATAACATAGCAATGTGTCGAATCATCAGAAGTATACACGTTTTCGTTGATCAAAAGTTCTCTTTTTTAATCTTGCAAACTGGTTTGCTACTCTTACTGTAAGAAACGCACCAGTTTGTGACCAAACATTTTTGTAATACAAAATGTGTATTGTGTGTGTGTGTTCACAACTACTAGCGTACATCATTCCCTAATCCATCATGCTAACAAGACACTTAGGAATAATTTTAAGTGAAATGGGGAATGTGATTCAATTAAAAATAAATAAAATAAGAACAACAATATGACAAATTCCAAAAAAGCTAAGCGGGTAATATTGCATTGACACATCATAAACAAATTCAGTCGTACAAAAGGTACGTGATGTGAAGTTTGTCATAAAACATGTAACAAGTACTACGTATTAGCATAAAAAGATGTGATATCAATATGGTATATATGAATACAATATTATATTTTCCACAGCTAATCCAAACTTATCAAATTGGAAGAGACAAGAACCGCAAATTTATGGATCAAACAAAGGTTTCAAAATGGAAAAACTAGGCACCTCCATGACAAGAATTCGTGCTTTCAAAGCATCTATATTGTCAGGGTCAACAATAAAATCTGACTTGGTGTCTCCCGTAAAGGCAATTTCAGGCAACGTTACAGTGTCAGTAATCTGCAAGCAACAGCATACAATAAAAAGAAGAAGAAAAGATCAATTAAAATTCTCCAAAATTTTTTTGCTTTCCATTCAAGATTGCAAGGGTTCTTTACGTTTCTAAAATATTTGAAGACAGACCTCCACACCTGATAGCTTTAAGTTCTTGATCTCATTGCCAGAAAGAGGAGGCTCGTGACGAGCATACTTCTCTTTAAGTTTCTGCTTAACAGAATAAATAATATAGCCCTGCAATATTGTACAAGTTCTTCAAACTAAGTGTGCCTTAAACAAGACTGCCTTAACACTAAAGGCTTTAGACTGCAAAAACGGTAATAAATCGCATGCCCCTCACCTGACTAGGTATCACATGGTAAGTTCTGAATGTTTTCACTTTAAGGTCCTTCCTTATTTGAAACTCTTCGCCTGCAGAACCAAATTTCATGAATTCCATATAATTGGTCTGCAAGATTGTTTGAGGTTGAGGCCAAGTAAGATATTCAGTGAATTTCATACCAAAAAGAAATAAGACTTTACCCACATTCAGGCCTACAAGATTGTGCTTCAGTTCAGATTGATCCATTGCTCTATGCACCTCAAAAAGCTTTTCCACAGTTTCTTTTATAGATACTGGAACAAAAATAGTTGGGGGTTTCATACTGTATAAGCCTCGCGTGGCAACATACATTGGAAGGCCTCCCTGAAATAGAGAGTGAAGGGTTAATTCCCTGATGATAGTAATCATACATTTAATAAAGGATCCACAGGAATAAAGATATTGCCCAACACGACTATATGCGGTAATATCTGAGGCCTATGATCATCATGTAGGATGTAGTTGTGAACACTTTTACCACTTTTGTTTGAGCAACTGCATATAAAATCCGCAAGTTATATTTGGTCAAGTTTTTCATGATGTTTCTAAAATTAGTTTTCTACAAGCTGACCACAGTTTGATAATAAAGGCTTTATTAAACTTCGCAGCTCAAATTAAACTGGAATTCAATTTCTTGTGAGGGCCTTACAAATTACAATAAGTAAGCAGGTGTTGCGCAAAAAAAATGTAAGCAGGGATAAAAGTTTTATGATTGAATTCAAAATTTACAGCTAAGATTTTGAAAGGACTCAATCCATCCATTTATGGATCTCTCTTCTCCCTTACTAGTCAAAAATTCGCTCGCTCAAACATGCTTTAGCATCAAGTTCCTTTTTTTTATCGATATAGATAATGGATATGCATCAATAATGTTGGAAAAGACAGTGCTAAAAGAATAAATATCAATGCAACCTGTAAGGGAGATTTAAAATGAACTGCAGACAACTAGCCCTTGACATTGTATTAACTTAGTTGTGACCATGATGTTACAAATGAATTTCTATACATCATAAAATGATATATGTTATTGTGTTAATTATCTTTCACATCACTAATGTATCAGATTGGGACCCCTCGCAATACGATAAAGTCGATATATTTTTGCAGACATATCAGTAGATATATAGAGTAGAAATTGGCCAATCTAAGGAAACGCTTGAGTCGTGTCTTCCAAGTTACGGGATAAGCGACATAGAAACCTATTTTCCTATATATGAGCAAACACTAGAATCCAACTACTACCGCTTCCCAACACCCTTACCAACCTATTGTTTCTAAGATGATTCTAACAAATGAGACTTAATAAACCAAACCAGCTTATTATGACACCTATAGAATGTCGTTGAATCTGTCATTTATCTAACCTTGGCCATCACCCCTACAATGTAGATATCTTAAAAAGTCACGAGAAAAATGTGTTAAATAATCGTTCAACCATCAGCATGTTGTTATCATCATACGAGCATGGATGTTCAAATTCATGCAAGACGCTCGAACGTAATACAGAGCAGTTGAATTGGAATGAAATGTGGCCCTATATCATGCCTTCAAAATCTTTTAAAACCCTTTTTTAGTTTATTTTTCAAGAAAGAAAGAGAACAAAGAAAAAATGATACAACTTACATTGTTCCCCGTTTTTCATAAACTAAACCAATTTTTTCTATATATGTTAATAACTTGCTGGGCCCAATCATGTATGTCAAGATTCGATACATGGAACCATAATTTTTTGTACATCAAACATTCGTGAATACAATCTTCATTCAGCTAACCAGCGATGCCATTCATGAATGCAATCTATTTACATGGTATGGTTTCATGTACTAAATTTATTTCAATTCATAAATAAAAAAAATCATTCACTGTATGGTGCATGCATATACATCATTATTGGCCCCATATTTGTTGTTGGGTTGGGTCTATAAAAAGAGCCTACTGATCAGGAATTAGTATCTCCATAACATAATGGCAACCATTTGGTTTGGGACTCCAAAATAGAATTCCATACCCATCCAATCATGAGCAAATCTCATTTCATTTATGTCCGATAAATATTGTAGGGGCTCAAAGAAGAGCAAGGCTTCTTTGGTTTAACTAAAGAAGCGATATCATCATCTCCTCCAACTCCATAGACGAGTTAGACCATACAACTCAGAAGTCGGGCCAATTGAAGTTATTTCACCTTGTGCTGGTGGAGACAACAGCTTGGTAAGACTTTTATTTTTCTTTCTTTCAGAATTTTACTATTTTGCCAATCAATAATTCTTCTTAATTTCATTTTTTAAATAAAACACCACTTTTTAAGAAACTTGTGGTGGGATTATTGACTGAATTAGTGTAATAATATACTTTGTAGTCCTGAAAATACAAAGCCTTGTCTGTTGGATGTGGTTGGAGATGACGAGGCACAAACTAAAGTTGCGCATGTAGATCATGTCCAACGGCTGGACATGATTAAAGGGAAAGATGAGAGTCTTGTCTCACAATGAACCATGACAGACCTGGAAGATCGAGATGAGGATAGTGTCTCATACATAACTTAATGAGAGGTGGGAGAAACTGTTTGATAAGTGGATTATGTTATTATTTGCCTAACTTCTAAAGAATTAATGTTGACTCATTTCAACTTTTCTTTTGTAAATTCTCAGATAAATGCATCCATCAAGAAATTTAGGATTAAATCGAGCAAAAGCACATGATAAGAGCTTTACTATCTGCAGCAAGCACATGTAATTCTTTTGTTGAAGAAAAAAGAGAAGTTGGGTTCTGCAGCAAGCGCGTCCATCTTTTATTCCCAAATCATCCAAATGGGTACTAATAAAATTTGTTGTATCAGTGTGTTGTATTTATATAAGTTTAAGATTCTGATATGGTTTGTGTCTCGTATCTTTTTTAAAAATATATGCCTATTGGAAGATGATAGTTTGTCAAACTTCGTTCGGATTCAGTAGATGTGGCCCTAGATCCCAGCTCCAAAGCTAGTGAAGACTAATCATCGTCCAGGGTGTTACAGATCGAAATTTGCTCCATGAAATAAACAATGGAAACCAAATAATAATAGGGGTTGCGGTAGGTATATGAAATGATTCTAGTTCACAATATATCAGTTTGACGGAGAATGCTATTACCTAAAGGCTTAATTCCAAAAAAATACCAAATATGTTGGCCTAATAATGAGAAACTACCAAATTCTTGTTAAATACACAATAAACTACCTCAAAACTTTCAAAAACTGCATGAAACTACCACAAAACTTTCAAAAACTACAAAAAACTACCATAAACAAGATGATGTGCCAGCAATGATTGCAAGAAACTACCACAAATCTTTCAAAACATGGTGGTTTCTGTTGGGTTACACCAACGCCTTGGCCATCATCCGTGGCCGTTTGCGGAACAAAAAATTTTATAACGTTTTAAACAGACGCTAGAATAACCCTAATACGGATCTACCATAAACCTAACTAGCAAGCTAAATGATTCTATCTACTATGATAGAAAATTATACCTAAAGAAACAAGTCCTTCGAGTCTTCACTCCTCTTCTTTAGCTCCTCAAAAGATGTACGGATCGCGCTTGATCGACGACCTCCTCACGTCAAAGATGAGCCATCCGAGAGTGTCTACTTTGAGCTCTTACCTCTAAACCGATAAGTTACTTAATATGCTAATCTAAGTAGCCTAGATGATGTAGAGAAAGTTGATGGATTGATTTATCTCACTAACCCTAGGTTTCTCAACACATGAAACTATTAGGGTTTTGAAGAAGAAATGAAACTTGAGAAGATGAGAGTGTAAAGTGAGCATAGAATGAAAATGGCTAAGTGTTGTGAATAATAATGCAATGCAATAATTCACCACACAAAATATCAAGCATGCTCAAATAGTGAACCATGAGTCACCCCATGAGTCACAAAGTAATCATGCTTCATTTAATACAAAGGAACACCTCGTACCTCCACCTCATTAACCATTTAACTAAATGGTTAAAACAAATAATGAGGTGTCTTCTTCTAGAAGCACCCTTGTAAAATTACAAGAATACCCCTCACCGTATATACATACACATATCCGTATTCCGAAAAATACGAATACAAAAAGACAAAAATAATCCAAGAATATAATACTAGGATCCGGCTTAAACCAAAACCCGCTAGTATTATCCGTCCGAATATCATACGTGCACAAGTACACGTATGTGATCGAACCCTGTCGTAAAATCATACGACCTCTACATCTTTTCGCCCGAAACAGAGAAACGCTCTGTGTGGGACTCTAAAGACTCGACAATACGCTGGCAGTGAATTTAACCACAAGCACGTCAGCGGTACTAGCTGTACGTAACGGCTATCCAGGTACCTATTGAAAATAGAAGGCCGACGAGCAAACTCGTCCGAACTCCTATTGAGCATATCCGTGACAATCTCCGTACAGTCCGGTCTCTTCGTCTAAAAGTATCGCATACCGGGTCTAGTGATGGTTAACGTCAGACCTTAATAACCCGATAATTCGTGTTGATGTGGCTTGGGACCAATCCAGAAAACTACTGGTCAACCTATCAGTAAATCTTAACTGCCTTGGCCAAGGTCTTATGGTCAAGGCCAATCGAGCACAGTGCGATATCGACTCCCAATACCTGAAGAGACGAATCCCTGACAATCACTCACTGCCTCCATGTGGCTCGGGACTGTACCCAACCAACACCTGTTTGCATGACTCAGTAGAGCCGTGCTAGGGTAGTGATCAAAGCACAGTAGGAACTTACACGAGACAAATGATGATCTCATGTCCAAAGACTAATCTGTACATATGTCACAAGAGAACCGCTATCTGACGATAAATATAATACCATCTAGAGGTTCTCTGCGAGTCCGTCCAGTGTACTCACCCCCAGTAAGCACCCGTATACAATCTTAGGTGATCACGCCAATAGTTGTGGGACCAACAGCCGCCCCTCGTCAGGGTCTAGAAACGTATACGTAAGTCTACTCTGGAGTATTGATACCCGATCTCGACACTCCTGCGACTTGGGACATTTAAGGATGTGCTTATAGACTACTCAACTCCCACAAGTATAATCGTCATCATAACGCTGGTAGTCAAGCAAGATCCTACAGGCTTTATCAACATGTAGTCGACATATATAACATATGCACATGTTAAGATAAAATCAAACCATAATAGTATACTACTGTATCGAGTCTTTATCAATATATGCAAGCAACATAAAGCATCATAAGAAAGAAATACACATATCCTGATAAAGATAACTCAAATAATATACTATATAACTGAGCAAGATTGTCATATACATACATATCCCTAGCATCCACATGTATACATATACAATAATGGCCTCTAGGGTATACATATCCAACAGTTTCTAGTAATTTTCAGAAAAAATGGTAGTTTCTCATAACCGAGGTAGAGAATTTGGTGGTTTTTTGGAATTAAGCCTTGCCTAAAACGTAATAGTAATAATAAAAACAATCGAAAGTTCTCATGAAAGTGCAATCTAATAATAAAGGAACAGTTAATGCCGACAATTCAGTATTCGACTTGCAACTTCACTGCATTAACTTACAAGTCAATAATTGTATTTTTAGTGATTAACATTTAAATTCCCTCCTACTCACCAATATAGAACCAACAATTCAATTCATGTGATCAAGCAAAAACTAATGGGCATGAAGAGATATCTTACAATGTGGTCCATGTGACCATGAGAGATAAAGAGAAAATCTTGGGATATGGCTCTCTGAGGGCATCTACCGATGTCAAAGGCCATCTTCAAAGTCGGAAATATAATGCATGTTTCTTGCCCTCCGATTGATAATCCCTCAACTGGATACCCTTCAATCAACAACCCTTTTCTTGTCTTTGATGAAGAAGAACCATGCGCTTTTTCTTTACTTTCCTGGGTGCATTTTCCGCTAGCCATTGCTTTAAAGTACTTGCTTTTCACCGCTTAGATCCCTGTTTTAGTTTTTCTGGTTTAAAAAAGCATTGGCTAAATATACTGAAATATCATGAACTTTGTTTTTGATTGGTAATGAATTGAGTAGTTGTTCGCTTCTATGCAAAATACCTAATCAGAGAAAATGATTGAACCCAATGTTTTTTTCTGATGGATAATACCAGACCCAGTAATGACTTTAGTCATTTAAAAAATTTCTAATAATAATTTTGCAGTGATGTAAAATAACCGTTAAGAAGTTCACTAGTGTAATTTATAAAGTTTAAGGTATATATCTGCAAAACAAAGAAAAATCATGGTATTTTGTTATGTAGCTATTGATTTATTTTGAAAATTAAATTTGTTACTTAGGAGGATGTAAGTGTGATTGGGTCTCTTTGTTGACTGTCTATGTAAAAGCGGTGTCTTGTGAAGAGTGGTGTCTGTCTTGAACAAGGGTCTCTATAATTCTATTTAAAGGGAGGTGTAAAGGAGAGGATATCAAGTTGTTGTTGTTGTTGTTGTTTTTCTCTCTTCTTTTTTTGCTTTAGTTGATGTGGCCCCTTTGGGAACCAAACGGCCTCTCATTTTGGAGAGGGAAGTATTACCGAATAAGATATGGTCAATTGGTATTATATCAAGTTGTCATCAAAGGCCCAGTTAGGGTATGGAATTAGGATTTTGGAGTTTTTAAAGTGGAGCCAAAGGGGGTGCAAACCGTTTTTGCAAGTCCAAAACTCCATTTAAAATAGGGTAAATTACACTAAGATACTCTAAACTATCGTGTTTTCTCACTAAAATACATTTAATTTCTTTTACTCTAGTAAGATACCTTACAAGCTACTTTGAGGGTATTTTAGTGAAAATGCCTTTAAAATAATAGTTTGATGTATTTATTGTAATTAAAAAACTTCAAGGTATTTTAGTCAAAAGTAATAGTTGAGGGTGTTTTAGTGTAATTTACTCTTAAAAATAAACTCTGGTTTTGTTATAAGAGCTGTAGCAAACTTAGATTAGATTGGAGTTGGGATGGCTGCAGTTATCTCAACTCCAAAATGAATACCAAACAGGTAAAGTCAGCATTTTGGAGTCAAGTTTTGTCAACTTTATGACACTCCGATTTAGAAAACTTAACTCCGTTCCCAAACAAGGCCTAAAGTATTGTTAGTAAGGAGCAAGGCTCCCTCAAAGAAGTCATCTTTATTATCCAACAAAATATTCGATATGTTTGTTATCATGTCTCTCCCCCATTAGCATAATTTAGCATCACATATAAGCATCTAAGAAAACCCAAAAACAAAAACAAAAAGGTTAATTCATTCGTAAGGACATCGAGCAGATAGATAAAAATTCACATTTTAACGACCCTGAATCCTAACTATAATTTAACGCTAATTCGTGATTAGCTGCAAATAAAGATCCAAACACATGAACCCTATCCCTAAATTTCATCATATTTGAATTCAAAAAAAAGGGGAGAGTATACCTCCTGCAAGTGCGGGATGAAAGCGGCGAGAGAGGAAATTGAGCGCTGGAGACTCGAGAGAACGGAGAAACGATTAGGTCTTGACGACGTTCTCTTGGATCCGATATCGATTTGATAACCCGATCCGGATCCGACCCGATACGGATTTTGCGGATAAACAGAACCGGTTAGGTTCAAGAATCGAAACCAGACCGATTTTATTCAATCCCTAGTATTATTTGGAGGAAAACTATCAGGGAAAAAAATTCATATGGAAATTCAAGCCTTTTTTCCTTCGGTGGTGTTGAGTTTTTTCTTCTAAAGCGATGAGTTGCAAATTGCCGATTCTTTAAACACTTGGTATTGGGAACGCTTCCTTTTACATAGCTTGTCTTTCACTTTCACCCAAAAGTCTTAATGCTGCCATATGCCGGTAAGATGATGGCTCGACTAAATGGATGGAAATTCAAGCTTCTCTCGATAGCCGGACATTTTTTAGCTTCTCCAAACGGCTCTCCTCGCTTACCAAATATACTAGTCAGAAACTTTCAACCTTTCGAAAAGAGTTTTAAAAAGTGGAATCTATTTGTCGGGGGGTTTTGTGGGGTAACTCGAAACTTTCTGCAATTAAATGGAGTGATATTTGCAAACCAAAAGAGCAAGGAGGTTTGGATATTTTTAGTTCATATGATTGCAATCTTACATCACTTCTGAGGTTTTGGGCTTCATGGACCCATTCGGTGTTTGTTGCACCTTCAAGAAAAAATAGTTTTCAAGCTTTTTGAACCACTTCGTTATCGTGGAGATCTTCGAATATGAGAAATATTCTTCATATAAGAGATCTATTGAAAAGAGAAAAAGAGAGAAAGTCGAATATATTGTATTCATAATGGAGCTTCAGCTTATCTTTTTCTTGATCCTTAGATTAAGAGAAATTCTCTTTTTAATGTTTTTGCAGAGCAATCGGCATATGATTTCGATATCCCACCTGACGCAAAACTTACGGTCTTTATTCATGATGGAGAATGGTTATTACCTCAATTTACTTCACCTATTACAATGGAGGCTTTGGAGTTGATTAGACATTATTGATAGATCTATCACCGGCGATATTTTGTTTTGGAAGCTTTCTCATGCAGGAAATTCACAAATAAATCGGCGAAGTTATCACTCCTAAGACAATCTTCCTTCATATATTCTTGAGTTAATTTTGTTTCGTTCCATAAATCCATTCCGATGAATTCTTTTTGGTTATGGCAAGCAACACTTGAAAAATTTAAAACCTTTGATATACTTCAAGCAAGAGTTATCGGTCAAGACAATATATTCTTTGCAAAGTCCAATCCGAGGGTCAGAAATATCTATTCTTTGAGTGTCAATTTTCTAGTTGGGGGATACAAGGATCTTTTGCACGGCATTTGCAGTATACCTTCTAATTCTCATGACATCATAGGTTTCATCCAATTGAAGTTCTCAGATAAAAAACCAATCGAAAACTCCTCCGTATGATTGCTGCAAATGTTATTTGGCATGTTTGGAAAGAAGGGAACTACAGAACTTTTAGGCAAAAATGCAGGTTCAAAGATGGTGTTTTTCGGGATGTAACCTCGGATGCTTCAAGCAGGACAACTAAGTTTTTTTACACTAAGGATTTTGGTAGCAAAGTGATTGCTTGAAATTAGAATACATTAGCTCCATTTTTAAAGTTCAATCTTGAGCCATCGGTTTGTGATAGCTTCGATCTTGGATTCTTGTACTTGTAACTATATTTTATTTTAATATATAAAAATTTAGACCTTTTCCTCTCGTCTTTAGCCGGAAAAAAAAGGTTTGATAAAAAAGGATGACTCCATCATGCAGGATAAATCAATTGCAATGCAAAAGCGATGTGTATGAGAATACATTAGAATGTCGAAAATTTTGACCTTACCAGGAGAAAAATGTGAGAGCTACCTGCTCATGGTGATACAATCGGATATAAGAAAACAACATGTTAAAGATATGTTGCAGTTGGTCTGTAGTAATCATGAAGATCGCTGATCCGTCAAAAAAATTTATGGTGTTGCGTTCTCCGTAATGCCAAAAGGAAGAACAGGAAGGTCGCTAGGTTATATCCCACATATGGTTTTAAAAAACCAAAAGCCCACTGCACCAATAAACCACAACTTATTACATTTACTTTGTTTAAATTGATCTGGGCCTAGCCAGCACATATGTCCGGAACCCTTATTTCCCTTAAGTTTCATAATTCTTAATTTATATTTTATTTATATTGTTAGGATTTTATGATATAGGGGGCGACATTTGAAAGTTTTTGTTGAAGAATCCTATTTTGCAGCAGCACTATCGGCCGTCACCCAAAAAAAGAACTAATTTTAGAGTATTTCTTTTAGAATAAATATATATATCTAGGTCACCGCTTCAGCTTCAGCTAAAAGCTACATCTCAATCTTGTTAAAAAATTACTTTTAAGCGGATGATGCTCGATATCGGCAATCTCCCAGATCGTGACACGTGGCAGATGATGTGTCCCAGAGCTCAGAAGAAAGGACCTGCAGGGGCCGACCAGACCGTCCATGTGCCCGATCCGCAAGCACAAGCTGGCTCTCCTCAGAGCCCCCGTGCACAAATTAGCATCCTCGGCCTCCCAGCTTGCCTCCGAGCCATCACAGGACCAAGATGCCTCGTCTCTCCCTCTCGCCCCCGAGCTCTCCCGCCGAGGCCATCTTCCTTGGTCTCATCGACCGACCAACGGCACCACTCGCAGGCGTAACCGCCGGTCCGCGAATCTCGCCATGCGCGAGATCTCCACCGGCTACATCCCATGTTCCACGCCATTACGATCCCTATTAACGAGCATGTCTCGCCATTGATGGGAAAATCCGCTTATCACGCGGGCATGACGTCGGGAGCGTAACAGCCGGCGTGATTCTCACGCCTGCCCCTGCATGCTGCCGCCGCTATATAAACCCCTCTTCCAGAGGGATCAAGTAAGCCAATTCTAATCTACTAAGCGGTTACTCTGCTCGGATTACCCCACTAACTTGATCGTCGGAGGGTCCTCGGTGATCCAACCATCCCGGGACTTCCTTGCAGGTAACCCGGCTCAGCAACTCCAAACCCATTGAGATCCACACGCTTCAGGAGTATACCTCCAGATCAAATCTCAGCCACTCATCGCCGCTATCAGCAGATCAACGGGAAGTAACATCTGAAGGAGATTCCACCCTCCATCAGCCGGCGCCTTCTGTGGGAAACTTAACTCTACAAAAACAAAAGTTCGTCTCCCGATCTCTAACGACATGGCGAGCGATTACCCTGAAGATCCAGGCACCAGCCGCCGCCTTCCCCTCAATAGAGACGCGGATGAACCTCCCCCGGCGATTGTCATCAACGCCCTTGTCGGCCGAATAAACCGGCTAGCATCCATCGTGGAGGCGCTCGTTCGCGTCCAAACGGCAAGGCCTGAACCCCAAATCGTCGCTCCTCCGTCTCGAGAAGACTCCGCCCGTATTGGCACGGCCGACCACCGGCAAGCAACCTCCCGCGGCCACAGGTCTCCCGGACCGGTACTCTCTGCAGCCTGCTGGGCGCCCCACAACTGTAAATTCCCAGTTCCGTAAATAAAATTTTCCCATATTTCTTCAAGTCCCCTTGAATGTTTTCTATTTTTCTTCGCATTTTTTTGTATGAATTGAGATGCTTAGGTTTCAAATATTAAAACTTTTCTAAACAAAAGAAATAAAAAGCCCAAGGAAAAACCCCCGGCCCAAACCCCAAGCCCATGCCCTTACCCCATGCCCGACCCGGCCCGTGCCCATACCCGACCCGTTCTTTTCCCCACTCCTATTTCTTTTCCCGCTTCTTCCTCTTCCTTCCCCACGTCGTCGCTCGACCTACGCCCCCACTTCCCGTTCGCGACCACGACCCCACGCCTCTACCCACGATCCCACGCACACGCGCTCACGAACTCCGTCGACCTCGTTTCCCTTTCTCATACAAAGCCGATCCCTCATCCCCACTGCCTCTCTTTTCACTACGCCACTGCCTCCTCGCCTAAAGCTTTCCCCAGCCACCGAGCTCCGACCACTCTCCCCAACAGTTCCTCCTCCTCCTCCTCTCATCGCCACCTCCTCGTCACATTCCACTACCCGCCTGCACCACCGCGAGCATCGCCGACCGACTCCACCTCCATCACCGCAAACAGCCGACAGCCACTTCAAGCTCCCCTACAACCTTCTCACCTCACCGTCGTCATCACTTCCATCACCTCCGGTCTTCCTCACTGCCATCGTTGTCGTTCGCATCGACCACTTCCAACAACCATCCGCCACCACCGCATCGCCTCAGCCGGCATACCAAAACCACCGTAGCCGTCGAACTCCCTGAGCTACTACCCCACAGCACTGAGATCGTCGCCTCCACCAACCACGACGAGCCCCAGCTCCCAGCAAACCCAACCGAGCTTCATCCAAGCTCACACCCGAACCCCATTGCACGCCTCCACCATTAGCCCTGGTCGACCACCGCGCCGCCAACGCCCTCGAATAACCGTCATCAGGCAAGTATACTACTTGCTTCATGCTAATTTTATCTATTACAATTCGAAATACCAACAAATTCCGTATATACAATTCGTGCAAATTAATATGATGCAAGTGTTTGATACAAAACCCGAATTAAAACCCCTATTAAATTGACGGAAGCTAATCACATAGGATGGCCCGAGTAATAACGAACGTCATGTCATGATTTGGCTGGAAAATACGATCTTTAATGACGTGATAGGCCTTTCCCATTTAGACCCGCAAAACTGAAATTTTCCCATATCTGAATTTCGTAAAATTCACAGTTAATTGATTACAAATAGGAATGTTGCGTTCGAGGGCTCATATCGAAGCCGACTCGACGACCTAGAACCCCATAAGAGTTTTAATTTGTTTCTATACTAAAAAAATGACGGAAATTGGTTCGGAGTGCGGCTCTGGACTGTCGTCCAGAGCAGCTTGGGTTGTCGATTCTCGTTTTGTAATGCTTTCACTCTGCTGTATGGAAATGTTATAATGCGGAACTTTATACCATAGCGAAGATGAAACAATTATCTAACTAATGAAAGTGATTCCATCCATTTCTACTGTCATTTAATATTTGAATTGTATTTTAAATCAACAGAACACATAGCAGTCCCAAACAGGGACAGAACGTATACCCCATTGTTGTACAGTGCATAACTTCCAGTACACCATGGATATTATCGATCCGTCTGGTGCGTTGAAAACCTAACTGATAAGGCTCAATTTTTCCCAACTATAGAGTCACCTAATTTTGATTCCAACAGGGTGAAAACTGTGTTGCGAAATGGACATTCAGTTCAGAAACTGAAATTCTAGCAGCAAACACTTAAAATGAAATGACTGTAACTTACGAACCCGAAACCCGATTGACTTGAAATTAATTTTGTTGAACTTCTGACTGAATTTACTTATAGTCTCGGAGTAGTAAGGGATAACATTAACTATACTTTATTACATTATCTTCGCTTCACTATCCCTCACTTTCATCCTTGTATCTAATCATATCCGTTTAAATGTCTTCCAGCGACTTGACGTCTCCGAACGACCACTCCTCGGACTCAAGTTCTCAGAATCGCACGAAGAGGATCTTGAGTGCACTGACGACCCTCGCAGAAGCTCAAGAGAGAAAGACGGACCTACTCACCGAGGAACTCAGGGCAATTACCGCAGTAGGGGGACCCTCCTCTCTCATTACCGCCCCCGAGGGCACTGCCCCACCAGCTTTTTCTGCCAGGGCTGGCACCGTGTCAGATTTTTGAAGGTTACATCCATCTGCATTTACGGGAATAGCCGAACCACTCGAGGCCGAGCAATGGCTGGTCAATATGGAGAACTTACTGACGGCCGCAACGGTACCTGATGAAGAGAAAGTGAATGTGATAAAAATCCAGTTGGAGGACGAAGCACGTACTTGGTGGTTAGTTGAAGAAAGCAGACTAGAAGGGCCAATCGAATGGATCAAATTCAAGGAGTGCTTCTTGGACCACTACTTTCCTGCCACCGCCTGTAGGGTGTTTTTCGTCACCCCATTGAGATAGGAATACGCGCACGCTTGTCAGACGTACTACAGATTCCCCCTGCCTAGGGTAGGCCGGGGTTTATTGATTGTGGGGATCCGAAGCTCCGGCAGCCGCGGACTAAGCTGCCGTTAATTACCCCTCGCCTTTGGAGCGAGGGAACCTCCGATTGACGGGTTAAACTGGTCATGCGAACTCAATATGCAGTGTTGTGTTTTAAAGAGGTTTTGGATATATCGGGGGCCCCGCAGAGTTTTTACGGGGGTCCCGCTACTCGGATAGCGGGCTGGGGGTCAAGGGGGCTAGCAGCCCCCTTGCGGGGTGCGGGATAGCGCCCCGTTAGAAATTTTTTTCTAATAGGGACAGTGTCGTGGAGTATGTGTGTGTATGTGTGTGTATAAAGGGGGGAAAAGCGCAAAAAGGACGCGTGGGGTCAGCGCCTTGAGCGCTGTGCGCTTAGGTGCTGTGCGCTTAGGCGCTAGCGCCCCCACGTGTCGGCACGTGGGCGCTTTACGCTTGAGCGCAGGGCGCTGGAGCGCAAGCGCGCCACGTGTTGGCACGTGGGCGCTTTGCGCTTGAGCGCAGGACGCTTGAGCGCAAGCGCGCCACGTGTCGGCATATGGACGCTTTGTGCTTGTGCTGGGCGGTTGAGCGCAAGCGCGCCACGTGTTGGCATGTGGACGCTTTGCGCTTGAGCGCAGGGCGCTGGAGCGCAAGCGTGCCACGTGTCGGTATGTGGGCACTTTGCGCTTGCGCTGGGCGCTTGAGCGCAAGCGCGCCACGTGTCGGCACGTGGGCGCTTTGCGCTTGAGCACAGGGCGCTGGAGCGCAAGCGCGCCACGTGTCGGCACGTGGGCGCTTTGCGCTCGAGCGCTAGCGCGCCACGCGTCGGCACGTGGGCGCTTGGGCGCCGACGAGAAAAAGAGACTTTTAGCCCCAGAAATTCTCGAAAGAGAAATCAGAGTGGAGTTAAACTCCTAAGATGTTTTGGGGTTGATGAAAGGGGTTCTTCTACTTTCTCCTCTGGTTGCTGGATCTTGAAGATCAGGAGATATGAGATTTTAAAAATCTCTTCTTTTTGAGATCTCATGGAAGATCTGAGTTCCCCTTATGGGTTTTGTGGTGAAAAACTATTTAGTTTTGAAAAAAGAAGAGTAAAACTCTTGATTTAATCCAAAAGAAAGAAGAAGGTTTGGAACCTTCAGAAAGGGGAAAGAGGCACAAACCCTAAATTTTTGGGAGAATGAAAAGTGTTTTTTTATTTATCATCATGTTGCCTTTTATAGGCTTACATATTTACATATAACCCCTTGGGCTTCACAAAATGATATTTTGCCTATCTCATAGCTTATGTGCCATTTCATTTTTGCACATAAGCCATGGGATTACAAAATATTGGCTTTATGCCCATTTTGCATACATTCATGTATAAAAAATTACATAAAAATTATTTATTACATGATTTTGTTGTTGGCATGGGGAGGCAGGCCGCGGGCTCGACTTGGGCATGGGCCCACCTAGCTTGGGGGTTGACCTTGACTTTGACTCGGTCAACCGGGGTGTAAATTTTTACCCCAACAAATTGCCCCCCATCAATAAATGCACACAGCATATGTGGGTCGTGTGCATGAAATTGATGGATCTTCTTTTGCGTGGAGGCGACTTGCTTTGGTTCCCACTTTTTGGGATGTACTGCCCTTTTTACGACATGGACGGTCGATTCTGCCCTTTTTGCGACTTGGACGGTCGGCGCTTGACGCGTCTCCGAGACAGAGTGTCCGTGGTAGACGTTTCCCTGACCCGGAGTGATCTTGTTCCCGCTTTGTAGGAAGCTTGCACTGCCCTTTTTGCGACTTGGACGGTCGACGCTTGACGCGTCTCCGAGACTGAGTGTTCGTGGTAGACGTTTCCCTGACCCGGAGTGATCTGGTTCCCGCTTTGTAGGAAGCCTGCACTGCCCTTTTTGTGACTTGGACGGTCGACGCTCTGACCCGGAGCGATTTGGTTCCCGATTTGTGGGAAGCCTGCACTGCCCGTTTTGCGACATGGACGGTCGACGCTCTGACCCGGAGCGATTTGGTTCCCGATTTGTGGGAAGCCTGCACTGCCCGTTTGCGACATGGACGGTCGACGCTCTGATCCGGAGCGATTTGGGTTCCCGATTTGTGGGGAGCCTGCGCTGCCCTTTTTATGACATGGACGGTCGACGCTTGACGCGTCTCCGAGACGGAGTGTCCGTGGTAGACGTTTGCCTGGCACGGAGTGTCTGCTTGACGTTTCCCCGGCACGGAGTGTCGCTGGTTGACGTGTCCCCGAGACGGAGTGTCTGCTTGACGTTTCCCCGTTACGGAGTGTCGCTTGTTGACGTATCCCCGGCACGGAGTGTCTGCTTGACGTTTCCCCGGCACAGAGTGTCTGCTTGACGTTTCCCCGTTACGGAGTGTTGCTGTTGGACGTTTCCCTGATGCGGAGTGTCTGTGTTGGACGTTTCCCCGATGCGGAGTGTCTGTGTTGTCGCTTGTTGACGTGTCCCCGGCACGGAGTGTCTTCTTGACTTTTCCCCGGCATGGAGTGTCGCTGTTGGACATTTCCCTGATTCGGAGTGTCTGTGTTGGACGTTTCCCCGATGCAGAGTGTCGCTTGTTGACATGTCCCCAACACGGAGTGTCTTCTTGACGTTTCCCCGGCACGGAGTATCGCTGGTTGACGTGTCCCCGAGACGGAGTGTCTGCTTTACGTTTCCCCGTTACGGAGTGTCGTTGTCGGACGTTTCCCCCGATGCAGAGTGTCGCCGGTTGACTTGGTTCCGAAACGAAGCATAATTTCGACAGGGAAGGCAGGTATACTAAGGCGAAACATGATTTCGACGCGGGGTACACTCTGAGACGAAGCATTATTCCGGCGCAGAGCTGGTTGGTTGATTTGATTCCGAGGCGGAGCATAATTCCGGCAGGGAAGGTAGATATCCCGAGGCGAAGCATGATTTCGACACGGGGTAAATTCTGGGACGGAGCATGATTCCGCCGTAGAGGTGGTTGGTTTGATTTGATTTGGGTTGATATCAGGCTACACTGGAATATGGTACCAGGAGCGAATCATCATTTGCCATGAGTGGATTTGAGGATTTGGCTTTGGTTTGGCATCTGCATTGCTGCACTGGAATAATGTCAGGAGCAACTCATCATTTGCCCCGAGAGGAGTTGGGAATTGGTTTTTGTTTGGCATCAGCATCGCTACACTGGAATATGGTACCAGGAGCGAATCATCATTTGCATTTGCTTATTAGGAAACGATGGCTTAGGAGACTGGTTTTAGGTCCCTATCACCTAAGAGTTTCCAATTTTGTGAGCCGTAAGGGTCTCACAAAGCATTTTCTCCCTACGAGTCGAAAGGATCTCATAGGCGTATTTTCTCCTTAAGAGTCGTGGGGACTCCTAAGCGTGTCGCTCCTTTGTGAGTCGTAAAGATCTCATGCGGAAATTTTCTCCTCACAAACTCGAGAGGACCTTGCGAGTGCATTTCATCTCTTTTTTACGAGTTTGCGCCCTTTCGGGTTTTCACAAACTCGCCGGTAGTCCTGCTGTTTTTACTCACGGAGCCCTTTCGGGTTTTCATCCGTGCTCATTTTGCTTGTGGACATACCATTTTTTTAAATTTAATTTTTTTTTGTTTTGGTGGGACTTTGAATGTGGTCTCACCGGTAGGACTTGAGAGAGATTAAGGTTGTTTTACGCCCGTGGATTGTATACGGTTTTGCAGGATGTATGATCCAGACCGTAGGGCCAAAAAAATTTCGGGACTTTTTCGGCGTCTGCATCGCTGCACTGGAATATGGTACCAGGAGCGACTCATCATTCGCCGTTGGGGTATGCGATTTGGAATTTGGTTGGCGTCTGCATCGATGCACTGGAATATGGTACCAGGAGCGACTCATCATTCGCCGTTGGGGTATGCGATTTGGAATTTGGTTGGCGTCTGCATCGATGCACTGGAATATGGTACCAGGAGCGACTCATCATTCGCCATTGGGATTTGCGTTTGGAATTTGGTTGGCGTCTGCATCGCTACAATGGAATATGGTACCAGGAGCGACTCATCATTCGCCATTGGGAATTTGAATTTGGAATTTGATTGGCGTCTGCATCGCTGCACTGGAATATGGTACCAGGAGCGACTCATCATTCGCCATTTGGGGATTGGGGAGCTATGGCTTAGGAGACAAGTTTAGATCCCTATCACCTAAGGCTTTTCAATTTTATGGGCTGTGAGGGTCCCATAAAAGCATTTTCTCGTTACGAGTCGTAAGGATCTCGTAGGTGTATTTTCTCCTTAGGAGTCGTGAGGACTCATAAGTGCGTTTTTCCCTTGCGAGTCGTAAGGATCCCACAAAGGTTTGTTCTCCTCATGTATCGTGAGGACACATGAGTGGGTCTTCTCAATGGAGCATAGTTCCAAAGGCAGAGACCAGCCGCGTAACTGGTGATTGTGGTGGGGCATGGACGTGATGAGATTTATTTGAGCCTGTGGATTGTATACGGCAGTTGTTCAGTCGAAAATATTGCACTTTTGATATAACATTTTTCTTACTTTTCTTAAATATTTAAAGGTGTTTATTATAAATATAGAACATATTTGGATTTATCTGCAAAATACTATTTACCATATGTTTTTATATTATAATTAACATTATGAAGGAAAATATAGGCATTTTATATAATATTTTGGTAATTGAAAATATGCATATCATATCAAATATTCTAATCACAATTCTTAAAAGATATAATATCATACAAATGGTTAGAATAATATTTCAAAATATATGCATAATATTTTAGTAATTAAAAGAAGCATAGCATATTAAATATTCTTAATCAAGTTTCTTAAACATTTATTACCATATATAGTGATTAAGATAACCTCTCTAATTAAATAAATAGTACTAATATTATTCATAGAGATATTGTGCAAGATTTAACTCAGATCAAGATGTTCAAGATGTCAGGATCAAAAATCTGCCAAAATCATAAAATCAATACTGACAGGGACTCAGAATTCATATATGGAAAGTCACCATATATGGTAACTAGTTTTTCTTCTTTGAGAGCTATATAAAGGACTAAGGGCTAAAATTAGAAGGCATCAAGCCGAAGAGATCACGAAGTCCAAGACGGCTCACGCATCCAGGCTGATCATCAACTGTTCATCTACCTCCTTCGGAAGAGTTCGAGAAGCAAACCAAGTTTGTAATCATTTTCTAAGGAATAAAGTGTAGATTGTTCAAGTTGATTAATAAAGGTAGTTGTTTTATTTAATTCTTTTGCATTTTAAATTATGTTTTCCCTCTCTGTCTTTTCATCTTCTTTTCCCAACATGCGCGAGTAATTCTCCGCTTGTCAGGGTTCATAGGATTAGGGTAAATTAATGGATGATGAAGATCCTTAAACTCTTTTTACGTCCTATAAAGTTTATAAACTTTACTAAAAGAATCATTAACATCCTAATCGGGCGCGCTACCAATTTATTGTTAGTCTCGACCGCGATTAGAGATTAGATTAATGATTGTTTTGGTAAAGGCTAGATATGAATGGAGTTCCATATCGAGATAGGGGTTAAGAGTGGGAACCCTTTTCCCTCCAGAAACCTCAATCTATATGCATCTCTGTCGTTCTAGTTTTAAATCTATTAAAAGATAAAAAGTGTAATCTTTAATTAACCATCCATAACTACTAAATCCTAACGAACCCTACAAGCCTTTTTCTTACCTTTTAATATTGAACTTACATCCATAATTAATCTAGATCTATATTTTGTATCCGTGTTTAACATAGATCTAGAACCTACAACCATTCTTATTTCTTCCTCCTTTCTTTCTCAACACGCCTAAAGTAAGAATAAAATATTCCACGTTTCCCTGCGGACGACCCGTACTCATCTCGGCTAGCTACAAGCGACACCGTTATTGATTGCGGTTATTCTACAAACACTTTTTTCACACAAATCAAATAGCGCCGTTGCCGGGGATTTTGTGTTATTTCCTTTTTGCAATTTCGGGTTAATATAAACTAAAAAAATCATAAAAATATGAAAAATTAAAAATATATATATAAAAAATTTATCATCTTTGTATTTTGTGAAGGGTATTTTTTTGTTTGAATTTTGCAGGATTTACAATCGATACGGATCTGGAAAACTCCAGAGTGCGAAACAGAAAAAGGTAGATCAGAACAGAAAGAGATTGGAACAACAGAGCAACACAATTTTTTAAGAGACCTGAAGCTTCAACGCCGCCGCCCTTCCGCCGCGCAAGCGCTCTCCCACCGCGGATCCACGGTCCCTCTGCCATGTCAGTGTGCAATTTTTGCACTGTTTGTTCTCTTTTTCTTCCCTCTGCAAATCCCCATATATCTTTTTGCCAAATCTTCTGCAGGATTCTTTGCGCTAAAAATTCTTCCCCCTTCCAATAATTGATTTTCTGCAGAATTCTTTCCGCCGCGCTTAAAAGAAAATTGATTACAAGTGATTTACTGTTTTGCATATTTTAATCGGACTTTAAGGGGCTTTTGCCCAATTCAGATTGTGTGGGGATTTCATCACCCTTCCCAGGACCCCAGAAATCACATAAGGCATTTGCATTGACCATTCTTAATTAAAAAATACTAGACTCAGCCCTAAGGATGTCGCGCTCAATAGGACAGAGGACTAGTTATAGCTATCGGCCGTTTATCCTAACCTGACTTTGCGGTGTCTAGGCAAGTATGTCTTAGGCAAGTGGTTACTTAATTAGGACCACTACTTTCGTAGTGGGGAGCCTCCCACTTACCTGGCCGCAATTGGCGGTGAAGAGGCGGTTTGAGGTCCTATTTCTAGCCCTTTGGAACTGTTAGGAGCTGTTTAGCTGACCTAGGTGACCCTAGATCTAGGCCTGATTGTGCATTTGTGGTTGATTGCATTCGTGTCAAAGTCTCTTTTCAAAAATCTTTTTGCAAAAAGCTCACATAAAAAGAAAAAGGAAAAATCTTTTCAAAAACTTGCAACTTTTGTCGCTAAGAAATCCTTGCACCCCAACCTTCTTTCTCTTCTCCTTCTAACATCATGGGTACCCCACCTCATAAATCCCTTGCCGAATTTTGGTATCCTGAACCTAACTTTGCCTCGTACGTTAATTGTTTCGGTCGATTTAAGGACGATTCCTCCATGCCCAAAATTTCTTTGAAAGATCAAATAGAAGTGTCTAGGAGAAACAGTTCGACGTTGCAATCCACTTTGTATCAACCATGTCAACCTTCACCACCTTCGTACGTTGATACCACTTTTTCGAGTTCTGTTGTAACTCCTAAACCGATGTCTATTGCTGAGCATATTGCACAATCTCGTAGCCGATCTTTCACTCCTCTCCACACATCCAGTTCTAGGGATCAACAAGTCCATTCATATTTTTATCCAACTGATCCTACTCCTGTACAACCATCCAATTCCTACCAGTCCTACCCGACTTTCCCACCTTCACTAGACACTGTTTCCACACAGCCATTTGGGAGTTTCACAAACAATTTTGAATGTTTTACCGAAACCCCTTCACAACCCATGTCTAGTTTGGAACAGTCGTTGGAAGCTTATATTTTAGCAACAAACAAAATGATGAGGAATGTGGATGCGTCCATGGCCGCCCTTATGCAACCTAGTGAACCGGTAGCTAGTTTCCAACTAGCTCCAAAAATTCCAATGTATGAGAAGGCGGTTGGACAGAGTGAGAATTTGAGAGGAGCAAGTGAGTTCTACACCTTTCCAAATCAAACCTACCCATACCCAATTGAAGCCCACAACTCCGGTTTTCCATCGATTGTCCCAAATGATTTACAAGTTGAAAATAAAACATCTAACGAGTTGTGTGACTTTGTAGTGCTTGATTTGCCAGATTGTGAAGAATCCCTTTCGAGTGAAACCACACCTAATCCTTTTGAACTTTACACCTCCACTCTAGAACCTGAATTGATAAATATCCATGCTTTTGATGAGGTGTCAGAAAAAATTGATTTTCACTTGATTGAGGATATAGACGCCGGGAATAGTTTGGATGATGAACCCGTCGATTTGATTAAAATTTTATGTCCAATTCATCATCCCGAGTCATTAAATGTTTCTCCCGAACTACATATGCGTCTTGATTTTGAGGATAATGGCATGGATAAGCTAAATTTTGAGGAGAATATTGAGAAAATTATTGAGGATGAACCAGTTTTGTTTGATGAGTCGGATTTCCAAATTCATCATGTCCCTTCCACTGATTGTGTACACCCTCCTGAATCTTTAACTGATACCCTTCCTCATTCACTTCCCTCCGTCCTCATTCCGACCTTGCAAGAGACCGTTACGCTTTCATCTCCAATACCAAGTTCGACGTACCCATGTTTGCTCACGAATCTTGAGGGACTTAATCTCAATTTTCCGCGGGTTGATAGATTAACACAATCGTTTTTTGCACATCGGTCATTACAAATTGTGCTAATTTATACACTCCATCCCCACCCTCAAGTTCGTATTCCCACTTTTTCTGGTTCTTCTAATCTTCCTTTCATGATACCGAGTGTTGATGAATCACAATCCGATATTTTGAGCTCGATAATTTTCAATTGGACCTTCGATGAAAGTTTCGAAAATATTTTCGCCGACGAACTCGCATTCTTAAACGATACGGATTTTGTGATTAATCAACCTCCACTTGAAGAAGTAGAACCTCTACCATTTCTTTTTCCCTTCCGCCATTCTTCTCCTCCACCGAGACCATATACTGCTTCTATCTCCATACGGTCTCGTGTGCTTCTCATCTCATTTCTCTACACTCATTTCTTTCACCAACCCCTCCACTATCACGATAGAATTTTTGAATGGTTGGTGCTAACCTTTGGTCTATGTAAGGCCTTGTATAGTTTGTTTTTTCTCCTCTCTAACTCTGAACTTTAAATGCTGTTTTACTTAAGTTTGGGGGGAACCTTGTTGTATATATATTTTGTTTTTCTTTTAACAATAAAAAAAATTATAAATAAATAAACAGGGGAGTGCCGACATTTTGACCCTCTTGGTGTAGCATGACAGTGAGGACACTGTCAAGTTTAAGTTTGGGGGTATGCTCGGTAAGCCTTCTTCCTTCGCATTCATATGTATATTTTTGCATTTGCATACTTATTTTAAAAAGCAATAAAAATTAAAAATTTCAAAAATTATAAAAATTAATGTATTCAATTTTGGCCCTAATTGACTTGAGTTTGACAAAAAGATTAACTAGCTAGGAACAACTAGATTCTAGACTTAGAAAATTTAAAAAACCCTGAAATAACATTTCTTAAAGTTTAACGGTAGAAAGTATATGTCTTTGTAGTTTATTTAGAAATAGGCAAATTTTGAGTTCAGTTCTTGGGCTAAGTTAAAACAAGGGAAGAGTATTGATGTTTTTATTAAAATATAAGTTTGAAAAATAATTCCTAGCTTAAGTCTAGATTCTGAAAATGTATACCCTACAACTTGCACAAACACGCACCTTGAAACTTGGAATAGTAGAAGAGACCTTGAAATGCTCTTCTATAAAGTCCTTAGTAAGATGAAAATAAAATAAAAAAATTCGAGTGTGAATAAAAAAAAATGAACACTGTTTTTTGTGATTACTTAAGGCTGCAAAAATAGAAAAATATTTAGCGAGGGTGCTTCATCACCTAGTGCCTTAGAACAACTGGTCTGGGAGTCACTGCTAAGCCTTAGGTGGTGCAAGACGAGGAATACACCTAATAAGTAAGCATATGAGTAATCGGTCGGTTAGTACCTCAAGAAGTATTAACGGTCGCATGAAAGTGTGTGAGCAAATCCATCTAAATATTCATCAAATTAAAAAGTACTGAGGTAGATGGACAAGAGTATGATAGCTTGAATTGAATTCTCCGAGTGTAGGGATGTCTATTACACACACGTAGGGTTATATGATCGATGTTTGGAAGAAAGATAGGAATGAAGAATAAAGACGATGTTTTATTGAGGGATGATGTGATTTCTAACATCTTTTCATGACTATTAAGATAGGGCTCATGACAACCGAAAAACTGGTGTAGTTGAAAACTCTTATTTTCAAGTTCTTTCTTTTATAGTTCTTATCTTTATATGTAACTTTCACCATCTCTCTTTTATTATAGGATTTTGTGGGTGTAATCCGCTGAAAACCCTCAGGAGATAGCACTCCTCCTACTAGGGACACCGAGAGGTTTAACGGCTTGTTGCACGTGCTCAGTGCAATCGTGTTGCCTACGAAAGTGTGCTTAGCTTTCTCCTTTCTTTTTCTCCTTTTCTTGAAATAACTAGTTTTCTCGGGACGATCAAAGTTAAGTTTGGGGGTATTTGTTCAGTCGAAAATATTGCACTTTTGATATAACATTTTCCTTACTTTTCTTAAATATTTAAAGGTGTTTATTATAAATATAGAATATATTTGGATTTATCTGCAAAATATTATTTACCATATGTTTTTATATTATAATTAACATTATGAAGGAAAATATAGGCATTTTATATAATATTTTGGTAATTGAAAATATGCATATCATATCAAATATTCTAATCACAATTCTTAAAAAATATAATATCATACAAATGGTTAGAATAATATTTCAAAATATATGCATAATATTTTAGTAATTAAAAGATGCATAGCATATTAAATATTCTTAATCAAGTTTCTTAAACATTTATTACCACATATAGTGATTAAGATAACCTCTCTAATTTAATAAACAATACTAATATTATTCATAGAGATATTATGCAAGATTTAGCTCAGGTCAAGAGATCAAGATGTTCAAGATGTCAGGATCAAAAATCTGCCAAAATCATAAAATCAATACTGACAGGGACTCAGAATCCATATATGGAAAGTCACCATATTAGGAAGTCACCATATATGGTAACTAGTTTTTCTTCTTTGAGGGCTATATAAAGGATCAAGGGCTAAAGCTAGAAGGCATCAAGCCGAAGAGATCACGAAGTCCAAGACGGCTCACGCATCCAGGCTGATCATCAACTGTTCATTTACCTCCTTCGGAAGAGTTCGAGAAGCAAACCAAGTTTTTGTAATCATTTTCTAAGGAATAAATTGTAGATTGTTCAAGTTGATTAATAAAGGTAGTTGTTTTATTTAATTCTTTTGCATTTTAAATTATGTTTTCCCTCTCTGTCTTTTCATCTTCTTTTCCTAACATGCGCGAGTAATTCTCCGCTTGTCAGGGTTCATAGGATTAGGGTAAATTAATGGATGATGAAGATCCTTAAACTCTTTTTACGTCCTATAAAGTTTATAAACTTTACTAAAAGAATCATTAACATCCTAATCGGGCGCGCTACCAATTTATTGTTAGTCTCGACCGCGATTAGAGATTAGATTAATGATTGTTTTGGTAAAGGCTAGATATGAATGGAGTTCCATGTCGAGATAGGGGTTAAGAGTGGGAACCCTTTTCCCTCCAGAAACCCTAATCTATATGCATCTCTATCGTTCTAGTTTTAAATCTATTAAAAGATAAAAAGTGTAATCTTTAATTAACCATCCATAACTACTAAATCCTAACGAACCCTACAAGCCTTTTTCTTACCTTTTAATATTGAACTTACATCCATAATTAATCTAGATCTATATTTTGTATCCGTGTTTAACATAGATCTAGAACCTACAACCATTCTTATTTCTTCCTCCTTTCTTTCTCAACACGCCTAAAGTAAGAATAAAATATTCCACGTTTCCCTGCGGACGACCCGTACTCATCTCGGCTAGCTACAAGCGACACCGTTATTGATTGCGGTTATTCTACAAACACTTTTTTCACACAAATCAAATAGCGCCGTTGCCGTCTGCATCGCTGCACTGGAATATGGTACCAGGAGCGACTCATCATTCGCCATTTGGGGATTGGGGAGCGATGGCTTAGGAGACAGGTTTAGATCCCTATCACCTAAGGCTTTTCAATTTTATGGGCCGTGAGGGTCCCATAAAAGCATTTTCTCCCTACGAGTCGTAAGGATCTCGTAGGTGTATTTTCTCCTTAGGAGTCGTGAAGACTCCTAAGTGTGTTTTTCCCTTGCGAGTCGTAAGGATCCCACAAAGGTTTGTTCTCCTCATGTATCGTGAGAACACATGAGTGGGTCTTCTCAATGGAGCATAATTCCAAAGGCGGAGACCAGCCGCGTAACTGGTGATTGTGGTGGGGCATGGACGTGATGAGAATTATTTGAGCCCGTGGATTGTATACGGCAGTCAATTTGGGGAGTGGCCGTAGGGCTGGAAGAATTTTGAGAAGTTGGAATTTTGTTGGCGTCTGCATTGCTGCACTGGAATATGGTACCAGGAGCGACTCATCATTCGCCGTTTTTTTTCTTTTATCTTTTTTGTTGTTTTTTTACCGTGATTGCTCTATCATTTCAGCTTTTCTCGATTGCCCCATCATTTCGGCTTTTATTCGCGGTTGCCCCATCATTTCGGCTTTATTTTCATTTTTATTTTACTCGCTGATTTTTATTGCGAGTTGCCCCATCATTTCGGATTTTCTTTATTTTTCTTTTATTTACACATTTTTTGTTTATTTACATTTTTTTTACATTCCCAGTTTAACGACTTAGAGGTCGACGGTTCCCAGTTTAATGACATGGTGGTCAACTGTTTTCAGAGAAAGGCAGATGTCCGAGAGAATCAGTTTCACGGCGAACTTTGGTCTCCGTTTGTATGAAATTGGCGGTCGCAGCTTGATCGTTGGTTAACACGCCAGGGGACAATGATATTTTTCTCGCCTTATATTGTTTCTCGACCCAATCCTTGAAGATGCAACAGTCTTCAATAGTGTGCCCCAGCACTCGGTGGTATGGGCAAAAGTTAGGATGATCAGTCCTGTTCGCTTCACTTAGCCTTTTTGGTTCTGGTAGCCGCAGGCCATTCTTCAGAGCATCTTTAAAAATTTTGTGGACCTTGTCCCTTCGGAATGAGTAGACCTTATTTCTTCTTTCCTCCAAAATTGGCTCTCGAGACTGGTCAGTTTTTTCTCCGCCCGCTCTCTGCTTATTTAGAGAATCGGTGCTGTTAGAACTTCCGCCTTTTCGGTTGTCGTCCCTCCAAGGTTTGGGTCTGTTTGTGAACTGAAGATCCTGAGCAGACCCGGGCTTTGAGCGTTCTAACGTTTGGACCTTTTTGGTCATCTCTTGGAATGTTTTAAGGCCCGCGGTGCATAGAAATGGGGCCATCCAATTGTTGAGATTTCCGACAAGGAGACTGACAGATTGGTCCTGCTCTATCGGCGGTTCACATTTGACGGAGAGATTGCGCCATCGGGTTATAAAATCCGTGCTGCTTTCATTGTTCTTGGGCTTGGTCCTTACGAGCTCGGCAATGGTGATCTTATCGCTGACGCTCATGAACCTTTGCCGAAACAAAGATTCCATTTGGACGAAAGTAGTAACGGAGCCATCCGGTATGCTCGCGTACCAGTCGAAAGCAACATCGGTCAAGCTATTAACGAACTGGCGGAGGAGAAGCGCATCATTGCTCCCAGTATTCCCGCATAAGGCTTTGAAGTGGGCGATGTGCTGATTCGCATTTCCCGTCCCATCAAATCTTCCGAATTTAGGGATGACATAGCCGCTAGGAAATTCTACCAGATCATACTGAGCAGGATATAGTCTCCCACTGTTGCTAATATCCTTTTGCACTTCGGCTTCGGCTACCAATGTTTTGACTTTGTTGGCAACCAAATCCATGATCTGATCTTGAGTTAGCGGGCTACTGTCATCGGTAGCCAAGACATTTCCCGAGATAGGATGCGACTGATTTTCATGCGGTCCGTCCACTTTTGGATTTGAGGGAACGGGCGTCGGCTGTTTCGGGACACCGTTTCCCGGTTCATGAGAGCCCTGCGCCTGATTGGGCGGCTGAGAGGCAAGTTGGGCTGTGAGCTGTAAGACGATGTTTGTTAAGTCGTCGATCTTTGAGTAGAGCTTGGCTATCTCCTTGTCTTTACTTCTGAGCTGTTTTCGGAGCTCTTGGAGAAGTTGCTGCTCTGCGTTCTTGGGACGGAAGATTGGCTCATCTTCGCTTTCCGAGCCCGACTCCTCATGAACCGAAGAGTCTTTCCTCCTATCATCCTCATCGAGAAGGTTTTCATCACCCAGCGGAGGCGGCTATTCTTGGGAAGCGGCAACCACATTCAAGCCAGATTGGATTTGAGATGTGGTGGCCCCATCCTTGCTCTTGCTGCGCGTGCCCACCATGTAGACAGTGTGTACCACATACCCAGCCATCTCTTTATCTTTGACAGCTGATTTCGCGGAGCGGTTCGGGCTTTGGAAGTTCATAAATTTTAACATGGCCAGAGCCTTAGCCCTTTTGTTGGCTCTGTATCTGAGACGCTTCTGCCTCAGCTTTTCTGCCTTAAGCGCTTGGCAGGCTTCTGCTCTTCGGAAAACCGCCATAGGCTGAGTGATGGGGAGGCTTGAGAAGACACCCAATCAAGCAGTTGTCAGAGGCGCCGCTGGAGTTTGCTCGAGATGCCTTGTTGCTTTGCTGGTGTTGGTGGCCTTGCCCCCAGCTGGGGCCAAGGAAAGTCGTTCAAACACCGACTTGCGTTTGAGTTGGGGCATCTTTGAGACCACCACATTTGGCCTCTTGCCTTTTGAGACCGGTTTGTCTGTTCTGGAGCTTGAGGAGCTGGAATGGCGTTAGCTGGCACGAACAAAATAGAGCCGAACTGTAGCAGCGGCTCCTTCCATTGTCGCCCGAGACTGGCCGGAAGGACCGTCCTGGAGTCCATCTTCATCGTGTAGGAGATGGGAGCTGTGTCGAGAGCTGAGCTGATCCTTGGAGACATCGTTGAGAAGTGATTGCTTGGAAAACCTGCATGAAAGAGCATTATTTTAGTATAAATATAGATATGTATATTGATTGAGTTCGCATGAACGATTAACCCGAAATATGGGAGGAGAGATTGGTCCCACCGGGCGTGCCAGAATCTGTAGGGTGTTTTTCGTCACCCCATTGAGATGGGAATACGCGCACGCTTGTCAGGCATACTACAGATTCCCCCTGCCTAGGGTAGGCCGGGGTTTATTGATTGTGGGGATCCGAAGCTCCGGCAGCTGCGAACTAAGCTGTCGTTAATTACCCCTCGCCTTTGGAGCGAGGGAACCTCCGATTGACGGGTTAAACTGGTCATGCGAACTCAATGTGCAGTGTTGTGTTTTAAAGGGGTTTTGGATATATCGGGGTCCCCGCAGAGTTTTTACGGGGGCCCCGCTACCCGGATAGCGGGCTGTGGGTCAAGGGGGCTAGCAGCCCCCTTGCGGGGTGCGGGGCAACGCCCCGTTAGAATTTTTTTTCTAACAGGGACAGTGTCGTGGAGTATGTGTGTGTGTACATATGTATATATATATATATGTATATATATAAAAAGGGGGAAAAAGCGCCCAAAGGATGCGTGGGGTCAGCGCCTTGAGCGCTGTGCGTTTAGGTGCTGTGCGCTTAGGCGCTAGCGCGCCACGTGTCGACACGTGGGCGCTTTGCGCTGGAGCGCTGGGCGCTTGAGCGCAAGTGCGCCACGTGGGTGCTTTGCGCTTGAGCGCAAGTGCGCCACGTGTCGGCACGTGGGCGCTTTGCGCTTGAGCGCAGGGCGCTGGAGCACAAGCACGCCACATGTCGGCATATGGGCGCTTTGCGCTTGCGCTGGGCGCTTGAGTGCAACCGCGCCACGTGTCGGCATGTGGGCGCTTTGCACTTGAGCGCAGGGCGCTGGAGCGCAAGCATGCCACGTGTCAGCATGTGGGCGCTTTGCGCTTTCGGTGGGCGCTTGAGCGCAAGTGCATCACGTGTCGACACGTGTCGACATGTGTTGACATGTGGGCGCTTTGCGCTTGCGCTGGGCGCTTACGCTGGGCGCTTGAGCGCAAGCGCACCATGTGTCGGCACGTGGGCGCTTTGTGCTTGAGCGCAAGCGCGCCACGTGTTGGCACGTGGGCGCTTTGCGCTCGAGCGCTAGCGCGCCACCTGTCGGCACGTGGGCGCTTGGTGCTCGAGCGCTAGCGCGCCACGTGTCGGCACGTCGGCGCTTGGCGCTTGAGCGCTTGGGCGCCGGCGAGAAAAAGAGGCTTTTAGCCCCAGAAATTCTCGAAAGAGAAATCAGAGTGGAGTTAAACTCTAAAGATGTTTTGGGGTTGATGAAAGGGGTTCTTCTGCTTTCTCCTCTGGTTGCTGGATCTTGAAGATCAGGAGATATTAGATTTTAAAAATCTCTTCTTTTTGAGATCTAATGGAAGATCTGAGTTCCCCTTATGGGTTTTGTGGTGAAAAACTATTTAGTTTTGAAAAAAGAAGAGTAAAACTCTTGATTTAATCCAAAAGAAAGAAGAAGGTTTGGAACCTTCAGAAAAGGGAAAGGGGCACAAACCCTGGGTTTTTGGGAGAATGAAAAGTGTTTTTTTATTCATCATCATGTTGCCTTTTATAGGCTTACATATTTACATATAGCCCCTTGGGCTTCACAAAATGGCATTTTGCCTATCCCATAGCTTATGTGCCATTTCATTTTTGCACATAAGCCATGGGCTTACAAAATATTGGCTTTATGCCCATTTTGCATACATTCATGTATAAAAAATTACATAAAAATTATTTATTACATGATTTTGTTGTTGGCATGGGGAGGCTGGCCGCGGGCTCGACTTAGGCATGGGCCCGCTTGACCTGGGCTTGGGCCCACCTAGCTTGGGGGTTGACCTTGACTTTGACTCGGTCAACCGGGGTGTAAATTTTTACCCCAACACCGCCAAGGCAGAGATGGAAGAGAGATTCATCTTACTAAAGCAGAATGTCCGTCCCGTAGACATATATGCGGCAGAATTCAACCGTCTGAGCCGATTTGCTCCGTATATGGTCGCTTCAGAGGCTACCAGGGCCAGGCGCTTCTTACAGGGACTTGATTTTGAGCTACAGCAGTTGATCGCGTCATTCGAGTTGTAGACTTTTGCGCAGGTGCTCAACGCGGCACGAATTCAGGAGAAGCTGATCAATAAATTTAGGGGCCCTAGTTCGAGTGATAGGAGGCCCCCAGTTGTTCCAGCGCGTACTCACACACCGTCTCGAGGAGTCATACCAGTTCACAGGCCAGGAATGACACAGATGATGCGTCCATTAGTGCCACAGCATCGCCCCCAGAGTAAAAACTTAGTTTGCGGCTACTGCAACAGGGATGGGCACACCCAGAAGGACTGTCGCCGTGCCAAGGGACAGTGTTTGATTTGTGGATCCAGCCAGCACCGAGTCAGCGGTTGCCCTGAACGAACAGAGCTACAGGAAGGGTCTGGACCGCAGCAGCAGAGGTCACAGGAGCAGAGGCAACCCTACACATGACACGGTCAGGGACGGGCTTTCACCTTGACCGCCGAGCAGGCAGAGGCTTCAGGCGAAGTTGCCACAGGTATTCTACTCGTACATTCCATGCCAGCTAGAGTACTGTTTGATTCTGGAGCATCGCACTGTTTCATATCTGCGCATTTCGTTGATACACACTCCATGCCACATGAACCATTAACCAAGGGTTGGGAAATACATACGGGTAATGGTGTTATAGTATCCAGTCGAGAATGTAGATCCTGTCCAGTTGTAGTGTGCGGCAGGGAATTCTATGCGAATTTCCTTTTGATCGGAACAGGCAGCTATGACGCAATTCTCGGGATGGATTGGATGAGTACATTCCATGCAGTTATTGATTGCCGAGCAAAGAATGTGACTTTCCGCATTCCCAATCACCCAGAGTTTATTTTTGAAGGCGGGAGCGAATCTTTGGAGCCAGCCAAGTTCAGAGCCAAGACAAAGGAGTTGACAGCCATGGAGATTGATGAGAGCTCAGCCCAGAGATTGTTCGGGATTTCCTGGATGTGTTTCCTGAAGATTTACCAGGTCTACCACCTCCCCGCGTTTTGGAATTCTCTATTGATTTGATTCCAGGTACAACACCAGTTTCCAAGGTCCCGTACAGAATGGCACCGGTTGAGTTGGCAGAATTGAAGAAGCAAATTAGGGAACTCCTGGAGAAAGGATTTATCCGCCCAAGCGCTTCACTGTGGGGTGCACCAGTTTTGTTGGTAAAGAAAAAGGATGGATCGCTACGGATGTGCATAGACTATCGGGAGCTGAACAAAGTCACGATAAAGAACAAATACCCCATTCCGCGCATCGATGACTTATTTGATCAGTTAAGTGGGGCCAGATTATTTTCGAAGTTGGATCTCCGTTTGGGCTATCACCAGATCAAAGTAGCGGTCGAGGATATATGAAAGACGGCTTTCAGGACCCGATACGTGCATTATGAGTTCCTTGTGATGCCGTTAGGTGTTACCAATGCTCCAGCTATATTTATAGATCTGATGAATCGGGTATTTGCGAAGTACTTGGACATGTTTGTCGTTGTATTCATCGACGACATGCTAGTCTACTCTAAGACTCGAGAAGAGCACGTCGAACACTTGCGAACGGTATTACGAATTCCTCGGGAAGAGAAGCTGTATGCGAAATTGAGCAAGTGTGAGTTCTGGCTCGATAAGGTGCAGTTCTTGGGACATGTTGTTTCAGGCAAAGACATCTCAGTGGACCCGGCAAAGATAGAATCTGCTAGAGATTGACCAACACCGAAGTCAGTGGCCGAGATCAGGAGCTTCCTGGGACTGGACGGATATTATCGACGGTTTGTTCAAGACTTTGCACGAGTCGCCGAACCCTTGATGAAGCTGACACGGAAGGATGTGCCGTATGTGTGGACGGAGGAGTGTACTCAGGCTTTTGAGACACTGAAGCAGAAATTGACCACGGCGCCTATTCTTACAGTACCAGATAATTCCGGTGGTTAGGTGATATATAGCGATGCTTCAGGGAAGGGCTTAGGCTGTGTTCTGATGCAGCACGGTCGGATGGTTGCTTACGCCTCACGACAGCTGAGGAATCACGAGAGGAACTACCCTACTCACGACTTAGAGTTAGCCGCAGTGGTTTTCGCATTGAAGATCTAGAGGCATTACCTGTTAGGCGAGAAGGTAGAGGTGTACACGGATCATAAGAATCTGAAGTACGTCTTCACTCAGAAAGAACTGAATATGAGGCAGCGCTGATGGCTAGAATTAATAGTGGACTATGACTTAGACTTGCAGTATCATCCGGGAAAACTAAATGTTGTACCCGATGCACTCAGTCGCAAGCCAGCGGTTATGATGTTGACCAGCCACAGGAGCATCATTAAAGATTTTCAGAAGCTCGAGCTAGAGGTCATTACGCCAAGTGCAATCAGGCAGTTTTGGCAACTACAGGTGCAGTCTTCTCTTATAGATCGCATCAAGGCTGCACAACCTAATGATCCTCGATTGCAAAAGTTTAGAGAGCAGGTGGAAGCCGGGCTGAGAACAGACTTACTCATACATCAAGACGGTTCTCTGAGATTCGATAGCAGACTCTGCGTACCCAAAGGATATGTTCGAGAAGAGGTACTAGCTGAGGTTCATAGCTCAGCTTATTCGGTGCATCCAGGAGGCACGAAAATGTATCGACATCTGAAGCAACACTTTTGGTGGAACGGGATGAAGCGAGAGATTGTACGGTTTATATTCAAGTGTTTGGTATGTCAGCAAGTGAAGGCGGAACATCAGAGAACAGCGGGGCTGTTACAACCGCTTCCGATACCAGAATGGAAGTGGGAGCACATTACTATGGATTTTGTGACTGCCTTACCACGGAGCCCTGGGGGCAACAACTCCGTTTGGGTTATCGTCGACCGCCTTACGAAAGCTGCACACTTTATACCCTTCTGGGTGGGACAGTTGATAGAGTCGCTGTCGGAGAAATACATGCAAGAGATAGTGCGACTTCACGGAGTTCCGGTCAGTATTGTGTCAGATCGAGACACTAGATTTGTTTCGTACTTTTGAAAGAACTTACAGGAGAGTCTGGGTACCTGCCTCAAGTTCAGCACAGCATATCATCCACAGACGGACAGACAATCCGAGCGCACGATTTAGACGCTCGAGGACATGTTGAGGGCTTGTATGTTGGACTTCCAGGGTTCTTCGGAGGATCATCTGCATCTAGTTGAGTTTTTTTATAACAACATTTACTAGGCTAGCATCCAGATGGCTCTTTTCGAAGCACTCTACGGGCGTAAATGTCGATCCCCAGTTTGTTGGGATGATGTGGACGAACGAAGATTACTGGGCCCCGAACTCATTGTTCAGACGGTAGACAAAGTCCAAATGATCAGATAGCGCATTAAGACGGCTCAGGATCGACCATAGTCATATAATTCGCGAATTATTCGGCGAATTCGCGAATAATTCATGAATTATATGACTGCCGATTAAATCTGCGAATTATTCGCCATTACCGAACCGCCGAATTATTGCCGAATTATTCGAAAAAAGCGAATTATTCAAAAAACAGCAAATAATTCACGAAATCAAAATCTAGCGTCTCATATATTAATTTTATATTAATTTTTTGCTCGAAATCCTTCCCGAACATTTCCCGAACACTTACCGAATCTTTCCCGAATACCTGCCGATTTTTTCCGAATAGTTCTCCGAATCCGAATTTTCGACCTCGCCGAATTATTGCCGAATCACGAATTTGTGACTATGGGATCGACAGAAGAGTTGGGCGGATGCCAGCAGGAGAGCACTAGAATTTGAAGTCGGAGATCACGTATTCCTGAAGATTTCCCATACCCGCAGAGTTATCAGGTTTGGAGGTCGCCGGAAACTCAGCCCCCGTTTCATCGGACCTTTTGAGGTGCTGGAGCGAGTAGGAGAGGTGGCCTATCGACTTACCTTGCCTCCGTCGCTAGCTGGTGTGCACAATACCTTCCACATATTTTAGTTGCGGCGTTATGTTCGGGATGACAGCCACGTTCTGGACCATTCGGAGTTAGATTTGGGCACTGACCTGTCTTACGAGGAGCAGCCCACCACTATCCTCGACTGCGAAAAGAAAGTGCTGAAGAATAAAGTCATTTCGTTAGTCCGAGTGTCTTGGGGCGGTCGTTCCCCAGGAGAATCTACCTGGGAGAGTGAGGAGGATATCCGTGCGCATTTTTCACATCTGTTTGTGTAGTGCTGTTTCGTTGTCTCTTTTCTAAATTTCGAGGACGAAATTTTGTAAAGAGGGTATGATGTAAATTCCTAGTCCCGTAAATAAAATTTTCCCATATTTCTCCAAGTCCCCTTGAATGTTTTCTATTTTTCTCCGCATTTTTTTGTATGAATTGAGATGCTTAGGTTTCAAATATTAAAACTTTTCTAAACAAAAGAAATAAAAAACCTAAGGAAAAACCCCCGGCCCAAACCCCAAGCCCATTCCCTTACCCCATGCCCGACCCGGCCCCGTGCCCATACCCGACCCGTTCTTTTCTCCACTCCCATTTCTTTTCCCGCTTCTTCTTCCTCCTTCCCCACGTCGCCGCTCGACCCACGCCTCCGCTCCCCGTTCGCGACCATGACCCCACGCCTCTACCCACATTCCCACGCGCGCGCGCTCACGAACTCCCTCGATCTCGTCTCCCTCTCTCATACAAAGCCGAGCCCTCATCCCCACTGCCTCTCTTTTCACTACGCTACTGCCTCCTCGCCCAAAGATTTCCCCAGCCACCGAGCTTCGACCACTCTCCCCAACAGTTCCTCCTCCTCCTCTCATCGCCACCTCCTCGTCACATTCCACTACTCGCCTGCACCACCGCAACCCACCGCGAGCATCACCGACCGACTCCACTTCCATCACCGTAAACAGCCGACAGCCACTTCAAGCTCCCCTGCAACCTCCTCACCTCACCGTCGTCATCACTTCCATCACCTCCGGTCTTCCCCACTGCCATTGTCGTCGCTCGCATCGACCACCTCCAACAACCATCTGCTACCACCGCATCGCCTCAGCCGGCATACCAAAACCACCGTAGCCGTTGACCTCCCTAAGCTACTACCCTACAGCACTGAGATCGTCGCCTCCACCAACCACGACGAGCCCCAGCTCCCAGCAAACCCAACCGAGCTTCATCCAAGCTCACACCCGAACCCCATTGCACGCCTCCACCGTTAGCCCTGGTCGACCACCGCGCCGCCAACGCCCTCGAATAACCGTCATCAGGCAAGTATACTACTTTCTTCATGCTAATTTTATCTATTACAATTCGAAATACCAACAAATTCCGTATATACAATTCATGCAAATTAATATGATGCAAGTGTTTGATGCAAAACCCGAATGTAAAACCCCCATTAAATTGACGGAAACTGATCACATAGGATGGACCGAGTAATAACGAACGTCGTGTCATGATTTGGCTGAAAAATACGATCTTTAATGACGTGATAGGCCTTTCCCATTTAGACCCGCAAACTGAAATTTTCCTGTATCTGAATTTCGTAAAATTCACAGTTAATTGATTACAAATCGGAATGTTACGTTCAAGGGCTCATATCGAAGCCGACTCGACGACCTAGAACCCCATAAGAGTTTTAATTTGTTTCTATGCTACAAAGATGACAGAAATTGGCTCGGAGTGCGGCTCTGGACTGTAGTCCAGAGCAGCTTGGGTTGTCGATTCTCGTTTTGTAATGCTTTCACTCTGCTGTATGGAAATGTTATAATGCGGAACCCTATACCATAGCGAATATGAAACAGTTAGATAACTAATGAAAGTGATTCCATCCATTTCTACTGTCATTTAATATTTGAATTGTATTTTAAATCAACAGAACACATAGCAGCCCCAAACAGGGATAGAACGTATACCCCATTGTTGTACAATGCATAACTTCCAGTACACCATGGATATTATCGATCCGTCTAATGGGTTGGAAACATAACTGATAAGGCTCAATTTTTCCCAACTATAGCGTCGCCTAATTTTGATCCCAACAGGGTGAAAACTGTGTTGCGAAATGGACATTCAGTTCAGGAACTGAAATTCCAGCAGCGAACACTTAAAATGAAATGACTGTAACTTGCGAACCCGAAACCCGATTGACTTGAAATTAATTTTGTTGAACTTCTGACTGAATTTACTTATTACCTCTTTTATACCTTTTTGCTTAATTATGAATTTATGATTTAATATGAATTTTCTATGTTCATAAGATGCATAACGACTTATAATGCACATAAACTGTTTAGCGGCATGATTCATACTTCTACCCGACTACAAGACCTCTAGTGTTAGTGAATTCGTGTTAATTCTCAGTGTATATTGCATTGTCGAACGTGTGTAGTATTGGTGTGGTTGTGACAAGTACGCCAATGAATAGTGAGTGATTCGTGACAATAAACCATACAGTGAACAGTGAAAGAAATCGTGTTATTGATGCGTACTTGTACATAACTATCCCATACTCATGAATAGCGAAACCTGGGTAAAAAAGGGGAAATCAAAGTGGAAAAGGAGTTGTATTTAGCGAGTTCAGTGATTTAGAGGATGATCATTCGAATATCGACTCTTATATATATTAGGTTGGGCCTAGCGGTCCGGCTGAAAGGGTTATGTCCTGGGCAACAGCGGGCCGTAGTCTCGGGTACGTACGAGACCCTCGTTAAACATGATCCTTCTTTCCACAACTCGATTTCAAAAGTGACTTAGAGACTGACAGGGACACAGATCATACAGTGCATCAGCTGGTGACATATTGATTACCTGCATTTTTCTCCACTGTTATTACTTTCATGTTCTTGTCTTTAGTTATTATTATAATATTGCCATTATGTCGCTCTGACGACCTGAGTATGCATGCTCAGACCTTGAGGAAGAACCAGTTCAGGAGTCAGACCTGCCCTTCGAACTTGCAGAGATTTAGACGGTCGTGCCTCCATTATCTTTACTGCTTTCCATAAACAAACCTTGTATTCGCACTTGGTTAGTAGTTCTTTCCCTTGTTTTGTTGTAAATTGTGAACAATGAAAGTTGATGTAATAATTAGTGATGTAATTCCTTTACTTCTGTACTGTGTTTACTGATTACCATGTAATGCTAGAAGCCGAAGTGTGACTACGGCTGGATTATTCCTTGACCGTAGGAACATGGCTGGCCTTGTCATCCCTCGCATTCCGTATTTTGGGAAGCGGGGCGTGACAACAACTCCACACCAAGATCCGCCACCAGAGTGCCTCGCCTCAAGCCTCCTCGCAACCCTTACCCTCCCGAGGAGATGTCGGTCAGCTCGCCTGTTCCTAGGAATGACCAACACCCCCTCCGTCGACGGGGTCGCGAGGACAAGGATCAAAGCCCTCGCCAAGAGGCAACCGCGTAGCTTCACTGCCCGGTTATCCTTAGCAGGCCTCCTACGGCCCCTCCAGCGCTAAGGATCAAAGCCCTCACCTAGAGGCAGCCGCGCGGCTACCCTGCCTGGCTATCCCTGACCGGTAGCTTCCCTATACCCAACGCCAAGGATCAAAGCCCTCGCAAAGAGCCAACCGCGCAACTTCACTGCCCGGTTATCCTTAGCAGGCCTCCTACGGCCCCTCCAGCGCTAAGGATCAAAGCCCTTATCTAGAGGCAGCCGCACAGCTACCCTGCCCGGCTATCCCTGGCCGGTAGCTCCCATACACACAACACCAGGGATCAAAGCCCCCTCCAAGAGGCAACCGCGCAGTTTCACTGCACGGTTATCCTTAGCAGGCCTCCTACGGACCCTTCAACGCTAAGGATTAAAGCCCTCGTCTAGAGGCAGCCGCGCAGCTACCCTGCCCGGCTATCCCTGGCCGGTAGCTTCCCTACACACAACGCCAGGGATCAAAGCCCTCGCCAAGAGTCACCGGGCAGTAACCCTGCTCGACCCCATCCTTCAGGACAAAAGCCCTCGCCAAGAAGCACTGGGCAGTAACCCTGCCCGGCCCCCGATCCTTAGTAGGCTTCTTGCAGCCCCTCCCGCGCTAAGGATCAAAGTCCTCCCTAGAGGCGGTCGAGCCCGACCCTTGCTCGGCTATCCCCGGCTGGTAGCTTCATACCACAACCGACAGGGATCAAAGCCCTCGCCAAGAGGCACCGGGCAGTAACCCTGCTCGGTCCCCGTCCTGAAGGATCAAAGCCCTCCCTAGAGGCATCCGAGCCCGACCCTTGCTCGGCTATCCCCGGCTGGTAGGTCCCTACCCACGACGCCAGGGATTAAAGCCCTCGCCAAGAGGCACCGAGCAGCTACCCTGCTCGGTCATCCCCGGCTGGTAGGTCCCTACCCATGACGCCAGGTATCAAATCCCTCGCCAAGAGGCACCCAGCAGCTACCCTGCTCGGTCATCCCCGGCTGGTAGCTCCCTACCCACGACGCTAGGGATCAAAGACCTCGCCAAGAGGCACCGAGCGGCTACCCTGCTCGTTCATCCCCGTCTGGTAGCTCCCTACCCACGACGCCATGGATCCAAGCGCTCACCAAGAGGCAGCCGAGCCCGACCCTTGCTCGGCTATCCCCGGCTGGTAGCTCCGTACCCATGACGCCAGGGATCAAAGCCCTCGCCAAGAGGCACCGAGCGGATACCCTGCTCGGTCATCCCCGGCTGGTAACTCCCACCCACGACACCAGGGATCAAATCCCTCGCCAAGTGGCACCGAGGAAAATGATATGGCATGATACACATTAATATATAAGTTCTTAGGAAAATAAGTTTTGTATAAGTTTTGTCGCTATTTGCAATTCATATGTTAATATTGCGGAGACCAATTAGTATATATCATTTGTCGCTGTATTTTAAATTATTTTATTTAAATTTTTGTAAAAGAAAAATGAAGTTACGAATAAATACCATGGTTTTCTCATTCTCACATATGACGTATCAATACCTTTACTTTTAAAATAATTTTTAGAAATTAATTTCCACTTCTGGAAATTCTTGGAATATTAGGATAAATAATAGATAGAATTCCAAATCTACAGTAAAAATTTCATATCAAACCGAATAACGTTTTAGGAGTTGCGTAGTTTTTTATTCACCGTTTTTAAAACCAGAAAACTGCCATTAAGGGTCTTTTTAGAGAGGCAATAACTCTATAATCGTTGATTCAAATTAAGCGTTTTCAGATATTTTAAACATCTGCATCGAAATATATAGATTTTATTAGTTGTAAGTTTTCACTGAAAACTGACGTAAATTATAGAAAACTGCGTTACAATATTAAGCGACGAATCTGGACAGGATCTATCCTGATTCGCACACTATTTTTAAATAGGACATAACTCGAACTCCCGATATCCGTTCGTGACAAAATTTAGATGTGTAGATGTACAATTGATAGAGATATAGTTTCCTATATATTAGATTACTTAGAAACGCATGAAGCAATCCGATATAGGCTTTACAATATAACATATAATTGCTGTCCAGAAATCTGAATTTCAGTTTTAAATGCTGATATTAAAATGATCATAACTAGAGCTTCAGAAATCCAAATCATGCGAATTTTAGTGTTTAGGATAAGTATATGAAAAGACCTACAATTTTCTAATAATCTTTGTAACGTGAAACCTGATGGAAATTGACCCAAACTGTATTTAAAAATATGCGACGGTGTGGGACTGATTCTGATCTGTTTTGATTGACGATACGAAAACGGGTATATCTCCCAAACCGGTAGTCGTATTTCGGAGAGACTAGAACTCACGCATGCAGAACACTTAGATCTATATTTCAGTTTATATTCCAAAATTTATTGACTTGATTGATTAGTCGTACACAACACTTCTTTACAGCATTGTTTATGGTCGTTACTTGAATTATATACTTGCCTCATTTCATGCTATTCGAACATGTATACCTTATTTTTTTTCTGATCTCTGAATTGTTGCATGTACATGAATACATAATTAGATGTTATATGTTTAACATAATCCTATTAAATTCTAGACCTGACCTGACCCGAACCATGAATACAACATGACATGAATACTTGAACTTGACATGAATACTTAAAACGCGACATGAATACTTGATCTTGACATGAACTCGATCTTGACATGAACTCGATCTTGAACACTTGATGTATTCATGGATTCGGATAAGACTTGTAATCTTAACTATAGACTAATATATGCGTGGTGTTGGAGTAGTTTGAGTTGCGAGTCCAATGAAATCTCAAGAGTCCCATGTTAACAATTATGACTACAAGCAATTACGAATACTAATAATCATCAAGGCCCGTGTTTCCTTACTCCTGAATTATAGTCTATTGAGTTCGGAATACTTCAACTCTAGGTTGAAGTCTCGTTACTAACTATCATGAGGGCCTGTGCATCCTTACCCCTAGATTACAGGCTGTTGGGTTCGAGAACACTCTTGAGATTTGGTTAATACTCACATCTTGAACTCACGTTACTTACTTTTACCCTTTTAGAGACCTTTTAGTACACTTACATTCACTTCATATTCACTGTACCGACACTCCATGACCATATTATACTTTTTTGCAATGCTGATATAGTTGACATACACATTACCATGCAACGCTACTATATATTTTACATGTTCATGATTTATATCCATGCTATACCATATATCACATTACACTTTGCATTTCATTTATATATATCACACCATCATTTTGGGGACTTACCGAGCGTTAGTTCACTGACGGACATTCCACCCATCTTTCTTTCTTTCTTAGAATGTTCGTCTGATGGAATTGAGACAGAAGAGATAGAAGTGGTCGAAGAGAAATACAACCAGTTTGCATCACAACCGAACGTCTAGTTTCATTTAGTTTTTTCATTTCATTTCAGTTTATTTATGAATGCCTCTTTATTAAGGCTTATCATGTTATCGTATCTTGATTCAGATATTTTGTCAATTGTGAATCTTGAATATAATAAATCAAAATTGTATTTCATTCTTTTGTTTATTCTTGTTATTTTATGTTGCTTATAGACGCTTAGCGTATTTATTTCGAAAAATGTCCTTCTCGGAATAAATACGCTGCGGACCTCGTCACGTGCCGTCACCATTCTTTTGGGAAGCGGGGCGTGACATCCTCCTCCAAAAGAGAAGATGAAACCCTAAAATAATTATACAGATAGACTTTTAAGCCGATTACAAGGGATGGAAAGAAATATCTTCGAATCTTCCAGATAACCTCAAATTTTCAAGCCTCAACTCCAAAAATATTCGGCTAAACCCGAGTCAAATTCGGCTAAAACTGAATTTTGAAAGCTGTTTGGGCCCCGCTTTGGCGTTCTGACTTGGTTTGATCTGTTGATTCTTTTGGCTCTCTGTTTGGTTGATAAATTTCACCCTTGTATCAATTTCTTCATTAAATTGTCTACATCTAACACACGTAAATACGCCCCTTGTGTACTTTAGCCCTTTAAATTCTATAATATGCATTTGTTAATATAACATACCTGGAGTAGTATTAAATAGACAAAATAAGGTAAATATGGATATATAAATGTGCAATAAATTACACCAATTAAGTTGCCTGTAAATTCTAAGCAGATGCATTTCCCTAATATCTAAGAAAATTTGCCTTTAATATCTTATAAGTTGCTTTTAATATCTACATGGATGCAAGTAATAATATGTTAACAAAATCGATTTTTGTGTAACAGTCAACACGCATCATCGTCTTCCGCTCCAGCAATTGTGCATGACCAAGTATGAGTTGGAGTCAAACTTGTCACCAGTGAGACAAGAAGATCAAATAATGAGGAACAATATCCCGATTGTATGGCACGACGCAATTCAGGACACATCTCAAATATTCAAGGCTTCTTTAGAAGTTAGGATGACTCTTTACCAATTTTCTATTGCGAAACAATTCAACTTCGACTATATAAAGAACGATGGCTCTAGGGTAACAGTGGAATGTTTCCAAAGGAATAAAGGATGCTTATGGAAATTGCATACATCTCATTGTAATTGGAGGTTTAGAGTTAACATATACGTAAGTAATATAAAAGTGTAAATATCGTTGTTTGCAAATTGTTGATTTTTTTAACTGTTAAATTACGCTAAGCTTTACATGTTTTTCATGTGTGAGTAGTGTTTACCGTCAAAAATCGAGACAAACTAGGATAGAACGTTTTGCCTAAATTTGGGGGCAGATGCTATATGTAACATATCCATCCACCCCTACGAAGACACCAAGTTTCTTTATGCCACGATATATCGGAGGTTTGGATGGATGTGATCGATATAGCTGAACTTTTAGATTCCCTTCACGAATGAGGGGTTTATTGATTGTAGGGACGCTTTTTCTTGCAGGTGCTATCCCCGGCAGTTAATTACGTTATCACCAAGCAATAACAACTTTCTCTACTCCAAGTCTATTCCTTCATGTGTCGTGTTATAGATTGTTTATTTTGGGTTGCCCTTAGATTGTATACGGAGACTAATTTATGTCCTCGCCCATAGGGCGCAGATTAGTCCAAATCTGTACATATTAGATTTGGGGGTTTGGGTCCACGTTGGTATTTTTGTTTGCCAACGGGAGTTGAATTTAGGAGACATTTCTCATATCAATGAGGTCCGTCAGTTCACGGGGTATTTAAATTTCATCTAAGGGTCGTTAGTCCTGTTTGAGATTAAGATCAATTTAGAGGGTTTGAGCGTATGGGCTCAATTGTTCATTTGATCGTATATGAAGCATAGGCTTATATACTTAGCATATTTTGGCTAAGTTCCAAACTTTGTCTTGTCATCAGGTGCGCTTGGCACTATAGATGCGCAAGGCATCAGCGCACGTGCATAGCACGGGGTGTGCAAACTTCATATGGTCTGCCATGGGACAGGGATTGGCACTTATGCCCTGACGATGCAAACGTATATGACACGTGGTGAGCATGTCCTCATAAAGGATTTCTTTCAGCTTGCGCGCGGGTGCATATCACGTGGCGAAGCGCATAATGCGAACATCTAAATGAGATGCGCTTAATATTGGGGTGCGATTGTTCCCTTATAAAAAAAAGGGGAGAAAGAAAGAAGAAACGAATTCCCACAGTTTGGCCTCACGCGTTAAACACGTGAGCGCTTATATGCAAAGCATATAAGCGCTGAGAATAAATAACTAAAGACCAAACTGGCCTCACGTGTTAAACACATGAGCGCCTATATGCGAAGCATATAAGCGCTGAAAATAAATAACCAAAACGGCAAATTAGCCTCACGTGTTAAACACGTGAGCGTTCATATGCAACGCATATGAGCGCTAAAAATAAGTAGGTTAAAACCCACACTGGGGTCATGTGTTAAACACGTGAGAATACCTTTCTGAAGCACTAGCTTCGGATAGAATTGAATTCTATATAGGATTAAATTCTATTTTGGGAGAATATTTCCCCTGATCTTTCTAAAAGAAAAGATATTTTCTGTTAAACAGAGGGTCGTTGGATAAAAAATCCAATGGTGATTAAAAAATCATCAAATGATGGAATTAAATTCTATTAGGGAAAAAAATCTCATTGATCTTTCTAAATGAGAAAGATATTCTCTGTTAAACAGAGAGCTGTTGGATCAAAGATCCAGTGGTGATTAAAACTCACCGTTTAATAATTAAAACTCACCGTTTAATAGAATTAAATTCTTTATATGTAAGAATATTTTCTTAATCTTATTAAAAATAAGAAAATATATTCTGTTAAACAGAAATTTACTGGATTAAAGATCCAACGGTGAATAAAATCTCCGAATAATCTTTGAGATCAATTAAAATCAATTGGTATCTCTCAAATGAGAGATTTTCTCAAACTGATCAACAGTTTGCTTTACCTATATAAAAGACCTGAGACTTCAAGTCTCATATAGAGAGAACCCCCCATAAGAATCTGCAAACAAAAAGATTGAAGCTGTAACTGAGAATTTAATTCTCTCGCTGAAGAAAGCCCCGTTCTCCTTTCAAACCCTAGGTAAAGAAAAAGAAGAGATTAAAAATATCTCCTTTGTCTAGTACATATAAAATACAAGGGTTTAACCCTTCAAAAAGAACTTAGTTCTTTCTCTGAATCTAAGATCCACAAGACAAATCTTCCATAAATTGAGAATTTAATTCTCATCGGGAATATTTTGTTCTTCATAACTCAGCATCTAGGGGAAAAAACTAAGTCTGAAGAAAGAAATAAAAAGAAGAAGAAGAAGAAGAAGAAGAAAGAAAGAAAGAAAGAAAGAAAGAAAAGATGGAAGTTACATTCCGAGAATTTAATTCCTCTGAAAATAGGGTTTAACCCTATAAAGAACTTAGTTCTTATAATAAAGAACATAAGAACTTAGTTCCCAAAAACTTGATCCCAGATTTTCAAAACAGAGATCTTGATGATCATCAATGGTCAAAACGCCATTAACAGAAGTTTAACTTCTTTTTAAAAGATAAATAAAGAGTAAATCTCTAAAAGGCTCAGTGCCTCACGTGCTTCCCACATGAGCGCCCAAAAATATAAACTCAGCGTCTCACATGCTTTCCACGTGAGCGTCCAAAAATATAAACTCAGTGCCTCACGTGTTTCCCATGTGAGTGCTCAAAAACAAATGCTCAGCGCCTCACGTGCTTCCCACGTGAGCGCTGTACAAAATGCTTAGCACTATATCTAGTCAAAACGCAAAACGACTAAGTATTTAGCACTGATAGGGTAAAGTCCAGGTCTAAGCACTTCACGTGCTTCCCACGTGAGTGCCAGAGCAACAAATAAGTGCTTAGCACTTCTAGAAAAAGAAAGACTAAAACCGATCCCAAATTGGCTATATCTCTGAAGTTTCTTGCAGCCAATCCCAAATACTCTGTTGTTGGATCTTAATAAAATTTAATGATCCTGAAAATATTTCTTAGTTGATCTTAATCTCAAATAAGACTAGTGTATCCTTAGTTAAAATAAATTGAGCCTAAATACTCATATATTTAAGTTGATAATAATCTAAAAACAGATTAACGGTCCTTAAATAAAATAAAATATTATTTAAACTGATGGAACATACAACTTAAATTCAAACCCCAAATCTAAAATATACGGATTTAGACTAATCCGTGCCCTACGGGTGACGACATAAACTAGTCTCCGTATATAATTCACGGGCAACCAAAATAAACAAAAATACAACACCATATGAGGTGACTTACCGGAGCAGGAGAAAGTTATTATCGCAACGCGATAACATAATTAATTGCAGGGGCCTGCGCCTACAGGGAAGAGCGTCCCCACAATCAAAATCCCCTCGCAAATAAGAGGGAATCTGATAAAATCTGCTATATCGGTCGCATCTATCCAAACTTTCGATATACGGTGCCATAAATCAACTCGGTTTCTTCGGAGAGGTGGATGGATATGTTCAAATAGTATATGCCCCTAAATTCAGGCTAGACGTCTCAACATCTCAGTTCAGCTTTCAGCGGTAAACAGATTATGGCACTCTCAGTAGGACCTCTTCCTCTTTCCACTCCACACTTTGTGTGTCGTGGTTTGAGAACGATATCGTGGTTTGTTGTATTCATGGTTTCCCCTGAATTCAAGGTTCTAAAACTAGGTGCTTCATTTCTATGTAGAATCAATGGCTCTTAACTGCACTGCTTGCAGCAACAACTTCCTCTCCACCCCAGCTGGAGGAGTGATATACGGGCTTAACACGGCCTCCATTTTTTCAATGTCGGTAGGGAAGGTCACACAGGCCATTACCGGGATCTTCTTCGGGACCATGTTCCCACCCGTGAACTTTGGCACCTCAGCGCCACAAGAAGAAACTCCCGGAAGGTCAGTTTTTTATTGGCTGGCAACCGTGATGGCTCCTATCAGCAAGCTGTCAAACTCTAGCTCCTCAGACTTCAATAGGCTGAACAAGAACTTGAAAAGGGCCCGCAAAAAAGCCCATGATACCTGAAGGAGCTACCCCAAAACAGCTAGCCCTCCCTACTCTTACTGTAGGTGAAGCCGATAAAAGTGCTTCCCCTCCCAGACGGTCGGTCTTCGAAAGATTGGCCAGCTTCGCTCCAGCTCCACTAAGAATGTCAGTCTTCCAAAGGTTGACAGTAAGCAAAGCTCCCCAGCAACGCGGGGGCATGATAAAGCAGCTTCTAATACGGAGGCAGTTCCTGCTGCAAGGCATGCTCGACGTCGCTACTGGGGCCGAGTGAGAGAAGCTAGAGGCAACTCCTCCTCTGGGCTCACCCCACCAGCTCTTATGGTAGATATCAACGTTGTTGTTCCAACTAGGAACAGTTTTGACCCAATAAGGAGGGTACGCAACAACTCCCAAAAAGCGGTACTGAAGAAATCACCTCCGCCAGCAGAGGCCCCAGTACAAAAACAGCCGGAGCAGCCTTATCAACGGCTCTCTTCACAAAAACATAAAGTCTGGCAAAAATTCCAGGACTCTATGTGTAATAACCCTAATTTTCCTATATAAATTTTTGTATAATTTTTTCAAAATTGTTTAAAGGGGTATTTATTGCCTGAGAACAAGATAAGTAGTTAATTAGCTCCATAATTACAAGAAGGAACTTGTGGCTCATTGGTAATACCTTGCATTGCTGAACCAAGCCACCAGAGTTCAAATCCCATACCCCACATTATTTTAATATTATTTTGTCTTGAAGTTTTTAGAATACCAACAGTCAACACGTGATAAATCCCCAAAACCCCACTACACCCAATAAAGTAAATGTTCCAGAGGCTACACCAGAAGACTCCCCACCTCCCGACCCATCGACTCGGCCCGACTCGGCCGAGTCCCCAACTGAAAAGTTGGGTCTCTTGGCCTCCCCTACCCCCTGCACACTCCATTTATTTAGATCAGTTCCAGAGAAGCCATAAAGTCCTCTTTACTCCATTTTTAATGCATTTTAACATATTTTTAAATTAAAACCCTTCATCTACCTTAACCCTAGCCTAACCCTATAAATACCAACCCTACACACTACCCCCTCATCCCAAACTCTGAGCCAACTCTCAAGAATTTTCAAGAAAACTTGTGTACTTTGAAAACGAGCAAGAAGCGAAGCTATGACGAATTTTTCGGCGAACTTTCGACGACCATCCTAGGAGCTCCCGACGACGAAACGACGCACCGGCGACTTCTCCCAATCCATCTCCCTCTCCTTGTTGTCCTAAACCCGTAATTCCTATTTCTAACTTCTCTTTTCTATTCTAGAAATACGGAATTATAAAACCCGACGGAATCGGAACAAATCCGATTTCCGATTCGGATTCTTTATAAAACCTCACTTTTCTTTGATACAATCATGCTTAAACCAATTCATGTTGACTATTAAATATTAATCAACTATATTGATCAAGTTTCAAATCAAAAGTAATTGCTATTTCATTTTACCGTATTTTCATTTAAATACCACATAGTTTCAATTCTACATTTAACATCACAAAACTTGCTATACCTTTAAGTAGATCACGAGGTAATGAACTACCTCCTCACACACTCATATACAACATAGCACAATACCCTTGGGAATATAGAATACGGGAAAATGACACATTTTCATATAAATACCATTTACTTAATAAAACTGTTTTCTACAGGATTTAATATTTATACAAATCTTTGCAAAGCGCCGCTATAACCCATTTTGGGGAACCCGTTCGGGATGGTGCGGATTATCGCACATCCTCGGGCTTAGTAATGCGAGATTCAGACCTCCGCAAGAAGCATTCGGTCTCCAAAAATTTAAAATACGACATCTTAAGAAAATAAGATTTTTAAAATATAAAATATATATTAAGATTATTTTTGTATAAATATATGTATAATTATCATTAAAATACCTATTTTGTTATGCTATAAATATTCTACCTTTTTCTAAAAATCACAAGAATCAATTTACCTTAAAATACTATGAATTTCATACAAAACCAATATTACAAATAAATACCAATTATTATGAAAATAGGATATTTTCACTATAACTATCACAATATAAAATCTACATTCATTACAACTCTAAAGACGATTAATAAATATTTGGGGTGTATTTTGAAAACTATACAAGAGTAGTTTTACATAAAACCCCCTCAAGTTCTATAATTTACCCTAAGGACCCTAGTAAATATATGTTTAAACGGGAACAATCTCTTGAGCCTCAGGGAGCCGGAGAAGTGGGTGATTGCCTATCTAAGATAGACAACTTAAAAAACGGTGTTATCAATACGGTAATCGTCTTTAAAAAAGACACAAATCCTGCCGCCCATGTGCAGCGGTTACCGATAACACCAAAACCTAATTCAGGACTTCAATTTCTTTTCTAATTGTCTGACTCAGACTGAGTCTCATTATAATAATCTGACTTGAATATGATTTAAGTACAAACTAAAATTCAATATGAATTCATGAATATATATATTCAATCTATTCAATCTGTATTGACTGAACCGAATCATGGATATACTTCCATTTATATGATTCTCCAGTTACATCCATGATTCTCCAGTTAGATCCATTTACCGATATCATGATTTCGGTAAGTCATCCAATTATACAATCTATATTACAAGGCAATACAAGTTGCAATACAATACAAACAATACAATAAAGACATCGCGGGGTTTAAGGGGTAGATTGGTACGGAAGGTGTTAGAAGCGACACGAGACTGCAAGATTTAAGACACCTAACCTGAATACATTTGTCGTTGTTCCGGGTTGTATAACAGAGCCTTGTACATCTATTTTCCTTGGTCTCTAGCATATAGGGACCCCTCTCGTATACACTGGCATCCTTCTGTACCAAGCTACAAACAACATCGTTAACACAACATCATAACAATATAATACAACTTTAAAAGCTACCTCTTATTCTGTCTATTCTATTCCCTCTTATCTTTGGGACTTACCGAGCGATCTGTTCGCTGACGACATTCTCTTTCTTTCTTTTTTGAATGTCGTCAGGTGATCTGGACACGTCAGAGATCGAGCCCACTGCTGAAGACTTGGACCAATTCAGTGAAGACCCCGAGCTCTAGTTCATTGTACATTTTCCATTCAGTACTTTTCATTTCTGTTATGTCATTGTTTAGGCATTGTTTTTTATCAGTTGTATTTACTTTCCATGTATTGTACAGAAAGAATGTGAATAAATAAAATTGTTGTTTTGATTATATCTTGTCTCTTGTGCTTTTATTTTATATTGCTTAGATTCGCTTAGCATATTTAATTCACAGTAAATACGTAGCGGCCTCATCGCGTCCTCTGCCTGTATACTGGAAAGCGGGGCGTGACAGGTTTTGTTGGTGGCCCATGCAGGTCAGAGCTGTATGAAACTCTATCATGCAGTTCTGTTCTGCGTGGACAACCTAAGCAATATAACACAAGAACCAGCAACTAAAACATTCTTTACAATCATGTTCCTTGAATCCCATCATTTCTTATTCTATCATATACTTTGAATCTGTCCTAACCTAAATTTTTTCATTCAAGGTTATGGATTCCCCAACCAACACAAGCACCAACTTCAACAACACTCCACCTCCACTACCAATCGTACCTACTGTTCCTGCTCCATCCACCGAGCAAATAGTTCTGCTTGAGGCGATCCGCAGCCTCCTAGAGGGACAACAGCAGCTCTTGAACCATCCCGAGACTGAAGCACCTAGGGTAAAGCAATTCAGGGTTTTACACCCCAAACAGTTTTCCGGAAAGGGAAGCCCACTTGAAGCTGAAGAATGGGCACAAAGCATAGAATATGAGCTGGCAGCGGCACAAGTGCCAGATATAGCTTGGGTTCGTGTGTCAAAATTACAGCTCACGGACAATGCACGGAACTGGTGGAAGGCGGAAGAAAGCCTTCTTGATCAGCCCATTGAATGGAAGATTTTTCGCGATAAGTTCGATGCGAAGTACTTCCCTGTGATTGCCAGGTTTGCCATGGAACAACAGTTCATTCATCTACAACAAGGTTCTATGTGGGTCAAGTCAGTAGATAAGTATGACGCTGAGTTCACCATGCTCAGTCGGTAAGATATGTCACAATATTTCAAAATTTTAATATCACATACTACACAGCTAACACAAGACCGTAATAGATTTGCGGCACACTTGATATCGACGGATGAGATCAGAGCCCGTCGATTTCAACAAGGTTTGGACACGGAAATCCAGGATGCACTAGCCACAGGGAAATTTCCAACTCATGAGGTTCTCTGGAAGCTGCCCGCAGTTATGAGGCTGTGATAAAGGCGAGGCTCAGACTCTAATCTGCCGTTTTGAAACGCCCTGCCACTCAAATAGCAGGAGGAGCTTCTTCCAGGACATCGTTTGAACACAGGAGAACTGAAGAAATTTGCCACTACTGCCATAGAAACGGACACTTGTGGAAGGATTGTAGGCGCGCAAAAGGCCTGTGTCTAATTTGTGGCGCATCCAACCACGGAATTGGGAATTGTCCTTATAATAGCAATCCAGCTCACACACACACTAACTACCCGCAGCGGCCAGATATCCAGGCTCCTGCATCTCATTTTGCACTCCCTGCTCTACCACCTGCACAGCCTGCTCACCAATTCCAACAAGCAATGCGGGACATGCCTCGAGGGCAAAGAAACAGGCTCCAAGGATAGAATGTGCCTCCAGCTAGAAGGAATATACCACGGCGACAGACATTCACATTAGCAGCCGTAGAAACCGAGACTGTAGGTCAAAGTAACACCGGTAAGACTTTTTCATATTTTTAAACCCTTGCATCCTCTTGTTATACACTATCAAGTACTTCAGTCATCAAACTTTCCCTTAAATCTGTTACACTTTCCTTTTAAAAATTTCAAGGATGAAATTTTTATAAGGAGGGTAGAATGTAACAACCCTAATTTTCCTATACAAATTTTTGTACAATTTTTTCAAAATTGTTTAAAGGGGTATTTATTGCCTGAGCACAAGATAAGTAATTAATTAGCTCCATAATTACAAGAAGGAGCTTGTGGCTCATTGGTAATACCTTGCATTGCTGAACCAAGACACCAGAGTTCAAATCCCATACCCCACATTATTTTTAATATTATTTTGTTTTGAAGTTTTTAGAATACCAACAGTTAACACGTGATAAATCCCAAAAATCCCACTACACCCAATAAAGTAAATATTCCAGAGGCTACACCAGAAGACTCCCCACCACCCGACCCATCGACTCGGCCCGACTCGGTGGACCGGCCGACTCGGGCCGGCGCCGCCGGCCGGAATCGGCCGGACGACCGAGTCCCCAACTGAAAAGTTGGGTCTCTTGGCCTCCCCTACCCCCCTGCACACTCCATTTATTTAGATCGGTTCCAGAGAAGCCATAAAGTCCCTTTTACTCCATTTTTAATGCATTTTAACATATTTTTACATTTTTTAAATTAAAACCCTTCATCTACCCTAATCCTAGCCTAACCTTATAAATACCAACCCTACACACTACCCCCTCACCCCAAACTCTGAGCCAACTCTCAAGAATTTTCAAGAAAACTTGTGTACTTTGAAAACGAGCAAGAAGCGAAGCTACGGCGAATTTTCCGGCGAACTTCCGACGACCATCCTAGGAGCTCCCGGCGACAAAACGACGCACCGGTGACTCCTTCCGATCCATCTCCCTCTCCTTGTTTTCCTAAACTCGTAAGTCCCATTTCTAACTTCTTTATTATATTCTAGAAATACGAATTATAAAACACGACGGAATCGGAACAAATCCAATTTCTGAGTCGGATTCTTTATAAAACCTCACTTTTCTTTGATACAATCATGCTTAAACCAATTCATGTTGACTATTGAACATTAATCAACCATATTGATCAAGTTTCAAATCAAAAGTAATCGCTATTTCATTTTACCGTATTTTCATTTAAATACCACATAGTTTCAATTCTACATTTAACATCACAAAACTTGCTATACCTTTAAGTAGATCACGAGGCAATAACCTACCTCCTCACACACTCATATGCAACATAGCACAATACCCTTGGGAATATAGAATACGGGAAAACGACACATTTTCATATAAATACTATTTATTTAATAAAACTGTTTTCTAAAGGATTTAGTATTTATACAAATCTTTGCAAAGCGCCGCTACAACCCATTTTTGGGAACCCGTTTGGGATGGTGCGGATTATCGCACATTCTCGGGCTTAGTAGTGCGAGATTCAGACCTCCGCAAGGAGCATTCGGTCTCGAAAGATTTAAAATACGATATCTTAAGAAAATGAGATTTTTAGAATATAAAATATATGTTAAGATTATTTTTGTATAACTATATGTATAATTATCATTAAAATACCTATTTTATTATGATATAAATATTACACCTTTTTCTAAAAATCACAAGAATCAATTTACCTTAAAATACTATGAATTTCATACAAAACCAATATTACAAATAAATACCAATTATTATGAAAATAGGATATTTTCACTAGAAATATCACAATATAAAATCTACATTCATTACAACTCTAAATACGATTAATAAATACTTGGGGTGTATTTTGAAAACTATACAACAGTATTTTTACATAAAACCCCTTCAAGTTCTATAATTTACCCTGAGGACCCTAGTAAATATAGGTTTAAGCGGGATCAATCTTTTGAGCCTCAGGGAGCCGGAGAAGTGGGTGCTTGCCTATCTAAGGTAGACAACTTAACAAACGGTGTTATCAATACGGTAATCGTCTTTGAAAGAGACATAAATCCCGCCGCCCATGTGCAGCGGTTACCGATAACACCAAAACCTAATTCAGGACTTCAATTTCTTTTCAAATTGTCTGACTCAGACCGAGTCTCATTATAATAATCTGACTTGAATATGATTCAAGTACAAACTAAAATTCAATATGAATCCATGAATACATATATTCAATCTATTCAATCTGTATTGAGTGAACTGAACCATGGATATACTTCCATTTATATGATTCTCCGGTTACATCCATGATTCTCCAGTTAGATCCATTTACTGATATCATGGTTTCGGCAAGTCATTCAATTATACAATCTATATTACAAGACAATACAAGTTGCAATACAATACAAACAATACAATAAAGATATCGCGGGGTTTAAGAGGTAGATTGGTACGGAAGGTGTTAGAAGCGGCACGAGACTGCAAGATTTAAGACACCTAACCTGAATACATTTGCCGTTGTTTCGGGTTGTATAACGGAGCCTTGTACTTCCATTTGCCTTAGTCTCTAGCATATAGGGACCTCTCTCGTATACACTTGCATCCTTCTGTACCAAGCTACAAAAAACATCGTTAACACAACATCATAACAATATAATACAACTTTAAAAGCTACTTCTTATTCTGTCTATTCTATTCCCTCTTATCTTTGGGACTTACTGAGCGATCTGTTCGCTGACGACATTCTCTTTCTTTCTTCTTTGAATGTCGTCAGATGATCTGGACACGTCAGAGATCGAGCCCACTGCTGAAGACTTGGACCAATTCAGTGAAGACCCCGAGCTCTAGTTCATTGTACACTTTCCATTCAGTACTTTTTATTTCTGTTATGGCATTGTTTAGGAATTGCTTTTTTATCAGTTGTATTTACTTTCCATGTATTGTACAGAAAGAATGTGAATAAATAAAGTTGCTGTTTTGATTATATCTTATCTCTTGTGCTTTTATTTTATATTGCTTAGATACGCTTAGCGTATTTACTTCACAGTAAATACGTAGCGGCCTCGTCGCGTCCTCTGCCCGTATACTGGGAAGCGGGGCGTGCCACTATTCTTGACGAATATTAGTCTCGTCGACCGAAGAAATCTAAGAGCCGATAAGAAAAATACCGCTCCTCTATCATACAATGGGGGACTTCTTGATTGTAAAGATTTTCCGTTGTGTTTGTAGGAAATTGTAAAGAAATCACAACCAAAAATATTTGACCGCAATCAATAACGGTGTCGGTTGTAGCGCGTTAGTAAGTACGGATCGTCCACAGGGAAAGTGTAATCGTTCGTCTTTTGAAGTAGATGAGTCGAAACTTTAATGAAAAGAAAACAAACAATTCATGATTTATATTTGAATTTCAAGAATTAGAAAATCTAGATCTAATAACAAGAAAAAGATAGAATCAAGAATTGATAGTTTGATGATTTTTCCAACCAAATATCAAGAATCTAAATGAGGCTCGTAGGAATCGATCGGATCTATAGATGTGATGTAATCTTACAATGACGTATTCTTATCCTTCGATGAGTTGATACTAGATCGATGATGATCGATCGAGAATTAGGGATTTCTTGTGAAACTAGGTTTTTATCTTATCCCTTGTTCTTTCGTCGATATCATTCACATTCTAGCCTCTAGTAAATTCAAGAAACGATCGTAGATCCCTAATTTCGAGCGATCACAATCAAGAAAGCATCGCTACGAAACTAGGTCATCGATTCTTGAACTTGCTAGGGTTTACAAAACTCGTAGGACTTAAAAATCGTATTAAGATTTGTTACATCATCATTCTACAATCGTCTCGACGCCTTTACGAGCGGAGTTTTTACTCAAACATCATCACAAGAACTACAATTACAAATTGAGATCGAATCATGATGCAAGAATTAAAAGAAAGCAAGATTAAAGAATTTCACCTTTTATTTATATCAACAATTTCATTACATTCGCTCAAGAACTACAAGAGGAAGAACTCGATCGTCGATTTGGCTTCGCTCGTCTCCGTGGGTCGCGGATCGGCTTGGATCACTTGCCCGATTGAAGATCGGCTCGGCTCCTAAAAGGTTGAAGGCTTCTTGCTTAATTGGCACTCAAGATCTTGAATTTGGAGTGGAATTAGGGTTAGGGTTTCGCACAAGCCTTGTCACTAGACTTGTGGAAGAAGATGATGAAAGAGGGAAAGATTAACTAAAATTGATTCCCTAAAGATTGATTAGCCTTTAACCCTAGGTCTAGGTTCCTATTTATAGATATCCAAACCCTAGATCTAGGTTTTCAAATTCTAGTTTCCCTCCAAAAGTTTGTTGAGGAAATTTGAATTTCCCTCCAAAAGTTAGTTAAAGGAGAAGCTTCTAGGAGAGATTAGTTAGGAGCTTAATTAGGATTAGCCTTGCTTAATCTTCTTTGCTGATCTGGCAGTAGCTTCTGGAGAATTATGGAATTTGACGTAACACAATGAGATGTGGGACCAGAGCTAGGAATTTTGCACTAAAAATAAAGCGCTGACGTGGCAATAATGCGGCGGATCCGCGGCTCAAGCAAGCTCCTGCCGCGGATCCGCGGCTACTTGTGGGCCTTGGGCTTTGATATTTCTGGTACAGTCTTGCGATGTCTCATGGGCCTTCTTTTGATGTATTGATTTGTATTTCTCCATCTGAATGGCTACCAGATCTGAAATGATTTAGTTGGCGTATTTTTGATCAACTCTTTTGCTTTTCTTCCGTATTTCCTGCACAGACTCAAGACAAGTGTTGCGCAAATACAGAAATGATGCGATGCCATGAAATGCGGTTAATTTCCCTTAAAGTGTCGGTTTAAAAGTCTAATACATGAAATCTGATATTTTACGACTGATTTGCTAATATGTGAAATATGAATACCGAACACTTCTAAATGTATGCAAAAGATGGGGAAATTGCCGTGTTAAAAATACATTATTTTTGACTGATCAAATACCCCCAAACTTAATTTCGATCGTCTCGAGCGAATGTTTTATTAAAAAGAGAAGGAGAAAATAAAGAAAGAGAAAAGCTAACTAGCACACTTTCGTAGGCAACACGATTGCACTGAGCACGTGCAACAAGCCTTTAAACCTCTAGGTGTCCCTAGTAGGAGGAGTGTTGTCTCCTGAGGGTTTTCAGCGGATTGCACCCACAAAATCCAATAATAAAAGAAAGATCATGAATATTACATTTAAAGACAAGAATTGTAAAAGAAAAGCCTTGAAAATTAGGGTTTCCAACTAAGCTAGCTTTTCGGTTGTCATGAGCCCTATCTTAATGGTCATGAAAAGATGTCAGAAATCACGTCCTCCCTCAATAAAATATCGTCTTATTCTTCATTCCTATCTTTCTTCCAAACATCGATCATATAACCCTGCGTGTGTGTAAAGGACATCCCTACACCCGGAGAATTCAATTCAAGCTATCATACTCTTGCCCATCAGCCTCAGTACTTTTTAATTAATGAATATTTAGATGAGATTGCTCACACACTTTCATGCGACCGTTAATACTTCTTGAGGTACTAACCGACCGATTACTCATGTGCTTGCTTATTTAGTGTATTTTCCTCGTCTTGCACCACCTTAGGCATAGCAGTGACTCCCAGACCAGTTGGCCTTAGGGCACTAGGTGAAGAAGCACCCTCGCTATACATTTTTTATTGCCCTTGGTGATAACAAAACCAGTGTCCATTTTTCTCACCATTTTATATTTTTTATTCACTTTTCTTTCTTATTTCCTTCATACTTTTGGCTTTAAGACAAGAGCATTTCAAGGTATCCTCTACTATCCCAGGCTTCAAGACGTGTGTAAGTGCGAATAGCAGGGTATCAACGTTCAAAATGTTTGGCTTCCAGAATAGAAACTATTTTTCAGACTTATTTTTATCCTCAGATTAGTGACGTCTTTCATCTTACTAACCCTTGGGACAACGGCTCATAACTACTTATTACTAGTTCGTATAAGAAAACTTCTAATTTTCTTGGTTTTCTTAAATTTTTCTAATCTCATAGATGTAATTGTTCACTATCTAAACTTTCATTATCTTATTTATGTACAAAAAATATTTTTATAGTTTTGAAAATTTTTAAATTTTTATCGGTTTTCAAAAATGTTTTGTGCTTATGCTAATGATATGCAAATGATGCGAAAATAAGCACAAACCTCCCCCAAACTTGTTTTCAACAGTGTCCTCACTGTTGCCATCTGCTAAAGCTCAAAAACCTGTAAGCTTGGGAGGAATTTATTAGTGGGGACAAAATATTTAAGTGAAGAACCTCCCAAAACTTATTTTTGGCTCATCATTTTGTAAAAAATTTCTTTTCAAGAGCCAGAAAAACATACCCCCCCCAAACTTGAGTTATGCAATGTTAATCTTTTAAAATCACAAGTGGGGGTCAAAAATCAGTGGTCGATGCCAAGCTTTGCAAAGACCAAATGTTGACACCAACCATTCAAAAAATTTATCAATACAGTGCTCTTGTTGGTGGAAGAAGAAGTGGGGAAAGGTCAAGTGGTGGAATAGAATGTATGTGCGTCTCGTATTGGAGAGACGATGCAGTGAATGTGATGGATTACTCGCATTCTTATTACAGTTCAAAAGAAGGGGTGGAGGTTCAATTTCAGTGATTGGAAGATGATTCATCTCAACACCCGTGTCATTCAAAAATGCGAGTTCATTAGCGAAGATCTCCTCAAAAGTTCCATCTATACCCCGATGAATAATATCATCACAAAGTGCGGGGTGATCTTCAGACTCTAAAAGCAGTTCATAATCAGTGTTAGTTGTTGACCCGGACATTTCGGTGGAAGAGTCCGTATGTGTATGATACATAGTTGGGTCAAACAACAACATATGAAAAGAGTCAAGATCGGTATCAGGAAGATCATCAAATTCGCTGCTGTCGACATCCATTAAGTCGACAGAACAGACCTGAGCAGTAGGTTCGGAGGGTACACTTCCCAACTTGTAAATGTTCAGCTCTATTGACCTATTCCCGAAAGATAGGGTCATAGAACCATTACGACAGTTGATTATTGCATTGGAAGTGGCCAAAAAGGGGCGACCTAAAATCACCGGAATTTGATTTCGTGGGTTCGCTACAGGCTGTGTATCAATTACAATAAAATCCATAGGGAATATAAATTCCCCGATTTTTATTAACACATCCTCCAGTTCACCCCTAGGTTTGGTGATTGATCGGTCAGCCATCTGGAGAGTGCAATTGGTTGGCTTCAACTCTCCGATCCCTAATTGCTCATAGACTGAGTATGGAAGCAAGTTAATACTAGCGCCAAGGTCTAGTAGAGCACGGTTAATGTGTTTTTCCCCAATAGAAACGGAAATAGTAGGATATCCTGGATCCTTACGTTTCCTCGGTAATTGTTGGGGGAAAGCCGTGTCTATTGTTTTTTCCATGAATATCTTCTTGGGCGCTTGAGTCTTCCTCTTCCTAGTGCACAAGTTCTTAAGAGTTTTTGCATAGGACGGAACTTGTTGGATAGCATCTAGGAGAGGGATGTTGGTGTTTACTTGCTTAAAAATGTTCATAATCTTCTCCATATGTGGACTCGGTGAGTTAGCCCTTAACCGATTAGGATAAGGTGCTTTAGCAATAAGCGCTGGGTCCATCATAGGAGAAGAAAGTGTGTGTGGAACCGATCCCAAAATAGAAGTGGGGATCGTCCGTGGAGGGGTAAAAGAGGTGGGCTGAAGTGGCGAGCCTTTTGGGAAACGAAGAATAGGCTCGGAAGAAGATGGTGGGGTAGAAGAACTGGGGTCAGAAGTAGAAGTGTGTGTGTGAGGAAAGGTCTCAGCCGGGGTGTTATTGATTGATTTTTCTGTATCATCAAACTCTTCCCCAAGGTGATGGTCAAGCACTCTTCCAGATCTCAACGTGATCTCATCCACATGATGTGAATAGCTAGGATTAGGTAAAGGTTGAGCTGGAAGTTTCCCTTTCTCTCTTGCACTCATTTCGGCTTTTAGTTGTGCAATTTGTTCTTCCATCGATTTGATGTTCTCATTTTGAGAGATAATGATCTTCATTACATTCTCAACGGAAGATTGCAAACTTGCCGTCCCTTGGATGGATTGTTTCATGAAAGTATCCAAGGTTTGTGCTAGTGCAGATGTATTATCTGTACCGGTCAATTGCAAAGGACTAGACGGTGCAAAAGTGTTGGCCGGATTTTGAAAGTTTTGTGATTGGAAGGGGTGCTGACTCAATAGAAGTTGTGGTTGCTGTTGTGGTGGATGGACCCTTTGGAAATTGTGTTGGGTTGGAACCGTGTTTTGAGATTGTGATTGGTTCCAAGCAAAGTTAGGGTGATTCCTCCAACCCTGATCATATGTGGAGGAAGATGGATCGTTTCTAGGTCTTTGAAATGCGGCATTGGTATGCTCATGACCTTGAAACGGACACTCTTCCGTCAAGTGAGACGGATCAGAACAACAGCCACATACAGTTTTAGAGAGTGATATTTGACTTAGGGCGGCTGCTAAAAATTTGTTTTCCATATTCTCGAGTTTCTTATTGATGGCTGCAATGTCAGCTCTAACTCCTATGGAAATATCATTGCCATCCCTAGACGATTGACTCACACCCTCCCACTGTAAAGATTTTTCAGCGAAATCTTCTAGAAATTTCCAGGCTTCCCCATCATCTTTAGTTATAAAGTTGCCTTGACACATCGATTCAAGGGACTGTCTTGTGTAAGGAGTAATGTCATCATATATGATTCGGCACAGTTCCCATCTCGGGATGCCGTGATGTGGACATTGGATTAATAGATCCTTGAAACGTTCAAGACATTTTGAAAATGTTTCGTTTGGAAGCTGGGTGAATTGATAGATTTCGCTACGGACTCGAGCTGTCTTTTGATGTGGGTAGAATTTCTTAAGGAATGCTTTGACGAATTCGTCCCAATTTGAAATGGAATGTGCGGTAGTGTTATATAGCCGCTTCTCGGCTAAATCGCACAAAGTGAATGGGAGAAGACGTAGACGGAAAGCATCCACAGAAAGCTGTGAAGTACCCATCATTGCGCATACATTTTCAAATTTCGTGATAAACACGTATGCGTCTTCAGACTCGAGACCGTGAAATTTTGGTAGAAGGTTGATGTATTGGAGTTTTATTTGAAAATTTTCCCGTTGGCTGGTGGAATGGAAAGACAAGTGGAAAGTGGGCCTCGTGTAGGATAACACCTCTCCTGGAGAGAGATGCGAGGTGGATTCTGCGCACCAACGGACGGCGGCAGGGTAGTGGAAAAGAAGTTCGATGGAGATGGATCCATCGATGTGGGTGTGGTGGTGGGTAAAGAAAAGGTAAGTGTAGAAATACCGACTTTAGGGTCGATCGGGGAAACGCGGACTAACGGGCATTAGAAACCCGTGTCCAGCCTATCTTGCACTAAAAAGGGTTAGTACAAGTGGCAGCGTGAATTTATAATTAGGGGAAATGATGAATGCGGTGTTTGTTTTGAAAATTGGACGGATTTTTGAAAATATGATGCAACACAACAAATGCAACACACAAACCCTAATTTCTAGTGGTCACCTAGGTCCGGCTCTAGACCGCTCCTAACTGCCAAAAGACAAGTCGCAGGATAGAATCCTCCACTGCCTCTTTGTCCCCCTGTGGCCGGATAAGTGCCAGGTAAGTGGGAAGGTACTCCACTACGTAAGTAGTGGGCCTAATTAAAAACCACTAGCCTTAGACACACTCGTCTTAGGCACCACAAGAAAACGCGGATAAGCAATAAATTACCCACGGCCTTCTCTTGTCCTAATTGAGCGAGACAGTCCTTAGAGTCATCTCTAGATATTTTTTAATTAATGAGGGTCAATGCGGATGCAAGTTTGTGGTTTTCGGGGCTTAGGAAGGGTAATGAACTCCCCACCTAATTTGGATTTGGTCGTGCCCCTTAATTTCCGTATTAATATGCAAACAACCAAAAATCAAAAACACGCACAAATTTTATTTTGCTTTTGCGGCGCAGCGATTTATTTGCAAAGAAACCTGCAAGAAAGTGTTAATTGGAGTAGACAGAGAAGAAGATAAGAAAGTTAGGGACTCACAGAGGAAAATTGGTGCAGAGAAGATTCCACAGAGGCGCGGAACCGCCGCGGATGAGGCTCTAATGCCGCGGATGGGCGGTCAAAATGACTGTTCACTGCACCAAAATTCTTGACACTGTTCAACTTGAACTCTTCAGCTCTCTGGAAAATTCAGAAATTTTTTTCTCCAGCTCCAATGATTCCAGATTTCCTCGCACAAATCACAACACACGTATTAGGGTTTGTACGAGTTTAGATATAAAAATTATGATGGAATAAATTGTTCAACTCAAATTTCAAAATACGAACTATTAGCGCACGATCCCCGGCAACGGCGCCATTTGATTGTAAAGGACTAGAGTCCAGAGAAAACTCTACCGCCAATAAAAGAATGAGTCCAGAGAAAACTCTACCGCCAACGTCAAAATCCAATGACGAAAGATCTAAACACCCCAAGTCTGGGGGCATAACCGTACATACGGTCTACATGGCTAGCGGCAAAAACGAAAGCCGGGCTTCAGTGAGTCACCGGACCAAAAGAAAGTCCGGACAAAGAAGCCGAACAGCACCAGGAGCAAGAATCCGATACAGGATTCTTGTAACGAATGCTGGAGAAAAAAGATAAAGAAGCTGTGGAGCAAGCTGCTAATATCAAGCAAATGGCTCTTTTATTAAAAGATATGGTTGGAATGATGATCCAACCAGAACCACCGGCTGAAGATCCACCGGTAATTATCGAGTATAACAGAGGAGAAATATCAAATCCTCCCCAGCCTTATCAGCCGCGCGGGAGGAAACAATCTCTAAGGCGACCCTGAATGACTACATTGCTCAGCAAATCAGAGCTCACCAAGCCAATGAAGCCGCCAACCAACTGGTCAAAACCGGACGACCATATCCGGCCTGGTATGATCAAATCAAGTATCCCCGGGATATATGATCCCGAAGTTCCATGTTTACAAAGGGACGGGTAATCCCCACCAGTATGTCGCACAATTCAGAGCTTTGTCTGGCAATACTGAAGGTGATGATAAACTGTTGCTTCGCCAATTCGTCGAAAACTTGTTAGAGATGACTTTTGAATGGTACTCGAAGCTTCCAAATGACTCCATGAAAACCTTCTCTGAAATAAAGCTGCTGTTCACGCAATGGTTCACCAGCGCGAGTGAGCGCACTCTGATTACGACATTGATCAATGCCAGGGTAAATCCGGAAGAAACTTGGGTCCAATACGCGATCCGGTAGCGGAACCTGTGGTCTAAATACGAACAGTGCATCAAAGAGTCTCCAGCTGTGGGTATGTTCATCGGGACCCACGATCATCAATCGACCGTGTCCCAATTCATGACTTTCTTCAAACCCACAATCTTCTAGGTGCTGATAGACAAGTTGGCCCAAATGGATCAGATGGGTTATGGCCCATCCTCCTCAAATAAGGACTCTCGAAATAACAAAGGTAAAGGGAAAGCAGCCTTCGTTGCTAATACACAACAACAACCGAGTGGTCCAAAACCGGCTGCTCGCCAAAATAACGCACGTACACGCTCTTCCTTGGAAGAAAGGCTGGGACATGCATACTCGTTTCCTCACGATAAAACGCGGAGGTTGTTTGAGTTAGCAATGCGAAATAATCTCATCACATTTTCAGACCTACGGCGACCCGCACAACCCGGCGACGTCAACAACCTCAACTACTGCTCCTATCATATGATAATGAGTCACCCAATTGAAGATTACTATATCTTCAAAAATTAGGTCGAGGACCAGTATCAGCAGGGGAAGTTCGCGCTGTCTGATAACTGGAGGGTAAAATCACCCCAAAAGCATGCTCTGAAAAAGGTGGACGCGCAGGGGGCACCATGCTCACTTGTGGAAGAAGCTCCATAGGAAGTAGTTTTTCAGTGAAAACTAAAAGAATACTGAAGGATTAACAAGCATGTCCGGTGATCAAAAGGAAAAGCCCGTTTGAACCCGAAATTATTAAAGGGATGTTGAAACCACATCCCACACCGAAAGTTGTTGACAAGGGAAAAAGCCCCCAAGTCAAGCCGTCAGAGTCTTCTAAGAAAAAAAAGAAGACCAAGAAATCCGTGCAGCCTGCCGAGTATGACGACAAGCGTATAGAGCTTTAGAAATACATAGACGTGCTGGAAAAATATAACCAGAAGGCATGAACTCCAGTCACACTCAAAGAATTCCTTAAGTATATTCTTGAGGACAAAGACAGTGACAATGATGAGGGAAATGATCCATCAGAAGAAGTGGAAGACTATATAGCAAGCTGCCATATGATCTCTCATTCGTCGTTATATTTCGAAGACGCTCCACCAGCGTCCGAAAGTGACATAGAAGAACTAGGGGCAGAATCGGCGCTAAAATCCCCGAAGCTACCAGAAAAGGACCCGATTAAGAGGCTGCTAAACGAAGCCCTTCAAAAGAGCAAAAATGACCAAGAACGCGAGACAGCCATATATGAAAAGGCTAAGAGTCAGCATCTGAATAAAGAAGCTGCGGTGAGAACGAGTCACAAAGCGCTCCGACCAAACCAAAGCACATCTGCAACAAAAAAGAGCAGGATCAAAACCGAGAAGCGGTTCGCCAAAACCTTATCAATGGGGATGAAGCTATCACCTCTCATGATGTACACTCCTGAAGTCCCATATTTCGATGGAGTAGAATTGCATCCAAAATACTGCTTAAATCATCGAAGGGTTGCCCACCCCATCGAGTAATGCAGTACTTTCAAGAAGTGGTGACAAGGATATGTCACCCACCGAAAAACTTCAAGAAGGAGAAGCGTGAAGCTCGCACTCGCCGATGTGAAAGGGGCGAGACGAAAACTCATAAAGAAACAACCGGCAACTGTCATATGCTTGGTACCAGTTCGGAAGGGAAAAAACCTCAAGTTCTCACCTTCGGAAACGATTCCGAGGATGAAATACCCCTCGACTCTTTCTCTAAAGACTCTGCCTTGGGAAACGAAGAGGAGGAGAAGAATTGCGAAAACATTCAGCTGTGTAATCGTACGCTACCTGAGAAGAACTTCGGAACTGCAAACAAAAGTTCGAACAAAAAAGACAAAGGGAAAGAGAAGATACCTGAAGAAATTTCCCTTGATGAAGAAGCAGTCAAAGAGCTCGTCACATAGGACCCGCCTAAGAAAAACAAGGTAGATAACAACGTCCTATCACATTTGAGGAAAATACTCTCGCAGCTAAGCATATTGATCCTCTCCTCCTGTCTAAAGAGACACGAGATCCCTGATTAAGGCATTACAAGAGCCCGATCAGTTCCATACTTTCTTCGCAGAAAAGAAGATGAAAGATGAACTGGCAGAAGTCCACACGGCTGATATCACATTCAGCGATGAAGATCTACTCTTCGGTACATGCAAACATAATCGACCGCTATACGTCACCGGGTATTGCCACGACATCAAGATAGAGAAAATCCTTGTTGACAACGGATCCTCCGTCAATCTGCTCAACGTGAGAGTGCTGAAGGAAATTTGCATGAATGTTCAGCAGCTTTCCCGAGATAAAATTATCATATCTGGGTTCGACTCATAGTCGTTACGGACGCTGTGGTCTGTAATACTTACGCTACGCTTCGGGCTGCTCGTCACTGACATCGAATTCCATGTCATTGACGCCAAAACTTACTACTACGCCCTACTCGGCAGGCCATGGTTACACGAGTACAATAGCATCCCTTCTACACAACATCAGTGTATGAAGTATTTCAAGGATAGCTCGGAGTACACAGTCACATGAGAACTTAATCCGTTCTCGGTAAATGATGTATGGAAGTATGAAGATATGAAGTACTTTCTGCTGGACTACGAGGATACTGAAAGGTGCCATAAGCCGGAGAATAAGCAAAAATCCACGGTCACCATCCCGATCTTTAGAAGCGAAATCGAGGAAGACGAATAAATAGTTTACTCGGGGCAACCTCAAAGGAAAAATAATAAGCCCGGACCATCTACTCCTATTTTAGTCTTTGGCAGCGACTCCGAGGACGAGGCCAATGCACTGTTCTCCGTCCGTTCGTCAATACAAAATTTTGCCGAAGTGGATCAGAGTCTATAAATCATTATGGCTCCCTTCGACACTACAGGGAACTTGATGCGTTCGATACATACAGCATACAAGAACTGCAAACCTTCTACGTGCCTCCCAGGAGAAGAGGTGAAAAAGCGATCCTCTTCTACAAATCTACGGAGACCAGGGTAGAAAAAGAAGTCTGGCATAGTGTCGACCCCACTCTTGACAGGTTCCATCCCATCTGTATGCCAAGATATTATGCAGAGGGATTAAAGAAACTGTTAAAGCATCAAGACGTACCTCTCGAACAAACGGTTTGGCAGACCCAATTCTACAAAAAGATTTGGGATATTCCCGGGACTCAGCGAAAGAAGCCCAATGGGAAAATGGAAACGACTGGTCTGGGATACATTTGGTTGGTCCATGAAACGGGAGCAAATCTACAGCTGCCACGAAAGGCAGTGTCCAAAAACAAAAAAAGACTGGCATGAAAGGCTGCATGAAGCTCTTTGGGCACACCGAATAGCGTTCAAGACGGCCACAAATATAACATCATATGCATTGGTGTTTAGCGCTGAAGCGGTGATCCTATTGGAGATAGAACTCTCCTCTTTACGAGTACCAGTTCAATACGATCTGACAGATGAAGAAAATGCTCATCTTCGGCTCGAGGAGCTTGACGTCCTTGACGAAACCCGCCTTATAGCACAGCAGAATCTGGAGGCTTATAAGACAAGGATGACCCGGTCATATGAAAGACTGACCAAGCCGAGAACATTCCGCCAAGGCGAACTCGTGTTGGTTGTCAAAAGACCGATGATTCCCAATCGTGTAAAGCGGGGAAAGTTCGAGCCAAATTATGAAGGCCTGTACATCATAGGCAAAATCTACCAAAGTGGAGCCTACCTGCTCATGGATATGCATGGAGAACGGCCATTCCGGCCAATAAACGACCAATTCCTCAAAAATACTACGCTTGAAGAGTCATGACTTAAGTCAATGATAGATGACGATACTTGTGTCCGCTCGCTATCTTTCTGAGTCAGAACTTTGATAGTAGTACCAAAAAATATTTGTCCCAAATACGGGAATGATGGACCGTCATGTCCCCAAACTAACACGTTTAGCCCTACGGTGGATCCCCATATTGATCACCGTATATAATCCACATGCATAAACAATTCATAGCTCTCCCAGGTCCTATATAATGCGATCCTTCGAAAAAGATCGGAGCCTACAGCTGATGGTGCGTTACCTCGTGGATCACAAAAAGCGGTATGTCCATAAGCAAATGGGCACGGATGAGAACCCGAAAGGGCGCCGTGGGTAAAAATAGCAGGACTGCCAGCGAGTTTGTGAAAACCCGAAAGGGAGCAAACCCATTAAATAAAAAAATGTGTGTGCACTTGCAAGGTCCTCTCGACCTTGTAAGGAGAAAATACCTGCGTGAGATCCTTACGACTCACAAAGGAGCAACACATTTAGGAATCCACAGGATTCCTAAGGAGAAAATACACTTACGAGATCCTCACGACTCGTAAGGAGAATATACCCTCTGTAAGACTCTCACGACTTATAGAATTTAAAAGCCTTAAATTACAGGGATCTGAACCTGTTCTTAAGCCACCAAAACCCCACAAATTTATGCCCTACAAGTAGTTTGATATCGACTCTTGTATATAATCCATGGGCACGAACAAAATATGTTCCAACTGAGTTCCACCAACGGTGAAAAATATCCCCATATGGTGAACGACAGTTGTAAGTCCTCTCGACTTACAAGGAGAAAATACTCTTGTAAGATCCTTACGACTTACAAGAGAAAACACACTTAGAAATCCCCACGATTCCTAAGGAGAAAACACACCTATGAGATCCTCACGACTTATAGGGAGAAATACCTTTATGAGACCCTTATGGCTCATAAAATAAAAAAACCTTAGTCGACGGGATCTTAACCCTATTTGCTAAGCCACCTTTATCCAAATCAACAAAGGAAAATGATGATCCGCTCCTGGCGACATTTCAGCTGTAGCGATGCTGATGCCAAAATTGGCATCATATTCAAAATCCTCAACTCGCAATTAAAAGTAGCGAGTAAAAAAATGACATAACCGAAATGATTGAGCACCGCGAAAAATAACCGAAATGATTGGGCGATCGCGATTTGCGCGATATAAAAGCTGAAAAGATAGAGTATCGTGGATATAAATAAAAAATACATATAATAAAATAAAAATTTTCTGCCCTGCAGGTCTATACTGACTCTTGTATACAATCCATAGGCACAAATGAAAGAAAGGGAACCATATTTTCCCACCATGATTCGTCAAATGAAGTTCCAGAGCTCGATGGCAACATCTACAGTCTAAAGATCACTTCGACGTTCTTCTTATTCCAGCAGGATGCAGACGCAACTTCATAAAAAAGATCCAAAGGTCAAAGCAAAGATGGAGTAATGGCAAAATCCTAGCTCCAAGTCTTGACGGTACATATACAACCTAGAGACTATCTCGACGTTCCCCCTCATTCCAGTAGGGTGTGAACGCAACTATCAAATGAAATTGGAGCAATGGCATGTTCCTAACTCCAGATCTCGATTGCGATACATACAGTATAGAGATCACACAAATATCTACCTTACTTCAGCGATGAATCAGTACGACATCATCAAAGTAAAAATGAAGTGACGACATATTCCTAGTTTCGGGTCTTGACAGCAATACATACAGAACCTAAAGACCGTTGGAGATCATCCCACCCTAGAAAGGTGCGGTTATGACTCATCGGGGCTTCAAATTAATCCTAATATTAAGTAAAAAGTGCCACGACAAATACCTAACACTTATTCTTTCGACCGTAAAATGGATATTCCAACCTAAAAAGATTACCTGAAGACGTCTTGTCCAGCCTTAGAAGGGATCAGAGACACGACAGTCGCGGGGCTACTCGAGCAGCAACCTAAGGGACTGCATATCTAGAAATATATCAACCAACGCGACGGTACGATGGGCTTAAACCTAGTACCAAAAACTTAACGGACCCCTGTCATAAAGGATTAAGGGTTATCTACTTCCAACGTTAGGGCGAGTTTATCTGTAAACCTAAGGGGGGTAAACTAGATACTCTGAAATGAGTACATAAACTAAAAACTCCGAAATGAGTACATAAACTAGAAACTCCGAAATGAGTGAATAAACTAGAAACTCCGAAATGAGTGAATAGACTAGTTCATGCCAGCTCAGGACAAATAAGAGACAGAGAGGTGCAAGCATAAAAATAGATATCTTTTATTCACAAATCAAAACGAGTAAAAGATACAATCAAAAAAGAGGAATACAACAACAGGGAAAGTCTAACATAGTGATGGTTCAACAAGCTAGACAGATCATTACTTTTCCATCAGATTTCTATCTCAAGTTCCATCAGCTCCGCTAGCTAAGCTCCTACCTGTTCTTGCTACTGTTGATACAAAGAGAATCGACGCTCAAGCTCTTTCTCGGCAGTTTTGTGAGTCTCCACCATTTCTTTCGTAAAGGTGACAACTCTATCGAGAGCCACCACCTCTGTAATAATTTCTTGGAGAGCTCGCCAAATCTCATAGGCCCGAGTGGTTTTAGCTGCAAGCTGGGCTTGGAGATCCCCCAAAACCTTCGAGGCTAGCCCCCTTGTTGGATATATGTATACCCTAAAGGCCATTATATGATAGTGTATGTACTAATGTGTATATATATATATATATTCAGAGGACAGTCTTGTTCGATTTGATAGTATGCTATCTGGTTGCTCTTTATCATATGTTCACTTGATCATGCTTTTACTCATTTGATACATGTTGATAAAGCTCTTAGGATATTTGCTTGACTACTGGGATTATGATGTGGATCATACTAGTGGGACACCTGTAGCTTATAAGCATATCCTTGAAATGTTCCTAGTCGTAGGTATATCGAGACAGGGCATCGATATTCTAGAGTAGACTAGCGTATACCATTCTTGTTCCATATGATGGGCGATGGATGATCCTATATCCATCTGGTGTGGTGACACCAAAGATTGTATACGGGTGCTCAGTGAGACTGGGTACACTGAACGGACCCACCGAGAACTCCTATGTGGTATTATATCATACGTCGGATAGTAGTTCTCAGGTGACACTGGTACATGTTAGTCTGTAGACCCGAGATCGTCATAGAGTCTTGTGTGTCCTCCCACTGTACTTTGATCTCCACCCTACTACGGCTCTACTGAGTCGTACAAATAGGTGGATTTTAGGTACAGTCCTGAGGCATATGGAGGCGATGAGCGATAGGAGGGGTTCGTCTCTCCCGGTATTGGGGGTTGATGTTGCGCTATGCACGATTGGCTATAACAGGAAGTCCCTGGTCAGGGCTACTGAGATATTACTGATAAGTGTTATCAGTAGTTTCTCGATCTGTTGTAGACCATATACCGGCATGACTTATTGAGTTATTGGGGTCGACGTTACCATCCCTAGACTCGATATGCAACATATCTGACGAAGAGATCGGACTGTACGGTAAGTGTTGCCAGTTGGCTCGACAGGAATTTTGACAGGTTCGCTTGTTCTTTTTCTAATCGTTCAATACCCGGGTGGCCGTTACGTTTAGCTGACCGCTTGCGGCTTGTAGGTGTTTGATGTGATCATCACCTACTGCCGGCGTATTGACGAGTCTTAGAGTCCTACACAGGAGTTTCCTGGCTCAGGCTAAACGATATAGTGTACATATGAGATATGTGCGGGAGCTCGATTAAATACGTGTATATGATGCCGTGTTTTAATCGGGCGTTTTCTATTGGTCGGATCGTATGAGATATGACCGGTTTATTAAATCAAGTGTTGATTTAATATTGACTTTTATCTCATTTAAATAAACCTTTTCTTTATAATGGATGCATGGATGTATATATACATGTTGATGTGCATACACACATACATACATGCATTTATATCATGGTTGATGATACAAGAAAGATGGCAATATAAGAATTACATGGAAAGTAAATATCTTTATATATATTAGAATAAGAAAAAGAAAATGATATTAAATCTTGGTTGACTATTCTTCACTTGACCTAAATCAAACCATGGTTTCATTTCATTTGTTATCTTTGTTCTCATTCTAAAATATCTAGATATTTATTAACCATGGTTTGAGATGAAGATATTTATCTTAATATTTATCTTTCTCTCATTATCTTTTATCATTATCTTTTCATTCAAAAGAAACGAGCTCAAGGGTTGCCATCTTCTTCTTCCTCTCTCTAGCTCTCTCTTGAGATTTCTAAGTGAGTGAGGGTAAAAGAAAGAAATGGTTTTTATGTGAGAATACAACCATATCATCATACTACACTTGTCTAGCCTATTGGTGTAGTTTGTTTGCTTCATCTTCATTGTGATCAAGTGGAGCAAGGAGCTTTGAGGAAAGGTACTCCGGGTGGATCAGCTTGGACAAGGAAGAAGCTTGAGCTAGCCGGTTCAACCTCTAGGAGATCCAAGGAGTTGCAAAGGAGGTATACAAAGGTTGTATCTCTCCCCACTTAGTGTTAGACAGTAGCTAGTATATGATACTAGAACTTGTTACTCTAATCATTCTAGTTCGATTCCTAGGTTAGTTTGTTTAACACCTCACAAAATTTTAATATGGCATGTGTGATGCTTGCAAAACCCTAGGTGAGGTGCTAAAGAAACCTTATAGTGGTATCAGAGCCAAGCTAGAATTTTAGATGATATTAGATATCACGAAAACGAAACAAATACGAAAAAATACGGATTTCTGGAAACCCTAGATCTGCTCTCTATCGATTTTTAAACGATCCAGAAAAATCATTTAAACAACTGCATAAGTTAGCATATAACATCACTAGAGCACACAAGAAAAATGGGGACTTTCCATCGGATTTTGGCCGGGCCCTAGGCCTTCAAAACCGAGGAGGCCGGTCGTACCACTCCCAATTTGCCTCGTTTTGCGTGTGTGCTCTGGTGTGTTGGTTTTGGGTTTTCAAGGACTGTTTGCTAAGCTCAATTTTTCATGTGATGACTATTGTGCTTATGGGCTATTTCGTAGTATTTCAGTTCGTACAGAGTTTCAAATCCCACATTATCACCCCCTCTGAAATTTTCAAGTGTTGTAATTTTCCGAAGTTGATTGTATTCGTAAAATCATGCAAGTATTCCTATGGACCCTCTAGAAGACCATATTAACCTTAACTCGATTCTATGCCCACGGAACCGCGATCGAACCTTAAGGTTTTCCATAGTTCCGTGGTGTCATAGGTGAGGCATTGGTTAACCCCTTCTACGGCTGGCCCATAGACACTGCGGCACGTCTTTTGGGTACTTTCAACTTCGCTCAAGTGTTGAGCTCTTGTGGGTGTTTATTGATTCGATCAAAACGTTTAGAATTGTCTTGATTTATGTGAATGTGATAATCGCAAGTGTTGTTGTTTTTCACTTTCTTTTCTGCGGCCGTAAGTGTAGTATGTGGTGTATCGCCAGTTTCGTTGCTATACATCAACGACAATTGGGATACGCATACTTGCTTATGTTGATGACATGTGATATTATGTGTTGCTGAAATATGTTGTACAGGATCGTCGTGATTGAATGGCCGGTTTTTTTTATGTGAGATGAGAGTTTTTATTTTCATTCATGTAAAATTCAATTGTATGTAATATTCTTTTATTTGGGGCACTTACGGGTTGAGGATGATGTCACCATTGTTATATATTATTTACTTTTCCGCATTAGGATAGACCCAAGGAGGGGAGCACAAGTGACCGGGTTCTAGGGTTTAGTGGGAGGTCATCTCGAGGAGTCGAGACCGGGTCTCCTAAACTCTAGAATTGGTAGGGTCACTTTCCGCTCTCGTAGGGGTCTTGGGGTGTGGGCTTGGCCATTCACCGCGACCGTGGAATCCGTATTTTCTATTGATGGCTAAATACTAAATACGGACCTCCTAGATATCCTATATTTTCATATGTACTTCTGCTGTGTATGTTCTGTGATGTGATCACTTTACATGTTGAGATGAATGGTATTATATAAATGATATATAATAAACGCTGCTTATGTTTTACATCCGCGCTAGTCCCGCCCCACTATGCCGTTAGTTAAGTAACCTAATGGTGCATAATAGGACACCGTGACGAATGCGAATGGTATAAACGTACGTTCTATTTTCGTTTCTTTTCTGTGATAGCTTTAGGACTTAAATGATGGGACTACATTAATGAGATTAATGTAAAGAAAAATGAACCTAAAAAGATGTTGCAGAATCAGATTTGAAACCTACTCGGTTTTTTTTATATGAAAAAGCAAGTTTTCAAAGTGCGGAGATTAAGCCCCTCCTTTTAAACCCATTTGATTCTACAACGATATCAAGTTCAAAGCGTTAAAAGTTTTCTTAATACTATCTGCAGCCCTCCGTCATTTTAGGAAGTAGAGTACTTAGTATTCGTGCTGCGTATTTTGACTTTAGTTAAGGCGAAGAGTACAGTAGCTAAGTGATGTCTTCTTACACCGCATATGATGCGGATTAGTTAGGACATTCATATGATTATGTTGACTTTAGTTAAGGGTCATGTGGGTGGGTCTAGTTAATCATGAAATGACGGGAAGAACTTGACTAGTACTTATGATATGTTGACCATAGTTAAGGTCATGAGTGCTAGGGGTAAAAACAATATCGGGAGTTTCAAGAGTTGAAATTTGCAATGAGATTGCATACCTTCTATATGATAGTAAAATCCCGATCCCACTGTGAGCAAGAGTTGCTCCCGGAAGAGTTTTTCACTTTACAATTAGCTAACCCATTAGGTGTCTAGAAAGGTGTCAACGGGGCTACGCCTCTGGGAAAACAAGGTTTATTCTAATTAGGTCTGTGCGAAAGCACGGGGAACCTTCCTCAAAGTACCGGCACTGGCCTGGCTGAACGGTTAGCGAAGTTGTAGAATGTAATTAATCCCGGCTAGTTTTCTTTTTAAAAGGTTTTAAAGAAAATTTGATAAAAACAGTGGGAGATATCGATTAGACAAGATAATAACCAATCTGATCTTTGCAAGAGCTTTAGCTGAGTGTATTCTTTTCTCTCTCTTAATGGCAGATACCTATGACAGGCCTTAAGCTTCTACTAGATAAAAACAAGCTGACCGGACCCAACTACAAAGACTGGATGAGGAACATTAACATTGCTCTCACATATGATAAAGTATCATATGTCCTCACTGCCAAAGCCCCGCCCGTCCCAGGCCCTAAATCTTCTACTGTGGATAAGGAAACCCGCAAAACGTAGGATATTGACTGTGCTACTGCCAAATGCCTCGCGCTTGTATCGATGGACAATACACATCAAAAGCAACACGAGCAGATGGATGTTCAATCCATCTTTCTCCATACAAAGGAACTGTATGGGGAGCAATCTCGGATCTTAAGATACGAAGCATCTTGAAAGTTGTTTTAGATGCGGATGGCTCAAGGCACATCAGTAGGCGATCACGTTTTGAAGATGATAGCTCTTATAGAAGAGCTTGAGGACCTCAGATGGACAATGGATAACGAATAGTATACTGATATTGTTCTACAGTCTCTTCCCTCCACCTTTACTCCATTCATAGTGAACTTCAAGATGCATGACATGGAGAAATCACTACTCGAACTTCTCAATATATTGAGAAGTGCGGAGAGCACGCTGAAAGCAAAGTCCCCCTCTATGCTTGTTGGACAATCTTCCTCTTCCGTCTTAAAAGCCAAAGCCAAGGCCAAGGGAAAGAATAAGAAGAAATTCACCAAACCAAGAGGAGGAATAAAGAAGGCGAAAGGGAAAGACAAATCCAAAGCTGCGGAGTCAGGGAAGGGAGAATGTTTTCACTGCAAAAAGACGGGACACTGGAAGCGGAACTGTACTGAGTACCTTGAACTCAAAAAAAAGAAGCATGGTGATGCTTCAGCTTCAGGTGTGTTCGTGATTGAAAACTGTTTTTCTATTAACTCTGCTTCCTGGGTATTAGATACCGGTTCGGGTTCTCATATTTGCAATTCTGTGCAGGCGTTGAGAAATAACAGAGTTTTGAAGACAGGTGATCATACTCTCCAGGTTGGAAATGGTTCCAATGTACATGCAGTTTCAGTGGGAGAGTATCACCTAGGGTTGCCTTCGGGTTGTATATTGGTTTTGAACCCATGTTATTTTGTACCAAGTATGCTTTGTAATATTATATCCGTTTCTTTGCTAGACAATGAAGGATATCATTTTGCTGTGCAACACAATGCTATGAACATTAGACTTAATAAAGAGTTGATTAGTTGTGGTACACTTAATAACGGGATATACGTCCTTAATCAACACACAGTTTTCAACATTCAACACACAGGTAAAAGAAAATTTTCAGATATAAATGAAGCTTTTCTTTGGCATTGTAGACTTGGTCATATTAATGAAACAAGACTAAACAAGCTTCATAAAGATGGATATTTAAATTCTTTTGAGTATAAATCTTATGCGACTTTCCAGCCTTGTATCAAAGGTAAAATGACCAAAACTCCGTTTACTGGACACGGAGAAAGAGCTACTGAGCTCGTAGGCCTCATACATAGTGATGTATGTGGGCCAATGTCTACATATGTAAGAGGCGGGTTTTCATACTTCATAACTTTTACTGATGATTTCTCAAGATTCGGTCATGTGTTTTTGATAAAGCATAAGTCTGAAACTTTCGAAAAATTCAAGGAGTACAAACTTGAAGTAGAAAACCAAACAGGAATGAGAATCAAGATACTTCGATCAGATCGAGGTGGAGAGTACTTAAGTACTGAGTTCTTGGAATTCCTAAAAGTGAATGGGATTCTCTCTCAGCTCACTCCCCCTTACATACCACATCACAACGGTGTGTCAGAACGGCGAAATCGTACCCATATGGTACGATTTATGATGAGTGATTCTGAGTTACCCCTCTCCTTTTGGGGGCATGCATTGGAGACTGTAGTTTTTCTGTTGAACAAAGTTCCAACTAAGACCGTGTCAACCACTCCATATGAGATATGGCATGGGAAGAGACCATCTCTTAAACGAGTTAAGATTTGGGGTTGTCCGGCTTTTGTCAAAAAGCAGAATCCAGGCAAACTCGAGACACGATCGGTCAAATGTTGATTTGTGGGATATCCAAAACATTCGTTTGGGTATCTATTCTACCACAAGGAGGAACAAAAGGTATTTGTTTCTCAGTATGCCATATTTTTAAAATATGAGATTTTTTCAAATGATGCTGATGGCAATGTGGTAGATCTAGAAGAGGTTCTAGAGACACAAGTTACAAATGACGACTTGGTTGAACCTGAAGTTGCAACAGAATCTTATGAACCTCAGCCACTCCGTAGATCTGGTAGGACTTCTCGCCCACCGGAGAGATACTACGGTTTTCTCATTGATGGTGATAGAGAAGACTGCATCATGGATGATGATGACCCTTCCAGTTTTCAGCAAGCTATCACGAGTGGTGACTCTGTGAAGCGGCTGGATGCTATGGGATCCAAAATGGAGTCCATGTACACCAACAAAGTATGGAATTTGGAGGATGTACCCTATGGGATAAAACCTGTAGGCTGCAAATGGATCTTTAAACGAAAGATCGGTGTAGATGGACAGGTGGAGACCTATAAGGCAAGGTTGGTAGCGAAAGGTTTTCGTCAAAAACCAGGTTTGGACTATGACGAGAATTTCTCTCCGGTAGCCATGCTTAAATCCATTCGGATCCTACTTGCTATTGCTGCTCACTACGACTATGAAATCTGGCAGATGGACGTTAAAACTGCATTTCTAAATGGTGATTTAGATGAATGCGTTTATATGGATCAGCCAGAGGGATTCATTGACAGTGGGAGAAGCGGAAAAGCATGTAAGTTGCTTAAATCCATTTATGGATTAAAACAGGCATCACGGAGTTGGAACATCTGTTTTGATGATGTTATCAAAGAGTTTGATTTCGTTAAAAATCCAGATGAACCTTGTGTTTATAAGAAGACTGTAGGGAGAACTGTCGTATTCCTCGTATTGTACGTGGATGACATTCTTCTGATAGGAAATGACATTCCTATGCTGCAGTCGGTCAAATCATTCTTATCACAAAGGTTCTCCATGAAGGACCTGGATGATGCCACGTACATATTGGGCATACGGATTTATAGGGATAGATCCAAACGGTTATTGGGATTGTCTCAAACCAAGTACATCAACACCATCCTAAAGAGCTTTAGTATGGAAGACTCCAAGCGGGGTGCCTTACCCGCTTGCCACGGAGTCACTCTCTCCAAGGACGATAGCCCAAAGTCCGATGAAGAGAGAGCTCGCATGAGCATTATTCCCTATGCTTCGGCCGTACGATCAATAATGTATGCGATGTTGTGTATACGCCCTGATGTAGCTTATGCACTGAGTGTAGTAAGCAGGTATCAGTCAAACCCAGGGGAGAATCACTGGACTACTGTGAAGAATATTCTTAAGTACTTGCGAAGGACTAAAGAATCGTTCTTGGTGTATGGTAATAGGGATCTCCAAATGGAGGCTTTTACCGATTCGAGCTTCCAGAGTGACAAGGATGACAGCAAGTCTATCTCAGGATTTGCATTTACCCTCAATGGAGGGACGGTAAGTTGGAAGAGTTCCAAATAGGATACCGTTGCAGACTCTACGATGGAAGCTGAGTACATTGCTGCAAATGATGCTGCCAAGGAAGCCGTCTGGATGAGGAAGTTCATCTCGGAGCTAGGAGTAGTTCCAACCATTATTGATCCGGTACTTTTGTATTGTGACAATAATGGGGCTATGGCGTTGGCCAAAGAGACTAGGTCTCATCAGAAGTCCAGACACATCCTGAGGCGATATCATTTGATCCGGGAGATAGTTGATCGCTACGAGATTGATATTAAGAGAGTAGATACAAAGGACAACACTGCGGATCCATTCACCAAGTCCCTCCCTCAGCCGCAGCATGAGCGACTTTTTGAGATGTTGGGTACGAGATACACCAATAATTGGCCTTAGTGCAAGTAGGAGATTGTTGGATATATGTATGCCTTAGAGGCCATTATATGATAGTGTATGTACTGATGTGTGTGTGTGTGTGTGTATTCAGAGGGCAGTCTTGCTCGACATAATAGTATGCTATATGGTTGCTCTTTATCATATGTTCACTTGATCATTCTTTTACTCATTTGATACATGTTGATAAAGCCTTAGGATATTTGCTTGACTAATGGGATTATGATGTGGATCATACTAGTGGGACACCTGTAGTTTATAAGCATATCCTTGAAATGTTTCTAGTCGTAAGTATATCGAGACAGGGCATCGATATTCCAGAGTAGACTAGCGTATACCATTCTTGTTCCATATGATGGGCGATGGATGATCCCATATCCATTTGGTGTGGTGACACCAAAGATTGTATACGGGTGCTCAGTGAGACTGGGTACACTAAACGGACCCTTCGAGAACTCCTATATGGTATTATATCATACGTCAGATAGCAGTTCTCAGGTGACACTGGTACAGGTTAGTCTGTAGACCCGAGATCGTCATAGAGTCTTGTGTGTCCTCCCACTGTACTTTGATCTCCACCCTACTACGGCTCTACTGAGTCGTACAAACAGGTGGATTTTGGGTACAGTCCTGAGGCATATGGAGGCGATGAGCGATAGGAGGGGTTTCATCTCTTCCGGTATTGGGGGTTGATGTTGCGCTATGCACAATTGGTTATAACAGGAAGTCCATGGCCAGGGCTACTGAGATATTACTGATAAGTGTTATCAGTAGTTTCTCGATCTGTTGTAGACCATATACCGGCATGACTTATTGAGTTATTGGGGTCGATGTTACCATCCCTAGACTTGATATGCAACATATCTGACGAAGAGATCGGACTGTACGGTAAGTGTTGCCAGTTGGCTCGACAGGAGTTTTGACAGGTTCGCTTGTTCTTCTTCTGATCGCTTGCGGCTTGTAGGTGTTTGATGTGATCATCACCTACTGCCGGCATATTGACGAGTCTTAGAGTCCCACATAGGAGTTTCCTGGCTCAGGCGAAACGATGTGGTGTGTTGGAGATAGTGCCCTCAGAGTCAATTATTGGATCACAGGCACGTGATTGCAATGATTGAGGGAGGACCTATCCCGGTAGGACAGTCTTACTCGAGATGATAGTATGCTATCTGGTTTACCTTTATCATCGTGTACTGCTTTAGGTGACCTGACATGTCGCTATTACACGTTGATAGAGCCCCTAGGATTCTTGCTTGACTACCAGCAGTATGATGGCGATCATATACGTGGGAGCTGGTAGTCTATAAGCACATCCTTAAAAGGTCCCTAGTCGTAGGAGTTTCGAGACAGGGCATCGATACTCCATTAGTAGACTAGTGTATACAGTCGAGACCCCGACGAGGGGCGGTGGCCGGTCTCACAAGCCACTGGTGTCAGTTGGTTCACCTAAGATGTATACAGGTGCTCATTGGGTTATGAGTACACCGGACAGGACTCGCCGGGAACCTGCTAGTTGGTCTTATACCATATGTCAGATAGCAGTTCCCTGGTGACATGTGTACAGGTTAGTTCATCGACCTGAGGATCGTCATTTGTCTCGTGTGAGTTCCCACTGTGCTTTGATTACTACCCTACCACGGCTCAAAGGAGTCGTGCAAACAGGTTTTAGTTGGGTACAGTCCCGAGCCACATGGAGGCAGTGAGCGGATCTGCAGGGGTTCGTCTCTCCCGGTATTGGGGGTGAGGTCGCGCTGTGTCTAGGAGAGCCATTACGCAAAGCCCTCGGCCGAGGCAGGAGATTTACTGGTAGGTATTCCAGTAGTATCTCAGGGCGTTCTGGGCTACACTCCGACACGACTTGTACCGCTTTTGGGGGTCTGACTTTTACCAACCCCCTAGGCCCGCCATGGGATACTCATAGACGAACGGACCGGACTGTACGGATATTATCACTGACAGGCTCAGTTGGGTGTCGGGGTGAGCTTCCTCATCGACGTCCCTTTTGGTCAATAGCTGGTGGCCCGTCACGTATTGGCTTATACCTCTGACGTGCCAGTGGTTAAATCCACAGCCATAGTATTGACGAGTCTTTAGAGTCCACCACACTTACAGTTACTCAAGCTTTCGGGCGAAACGCTGTAGAGGCCGTATGGAGATATGGCAGGGTCCGATCAGATACGTGCGGTATTGCACGGATCAGGATCGGAAAGTTTGTACTAGTGGCCGTATAGTTATATGGCAGGGTTCGATCTGATACGTGCGGTATTGCACGGATCAGGATCGGACGGATATTACTAGCCGGCTTTGGCTTAAGCCGGTCCTAGTTTAGTACAGTGTAGATTTTGTCTCATTGCATTTGTATCCGGTCGGAATACAGATGCGGGTGTGTATGCACAGTATCGGGGTTTTCCTGTAATTTATTACGGGACCAGTTTTCTGGAGTTGCCAGTTTGTATTCCGTTCCGGCCGGTTTTCCTTTGTTCTTTCCCGGCCGGACTTTTCTGATGGAGGGGGTAATTTGCAGTTTTGCAAATTACATTTGAGGAGGGGGTTTCTTGCATATGTATTTATTATGATAGCATCTTTTTGATACCATTCTTTTCCATCATCATTATATTCTTTTTCCATCACCTTTTCTTGGATTGATTGTGATTTGAAATGGATGATAAGTTGATTTGAGTTTGTAATCATAATGTTTGGGTGTGGTCACCACTTGTGCTCCTACCATCACCTCCCTTCATGCTTCATATTACCTCCTCCACCATTCTGATTTACTTGATAAGTTTTTTCATGAGAGGAAAAAGAAAGAGAGAAGAAGAAGAAGAGAGAGCTTCATTCTTGAGAGTTTCTTTCTTGATCTCATCTTCATGCTAGAAAAATGCAAGCACCATTTTTCTAATCCTTGTTTCCTCCATCATCCTCAATGGCAACAACATAACCCAAGTGAGACACTACACTACACATTCTACAGCATATCTTGAGCATGTCGAGTTGCCGGCTTCATGCCCGAGTTGCCTCGGTATTGAGGCGGGAGCCCGTAAAAGACGCAGGCATTGTGGTGCCCTTTCCGGCGAGGAGGCGACGATGTGGAGGCAAGACTTTCCGCGGGAGATCGGGACGATGACGAGAAGACCGGAGGACTCGGATCACTCGGTATACTTCTCACCCTATCTCTTGATTGCTAGCATTAGGTTAATGGTAAACGATCCGGGTTTTCATTGTCCGCGGTAGCGCCGGTTTCCGAGTAAGGAAAAATTTTAATTCCGCATTTTGGCCTCGAGTACGAGGCCGGGGCGCTGCCGTGGCGCAACATGGTATCAGAGCCACGCCATTAACCTTACCTAGTTTCGTTTGATGTGTTTGCGTTTCCGATCGACCAAAATTTCCAAAAACCGTATTCTTCTAGCACAATCAGTTTCTGTCGAAATTTTTTGGAGTCTAAAAATTTTTCAGGTGGTCTCAGAATGATGTACAGGGAGTTCTAAGAACACTGCAAAAATTTGGTGACACGACTCCTCCGTACGACCGCGGAAGGGCGGCCAAAACCCCCTTTTGGCCGCGCTTCCGCCGCAGGAGTGTGGGTTCGTGTGCTTAGTTTTTTGCAGTGGGCTTATGGGCTTATATTAGGGGTTTTGGAATATTAAAATTGGACCCAGGTTTTCTGTGAGTGCTACAGTTTTGATTGGGGGCCCACTTGTTAATTTTTGGTCAATCGGAAAAATTTTAAACACATTTTTCACAGTATTTACATTATATCTGCGACCGTGAATGTCACTTGATCGGTAAATCCCGTCTAACTGCTATAGCCCGGTTAGACGGATTTGCGAACGTGATTTTCACGTTGATGTTCTATGTTTATGCTGTGTTGTTGCGGATCGGTCGTGGGGGATAGCCTGGATGCAATGCTAGTACAGTTTTGTTGTATTATGTACATTTGATATTGCGGGGCGAGCGTCCGACATGTGGACTGCCGTCACTGCCTGTTTGTATTATTCTTTTGGGGCACGACCTGGTTGCGGTCGATGTACCCGGTGTATGTATATTTTACTTTCTGTACTAGGGTTACCCCGCGGAGGAGTGCACGGATAGCCGGGTTCTAGAAGGCAACAAGCCCGCATCTCATGGCATTGGGACGGAGGGGGCTTCACTCCAGGATTGGCTGGCTATTCGCCGCACTCGTAGGGGGTATAGGATTTCATTGCACAGGCTATCCACACGACCAGGGGAACGTCGGGTTTCAGCAGCGGCTCTGTGAAACCCGGGGCTTCCAGATATCTGTATTGTTCTGTGATGCTATACATTTCTGTGATGTTGCATTTTATTCACGCCTTGAGCGAAATACTATATATTGGTATATATATTAGTAGATGTTGTATATGTTTTACATCCGCGCTAGTCCAGTCCCCGCTCTGCCGTTAGTTAGCTAACCTAACGGGTGATGACGGGACCCAGTGGCAAATGCGGATGGCATATACGTACGTCAGTATATTTTCGTTCTTTTATGGTGTGATCAATTGATGGGACTGCATTGATTTGGATCAATGCAAGTTTAAACAAACCTATTCTGATGTTGTTGGAACATTTTTTCAAAAAAGCTGTTATTGCAAGGACGTTCACTTTTGTTTTGCATCGTGGTATTCATTTGGAATATCCTGCTCCTCAGTCGACGAGGCAAGGGCCGAGATCCCTTCACCGGGAGTGACCCCTTGGACAGAAGTTTGCGTCAGGGCATTAACTTCACTATAGCCGATTACTTTTGCTTTGCATCGTGGTATTCAGTTGGAATATCCTGCACCTCATTCTACGGGGAAAGAGCCGAGATCCCTTCACCGGGAGTGACCTCTTTAGCAAAGGTTTTCGTCACTATATTTTTATAAAAGGCTATGCAGTTCCTTCGACGATATCAAGTTCATTACGTTAAAGGTTTTTCGCCAAAAACCAGTCGTAGCCCTCCGTCATTTCTTACAAGTATTACTTAGTATTCGTGCTGCGTTTGTTGACTGTGTCAAGGCGTAGTGTGCGGTAGCTAAGTAGTGTTTGTTTGCAGCATATTAATGGGATTGGTTAGGACAGTCGTGCGGCCTTGTTGACTGTGTCAAGGGCTCGTACGGGTGGGTTTAATGCAATCCAGGATAATGACGGGTTGAACTTGACTAGGACTCTTTGATTTGTTGACTGTGTCAAGGTCACTTGGGTCCTAGGGGTAAAACTTTCATCGGGAGTTTCAAAAGAACTGAAACTTGCCAGGCATGCGCATACCTTCTGGAGTGTGGTGACTTGAGTGGATTCCGTCAAGTTATCATGCGATGATAGTTGGATCCCGATTCCCACTGATGAGTTGGTTTACTCCTCGGGTGACCCCGACTAATTCTTCTTTCAGGTTTGGAGGAGAATTTGAGGTACAGTGGGAGGTTTCCTGATTAGAAAAAGTGATAACCATTCTGATCTAGGTTAGAGTGCACGCTGAGTGTTTCTTTTCTCTCTCTCTTTGGCAGCGACCATTGACCCGACCCTAAGACTATGACTCAGTGACCAAGTTGACCGAACCTTCTTAACACTGGCTTTTGGATTGTCTGAGTTGCAGACCTCTTTGCCACTCCTACTTTTACCCTTTTCTCCAGGACACCCCGTATTACTACGAACGTCCACTTCCATTGGACAAAACCATCGTATGGTTATATACGAACTCGAAGGACTTCGAGGATGGTTTCTGGTTCTGGAGAAAACGAATAGGATTATTCAGTTGTCTTTTCTTTTCACCTTCTCTCAGGTTGCGAGTACTCCTTGGTTTAGGAGTAGTACACCTATTACGCAAATTGGATAGTCTTCTTCCAAACCATAGGCTGGAGCCGACCGGTAGGGAATGAAGAAAACCAGTTAGCCTAAACGGTGTACAGAAGGTATTAAGTTAAGACAAAGCAAGGGATTAGTAAGAGGGCAAAGTAAGTTGCGACTGCTATTCACGACCAAACCAAGTATTTCTTCGCCAATCCTAAATCACCTTTGTATTTCTCCAGGACACTCCGTATTACTACGAAGATCCCAGTTTATTGGATAATCCATCGTATGGTTATATACGAACTCGAAAGGAACTGGTTCCAGTTCGGGGATAGATCCTAGTTCAGGAGAAATAGGAATAAAGTACATTCAGGTGTCTTTTATCTTCACCTTCTCTCGCGTTGCGAGTGCTCCTAGGATTAGGACAGTACACCCTTTATGCTTTTTGGATAGTCTTCTTCCAAACCATAGGCTGGTGCCGAACGGTAGGGAAGGAAGAAAACCATTTGGCCTAAAGGGGTGTGCAGACGGTATTGACTAAAGACATATAAAGGGATTTGGACAGGTGGCAAAGAATTATACGGTTGTAGTTGTGAATCTGGATAATGGTAGAGGCATTACTAGGAATACCAGGATTCCCCACAGAAACATTTCAATGTTTCAGTTTCACTGTGTAATGTTAAAAGAAAACTGATTTCCCGATTAGATACTTACTCCAGGGTATGTATTTACCAGGTTTGATTCTCACATCTGTATGGTTTTACAGATGATGAGTGGGAGTAAGTTATTGGGAATTGGGTGATCATCCTCATTATATCGCGATTCGTTGTAATCGGTGATGTTTGAGGAGATCATCTGGGCTGTTTGCCGGTCGGCAAATATTTGGTTTTGAATATCCGCTGTTGTGCACCAATTTCAAATTGATATATCTGTACGTCTATTTTCATAGAGTGAGATATACCTTTTGATATTATGTCGATGACATTTACCTATATCAGTGGATGGTTAGGTGAGGAGCATTAAACAGCGGTGTAATTCTTCTTAACCATAAGTACATTTTTCAACCTACGACGCACAGTGAAAGAGTTGTTAGACTCAGCGGACTTATACAGAGTATTGTATGTTGTCCAGTGTCCATTAGGATAGAGGGGATGGTCCTCGTACTATATTCAGTTTACTTATGACTTCTCTAGTTCTTAGACATGTGTTTCGTAGGAACACAGGGTCTAGGTTTTGAGGAGTTATAGGTATTTGAATAGAGTAGAGAACCAGGTGTAGCAAGTATCGGGATTCTTCAAGGTGATCGAAGATGTAGATACTTGTGTATGGTATTCAGTTGATAGTAATGATTAAGAGAAATTGCTTCTCTTTCAGGTTACTCATAATTGGAAGCATTCCTAAGTTGAGTGACGCTGGTCGGCCTCTCTCCATTTAGTTTACATGCACTGGAGATAGCTGCATGATTTGAATCTGGTTAAATTAAATCAGTGCCTCTGGTTCTATATTGGATATAGAACAGTTCATATCTTAACTATGTTAAGGTACGGGGAGTTGTCCGGCTTATGCTTAAAACCAGACACTGGACAACTCAAGGCACGTTTCTGTAATGGCTGTTTGTGGGTTGACCCAGGCTATGACGAGGGTTGATTTTCTACCATCTGGAAGATCAATAGTGATATTGTTCTTGACTCGCCACATTTTATTAAAAATGGATTTTTCAGAAAAAGTAGTGGGAGTATGGTAGAACTGGAAGTGATTCCAGAACCGCAAACGATTACTGAAGATTTAATAAGGAACCTCAAGATTCAATCTGATTTGACATTCCATTGGCCACTCCGCAGATACGGTGGGTAACTTCAGGCACCCGAGAGGTACTCCGGTAGCCTCAAGGACGGTGACAGGGAAGTTCTTGTTTACCCACACTTGCCATTGTTGTTGTTCCAGGCTGCGAGACCCGGTGGGAGGATGAGTATAGCGTCGTTCTAAACTAGCTTTAGAAGTGCACGTCTATATGACTCTGCCAGAGGGTTGTCGTAGTCAGTGGGAGCAGCGGAAGCATTGGTGGACATCAGGCTTATGTCTATTTATAGACTAAAGCAGATATAGCGGAGTTAGATCATCTGTTTCTGATGTGACAGTCATGGGTTTGACGTCATCAGAATAGGGGATGGATCTGTTGAGCAGGTAGTAGGAAGTGATATTCCTATACTACGATCGGTTATACTTTGGTCGTCACACAGTGGTTTCTCCACAAAGGACTTGGACATTATATCAGACATACTGGTTACTAGATCTATGGTTTTGGATCTAGATTTGGGTAGTTTCCCAATCTGGGTACCTTGACAGCATTCTATGAGTATTTAGAATGGACGACTCCAGGCACGGTAGTATACCTGCAGTTGATGGAGTCACCCTCTCTAAAGGTGTCTTATAGACTAAAGAGGAGAGGGATACTCATGATTGGTAGATCACTTGCTTAGGCAATTGAGTCAATCATGAGATGTCAAGTACCACACCAGATGTCGTTCTTGCACTAGATGCAATAAGTTGATATTGATCCAATCCTGGAGAAACAGTCGGAAGCAGTTTTAGAACATAAGTGAATGTTCTAGGGATATGATAACGGCTGCCTCCTTTAGGAGACGGTTATCATTCCAGGCTTCCAAGGTGACATGGACGACAAGGGGGTTGTCAGAGTTATAGTTCTCCCTCTGACGAGGGGCAGTATTTTGGACAGGTGGTCCAAGGCAATACTGAGGGAGGCTTGGCGCAGGATACTGATTAAGTTCGGTTGACGATACAGTCTAAGAAGTTTGGATTTGGAGTTCATTTATGAGCTAGGTCCCATCAGATATCCAGACATATTCTAAGACAGGTATTGCTCATTTCGGGAGATGGTTTTCTCCGCGAACTTGAGATATAGAGAGACATAGAAAGAAACATCACAGCGGATCCACTCACTGAGGCTATTCCTCGAACGCAATAGTTTCGCAAACGAGCTTTGTGAGACTGACTAGTAGAGGAGTTGGGTGTTCGGTATCACACGGGCTGTGAGTATGCGGCATCGCAATAATTAGCTTTGAGTGCAAGTGGGAGATTGTTGGAGATAGTGCCCTCAGAGTCAATTATTGGATCACAGGCACGTGATTGCAATGATTGAGGGAGGACCTATCCCGGTAGGACAGTCTTACTCGAGATGATAGTATGCTATCTGGTTTACCTTTATCATCGTGTACTGCTTTAGGTGACCTGACATGTCGCTATTACACGTTGATAGAGCCCCTAGGATTCTTGCTTGACTACCAGCAGTATGATGGCGATCATATACGTGGGAGCTGGTAGTCTATAAGCACATCCTTAAAAGGTCCCTAGTCGTAGGAGTTTCGAGACAGGGCATCGATACTCCATTAGTAGACTAGTGTATACAGTCGAGACCCCGACGAGGGGCGGTGGCCGGTCTCACAATCCACTGGTGTCAGTTGGTTCACCTAAGATGTATACAGGTGCTCATTGGGTTATGAGTACACCGGACAGGACTCGCCGGGAACCTGCTAGTTGGTCTTATACCAGATGTCAGATAGCAGTTCCCTGGTGACATGTGTACAGGTTAGTTCATCGACCTGAGGATCGTCATTTGTCTCGTGTGAGTTCCCACTGTGCTTTGATTACTACCCTACCACGGCTCAAAGGAGTCGTGCAAACAGGTTTTAGTTGGGTACAGTCCCGAGCCACATGGAGGCAGTGAGCGGATCTGCAGGGGTTCGTCTCTCCCGGTATTGGGGGTGAGGTCGCGCTGTGTCTAGGAGAGCCATTACGCAAAGCCCTCGGCCGAGGCAGGAGATTTACTGGTAGATATTCCAGTAGTATCTCAGGGCGTTCTGGGCTACACTCCGACACGACTTGTACCGCTTTTGGGGGTCTGACTTTTACCAACCTCCTAGGCCCGCCATGCGATACTCATAGACGAACGGACCGGACTGTACGGATATTGTCACTGACAGGCTCAGTTGGGTGTCGGGGTGAGCTTCCTCATCGACGTCCCTTTTGGTCAATAGCTGGTGGCCCGTCACGTATTGGCTTATACCTTTGACGTGCCAGTGGTTAAATCCACAGCCATAGTATTGACGAGTCTTTAGAGTCCACCACACTTACAGTTACTCAAGCTTTCGGGCGAAACGCTGTAGAGGCCGTATGGAGATATGGCAGGGTCCGATCAGATACGTGCGGTATTGCACGGATCAGGATCGGACAGTTTGTACTAGTGGCCGTATAGTTATATGGCAGGGTTCGATCTGATACGTGCGGTATTGCACGGATCAGGATCGGACGGATATTACTAGCCGGCTTTGGCTTAAGCCGGTCCTAGTTTAGTACAGTGTAGATTTTGTCTCATTGCATTTGTATCCGGTCGGAATACAGATGCGGGTGTGTATGCACAGTATCGGGGTTTTCCTGTAATTTATTACGGGACCAGTTTTCTGGAGTTGCCAGTTTGTATTCCGTTCCGGCCGGTTTTCCTTTGTTCTTTCCCGGCCGGACTTTTCTGATGGAGGGGGTAATTTGCAGTTTTGCAAATTACATTTGAGGAGGGGGTTTCTTGCATATGTATTTATTATGATAGCATCTTTTTGATACCATTCTTTTCCATCATCATTATATTCTTTTTCCATCACCTTTTCTTGGATTGATTGTGATTTGAAATGGATGATAAGTTGATTTGAGTTTGTAATCATAATGTTTGGGTGTGGTCACCACTTGTGCTCCTACCATCACCTCCCTTCATGCTTCATATTACCTCCTCCACCATTCTGATTTACTTGATAAGTTTTTTCATGAGAGGAAAAAGAAAGAGAGAAGAAGAAGAAGAGAGAGCTTCATTCTTGAGAGTTTCTTTCTTGATCTCATCTTCATGCTAGAAAAATGCAAGCACCATTTTTCTAATCCTTGTTTCCTCCATCATCCTCAATGGCAACAACATAACCCAAGTGAGACACTACACTACACATTCTACAGCATATCTTGAGCATGTCGAGTTGCCGGCTTCATGCCCGAGTTGCCTCGGTATTGAGGCGGGAGCCCGTAAAAGACGCAGGCATTGTGGTGCCCTTTCCGGCGAGGAGGCGACGATGTGGAGGCAAGACTTTCCGCGGGAGATCGGGACGATGACGAGAAGACCGGAGGACTCGGATCACTCGGTATACTTCTCACCCTATCTCTTGATTGCTAGCATTAGGTTAATGGTAAACGATCCGGGTTTTCATTGTCCGCGGTAGCGCCGGTTTCCGAGTAAGGAAAAATTTTAATTCCGCATTTTGGCCTCGAGTACGAGGCCGGGGCGCTGCCGTAGCGCAACATGGTGTACATATGAGATATGTGCGGGAGCTCGATTAAATACGTGTATATGATGCCGTATTTTAATCGGGCGTTTTCTATTGGTCGGGTTGTATGAGATATGACCGGTTTATTAAATCAAGTGTTGATTTAATATTGACTTTTATCTTATTTAAATAAACCTTTTCTTTATGATGGATGCATGGATGTATATGTACATGTTGATGTGCATACATACATACATACATGCATTTGTATTATGGTTGATGATGCAAGAAAGATGGCAATATAAGAATTACATGGAAAGGCAATATCTTTATATATATTAGAATAAGAAAAAGAAAATGATATTAAATCATGGTTGACTATTCTTCATTTGACCTAAATCAAACCATATTTTCATTTCATTTGTCATCTCTGTTCTCATTCTAAAATATCTAGATATTTATTAACCATGGTTTGAGATGAAGATATTTATCTTGATATTTATCTTTCTCTCATTATCTTTTATCATTATCTTTTCATCCAAAAGAAATGAGCTCAAGGGTTGCCATCTTCTTCTTCTTCTCTCTAGCTCTCTCTTGAGATTTCTAAGTGAGTGAGGGTAAAAGAAAGAAAGGGTTTTTATGTGAGAACACAACTATATCATCATACTACACTTGTCTAGCCCATTGGTGTAGTTTGTTTGCTTCATCTTCATTGTGATCAAGTGGAGCAAGGAGCTTTGAGCAAAGGTACTCCGGGTGGATCATCGTGGACGTGGAAGAAGCTCGAGCTACCCAGTTCAACCTCTAGGAGATCCAAGGAGTTGCAAAGGAGGTCTACAAAGGTTGTATATTTCCCCACTTAGTGTTAGACACTAGCTAGTATATGATACTAGAACTTGTTACTCTAATCATTCTAGTTCGGTTCCTAGGTTAGTTTGTTTAACACCTCACAAAATTTTAACATGGCATGTGTGATGCTTGCAAAACCCTAGGTGAGGTGCTAAAGAAACCCTACACCCCTCTCCGAAAATTTCCGATTGAGCCTTTTCTCACAAGATCGGAGGTTGGCGGCACACCTTTCAATCGATTCATTCAACCTAGACTTCATAGATGAGATGTCCGAAGGAAGGCGTCTACATTCAAATTCATGAAGAGAAGTCTCCACTCGTCGGCAGTAATTAACCTAAGTACGCACCCGCTCTTCGTTATGATAGGTAGCGAGGACGGACAAGAAAGCATTAGTTTCGGCAACAAATTTCTCTGCAATGACCGAAGTACCCGTGCGAAGATCTTCGATAAGAGCAGCTAGTGAATGTAGACTCTGTTTCGCCATCCTTTCAGACATACGTCTGGCGTAAAGACCCGTGGGCATGCAAATATGGGACCCAAATGGATTTAGGGTTGGCAGAACTGCGAGTATGCAAAAAAGATTAGTCGCATCTCCAAATAGGAGATAAGCAAAAGAATACCAACCATATCCGGAAGAAAGAATGATATTGTAACATTTCAGAAAAATAAAATATTATTTTTGGGAAGTTAAATAATTAAAATAATGAATATTATGAATATTTTAATATATGGAGATTAGTTTTAATGTTATGGTATGATCATATACCGATAGATTGGAAAATATTTGGGGAACTAGTATGAATATTGATTTTGAAAGAATTTATGAGATTTAGACATTTTATGAATTATTATATAATTAATTACATACAAGTTTACGTCTAAGCTTGATTAATATCTACTAATTACGCATTAAGCTTAGTTAGGCATATGACATGCACCATGTCATGTTTCAAAACACATTTTTGAATTTCTATGAACCATGGAATCTTGTTTTTCTTTTATATGTATATGGGTTTTTATTGTTTTTGGATTGAAAAAAGAAAAGAAAAGAATAAAGAATGTGGTATGGGCAAGAGAGAGAAGAGAGAGGGAGAGAGAGGGTGAGGGGTTCCTTTGACCATAGCTCATTTTCTTCACTTCATCCTCATCATTCTTCTTCTCCTTTTCTCTCCATGGCTGCCCTCTCCCTCCACCTCCTCACTACACCATCAAATCCACATCAAAACCTTGCATTCCCTTCATTAAAATTGTGCACAAGCTCACTAAAAGCATGGTGGACTAAGCAAGTTTGGATTTTGAGTACTTGGGGCAACTCAAGAATTTTCTTGAGTTGCCAAATGAGATAATTCTTTCACCATTAGCTTAGTAATTGAGTTTCTATAGCTTCTAGTTTAGTTTAGAATCGATACATCAAGGTTTAGTGATCTTGGAAAATTCCAAGATGAAGTTTAGGGAATTCTTGAGTTGTGATGGTTCAAGTGAGTGTAATTGGTGACTACAAACCCCCTTTAGTGTTAAAACCTAGATCAAACCAGAACCTAGGCCATGAAACTTGAGTTTGAAACTTTCCATGTCAGTTTTTGTAAATTGTAATGCCTACAGGAAATCTGGAGTTACCCGAGACTTTTACAGGAAAAACAAGCAACTCTATTGACCTAGGTTGGACACTAGGAGACCATCCTGAGAAGACGAACCCAAACAGAGCACCTAGGGCCGAGCTGGCCGGATTTTGGGCTAATGTCGTCGGGTCTTCTGTGGTATATGGTGTTAGGATTGGTTTTACAGCTCACATACCCCATATACTACCTCACTGTATTGCTTGTTTAGCCTAATTTTACCTGAGACAAAATCTGGAACCTTTTTCTTGTGTTGCTGTTTTGTTTTGTGACTCTTAATGACTTGAATTTTGGATGTTGTGTTTTATCTCGATCGATTGGCGTTTATACGTTGATGTCGAGGGTTATTTGGTTCTTTTACATGCGTAGACCATAGGTTTTAACCTATGTGTGATTCGTGTGCCGTCTTGGTTTTCGTGCGTGATTTCCGTTTACGATACTATGTGTTTATATATGTAGGCACCCTCACGTAGACTTCGGATAATAAGGAGGAGCATGGCGACATCGACTTCGGCAAGTAAGGATCAAGGTGAGTAGATGTATATCTACGAGGGAAGTCGGGTGGATGGCGTATAACACCCCCGCAGTTTCGTAGTGTAGCATGCGATTATGTTATATATATAAATATGCGTATTGTGAGACGTGATTAATTAGCAAGAAAGGCCTTAGGAGACCATGGGTTAGTTTTAGCGTAATTGGAAGAGAGTGCTTTTAGTTTATTTCTTAGTCGCGAAACCCTAGAGTAAAGGTTGACACACACACACGCACACACGTGACATGATTATGGGTGTATATGTTTATATGTGTGTGTGTGTGTGTGTGTGTGTGGATGCGTTGGTACACACACACACACACATACGTATACACGGATGATGAGGATAATATATGATACTTGGAGGTGAGTCGATATGATCGGGCATGATGCCGTGAGATTGCGATATGTGTTTGGGTCGTGATATGAGATATGACATGATATTAAAGCGGATCGTTGGGCGATGTGTTTTCATACACATGAGGATATATATTTGATGATATTGGAATGTACTAGATTTTAGAACGGTACCCCTAATTCATGATTTTACGATAATGATACCATATGCATATGAGGTATATGTGATATTTGACCCGTACCCCGATTTGGGATGCCGTACGATGGATTTTATCGTACAAGGTATATATATGATGATTGATCCACACCCTTTATTTGAGGATGCCGTATTATATATTTTACCGTACGTGACGCTATTGAGGCGGGATCGCCGACTACTAGATATATCGACTCGGACCTTAGGTAGATTTCCTTACCCCTTTCGATTAGTCTCTTAGTTTAGTCCTGTAGTTTATTAGATAGATGTTAGACTGGGCTTGAGTCATACTTATTTTCAAAACTAATGAATCGTGAGTATTTTAAAGACAGGCCGAGGGATACTACGGATTTTTCAAAGGACGTATCTTTTCTCAAAGACCCGTAGCCCCTATTTTTCTAAAACCACGATTCGTGCAATTTCAAACACCAAAAACTGTATGCCTCGTATATAGAACGTGTTTACTATTCACTTTCCGTTATCCTCATGTTCTCATTGCATTGCATGTTTATACATGTGTTTCCTTAACCATCATGATCTCGTTTGTTAGGACACCAACGCCATTACCGATGACACGTATGCTCACGAACACTTGCTTACCGACTCACACACATCATCATCAGTAATTATCATGTCACGTACACTTTAGAAATACTACTTCATTGATATGAATTGCTTGCTGATAGTCCCGATATATCATTACTATGCTAGTTCAGATATCACATTCTTTGCTTAGATACCCATGCATGTATATATATTCATTTGTCATGCAATATTATGGGGCTTTATGCCGGTAATTCACTGTTTATTTACTCTCGAGTTTGGGATTTCGGATTTTCCATGAGATTTCTGGATTTGGAGAAACCGCAAGGATTTTATAAACTCATTATCATTTCTAAAGATAGAAATTTGCGGTTTTCTCGTAATATGATGTGAGAGGTGTCCACCATGAGTTTTCTCGGTTCTTGAGCAGTATCATACACCGGATTCGAGGAGGAAGATGAACCGTCTGCGGGTGCATGGTGGACCCGGTGCGGTACCCCGCGGCAAGATGGTCGCAGATGATTGCGTTGAGCCCGGCAGGGGAGCACTACTAATCGGTTATTTATGATGCGGCGGATATCTGGAGGATACCGACGTAGTCTTGAGATTTGATAATATGGTCCAGTCTGGATTGCCGGAGCCCGAGATATTGAGATTTGATGATATGGGCCAGACTGGATTACCGGAGCTCGAGATATTGAGATTTGACGATATGGGCCAGTCCGGATTGCCGAAGCCCGAGATATTGAGATATTTAGACATTGAGATATTGGGATATATATTTTTTGTCGATGCTTGACACGGATTCTTTGTTGATTCATTGATGATACTTCGGTTTTTACACAAAAATCTCACTGAGATAAGAAAACGGTTTTCTCGTACAAGATGTATTTTACTCTCATTCTCAATACATTCGTACATCATATATGTGACATGTTGCTACCTTAGGCACTGACACGAGCACTTGGTATTATACTTATGTTTAGATGATTACCTTTGCCATTATTAGATGTTTCAGGTTATATTTTTAGGAGGATATTGTTGTATGACCTAGGAGAGAGTCATATATGCGATTTCTTCTCGGTGATGTTTTCTACTCACGAGTTGGCAACTCACCCCCGTTGTGCCACAGTTTCTTGCAGGTTTGGCAGTACAGGTTTCGTTGCGGCTTGCTGGCACACCGCTTCCTTCTGGGTGATTGCTTTGGTAGGTGGGTTCACTTGCATCGTGACCACCGTTGTACTTTTATTTATATTCAGTTGTATCTAGTAAACTCCATCAATCAGACTTGTATTATTTGATAGACTTAGAAGACCAGTGTATATTCTTTCGACCTTAGAGTCGCGCTCTTGTATATTTATGATTCTTTTCTGGTTTTCTTGAGGACGTTGGTTTTCCTGAGGACGTTGGTTTTCCTTCTGAGTTTTGATCCTCGCCCTTCAGCGTTGTATATTATATTGCTTACGTGGTTGTTTCCGCAAATTGGTGAAGAGCCAGCTCCCGCTTGGGGATGCCTTTATTCATTACGTATGTATATTCCTGTTTGTACCCTTTTGGGGTCAGTATTTACAAAGGAAACTCTGCCGAAATTTTTGGGAAAAGACTTGATGCTTTTAAAAATGCTTACTACGACTTTCAAAGTGATTTTATTTGTTAACTTTTAAATAAGTTTTCATTCACTCTATTTTCTTTAAATGGTTTAGATTTCTGGGATTTTGGCTTACTTGAATTAGGTGGGGTCGTATAGACTTCACATGATCCAAGTGCCAGTTGCGTGCCGTTTCGGGTTGTGACATATATGCTGGGGGTATCATGTGCGGGGCCACCATACTAAGTAGGTATGAGAAAGTCTCTTCTGGGGAACGATCTATAATGGAGGACACCAACTCACACAACTCTGGAAATGCCATAAAAAAGAAAAGGTCAGGCATATTGAAAGATTGTTAAATAAAAAGAAAGTAAAATATAAGGTTACCTTCAATACTCTTCCCATCCCGGACCGTAGGGACAACAACATCGAGAATATCCTCTACGTCCTCCAGTGTACCACTGACAACATCTATGGAGTTTGTCGTCAGTTTGTTCACCTCCGTCGAAGGAATCAGAGCCATTACAGACGTCTCTAATATGCGCCGTGGGCTCGAAACAGCGTCCGCTGCAGACGTTCCTGCAAAAAAATGTGTAAGGACGAACGCAATACAAGAGCAATATAAACCATGTGCTAAAAGGATGTGAAAAGATACAGACCAATGTGACAAGGAGCTTGAATTATAGCTTCTTCGAGGCGCTGCTCTTTTCTTGTTAACTATGCCCGCCTGGCTTCGATTGAGGAAATAGCTTTACCCGCTTTTAGAGCGGCTTCATCTTCGGGAGCGGCTGATATTGGTTGTTTCAGAGCCTTTTCCTCTGCCGCCATTAAAGCTACTGGTGGAGCAGTAGAAGGCGGATCAACGTCTCAGAAAGCGACAGGAGGAAAACCTCCCTTCTTAGGGTGTACATTCTCGGTCTCATCCTGTGACCGTTTGAGGGCTTTAGCCAACTGAGCAGCCTTCTTGGAAGACATATTTGGGAAAAGGAGGCCATCATCTGGTTCATGCGTGGGCATAGGCTCATCACAGACAGGAGGCTCAAGCTCGAGCAAGGTGTCAAGTAAATACATGACGGATTTCTTCCTCTTTTGGGGCCTGAGCTAATGCTCGCAGAGGAGCGTTTCCTCCCTCTAGGCACCTTTGGACGGCGTTGCCTGATTTCATTTTCGGGATCCGACTCGGATAATGCCATTGCTTGTGCAGTATTCGGAGTCCCTACGTTGGGTTCAGTGCGAACTGGCATACCAGCAGTATGGGAGGTTGATACCGTTCGAGAAGCCTTCGGGATCACTACCACATTATTGTCCCTCAAAGGGGGACGAACGACCAATCGTGGTCGTAACGGAATGTTGGCGGCATGGGCAGGCACAGGGACCGTTCCCTTATTAATTAAACACAATAATAAGAGCTAAGCTCTATTTAAACACAATGAGGCAGCGCCTCACGTGCTCCCCACGTGAGCGCCGACGCCAGCCTCTTATAAGATTAAATCATACAGCGGCGCCTCACATAAAGTTCACGTGAGCGCCGATGTGCAAAGCACGTGATGCCTATTATATAAGAATTAAACTCTTAGGCGGCACCCACGTGCATAGCACGTGAGCGTCAGCACCCAAAATTAAAGAGAATAGAATTAAATTCTATCAGGGGAAAATATCTCCCTGATCTTTTTAAATAAAAAAGATCTCCTTTGTTAAACAGAGCTGTTGGATCAAAAATCCAATAGTAATTAAAATCATCAAATAATAGAATTAAATTCTATTAGGGGGAAAATATATCCCTAACCTTTTAAATAAAAAAGTTATTCTTTGTTAAACAGAGAGTTGTTGGATCAAAGATCCAATGAGAAAATATTTTCCTAACCTTTCCAAATGAGAAAGATATACTCTAGACCCTTGGATTAAAATCCAATGGTAATTAAAAATCACCGTTTGATAGAATTAAATTCTATCTATGAGAAAATATTTCTCTAATCTTGTTAAAAACAAGAATATATATATTTTGTGAAACAAAAATCATAGGATCAAAGATCCAACGGTGGATAAAATCCTCCAAATAATTTTTGAGGCCAATTAAATCGATTGATATCTCTCAAATTAATTAACAAACTGCCTCTCCTATATAAAGGATCCGAGACTTCAAGTCTCAGGATGAGAGAGGAAGGAGGGAGAACCCCCCATACGCTTCTGCAAAAAAAAAGAGATAGAAACTGCAACCGAGAATTCAATTCTCTTTCAAAGAAGATCTCCTTGTTCTTTCAAACCCTAGGTAAAGAAAAATTAAAGATAAAATGTATCTCTTTTGCCTAACATAAAGAAAACAAGAGTTTAACCCTTCATAAAAAGAACTTAGTTCTTCCTCTGATATGAGATTTGCAAAGCAAACCTCCCCACAAGTTGTGAATTTAATTCTTATCGGGAAGATTTTGTTCTTCAAACTCAAAATCTAGGGGAAAGAACTAGATTAAAAGAAAAAGTGAGAAGAGAACTTATGGTTCTAGGAATTTAATTTCTCTGCAAGCAAGGTTTAACCCCACATAAAAGAACTTAATTCTTATAAAAAAAATAAATATAAAAAGAAACTTAGTTCTCCAATAAAAAAAGAACCCAGATCTTCAAAAATATAGATCTTGGTGATCATTAATGGCTAAAATGCCATTAACAGAGATTTAATCTCTAAAAAGAAAAGGACTTGGCGCCTCACGTGAAACACACGTGAGTACCAAAAAGATTCCCTTAAATAGAACTCAACGCCTCACGTGTTTCCCACATAAGCACCCAAAACAAAAGACCTGACGTCGTACGTGCTTCCCATGTGAGCGCCCAAAACAAAAGAACGCTCAGCGCCTCATGTGCTCACCACGTGAGCGCCATACCAAGTGCTTAGCACTACATATTTAGTTAAAATGACTAAGTGCTTAGCACTGATTGTGCATCGCCCTTGTCTCAGCGCCTTAAGTGCTCCCTACGTGAGAGCCATACCAAGTGCTTAGCACTTTATATTCAGTCAATATGAATAAGTACTCAGCACTGATTAGGTAGCGCCCATGTCTGAGCGCCTCATATGTTTCCCACGTGAGCGCTAGAGCCACAAATAAGTGCTTAGCACTTCTGAATAAAACAAAAATGAAAACCCAAGACCGAGTAGACCTAGCCCAAATTGGCTAAGTCTCTGAAATTTCTTGCAGCTAAGTCCAAATGCTCTGTTATTGGATCTCAACTAAAATTTGATGATCCTAAAATACTGCTAAGTTGATCTTAGTTTCAAATAAGACTAAAGTATCCTTAGTTAAAATAAATTGAGCCCAAATGCTCATATGTTTAAGTTGATCTTAATCTCAAACTAGATTAAAAGTCTTTAAATGAAACAAAAATATTTTTGAACTAAAGAAACATACAACTTAAGTTCAAACCCAAATCTAAAATATATGGATTTGAACTAATCTACGCTCTACAGGCGACGACATAAACTAGTCTCCGTATATAATCCATGGGCAACCAAAACAAATAAAATAACACACGACACGAAATGAACTACTGGAGTATGAGAAAGTTGTTATTGCAATGCATTAACGTAATTAACTACAGGGGTTTACGCCTGCAGGGAAGAGTGTCCCCACAATCAAACACCCCTCACAAATGAGGGGGAATCTGATAAAGTTTGCTACAACGGTCGCATCTATCCAAACCTCCAATATACGGTGCCATAAATCAACTTGGTATCTTCGGAGAAATGGATGGATATGTCCAAATAGCATCTGTCCCTAAATTCAGGCAAGATGTTCAATCCCAGTTCGTCTATGTTTTGGCAGTAAACAGGGACCCTATGCTCGAGAAGCACCTGTCACTCCTCCATGATAATCGGCCTTACCCTATGACGATACCGGCCATTGAAAGGTCCCACAGGCCTCGAAATGTAATCAGGCTCAGGAATCATGAAGAGAGAATCAGTGTTCAGACGCATAAAATGATTAATAACATTATGGGCAGTCTCCAACGAGGAAGCAGGCTCGACCAAAAATGCCTCAAAGGGTACGTCCTGGTTATAACCCAATGGTTGATCAAAACAGTGTGGATTATATCGCATGAATAGAGCGGCATCGTTCAATCGAAACACCAAATATCCAGGCTTGATCGAGTACATGTGCATGATCTCCTTGTGCTTCAAAGCCGGTGCTTCATTCTTCAGCAAGTCAAATAGCTGCCGAGTGGCCCCATTGGCGCAGAAAGAATCCGATCAGTAAAAACCATACCACCCTCATTTGAGTACGGATTGAGCAGTACACGCAGAGCCCCCAACTGAGTCGGATCGAGAGAAGAAGCATCAACTAGTCTCATGATTCATGGGCAAGTATAAGACTCATAGAAACTGGGCTGCTGGTGCACAGCGAATGCGCCCAACACATGTATCTCAATCCAGGACGTGATGCAATGGAGAGAAAAGTTCACGGTGTCTACACCTGGATTTGAAGTCTTGGCAGCAGTGCTTAAGCCATGATACAAGTGAGATAACCCTGCAATGCCAATAGCTATAGTCGTGCTCACTCGGCTATGCGGTGCACGGGGTAGAAGACGGAGGCCCTCATAAAGCGTCGATGCATAGGCATCGTGAACCAACTGCGCCAAAGATTGATGAAACCTATAAAAAATGTCTCCTCATCTATGTCAGGGGTAGCGATCCCGTCAAAAGCTATGGTCGGTGTGCTGGGAATATAAAACTGTGGCAAATCTTCCGCATTGGTTGGAAGTTTACCCAAGCCAAAGCTGAAGGGATTTTCGATCTTTGCAAATTTAGGAGCCTTCTTGGATAGAACATCGCCACGAAGGAAGCGGGTGATGAAATCTTCGAAACTGACCCCCTGCCCTTCAGATGCCACATACAGGCTTTCATAAATGCTCAGTGCCTTAATCAAACCTGGATGCTTGTGTTGAACAACGTTTTCAGTTGTTAGGCCTTCTCGTATAACTAGCACCATGGCGAAAACATACTCATCTGTAGGTAGCAACTCCTCGTAATGTTCTCCCTTGATTGGCAGTCGGCAGTCCGGAAAATTCTTGGAACTTTTCCAGTGAAATAGAAACTTCTCGGTCCCCTAATGGAAACGTATGTATGGGGAGATTCCATCAGTTTATAAAAGCCTTAACCCACTAGACATGGGGAGTATGGTAGTAGAATAGTGACGCATACACCGCCGGTACGGTCTAACTTTTTGTAACCGCGATCATTGAGAGGAGAGAATATATCGAGCCCAAGGAAAGTAGTCTACTGGATGTCGTGGGGCGACGCCTATCTTATAGACCTGCTCCCAGGGTCGAGCCTCGTCTTGGTATATCCAACGCCCCAAGATGTCGATAGCCACCAGGGGTTGATTGGGTATCCCATTGTCGATGGCTCGAGTTGGCCTTCCAGAGTCCAGTTAACCGCCTCAATTGCATAAGCAGTACGTGAACGCTCTGTGAACTGAATTGAGCGGATGGGTTCTGTTGGTACTCCATAAGTAAAGCTACGACGGCCCTTTATAATGTGACCGTACCAGATCCCCCATAAGAGAAGGCTCTTTTCGTCCTTGTCATGTCTCCTAATCATAGCCATTGTTTCCTTATCTGATGGTGACTGTGGGAAAGCAACTTCTGAACAAGTTTAAGGAAAGTAAGGAAGTGGGGCCGTTGTACTCGAAAAAGGACAAAAGAACCATCAATAAAAGGATGTGAGTTCATTTGGTGGAACTACTAACTCCAAAGCTAGTGGACCCCACGAAATTAAAGTGGCGGCTCATCAATAATGAAACATGTGCCCATTATAGGAATCAAAAAGGATTCTCATTAAATGAGCAGTGGAGTTAAAACTCCAAATATCCCCGAAAGGCGGGTTCTTTAAAAAAAAATTCAAATATGGGAAATAGGTATTAAAACCCTGAAACCCTAAAAAAAAAGGAAAATATCCAATAATAGGAAGAGGAAATTAAAGGGAATAAAATAAATCAAACCAGAGCTAAGCTCTGCAAAAAAAAAGGTAAAAAAGAAATGACAGTTGGCTTATCATATAGTTGGAAACTCATTGGTTAAATCTCAGGAATCCCTATAGTTGGAAACTCATTGGTTAAATAATAGAGTCAAATTCTAGAAAACCACATATGTCAAGATTGACAATAGGGTAAAACCCTAAGGAGAGAATCGAAGATTCTCAAGAATGTTTATTAACTCAAATCATTGATATGGACATCAAGATCCATGATCTACATAAAAACAGTTTTTTTAAGATCTCCAAGAGATCGATTCAAGAAAAGAGCCAAGCTTTGTCAAATACGATGGGTTTAAAATCTGAAAAAATACCCAGAAAATGTTAAGAGCAAAACTTTGTTCATAGTCCTTACCAAAAATTGAGGCAGAGTTGACTTTGTTCATAGGAATTTTGAGGGCAGAGATCTAAACCCTGAATGAGAATTAATTCTCAAATAAAGGAAACTCAATGAAGAAGATGAAGAAACGATAGTCACTTCAGGGCCAAAGGCCACATTTATAGGACATGATGGGATCGGTTCAACTTCCCACTCCTCTAGGTGATCCAACGGTGGTAAGATTGACACTGTTGCACTCATGTACAAACCATGTGAGAGCAACATCGGGGGGAATTTATTCCCTTATAAAAAAGGGGAGAAAAGAAAGAAGAAAAGAATTCTCATAGTTTGGCCTCACGTGTTAAACACGTGAGTGCTTATATGCAAAGCATATAAGCGATGAGAATTAATAACTAAAGACCAAACTGGCCTCACGTGTTAAACACATGAGCGCTTATATGCGAAGCATATAAGTGCTGAAAATAAGTAACTAAAAGGGTAAATTAGCTTCATGTGTTAAACACATGAGCATACATATGCAACGCATATGAGCGCTAAAAATAAACAGGTTAAAACCCACACTGGGGTCACATCTTAAACACGTGAGAATACCTTTCTGAAGCACTAGCTTCGGATATAATTGAATTCTATATAGAATTAAATTCTATTTGGGGAGAATATTTCCCCGGGTCTTTCTAAAATGAAAGATATTCTCTGTTAAACAGAGAGCCGTTATATCAAAGAACCAATGGTGATTAAAAACCCATCAAATGATAGAATTAAATTCTTTTAGGGGAAAATATCTCCTTGATCTTTCTAAATGAGAAAGATATTCTCTATTAAACAGAGAGCTGTTGGATCAAAGATCTAGTGGTGATTAAAAATTACCGTTTAACATAATTAAATTCTATATATGGTATAATATTTCCCTAATCTTGTTAAAAAAAAGAAAATATATTCTTGTTGGGGTCAAAATTACACCCCAGTTGACCAAGTAAAAACCCAGGGTCGACCCCAAGCCAAGTGGGCCCAAGCCTAGGTCAATGGGACCGACCCCATGACAAAAGGAATGAAGCCATAAATTGGTTTAATGTAATTCTTTTTCTTATATATATGCATAGAAATAAATGTATGTAAAATAAAAAAAAAGCCAAAATTTTGTAAACCCCATGGCTTATGTGCAAAAAGAGATGAGCACATAAGGCATGGGGTGGCTTAAGTGCCATTTGGCAAAGCCCAAGGGGTTATATGTAAAGTGTGTAGTCTATAAAGGCAACATGATGAAAAAATCAATATAACCTTTTTCTCTCTCCAAAAAAACTGGGGTTTGTACCTTCTCCTCCTACCTCAAGGTTCTAAACCTTCTTCTTTTCTTTTGAATTAAATCAAGAGTTTAACCCTTCATTTTTCAAAAATAAATAGTTTTTCACCATAAAACTCTTGAAGGGGATCTTGGATCTGCCATCAAATCCCTAAAAGGAGAGATTTTAAGTCTCACCTCCCCCTTTTCCCCCAAGATCCAGCCAACAGAGAGGAAGAAGAAGGATACCCATCTCCAAAAATCCCATTCCAGGAGGATCCAAGGCTCAAAAAAAGATCCAAAGATTTCGAGGAGTTTAACTCCATTCAAGATCTGTTGGAGTTTAACTCCATAAATCAACCCCCTTTTTAGGAGTTTAACTCCAAATCTATACATAATCCATGTTAGGAGTTCAACTCCAAAGCCCCCTTGGGAGTTCAACTCCTAACACAGGGGCTAACCCCTTTTCCCGCTGGTGTTCCGGCGGTTGCGTGCAGCGCACGTAATCTGCGGGCGCCCAGCGGTCGCATGCAGGGCACGTGATCCGCGGACGCTAAATGCCCACATGCGCCTCACGCGACCTGCTGGCGCCCAGCTCACATGACCCGCTGGCACCCAGCCTCTTGCGTGCAGCTCATGTGACCCACTGGCGCCCAGCGGCCGCGTGCTGCGCACGTGACCCGTGGGCGCCCAGCGTCCACGCGCCTGGCACGTGACCCGCGGGCGCCTAGCGCCCACGCGCCAGTGTCACGCCCTGCTTCCCAATATATGGGGTAGGGACGTGGCGAGGCCCGCTACGTATTTACTCAGAATTAAACACACTAAGCGTATCTAAGCAATATAAAATGAAATGTACACAAGAGACAAGATGTAAATGAACATCAACTTTATTTATTAAACATTCTTTTTACAATACAGTAGAAATGTAAATACATGGAATGAAAGCGATGCCTAAACAGTGGCATAACAGAAATGAAAATATATACAAGAAAACTAGAGCTCTGGGTCGAAGGCTATCTGATCCAAGTCCTCGCTGGTGGGTTCTGTCTCCAGAAGGTCCGATCCACCTGACAACATTCTACAGAAAGAATAAAAGGAATGTCGTCCGCGAAAAATCGCTCGGTAAGTCCCAAAGAATAGGTGGAGACAGAATAGACAGGAGGAGAATGTAACTTTTAAAGTTGTATTATATTGTTAACGCTGTTGTTTGTAGCTTGGTACAGAAAATGCCAGTGTATACGAGAGGAGTCCCACTATTCCGGAGACTAAGGTATACGGAGCACAATGAACCGTTCAGCCACGGTACAACGACAATGGAGATTCAGGTTAGGTGTATTATGGTTATAGTCTCGTATCACTTTTAACACTTTCCGTACCAATCTACCCCTTATAAACCCCACGATGTCTTAATTGTATTGTTTGTATTGTTTGTTATATAGATGGATGACTTGTTGAAACCATGATATCAGTAAATGGAATGGATATAAATAGAGAGTCATGTAAACGGAATATATCCATGGTTTGGTTCGGTTCAGTCAAGATAGATTGATATAGATTGAATAGACGGATTCATAGATTCATGTTGTATTGTAGTTATATGCTTGAATCAAATTCAAGTCAGATTGATCAGATTGAGACTCAGTCTGAGTCATACACTTTAAAAAGTACTTGAAATCCTGAATTTAATTTTGTTGTTATCGGTAACTGCTGCACATGGACGACATGATTTGTGTCTTTTTCCAAGACAATTACCATGTTGATAACACCGTTTGCTAGATTGTCTATCTTAAATTGGTAAGAACCTATATCTCTGGCTCCCTGAGGCTCAAGAGACTGGTCTCGCTTAAACCTATGTTTACTAGGGTCCTTATTGTAATTTAGTATAACTTGAGGGGGTTTTATGTAAAAATAGTTTTGGCATAATTTCAAAATACACCTCAAGTATTTAATTATCGTCTTTAGGGTTTTCATAGATGTATATTTTATAGATGTGAAATTTCTAGTGAGTAGAACCTAATTTCATAATATATGGTATTTTATTAAAATATTGGAATTGTGTAGTATTTGTATGGTATTTTCATGTAATAGTGATTCTTTTGATTTAGAAAACTTAGAATATTTATATAATTAAAATAGACATTTTGATAATAGATATATATATTTAATGAAAATAATTTATTTATTTTCTTGTAGAAATCTCATTTTCTAAAGAAAAATGCATAAAAATTCCATCGAGAGCGAATGCTCCTTTCGAAGGCCTGCATCTCGCCCTACTAGGCCCGAGGATGTGCGATAATCTACACCATCCCAAACGGGGTCCCCAAAAGTGGGTTGTAGAGGTGTAATTGCATGGAAATGTTTAATACATCTTTCTATAGAAATGGTTTTATAAGTTGATGGCATTTATTTGCAAAGTCGTTTTATCCCAAGAATAAATTCCCAAAACTTCATTGTGCTATGATAGAGATGTGTGTTGTGATGAGGTAGGTTATTACCTCGTGAACTATCTTAAGGTAATATGTTGTTTATGTCGGAAACTAAAGTATGTGGTATTTTACTGTAAAACTGCGATAAAAATTGCAATATGAATTATTTTGATGTGAAACTTGTTTAATATGTTTATTAATGTTTATTGAACATGATATGAAAGTTTGGTATTTTCTTGATTAAGAAAAGTTGAGTTTTGAAGAAAAACCAAATCGGAAGTCGGATTAACTCCGCTTCCGTCCGGTTTTAGAAATTGAAGTTTTTAGAATAGAAGATGAGAGGGGGAAGATGGGAATTACTGGCTTTAATGAGAGGGGAGAGATAGGAGAAGGATTGGGAAGCGTCGGGACGTCGTTTAGACGTCGGAATTTCCTTGGATAGTCGCCGGAACTTCGTCGGAGTTTCGCCCTTCGCTAACTCCACTTGTACACAATTAGGACTTGAAAGTTTTTGAGAGTTTTGGCAGGGAATTGTGAGTGAGGAGGGGTGAAATGAGGTGTGGTATTTATAGGAAAAATTAGGGTTTAGAATGCATTTAAAATATGCATTAAAATTGGATTTAAATGGCATTTTATTGCACTCTGGATAAATTCAGAGTAAACAAGCAATATGGGGTTAGTGGGGTAGGCGAGGGGTTGCAAAGGTTAAAGTTTGGGGGGCTTTAGCCACGGTTGGCCCGGTGGTACCGGCCAAATGGAGCTTTTCGCCGGGCCAACATCGACGGAGGGGGGTGGGTTTTGGTGCCACGTGTCATGTCGCTTGGTTTTCTTCAGTGCACATGTTTAAATATTCTGTGTCTCTTCAGTTTACATGTAGTGCACGTGCAAACTCTTGGGTTTCTAAAAAGATTAAAAGAAATTTTAATAAAAATTTAATGCGGCTGATGGGATTTGAACTCGGGTACTATGTATCAGCAGTGTAAGCTCTTACCAATGAGCTACAAGCCCCTTCTTGCTGTTCTAAAGCAAAACAAATTCTTATAGCATTCACAGGAATTGTAAATACCCCAATTGTACATTAACTTTTAAACAATTTTATGTACTTTGAAATTGGAGTTGTTACAACCAGGTATGTGATCCGCGGGCGCCAAGCGCCCATGCACCAAGCACGTGACCCGTGGGTGCCCAGCACCCACGTGCCATGCACGTGTTTTTAAGACGCTCCTCACCCTTCATTTTTCGCGCACTCCACACCAGAAACACGTCCCCCGTTAGGAAAATTTTTCTAACGGGGCGCTGCCCCGCACCTCGCAAGGGGGATACTAGCCCCCTTGACCCCCCAGCCTGCTATCCGGGTAGCGGGACCCCCGTAAACACTGCGAGGCCCTCGATATATCCAAAACCCCCTTTCAAAACACAATACACGCACACTGTACATTGAGTTCGCATGACCAATTTGACCAGTCAATCGGAGGTTCCTTCGCTCCAAAGGCGAGGGGTAATTAACGGCAGCTTAGTCCATGGCTGCCGAAGATTCGGATCCCAAAAATCAATAAACCCCCGCCTACCTTAGGCAAGGGGGAATCTGTAGTATGCCTGACAAGCGACGCGTATTCCCATCTCAATGGGGTGACGAAAAACACCCTACAGATTCTGGCACGCCTGGTGGGACCTTTTTCTCCTCCCATATCTCGGGTCAAGTGTTCATGCGAACTCATTTAACATATATGCCGATGTTTGTACTGAAATAATGTTTTTTCCGTGCAGCAATCAACTTTCAACGACGATGTCTTCTAAGATAAATTCAGCCGCCGACGCGACCCCGATCTCGTACGTGGTCAAGATCAATGCCCGCGTGGTTCTCCCTGCCAGTCTCAGCCGGCAATGGGAGGAGCCACCCGGTCAATTTGGTTCCGTCATCATCTACCCTGCTGGAAGCGCTCATCTGGCGGAGGTCACGACAAACCAAGAGGCCAAACCGACCTCAATGGGCAGGAGGCTAAAGGTTGTGGTCGCCAAAGCATCCCACCCCAAATGCAAATCTGTATTCGAACGACTCTCCACTGTTCCAACTGGGGGAAAGGCCGTCAACACCAATGGGGCCACAAAGCAGCTCCAGCAAGCTCAGATGGTGCCCTTGACAATCGCACGAACGGGAATCTTCTCTGGCCTCTCTGTCAATCGGTCTACGGCGTCTTCGCGAAGAGCCGAAGTCTGCCAAGTGCTTAAAATAGAAAAGTTATGGCAGAAGCGGCTCAAGTATCGAGCCAACAAGAGGGCCAGGACTTCGGCCATATAGAATCTTGTGAGTTTCCAAGAGTAGGGTTACTCTGCGACGACGGCTGAGTCGACCGTAAAAGTCAGCAATTCTTTCGAACCTCTGAAGTGGGTTCAGAAAAACGCCATGACCGTCAGAATTAAGAAGACGGCGGTCCGAACGATGTTGCAAAAAGACGTGTCCTAGCCCCGTCAGAGAAAGCATGACACTATCTCTTCAAGTGTCTATCAGGCGCTCTGTGCCGCGCGAAAGCAGCAGGGCAAACCCAGAAAAGAAGCGCCAGCATTATTCAAGAACCCGGTCAGGCCAACCGCTTTCAGTCGATTGCCCGTTGCCGAAACATGAGGGCCGTGACAGCGATCCGTGAAATCAGCTACTGGTAATAAAAAGACAGTGGGATATGTTATCCATACGGTCTATATGGCCGACGGGCGTTCCAACGACAACATGTGCAGCAAAAGCAAGGATGGGGCCACCACATCCCAAGCCCAATCTGGCTTGAATGTGGTTACCGCTTCCTAAGATCAGCCGCCTCCATTGGATGAGGAAAACCCTCTCAATGAGGCTGATAGGCAGATAGACCCCTCAGTCCATGTAGAGTCAAGCTCAGACAGTGAGGAATAACTAACTTTCCACCCTAGAACCGCAGAGCAAGAGATGCTTCAAGGGCTTCGAAAACAGCTCAGGAGCAAAGATAAATAAATGGCCAAGCTTTACTCCAAAATCGATGACCTGACGAATGTTGTTATGTTGCTCGAGCGCCTTCTAATCAAGCACATGTCTCTACTCATGAGCCGGGCGATGGCAACCCAAAGCAACCGATGCATGTCGCCTTGGGTCCAAGATTGGGTGATCCGCACGAAAGCCAGCCACATTCCACTTCTGGGGACGCCTTGGCCCCAAATAGCACTATCCCGCTAACACAAGATCAGATAATAGATTTGGTCACTAGCAAGGTTAGAACATTGGTAGCCGAAGCCGAAGCTCAGAAAGAAATCAACAATAGTAGGCGGCCGTATCCCGCACAGTACGATCTGATCGAGTTCCCGAGTGGCTACGTCATTCCTAAGTTCGGAAGATTTGACGGGACAAGAAACACAAATCAGCACGTTGCCCACTTTAAAGTATCGTGCGGAAACACAGGGGGCAATGACGCGCTCCTTCTTCGTCAGTTTGTCAATAGCCTGACCGGTGTAGCTTTCGACCGGTACACGAGTATACCATACGGGTCCGTCATTACCTTTGCCCAAATGGAGTTTCTGTTTCGGCAAAGGTTCATGAGTGTCAGTGATAAAATCTCCATTGCTGACCTTGTGAGGACCAAGCCAGGGAAGAATGAAAGCAACACCGACTTTATCGCCCGATAGCGTAATCTCACGGTCAAGTGCGAACCGCCGGTGGAGCAGGACCAGTCCGTCAGACTTCTCATTGGGAACCTCAGCAATTGGATGGTACTATTCTTGTGTACAGCAGGCCTCAAGACGTTTCAGGAGCTAACCAAGAAAGTCCAAATGCTGGAACGCTCGAAGCAAGAGTCTACCCCAGACTCACCGAGAGACAAGACTTGGAAAAGCAAGAGGGACGAAACCGTAGAAGCGGGAATTCCAGCAGTACCAACGTCTTCAATGCGCCCGACAATGAAGACAAGCGAAAGGCAGACGATTCCAAAACCAACCGGTCTCGAAAGCCATTGCTGGGAGGAGAAGGGCCTTCTCTAGAGGAGAAAAAGAACAAGGTTTACTCTTTCAAAAGGGACAAGGTCCGCAAGATATTCAAAGATGCGTTGGACAATGGTCTACAATTGCCGGAGTCGAAGAGACCCCACGAAGCAAAAATGACCGACAATCCCCTGTATTGCTCGTACCACCGAGTAGTAAGCCATGCGATCGAGAATTGCTATATCTTCAAAGACTAGGTCGAGAAGCAGTACAAGGCTGGAGAGATCAAGCTATCCAAGAGTGTGTTGGTGAACAATCAAGTTGCAACCACCGACTTTATACAGACAGAAGCTGAAGCCTTCTGCGAGCAGACAGCTGAACCCGCTGCCCTGAGAAACGAAACTGACTCACCGCAGCCTCCGTGGAGTATGCACATATCTAATAAGACGAAGAAGATGCTAAAGTTACTTCGGAAAGAGCCCAGAATATAATGGGAAGGGCAGAAGAAGCCCACCATTCCAACTGCCAATTCGGCTCAATCAGGCTCAAAATCCAAAAAGCTCAAGAAGAAGAAAAGTGCAGCTCGACGCGAAAAGGAGTCTGCAGGGAGATCGACCATTCAAAAATATATCGATTCCCTTGAAGACTATAAACAAAAGGAAAGGACTCTAATTCAATTGATGGAGTTCTTCCCTGTAGAAGCGGATGTGATTCTGGAGGAGCTAGAAGAAGACTTCAATGAAGAGATCCCTAGAGTGACCTGCTACGTCATCCACCTTGGTAGCGACTCTGAGGAAGAGCTATGTTTTCTTGAAAAGGACGAGGAGCTTGCCACAAAGGCTAACCAAATCCAGCTTAGAAGCGGCATGGCTTTACCGCCAAATCAGGGAAACTCTCCAAAAGGGAAGGAAAAACAAGTCGCTAATGAAGAAGATGGAAGAGAATTTGCTCATGAAGATTCGAGTCCTTCCCCAGTGGACTATAATGTCTTGGCTCATCTCCGGAAGCTTCCATCTCTCTTAAGCATCTATGATGCTCTGGTCCTGTCCAAGGATCTCAGAGATATTCTCATTCATGCTCTGCAAAACCCCGAGCGGTACCAGGTTCGCTTTGCGGAAATTAATATGAAAGAAGCCCGGTATAACCTGCATACCGCCGCGGTCACGTTTAAGGACGAAGACCCGCTACTGGGAACAGCTGAGCATAACAGGCCGCTTTACGTGACATGGTACAGTGACGGAGATCGGATTAATCGCATATTGATTGATCCGGGATCCTTAGTGAACATCATGAACTTGCGGACTCTGAAGAGTTTGTCAATGGACGTCCGACACCTGTCAAGGGAAAGGATTGCCATTCAAGGCTTCAATCAAAACTGCCAGCAAGTTCTGGGGTCTATAGCTCTGCCAATCAAATTTGGGGATCTGCAAACCGAAGCTAAGATATACGTGATCGACGCTGACACGTCTTATAAGATTCTCTTAGGACGGCCGTGGCTCCACGATTACGGCATCATTCCGTCAACTCTCCATCAGTGCATGAAATATACCAGTGCATGAAATATTCCAAAAATGGAGAAGAAAGACGCATTGATGGAGACATCCAGCCGTTCGGTGTGCATGAAGTCTGATATGAAGATTCTCGGTACTTTGTGAATCTCCAAAATGCTGAGCCACAGCTGACCAAAGACAGAACGGTCCCGAAACTCAAAGGAAAATCTGAGCCGGCTGTCACTTTCAAAAGAAAAAACCCCAAGTGAGTACGCATTTCGGCAGTGACACTGATGAGTCCGACGCTGGAAGTTCGTCCTTCCGTAAAACCCGTCCTCACTTCGGTAGTGATATGGACGAGTCTGATACTGAAGGCCCACCCGGAAGAAAAATTCTCCCTCGTTTAGGAAGTGACACTAGAGAATCAAAAGAAGAGGATCCGTCTTACAACAATTATGCAGATTGGGCCTTCATGCAAAAAGCGAAGCTAAGAGAAACCTTCAAGACTACAGAAGGGTCCCTAGCTATCACAAGGGTGCCAGAGCAGATGTGCAAGGAGCTAGATGCATTGTCAGTCTCCACCGTGGACCGGCTTAAAACTTTCTACATTCCCGGAAGGAAAAGTGGACAGAAGGGCATCCTGTTTTAGGAGACAAATCCTGTCACGCACCAGGACGATTTGTCTGTGACATGCCTTCCATACGAGAGAGGCATAAGGGCCGTCCTCAATCCCAGATATTATGTGCCTGAGATGCGGGAATACTTTAAAAAGTGCGGGTGTCGGCTATATCAAACGAACTCCGAAGCAAAGTTTTATGAAAGGCTATGGGATCCATCTCAGGTCCGAGCACTCATCGATGGACGAATCCAAGATAAACGGGGCATAGGTTTCATTCAGCCTAATGCCAAAGCATGCTATATGATCCATATTGGTGAAGCCAGCGAAGAGTCAAATGGTGTAGACGAGCTAGCTGAGCCAGAAGAAGCCCCTCCAGAGCTTGAAGATGGCGGACAAGCAACCTTCGATGAGCTAACCGAGATCGATTTGGGAACGCCTGATAATCTAAGAGCGACCTACATCAGCTCACTCTTGTCAGAGGAAATGAAAGAGCGGATAATTGTCCTGCTGCATGAGTTTGCCGACTGTTTCGCATGGACGTACAAAGAAATGCCTGGCCTTTCCCCTGAAGTGGCCATGCATAAGATGGCTATATCTACTGATGCTAAGCCAGTCAAACAAGCTCCTCGAAGAATGAGAAGGGAACTGGAAGAAAAGGTCATCGAGGAAACCAAGAAACTCATCGATGCCGGCTTCATCGGGGAAGAGAAATACGCAGACTGGATCGTATGCATTGTCCTAGTAAAGAAGAAAAATGGGCAGATCCGGGTTTGTGTCGATTTCAGGGACTTTAACAAGGCATGCCCTAAAGATGATTTTCTGCTTCCGGTCATGGAAATGATGGTCGATGACACATCAAATTACGAGCTGTTCACCTTCATGGACGGTTCGTCTGGGAACAATCAAATAAAAATGTTGCCTGAGGATGAGAGGCATACAACATTTCGAACCCTGATCAGCATATACTATTACAAAGTGATGCCATTCGGACTGAAGAACGCAGGTGCCATATATCAAAGGGCAATGACCAATATCTTTGATGAACTAATCCATAAAGTTGTCGAATGTTATGTTGATGATCTGGTTGTCAAGACTAAAGCCAAGGCCGATCACATCCAAGATCTTAGGACCGTTCTCACTAGACTGAGGGAATACGATCTGAAGATGAATCCTCTGATGTGCACTTTTGGCGTGTCATCGGGAAAATTCTTGGGCTTCATAGTCCGACATCGAGGGATCGAAATTGATCCATCCAAGATAAAGGCCATCATGGAGATGCCCCCTCCGAAGAATCTGACGCAGCTAAGATCTTTTCAAGGCAAGCTTGCTTATATACGAAGGTTTATCTTGAATTTATCGGGGAGATGTAGGCCCTTCTCAAAGCTCATGAAGAAAGGAGCTCCTTTTGTCTGGGATGCCGAATGTCAAGAAGCGTTCGAAAGTATCAAACGGTACCTGTTGCACCCTCCAGTGCTTGTTACTCCTATTTCAAATAAACCGTTGATTCTCTATACTGCCGCGCTAGATGAGTCACTCGGTGCGCTCCTTGCCTAGAATAATGAGGAGGGAAAAGAAAATGCCATCTACTATCTCAGTCAAACTTTAGTCGGGGCGGAACACAACTATTTCCCGATCGAAAAGCAATGCCTGGCTCTTATGTTCGCTGTGAAGAAGCTGAGGCACTATCTGCTCGCTCATCGGGTTATGCTGATCTCCAAGGTCGACCTGCTCAAACACTTAATGATCAAAACAAGCCTATCCGGTAGAATGGCGAGATAGGCTGTCATGCTGCTTGAATTTGACATAATCTATACTCCACGTAAAGCAGTAAAAATGCAAGCCCTCACCGACTTCCTTACTGCTCATCCCATACCAGAAAGGTCTCCGATCAATTGCGAGTTACCCGACGAACAAGTGCTGCACCTCGAGGATAATGAGCCATGTTGGGAGCTCTACTTCGATGGAGCCTCATCAATAAGGAGCTCCGGCAAATCAAGCATCCCGGAGATAAAAGCGGGGATAGGATTGGTGTTCGTCATGCCATCAGGAGTAACCCTACGATGTTCTTTCGCTCTCACCGAACCTCGTACAAACAACGAGGCTGAGTACGAAACTCTGATAGCTGGTCTGGAGCTCGCCATAGAAATGGGAACCCTTTAGCTACGGGTTTACGGTGATTCCTAGTTTGTCGTCAACCAAGTAAGCGACGACTATAAGATATACAAACCCGAGCTGGCTCGGTACAAAAGCCGGGTGGTGGAGTTCATGAAACAGTTTACCCACATTGAACTAATGAGAGTCCCTAGGGCGTTGAACGGAAAAGCCGACATACTCGCTCGCCTAGCTAAAGAGCTAGCTGATCCTGACATGGAAGAAATTCTAATCACAGTCAGAAGCCGGCAAATTCTGTCTCCAGTCTCTTTGCGTGAAGAAGAAAGCGTAGAACAAGAGAACAATCCTGCCGAAGAAGTTTCGATCATTCAAGACGAGCCCGATTGGAGAGAACCCTTCATAGAGTACCTCCGATACGACAAGCTGCCCGAAGAAAAATCTGCCAGGATTCAGCTGAAGAAGAGAGCTCTTCGATACGTGTTTGTAAATAATACGCTATACCGTAGATCATATGACTAACTTTGGCTCAGGTGCCTACCATCGGCCGAAGCCCAAAAAGTCATGAAAGAAGTTCACTCAGGCGTCTGCGGAGCTCACCAATCTGGCCCCAAAATGCGGCTTCAAATTAAACGGCTTGGGTATTAATGGCCTACCATGATAAAGGATTGAGAAGAGTATGCGAAGAGGTGTCATCTCTGCCAAATTCACTGTGACTTCATTCATAAGCATCCCAATCCGCTGCATCCTATGGTGGCGTCATGGCCCTTCGATGTTTGGGGCACCGACATAGTTGGTCCAATTGATCCTCCGTCATCCAAAGGCCACCGGTTCATATTGGCTGGAACAGACTACTTCTCCAGATGGGCTGAAGTTGTCCCGCTAAAAGAAGTCAAGACAAAAGATATTCTGACATTCTTCCGGCATAATATTCTATACCACTTCGGTACACCAAGAAGAATCATTTCTGACAACGGGCCTTCTTTCAAGAGCTTCAAAGTCTCAAGGTTCGCTACTCAGAATAAGATAGACTGGAGATATTCCTCCATCTATAATCCAAGAGCCAATGGACTAGCCGAAGCCTTCAATAAGACTCTATGCAAGCTCCTGAGGAAAAATGCTTTAGCCAACAAGAGAGACTGGAATTTCAAAATTCATGAGGCGTTGTGGGTATATCGTACCACGCACCGCACTCCAACTCAGTCCACTCCATATCCATTACTCTTCAGAGTGGGAGCGATCCTCCCTCTCGAAGTTGAAATTCTAAGCTTAAGAATGGCCGTCCAGCATGAGTTGATGGAAGAGGAAAACGTGCTTTTTCATATCGAAGAACTTGACGCCCTCGAAGAAAGGAGGCTCGCGGTACAGTAAAATCTGGAGCTATACCGAGCCCAAATGTCACGGGCTTATGACAAGATGACCCGTATCCGCGCTTTCAAGAAAGGCGAATTGGTGTTGGTCCTCAAAAGGCTGATCATCCCCAATCGACATGCCAAAGGAAAATTCGAGCCAAACTGGGAAGGACCATACGTCATCAAGAAAGAGTTCGATGGAGGATCCTACCAACTAATAAGTGCTGAGGGAGAAAGGCCCATGCCACCAATCAATGGCCGATATCTTAAGAAATACTATATGTGAATGCTCCAAGTCATAGACGAACTGAGCACACCGGCCCTACGGTTTGGATCACACATCCTGTAAGATCGTATACAATCCACGGGCGCAAACGACCCCTATCTCTCTCAAAGTCCTACCGGCGAGACGACATTTAAAGTCCAAAAAAAAAAGAAAAAAGAAAAGAAAAGAAAAGAAAAGAAAGGTATGTCCACAAGTAAAACGTGCACGGATGAAAACCCGAAAGGGCTCTGTGAGTAAAAACAGCAGGACTGCCGGTGAGTTTGTGAAACCCGAAAGAGCGCAAACTCGTAAAAATACACTCGCAAAGTCCTCTCGACCTTGTGAGGAGAAAAACCCCGCGTGAGATCCTTACGACTCACAAAGGAGCAACACACTTAGGAATTCCCACGATTCCTAAGGAGAAATACACGTGTGAGATCCTCTCGACTCGTAGGGAAAAAATGCTTTTATGAGACCCTTATGGCTCATAAATTTGAAAAGCCTTAGGTGATAGAAATCTAAACCTGTCTCCTAAGCCATCGCTCCCCAACGGGGAACGACAAATGTTGAGTCGCTCCTGGCATTGCTTCAGTGTTAGCGGTACTGATGCCGACCCAAAACCTAAATCCCAAGTTTTTCCAACGACAAATGATGAGTTGCTCCTGGCATTATTCCAGTGCAGCAATGCTGATGCCAACTCAAAAACTAAATCCCAAGTCCTTCCGGGGTAAATGATGAGTTGCTCCTGGCATTATTCCAGTGCAGCAATGCTGATGCCGACCCAAAAACCAAATCCCAAGTCCTCCCGGGGAAAATGTTGAGTTGCTCCTGGTATTATTCCAGTGCAACAATATTGATGCTAAACAAAATTCAAATTCCAAGTTCCTCTCAAATTCAAAAGTCCCGCCAAACGAGGCAGAAATCAAACAAACCAAATTAATGTCCCACCCGGTAGCGCTTCCAAGCTCAAAAGTTCCGCTGGACGGGTAGGGAACTCCAAGAATAAAACAAATCAAACAAATCAACCCTGACATCGTAGAAAGCGGAGTAAGTCAACTTCAACCCCAACACCGCAGAAAGCGGATCAAGTCAAATCAAATCCTGATACCGCAAGAAGCGGAGCAAGCACCGACGGTCCAAGTCGCAAAAAAGGGCAGCAACGATCGTGCACGTTGCAAAAAGGGCAGCAACGACCGTCCAAGTCGTAAAAAGGGCATCACCGACCGTCCACGTCGCAAAAAGGACAGCACCGACCGTCCAAGTCGCAAAAGGGGCAGCACCGACCGTCCACGTCGCAAAAAGAGCAGCAACGACCGTCCACGTCGCTAAAATGGCAGCACCGATCATCCACGTCGCTAAAATGGCAGCACCAACCGTCCAAGTCGCAAAAAGGGCAGAACCGTCCGTCCACGTCGCTAAAATGGCAGAACCGACCGTCCACGTCGTAAAAATGGCAGAACCGACCGTCCAAGTCGCTAAAATGGCAGCACCGACCGTTCAAGTCGCAAAAAGGGCAACACCGACCGTCCAAGTCACTAAAAGGGCAGCACCGACCGTCCAAGTCGCTAAAAGGGCAGCACCGACCGTCCACGTCGCAAAAAGGGCAGCATCGACCTCCACGTCGTCAAAATGGAGTCGACCTCCGCGCGAAAGAAGATCCATCAATTTCATGGACACAACCCACATATGTGGTGTACATTTATTGATGGGGGGCACTTTGTTGGGGTCAAAATTACACCCCAGTTGACGAAGTCAAAACCCATGGTCGACCCTAAGCCAAGTGGGCCCAAGCCCAGGTCAAAGGGACCAGCCCCATGACAAAAGGAATGAAGCCATAAATTGGTTTAATGTAATTCTTTTTATATATATATGCATAGAAATAAATGTATGTAAAATAAGCAAAAAGCCAAAATTTTGTAAACCCCATGGCTTATGTGCAAAAAGAGATGCGCACATAAGGCATGGGGTGGCTTAAATGTCATTTGGCAAAGCCCAAGGGGCTATATGTAAAGTGTGTAGCCTATAAAGGCAACATAATGAAAAAATCAATATAACATTTTTCCCTCTAAAAAAAAACTTGGGTTTGTTCTTCCTCCTCCTTCCTCAAGGTTCTAAACCTTTTTATTTTCTTTTGAATTAAATTAAGAGTTTAATCCTTCTTTTTTCAAAAATAAATAGTTTTTCAGCGTAAAACCCTTGAAAGGGAGCTCGGATCTGCCATCAAATCCCTAAAAGGGGAGATTTTAAGTGTAACACCCGAGCCCAATGCTACTATTTTCAGTTACTGTTTGAGCATAATGTGGTACTCATTTCATTTAACTAGCTTGTTTGTTGCTTACTGTAAAATTTACCCGGCAAAGTCATTTCTACATATAACAAATTTTGGCATCTAAAATAAAATTGAAAATATTCATCTTGGCGTACTTGACACCCCTAGCCTCGTGGTAGCGTCCATGCATTGTGTTCTCGTCCCGTTCAGTGAAACGGGCGAGTTTGGACGGCTACGCGCGCGTACATGTATCCGTTTTGGGGGTATGCTTTTTAATCATAAAACACTTAATTTTAAAATTTGGATCCCGCTTAAAATCCTATTATTTCAATTTCAAATTTTTGGACTCGACCCGGGTGCGATTTGGTAATGTTTTATTTGGCGCCAAAATCCCAAATTTTAATATTATTAAAACCATCGCATATATTTTTCTAACTAACCTGATATCTTACTGTTTATTACCTATCTTTTAAATCTTTAAATTTACCTATATATATATATCCTACCGTTTCTTAAAATGTTTTGAATCTTTAATTAATATTTATCCCTAACTAACGATTCCCCTTTAGCCAATCGCGTTCCTTTTAATTCCATGGGCCCCCACCTGCAGCTCTCTCTCTCTCTCTCCACTTTCTCTCTCTCTCTCTCTCTCCACTTTCTCTCTCTCTCTCTCATATATTCTCTCGTACTTCTCTTTATCATTCTTTCTCTTCTTGCTTCATGTCTCGTTTCTCTTTTTTTTTTAACTGTTCTTTTGTTGCCGGAATTCCGTCGTGCCGGTGACGCTTCTCGACGTTCCAGCGAGGTACCCCGACCCGTGTGGTTCCTTTGTTCGTCGTTTGGGTTCATTCCGTGAACCGTGCGCCCGTCGTGAGTTTTCCCCGCCGACGGTTAACGTTCCGTTTTCCCGATTCGCGACCCATCGATGCAAGTTAATCTTGCTACATGCTATATAATTCATTTTATACCTATTTAAATAAATACCATACATATAGTTTAAATCTAGTGCCCCATGTTTAATTTTATAACGTTTCGATATTCCGTTTGCATCCGTTTATATCATATTAAATCTAGATCATGAAAACTTATCTTGTGACATACTAGATTACATTATACCGCAACCATATCATTTAAAATATATATCGTTGTAATATTTATTATTATTATCTTTAATTAGTTTATAATCTTCATTTTATAATGTTATACATTTGAAAATCTTATAGTTTACACATGAAAAGTCGTTGAAAAATCGGATATGACAAATCTGAAATTTACTGTACACCTTATCTTATAAAATTCATTATAAATCATAGAAAAATCATTAGTATACGTTATTTAGTTAGTTACGAAGCTAACTCAGAATACTATAACTCTATGAAATATTTACTTGCAAAATAAATTGTTTAAATAACATAAAATGCAAATGAAAATGTCTCCAAACTGCTGTCCAGGGAAATTCCAGCAGCAAACTTTAAAGTTCGAATGTTCATAACTTTTTGTAGGGACAACCTGAGATGCTTATACTTATAAAACTGAAAACCTTATTGAATTATCTTTGTTTTGGTATAAAACACATCCCTTTTGGAGAACGTTTGTTATTTTCAAGCTATTTTACAAATTAGGGTGACGATGAATTTCTGAACGGAACCTTCTTGTGCATTGTTAATCAATACCACTTTTATAGTTATTAATCGCTTTGAATATGCTATCCATATTAATATTATTATATCAATATTTATATCACATATTGCTTAGTTGTACATCCCACATTACCATTTTATAGTTTTATAACTTTCGGATACCCGTTTGCATCCATCGCATTTAAGATACATATAATTGCATCCATAGATCACATTACTACATAATAATGTGATATTAACACTCCATGTTTAATAAATTGTATCCTAATTAATATTGGAACTATAAATGTAACCCTAATCGATAACTGTGCATCCATATCCTTGAAATTATATCTATTTGCATATCATATTACATGTTCCAGTTTATTGTTCTGATAGTACTCATGCTTGTTTATTTATACACATGCTTATGTTAGTTTAATTATGAGCACCCACATGACATTTTGTGCTTCCTGACATGACCTGTTACACTTCCTACTTGACATGATATGGTACCGTACACTGCTTGACTTGACCTGATGTACCATGACCTGACCCGTTACCTGATCCTGTGTCTAATGCCAACAAACCTGACATGTAGTCCTCATGGACCGTTCCTGTTGTCTATCCAGACAAACCTGTTTACCTGATCCTGTGTTGGCATTAGTTTCTTGATTTTGGAATACCTGACTTGACATACACATATAACTTGGGGGTATGGGGAAATCAAAGGTGAAACCTGACTTGTAACTCGGCAGTTCACTACCTGTTCTGAGTGTACACATTCATGTTTTGTGCCTAGCGGCATGTCTCGGCTTCGGCCGAGAATATTGTGGCCGTGGTCCCGGGTATGTACGGGATACTATCGAGTGTACACATTCCTGTTTTGTGCCTAGCGGCATGTCTCGGCTGCAGCCGAGAATATTGTGGCCGTGGTCCCGGGTATGTACGGGATACTATTGAGTTATATCAATGATTCATCAATTGATTTCAAAGACTTTAGAATAGAAACCTGATAGAACAGTTTAGTTTACCCACTGCATGCTACCCTGTACTGGTATGATTCATATTATTGTTATTCTTGCTGTATTCATGTTTATATTACATTGCCTGCTACACTGTTCATATTATATTACTTGATGACATGACGCGCTGACGTCTGGGTTTTGCATGGCCCAGATTCCGTACCGCTGTTGCAGTCCGAGCAGGAGTACTTCAGCCAGCAGGCTGAGCTGTGAGTTCAGTAGTAGTTAGTTTTATTTGCTGCATTTATTTCCTGATGTGAGCCCGCATTATAGGACACACTTTTCAGTTATTTGTATTGGATCATTTGCTTCCACATTTATTTATTATTGACTCCTGTTATTCTGGATTATGGACATGTTTTAGATAGTTTTATCTTGTTCTTGATATCTCTACAGCCGTAATGTGACTGTGGATGGATACTTCCTACCCACAGGTAGCATGGTTGGCTATGTCACGTGCCCAATCTAGCGTACTCTGGGAAGCGGGGCGTGACATGGTTCTTTTGGTATCAGAGCCATAGGATAGTCGGGTTGATTCTTTTATAGTTGGGTATTGTACCCAATACACGAATCAGAATACCCGTGTTTAGGAAACATGTCCTGCCACCTTGACCGTTTTACCATTCTTGAATCACATTCTTCCTGATTATATCTTTTACGATGTGCAAACTTCCTTTGCATATCGATTCGAAAACCTGATTCCTTGTTATCTCTAGGACTTAGGCGACTTGGATGGAGTTATGTAATTGTGGCTATGATACCGCGGCATAGTTACAATGCGGTACTCTATTTAAGTATCTTGGAGTTCTAGCCTTGATCTATATTCAAAATCTATCATCATGCTAATGTTGGGTATTTTGAGTTTAGGATTATGGCCGGTAAGAAATTGAAGACATACCAGAGGCATGTGGACGAAGCCACCATGCTTGGAGTGATAAGAGGAATGCTGGAGAATCAAAGAAACAGACCAAGCTGATCCAGCAGCAAGCGGACTCGTTTCGGGAAGGTTTGCAGATCGTTCAACAGTCTGTGAAAAATGTTGGAGCTAGACCAGTTGACCGAGTAGGGACCGTAGCAGATTTCAGGCGGTTGGGTCCGTCTACATTTACTGGTTTAAAGGTGCCGTTGCCAGTGGAGCAGTGGCTAGTTGACACAGAGAACTTGCTTTTTGCGGCACAGATTCCAGATGACAAAAAAGTTGTTGTGGTACGCATTCAGCTAGTGGACTACGCCCGAGAATGGTGGCTTGTTGAGGAGACCCGCTTGCCCAAGCCGATCAAGTGGGCGGATTTTTCTAAGAGTTTCCTAGAGAAATTCTTCCCGCGGACTGCACGGGAGGAAATGGAAGAGAAGTTCATCGGACTAAAGCAGAAGGGAGCACCCGTAGATGTGCATGTAGCAGAATGGACGAGACTCAGTAGTTTCGCTGGACCTTTAGTTGCCAACGATGCAGACAGGGGACGGAGGTTCATGTGCAGACTAGACGTGGACATCCGGAGGCAAATTGTCTCCCTGGGTTTGACCACTTTCTCACAAATACTTGCAGCAGCCAAGAGCAGCAGAGTTTATCTGGGATGAAAGGGAGTTTGCAGCAGACAGCAGTTGCGTTATGGAAGCAGTTCGGTCGGGCTGGTCGAGTTTAGGGCTAGGCCGACAAACAATATTCTTGCATCAATGGAAGTGATGAAAGTAAAGAGCCGGCTGTTTTTCGTGATTCTATGGACGTGTTTGAAGATATATCGGGTTTACCGCCGAGGAGAGACGTGGAGTTCGCAATTGATCTTATTCCTGGTGCAGCGCCAGTATCTAAAGCGTATTATCCAATGGCGCCAGTAGAGTTGGAAGAAGTAAAGAAACGGGTTGCTGAATTGCTTGAAAAGGGTTGGATTCGAAGCAGTAACTCGCCTTGGGGAGCTCCAGTTCTTCTAGTAAAGAAGAAGGATGGCACAAGAAGGATGTGCATCGACTATCGAGAATTAAACCGGGTGGCTATCAAGAACAAGTACCCGATCCCTCGCATTGGAGAGCTTTTTGAGCAGCTTAGTGGTGCGAGGGTATTCTCGAAGTTGGATTTACGATCCGGATATCATCAGGTCCGAGTGAAAACAGAAGATATTTGCAAGACGGTGTTCCGAACTCGGTATGGACATTACGAGTACTTAGTGATGCCCTTCGGAGTAACGAATGCGCCGGCGGTATTCATGGACTTGATGAACCGAATCTTTTCACCGTTCTTGGATCAGTTCATTGTGGTATTCATTGACGATATTCTGGTTTACTCGAAGAGTTTTGAAGAGCATGCTGAGCATTTGAAGATCGCACTGCAGACGTTGAGACAGGAGAAATTGTATGCGAAGATGAGTAAGTGCGAGTTTTGGCTGGAGGAAGTAAGGTTTTTGGGGCATGTTGTGTCTGGCGATGGCATTGTCGTCGATCCAGAAAAAATTGCAGCAGTTCGAGATTGGCCTATTCCAAAGAATGTTGCTGAGATAAGAAGTTTCCTTGGATTAGCCGGATACTACAGGAGATTTGTGGAGAACTTTGCTCGTCTGGCAGAGCCGTTGACCAAGCTTACGCGCAAGGAGGTACCTTTTGTATGGGCGGATAAGTGTGCGTTAGCTTTCGAGACGTTGAAGCAGGAGTTGATAACCGCCCCTATTCTGACCGTGCCAGACAATTCCGGAGGATTGATGATTCACAGCGACGCATCTGGAAAAGGATTGGGATGTGTTTTGATGCAGCATGGGAAGGTTGTAGCATACGCATCGAGACAGTTGAAGACCCATGAGAAGAATTATCCAACTCATGACTTGGAGCTTGCGGCTGTGATTTTCGCTTTGAAGATTTGGAGACACTACCTTTTGGGCGAAAGAGTCGAAGTTTTTACAGATCATAAGAGCTTGAAGTATGTGTTCACACAGAAGGAGCTTAACATGAGGCAGCGTAGATGGTTGGAGCTGATGGCTGACTACGATCTTGATCTTAAGTACCATCCGGGGAAGGTTAATGTTGTGCCGGATGCGCTTAGTCGGTTACCAGTAATTCAGGTGTTAACTACGCAGAAGGAGATCGTCGCAGATTTTCGAAGATTTGACTTGGAGGTTGTGCTACCGCGTTCTACGGGACAGTTGTTGCAGCTGCAAGTACATTCGTCTTTGATCGAGAATATTAAAGCAGCTCAATCGCAGGATCCTAGACTGCAAAAGTTTCGAGAGCAGGTTGAAGCCGGGCTACGAACAGATTTATTGATCCACGAAGATGGTTCGTTGAGGTATGGTAGCCGTTTGTGTGTGCCAAAGGGTGATGTTCATGAAGAGCTTATGAAGGAGGCACACAGTTCAGCTTATTCTGTACATCCAGGAGGCACAAAGATGTACCGAGATATTCGACAGCATTTCTGGTGGGAGGGCATGAAGCGGGAGATTGCTCACTTTGTGGCGAAGTGCTTGGTGTGTCAGCAAGTTAAGGCTGAACATCAAAGGGTTGCTGGTTTATTGCAACCACTTCCGATTCCTCAGTGGAAGTGGGAACATATAACCATGGATTTCGTGACGGCTTTACCGCGGAGTCCAAAAGGCAACAATGCAGTATGGGTAATTGTTGACCGATTGACCAAGGCAGCTCACTTTATTCCTTTTCGGGTTGGTCAATCAACAGAGACTTTGGCAGAGCGGTACATACAGGAGATTGTAAGATTGTATGGAGTAGCGGTGAGCATCGTGTCCGACCGGGACACTCGGTTCTTATCACACTTCTGGAGGAGTTTACAGGAAAGTTTGGGGACTCGATTGAAGTTTAGCACAGCTTATCATCCTCAAACTGATGGTCAGTCGGAGAGAACGATCCAAACTCTTGAGGATATGTTGAGAGCATGCATGTTGGACTTCAAGGGATCTTGGGAGGATCATCTACTTTTGGTGGAGTTGTTTTACAACAACAGTTTTCAGGCAACTATTCAGATGGCTCCATTTGAAGTTTTGTATGGTCTTAAATGCCGTTCACCTGTTTGTTGGGACGATGTCGGTGAACGAAGATTATTGGGACCATATTTGGTTGTGCAGACAGTTGAGAAGGTTAACCCTATCAGAAATCATATGAAGGCAGCACAGGACCGACAGAAGAGTTGGGCAGATACGTCAAGAAGACCTCTAGAGTTCACCGTGGGTGATTTGGTATTCTTGAAGATATCACCGACTAGAGGGGTAATTCGTTTTGGAAGACGAGGAAAGCTTAGTCCTCGATTCGTTGGACCCTTGAGATCGTGGAGCGTGTTGGTGAGGTAGCGTATCGTTTGGCGTTACCGCAGTCCTTGGCAAATGTGCATGATGTGTTTCACGTATCTCAACTCCGTAAGTATGTTCGAGATGAAACACACGTTTTGGATCATTCGGAGCTAACAGTATAAGAAGACTTGACTTTTGAGGAGCGACCGATTGAAATCATGGATCGAAGGGAAAAGGTTCTTAAGAACAAGGTTATCCCCCTTGTGCTTGTTTCTTGGGGTAATCGCTCGCATGGAGAGTCCACTTGGGAACGAGAAGATGAAATCCGGCAGAAGTTTCCTCATCTTTTCTTGTAGTTATCTATCTTTGTATTCTTGGAATTTCGAGGACGAAATTCTTTTTGTAGTTGGGTATAATGTAACACCCGAGCCCAATGCTACTATTTTCAGTTACTGTTTGAGCATAATGTGGTACTCATTTCATTTAACTTGCTTGTTTGTTGCTTACTGTAAAATTTACCCGGCAAAGTCATTTCTACATATAACAAATTTTGGCATCTAAAATAAAATTGAAAATATTCATCTTGGCCTACTTGACACCCCTAGCCTCGTGGTAGCGTCCGTGCATTGTGTTCTCGTCCCGTTCAGTGAAACGGGCAAGTTTGGACGGCTACGCGCGTGTACATGTGTCCGTTTTGGGGGTATGCTTTTTAATCATAAAACACTTAATTTTAAAATTTGGATCCCGCTTAAAATCCTATTATTTCAATTTCAAATTTTTGGACTCGACCCGGGTGCGATTTGGAAATGTTTTATTTGGCGCCAAAATCCCAAATTTTAATATTATTAAAACCATCGCATATATTTTTCTAACTAACCTGATATCTTACTGTTTATTACCTATCTTTTAAATCTTTAAATTTACCTATATATATATATCCTACTGTTCCTTAAAATGTTTTGAATCTTTAATTAATATTTATCCCTAACTAACGATTCCCCTTTAGCCAATCGCGTTCCTTTTAATTCCATGGGCCCCCACCTGCAGCTCTCTCTCTCTCTCTCTCCACTTTCTCTCTCTCTCTCTCTCATATATTCTCTCGTACTTCTCTTTATCATTCTTTCTCTTCTTGCTTCATGTCTCGTTTCTCTTTTTTTTTTAACTGTTCTTTTGTTGCCGGAATTCCGTCGTGCCGGTGACGCTTCTCGACGTTCCAGCGAGGTGCCCCGACCCGTGTGGTTCTTTTGTTCGTCGTTTGGGTTCATTCCGTGAACCGTGCGCCCGTCGTGAGTTGTCCCCGCCGACGGTTAACGTTCTGTTTTCCCGATTCACGACCCATCGAGGCAAGTTAGTCTTGCTACATGCTATATAATTCATTTTATACCTATTTAAATAAATACCATACATATAGTTTTAATCTAGTGCCCCATGTTTAATTTTATAACGTTTCGATGTTCCGTTTGCATCCGTTTATATCATATTAAATCTAGATCATGAAAACTTATCTTGTGACATACTAGATTACATTATACCGCAACCATATCATTTAAAATATATATCGTCATAATATTTATTATTATTATCTTTAATTAGTTTATAATCTTCATTTTATAATGTTATACATTTGAAAATCTTATAGTTTACACATGAAAAGTCGTTGAAAAATCGGATATGACAAATCTGAAATTTACTGTACACCTTATCTTATAAAATTCATTATAAATCATAGAAAAATCATTAGTATACGTTATTTAGTTCGTTACGAAGATAACTCAGAATACTATAACTCTATGAAATATTTACTTGCAAAATAAATTGTTTAAATAACTTAAAATGCAAATGAAAATGTCTCCAAACTGCTGTCCAGGAAAATTCCAGCAGCAAACTTTCAAGTTCGATTGTTCATAACTTTTTGTAGGGACAACCTAAGATGCTTATACTTATAAAACTGAAAACCTTATTTAATTATCTTTGTTTTGGTATAAAACACATCCCTTTTGGAGAACGTTTGTTATTTTTAAGCTATTTTACAAATTAGGGTGACGCTGAATTTCTGAACGGAACCTTCTTGTGCATGGTTAATCAATACCACTTTTATAGTTATTAATCGCTTTGAATATGCTATCCATATTAATATTATTATATCAATATTTATATCACATATTGCTTAGTTGTACATCCCACATTACCATTTTATAGTTTTATAACTTTCGGATACCCGTTTGCATCCATCGCATTTAAGATACATATAATTGCATCCATAGATCACATTACTACATAATAATATGATATTAACACTCCATGTTTAATAAATTGTATCCTAATTAATATTGGAACTATAAATGTAACCCTAATCGATAACTGTGCATCCATATCCTTGAAATTATATCTATTTGCATATCATATTACATGTTCCAGTTTATTGTTCTGATAGTACTCATGCTTGTTTATTTATACACATGCGTATGTTAGTTTGATTATGAGCACCCACATGACATCTTGTGCTTCCTGACATGACCTGTTACACTTCCTACTTGACATGATATGGTACCGTACACTGCTTGACTTGACCTGATGTACCATGACCTGACTCGTTACCTGATCCTGTGTCTAATGCCAACAAACCTGACATGTAGTCCTCATGGACCGTTCCTGTTGTCTATCCAGACAAACCTGTTTACCTGATCCTGTGTTGGCATTAGTTTCTTGATTTCGGAATACCTGACTTGACATACACATATAACTTGGAGGTATGGGGAAATCAAAGGAGAAACCTGACTTGTAACTCGGCAGTTCACTACCTGTTCTGAGTGTACACATTCCTGTTTATGCCTAGCGGCATGTCTCGGCTTCGGCCGAGAATATTGTGGCCGTGGTCCCGGGTATATACGGGATACTATCGAGTGTATACATTCCTGTTTTGTGCCTAGCGGCATGTCTCGGCTGCAGCCGAGAATATTGTGGCCGTGGTCCCGGGTATGTACGGGATACTATTGAGTTACATCGATGATTCATCAATTGATTTCAAAGACTTTAGAATAGAAAACCTGATAGAACAGTTTAGTTTACCCACTGCACGCTACCCTGTACTGGTATGATTCATATTATTATTATTCTTGCTGTATTCATGTTTATATTACATTGCCTGCTACACTGTTCATATTATATTACTTGATGACATGACGCGCTGACGTCTGGGTTTTGCATGGCCCAGATTCCGTACCGCTGTTGCAGTCCGAGCAGGAGTACTTCAGCCAGCAGGCTGAGCTGTGAGTTCAGTAGTAGTTAGTTTTATTTGCTGCATTTATTTCCTGATGTGAGCCCGCATTATGGGACACACTTTTCAGTTATTTGTATTGGATCATTTGCTTCCGCATTTATTTATTATTGACTCCTGTTATTCTGGATTATGGACATGTTTTAGATAGTTTTATCTTGTTCTTGATATCTCTACAGCCGTAATGTGACTGTGGATGGATACTTCCTACCCACAGGTAGCATGGTTGGCTATGTCACGTGCCCAATCTAGCGTACTCTGGGAAGCGGGGCGTGACATTAAGTCTCACCTCCCCTTTCCCCCCCAAGATCCAACCAACAGAGAGGAAGAATAAGGATACCCATCTCCAAAAATCACATTCCAAGAGGATTCGAGGTTCAAAAGAAGATCCAAAGATTTCTAGGAATTTAACTCCATTCAAGATCTGTTGGAGTTTAACTCCATAAATCAACTCCCTTTTTAGGAGTTTAACTCCAAATCTATACATAATCCCGGTTAGGAGTTCAACTCCAAAGCCCCCTTGGGAGTTCAACTCCTAACCCAGGGGCTAAGCCCCCTTTCCCGCTGGTGTTTCCGGCGGTCGCGTGCCTCGCACGTGGTCTGCGGACGCTCAGAGGTCGCTTGCAGGGCATGTGACCCACGGGCGCTAAGCGCCCACGTGCGCCTCACGCGACTAGCGGCCGCTCCGCGCCCAGCGGTCGCGTGCTGTGCCCGTGACCAGCGGGCGCCCAGCGCCCACACGCCTGGCACGCGTCTTTAAGACGTTTCTCACCCCTCATTTTCCGTGCACTCCACACCAGAAACACGTCCCCCGTTAGGAATTTTTTTCTAAAACACAACACACGCACACTGCTCATTGAGTTCTCATGACCAGTTTGACCAATCAATCGGAGGTTCCTTCGCTCCAAAGGCAAGGTGTAATTAACGACAGCTTTGATTCGGATCTTACAATCAATAAACCCACACCTACCCTAGGTAAGGGGGAATCTGTAGTACGCCTGACAAGCGACGCGTATTCCCATCTTAATGGGGTGACGAAAAACACCCTACAATTCTGTTAAACAGAAATTTACTGGATCAAAGATCCAACGGTGGATAAAATCTCCGAATAATCTTTGCGATTAAAATCAATTGGTATCTCTCAAATGATAGATTTTCTCAAACTGATCAACAGTTTGCCTTACCTATATAAAAGACCCGAGAGTTCAAGTCTCATATAGAGAGAACCCCCCAAAACCTTCTACAAACAAAAAGATAGAAGCTGCAACTGAGAATTTAATTCTCTCGCAGAAGAAAACCCCGTTCTCCTTTCAAACTCTAGGTAAAGAAAAAGAAGAGATTAAAATATCTCCTTTGTCTAGTACATGTAAAATACAAGGGTTTAACCCTTCAGAAAGAACTTAGTTTTTTCTTTGGATCTGAGATCCACAAGATAAATCTCCCATAAGTTGAGAATTTAATTCTCATCGGGAATATTTTGTTCTTCAGAACTTAGCATCTAGGGGAAACAACTAGGTCTGAAGAAAGAAATAAAAAGAAGAAGAAGAAAGAAAGAAAGAAAAGATGGAAGTTACATTACGGAAATTTAATTCCTATGAAAATATGGTTAACCCTATTAAGGACTTAGTTTTTATAATAAAGAACATAAGAATTTAGTGTTGGGTTACGGCAGCGCCCCGGCCATCAATCCGTGACCAAATGCGGAACAAAAGTTTATAAAACTTGGCGCCACCTCAACCAATTACTCGGATCTTCCCATAAGCCCTAGATAACAAAACATGCAAAGGAGTTAGAATGGTTATACCGAATAGATCCGTGTCCTTCGGTCTTCAACCATCATCCCAAGCTCCTAAGGGCTTCCTTGATCAAGGTTGATCTCTGGTCTCCCTCCATCGAAGATGATCCACCTGAGAGTCTATGCAACGAGCTCCAACCTCATATCCGAGGCAACTAGGGCACCTAGATTGCTACTCTAGATACCGTAGATGAAGTAGAGAGTGATGAAGGAGTAATTTATCTCAAGACACCCAAGGATTCTCAACTTATGAGAGGGTTTGGGTGGAGCTAGAGAAAGAAGAAGATGCCATGAGAATGAAGTGTTGAGAGCAACTCAAGAGAGAGAAAAAGAAATGAATAATGGCTTGTGTTTTTGTTTGTTGTGTGAGTGTAATAAGAAATAATGGAGGCATCACATAAATGTCCATGTCTCCAAAATATCTTAGTCAACAAAAAATATCTCAAGTCAACATAATCTCACAACAAACAAAAACCCTAAACAAGTTAGAATAGTAACCATGGGTCACTAATTAGCCATGCCACAAAAATGCAATAAACACCTCATCCTACACCTCAATAACCTTTTAATCCAAAAAGGTCTAAACCATGATAATGTGTAATCTTCTAAAAGTAATCTTGTAATAAATTACAAGAACACCCTTCAACCGTATATATATACCCGCATCCGTATTCCGAAGAATATGAATACAAATAGACGAAAATTTTAAAGCACATTGGGAACTCACACGAGACAAACGACGATCTCAGGTCGATAGACTAACCTGTACATGTAACAACCCTAATTTTTCCTACACACTTTTCTACAAAAAATTTTAAATTTTTTTTTCAAAATCATAAAGGGGTATTTTAGCCTGAGCACAAGATATAAGTAATTATTTTGTTTTTAATTACAGGTTACAAGAAGTAATAACTCCATTTTTAGTGTACAAGAAATTACTTTAAATTTAATGTATACTTGGAGTATTTACTCTTGCTGCTATCATTTTAAGTAATTAAATAACTCCATAATTACAAGAAAGAGCTTGTAGCTCATTGGTAATACCTTGCACTGCTGAACCAAGCCATCAGAGTTCAAATCCCATACCCCAAATTATTTTTAATATTGATTTTTTTTAAACCTTTAAAATACCAAGAGTTTACACGTGCATATCTTACAAAAACCCCACTACACCCAAACATGTAACACTTGCAGGAGTTATATGAACCGTCGGGGGGGGATCTTGGCAGCTGGACCCGGCCGGGAATCGGCCAACTCGGCCTTGACTCGGCCGACTCAGTGCTCCGACCGAGTCACGGCCGAGTCACCCCCGAGTCGGCCGATTCCGGCGATGGCCACAACATGAAAGTTGTGTATTTTCATATTTCCTATGCACCTGCAAAATTTCAGCTTCATACCACTTCCAGAGCGCTTTAAAAACCCCAATTACTCCACTTTTAATACATTTTTATTACATTTTATCACATTTTTATTTTTAACTTTTCAACTACCCTAACTCTATAAATACCAACCTTACACACTACCCTCTCACCCCCAAAATCTTGAGCCACTCTCTCAAAAGTTTTCCAAGAAGTGTGTGCTTTGAAAACAAGTTCGCGTCGAAGCTCCGACGAAATTCCGGCGGGAATTCTGACGACGTTTTTAGAAACAACCAGCGACGAAGCAACGCGTCGACAACTCCTTTAGTTCCCCTACACTCCTTAGAATAGATCGAAACCAGTAAGTACCCTTTTTCTATCATTCTTTTCTTTCATTAAAATACGAACTTACAAACCCGACGGAAATCGGAACAAACCGATTTCCGATTCGGTTTTGTATAAAATATCACTTATCACCAATTTCATAATGCTTAAACATATTCATGTTGACTACTAATCACTTAAAAATTAATTTGAACAAGTTTTCACACATGAAATGATAGCTTTTGCAATATATCGTATTCTTTCACTTAAATACCATAATGTTTAATTTTCACATTTAACTCTTTAACATTGCTATACATTAAAGTAGATCACGAGGTAATGACCTACCTCCTCACACACTCATATGCAATAATAACACGCTACCTTGAAAACTTAGAATACGATAAAACAAGATTTTACATTAAAATACCATTTTCTTTATAAAACCTTTTCTAAAAGTTTTAGGGTGATATATTCTTGAAACAATATCTTTTAATAGGAAATACGATAAGTTGTGGACATCGACCGTTTATCTAAACCTGACTTTGTGGTGTCTAGGCAAGTGTGTCTAAAGCGAGTTGTTACTTAATTAGGGCCACTACTTGTAGTGGAGAGCCTCCCACTTACCTGGCACTTACGTGGATGCAATTGGCGGTGAAGAGGCGATTTGAGACTTCTAACGACTTTTTGTTTAGACCATTTAGAAATAGGCTAGTTGGCTTAGGAAACCCTAGAATCTAAAATACGGAAAATTACACTTTGCAAATAAATACCTTTTTACTTTATAAAACCGTTTTCTAAAGGATTAGTATTTTACAATCTTTGCAAAGCACCGCTACAACCCATCTTTGGGGAACCCGTTCGGGATCGTGCGGTTTATCGCGCACCCTCGGGCTAGTAGTGCGAGATTCAGACCTCCGCAAGGAGCATTCGGTCTCGAAAGGTTTAAAATACGACATCTTAAGAAAACTGAGATTTTTGGAATATAAAATATTTATTAAAACTATTTTTGTATAAATATATGTATATTTATCATTTAAATATATATTTTATTATAATATAAATATTCCACATTTTTCTAAAAAATCACAAGAATAGATTTTACACTAAAATACCATGAACTTCAAATAAATCAATATTACAGATAAATACCCTTATTTATTAAACTAGGATATTTTTCACTAGAAATGTCACAACATAAAATCCACCCTCATTGCAACTCTAAAGACGAACAATAAATACTTGAGGTGTATTTTGGAAAAGTATATAAAGGTATTTTTACATAAAACCCCCTTAAGTTTTATAAATTACCCTAAGGACCTTAGCAATTATAAGACTTCGATTCACATTTCTGATTGTCTGACTCGGGTTTGAGTCTGATTAATTTGACTTGAATATGATTCAAGACAATCTATAATCTACAAGTTTCCACTTCAATATGAACTCATGAATTCATGAATCCAATATCAATCTATACATCTTGACCGAACCGAACCATGGATATACCTATTCCTTTTACATGATTCTCAGTTATTCCATTTACATGACTCTATGGTTACAACCGCTTACTGATATCATGGTTTCGGTCAGTCAATCAATCTTACAATCAATACAATTTATAAGATAACAATACAAACAAGATATCGCGGGGTTTAAGGGGTAGACTGGTACGGAATATGTTAAAGGTGGCACGAGGTGGTCACTTAAGACGTAATTACATCCATGCCGTTGTTCCGTGGTATTATCGACGGAGCCTTGTACTACAGGTTACCAAGGTCCCCGGTGTAAGTGGGACTCCCCTCGTATACACTGGCATCTTCTGTACCAGGCTACAAACAACAGCGTTAATACAACATTATAATATTATAATACAACATTAAAGCTACTCTCTCTCTCTCTTTCTTACTCTCTGTCTATTTCTTCCTTATTTTTGGGACTTACCGAGCGACCTGTTCGCTGACGACATTCTATTTCTTTCTTCTTTGAATGTCGTCAGGTGGTTTAGACCCGGCGGAGATCGAGCTATCTCAAGAAGACTTGGAGCAGTTTACCGAAGACCTTGCACTTTAGTTTCATTGTACACTTTCCTTTCTGTATTTTTCATTTCCTGTTATGCCACTGTTTAGGCATCATTTTATTTCAGTTGTATTCCCTTTTCATGAATTGTACAAAAGAATGTTAATAAATAAAAGTTGTTGTTCCTTTTATATCTTGTCTCTTGTGTATTTATTTTATATTGCTTAGATACGCTTAGCGTATGTACTTCTGAGTATATACGTAGCGGGCCTCGTCGCGTCCCCTTCACCGTATACCGGGAAGCGGGGCGTGACAGGTTTTGTTGGTGGCCCTTGCAGGTCAGAGCTGTATAGAACCATACTATGCAGTTCTGTTCTGCATGAACAACCTAAGAAATATAACACAAGAACCAGCAACTAAAACATTCTTTACAATCATGTTCCTTGAATCCCATCATTTCTTATTCTTTGAATCATATACTTTGAATCTGTCCTAACCCAAATTTTTCTTCAAGGTTATGGATTCCCCGAACAACACCAGCACTAACGTCAACAACATACCTCCAGCACTACCCTTCACACCTGCTGTTCCTGCGCCACCTACCGAGCAAACAGTGTTACTTGAGGCAATCCACAGCCTTCTCGAGGGACATCAACAACTCCTGAACCGTCCCGAGACTGACGCTCCGGGGGTAAAGCAATTCAGGGCTTTACATCCGAAGAAGTTCTCAGGAAAGGGGAGCCCACTGGAAGCTGAGGAATAGGCTCAAAGTATCGAGGATGATCTGGCCGCAGCACAAGTGCCAGACATAGCTTGGGTCCGTGTGGCTAAACTACAGCTCACGGACAATGCTCGCAACTGGTGGAAGGCGGAAGAAAGCCGTCTTGAATAGCCTATTGAATGGAAGACTTTTCGTGAGAAGTTCGACGCGAAGTACTTCCCTGTGACTGCCAAGTTTGCCATGGAACAACAGTTCATTCATCTACAACAAGGTTCGATGTGAGACAAGTCAATAGATGAGTATGACGCTGAATTCACCATGCTCAGTCGATTTGCGGCACACCTGATACTGACGGATGAGATCAGAGCCCGTCGATTTCAACAAGATTTGGACACGGAAATCCAGGCTGCACTAGCCACAGGGAAATTTCCAACTCATGAAGATGCTCTGGAAGCTGCCCGCAGTTATGAGACAGTGATAAAGGCAAGGGGCAGACCTCAGTCTGCAGGAGTGAAACGCCCTGCCACTCAAATGGCAGGAGAGGCCTCTTCAAGGCCAGCTGTCGAACTCAGAAGACTGGAAGAAGCCAAGGATCGGCTAAGACCCGATTTTTGCTTTTATTGCAAGAGAGAAGGACACTTGTGGAAGGACTGTAGGCACGCAAAAGGCCTATGCTTGGTTTGTGGCGCGTCCAATCACGGAATTGGAAACTGTCCTTATAGACGCAACCCAGCACACCTACCCATCAACTACCCGTAACAGCCAGCTATCCAGGCTCCTGCAACTCGTCCTACACTGCCAGCACCACCTCCACGTGGATTTCCTGCTCAGCCAAATCGCCAATTCCATCAGGCACTGAGAAACATGCCTCGAGTACAGGGGAATATGCCTCCAGCTAGGAGGAACGTGCCACGGCGACATGCTTTCACCTTAGCAGCCATAGAACCTGAAACTGTGAACCAAGGTAACCCAAGTAACTCCCTCACAACTTTGACCAAAACTTCTTTACAATCTTTAGTTCTGTCATCAAATTGTTACATTTTCCTTTTACAAATTTCGAGGACGAAATTTTTATAAGGAGGGTAGAATGTAATAACCCTAATTTTTCCTATACACTTTTCTACACAAAATTTTAAATTTTTTTTTCAAAATCATAAAGGGGTATTTTAGCCTGAGCACAAGATATAAGTAATTATTTTGTTTTTAATTACAAATTACAAGAATGTAATAACTCCATTTTTAGTGTACAAGAAATTATTTTAAATTTAATGTATACTTGGAGTATTTACTCTTGCTGCTATCATTTTAAGTAATTAAATAACTCCATAATTACAAGAAAGAGCTTGTAGCTTATTGGTAATACCTTGCACTGCTGAACCAAGCCACCAAAGTTCAAATCCCATACCCCACATTATTTTTAATATTGATTTTTTTAAACCTTTAGAATACCAAGAGTTTACACGTGCGTATCTTACAAAAACCCCCACTACACCCAAACATGTAACACTTGCAGGAGTTATATGAACCGTCGGGGGGGATCCAGGCCACCGGACTCGGCCGGGAATCAGCCAACTCGGCCTTGACTCGGCCGACTCAGTGCTCCGACCGAGTCACGGCCGAGTCACCCCCGAGTCGGCCGATTCTGGCGACGGCCACACCATGAAAGTTGTTTCTTTTCATATTCCCTATGCACCTGCAAAATTTCAGCTTCATACCACTTCCAGAGCTCTTTTAAAACCCCAATTACTCCACTTTTAATACATTTTTATTACATTTTATCACATTTTCATTTTTAACTTTTCATCTACCCTAACCCTATAAATACCAACCCTACACACTACCCTCTCACCCCCAAAATCTTGAGCCACTCTCTCAAAAGTTTTCCAAGAAGTGTGTGCTTTGAAAACAAGTTCGCGGCGAAGCTCCGACGAAATTCTGGCGGGAATTCCGACGACGTTTTTAGAAACAACCGGCGACGAAGCAACGCCTCGGCATCCTTTAGTTCCCCTACACTCCTTAGTATAGATCGAAACCAGTAAGTACCCCTTTTCTATCATTCTTTTCTTTCATTAAAATACGAACTTACAAACCCGACGGAAATCGGAACAAACCGATTTCCGATTAGATTTTCTATAAAATCTCACTTATCACCAATTCCATAATGCTTAAACATATTCATGTTGACTACTAATCACTTAAAAATTAATTTGAACAAGTTTTCACACATGAAATGATAGCTTTTGCAATATATCGTATTCTTTCACTTAAATACCATAATGTTTAATTTTCACATTTAACCCTTTAACATTGCTATACCTTAAAGTAGATCACGAGGTAATGACCTACCTCCTCACACACTCATATGCAATCATAACACGCTACCTTGAAAACTTAGAATACGATAAAGCAAGATTTTACATTAAAATACCATTTTCTTTATAAAACCTTTTCTAAAAGTTTTAGGGTGTTACATTATTGAAACAATATCTTTTAATAGGAAATACGATAAGTTGTGGACATCGATCGTTTATCTAAACCCGACTTTGTGGTGTCTATGCAAATGTGTCTAAGGCGAGCGGTTACTTAATTAGAGCCACTACTTGTAGTGGAGAGCCTCCTACTTACCTGGCACTTACGTGGACGCAATTGGCGGTGAAGATGCGATTTGAGACTTCTAACGACTTGTCGTTTAGACCTTTTAGAAATAGGCTAGTTGGCTTAGGAAACCCTAGAATCTAAAATACGGAAAATTACACTTTGCAAATAAATACCTTTTTACTTTATAAAACCGTTTTCTAAAGGATTAGTATTTTACAATCTTTGCAAAGCGCCGCTACAACCCATCTTTGGGGAACCCGTTCGGGATCGTGCGGTTTATCGCGCACCCTCGGGCTAGTAGTGCGAGATTCAGATCTCCGCAACGAGCATTCGGTCTCGAAAGGTTTAAAATACGACATCTTAAGAAAAATGAGATTTTTGGAATATAAAATATTTATTAAAACTATTTTTGTATAAATATATGTATATTTATCATTTAAATATATATTTTATTATAATATAAATATTCCACATTTTTCTAAAAAATCACAAGAATAGATTTTACACTAAAATACCATGAACTTCAAATAAATCAATATTACAGATAAATACCCCTATTTATTAAACTAGGATATTTTTCACTAGAAATGTCACAGCATAAAATCCACCCTCATTACAACTCTAAAGACGAACAATAAATACTTGAGGTGTATTTTGGAAAAGTATATAAAGGTATTTTTACATAAAACCCCCTCAAGTTTTATAAATTACCCTAAGGACCTTAGCAATTATAAGACTTCGATTCACATTTCTGATTGTCTGACTCGGGTTTGAGTCTGATTAATCTGACTTGAATATGATTCAAGACAATCTATAATCTACAAGTTTCCACTTCAATATGAACTCATGAATTCATGAATCCAATATCAATCTATACATCTTGACCGAACCGAACCATGGATATACCTATTCCTTTTACATGATTCTCATTTATTCCATTTACATGACTCTATGGTTACAACCGCTTACTGATATCATGGTTTCGGTCAGTCAATCAATCTTACAATCAATACAATTTACAAGATAACAATACAAACAAGACATCGCGGGGTTTAAGGGGTAGACTGGTACGGAATATGTTAAAGGTGGCACGAGGTGGTCACTTAAGACGTAATTACATCCATGCCGTTGTTCCGTGGTATTATCGACGGAGCCTTGTACTACAGGTTACCAAGGTCCCCGGTGTAAGTGGGACTCCCCTCGTATACACTGGCATCTTCTGTACCAGGCTACAAACAATAGCGTTAATACAACATTACAATATTATAATACAACATTAAAAGCTACTCTCTCTCTCTCTCTCTCTCTCTTACTCTCTGTCTATTTCTCCCTTATCTTTGGGACTTACCGAGTGACCTGTTCGCTGACGACATTCTATTTCTTTCTTCTTTGAATGTCGTCAGGTGGTTTGGACCCGGTGGAGATCGAGCCATCTCAAGAAGACTTGGAGCAGTTTATCGAAGACCTTGCACTTTTGTTTCATTGTACACTTTTCCTTTCTGTATTTTTCATTTCATGTTATGCCACTGTTTAGGCATCATTTTATTTCAGTTGTATTCCCTTTTCATGTATTGTACAAAAGAATGTTAATAAATAAAAGTTGCTGTTCCTTTTATATCTTGTCTCTTGTGTATTTATTTTATATTGCTTAGATACGCTTACGTATGTACTTCTGAGTATATATGTAGCGGGCCTCGTCGCGTCCCCTTCGCCGTATACCGGGAAGCGGGGCGTGACAGTACACATGTCACCAGGGAACTGCTATCTGACAATAGGTATAATACCAACTAGTAGGTTTCCGGCGAGTCCGTCCGGTGTACTCATAACCCAATGTGCACATGTATACATCTTAGGTGAACAAACTAACACCAATGGCTTGTGAGACCGGCCACCGCCCCTCGTTGGGGTCTCGATCACTATACACTAGTCTACTCTCGGAGTATCGATGCCCAGTCTCGAAACTCCCACGACTAGGGACATTTTAAGGATGTGCTTATAGACTACCCAGCTCCCACGTATATGATCGCCATCATAATGCTGGTAGTCAAGAAAGAATCCTATGGGCTCTATCAACATGTAATAGTGATCTGTAATGTCACCTGATGCATGTACATGATGATAAAGACAAACCAGATAGTATACTATCATCTCGAGTAAGACTGTTCTACCGGTATAGGTCCTCCCTCAATCATTGCAATCACGTGCCTGCGATCCAATAATTGACTTGATGACACTATAGCTAACATTTAGTTCTCACAAACTTGATCCCAGATCTTCAAAACAGAGATCTTGATGATAATCAATGGCCAAAATGTCATTAATAGAAGTTTAACTTCTTTTCAAAAGATAAATAAAGAGTAAATCTCTAAAAGGCTCAGCGCTTCACGTGCTTCTCACGTGAGCGTCCAAAAATATGAACTCAATGCCTCACGTGCTTCCCACGTGAGTGCCCAAAAATATGAACTCAGCACCTCACGTGCTTCCCACGTGAGCGCCCAAAAACAAACGCTCAGCGCCTCACGTGCTTCCCACGTGAGCGTTATACAAAGCGCTTAGCACTATATCTAGTCAGAACAACTAAGTGTTTAGCACTGATAGGGTAAAGCCCAGGTCTAAGCGCTTTATTTTCTTCCCACATGAACGCCAGAGCAACAAATAAGTTCTTAGAACTTCTGGAAAAAGAAAGCCCAAGACCGAGCCCAAATTGACTAAGTCTCTGAAGTTTCTTGCAGTTGAGCCTAAATGCTCTGTTGTTGGATTTTAATAAAATTTAACGATCCTAAAAATATTTCTAAGTTAATTTTAGTCTCAAATAAGACTAAAGTATTCTTAGTTAAAATAAATTGAACCAAAATGCTCATATATTTATATTGCTCTTAATCTAAAAACATATTAACGGTCCTTAAATAAAATAAAATATTATTTGAACTGATTGAACACACAATCTAAGTTCAAACCCCAACTCTAAAATATACGGATTTGGACTAATCCGTGCCCTAGGGCGACAACATAAACTTGTTTCCATATACAATCCACAGGCAACCAAAATAAACAAAAATACAACACGACACGAGATGACCTAACGGAGCAGGAGAAAGTTATTATCGTAACGCGATAACGTAATTAACTGTAGGGGCTTATGCCTGTAGGGAAGAGCATCTCCACAGTCAAAAACCTCTAGTAAATAAGGGGGAATCTGATGAAGTCTGCTATATCGGTCGCATCTATCCAAACCTCCGATATATGGTACCATAAATCAACTTGGTATCTTCGGAGAGATGGATGGATATGTCCAAATAGCATCTGCCCCCAAATTCAGGCTAGACGTCTCAATGTCTCAGTCCAGTTTTCGGCGGTAAATAGCGATCCAATTTGCCGGCATTTATATTTCCTCCAAAGATATATACATATACATATATGCATGCTTTCATAGAACCAAAACTCTGTTGTTCTTTGTTTTGATGGTAGTTCATATTTTTCAAGAAAAACCTTAGTTTTCAATAGAGTCGAAACTCAAAGAAGCCAAAGCTTTAAGAAGATAGGACGAAGAAGGAGTGCTCGTTGGTTGTTGGGACCCATTACCTCTCTAAAAACACCGAGGAATTACAACGTCGTACATTAGAGGTGTGGAAGGATGTACCCTTGAACCAAATCCCATTTATAAGGGAAGATAACATGTTGGAACTTAAGCTCTGATTTGCCAAAAAGACTTCTTGGCGAACTTATATTTTATCTAAGGATTGTCGGTCTTGTTTGGAACTAAGATCAATTTAGATATTTTGAGTATATGGGCTCAGTTGATTTAAAAAATCAAAGAAGTTTAGAACTTCAGGGTCTCAGTTCATTAAAGACTAAGTATTGGGTTTTTATATCACCCAATGGTGCTTAACACGCAATCATGTGAGTGTCACGTGCAGCGCTGATGAAGCTTTGGCGCTCACGTGTTCATCACGTGGGCCGCTGAGGCTTGGGCGCTCACCTGTTCATCACGTGGTCCGCTGAAGTTCTGGCGCTATTTGTTTATCACGTGAGCCACTGAGACTCGGGCGCTCACGTATTCATCACGTGCACCCGTTCATGTGTTTAACACATGCTGCACTGCCATATATATATATATATGTATATACATACATATATACATACATATACATATATACTTATGTGTGTGTATATACATATATGTATGTCTATATTATAGAGACTAAGCTCTGTTTTAAAAGATTAAATCTTCTTAGAAAGATAATCTCTCTTTGGTCCATCAAAATCATCAATTTTTTCTTCTATTAAGATCTTTAAGATCTTGTTCATGTAGAATCTTAATTCTCGATATGATTTGAGAAACTAAGTTCTTGGAGGTAAAGACTCCATTTCTTTTTCCTTCTTTCTTTTTCTTTTTCTTTTCCATCTTTTCTTTTTATAGTGGTAGAAAAAACACCAGTGTTCTCCTTTGAATCCTAAGTTTAAAATCAAAATCTCTCTAAGAGAATTTAATTCTCTTTTTATGAGAGACTTGTTTTATAGATCTCAGATCCAGAGAAAGAACAAAGTTCTTATGAAGGGCTAAGCCCTATTTCATACAGGTAAAAGGAGATATTTTGCTCCATTATTTACCTAGGGTTTTGGGACGAGGAAGATGATCTTCTTTCTCTAGAGAATTTAATTCTTGGTTGCAAGGCATAAGCTTATGGGGGGTCTGTGTGTATGAGATTTAATCTCTTAGGCTCCTATTTATAGGAGCAAAAGAACTATCTATCAGTTGAGAACATCTCTCATTTAGAGATTTCGATTGATTTCATAATCAAGATGTGATTTTTTAATCACCGTTGGATCATTGATCCAGGGTTCTCTGTTTAACAGAGAATTGAGAGATCCTGATTGATTTCATAATCAATCAATGGTGTTTAAATCACTAATGGATCTTAGATATAAGGGCTCTGTTTAACAGAGTACATCTTTCTTATTTTTTAACAAGATTGAGGAAGCATTTTCTATAGAATTTAATTCTATCTCATGATTGGGTGGTGATTTTTAGTCACCGTTGATCTTTCACCCAAAGGTTCTCTCTTTAACAGAGCGCCTCTTTCTTGTGTTAGAAAGATTAGGGAAATATTTTCTCATATAGAATTTAATTCTATCAAAAGCAATTGCTTCAAATCTTGGTATTGGCGCTCATGAGCATTGTACATGGGCGCTACCAAAGGTATTAGCATAAGCGTCACGTGCCTTGCACATGGGCGCTGCCAAAGAGATGGCATCGGCGCTCATGTGTCTTGCACATGGGCGCTGCCATATATGTTGCTTTGGCGCTCACGTGCTTTGCATGTGGGCGCTGTTATTTTAGGAGGGAACTGTTGGCTATAGTGCCCTCAAGTCAATTATTGTGATCGCAGGCACGCGATTGTGATGATTGAGGGAGGAGCTATACGGGTAGAACAGTTTTACTCAAAATGATAGTATGCTATCTGGTTTGTCTTTATCGTCATGTACATGCTTAATGTGGTATTACAGATCACTATTACATGTTGATAGAGCCCATAGGATTCTTGCTTGACTACCAGTATTATGATGGCGATCATATACGTGGGAGCTGGGTGGTCTATAAGCACATCCTTAAATATCCCTAGCCGAGAGAGTATCGAGACTGGGCATCAATACTCCAGAGTAAACTAGTGTATACTTATCGAGACCTCAACGAGGGGCGGTGGTCGGTCTCATAAGCCATTGGTGTCAGTCAGTCACCTAAGATAGTATACAGATGCTCATTGGGTTATGAGTATACCGGACGGACTCGCCGGGAACATACTAGTTGGTATTATACCTTTTGTCAGATAGCAGTTCCTAGGTGACATGGGAACGGGTTAGTTTGTCGACCTGAGATCATCATTTTTCTCGTGTGAGTTCCCACTGTGATTTGATTACTACCCTACAACGGCTCAAAGGAGTCGTGCAAATAGGTTTTAGTTGGGTACAGTCCTGAGCCACATGGAGGCAGTGAGCGGATCGTCGGGGATTCGTCTCTCCCAGTATTGGGGGTTGATGTCGCGCGGTGCATGGGTGGCCATCACCAGAAATCCTTGGCCAAGATAGACGAGAATTACTGATTTAGATCAGTAGTTTCTCAGTGGGTGATGGGCTTCATACCGACACAAAATATCGCGTTATTAGGGGTCTGACTTTATCCACCCCTAGACTCGATATGCGATACTCTTAGACGAACAGACCGGACTGTATAAAGATTGTCATGGATAGGCTCAGTAGGGATTCAGATGAGTTTGCTCGTTGGCCTTCCTTTCGCTTAATTCCTGGATAGCCGTTACGTACAGCTAGTGCCGCTGACGTGCTTATGGTTAAACCCACTGCCGGCGTATTGACGAGTCTTTAGAGTCCTACACAGAGGGTTTCCCTGGTTCTGGTGAAACGATGTAGTAGCCATACTGCACACCCGCAGGGTTCCGATCGATCGATCGTACTATGTACCAAGACTTTCGATCGGACAGTTGATAATACTACCCGGCTCGGGTATGAGTCGGATTATTGAATCAGGTATTGATTTAATAATTTACGTATATGTATTTCGATATGTATATTCTAGTATTATGTTCTTTGTGTTATTCTATCTCTTCGGGTATTCATATTTCGGTACGAATACATGTATGTATATACAGTAGAATGTAATCCGTATTTATCCGGAAAACATTCTAGAAGGTGGACACCTCATTTTGGATTTGACCATTTATTTTAATTAGATAATGAGGTGGATTATTGAGAGAACCATGCTTGCATAGTGTGCACAAATGAATTATTAATTCATTTGTGCAAACTATTCAAGCATGGGCTTGATATTATATTGAAAGAATTTGTTTTACAAAACCTAGCTTCTCATTTTCTCTCTCTATGGATGGTTCATTTTTCTTTGAGCTTGCAACCTCGCCATCATGCTTCACTCTCCTCTCTAGTGTTTTTTCTTGAGCTCCTCCACCTTCAACCTCAACATCCTCTTTACAATCTCATGAGTTGAGAATCAAGAGAGGGGGTGGGATGGATAAACACTTAGAACACTCACTACATCCTAAGCATTCTAGATTCGCAACCTAGAATCCCTAGTTGCTTCACTTGCTTTTGATGTAGAGCCATGAGATACATCCCTCGGGTGGATCATCTTCGTCGAAGGAAGACGCGGCCAAGTTCAATCGATCACGCCTCAAGGAGCTAAGGAAGATGATGGAAGACCGAAGGACTTGGTTCATTCGGTATAAACTTCTATCTCAGTAGCTAGTGCTTATTGTAGTTTGCTAGTATTGGTTTATGGTTCAATCTTTTGGTCAGGTTCGCTAGTGCCAAGTTTTTAAACGTCAGTTTTTGTTCCGTACCGGCAACGACTGATGGCTAGGGGAACAAGCAGTTCTCTATAGGCTATAAAGAAGTACTAACCGACGCATACATGTACCGAAGGAATTTCAAGCGACGGACATCCCGGGCTACGAAGAAATTGGTAGCCGACATGCTTGTAGATATTTTAAGGTCATGACCGGGTTATCGACCAATCGAGGCTAAGAAGGACTTACATCAAATGTTCAGGGTGAAGACTTCATATGATGTTTCGTGTCATGCAAGGGAATTAGCATAAGAAACCCTCTTCAACAACTGGCGTCATTCTTATGACTCTTTAAGGTGGTATCGAAGCAAGTGCATGGAAACCAATCCCGGGAGTGTAATTAGCATCGACAGATCAGTGAATGACAGATTCATGAAGCTATTCTTAGCTATGGTGCTTGTATTGACGGGTTTTTAGATGATTGTCGGCCTCTCATATTTCTTGATGGAACATTCATTAAGAACATGGCAAAAGGCTTTCTAGTGGCGGCGACTGCTTATGATGAAAACAATGGTTTGTTTCCGTTAGCTTTCACTATTTGCAATCAAGAGAACATCACAAATTGGAATGGTTTTTAGGTCAGTTTAAAGCCGTATTGTTTGATGGTACTAAGGCCTACCATCCACTGCATACCCTTCTGTTTATATCAGACTCTGACAATGGAATCAAAGAAGTGGTTAGGATGTGCTTTCTTACCGCATTGCATTCATTTTGAATTCTTCACTTGAAGCAGAATTTTAAAAATAGGCTTAAGGGACTGGGTATGAAGACTTCGGAAGCCAAAACTTGCGCGCATCTGATGGAGACAATTTCTTACCAATACACGACGGTTGAGTTTTTGGGGAAGATGAACCTATTGAAGAAGGAATCGATGATTGCCTACAACGCAATGTTTGAACATTACAATACTCAATATTGAGCTAATTGTTATTTCTCTGGAATAAGGTACAATCTCAATTCTTGCTCCTCAATACGTCTGATTTGGCTATGAACATGATTGACATAGATATGTATAACATTAGAGCAGTTTCTTGTAACTTCTAACTACTTGCCTGTAACTTTTAACCAGTTGCCTGTAACTTTTACTAAGTTGCCTCTAATATCTATTAACTTGATTATAATTATTAAGTTGCATGTAACATCTACTGACTTACTTGTAGCCTCTAAGTAGTTGCCTGTAACATCTATTAAAGTTGCATGTAATATCTATTTATGTGTTTGTTGAATGCAGGTATAGTCATTTTACATCCAATGTCGCTGAATCATATAATAACTGGATACGTGAGGCCCGCACTTTTCCTATTCTTCAAATGGTGGACCACATAAGGTTATGTTTAATGGATCGTTTCAATAGTCGATGAGAAAAAGCTGGAGGGTGGAATGGAGTGTTATCTCTCAAGTCGGAGGAAATTCTGAACAAAATTTTGGACGCCGCTAGAGTTTTTCTGCTCATCAAGCTGATACATAGCATTATAAGGTGTTTGACATTAAAACTGTTCGGATCAATATGTCGGCTCGATCATGTACATACTGAGAATGTGATGTTACTAGGATCCCTTGTAGGCATGCTTGTGCCGTTATCAATTTCTTGAGCTAATCAATCTATAACTATTGTGACTCATTCATGATGATCGAATATTTCACGGCTAGTTATGACAATTTATCCAATACTTACATTTGACAAGCCAACGGTCATGGAAGAAAATATTGAGATCCAGCTTCTTTTGACGAGAAAACGGCCGGGAAGGGCCCCTACAAGGTGCAGAAACAATAGGGATGTTCAAAAGAGAAAGATGAATTGTGGTAGGTGTGACAATGAGGGTCACAATAGAGTGACATGCACTGCTCCTATTGATTAAGTGTAAAATAGCTACATATTGGTTGTTTGGTATTTTGTTTTATGTTTATTATATCCACCGTCAAGTTTCGTGGACTTTTTGTACTAAAACATTACGATGTTCGTTATAATTTTACTGTAAAATTTTCTATTGGTTAAGTATGTATCTGAATGAAATTTAGAAACTGTTTTATGAATCCATTTATTTGTAGTTGCCTGTTACATCTAGGCACTTGCCTTTAACTTCTGATAAGTTGCATGTAACCTATAAGCAATTGCTTGTAACTTCTAATTAGTTACATGCAACTTCTATGCACTTGCTTTTAACTTCTAACCACTTACCTGTAACTTATAATTAGTTGCCTGTAACTTTTAAGCACTTGTTCGTAACTTCTAATTAGTTGTGTGTAACTTCTAAGAAAAAAATTTAGAGTTTAGCTCCTCGGATTACCCAGACGCCTTATCAGAAGGCACCCAGGTTCTCGGAGTACCCAGACGCCTTTTCAGAAGGCGCCCACGTACCTTGCTTTGCAGACAACGCCAGTCTTTGTCTGCAAGGATTCTCCCGCGTCGGCTTCGCCTTTTCTTGATCTCTTCCACTGACCCTGTGCCTCCCATACCTTCAACATCTGCTATATAAAACTGATAATATTTACAAAAATATCATTCATATTACAGTATCGGCCAATATCGACTATATAAAACAGATAATATCAACAAAAATATCTTTTGTATTACAATATCGGCCAACATCGGCGATATTAAAGTAAATACGTCAACAATTTTTCACATTCATTAGAAAAACCATCAACTTATAAGCAATTTGTCATTCTCACTTAAAACAAATAACAATAATGGCGAATATCGGCCAAATACAAATATATGAATACATGTACGAATAATAAAGTATTCAAACTTCGGCCAAACAAAAACCGAATCAATATCAAGCCATTTCTTCCTCGTTCGCCAAGAATTTGTACCGTAAGTATCGGCCGCCACTGCAACGACCCTTTTCCCTCCAGGGTATCCGGAATCCGCCGACCCTCAATCAACGCCTTCATGAATAAGTAGAAGAACACACCGCAATTAGAACTGTTAAACAACAACGTTAATAAACGCATGTTGTTATAACCCTTAACAATCAGAAATGTTAAAATAAAACTTCTAAATAAAAGAAATACTGCTTACGAATTCTTTTGTATCGGGTAAGGGACACTAGTAAAATGAAATAACGCATTGAAACCCCCATGTTTGTCGAATTTCTTTGCCCCGAAATTGAGTATGTACCGCATATATAACCTAATCTCTTCCTCCCAATGGGGTTGCACGCAAGTGAAGAAAAATATCGCAATTCCTTTTCGGCAAAGTCTATAATGAGCTACGTCCAATGAGTGTTATGACATATTGGGGTCATAATACGAGTGGAAGGGGATGTCATGCATCGTCAACGTATATATTACATCCACTACTATTGAAGTGCACCTTTTCGGAGTCATCATGATTAACATGCCCTGCCACAAGTTTTAACTTATTAATAAATTGGATAGATGTAATCAGGAGAATCAAATAAGCTGAGTATGCATTACCATTACCACGGCTTCATGAAGGCAAATGGAGGTAATACCGTCTTAGGGGCCAAAGACTTCATCAAGTTATCTTCCATCTTAACAAAGGAGTCCGTCACCTATAAAGAGTTTACATATTTATAAGTGCCAGTAACATCTACTAAGTTACCTGTAACTTTTAACCACTTGCCTGTAAGTTTTAGTAAGTTACCTGTAACTTCGAATAAGTTGCATGTAATTTCTAACCACTTACCTGTAACTTTTAATAAGTTTCCTGTAACTTCTACTAAGTTGCCTGTAACATTTATTAAGTTAATTATAACATCTACTAAGTTTCCTATAATATTTACTGAGTTGCGTGTAACATCTATAACAATCGCCTATAGCTTCTAATAAGTTGCATGTAACATCTATAAAAGTTGCATGTAATTTTTAAGCAGTTGTCTGTAACTTCTAATTAGTTACATGTAACCTTTAATAAGTTTCTAGCAACCTCTAAAATATACCGTATCTCCCACTTGCTGCCTGATTAAGAATTGAAGAGTTCGAAGCAGGAAATCAAAACGCGATTCGTATGGTCAAAGGGTATTGCCTTCGACGAAATACGCTCCTTCAAAAAACCGTCAACGACATCCCTATGCACCTTCCCTAGCTCATCGATGTATTCTATTACGGGATAAGCGACAAATGTCCCATCCCCATATACTTTTGCCCGCATACCTGCAGACAACGAAAAGAGTTTCGATTAAAACATTAAAGTGTATTGTACACAACATTCATACAATTTCCACACATAAAAATTATAGTTTACATGGCTAGTACTGATACATAATAGGGTCATAATATTACAAGCAACAAACAATACAGTTATAATCATTTTACAATTGTTTCCCACATGAAGACTTAGGATCTTCCACCTTTTTAGGGTGTGTTTCCCGGTAATAGCCCAAGGTCTTATGCATCTTGGTCAATGCCTCGGCCGCGGTGAACACACGTGCTTTGTTGACGGTGCCGTCGGTGTTGGAAATTTCAATCACGGTTTGGGCCTCCACAGTCCCCATGTACCTTCTTTACCCCACGATCCATATCTTCGAAATTTTCAAAGTTACGTACTCATCCTCATTTAGATACCTGGACGGCTTTCGGCCTTGCCTATTCTTCACGCGTCTCTCGAGATTATTGGTGGTGGACTTAAAGGCGACCACTTTCCTTCTGGCTGCCAGTACATGGATGACCGTGGAAGACTGCAACACATTATCATCGCCCTCAATAACGAGCTCCTCAACCTGCAGCATAAATGTTTCCTTCATTAGAAGCAGCCGCAACCACTTCCTCCTCAATTTGAGCAACCGCCTGGATACAATAATAGCCAAACTGTCATCGAAACTACCATCAGACCCACCAACTTCATCCACATCCTCACTCCCCTCCTCTTCTTCCTCCACCTCATCCATTTTGGCTCTCTCCTTTTCTTCTTCTACCTCATCCACATTCTTACCCCTCACTAGCCCAGAATCGGCAAACTCTTGGTATCCCAACTTATAGAGTATGCTACGCAGATGTTGAATCTCGTCTTCCACTGCCTCTAATGCAGCTTGCTGCTTGAAAAGGAGTGTTTTATAATGCACATCCTTTTTCGCACAAACATTCTTCCAATGCGTCGCTAGTGCTTCAAAAGACATGCTCTTCATATTGTCCTTCTAATCCGGCTTCTCAACAAATTGTTTCTTTATAATCTGCACCAATGAAGACCAAAATATGTTGTAATCAAGTTATTAGAGGTTACATGCAATTTATTAGAAGTTACAGGCAACTGTTATTGAAGTTACATGCAATTTATTAGAGGTTGTAGGCAACTGCTTAGAAGTTACAGACAAGTGCTTACAATTTACAGGCAACTCCTTAAAGGTTATAGGCGACTGCTTCGCAGTTACAGGCAAATACCTATATATACACAAGATACTTTTTTTTTAATGTAAATAGAGAATATAAAACATACTGATTCAATTGTTGCGTCATCATCTCTACTACTCTTCTCTTGCACTTCGAAGGCATAGGATCAACGAAATGTTTCGACGCATCCATGTCCCCCTTCGGCATAAAAGTGGACATCTTTCTCTTCATTGCCTTCTTGATCAGTCATATTTATTGCACATTTTTACGGTCATTTTCCCTATTATTATTGCTGGGTTTGCTTAGTACCCTCACTAAGATTTAGCTAGCATCAAACATGCAACTTTAAAATTCTAGGGTGCTAACAAAACCTAACCTAGAATCGAACTAGAGGATTATGGTATAAAGAAGCAAGCAACACATACTAGTTAGTGTCTAAGACTAAGAGGGGAGAAATACAACTTTTGTAGACCTCTCCTCCTTGACTCCTTGGTTCTATTTGGAATTTGAACGGGTTTGCTTGATGCCTTCGAAGTCCACGACGATCCACTACGGAGTCCCTTTGCTCAAGCTTCTAGCTTTACTTGACTTAAGTGGAAGTGAAGTTAAAAACCTACACTAGTGGGCTAGACTAATATAGATTGGTGAAGTGGGTAGTATTCTCACTTAAAAACCTTTCTTTTTCTTTCTCTTCACTCACTTTGAAAGAGGTAGAGAGCTTGGAGGAAGAAGGAGATGTAAATGGCTTGCTTGAGCTCAAGAGAGATAAACTCAAGATAATAATGAGAGAAGTGAGAGTCACACTCACTCTTAACCAAGCATGGAAAAATATCTAGATATTTCTAATGGTTGAGTTAAAAAGATAATTAGAAAATGAAACCATGGTAAAGTAGATATTTTAAGAAGTGTGTAGAAGAAAAAAGAATCAACCATGATTTATTTCCCATTTTCTTTTAACTGAATAATTAAAATATCATTATAGTTTCCATGTGAGTCTTGCATTGCCATCTCCAATGTATCATCAACCATGACACATGTATGCATGCATGTGTGCATACATATCAATATAAACATACATGCATTCATGCATACAAAATAAAGAAAGGGTTTAATAAATGAGCTAATGGTAATTTGATATCAAATTAACACTTGATTTAATAATCCGGTCATATCACATACGACCCGACCAATAGAAAATGCCAGATTAAAATATGGTATCATATACATGCATTTAAATCAAGCTCCCGCGCATAGCCCTATATGCACTCCACGTCATTTCGCCTGAGCTAGAAAACCCCTTTGTGGGACTCTAAGACTCGTTAATACGCTGGCAGTAGGCAGTGATCATATCATATACCCATAAACCGTCAGCGGCACTAGCTGTATGTAACGGCTCCTAGGTATTGAGCGAACAGAAGAATAACAAGCGAACCTATCAAAACTCCCGTAGAGCCAACCAACAATACTTACCGTACAGTCCGGTCTCTTCGTCAGATATGTTGCATATCGAGTCTAGGGATGGTATCGTCGACCCCAATAACTCAATAAGTCATGCCGGTGTATGGCTTATAACAGATCGAGAAACTACTGATAACACTTATCAGTAAATCTCATCAGCCCAGGCCAGGGACTTCCTGTTATAGCCAATTGAGCACAGCGCAACATCAACCCCCAATACCGAAAGAGACGAAACCCCTCTTATCGCTCATTGCCTCCATGTGTCTCGGGACTGTACCCCAAAGCCACCTGTTTGCACGACTAAGTAGAGCCGTGGTAGGGTGGAAATCAAAATACAGTGGGAGAACACACAAGACTCTATGACGATCTCGGGTCTATAGACTAACCTGTACCAGTGTCACCTGAGAACTGCTATCCGACGATAGATATAATACCATATAGGAGTTCTCGGCGAGTCCGTTCAGTGTACCCAGTCTCCACTGAGCACCCGTATACAATTTTTGATGTCCAACACCAATGGATGTGGGATCATCCATCGCCCATCATATGGGTCAAGAAACGTATACGCTAGTCTACTCTGGAATATCGATGCCCCGTCTCGATACACCCATGACTAGGAACATTTTAAGGATATGCTTATAAACTACACATGTCCCACTAATATGATCTGCATCATAATCACAGTAGTCAAGAAAATACCCTAAGGGCTTTATCAACATGTACTAAATGAATAATATGCATGATCAAGTGAACATGTTAAGATAAAAAGTAACCATATAGCATACTATCATGTCGACCAAGAATATCCTCTGAATATATATACATGGCGATACATCCACTATCAAATAATGGCCTCTAGGGCATACATATATCCAACAATTATTAATTACTAAATAGTGTTATTTTTAATTCAAGAACATATGTGGGTTTTTGTGAAAAAAAGATTTTGTCATATGTTTCTTAAATTATAATTAATATAATTGGAAATTAAAGGTGCATATCATAATAAATATCCATGAGTTCTTAACCATTAAGTAATTTATTTGTGAATGAATTGTTGGAATATTATCTCAAATAAAATAAATGCTACTAATGATTTGATTTGAGATATTGTGCAGGTATTAAAGTAACAAATCAGTTCAAGGCTACAAACATGAGTAGGAGATCCAAATCAAATCAAGTTACCAATTCAAATCTGCCAAATTTAGGAGCAAATTGAAGATTATCGCAACTACAAAAATAAAACAATATTTTCAGGATTTTATCGTCGAAAAGATCTCCTAAAATCGAGAGAAGAAAGAGAGAAAAATTTGGAGACGCGATCTCACCAAACGGCGGCGGTTTAGCAGCTATATTAAGCAATAGGGGGCGGTTCCGCGGTCCAATCGTGGCCGTTTGATAAAATTTTTCATGATCATGATCGTCTTTTCACATACATCGAGATGACATCTACGGTTTCAAGTTCCAGAACCTAAATAAGGACCGAGAAGTAATGAAGAAAGATTATCTAGGGTTTTTAGTTTTTTTAGCACTTTTCTTTTAGCCAATTAAATTCTGTAATGCAAATTTTTATTAATAAAAGGTAGAGTAATTTTTATTTCTTGTCTCCTAATTTTTCTGCAATTTATTTCTTCGCATCTAATTTTAGTAGTTAAATTGAATTGTTTTTCTTAATGGATTTCATCTTCTTCCTTCTTGTTTCTCATTGATTCTGAAGTGGTGATGCTAATTAAAGAAACACCTTATTTTTTGTAAGGGATCTTAAAATCTAGCTTTATAATATATTTCTTAACCTTTTTCTCTTTTCTTTTTGATTTAATGAGCGAATAATTTTCTTGCTTGTTAGGGTTTTGAGGAGTGGGTAGTTTATTTGATGGATATTTACCTTCAATTCTCTTTATTATTTTAATTTTTTATAAACTTTAATCAAAAGGAACCTTAACCCTCTTATTTGGACGCACCCTCAATTCATGAAAGTTGCGACCTCGATTTGAGTTTAGTTAAGATTGCTTTGATTGAAGAGTTTAGTGTAATAACGATCAATGGAGGGACAAGGGTAAATAGAGAGAATCCATAGTATCTCTCTTAGCACCCTAATCCACATTCATTGTTATTCCTCTAGTATTAATTAATTAAGAAGATAAAAAGAATATTTTTATATAAACCATCTTTTAAACTATCCAATCCGAAGAACCCTACAAGCCCTTCTTTTATAAAGTTTTCAAACCTCTTTAGTATAAAACGATAAAAATCCAACCTTTCTTCTATTAACTCATCTAAAACTAGATAAATAATTTACCATCTCCCTGTGGACGACCCGTACTTACCATCGATTAGCTATTTACGACACCGTTATTGATTGCGGTATTTAGGAAACACTAAAAGCTCACTTTTTCACACCAATCAAATGGCGCCGCTGTCGGGGAGACAGTAACTTTATTATTTTTGTTATTCGGGTTGATCTAACATAAACATAAATAATAAAAAAATAAAAAAATAAAAAAATGATAAACCGCATCTTGATTTGATTTATGATGTTTGTTCAAGTTGTGCAGGTAATCTGGAGCATCTGGGTAAGCTTACGGTGAATACAAGTGCTTGAACCAGGAGAGCAGAGGAGTAAGAGTTCGGTGCCAAAGAATTGGGGCGTTTAGCCCAAAGAAGGCGGCGGAACCGCGGCTAATGAAGACAATAGGCGGTGGAACCGCGGTCGTTTCGTGATATCTCATCTCTAAATTTTTCTAGTGAGTTCTTTTCTTCATTTCGGATGACTTGGTGAAGACAATTGTAGGGATCCCTATCCTCATTCTAATCTTCAGGCATCCCTTCTGAAACTCCAATAAACTGTTCTACTTGAAGAATTCTTTTCAAACAGTGCCAAAAACAAAAAAATATCGTTTTGCATGTTTTAGATTTTTGTGTGTTATTGCTTTGCATGATTTAAACTGATATTAAGGGGTAAGAAACCTAAATTCATATTAAGTGGGGAGTTCATTACCCTTCCTAAGCCCCAAAAATCTCAAACAAGCATACGCATCACCCTACATTAATAAAAAATATTTAGGCCAAGCCTCTAAGGACAATCGTGCTTAATTAGGATAAGAGAGGGTCATGGGTAATGTATTGCTTATCCATATTTTTCTTGTGGTGTCTAAGGCAAGTGTGACTAAGGCAAGTGGTTTACTTAATTAGGCCCGCTATTTCGGTGATTTGTATAGCGGATATCTCCCACTTACCTGGCAGTTACCTGCCTACAAGATTGATAAGAAGGCGATAGAGAATTTATTCTACGTCTTATCCTTTGGAAATCTAGGAGTTGTCTAGTGATTTTACCTAGGTGACCCTAGCTCTAGAGACTATTTGTGCATTTTGTGATTGGTTGTGTCAAGTCTTACGTCCATCATTCTTGTCAAAGCAAAGCATTTTTAAAATCGTTCTCACCACTTTCTCACACGCTGCCACGTGCACTAAACCCGCTTAATGCATGTTCGGTTGGATACAGGATTCTAGCGTCTGTTTACTCCGCGTTTTCACTATTGACTCCAAGGTCGATACTTCTTCACCTTCTTTTTCTCCTTCACCCATGTCTCCCGAGATGGACGGACCTCCACCGGGTTTTAACAACACCATGAAACCACCACCTCTAGGTGCACAAATTCAAACGCCACCACGCATCGCTCTCCAAGACCGATGCTACCCCACACGCGAACCCCTTCCTACGCGTCTGTCTCTTCCACCAGCCAATGGGGATAACTTCGAAATTAAACCCCACTTCATCAACTTGTTGCCCAAATTCCACGGGCTTGAATATGAGAATGCCTACATTTATAACCAAATTTCAAAACGTATGTGCAATGATGAGCACCATCAAACTTTCGGGGGATACCATGCGATTATGTATTCTCCCTTTTACCTTGTGTGATTATGCGAAGAAGTGGCTTTATAGCACCTCCTCATATTCCATCACCAGTTGGGATGAATTTGTTAAGGCATTCCTTAAATTTTTTTATCCTAATTATAAGACTGCCCGTATTAGAAGCGAAATCAACCAGTTTACCCAACTTCCCAACGAACCCTTTTGGAAATGCTTTAAAAGGTTCAAAGATCTTATTGTCCAATGCCCTCATCACGGATTCGAGAAATGGCAACTTTGCCAAATCATATATGAGGGTGTTAATCCGGTGACAAAATAAATGCTAGAAACCATTTGTCAATGTCATTTCATGTCAAAATCCAATGAGGAGGAGTGGCAATTTCTTGAATATCTCGTCGAAGCTCTGTTAAATCGAATGAGACAGCGCCTCACGTGCTCCTCACGAAAGCGCCGGCGCCAGTCTTATAGGATTAAATCCTATAGTGGCGCCACACGTAAAGTTCACGTGAGCGCCAATATGCAAAGCACAGGAGCGCCTGTCATATATAAGAATTAAATTCTTAAGTGGCACCTACGTGCATAACTTGTGAGCGCCAGCGCCCAAACTAAAGCAGGTAGAATTAAATTCTATATGAGGATTATTTCCTAAAACTTGGGATATTCTCTGTTAAATAGAGCCGTTGGATCAAAGATATAATGATGATGATAAATCATCAAATAATATAATTAAATTCTATTAAGAGAAAATATCTCCCTAATCTTTCTAAATATGAAAGATATTCTCGGTTGGATCAAGGATCCAATAATAGAATTAAATTCCATTTTGGGAATATATTTCCCCGGTCTTTCTAAACAAAAAAAGATTGTGCTCTTTTAAACAGAGCACCCTTGGATTAAAAAATCCAATGGTGATTTGACGGAATTAAATTCTCTATATGGGAAAATATTTCGCCAATCTTGTTAAAAACAAGAAAACATATTCTGTAAAACAGAAATTCTCTAGATCAATGATCCATTGATGGATAAAAGCCCCCGAACAAGGCCAATTAAATAAATTGGCATCTCTCAAATGAAAGATTTTCTCAAACTAGTTAACAAATTTGACTCTCCTATATAAAGGATGGGAGACTTCAAAATAAAAAAATGAACCCATTGATAAGCTTCTGTAAACAAAAAAGAGAGAAGCTGTAACTGAGAATTCAATTCTCTTTCAAAGAAGATCTATTTATTCTTTCAAACCTTAGGTAAAGAAAAAGTAGGGATAAAATATATCGCTTTCGCCTAGTATAAAGAAAAGAAGGGTTCAACCTTTCATAAAAAGAACTTAGTTCTTCCTCTGATCCAAGATTTGCAAAGCAAATCTTCCCACAAGTTGAGAATTTAATTCTCATCGGGAAGGTTTTGTTCTTCAAACTCAAAATCTAAGAGAAAGAACTAGAAAAAAAGAGGAAAAGTAGAAGAGAACTTATGGTTCTAGAAATTTAATTCCTCTAAAAATAGAGTTCAACCCTATAAAAAAACTTAGTTCTTATAAAAAACATAAAAACTTAGTTCTTAAAGAAAACTTGATCCCAGATTTTCAAAATAAAGATCTTGGTGATCATTAATGGCCAAAATGCCATTAACAGAGATTCAATCTCTAAAAAAGAAAAGCAACTCAGCGTCTTACATGAAAAACACGTGAGCGCCCAATAGATTACCAAAAAAAGATCTCAGCACCTTATGTGCTTCCTACATGGATGTCCCAAACAAAGGATTCAGCGCCTTACGTGCTTCCTATGTGAGCGCTCAAAACAGATGGTCAGTGTCTCACGTGAAATACACGTGAGCGCTAAGTAAAAGTGCTTAGCATTTAATATTCAGTCAAAATGACTGAGTGCTTAGCACTGATTGGGAAACACCTACACCCTAGCATCGCACGTACTCCTCACGTGAGCGATATACCAAGTGCTTAGCACTGATTAGGCAGCACCCACGTCTTAGCGCCTCACGCGATACACACGTGAGCGCCATACAAAAGTGCTCAGCACTATATATTCAGTCAAAACGACTCAAGTGCTTAGCACTGATTGGGCAGTACCCATAACTGAGTGCCTCATATGATACACATGTGAGCGCCAGAGCCCTAAATAAGTGTTTAACACTTCTGCATAAAGGAAAAAGACAGAGCAAACAGAGCCCAATTAAGTGCTTAGCACTTTTAAATAAAAAAACTGAGCAGATGTAACGTGTAACGACTCTAATTTCATTGTACGAAGATTTTCAAGTTAATGTTATTAGGAATAAGTATGCCCTAGAGGCCATTATTGTATGATATAGTGGATGCTTGGACATATATATAGAGGACTTTCTTGATCGACATGATAGTATGCTATCTGGTTGCTCTTTATCTTAACATGTACACTAGTATTATTATACAGTTTCTCTGATACATGTTGATTAAGCCCTTAGGATGTTTGCTTGACTACCAGTACTATGATGCGGATCATGCTACTGGGACTTGTGTAGTCCACAAGCACATCCTTTAATTATTCTTAGTCGAGAGAGTATCGAGACAGGGCATCGATATTCCAGAGTCGACTAGTGTGTACGTTTCTTGACCCTGTATGGGGCTATGGTTGATCCCATAACCATTGTTGTTTGACATCAAAGATTGTACACATGTACTCATTAGAGAATGGGTACACCGAACATGACTCACCGAGAACTCCTAGATGGTACCATACCTATCGTCAGATAGCAGTTCTCTGGTGACACTGGTACTGGTTAGTCTGTAGACCTGAGATCATCATAGTGTCTTGTGTGGTTCCCATCGTTCTTTGATTTCCTCCCTATCACGGCTCAAAGGATTCATGCAAACAGGTGGATTTTGGGTACAGTCCCGAGTCACATGAAGGCAGTGAGCGATAGGAGGGGTTTCGTCTCTCCCGGTATTGGGAGTTGATGTTGTGCTATGCTCGATTGGTTATAACAGTAAGTCCCTGACTAGGGCTGATGGGATTTACTGGTAAAAGTTATCGGTAGTTTCTCGAACCGTTATGAACTACACATCGGCATGACTTATCAAGTTACTAGAGTCTGACGATTCTATCCCTAGACTTGATATGCGACATATCAGAAGAAAAGACCGGAATGTACGGTAAGTGTTACTTATAGGCTTCATGGGAGTTTGGACAAGCTTGCTTGTTGATCTTCTATTCGCTCAATACCTGGGTAGCCGTTACGTCCATCTAGTACCGCTGACGGCTTATGGGTGACTGATGTGATCATCACCTACTGCTGGCATATTGACGAGTTTTTAGAGTCCCACACAGAGGCTTCATAGTTCAAGCGAAATGAAGTAGGGCACATATGCTGATATGTGCGGGGGCCTGATTAAATACGAGTATGTGATACCGTATTCTAATCTGGCGGTTATTTGATATCAGTTAGGTTATATGTGATATAACCGGATTATTGAATCAAGCGTTGATTTGATAATGTGATATACAGATAAATTATATTAGTTGGTTATATGCGATTTAACCGGATTATTAAATCAAGTGTTGATTTAATAATATGATATATATTTATATTTGATATAATTATATATTAACTAATATTATTGCTCACTAATTATTTGCTTATCTTTACTTATATATTAATATATATGTGATATATATATATATATCTATATATATATATATATATATATATATATATTATATGAAGCATGGTTGATTTTCTATTTTTAGAAAATAGAAAAGGAGGTAGAAAATGGGAGATATTTAGAGCATGGGTTGAAGCATGGCATTTATCATTGTTTATTTGTTTGTGTGCATTATTGAAGTGTGGCTCATTTTTTATATTTGAAAATATCTATACTTCAATAAGTGAACACAAATGGGTTGCCATTCTTCACAACACTTGTGATTTTTCCTCACTTGGGCTCATATGATGAGTTCTCCTCTCTAGCTCTCTCCATCTTCTTCATCCTTCACCTCCAAACTCAATCCCTCACATGAGTTGCGAAACCTTGAGCTTGTGAGAACCTTAGTGAGTTTTGAACCCCTACTTCACCATCCTAGTTTGAATTAGCAATTTGAACTAGTGTGTTTTCTTCACTAAAGAGTTTAGTGAAGAGATGACTTGGATTAGCGGAGCTTCGAGTGGATCAATTTCGGCACGAAGATCGCAAAGAAAGCTCGATCCAACTTCAAGTGGAGCATAGTGGAGTCTTGTGGACTACTACACGGAGCTTTTGAAGAGAAGGACACGGTCTACAAAGGTTGTAGTTTCTTTCTCTTAGTGTAAAGTTTATGATATCATAGCTTAAATCCTAATCATCTAGTTTAGATTCTAAGTTAGTGTTGATTAGCACCCCGAAATTTTTTAAATTGGCATGCTTGATGCTTGTAAAACCCTGTGGTGGTGCTCATAAACACTTTCATGGTATTAGAGTCAAAGCTAGAAGATTAGACGATATTTGTAAAACCACAAAACCGAAACAACTCCGAAACTGTAACCCGAAAACCCAAGTTTCTGTCGAGTTACAAAATGGTCTCTAAAATTTTTTTAAACGGGTACAAAATGTTGCATATGATATAACTAGAACACCAAACAAAATTGAGACCCAAACACCAAAATCTCACCAGCCAAATGCCCATTTTGGCCGGCCTGGCCGGTCCCCATGTGTTGGTTTGGGCTCGAGTTTGTTTGGTGTTCTGTAGCCTTGGTTTTGGGGGTTTCAGGTTATGTTTGTTTAGCCCCAAATTGCATATGATGTTAACTTTGTTAAGGGGCTATTCGGAGTGTTCGTAGTCATGTTTTAAACGTCGTTTCGGGTTTAAGTTTGATATGTGGTATAATATATGGAATCCACATTTAATTAGTTTTGTGAAAACTAGTTTGCTAATTGTAAATCTAGCATTTTAGTTTATGTTGATCGATTGCCACGGAGTTTTGATTCGGATCAAAACTCCGTCGCAATCGCGTATAATACACAAACACTCGCCGGATAACTCTACTAGATAGCCATGCCCCATTGCCCCGACCAAGCTACTGTAGGAGAACCCCGTTGCCAATAGCATTCACTCGGGTGCTCGCGGCCACGGTGTTCCTCCTAAGTGCACTTCTTCGTCAGCATCGGGGGTACGGCCATCTACTAAAGATCCAGACGAGTATTTGATTATTTTAGTTGGGAATCTTGTTGAATTACCCGACTAAGTTATTGAAAAGTTTTTTCGATTTGAGACTAAAATGCAAGGTTTATAGGTTAGGCATGAAATTCGGCATATGAGATATTCCGGGTTTATGATGTCTAAAGAAATGCGTATTCTAAATATCGTAGTTTTTCATTTCTTTCTGCGACCGTAAGTATAATATGTGGTGTATCCCCGATCTTGTTGCTATATGTCAACGGAGTTTGTGATACGCATATTTACTTACGTTGATGACATGTGATGTTATGTGTTGCTGTGATATGTTATATTGGATCGTCGTGATTGAATAGCCGGGTTTTTTTTACGTGAGATCAGAGTTTTTAAATTTTCATTCATGTAAAATTTGTATGTAATATTCTTTTATCGGGACACTTCCAGGTTGAGGATGATTTCACTATTGATGTATATTATTTACTTTTCCTCATTAGGATAGACCCAAAGCGGGGATAACAAGTAACCGGGTTCTAGAATCCAGTGGAGGCCATTTCGACGAGTCGAGATCGGGTCTCCTAACTTTAGAATTGGCAGGGTTGCTTGTCGCTCTCGTAGGGGTTTAGGGATGTGGGTTTGGCTATTCATCATGACCGTGAAATCCGTGTTTTCATTACTGGCTGAATTTAAAACACGGACCTCCTAATATATCCAATATTTTATATGTTGACTTCTGATGCTTGAGTTCTGTGATGTGATCATATAACTGCGTGAGACGAATGCTATATATATATGATATATATAATAAACGTTGCTTATGTTTTGCACCCGTGCTAGTCCATCCCCCGCTCTGCCTTTAGTTAAGTAATCTAACGGTGCATGACGGGACCCCGTAGCGAATGCGGATGGCATAAGTGTATGTTCTATTTTCTGTGATGTTTAGGGAAATATAAATGATGTACTTCATTAATGAGATTAATGGAAAGAAAAGAAACCTAAAGATGTTGTAGAATCAAAATTTTTAAAAGGTAGCTCTAGTTTTTGCTTTGCATAATGGTATTCCTTGATGAATATCTAGCACCTCATTAGAAGAGGAAAGAGCCGAGATCCCTTCACCGGGAGTGACCTCTTTAGCAAAACTAACAAATGTTACAACCCACTCGGTTTTGTTTTAATAGCTTCTCTAGTTCTTGCTTTGCATAATGGTACTCCTTAATGGATATCCAGTACCTCATTCGATGAGGAATGAGCCGAGATCCCTTCATCGGGAGTGACCACTTTAGCAAAACTAGAAAAAGCTACAAAAAACACTCCTTTTCAAATTACTAGATTCTATAACGATATCAAGTTCATTACGTTAAAGGTTTTATTCAAAACCAGTCGTAGCCCTCCGTCATTTCAGATAAGTGCTATTTAGTATTCGTGTTGCGTTTGTTGACCTTTTCAAGGCGTAGTGTACTGTAGCTGATTAGTGCTTATCTGTCGTATATGATACGATTGGATTAGGATAGTCATATGGCTTTGTTGATCTTGTTAAGGGTCGTATGGGTGGGTATAATTCAATCACGAAATGACGGGTTGAACTTGGCTAGCGCTTATGATTTGTTAACCTTGTTAAGGTTATAAGTTGCTAGGGGTAAAAACAGATATTGGGAATTTCAAGTGTTAAAATTTGCAATGAGATTTCATACCTTCTATGAGATAGTTGGATCCCGATACCCACTGCGAGTAGGTGTTACTCCTGGGAGAGTTTTCCACTTTACAATTAGCCGATCCATTAGGTGTCTAAGAAAGGTGTTAACGGGCTGATGCCCTACGGAAAAGAGGTTATTTAATTAGTTCCATGTGAAAGTATGGGGAAACTTCCTCGGAGTACCAATACCTACCTGGCTGACCGATTGCCGAACTTGTAAGGTGTAATTAATCCCGGCTAATCTTACCTTTTATGGTTTAAAGGAAGATTTGATAAAAACAGTGGGAGCCATCCTGATTAGATAAGATAATAACTAATCTAATCTTGCAAAGAGCGCACGCTAAAGCGTTTCCTTCTCTCTCTTTCTCTCCTGGTAGCGACCATGACACGCTTTAATCAAGATAATAATATGGATGTATTGACCGAACCCGCTTATTATATTGAGCTGGGGAATATTGGTTCCGCTTTTCTTATGATTGTCATAAGTTTGAGCAAGGAATAGGGGAACATTAGGATTCCCACGCAACCCGAACGAAGAAAGAGCATGGTGATGCATCTTCTTCGGGTGTGTTCGTTACCAAGAACTGTGTCTCAGTTTGCTCTACGTTCTGGGTATTGGATACCGGATCAGAATCCCACGTCTGTAATTCGTTACATGGGCTAAGAAGAGGTAGAGAACTGGGAAAGGGTGATATGTCTCTAAAAGTAGGTAATGGAGCAATTATTGCAGCCAAAGCAGTTGGTGAATATCACATAGTATTATCAAATGGTAATAAAATGATTCTGAATGACTGTTATTACGTACCAAATATGATGTGTAATATTATATCAGTTTCTTTGTTGCATAAAGAAGAATATAACTTTTTATTAGAGGATAATGTTATGAACATTTTTCTTAACCAAGTGTTGATTGGGTTTGGTACGTTATGTAACGGTATATACGTTCTGATTCAAACCATAGTTCTAAACGTACAGAACACACACAAGAGGAAAAGTTCAGAAATGAACGAAGCCTTCTTGTGGCATTGTAGACTAGGTTATATCAATGCGATAAGACTAGCTAAGTTGCATAAAGATGCATATTTGAATCAGTTCAAATTTACATATTATGACACTTGCGAGTCATGTCTCAAAAGTAAAATGACCAAAACTCCGTTTACTGGACACGGAGAAAGAGCTACTGAACTCTAGGGACTGATACATAGTGATGTATGCGGTCCTATGTCTACACATGCCAGGAATGGTTCTTCGTACTTCATTACATTCACCAATGATCTCTCAAGATACGGACATGTGTTCCTGATGAAACACAAATCTGAATCTTTTAAGAAATTCAAGGAATATAAGTACGAAGTTGAGAACCAGACGGGTAAAAGTATTAAAGTCCTACGATCCAATCGGAGAGGAGAATACTTGAGCGCGGAATTCAGAGACTATTTAAAAGAGAATGGGATTCTCTCTCAACTTACTCCTACGTATACACCACAGCACAATGGAGTTTCGGAGCACAGGAATCGCACCCTATTAGATATGGTGCACTCTATGATGAGTAATGCTGAGTTACCTATTTCCATTTAGGGTTATGCACTTGAGACAACTGCATACCTATTGAATAGAGTTCCGACTAAATCCGTGCCTACCACTCCATATGAAATATGGAATGGGAAGAGACCATCTCTTAAATGAGTTAAGATATGGGGTTGTCTGGCCTATGTTAAAAAGCAAAATCCGGACAAGCTCGAGGCAAGGTCTGTTTTGTGCAAGTTTGTGGGATATCCAAAAGGATTCATATGGATATATCTTCTACCATACCGAGGAACAAAAGGTGTTTGTTTCTCAACATGCCGCCTTTTTAGAAAAGGAATTTCTTGTGAAAGAAATTAGTGGGAATGGGGTAGAACTGGAAGAAGTTCTAGCTATACAAACTATAACTGATGATTTAGTGGAACCAGAGGATTCAATATTCCCCGACGAACCTCAGCCACTCCGCAGATCTAATAGGGTTTCTCACCTACCTGAGAGATACTACGATTTTCTCATAGACAGTGGGAGCGAGGATTGCATCATGAAAGATGATGACCCAACTAGTTTCGATCAGGCTATCACAAGTGGAGACTCTGTGAAATGGATGGATGCTATGCGATCTGAGATGGAATCCATGTACACCAATAAAGTACGGACTTTGGAAGTTGCTCCTTAAGGGGTAAAACCCATCGGGAGAAAGTGGATCTTTAAGAAGAAATTTAGTGTAGATGGAAAAGTTGAGACTTTCAAAGCTAGACTTGTAGCAAAAGGTTTTCGTCAACGACCAGGTGTCAACTATAATGAAACCTTTTCTCCTGTCACCATGTTTAAGTCCATCAGGATCCTACTTGCCATTGCTGCATACCATGACTATGAAATCTGGCAGATGGACGTCAAGACCACTTTTCTAAATGGTGATTTAGAAGAGAGCGTGTACATGACACAGCCAGAGGGCTTCGTAGACAGTGGGAGCAGCGGAAGCGTGTGCAAGCTGCTTAAATCAATCTACGAGTTAAAGCAGGCATCACGGAGCTGGAACATCTGTTTTGATGAAGCTATCAAAGAGTTTGACTTCATCAAAAATGTGGATGAACCATATATATAAAAGAAGGTTGTATAGAGTAAGGTTGTCTTTCTCGTATTGTACGTGGATGACACACTCTTGATAGGAAATGACGTTCCTATGCTACACTCGGTCAAGCTCTTCTTATTACATAAGTTCTCCATGAAAGATCTAGGTGATGTCTCTTACATCCTGGGGATAAAGATCTATAGAGATAGATCTAAACGGATGTTGGGATTGTCCTAATCCAGGTACATTGACACCATACTAAAGAGGTTTAGTATGGAAGATTCTAAGCGTGGTAATTTACCCGCTTGTTAAGGAATCACTCTCTCCAAAAAGATATCTCCCAAGACTGATTTGGAGAGGACTCGCATTCAAGGGATATCCTATGCTTCGGCAGTCGGGTCAATCATGTATGCGATGTTGTGTACCAGACTGGAAGTAGCTTACTCGCTAGGTGTAGTGAGTAGCTATCAATCAGATCCTGGGAAAAAGCACTTTACAACTGTGAAAAACATTCTTAAGTACTCGAGAAGGACTAAAGAAATGTACTTGGTGTATGGTAACGGTGAACTCCAAGTGGAGTCCTTTATTGATTCGAGCTTCCAGAGTGATAAGGACGACAGTAAGTCGTTCTCAGGTTTTGTCTTCCCTCTCAATGGATGGGTGGTATGTTGGAAGAGTTCCAAGCAAGATACCGTAGCAGACTCGACGATGGAGGCTGAATACATCGCTGCCAACGATGCTGCCAAAGAGGTTGTCTGGATGAAGAAGTTCATTGCTAAACTTGGTGTGGTTCCATCCATTGAGCATCCAATACCTGTGTATTGTAATAATGTCACGCCCTGCTTCCCAGAGTACGGTAAGGTGACGTGACGGGGCACGCGACGTATTTACTCAGAAGTAAATACGCTAAGCGTAAATAAGCAATATAATATAAATGTACACAAGAGAGACATGAGATGTAAATGAATATCAACTTTTTATTAAATGTAACACCCCACGCCCCAGTATAGATGGTATTCTCCGCTCTGGTCGAAACCGTACGGTTTTTCCCTTTTAGAGCGAACCGGACCCGACCAAGGGCCACTTCCCAGGAGGTCACCCATCCCAAGACTTCCCTGGCCCGAGCACGTTTAATTACGGAGTTCTCAAGCTCCTGTATTTCCGGTTCACTTAAAAGGCGCCTCTATAATTGAGAGTGGTATCATTACATTTATAATGCAGTTCGGTCCTCTTTCGGAATGTGTTTCGAAGATTCCCTATTGTTCTACAGTGGGTCCCACAGACTCAAGAGGTGTGGCCCCTACGGATTCAAGAGGTGGCCCCCGCCCCCTTGGCATGGAAATTGGCGTGGCACTTTGTTCCATGTGGTACTTTGTTCCGTGAGCAAGAACCGAGTCCTGACATTCTCACGCCCCGCTTCCCAGAGTACGGTAAGAAGACGTGACGTGTCACGCAACGTATTTACTCAGAAGTAAATACGCTAAGCGTAAATAAGCAATATAATGTAAATGTATACAAGAGAGACATGAGATGTAAATGAATAGCAACTTTTTATTTATTAAACATTTTTTACAATGCAACTGAAAAGTAAATACAATATGGAAAGCGATGCATAAACAATGGCATGAACTGAAAAATGGAAGTATATACAAGTGAACTAAAGCTCCGTGTCCTTGATGAACTGCTCCAAGTTTTCTGAGCTGGGCTCGATCTCCAGAGAGTCGGGTCCTCCTGACAATATTCCAAAGAAAGAATAGAAAAGAAATGTCGTCAGCGAACAATCGCTCGATAAGTCCCAAAGAGAGATAGGAATAGAATCGACAGATAAGAGAGAATATAACTGGTATAACGTTTGATAGTTTTGCTAACGTTTTTGTTTGTAGCTTGGTACAGAAGGTATTGGTGTTTATGAGAGGATCCAACTATCCCATGGACTAAGGTAACCCATAGTACAAGGTTCCGTCAAACCCCATGGAGCAACGGCAATGGATGTTTAGTTATGTCTTTTAATGACCATCTCGTGCCACTTTTAACACATTCCGTACCAGTCTACCCCTTTAAAATCCCGTAATGTTTTATTGTATTGTTTTGTAGTAATTTGTAGATGTAAGACTTGCCGAAACCATGATATCAGTTGTTCATGAAAATGGAAAGAATGTAAACGGATAGTCATGTGATCAAGTCCATGTATATCCATAGTTCGGTCAAATCAAGTCATGTTGATATATATGGATTCATGTTGTAATGGAATTCTATTAAGTATGGATTGTATTCAGATTAAACTAAGACTCTGTCTGAGTCAGATACTTAAACATAATTGAAGTCCTGAATTAAGTTTTGGAGTTATCGGTAACTGTTGCACATGGACGACAGGATTTGTGTCTTTTTTCAAGACAATTACCATATTGATAACCCCGTTTTAGTTGTCTGTCTTAAATAGGCAAGCACCCAATTTCTCCGGCTCCTTGAGGCTCCAGAGAATTGGTCCCGCTTAAACCTATATTTACTAGGGTCATTATTGTAAATTAATATAACTTGAGGGGGTTTTATGAAAAATAGTTTTGATATATTTTCAAAATAAACCTCAAGTATTTATTTATCGTCTTTAGGGTTTTCATAGATGTAATTTTTATAAGATGAGATATTTTAGTGGATATAAATCTAAATTGAATAGTATATGGTATTTTCATGTAAATTGGCTTGTATTGATTTCTGATGGCAGTTTCATGAAATTTAGGATTTTTTTGTTTAGAAAACATGGATATTTTTATGTATATTTAAAATAGATAGGTTGATAATATTATATATAATTATTAAAAAATAAATTTATTTATTAAATAGAAATCATGTTTTCTTAAAAATTGTAATATAAATTCCATCGAGGTCATATGCTCCGTGAGGAGGTCTGCATCCCGTCCTACTAGTCCGATGGATGTGCGATAACCCGCACCAACCAAATCGGATTCCCTAAAATGGATTGTAAGGACATAATTGTATGAAATTTGATTAAAACAATTAAAAGAAATACAGTTTTGATAATTTATGGTATTTAACTGTAAATTCGCCTTAACCACAAAAATATTGTTTTCAAGCCATTGTGCTATGTCATGATGAGTGTTGTGATAAAGTAGGTCATTACCTCGTGAGTTTTCTAAAGGTAATATGAGCAATATGATGAAGTAATGTCGTAGGTAACTTTGTGGTATTTAACCGTAAAAGTGAAATAAAAGTTGTATAACATTGTATTTTGAATTGAAACTTGTTTTAAATGTTGTTTTATGGTTGCTAAACAAGATATAAAGAGATGGTTGATTTGTTGTTAAGAAAAATTGGGTTTATAATAAAATTAGAATCGGAAGTCGGAATAACTCCGTTTCCGACGAGTTTTAATAAAAGATCGTTTAGAATAGAAAGAGAGGAGAGGAGAGGGAACTTACTGGTTGAGAAGAGAGAGGGGAGGTGGACGAAGGTTTTGAAGGCGTCGTAGAGTCGCGGTGTCACCGGATTTGTCCTGAATTGTCGCCGGAACTTGACCTTGGGATAACGCCACTTGTATAACTTTTTGGACTTGGAAAACTTTGAGAGTTTTGACAATGGATTTCAGAATAGAGAGGGATAGGATGTAGGATGGTATTTATAGGATAGAATTAGGGTTTAGGGCATTAAAATGAGAATTAAAAGGTATTAAAATTTGTTTTTTTTAAGCTTATTATAATTCTCTGTTAATGTGTAGGAAAATAAAAAAGAAGATGAGTAGTGGGGGGAGGCCAAGGGGTGTTAAGGTGAAAAAATTTGGGCATTACCCACTGTTTCAACTGGCGGCACCGGCCCAATAGAGGATCTCGCCAGCCATCAAGAAGGGGTGGGGCTTGGATGCATGCCACGTGTCGGGGTCTGTGTGTACAAAATTTTCCACATGTTTGATTTTAGTGACTTTTCGTTTTTATGTGTATTGCACGTGTAAACTTTTGGGCTTCCAAAAAGTTTAAAAGAAAAATCAGCACAAATAATATGTGGCTGATAGGATTCGAACACATGGGCTATGTCACAGCAGTTCAAGGATTTACCAATGAGCTACAAGTGCTTTCTTGTTGTTCTTTAAACAAGAATTACTTTTAAGTTGTGCTCAAGCTAAGGTACTCCTTTCTGTACTTCATAAAAATTTTGTATAGAAAGTTTAGGGTTGTTACATTCTACCCTCCTTATAAAAATTTCGTCCTCAAAATTTATAGAAGGAAGTTGTAATAGATTCAAGAAAAATTTGTTGATAGTGGTGGTGAAAGAAATACTGGCAGTGTATAAAAAGTAACGAGATGATGCAAAGATTTGAAAAGATTGAAGGGAATTACCGGTGTTACCTTGGTCTATAGCCTCGGCTTCTACAGCCGCTAATGTGTAAGCCTGATACCGGGGTACGTTCCTCCTAGCTGGAGGCACATTCCTCCATCTTCGAGGCATGTTCCTCTGCCCTCGAGGCATGTTCCTCGGCGCCTGATGGAATTGGCGATTAGTCTGTGCAGGAGGTCCACATAGAGGTGGAGCTGGGAGAGCAAGACAAGGTGCAGGTTCCTGAATAGTTGGCCGCTGCGGATAGTTAATGTGTGTTGGAACTGGGTTGCGTCTATGAGGACATGTTCCAATACCATGAGTGGATGCGCCACAAACTAAGCACAGGCCTTTTGCACGCCTGCAGCCCTTCAACAGATGTCCATCCCTCTTGCAGTAGTAGCAAAAGTCTGGACTGGGCTGGTTAGATGTTACTTCCCATCTCCTAGGTATAAAAGTTTGTATAGAAGGGTCTCATCCTGCCATCTGGGTGGCAGGACGCTTCACACCGGCAAATTGAGGTTTGCCCATCTTTTTCACTACTGCATCATATCTTCAAGCAGCCTTCAAAACCAAATAATAGGTTGGGAAATCCCCTATAGCTAACGCATCTTGGATCTCCTGGTCCAACCCCTGCTGAAATTGTCTGGTCCTGATCTCAGCAGTCGGTATGAGGTGTACCGCGAACCTGTTACGGTCTTGTGTTAGCTGTGTAGTATGTGTTATTATAAAATAGAATATTTGAGACATGTCTTACCTGCTCAATATGGTGAACTCGGCATCATACTCATCCACTGATTTTCTCCACATAGAGCCTTGTTGTAGTAGGTCTGTGGTTCGAGGACGAACCATTGTTCAAAGGTGGGGAGAATGTCGGCACCCGGTTCTTGCTCATGGAACAAAGTGCCACACGGAACAAAGTGCCACGCCAATTGTCATGCCAAAGGGGCGGGGGACACCTCTTGAATACGTGGGGGCCACCTCTTGAGTTCGTGGGACCCATTGTAGAACAATAGGGAATCTTCGGAACACATTCCGAAAGAGGACCGAACTGTATTATAAATGTAATGATACCACCCTCAGTTACAGAGGCGCCTTTTAAGTGAACCGGAACTACAGGAGTTTGAGAACTCCGTAGTTAAGCATGCTCGGGCCAGGGAAGTCTTGGGATGGGTGACTTCCTAGTCGGGTCCGGTTCGCTCTAAAGGGAAAAACCGTGTGGTTTCGACCAGAGCGGACAATACCATTTGTACTAGGGCGTGGGGCGTTACAGATAACAATGGAGCTGTGGCTTTAGCCAAGGAACTCCGGTCCCATCAGAGGTCCAGATATATTTTTAGGCGGCATCACCTGATACGGGAGATAGTAGATCGATGGGAGATTGAGGTCAGGAGAGTTGACACGAAGGATAACGTAGCGGATCCACTTACAAAGGCCCTCCCCCAGACGCAGTTTGAGAGACTTTTTAGGATGTTGGGTATGAGATACTATAACACATGACCTTAGTGCAAGTGGAAGATTGTTAGGAATAGGTATGCCCTAGAGGCCATTATTGTATGATATAGTGGATGCTTGGACATATATATAGAGGACTTTCTTGCTCGACATGATAGTATGCTATCTGGTTGCTCTTTATCTTAACGTGTACACTAGTATTATTATATTGTCTCTCTAATACATGTTGATAAAGCCCTTAGGATATTTTCTTGACTACCAGGACTATGATGCGGATCATACTACTGGGACTTGTGTAGTCTACAAGCACATCCTTTAATTGTTCCTAGTCGAGAGAGTATCGAGACAGGGCATCGATATTCCAGAGTAGACTAGTGTGTACGTTTCTTGACCCTATATGGGGCAATGGTTGATCCTATAACCATTGGTGTTTGACATCAAAGATTGTACACAGGTGCTCATTAGAGAATGGGTACACCAAACAGGACTCGCCGAGAACTCCTAGATGGTACCATACCTATCGTCAGATAGCAGTTCTCTGGTGACACTGGTACAGGTTAGTCTGTAGACCTGAGATCGTCATAGTGTCTTGTGTGGTTCCCACTGTGCTTTGATTTCCTCCCTACCACGGCTCAAAGAAGTCGTGCAAACAGGTGGATTTTGGGTACAGACCCGAGTCACATGGAAGCAGTGAGCGATAGGAGGGGTTTCGTCTCTCCCGGTATTGGGAGTTGATGTTGCGCTATACTCGATTGGCTATAACAGTATGTCCCTGGCCAGAGCTGATAAGATTTACTGGTAAGAGTTATCAGTAGTTTCTTGAACCGTTATGAGCCACACATCGGCATGACTTATCAAGTTACTGGGGTCTAACGATTCCAACACTAGACTTTGGCAAACAAAATATATTAGTCATGCCGATATTTCAGTTAACAGTCAACAAAAATATAAACGAAATATATTAATCAGTTTATAATATAAGGAATATAATATTAGTAAATTCTGAGATTTTGGCAAACACAAACTTACTCCAAAATATGCCCAGGTCGGGTCTAAAAATTCAGTTTCAAAATACGAAAAATATATGCGACCTCCAAAATTCAAAATGAAAGCTCAGGTAACGAAAAAAGCATACCCCCAAGAAAGGATGCACGTACGTGCACGTAGCCATCCAAACACGTCTGTTTCACTGAACGGGACGAGAACAAGATGCACGGATGCTACCACAGGGTTAGGGGTATCATGCAGGCTATGAAATGCAATTTTAATCTATTTTACGAGATCTAAAATGTTACATGGTAAAAAGTGCGATGCCAAATAAAAGTTAATATGCAGTATACATGAGATGCATGTGTCTATTTAACAGGCCAGGGTAGTCTATAAATATGAATCAAACCGGTTCAAGCAAGCGGGTCGGGTCGAATGCAAAGTAAAATGAAAATACCATTCACACCCAAAATACGATAAATCAAGAAAACACCACAAATAAATAAATACGGGAACTGAATTGGTATAATTGAACTCGGTTGTTACATTATACCCAACTACAAAAAGAATTTCGTCCTCGAAATTCTAAGAACAAGAAAGGATAAACAAACAACAAACTACAAGAATATATATGGAAACTTCTGCCGTATTTCATCTTCTCGTTCCCAAGTTGATTCTCTATGTGAGAGATTACCCCAAGAAACAAGTACAAGAGGGATAACTTTGTTCTTAAGAACCTTTTCTCTTCGATCCATAATCGGTCGCTCCTCAAAAGTCAAATCTTCTCGTACAGTCAGCTCCGAATGATCCAACACATGTGTTTCATCTTGAACATACTTACGGAGTTGAGATACGTGAAACACGCCATGAACATTCGCCAAGGATTGCGGTAACGCCAATCGATACACCACTTCTCCAACACGCTCCAAAATCTCAAAAGGTCCAACGAATCGAGGACTAAGCTTTCCTCGACTTCCGAAATGAATCACCCCTCTAGTCGGTGATATCTTTAAGAATACCAAATCACCCACGGCGAACTCTAGAGATCTTCTCGACGTATCTACCCAACTCTTTTGTCGGTCTTGTGCTGCTTTCATATGATTCCGGATAGTATTAACCTTCCCAACTGTTTGCATGATCAAATCTGGTCCCAATAATCTTCGTTCTCCAATATCGTCCCAACAAACAGGTGAACGACACTTGCGACCATACATTGCTTCGAATGGAGCCATCTGGATAATCGCCTGAAAACTGTTGTTGTTAGAAAACTCCACTAAGTGTAGATGATCCTCCCATGAACCCTTGAAGTCTAGCATGCAAGCTATCAACATGTCTTCAAGAGTTTGGATCGTTCTCTCCGACTGACCATCTGTCTGAGGATGATAGGCTGTGCTAAACTTCAATCGAGTCCCCAAACTATCCTGTAAGCTCCTCCAAAAGTGTGATAAGAAACGAGTGTCACGGTCGGACACGATGCTCACTGGTACTCCGTGCAATCTTACAATCTCTTGCATGTACCGTTCTGCCAAAGCTTCCGTTGATTGACCAACTCGAAACGGTATGAAATGAGCTGCCTTGGTCAATCGATCAACAATCATTCAAACTGCATTGTTGCCTTTGGACTTCGCGGTAAGGCCGTCACGAAATCCATGGTTATATGTTCCCACTTCCATTGAGGAATCGGAAGTGGTTGCAATAAACTAGCAACCCTTTGATGTTCAGCCTTAACTTGCTGATACACCAAGCACCTTGCTACAAAGCGAGCAATCTCCCGTTTCATGCCTTCCCACCAGAAATGCTGTCGTAGATCATGGTACATCTTCGTGCCTCCTAGATGTACGGAATACGCGAAACTGTGTGCCTCCTTCATAACTTCTTCGCGAATATCTCCCTTTAGCACACACAAAAGACTATCATATCGCAAAGAACCATCTTCATGAATCAATAAATCCGTTCGAAGTCCAGCTTCAACCTGTTCTCGAAACTTCTGAAATCTTGGGTTCTGCAATTGCGCTGCTTTAATATTCTCGATCAACGACGACTGTACTTGCAGCTGCATCAACTGTCCCGAAGAATGCGGTAGCATAACCTCCAAATCGAATCTCTGAAAATCTTCACTAAGTTCCTTCTGTGCAGTCAATATCTGAATTGCTGGCAACCGACTAAGCGCATCTGGCACGACACTAACTTTCCCCGGATGGTACTTAAGATCAAGATCGTAGTCAACCATCAGCTTCAACCATCTATGCTGCCTCATAATAAGCTCCTTCTGCGTGAACACATATTTCAAGCTTTTATGATCGGTGAATACTTCGACCCTTTTGCCCAATAAATAGTGTCTCCAAATCTTCAAAGCGAAATCACAGCTGCTAGCTCTAAATCATGAGTTGGGTAATTCTTCTTATGGGTTTTCAGCTGTCTCGATGCGTAAGCTATAACCTTCCCATGCTGCATCAAAACACATCCCAATCCTTTCCCAGATGCGTCGCTGTGAATTACCAATCCTTCGGAACTATCTGGTACGGTCAAAATAAGAGCGGTTATCAGTCTCTGCTTCAACGCCTCAAAAGCTGATGCACACCCATCCGTCCATACGAACGGTACTTCCTTGCGCGTAAGCTTGGTCAAAGGCTTAGCCAAACGAGCAAAATTCTCCACGAACCTTCTGTAGTATCCTGAAATTCCAAGAAAACTTCTGATCTCTGCAACGTTCTTCGGAATCGGCCAATCTCGAACTGCTGTAATCTTTTCGGGATCAACGACAATTCCATCTCCGGACACGACATGCCCCAAAACTTCATTTCTTCAAGCCAAACTCGCACTTGCTCATCCTTGCATACAATCTTTCTTGCCTCAATGTCTGCAGTGCGATCTTCAAGTGTTCTGCATGCTCTTCAATACTCTTTTGAGTGGACCAAAATATCATCAATGAACACCACTATAAATTGGTTCAAGAATGGTGAAAAGATTCGGTTCATCAAGTCCATGAATATCGCCGGTGCATTCGTGACTCCGAATGGCATCACTAAATACTCGTAATGTCCATATCGAGTTCGGAACGCAGTCTTGCAGATATCTTCTGTTTTAACTCGGACCCGATGATATCTGGATTGCAAATCCAGCTTCGAGAATACCCTCGCGCCACTAAGCTGCTCAAACAATTCTCCAATGCGAGGGATCGGGTACTTGTTCTTAATACTCACCCGGTTTAATTCTCGATAATCGATGCACATCCTCCTTGTGCCATCTTTCTTCTTGACTAGAAGAACTAGAGCTCCCCAAGGCGAGTTACTGCTGCGAATCCAACCCTTCTCAAGTAATTCAGTAACTTGCTTCTTGACTTCTTCCAACTCCACTGGTGCCATTGGATAGTACGCCTTAGAGATTGGCGCTGCACCAGGAATAAGATCGATCGCGAACTCCACATCTCGTTTTACGGTAAACCCGAGATGTCCTCGAACACGTCCATGAACTCTCGAAATATAGCCGGCGCTTCTTCCTTATCCACTTCCATCGACGAAAGAACAATATTTGTCGGCCTAGCCCTAAACTCGACTGGCCCGACAGAACTGCTTCCTCCAGCGAAACAAACTCCGGATGTCCGGGAATCTGGAAAATCACCTTCCTTTCCTTACAATCAATATGAGCGTGGAAAGTGCCGAGAAAATCCATTCCCAAGACAACAACAAATAAAGGGATGCACCAGAATTGAATAATTCTAATGCGAGGAAAACATGAACAAGTAAGATACCGAGATGACTTCATCCGAAGTCAAGATACTGAAGAGGATTAAGCACGGTAAACATGATTCAAGCTGGCGATAAAACAATAACTGGTAAGCAATGAAACCGAGAGAAGCAAGGTAATATAACGATCATAAAACAAGGAAATGAATCAAAACTAGAATTCCAAGTTACTTAAATAGAGTACCGCATTGTAACCATGTTGCAGTTCATAGTTACAATCATATAACTCCACTCAAGTCGCCCAAATCCTAGTATCAGAATCAAGAAATATGGAGAAACAATAGAGAACCAAAAGGTTTCAAGTCGAGATGCAAAGTGGTTTGCATATCGTTAAGGCAAAGGATAAGAGAAGGATATGATTCAAGAATCACGATAACAAGGTGGCAGGACATGTACCTAATCACGAGTATTCTGATTCGTGTATTGGGTCCAATACACAACTACAAAAGAATCAAACTCGATTAACCTATATCCTATGGCTCTGATACCAAACAAACCATATCACGCCCCGCTTCCCAGAGTACGCTAAGATAGGCACGTGACATAGCCAATCATGCTACCTGTGGATAGGAAAAATCCTTCCACAGTCACATTACGGCTGTAGAGATATCAAGAACAGGAAAGTAAACTAAACTATATAGTACATGTCCATAAGCCAGAGTAAATGAGTCAAGAAATAATATAATATGCGGAAGCAAAAGATCCAATAAATAAAACACCTGAAAAGTAAAACTGGATACCAACAGGATCCTCACCGCTCGGTCTAACAACGGCAGTACTCCTGATCAGCCTGCGACAAGGTAGAGGATCTGGGCCATGCAAAACCCAGACGTCAGTGCGTCATAATATCAAGCAATACTATAAACAAGGGTAGCAAGACATACAGGTATGTGTATGAACAGTGAAACATGTATAAGAGTAATATAAATGAGGACAGTGAGGGTAATGTGTAGTGAGTAATCTAAACTGGTCTATTGGGTTAACTACTCTCAAGTCTTTGAAATCAATTTGATGAATCATCGATGTAACTCAATAGTATCCCGTGCGTGCCCGGGATCACGGTGAAGATTCTCGGGCTGAAACCGAGACATGCCGCTAGGCACTAAAAGGAAAAGGGGTAACGATGAATGATGTCAACAGCATCATCCCAAGGCTGGCATAGCCTCTAAAACTGATCAGTAAAGGTATCAAACTTCCGAGTTACAAGTCAGGTTTCATCATTGATTTCCCCATACTCCCAAGTTATGTATTCAAGTCAAGTATTGATAAATCTGGAGCTAATGCCAACACAGGATCAGCAGGTAAAGGTTTGTCTTGATAGACAACAGGAAATGTCCGTAGGGAGAACTTGTCAGGTTTGTTGGCATTAGTAACAAGATCAGGTAACAGAAAAAGCCATGGTACCTCAAGTCAAGTCAGGTAATATATATGTATCATGTCATGTCAAGAAGTGTATGGTATTACGTCGTGTCAAATAGTAGGTGTATTAAGTCATGTCAGGGGTGCACAACATGTCACGTGGGTGCTCATAATCAAACTAAACATAAGCATGGGTATACAAAACAAGTATGGGTACTAATGGAACAATAAAAATGGAACATTGTGATGTGATATGCAAATAGGTACAGATTTAAACATATGGATGCACGGTTATCGATTTGAGTTAGGGTTATGGTTCCAACACTAATTAAATACGCTTTATTAAATATAGAATGTTAAATTTACAATATTATCTAAACAAGTGATCTATGGATGCAATTGTATATATAATAGGCTAAATGGATGCAAACGGTGTCCGAAAAGTTATAAACAATTAAAATGGTATTATGGGCTATGCAACCAAGCACTATGTGATATAAATATGGACGTGGGTACCACGTATTATAAAGTAAAATGCAACATGATATGTTTCAAGTTCTAGGTCTAAAATGATATAATGGAACATGTGGTATTGGATTTAAACTACAGGTTTAATATGCAATTAAATACATATAAAAATAATATAAATAGCATGTAGCAAGTTTTACTTACCTAGTGCGATCAAGAAACGGGTATACGGAACATCACACGTAGGCGGGAAAAATCGCGACGCGCGCACGATGCACGGAACGGATCCAAACAACGCACAAAGTGATTACACGGGTCAGGTACGCTCGCTGGGTCATCGGGATCGTCGACGGCACGACCGGATTTCGGCAATCTTGAATATCGAGGCAAGAGCTTCCACAGCGCCAAGCAACTTAAAGTGCTCAGAAACTTCTTCTGCTACAGATATGGAAACTTCATGTGCCCATCCAATGAAGCTCAGAGACGGTGATCACGGAAAGACACGACGTGGAGACGCGAATCACGACATGAGCAAGATCAAAGCTTGGAGGCTCAGGTAAAGCTCGGCTTGGGCAACAAGGATCTCGGCCTGGGTGTTAGAAGAAGAAGGCGACGATGATTGCTGGGTTGCAGGTGGTAGGAGTAGGCGCAGGAAGCAAGGCAATGGGTTCTCAAGGAGATTGATCGGCGATGATGGCTCGGGCAAAGGTGATAGCATCTTAACGCGAGGGAGGTTGCTGCCAGAAGGAGGCGGAGGCAATCACGACCTTAATGGTCCAGCCGAGGGAGAAGGAGGAGAAGAGAGAAAGGAGAGAGGCCGATGATGGAGGGTGATGTTGAGGGTGCGGGCGAGATGAGGTTGCTGGCAATGGTGAGGCAATGATGGTGACGGTGAAGGGAGACGACGACAAGAATGAAGGCTAGGCGGCGGTGGTCGAGTAGGGGAGATGGCTACAAATGAAGTCTCGGCTATGAAGGTCGAGGAAAGAGGTATCCCTGGTGATGGGTTCTTGAGTTTATCGCAGTGGGTTCTCGGTGGGGTTCGTCGCGGTTTGCGACGAGCAAGAAGAAGGTGACGGAGAAGCGTTGGAGTTGAGCGAAGAGAGGAGGCGTCGGGTGAGCGAATGGGAAGGTGATCGGCGGCGAGAATATGGAGGAAGAAGAAAGAATAGAGAAAGAAAAGGGAGAAAGAGAACGCGAGAGGAGCGAGAGAGGAGAGAGATAGAGAGGATGAGAGAGATCGAGAGGAGAAAGAGAGGAATAGTGAGGAGAAAGAAAATTGTTTTTAGCGGAAGAGAGAGAAAGAGAAAAAGAATGAGGAAGAGATAGAGAGAAGGGAAAAGAAAGAAAGAGAGAGAGAATGGTAGGGCCGGGGTGAGAATAGGAGAGGGGAAGAGAGAGAGACGTGAATAAATTTTAGGTTTTAAAGAGAGAAGAGTAAGGAGTGCAGTTGAGATTTTAATATAGGAAATATTTCAGTTAACAGTCAACAAAAATATAAACGAAATATATTAATCAGTTTATAATATAAGGAATATAATATTAGTAAATTCTGAGATTTTGGCAAACACAAACTTACTCCAAAATATGCCCAGGTTGGGTCTAAAAATTCAGTTTCAAAATACGAAAAATATTTGCGACCTCCAAAATTCAAAATGAAAGCTCAGGTAACGAAAAAAGAATACCCCCAAGAACGGATGCACGTACGTGCGCGTAGCCATCCAAACACGTCCGTTTCATTGAACGGGATGAGAACAAGATGCACGGATGCTACCACAGGGTTAGGGGTATCATGCAGGCTATGAATGCAATTTTAATCTATTTTACGAGATCTAAAATGTTACATGATAAAAAGTACGATGCCAAATAAAAGTTAATATGCAGTATACATGAGATGCACGTGTCTATTTAACAGGCCAGGGTAGTCTATAAATATGAATCAAACCGGTTCAAATAAGCGGGTCGGGTCGAATGCAAAGTAAAATGAAAATACCATTCGCACCCAAAATACGATAAATCAAGAAAACACCACGAATAAATAAATACAGGAACTGAATTGGTATAAATGAACTCGGTTGTTACACCGAAAATGATCCACCTTGAAGTTTCTCTAACTCAAGCTACCTCTTCACTAATAAAGAATCAGTGAAGCAAACAACCTAATCTTATGGGCTAGATGAGAGTAGGTTGATGAAGTAGGAATTTTGCTCACTATAGAAATATATTTCTTTTTTTCTTTTCCAATTCAAGAAAAAATAGAGAGGAAGAAGATGAACTTGGGTGAAGAAAATATCTCAAGTGATAAGTAAGAGTTAACCATGGGCTAAAGATATATGGTTGGGTGAGAAAATGTCTAGAGTAAAACAAAATTAGTGGAATGAGTCATGGCTTCTACATGCTTCTACAAGTATGTAAGCCATGCTCATTATCCATTAATTTTTATTTCACTTTAAAATAAATCACCCAATATTATTGTTGGCTCTAGTGTAAGTCGCATACACCCATATTCAATGTATCATCAAGCATGATACAAAAATTAAATACATATATTAATATATATCACATATATATTAAATGTATTAGAAGAGAATAAAATCTTTAGTGAGCATTATATTAGTTAATATATATTAATATATCAAATATAAAAACATATATCAAATTATTAATCAACACTTGATTCAATAATCCGGTCATATCATATATAACCGACTAATATCTTATTTATATGTATATCACATTATTAAATCAACACTTGATTTAATAATACGGTTATATCACCGTCTAATATTCAATACAAGTTAATATATTATATATATATGTATGTATGTATGTATGTATGTATGTATGTATGTATATGATTGATGTGAAAAAGTGTGTTTGTAGAATAACCGCAATCAATAACGGTGTCGCACGTAGCTAGACCGAGATGAGTACGGGTCGTTCTCAGGGAAACGTTGAATTTTTTACTCTTACTTTAGATGTGTTGAAAAAGAGAGGAGGGATAAAGAATGTTGATGAATGGTTTCTAGATCTACGTTAAGCAAGAATGCAAAATATATAGATCTAGATTATTTTAGGGATGTAGTTAATATAATAAGAGGGCTTGTAGGGTTCGTTAGGATTTAGTAGTTATGGATGATTAATTAAAAGTTATCCTTTTTATCCTTTAATAGATTTAAAACTAGAACGACAGTGATGCGTGTAGATTAGGGTTTCTGGAGGGAAAAGGAATCCCACTCTTAACCCTTATCTCGACATGGAACTCCGTTCATTTCTAGCCTTTACCAAAACAATCATTAATCTAATCTCTAATCGCGGTCGAGACTAACAATAAATTGGTAGCGCGCCCGATTAGGATGTTAATGATTCTTTTAGTAAAGTTTATAAACTTTATAGGACGTAAAAAGAGTTTAAGGATCTTCATCATCCATTAATCTACCATAATCCTATGAACCCTAGCAAGCGGAGAATTACTCGCGCATGTTGGGAGAAGACGAGATAGAAATCATGAAGAAAATAGAATAAGAAAAAGAAGTACCTTTATTAATCAACAAGATCAAGTACACTTTGATTCCTTAGAAAATGATTACAAAAACCTAGTTTGCTTCTCGATCTCTTCTAAGGAGGTAGATGAACCGTTAATGATCAGCCTGGATGCGTGAGCCGTCTTGGACTTCGTGATCTCGTCGGCTTGATCATTTTTCCAAGAGGATCTGGGTCTTTATTTATAGCCCCAAAGCCAGAACTCTTGCTTCCAAATATGGAAGCTAACTATAAAGATTCTCCCAAAAATTTTGCACTTTGTATCTCCTCAAGATTGCCGCGGATCCGCGGCCCAAAGGGGGTATGGCCGCGGATCCGTGTTCAGACCATAATATTGCATTTTCCATCCCTCTATTCTTATCCTTTTTATAAGTAAACAGGTACTCTTGACGCACGTTTGTTGCATGTTACAGGATACAGGGCTTGGATGCAGATACAGTGAAAAAGACGAAAGCTGATACAGAAAAGTGACTTTTGACAAACAAGTAGACGGACCCTGGTCAAGCCTAGTCAAAGAACAGTACAAGGTCCAAAAATGTCAAGTGAACGGTCAAAAGATACGAACAAGTTTTCACTAAGGATCTGGAGAACACTAAGAAGCCCAACAGAGAAAACAACAAAGAAACTAGGAAGCCCAAGAGAAGAAAAACCAACCACAGAAAGTTGGTGGCCCAAGACTACTAAAGGGCCGCGGATCCGCGGCCCAAGCCAACAAATGCCGCGGATCCGCGGCCATCTAGTGCGCATGTCGGTGGAGTTTTTCTGAGCTTGGGCGTCGGTGCGGGTGTTGGGATTCTTAGGGGGCAAATCAGTAATTGCGCATGTGCGAGACTCTGAAACCCTAATTCTTCTGTTTACTTATAAATTGTAATCTCAAAATTGTAAAACGTATGTCTCTTTTCAATAAATAAAAGTTCAGAATTTCTGGGAAGAATTATTCAGATCTATTCTTTATCGCTTGGAGGGAGCCGTCAAATTAGTAAGTGTTTTTTTTCTATTCTTTTAATGTTTTATCATCCCCTAATGAGCGAGTAGTCTCCTCGCTTGTTAGGGTTAGCCTTAGGGAAAGGTTTGAGAGATGATATCTCTCACCCCTTTCATGCCATCCACACCTAATAGTTAGCACTCCATGCATGCACGCACAACCGCTCCCTACGGCATCCTACCCCTCGAGGTAACGATGAACCGTAGTATAAAGGGCCGGTTGCGCGTGTTTTCCATGGGGGTTAGGGTAATTATCAACAAAGGAAGGATGCGAATCTAGAGGAAGAAACATCTTCCCAAAAGATTCGGATCCACTTTATTGATAATTATCGTAACATCTAACAGATCTAAAATATGGCAATGAAAGCGGTGAGGAAAACGTCAATCTCCAAAACTTCCCCGAAGCCTAACCCTAGCAAGAATTTAAATTAAATTAATTAAGTTTAGTGATAGATCTAGATTTTCATAAACCAACCAAAACAACGCTTTTAATCAACTCGTTAAAACACACTAAAGAAATTTACCCGTCTCTGTGGATCGACCCGCACTCACCGGCTAGCTGCGAAGCGACGCCGTTTCTTGATTGCGGTAAATACAATTTTTGACACTAATCAAATGGCGCCGTTGCCGGGGACGGCGTAATCTTTCTTTTTGTGAATTTTCGGGTTGATATAAATTTTAAAAATTATAAAAATCTGAAAATATAAAAAAAAAATACAAAAAAAATTATCAACTTTGATCTGTTTGAAGGGTTTGCTATTTGAATCTTGCAGGAACAGCAAAGACTTTTGGATCTGGAGTTTTACAGAAGGTTAAAACAGAAAAAGGAGCATAAGAACAGAGAGAAATTGTAAGCACAGAACAGTACAAAAATTTCCAGAGCCCGATCCCTCTTCTCAGCCGCGCTTCCGCCGCAAATAAGGGTCCACGGCCGCGGATCTGCGCTCTGACTGCCACGTCAGCACATGAATTTTGCTCTGTTTGTTCTCTTTTTCTCCCCTCTGCAACCTACAATATATCTCTCTGTAAAAAGTTTTCTGCAGGAATTCTTTGCGTAAAGAGTCTTTCTCCCCCTTCTAAATAACAGATTTTCTGCAGGTTTCTTTGCGCCGCGCTAAAATTGATTGCAAGTGAAATTTTATTTGTTTTGCATAATTTAATCGGACTCTAAGGGGCTAATTGACCAAACTCAGATTGGGTGGGGATTTCATCACCCTTCCCAGGACCCCAGAAAACACCTAAAGCATTTTGCATCGACCACAATTAATTAAAAAAGATTAGACTCAGACCTAAGGACATCGAGCTCAATAGGAAAAGGACTAGTATAGGCATCGGCCGTTTATCCTAACCGACTTTGCGGTGTCTAGGCTAGTGGTTATTAATTAGGCCCACTGTAGTGGTGGTTCCTTCCCACTTACCTGGCCGTATTTGTCCGTGAAGAGGCGGTTTGAGGTCTATTTCTAGCCCTAGTTAGGAGCTGTCTAGTAGACCTAGGCAACCCTAGATCTAGGTCTGATTGTGCATGTGTGGTTGATACATTTGTGTCACGAGTCCCGTTTCTAAAACCTCTTTGCAAAACCTTCACATAAATAAAAGAAAAAGAAAAAGAAAAATCTTTTAAAAACTTGCAACTTGCCGCTAAAGAAAACTTGCAAACTCACTTCCACCACTTCTTCTCACTGACGTTATCTTACCCCCACATTCTGTTTTTCTATTTTTTTCTGACTACACTACTCCTTTAGTGTATGTCATTTTGGACTAGGGATACTAACGCCCGATTAGTCCGTGTTTCGTTGGTACCGACCAACGAACCCTTTGACGAACCCTTCGTCGACATTCCGTCCATTTCCTTACCTCCACCTTCAAATTCTTATTTCGAAGGTATGTCGGGATTTAACCCCAACGATACCTTACCGACGGGAATGATTCCACCTCCGCCAGGTGCGAATAACCCGAATCTACCGCCTGTTGTAGCGCCCGCACGAGTTGCGCTCCAGGATCTCTTCTATCCCGTCCGCACTTCTTTACCTACATGTCTTTCACCCCCACCGGCGAATGGGGATAATTTTGAAATAAAACCACACTTCATCAATATGCTGCCTAAGTTTCATGGTTTGGAATCCGAAGATGCATATATTTTCATTAATAAATTCCAAAACGTTTGCGCCATGATGAAGACAACCCAATTAAGTGATGACGCAATAAGGCTAAGGGTCATTCCCTTTACCTTATGTGACCTAGCCGAGAAGTGGCTATATAGCACCGCATCACACTCCATTAGAAATTGGGACGAGTTTGTGAGAGCTTTTCTGAAAAAGTTCTATCCTCATCACAAAACTGCTAAAATCCGAAACGAGATTATACAATTTTCACAGCTTCCTTCCGAACCATTTTGGAAGTGCTTCGAGAGATTTAAAGACCTACTTGTTCAATGCCCTCATCATGGGATCGAAAGTTGGCAACTTTGCCAAACATTATACGAGGGATTGAACGCAGCAACGAAGCAGTTGCTAGAAACTATATGTCAAGGTCATTTTCTTTCCAAGTCTAGCGACGAAGCGTGGCAGTTTTTTGAGGACCTTAGTGAGCAAACAATTCAGTGGGAGAGTACCAAGACCACATCATCTTCTTCAGTTGGTCAATCTAGGGCAGGCATACATCAAATAGATATGTCGATTGCTATGAAGGTCGAGATGGCCTCACTTATGAAAAAGCTAGAAGCCATTGAGACCAAAATCTCATCGTCTTCTCCTGCCCCTACTCTACCCATACGAACTGTTTGTGCTTGTTGTTCGAACCCGTCGCACCTAACCGAAGAGTGTCCTTAAAATGCACCCATTCAAGGACAGGATCAAGTCAATGCTGCATTTCAGCAACGACAAAGAAATGATCCGTACTCTTCGACATACAATCAGGGGTGGAGGAGTCACCCAAATCAACAGTTCCAAGAGAATAATAATTTTCAAAGACCTCCTCCACAACAACAACAAGCACCTTCACAAACTCAAAATCAGCAACCTTTCCAACAACAACCTTATCAAATGAACAATTTGGTTCAACCTAATGATGATAAGGTTACCTCGCTCGAGAAGAGTCTAGAAGTATTTCTCAAGCAATCTACAGAATCCGCAGCAAGATTTGAAAGTTATGTTCAATCTTTAATGAATAACAATGCCTCACACGATCAAAGTATCAAATCTATTGAGGCACAAATTGCACAATTAACTGCTGCGTTGAGCGAGAGAGAAAAGGGAAAGCTTCCATCTCAACCATTGCCAAATCCCGGTCACACACAAAACGCATATCACAATCACAATGTAAATGCGGTGACCACGTTGAGATCCGGAAGAGAGTTGCAAAATAATGTGGAAACTAATGATGACATCCCCGCCGGTGGTTCTTCTTCTTCTTCTCCATCGTCACCTTCCCCTTCTTCATTTTCTTCACTTTCTTCTTCACCTTTTTCTTTAGAGCCTATTCTCCACCCTTCACACGGCTCTACTTCTTCTAGCTCGAACGGACCCAATTCTCACAACATGAACACATCTGCACCGGGATCCGTTCCTACCCCACATTCTACTCCACAGACATGTGACTCAACAAATTTTCAAAATGCACCATTTCCAAACAGGTTGAGTCCTAATAAACCAAATGCACAAGTGGAGAAGATTGTGGAGATATTTAAGCAGGTTAGCATAAATATACCTCTCTTGGATGCTATCCAACAAGTCCCTTCATACGCAAAAATCTTAAAGGGCTTGTGCACCTCGAAGAGAAAGGCATCTCAAGTACCCAAGAAAGTGCTAGTGGCTAGTGCAGTGAGCAATGCTATTAACCACCATCAAACCTTACCCCAAAAACGAAAGGACCCTGGCTGTCCTACGATTTCAATCACAATTGGGGATAAGAAAATTAACCGAGCACTTCTAGATCTTGGGTCTAGTGTTAACCTGATTCCTTACTCTGTGTACGAACAATTAGGGGTTGGAGAGTTGAAACCCACTCGTTGCACTCTCCAAATGGCTGATCGATCAATCACCTATCCAAGGGGTCAACTAGAGGATGTGTTGATCAAAGTCGGGGAATTCATATTCCCCGTTGATTTTATCGTCATGGATACACAACCTGTTGCTAACCCAAGAAACCAAATTCCGATGATTCTTGGTCGACCATTTTTGGCCACTTCCAATGCCGTAATAAATTGTCGCAATGGCTCCATGACTCTATCCTTCGGAAAGAGGTCTAGTGAGTTCAATATTTATAAGATGGGAAGTCTGCCCCCCGTACCTAAAACTAGTACACGAGAAGTTTGCTCTATTCACGAAATCACGCAGGAGGACTGCGAGCTTGAAAGATTTCTATTTGATGAAAACAGTTTTGACGCCACTAGTGCGTCCCTCCTTGAGCCTACTACCGTTGACACAACCGATGTTGATTATGAATGTTTCACTTTTTTGGATGATGACGACTCACAGCCCGAATATGAGTCGTTTGAATTTTTGGATGAGTCAGTCGAACCATCCGAATCGGTTGTTTGCAGTGATTTCGAACCTGTGTTCGAGTCCTTTGAGTTCGAGGTAGATTCCGCAATGATTCTTTCGCCTCAGAAATTCGAACTTACGCCCTTGCCGTCTCACCTTAGATATGCCTACATAGGTGAGAATGAGACCTTTCCCATTATCATATCGGCCTCTCTAGCCCTCGAGCAAGAGAACGCCCTCTTAACGGTCTTACAAGATAGGCGGCAAGTTTTCGGTTGGACTATGGCGGACATCGAGGAGATAAGTCCCCTCATAAGTGAATATCATACATAATTGATGGATGATGCCATGTCAATAGAGGACCCACAGAAACATCTTGGGGGTATTGTGGTGAGTCAACCTCCTCCCTTAGAAGTTGAAATACCCCCATTTCTTTTAATAAGGTACGAGAATGCCAACACTCCACTGATTGCTAATCATTTACATTCTCGTTTCGATGCATCACCATCACCTGTATATTTACCTCCTCATCTCCCATACCACTACTTCTATCTTCCCCAATTCTTTGCGAACCACCACAAGTTATTTTTCCACCAACCAATATTCTTTACTGATAATTTTTTCAACTGGTTGGTGTTGACTTTTGGCCGATGCAAAGTTTGGCAGTAATGTCTAACATAGTTTAAATGAAGTTTGGGGGAGGGTCTTTGTGTATATACTTTTTCTTAACAATAAAAAAAAACTATAAATAAATAATCAGGGGAGTATCGGTATTTTGACCCTCTTGGTTTAGCATGACAGTGAGGACACTGTCAAGTTTAAGTTTGGGGGTATGCTCGGTACGTCTTCTTCCTTCGCATTTATTTGTACATATTTTTGCATTTGCATACTTATTTGAAAACCCATAAAAATTGAAAATTTTCAAAAATTATAAAAATTAATGTATTCAATTTTGGCTAATTGACTTGAGTTTGAAAAATAGGTTAACTGGCTAGGAAAAACTAGATCTTAGACTTAGTAAATTAAAAACCCTAAAAATAACCTTCCTTAAAATTTAACGGTAGAAAGTATATGCCTTGTAGTTTATTTAGAAATAGGCAAATTTTGGGTTCACTTCTTGGGCTAAGTCAAAATGAGGGAAGAGTATTGATGTTCTTATTAGAGTATAAGTTTGAAAAATAGTTCCTAGCTTAAGTCTAAATTCTGAAAATGTATACCCTACAATTTGCACATTCACGCACCTTGAAACTTGGAATAGTAGAAGAGACCTTGAAATGCTCTTGTCTAAAGTCCTTAGTACAATGAAAATAAAAAGAAAAAAAAAGTGAATAAAGAAAAAAAATGGACACTGGTTTCCGTGAGTACTTAAGGCTGTAAAGATAGAAAAATATTTAGCGAGGGTGCTTCATCACCTAGTGCCTTAGACCAACTGGTTTGGGAGTCACTGCTAAAGCCTGGGGTGTTGCAAAGACTAGGAAGTACGCTTTAAAGTGCAAGCGCATTTTCTAATCGGTCGTTGGTACCTCAAGAAGTATTAACGGTCGCATGAAGGATGTGTAAGCAAATTTCATTTAAATTCACCACTTAATTAGTATTTTGGACAACGGACAAGGGCATGATTGCTTAATTTGAATTTCCAAGTGTAGGGGTGACTTATACACACACGTAGGGGTATGTGATTGGTGTTTAGATGAGAGAAAGGAGTGAAGAATAGAACTTGTATCTTTAATAGAGTTGATAGAAATTCCTGAGTGGAGATGTAACCCTAGAAGAAAAACTTAGGAGATGCCGAAAGCTAAGTAGGTCTACATAACATATATAATCTTAAGTTAAATAATGAGGAAGCGTGAAGAATATGGGTGGATAATTTACGAGTCAAAGATAATAGAATTCCTTGTTAGAAAACCTAATTGGAAAACAAAAGTCGAAAGGCCAAATTGATAGGATTTTGTGGGTAGTATCCGCTGAAAACCTTCAGGAGACAACACTCCTCCTACTAGGGACACCTAGAGTTTTAACGGCTTGTTGCACGTGCTCAGTGCAATCGCGTTTCCCTGCGAAAGTGTGGTTAGGATTTTAGTGAATAAAAATAAGTTTGCTCGAGGACGAGCAAAAGATAAGTTTGGGGGTATTTGTTCAGACTATAATATTGCATTTTCCATCCCTCTATTCTTATCCTTTTTATAAGTAAACAGGTACTCTTGACGCACGTTTGTTGCATGTTACAGGATACAGGGCTTGGATGCAGATACAGTGAAAAAGACGAAAGCTGATACAGAAAAGTGACTTTTGACAAACAAGTAGACGGACCCTGGTCAAGCCTAGTCAAAGAACAGTACAAGGTCCAAAAATGTCAAGTGAACGGTCAAAAGATACGAACAAGTTTTCACTAAGGATCTGGAGAACACTAAGAAGCCCAACAGAGAAAACAACAATGAAACTAGGAAGCCCAAGAGAAGAAAAACCAACCACAGAAAGTTGGTGGCCCAAGACCACTAAAGGGCCGCGGATCCGCGGCCCAAGCCAACAAATGCCGCGGATCCGCGGCCATCTAGTGCGCATGTCGGTGGAGTTTTTCTGAGCTTGGGCGTCGGTGCGGGTGTTGGGATTCTTAGGGGGCAAATCAGTAATTGCGCATGTGCGAGACTCTGAAACCCTAATTATCCTGTTTACTTATAAATTGTAATCTCAAAATTGTAAAACGTATGCCTCTTTTCAATAAATAAAAGTTCAGAATTTCTGGGAAGAATTATTCAGATCTGTTCTTTATCGCTTGGAGGGAGCCGTCAAATTAGTAAGTGTTTTTTTTCTATTCTTTTAATGTTTTATCATCCCCTAATGAGCGAGTAGTCTCCTCGCTTGTTAGGGTTAGCCTTAGGGAAAGGTTTGAGAGATGATATCTCTCACCCCTTTCATGCCATCCACACCTAATAGTTAGCACTCCATGCATGCACGCACAACCGCTCCCTACGGCATCCTACCCCTCGAGGTAACGATGAACCGTAGTATAAAGGGCCGGTTGCGCGTGTTTTCCATGGGGGTTAGGGTAATTATCAACAAAGGAAGGATGCGAATCTAGAGGAAGAAACATCTTCCCAAAAGATTCGGATCCACTTTATTGATAATTATCGTAACATCTAACAGATCTAAAATATGGCAATGAAAGCGGTGAGGAAAACGTCAATCTCCAAAACTTCCCCGAAGCCTAACCCTAGCAAGAATTTAAATTAAATTAATTAAGTTTAGTGATAGATCTAGATTTTCATAAACCAACCAAAACAACGCTTTTAATCAACTCGTTAAAACACACTAAAGAAATTTACCCGTCTCTGTGGATCGACCCGCACTCACCGGCTAGCTGCGAAGCGACGCCGTTTCTTGATTGCGGTAAATACAATTTTTGACACTAATCAATCCGCGGCCATTTAATCAGAGCCGTTGATTTTCTTTTTGGGGCTTCTCTCTACTTAGCATGTGGACTTCTCTGGAATCTTTGGATCTTTGAAATCTTCTCGTAATCGCTGCCAGACTTGATCTCCAAGTTTTGCTTTCTTAATTAGGCAAGTTTTCTTTAACAACTTGATTTCTTGGAAAAATTCTGCACAACAACTTAAATAATATTTAGTAGACTTTGTTCTACTAGGATTTGGTCAATGATATTATTTGCATACATTTTCCTACCAAATTCTAATTATAATATATCAACACATGGAAAATAGTATTTTTACAAATAAACCCTCATATGTATGATATATTATAATAAAGACCTTTTAAAATATGGAAATAGTAGGAAAAATGTAATAATAAATGTGCGGTTTTATCAACTGAACAGTATATTAAATTATTAAATCAACACTTGATTCAATAATCCCGGTATATCAAATATAATCCGGCTAATATCAAATATACAAATATATATTAACAACATATACATATACCATTGAATCAACACTTGATTCAATAATCCGGTTATATCTCATATAACCTAACCGATATCAAATATCGCGAGATTAGAATACGGTATCACATACTCTTATTTAATCAAGAATCCACACATATCACCATATGTGCCCTACTTCATTTTGCTTGAGCTAGGAAACCTCAGTATGGGACTCTAAAGACTCGTCAATACGCCAGCAATATGTAATGATCACATCAGTCACCCACAAGCCGTCAGTGGTACTAGCTGGACGTAACGGCTACCCAGGTATTGAACGAATAGAAGATCAACAAGCAAGCTTGTCCAAACTCCCGCAAAACCTATAAGTAACACTTATCGTACAGTCCGGTCTCTTCGTCTGATATGTCGCATATCGAGTCTAGGGGTGGAATCGTCAGACCCCAGTAACTTGATAAGTCATGCCAATGTGTGGCCTATAACCGTTCGAGAAACTACTGATAACACATACCAGTAAATCTCATCAGCCCTGGCCAAGGACTTGCTGTTATAGCCAATTGAGTATAGCGCAACATCAACTCCCTATACCGGGAGAGACGAAACCCCTCCTATCGCTCATTGCTTCCATGTGACTCAGGACTGTACCCAAAATCCACCTGTTTGCACGACTTTTGAGCTGTGGTAGGGAGGAAATCAAAGCACAGTGGGAACCACACAAGACTTTATGATGATCTCGGGTCTACAGACTAAGCTATTGTCACAACCCGAATATATGGAACGTGGCCGGCACTTAAATTACGCAACGTCTAAAGGCGTAACGTAATCTAAATAAGCCAAAGCCCAGAAATCTAAACCGTTTAAAGAAAATAGAGTGAAGGAAAACTTAACTTAAAAACAAGGTTAAACTTAGAAAAGTCGCTTTGGAAATCCTTACAATAACTTAAGTTTTATAAAAAATTCGGCAAAGTTTCCTTTGTAAAAACTGGCCCCAAATGGGTACGACACATGAATATACATAAGTAGTGAATAATGGCATCCCCAAGCAGGAGCTAGCTCTTCGCCGAACGGCGGAACACAACCACATGCAAGATATATCCCCATAGTATGAAACCAACATTTAAAAAGCAAGAAAACGGAAACCAAGCATAAAGTCGGCTCCCACAAGCTCGACACCGGATACAAAAAATACAAGCCTCACAGTCTCACTGTCTAGTCCAATATACAAAGGGTAGATGGAGTATACTAGATACAAAATAAATATACATGGTGGGGACAAAGAATATCCTCACAACCCACATACAAGCAAGCCGCAAGTCGATGCAAAGGAAGTAGAAGAAGAAATACGCCAGCCGCTACTATGCTGACGGGTCGGACCTGCAAGATACTATAGCACAACGGTGGTGAGTTGCCAACTCATGAGTAGTAACATCTAATAAAGCAATCACAAGCATGCACACAAATGCGTCACAACCTATATGCATGCTACTATGATGCGATGTATTAATATAAATGCTATATGAATGAAAGATCAAACGTGAAATCTGAATATATGTCTTGTACGAGAAAAATCTGTGCTCTTATCTTAATAAAACTTTTGTATCATAAAACTGGGGTATCATCAAATGAAATCGACAGGAAATCCGTGTCAATCATCGACACAATATATGTATCTCGATATCTCAATAGCCATCTCTCAGATCGGCCCTCATATCAGTCAAATCACACAACTCTGGTCGGTATCCTTCAGATCAAAATAACCGGTAGGTAATGTTCCCCTGCCGGGCTCAACGCCTTCTCAATACGTTCATCTTGCCCCGGGGTACCTCACCGGATCCACCATGTACCCGCAGACGGTGCATCCCCCTCCTCGAATCAGGTATATGTATATACGTGGCTCAAGAACCGAGAAAACTCTTGGTGGACGCCACACACATCATATCACGAGAAAACCGTAAATTTCTATTTTGAAATGATAATAAGTTTATAAAATTCATTTGCGGTTTTCCCCAAATCCAGAAATCTCATGAATACGGAAATCTCCAAGAAAATCATAATACATGAATATATGAATAACTATGAATGTCCATGATATCAACATAATGCGAGCAATGTATGTTTAGAAGACTACATATGAATGATGATGCAATGAGGTATATAACTAGGAAACTACATATCCATCCTGATGCAATGAAATATACGACTAGAAGACTACATTTCATGCATGATGCAAATGTACAGGTATCGATTATTAAATAAGTTCTAAAGTGCATCGTGACATGGCAATTACCAATGGTGTGTGTGTCTGCATGTGATAGTGCACATGCGGCATGAACCATTGGTAATAGTGAAGTGTCCTAGGTAATAACATCAATGTATATGGAGATGCAATGTTACATGACTATGACATACGCATGTGAACACAAGAATAATAACTAAATCCTAACAATTGGGCACTTTACGCCATCCAGGTGATTCCTCCATAGATGTGTACATCTACTCAGCGGAACGCCTTGGCTAATCTGATCAAATCACAGCCTTTCATTTCCTTGCCGCATCCGACGTCTCCGCAACCGATCCTACAATCGCATAATTATCAATATATAGAAAGCTAAACATTCGTTAAAACGTGAAGACAAAACAATATGAAGGAATTAACACCACAAGTAAGAACACGTGTGCACTTGGTGCACAAGACATGTCTAACATCGCTCAACCCAACCCGATCTGTCTGTTCTCACAGATACGCCAGATCATGACTCGAATCATACGTATTACGCAAGACACAACACTAAAAAATATAGGTAAATGGTCCCAGATTTTATCTGGAGCAGAAATAGTAAAAACAAGCAATACCATACATCATAAAATACCTACAGACATCTACCTGCAAAACCCTAACATCCATCTCAACATAAAGACCGGCCAGATCGGGAATTGGGACATTTTCGCCGGGCCAAGTCGGGTGAAAGGGGTCCGGGTTTCTACACTACACTCATAACACAATGTATATTCTACTGTATATGTTTGTTTGATTTAAAAACTACCACAGTAATAGCAGATTCTCGGTGTCATAAAACTAGATTAAAAACCGTATTAAAACACTAATTAGTGACATTATGGTATTTTGGTGCAAACTTGTAGAATTAATATGATTATTAGACACTAACTACTCATAATTACCCTAATTAAGCCATAAAAATCTTAACTTATCCTAATCTTCTTTTTAAATCTCAAAATTAGCACTAATTACCACTTAAACACTAAATTAAGCTCAATAACCAAAATTTTGGCAAGGAAATAATTATTAGGCTTTATACCTCAAGATGGTTTAGAAAGAGATCCAAACATGTAACAAATATGGAGACTTGAGCCAAGAACCATGCTAGATTGGGCAAAGGAATTTTAGTGATGATTTTTAGCTAGAATTTAGTGTTAAACTTATGGACTTTTTGATGAGGAAATGGGGGCTTTAGCAATGAAAAGAAGGAGAAGAAGTGGAGAGGGGGCTGCTGCTCTGGCCGAGACCAGATGGGGAGAGGGGGAGAGAGTGAGGGAACACAAGTATAGGTACACCATACCTCATTAAAACATGCACCATACTTCCTTTTTCCATATTATTTTTTTTTTATAAAGGAGAAGTCTAGAAACTTGGAGAGGAGAAAAAGAATGAGCATGTTACATTTTTTTGAAGAAAAGATTAGGTTGCCATGGTGCAATACAACTTGTATCACATATCAAGACTTGTGATCAACACTAATTATGTGTGCAAGTTCTAAATTAATAGTTTAGTAATTAATAAATAAACAAAATAATTAATTATGTGAACAATAATTTGAATATTAACAATTAAAACACAATTATATATATATATATATAATTACATAATTAAAATAGATATATTCATGTCTATATGAAAAAAAATAATTATTGACTAGCTTTTATGAAAAACACGTATTATCACTAATTAACATAAAATTAACCTAAATGAATTTTAAAGCGTTACAATCTTCCCCCCTTAAAGAAATTCTTGTCATGACCCACCCCCAAACACAGATGGTAGTGTCCGCTCTAGCCGAAACCGTACGGTTTTGTCCCTTTGAATGAACCAGACTCAAGAAGGGGGCTACTTCCCAGTAGGTCACCCATCCCAGAATTTCTCTGGCTTAAGCATGCTTAACTACGGAGTTCTTCAAACTCCGAAGTTCCGATTCATCCAAAAGGCGCCTCTGTGTTATAGGAGTGGTATCATTCCATTTATAGTTTTGATCGTGCCCTCTTTCGGAATGGAATTCGATACTCCCCATTATTCTACAATAGGTCCCCATGTGTATCCTTATCGGTTACATCCCTACCTTGATACCGGATAACATCTCACTTCTCACGGGATAGGTGGTATTCATCCCCAACTCCACCTGGGGTATTACATTCTCCCAACTTAGAACAATGGTTCTTCTCGAACCATAGACCTACTTTTGCGGGACCAGCTCTGATACCATACTTGTCACGACCCACCCCCAAACACAGATGGTATTGTCCGCTATGGCCGAACCGCATGGTTTTGTCCCTTTGAATGAACCGTACTCAAGAAGGGGACTACTTCTCAGTAGGACACCCATCCTAGAATTTCTCTGGCTCAAGCACGCTTAACTATGGAGTTCTTCAAACTCCGGAGTTCCGATTCATCCAAAAGGCGCCTCTGTGTTATAGGAGTGGTATCATTCCATTTATAGTTCTGATCGTTCCCTTTTTCGGAATGGAATTCTATACTCCCCATTGTTCTATAGCGGGTCCCCATGTGTATCTGTATCGGTTACATCCCCACCTCGATATCGGATAACATCTCACTTCTCACGGGGTAGGTGGTATTCATCCCCAACTCCACCTGGGGTATTACACATGTACAAGTGTCACCAGAGAACTGCTATCTGAAGATAGGTATGGTACCATCTAGGAGTTCTCGGCGAGTCCTTTTCAGTGTATCCATTCTTTAATGAGCACCTGTGTACAATCTTTGATGTCAAACACCAATGGTTGTGGGATCAACCATCGCCGTATACAGGGTCAAGAAACGTACACACTTGTCAACTCTGGAATATCGATGCCCTGTCTCGATATCTCCTCGACTAGGAACTGTTAAAGGATGTGCTTGTGGACTACACAAGTCCCACTAGTATGATCTGCATCATAGTCCTGGTAGTCAAGTCAACATCCTAAAGGCTTTATCAACATTTATCAGAGAGACGATATAATAATACAAGTGTACATGTTAAGATAAAGAGCAACCAGATAGCATACTATCATGTTGAGTAAGAAAGTCCTCTATATATATGTCCAAACATCCACTATATCATACAATAATGGCCTCTAGGGCATACATATTCCTAACAATCTCCCACTTGCACTAACGCCAATTGTTGAAGTATCTCATACCCAACATCCCAAAAAGTCTTTCAAATTGCGTCTGGGGGAGAGCCTTCGTGAGTGGATCCGCAGAGTTATCATTCGTGTCAACTCTCCTGATCTCGATCTCCCGGCGATCAACTATCTCCCGGATTAGGTGATACCGCCTAAGAATATGTCCAGATCACTGATAGGATCGGGGTTCCTTGGCTAAAGCCACAGCTCCATTGTTATCACAATACAAAGGTATTGGATGCTCAATGGATGGAACCACACCAAGTTCAGCAATGAACTTCTTCATCCAGACAGCTTCTTTGGCAGCATCGTTGGCAGCGATGTATTCAGCCTCCATCGTCGAGTCTGCTACGGTATCTTGCTTGGAACTCTTCCAACATACCGTCCTTCTATTGAGGGTAAATACAAAACCCGAGACCAACTTATTGTCGTCCTTATCACTCTGGAATCTCGAATCGGTAAAGGACTCCACCTGGAGTTCACCGTTACCATACACCAAGAACATTTTTTTAGTCCTTCTCAAGTACTTAAGAATGTTCTTCACAGCTGTCCAGTGCTTCGACCCAGGATCTGATTGATACCTACTTACCACACTAAGCGCGTAAGCTACATCCGGTCTGGTGCATAACATCGCGTACATGATTGACCCAACTGCAGAAGCATAGTAATCCCGTGCATGCGAGCCCTCTCCAAACCAGTCTTGGGAGACATCTCTTTGGAGAGAGTGATTCCTGAACAAGCGGGTAAATTACCACGCTTAGAATCTTCCATACTAAATCTCTTTAGTATAGTGTCAATGTACCTGGATTGGGACAATCCCAACATCCTCTTAGATCTATCTCTATAGATCTTAATCCCAAGGATGTATGAGGCATCACCTAGATCTTTTATGGAGAACTTTTGTGATAAGAAGAGCATGACCGAGTGTAGCATAGGAACATCATTTCCTATCAAGAGTATGTCATCTACATACAATACGAGGAAGACAACCTTACTCTCTACAACCTTCTTGTATATACAAGGTCCATCTACGTTTTTGATGAAGTCAAACTCTTTGACCGCTACATCAAAACAGATGTTCCAGCTCCGCAATACCTGCTTTAATCCATAGATTGATTTTAGCAGCTTGCACGCCTTTTCGCTGCTCCCACTATCTACGAAGCCCTCTGGTTGTGTCATGTACACGCTCTCTTCTAAATAACCATTTAGAAAAGTGGGCTTGACGTCCATCTTCCAGATTTCATAGTCATGGTATGCAGCGATGGCAAGTAGGATCGTGATGGACTTAAGCATAGCCACTTAAGAAAATGTTTCATCATAATCGAAACATGGTCGTTGACGAAAACCTTTAGCAACAAGTGTAGCTTTGAAGGTCTCAACCTTTTCATCTACACCAAGTTTCTTCTTAAAGATCCACTTGCTCCCAATGGGTTTTACCCTTTCAGGAGCAACTTCCAAAGTCCATACTTTATTGGTGTACATGGATTCCATCTCAGATCGCATAGCATCCAGCCATTTCACAGAGTCCCCACTTGTGATGGCCTGCTCGAAACTAGTTGGGTCATCATCTTCCATGATGCAATCCTCACTCCCACTGTCTATGAGAAAACCGTAGTATCTCTCAGGTGGATGTGGAACCCTACTAGATCTGCGGAGTGGCTGAGGTTCGTCGGAAACTATCGAATCCTCCGGCTCTACCAAATCATCAGTTGTAATTTGTGTAGCTGGAACTTCTTCCAGTTCTACCCCATCACCATTAATTTCTTTCACAAGAAATTCCTTTTGTTAAAATGTGGCATGTTGAGCAACAAACACCTTTTGTTCCTTACTGTGGTAGAATAGATATCCATGTGAATTCTTTGGATATCCCACAAACTTGCAAAGAACTGATCGTGTCTCGAGTTTGTTCGGATTATGTTTTTTAACATAGGCCGGACATCCCCATATCTTAACTCGTTTAAGATATGGTCTATTTCCACTCCATATCTCATATGGTGTTTTAAGCACTGATTTTAATGGAACTTGATTCAATAGGTATGCAGCTGTCTCAAGTGCATAACCCTAAAAGGAAATAGGTAACTCAGGAATACTTATCATAGAGCGCACTATATCTAATAGGGTGCAATTTCTCCGCTCTGAAACTCTATTGTGCTGTGGTGTATACGGAGGAGTAAACTGAGAGAGAATCCCCTTCTCTTTTAAATAGTCTCAGAATTCCATGCTCAAGTATTCTCTTCCCTGATCAGATCGTAGGACTTTAATACTTTTACCCGTCTGGTTCTCAACTTCGTACTTATATTCCTTGAATTTCTCAAAATCTTCAGATTTGTGTTTCAACAAGAACACATGTCTGAATCTTGAGAGATCATCGGTGAATGTTATAAAGTATGAGAAACCATTTTTGGCATGTGTAGACATAGGACTATATACATCACTATCAGTCCTAAGAGTTCAGTAGCTCTTTCTCCGTGTCCCGTAAACGGAGTTTTGGTCATCTTACCTTTGAGACATGACTGGTAAGTTTCATAAGATGTAAATTCAAAAGGATTCAAATATCCATCTTTATGCAACTTAGCTAGTCTTGTTGCATTAATATGACCAAGTCTACAATGCTACAAGAAGGCTTCGTTCATTTCTGAACTTTTACTCTTTTTTTTGTTCTATATATTTAGAACTATGTTTTGATTCAGAACGTATATACCGTTACACCACGTACCAAACCCAATCAACACCTGATTCAGAAAAATGGTCATAACATTTTTTTCTAGTGCAAAGTTATATCCATCTTTATCTAATAAAGAAACGGGTATGATGTTGCACATCATCGACGGTACGTAATAACAGTCGTTCAAAATCAATGTATTACCATTTGGCAATACAATGTGATATTCGCCAACAGCTTCGACAGCAACAATTGCTCCGTTCCCTACTCTGAGAGACATATCACTCTTTCCCAGTTCTCTACTTTTTCTTAACCCTTGTAATATATTACAAATATGGGATCCTGATCCGGTATCTAATACCCAGGACGTAGAGCTAACTGAGAAACAGTTCTCAATAACGAACACACCCGAATAAAATGCATCAGCATGCTCTTTCTTCGTTCGGGTTGCATGGGAATCCGTGCATTTCCCTATTCCTTGCTCAGACTTATGACAGTCATATGATAGAGCGGAACTAACATTCCCCAGCCTAGTTTAATAATCGGGTTCGGTCAATACATCCATATTATTATCTTGATTAAAGTATGTCATGGCCGCTACCAGGAGAGAGAGAAGAAAACACTTTATCATGCGCACTTGCAAGATTAGATTGGTTATTATCTTATCTAATCAGGATGGCTCCCACCGTTTTTATCAATCTTCCTTCAAACCCTAAAAGGTAAGATTAGCCGGGATTAATTAAACCCTACAAGTTCGCCAATCGGTCAGCCAGGTAGGTATTGGTACTCCGAGAGAGTCTCCCCATGCTTTCGCATGGAACTAATTAATAACCTCATTTCCGCAGGGGCATAACCCCATTAACACCTTTCTTAGACACCTACTGGATCAGTTAATTGTAAAGTGGAAAACTCTTCCAGGAGTAACTCTTACTCGTAGTGGGTATCGGAATCCAACTATCTCATAGAAGGTATGCAATCTCATTGCAAATTTCAACACTTGAAATTCCCAATATCTGTTTTTACCCCTAGCAACTTATGATCTTAACTATGGTCAACAAATTATAAGTGCTAGTCAAGTTCTACCCGTCATTTCGTGATTGAATTAAACCTACCCGTACGACCCTTAACTAGGTCAACAACGCCGTACGACTACCCTAATCCAATCGCATTATATACGGCAGATAAGCACTAATCAGCTACCGTACACTACGCCTTGACAAGGTCAACAAATACAGTACGAATACTAAATAGTCCTTATCTGAAATGACGGAGAGATACGACTGGTTTTGAAGAAAACCTTTAACGTAATAAACTTGATATCGTTGTAGAATCTAGTGATTTTGAAAAGGAGTAGTTTAAGCTCCGCTTTTAAAATCGAATAGTTTTCAAAACAAACCGAGTGGGTTGTAGCATCTGCAAGTTTTGCTAAAGAGGTCACTCCTGGTGAAGGGATCTAGGCTCTTTCCTCAACGAATGAGGTGTTGGATATTCATAATGAAATATCGCTATGCAAAGCAAGAACTAGAGCTACCATTTTGAAAAAATTGATTCCACAACATCTTTAGATTTATATTCTTTTCATTAATCTCATTAATGACGTCCCATCATTTATGTAACATCACAGAAGAAACGAAAATAGAACGTATGCTTATGCCATCTGCATTCGCCACGGGGCCCCGTCATACACCGTTAGGTTACTTAACTAACGGCAGAGCGGGGGCTGGACTAGCGCGGGTGCAAAACATAAGCAACATTTATTATATATATATATCATATATATTTATATATAGTATTCGTCTCACGCAGTTATATGATCACATCACAGAACTCAAGCAGCAGAAACAAATATATAAAATATTGGATATACTGGGAGGTCCTTGTTTTAAATTAAACCAATAATGAAAAACACGGATTCCACAGTCATTATGAATAGCTAAACCCGCATCCCTAAACTCCTACGAGAGCGGCAAGCAACCCTGCCAATTCTAGAGTTAGGAGACCCGGTCTCGACTCCTCGAGATGGTCTCCCACTGGACTCTAGAACCCGGTTACTTGTACCCCCCGCCTTGGGTCTATCCTATTGCGGAAAAGTAAATAATATACATCAATGGTGACATCATCCTCAACCCGGAAGTATCCCAATAAAAGAATATTACATACAGCTTTTTACATGAATGAAAATAGAAAAACACTCATCTCACGCAAAAAAAACCCGGCTATTCAATCACGACGATCCAATATAACATATCACAGCAACACATAATATCACATGTCATCAACATAAGTAAATATGCGAATTCCTAATATCGTTGACGTATAGAAACGAGATTAGGGATACACCACATATTACACTTACGGTCGTAGAAAAGAAATGAAAAATACAATAATTAGAATCTGCATCTTCCTTAGACATCATAAACCCGGAATATCACATACTCCGGATTTCATGCCTAACCCTATAAGCCTTGCATCTAAGTCTCGAATTGAAAACACTTTTCAATAACAAGTCGGGTAATTCAATAAGATTCCTGATATAATGATTGAATGCTCGTCGAGAACTTTAATAGATTGCTGCACCCCCGATGCCGTCAACGAAGTGCACTTAAGCAGAACACCGCGGTCGCGAACACCCGAGTGGATACTTTTGGCTACAGTGTTCTCCTATAGTCACTTGATCGACGCAATGGGGCATGGCTATCTAGTAGTGTTTTCCGGTGACTATTCCCGTACAATACGAGATCGCGACGGAGTTTTGATTCGAGTCGAAACTCCGTGGCAATCGATCAAAAGAGACTAAAATGCGAGATTTATAAACAACAAACTAGTTTTCACAAAACTAATTAATGTGGATTCTAAATATTGTATCATATATCATAAATAACTTGACGATGTTAAACATTTAGATCAATATATCAAACAACCACAAATCACAGAGACCTCAACAACTTGAGTCTCGATAAAAACACCCAGAAAGTGCCAAATATCAACATGGAGCAGCACAAGAAACACAAGTCCCTAACTCACTAAAAGTGCGGCGGAACCGAACCCTAGGTTATGCCGCGGTTCCGCGACCATTTGGTCGAGTTAGGCCCTCGTATTTCTTGGGGCTCCATTAATTATCCTGCACGAATTTCTGTATATTTTTAATCTCTAAAATATCAACTTTTGAAAAAATGGACAGAAACTTGGAAATTTTCGGGTTTTGAAGTTCGATCGAACACTTTAACGTCGTTTAGACCTTGCCTAATACTCTATCTTGGTTCTGATACCATGAAAATGTGTCTTAGCACCTCTACAAGGTTTCCACATGCATCAAGTACGCAATTTAAAAAAATCTAGAGGTATGCTACACTAACATAGAATCGAACTAGAGAATTAGGGTTTTTAAGCAAGAAAGCAAGTTCTATACTAAAGTGAAGAAGGTTACAATCTTTGTAGACCAAGTACTTCACTTCTATAGCTTCAAGTAGTAGTCCCTAAGCTCCAAGTAGTAGTCCCTAGAACTCTTCTTAGGCTCCACTTGGTGAAAGGAACGAGCTTGTTTCGTCGTCTTCGAGGCCGAAAATGATCCACTTGAAGTTTCTCTAACTCAAGCTACCTCTTTACTAATAAAGAATTATTGAAGCAAACAACCTAATTTTATGGGCTAGATGAGAGTAGTTTGATGAAGTAGGAATTTTGCTCACTATAGAAGCATATTTCTCTTTTTCTTTTCCAGCTCAAGAAAAACTAGAGAGGAAGAAGATCAACTTGGGTGAAGAAAATATCTCAAGTGATAAGTGATATATGGTTGGGTGAGAAAATATCTAGAGTAAAACAAAATTAGTGGAATGGGTCATGGCTTCTACATGCTTCTACAAGCATCTAAGCCATGCTCATTATCCACTAATTTTTATTTCACTTTAAAATAAATCACCCAATATTATCCTTGGCTCTAGTGTAAGTCTCATACACCCATGTTGAATGTATCATCAAGTATGATACAAAAATTAAATACATATATTAATATATATCACATATATATTTTAATACCCGATTCTTTTATATACGCCTATATCCGTATTTCCTTTTTTAACCTATAAAATTTTATTTATAATTATTTATTATTTTAAAAATTTTCCCAATCTATTTTTGTTCTTCCCCTCTCTTTTCTCAGACCTTAATCCTAATTCCTCATGATCTTGTCCCATTTATATAAACCTCAATTTATATACGCCCATCTCCTTTCATATTTCTATTCAAACCCAAAACCCTAATTTTTCCCTTCAACCCATTTCTTTCATTCATTTAAAACTAAACCCAAATCACCACACAATAACCCTCAGCACCATTCCTTCAGCCCGGCCCTTTTTAATTTTCTCATTCCTTTATTTCATTTTTCCCTGGCCCAACCCGTATCACCCAAATCCCAAGCCCACTCCCTTTATTTTCCCCATTTGATTTTCCTTTAAATTTCTCAGGCCCAATCCCTGGCCCAGCTCACACTTGGCCCGCTCCAAAAGCCTCCAACCCGACCCGCTCACCGACCCGACCCGCTTCTACACCCTCCATCTTCTCCAACGGCTCTTTCCGCCTCCCCGCTCGTAAGATCCGTTTCCTCCGCCGACGCCTCCACCCACGCCCACGCTCACGTCGTGCACCGTTACCCTCGCGATCCACACGTCTCCCCTATTTCACTCCCCCTCACGTTCTCTCTCTCTCGCTTTCTCCCTTTCTCCTTTTCTTTCCCCCTCCCTCTCTCGAGCCCACGCCCACGCTTGCGCTCGTCGTCGTCACCCTCGTCCCCGACAACCCACAGCCCCGAGCACCTCTCCTAAACCCTCGCCGGAGCTCCGACCTCCATCACCTCTCCTCCCTACACCGAGCACCTGCATCATCCCAACCCAGAACCCCAACCCCTGCACACCGAGCTCGGCCACCTGCGCCCTCTCGTCGGCGAGCCCCCACTGCTTATCGTCGACTCCCTCATACCCTCCTCGTCGTCAGCAGCATCACCATCACCCCATACATCCACACCCGAGCCTCTACACCCCTCTCCCAAGCTCTCTCTATATTCCTATGCAACCTCTCTCTCTCTCTCTCTCTGTTTCTCTCTCTTCCTCTCAAATCTCTGTCTCTCTCTCCCTCTACAACTCTCTCTCTGTCTCTCTCTGTCCCTCTCACTCTCTCTTTCTCTACAACTCTCTCTCTCCGTATCCCTCTCACTCTCTCTCTCTACAACCCTCACTCTCTCTGTCTCTCTCAACACTCCTCTCTCTCTATATATCTCTTGATCTCTCTCTCTCTTGATATCTCTCTCACCCCATCAACTCCTTCACCAAACCCGACCCTTAACCCTACCCGGAGCACCGACACCCCTGCTATCTCTGTCACCACCCGCTGCACATCAGAGCCCCCAAACTCCACGTCTAGCCGAGGCCAAACCGCAGTTGAGGCCAAACTCTTGCCGTTGTTGTCGCGTGTGTCGTGTCCGTGCATACCGTGCCATCAATTCATCGTCTCCAGGCAAGTATTCTTACTTGCTTCATGCTAATCTATTTATGTTACAAACCCAAATCGTATAAATTGCAATGTTACTATTCGTGATAACTTATACTATTTACCTGTTCGATGCATGATCTCAATGGAAATACTCACTTAATTTGACGGAACTCAATGGTATAGTTTGGCCTGTATGGATGTAAATCTAGTGTGTGAATTTCATTGACAAATACGACTATTAGTGACTAAAATGAATACCCCAAAATATACGGATAAAACTAGAAATTCCCGCATCTGAAAACGGTTAAAATCACCATAAATTATTTACGTACTGGAATGATGCGTTCGAGGGATCAAATCGAATCCGACTCGATGAACCATAACCCTATGTAAGTTTCTAATTGTTTCTGTTCTTAAACTATGACAATATTTGGATCGGAGTGCGACTCTGGACTGCAGTCCAGAGCGATTCTGATTATTGCTTACTGTCCCGTAATGGGTACCACCAGGTTTCCTTAACTCTTAGGTTGGGGAACTCCGCTGTTTATTAAAGGTGAAACTGTTAGATAGATAACACAAGTGGTTTCATTCTGTTTCGTCATCATTTGCTATTTAACCTGTAATTTAAAAGATCGGGACGTATAACTGTCCCAACAGAATCAGAACTGACATATTAGTATTGAACAGTGTATAACTCCTAACGTACAGACGCGATTGAGAAACCGTCTATTGCGTTGGAAACCTTACTGAAAACTCCATATTTCATTCAACTGTAGTGTCGCTAAAATCTGATCCTAACTGGGATTAAAATGCATCGCGAAACGGACTTCCGATTCTGAAACCGGATTTCCAGCCGTGAACGCTTAAAATGAAATGGCTATAATTAGTGATCCTGGAACCCGATTGGCATGAAACCAAATTCGCTGGATAGACAACTGAACCTACTATTTATTCCCCATTCATCGTTTCGCTAAACTGTACACATACGATTTATGATAAATCGTGTAAGTGATAGAATACTGTTTTATGACATCTTAATCATGCTTTACATAATGTTCCCTCATCATATCATACATTTGTCACTGCATTGATAACCTAGCGATCATGTGCATTACCCAGTGTTAGGTATTAGTGATGATTGTGACAAGTACGTTAGTGTTCATGCATAAGTGAATAAGTGAAAGTGATACGTACTGGTACACAATCAGTGAACCTTATTATTCTATTACATTGTCGACGTCTGTGAGACGCGTGTACGGGTGACTATAAGTGGTATGGGACACTTGTGGAAGCTCTTGCATGGGTGTCACAGATAAGGCACCAGACACTGCCATTTACCTTAGATATTAGTCGGGACGTGCTTGATGGAGATCCTGTCTCCAGTTCTCGTGTAGACTTGTCACAGACCGACTGATAGTTGAGGTTATGGTTAGCGTTTGATGTAGACCACGGAGTGTGGGGTAGTTTGAGTGTGAGTTCAATAGAATCTCGGGAGTCCCTTGCCGGCTTATATATATGGAGATATATGGAGATTTACAGGGTACATGATTATTACCGTGAGTTACATGTTGGGCCCGTGGTCCCTTGCCCTTGGGTCCTACCCTTGTGTGGAGGACACTCGCGAGTGGTTGATTCTCACACTTGGACTGGCGATAGGCTTAGTGACCTGTACAGTGAGACTTAGAGACTGATAGGGATGATGTCATCGATATACATACTTACTGTGTTGACATACTTGGCATATTATTTTACTGCTTTTACCGTTCCACTGTATTGATTACTGCATGTTCATACCTATACCGTCATTGATTTACTGTATATATATTTATTATCACTGTTAGAGTTGTCACTTGGATTTATATATTATATTGCTATTGTGTCGCTCTGACGACCTGAGTATGCATGCTCAGTGTGAGGAGAGGATTTAGCCTGGACCAGGACTAGACATACATCACGGACATCTTGATTTACTATCTAGAGTTATACCCTTTTGTTTCCCATCAGGTCAGTTCTTTATAATGTTTTGTTCCAGTTACTGCATTTTTCATTACCTGCGCAATATTTACTGTTTACTACGTAAAGCTAGAAGCCGAAGTGTGACTACGGCAGGATATTTCCTTGACCGTAGGAGCATGGCTGGCCTTGTCAACCCCTCGTATTCCGTATTTTGGGAAGCAGGGCGTGACATATATTAAATGTATTAGAAAAGCATAAAATCTTTAGTAAGCATTATATTAGTTAATATATATTAACATATCAAATATAAAAACATATATGAAATTATTAAATCAACACTTGATTCAATAATCCGGTCATATCATATATAACCGACTAATATCTTATTTATATGTATATCACATTATTAAATCAACACTTGATTCAATAATCCGGTTATATCACATATAACAGTCTAATATTCAATACTAGTTAATATATATATATATATATATTAAATTATTAAATCAACACTTGATTTAATAATCCGGTTATATCACATATAACCGTCTAATATCAAATATACAAATATATATCAAATACATATTAACAACATATACATATACCATTGAATTAACACTTGATTCAATAATCCGGTTATATCTCATATAACCTAACCGATATCAAATATGGCGAGATTAGAATACGGTATCACATACTCGTATTTAATCAAGATGTTAGCTATAGTGCCATCAAGTAAATTATTGTAATCGCAGGCACACGATTAGATGATTGAGGGAGAACTTATACAGGTAGAACAATCTTACTCAAAATGATGGTATGCTATCTGGTTTATCTTTATCATCATGTACATACTTTAGGTGACATTACAGTTCACTATTACATGTTGATAGAGCCTATAGGATTCCTGCTTGACTTCCAGCATTATGATGTCGATCATATACGTGGGAGCTGGGTGGTCTATAAGCACATCCTTAAATGTCCCTAGTCGTAGGTGTATCGAGACTGGGCATCGATACTCCAGAGTAGACTAGTGTGTATTGATCGAGACCCCGACGAGGGGCGGTGGCCGGTCTCACAAGCCATTGGTGTTAGTTTGTTCACCTAAGATAGTATGCAGGTGCTCATTGGGTTATGGGTACACTGGACGGACTCGCCGGGAATCTTCTAGTTGGTATTATACCTATTGTCAGATAGCAGTTCCCAGGTGACATGTGTACAGATTAGTCTGTTGACCTGAGATCGTCATTTTTCTCATGTGAGTTCCTACTGTGCTTTGATTACTACCCTACCACGGCTCAAAAGAGTCGTGCAAACAGGTTTTAGTTGGGTACAGTCCCGAGCCACATGGAGGCAGTGAGTGGATCGTCGGGGATTCATCTCTCCCGGTATTGGGGGTTGATGTCGCGTTGCGCACAGGTGGCCATCACCAGAAATCCTTGATCAAGGTAGTCGAGAATTACTGATCTAGGATCAGTAGTTTCTCAATTTGTGATGGGCTTCATACCGACACTAAATGTCGCGTTATTAGGGGTCTGACTTTATCCACCCCCCTAGACTCGATATGCGATACTCTTAGACGAAGAGACCGTCCTGTATGGATATTGTCATAGGACAGGCTTAGTAGGGGTCAGGATGAGTTTGCTCGTCGGCCTTCCTTTCGCTCAATACCTGGGTAGCCGTTATATACATCTAGTGCCGCTGACATGCTTGTGGTTAAACTCACTGCCAGCGTATTGACGAGTTTTTAGAGTCCCACACAGAGGGTTTCCCTGTTTCGGGCGAAACGATGTAGAGGCCGTATGGTTTTACGGTAGGGTTCGATCATATACGTGCACTTGTGCACGTATCATGATTCGGGCGGATAATACTAGTGGGCTTTGGTTTAAGTCGGATCTGAGTATTATATTGTTGGATTATTTTCGTCTTGTTGTATTCGTATTTTTCGGAATACGGATGCGGGTATGTATATACGGATGAGGGGCATTCTTGTAATTTATTTCAAGATTGTTTCTAGAAGTTGCCACCTCATTTTGTTTATTAACCATTTAGGTTAAATGGTTAATTAAGGTGGAGAGATGAGTGTGTGTGCTTAGCATTTGTCATGCATGCCACAATTGGTGACTCGTGTGGTGACTCATGGGATGACTCATGGTGTGACTCATGAAACACTATTGTGGCATGCTTAGGTTTTTGTTTGTGGTGTGAGATATTTGTTGTGAGCTCTTGAGATATTTTTCTTAAGTTGATTTAGTCTACTCACACACTCACAACAATAAGCAATTATTATTCTTGAGTTGCTTTGCTCAAGCTTCACTCTCATCTCCCATGGCATCTTCTTCTTCCTCCACCCTAACTCTCTTATGTGTTGAGAAACCTAAGGTGTTTAGAGACAAATTTATCCTCCATTAGACTCTACATCTTCTAGGCTATCAAGTTTAGCAAACTAGATATCCTAGTTACTTTGGTTTTGGAGTAAGAGCTCGATTCATAGACTCTCGGGTGGATCATATTCGATAGAGGGAAACCGGCGACCAAACTTGATCGTGGTGGCCACTAGGAGCTTGGGAAGAGGTTAAAGATTGAAGGACATGGATCATTCAGTATAACATTCCTAACTCTTTTCATTGGTTGCTAAATATAGGGTTATTGGTCGATCCGTATTCGGGGTTGCGGTAGCGCCGGTTTAGAAAATTTTTGTTCTGCATTTGGCCATGGATTGATGGCCGGGGTGCTAGCATAACCCAATATGGTATCGGAGCCACCCCATAAACCCTACTAGCTAGTTTGCACAAGGTTAAAATCTCGATCGACCAATTTTTCCGGATCACAGTTCCAAGTTCATGTGCTTTCTGTCGAATTTCATAGTTGTTCAAAAAAAAATTTGGTATCTTAAAAATATGTGCAGGAAAAACTAGAGCTGCGAAAAAAATTTAGACACCTAACTCCAAAATTCCGCCGCGGAACCGAAGCAAAATGTTACATTTTGCGGCGGAACCGCCGCCCTTTTTGGGCTATAGTGCCCCAAATTTTTTCTGGGGCTCTAATTCATGGAAATATGATTTTTATGATATATGGTTTTGGCCTAGATTTGTTTGAGTGCTGGATTTGCATTTGGGGTCAATTTGGAAAAGTTTAGTCGATTGAAATTTTAAATGTGTAAGTTTATAGTACATGCATTACTATCTGCGACCGTGAATGTCATTAGAGCGGTATAACTTGTCTAATTGATATATGCTCTTTTAGACGGGTTTGCAAACATGACATTCACGTTGATGTTCTGTGTTGTGTTGTGGTTAGATCGTCGTGGTGGATAGCCAGGTGGTGCAATGATAGTACAGTTTAGATTCATTTGTACATTTGATATTGCGGGACGAGCGTCTAACTTGTGGACTGCCGTCACTGCCAGTTTGTATATTATTTGTTTGGGGCATGACCGGGTTGAGATCGATGTCACCGTTGTACATATATTTTCTTTTCTGTACTAGGATTACCCCGCGGTGGAGTGCACGAATAGCTGGATTCTAGATGTCAATGGGTCCGCATCTCATGGCGTTGAGACGGAGGGGACCTTACTCTAGAATTGGCGGGCTATTCGCCGCACTCGTAGGGGTACAGGTTGACCCAAGGAGGGGTGCTCAAGTTACCGGATTCTGTGGAGTGATAGGTGGCCCATTCACGTTGTTGATTGGGGTTGCCTTACTTCTGGGATTGGCAGGTAACTTGCCGCACTCGTGGAGGTCTAGGTTTTCATTGCACAGGCTATCCACATGACAGGGAACGTCGGGTCTCATTTGTGGCTCAAGTGAAAACCGAGGATCCAGGATTATCCACCACTCTGTGTTGCTTGGCTGAGATTCTGTGATATTGCTTTATATCATGCCTGGGACGTTTGTTATATATATTTATATATATACTAGTAGATGTTGTATATGTTTTGCACCCGCGCTAGTCAAGCCCCCGCTCTGCCGTTAGTTAAGTAACCCGACGGGTGATGACGGGGCCCAGTGGAGAATGCGGGTGGCATATACGTACATCATATTTTTGTTCCATTATCTGGTATGATATGTTTAATTGATGGGACTGCGTTGATTCTGATCAATGCAAGGATAAAACAAACCTATTTGATGTTGTTGGAACCAAGTTTTTAAAAACAGACATTACAGAAGTTTGCTTTTGTTTTGCACAGTGATATTCGGTTATGAATATCCAGCACCTCATTCCACGAGGCAAGGGCCAAGATCCCTTCATCGAGAGTGATCCCTTGGGCAGGAGTTTTGCGTTAACGTAATAACTTTATTATAGTCGATTCTTTTGCTTTGCATCATGGTATTCAGTTTGGAATATCTTGCATCTCATTCGACGAGGAAAGACCCGAGATCCCTTCACAGGGAGTGACCTCTTTAGCAAAAGTTTTCGCCACTATATATTTGTAAAACCACTTGGGTTCCTTCAACGATATCAAGTTCATTTCGTTAAAGGTTTTTCGCCAAAAACCAGCCATAGCCCTCCGTCATTTCAGATATTGCTTAGTATTCGTGCTACATTTGTCATTGCTATTCACCGAGACGTAGTGTGCGGTAGCTCTGTAATGCTTTTCTGTCGCATGGACATGTGGATTGGTTAGGACAATCGTACGACTTTGTTGATTATTCGTCAAGGGTCGTGCGGATGGGTTTAACGCAATCAAGATAATGACGGGTTGAACTTGACTAGGACCTTTTGATTTGTTGATTATTCGTCAAGGTCACTTAGGTCCTAGGGGTAAAAATCACATCAGGAGTTTCAAACATACAGGAAACTTACCAAGCATGCACATACCTTCTGGAGTGTGGTGACTTGAGTGAATTCCATCAAGTTATCATGTGATGATAGTTGGATCCCGATTCTCACTGATGAGTAGGTGTTACTCCTCGGGTGATTTTAGATGATCCCGACTAATTCTCCTTTCAGGGTTTGAAGGAGAATTCGAGAAAACAGTGGGAGACATCCTGATTAGATAAATAAATAACCATTCTGATCTAGGTTAGAGTGCACGCTGAGTATTTCTTTTCTCTCTCTTTGGGGCAGCGACCTTGACCCGACCCTAGACTATAACTCATGAACCAAGTTAACCGAACCTTCTTAAAACACTTTGGCTTTTGGATTGTCTGGGTCGCATATATCTTTGCAGCTCCTACTTTTACCCTTTGCATTTCTCCAGAATATTCCGTATCACTACGAAGATCCACATTTATTGGATATGACCATCTTATAATTAGATTCAAACTCGATGAAACTTATTTCAGGTCGAGGATGGTTTCTGGTTCTGGAGAAATAGAATAGGACTATTCAGTTGTCTTTTCTCTTTACCTTTTCTCAAGTTGCGAGGGCTACTGGTATTTAGGAGTATACACCTATTACGCTTATTAGATAGTCTTCTTCTAAACCATAGGCAGGTGCCGAAAGGTAGGGAAAGAAGAAAACCAATTAGCATAAGTGTGGTGTATAGAAGGTAATAAGTAAAGACATATAAAGGGATTAGAAAGAGGGCAAAAGGAAATTGTGACTGCTGTCATTCACGACGAAACTACGTATATCATCGCCACTCCTACTTCACCTTTGCATTTCTCCGGAACATTCCGTATCACTATGAAGATCCACATTTATTGGATATGCCATCGTATAGTAACATACGAACTTGAAGGAACTTGTTCCAGTTCGAGGATGGTTTCCGGTTCAGGAGAAATCGAATAGGATTATTCAGGTTGTCTTTTCCCCTTTACCTTCTCTCAGGTTGAGTGAGCTCCTAGGATTAAGAGAGTACACCTATTACGCTTATTGGATAGTCTTCTTCCAAACCATAGGCTGATGCCGAAAGGTATGGAAGGAAGAAAACCATTTAGCCTAAGTGCGGTGTACTGAAGGTAATAAGTAAAGACATATAAAGGGATTGGAGAGATGGCAAAGAAATATACGGTTATAGTCATGAATCAGGATAGTGGAAGTGGAATTACTAGGAATACTCGGGTACCCCACCGAAATATTTTCATGTTTCAGTTTCACTGTGCGTTGTTAATTGAAAACTGATTTCCCAATTAGATTCTAACTCCAGGGTATGTATTTACCAGATTTGATTTTCACATCTATATGGCGTTACAGATGGTGAGTGGGGGTAAGATATTGGGAATTAGGTGATTATATTCTCATTATATCAGAATTCGTTGTAATTGGTGATATTTGAGGAAATCGCCTGGGTTTTGCCTAACGGCAAATATTTGGTTTTGAATATCCGATGTTATGCATCAATTTCAAACTGATATATCTGTACGTTTATTTTATAAAGTGAGATATAACTTTTTGAAATTATGTCTATGACATTTACCTATATCAGTTGATGATTGGGTAAGGAGCATTCAACAGCGGTGTAATTCTTTTTAACCATAGTACAGTTTTCAAACTACGACGCACAAGGTTTGAGTTATTAAACTCATTGGACTTATACAAAGTATTGTATGTTGTCCAGTGTCCATTAGGGCAAAGGGGTTGGTACTCATACTATATTCTATTTACTTGTGACTTCTCTAGTTTTAGACAAGTATTTCGTAAAAATACAGGGTCCAAGTTTAGAGAAGTTATAGATACAAGAATAAAGTAGAGAACCATATGTTGCAAGTATCAGGATTCCTCAAGGTGATCGAAGATGTAGATACTTGTGCTAGGTATTCCGTTGATAGTAATAGTTTTGAGAACTTGCTTCTCTTTCAGATAACTCATATGCGGATGTACTCCTAGATGAGTAATGCTGATTGGCCTCCTTCCATTTGGTTCACATGCACTGGAAACAACTGCATGTTCTTTTGAATCTGGTTCCGATTAAATCAGTGCCTATGTTTCTATAGTGGATATAGAATGGATCATATCTTGACGATGTTGAGGTATATGGAGTTGTCCGGCTGATGCTTAAAACCAGAATCTGGACAAACTCAAGGCACGTTTCAGTAATGGCAGTTTGTGGGTTATCCCGGGCTTTGACGAGGGTCAATTTTCTACTATCTGGAAGACCAATAGTTATATTGTTCTTGACTCGCCACCAGTTTTAGTAAAATGGATTCTTTTTCAGAAACATTAGTGGGAGTATGGTAGAACTGGAAGTGATTCCAGAACCAACAAACGATTACTGAAAATTTAGTAAGACCTATTGATTCAATTAGATTCGACATTCCATTAGCCACTCCGCAGAGTTGGTGGGTAACCTCAGGCACCCGAGAGGTACTTCAGTCTTCTTAGAGACGGTGACAGGGAGATTCTTGTTTACCCAGACTTTCCACTGCTGTTGTTCTAGACTATGAGACCCGGTAGGAGGATGAGTATAGCATCGTTATAAACTAGTTTTAGAAGTGCACGTGTATATGACTCTACCAGAGGGTTGTTGTAGTCAGTGGGAGCAGCGGAAGCATAATGGGCAAGTAGCTTATGTCTAATTATAGACTAAAGCAAGTATAGCGGAGATAGATCGTCTATTTTTGATGTGAAAGTCATAGAGTTTGACTTCATCAGAATAAGAGATGGATCAGGTAAGAAGGTAGTAGGGTGTGATGTCCTGGTTTTTGGATGACATGCACTAAATAGGAAGAGATCTTTCTATACTACGATCGGTTATACTGTGGTTGTCACAAAGGGTTTCTCCACATTGGATATAGATATAATATCAGGGATTCTAGTGACTAGATCTATGGTTTTAGATCTAGATTTAGGAAGTGTCCCAATTTGGATACTTTGACATTATTCTAGAGGTGTTTTAGAATGGTTGACTCCTGGCATGGTGGTGTACCTGCAGGTGATGGAGTCACCCTCTCTAAAGGATGTCTTACAGACTAAAGGGGAGAGGGATTTGCATGATTAGCATATCACTTGCTTAGGCAATTGAGTCAATCATGTAATGTCAAGTACAACACCAGATATTGTTTTTGCACAGGTTGCAAAAAGTATGTATTAATCCAAACATGGAGAAACGGAGGAAAGCAGTTTTGAACATAAGTGGATGCTCTTAGAATATGGTAACGACAGCCTACTTCGGGAGGCGGTTATCATTTCAGGTTTCCAAGGTGACCTGGGTGACAAAGTGACTGTCTGAGTTATAGTTTTCCCACTTTTGAGGGGCAGTGTGTTAGACAGGTAGTCCAAGAGGATACTGAGGAAGGCATGGCGCTGGATACTGATTAAATTCAGTGGAAGATACAGTCTAAGAAGTTTGTTGGATTTGGAGTTTATTTGTGAACTAGGTCCCATCAGATATCCAGACAAATTCTAAAACATGTATTGCTCATTTCGGGAGATAGTTGTTCTCCGCAAAGTTGAGATATAGAGAGATATAGAAAGAAACATTGGAGCGGATCCACTTACTGAGACTATTTCTCGAACGCAATAGTTTCACAAACAGGCTTTACGAAACTGATTAGTAGAGGAGTTGGGTGTTCGGTATCACACGGGCTATGAGTATGTGACACCGCAATAATTAGCCTTAAATGCAAGTGGGAGATTTTTGGCTATAGTGCCCTCAAGTCAATTATTGTAATCACAGGCATGCGATTAGATGATTGAGGGAGGACCTATACAGGTAGAACAGTCTTACTCAAAATGATAGTATGCTATCTGGTTTATTTTTATCATCATGTAAATGCTTTAGGTGGCATTACAGTTCACTATTACATGTTGATAGAGACCATAGGATTCCTACTTGACTTCCAGCATTATGATGTCGAGCATATATGTGGGAGCCGGGAGGTCTATTAGCACATCCTTAAATGTCCCTGGTCGTGGGGGTATCGAGACTGGGCATTGATACTCCAGATTAGACTAGTGTGTACTGGTCGAGACCCCGACGAGGGGCGGTGGCCAGTCTCACAAACCATTGGTGTTAGTTTGTTCACCTAAGATACTATGCAGATGCTCATTGGGTTATGGGTATACTAGACGGACTCGCCGGGAACCTGCTAGTTGGTATTATACCTATTGTCAGATAGTAGTTCCCAGGTGACATGTGTACATATTAGTCTGTTGACATGAGATCGTCATTTGTCTCATGTTAGTTCCCAGTGTGCTTTGATTACTACCCTACCACGGCTCAAAGGAGTCGTGCAAACAGACTTTAGTTGGGTACAGTCCCGAGCCACATGGAGGCAGTGAGCGGATCGTCGGGGATTCTTCTCTCCCAGTATTGGGGGTTGATGTCTCGTTGTGCACGGGTGGCCATCACCAGAAATCCTTGATCAAGGAAGTCGAGAATTACTGATCTAGGATCAGTGGTTTCTCAGTTTGTGATGGGCTTCATACCGACACTAAATGTCGCGTTATTAGGGGTCTGACTTTATCCACCCCCCTAGACTCGATATTCGATACTCTTAGACGAAGAGACCATACTGTACGGATATTGTCACAGGACAGGCTCAGTAGGGGTCAGGATGAGTTTGCTCGTCGGCATTCCTTTCGCTCAATACCTGGATAGTCATTACATACAGCAAGTGTGGCTGACGTGCTTGTGGTTAAACCCGCTGCCAGCGTATTGATGAGTCTTTAGAGTCCCACATAGAGGGTTTTCCTGCTTCGGGCAAAACGATGTAGTGGTTGTATGGTTTTACGGCAGGGTTCGATCATATACGTGCACTTGTGCACGTATCATGATTTGGACGGATAATACTAATGAGCTTTGGTTTAAGCCGGATCCTAATATTATATTGTTGGATTATTTTCGTCTCATTGTATTCGTATTTTTCGGAATACGGATGCGGATATGTATATACAGATGAGGGGAATTCTTGTAATTTATTACAAGATTGTTTCTAGAAGTTGCCACCTTATTTTGTTTATTAACCATATAGGTTAAATGGTTAATTGAGGTGGAAAGATAAGTGTGTGTGTTTAGCATTTGTCATGCATGCCACAATTGGTGACTCATGGGATGACTCATGGTGTGACTCATGAAACACTATTGTGGCATGCTTGGGTTTTTGTTTGTGGTGTGAGATATTTGTTGTGAGCTCTTAAGATGATCCTAATCCAATCGCATCATGTGCGGCAGATAAGCACTAATTAGCTACCGTACATTACGCCTTGATAAGATCAACAAACACAGTACGAATACTAAATAGTCCTTATCTGAAATGACCAAGCGCCCACGCGCCAGGCACGTGACCAGCGGATGCCCAGCGCCCACGTGCCATGCACGCGTCTTTAAGATGTTACTCACCCATCATTTTCCGTGAACTACACACCAGAAACACGTCCCCCGTTAGGAATAATTTTCTAGCGGGGCACTGCCCCGCACCCCGCAAGGGGGCTGCTAGCCTCCTTGACCCCCAGCCTGCTATCCGGGTAGCAGGACCCCCGTAAAACTCTGCGGGGCCCCTGATATGTCCAAAACCTTTCCAAAACACAACACGTGCACACTGCACATTGAGTTCTCATGACTAGTTGACCCATCAATCGGAGGTTCCCTCGCTTCAAAGGCGAGGGATAATTAACGACAGCTTAGTCCGCGGCTGCCGGAGATTCGGATCCCCATAATCAATAAATCCCAGCCTACCCTAGGCAGGGAGAATCTGTAATGCGCCTGACAAGCGCGCGCGTATTCCCATCTCAATGGGGTAACAAAAAACACCCTACAATCATATCATAATAAATATGCATGAGTTCTTAACCATTAAGTAATTTATTTATGAATGAATTTTTGGAATATTATCTCGAATAAAATAAATGCTACTAATGATTTGATTTGAGATATTGTGCAGGTATTAAAGTAACAAATCAGTTCAAAACTACAAACATGAGTAGAAGATCCAAATCAAATCAAGTTAGCAATTCAAATCTGCTAAATTTAGGAGCAAATTGAAGATTATCACAACTACAAAAATAAAACAATATTTTCAGGATTTTATCGTCGAAAAGATCTCCTAAAATCGAGAGAAGAAAGAGGAAAAAATTTGGAGACGCGGTCTCACCAAACGGCGGCGGTTCAGTGGCTATATTAAGCAATATGCAGCGGTTCCGCGGTCTAATCGTGGACGTTTGATAAACTTTTTCATGGGCATGATCGTCTTTTCACGTACGTCGAGATGACATTTAGAGTTTTAAGTTCCAGAGCCTATATAAGGACCGAGCGACAATGAAGAAAGATTATCTAGGGTTTTTAGTTTTTTTCAGTACTTTTCTTTTAGCCAATTAAATTCTGTAATACAAATTTTTATTAATAAAAGTTAGAGTAAATTTTATTTCTTGTCTCCTTACTTTTCTGCAATTTATTTCTTCGTATTTAATTTTAGTAGTTAAATTGAATTGTTTTTCTTAATGGATTTCATCTTCTTCCTTCTTGTTTCTCATTGATTTTGAAGTAATGATGCTAACAAAAGAAACTCCTTACTTTTTGGAAGGGATCTTAAAAGCTAATTTTATAATATATTTCTCAACCCTTTTCTCTTTTCTTTTTGATTTAATGAGCGAATAATTTTCTCGCTTGTTAGGGTTTTGAGGAATAGATGTTTTGAGGAGTGGGTAGTTTATTTGATGGATATTTACCTTCAATTCTCTTTATTATTTTTAATTCTTTATAAACTTTAATCAAAGGGAAGCTTAACCCTCTTATTTGGACGCACCCTCAATTCATGAAAGTTGCGATCTCGATTTGAGTTTAATTAAGGTTGCTTTGATTGAAGACTTTAGTGTAATAATGATCAATAGAGTGACAAAGGTAAATAGACGGAATTCCTAGTACCCCTCTTAGCACCCTAATCCACTTCATTGTTATTTCTCTAGTATTAATTAATTAAGAAGATTAAAAAAAATATTTTTATATAAACCATTTATTAAATTACCCAATCCGAAGAACCCTACAAACCCTTCTCTTATAAAGTTTTCCAACCTCTTTAGTATAAAACGATAAAAATCCAACATTTCTTTTATTAACTCATCTAAAACTAGAGAAATAATTTACCATCTCTCTGTGGACGACCCGTACTCACCATCGGCTAGCTATTTGCGACACCGTTATTGATTGTGGTATTTAGGAAACACTAAAAACTCACTTTTTCACACCAATCACTTCTCTAATCCCGACATCTTCATAGATGTACTGAATTCCCATCCACAAAGGGTTGGTTTGTTGGCGTCTATGTGTGTCGGTTGCCTCAAACATGTGATGGTATAAAACCATAGCTGCAAACAAACATATATCGCATTCGTATTATTAATATTAAATAGTCAAAACATATCTACCAACAATATTAATTTATATAGTTTATACTTTGCGTACAAATATAGTATAATCTCTATAATAGTTTGTATATACTTACGGTGAGAATAATCTGATACCCGGGCAACTGTGCAGAGCTAGCCTTCGGGCTAAGCTTAATCATAACACCGTCCATTATCATCTCGTGCACCGCTTTGGTCCACTTCACACTTGGCACTACCAATAGCTCAATGCATGGAAAAGCATCTCTGGGGACGGTCGGAGACGTGAGGGGTATCCAAAATAAAGAAAATTGATAAAGAATCAGCAAAGACATGAAACCGTCCATCACTTTTGGAGTTCTATCCTTCACAATCCGCTCCAAAGCACCCTCCAATATTCTGATGTACGTCTTTTCACCATTCTCTATGATAAAGTACATCTCTTGAAGTTGGGTGACATCACGGTTAGTCTCGATATCTTTGCTGGTCTTCGGCAAGTCGGTATGCCCGCTAACCCAATCAACAATAAATTTATGCGTGGTGCCTCTAAAAGAGAACTTTTAAGTGCCTCGATCATAGCAAGAAATAAGCCTACATGTAGGTAGGCCCATTTTGACCCAAAGTTGGCAGCTTCATATAATAGAGGAACAGGGTTTTATTTAGCCTCCGTAGGCCTTGCAGGTGAATGTGTGTTTTCAACCTCTCAATGAAGATGTTATGGCGAGCGACGTCGACATACGTCCGAATGGCGGGCGTATCTCCATACTTTCTTCTACGGAAAACCAAATTTAAATATTAAATCATAGTTATCAATTCTTTAAACTGAAAATTATAGGCAACTGCTTATAAGTTACATGTAAGTTTTTAAAAGTGCAGGTGCTTATAAGTTGCAGGCAACTGCTTAGATATTATAAGCAGCTTTTATAGAAGTTATAGGCAACTACTTTGATGTTACAGGCAAATAATTTTCCTGTATTATGTTGCCAACAACAAATGAAAATAAGCACTTGTATGTAACATCTATGAAGTTGTCTGTAACTTGTAAGCAGTTGCCTGTAACACGTAGACAACTTTGGTACATGTTATACGCAACTTTGGTAGATGTTACATGCAACATTATATATATTACAGGAAACTTTATAGATGTTACAGGCAAGTGCTCATTTTCATGCATTGACTAAGCACTTGACTGTAACATCGAATCATTTGCCTATAATAACCTAGCAACAACAAATAGTATGATGAAGATGAGAATTTAAGCAATTTTACCTATAATACAAGCAAGTTTTCATTTTCATTTTCATGCATCATCTAGACAATTCTGTAGGGTGTTTTTCGTTACCCAATTGAGATGGGAAAACGCGTCGCTTGTCAGGCGCATTACAGATTCCCTTGCCTAGGGTAGGCTGGGGTTTATTGATTGTGGGGTCCGAATCTCCGGCAGCCGCGAACTAAGCTGTCGTTAATTACCCCTCGCTTTTGGAGCGAAAGAACCTCCGATTGATGGGTCAAACTGGTCATGCGAACTCAATGTGCAGTGTGCGTGTGTTTTGAAAGAGGTTTTGGATATGTCGGGGGCCTCACAGAGTTTACGGGGGTCCCACTAGCGGGCTGGGGGTCAAGGGAGCTAGCAGCCCCTTTGTGGGGTGCGAGGAAGCGCCCCGTTAGAAATTTTTTTCTAACGGGGACAGTGTTGTGGAGTGTGTGTGTGTGTGTGTATAAAAAGGAAGAATAGCGTCCAAAGGACACGTAGGTGCCAGTGCCTCACATGCCTAACACGCGGACGCTGGACGCCAGCGCCCCGCGTGCTTGGCACGCAGACGCTGGACGTCAGCAGGAAAAAGGACTTGGTCCCTACACTGGGAGCTGTGCTCCCAATTTGACTTCTGGAGTTAAACTCCTGAAAAAAGATTAAATTATGGAGTTAAACTCCAGCTGATCTTGAATGGAGTTAAACTCCTATAAATCTTTGTAAAAGATTGAAAGGGACCCCATTCTTCTCTCCTTTAGCCTTGGCTCTTCTTTTGAGGCTTAGATCTTCCCAATATGGAATTTCTGGAGATAGGTCTCCTTCTTCTTCCTCTCGGTTGGCCGGATCTTGGAGGAAAGGGGGGTGAGATTTAAAAATCTCACCTTTTGAGATCTAATGGAAGATCTGAATTCCCCTCTAAGGCTTTGATGGTGAAAAACTGTTTATTTTTGGAAAAGAAAGAGTGGAACTCTTGATTTAATTCAAAAAATGAAAGAAGGTTTAGAACCTTGAGCAAGGAGAAGGAGGCACAAAAAAACCTAATTTTTGGGGAGAATGAATTATTGTCTTTCATTTCATCATCATGTTGCCTTTTATAGGCTTACAAATTTACATATAGCCCCTTGGGCTTTACAAAATGACATTTTTACCCATCCCATACCTCATGTGCTCATTTCTTTTGCACATAAGCCATGGGCTTTACAAAAATTTGGCTTTATGCCCATTTATTTTACATTCATGCATGAAATTATATCAAACTTATTCATTACATAATTTCTTCTTGGCATGGGGGAGACCGGCCGCTTCATGTTCGGGCTTGACTTCGGCATGGGCCCACTTGGCCTGGGCTTAGGCCCAATTGCTTGGGGTTGACTTTGACTTGGTCAACCTGGGTGTAATTTTTAACCCCAACAAAGTGCCCCCCATCAATAAACTCACACCGCGTATATGGGTCATGTGCATGAAATTGATGAATCTTCTTTCACGTGGAGGTGACTTGATTTGGTTTCCGCTTTTGGGGAGGCTGGCACTGCCCTTTTTACGACATGGACAGTCGATGCTTGACGTGTCTCTAAGACGGAGTGTCGCTAGTTGACGTGTCCTCGGCACAGAGTGTCTATGTTGTACGTTTCCCCGATACAGAGTGTCTGTATATGACCTTTCTCCGGCACGGAGTGTTGTTGGTCGACTTATCCCCGAGACGGAGTGTCTGTTTGACGTTTCCTCAGTGTCACGACCCGAAAGAGCACGTGACTGGCCCTTGAACCATATGAAGTCTATAAGACTCCATCTGATCCAAGTAAGCTAAGCCCAGAAATCTAAAACCATATAAGGAGTAAATAAAGAAAACCCAGAAATCCAACTTTGTCACAATCATGCAAGCAATATGATATACAACGCCGAATGGCGAGGATCAAATCTCAAAGGAAACTCAAATAAGCATGAAAACCGTAACACTACTAAGCGCGACTCTAAGGTCGAAATAATACATCACTAGTGTCTGAGTCTGAAACAATATACAAGTTTTGGTTGATGGAATTTCTAGATACAAAAGAATAATACATCAATAAGGGTGGCCCTGATACAAAAGAACCCACCTACCCAAGCAAGTGCCCCACATGGAAGCAGTGTGCCAGAAATGCCGCTACGGAATCTCTACGGCAAAACCCTGCAAGAACTGTGGCACAACGGGGGTGAGTTGCCAACTCGTGAATAGAAAATATCTACAAGCAGAAATCGAATGCAAGACATAATCCTAGGTCAATACGATCAGTATATAATATAACCCTCAAGAGTAAATCTGAAGCATGAAAATAGGGCAATGTAACATCTAATCATGTAGGTAGTGCCAAGTACTCGTGCCAGTGCCTCAGATAATAACATGTCATAAATGTAAGGTATGTCTGCATGAAGTAAACATGATGAAGTATCAACTGGATATCAATACACATATATTAGCATCCCATTCCACTAATATTGGTGTAAGGGTATATATAATAGCGCTCTCGTGCCCTGTTATATATACAAATGAAGTATGATCAATGTAGTCAAAGTCTGTATGTAATCAATGTCTGTATATATGTGGATCCCGTCCACCTGTCACCCAATGTCAATAAGCATCATGCATGCAAATATGAGGATATAATCAAAATCATGGAGATCATCATGAAACCTGTGCCTAGCATCGACACGTAAATCCTCATCTATCGGGCTCCGTCAGTCCGGATCAGCTCACGGGCTCTGTCTGCGGAATCGGCCCTCGGCCCCGGCAGTACGCCCATATCCATCTATCGACTCTGGTCAGTATCCTCCGGATAACCGCCAGGTCCAACCAATCACCGGTAGGTAGTGGTCCCACTGCCAGGCTCACCGTCTACTACACAGCAAAACCGTTCTCGCCCCGGGGTACCATACCGGGTCCACCATGTACCCGTAATCGGCCTCGTCCTCTCCTCGACTCGGGTTCATTTGTCGCTCTCAGCACCGAGAAAACACATGGTGGACGCACTGAAATATCATTGCAAGGGAACCGGGTTTTTAAAACAATTACATCTTCTCCTTGAAATATCCACGGTCCCCAAATCCAGAAATATCATGAAAACGAATATCTCAATGCGCATAATCATAAAGTATGATGTATGTGACATATAAATGAAATGCAAGTATAACAGTATATCACGCAACATGGAAATAATAGTATGCATATACAAGGTCATATCCTGATGCAATAATACTACTGTGTAGTGACATGGCAATTATCGATGATGAAGTGTGTGAGCCGGCAAGCAAGTGTACGTGGAACATACGCATCATCGATAATGGTGCTGGTGTCCTAGCAACATGATAGTAATATAGCAATAAACATATGCAAAGCAATGTGAATAGCATGAATATGTGGAAATCGAATAAACAATGCAACAGTAAAGAATTTACACCCATATGTATATGTCATGCAGTTATGCCATTTGAAATAAGACGAATCAGGATTTTTACTAAAAGTAAGGGCTACGGTGTTTTTAAGAAAGATACGTCTTTTGGAAATACCCGTAGAATCCCTTTACTTGTCCTTAAGATATTCCTGATTCGTAGTTTTGAAATAGGTATGACTCGGGTCTAGTCTAACATCTACTATACAAACTACAGATCTAAGTATCAAGTCAATCGGGAGGGGTATGGAAACCACTTAAATCTGAGTCGATATATAGATATAATAGTCGGTGATCCCGCCTCAATAGTATCGTGTACGATACAGTATATCATATGACATCCTCAATTCATGAGTGCGGATCTATCATCAATATAAAGCTCGTACGGTAAATCGTCGTACGACATCGCAATAGCTGGGTACGGGTCAGTATCACATTCCTCTCATCAAATATCAGGTATCATTATCATCATATCACATAATCTGGGGTACAGATCTAAGTCTAATACAAATAAATACCATCTATATAAGTATGGAAGCGGGGGTAAAACACATGCCCAACGGCCCGCTAAGATCACATGTCGTATCGCAAGTACAAATCACATCACATCACCGATCTCACGGCACAATGCCCAAAATCATCGACTCATCTCCAATGTCATCCAATATCATTATCAACACAGTGTAAGTATAATGAATATGCAAGGGTGTACGTGTGGGTGTAAACCTATTCTAGGGTTCGCGACTATGAACTATACTAGTTTACTTCTAACCCTAAGCTATCCATAATACACCTAACACAATATCCATTACACACTATAACTATCAAATATAATATATAGTATATCAACTACGGACTGCGGGAGTGCTATACGCCATCCACCCGACTTCCCCCTGTAGATATAATCTACTCACATTGCGTCTTCATTTGTCGACGTCACCACGCGCATTGCTTGTCGTCCCGAAGTCTTCATGGGGTACCTACACGTCAAAGTATCGTAATGCGTATTAAAACCAAATCAAAGCTAAACGGCATACGAAACCCAAAACGATACGATAAGGGGCCTATAGGTTAGAACCTATGGGCACGCCTTCAAAACCATCAATCAATTCTCGATATCGTCGTATAAACGCCAAATGGTCGAGGTAAAACACAATACACAATTGCAGAAATAAAATAAAAACGAAATATGGAAACACGAATCCAAAACCGCAACTAAGGAAATAGGCTCTAGATTTCACCCTAGGTCAAACTAAACAAATCTACACATGCCAGGGGCCTAATCTACTAATAAGGGGGCACCAAAACCAAAACGAGGCAAATCCACCATGGTCTGGCCGCAAATTGCGGCCAGAATGGATAAATTTGCGGCAGGGGATAGGAGGTAGGGGCTAGGGTTCTGGGGTTAGCTTTCTGGGTGCCTACACATATCACTGTCCAACCAATTTTATTTTCAGGTGTCTCGGGTGAAAGCAGATTCAATAAAAACTTCACAGATTTCACAATTTTTCCGATATCGGTTTCTAAATCCGTATTCCGGATTTCAAGTCTCAGGTTGGGTCTCAATACCATCACTAGGGTGTTTGTGCAGCCTCTACTGAGCTCAATTTCACATTACAACACAAAATTCTCTCAAACCCTAACTAGGTTTACCTCAAATCCACAAAACACACAATATCGGTTCTATCACAACATGGGGGTATAAGTAATGCTAAAACTAAGCTAAGGGTTTAGTAAATACCTTATTTGGCAACTCAAGAATTTTCTTGAGTTGCCCCTAGTGGCCAAAATCCTTGCTTTCTTGGTCCAATGTATAGATCTTGAGCTTGTGCACACTTTTAATGAAATGAGGGTTGGGTTTTGGTGATGTTTGTGAGATGATTTGGGGCTTGAAGAGGGGAGGGAGATGAAGGAGCAGCAGCAGCTGAAGGGGAAGAGGAAGAGGAAGAGAGGAAGTGAGTTGAGGAAGTGAAGGGAAATGGCTAAGTCAAAGCTAGCCCCTCTCTTTTCTCTCTCACCCATACCTACTACCATATTATAATCCTTTTCCTTTTTCTTTTTCTTTTCCTCTCAAAATCCTTCTCACTAGAATAGTAACCCCAAAAGAAATATGGTGGAAAAATGTGCAAGTGTAGAAAAAGATATGTGCATGTTTTGCACAAAAAAGCTAAAAAACCGATTAGCGATTTTTTAATCGCGATTAGCACTAAATTAGCATATAACTAATCATAAAAACTTTAAAATGGCATAATTCCATAAAATAACCTATTTTAGAATTTTCCATAATTTTCCAAATTTTTCTGTATTTAATTATACCAAAATATTAAAATATTTAATAAAATAATATTAAATTATAAAATTTCCCAAAAATAATAATTTTTTTTTGAAATGTTACAATCTTCCCCTCTTAAATAAATTCGGTCCCCGAATTTAAATTTAAACCCCCTAGTACTAAAACATTTCAGCAAAAATCCAAATTGTCGGGGCTCCGAAAACATCAATCCTAAGGCGTATATAAGAATACCCCGTGCGTCAGGTGCGCACGGAAAAAACAATCCATATATGTGCCATACATGTGCACAAAACAACACCTAGGTGTAACATGTGTGCATGAAACATCTGCCAAGGGCAACGGGCGTGCCTGACAGCGAAATCAGCGTGCACAAAACAAATCAAAACACCAAAGGTGCATCCAATGCTGGCAGCGCAAGATATCTACTTGCCTCTTGCTCACGGTCTGGCGTTCTCTGTCTCTGGGTCCTTATCTTCTCTGCGGATTACCTATCTCGCAATCAATCGGCTCATCGGCCCTGTCAGGTGTGCTAACGGGGACGATTCCGTTCTGGCACTTCTCTGGTCATCTCTCGGTCAATCCTCACGACCACTCGTAAAGCAGCATGTCACTGTCGTCGGCCTCCGGCTCTCTGAATGCACATCACACATCTGATCCTGGGTGCAAAAATCATTGCAACAATGTCCTGGAAGGAATCCTGCTCAAGGTCTCTTCCGATCTCGCCTATGCCGAACTGTACGGAGGCTGGTACTCTTGCATAATCTCTTCTCGCTCAATGGACATCTGCGTCCTCAGCACCGCATTCTCTCGGAAATTGGTCGCATCCCAACGCCTCTGTAAGCATATCAGGTCTCTAGTCTCGACGGGAAGTAATGACAGCTCGTCAGCGTCTCGTACGAACCTCTGGTTCCACTTGTCTCTATCGTCGTCCACTATGACGTCACGCCATGCTATCTACGCACTGCACTGTTCTCGGCCACGGTCAATCCAAAGTCTCTCGCACGGACTCGAAATCGCGTACTCTGTAGCTTCATCATTCTGTAGATGATGTCTGGCCGAACAGGTCCTCGGGAACGCGTCCCAACCATCGGAGGAATACTCAATACTCGTCCGTCCTCGATCAACTCGCAACGCATCTGGGTAAGGTCCTTTATCCGAACCTGGTCAACTACCCCGTCGACGATGCCGAACTCTGGCCTGCTGGGTATGCACAATATGACCCCTCCTGGGTCCAGGTCTTCTCGTATCGTATTCCAGAAAGGTCCTGTCGAGGTCTCTCTCAAATCTCATTCCTGCCGAATTTCCCGGAAGTCATCGTCCATTGCTGAAGCTAAATTTTTTTTTGTTCCGGAACGGCTGCATACTCGTCACAACTCCTTCTGGAAGGTATATCCATATACAATGCCTCTGCGTGCGTATCGCATCTCTGATGTCAGCGAAGTGGGACGTCATCACGTCGAAATCTCTAGCGAACCTTTACTTCACTCTGCTTCAATGTCGACTGATTCGGACTCGTCTCATCGTGGCTGCATGGACTGCGCTCCAACGGCTATGCTCGTATCTGGAGTCTCCCAAGCAGTGTGTCCCATCACATGATATCCGAATGATGTCGAATCATCCGACCGAATATTCAGACCCTCATAATCCCCCAAGAGATCAACATCTTGGGTACAGTTTAATAGTATCGAGTACATACCACAGCATCAGGGGTCCAGCCGTAGAAGGGCAAACCCAAGCCTCACTAATGGCGCCGCGGAACTGCCGCAAACCCTAAGGTTCAAAGGCTTTCCACGGTCATTAAGTCGAGTTAGGGTTTCATTTTTCTAGAGGGTCCAAAGAATCGCTTGCATGTCTTTTCGAATACTTTAAACTTGGAAAATGGGCTCCTGACATTCGATCGTCTCAATCGACTCTCAACGAACCTGCATGAAGTCGCCTCTAGCTGGAATCATTCTATCTGATGACCTCGCATCGGGGTAGGCGAACAATCCACATGTCCTAGTCATTCGTCCTCGATGACTAGCGACCTTCTATCATCTCCTAGTACAACTCGTACCGCAATAGCTCCAACATCTGGGGCAATATCTCGTTGTTCGCAGCAACAACTGGCTTCTTCGCCTGTATGCTGAACAGCACCTCAATCCTACAGGAAAGGCGATACATTGGCGGTCATCTCTAAATCGGTCTGCTCTAGATCTGAGTAATACTCTCCACACTGGAAATCTTCAACTCAGCTGGGCCTGCTCCGGCGCATAAATCGAACGAATCACCTTCATCTCTCAAATCGGGTAGACTAGCTATCATCTGTCTCATATCCGCCTAGAAGCTCCGGCGATCTCAGCTCGTAAGCTCCGGAAGCGACATCCTATGAATCTCAGCAACAGCCGGTCCATCTGTCTGCACGGTAGGCGACATCATAATCTCTGAGGTATTCTGTACATCAACAGTCCTCTCTCAACTGGCAGCTCTAACAATGGCCCGATCATCCGGTGCAAAACCAAGCACTCGCCTCCACTAGAGGTCACAATCACCAATACTAACTCGAGACGTTCCTATGTCACCAGAAAACACAACGGTCGGCCCTCGTACCAGACGAGCTCGCCCTGATCGTAACCCTAGCAGTAGCCCAAACTGTACTCAAACAATGGCGACAGGAACCTCAATTGAGTATCGAAGAGAGCAGATCAATGGCAAGAAAGAAAACAACAGATCCAGAGTGGGTACATGATTATAAGAAGGAACAGCATCAATGAAAGTATGATCATGGAACTAATAGAATCGAGCATCTCAAATGGATGTATAATCATGGATATGAAGACAACCACTGATCTCGAAAATATATGCATCATAAGGTTCCTTAAGCGGAGTAGCGTATCGTAAGTATGCCGCGGAACATACCCACGGTACGTCACTCTACTTTAGTCACCTATTCCATCAACCAAAGGTCATCCTACGCGACGAAAGTTCGGGTCTAATACCCCCTCGACTAAGTCTAAATTCCATAAGGTCAAGCCTAAGTTACGTATATATATAGACGCCCTAGACTCCACATAGTCAAACTTAGACTCGAACCAAGATTAACCTAGCGCTCTGATACCAACTTTGTCACGACCCGAAAGAGCACGTGACTGGCCCTTGAACCATATGAAGTCTATAGGACTCCATTTGATCCAAGTAAGCCAAGCCCAGAAATCTAAAACCATATAAGGAGTAAATAAAGAAAACCCAGAAATCCAACTTTCTCACAACCATGCAAGCAATATGATATACAACGCCGAATGGCGAGGATCAAAACTCACAGGAAACTCAAATAATCATGAAAACCGTAATACTACTAAGCGCGACTCTAAGGTCGAAATAATACATTAATAGTGTCTGAGTCTGAAACAATATACAAGTTTTGGTTGATGGAATTTCTAGATACAAAAGAATAATACATCAACAAGGGTGATCTTGATACAAAAGAACCCACCTACCCAAGCAAGTCCTCCATATGGAAGCAGTGTGCCAAAAATGCCGCTACGGAACCTGTACGGCAAAACCCTGCAAGAACTGTGGCACAACGGGGGTGAGTTGCCAACTCGTGAATAGAAAATATCTACAAGCAGAAATCGAATGCAAGACATAATCCTAGGTCAACACGATCAGTATATAATATAACCCTCAAGAGTAAGTCTGAAGCATGAAAATGGGGCAATGTAACATCTAATCATGTAGGTAGTTCCAAGTACTCGTGCTAGTGCCTCAGATAATAACATGTCATAAATGTAAGGTATGTCTGCATAAAGTAAACATGATGAAGTATCAACTGGATATCAATACACATATATTAGCGTCCCATTCCACTAATATTGGTGTAAGGGTATATATAACAGCGCCCTCATGCCCTGTTATATATACAAATGAAGTATGATCAATGTAGTCAAAGTCTGTATGTAATCAATGTCTGTATATATGTGGATCCCGTCCACCTGTCACCCAATGTCAATAAGCATCATGCATGCAAATATGAGGATATAATCAAAATCATGGAGATCATCATGATACCTGTGCCTAGCATCGACACGTAAATCCTCATCTATCGGGCTCCGTCAGTTCGGATCAGCTCACGGGCTCTGTCTGCGGAATCGGCCCTTGGCCCCGGCAGTACGCCCATATCCATCTATCGACTCTGGTCAGTATCCTCCGGATAGCCGCCAGGTCCAACCAATCACCGGTAGGTAGTGTTCCCACTGCCAGGCTCACCGTCTACTACACAGCGAAACCGTTCTCGCCCCGGGGTACCATACCGGGTCCACCATGTACCCGTAATCGGCCTCGTCCCCTCCTCGACTCGGGTTCATATGTCGCTCTCAGCACCGAGAAAACACATGGTGGACGCACTGAAATATCATAGCGAGGGAACCGGGTTTTTAAAACAATTACATATTCTCCTTGAAATATCCACGGTCCCCAAATCCAGAAATATCATGAAAACGAATATCTCAATGTACATAATCATAAAGTATGATATATGTGACATATAAATGAAATGCAAGTATAACAGTATATCACGCAACATGGAAATAATAGTATGCACATACAAGGTCATATCCTGATGCAATAATACTACTGTGTAGTGACCTTGTAATTATCGATGATGAAGTGTGTGAGCCGGCAAGCAAGTGTACGTGGAACATACGCATCATCGATAATGGTGCTGGTGCCCTAGCAACATGATAGTAATATAGCAATAAACATATGCAAAGCAATGTGAATGGCATGAATATGCGGAAATCGAATAATCAACGCAACAGTAAAGAATCTACACCCATATGTATATGTCATGCAGTTATGCCATTTGAAATAAGAAGAATCAGGATTTTTACTAAAAGTAAGGGCTACGGTGTTTTTAAGAAAGATACGTCTTTTGGACATAGACGTAGAATCCCTTTACTTGTCCTTAAGATATTCCTGATTCGTAGTTTTGAAATAGGTTTGACTCGGGTCTAGTCTAACATCTACTGTTCAAACTACAGATCTAAGTATCAAGTCAATCGGGAGGGGTATGGAAACCACCTAAATCTGAGTCGATATATAGATATAATAGTCGGTGATCCCGCCTCAATAGTATCGCGTACGATACAGTATATCATATGACATCCTCAAGTCATGAGTGCGGATCTATCATCAATATAAAGCTCGTACGGTAAATCGTCGTACGGCATCCCAATAGCTGGGTACGGGTCAGTATCACATTCCTCTCATCAAATATCAGGTATCATTATCATCATATCACATAATCTGGGGTACAGATCTAAGTCTAGTACAAATCAATACCATCTATATAAGTATGGAAGCGGGGGTAAAACACATGCCCAACGGCCCGCTAAGATCACATGTCGTATCGCAAGTACAAATCACATCACATCACCGATCTCACGGCACAATGCCCAAAATCATCGACTCATCTCCAATGTCATCTAATATCATCATCAACACAGTGTAAGTATAGTGAATATGCTAGGGTGTACGTATGGGTGTAAACCTATTCTAGGGTTCGCGACTATGAACTATACTAGTTTACTTCTAACCCTAAGCTATCCATAATACACCTAACACAATATCCATGACACACTATAACTATCAAATATAATATATAGTATATCAACTACGGACTGCGGGGGTGCTATACGCCATCCACCCGACTTCCCCTGTAGATATAATATACTCACATTGCATCTTCATTTGTCGACGTCACCACATGCATTGCTTGTCGTCCCGAAGTTTTCATGAGGTACCTACACGTCAAAGTATCGTAATGCGTATTAAAACCAAATCAAAGCTAAATGGCACACGAAACCTAAAACGATACGATAAGGGGCCTATAGGATAGAACCTATGGGCACGCCTTCAAAACCATCAATCAATCCTCGATATTATCGTATAAACGCCAAATGGTCAAGGTAAAACACAATACACAATTGCAGAAATAAAATAAATATGAAATACGGAAACACGAATCCAAAACAACAACTAAGGAAATAGGATCCAGATTTCACCCTAGGTCAAACTAAACAAATCTACACATGCCAGGGGCCTAATCTACTGATAAGGGGGCACCAAAACCAAAACGAGGCAAATCCACCATGGTCTGGCAGCAAATTGCGGCCAGAATGGATAAATTTGCTGCCGGGGATAGGAGGTAGGGGCTAGGGTTCTGGGGTTAGCTTTCTGGGTGCCTACACATATCACTGTCCAACCAATTTTATTTTCAGGTGTCTCGGGTGAAAGCAGATTCAATAAAACCTTCACAGATTTCACAATTTTTCCGATATCGGTTTCTAAATCCGTATTCCGGGTTTCAAGTCTCAGGTTGGGTCTCAATTCCATCACTAGGGTGTTTGTGCAGCCTCTACTGAGCTCAATTTCACATTACAATACAAAATTCCCTCAAACCCTAGCTAGGTTTACCTCAAATCCACAAAACACACAATATCGGTTCTATCACAACATGGGGGTATAAGTAATATTAAAACTAAGCTATGGGTTCAGTAAATACCTCATTTGGCAACTCAAGAATTTTCTTGAATTTCCCCTGGTGGCCAAAATCCTTGCTTTCTTGGTCTATTGTATAGATCTTGAGCTTGTGCACACTTTTAATGAAATGAGGGTTGGGTTTTGGTGATGTTTGTGAGATGATTTAGGGCTTGAAGAGGGGAGGGAGATGAAGGAGCAGCAGCAGCTGAAGGGGAAGAGGGAGAGAGGAAGTGAGTTGAGGAAGTGAAGGGAAATGGCTAAGTCAAAGCTAGCCCCTCTCTTTTCTCTCTCACCCATGCCTACTACCATATTATAATCCTTTTCCTTTTTCTTTTTCTTTTTCTTTTCCTCTCAAAATCCTTCTCACTAGAATAGTAACCCCAAAAGAAACATGGTGGAAAAATGCACAAGTGTAGAAAAAGATATGTGCATGTTTTGCACAAAAAAGCTAAAAAACCGATTAGCGATTTTTTAATCGCGATTTGCACTAAATTAGCATATAACTAATCATAAAAACTTTAAAATGGCATAATTCCATAAAATAACCTATTTTAGAATTTTCCATAATTTTCCAAATTTTTCTGTATTTAATTATACTAAAATATTAAAATATTCAATAAAATAATATTAAATTATAAAATTTCCCAAAAATAATATTATTTTTTTTGAAATATTACACTCAGCATGGAGTGTCGCTGGTCGATGTGTCCCCGGCACGGAGTGTCGCTGGTCGACTTGTCCGCGAGGCGGAGTGTTTGTTTGACGTTTCCCCGGCACGGAGTATCTGTATGTGAAGTTTCCCCGGCACGGAGTGTCGCTGGTTGACGTGTCCCCGGCACAGAGTGTCGGTGGTTGACGTTTCCCCGGCATGGAGTGTCGCTGGTTGACGTGTCCCCGGCACGGAGTGTCTGTGTCACGCCCCGCTTCCCGGTATGCGGCGAAGGGGACGCGACAAGGCTTCTACTTATTTACTATGAAGTAAATACGCTAAGCGTATCTAAGCAATATAAAAATAAATGCACAAGAGACAAGATATAATAAAACAGCAACTTTATTTATTCACATTCTTTCTGTACAATGCATGGAAAGTAAATACAACTGAATGAAAGCAATGCCTAAACAATGGCATAACAGAGAAGAAAAAGTACTGAAATAAAAGTGTATAATGAACTAAAGCTCTGGGTCTTCAATGAAGTGTTCCAAGTCTTAACTAGTGGGCTCGATCTCCGGAGTGTCCAGATCACCTGGCGACATTCAAAGAAGAAAGAAAGAGAATGTCTTCAGCGAACAAATCGCTCAGTAAGTTCCAAAGATAAGGGAGAAATAGAATAGACAGAGAGAGAGAGAGTAGATTTTAAAGTTGTATTATATGAGTACTTGGTGTTAACGCTGTTGTTTGTAGCTTGGTACAGAAGGATGCCAGTGTATACGAGAGGAGTCTCACTTGCCCCAGAGACTAAGGTATCAGGAACTCAAGGAACCGTTCATGCCACGGTACAACAGCAACTGAATTCAGGTTAGGTGTCTTATGGTTACTATCTCGTGCCACTTCTAACACCTTCCGTACCAGTTTACCCTTTATACCCCGCGATGTCTTGTTTGTATTGTAAATTGTATTGCAACTTGTATTGTCTTGTAATATAGATTGTATAATTGGATGACTTGTCGAAAACATGATATCAGTAAATGGATGTAACTGTAGAATCATGGATGTAACTGGAGAATCATGTAAATGGAGGTATATCCATGGTTCGGTTCAGTCAATATAGATTGAATAGTTTGAACAGATTGAATATATGAATTCATGTTGAATTGTAATATTGTAGATTGTAGATTGTACTTGAATCATATTCAAGTCAGATTATAATGAGACTCGGTCCGAGTCAGAACAATTAGAAAAGAAATTGAAGTCCTGAATTAGGTTTTGATGTTATCGGTAACCGCTGCACATGGACGGCAGGATTTGTGTCTTTTTCAAAGACGGTTACCGTGTTGATAACACCGTTGTTAAGTTGTCTACCTTAAATAGGCAAGCACCTGTTTTCCCTAATCAGAGTAAAGCTCTGTTCAAATTTCAAATTTTGAAATGAATTAACGTTTCATAGTAGCGCCAAGTGCGCTGCGCCCCAAGTAGCGCACCACGTGCAAAGCACGTGTGCGCTAGCGCTAAGAGCACTGCACTCTAAGCAGCACACCACGTGCAAAGCATGTGTGCGCTAGTGCTAAGAGCGCTGCACTATAAGCAGCGCACCACGTGCAAAGCACGCGTGCGCTAGCACTAAGAGCGCTGCACTCTAAGCAGTGCATCACGTGCAAAACACGTGTGTGCTAGCGCTAAGTGCGCTGCACTCTAAGCAGCGCACCACGTGCAAAGCACGAGTGCGCTAGTGCTAGAACTAAATGTTCTCCACCGTTGGATCAAAGATCCAACGAACATGATTAAAAATCATCAATTAACCAGAATAAGATTCTGTTAAGGAGAGATTCCTTAAAATCTTTCCAAACAAAAAGATTGTGCTCTGTAAATCAGAGCACCGTTGGATCAATGATCCGAAGGTGATTAAAAATCACCAAAATTATAGAATAAATTCTGTATGGAGAAAGATTTCCCAATCTTGTTAAAAACAAGAAAATTGCCTTCTGTAAATCAGAAGCCCTTGGATCAAAGATCCAACGATGGGGAAATCCCCAAATCAATTGGAGAAAAGATCTCCTTAACCGATTGAACAAATCAGCTCTCCATATATAAAGGCCCCAGGACTTCAAGTCTCAGAGATAAAGAAAGATATAGAGAAACAAATAGAGGAACCCCCCTATAAGCTTTGAGAAATCTTAGAAAGAAGAGCAAGCTCTCAGAAGAAGAAGATTTTCTTCAAGGTAAAAATAACAGAAAGACAAAATCGTCTCATATAAAAAGAATAATTTACTTCTTTTTCTAAGATCATAGATCTATAAGACCAAGGTCTTTCACAAAGAGATCAAAGGATCTCATCATAAAAAAAATAAGAAGAAGAACATAATTCTTCTCACAGATCATAGATCTATAAAACTAAGGACTTTTACGAAAAGAGATCATGAACATCTCATTACAAAGAAAGGGGGAGAATAATTCAATTCTCTTAGGATCACAGATCCATAAAGGCAAAGCCTTTCACCAAAATAAGAGATTGAAACATCTCCTATAAAATAAGAACTTTGTTCTTAGAACCTTGAGACAAAGTCTCTTATAAACGAGAATTTATTTCTCAGATCATAAAGCTGATCAAATAGCGCTTTGCGCTCATAAACTAGCGCTTTGCGCTCTTGGACCGGCGCTCAGCGCCAAGCGCACCACGTGCTCCTCAAGTGTGCGCCACTTAACAGATAGTGCTTTGCGCTCTTGGACTGGCGTTCAACGCCAAGCGCACCATGTGATCCTCACGTGTGCGCCACTTAACAGATAACGCTTTGCGCTCTTGGACTGGAGCTCAGCGCCAAGTGCGCCATGTGCTCCTCACGTGTGCGCTGCCCAGCAGAAGCGCTCTGCGCTCTTTGACTTGCGCAAAGCGCCAAGCGCGCCACGTGCTCTTCACGTGTGCGCTAAAAGAACATAAATTGTTCTATAAATAAAGCCCAGAGCTAAGATGAATGCTCAGCATTCAGTAAAAGACAAAAATATTGTCAGAACTCAAATCAATGCTCAGCATTATCAAATGTTTAACATTTAACTGAGTGGGCCGAGTCCAAGTTGTCCATAAACCCCGCATTCAGATTAATTGAGCCCATAGGCTCATAAATCTCAGATCTTAGTCCCAATTAGACTACATATCTCCTAACCAAAATTGGTTCAAGGGTACATCTCTGCACTCCTCTGATATATGTCGTTGTAATCCTTCAACGTCTTCAGAGAGGTGACGGGTCCCAACAACCAAACATTTCTTGGACTGTGGGGTCCTTAAACCCATGGACTATGATGTCCTTAACCTTGGACTGTGGGGTCCTTAAACTCATGGACTATGATGTCCTTCACCTCGGACTGTGGGGTCCTTAAACCCATGGACTATGATATCCTTAACTTTAGATTGTGGGGTCCTTAAACCCATGGACTATGATGTCCTTAACCTTGGACTGTGGGGTCCTTAAACTCATGGACTATGATGTCCTTCACCTCGGACTGTGGGGTCCTTAAACCCATGGACTATGATGTCCTTAATCTCGGACTGTGGGGTCCTTAGACCCATGGACTATGATGTCCTTAATCTCGGACTGTGGGGTCCTTAGTCCCATGGATTATGATACCCTTAACCTTGGACTGTGGGGTCCTTAGACCCATGGACTATGATGTCCTTAACCTTGGACCGTAATTTCCCTAAACTAATGGACCGCAATGTCCCTAAACAAAACAATAGAGCCCAAATGCTCTTTTTTTGGATCTAAACGATCCCGTTAAGTTGATCTTAGTCTAAAATTAGACTAACGTATCCTTAACAAACGTTTAAGTTGATCTTAGTCTCAAATGAGACTAACGTATCTTTAAACCCAACCCCAAACCCAAATCTAAGAAGATATGGATTTGGACTAATCCACGCCCTACGGGCGACCACATAAATTAGTCTCCGTATACAATCCACGGGCAACCAAATACAAAACAAACACCCACGACATGAAGTGACCATCTGGAGAAGGAGAAAGTGGTTACCGCGATGCGGTAGCGTAATTAACTGCAGAGGCTTGCGCCTGCAGGGAAGAGCGTCCCCGCAATTAAAAACCCCTCACAATGAGGGGGAATCTGATGAAGTCTACTACATCGGCCGCATCCGTCTAAACCTTTGATATATGGTGCCATAAATCAACTTGGCATTTTCGAAGAGGTGGGCGGATAACACCAAATAGTATCTGCCCTCGAAGTTCAGGCAGGACGTCCCAACGTCCCGGTCGCGTCCTTCGGCGGGGAACAAATTCTGGCATGCCCGGTAGGACCTTTTCCTCTTTCCACTCCACACTTCGTGTGTCGTTGTTCCTTCATAAAATATCAGGAAAAACCCCAATGGGGCATCACGTGACCAAGGGTCACGTGCTGACACGTGATGGTTTCCTGGGACTCTGTTATAATAGAATTAAATTCTAATCAAGAAAGCAATTAGTGGAGCCACGTGTCCACACGTGGTAGGCCTTTAAACTCACTGAAAAGAATTAAAAGGCATAACAAAAAGGCAAGGAAAGATCGCAATGAGGCATCACGTGTCTACACGTGACCAAGGGTCACGTGATGATTCCTTAGCTCTTTAAAACAGCAGAATTAAATTCTGATTAAAATGTTAATCAAGGGGGTCACGTGTCAACACGTGATGGGTTCCTAAGCTCCTTAATTAATAGAATTAAATTCTACAGAAATGATCAACAGTGGGATCACGTGCCAACACGTGATAGGCTCTTAAGCCTTCTGAACTAATAGAATTAAATTCTAATTAAGAAGGAATCAAGAACCCTAACTGGAAAAATATTTCCTTAGGTCTTTCCAAACAAAAAAAGATTGTGCTCTGTAAAGTGGAGCACCTTTGGATTAAAAATCCAATGGTGATTAAAAATCACCAATTTATATAAAGATTCTATACAAGGAAAGATTTCCCTGAAATTCACCAAGAATAACAAACAGAATATCTTTTGGATTAAAAATCCAATGGTGAATAAAATTCACCGAGTGATCTAAAGGATCATATTGGTTACAAAAACAACCAAAATCTTTCAATAAAAGATTGACTTAACAAACTGATTCTTTTCTTTCTCTAATAAATAGGAGCCAAGAAGAGAAGAGAAGGGATCCTGGAAACTTTTTTAGAGAGATTCAACAATAGAGAGAAAAAAAGAGAGGAGAATTTAATTCTCAAGAGAGAAAAGAAGATTTCTTCAGAAGAGAAAAGAAACCCTAGGTGAGAAAGGGGAATGACATCTAAGTTCCATAAAACAAAAGAGAATTTAATTCTCAATTTAAGAGTTTAACTCTTTTGAATAAGAACTTAATTCTTCCTTTGGTTGAAGATCTGCAGAAGCAGATCTCCCCACAAGTTGAGAATTTAATTCTCAGCGGGGAGATTCTGCCATGCAGATCCAAAACTTAGAGGGAGAATTTAAGTCTAAGGAATTTAATTCCCACAAATTCATAGGAATTTAATTCCTCCCAATGAAACTAGGGTTTAACCCTACATAGGAATTTAATTCCTCCTAATGAAACTAGGGTTTAACCCTACATAGGAATTTAATTCCTCCTAATGAAACTAGGGTTTAACCCTACATAAGAATTTAATTCTTCCAAATTTATAGGAATTTAATTCCTCTAAACAGAATTAGGGTTTAACCCTATAGAGAATTTAATTCTTAAAACAAGAGACTTAAAGCTCTCTATGCACGTAAAGATCAAGTATCTAACCTGGTCACGTGGTAACACGTGACCCTCATCGTCAATGAGTAAAAAAAGAACAAACAAGACTAGGTCACGTGCCCCCATGTGACTCTTAAACAGATTCCTCAAAATGAGAAGGAATTAGCCTAGAGGCAATGTCTCACGTGCTCCCACGTGACCCTCAAAATAAAAGGGAACAAATCCAAGGGCAGAATCAACTTTGGGCGCCCTCACGTGTCCCCATGTGACCCCTAATAAACACTTTAATAATCGATGCCTGGGTATCCATCACGTGCCCACATGTGATGGCCGTTAAGATTAAGTGTTTAACACTTCTGTGTATATTCTGAAAACAAATAACTGAGGTAAGGACCAATCCTCAGGCGCCTCGCGAGACCCCACGTGAGCGCTTCAGTCTTAGTGTTTAACACTACTTTAAGTGTTTTGTCCCTAGTGTTTAACACTATTTTAAGCACTTTATTCCTTCAGTGTTTAACACTGTTTTAAGTACATCACGTGGGAACACGTGATCGCCAAATATGCTTTAGTATTTAACACTATTTTCAAACCAAGCTTAGCCCAAATTGGCTAAGTTTTCTAGAGGCAAATTTCCCCTTCAAATGAACCTTAAAATCCAGAGCCATGATGAATTGTTAGTGCTTAGCCAAAGACAAAATGTTGTCAGAGCCCCAAACCCTTGCTTAGAATTGCTAAATAATGGAGGGCTGAACCCAGACAAATGTTCAACAGTCCCAACGAAAGTCCAACATTTCAAGCCTAATTGAACTTAGCCCAAGTTGGTCATAAGTCCTCAATTCAGATTTAACTGAGCCTATGTGCTCATAATCTAATTAATTGATCTTAGTTCCAAATTGGACTACAGATTTCCCAATCAATATTGGTTCAAGTGTACATTTCTTCACGCCTTTGATATTTGTCGTTGTAATCCTTCAACGTCTTCAAAGAGGTGACGGGTCCCGATAACCAATCATTCCATGGACTATGAGGTCTTTAAACTCATGGACTATGATGTCCTTAAACTTTATAGACTATGACGTCTTTAAACTACAGACTGTGGGGTCCCTTTAAACTCACGGACTATGATGTTCTTAACCTCGGACTGTGGGGTCCCTTTAAGCCCACGGACTATGATGTCCTTAACCTTAGACTGTGGGGTCCCTTTAAGCCCAAGGACTATGATGTCCTTAACCTTGGACTGTGGGGTTCTTAAACCCATGGACTATGATGTCCTTAACCTTGGACTGTGGGTCCCTTTAAACCCACGGACTATGATGTCCTTAACCTTGGACCGAGATGTCCTTAAACTAATATTGGACCACCATGCCCTTAAACCGGTAATCGACCGCAATGTCCCTAAACTAAACAATAGAGCCCAAATGCTCTTTTGTCGGATCTAAACGATCCCTTTAAGTTGATCTTAGTCTAAAATTAGACTAACGTATCCTTAACAAACGTTTAAGTTGATCTTAGTCTCAAATGAGACTAACGTATCCTTAAATCCAAACTCAAACCCAAATCTAAGAAGATACGGATTTGGACTAATCCACGCCCTACGGGCGACAACATAAATTAGTCTATGTATACAATTCACGGGCAACCAAAAATAAAACAAACACCCACGACACGAAGTGACCATCTAGAAAAGGAGAAAGTGGTTACTGCGATGCGGTAGCGTAATTAACTGCAGGGGCTTGCGCCTACAGGGAAGAGTGTCCCCACAATCAAAACCCCCACAATGAGGGGGAATCTGACGAAGTCTGCTACATTGGTCGCATCCGTTTAAACCTTCGATATACGGTGCCATAAATCAACTTGGCATTTTCAGAGAGGTGGACGGATAGCACCAATTAGCATCTGTCCCGAATTCAGGCAAGACGGACCTGCGCGGTCGCGTCTCTGCGTTTCGGAGGGGAACAGATTCTGGCACGCCCGGTGGGACCTTTTCCTCTTTCCACTCCACACTTCGTGTGTCATGTTTCACGAGTGAATCGCAGTTTAATATGGTTGCCCTTGGGTTCGAGATACTAAGATTTGGTTTTGCTCTCGTGCAGAAAATATAAGATCAAATGGCTTTCAACTGCACAAGCTGCAACAATGGCAATAACTCTCACTCCTTCCCCGCAGGAGGAGTGACCTATGGGCCTCAGGCGGTCTCTGTTTTTACAATGCCAGTGGACCAGGTGACTCAGGCCACCACTGAGCTATTCTTCGGGACCATGCTCCCACCAATGAACTTCAGTGCCCCGCTGCCGTTGCAGGAAGCTCCAAAGAAGTCGTTCTTTGATCGACTTACCACTGCCGCGGCCCTTCTCAACAGGTCGCCCAAATTCAATGCCTCAGTTTTCAACAGACTAGGACAGAACACCAACAAGCCCGCAATACCTGAAGCAGCCATCCCAAAGAGGATAGCCATCCCGGCTCAAGCAAGCGAAATCATCAGAGAGGCTTCTTCTGCTAAAGGGTCGGTCTTCACAAGACTGACTGTACCGGTTCCCGCTCCAGGTGAAGTCTTCAAAGCTGCTTCCCCTTCCCAGAGGTCTGTCTTTGACAGATTGGACATTGCTTCTCAACGGACATCGGTCTTCAAGAGGCTGATGCCGGCGGCAACCCTTCGCCAAAACAGGGGGCATGAGAAAGTCGCCCCTATAGTCGAGACAATCCCAATGGCTCGACATGCTCGACGTCGCCACTGGTGCCGAGTAAGGAAGGCTGGGGGCAACTCTCCTTCTGAACTAACTCCGCCGGCTCCAACGGTGGAAATCGATGCTGCTGTTCCAACTGGGAACAGCTTTGAACCGCTAAGGAGGGTGCGCAAAAACTCTCCGACTGCCGTGCTGAAAAGATCTCCTCCACCCGTGGAGAATGCTACAGAAAAGAAGCCGGAGCATCCCCCTCAGCGGCTTTCCTCCAAAATTTACAAAGTCTGGCGACAGGTCCAGGAATCGATGATTGACCAGGATTACTCTCGCCTGCCAAAGAAGATTAAAGCTCGGCAAGAAAAGAGCCATCCCGTGGTACCGCAGAAGATGCCATCCGTTTGGGTGCCCGCTGCAACGGCTCCCTCAACTTCAACCACTCACAAGAGAAGGAGGCCGGAGAAAGACTCTATGACCGAGGCGAACCGCAAGGACGCTGAATCTAAATGCCTCAAGTCTGAGGGCATGGTAACACATACCATTTATATGGCTTCCGAAAAAGAGGAAAGCCGTGCTTCTACGGGTCATCGACCGCTTACCCGATCGATAACAAAGGCTCAGGAGCAACAGCAGCAAAAACTTCAGGAGATGCTGACTGCAATTGCTGCACTCACTGGGCCGAAAGACAATCCAGAGACCTCAGAGCAGCATCAGGAACAAGAAACTGATGCTGAATTCCTCCGAAGAATGCTTGAGAGGAAAGAAAAAGAGGCTGCGGAACAGACGGCGAACATAAAACAAATGGCTCTTTTGTTTCAAGACATGGCTGGGATGATGTTACAGTCGGAACCTCCAGCTGAAGACCCCCCGATTATCATTGAAGAAGACATAGGGGAGACATCGAACCCTCCTCCGGCTCTTTCAGCAGCCAAGGAGGAGACCATCTCTAAGGCTGCTCTGGATGATTACATTGCTCAGCAAATACGAGCTCATCATGCGAGCGAAACGGCCGGGCAGATCGTTAAGACTGGACGACCCTATCCAGGCTGGTATGGCCAAATAAGGTACCCGCCGGGATATACGATCCCTAAATTCCATTTATATAAAAGGACGGGCAATTCCCACCAGCATGTCGCTCAGTTCAGGGCTCTATGCGGCAACACTGGAGGTGACGATAAACTGCTACTTCGCCAGTTTGTTGGTAGCTTGTCGGAAACGGCGTTTGAGTGGTATTCGGAGCTTCCCAATGACTCCGTCAAAACTTTTGCAGAGATGGAGCTGCTATTCACCCAGCGTTTCGCGAGTGCTAGTGAACGCACCCCGATCACAGCATTGATCAATGCCAGGGTGAAGCCGGGAGAAACTTGGGTCCAGTACGTGATACGATGGCGGAATTTATGGTCGAAATGCGAGCAGCGCATCGAAGAAGCGCCTGCAGTGGGCATGTTTGTGGGCACTCTTGACCCTCAAGCGACCATCTCCCAATTTATGATGTTCTTCAAGCTGACCACTTTCCAGTCCTTGATTGATAAGCTGGCCCAAATAGACCAGATGGGTCACAGGCCTTCCTCTTCGAAGCCGGAGCCGCGAAATGAAAATGGGAAAGGGAAAGCGACCTTCGTCGCCAATGCTCAACAGCAGCCCAGTGGTCCAAAATTAACTGATCGCCTAGACGAGAGACGGTGATTCTATAATGAGAAAATAAAGTGCCCTTATTCGTTTCCCCGGGACAAAACGAGGAGATTGTTCGAGTTAGCGGTGCGCAACAGGCTCATTAATTTGCCGAGTCCAAAACGCCCATTGCAACCCGGTGAGGCTAATAATCCCAATTATTGCCCCTATCACCAAACGATAGGCCACCCGATTGAAGATTGCTTCATCTATAAAGGCTGGATCGAAGACCAATACCAACAGGGCAAGTTTGCACTGTCCGAGAATTGGAAAGTAAGCTTGCCGCAGCCGCACGCTTTCAAAAAGACGGACACACCGGGGGCATCATGTTCTTTCGTAGAAGAAGCTCCATGGGAGGTCGTCCTTTCAGCCAAGACTAAAAGAATGTTGAAGGATCTCCAAATATGCCCGGCAGTCAGGTGGAAGAATCCACTGGAACCCGAGATCATCGAGGGAATGCTGAAACCGCGCTCGACTCCAAAAATCGGTGGGGATAGTCAAAACGCTCGTACCCAGCCATCAAAGTCTTCGAAGAAGAAGAAGAAGACCAAAAAGCCCGTGAAGCCTGGTGACAAGTGCACGGACCTGCAAAAACAGATTGATGCGCTGGAAGAATATAACCAGAAGGCACGAACTCCAGTCACACTTCAGGAATTTCTCGGCCACGTCCTTGAGGACGGAGATGATGACGATGGAGAAGACTCGTCGGATGAGTCTGAAGATTATGAGGCAAGCTGCCATGTCATCTTTCACTCATTAATAGACGATGAAGGAGCTCCTGACGCGGAGAAACTGGGGGCAGATCCTGAGCCGGAACTTATAGGGCCATCAGACGAAATGATTGATGTGTTCCTAAATGAAGCTCTTTTGAAAAGTAAAGCTGATCGAGAGCACGATATGGCCATATTAGAGAAGGCCAAACGCCGACGATTGGACGAAAAGGTTAAAACGTTCCCACCAGATCAAAGTACATCCGCTGCAAATAAAAGCAGGTTCAAGACGAGAAAAAGGTTCGCCAAAGCCATATCGATGGGAATGAAGCTGCCACCCTCTGATGAAAACACTCCTGATGAAGCAGATATACATCCTAATTACTGTCTATATCATCGAAGGATTGCGCACCCTACTGAAGAGTGCATAGACTTTAAAAACTGGTGGCAGGGATATGTCGCTCACAGGCAACACTTCAAAAGGATGAAGCGTGAAGCTCATCGACAGCGGAAAAGCACGACAAATGAGCACAAAAGAACTGCCGGCAACTGCCATATGGTTGACTATGGGGAATCGCAAGTCCTCACTTTCGGGAGTGACTTCGACGAAGAAATGACTCTCGGCCTTCTCTTCAAAGAAGCCACCTCAGGAAAAGAGGAAGAACCGAAGACCTGTGAAAATATTCAGCTGCGCAATCGTACGCTGCCCGAAAAGAATCTCGGGCCCGCAAACAGTGGGTCGAATAGAAAAGATAAGGGGAAAGAAAAGGTCCCTGAGGATATCACCCTTGATGATCAAGTCGTCAAAGAGCAGACAGCCAAGGACCCGCCAAAGAAAAACAAGGTGGATTACAACGTTCTGGCACACTTGAGAAAGATCCCCTCACAGCTGAGCATTCTCGATGCCCTCTTGTTATCAAAAGAAGCAAGAGATTCTCTGATCAAGGCGTTACAAAAGCCCGAACAGTTCCAGACTTTCCTCGCCGAAGAAAAAATGAAGGACGAGTTGGAAGAAGTGCACACAGCCGCTATCACCTTCAGAGATGAAGATCTCCTCCTCGGGATGTGCAAGCTTAACCGTCCCCTTTATGTCTCCGAATACTGTCATGATATTAAGATAGGCAAGATCCTGGTTGACAATGGGTCCTCCGTCAATCTCCTTAATGTAAGAGTATTGAAGGAAATCTGCATGAGCATTCAGCACCTCGCTCGTGATAAAATCACCATCTCCGGGTTTGACTCCCAGTCATCACGGACGCTCGGGTCTGTGATACTGACGTTACGCTTTGGGTTGCTTGTCACGGACATCATGTTTCACATCATTGATGCTAAGACATGTTACAATGCTTTGCTCGGCAGGTGATCAGTCGAAAATATTGCATTTTTAACACGTCAATTTCCCTACCATTTGCACTCATCTAGAGGTGTTCGGTATTAATATAGCACATATTAGCAAATTGACTGTAAAATAACAAATAACTTGTGTTGTATACTAAAACCGACATTTTCGAGGGAAATTGAGTGTTTATCATTGCATCGCATAATCTTTGTATAGCGCAACACTTGTCTCGAGAATCTGTGCAGGAAATTCCAGGAAAAGAGCCGAAATTGTCAAAAGTGCTGTTAAAAATACGCCAAGTCCAAGACTTGTGATCTGGCAGTGAAAGAGAAAATATAAAAAGATTCCACACATTTGACAAAGGCCACAAAGTCAGCCCAATAGCAGCCCAGAATTTCCAGACACCAAGGCCTCCATTGTGCCGCGGATCCGCGGCCAAAGGCCCATTCCCGTCGCGGATCTGCGGCGCCATCATGACGTCAGCGCAGTATAATTCTTCCACGTGGCTCCTGTAACTGCCCAAGCTTCTAGAAGACTCCAGATGTCCACGTGGCTTCATCCAGAAGGCTCGGCCTAACAAACTCAACCTAGAATATACCTTATTCTAGAATATTCCCTCCAACTAACCTCTTCTAGAAGCCTCTCTCTAACAAACTTTTGGAGGGAAATTTGAAATTTGAATTCTAGATTTAAGGTTGAGATGCTTATAAAAAGAAACCCAGATCTAGGGTTTTGGGTTGTTGATTCCTTCATCTCTTCCCACAAGTTGAGTGACACAACTTGTACCTCCAAACCCTAACCCTAATCCAATCACTAAGCCAAAATTCAAGATCCCCGAGTACAATTCAAGCAAGAAGCCTTCAACCTTTTAGGAGTGAAGCCGATCTTCATTTGAGCAAGTGATCCAAGATGATCCGCGACTCACGAAGACGAGCGAAGCCAAATCGACGATCGAGTTCTTTCGTCATTGTAGTTCTTGAGAGAATTGTAATGAAATTGTTGATAAATAAAAGGTGAAATTCTTTTATCTTGCTTTCTTTACATTCTTGCATCATGGTTCGATCTCAATTCTTGATTGTGTTTCTTGTTATGATGTTTGAGTAAAACTCCTCTCGTGAAGGAGTCGAGAGAATTAATAGATGATGATGTTACAAATCTTGAAACGATTCTTAAATCCTATAATTTTTGTAAACCTTAGTAAATTGAAGAATCGACGACCTAGTTTCGAGCGATACTTTCTTGATTGTGTTCGCTCTTAATTAGGGATCCATGATCGATTCTTGAATTTACTAGAGGCTATAATGTGAATGAAATCAACGAAAGGACAAGGGATAGATGATGAAACCCTAGTTTCCGCAAGAAATCCCTAATTCTCGTTGATCATCATCGATCTAGTATCAAATCATCAATAGATAAGAATACGTAATCAATAGTTTTCATCACGTCTATAGATTCGATCGATTCCTACGAGTCTCACTTCGATTCTTGATTATTGGATTGGATATCATCAATTCTTGATTCTTGATTTTAATGTTTTCTTGTTAATTAGATTTAGATGTAGATAATTCTTGAATTCACTTTTAATCTTAAATTGAATTGTCTTTTCTCTTTTCTTTAATTTTCAATTCATCTAATTCGAATTCGAACGGATCTCACTTTCCCTGTGGACGATCCGCACTCGCTAACGTGCTACAATCGACACCGTTATTGATTGCGGTCAAAAATTTCTTTGGTTGTGATTTCTATACATTTTCTACCTACACACCGAGAATCATTCAATCAAATGGCGCCGTTGCCAGGGATAGTGTGCTAATTTGTTCGTTTTTGAAATTTGAGTTGAAAAATTTATTCTATCAAAAATTTTAGATCTAAATTCGCGCAAACACTAAAAGATTCATTGTGATTTGTTGCGAGGAAATCTGGAATATGTGGAGCTTGAGGAAAAATATTTTGAATATTCCAAGGAGCTAAGGAAGTGAACAGGAACAGTTTCTGAGAATTTTGTACTCTGATCACACAAGACGACCGCGTTTCCGCGGCATTAAGGAGCATCCGCGGCGGATCCGCCGCGTGTCAAAGGCTACAGTGCACTAAAATTCTCAGGTGACTTCTTGACTTTCTTATCTCCTTCTCTGTCTGTTCCAATAACAATTTTCTGCATGTTTCTTTGCAAAAATTCGCAGCGCCGCAAAAATAAAAAAATTGTGCGTTTTTTATCTTGGTTGTTTGCATATTAATACGGAAATTAAGGGGCAAAGACCAAATTCAGATTAGGTGGGGAGTTCATTACCCTTCCTAAGCCCCGAAAATCACAAACTTGCATCCGCATTACCCTCATTAACTAAAAAAGATCTAGACATGACTCTAAGGACCGTCGCGCTCACTTAGGACAGGAGAAGGCCATGGGTAATCTATTGCTTATCCGCGTTTCTTTTGTAGTGTCTAAGGCAAGTGTGTCTAAGGCAAGTGGTTACTTAATTAGGCCCACTACTTACGTAGTAGAGAACCTCCCACTTACCTGGCACTTACCTGGCCACAGGAGAGACAAAGAGGCAGTGGAGGATTGATCCTGCGATTTGTCTTCTGGCGGTTAGGAGCGGTCTAGAGACTTGACCTAGGTGACCACTAGACTTAGGGTTTTGCTTGTGCATTTGTTGTGATTTGCATCATTTTTTCAAAAATCCGTATTCTTTTTCAAAACAAACACCACTTCATTCATTTCCTCTATTTATATTAACGCTGCCACTTGTACTAAACCCTTTTAGTGCAAGATAGGCTGGACACGGGATTCTAGTGCCCGTTTAGTCCGCGTTCCGAAGTCGGTAATTCTACATTTACCTCTTCTTTACCCACCACCACACCCATTTCGATGGACGATTCTCCATCGAACTTCTTTACCACTACTCTTCCACCGTCCGCAGGTGCGCAGAATCCACCCCGCATCTCTCTCCAAGAGAAGTGTTATTCTATGCGAGGTCCTCTTTCGACCTGTCTCTCCATTCCACCAGCCAACGGGGACATTTTTGAAATAAAACCCCAATACATCAACCTTCTACTCAAATACCACGGTCTCGAGTCTGAAGACGCATATGTCTTTATCACCAAATTTGAAAATGTATGCGCAATGATGGGTACCTCACAGCTTTCTATGGATGATATGCGTCTTCGTCTTCTCCCATTCACCTTGTGCGATATAGCAGAGAAGTGGTTGTATAACACAACAGCACATTCCATTTCAAACTGGGGAGAATTCGTCAAAGCATTCCTAAAGAAATTTTACCCCTATCATAAAATAGCTCGAGTCCGTAGCGAAATCAATCAATTCACCCAGCTTCCAAATGAAACATTCTCAAAATGTCTTGAACGCTTTAAGGATCTGTTAGTTCAATGTCCACATCACGGAATCCCCAGATGGGATCTGTGCAGAATCATATATGAGGGCATTAATCCTAACACAAAACAGACCCTTGAATCCATGTGTCAAGGCAACTTCATGACTAAAGATGATGGGGAAGCCTGGAAATTTTTAGAAGATTTCGCTGAAAAATCTTTACAGTGGGAGGGTGTGAGTCAATCGGCTAGGGGTGGCAATAACCAATCGGATGTTTCCATAGGAGTTAGAGCTGACATTTCAGCTATGCAAAAGAAACTCGAGACTATGGAAAACAAATTTTTAGCCGCCGCCCTAAATCAAATGTCACTCTCCAAAACTGTATGTGGATGTTGTTCTGATCCTTCTCATTTGACGGAAGAATGTCCACTAAATTCTCTGTTTCAAGGTCATGAGCATATCAATTCTGCTTTCCAACAACGACCTAGAAACGATCCATTTTCTTCCACATATAATCAGGATTGGAGGAATCACCCTAATTTTGCTTGGAACCAATCACAATCTCAAAACACGTTTCCAACCCAAAACAATTTCTAAAAGGCTCTTCCACCACAACAGCAACCACTTCAATTGAGTCAGCACCCCTTCCAAGCACAAAACTTCCAAAATCCGGTCAACACACATGCACCGTCTAATCCTTTGCAGTTGACCGATACTGATGAATCCTCTTCATTCATGAACTTGCTTTTGACAATAAAGACTTCCGTCGATAAAATCGAGAAAAACTCTGCGTCCCAAAGCGAGACTATTAAATCGATGGAAGAAGAAATTGCACGATTAAAAGCTGAAATGAGTGCAAGAGAGAGAGAGGGAAACTTCCAGCTCAATCTTTGCCCAATCCTGGCTATTCACATCATGTGAATGCAATCACGTTGAGATCTGGAAGAGTGCTTGACAATCACGTTGGGGAAGAGATTGATGACACTGAAAAATCTATCAATGATACTCCGGCTGAGACCTTTCTTTCCACTTCTACTTCTAATTCTGACCCCAGTTCTTCTACCCCACCACCTTCTTCCGAGCCTATTCTCCGTTTTCCCAAAGGCTCTAACCCTCCACCCACTTCATCCTTCCCACCCCCACAACCTTCTCCACAAATGTTGGACCCAACACTTATTGATAGAGCTCCATTTCCAAATAGGTTGAGGCCCAACAAACCTAATGCCCAAATGGAGAAGCTTGTGGACATGTTTAAGCAAGTTAACATCAACATCCCTCTCCTAGATGCTATCCAACAAGTTTCGTCCTATGAGAAAACTCTTAAGAACTTGTGCACTAGGAAGAGGAAGACTCAAGTGTCCAAGAAGATATTCATGGCAAAGACTGTAGACACGGCTTTCCCCCAACAATTACCACGGAAACGTAAGGACCCTGGCTTTCCTACTATTTCTATTTCTATCGGGGAAAAACACATCAACCGTGCTCTACTTGACCTTGGCGCTAGTGTTAACTTGCTTCTATACTCGGTTTACGAGCAGTTAGGTATCGGAGTGTTAAAGCCCTCGAGCATAACTCTCCAGATGGCTGACCGATCGATCACCAAACGTAGGGTGAACTGGAGGATGTGTTAATAAAAATCGGGGAATTTGTATTCCTTGTGGACTTTATTGTACTTGATACACAGCCTGTAGCGAACCCATGGAATCAATTTTCGGTGATTTTAGGTCACCCCTTTTTGGCCACTTCCAACGCTATAATCAACTGTCGTAATGGCTCTATGACTCTATCCTTCGGAAATAGGTCAATAGAGCTGAACATTTACAAGTTGGGAAGTGTACCCTCCGAACCTACTGCTCAGGTCTGTTCTGTCGACTTAATGGATGTCGACAGCAGCGAATTTTATGATCCTCATGATACCGATCTTGACTCTTTTCATACGATGTTGTTTGACCCAACTATATATCATACACATAAGGACTCTTCCACCGAGTTGTCCGGGTCAACTAACACTGAGTATGAACTATTTTTGGAGTCTGAAGATCACCCCGCGCTTTGTGATGACATTATTCTTCGGGGTATTTATGGGACTTTTGAGGAAATCTTCGCTGATGAACTCGCATTTTTGAATGATACGGGTGTTGAGATGAATCATCTCCCAATCAATGAAATTGAACCTCCACCCCTTCTTCTGAACTGTAAAAAGAATGCGAATAATCCATCACAATCACTGCATCGTCTCTCCAAAATGAGACGCAAACACATTCTATTCGACCACTTACCCTTTCCCCACTTCTTCTTCCACCAACCTGAGCACTACATTGATAAAATTTTCGAATGGTTGGTGTTAACTTTCGGTCTTTGCAAAGCTTGGCATCGACCAATAACTTTGACCCCCTATTGTAATTTTTAAAGCTTAACATTGTTTAACTCAAGTTTGGGGGGGGATAATCTGGCTCTTGAAAAGAAAATTTTTTACACAAAAAAAATGAGCCAAAATAAGTTTGGGGGAGGTTTTTCACTTAAATATTTTGCCCCCATTAATAAATTTCCTCCCAAGCTTACAGGTTTTCTGAAGATTTAGCGGATGGCAACAGTGAGGACACTGTTGAAAACAAGTTTGGGGGAGGTTTGTGCTTATTTTCGCATCATTTGCATATCACTTTGCATAAGCACAAAACATTTTCAAAACCTTTAAAAATTTAAAAATTTTCAAAAAAAATAAAATTTTTGTACATAAATAAGATAATAAAAGATTAGATAGTGAAAAATTACATCCAAAAGATTGGAAAAATTTAAGAAAACCAAGAAAATTAGAAGTTTTCTTAAACGAACGAGTAATAAATAGTTATGAGCCATTGTCCCAAGGGTTAGTAAGATGAAAGAAGTCACTAATCTGAGGATAAAAATAAGTCTGAAAAATAGTTCCTATTCTGAAAGCCAAACATTTTGAACGTTGATACCCTACCATACACACTTACACACATTTTGAAACTCGGGATAGTAGAGGACACCTTGAAATGCTCTTGTCTAAAAGCCAAAAGTATGAAGGAAATAAAAATAAATGAATAAAATATAAAATGGTGAAGAAAAAAAAATGAACACTGGTTTTGTTATCACCAAGGCAGCAATAAAAAAATATAGGGAGGGTGCTTCATCACCTAGTGCCTTAGACCAACTGGTCTGGGAGTCACTGCTAAGCCTTAGGTGGTGCAAGACGGGGAAAAACACCGTATAAGCAAGCACATGAGTAATCGGTCGGTTAGTACCTCAAGAAGTATTAACGGTCGCATGAAAGTGTGTGAGCAAATTTTATCTAAATATTCATTAATTAAAAAGTACTGAGGCAGATGGACAAGAGTATGATAGCTTGAATTGAATTCTCCGGGTGTATGGATGTCTTTTACACACACGTAGGGTTATATAATCGATGTTTGGAAGAAAGATAGGAATGAAGAATAAAGACGATGTCTTATTGAGGGAGGATGTGATTTCTGACATCTTTTCTTGACTATTAAGATAGGGCTCATGACAACCGAAAAGCTAGCATAGTTGGAAACCCTAATTTTCAAAGCTTTTCTTTTACAATTCTTATCTTTATATGTAACTTTCACGGTCTTCCTTTTATTATTCGATTTTGTGGGTGCAATCCGCTGAAAACCCTCAGGAGACAACACTCCTCCTACTAAGGACACCTAGAGGTTTAAAGACTTGTTGCACGTGCTCAGTGCAATCGTGTTGCCTACGAAAGTGTGCTAGTTAGTTTTAACTCTTTCTTTATTTTCTCCTTCTCTTTTTAATAAAACAGTTCGCTCGAGACGACCGAAAATAAGTTTGGGGGAATTTGATCGGTCGAAAATATTGCATTTTTAACACGTCAATTTCCCAACCATTTGCACTCATCTAGAGGTGTTCGGTATTAATATAGCACATATTAGCAAATTGACTGTAAAATACCAAATAACTTGTGTTGTATACTAAAACTGGCATTTTCGAGGGAAATTGAGTGTTTATCATTACATCTCATAATCTTTGTCTAGCACAACACTTGTCTCGAGAATCTGTGTAGGAAATTCCAGGAAAAGAGCCGAAATTGTCAAAAGTGCTGTTAACAATACGCCAAGTCCAAGACTTGTGATCTGGCAGTGAAAGAGAAAATATAAAAAGATTCCACACATTTGACAAAGGCCACAAAGTCAGCCCAATAGCAGCCCAGAATTTCCAGACACCAAGGCCTCCATTACGCCGCGGATCCGCGGCCAAAGGCCCATTCCCGCCGCGGATCCGCGGCACCATCATGACGTCAGCGCAGTATAATTCTTCCACGTGGCTCCTGTAACTGCCCAAGCTTCTAGAAGACTCCAGATGTCCACGTGGCTTCATCCAGAAGGCTCGACCTAACAAACTCAACCTAGAATATACCTTATTCTAGAATATTCCCTCCAACTAACCTCTTCTAGAAGCCTCTCTCTAACAAACTTTTGGAGGGAAATTTGAAATTTGAATTCTAGATCTAAGGTTGAGATGCTTATAAAAGGAAACCTAGATCTAGGGTTTTGGGTTGTTGATTCTTTCATCTCTTCCCACAAGTTGAGTGACACAACTTGTACCTCCAAACCCTAACCCTAATCCAATCACCAAGCCAAAATTCAAGATCCCCGAGTACAATTCAAGCAAGAAGGCTTCAACCTTTTAGGAGCGAAGTCGATCTTCATCCAAGCAAGTGATCCAAGACGATCCGCGACTCACGAAGACTAGCGAAGCCAAATCGACGATCGAGTTCTTTCCTCATTGTAGTTCTTGAGAGAATTGTAACGAAATTGTTGATAAATAAAAGGTGAAATTCTTTTATCTTGCTTTCTTTACATTCTTGCATCATGATTCGATCTCAATTCTTGATTGTGTTTCTTGTTATGATGTTTGAGTAAAACTCCGCTCGTGAAGTAGTCGAGAGAATCAATAGATGATGATGTTACAAATCTTGAAACGATTCTTAAGTCCTATGAGTTTTGTAAACCTTAGTAAATTGAAGAATCGACGACCTAGTTTCGAGCGATACTTTCTTGATTGTGTTCGCTCTTAATTAGGCATCCATGATCGATTCTTGAATTTACTAGAGGCTAGAATGTGAATAAAATCAACGAAAGGACAAGGGATAGATGATGAAACCCTAGTTTCCGCAAGAAATCCCTAATTCTCGTTGATCATCATCGATCTAGTATCAAATCATCAATGGATAAGAATACGTAATCAATAGTTTTCATCACATCTATAGATTCAATCGATTCCTACGTGCCTCACTTCGATTCTTGATTATTGGATTGGATATCATCAATTCTTAATTATTGATTTTAATGTTTTCTTGTTAATTAGATTTAGATCTATATAATTCTTGAATTCACTTTTAATCTTGAATTGAATTGTCTTTTCTCTTTTCTTTAATTTTCAATTCATCTAATTCGAATTCGAAAGGATATCACTTTCCCTGTGGACGATCCGCACTCGCTAACGCGCTACAATCGACACCGTTATTGATTGCGGTCAAAAATTTCTTTGGTTGTGATTTCTATACATTTTCTACCTACACACCGAGAATCATTCAATCAGCAGGCCTTGGTTACACGAGTACAACATCATCCCTTCTACACAACATCAGTTTATGAAGTATTTAAAGGATGGTCTCGAGTATACCGTGACAGGGGAGTTGAACCCATTCTCCATGAATGAAGTCCGAAAGTACGAAGATGCAAAATACTTCTTACCAGATTTCGAAGACACGAAAAGATGCCATAAACACAAGAACAGAGCTATCACCACTATTTCGGTCTTTGGGAGTGATACCGAGGAAGAAGAAGAAATAGTTTATTCAGGGCCGCCCCAATACACCAAGCCGGGACCGTCCACCCCTATGTTGATCTTCGGCAGCGACTCGGAAGATGAGGTCAATGCCGTACTTTCTGTTCGGCCATCAATACAAGCCTTCGCTGGCGATGATCGAAGTTTGCAAATTGCCATGGTTCCACAAGAGCATTACAAAGAGCTCAACGCGCTTGGTACCTATAGTATGCAGGAACTGCACACATTCTACATCCCTCCCAGGCGAAGAGATGAAAAGGCGATCCTCTTTTATCATTCCGGGGAAACCAATGTGGAGAAAGAAATTTGGCATGGTGCGGATTCTACACTTGACAGGCTCCAGCCCATCTGTCTGCCTAGATATTACACAGAAGGATTGAAAAGGCTGTTGAGGCACTAAGGTGTACCCTTCAAACAGACTGTTCGACAAGCCCGGTTCTACAACAGGATCTGGGACGTCCCCGAAACTCAGCGAAAGTTGCCCAACGGGAGAATGTAAACGATCGGGCTTGAATATGTTCAATCCAAGAAATGGAAGCGAGTCCATGGCAGCTACGTCATACATGACTTCGATGAAGAAGGAGACATTCTGTTAAAAGACGCTAACCCTGAACCAAAATAAGGTCCCGCCATCAAAATGCCGAGTCCGTCATTTGAAGAACGGATGGACAAGCTAATAAGGGAAGGGGGTCAAAAGGTCCGGGATGACCATAACCGCGAAATGGCCATTTACGAGAAAGCCAGGACGCAGCGCCTCCTTCAGCAGGCTGTGGAGAATAACAATGCTCATCGGCGCCAACCCATCATACAAAAGACCCGGCGTAGAGGCAAAAATAAATCAAAGAACGGAAAAAACGTTCGACAACTGCAAAGCGGGTCCAAGAAGCTACGCGATCAAGAATCAAGCAGCCGAGATCCGTCTCTTATGAAGAAGATGGGTCGAGCATATTCTTTTTCCTAAGATAAGACAAAGAAGATATTCGAACTTGTCATAAAATATCAGATGATGACACTCCCGGAGTCCAAGAACCCCGAGCAAGCAGACGAGCTCTCTCACCCAGACTACTGCTCCTATCACCGAGCACTAGGACATCCTCTCGAAGACTGCTTCACTTTCAAGAACTGGGTCGAAGACCAATATCAACAAGACAGGTTCGCTCTATCCAGCAGTTGGAGGGTAAGCCCGCCACAGAAGCATGAACCGAAAACGACGCGTATAGCGAGAGTAGAACCAGATCAACATCGGTCTTGGAAACGATCTCGTACCTGTCACGCGATAACGCTATCAAAAGAAGAACCCGAGAATATGGATGACCTCTCTTAGTGCTTTTAAAACAATGAGGATGAATTGATCTCAGAATTTCCACCGGCGCCAAAAGAGCTGGAAGATGGGATACATACTACTGCAGATGACCTCAGGAAAATCGACTTGGGAATGGAAAATGACCCACTGCCGACATTCGTTAGTGAGCTGTTGTCTGAAGAAAGGGTGGCTACGCTTAAAGACGTGCTTATACAGTATAAAGATTGCTTTGCATGGAACTATTCCGAGATGCCGGGACTAGATCCAGAGATCGCTGTGCACAAATTGGCGATATCTCCAGACGTCAAGCCGATCAAACAAGCACCGAGAAGAATGCGACTCGAGCGTGAAATGAGCATCAACGCTGAAGTCAAGAAGCTAATCGACTCTGGCTTCATCCAAGAGGTTCAGTATCCTAACTGGATCGCCAACATCGTCCCAGTGATGAAGAAAAATGGGACGGTGCGCATATGTGTGGACTTTCGGGATCTCAACAAAGCTTGCCCAAAGGACGACTTTCCAGTACCGGTCACCGAGCTGATGATAGATAACACGTCCACTCACGAAGTCTTCTCCTTCATGGACTGGTCATCAGGGTACAATCAGATAAAGATGCATCCCGAGGACCAGAAGCATACCGCTTTCCGGACCCCTTTGGGTATATTCTACTACAAGGTGATTCCTTTCGGTCTAAAGAACGCTGGCGCCACCTATCAGAGAGCCATGACAAAGATTTTCGATGACCTTATACATGAAATCGTCGAATGCTATATCGACGACCTCGTGGTTAAAAGCAAATCGTACGAGGAACATTTAAAGCATCTAATGATCGTGTTTCAGCGCCTTCGGAAATACAACTTGAAGATGAACCTTCTCAGGTGTGCGTTCGGAGTTTCCTCGGGAAAATTCCTAGGATTCGTCGTCCGACACTGAGGTATCGAGATAGACCCGTCGAAGATAAAGGCGATCATGGAAATGCCTCCACCAAGGACTCTTAAACAACTGCGGTCTCTCCAAGGAAAGCTCGCATATATCCGGCGATTTATAGCCAATCTCTTAGGCAAGTGCCGCCCCTAAAGTTACTTGATGAAGAAGGGAATCCCGTTCGTCTGGGATCGCAAATGCCAAGGCGCACTAGACGAAATCAAGCAATACCTACAGAATCCTCCGGTGCTAACCGCTCCAGTCAAAGGGAAACCCCTCATTCTGTATACAACTACCCTCGAAGGTTCTTTAGGCGCGCTGTGTTCACAAAAGAATGACTAAGGGAAAGAAAGAGCCCTCTACTATTTGAGTCGAGTTCTCTTGGGGGCAGAAAACAATTACTCCCCCATTGAAAAAAACTGCTTGGCATTGATCTTCGCGATAACGAAGCTCAGACACTACGCATTGGCACATGAGGTCCATCTCATATCGAAGGTGGATCTTCTCAAATATTTGATGTCAAAGGCCATATTAACAGGACGACTCGCTAAATGGGCCCTGATCTTGATGGAGTTCTCGATAACTTATCGTCCCCTCAAGGCAGTGAAAGGCCAGGTCATCTCTGACTTCCTCGCTGAGCATCCGATACCTGCCGACTCTCCTTTGAACTGCGAATTGCCCGACGAGCACGCGTTTGACACGATCGACGAGAAGAAAAGAGAGAATGATACCCAGTGGGAACTCTATTTCGATGGAGCATCTTCCATGAAGAAGCACAAACAAAGCACCCCTATAATCAAATCCGAGGTAGGCCTCATCTTCGTGACTCCACAAGTAGGGATAATGCGCTTTGCCTTCTCCTTAACAGAGCCGAGGACGAACAATGAAACCGAATATGAAGCTTTGATAGCAGGTCTTGAGATCGCTGTCGACATGGGAATTGAGAATCTCCTCATATACGGAGACTCCCAGCTGATCGTTAGCCAAGTAAACGGCGATTATCAAACATGGAAACCAGAGTTGGTGAAGTACGGTGAGAGAGTGCAGCAACTGCTGATTCAAATTCCTTCCTATGCCCTGGAAAACATACCGCGCGCGGAAAATAGCAAGGCGGATGCATTATCTAAGCTCGGTAAAGAACTGGCCGACGAGAACCTCGATGGTGTGAGGATCGTTGTGCAAAACCGTCGGGTTCTTGCTCCGGCAGAAATATCTCCAGAGTCGTCCGAAGAAAAGGGAGCTATCGAGCAAACGTCCATACAGATAAAAGACCAAGGAAAAGCCGAGGATTGGAGAGAAGTCTTTATAGACTACTTCAAATCCCGTCGAACACCTAAAGATGCATCCTCAATACATCAGCTCATGAAACGAGCTCTGTCTTTCGCCTTCGTCAATGATACTCTGTATAAGAGATCACTTGATTCTCTGTGGCTAAGATGCCTGGGACCTGAAGAGGCAAAGAGAGTCGTCCAAGAAACTCACGACGGACTCTGCGGTTCTCACCAACGCGGGCCGAAGATGAAGCTGAAGATCAAAAGGATGGGCTATTATTGGCCCACAATGATCCAGGACTGTCTCGAATACGCGAAACAGTGCCACTCGTATCAGATTCACGGAGACTTTATCCATCAGCATCCAAATCCGCTACATCCAATGGTGGCTAGCTGGCCGTTCGAAATGTAGGGAAGCGATATAATCGGGCATATCGAACCAGCATCGTCCAGAGGACATCGATTCATTTTGGCGACAACTGATTACTTCTCCAAATGGGCAGAAGCGGTACCGTTAAGAGAAGTGAAAATGGAGAATATCCTCCACTTCTTCAAGACACACGTCATTTATCGGTTCGGCACTCCACGACGGATTATCTCCAATAACGGGCCAGCCTATAGAAGCCACAAGATCAGTCGCTTCGCGCAACAGCATAACATAGACTGGAGATACTCTTCGGTCTATAACCCCCGAGCTAACGGTCTAGCTGAGGCTTTCAACAAGACCTTGACGAAGATCATGAAAAAGAAGGTGTCTCGAAATAAGAAGGACTGGCACGAGAGACTGCATAAAGCTCTCTGGGCATATCGAACTATGTTCAAAACAGCCATGAACACAACGCCGTATGCATTGGTATTCGGCACAGAAGCGGTACTCCCCCTCGAGATAGAGTTACCCTCTCTACGAGTTGCCGTTCACTACGAGCTAACAGACGAAGAAAATGCCCACCTTCGGCTTGAGGAGCTCGACGCCCTTGATGAAACCCATCTCATGGCGCAACAAAATCTGGAAGCTTATAAAGCGAAGATGACGTGCTCATACGAGAGATTGACTAGGCCGAGAACATTCCGTCAAGGAAAACTCGTGCTAGTGGTCAAAAGACCTATGATCCCCAATCGTGCCAAGTGGGGGAAATTCAAGTCGAACTATGAAGGCCCGTATATCATAGACAAAGTTTACCAGGGTGGAGCCTATCTACTCATGAACATGAATGGTGAAAGACCTTTTAGGCCAATATACGGTCGCTTCCTAAAAAAATACTACGCCTGACGAGTCATGGCCTAGGTCAACGATAGATGACGACGCCTATGTCCGCTCGCTATCTTCCTAGCCCAAACTCTATAAGTAGTAGCTGGCTGTCGGACCGAAACGTCCTTAAACTAAAGATGGACCACTATGTCCTAAAACTGGCAACGGACCAAAACGTACTTAAACTAACGATGGACCACTATGTCCTAAAACTGGCTGTTGACCGAGACGTCGATAAACTACTACGGACCGCAGCATCCCGAGGCTGACACCAAAAAAACGCTATGTCCATAAGCAAAATGGGCACGGATGAAAACCCGAAAGGGCTCCGTGAATAAAAACAGCAGGGCTACCGGCGAGTTTGTGAAAACCCGAAAGGGCGCGATCTCGTTAAAAGACACTTGCAAGGTCCTCTCGACCCTCTAAGGAGAAACCACCTGTGTGAGATCCTTACGACTCACAAGGAAGCAACACACTTAGGGATCCCCACGATACCTAAGGAGAAATTACACTTGCGAGATCCTCACGACTCGTAAGGAGAACCCTCTTATGAGACCCTCACGGCTCATAAGATTCAAAACCCTTAAGCTACAGGGATCTGAACATGTTCTTAAGCCATCACAACCTCCAGCATTGCCCTGCAAGCGGTTCAGTATTGACCCTTGTATACAATCTATAGGCGCGAGTAAACATTTCCCTAACAAAGTCCCACCCACAACTAGGGATATGTTTACATAGTGGACAGCCCTTGTAAGTCCTCTCGACTTATAAGGAGAAAATACTCTTGTAAGATCCTTACGACTTATAAGAGACCATACACTTAAGACTCCTCACGATTCTTAAGGAGAAAACACACCTACGATATCCTCACGAATCGTAGGGAGAAATTCTTTATGAGACCCTTACGGCTCGTAAAGTCAAAAAGCCTTAGTCAATAGGATCCTAACCCTGTTTACTAAGCCACCTTTGTTCAACATCGACAAAGGCAAATGATGATTCACTCCTGGCAATATCCCAGTTGTAGCGATGTTGATGCCTAGATCGGTATCAAATCTCAAACTCACAGCGAAAAGCCAGCCAGCCACGAATGCATATAAAATAGCCGAAATGATGGGGCAACTGGCAACAAAATCAGCAAGTAAAAATGTATGCATACAAAATAGCCAAATGATTGGGCAACTCGCAATAAAAAGCAGCGAGTAAATAAAACAAATAGCCGAAATGATTGGGCAACTCGCAATAAAAAGCAGCGAGTAAATAAAACAAATAGCTGAAATGATTGGGCAACTCGCAATAAAAAGCAGCGAGTAAATAAAACAAATAACCGAAATGGTTGGGCTCCGCGAAAATTAGCCGAAATGATTGGGCAATCGCGACTTTCGCGATATAAAAAGCTGAAATGATAGAGCATCGCGGAAAGAATCAAAAAAATGAAAGAATGAAACTTTTTGCCCTACATGTGAGATCACATCGATCCCTATATACAATCCAGGGGCGCAAACAAAGAAGGAACCATACCTTCTCACCAGGCTCCATCAGAAAAAAGAAGCCAAATCTCGACAGTTCACAAACAGCCTGGAGATCGTCTCAACATTCGTCTCATTACAACAGACGCAGCATCAGCAGATCGGAGCTGCGGCAAAGTTCCTAGTTCCATGACTCGACGATACACAGACAACCAAGAGTCAACCTTTCCTGGTTTCGTGGAACACGGTCTATGTCAATCCTGACCCCGTAGGAAGCATCCAGAGCAAATCCTGGTTTCGTGGAATATGGACTATGTCAATCCTGACCCCGTGAGAAGCATCCAGAGCAAATCCTGGTTTCGTGGAACACGGCCTATGTCAATCCTGACCCCGTGGAAAACGTCCAGAGCGGATCCTGGTCCTTGCGGAACACGGCCTATGTCAATCCTGACCCCGTGGGAAGAGCAAATTCTGGTTTCGCGGAACACGGCCTATGTCAATCCTGACCCCGTGGGAAGCATCCAGAGCAAATCCTGGTTTCATGGAACACGGCCTATGTCAATCCTGACCCCGTAGAAAACGTCCAGAGCGGATCCTGGTCCTTGCGGAACACGGCCTATGTCAATCCTGACCCCATGGGAAGCGTCCAGAGCGGATCCTGATCCTTGTGGAACATGGCTATGTCAATCCTGACCCCGTGGGAAGCATCCAGAGAAAATCCTGGTCTAGTGAAACACGGCTTATGTCAATCCTGACCCCGTGGAAAGCGTCAAGAGCGGATTCTGGTCCTTGCGGAACACGGCTATGTCAATCCTGACCCTGTGGGAAGCATCCAGAGCAAATCCTGGTCCTTGCGGAACACGGCCATGTCAATCCTGACCCCGTGGGAAGCGTCCAGAGCAAATCCTGGTCTTGTGGAACACGGCTATGTCAATCCTGACCCCGTGGGAAGCATCCAGAGCAAATCCTGGTCTGGTGGAACACGGCTTATGTCAATCCTGACTCTGTGGGAAGCGTCCAGAGCGGATCCTGGTCCTTGCAGAACATGACTAATGTCAATCCTGACCCCGTGGAAAGCATCCAGAGCAAATCCTGGTCCCATAGAACACGGCTAAAGTCAATCTTGACCCTATGGAAAATGGCCAGAGCAACTCCTGACTCCGTGAAATGCGGATAATGTCAACCTCATACATCACTTACGAGTCCTCACGACACGTAAGGGAGAAAACTCTTTTGTGGGATCCTTACGACTCTCAAGAGAAAACGCACTTGGGAATCCTCACGATTCTTAAGGAGAAATTACACTTACGAGATCCTCATGACTCGTAAGGAGAAATACCTTTATGAGACCCTCACGGCTCATAAAGTTGAAAAGTCTTAGGAAGCAGATCCTAACCCAGCCTCCCAAGCCATCGTTGCTTCGCAGAGAGGTCAAGGTAGATTTTCTACGGGCCACACTCTCCGACAAGAAAAGAAATAATCACTTACGAGTCCTCTCGACCTGTAAGGAAGAAAATTCTCTTGTGAGATCCTTACGACTCTCAAGAGAAAATGCACTTAGCAATCCTAACGATTCTTAAGGAGAAATTACACTTACGAGATCCTCACGACTCGCAAGGAGAAATACCTTTATGAGACCCTCACGGCTCATAAAGTTGGATAGCCTTAGGAAGCAGATCTGAACCTGACTCCTAAGCCATCGCTGTCCTATAAGGAAATCGAAATAGATTATCCACAAGATGCATTTATTAAAAGGGACACACCATCATGAAGCAAAATATGTCTTTTATTCATGAATCAAAATGAATACAAAGTACAATTTATGAAAGAATCAAAAAAAATATGCTCTCATTCAGGAGTATGTACAAAAGAAGAATAAAAAGGAAAATATACAATTTTTCAATCCGGCGGACGATTTAGTAGATTTTCCAGTTCATCCTTTTTTTGTTGGGCCTCGGCTTCATGATTTATTATCGTCAAGAGATGGGCCTCCTCTTGAGCCTGTTGAGCCTGGTACGAGACAAGCCGACTTTCAAGCTCCTTTTCGGTAACCTTATAGGCTTCGACCATTTCGCGGGTGAAAATGACGGCTTTATCAATGGCTACCACCTCCCTGATAGCTTCTTGAAGCACCCACCAAAGTTCATATGTCTGAGTGGTCTTAACCGTAAGATTAGCTTGAAACTCCCTCAGCACTTTGGAAGCCAGCTCCCTCTCCGAAAACTTTTGGCTGAGCCTCTTCTCGCATGATAGCATATTCGCAGCGCACCGCTCAATCAGCCCCCATAAGCTCGCCTTTGCAGCCACGACCTCTGAAGGAAGGCGTGTACATTCAAGAATATGCAAGCAAGGCTCCACCTGACGACAGAACTCAACCCAGATTTGCACCAATGTTTCACTATGGTAAGTAGCAAGAAAGGGAAGAGAACCGTTGGCTTCAGCGGCAAATACTTCGGCCGTGATCGGACTGCCAACACAAAGGTCTTCAATCAGAGCTGACAAGGAGTGAAGGCTTAGCTTTGCCATCCGTTCCGAAGCACGTAGAGCGTAGGGGCCAGGCGGCATGACAATGCGAGATTCCAGCGGGGTAAGAACTGGCAAAGCTGTTAAGATTCATAAAAAGAAATCAGCGAGACTTGTAAGCAAAGAGCAGATGGAAAAGTGTCGAAACTTTACTTACCCACAGTCATGCAAGAAGTGTCTGAAGGCTCCCCAGGCCCGTCAAGAATCTCAACTTCGTCATCAGCTTCCAGAACTGTAGAAGACATCAGTGTTACTATATGAAATGATAATAATGCCGTGAGGAGAGGGCAAATGAAACTAACCTTTCCTGGAAGAGAGGACGATGCGTTGAGGAGATATCGCCTGCGAAGCGGCCATCTCTAGCAGACGCTGAAAAGACTTCCTAGGAGACAAGTCCACGATGGACGCTTCTAATCCTCGTAGCTCTGAAAAGGTAGGAAAAGTTCAGATAATGAAGAGATTGTTAATATAAAATATATAAGGCTACCTTCGATGCTCCTCCCACTCTGGACTGGAGGGATAGCAGCTTCGGCCTCCTCCTCCATGCCCCCAGGCACCTCATCGGGGACATGGGTCGATATAATAACTTCCGATTGGGGAGCAGTGGCCATCGCTGCAGGCTCCAATGAAAGGACGGTGACCTCAACCACCTGTCCCACAGTCTCCGGGCCGTCCCCAGAAAGATCCATGGAATCCACGGCCAATGAAGATGCCTCTTCCGAAGGAGAAAATACCGGGGGAACGGAAATCACCGATGGGAGCTCCGTAGCAGGAACAACAGTTGTAGCAACCCCCTCCACACTTACTAGTGTCTCATCGGGGATATTTGCAGAGTCCATAGTCAAGGCGCGACTCGAACTCAGATCCTCCGCAATTGCCGAAGTCCCTACAAAGTTTCACGAAGATAAGGATATATATATATATATATATGAATATAAGCAGTGCAAAATACTTAAAAAAGAATTATAAATATACCAATGCGTAATGGAGCTTCTAGTATGGCTTTTTCAACCCGACGTTCCTTCCTGAGGAGGTATGCTCGCCGGGGTTCGAGGGTAGACTCGTGGCCACCGGTCCACAACGAAAGCGCATCTTCGGTATCGGCCGAGATCGGCTGTTTAAGAGCTATCTCGCCTCCCTCTTCCAAAGGACCTATAAATATCCGCCGTATTGATGGAGGATCTTCGTAGAAGATGACGGCAGGATAAGGCCTCATCAGGATCCTTACATTCTCAGTCTCATCCTGAGAGCGTCTTATAGCCTCAGCCAATTGTGCGGCTTCCTCGACAGATGAACCAGGGAAAAGTAAACCGCCATCCGATTCTTGCATAGCTAGTAGCTCATCTTGAAGGATAGGCTCGGAGTCCACTAAAAAGTCAAGCAGATTGGTGACAGTCCTCTTTCGCCTCTTAGACCCAGAACTGACACCAGAAGACGATCGCTTCTTTCCCCTCGGTGGTTTAGTGCGGCGTTGACCCACTTCGCCTTCAGTATCTTCTCTCGGCGGTGCTACCGATGAGGACACTGCCATTGCTAACGCCGAAGCTGATGATACTGCTACTGGCGCCTTATTGGCCCTTGATTGATCTCTAGTGCGCGGCTTCCTTAGGCTTCAGGGAGGGTGCTCCCTCTTTTGACAAGTCAAAAAGCTGCTGAATCGGTCCTGCAGGAGCAGAGAGGACTCGATCGTTAAACACCATCCCGCCCACATTGGCATAGGGACTAAGCAACACACGAATAGCTCCGGACTGAGTCGGATCAGGAGCAGAGGCGTCCACCAACCTCATAAGCCGCAGAGAAGTGTAGGCATCATAAAAGCTGGGTCTTTTATGCGCGGCAAATGCCCCTAGCACGTGCATCTCAATCCATGACGTAAAGTAATGAAGAGAGAAATTTACCACATCCACGCCTGGGGTTGAGGTATTGGCTGCGGCGCTTAGCCCATGATACAGATGCGCTAGCCCCGCAATGCCCATAGCTAGTCGCATCCCTTCGACAATGTGATGAGCAGGGTAAATGACCGAGGCTCTCATGAAATGACGGTGCGTGGGAATGGCGAACCAGCTGAGCCAGACGCTGATAAAACCCACGAAGAAAGTCTCTTCATCTATGCCAGGGGCTGCAATCGACTCAAAAGATACAGCCGACGGGATTGGAATGTAGAACTGTGGCAAATCCTCTTCTTTAGCCGGTAGCTTATTTAGACCGAACCCGAAAGGGTCGTTGATATTTGCGAACTTCGGAGTCGTCTTTGATAGAATGTCTCCGCGAAGGAAATAGGTAATAAATCTTTTGAAAGTGATGCCCTGCTCATCTGATTCTGCGAACAGCTTTTCAAAAATGCCCAGAGCCTTGATTAGACTTGGGTGCTTGTGGCGGACAGCAGTTTCAGTCGACAAGCCGTCAAGAATAGCAGGCTCAACTTCGAAAACATATTCATCAGAAGGCAGCAGTTCTTCATAGAGCGTCCCCCTGATCGGCAATCCCGAGATCTCGCGAAACTCATCCAGAGAAATTGAAACTTCGCGGTCCCCTAGCAAAAAGGTGTTGGTAGGAAGATTCCATTGATTAAGGAAAGTCTTAACCCACCAGACATGGGGGGACTGATAGTGGAAGAGAGACGCGTACACTGTCTGATACAGCCCGACCCTCTGCAGTCATGCACGATGGGCAGACAGGACATAACGAGCCCAGAGAAGGTAACCCGTGGGATGTCGAGGAGTAAGCCCTATTTTGTAAACATGTCCCCATGGCTGGGCTTCGCCTTGGCATATGCGGCGCCCTAAGATATCTATAGCCGGCACAGGGTGGTTCGGAATCCCAATTATAGACGGCTCAAGCCATCCCGTAGGGGTCCAATTCGACATCTCCACAACAAAGGCGGTCCGTGGACGCTCCATCGGCAAAAATGGATAGGTAGGCTCTGTCGGTACCTCGCAAAGAAAGCTGCGGCGGCCCCGGATGATATGACCATACCAGGTCCTCTATAAAAGTAGATTAGTGCAATTAGGGTCGTGAGCTCTAATCATCGCCATCACCTCTTCATCAGACGGTGATTGAGGAAAAGCCGCCTCCGAGCGGGTGAAAGGGAAGTACGGAAGAGAAGCCATTACTCCTGAAACAAAGGAAAGGAAGCTGTTAGTGAAGCGCACATGTATATATATTTATAAATATATAAAAGACAGTGGAAGAAGACGACAAGGAATTTATTTTATGGGACCACTGGTTACAAAACACAGGGGCCCCACAAAATCAAAATGGCGGCTCACTAATGATGAGGCAGGGTAATCATTATGGGAACAAAAGGAAGATTCTCAATAAAGGGTCTTTCTAGAAGCATTTTTGCAAAGAACAACTCAGGGCAAGAAAATCCCAAGAAGTTCTCTGTGAAGAACTGAGTTCTTTAGAGGAATTAAATTCCTTTTGAATAAAAGAATTAAATTCTCAGAAAACATTTTCAGAGCTAAAACTCTTTGGAATGGAATTAAATTCCAGAGAGAAGATAAGTGCCACCATCGATCCCTAAGATCAAAGAAGCCCTAACAAAGGAATTTATCATTTAAGATTGGGCATTATTTTAAAAGAACTTGGAAAGATGGGTTCTTGTTAAAAGGAAAAACCCTTGGTGTGGATTTAAAATCCAAAGAAAATTTCTACAAGAAGTTCTTCAGCCGTTCAAGATTCTTACCTGAAAAAGAAAATCTTTTGTTGACAGAGTTAAACTCTGGAAATTTTTGAAATAGAGAACTAAGCTCTGGGAAAGAGAATTAAATTCTCAGAGGAAAAACGAGCAAGGAAGAAGATGAAAAAGTGGAGGCGCTTCTGAAGAGACCCATGCATTTATAGGATGTGATAGGGAACGGTTCATCTTCCCTGTTCCCTAGACAGATCCAACGGTCATAAATATGACAGCGTTGCACTCGCGTGCAAACACGTGATAACAACGCTGTGGGGGCATTTGTTCCCTCATAAAAAATCAGGAAAAAACCAATGGGGCATCACGTGCTCACACGTGACCAAAGGTCACGTGCTGACATGTGATGGTTTCCTGGGACTCTGTTATAATAGAATTAAATTCTAATCAAGCAAGCAATTAGTGGAGTCACGTGTCCACACGTGGTAGGCCTTTAAACTCACTGAAAAAAATTAAAAGGCATAATAAAACGGTAAGGAAAGATCCCAATGAGGCATCACGTGTCTACACGTGACCAAGGGTCATGTGATGACACGTGATGATTCCTTAGCTCTTTAAAACAGCAGAATTAAATTCTGATAAAAATGTTAATCAAGTGGGTCACGTGTCAACACGTGATGGGTTCCTAAGCTCCTTAATTAATAGAATTAAATTCTACAGAAATGATCAAACAGTGGGATCACGTGCCAACACATGATAGGCTCTTAAGCCTTCTGAACTAATAGAATTAAATTTTAATTAAGAGGGAATCAAGAACCCTAACTGGAAAAATATTTCCTTAGTTCTTTCCAAACAAAAAAAGAGTGTGCTCTATAAAGTGGAGCACCATTGGATTAAAAATCCAATGGTGATTAAAAATCACCAATTTATAGAAAGATTCTATACAAGGAAAGATTTCCCTGAAATTCATCAAGAATAATAAACAGAATATCTTTTGGATTAAAAATCCAATGGTGAATAAAATTCACTGAGTGATCTAAAGGATCATGTTGGTTACAAAAACAACCAAAATCTTTTAATGAAAGATTGACTAAACAAACTGATTCTTTTCTTTCTCTTATAAATAGAGCCAAGAAGAGAAGAGAAGGGATCCTGGAAACTTTTTTAGAGAGATACAACAACAAAGAGAAAAAAGAGAGGAGAATTTAATTCTCAAGAGAGAAAAGAAGATTTCTTCAGAAGAGAAAAGAAACCTTAGGTGAGAAAGGGGAAAGACATCTAAGCTCCATAAAACAAAAGAGAATTTAATTCTCAATTTAAGAGTTTAACTCTTCTGAATAAGAACTTAGTTCTTCCTTTGGTTGAAGATCTGCAGAAGCATATCTCCCCACAAGTTGAGAATTTAATTCTTATCGGGAAGATTCTGCCATGTAGATCCAAAACTTAGAGGGAGAATTTAAGTCTAAGGAATTTAATTCCCACAAATTCATAGGAATTTAATTCCTCCCAATGAAACTAGGGTTTAACCCTACATAGGAATTTAATTCCTCCTAATGAAACTAGGGTTTAACCCTACATAAGAATTTAATTCTTCCAAGTTCATAGGAATTTAATTCCTCTAAACAGAATTAGGGTTTAACCCTACAGAGAATTTAATTCTTAAAACAAGAGACTTAAAGCTCTCCATGCACATAAAGATCAAGTATCTAACCTGGTCGCGTGGTAACACGTGACCCCCATCCTCAATGAGTAAAAAAAGAACAAACAAGACTAGGTCACGTGCCCCCACGTGACCCTTAAACAGATTCCTCAAAATGAGAAGGAATTAGCCTAGAGGTAATGCCTTACGTGCTCCCACGTGACCCTCAAAATAAAAGGGAACAAATCCAAGGGCAGAATCAACTTTAGGCGCCCTCACATATCCCCACGTGACCCCTAATAAACACTTTAATAATTGATGCCTGGGTATCCATCACGTGCCCACATGTGATGGCCGTTAAGATTAAGTGTTTAACACTTCTGTGTATATTCTGAAAACAAATAACTAAGGCAAGGACCAATCCTCAGGCGCCTCGCATGACCCCACGTGAGCACTTCAGTCTTAGTGTTTAACACTACTTTAAGTGTTTTATTCCTAGTGTTTAACACTATTTTAAGCACTTTATTCCTTCAGTGTTTAACACTGTTTTAAGTACATCACATGGGAACACGTGATCGCCAAATATGCTTTAGTATTTAATACTATTTTCAAACCAAGCTTAGCCCAAATTGGCTAAGTTTTCCAGAGGCAAATTTCCCCTTCAAATGAACCTTAAAATCCAGAGCCATGATGAATTGTTAGTGCTCAGCCAAAGACAAAATGTTGTCAGAGCCCCAAACCCTTAGTTAGCATTGCTAAATAATGGAGGGCTGAACCCAGACAAATGTTCAACAGTCCCAACAAAAGTCCAACATTTCAAGCCTAATTGGACTTATCCCAAGTTAGCCATAAGTCCTCAATTCAGATTTAACTGAGCCTATGTGCTCATAATCTAATTAATTGATCTTAGTTCCAAATTGGACTACAGATTTCCCAATCAACATTGATTTAAGGGTACATCTCTTCACTCCTTTGATATTTGTTGTTGTAATCCTTCAACGTCTTCAAACAGGTGACGGGTCCCGATAACCAACCATTCCATGGACTGTGAGGTCCTTAAACTCATGGACTATGATGTTCTTAAACTTTATAGACTATGACGTCTTTAAACTACGGACTGTGGGGTCCCTTTAAACCCACGGACTATGATGTCCTTAACCTCGGACTGTGGGGTCCCTTTAAGCCCACGGACTATGATGTCCTTAACCTTGGACTGTGGGGTCCTTAAACCTAAAGACTATGATGTCTTTAACCTTGGACTGTGGGGTCCTTAAACCCATGGACTATGATGTCCTTAACCTCCCTTTAAACCCACGGACTATGATGTCCTTAACCTTGGACCGAGATGTCCTTAAACTAAATTGGACAATCATGTCCTTAAACTGGTAATCGACCGCAATGTCCCTAAACTAAACAATAAAGCCCAAATGCTCTTTTGTCGGATCTAAACAATCCCGTTAAGTTGATCTTAGTCTAAAATTAGACTAACGTATCCTTAACAAACGTTTAAATTGATCTTAGTCTCAAATGAGACTAACGTATCCTTAAACCCAACCCCAAAACCAAATCTAAGAAGATACGGATTTGGACTAATCCACGCCCTACGGGCGACAACATAAATTAGTCTCCGTATACAATCCACGGGCAACCAAAAACAAAACAAACACCCACGACATGAAGTGACCATCTGGAAAAAGGAGAAAGTGGTTACCACGATGCGGTAGCATAATTAACTGCAGGGGCTTGCGCCTATAGGGAAGAGTGACCCCACAATCAAAAACCCCTCAACGAGGGGGAATCTGACGAAGTCTGCTACATCGGCCGCATCCGTTTAAATTTTTGATATACGGTGCCATAAATCAACTTGGCATCTTCGGAGAGGTGGACGGATAGCACTAATTAGCATCTGCCCGAATTCAGGCAAGCCGGACCTGCACGGTCGCGTCTCTGCGTTTCGGAGGGGAACATTCGTGTTCGCGAACGAATCGCGGTTTAATATGGTTGCCCTTGGGTTCGAGGTACTAAGATTTGGTTTTGCTCCCGTGCAGAAAAAAGAACATCAATGGCCTCTAACTGCTCCAACTGCAACTGCAATTCCGCCTCATCTGGAGGAGTAACCTACGGGCCCCAAGCAGCCTCCCTTTTCACAATGCCGGTGGAACAAGTGACCCAAGCCACCACTGGGCTATTCTTCGGGACTATGATCCCACCAATGAGCTTCAGCGCTCCTATACCGTCATAAGAAGCTGTGAAAAAGTCGGTCTTTGATCGTCTTGCATCCTCCACGGCCCCCCTCAGCGGATCGTCCAACTCCAATGCCTCAGTCTTCGACAGGCTGGGTCAAAGCTCAAGTGGGCCCGCAAAGAGGCTCGCAATACCAGAGAAGGACACTCCAACTCCTGCTACAGTGGAGGTCGTCCAAGATGCTCTCCCTACTCGAAGGTCGGCTTTTGACAGGTTGACCATTCTCTCTCAGCGATCATCTGTCTTTGACAGGCTGGCGTCAACAACAGACTCTCATCAGAACAGGGGGCATAGAAAGGCTAATCCAACAGCGGAGGTGATCCCGGCCGCACGACATGCTCGACGTCGCCACTGGCGCCGAGTGAGGAAAGCTGGGGGCAATTCCCTTTCTGGACTGACTCCGCCAGCTCCAATGGTAGAAGTTGATGCTGCTGTTCCAACCGGGAACAGCTTTGAACTACTTAACAGGGTGCGCAGGAATTCGCCAACTGCTGTGCTGAAAAGATCTCCTCCACCAATGAAGAACGCTATAAAGGCGAAGCTGGAGCAGCTCCCTCAGTGGCTGTCCTCTAAAATTTATACAGTTTGGCGACAGGTCCAGGACTCCGTGGTAGATCAAGGCTATCCCCGACGATAGAAAAAGATGAAGGTTCGGAAAGAAGAGGACCACCCTGTCAAGCCACAAAAGGCGACAGCTACTTGGGTGCCCACTGCAATGGCTCCCTCAAATTCGACCGCCCACGAGAAGAGAAGGCCGAAGAAAAACCCTGAGTCTGCGACGAATCACAAGAATACTGAATCTAAACGTCCCAAGCCTGGGGGCATGGTGGTACATACTGTCTATATGGCATCCGGGAAAAATGATAGTCGTATCTCTACGGGCCATTGACCACTCACCAGATCCGTAACAAAGGCCCGTGAGCAACAACAGAAGCTCTAGGAAATGTTGACGCAAATGGCCGTACTCACAGGGCCAAAAGAAAGCCCGAAAATGTCGTCGGAGCAACGTCAAGTATAAGAAACTGATGCTGAGTTCCTCCGTAGAATCCTCGAAAAGAAGGACAAAGAGGCAGTGGAACGAGCTGCCAACATAAAACGAATGGCGTTCTTATTCCAAGACATGGTCGGGATGATGTTACAGTCGGATCCTCCAGCTGAAAATCCTATGATTATCCTCGAAGACGACCGAGCAGAGACGTCAAACCCTCTTCCAGCTTGTTCAGCAGCCAAAGAGGAGACCATCTCAAAAGCTCCCCTGGATGATTACATCGGTCAGCAGATACAAGTTCATCAGGCGAATGAAGCGGGTGGGCAAATTGTTAAAACTGGACGACCCTATCCGGGTTGGTACGACCAAATAAAGTACCCGCCGGGATACACGATCCCCAAATTCCACGTATATAAGGGGACGGGGAATCCACACCAGCACGTTGCTCAATTCAGGGCTCTGTGTGGCAACACCGAAGGTGACGATAAGCTACTGCTTCGCCAATTCGTTGGCAGCTTGTCAGAAACGGCATTTGAGTGGTATTCCAAGCTCTCGAATGACGCCATTAAGACGTTTGTAGAAATGGAGTTGCTCTTTACACAGAGGTTCGCAAGCGCTAGCGAACGCACCCCAATCACAGCATTGATCAATGCCAGGATGAAGCCAGGAGAGACATGTGTGCAGTATGCAATACGGTGGTGGAATCTATGGTTGAAGTAAGAGCAGCGCATCGAAGAAGCGCCTGCGGTAGGCATGTTCGTGGGCGACCATTTCGCAATTCATGATGTTTTTCAAGCCGAACACTTTCCAGGCGTTGATTGACAAATTGGCCCAAATGGACCAGATGGGTCACAGACCATCTTCCTCGAAGCTGGAATCTCGAAACAAAAAAGGGAAAGGGAAAGCGACCTTCGTCGCCAATGCTCAACAGCGGCCCAGTGGTCCAAAACCAACTGATCGCCAAGACGAGAGACGGCGATTCTTTAATGAGAAAATGAAGCGCCCTTATTCGTTTCCCCGGGACAAAACGAGGAAATTGTTCGAGCTGGCGGTGCGCAACAGGCTCATCAACTTGCCGGATCCAAAATGCCCATTGCAATCCGGTGAGGCTAATAATCCCAATTATTGCCCCTATCACCAAGCGGTAGGCCATCCAATCGAAGATTGCTTTGTCTTCAAAGGGTGGATTGAGAACCAATACCAACAGGGCAAATTCGCACTGTTCAATAATTAGAAAGTAAACCCGCCCCAACCGCACGCTCTCAAAAAGGTGGACACACCGGGGGCATCATGCTCTTTTATAAAAGAAGCTCCATGGGAGGTCGTTCTTTCAGCCAAAACGAAAAGAATGCTGAAGGATCTCCAAACATGTCCGGCGATCGAATGGAAAAGTCCGCTGGAACCCGAGGTCATTGAAGGAATGCTGAAGCCGCGCCCGACACCAAGAATCGGTAGCGATAGTCAAAGCGCCCATACCCAGTCGTCAAAGTCTTCAAAGAAGATGAAAAAGACCAAAAAGCCCATGAAGCCTGATGACAAGCGCACGGACCTGCAAAAACATATTGACGCGGTGGAGAAATATAACCAGAAAGCGTGAACCCCGGTCACGCTTCAGGAGTTTCTCAACCACATCCTTGAAGACCGAGATGGCGACAAAGTTGAGGGAGAAAACTCGTCAGATGAACCTGAGGATTATGTGGCAAGCTGCCACGTAATCTCTCACTCGTCAACAGATGGTGAAGAAGATCTTAATGTAGAGAAACTGGGGGCAGATCCCGAACCAGAACTACTAGGACCGTCAGATGAAATGATTGACGCATTCCTGAACGAAGCTCTTCTGAAAAGCAAAGCTGATCGGGAGCGCGAAATGGCCATATTTGAAAAAGCCAAACGCTGGCGATTGGACGAAAGGGTTAAAAAACCCCAACCAGATCAAAGTACATCCGCCGCAAATAAAAGCAGGTTCAAGATAAGGAAAAGGTTCGCCAAAGCCATATCGATGGGAATGAAGCTGCCCTCTTTCAGAAGAAATTCTCCTGGCGGTATACATCTTGATGAAGCAGACGTACATCCTAGATTCTGCTTATATCATCAGAAGATCGTACACCCTACTGAAGAATGCAACGCCTTTAAAAATTGGTGGCAAGGGTATGTCGCTCACATGCAACACTTCAAGAGGATGAAGCGTAAAGCTCGTCGATAGCAGAAAAATGCGATAGACGAACGTGGAAGAGCTGCCGGCAATTGTTACATGGTTGATAGCAGGGGATCGCAAGTTCTCACCTTCGGAAGAAGAGATGACTCTCGACCCTCTCTTCAAAGAATCCACCTCAGGAAAAGAGGAAGAACCGAAGAGCTGCAGGAACATTCAGCTGCGCAATCGCACGTTACCTGAAAAGAATCTCGGACCCTTAAACAAGGGGTCGAACAAAAAGGATAAGGGAAAAGAAAAAGTCCCTGAGGATATCACCCTCGATGATCGAGTCGTCGAAGAGCTTGCAGCCAAGGACCCGCCTAAGAAAAACAAGGTGGATTACAACGTTCTGGCACACCTGAGGAAGATACCCTCACAGCTAAGCATTCTCGATGCCCTTCTGCTCTCTAAGGAGGCAAGAGATTCTTTGATCAAGGAACTACAAGAGCCCGAACAGTTCCAAACTTTCCTCACCGAAGAAAAGATGAAGGACGAGTTGGAAGAAGTGCACACAGCCGATATCACCTTCGGCGATGAAGATCTCCTCCTCGGGATGTGCAAGCTTAACCGTCCCCTTTATGTCTCCGGATACTGTCATGATATTAAGATAGGCAAGATCCTGGTTGACAATAGGTCCTCCGTCAATCTCCTCAATGTAAGAGCGTTGAAGGAAATCTGCAAGAGCGTTCAGCACCTCGCTCGTGATAAAATCACCATCTCCGGGTTTGACTCCCAGTCATCACGGACGCTCAGGTCTGTGATACTGACGTTACGCTTTGGATTGCTAATCACGGACATCAAGTTTCACGTCATTGACGCTAAGACATGTTACAATGCTTTGCTCGGCAGGCCTTGGTTACATGAGTACAACATCATCCCTTCTACACAACATCAGTGTATGAAGTATTTCAAGGATAGTCTCGAGTATACCGTGACATGGGAGTTGAACCCATTCTCCGTGAATGAAGTCCGAAAGTACGAAGATGCAAAATACTTCTTACCAGATTTTGAAGACATGGAAAGATGCCACAAACCGAAGAACAGAGCTATCACTACTATTCCGGTCTTCGGGAGTGACACCGAGGAGGAAGAAGAAATAGTTTATTCAGGGCCGCCCCAATGCAACAAGCTGGGACCGTCCACCCCTATTCTGGTCTTCGGCAGCGACTCGGAAGATGAGGTCAATGCCGTATTTTCTGTTCGGCCATCGATACAAGCCTTCGCTGACGATGATTGGAGTTTGCAAATCGCCATGGTTCCGCAAGAGCATTATAAGGAGCTCGACGCACTTGATGCCTATAGTGTGCAGGAACTGCAGACGTTCTATATCCCTCCCAGGCGAAAAGATGAAAAGGCGATCTTCTTTTATCGATCCGCGGAAACCAAAGTGGAGAAAGAAATCTGGCATGGCACCGATTCTACGCTTGACAGGCTCCAGCCCATCCGTCTGCCCAGATACTACACAGAAGGATTAAAATGGCTGTTGAGGCGTCAATGCGTACCCTTCAAATAGACTGCTCGACAAGCTCAGTTCTACAACAGGATCTGGAACGTCCCCGGAACTCAGCGAAAATTGCCTAACGGGAGAATGGAAATGATCGGGCTTGGATATGTTCAATCCAAGAAACGGGAGCGATTCCATGGCTACCATGTTATACATGACTTTGATGAAGAAGGAGATGCTCTGTGGGAAGACGCTAACCCTGAACCAGAACAAGGTCTCGCCATGAAAGTGCCAAGTCCGTCGTTCGAAGAACAGATGGACAAACTAATAAGGGAAGCAGGTCAAAAAGTCCGGGACGACCACAGCCGCGAAATGGACATTTATGAGAAAGCCAGAACGCAGCGCCTCCTTCAGCAGGATACAGAGAATGACGATGCCCTTCGTCACCAGCCCATCACAAAGAAGACTCGACGCAGAGGCAAAAATAAACTGAAGAACAGAAAATATGTTCGACAGCAGCGTAGCGGGTCCAAAAAGCCACGTGAAGCAGAAATGAGCAGTCAGGATCCGTCTCTTATAAAGAAGATAGGTCGAGAATATTCTTTTCCCCAAGACAAGACAAGGAAGATATTCGACCTCGTCGTGAAACACCGGATGATTACGCTCCCGGAGTCCAAACACCCCGAGCAAGAAGGCGAGGTCTCTCACCCAGACTATTGCTCTTATCACTGAGCGATAGGACATCCTCTCGAAAACTGCTTCACATTCAAAGACTGGGTAGAAGACCAGTATCAGCAAGGCAGGTTCGCTTTATCCAGCAGTTGGAAGGTAACCCCGCCGCAGAAGCATGAACCAAAAGCCACGTATACAGCGAGAGTAGAACCGGATCAGCATCGGTCTTGGAAGCGATCTCGTACCTGTCACGCGATAATGCTGTCAGGAGAAGGAGTACGCGAGGATATGGACGGCCTCCCTTGGTGCTTCGAAAACGAGGATGATGAGGTGATCTCAGAGTTTCCACCGGCGCCAAAAGAGCTGGAAGATGGGATACATACTACTGCAGATAACCTCAAGAAAATTGACTTGGGGTCGGAAAGTGACCCACGGCCGAAATTCGTCAGTGAGCTATTGTCTGAAAAAAGGGTGGCTATGCTAAAAGACGTGCTCATGCAGTATAAAGACTTCTTCACATGGAACTATTCAGAGATGCCGGGACTCGATCCAGAGATTGTTGTCCACAAATTGGTGATTTCTCCAGACGTCAAGCCGGTCAAACAAGCACCGAGAAGGATGCGGCTCGAACTTGAAATGAGCATCAACGCCGAGGTCAAGAAGCTAATCGACTCCGGCATCATCCAAGAATTTCAATACCCTGATTGGATTGCCAACATCGTCCCAGTGATGAAGAAAAATGGGACGGTGCGCATATGTGTAGACTTTCGGGATCTCAACAAAGCTTGCCCGAAGGACGACTTTCCAGTACCGGTTACCGAGCTGATGATAGATAACACGTCCACTCACGAAGTCTTCTCCTTCATGGATGGATCATCAGGGTACAATCAGATAAAGATGCATCCTGAAGACCAAAAGCATACCGCTTTCCGGACTCCTCTGGGCATATTCTGCTACAAAGTGATGCCCTTCGGTCTGAAGAAAGCCGGCGCCACCTATCAGAGGACCATGACGAAGATTTTCGATGACCTCATACATGAAATCGTCGAATGCTATATCGACGACCTTGTGGTGAAAAGCAAATCGCACGAAGAGCATTGGGAGCATCTGAAGATCGTGTTTCAGCGCCTTCGGAAATACAACCTGAAGATGAACCCTCTCAAATGCGCGTTCGGAGTTTCCTCGGGCAAATTCCTAGGGTTCATCGTACGACATCGAGGCATCAAGATAGACCCGTCGAAGATCAAGGCGATCATGGAAATGCCACCGCAAAGGACTCTCAAGAAACTGCGGTCTCTCCAAGGAATGCTCGCGTATATCCAACAATTTATAGCCAATCTTTCTGGCAAATGCCGCCCCTACAGTCACCTGATGAAGAGGGGAACCCCTTTCGTCTGGGATCGTAAATGCCAAAATGCATTGGAAGAAATCAAGCAATACCTGCAGAATCCTCCGGTGCTAACCGCTCCGGTCAAGGGAAAGCCTCTCATTTTGTATACAACCACCCTGAGGGTTCTCTAGGCGCATTATGGGCACAAGAAAACCACCAAAGGAAGGAGAGAGCCCTCTACTACTTGAGTTGAGTTCTCCTAGGGGCAGAAAACAATTACTCCCCCATCGAAAAACACTACCTGGCGTTGATCTTCGCGATAACGAAGCTCAGACACTACACTTTGGCGCATGAAGTCCACCTCATATCAAAAGTGGATCCTCTCAAATATTTTATGTCAAGAGCCATATTAACGGGACGACTCGCTAAATGGGCCCTGCTCTTGATGGAGTTCTCAATAACTTATCGTCCTCTCAAGGCAGTGAAAGGCCAGGCCATCGCCGACTTTCTCGCTGAGCATCCGATACCCGCCGATTCTCCCTTGAACTGTGAATTGCCAGATGAGCACGCGTTTGACACAATCGATGGGGAGAAAGGAGGGAGTGATACCCGATAGGAACTCTACTTCGACGGAGCATCTTCTATGAAGAAGCGAAAGCACAACTCCCCTATAATCAAATCTGGGGTGGGCCTCATCTTTGTGACTCCACAAGGAGGGATAATGCGCTTTGCCTTTTTCCTAACAGAGCCGAGGACAAACAATGAAGCCAAATATGAAGCTTTGATAGCAGGTCTTGAGATCGCTGTCGACATGGGAATTGAAAACCTCCTCATATACGGAGACTCCCAACTGGTCGTTAGTCAAGTAAATGGCGATTATCAAACATGCAAACCAGAGTTGGTAAAGTACGGTGAGAAAGTGCAACAACTGCTAACTCGAATCCCTTCCTACGCCCTGCAAAGCATACCGCGCGCGGAAAACAGCAAAGCGGATGCATTAGCCAAACTCGCTAAAGAATTGGCCAACGAAAACCTCAGTGACGTGAGGATAGTTGTGCAAAGCCATCGGGTTCTCGCACTGGCAGAAATATCTCCGGAGTCTTCTGAAGAAAAGGGAGCGACCGATCAAACGGCCCTACAAATAAAAGACCGGGAAAAGGCTAAGAATTGGAGAGAAGTCTTTATAGATTACTTCAAATCCCGTCGAACACCTGAAGATGCATCCTCGAGACATCAGCTCACGAAATGAGCTCTATCATTCGCCTTTGTCAATGATACTCTGTATAAAAGATCGTTTGACTCCCTGTGGCTAAGATGCCTGAGACCTGAAGAGGCAAAGAGAGTCGTCCAAGAAACTCACGAAGGACTCTACGGTTCTCACCAAGCCGGGTCGAAGATGAAGCTGAAGATCAAAAGGATGGGCTATTATTAGCCCACAATGATCCAAGACTGCCTCGAATACGCGAAGCAGTGCCACTCGTGCCAAATTCACGGGGACTTCATCCACCAGCATCCAAATCCGCTACATCCAACGGTGGCTAGCTGGCTATTCGAAATGTGGGGAACTGACATAATCGGGCCCATTGAACCGGCATCGTCTAGAGGACATCGGTTCATACTGGCGACAACTGATTACTTCTCCAAGTGGGCAGAAGCAGTACCACTAAGAGAAGTGAAGAAGGAGAATATCCTCCATTTCTTCAAGACACACGTCATTTACCGGTTCGGCACTCCACGACGGATTATCTCCGATAACGGGCTAGCCTACAGAAGCCACAGGCTCAGCCGCTTCACACAACAGCATAATATAGACTGGAGATACTTTTCGGTCTATAATCCCCGAGCTAATGGTCTAGCTGAGGCTTTACTTTGATGAAGATCGTGAAAAAGACGGTGTCCAAAAATAAGAAGGACTAGTATGAGAGACTACATGAAGCTCTCTGGGCGTATCGAACTACGTTCAAAACGGCCACAAATACAACGCCGTATGCATTGGTATTCGACACAGAAGCGGTACTCCCCTCGAGATAGAGTTACCCTCTCTATGAGTGGCGGTTCACTACGAGCTAACAGACGAAGAAAATGCTCACCTTCGGCTTGAGGAGCTTGACGCCCTTGATGAAACCCGGCTCATGGCGTAACAAAACCTGGAGGCTTATAAAGCAAAGATGACGCGCTCATACGAGAGATTGACTAGGCCGAGAACATTCCGCCAAGGCGAACTCGTGCTAGTGGTCAAGAGACCTATGATCCCCAATCGTGCCAAACGGGGGAAATTCGAGCCGAACTATGAAGGCCCGTACATCATAGACAAAGTTTACCAGGGTGGAGCCTATCTACTCATGGACATGCATGGTGAAAGACCTTTCAAGACAATAAACGATCGCTTCCTGAAAAAAATTACGCCTGACGAGTCACGGCCTAGGTCAACAATAGATGATGACGCCTATGTCCGCCCGCTATCTTCCTAAGCCCAAACTCTATAAGTAGTAGCCGGCAAACAGATCGAAATGTCCTAAAACTAACGATGGACCGAAACGTCCTAAAACTAACGACGGACCGAAACGTCCTTAAACTAACAATGGACCACTATGTCCTAAAACTAGCTACGGACCGAAACGTCCTTAAACTAACGATAGACCACTATGTCCTAAAACTAGCTATTGACCGAAACGTCGTTAAACTACTACAAACCGCAGCATCTTAGGGCTGACGCGTTACCCAAAAAAAGGTACGTCCAGAAGCAAAATGGGCACGGATGAAAACCCGAAAGGGCTCCGTGAGTAAAAACAGCAGGATTACCGGCGAGTTTATGAAAACCCGAAAGGGTGCAATCTTGTTAAAAGGCACTTGCAAGGTCCTCTCGACCCTGTAAAGAGAAAATACCTGCGTGAGATCCTTACGACTCACAAGGGAGCAACACACTTAGGGATCCCCACGATTCTTAAGGAGAAATTATACTTACGAGATCCTCACGACTCGTAAGGAGAATTCCCCTTCGAGACCCTCACGGCTCATAGGATTCAAAAGCCTTAAGCTACAGGGATCTGAACTTGTTCTTAAGCCGTCATACACCCCGCTTCTGCCCTACAAGCGGTTCAATGCTGACCCTTGTATACAATCCACAGGCATGAATAAACGTTTCCCTAACAAAGTCCCATCAGTGACTAAGGATATGCTCGCACGGTGAATAGCCCTTGTAAGTCCTCTCGACTTATGAGGAGAAAACACTCTTATAAGATTCTTACGACTTATAAGAGACCATACACTTAGAAATCCTCACGATTCCTAAGGAGAAAATGCACCTACGAGATCCTCACGACTCGTAGGGAGAAATACCTTTATGAGACCCTTACGGTTCATAAAGTCAAAAAGCCTTAGTCAACAGGATCCTAACCCTATTTGCTAAACCACCTTTTTCCGACATCGACAAAGGCAAATGATGATTCACTCCTGGCAATATCTCAGTTGTAGCGATGCTGATACCTAAATCGGTATCAAATCCTAAAATCGCAAAGAAAAGTCAGCGAGCCACAAATGCATATGAAATAGCCGAAATGATGGGGCAACTTGCAACAAATCAGCAAGTAAAATATATGCATACAAAATAGCTGAAATGGTTGGGCAACTCGTAATAAAAAGCAGCGAGTAAAAAGAAAAAATAGCCGAAATGATTGGGGACTGCGAAAAATAGCCGAAATGATTGGGCACCGCGAAAAATAGCCGAAATGATTGGGTAATCGCGACTTTCGCGATATAAAAGCTGAAATGATAGAGCATCGCGGAAAGAAAAACATATAAGATGAAATTTTTTGCCCTAGATGTGAGATCGCATCTATCCCCGTATACAATTCAGGGGCACAAACAAAAAGGGAACCATACCTTCCCACCAGGCTCCATCAGAAAAAAAGCCAAATCTCGACGGTTCACAGACAACCTAGCGACTACCTCGGAGCCATGGCAAAGTCTCTGTTCCAAATCTCGACGGTTCACAGACAGCCTAGAGATCACCAACAGCGTTCCTTCTCATTCCAGCAGGATTCATACGCGACAATCAACCTTGGAGCCATGGAAAAGTCCCTGTTCCAAATCTCGACGGTTCACAGACAGCCTAGAGATCACCAACAGCGTTCTTCCTCATTCCAGCAGTATTCAGACACGACAATCAACCTTAGAGCCATGGCAAAGTCCCTGTTCCAAATCTCGACGGTTCACAGACAGCCTAGAGATCACCAACAGCGTTCCTTCTCATTCCAGCAGGATTCAGACGCGACAATCAACCTTGGAGCCATGGCAAAGTCCCTGTTCCAAATCTCGACGGTTCACAGACAACCGAGAGAGCACCTCCTGGTCCCGTAGAACACGGCTAATGTCAATCCTAGCCCTGTAGGAAACGCCCAGAGCAAATTCTGGTCCCGTAGAACACGGCTACAGTCAATCCTGACCCCGGGGGAAACACCCAGAGCACCTCCTGGCCCCATGGAACACGGTTAAAGTCAATCCTAATCCCGTGGAAAACAGCCAGAGCAAATCCTGATCCCGTAGAACATGGCTAAAGTCAATCCTGACCCCGTGGGAAACGGCCAGAGCAACCCCTGACACCGTGAAATGCGGATAAAGTCAACCCCTGACACCGTGAAATGCGGATAAAGTCAACCCCTCTTAGCCCCGTAGAACACAGCCAAAGTCAATCCTGACTCCGTGGGAAACAGCCAGAGTAAACCCTCGAACTCCCCGTCAAAGCAATGCTTTGACCCGGAAGCAGGTCAATTCATCGAACACTTATGAGTCCTCTCGACTTGTAAGGAGAAAAATTCTCCTGTGAGATCCGTACGACTCTCAAGAGAAAACGCACTTAGGAATCCTCACGATTCCTAAGGAGAAACCACACCTCCGAGATCCTCTCGACTCGTAGGGAGAAAAGTCTTTATGAGACCCTCACGACTCATAAAGTTGAAAAGTCTTAGGTGGCAGATCCTAACCCTGTCTCCCAAGCCATCATTGTCTCACAGAGAGGTCAAGATAGATTTTCTACAGGCCACACTCTCATAAGTCAAACACCGAAAAGAAAGGAAACAACCACTTACAAGTCCTCTCGACTCGTAAGCAAGAAAAACTCTCTTGTGAGATCCTTACGACTCTCAAGGGAAAATACACTTAGGAATCCTCACGATTCCTAAGGAGAAAATACACCTATGGGATCCTCTCGACCTGTAGAGAGACAATTCTTTATGAGACCCTCATGGCTCATAAAATTGAAAAGTCTTAGGCAGCAGACCTAAACCTGCTTCCTAAGCCATTGTTACCCTGCAAAGAGTCCAAGATGGACCGTCACTTACTATCTACAGGCCACACTTGCTAAAATCACATGGCAATGACACAGCAAAAAGAAGAAAGCAACAGTAGAACAAAAAATGTGTATCTTTTATTCAATGGAGTACAAGTTGAATCATATGAAAGAATAAAAAAAATGGATACATGTTATTCAAAGATTACAAGGGTTCAATCTATACAAAATAGCTACTGAAAAGGAGGCGTTTTCAATAAGTCAGTAAGTTGCTCGCGCACTCCTTTCAATTCCTTTTCATGGTCACCCGCTGCGGCCAGCTCCGCTTCGACTCGAGCCCTTTGCTGCAAGCATGATGAAACCTTCTCATCGATCTCCCGTTGGGCAGTTTCGTGACTCTGCGTAACCCGCTCAATGGAGTCGAGCTTCCGCCTTAATGCCAGCCCGTCCGAAATGCATCGCTGCAAATTGTCAAAGACGGCTCTCAGTTGCGCGGCATTCGCTTCAACTTGGGCACGCAACCGGGCAGATTCACCCGAAGCCTCCCCGCATTCCTTCTACCTCAAGGTCACTTCTTGTTCAAAAATGGTGGAGGAAGGACACGCTTTGCTCGACCCACGCAGCCCGCTGGGAGTTCAAAGCCAGAATCTCATGAGCAGGACGCCTAAGCTCAAGCTCATGCAGGCAGGCCTCAATCTTTCTGCAGTGGTTAACCCAAGACTTAACGACGCCTTCGTTATGGAAGTCCACAAGCGTCGCCAACATTGGATTAATCTCAGCAGCAAAATCTGCAGCGAATGTAGGGGCCTCCGCGTCAAGCTCCTCGATGTATTCACTCAATATACGTAGACTGGTCACAGCGCTTTTTGAAGATGGACGCCTAGAAAAGGGCCATGCCGGCATTATGATGTGAGACTCGAACGGAGCTGGAGTCGGTGTGACCGCTGCAAAACAAATCATAATCAGATGTCGGCTCAAGAAATAAAGAAAAATACACGAATAATAGAGTTTACTATACCGGCTGCAGCAAGGGGCAGAGCTGGGAGTACCGGTGGCGCGACGATACCCTCGTCCCCTCCTTCAATTTGTAAGGATACAAGTAATGCAAAGAAGAATTAGGAATGACATGGCTGCCCGTTAAAGAAAAGAAAAGACGTCGGTTAGAAAAGATACTCACCGGCACCAGCGAGCAGACTAATCTCCGACTGGAAGGAGAAGTGCGGGTTCAGCACCTGATACAGGTGATTAAAGAGAACTCCTGCAAGATCACGATGATACATGGTCAGTACACGGAAGATGTTGTCCCTAATTTAAATTAATCACAAACCCATACCTTCCAACATTCAAGAAGATATAAGAGGAGACGAAGGGGCAGCGACCGTCAGAGCGGCAGCTGGTGGTGCGTCTTCAGGTGGCACAACCTTAACGCTCACCACACCTACATTCGAAAGGAACAAAAAAGTCATCAGAATGGATTGCAAAAAACGAAAGGAATGCAGCGACCCGAGACCTACCAGACAGGTCATCAGCCAAAACGGTGACGGAAGCATCACCAAGCATCACGACTTCTTCGATCTCATTTGGGGGGATGTTTTCGCCGCCCGTAGCTTCGTCCCCTGATTCCACGAAAGCCGTCGTGACACTCGCAATGCCAGGCGATGGCAGGGAACCGCGGGCGGAAAGAGCGGCAATTGGAGCAGTCCCGGACTCCTAGGAAAGAGTAGCCGCTATGGGCTCAGTGGTTGCCGTCATCTTACCCGCCACCTCCTCACCAGGACTTGGCCCTACAGGGTAAGATATATGAGAATCTGAAGATCAAACTCTAACAAATGGACCCAGTGTTACGTTACCTTGGGACGGCTTTTCAATTGCTTCCCGAGCCGCGCGTACCGCCTGTCTATGAGCGGTAGACAGGGCGGCCGGAGCACCCTCTGAAGAAGGAGGGACAGGGGAAGCAGCGCTCGAGCCTGCACCTACGGCCAAGGCGGCATTACGTTCTCTTGTTGCACGCCTCCTGCGCTTCTTTTCCGCCTGGGCCGTGAGAGCTGATCTTCTTAGAACCTCCGTCAAGGAGACGTCATCGTCCATGCCAGGAGCTACCTCTGGAGTTGTTATGGCGTCCGTCATCGGTTGCTTAAGTGAAACCTCTTTTGACAATACTAGGGGAGCTGGGACTTCGGTAGCCGGCCTTGGAAGCGTCTCCGCACCACCCTGTGAAATCGGAACTGCACTCGAGATAACTTGAGTTGAGGTAGTCTCTGCAATAAGATAAAAAGGAAGGGTCAGATTACCCATAAGAAAAGGGAATGAAAACACAATAAGTCGAAATATACCGAGGCCCAAGGAAACGCGAAGCCTCTCTTCCTCTTCGAAAGTCTTGAGAGAAGCTGCGATAGCCTCTTCGGTGGAAGCGCCTGTTGAAAAATAAGTGTCAATCAAAGCATGATAAAAAAATGTAATGCAATGACAAAAAGATACAACTGAAGACTACCTGACCCAGCGAGGGTGATCAGTCCTGCTTTGTGGCTAGCTAGTCGCTCGGAAGCTGCGATGGCAGCCTCCAGATCAGTATCATCCAGCGCCATAAATAAACCCTCATTGGTCCCGTATTCGTTTAAGCCTTCGCTATAAGGAGCATGGGGCTCTTGGCCGAGTACAATGTCTGCAGAAAGAATCGACTTCTTCTTCTTCTTCTGCGAGCGAGTACCGGTCGCCGGTAACACGAGCTTGCGTTTAGCGGGCAACTTCGGGCGGCGAGTCCCAATTTCCGTTCCCACCCCTGACCCAAGAGACGCCGCAGCTACCACTTTTATAGGAGCACAAGGTTGGGGTAGCTCAGGCATATCACGTGGTACCACAGCCGCAGCAGCTTCCCTCAAAGGAGGACGGACAATGGTCTGTCGTTTCAAGGGAATGGTGAGGTTACCAGCCGGGGCGGTGCCCTTGCGATCAAGCAGCAATCGCTTTTCTTCTCTAATGACGGCACCCATCGAATGTTGATACCACGCCACATACACGTTCAGGGCCTTCGGAAAACAGCTCGGTTCACTGATGAAGAAGTTGGACCCTGTGTTTAGGCGTATAAAATGATGCAACGTGCTTCGTATATCATCTTCAGTAGCAACCGGTTCTACCAAGAAAGCCTCAAACGGGACGCCCTGATTATAGCTTAACTGTTGGGCAAAATGATGCGGGTTGTATCTCATGAACAACGCCGAATCATTCTGCCTAAATATGAGAAAGCCCGACCTGATGGAGTATAGATGAAGAATCTCCCGAGCTTTCAAGACAGAGGCCCCGTCTTTAAAAATGTCCTGCAATGGCAGCACCGTTTTCGCATATTCCTGGCCGACGTTCAGAATTTTATCAGTGAAGGACATGCTATCTCCAACCGTGCGCGGATGAAGGAGCAAACCCCTAGCTTCCCGCGGTATCGGATTTACAATGGATGTGTCGTCTAGCTGCATGATCCGAGGGAACTTACACCTGTCATAAAAGCAAGGCCTTCTGTGGATACCGAAGACGCCAAGCACGTGCAACTCGAGCCACGAGGTGAAGTAATGTATTGAGAAGTTTACAGGCTGCACCCTGGTTCAGTAGTGTCTGCTGCCAAGCTGAGGCCGTGATACAAATGGGCTAACCCAGCGATTCCGACGGCCAATTGCATCCGAGCAACCATTCGATGCGCTGGGTAGAAGACAGACGGCCTCATACGGCGAGGGTGCAACGGAAGCGCAAACCAGCTCAGCCATAACCCGAGAAACCCCAAAAAGAACATTTCTTCATCGATCCCAGGAGCTGCAAGCTTTGCAAAAGGGACGACCGGGGTGTCGGAAGAAAGAAACTCTTCTGATCCGCCTCCGCCGTTGGCAGGTTGCCCAAACCTAAGCCAAAAGGATCGTCAAGTTTGGCGAACTTCGCGTCTTCCTTCAATAGTACTTCCGAGCAGAGAAAACGAGCGATAAAATCCGTAAAATTAACCCCACGACCTATAGATTCGAGAAAAAGGTTCTCATAGATATTCAACACCTTTATCAAACTCGGGAATTGGTGTTGAATAGCGTTTTCCGGGGTAAGACCCATTACCACTAATTTGGTGGCAAAAATGTATTCATCCGAAGGAAGTAGCTCCTCGTAATGTTCTCACCTAACGGGTAAACGAGAGATCTCAGCAAATTCCTCCAAAGAAATGGAGACTTCTCGATCCAATAAGAGGAAGGTGTGGGTCGAAATGTTCCATTGCTCCAGAAATGCCTTGACGCACCACGTAGGACGTGTGGAATACTGGAACAAAGAAGCATAGATTGCAGGGTACAATCCGAGCCTTAGCAGCTGTGATTTCTTCGCCGGTAAAATGTATCGGGCCCACTGCAGATATCCGGCTGGGTGATATAGTGCCCTCTAAGTCAATTATTGGATCGCAGGTACGTGATTGCAATGATTGAGGGAGGACCTATACCGATATAAGTGTCTTACTCGAGATCATAGTATGCTATCTGGTTTGTCTTTATCATCGTATACATGCTTTAGTTCACTATTGCATGTTGATAGAGCCCATAGGATTCTTGCTTGACTACCAGCAGTATGATGGCGATCATATACGTGGGAGCTGGGGTCTGTAAGCACATCCTTAAAGTGTCCCTAGTCGTGGGAGTTTCGAGACAGGGCATCGATACTCCAGAGTAGACTAGTGTATACAGTCGAGACCCCGACGAGGGGCGGTGGCCGGTCTCACAAGCCATTGGTGTCAGTTGGTTCACCTAAGATGTATACAGGTGCTCATTGGGTTATGAGTACACCGGACAGGACTCGCCGGGAACATGCTAGTTGGTATTATATATATCGTCAGATAGCAGTTCCCTGGTGACATATGTACAGGTTAGTTTGTCGACCTGAGATCGTCATTTGTCTCGTGTGAGTTCCCACTGTGCTTAGATTACTACCCTACCGCGCTCAAAGGAGACGTGCAAACAGGTTTTAGTTGGGTACAGTCCCGAGCCACATGGAGGCAGTGAGCGGATCGTCGGGGATTCGTCTCTCCCGGTATTGGGGGTTGATGTCGCACAGTGCACGGGTGGCCATCACTAGAAATCCTCGGCCGAGGTAGTGGAGAATTACTGATTTGGATCAGTAGTTTTTCAGGGGGTGATGGGCTTCATACCGACACGAATTATCGCGTTATTATGGGTCTGACTTTATCCACCTCCCTAGACTCGATATGCGATACTCTTAGACGAACGGACCGGAATGTACGGATATTGTCACTGTCAGGCTCAGTAGGGTTTCTGGATGAGTTCGCTCGTCAGCTTCCCTTCCAATCAATACATAGGCAACCGTTACGTACAGCTTGTACCTCTGACGTGCTAGTGGTTATACCCAGTGCCAGTGTGTTGATGAGTCATTAGAGTCCCCCACAGACAGTTTCCCAAGTTCGGGCGAAACGTTGTAGAGGCCGTATGTGTTTATGGCAGGGTTCGGAAAATGCACGTGCGTTTACGCACGTGTCATATTTCGGGCAGATAATACTGGTGGGCTTTGGTTTAAGCCGGATCCGAGTATTATACTGTGTAGATATAATATCTTTGTCTCAGTTGCATTTGTATTCGGCCGTAATACAAATGCGGGTATGTTTATACTGTTACGGGGTTATCCTGAAATTCGTTTCAGGATCACTTTTGGAAGTTGCCAGTTTCCAGTTTTCTATCACCCGTCTTTAACATTCGGTTAAAGACGGATTTATCTTTTCTTGGGTGAGTCGTGTTTCTAGAAGATTCTAGATGGTGACTAGGATGATGAGGTGGCTTGTGAGTTATTAGTTCATTAATGGTTGCATTTAATTAGAGGATGACTAGGTTAATGCATCTTCTTTTGCATTAATGGTTTTTTGTGTGTCATCCTTTTCATTTAATGTTATAATAAGCTTCATATTCTTATGATCACCTCTTCCACTCCTACACTCACCCCCTCCTCACTTATAAGTGGTCGGCTCCTCTTGCTAGAAAATAATATGGTTGTTGATTTGGAAAAGATTATAGTTTTGGATTCATGGAAATTAGATAGCCTCATTTCTCATTTCACCCGATCCAAAAGGCAACTTCATTAACCGTTCGTCCATAGCTTTGGACGAAGCGAGACAAAGTGTTCTACTCATTCTCTACATCAATCTTGGTCGTCTCTTTTAGCAAACTTGATGATCGAGTTGCCTCGGTTCAGAGGCGGGAGCCCGTTTAAAGATCCGTCGACGTGGTGCCACCTGGACGAGAATACTGAAGATTCAGGAGATCGGAGCAGCCGCAACAAAGCATGGGATGATGGTTGAAGACCGAAGGACTCGGATCGTTCGGTATAACATTTCTACCCACTTTGTAGTTTGTTAGTTTAGCTTTAATGGCAGATCCGGGTGGTAGTATACGATAGCGCCAGCTAAAAAGTTTTTGTTCCGCATTTGGCGTCTGTTAGACAGCCGGGGCGCTACCGTGCACTTACAGTGGTATCAGAGCCTTACCATTAAGCTTTACTAACTTGTGCTAACGCGTTTAAAATATCGATCGAACAAAATTTTCAAAACTGCAATTTCCATGTTCTAAGTTTCTGTCGATTTTTAACAGGGTCTAAAAATTATTTTGAGTACTACAGAAAATTGAGCAGGCTTTTACTAGAATACTGGTGAAATTTGGTGGCCCAAATCAACAGTACTGCCGCGGATCCGCGGCCAAATCCGCGGCCCAACCCAGGGTTTGGCCGCGGATCCGCCGCCAGAGTGTGAGATTAAGGTACCAAATTTCTACAGTAGGTTCTACAGAGGAAATTGTGGTTTCTAGAAAATTTATTTTGGGCCCAGTTTTTATTACTGTAAAGCAGATATTCGTGGGGCCCACTTCGGGAAATTTTGTCGATCGAAATTTTAAACTTGTTAGTATACAGTACTTACTTTATATCTCCGACCGGGAATGTCATTCGAGCGGTAAATTGCGTCTAATTGCTATAGTTCTTTTAGACGGATTTGCGAACGTGACATTCGCGTTGATGTTCTGTGTTGTGCTGTAATATTGCGGATATGTCGTGGTGGATAGCAGTGTGCAATGGTAGTGCAGTTTGGATTTATTTGTACATTTGATATTGCGGGGCGAGCGTCCAACATGTGGACTGCCGTCACCGCCTGTTTGTATAATATTCTTTTGGGGCACGACCGGGCTGAGGTCGATGTACCCGTTGTACATATTTTTATTTCTATACTAGGTTTACCCCGCGACGGAGTGCACGGATAGCGGGGTTCTAGAGGGCAACGGGTCCGTATCTCATGGATTTGAGAGGCAGAAGGGCCTCACTCTAGAATTGGCAGACTATTCGCCGCACTCATAGGGGGTACAGGTTGACCCAAGGAGGGGTGCTCAAGTTACCGGATTCCGTGAAGTGCCGGGTGGTCCATTCATTTTGCTGTAGGAGGCTGTCTCGCTTCAGGTTTTGGCGGGTAACTTGCCGCACCCGTAGGGGTCTAGGTTTCATTGCACAGGCTATCCACACGACCAGGGGAACGTCAGGTTTTAGTTGCGGCTCTGTGAAACCCGGGAATCCCAGATTATATGTATTGTTCTGTGATGCTTATTACTTTTCTTTAATGTTGCATATTATCACGCCTGGAGCGATTATTGTATATTGGTATATATACTATTAGATGTTGTATATGTTTTACACCCGCGCTAGTCCAGTCCCCGCTCTGTCGTTAGTTAAGTAACCTAACGGGTGATGACGGGACCCAGTGGCGAATGCGGATGGTATATACGTACATTATATTTTTCGTTCTTTTCTGGTGTGATTGATTGATGGGACTGCATTGATTCTTATCAATGCAAGGATAAAACAAACCTATATTTGATGTTGTTGGAACACATTTTAAAAGGTGTTATTACAAAGATGTTTCCTTTTGTTTTGCATAGCGGTATTCAGTTGGAATATCCTACACCTCATTCGACGAGGCAAGGGCCGAGATCCCATCACCGGGAGTGACCCCTTAGGCAGAAGTTTACGTCAGGGTAATAACTTCACTATAGTCGATTACAAGTTGCTATGCATAGCGGTATTCAGTTAGAATATCCTGCACCTCATTCCACGAGGAAAGAGCCGAGATCCCTTCATCGGGAGTGACCTCTTTAGCAAAAGGTTTTCGCCACTATATTTTTATAAAAAGCTATCAGGTTCCTTCAGCGAGATCAAGTTCATTACGTTAAAGGTTTTTCGCCAAAAACCAGCCGTAGCCCTCCGTCGTATCTTATGGATGGTCAGTAGTATTCAAGCTATGTTTGTTGGCTTTCGTCAAGGCATAGTGCTTGGTAGCTGCTGGGGTATTCATTTGTAGCATAGATAGATGTGTTGGTTTGGGACAGTCGTATTACCTTGTTGGCTTTCGTCAAGGGTATGTACGGGTGGGTTCAAATTAACCTGGATAATGACGGGCAAAACTTGACATGTGACTTATGATTTGTTGGCTTTCGTCATGGTCATAAGTGCATGGGGCAAAAATCATATCGGGAGTTTCTAATGAAACTGAACTTTCCAGGCATGCGCATACCTTCTGGAGTGTGATAACTTGAGTGGCTTCCATCGAGTTATCATGCGATGAGAGTTGGATCCCGATTCCCACTGATGAGTTAGTTTAATCTTCGGGTGATCCCGACTAATTCTTCTTTCAGGTTTGGAGGAGAATTTGAGATTACAGTGGGAGGTTTCCTGATTAGATAAAGTGATAACCATTCTGATCTAGGTTAGAGTGCACGCAGAGTGTTTCTTTTCTCTCTCTTTTTGGCAGCCACCTTTGACCGACCCTAGACTATGACTCAGTGACCAAGTTGACCGAACCTTCTTAAAATACTGGCTTTTGGATTGTCTATAGTTGCATAAGTCATTGCCGCTCCTTCTTTTACCCTTTGCATTTCTCAGAACACCCCGTATTACTACGGACATCCACTTCCATTGGATAGATCCATCGTATGGTTATATACGAACTCGGAGGGACTTCTTCGAGGATGGATCCAGGTTCAGGAGAAATAGAATTGGTTTATTCAGTTGTCTTTTATTATCACCTTCTCTCAGATTGCGAGGGCTCCTTAGTTTAGGAGAGTACACCTATTACGCTTATTGGATAGTCTTATTCCAAACCATAGGCTGGTGCCGAAAGGTAGGGAATGAAGAAAACCAATTAGCCTAAGTAAGGTGTGCAGAAGGTAATATGTAAAGACAAGATAAAGGGATTAGAAAGAGGGCAAAGTAAAATTGCGACTGTTATCATTCACGACCAAACCGCGTACTTCATCGCCACTCCTATTTCACCTTTAATAGAATAAGGTATTATTCAGTTGTCTTTTATCATCACATTCTCTCAAGTTTCGAGTACTCCTAGGATTAGGAGAGTACACCCATTATGCTTACTGGATAGTTTTCTTCCAAACCATAGGCTGGTGCCGAACGGTAGGGAAGGAAGAAAACCATTTAGCCTAACGTTGGTGTACAGAAGGTAATGAATAAAGACAAATAAAGGGATTTGGAGAGATGGCAATAAAATATACGGTTAAAGTCATGAATTGGATTATGGAAGAGGCATTACTATGAATACCAGGATATCCCTACGAAACATTTTCATGTTTCAATGCATTGTTAAAGGAAAACTGATTTCCCGATTAGATACTTACTCCAGGATATGTATTTACCAGGTTTTATTCTCTTATCTGTATGGTTTTACAGATGATGAGTGGGAGTAGGTTATTGGGAATAAGGTGATCATCCTCATTATATCGGAATTCGTTGTAATTGGTGATATTTGAGAAAGTCGCCTGAGTTTTTGCCAGACGGCATGTATTTGGTTTTGAATATCCGTTGTTGTGCACCAATTTCAAAATGATATATCTGTACGTTTATTTTTATAAAGTGAGATATAACTTTTTGAGATTATGTCCATGACATTTACCTATATCAGATACGATTGGGTAAGGAGCATTGAACAACGGAGTAGTTCTTAACCATAAGTACAGTTTTCAACCTACGACACACGGGTTTTGAGTTATTCAACTTAGCAGACTTATACAGAGTATTGTATGTTGTCCAGTGTCCATCAGGACAAAGGGGTAGGTCCTCGTACTATGTTCTGTTTACTTATGACTTCTCTAGTTTTTAGACAAGTGTTTCGTAGAAATACAAGGTCTAAGTTTTGAGAAGTTGTGGGTATAAGAATAAAGTAGAGAACCAAGTGTCACAAGTATCGGGATTCTTCAAAGAGATCGAAGATGTAGATTCTTGTGATTGGTATTCAGATGATAGTAATGTTTTTTGAGAAACTTGTTTCTCCTTCAGGTTACTCATAGTTGGATGTATTCCTAAGTTGAGTAATGCTGATTAGTCTCTCACCATTAAGTTGATATGCACTGGAGACAGCTGCATGATTAGAATCTGGTTCCAATTAAATAAGTGCCAATGTTTCTATATTGGATATAGAATGGATCATATCTTAACGATGTTAAGGTACAGGAAGTTGTCCAGCTTATGCTTAAAACCAGACACTGGATAACTCAAGGCACGTTTCTGTAATGGCAGTTTGTGGGTTGACCCTGGCTTTGACGAGGGTTGATTTTCTACCATCTGGAAGATCAATAGTGATATTGTTCTTGACTCGCCACAGTTTTAGTAAAATGGATTTTTTCAGAAAACGATAGTGGGAGTATGGTAGAACTGGAAGTGATTCCAGAACCGCAAACGGTTACGGAAAATTTAATAGGACCTATATATTCAATCAGGTTTGACATTCCATTAGCCACTCCGCAGATATGGTGGATAACCCCAGACACCCGAGAGGTACTAAGGTAGCCTCAAGGACGGTGACAGGGAGGTTCTTGTTTACCCAGACTTGACACTACTGTTGTTCCCGACTATGAGACCCGGCAGGAGGATAAGTATAGCGTCGTTCTAAACTAGCTTTAAAAGTGGACGTAAATATTATTCTGCCAGAAGGTCATCGTAGTCAGTGGGAGCAGCGGAAGTATAGTGGGCAAGTAGCTTATGTCTATTTATAGACTTAAGCAGATATAGCAGAGAAAGGTCATCTAATTTTGATATGACATTCATGGCTTTGACTTCATCAGAATAGGGGATAGATCTGTTAAGAAGGTAGTAGAGTGTGATGTCCTAGTATTTGGATGACATACACAGAGTAGGAAGTAAAATTCCTAAACTACGATCGGTTGTACTGTGGTCGTCACACAGTTGTTTCTCCACAAAGGACATGGATATAATATCAGACATTCTGGTTACTAGATCTATGGTTTTAGATCTAGAATTGGGTAGTTTCCCAATTTGGGTACTTTGACCGTATTCTAAAGGTATTTATAATAGATGACTCCTGGCATGGTGGTGTACCTGCAGATGATGGAGTCACCCTCTCTAAAGGTTTCTTACTGACTAAAGGGGAGAGGGATGTGCATGATTGGCAGATCACTTGCTTAGGCAATTGAGTCAATCGTGAGATGTCAAGTACCACACCAGATGTTGTTTATGCACTAGATGAGATAAGTATACATTAATCCAATCCTGGAGAAACATTAGGAAGCGGTTTTAGAACATGAATGGATGTTCTATGGATTTGATAATGGCAGCCTCCTTGAGGAGACGGTTATCATTCCAGGCTTCCAATGTGACCTGGATGACAGAGTGATTGTCGAGTTATAGTTTTCCCTCTGACGAGGGACAGTATTATGGACAGGTGGTCCAAGAGGATACTGTGGGAGGCATGGTGCTGGATACTGATTAGGTTCAGTGATCACTACAGTCTAAGAAGTTTGGATTTGAAGTTCATTTATGAACTAGGTCCCATCAGATATCCAGACATATTCTAAGACAGGTATTACTCGATTCGGGAGATGGCTTTCTCCGCGAACTTGAGATTAATCGAGACATAGAAAGAAACATCAGGGCGGATCCACTCACTGAAACTATGAGTATGCGATATCGCAATAATAGCCTTAAGTGCAAGTGGGAGATTGTTGGATATAGTGCCCTCTAAGTCAATTATTGGATCGCAGGTACGTGATTGCAATGATTGAGGGAGGACCTATACTGATATAAGTGTCTTACTCGAGATGATAGTGTAAGTCCACGTTACCTCTCCCGGTACTTACGGGCTTGCGGAAATGATGAAAAACGATTTTTCAAGAGGTGGTAACATGGACTCAAAATACGGATCTTTGTTAAACAACTACCTAACAACCTAACTTGAGATTTACCTACTCGGTTAGGGGGTTATACCTTTCTTGAACTCCTTCGTCTTCAACTCTTTGCGGTGTACGGATCGGCTTCACCTCGTCGTCTCCTTGCGCCGAAGATGGATCCACCTGAAAGCTTCTACCTTTGGCTTCTTCTTCGAACTTGAAGAAACTAGAACACTTGGTTTGCTAAACCTTGTGAACTAGGATGAGTAGAGAAGTGATATGGGTTTTCTTTTATCTCTAAGGCAATGTTTCTCAACTCATGAGAGGGAATTGCCTTGAGCTAGAGAGAGAGCAAGAGGAAGAGCAAGAGGGAGAGTTCAAGCAAGAGAGAGAAAGCAAATGAGAGAATGAGTAAGTCTTTTGCCATCCAAGCTCTCATAATCCAAAACCATCATAACAAATAATAGTAATCAAGTATTATGTGATGGTTCAAGTCAAAATGGCTATATCATTTCATGCACTCATTTTGCAAAAAGAAACAAGCAAGCAAAAGTCTTTGCCATGAAATGATAGCCATTGTCATGATGATGGTCAACTAGTCCAACCTAGTCAACCGGTCAACAAAGTCAACAAGTCAACAAAGTCAACCCCTCAACAACCATGTCACTATAATACTTAATTAATATTATTGTTAATCATATTTCATATTCTCATTAGGGTTTAGCAAAAAGTCAATAGTCAACAGTCAACAGTCAACAACCCCAATGAGAATCCTCTGCCTCTGTCTCTCTGTCAACTGTGCATACACACCCGCATCCGCGTTCCGAGGAACACGAATACAAACGAGATAAAACCAATCCCAAAACGTACACTAGGATCTGGCTTAAACCAAAGCCCGCTAGTGTTAACTGTCCGGACACTAAACGTGCACAAGTGCACGGATGTGACCGAACCCTGTCGCAAAACCATGCGACCTGTCGCAAAACCATGCGACCTCTACTCTTTTGCCTAAAGGCGAATAGCTTTCTGTGTGGGACTCTAAAGACTCGACACTACGCTGGCAGTGGGTTTAACCACAGACCGCAAGCGGCACTAGCTGTGCGTAACGGTCCCCAGGTAGATGCCGACAAGAAGACGGACGAGGTGAAACCCATCTGAACTCCTACTGAGCCTGAATGTGACAATCTCCATACAGTCCGGTCTGTTCATCTGATAACATCGCATGGCGGGCCTAGGGGCGGTAAACGTCAGTCCCCTAATAGCGGTACAAGTCGTGTCGGAGTGTAGCCCAGAACACCCTGAGATAACACTGGAAACCTACCAGTATATCTCGCTTGCCCTGGCCAGGGACTACTTGTATAATGGCTCTCCTAGACACAGCGCGATGTCAACCCCCAATACCGGGAGAGACGAATCCTGTCTAACCGTCACTGCCTCCAAGTGCTTCGGGACTGCACCGAACTACTACCTGTTTGCACGACTCTTTTGAGCCGTGGTAGGGTAGTAATCAAAGTACAGTGGGAACACACTCGAGGCGAAGTGACAGTGTCAAGTCAGCGGACTAAGCTGTACTCATGTCACCTGGGAACTGATAAGTGACGATAGGTATAGTACCAACCAACAGTTCCCAACGAGTCCTGTCCAGTGTACTCGTAACCTAACGAGCACCCGCATACTATCTCAAGTACGACATACTGACGGCTGTGGGACAGACCGTCTCCCACACTGGGATGAGAAGCGCATACGTTAGTCTACTCCGGAGTATCGATGCCCTGTCTCGATAGTCCTACGACTAGGGACCTGCATAAGGATGTGCTTGTGGATTACCCAGCCCCCACTAGTGTGACTGCCATCACAACGCTGGTAATCAAGCAAAGATCCTAAGGGCTCCACTAATGTGTATAGGTGATATACTAAAATAAACACATGTACACATTAAAGTAGAAACAAACCAAGTAGCATACTACTATATTGAGCAAGATTGTCTATACAAGGTGAATATCCCAAGCTTCCATTAAGTAATATACAAACTAGTATGATACAGTAATGGCCTCTAGGGTATATACACTAACAGATAGTATGCTATCTGGTTTGTCTTTATCATCGTATACATGCTTTAGTTCACTATTGCATGTTGATAGAGCCCATAGGATTCTTGCTTGACTACCAGCAGTATGATGGCGATCATATACGTGGGAGCTGGGGTCTGTAAGCACATCCTTAAAGTGTCCCTAGTCGTGGGAGTTTCGAGACAGGGCATCGATACTCCAGAGTAGACTAGTGTATACAGTCGAGACCCCGACGAGGGGCAGCGGCCGGTCTCACAAGCCATTAGTGTCAGTAGGTTCACCTAAGATGTATACAGGTGCTCATTGGGTTATGAGTACACCGGACAGGACTCGCCGGGAACATGCTAATTGGTATTATATATATCGTCGGATAGCAGTTCCCTGGTGACATGTGTACAGGTTAGTTTGTCGACCTAAGATCGTCATTTGTCTCGTGTGAGTTCCCACTGTGCTTAGATTACTACCCTACTACGCTCAAAGGAGACGTGCAAACAGGTTTTAATTGGATACAGTCCCGAGCCACATGGAGGCAGTGAGCGGATCGTAGGGGATTCGTCTCTTCCGGTATTGGGAGTTGATGTTGCACAGTGCATAGGTGGCCATCACTAGAAATCCTCGGCCGAGGTAGTGGAGAATTACTGATTTGGATCAGTAGTTTCTCAGGAGGTGATGGGCTTCATACCGACACGAATTATCGCGTTATTAGGGGTCTGACTTTATCCACCCCCCTAGACTCGATATGCGATACTCTTAGACGAACGGACCGGACTGTACGGATATTGTCACTGTCAGGCTCAGTAGGGTTTCTAGATGAGTTCGCTTGTCAGCTTCCCTTCCAATCAATACATAGGCAACCGTTACGTACAGCTTGTACCTCTGACGTGCTAGTGGTTATACCCAGTGCCAGTGTGTTGATGAGTCATTAGAGTCCCCCACAGACAGTTTCTCAAGTTCGGGCGAAACGTTGTAGAGGCCGTATGTGTTTATGGCAGGGTTCGGAAAATGCACGTGCGTTTACGCACGTGTCATATTTCGGGCAGATAATACTGGTGGGCTTTGGTTTAAGCCGGATCCGAGTATTATACTGTGTAGATATAATATCTTTGTCTCAGTTGCATTTGTATTCGGTCGTAATACAAATGCGGGTATGTTTATACTGTTACGGGGTTATCCTGAAATTCGTTTCAGGATCACTTTTGGAAGTTGCCAGTTTCCAGTTTTCTATCATCCGTCTTTAACATTCGGTTAAAGACGGATTTATCTTTTCTTGGGTGAGTCGTGTTTCTAGAAGATTCTAGATAGTGACTAGGATGATGAGGTGGCTTGTGAGTTATTAGTTCATTAATGGTTGCATTTAATGAGAGGATGACTAGGTTAATGCATCTTCTTTTGCTTTAATGGTTTTTTGTGTGTCATCATTTTCATTTAATGTTATGATAAGCTTCATATTCTTATGATCACCTCTTCCACTCCTACACTCACCCCTTCCTCACTTATAAGTGGCCGGCCCCTCTTGCTAGAAAATAATATGGTTGTTGATTTGGAAAAGATTATAGTTTTGGATTCATGGAAATTAGATAGCCTCATTTCTCATTTCACCCGATCCAAAAGGCAACTTCATTAACCGTTCGTCCATAGCTTTGGAAGAAGCGAGACAAAGTGTTCTACTCATTCTCTACATCAATCTTGGTCATCTCTTTTAGCAAACTTGATGATCGAGTTGCCTCGGTTCAGAGGCGGGAGCCCGTTTAAAGATCCGTCGACGTGGTGCCACCTGGACGAGAAGACTGAAGATTCAGGAGATCGAAGCAGCCGCAACAAAGCGTGGGATGATGGTTGAAGACCGAAGGACTCGGATCGTTCGGTATAACATTTCTACCCACTTTGTAGTTTGTTAGTTTAGCTTTAATGGCAGATCCGGGTGGTAGTATACGATAGCGCCAGCTAAAAAGTTTTTGTTCCGCATTTGGCGTATGTTAGACGGCCAGGGCGCTACCGTGCACTTACAGTTAGTCCTATGTTGTATGGCTGTCCCCAAGGGCGCGACTCGCCCTGACATATGCGCCGCCCTAGTGTGTCCAAAGCAACCGGCGGCTGCACGGGTATTGCGGCCATAGAAGGCCTAAGGAGACCCTCTGAAGTCCAATTCACCTCCTCCACAGTATAGTTTATCGGGGGTGCATCTGCATAAGGTATCGCCGAAATAGGATCCGAAGGTGTCACGCAAGAAAAACTCCGATGACCTTTGATGATTTGGTTGTATCATGTTCCCCATAAATGGAGATTCTTCCGCTCTGGGTCGTGATCCTTGATCAGTGCAAAGACTTCTCTGTCCACGGACGCTTCGGGGAATCCGCCTTCCGAACGAACGAACAGGAAGGAAGTGTCGAAAGACATAGTACCTGCGCAGAAAAGAATAAATTTTCAGCCGCCAATACTACAGTTTAAGTTCTATCATTAGGTACTTTAAATCTGTACCGCACTGCAATGCAGTGAAAAGGGACCAAAAGGGACCCACATAATCTAGATGACAGTTCATCATTAATAAAACAGTCTCATCATTTGATGAGATTGTCATTAAATGAGGAAATCCTCAAAAGATTCTCGTTCAATGAGAACCCCTCGGGCCAAGGAGTAAATCTCCCCTTGAGAGCAGCGCTCTGTGACAAAGTGACATCTGTCAACTATAATGATGATAGGAATAAAAATTCCTCAAGAGCCTTGCTCTGTAAAAATAATGGAATAACCCATCAGAAAAATTGAAGTAAAGTTTATAATGAATTAAAATTTTGAGATCTTCAAGATCTATGAACAAACTCTAAGAGTTATTTATGAAAGATGAATAAATCTACATGATTTGAAAAGAGCAAAGCTCTGTTAATGGGTTAAGAAACCCCAGGAAAGATCTCTTTAGATCTATGATTTCAAGAGAGCAAAGCTCTGTTAATAAAACCCTAAAATAGGGTTTTCTTTAGATCGAAGATCTATGAAGAGCAAAGCTCTGTTAATAGGGGAAACCCTAGATTATTAAATAATCCTTTAAAAGATTTAATATTTACCTAAATTTTGACAAAGTTCTGTCCTTAAGAAACTTCTTAAAACAAAGAGCTATGCTATAAAAGAGAATTAATTCTCAGGAAAAAACAAGGAAGAAGATGAACAGAAATCATCTCAAGGGCCAAGGGTCCTATTTATAGGCACTGAGATGCCGTTTCAACTTCTAAGTTGATCTAAGAGCGCAGATGCTGCTACCACTACACTCACGTGTGGGCCACGTGAGCGCAATAGTGGGGAGCATTTGTTTCCCCCAATCAGAGCAAACCTCTGTTCAAATTTCAAATTTTAAAATGAAGCAACGCTTCATAGAAGCACCAAGTGCGCTGTGCCCCAAGTAGCGCACCACGTGCAAAGCACGTGTGCGCTAGCGCTAAGAGCGCTGCACTCTAAGCAGCACACCACGTCCAAAGCACGCATGCGCTAGCGCTAAGAGCGCTGCACTCTAAGCAGCGCACCATATGCAAAGCACGCGTGCGCTAGCGCTAGAACTAAATGTTCTCCACCATTACATCAAAGATCCAACGAACATGATTAAAAATCATCAATTAAGCAGAATAAAATTCTGTTAAGGAGAGATTCCTCAATATATTTCCAAACAAAAAGATTGTGCTCTGTAAATCAGAGCACCGTTGGATCAATGATCCGAAGGTGATTAAAAATCACCAAAATTACAGAATAAATTCTATATGGAGAAAGATTTTCTAATCTTGTTAAAAATAAGAAAATTGCCTTCTGTAAATCAGAAGCCCTTGGATCAAAGATCCAACGATGGGGAAATCCCCAAATCAATTGGAGAAAAGATCTCCTTAATCGATTGAACAAATTAGCTCGCCCTATATAAAGGCCCCAAGACTTCAAGTCTCAGAGATAGAGAAAGATATAGAGAAACAAATAGAGGAACCCCCCCATAAGTTTTGAGAAATCTCAGAAAGAAGAGCAAGCTCTCAGAAGAAGAAGATTTTCTTCAAGGTAAAAAGAACAGAAAGGCGAAATCGTCTCATATAAAAAGAAGAATTTACTTCTTTTTCTAAGATCATAGATCTATAAGACCAAGGTATTTCACAAGGAGATCAAAGGATCTCATCATAAAAAAATAAGAAGAAGAACATAATTCTTCTCACAGATCATAGATCTATAAGACTAAGGTCTTTTACGAAAAGAGATCATGAACATCTCATTACAAAGAAGGGGGGAGAATAATTCAATTCTCTTAGGATCACAGATCCATAATGGCAAAGCCTTCACCAAAATAAGAGATTGAAACATTTCCTATAAAATAAGAACTTTGTTCTTAGAACCTTGAGACAAAATCTCTTATAAACGAGAATTTATTTCTCAGATCATAAAGCTGATCAAATAACGCTTTGCGCTCATAAACTAGAGCTTTGCGCTCTTGGACTGGCGTTCAACGCCAAGCGCACCACGTGCTCCTCACGTGTGCGCCACTTAACAGATAGCGCTTTGCGCTCTTGGACTGGCGCTCAGCGCCAAGCGCACCACGTGCTCCTCATGTGTGCGCCACTTAACAGATAGAGCTTTGCGCTCTTGGACTGGTGCTCAGCGCCAAGCGCGCCACGTGCTTCTCACATGTGCGCTACCCAGCAGAAGCGCTCTGCGCTCTTTAACTGGCGCAAAGCACCAAGCGTGCCACGTGCTCTTCACGTGTGCGCTAAAAGAACATAAATTGTTCTATAAATAAAGCCCAGGTCTATGATGAATGCTCAACATTCGGTAAAAGACAAAAATATTGTAAGAACTCAAATCAATACTCAGCATTGTCAAATGTTTAACATTTAACTGAGTGGGCCGAGTCCAAGTTGGCAATAAACCCCTCACTCAGATTAATTGAGCTCATAGGCTCATAAATCTCAGATCTTAGTCCCAATTGGACTACAGATCTCCCAACCAAAATTGGTTCAAGGGTACATCTCTGCACTCTTCTGATATATGTCGTTGTAATCCTTCAACGTCTTCAGAGAGGTGACGGGTCCCGAGAACCAAACATTTCTTGGAATGTGGGGTCCTTAAACCCATGGACTATGATGTCCTTAACCTTGGACTGTGGGGTCCTTAAACTCATGGACTATGATGTCCTTCACCTCGGACTGTGGGGTCCTTAAACCCATGGACTATGATGTCCTTAACTTTAGATTGTGGGGTCCTTAAACGCATAGACTATGATGTCCTTCACCTCGGACTGTGGGGTCCTTAAACCCATGGACTATGATGTCCTTAACCTTGGACTTTAGGGTCCTTAAACCCATGGACTATGATGTCCTTAACCTCGGACTATGGGGTCCTTAAACCCATGGACTATGATGTCCTTAACATTGGACTGTGGGGTCCTTAAACCCATGGACTATGATGTCCTTAACCTTGGACCGTAATGTCCCTAAACTAATGGACTGCAATGTCCCTAAACTAAACAATAGAGCCCAAATGCTCTTTTGTTGGATCTAAACGATCCCGTTAAGTTGATCTTAGTCTAAAATTAGACTAACGTATCCTTAACAAATGTTTAAGTTGATCTTAGTCTCAAATGAGACTAACGTATCCTTAAACCCAACCCCAAACCCAAATCTAAGAAGATACGGATTTGGACTAATCCACGCACTACGGACGACCATATAAATTAGTCTCTGTATACAATCCACGGGCAACCAAAAACAAAACAAATACCCACGACACAAAGTGACCATCTGGAGAAGGAGAAAGTGGTTACCGCGATGCGGTAGCGTAATTAACTGCAGGGGCTTACGCCTGCAGGGAAGAGCGTCCCCACAATCAAAAATCCTTCACAATGAGGGGGAATCTAACGAAGTCTACTACATCGGCCGCATCCGTGTAAACTTTCGATACATGGTTCCATAAATCAACTTGGCATTTTCGGAGAGGTGGACGGATAACACCAAATAGCATCTGCCCTCGAAGTTCAGGCAGGACGTCCCAACGTCCCGGTCGCGTCCTTCATCGGGGAACAGCACCCACTTCTCTGGCTCCCCGATACTCAAGAGATTAGTCCCGCTTAAACCTATATTTACTAGGGTCCTTAGGTTAATTTATAGAACTTGAGGGGGTTTTATGTAAAAATACTTTTGTATAATTTTCAAAATACACCCCAAGTGTTTATTTATCGTCTTTAGAATTGTAATAAATGCAGATTTTATATTTGTGACATTTCTAATGAGAATAACCTAATTTTCATAATATATGGTATTAAATTGTAATATTGAACTTGTATGGAATTCATGGTATTTTAATGTAAAGTGATTCTTGTGATTTTTAGAAAAAAATTGGAATATTTATATTATTAAAAAATAGATATTTTAATGATACATATATATATATATATATATAAATTTTAATATATATTATAATTCTAGAAATCTTATTTTCTTAAGATTTTCGTATTTTAAATCTTTCGAGACCGAATGCTCCTTGCGGAGGTCTGTATCTCACACTACTAAGCCCAGGGACGTACGATAATCTACACCATCCCAGTCGGGTTCCCCAAAATGGGTTGTAGCGGCGCTTTGCAAAGATTTGTTTAAAAATACTAAATCTTTTAGAAAACAGTTTTAATAGTAATGGTATTTATTTGAAATGTTTCATTTTCCCGTATTCTATGTTCCCGAAAGGTATTGTGCTATGTTGCATATGAGTGTTGTGAGGAGGTAGGTCATTAACTCGTGATCTACTTAAAGGTATAGCAAGTTTGTGATGTTTAAATGTTGAAATGAAACTATATAGTATTTTAGTGAAAAATTACGGTAAAAGTTACAATATGAATTAGATTGTCATGAAACTTGTTCAACATATTTATTAGTGTTTAATAGTCAACATGTAAGAGTTTTGTGTGATTGTATTTAAGAAAAGGTTGGATATTAGAAAGAACCGAATTGGAAATTGGATTAACTTCGATTCCGTCAGGTTTTGGAATTTCGTATTTTTAGAACAAGAATAGAGAAGAGGGAGGGGGACTTATGGGTTTAGCTTAGAGAGGAGAGGGAGAGGGAGTGGACGTAGCTTCCGGTGCATCGTTTCGTTGCCGAGAACTCCTAGGGTTGTCGCCGGAAAAATCGCCGGAGCTTCTCCTTTCGCTACTTCAAAAGTACACTAGGGTTCTAGGAAATTTCTTGAGAGTTTTGCTTAGAATTTTGGAGTGAGGGAGTAGTGTTTAGGGGTTGTATTTATAGGGTTAGGCTAGGGTTAGGGTTTGGTGAAGGGTTGTATAAGAAAAATTGTATTAAATTGTAATCAAATGTATTAAAACATAGTAATTAGGGTTTTAAGGAGTCTCTGGTACTGGTCTAAGTAATTAAACTATGCAGGTGTATAGGGGAAACCAAAAGCCACATCTTTCATGTAGGGGACTCGGCGGTCCGGCCGAGTCCGGCCGGCAGCGCCGGCCCTAGTCGGCCGAGTCGCCGGCCGACTCGGCCGATTCCAGTCGAGTCCGGTGGTCAGAAAGTGCCTTGTCGCTTCATCGTCCCTCTGGTACAGTTAGTTTTCAGGGTGTAGTGGGGGTTTTTGTGAGATATGCACGTGTAAACCCTTGGTATTCTAAAAATCTAAAATAAAACAATATTAAAAAATAGCGTGGGGTATGGGATTTGAACTCTAGTGACTTGGTTCAGTAGTGCAAGGTCTTACCAATGAGCTACAAGCTCTTGCTTGCTATTAATTAGCAAAACAAATATTTAACTTGTACTCAGGCAAAAGCACCCCTTTCTTTAAATTTTGAAAAAAAAAATCTACAGAAAGTTGTATAGAAAATTTAGGGTTGTTACAGTCTGTGTTGGACGTTTCCCCGAGACGGAGTGTCTGTATGCGACATTTCCCTGGCACAGAGTGTCGCTGGTCGACTTGTCCCCGAGGCGGAGTGTTTGTTTGACGTTTCCCCGGTACGGAGTATCGCTGGTTGACGTGTCCCCGGCACGGAGTGTCTGTGTTGGACGTTTCCCCAAGACGGAGTGTCTGACGTTTCCCCGACACGGAGTGTCGCTGGTCGACTTGTCCCCGAGGCGGAGTGTCTGTTTGACGTTTCTCCGGTATGGAATGTCTGTTTGTTTTTGACGTAGAGGTTGTTTGTTGACTTGATTCCGAGTCGGAGCATAATTCCAATGGGGAGGTCGTTGCTGCCCTTTTTGCGACTTGGACGGTCGGTGTTTGATTTGATTTGCTCTGCTCCTTGCGGTGTCAGGGTTGAAGTTGACTCGCTGATTTGATATGATTTGGGTTGACATCAGTATCGCCACACTGGAATATGGTACCAGGAGCAAATCATCATTTGCCATGAGAGGATTTGGGGATTTTGGTTTTGGTTCGGCATCAGCACCGCTTACACTGGAATATGGTACCAGGAGAGAATCATCATTTGCCATGAAGGGATTTCTCTCGTTCCCAGTTTAATAACTTAGGAGTCATCTGTTCCCAGTTTAACGACTTAGGGGTCATCTGTTCCCAATTTAACGACTTAAAGGTCATATGTTCCCAGTTTAAAGACTTAGGGGTCTTTTGGATCGATTTGGAATTTTGAGGTTAGGGTCGGCATCAGCGTTGCTAACACTAAAGCACAGGTTCCAGGAGCAATTCATCATTTGCATTTCCCTATTGGGGAGCGATGGCTTAGGAGACAGATTTAGGTCCCTATCACCTAAGACTTTTCAATTTTATGAGCCGTAAGGATCCCATAAAAGCATTTTCTCCCTACGAGTCGAAAGGATCTCGTAGGTATACTTTCTCCTTAGGAGTCATGGGACTCCCAAGTGTGTTTTTCCTTCGTGGGCCGTAAGGATCCCACGAAGGTGTTTTCTTACGAGTCGAGAGGATCTCGTAAGTTTGTTCTCCTCATGTATCGTGAGGACACATGAGTGGGTCTTCCTAAATGGAGCATAATTCCAAGGGCGGAGAACGGCCGCTGGACTGGTAATTGTGGTGGGGTATAGGTATGATGAGAATTAATTGAGACCGTGGATTGTATACGGTAGTCAGTTCGGGGACCAACCGTAGGGTAGAAAGAATTTTGGGATTTTTTTGGCGTCTGCATCGCTGCACTGGAATATGGTACCAGGAGTGACTCATCATTCGCCATTTAGAGGTTTGGATCTTGGTTGGCGTCTGTATCGCTGCACTGGAATATGGTACCATGAGCGACTCATCATTTGCCGTTGGGATTTGGATTTTGGTTGGCGTCTGCATCGCTGCACTGGAATATGGTACCAGGAGGCATCGCTGCACTGGAATATGGTACCAGGAGCGACTCATCATTCGCCGTTGGGATATGGATTTTGGTTGGGCTGCACTGGAATATGGTACCAGGAGCGACTCATCATTCGCCATTGGGGAACTTGGATTTTGGTTGGCGTCTGCATTGCTGCACTGGAATATGGTACCAGGAGCGACTCATCACTCGCCATTGAGGAACTTGGATTTTGGTTGGCATCTGCATCGTTGCACTGGAATATGGTACCAGGAGCGACTCATCATTCGCCATTTTTTTTACCGCAATTGCTCTATCATTTCAGCTTTTCTCATCACGAAGGTCGTGATTGCCCTATCATTTCGGCTATTTATTCGCGGTTACCCCATCATTTCGGCTTTATTTTTCATCTTTATTTTACTCACTGATTTTTATTGCGAGTTGCCCCATCATTTCGGGTTTTTTTAATTTATTTTTATTTGCACGTTATTTTTTTTATTTACACACACATATTTTTTTTTTACATTCTCAGTTTAACGACTTAGGGGTCGTTTATTCCCAGTTTAACGACATGGTGGTCCGCTCTTTTTAGAGAAAGGCAAATGTCTGAGAGAATCAGGTTCCCGAAGGACTTCGGTCTCCATTTGTATGAAATTGGCGGTCGCAGCTTGACTGTTTGTTAACATGCCTTTAGACAGTTCTATCTCTCCTGCTTTGTATTGTTTTTCGACCCAATTTTTGAAGATGCAACAGTTTTCAATAGTGTGCCCTAGAACTCGATGGTATGGGCAAAAATTGGGATGATCGATCCTGCTCGCTTCACTTAGCCTTTTTGGTTCTGGTAGCCGCAAGCCATTCTTCAAAGCATCTTTGAAAATTTTGTGGACCTTGTCCTTTCTGAAAGAATAGACCTTATTTTTTCTTTCCTCCAAAGTTGGCTCTCGAGATTTGTTAGTCTTTGCTCCGCCCGCTCTCTGCTTATTTAGAGAATCGGTGTTGTTGGAACTTTCGTTTTTCTGGTTGTCGTCCCTCCGATGTCTCGGTCTGTTTGTGAATTGGGGATTCTAAGTGGACTCGGGCTTTGAACATTCCAATATTTGAACTTTCTTGGTCAGCTCTTAGAATGTTTTGAGGCCTGCGGTGCACAGGAAAGGTTTCATCCAGTCGTTCAAATTTTCTATAAGAAAACTGACGGATTGGTCTTGCTCCAACGATGGTTCACATTTGATAGAGATATTGCGCCATCGGGCTATAAAATCCATGTTACTTTCGTTGTTCTTTGGCTTGGTCCTTACGAGGTCGGCAATGGTGATTTTATTGCTAACACTCATGAACCTTTGCTTGAACATGGATTCTATTTGAGCGAACGTCGTGATCGAGTCATCCGGTATGCTTGCATACCAATCGAAAGCAACATCGGTCAAGCTATTGACAAACTGGCAGAGAAGGAGCGCATCATTGCCCCCAGTGTTTGCATATGATGCTTTTGTTAGTTATGTATATGCCCTAGAGGCCATTGTTGTACATATGATGTATATTATAATGGATGCTTGGATATATATAGAGAGGACTTTCTTGCTCTTCATGATAGTATGCTATTTGGTTTCTCTTTATCTTAACATGTTGACTTATATTAGTTTACTGTCTTACTCTCACATGTTGATAAAGCCCTTAGGATATGTACTCGACTACTAGGACTATGATGAGATCCTGGAGAGAGTCACTAGACAGTTGTGAAGAACATTTTCAAGTACTTGCGAAGGACTAAAGAGATGTTCTTGGTGTATGGTAATGGAGAACTCCAGGTGGAGTCCTTTACCGATTCCAGCTTCCAGAGTGATAAGGACGACTCTAAGTCGCACTCGGGATTTGTCTTTACCCTCAATGGAGGGGCGGTATGTTGGAAGAGTTCTAAACAGGATACCGTTGCAGACTCGACGATGGAGGCTGAATACATCGCTGCCAACGATGCTGCCAAAGAGGCTGTCTGGATAAGGCTCTATCATGTATGCGATGCTATGTACCAGACCTGATATAGCATACTCACTAAGTGTAGTGAGTCGGTATCAAGCAGATCCTGGAGAGAGTCACTAGACAGTTGTGAAGAACATTTTCAAGTACTTGCGAAGGACTAAAGAGATGTTCTTGGTGTATGGTAATGGAGAACTCCAGGTGGAGTCCTTTACCGATTCCAGCTTCCAGAGTGATAAGGACGACTCTAAGTCGCACTCGGGATTTGTCTTTACCCTCAATGGAGGAGCGGTATGTTGGAAGAGTTCTAAACAGGATACCGTTGCAGACTCGACGATGGAGGCTGAATACATCGCTGCCAACGATGCTGCCAAAGAGGCTGTCTGGATAAAGAAGTTCATTAGTGAACTTGGTGTGGTTCCGTCCATTAAGCATCCAATACCTTTGTATTATGATAACAATGGAACTGTCGCTTTGGCCAAGGAACCCAGATCCCATCAGAAGTCCAGACATATTCTGAGGCGGTATCACCTGATCAGGGAGATAGTTGATCGCCGGGAGATCGAGGTCAGGAGAGTAGATACGAAGGACAACACTGCGGATCCACTCATGAAGGCCATTCCCCAGATACAGTTTGAGAGATTATTCGGGATGCAATGTATGAGATACTACAGCAGCTGGCCTTAGTGCAAGTGGGAGATTGTTAGTTATGTATATGCCCTAGAGGCCATTGTTGTACATATGATGTATATTATAATGGATACTTGGATATATATAGAGAGCGCTTTCTTGCTCGTCATGATAGTATGCTATTTGGTTTCTCTTTATCTTAACATGTTGACTTATATTAGTTTACTGTCTTACTCTCACATGTTGATAAAGCCCTTAGGATATGTACTCGACTACTGGGACTATGATGAGATCATACTAATGAGGCCAGAGTAGTCGATGAGTACATCCTATAACTATTCTTAGTCGAGGGTGTATCGAGACAGGGCATCGATACACCAGAGTAGACTAGCGTATACGCATCTTGACCCATATGATGGGCGATGGATGATCCTATATCCATTGGTGTTTTGACATCAGAGATGGTGTACGGGTGCTCAGTGGAGACTGGGTACACTAGACGGACTCGTCGAGAACTCCCAGATGGTATTATACCTCACGTCAGATGGCAGTTCTCCGGTGACACCGGTATACGGTAGTCTGTAGACCCGAGATCGTCATAGAGTCTTGTGTAATTCCCACTGTGCTTTGATTTCCACCTTACCACGTCCAAGAGGGCGTGCAAAATGGTGGCTTTTGGGTGCAGTCCCGAATCACATTGAGGCAATGAGCGATAGGAGGGAATTCGTCTCTTCCGGTATAGGGAGTTGATGTTGTGCTGTGTTCGATTGGCTATAACTGGAAGTCCCTGAACAGGGCTGATATGGAGATTTACTGGTAAGTATTACCAGTAGTTTCTCGACCCGTTATGAGCCTCACATCGACACGACTTATCGGTTACTGGGGTCTGACGTATACCACCCCTAGGCTAGATATTCAACATATCAGACGAAGAGACCGGACTATACGGGAGTGTTACTGATTGGATTCACAGGAGATGTACAGGATTGCTTGTTGATCTTCTGATCGCTCAATACCTGGGTGGCTGTTACGTTTAGCTGACCGCTTGTAGCTTGTGGGTGTTTGATATGATCATCACCTGCTACCAGCGTATTGACGATTCTTTAAAGTCCTACACAGAGGTTTCTTGACTCAGGCAAAACGGAGTAGGGGCACATATGTGATATGTGCAGGACCGAGGATAATACGATATGAGATACCGTATTATATTCTCGCGATATTTTGATATGAGCCGGATCATCGGATCAAGTGTTGATTCGATGAATCGGTACATAATATATTAGTCGGTTATATTCGATATAGCCGGATTGTCGGATCAAGTGTTGATTCGATAATTTAATGTATAAATATATATATGATATATTACTTTACATTATCTAATATTGGCTCGCTTTATTGATTCATTTTCTCACCGGATAATACATTGATATATATGCGATATATGTTAATTGTATTATTTTCTTTTGTTACAAAATATATTATATATGTGATATATAATATTGTAACATGTTATAATTACTAATGCAACATGATTAGTGGAGATTAAACATGGTTAGGGTTTGATTTGGGTTAGTTCTTTCATGAACCTTCTAGAAGGTTTTCTTTTGTTTCTTGCAAAGATATTATGATGGATATTTTGTGAGATATTTTCTTTGACCCAAACCACACCCTTAACCCTAGTTAAATCTCTACATTGGTTAGCCTTGTCATAATTGACCATGGTTGCATTTTGTAATCATATAATCTTTTCATTATTCATCACAAAAGGGATTATTCATTTTTTTTGATATTCTTCTTCTTCTTCCTTGAGCTTTGAAAAAGCTTTCTAGGTTTTCATTTTGTAATGAATTAGAGTGAGAATTTGATAATAAAAGAGTGCATAAATCCTACTTAATCATCTTCATCTAATCTAGCCAATTAGATTAGGGTGTTCACCTCATTAGTGAGAAAGAGCTTGAGTTAAGGAATTTCGAGGTAGATCATCGGAGAAAAGGAAGACTACAAGCAAGCATGGATCATTCGGGTTGTGGAACCTCTCTTGAGTCCGGAAGATCGTGGATCGCGGCGAAGGGACTTCTACTCGGAGCTTATGAAGCGAAGGAGCGGACTACAAAGGTTGCAATCTCTCACTCTTAGTTGTAAAGATATTTACTTGCATGGTAAACCCTAATTATCTAGCAAAGATCCTAGCTTTAGGTTGTTCGGCACGTCTAAATTTTAAATCGGGCATGGTTGATGCCTTATAGACCCTTGTATGAGTGCCTAAGAACCCTACAGTGGTATCAGAGCCTAGCTGGAGCATTAAGCGACGTGTATACGAAATTAAAACTCCTATCGAACCCCGGAACATCGAAATTGACCCCTCTCTGGAAATTTTGTAAAAATGTGATTTTTCTGCATTAAAAATACTCAAAAATATCAGCAGGGAAATATAAGCATTACTATGGAAAACGAGGCAGTAATTCATACGAACAGCCGCGGAACCGCGGCAATACCATGCTTGCGCCGCGGATCCGCGGCCGTACAGGAGAATTATGCTTTGTTTTTGGCACAGTAATATCCGTAGGTGCTTGTATATGATTCTGGGTGATTTTGAAAAACCTGCGTAGCCCTCCGTCATTTCAGATAGAGACTAGTTAGTATTCGTGCTGCGTTTGTTGACCTTAGCCAAGGCGTGGTGTACGGTAGCTAATTAGTTTTATCTGCTAAAACATGAGATGTGATTAAGTTAGGGTAGTCGTACGACTTTGTTGAACTTAGCCAAGGGTCGTACTGGTGGGTGTAATTCAATCGGGAAATGACGGGTTGAACTTGGCTAGCACTTATGATTTGTTGACCTTAGCCAAGGTCATAAATTGCTAGGGGCAAAAGCATTATTGGGAATTTCAAGTATTGAAATTTGCAATGAGATTGCATACCTCTTATGAGATAGTTGGATCCCGATACCCACTGCGAGTAAGAGTTACTCCTGGAAGAATTTTACACAGGACAATTAGCCGATCAAGTAGGTGTCTAGAAAGGTGTTAACGGGGTTATGCCTCTGGGAAAACGAGGTTTATTTTAATTAGGTCCGTGCGAAAGCACGGGGAACCTCCCTCAAGTACCGACACTGATCTGGCTGAAAGATTGACGAAATTGTAGGGTGTAATTAATCCCGACTAATCTTACCTTTTAGGGTTTGAAGGAAGATTTGATAAAAACAGTGGGAGACATCCTAATTAGATAAGATAATAACCAATCTAATCTTGCAAGAGCATACGCTAAAGTGTTTTCTTCTCTCTCTCTCCAGGTAGCGACCATGTCAGGCCATAATCAAGATAATAATATGGATGTATTTACTGAACCCGCTTATTATACTAAGCAGGGGATCGTTGGTCCCGTTCTTTCTTATAAGAGTTATAAGACTGAACATGAAACAGGAGAATATCTGGATTCTCACGCCGCCCAAACAAAGAACGTGCATGCTGATGCATCTTTTTCGGGTGTGTTAGTTATTGAGAACTGTTTCTCAGTTCACCCTACGTCCTGGGTATTAGATACCGGATCAGGATCCCACATATGTAATTGTTACGTGGGCTACGTAAAGGTAGAGAACTGGGAAAAGGTGATCATTCCGTACAAGTAGGGAATGGTGCAAATATTGCAGCCAAAGCAGTTGGCGAATATCACCTTGTATTACCAAGTAGTAATACACTGATTCTGAATGAGTGCTATTATATACCGAACATGATGTGCAACATTATATCAGTTTCTTTATTAAGTAAAGAAGGATATAATTTTGTAGTACAGGATAATGTTATGAACATCTTCCTAGATCAAAAGTTGATTGGATCAGGCTCGTTACATAATGGCATATTCATTCTCAATCAAAATACAGTCCTTAATATACAAACACACACACAAAAGGAAGAGTTCAGAAATAAACGAATCCTTCTTGGGCATTGTAGACTTGGTCATATCAATGCGACACGGCTAGCTAAGTTACATAAGGATGGATATTTGAATCCGTTCGAATTATCATCTTATGATACTTGCCATTCATGTCTCAAAGGTAAAATGAAAAAAACTCCGTTTAGTGGACACGGAGTAAGAGTTACGGAACTCTTAGGACTGGTACATAGTGATGTATGCGGTTCCATGTCTACACACGCCAGGAATGGTTCTTCCTACTTCATTACATTCACTGACGATCTCTCAAGATACGGACATGTGTTCCTGAACACAAGTCTGAAGCTTTTGAGAAATTCAGAGAATATAAGCACGAAATAGAGAACCAAACGGGCAAAAGTATTAAGATTCTTCGATCTGATCGAGGAGGTGAATACTTAAGTAATGAGTTCCTAGATTATCTAAAAGAGAATGGGATTCTCTCTCAGCATACTCCTCCTTATACACCACGGCACAACGGTGTATCGGAGTGGAGGAATCGCACTCTATTAGATATGGTGCGCTCTATGATGAGCACTACTGAGTTGCCTATTTTCTTCTGGGGGTATGCGCTTGAGACAGCCATATACCTATTGAATAGAGTTCCAACCAAATCTGTGCCTACTACTCCATATGAGATATGGAATGGGAAGAGACCTGTTTACCCCAATCAGAGCAAAGCTCTGTTCAAATTCTGAGGCGGGAGATAAAGCAACACTTCATCTTTGCCCAATCAGAGCAAAGCTCTGTTGAAATTCAAAATTCAAAAATTCTGAAGCAACGCTTCAAGTCTCGGGCGCAACGCGCCACATGTCAGGCGCTGATACGTCAGCGCAGCGTCCAAGAAGGCGCACCCAATCAGAGCAAAGCTCTATTAAAGGAAGCAACGTTTCGGTTGCGCAGGCACTGCGCTGTGCGACACGTGTCGGTACAGATGCGCTAGCGCAGTAGCGCTGCGCTTTACGCTGCGCGACACGTGTCGGCGCAGATGCGCTAGCGCAGTTGCGCTGCGCTGTATGCTGCGCGACACGTGTCACGCGCTGGGGCATCTGCGCCAAACAGAATTAAAATTTTAAGAAATCTTTTCTGTTCTTATTAAAACAAGAAGATTTTCTTCTGCAAAGCAGAAGCCCTTGGATCAAAGATCCAATGGTGGGGAAAATTCCCCAAATCATTTATAGAAAGATCTCTTTAACAAATTTAACTAATTTATGGGCACTATAAAAAGGACCCTAGGCCTCAATTAAAAGGCATGAACATCTTTCTAAAAAAAAAAGAAGGAGAGAAAAGAACTCTGAGAAACTCCTCAAGAATAAAAAAGGTAAAAACCTTTAGAAAAAAAGAGAAAGTTCTCTTAGGAACAGATCATAGATCTAAAAACAAGATCAATGATCTTTAATAAAAATAAAATAAAAATAGTGCTTTGCACTTTTCATGAACCTTTGGTTCTCTGAGATAAGAAAAACAAGAAAAAACTTATTCTTCTTTGATCTAAACTAGATCAAGAAATCAAATAGTGCTTTGCACTTCTGTTCTTGAATCTAAAAGATTCTTAGTGCTTTGCACTTGCAAACTGCGCTGTTGCGCTCTTGGGAGCGCGCCACGTGTCAGCAGCGCAACAGCGCAGCGCGCTAGCGCAACGCACTGCACTGTTGCGCTTGCGCTTATCAGAGCGTGCCACGTGTCAGCAGCGCAACAGCGCAGCGCACTAGCGCAGCGCACTGCACTGTTGCGCTTGCGCTCACCGGAGCATGACACGTGTCTTCACCACAAGCGCTTGCGCTCAGTGAGTGGCGCAAAGCGCCTAACAAATGCAATGCAGGGCCAAGCCCAATTAAAAGACCAAACAGGCCTAATTAAATTGATGCTCTGCATCATTTATAAATTGGCAAAGCCCAAACAAAAATAATAAAATGCTATGCAGATGCCTTGCAGAGCCCAAAATAAATTGATGCTCTGCATCTTTTATGGGCAGAGCCCAAACAAGAAAGTAGAAGTAATGCAATGCATTATTTAAGTGTGGGCAAAGCCCTAGCATAGGTCTAATGGACTAAAAATAAATAAAATGTTGAACATTTTCAACTGGACTTAGCCCAATTCTGGCCGTAAGTCCGTAAATTAAATTGAACTGAGCACAAATGCTCTCTTAAATCAATTTATATCCGGTTCGAGGGTACATCTCCGAACTCCTTTGACATCCATCGTTGTAATTCCTCAACGACGTCAAAGAGGTGACGGGTCCCAACGACCACACATCAATACGGACTGCAGGGTCCTTAAACTCGTGGACCGAGATGTCCTTAAACTAATATTGGAACGAGATGTCCTTAAACTAATATTGGACCGAAACGTCCCTAAACTAATATTGGACCGAAACGTCCCTAAACTAATGGTGGACCACCACGTCCCTAAACTGGAACATGGACCACTACGTCTCTAAACTGGAACAATAGAGCTCCCAAATGCTCTTTTGCCGGATCTAAACGGTCCCGTTTAAGTTGATCTTAGCCCCAAATACGGCTAATGTATCCTTAAACATTTAAATGGACTATAAAACTCCAAATCAACTTTGGTTCAAGGGTACATCTCTGAACTCCTCTGACATCTGCCGTTGTAATCCTTCAACGACGTTAGAGAAGTGACGAGTCCCGATGGCCAGATATTAAATGGATTATCACGTTAAATTGATCTTAGTCTCAAACAGGACTATTGTATCCTTAACGAACGTTTAAGTTGATCTTAGCCGCAACGCGACTAATGCATCCTTAAACTAAAAACACCAAACCCAAATCTAAGTAAATACGGATTTGGACTAGTCCACGTCCTACGGGCGACGGCATTATTCAGTCTCCGTATACAATCCATGGGCAACCACAAACAAAACAAACACACACGACACGAAGTGAAATTCTGGAGAAGGAGAAAGTTGTTACCGCGATGCGGTAGCGTAATTAACTGCAGGGGCTTGCGCCTGCAGGGAAGAGCGTCCCCACAATCAAAAACCCCTCAAGCGAGGGGGAATCTGGCGAAGTCTGCTACATCGGCCGCATCCGTCTGAACCTCCGATACACGGTGCCATAAATCAACTTGGCATCTTCGGAGAGATGGACGGATAAAACCAAATAGCATCTGCCCCGAATCTCAGCGTCAGGACATCGCGGTCCTGTGCGCCGCCATTCGGAGGGGAACAGATTCTGGCACGCCCGGTGGGACCTCTTCCTCTTTCCACTCCACACTTCATGTGTCGTCTTCGCGAATCAATCGCGGTTTGTTAAATGGTTGCCTTCGGATTTCAAGTTACTAAGATTTGGTCTTTTGCCTGGCGCAGAACTTAAGATTCAATGGCCTCTAATTGCACCAACTGCTCGAAGTGCCAATGCAACAGACGCTCCACCTCATCAGGAGGTGTAGCATATGGGCCCCAAGCGGCTTCCTTCCTCGCTCTGCCGGTAGACCAGGTGACCCAAACCACCACTGGCCTGTTCTTCGGGACCATGATCCCACCTACAAGCTTCTCTGAGCCAATACCTGCACCGGAAGTGAACAAGAAGTCGGTCTTCGACCGGCTCACTGCTACGACAACCCCCGTCAACGGGTCGCCCACTACCAAACCGACAGCCTCTGTTTTCACCAGGCTAAATCAGAACTCTAAATTGGCTGTCCCAAGGAAAGTAATAACTGCTGCTCCAGAAGTCGTCAAGGCGGCTTCCCCTATCAAAGAGTCAGTCTTTTCAAGACTGACGATTCCTGCTCCTGCCCTTGCCCGAGGATCTGTCTTCGACAGGTTAAATATCATCCCTCAAAGGACAACCTCAGTCTTTGAGAGGTTAACACCAGCGACGCCTCGTTCAGGCAGGGGGCAAAAAGAAGCTGTCTCTATCTCCGAGCCAGTCCCAACAGCTCGTCATGCTCGACGTCGCCATTGGCGACGAGTGAGGAAGGCAGGGGGCAACTCCCCCTCAGGGCTAACTCCACCAGCTCCAGAGGTGGAAGTCAACGCTGCTGTTCCAACTGGGAACAGCTTTGAACTACTGAGGAAGGTACGTAAGAACTCTCCAACCGCTACACTGAAAAGATCTCCTCCACTTGCGGAGAGAGTTCCGGAAACGAAGCAAGAACAGCCCCCTCAACGGCTGTCCTCAAAAATATACAAGGTTTGGCATAGGGTTCAAGACTCCGTGATTGACCCAGGTCACTCTCATCACCAGAAAAAGGCGAAGGTGGAAAAAGACAAGGACTGCCTTATTAAATAGCAGGGGACAGCAGCTGCAAGGCTGCCCCCTTCACCGGTTCCTTCAACCTCAATGGCCCACAAAAGAAGGAGGCCAGAGAAAACTCCCGCGTCAGCGGCAAAAGTTAAAAATGGTGAACCTAAACGCCCCAAGTCAGGGGGCATAACAGTTCATACGGTTTATATGGCATCGGGAAAAGAAGATAGCCACATATCAACAGGTCATAGACCGCACACGAGGTCAGTGACCAAGGCTCAGGAGCAGCAGCAGAAGCTCCAAGAGATGATGAACGCTATGGCCGCACTTACAGGGCCAAAAGAAACCCCTGAAACATCCTCGGACGAGCGTCAAGAACAAGAAACGGATGCAGAATTCCTTCGTCGCGTACTAGAGAAGAAGGATAAAGAAGCTGCGGAGCAGGCAGCCAACATAAAGAAAATGGCCCTCCTGTTCCAGGATATGGTGGGTATGATGATTCAACAAGATCCACCTGCTGAAGATCCCCTGATCATCCTTGAAGACGATAGGGGAGAGACGTCGAATCCTCCACCAGCTCTGTCCACAGCTAAAGAGGATACAATCTCCAAAGCTGATTTGGATGAGTACATCGCCCAACAAATACGGGTTCATCATGCAACCGAAACAGCCGGCCAGGTCGTGAAAACGGGGAGGCCATATCCGAGTTGGTACGATCAAATCAAGTACCCGCCAGGTTATACGATTCCCAAGTTCCATGTCTACAAGGGGACGGGCAATCCTCATCAGCATGTTGCTCAGTTCAGGGCACTCTGCGGCAACACCGGCGGTGACGACAAGCTGTTGCTTCGCCAGTTTGTTGGAAGCTTATCAGATACGGCGTTTGAATGGTACTCTGAGCTCCCGAACGACTCTATTAAAACCTTCGCGGAGATGGAGCTGTTGTTTACTCAGCGTTTTGCAAGCGCCAGTGAACGTACCCCGATGACAGCACTGATTAACGCCAGGGTAAAACCCGGCGAGACGTGGGTTCAGTACGCTATACGATGGTGGAACTTATGGTCAAAGTGTGAGCAGCGCATTGAAGAAGCTCCCGCGGTGGGTATGTTTGTGGGAACCCTCGATCCACAAGCAACCATATCGCAGTTTATGATGTTTTTCAAGCCGACTACCTTCCAGGTCTTGATTGACAAACTAGCGCAAATGGATCAAATGGGCCATAAACCCCCTCTTCCAAGGCCAGACACCCGAAATGACAAAGGGAAGGGAAAAACGATCGTCGTCGCTAATGCTCAACAACAACTGAGCGACTCGAAGCCGGTTGCTCGTCAAAATAATACGCGACCGTACGTGCCCCTTGAGGATAGGATGGGACGTCCTTATTCCTTTCCCCGCGATAAAACGAGGAGGTTATTCGAGCTGGCGTTGTGCAACAGACTCATAAATTTGCCGGATCCAAAACGTCTGTTGCAACCAAGTGACGTCAACGAGCCCAACTACTGTCCTTATCATCGAGTACTAGGCCATCCGATCGAAGATTGCTACGTTTTCAAAAATTGGCTTGAAAACCAGTACCGACAGGGCAAGTTCGCGTTATCTGACAAATGGAAGGTGAATCCCCCGCAGCCCCACACCTCTAAGGGGACGAATACGCCGGGGGCAACATGCTCCGTCTTTGAAGAAGCTCCTTGGGAGGTTGTATTATCAGCCAAGACAAAGAGGATGCTAAACGATCTTCAGACATGTCCAGCGGTCAAGTGGAAGAATCCGTTGGAACCGCAGGTCATTGAAGGGATGTTGAAGCCACGTCCAACTCCAAAGACCGATGGTGGCGGTCCAAGCACTTGCAGCCAGCCGTCAAAATCTTCGAAAAAGAAGAAGAAGAAATCTAAGAAGCCCGTGAAGCCTGGCGGCAAACACACGGACTTACAAAAGCAAATTGACGCGTTGGAAGAATACAACCAAAAGGCGCGGACTCCCATTACATTTCAAGAGTTCCTCAATCATGTCTTTCAAGAAGAAGATGAAGGAGAAAGTTCATCGGATGAATCCGAGGAATATGTGGCGAGCTGTCATATGATTTCCCATTCGATCACGAACGATGAGGAGACTCCTTGCACTGAGAAGCTGGGGACAGATCCTGAACCAAAAGTCCTGGGGCCACCAGATGAAGTAATCGACGCATTCCTTAATGAAGCTCGGTTGAAAAGTAAAGCTGATCGGGAGCGCGAGGCGGCTATATTTGAAAGGGCCAAGCGCCAGCGACTTGATGAAGGAGCTGAGACGATCCCGGTGGAGCTAAACACCTCCGCTACCGACAAAAGCCAATTCAAGATGAGAAAGAAGTTTGCTAAGGCCATATCAATGGGCATGAAGCTACCATCCTCCAAAGAAGAAATTACCGGTGAAGCGAAACTGCACCCGTCTTATTGCTTATATCATCAAAAGATTTCGCACCCCACTCAAGAGTGCAAAGCTTTCGATAGATGGTGGTAAGGATACGTTGCTCATCGACAACACTTTAAGCGGGAAAAGCGTAAAGCTCGTCGAGAGCAAAGAAATATGACCGAAAGGCTTAAAAGAACTGCTGGCGATTGTTGCATGGTTAACACCGGTAGATCACAAGTGCCCACATTCGGGAGTGATTCTGATGAAGAACTAGAACTTCCCCCTCTCTTTAAAGAGTCCGATTCGAGAAAAGAAGAAGAACCGAAGATTTGCGAAAATATCCGGCTACGTAATCGCACGCTGCCCGAAAAGAACCTCGGACCCTCGAACAGGAAAGGTAAAGGGAAAGAAAAGGTCTCTGAAGATATCATCTTAGATGACCAAGTAGTGGAAGAGCTAGCTGCCAAAGACCCACCAAAGAATAATAAGGTGGATTACAACGTATTGGCACATCTGAGGAAGCTGCCCTCACAGCTCAGCATTCTTGACACCCTTTTGCTATCAAAAGAGGCGAGAGATTCGTTGATTAAGGCGCTCCAAGACCCAGAACAATTCCAAGCATGCCTGGCCGAGGAAAAGATGAAGGATGAATTGGAGGAGGTGCACACGGCCGATATTACTTTTGGCGATGAAGACCTTCTACTTGGGACGTGCGAACACAATCGCCATCTCTATGTCTCGGGATACTGCCATGATATAAAGATAGGCAAAATCCTGATCGATAACGGGTCGTCTGTTAACCTACTCAACGTGCGGGTGTTGAAGGAAATCTGCATGAGCGTCCAGCACCTTGCTCGGGACAAGATCACCATCTCCGGGTTCGACTCCCAATCGTCAAAGACTCTTGGATCTGTGATACTGACACTACGCTTCGGGCTACTCGTCACGGACATTAAGTTCCACGTCATAGACGCCAAGACATGCTACAACGCTTTGCTCGGCCGACCATGGTTACACGAGTACCACATCATCCCTTCTACACAACATCAGTGTATGAAGTATTTTAAGGATGGTTTCGAGTATACCGTGACGGGAGAACAGAACCCTTTCTCTGTGAACGAGGTCCGCAAATACGAAGATGCCAAATACTTCTTACCGGATTTCGAAGACACGGAGAAGTGTCACAAGCCGGAGAATAAAACTAACGCTACCATCCCTGTCTTCGGCAGTGATACTGAGGAAGAAGAGGAGATGGTTTATTCGGATCCGCCCCAACACAACAAGCCGGGACCATCGGCTCCTACATTGATCTTTGGCAGCGACTCGGAAGATGAAGTCCATGCCGTATTCTCTGCTCGACCTTTAATACAAATGTCCGCTGACGAAGAGCAAAGCCTGCAAGTCGCCATCGTGCCGCCTGAGCATCATAAAGAACTGGATGCACTTAATATCTACAGTGTAGAAGAGCTGCGGACATTCTATATCCCTCCCAAACGAGGAAGCGAAAAAGCAATTCTATTTTACCGCTCTGAAGAAACCAAGGTGAAAAAAGAAATCTGGCATGGCGCGGATCCTGCGCTCGACAGGCTTCAGCCTATCCGTCTTCCCAGATATTATACTGAGGGTTTGAAGAAGCCGCTGAAACACCAGGGGATATCCTTCAAACAGACCGTTAGAGAGGCCAAATTCTATGACGGGGTCTGGAACGTTCCCGGGACTCAACGCAAACTGCCTAGTGGGAGAATGGAAACAAAAGGGCTTGGATACATCCGGTCAAAGAAACGAGAGTTACTACCCGGCTGCTACGTCGTGTATGACCTTGATAAAGAAGCGGATACTCAATGGGAGGACGCTAATCCTAAGCCAGTGAAAGTTCCAGATGCAAAGGAACCCAGTCCGTCGTTCGAGGAACAAATGGACAAACTTATAAAGAAAGCTGGTCAAAAAGTCCGAGATGATCACAACCGCGAGACGGCCATCTACGAGAAAGCCAAGACGCAACGCCTTCTCCAACAGGCCGTAAAGGATGAAAATGCCGCTCCTTGTCAACCTGTTATAAAGAAGGCTCAGCGCAAAAGCATAAATAAGTCGAAAGGCCAAAAAGGCGCTCAACAGCAACAAAGCAGGGTTAAGAAGCCACGCAAACGGGAGGTGAGCGTTATTGATCTATCCCTCATGAAGAAAATGAGTCGAGCATACTCTTTTCCTCGGGATAAGATGAGGAGGATATTTGAGCTTGCTCTAAAACATCAGATGCTCACACTGCCGGAGTCCAAGCACCCCGAACAAGCAAGCGAAGTCTCTGACCCAAACTATTGCTCTTACCATCGAGTAATAGGGCACCCGCTCGAAGACTGCTTCACCTTTAAGAATTGGGTCGAAGATCAGTACCAGCTTGGCAAGTTCGCTCTGTCTGACAACTGGAAGGTAACGCCGCCACAGAAGCACGAGCCCAAGGCCACGAAAGAAAAACCGGTTCCACATTGGGATTGGAAGCGAATTCGCACCTGTCACATGATTACAATATTAAAAGAAGAGCCCGAGGACATAGATGAGCTCCCTTGGTGCTTCGAAAACAGCAGCGACGAGATAATCTCAGAATTCCCACCAGCGCCAAAAGAGCTGGAAGATGGAATCCATACCACTGCAGATAACCTCAAGAAGATTGAGTTGGGGACGGCAAACGATCCACGGCCGACATTCATCAGCGAGTTACTATCTGAAGAAAGGGTAACTGCGTTAAAGGATGTGCTTCTGCAGCATAGAGATTGCTTCGCATGGAACTATTCCGAAATGCCGGGACTAGATCCAGAAATTGCTGTACACAGATTGGCGATATCCCCGGACATCAAGCCAGTCAAACAGGCACCAAGAAGAATGTGGCTCGAGCTTGAAATGAGTATCAATGCTGAAGTCAAAAAGCTGATCGACTCTGGCTTCATCCAGGAGGTTCAATATCCGGATTGGATCGCCAACATTGTCCCGGTGATGAAGAAAAATGGGACTGTGCGCATATGCGTGGATTTTCGGGATCTCAATAAAGCTTGCCCGAAGGATGATTTCCCAGTGCCAGTCACCGAACTGATGATAGACAACACGTCTACTCACGAGGTTTTCTCCTTCATGGATGGCTCATCAGGGTATAATCAAATAAAGATGCATCCCGAAGACCAAAAGCACACAGCCTTCAGGACTCCTCTGGGTATATTCTGCTACAAAGTGATGCCCTTCGGTCTAAAGAACGCCGGTGCCACCTATCAGAGGGCCATGACGAAGATCTTCGATGACCTTATACACGAAATCGTTGAATGTTATATCGACGATCTCATGGTTAAAAGTAAATCATACGAAGAACATCTCGAGCATTTGAAGACCGTATTTCAACGCCTTCGGCAATACAACTTGAAGATGAACCCTCTTAAGTGTGCATTCGGAGTTTCCTCAGGCAAATTCCTGGGATTCATTGTCCGACACCGGGGTATCGAAATAGATCCGTCCAAGATCAAGGCGATCATGGAAATGCCTCCGCCGAGGACTCTTAAACAGTTGCGGTCTCTCCAAGGGAAACTCGCATACATACGGCAATTTATAGCCAATCTTTCAGGCAAGTGCCGTCCTTACAGCCACCTGATGAAGAAGGGAACCTCGTTCGTCTGGGATCAAAAGTGCCAAAGCGCACTAGACGAGATCAAACAGTACCTGCAAAACCCTCCAGTGTTGGCTGCTCCGGTTAAAGGAAAGCCTCTCATTCTTTATACAGCAGCCCTCGAAGGTTCTTTAGGCGCATTATGGGCACAAGAGAACGATCAAGGGAAAGAAAGAGCACTCTACTACTTAAGTCGAGTTCTACTGGGGGCAGAAAGCAACTACTCCCTCATCGAAAAACACTGCCTGGCGTTGGTCTTCGCGATAACAAAGCTCAGGCACTACGCGTTGGCGCATGAGGTCCGTCTCATTTCAAAGGTGGACCCCCTTAAATACTTGATGTCAAAGGCCATACTGACGGGACGACTCGCTAAATGGGCCCTACTCTTGATGGAGTTCTCGATCACGTACCAACCTCTCAAGGCAGTGAAAGGCCAGGCCATCGCCGACTTCCTCGCTGAGCATCCCATACCCGCCGATTCTCCTCTAAACTGCGATCTTCCAGACGAACATGCGTTTGATACGGTCAACGGTGATGGTACTCGATGGGAGCTTTATTTCGATGGCGCATCTTCCATGAAGAAGCGCAAACAAAGCACCCCTATAATTAAAACGGGCGTAGGGCTTATCTTTGTAACTCCACAAGGAGGGATAATGCGCTTTGCCTTCTCCCTAACAGAGCCGAGGACAAACAATGAAGCTGAATACGAAGCTCTGATAGCAGGCCTCGAGATCGCCATTAACATGGGAATTGAAAACCTCCTCATATACGGGGATTCTCAATTGGTCGTTAGTCAAGTAAACGGCGACTACCAAACATGCAAACCAGAACTGGTGAAGTACGGCGAAAAAGTGCAACAATTATTGACTCAAATTCCCTCCTATACTTTGGAAAACATACCGCGCGCGGAAAACAGCAAAGCAGACGCATTGGCCAAACTTGCTAAAGAACTGGCTGACGAGAACCTCGATGACGTTAGATCGTGGTGCAAAGCCGTCGGGTGCTTGCCCCAGCAGAAATATCTCCGGAATCATCCGAAGGAAAAGGAGCGAGCGAGCAGATGGCTCTACAAATAAAAGACCGGGAAAAGGCCGAGGATTGGAGGGAAGTCTTCATAGACTACTTTAAGTCCCACCGAATGCCTGAAGAAGTGTCCACAAGACATCAGCTCATGAAACGAGCTCTGTCTTTCGCCTTCGTCAATGATACTCTATACAAGAGGTCATTTGATTCTCTATGGCTGAGATGCCTAGGACCTGACGAAGCGAGAAGGGTCGTCCAGGAAGTTCATGACGGACTCTGTGGTTCTCACCAAGCAGGCCCAAAGATGAAGTTGAAGATCAAACACATGGGCTACTACTGGCACGATGATTCAGGACTGCCTCGAATATGCGAAGCAATGCCACTCATGCCAAATCCATGGGGACTTCATCCATCAGCATCCAAATCCATTACATCCAACGGTGGCTAGCTGGCCATTCGAAATGTGGGGGACTGATATAGTCGGCCCCATCGAACCAGCATCGTCTAGAGGACATCGTTTCATCCTAGCGACGACTGACTACTTCTCTAAATGGGCAGAGGCAATACCGCTGAGAGAAGTTAAAACGGAGAATATCCTCCACTTCTTCAAAATGCACGTCATATATCGGTTTGGAACTCCGCGACGGATCATCTCCGATAACGGGCCAGCTTACAGAAGCCACAAGATCAGTCGTTTCGCGCAACAGCACAATATAGATTGGAGATATTCCTCGGTTTATAATCCACGAGCTAACGGTCTAGCTGAGGCCTTCAACAAAACCTTGACGAAGATCATGAAGAAAACAGTGTCGCGAAATAAGAAAGACTGGCACGAAAAACTGCAAGAAGCTCTCTGGGCATATCGAACTACGTTTAAAACGGCCACAAACGCAACACCATATGCGTTAGTATTCGGGACAGAAGCAGTACTCCCCCTCGAGATAGAGTTACCCTCTCTACGAGTGGCAGTCCATTATGAGCTGACGGACGAAGAAAATGCTCACCTTCGGCTTGAGGAGCTTGATGCCCTTGAAGAAACACGGCTCATAGCGCAACAAAATCTGGAGGCCTATAAAGCAAACATGACGCGCTCATATGAAAGATTGACCCGACCGAGGACATTTCGCCAGAGCGAACTCGTGCTAGTGGTCAAAAGGCCTATGATCCCCAATCGCGCCAAGCGGGGAAAATTCGAGCCAAACTATGAAGGTCCGTACGTCATAGATAAGGTCTACCAGGGCGGGGCCTATCTACTCATAGATATGCACGGTGAAAGGCCTTTCAGGCCAATAAACGGTCGCTTCCTAAAGAGATACTACACTTAATGAGCCACAGCCTAGGTTAATGATAGATGACGACGACTATCTCCACTCTCTGTCTTCCTAAGCCCAAAACTCTATAAGTAGTAGCTGGCCAGCGGACCGAAACGTCCTTAAACTAATAGCGGACCGAAATGTCCTTAAACTAACAGCAGACCGAAACGTCTTTAAACTACTACCGTAGTATCTTTAGGCTGACGAGATATAAAAAAAAAACATATAAAAATAAAATAAAAAAAAACGGTATGTCCATAAGCAAAAAGGGCACGGATGAAAACCCGAAAGGGCTCCGTGAGTAAAAACAGCAGGGCTACCGGCGAGTGTTCGTGAAAACCCGAAAGGGCGCGACCTCATAAAAAAAAAGAAAAAAATATATATATATACATAAAAATAAAAAGAATAAAAAAAACGGTATGTCCATAAGCAAAATGGGCACGGATGAAAACCCGAAAGGGCTCCGTGAGTAAAAACAGCAGGGCTACCGGCGAGTGTTTGTGAAAACCTGAAAGGGCGCAACCTTGTTAAAGAACACTTACAAGATCCTCTCGACCTTGTAGGGAGAAACCACCCGCGTGAGATCCTTACGACTCACAAGGGAGCAACACACTTAGGGATCCCCACGATTCCTAAGGAGAAAATACACTTGCGAGATCCTCACGACTCGTAAGGAGAACTCTCTTATGGGACCCTCACGGCTCGTAAGAGTTGAAAGTCTTGAGTTACAGAGACCTAAACCTGTGCTTAAGCTACCCCCACAACTTCCGATATTGCCCTACAAGTGGTCCAGTACTGGCTCTTGTATACAATCCACGGGCGCGAATAAACATTTCCCTAACCAAATTTCATCCGTGATTGGGGATATGTACGCATGATGAACAACCCTTATAAGTCCTCTTGACTTACAAGGAGAAAACCCTCTTGTAGGATCCTTACAACTTACAGAGGAACATACACTTAGGAATCCTCACGATTCCTAAGGAGAAAATACACCTACGAGATCCTCACGACTTGTAGGGAGAAATACCTTTGTGAGACCCTTACGGCTCATGAAGTCAAAAGCCTTAGTCGACAGGACCTTAACCCTGTTCGCTAAGCCACCCTTGTTCGACATCGACAGAGGCAGGTGATGATTCGCTCCTGGCAATATCCCAGTTGTAGCGGTGCTGATGCCGAGATCGGCGTCAAATTTCAGGTTTACGGCGAAAAGCCAGTAGGCCGCACATGCATATGAAATAGCTGAAATGATGGGGCAACTTGCAATAAAAAGCAGCAAGTGAAAATGTATGCATAAAAAATAGCCGAAATGATTGGGCAACTCGCAATAAAAAGCAGCGAGTAAAAATAAAATAAACAGCCGAAATGATTGGGCACCGCAAAAAATAGCCGAAATGATTGGGCAATCGCGACCTTCGCGATATAAAAGCTGAAATGATAGAGCATCGCGGAAATAAAATAAAAAAATGATGATAAAACTTTGGCCCTACAGTTAAGATCACATCGATCCCTGTATACAATTCAAGGGCGTAAATAAAGAGGGAACTATACTTTCCCAACAGGCTCCGCCAGAAGACGAATCCAAATCTAGACGGTTCAGTCCAACTCCGAAGAAACCAGTGTCTTCAGCAAATTCCTCGACTCACGGATACAAACACTCCTTGACGAGAGCCTCCTGATCCGCGTCGACTCGCAGAGCCACCAGTGCCTCCGTGGGAAATCCCCGACTCATTTCAAACCCCAAGGAAACAAATAATCCTTGGCGCTTGGGAAACAAATAATCCCTGGCAAACTCCTCGACTCACGGATACAAACACTCCTTGACGAGAGCCTCCTAATCCGCGTCGACTCGCAGAGCCACCAGTGCCTCCGTGGGAAATCCCCGACTCGTTTCAAACCCCAAGGAAACAAATAATCCTTGGCGCTTGGGAAACAAATAATCCCTAGCAAATTCCTCGACTCACGGATACAAACACTCCTTGACGAGAGCCTCCTGATCCGCGTCGACTCGCAGAGCCACCAGTGCCTCCGTGGGAAATCCTCGACTCGTTTCAAACCCCAAGGAAACAAATAATCCTTGGCGCTTGGGAAACAAATAATCCCTGGCAAACTCCTCGACTCACGGATACAAACACTCCTTGATGAGAGCCTCTTGATTCGCGTCGGCTCGCAGAGAAACTGTGTCTCCGCGGGAAATTCCCGATTCGTCTCAACATGCAAATGAAGCCTCAGGCAGCAGGGACTAAAAAACTTGCTTCCTGAACAATGGGACCCTGCAAGTCAATCCAAATGGTCTCTTGCATACTATTCACGGGTCTCACTCTCTAAAGTCGAATTTCGACGAGGAGAGAAACAACCGCTTGTGGGTCCTCTCGACTCGTAAGAGGGAAAAATTCTCTTATAGGATCCTTACGACTTGTAAGAGAAAACCACACTTAGGAATCCTCACGATTCCTAAGGAGAAAGCCCACCTACGAGATCCTCTCGATCCGTAGGGAGAAGAATCTCTATGAGACCCTCACGGCTCATGGAGTTGAAAAGTCTTAGGCAGCAGATCTGAACCTGCGGCCTAAGCCATCGCTGTTTCTTAAGAAAGTCAAGATGCGTGCTCTATTATCCGTCAACCATGTTTATTAGGATAGCATGCCGATAATAAGAGAAAGAAGAAAGCTACAGAAAGAACATCCGATTTACATTTGATCAGGCGTTCGAGACGCATTCATTTATGCATGGGCAGAAGACTCAGGACGAGAAATAAGACAAGCTGAAATAAAAAAAAGGAGGGTTTCCATTCATATTGCTAAAAATTCTTACAATCACAAGAGCAATGAATAAGAAACATTATTCAAATTATTACAATGGTATAACCTCAAATCCGGGACACGGATTGAGGAATTCAAAAGTAAGGCCATCCAGAGTTCTTCTGGCCTTTCTAATTATTCTTATGCGCAGCCTCTCGCGCTCCTCTGTGTCAAGATCCTCGGCAAGCCCTCCCGGCCTTCGATAAGCAGCAACTATCGTCGTCTGCTGGAAGATTTGGTGTAGGATGTCAATGAGGCTGTCCCGCCGTTTCTTCGAGATCAGCCCCGTCAGGTACACTGAATGCACCTTGTCCTCGGCATCATCCAGTGCATTGAGCGGCAGGGCCTCGTGAAGACCCGGAAGTGCTCTCCATATTGCTCCCAGCACGACTTTCAAAAGAGCCGAACGACGGGGTAATAGCCAACCACCGCTTGCGTTCAGACGACCCATGACCTCTGCACATTGAGCGTCTGTAAACTCCTGGTTTTGTTGACGACCCTGTGCGCGAATATCGTCATATGTGATGAACTCATGCAAACTGTATAGATGCACCGCCATTATGCCTGGAGGAAATACCACAGGAAGATTAGCAATAGAAGGAAAATAATATACATAGAGGGCTAAATCCTTAAAGAGCAAAGCTCTGTTCAGGGATTAAAACCCATGAACAAAAGCTTAATGAAACCCCAATGGGGATCTCTTTAGATCAAAAGATCTGTGAGAGCAAAGCTCTTTGACTGAGATTAATTTAAATTAATTTGATTTACATTAATTTTACCTAAAGTTTCTAACTTTGAAAATGAGCAAAGCTCTGCTAGTGAAACCCCAATGGGGATCTCTTTAGATCAAAAGATCTATGAGAGCAAAGCTCTGCTGGTTAAGATTAATTAAAATTAATTTAATCAAAGAATCAATTTTACCTAAAGTTTTTCTATAAAAAAAAAACTTTGGAAAGGAGAGCAAAGCTCTGGAGTTCTTGAAGGCAAGAGCAAAGCTCTGAAGTTTTTTGAAAATAAAAATCTGAAAGATGATAAGCATCTGTGGGGGACCAAAGGTCCTATTTATAGGCATCAAGTGCCTCTTCGACTTTCGAAAGTTGTCACGGCGGTTGGAATTCCGCCACCGTTGCGCTCACGTTTGGGGCCACGTAAGCGCAACGGTGGGGGGGCATTTGTTTACCCCAATCAGAGCAAAACTCTGTTCAAATTCTGAGGCGGGAGATAAAGCAACGCTTCATCTTCGCCCAATCAGAGCAAAGCTCTGTTGAAATTCAAAATTCAAAAATTCTGAAGCAACGCTTCAAGTCTCAGGCGCAACGCGCCACATGTCAGGCGCTGATACGTCAGCGCAGCGCCCAAGAAGGCGCACCCAATCAGAGCAAAGCTCTATTAAAGGAAGCAACGCTTCGGTTGCGCTGTGCGCTGTGCGACATGTGTCGGCGCAGATGCGCTAGCGCAGTTGCGCTGCGCTTTGCGCTGCGCGACACGTGTCGGCGCAGATGCGCTAGCGCAGTTGCGCTGCGCGACACGTGTCACGCGCTGGGGCATCTGCGCCAAACAGAATTAAAATTTTAAGAAATCTTTTCTGTTCTTATTAAAACAAGAAAATTTTCTTCTGCAAAGCAGAAGCCCTTGGATCAAAGATCCAACGGTGGGGAAAATTCCCCAAATCACTTAGAGAAAGATCTCTTTAACAAATTTAACTAATTTATGGGCACTATAAAAAGGACCCTAGGCCTCAATTAAAAGGCATGAACATCTTTCTAAAAAAAAAAAGAAGGAGAGAAAAGAACTCTGAGAAACTCCTCAAGAATAAAAAAGGTAAAAACCTTTAGAAAAAAAGGGAAAGTTCTCTTAGGAACAGATCATAGATTTAAAAACAAGATCAATGATCTTTAATAAAAATAAAATAAAAATAGTGCTTTGCACTTTTCATGAACCTTTGGTTCTCTGAGATAAGAAAAACAAGAAAAAACTTATTCTTCTTTGATCTAAACTAGATCAAGAAATCAAATAGTGCTTTGCACTTCTGTTCTTGAATCTAAAAGATTCTTAGTGCTTTGCACTTGCAAACTGCGTTGTTGCGCTCTTGGGAGCGCGCCACGTGTCAGCAGCGCAATAGCGCAGTGCACTAGCGCAGCGCACTGCACTGTTGCGCTTGCGCTCATCAGAGCGCGCCACGTGTCAGCAGCGCACTGCACTGTTGCGCTTGCGCTCACCGGAGCATGACACGTGTCTTCACCACAAGCGCTTGCGCTCAGTGAGTGGCGCAAAGCGCCTAACAAATGCAATGCAGGGCCAAGCCCAATTAAAAGACCAAACAGGCCTAATTAAATTGATGCTCTGCATCATTTATAAATGGGCAAAGCCCAAACAAAAATAATAAAATGCTATGCAGATGCCTTGCAGAGCCCAAAATAAATTGATACTCTGCATCTTTTATGGGCAGGGCCCAAACAAGAAAGTAGAAGTAATGCAATGTATTATTTAAGTGTGGGCAAAGCCCTAGCATAGGTCTAATGGACTAAAAATAAATAAAATGTTGAACATTTTCAACTGGACTTAGCCCAATTCTGGCCGTAAGTCCGTAAATTAAATTGAACTGAGCACAAATGCTCTCTCAAATCAATTTATATCCGGTTCGAGGGTACATCTCCGAACTCCTTTGACATCCATCGTTGTAATTCCTCAACGACGTCAAAGAGGTGATGGGTCCCAACGACCACACATCAATACGGACTGCGGGGTCCTTAAACTCGTGGACCGAGATGTCCTTAAACTACTATTGGACCGAGATGTGCTTAAACTAATATTGGACTGAAACGTCTCTAAACTAATATTGGACCGAAACGTCCCTAAACTAATGCTGGACCGAAATGTCCCTAAACTAATGGTGGACCACCACGTCCCTAAACTGGAACATGGACCACTACGTCTCTAAACTGGAACAATAGAGCTCCCAAATGCTCTTTTGCCGGATCTAAACGGTCCCGTTTAAGTTGATCTTAGCCCCAAATACGGCTAATGTATCCTTAAACATTTAAATGGACTATAAAACTCCAAATCGACTTTGGTTCAAGGGTACATCTCTGAACTCCTCTGATATCTGCCGTTGTAATCCTTCAACGACGTTAGAGAAGTGACGAGTCCCGATGGCCAGATATTAAATGGATTATCACGTTAAGTTGATCTTAGTCTCAAACAGGACTATTGTATCCTTAACGAACGTTTAAGTTGATCTTAGCCGCAACGCGACTAATGCATCCTTAAACTAAAAACACCAAACTCAAATCTAAGTAAATACGGATTTGGACTAGTCCATGTCCTATGGGCGACGGCATTATTCAGTCTCCGTATACAATCCATGGGCAACCACAAACAAAACAAACACACACGACACGAAGTGAAATTCTGGAGAAGGAGAAAGTTGTTACCGCGATGCGGTAGCGTAATTAACTGCAGGGGCTTGCGCCTGCAGGAAAGAGCGTCCCCACAATCAAAAACCCCTCAAGCGAGGGGGAATCTGGCGAAGTCTGCTACATCGGCCGCATCCGTCTGAACCTCCGATACACGGTGCCATAAATCAACTTGGCATCTTCGGAGAGATGGACAGATAAAACCAAATAGCATCTGCCCCGAATCTCAGCGTCAGGACATCGCAGTCCTGTGCGCCGCCATTCGGAGGGGAACAAGACCATCTCTTAAAAGAGTTAAGATATGGGGTTGTCCGGCCTATGTTAAAAAGCAGAATCCGGACAAGCTCGAGGCACGATCAGTTCTTTGTAAGTTTGTTGGATATCCAAGCAATTCATATGGATATCTATTCTACCACAGCGAACAATAAAATGTGTTTGTTGCTCAACATGCCACCTTTTTAGAAAAGGAATTTCTTGCAAAAGAAATTAGTGGCGATGAGGTAGAGCTGGAAGAGGTTCCAGCACCGCAAACTACAACTGATGATTTATTGGAACCAGAGGATTCAGTAGTGCCCGACGAACCCCAGCCTCTCCGCCGATCTAGTAGGGTTTCTCATCCACATGAGAGATACTACGGTTTTCTCATTGATGGTGGGAGCGAGAATTGCATCATGGAAGATGATGACCCGACTAGTTTCGAGCAGGCCATCACGAGTGGTGACTCTGTGAAATGGCTGGATGCAATGCGATCTGAGATGGAATCCATGTACACCAACAAAGTATGGACTTTGGAAGTTGCTCCTGAAGGGGTAAAACCCATTGGGAGCAAGTGGATTTTTAAAAAGAAAATTGGTGTAGATGGAAAAGTTGAGACTTTCAAAGCTAGACTTGTTGCAAAGGGTTTTCGTCAATGGCCAGGTGTGGATTATGACGAAACCTTTTCTCCAGTGGCTATGCTTAAGTCCATCCGGATCTTACTTGCCATTGCTGCATACCATGACTACGAAATCTGGCAAATGGATGTTAAGACCGCCTTTCTAAACGGTGATTTAGAAAAGTGCATGTACATGACTCAGCCAGAGGGCTTCGTAGAAAGTGGGAGCAGCGGAAAGGTGTGCAAACTGCTTAAATCCATTTATGGGTTAAAGCAAGCATCACGGAGTTGGAACATCTGCTTTGATGTTGTAGTCAAAGAGTTTGACTTCATCAAAAACGTAGATGAACCTTGTATATATAAAAAGGTTGCAGAGAGTAAGGTTGTCTTCCTCGTATTGTACGTCAATGACATACTCTTGATAGGAAATAATGTTTCTATGCTGCAGTCAGTCAAGCTCTTCTTATCACAAAGATTCTCAATGAAAGATCTAGGTGATACCTCCTGCATATTGGGAATCATGATCTATAGAAATAGATCTAAACGGACACTGGGATTGTCCCAATCCAGGTACATTGACACCATACTAAAGAGCTTTAGTATGGAAGAATCCAAGCGTGGGAACCAACCCACGATCTCTGGACTCACTCTCTCCAAAGAGATGTCTCCCAAGACTGATTTGGAGAAAGCTCGCATGTAAGGGATACCCTATGCTTCGGCAGTAGGCTCTATCATGTATGCGATGCTATGTACCAGACCTGATATAGCATACTCACTAAGTGTAGTGAGTCGGTATCAAGCAGATCCTGGAGAGAGTCACTAGACAGTTGTGAAGAACATTTTCAAGTACTTGCGAAGGACTAAAGAGATGTTCTTGGTGTATGGTAATGGAGAACTCCAGGTGGAGTCCTTTACCGATTCCAGCTTCCAGAGTGATAAGGACGACTCTAAGTCGCACTCGGGATTTGTCTTTACCCTCAATGGAGGGGCGGTATGTTGGAAGAGTTCTAAACAGGATACCGTTGCAGACTCGACGATGGAGGCTGAATACATCGCTGCCAACGATGCTGCCAAAGAGGCTGTCTGGATAAGGCTCTATCATGTATGCGATGCTATGTACCAGACCTGATATAGCATACTCACTAAGTGTAGTGAGTCGGTATCAAGCAGATCCTGGAGAGAGTCACTAGACAGTTGTGAAGAACATTTTCAAGTACTTGCGAAGGACTAAAGAGATGTTCTTGGTGTATGGTAATGGAGAACTCCAGGTGGAGTCCTTTACCGATTCCAGCTTCCAGAGTGATAAGGACGACTCTAAGTCGCACTCGGGATTTGTCTTTACCCTCAATGGAGGAGCGGTATGTTGGAAGAGTTCTAAACAGGATACCGTTGCAGACTCGACGATGGAGGCTGAATACATCGCTGCCAACGATGCTGCCAAAGAGGCTGTCTGGATAAAGAAGTTCATTAGTGAACTTGGTGTGGTTCCGTCCATTAAGCATCCAATACCTTTGTATTGTGATAACAATGGAACTGTCGCTTTGGCCAAGGAACCCAGATCCCATCAGAAGTCCAGACATATTCTGAGGCGGTATCACCTGATCAGGGAGATAGTTGATCGCCGGGAGATCGAGGTCAGGAGAGTAGATACGAAGGACAACACTGCGGATCCACTCATGAAGGCCATTCCCCAGATACAGTTTGAGAGATTATTCGGGATGCTATGTATGAGATACTACAGCAGCTGGCCTTAGTGCAAGTGGGAGATTGTTAGTTATGTATATGCCCTAGAGGCCATTGTTGTACATATGATGTATATTATAATGGATACTTGGATATATATAGAGAGGGCTTTCTTGCTCTTCATGATAGTATGCTATTTGGTTTCTCTTTATCTTAACATGTTGACTTATATTAGTTTACTGTCTTACTCTCACATGTTGATAAAGCCCTTAGGATATGTACTCGACTACTGGGACTATGATGAGATCATACTAATGAGGCCAGAGTAGTCGATGAGTACATCCTATAACTGTTCCTAGTCGAGGGTGTATCGAGACAGGGCATCGATACACCAGAGTAGACTAGTGTATACGCATCTTGACCCATATGATGGGCGATGGATGATCACATATCCATTGGTGTTTTGACATCAGAGATGGTGTACGGGTGCTCAGTGGAGACTGGGTACACTAGACGGACTCGTCGAGAACTCCCAGATGGTATTATACCTCACGTCAGATGGCAGTTCTCCGGTGACACCGGTACACGGTAGTCTGTAGACTCGAGATCGTCATAGAGTCTTATGTAATTCCCACTGTGCTTTGATTTCCAACTTATCACGTCCAAGAGGGCATGCAAAACGGTGGCTTTTGGGTGCAGTCCCGAATCACATGGAGGCAATGAGCGATAGGAGGGAATTCGTCTCTCCCGGTATAGGGAGTTGATGTTGTGCTGTGTTCGATTGGCTATAACTGGAAGTCCCTGGCCAGGGCTGATATAGAGATTTACTGGTAAGTGTTACCAGTAGTTTCTCGACCCGTTATGAGCCTCACATCGACACGACTTATCGGTTACTGGGGTCTGACGTATACCACCCCTAGACTAGATATGCAACATATCAGACGAAGAGACCGGACTGTACGGGAGTGTTACTGATTGGATTCACAGGAGATGTACAGGATTGCTTGTTGATCTTCTGATCGCTCAATACCTGAGTGGCTGTTACGTTTAGCTGATCGCTTGCAGCTTGTGGTTGTTTGATATGATCATCACCTGCTACCGACGTATTGACGATTCTTTAGAGTCCTACACAGAGGTTTCTTGACTCAGGCAAAACGGAGTAGGGGCATATATGTGATATGTGCAAGACCGAGGATAATACGATATGAGATACCGTATTATATTCTCGCGATATTTTGATATGAGCCGGATCATCGGATCAAGTGTTAATTCGATGAATCGGTACATAATATATTAGTCGGTTATATTCGATATAGCCGGATTGTCGGATCAAGTGTTGATTCGATAATTTAATGTATAAATATATATATGATATATTACTTTACATTATCTAATATTGGCTCGCTTTATTGATTCATTTTCTCACCGGATAATATATTGATATAGATGCGATATATGTTAATTGTATTATTTTCTTTTGTTACAAAATATATTATATATGTGATATATAATATTGTAACATGTTATAATTACTAATGCAACATGATTAGTGGAGATTAAACATGGTTAGGGTTTGATTTAGGTTAGTTCTTTCATGAACCTTCTAGAAGGTTTTCTTTTGTTTCTTGCAAAGATATTATGATGGATATTTTGTGAGATATTTTCTTTGACCCAAACCACACCCTTAACCCTAGTTAAGTCTCTACGTTGGTTAGCCTTGTCATAGTTGACCATGGTTGCATTTTGTAATCATATAATCTTTTCATTATTCATCACAAAAAAGATTATTCATTTTTTTTGATATTCTTCTTCTTCCTTGAGCTTTGAAAAAGCTTTCTAGGTTTTCATTTTGTGATGAATTAGAGTGAGAATTTGATAATAAAAGAGTGCATAAATCCTACTTAATCATCCTCATCTAATCTAGCCAATTAGATTAGGGTGTTCACCTCATTAGTGAGAAAGAGCTTGAGTTAAAGGAACTTCGAGGTAGATCATCGGAGAAAAGGAAGACTACAAGCAAGCATGGATCATTCGGGTAGTGGAACCTTTCTTGAGTCCGGGAGATCGTGGATCGTGGCGAAGGGACTTCTACTCGGAGCTTATGAAGCGAAGGAGCGGACTACAAAGGTTGTAATCCATCACTCTTAGTTGTAAAGATATTTACTTGCATGTTAAACCCTAATTATCTAGCAAAGATCCTAGCTTTGGGTTGTTCGGCACATCTAAATTTTAAATCGGGCATGGTTGATGCCTTATAGACCCTTGTATGAGTGCCTAGGAACCCTACAGCTTTAAATTGGGCAATGTGCCGGTTCGCATTTCCCGTTCCATCGAACCTTTCTAATTTGGGGACGACATAGCCAGTGGGAAACTCCACAAGATCGTACCGAGCAGGGTATGGTCTCCCGCTGCTACTGACATCTTTTTGCTCCCTGGCTTCGGCTACCAATGTTTTGACTTTGTTGGCGACCAAATCCATGACTTGCTCTTGCGTTAGCAGGTTGCTGTCATCGGTGGTCAAGACATCTCTCGAGATAGGATGCGACCGACTTTCATGTGGCTCGTCCACCTTTGGATTTGAGGGAATAAGCGTCGGCTGCCTAGGGACACTGTTTCCCGGTTCATGAATGGAGCATTGCACTTGATTAGGCGGCTGAAAGGCAACTTGGGCCATGAGCTGTAATACGACGTTTGTCAAGTCGTCAATCTTCGAGTAGAGCTTGACCATCTCCCTGTCTTTGTTTCTGAGCTGCTTTTGGAGCTCATAGAGAAGTTGCTGCTCTGCGGTCTTCGGATGGAAAATTGGCTCCCATTCGCTTTCCGAGCCCGACTACTCATGAACTGAGGGATCCCTTTGCTTATCAGGCTCACTGGAAGGGTTTTCATTACCTTCCATAGAAGACTGGTCTTGGAAAGTGGCACCCACATTCATACCAAATTGGATCTGAGATGTGGTGGCATCGTCCTTCCTCTTGCTGCGCGTGCCCACCATGTAGACACTGTGGACCACATATCCAGCCATCTCTTTATCTTTGGCGGAGTAACCCTGTTCTTGGAACCTCATGAAGTTCAGCCTAGCATGAGCCCTAGCCCTTTTGTTCGCTCTATATCTGAGCCTTTTCTGTCTTAGCTTCTCGATTTTGAGGGCTTGACGGGCATCCGTCATCCAAGAAGCCATCGCGAGTCGATTGACGGGGAGCTTAGAGAAGATACCCGATCGAGCAGTTGTCAAGGGCACCACTGAAGCTTGCTCAAGACGCCTTATTGCTCTATCGGTGTTGATAGTCTTTGTCACGCCCCGCTTCCCGGTATACGGTGAAGGGGACGCAACTGGTCCGCTACGTATTTACTCTGAAGTAAATACGCTAAGCGTATCTAAGCAATATAAAAGTAAGCACAAGAGACAAGAGATATAAACTGAACAGCATTATTATTTATTAACATTCTTTTGTACAATACATGAAAAGTAAATACAACTGAAATAAAAGCGATGCCTAAACAATGGCATAACAGGAATGTAAAGTACTGAAAGGAAATGTGTACAATGAAACTAAAGCTCTGGTTCTTCAGCAAACTGATTCAAGTCTTCAGCAGTAGGCTCGATCTCTGACGTGTCCAAATCACCTGACGACATTCAAAGAAGAAAGAAAGAGAATGTCGTCAGCGAACAGATCGCTCGGTAAGTCCCAAAGATAAGGAAGAATAGATTAGACAGAATGAGAAGGTAGCTTTTAAAGTTGTATTATATTGTTATAATATTGTGTTAACGCTGTTGTTTGTACCTTGGTACAGAAGATGCCAGTGTATACGAGAGGGGTCCCACTTACACCAGGGACTTTGGTAACCCGTAGTACAAGTCTCCGTCGATAATACCACGGAACAACGGTATGGATGTAATTACGTCTTAAGTGACCACCTCGTGCCACCTTTAACATATTCCGTACCAGTCTACCCCTTAAACCCCGTAGTGTTATCTTGATTGTATTGTTGTATTGTATTGTCTTGTATTGTAAACTGTATAGATTGTATAATTGGATGACTGACCGAAACCATGATATCAGTAAACGGATGTAACTGTAGAATCATGTAAATGGAATAACTGGAGAACCATATAAATAGAATGTATATCCATGGTTCGGTTCGGTCAAGTTGTATAGGTTGATAATTGGATTCATGGATTCATGTTAAATTGTAATATTGTAGATTGTAGATTGTAGATTTTACATTGTGATATTTCTAGTGAAAATATCCTAATTTCATAATAAATGGTATTTATTTGTAATATTGGTTTTGCATGGAATTCATGGTATTTTAGTGTAAAATTGATTCTTGTGATATTGTAGAAAATGTGGAATATTTATAATACTTCAAAAATAGATATGTTTATGTTACATATACATATATTTATATGAAAATAATTTTAGTATATATATAATATTCTAGAAATCTTGTTTTCTTAAGATGTCGTATTTTAAATCTTTCAAGACCGAATACTCCTTGCGGAAGTCTGCATCTCGCACTACTAAGCCCGAAGATATGCGATAAACCGCACCATCCCGAACGGGTTCCCCAAATGGGTTGTAGCGGCGCTTTGCAAAGATTTTTATAAATACTAATCCTTTAGAAAACGGTTTTATTAAGTAAATAGTATTTATTTGTAAAGATGTCGATTTCCTGTATTCTATGTTCTAGGGTCTCCTAAGTCAACTAGACTGCTCCTAACTGGTCCAAAGCGACAAATTGTGAGATATCTCTCAAATCGCCTCTTCACCGCCAATTGTGGCCAGCTAAGTACAAGTGAAGAAAGGAGGGATCCGCTCACGAATCACCGTGATACGGGCCTTTTAAAGTTACCTTTCTCACTTGTCTAGCCTAGACACCATAAAGTCAGGTTTAGATAAACGACTGAATACCCACAACCTTCCTCTGTCCTAATGAGTGCGACAGTACTTAATTGGCTGAATCTATATATTTTCTTTCTTTTTTTATTATTATTAGCTCAAAGGTTATTTATTTGTAAAGATTTCTATGTTCCCGAGGGTATCGTGCTATGTTGTATATGAGTGTGTGAGGAGGTAGGTCATTACCTCGTGGTCTGCTTAAAAGTATAGCAAGGTTTTGTGATGTTGAAGGTGGAACTGAAACTATATGGTATTTACATGAAAAAATGCGGTAATATGAAATAGCAATTGTTTTTTTATATGAAACTTGATCATTGATTAGTGTTTAATAGTCAACATGAGAGAGTTTAAGTATGATTGTATTAACGAGAAGTGAAGTTTTATGAAGTAACCGAATCGGAAATCGGATTTGTTCCGATTCCGTCGGGTTTTGTAAATCCGTATTTTTAGAATAGAAAAGAGAGATAGAAAATGGGACTTACGGGTTTAGGAAAACAAGAAGAGAGAGATTGATCGGAAGGAGTCGCCGGTGCATCACTTCGTCGCCGGAAGCTCCTAGAACGATCGCCGGAATTTCGCCGGGAATTTCGCCGTAGCTTCGCTTCGTGCTCATTTTCAAAGTACACAAGTTTCTTGGAAATTTTTAGAGAGTTGGCTCAGAGTTTTGGGGTTAAAGGGGAAAGGGTAGGTGTGTATTTATAAGGTTAGGGTAGATGTAGGGTTTTAAATTAAAAAATGTAAAAAATATATTAAAATTCATTAAAATATGGAGTAAATGGGGATTTCAAAGGTCTCTGGAACCGATCTGGCAAAATAATGTATGCAGGGGGATAGGGGAGAGGAAGAGCCCCAACTTTCCAGTTGGGGACTCGGCCGTCCGACCGAGTCCGGCCGGTCCGCCGGCCGACTCGGCCGAGTCGGGCCGAGTCAGGGCTTGGGAAGGTGGGGGGTCTCCTGGTTAAGCCTCTGGTACTTTCAGTTTTTCAAGTGTAGTGGGAAAATCTGGAGTTATTTTGTGTGGACTGTTGGGCTTCCATAAAATTTAAAACAAAATAAATATTAAAAATAATGTGGGGCATGTGATTTGAACTCTGGTGGCTTGGTTCAGCAGTGCAAGGTATTACTGATGAGCTACAAGCTCTTTCTTGTAATTAAATTGCTAATTAATTACTTAAGTCTTGCACTTAGGCAATAAATACCCCTTTATGGATTAATAAAAAATATTTGAAAAATTTTGTATAGGAAATTTAGAGTTGTTACAGCCTTGCCCTCGGCTGGGGCCAAGGAAAGTCGTTCAAACACCGACTTACGTTTGGGTTGGGGCGCCTTCGAGACCACCACATTTGGCCTCTTGCCTTTTGAGGCCGGTTTGTCTGTCACCGGAGCTTGAGGAACTGAGATGGCGTTAGCTGGCACGAACAGAATAGAGCCGAATGGTAGCAGCGACTCCTCCCATTGTCGCCCGAGACTAGCCAGAAGGACTGTCCTGGCATCCATCTTCATCGTGTAAGAGATGGGAGCTGTGTCGAGAGCTGAGCTTGTCCTTGGAGACATTTTGTTGCGTCCGAAGATTACAGTCGAAAGTCGTTAATCTGCGAATAGAAACATGATTTCAGTACAGGCAATCAATGTATATGTTGATTGAGTTCGCATGGATATTTAACCCGAAATATGGGAGGAGAGATTGGTCCCACCGGGCGTGCCAGAATCTGTAGGGTGTTTTTCGTCACCCCATTGAGATCGGAATACGCGTCGCTTGTCAGGTGCATTACAGATTCCCCCTACCTAGGGTAGGCCGGTGTTTATTGATTGTGGGGATCCGGACCTCCGGCAGCCGTGGACTAAGCTGCCGTTAATTACCCCTCACCTTTGGAGCGAAGGAACCTCCGATTGACAGGTCAAACTGGTCATGCGAACTCAATGTGCGGTGTGTGTGTGTGTTTTGAAAGGGGTTTTGGATATGTCGGGGGCTTTGCAGAGTTTACGGGGATCCCGCTACCTGGATAGCGGGCTGGGGGTCAAGGGGGATAGCAGCTCCCTTACGGGGTGCGAGGCAGCGCCCCGTTAGAATTTTTTTTCTAACGGGGACAGTGTTGTGGAGTGTGTGTATATAAAAAAAGGAGAATGGCGTTCAAAGAACGCGTGGGTGCCATCGCCTCACATGCCTAGCACGTGGGGCCCGCGTGCTTGGCACGCGGGCGCTAGGCGTCAGCAGGAAAAGGGACTTGGTCCCTGCACTGGAAACTGTGCTCTCGATTTGACTTCTGGAGTTAAATTCCTGAAAAGAGATTAAATTATGGAGCTAAACTTCAGCAGATCTTGAATGGAGTTAAACTCCCAGAAATTTTTGTAAAAGATTGAAGGGGACCCCCTTTTTCTTTCTTTTAGCCTTGGCTCTTCTTTTGAAGCTTAGATCTTTCCAAAATAGGATTTCTGGAGATAGGTCTCTTTCTTCTTCCTCTCGGTTGGACGGATCTTGGAGGAAAGGGGGTGAGATTTAAAAATCTCCCCTTTTTGAGATCTGATAGAAGATCTGAGTTCCCCTCCAAGGGTTTGATGGTGAAAAACTGTTTATTTTTGGAAAAGGAAGAGTGGAACTCTTGATTTAATTCAAAAAAGATAAGAAGGTTTAGAACCTTGAACAAGGAGAATGAGGCAAAAAAAACCTAATTTTTGGGGAGAATGAATTATTGTCTTTCATTTCATCATCATGTTGACTTTTATAGGCTTACAAATTTACATATAGCCCATTGGGCTTTACAAAATGGCATTTTTGCTCATCTTATGGCTCATGTGCTCATTTCTTTTGCACATAAGCCATGCTTTACAAAAATTTGGCTTTATACCCATTTATTTTACATTCATGCATGAAAATTACATCAAACTTATTCATTACATAATTTTCTTCTTGGCATGGAGGAGGCCGGCCGCTTCATATTCGGGCTTAACTTGGGCATGGGCCCACTTGGCCTGGGCTTGGGCCCAATTGCTTAGGGTTGACTTTGATTTTAACTTAGTCAACTGGGGTGTAATTTTTGACCCCAACAAATTCGTTGTAATATTCAATTTTATAAACCCAAAAATCAAGCATCGACGAGATATTCACAATTTTTTAGAAAAGAAACAACTTCGAATTGCAATGTAAGATTAACAGGAAGGGTATCAATTTTACTCATTTTCTTCCTCGGCCCTTATAGATTCCTTGGCCTCTTTCGATTTACCCGACGTCGTTTTCTGGAGCCACTGATTTAGCCGACGCCTTTTTCACCAATTCCTCAGCCAATGTCGATTTTGATGCCTTATCCTTCGATTTAGGAGCCATTCTGCAGCGAGTGATGGTAATGAAGTTCTCGTGACAGAGGACGGGGATATCTAGAAGGCCGACGAGAAAGCGGCGAAGGTTCGCAGTTTTGGTGTCGACTTTGGGCCGATGAGAGGATGGGTGGGGGCTCTAGGGTTAGGGTTTTCAACGACGAGAGGCGGTTTGAGGCGGGGAGTTTTGGTGTCGACTTGGAGAGGCGAGGTTACGACGAAAGTGGCGGCGGCGGCCAGAGGCGTGGGTTCTCAGAGTTCGAGCGACAGAGAGAGAGAAAGAGAGAAAATTTTGAATGAGAGGTATTTTCGTCTATCCACAAAAATATAATACCCAAGCCTTACTTGATATTGGATGAAGGGGTGTTTAGACAATGATTTTTAAAAATAAGGCCCTTCTCTCTAATTAGAAAATACAAGGGACTTTTTGATAGATTTTAATCAGGATGGGGGCTTTTCAACAATTTACCCATTTTGGCCACTTCCTCTTCCTTCCCTCTCTAAGGATCGAATCCCGCACTCTCCACGGGCCAGGGAAGTGGCATACCAAGTTAACTATGAGCTATTGCTTGCTGGTTCTAAAATCAGATTGACGATTTCAATTTGGAGACCCGTCCTTTGGCATTAAAATAGCTAGTACTTTTGCACGTGTGATGCACATAGTTTGGAAATAAAATATAAATGATAAAATTGCAGAACTTAGAAGGTATAAGAGATTTAAAATAATTAAGCAACATAACTTTCTTAATTTTAGAATAATATGATTAGTTTTAGAGATAAAAATTGTTGTCTTTGTGGAATCGGTTTCTATCATGGAGGATTTAATTATAGTTATAAGGTTATTTTTTCTTTTCTTTTTTTTAACATTAAAACAGTAGGTTAACAATATTTTGACACATAAGCAAATGCTATGTGGCATAAAATTAGGACCTCAATTTCATGGGAAGTATCTAACCCCTTCCTTGAGCATTATAATAGCAGAGATAGTAAAAATTGGATCTGGGGTCCCACCATATAGCACCAATGCATCTAACTATGGAAATTGAGTAAAACAGAAGAAGGACCCATAAATTTGTGTTTTTTTTAAAATAAAAATGTGAGTCTACAGTCTTGGAATATCACCCATACAACAAGGAATAGACAGCAGAGTCCCCAAATCCAAGAAAAATTGACAATTTCAATATGAATATCTGACCTTTAGTCTTACAATAGGAAAAATGCTTAATCTATAAATCTTGGAATCCTATCCAAGAGACAAATATCATGGACCCACTTGTTTGGTACCAGCATCTATTATTTAGAAGTTGCGGGTCTCGTTATTTTGTCTGATTTGAAGCTGCTAGGTAAAAGTATATTGCTGGACAAATAGCCGACATGAATCAATTAAATATACAATCAATATTCAGAAGGAGATAAATCCCTCGGAACCCCAGTCCGGATTCACAAAGAGAAACCTCACAAGGGTGTGAGGGAGAGAGAGAACAAACAACAAAATGCACCTCCTTTCATCTCCCCAACATCTCCATTTCTTTCGACCCTCACCTCCCCTTTCCCTTTCACCCTCCCCTCTCAAAATCACTCTCCCCCACAAAAACCTGAACCCTAGAAACAACACCAAGAAGCTCCTCTCCGTTTCATTCCGCAGCTCCAATTACTTCGACCAGCAGCGATTCCCCGCATCAACGCCGCCCTCTCATTCGTCTCAGACCCCAGGTTCATGTCAACCTCTGCTCTATATCTGCCGCTTGCTTCATTCTCTAATTTTCACTCTTTTTCTCTTGCAGCTTCACAGTCTAGGGTTTTCGTCGGGTACTCGATTTACAAAGGGAAGGCAGCGCTCACCGTTGAGCCGAGGGCGCCTGAATTTGCTCCGTTGGATGTAAAGATCGAATCTTGGGCTTGGTTGTTTTATTAAAATTATTTCTTTACCCTTTGTAAGGAAAATGGTTTGGGATTTGATGTGGCAGTCAGGGGCTTTTAAGGTGTCGAAGGAAGGGTTTATTCTTCTCCAGTTTGCGCCGGCGGTTGCAATGCGGCAATATGATTGGAGCAGGAAGCAGGTTTGGTTCAGTTATTGATTATTGTAGAAATTTGGTTGTAAGTTTGTTTATTTGCATTGAGTAATTTCTTGCAAGTTATTATGATCTCTTTGCAACTGAAATGGAAATGGATCAAGCATAGAGTTGAGTTGGATATATATGTGCCGATTATTCTAGTGATTTAGAATGAACTAATTAAATACAACTTTTTGGCCTCCAAGTTGAGCCGAGTTGAAAGAAATTAGTGAAGCCTGTCCTGCCATCTCCACAATATAGAGCGACCAGGCTTGTATAGATTAAAACGTAATGCGGTTGAAATAGCATAAATGTTGTTGCTTTTGTACTTGTTTCGTCAATGAAACACCCTGGTACCTTTGTCTTAGAGTGTGGCTGTGTTGTTAGTGTAGTTAACTGACCCGACTCTGCCATTTTTTATTATTTGTTTTCTTATTTGACTTCACTTACATAAAATTTAACTAAACTCATGCAATTTTTTGTGACGGTCTATGTCTGTAATTGAACTCCTGTATCGTAATACTTTTTTTGTTATGCATTTCAGATAGTGTTGTTGGCCTATTTTAATGGTGGTTATTTCCGAGCAAATTTCTATGAAGAAGTTTGTAATAACATTATTTTAAAGCTTGTTGATTCATCTGCAAATCTCGTTGGTACACCAATCACAAAAGTGAAAACAGCAGAAAAAAGATATATAAAACCGAATTGATCCAGACTTCACGAGTTAAAGTTGCAGGAACAAATTCTCCAAAATGCGGGTAAGGTTGTTTACATTTGGCATTCTCACCCTGTGAGAGAGGAGCCTTATACCCTAAATCCCCACTCCATTATGTGAAGTTTGCTTTGTTTTATTTTTCTTGCTGGGGTGCATTTGGAGGCAGAAGACCATTAAGTTATATAAAGTAATTATGCATTTTTAATTAAATATGCTGTTAATATATGTAACAACTGTTCCCTTCAAGAAATTATACTAGTTCATTTGTTGCACCCTTATCCAGCTTTATTATATTTCATAGATGACTAAAATAGGAAAGATCTTCATGCACCCAACATTCAAGAATTAAAATTGATTTAATTCTCATATCCAGGAGCTTCAGAAATTATCAAACCTAACCTAATTTAACACAATCCTTTTTATATAAAATCAATTGAGCTAATATTTATAATACAATGTACATATGGAATATAATTCTAAAATGATCCTTTCTAAAGAATGTAATTGTATCTCTGTAATGCCATTCGTAATTATTGTGTTATGTGAGTTAGTTTTTTTAGACAATCAATATAATCATACGAGAGAGTTGCGTAGGGAGGGAGGATGCATGCCTAGTCGAGAGATAAGGAAAGAAAGAGGAAAGAGGTGGGGGCAGGGGTGAAGAGGGATAAACTTGGATACTTGGTTAAGGGGTAATTTAGGGATGATGGAATTTTTGGTGTGTACAAGTACAACAACCATATTTTCCAATTAAGTAGTTGATTTAAGAATGATTTAAGAACGATCGGCATATAATATGTTGGTTTTTATATTTTATTTTTTATGAAAATACATAGATTCTAAAAGGCAATTGGTTTCAATAGGCCGTAATTTTAGAAATTATTGATACTTAAATATGTGGCTCAATGGCTTATACTTTTTGTACATTTTGTATAGGTATTCTCTCTATCTGTTGGAGAGATTGGAACTTTGATGAGTCTTGGTGCGAAGGAGTCATGCGAGTTTTTCCATGATCCATTCAAAGGAAGAAGGTATAGTGAAAAGGTTTTTAAAAATATTTTAGGGATTATATAATTTTGTATGAGAATATTTAGGCCAGTTTGGCAATAAAGTTTTCGAAACCATGGTTTCAATTAATTTTGAATGGAACCACGCATGCAAACCCAGGTTTCGTGAAATTGAGATTTAGCAAAGTTCAAGCTCATTTGAAAACATAGTTTATAAAACTAACGTTTGTAAACCATAACTTGTTTTTAAGCGTTAGAGAGAGAATAAAGAGAGAGTGTGCTCACGAAACTTTCCAAAATTCAACTCTTTTTGGAGTTTTAATAAAAAGGGGTTTTGAGCCCTCGAAAACTTTTTGAAACCACGGTTTAGGAAACCATTTTGGTTGCCAAACAAGCCTATAGTTTCACTAGTATACAATACAAATTATACAAAATATTAATTATATGTAAAGTATATGTGTAGTGTATTTTTCCGAAGTCGCAGAAAACTCGAGATACAAACAATACAATTAGAGAATCACAGAATTGAGGTTTTGGTATCGCTGTCTATAACTGTAAAATTTAATAGCTATTTTATATAAAATCAACTTGCTGGAGTTCATTCTACTAGATAACAACAAAATAAAATACATAAGAAAAATAAAATAAAAAATAAAATGTACCACTAAACGAGCACAACATAAATCTAATGTTTCTTAGTTTATAACGTAGAGCAAAACGAGTTTATATACCAATTCCTCTGGTGTTGACAAAATATTTCTTAAAAACATTTTCATAACGTAATATCCCATCCCACCGATCTTTTATCATATATTGCCCAAAGAATGCTTAAATTACCATCCATCATCTGATTTGACCTTCTGCCGCGCGAGCAAATTTGGTTCTTTATTCTTTTTAAAGTAATTTTATAATTAATTATCTTTAATTTGCCTTTGTCTTTTTTCGGACCTTTGAACAATAGTTTTATGATTAAGCGATTAAAAAGAGCATGTTTTTCGACCGCAGTGACACTTGATTGCAGAGAGTCTCAAATCAAACGAAAATTATATTATGGTATCATTTTTATGTATAGCCAATTTTTAGCAATTCTATTAAATTGTCTTACAATTCCTTAATCTAATAAACTGAAAAAGATATCCTGAGTCATTATATATATAACTTCTATTCATTATTTTACCGTCAAGTCTGAAGAACCGTTTACCTTGTTTCAATGACTATTAGTGAATCTTCGTCTATCTTCATGCAGAAAGTAGATGTTTGATTTTGTTTCTCACTTATTTGTCATCTCATGATATTATAATAATAAATAATAAATGGGTCTACAGTCAAGCGCAGCCCGATCGTTGCGCTCAAGTGATCAGCCTGAGGGATGGGGTCTATCCCTACTTAAACCTAGGCTCCACCTCTTGTTTTACCCATGTAACCATCGTGATGGAGCTTCGCTCGAGCGCAACCCCTAATAATTATATACTGATGGAAGTGCCACCGAAGCAATACCCTCGTTAAAAGAAAACAATACAAAAACTATGTCAATTATGCAACGGTCACAAGAACGAATACATCAAACTATTAAGTATTAAAGTAATCCAATCTTAATTATCTAGAAAATTTCTCGCTATATAAAGCTCTCGACGCTAAATTTGCAAAACTAAAAACAACAAAGAACAAATCTAAAGAATTGTTTTCAAAATATCAATCATAAAGACCAAAAGTAAATATGTAACTAAGTTACGAAGAAGAACTCTTTTATCAGAATTTATCTAGCCTTAGCTATTTTTATTGAGTAGGAAGTGATACCGTCGTTCCATCACGGTGGTTATATGGATAAAACAGGAGGTGGGTCTGGGTTTAAGTTAGGACAGGCCCTACCCTTTAGGCTAGGTCATTTGAGCTTGTTGTGCTTGACCCTAGACCTATTATCATATATTACTATAGTATCATTAAATGACAAATAAATGAGAACACGAAATTAAGCATATGTTTTCTACATGAAGAGCATATGAGGGTTCACTAATAGTTATTGAAACGATGTAAAATTGTCTTCAAACCAAATGGAGGGTAAAATGATGTAAAGAAGTTATGTATTTGCTCTGAATACCTTTTTTAGTTTATTAGTTTAAAGAATTGTAAGATAATTTAATGGAATAACTAGAAATTTGATGTAAATAAAAATCATACCATAATATAATTTTGTTCGACAAGTGCTTCAATTTAAGGCTTTTCTGCGATCAAGCGTCATTGCAGTTGAGAATCATGTTCTTTTAAATTGCTTAATCATAAAACTATTGGTAAAGACCCGAGCAAGACAAAAGATAAATTAAAGTTAGTTAATTATAAAACTCCCTTAAAAGAGAACCATATTTGTGTGATGCGACAGAAGGTCAAATCAGATAATGATTGAGAATTTAAGCGTTTTTGGACAAATTACGATATAAGACCGGTGAGGTGGGGTATTACGTTATGAACCCATTTGGTTCTACGTATAAGCTAATAAACATTAAATTTATGTTTTGCTCATTTTGCTGTTGCATTTTATTTCTTATTTTATTTTCTTTATGCATTTTATTTTATCACTATCTAGTAGAATGGATTTCAGCAAGTTGATTTATATAGTAGCTAACTCTTCACTTTAGAGTTTTCTACACTACTATCAAACTTAATTTTAAACAACCCAATAATGATTGTGATGATATGAAATTTTTTCCATAGATTTAAGAATTCTTTTACAAATAAGCTAACTTCTTAAATTCTTGCCAAATAAAAAATCCCACCACAAGCCTATAATACTTAAATTATTTAAAATATATTCGCAAATATTAGAATATATAATATAAGGAATGATGAACACGCGGACCAAAAAAATTAATATTTTTGGTTAATTAAAAACCCACTCTTTCCTTTTATCGTGTGGATCCTACCCGTTTTGTACGTAGTAGAAAAAGACATTGGAAAATTCGTTATAATAACCAACTTCTTTAATTGTTCTTTAAAAAACCGGCTCCAAGAAACTAAAAGGCTGCAGATAAAGTAAAGAAATAGATGAGAGATTCAGGACGATAAATGAAAAAAATAAAAAAGAAAAGAAAAGAAAACATGAAGAAAGTACACCAGAGAAAGAGAAGCATGAGGAGAATAAAAGAAGAAAAAGATAATGTAGGAAAAAAAAAAGAGTAATAGTTATGCCAAAGGTTTATGATTTTTTCACATATTAAAATTTTTAATACCGATTTTCGGTAAGTTTTTAGCTGTTGACAATGCTTCTTTAAATTGTTTTATTGTGATTAGTATTGTACAAAGTTACGTCTTTTTATACAATAAATTCGAATACAACTTTTGAATATTTCCGTTAATGAGGACAAATTATACTAATTTAATCATTTCGTTTTGGTTCACTTTCATAATGTTGTATTCATTTTATTTGTTGCAAGAAAGGTAGGAAAGGATCTTAGGTAAACAGATTAAGACACATTGGGATTCAATAGTAAGAACCACTTAAAACGACTTCGAGTAAAAATTTGTTTCTTATATCAATGTCAGTTATTTTGGTGGAGTTTTTTTTTGTGTTATTGAATGCATATGAATCAAAGTTTACAATCTTCATTCTTCTTAGTATCCTATATTAATTATATTTACTAGCATGCATCGCATGTGTAAGTACTAGTTGATTTCTAACGAAAAGCAAGTTGGTATGTATTTCATCTCAATAGCATATTAGTAACATATCCTAGGTTTCGACAGCTTTGAATGGAAGAGGTGAAACAAAGAGCTAAAGAGCAGATGGTGTAAGAATTCTACGATTTGCAAATTGCGAGCTTCCTTTTTAGGATCCCCCAAAACAGAGATTTGTAAATACTAAATATATAGTGCATATCATATCATAATGAAAAATACAGCCATGCTTACCATTCCATCAACTTTTTGAAAGGTCGACACCGGCCATATCAATCTCCATGTCCTAAACTATGGATACACCAATTCTCATGTCGTTTAGATAACTCTTTGCCCATTATTTTTGTATCATAAAAGTTCAATTTTCCAAAAAATCGTTAATTTTGCAATCCTCCGATGCAAGGTCGAATGGTATCCAATTGATATGAAAATTAACGTACATATATTTAAGGACATGCAAATCAAGATGATTGGTGCCGATCGTCAAAAAGTTTGACGTATGATTAACTTTTCAACCCGCCAATGTAGGAAAATTCCTACCGTGCCACTTTATACAACGTTTTCTCATACATGCATATACATACATACATATCACATACACAATACATATATACACATACATGCATAGATATACATGCGTATATATACATACATACATATACATGTATGTGTATGTACATATATGTGGAAATGGAGTATACATTGGCATTGTAAAAATTTCTTGCATTGGTGGGACACAAGACATCATGCTATTCATTGATCCATGTGCTACTTTATCTTGAAAATACAAGATTCTTTTAGATCAAATAAAAAAACGTAAAGTGAGATGGAGCCATGAATAATGTGTTGCCATATTTCCCGCCATTGTAGAAAATTCGTATGGTGGCATTGTATATTTTGCATCCTCTGTGTGTGTGTGTTTTGCCGGGTAGAGCAAATGATGGGTAGCTTTGATCATCCTTACAACGATGACAAATACTATATTCCAGGTTAAATAGTTTTAGACTATTGATACCTTTATTTCTGTCTAACGTTGATTTATTCTTGTAGTGGTTATCACATATCTGAACCAAAATGACTTGTCAAGCCATCTTTTATGCAGTGAAGAAGGCAAGGTCAGGAAGGTCCTCAAGGCAGAGCCTCTTCCAGATGGCACCGGGCATTTCTTTAATCTGAGTAATTTCCCATTACCCTAACTCTCTGATAATTTGGGTAGTTTTTTTTTTAATTGAGGGAGAAACTGCAAAGGTCACGTTCATTATTTGTTTCGGGTAAATGATGTGTATATTGTGATATCTGGCGATTCATAGGACTAATAGTTAGCTTTACATTTGAGTTTCGGAACCACATGGATTATCCACTTTTATGCTAAAATCTATGAATTTGCATTTTCCACCGATCATGAATTCATGTACAGAAACAAATAGAACAAAAAATAAATATTATTTTGGCAATGAATTTTCTTGTTAGGCTTGAAATCTGAACAGATTCACACCATAAACGATTGTTTTAATTTTTTTCTTTTTCTATTTTTGATAGTATTTAATGATGATACTTTTCTAGATATGACATTAGGGGTCTTGTCATAATATATTCTTCCCTTCTCTTGTAGGTGTTCAAAATCGCCTCCTAAATGTGGATGAAAGCATCTATATTCCTATTTCAAAAGCAGAGTTCACTGTTCTTAACTCAGCTTTCAATGTATGACATGTTTCATGTTTCTTGTTTAATCTTTTGTTATTGTCGTCTTGGTCATAAATAGCGCTCAAGTAAATTAGAGGAGAAGACCATTAAACTTTGTTAAGCATGGAAATATTATTATATAACAATTTGTTGAATTCATCTATTGGTTTGATCTAAACCCCTAGGAAAAACTTTCTATTATAGAATTTTAGGTGAAGAAAACCACAGAATCATTTAGAAGAACTTGTATCAGACCTAGTGTCTCACAATTACTAGCTTAAGTGCATCATACAGTTTTTTTAGCATTAAATGCAAGTATTCAACACTGAAATTTATTATAATTACAGTTTGTATGATTATCTGGGCAATTGCCTTTTCCCTTGGGTACACATCAGATTTCTAGGAAGTATTGAAGTTTAATGGGTTCCAAGAACAAACAATAGAATATCTCTATGATCATTAATGGACTCAAATAATTCAGCTCAACCGGCCAAAGATTGCTAATGTTTTTCCTTTTCCTTTTCTTTTTTTAATGTACATCTATCTATTTTGAATGATTTTGTTTGATTCTTCCACATAATTTGCAGCAACTACTTTTTTGTTGAGACTCCCTTTGCCTAAAACTTTATGCGATACTAAGTTATGACATATTAAATTTTACTATCTACACAATTAATCTTTAATTTTACTCTCTACACAATTAATCTTAAATTTTACTTAAATAGTACCAAGCATGTACTTTATTGTACATTTTTTCATAAACAAGGATAGTTCGTCCCTTGTTGAGTTTCAGCAAAAGCATAGTGTGCATAATGAAGTCCAAGACATGAAACTGTTGAAAGATGAAACTGTAGAAAATAACATTATGTTTGTGTCGTTTGGATTATAATTTGTTCTCCCATGTTAAAATTGTATAATGGTTTTTATATATCATGTCGTTAGACTCCTCGATGTTGCCTTGTTATGTGCGATATGCTCCTCGAACCACATTTCTTGCGTCTGCCCCTGCTTCTGAATATACAAATTTGGCTGGTTTTCCCATTTAGGGGAAGACTCGGAAAATAGGTACAACTGATTGATGTTTCCTTATATCATGCATTCTCAAGCTGATTCCAGCTGCAGTATTATTATTATTATTATTATTATTGTTATTATTGTTATTTTTTGGCCGAGACTAACGATACCACATGGTTAGAGCATTGATTTAGTGGCATTGGATTAAAATTGTGAAATCGAGCGATTTGTGTTCTGTAAGTCAGTCAATAACTTGCATGCCAAACCTACCAGTGACTTGTTGAGGATGGCGTCATGATGTATTCATCTTAGGTGTTTTTAAATTTTGCTGTAAGCCATTCTACTTTTCTTCAAATGGATGAAGTTGACCATAGGAAAACTCAGCTCGGTCTCATTATTGGCCCCATTTTCACATAAGCTGGCCTGGATGCTATATTGTAATCCATGCTTTTCCAATGCTCCTCCAATAATTCCGTTTCTCATGATTTTCTGCATTACTTGCATAGATTCTGCAAGCCTTTTCTTTTCTTTCAATTTTTAACCCCAGTTACATAATAAGACCATTAATTGATGTATTTGGTCTGGATGCAGTTTATTCTACCACACCTACTTGGTTGGCAAGCCTTTGCAAACACCATAAAACCTGACGAATCCATGCGTTCAAACAACACCACCTCAGGATCCGGAGCTGAGTTGGAATGGGGCAGATAATTTCTGCTAAGATCGGAAACGATCGTCTGAAACAAACACGGTTGGCTGTCTGTCTGATTTTGCATGGGGAGCAGGTCCGGTTTTACTTGTGCAAGTTTTCAAATAAAATTTTACTGCTGTTGTCTGTTTTCTCAAGCCTTAAAAGTTGTCTACATAGATACTTGGAATGGTGAAAGCTAGTTCAGCAGAATTATTAGGAAAGGTTCCATAGGTATCGCTAGGGAAGTGTAGCCTTAAGCTTTTGACACTCACATTTTCTAATTGAAAGGAATGTTTTTGCTATTTGCTACTTGAATGTTCAGTAGAAATTTTATGCAACAAACAAGAAAGGACGAGAATATGATCATGCATATTCAAATTCTCTCAATATTCTGCTTTTACAGTTATTCATGCTGTTCTTTGAAAAAAAAATTTGCTGTCCTATATTTTTAATGTGTACTACATTTATGCAAGTTGCCCTATACATAAACATACATGCCAGAAACTAGAAATTCTCTCTTTATCCAAACAACACAATGCATTTACAAAAAGCAATGGTCATTGTTTCATATATTTTGCAATACTTCAAAAGACGAGTCGAACAAAGAAAAGCATAATGCTATATTTGATTCTTTTTTATATTTGTTTTTCAAATAAACAATAGAAAGAGAAGAATGCAAAATTGCTTCCCCTAGCGTAAATCCTCTTTCTCTGTTTCCGCCCATCTTCTGGTCTAAACCCATCCGATTGGGAGTGGGTCTTCATCTGACCATCTGCCTACTCGCTGACGTTTCCTGTTGGAAATTGCAACACATGACTACGAGAATCTGAATCATAAGCTATAATCATACATAATACGATTCAGATTCAAGTTTTATTTGGTGAAATATTCGATTAGAGGGGCCGGTTAATTAGAGCACCATACATTCATATATATGAACAATTGAAATTAAATTGATCATCTTATTGCTTTATCATTTATGTCTAGCTTAAGTTGAACCAATATTTACCGTCCTAATAAAATAAAAAAATGTTCTTTGAAAATTTTCACTAAGAAGAAGATTAGGATTAATTGAAGTACATTATGACAGCGGATAAGAGTAATTGCTGCTAACCTCTTGTTGTTCTTTGATCTTGGCTGCATAATAAAAGGCATACCTTAGTAGAAGGAAGGAAGGAAGGAAAGAAAGAAAATACAAATGGTCTTAAAATAAATATCGAATAACTTACAGGTTTAGAGTACTCTCATGGATATTCTTTCTCCAGAAACCTCCAAACTTCTTTCTTCGATAGGAAAACTTTTCCTGTTGGGACATCGGTGTAATTCTGCAAAATGAGTTGGGCATTTTAGGTTCGTTATGCTTAAAGATATGAAAATTACAATCATGGAATTGAACAAAAAAAATCGTTATAACTAACCCAGACTTTTCTTCCTGCGAATGCGTTCTCACTGAGAACTCGATGAATGCCCTCTCCGGAATCTCCTGGGGTATCGTCGGTGCCGGAACAAGTGCTAGTTCCTTCCCTTTGCTCCCAAAATCTTCGCTCTCTGTAACTTCGTGTATTATAAAATATTTGTTGCAATTTGAAAGGAATTAAGCTAAATTTCAACTTTCTACCATGAATTACAGACATTTTTTTCAAATGATACCATGAAGTTTCGAAATGATGGATTGATACCATGAACTTTCAAAAATATCGAAAAACCCTTGAGGAAAAATACAAAAATACCAAAATACCCCTCTTATAATAATAAAAAGACTATATTGCAAAAAAGGAGGGGTAATTTTGTAATTTTCCTCGGAATTTTTTTTTTTCTTTTAAAGTTCATGGTATCAATCCATCATTTTGAATATTCATGGTATTATTTTGGGAAGTGCCTATAATTCATGGTAGTATGTTGAAATTTGACCAAAGAATTATATGTATAGGTTTTTTGGAGTTTGAATACATTAACAATCTTAATTAATGATGCATACATTCAAATATATAAACTCTTAGAAATATTCATAATAAATATTTTAAATATAAAATATTTATTCTATGGCAAGGAAAATTAATGACAATGGGTAAAATCCGCCGGTCGTCTCGATATGATGATGGGCCTGGTAAAACCCACGAACACATGGGTCGGGTCGACCAAGTGATATTTGTCAATAAACTGGCCAGGTATGAGTAATAAAAATTTGACTCTTAACTTATATTTTTTATGGGCCCACCCGCGGGTTAAACTATTGACACCTCTAAATCAAACATTCATCATGCATTCCAATTTCCAAACGCAAAAGAATGCATTACCGATTAAAAATATCATAACTATCACCTCAATTGAAGTATTTTAGATGACTTGCATATATCTTAGTCAATATAAACTACACCATATGGGTCGACATACTTGTAAAAAACGACGTGCATGGTCAAGGATCAAGAAAAAAACTAAAACTAATTAATCAGATTAGATTCTACCAAATGAACTTATTTAAAGCCTTGAACCTATATAAATTTTTACTATTTTCCTGAGAAAATGAAGCCATCATTTGAGCTGCGACAGATCAATGCATGTGATTTGGTTCTTAACTTCTTATTTATCAAATCGGCTCATTTAAATTTGGGTAAATTGTCAAAAAAAAAAAAAACCTGGCAAGTTTTCCGCTGTCAAAAACCCGATGGCCTAAAGAATCTCTGCCGCTGTGAAAATCAAGCCGGTGGCCTAAAGAATCTTTTCCACTCTCAAAATCCTACCGTATGCAATACCTGTTGGTTGCCTGTAGTATCTACTTACAGCAGAAAACTTTGCTAGGGTTTTGAGAGAGAAGAGGGAAAAGAATAGGTCAAATATTAATTTAGAGAGGGAAAGAATAGGTCAAGCATATTTTGATTCCATTTTATATTTAAATAAAAAGAGATGGATGAAAACTTGCTTCATGGCAAACCCATCCGATTGGGAGCGTTTCGTCGTCTGAACAGCTGCTTACGCTTTCCTGTTGTAAATTGCAACACCTGACTATCAGAATGTGAATCATAAGCTATAATTATACATACATATATGTTTCAGATTCAAATTTTCTTTAGTGAAATATTTGATTAAATTAGAGCAAGTACATTTTATTAGCAATCAAAATTAAATTGATTATCTTATTGGTTTATCATTTATTTCCAGCTTAAGTTGAACCAATATTTACCTTTCTAATAAAATAAAATTTTCAGTACGAAGATTAGAATTAATTAAAACACATTATAATGCTAGCGGATAAGAGTAATTGCTGCAAACCTCTTGTTGTTCTTTGATCTTGGCTGCATAACAAAAGGCATACATTGGTACAAGGAAAGAAAGAAAGCAAGCAAATACAAATGGTCTTAAAATAAATATCGGATAACTTACATGTTTAGAGTACTCCTGGATATTCTTTCTCGAGAAACCTCCAAACTTCTTTCTTCGATCGGAAAACTTTTCTGGTTGGGACATCAGTGTAATGCTGCAAAAACGAGTTTGGCATATTAGATTCATTATACTTAAATATAAGAAAATGATAATCAAGGAATTGAAAAAAAAAAAAGATCAATATAACTTAGCCACTCTATTCTACCTGCAGCGAATGCTCTGTCGGTTCTCACCGAGAACTCGAGGAATACCCTCTCCGGAATCTCCTGGGATCTCGTTGCAGCCGGTGCAAGTGCTAATTCCTTCCTTTTGCTCCTAAAATCTTCGCTCGCCGCCATTAATATATCTTACTTGTTGGGAAAGTTGTGCCTTGTTTTACATGCTTTTGCATCTTAAGGAGATGAGTGTGTATATTGAATGAGATGGGAGCGGTGTATATGAAAAAATATTGGGCTTTTTTCTGGAATAGGATAGTTTTAATTTAAAATTATAAAAAAGGGGTAGTTTTAATTTTATTTGGAAGAATAAGACGGTTTGGTAGACCCCACGCACTCCACAATTAGAGGGCGGGTTCCTTCCTAAATTATGAAGAGGGCACCCGCCCTCTCCTTTGCGGATTTTCAAAACCCGTCCTTTTTTCTAAAAAAAAAATAAATAAATAAAATTATCGAATTTAATTAAATATTAAATAAATGAGTAAATTAAATATTAAATAAAAGAATAAAAATAGTATAATATTAATCGTTGTTTACATATGAGTCTGGTGTACACTTTAATAACAAAATGAATCCGTCAAATTTATAATATAAAAAATCATATATATTATCTCGACGGTCAAATTTATAATAACAAAATGAATCCGTCAAATTTATAATACAAAAAAATCCTATCTGTTTGTAAAAAAAGATATAACTATCGTTTTCCCTTTCCCTTTCCCTTATGAAATCCCAGGAGGCTTGACATAAGCCTATGCCTCTTGGGATGACTGGAGGACCCATCCGTTTCTTAGATGGGCGGCGGCGGCGGCGGCGTCTGCTCTTCTGCTTCAGTTTCGGCTTCAGCTTGGACAGGCTGTTGTTCCGTAAATCCTGAATGTGAGACGTGTGTCGGATATGTGATGCCTCCCAACAACTGTACGTAGGACGATAAATCTGTCTCCCAACTGGGCAGTTGTAGCAAAGAACCTGTCCCGGTTTCATGCGGCTGCTGTTGCACAAAACCTGGGCCCCATGGCTGCGCAAATCCTGACTCCCAAGGTTGCTGTTGTTGCGCAAAACCTGACCCCCAAGACGGCTGTTCTGCAAAACCTGACCCCTAAGACTGGTGTTGTTGCGCAAAACCGGTTCCCCAAAACTGTTGTTCCTCCGGTTGTTGCGCTTGTCCGGTATGCTAGGATTGTTGCTGACGGTATGGTGATCCAAACCACTGATCCTGCTGCGCTAGATCTCCGTGATGCTGCGGCTCTAGTGCCGGCTCATGCTGCGGCTCTGGTGTCGGTTCATACTGCTGATCCGGTGTCGGCTCATACTGCTGCTCTGGTGCCGGTGATAAATGTGGAAGCATATTATATGAACCGAATATACCACCAATATATTGGTCTACATTCAAAAATAGAGCCTGCGTTTCCGGACCAGTATCAGTCGGATATGGATCCTGCACCATTCATTGTATATGATGCAACCCACGAGTCTGTCGTTACGTTAGAAATAAGAAATAAGTATTGACTCATACCACCGGATATTAAAAAGTAATATAATCTAAAGAATTCAACTTACCAAATCTCGTTCCACGTGGCCTCTAGGCTCGTACCGCTCGATATTTGGGAAGTCGTTAGGGGGAGCAAAAAGATATCTTATGATGACACGCTTATACCACTGTAGATATGTTTCGGTAACGTCAGTGGTTGTTTGATCACCTATTTGCTGTAACGCAATATTACGCTGACTATCCTCCCATCTCAGCAAATATTGATAATGATACTTTCTCCAATCACGCTTCGCCTTTCCTCCTCGCATGTCTCTCTCTATTATCATAGGCGAAGGCGGCGGGACATGAATATGTTGCGATCTATTAAACTGTCACAACATCCGGTCCGGTAGGTGCATGGCAACGATATCAATGCAGAGGAGTGGGCATCGAGCCCGCCAAACCGGCTCTTCTTCGATACAGATGCCGGGTAATCTTTGCATACGATCTGCTGTATAAGGCGTTCACGTAAACTGCGCAAATAACATAGTACAAAAATTGTGATGAAGGTATTTCAAAATATTAAAACAAACTTAATTACCTAAGTTATGATTACCTGAGTCATCTCCATACGATCCAACTCATCTCTATAGTACCTAAGTACTCGACGAGGAGTCTTATACGCTTTCTTGCCATTCCACCAAGAACCGAGCGACTTTCCAGAGGTATCCAAGGCAGTTATTTTAACTCGATCCAGTCTTCCCATACACATATGCTCCCATGACCAAATTTATAAATAAAGTGTCAGATGATAAGAGAAAAAACCAATTTTACAATTTTGCAAATTTCTAGCTGTGAAAAATAAGAAATTTATCTGAAGTAATGTAATGCAGCCACAAATTTTATTCTTCGTTGGAGCACATGCCTTATTGAGTTCCTTATAAAGAAAGGCCAGGACCCCTGCTTCCCAAGCATATTTGCCACACACATCAAAGTCCGTAAGGAAGCCAAGGTATAACGGATGGACATACGTTGTCGATTGGTCCGGTATCAACTAAGAATCGATCATGTACAGAATGTAGGCACGTGCATGTCTATCCAAGACTTCATCGGTGGCTTCATCAGGGATATTAGTAAATGTATCTTTCACCCAGTGTAAACTGATCTTATACCCCTTACTATAGCCTCCTGGTGCCTGATATTAGTATTTTTTGTGAAATATTAAAGCTAGAAATAATGTACAAAATGTTCATGCAATAGGTACACTAAATAGGGAAACCAATAAGGGAGAATCTGAATCTGAATATTAAATATAAATAATTTACTTAGCTAAAAACAAAGATATCGAGAGTTTATTGACATTAATTTTTTTACCTGTCCGAGAGCAGACTCAGTATATGTATCCCAGTATGGGTGGTCGGTATCTGGACCAACAATTTTTCCTCCGACCAATCCAATCCCATTGACCCGTAAACCGAGTAAGAGGCCAATATCCTGGAGTGTGATAGTGACCTCACCCCATCTTAGATGAAAAGTGTGGGTCTCTTTTCTCCAGCGCTCAACTAGAGAGGTAACGAGGGCGTGGTCGATTTGGATATGACGAAACAATGAAGCTTCATAAAATCCGGCCCTTCGAATCCGCTGGATTATTCGCCGGTCGGTAACTATCCATTTGTCAGAACTATGGGTGACGACGGTGAGATTATCTCCATCCTGTAAAATTAAATCATATTATTTTTAACTATTAGAATTAAAAGAAATGGGTAATTAAAAAAATTTAATGAGTTTTGAATCTTTCCTCTCCGTGTAATATATTAAAAGATCTGTATTCGTTTTGATCAACGAGCAGAAATTTGTCGAATGGTTGATTCTCTATTGAGACAATTTCGATATTTTAGATATGAGAAGGGACTTTAAACAGAGTTAATTTAACAAAAATTATAAAGAAGAGGGCGGGGTTTTATAGGGAAAGGAGGGCGGGTTCCATGAACCCGTCCTCTTCAATGCTTAGTGTTGTCACATCAATTATTTAATTAAAGTGATTGTATGAATTCCCAGGATATATATTATAGTGCCAAGTCAAATCAGTTTTTTAATGTTTTATATTTTTATCATAACGAAGAGGGTGGGTTCTTAGAACCCGCACTCTTCAATAATTAAATGAAGGTGTGTTCCAGGAACCCGCCCTCATATTTGTTGGATTCCCGGGTATTATAGTGTCACGCCCCGCTTCCCAAAGTACGCTAAAGTGGGCACGTGACATAGCCAACCATGCTACCTGTGGATAGGAAAAATCCTTTCACAGTCACATTACGGCTGTGGAGATATCAAGAACAGGAAAGTAAACTAACTACCTAGTACATGTCCATAAGCCAGAGTAAAAGAATCAAGAGATAACAATATGTAGAAGCCAAAAGATACAATAAATGAAACACCTGGAGTGAAACTACGTACCGTCAGGAACCTCACCGCTCGTCTAACAGCGGCAAAACTCCTAATCAGTCTGCAGCAAGGTAGAAGAATCTGGGCCATGCAAAATCCAGACGTCAGCGCGTCAAGTCATCAAGTAATAACATAGTAAACAGGCAATGCGAATATAAACATGAATAAAGCAAGGGTAACAATAATATAAATCAGAGCAGTACAGGGTAGTGTGCAGTGGGTAAACTGGATTGTTCTATCAGGTTCTCTATTCTAAAGTCTTTGAAACCAAATTGATGAATCATCGATGTAACTCAATAGTATCCCGTACATACCCGGGACCACGGCCACAATATTCTCGGCTGCAGCCGAGACATGCCGCTAGGCACAAAACAGGAATGTGTACACTCGATAGTATCCCGTACATACCCGGGACCACGGCCACAATATTCTCGGCTGAAACCGAGACATGCCGCTAGGCACAAAACAGGAATGTGTACACTCAATACAGGTAGTGAACTGTCGAGTTACAAGTCAGATTTCACCTTTGATTTCCCCATACCCCCAAGTTATATGTGTATGTCAAGTCAGGTATCCAGTAATCAAGAAACTAATGCCAACACAGGATCAGGTAAACAGGTTTGTCTGGATAGACAACAGGAACGGTCCATGAGGACTACATGTTATGTTTGTTGGCATTAGACACAAGATCAGGTAACAGGTAAAGCCATGGTATATCAGGTCAAGCCAGGTAATGTATAAATGTGTCATGTCATGTCAAGAGTGTACGGTACCATGTCATGTCAAGTAGGAAGTGTAACAGGTCATGTCAGGAAGCACAAGATGTCATGTGGGTGCTCATAATCAAACTAACATAAGCATGTGTATAAATAAACAAGTATGAGTACTTTCAGAACAATAAACTGGAACATGTAATATGATATGCAAATAGATATAATTTCAAGGATATGGATGCACAGTTATCGATTAGGGTTACATTTATAGTTCCAATATTAATTAGGATGCAATTTATTAAATATGGAGTGTTAATATCACATTATTATGTAGTAATGTGATCTATGCATACAATTATATGTATCTTAAATGCGATGGATGCAAACGGGTATCCGAAAAGTTATAAAACTATAAAATGGTAATGTGGGATGTACAACTAAGCAATATGTGATATAAATATTGATATAATAATATTAATATGGATAGCATATTCAAAGCGATTAATAACTATAAAAGTGATATTGATTAACCATGCACAAGAAAGTTCCGTTCAGAAATTCAGCGTCACTCTAATTTGTAAAATAGCTTAAAAATAACAAACGTTCTCCAAAAGGGACATGTCTTATATCAAAATAAAGATAATTCAATAAGGTTTTCAGTTTTATAAGTATAAGCATCTTAGGTTGTCCCTACAAAAAGTTATGAACATTCGAACTTGAAAGTTTGCTGCTGGAATTTCCCTGGACAGCAGTTTGGAGACATTTTTATTTGCATTTTACGTTATTTAAACAATTTATTTTGCAAGTAAATATTTCATAGAGTTATAGTATTCTGAGTTAGCTTCGTAACGAACTAAAGAACGTATACTAATGATTTTTCTATGATTTATAATGAATTTTATAAGATAAGGTGTACAGTAAATTTCAGATTTGTCATATCCGATTTTTCAACGACGTTTCATGTGTAAACTATAATATTTTAAATATATAATACCATAAAATGCAGATTATAAACTAATTAAAGATAATAATAAGAAATATTATGTCGATATATATTTTAATTGATATGGATGCAGTATAATGTAATCTAGTATGTCACAAGATAAGTTTTCATGATCTAGATTTAATATGATATAAACGGATGCAAACGGAACATCGAAACGTTATAAAATTAAATATGGGGCACTAGATTTAAACTATAGGTATGGTATTTATTTAAATAGGTATAAAATAAATTATATAGCATGTAGTAAGATTAACTTGCCTCGATGGGTCGCGAATCGGGAAAACGGAACGTTAACCGTCGGCGGGGAAAACTCGCGACGGACGCACGGTTCACGGAATGAACCCAAACGACGAACAAAGGAACCACACGGGTCGGAGTACCTCGCTAGAACGTCGAGAAGCGTCACCGGCACGACGGAATTCCGGCAACAAAAGAACAGTTAAAAAAAATGAGAAACGAGACATGAAGCAAGAAGAGAAAGAATGATAAAGAGAAGTACAAGAGAATATATGAGAGAGAGAGAGAGAAAAGTGGAGAGAGAGAGAGAGAGAGCTGCAGGTGGGGGCCCACGGAATTAAAAGGAACGCGATTGGCTAAAGGGGAATCGTTAGTTAGGGATAAAAATTAATTAAAGATTCAAAATATTTTAAGGAACAGTAGGATATGTATATAGGTTAATTTAAAGATTTAAAAGATAGGTAATGAACAGTAAGATATCAGGTTAGTTAGAAAAATATATGCGATGGTTTTAATAATATTAAAATTTGGGATTTTGGCGCCAAATAAAACATTTCCAAATCACGCCCGGGTCGAGTCCAAAAATTTGAAATTGAAATAATAGGATTTTAAGCAGGATCCAAATTTTAAAATTAAGTGTTTTATGATCAAAAAGCATACCCCCAAAACGGACACACGTACGTGCACGTAGCCGTCCAAACTCGCCCGTTTCATTGAACGGGACAAGAACACGATGCACGGACGCTACAACAGGGTTAGGGGTGTCAAGCAGGCCAAGATGAATATTTTTAATTTTATTCTAGATGCTAAAATTTGTTATATGTAGAAATGACTTTACCGGGTAAATTTTACAGTAAGCAACAAACAAGCAAGTTAAATGAAATGAGTACCACATTATACTCAAACAGTAACTGAAAATAGTAGTATTGGGCTCGGGTGTTACATATAGTGTCAAGTCAAATCAGTTTTTTTAATGTTATGTATTATAGTGTCAAGTCAAATCAGTTTTTTAATGTTTTATATTGTTGTCAGAACGAAGAGGGCGGGTTGTTAGAACCCACCCTCTTCAATAATTAAATGAGGGCGTGTTCCAAGAACCCGCCCTTATATTTGTTAGATTCCGGGTATTATAGTGTCAAGTCAAATCAGTTTTTTAATGTTATGTATTATAGTGTCATTTTTATCAGAACGAGAAGGGCGGGTTCTTAGAATCCGTCCTCTTCAATAATTATATGAGGGCGTGTTCTAGGAACCCGTCCTTATATTTGTTGGATTCCCGGGTATTATAGTGTCAAGTCAAATCAGTTTTTTAATATTATGTATTATAGTGTGAAGTCAAATCAGTTTTTTAATGTTTTATATTGTTATCAGAACGAAGAGGGTGGGTTCTAAGAACCCGCCCTCTTTAATAATTAAATGAGAACGTGTTCCAGGAACCCGCCTTCATATTTGTTGGATTCCCGCGATATTTGTGAAATCAAGTATGATCAATAATTAAATGCCGGCGTGTTCCTATAAATACAGCTCTCTCCTATCCAGCAACTCTCCATTTACCCTTATTTTGTGCAAGTGTGCAGGTTAGGAAGAAGGTCAAGTTCAGTGCCATAGTCGTGAGGAGCTGCTAGATAGGATCAAGACGGAATCACGGCTTGCTGTAAATTTCTGAAGCAAATTCAGTGACCAAATCAAGGTTCAGGGGCTCTAAACAGGAAGAGGAGACCAAAACAAGCACAGGGAAGAAATTTGAAATTCCAAATTCTCTGTGAGTATTTCCCTTATTTTCTCCCCTCCTCTGAACTCCTCTGAACTATTCTTCCTGCAGCATTCTTTGCACAAACTCTCTTCCTCTCTCCAATACAACTGTTTTTGTGCAGGATTCTTTGCGCCGCCGCCAAATAAGTTGTTTGCAAGTGTTTTCAATTTTTGTTTGTTACTGTTTTGCATAAATAATATGGACTTTAAGGGGCTTTAACACCAATTCAGATTTGGGGGGGGATTTCATCACCCTTCCTTAAACCCCAAAAATCACTAAAAGCATACGCATTACCCTTGAGCTTATTAAAAAAAATATCTAGACTCAGCCAACTAAGGATTGTCGTGCTCAATAGGACAGAGGAATGTTGTGGGCATTCGATCGTTTATCTAAACTAGACTTTGTGGTGCCATTGCTAGACAAGTGAGAAAGGTAATTTTAAAAAGCCCGTCTCACGGTGATTCGTGAGTAGAACCCTCCTTTCCTCACTTGTGCTTACCTGGCCACAACTGGCAGTGAAGAGATGATTTGAGGGTTATCTCACAACTTGTGGAACAGTTAGGAGCAGTCTAGTGGACTTTGAAGACCATAGCTCTAAATATAATTGTGCATGTTTTGACTGTGATTGTATGAAGTTGATAACGCTTTTTTTATTGTTGGCTTGATATTGTTTGGTGCAGATTATGGCAAGTTCAAGTTTATTTGTTGTATGTAAATACGATGGCCGGATTATCACAAGTGCATAAGGTCCCGAGTATATGGGCGGGTTCGCAAGAATCATGCGATTAGAACCATCAACGACTTATAATGAAATCGAGAATAAAGTGTTCAAAATCACGAAATACGATCCCCGTGAAATTAGGCTTAAGTTAAGTTGTATATGGCCTATATTTAGTGGAAATGCATTGGTTGAAATTATAGACGATGCATCAATATCTTCGATGATAGACTTCGGTCTGTCAAACACCCAGCATTCTTTTGAACTTTTGGTTCAGAAGGAACAATTGAAAGTATCAGATGTCCCTCCAACGGGTAATTTTGATGGTAATGCCGGAGGTACTTCCTGGGGGTACGGTCACATGGTTAACGATGATACCGTCAGTCTCGGTGGATATGACTATATACAATATTATTCAAACCTTCAAACTCAAGGGTAAACATTTTATAAATCCACCATTAAATATTTTAGTAATACCAAAATACTAATATGTTTATATATTGAATACATGTTCTCCCAATCGACTGCTGCAGTTACATGCACCCCAGAAGAACAACAAGGATTACCATATACAATCTTCCAAAGGTAAATAAATCTAAAACAATTGATGATTTATTTACGAAAATATTAAGGAATAATAGTATAATAACAATTTATATACTAAACGCAGATTTTCCCATACCTCTGCATCATTCCAACACGATCCAAGTAGCGCATTCCAAGCATGTCCGTCCACATCTTTCCGGTCTTCTCACCCTGAACCATCCACATTATACCGACCACAACCATCATCTATTGCACCCGAGCCTTATGTTGCTACGGGTGACATTAATATGTGTGGCAGTGATGATGATGAAACTGGTAAAGGTCATCAAGGGGATGATAGCGTGGAATATGCCGCTGGATTGAATAAGATAGCATTGTTTGATGATATGGTTGCGAACAATGATTTCGTCGAACTAGAAGATCCCGGCCTCGATCCGCTGGAAGATGATAGTTGGGTAAACTTAACCGTGGCAGAATTAAATACGGAACCCTATTTGGAAGCGACAGTAGCAAGCGAAGATTGCGTCACTGTTGGGGATTTATTTCAGGAAAAATGAGATCTTATTTGTAAGCTGAAGTCGTGTTCTATTCAGCAAAACGTTACATTTAAAACCGATGAGTCAAATAAGACGTACTATACCGTGGCATGTACGAAAGCTCCTGAATGTAAGTGGAGATTGCATGCATGTTGTTCCAAAAGAGCCAATGCTTGGAAGGTCACGAAATACAACCAAGAACATACATGCATCAATTCTATTATATTACAAGATCACAGGAATTGCACTTCATCTTACATTTGCTCACTAATCATGCCACTAATCCGTACAGATGTGGCGATAACTCCTCGAGAGATACGGCTCTACGTTAGCGGAGAGCACAAAATTCAGATTTCGTATGTGAAGGTATGGGATGCTCGTAGAAAGCTTTATGCAAGATATTTGGGGACTGGGAAAGCTCGTACAACTCACTAGTCTCTTTTATGGAAGCCATGAAAGCATCAAATCCGGGGACCGTATACCGGTTAAAAACCATAGAAACAGATGTCGATGGCTCTGTCAGGTTTCAAAGAATTTTCTGGTGTTTTGCTCCAAGTGCGGCTGGTTTCACACACTGTCGGCCGGTATTGTGCGTTGATGGGACGTATCTATACGGTAAGTATAGAGACTGCATGTTAATCGCTACAGGTGTTGATGCTAATAACGGTATATTTCCGTTGGGTTTTTCTATTGTCGAGAGTGAAAATACATCATCATGTTCATGGTTTTTCCGTCAACTCAAAAATATCCCATCTGTTATTGATAAAACAGATTTATGCATCATATCTGATAAACATCTAGGAATACTAGCTGCAATGAGAGCTGTATTTCCGACGACCCTACATAGGTTTTGTCTGCGGCACTTCGAGCAAAATTTTGATAGAAAATGTAAAAATTCAGATCTGCATAACCTTATGTACAAAGTCGGTGAAGCGTCTGACCATAATGTCCATGACATGTACATGACGAAAATTGTGGAGATGAGTCAAGCCGCGAAAGCGTGGTTAGATGAGTATCCAGTACGCATGTGGTCACAAGCACATGATAATGGATTTAGATATCTACTAATGACCACTAATATATCTGAAAGTTTCAATGGGGTCCTTAAAGGTGTTAGAGGCTTACCGATACAGGGGTTGATTGTTCGAACCTTTTTCCAGGTGAATGCTTACTTTGTGCAAAGAAAAGAAAAGTCCTTGGTGATGGAGACTCCGCTCACCGCGTATTACGAAAATATATTTCAGAAAAGAGAGCACAGAGCGCAATACTACAGATCTGAAAGGTTTGACACGGCGGAGTTTCAAGTAACGGGGAGTAATGGGAATCAATATACCGTAAACTTTAGAAATGAAGAGCTCCCTTCATGCACATGCGGTATTTTCGAGCAACAACATTTACCTTGTGCCTGCGCAATTGCTGCTGCAAGCAGTATGCATAACTCACATTACAATTTTGTTTCCCATTACTATACAGTTTCCAATTACTAAGGCGCATACGATCTAAAATTTCATCATATACCGGACAGTCGCTATTGGCACTATTATACTGGGAACAGACAAACACCGACTGTATTACCGCCAGAAAAAAATATAGGGCCCGGAAGACCTAAGGTGCGTCGAGATCGAATGACAATGGATGCTGATCCTCAGCAAAGACACGCCAGATGTAGCCTATGCAAACAACCAGGTCATTATAGGACCAGATGTCCACGACAGTCATCAGGGGCGAGACCTTCGAGATCGTGAGAGCTGTATTTCCGACGACCCCACATAGGTTTTGCCTGCGGCACTTCAGGCAAAATTTTGATAGAAAATTAAAAAATTCAGATATGCATAAGCTTATGTACAAAGTCGGTGAAGCGTCTAACCATAATGTCCATGACATGTACATGACGAAAATTGGGGAGATGAGTCAAACCGCGAAAGCGTGGTTATGAGTATCCAGTACGCATATGATCACAAGCATATGATAATGGATGTAGATATCTACTAATGACCACTAATATATCTGAAAGGTTCAACGGGGTCCTTAAAGGTGTTAGAGGCTTACCGATACAAGGGTTGATTGTTCGAACCTTTTTCCGGGTGAATACTTACTTTGTGCAAAGAAGAGAAAAGTTCTTAGTGATGGAGACTCCGCTTACCGCGTATTACGAAAATATATTTCAGAAAAGAGAGCGCAGAGCGCAATACTACAGATCCGAAAGGTTTGACACGGCGGAGTTTCAAGTAACGGGGAGTAATGGGAATCAATGTACCGTAAACTTTAGAGATGAAGGGCTCTCTTCATGCACATGCGGTGTTTTCCAGCAACAACATTTATCTTGTGCTCGCGCAATTGCTGCTGCGAGCAGCATGCATAACTCACATTACAATTTTGCTTCCCATTACTATACAGTTTCCAATTACCAAGACGCATACGATCCAAAATTTCATCTTATACCGGACAGTCGCTATTGGCACTATTATACTGGGAACAGACAAACACCGACTGTATTACCGCCGGAAAAAAATATAGGGCCCGAAAGACCTAAGGTGCGTCGAGATCAAATGACAATGGATGCTGATCCTCAGCAAAGACACGCCAGATGTAGCCTATGCAAACAACCGGGTCATTATAGGACCAGATGTCCACGACAGTCATCAGGGGCGGGACTTTCGAGATCGTGACAAGTGCACCGGAAGATTTTTTGTATTATAAATTTGACTTGATATTATAAATTTGACTGTCGAGATAGAATTTACATTTTACAAAAATATAGGATTTTTTTGTATTGTAAATTTGACGGATTCATTTTGTACACTACATTCATATAATACAATTTTATTATTTTATTCCAATTTTTTTGCTTTTTCGTTTATTTATTTAAATTTTTTTTAATAGGGCGGTTTCCCAGAACCCGCCCTCTCCTTCATATAGGAGAGGGCGAAGGAGAGGGCGGGTTCCTAGAACCCGCCCTCTCCTATACTATATAGGGGGCAGGTTCTAGAAACCCGCCCTTTAAACTGGAGAGGGGGTGGGGTCCACAAACCGTCCCATTCTTCTAAATTAAAATAAAACTATCCTATTTTTATAATTTTAAATTAAAACTATCCTATTTCAAAAAAAACCCAAAAATATTTACTAAATTTATTTTGGAGCATGAACCTGTTTTATTCTATTAACGTAGGAGATGTTTTGAAAAATTAGAGAAATGAATCGAGTAGGAGTAAGGAGGAAGGGAGTTAATGATGTTGGGTCGGAGATTGCATGAATTTGGGGGCAAGGTTCATATATATGCTATAATTATATTGCATGAACTTTGGAACAAGGTTCATATATATGCTATAATTGTTTTAATTGTTTTCCCTTCTTAGAAACAATAATCCATTATACTACATTATGTATATGGTATGCATTGTATAGGGATTTAAATTGCTAAATCCGAAGTACCTGGGGTCATTATGGCTTTGAACTTGGTTCATATTCACTATAAATTATTAATGGATTGTTAGTTTGGGAAAGGAAAAAAAATTAGCCGGGAAGAGAATGAGAGAGTAATAAAATGGTCCTTAATAGGTCATAGCCTAACATAGGTAGGAATTTAACCCTATGCTTTCGGGTTTTATTATAGTCTGAACTTCCCTCGGATACAAATATCTGTCGGGATATATAGTCACGGAACAATGCTCGTGACAACACCAAATCACGCAATCAACACAAGCACGCAATTAATCAATGAAAGATAACAAATTAATAAGTGCGAGAATACATAAGAAATCAAATATATAGAACAGAGAGACACAAGGAATTTTTTAACGGGGTTTACGTACCGTATGGCTAATCCCCGGCAGAGCAGAATCTGCAAACGTCTGCTATACTTGAATCAAGTTTACAAACAAAAACAACCCGAGAAAATTTCTCTCAAATCTCTCTATACAAATCTCTCTGCTTCTCTCTCACTCTCTCTCTGCCAAATATGCAAGTCACAGACTTTTTCTGTTCTTAATTCAGCTCATACAACTTTTTCTTAAGGCTCCGTTAATTGGTCTAGGGATCACACATATCTTCAATCAATCTCTGATGGATTTAATCAATCTCGTGACTGTTATGGACATCTTTTCGATGTCGCAGACCTATTCGCACATCAATTGGCTGCACTTACTCTAGTGCCTTTACTGCCGCAGCCATCAATTATCAGCCACAGCACCTTGATTGATATTTGGGCTCTACTCTCTTTAACTTGGTTTGGCCTCACTTCATGTGTTGGATGCACCATATTGGTGGGCTCAATGTGATTAATTTTTGCATCACATCGTCAACAAACTCCATCATGATGCAAATTCATCATATTCTCGATATTTGGATATACTTTCGTCTTGATTTCTGTCACGCCCCACTCTGAATACAGAGAGTATTGTCTGTTCTGGCCGAAGCCACACGGTTTTGTCCTTCGGGACGAACCGGACCCGAACAGGGACTAATTCCCAGGAGGTCACCCATCTCAGAACTTCCCTGGCTCGAGCACGCTTAACTACGGAGTTCTCAAGCTCCTGTAGTGCCGGTTTACTTAAAAGGCGCCTCTGTATTGAGAATGGTATCAGAGCTGGTCCCTCAATAATAGGTCTGTGGTTCGAAGACGAATCATTGTTCATGTCACGCCCCACTTCCCAGAGTACGCAAAGATTAGCACGTGACAGAGGCAAACCATACTACTTGTGGTTAGGAAACATCTCTCCACAGCTACATTACGGCTGTCTATAAAATATCAAGAACAGTAAAATAAAATAAACTATCTAGTGCATGTCCATATGCCAGAATAAACGAGTCAAGAAATATAAGATGCGGAAGCAATAAATCCAATAAACAGTAACGATCTGGAAATACGTCCCAATACAGGCTCACATTAGGAAACGAAAATGCTGAAAGAGAACTAAACTAAACTAAACTAAACACCAATATGCTCCTCATTGTTCGGCCTGTCGGCTGAAATACTCCTGGTCGGCTTGTGAAAGAAATAAAGGAACTGGGCCATACAAAATCCAGACGTCAGTGCGTCATAATATTAACAATAATAAATAACCAGGATACACAAGATATGCAGGCATGAATATAAACGATAACATGAATATAACCAGCAAATATGGATATGGAACAGTGAAGTGTATACGTGCAGGTGAAGTGCAGTGAGTAATCTAAACTATACTACTGGGTTATCTATTCTAAAGTCTTCGAAATCAATTAATGTAATCCTCATCGTAACCCATCAGTCTATGCCCCGTTCATTCCCCACGGGACCACGGTAACAGAATTATTTCGTAACGCCCAGAAAAACGACAAACAATATATTCCGTAACGTCCGGAAAAACGGCAAACAATATATTCCGTAACGCCCGGAAAAAACGGCAAACAATATATAATAGCCTTTTGAATTGCGTTTGGTTACATTCTTGATTTCCCATACCCCCAAGATTATTTGTTCAAATCAGGTATTGATAAATCTGGAGCTAATGCCGACACAGGATCAAGCAGGTACAAGTTTTGTCTATACAGACAACAGTAACGTCCATCGGGACAACAAGTCAAGATTGTCGGCATTAGTAACAGGATCAGGTATCAAATCAAGCAGTGGTGTATCAGGTCATGTCAGGTGGTGCACAGTGTATCAAATGGATGCCCAACAGTAAAATGTAGTAAGTATCGAATAACGGTAAAACACGGATGCACAAGTGTTTATCAGGGATCACATCCACAACTCCATGACTACGTATGATGCATATTATCAAGTATGGGGTACTAACATAACAGTAACATGAAATTATATGATATGGCATGTAACTAGAGATGCAAAAAATGATACGGATGCGAACGGGTATCGCAAAACAGTAAAACAGTAACATAGATTGTAAGTGCACGGCGGCGCCCCGGCCGTCAATCCGACGCCAGAATGCGGAAACGAAACTTTTACAGAACTTGTAAACCGGCACCATCGCGCACTTTAAAACCCGGATCGGGCCATTAACCTACTCCTAGCTAACAAGAGAAGGGGTAGAGAGATATACCGAGCGATCCGTGTCCTTCGGTCTTCTCATCGTCGTCCCGATCTCCCCGCGGAATCTCCGGTCTTTATCTCCTCGTCGGAAGGGCACCACATCGCCGGGTTCTTTTACGGGCTCCCACCTCTGGACCGAGGCAACTCGGGCACGAAGTTGGCGAGTCGACGTGTCCAAGAATGCTGTAGGATAGTGTAGAACTCTTTTGTCTCGATGGGGTTACTAGAAGTTGCCTTGTATTGGTGGAGGAATTGTGAACTTTGGAGAGAGATGAGGAATATGTAGAATGCAAAGAATGAGATCAACATTTTTTCCTCTCTACAAAAATGAATTCCCCTCTCCCTCAAGAATGTGGCCGGTCTCTTTGTTGTGAAGGGAGAGAGAGAGAAAAGCCAAGGGGTGGGTGGAAAGCAATAATGCAAGCAAGTGATGATGAGAAACAATGATCACTCTCAAGTCCCCACTCCATCACCTAATCATATCCCAAAAGTCAAGCAATCATGATCAAAAGAAAGTCAAGGGATGGTGGAACCATCATGAAACCATCATGATGCAACTACTTGCAAAAACAACTCTCCAAATTGCTAATTTGCACATTTGCAAATAAGCCCCTCCACACCAATTTTCAGCCAAAGAAAGAAACAAAGGAAAATGGCCGAAACGGAAAGCAAACTGGCAACTTCAGAAAACTGATCCCGTAATAAATTACAGGAAAACCCCGCGACTGTATATACATACCCGCATTTGTATTCCGACCGAATACAAATGCAATGAGACAAAATCTACACTGTACAATACTAGGATCCGGCTTAAACCAAAGCCCGCTAGTATTATCCGTCCGATCATGATCTGTGCAATACCGCACGTACATAATCGAACCCTGCCGTATCACCATACGACCTCTACAGCGTTTCGCCCGAAACTTGAGAAACTGTCTGTGGGGGACTCTAAAGACTCGTCAATACTTTGGCTGTGAATTTAACCACTAGCACGTCAGAGGTATTAGCCATACGTAACGGGCTACCAGGTATTGACCAAAAGGGACGTCGATGAGCGAACTCATCCTGACACCCTATTGAGCCTGTCAGTGACAATATCCGTACAGTCCGGTCCGTTCGTCTATGAGCATCGCATGGCGGGCCTAGGAGGTTGGTAAAAGTCAGACCCCCAAAAGCGGTACAAGTCGTGTCGGAGTGTAGCCTAGAACACCCTGAGATACTACTGGAATACCTACCAGTAAATCTCCTGCCTTGGCCAAGGACTTCGTGTAATGGCTCTCCTAGACACAGCGTGACCTCACCCCCAATACCGGGAGAGACGAACCCCTGCAGATCCGCTCACTGCCTCCATGTGGCTCGGGACTGTACCCAACTAAAACCTGTTTGCACGACTCCTTTGAGCGTGGTAGGGTAGTAATCAAAGTACAGTGGGAACTCACACGAGACAAATGACGATCTCAGGTCGATGAACTAACATGTACACATGTCACCAGGGAACTGCTATCTGACGTCAGGTATAAGACCAACTAGCATGTTCCCGGCGAGTCCTGTCCGGTGTACTGATAACCCAATGAGCACATGTATACATCTTAGGTAAACCAACTGACACCAGTGGCTTGTGAGACCGGCCACCGCCTCTCGTCGTGGTCTCGACTGTATACACTAGTCTACTCTGGAATATCGATGCCCTGTCTCGAAACTCCCACGACTAAGGACCTTTTAAGGATGTGCTTATAAACCCCAGCTCCCACGTATATGATCGCCATCATACTGCTGGCCGTCAAGCAAGAATCCTAAGGGCTCTATCAACGCGCAATAGTGACCTGTAAGGTCACCTAAAGCAGTACACGACGATAAAGATAAACCAGATAGCATACTATCATCTTGAGTAAGACTGTCCTACCGGTATAGGTCCTCCCTCAATCATTGCAATCACGTGCCTGTGATCCAATAATTGACTCTGAGGGCACTATCTCCAACAATCTCCCACTTACACTCAAGGTTAATTATTGCGATGTCGCATACTCACAGCCCGTGTGATACCGAACACCCAACTCCTCTACTAATCAGTTTCACAAAATCCGTTTGCAAAACTATTGCGTTCGAGGAATAGCATCAGTGAGTGGATCCGCCTTGATGTTTCTTTTTATGTCTCTCTATATCTCAAGTTCGCGGAGAAAGCCATCTCCCGAAATGAGCAGTACCTGTCTTAGAATATGTCTGGATATCTGATGGGACCTAGCTCATAAATGAACTCCAAATCCAAACTTCTTAGACTGTATCGTCAACTGAACTTAATCAGTATCTTGCGCCATGCCTCCCTCAGTATCTGCTTGGATCACCTGTCCAAAACACTGTCCCTCGTCTGAGGGAAAACTATAACTCTGACAGTCACTCTGTCATCCAGGTCACCTTGGAAGCCTGGAATGATAACTGTTTCCTGAATGAGGCTGTCGTTATCATATCCCTAGAACATCCACTTATGTTCTAAAACTGCTTCCGAATATCTTTCCAGGATAGGATTAATATCAACTTATTGCATTTTGTGCAAAAACAATAGCTGGTGTGGTACTTGACATCTTATGATTGACTCAATTGCCTAAGCAAGTGATCTGCCAATCATGAACATCCCTCTCCTCTTTAGTCTATAAGACACATTTAGAGAGGGTGACTCCATCACCTGTAGGTACACTACCGTGTCAGGAGTCGTCCATTCTAAAATACCTTTAGATGCTGTCTAAGTACCCAGATTGGGAGACTACCCAAATCTAGATCTAAAACCACAGATCTAGTAACCAGAATGTCTGATATAATATCCAAGCCTTAAATGGAGAAACCACTGTGTGACAACCAAAGTATAACCGTTCGTAGTATAGGAACTTCACTTCCTACTCTGTGCATGTCATCCAATACCAGGACATCACACCCTACTACCTTCTTAACAGATCCATCCCCTATTCTGATGAAGTCAAACCTATGACTGTCACATTAGAAATAGATGATCTATCTCCGCTATATCTGCTTTAGTCTATAAATAGACGTTAGCTACCTTTCCACCAATGCTTCCGCTGCTCCCACTGACTACGACAACCCTCTGGCAGAATAATATACATGTACGCTTCTAAAACCAGTTTAGAACGACGCTATACTTATCCTCCTGCTGGGTCTCACAGTCTGGAACAACAACTATGGCAAGTCTGGGTAAACAAGAACCTCCCTGTCACCGTCTTTGAGCATACCGAAGTACCTCTCGAGTGCCTGAGGTTACCCACCATATCTGCAGAGTGGCCAATGGAATGTCAAACCAGATCGAATCTTTAGGTTCTTATCAAATTTTCAGTAATCGTTTACGGTTCTGGAATCACTTCCAGTTCTACCATACTCCCACTTCTGTTTTCTGAAAAAATCCATTTTACTTAAAACTGTGGCGAGTCTAGAACAATATCACTATTGATCTTCCAGATGGTAGAAAGTCAACCCTCGTCATTGCCTGGGTCAACCCACAAACAACCATTATAGAAACGTGCCTTGAGTTATCCAGAGTCCGGTTTTAAGCATAAGCCGGAAAACTCCCCGTACCTTAACATCGTTAAGATATGAACCGTTCTATATCCAATATAGAAACAGAGGCATTGATTTAATTGGAACCAGATTCAAATCATGCAACTGTCTCCAGTGCATGTCAACTAAATGGAAGGAGGCCGATCAGCATTAATCAACTTAGGAGTGCTTCCAATTATGAGTAACCTGAAAGAGAAGCAAGTTCTCTTAATCATTACTATAAACTGAATACCATACACAAGTATCTACATCTTCGATCACCTTGAAGAATCCCGATACTTGCAATACCTGGTTCTCTACTTTACTCTTATACCTATAACTTCTCAAAACTTGGACCTTGTGTTTCTACGAAACACCTGTCTAAAACTAGAGAAGTCATAAGTAAACCGAATATAGTACGAGGACCAACCCTTCTGTCCTAATGGACACTGGACAGCATACAATACTCTGTATAAGTCCCTTGAGTCTAATAACTCATTTGCTGTGTGTCGTAGGTTGAAAACTGTACTTATGGTTAAGAAGAATTACACCGCTGTTTAATACTACTTACCTAACCATCCACTGATATAGGTAAATGTCATGGATATAATTTCAAAAAGGTATATCTCACTCTATAAAAATAGACGTATAGATATATCAATTTGAAATTGGTGCATAACAGCGGATATTCAAAACCAAATATTTGCCGTCTGGCAAACAACCTAGGTGATTTTCTCAAATATCACCAATTACAACGAATTCCGATATAATGAGGATAATCACCTAATTCCCAATAACTTACTCCCACTCATCATCTGTAAAACCATACAGATATGAGAATCATACCTGATAAATACATACCCTGGAGTAAGTATCTAATTGGGAAATCAGTTTTCTTTTAACAGTACACAGTGAAACTAAAACATTGAAATGTTTCGTGGGGTTATCCTGGTATTCCTAGTAATGCCTCTTCCATTATCCAGATTCACAACTGTAACCGTATATTTCTTTGCCACCTCTCCAAATCCCTTTATATGTCTTTAGTTGTTATCTTCTGTACACCCCTTTAGGCCAAATGGTTTTCTTCCTTCCCTACCGTTCGACACCAGCCTATGGTTTGGAAGAAGACCATCCAATAAGCATAATGGGTGTACTGTCCTAATCCTAGGAACACTCGCAATGCGAGAGAAGGTGAAGATAAAAGACAACCGAATAAACCTTATTCCTATTTCTCCTGAACCGGAATCCATCCCCGAACTGGAACAAGTTCCTTTCGAGTTCGTATATAACCATACGATGGAGTATCCAAATAAACTGTGGATCTTTGTAGTGATACGGAGTGTTCTGGAGAAATACAAAGGTGAAGTAGGGGTGGTAATGAAATACTTGGTTTGGTCGTGAATAGCAGTCGCAATTTACTTTGCCCTCTTACTAATCCCTTTATTTGTCTTAACTTAATACCTTCTGTACACCACACTTAGGCTAATCGGATTTCTTCATTTCCTACTGTTCGGCACCAGCCTAAGGTTTGGAAGAAGACTATCCAATAGGCGTAACGGGTGTACTATCCCCTAACCTGAGAGAAGGTAAAAGGAAAAGACAACTGAATAGTCCTATTCATTTTCTCCAGAACTGGAAACCATCCTCGAATCTGGAACAAGTTCCTTCGAGTTCGTATATAACCATACGATGGTTTTATCCAATGGAAGTGGACGTTCATAGTAATACGGGGTGTTCTGGAGAAAAAGGGTAAAAGTAGGAGTGGCAATGAGGTTTGCAACTCAGACAATCCAAAAGCCGGTGTTTAAGAAGGTTCGGTTAATTTTGGTCACTGAGTCATAGTCAAGGGTCGGGCCATGGTCGCTGCCAAAGAGAGAAAAGAAACACTCAGCGTGCACTCTAACCTAGATCAGAATGGTTATCACTTTATCTAATCAGGAAACCTCCCACTGTAACCTCAAATTCTCCTCCAAACCTAAAAGAAGAATTAGTCGGGATCACCCGAGGAGTAAACCAACTCACCAGTGGGAATCGGGATCCAACTATCATCGCATGATAACGTGACGGAATCCGCTCACGTTATCACACTCCAGAAGGTATGCGCATATCTGGCAAGTTTCAGTTTCTTTAGAAACTCCCGATGTGATTTTTACCCCATGCTCTTATGACCTTGACGAAGGCCAACATATTATAAGTCACATGTCAAGTTCTACCCGTCATTATCCAGGTTAATTTGAACCCACCCGTACCTACCCTTGACTTTGGCCAACAAGGCAGTACGACTATCCCAAACCGACGCATCTATCTATGCTACAGAAAAGTAACAAATAGTTACCATACACTATGCCTTGACGAAGGCCAACATACATAGCATGAATACTAAGTGCTACCTTTCTGAAATGACGGAGGGCTACGAATGGTTTTTGGCGAAAAACCTTTAACGTAATGAACTTGATATCGTTGAAGGAACCGGATAGCTTTATAAAATTATAGTGACGAAAACCTTTGCTAAAGAGGTTACTCCCGGTGAAGGGATCTCGGCTCTTTCCCTGTAGAATGAGGTGCAAAATATTCCAACTGAATACCACGATGCAAAGCAAAAGTAATCGACTATAGTGAAGTTATTGCCCTGACGCAAACTCCTGTCCAAGGGGTCACTCCCGGTGAAGGGATCTCGGCCCTTGCTTCGTCGACTGAGGTGCTGGATATTCATAACCGAATACCACTGTGCAAAACAAAAGAGAACGTCCTTGCAATAACAGCTTTTTGAAAAATGTTCCAACAACATCAGAATAGGTTTGTTTAGCTTGCATTGATCCGAATCAATGCAGTCCCATCAATTGATCACACTAATAAAGAACAAAAATAATGATGTACGTATATACCATCCGCATTCGCCACTGGGTCCCGTCATCACCCGTTAGGTTACTTAACTAACGACAGAGCGGGGACTGGACTAGCGCGGATGCAAAACATATACAACATCTACCAGTATATATATCAATATATAATATTCGCTCAAGGCGTGATAAAATGCAACATCACAGAAATGTAATAAGCATCACAGAACAATACAGATATCTGGGATCCCCGGGTTTCATAGAGCCGCTACTGAAACCCGACGTTCCCCTGGTCGTGTGGATAGCCTGTGCAATGAAATCCTAGACCCCTAAGGGCGTGGCAAGTTACCCGCCAAAACCTGAAGCGAGGCAGCCCCCTTCAACTACGTGAATGGACCACCCAGCACTTCACGGAATCCGGTAACTTGAGCACCCCTCCTTGGGTCAACCTGTACCCCCTACGAGTGCGGCGAATAGCCCGCCAATTCTAGAGTGAAGCCCCCTCCGTTTCAATGCCATGAAATGCGGGCCCGTTTCCCTCTAGAACCCGGCTATCCGTGCACCCCTCCGCGGGGTAATCCTAGTACAGAAAGTAAAATATACATACAACAGGTACATTGACCTCAGCCCGGTCGTGCCCCAAAAGAATAATATACAAACAGGTAGTAATGGCAGTCCACATGTCGGACGCTCGCCCCGCAATATCAAATGTACATAATAATACCAAAACTGTACTAACATTGCATCCAGGCTATCCACCACGACAATCCGCAACATCACAGCACAACACAGAACATCAACGTGAATGTCACGTTCGCAAATCCGTCTAAAAGGGCTATAGCAGTTAGACAGAATTTACCGATCAAATGACATTCACGGTCGCAGATATAATGTAAATACTGTGAACTAACATGTTTAAAATTTTTGATCGATCAAATTTACCGAAGTGGGCCCCAAGCACTACTGTAGCACTCAAACAAAATCTGAGCCCAAACAGAATATACCAATAACCCCATTTCCAAGTATAAAGAGCTCTGTAGAAAATTGGTAGGGTGATCACACATTACTGCGGCGGAACCGCGGCCAGAACAGGGGTTTGGCCGCGGTTCCGCGGCCTGTCTACAGTATCACAATACCAGTTTTTCACAGAAGTCTTAAAACTTCCAGCATGTATTTCTGCAACACTCTAAAATAATTTTCGAGCCAAAAATAATTCGACAGAAACTGATGCAAATGAAATCGCGGTTTTGGGATATATGTTCGATTGAAGTTTTAAACACGCTAGAGCAAGCTAGACTAGGTTAATGGCGTAGCTCTGATACCAGTGTAAGTGCACGGTGGCGCCCCGGCCGTCAATCCGACGCCGGAATGCGGAAACGAAACTTTTACAGAACTTGTAAACCGGCACCACCGCGCACTTTAAAACTCGGATCGGGCCATTAACCTACTCCTAGCTAACAAGAGAAGGGGTAGAGAGATATACCGAGCGATCCGTGTCTTTCGGTCTTCTCGTCGTCGTCCTGATCTCCCCGCGGAATCTCCGGTCTTCATCTCCTCGTCGGAAGGGCACCACATCGCCGGGTTCTTTTACGGGCTCCCACCTCTGGACCGAGGCAACTCGGGCACGAAGTTGGCGAGTCGACGTGTCCAAGAATGCTGTAGGATAGTGTAGAACTCTTTTGTCTCGATGGGGTTTCTAGAAGTTGCCTTATATTGGTGGAGGAATTGTGAACTTTGGAGAGAGGTGAGGAATATGTAGCATGTAAAGAATGAGATCAACATTTTTTCCTCTCTACAAAAATGAATTCCCCTCTCCCTCAAGAATGTGGCCGGCCTCTTTGTGGTGAAGGGGGAGAGAGAGAAAAGCCAAGGGGTGGGTGGAAAGCAATAATGCAAGCAAGTGATGATGAGAAACAACGATCACTCCCAAGTCCCCACTCCATCACCTAATCATATCCCAAAAGTCAAGCAATCATGATCAAAAGAAAGTCAAGGGATGGTGGAACCATCATGAAACCATCATGATGCAACTACTTGCAAAAACAACCCTCCAAATTGCTTATTTGCACATTTGCAAATAAGCCCCTTCACACCAATTTTCAGCCAAAGAAAGAAATAAAGGAAAATGGCCGAAACGAAAAGCAAACTGGCAACTTCAGAAAACTGATCCCGTAATAAATTACAGGAAAACCCCGCGACTGTATATACATACCCGCATTTGTATTCCGACCGAATACAAATGCAATGAGACAAAATCTACACTGTACAATACTAGGATCCGGCTTAAACCAAAGCCCGCTAGTATTATCCGTCCGATCATGATCTGTGCAATACCGCACGTACATGATCGAACCCTGCCATATCACCATACGGCCTCTACAGCGTTTCGCCCGAAACTTGAGAAACTGTCTGTGGGGGACTCTAAAGACTCGTCAATACTTTGGCTGTGGATTTAACCACTAGCACGTCAGAGGTATTAGCCATACGTAACGGGCTACCAGGTATTGAACAAAAGGGACGTCGATGAGCGAACTCATCCTGACACCTTACTGAGCCTGTCAGTGACAATATCCGTATAGTCTGGTCCGTTCGTCTATGAGCATCGCATGGCGGGCCTAGGGGGTTGGTAAAAGTCAGACCCCCAAAAGCGGTACAAGTCGTGTCGGAGTGTAGCCTAGAACACCCTGAGATACTACTGGAATACCTACCAGTAAATCTCCTGCCTTGGCCAAGGACTTCGTATAATGGCTCTCCTAGACACAGCGCGACCTCACCCCCAATACCGGGAGAGACGAACCCCTGCAGATCCGCTCACTGCCTCCATGTGGCTCGGGACTGTACCCAACTAAAACCTGTTTGTACGACTCCTTTGAGCGTGGTAGGGTAGTAATCAAAGTACAGTGGGAACTCACACGAGACAAATGACGATCTCAGGTCGATGAACTAACCTGTATACATGTCACCAGGGAACTGCTATCTGACGTCAGGTATAAGACCAACTAGGATGTTCCCGGCGAGTCCTGTCCGGTGTACTCATAACCCAATGAGCACCTGTATACATCTTAGGTGAACCAACTGACACCAGTGGCTTGTGAGACCGGCCATCGCCCCTCGTCGGGGTCTCGACTGTATACACTAGTCTACTCTGGAGTATCGATGCCCTGTCTCGAAACTCCCACGACTAGGGACCTTTTAAGGATGTGCTTATAAACCCCAGCTCCTACGTATATGATCGCCATCATACTACTGGCCGTCAAGTAAGAATCCTAAGGGCTCTATCAACGCGCAATAGTGACCTGTAAGGTCACCTAAAGCAGTACACGACGATAAAGATAAACCAGATAGCATACTATCATCTTGAGTAAGACTGTCCTACCGGCATAGGTCCTCCCTCAATCATTGCAATCACGTGCCTGCGATCCAATAATTGACTCTGAGGGCACTATCTCCAACATAGATACACGATACAATAAACATATAATATTTTTATTCATATGGATGTAAAATATATATCATAGCATGTAACAAGATAAACTTGCATGCGGCTAGATATGTAATAAATGGTACGGATGCGAACGGATATTGTAAAATTGTAAAACTGTAAAATGGTAACAGGGATGCACAATGCAATGAACATGTAATATTATTATTAATATGGATACAAATATAATAACATAGCATGTAGCAAGATAAACTTGCCTACTCGGATCTCATGACGGGATGCGTACGCTGCGTCCGACGTCGGGTAAACGTCGCAATGTACAGGTACGCTCGCACACAGGACAGGACCAGGCAAAGCAAGAAGGTGACCACGCTGGTTGGGAACGTTGACTGGGTCGCCCGGATCGGCGGCGGCGGCGGCACGGCTCCGGCGAGACGCAGATGACGAGGGCTGCAGGGGCTCTGTCGGGGTGTCCAGGTTCTGGTTGGGGTGCAGAAAGGAGAAGAAGAGCTCGTGGTGATGGGGAGAGACCGACGAGGATGGTCGGCGGCGACGAGGACTGCAGGCGTGGTCGGGTTCGAAGATCGGGTTCTTAGGTTGTTGCGGTGGGTGTGCAAGGAAGGAGCTCGGGAGGTGGTTGCAGGGGAATGGAGGAAAGCGAGGGTGAGGTCGGGAAGATGAGTCGATGTCGAAGGTGAGACGGTGACGAAGACGACGAGACGAGGGTTAAGGTTCGTCACAGCCGGGGACGTAGGTGCAGGTGTCGGGTGATGGCGGTGGTGGTCGTGATGATGGGAAGTGGAGGAGAAGGTGAATGAGCGGGGAGAGGAGGAGGTGAGGGAGGTCGTCGGCGGTGGTGGCGACGGCGACGAGATGAGCATGGGCGCGGGCGTGGGTTCGAGAGAGGAGGCGGCGGGAAAAGGAAATAAAGAAGAGGGAGAGAAAGAAGAGGAGGTGGGGTTTAATTAATATGTGAGGTTTAAAATTTTATATATAAATATAACATGAAGAGAGAGAGAGAGAGAAACAGTTTAGATTAGAATATTAAAATATATATAAAATATTTTTTTAGTTGAAATTTATATATATTCGAAAGTTATATATTAGGATTAAAATATTAAATAAATTTAAGTTTTCTGGCTAATACAAAATTACTCCAAAACACGCCCGGGTCGGGTCTAAAATTACGGTTTGAAAATACGGATAATATACGTGTCAACCAAAACTAAAATAGGATATCCGGGTCACGAAAATGTATACACCCAAGAACGGATACACGTAGCGTGCACATACCTATCCAAACGGATCCGTTTTACTAAACGGAACGAGAACAAGATGTACGGATGTTACCACAGGGTCAGGGGTATGATATAGGCCATACTGGGTATTTTTAAAATATTTTATTTGACTTTATATGCTATATTGAAAAAATGCAGATGTCAGATATAATGCAGTTATACAATATGAAAGTGCACGGATTCTCATAACTAGCCGGTATAAATTATAAAGAGGAATCAAGACGGCTTTCCAGCATTTGGATCGGGTCGAATGCAAACACATATACCAATTACACTATTTGCACCCATAACAACAATAAATCAAGAAATAGCCACTCGATAAATAAAATAATCAAATCAAGAATTATATAATGAACCAGGGTGTTACATTATACCCAATTACAAAAATAATTTCGTCCTCGAAATTCCCGGAACAAGAAAAGACAAACAAGCATGAATCTACGAAAAGAGGTATGGAAACTTCTGTCGAATCTCGTCTTCTCGTTCCCAAGTTGATTCTCCATGCGAGCGATTCTCCCATGAAACAAGTACGAGAGGAATAAGCTTGTTCTTGAGGACCTTTTCTCTTCGATCAACAATCGACATCGGTCGTTCTTCGTAGGTCAAATCCTCCCTTACAGTCAGCTCCAAATGATCTAGCACGTGTATTTCATCTCGAACATACTTACGGAGTTGAGATAAATGAAACACGTCATGAACACTGGCCAAAGATGGTGGTAAAGCCAATCGATACGCCACTTCTCCAACACGCTCAATAATCTCGAAAGGCCCGACGAATCGAGGACTAAGCTTGCCTCAACTCCCAAACAAATCACTTCTCTAGTCAGTGATATCTTCAAGAATACAAGATCTCCAACAGCGAACTCTAAAGGTCTTCTCGATATATCGGCCCAACTCTTTTGCCGATCCTGTGTTGCCTTCATGTGATTCTGGATAGTATTAACCTTCTCTATTGTTTGCACGACAAGATCCGGTCCCAACAATTTTCGTTCTCCAATATCGTCCCAACAGACGAGTGACCGACACTTGCGACCATACAAAACTTCGAATGGAGCCATCTGAAAAGTCGCCTGAAAGCTGTTATTATACAAGAACTCCACCAAGTGCAAATGATCCTCCCACGAACCCTTGAAATCTAACATGCAAGCTCTCAACATGTGTTCAAGAGTTTGGATCGTTCTTTCTGACTGGCCATCTGTCTGGGGATGATAAGCAGTGCTAAATTTCAATCGAGTCCCCAAACTTTCCTGTAAGCTCCTCCAGAAGTGCGATAAGAATCGGGTATCACGATCGGAAACGATGCTCACAGGTACTCCATGCAATCTCACAATCTCCTACAGGTATCGTTCTGCCAACGCTTCCGTCGACTGGCCAACTCTAAACGGTATAAAGTGAGCTACCTTGGTCAATCGATCAACAATCACCAAACTGCATTGTTGCCCTTTGGACTCCACGGTAAAGCTGTCACGAAATCCATGGTTATATGTTCCCACTTCCACTGAGGAATCGGAAGTGGTTGCAGTAAACCAGCTACTTGTTGATGTTCATCCTTGACTTGCTGACACACCAAGCACTTCGCTACAAAGCGGGCAATCTCCCCTTTTCATGCCTTTCCACCAGAAATGCTGTCATAGATCACGGTACATCTTCGCGCCTCCTGGATGTATGGATTATGCGGAACTGTGTGCCTCCTCCATAACTTCTTCACGAATATCTCCCTTCGGCACACATAAACGGCTTCCCAATCATAACGAACCATCCTCATGAATCAAAAAGTCCATTCGAAGTCCCGCTTTTACCTGTTCTCGAAACTTCAGCATCCTTGGATCCTGTGACTGCGCTGCTTTAATACTATCGATCAACGACGACTGTACTTGCAGCTGCATCAACTGTCCTGAAGAATGCGGTAACACGATCTCCAACTCGAATTTCTAAAAATCTTCGATATGCTCCTTCTGTGCAGTCAATATCTGAATTGCTGGCAACCGACTAAGCGCATCCGGCACTACATTAACTTTCCCCGGATGGTACTTGAGATTAAGATCATAGTCAGCCATCAGCTCCAACCATCTACGCTGCCTCATGTTAAGCTCCTTCTGCGTGAACACGTATTTTAGGCTTTTGTGATCGGTGAATACTTCGATCTTTTCGCCCAATAAATAGTGTCTCCAAATCTTCAAAGAGAAAATCACTGCTGCAAGCTCCAAATCATAAGTTGGGTAATTCTTCTCATGGGTCTTCAACTGTTTTGATACATAGGCTATGACCTTCTCATGCTTCATTAGAACACATCCCAAATCTTTCCCAGATGCGTCACTGTGAATCACCAATCCTCCGGAACTGTCTGATACGGTCAAAATTGGAGCGGTTATCAACCTTTGATTCAACTCCTCAAAAGCTGACGCACAACTATCCCTCCATACGAACGGTACATCCTTCGCGTAAGCTTGGTCAAAGGCTCAACCAATCGAGCAAAATTCTCCACGAACCTTCTATAATATCCAGCAGGTCCAAGAAAACTTCTGATCTCCGCTACATTTTTCGGAATCGGCCAATCTTGAACTGCTGCAATCTTCTCGGGATCAACGACAATTCCATCTCCGAATACGGCGTGCCCCAAAAACTTCACTTTGTCAAGCCAAAACTCGCACTTGCTCATCTTCGCATACAGTCTTTCTTGCCTCAAAGTTTGCAGTGCGATCTTCAAGTGTTCTGCATGCTCTTTTAGGCTCCTCAAATAGACCAGAATATCATCGATGAACACCACTATAAACTGGTCTAAGAATGGCGAAAAGATTCGGTTCATCAAGTCCATGAATATCGTCGGTGCATTCGTGACTCCGAATGGCATCACTAAATACTCGTAATATTCATATCAAGTTCGGAGCGCAGTCTTGCAAATATCCTCTGATTTAACTCGAACTTGATGATATCTGGATCGCAAATCCAGCTTCGAGAATACTCTCGTGCCACTGAGTTGCTCGAATAATTCGCCAATGCGAAGGATCAGGTACTTGTTCTTAATAGTCACCCGGTTTAATTCTCGATAATCGATGCACATCCTCCTTATGCCATTTTTCTTCTTGACTAGAAGAACTGGATCTCCCCAGGGTGAATTGCTGCTGTGAATCCAACTCTTCTCTAGCAATTCAATAACATGCTTCTTTGCTTCCTCCAACTCTACTGGTGCCATCGGATAGTACGCCTTTGAGATTGGCGCTGCACTAGGAACAAGATCAATCGCGAACTCCACATCTTGTTTTGGCGGTAAACCCGAGATGTCCTCGAACACGTCCATGAACTCTCGAACTACAGCTGACGTTTCCTCCTTATCAACTTCCATCGACGAAAGAACGGCGCTTGTCGGCCTAGCCCTAAACTCGACTGGCCCGACAGAAATGCTACCTCCCGCAAAAACAAACTCCGGATATCCGGGAATCTGGAAAATCACTTTCTTTGCCCTACAATCAATGTGGACGTAGAAAGTGCCGAGAAAAATCCATTTCCAAGACAACATCGTAGCTACCAGTATCGATCACCAAGAAATCTGCAAATAACTCCCGCCCGCAGATAACAACTGAACAATCCTTACACTCACTACTAGATATGATCTTCTCGTTCCCAGTGTGTATGTCTCAACAACAAGACATGGTCATGCAAGAAATCGAATGTGCAATAATAAACTTGAACGGCATAAAACAATAGGATGCACCAGAATCGAACAATGCTAATGCAGGAAAAACATGAATAAGTAGGATACCTGAAATGACTTCATCTGAAGCCAAGATACAGAAGAAGACAAGCACGGTAAACAGGATTCAAGCTTGCGATAAAACATGAACTGGTAAGCAATGAAACCGAGAGAAGCAAGGTAATATCATGACCATAAATTAAGGAAATGAATCAAGACAAGGACTTTAAGTTACTTAAATAGAGTACCGCATTGTAACCATGCTGCAGTTTATAGTTACAATCACATAACTCCGTTCAAGTCGTCCAAATCCTAGTATCAGAATCGAAGGAATAGGTAGGGAGAAATAATAAGGAACCAAAAGGATTTCAAGCTGAGATGCAAAGTCATTCTATTTCGTCAAGGTAAGGGTCAAAAGAAAGATAAGATTCAAGAATCACGACAACAATGTGGCAGGACGTGTTCCTAAATACGGGTTTTCTGGTTAACGTATTGGGTTCAATACCCAACTAAAAAAAAAAACCAAACCCGATTAACCTAAATCCTATGGCTCTGATATCAAACAAACCCGACGAAGGGATGGCTCGGGCATGGGTAAGGTTTCACGAGAGGGAAGAAGAAGAAAGGAAGGAGAGAGGGGGACGTGGGTTGAGTATGGGTTTAAAAAATATTTAATATAGAGAGGTTAAAAATTATATATATAAAATATAATATGAAGAGAAAGAGAGAATCGGTTTAGATTAGGATATTAAAATATATATAAAATGATTTTTTAGTTGAAATTTATATATTCGAATATAAGTAACAGTTATATATTAGGATTAAAATATTAAATAAATTTGAGTTTTCTGGCTAATACAAAATTACTCCAAAACATGCCTGGGTTGGGTCTAAAATTACGGTTTGAAAATACGGATAATATACGTGTCAACTAAAACCAAAATAGGATATCCGGGTCACGAAAATGTATATCCCCAAGAACGGATACACGTAGTGTGCACGTAGCTATCCAAACGGGTCCGTTTTACTGAACGGAACGAGAACAAAATGTACGGATGCTACTACAGGGCCAGGGGTATGATACAGGCCATGCTAAGTATTTTTAAAATATTTTATTTGATTTTATATGTTATATTGAAAAAATGCAGATATCAGATATAATGCAGTTATACAATATGAAAGTGCACGGATTCTCATAACTAGCCGGGATAAATCATAAACAGGAATCAAGACGGTTTTCCAGCATGCAGGTCGGGTCGAATGCAAACACAGATACTAATTACACTATTTGCACCCATAACAACAATAAATTAAGAAATAATCACTCGATAAATAAAATAATCAAATCAAGAATTGTATAACGAACTAGGGTGTTGCAATTTCCAAATTAGTAAACTTCACACGATTCTGCCGCTGCTCTTTCCTCATCAAATTTTCATGGAGAGGTTCACCAACCTGCAATAGAGATCCAGCTTATCTCTGTTTACAACGTTGGTGAACATATCCGCCAGATTCTTTTCTCTCGCGATCTTCTAACGCTATGCGTATAAAGTGGTACCGTACCTTAATGTGCTTCGTCCGAGAGTGATATGCCGTATTTTTCGCCAAATATATCCCATTTTGGCCGTCGCTCTACAAGATATTGAAGTCTTGTTTCTTACCTAATTTTTCAAGTAGTCCTTGCAACCATATCATCTTCTTGCTTGTTTTTGTGATCGCCATGTACTCAGCTTTCGTTGTTGACAATGCTACCACCTTTTGTAATTAAGAGACCCAACTTACTACTGTTCCCGCAACCGTGAATGTGTACCCTCTTATGCTCTTCCCACTATCTCGACCACCCGAGTAGTCATCATCAACGTAACCTTGTATCTTTAGAGAGTCACTTCCGAAACATAAGCAATGACTGGACATACCCCTAAGATACCTAAATATCTACTTCATCGCACTCTAATGTTCTTTCCTCGGGTTTTGCATATACCGGCTCACAACTCCTACTGCATGTGCAATATCTGATCTTGTACTCACCATCGTATATATCAAACTCTCCACCGCAGATGCATAAGGCACTCTTACCATCTCGTTTTTCTGCTCTTGAGTTGTCGGGCATAACTCCTTCATGAGTTTGAAGTGTTTCTCTAAATGCGTACTCACTGGTTTTGACTTGTCCATATTGAACCGCTTCAAAATCTTTTCGATGTAGTCCCTTTGAGATAACCACAGCTTCCGCTGCTTCCTATCTCGAATGATCTTCATGCCTAAGATTTGTTTGACCGCTCCTAAATCTTTCATAAAGAATTTCCCGGCCATCATCTTTTTCAAACTTTGATTTTTCTCGAAATTCGGACCCGCTACCAATATGTCATCTACATAAAATGATAGAATGATATAGTCTCTGTCCTCAAAAGTCTGAACGTACACGCAGTGATCTGATTCACAGAGCACAAATCTCGTCTCCAAGCTCTTTCGCGGTTTGCACACCATAGTTTCTTTCCCCTTCACCTCATATCCCAGTGGCTACATCATATAGATCTCCTCTTCCAAATCGTCATGAAGGAATGCAGTCTTGACGTTTAGCTGCTCTAAGTGCAAATTCTCCACTACCACGATACCGAGAATCACTCGAATCGGTGTCATCTTCACCACAGAGAAAAATATCTCTTGATGGTTAATTCCTTGCTTTTGAGCATATCTCTTGACTACCAAACGAGCCTTGTACCGCTTCAAACTATCAGCCTCATCTTTAATCATATACATCTACCTATTTAGCAACGTCTTCCGACCCTTGGGTAGCTTCACTAGGTCCCACATACGGTTCTTCTTCAAAGAATCCATCTTCTCGTCCATAGCTCACTCCCACTGCTTGCTAGCACCGTCGCTTGTAACTTATTTAAGGGATTCGAGCTCTCCTGAATCTGTGTATAATATGAAGTCGGTCACAGGTCTTTCAGGTAACCTCCTTTCTCTTGTAGATCTCCTCAAAACTGGTACATCTGGTTGCTGAACTTGGTCATCAACATGTTCTTGAACCTGATCATGTGCTGCAGTTTCATCCACGTTCTGATCTCCTCCTGTAGGTGCCTGAATGCTCTCTTGAGTTCCATCCAACTCGACGAACTCCGATACTGCATCATCTTTGGCTTGCTTCTTTTCTTTGTACAAGTGCTGCTCATCAAAGACAATGTTCCGGTCTCGTATTATTTTCTTACTTGTATAATCCCATAGCCGATATCTGAACCCATCTCCACCATACCCGATGAAAGCACACTTCTTAGAGTTAGAGTCAAGCTTACTCCTTTCCGCCTTATCAACCAAAGAATACGCAATACAGCCAAATTCTTTGAGGTGCGAATGGTTGACCGGTTTACCCAACCAAATTTCTTCTGAAATACCTCTATCAAGAGCACTTACCGGACTTTTGTTGATCAGATACACAGTAGTATCGACCGCTGCTGCGCATAGAAATTTAGTCACATCTGCATCCAAGGTCATGCTTCTCACCCGCTGAAGGATATTCATGTTCATCCTTTCAACGATGTCGTTCTGTTGCGGCGTCCTCCGTACCGTCTTCAACCAACAAATACCCTTTTGTGAGCAAAACGCCTCGAACTCCAGCGTGCAGTATTCCTCGTCATTATCGAACTTTAGGCATTTAACTTTCAGCCCCATTTTGTTCTCTACATGCGCAATCCAGTATTTGAAGATACCAAACACATCAGACTTCTTCTTCATTGCATACATCCATGTTTTCTGGTTTGTATCGTCAATGAATGTCATGAAGTACCGATTTCCTCTATAAAACTCCACCGAGGCCAGACCCCATACATCCGTATGCACCATCTCTAACTTTTTGATCTTTTTAGCAACACCTCCAATCTGAAAACTGTAAGCGTTTTGCTTCCTACAAACGCAGCTCTCGTAAATCCTCAACTCCATCTTTTTCAGCCCCGAAAAAAGCCATCTACCCTAAAGAACTTTCATGTTCTTCTCGCTGAGGTGCCCAAATCGTTTGTGCCACAACGAAGTCTCCGAATTTTTCTCCGAACTTGCCACCAATGCAACTGAATCTCCGCTACTCCCACTGAATGAGTACAACGAACCGCTCAACTTGCCCCTTCCGACTACCAACGATCCTTTGGAAATCTTCCATCAAGAATTTCCAAACACCATCATATAACCTTCGTTAACTAGCTGACTAATAGAAATCAGGTTTTTCTTCAAATCTGGAATATGCCTAGCATTTTTCAACTTGATTTGACCTCCTCCTGATGGCTGTAATATGATCGTCTCTTTTCCAACGATTTTACACGGTTGATTGTTTCCTATCGTTACATGTCTAAGGTCTCCCCGATACCGGTCTGAAGTGCAGTGGAAGGAAGTCCTCAAATTTAGAAACCAAGTATCCGCCTTTGTGTTCTCACACGCCGATAAACAAAGATCTTATTCCCCTTGTTCTTATGTAGACACCATATTAGCTTCCTTTTGATCTGTCTTCTCATTTGAGCCTTTATTTGGAAGTCTACATTCACTTTTTCTATGACCTTTCTTTCGCAATTCCAACAGGCGTCTTGGATTTTTCCTTAAGATTTTCCTCGGCTTTTAGATTTGCCCTTCTTCACTTTTCCCCTTTCCATCGTTCTGTCGCGATTCTCCACCGAAAGTGCAGAGGTTCCCGTACTTCCATTCACGGCCTTTCTCCGTATCTCATCATTTAATATGCAACTCATCGCATCATTAAATGTGAGAGTTCCCGAGATAGAGTTGCTTAACGCCATAACTAGGTTCTCCCAACTCTCCGGTAACGAACAGAGAAATAATTAGGCTCGAATCTTGTCTTCAAAGACGATTGAAACCGACTCGAGCTAGCTCGTCACACTGTTGAATTCGTTCTGATGCTCAGTCACCGAACCGCTTTCAACCATCTTCATGTTGAAAAGCTTTTTCATCAAGAATGTCTTGTTTGATATTAAAGGTTTCTTATACAACTTCGCTAATGTTGTCATTAGTGGCATGGTTGTCTTCTCTTTCAAGATATTAAAAGCCACCTGCGGAGTCAACGATGGTCCTATCGTCACCAGGGCTTTCTTATCAAAAGATTCCACGTCTCATCGGTCATCTTCTCGGGCTTTTCTCCTAGCAACGGAAGATGCATGCACTTTTGATATATGTAGTCCTCCATCTGCATGCGCCACTAACCATAGTTATGACCATTGAATTTCTCGATCCTTATTTTATCCTCTGCCATATTTTCGTTTACGTCTCATCAAACTCAACCTCTCTCTTGATCTGAACCAACGCCTTCAAAACTACAATCTAAGAAAGTGAGGAAGAGAACATAGGCGTCGTTACCCACCGTTAACCTAAATTGTAGGATCGAAAAACCCTAGGTTTCTTAACCACGCTCTAATACTAGTTGTTGGGAGATAGTCGATACACGGAACAATGCTCGCGACAACACTAAATCACGCAATCAATACAATCACGCAATTAATCAACGAAAGATCACAAATTAATAAGTGTGAGAATAAATAAGAAATCAAAGACAGAACAAAGAAGCACAAGGAATTTGTTAACGGGGTTCACCTACCATATGACTAGTCTCCGGCAGAGTGGAATCCGCAGACGTCTACTATACTTAAATCAAGTTTATAAGCAAGAGCAATACTGGGAGATTTCTGTCACGCCCCGCTTCGCAGAGTGCGCTAAGATCGGCACGTGACAGAGCCAACCATACTATCCGTGGTTAGGAAACTGTAACATTTCAGAAAAATAAAATATTATTTTTAGGAATTTTTATAATTAAATAATAATATATTGAATATTTTAATAAGACGGTATAATTAAATACCGATAAATTGAGAAAAATTTGGAAAATTATGGAAATTACTAAAAAGAGCATGCTTTATTAGATTGAAGCAAATTATAAAATTTAGGATTTATTTGACACTATTTTAATGCTAATCGCGATTAAATATCGCTAATCTCGTATTAATCCGGTTTTGTGCACATGACATGCACCAAGTCATTTTTTACACTTGTTACATTTTTCTTTCACGCTTTCTTCTTTTTATCATGCATGGTTCTAAAATTTATAAGAGAAAAGAAAAGAAAAGGGAAAATGTTAAAGAAATGGGGTATGGGCATGAGAGAGAGTGTGAGGGGTCTCTTTTGACTTAGCCATTCTCTTTCCCTCTTCATTCACTTCATCTTTACTCTCTCCCTTTCCCCATGGCTGCTGCACCCCTTCCCTTTCCTCTTCAAACCCTCAATTCATCACCAAAAACTACTCAAAAGTCCATCTCCATTTCATAAAAAGCATGCACAAGCTCACAAGCTACACATTGGACCAAGAAAGTTTGCATTTTGGTGTTTTAGGGGATTCATGAGTGCCAAATGAGATAATTCTTTCACATTAAGTGTATTATTTCTTTGGCTTAGGCCTCTTTTCAAGTTTGAAACCGATTTGGCAAAGTTTAGTGAATTTTGGGAATTCCTAGAAGAGGGTTGTGGAATTTTTGGGTTGTGTTAGTGTAATTAAGCCTTAGTGGTGACCTTAAAACCCCCCTATGATGTTAGAAACCCAGGCCAACTCGAAACAAACCCAAATACTGAAAACTGAAACTATTCATGTCGGTTTTGTGAGAATTTAGTGAGTGCAGGGGAAATCTGGAGTGATCCGGGGCTATTACTAGATGAGCAAACAATATCAGAGGCCTAGTGGGACCCATAGGAAGCCACCCTGCAAGAACGAACCCCACCCAAGGTTCCAGGACCGAGCTCGCCGGAATTAGGGGGTAGGGGCCGATCACATTGGAGAGTTGGGTTCCCAAGTTGGTTCTGTAGCTCATATACTTCGTATACTTTACCCCAGTGTTGTTTGTGCACCTTATTTTCACCTTAGACAAAATCTGGGACATGTTTTTAAAGTTGCTGCCTTATGTTTTGCGATGTGTTTGAATCTAAGTTTTGGTATTGGGTTTTAACTCGATGGTTTGACGTTTGTACATCAACATCGAGGGTTTGTTTAGTTATTCTTGCATGCGTAGGCTATATGTTTTGACCTATGTGTGATACGCGTGCCGATTTAGCTTTCGTATGTCGTTTCGGTTTCGAATTGGATTTTAATGCGGCACGTTATGATGTGTAGGTACCCCCACGAGAATTTCGAGACGACAAGTAAGCGCGTGGCGACGTCGGCATCGGCAAGCAAAGATCAAGGTGAGTAGATATATATCTACGGGGGAAGTCGGGTGGATGGCATATAGCACCCCCGCAGTTTCGTAGTGATGTGTACGAATACGTATACATACATATGTGTGTGTGTGTGTGTGTGTGTGTGTGTGTGTGTTGTTATGCGTTTATTGTTTATCCAGATAGAGTTAAGTGTTCATGGGTTAGCTTAGTGTACTTAGAAGTTAATGTTATAGTTTAGCGTTAGTTGCGAAACCCTAGATTTGAGATTACACCCACACGCGCGCGCACACATGCATACACTTATTTTACTTGTGCGTATATAGGGATATGTGTGTGTGTGTGCGCGCGCGCATACACATACATGGGTATGGGACTATATATATATATATATATATATATATATATATATATATATACATGGATTATGAGGATAGTACTTGGGATTGGAGATGAGTCGATGAGATTGGGCTTGAGGCCATGAGATCGGTGATATTATATGGTTCGTAGTTGAGATACGACATGATATTTTAGCGGGTCTTTTAGGTGTGGTGTTTTCGTACACACGCATACTTATACATAGATGGTATCAGTATTGTACTAGACTTAGATCAATACCCCCAGATCATGATATATGATAAAAAGTATACCAGATGAATAAAGAGATAAATGTGATATTGACCCGTACCCAGATTTGGGAGGCCGTGCGACAGATTTACCGTACAAGCTATATATTGATGTTTGATCCGCACTCTTGACTCGAGAATGTCATATTATATAGGGTATCATATGGGATACTATTGAGGCGGGATCACCGACTATTATATATATATATATATATATATATATATATATATATATCAACTCAGATTTATGTGGTTTCCTTACCTTTTGATTAGACTGTTAGTTTAGACCTGTAGTTTACTGTATGACTCATATTATTTATTGCATATTCATTATTGTTGTGCTTATTATTTAGCTCCCACATATTATTGCTGTTCGCATCGCATTGCATGCTTATATTGTGTTTTCATATGTTAATATTGAAATCATGCTGTCCGGGCACCAGCACCATTACCGATGATGCGTATGTTCTACATACACTTACTTGCCGGCTCACACACATCATCATCGGTAATTTACATGTCACGTACACTTTAGAGAATATTATTTGATTAATATCGCTCGTTAGCTGATAGTTTCGACATATCATTATTGTGCTAGTTTAGATATCGCATTCATTACTGTTATACTTCATGCATGTTTATTATTCATTGCCATTCATTTTTATTTAGGGCCATTCCGGATTTGCCGGAGCCCAATGCTTTTAAATTCATTATTATTTATTCTCGAGGTTTGGGTTTTCCATGAGATTTATGGATTTGGAGAAACCGCAAGATTTATAAAACTGACTATCATTTTAAAATGAAAGTTGCGGTTTTCTCATGATATGATTTGAGATTGTTCACCATGAGTTTTCTCGGCTCTTGAGCGATATCTTACACCCAATTTGAGAAGGAGTAGGAACCGTCTGTGGGTGCATGGTGGACCCGGTGCGGTATCCCGGGGCAAGAAGATCGTAGTTGATCGGCGTTGAGCCTGTGACAGGGGAGCATTGCTGACCGGTGATTGTATTGTGACTCGTCGGATATCCGGAGGATACCGATCGGAGTTGGGCCAGTCCGGATAGCCGGAGCCCCAGATATTGATATCGAGGTATTGAGATATTATGATATGGGCTAGTCCGGATAGCCGGAGCCCTAGATATTGAAATATTGGGATTTATGTTTTGTGTCGATACTAGACACTGATTTATGTTGATTTCATTGATGATACCTCGTTTTATATAAACAGAAATCTCACTAAAACAAGAAAAGGGTTTCTTCATTTACATGTATTCTGTTTTCATTACATTACATTCATACCGCATACACATGATATATTACTACCTGAGGCACTGACACGAGCACATGGGATTACACTTATGCTTAGATGTTTACCCTTACCACCTTTTCATACTTCAGACTTTATCATTTTGAGAATATATATTATTGATCGTATTGACCTAGGATTGAGTCATACATACGATTTCTGCTCGGTGATGTTTTCTACTCACGAGTTGGCAACTCACCCCGTTGTGCCACAGTTTCTTGAAGGTTTTGCCGTACATGTTTCGTTACAGCTTTGCTGGCACACTGCTTCCATTCCGCATGATTTGCTTTGGTAGGTGGGTTCACTCGCATCGTGACCACCATTGTACATTTATTTCATTCAGTTGTATCTAGTAACTCCATCAATCAAACTTGTATATTTATTAACTTAGCAGACCAGTGATATTTATTCTTTCGACCTTAGAGTCGCGCGTTGTATGATTATGGATTTCATGTTATTTCGAGTTTCCTTTTCAGTTTTGATTCTCGCCCTTTGGCGTTGTATATTATATTGCTTGCGTGGTTGTGACCGTCGTTTGACGAAGAGCTAGCTCCCACTTGGGGATGCCTTTATCATTCATGTATATATTTATCATGTTGTACCCCGTTCTGGGCCAGTATTTACAAAGGAAACTCTGCCGAAATTTTCGGAAAAGACTTGGGATTTTAAAAATGCATATTAGGCTTATGTTATTAAAACCACTTTCTTTAAAAATAAGTTTCTTTACTTCTTCTTTAAAAATGGTTTAGATTTATGGGATTTTGGCTTACTTGAATTAGATGGGGTCCTATAGACTTCATATGATTCAGGTGCCAGTCACGTGCCATTTTCCGGGTCGTGACAGAAACATCCCTCCACAGTCATATTACGGCTGTCTATAAGATATCAAGAACAGTAAAATAAAATAAACTATCTAGTACATGTTCGTATGTCAGAATAAACGAGTCAAGAAATATAAATGTGGGGAAGCAATAAATCCAATAAGTAATAGCATCTGGAAAGTACGTCCCAAATACGGGCTCACATCAGGAAATGAAAATACGGAAAGAAAACTAAACTAAACTAAACACTAACATGCACCTTACTATTCGGCCTGTCGGCTGAAATACTCCTGATCAGCCTGCGACAAAGATAGAGGAACCGGGCCATGCAAAACCCAGATGTCAGTGCGTCATAATATCAAACAATAAAATATAGTCAGGATACAACAAGATATGCAGGCGTTCAATATAAACAGTAACATGAATATAATCAGGTAAACACGTGTATAGAATAGTGAAATGTATATGTAACAACCCTAATTTTCTTATACACTCTTTTCATACAAATTTTTAAATTGTTTTTTTTCAAAATCCTTAAAGGAGTATTTATTGCCTAAACACAAGATAAGTAGTTAATTAGCAATTTAATTACAATAAGGAGCTTGTAGCTCATTGGTAATACCTTGCACTGCTGAACCAAGCCACCAGAGTTCAAATCCCACGCCCCACATTATTTTTTAATATTATTTTGTTTTAAAATTTTTAGAAGTCCAACAGTCAACACGTGATAAATTCCAAAAATCCCACTACACATAGAAAACTAAATATACCAGTGTGTACACCTGATGACCCCCCACCTACCCACTGCCTGACTCGGCCCGACTCGGCCGAGTCGGCTGGCGGACCGACCGACTCGGGCCAGCGCCGCCCGCCGGACTCGGCCGGACGGCCGAGTCCCCAACAGGAAAAATCCGGCTCTTCATCTCCCCTACTCCCTTGCACACTTCATTTTCCCAGATCGGTTCCAGAGACCTTTGAAATCCCCATTTACTCCATTTTAATGATTTTTTTAATACATTTTTACATTTTTTAAATTAAAACCCTTCATCTATCCTAACCCTATAAATACCACCCCTACCCTCTACCCTCTCACCCTAAACTCTGAGCCAACTCTCAAAAATTTCCAACAAACCTTGTGTACTTTGAAATCGAGCACGAGACGAAACTACGGCGAATTTTCCGGTGAACTTCCGACAATCATTCTAGGAGCTCCCGGCGACGAAGCGACGCACCGGCAACTCCTCCCGTTCCACCTTCCTCTTGTTTTTGTCCAAAACCCGTAAGTCCTATTTTCTATCTCTCTTTTCTATTCTAAAAATACGGATTTACAAAACCTGACGGAATCGGAACAAATCTGATTTCCGATTCGGTTTCTTCATAAAACTTCACTTCTCGTTAATACAATTATGCTTAAACTCCCTCATGTTGACTATTAAACAATAATCAACCAAATTGATCAAGTTTTATTTCATAAAATGATGGCTATTTCACTTTATCGTATTTTTCATTTAAATACCACATCGTTTCAATTATACATTTAAACCATTAAACTTGTTATACATTTAAGTAGATCACGAGGTAACGACCTACTTCCTCACACATTCATATGCAACATAATACGATACCCTCGAGAACTTAGAATACGGAAAAACAAACATTTTCATTTAAATACCCTTTACTTAATAAAACCATTTCTAAAAGATTTAGTATTGATACATCTTTACAAATAAATAACCTTTGAGCTAATAATAAAAATATCTAGACTCGGTCAATTAAGGACTGTCGCACTCATTAGGACAGAGGAAGGTTGTGGGCATTCAGTCGTTTATCTAAACCTGACTTTGTGGTGCCTAGGCTAGACAAGAGAGAAATGTAACTTTAAAAGGCCCGTCTCACGGTGATTCGTAAGCGGATCCCTCCTTTCTTCACTTGTACTTACATGGCCACAATTGACGGTGAAGAGGTGATTTGAGCGATATCTCACAACTTGTCGCTTTGGACCAGTTAGGAGCAGTCTAGTTAACTTAGGAGATCTTAGGACATAGAATACGGGAAATCGACACCTTTGCAAATAAATACCATAATTAATAAAACCGTTTTTCCTTAATGATTAGTATTTATACAAATCTTTGCAAAGCGCCGCTACAACCCATTTTGGGGAACCCGTTCAGGATGGTGCGGACTATCGCACATCCTCGGGCTTAATAGTGCGAGATTCAGACCTCCGTAAGGAGCATTCGGTCTCGAAAGATTTAAAATACGACATCTTAAGAAAATAAGATTTTTAGAAAAGAAAATATATATTAAAATTATGCTTGTATAAATATATGTATATTTATCATTAAAATACTTATTTTGTTATGATATAAATATTCCACCTTTTTCTAAAATCACAAGAATCAAGTTACCTTAAAATACCATGAATTTCATACAAAACCAATATTATAAATAAATACCAATTATTATGAAAATAGGATATTTTCACTAGAAATATCACAATATAAAATCTACATTCATTACAACTCTAAAGACGATTAAAAAATACTTGAGGTGTATTTTGAAAACTATACAAAAGTATTTTTACATAAAACCCCCTCAAGTTCTATAATTTACCATAAGGACCCTAGTATATATAGGTTTAAGCGAGACCAATCTCTTGAGCCTCAGAGAGCCGGAGAAGTGGGTGCTTGCCTATCTAAGGTAGACAACTTAACAACTGTGTTATCAACACGGTAATCGTCTTTGAAAAAGACATAAATGCTGCCGCCCATGTGCAGCGGTTACCGATAACATCAAAACAATCAGGACTTCAATTTACCTTTCTAATTGTCTGACTCAGAGTGAGTCTCATTATAATCTGACTTGAATATGATTCAAGTACAATCTATAATCTACAATCTACAATTTACAATTTACAATCTACAATCTACAATCTACAATTTACAATATTACAATTCAACATGAATCCATGAATCTATTATTGCATATATTCAATCTATCAACTTGACTGAACTGAACCATGGATATACATTCCATTTACATGATTATATAGTTACATACATGATTCTCCAGTTACATCCATGATTCTACGGTTACATCCGTTTACTGATATCATGGTTTCGGTCAGTCATCAATTATATAATCAATACAATTTACAATACAACCAAAACATCGCGGGGTTTAAGGGGTAGATTGGTACGGAAGGTGTTAAAAGTGGCACGAGACTGTAAGACTTAATACATCTAACATGAATCCAGTTGCTGTTGTACCGTAGCATAAACGGTTCCTTATATTTCCATTTGCCCTAGTCTCTAGCATATGGAGACTCATCTCGTATACACTGGCTTTCTTCTGTACCAAGTTATAAACAATAGCGTTAACACAATATTATAACAGTATACTACAACTTTAAAAACTACCTTCTTATTCTGTCTATTTTATTTCTCCCTTATCTTTGGGACTTACCGAGCGACATGTTCGCCGACGACAGTCTCTTTCTTTCTTCTTTGAATGTCGTCAGGTGACCTGGACACATCAGAGATCGAGCCCCACGAGTGAAGACTTGGACCAGTTCAGTGAAGACCCCGAGCTCCAGTACATTGTACATTTTCCATTTCAGTATTATTCTTTTCCGTTATGTCATTGTTTAGGCATTGCTTTTTATTCAGTTGTATTTACTTTTCATGCATTGTACAAAAGAATGTTAATAAATAAAATTGTTGTTCAGTTTATATCTTTTGTCTCTTGTGCTTATTTTTATATTGCGTAGATACGCTTAGCGTATTTACTTTACAGTAAATACGTAGCGGACCAGTCGCGTCGCCTTCGCCGTATACCGGGAAGCGGGGCATGACAGGTTTTGTTGGTGGCCCATGCAGGTCCGAGCTGTATGAAACCCTATCATGTAGTTCTGTTCTGCGTGAACAAACCTAAGCAATATAACACAAGAACCAGCAACTAAAACATTCTTTATAATCATGTTCCTTGAATCGTATCATTTCATATTTTTTGAATCATATACTTTGAATCTGTCCTAACCCAAAATTCCCTCACCTCTTTTACAATTTTACCAAAACCTTCGCATTCTTTCATCCCTTCACACATTCTTCACATTTTCAAAACCCTTGCACCACTTTATTATTTTTCACATACTGTCAGTACACCAGCACCAAACTTTCTTTGGATTTATTACACTTTCCTTTTGCAAAATTCGAGGACGAATTTATAAGGAGTGTAGAATGTAACAACCTTAATTTTCTTATACACTCTTTTCATACAAATTTTTAAATTGTATTTTTTCAAAATCCTTAAAGGAGTATTTATTGCCTGAGCACAAGATAAGTAATTAATTAGCAATTTAATTACAATAAGGAGCTTGTAGCTCATTGGTAATACCTTGCACTGCTGAACCAAACCACCAGAGTTCAAATCCCACGCCCCACATTATTTTTTAACATTATTTTGTTTTAAAATTTTTGGAAATCCATTAGTCAACCCGTGATAAATTCCAAAAACCCCCCTACACATAGAAAACTAAATATACCAGTGTGTACACCTGATGACCCCTCCACCTACCCACTGCCCGACTAGGCCGAGTCCCCAACAGGAAAAATCCGGCTCTTCATCTCCCCTACTCCCCTGCACACTTCATTTTCCCAGATCGGTTCCAGAGACCTTTGAAATCCCCATTTACTCCATTTTAATGATTTTTTTAATACATTTTTACATTTTTTAAATTAAAACCCTTCATCTACCCTAACCCTAGCCTAACCCTATAAATACCACCCCTACCCTCTACCATCTCACCCTAAACTCTGAGCCAACTCTCAAAAATTTCCAACAAACCTTGTGTACTTTGAAATCGAGCACGAGGCGAAGCTACGGCGAATTTTCCGGCGAACTTCCGACAATCATTCTAGGAGCTCCCGGCGACGAAGCGACGCACCGGCAACTCCTCCCGTTCCACCTCCCTCTTGTTTTTGTCCGAAACCCGTAAGTCTCATTTTCTATCTCTCTTTTCTATTCAAAAAATACGGATTTACAAAACCCGACGGAATCGGAACAAATCTGATTTTCGATTCGGTTTCTTCATAAAACTTCACTTCTCGTTAATACAATTATGCTTAAACTCCCTCATGTTGACTATTAAACACTAATCAACCAAATTGATCAAGTTTCATTTCATAAAATGATGGCTATTTCACTTTATCGTATTTTTCATTTAAATACCACATCGTTTCAATTATACATTTAAACCATTAAACTTGTTATACCTTTAAGTAGATCACGAGGTAACGACCTACCTCCTCACACACTCATATGCAACATAACACGATACCCTCGAGAACTTAGAATACGGGAAAACAAACATTTTCATTTAAATACCCTTTACTTAATAAAACCATTTCTAAATGATTTAGTATTGATACATCTTTTGTCACGCCCCGCTTCCCAAAATACGGAATACGAAGGGTTGACAAGGCCAGCCATGCTCCTACGGTCGAGAAAATATCTCTCCGTAGTCACACTTCGATTTCTAGCTTTATGTGGTAATCAGTAATCAATGCACAGGTAATGAGAAATGTAGTAACTAAATCAAAAAAAAACTGACCAGATGGAGATCAAGGAAGTATAGCTCTGGGTCGCTGATCAAGATGTCTGCGATGTACGTCAGGTCCTGATCCAAGCTAGATCCACTTCTCACTCTGAGCATGCATACTCAGGTCGTCAGAGCGACACGATAGCAATATATATATATATATATATATATATATATATATATAAATGCAAATGTGAACTCGTGCAATGATAATGAATATGAAACAGTAATCATGGAATAATGACGTGAACATGAGGTAGCAAATGCAGGTGGCTAATAGAGCAGGTAAACAGTAAAGCAGTAAACAGTGTAGCAGGTAATTGAATCAGTAAGCAATGCATGTCAATGTCGCTAACCCTATCAGTCTCCAAGTCACACTATCCAGGTCGCTAGACCTATCGTCAGTTTAAGTGTGAGAGTCAACCACTCGTGAGTATCCCCCACCCAAGGGTATGACCCAAGGACAAGGGAACACGGGCCCGGGTCGCTCATTAATAATCAGTAATATCCCCATATATCTCCAGAATCGCTGTATGTGACGGCATGGGACTCCCGAGATTCTGTTGAACTCACACTCAAACTACTCCACACCCCATTGTCTACATCAAATGCCAACCATAAACTCAAATACCGGTCGGTCCATGACAAGTCTACGCGAGAACCGGAGACCGGATCTCCATCAAGTATGTCCCGACTGATACCCGAGACAAATGGGCAGTGTTTGGTGCCTTACCTATGACACCCATATAAGTGATTCCATAATCGTCCCATACCAATTATAGTCATACTTATACACGTCCCATAGACGTCGACAATGCAATAGATCAATAGGGTTCACTGACTGTGCACAAGTACGTGTCACTTTCACTTATCCATTCACACTTTATCACTACGTACTTGCCACAATCAGAACACTAATACCTAACACTGGGTAATGCACATAATCACTAGGTTACCAATGCAATGACATCTATATAATGTGTTGAGAATACAATAATTAAGGCATGATTAAGATATCATCAGTCGGTGTCCTACCACTTGCATAATTTATCATAAATCATACATTTAAAATTTAGTGAAACAATGAAAAGTGGGTAAGCAGTATGTTTAATTATATATCCATAAAAATTGGTTTCACATTAATCGGCTTTCAGGATCGCTAGATATGGCCATTTCAATTTAAGTATTCACGGCTGGAAATCCGGTTTCAGAATCGAAAGTCTATTTCGTAACACATTTTAATCCCAGTTGGGACCGCAATTAGGTGATACTATAGTTGAAAAAAATTTAAGGTTATCAGTTAGGTTTTCACCTCAATTGGCGGATCAGTAATATACCATATCGACAGGGAGTTATGGACAGGTTATGTTCGATGTGTATAATCTGCCTCTGCAGAATTCAGCAAAACGTATCGGCACTATAAAATGAGTTAAAAACATCAAACGGTTGTGAAATCCAGAGAGACCAGTGGTGTAAGAAATATAATTCAATTTACTACGTAACGATAAAGGGTTCCATGCATTCTCATTTTTGAACAGGAATATACCGGGGTTTAGAAGCAGGAGTTAACTGGGATTTCTGTTCTGGACTGCAGTCCAGAATCGTAATCCTCCGCAATTATCTCCATCATAATTAGTTATAATTCAGTGACCAACTATAGAATACTTTAGGTTAAACAGTAAGCTTCGATACGAGCCATCGAACGCTAAAATCCGGTTTGTACACAATTTATTATGAATTTTATGGTTTAGCATGCACGAAAGTTTTCAGGTTTTACGGCAGAAATTGGGACGTCATTTTACGTGAGCAAACGACATCGTATCGTAACTAAAGTCTTAAGGAATAATCATTATAACTCGGGCCACCCAATGCTATTTGTTGTCGTCGATTTAACGGGGTTTGTAAGTCACGGTTCACGTCGAATACTTATAATAGTATCAAATCGCAATCGAAACGAATAAATGTAGCATGAAGCAAGCATTAAAACTTACCTGAAGACATGTCGAGGACGGTACGGCAGCGGCAACAGCACGATCGCGTCACGAACGCAGCACATGTTCAGCCTTTGGAATCAGATAAATGTAATCAAACCCAGTTAATCACTGTGCACTCATTTTCATCACTGCTCCAAATTTTATACATATTTTGATGTGAGAGAGGCCCGAACCCTCCTCCGGTTGAATCGAGCACTAACCAACTGTGCTGCCAACGTCTTTTTGAAGTAGAGATGAGGGTGAGGGATGTTGATGTGAGAGAGAGAGAGATGCTGTGAGAGAGAGAAGGGCTGTGAGAGAGAGAGATATATGTTGTGAGAGAGGGGTAGAGAGAGAACGTGAGTGGTAAGGAGAGGGGGAGCTTGGTGGTGACGAGGTCGAGGAACTCATCGGCGGTAGGATGGGTCGGCGACGGAGGTGGCCGGCGCGGTGCTTGGGGTGAGTGACAGGAGCTGCGGCCGTTGGGTTGGAGCTGCAGTGGTGGTGCTGGGACGAAGGAGGAGGTTGCTGTCGCAGGGGAAGCTGGCGGTGGCGGTGATCTCGTGGGGGCGACGACGGCGACGGTGCTTGGTGGGGGTGCGCAGGAGGAGAGGATGGTGGCGACGGTCTCACGGGAGGAGGAAGGGGATGCATAGGTCGGTGGCGAGGTGGAGGAGACGAGGAGGAGCTCGTGTAGAAGGAGGCGAAGGCGGTAGGGTGGAGTGGACATCGGCGCCGGGGGGTTCTTGCATGGATAAAGAGGGGGAGACGGCGGTGGAAGAAAAAGAGAGAGAGAGAAGAGGGAGAGGCGTGAGAAGGAGGAGGGAGCAAGGGTGAAAGGAGGGAGCTGTTGAGGGGAGCGGGTCGTAGGAGGGAACGCGCGCGCGTCGTGGGCGCGAGAGAAGCGGGCGCGAGAGGACGTGGTCGCGACGTGGGGGGAAAAGAAACGAGCGGGAAGGAATGGAGCGTGGGGGAGAGGAAGAAGTGAAATGGATGGCGGGTCGGGTCGGGTGAGGAGTGTGATTTGTGGGCCGGGAAGTAAAGAAATATTTTCTGGAATGGGCCGGAAAATAAAAGAAAAAAAGGAAATAAATGGGAAAGGGGAGGGGTGTGATGGGCCGGGAATAATGAGAAAAGGAAAAGAGAAATAATAAAAGAGAAGGGGAGTGAGGGTTTAGGCTAGGGCTGGATAGGAGAGGAAAATAAAAAGGGAAAAATAAAAGGGATTTTAGTAATAGGATTTGTTTTAGGTTAGGAGTTTAATAAATTAGTTTAACTAAAAAAATTACACACACACACACACACACACACATATATATAGATCGGAATAAATCTGGATTAAATTTAGGAAAAATATACGGGAAATTTGTAGGAATTTGGGAAAGTATCTGAAGACGTTATTTATTTAAAATACGCCAATTATTTATAGGGACTGGGTATTACATCATACCACCCTTACAAAAATTCCGTCCTCGAAATTTAAAATACACGATAAGCTATAAATAATATGCGAAAAACCACAGAATCAAATACTAGTATATAGTGATCTACGTAGAATCAGCTAGATAAAATCAAAATTCCAAATATATACATACATGCGTATATCAAAAATAGCGCAGCGAAAATAATAGCATAAGGCATAACCAATTATAATAGCAAACTATAAGCACAATACCCGGGAAAATAAAGTAACAATAATAAAATAGTGAAGAATTTGTCTATAGGTTAAAACATTTTAGAATAATGTACCGATCAAACAATTTTAAAATAACTTAGAAAACCCACATTGTGAAAATAAGAGACATGGAACAAAATAATATGCGCGATATATGTTTGCGCTATTGAAAATGTGAAGAATAGTAAAGCATTTAAAACGGGTAAAACGGAAATAGTCAATAACACGAAATTTTTGTAAACACAAGGTAGTGGACGCTAAATTTCGAATATGATGTCACAGAATGTAATTATGGTAATAGGAGATAGAAAAATGTATAGGGCTGGCCAGGGTAAGGATTACAATGGTGTATGGCCCACTCAAAAGGTCGGATTGCGGTACTTCAAACTGAATGTCGAAGAGACAGGGGTCGGGTCAGCACAGGGTGCAAGGGTGGACAGTCACGAATCTCAGGAGGAAAAGAAATGTATAGGGGAAACATTCAAAGCATCAAGCGAACCAAAAATCCAAAGGTTAGCGAACTCAGAAATTTTATTTCATTCCAGAAAATCCCAAACAAGGCATTCTCGAAAAATAAAAGATGGCCCTAAACTATACATAGATTTATTTGGCCAGAGGAGACAAAAACTAAATCACGTCAGTCGCGATTATAGAAGCTCAGCAGGTTACGGTAGGCTCGCGCGCTCAGATAGGAACGTCCATTTCCATAGCGCCTTACAGGGATCGCCACTGGAGGTTCTTCTGCCGCGGGGTCTTATTATTCCGGTCCTTCTCCCTCGACTGGAGCCTCTTCATCGAGGTCTGCTTCCGCGTGATTATCTTCTTCTGTAACCTCTTCCATAGGATTTTCTTCCACTGGATTCTCCCCAAGGTCTTCCTCCCCTGGATTTTCTTCTATCGGGTCTTCCTCGGGATCTTCTTCTATCGGGTCCTCTTCGGGGTTTTCTCTCCTCCCGTCGGAATCACCGATCATGTCAACTTTTGGGGTTGCGGCTCTCTCGTCCTCGGAATCGCTGTTTCCGAAAATAACCTGTGGGCCGTTGATCTCGTCGTCTAAACTCACCAGCATGTGGTCTAAGGAAACGCATGACTGTTTGTCCTCATCTAGATACGGCGCTGCTCCAGGGTGGGAAATGACCTGAAAAGAAAGAGCCATGATTAGACAGTGGAACACATTAATAAAATAATTAAGGATACAGAGCAAAAGGAAAATATGCGGCAGGTAAGGACTGAAAAATCACAATTTAGAATGCTGATGCACTGAATAGTATAAATAAGGTGAGAGGCAAGGGAACAATACATACATCACAACTCAGAGTGTTATTGCATTCAACTAAAAGTTCATACAAGATCTTAAACGAAAGGAAATATTTACAAAAGAGTGACAACATTTTTATTGAAAGCAGAAAGGTGATAATTCTTCTTTGATTTCTAAACCGCTGCATTCTCGTCATGCGAGTTGAATCCTGCGCTGGGTCCATACTATCCTCGAAGCTCGAACCACGAAATAACCATCACTTAGCAGGAGTGGAGAGTGTGGACGAGTCTCCTCTTTGTAGCTCCTTCCTTCGAGGGCAACCATTGACAAGATGTTCATTGGATCCGCAAATTAGGCACTGTCCTTTGGCGCTGCGACAGTCTCTGAAAGTGTCCTGGCTTCTTGCAGTATCCACAACGTTGAGTCTTCCGCTGCTTCCGTTGCTGGGAAACAAGTGGGCGCTTCATCTTCACCTCATTTCCTTATTTAACGTGGATTCCCTTACGAGTGGAGGCTTCCGCTGGTGCCTGAGTCATTTGCCTTCCTAATCCTTCAGCTAACAGGTCGTTCGTTCTCTCCTGGGCTTCTTTCAAACCTTGCAGCACATTCAAAATCTCGACGGTCTGATTCTGGGGAGTGGAGATAGAAGAAGAGTCGTTGGAAAACATGATCCTGAAACAACAATTTTAGGACGGCATAAGGTATAAGGAGTAAAAATCAGAACAAGCTATAGAATAGACAATGAAATAAGAATATCGGGTGAGGTGAAACTCAATCGAGCGGAAATCAAATGTAGAACTTCAAGTCACTCAAGCAGAGTACAATATTGTAACTATGCTGCAGCTCACAATTACAATCTCGTAACCCCACTAAATCACCCAAACTCTAGCGGATGGATCAAACTGTATAGCAGAACACACTCTGTGAATCAAGATCAAGAATAATAAGTTTACAATCTAGACTGAAGGATGTCTTAGATTGGCAAGCCCTACACGGAAACTGCAATCCCAATCGACACAAAACCTGGCTCTGATGCCAACAAAACCGTGTCACGCCCCGCTTCCCAAAATACGGAATACGAGCGGTTGACAAGGCCAGCCATGCTCCTACGGTCGAGAAAATATCTCTCCGTAGTCACACTTCGGCTTCTAGTTTTACATGGTAATCAGTAATCAATGCAAAGGTAATGAGAAATGCAGTAATTAAATCAAAAAAACTGACCAGATGGTGATCAAGGAAGTATAGCTCTGGGTCGCTGATCAAGATGTCCGCGATGTACGTCAGGTCCTGTTCCAAGCTTGATCCACTTCTCACTCTGAGCATGCATACTCAGGTCGTCAGAGCGACACGATACCAATATATATATATATACATATATATATATATACATACATATATATATATAAATGCAAATGTGAACTCATGCAATGATAATGAATATGAAACAGTAATCATGGAATAATGACGTGAACATGAGGTAGCCAATGCAGGTGGCTAATAGAGCAGGTAAACAGTAAAGCAGTAAATAGTGTAGCAGGTATATTGAATCAGTAAGCAATACATGTCAATATCGCTAACCCTATCAGTCTCTAAGTCACACTATCCAGGTCGCTAAACTTATCGTCGGTCCAAGTGTGAGAGTCAACCACTCGTGAGTATCCTCCACCCAAGGGTAGGACCCAAGGACAAGGGAATACGGGCCCGAGTTGCTCGCTAATAATCAGTAATATCTCCATATATCTCCAGAATCGCTGTTTGTGCCGGCATAGGACTCCCGAGATTCTGTTGAACTCACACTCAAACTACCCTACACCCCGTGGTCTATATCAAACGCCAACCATAAACTCAAATACCGGTCGGTCCATGACAAGTCTACGCGAGAACTAGAGACCGGATCTCCATCAAGCATGTCTCGACTGATACCCGAGACAAATGGGCAGTGTTTGGTGCCTTACCTATGACACCCATATAAGTGATTCCATAATCGTCCCATACCAATTATAGTCACACTTATATACGTCCCATAGACGTTGACAATGCAATATATCAATAGGGTCCACTGACTGTGCACAAGTACGTGTCACTTTCACTTATCCATTCACACTTTATCACTACGTACTTGCCATAATCAGAACACTAATACCTAACACTGGGTAATGCACATGATCACTAGGTTATCAATGTAATGACATTTATATAATGTGTTGAGAATACAATAATTAAGTCATGATTAAGATATCATCAGTCGACGTCCTACCACTTGCATAATTTATCATAAATCATACATGCAAAATTTAGTGAAACAATGAAAAGGGGGTAAGTAGTATGTTTAATTATCTATCTATCAAAATTGGTTTCACATTAATCGGGTTTCAGGATCGCTGAATATGGCCATTTCAATTTAAGTGTTCACGGCTGGAAATCCAGTTTCAGAATCGGAAGTCTATTTCGTAACACATTTTATCCCAGTTGGGACCGCAATTAGGCGACGCTCTAGTTGAACAAAATTTAAGGTTATCAGTTAGGTTTTCACCGCAATTGGCGGATCAGTAACATACCATATCGACAGGGAGTTATGGACAGGTTATGTTCGATGTGTATAATCTGCCTCTGCAGAATTCAGCAAAACGTATCGGCACTATAAAATGAGTTAAAAATATCAAAATGTTGTGAAATCTAGCGATACTAGTGGAGTAAGAAATCTAATTCAATTTCCTACGTAACAATAAAGGGTTACGCGCATTATCATATTTGAACAGGAATGTACCGCGGTTTGAAGCAGAGGTTAACTGGGATTTCCGTTCTGGACTGCAGTCTAGAATCGTAATCCTCCGCAATTATCTCCATCATAATTAGTTAGAATTCAGTTACCAACTATAGAATACTATAGGTTAAATAGTTAGTTTCGATACGAGCCATCGAACTCTAAAATCCAGTTTGTACACAATTTATTATGAATTTTATGGTTTAGCATGCACGAAAGTTTTCAGGTTTTACGACAGAAATTGGGACGTCATTTTACGTGAGCAAACGACATCGTATCGTAACTAAAGTCTTAAGGGACAATCATTATAACTCGGGCCACCCAATGCTATTTGTTGTCGTCAATTTAACGGGGTTTGTAAGTCATGGTTCACGTCGAACACTTATAATAGTATCAAATTGCAATCGAAACGAATAAATGTAGCATGAAGCAAGCATTAAAACTTGCCTGAAGACGTGTCGAGGACGGTACGGCAACGGCAACGGAACGATCGCGTCACGAACGCAGCACAGGTTCAGCCTTTGGAACCAAATAAATGTAATCAAACCCAGTTAATCACTGTGCACTCATTTTCATCACTGCTTCAAATTTTATACATATTTTGATGTGAGAGAGGCCTGAACCCTCCTCCGGTTGAATCAAGCACTAACCAACTGTGATGCCAACGTCTTTTTGAAGTAGAGATGAGGGTGAGGGATGTTGCTGTGAGAGAGAGAGAGAGATGCTGTGAGAGAGAGAAGGGCTGTGAGAGAGAGATGTTGTGAGAGAGGGGTAGAGAGAGAAAGTGAGTGGTAAGGAGAGAGGGAGCTTGGTGGTGACGAGGTCGAGGAACTCGTCGGCGGTAGGATGGGTCGATGACGGAGGTGGCCGGTGCGGTGCTCGGGGTGAGTGACGGGAGCCGCGGCCGTTGGGTTGGAGCTGCAGTGGTGGTGCTGGGACGAAGGAGGAGGTTGCTGTCGTAGGGGAAGCTGGCGGTGGCGGTGATCTCGTGGGAGCGACGACGGCGACGGTGCTTGGTGGGGGTGCGCGGGAGGAGAGGATGGTGGCGACGGCTTCACGGTAGGAGGAAGGGGATGCAGAGGTCGGTGGCGAGGTGGAGGAGACGAGGAGGAGCTCGTATCGAAGGAGGCGAAGGCGGTAGGGTGGAGTGGACGTCGGCGCTGTGGGGTTCTTGTATGGAGAAAGAGGGGGAGACGGCGGTGGAAGAAAAAGAGAGTGAGAGAAGAGGGAGAGGCGTGAGAAGGAGGAGGGAATGAGGGTGAAAGGAGGGAGCCGTTGAGGGGAGCGGGTCGTAGGAGGGAACGCTCGCGCGTCGTGGGCGTGAGAGAGGCGGGCGCGAGAGGACATGGTCGCGACGTGGGGTGAAAAGAAACGAGCGGGAAGGAACAGAGCGTGGGGGAGAGGAAGAAGGGAAATGGATGGCGGGTCGGGTCGAGTGAGGAGTGTGATTTGTGGGCCGGGAAGTAAAGAAATGTTTTCTGGAATGGGCCGGAAAATAAAAGAAAAAAAGGGAAATAAATAGGAAAGGGGAGGGGTGTGATGGGCCGGGAATAATGAGAAAAGGAAAAGGGAAATAATAAAAGAGAAGGAGAGTGAGGGTTTAGGCTAGGGCTGGATAGGAGAGGAAAATAAAAAGGGAAAAATAAAAGGGATTTTAGTAATAGAATTTGTTTTAGGTTAGGAGTTTAATAAATTAGTTTAACTAAAAAAATTACACACACATATATATATTTAGATCGGAATAAATATGGATTAAATTTAGGAAAAATATACGGGAAATTTGTAGGAATTTGGGAAAGTATCTGAAGACGTTATTTATTAAAAATACGCCAATTATTTATAGGGACTGGGTATTACATCTTTACAAATAAATAACCTTTGAGCTAATAATAAAAATATCTAGACTCAGCCAATTAAGGACTGCCGCACTCATTAAGACAGAGGAAGGTTGTGGGCATTCAGTCGTTTATCTAAACCTGATTTTGTGGTGCCTAGGCTAGACAAAGGAGAAAGGTAACTTTAAAAGGCCCGTCTCACGGTGATTCGTGAGCGGATCTCTCCTTTCTTCACTTGTATTTACCTGGCCACAATTGGCGGTGAAGAGGCGATTTGAGGGATATCTCACAACTTGTCGCTTTGGACCAGTTAGGAGCAGTCTAGTTAACTTAGAAGACCCTAGAACATAGAATACGGGAAATCGACATCTTTGCAAATAAATACCATAATTAATAAAACCGTTTTCCTTAATGATTAGTATTTATACAAATCTTTGCAAAGCGCCGCTACAACCCATTTTGGGGAACCCGTTCGGGATGGTGCAGATTATCGCACATCCTCGGGCTTAGTAGTGCGAGATTTAGACCTCTGCAAGGAGTATTCGGTCTCGAAAGATTTAAAATACGACATCTTAAGAAAATGAGATTTTTAGAATATAAAATATATATTAAAATTATTCTTGTATAAATATATGTATATTTATCATTAAAATACCTATTTTGTTATGATATAAATATTCCACCTTTTTCTAAAAATCACAAGAATCAATTTACTTTAAAATACCATGAATTTCATACAAAACCAATATTACAAATAAATACCAATTATTGTGAAAATAGGATATTTTCACTAGAAATATCACAATATAAAATCTACATTCAATACAACTCTAAAGACGATTAATAAATACTTGGGGTGTATTTTGAAAACTATAGAAAAGTATTTTTACATAAAAACCCCTCAAGTTCTATAATTTACCATAAGGACCCTAGTAAATATAGGTTTAAGCGGGACCAATCTCTTGAGCCTCAGGGAGCCGAAGAAGTGGGTGCTTGCCTATCTAAGGTAGACAACGTAACAACGGTGTTATCAACACGGTAATCGTCTTTGAAAAAAACACAAATCCTGCCGTCCATGTGCAGCGGTTACCGATAAGATCAAATCAATCAGGACTTCAATTTACTTTTCTAATTGTCTGACTCAGAGTGAGTCTCATTATAATCTGACTTGAATATGATTCAAGTACAATCTACAATTTAAAATCTACAATCTACAATTTACAATATTGCAATTCAACATGAATCCATGAATCCATTATTCCATATATTAAATCTATCAACTTGACTGAACCGAACCATGGATATACATTCCATTTACATGATTATATAGTTACATACATGATTCTCCAGTTACATCCATGATTCTACGGTTACATCCGTTTACTGATATCATGGTTTCGGTCAGTCATCCAATTATACAATCAATACAATTTACAATTCAATCAAAACATCGCGGGGTTTAAGGGGTAGATTGGTACGGAAGGTGTTAAAAGTCGCACGAGACTGTAAGACTTAATATACCTAACATAAATCCAGTTGCTGTTGTACCGTGGCATAAACGGTTCCTTGTACTTCCATTTGCCCTAGTCTCTAGCATATAGAGACTCATCTCGTATACACTGGCTTCCTTCTTTACCAAGCTACAAACAACAGCGTTAACACAATATTATAACAATATACTACAACTTTAAAAGCTACCTTCTTATTCCGTCTATTCTATTTCTCCTTTATCTTTGGGACTTACCGAGCGACCTGTTCGCTGACGACGTTCTCTTTCTTTCTTCTTTTAATGTCGTCAGGTGATCTGGACACATCAGAGATCGAGCCCCACGAGTGAAGACTTGGACCAGTTCAGTGAAGACCCCGAGCTCTAGTACATTGTACATTTTCCATTTCAGTATTATTCTTTTCTGTTATACCATTGTTTAGGTATTACTTTTTATTCAGTTGTATTTACTTTTCATGCATTGTACAAAAGAATGTTAATAAATAAAGTTGCTGTTCAGTTTATATCTCTTGTCTCTTGTGCTTATTTTTATATTGCTTAGATACGCTTAGCGTATTTACTTCTCAGTAAATACGTAGCGGACTAGTCGCGTCCCCTTCGCCATATACCAGGAAGTGGGGCGTAACAGTATAAGTGTATGTGACGTGCGGTGAGTAATCTAAACTATACTAGCGAGTTATCTATTTTAAAGTTTGTGAAATCAATTTAATGGAATCGTCGATATAACTCAATAGTATCCCGTGCATACCCGGGACCACGGTCTAGACTCTCGGGCTGAATCCGAGACGTGCCACTAAGCACAAAACAGGAAACATGTACAGACGAATGATGTCAGCAACAGCATCCCAGGACTGTCCTAGCCCTCAAAACTGATCAGTATAAGCGTCGAACTATTGAGTTACAAGTTAGGTTTCATCATTGATTTCCCCTTACCCCCAAGGTTATGTATTCAAATCAGGTATTGATAAATCTGAAACTAATGCCAATACAGGATCAAGCAGGTACAGGTTTGTCTGAATAGACAACAGAATACGTCCATCGGGACAACAAGTCAGGATTGTCGGTATTAGAAACAATATCAGGTATCAAGTCAAGCAGTGGTGTATCAGGTCATGTCAGGCGAGGCACAGTGTATCGAATGAATGCCCAACAGTAAAATACAGTAAGTATCGAATCATGATAAAAGTACGGATGCACAGTGAAACACGGATGCACGGTATCTATCAGGGATTACATCTACAACTCCATGATTACATAAGATGAACACTATCAAGCATGGGGTGCTAATATAACGGTAACATGATATAATATGACATGGCATGCAATTAGATATATAATCAATAACACGGATATGAACGGGTATCGTAAAATTGTAACATAGAATGCACAATGCAATGAATATTTAATATTATTATTAATATGGATGCAAATATAATACATAGCATGTAGTAAGATAAACTTGCATGCAACTAGATATGTAATAAATAACACGGATACGAACGGATCTCGAAAAACGGTAAAACTGTAATATGGATGCACAATGCAATAAACATGTAATATTTTTATTCATATGGATGTAAAATATATATCATAGCATGTAGCAAGATAAACTTGCATGCGACTAGATATGTAAATAACGGTATGGATACGTACGGGTATTGAAAAACCGTAAAACTGTAATATAGGATGCACAATGCATTAAACATGTGATATTTTTATTCGTATGGATGTAAATATAATAGTATAGCATGTAGCAACATAAACTTGCCTGATCGGATCTCACGACGGGATGCGTACGCTGCGTTCGACGTCGGGTAAACGTCGCAATGTACACACGCGCGCACGGAGCAGGAGCAGGCAAAGCAAGAACATGATCACGCTGGTTGGGGACGTCAACTGAGTTGCCCAGATTGTCGGCGACGGGTACGTCTCTGGCAATCATTGAAAAATACAAGATCAAGAAAAAGAAAGAGAAGAAGAAAGAAGAAGAAGAAGAGGATAGGCTCTCTGGGTTTGGATGCACTGGGATCAGAGATGAAGGCGAGGGGTGATGTCGACGATGGGCCGTCGACGGTGAGGATGCAGGCGAGGGTTTTCCGGCGATGGGCAGTGGGGCTTTTTGACTTAGGGGATCGGGTGTGCAGGGTTTTTGGTGCAGGGAAGGGGCTCTGGTGTTGGGGAGAAGGAGAGAAGAGGGAGAGGGAGAAGGTGGTGGTGAGGGGTGAGGGTTTGGCGACGACGAGGCGAGGTTGGGTTGTGCGTTTCTGAGTTGGGTTCGGGTTTCTTGAGGTCGGGGATCGGTGAAGGTGACGGTGGTTGTGGTGTTGGGAGAGAGGTGAGGTGAAGATGAGGCAAGATCGTCGGCGTGAGGCGACGACAGCGAGGGTGAAGTGGCGAGGGGCGCGGGCGTGGGTTCCAGATGGGGTTCGCGAGAGGCAGGAACATGAGGGAAAGAAAGTGGAGAAGAAGATAACGTGGGGAGTTTAAATAAGGTTTTAAAAAATAAAAATATATAATTAATATGTATATAGGCTGAGACAGGATTAGTTAAGATTTATAAATATATATTTAGGTAGAGAGATTGACTGATGTAGGATTTGTTATGGGGAAAGAAAAATATAAAAAAAGAATATTTATAGAGAGAGAGTCACGAGAGGAGATCAGATTGTGATGGTTAGTATCTAAAAGATATTTAAAATATAAATTTGGTTAAAGAAATGAATATATAACAGTTATATAGTTATGAATATAATATTTAAGAAAAATTTGAGTTTTGGCTAATACAAAAATAGTCCAAAATACGTTCGGGTCGGGTCTAAAATTATGGTTTGAAAATACGGATAATATACGTGTTAACCAAAACCAAAATAGGATATCCGGGTAACGAAAATGAATACCCCCAAGAACGGATACACGTAGCGTGCACGTAGCTATCCAAACGAGTATGTTTCTCTAAACGGAACGAGAACAAGATGTGCGGATGCTATCACAGGGTCAGGGGTATCATGCAGGCCATACTAAATATTTTTAAAATATTTTATTTGATTTTATTTGTTATATTGAAAAATACAGATTTAAGATATAATACAATTATACAATATGAAAGTGCACAGATTCTCACAGTTAGTCGGGATAAATTATAAACAGGAATCAAGATGGGTTTCCAGCATGCGGGTCGGGTCGGATGCAAACACGGATATCAGCTATACTATTCGCACCCAAAACACAATAAATCAAGAAATAGCCATAAATAAAGAAATACCCAAAACAGAATTGATATAAATGAACTAGGATGTTACATTATACCCAACTACAAAAAGAATTTCGTCCTTGAAATTCCCGGAATAAGAAAAGATAAACAAACATGAATTTAAGAGAAGAGGTGTGGAAACTTCTGTCGAATCTCGTCTTCTCGTTTCCAAGTCGATTCTCCGTGCGAACGATTCCCCCATGAAACAAGTACAAGAGGGATAACCTTGTTCTTGAGAACCTTTTCTCTTCGATCAACAATCGACATCGGTCGTTCCTCATAGGTCAAATCCTCTCTTATAGTCGGCTCCGAATGATTTAGCACGTGCGTTTTATCTCGAACATACTTACGGAGTTGAGATACATGAAACACGTCATGAATATTCGCCAAAGATGGTGGTAAAGCCAATCATAAGCCACTTCTCCAACACGCTCAATAATATCGAAAGGCCCCACGAATCAAGGACTAAGCTTGCCTCGTCTCCTAAAATGAATCACTCCTCTAGTCGGTGATATCTTCAGAATATAAGATCACCAACAGCAAACTCTAGAGGTCTTCTCGAAGTATCGGCCCAACTCTTCTGCTGATCCTGCGCTGCCTTCATGTGATTCCGGATAGTATTAACCTTCTCTACTGTTTGCACGACAAGATCCGGTCCCAACAATCTTCGTTATCCAATATCGTCTCAACAGAAGGGTGAGCGACACTTGCGACCATACAACGCTTTGAATGGAGCCATCTGAATAGTCGCCTGAAAGCTGTTATTGTAAGAAAACTCCACCAAGTGTAGATGATCCTCCCACGAACCCTTGAAGTCTAACATGCAAGCTCTCAACACGTCTTCAAGAGTTTGGATCGTTCTCTCCGACTGGCCATTTGTCTGGGGATGATAAGCAGTGCTAAACTTCAATCGCGTCCCCAAACTTTCCTGTAGACTCCTCCAGAAGTACGATAATAATCGGGTATCACGATTGGAAACAATACTCACAGGTACTCCATGCAATCTCACAATCTCCTATATGTACCGTTCTGCTAACGCTTCCGTCGACTGATCAATTCGAAACGGTATGAAATGAGCTGCCTTGTTCAATCGATCAACAATCACCCAAACTGCATTGTTGCCCTTTGGACTCCGCGGTAAAGCTGTCACGAAATCCATGGTTATATGTTCCCACTTCCATTGAGGAATCGGAAGTGGTTGCAATAAACCAGCTACACTTTGATGTTCGGCCTTAACATGCTGACACACCAAGCACTTCGCTACAAAGCGGGCGATCTCCCTTCTCATGCCTTCCCACCAGAAATGTTGTCGTAGATAATGGTACATTTTCGTGCCTCCTGGATGTACGGAATATGCGGAACTGTGCACCTCCTTCATAACTTCTTCACGAATATCTCCCTTCGGTACACACAAACGGCTACCATATCGCAACGAACCATCTTCATAAATCAACAAGTCCGTTTGAAGTCCCGCTTCTACCTGCTCTCGAAACTTCTGTAACCTTGGATCGTGCGACTGCGCTGTTTTAATATTATCGATCAACGACGACTGTACTTGCAACTGCATCAACTGTCCTGAAGAATGTGGTAAGACGATCTCCAACTTGAATCCCCAAAAATCATCGATAAGTTCCTTCTGTGTTGTCAACATCCGAATCGCCGTCAATCGACTAAGCGCATCCGGCATTACATTAACTTTTCCCGGATGGTACTTGAGATCAAGATCATAGTCAGCCATCAGCTCCAACCATCTATACTGCCTCATGTTAAGCTCTTTCTGCGTGAACACATACTTTAGGTTTTTGTGATCAGTGAAAACTTTGACCCTTTCGCCCAATAAGTAATGTCTCCAAGTCTTCAAAGCGAAAATCACAGCTGCTAGCTCCAAATCATGAGTTGGGTAATTTTTCTCATGGGTCTTCAACTGTTGCGATGTGTAAGCTATAACCTTTCCATATTGCATAAGGACACATCCCAAACCTTTTCCAGATGCATCGCTGTGAATAAGCAATCCTCCGGAACCGTCTGACATGGTCAAAATAAGAGCGGTTGTCAACCTTTACTTCAACACCTCAAAAGCTGACGCACAACCATCTGTCCATACGAACGGCACTTCTTTCTACGTAAGCTTGGTCAAAGGCTCAGCCAATCGAGCAAAATTCTCCACGAACCTTCTATAATCCAGTAAGCCCAAGAAAACTTCTGATCTCCGCCACACTCTTCGGAATTGGCCAATCTTGAACTGCTATAATCTTCTCAGGTTCAACAACGATTCCATCTCTGGATACGACATGCCCCAAAAACTTCACTTCTTCGAGCCAAAACTCGCACTTTCTCATCTTCGCATACAATCATTCTTGTCTTGATATTTGCAGTGTGATCCTCAAGTGTTCTGCATGCTCTTCTTGGCTCCTTGAATACACCAGAATATCATCGATAAACACCACTATAAACTGGTCCAAGAACGGTGAAAAGATTCGGTTCATCAAGTCCATAAATATCGCCGGTGCGTTCGTGACTCTGAATGACATCACTAAGTACTCGAAATGCCTATATCGAGTTCGGAACGCAGTCTTATAGATATCTTCTGATTTAACTCGAACTTGATGATATCCGGATCGCAAATCCAGCTTCTAGAATACCCTCACGCCACTGAGTTGCTCGAATAATTCGCCAATGCGAGGGATCAGGTACTTGTTCTTAATAGTCATCCGGTTTAATTCTCGATAGTCGATGCACATCCTCCTTGTTTCATCTTTCTTCTTGATTAGAAAAACTGGAGCTCCCCAGGATGAATTGTTGATGTGAATCCAACCCTTCTCTAGCAATTCGGTAACCTGCTTCTTTACTTCTTCCAACTCCACTGGTGCCATTGGATAATACGCCTTTGAAATTGGCGCTGCACCAGGAACAAGATCGATCGCAAACTCCATATCTCGTTTTGGCGGTAAACCCGAGATGTCCTCAAACACATACATGAACTCTCGAATTACAGCTGACGCTTCCTCCTTATCAACTTCCATCGACGAAATAACATTGTTTGTCGGCCTAGCCCTAAACTCGACTGGCCCGACAGAACTGCTACCTCCAGCAAAAACAAACTCTGGATGTCCGGGAATCTATAAAATCACTTTCTTTGCCCTACAATCAATGTGAGCGTGGAAAGTGCCAAGAAAGTCCATTCCCAAGACAATATCATAACTGCCGGTATCGATCACCAAGAAATCTGCAAATAACTCCCGTCCGCAGATAACAACCGAACAATCCTTGCACTCACTACTAGATACAATCTTCCCGTTCTCAGTGTGTATGTCCCAACAACCAGACAGAGTCGTGCAAGAAATCGAGTGTGCAACAATAAACTTGGACGACATAAAACAAAGGGATGCACCAGAATCGAATAATGTTAATGCGGGAAAATCATGAACAAGTAGGATACCGAAAACGACTTCATCTGGAGACTTGGCACTGAAGAAGATTAGCACGATAGACAGGATTCAAGCTTGTGATAAAACATGAACTGGTAAACAATGAAACCGAGAGAAGCAAGGTAATACAACGACCATAAAATAAGGAAATGAATCAAGACTAGGACTCCAAGTTACTTAAATAGAGTACCGTATTGTAACCATGCTGCAGTTCATAGTTAAAATCACATAACTCCGTTCAAGTCGTACAAATCCTAGTATTAGAATCACAGGAATAGGAAGGGAGAAAAAATAGGGAACCAAAAAGATTTCAAGCCGAGATGCAAAGTTGTTTGTATATTGTGAAGACAAAGGATCAAGAGAAAGATAAGATTCAAGAATCGCGAGAACAATGTAGCAGGACATGTTCCTAATTACGGGTTTTCTGATTCGTATATTGGGTCCAATACCCAACTACAAAAGAATCAAACCCGATTAACCTAAACCTATGCTCTAATACCAAACAAATCCTGTCACGCCCCGCTTCCCAAAGTGTGCTAAGATCGGCACGTGACAGAGCCAACCATGTTACCTGTGGTTAGGAAACATCCCTCCACAGTCACATTACGGCTGTCTATAAGATATCAAGAACAGTAAAATAAAACAAACTATCTAGTACATGTCCATATGTCAGAATAAACGAGTCAAGAAATATAAATGTGTGGAAGCAATAAATCTAATAAGAAATAACATCTGGAAAGTACGTCCCAAATACGGGCTCACATCAGGAAATGAAATACGGAAAGAAAACTAAACTGAACTGAACACTAACATGCTCCTCACTGTTCGGACTGTCAGCTGAAATACTCATGATCAGCCTACGACAAAGATAGAGGAACCGAGCCATACAAAACCCAGACGTCAGTGCGTCATTATATCAAACAATAAAATATAGTCAGGATACAACAAGATCTGCAGGCGTTCAATATAAACAGTAACATGAATATAATCAGGTAAACACGTGTATAGACCAGTGAAGTGTATAAGTGTATGTGACGTGCGGTGAGTAATCTAAACTATACTACTGAGTTATCTATTCTAAAGTTTGTGAAATCAATTTAATGGAATCGTCGATATAACTCAATAGTATCCCGTGCATACCCGGGACCACGGTCCAGACTCTCGGGCTGAATCTGAGACGTGCTGCTAAGCACAAAACAGGAAATATGTACAGAAGAATGGTGTCAGCAGCAGCATCTCAGGACTGGCCTAGCCCTCAAAACTGATCAGTATAGGCGTCGAACTATTGAGTTACAAGTTAGGTTTCATCATTGATTTCCCCTTACCCCAAGGTTATGTATTCAAATCAGATATTAATAATTCTGAAGCTAATGCCAATACAGGATCAAGCAGGTACATGTTTGTCTGAATAGACAACAGGATACGTCCATCGGGACAACAAGTCGGGATTGTCGGCATTAGAAACAATATCAGGTATCAAGTCAAGCAGTGGTGTATCAGGTCAGGTCAGGTTATGTCAGGCGAGGCACAGTGTATCGAATGAATGCCCAACAGTAAAATCTAGCAAGTATCGAATCATGATAAAAGTACGGATGCACAGTGAAACACGGATGCACGGTATCTATCAGGGATTACATCTACAACTCCATGATTACATAAGATGAACAATATCAAGGATGGGGTGCTAATATAACGGTAACATGATATAATATGACATGACATGCAACTAGATATATAATCAATAACACGGATACGAACGGATATCGTAAAACTGTAAAACTGTAATATAGAATGCACAATGCAATGAATATTTAATATTATTATTAATATGGATGCAAATATAATACATAGTATGTAGCAAGATAAACTTGCATGCAACTAGATATGTAATATATAACACGGATACGAACGGATCTCGAAAAACGGTAAAACTGTAAAATGGATGCACAATGCAATACACATGTAATATTTTTATTCATATGGATGTAAAATATATATCATAGCATGTAGCAAGATAAACTTGCATGTGACTAAATATGTAAATAACGGTATGGATACGTACGGGTATCGAAAAACTGTAAAACTGTAACATAGGATGCACAATGTAGTAAACATATGATATTTTTATTCGTATGGATGTAAATATAATAGCATAGCATGTAGCAAGATAAACTTGCCTGATCGGATCTTACGACGGGATGCGTACGCTGCGTCCGACGTCGGGTAAACGTCGCAATGTACATACGCCTGCACGGGGCAGACTAGGCAAAGCAAAAACATGACCACGCTGACTGGGGACGTCAACTGAGTTGCTCAGATCGTCGGCGACGGGTACATCTCTGGCAATCACCGGAAAATACAAGATCAAGAAAAAGAAAGAGATGAAGAAAGAAGATGAGGATAGGCTCTATGGGTTTGGATGCACTGGGATCCGATAGGAAGGCGAGGGGGTGATGTCGACGATGGGCCATCGACGGTGAGGAAGCAGGCGAGGGTTTTCCGGCGATGGGCAGTGGGGTTTTTTGAAGTCGGGGATCGAGTGTGCGGGGTTTTTGGTGCAGGGAAGGGGCTCTGGTGTTGGGGAGAAGGAGAGAAGAGGGAGAGGGAGAAGGTGGTAGTGAGGGGTGAGGGTTTGGCGACGGCGATGGCGAGGCGAGGCCGGGTCGTGCGTTCCTGAGTTGGGTTTGGGTTTCTTAAGGTTGGGGATCGGTGAAGGTGACGGTGGTTGTGGTGTTGGGAGAGAGGTGAGGTGAAGAGGAGGCGAGATTGTCGGCGTGAGGCGACGACAGCGAGGGTGAAGCGGTGAGGGTCGCAGGCGTGGGTTCGAGATGGAGTTCGCGAGAGGCGGGAACACGAAGGAAAGAAAGTGGAGAAGAAGAGAACGTGAGGAGTTTAAATAAGGTTTTAAAAATTAAAAATATATAATTAATATGTATATAGGCTAAGGCAGGATTAGTTAAGATTTATAAATATATATTTAGATAAATAGATAGAGAGAGAGAGACTAATGTAGGATTTGTTATGGGGAAAGAAAAATATAAAGAAAGAATATTTATAGAGAGTGAGAGAGTCACGAGAGAAGATCAGATTGTGATGGTTAGTATCTAAAAAATATTTAAAATATAAATTTGGTTAATGAAATGAATATATAACGATTATATAGTTACTAATATAATATTTAAGAAAAATTTGAGATTTTGGTTAATACAAAAATAGTCCAAAACATTTTTGGGTCAGGTCTAAAATTATGATTTGAAAATATGGATAATATACATGTTAACCAAAACCAAAATAGGATATCTGGGTAACGAAAATACATACCCCCAATAACGGATACACGTAGCGTGCACGTAGCTACCCAAACGAGTCCGTTTCTCTAAACGGAACGAGAACAAGATGTGCCCACAGGGTCAGGGATATCATGCAAGCCATGCTAGATATTTTTAAAATATTTTATTTGACTTTATTTTTTATATTGAAACATACAGATGTCAGATATAATGCAGTTATACAACATGAAAGTGCACGGATTCTCACAACTAGTCGGGATAAATTATAAACAGGAATCAAGACGGGTTCCAGCATGCGGGTCGGGTCGGATGCAAACACGGATTCCAACTATACTATTCACACCCAAAACACAATAAATCAAGAAATAGCCATAAATAAAGAAATACCCAAAACAGAATTGATATAAATGAACTAGGGTATTACAATTTCTCTCAAATCTCTCGTCACGCCCCGCTTCCCAGAAAACGGTAACGGCACATGACGAGATCCGTAACGTATTTATTATGAGAAGGTCGTTTCTCTTAATAAATACGTTAAGCATATGTAAGTAATATAACAAAGTGTAAGAATTAACAAAAGCAAATATATTAAACAACAACTTTATTTACATTCAAATTCAAATACAATGTCTGAAATAAAAGATACAATACTGGAAAGCCTAAATAATGGCTTACAAAAGATAAATACATGAAAAGGAAACTAGTAATCTGGCTGGGCAGTAAGCTGATTGAAGCCTTCTTGGCTGGGCTCGATCTCCTCGGTGTCTGGTCCTCCTGACGTACATTCCAAGGAAAGAAACAGAGAGAAATGTCGTCAGCGAACTAGCGCTCGGTAAATCCCCAAAAGTAGTAAGTAAAGATGACTGAGGGTATGAACTAATAATCAAGTAGCAATGAACATGTTAGGTTATATGTAAAATTATCTTAATCATATCATTCATATGTATAAGAGTAGCTATTCTAACGTGGTTGTTTATATTTTGATAAGAAAAGTAAGCGTGTATACGAGAGTAGTGAAGCTTACCTCAAGGACCAAAAGTGTAAGAGTGTACAAGGCTCCGTCATAACCCACGGAACAACGACACAAGATATTTAAGATGTGTCTTTTAAAATGATCTCTCGTTCCACGACAAACGTTCCTTACCAACCCACCCCCGAGCCCCGCGTATTTTATTGTATAGTTCACGTTTACAGGTTTTGGCCAAATTCATGAATATAAAGAGTACAAATTCAAATTCAAGTTGTATTCAGGTATTAATGTCAAGTTCATATCAACTTATATTCATGGTTCGAATCAAGTCAAATTTGAGTTTGTATTCAAATTCTAGGTATATCTTATTAATAGATTTAACTTGTGAAATTCTTGAGTTTGGAAAATATCGACAACCGCTGCACATGGACGACAGTATTTGTGTCTTTTTAAAAAACGATTGACATTTGATAATTTCCGCTTTAAGATTACGATCTATATTTAAGTAGAGCTAAGTGGTGCATCATTATCTCCGGCGATCCTAAAACAACTGACAAGAGAAGATGTCACTCAAACCAATCTACAATCTAAATATGTAATCTAGACTAATCTTTTGATTTCTAGGATATTTTAATAAGCTATCATTTAAAAATTCCCGAGGGTTTTTAATTCATCATAAAGCCTCGAAGATATTTTAAATAAAAATATGTTGATTAAAATGTCAAGATTTTTGTATAAAAAGGTATTTTATATTTGGTGGTATTTCAGTGATAAAACTTAGTTTAAAAACTTTATGGAATTTTTATGAAAAATACCACTTTTGGTAACTTGATAGTATTTTTGTGTAACTTTAATTTTCCATTTAAAAATATAATTTTTACAATTTGCTTTCTGTGAAAAAAAATACGGATTTATGATTTAAATAATTTTTTAATTATTTACTTGTTTTAAAAAGTCGTATTTTCTTTAAAAATCGTATTTTATTTCTTTCGAGACCGAATTCTCCATGAGGAGTTCTGCATCTCGCTCTATTATTCCAAAAATATGCGATAACCCGCACCATCCACAAACGGGTTCTCCAACAAGAGTTGTAGAGGCGTAATTGCAAAGGTTTTTAAAATAGCAATTCATAAAAAGTATTTTTAGAAAGCGAGGGTATTTTCTTGAAATAGGTTTCTTTAGCATAAAAAAAATGTAACTCAAGTATCGTGCTATGAAACCATAGTGTATGTATAGGTTTATGTCATGATAACGATGAAGCGTGCATGTAAAGTTCATGGTATTTTTGCGTAAAATTCAATGTATGTTTTATTTGACATGAAATTCTAACACTTTCAAAATTAATAAGATGAATATTAATTTAAGGTGGTTGTTAACAAGATTAGCGTAATTTATTTAGCATGACAAGTGTAATAAAATTATTTAAGGGAAAGAATAAAAATACTAACTCCACTTATCGATTTTGGTTTTCGGTTTAAAAGCGTTTGAGATGAAACGATGGAGAGAGGAGGGAAAAGAAAAAGGCTTAGGGTTTGCGCGATTCAAGGAGTGTTGAGGATATCTTGGTTGGTAGAACCGAGACTAAGAGGTATGAAAAGATCGATCGATCGTCGCTTCGACTTGGACAACTCCACTTGAATAGGCTCAACTCCTTTGGACTTGGGAATTAAGTTAGCATTTTGAGAGAGTTTTGCTATATATTTCTGAATAAGAAAGAGTTAAGAGATGAGGTGGTATTTATAATGATGAATATAGGTATGGGATGAATTTAAAAAGAATTAAAAATAGATTAAAGAGAGTATAAATGCGTAGATGAAAGAGTGTACCGCTCTTTGTTTAATTGCAAAGAAAAAAATAATAAAAAGGAGTAGATGGGGGTTGAAAGGGTGCACGGAGAAACACGGAGAGATTTGGAAGCATCTGGGCAGCCCATGGCGGTTTTTGGGTGATTTTGGGCAGCAAGACGATTGCCATCTGTCTCAAGATTCATGCCCTATGTTCAAATCGTATTTAACTTCTTATTTATCCTGTTTGATTCTCTGAAATTTTTCGTTTCTCCGTGTATTGCACATGCAACTCTGGGCTTCCGAAAAATTAAAAAGAAAAAATATTAAAATAATTAGGGCTGATGGTATTTTGAACACACAGGCTAAAGAACAGCAATGAAGAGCCTTAACCGGTGAGTTACAAGTTGTTTCTTGCTCTTATTGAACAAATTTAACTTATAACTCATATTCAAGCTGAAATACACATTTCTATACATTGAATGTGTTACAGGCGTACAGTGATTTCAGGGTTGTTACATCTCTATACAAATCTCTCAACCTCTCTCTCACTCTCTCTCGGCCAATAGACGACTTCTGTTTTTAATTCAGCTCACACAACTTTTTCTCTAGGCTCTGTTGGGTTTATATAATTGGCCTGGAGATCACACATATCTCCAATCAATCCTCTGATAGATTTAATCAATCTCGTGGCTGCTATGGACATCTTTTTCAATACCACATTGATGGAGGTCCCTTTTCGGATCTCCTTCAGATGTTGTCTTCCGTCGTTCTTTCGGTAGATTCTGGAGGGGATCCCCTGTTGTGTGTGGGTCTCGATGGGTTTTGAGGGGATTTTGGTGATTAAAGGAATTGGGCGCCAAGTACCTGCAATGAAGTCCCGGGGTCGTTTGACGCTGCCGAGGACCCTCCGACGATTAAGTTAGTACTAGATCCGAGCAGCGTAATGGCTAATTGAGTAAGAAAATCGCTTACTTGACCCCTCTGTGATGGGGGTTTATATAGCGGTGATGGCACGCAGCAGCAGGCGCGAGAATCTCGCCAGCAGTTACGCTCCCGACGTCACGCCCGCGTAGAGAGCGGATCGCCCATTAATGGGGATTGCGGAGGCGTGGAACGTGGGATGCTGCTGGCGGAGAATCCGCGCATGGCGAGATTCGCGGAGCGGCGGTTACGCCTGTGAGAGGTGGAGCTGGTCAGAGGACCGAGGAAGACGGCCTCGGCCGAGGGGGGTCGGGGACGAGCAAGAGGGCCGAAGAGTCTTGGTCTTGTGGCAGCTTGGGGCGAGCTGAGGGGCCGAGGAGGCCAATCTGCGGGGAGCCCGAGGGGGGCTAGCTTGTGATTGTAGGTCAGGTACAGGGGAGGCTTGGTCGGTCTCGATGGGCCCTTTCTTCCGAGTTATGGAACATGTCATCCGCCACGTGTCCTGATCCCAGGCGTCGTCAATATTGAGCATCATCACACATGCCTATCCGCACATTAATTGGCCGTATACCTACTATAGCTCCTTTACTGCTGCCGCAGCCATCTACTATTGGCCACGACACCTTGATTGATATATGTGCTCCACTCTCTTTAATTTGGTTTGGCTTCACTTCACGTGCCAGCTGCACCATGTTGGTGGGCCCAATGTGATTAATTTTTGCATCACATTATCAACAATGTCGGTAGACACTCAACACCGGCTTGGTCAAGTACTTCAGATTTCTTAAACGTCCGAGTTTTCCTCGAGGTGTAGCTTAATGGATAGTTAATCGGATGGAAAATACTAGAACTAACTTCCCAATTTTTATTTCAGTAATAATAAAATTGATACACAAAACAACTTATTTTCTTTTTTATTCTTGACAGATTCTCACCAATATAAACATCAGACTTCTAATGAGTTTGGAATGCGTTTTTGATTGAATTTTTGAAGTGACACTTTTCCATGTATTTCCAAACCATTACTGTCAACAACTTGCAACTACCTCCCGAAAGATCTCCTAAATAAGTTACCCATAATTAATTACCAGCATCTATATATCTTCTTTTAAATTCCCTTTTGGAAACAGAGATATGTTATTGCAAAGCATATTTCAAAGGTGGTGAAAAGAGTAAATTACATCAAACGAGTGAGTCGTCATCGTTCTCTAGTTTTCTTCTTGTATTCCTAGGATGGTTGTGTTGTGTTGCGCGCACATGACCGTTCTCTCCATCTGTCAAGAAAAAAAGAGACGAAGGCATCGCAACCAAAGATCAGTTTAAGAGAGAATCTGTTGTTCCTCAGATATGATTAATCACGTTGTGATTTATTATCTTTCGTACGAGTAGGAAAATATCCTTGTCACCTTGTAGGTGTAATTGGTGATTTATATGTTTATTCCATTGTGTTGTTCCTGTGGTTGATGCGAGAACTCAGACATATTTTCTAGAAAAATCTTCAACAAAATATGACCTTGTATATATATTAACTTGTTGATGAACTGAATATTATACATTCGTTTATCAATCAGGACAATATATGGTAAACTATTTTCAGTTTTTTTATGAAAGAAATGATTTTGAGACAGGAGATGTTTGCATGTTCCAATTAAACAATCTATATAGGATCGATAAGAAAGGAGGTTTATAGATATTGGAAGGAGTTATGCAGTTCATCATCCATTGAGTCTGCCACGTGTACAGGTATCGCCGAAGTGGAGAATCCGTTGAACTCTGATCCTAAGGTCTTTGTATAAGCTCCCATGTTCGGCAAGACGAGCCACTCCCCGACCTCGAGATCAGGTAACCGAAACTCGCTTCCGATGACATCAAACGAGTCTAGTGTGGGCCCAAACACCGTCGAAACATACATCTCCGTTCCATTTGGCCTTTCCTTCAGTGGCCTCAACAACACCATCGCATTTTCCAACTTTGCACACATCATCGACCCGAACACTCCATCACTGATCCAATACTGTCTCCTCTCCCCTCTCACTCTTTTCCCAATGACGCAAGCGACTAGTGTAAATGCACCCTCTGCAAAATACCTTCCTGGCTCTGCCATCACCGTGAGATCCTTCCAATCTCCAAATCGGGCTTCAATGTACGATCCAATCGCTCTTCCCGTCTTTTCAAACATTTGACCTGTGGCAAACCCTCCGCCGATATCTAAAATGTGCATCTTCTGCCCGCTAATCTCGTTTGCCAGGTCGAAAACCGTCCTAGCTGACTCGATTGCCGCGTCGTATGTCTCCATGACAGTCGCGTTCGTACCTGTTAGGGTGTAAAATTATATCCCTGAGCTCTCCTCATAACATCTAAGTTTTAGTGCAATAGTAGGTTTGCATTTAACTAACAGTTTGAAAAGTAATGTTTAGTTTCGAATAGCTGTTTCAATGTGCAGTTCAAACTATGTACAAATCAAACATTTTACAACTACTCGGACACACAAAAGATAAAAGATAAGTTGTTATTGTGTTACAACTCTATCCATCTAAATCATGTAATATATATAAATATATATATATATATATATATATATATATATATATTTATAGAGAGAGAGAGAGAGAGAGAATAATGGAGTAAAGATGCGAGGGAATTTCCTCCTATGGCGTCGAAAAAATACGTCCTCCGTCGTGTTTTCCGACGATCGGCACTCATCATCTTCATCGTTATCATCTAAGATGTGGGTACACCAAATTTCATGTGATTCTACAACTTTTTCACCATTGAATTAGTGCGTTCAAAATCAACGCTTTACCAACAATAGAACTTTTTACATTGCTAAATCAACGATGAAAAGGTTGTAGAATCACAAGAAATTTGGCGTACCCACATCTTAGATGATAACGATGAAGATGATGGATTTCGATCGTCGGAAAACAAGACGGAGGACATACTTTTTCGACGCCATAGGAGTAAATTCCCGCCCAGGGCCTTTTTCCTCCATTATTCTCATATATATAGAGAGAGAGGGGGAGAGAGATTCCTCCTATGGCGTTAAAAGAAATACAAGCTTCACTATTTTTTCCAACGATCGGCATCCATCATCATCATCGTTATCATCTAAGATGTGCATACACCAAATTTCATATGATTCCACCACTTTTTCGCTGTTGAATAAGCAATGTAAAAAGTTCTATTGTTGGTAAACCAATAATTTTACACCAACTAAATCAACGGTGAAAAAATGGTATAATCACATGAAATTTGGTGTATCCACATCTTAGATGATAAAGATGGAGGTGATGTATGCCGATCGTCAAAAAAAACATGGAGGGTACATTTTTCCGACGACATAGGAGGTAAGTCTCTCCTATGGCAACTTTCCCCTATTAACCTCATATATAGAGAGAGAGACAATCTCTCTCTGTTTCAACAGAATAAAGAAATGATTTTATAACCGCGGTAATTCCATCGGCATGAATTTGGAAATACATCAGTTTTCCAACTATAAGCAAACAAAACACGCCCTTACCAATATGGAAGGATACGCCAACTACAGCGAGATCCATCAACGACGCAACACGCAAAATAGGTTTGATTTCCTCTGGCAGTGCTCCGTACTTCGTTCCAAACGACTGACGGACGCCTGCGTCCTGAGGAGGCTTGATGCGGAGGAGGAGGCGGCATTTCGGGTGGTGTCGCTTCATTTTCTCGAGTTCGTGGATGGAATCGAATGTGGTAAGGTCGATGCCGGCTTCCGCTGAGGATTTTATATGCGACTCGGCCTTGCAAGGGTTGGCATAGATAATGCGGTCGGGGTTGATGCCAAGGGCAAGGACCTTTTCGATCTCGGCACGGCTGGCACAGTCGAAACTGGTGCCTAGGGCGGCCAGGACGGATAAAAGGGCAGGTTCGGGGTTGCATTTGACGGCGTAGAAAGGGCGGACGTTGGGCAAGTGATGAGACCATTGATGGAAGAGGGAGATGACAGTGTTGAGGTTTAGAATGTAGAAGGGGTCTTGTGCTTGGCTGGGGTTTGTATTTGAAGAGATTATAGAGTGGATTTGGTTGTTGATGGCGAGGTTGCTGAGAGAAGTTAGTGACATTGGGATTTTAAGATTGGGGATTGTTGTATCTGATATATAGCTAGTCTGGGTACGTGGTGTTGTGGAGAATTATGCAGTTTGTGGGCATGAAGGCGGTGGTGATCATTTTAGGCTTTCAGTATGTTGAGGTAATTAATCTTGCCATTGTGTGTGCAGTGTGTGTGGGGGTGTGTGACAGAGGGGAGAGACTCAGCTCAGCTCGCCGTCTTTCATGGCATTATATAGCTGAGTTCTCAACTTTTTTTTATTAGTGGCGTCAAGAGTGTGCCTTTCTTAAATAGAAGGCCCTGGCCTCCGTCCTTTCAAATTAATTTTATTTTATTAGCCACGTTACCATGTGCATAAAAGGCCCTGCCCATTGGGGATCGAACCTTGCGCGCTCCCCAGAGAGGGAGGTGGCAGAATTTGCGCATAGTGTTGCTACGACAACATTGTCCGTAGGTCCTAAGATTTATACATTTCTAACTTGCAGTCTTTCACTGTATTATATAGAGAAGCGGGTTTCCTGTCTCGGGGTAACTCGAAGGGCCACTAGCAACAGGAGACGTTCGTGATCCCCGACTCAGAAATCCCTCACTATTCGAGCTCACCGGGGCTCACCGGACAGTTTCATTGAACTCCAATATTTTCTATTGGAGCGTCTTTACGTCTTAAGATTTATACCTTTCTTTCCTTCAGGCTGTCAAGTCCATATCGGTTGTGTGTGTGTGTGTGAGAGAGAGAGAGAGAGAGAGAGGAGGAGGGAGGGTGGTTGAGAGAGAGAGGGTGGTTCAGAGAGAGAGAGACTCCACTTGCAGTTTTTCACTGCATTTTATAGCCGAGTTCCTTGAAACTCCAAACTTTTATACTAGAGTGGCATCAAGTGTTCCTTTCTTAAATAAAATATCTTTAGGACCTGCGATTTTATAACTTTCTGATTTTTTCTTTCAACCGGTAGAGTCCCTAAGGGCTTGTAGAAAGTCCGACCGAGAAGGAATGAAGGAAAACCGGACGGAACGGAATGCAAACTGGCAACCCCAGAAAACCGATCCCATAATAAATTACAGGAAAACCCCGCTACTGCAAATACATGCCCGCATTTGTATTCCCACTGAACACAAATGCAAAGAGACAAAACTACACTATCAAATACTAGAATCCGGCTTAAGCCAAAGCCGGCTAGTAAAAACTGTCCGATCACGATCCGTGCAATACCGCACGTATCTGATCGAACCCTGCCATATCTCCATACGGCCTCTACAGCGTTTCGCCCGAAACTTGAGTAACTGTAACTGAGTGTGGTGGACTCTAAAGACTCGTCAATACCTTGGCTGTGGATTTAACCACTAGCACGTCAGAGGTATAAGCCAATACGTGACGGGCCACCAGGTATTGACAAAATGGGACGTCGATGAGGAAGCTCACCCCGACACCCAACTGAGCCTGTCAGTGACAATATCCGTACAGTCCGGTCCGTTCGTCTATGAGTATCGCATGGCGGGCCTAGGGGGTTGGTGAAAATCAGACCCCCAAAAGCGGTACAAGTCGTGTCGGAGCGTAGCCCAGAACACCCTGAGATACTACTGGAATACCTACCAGTAAATCTCCTGCCTCGGCCGAGGGCTTTGTGTAATGGCTCTCCTAGACACAGCGCGACCTCACCCCCAATACCGGGAGAGACGAACCCCTGCAGATCCGCTCACTGCCTCCATGTGGCTCGGGACTGTACCCAACTAAAACCTGTTTGCACGACTCCTTTGAGCCGTGGTAGGGTAGTAATCAAAGCACAGTGGGAACTCACACGAGACAAATGACGATCTCAGGTCGATGAACTAACCTGTACACATGTCACCAGGGAACTGCTATCTGACATCTGGTATAAGACCAACTAGCAGGTTCCCGGCGAGTCCTGTCCGGTGTACTCATAACCCAATGAGCACCTGTATACATCTTAGGTGAACCAACTGACACCAGTGGCTTGTGAGACCGGCCACCGCCCCTCGTCGGGGTCTCGACTGTATACACTAGTCTACTAACGGAGTATCGATGCCCTGTCTCAAAACTCCTACGACTAGGGACCTTTTAAGGATGTGCTTATAGACCACCAGCTCCCACGTATATGATCGCCATCATACTGTTGGCAGTCAAGCAAGAATCCTAGGGGCTCTATCAACGTGTAATAGCGACATGTCAGGTCACCTAAAGCAGTACACGATGATAAAGATAAACCAGATAGCATACTATCATCTCGAGTAAGACTGTCCTACCGGGATAGGTCCTCCCTCAATCATTGCAATCACGTGCCTGTGATCCAATAATTGACTCTGAGGGCACTATCTCCAACACTTGTTTGGTTTTAGAATTGTGCAGGATTCTTGACTTTTGGATTTGAGGATCCAAGGATTCACAAAGTTTGTGTTTGGTTGGTTTGGATTACAAAAATGGATTTGTATAGATTGTGTAATGGAGCCCACAAAAACAGATGGATCCTAAAATACTTCAAAAATGAGAGGATTCTTGAAGATTTCTCAATATTTGGTGCCCCGTGTTTACTTTAGTTATTAAAAAATTCTCCATCCCTCTATCTCTCCCTTTAATTCTCAAATCCAAATATCATTTATTTTTTTCCAACCAAATAAAGATTATAAGGATCTACAAATCCAATACAAGAAATCCAATACCAACCAAACGCAAAATTAGCTAATACTGATTTTTTCAATTGTACTATTTAGGAATCCAAATTTCACGGTCCAGCAACCAAACAGCCTCTAAGGGATTGTTAGCCGGAAGATATTTTTGAAAACATTAGATGATTTGGTGGTTTCAAAATTGATTGTCAAGGGGATTTCAAACTACTTTTTCTTGGATGTGATCATGAAGCGAACTTGCCATGACGAGGATACTATATGAGCTATACCGAATTCGTTTGTGATTTCAAAGTTGAGTGTTAGTACGGAAGGATATTTTGATCGTGACTTCAAAGATTTGATATTAGTGGGAAGATGGTCTAAAGTACAAATAATTTTAGTGAAAATTTGAAAGCCCAACATATGTAATTGAAAAGGTCACGCTCTATATACTGGGCCATATATACTAGTATTTTTGCATGTGTGTTGAATGTGTGTATATTTTGAGCAACATACACCGGAAGCATGTGTAAATTTTTTTATACTAAACATTGCATGAAAATTTCTAAAGATATCCATAGCATTTCTAAATTTTAATTAAATGAATGCGATTAGTGATAATATTAGAATTAATAAATTTATGAGTTATACAAAATAACAAATAAGAGCTTATACATAAATTTATAAGGCATAATTATTTTTGGGCTTTTGAACATGTAAGAGAATGTGTAAAGAATAGGAGAGAGAGAGAGAGAGAGAGAGAGATGTGTGTGTGTTGAATTTTTATCAATTTTGTATTTTACAGCGGATAAGGTGGACATCTCCAATTCTCTATTTTGGCTAATGGAATTTGGCCATTTTTTTCCATTTTTTATTTTGTTACTTAATGACATCCATTTTTTATTTTGTTACTTAATGACATCATCTAATGACTTCTAATTATAACGGTAATTATAACGGTAAAGATTAATTTGGGTTAAAACCATCCTCTCCAACCAACCGCCGTTATCTTTTGTCTGTTTAAATTAGTTTAATTTAGTGAATTTAGAGAAGAAATGGTTGCACTTTCAGAATTTTGAGAGTAGATTAGAAATTATTTTATTTTTATTTTCTAATATGTACTTTTTTTAGCTTGCTGTAGCATTTCACAATGTAAAAGATTTATGTCCCACCAAAAAGGTCACCGTCTAGAAATTCAAGATCAAGACATACCTTTCAAACTAGTCGATCGGAAGAGACACCATTTAAACTAAGTACTGCGATTTCAACAAAATATTTAACATACAATATCAAAAATTAGATCAGGCATTAGATCTAAACCAATGACATAGTACCAATTTCCAGAAAAAGTGGTTTATAAAATAAAACAACGAGCAATAACTCAATTGGTATAACATTTCCCCTCCTGGCGAGAATACAATGTTCGATCCTTAGAAAGGAAAGTGGCCACAATTTAACACTTTCGAGACAAATTCGTGGGTCCCTGAACGCATGTATGTGTTGTGTTCTTGTGTTTGTTGTGTGCAAGGGTTAAGCTTATGGGCCAGTTAAAAAAAAAACCAGAAAAAATGGTTTATAAAATCAAAGAATGTAAATATAATTTTAAATTAACATTAGACTTAATATACAGTCCAACTTTTCAATAGTTATGGTTGTAATTTAGACCATCTACCTGCTGACATCAAATTTCAAATACACAATAAAATATCCTTCCCACTATTTAACATTCGACTTAGAAAACAGAAAAGATTTCACCCAATGTCTGTAAAATACCTCTACACTAACACCCCTTATTCTCTCTGTGTGGAATCTAGGGTACATTAGAATGTTTTCTTCTCCTTATACCCTTGAAGGTTTCAACTACCATTTGCACTTTAACCGAAGACGCATAATCTTATAGTAAAACTTTCCTTTTCCAAAGGGAAGATTGCTGGTTTGTTATTCCTGAGTTAAAAAACCCTTTATACTTCATCTCATTATTTTGTCAAGGTAATTTGACTATATTTATGATAAAGCTGACTCCGCCCTACCGATTTGGTTATGTATATATAGAACAAATATGACCGACTATAATTCAACCGAATTTTATTCAATTACACTAAAATGAAATACGGTCTGCGGAGAGGATGCAATAGAAATGATAATAAGTTTTATCTGGACCATAAGAAGAAAGAAAAGGTACACCAAACTAGTTCAAATAAAAGGGAAAAAACAACCACGGACACGACTACACTACAGTAGCAAAAAATTGCATGGATATAAAAATTTATTTTAAAAAAATAAACTGGGCAGGGCCCAGAGCGTCCAGTTTGCTCACTGCATAGCATATTGAGGGCCTGCAGCATATATACCGTAGGCCCATTAAATCCATAATCAAATATTATGGAACCTGCAGTGGTTGAATCGCGAGTTAACAAAAACTTGCCTCTGGAAGGTTTGATTCAAGGGCCACCGTTTATGTCTACAAACATCGGTCTATATGTAAAACATATTATGAGAGAAAAGGAGTCCGAAAAGTTCAAATAGAAAATGAAAATCAAGCCAAAGTTGAAGGATAGGAAGATAATCTCTACCTAGCAGCTGAAAGATATTACTCTCATTAATATTCATGAGGCCGATATAAAATGAACCTATGACGACCATAAAGTGCATATGATATTTTGTGTAGACATGCATGATAAAGAGAGCTAAAAATCTGTGGATACAATATCCACAGCAAGAACAATAAAAAAGAGCGCTTTTAGCTTTATAACTACAAATATTCGGGTAGACACGCACAACCTTATATTACAGATAATGATTTTATATAAACTCAAAATCAATCCATTATACACTTATCTACATTGGTAAGGAATGTGCCTCTTCTTCAACTTTCTATGAAATAGCTAAATGTGTATCAAGTCTTGTAGCGAAACATACCATTAAAAAGTGCTTTTAGCGGACAGCTATTTTGACATGCTATTCCAACAAATGATTTATATACGTGAAAGTTCAAGAAAAATTTAACATATCTGAAAATGTAAAACTATGAAAAAAATGTTCGAAAAACCGTATACAAAGGTATGAAATTTGTCCAATATGCGTTTGAAACTACAAAATATGTGCTCTAAATACAAACTACGATACAAGCTTTAAGCACATGTGTGGTAAGGTTTGACGCGTGTCCGACACAAGAGCATATGTACAGAATGTTAGCACTACAAATGATTCTGCTGAAAGGGTTGAGGAGAAACGACTTTGAGAAGTGTATGATGTAATACCTCTTTTATAAAGTTCTTTCACCTGAGTGCTTAACTCTTCAGATTTATGTGCCATTTCCTGCATCACAATCTCAATATTTCTGGGTATTTGCCAAAAGTTTGCCATCTATTCGCAACTAGCAGAAAGTATGACAAGATCGATATAATTAACACTAAAGCCTCAAGAAGAAGTCAAAAGTGAAACCAAAGACTTTAAAATAGGGCGTACTATATGAAGAAATTATATACTTGAAAAGAAAGAATACTCGAGTAAAACCGTCAAACTACTGCAATATGAACATTGGCTGGACAGTATATTGGTAAACCCTCCTGAAAATGTCAAAATGTAATATATTAATGTGACAGTTGCAAACCACACAACAGATGAAGAACAAAGGGAGACTCGATTTATCCAACACAAGAAATATTCTACGAGTAAATGTGAGGTATTATCTAGTACATCACAGGGTGCCATAGTTATTGATATTGCTGCAAATTTCAGCAGGTCCTAGGGTAACTTTACCGCAGAAGAAAGCTATAAAAAAAACTCAGTTTTGACTCAATAGCGGGGGCCAAGCAGCGTGCCTAATTTTAGATTTCAAATTTGATACTGAAACTTACATGGTGAAAAGCCCTTCATGAACAGATAAAGCCTTATAACTCATGGCGCGACGATCAAAACTGCTTCCTCTTGCTTTTAAAAATGTCTTTATTTGCATAAACATAGAAGAAACCGACCGCAAACACCGCAGATACAGAAACAGGTCCCCACGGGAACGGTGGGTCCTTGAAACAAACCAGTGAAGCCTCCAAATCGTGAGTAGCCTGATAAACCAAAGTGTGGATGGCATAAAGATCATGATCCGAAGACCTCAAGTAAAACATTGCCTTCTCATAATCCAACTGTGACATTGCAGACACCACCTTGTCCAACTTAAACTTCAACAAATACCACCTCTGTGCAAATTCCACATGCTTATTCCCGTTAAGAAGCTTCCTATCTCCTCCATGCAAAGTCATCGATTCCAAAACTTCAACAGCACTCAAAATTGTATAATTCAAAGAAGTAAGCAAAACATTTCTTCGAGCAGCATCTCTCTGAACAAAGGAAATGGACGAAGAATCTGAAAATGGCCCAAATGGGGTCTGCCCAACACTCCAAGTATAATCAACTAGAGTACTATTATGCTGTAAACTCCAAGATAGATGAGTCGGTGACACACCCCACATGCTTTGAAGGATCGAACCCACAATTGGGCGATCAAGCATTCGGGTTTGTGTGATCACATGCCGCCCATTGCAGCTATAATCGCTTACAGTTTGTGAAACCCTAGTCCTAACCGTGATCACCATGTCCCTAAAAGCTACAGCTTGATGGTGCCTATCAAGCATTAGAAGCTTATCGTAATCCAAATCAAACACATAAACAGGAAGAATCCTCCCATACTCCTCATCCCTAATCCCTGCCGCCTTATGAATTTCATCCACTGATTCCGACAGAACATGGCGCAGCTGCTTCGAATCCAAATACTCGCTCACGATCAACGTATAATTCTCAAACAAAAACCTCGAAGTATACGAGCTCATCGATTTCGCAACTGCGAAAGAACAAATCGAACACTCATCGATCTTCACACTAGAAGACCTGAATTTCAGTTCTTGATCCTTAAAAGCTAGATCACTCTCCCTAATCGTCTTCTCAATGAACTTGAAATCCAATCCTACCGATGCGTCCTTCGCATCTGACCCATGGATATGAACAAATTGAATCAACAGCGAATTCTCAAAATGCACCGGGATTCTCAAAGACGGCACAAGCAAGGTCTGATAAGCACTTAGAACCAACGAAGCTAAATCCGCAAGCAATGCCTTTTCCGGTCTAGGTTTCTTATGCAACGAAGCCATGGGATGAAACTCACCTCGAGGAAGAACTCCTTCCCCCGATAAAGCCGGCCCATAATCAACAGGTCCAGCAGCGAGATCGATCCAAAGGTACCTCTTTTCCCCGGTCCAGATGCTCCCCAAGCACTTAGAGAAGTGAGGAGAAGCGTCTTGGCCTTCATAAGAGTAAGCATACGGCTTCGATTGAGGCTCGAGATTGAGCAAGTAGATGTAGACCCCAGGCGCAGAGCTGGAGCTCTCGAGATCGAATTCTTTGCGAATGATGTCGTCAACTACTGAGTGAGGTACCGAGTGCAGGTGAGATCGAGCTAGGGTTGAGGTCGAGGACTCGATGTGGGATCTGATGGCCGCGGAGGCCTTAGAGGCGAGGGCAGAGTGAGAGGGATCGAGGTGGAGGGAGTGCGAGATCGAGAGGCGGTGGTTCGATTTGAATCCAATGACGGAGAACTTGGAATTGCCGCCGGAGGCGGCGGCGGAGATGAAGGAGGAGAGGACGGCGGGGGCGGCCGCGGAGAAGGGACCGGCGAGCTTGACGAAGATGGGGACGGAGGTTTGGAGGTTGAGGAGAGAGGATGGGGTTAGGGCTAGGGCTAGGGTTTGGGAGAGGGATCTCTTGAGGGAGGAGGGGAGGAAGGAGAAGGAGTCGTTGGAGGCGAGGGGATCGCGGCGGGATTGATCGGAGAGGAAAGAGTCGAGGCCGATGGCGGGGGTTGAGGAGACGATAGGGGAGAGGAGAAGGACGAAGAAGATGGGGGTTAGGGTTTTGGACATGGCTGGAGCTTGGGAATTAGGGTTAGGGTTTTTTTAGGTGTGGGGTTGGGGTGGGGGGTGGGGGGTGGGGGGGCGAAGAGAGCGAGATGAGGGTTGAGGGAGAAGTCGTCGGAGGAGCTGTTGGAAAATGGGATCTTTTTCGCATCAGACCTTGCTCTTTTGGATTTTATGACGTACTCTATCTTAAGATTATAACTCCATCTTGTGTTTTTCATTGTCTATTTCAAATACGAATAAAAAAAATTGAGTGATTGATAGTCTTTTTTCTCTCAATTGCTCTTAGGGCATGTTTGGTTGCAAGATTATGAAATTTGGATTTCAAAATAGTACGGTTGAAATTTTTTGGATTTGGTAATTTGTTATTTGGTTGGTATTGGATTTTTAGTATTGGATTTGTAGATTATTGTAATTTTTGTTTGGTTGGTGAAAATAAAATGGGATTTGGATTTGAGGATTTTAAAGAGAGGATTATTAAATAAATAAAATACACGGATCCCATCTAAAAGTACAATGAATAGTGCCAAATCCTTGAAAATCCTTTAAAAAATTTAGGATTCAGAAATCCATGTTTTATGGTGGGCCCACATAAAAAACATAGGAATCCTAGAAATCCAAATCTCACGACCGAACACAAAATTATGGAATCCTAATATTCCACAATCCAAAGTCCCTGCACTTAAGAAATTTTTAAAAAAAAAGTGTTTTGATCCATTCTCTTAGGGCCTGTTTGGTTGCATGATTATGGAATTTGGATTCCAAAATAGTACGGTTGAAATTTCTGGATTTGGTAATTTGTTGCTTGGTTGGTTTTTGATTCCTAGTATTGGATTTGTAGATCCTTGTAATTTTTGTTTGGTTGGTGAGAAAAAAGTGGGATTTGGATTTGAGGATTTTAGAGAGAGATAGATAGAGAGAGTATTATTAAATAAATAAAGTACACGGGTCCCATCTAAAAGTAAAATGAATAATACCAAATCCTTGAAAATCCTTGAAATTTTTTAGGATTTAAGAATCCTTGTTTTGTGGTGGGCCCTCCATAAAAAACAAAGGAATCCTAGAAATCCAAATCCATCAACCAAACACAAAATTATGGAATCCCAGGATTCCACAATCCAAAATCCAAATCCAAATCCATAATCCTGCAACCAAGCAGGCCCTTATAATCAATGCATTTTGAATGTGGAGTGTCGAAACTATCCTAAAAATTATTTTAAAAATTCAAGTTTTAAGAGAAATAATGAAAAATAATGTATGATTAAATTAGGAATTTTAAATTTATGGCTTTTTATAACACATATAAGTTATGTTTTCTTAATACATATGATTGAGCCGAAAAAGACTACCAGTATGATGAAATGGAAAGAGGAAACGACTGTAATGCTAAACGAGTATAACCCTTAAAAAACTTTTCTTTTCTCCCATGAGTGGAGAGGTCACCAAGTCCGACTTCTAAGTTAAAATGATTATATTTATATAATTGGTTATTATTCGGAAAAATGATTATTTTTCTCATTACGGTAGAATTCTATGAACTATAAAGATTTTCATTCCGTGGGAATTGGACAGGAAGCCGTATATAGCAGTATGCGTTGAAGAATCAATAAATCATTACAACAAGAATACCAACGCATTATACATGCAATGAAAATAATCCACAAGTTTTGTTATTGTTGTTTCATAAAATGGTTAACCTGTGCAGAACTCTCCATTTATACCCCTTTAAACCCCTCTAAGTGATTTATTAATGCAAACACATCTATCAATCAATCAATCAACACCCCACCCACCCTTCTCCAACACATACAACGGAAAAGAAAACATTCATATTCCGATCGAAACTACAAATATGTTTTAATGGTAACACTTACCTCTTCAAATGATGAACTCATCGGTTTGAGTCTTAAGAGCCTTGCATGTAAGAAAACATGTGAAGGTTTATGCAATTAACCCATTGTTTATATGATAAGGTTATCTTTTAGGTTTTTTCAATAGTTCTTTTTGCTCTTTTGCTTTCCCCCAAATTACTAGTCTCTTTGCAACATCAAAATGTTGGTGAGTTATGCTCACTCTATATCGAAGTAGAGAGACGGAAGCATAAACATGAAATTTTTAAAAAAGCACAGCCAACCTAACCCAAGTAATCAAACCATAACTCTAAACAAGCAAGCTACAAGAGATTTATCTACTGCGAGAGAAGGTTATACCGATAGACACGTGTTTCTCGGGTCTTCACTCCTCTTCTTAAGCTCCTAAGGTGTCCTTGATCAACCTTGATGGCCCGCCTCCTCAGTCCTAAATGATCCACCTGAAGATCTTTGATTCAAGCTCCTATCTCTAAAAAGAAGTAAACTAAGAAAACTAGTTTGTTAATATAGTTTTCTTAGATGATATGGTTTGGCTTAGTAGTAATTTTCTATCTTAAATCTCTTTGTTTCTCAACACATGAGAATGATAAGGGATGACCAAGAGAGTGAACTCAAAAAGATAAAAAGAGAAAGGCAAGTGAAGAAAATGATCAAGTCTTAAATGAAGAATGGCTAAGGTTTTTCTTATGAAGTATTTTTCCCTTTTTTAAAACCACAACCATACTCCAATAGTGTATGCAATAAATACCAAAACCATGCTTCATCCATGCTTCATACCATCTCACCATTTCCGTCTCATTTTCTATTTTCAACAAAAAAAAAATGCATGATGAGGTGTCATCTTCTAGAAGGCATTTTGTATAAATACAAAATACTTTTTACCGTATATACATACCCGTATTCGTACCAAAATACGAATATAGAATAATGCCACTAAATAATACTAGTATTAAATCAATATCTGATTTAATGAACTGGCTTAATCCCAAGCTTGCCAGTATTATCAACCGTCCGATCGAAAACCTGGATAACACTTTCGATATATATATATATATATATGTGTGTATGTGTGTGTGTGTGTAAATTATTAAATCAATACATGATTTAATAATCCGGTTTAATCCTAAACCGGTTAGTGTTATCATTCGATCGGAACCCAGCCTGATCGAAAACGTGGATGACATTAGAATATACATATCGAAATATATATATGTAAATTATTAAATAAATAATTGATTAATAATCCGGTTCAATCCTAAACTGGCTAGTGTTATCATTCTATCGGAACCCTGCAAGTATAAACATACGGCCACCATATCGTTTTGTCCGAACCAGAGAAATCTTCTGTGTGGGACTCTAAAGACTCGACAGTATGCCGGCAGTGGGTTTGACCGCAAGCACGTCAGCGGCACTAGCCGTACGCAACGGCTTCCCAGGAACCTGTCGAAAAGAAGGCCGACGGGTAAGCTCATCCAAACCCTACTGAGCCTGTCCGTGACAATCTCCGTACAGTCTGGTCTCTTCGTCTAAGTATTGGGATTTCCCAACGCCGTGAACATCTACCGTGTGTCACGTCCCGCTTCCCGGTGTTCGGATAAGGAGACGCGACAGGTCACGCAACGTATTTACTCCGAAGTAAATACGCTAAGCGTATCTAAGCAATATAAAGTAAAAACGTACACAAGAGAAAGAAATATAGATGAACAGCAACTTTTATTTATTTAACAATTCTTTACAAGTACAACTGGAAATGTAAATACATGAATGGAAAGCAATGCCTAAACAATGGCATAACTGAAAGGAAAAGTATATACAAGTATTTAAAGCTCGGTGTCAAAGGCTAACTGCTCCAAGTCTTCAGTATTGGGCTCGATCTCCAGTGAGTCTGATCTACCTGACAACATTCCAAAGAAAGGAGAAAAGGAATGTCGTCAGCGAACAATCGCTCGGTAAGTCCCAAAGATGGGTAGAGATAGAATAGACAGAAAGAGAGTATAACTAATATTTGATTATAATATTAACGCAGTTGTTTGTAGCTTGGTACAGAATATGCCAGTGTATACGAGAGGAGTCCCACTATCCGGAAACTAAGGTATACGGAGCACAAAGAACCGTTCAGCTACGGTATAACGACAATGGATATCCAGGTTAGGTGTATGAAAGTGACCGTCTCGTGTCACTTCTAACACATTCCATACCAGTCTACCCCTTTAAAACCCCGCAATGTATTTTGTATTGAATTGTATTGTTTTGGTTATATAAATGGATGACTTGCCGAAACCATGATATCAGTAAATGAAATAGATATAAATGGAATGTCATATAAACAGAGTATATTCATGGTTCGGTCCAGTCAAAATAGATTGAATTCTGGTATTCATGGATTCATGTTGTATTGTAGTTTATACTTGGATCGTATTCAAGTCAGATTGATTAGTTTGAGACTCTGTCTGAGTCAGACACTTTGAAAAGAAATTGAAGTCTTGACTTAGTTTTGATGTTATCGGTAACTGCTGCACATGGACGATATGATTTATGTCTTTTTCCAAGATAATTACCGTGTTGATAACACCGTTGTTAGATTGTCTACCTTAGACAGGCAAGCACCCATATTCTCCGACTCCCTGAGGCTCAAGAGAACTGGTCCCGTTTAAACCTATATTTACTAGGGTCCTTATTGTAATTTAATATAACTTGAGGGGATTTTATATAAAAATAGTTTTGATATATTTTCAAAATACACCTCAAGTATTTTATTATCGTCTTTAGGCTTTTCATAGATGTATGTTTTATAAAACTGAAATTTTCTAGTGAGTAGAACCTAGTTTTCATTGTATATGGTATTTTAATGAAAAATTGGAATTTGTACTGTATTGAAATTGTAGTTTCAAGTAATGGTGATTCCTTTGATTTAGAAAAGATAGAATATTTATAATATATTTAAAATAGATCTTTTGATAATATATATATATATATATTTAATAAAATTAAATTTTATTTATTTTGTAAAATTCTCATTTTCTTAAAAATTGCATTAAAAATTCTATCGAGATCGAATGCTCCTTGCGGAGGTCTGCATCTCGCTCTACTAGGCCCTAGGATGCGCGGTAACCCGCACCATCCCGATGGGTTGTAAAGGCACAATTGCAAGAAATTAGATAACACACTTTTTAAAGAAAACGGTTTTGTAAGTTTAGGGTATTTAAATGTAATATCGTATTTTTTCCTAAAAGAATGTTTTACAAACCATCGTGCTATGTGCAAGGATGAGTGTTGTGATGAGGTAGGTCATTACCTCGTGAGTTTTCTAAAGGTAATACAAGAAATATGTTGAATTATGTCGAAAGTAAAGTATATGGTATTTTACCGTAAAAAATGCGATAAAAGTTGCATAATACATTATTTTGAGATGAAACTTGTTCTAATGTGTTTGTTTATGATTTCTAAACAATATATTAAAAATTGGTAGGTTTGTTATTAAGAAAGAGCTGAATTTTAAAGAAAAGCTAATCGGAGGTCGGAGTAACTCCGCTTCCGACGAGTTTTGAATAGTGAAAGTTTTAAACTAAAGATTAAGAAGGGAAAATGGGACTTATAGTATACAAAGAAAGATGGGAGGTATGGAAAGATTTTGGAACCGTCGAGGCGTCGTTTAGTTGCCAGAATCTCTTCGAAATGTCGTCGGAACTTCGCCCTTTGCTAACTCCACTTGTACAACTTGGGACTTGGAAATTTTAGAGAGTTTTTATAATGAAATTCTGAGTGAGGAGGGGTGAAATGTGGTGTGGTATTTATAGGGAAAATTAGGGTTTTGGGGTAATGAAGAATGAATTAAAAATGCATTAAAATTTTGGTTTAATACCACTTTTTAATTCACTGTTTCTTTTTAATAAAAACAAACAGTACAGGGGTTAAGGGGGGAGGCCAAGGGGTGTCACGGGAAAAATTGGGGAGCATCCCCTAAGGGTGGCCCGGCGGTGCCGGTCTCCAAGCAAATCTCGCTGGCCAATTCCCGACGATGAAAGGTGGGATTTTGGCTATTTGTTGGTGTCGCTTGGTATACTCCAGTACACGTGTTTGTTTAATATATGACTCTTCATTTTACGTGTTGTGCACGTGTAAACCTTTAGGCTTCTAAAAAATTAAAAGAAAAATCAACAAAAAGATAAAGTGGCTGGGGGGATTCGATCACAGGGGCTGCATCACAGCAGTGCAAGGCTTTACCAATATGCTACAAGTTGCTTCTTGCTGTTCAAAAGCAAATTAAATACTTATAGTATACATATGATTGCAAATACTCCATTTGTATATTAATTTTTAAATAAATTTTCTGTACATTGAAATTGGAGTTGTTACATTCTACCCTCCTTACAAAAATTCCGTCCTCGAATTTTACAATTATTTTAAGGACTAGTTTACAAACAAATGAGGGTATCTTGCACGCATGTCGTCCTCACATTCCCATGTTGATTCTCCTGATGAATCTTTTTTCCACATCACTTGAACCAAGTTTACTTCCTTGTTCCGAAGTGACTTCACCTTTCTATCCAGGATTTCAACAGGTTGTTGCTCACAGGAAAAGTCTATTGGCTATAGTGCCCTCAAAGCAATTATCGTAATCGCGGTTAGGTGATTATGATGATTGAGGGAGGACCTATACCGGTAGAACAGTCTTACTCGAGATGATAGTATACTATCTGGTTTGTCTTTATCATCACTATTACATGTTGATAGAGCCCATAGGATTCTTGCTTGACTACCAGCATTATGATGGCGATCATATACGTGTGAGATGGTGGTCTATAAGCGCATCCTTAAATGTCTCTAGTCGTGGGAGTTTCGAGACCGGGCATCGATACTCCAGTGCAGACTAGTGTATACTGATCGAGACCCCGACGAAGGGCGGTGGCCAGGTCTCACAATCCATTGGTGTTAGTTTGTTCACCTAAGATAGTATACAGGTGCTCATTGGGTTATGAGTATACTGGACGGACTCGCCGGGAACCTGCTAGTTGGTATTATATCTATTCTTAGATAGCAGTTCCCAGGTGACATGTGTACAGGTTAGTCTGTCGACCTGAGATCGTCATTTATCTCGTGTGAGTTCCCACAGTGCTTTGATTACTACCCTACCACGGCTCAAAGAAGTCGTGCAAACAGGTTTTAGTTGGGTACAGTCCCGAGCCATATGGAGGCAGTAAGCGGATCGTCGGGGATTCGTCTCTCCCGGTATTGGGGGTTGATGTCGCGCAGTGCACGTGTGGCCATCACCAAAAATCCTTGGCCAAGGTAGTCGAGAATTACTGATCTAGGATCAGTAGTTTCTCACGTGGTGATGGGCTTCATACCGACACTAAATATCGCGATATTAGGGGTCTGACTTTATCCACCCCCTTAGACTCGATATGTGATACTCTTAGACAAATAGACCGGACTGTACAGATATTATCACTGTCAGGCTCAGTAGGGGTTCGGGATGAGTTTGCTCGTCGGCCTTCCTTTCGCTCAATACCTGGGTAGCCGTTACGTACAGCTAGTGCCGCTGACGTGCTTGTGGTTAAACCCACTGCCAGCGTATTGACGAGTCTTTAGAGTCCCACACAGAGGGTTTTCACGGTTCAGGCGATATGGTGTGGATGACGTATGTTGGTACATATAGGTGTCCGATTAAATATGTGTACAGGCTGCATAGACTTTAATCGGACGGTTGATAATACTAGCGGTTTAGGATTAAGCCGGATTATTAAATCATGTTTTGATTTAATAATTTATATATATGTATTTATATATATGTATTCTGGTATTATTGTTCACTGTTCATTTTCTCTCTTGGCTATTCGTATTTTTGATACGAATACGCGTATATGTATTTCGATACGTGTACCGGGTAGTATTCCGTATTTATACGGAATTGTTTCTAGAAGATTGAACACCTCATTTGTATGATTTCCTTTTTTAGAAAATCATTTGTTTTTGCAAATGAGGTGGAGGGGTGACATGGCATGAACAATGCAAGGCATGTAGAGAGGTATGGTTTGCATTTATTTATTGGAAAAATGAGATGAGATATTTTTTTGTGTGTGCATGATTGAGGGAGGGGGTGTGGCTGCCATCATTTTTTCCATGGCTTGCTCATTTGTTTTTTCCTTACTTGCTTCATTACTTGCTTGCATTCTCTTCTCACTTGGAGACTTAGCCATTTTCTTTAGTTGCTCATGCCACATGTTTACTCACCTCCTCTTGATCTTTTATGGTTGCTCATGGAGCATTTATGATGAGAGAAAATAGATAGTGACGCATTCCTATACCTCTACTCTCCATTTCTAGCAACCTTGGAGCGTCGGTTACCTCGCATGGCGAGGTTGAAACTTGCGCCATTTCCCTCAGGTGGATCATTGTAGATGGAGGAAGACCGACAACCAAACTCGATCTGCAACCTCTAGGAGCTTGGGATGAAGGTTGAAGACCGAAGGACATGGATCAACTCGGTATAACCATCTAACTTCTAGTTTTACATATTGTTGGTATAGGGTTTAGGTAGATCCGGGCATCGGGTCATGGTAGCGCCAGTCTAGTAAATTTTTGTCCCGCATTTGGCCACGGTTTGATGGCCGGGACGCTGCCGTAACCCAACATGGTATCAGAGCCAACCCGTAAACCCCTTACTAGCAGTTTTAGACAATGTTAAAGTACCGAAATCGAAACAACCCTAAAACAATGCACTGCACATTCCAGTTTCTGTCAATTTTTAAAGTCTTCAAAAAAAATTTTAAGCAACTGCAGAAGTGTACTATGGTGACCACTAGACTACACCCCAAATACAAGCCAGTTTCACCCGTATTGAATCAGACACATTTGCAAAATTTCCGAGCTCGCCGGCCCTTCTTTGGAGTTAGGGTTTCGTATTTTGGGTGTGTGTTAGTCTCTGGAATATTGGTGCAGTGGTATTGCTTGTTTGGCCAAGTTTGGATATTTTGTTATCTATTGTTCAGGGGCAATTCGGGGTGTTTCGAAGTCGATAATTTAACACTGTTTAAATGTTTATCAGTACATGCATTGCTATCTGCGACCGTGAATGTCATTCGAGCGGTATAACTCGTCTAATTGCTATATGTTCTTTTAGACGGGTTTGCGAACGTGACATTCACGTTGATGTTCTGTGTTGTGCTGTGATTGTGGTTGGATCGTCGTGATGGATAGCTTGGGTGCAATGTTAGTACTGTTTAGTTTCATTTGTACATTTGATGTTACGGGGCGAGCGTCCGACATGTGGACTTCCGTCACTGCCAGTTTGTATATTATTTGTTTAGGGCACGACCGGATTGAGGTCGATGTCACCCTTGTACATTTTTTTTCCTTTCTGTACTAGGATTACCCCGCGGTGGAGTGCACGAATAGTCGGGTTCTAGAGGGCAACGAGTCCGCATCTCATGGCATTGAGACGGAGGGGACCTTACTCTAGAATTGGCGGGCTATTCGCCGCACTTGTAGGGGGTATAGGTTGACCCACGGAGGGATGCTCAAGTTACCAGATTCCGTGAAGTGCTGGGTGGCCCATTCACGTTTTTGATTGGGGTTGCCTCACTTCTGGGATTGGCGGGTAACTTGCCGCACTCGTAGGAGTCTAGGTTTTCATTGCACAGGCTATCCACACCACAGGGGAACGTCGGGTCTCATTTGCGGCTCAAGTGAAACCCGGAGCTCCAGGATTATCCACCATTTTGTGTTGCTTCTGTGATGTTGCTTTATATCAATGCCTGGGACGATTGTTATATATATTTATATATATACTAGTAGATGTTGTATATGTTTTGCACCCGCGCTAATCCAGTCCCCGCTCTGTCATTAGTTAAGTAACCTAACGGGTGATGACGGGACCCAGTTGTGAATGCGGATGGCATATACGTACATCATATTTTCATTCTTTTCTTGTGTGATTAATTGATGGGACTGTGTTGATTCTGATCAATGCAAGGATAAAACAAACCTATATGATGTTGTTGGAACCAAGTTTTTTTAAAAAACTGACATTACAGACGCTTTCTTCTGCTTTGCACAGTGGTATTCGGTTATGAATATCCTGCACCTCATTCGACGAGGCAAGGGCCGAGATCCCTTCATCGGGAGTGACCCCTTGAGCGAAAGTTTGCGTCAACGTAATAACTTCACTATACTCGTTTTCTTTTGCTTTGCGTCGTGGTATTCAGTTAGGAATATCCTGCACCTCATTCGACGAGGAAAGTGCCGAGATCCCTTCACAGGGAGTGATCTCTTTAGCAAAAGTTTTCGCCACTATATATTTCTAAAACCACTTCGGTTCCTTCAACGATATCAAGTTAATTACGTTAAAGGTTTTCCGCCAAAAACTAGCCGTAGCCCTCCGTCATTTCAGATAGGTATCCCGTAGTATTCGTGCTATGTACGTTGGTCTCTATCAAGGCATAGTGTACGGTAGTTGCGTGATACGTGTCTGTAGCATGGATATGCGATTATCTAGGACAGCCGCATGGTCACGTTGGTCTCTATCAAGGGGTTGTGTGGGTGGGTTTAGATCAATCTTGGATAATGACGGGTTGAACTTGACTAGTGACTTATGGCACATTGGTCTCTATCAAGACCATGAAGTCGTTAGGGGTAAAAACACACATCGGGAGTTTCAAACATACAGGAAACTTGCCAGGCTTGCGCATACCTTCTGGAGTGTGGTAACTTGAGTGGATTCCATCAAGTTATCATGCGATGATAGTCGGATCCCGATTCCTATTGATGAGTAGGATTACTCCTCGGGTGATTTTAGATGATCGCGACTGATTCTCCTTTTGGGTTTGGAGGAGAATTCGAGGAAACAGTGGGAGCCATCCAGATTAGATAAAGTGATTAACCATTCTGATTTAGGTTAGAGTGCACACTGAGTGTTTCTTCTCTCTCTTTCTTTGGCAGTGACCATGGCCCGACCCTAAACTAAAACTCATGAACCAAGTTAACCGAATCTTCTTAAAACACTTTGGCTTTTGGAATGTCACGGTGTCGCATACATCATTGCCACTTCTATATCACCTTTGCGTTTCTCCAGAACACCCCTTATCACTACGAAGATCTGCACTTATTGGATAATCCATCGTATAGTTACATACGAACTCGAAGGAACTTGTTCCAGATTCGAGGATGGATTCTGGTTCTGGAGAGATTGAATATGATTATTCGGTTGTCTTTTCCCTTTACCTTCTCTCAGATTGTGAGGGATCCTAGGATTAGGAGAGGGTACACCTATTGAGCTTATTGGATAGTCTTCTTCCAAACCTTAGGCTGGTGCCGAAGGATAGGGAAGGAAGAAAACTAATTAGCCAAAAGATGGTATACGAACGGTAATAAGTAAAGACATATAAAGAGATTAGAATAACGGCAAAGAAAATTGCGACTGCTATCATTCACTGTAAGCCCGCGGGGGCGCCCCGGCCGTCGATCCGACGCCGGAAACGCGGAAAACAAAAGCTTTGCGAACTTTGCAAAACGGCACCACCGCGGACTTTTTACCCGGATCGGGCCATTAACCTAGCTAGCTAGCAAAATAGAAAAGAGTAGAGATGCTATACCAAGCGATCCGTGTCCTTCGGTCTTCGTCTCCGCTCCGATCTCCCGCGGAATCTCCGTCACCTCCTCTCTCGTCGGAAAGGGCACCACGTAGCCGGAATCTTTTACGGGCTCCCGCCTCTTGACCGAGGCAACTCGGGCGCGAAGTTGGCTAGCCGACGCGTCCAAGGCTTGCTATAGAATAGTGTAGAAGCTTGTCTCTTTGGGGTTTAAGAGGTTGCCATTTTGGAAGAATTTTGCACAAGAATTTCATGGATGGATGCTAAGAAAATTAAGCCTCCAATCAAAAGGAATGAGCATGCAAGAAATGAGCTCGGCCAGCTCAAGAATATTGTGCTCACTGTGAAAATGAAAAATATATATGAAGCAAGCTCTCTCACTTGAAAAACCATATATAAATTAATCCCTTCTCACAACAAAACAATCCCAGCACACAAAATGAAGGGGGGGCCCACCAAACAACATAAAGGAATTTTCCTTTACACAAATTAAAACCCTTCTCCACACATCCAAAAGCAATCAAGTATCATGCTGGAAAAATGGCCGGCCCCACAACAAGATGGAATTAGGAAAGAGATAAAACAAAGGAATAAAACAATATGTAAAGATAATTATCAAATTATCTCACATCAACCACTAATCAAAGCACCATCAAATGAAAAGCAATGGAATGGACCAAAAGGGAATCTCATGATGAAGCCACACTCAAGCAAAGAAACCCCTCACAAAATGTTAATTGCAAACTTGCAATTAACACCCTCCAACGAAAAGTCCGACCGGGAAGAAAAAAGAGAAAACCGGCCGGAACGGAATGCAAACTGGCAACTTCATAAAACCGATCCCGTAATAAATTACAGGAAAACCCCGCTACTGCAAATACATGCCCGCATTTGTATTCGCACTGAACACAAATGCAAAGAGACAAAACTACACTATCAAATACTAGAATCCGGCTTAAGCCAAAGCCGGCTAGTAAAAACCGTCCGATCACGATCCGTGCAATACCGCACGTATCTGATCGAACCCTGCCATATCTCCATACGGCCTCTACAGCGTTTCGCCCGAAACTTGAGTAACTGTCTGTGTGGTGGACTCTAAAGACTCGTCAATACTGTGGCTGTGGATTTAACCACTAGCACGTCAGAGGTATAAGCCAATACGTGACGGGCCACCAGGTATTGACCAAAAGGGACGTCGATGAGCGAACTCATCCTGACACCCTACTGAGCCTGTCAGTGACAATATCCGTACAGTCCGGTCCGTTCGTCTATGAGCATCGCATGGCGGGCCTAGGGGGTTGGTAAAAGTCAGACCCCCAAAAGCGGTACAAGTCGTGTCGGAGTGCAGCCCAGAACACCCTGAGATACTACTGGAATACCTACCAGCAAATCTCCTGCCTTGGCCAAGGACTTTTCATGTTCTGGCTCTCCTAGACACAGCACGACCTCACCCCCAATACCGGGAGAGACGAACCCCTGCAGATCCGCTCACTGCCTCCATGTGGCTCGGGACTGTACCCAACTAAAACCTGTTTGCACGACTCCTTTGAGCCGTGGTAGGGTAGTAATCAAAGTACAGTGGGAACTCACACGAGACAAATGACGATCCCAGGTCGATGAACTAACCTGTACACATGTCACCTGGGAACTGCTATCTGACGTCTGGTATATCCCAACTAGCGGGTTCCCGGCGAGTCCTGTCCGGTGTACTCATAACCCAATGAGCACCTGTATACATCTTAGGTGAACCAACTGACACCAGTGGCTTGTGAGACCGGCCACCGCCCCTCGTCGGGGTCTCGACTGTATACACTAGTCTACTATGGAGAATCGATGCCCTATCTCGAAACTCCCTCGACTAGGGACCATTTAAGGATGTGCTTATAGACCCCAGCTCCCACTTATATGATCGCCCTCATACTGCTGGAAGTCAAGCAAGAATCCTAGGGGCTTTATCAACGTGTAATAGCGACTCGAAAGGTCACCTAAAGCAGTACACGATGACAAAGATAAACCAGATAGCATACTATCATCTCGAGTAAGACTGTCCTACCGGGATAGGTCCTCCCCTCAATCATTGCAATCACGTGCCTGTGATCCAATAATTGACTCTGAGGGCACTATCTCCAACAATCTCCCACTTGCACTCGAGGCTAATTATTGCGATGTCGCATACTCACAGCCCGTGTGATACCGAACACCCAACTCCTCTACTAGTCAGTCTCACAAATCCCGTTTGCGAAACTATTGCGTTCGAGGAATAGCCTCAGTGAGTGGATCCGCTTTGATGTTTCTTTCTATGTCTCTCTATATCTCATGTTCGCAGAGAAAACTATCTCCCGAAATGAGCAATACCTGTCCTAGAATGTCTGGATGTCTGATGGGATCTAGCTCATAAGTGAACTCCAAATCCAAACTTCATAGACTGTATCGACAACTGAACTTAATCAGTGTCCTGCGCCATGCCTTCCCTCAGTATCCACTTGGACCTCCTGTCCAAAATACTGCCCCTCGACAGAGGGAAAACTATAACTCTGACAGCCACTCTGCCATCCAGGTCACCTTGGAAGCCTGGAATGATAACCGTCTCGTAAAGGAGGCTGCCGTCATCAATTCCCTAGAACATCAACTTATGTTCTAAAACTGCTTCCGACTGTTTCTCCAGGATTGGATCAATATCAACTTATTGCACCTACTGCAAGAACAACATCTGGTGTGGTACTTGACATCTCATGATTGACTCAGTTGCCTAAGCAAGTGATCTGTCAATCATGCGTGTCCCTCTCCCCTTTAGTCTGTAAGACACCTTTAGAGAGGGTGACTCCATTACCTGCAGGTACACTACCGTGCCAGGAGTCGTCCATTCTAAATACTCATAGAATGCTGTCAAAGTACCCAGATTGGAAAACCACCCAAATCTAGATCTAAAATCATAGATCTAGTAACCAGAATGTCTGATATAATATCCAAGTCCTATGTGGAGAAAACCACCGTGTGACGACCAAAGTATAACCGATCGTAGTATAGGAATATCACTTCCTACTCTGTGTATGTCATCAAACACCAGGACATCACACCCTACTACCTTCTTAACAGATCCATCCCTTATTCTGATGAAGTCAAATCTCTGACTGTCACATCAGAAATAGATGATCTATCTCCGCTATATCTGCTTAAGTCTATAAATAGACATAAGCCTGATATCCACCAATGCTTCCGCTGCTCCCACTGACTACGACAACCCTCTGGCAGAGTCATATATACGTACGCTTCTAAAGCAAGTTTAGAACGACGCTATACTCATCCTTCCGCCGGGTCTCGCAGCCTGGACCAATAGCAATGGCAAGTGTGGGTAAACAAGAACCTCCCTGCCACCGTCCTTGAGCATACCGAAGTACCTCTCGGGTGCCTGAGGTTACCCACCTTATCTGCGGAGTGGCCAATGGAATGTCAAACCAGATTGAATCTTTAGGTTCTTTATCAAATCTTCAGTAATCGTTTGTGGTTCTGGAATCACTTCCAGTCCTACCATACTCCCACTACTGTTTTCTGAAAAAATCCATTTCTTGATAAAACTGTGGCGAGTCAAGAACAATATTACTATTGATCTTCCAGATGGTAGAAAGTCAACCCTCGTCATAGCCCGGGTCAACCCACAAACAGCCATTACTGAAACGTGCGTTGAGTTGTCCAGAGTCTGGTTTTAGGCATAAGCCGGACAACTCCCCGTATCTTAACAATGTCAAGATATGAACTGTTCTATATCCAAGAAACAGAGGCACTGATTTAATTGAACCAGATTCAAATCATGCAGCTGTCTCCAGTGCATGTCAAGTAAATGGAAGAGAGGCCGATCAGCGTTACTCAACTTAGGAGTACTTCCAATTATGAGTAACCTGAAAGAGAAGCTAGTTCTCTTAATCATTACTATCAACTGAATACCATTCACAAGTATCTACATCTTCGATCACCTTGAAGAATCCCGATACTTGCGATACCTGGTTCTCTACTGTATTCTTATACCTATAACTCCTCTAAACTTAGACCCTGTGTTTCTACGAAACACATGTCTAAGAACTAGAGAAGTTAAAAGTAAACAGAATATAGTACGAGGACCAACCCCTCTGTCCTAATGGACACTGGACAATATACAATACTCTGTATAAGTCCCCTGAGTCTAGTGACTCATTCACTGTGTGTCGTAGGTTGAAAACTGTACTTTTGGTTAAGAAGAATTACACCGCTGTTCAATGCTCCTTACCTAACCATCCACTGGTATAGGTAAATGTCATAGACATAATTTCAAAAAGATATGTCTCACTCTATAAAAATAGACGTACAGATATATCAATTTGAAATCGGTGCACAACAACGGATATTCAAAACCAAATATTTGCCGACCGGCAAACAACCCAGGTGACTTCCTCAAATATCACCAATTACAACGAATCCTGATATAATGAGGATGGTCACCTAATTCCCAATAACTTACTCCCACTCATCGTCTGTAAAACCATACAGATGTGAGAATCCAACCTGGTAAATACATACCCTGGAGTAAGTGTCTAATCGGGAAATCAGTTTTCTTTTAACAGTACACAGTGAAACTGAAACATTGAAATGTTTCGACGGGATATCCTGGTATTCTTAGTAATGCCTCTTCCATTATCCAGATTCACAACTATAACCGTATAATTCTTTGCCATCTTTCCAAATCCCTTTACATGTCTTTAGTCATTACCTTCTGTACACCCCTTTAGGCCAAATGGTTTTCTTCCTTCCCTACCGTTCGGCACCAGCCTATGGTTTGGAAGAAGACTATCCAATAAGCATAATGGGTGTACTGTCCTAGTCCTAGGAGCACTCGCAATGCGAGAGAAGGTGAGGATAAAAGACAACCGAATGTACTTAATTCATAGGTGATTTAGGATCGACAAAGAACTACATGGTTTGGTCGTGAATAGCAGTCGCAATTTACTTTGCCCTCTTACTAATCCCTTGCTTTGTCTGAACTTAATACCTTCTGTACACCGTTTAGGCTAATTGACTTTCTTCATTCCCTACCGGTCGGCACCAGCCTAGGGTCTGGAAGAAGACTATCCAATTTGCGTAATAGGTGTACTACTCCTAAACCAAGGAGTACTCGCAACCTGAGAGAAGGTGAAAAGAAAAGACAACTGAATAGTCCTATTCGTTTTCTCCAGAACCGGAAACCATCCTCGAAGTCCTTCGAGTTCGTATATAACCATACGATGGTTTTGTCCAATGGAAGTGGACGTTCGTAGTAATACGGGGTGTCCCGGAGAAAAGAGTAAAAATAGGAGTGGCAAAGGGGTCTGCAACTCTGACAATCCAAAAGCCAGTGTTAAGAAGGTTCGGTCAACTTGGTCACTGAGTCATAGTCTAGGGTCGGGTCAATGGTCGCTGCCAGAGAGAGAGAAAAGAAGCACTCAGCGTGCACTCTAACCTAGATCAAAATGGTTGCCAATTTATCTAATCTGGAAACCTCCCACTGTAACGTCAAATTCTTCTCCAAACCTCAAAGAAGAATTAGTCGGGGTCACCCGAGGAGTAAACCAACTCATCAGTGGGAATCGGGATCCAACTATCATCGCATGATAACGTGACGGAATCCGCTCACGTTATCACACTCCAGAAGGTATGCGCATATCTGGCAAGTTTCAGTACTTTTGAAACTCCCGATGTGGATTTCTGCCCCATGCTCTTATGACCTTGACTTTGGCCAACATATCATAAGTCACATGTCAAGTTCTACCCGTCATTTTCCTGGTTAATTTGAACCCACCCGTACCTACCCTTGACTTTGGCCAAAATGGCAGTACGACTGTCCCAAACCAACGCATCTATCTATGCTGCATATGAATACCCAACAGCTACCAAACACTGTGCCTTGACTTTGGCCAACATACACAGCTTGAATACTATTGACCATCCATATGAAACGACGGAGGGCTACGAATGGTTTCTGGCGAAAACCTTTAACGTAATGAACTTGATATCGTTGAAGGAACTGATAGCTTTTAAAAATATAGTGACGAAAACCTTTGCTAAAGAGGTCACTCCCGGTGAAGGGATCTCGGCTCTTTCCCCGTAGAATGAGGTGCAGGATATTCCAAATGAATACCACGATGCAAAGCAAAAGTAATCGGCTATAATGAAGTTACTGCCCTGACGCAAACTTTTGTCCAAGGGGTCACTCCCGGTGAAGGGATCTCGGCCCTTGCCTCGTCGACTGAGGAGCAGGATATTCCAACTGAATACCACTGTGCAAAACAAAAGAGAACGCCCTTGCAATAACAGCTTTTTGAAAAAGTGTTCCAACAACATCAATTAGGTTTGTTTATCTTGCATTGATCTGAATCAACGCAGTCCCATCAATTGATCACACCACAAAGAACGAAAATATACTGATGTACGTATATGCCATCCGCATTCGCCACTGGGTCCCGTCATCACCCGTTAGGTTAGCTAACTAACGACAGAGCGGGGACTGGACTAGCGCGGATGAAAAACATATACAACATCTACTAATATATATGATATATAATTTTCGCTCAAGGCGTGATAAAAAGCAACACAGAAATGTATAGCAACACAGATCAATACAGATATCTGGGATCCCCGGGTTTCACAGAGCCGATGAAACCCGACGTTCCCCTGGTCGTGTGGATAGCCTGTGCAATGAAAATCCTAGACCCCTACGGGCGCGGCAAGTCACCCGCCAAAACCTGAAGCGAGGCAGCCCCCTTCAGCGACGTGAATGGACCACCCAGCACTTCACGGAATCCGGTAACTTGGGCACCCCTCCTGGGTCAACCCTATACCCCCTACGAGTGCGGCGAATAGCCCGCCAATCCTAGAGTGAAGCCCCCTCCGTCTCAATGCCATGAGATGCGGGCTTGTTGCCCTCCAGAACCCGGCTACCCGTGCACCCCTCCGCGGGGTAATCCTAGTACAGAAAGTAAAATATACATACAACGGGTACATCGACCGCAACCAGGTCGTGCCCCAAAATAATAATACAAACAGGCAGTGACGGCAGTCCACATATCGGACGCTCGCCCCGCAATATCAAATGTACATATAAAACAAAACTGTACTAGCATTGCATCCAGGCTATCCCCACAACCGATCCGCAACAACACAGTACAATCACAGAACATCAACGTGAAAGTCACGTTCGCAAATCCGTCTAACCGGGCTATAGCAGTTAGACGGGATTTACCGATCAAGTGACATTCACGGTCGCAGATATAATGTAAAAACTGTGAACTAGCATGTTTAAAATATCCGATCGAACAAATTTATCAAAGTGGGCCCCACACACTACTGTAGCACTTACAGAAAATCTGGGCCCAAAGAAAATATCCCAAATGCCCTATTTTCAACACATAAGCTTACTGGGAAAATATGGTGCCACGATTCCTCTTTTCCGCCGCGCAAGCGCGGCCAAACCAGGGTTTTGGCCGCGCTTCCGCGGTGGAAGTGAGGAATTAGTGGATCGTATTTTCCCAGAATTCTTATAATTTGTTGTACATGTCTCTGCAATGACCAGAAAAATTTTACGAGCTCAAAAAATTTTAACAGAGAACACATGTGCACAAAATACGGTTTTTGGGGATTTTGTTCGATCAGGTTCTAAACGCGCTAGAGCAAGCTAGGCTAGGTTAACGGCGTGGCTCTGATACCATTGTAAGCCCGCGGGGGCGCCCCGGCCGTCGATCCGACGCCGGAAACGCGGAAAACAAAAGCTTTGCGAACTTTGCAAAACGGCACCACCGCGGACTTTTTACCCGGATCGGGCCATTAACCTAGCTAGCTAGCAAAATAGAAAAGAGTAGAGATGCTATACCAAGCGATCCGTGTCCTTCGGTCTTCGTCTCCGCTCCGATCTCCCGCGGAATCTCCGTCACCTCCTCTCTCGTCGGAAAGGGCACCACGTAGCCGGAATCTTTTACGGGCTCCCGCCTCTTGACCGAGGCAACTCGGGCGCGAAGTTGGCTAGCCGACGCGTCCAAGGCTTGCTATAGAATAGTGTAGAAGCTTGTCTCTTTGGGGTTTAAGAGGTTGCCATTTTGGAAGAATTTTGCACAAGAATTTCATGGATGGATGCTAAGAAAATTAAGCCTCCAATCAAAAGGAATGAGCATGCAAGAAATGAGCTCGGCCAGCTCAAGAATATTGTGCTCACTGTGAAAATGAAAAATATATATGAAGCAAGCTCTCTCACTTGAAAAACCATATATAAATTAATCCCTTCTCACAACAAAACAATCCCAGCACACAAAATGAAGGGGGGGGCCCACCAAACAACATAAAGGAATTTTCCTTTACACAAATTAAAACCCTTCTCCACACATCCAAAAGCAATCAAGTATCATGCTGGAAAAATGGCCGGCCCCACAACAAGATGGAATTAGGAAAGAGATAAAACAAAGGAATAAAACAATATGTAAAGATAATTATCAAATTATCTCACATCAACCACTAATCAAAGCACCATCAAATGAAAAGCAATGGAATGGACCAAAAGGGAATCTCATGATGAAGCCACACTCAAGCAAAGAAACCCCTCACAAAATGTTAATTGCAAACTTGCAATTAACACCCTCCAACGAAAAGTCCGACCGGGAAGAAAAAAGAGAAAACCGGCCGGAACGGAATGCAAACTGGCAACTTCATAAAACCGATCCCGTAATAAATTACAGGAAAACCCCGCTACTGCAAATACATGCCCGCATTTGTATTCGCACTGAACACAAATGCAAAGAGACAAAACTACACTATCAAATACTAGAATCCGGCTTAAGCCAAAGCCGGCTAGTAAAAACCGTCCGATCACGATCCGTGCAATACCGCACGTATCTGATCGAACCCTGCCATATCTCCATACGGCCTCTACAGCGTTTCGCCCGAAACTTGAGTAACTGTCTGTGTGGTGGACTCTAAAGACTCGTCAATACTGTGGCTGTGGATTTAACCACTAGCACGTCAGAGGTATAAGCCAATACGTGACGGGCCACCAGGTATTGACCAAAAGGGACGTCGATGAGCGAACTCATCCTGACACCCTACTGAGCCTGTCAGTGACAATATCCGTACAGTCCGGTCCGTTCGTCTATGAGCATCGCATGGCGGGCCTAGGGGGTTGGTAAAAGTCAGACCCCCAAAAGCGGTACAAGTCGTGTCGGAGTGCAGCCCAGAACACCCTGAGATACTACTGGAATACCTACCAGCAAATCTCCTGCCTTGGCCAAGGACTTTTCATGTTCTGGCTCTCCTAGACACAGCACGACCTCACCCCCAATACCGGGAGAGACGAACCCCTGCAGATCCGCTCACTGCCTCCATGTGGCTCGGGACTGTACCCAACTAAAACCTGTTTGCACGACTCCTTTGAGCCGTGGTAGGGTAGTAATCAAAGTACAGTGGGAACTCACACGAGACAAATGACGATCCCAGGTCGATGAACTAACCTGTACACATGTCACCTGGGAACTGCTATCTGACGTCTGGTATATCCCAACTAGCGGGTTCCCGGCGAGTCCTGTCCGGTGTACTCATAACCCAATGAGCACCTGTATACATCTTAGGTGAACCAACTGACACCAGTGGCTTGTGAGACCGGCCACCGCCCCTCGTCGGGGTCTCGACTGTATACACTAGTCTACTATGGAGAATCGATGCCCTATCTCGAAACTCCCTCGACTAGGGACCATTTAAGGATGTGCTTATAGACCCCAGCTCCCACTTATATGATCGCCCTCATACTGCTGGAAGTCAAGCAAGAATCCTAGGGGCTTTATCAACGTGTAATAGCGACTCGAAAGGTCACCTAAAGCAGTACACGATGACAAAGATAAACCAGATAGCATACTATCATCTCGAGTAAGACTGTCCTACCGGGATAGGTCCTCCCCTCAATCATTGCAATCACGTGCCTGTGATCCAATAATTGACTCTGAGGGCACTATCTCCAACATTCACGACAAAACCATGTATACCCCTGCCACTCCCACATCCACTTTGAATTTCTCCAGAACACTTCGTATCACTACGAACGTCCATAATACTTAGACATGCCATCGTATAGTTACATACGAACTCGAAGGAATTCGTTCCAGATTCGAGGATGGTTTCCGGTTCAGGAGAAATAGAATAGGATTATTCAAATGTCTTTTCCTTTTAACTTCTCTCAGGATGCGAGGGCTTCTAAGACTAGGAGGGTACATCTATTACGCTTATTGGATAGTCTTCTTCCAAGCCATAGGCTGGTGCCGAAAGGTAGGGAAGGAAGAAAACCAATTAGCCTAAAGGTGGTGTATAGAAGGTAATAAGTAAAGACATATAAAGGGATTGGAGTGAGGGAATGAAACTATACGGTTATAATCATGAATCAGGACAGTGGAAGAGGCGTTACTAGGAATACCAGTTAACCCATTTGAAACATTTTCATGTTTCAGTCTCACTGTGCGATATTAATTGAAAACTGTTTTCCCAATTGAAATCCAACTCTAGGATATATATTTACCATATCAGTTTCTCACATCTGTATGTTATTACAGATGGTGAGTGGGAGTAAGATATTAGAAATTGGGTGATTAGATCCTCATTATATCGGAATTCATTGTAATTGGTGATATTTGAGGAAATCGCCTGGGTTTTTGCCGGACGGCTAATATTTGGTTTTGAATATCCGTTGTTATGCACCAATTTCAAACTGATATATCTGTACGTTTATTTTATAAAGTGAAATATAACTTTTTGAAATTATGTCTATAACATTTACCTATATCAGTTGGTGATTAGGTAAGGTGCATTCAACAGCGGTGTAATTTTTCTTAACCATAGTACAGTTTTCAACCTACGACGCACAAGCTTTGAGTTATTGAACTCAATGGACTTATACAAAGTATTGTATGTTGTCCAGTATCCATTAGGACAATAGGGTTAGTACTCATACTACATTCTGTTTACTCATGACTTCTCCAGTTCTAGACAAGTATTTCGTTAAAATACAAGGTCCAGATTTTGAGAAGTTATAGGTATAAGAATAAAGAAGAGAACCATTTGTTGGAATTATCAGGATTCTTCACGGTAGTCGAAGATGTAGATACTTTTGTTTGGTATTCCGTTAATAGTAATGGTTTTGAGAACTTGCTTCTCTTTCATATTACTCATATATGGATGCGCTCCTAGATGAGTAATGCTGATTGGCCTCTTTCCATTTAGTTGATATGCACTAGAGACAGCTGCATGATTTTGAATATGGTTCCAATTAAATTAGTGCTTTTGTTTCTATATTAGAAATATATAGAATCAATTTATATCTTAACGATGTTAAGGTATAGGGAGTTGTCCGGCTGATGCTTAAAACCAGAATCCGGATAAACTCAAGGCACGTTTCAGTAATGGTAGTTTGTGGGATATCCCGGGCTTTAACGAGGGTTAAATTTCTACCATCAGAAAGATCAATAGTGATATTGTTCTTGACTCGCCACAGTTTTAGTAAAATGAATTTTTTCAGAAAACAAAAGTGGGAGTATGGTAGAACTGGAAGTGATTCCAGAACCACAAACGATCACTGAAGATTTAATAGAACCTGAGGATTCAATAGGATTTGACATTCCATTAGCCACTCCGCAGATTTGGTGGGTAACCTCAGGCACCCGAGAGGTACTTCGGTCTTCTCGAAGACGGTGACAGGGAGGTTCTTGTTTACCCAGACTTGCCATTGCTGTTGTCTAGACTATAAGACCCGGCAGGAAGATGAGTATAGCGTCGTTTTAAACTAGCTTTAGAAGTGCACGTGTGCATGACATTGCCAGAGGGTTGTTGTAGTCAGTGGGAGCAACGGAAGCATAGTGGGCAAGTAGCTTATGTCTATTTATAGACTAAAGCAGGTATATCGGAAATAGATCATCTATTTTTGATGTGACAGTCATAGGCTTTGACTTCATCAGAATAGGAGATGGATTTGGTAAGAAGGTAGTAGGGTGTGATGCCTTGGTATTTGGGATGACATGCACTTTATAGGAAGTGAAATTCCTATACTACGATCGGTTATACTGTGGTTGTCACACATTTGTTTCTCCACATAGGACATGGATATAATATCAGGGTTTCTGGTTACTAGATCTATGGTTTTAGATCTAGATTTGGGAAGTGTCCCAATTTGGGGACTTGACACTATTCTAAAGTGTTTTAGAATGGACGACTTCTGGCATGGTGGTGTACCTGCAGGTGATGGAGTCACCCTCTTTAAAGGTGTCTTATAGACTAAAAGGGAGAGAGATCTGCATGATTAGCATATCACTTGCTTAGGCAATTGAGTTAATCATGAAATGTCAAGTACCACACCAGATGTTGTTTTTGCACTAGCTGCAATAAGCATATATATTAATCCAATCCAGGAGAAACATTGGGAAGCAGTTTATGAACATAAATGGATGTTCTAGGAATATGGTAACAGCAGCCTCCTTTAGGAGACGGTTATCATTTCAGGCTTCCAATGTGACCTGGATGACAGAGTGGCTGTCTGAGTTATAGTTTTTCCCTCTTCTAAGGGACAGTATGTTAGACAGGTGGTCCAAGCGGATACTGAGGAAGGTATGACGCAGGATACTGATTAAATTCAGTAGATGATAGAGTCTAAGAAGTTTGCTGGATTTGGAGTTCATTTGTGAAATGGGTCCCATCAGATATCCAGACAAATTCTAAGACAAGGTATTGCTCATTACGGGAGATGGTTATTCTCCGCGAAGTTGAGATATAGAGAGATAAAGATAGAAACACTGGAGCGGATCTACTCACTGAGGCTATTTCTCGAACACAATAGTTTCACAAACGAGCTTTGCGAAACTGCTTAGTAGAGAAGTTGGGTGTTCGTTATCACACGAGCTGTGAGTATGCGACACCGCAATAATTGGCCTTAAGTGCAAGTGGGAGATTATTGGTTATAGTGCCCTTAAGGCAATTATCGTAATCGCAGTTAGGTGATTATGATGATTGAGGGAGGACCTATACCGGTAGAACGGTCTTACTCGAGATGATAGTATGCTATCTTGTTTGTCTTTATCATCACTATTACATGTTGATAGAGCCCATAGGATTCTTGCTTTACTACCAGCATTATGATGGCGATCATATACGTGGGAGCTGGTGGTCTATAAGCGCGTCCTTAAATGTCCCTAGTCGTGGGAGTTTCGAGACTGGGCATCGATACTCCAGAGTATACTAGTGTATACTGATCGAGACCCCGACACCAGGTCTCACAAGCCATTGGTGTTAGTTTGTTCACCTAAGATATTATACAGGTGCTCATTGGGTTATGAGTACACTGGACGGACTCGTCCGGAACCTGCTAGTTGGTATTATACCTATTGTCAGATAGCAGTTCATAGGTGACATGTGTACAGGTTAGTCTGTCGACCTGAGATCGTCATTTATATTGTGTGAGTTCCAACTGTGCTTTGATTACTACCCTACCACGGCTCAAAGGAGTCGTGCAAACAGGTTTTAGATGGGTACAGTCCCAAGCCACATGGAGGCGGTGAGCGGATCGTCGGGGATTCGTCTCTCCCGGTATTGGGGGTTGATGTCGCGCAGTGCACGGGTGGCCATCACCAGAAATCCTTGGCCAAGGTAGTCGAGAATTAATGATCTAGGATCAGTAGTTTCTCAGGTGGTGATGGGCTTCATACCGACACTAAATATCGCGTTATTAGGGGTCTGACTTTATCCACCCCCTAGACTCGATATGTGATACTCTTAGACGAACAAACCGGACTGTACGGATATTGTCACTGTCAGGCTCAGTAGGGATTCAGGATGAGTTTGATCGTCGGCCTTCCTTTCGCTCAATACCTGGGTAACCGTTACGTACACCCAGTGCCGCTGATGTGCTTGTGGTTAAACCCACTGCCAGCGTATTGACGAGTCTTTAGAGTCCTACACAGAGGGTTTTCACGGTTCAGGCGATATGGTATGGATGACGTATGTTGGTACATACAGGTATCCGATTAAATATGTGTACAGGCTGCATAGACTTTAATCGGACGGTTGATAATACTAGCAGTTTAGGATTAAGCCAGATTATTAAATCAGGTTTTGATTTAATAATTTATATATATGTATTTATATATATGTATTCTAGTATTATTGTTCACTATTCATTTTCTCTCTTGGCTATTCGTATTTTTGATACGAATACGCGTATATGTATTTCGATACGTGTACCGGGTAGTATTCCGTATTTATACGGAATTGTTTCTAGAAGATTGGATACCTCATTTGTATGATTTCCTTTTTTAGAAAATCATTTGTTTTTGCAAATGAGGTGGAGGTGGTGGCATGGCATTGTTCTCCGCCGAAAGCCTGGAAGACAAACGTCTTGCCTGAATTTGGGGGCAGATGCTATTTGGTTTTATCCGTCCACCTCTCCGATGATGCCAAGTTGATTTATGGCACCATGTATCGGAGGTTTAGACGGATGCGGCCATTGTAGCAGACTTCGTCAGATTCTCCCTCATTGTGAGGTGTTTTTTGATTGTGGGACGCTCTTCCCTGCAGGCGTAAGCCCCTGCAGTTAATTACGCTACCGCATCGCGGTAACAACTTTCTCCTTCTCCAGATGGTCACTTCGTGTCGTGCGTGTATATTTTATTTTTGGTTGCCCGTGGATTGTATACGGAGACTAATTTATGTTGTCGCCCGTAGGGCGTGGATTAGTCCAAATCCGTATTTTCTTAGATTTAGGTTTGGGTTGGATTTAAGGATCGTTAATCTTATTTTAGATTAAGATCAACTTAAACGTTTGTTGAGGACACGTTAGTATAATCTTAAACTAAGATCTACTCAACATGATTTTAGGATCATTTAGATCCAACTAAAGAGCATTTGGGCTCTATCGTTTTAGTTTAGGGACGTTGCGGTCCATTGGGTTTAAGGACATCATAGTCCATGAGTTTAAGGACCTCATAGTCCGTAAGGTTTAGAGACATCACAGTCTATAGAGTTTAGTTTAGGGACGTTGCGGTCCATAGTTAGTTTAAGGACATTGCGGTCCATAAGTTTAAGGACATCATAGTCCATGACAGTTTAAAGACGTCATAGTCTGTGTGGTTTTGATTTAACCGTTTAGGGATGTACCAAGAGTTATTGGTTATTGGGACCCTCCATCTCCCTGAAGACGTTGAAGGATTACAACGACATATATCAGAGGTATGAAGAGATGTACTCTTGAACCAATATTGGTTGGGAGATCTGTAGTCAAGTTTGGGACTAAGATCAGTTAACAAGATTTATAAGCATATGGGCTCAATTAATCTGAATCAGGGGGCCTGTGGCCAACTTGGGCTCAGCCCACTCAGTCAAAATGTTGGAATTTAATTAGGCTCGGTCCTTTTTCATTTAACAATGCTGAGCATTGGTTTTGGGTTCTGACAACCTTTTTGTCTTTTATTGAGTGTTGAACACTCATTATGGCTTTGGGGTTTTATTAAAAGAACAGTTTGCGTTCCCTCGGCGCACACGTGAAGAGCACGTGGTGCGCTTGGCGCTGAGCGCCAGACTTAAAGCGCTAAGGCGCTTCCTGTAAGATAGCGCACACGTGAGGAGCACGTGGCGCGCTTGGCGCTGAGCGCCAGTTAATGAGTGCAGAACGCTCCTTGTGAGATAGCGCACACGTGAGGAGCACATGGTGCGCTTGTCGCTGAGCGCCAGTTAATGAGTGCAGAGCGCTCCTAGTGAAATAGCGCACACGTGAGGAGCACGTGGTCCGCTTGGCGCTGACCGCCAACCTTAAAGTGCTGGACGCTTCTTTAAATTGAAGCGTTAGGGCTCTGCGGCGCTGTGCGCCAGACTTGGAGCGATGAGGCGCTTCTTTAAATTGGAGTGCTAGGAGCGTTGTGGCGCTGTGCGCCGGTCTTGGAGCGCTAAGGCTCTTTTTAGGCTGCTTTGATCAGTTCTGCATTCTGAGAATTAAATTCTCGTTTTTAAGAGACTTTGTCTCATGGATCTAAGAACTATGTTCTTCTCTTTTTTATGAGATCCCATGATTTCTTTGTTTTTTTGTGAAAGACTTCGTCTTTATTTTATAGATCTATGATCTAAAGAGAATTAAGTTTTTCTCCCTCCCTTTTTATAATGAGATGCTCCAATCTCTTTTTGTGAAAGACATCTGTCTTATAGATTTATGATCTAGAAAGAGAACTAAGCTCTTCTTCCTTTTGATGAGATGCTTTGATCTCTCTGTTTTATTTACCTTGAAGAAATTCTTCTTCCGAGAGCTTGCTCTTCTCTTTGAAATTTCTCCAAGTTTGTGGGTGGGGGTTCTCTATGCCAGACTTGAAGTCTTGGGTCTTTTATATAGGGGAGGCTGATTTGCTGAATCGGTTGAAGAGATCTTTTCTTTAATTGATTTGGGGATGTTTCCCACCGTTGGATCTTTGATCCTAGGGTTTCAGTTTTACAGAAGGCAATCTTCTTATTTTTTACAAGATTAGGAAAATCTTTCCCTATACAGAGCTTATTTTGTATTTTGGTGATTTTTAATCACCATTGGATCTTTGATCCAACGGTGCTCTAATTTTCAGAGGTGACTTGATGATTTTTAGTCATCTTTGTTGGATCTTTGATCCAAGGGTGGGGAATATTTAGTTCCAGCGCTAGCGCTCTCGTGTTTTGCACGTGAGCGCTGCATCAGAGTCTTTGACTCTTAGCGCTGGCGCTGCTAGTGCGGACGCTGCTAGCGCTATCGTGCTTTGCACGTGAGCGCTGCATCAGAGTCTTTGACTCTTAGCGCTGGCGCTGCTAGCGAGCGCTCTCGTGCTTTGCACGTGAGCGCTGCATCAGAGTCTTTGACTCTTAGCGCTGGTGCATTTAGCGCCAGCGCTTTTATGAAGCGCCGCTTCATTTCAAATTTCAAAATTTGAACAGAGCTTTGCTCTGATTGGGGAAAACAAATGCCCCCCACCGTTGCGCTTACGTGGCTTACACGTGAGTGCAGCGGTGGCAACATCTGCGCCATTAGATCAACTTATAAGTTGAAACGGCTCTCAGTGCCTATAAATAGGGCTTTTGGCCCTTGAGATGATCTCTATTCATCTTCTTTCTTGTTTTTCTGAGAATTAATTCTCTTTCAGAGCATAGCTCTTTGTCTTAAGAACTCTCTTAGAGACAGAACTCTGTCAAAAATTTTAGGTAAAGATTAAATCTTTGAAGGGATTACTTCATAATCTAGGGTTTCACCCATTAACAGAGCCTTGCTCTTTTTAGATCATAGATCTAAAGAAATTTTTAGGGTTTTGTTAATAGAGCTTTGCTATTTTGAAATCATAGATCTAAAGAGATCTTTCTTAGGGTCTCTTAACCTATTTAAAGAAGAACTCTTAGAGTTTATCTTGCAGATCTTAAAGATCTCAGAGTCTTTAACTCAGTAATGCTTTGCTTTTTAGAGTTTTTGATGGATCATTCCATCTACCTCGCAGAGCATTGCTCTTTAGAATTTGGGGGGGGGATTTTATTCCCTTTATCATTAATTATGACAGATATCATATCTGTTGCAGAGCGCTGCTCTCAAGGGAGATTTACTCCTTGGCCCAAGGGGCGCTCATTAAAGGAGAATTCTTTTAGGATTTCCTCATTTAATGACTGTCTCATCAAATGATGAGACTGTTTTATTAATGATAAGACATCATCCAGATTGTGTGGGTCCCCCCTTGGTCCCTCTCCACTGCATTGCAGTGTGGCACGAATTTAAAGCACCAAGTGCTAGAACTTAAACTGTAGCATTGACGGCTAATTTTTGTTCTTTTTCGCGCAGGTACTATGTCTTTCGACATTTCTTTCCCATTCGTCCATTCGGAAAGCGGATTCTCTGAAGCGCCTGTGGACAGGGAAGTCTTCGCGTTGATCAAAGATCACGACCCGGAGCAAAAGAATCTTCATTTATGGGGCAGATGGTACAGTCAAATTTTCAGGGGCCGACGGAGCTTTTCTTGCGCGGCACCTTCGGAGCCAATTTCGGCGATCCCTTATGCAGATGCACCCCCGGTGAACTATACCGTGGAGGAGGTCAACTGGACTTCAGAGGGTCTCTTCAGCCTTCTATGGCTGCAATACCCGTACAGCCGCCGGCGGCTTTGGATACTCTAGGACGGCGTATATGCCCGGGCGAGTCGCGCCCTTGGGGACAGCCGTACATGATAGGCCTAACTCCTCATCATCTAGCTGGGTATTTACAGTGGGCCCGCTATATTTTGTCGGCCAAGAGATCGTTTTTACTGAAGCTTGGGTTGTACCCCGCCGTTTATGCGTCTCTCTTTCAATATTCCGCGCCTCCTGCATGGTGGGTCAAGGCTTTTCTGGAGGAATGGAATATTCCGACCCACACCTTCCTTCTGTCGGATCGAGAAGTCTCGGTATCTTTAGAGGAGTTTGCAGAGATCTCTAGCTTACCCGTTAGGGGAGAACACTACGAGGAGTTGCTTCCTCCGGACGAGTACATCTTTGCCACCAAATTAGTGGTAATAGGTCTTACCCCGGAGAATGCCATTCAACACCAATTCCCGAGCTTGATCAAGGTGTTGACTATATACGAAAGTCTATTTCTGGAGTCCGGAGGGCATGGGGTTAGCTACGCAGACTTCATCGCTCTCTTTCTTCGTCCGGAAGCCTTATCAAAGCAAGTTGCGCTGTTCACCAAGCTTGACGACCCGTTTGGCTTTGGTTTGGATAACCAACCGACGGTGGAGGCGGATTTAAAAAGTTTCTTTATTCCGGCTGCTCCTGTTGTTCCCTTCGCGGAACTTGCTGCTCCGGACGTCGATGAAGAGACGTTTGTGCTGGGGTTCATTGGCTTATGGCTGAACTGGTTCGTGCTTCCAATGCACCCTCGTTATATGAGGCCATCAGTCTTTTACCCAGCCCATCGTATGGTTGCGGGAATGCAAGTGGCTATCAGAATTGCTGGGTTGGCACACCTGTACCATGGTCTCATCTTAGCGGCGGATACCACTCAGCCAGGGATACAGCCCGTCACTTTCTCGCTGCATTATTTTATGTCATGGATCGAGCTGCACGTACTTGGCGCTTTTGGTGTCCATAAACGACCTCGTTTCTACGACAGTTACAACTTCCCTCGGATTATGCGCCTAGTTGACACGTCCGTTGTAAATCAGTCACAGCGGGAGGCTAGAGGTGTGACCCTTCGTCCGCGTATGGTTGGAGATGGCATGACCTTTGTCGATAAAGTTTTAACCATCGGCAAAGAATCCGCAAAAATGGTGCAGCCTCTGCGCGATACTTTTAAAGATGGCCTCTACCTTGAAAGCTCGGGAGATTCTTCATTTATACTCCATCAGGCCGGGATTTCTCTTGTTTAGGCAGAATGATTCGGCGTTGTTCATGAGGTACAACCCGCACCGTTTCGCCCAGCAATCAAGCTATAATCTCCCGCTCGAAGCCTTCTTAGCTAAGCCTACTGCCACAGAAGAAGGTATTCGCAACGCATTACACCATATTATGCGGTTGAATACCGGCTCCAATTTCTTTATCAGTGAGCCGAGTTGCGTTCCGCGAATCTTGAACGTATATGTGCCGTGGTATCAACATTCGATGGGCGCCGTTATTAGGGAAGAAAAGCGATTATTGCTTGATCGCAATGGCACCGCCCCCGCTGGTAATCCAGCCGTTCCATTGAAGCGACGGACCATCGTCCGTCCTCCCTTAAGAGAAGCCGCTGCGGCTGTGATACCACGTGTTATGCCTGAGCCGTCCCTACCCCGTGGGCCTGTAGAAACGGTAGTTGTGGCGTCTCCCGAGTCTGGCGTGGGTGCGGAGATCGGGACTCGCCGTCCGAAGTTGCCCGCTAAGCGCAAGCTCGTGTTATCGGCTGCCGGCACTCGCTCGCAGAAGACAAAGAAGTCGATACTTTCTGCAGACGTTGAATTCGGCCAGAAGCCTCATGCTCCTTACAGCGAAGGCTTAAGTGAGTACGGGACCAACGAGGGTTTATTTATGGCGCAGGATGATACTGATCTGGAGGTTGCCATCGCAGTTTTAGAGCAACTATCTCGCGATGAAGCAGCATTAATCACCATCGCACAATCAGGTATACTTCGGTCATATCTTTCCGCGGCTATTTTAATTATTATGCTTTGACTAACGCTTTCTTCTTCAACAGGTATCTCCGCCAAAGAGGCTCTCGCAGCTTCCCTTAAGACTTTTGAAGAGGAAGAGAGGCTTCGCGCTTCCTTGGACCTCGGTATATTTCGGCTCTTTGTGCCTTAATTCCCTTTTCCTTCATGGGTAGTCTGACCCTTCTTTTTCATCTTATTGTAGGGAATACCTCAACCCAAGTTATCCTGAGTGCAGTGTCGATCCCGCAGGGTGGCGTGGCGACGTTTCCAGGGCCGGCTGCTGAAGTCCCAGCTCCCCCAGTATTGCCAAAAGAGGCTTCGATTAAGCGGCTGATAACGGACGCCATAACGGCTCCAGAGGTAGCTCCTAGCACGGACGATGACGTCACTTTGACGGAAGTCTTGAGGAGGTCTTTTCTCACTGCCAAGGCTGACAAGAAGCGCAGAAAGCGTGCGGCAAGGGAACGTGATGTCAGCTTGGCTGTAGGTGCAGGTTCAAGCACTATTCCATCCATCGCTATTTCTTTTGAAGACGCCCCAGAAGCCCTATGTACCGTCCATAGACAAATGGTGCGCGCAGCTCGGGAAGAAGCCGAAAAGCCGCCCCAAGGTAACATCACGCTGAGTCTTTTCTTAGAATTTGATCTTCAAATTCTTAGATACCATATCTTGCAGGGCCAAGTCCTAACGATGAGGCGGCATGTGAGATGACGGCGACCACCGAGCCTGAAACGGCTACTCTCTCTCGGGAGTCCGGGACCGTCCAAACCGCCGCCCTTTCCCTCTGCGATTCCCCGCCATCGCCTGGCATTGCGAGTGTCACGATGGCTCTTATAGAATCAGGGGATGAAGCCACTGGTGCTGAAACCATTCTACTGAAGGAGAGCGAAGAAACCACAACGCCGAGTGATGCTTCCGTTGCAATTTTGGATGATGACCCATCAGGTGGGTTTTGGGTCATTGTTTATTTTCTATTTCGCAATCATTTTCAGCTTTTTCTGACGGTATTTTATTTGTAGGTGTAGCGAACATTGAGATTGTGTCATCTGAAACACTTGCGGTCGCTGCTATGATGGTTGCTCCCTCGCCTTCTCCTATGTCCTCCAAGATGCTGGAAAGTATAGATTGGCGATCCATTTAATTGAACTATGACCACCATCTTTCTTGTACTGATCATGTATCCTCGCAACCTTGTAGGAGTTCTCTTTGATCATCTGTATCAAGTGTTGATCCCGCATTTCTCCTTCCAGTCGGAAGTTACTTTACCTGCTTGTGCCAGTGAGTATAGTTTTTAACCGACGTCCTTTCCTTTCTTTGGCGGGCGACCCGGCCGTTGTTAATTTTGAATTGATTGTAGCATTGCAAATTGAAGGAGGGGACGAGGGAATCGTCGTGCTACCAGTACTCTCAACTCTACTCTCTGTCGCAGCCGGTATAGTAGACTCTATTGTTTGTGCATTTTGCTTATCTCTTGAGCCGACATTTGATCATAATTCGTTTTGCAGCAATCGCACCGGCTCCTGCTCCGTTCGAGTCTCGCATCCTAATGCCGACAGGGCCCTTTTCTAGGCGTCCATCTTCCAAAAACGCTGTGAACAGCCTGCGTATTTTGAGTGAATACGTCGAGGAGCTTAACGCGGAGGCCCCTACATTCACTGCAGATTTTGCTGCCGAGGTTAATCCAATGCTGGCGATGCTTGTGAACTTCCATAACGAAGGTGTCGTTGAGTCTTGGGTTAATCACTGCAGGAAGATTGAGGCCTGCCTGCATGAGCTTGAGCTTAGGAGTCCTGCTCCCGAGATTCTGGCTCTGAACTCCCAGCGGGCTGCATGGGTTGAGCAAATTGCCTCTTTCCTTCGCCATTTCGAACAAGAGGCGATCCTCAAGCAAAAGGAACGTGAGGCGACTTCCGCTGAGTCTGTCCAACTGCGTGCCTAGGTCGAAGCGAATGCTGTGCAGCTGAACTCCATCTTTGAAAACCTTCAACGATGTATCTCTGACGGGCTGGTGCTGAAGAAAAAGCTTGACTTTACTGAACAGGTCGCGCAGAGTCAGGAGGCTGTTCAGCAGGAAATTGATGAGAAACTTTCATCCTGTCTGCAGAAACGGGCCCAAGTCGAAGCGGAGCTGGCCGCGGTAGCTGATCGCAAAAAGGAGCTGAGAGGAGTGCGCGGGCAACTGGCCGATTTATTGAAAACGCCTCCTTTTCAGTAGCTGCCTTTGTATCCATTGTACATTTGTAACTTATGAATAACATTTATTCATTTCATTTTTTTATTCCATTCATTTTCATATGATGTAACTTGTATCCAATTGAATTTATAAATAAATGACACATTTCTTTTCTATCTTGTGTTATCGCCTTCTTTTCTTTGGTTTGTTGTCATGTGATTTTAGCAAATTTGGCCTGTAGGTGATAGATAATAGTTCATCTTGAACTCTTTATAGGGTAGTATGGCTTAGGAAAAAGGTTCAGATCTGCCACCTAAGACTTTTCAATTTTATGAGCCATGAGGGTCTCACAAAGATTTTTCTCCCTACGAGTCGTGGGGATCTCGTAGGTGTATTTTCTCCTTAGGAGTCGTGAGGACTCATAAGTGCGTTTTCTCTTGAGAGTCGTAAGGATCTCACAAGAGAATTTTCTTCCTTACAAGTCGTGAGGACTCATAAGTGGTTGATGAGTTGACTTATTCCCGAGTCAAAGCGTTGCTTCGGCGGGGAGGTTGAGGGTTGACTTTCTCCGTTTTCTACGGTGTCAGGATCAACTTTCTCCGTTTTCTACGGTGTTGGGGTTGACTTTCTCCGTTTTCTATGGTGTCGGGATCGACTTTCTCCGTTTTCTACGGTGTCGGGATCGACTTTCTCCGTTTTCTACGGTGTCGGGGGTTGACTTTCTCCGTTTTCTACGGTGTCTTTTCTACGGCGTCGGGGTTGACTTTCTCCGTTTTCTACAGTGTCGGGATCGACTTTCTCCGTTTTCTACGGTGTCGGGATCGACTTTCTCCGTTTTCTACGGTGTCGGGGGTTGACTTTCTCCGTTTTCTCCGGTGTAGGGATCGATTTTCTCCGTTTTCTACGGTGTCGGGATCGACTTTCTCCATTTTCTACGGTGTCGGGGGTGGACTTTCTCTGTTTTCTACGGTGTCGGGGATCGACTTTCTCCGTTTTCTACGGTGTTGGGATCGACTTTCTCCGTTTTCTACGGTGTCGGGGGTGGACTTTCTCTGTTTTCTATGGTGTCGGGGATCGATTTTCTCCGTTTTCTACGGTGTCGGGATCAACTTTCTCCATTTTCTATGGTGTCGGGGTTGACTTTCTCCGTTTTCTACGGTGTCAGGATCGACTTTCTCCGTTTTCTACGGTGTCGGGATCGACTTTCTCCGTTTTCTATGGTGTCGGGAGTCGACTTTCTCCGTTTTCTACGGTGTCGGGGGTCGACTTTCTCCGTTTTCTACGGTGTCGGGGGTCGACTTTCTCCATTTTCTACGGTGTCGGGATCGACTTTTTCCGTTTTCTACGGTGTCGGGATCGACTTTCTGCGATTTCTACGGTGTCGGGGGTTGACTTCAGGTTGTCTGTGCACCGTGGAGTCTTAGAATTGGGGACTTTGCCGTGGCTCCGATTGGTAGTGTCACGTCCGTATCCTGCTGGAATGAGGAGGAACGCCGTTGTGAGTCTCCAGGCTGTAGATGTTGCCGTCGAGATTTGACTCTCCGTTTGAAAGAGCCTGGTGGAGAAATGTGGTTCCCTTTTTGTTTATGCTCATGGATTGTATACGGGGGTCAATATGGACTTACCTACAGGGCAAAAGTTTCATTTTACATGTATTTTGTTCTCTTTCCGCGATGCTCTATCATTTCAGCATTTTGTATCGCGAAAGTCGCGATTGCCCAATCATTTCGGCTATTTTCGCGGTGCCCAATCATTTCGGCTATTTTTTCTTTTTACTCGCTACTTTTTATTGCGAGTTGCCCAATTATTTCGCCTATTTTGTATGCATACATTTTACTTGCCGATTTTGTTGCAAGTTGCCCCATCATTTCGGTTATTTTTATGCATTTATGGCTCGCTGACTTTTGCCGTGAGTATGGAACTCGGGATCTGATACCGATTTAGGTATCAACATCGCTACAACTGGGATATTGCCAGGAGCGAATCATCATTTGCCTTCGTCGGTTCGAACAAAGGTGGCTTAGCAAACAGGGTTAGGATCCTGTCGACTAAGGCTTTTGACTTAATGAGCCGTAAGGGTCTCATAAAGGTACTTCTCCCTACGAGTCGTGAGGATCATGTAGGTGCGTTTTCTCCTTAGAAGTCGTGGGGACTTCTAAGTGGTGTGTTCTCTTGTAAGTCGTAAGGATCTTACAAGAGTGTTTTCTCTTTATAAGTCGAGAGAACTTACAAGGGTCGTTCACCATGTGAGGGTATCCCTCGTCGCTGGTGGGACTGTTAGGGAGATGTTTATTCGTGCCCGTGGATTGTATACAAGGGTCAACATTGAACCGTTTGTAGGGCAATTTATGGAATGTGATGGCTTAAGAACAGATTCAGATCCCTTTAACTTAAGGCTTTTGAATCCTATGAGACGTGAGGGTCTCATAGGGGAATTCTTCTTACGAGTCGTGAGGATCTCGTAAGTGTAACTTCTCCTTAGGAATCGTGGGGATCCCTAAGTATGTTTCTCCCTTGTGAGTCGTAAGGATCTCACACAGGTATTTTCTCCTTACAAGGTCGAGAGGACCTCGCAAGTGTCTTTTAACGAGATTGCGCCCTTTCGGGTTTTCACAAACTCGCCGGTAGCCCCGCTGTTTTTACTCACGGAGCCCTTTTGGGTTTTCATCCGTGCCCGTTTTGCTTATGGACGTACCGTTTTTTTTTTGTCAGCCTTAGGATGCTGCGGTTCATAGTAGTTTACCGACGTTTCGGTCAAGCATAGTATTTTTTCAAGAACCGATCGTTTATTGTCCTGAAGGGTCTTTCGCCATGCATATTCATGAGCAAGTAAGCCTCACCTTGGTAGACTTTGTCTATGATGTACGGGCTCTCATAGTTTGGCTCGAATTTTCCCCATTTGGCGCGATTAGGGATTATAGGTCTCTTGACCACTAGCACAAGTTCGTCTTGGCAGAATGTCCTCGGCCTAGTCAATCTCTCGTATGAGCGCATCATCTTTGCTTTGTAAGCCTCCAGGTTTTGCTGCACCATGAGCCGAGTTTCGTCAAGGGCGTCGAGTTCCTCCAGTCGAAGATGAGCGTTCTCTTCATCTGTTAGCTCGTAATGAACCGCCACTCGTAGAGAGGGTAGCTCTATCTCCAAGGGAAGTACCGCTTCTGCACCGAATACCAATGCATATGGCGTCGTGTTTGTGGCCATTTTGAACGTGGTTCGATACGCGCAGAGAGCTTCATGCAATCTCTCGTGCCAATCTCTTCTATTCCTGGACACCATCTTCTTTATGAACTTCGTCAAGGTCTTGTTGAAGGCCTCAGCTAGACCATTAGCCCGGGGATTATAGACCGAAGAGTATCTCCAGTCTATATTATGTTGCTACGCGAAGCGGCTGATTCGGTGACTTCTGTAGGCTGGCCCGTTATCGGAGGTAATCCGTCGTGGAGTGCCGAACCGATATATGACGTGCGTCTTGAAGAAATGGAGGATGTTCTTCGTCTTCACTTCTCTCAGCGGTACTGCTTCTGTCCACTTAGAGAAGTAATCAGTTGTCGCCAATATGAACCGGTATCCTCTGGATGACGCTGGTTCAATGGGCCCGATTATATCGGTTCCCCACATTTCGAACGGCCAGCTAGCCACCGTTGGGTGTAGTGGATTTGGATGCTGGTGGATGAAGTCTCCTTGAATTTGGCATGAGTGGCACTGCTTCGCGTATTCGAGGCAATCTTGGATCATCGTGGGCTAATAGTAGCCCATCCTTTTGATCTTCAGCTTCATCTTTGGTCCGGCTTGATGAGAACCGCAGAGTCCGTCGTGAGTTTCTTGGACGAATCTCTTTGCTTCTTCAGGTCCCAGGTATCTCAGCCATAGAAAGTCGAACGATCTCTTATACAGAGTATCATTGACGAAGGCGAAAGACAGAGCTCGTTTCATGAGCTGGTGTCTTGAGGACGCATCTTCGGGTGTTCGACGGGATTTGAAGTAGTCTATAAAGTCTTCTCTCCAATCCTTAGCCTTTTCCTGGTCTTTTATTTGCAGGGTCGTTTGCTTGGTCGCTCCCTTTTCTTCGGACGACTCTGGAGATATTTCTGCCGGTGCAAGAACCCGACGGCTTTGCACAACGATCCTTACGTCATCGAGGTTTTCGTCAGCCAGTTCTTTAGCAAGTTTGGCTAACACATCCGCTTTGCAATTTTCCATACGCGGTATGCTTTCCAGAACGTAGGAAGGAATTTAAGTCAGCAACTGTTGTACTCTCTCACCGTAGTTCACCAACTCTGGTTTACACGTTTGATAGTCGCCATATACTTGGATAACGACCAATTGGGAGTCTCCGTATATGAGGAGGTTTTCGATTCCCATGTCGACAGCGATCTCAGGACCTGCTATCAACGCTTGATATTCGGCTTCATTGTTCGTCCTCAGCTCCGTTAAGGAGAAGGCAAAGCGCATTATCCCTCCTTGTGGAGTCACGAAGATGAGGCCTACCCCCGATTTGATTATAGGGGAGCTGTGCTTTCGCTTCTTCATGGAAGATGCTCCGTTGAAATAGAGTTCCCATCGGGTATCATTCTCTCTTCTCCCCTCGTTGATCGTGTCAAACGCGTGCTCTTCTGGCAATTCGGAATTTAGGGATGAATCGGCAGGTATCGGATGCTCAGCGAGGAAGTCGGCGATGGCCTGGCCTTTCACAGCCTTGAGCGGTCGATATGTTATCGAGAATTCCATTAAGAGTAGGGCTCATTTAGTGAGTCGCCCTGTTAGTATGGCTCTTGACATCAAATATTTGAGAGGATCCACTTTCGATATGAGGTGGACCTCATGCGCCAACGCATAGTGCCGGAGCTTCGTTATTGCGAAGATTAACGCCAGGCAGTGTTTTTCAATGGGGGAGTAGTTGTTTTCTGCCCCCAGGAGAACTCGACTCAAATAGTAAAGGGCTCTCTCCTTCCCTTTGTCTTTCTCCTGTGCCCACAGTGCGCCTAAGGAACCTTCAAGGGCACTTGTGTACAGAATGAGAGGCTTTCCCTTGACTGGAGCGGTCAGTACTGGTGGGTTCTTTAGGTATTGCTTGATTTCGTCCAGTGCGCTTTGGCATTTGCGATCCCAGACGAAAGGGGTCCCCTTCTTCATTAGGTGACTATAGGGGCGGGATTTGCCGGAGAGATTTGCTATGAACTGCCGAATATACGCAAGCTTCTCTTGGAGAGATCACAGTTGCTTGAGAGTTCTTGGCGGAGGCATTTCCATGATCGTCTTGATCTTTGATGGGTCTATTTCGATGCCCTGATGTCGTACGATGAATCCTAGGAATTTGCCGGAGGAGACTCCGCACGCGCATTTGAGAGGGTTCATCTTCAGGTTGTATTTCCGTAGGCGCTGAAACACGATTTTCAGATGCCCCAATGTTCCTCGTGCGATTTTCTCTTAACCACGAGGTCGTCGATATAGCATTCGACGATTTCATGTATGAAGTCATCGAAAATCTTCGTCATGGCCCTCTGATAGGTGGCGCCGGCGTTCTGCAGACCGAAATGCATCACTTTGTAGCAGAATATGCCCAAAGGGGTCCAGAAAGCGGTATGCTTCTGGTCTTCGGGATGCATCTTTATTTGATTGTACCCTGATGAGCCGTCCATGAAGGAGAAAACTTCGTGAGTGGACGTGTTGTCTATCATCAGCTCAGTAACCGGTACGGGAAAGTTATCTTTCGGACAAGCTTTGTTGAGGTCCCGAAAGTCTACGCAGATGCGTACCGTCCCATTCCTCTTCATCACTGGGATGATGTTGGCGATCCAATCAGGGTATTGAACTTCTTGGATGAAGCCGGAGTCGATTAGCTTCTTGACTTCGGCGTTGATACTCATCTCAAGCTCGAGTCGCATTCTTCTTGGCGCCTGTTTGATTGGCTTGACGTCCGTCGATATCGCCAATTTATGCACAGTTATTTCTGGGTCTAATCCCGGCATCTCGGAATAGTTTCATGCGAAGCAGTCTTTATACTGCATGAGCACGTCTTTTAGCGTAGCTACCTATTCTTCGAACATCAGTTCACTGACGAACGTAGGCCTCGGGTCGTTTGCCGTCCCCAAGTTGATTTTCCTTAGGTTGTCCGCAGAAGTATGTATTCCATCTTCCAACTCCTTTGGCGCCGGTGGAAATTCTGAGTTCAACTCATCATCATCATTTTCGAAGCACCAGGGGAGGTCAGCCATATCCTCGCGTACTCCTTCTTCTGACAGCGTTATCATGTGGCAGGTACGAGATCGTTTCCAAGACCGATATTGATCCGGCTCTACTCTCGTTGCATACGTTGCTCTTGGCACATGTATTTATGGTGGGGTTACCCTCCAACTGTCGGATAGAGCGAACTTGCCGAGTTGATATTGGTCCTCGACCCAGTTTTTGAAGGTGAAGCAGTTTTCAAGAGGATGTCCTATCGCTCGGTGATAGGAGCAATAGTCTGGGTGATGAACCTCATCTGCTTGTTCGGGGTGTTTGGACTCCGGGAGCATAATCATTTGATGTTTCATGACAAGATCGAATATGTAACGTTTTAGAAATCGTTATGCGAATTTGTCCGTTTTAGGGTTAAATTGTCGGTATTTTCCGTTTTGACCCGACTGTGTTCAAACGACCATATAGACTTGCCAGCACATAGTTAAGCTAAAATAAAGCTAGAGCACAAGCTTTGGGGGTATATGGGAAGTTTTGGTTCAGATAGAATTTTTCCCAATTTTAATATTATTTTAATACGGTATTCGCATTTTGGGAAATTTCTGTTAAGTGAACTTCTCATCAATTAAGTTTGAGTTAAACTAAAACCTTCTCACATATCTAGATATTTGTTGCGCAAATGGATTTAAGTTTAAAGAAAAAGAAAAGAAAAGGATTTAGATGCATGCATGTGTGCATATGTGTGTATGAATGCATTTAATTGCATTTAATGTTGGTAATTGCTAGGAAATCCCTCACAAAACTCCCACCTCCTCTCTTGGCCGAGATCCCTTCTTTTCCTACTGCCCTTGCTCTTTTCCTTCTCATTTTGCATCAATCCTAACTCAAAAATCCTCAAAATCCTAAAATATATCACAAACATACCAAAAAGTCTTGATTTTTGCTCTTGGATCACTTGGAGCTAGGGAAAGCTTGGATCTTGTAAGAAAGATTGTTAGGTATAACCCATATACTGTTAATTAGAAGTTCTTATGTTGTTTTGCTTGTTGGTTGTAGCGTAGAGCGCTTTTTATATCGATTAGTGCGATATCGGGTTTTTAAGGTCTTTTTAGAGCTTTTATATCTGCTGTGACCTGGAGAAATTAGTGAGTGACCAAACAAAATTATAGAGATGTACTAGTGAACCTGAGACACCACCTGAGACACGAGGACCACCCCACCTGCCGGGGCCGGCGACCCCTATGGTGAATTCCGGCGACGCCAGTTTTGTAGGAGGGTGTTGGGGTTTGGGTTCTGTGGGTAGTTGTCTGGTGTTGGTTTGGGGTGTTTGGTACCGTTTACTTTTTTAGTAAATTCAGTATGCAAAATCTGGGATCGATTACCTATAAACTAGTGTTTTGAGTCCGCGGGTTACGTGTTGCGACACGAATCGTGAGCTTGTGCTGCTGCTGTGTTTTGTGGTATCGTGACGCACGTTAGCCACTAGACGCACACTCGTGAGTTAGTTTAGTGTTGGTGCGTTATTTAATACGTAGTTTTACGTTATATTGATCGATTCTGAGAAGTTCGCATTATTTCTTGTGTTTGTGAAAATATAGCGTCGCAAGCGGGGACTTCGGACGCTGCGAACAAAGGGAAGCAAGTGGTCGGATTTTCATAGCTCGAGACCATCGGTGAGTAGATTTAACATCTACGGGGAAATCGCCCGTATGGCGCTAAGCGTCGGGGCTAGATATGATATGATATTAGCCGTATGTTTATGTGCTTATATAGAGATATTGCATGATTCACATTGCATATAGTTACTTGTTGTGCCTGATACTGTATATATTGTACACCGCACTATTATTGACAGTCCATGTTGCACGAGCACTAATGATATGCTACACACACACTGTCGGTAATTGCCATGATACGCACAACACAAATGCTCATTTATATACCTTGCTATTGGTTAGCGACATTGAAACAGTTATACTTGTGCGACAGCGCATATGACATATAGCATACCTGTATACCTACATGCTTATATATATACCATACTATACCTACATGCTCGCACATATACTTTGCTATTATTACATGATCAGTTTTATAACATATATATCGGTGGAATGGGACGCTGCATATATATGTGTTTTGGATGTGGATTTTGGGAACCGCGAAATATATTTAATGACTTGATGCAGTTAAATAGCGGACTTTTCCCGTGATATGCTCCTATTGATGTTTTATGTTGCATATGTTGTTTTATGTGGATTTACGCATTTGAGATATGTTTTCATGCGATATGGGAATTTCAAGTGTCGATGTTAGGCACTTATATTCCGAGAGATATACGGATTTGGAAAGACCGATAAATGGAATCAAAAGTGTCGAGGTGGGATACTTGGGTTTCGAGGAACGTATGGATATCAGAAAGACCGATACATGGAACACAAGTGTCGAAGTGGGATACTTGGGTTTCGCGGAACGTATGGATACGGTTATTTACGTGTCGATATTAGACACTGGTTTTCATGATGTTTTAGAGTGTCGATGTTTGACACTCAGGTTCTATGAGACTTACAGGATTTGAGGGCCGATCTGAGGGCCGATTTGAGTATTTTGGGATTTGGGTGTTGCTGAGTTACACCGTGTTTTTCCATGCTTATGATTTGTGCATGAGATTATTTATTATCCCGCACTCAGTACTCAGTTGATATACACTTATTCATGTAGATATAGTACCTGGTGGTGTACCTTGATCATGATAGTCGCATATTTTTATTGTCATACTCATGCTACCAGCTTACATGCTATTGATCATTGTTGTTAGTGCATACTTGCGATTTCAGTATGATGTTATTTACTATTCACGAGTTGGCAACTCACCCCCGTTGTGCCATAGTGTTTTGCAGGACTTACTCTCAGTGTAGTCACGGTAGGGCGTCTTATCATCTCTACTTTTGCGGATACCGCTACGTTAGGCAGTGAGGCCTTTGCTTTTAGGTGGGTTTGCGGTTATCTGTTTTTACATTGTATATCTTTTTGGTTGGATCTAGTATTCTCCATCTACCACTGTTTGTATATGACTTAGAGACGACTTGTGAGGATTCTGTGTTGTATTATTGGTGACTTTGGGTGCCGTGCTCGTGGGAGCCGGTTATGTTGGAAAGTTACTTCTTATTGCAGTCTTTCCTTTGTTATTTCTTCGCTTCGGCGTCATATACTTGTTGTGGTGATTGTCTCTGCCGTTGGGTGTGATTTTGCTCCCGTTTGGGATGCTTTATATATTATCTGTGTTGTACCCGTTTTCAGGGCTAGTTTTTACAAAGGAGGTGCTGCTGAAATTTTCAAGAAAAAAAACTAGAGTTAGAGATTTTACTTGTGATTTTGAAAGTGTTAAAACTATGTTTTTCTCCGTTGATCCAGACTTGGGTGGTTTAGATTTCTGGGTTTCGGCTTACTTGAGTTGCGTACGCTTGTAGACGTTACGTAGTTTAAGTGCCGGATACGGGCCAAATTTTGGGTCGTGACAGAATATCTTCCTTGTCTTGTCTTGGGAAAAAGAATATGCTTGACCCATCTTCTTTATAAGAGACGGATCCCGGCTGCGCAATTCTTGATCGCGTGGCTTCTTGGACCTGCTTTGCCGCTGTCGAACGTTTTTTCCGTTCTTTAGCTTGTTTCTACCTCTGCGTCGGGTCTTTTGTATGACGGGCTGGCAACGAAGAGCATCGTCCTTCTCCGCAGCCTGCTGAAGGAGGCGCTGCGTCCTGGCTTTCCCGTAAATGGCCATTTCGCGGTTATGGTCATCCCGGACTTTTTGACCCACTTCCCTTATTAACTTGTCCATCTGTTCTTCGAACGACGGACTTGGCACTTTCATGACGGGACCTCATTTTGGTTCAGGGTTAGCGTCTTCTAACAGAGCATCTCATTCTTCATCAAAGTCATGTATAACTTAGCAACCATGGAATCACTCCCGTTTCTTGGATTGAACATATTCAAGCCCGATCATTTCCATTCTCCCGTTGGGCAATTTTTTTTGAGTTCCAGGGACGTTCCAGATCCTGTTGTAGAACTGAGCCAGTCGAGCAGTCTGTTTGAAGGGTACGCCTTGGCGCCTCAACAGCCTTTTTAATCCTTCCGTGTAGTATCTGGGCAGACGGATGGGCTGGAGGCTGTCAAGTGCAGAATCGGCACCATGCCAGATTTCTTTCTTTACTTTAGTTTCCGTGGATCGATAAAAGAGGATCGCCTTTTCATCTCTTCGCCAGAAGGGATGTAGAACGTCTGCAGTTCCTGCACGCTATAGATATCAAGTGCGTCGAGCTCTTTGTAATGCTCTTGCGGAACCATGGCGATTTGCGAACTCCGTTCATCTCTAGTGAAGGCTTGTATTGATGGTCGAACAGAAAATACTGCATTAACCTCATCTTCAGAGTCGCTGCCGAAGACCAGAATAGGGGTGGACGGTCCCGGCTTGTTGCATTGGGGCGGTCTTGAATAAACTATCTCTTCCTCTTCGTCGGTATCGCTCCCAAAGACCGGAATAGTGGTGATATCTTTCTGCTTATTCTCCGGCTTATGGCATCTTTCTGTGTCTTCAAAGTCTGGCAAGAAGTATTTTGCATCTTCGTACTTTCGGACTTCATTCACGGAGAATGGGTTCAGCTCCCCTGTCACGGTATACTCGAGACCATCCTTGAAATACTTCATACACTGATGTTGTGTAGAAGGGATGATGTTGTACTCGTGTAACCAAGGCCTGCCGAGCAAAGCGTTGTAGCAAGTCTTGGTATCAATGACGTGAAACTTGATGTCAGTGACGAGCAACCCAAAGCGTAACGTCAGTATCACAGACCCGAGCGTCCGTGATGACTGGGAGTCGAACCCGGAGATAGTGATTTTATCCCGGGCGAGGTGTTGAATGCTCATGTAGATTTCTTTTAGCACCCTTACATTTAGGAAGTTGACAGAGGACCCGTTGTCAATTAGGATCTTCCCTATATTGATGTCATGGCAATACCCGGAGACATAGAGGGGACGGTTATGCTCGCACGTCCCGAGGAAGAGGTCCTCGTCGCTGAAGGTGATGTTGGCTGTGTACACTTCTTCCAGCTCGTCCTCATCTTTTCTTCGGCAAGGAAGGCTTGAAACTGCCCAGGGTCCTATAACGCCTTGATCAACGAATCTCTTGCCTCTTTAGATAGCATAAGGGCATCGAGAATGCTTAGCTGCGAGGGTATCTTCCTCAGGTGTGCCAGAACGTTGTAATCCACCTTATTTTTCTTGGGCAGATTCTTGGCTGCCAACTCTTTGACGACTTGATCATCGAGGGCGATATCTTCAGAGGCTTTTTCCTTCCCCTTATCTTTTCTGTTCGATCCTTTGTTTGTGGATCCGAGATTCGTTTCGGGTAGCATACGATTGCGCAGCTGAATGTTCTCGCAGGTCTTCGTCTCTTCTGTTTCAGAGATGGATTCCTTGAAGAGAGGGTTGAGAGCTATTTCTTCATCAGAATCTCTCCCGAAGGTGAGAACTTGCGATCCCTTGCTATCAACCATGTGACAGTTGCTGGCAGTTCTTTTATGCTCATCGGTCGCGCTTCTTTGCTCTCAACGAGTTTTGCGCTTCATCCGCTTGAAATGCTGTCGATGAGCAACGTATCCCTACCACCAATTTTTAAAGGCCATACATTCCTCGGTAAGGTGTGTGATCCTTCGATGGTATAAGCAGTAGTTTGGATGTGCATCTAGTTCGTCAGGGAACGTATTTTCTGAAGTGTCTTCTTTGAAAGGTGGCAACTTCATTCCCATCGACATGGATTTAGCGAATTGCTTCCTTGTCTTAAACCTGGTTTTGCTGACGGCAGAAGTGCTTCTATCCGGTTGGGGTAATCTATGGCTTCTCAATACCGGAGCCTCTTCAACGTGATGCCGACACTTGGCCCTCTCGTATATGGCTGTTTCCCGCTCTCTGTCAGCTTTGCTTTTCTGAAGAGCTTCATTTAGCAGCCTGTCAATCAATTCGTCTGATGGCTCCAGGGATTTTGGTTCCAGTTCTAGATCTGCCCCCAGTCTCTCTGTATCAGGAGCTTCTTCACCATTTATTGACGAGTGAGAGATCATGTGGCAGCTCGCCACATAGTTCTCAGATTCATCTGACGAGTCTACTCCCCCATCATTGTCATCATCTCCGTCCTCAAGGATGTGGTTGAGAAACTCTTGGAGCGTGACCGGGGTTCGCGCCTTCTGGTTATATTCTTCCAGTGCGTCAATGTGTCTTTGCAGGTCCGTGCGCTTGTCATCAGGCTTCACGGGCATTTTGGTCTTCTTATTCCTTTTCGAAGACTTTGACGAACGGGCATGGGCGTTTGACTATCACTACCAATTCTTGGCGTCGGGCGCGTCTTCAGCATTCCCTCGATGACCTCGGATTCCAGCGGAATTTTCCACCTGATCGCCGGGCATGTTTAGAGATCCTTTAGCATTCTTTTTGTTTTGGATGAAAGAGCGACCTCCCATGGAGCTTCTTTTTATAAAAGAGCACGATGCCCCCGGCGTGTCCACCCTTTTAAGAGTGTGCGGCTGGGGCAGGTTTACTTTCCGATTTTCGGACAGCGTGAATTTTCCCTGTTGGTATTGGTCCTCAATCCAGTTTTTGAAGACGAAGCAATCTTCGATTGGATGGCCCTTTATTCGATGGTAGGGACAATAGTTGGGACTGTTGACGTCACCGGGCTGCAGTGGGCGTTTTGGATCCGGCAAGGTGATGGGCCTGTTGCACACCGCCAGCTCGAACAGTCTCCTCGTTTTATCCTTGGGAAACGAATAAGGGCGCTTCAGCTTCTCATTAAAGAATCGTTGTCTGTCGTCTTGGCGATCAGTTGGTTTTGGACCACCGGTATGCTGCTGAGCATTGGCGACAAAGGTCGCTTTCCCTTTCCCCTTTTCATTCCGAGGCTCCATCTTCGAAGAAGACTGTCTATGACCTATCTGATCCATTTGGGCCAGCTTGTCAATCAAGGCCTGGAAGGTAGTCGGCTTGAAAAACATTATGAACTGGGATATGGTCGCCTGCGGATCAAGAGTTCCCATAAACATGCCCACCGCAGGAGCTTCTTCGATGCGTTGTTCGCATTTCGACCATAGATTCCGCCACCGTATCGCGTACTGGACCCATGTTTCGCCTGGCTTCACCCTGGCGTTAATTATTGCGGTGATCGAGGTGCGCTCGCTAGCGCTTGCGAATCTCTGTGTAAATAGTAGCTCCATTTCTGCAAATGTCTTGACAGAGTCATTCGGGAGTTCAGAATACCACTCGAATGCTGTCTCCGACAAGCTGCCAACGAATTGGCGAAGCAGTAGCTTATCGTCACCTCCGGTGTTACCGCACAAGGCCCTGAATTGAGCAACGTGCTGGTGTGGATTCCCCATCCCCTTATATACATAGAATTTAGGGATCGTATATCTCAGCGGGTACTTTATTTGGTCATACCAACCCAGATAGGGTCGTCCAGTCTTAACAATTTGGTCGTCCGCTTCGCTCGCCTGATAGGCTCGTATCTGTTGAGCTATATAATCATCGAGTGCAACTTTCGAGATTGTTTCCTCCTTTGCCGCTGAAGAGGCCGGAAGGGGGTTTGATGTCTCCCCTCTATCGTCTTCAAGGATTATTGGAGGGTCTTCAGCTGGAGGATTCGGCTGTATCATCATCCTGACCATATCTTGGAATAGTAGCGCCATTTGTTTTATGTTAGCCGCTTGTTCCGCGGCCTCTTTGTCCTTCTTTTCAAGCATTCTTCGAAGGAATTCGGCATCAGTTTCCTATTCTCGGCGCTGCTCCGACGATGTCTCCGGACTCGCTTTTGGCCCGGTGAGTGCAGCCATAGTTGTCAGCATCTCCTGGAGCTTTTGCTGTTGTTGCTCCTGAGCCTTTGTCACTGATCTGGTGAAAGTTCGATGGCCCATGGAGATACGGCTATCCTCTTTCCGGGATGCTGTATAAACAGTGTGCACCACCGTGCCCCCAGACTTGGGGCGTTTTGGTTCAATGCCCTTTAGATTCGTCGCAGACACGGGGATTTTCTCCGGCCTTCTTCTTTTGTGAGCGGTCGAAGTTGAGGGGGCCGTTGCAGCGGGCACCCAAGTAGACGACACCTTCTGTGGTACAATAAGGTGGTCCTTCTCTTGCCGAACTTTCATCTTCTTTGGTCGGCGGGAGTAGTCTTGGTTGATCACCGAGTCTTGGACCTGTCGCCAGACCTTGTGAATTTTAGAGGACAGCCGCTGAGGGGGCTGATCCAGCTTTGTCTTTGTAGCGTTCTCCACAGGTGGAAGAGATCTTTTCAGCACGACAGTCGGAGAGTTCTTGCGGACTCTTCTGAGTGGTTCAAAGCTGTTCATAGTTGGAACAACAGTATCAACTTTCACCGTTGGAGCTGGCGGAGTCAGTCCAGAAGGGGAATTGCCCCAGCTTTCCTCACTCGGTGCCAGTGGCGATTTCGAGCATGCCTTGCAGACGGTATTGATTCGGCTATGGGGGTGGCTCCCTCATCCCCCTGTCCTGGTGAAGGGTTGCCGTTGGTGCCAGCCTATTGAAAACTGACGTCCGTTGAGTGGGGATGGCCAACCTGTCGAATGCAGACTTCCGAGCAGGGGAAGCAGCCTTGGTGACTTTGCCTGAAGCGGGAGTTAGAGCGGATAGTCTAGCGAAGACTGATCCCTTAGCAGGAGAAGCCTCTCTGATGACTTCGTTTACTGGAGCAGGGATGGCTATCCGTTTTGGGATAACCCCCTCAGGTTTCACGGGCTTCTTCACGGGCCCATTGGAGTTTTGGCCCAGCCGGTTAAAGACTGAGGCGTTGGATTTGGGTGGCCCATTGAGAGGGGCCGCAGTAGTCGTAAGCCGATCAAAGACCGACTTCTTCGGAGCTTCTTGCGACGGCAGTGGGGCGTTGAAGCTCATGGGTGGGAGCATGGTCCCAAAGAACAGTCCAGTGGTGGCTTGCGTCACCTGTTCCACTGGCATCTTGAAAATGGAGGCTGCTAGAGGCCCATAAGTCACTCCTCTAGCAAGGACAGAGTGGGAGTTGATGCAGTTGTTGCAGTTTGTGCAGTTGAAAGCCATTGATCTTCTGTTTTTTGAACGGAGCAAGACACCAAATCTTAGTACCTCGAATCCAGGGGCAACCATAGCAAACCGCGATTCGTTCGCGAAACACGACACACGAAGTGTGGAGTGGAAAGAGGAAAAGGTCCCACAGGGTGTGCCAGAATCTGTTCTCCACCGAAAGCCAGGAAGACAAAAGTCTTGCCTGAATTTGGGGGCAGATGCTATTTGGTTTTATCCGTCCACCTCTCCGATGATGCCAAGTTGATTTATAGCACCATGTATCGGAGGTTTAGACGGATGCAGCCATTGTAGCAGACTTCGTCAGATTCCCCCTCATTGTGAGGGGTTTTTTGATTGTGGGGACGCTCTTCCCTGTAGGCGCAAGCTCCTGCAGTTAATTACGCTACCGTCGCGGTAACAACTTTCTCCTTCTCCAGATGGTCACTTCGTGTCGTGTGTGTTTATTTTATTTTTGGTTGCCCGTGGATTGTATACGGAGACTAATTTATGTTGTCGCCCGTAGGGCGTGGATTAGTCAAAATCCGTATTTTCTTAAATTTGGGTTTGGGTTGGGTTTAAGGATCGTTAATCTTATTTTAGATTAAGATCAACTTAAACGTTTGTTGAGGACACGTTAGTCTAATCTTAAACTAAGATCTACTCAACATGATTTGATGATAATTTAGATCCAACGAAAGAGCATTTGGGCTCTATCGTTCTAGTTAAGGGACATTGTGGTCCATTGGGTTTAAGTACATCATAGTCCATGAGTTTAAGGACCTCATAGTCCATAAGGTTTAGAGACATAATGTCACGCCCCGCTTCCCAAAGTACGCTAAGATGGGCACGTGACATAGCCAACCATGCTACCTGTGGGTAGGAAAAATCCTTCCACAGTCACATTATGGCTGTAGAGATATCAAGAACAGGAAAGTAAACTAACTATCTAGTACATGTCCATAAGCCAGAGTAAAAGAGTCAAGAACTAACAATATGCGGAAGCCAAAAGATACAATAAAAGAAACACCTGAAAATGAAACTACATACCGACAGGAACTTCACCGCTCATCTAACAGCGGCAATACTCCTGATCAGTCTGCAACAAGGTAGAAAAATCTGGGCCATACAAAACCCAGACGTCAGTGCGTCATAACATCAAGCAATAAAAATATAAACAGGGTAACAGGCAATGCAAGTAGAATCATGAATGAAAAGCATATGTAACAGTAATAGGAATCAGGGCGGTGAAGGGTACTGTGCAGTGAGTAAACTAAACTGTTCTATTGGGTTTCTACTCTAGAGTCTTTGAAATCAATATGATGAATCATCGATGTAACTCAATAGTATCCCGTGCATGCCCGGGACCACGGTCTACAGACTCTCGGGCTGAAACCGAGACGTGCCGCTAGGCAGTAAAAGATAGCAGGTACAGACGAGTGATGTCAGCATCATCACTCCGGGGCTGGCCTAGCCCGTAAGACTGATCAGAATATGTATCGAACTGTTGAGTTACAAGTCATGTTTCATCATTGATTTCCCCATACCCCCAAATTATATATGTCAAGTCAGGTATTCAGTAATCAAGAACTAATGCCAACACAGGATCAGGTAAGAGCATGTTTGTCTGGATAGACAACAGGAATGGTCCGTGAGGACTACATGTCAGGTTTGTTGGCATTAGACACAAGATCAGGTAACGGGTAAATCCATGGTACATCAGTTCAAGTCAAGTAATGTATATAGGTGTCATGTCATGTCAAGAGTGTACGGTACCATATCAGGTCGAGTAATATGTGTAGCAAGTCACGTCAGGGTGTGCAAGATGTCATGTGGGTGCTCATAATCAAACTAACATAAACAAGATTATAAATGAACAAGCATGAGTACTATCAGAGCAATAAACTAGATCAGGTAGGTTGATAAGCAGATAAGTACATATTACATGATATCGATGCACAGTTATCATTTTGTGTTAAGGGATAGTTGCACATTACTTAACTATAGTATACCAAGATGGATGTTAAAATCATGTTAATATGTATTAAGATGTCTAGAGATGCAATGATATGTATAATAGGTTCAACAGGTGCAATTGTAACTAAAACAGGTTAAAGATGCACACGTGTGTCCAATAGAGTAAACTATAGAAAGGGTACCATAGACTATGTAAATATTTATTATGTGATTTATCATACAGATGTGGTTACCAGGTGTAGTACACTAAATGCAACGGTTGCAATTCAAGTTCTGAATTTAAAGATATAAACGGAATATCGAACGGCTAAATTGAAATAGGTGACTATGGATTCAATCTATAAGTCTAATATTCAATAAATAGTTATAAACTCATAAGATAGCATGTAGCAAGATTAATTTGCCTGGACGGATCAAGAACATGAATACGAAACGTCTCACGTCGGCGGAGCACGTCGCGACGCGCGCACGGTACATGAAACAGATCCAAACCACGCACAGCGTGATCACACGGGTCAGGTACGCTTGCTGGGTCGTCGGGATCGTCGACGTCGTCACGACTCCGGCGGACTACAGAAAACTTTACCGAAAGAAAAGAGAAGAAAGAAAGAATGAAAGAGAAGAAGGGAAGGATGAGAGAGAGATGAGGCTCACTGTGGTTAAGCGCTCTGGGTTCAGAGGAGATGGCACTGGGGTGAAGTCGATGATAGTCAGTCGAGGGTTTTCCGGCGAGGTTTCACGGCGAGACGGTTGCAGTTTCTGTGCAGGGGGAGTCTCGGGTGTAGGGGAATGGTTGTGACGAAGCTTGGTGCAGGAGAGAGGAGAGAGGTGGTGGTGATGGGGTGAGGCCGACGGCGAGGGATCGCCGGCAAGGATCGACAGTAAGGCAGTGGGTACTAGGCTGAGGTCGGGTGATTGGGTTTGAGTTGTAGGGAAGGAAAGGAGGGAAGGAAGGAGGTAAGGAGAAGAGGAGAAGAAGGCAGCGACGAAGAAGAGAGGTCGTCGGGAATGAGGGGATGATGGCGAGGCTAGGTCGAAAGCTAGGGTTGGGGTTTCTCGGTGTGCAGGATGGCTCGGTTGGTGCAGAGTCTGGGGTTTCCTTGGGTCGTGGTGATGGGAAGAGGCGGAGGAAGAAAGGAGGAGGTCGAAGAGCGTAGTTGCCGGCGGTGGAGACGAGGGTGGTGGTTGCTCGGGGTTCTTGGGTTATCCTCGGGAGTGTGCAGGGTAGAGACTCCGGAAGAAGGAGAGAAAGAGAATAAGATGGTGATGAAGGCGATGAGGAGGCGAGGCTAATGTCGACGAGGGCTGAGGAGCGGGTAAAAAGTAGAGTCAGGGTTTTTCTTTGGTGGTTCACTCGTGGCGAGGAAGCATGGGATGTTAAAAGAAGCAGCGAAGAAGAAGAAGTCACAGAGGGAGGTGACGAGATGCGATGCGCGGTGACGGGAATCGAGGAATACACAGTATTCGCGAGAGGTGAGAGAGTGGGTGCGAGAGGAGAGAGAAAGGGGAGAGAGAGAGAGGGTTCGTCGCAGAGAGAGAAAGAGAAAGGGATAGGAGAGAGAGGGAGAGACGGTGGGGCCCGGTACTAAACGAAAGGTTTCCTGATTGGTTAGAAGAAATATATGAGGAAAGATATAAGAGAAAGAAAGATTTGTGGAGAAAGAGGAAGAGAGAGACATGGGCCCAGGAGAATAAAAGAAGGGTCCTGATTGGTTAAGAGGAAAAAATAGGGGAAAGATATAAGAGAACCTCAGCGCAGTTATAAAAGATTTTAAAATCGTTTTAAGATATATAATAAACTGAAAAGATATTTAGATATAAATTTTAAAACTCAAACAATTGAATTTTAGCGGGAAGTAAAACATTTCAGAAAAGCGCCCGGGTCGGGCCCAAAATCTTGAATTTGAAACATGAAAATTATTGGCAATTTCCAAAAATTAAAATGAAGGATTTTGTAACAGAAAAGCATACTCCCAAGGACGGATGCACGCACGTGCGCGTAGCCATCCAAACACGTCCGTTTCACTGAATGGGACGAGAACGAGATGCGCGGATACTGCCACGGGGTTAGGGGTATCCAGCAGGCCAGGCACTGTAATTTTAATTTATTTTACGCGATTTAAATTGTTATATGCAAAAAGATGCGATGCTAGATAAAATACCAGTATGCAATAAACATGAGATGCACGTGTCCATGCAACAAGTCAAGCTAATCTATAAATAAAAATTAAACAGGTTCAAGCGGGCGGGTCGGGTTGAATGCAAAGTAAAATGTTAAAAAAATACCATACGCACCCACAATACGTTAAATCAAGAATACCATGAATAACGAACTACGAGAACTGGAATTGGTCTAAATGAACTCGGGTGTTACATTATACCCAACTACAAAAGAATTTCGTCCTCGAAATTCCAAGAACAAGAAAGGATAAACAATCAAGAAACTACAAGAATAGATGTGGAAACTTCGGACTTCATCTTCTCGTTCCCCAAGTTAATTCTCCATGTGATCGATTACTCCAAGAAACAAGCACGAGAGGGATAACTCTGTTCAAGAATCTTTTCTCTTCGATCCAAAATTTACATCGGTCGTTCCTCAAAGGTTAAATCTTCTCGTACATTCTGCTCCGAAAGATCCAATACATGTATTTTATCTCGAGCATACCCACGGGGTTGAGATACAAGAAATACGTCACGAACATTCTCCAATGATTGCGGTAACACCAAACGATAAACCATTCTTCCAATCATGCTCCAAAATCTCGAAAGGTCCAACAAATCGAGGACTAAACTTTCCTCGACTTCCGAAACGAATCACCCCTCCAGTTGGTGATACCTTCAAGAACACCAAACTACCAATGGCGAACTGTAGAGGTCTTCTTGACGTATCTGCCCAATTCTTCTGTCTGTCTTGAGCTGCTTTCATATGATTCAAATAGCGCTAACTTTCTCAACTGTCTGCATAACCAAATCTGGTCCCAACAATCTTCGTTCACTGACACTGTCCCATCAAACAGGTGAACGGCATTGCGACTATACAAAGCTTCAAATGGAGCCATCTGAATAGTTGCCTGGAAACTACTGTTGTAAGAAAACTTCACCAATTGTAGATGATCCTTCCATGAACCCTTGAACTCCAACATGTAAGCTCTCAACATGTCTTCAAGAGTTTGGATCTCTCTCTCCGACTGGCCATCTTTTAGAGGGCGATAAGCTGTGCAAAACTTCAATCGAGTCCCCAAACTTCTCTGTATGCTCCTCCAAAAGTGTTTTAAGAAACGAGTGTCACGATCGGACACGATGCTTACCGACATTCCACGCAATCCTGCAATTCCCCCGCTCGTACCGTTCTGCCAAAACTTCTGTTGATTGACCAACTCAAAAGGGATGAATGAGCTGCCTAGGTCAAACCGTCAACGATCACCCAACTACACTGTTGCCTTTCGGACTCCTTGGTAGAGCCGTCACGCAAACCATGGTTATATGTTCCCACTTCCATTGAGGAATCGGAAGTGGTTGCAATAAACCAGCAACCTTTTGATGTTCAACCTTACTTGCTGACACACCAAGCACTTTGCCACAAAGCGAGCAATCTCCCGTTTCAAACCGTCCTACCAGAAATGCTGTCGTAAGTCTCGGTACATTCTCGTGTCTCCTGGATGTCCGGAATAAGCTGAATTGTGTGCCTCCTCCATAAGCTCTTCGCGAATATCTCCCTTTGGCACACACAAACGGCTACCAAATCTCAACGAACCATCTTCGTGGATCAATAATTCTGTTCGTAGTCCGGCTTCATCCTGTTCTCGAAATTTCTGCAATCTTAGGTCCTGCAATTCTCACTACTTCAATATCTTCGATCAACAATGACTATACTTGCAACTGCATCAACTGTCTCAAAGAATGTGGTAGCACAGCCTCCAAATAGAATCTCCGAAAATCTTCAATAAGTTCCTTTAGTGCAGTCAACATCTGAATTGCTGGCAGCCGACTAAGCGCATCCGGTACAACATTAACTTTCCCGGATGGTACTCAAGATCAAGATCGTAGTTAGCCATCAGCTTCAACCATCTTCACTGTCACACAATTAGCTCCTTCTGAGCGAACACGTACTTTAAGCTTTTATGATCAGTGAATATTTCGACCCCTTTCGCCCAATAAGTAGTGTCTCCAAAACTTCAAGCGAAAAAAAATCCCAGCCGCATGCTCCAAGTCATGAGTTGAGTAATTCTTCTCATGGGCCTTCAACTGTCTCTGTTGGAGATAGTGCCCTCAGAGTCAATTATTGGATCACAGGCACGTGATTGCAATGATTGAGGGAGGACCTATCCCGGTATGACAGTCTTACTCGAGATGATAGTCTGCTATCTGGTTTACCTTTATCATCGTGTACTGCTTTAGGTGACCTAACAGGTCGCTATTGCACGTTGATAGAGCCCCTAGGATTCTTGCTTGACTGCCGGCAATATGAGGGCGATCATATACGTGAGAGCTGGGGTCTACAAGCATATCCTTAAAAGTCCCTAGTCGTGGGAGTTTCGAGACAGGGCATCGATTCTCCAGAGTAGACTAGTGTATACAGTCGAGACCCCGACGAGGGGCGGTGGCCGGTCTCACAAGCCACTGGTGTCAGTTGGATCACCTAAGATGTATACAGGTGCTCATTGGGTTATGAGTACACCGGACAGGACTCGCCGGGAACATGCTAGTTGGTCTTATACCTGACGTCAGATAGCAGTTCCCAGGTGACATGTGTACAGGTTAGTTCATTGACCTGGGGATCGTCATTTGTCTCGTGTGAGTTCCCACTGTGCTTTGATTACTACCCTACCACGGCTCAAAGGAGTCGTGCAAACAGGTTTTAGTTGGGTACAGTCCCGAGCCACATGGAGGCAGTGAGCGGATCTTCGGGGGTTCGTCTCTCCCGGTATTGGGGGTGAGGTCGCGCTGTGTCTAGGAGAGCCATTACACGAAGTCCTTGGCCAAGGCAGGAGATTTACTGGTAGGTATTCCAGTAGTATCTCAGGGTGTTCTGGGCTACACTCCGACACGACTTGTACCGTTTTTGGGGGTCTGACTTTTACCCACCCCCTAGGCCCGACATGCGATGCTCATAGACGAACGGACCGGACTGTACGGATATTGTTACTGACAGGCTCAGTAGGGTGTCAGGATGAGTTCGCTCATCGACGTCCCTTTTGGTCAATAGCTGGTAGCCCGTTACGTATTGGCTTATACCTCTGACGAGCTAGTGGTTAAATCCACAGCCATAGTATTGACGAGTCTTTAGAGTCCACCACACACTTACAGTTACTCAAGCTTTCGGGCGAAACGCTGTAGAGGCCGTATGGAGATATGGCAGGGTCCGATCAGATACGTGCGGTATTGCACGGATCAGGATCGGACGGTTTGTACTAGTGGCCGTATGGATATATGGCAGGGTTCGATCAGATACGTGCGGTATTGCACGGATCAGGATCGGACGGATATTACTAGCCGGTTTTGGTTTAAGCCGGATCCTAGTTTAGTACAGTGTAGATTTTGTCTCTTTGCATTTGTATCCGGACGGAATACAGATGCGGGTGTGTATGCACAGTATCGGGGTTTTCCTGTAATTAATTACGGGACCAGTTTTCTGGAGTTGCCAGTTTGCTTTCCGTTCCGGCCGGTGTTCGTTTGTTCTTTCCCGGCCGGACTTTTCCGATGGAGGGGGTTATTTGCAATTGTGCAAATAACATTTGTGGAGGGGGTTTCTTGCTATTGTATTGATTATGATATCTTTCATCCATGCTTTTGCATTAATGAGATTTGATGTGATTAAGGTGTAAGCATGGTTGATGTTTTCTTGTCTTTGGATATGGTCACCTTCTCTCTCTCCTACACTCACCTCCCTCTTGATTTTGTTTCATATCCCTCCACCATTTCCATTTTGATTGGGCCGGCCACAAATTTAGAGGAGGAGAGAAAATGAGAGGTTTCATTTTTGGTGAAAGAAATTAATCATCCATCTCATTTTCATTGCTACAAAAATCCCCAAGTTCATATCTTGTTGATTCCTCCATCAAGGCAACATAACCCCAAAGAGACAAGCTTCATCTACGCTACATTCTACAGCACTTCTTGGGCATGTCGACTTGCCAGCTTCATGCCCGAGTTGCCTCGGTATAGAGGCGGGAGCCCGTAAAAGATGCAGGCGATGTGGTGCCCTTCCGGCAAGGAGGCGACGACCGGAGTTTCCGCGGGAGATCGGGACGATGACGAGAAGACCGGAGAACTCGGATCACTCGGTATATCTCTTCCCTATCTTGTTAGTTAGCTAGGACAAGTTTAATGGCCCGATCCGGGGTTTAGTGCGTGGTGGTGCCGGTTTGCAAAGTTCGCAAAATTAAAGTTTATCACCGTTTCTGCATTTGGCCGTCGGATTGACGACCGGGGCGCCGCCGTGCACTTACAGTGGTATCAGAGCCTCGCCATTAACTTCGTCTAGCTTCGTTTTGTGTGTTTTGCATTTCCGATCGGCCAAAATTCCAAAACTTGCATTTTAGTTCACATCAGTTTTCTGTTGAAATTTTTTGGTCTCGAAAAATTTTTCAGGTTGTCTCAGAATGATGTGCAGGGAGTTCTAAGAACTCTGGGAAAATTCGAGACAATGATCCCTCAGCTCGAGCGCGGAACCGCGGCAAAACCCCCCTTGTTGCCGCGGTTCCGCCGCAGGTTGGTGGGATCAATGCTTCGAAATTCTCCAGTGGGCTTCTGGACTGTAATTAGGGGTTTTGGAATATTAAAATTGGGCCCATAATTTCTGTGAGTGCTACAGTATTGCTTGGGGGCCCACTTGTTAATTTTTGATCGATCGGATATTTTAAACACATTATTTCACAGTATTTACATTATATCTGCGACCGTGAATGTCACTCGATCGGTAAATCCGGTCTAACTGCTATAGCCCGGTTAGACGGATTTGCGAACGTGACTTTCACGTTGATGTTCTGTGTTTTGCTGTGATGTTGCGGATCGGTCGTGGAGGATAGCCTGGATGCAATGCTAGTACAATTTCTGTTGTATTATGTACATTTGTTGTTGCGGGGCGAGCATCCGACATGTGGACTGCCGTCACTGCCTGTTTGTATTATTCTTTTGGGGCACGACCTGGTTGCGGTCGATGTACCCGTTGTATGTATATTTTACTTTCTGTACTAGGGTTACCCCGCGGAGGGGTGCACGGATAGCCGGGTTCTAGAGGGCAACGGGCCCGCATCTCAGGGCATTGAGACGGAAGGGGCTTCAGTCTGGAATTGGCGGGCTATTCGCCGCACTCGTAGGGGGTACAGGTTGACCCAGGAGGGGTGCCCAAGTTACCGGATTCCGTGAAGTGCTGGGTGGTCCATTCACGGTGTTGAAGGGGGCTGCCTCGCTTCAGGTTTTGGCGGGTGACTTGCCGCGCCCGTAGGGGTCTAGGATTTCATTGCACAGGCTATCCACACGACCAGGGGAACGTCGGGTTTCAGTAGTGGCTCTGTGAAACCCGGGGATCCCAGATATCTGTATTGTTCTGTGATGCTGTATATTTCTGTGATGTTGCATTTTATTCACGCCTTGAGCGAAATACTATATATTGGTTTATATATTAGTAGATGTTGTATATGTTTTTCATCCGCGCTAGTCCAGTCCCCGCTCTGCCGTTAGTTAGCTAACCTAACGGGTGATGACGGGACCCAGTGGCGAATGCGGATGGCATATACGTACGTCAGTATATTTTCGTTCTTTGTGGTGTGATCATTTGATGGGACTGCATTGATTCGGATCAATGCAAGTTAAAACAAACCTAATCTGATGTTGTTGGAACACTTTTCAAAAAGCTGTTATTGCAAGGACGTTCACTTTTGTTTTGCATCGTGGTATTCATTTGGAATATCCTGCTCCTCAGTCGACGAGGCAAGGGCCGAGATTCCTTCACCGGGAGTGACCCCTTGGACAAAAGTTTGCGTTAGGGCAGTAACTTCACTATAGCCGTTTACTTTTGCTTTGCATCGTGGTATTCAGTTGGAATATCCTGCACCCCATTCTACGGGGAAAGAGCCGAGATCCCTTCACCGGGAGTGACCTCTTTAGTAAAGGTTTTCGTCACTATATTTTCTAAAAAGCCATCCGTTCCTTCAACGATATCAAGTTCATTACGTTAAAGGTTTTCGCCAGAAACCATTCGTAGCCCTCCGTCGTTTCATATGGGTAGTCAATAGTATTCAAGCTGTGTTTGTTGGCCAAAGTCAAGGCACAGTGTTTGGTAGCTGTTGGTTATTCATATGCAGCATAGATAGATGCGTTGGTTTGGGGCAGTCGTATAGCTTTGTTGGCCAAAGTCAAGGGCTTGTACGGATGGGCTCAAATTAACCTGGAGAATGACGGGCAGAACTTGACATGTGACTTATGATTTGTTGGCCAAAGTCAAGGTCATAAGAGCATGGGGTAAAAATCCACATCGGGAGTTTCAAAAGAACTGAAACTTGCCAGATATGCGCATACCTTCTGGAGTGTGATAGCGTGAGCGGATTCCGTCACGTTATCATGCAATGATAGTTGGATCCCGATTCCCACTGATGAGTTAGTTTACTCCTCGGGTGACCCCGACTAATTCTTCTTTCAGGTTTGGAGGAGAATTTGAGGTACAGTGGGAGGTTTCCAGATTAGATAAATTGGTAACCATTCTGATCTAGGTTAGAGTGCACGCTGAGTGTTTCTTTTCTCTCTCTCTCTGGCAGCGACCATTGACCCGACCCTAAGACTATGACTCAGTGACCAAGTTGACCGAACCTTCTTTACACTGGCTTTTGGATTGTCAGAGTTGCAGACCTCATTGCACTCCTACTTTTACCCTTTTCTCCAGGACACCCCGTATTACTACGAACGTCCACTTCCATTGGACAAAACCATCGTATGGTTAGATACGAACTCGAAGGAATTTATTCGAGGATGGTTTCCGGTTTTGGAGAAAACGGATAGGATTATTCAGTTGTCTTTTCCTTTTACCTTCTCTCAAGTTGTGAGTACTCCTTGGTTTAGGAGATAGTACATCTATTATGCAAATTGGATAGTCTTCTTCCAAACCTTAGGCTGGTGCCGACCGGTAGGGAATGAGGAAAACCAATTAGCATAACGATGGTGTGCAGAAGGTATTAAGATTAAGACAAAGCAAGGGATTAGTAAGAGGGCAAAGTAAATTGCAACTGATATTCACGACCAAACCAAGTATTTCTTCGCCAATCCTGAATCACCTTTGTATTTCTCCAGGACACTCCGTATCACTATGAAGATCCACAGTTTATTGGATACTCCATCGTATGGTTATATACGAACTCGAAAGGAACTTGTTTCAGTTCGGGGATGGATTATGGTCCAGGAGAAATAGGAATAAGGTTTATTCGGTTGTCTTTTATCTTCACCTTCTCTCGCATTGCGAGTGCTCCTAGGACTAGGACAGTACACCTATTATGCTTATTGGATAGTCTTCTTCCAAACCATAGGCTGGTGCCGAACGGTAGGGAAGGAAGAAAACCATTTGGCCTAAGGGGTGTGCAGAAGGTAATGACTAAAGACATATAAAGGGATTTGGAGAGGTGGCAAAGAATTATACGGTTATAGTTGTGAATCTGGATAATGGTAGAGGCATTACTAGGAATACCAGGATACCCCATCGAAACATTTCAATGTTTCAGTTCAACTGTGTACTGTTAAAAGAAAACTGATTTCCCGATTAGACACTTGCTCCAGGGTATGTATTTACCAGGTTTGATTCTCACATCTGTATGGTTTTACAGATGATGGGTGGGAGTAAGTTATTGGGAATTGGGTGATCATCCTCATTATATCGGGATTCGTTGTAATCGGTGATATTTGAGGAGATCACCTGGGCTGTTTGCCGGTCGGCAAATGTTTGGTTTTGAATATCCGCTGTTGCGCACCAATTTCAAATTGATATATCTGTACGTCTATTTTCATAGAGTGAGATATACCTTTTGATATTATGTCGATGACATTTACCTATATCAGTGGATGGTTAGGTAAGGAGCATTAAACAGCGGTGTAATTCTTCTTAACCATAAAGTACAGTTTTCAACCTACGACACACAGTGAAAGAGTTGTTAGACTCAGCGGACTTATACAGAGTATTGTATGTTGTCCAGTGTCCATTAGGACAGAGGGGTTGGTCCTCATACTATATTCTGTTTACTTTTAACTTCTCTAGTTCTTAGACATGTGTTTCGTAGAAACACAGGGTCTAAGTTTTGAGGAGTTATAGGTATTTGAATAGAGTAGAGAACCAGGTGTAGCAAGTATCGGGATTCTTCAAAGTGATCGAAGATGTAGATACTTGCGTATGGTATTCAGTAATGATAAAGAGAAATTGCTTCTCTTTCAGGTTACTCATAATTGGAAGTGTTCCTAAGTTGAGTAACGCTGATCGGCCTCCTTCCATTTAGTTGACATGCACTGGAGACAGCTGCATGATTTGAATCTGGTTCAATTAAATCAGTGCCTCTGGTTCTATATTGGATATAGTACAGTTCAAATCTTAACATTGTTAAGGTACGGGGAGTTGTCCGGCTTATGATTAAAACCATACTCTGGATAACTTAAGGCACGTTTCTGTAATGGCTGTTTGTGGGTTGACCCAGGCTATGACGAGGGTTGATTTTCTACCATCTGGGAGATCAATAGTAATATTGTTCTAGACTCGCCACAGTTTTAATAAAAATGGATTTTTTCAAAAACAGTAGTGGGAGTATGGTAGAACTGGAAGTGATTCCAGAACCGCAAACGATTACTGAAGATTTGATAAGGAACCTAAAGATTCAATCTGATTTGACATTCCATTGGCCACTCCGCAAATACGGTGGGTAACTTCAGGCACGCGAGAGGTACTCCGGTAGCCTCAAGGACGGTGACAGGGAAGTTCTTGTTTACCCACACTTGCCATTGCTGTTGTTCCAGGCTGCGAGACCCGGCAGGAGGATGAATATAGCGTCGTTCTAAACTAGCTTTAGAAGTGCACGTCTATATGACTCTGCCAGAGGGTTGTCGTAGTCAGTGGGAGCAGCGGAAGCATTGGTGGATATCAGGCTTATGTCTATTTATAGACTAAAGCAGATATAGCGGAGATAGATCATCTATTTCTGATGTGACAGTCATGGGTTTGACGTTATCAGAATAAGGGATGGATCTGTTGAGAAGGTAGTAGGGTGTGATATCCGGGTTTTGGATGACATACACAAAGTAGGAAGTGACATTCCTATACTACGATCGGTTATACTTTGGTCGTCACACAGTGGTTTCTCCACAAGGGAATTGGACATTATATCAGACATACTGGTTACTAGATCTATGGTTTTAGATCTAGATTTGGATGGTTTCCCAATCAGGGTACTTTGACAGCGTTCTAAGAGTATTTAGAATGGACGACTCCTGGCACGGTAGTGTACCTGCAGGTGATGGAGTCACCCTCTCTAAAGGTGTCTTATAGACTAAAGTAGAGAGGGATGTGCATGATTGACAGATCACTTGCTTAGGCAATTGAGTCAATCATGAGATGTCAAGTACCACATCAGATGTTGTTCTTGCAGTAGGTGCAATAAATTGATATTGATCCAATCCTGGAGAAACAGTCGGAAGCAGCTTTAGAACACAAGTGGATGTTCTAGGGATATGATAACGACAGCCTCATTTGGGAGACAGTTATCATTCCAGGCTTCCAAGGTGACATGGACGACAAGGAGGTTGTCAGAGTTATAGTTTTCCTTCTGACGAGGGGCAGTATTTTGGACAGGTGGTCCAAAGAAAATACTGAGGGTGGCATGGCGCAGGATACTGATTAAGTTCAGTTGACGATACAGTCGAAGAAGTTTGGATTTGAAGTTCATTTATGAGCTAGGTCCCATCAGACATCCAGACATTCTAAGACAGGTATTGCTCATTTCGGGAGATGGCTTTCTCCGCGAACTTGAGATATAGAGAGACATAGAAAGAAACATCAAGGCGGATCCACTCGCTGAGGCTATTCCTCGAACGCAAGAGTTTCGCAAACAGGCTTTGTGAGACTGACTAGTAGAGGAGTTGGGTGTTCGGTATCACACGGGCTGTGAGTATGCGACATCGCAATAATTAGCCTTGAGTGCAAGTGGGAGATTGTTGGAGATAGTGCCCTCAGAGTCAATTATTGGATCACAGGCACGTGATTGCAATGATTGAGGGAGGACCTATCCCGGTACGACAGTCTTACTCGAGATGATAGTCTGCTATCTGGTTTACCTTTATCATCGTGTACTGCTTTAGGTGACCTGACAGGTCGCTATTGCACGTTGATAGAGCCCCTAGGATTCTTGCTTGACTGCCGGCAATATGAGGGCGATCATATACGTGAGAGCTGGGGTCTACAAGCATATCCTTAAAAGTCCCTAGTCGTGGGAGTTTCGAGACAGGGCATCGATTCTCCAGAGTAGACTAGTGTATACAGTCGAGACCCCGACGAGGGGCGGTGGCCGGTCTCACAAGCCACTGGTGTCAGTTGGATCACCTAAGATGTATACAGGTGCTCATTGGGTTATGAGTACACCGGACAGGACTCGCCGGGAACATGCTAGTTGGTCTTATACCTGACGTCAGATAGCAGTTCCCAGGTGACATGTGTACAGGTTAGTTCATCGACCTGGAGATCGTCATTTGTCTCGTGTGAGTTCCCACTGTGCTTTGATTACTACCCTACCACGGCTCAAAGGAGTCGTGCAAACAGGTTTTAGTTGGGTACAGTCCCGAGCCACATGGAGGCAGTGAGCGGATCTTCGGGGGTTCGTCTCTCCCGGTATTGGGGGTGAGGTCGCGCTGTGTCTAGGAGAGCCATTACACGAAGTCCTTGGCCAAGGCAGGAGATTTACTGGTAGGTATTCCAGTAGTATCTCAGGGTGTTCTGGGCTACACTCCGACACGACTTGTACCGCTTTTGGGGGTCTGCCTTTTACCCACCCCCTAGGCCCGACATGCGATGCTCATAGACGAACGGACCGGACTGTACGGATATTGTCACTGACATGCTCAGTAGGGTGTCAGGATGAGTTCGCTCATCGACGTCCCTTTTGGTCAATAGCTGGTAGCCCGTTACGTATTGGCTTATACCTCTGACGAGCTAGTGGTTAAATCCACAGCCATAGTATTGACGAGTCTTTAGAGTCCACCACACACTTACAGTTACTCAAGCTTTCGGGCGAAACGCTGTAGAGGCCGTATGGAGATATGGCAGGGTCCGATCAGATACGTGCGGTATTGCACGGATCAGGATCGGACGGTTTGTACTAGTGGCCGTATGGATATATGGCAGGGTTCGATCAGATACGTGCGGTATTGCACGGATCAGGATCGGACGGATATTACTAACCGGTTTTGGTTTAAGCCGGATCCTAGTTTAGTACAGTGTAGATTTTGTCTCTTTGCATTTGTATCCGGACGGAATACAGATGCGGGTGTGTATGCACAGTATCGGGGTTTTCCTGTAATTAATTACGGGACCAGTTTTCTGGAGTTGCCAGTTTGCTTTCCGTTCCGGCCGGTGTTCGTTTGTTCTTTCCCGGCCGGACTTTTCCGATGGAGGGGGTTATTTGCAATTGTGCAAATAACATTTGTGGAGGGGGTTTCTTGCTATTGTATTGATTATGATATCTTTCATCCATGCTTTTGCATTAATGAGATTTGATGTGATTAAGGTGTAAGCATGGTTGATGTTTTCTTGTCTTTGGATATGGTCACCTTCTCTCTCTCCTACACTCACCTCCCTCTTGATTTTGTTTCATATCCCTCCACCATTTCCATTTTGATTGGGCCGGCCACAAATTTAGAGGAGGAGAGAAAATGAGAGGTTTCATTTTTGGTGAAAGAAATTAATCATCCATCTCATTTTCATTGCTACAAAAATCCCCAAGTTCATATCTTGTTGATTCTTCCATCAAGGCAACATAACCCCAAAGAGACAAGCTTCATCTACACTACATTCTACAGCACTTCTTGGGCATGTCGACTTGCCAGCTTCATGCCCGAGTTGCCTCGGTATAGAGGCGGGAGCCCGTAAAAGATGCAGGCGATGTGGTGCCCTTCCGGCAAGGAGGCGACGACCGGAGTTTCCGCGGGAGATCGGGACGATGACGAGAAGACCGGAGAACTCGGATCACTCGGTATATCTCTTCCCTATCTTGTTGGTTAGCTAGGACAAGTTTAATGGCCCGATCCGGGGTTTAGTGCGCGGTGGTGCCGGTTTGCAAAGTTCGCAAAATTAAAGTTTATCACCGTTTCCGCATTTGGCCGTCGGATTGACGACCGGGGCGCCGCCGTGCACTTACAGTCTCAACGCGTAAGCTACAACCTTCTCATGTTGTATCGAATCACATCCCAAACCTTTCCCAGATGTTTTGCTGTGAATCACTAATCCTCCGGAACCGTCTAGTACGGTTAAAACAAAAGCGGTTATCAATTCTTGCTCGAACGCCTCAAAGGCTGACGCATACATATTTGTCCACAGAAATGGTAATTTCTTATGCGTAAGCTTGGTCAGATGCTCAGCCAAATGAGCAGAATTCTTCACGAACCTTCTATAGTATCATGCAAGTCCAAGAAACTTCTGATCTTTACAACGTTCTTCGGAATCGGCCGGTCTTGAACTGCTGCAACCTTCCATGGGTAAACGGCGATTCCATCTCCGGATACGATATGTCCCAAACTTTACTTCTTCAAGCTAAAACTTGCACTTGCTCATCTTTGCATATAATCTTTCTTGCCTCCAAGTCTGCAGTGCGATCTTCAAGAGTTCTGCATGCTCTTCAATACTCCTCGAGTAGACCAGAATGTCTTTAATGACCATTACTAAAACTGGTCCAAGAATGGTGAACAGATTCAGTTCATCAAGTCCATAAATATTGCCGGTGTATTCGTTACTCCGAAGGGCATCACTAATACTCGTAATGTCCATACTGAGTTCGGAACGCAGTTTTGCAAATATTTTCCGATTTAACTCGGACATGATGACATCGAACCGCAATACAGCTTCGAGAATACCCTCACGCCAATAAGCTGCTCAACACTTTGCCAATGCGAGGGATCGGATACTTGTCCATAATACTCACTCGGTTTAATTCTCGATAATCAACGCACGCCTTCCCTGTGTCATCTCTCTTCTTTACTAGAAGGACTGGAGCTTTCCCAGATAAGTTGCTGCGGCGAAACCAATCCTTCTCAAGTAATTCAGCAACCTACTTCCTGACTTCTTCCAGCTCCACTGGTGCCATCGGGTAATATGCCCTTTGAGATTGGCGCTGCACCAGGAACACGTTCAAGTGCGAACTCCACGTCTCGCCTCGGCGGTAAACCTGATATGTCTTCACACTTCCATGAAACTCTCAAATATAGCCGGCGCTTCTTCCTTATCCACTACCATTGACGAAAGAACCTTGTTTGTCGGCCTAGCCCTAACTCGACTAGCCCGACAGAACTGCTTCCTCCAGCAAAACAACTTCCGAATGTCCGGGAATCTGGAGAATCATTTTCCTTCCTTACAATCAATATGAGCATGGAAAGTGCCGCGAAAATCCATTCCCAAGACAACAACAAAAAAGGAATGCACCAGGATTGAACAATCCTAACGTGGGGAGAACAAGAACGAGTAAGATACCAAGATGACTTCATCCGAAGTCAAGATACTGAAGAGGGTTAACCACGGTAAATATGATTCAAGCTGGCGATGAAACAATAACTGGTAAGTAATGAAACCGAGAGGAACAAGGTAGTGCAACGATCATGGAACATGGAAGTGAATCAAGACCAGGACTCCAAGTTACTTAAATAGAGTACCGCATTGTAACCATGCTGCAGTTCATGGGCACAATTACATAACTCCACCCAAGTCGCCCAAGTCCTAGAGATAACAAGGAATCAGGTTTTCGAGTCGATATGCAAAGGAAGTTTGCACATCGTAAAAAATGTAATCAGGAAGAACTTGATTGAAAAACGGTAAAACGGTAAGGTGGCAGGACATGTTTCCTAAACACGGGTATTCTGATTCGTGTATTGGGTACAATACCCAACTACAAAAGAATCAACCCGATTAACCTATATCCCATGTCTCTGATACCAAAAGAACCATGTCACGCCCCGCTTCCCAGAGTACGCTAAGATGGGCACGTGACATAGCCAACCATGCTACCTGTGGGTAGGAAAAATCCTTCCACAGTCACATTACGGCTGTAGAGATATCAAGAACAGGAAAGTAAACTAACTATCTAGTACATGTCCATAAGCCAGAGTAAAGGAGTCAAGAACTAACAATATGTGGAAGCCAAAAGATACAATAAAAGAAACACCTGGAAGTGAAACTACATACCGATAGGAACTTCACCGCTCGTCTAACAGCGGCAATACTCCTGATCAGTCTGCAACAAGGTAGAAGAATATGGGTCATGCAAAACCCAGACGTCAGCGCGTCATAACATTAAGCAATAAAAATATAAACAGGGTAACAGGCAATGCAAGTAGAATCATGAATGAAAAGCATATGTAACAGTAATAGGAATCAGGGCGGTGAAGGGTACTGTGCAGTGAGTAAACTAAACTGTTCTATTGGGTTTCTACTCTAGAGTCTTTGAAATCAATGTGATGAATCATCGATGTAACTCAATAGTATCCCGTGCATGCCCGGGACCACGGTCTACAGACTCTCGGGCTGAAACCGAGACGTGCCGCTAGGCAGTAAAAGGTAGCAGGTACAGACGAGTGATGTCAGCATCATCACTCCGGGGCTGGCCTAGCCCGTAAGACTGATCAGAACAGGTATCGAACTGTTGAGTTACAAGTCAGGTTTCATCATTGATTTCCCCATACCCCCAAGTTATATATATCAAGTCAGGTATTCAGTAATCAAGAACTAATGCCAACACAGGATCAGGTAAGAGCATGTTTGTCTGGATAGACAACAGGAATGGTCCGTGAGGACTACATGTCAGGTTTGTTGGCATTAGACACAAGATCAGGTAACGGGTAAAGCCATGGTACATCACTTCAAGTCAAGTAATGTATATAGGTGTCATGTCATGTCAAGAGTGTACGGTACCATGTCAGGTCGAGTAATATGTTTAGCAAGTCACATCAGGGTGTGCAAGATGTCATGTGGGTGCTCATAATCAAACTAACATAAACAAGATTATAAATGAACAAGCATGAGTACTATCAGAGCAATAAACTAGATCAGGTAGGTTGATAAGCAGATAAGTACATATTACATGATATCGATGCACAGTTATCATTTTGTGTTAAGGGATAGTTGCACATTACTTAACTACAGTATACCAAGATGGATGTTAAAATCATGTTAATATGTATTAAGATGTCTAGAGATGCAATGATATGTATAATAGGTTCAACAGGTGCAATTGTAACTAAAACAGGTTAAAGATGCACACGTGTGTCCAATAGAGTAAACTATAGAAAGGGTACCATAGACTATGTAAATATTTATTATGTGATTTATCATACAGATGTGGTTACCAGGTGTAGTACACTAAATGCAACGGTTGTAATTCAAGTTCTGAATTTAAAGATATAAACGGAATATCGAACGGCTAAATTGAAATAGGTGACTATGGATTCAATCTATAAGTCTAATATTCAATAAATAGTTATAAACTCATAAGATAGCATGTAGCAAGATTAACTTGCCTGGACGGATCAAGAACGTGAATACGAAACGTCTCACGTCGGCGGAGCACGTCGCGACGCGCGCACGGTACATGGAACAGATCCAAACCACGCACAGCGTGATCACACGGGTCAGGTACGCTTGCTGGGTCGTCGGGATCGTCGACGTCGTCACGGCTCCGGCGGACTACAGAAAACTTTACCGAAAGAAAAGAGAAGAAAGAAAGAATGAAAGAGAAGAAGGGAAGGATGAGAGAGAGATGAGGCTCACTGTGGTTAAGCGCTCTGGGTTCAGAGGAGATGGCACTGGGGTGAAGTCGATGATAGTCAGTCGAGGGTTTTCCGGTGAGGTTTCACGGCGAGACGGTTGCAGTTTCTGTGCAGGGGGAGTCTCGGGTGTAGGGGAATGGTTGTGACGAAGCTTGGTGCAGGAGAGAGGAGAGAGGTGGTGGTGATGGGGTGAGGCCGACGGCGAGGGATTGCCGGCAAGGATCGACAGCAAGGCAGTGGGTACTAGGCTGAGGTCGGGTGATTAGGTTTGAGTTGTAGGGAAGGAAAGGAGGGAAGGAAGGAGGTAAGGAGAAGAGGAGAAGAAGGCAGCGACAAAGAAGAGAGGTCGTCGGGAACGAGGGGACGACAGCGAGGCTAGGTCGAAAGCTAGGGTTGGGGTTTCTCGGTGCGCAGGATGGCTCGGTTGGTGTAGAGTCTGGGGTTTCCTTGGGTCGTGGTGATGGGAAGAGGCGGAGGAAGAAAGGAGAAGGTCGAAGAGCTAGTCGCCGGCGGTGGAGACGAGGGTGGTGGTTGCTCGAGGTTCTTGGGTTATCCTCGGGAGTGTGCAGGGGAGAGACTTCGCAAGAAGGAGAGAAGGAGAATAAGATGGTGATGAGGGCGATGAGGAGGCGAGGCTAATGTCGACGAGGGCTGAGGAGCGGGTAAAAAGTAGAGTCAGGGTTTTTCTTTGGTGGTTCACTCGTGGCGAGGAAGCATGGGCTGTTAAAAGAAGCAGCGAAGAAGAAGAAGTCACAGAGGGAGGTGACGAGATGCGATGCGCGGTGACGGGAATCGAGGAATACACAGTATTCGTGAGAGGTGAGAGAGTGGGTGCGAGAGGAGAGAGAATGGGGAGAGAGAGAGAGAGGGCTCGTCGCAGAGAGAGAAAGAGAAAGGGAAAAGAGAGAGAGGGAAAGACGGTGGGGCCCGGTACTAAACGAAGGGTTTCCTGATTGGTTAGAAGAAATATATGAGGAAAGATATAAGAGAAAGAAAGATTTATGGAGAAAGAGGAAGAGAGAGACATGGGCCCAGGAGAATAAAAGAAAGGTCCTGATTGGTTGAAAGGAAAAAATAGGGGAAAGATATAAGAGAACCTCAGCGCAGTTATAAAAGATTTTAAAATCGTTTTAAGATATATAATAAACTAGAAAGATATTTAGATATAAATTTTAAAACTCAAACAATTGAATTTTAGCGGGAAGTAAAACATTTCAGAAAAGCGCCCGGGTCGGGCCCAAAATCTTGAATTTGAAACACGATAATTATTGGCAATTTCCAAAAATTAAAATGAAGGATTTTGTAACAGAAAAGCATACCCCCATGGACAGATGCACGCACGTGCGCGTAGCCATCCAAACACGTCTGTTTCACTGAACGGGACGAGAACGAGATGCGCGGATGCTACCACGGGGTTAGGGGTATCCAGCAGGCTAGGCACTGTAATTTTAATTTATTTTACTCGATTTAAATTGTTATATGCAAAAAGATGCGATGCATGATAAAATACCAGTATGCAATAAACATGAGATGCACGTGTCCATGCAACAAGTCAAGCTAATCTATAAATAAGAATTAAACAGGTTCAAGCGGGCGGGTCGGGTTGAATGCAAAGTAAAATGTTAAAAAAATACCATTCGCACCCACAATACGTTAAATCAAGAATACCATGAATAACGAACTACGAGAACTGGAATTGGTCTAAATGAACTCGGGTGTTACACATAATAGTCTATAGAGTTTAGTTTAGGGACGTTGCGGTCCATAGTTAGTTTAAGGACATTACGGTCCATAAGTTTAAGGACATCATATTCCATGACAGTTTAAAGACCTCACAGTCTGTGTGGTTTTGGTTTAACCGTTTGGGGATGTAGCAAGGATTATTGGTTATTGGGACTCTCCATCTCCCTGAATACGTTGAAGGATTACAACGACATATATCAGAGAGGTATGGAGAGATGTACCCTTGAACCAATGTTGGTTGGGAGATCTGTAGTCAAGTTTGGGACTAAGATCAGTTAACAAGATTTATGATTATATGGGCTCAATTAATTTGAATCAGGGGGCCTGTGGCCAACTTGGGCTCAGCCCACTCAGTCAAAATGTTGGAATTTAATTAGGCTCAGTCCTTTTTCATTTAACAATGCTGAGCATTGGTTTTAGGTTCTGACAACCTTTTTGTCTTTTATTGAGTGTTGAACACTCATTATGGCTCTGGGGTTTTATTAAAAGAACAGTTTACGTTCCTTTAGCGTACACATGAGGAGCACGTGGTGAGCTTTACACAGACTTAGAGAGCTAAGACGCTTCCTGTGAGATAACGCATACGTAAGGAGCACGTGGCGCGCTTTGCGTTGAGCGCCAGTTAATGAGTAAAGAGCGCTTCTTGTGAGATAGCGCACACGTGAAGAGCACGTGGCGCGCTTGTCGCTGAGCGCCAGTTAATTAGTGCAGAGCGCTCCTAGTGAAATAGCGCACACGTGAGGAGCACGTGGTGCGCTTGGCGCTGAGCGCCAACCTTGAAGCGCTGGGCGCTTCTTTAAATTGAAGCGTTAGGGCTCTGCGGCGCTGTAACATTTCAGAAAAATAAAATATTATTTTTGGGGATTTTTATAATTAAATAATATTATATTGAATATTTTAATAAGACGGTATAATTAAATACCGATAAATTGGGAAAAATTTGGAAAATTATAGAAATTACTAGAAAGAGGGTGTTTTATGTGATTTATGCAAATTATGAAATTTTATGATTTATTATACACTAATTTAATGCTAATCGCGATTAAATATCGCTAATCGCGCATTAAGCCGGTTTTGTGCACATGACATGCACCATATCATTTTCACACTTGTGTTACATTTTATCATGGCTTTTCCTTATATTTCTCTCATGGTTTTATTTTTGAGTGAGAAGAGAGAGGAAAAGAAAAGAAAAGAAAAGAAAAAGGGAATATAGTAAACAAATGAGCGTGGGCAAGTGAGAGAGTGTGAGGGCTCAAGAGAGAACCATACCCATTTGTCAACCTCATTTTCTTCATCTCTTTCTCTCTCCCTTTTCACTCCATGGCTGCCTCTCCCTCTCTCCCTTCCTCTTCATCCTCAAAACACCTCATTTCCCACCTCAAAACACCTCACTCACTTTATTAAAATTGTGCACAAGCCCTCTAGCTACACTTTGGACCAAGAAAGTTTGCTTTTTGGTGCTCTAGGGGATTCATGAGTGCCAAGTGAGGTAATTTCTGAACCATTAGCATAGTATTTCCATTGCTTTTACATCCATATTTGATTAGAACCGATTTAGTGTCGTTTAGTGAGGTTTGGAAATTTCTAGTTAGGGCTTGGGGAATTCTTGAGTTGTGATGTGGTTTATGTGTGTATTAGTGACTAGAAAACACCCCTAAGCATTAGAAACCCAGACCAAACACACATAAAACTTAAATACGGAAAAACAGAAACTGTTAATGTCGGTTTTGTGAGTAATTAGTGTGTGCAGGGAAATCTGGGATAACCTGGGATGATTACGGGTTAAGCAAACAACTTTAGAGACCTAGTTAAAACACTACGAGACCACCCAGCCAAAACGAACCAAATCCAACACCCCAGAACCGAGCTCGTCGGAATTTGAGGGCTTGGGGCCGGCCACTTTGGTGAGTTGGGTGCCCAGGTTGCTACAGTAGGTCATATACACCCTATATATCACCCTAGTGTTGTTTGCTTACCTTTTTTCCACCTTAAACAAAATCTGGGACTAATTTTCATGAGTTGCTGTTTTGATTCGGGGTTTTGTTTTGCGTATTTTGGATTCTGGATTTTAGTATTTGTGTTTTATCTCGATCACTTGATGTTTGTACGACGTTATCGAGGGTTGTTTGGTGGTTTTGAAGACGTAGTCCATAGGTTCTAACCTATAGGCTTTTAGCGTGTCGTTTTGATTTGAATTGGGTTTTAATGCGGCACGACACGTTATGATGTGTAGTTACCCCCATGAGGACTTCGAGACGACAAGCAAGCGCGTGGCGACGTCGGCAACGGCAAGCGAAGAGCAAGGTGAGTAGATATATATCTACGGGGGAAGTCGGGTGGATGGCATATAACACCCCCGCAGTTCGTAGTATAGCGTAGGATATGTTATACATTTACATATGTGTTATGAATTTGGATGATTAACAAGTAGAATCTTAGAAGATCATGGGATAAATGGTTGGTGTATTTGGATGATATTACCGTGGTTGATTTCTTAGTCGCGAACCATAGAATAGGTTTACACACACACACATACCCTTGCATGCATTATTATTATTAGTACTTGTGCGTATATGGGGATACGTATACACACACACACACATAGGTATGGGACTATGTATATATATACGTATACCTATAGTTGGATAATGAGGATAATGGATGATAATTGGAGATGAGTCGATGAGATTGGGCATGATGCCACGAGATCGGTGATGTGATTTGAATCGTATTATGAGATACGACATGTGATGATAGCGGATCGGTAGGCGATGTGTTTTCATACACTCGCATTTATATATGTTGATGGTATCAGTATATACTAGACTTAGATCAGTACCCCGATTACCGGATATGATGATAAGGATACCGGTTGAATATGAGATAGATGTGATATTTGACCCATACCCAGATTTGGGATGCCGTACGTTGGATTTACCATACGAGATAACTAGGAGGATAGATCCACACTCTTGACTCGAGGATGTCATATGATATATTGTATCGTACGTGGTACTATTAAGGCGGGATTACCGACTGTTATATATGTATATATATCGACTCAGAGTTAGGTGGTTTCCATACCCCTTTCGATTGGTTTGTTAGCTAGACCTGTAGTTTACCTGGTAGAAGCTAGACTGGACCCGAGTCATACCTATTTCCAAAACTAACGAATCGTGAGAATTTTAAAGACATACCAAGGGATACTGCGGATATTTCAAAAAACGTACATTTTCTTAAAAACACCGTAGTCCCTATTTTTCTAAACACCACGATTCGTGTTATTTCAAAAACGCCAAAACTGTGTGACTCGTATTCTTACTATTCGCATCGCATTGCATGCTAGTTGTGTTCTCTGCGGTTATTATGAAACCCATGCTATCAGGACACCAGCACCCTTATCGATGAGGCGTATGTTTCACATAGACTTACTTGTCGGCTCACACACTTCATCATCGATAATTGCCATGTCACTACACAGTAGAATTGCTGCATTTTGATATGATACCTTGCATGAATTGTCTGCTATAGTTGCATGCACCTTTATATGATATTGTATTTGACCTGGAGGAAATTGGGAACCGCAGGATATATTTCAAAACTGGATTCATTTAAAAGAGCGGTTTTCCCTTGATATGTGCATAGTATTGTTCCATGTTATATGACATACGGATATGCTTACATTTCTGTTATATGTAGCATACATCATGCTTTATGATTATACGCATTGAGATATGCTGTTTTCATGAGATTTCTGGATTTGAGAACCGTGGCTATTTCAAAGGAAAGTAAGTACTGTTTTAAAAACTCAGTTTCTCTTGATATGATATTTCAGTGTGTCCACCATGTGTTTTCTCGGTTCTGAGTGTGACATGTGAAACCCGATTCGAGGAGCCGGATGAGGCCGATTGCGGGTACATGATGGACCCGGTATGGTACCCCAGGGCAAGAAAGGGATGCTATGTATATAGACGGTGAGCCTGACAGCGGGACTACTACCTACCGGTGATTGGTTGGGCCTGGCGGATATCCGGAGGATACCGACCGGAGTCGAGAGATGTTATGGGCCGATCCGGACTGACGGAGCCCATGGGCCGATCCGGACTGACAGAGCCCGAGATATGAGGATTTACGTGTCGATACTGGACACGGTTTTCATGATGTTTTCGAGTGTCGATATTGGACAACCAGGTTCCATGATTTTGATGTGTCACGAGGGACACCCGTTGATTTATATCCTCATATTTACATGCATATGCTTTTGTGATATTTACATGCATGATATTGTTGCGTCACTGGTTGACAAGTGGACGAGATCCACAGGCTTACAGGCATTGATTTCATGGTTGAATGCATTCTGTTTTCATGCATTCATACATCATACATATGATATGTTGTTATCTGAGGCACTGACACGAGCACCTGGTATTACACTTATGCATAGATGTATACCCTAGCCATATTTTATGCTTCAGGATATATTTTGAGGATATATTTTATGATCGTATGACTTAGGATTGAGTCATACATGCGATTTCTATCTGTGGATGTTTTCTACTCACGAGTTGGCAACTCACCCCCGTTGTGCCACAGTTTCTTGCAGGTTTTGCCGTACAGGTTCGTTACGGTTTTGCTGGCATACTGCTCCTTTCCGGAAGATTGCTTTAGTAGGTGGACTCATTGTATCATGACCACCATTGTACATTTATATTCAATTGTATCTAGTAAACTCCATCAACCAGACATGTATATTTTATAGACTTAGATGACCAGAGTTGTTTATTCTTTCGACCTTAGAGTCGCGCGTTGTATTATTATAGTTTTCATTAATGATTTGAGTTTCCTCTTGAGTTTTGATCCTCGCCCTTCGGCGTTGTATATTATATTGCTTGTGTGGTTGTGACCGTCGATTGACGAAGAGCTAGCTCCCGCTTGGGGATGCCTTTTATCATTTCGTATACTATTCATGTTGTACCCCGTTCGGGGCCAGTATTTACAAAGGAAACTCTGCCGAAATTTTCAGAAAAGACTTGATGTTTTAAAAACGCATAATTCGGCTTACGCTATGAAAACCACTTTCTTGAAAACGAGTTTTCCTTCATTTATTATTTAAAATGGTTTTATATTTCTGGGCTTTTGGCTTACTTGAATTAGATGTGGTCCTATAGACTTCATATGATTCAAGTGCCAGTCACGTGCCATTCGGGTCGTGACAGACGCTGTGCGCCAGACTTGGAGCGCTGAGGCCCTTCTTTAAATTAGAGCGCTAGGAGCGTTGCGGCGCTGTGCGCCAATCTTGGAGCGCTAAGGCTCTTTTTAGGCAGCTTTGATCAGTTCTGCATTCTGAGAATTAAACTCTCGTTTTTAAGAGATTTTGTCTCATGGATCTGAGAACTATGTTCTTCTCTTTTTTATGAGATACCATGATCTCTTTGTTTTTTTGTGAAAGATATCGTCTTTATTTTATAGATCTATGATCTGAAGAGAATTAAGTTTTTCTCCCTCCCCTTTTATGATGAGATGCTCCAATCTCTTTTTGTGAAAGACATCTGTCTTATAGATCTATGATCTAGAAAGAGAATTAATCTCTTCTTCCTTTTGATGAGATGCTTTGATCTCTCTGTTTTATTTACCTTGAAGAAATTCTTCTTCCGAGAGCTTGCTCTTCTCTTTGAAATTTCTCCAAGTTTGTGGGGGGATTTCTCTGTGCCAGACTTGAAGTCTTGGGTCCTTTATATAGGGGAGGCTGATTTGTTGAATCAGTTGAAAAGATCTTTTCTCTAATTGATTTGGAGATGTTTCCCACCGTTGGATCTTTGATCCTAGGGCTTCTATTTTACAAAAGGCAATCTTCCTGTTTTTAACAAGATTGGGAAAATCTTTCCCCATACAGAGCTTATTCTGTATCTTGGTGATTTTTAATCACAATTGGATCTTTGATCCAACGGTGCTCTAATTTTCAGAGGTGACTTGATGATTTTTAGTCATCTTTGTTGGATCTTTGATCCAAGGGTGGGGAACATTTAGTTCCAGCGCTAGCGCTCTCGTGCTTTGCACATGAGCACTGCATCAGAGTCTTTGACTCTTGGTGCTAGCGCACTTAGTGCTAGCACTCTCAAGCTTTGCATGTGAGCGCTGCATCAGAGTCTTTGACTCTTAGCGCTGGCGCTCTCGTGCTTTGCACATGAGTGCAGCATCAGAGTCTTTGACTCTTAGCACTGGCGCTTTATGAAGCGCTGCTTCATTTCAAATTTCAAAATTTGAACAGAGCTTTGCTCTGATTGGGGGAAACAGACATGAACAATGTGAGGCATGTAGAGAGGTATGGTTTGCATTTGTTTATTTGAAAATTGAGATGAGATATTTTTTTGTGTGTGCATGATTGAGAGAGGGAGTGTGGCTGCCATCATTTTTTCCATGGCTTGCTCATTTGTTTTTTCCTTACTTGCTTCATTACTTGCTTGCATTCTCTTCTCACTTGGAGACTTAGCCATTTTCTTTAGTTGCTCATGCCACATGTTTCCCCACCTCCTCTTGATCTTCTATGGTTGCTCATGGAGCATTTGTGATGATAGAAAATAGATAGTGACACATTCCTACACCTGCACTCTCCATTGCTAGCAATCTTGGAGTGTCGGTTACCTCGCTTGGCGAGGTTGAAGCTTGCGTCGTTTCCCTCAGGTGGATCATCGTAGATGGAGGAAGACCGGCAACCAAACTCGATCCGCAACTTCTAGGAGCTTGGGATGAAGGTTGAAGACCGAAGGACACGGATCAACTCTGTATAACCATCTAACTTCTAGTTTTACATATTGCTAGTATAGGGTTTAGGGTAGATCCGGGCATCGGGTCATGGTAGCGCCAGTTCAGTAAATTTTTGTTCCGCATTTGGCCACGGTTTGATGGCCAGGTGCTGCCGTAACCCAACAAAGTCTGGCTGTACAGTGAGCTCGGAGTGATCAAGAATATGGCTGGGGTCACTCACATACCTTCTGAGTTGGGATATGTGGAACACATTGTGCACTCCTTCCAATGAAGGTGGAAGTGCCAAGCGATAAGCCACTTCTCCGACTCGTTCGAGTATGTCGAACGGTCCAATATATCTCGGACTGAGCTTACACCATCTTCCAAAGCGAACCACTCCACGGTTTGAAGATATTTTTAAAAATACATGATCTCCCTGTTAGAACTCCATGTTCCCTTATAAAAAAAAAAGAAGAGAAAAAGGCGATGAGAAAAATTCCCCTAATGAAGCATCATGTGCCCACACGTGATGCGACTTGGAACAAAGATTATAGGCATTACGCTTAATTATTAAGGCTGAAATTAAGCCTCACGTGCAAGCACGTGGGCATCTATATACAAAGTATATAGGCGCCTTTTAAAACAAATGACAGGCCAGGAAGGCTCACGTGTCAGCACGTGATGCCCTCTTTTGGCTGTTGCACATACGCAAATGAGTTTAACTCTGTGGGGTCATGTGCTACACGTGAGTGGTCTCAAATGCCTTCTGAGCCGATAAGATTAAATTCTAAGTAAAGGGATCAAAACCCTATTCGGAAAATATTTTCCTGAATCTTTCTAAACAAGAAAGATTACCCTCTGTAGAACAGAGTACCGTTGGATTAAAAATCCAATGGTGATTAAAAAATCACCAAGCCTCAAAATAAGCTTTATATGGGAAAATATTTTCCTAATCTTGTTAAAAACAAGAAAAATATCTTCTGTAAAACAGAAGTCCTTAGATCAAAAATTCAACGGTGGATAAAATCCCCAAATCAATTAAGATCTCTCAATGAGAGATTTCTTTAACTAAATCAACAGACTAGCCTCTACCATATAAAGGACCCAAGACTTCAAGTTTTGCACAGAGGAGACCCCCCATAAGATTTGAGAAAACACAAAAAAAGAAGAAGAGCTCTCTTTTAGAAAAAGAAACTCTAGATAAGAAGAAAGACATAGAGATCATTTTATCTCTTCTTTGCCATTTCAAGAGTTTAACTCTTCTAAAAAGAACTTAGTTCTTTCTCTGGTTGAGGTCTGCAGAAGTAGATCTCCCCACAAGTTGAGAATTTAATTCTCATCGAAAAGATTCTGTCATGCAGACTCAAAACTTAGGGGAAAGAACTAAGTTTGAAGAATTTAATTCTTCCGAAAGATATTGGAATTTAATTTCTCTGATAAAACTAGGGTTTAATCCTGCATAAGAATTTAATTCTTATAAAAATAAGGGACCTGAAATTCTCAAAACTCAGATCAAGATTTCCACGCACATAAAAGAAATGATTAGCGTTCAACGCTATCACGACAGATCACGTGTTCCCACGTGAGCACCTCTGAGGAACAAAAAGGAGCGACTGAGATCAAGTCACGTGATCCCACGTGACCCCTCTAATAGTGCTTAGCACTTATAAAAGGAAAAGGGGAATAAATTAAAGACAGTTCACATTTTTGGGGCGCCTCACATGATCCCACGTGACCCCCTAATAGTGCTTAGCACTTATAAAAGAAAAAGGGAATAAATCAAAGACAGTTCCTATTTTTGGGACGCCACACATAATCCCACATGACCCTCTAATAGTACCCAACACTTATAAAAAAGGGAATAAACTCAAAGAAGCAGTGCCTAATTCTCAGGCGCCTCACGTGCCACACTTGAGCGCTTCAAATTTCAGTGTTCAACACTGCTTTAGAGCCTCACGTGAGAGCACGTGGGTGCCGAGCAGATGTTAGTGTTTAACACTATAATAGGCCAACACTAGCCTAAACTAGACAAGTCTCCCGAGGCCAAAACTCTTTTGATCACCAATTAACCGAGCCTTCCTATGCTCAGGTCTCCCCAAATCGATCTCAGTTCCAAAGATGACTAATGATCTCCTAACAGATGGTATCTAAAATTGCGTCTATTCCACCATGATCTTTCCCTTCAATGTGGAGTTTGGTTTAAGGGTACATATCTCCATACCTTAGATACATGCGTTGTAATTCTTCAACATCTTTAGAGAGGTGGAGGGTCCCGACAACCTACAGCTCTTTGGTACACTCCCAAACCCATGAGCATATCCTAATGGACCGCAATGTCCTTAAACTAGCTATGGACCGTAACGTCCTTCAACTAAACCCTCACCCAAAAAAATGGTGATCTATGGACCGTAACGTCCATAAACTAAAACGATAGAGCCCAAATGCTCTTTTGTTGGATCAAAAATGATCCCGAACCCCCATTAAGTAGATCTTAGTCCAATATTGGACTAACGTATCCTTAACAAACATTTAAGTTGATCTTAATCTCAAACAAGGTTAACGATCCTTAAATAAAACTAAACCCAAATCTAAGAATATATGGATTTGGACTAATCCACGCCCTACATGCGACAACATAAATTAGTCTCCGTATACAATCCACGGGCAACCAACAATAAAACAAAACACACACGACATGAAGTGACCTTCTGGAGCAGGAGAAAGTGGTTATCGCTATGCGGTAACATAATTAACCGCAGGAGCTTGCGCCTGCAGGGAAGAGCGTCCCCATAATAAAAAAAACCCTTACAAACGAGGGGGAATTCGACGAAGCCTGCTACAACGGCCGCATCCGTCCAAATCTCCGATACACGGTACCATAAATCAACTTGGCATCTTCGGAGAGGTGGACGGATAAAACCAAATAGCATCTGCCCCCAAATTCAGGCAAGACGTTTGTCTTCCCGGCTTTTGGCGGTAAACACTCCAAGCGACGACGCTTTGCATCGGCCCAGTATTTCTGTCGATCTTGAGCTATGCGCATTCTTTCCCTGATAGTGCGAACCACATCTACAGTTGCTATTATCATCTCAGGTCCAAGGAGTTCTCTATTTCCGATGTCGTCCCAACTTAATGGCGAACGACACTTCCTTCCATATAAAGCTGCAAATGGTGCCATTCATATACTTGCTTGGTAGCTGTTGTTGTATGAAAACTCTACAAGATGTAGGTGATCTTCCCACGATCCTCCGAAGTCTAGCATACACGCTCTTAGCATATCTTCAAGTATCTGAATAGTTCGCTCAGACTGTCGATCTGTTTGTGGATGGTAAGCTGTGTTGAAGTCCAGACTTGTTCCCAAGCTAACTTGCAGATTCTGCCAAAATTGCGATCGAAATCTGGTGTCACGATTGGAGACAATGCAAACCGGTACCCCATATAATCTCACGATTTCTTGCATGAGTTCATGGGTATCGGAGATAGTACACAATGAAGAGTTTAAATCTTACTTAGATTTCTTACCTCCATATACTTCTTTGCTAATATCTCGGTAGATTGGCCAACTCGAAAGGGGATGAAGTGAGCCGACTTTGTGAGTCGATCCACAATAACCCATATTGCATCATTACCCTTTGTGCTACGAGGAAGTGCCATTGTGATGTGTTGCCACTTCCATTATGGGATAGGTAACGGTTGAAGTAACCCAGCTGTCCTGTGATGTTCAGCCTTTACTTGCTGACACACTAAGCATTTAGCGACGCTTCTGGCTACTTCACGCTTCATTCCATGCCACCAGTAATTGTGACACAGGTCTTTGTACATCTTTGTACCTCCAGGGTGTACTGAATAAGGAGAGTTGTGAACTTCTTTCATCAACTCTTCTCGCACATAACCTTTTGGTACACACAATCTACTGTCGTATCTCAAAGATCCATCTTCATGGATGATGAATTCTGTTCTAAGTCTACTTTCTACTTGTTCTCCGATCTTTTGCAACTTAGCATCACTTGCTTGAGCTGCTTTGATCTGATTGACAATGGTAGATTGAACTTGTAAGTTCATCAAACTTGAAGCGTTACCTGGCATGACCACTTCAATCTCCAGCTGATGAAAATCTTGTTGAAGTTTCCACTGTGCGGTGAGATTCAATGCTAATGGTTGGCGACTAAGTGCATTAGGTACTACATTCACCTTCCCTGGATGATATTGTAGGTTGATGTCGAAGTCTGCCATAAGTTCTAACCATCCTCTCTGCCGCATATTCAACTCTTTCTGAGTAAACACATATTTCATACTTTTATGGTCTGTGTATATGTCTACTCGTTCACCAAGAAGATAATGACGCCAAATCTTGAGTGCAAAGATTACGGCCGCCAATTCCAAATCATGCGTCGGGTAATTGCGCTCATGAATCTTCAGCTGTCTTGAAGCATAAGCTACAACTTTACCATGCTGATGTAGAACACATCATAATCCCTTACTGGATGCATCACAATGTACTTCGAAACCTCCAGATTGGTCCGGTATGACAAGGATAGGCACGGATGTCAATCTTGACTTGAGTTCTACGAAAGCTTGTTCGCATGCTTCTGACCACATGAATTCTTCATCTTTACGCGTGAGCTTGGTCAGGGGTGTTGCAATCTTCGAAAATCCTTCAATAAACTTTCTGTAATATCCTGCTAATCCCAAAAAACTTCGAAGGTCCTTCACTGACTTCGGTGTCGGCCATTCGCTTACTGTTGACACCTTAACTGGATATACAGAGATTCCATCGCCTGATACAATATGTCCGAGAAAACTGACTTGATCTAGCCAAAACTCACATTTGCTGTACTTGGCATAGAATTGATGCTGCCATAAAGTCTCCAGGACAATTCGTAGGTGTTTGGCGTGTTCTTTCCGACTCTTAGAATACACCAGGATGTCATCGATGAAGATGACAACAAACCTGTCTAGGTACTCTCGGAAAACTTGATTCATTAGGTTCATGAATATAGCTGGTGCGTTGGTCACTCCAAATGGCATCACAAGAAATTCGTAATGTCCATAGCGAGTTTTGAATGTCGTTTTATGGATATCAGATTCTTTGACATTCACCTGATGATAACCCGAACGAAGATCTAACTTGGAGAAAATGCAAGACCCACCTAGCTGATTGAACAGGTCGTCGATGCGCCAAAGTGGATACTTGTTCTTTATAGTTACTTCGTTCAGAGCTCTATAATCAATGCACATTCGATATGAACCTTCCTTCTTCTTTACAAGCAGAACTGGTGATCCCCAACTTGAAGTGCTAGGACGAATTCATCATTTCGTCAATAATTCGTCCAGCTGAGTACGGACTTCCTTCAAACCTTCAGGGCTCAACCGATACGGTACTTTGATCACCGGTTGTGCTCCAGGTACTAAATCAATGCTGAATTCAAAAGCTCGATCGGGGGGCAAACCTGATATGTCTTCAGGAAATACATCGTCGAACTCTCGAACTATCTCTGGCTTTGATCCTTTCTCCGCTTGAAGTGCTGCAATCACTGGCTTCTTCGGTTTTTCCTTGAATGTGCTTGGCTCCAGGGTACGGTCTCCACTTTTGAAATAAAAGATCGGACGGTCTGGAATCTCGAACACTTCCTTCCTTTGACGATAGTCGATGGTAGCGTAAAAAGTTCTGAGCCAATCCATACCCAAAACGACATCAAAATTCGGTATGTCCAGCACCTTGAAGTCAGCATAGAATTCTCTGCTGCAGACGACCACTGGATACAAGTCGTATCTCATTATTTCCTTTAGAACGCCGTTCCCTGAACAGACATTCCAGCTGGATACGAGAGGTTTGACTGGAATTGCATAAGTTCGGACGAACCGTTGCAACGTAAAGTAATGAGATGCTCCAGTATCGAAGAGTGCTAGTGCAGGAAGTGAGGCTACTAAGATTGTACCTAAATTATGTAGGATAGGTTTTAGGTATAAGGAAAAGATATATAGGTACGTATATAGACTGAAAGAAAGTTTGAAAGGAAATTGTTACCAGTGATGACTTGGCCGGTGGCTTCAACTTCTTCCACAGTCATTGTGAAAGCATGTCACCTCGGTACATTCCTCCTTGCTGGAGGAGCATTCCTTTGCCCATTCTTTTGTACTTGAGGTACGTTCCGTTGAGCTTGATTGAACCGACGAGGAGGAGGTGCAGTTGGTCCACGAGGAGGTGGAGCAGGGAGAGCGAGTCGTGGAGCAGGTGTATAGATGGCTGGGCGCTGCTGGTAGGTAATTGCTGGTCTGGGTGCAGCATTTGGGTTGTGTCTACGAGGACAAGACCCAATGTCATGAGTGGCTGAGCCGCAGACTAAGCAAAGGCGATTTGCACACCGACAGTCTTTCGCCAGATGTCCATCTCTCCTGCAGTAGATACAAAAGGCTGGGTTGGGCCGGTTGTTCGGTACTCCCGGTCTCCTAGGCACATATTGTGGCCTTGAAGAGGCTCCCCCTGCCATCTGGGTGGCAGGGCACTTTACTCCGGCAGATTGGGGCATGCCCTTCATCTTTACCACTGCCTCATATCGACGGGCAGCTTTCAGAGCCAATTCGTGGGTTGAGAAATCCCCTGTAGCTAAGGCAGCTTGGATTTCCGGATCTAACCTTTTCTGAAATTTTCTGGACCTGATCTCAGCAGTTGGCATCAAGTGTGGCGCGAACCTGTTAAAGTCTTGTGTTAGCTGTGTAGTATGTGATATAAGAAAATTGAATATTGAGACATATCTTACCTACTGAGCATGATAAACTCAGCATCATTATTTCCCCCAATCAGAGCAAAGCTCTGTTGAAAATTCAAAATTCAAATTTTGAAGCAACGCTTCAAATCCCGGGTGCAACGCGCCACGTGTCAGGCGCTGATACGTCAGCGCAGCGCCCGAGGCAGCGCGCCCAATCAGAGCAAAGCTCTATTTAAAAAAAAATTAAAGGAAGCAACGCTTCAGTTGCGCAAGCACTGCGCTGGGCAACACGTGTCAGCGCAGGTGCGCTAGCGCAGTTGCGCTGCGCTTTGCGCTGCGCGACACATGTAAGCGCAGGTGCGCTGCGCTTTGCGCTGCGCGACACGTGTCAGCGCAGATGTCCTAGCGCAGTTGCGCTGCGCAGTTGCGTTGCGCTGTGCGCTACTTGACACGTGTCACGCGCTGGGGCGTTTGCGCCAAACAGAATTAAATTCGAGTAAGATCTTTCTGTTCTTGTTAAAACAAGAAGATTTTCTTCTGTAAAACAGAAGCCCTTGGATCAAAGATCCAACGGTGGGGAAAATTCCCCAAATCACTCAGAGAAAGATCTCTTTAACAAATTTAACTAATTTATGGGCACTATATAAAGGCCCCTAGACCTCAATTCAAAGGAAGGAACATTTTTATGAGAAATCAAGAATTTAAAACAGAGAGAGCCCTGAAGAAATTTCAAGAAGAAAAAGGTAAAAGACCTTTGAGATAGAAGAATTTCTTCCATTTGATCATTGATATAGGAATAAGATCAATGATCTTCAATATAAAAAAATATATATTATAAATAAAAAAGAATAATAGTGCTTTGTACTTAAGAACCATCGGTTCTCTGTGATCAAGAAAAAATAAGAAAATGCTTGTTTTCTTTGATCTAGATTAGATCAAGAAAATAAAAAGTGCTTTGCACTTCTTTTATGAACCATTGGTTCTGAATCTAAAGGATTCTCAAGTTAATAGTGCCTTGCACTTGTAAATCTGCGCTGTTGCGCTCTTGGGTTGGCGCAAGCCACCGGTGAGCGCCACGTGTCAGTATCTGAACCATTTGCGCTATGCGCTTTTTGAAATAGAGCCTTGCTCTCTGAAACTGGCGCAACTCACCACAGCGCGCCACGTGTCAGCAGCGCAAGCGCAGCGCACTGGCGCAGCGTACTGCGCTTGCATGACACGTGTCATCACTACAAGTTCTTGCGCTCTTTGATTGGCGCAAAGCGCCTGACAAATGCAATGCATTTCTTTTGCTAACGGGCCAGGCCCAAGTCAAAAAGACCTAGCAGGCCAAAATAAATTGCAAAGCAATAAATGGGCGAGCCCAAGTAAAATTGATACTCTGCATCTTTCATAAAAGGGCAGAGCCCAAGGAAAATTGATGCTCTGCATCATTTATAAATGGGCAGAGCCCAAAGAAAATTGATGCTCTGCATCCTTTATGGGTAGAACCCAAACAAAAATAAAAAGTAATGCGGTGCATTATTTAAACATGGGCAAAGCCCTAGCACAGGTCTAATAGACCAAAAACAAATAAAAATGTTGAATATTTTTCAACTGGACTTAGCCCAATCATGGCCATAAGTCCTCAAATTAAATTGACTGAGCACAGCTGCTCTTTTAAACCAATTTACATCCGGTTCAAGGGTACATCTCCGAACTCCTCTGACACCTATCGTTGTAATCCTTCAACGACATCAGAGAGGCGACGGGTCCCGACAACCATACATCAACACGGACTGTGGGGTCCTTAAACTCATGGACTCATGCGTTCTTAAACTAAAACACGGACTGTAGGGTCCTTAATCCCACGGACTTAAGTGTCCTTAAACTACCTGTGGACCACCACGTCCCTAAACTGGAATATGGACCGTAATGTCCTTAAACTACCTATGGACCCCCATGTCCCTAAACTGGAAATGGATTTAAACGATCCCGTTTAAGTTGATCTTAGCCCCAAACACGGCTAACGTATCCTTAAACATTCCAATGTACTATAAAACTCCAAATTGACTTTGGTTCAAGGGTACATCTCTGAACTCCTCTGACACCTATCGTTGTAATCCTTCAACGACGTCAGAGAGGTGATGAGTCCCGATGGCCATATATTAAATGGATCACCACGTTAAGTTGATCTTAGTCTCAAACAGGACTAACGTATCCTTAACGAACGTTTAAGTTGATCTCAGCCTCAATATGGCTAACGTATCCTTAAACTAAAACACCAAACCCAAATCTAAGTAAATACGGATTTGGACTAATCCATGTCCTACGGGCGACGACATAAATTAGTCTCCGTATACAATCCATGAGCAACCACAAACAAAACAAACACACACGACACGAAGTGAAATTCTGGAGAAGGAGAAAGTTGCTACCGCGATGCGGTAGCGTAATTAACTGCAGGGGCTTACGCCTGCAGGGAAGAGCGTCCCCACAATCAAAAACCCCTCAAGCGAGGGGGAATCTGACGAAGTCTGCTACATCGGCCGCATCCGTCTAAACCTCCGATACATGGTGCCATAAATCAACTTGGCATCTTCGGAGAGGTGTACGGATAAAACCAAAATAGCATCTGCCCCGAATCTCAGGCGAGACGTCCTAACGTCTCCGCCGCCATTCGGAGGGGAACAGATTCTGGCATGCCCGGTGGGACCTTTTCCTCTTTCCACTTCACACTTTGTGTGTCGTCTTCGCGAACGAATCGCGGTTTGTTTATGGTTGCCTTTGGGTTTCAAGTTACTAAGATTTGGTCTTTTGCCTGGCACAGAAATCAAGCATCAATGGCCTCTCACTGCTCGAACTGCTCGAAGTGCCACTGCAACGGACGCTCCACCTCACCTGAGGTGTAGCATATGGGCCTCAAGTGGCCTCCATCCTCGCCATGCCGATAGAACAGGTGGCCCAGGCCACTGCTGGCCTATTTTTCGGGACCATGATCTCGCCTGCAAGCTTCACTATGCCAACGCCCGAAGCGAACAAGAAGTCGGTCTTCGACCGGCTCACTGCCACAACGGCCCCTGTCAACGGGTCGTCCACTACCAAACCAGCAGCCTCTATCTTCGCCAGGCTGGATCAGAACTCTAAGGGGCCCGCCAAGAAGCCTGTGAACCCCAAAGTGGCTGTCCCAAGGAAGGCAATAACCGCTGTTCCAGAAGTCGTCAAGGCGGCTTCCCTGTTCCCCTCCGAAGGACGGCGCGACTGGACGTCTTGCCTGAAATTCGGGGCATATGCTAATTGGTGCTATCCGTCCACCTCTCCGAAGATGCCAAGTTGATTTATGGCACCATGTATCGAAGGTTTGAACGGATGCGTCCGATGTAGCAGACTTCGTCAGATTCCCCCTCGCTTGAGGGGTTTTTGATTGTGGGGACGCTCTTCCCTGCAGGCGCAAGCCCCTGCAGTTAATTACGCTACCGCATTGCGGTAACAACTTTCTCCTTCTCCAGATGGTCACTTCGTGTCGTGTGTATTTGTTTTGTGTTTTGTTGCCCGTGGATTGTATACGGAGACTGAGTTATGTTGTCGCCCGTAGGGCGTGGACTAGTCCAAATCCGTAATATCTTAGATTTGGGTTTGGGGGTTTGGGTTTAAGGATACGTTAGCCTCATTTGAGCCTAAGATCGACTTAAACGTTTGTTAAGGATACGTTAGTCTAGTTTTTAGACTAAGATCGACTTAACGGGATTGTTTAGATCCAACAGGAGAGCAATAAAAGGGGGCTCTGTTGTTTAGTTTAGTGACGTTACGGTCGGTAGGTAGTTTAAGGACATTGCGGTCCATGGGTAGTTTAAGGACATTGCGGTCCAATGTTAGTTTTAAGACATTGCGGTCAAGGTTAAGGACCTCATAGTCCGTGGATTTAGGGACTCCACAGTCCGTAGTTAGTTTTAAGACATCCCGGTCAAGGTTAAGGACCTCATAGTCCATGAGTTTAAGGACCCCACAGTCCGTCGTTAGTTTTAAGACATCCCGGTCAAGGTTAAGGACCTCATAGTCCATGAGTTTAAGGACCCCACAGTCCGTGTCAATGTGTGGTCATCGGGACCCGTCACCTCTTTGAAGACGTTGAGGAATTACAACGCCAAGTATCAAAGGAGTGAAGAGATGTACCCTTGAGCCGGGGTGGATTAAATAGTCTTTGGCCCAATTTGGGATCAAGACCAATTAATTATGTTGTGAGCCCATTAGCCCAGTTAAGTCTGAATTGAGGACTTATAGCCATCTTGGGCTAAGTCCAATCATGTTTGGAATATTGGCTTCCTGTTGGTCCATTGAAGGAGAGGCTTTGCCTCTGGCCATTTAGCCAATTGGGCTAACGTTAATTCAACAGTGTTGAACACTGGGATCAAGTTAGTGTTTTAACACTAAAAGACAGTTGGTATTAAACACCAGCAACAGGGGGTTCAAACTAGTGTTAAACACTAGAGCAAATCAGTGTCAAACACTAGCAGCAGAGGCTTCAAATTAGTGTTAAACACTAAGAAATTCAGTGTTAAACACTGCAAATAAAGTTCTTTGATTAGTGTTGAACACTAAGGCCAAACAGTGTTTTAACACTGGATTCAGGGGTTCCAATTTAGTGTTAAACACTAAGGCAAGAGGGGTCACGTGATAGCACGTGAGGGCGCCCTCCCTTCATTTGTTCTGCTGAGAATATTGCATCTTTTAGAGCATCACGTGCCATCACGTGACGGGCATTTAAATACTTGTATGTTAAAGCCTCTGCCAACGGTCACGTGAAGCACTGCCTCAAAGGGCCTTTTCTGTAGATCTTTTTGGGGGTCACGTGGTGACACGTGACCCTGCCTATATGTATGTTTTTTTATAAAAGATCTGTTAATCCCTTTCAAGAATTAAATCCCTCGTAGGGTTGAACCCTAGCAATAATTTTAGAGGAATTAAATTCCTATTTCCTTTTGAAGATTTATATTCTGGGATAGAGTTGAACTCTGAATTTTCTATAGGAATTAAATTCCTCATATATGTGAAGAACTGAATTCTATCATAGGGTTAAACCCTAATAAAAGTTTTAAGGAATTAAATTCCCACTCTCTTTTAAAGAATTATTCTGAGGAATGAGATTCTGTCATAGGGTGAAACCCTAATTTCTTCTTTCTTAAGGGAATTAAATTCCTGTTATTTTAACAAAACTAAGTTCTTAATTAGGGTTAAACCCTGATTCTGTTCATTCTGAAGGAATTAAATTCCCATAACATAGAGTCAAACCCTAATTTTATTTTAAAGGAATTAAATTCCTATAGTTCTGTGAGAATTGAATTCTTAAGTTTCCATTCCCTCTCTATGCTTTGGATCTGCATGGCAGGATCTCAACCCATTGAGAATTAAATTCTCAACTCAAGGGGAGATGTGCACTTTACAGATCCTCCACCAAAGAGATAACTATGTTCTTTTGTTTTATATCAGAGTTAAACTCTGTTGAGAATTAAATTCTCTTTTCCTTTCAAAAAGCCTTCCCTTTCTTATCTAGGGTTTTCTTTTGCAGAAGATCCAAATTCCTCCAAAGTATCAAGGCTCTCCTCTTTTTTTATGTATCGATTCCTTTCTGCATATCTATCCCTTTCTGTGTGTCTCTTGGCTCCTATTTATAGGAGAAGCAGCCGAATCAATTAGTTTTGGTGAATCTTTCATTGAGAGATTTAATTTGTGTTCACCATTCGTTTTGGACCTTTGGATTATTATGTGAATTTTAATCACCATTGGATTTTAAATCCAGAGATTCTCCTTTGTTATTTCGGTTAGATTTTAAGGGGAAATATTTCCAAGTTCAGGCTTTTTCCATAGATAGGTGATATTTAAGAATCTTTAAATCTTTAATTCAATCGGTTCCTTTGGAAAGATTTGAGAGCCCTTTTCTCAGAATTTAATTCTGTTAACAGATAGGCTTTGAAAGCCGGTCACGTGTGGCCACGTGACCCTTGGTCACGTGTGGGCACGTGACCCCCTTGGAACGAGACCTCTTCTTCCTTTTTGCGCTCTGCCTTCTGGCAGCCGCTTAGCCGTCATGTGCCACCACGTGACCCCTTGTCACGTGTGAGCACGTGACCCTCGTCTGGCGCCTTTTTCTTGATTCAATCAGGGAATTGAGTCTGCTGCTTTTGAGTGTCACGTGCCAACACGTGACCCTGGTCACGTGGGAGCACGTGACCCTTTCTGAAGCCCTTTTCTTTGATGTAGTTGGGAAACTGAATTTGCCTTGCCGATACTTTTAGATGTCACGTGCCAACACGTGACTGCTGGTCACGTGTGAGTACGTGACCCTTTTCTGAAGACTCTTCCGTAGGTTTTCCTGATTTTAAATCAGGAAACAAATGCCCCCACAGCGTTGTTCTCACGTGTCTGCACGTGAATGCAACGCTGTCACCTTTTGTGACCGTTGGATTCCTCTAGGGATTTGGGGAGATGAAACGTTTCCATCACTTCCTATAAATATTGGGGTCATTTCAGAGACGCCTCCACTTTGCTCATCTTCTTCCTTGCAAACTTTCTTCTTTTGAGAATTTAATTCTCTTCTCCCAGAGCTTAGTCCTCTGCCTTGAAAATCTTCCAGAGTTTAACTCTGTCCGAAGAGACTTTTCTCTTTAGGTAATGCTCTTGAACAAGCGATGAACTTTCACACTCCTCTAGATTTTAAATCCAAAACAAGGGTTTTTACCCCTTTTTTTTAACAAAAAACCCATCTTCAAGTTCTTTAACCAAAATATGAGACCACTTAACCTTCAACAGTAGATCCCTTAGGGTTTAGATGATCCTTTAGGGAATGATGGCGATAATCCATGGAGTTTAACTCCATTCTCAGAAAACATGTTTCTGGGAGTTTAATTCCCTTTTTCTCAATAAGGAATTTAATTCCTATGAGGAACTCAGTTTCTTCGCATGAAAGCTTCCCAAGGTCTCCTTACCCTAGGTTGTCATTCTGTAATTAATGAAACAGGAACTTTGTAATAATGCCTTCTGTGGGAATTTAATTCCTTTGATCCTGTTGGATCTGTTGTAGAGCCCGAGGCAGATTTGTCCTCTAGGGGGAATGTGTAGGGTCATCTCGTTCTTTATTTAATGAGGATATTCCCTCTGTTTTATTATGACTGCTTGGTCTCATTATTAATGAGCCGTCATCTTGATTCTGTGAGGCCCATGTGTTTTATAGCCAATGGTCCCAGAAAAATCTACTGTTGCTTTCTTTAGCTAGTCTTCATGTTCATGCATGGATATATATCGCTGACTTTGTTTTTAACGGTCTTCTTTTATTGGATTTCAGGTGCGATGGCTTCTGTTCCATGCTTTCCCTTTTCTCGCTCGGAGGCTGCCTTTCCTCAGTCACCATCTGATGAGGAAGTGATGGCGATGATCCGGGCCCATGACCCGAACTGCACCAACCTACTTCAATGGGGATCTTGGTATAGTCATATTATTCAGGGTCACTGGAGTTTCCTTTGCGCGGTACCGACAGAGCCCACTTTCCCATTCTTACCAATGGACCCTCCGAGAACGGTTTTTGCTGTAGAAATGCCCAACTGGACCCCAACGGGGAGGCTCGAGCCTTCGACGACCGGTATTCCGAACCATCCGATCCCGGCCATAGATATCTTGGGACGGCGCATTTGTCAGGGTGAGGCCTATCCATAGGGGCAGATTTATAAGATAGGGCTTACTCCTCGACACCCCACGGGCTACCTTCTCTGGGCTCGCTATATCCTTGCCACCCATCGTGCGCGGCTGCAGAAGGTCGGGCTTTATCAGGCAATATACATGTCACTCTTCCATTATAAGTCCCCGCATGTCTGGTGGGTTAGGACGTTCTTGAATCAATGGAATCTCCCTACCAACACTTTCATTTTAGGAGATCGCGAGGTTTCGATTTCTCTGGCAGAATTTTATGAAATCTCGGGACTGCCAATCAGGGGTGCACTGTATGAGGAGTTTTTGCCTCCTAACGAGTATGTCTTCGAGCCCGAGCCTGCACCGGTTGACGGTTTGTCTGTTGAGAACGCCGTTCGCCACAAGCGTCCCAGTTTGATCAAGGCGCTAGGTATCTTCGACCGATTGTTCACCGAATCCGAAGAGCAGGGTGTTACTTTCAAGAGTTTCATTGCCTGCTTCCTTCGTGAAGATGTCGTGTCGAAAACAGCTCCAAAGTTTGCCAACGTCAAAGATCCCTTTGGATTTGGTCCGAAGAAGCTGCCGACCACTGAATCGGATCTACCTCAATACTATATCTCCATCATGTCGCCGATGTCTTTTGAGTCCATTGCAGCACCCGGTATAGATGAGGAGACGTTCTTCATGGGGTTTGTCAGTGTCTGGCTCAGTTGGTTCGTTATCCCCATGCACCGCCGCTTCATGAGAGCCTCGGTTATCTACCCGGCTCATCGTATTGCTGAGGGGACGCGATTGGCTATCGGCATTCCGGCGCTGGCGCATCTTTATCATGGGTTGGGCACCGCAGCTAATACCTCTACTCCCGGCGTGGATGTAGTAAACTTTTCGCTTCATTATTTCACGTCCTGGATCGAAATGCACATGTTGGGGGCTTTTGCCATGCATCAGAGGCCCTCATTTTATGATGCCTACCCCTTCCCACGACTTATGCGATTAGTAGATGCTTCTGCCGCCGACCCGACCCAATTTGGGGTTATTCGGGTGCTGATTTCTCCTTACGCTACCGCTGGCGGGCTGATTTTTAATGATCGGGTCTTGACTACTCCCTCAGGTCCGGTTCAGCAACTCTGGGACCAGTCGAAAGACAACGCACCTTCTTTGAAGCTCCGGGAGGCCGCGCACTTGTATACAATTAGACCGGGCTACTTGGTGTTTCGCCAGGACAGTGCAGCTCTTTTCATGCGGTACAACCCGCATCGATTCGCCCGACAGCTTGGATACAACCAGGGCGTTCCCTTTGAGGCTTTCATCGTTGCGCCGGTCCCTTCACTTGATGCCGTTCGCGATGCCGCACATCATTTCGTGAGGTTGAACACCGGCTCCAATTTTATGATCCCTGAAGCTGAGCATACGCCCCGGTGCGTGGGGGCGTTTACGGGATGGTATCTCCATTGGGTGAACCCGATTATTCTTGAGGAAAGAAGGGTGTTTCTTGGTCAGGATGCCCCTCCTCAGGCTCTGGGAGCTAAGCTGCGACCGAGGGATCCGGTCCGCTTCCCTCTGAGGGAGATTGGCACCGCGCTTATTCCGGGGGAGTCAGGGGTAGACCTTACTCCAACAGCTGGTATGCCCTTAGGTTCCCGATTGCGGGGTAGACAGGCCCCAGTAGTAGCACCACCGCCGGTGGCAGCACCGACCTCCGTGGCGTCGACAATGGTGGCGTCATCCTCGGTAGTGGCACTGAGCGAAAGTAATAGGGATGAGGGTGTCGAGGGCGATGTGGGTCGGCGCCGCCCTAAGGCTTCGCGGGGAAGGAAGTGGTCATCCTCGGCGACTGGCTCTGGGTCTAAGTGGCGGAGGAAAGCGGCCACCAATCTGCTCGATTCTTTGGCTGAGTCTGCGCCTATCCTTGAAGACAAATCATTGGCCCTGCAAGAGTCAGACGCTGGACTTCTCTTCCCGAGTTCGGCCGATGAGGAGGCCGCACAGTTGGCTGAGGCCATACGGCGTTCCAAAGACGTGTCTCATTACGCCTAGGTTCCGAAGAAGTCCTATCCCGCTGTAATTTTTTACGAAGACCCTTCGTGGATTCGGCGGCGATTTATCGGTCCTTTGGAGGAATGGGGGGAAAGGGCTCTGAAGCAGGCCGCTTCAGAAGACACAGCGGACGCACTTTCTTTATGGACCGGCGGCGATGAGTCTACCCTTGAACCCCGGCGAGCCCACCTCCTTGAGAAGGAGCAGCGGCTTGAAGAAGCCATATTGAGGGCTTCTTTGCGTATCGGTACGTTGTGGTTCTTTTGTAGTTCTTCTGATTATTTATGCCCGTGCATATGTGTCCTTATTCTTATTTGAATCGTGCAGAATCTTCGACGTTGGGGGAGCTCCCTACGGGCCCATTAAAGCTAAAGCCCGCCGAAATTCTCAATGAAGCCTTGCTCGATGTGGAGGGGGCTAATGAGGCTGCTCCTCTCATGGTAGAGCCTCCAGCGGCGGTTCTTGATCAGGGAGCGCTTGCCCCTTTGGGGGATGCTCCTTTGGGGGTCGCCGCTCCAATGACTCTTACTGAGGGTGGCCCAAAGGCTGGAAGAGAGATAGTCGGGACTACTCTTCCTTTGTTGGAGCCTGAGGTCACAGCGGAGGCCGTTGAAGCTGCTATCCCCCCAGCTCAGAATGGGAGGAGTGTTGAAGGTAACCTTCTGAATTTTAAATTAGCAGCCTTTCCGTTGTCTGAACTCTTTTGTCTTCTCAGAATTACGTAAGCTGGCGGCCTCTATTGTCGATCTGTCTCCCCGGCAGTCCTTTCAGCGTTTGCTGGAGATGGCAGCTCCACAAGCGATATCCCCCCAACGCATTGTTCTCTCATCCGGGCAAGGTTGGTGTCGTCCATCACTTCTCATAGCATCACCGTTATTTTGCGTATTGACATTGATGTTTCCTACAATTTTGGAGGCCGATGATGAGGTCGAGGTTCTCGAAGGGCCAGGGGAGCCTTCAGCTCCTACTTGAATGACTGTCGGTAAGCGACCTTTCATCATACTCTCATTCGTTCTTTGCTTAAGAATTTTACTGACATCTTCCAAATTTGAACAGCTTTGCCAGTCTCCACGGCGTTGGAGTCGCGCATCGTGATGCCGCCCGGCCCTTATGCCTTGCGGGCTTCAGAACGCTTGGCCCAATTAAGCCTTGTCTCCTTATCATCTTTGATTGAGGAGCTCCGTGCTGGCAGCACGACCACCGCTGAAGCGTTTGCCGCCGAAGCTAACGGTTCTGTTCCTTTTCTCGTCACTTACCATAGCGAAGAAGTGGTGCGAGTCTGGGTGGAGTTCTGTCGGCAGGTGGAGGCTCGCTTGCACGCCCTTGAATGTTCTCGCCTTTCCTCGGAAGCCGTGGATGCAAAAGCGGAGTTGCGGGGTCTGATAGCACGATGCGCGGCCAACATTATGTCATGCGAGAAGAGGCTTGGCCGCAAATTCTTGGAGAGGAAGATAGCTTCCAAGGCGCTGAGCGAGCTTCGCGCCACTCTTACCGCCAAGGCCAACAAAGCGTATGAACTCTGGCGGGTGCTTCAGGAGTCCATCAAAGAGGTGGTGTCTCTCGACAAAGCTGCCGCGTTCACTCGTGAAAGGGTCGAGGCTCATAAAGCCACCGAGAAAGAGCTCGAAGCTCGGCTTGCTTCGTATCAGGCTCAGCAAGCTCAGGCGGAGGCTCGTCTTCTGGAGATCTTGCGTCATGAAGCCGTGGCTCAGCAACAAAACGATGAGCTGGTAAAATTACTACACCGCCCGCCGGCTTGAGGACTTGTATCTTTTCCCATTTTTTTGTACATACTCATGAATGAGAGTATCTTCTTTTTGTTTCTTTGTATCCATTTTGGTTTATGAATAAAAGATACATTTTTCTTCTCGACGGCGTGTCTCTTTTCATTGAATGTATTCTGCGGACAATTCATCTTGGCCTACTTGCAGGGCAGCGATGGCTTAGGATTCAGGGTTAAGATCTGCTTCCTAAGACTTTTGCATTTTATGAGCCACGAGGGTCTCATAAAGAGTTTTTTTCTCCCCGTGGGTCGAGAGGATCCCATAGGTGTAAGTCCTTCTTAAGAATCGTGAGGATTCTTAAGCGGGTTTTCCCTTGAGAGTCCTAAGGATCTCACAAGAGAGTTTTCTTCCTTACAGGTCGTGAGGGCCTGCAAGTGCTGGATGCGGTCGCCCTTGTCCGTGTTTTACGGAGTCAGGGGTTTCTCAAGGCATCGTAGTTTAAAGACGTCGCGGTCAAGGTTAAGGACCTCATAGTCCGTAGATTTAAGGACTCCACAGTCCGATGTTAGTTTTAAGACATCACGGTCAAGGTTAAGGACCTCATAGTCCGTGGATTTAGGGACTCCACAGTCCGATGTTAGTTTTAAGACATCACGGTCAAGGTTAAGGACCTCATAGTCCGTGGCCAGTCACCTCTTTGAAGACGTTGAGGAATTACAACGTCAGGCATCAAAGGAGTGAAGAGATTTACCCTTAAACCAAAGTAGAATCAGTATAGAATCAGGGTGGTTGATTGTTAGTTTTAAGACATAACGGTCGAGGTTAAGGACGTCATAGTCCGTGGATTTTAAGGACTCCACAGTCCGGTATTTGCTCTGGATGCTTCACACGGGTTCACTGCCGTGCTTGGCGAGGACCAGGCTCCGCTCTGGGCGTTTTCCGCGGGGTCAAAGAGTGACGTTATCCGCGTTCCACGTAACCAGGAATTTTGCACTAGATGCTTCACACGGCTTCACTGCCGTGTTCGGCGAGGACTAGGCACCGCTCTGGATACTTCACACGGGTTCACTGCCGTGCTCCGCGAGGACCAGGATCTGCTCTGAACGTTTTCCACGGGGTCAAAGAGTGACGTTATCCGCATTCCACGTAACCGGGAATTTTGCACTAGATGCTTCACACGGGTTCACTGCCGTGTTCGGCGAGGACTGGGCTCCGCTCTGGATGCTTCACACGGGTTCACTGCCGTGCTCCGCGAGGACCAGGATCCGCTCTGGACGTTTTCCACGGGGTCAAAGAGTGACGTTATCCACGTTCCACGTAACCAGAAATTTTGCACTAGATGCTTCACACGGGTTCACTGCCGTGTTCGGCGAGGACTAGGCTCCACTCTGGATGCTTCACACGGGTTCACTGCCGTGCTCCGCAAGGACCAGGATCCACTCTAGACGTTTTCCACGGGGTCAAAAAGTGACGTTATCCGCGTTCCACATAACCAGGAATTTTGCTGATTGTATCCGCATTTCACGGGATGGAGGTTTGACTGTTGGCGATATGTATACCACCGAGCCATGGAACTGGGAGTTTCCGCTGTTCCGCTTAGCTTAGAGTTGTGTCCGTTGTTACGAGACGAGTGTTGAAACGATCTCCAGGTCTCCTTTGGCCCGTCGAGACTTGGCTTCCTCTTCTGATGAAACCTGGGGGAGAAGTATGATCCTTTTTTTGTTTACGCCCTTGGATTGTGTACAGGGTGTGATGGAACATCACCTGTAGGGCATAAATTGAAACCCTTTTTTTTATTTTATTTCTTTTTCCGCGATGCTTTATCATTTCAGCTTTTATATCGCGGAGGTCGCGATTGCCCTATCATTTCGGCGATTTTTCGCGGTGCCCAATCATTTCGGCTATTTATTTCATTTTCACTCGCTGTTTTTTATTGCGAGTTGCCCCATCATTTCGGCTATTTTTCATGCATATATTTTTAATTGCTTCTTTTTATTGCAAGTTACCCCATCATTTCGGCTATTTCGTATGCATGTGTGGCTTGCTAGATTTTTCGCCGCAAGCTTGGATTTTAGACACCGATTTCGGCATCAGCACCGCTGCAACTGGGATGTTGCCAGGAGCGAATCATCATTTGCCTCTGTCGATGTCGAACAAAGGTGGCTTAGTAAACAGGGTTAAGGGTCCTGTCGACCAAGGCTTTTGACTTCATGAGCCGTAAGGGTCTCACAAAGGTATTTCTCCCTACAAGTCGTGAGGATCTTGCAGGTGTATTTTCTCCTTAGGGATCGTGAAGATTCCTAAGTGTATGTTCCTCCGTAATTCGTAAGGATCCTACAAGAGGGTTTTCTCCTTATAAGTCGAGAGGAATTATAAGGGTTGTTCACCATATGGACATATCCCTAGTCACGAGTGGGACTTTGCTGAGGAAATGTTTATTCGCGCCCGTGGATTGTATACAAGAGTCAGTATTGAGCCCCTTGTATGGCAATATCGAAGGTTGTGGGGGATCTGCTTAAAAACAGGTTTAGGTTTCTGTAACTTAAGACTTTCAAATCTCATGAGCCGTGAGGGTCCCATAAGAGAATTCTCCTTACGAGTCGTGAGGATCTCGCAAGTGTATTTTCTCCTTAGGGATCGTGGGGATCCCTAAGTGTGCTGCTTCTTTGTGAGTCGTAAGGATCTCACGCGGGTGGTTTCTCCTTACAAGGTCGAGAGGACCCTATAAGTGTCTTTTAACGAGGTTGCGCCCTTTCGGGTTTTCACAAACTCTCGCCGGTAGTCCTGCTGTTTTTACTCACGGAGCCCTTTCGGGTTTTCATCCGTGCCCATTTTGCTTATGGACATACCGTTTTTTTTATTCTTTTCATTTTCTTTTTTCCCCCTTTTTTTTACGAGGTCACGCCCTTTCGGGTTTTCACGAACACTCGCCGGTAGCCCTGTTGTTTTTACTCACGGAGCCCTCTCGGGTTTTCATCCATGCCCATTTTGCTTATGGACATACCGTTTTTTTTATTTTATTATTTTTTTTATTTATATATTTTTTTCTTTTTCTCTTTTTTTTATTCATCTCGTCAGCCTAAGGATGCTACGGTAATAGTTTAGGGACGTTTCGGTCCGTCGTTAGTTTAAGGACGTTTCGGTCCGTCATTAGTTTAAGGACGTTTCAGTCCGTCGTTAGTTTAAGGACGTTTCGGTCCGTTCAGGGGGAGGCCGGCTACTGCTTATAAAGTCTGAGTTTAGGAAGATAGCGAGTGGACATAGTCGTCGTCATCTATCTTTGACCTAGGCTGTGACTCATTAAGCGTGGTATTTCTTTAGGAAGCGGCCGTTTATTGGCCTGAAAGGCCTTTCACCGTGCATGTCCATGAGTAGATAGGCTCCACCCTGGTAGACCTTGTCTATGATGTACGAGCCTTCATAGTTCGGCTCAAATTTTCCCCGCTTGGCACGATTGGGGATCATAGGTCTTTTGACCACTAGTACAAGTTCGCCTTGGCGGAATGTCCTCGGCCTGGTCAATCTTTCGTACGAGCGCGTCATCTTTGTTTTGTAGGCCTCCAGATTTTGTTGCGCTATGAGCCGTGTTTCATCGAGGGCATCAAGCTCCTCAAGCCGAAGGTGAGCATTTTCTTCGTCCGTCAGCTCGTAGTGGACTGCCACTCGTAGAGAGGGTAACTCTATCTCGAGGGGGAGCACTGCTTCCGTTCCAAATACCAACGCGTACGGCGTTGTGTTCGTGACCGTCTTGAACGTAGTTCGATAGGCCCAAAGGGCCTCTTGCAGCCTCTCGTGCCAGTCTTTCTTATTTCGGGACACCGTCTTTTTTATGATCTTTGTCAAGGTCTTATTGAAGGCCTCGGCCAGACCGTTAGCTCGTGGATTGTAAACTGAAGAATATCTCCAGTCTATATTGTGCTGGTACGCGAAGCGGCTATTCTTATGGATTCTGTAGGCCGGCCCATTATCGGAGATAATCCGCCGTGGAGTTCCAAACCGATAGATGACGTGCATCTTGAAGAAGTAGAGGATATTCTCTGTCTTCACTTCCCTCAGTGGTACTGCTTCTGCCCATTTGGAGAAGTAATCAGTTGTCGCCAGGATGAAACGATGTCCCCGGGACGATGCTGGTTCGATGGGGCCGACTATGTCAGTCCCCCACATTTCGAATGGCCAGCTAGCCACCGTCGGATGTAGTGGATTCGGATGCTGGTGGATGAAATCCCCGTGGATTTGGCACGAGTGGCATTGCTTCGCATACTCAAGGCAGTCCTGGATCATCGTGGGCCAGTAGTAACCCATCCATTTAATTTTTAACTTCATCTTCGGGCCTGCTTGATGAGAACCACAGATTCCGTCATGAACCTCTTGAACGACTCTTTCTGCTTCGTCAGGTCCTAAACATCTCAGGCACAGAGAATCAAACGACCTCTTATACAGAGTATTATTGACGAAAGCGAAAGATAGAGCTCGTTTCATGAGCTGATATCTTGAAGACGCTTCTTCGGGCATTCGGTGGGACTTAAAGTAGTCTATGAAGACTTCCCTCCAATCCTCAAGCCTTTCTTGTTCTTTTACTTGTAAGGTCATTTGCTCAGTCGCTCCTTTCTCTTCGGGTGATTCCAGAGATATCTCCGTTGGGGCAAGCACCCGACGGCTTTGTACCATGATTCTTACAACATCGAGGTTTTCGTCAGCCAGCTCTTTAGCAAGTTTGGCCAACGCGTCTGCTTTGCTGTTTTCCACGCGCTGTATGTTCTCCAAAGTATAGGAAGGAATTTGGGTCAACAGTTGTTGCACCTTTTCGCCGTATTTCACCAATTCTGGTTTGCATGTCTGGTAGTCGCCGTTTACTTGACTAACGACCAGTTGGGAGTCCCCATATATGAGGAGATTCTCAGTTCCCATGTCGATGGCGATCTCGAGGCCCGCTATCAGAGCTTCGTATTTGGCTTCATTGTTTGTCCTCGGCTCTGTTAAGGAGAAAGCGAAGCGCATTATTCCTCCTTGTGGGGTCACGAAGATGAGGCCTACCCCCGATTTGATTATAGGGGTACTTTGTTTGCGCTTTTTCATGGAAGATGCCCCATCGAAATAGAGTTCCCATTGGGTATCACCACCGTCGATCGCGTCAAACGTATATTCGTCTGGCAGATCGCAGTTCAGAGGAGAACCGGCAGGTACTGGATGCTCAGCAAGGAAGTCGGCAATAGCCTGGCCTTTCACTTCCTTGAGAGGTCGATACGTTATCGAGAACTCCATCAGGAGTAGAGCCCATTTAGCGAGTCGACCCATCAATATAGCCTTTGACATCAAATATTTAAGAGGGTCCACCTTCGAGATGAGACGGACTTCGTGCGCCAACGCATAGTGCCTGAACTTTGTTATCGCGAAGATCAACGCCAAGCAGTGTTTTTCAATGGGAGAGTAGTTGCTTTTGTAAGTGCACGGCGGCGCCCCGGCCGTCAATCCGACGGCCAAATGCGGAAACGGTGATAAACTTTAATTTTGCGAACTTTGCAAACCGGCACCACCGCGCACTAAACACCCGGATCGGACCATTAAACTTGTCCTAGCTAACTAACAAGATAGGGAAGAGATATACCGAGTGATCCGAGTCCTCCGGTCTTCTCGTCATCGTCCCGATCTCTTGCGGAAACTCCGGTCGTCGCCTCCTCGCCGGAAGGGCACCACATCGCCTGCATCTTTTACGGGCTCCCGCCTCTATACCAAGGCAACTCGGGCATGAAGCTGGCAAGTCGACATGCCCAAGAAGTGCTGTAGAATGTAGTGTAGATGATGCTTGTCTCTTTGGGGTTATGTTGCCTTGATGGAGGAATCAACAAGATATGAACTTGGGGATTTTTGTAGCAATGAAAATGAGATGGATGATTAATTTCTTTCACCAAAAATGAAACCTCTCATTTTCTCTCCTCCTCTAAATTTGTGGCCGGCCATAATGAAATGAGAATGGTGGAGGGATAAATCAAAACTCATGAAGGGAGGTGAGTGTAGGAGAAAGCAAGGGGTGACCACATCCAAAAACATCATGATAACATATGAACATCAAACCCATACCCTTTCATGTCTTAATTAATGCAAGTGATGGAAGAAAGATATCATAATCAATACAATTGCAAGAAACCCCCTCCACAAATGTTATTTGCACAATTGCAAATAACCCCCTCCATCGGAAAAGTCCGGCCGGGAAAGAACAAAGAAAAACCGGCCGGAACGGAATGCAAACTGGCAACTCCAGAAAACTGGTCCCGTAATAAATTACAGGAAAACCCCGATAATGTGCATACACACCCGCATCTGTATTCCGTCCGGATACAAATGCAAAGAGACAAAATCTACACTGTACTAAACTAGGATCCGGCTTAAACCAAAGCCGGCTAGTAATGTTCGTCCGATCCTGATCCGTGCAATACCGCACGTATCAGATCGAACCCTGCCATATAACTATATGGCCACTAGTACAAAACTGTCCGATCCTGATCCGTGCAATACCGCACGTATCTGATCGGACCCTGCCATATCTCCATACGGCCTCTACAGCGTTTCGCCCGAAAGCTTGAGTAACTGTAAGTGTGTGGTGGACTCTATAGACTCGTCAATACTATGGCTGTGGATTTAACCACTAGCTCGTCAGAGGTATAAGCCAATACGTAACGGGCTACCAGCTATTGACCAAAAGGGACGTCGATGAGCGAACTCATCCTGACACCCTACTGAGCCTGTCAGTGACAATATCCGTACAGTCCGGTCCGTTCGTCTACGAGCATCGCATGTCGGGCCTAGGGGGTGGGTAAAAGTCAGACCCCCAAAAGCGGTACAAGTCGTGTCGGAGTGTAGCCCAGAACACCCTGAGATACTACTGGAATACCTACCAGTAAATCTCCTGCCTTGGCCAAGGACTTCGTGTAATGGCTCTCCTAGACACAGCGCGACCTCACCCCCAATACCGGGAGAGACGAACCCCCGAAGATCCGCTCACTGCCTCCATGTGGCTCGGGACTGTACCCAACTAAAACCTGTTTGCACGACTCCTTTGAGCCGTGGTAGGGTAGTAATCAAAGCATAGTGGGAACTCACACGAGACAAATGACGATCCCCAGGTCGATGAACTAACCTGTACACATGTCACCTGGGAACTGCTATCTGACGTCAGGTATAAGACCAACTAGCATGTTCCCGGCGAGTCCTGTCCGGTGTACTCATAACCCAATGAGCACCTGTATACATCTTAGGTGAACCAACTGACACCAGTGGCTTGTGAGACCGGCCACCGCCCCTCGTCGGGGTCTCGACTGTATACACTAGTCTACTCTGGAGAATCGATGCCCTGTCTCGAAACTCCCACGACTAGGGACCTTTTAAGGATGTGCTTATAGACTCCAGCTCTCACTTATATGATCGCCCTCATACTACTGGCAGTCAAGCAAGAATCCTAGGGGCTCTATCAACGTGTAATAGCGACCTGTCAGGTCACCTAAAGCAGTACACGATGATAAAGGTAAACCAGATAGCAAACTATCATCTCGAGTAAGACTGTCGTCCCGGGATAGGTCATCCCTCAATCATTGCAATCACGTGCCTTTGATCCAATAATTGACTCTGAGGGCACTATCTCCAACAATCTCCCACTTGCACTCAAGGCTAATTATTGCGATGTCGCATACTCATAGCCCGTGTGATACCGAACACCCAACTCCTCTACTAGTCAGTCTCACAAAGCCTGTTTGGAAGACAATTGCATTTGAGGAATAGCCTCAGTGAGTGGATCCGCCTTGAAGTTTCTTTCTATGTCTCTCTATATCTCAAGTTCGCGGAGAAAACCATCTCCCGAAAAGAGCAATACCTGTCTTAGAATGTCTGGATGTCTGATGGGACTTAGCTCATAAATGAACTCTAAATCCAAACTTCTCAGACTGTATCGTCAACTGAACTTAATCAGTATCCTGCGCCATGCCTCCCTCAGTATCTGCCTGGATCACCTGTCCAGAATACTGCCCCTCGTCAGAAGGAAAACTATAACTCTGACAACCTCCTTGTCGTCCAGGTCACCTTGGAAGCCTGGAATGATAACCGTCTCCCAAATGAGGCTGTCGTTATCATATCCCTAGAACATCCACTTATGTTCTAAAACTGCTTCCGACTGTTTCTCCAGGATTGGATCAATGTCAACTTATTGCATCTCGTGCAAGAACAACATCTGGTGTGGTACTTGACATCTCATGATTGACTCAATTGCCTAAGCAAGTGATCTGCCAATCATGCACTTCCCTCTCTACTTTAGTCTATAAGACACCTTTAGAGAGGGTGACTCCATCACCTGCAGGTACACTACCGTGCCAGGAGTCGTCCATTCTAAATACTCTTAGAATGTTGTCGAAGTACCCTGATTGGGAAACCACCCAAATCTAGATCTAAAACCATAGATCTAGTGACCAGTATGTCTGATATAAAATCCATTTCCTTTGTGGAGAAACCACTGTGTGACGACCAAAGTATAACCGATCGTAGTATATGAATATCACTTCCTACTTTGTGTATGTCATCCAAAACCCGGATATCACACCCTACTACCTTCTCAACAGATCCATCCCCTATTCTGATGACGTCAAACCCATGACTGTCACATCAGAAATAGATGATCTATCTCCGCTATATCTGCTTTAGTCTATAAATAGACATAAGCCTGATGTCCACCAATGCTTCCGCTGCTCCCACTGACTACGACAACACTCTGGCAGAGTCATATAGACGTGCACTTCTAAAGCTAGTTTAGAATGACGCTATATTCATCCTCCTGCCGGGTCTCGCAGCCTGGAACAACAACAATGGCAAGTGTGGGTAAACAAGAACTTCCCTGTCACCGTCCTTGAGGCTACCGGAGTACCTCTCGGGTGCCTGAAGTTACCCACCTTATCTGCGGAGTGGCCAATGGAATGTCAAATCAGATTGAATCTTTAGGTTCCTTATCAAATCTTCAGTAATCGTTTGCGGTTCTGGAATCACTTCCAGTTTTACCATACTCCCACTACTGTTTTTGAAAAAATCCATTTTTATTAAAACTGTGGCGAGTCTAGAACAATATTTCTATTGATCTGCCAGATGGTAGAAAGTCAACCCTCGTCATAGCCTGGGTCAACCCACAAACAGCCATTACAGAAACGTGCCTTGAGTTATCCAGAGTCTGGTTTTAATCATAAGCCGGACAACTCCCCATGCCTTAACAATGTTAAGATATGAACTGTACTATATCCAATATAGAACCAGAGGCACTGATTTAATTGAACCAGATTCAAATCATGCAGCTGTCTCCAGCGCATGTCAACTAAATGGAAGGAGACCGATCAGTGTTACTCAACTTAGGAATGCTTCCAATTATGAGTAACCTGAAAGATAAGCAAGTTCTCTTAATCATTACTATCAACTGAATACCATATACAAGTATCTACATCTTCGATCACCTTGAATAATCCCGATACTTGCTACACCTGGTTCTCTACTCTATTCAAATACCTATAACTCCTCAAAACTTAGACCCTGTGTTTCTACGAAACACATGTCTAAGAACTAGAGAAGTTAAAAGTAAACAGAATATAGTATGAGGACCAACCCCTCTGTCCTAATGGACACTGGACAACATACAATACTCTGTATAAGTCCGCTGAGTCTAACAACTCTTTCACTGTGTGTCGTAGGTTGAAAACTGTACTTATGGTTAAGAAGAATTACACCGCTGTTTAATGCTCCTTACCTAACCATCCACTGATATAGGTAAATGTCATCGTCATAATGTCAAAAAGGTATATCTCACTTTATGAAAATAGACGTACAGATATATCAATTTGAAATTGGTGCACAACAGCGGATATTCAAAACCAAATATTTTCCGACCGGCAAACAGCCCAGGTGATCTCCTCAAATATCACCGATTATAACGAATCCCGATATAATGAGGATGATCACCCAATTCCCAATAACTTACTCCCACTCATCATCTGTAAAACCATACAGATGTGAGAATCAAACCTGGTAAATACATACCCTGGAGCAAGTGTCCAATCGGGAAATCAGTTTTCCTTTAACAGTACACAGTTGAACTGAAACATTGAAATGTTTCGATGGGGTATCCTGGTATTCTTAGTAATGCCTCTACCATTATCCAGATTCACAACTATAACCGTATAATTCTTTGCCACCTCTCCAAATCCCTTTATATGTCTTTAGTCATTACCTTCTGCACACCCCTTTAGGCCAATTGGTTTTCTTCCTTCCCTACCGTTCGGCACCAGCCTATGGTTTGGAAGAAGACTATCCAATAAGCATAATGGGTGTACTGTCCTAGTCCCAGGAGCACTCGCAATGCGAGAGAAGGTGAAGATAAAAGACAACCGAACAAACCTTATTCCTATTTCTCCTGGACCAGAATCCATCTCCGAACTGGAACAAGTTCCTTTCGAGTTCGTATATAACCATACGATGGAGTATCCAATAAACTGTGGATCTTCGTAGTGATACGGAGTGTCCTGGAGAAATACAAAGGTGATTTAGGATTGGCGAAGAAATACTTGGTTTGGTCGTGAATATCCGTCGCAATTTACTTTGCCCTCTTACTAATCCCTTGCTTTGTCTTAATCTTAATACCTTCTGCATACCGTTTAGGCTAATTGGTTTTCTTCATTCCCTACCGGTCGGCACCAGCCTAAGGTTTGGAAGAAGACTATCCAATTTGCATAATAGGTGTACTATCTCCTAAACCAAGGAGTACTCACAACTTGAGAGAAGGTAAAAGGGAAAAGACAACTGAATGATCCTATCCGTTTTCTCCAGAACCGGAAACCATCCTCGAATTCCTTCGAGTTCGTATCTAACCATACGATGGTTTTGTCCAATGGAAGTGGACGTTCGCAGTAATACGGGGTGTCCTGGAGAAAAGGGTAAAAGTAGGAGTGGCAATGAGGTCTGCAACTCTGACAATCCAAAAGCCAGTGTTAAGAAGGTTCGGTCAACTTGGTCTCTGAGTCATAGTCTTAGGGTCGGGTCAATGGTCGCTGCCAGAGAGAGAGAGAAAAGAAACACTCAGCGTGCACTCTAACCTAGATCAGAATGGTTACCAATTTATCTAATCTGGAAACCTCCCACTGTACCTCAAATTCTCCTCCAAACCTGAAAGAAGAATTAGTCGGGGTCACCCGAGGAGTAAACCAACTCATCAGTGGGAATCGGGATCCAACTATCATCGCATGATAACGTGACGGAATCCGCTCACGGTATCACACTCCAGAAGGTATGCGCATATCTGGCAAGTTTCAGTTCTTTTGAAACTCCCGATGTGATTTTTACCCTATGCTCTTATGACCTTGACTAAGGCCAACAAATCATAAGTCACATGTCAAGTTCTACCCGTCATTGTCCAGGTTAATTTAAACCCACCCGTACAAGCCCTTGACTAGGGCCAACAAGGCTATACGACTGTCCCAAACCAACGCATCTATCTATGCTACATATGAACACCCAATAGCTACCAAACACTGTGCCTTGACTATGGCCAACAAACACAGCTTGAATACTATTGACTATCCATATGAAATGACGGAGGGCTACGAATGGTTTCTGGCGAAAACCTTTAACGTAATGAACTTGATATTGTTGAAGGAACAGATAGCTTTTTAGAAAATATAGTGACGAAAACCTTTACTAAAGAGGTCACTCCCGGTGAAGGGATCTCGGCTCTTTCCCCGTAGAATGGGGTGCAGGATATTCCAAATGAATACCACGATGCAAAGCAAAAGTAATCGGCTATAGTGAAGTTAATGCCCTGACGCAAACTTCTGTCCAAGGGGTCACTCCCGGTGAAGGGATCTCGGCCCTTGCCTCGTCGACTGAGGAGCAGGATATTCCAAATGAATACCACGATGCAAAACAAAAGTGAACGTCCTTGCAATAACAGCTTTTTGAAAAGTGTTCCAACAATATCAGAATAGGTTTGTTTAACTTGCATTGATCCGAATCAACGCAGTCCCATCAATTGATCACACCACAAAGAACAAAAATATACTGACGTACGTATATGCCATCCGCATTCGCCACTGGGTCCCGTCATCACCCGTTAGGTTAGCTAACTAACGGCAGAGCGGGGACTGGACTAGCGCGAATGAAAAACATATACAACATCTACTAATATATATACCAATATATAGTATTTCGCTCAAGGCGTGAATAAAATGCAACATCACAGAAATGTACAGCATCACAGAACAATACAGATATCTGGGATCCCCGGGTTTCACAGAGCCACTACTGAAACCCGACGTTCCCCTGGTAGTGTGGATAGCCTGTGCAATGAAATCCTAGACCCCTACGGGCGCGGCAAGTCACCCGCCAAAACCTGAAGCGAGGCAGCCCCCTTCAGCACCGTGAATGGACCACCCAGCACTTCACGGAATCCGGTAACTTGGGCACCCCTCCTGGGTCTACCTGTACCCCCTACGAGTGCGGCGAATAGCCCGCCAATTCCAGACTGAAGCCCCCTCCGTCTCAATGCCCTGAGATGCGGGCTTGTTGCCCTCCAGAACCCGGCTATCCGTGCACCCCACCGCGGGGCAATCCTAGTACAGAAAGTAAAATATACATACAACGGGTACATCGACCGCAACCAGGTCGTGCCCCAAAAGAATAATACAAACAGGCAGTGACGGCAGTCCACATGTCGGACGCTCGCCCCGCAATATCAAATGTACATAATACAACAAAACTGTACTAGCATTGCATCCAGGCTATCCCTCACGACCGATCCGCAACATCACAGCAAAACACAGAACATCAACGTGAAAGTCACGTTCGCAAATCCGTCTAACCGGGCTATAGCAGTTAGACCGGATTTACCGATCGAGTGACATTCACGGTCACAGATATAATGTAAATACTGTGAAATAATGTGTTTAAAATATCCGATCGATCAAAAATTAACAAGTGGGCCCCCAAGCAATACTGTAGCACTCACAGAAAATCTGGGCCCAATATTAATATTCCAAAACCCCTAAAATAAGCCCAGAAGCCCACTGGAAAAAATTGATGCAGTGACGACACCAATGGGCGGCGGAACCGCGGCCCAAGGGGGTGTTTGGCCGCGGTTCCGCGCTTCAGTGATCGAGTCACTGCGTCGAATTTTTACAGTGTTCTTAGAACTCCCTGCACATCATTCTGAGACAACCTGAAAAATTTTTAGAGCCAGAAAAAATTCGACAGAAAACTGATGTGAGTGAAAATGTAGATTTTGGAATTTTGGTCGATCGAAAATGCAAAACACATCAAACGAAGCTAGACGAAGTTAATGGTGAGGCTCTGATACCAGTGTAAGTGCACGGCGGCGCCCCGGCCGTCAATCCGACGGCCAAATGCGGAAACGGTGATAAACTTTAATTTTGCGAACTTTGCAAACCGGCACCACCGCGCACTAAACACCCGGATCGGACCATTAAACTTGTCCTAGCTAACTAACAAGATAGGGAAGAGATATACCGAGTGATCCGAGTCCTCCGGTCTTCTCGTCATCGTCCCGATCTCTTGCGGAAACTCCGGTCGTCGCCTCCTCGCCGGAAGGGCACCACATCGCCTGCATCTTTTACGGGCTCCCGCCTCTATACCAAGGCAACTCGGGCATGAAGCTGGCAAGTCGACATGCCTAAGAAGTGCTGTAGAATGTAGTGTAGATGATGCTTGTCTCTTTGGGGTTATGTTGCCTTGATGGAGGAATCAACAAGATATGAACTTGGGGATTTTTGTAGCAATGAAAATGAGATGGATGATTAATTTCTTTCACCAAAAATGAAACCTCTCATTTTCTCTCCTCCTCTAAATTTGTGGCCGGCCATAATGAAATGAGAATGGTGGAGGGATAAATCAAAACTCATGAAGGGAGGTGAGTGTAGGAGAAAGCAAGGGGTGACCACATCCAAAAACATCATGATAACATATGAACATCAAACCCATACCCTTTCATGTCTTAATTAATGCAAGTGATGGAAGAAAGATATCATAATCAATACAATTGCAAGAAACCCCCTCCACAAATGTTATTTGCACAATTGCAAATAACCCCCTCCATCGGAAAAGTCCGGCCGGGAAAGAACAAAGAAAAACCGGCCGGAACGGAATGCAAACTGGCAACTCCAGAAAACTGGTCCCGAAATAAATTACAGGAAAACCCCGATACTGTGCATACACACCCGCATCTGTATTCCGTCCGGATACAAATGCAAAGAGACAAAATCTACACTGTACTAAACTAGGATCCGGCTTAAACCAAAGCCGGCTAGTAATGTTCGTCCGATCCTGATCCGTGCAATACCGCACGTATCAGATCGAACCCTGCCATATAACTATATGGCCACTAGTACAAAACTGTCCGATCCTGATCCGTGCAATACCGCACGTATCTGATCGGACCCTGCCATATCTCCATACGGCCTCTACAGCGTTTCGCCCGAAAGCTTGAGTAACTGTAAGTGTGTGGTGGACTCTATAGACTCGTCAATACTATGGCTGTGGATTTAACCACTAGCTCGTCAGAGGTATAAGCCAATACGTAACGGGCTACCAGCTATTGACCAAAAGGGACGTCGATGAGCGAACTCATCCTGACACCCTACTGAGCCTGTCAGTGACAATATCCGTACAGTCCGGTCCGTTCGTCTACGAGCATCGCATGTCGGGCCTAGGGGGTGGGTAAAAGTCAGACCCCCAAAAGCGGTACAAGTCGTGTCGGAGTGTAGCCCAGAACACCCTGAGATACTACTGGAATACCTACCAGTAAATCTCCTGCCTTGGCCAAGGACTTCGTGTAATGGCTCTCCTAGACACAGCGCGACCTCACCCCCAATACCGGGAGAGACGAACCCTCGAAGATCCGCTCACTGCCTCCATGTGGCTCGGGACTGTACCCAACTAAAACCTGTTTGCACGACTCCTTTGAGCCGTGGTAGGGTAGTAATCAAAGCACAGTGGGAACTCACACGAGACAAATGACGATCCCCAGGTCGATGAACTAACCTGTACACATGTCACCTGGGAACTGCTATCTGACGTCAGGTATAAGACCAACTAGCATGTTCCCGGCGAGTCCTGTCCGGTGTACTCATAACCCAATGAGCACCTGTATACATCTTAGGTGAACCAACAGACACCAGTGGCTTGTGAGACCGGCCACCGCCCCTCGTCGGGGTCTCGACTGTATACACTAGTCTACTCTGGAGAATCGATGCCCTGTCTCGAAACTCCCACGACTAGGGACCTTTTAAGGATGTGCTTATAGACTCCAGCTCTCACTTATATGATCGCCCTCATACTACTGGCAGTCAAGCAAGAATCCTAGGGGCTCTATCAACGTGTAATAGCGACCTGTCAGGTCACCTAAAGCAGTACACGATGATAAAGATAAACCAGATAGCAAACTATCATCTCGAGTAAGACTGTCGTCCCGGGATAGGTCCTCCCTCAATCATTGCAATCACGTGCCTGTGATCCAATAATTGACTCTGAGGGCACTATCTCCAACAGCTTTCTGCCTCCAGCAGAACTCGATTTAAGTAGTAGAGTGCTCTCTCTTTTCCTTGATTGTTCTCGTGTGCCCATAATGCGTCTAAGGAACCTTCGAGGGCGGTTGTATAAAGAATGAGGGGTTTTCCCTTGACCGGCGCAGCCAACACCGGAGGGTTTTGCAGGTACTGCTTGATCTCGTCTAGTGCACCTTGGCATTTGTGATCCCAAACGAATGGAGTTCCCTTCTTCATTAGGTGGCTGTAAGGGCGGCACTTGCCTGAAAGATTAGCGATAAATCGCCGGATGTATGCGAGCTTCCCTTGGAGAGACCGCAACTGTTTGAGGGTTCTTGGCGGAGGCATTTCCATGATCGCCTTGATCTTAGATGGATCTACTTCGATACCTCGGTGTCGGATGATGAATCCCAGGAATTTACCCGAGGAGACTCTGAACGCGCATTTGAGGGGATTCATCTTCAAATTATATTGCCGAAGGCGTCGAAATACAGTCTCCAGATGCTTTAAATGCTCTTCGTATTACATGCTCTTCACTACGAGGTCATCGATATAGCACTCGACGATGTCATGTATGAGATCGTCGAAGATCTTTGTCATGGCCCTTTGATAGGTAGCGCCGGCGTTCTTTAGACCAAAGGGAATAACCCTGTAGCAAAATATACCCAAAGGGGTCCGGAAAGCGGTATGCTTCTGGTCTTCGGGATGCATCTTTATCTGATTATACCCTGATGAACCGTCCATAAAGGAGAAAACATCGTGAGTGGACGTGTTATCTATCATTAGCTCGGTTACCGGTACTGGGAAATCGTCCTTCGGGCAAGCTTTATTGAGATCCCTGAAATCCACGCATATGCGTACCATCCCATTTTTCTTCATTACCGGGACGATGTTGGCGATCCAGTCGGGATATTGGACTTCTTGGATAAATCCAGAATCGATCAGCTTCTTGACTTCGGCGTTGATGCTCATCTCAAGCTCGAGTCGCATCCTTCTCGGCGCCTGCTTAACTGGCTTGATATTCGGGGATATTGCTAATTTATGTACGGCAATCTCCGGATCTAATCCTGGCATCTCGGAATAGTTCCACGTGAAGCAGTCTTTATGCTGCAGGAGCACGTTCTTTAACGCAGCCACCCTTTCTTCAGATAGCAGCTCGCTGACAAATGTCGGTCGCGGATCATCTGCCGATCCCAACTCAATCTTCTTGAGGTTATCTGCAGTAGTATGTATGCCATCTTCCAGTTCTTTCGGAGCTGGCGGAAATTCTGAGATCGCCTCATCATTGCTGTTCTCAAAGCACCAGGGAAGGTCATCCATGTTCTTGGGCTCTTCTTTTAATATCGTAATCATGTAACAGGTGCGAATCCGCTTCCAAGACTGAGGTGGATCCGGTTCTGCTCTTGCGGCTTTGGGTTCGTGCTTTTGTGGCGGCGTTACCCTCCAGCCATTGGATAAAGCAAATCTGCCCTGTTGGTACTGGTCCTCGACCCAGTTCTTGAAGGTGAAGCAGTCTTCGGTAGGATGTCCTATGGCTCGGTGATAAGAGCAATAGCTCAGATGAGAAGCCTTGTTAGCTTGCGCAGGGTGTCTAGACTCTGGAAGCGCGATCATTTGATGTTTTATAGCGAGCTCGAGTAACCTCTCCGTCTTGTCTCGAGGGAAGGAATACGCTCGACTCATCTTCTTCATGAGGGACAAATCCGGACCACGCAACGCCCGATCACACGACTCTCTAATCCTGCGTCGTTGTTGTCGGCTCCTCTTTCCGCTTCTTGATTTATTTCTGCCTCTGCGTCGGGCCTTTCGTACAACGGGTTGACAGGGATGAGCATCTTTGTCTTTTGCAGCCTGTTGAAACAGACGTTGCGTCCTGGCTTTCTCGTAGATGGCCATCTCGCGGTTGTGGTCTTCCCGAGCTTTTTGACCCGCTTTCCTGATAAGCTTGTCCATTCGTTCTTTAAATGACGGACTCGGCCCTTCAATCGCGGGATCTAGTTTTGATGAGGGGTTGGCATTTCCTGACAGGGCGTCCTCTTCTTCATCAAAGATATATATGGCGTAGCTACTGTGGGCCCGTTCCCATTTTCTGGCTCTCACGTATCCAAGCCCAAGTGTTTCCATTTTCCCGTTGGGCAATTTGCGTTGAGTCCCAGGGACATCCCAAATCCTGTTGTAGAACCGAGCTTGTCGAACAGTCTGTTTTAAAGGTACTCCTTGGCGCTTCAATAGCCTATTTAGTCCATTTGTGTAGTATCTGGGCAAACGGATGGGTTGGAGCCTGTCGAGTGTAGCATCCGCGCCATGCCAGATCTCTTTCTCTATTTTCGTCTCTGAGGATCGGTAGAATAGGATTGCCTTCTCACCCCTTTGCCTGGGAGGGACGTAAAACGTTTGCAGGTCCTGCACATTGTAAGCTTGAAGTGTGTCGAGCTCCTTGTAGTGTTCTCGCGGCACCATGGTGATTTGCAAACTCTGATCATCGCCAGGGGGTGCTTGTATTGACGGCCGATTGGAGAACACGGCATTAACCTCATCTTCCGAGTCACTTCCGAAGACCAACATGGGGGCGGACGTCCCCGGGTTGTTGCGTTGAGATGGCCCAACATAAACTATCTCTTCTTCTTCTTCGGTATCGCTCCCGAAAACAGGGATGGCGGCGGCGGCTTTGTTCTCCGGCTTGCGACACCTTTCTGTATCCTCGAAATCTGGTAAAAAGTACTTCGCATTTTCGTATTTGCGGACTTCGTTCACGGAAAATGGGTTCAGCTCACCTGTTACGGTATACTCGAAACCATCCTTAAAGTACTTCATACACTGATGTTGTGTAGAAGGGATGATGTTGTACTCGTGTAACCAAGGGCGACCGAGCAAGGCATTGTAGCAGGTCTTGGCATCAATGACATGGAATTTGATGTCCGTGACGAGCAGTCCGAAGCGTAATGTTAGTATTACATATCTGAGAGTCCGTGACGATTGTGAATCGAAACCGGAGATGGTAATTTTGTCACGAGCGAGGTGTTGCATACTCATGCAGATTTCCTTTAACACCCGAACGTTAAGGAGATTGACGGAGGATCCATTATCCACTAGGATCTTGCCTATCTTGATATCATGGCAGTATCCAGAGACATATAGGGGACGGTTGTGGTCGCACGTCCCGAGAAGGAGGTCTTCGTCACCGAAAGTGATGTCGGCCGTATGCACTTCTTCCAGTTCATCCTTCATCCTTTCCGTGGCGAGGAAGGCTTGGAATTGCTCAGGTTCTTGTAACGCCTTAATTAGTGAATCTCGCGCTTCTTTTGATAATAGGAGGGCATCGAGAATGCTAAGTTGAGAAGGTAGCTTCCTTAGGTGCGCCAGGATATTGTAGTCCACCTTACCCTTCCTGGGAGGGTCTTTGGTAGTCAGCTCTTTCATGACTTGGTCATCTAAAGTGATATCCTCAGTGACCTTTTCCTTTCCCTTATCTTTTCTATTTGCGGGCCCGAGATTCTTTTCCGGGAGCGTGCGATTGCGCAGCTGAATGTTTTCGCAGGCCTCCGGTTCCTCCTATTTCCCTAAAACGGATTCTTTAAAGAGAGGGCCCAGAGCCATTTCTTCATCAGAGTCGCTCCCAAAGGTGAGAACTTGTGACCCTCCGGCGTTAACCATGTAACAGTTGCCAGTGGTTTTGTTGTGCCCGTCGGCAGTACTTCTTCGTTCCCGACGAGTCTTGCGTTTCATGCACTTAAAATGTTGCCGATGAGCAACATATCCCTGCCACCATATCCTAAAGGCATCGCACTCCTCCGTGGGGTGTGAAATTTTTCGATGATATGCGCAATAATCAGGGTGCCTCTCCACCCCATCGAGCGTGTTTTCTTCCGAGTGTGGTAATTTCATTCCCATTGACACGGCCTTGGCCAACCGTTTCCTCGTCTTGAATATCTTTTTGTCTGCGTCGGATGCCTTTTGATCTGGCGGGAGTACTTCAACTCTTTCGTTCAGTCGCCTGCATTTGGCTCCTTCCGATGCGGCCATCTCACGCTCCTGATCCGCTTTACTCTTTAGACGAATCTCGTCTAGAAAGGCGTCGATCATTTCATCTGTTGGCCACACAAGCTCTGGTTCAGGCTCTGTCCCCAGTTTCTTAGTGCCGGGAGTTTTTTCATCGTCGGTAAACGAGTGGGAGATTACGTTACAACTCACCACATATCCCTCGGATTCATCCGACGAGCTCTCTCCATCATCTTCCTCTTGAAAGATGTGGTTGAGGAACTCTTGCAGCGTGACAGGAGTTCGCGCCTTTTGATTGTACTCTTCCATCGCGTCGATTTGCTTCTGCAAGTTCGTGCGCTTGTCTCCAGGCTTCACGGGCCTCTTGGATTTCTTCTTCTTTTTTTCGAAGATTTTGACGGTTGGGCGTGAGTATTTGGGCCATCACCACGAGTCTTCATAGTTGGGCGCGGCTTCAACACCCCTTCAATGATCTGGGGTCCCAGCGGGTCCCTCCATTCAATTGCCGGGCACGCATGAAGGTCCCTCAGCATTCTTTTGGTTTTAGTTGACAGCACGACCTCCCATGGAGCTTCCTCAATAAAGGAACAGGTTGCCCCCGGTGTATCTGCTTTCTTAGGAGTATGCGGCTGTGGTGGGTTCACCTTCCACTTTTCGGACAGCGCAAACTTCCCCTGGAGGTATTGATCTTCAATCCATCCTTTGAAGACGAAGCAATCCTCAATCGGATGACTTACCGTTTGATGGTAAGGGCAATAGTTAGGGTTATTCACCTCAGTGGGTTGTGGCGGTCGCCTTGGATTTGGCAGGTTTATAAGTCTGTTGTGTACTGCCAGCTCGAATAACCGTTTCGTCTTGTCCCATGGGAACGATTAGGGACGCTTCATCTTCTCATTATAATACCGGCGTCTTTCTTCCAATTGATCCGCCAGCTTTGGGGCATTGGGTTGCTGCTGGGCATTCACGATGAAGGTGGCCTTTCCTTTACCCTTGTCATTCCGAGGTTCCGGCTTCGGGAGAGGTGGTCTATGACCCATCTGGTCCATCTGAGCCAACTTGTCGATTAAAGCCTGGAATGTGGTTGGTTTAAAGAACATCATAAACTGGGAGATAGTTGTGTGAGGGTCTAGGGTTCCCACGAACATGCCCACCGCGGGCGCTTCCTCAATGTGTTGCTCGCATTTCGACCACAAATTCCGCCAGCGTATAGCATACTGGACCCAAGTTTCGCCTGGTTTTACCCTGGCGTTAATCAATGCCGTTATTGGAGTGTGTTCGCTGGCGCTCGCGAATCGCTGAGTGAATAGCAACTCCATTTCAGTGAACGTCTTGATAGAATCGTTCGGGAGTTCTGAATACCATTCGAACGCTGTTTCTGATAAGCTACCCACGAATTGGCGAAGCAACAGTTTATCATCACCGTCGGTGTTACCGCAAAGGGCCCTGAACTGGGCGACATGTTGGTGGGGATTGCCGGTCCCCTTGTAAACATGGAACTTGGGGATTGTGTAACCCGGCGGGTACTTGATTTGGTCGTACCAGCTTGGATATGGCCGCCCCGTTTTTACGACTTGACCAGCTGCCTCAGTCGAATGATGAACCCAGATTTGCTGGGCTATATAGTCGACCAAATCAGCCTTAGAGATTGTCTCCTCTTTGGCCGTTGAGAGGGCTGGTGGTGGATTTGACGTTTCTCCCCTGTCGTCTTCAAGGACGATCGGGGGATCCTCAGCGGGTAGGTCTTGTTGGATCATCATTCCTATCATATCTTGGAAGAGAAGGCCCATACGCTGTATGTTGGCTGCTTGTTTAGCAGCCTCTTTGTCCTTCTTCTCCAATATTCGGCGAAGGAACTCAGCGTCGGTTTCTTCCTCCTGGCGTTCGTCCTTGGACTTTTCTGGGTTTTCTTTTGGCCCGGTAAGTGCGGCCATAGCATTCATCATTTCCTGGAGCTTTTGCTGTTGCTCCTGAGCTTTGGTCACCGACCGTGTAAGCGGTCTATGACCTGTAGACGCACGGCCGTCTTCCTTTCCTGACGCCATGTATACGGTATGGACCATCATGCCCCCAGACTTAGGGCGTCTGGGCTGAGTGCCTTTAGCTGTCGTTGCAGGCTGGGGGATCTTCTCTGGCTTCCTCCTTTTATGAGCAGTGGAAGTTGAGGGGGCCATTGAGGTGGGCACCCAAACAGCCTTTCGTGGTTTAGCCTGGTGACTGGTTTCCTATTGGATTTTCAGCTTCTTGTGCTGGCGGGAGAAGTTTGGATCGATCATCGAGTCTCGGGCCTGCCGCCAAACCTTATAGATCTTGGAAGACAGCCGTTGAGGGGATCGGGGCTGTTATGGCTTTATTTCCGCAACCTTTTTTAGTGGAGGAGGAGACCTCTTTAGCACCGCAGTAGGAGAATTCCTTCGCACCTTATTTAGCATCTCGAAGCTGTTCCCAGTTGGAACGGCAGCATTAACTTCCACCGTTGACGCTGGTGGAGTTAGCCAAGAGGGGGAGTTGCCCCCAGCCTTCCTTACTCGGCGCCAGTGGCGACGTCGAGCGTGTCGAGCGGACGGCGCTGGTTCAGTGGTGAGGATGGCTTCGTCTTGCCGCCTGTGTATGTGGGGGGTCGTTGCTGGTGTCAGCCTGTTAAAGACCGATGTCCTTTGGGTAGCAGGAGCGGGGCCGTGCCACCACGTGACCCCTGGTCACGTGTGAGCACGTGACCCTCGTCTGGCGCCTTTTTCTTGATTCAATCAGGGAATTGAGTCTGCTGCTTTTGAGTGTCACGTGCCAACACGTGACCCTGGTCACGTGGGAGCACGTGACCCTTTCTGAAGCCCTTTTCTTTGATGTAGTTGGGAAACTGAATTTGCCTTGCCGATGCTTTTAGATGTCACGTGCCAACACGTGACTGCTGGTCATGTGTGAGCACGTGACCCTTTTCAGAAGCCTCTTCCGTAGGTTTTCCTGATTTTAAATCAAGAATCATTCCCCTATCAAAGAGTCAGTCTTTTCAAGGCTGACTATTCCTACTCCTGCCCCTGCTCGAGGATCTGTCTTTGACAGGTTGAATATCACCCCTCAAAGGACAACCTCGGTCTTTAAGAGGTTAACACCAGCGGCGCCTCATCCGGACAGGGGGAAAAAAGAAGCTGTCTCTATCACCGAGCCAGTCCCAACGGCTCGTCATGCTCGACGTCGCCATTGGCGAATGAAGGCAGGGGCAACTCCCCCTCAGGGTTAACTCCACCTGCTCCATTGGTGGAAGTCAATGCTGCTATTCCAACTGGGAACAGCTTTAAACTGCTGAGGGGGGTACGTAAGAACTCTCCAACCGCTACATTGAAAAGATCTCCTCCACCTACGGAGAAAGTTTCGGAAACAAAGCAAGAGCAGCCCCCTCAACGGCTGTCCTCAAAAATTTATAAAGTTTGGCGCAGAGTTCAAGACTCCGTAATTGACCCAGATCGCTCTCGTCAACAGAAAAGGGCGAAGGTACAAGAAGAAAAGGACCGTCCGATCAAACAGGATAGGACGACAGCCACCAGGGTGCCCACTGCAATGGCCCCTTCAACTTCAACGGTCCACAAAAGAAGAAGGCCGGAGAAAACCCCCGCCCACGGCAAATGCCAAAGGTGGTGAACCTAAACGCCCTAAGTCCGGGGGCATAATAGTTCATACAGTATACATGGCGTCCGGAAAGGAGGAAAGCCGTGCATCTACAGGTCATAGACCGCTTACACGGTCAGTGACCAAGACTCAGGAGCAACAACAAAAGCTCCAGGAGATGATGAACGCGATGGCAGCACTCACTGGGCCAAAAGAAACCCCTGAAACGCCCTCGGATGAACGTCAGGAACAAGAAACTGACGCTGAGTTCCTTCGTCGGATATTGGAGAAGAAGGATAAAGAAGCCGCGGAACAAGCAGCCAGCATAAAGAAAATGACCCTCCTGTTCCAAGACATGGTGGGCATGATGATTCAACAAGACCCCCCTGCTGAAGATCCTCCGATCGTCCTTGAAGACGATAGGGGAGAAACTTCAAATCCTCCACCGGCGCTGTCAACAGCCAAGGAGGAGGCGGTCTCCAAAGCCGACCTAGATGAATATATAGCTCAACAGATCCGGGTTCATCAGGCGACTGAAGCAGCCGGTCAGGTCGTAAAAACGGGGCGGCCGTATCCAGGCTGGTACGACCAGATCAAGTACCCACCAGGCTATACAATACCAAAATTCCATGTGTATAAGGGGACTGGCAATCCCCACCAGCATGTTGCCCAGTTCAGGGTGCTTTGCGGCAACACTGGCGGTGATGATAAATTGTTGCTCCGCCTGTTCGTTGGTAGCTTATCGGATACAACATTCGAGTGGTATTCCGAGCTCCCGAACGACTCTATCAAGACCTTTGCAGAGATGGAGCTGCTGTTTACCCAGCGTTTCGCGAGTGCTAGCGAGCGTACCCCGATAACGGCATTGATTAATGCCAGGGTGAAGCCGGGCGAGACATGGGTCCAATATGCTATACGGTGGCGGAATTTATGGTCAAAATGCGAGCAGCGCATAGAAGAAGCTCCTGCAATGGGTATGTTTGTGGGAACCCTCGATCCGCAAGCGACCATCTCGCAATTTATGATATTTTTCAAGCCGACCACCTTCCAGGCACTAATCGACAAGCTGGCGCAAATGGATCAAATGGGCCATAAACCTCCTCTTCCAAAGCCGGACTCCCGAAATGAGAAAGGAAAAGGGAAAGCGATCGTTGTCGCTAATGCTCAACAACAGCCGAACAACTCGAAGCCAGTCGTTCGTCAAAATAATATGCGCCCGTACGTAGCCCTTGAGGAGAGGCTGGGACGTCCTTACTCATTTCCCCGAGATAAAACGAGAAGGCTATTCGAGCTGGCGCTGCGCAACCGACTGATAAATCTGCCAGATCCAAAACGCCCGTCGCAACCAAGTGATGTCAATGAACCCAACTACTGTCCTTATCATCGAGTATTGGGTCATCCGATCGAGGATTGCTACGTCTTCAAAAATTGGCTTGAAGACCAGTACCGACAGGGCAAGTTTTCATTGTCCGACAAATGGAAGGTGAATCTACTGCAGCCCCACACCTCTAAGGGAATGAATACGCCGGGGGCAACATGCTCTGTCGTTGAAGAAGCTCCTTGGGAGGTTGTATTATCAGCCAAGACAAAGAGGATGCTAAATGATCTTCAATTCTGCCCAGCAATCAAATGGAAGAACCCGTTGGAGCCGCAGATCATTGAAGGGATGTTGAAGCCTCGTCCAACTCAAAAGATCGATGGAGGTGGCCCAAGCATTCACAACCAGCCGTCGAAATCTTCAAAGAAGAAGAAAAAGAAGTCAAAGAAGCCCGTGAAGCCTGGCGACAAGCGCACGGACTTGCAAAAACAAATTGACGCGCTGGAGGAATACAACCAGAAGGCACGGACTCCCATTACATTCCAAGAATTCCTCAATCACGTCTTTCAAGAGGAAGATGAGGGAGAAAGTTCATCTGATGAATATGAAGAATACGAGGCGAGCTGTCATGTGATTTCCCATTCGGTCATGGGCGATGAGGAGACTCCTTGTACTGAAACGCTGGGGGCAGATCCCGAACCAAAAATTCTGGGGTCATCGGATGAAGTAATCGATGCATTCCTCAATGAAGCTCTCTTAAAAAGCAAGGCTGATCAGGAGCGCGGGGCGATTATATTCGAAAGGGCCAAACATCAGCGCCTTGACGAAAGAATTGAGATACTCCCGCTGGAGCAAAGTACACCCACTGCGGATAAAATCAAATTCAAGATGAGGAAGAGGTTTGCTAAAGCCGTGTCAATGGGTATAAAACTACCATCCTCTGAGGGAAGCGTTACTGGTGAAGCGGAAATGCACCCCTCCTATTGCTTGTATCATCGGAAGATTTCGCACCCCACTGAAGAGTGCAAAGCTTTCGATAGATGGTGGCAAGGATATGTTGCTCACCGGCAACATTTTAAACGGGAAAAGCGCAAGACCCGCCGAGAGCAAAACGGTATGACCGAAGAGCTTAACAGAACCACCGGCAATTGTCGCATGGTCAACGCCGGAGGATCACAAGTACTCACATTCGGGAGCGATTCTAATAAGGAGTTGGAGCTTAGCCCCCTCTTTAAAGAGTCCACTTCGGAAAAAGAAGAAGAGCCGAAGATTTGTGAAAATATCCGGCTGCGTAATCGCACGTTGCCCGAAAAGAATCTCGGACCCCCAAACAAAAAAGATAAAGGGAAAGAAAAGGTCTCTGAGGACATCGCCCTAGATGACCAAGTCATGGAAGAGCTAACTGCCAAAGACCCGCCGAAGAAAAATAAGGTGGATTACAACGTCTTAGCGCATCTGAGGAAGCTACCCTCGCAACTCAGCATTCTTGACGCCCTTTTACTATCAAAGGAGGCAAGAGATTCGTTAATTAAGGCACTACAGGACCCGGAGCAATTCCAGGCTTTCCTGGCCGAAGAAAAGATGAAGGATGAATTGGAGGAAGTGCACACGGCAGATGTCACTTTTGGCGATGAAGACCTTCTCCTTGGGACGTGCGAACACAATCGCCCCCTCTACGTCTCAGGATACTGCCATGATATAAAGATAGGCAAAATCCTGATCGATAACGGATCGTCTGTTAATCTCCTTAACGTGCGGGTGTTGAAGGAAGTTTGCATGAGCGTCCAGCACCTTGCTCGGGACAAGATCACCATCTCCGGATTCGACTCCCAATCATCAAAGACTCTTGGATCTGTGATACTGACGCTACGCTTTGGGCTGCTCGTCACGGACATTAAATTCAACGTCATAGATGCCAAGACATGCTACAACGCTCTGCTCGGCAGACCATGGTTACACAAGTACAACATCATCCCTTCTACACAGCATCAGTGTATGAAATATTTTAGGGATGGTCTCGAGTATACCGTGACGGGAGAACTGAATCCGTTTTCCGTGAACGAAGTTCGCAAATATGAAGATGCCAAGTACTTCTTACCGAGTTTCGAAGACACGGAAAGGTGTCACAAGCCGGAGAATAAAGCTAACGCTACCATCCCTGTCTTCGGCAGTGATACCGAGGAGGAAGAGGAGATAGTTTATTTGGGTCCGCCCCAATACACCAAGCCGGGACCATCCGCTCCTACATTGATCTTTGGTAGCGACTCAGAAGATGAGGTCCATGCTGTATTCTCTGCTTGGCCTTCAATACAAACATCCGCTGACGAAGAGCAAAGTCTGTAAGTTGCCATGGTGCCGCTTAAACATTATAAAGAACCGGATGCGCTCGATACCTACAGTGTAGAGAAGCTGCAGATGTTTTATGTCCCTCCCAGGCGAGAAGGCGAGAAGGCAATTCTATTTTACCGCTCGGTGGAAACCAAAGTGGAGAAAGAAATCTGGCACGGCGCGGATCCTACACTTGACAAGCTTCAGCCCATCCGTCTCCCCAGATATTATACAGAAGGCTTGAAGAGGCTGTTGAAGCGCCAAGGGATACTCTTCAAACAGACCGCTAGAAAGGCCAAATTCTATGACAGGGTCTGGAACGTCCCCGGAACTCAACACAAGCTGCCTAGTGGGAGGATGGAGACGATCGGGCTCGGATACATTCGCTCCAAGAAACGAGAGCTGCTTAGCGACTGTTACGTCGTGCATGACTTCAATGAAGAAGCAGATGCTCAACGGGAGGACGTTAATCCTGAACCGGTAAAAGTTCCTGATGCAAAAGTGCCCAGTCCGTCGTTCGAAGAACAAATGGGCAGGCTTATAAGAGAAGCTGGTCAAAAAGTTCGAGACGATCACAATCGTGAAATGGCAATCTACGAGAAAGCCAAAACGCAACGCCTCCTTCAACAGGCCGTGAAAGAAGAAAATGCCGCCCCCTGTCAACCTGTTATAAAAAAGGCTCGACGTAGAGGCAGAAACAAGTCGAAAGGCCAAAAAGGCGCTCAACAGCAACAAAGCAGGGCTAAGAAGCCACGTAAATGGGAGTCGAGCGTTATTGATCTATCCCTCATGAAGAAAATGGGTCGAGCGTACTCGTTTGCTCGGGACAAGACGAAGAAGATACTTGATCTTGCTCTAAAACATCAAATGCTTACACTGCCAGAGTCCAAAAACCCCGAACGAGCAGGTGAAGTCTCTGACCCAAATTATTGCTCTTACCATCGAGTAATAGGGCACCCTCTCGAAGACTGCTTCACCTTTAAGAATTGGGTCGAAGATCAGTATCAGCTCGGCAAATTCGCTCTGTCTGACAACTGGAGGGTAACGCCGCTACAAAAGCACGAACCCAAAGCCACAAGAACATAACCAACTCCACATTGGGATTGGAAGCGGATTCGCACTTGTCACATGATAACAATATTAAAAGAAGAGCCCGAGAATATGGACAGCCTTCCCTGGTGCTTCGAAAACAGCAATGATGAGGTGATCTCAGAATTTCTGCCAGCTCCGAAAGAACTGGAGGATGGAATACATACCACTGCAGATAACCTCAAGAAAATTGAGTTGGGGATGGCAAGTGACCCACAGCCGACGTTCGTCAGTGAGCTGCTATCTGAAGAAAGGGTGGCTGCGTTAAAAGACGTCCTTGTACAGCACAAAGATTGCTTCGCATGGAACTATTCCGAGATGCCAGGACTAGATCCAGAAGTTGCTGTGCACAAATTGGCGATATCCCCTGACATCAAGCCAGTCAAACAGGCGCCGAGGAGAATGCGGCTCGAGCTTGAGATGAGCATCGACGCCGAGGTTAAGAAGTTAATCGACTCTGGCTTTATCCAGGAGGTTCAATATCCTGAATGGATCGCTAACATCGTCCCGGTGATGAAGAAAAATGGGACGGTGCGCATATGCGTGGACTTTCGGGATCTCAATAAAGCCTGCTCATGAGGTTTTCTCCTTCATGGATGGCTCATCAGGGTATAATCAGATAAAGTTGCATCCCGAAGACCAGGAGCATACCGCTTTCCGAACCCCTTTAGGAATATTTTGTTACAAGGTGATGCCTTTCGGTCTAAAGAACGCCGGTGCCACCTATCAAAGAGCCATGACGAAGATCTTCGATGACCTTATACATGAAATCGTCGAGTGCTATATCGACGACCTCGTGGTTAAGAGCAAATCATACGAGGAGCATCTCGAGCACCTAAAGACTGTATTTCGACGCCTTCGACAATACAACTTGAAGATGAACCCTCTCAAGTGTGCATTCGGAGTTTCTTCGGGCAAATTCCTGGGATTCATCGTCCGACACCGAGGTATCGAAATAGATCCGTCAAAGATCAAGGTGATCATGGAAATGCCTCCGCCGAGAACTCTCAAACAGTTGCGGTCTCTCCAAGGGAAGCTCGCGTATATAAGGCGATTTATAGCCAACCTTTCGGGCAAGTGCCGTCCTTACAGCCACCTGATGAAGAAGGGAACTCCATTCGTCTGGGATCAAAAATGCCAAGGTGCGCTAGACGAAATTAAACAGTACCTGCAGAATCCGCCAGTGCTGGCTGCTCCGGTTAAGGGAAAGCCTCTCATTCTCTATACAACCGCCCTCGAAGGTTCCTTAGGCGCATTATGGGTACAAGAGAACGATCAATGGAAGGAGAGAGCTCTCTATTACTTAAGTCGAGTTCTACTGGGGGCAGAAAGCAACTACTCCCCCATTGAAAAACACTGCCTGGCGTTGATTTTCGCGATAACAAAGCTCAGGCACTGTGCGTTGGCGCATGAAGTCCGTCTCATTTCGAAGGTGGACCCCCTTACATATTTGATGTCGAAACCCATATTGACAGGTTGACTCGCTAAATGGGCCCTGCTCTTGATGGAGTTCTCGATAACGTATCAACCTCTCAAAGCAGTGAAAGGCCAGGCCATCGCCGACTTCCTCGCTGAGCATCCGATACCTGCCGATTCTCCTTTAAATTGTGATCTCCCAGACGAACATGCGTTTGATGCGATTGACGGTGGTGATACCCGATGGGAGCTTTATTTCGATGGGGCATCTTCCGTGAAGAAGCGTAAACAAAGTACCCATATAATCAAATCGGGGGCAGGACTTATCTTTGTAACTCCACAAGGAGGGATAATGCGCTTCGCTTTCTCCTAAACAGAGCCGAGGACGAATAATGAAGCCGAATACGAAGCTTTGATAGCAGGCCTCGAGATCGCCATCGACATGGGAATTGAAAACCTCCTCATATACGGAGATTCTCAACTGGTCGTTAGTCAAGTAAACGGCGACAACCAAACGTGCAAACCGGAGTTGGTGAAATACGGTGAAAAGATGCAACAACTATTGACCCAGATTCCCTCCTATACTTTGGAAAGCATACCGCGCGTGGAAAACAGCAAAGCAGACGCGTTGGCTAAACTTGCTAAAGAACTGGCTGACGAGAACCTCGATGACGTCAAAATCGTGGTACAAAGCCGTAGGGTACTTGCCCCAGCAGAAATATCTCCGGAATCACCCGAAGAAAAGGGAGCGATTGAACAGACGACCCTGCAAATAAAAAATCGGGAAAATACCGAGGATTGGAGAGAAGTCTTTGTAGACTATTTCAAATACCGTCGAACACCCGAAGATGCGTCCTCAAGACATCAGCTTGTGAAACGAGCGCTGTCTTTCGCCTTCGTCAATGATACTCTATACAAGAGGTCGTTTGATTCTTTGTGGTTGAGATGCCTAGGACCTGATGAAGCGAAAAGGGTCGTTCAGGAAGTTCATGACGGACTCTGCGGTTCTCACAAAGCAGGCCCGAAGATGAAGTTGAAGATTAAACGGATAGGCTACTACTGGCCCACGATGATTCAAGACTGCCTTGAGTATGCGAAGCAGTGCCACTCGTGCCAAATCCATGGAGACTTCATCCACCAGCATCCAAATCCACTCCATCCAACGGTAGCTAGCTGGCCATTCGAAATGTAGGGAACTGACATAGTCGGCCCCATCGAACCAGCATCGTCCAGAGGACATCGTTTCATCCTGGCGATGACTGACTACTTCTCCAAATGGGCAGAAGCAGTACCGTTGAGGGAAGTGAAGACGGAGAATATCCTCCATTTCTTCAAGACGCACGTCATATATCGGTTTGGAACTCCACGCCGGATCATCTCCGATAACGGACCAGCCTACAGAAGCCACAAAATCAGTCGCTTCGCGCAACAGCATAATATAGACTGGAGATATTCCTTGGTTTATAATCCACGAGCTAATGGTCTAGCCGAGGTCTTCAACAAGACCTTGACAAAGATCATGAAGAAAACGGTGTCCCGAAATAAGAAGGACTGGCACGAGAGACTGCAAGAAGCTCTCTGGGCGTATCGAACTACGTTCAAGACAGCCACGAACACAACGCCATATGCGTTGGTATTCGGTACAGAAGCGGTACTCCCCCTCGAGATAAAGTTACCCTCTCTGCGAATGGCAGTCCACTACGAGTTGACGAACGAAGAAAATGCTCACCTTCGGCTTGAGGAGCTTGATGCCCTCGATGAAACCCGACTCATAGCGCAACAAAATCTGGAGGCCTATAAAGCAAAGATGGCGCGCTCATATGAAAAATTAACCCGACCGAGGACATTCCGCCAAGGCGAACTCGTGCTAGTGGTCAAAAGGCCTATAATCCCCAATCGCGCCAAGCGGGAAAAACTCGAACCGAACTATGAAGGCCCGTACATCATAGACAAGGTCTGCCAGGGTGGTGCCTATCTACTCATGGATATGCACGGTGAAAGGCCTTTCAGGCCAATAAACGGTCGCTTCCTAAAGAAATACTACGCTTAATGAGTCACAGCCTAGGTCAATGATAGATGACGACGACTATGTCCGCTCGCTATCTTCCTAAGCTCAAGCTTTCTAAGCAGTAGCCAGCCTTCTCCGTGACGGACCGAAACGTCCTTAAACTAATGACGGACCGAAACGTTCTTAAACTAATGATGGACCGAAATGTCCTTAAACTACTACCGCAGCATCCTTAGGCTGACGAGATAAAAAAAAATAAAAAAATAAAAAAATATATAATAAATAAAAACGGTATGTCCATAAGCAAAAAGGGCACAGATGAAAACCCGAAAGGGCTCCGTGAGTAAAAACAGCAGGGCTACCGGCGAGTGTTCGTGAAAACCCGAAAGGGCGCGACCTCGTAAAAAAAAAAGAAAAGAAAAAGAATAAAAAAAGACGGTATGTCCATAAGCAAAATGGACACGGATGAAAACCCGAAAGGGCTCCGTGAGTAAAAACAGCAGGACTACCGGCGAGTGTTTATGAAAACCCGAAAGGGCGCAACCTCGTTAAAAGACACTTATAGGGTCCTCTCGACCTTGTAAGGAGAAACCACACGCGTGAGATCCTTACGACTCACAAGGAAGCAACACACTTAGGGATCCCCACGATTCCTAAGGAGAAAATACACTTGCGAGATCCTCAAGACTCGTAAGGAGAACTCTCTTATGGGACCCTCACGGCTCATAATATTTGACAGTCTTAAGTTACGGAGACCTAAACCTATGCTTAAGCAAACCCCCACAACTTCCGATATTGCCCTACAAGTGGTCCAATACTGGCTCTTGTATACAATCCACGGGCGCGAATAAACATTTCCCTAATCAAGTCCCATCCGAGACTGGGGATATGTTCGCATGGTGAACAACCCTTATAAATCCTCTCGATTTATGAGGAGAAAACCCTCTTGTAGGATCCTTACGACTTACAGAGGAACATACACTTAGGAATCCTCACGATTCCTAAGGAGAAAATACACCTACAAGATCCTCATGACTTGTAAGGAGAAATAACTTTGTGAGACCCTTACGGCTCATGAAGTCAAAAGCCTTAGTCGACAGGACCCTAACCCTGGTCGCTAAGCCATCTTTGTTCGACATTGACAAAGGCAGATGATGATTCGCTACTGGAAATATCCCAGTTGTAGCGGTGCTGATGCTGAAATCGATGTCTAATTTCAGATTTACGGCGGAAAGCCAGTAGGCCGCACATGCATACGAAATAGCCGAAATGATGGGGCAACTTGCAATAAAAAGCAGCAAGTAAAATGTATGCATGCAAAATAGCCGAAATGATTGGGCAACTCGCAATAAAAAGCAGCGAGTGAAAATAAAATAAACAGCCGAAATGATTGGGCACCGCAAAAAATAGCCGAAATGATTGGGCAATCGCGACCTTTGCGATATAAAAGCTGAAATGATAGAGCATCACGTAAATAAAACAAAAAAAATGATGATAAAATTTTGGCCCTACAGTTGAGATCACATCGATCCCTGTATACAATCCAAGGGCGCAAACGAAGAGGGAACCAAACTTTCCCAACAGGCTCCGCCAGAAAACGAAGCCAAATCTCGACGATCCATCCCAACCTCGAAGAAACCAGTGTCTTCGGCAAATACCTCAACTCAGGGAAATATACATCCTTGACGAGAGCCTCCTGATTTGCGTCGACTAGCAGAGAAACCAGTGTCTCCGTGGGAAATTCTCGATTCGTTTCAACACCAGGGAAACAAATAATCCTTGGCAAATACCTCAACTCAGGGAAACAAACATCCTTGACGAGAGCCTCCTGATTCGCGTCGACTCGCAGAGAAACCAGTGTCTCCGTGGGAAATTCTCGATTCGTTTCAACACCAGGGAAACAAATAATCCTTGGCAAATACCTCAACTCAGGGAAACAAACATCCTTGACGAGAGCCTCCTGATTCGCATCGACTCGCAGAGAAACCAGTGTCTCCGTGGGAAATTCTCGATTCGTTTCAACACCAGGGAAACAAATAATCCTTGGCAAATACCTCGACTCAGGGAAACAAACATCCTTGACGAAAGCCTCCTGATTCGTGTCGACTCGCAGAGAAACCAGTGTCTCCGTGGGAAATTCTCGATTCGTTTCAACACCAAGGAAACAAATAATCCTTGTCAAATACCTCGACTCAGGGAAACAAACATCCTTGACGAGAGCCTCCTGATTCGCGTCGACTCGCAGAGAAACCAGTGTCTCCGTGGGAAATTCTCGATTCGTTTCAACACCAGGGAAACAAATAATCCTTAGCAAATACCTCAACTTAGGGAAACAAACATCTTTGACGAGAGCCTCCTGATTCGCGTCGACTCGCAGAGAAACCAGTGTCTCCGTGGGAAATTCTCGATTCGTTTCAACACCAGGGAAACAAATAATCCTTGGCAAATACCTCAACTCAGGGAAACAAACATCCTTGACGAGAGCCTCCTGATTCGCATCGACTCGTAGAGAAACCAGTGTCTCCGTGGGAAATTCTCGATTCGTTTCAACACCAGGGAAACAAATAATCCTTGGCAAATAACTCAACTCAGGGAAACCAGCATCCTTGATGAGAGCCTCCTGATTCGCGTCGGCTCGCAGAGAAACCGGTGTCTCCGTGGGAAATTCCCGATTCGTCTCAACTTGCAAGATGAAGCCTCAGGCAGCAGGAATTAAAAAAACTTGCTTCCTGAACAATGGGACCCTGCAAGTCGGTCTAAAACGGTCTCTTGCATACTATTCACGGGTCTCACTCTCCAAAGTCGAGTTTCGACAAGGGGAGAAACAACCGCTTACGGGTCCTCTCGACTCGTAAGAAGGAAAAATTCTCTTATAGGATCCTTACGACTTATAAGAGAAAACACACTTAGGAATCCTCACGATTCCTAAAGAGAAAACCCACCTATGAGATCCTCTCGATCCGTAGGGAGAAAAGTCTCTATGAGACCCTCACGGCTCATAGAGTTGAAAAGTCTTAGGCAGCAGATTTGAACCTGCAGCCTAAGCCATCGCTATCTCGTGAAGAAATCAAGATGCTTACTTTATTATCTGCCAATTATGTTTATCAAGACTGCATGCTGATAATAAGAGAAGGCAGAAAGCAAAAGAGCATACAAGACATTGCAAAGGAAAATGTGTATCTTTATTTATTGACTTCAATCAAATACAAGATGAATCGTACAAAAGAATAAAGAATGGTACATATTATTTGAAAAAGAAATTTTTTTTACAAGTTTATTGGTACAAAGGCAGCTATTGGGAAGGAAGCGTCTTGCATAGCCCTATTAATTGTTCGCGCACTTCCTTCCACGCCTTTTCCTGATCTGCCACCACCGCCAGTTCTGCCTCCACCTGAGCCCTTTGCTGCAAGAGAGATGCAAGCTGCTCCCCAAAGGCTTGCTGAGTGGCTTCACGGCCTTGGGCGTTACGCTCAGCAGCGTCAAGTGTCTGCTTCAGTTTCAGCCCATTTGAGATGCGCTCTAGAAGGCCCTCGAAAACAGCCTTTACCTCAGCGGCGTTCGCCTCAACTTCAGCGCGTAGGCGAGCAGTTTCGCTTGAAGACTCCTGGCACTCCTTCAGCCTCAAAGCTGCTTCTTATTCCAAATGTCGGAAATGAGAAGTGCTCTGCTCGAGCCACGCTGCCCGTTGAGTACTCACGGCCAAAACCTCGGGGGCAGGACGCGTTGACTCCAGCTGATGAAGGCGAGCCTCAATCTCCCGACAGTGATTAACCCAAGATGCAACGATACCCTCGTCATGGAAATTGGCAAATATCACCAGCATCGGGTTAACCGTCGTAGAGAAATCCGCAGCAGACGTAGGAGTCTCGACGTCGAGTTCCTCGATGTAGTCGCTCAACATGCGCAGACTATTCACGGCACCTTTCGAGGACGGACGTCTCTGGGAAGGGCCTGCCAGTACTGTAATATGAGACTCAAAAGGCGCCGAGACCGGAACGACAGCTGAAAAGACAAAATGCGATTAGATGACGATTCAAGAGATATGGAAAAAGTCATCGATGAGATAGTCTACTATACCAGTTGAAGCAGGTGGCAGGGCCGGAAGGGCCGGTGGCGCGACCGATCTTTCTTCTCCCCCTTCAATTTGTACCATTGCAGTCGGGACGAAAAAAAAGTTAGAAGTAATTCCATCAATGAAAAAGAAAGATATTAATGGAAATCGTACTCACCAGCGCCACCAGAAGAAGAAGCGAGTTCAGATGGGAAGGAGAAGTGTGGGAGCAACACTTGATATAGATGATCAAAGAGCACTCCTGAAAAGACACAACAGTACGACTTTAGTGCACAAATTATACGTCTGAAAGATAAGATTAATAAGTTGCAAACCCATACCTTCCAACATCTTCGATGGTATAAGAGAGGGTTGAGAGGTGACCACCGCCAAGGCGGTCGTTGAAGGCGCTCCATCGAGCAGTGGGGCATCGGCGCTGGCTGCACCTGCGTTACGAACAAAGGTGAACTTGTCAGAAAGGATTGTAAGGTAAAGAAAGACAGCAACTTAGGATTTATCTGATGAGCTGAAACGGAGGCGACTCCCTCCTCCATCGACATGAGGCCACCGCCTGTGGCCTCATCACTCGACTCGATGGAGGCCGTCGTCGTGCTCATGCGGCCAGGAGACGGCGGAAGATCGTAGGCGGGGAGGGCAATGATCGGAGCATTGCCGGACTCTTGAGAGAGAGCGGCTGACTCTCCCCCAAGAGTCGTGCCTATCTCACCCGCTACTTTTTTGGGTTCTGCGGTCTCCATCAGCTCATCCGCCGTCACCACGAGGTCGCCGGCCTCAAGCACCTCATCCGCCACTACCCTGGGCTCAGTTATAACGATCATTTCATCTGCCGCCACTTCAGGCTCGGCATCAATGACCTTCTCGGCTGCAGATCCCTCGGCCCCCAACTCAGGCTCCGCAACCCCAGCAACGTTGCCCACCGTCGGCTCAAGTTCGGCCGGTGCCTCCCCCTGTTTCCTTGGGTTTGACAGTCTCTGCCTCCCCCTCGGTCGGACTTGGCCCTGCAAGATGAGATGCATAAGAACCGGCGAGTTTATAATTTTTTTACAAACAAAATTCTGAAAGAAGTATTACCTGAGGTGGACTTCTCGTTAGCCTCCCTATTGGCATGAATCGCCTGTCTGTGAGCCGTAGACAGGGCGATGGGGGACTCTTCTGACGGGGTATCGGCACGAGGAACGGTGCTTAGGCCCGCTCCAATGGCCAAGGCAGCTCTACGTGCCTTTGCTTCGCGCCTCGACCGTTTCCTTTCCTCCCGGGATGTCGCGATGGACCTCTTTGACGCTTCCTTCATTAAGGCGTCGTCGTCCTCGTTTAGAGATGCCTCCAGAGCCTTTAAGGCATCTCTCATCGGCTCTTCAAGAAGGACCTCCTGCGGTAACCCTGAGGAAGCAGGAACATCGGCGGCTGGTAGAACATCTGCGTCGCTTGGCGGGAACGGCATTGAGGTTCCTGCGATAAAAATGGAGAGGTTAGATCGACCATAACACAAGGAAAATGAAAACTTGATGAATTAAAACTTACTAAGGCCAAAAGACGCTCTAAGGCATTCCTCCTCTTGGAAGGTCTTGAGGGAAGCGGCAATGGCTTCTTCAGTAGTGATGCCTGTAGGAAGAAAAGAAGGAAAAATATTAGTCAAAGACAATAATAAAGATATGATGCAATAGAAATGCGACTAGTGATTACCTGATTCCGCAAGCTTAGCCAGCCATGCGTCACTCCTCGCCAACCGCTCCGAAGCTTCGAGGGCGGCCTCCAAGTCCGTGTCGTCCGGCGGCATGACTAATCCCTCATTAGTCCCATATTCACTCAGGCCCTCGGCATAGGGAGCATGGGGTTCCTGACCGAACGCGACGTCTGCGGCAAAGAGCGACTTCTTTTTCTTCTGCCCGCCAACCCTAGGTGCACGCGGGATCGACTTACGCTTAGCAGCCACCTTAGGACGGCGGGTCCCGATGTCCGCACCCACGCTAGACTCCGGTGAGGCTACGACCACTGTCTCCAGTGGAGCACAGGGCGCTGGAGGTGCATCCGCAATATCGGGGAGCGGCAATCCGTGCGGAGGACTTTGCGCACGTGGTGGTCTGGCTCTGGCATCTTTTAGGGGGGAAGTTGTTCATAACATAATATTGCATTTTGTATTCCCCATTCTTATGCATTTTACAATGAAAACAGGTGCTTTTGACCCATGTCTACTACATATTACAGGTTACAGGTTCTTGGCGCGAAAACAGTGAAAAACACGAAAGACGACACAAAAGAAGGATTTTTGACCAACAAATAGGAAGATCTTAGTAAAGCCCAGCAGAAGAACGGTTCACCATCAATAAGGCAACGCAACATCCAAATTTGCGAGAAAAACGGTTAAAAGATCCCTTGCAAAGTGTTCACTAAAGATCTGGAATTAATACAGAAGCCAAATTGATAAAAAGAATAAAGAACCAGGAAGCCCAAAAGATACCAAGGCAGCCCAAGAAAAATGATGAGCTGAACTCACCAAAGGGCCGCGGAACCGCGGCCCAAGAGCGCCCATGCCGCGGTTCCGCGGCCATATGAAGCCCGTGCGCGGTTGAAATTTTGCCATAATTCTGAGGCGGCTCTAAAAAGATTTCCTGAGGGTATATTTGTAATTGTAGACATGCGGATCAGCTGTAGCCCTAGGGTTTCTATGTCCTACAAATAGAACCCAAGTCCTTGTATTTTTTTTATGCCTCTACTCATGAATAAAATTCTGTTTTCTTGAAGTTAGAGCGCATCAAAAGTAAGTAGGTTATTTTTCTTGCAGTAGTTGTAGTTTTTCATATCTGCCCTAGGTAAATTACTTTCTTGCCTTAGTTTAATTTAGTTTAGTTTTTATTAACTTGCAGTAAATGTTTTCTCTCTTTAATAAAATCATGTCTTTTTTCATCCCCTCAATGAGCGAGTAGTTTCCTCGCTTGTCAGGGTTAGGAATAGGGAAGGATTTGAGAGATGAAGATCTCTCATCTCTTTTCGTTGCCAAACTTTTATGAACATTAGAACTCCATGCATACCTTCTTATTCCGCTCCCTACGGCACTTTTACCCTCGAGGTAACGGTGATTCCGTAGTCTAAAGGCCCGGATTTTAAGGTTTTCTATGGAGGTTAGGGTAAAGATTAATAAAGGAAGGACAAGGATCTAGAGGAAGAATCAATCATCCCAATCATCCTAATCCCCTTTGTTAAAATTTACCATAACACTAATATGATATATTTAATTAAAGGCAATGGAAAGAGGTGAAGATCTTTGTTTACCAAATTTTCCCTAAACCTAGTCCTAGCAAGTTTCTAATCCTAGTCCCATACAACTTCAATTTTTAGGTTTAATTATAAATCCAAACACCATTTGGAATTAACTCGTAAGAACTTAAAGGAGATTTACACATCCCTGTGGACCGATCTGTATTCACCGGCTAGCTTCATGCGACGCCGTTCTTGATTGCGGTAAATATTTTTGATCGACAAAACCTCTCTTAATCAAATGGCGCCGTTACCGGGGATGGCGTAAAATTTTCTTTTTGTAATTTCGGGTTAATATAAAATCTAAAAAATCATAAAAATCTGAAAAATTCCTAAAATAAAAAAAAAATTGTCATCTTTTATTGTTTGAAGGGTATCTTTGTGAATCTTTGCAGGGTTTGACGGATCTGAAACAACACAGAAGGAAAATCAGAAAAGGGTATATCAAAACAGCAGGAGATTGAAAGTACAGAGCAGCTGAAGAAAGTTGGACACCTGAAGCCTCCATTGCGCCGCGATTCCGCCGCGCTAGCCGTCTCCTGCCGCTGAACCGCGGTCTTCTGAAGCCTTCTCTGGGAAAAAATTGCATGGTTTGATTTCTTTCTCCTTCCTCTGCAAATCCCCATATATCTTTTGTCAAATCTTCTGCAGGACTCTTTGCGCTAAAAATCTTCTTCCCCTTCCAATAATTGATTTTCTGCAGGATTCTTTGCGCCGCGCTAAAAAGCAAATTGATTGCAAGTGATTTACTGCTTTGCATACTTTAATCTGACTTTAAGGGGCTATTGACCAATTCAGATTGGGTGGGGATTTCATCACCCTTCCCAGGACCCCAGAAATCACTTAAAGCATTTGCATTGACCACTTTTAATTTAAAAAATATTAGACTCAGCCCTAAGGACGTCGAGCTCAATAGGAAAAGGACTAGTATAGGCATCGACCGTTTATCCTAACTGATTTTGCGGTGTCTAGGCTAGTGGTTTTTAATTAGGCCCACTGTCGTGGTGGTTCCTTCCCACTTACCTGGCCGTACTTGTCGGTGAAGAGGCGGTTTGAGGTCCTATTTCTAGCCCTAGTTAGGAGCTGTCTAGCAGACCTAGGTGACCCTAGATCTAGGCCTGATTGTGCATGTGTGGTTAATTGCAAGTCTCTTTTCAAAAATCTTTTTGCAAAAGCTCACTTAAAAAGAAGAAAAAGGGAAAATCTTTTCAAAACTTGCAACTTGCCGCTAAAGAATCTTTGCACTCACTTACACCACTTCTTCTTATTGACGTTTTCTTACCTTCACATTCTGTCTTTCATCTTTCGACTACACTAACCCTTTTAGTGTATGTCCGGTTGGACTAGGGACCCTAGCGCCCGATTAGTCCGTGTTTCGTTGGTACCGACCGACGAACCTTTCGACTCCGAAGTCGAAATCTTGTCTGCTTCTTCACTTCCCCCATCACATTCTTTCGAAGGTATGTCGGGATACGATCCTAACAACACCTTATCGACGGGAAGGATTCCACCTCCGTTAGGTGCGAATAACCAGAATCTTCCGCCTGTTGAAGCGCCCGCACGAGTCGCGCTCCAGGATCTTTTCTACCCCGTCCGCACCGCCCTTCCTACTTGTCTTTCCCTTCCACCGGCTAATGGGGACAATTTTGAGATCAAACCCCACTTCATCAACATGCTGCCTAAGTTTCATGGTTTGGAATCCGAAAATGCATATATCTTTATCAACAAATTCCAAAACGTTTGCGCCATGATGAAAACTACCCAATTAAGTGATGACGCTATAAGGCTAAGGGTCATTCCTTTCACCTTATGTGACCTAGCCGAGAAGTGGCTATACAGCACCGCATCACACTCAATTAGAAATTGGGACGAGTTTGTGAAAGCTTTTTTTAAAAAGTTCTATCCTCATCACAAAACTGCTAAAATCCGTAATGAGATTATACAATTTTCACAGCTTCCTGCCGAACCATTTTGGAAATGTTTTGAAAGATTCAAAGACCTACTCGTTCAATGCCCTCACCATGGGATCAAAAGATGGCAACTTTGCCAAACATTATACGAGGGATTGAACCCGGCAACGAAGCAGTTGCTAGAAACCATTAGTCAAGGTCACTTTCTGTCCAAATCTAGTGAGGAAGCGTGGCAGTTTCTTGAGGATCTTAGTGAACAAACAATTCAGTGGGAGAGCACCAAGACCACATCATCATCTTCTTCTATTGGTCAACCTAGGGCAGGCATACATCAAGTAGAGATGTCAATTGCTATGAAGGCCGAGATGGCCGCTCTTACGAAAAAGCTAGAAGCGCTTGAGACCAAAATCTCAGCACCTTCTCCTGCCCCTGTTGTGCCCCCACGAACTGTTTGTGCTTGTTGTTCGGATCCATCACATCTCACCGAAGAGTGTCCTTACACTGCATCTACTCAAGGACAAGATCAAGTCAATGCTGCCTTTCAGCAACGACAAAGAAATGATCCATACTCTTCGACATACAATCCGGGTTGGAAGAGCCACCCTAATTTCGCTTGGAACCAAAATCAACAAGTCCAAGGAAACAACAATTTTCAAAGGGCTCCTCCTCCACAACAACAAGCACCTCCACAAACTCAATTTCAGCAACCTCTCCAACAGCAACCTTACCCTAATCAGATGAACAATTTTGTGCCCAGCAATTTTGTCCCCCCTCAAAATGCTGTTAGCTCGCTCGAAAGAAGTCTAGAAGCATTCCTAAAGCAATCTGCACAGTCCACAGCTAGGATAGAGACTTCTGTTCAATCTTTAGTGCAAAACAGTGCCTCACACGATCAAAGCATCAAAGCTATTGAGGCCCAAATTGCACAACTCAACGCAGCATTGAAAGAGCGAGAGAAAGGAAAGCTTCTGTCTCAACCACTCCCAAATCCCGGTCACGCACATGTTGCACATGAACAGCAGAATCATAACGTGAATGCCGTGACTACGTTGAGATCCAGAAAAGTGCTTCAAAACAATGTGGGTATTCACCATGACACCTCTGCCGGTGGTTCTTCATCTTCCTCTTCTTCTTCGTTAGAGCCTATTCTCCATCCTTCACATGGCTCTACTTCTTCTAGCTCGAACGGACCCTCTTCTCACAACAGGAACACATCTACACGGGGTTCCGTTCCAACTCAACAATCTGATCCGCAAAAATTGGACTCAACAACTTTTCAAAATGTTCCTTTTCCAAATCGGTTGAGATCCAATAAACCAACTCCACAGATGGAGAAGATTGTAGAGTTGTTCAAACAGGTTAGCATAAATATCCCTCTTTTGGATGCAATCCAACAAGTTCCTTCATATGCAAAAATCTTAAAGGACTTATGCACCAAAAAGAGGAAGTCACAAGTACCAAAGAAAGTTTTCGTGGCTAGTGTTGTTAGTGATGCTCTTGTTAATTCTTTACCCCCAAAGCACAAGGACCCCGGTTGTCCTACTATTTCGATCACAATTGGGAACAAGACCATCAATAGAGCACTATTAGATCTTGGTGCTAGTGTCAATTTGCTACCTTATTCGGTGTACGAACAATTAGGCGTTGGAGAGCTTAAGCCCACTCAGTGTACTCTCCAAATGGCCGACCGATCAATCACCCATCCTAGGGGAGAATTGGAGGATGTGTTAATTAGAGTAGGGGATTTTATTTTCCCCGTGGACTTTATTGTTATGGATACACAGCCTGTCGCTAACCCCCGTAATCAAATTCCGGTGATACTTGGTCGACCATTCCTCGCGACTTCTAACGCGGTAATCAACTGTCGTAATGGTTCAATGAATCTATCTTTTGGCAAGATGACAGTTGAACTTAACATTTTCAAGTTAGGAAGTCAGCCTTGCGAGCCTAATTCTAGCGTACTTGATGTGTGCTCGATCGATGAGATCGCGGAGGAGGACTGTGAGTTCGAGAATTTCATGTTTGATCACAGTAATATTGACGCCACTAGTGCGTTCCTCCTAGAATCCGACACAGCTTTCACGACGGACAAGGATTATGAGTGCTTCACCTTTGTTGATGATCTTGAAGACTCTCCACTCGAGTTTGAGTCTTTTGCTTTTTCGGATGAGTTAGTTGAACAATCCGACTCGGTAGCGTACACTCAATTTGAACCTTTGATGGAATCCTTCGAGTTTGAAACAGTTACTCCATTGTTACCATCTATTGTTTCACCACCTAAACTCGAGCTAAAGCTTTTGCCGTCTCACCTAAAATATGCTTATCTAGGTGAAAATGAGACCTTACCAGTTATCATATCGGCCTCTCTAGCTCTTGAGCAAGAGAAGGCTCTTTTAACGGTCTTATACGATAATCGGCAAGCTTTCGGCCGGTCTATGGCGGACATCAAGGGGATTAGTCCCCTCATAGTCGAACATCATATACACTTGATGGATGATGCCAAGCCGGCAAGGGATCCACAAAGACGCCTCAACCCCGTCATGAAAGAGGCGGTCAAGAAGGAGATTGTTAAGTGTCTTGATAGCGGTATCATTTACCCTATCTTGGATAGCCAATGGGTTAGCCCCATTCATGTCGTGCCAAAGAAATCGGGCATCACGGTCATCACCAATGAGGCAAATGAGTTAATTCCCACTCGCACCCAAACTGGGTGGCAAGTTTGCATCGACTACCGGAAACTCAATGCCGCGACAAGGAAGGACCACTTTCCTTTACCATTCATTGACCAAATGCTAGAACGATTAGCGGGGCATGAATTCTACTGCTTTTTAGATGGCTATTCCGGTTATAATCAAGTCCCCATAGCCAAAGAGGATCAAGACAAGACTACATTTACTTGTCCCTTTGGCACTTTTGCTTATCGTCGCATGCTTTTTGGGTTATGCAATGCACCCGCTACATTTCAGCGGTGTATGATGGGGATCTTTTCGGACATGGTGGAGAAGTTTTTGGAAATCTTTATGGATGATTTCTCCATTTTTGGTGACTCCTTCGATGAGTGTTTACGACATCTTGACGCAGTTCTCACCCGCTGTAGGGAAAAGAACCTGACTTTGAATTGGGAGAAGTGCCACTTTATGGTACGAGAAGGCATTGTCTTAGGACATGTCATCTCGCAAAACGGTATAGAGGTTGATAGAGCAAAAATCGAAGTCATTTCTAATCTTCCTCCTCCTAAATGCGTCAAAGATATCCGAGCTTTCCTTGGCCATGCCGGTTTTTATAGACGGTTCATCAAGGACTTTAGCAAGATTGCTAGACCCTTGACTCTCTTGTTGGCCAAGGACACTACTTTTGTTTTCGACTCAACTTGCATGGAAGCGTTCGAGTCTTTGAAACACTCACTCATTTCTGCGCCCATCCTTTCATCTCCAGACTGGACGCACCCTTTTGAAATTATGTGCGACGCATCAGATTTTGCCATTGGTGCTGTTCTTGGACAGCACATTAACAAGATGCCGCATGTAATTTACTACGCTAGCCGAACATTAAATGAGGCCCAATTAAACTACACAACAACAGAAAAAGAGTTTTTAGCGGTTGTGTTTGCCCTTGAAAAATTTCGGCCTTATTTAATCGGCTCTCCAGTTATAGTATACACGGATCACTCAGCTCTTCGCCACCTTTTTGCGAAGAAGGATGCTAAGTCTAGGCTAATACGTTGGATCCTTTTGCTGCAAGAATTTGACCTTGTTATAAGGGACAAAAGGGATGTGAAAACGTAGTGGCCGATCACCTTTCACGACTTCCTTCTTCTCCTACACTTGAACTGCCTATCACTGATGCTTTCCCCAATGAGCAACTTTTGACCGTTTCTTGCGAACCATGGTTCGACGATATTGTAAACTACTTAGCCACCGGCTTGATACCTAAAGATTGGTCGAAACAAGACAAACTACGATTTTTGTCCCAAGTAAAGCATTTTTACTGGGATGAACCTTATCTTTTTAAATACTGTTCCGACCAAATCATTCGTCGGTGTGTACCTGAAACTGAGGTTAAGAGTGTGCTGTCTTTTTGCCACGATCAAGCATGTGGCGGGCACTTTGGCCCAAAGAAGACAGCCGAGAAAGTTTTGCATTGTGGTTTCTATTGGCCACGACTCTTCAAAGATGCATTCGAATACTGCAAATCTTGCTCCCGGTGCCAACACTTGGGCCGGATATCGCGAAGAAACGAAATGCCGCTCCAACCAATTTTGGTTGTAGACATTTTTGATGTTTGGGGTATAGACTTCATGGGACCATTTTCTAACTCTTTTGGAAATGTGTATATTCTTTTGGCTGTTGACTATGTTTCAAAATGGGTCGAGGCTGTGCCTAGTCGAACGAATGATAACAAGGTTGTCGTTCGATTTCTAAAGGAAAACATCTTTTCTCGATTTGGGCACCCTCGCGCAATCATAAGTGATAACGGTTCTCACTTTTGCAATAGGACTTTTGAGTCCCTAATGCGCAAATACTCTATCACCCATAAGCTGTCAACGCCATACCATCCCCAAACATGTGGGCAAGCCGAGATCTCGAATCGACAAATTAAGCAAATCTTGGAGAAAACGGTTTCTAAAAACCGTAAAGATTGGTCACTAAAATTGATCGATGCACTATGGGCTTTCCGTACTGCATATAAGACCGATCTTGGCATGTCCCCATACCGGCTTGTCTACGGGAAGGCGTGCCACCTCCCAGTAGAAATTGAGCATAAGGCATTTTGGGCCATTAAAGAGCTGAATCTATCTTTAGGAGATGCGGGCAGCAATCGAAAGCTGCAATTGAATGAATTGGAGGAGCTGCGGGATGAGGCATATGATAATGCCGTGATTGCTAAGAACCGAGTTAAGGTATTTCATGATAAAAGCCTTTTGCGAAAAACATTTAAACCAGGTCAACGGGTTTTATTATATGATACTCGGTTACATTTTCATCCCGGCAATCTCCGTTCTAGATGGAGAGGACCTTTTGTAGTCCGCACCGTTTATCCGCACGGTGCGGTTGATCTTGAGAATCCAGAAGACGATACTTTATTCAAAGTAAATGGACATCGATTGAAACCGTTCTTCTCAGCGGACCATTCGGAGGAGCTCCTGCTTTTACAGGAGCCGATTTACACCGATTGATTTTCCTCCACCTTCACCCTCGACTTTCCATTTTTCCAAAACTTTATTTCAAATAAGTTTGGGGGTGTATATAATATGTAAATATAATAATAAGCAGGAACTCGCCGATATTATCAACCCACTTGGTGCAGCATGACAGTGAGGACACTGTCCATTGTAAGTTTGGGGGTATGTTCGGTAAGTTTTTCCTTTTTGCATATTTAATTTCTGCATTGCATCTTTATATAAAAAATCATAAAAATTAGAAAAATTAGAAAATAAAAAAAATTAGAAAACAGAAAAACCCATAAAAATTGAAAAAAAAAATTCAAAAATTATAAAAATTAATGTATTCAATTCTGGTTAATTGACTTGAGTTTGATAAATATGTTAACTGGCTAGGAAAAACTAAATCTTAGACTTAGCAAATTAAAAACCCTAAAAATAACCTTCCTTAGAGTATAATGGTGGAAAGTATATGTCTTTGTAGGTTATTTAGAAATAGACAAATTTTGGGTTCACTTCTTGGGCTAAGTCAACATGAGGGAAGAGTATTGATGTTCTTATTAGAGAATAAGTTTGAAAAATAGTTCCTAGCTTAAATTTAGATTCTGAAAACATATACCCTACAAAATGCACAAACACGCACCTTGAAACTTGGATTAGTAGAAGAGACCTTGAAATACTCTTGTCTAAAGTCCTTAGCACAATGAAAATAAAAAGAAAAAAAAATGAATAAAGAAAAAAATGGACACTGGTTTTTGTGATTACTTAAGGCAATAGAAAAATATTTAGCGAGGGTGCTTCATCACCTAGTGCCTTAGACCAACTGGTTTGGGTGCCACTGCTAAAAGCCTTAGGTGTTGCAAAACTAGGAAGTACGCTTTAAAATGCTAACGCATCTTGTAATCGGTTGTTGGTACCTCAAGAAGTATTAACAGTCGCATGAAGGATGTGAAAGCGAAAATTCACCAATTAATAAAGTGCTTTGGACAATGGACGAGTGTACGATTGCTTGATTTGAATTTCCAAGTGTAGGGATGATATTTACATACACGTGGGGATATGTGATTGGAGTTTAGATAAGAGAAAGGAATGAAGAATAGAACTTGTATCTTTGATAGAGTTGATAGAAATTCCTAAGTGAAGATGGAACCCTAGAAGGAAAACTTAACAAATGCCGAAAGCTAGGTAATTCTACAGGATATATATAATCTTAAGTTAGATGATGAGGAAGTGTGAAGAATATGGGTGGATAATTTGCGGGTCGACGATAATAGAATTCCTTGTTAGAAAACCTAATTGGAGAACAAAAGTCGAAAAACCAAATTGATAGGATTTTGTGGGTGTAATCCGCTGAAAACCCTCAGGAGACAACAATCCTCCTACTAGGGACACTTAGAGGTTTAACGGCTTGTTGCACGAGCTCAGTGCAATCGCGTTTCCCTGCGAAAGTGCGGCTAGGTTAGATTTTTATCGAGAATAAATAAAATAATAAGTTTGCTCGAGGGCGAGCAAAAGATAAGTTTGGGGGTATTTGTTCATAATATAATATTGCATTTTGTATTCCCCATTCTTATGCATTTTACAATGAAAACAGGTGCTTTTGACCCATGTCTGCTACATGTTACAGGTTACAGGTTCTTGGCGCGAAAACAGTGAAAAACACGAAAGACGACACAAAAGAAGGATTTTTGACCAACAAATAGGAAGATCTTAGTAAAGCCCAGCAGAAGAACAGTTCACCATCAACAAGGCAACGCAAGATCCAAATTTGCGAGAAAAACGGTTAAAAGATCCCTTGCAAAGTGTTCACTAAAGATCTAGAATTAATACAGAAGCCAAATTGATAAAAAGAATAAAGAACCAGGAAGCCCAAAAGATACCAAGGCAGCCCAAGAAAAATGATGAGCTGAACTCACCAAAGGGCCGCGGAACCGCGGCCCAAGAGCGCCCATGCTGCGGTTCCGCGGCCATATGAAGCCCGTGCGCGGTTGAAATTTTGCCATAATTCTGAGGCGGCTCTAAAAAGATTTCCTGAGGGTATATTTGTAATTGTAGACATGCGGATCAGCTGTAGCCCTAGGGTTTCTATGTCCTATAAATAGAACCCAAGTCCTTGTATTTTTTTTATGCCTCTACTCATGAATAAAATTCTGTTTTCTTGAAGTTAGAGCGCATCAAAAGTAAGTAGGTTATTTTTCTTGCAGTAGTTGTAGTTTTTCATATCTGCCCTAGGTAAATTACTTTCTTGCCTTAGTTTAATTTAGTTTAGTTTTTATTAACTTGCAGTAAATGTTTTCTCTCTTTAATAAAATCATGTCTTTTTTCATCCCCTCAATGAGCGAGTAGTTTCCTCGCTTGTTAGGGTTAGGAATAGGGAAGGATTTGAGAGATGAAGATCTCTCATCTCTTTTCGTTGCCAAACTTTTATGAACATTAGAACTCCATGCATACCTTCTTATTCCGCTCCCTACGGCACTTTTACCCTCGAGGTAACGGTGATTCCGTAGTCTAAAGGCCCGGATTTTAAGGTTTTCCATGGAGGTTAGGGTAAAGATTAATAAAGGAAGGACAAGGATCTAGAGGAAGAATCAATCATCCCAATCATCCTAATCCTCTTTGTTAAGATTTACCATAACACTAATATGATATATTTAATTAAAGGCAATGGAAAGAGGTGAAGATCTTTGTTTACCAAATTTTCCCTAAACCTAGTCCTAGCAAGTTTCTAATCCTAGTCCCATACAACTTCAACTTTTAGGTTTAATTATAAATCCAAACACCATTTGGAATTAACTCGTAAGAACTTAAAGGAGATTTACACATCCCTGTGGACCGACCTGTATTCACCGGCTAGCTTCATGCGACGCCGTTCTTGATTGCGGTAAATATTTTTGATCGACAAAACCTCTCTTAATCAGAACTACCGGGGTCCTTGGCACTAAAGGGGCGTTGCGGTTGCTACCTGGAGGTGCACCCTTACGGTCGACCAGCAATCGCCTTTCCTCCTTTATAACGGCTCCCGTCGCATGATTATACCATTCTGTATATACCCTGAGGAGTCGTGGTGCACAAGCCGGCTCACTGATAAAAAAATGAGAACCCGTATTCAAACGCATGAAGTGATGCAGCGCGCTCCGCATCCCTTCTTCAGTAGCAACGGGTTCCAGCAGGAAAGCCTCCAACGGCACCCCTTGATTGTAGCTCAGCTGTTGGGCGAAACGATGCGGGTTATATCTCATGAAAATCGCCACACTGTTCTGTCGGAACACCAAGAAGCCCGGTCTGATAGAGTATAAGTGGAGGGTCTCCCGAGCTGTTAAAACTGAGGCTCCATATTTAAAAGTGTCCTGCAGTGGCCGCACTGCAGTGGTAGACGCCTTTCCAATGGTCAACACCTTGTCGACAAAAGACACACCGTCTCCAACGGTGTGGGGGCGAAGGAGCAAACCCCTGGCATTCCTCGGCGATGGAGTCACAATTGATGCGCCAATCAGCTGTATGATGCGGGGGAAGCTGCACCTGTCGTAAAACGATGGCCTTTTGTGCATGCCGAAGACACCCGCCGTGTGTAGCTCGAGCCACGATACAAAGTAGTGCATCGGGAAGACCACGTGCAGTACCCCAAGCTCATTAGCATCCGCTGCTCGACTGAGGCCATGATATAAGTGTGCCAAGCCGGCGATTCCAACGGCCACTTTTACCCCGATGGTCATCTGGTGGGCTGGGTAAAAGACAGAGGGCCGCATACGGTGAGAGTGTATTGGGATCGCAAACCAACTCAGCCATAACCCAAGAAATCCTAGGAAAAAGGCCTCCTCGTCCATCCCAGGGGCTGCAATTTCTGCAAAAGACATGGTCGGGAAGTCCGGAAGGAAAAAACCCTTTTGGTCTATTGATTGTTATAATTTTCCGATTGGGTGTAAAAGTATCGAATCCAATCAAATAGTCCCCGGCAACGGCGCCATTTGATTGAGTGATTTTTGTTGTGTTGTATGAAAATTGTGTAGAAATCACAACAAAAAATATTTGACCGCAATCAATAACGGTGTCAATTGTAGCGCGTTAGTAAGTGCGGATCGTCCACAGGGAAAGTGTAATCGTTCGTGTTTCGATTTAGATGAGTTGAAACTTCAAAAAAAAGAAAACAAAACAATTCATGATTATTTGAAGTTCAAGAATTAGAAAATATAGATCTAATAACAAGAAAAAGATAGAATCAAGAATTGATAGTTTGATGATTTTTCCAAACCAAATATCAAGAATCGAAATGAGGCTCGTAGGAATCGATCGGATCTATAGATGTGATGTAATCTTACAATTACGTATTCTTATCCTTCGATGGATTGATACTAGATCGATGATGATCGATCGAGAATTAGGGATTTCTTATGAAACTAGGGTTTCATCTTATCCCTTGTTCTTTCGTCGATATCATTCACATTCTAGCTTCTAGTAATTTCAAGAAACGACCGTAGATCCTTAATTTCGAGCGATCACAATCAAGAAAGCATCGCTACGAAACTAGGTCATCGATTCTTGAACTTGCTAGGGTTTACAAAACTCGTAGGACTCAAGAATCGTTTAAAGATTTGTTACATCATCATTCTATTGATCGTCTCGACTCCTTAACGAGCGGAGTTTTACTCAAACATCACAACAAGAGCAACAATTACAAATTGAGATCTAATCATGATGCAAGAATTAAAAGAAAGCAAGATTAAAGAATTTCACCTTTTATTTATATCAACAATTTCATTACATTCGCTCAAGAACTACAAGAGGAAGAACTCGATCGTCGATTTGGCTTCGCTCGTCTCTGTGAGTCGCGGATCGGCTTGGATCACTTGCTCGATTGGAGATCGGCTCGGCTCCTAAAAGGTTGAAGCCTTCTTGCTTGATTGGTACTCAAGATCTTGAATTTGGAGTGGAATTAGGGTTAGGGTTTCGCACAAGCCTTGTCACTAGACTTGTGGAAGAAGATGATGTAAGAGGGAAAGAATAATGAAGAACTAACTAAGATTGATTAATTCCCTAAAGATTGATTAGCCTCAACCCTTAGATCTAGGTTCCTATTTATAACCATCAAAACCCTAGATCTAGGATTTCAAATTCTAAGTTTCCCTCCAAAAGTTTGTTGAGGAAATTTGAATTTCCCTCCAAAAGTTAGCTAGAGGAGAAGCTTCTAGATGTGATTAGTTAGGAGGGAGCTTCTAGAAATAGTTTGTTAGAAGCTTAATTAAGATTAGCCTTACTTAATGATCTTTGCTGATCTGGCAGTAGCTTCGCGAGAATTCTGGAATTGGACATATCAGAAATGAATGTGGGCCCTGAGATTGAGATTCTGCACTGAAAATTATGCGCTGACGTGGCCAAACCGCCGCGGAACCGCGGCACAAGCCGGCTCCCGCCGCGGTTCCGCGGCTCTTTGGAGTCTTCATGGCTTTTGCTTTCTTCAGTGGTCTTGGGCTGACTTTTGGGCTTTTATAATATATGTTGAATTTAATATCTCCTTCTGAAATGCTACCAGATCTGAAATCATTGAGTTGGCGTATTTTTGATCAGCTTCTTCTGCAATTTCCTGCACAAATCTCGACACAAGTGTTGCGCAATACAGGAATGATGCGATACCATAAAATATAGTCAATTTTCCTAGAAATGTCGGTTTTAAGATCTAACACATGTAATTTGATATTTTACGACTGATTTGCTAATATGTGAAATATGAATACCGTACACTTCTAAATGAGTGCAAAAGATGGGGAAATTGCCGTGTTAAAAATACATTATTTTCAACTGATCAAATACCCCCAAACTTAATTTCGATCGTCTCGAGCGAACTGTTTATTAAAAAGAGAAGGAGAAAATAAAGAAAGAGAAAAACTAACTAACACACTTTCATAGGCAACACGATTGCACTGAGCACGTGCAACAAGCCTTTAAACCTCTAGGTGTCCCTAGTACGAGGAGTGTTGTCTCCTGAGGGTTTTCAGCGGATTGCACCCACAAAATCCAATAATAAAAGGAAAATCATGAATATTACATTTAAAGATAAGAATTGTAGAAGAAAAGCCTTGAAAATTAGGGTTTCCAACTAAGATAGCTTTTCGGTTGTCAGGAGCCCTATCTTAATAGTCATGAAAAGATGTTAGAAATCACGTCCTCCCTCAATAAAACATCGTCTTATTTTTCATTCCTATCTTTCTTCCAAACATCGATCATATAACCATGCGTGTGTGTAAAGACATCCCTACACCCGGAGAATTCAATTCAAGCTATCATAGTCTTGCCCATCAGCCTCAGTACTTTTTAATTAATGAATATTTAGATAAGATTGCTCACACACTTTCATGCGACCGTTAATACTTCTTGAGGTACTAACCGACCGATTACTCCTGTACTTGCTTACTTGGTGTATTTTCCTCGTCTTGCACCACCTCAGGCATAGCAGTGACTCCCAGACCAGTTGGCCTTAGGGCACTAGGTGAAGAAGCACCCTCGCTATATATTTTTTATTGCCCTCGGTGATAACAAAACCAGTGTCCATTTTTCTCACCACTTTATATATTTTTTTATTCATTTTTTTTATATCCTTCATACATCGGCTTTAAGACAAGAGCATTTCAAGGTATCCTCTACTATCCCAGGCTTTAAGACGTGTGTAAGTGCGAATAGCAGGGTATCAACGTTCAAAATATTTGGCTTCCAAAATAGAAACTATTTTTCAAACTTATTTTTATCCTCAGATTAGTGACGTCTTTCATCTTACTAACCCTTGGGACAACGGCTCATAACTACTTATTACTAGTTCGTATAAGAAAACTTCTAATTTTCTTAATTTTCTTAAATTTTTCTAATCTCATGGATGTAATTTTTCACTATCTAATCTTTTATTATCTTATTTATGTACAAAAAATATTTTTATAGTTTTGCAAATTTTTAAATTTTTATAGGTTTTCAAAATAATGTTTTGTGCTTATGCAAAGTGATATGCAATTGATGCGAAAATAAGCACAAACCTCCCCCAAACTTGTTTTCAACAGTGTCCTCACTGTTGCCTTCTGCTAAATCTGAAAAACCTGTAAGCTTGGAAGGAATTTATTAGTGGGGGCAAAATATTTAAGTGAAGAACCTCCCCCAAACTTATTTTTGGCTCAAAATTTTGTAAAAATTTTCTTTTCAAGAGCCAGAAAATATACCCCCCAAACTTGAGTTATGCACTGTTAATCTTTTAAAATCATATGAGGGGGTCAAAAGATCATTGGTCGATGCCAAGCTTTGCAAAGACCAAACGTCAACACCAACCATTCAAAAATTTTATCAATGCAGTGCTCTGGTTGGTGGAAGAAAAAGTGGGGAAAGGTCAAGTGATGGAATAGAATGTGTGTGCGTCTTATTTTGGAGAGACGATGCAGTGAATGTGATGGATTACTCACATTCTTTTTACAGTTCAGAGGAAGGGGTGGAGGTTCAATTTCAGTGATTGGGAGATGATTCATCTCAACACCCGTGTTATTCAAAAATGCAAGTTCATCAGCGAATATCTCCTCAAAAGTTCCATTAATACCCCGATGAATAATATCGTCAAAAAGTGCGGGGTGATCTTCAGACTCTAAAAATGGTTCATAATCAGTGTTAGTTGTTGACCCGGACATCTCGGTGGAAGAGTCCGTATGTGTATGATACATAGTTGGGTCAAACAACAACATATGAAAAGAGTCAAGATCAGTATCAAGAGGATCATCAAATTCGCTGCTGTCGACATCCATTAAGTCGACAGAACAAACCTGAGCAGTAGGTTCGGAGGGTACACTTCCCAACTTGTAAATGTTCAGCTCTATTGACCTATTCCCGAAGGATAGGGTCATAGAACCATTACGACAGTTGATTATTGCATTGGAAGTGGCCAAAAAGGGGCGACCTAAAATCACCGGAATTTGATTCCGTGGGTTCGCTACAGGCTGTGTATGAATTACAATAAAGTCCACAGGGAATATGAATTCCCCGATTTTTATTAACACATCCTCCAGTTCACCCCTAGATTTGGTGATTGATCGGTCAGCCATCTGGAGAGTTATGCTCGAGGGCTTTAATACTCCGATACCTAGTTGCTCGTATACCGAGTAAGGAAGTAAGTTAACACTAGCGCCAAGGTCAAGTAACGCACGGTTGATGTGTTTCTCCCCAATAGAAATGGAAATAGTAGGACAACCAGGGTCCTTACGTTTCCGTGGTAATTGTTGGGGAAAAGCCGTGTCTACAGTACTTGACATGAAGATTTTTTTAGGAACTTGAGTCTTCCTCTTCCTAGTGCACAAGTTCTTAAGGGTTTTTGCATAGGACGGAACTTGTTGAATAGCATCGAGGAGAGGGATGTTGATGTTAACTTCCTTAAACATGTTCATAATCTTCTCCATATATGGACTTGGTGTGTTAGCCCTTAACCGATTAGGATAAGGTGCTTTAGCAATAAGCATTGGGTCCATCATAGGAGAAGGAAGTGTTTGTAGACCCGATCCCAGAATAGAAGTGGGGATCGTCCGTGGAGGAGTAAAAGAGGTGGGCTGAAGTGGCGAGCCTTTTAGGAAACGAAGAATAGGCTCGAAAGAAGGTGGTGGGGTAGAAGAACAAGGATCAGAACTAGAAGGGTGTGTGTAAGGAAAGGTCTCAGCCGGGGTGTTATTGATTGATTTATCAGTATCATCAAACTCTTCCCCAAGGTGATTGTCAAGCACTCTTCCAGATCTCAACGTGGTTGCATTCACAAGATGTGAATAACCAGGATTTGGGTAAAGGTTGAGCTGGAAGTTTCCCTTTCTCTCGTGCACTCATTTCGGCTTTTAGTTGTGCAATTTGTGCTTCCATCGATTTGATATTCTCATTTTGAGAGACAATGATCTTCATCACATTCTCGATGGAAGATTGCAAACTTGTCGTCCCTTGGATGGATTGTTTCATGAAAGTATCCAAGGTTTGTGCTAGTGCAGAGGTATTATCTGTACCGGTCAATTGCAAAGGACTAGACGGTGCAAAAGTGTTGGCCGGATTTTGAGAGTTTTGTGCTTGGAAGGGGTGCTGACTCAATTGAAGTGGTGGCTGTTGTTGTGGTGAAGGGACCCTTTGGAAATTGTGTTGGGTTGGAACCGTGTTTTGAGATTGTGATTGGTTCCAAGCAAAGTTAGGGTGATTCCTCCAACCCTGATTATATGTGGAGGAAGATGGATCGTTTCTAGGTCTTTGAAATGCTGTATTGGTATGCTCATGACCTTGAAACGGACATTCTTCCATCAAGTGAGATGGATCAGAATAGCATCCACATACAGTTTTGGAGAGTGACATTTGACTTAGGGCGGCAGCTAAAAATTTGTTTTTCATAGCGTCAAATTTCTTGTGTAAAGCTGAAATTTCAGCTCTAATTCCTATGGAAATATCATTGCCATCCCTAGATGATTGACTCATACCCTCCCACTGTAAAGATTTATCAGCGAAATCTTCTAGGAATTTCCAGGCTTCCCCATCATCTTTAGTCATGAAGTTGCCTTGACACATGGATTCAAGGGTCTGTCTTGTGTTAGGATTAATGCCCTCATAAATGATTCGGCACAGTTCCCATCTCGGGATGCCGTGATGTGGACATTGGACTAACAGATCCTTAAAACGTTCAAGACATTTTGAAAATGTTTCATTTGGAAGCTGGGTGAATTGATAGATTTCGCTACGGACTCGAGCTGTCTTTTGATGTGGGTAAAATTTCTTCAGGAATGCTCTGACGAATTCATCCCAATTTGAAATGGAATGTGCGGTAGTGTTATATAGCCACTTCTCGGCTAAATCGCACAAGGTAAATGGGAGAAGACGAAGACGGAAAGCATCCACAGAAAGCTGTGAAGTACCCATCATTGCGCATACATTTTCAAATTTCGTGATAAACACGTATGCGTCCTCAGACTCGAGACCATGAAATTTTGGTAGAAGGTTGATGTATTGGGGTTTAATCTTAAAATTTTCCCCGTTGGCTGGTGGAGTGGAAAGACAGGTGGAAAGTGGGCCTCGTGTAGGATAGCATCTCTCTTGGAGAGAGATGCGAGGTGGATTCTGTGCACCAACGGACGGCGGCAGGGTAGTGGAAAAGAAGTTCGATGGAGACGGATCCATCGATGTGGGTGTGGTGGTGGGTAAAAGAAAAGGTAAGTGTAGAAATACCGACTTTAGGGTCGATGAGGGAAACGCGGACTAACGGGCACTAGAATCCCGTGTCCAGCCTATCTTGTACTAAAAAGGGTTAGTACAAGTGGCAGCGTGAATTTATAATTAGAGGAAATGAAGTGAATGCGGTGTTTGTTTTGAAAATGATACGGATTTTTGAAAATATGATGCAACACAACAAATGCAGCACACAAACCCTAGAATCTAGTGGTCACCTAGGTCCGGCTCTAGACCGCTCCTAACTGCCAAAAGACAAGTCGCATGATAGAATCCTCCACTGCCTCTTTGTCCTCCTGTGGCCGGATAAGTGCCAGGTAAGTGGGAAGGTACTCCACTACGTAAGAAGTGGGCCTAATTAAAAACCACTAGCCTTAGACACACTCGCCTTAGGCACCACAAGAAAACGCGGATAAGCAATGAATTACCCACGACCTTCTCTTGTCCTAATTGAGCGCGACGGTCCTTAGAGTCATCTCTAGATATTTTTTAGTTAATGTGGGTCAATGCGGATGCAAGTTTTGCGGTTTTCGGGGCCTAGGAAGGGTAATGAAATCCCCACCTAATTTGGATTTGGTCGTGCCCCTTAAATTCTGTATTAATTATGCAAACAACCAAGAATCAAAAACACGCACAATATATTTTTGCTTTTTGCACGGTGCTGTGATTATTTGCAAAGAAACCTGCACAAAATGTTAGTTGGAGCTAAAAAGAGGAGAGAGGAGAAGGTAAGAAACTTACAGAGGAAAGTTGGTGCAGAGGGGCAGCAAGATTGCCGCGGAACCGCCGCAGGATGGGGGATTTTGCAGCGGAATAGCGGTTGGGGAAAAGGATCGCTGCAAAAAATTTTTATGATAATGCTTCTGTTGATCCCCTTAGCTCTCTGGAATATTTACAAAAATTTTATCCAAGCTCCAATGATTCCAGATTTCCTCGCAATCAAATCACAACACACGTATTAGTGTTTGCACGAATTTTGATCATAAAATTTAGATGGAATAAAATTTTCAACTCAAATTTCAAAATACGAACAATTGGCGCACTATCCCCGGCAACGGCGCCATTTGATTGTTATAATTTTCCGATTGGGTGTAAAAGTATCGAATCCAATCAAATAGTCCCCGGCAACGGCGCCATTTGATTGAGTGATTTTTGTTGTGTTGTATGAAAATTGTGTAGAAATCACAACCAAAAATATTTGACCGCAATCAATAACGGTGTCGATTGTAGCGCGTTAGTAAGTGCGAATCGTCCACAGGGAAAGTGTAATCGTTTGCGTTTCGATTTAGATGAGTTGAAACTTTAAAGAAAAGAAAACAAAACAATTCATGATTTATATTTGAAGTTCAAGAATTAGAAAATATAGATCTAATAACAAGAAAAAGATAGAATCAAGAATTGATAGTTTGATGATATTTCCAAACCAAATATCAAGAATCGAAATGAGGCTCGTAGGAATCGATCGGATCTATAGATATGATGTAATCTTACAATTACGTATTCTTATCCTTCGATGGATTGATACTTGATCGATGATGATCGATCGAGAATTAGGGATTTCTTATGAAACTAGGGTTTCATCTTATCCCTTGTTCTTTCGTCGATATCATTCACATTCTAGCCTCTAGTAATTTCAAGAAACGACCGTAGATCCCTAATTTCGAGCGATCACAATCAAGAAAGTATCGCTACGAAACTAGGTCATCGATTCTTGAACTTGCTAGGGTTTACAAAACTCGTAGGACTCAAGAATCGTTTAAAGATTTGTTGCATCATCATTCTATTGATCGTCTCGACTCCTTAACGAGCGGAGTTTTACTCAAACATCACAACAAGAGCAACAATTACAAATTGAGATCTAATCATGATGCAAGAATTAAAAGAAAGCAAGATTAAAGAATTTCACATTTTATTTATATCAACAATTTCATTATATTCGCTCAAGAACTACAAGAGGAAGAACTCGATCGTCGATTTGGCTTCGCTCGTCTCCGTGAGTCGCGGATCGGCTTGGATCACTTGCTCGATTGGAGATCGGCTCGGCTCCTAAAAGGTTGAAGGCTTCTTGCTTGATTGGTACTCAAGATCTTGAATTTGGAGTGGAATTAGGGTTAGAGTTTCGCACAAGCCTTGTCACTAGACTTGTGGAAGAAGATGATGTAAGAGGGAAAGAATAATGAAGAACTAACTAAGATTGATTAATTCCCTAAAGATTGATTAGCCTCAACCCTTAGATCTAGGTTCCTATTTATAGCCATCAAAACCCTAGATCTAGGATTTCAAATTCTAAGTTTCCCTCCAAAAGTTTGTTGAGGAAATTTGAATTTCCCTCCAAAAGTTAGTTAGAGGAGAAGCTTCTAGATGTGATTAGTTAGGAGGGAGCTTCTAGAAATAGTTTGTTAGGAGCTTAATTAAGATTAGCCTTGCTTAATGATCTTTGCTGATCTGGCAGTAGCTTCGCGAGAATTCTGGAATTGGACATATCAGAAATGAATGTGGGCCCTGAGATTGAGATTCTGCACTGAAAATTATGCGCTGATGTGGTCAAACCGCCGCGGAACCGCGGCACAAGCCGGCTCCCGCCGAGGTTCCGCGGTTCTTTGGAGTCTTCATGGCTTTTGCTTTCTTCAGTGGTCTTGGGCTGACTTTTGGGCTTTTATAATATATGTTGAATTTAATATCTCCTTATGAAATGCTACCAGATCTGAAATCATTGAGTTGGCGTATTTTTGATCAGCTTCTTCTGCAATTTCCTGCACAAATCTCGACACAAGTGTTGCGCAATACAGGAATGATGCGATGCCATAAAATATAGTCAATTTCCCTAGAAATGCCGGTTTTAAGGTCTAACACATGTAATTTGATATTTTACGACTGATTTGCTAATATGTGAAATATGAATACCGTACACTTCTAAATGAGTGCAAAAGATGGGGAAATTGCTGTGTTAAAAATACATTATTTTCGCCGGATCATCTATCTCCTTCGCCGGCAGATTATCCAAAGCTAGACCGAAAGGGTCATCCACGGTAGCAAACTTGGCAGCTTCTGATGAGAGGACGCTTGGGCGAAGGAACCGAGCGATGAAATCCTCAAAACTAACTCCGCGACTCCCATGTTCGATGAAAAGGGCCTCATAGATGTTCAACACTTTAATTAAGTTTGGGAATTGGTGTTGAACAGCATTCTCCGGCATGAGCCCCCTTACCACCGGCTTAGCACCGAAGACATACTCGTCTGTCGGGAGCAACTCCTCATAGTGTTCCCCTATAACCGGTAAACCGGATACCTCCATGAACTCTTCCAGGGAGATTGACACTTCCCGATCCATGGCGAGGAAAGTATGGGTAGGAATGTTCCACTGCTCCAAAAAAGCCTTGAACCACCAGGTGGGGAGCGTGGGATACTGGAAGAGAGAGATGTAGACCGCAGTGTACAATCCCAACCCTATCAACTATGACTTCTTCGTCGACAGGATATACCGGGCCCACGGCAGATAGCCGATCGGGTGGCAGGGGATCAGACCAATGTTATATGATTGCCCCCAGGGTCGCGCCTCGCCCTGACAGATACGACGCCCTAGGTATCCAAAACCATAGGACGCTGGACCGGAATCACATCCATAGCGGGATGAAGAAAGCCCTTCGAGGTCCAATCAGCCATCTCCACGGCATACTGCACCGAGGGTGGGGTAGCATAGTGAATCGCCGTAATGGGTTCTGACGGCACTGCGCACGTGAAGCTCCGTCGACCCATGATAATCTGATTATACCACGACCCCCAAAGGTGGAGACTCTTGTATTCCGGGTCGTGGTCCTTAATCATGGCTAGAACTTCGCGGTCCAAGGGCGCTTTAGGAAACCCTTCCTCCAAGCGGGCGAACGGGAATGAGGTATCGAGAGACATGGTCACTGCAAAGGAACAAAAAATAGCCGTTAGTGCTGCAACCCCAACGCTTGGCGTTTAAAATTTTTTCTGAATTTAAAAATTAATTAAATTAAAATTAATCACACCACACTGCAGTGCAATGGGTAGGGGACCAAATGGGGACCCACAAAATCTGGATGAAAGTGCCTCATTTAATAAGACAGCCCCATCATTGGGTAAGACTGGCAGTTAAAGAAAAGATCCCCAAGAGAATATTCTCATCAGTGGGGAATCCCTAGAGGCAAGGAGAAAATCTCCTCTTTCAGAGCAAAGCTCTGTCACAGAATGACACTTGTCAAATTCTGGTCTCAAAGGAATAAAATTCCTTAAAAGAGCTTAGCTCTGTAATATTCCATCAAAAAGAAATTTTTTTTTAAAAAAAAAGAGAAATTTAAAATTAAAATTTTTTTTTGGAATCTTGAAAAATCCATGAAAACTTATGAAAAGTTCTTCATTTTTCAGATCTAAAAGATCTACATTTGATTCAAAAGCAAAGCTCTGTTCATGGGTTAGAACCCATGAACAAGATCTCTGTAGATCTATAAGTTTTTGAGAGCAAAGCTCTGTTTATGAAACCCCAATGGGGATTTCTTTAGATCAAAAGATCTGTGAGAGCAAAACTCTTTTGGTTTAAGATTGGTTTGAATTAATTTAATTTAATTTAGATTAATTTTACCTAAAGTTTCTAACTTTGGAAATGAGCAAAGCTCTGAAGTTCTTAAGCAAGAGCAAAACTCTGTTGAAATCAAAATCTTGAAAAAATGGTAAAGATTTTTTAAGGGCCAGAGATCCTATTTATAAGGCGCTTGCGCCCCTTCAGCTCACCCGTTGATCCAACGGTCAGGAGCTTGCCACCGCTGCACTCACGTGAGCGCAACAGTGGGGGGGCATTTGTTTCCCCCAATCAGAGTAAAGCTCTGCTGGAAATTCAAAATTCAAATTTTGAAGCAACGCTTCAATTCCCGGGCGCAACGAGCCACGTGTCAGGCACTGATACGTCAGCGCAGCGCCCGAGGCAGCGCGCCCAATCAGAGCAAAACTCTATTTAAAACAAAATTAAAGGACGCAACGCTTCAGTTGCGCAAGCACTGCGCTGGGCGATACATGTCAGCGCAGGTGTGCTAGCGCAGTTGCGCTGCGCGACACGTGTCAGCACAGGTGCGCTAGCGCAGTTGCGCTGCGCTTTGCGCTGCGCGACACGTGTCAGCGCAGTTGCGCTGCGCTGTGCGCTGCTTGACACGTGTCACGCGCTGGGGTGTTTGCGCCAAACAGAATTAAATTCGAGTAAGATCTTTCTGTTCTTATTAAAACAAAAAGATTTTCTTCTGTAAAACAAAAGCCCTTGGATCAAAGATCCAACGGTGGGGAAAATTCCCCAAATCACTCAGAGAAAGATTTCTTTAACAAATTTAACTAATTTATGGGCACTATATAAAGGCCCCTAGACCTTAATTCAAAGGAAGGAACATTTTTGTGAGAAATCAAGAATTTAAAACAGAGAGAGCCCTGAAGAAATTTCAAGAAGAAAAAGGTAAAAGACCTTTGAGATAGAAGAATTTCTTCCATTAGATCATTGATCTAGGAATAAGATCAATGATCTTCAATATAAAAAAATATATATTATAAATAAAAAAGAATAATAGTACTTTGCACTTATGAACCATTGGTTCTCTGTGATCAAGAAAAAATAAGAAAATACTTGTTTTCTTTGATCTAGATTAGATCAAGAAAACAAAAAGTGCTTTGCACTTCTTTTATGAACCATTGGTTCTGAATATAAAGGATTCTCAAGTTAATAGTGCCTTGCACTTGTAAATCTGCGTTGTTGCACTCTTGGGTTGGCGCAAGCCACCAGTGAGCATCACGTGTCAGTATCTGAACCATTTGCGCTATGCGCTTTTTGAAATAGAGCCTTGCTCTCTGAAACTGGCGCAACTCACCACAGCGCGCCACGTGTCAGCAGCGCAAGCGCAGCGCACTGGCGCAGCGCACTGCGCTTGCATGACACGTGTCATCACCACAAGCGCTTGCGCTCTTTGATTGGCGCAAAGCGCCAGACAAATGCAATGCATTTCTTTTGCTAACGGGCCAGGCCCAAGTCAAAAAGACCTAGCAGGCCAAAATAAATTGCAAAGCAATAAATGGGCAGAGCCCAAGTAAAATTGATGCTCTGCATCTTTCATAAAAGGGCAGAGCCCAAGGAAAATTGATACTCTGCATCATTTATAAATGGGCAGAGCCCAAAGCAAATTGATGCTCTGCATCCTTTATGGGCAGAGCCCAAACAAAAATAAAAAGTAATGCAGTGCATTATTTAAACATGGGAAAAGCCCTGGCACAGGTCTAATAGACCAAAAACAAATAAAAATGTTGAATATTTTTCAACTGGACTTAGCCCAATCATGGCCATAAGTTCTCAAATTAAATTGACTGAGCACAGCTGCTCTTTTAAACCAATTTACATCCGGTTCAAGGGTACATCTCCGAACTCCTCTGACACCTATCGTTGTAATCCTTCAACGACGTCAGAGAGGCGACGGGTCCCGACAACCATACATCAACACGGACTGTGGGGTCCTTAAACTCATGGACTCATGCGTTCTTAAACTAAAACACGGGCTGTGGGGTCCTTAAACCCGCGGATTTATGCGTCCTTAAACTAAAACACGGACTGTGGGGTCCTTAAACCTACGGACTTAAGTGTCCTTAAACTACCTGTGGACCACCACGTCCCTAAACTGGAATATGGACCGCAATGTCCTTAAACTACCTATGGACCCCCATGTCCCTAAACTGGAAATGGATCTAAACGATCCCGTTTAAGTTGATCTTAGCCCCAAACACGGCTAACGTATCCTTAAACATTCCAATGTACTATAAAACTCCAAATCGACTTTGGTTCAAGGGTACATCTCTGAACTCCTCTGACACCTATCGTTGTAATCCTTCAACGACGTCAGAGAGGTGATGTGTAACACCTGAGTTTGTGTTTAGTGGTAATTGTGTGTTAATGTGTGGGGTTTTTGGTAAAAAGTTTACCAAAATGGCTTTTAAATATTTTATCTGGTTCTAAAGATATTTTATCGGAATTTTATCTGGACTGCACACACTTGTGCATGTTATCGTGGGATAAGTCTAGGGTTGCCTTGTTTAGCCAACCATGGTGGGTTGAACCATTTGATTAGGTTAATTGGCTTAATCAGGGTTTTGGTTTTGTTCATGGTGATTAGTGATGGGAGTTAACCTCATTTCATTTCAAAACTTTTTGTGTGCCTCTTAAACACTTATTGCAACTCCTTCTCATCTCACATTTCTCCCTCTCTCACTCACACACCCCAGCCACACCACACCACTCTCACACTTCACCAAAGCCGCCACCACTACTAAAACAGCTCTAGCCCAGAAAATTACAACAGCTGAAACATTGCTACAGCCATCCTAACTCCAAAAAAAAAACAGCAACAAAACATCAGCTGCATCAGCAGCCACCCCATCCCCTAAATCCAGCTGCAACAGCCACACAAACACCACATCAGCCCCCAATCCATCAGCTTCAGCCACCCTAGCACCATAGCCCAAAACCTACACCCCAAACCCCTCACATCAGCATCTACATCAGCACAGATTCAGCCCCATTTCCTGGCAACAGATCAGCCACATTTTAGCCCGACAACATCAGCACTGCTGTGAGAAACAGCCACAGCAGCAGCAACTTCATTTCAAAACAACCTCACACTTCACCATATCACAACATCACACAACACAACACCCTCCCTCAGCCACAAAACTCATGCTGCTGCAACTACTGAAGAACACAAGCAAAATAACTACAGCAGCAGCAGTACCCTGAGCAACATCAGCAAAGAGAAAACAGCCAAGGGAGCACTTCAGCAGCAACCACCCCTCCTCCTTCCTTCATCTTCCCTTCTCCTACATCCTAGGACACTCTTAAGGTATAATCTTGCAACCCAACTCCTTTTTTGTCAAGTTATGGTTAGTTAAAACTGAAAGTTACTGTTATATCCATAACTTAGTGCTAGTTTAGGGATTTTGAGTGAGATTTGGCCAAGAGATGGTTTGGAATGTTAGTATAGTCTTATTGGGTGTGTGTGAGGCCAGTTTAACCAAGATTTGCTCCAAACTTCACCAAAATACCAGATTTGTTATACTTGGCGTATTTAGCATTTTTGTCGACTTATAGACCTTTCTGAGACCTGCTTTCACCCGGGACCTCCTAGAGTAAAATTGACTTGGCAGTGAGCTGTGCAGGAACCCTGGAACCACTACCCAAAGCCCTAGCCCTCATCTCAAAACCCCGGCCGCAGTTTTATTCCCCCTGGCCGCAATTTGCGGCCAGACCTGGGTGAAATCGCCTCATTTTGTGTGCACATCCCTATTTCATGTAAACTTGACCCCCTGTATGTCTAGTTTTGACTGTTTCCAATTAGGATAAAATCTGGGTTGTTTTTCATGAGTTGGCGTATGTTTTACGACTCGTTTTCGTATGGATTTTGATATTCGATGATTCGTTTCTGTCGGGTGGCGTTTGTACGTCAACGACAGCGGATATTGGCTGTGTTTGCACGCGAGGCCGTAGGTTTTTACCTATGGGCATAGCGTGCCCCTTTTTGGTTTCCGACATGGTTTTCATGAGTGTTAGCGTGTGATATCCTTGTAGGTACCCCGCGTGGCGTCGAGGCGTTGGAGATGCAAATGGCGATATCGGCACCGGCATGCATATAATAAAGTGAGTAGATTTATATCTACGGGGAGAAGTCGGGTGGATGGCGCATAGCACCCCCGCGGTCCGAGGTGATGTATACGGATGCGTATACATACCTACAATTTATTATATGTTGTTGGGATTAATTACTGATGTTTAATGGATATTGGTATGTTGGATTTGTGAAAGGTGACGAAACCCTAGGGTAGTGGGTGCACTACACATACACACACATACATACTTGCATACATCCATATTTCATATGTGGTTATGGGATTCTATATAGATATGTGTTCACATGGGCTTGGGATTTTGTGTTCACATACGGATTTGAGGATGACACATGGGATTGATATGAGTCGATGAGTTTGATATGAGATCATGATGTTGGTGATATGATAAAATTCATAATTGAGATACGTCTTGATGCTTTAGCGGATTTTGGGATGTTGATGCCATAGGAATAGTGACATATTTATGTAAATGATCGACATGTGATTATGATACGAGATAGGATGTGATATGATATGATATGACATAATATTTGTGATAGGCCGCCTTGGGCGATGTATACTCCTTGAGATGATTTGGGCTGATGATATCGTTTTTGCTAGAGGCTGTAAATCAGAAGCTGGATTATGATTATATTAACGATATACGATGATGATATTGATTTATACGAGACTGTCGATCAGTGATCAGATCTTGATTATAGTGATGATGTTAGCATTGTACTAGACATAGGTCAATACCCAGATAATGATGTTTGATAAAGAGAATACTTGATGAATAATATGACAAATGTGATATTGACCCGTACCCAGATTGGGGATGCCGTACGACGGATTTACGTACGAGCTATAAATTGATGTTTGATCCGCACTCTTGATTTGGGAATAACTGATTATAGAGATATGTTATCGGATATGATATTATTGAGGCGGATCACCGACTATATATACATATACATATATCGACTCAGAGGTTAGGCGGTTTTCCCTTACCTGCTGTTAGCTTTGGCTCAGCCTTGTAGTAGTGTAGCTATATGACTTTTATGACATTAGATGCAGTTTAGCGATCATGGTGTTCAGTATTTCAGCTCCCGCATATTATTATTGTTACTCCGCCTTGCATACTGTCCCCCTCCAAACGACGGCGCACAGGACTGCGATGTCTTGGCGCTGAGACTCGGGGCAGATGCTAATTGGTGCTATCCGTCCACCTCTCCGAAGATGCCAAGTTGATTTATGGCACCGTGTATCGGAGGTTTAGACGGATGCGTCCGATGTAGCAGACTTCGTCAGATTCCCCCTTGTTTGAGGGGTTTTTTTGATTGTGGGGACGCTCTTCCCTGCAGGCGCAAGCCCCTGCAGTTAATTACGCTACCGCATTGCGGTAACAACTTTCTCCTTCTCCAGATGGTCACTTCGTGTCGTGAGTGTTTGTTTTGTTGCCCGTGGATTGTTTACGGAGACTGAGTTATGTCGTCGCCCGTAGGGCGTGGACTAGTCCAAATCCGTATTATCTTAGATTTGGGTTTGGGGGTTTGGTTTGAGGATACGTCAGCCGTACTCGAGGCTAAGATCAACTCAAACGTTTGTTAAGGATACGTTAGTCTCACTTTGAGACTAAGATCAACTTAACGGGATCGTTTAGATCCGACAAAAGAGCATTTAAGGGCTCTATTGTTCCAGTTTAGGGACATAGTGGTCCATCGTATGTATGGCCGTCGGGACCCATCACCTCTCTGACGACGTTGAAGGATTACAACGACGGATGTCAGAGGAGCTCAGAGATGTACCCTCAAGCCAGAGTCAATTGGGGGGATTCATAGTCCAGTCCGTTTGAAGGTTTAAGGATACGTTAGCCATCTTTGAGGCTAAGATCAACTTAAACGGGATCGTTTAGATCCGACAAAAGAGCTTACGGGGCTCTATTGTTCTAGTTTAAAGACATTGCGGTCCATGGGTAGTTTAAGGACATTGCGGTCCATTGTTAGTTTTAAGACATCTCGGTCAAGGTTAAGGACGTCGTAGTCCATGGGCTTAAGGACCCCACAGTCCATTGTTAGTTTTAAGACATCTCGGTCAAGGTTAAGGACGCCGTAGTCCATGGGCTTAAGGACCCCACAGTCCATTATGTGCTCTGGATGCTTCACACGGGTTCACTGCCGTGCTCTGCGAGGACCAGGCTCCGCTCTGGACGCTTTCCACGGGGTCAAAGAGTGACATTATCCGCGTTCCACGTAACCAGGAATTTGCATTAAACACGGGTTTAAGGACCCCGCAGTCCGTATCAATGTGTGGTCGTCGAGACCCGTCACCTCTTTGAAGACATTGAGGGATTACAATGCCAAGTATCAAAGGAGTGAAGAGATGTACCCTAGAACCGGAGTGGATTAAATAGTCCTTGGCCCAATTTGGGATCAAGACGAATTAATTATGTTATGAGTCCATTGGCCCAGTTAATCACAAATTGAGGACTTATGGCCATCTTGGGCTAAGTCCAATCAGGAGAGGCTTTGCCTCCATCCATTTAGTCAATTGGGCCGAAGCCTAGTGTTAAACACTACAGAGCAATCAGTGTTGAACACTGGGAATGAGATTGACAAGTTAGTGTTTAACACTAAGAGATAATTGGTGTTAAACACCAGCAACAAGGCTTTTCAAATTAGTGTTAAACAATAAAACAGATCAGTGTTGAACATTGCAGACAAAGCTTTTTAATTAGTGTTGAACACTAAGGCCCAACAGTGTTTTAACACTGGGTTCGAGAGTTTCAATTTAGTGTTAAACACTAAGGCAAGAGGGGTCACGTGGCAGCACGTGAGAGCGCCCTCCCTTCATTTATTCTGCTGAGATTATCGCATCTTTCAGAGCATCACGTGCCATCACGTGATGGGCATTCGAATGCCTATGTATTAGAGCTTCTGCCGAGGGTCACGTGGGTCACGTGGGGTGCTGCCTCAAAGGGGCTTTCTGTAGATCTCTTGGGGGGGTCACGTGATGACACGTGACCCTGCCTCTAGGTATTTTGTTTAGAGGCTTTGTTAATCTTTTTTCAGGAATTGAATTCCTCGAGCTGTAAATTTCAGAGGAATTAAATTCCTACTTCCTTTCGAAGACTTATATTCTGGGATAGAGTTTAACTCTGAATTTTCTGTAGGAATTAAATTCCTCATATATGTGGAGAACCGAATAGGGTTGAACCCTAACAAAGCTTTTTTTTTTTTTAAGGAGTTTAAACTTCCATCCTCTGTTAAATTATGATTAAGGGAATTAAATTCCCGATGCTGCAACAGAACTAGGTTCTCAATTAGGGTTAAACCCTGTTTCTTTTTATTCTGAAGGAATTAAATTCCCATGATACAGGGGCAAGCCCTAATTTTATTTTAAAGGAATTAAATTCCTATAGTTCTGTGAGAATTAAATTCTCGTGCTTGCATTCCTTCTCTATGTTTTGGATCTGCATGGCAGGATCTCAACCCATTGAGAATTAAATTCTCAACCTTAAGGGGAGATGTGCACTTTGCAGATCCTCTATCAAAGAGAGAAGAAATATGTTCTTCTGTTTTTACATTATCAGAGTTAAACTCTGTTGAGAATTAAATTCTCTTTTTTTTTCAAGGAGCTTTTCCCTTTCTTACCTAGGGTTTTTGCAGAAGATCCAAGTTCTCCAAGTATCGAAGCTCTCTTCCTTTTCTTTTTTCTTCTCTGCGTATGTATATCTGTGTGTGTCTCTTGGCTCCTATTTATAGGAGAAGCAGCCGAATCAATCAGTTTTTGACGAATCTTCATTAAGAGATTTGATTTGCACCCATCATTTGTTTTGGACCTTTGGATTATTAGGTGAATTTTATTCACCATTGGATTTCAAATCCAGGGGTTCCCCTTTATTATTTCGGTTAGATTTAAAAGGGAAATCTTTCCAAACCCGAGATTTTCCCATAGATAGATGATATTTCATCACCTCTGAATCTTTAATTCGATCGGTTCCAGATAGCCGCTTTCCTTTGGAAAGATTTGATTCTCCTTCAGAATTTAATTCTGTTTGACAAAATGGGCTTTGAAAGCCGGTCACGTGTGACCACGTGACTCATGGTCACGTGTGGGCACGTGACCCCCTTTGGAATGAGCCTTTTCCTTTCTTTTGCGCTCTTCTTCTTATTGCTGCTTAAACGTCACGTGCTGCCACGTGACTCCTGGTCACGTGTGAGCACGTGACCCTTGTTTGAACTCTCTCTTTCCTTAGTTCAACTGGAAAATGAGTCTGCTGTCTTGAACGTCACGTGGGAACACGTGACCCTGGTCACGTGGAAGCACGTGACCTCTTCTGAACCCTTTTCCTTGACTTGATCAGGGAGCCGGTTTGCCTTTGACACTTGCATTTAAACGTCACGTGTCGCCACGTGACCCTGGTCACGTGGGAGCACGTGACTCTTTCTGAACCCCCTTTTCCTCAACGTAGTCAGGAAACTGAACTTGCCTTGCTGATGTGCTTAGGTGTCACGTGCCAACACGTGACCGCTAGTCACGTGTAAGCACGTGACCCTCTTCTGAAGCTTTTCCCAGAAGTTTTCCTGATTTTAAATCAGGAAACAAATGCCCCCATAGCGTTGTTCTCACGTGTCAGCACGTGAGTGCAACGCTGTCACCTTTTATGACCGCTGGACCTGCTTTGGGGGAGTAGGGTAGACGAAACGTCCTTTTAGAAGCGCCTTCACTTTTTCATGTCCCTCCTTTCAAACCTTTCTTTTAAGAATTTGATTCTCGTTCTCAGAGCTTAGTTCTCTGTTGTGCCTGTGCAGTGCCGCCTCATTTTCCATCAAAGGCTAGTGCTCGCGTGTTGCGTATGCAGGGATCTGTTTGATGGGGACGTTTCATTTCCCTATCCTAATTCCAATGCGTCGTTGGATTTCATTTCCAATGCTCTCCCCTTCTTTCCGGGCTTTGAGAATAGTCCCGCCATGCACAACATTTTTCGTGCATAGCATTAAATGCTCCCCTATATAACCTGAACCCTATGCCTTACTTCTTTTCTTCACAGAGAAACCCATTCATGCCTTAAGGTGGTCATCTTTGAGAACCCGATCAATCGCCATGGCTTGCAATCGTCCCCATGCTCGTCGGCAACCATGGGAGGTGCCCCTCGAGGAGATAATTCCTCGCTTGCGCGGCTGGCGGATCCCTTTCTCACCGACGCTCAATGTGACACGGTGAGGTACGAGCTGCTGATCCGTCGGGGCTCTCCTCTTCCCATGGGCTCCATTTGGCTCCGAATGATCCTCATGTTTGTGCTTGCCGATATACCCCCTCATCCGGCGGAGATGACTTCGGCGATCCTTGACGCGGCGGAGGACAAGCTTGAGTGCTTTCATGAGGCTTGTCTGATCACTCAAGCTCTGAAGGACCACTCAGTTCATTTACTGAGTCAGATAAGAGCTCGTCGGGCCGTCATGTCTGCTTTCGCTGATGAGCACGGCTCCAACCGGTGGGGAGCGACTCCTCGCGAAAACCGCCGTTTTGACGTGCTGGAGAAGGCGGAGAGGGAGTTGGAGAATTTTGTGTTTTGCTTTATTAACCCTTGTATTTCTGATCCCTTGTTTGGTGATCTTTTCCCACCAATGTAGCATGTTTGAATCAATGCACTCCTTTAATTATTGGTGGTTTGCCTGTTTCTGTTGAATTTTCATGCTTGTCAGATAGTCGTACGTGTGTCTTGCTTGCGTAAATGAGCTGTCTGTTTTTCTTGAATTACGAGCATCATCGTTACGTTGCATGCACATCAGTGCCTCCGGCAACATTTCCTTTTAAACATTCATACAGTTGCAAATGCGTGCTTGATAGGATACAGATCAGAAACTTGTCACGTTATCTCCCGTATCGGGTGGTTTGTGCTGGCTTTAGATCGAGTATTGTTGTCGAAGGGAGGTTTATAAATGAAGACATATTCTTCTCTTCAATGGTGTGTCCCCTTTTCATTGAATGTATTCTGCGAATATTCTATCTTGATCTCCTTGCAGGACAGCGATGGCTTAGGATTCAGGGTTAAGATCTGCTTCCTAAGACTTTTGCATTTCACGAGCCACGAGGGTCTCATAAAGAGTTTTTCTCCTACAGGCCGAGAGGATCCCATAGGTGTGAGTTCTTCTTAAAGATCGTGAGGATCTTTAAGCGGGTTTTCCCTTGAGAGTCGTAAGGATCTCACAAGAGAGTTTTTCTTCCTTACAGGTTGTGAGGGCCTGCAAGTGTTGGATGCGGTCACCCTTGTCCGTGTTTTACGGAGTCGGGAGTTTCTCAAGGTATCGTAGTTTAAAGACGTCGCGGTCAAGGTTAAGGACCTCATAGTCCGTGGATTTAGGGACTCCACAGTCCGATGTTAGTTTTAAGACATCACGGTCAAGGTTAAGGACCTCATAGTCCGTGGATTTAGGGACTCCACAGTCCGCTGTTAGTTTTAAGACATCACGGTCAAGGTTAAGGACCTCATAGTCCGTGGATTTAGGGACTCCACAGTCCGGTGTTTGGTTGCAGGGACCCGTCACCTCTTTGAAGACGTTGAGGAATTACAACGCCGGGCATCAAAGGAGTGAAGAGATGTACCCTTAAACCAAGGCAGAGTCTGTAGGGAATCGGGGTGGTTGATCGTTAGTTTTAAGACATCACGGTCGAGGTTAAGGACGTCATAGTCCGTGGATTTTAAGGACTCCACAGTCCGGTATTTGCTCTGGATGCTTCACACGGGTTCACTGCCGCGCTTGGCGAGGACCAGGCTCCGCTCTGGACGTTTTCCACGGGGTCAAAGAGTGACATTATCCGCGTTCCACGTAACCAGGAATTTTGCACTAGATGCTTCACACGGGTTCACTGCCGCGTTAGGCGAGGACTAGGCTCCGCTCTGGATGCTTCGCACGGGTTCACTGCCATGCTCTGCGAGGACCAGGATCCGCTCTGGACGTTTTCCACGGGGTCAAAGAGTGACATTATCCGCGTTCCACGTAACCAGGAATTTTTGCACTAGATGCTTCACACGGGTTCACTGCCGCGTTAGGCGAGGACTAGGCTCCGCTCTGGATGCTTCGCACGGGTTCACTGCCATGCTCTGCGAGGACCAGGATCCGCTCTGGACGTTTTCCACGGGGTCAAAGAGTGACATTATCCGCGTTCCACGTGACCAGGAATTTTGCACTAGATGCTTCACACGGGTTCACTGCCGCGTTAGGCGAGGACTAGGCTCCGCTCTGGATGCTTCGCATGGGTTCACTGCCATGCTCTGCGAGGACCAGGATCCGTTCTGGACGTTTTCCACGGGGTCAAAGAGTGACATTATCCGCGTTCCACGTGACTAGGAATTTTTGCACTAGATGCTTCACACGGGTTCGCTGCCGCGTTAGGCGAGGACTAGGCTCCGCTCTGGATGCTTCGCACGGGTTCACTGCCATGCTCTGTGAGGACCAGGATCCGCTCTGGACGTTTTCCACGGGGTCAAAGAGTGACATTATCCGCGTTCCACGTGACCAGGAATTTTGCACTGGATGCTTCACACGGGTTTACTGCCGCGTTAGGCGAGGACTAGGCTCCGCTCTGGATGCTTCGCATGGGTTCACTGCCATGCTCTGCGAGGACCAGGATCCGCTCTGGACGTTTTCCACGGGGTCAAAGAGTGACATTATCCGCGTTCCACGTGACCAGGAATTTTTGCACTAGATGCTTCACACGAGTTCGCTGCCGCGTTAGGCGAGGACTAGGCTCCGCTCTGGATGCTTCGCACGGGTTCACTGCCATGCTCTGCGAGGACCAGGATCCGCTCTGGACGTTTTCCACGGGGTCAAAGAGTGACATTATCCGCGTTCCACGTGACCAGGAATTTTGCACTAGATGCTTCACACGGGTTCACTGCCGCGTTAGGCGAGGACTAGGCTCCGCTCTGGATGCTTCGCACGGGTTCACTGCCATGCTCTGCGAGGACCAGGATCCGCTCTGGACGTTTTCCACGGGGTCAAAGAGTGACATTATCCGCGTTCCACGTGACCAGGAATTTTGCACTAGATGCTTCACACGGGTTCACTGCCGCGTTAGGCGAGGACTAGGCTCCTCTCTGGATGCTTCGCACGGGTTCACTGCCATGCTCTGCGAGGACCAGGATCCGCTCTGGACGTTTTCCACGGGGTCAAAGAGTGATATTATCCGCGTTCCACGTAACCAGGAATTTTATCGATTGTATCCGCATTTCACGGAATGGAGGTTTGACTCTTGGTGATGCGTATATCACCGATCCATGGAACTGGGGGTTGCCACTGTTCCATTTCGCTTGATGTTGTGTCTGCTGCGTCGAGATGATCTCCAGGTTTATTTGTGAACCGTCGAGATTTGGCTTCCTTTCATGATGAAACCTGGGGGAGGAGTACGACTCCTTCTTTGTTTGCGCCCCTGGATTGTATACAGGGATTGATGTAGCATCACCTGTAGGGCAAAAAGGTTTCATTTTTCCATCATTTCTTTTATTCTTTCCGCGATGCTCTATCATTTCAGCTTTTTATATCGCGAAGGTCGCGATTGCCCAATCATTTCGGCTATTTTTTCGCGGTGCCCAATCATTTCGGCTATTTGTTTTATTTTTACTCGCTTCTTTTTATTGCGAGTTGCCCCATCATTTCGGCTATTTTTCATGCATACATTTTTACTTGCTGCTTTTTATTGCAAGTTGCCCCATCATTTCGGCTATTTCGTAGGCATGTGTGGCCTGCTAGCTTTTCCGCCGCAAGCTCGGATTTTGGACACCGATTTCGGCATCAGCATCGCTGCAACTGGGATGTTGCCAGGAGCGAATCATCATTTGCCATGAAAGAACTTGGGATTTGATACCGGTTTAGGCATCAGCATCGCTGCAACTGGAATATTGCCAGGAGCGAATCATCATTTGCCTTTGTCGATGTTGAACAAAGGTGGCTTAGCAAACAGGGTTAAGGTCCTGTCGACTAAGGCTTTTGACTTCATGAGCCGTAAGGGTCTCACAAAGGTATTTCTCCCTACAAGTAGTGAGGATCTTGCAGGTGTATCTTCTCCTTAGGGATCGTGAGGATTCCTAAGTGTATGTTCCTCTGTAAGTCGTAAGGATCCTACAAGAGGGTTTTCTCCTTATGGGTCGAGGGGACCTACAAGGGTTGGACTTTGCTGGGGATATGTTTATTCGCGCTCGTGGATTGTATACAAGGGTCAGTATTGAGCCTCTTGTAGGGCAATATCGAAGGTTGTGGAGGATTTGCTTAAGAACAGGTTCAGGCTTCTGTAACTTAAGACTTTCAAATCTCATGAGCCGTGAGGGTCCCATAAGAGAATTCTCCTTACGAGTCGTGAGGATCTCGTAAGTGTATTTTCTCCTTAGGAATCGTGAGGATCCCTAAGTGTGTTTCTCCTTTGTGAGTAGTAAGGATCTCACGTAGGTGGTTTCTCCTTACAAGGTCGAGAGGACTCTGTAAGTGTCCTTTAACGAGGTTGCGCCCTTTCGGGTTTTCACAGACACTCGCCGGTAGTCCTGCTGTTTTTACTCACGGAGCCCTTTCGGGTTTTCATCCGTGCCCATTTTGCTTATAGACATACCGTTTTTTTTATTCTTTTTCACTTTTTTTTTTACAAGGTCGCGCCCTTTCGGGTTTTCACGAACACTTGCCGGCAGCCCTGCTGTTTTTACTCACGGAGCCCTTTCGGGTTTTCATCCGTGCCCATTTTGCTTATGGACATACCGTTTTTTTTTTATTCTTTTTCACTTTTTTTTTTTTATTTTTTTTTCTCCTCTTTTTTTTTATCTCGTCAGCCTAAAGATGCTGCGGTAGTAGTTTAAGGACGTTTCGGTCCGTCGTTAGTTTAAGGACGTTTCGGTCCGCCGGTAGTTTAAGGACGTTTCGGTCCGTGGTTAGTTTAAGGACGTTTCGGTCCGCGGTTAGTTTAAGGACGTTTCGGTCCGTCGTTAGTTTAAGGACGTTTCGGTCCGTTGATATGGGAAGGCCGGCTGCTGCTTGTAAAGTCTGAGCCTAGGAAGATAGTGAGCGGACATAGTCGTCGTCATCTATCATTGACCCCGGCTGCGGCTTATTAAGCGTAGTATTTCTTCAAGAAGCGGCCGTTTATTGGCCTGAAAGGCCTTTCACCGTGCATGTCCATGAGTAGGTAGGCTCCACCCTGGTAGACCTGGTCTATGACGTACGGGCCTTCGTAGTTTGGCTCAAATTTTCCTCGCTTGGCACGATTGGGGATCATAGGTCTTTTGACCACTAGTACAAGTTCGCCTTGGCGGAATGTCCTCGGCCTGGTCAATCTTTCGTATGAGCGCGTCATCTTTGCTTTGTAGGCTTCTAGATGTTGTTGCGCTATGAGCCGGGTTTCGTCGAGGGCATCAAGCTCCTCAAGCCGAAGGTGAGCATTTTCTTCGTTCGTCAGCTCGTGGTAGACTGCTACTCGTAGAGAGGGTAACTCTATCTCGAGGGGGAGCACAGCTTCCGTCCCAAACACCAACGCGTACGGCGTTGTGTTTGTGGCCGTCTTGAACGTAGTTCGATAAGCCCAAAGGGCTTCTTGCAGCCTTTCGTGCCAGTCTTTCTTATTCCTGGAAACGGTCTTTTTTATGATCTTCGTCAAGGTCTTATTGAAGGCCTCGGCTAGACCGTTAGCTCGTGGATTGTAAACCGAAGAATATCTCCAGTCTATATTGTGCTGCTGTGCGAAGCGGCTAATCTTATGGCTTCGGTAGGCCGGCCCATTATCGGAGATAATCCGCCGTGGGGTCCCAAACCGGTAGATGACATGCGTCTTGAAGAAATGGAGGATATTCTCCGTCTTCACTTCCCTCAGTGGTACTGCTTCTGCCCATTTGGAGAAGTAATCAGTTGTCGCCAGGATAAAACGGTGTCCCCGGGACGATGCTGGCTCAATGGGGCCGACTATGTCAGTCCCCCACATTTCGAATGGCCAGCTAGCTACCGTTGGGTGCAGTGGATTCGGATGTTGGTGGATGAAGTCTCCGTGAATCTGGCATGAGTGGCATTGCTTCGCATACTCGAGGCAGTCCTGGGTCATCGTGGGCCAATAGTAACCCATCCGTTTGATTTTTAACTTCATCTTTGGGCCTGCTTGGTGAGAACCGCAAAGTCCGTCATGAACCTCCTGAATGACTCTTTCCGCTTCGTCTGGTCCTAAGCATCTCAGCCATAGGGAATCAAACGATCTCTTGTATAGAATATCGTTGACGAAAGCGAAGGATAGAGCTCGTTTCATGAGCTGATGTCTTGAGGACGCTTCTTTGGGCATTCGGTGGGACTTAAAGTAGTCTATGAAGACTTCCCTCCAGTCTTCAGCCTTCTCATGGTCTTTTATTTGTAGGGTCGTCTGCTCAGTCGTTCCCTTTTCTTCGCATGATTCCGGAGATATTTCTGCCGGGGCGAGCACTCGACGGCTTTGTACCACGATTCTGACGTCATCGAGGTTCTCGTCAGCCAGTTCTTTAGCAAGTTTAGCCAACGCGTCTGCTTTGCTGTTTTCCGCGCGCGGTATGTTCTCCAAAGTATAGGAGGGAATTTGGGTCAATAGTTGTTGCACCCTTTCGCCGTACTTCACCAACTCCGGCTTGCACGTTTGGTAGTCACCATTTACTTGACTAACGACCAGCTGAGAATCCCCGTATATAAGGAGGTCTTCAATTCCCATGTCGATGGCGATCTCGAGGCCTGCGATCAGAGCTTCGTATTCAGCTTCATTGTTTGTTCTCGGCTCTGTTAAGGAGAAGGCGAAGCGCATTATCCCTCCTTGTGGAGTTGTAAAGATGAGGCCTATCCCTGATTTGATCATTGGGATACCTTGTTTCTGCTTCTTTATGGAGGACGCTCCATCGAAATAGAGTTCCCATCGGATACTATTGCCGCCAATCGCATCAAATGCATGCTCGTCTGGCAAATCGCAGTTCAGAGAAGAATCGGCCGGTATCGGGTGTTCAGCGAGGAAATCGGGAATGGCCTGGCCTTTTACCGCCTTGAGAGGTTGATACGTTATCGAGAACTCCATCAAGAGCAGGGCCCATCTAGCGAGTCGTCCCGTCAATATGGCTTTTGACATCAAGTATTTAAGGGGATCCACCTTCGAAATGAGACGGACTTCATGCGCCAACGCATAGTGCCTGAGCTTTGTTATCGCGAAGATTAACGCCAAACAATGTTTTTCAACGGGAGAGTAGTTGCTTTCTGCCCCCAGCAGCACTCGACTTAAGTAGTAGAGTGCTCTTTCTTTCCCCTGATCGTTCTCTTGTGCCCATAATGCGCCCAAGGAACCTTCGAGGGCAGTCGTATAAAGAATGAGGGGCTTTCCTTTAATCGGAGCAGCCAACACCGGAGGGTTCTGCAGGTATTGCTTGATCTCGTCTAGTGCACCTTGACATTTGTGGTCCCAAACGAATGGAGTTCCCTTTTTCATCAGGTGGCTGTAAGGACGGCATTTGCCCGAAAGATTAGCGATAAACCGCCGGATGTATGCGAGCTTCCCTTGGAGAGACCGCAACTGCTTGAGGGTTCTTGGCGGAGGCATTTCTATGATCGCCTTAATCTTTGACGGATCTATTTCAATACCTCGGTGTCGAACGATGAATCCCAGAAATTTGCCCGAGGAGACTCCAAACGCGCATTTGAGGGGATTCATTTTCAAATTATATTGCCGAAGGCGTCGAAATACAGTCTCCAGATGTTTTAAATGCTCTTCGTACGACATGCTCTTCACTACAAGGTCATCGATATAGCACTCGACGATGTCATGTATGAGATCGTCGAAGATTTTTGTCATGGCTCTTTGATAGGTAGCGCCAGCGTTCTTTAGGCCAAAGGGCATAACCCTATAGCAAAATATACCCAAAGGGGTCCGGAAAGCGGTATGCTTCTGGTCTTCGGGATGCATCTTTATCTGATTGTATCCTGACGAACCATCCATAAAGGAGAAAACCTCGTGAGTGGACGTGTTATCTATCATTAGCTCGGTTACTGGTACTGGGAAATCATCCTTGGGACAGGCTTTATTGAGATCCCTGAAATCCACGCATATGCGTACCGTCCCATTCTTCTTCATTACCGGGACGATATTGGCGATCCAGTCGGGATATTGGACTTCTTGGATAAATCCAGAATCGATCAGCTTCTTGACTTCGGCGTTGATGCTCATCTCAAGCTCGAGTCGCATCCTCCTTGGCGCCTGCTTGACTGGCTTGATATCTGGGGATATTGCTAATTTATGCACAGCAATCTCCGGATCTAATCCTGGCATCTCGGAGTAGTTCCACGCGAAGCAGTCTTTATACCGTAGAAGCACGTTCTTTAACGCAGCTACCCTTTCTTCGGATAGCAGCTCGCTGACAAAAGTCGGTCGCGGGTCGTCTGCCGATCCTAACTCAATCTTCTTGAGGTTATCTGCAGTAGTATGTATACCATCCTCCAGTTCTTTCGGAGCGGGCGGAAATTCTGAGATCACCTCATCATTGCTGTTCTCAAAGCACCGGGAAAGGTCATCTACGTTCTCGGGCTCTTCTCCTAATATCGTAATCGTATAACAGGTGCGAACCCGCCCCCCGGACTGAGGTGGACCCGGTTCTGTTCTTGCGGCCTTGGGTTCATGCTTTTGTGGCGGCGTTACCTTCCAGCCGTCGGATAAAGCGAATCTGCCCTGTTGGTACTGGTCCTCGACCCAGTTCTTGAAGGTGAAGCAATCTTCGGTAGGATGTCCTATGGTTTGGTGATAAGAGCAATAGCTCAGATGAGAAGCCTCGTTAGCTTGCTCAGGATGTCTAGACTCTGGAAGCGTGATCATTTGATGTTTTATAGCGAGCTTGAGTAACTTCTCCGTCTTGTCTCGGGGGAAGGAGTACGCTCGACTCATCTTCTTCATGAGGGACAAATCCGAGCCGTGCAATTCCCGACCACATAACCCTCTAATCCTGCGTCGTTGTTATCGGCTCCTCTTTCCGCTTCTTGCTTTATTTCCGTCTCTGCGTCGGGCCTTTCGTACAACGGGTTGACGAGGATGAGCGTCTTTGTCTTTTGCAGCCTGTTGAAATAGACGTTGCGTCCTGGCCTTCTCGTAGATGGCCATTTCGCGGTTGTGGTCTTCCCGAGCTTTCTGACCCACTTTCCTGATAGGCTTGCCCATTCGTTCTTCAAACGACGGACCCGGCGCTTCAATCGCGGGGTCTAGTTTTGATGAGGGGTTGGCATCTCCCGACGAGGCGTCCTCTTCTTCATCAAAGGTATATATGGCGTAGCTACTGTGGGCCTGTTCCCGTTTTCCGGCTCTTGCGTATCCAAGCCCGAGTGTTTCCATCTTCCCGTTGGGCAATTTGCGTTGAGTCCCGGGGACATCCCAAATCCTGTTGTAGAACCGCGCCTGCCGAACGGTCTGTTCTAAAGATACTCCTTGGCGCTTCAATAGCTTCTTTAATCCATTTGTATAGTATCTGGGCAGACGGATGGGTTGGAGCCTGTCAAGTGTAGCATCCGCGCCATGCCAGATCTCTTTCTCTATTTTCGACTCTGAGGATCGGTAGAATAGGATCACCTTCTCACCCTTTCGCCTGGGAGGAACGTAGAATGTTTGCAGGTCCTGCACATTGTGAGCCTGAAGCGTGTCGAGATCCTTGTAGTGTTCTCGCGGTACCATGGTGATTTGCAAACCATGGTCATCGCCAGGGGGTGCTTGTATTGACATCCGATTGGAGAACACAACATTAACTTCATCTTCTGAATCACTTCCGAAGACCAATACGGGGGCGGGCGTCCTCAGGTTGTTGCGTTGAGATGGCCCTGCATAAACTATCTCTTCTTCTTCTTCGGTATCGCTCCCGAAAATAGGGATGGTGGCGGCGGTTTTGTTCTCCGGATTGCGACACCTTTCCGTATCCTCGAAATCTGGCAAAAAGTACTTCGCATCTTCGTATTTGCGGACTTCGTTCATGGAAAATGGGTTTAACTCACCTGTTACGGTATACTCGAAACCATCCTTAAAGTACTTCATACACTGATGTTGTGTAGAAGGGATGATATTGTACTCGTGCAGCCAAGGACGGCCGAGCAAGGCGTTGTAGCAAGTCTTGGCGTCAATGACATGGAATTTGATGTCTGTGACGAGAAGTCCAAAGCGTAATGTTAGTATCACAGATCCGAGAGTCCGTGACGATTGTGAATCGAAACCGGAGATAGTAATTTTGTCACGAGCGAGGTGTTGCACACTCATGCAGATTTCCTTCAACACCCGAACATTAAGGAGGTTGACGGAGGATCCATTATCCACCAGGATCTTGCCTATCTTGATATCATGGCAGTATCCGGAGACGTATAGGGGACGGTTATGGTCGCATGTCCCGAGAAGGAGGTCTTCATCACCGAAAGTGATGTCGGCTGTATGCACTTCCTCCAGTTCATCCTTCATCTTTTCAGTGGCGAAGAAGGCTTGGAATTGCTCAGGTTCTTGTAACGCCTTAATTAGTGAGTCTCGCGCTTCTTTTGATAATAGGAGGGCATCGAGAATGCTAAGCTGAGAAGGCAGCTTCCTTAGGTGCGCGAGGATGTTATAGTCCACTTTACTCTTCCTAGGAGGGTCTTTGGTAGCCAGCTCTTTCGTGACTTGGTCATCTAACGTGATATCTTCAGTGACCTTTTCTTTTCCCTTATCTTTTCTATTTGCGGGTCCAAGATTCTTCTCTGGGAGCGTGCGATTGCGCAGCTGAATGTTCTCGCAGGCCTCCGATTTCTCCTCTTTCCCTAAAGCGGATTCTTTAAAGAGAGGGCCCAGAGCCATTTCTTCGTCAGAGTCGCTCCCGAAGGTGAGAACTTGTGACCCCCCGGCGTTAACCATGTAACAGTTGCCAGTAGTTCTGTTGTGCCCATCGACGGTACTTCTTCGCTCTCGGCGGATCTTGCGTTTCATGCGCTTAAAATGTTGCCGACGAGCGACATATCCTTGCCACCATATCTTAAAGGCGTCGCACTCCTCCGTGGGATGTGAGATTTTCCGGTGATATGCGCAATAGTCAGGGTGCGTCTCTACCCCATCGTGTGTGTTTCTTTCCGAGGGTGGTAGCTTCATTCCCATTGACATGGCTTTGGCAAACCTTTTCCTCGTCTTGAATATCTTCTTGTCTACTTCGGATGCCTTTCGCTCTGGCAGGGGTAGTTCAACTCTTTCGTTCAGTTGCCCGCATTTGGCTCCTTCCGATGTGGCCATCTCACGCTCCTGGTCCGCTTTACATTTTAGACGAATCTCGTCTAGAAAAGCGTCGATCATTTCATCTGTTGGCCATGCACGCTCTGGTACAGGCTCTGCCTCCAGCTTCTTAGTGCCAGGAGTTTTCCCATCATCGGTAAACGAGTGGGAGATTACGTTACAACTCGCCACATATCCTTCGGATTCATCCGACGAGCTTTCTCCACCATCTTCCTCTTGAAAGATGTGGTTGAGGAACTCTTGCAGTGTGACAGGAGTTCGCGCCTTTTGATTGTACTCTTCCAGTGCGTCGATTTGCTTCTGCAAGTTCGTGTGCTCTTTTCCAGGCTTCACGGACTTCTTGGATTTCTTCTTCTTTTTCTTCGAAGATTTTGATGATTGGGCGTGAGTATCTGGGCTCTTATCGTGAGTCTTTGTAGTTGGGCGGCGCCTTAGCATCCCTTCGATAATTTGAGGTTCAAGAGGGTCCTTCCATTCGATCGCAGGGCACGCATGAAGGTCTCTCAGCATTCTTTTGGTTTTAGTTGATAGCACGACCTCCCATGGAGCTTCTTCAATAAAAGAACATGTTGCCCCCGGTGTATCCGCTTTCCTAGGAGCATGCGGCTGTGGTGGGTTTACCTTCCACTTTTCGGACAGTACAAACTTCCCCTGGAGGTACTGATCTTCAATCCATCCTTTGAAGACGAAGCAATCTTCGATCGGATGACTTACCGTTTGATGGTAAGGGCAATAATTAGGGTTATTCACTTCCGTGGGTTGCGGCGGTCGCCTTGGATTTGGTAGGTTTATAAGTCTGTTGCGTATTGCCAGCTCGAATAACCGTTTCGTCTTGTCCCGTGGGAACGAGTAGGGACGCTTCATCTTCTCATTATAATACCGACGCCTTTCCTCCAGTTGATCTGCCGGTTTCGGGGCGTTAGGTTGCTGTTGGGCATTTGCAACAAAGGTTGCCCTTCCTTTACCCTTGTCATTCCGAGGTTCCGACTTCGGGGGAGGTGGTCTATGACCCATCTGGTCCATCTGAGCCAACTTGTCGATTAAAGCCTGGAATGTGGTTGGCTTAAAGAACATCATAAACTGGGAGATAGTTGCGTGAGGGTCTAGAGTTCCCACGAACATGCCCACCGCAGGTGCTTCGTCGATGCGTTGCTCACATCTCGACCACAAGTTCCGCCAGCGTATAGCGTACTGGACCCAGGTTTCGCCCGGTTTTACCCTGGCGTTAATGAGTGCAGTTATTGGAGTGCGTTCGCTGGCACTTGCGAATCGCTGAGTGAACAACAGCTCCATTTCAGCGAACGTTTTGATAGAATCGTTCGGGAGTTCCGAATACCATTCGAACGCAGTTTCTGATAAGCTGCCCACGAACTGGCGGAGCAACAGTTTATCATCACCGCCGGTGTTACCGCAGAGGGCCCGGAACTGGGCGACATGTTGATGGGGATTGCCGGTCCCCTTATACACGTGGAATTTTGGTATCGTGTAGCCTTGCGGGTATTTGATTTGGTCGTACCAGCTCGGATACGGCCGCCCCGTTTTCACGACTTGACCAGCTGCCTCAGTCGCGTGATGAACCCGGATTTGCTGGGCTATGTAGTCAGCCAAGTCAGCCTTAGAGATTGCCTCCTCCTTGGCCGTTGAGAGGGCCGGCGGTGGATTTGACGTTTCTCCTCGGTCGTCTTCAAGAACGATTGGGGGATCCTCGGCGGGTAAGTCCTGCTGGATCATCATTCCTATCACATCTTGGAAGAGAAGGCCCATCCGTTGTATGTTGGCCGCTTGTTCAGCAGCCTCTTTGTCCCTTTTCTCCAGTGTCCGGCGAAGGAATTCAGCGTCGGTTTCTTCTTCTCGGCGTGCGTCTGAGGACGTTTCCGGATTTTCTTTTGGCCCGGTGAGCGCGGCCATAGCATTCATCATTTCTTGAAGCTTTTGTTGCTGCTCTTGGGCCTTCGTCACGGATCGGGTTAGCGGTCGGTGGCCCGTAGAAGTGCGGCTTTCCTCTTTTCCAGAGGCCATGTAAACAGTGTGCACCATCATGCCCCCAGACTTAGGGCGTCTGGGCTCAGTGCTTTTAGCCGTCGCTGTATGCTGTGGGGTCTTCTCTGGCCTCCTCCTTTTATGAGCCAGTTGATCAACAGCCTTTTGGGGTTTAGCCTGATGACCAGCTTCCGGTTGGATTTTCAATTTCTTGTGCTGGCGGGAGAAGTTTGGATCGATGATCGAGTCTCGGGCCTGCCGCCAAACTTTATAGATCTTGGAAGATAGCCGTTGAGGAGATCGGGGTTGTTCGGGTTTTATTTCCACAACCTTTTCTAATGGGGGAGGAGACCTCTTCAGCACTGCAGTAGCAGAATTCCTTCGCACCTTATTTAGCATTTCGAAGCTGTTCCCAGTTGGAACAGCAGCATTAACTTCTGCCACCGGGGCCGATGGAGTCAACCCGGAGGGGGAATTGCCCCCAGCCTTCCTTACTCGGCGCCAATGGCGACGTCGAGCGTGTCGAGCGGACGGTGTAGGGTCAGCGGTAAGAATGGTTTCGTCTTGCCCCCTGTCTGGGTGTGGGGTCGTTGTTGGTGTTAACCTGTCAAAGACCGACGTCCTTTGGGCAGCAGGAGCGGGAGCGGGAGCCGTCAATCTTGTAAAGACCGACCTTTTGGCCGGAGAAGCCGCCTTGACGATTTCGGGAGCAGGAGCAGCCACTTTCTTAGAAGCAGCCTTCTCTGAGATTGTAGGCCCCATGATGGGTTTGCAGGATTTCTGGCCCAATCCAGAGAAGACCGAGGCGTTGACGTTGGGCGACTCGTTGAGAGGAGCCGCGACAGGGGTAAGACGATCAAAGACCGACTTCTTAAGAGCTTCCGTTGTCAGTACTGGAGCGGTGAAGTTTGTCGGCGGGAGCATGGTCCCAAAGAACAATCCTGTGGTGGCGCGAGTGACCTGTTCCACGGGCATTGTGAATAGCGAAGCAGCTTGGGGTCCGTAGGCTATACCTCCTGGCGAGGCAGAGCGTTGGTTGCAATTGCAGCCTGAGCAGTTGGAGAATTTCACGGAAGTAGAAGCCATCGATCCTTTGCTTTCTAGGGCTGCAATAAGCAAGACGCCAATTCTTAGTATCTTGAAACCCAAGGGCAACCATTGGCGAACCGCGATTGGTTCGCGAGTCACGACACACGAAGTGTGGAGTGGAAAGAGGAAAAGGTCCCACCGGGCGTGCCAGAATCTGTCCCCCTCCGAACGACGGCGCACAGGACTGCGATGTCTTGGCGCTGAGACTCGGGGCAGATGCTAATTGGTGCTATCCGTCCACCTCTCCGAAGATGCCAAGTTGATTTATGGCACCGTGTATCGGAGGTTTAGATGGATGCGTCCGATGTAGCAGACTTCGTCAGATTCCCCCTTGTTTGAGGGGTTTTTTTGATTGTGGGGACGCTCTTCCCTGTAGGCGCAAGCCCCTGCAGTTAATTACGCTACCGCATTGCGGTAACAACTTTCTCCTTCTCCAGATGGTCACTTCGTGTCGTGAGTGTTTGTTTTGTTGCCCGTGGATTGTTTACGGAGACTGAGTTATGTCGTCGCCCGTAGGGCGTGGACTAGTCCAAATCCGTATTATCTTAGATTTGGGTTTGGGGGTTTGGTTTGAGGATACGTCAGCCGTACTCGAGGCTAAGATCAACTCAAACGTTTGTTAAGGATACGTTAGTCTCACTTTGAGACTAAGATCAACTTAACGGGATCGTTTAGATCCGACAAAAGAGCATTTAAGGGCTCTATTGTTCCAGTTTAGGGACATAGTGGTCCATCGTATGTATGGCCGTCGGGACCCATCACCTCTCTGACGACGTTGAAGGATTACAACGACGGATGTCAGAGGAGCTCAGAGATGTACCCTCAAGCCAGAGTCAATTGGGGGGATTCATAGTCCAGTCCGTTTGAAGGTTTAAGGATACGTTAGCCATCTTTGAGGCTAAGATCAACTTAAACGGGATCGTTTAGATCCGACAAAAGAGCTTACGGGGCTCTATTGTTCTAGTTTAAAGACATTGCGGTCCATGGGTAGTTTAAGGACATTGCGGTCCATTGTTAGTTTTAAGACATCTCGGTCAAGGTTAAGGACGTCGTAGTCCATGGGCTTAAGGACCCCACAGTCCATTGTTAGTTTTAAGACATCTCGGTCAAGGTTAAGGACGTCGTAGTCCATGGGCTTAAGGACCCCACAGTCCATTATGTGCTCTGGATGCTTCACACGGGTTCACTGCCGTGCTCTGCGAGGACCAGGCTCCGCTCTGGACGCTTTCCACGGGGTCAAAGAGTGACATTATCCGCGTTCCACGTAACCAGGAATTTGCATTAAACACGGGTTTAAGGACCCCGCAGTCCGTATCAATGTGTGGTCGTCGGGACCCGTCACCTCTTTGAAGACATTGAGGGATTACAATGCCAAGTATCAAAGGAGTGAAGAGATGTACCCTAGAACCGGAGTGGATTAAATAGTCCTTGGCCCAATTTGGGATCAAGACGAATTAATTATGTTATGAGTCCATTGGCCCAGTTAATCACAAATTGAGGACTTATGGCCATCTTAGGCTAAGTCCAATCAGAAGAGGCTTTGCCTCCATCCATTTAGTCAATTGGGCCGAAGCCTAGTGTTAAACACTACAGAGCAATCAGTGTTGAACACTGGGAATGAGGTTGACAAGTTAGTGTTTAACACTAAGAGATAATTGGTGTTAAACACCAGCAACAAGGCTTTTCAAATTAGTGTTAAACACTAAAACAGATCAGTGTTGAACACTGTAGACAAAGCTTTTTAATTTGTGTTGAACACTAAGGCCCAACAGTGTTTTAACACTGGGTTCGAGAGTTTCAATTTAGTGTTAAACACTAAGGCAAGAGGGGTCACGTGGCAGCACGTGAGAGCGCCCTCCCTTCATTTATTCTGCTGAGATTATCGCATCTTTCAGAGCATCACGTGCCATCACGTGATGGGCATTCGAATGCCTATGTATTAGAGCTTCTGCCGAGGGTCACGTAGGTCACGTGGGGTGCTGCCTCAAAGGGGCTTTCTGTAGATCTCTTGGGGGGGTCACGTGATGACACGTGACCCTGCCTCTAGGTATTTTGTTTAGAGGCTTTGTTAATCTTTTTTCAGGAATTGAATTCCTCGAGCTGTAAATTTCAGAGGAATTAAATTCCTACTTCCTTTCGAAGACTTATATTCTGGGATAGAGTTTAACTCTGAATTTTCTGTAGGAATTAAATTCCTCATATATGTGGAGAACCGAATAGGGTTGAACCCTAACAAAGCTTTTTTTTTTAAGGAGTTTAAACTTCCATCCTCTGTTAAATTATGATTAAGGGAATTAAATTCCCGATGCTGCAACAGAACTAGGTTCTCAATTAGGGTTAAACCCTGTTTCTTTTTATTCTGAAGGAATTAAATTCCCATGATACAGGGGCAAGCCCTAATTTTATTTTAAAGGAATTAAATTCCTATAGTTCTGTGAGAATTAAATTCTCGTGCTTGCATTCCTTCTCTATGTTTTGGATCTGCATGGCAGGATCTCAACCCATTGAGAATTAAATTCTCAACCTTAAGGGGAGATGTGCACTTTGCAGATCCTCTATCAAAGAGAGAAGAAATATGTTCTTCTGTTTTTACATTATCAGAGTTAAACTCTGTTGAGAATTAAATTCTCTTTTTTTTTCAAGGAGCTTTTCCCTTTCTTACCTAGGGTTTTTGCAGAAGATCCAAGTTCTCCAAGTATCGAAGCTCTCTTCCTTTTCTTTTTTCTTCTCTGCGTATGTATATCTGTGTGTGTCTCTTGGCTCCTATTTATAGGAGAAGCAGCCGAATCAATCAGTTTTTGACGAATCTTCATTAAGAGATTTGATTTGCACCCATCATTTGTTTTGGACCTTTAGATTATTAGGTGAATTTTATTCACCATTGGATTTCAAATCCAGGGGTTCCCCTTTATTATTTCGATTAGATTTAAAAGGGAAATCTTTCCAAACCCGAGATTTTCCCATAGATAGATGATATTTCATCACCTCTGAATCTTTAATTCGATCGGTTCCAGATAGCCGCTTTCCTTTGGAAAGATTTGATTCTCCTTCAGAATTTAATTCTGTTTGACAAAATAGGCTTTGAAAGCCGGTCACGTGTGACCACGTAACTCATGGTCACGTGTGGGCACGTGACCCCCTTTGGAATGAGCCTTTTTCCTTTCTTTTGCGCTCTTCTTCTTATTGCTGCTTAAACGTCACGTGCTGCCACGTGACTCCTGGTCACGTGTGAGCACGTGACCCTTGTTTGAACTCTCTCTTTCCTTAGTTCAACTGGAGAACGAGTCTGCTGTCTTGAACGTCACGTGGCAACACGTGACCCTGGTCACGTGGAAGCACGTGACCTCTTCTGAACCCTTTTCCTTGACTTGATCAGGGAGCCGGTTTGCCTTTGACACTTGCATTTAAACGTCACGTGTCGCCACGTGACCCTGGTCATGTGGGAGCACGTGACTCTTTCTGAACCCCCTTTTCCTCAACGTAGTCAGGAAACTGAACTTGCCTTGCTGATGTGCTTAGGTGTCACGTGCCAACACGTGACCGCTAGTCACGTGTAAGCACGTGACCCTCTTCTGAAGCTTTTCCCAGAAGTTTTCCTGATTTTAAATTAGGAAACACATACTTATTATGATTCATATTCCATTATTGATTTCATGCTGTTAGAACACCAGCACCATTACCGATGATGCGTATGTTCCACATACACTTATTTGCCAGCGCACACACATCTTCATCGGTAATTGCCATGTCACGCACACTTAGAGAATATTATTGCTTGATTTAGCTTGATAGCTAGCAGTGACATGATATTAGTGTACTTACCATATATACCAGCTTGACATTGCAGTTATTACTTGTCACTTCATGCATACTGTTTTCATTATATGCTGCATTCATGGATTCTCATGCTTATATTCATGATTTCACATGCTATTGATGATTTGGATTCGGGTTTCCATGAGATTTTCTGGATTTGGGGGAAAACCGCAAAACATACATATAAATTGCTTTCTCTTTTTAATAAAAATGCGGTTTTCCCATGATGTATGAGTCGTCCACCATGAGTTTTGCTGATGGATTTCGAGACTCGATTCGAGGAGGCGGATGAACCGTTTCGGGTACATGGTGGACCCGGTGCGGTACCCCGGGACAAGAAGATCGCAGGAGATGGCGTTGAGCCTGGCAGGGGAGCACTACCGATCGGTGATATTACCCGACACGTCGGATATCCGGAGGGTACCGTCGTAGTCATGAGATGGATGGTAGGGGCCGATCTGGACTGACGGCGCCCTGGATTTATTATTGAGATTTGAGATATTGAGCTACAGAGAGTGTGATTCAGAGATATCGAGATATTGAGAGTATGTTTGTGCCGATGCTAGGCACTGTTTTATGTTGATTTCATTATGATACCTCATTTTAAAATGCAGAAATCTCACAAATTTATGAAAGCAGTTTTCTTCAGTACATGCATTCTGTTTCATGCATTCATACATCATGCATATGATATATTGCCACCCGATGCACTGACACAGGCACATGGGTTTACACTTGGGTTAGGTAATTACCCTAGTCTTGTTATAGATTGCTGGTTATATATTTTTGAGGATTATATATTATGATCGTATGACCTAGGATGGCGCCATACATGCGATTTTCTGTTCGTAAATCTTTTTCTACTCACGAGTTGGCAACTCACCCCCGTTGTGCCCCAGTTTCTTGCAGGTGTTGCCGTACAGGGTTCATTACGGCTTGCGGGCACTGTTCCTTTCGGGTGACTTGCTAGTAGATGGGTTTATTGTATCGTACCTATCATTATACATTGTATATTACATTTCAGTTGTATCTAGAAGTTCCATCAACCAAACATGTATTTATTTGAGATAGAGACCAGTGATGTTTATTCTTTCGACCTTAGAGTCATGCGTTATATTTATATGGATTTCTTATGGTTGGAGTGTTCTTTCTGTTGTGATCCTCGCCTTTAGGCGTTGTATATTAGGTTGCTAGATGGTTGTTTTGATATGGTTCTTCCTACTCTCTACTACTTTTCTTGGTTTGGATTTCTGGGTTCGGCTTACTTAGAGTACGTACGCCTCGAGACGTTCGTAGTCTAAGTGCCGATCATGTTCCGTACTTTCGGGTCGTGACATGATGAGTCCCGATGGCCATATATTAAATGGATCACCACGTTAAGTTGATCTTAGTCTCAAACAGGACTAACGTATCCTTAACGAACGTTTAAGTTGATCTTAGCCTCAATATGGCTAACGTATCCTTAAACTAAAACACCAAACCCAAATCTAAGTAAATACAGATTTGGACTAATCCACGTCCTACGGGCGACGACATAAATTAGTCTCCGTATACAATCCATGGGCAACCACAAACAAAACAAACACACACGACACGAAGTGAAATTCTGGAGAAGGAGAAAGTTGTTACCGCGATGCGGTAGCGTAATTAACTGCAGGGGCTTGCACCTGCAGGGAAGAGCGTCCCCACAATCAAAAACCCTTCAAGCGAGGGGGAATCTGACAAAGTCTGCTATATCGACTGCATCCGTCTAAACCTCCGATACATGGTGGCATAAATCAACTTGGCATCTTCGGAAAGGTGGACGGATAAAACCAAAATAGTATCTGCCCCGAATCTTAGGCGAGACGTCCTAACGTCTCCGCCGCCATTCGGAGGGGAACAATCATATTCATCCACTGATTTGGTCCACATTGAACCCTGTTGTAGATGGATAAATTGCTGCTCCATATCAAATCGGACAGTCTCTGGGAAGTATTTCGCGTCGAACATGTCGCGAAAAGTTCTCAATTCGATAGGTTGGGCAAGACGGCTTTCTTCCGCCTTCCACCAAACTCGGGCGTTGTCAGTGAGTTACAGCTTAGCAACTCGAACCCAAGCGATCTCTGGCACTTATGCCGCTGCCAGGTCATCCTCAATACTTTGAGCCTATTGTTCAGCTTCCAGGGGGATCTCTTTTCCCGAAAATTGTTTTGGGTGCAATCCCCGGAATTGCTTCACTCCGGGCGCTTCCGCTTCTGGACGGTTCATCAAGATGGCAGTTTGCTGCTGCTGTCCCTGCTGGAGGCTCTGGATCGCCTCAAGCAATACCGTCTGCTCATTGATCGGAGTAGCAACGGCAGGCGTAAGCGGTAGAGGTGGTGGTGTGTTGTTGAAGTTGGTGCTGGTATTGTTTGGAGAATCCATAACCTTGAAAGAAAAATAGAGTTAGGATAGATTCAAAATATATGAAATTGTAAGATTCAAGAAATATGAATTGTAAAGACTGTTTTTAGTTGTTGATTCTTGTGTTATATTGCTTAGGACTTCATTCAGAATTGACCCGCATGTCCATGCAGACCTGCATGGCCTACCAACAAAACCTGTCACGCCCCGCTTCCCGGTGTACGGGTAAGAAGACGCGACGGGTCACGCAACGTATTTACTCCGAAGTAAATACGCTAAGCATATCTAAGCAATATAAAGTAAAAATGTACACAAGAGATAGGAATATAAATGAACAGCAATTTTTATTTATTTAACAATTCTTTACAAGTACAACTGGAAATGTAAATACATGAATGGAAAGCAATGCCTAAACAATGGCATAACTGAAAGAAAAATTATATACAAGTATCTAAAGCTCGGTGTCAACGGCTAACTGCTCTAAGTATTCAGTACTTTGCTCGATCTCCAGTGAGTCCAATCCACCTGACAGCATTCCAAAGAAAGGAGAAAAGGAATGTCGTCAGCGAACAATCGCTCGGTAAGTCCCAAAGATGGGTAGATATAGAATAGACAGAAAGAGAGTATAACTAATAATATTTGATTATAATGTTAACGCGGTTGTTTGTAGGTTGGTACAGAATATGCCAGTGTATACAAGAGAAGTCCCACTATCCGGAAACTAAGGTATACGAAGCACAAGGAACCGTTCAGCCACGGTACAACGGCAATGGATATTCAGGTTAGATGTATTAAAGTGACCGTCTCGTGCCACTTCTAACACATTCCGTACAAGTCTACCCCTTTAAAACCCCGCAATGTATTTTGTATTGAATTGTATTGTTTTGGTTATATAAATGGATGACTTGCCGAAACCATGATATCAGTAAACGGAATGGATATAAATGGATAGTCATGTAAACAGAGTATACCCATGGTTCGGTCCAGTCAAAATAGATTGATATAGATTGAATTCTGATATTCATGTTGTATTGTAGTTTATACTTGAATCGTATTCAAGTCAGATTGATTAGTTTGAGACTCTGTCTGAGTCAGACACTTTGAAAAGAAATTAAAGTCCTGATTTAGTTTTGATGTTATCGGTAACTGCTGCACATGGACGGCATGATTTGTGTCTTTTTCTAAGACAATTACCGTGTTGATAACACCGTTGTTAGATTGTCTACCTTAGATATGCAAGCACCCATATTCTCCAGCTCCTTGAGGCTCAAAAGAACTGGTCCCGCTTAAACTTATATTTACTAGGGTCCTTATTGTAATTTAATATAACTTGAGGGGGTTTTATATAAAAATAGTTTTGATATATTTTCAAAATACACCTCAAGTATTTTATTATCGTCTTTAGGGTTTTCATAGATATATATTTTATAAAAGTGAAATTTTCTAGTGAGTAGAACCTAGTTTTCATTGTATATGGTATTTTAATGAAAAATTGGAATTTGTACTGTATTGAAATGGTAGTTTCAAGTAATGGTAATTCCTTTGATTTAGAAAATATGGAATATTTATAATATATTTAAAATAGATCTTTTGATAATATTCATATATATATATATATTTAATAAAAATAAATTTTATTTATTTTGTAGAAATCTCATTTTCTTAAAAATTGCATTAAAAATTCCATCGAGATCGAATGCTCCTTGCGGAGGTCTGCATCTCACTCTACTGGCCCGAGGATGTGCGATAACCCGCACCATCCCGATCGGGGTTCCCCAAAATGGGTTGTAGAGGCACAATTGCAAGAAATTAGATAACACACTTTTTAAAGAAAACGGTTTTATAAGTTTAGGGTATTTAAATGTAATGTCGTATTTTGTCCCAAAAGAATGTTTTATAAACCATCGTGCTATGTCAATGATGAGTGTTGTGATGAGATAGGTCATTACCTCATGATTTTTCTAAACGTAATACAAGAAATATGTTGAATTATGTCGAAAGTAAAGTATATGGTATTTTACCGTAAAAAATGCGATGAAAGTTGCACAATACATTATTTTGATATGAAACTTGTTCTAATGTGTTTGTTTATGATTTCTAAACAATATATTAAAAATTGGTAGGTTTGTTATTAAGAAAGAGTTGGATTTTAAAGAAAAGCGGATCGGAAGTCGGAATAACTCCGCTTCCGACGGGTTTTGAAAAGTGAAAGTTTTAGACTAGAGATAGAGAAGAGAAAAGGGGACTTATAGTATACAAAGAAAGAGGGGAGGTAGGGAAAGATTTTGGAACCGTCGGGGCGTCGTTTCGTCGTCGGAATCTCCTCGAAACGTCGTCGGAACTTCGTCCTTTGCTAACTCCACCTGTACAACTTGAGACTTAGAAATTTTAGAGGGTTTTTGTAATGAAATTCTGAGTGAGGAGGGTTGAAATGTGGTGTGGTATTTATAAGGAAAATTAGGGTTTTGGGGTAATGAAGAATGAATTAAAAATGCATTAAAATTTTGATTTAATGTCACTTTTTAATTCACTGTTTATTTTTAATAAAAACAAACAGTGCAGGGGTTAAGGGGGAGGCCAAGGGGTGTCAGGGGAAAAATTAGGGAGCATCCCCTACGGGCGGCCCGGCGGTGCCGGTCTCCAAGCAAATCGCGCCGGCCAATTCCCGGCGATGAAAGGTGGGATTTTGGCGACGTGTTGGTGTCGCTTGGTATGCTCCAGTGCACGTGTTTGTTTAACCAGTGACTCTTCATTTTACGTGTTGTGCACGTGTAAGCCTTTGGGCTTCTAAAAGATTAAAAGAAAAATCAACAAAAAGATAATGTGGCTGGGGGGATTCGATCACAGGGGCTACGTCACAGCAGTGCAAGGCTTTACTAATGAGCTACAGGTTGCTTCTTGCTGTTTAAAAGCAAATTAAATACTTATAGCATACACAGGATTGCAAATACTCCATTTGTACATTAACTTTTAAATAAATTTTCTGTACATTGAAATTGGAGTTGTTACACCGTGGCCGTTGCGGAACAAAAAAATTTGGGGTTTAAAAACCGGCGCTAGAAAACCCGTCCTAGAATTTACCATAAACCGAAACTAGCTATAACAAGGAGGAGAACTTAACTACTATGATAGAAATATCTCACCAAAAGATCCGTGTCCTTCGGTCTTCTATCCTCTTCCCTTACTCCTGGAGATCTCCTTGATCGAGCTTGATCGCCGGTCTTCCTCCGTCGAAGATGATCCACCTGAGAGATGTAGCCCATGGCTCTAGCCCCACACTAAAAGTCTAGTGGAGCAACTGGAGACTTTAGATTGCTAGTCTAAAGTGTCTAGGATATAGTGAATGGTTCTTAGCGTGTATCTATTTCGCTTTCTCTCTTGATTTTTAACACATGAGATTGTAGAGAGAAAGTTCAAGAAGAAGGTGAAGGAGCTCAAGAAAGGCTAGTGAAGAGAGTGAAGCAAAAAAAATGGTGAGAAATGAAATCCCATGAGAGAGAGAAAGATCAACCATGGTTTTGTAAAAACCTTTTTTCAATATAAAAACTCAATCATGCTTGAACAGTTTGCACAAATGAATTGAATATTCATTTGTCAACACTATTGAAGCATGGTTCTCACCATACTCACCTCACCACCTTCACACTTTATTTTCCATTTAAAATAAATGGATAAATCTAAAATGAGGTGTCCACTTTCTAGAATATTTTCCGTATAAATACGAAATATACTCTACTGTATATACATACATGTATTCGTATCAAAATACGAATATCCAAAGAGATAGAATAACACAAAGAACATAATAACAGAATATACATATCGAAATATATATATATATATATACGTAAATTATTAAATCAATACCTGGTTTAATAATCCGGCTCAATCTCGAGCCGGCTAGTATTATCAACCGTCCGATTGAAAGTCTAGGTAACTAATGCAATCATTCGATCGGAACCCTGCACGTATCCAATACGGCTACTACATCATTTCACCTGAACCAGGGAAATCCTTTGTGTGGGACTCTAAAGACTCGACAGTATGCCGGCAGTGAGTTACAGGATAAATCCATTACCACAAGCACGTCAGCGGCGTTGGCTGTACGTAACGGTTACCCGGGTACCTGACGAAAAGGAAGGCCGACGAGCAAACTCATCCGGATCCCTACTAAGCTTATCCGTGACAGTCTCTGTACAGTCCGGTCTCTTCGTCTGAGAGTATCGCATACCGGGTCTAGGGGCGGTAAACGTCAGACCCTAATAACCCTATAATTCATGCTGATGCGGCTTAGGACCAATCCGGGAAACTACTGATCTACCTATCAGTAAATCCTAACTGTCTTGGACAAGGTCTTATGGTGCTGGCCAATCAACACAGTGCGATATCGACTCCCTATACCGGGAGAGACGAATCCCCAACAATCGCTCACTGCCTCCATGTGGCTCGGGACTGTACCCAACTAAAATCTGTTTGCACGACTCAGTAGAGCCGTGGTAGGGTAGTAATCAAAGTACAGTGGGAACTCACACGAGATAAATGACGATCTCAGGTCTGAAAACTAACATGTACTCATGTCTCCTGAGAACTGCTATCTGACGATAGGTATAGTACCATCTAGAAGTTCTCGGCGAGTCTGTCCAGTATACTCATCCCAAGTGAGCACCTGTATACGATCTTATGTGTGAAAGACCAATGACCGTGAGACCAACCATCGCCCCTCGTCGGGGTCTAGAAACGTATACGCTAGTCTACTCCAGAATATCGATGCCCAGTCTCGATACGTACACGACTAGGGACATTTTAAGGATATGCTTATCGGCTACCCAGCTCCCACAAGTATGATTGCTATCGCAATGCCGGTAGTCAAGCAATGATCCTACGGGTTTTATCAACATGTATAAATGATACGTAATAACAAGTAATACATATGCACATGTTAAGATAAAGACAAACCAGATAGCATACTATCATATTGAGCAAGATTGTCCTATACATACATATGTCCATGCATCCACATGTATACATATACAATAATGGCCTCTAGGGCATACATATCCAACACTAAGAGTATCGCATACCGGGTCTAAACGTCACCTTTACTGACCTGATAAGTCGTGTCGATTTGGCTCAGAACCAATCCGAGAAACTACTGATCTAACCATCAGTAAATCTCAACTGTCTTGGCCAAGGTCTTATGGTTCTTGCCAACCGGACACAGTGCAATATTGACTCCCAATACCGGGAGAGATGAATCCCTGACAATCACTCACCGCCTCCATGTGGTTCGGGACTATACCCAATCAAAACCTGTCTGCACTACTCAGTAAAGCCGTGGTAGGTAGTGATCAAACTACAATGGGAACTCACACGAGACAAATGACGATCTCAGGTCCTAAGACTAACCTGTACTCATGTCACCCGAGAACCGCTATATGACGATAGGTATAATATCATCTAGAGGTTCTCGGCAATCCGTCCAGTATACTCACTCCCAGTGAGCACCTGTATACAATCTTAGGTGATCACACAAATGGCTGTGTGACCAACCACCGCCCTTCGTCGGGGTCTAGAAACGTATACATAAGTCTACTCTGGAATATCGATACTCGGTCTCGATATTTCTGCGACTTGGGACCTTTAAGGATGTGCTTATGGACTACCCAACTCCCATTAGTATGATCGCCATCATAACGCTGTTAGTCAAGCAAAATCCTACGGGTTTTATCAACATGTATCCGCCATATGTAATATCGAGTATAATATATGCATATGTTAAGATAAAAACAAACCAAAATAATATATTACTGTATCGAGTTTTTATCAATATATGTAAATAATATAAAGCAGCAAGAGAAAGAAATACACATATTAAGACAAAGATAACTCTGATAATATACTATATACAACCGAGTATGGTTGTCATGTGCATACATATATCCCTAGTATCCTATACAATACAGATTTTTAGGGCATTACATATCCAACATAAGAAACATGCTATACACACCATGCTTCTAATACTAACCACTTTGTAAACAACAGTTCCAGATTCATCATTAATTGGATGAATAATTGAAAATTGTATCAAAGTGGCATTAGGAATGTGTAATCGATGATATCATTGGTCTTAGAATAGTTTGCTGAAGAAAAAAAATAGCAAGGGATATTAATTTACATATTTTGTTTGTCAAATAAGAGTTAATCAGGGATGTTTATACAAAAAGACATAAGGCGAGTTTTGTCCTTCCATTCCGAATAAAAAACAATAGACACCTGGTTCCATTCTGCCATCTCCATCGCGGGAATCTAATCCCAAATCCTTCTAGGGTTTCAAACCCCCCCTCCCTCTCCTCTCTCTCGATCTGTGATCTTTTCTCGATCTCCTCTCAGATCCATAACATTCACTCGGCATCGATCTGATCGCGTACAAGATGTACGGATTCGAAGCGATGACCTTCAACATCCATGGCGGATACTTGGAAGCGATCGTTCGAGGCCACAGAGCCGGCCTTCTCACCGCCGCCGACTACAACAACCTCTGCCAGTGCGAAACCCTAGACGACATCAAGATGCATCTCTCCGCCACCGAGTACGGCCCTTACCTCCAGAACGGTGAGCTCCATTCGAAACCCTACGAGTTTGCTTCTCAATCTCTGAGATCCCTTTAATTTTATTTTTTATTTTGGGAAATAAATCTAATTGGATCAAGATTTGAATATAAACTATGAACTATTTGGTGCTCTACTTGAAGTGAATTGTGGACCATCATTTAGTTTGTACCTCTTTGATGTTTCATGATATAGTTATCATTTGTGTAAATTTTTTACCTTTAATCATGCAATAGTTTGTTAGCTACACAAATGTATATGATGCTTTACTGCTTGCAGTTTGCTTTTGAATAAATACGCTCACATGTTAATGATCGTAAGGATTACACCTAAGCCTTTTACTTAACTCTAGCTAGTCTAGAAAAACGCTTCATTTAGTTTCTGAGCAACTCATACTTGTATTTAGTAGTCCCAACAGAAACTTTTATCGAATTTGACTAAATTGACCTTAAATAGCTGAAATTTATGAGAAATCTCCACAAAGTTTTGACCTTGAAACCCTTGGAACCAGTTTGTTGTTAGATTTTTTTTTGCTATTCATCTAGTTGGTTAAGGACAACGCCTAGATTGGTCCACATGTTAAATGGCACTTAAAAATCCTTTCATATAAAGTGAAGTTCATCGATCTTTAAATTTCTTAGTGGATTAAATGGATGGACAATATCGTGTGGGGATAGTTCAAGCCGATATATGCTTGTTCTTCTCTTGACAATGAGTTTTTGAACAAAATCAAGGGCGGCGTTCATTTATTATTTTAACCTTGTTGTTTGGCTCCTAATCTGATGGTGAATTGAATTCAATTTGTTTGCAGAACCTTCTCCTTTGCATACAACTACTATTGTGGAGAAATGTACTCTCAAACTGGTCGATGAGTACAAACATATGCTATGCCAAGCCACCGAGCCGTTGTCAACCTTTTTGGAGTATATTACGTACGTGTTTCTAGATCTAGTATGCCACAAAGTCGATTTTTGTGTTCTATATCACGCATTATGCACAACTAATTCTTGTGATAATCAGATAGTTCTTGTCTATCAAGAAGTGTGTCTAACTTTGTTATCTATATTTTACTGTTCTGATTTCCAGCTATGGCCACATGATTGATAATGTGGTACTTATAGTCACCGGAACTTTGCATGAAAGAGACGTACAAGAACTTTTAGAGAAGTGCCATCCCCTGGGCATGTTTGATAGGTATTTTTTGACATTATTTCCATTGATGCATGCTTCTGTTTTTTGAACTGTTTATGAAAGCTAAAGGTCTTATTTTTCTTTCTCAGTATTTCTACCCTTGCAGTTGCCCAAAACATGCGTGAGCTTTACAGGCTAGTCCTTGTTGATACACCATTGGCTCCATATTTCTCGGAGTGCATCACTTCAGAGGTATTTGTCTGTGCAAAGTCTGCTGTGTTTCTCTCTCTTAAAGCAATGCATTACTACTGCATCAGAATAACATTACTTAGTAATATTTAGAATTAATACTCATCTCAATCTATCATTAAAATTAATCTGTTCGCATGGTCCTCCAACAGTGTTGCATTGAATAAACATGTGCCTTTAAAATTGAACTAGGCCCCAGAATCTCTTTATCAATTACATTTAACCTCATTCTAGGCCTCATCTCAGTATAAAAAATAGTCCTTATGGGTTGGAAAATTAAGGTCGGACCCCTAGGATCTTCTCTCTCTTTTGACTCCAGATATTAAATTGACAAAAAAAGGGATGTCTTTTTTTTTTGGGAAGGAAATGATGGATGTTAAACTAATCAAATTCATAAAATGTAATTAGAAATAGCAATTAAAATTTGATTTTTTTCAATTTTCTTTAGCAACGTTAGAAAATGGAATTTTTTTTATTGTATTATCTTTTGTGAATATTCTTGAAATGGTGAGAACTTGATTCTTCTTTCCCTTTTCATTTATCTTTTTCCTGATCATTTTATAAATTTTCTATTATGGCAAGAAACTTTTGATTGACGTAAGTTGAGCTTTCCAGCTAACAAATGCCATGCTATCTTCTAATTAAAGGTTTATAGCTCTATCATTGTTTGATTTATAATTAACCATCTGCAATAATATCCACGGATAATCCAGATAAAATGCTAGGCAAATATTTGCATAAAGTTCATGAATCTAAAAAATTTTGAACAATAAAAGATAAATTCTAAATGTTTTCCCGATTATGGCCCCCCGTCTTGCTAGTTAACTGACAAAAAGGACCATGAAATTCTCATTTTGGTCAATTAAGGCCTCAAATACATAAAAGTTTCACAACTCAGTAGCAATTTAAATTTCATTATGAATTGGAACAAATCTCATAGTTTGTTACATCTCTTTTCTTAAATTACTAGATGTCTTTTGCATTCTAATTCTATTATATTTTCGGTATATAAATATAGCCATGTCTCCATGTTAAGCCTTTCTCAAAATTTATTCCTCCCCCATGTTTTCACTAGTTTGTACTTTATATTGTTTCATAGCATGAGTCTTTTGGCATGCAAATCCGCAAATAGTATATTAACTTGTTATTATATAGCCGATAAATGATTTGATTTATCTATGATTTCATGATTTGTATTTGTAAATTGTAATAAAATAATTGAACAGGCTGTCTCAGGGGGTTTGAATTTTGGTTATATTTTTTGTTTTATTACTATGTAATTGCATTTTGTCGAACCCTCTTAAAGTCGTATGTTTTGTATTTATTGTAAAATACTGTAGAGCACATGATTATCTTAGTGTTAATGAAGTTGCTTTGCAACTTTTGTTTAATCATAATTTTTATTCTGATTGGTTGTTTTTGTAGGACCTTGATGACATGAATATTGAAATTATGAGGAACACTCTTTATAAGGCGTATCTCGAAGATTTTTATAAGTTTTGCCAGGTATGTGCAGTTCCCTCATCCATAGAAAGTGGTGATTTGCGTCACGCTTAATCTTATGTGTGGACTTTTGTTGTAAACAGAAACTAGGTGGTGCAACTGCTGAGATAATGTCTGACCTCCTTGCATTTGAAGCTGATAGAAGAGCTGTCAATATTACCATCAACAGGTGGATTATTGTTGCCTTCTTGTATATATTTTTAGCAGAATGATATGCACATGTGGTAGTTCTCATTCTATATAAGGGTGCAAGATTCATCTGACATTTATTTTAGCCAATTTATTACTAGCCTTCATGGCTGGTAGATGGTGCATTTCTCTCTGTCTCTCAATTCAATTAGTTAGATAGAGCATATCAAAGCTAAGGTTTTTGTAAAAAAAAAATTGTTCTTTTTTTTTGGGTTCGCCTGTTGCAGTATTACGTCAGTAGACAGTGTAATTCTCTAAAATGTATCTGATTTCCATTTACCAGAAGCATCTTAAAAATAGGTTTATGACTTTTCTTAAATTTTGTTGTTTGTGTGTTGCAGTATTGGCACCGAGTTGACTCGTGATGACCGCCGAAAGCTTTATTCAAGTTTTGGTTTACTGTAAGATTTTACAATGATTGCATAACCATTTACTAGGATAGACTGTTGGTAGTCTTTATCTGATGGATGGTATGTAAAATAGGTACCCCTATGGTCATGAGGAGCTTGCTGTCTGCGAGGATATTGACCAGGTAGACTCTATGCTGCATTTAATGAAGGAAATATTAGCACTTTGCAGGCAATATGGGCTTTATTCCTTTTGTCATATTGATGCGGCATTTTGTTATTATGCCTTTTAAGAGAGCCCCCCCCAGTAAAATAGCGTCGGAATGTGATTGCTTGCCTTTAATGCTAATGATACGTTTTTCAAACTGCATCAGTATGCTGCAACTGAAAGAAGTACGATTGGTTGTTTATTATAGGTGGTCGAGAATTTCGAAGATTCTAATCTGATGTAGGTCATTTTTGGGGGGGGGGGTTGTTTGTTCCTTTTTTGTTTGATTTACTTATTTTCTCCCTCACCTGTCTGCTGCGCTGGTTGGATCCATCCTGGATTGCTATTTGATTGAGGATCAATGTTGAGCTTATGTTAGATTCTCTGCTGTCTTTCTGATCTAATTTCCTCCCACAGAATCTCTTTGGAGGTGCAGCTTTCTGAAATGTACCTTTCGTATAGATTAAGTAACTTATTTTATCTCATTTTTACTGAATGATAAAAGAAATTCGATTTTTTGGTACTCCATATTTCCTCTAAGTTATACATGCCCAAGGCCAAGCGCTCCCCCCTAAAGAAATGGGGCGGCATGGTATTTCACGGGAGAGGTTAATGCCATGGCACACAAATTGTATGATGGGCACAAATCAATATATGCCTTCCTTTGGCCGCTTTGCTGCATAAGCTGCAGTTGGAGTGAAGGATTGGCCCACATTATCACTTTTATGTTTACAGTTACACAAAACTATGTGATGCTTTTTAAACAATTTTAGTTTTTGCTTGATAATTGGTTGATAGTTGAGGCTTACAGTTAGCTTTTCAGTGGATTTAGCTTTGGTAAAGAAAGATTGAGCCGTTCTCAAAGTTTTGTAGTTTTGATCAAGTTCAGTCCGTTCTGGTTGGTTTGGTCCGTTTGGGTGATTCCACCTGCATTTTGTTCTTTCTTTTGATTTTTTTCTTCCTACAAATATATTAAAGAATTCAAAGCATATAAATAAATTTTGTACTTTTCTAGATCTAACATTGAATATTATAAATATTCTACATGGCTATAATGCTTGAACTGATGGGAGCGCCGTTGCCCTATCATGTTTCATTTTTATATTCAAAGATCACCAGAACAGATCTTTTATTTTTGTATTACGTTGATCTTTTGCACCTTAAGGAATTTTGTTATAAAAGTAATTTTTTTTACTTATATTATGCAAGTTAAATGTGTCGTGTTTGAATCCTAGAACCAAAGAAGATGTTTATCATATAATTTGAAAAGTATATCTTTTGCTTCAGAATAATGATGGGTTGAGGTTCATGTTTCCAACATGGTTCTAGCCTGGAGCCATGTATTACCATCTGCTAAAATAGAGGGTAGCAGTTTTTGATGTTGGGACTGATACAGGCTATTAGCATGGAAATAGACAGGTAGACATGGACACCATCTGAGACACCACTAAATTCTAAAAAGCTACACATGAGAAACATTAACATGTTAAAGGTTTTATTTCTTACAGCAATGACCTGGCTTCATATGATAGCAGCAACAGATCTGACTAGAACAAGAGGCACATGAATGATTTCCTGTGTTACACAGATTCGTTATTGAGGATATCGGATACTATCGGATTCAAATCATCTTGAATTCTCTATCGGATTTGTCAAGCATACTTTTGAAATTCTTCTGGATACATCATAAAATTTATAGTGTATTCTGATGTATCGAATTGGTATCAATGTAGAAAATATCAGCAATCTAAGCACCAAAACTAAATTTTTTAGTATTGTTTGTTTATAGTTGTTGTCTAAATCTGCAATTAGAGCGTGGGATTGACTGACATATTCAATTTCTTAGTTACATTAATCCATTCAATAGTTTTCAGAAATTGGTTTTTGCCAGATATTATTTGGTACATAAACCATTATGCGGTTGACTTGCCAGATAATTTTATGGTTACTCATCGAACACATTATTGTTAACCACGAAGAGCATTTATTTCTGCTTAGTATGCATCTGCTCAAGTTTTTTGAAGGGAGTTACTCCTGGGTTAATTTTTTTTTGGTTTTCATCTGACCTGTTATCATTTGACAAAACCCCTGACGGGTGGAAAAGTAATTGAAGAAAGTTTAGATTTATCATGTGTTTGAGCTGCTGTTGATGCAGGAATTTTAATTGCCCAAGGCCGAGATCTCCCCCCTAAAGATATGGAGTGGCGTGGTATTCCACGGGAGAGGTTAATGTCGTGGCACACATTGTGTGACGGGCACAAAACATTATCTGGCTTCCTTTGACCGCTTTACTGCATAAGTTGCAGTCAAAGCGAGGATTAGCCAACATCTTTTATGTTCAAAATTGAATTTAACTGGTCAATATTATTTTTCAAAATTAGTTGATTCTTACAAATTGTTAAGTAGTTCAGCATGTTAACATTTTTGATTTAGTTAGTCCATTTTTTTATTATTCTAAATTTCTTAGTTTCCTGGTGCTTTTCATTTTCGCATTTTTCATGGCAAAAGAAATATGTGGTTCATGGTTTTCAATGTTAGCTTTATATCTCAAGGACATTAGATAGGATTTGGCAAATTGCATTTATTGATCCTCTCTCTCTCTCTCTCTCTCTCTCTCTCTCTCTCCCCCTCTCCCCCTCCCCCCTCCCTATATTCAAACCCTGCATGGACGGGCATCTTTTGTGTTCCTTCGATTTATACACAGCTTTAGTTTTAATAGCTATGCACATCTGATAAATATTTCAGTGGGATTTAAGACGCTTATCATTTGGTTTATATCATGCCTTGGGGATGAATGCTATTCTTATGACAAACATTTATCATTTTCCCCTTAATTTTGAGTCTTTCGCAAGTCTAGGAGAATTGCTATAGTTATTGTTCTTTTGTTTGGATGGATTAAATGATGATTTGATTTGTTTTCCTACTAGCCCAACTGAACTATAGATCTAATGGTAGGTTAGCCCCCTCTTTCCTATTGTTTAATTGATCTACATGATTGCAATTCTACGTTCTCAATTTTCTATGAATCTTCATCAATGTGATATAAGCCATATACCCGACACTATTTTTATGTGAAGATAATGATGTTTATTATAATTTCATAGTTTTGATTTTCATGGTTGATGAATTTACTATATCCGTTTTTACATTCAGGTTCGTGGGGTAATGGAAAAATATCCGCCATACCAGTCGATCTTTACGAAATTAGCTTATGGAGAAAGTCAGATGCTGGACAAAGCATTCTATGAAGAGGAGGTGAAGAGGCTTTGCTTGGCATTTGAGCAGCAGGTATGGTTGACTGGCGTAGACAGACATTTTAAATATTTTTAAGTATACAATCTCCACCAACCATCATTTTAATCTCCAGCTTCTTATGAATGCAATCTTCTCTAAAGCTCTCTCTAACAGTCTTGCCAGTTATCCATCCCAACATTCATCTTTTATCTATACTCATTTTCTGGACATGTTTTTTTTATATGTTATTTGGCTTATTTCTCTATTGCCTGACATCTGGACCTTTAAAACAGATTATAGTAGGAAATTATTACTAGCGCCGGCAGATGCTTTTATGGTTAGCTATTATGATTACTTTTTGTAACCATTAAATATTATAGTAGGTTCTTTTCTGCGTGTCAGCACAACCAATATATTAGTGTTCTCTATTTCTGATCCTCGTCTATATTATTTGATGCAGTTCCATTACGCAGTTTTCTTTGCGTACATGAGATTGAGGGAGCAGGAGATTAGGAACCTGATGTGGATATCAGAATGCGTGGCTCAAAATCAAAAGTCAAGAGTCCACGACAGTGTTGTCTTCATCTTCTAAGTGTGGTTCATTTCTTCGACATAGAATGCAAATATGTGTTTGCAGTAATGAGAGCTGCTGCATCTTCATATCTGCTCCAGAAAATATTCTTTTACCTTTCGCTCAGAGCTTGATGTATATTATATCTTCATATTCTTGCTGTCAATAATCAGGGTGGCCGTTTTATGCCTTGGCCTGGACAGTGATCTGGTCATGACATGTATTCAAATATCGGTTTATGGTGTTGAATATTATGTTGAATCGTTGTATCTTGCTGCGGAAAATAGTATCCTTTCTTTTTACCCCTTTGACATTGATGATGTAATATATAATTCATTTTCTTGCTGTCGATAATCTAAATGTGGGCTTGGATAAACAGATCCTGATTTGTATTTAAAGTGCTGGTTAATAGTGTTATTTGACCTGAAATGATATTCAAAGGTGCATGAAGTTATAATTTTGTCCTTTTGTTTTGGTGCATGATAAATAGGTAGTGCAATTTTTAAGGATGGTAACGATAAAAAGGTTTTGTTAGATTTTACTTCTTTTTCCATAGCTCTATTTACATTTCCTTGCAACAGAATTTTGTTCATAAATTTTCCTATTTCCAGATTGATGTGCTGGAACTGTTGATTTTCCAGTTATATTTTCTCCTTTTATTTCTTTCTTCACCAGAAAGAGCATCGTAGTTCAACAGAACTTGAAAAATCAGAAGATATTCCTCCCTCATTTGAGTGTCACTATATAGGAACCATAAAATGAACATTCCACAATGAGGTTTGGACTTCAAAATCCCGATTGCACCAAAAAAGTATCGCAAGCCACACAAATACTATGATATAAACAGAAGGTTTTGTTCTCTCGTCGAGAAATGAGATTTTTGATCAGGCTCTCAACAGAACAACAATACAGGAAGCTCTTAAACCAAGAACATCAACTCATTGTACATCTGAAGCTAAAATTGCTCTATCCCGAACATTTATATTGTCAGGAACATTTATATTGTCAGGTATTCAGCAAATTCTACTGAAGCGTTCCCAATATAATAATAATAGTTTTCAAAGTTTAAAAATAAATAAAAAAACAATACAAAGATTTATATTTTCAACTCTTCATAATAATATCAGTCCAAGGGATTGGAATTGATTCCTGTCCCAGTAAACACCTGTGAATTATATAGCTATCAGAAGATGCAAAATCAAAAGAAGTCATGGATCAAAATGAAGGAAATGGTTCCAAACAAGAGTACCTCATCATTCATATATTTTTGATGAAAAAACTTAATTTATTCCACTCAAAATTGGAACTTCTTGATAAAAGTCTGTATAAATATTATCCTGCAAAAGGAAATCATATTACATCAGTGGTTACTTCAAAGTCGACAATAAATTATCAGAAACAACAGTATATGAATAAGAAATTTTACCTTTCTAATTTTTATTGGAAGATTTTGGCATAAGCCTTTCTCTCCTGATCACGCCTCTCTGTAATCTGCGATACGAAAAATCAAATCAAATTTTTTCTTAAAACCATTTTTGGATCTCGCAGCGTATTGAAGTGGGGTATATTATGTTTACCTTCTTCTTTGCAGCAGCTAGATCTTTCTTTATTCCAACTATACATTCCATAAATACAAATAGAGTAAAATGGTCATTCACAAGCATGATATAACAAAAAGCACAAAAATTCAACATTAAAAACGATGTAAAATTCATTAAAATACCCTTAACCATCACTTTATACTAGACTACCTTATTACAGTAACCTCGCTCCATGTGCTACATTTAAGGTATTTTACTGAAAACACTTTTACAACCGAAGTTTAAAGGAGTTTACTGTAGTAAAACATTTTTAAAGTAGTATAGTGATCATCATTTACCAACAATGGTTACGGGTAATTTGCAAAATTAAGCCCTTTACAATAGCAGAGCGGGGACCAGAAACCACTATCTGATTTTTCTCTGCGCAAGATGAACAAATAGAAATTCTTACAGAACTATTTGTGAGGACTACTGCCTTGGTGTTCTGCAACCAATTGTTCTTCTCTGCGCACATTCATAAAACAAAGAGAACTTTTAAAATTAGACAAGAACAAACCTTCTAAAGGTATCGAAAACAAATGAGAAAAAGATTGTTGCCTTCATTAATATTTTCTTTATTCCAACAATTATCTAAGTATTGCAAAGCCTTTCGGTACTTTCCTAAGGCCATCTTATAGTCTTTTTCTGCAATAAAAGAACACGAAGATTGATTTAATATATAAAAAAGAAAGCAAATGTATACATATCAGTATAATATCTAAGCATCGGTTTCCTAGTGTTTGCAATATGGATTTAAAGTTGAATCAGGAGGGCTGTAATTTCAAAAATAAAAATATTGCAAACTGTGTAGATTTTCTTTTGTGCATTTCATGTCAAAAAAATCATTTGATATTAAATTTATTTGGACCTCTATATATTAAGATAAGCTTTTCCGTCTACATTTAATTTAAATTTTACATTATTACAGAAGTTTATATACAACTAGTTTATCATGTGTATTAAAAAAAAATCGGGTGGAATGTATCCGTGCTCAGAATCTAATGAATAGCAAACTAAAATAAAAAAATTCTACTAACCAAAACAAATGAATCAAAAGTTAAGAAAAAGCGAGGGTAATAACTAAAGAAACAAAGATTAGTAGAACAACACATAAAAAAGAGCATACCTTGAAATAATCATTTCCAAAAGACTTAATAGATTCGACTGCATTCACCCACCAAGAAACCTCATTTGGCTTCTCATCAAGATCATTAGGCCAACCAGGGAACATATCACCGTCTTTAAAGAAATTTGAAATTCCATCATCGCTGACGCCAACAATCTCACCACAATCAACAATTACAGCATCGACATCATGAAGATCACCGTCTCCAACTTGTACATGCTCGACCGCCCGGACGACTCCCATACCTTTTGTCACTTTCCCGAAAACTACATGTTTGCCGTCTAAATGCGATGTTCTTGTTGTTGTGTTGAAGAATTGGGAATTGTTAGTGTCTGGGCCTGAGTTAGCCATTGAGAGCATTCATTTTCTTTCGTGTTTTAATTCGAAATTCTCGTCATCGAATTTTAATCCGTATATGGACTCTCCTCCAGTTCCGCTGCCTGAGGATATATCTCCGCCTTGTATCATCAAACCTTTGATGATTCGATGAAATTTTACTCCCTGTGATTGGTAAATAGTGATTTTGAGAATTCAAAATAATGCAAAAACTCATTAGCCAATTGCTATGATCAGAAAGAAGAAAAATACCGAATAAATTAATTATAACAAATAAGTGGTCTCAAGTATATTGAAAAATTATGATTTCACGACAATATTCTAAGATTTGTGTTGGTAAATGTATATAATTTTTCTTTACTTGAGTTTGTGTACGTAGGTTACAAGGAACTTGGAAGTGTTTAATCCATAAGAACTTTTTATGCCAGAACCGGGCATAACATAGCAATTAATTTAGTTTTTTTTGAAAAATAAGAGAACAAACTGATAAATGGCAAAAAATAAAATTTTCTTGCACATGAATAATTAGCATAGAGTATGTGTATACATTAAATCATGAACAAAAGGTTTGAGAAGATTTTAAGAAAATTTGGTTAAGATAATAAATATTTTTAATACCTTTTATATATCTAAGATTTTAAATTTTGATATGATTTCAAAAATTATTTATGTTTTTTCCGAACATTTTTCTCCAAATTATACGAATATTTCTTTCCACGTGTCATCCTAAGAATCAAATTGACAAATTCAATATGAAGACCCCCTCTCCATTTGCATTAGCCGTAATTAATGAAGATATAATCACTTGATATAAGATAGGATAACTATGTATATTATGCGCGCATATTATTTAATGATCCTTTTAAGACTCTCATAAAACTTCTCATGAATTTACGAAATCTGTACATATCATCCAAATTCCAAACATGTTGATCTAGACATATCAATCCTGAATGAAGAATTGTTCTTTTAAATGATAATTCACAGTGGTAAATATCCCTCATACGATATATTATATGGCAGTCAAAAGTCAACCATGAGTCTTTTTTTGGACGAAATCCAACTTGATCTTCAACATCACTACACTATATGCATATGATTTTAATGCTTTTTAAACATTGATGTACTAGCCTAAAATGCTCTATTTTCGGAAATCTGTTAGTTGTGCATTCACAAGATCTAATAATCGATCTATACACCCGATGCAATTGAAATTGCAATATAAAAAAAATTGGCAAAATTCAAATTTCTTTTGATTTTTAAATGATCATATCAAACTATCTGATTTTTGGGTACCCTTGTACAAACATTAAAGAGGAATTCTCTCTATGGAAAATTTGTGTCAATGGTCTAGAACTAAAAAAATAAATAAAGGAACAATATATCTTAGAGATTTCTTAACTATACAAAGATGATAACAAAATGATGCAAAGTCAACAACATAATGATCAACAATGTGAAATATACATAGAGTGCCCCTCTCTCATTTGGCATACTCATTGAGGTGCATGGTAGAACATCCCTATATATATCTAGTAGGACCAATTGAATGCATCACATATATACTACAAATATAATGACAAGACTCATTGTTTTCTTTTCTTTTCTTTTATTAAATATTTTAATTTTCTTTTAGGTTATTAAAAAAATGTACTTGTGTGTAAAAGTATTTTCATTATTATTTATCTCTACTTTCAAGTTTTAATAGAGTGACAAATAAATTCAATCGGTATCATAATCATCCGGATGACGAAACGTATTCGATGAATATCATAATCATCCATATCAAATTCCGTTGGATGTATGCATTTCATTTTTAGAAATATAATTGCACAAATTTTTTTTAACACAAGCTAGCTAGAAGCTCAAGCTGGTAATAAAATTATCTCTCTATCCTTGGGAACTTTAGATTTGTGCAGTGGGAGGCACATCGATCACCCACATGAATTCTAGATATCTATTTGGTTATTGGCCATACATGGGATACCTTTATATGCCACTATTATAAAAGTAACACAGCCGAAAAATATATGAATTTGTCTTTATGACGAGCATATTATTTTCCTCAAAATTGGCTATTTTTCATTAAATAATCCTGAATTTCTGTAAGTTATACTTTCCATTATTTCATTAGTGGTTCAAAATTAATATTTTCAACCTGGGCAACCTTCATTGGTGGTTGTGATTGTGAATGACTGGATTTTTCAATCTTTCGATCTTGGTTTTGTAGGAGCAATTTTGAGAATTATGAAAGAAGAAAGGAAGAAAAAAAGTTTAGCTATGATTAAAATCGCATGTAAGGTGCTCGTTCCAAAAATACATGGTGAATTCCTGCTCATGAGGCAAATATTAGTGAGGTTTAAATACATATCGTATTACAGTAAAATATCATCAATATAGATGGAATCATGCAAGCATCATAAGCGTAAAGTTTAGATTAATTTTTACTATTTAATTTTCCGGTGTTCGGTTTTCGATCTATATCAAATTGCCCTCCTTCACGAATATTACCAAATACATTTTTTAAATATTTTTTTCAAATAATCGACCATAACTTGATGCCGGCGGGTTTTGAACACGGATGACTCTTGCAAGACTGCGTCGCTTGCTGATGCCAGCAAGTTGTTAAAATGCCATACATATTAGAACAATGTATGAACCCAAATTACTTGTTTCAGTGCTCGGTTTCCATCTATATCAAATCGTGTTCGTTCATGAATATCAACAAATATATTCTTTTATTTTTCAGATAATAGGTCATAACTTGTCGGCAAGTTGTTATAATGCAAATATGAAAGAACAATGCATGAACGCAAACGCAATGGCATGTCATGTCATGAAAAGACAGAAATACCCAACTCCAACAAGAAGAGCCAATGTAAATTTCCTACAAAACCTAGGTGCTAAAAAGTTTTTAAAAAATAAAATAATAATAATAATTGTAGGGGGAAGATCACCTTGTAGTGAAGAGGAACGCCGGTGTTAGGCCCCATGCCCTTTTGGCCGGTGCAGAGAGCCCTGAAGTTCTCCGCCGTCTTCAGGACGACGTCGGCGTAGAGCTGAATGACGATCCTGCCCTCAAGCTCACCTGCAATGCTTATATCTAAGTAACACCTTGGGTAATTAGTCCCCATCTTTTTTTGGTTTCAAATTCAAATTTGTCATAAATTTATGCTCGTCTCTGGATAAAAGTATTGCTTTTATTAATTACCATAGGAGACTATTTAGTAGTACTTCCTATTGTATGCATGCGGGGCCGGGTGATAAAAAGAGAGTTCGATCCATCCATGTCTCTCTCTCTCTCTATATATGGAATAATGGAAGAAAGAGGCCATAGGAGGGAATTTCCTCCTATGGCGTCGAAACAACACGCCCTCCATCGTGTTTTCCGTCGATCGGAATCTATCATCTTCATCGTTATTATCTAAGATGTGGGTATGCCAAATTTCATGTGATTCTACAACTTTTTCACCGTTGAATTAGCAATGTAAAACGATCTAGTAGGGTTCCTCACCCACCTGAGAGATACTTCGGTTTCTCTATGACAGTGGGAGAGAGGACTGCATCATGAGATGATGACCTAACTAGTTTCGAGCAGGCCATCAGGAGTGGGACTCTGTAAGAATGGCTGGATGCTAAGTGATCTGAGATGGAATCCTTATACACCAACAAAGTATGGACTTTGGTTGCTTCATCTGAAGGGTTAAATTCCCATCAGGAGCAAGTATATCTTGAGAAGATTACTTGGTGTACATGGAAAAGTTGAGACTTTCAAAGCTATGCTTAAGTCCATCCAGATCCTACTTGCCACTGCTACATACCATGACTACGATATCTGGCGGTTGGGTGTCATGACTGGTTTTCTAAATGATGATTTAAAAGAAAGAGTCTATAAGTACACAGCCAGAGGGCTTCGTAAAAAGTGGGAGCAACGGAAAAGTTTGCAAGTTGCTTTATAGGATAAAGCAGGTATCGCGGAGTTGGAACGTCTGTTTTGATGTGGTAGTCAAAGAATTTGACTTCATCAAAATGGTAGATGAACCTTGTATATACAAAAAGGTAGTAGGGAGTATGGTGGTGATCCTCGTATTGTACGTGAATGACATACTCTTGATAGGGAAAGAGTTTCCTATGCTACGCTCGGTCAATCTCCGCTTATCACAAGGATTCTCCATATAGGATCAAACCGATACCTCCTGAATCCTGGGTTTTGGATCTATGCGATAGATCTAATTGGATGTTAGGATTCTCATTAGTTATAGTAAGATGGTATCAATTGATCCTAGGGAGAATCACTGGAATGGTTCCAGAGCGATAAGGATGACTGAATGTCAGTCGCAGGTATTGTCTTTACCCTCAGTGGAGGGACGGTATGTTGGAAGAGTTCCAAGCTAGATACCGTGACTTACTAGACGATTAAAGGCAAGGTACATCGTTACCAATGATGCTACCAAAGAGGCAGTCTGGATATATATAAGTTCATGAGATGAACTTCGTTCCAACCATTTTGTGACAATGGAGTTATGGCTTTGGCCTGGGAACCCCTGTCCCATCAGAAATCCAGATATAATTCTTAGGCAGTATCACCTGATCATGGAGATGATTGATCTCCAGGGAGATCGACATTAGGAGAGTAGACACAGAGGACAATAGCGCGGATCCACTGACAAAGGCCTATTTCCCAGTAGAGATTTTTATGGGATGGTTGAGTATGAGATACTTCAACCACAGCTGATTGTTGGGTATGCGATACCACAACAGATGGCCCTAGTGCAAGTGGGAGATTGTTAGTTATATGTATGCCCTAGAGGCCATTACTGTACATACGATGTATATTGTAGTGGATGCTTGGACATATATAGGGAGGACTTTCTTGCTCGACATGATAGTACGCTATCTGGTTGCTCTTTATCTTAACATGTACTCTGATTGTCTCTATACTACATGTTGATAAATCCCTTAGGATGAGTACTTGACTACCAGGACTATGATGCGGATCATACTAGTGGGGACAATGTAGTCGCCAAGTACATCCTTCAAATGTTCCTAGTCGTGGGAGTACCGAGACAGGGCATTGATACTCCAGAGTAGACTAGCGTATGCGCTTCTTGACCCATATGATGGGCGATGGATGATCCCATATCCATTGGTGTTTGACATCAGAGAAGGTATACGGGTGCTCAGTGGAGACTAGGTACACTGGACGGACTCGCCGAGAACTCCCAGATGGTATTATACCTCACGTCAGATAGCAGTTCTCCGGTGACATTAGTACATGTTAGTCTGTAGACCCGAGATCGTCATAGAGTCTTGTGTGATTCCCACTGTGCTTTGATTTCCACCTTACTACGTCCAAGAGGGTGTGCAAAACGGTGGCTTTTGGGTACAGTCCCGAATCACATGGAGGCAATGAGCGATAGGAGGGGATTCGTCTCTCCCGGTATAGGGAGTTGATGTTGTGCTGTGTTCGATTGGCTATAACTGGAAGTCCCTGGCCAGGGCTGATATAGAGTACTACCGGTAAGTGTTATCAGTAGTTTCTTGACCTGTTATGAGCCTCACATTGACACGACTTATCGGTTACTGGGGTCTGACGTATACTACCCCTAGACTAGATATGCAACATATCAGACGAAAAGACCGGACTGTACGGGAGTGTTACTGATTGGATTCACTGGAGAATGTACATGCTTGCTTGTTGATCTTCTGATCGCTCAATACCTGAGTGGCTGTTACGTTTAGCTGACCGCTTGTAACTTGTGGGTGTTTGATATGATCATCACCTGCTACCGGCGTATTGACGATTTTTTAGAGTCCTACACAGAGGTTTCTTGACTCAGGCAAAACGGAGTAGGAGCACATATGTGATATGTGCAGGACCGAGGATAATACGATATGAGATACCGTATTATATTCTCGCGATATTTTGATATGAGCCGGGTCATCGGATCAAGTGTTGATTCGATGAATCGGTACATGATATATTAGTCGGTTATATGCGATATAGCCGGATTGTCGGATCAAGTGTTGATTCGATAATTTAATGTATAATTATATATATGATATATTGCATTACATTATCTAATATTGGCTCGCTTTATTGATTCATTTTCTCACCGGGTAATACATTGATATATATGCGATATATGTTAATTGTATTATTTTCTTTTGTTACAAAAATATATTTTTTATGTGATATATAATATTGTAACAAGTTATGATTACTAACGCAACATGATTAGTGGAGATTAAACATGATTAGGGTTTGATTTGGGTTAATCTTTTCTAGAAGTTTCTAGAAGCTTTTATTTTGTTTCTTGCAAAGATATTATGTGTTGATATTTTGTGAGATATTTTTAAACCCAACCCAAACCCTTAACCCTAGTTAACTCTCTACAATGGTTAGCCCTTTCTTTTATCAACCATGGTTGCATTTTTAATTATGATGGCAATTTATTATTCATCACAAATGAGTTCATCTTCTTTCTCCTCCTTGCAAAGCTTTCTAGCTTTGAGTTTTGTGATGAATTAGTGTGGGATTATGAAAATAAAAGAGAGCATAAATCCTACTTCATCATCCTCATCTAATCTAGCCAATTAGATTAGGGTGTTCACATCATTAATACTTGATTAGTGAGTGAGAGCTTGAGTTAAAGAATCTTCAAGGTAGATCATCTTTGTTATCGAAGATCGGAAGCAAACTTGCATCTTTCTCTTCGTGGAGCCTCTCTAGAGTCCGGGAACTTGATGATCGCAGCGAAGGGACCACAACACGGAGCTTATGAAGTGAAGGACCGGACTAAAATGGTTGTAATCCCAAACTCTTAGAAGTAAAGTTGTTTACTTGCTTATGTTTTCGCCTAATCTCTAGTATAAGATCTTGGTTAGGGTTGTTCGGCACGTCTAAAATTTAAATCGGGCATGCTTGATGCCTTGTAGAACCTTGTGAGAGTGCCTAGTAACCCTACAATTAATCCCGGCTAGTCTTACCTTTCATGGTTTGAAAGAAGATTTGATAAAAACAGTGGAATCCATCCTGATTAGATAAGATAATAACCAATCTAATCTTGCAAAAACATACGTTAAGTGTTTTCTTCTCTCTCTCCAGGCAGCGACTATGTCAGGCCTTAATCAAGATAATAATATGGATGTATTGACCGAACCCGCTTGTTACACTGAGCTGTGGAACGTTGGTTCCGCTCCAACTTATAATTGTTATAAGTCCGAGCAGGAAATAGGGGAATATCAGGATTCCCGTGCCACCCAAACGAAGAATGAGTATATTGATGCATCTTCTTCGGATGTGTTAGTTACCGAGAACTGTTTCTCAGTACACTCTACATCCTGGGTATTAGATACCGGATCGGGATCCTACATATGTAATATGTTACATGGTATAAAGAAAGGTAGAGAACTGGGAAAAGGTGATCATTCTCTAAAAGTAGGGAATGGTGCAAATATTGCAGACAGAGCAGTTGGTGAATATCAATTTGTATTACCAAATGTGAATACATTGATCTTGAACGACTGCTATTACGTACCCTCTATAATATGCAATTTAATATCAATTTCTTTATTAGATAAAGAATGATATAATTTTGTAATAGAGAATAATGTTATGAATATTTACCTAAATCGAGTGTTGATTGGGTTTGGTACGTTATGTAACGGTTTATATGTTCTGAATCAAAACTCAGTTCTTAACGTACAAAATACACACAAGAGGAAGAGTTCAGAAATGAACAAATCTTTCTTGTGGCATTGTAGACTAGGTCATATCAATGCGACACGACTAGCTAAGTTACATAAGGAAGGATATTTGAATCCGTTCGAATTTTCATCTTATGAAACTTGTCAGTCACGTCTCAAAGACAAGATAACCAAAACTTCGTTTACTGGACACGAAGAAAGAGTTACGGAACTCTTGGTACTGATACATAGTGATGTATACGGTCCCATGTCTACACATGCCAGGGATGGTTCCTCGTACTTCATTACATTCACTGACGATCTCTTAAGATTCGGTCATGTGTTCTTGTTGAAACACAAGTCTAAAGCTTTTGAGAAATTCAAAGAATATAAGCATGAAGTTGAGAACCAAATGGGTAAAAGTATTAAAATCTTTCGATCTGATCGGGGAGGAGAATACTTGAGCATGGAATTCCGTGATTATCTAAAAGAGAATAGGATTCTCTCTCAGCTTACTCCTCCGTATACACCACAGCACAACGGTGTATTAGAGCGGAGGAACTGCATCCTTTTAGATATGGTGCGCTCTATGATGAACACCGCTGAGTTACCTAGTTTCTTTTGGGGTTATGCACTTGAGACAGCAGCATACCTAATGAATAAAGTTCCAACCAAATTAGTGTCTACCACTCCATATGAGATATAGGAGGGGAAAAGACCGTGTCTTAATTTTGTTAAGATATGGGGTTGTCCGGCCTATGTTAAAAAGAAAAATCCGGATAAGCTCGAGGCAAAGTCAATTCTGTGAAAGTTTGTAGGATATCCCAAGCATTCGTGAGGACATATCTTCTACCACCCTGAGGAACAAAAAGTGTTTGTTGCTCAGCATGCAATCTTTTTAGAAAAAGGAATTTCTTGTGCAATAAATTTGTGGCGAAGAGGTAGAATTAGAAGATGTTCTAGCTATACAAACTATGACAGAAAATTTGGTAGAACCAGAGAATTCAATAGTTCTCAACGAACCTCAACCTCTCCACCGATCTAGTAGGGTTCCTCATCCACTTGAGAGATACTATGGTTTTCTCATTATTGGTGGGAGCGAGGATTGCATCATGGAAGATGATGACCCAACTAGCTTTGAGCAGGCCATCACGAGTGGGGACTCTGTGAAATAGCTTGATGCAATGCGATTTAAGATGGAATCCATGTACACAAACAAAGTATGGACTTTGGAAGATGCTCCTGAAGGGGTAAAACCCATCGGGAGCAAGTGGATCTTCAAGAAAAAACTTGGTGTAGATGGAAAAGTTGAGACTTTCAAAGCTAGACTTGTTGCAAAAGGTTTTCGTCAATGACCAGGTTTGGATTATGATGAAACCTTTTCTCCAGTGGCTATGCTTAAGTCCATCCGGATCCTACTTGCCATCGTTGCATACCATGACTATGAAATCTGGCAGATGGATGTTAAGACCGTCTTTCTAAATGGTGATTTAGAAGAGAGCGTGTACATGACTCAGCCAGAGGACTTCGTGGACAGTGGGAGCAGCGGAAAGGTGTGCAAGCTACTTAAATCAATCTACGGGTTAAAGCAGGTATCGCGGAGTTGGAACATCTATTTTGATGTTGTAGTCAAAGAGTTTGACTTCATCAAAAACGTAGATGAACCATGTATATACAAGAATGTGGTAGAGAGTAAGGTTGTCTTCCTCGTATTGTACGTGGATGACATACTCTTGATAGGAAATGATGTTCCTATGCTGCACTCGGTCAAGCTCTTCTTATCACAAAGATTCTCAAAGATCTAGGTGATGCCTCCTACATCTTGGGGATTAAGATCTATAGAGATAGATCTAAACGGATACTGGGATTGTCCCAATCCAGGTACATTGAAACCATACTAAAGAGGTTTAGTATGGAAGATTCCAAGCATAGGAATTTACCCATGATCTCAGGACTCACTCTCTCCAAAGAGATGTCTCCCAAGACTGATTTGGAGAGAGCTCGCATGCAAGGGATGCCCTATGATTCGGCAGTAGGCTCTATCATGTACGCGATGTTATGTATCAGACCCGATGTAGTATACTCACTAAGTGTAGTGAGTAGGTATCAGGCAGATCCAGGAGAGAATCACTGGATAGCTGTGAAGAACATTCTCACGTACTTGAGAAGGACTAAAGAGATGTTCTTGGTCTATGGTAAAGATGAAGTCCAAATAGAGTCCTTTACCGATTCGAGCTTCCAGAGTGATAAGGACGACTCTAAGTCAGTCTCGGGTTTTGTCTTCACCCTCGATAGAGGGGAGGTTTGTTGGAAGAATTCCAAGCAAGGAACCGTGGCAGACTCGACGATGGAGGCTGAATACATTGCTGCCAACGATACTGCCAAAGAAGGTGTCTGGATGAAAAAGTTCATAACCGAACTTGGTGTGATTCCGTCATCTAGCATACAATACCTTTGTATTGTGATAACAATGGAGCTGTGTCTTTGGCCAAGCAACTCAGGTTTCATCAATGATCCAGACATATTCTGAGGCCGTATCACCTTATTCGGGAGATAATTGATCGCCGAGAGATTGAGGTCAGGAGAGTTGACACGAAGAATAACACGGCGGATCCACTCACAAAGTCCATACCCTAGATACAATTTGAGAGACTCTTCAGGATGTTGGGTATGAGATACTACAACAACTGGCCTTAGTGTAAGTGGGAGATTGCTAGTTATATGTATTCCCTAGAGGCCATTATTGTACATATGATGTATATTATAGTAAATGCTTGGACATATATAGATAGGACATTCTTGCTCGACATGATAGTATTGTCAGTTCTATTGTCAATAGAACCGATAATAGAACTTTTTACATTGCTAATTCAACGGTGAAAAAGTCGTAGAATCATATTAAATTTGGTGTACCCATATCTTAGATGATAACGATGAAGAAGACGGGTGCCGATCCTCGGAAAACGCGATGGAGATTGTATTTTTTTGACGCCATAGGAAGAAATTCCCTCCTATGGCCTCTTTCCTCCATTATTCTCTCTCTTTAATATACTTCTTCAATATTCTTGATAAATATATATAGTTTTAACATTATATATATACTGTATTGTATCTACTGAATTCTTTTTGCTTTCTGAAGAATAAATAAATCCTTTGTTTCCCTTCATATGGTGCATATAACAAGAACAATTGATGATGCTCACAAGTGGTATTTTCTCAGATTACGACACGTGGCGGATGACGTATCCCGAAGACTACGGATGAGGAATAAATGAATTGCATTAAGGGCATTCCTCGTGACCTCGTCTCCAAGGTCCATATCCGACCTTTCTAGAGACCTCGCTGAGTACTTTCCACCTTCACCTTGCAAACTACCAACAACCCGTCTCCGAGATTTCTCAGTCTACTTACTCGTCTCTGAGCCATCTGACAACCGATCTTTCTCGGCCTCCCGCTCGTTTCCGAGCTCCTGACGGACCGAGCTTCCTCGGTTTTCCCCTATCAATCAAGAGCGCGGAGCCCATACACCCCCGCAACGGCTCCGCGTATATCGCCAGGGCGAGATATTCGCCTCTCCACGTTCCGCGTCCCATGCCGGCCCATCCCCTCATTAATGGGCGTATCCCACCATTAAATACGAGGATAACACAGGGGCGTAACTGACAGCGATGATCTCGCGCCTGCTCGCTCCACGCGAGCACTATATAAACCCCTCTCTCAGACGACTCGGTTAAGGCAAACTCATTTCTAATACGCCGTTACTCTGCACCTATTTCTCGGCACTAACTTGATCGTCGGAAGGTCCTAAGGTGGTCACCCACCTTAGGACTTCCTTTGCAGATAGCTCTGCGTCAACGCCAACCTATCGAGATCCATACGCTCAACAACTTCCAAACCAAATCTCAACGTTAAAGACTGCCATCACAGGATCGACAGAGGACAACATCTGAAGGAGATCACAGGCTCTATTCGTTGGCGCCGTTTGTGGAAACGCTTTAGAAGCTTCCACCCATAAGTTGATCTTCCGTTCTCGACCCGATGGCGAGCGACAACCGCGACGGTCCAAATACGAGCCGCCATAACGAAGGTGGGAGCGGCTCGTCTCCCCTCCTAACGTCATCAACGTCTTATCTGCTCGGATAGACAGTCTCACATCGCTGGTGGATACCCTCGTCCGCGTTCAAGCGGCGGGCCCTACCCACCAGACCGCGGCTCCCCTTCCCCAGGAAAACGACGTTCGCAGAAGGACGGATAGGCACGCTCAATCCCTCGATCTCACCCACCCTCGTCTCAGCGCCACCGAGTTCCGGCGTGTCGACTCCGGCCACCTTGACCCGCATGCGGCGATTGATTTTATTCCCCGCCGAAAGACGCGACGAGACGCGATAAACGTCTTGCCTGAATTTCGGGGCAGATGCTAATTGGTGCTATCTGTCGACCTCTCCGAAGATGCCAAGTTGATTTATGGCACCATGTATCGAAGGTTTAAACGGATGCGGCCGATATAGCAGACTTCGTCAGATTCCCCCTCGTTTGAGGGGGTTTTGATTGTGGGGACGCTCTTCCCTACAGGCGCAAGCCCCTGCAGTTAATTACGCTACCGCATCGTGGTAACAACTTTCTCCTTCTCCAGATGGTCACTTCGTGTCGTGTTTGTTTGTTTTGTTTTTGGTTGCCCGTGGATTGTATACGGAGACTAGTTTATGTTGTCGCCCGTAGGGCGTGGACTAGTCCAAATCCGTATCTTCTTAGATTTGGGTTTGGGGGGGTTGGGTTTAAGGATACATTAGCCTCATTTGAGACTAAGATCAACTTAAACGTTTGTTAAGGACACGTTAGTCTTATTTTAGAGTAAGATCAACTTAACGGGATCGTTTAGATCCAACAAAAGGGCAATTGGGCTCTATTGTTTAGTTTAGTGACATTGCGGTCGATTAGTTTAAGGACATTGCGGTCCAATGTTAGTTTAAGGACATCTCGGTCCATTGTTAGTTTAAAGACATCGCGGTCGAGATTAAGGACATCATAGTCCGTGAGTTTAAGGACCACACAGTCCAATGTTAATTTAAAGACATCACGGTCGAGGTTAAGGACATCATAGTCCATGAGTTTAAGGACCCCACTGTCCATTGTTAGTTTAAAGATGTCACGGTCGAGGTTAAGGACATTGTAGTCCATGAGTTTAAGGACCCCACAGTCCATAGTTAATTTAAAGACGTCACGGTCGAGGTTAAGGACATCATAGTCCATGAGTTTAAGGACCCCACAGTCCATAGTTTAGAGACGTCATAGTCTATGAAATCTGTGGTTGTCGGGACCCGTCACCTCTTTGAAGACATTGAGGAATTACAACGACAAATATCAAAGGAGTGAAGAGATGTACCCTTGAACCGAGGTAGATTAAATGACCTGTAGTCCAATTTGGAACTAAGATCAATTAATTGTATTATGAGCATTTGCTCAGTTAAGTTTGAATTGAGAACTTATGGCCAACTTGGGCTAAGTCCAATTAAGTTTGAAATATTGGCCCTTTGTTAGACCATTAAACACTTGTCTGGGTTCAGCCCTTCATCACTTAGCAATGCTAGACAAGAGTTTGAGGGCTCTGTTATCATTTTGGTCTTTGACTGAGTATTAAACATTATAGCTCTGAGTTTTTACTCAATTTTGAGATTCAATTGAAGGGGAGGCTTTGCCTCTGGAAAATTAATCAATTTGGTTAAAAATAGTGTTAAACACTAGATAACAACAGTGTTAAACACTGGCAATAAAACTCTCAATTAGTGTTAAACACTAGAAATAAGATTCTCAAATTAGTGTTAAAACACTAGAAGACAACAGTGTTAAACACTGGAAATAAAACTCTCGAATTAATATTAAACACTAAAGAGGAAGGGATCACGTGGGGACACGTGAGGGCGCCAAAAGGTGGGGCCAGATCTCCTTTACTTTATTCTGAGAATAAGTGTTAAACACTTTTGCTCTTTTGGCCATCACGTGTTGGCACGTGATAGATATTTGTGCGCTGATTATTAAAGCTTTTATCAAAAGGTCACGTGGTAACACGTGAGAGCGCCCAAGTTAGAATCTGCCTTTGCTTTTATTCTCGTTGTTTTGGAGGTCACGTGGGAGCACGTGAAGCATTGCCTCAGGGCTTTTTCTTTTCATTTTTGGGGGATCTGTTTAGAGATCACGTGGGGACATGTGATGGAGATCTTTCAAGTCTCTTGTATTTTTAAGAATTAAATTCTTTGTAGGGTTAAACCCTAATTATGTTTTAGGGGAATTAAATTCCCATATATGTGAAAGAATTAAATTCTTATGTAGGGTGAAACCCTAATTTCATTTTAGGAGGAATTAAATTCCTATCAATTTTAGAGAATTAAATTCTCAAGTAGGGTTAAACCCTGGTTTTATTTTGAAGGAATTCAATTCCTGTAAATTTGAGAGAATTAAATTCTCATATAGGGTTAAACCCTAGTTTTATCTTGGAGAAATTAAATTCCTGTGAATTTGGGAGAATTAAATTCTCATATAGGGTTAAACCCTAGTTCTGTCTTGAAGGAATTAAATTCCTATGAATTTGGGAGAATTAAATTCTCTAAACTCAATTCTCCCTCTAAGTTTTGGATCTGCATGGCAGAATCTCAACCCGATGAGAATTAAATTCTCAACCTATGAGAAGATTTGCTTCTGCAGATCTTCAACCAGAGTAAGAACTAAGTTCTTTTGCTGAAGAGTTAAACTCTGAGATCTGAGAATTAAATTCTCTTTCTGAAGTTTTGATCCCTTTTCTCTTTCTTACCTGGGATTTCTTTCTTGAGAATTAAATTCTCCTTTCTTTTCTCTCTGCTATTTGCCTTTAGAAAATTTCAAGATCCCAGAATTCTATCTCCCAAAAATTCTCTTTTTTCTTCTTCTCCTCTTGGCTCCTATTTATAGGAGAGGGAAAAGAAATAATTTGTTTAGTAAATCTTTCATTGGACGATTTTGTTTGTTTTCATAACTAATATGATCCTTTAGATCACTCAGTGAATTTTATTCACCATTGAATTTTTAATCTAAAAGATATTCTGTTTGTTATTTTTGGTGAAATTTAGGGAAATCTTTCCTTGTCTAAAAACTTTCCATAAATTGGTGATTTTTAATCACCCTTGGATTTTTTAATCCAACGGTCCCCTATAATCCTTTTTTTGTTTGGAAAGATTTAGAGAAATACTTTCCTAGTTAGGGTCTTCGATTTCCCTTAATTAGAATTTAATTCTATTAATTTATAAGGCTTTCAGAGCCTATCACATGTCAGCACGTGACTCCTCTTCATTCAGAATTTAATTCTGTATTTTAAACTGGGCTAAAGACCATCACGTGTCAGCACGTGACCCTTGGTCACGTGTGAGCACGTGACGCCCCATTGGAGTCTTTCCTTAGCCACTTGTTTTTACTTCTGTTTGCTTAAAATTTTAATTCTGTAAATAGATCACGTGTCAACACGTGACCCTTGGTCACGTGTGAACACGTGATGCCTCATTGAGGAAATTCTTGATTTTTAATCAGGGAACAAATGCCCCCACAGCGTTGCTCTCACGTGTCTGCACGTGAGTGCAACGCTGTCACTTTTGTGACCATTGTATCTGTCTAGGGAATAGGGGAGATGAAGCGTTTTTCATCACATCCTATAAATACAGGGGTCTCTTCAGAAGCGCCTCCACTTTGCTCATCTTCTCCTTTGCTAACTTTTCTTTTGAGAATTTAATTCTCGTTCTCAGAGCTTAGTTCTCTGTTCCAAAAATCTTCAGAGCTTAACTCTGTTCAAGAAAGACCCTTTTCTTCAGGTAATGATCTTTGAACGGCTGAAGAACTTTGCAGAAATCTTCATTGGATTTTAAATCCACATCTAGGGTTTTTCCCTTTAACAAGAACCCATTTTTAAGTTCTTTTAAAAAAAAACAGAAAACCATTCAATCTTTAAACAATAGATCTCGCTAGGGTTTCTCTGGTCTTCAGGGGTCGATGGTGGCGTTTGGCTTTTCCATGGAATTTAATTCCATCTCAAAAAGCTTTGGCTCTGAAAAGATGTTTCTGGGAATTTAATTCCCCTTTTTCAAAAGGAATTTAATTCCTATGAAGAACTTAGTTCTTCCCAGAGAGCTTCTTGGGGTTTTCTTGCCCTGAGTTGTCTCGTTGCAACCAAGAAGAAGAGGCTTGCAGTGGTGCTTTCTGGGAATTTAATTCCCTAGCTTCTGTTTGATTTATTACAGAGCCCAAGATGGATTTCTTTTTGGGGAATGTGTAGGGTCATTTGAAATCCACTGTCCATTTATTGAGAATCTTCTTTTTATCTCATTGTAATTGCTTTGCCTCATCATTAGCAAACCGCCATCTTGATTTTGTGGGACCCATGTGTTTTGTAACCAGTGGTCCCATAAAATGAGTCCGTTGTCACTTTCTTCCACTGTCTTTTTATATATATACATATATATATATATATATATATATATATATACACCGTTGGCTTCGTTTTAACAGTTTCCCCTTCTTTTATTTCAGACATAATGACTTCTGTTCCATATTTCCCTTTCACTCGCTCGGAGGCCGCTTTTCCTCAGTCTCCATCTGACGAGGAAGTGATGGCGATGATCAGGGCTCATGACCCGAATTGCACCAACTTGCTTTTGTGGGGGACCTGGTATGGTCACATCATCCGTGGTCGCCGAAGTTTTCTTTACGAGATACCGACGGAGCCTACCTATCCGTTCTTGCCGATGGATCCTCCAAGGACCGTCTTTACCGTGGAGATGCCGAATTGGACCCCTATAGGGCGGCTTGAGCCTTCAACGACTGGTATTCCGAACCATCCGGTCCCGGCTATAGATATTTTGGGGCGCCGCATTTGCCAGGGCAAAGCCCAGCCATGATGGCAGATTTATAAGATATGGCTTACCCCTCGACACCCCACGGGCTACCTTTTTTGGGCTCGTTACATCTTGTCTGCCCACCGCGCGCGACTGCAGAGGGTTGGGCTTTATCAGGCGATATATGCATCCCTCTTCCACTACCAATCTCCTCATGTCTGGTGGGTCAAGGCCTTCCTGAACCAATAGAATCTCCCTACCAACACTTTCCTCCTAGGGGACCGCGAAGTTTCGATTTCCTTGGAAGAATTTCGCGAGATCTCGGGGCTGCCGATCAGGGGGACACTTTATGAGGAGTTGCTGCCTCCCGACGAGTACGTCTTTGAAACCGAGCCTGCAACGCTTGACGGCCTGTCTACCGAGAACGCCGTCCGCCATAAGCGCCCGAGTTTGATCAAGACCCTGGGCATTTTTGACAAATTGTTTACAGAGTCAGAGGAGCAGGGCGTTACTTTTAAGAGTTTTATCGCTTGTTTCCTTCGCGAGGGTGTCCTATCGAAAACGGCTCTGAAGTTTGCGAACATTAATGACCCCTTTGGGTTTGGTTTGAACAGGCAGCCGACTAGGGAAGAGGACTTGCCGCAGTACTACATTCCCATCATCTCGGCGGTATCTTTCAAGTCGATTGCAGCTCCTGGCATGGATGATGAGACTTTCTTTATGGGCTTCATCAGCGTCTGGCTCAGCTGGTTTGTCATTCCCATGCACCGCCGCTTCATGAGAGCCTCGGTTATCTTCCCTGCTCATCGTATTGCTGAGGGAACACGGCTAGCTGTGGGCCTCCCCGCGCTAGCGCATCTTTATCATGGGTTAGGCGCTGTGGCTAATACCTCGACTCCAGGTGTAGATGTGGTAAATTTCTCTCTTCATTACTTTACATCTTGGATTGAGATGCACGTGTTGGGGGCCTTTGCTGCGCACCAGAGACCCAAATTTTATGACGCCTACACTTTTCCGCGACTCATGCGGCTGGTGGACGCTTCCGCTCCTGACCCGACTCAGTCTGGGGCTATTCGCGTGTTGATCGCTCCCTATGCTAAGACGGGCGGAATGGTATTCATTGATCGGGCCATATATGCTCCTTCAGGACCGATTCAACAGCTCCACGACTTGTCGAAAGATGAGGTACCTTCTCTGAAGCCCAAGGAGGCCATGCACCTGTACGCAATTAGACTGGGTTATTTGGTATTTCATCAGAACAGTGCGGCCCTTTTTATGCGGTATAACCCACACCGCTTTGCCCGGCAACTTGGATATGATCAGGGCGTCCCTTTCGAGGCATTTACAGTTGCGCCCAGCCCATCACCTGAAGCTGTTCGTGACGCTGCTCATCATTTTGTGAGGCTGAACACTGGTTCTCACTTCATGATTCCTGAAGCTGACCACATTCCCCGATGTGTGGGATCCTTCATGGGCGGGTGCCTTCATCGGGTCAGTCCAACTATTGCTGAGGAGAAGAGGGTGCTTCTGGGATACAGCGCTCCCATTCCGGTTCAAGCCACGGGAGTTCCGCCGCGACCGCGTACACCGGTTCGCTTTCCCCTGAGGGACACCAGTGTTGCGCTTATTCCGGGGGCGGTGGAAGTGGACTTCACTCCCACAGCTGGTATGCCACTGGGTGCTCGGGCTCAATCGAGGGCTAATAGGGCGCCGGTAGCAGTATCATCGTCCGCGGCGTCGACAATGGCCGTGTCGTCCTCGGTAGCACCGCCAAGCGAGGGTGTTGAAGGTGAAGTGGGTCAGCGTCATGCCAAAGCTCCACGGGGGAGGAAACGGTCGTCTTCGGTGGTTGGTTCTGGATCTAAGCGGCGGAGGAAGACGGCTACCGATCTGCTAGAGTCTGAGCCTATTCTTCAGGATGAACCGTTGGCTATGCAAGAGTCGGATGCTGGCCTACTTTTCCCGAGTTCATCTGTCGAGGAAGCCGCACAATTGGCTGAGGCTATAAGACGCTCGCAAGATGAATCGGAGGACGTAAGGATTCCGAAGAAGCCCTACCCTGCCATCATTTTTTACGAGGACCCTCCATGGATACGGCGACGATTTATAGGCCCTTTGGAAGAATGGGGTGAAAGGGCCCTTAAACAGGTTGTTTCGGCCGACGCCGAGGACACGCTTTCACTGTGGACGGGCGGCCACGAGTACACTCTCGGACCTCGGCGAGCACATCTCCTTAGGAAGGAGCGTCGGCTTGAACAAGCCATACTGGAAGCTCCCTTGCGCATCGGTATGTTCCTGTATTTCTTTGTAATATTTCATATTGTTTGCATACATATATATGTATCCTTATCTTTGTACAAACTTTGCAGGGACTTCGGCAGAGGCGGAGGCTCTAAGTCGTGCTTTGACCGTAGAGTCTGCCGATATCCCCAATGAATCACCAATCAGTGTGGAGGGGGTTGATGCAACTGTTGCTTTTGTGATAGAGTCTCCCTCGGTGGTTTCTGCTTCCCAAGCGCTTGCTCCCTCGGAGGAGGCATCTTCGTCGGTCGCCGTTTTGATGTATCTTCCTGGGGGCGGCTCAGAGACTAGGGGGCAGGTAGTCGAGGCTACCGTCCTTCCGCTGGAGTCTGCGATGGCAGCTGCTGCTTCTTTCTCAGAGGCCGCTACACTAGTCCGCGTCCCCAATGATGTGCCCGAGGCCACGGAGGAGGCCATTGAAGCTGCTATCCCTCCAGCTCAGAATGGGAGGAGCGTTGAAGGTAACCTTCTATATTTTAAATTAGTAATCTTTTCATTATCTGAACCCTTTTATCTTTTCAAAATTACGCGGATTGGCGGACTCTATTGCTGATCTGTCTCCCAGGCAATCTTTTCAGCGCCTATTGGAGATGGCTGCTCCGCGAGCGATATCTCCTCAGCGCATCGTCCTCTCTTCCGGGCAAGGTTAGTGTTGTTTACTCTCTCTTCACAGCATTGTTTCTATTTCATAGAATGACATTGATGACTTTTACAGTTCTGGAGGCCGACGATGAGGTTGAGATTCTCGAAGGGTCTGGGGAGCCTTCAGATCCCTCTTGCATGACCGTGGGTAAGTAAAGTCCCAACGTTGTTCCATTTGTTCTTTTGCTTACACATTTAGCTGACTGTTTATAAATCTGAACAGCTTTGCCAGTCCTTACCGCGCTGGAGTCACGCATCGCCATGCCACCCGGCCCCTATGCTCTGCGTGCCTCGGAATGTATGGCAAAATTAAGCCTCGCCTCTCTGTCATCCCTGATCGAGGAACTTTGTGCTGGCAGTTTAATCACGGCCGAAGCGTTTGCTGCTGAAGCTAACGATTCTCTTCCCTTTCTTGCCACCTATCATAGTGAAACAGTGGTGCAAGTCTGGGTTGAGTTTTGTCGGCAGGTGGAGGCTTGCTTGCATGTGCTAGAATGTACCCGCCTTTCTTCGGAGGCTGTGGCTGCGAAAGCGAGTTTACGGGGCCTAATTGAGCGGTGTGCGGCGAATATGATATCATGTGAGAAGAGGCTCGGTCGCAAGTTTTCAGAGAGGGAACTGGCTTCTAAAGCGCCGAGGGAGCTTCAAGCCAACCTTACTGCCAAGGCCAATAAAGCGTATGAACTTTGGTGAGTGCTTCAAGAGGCCATCAAGGAGGTGGTAGCCATCGATAAAGCCGCCGTGTTCACTTGTGCAATGGTTGAGGCCCATAAGGCTACTGAAAAAGAGCTTGAAGGCCAGCTTGCCTCATACCAGGCCCAACAAGCTCAGGCGGAGGCCCGTCTTTTGGCGATACTGAATCATGAAGGCGAGGCCCGGCGAAAGAGGGATGAACTGGCAAATCTGCTAAATCTCCCGCCGACTTGAAGAATTGTATACATATTTTTTTATTCTTCATTTGTACATACTCCTGAATAAGAGTATATATTTTTTTTGTTCTTTCACGAATTGTACTTTGTATTCATTTTGATTCATGAATAAAAGACGTATTTTTCTTCACGATGGTGTGTCCCTTTTATTAAACGTATTCTGTGGGTAGTCTATCTCGATTTCTTTGCAGGACAACGTTGGCTTAGGATTCAGGGTTAAGATCTGCCTCGTAAGACTTTTCAACTTTATGAGCCGTGAGGGTCTCATAAAGAATTTTCTCCCTACCGATCGAGAGGATCCCGTAGGTGTAATTTTTCCTTAAGAATCGTGAGGATTCCTAAGTGTGTTTTCTCTCGCAAGTCGTAAGGATCTCACAAGAGAGTTTGCTTCCTTACGAGTCGTGAGGACCCGTAAGTGATGGGTGAGGTTGTCATCATCCGCATTTCACGGAATAAGGGGTTGCTCTGGATGCTTCCCACGGGTTCACTGCCGTGTTCAGCGAGGACCAGGCCCCGCTCTGGACGTTTCCCACGGGGTCAGGATTGACGTTATCTGAGTTCCACGTGACCAGGAATTTGCTCTGGATGCTTCCCACGGGTTCACTGTCGTGTTCTGCGAGGACTAGGCTCCGCTCTGGATGCTTCACACGGGGTCATTGCCGCGCTCTGCGAGGACCAGGATCCGCTCTGGACGTTTCCCACGGGGTCAGGATTAACATAAGCCGCGTTCCACGTAGCTATGAATTTTGCTCTGGATGCTTCCCACGGGTTCATTGCCGTGTTCTGCGAGGGCCAGGCTCCGCTCTGGATGCTTCACACGGGGTCATTGCCGTGCTCTGCGAGGACCAGGATCCGCTCTGGACGTTTCCCACGGGGTCAGGATTGACGTTATCCGCGTTCCACGTAACCAGGAATTTTGCTCTGGATGCTTCCCATGGGTTCACTGCCGTGTTCTGCGAGGACCAGGCTTCGCTCTGGATGCTTCACACGGGGTCATTGCCGTGCTCTGCGAGGACCAGGATCCGCTCTAGAAGTTTCCCACGGGGTCAGGATTGACGTTATCCGTGTTCCACGCAACCAGGAATTTTGCTCTGGATGCTTCCCACGGGTTCACTGCCATGTTCTGCGAGGACCGGGCTCCGCTCTGGATGCTTCACACGGGGTCATTGCCGTGCTCTGCGAGAACTAGGATCCGCTCTAGACGTTTCCCACGGGGTCAGGATTGACATAAGCCGCATTCCACGTAGCCAGGAATTTTTCTCTGGATGCTTCCCACGGGTTCATTGCCGTGTTCTGCGAGGACCAGGCTCCGCTCTGGATGCTTCACACGGGGTCATTGCCGTGCTCTGCGAGGACCAGGATCCGCTCTGGACGTTTCCCATGGGGTCAGGATTGACGTTATCCGCGTTCCACATAACCAGGAATTTTGCTCTGGATGCTTCCCACGGGTTCACTGCCGTGTTCTGCGAGGACCAGGCTTCGCTCTGGATGCTTCACACAGGGTCATTGCCGTGCTCTGCGAGGACCAGGATCCGCTCTGTATGCTTCCCACGGGTTCACTGCCGTGTTCTGTGAGGACCAGGCTCTGCTCTGGATGCTTTACACGGGGTCATTGCCGTGCTCTGCGAGGACCAGGATCCTCTCTGGACATTTCCCACGGGGTCAGGATTGACGTTATCCGCGTTCCACGTAACCAGGAATTTTGCTCTGGATGCTTCCCACGGGTTCACTGCCATGTTCTGCGAGGACCAGGCTCCACTCTGGATGCTTCACACGGGGTCATTGCCGTGCTCTACGAGGACCAGGATCCACTCTGGACGTTTCCCACGGGGTCAGGGTTGACATAAGCCGCGTTCCACATAACCAGGAATGGTTGACTTCATCCACATTTCACGGAGTCGAGGTTTGACTCTTGGTCATTTGTGCACCGCCGAGTCATGGAACTGGGAGTTGTCGCTGTTCCGCTTTGCTTTATGTTGTGTTTGTTGTAATGAGACGAGTGTCGAGATGATCTCCAGGCTATCTGTGAACCGTTGAGATTTGGCTCCTTCTTCTGATGAAACCTGGGGGGAAAGGTGTGATTCCTTCTTTGTTTGCGCCCCTGGATTGTATACAGGGATTGATGTGATATCACCTGTAGGGCAAAAATTTCATTCATATTTTTTATTTTATTTCTTTCCGCGATGCTCTATCATTTCAGCTTTTATATCGCGAAGGTCGTGATTGCCAAATCATTTCGGCTATTTTTTGCGGTGCCCAATCATTTCGGCTATTTGTTTTATTTTTACTCGCTGCTTTTTATTGTGAGTTGCCCAATCATTTAGGATATTTTGCATGCATACATTTTTACTTGCTGATTTTGTTTGCAAGTTGCCCCATCATTTCGGCTATTTCGTATGCATTTGTGGCTTGCTGGCTTTTTGCTGCAAGCTTGGAATTAGACACCGATTTCGGCATCAGCATCGCTACAATAGGGATATTGCCAGGACCGAATCATCATTTGCCTCTGTCAATGATGAACAAAGGTGGCTTAGTAAACAGGGTTAAGATCCTGTCGACTAAGGCTTTTGACTTCACGAGCCGTAAGGGTCTCGTAAATGTATTTCTCCCTACAAGTCGTGAGGATCTCGTAAGTGTAATTTCTCCTTGGGAATCGTGAGGACTCCAAAGTGTATAGTCTCTTATAAGTCGTCAGGATCTTACAAGAGTATTTTCTCCTTCTAAGTCAAGAGGACTTACAAGGGCTGTTCACCGTATAGACATATCCCTAGTCACGGATGGGACTTTGTTAGGGAAATGTTTATTCGCGCCCGTGGATTGTATACAAGGGTCAGCATTGAGCTGCTTTTAGGCCAGTATTGGAGGTTGTGGGGGCTGCTTAAGAACAGGTTCAGATCCCTGTAGCTTAAGACTTTCAAATCTTATGAGCCGTGAGGGTCTCATAAGAGGATTCTCCTTACGAGTCGTGAGGATCTCGCAAGTGTAATTTCTCCTTAGGAATCGTGAGGATCCCTAAGTGTGTTGCTCCCTTGTGAGTCGTAAGGATCTCATGCAGGTGGTTTCTCCTTACAAAGTCGAGAGGACCTTGCAAGTGTCTTTTAACGAGATTGCGCCCTTTCGGGTTTTCACAAAACTCGCCGGTAGCCCTGCTGTTTTTACTCACGGAGCCCTTTCGGGTTTTCATCCGTGCCCATTTTGCTTATGGACATACCGTTTTCTTTTTTTCTCTTTTTTTTATTCTTTTTATTTACCAGCTTTGGGAAGCCGCAATCCACCGTAGTTTATCGACATCTCGGTCAACGTCTAGTTTTAGGACATAGTGGTCCGTTATTAGTTTAAGGACGTTTCGGTCCGTTATTTGTTTAAGGACGTTTCGGTCCGTCACTAGTTTAAGGACGTTTCTGTCCGTAGTAAAGGAAGCCGGTTACTGCTTATAGAGTTTGGGCTTAGGAAGATAGCGAGTGGACATAGTCGTCGTCATCTATCGTTGACCTAGGCCGTGACTCGTCAGGCGTAGTATTTCTTTAGGAATCGACCGTTTATTGGCCGAAAAGTTCTTTCACCATGCATGTCCATGAGTAGATAGGCCCCACCCTGGTACACTTTATTTATGATATACGGGCCTTCATAGTTTGGCTCGAATTTTCCCCGCTTGGCACGGTTGGGGATCATAGGTCTTTTGACCACTAGGACGAGTTCGCCTTAGCGGAATGTCCTCGGCCTAGTCAGTCTTTCATATGAGCGAGTCATCTTTGCTTTATAAGCCTCCAGATTTTGTTGCGCTATGAGCTGGGTTTCATCAAGGGCATCGAGCTCCTCAAGCCGAAGGTGAGCATTCTCTTCGTCCGTTAGCTCGTAATGAACTGCCACTCGTAGAGAGGGTAGCTCTATCTCGAGAGGGAGTACCGCCTCTGTACCGAATACTAATGCGTATGGAGTTGTGTTCGTGGCCGTTTTGAACGTAGTCGGGTACGCCCAGAGAGCTTCATGCAGTCTCTCGTGCCAGTCCTTCCTATTTCGGGACACCGTCTTTTTTACGATCTTTGTCAAGGTCTTGTTGAAAGCCTCGGCTAGACCGTTAGCTCGGGGATTATAAACTGAGGAGTATCTTCAGTCTATATTGTGCTGTTGTGCGAAGCGGCTGATCTTGTGGCTTCTGTAGGCCGGCCCGTTATCGGAAATGATTCGTCTCGGAGTGCCAAACCGGTAAATGACACGTGTCTTGAAGAAATGGAGGATGTTCTCCGTCTTCACTTCCTTTAGCGGTACTGCTTCTGCTCATTTGGAGAAGTAATCAGTTGTCGCCAAAATGAATCGATGTCCTCTAGACGATGCTGGCTCAATGGGGCCGATTATGTCAGTCCCCCACATTTCGAATGGCCAGCTAGCCACCGTTGGATGTAGTGGATTCAGATGCTGATGGATAAAATCCCCGTGGATCTGGCACGCGTGGCACTGCTTCGCGTATTCGAGGCAGTCCTGGATCATCGTGGGCCAATAATAACCCATCCGTTTGATCTTCAGCTTCATCTTCGGCCCGGCTTGGTGAGAACCGCAGAGTCTGTCGTGAGTTTATTGGACGACTCTTTTTGCTTTTTCAAGTCCCAGGCATCTTAACCACAGAGAATCAAATGACCTCTTGTACAGAGTATCGTTGACGAAGGCGAAGGATATGGCTCGCTTCATGAGCTGATGTTTCGAGGACACATCTTCAGGTGTTCGACGGAATTTGAAGTAGTCTATAAAGACTTCTCTCCACTCCTCAACATTTTCTTGGTCTTTTACTTGTAGAGCCTTTTGCTCGGTCGTTCCCTTTTCTTCGGACGGCTCCGGAGATATTTCTACCGGTGCAAGAACCCGACGGCTTTGTACCACGATTCTTACGTCATCGAGGTTCTCATCGGCCAATTCTTTAGCAAGCTTGGCTAATGCATCTGCTTTGTTATTTTCCGCACGCGGTATGCTTTCCAAGGTGTAGGAAGGAATTTGAGTCAGCAGTTGTTGTACTTTCTCGCCGTACTTCACCAACTCAGGCTTGCACGTTTGATAGTCCCCGTTTACTTGACTAATGACCAGTTGGGAGTCTCCGTATATGAGGAGGTTTTCAATTCCCATGTCGATGGCGATCTCGAGACCTGTTATTAACGCTTCATACTCGGCTTCATTGTTTCTCCTCGGCTCCGTTAAGGAGAAGGCAAAGCGCATTATCCATCCTTGTGGAGTCACGAAGATAAGGCCTACCCCTGATTTGATTATGGGCGTGCTTTGTTTGCGCTTCTTCATGGAAGATGCTCCATCGAAGTAAAGTTCCCACCGGGTATCACCTCCGTCGATCGTGTCAAACGCATGTTCGTCTGGCAGTTCGTAATTCAAAGGAGAATCGGCAGGTATCGGATGCTCAGCGAGGAAGTCGGTGATGGCCTGGCCCTTTATTGCATTGAGAGGATGATAGGTTATCGAGAATTCCATCAAGAGAGGATCCACCTTCGATATGAGGCGGACTTCATGCGCCAATGCATAGTGCCTGAGCTTCGTTATCGCGAAGATCAATGCCAAGCAGTGTTTTTCGATGGGAGAATAATTGCTTTCTGCTCCCAGTAGAACTCGACTCAAATAGTAGAGGGCTCTCTCTTTCCCTTGATCGTTCTCTTGTGCCCATAATGCGCCTAAGGAACCTTCAAAGGCGGTTGTATACAGAATGAGAGGTTTCCTTTAACGGGAGCGGCCAGCACTGGCGGATTCTGCAGGTATTGCTTGATTTCGTCCAGTGCGTTTTGGCATTTGCGATCCCAGACGAAAGGGGTTCCCTTCTTCATCAGGTGACTGTAAGGACAGTACTTGCCTGAGAGATTGGCTATAAATCGCCGGATATACGCGAGCTTCCCTTGGAGAGACCGCAATTGCTTGAGAGTCCTTGGCGGAGGCATTTCCATGATCGCCTTGATCTTTGACGGATCTATCTCGATGTCCCGGTGTCGGACGATGAATCCCAGGAATTTGCCTGAGGAAACTCCGAACGCGCATTTGAGAGGGTTCATCTTCAAGTTGTATTGCCGAAGGCGTTGGAACACGACTCTCAGATGCTCTAAATGTTCCTTGTATGATTTTCTTTTCACCACGAGGTCATCAATATAGCATTCGACGATTTCATGTATGAGATCATCGAAGATCTTCGTCATGGCCCTCTGATAGGTGGCACCAGCGTTCTTTAGACCGAAGGGCATCACCTTGTAGCAGAATATACCCAAAGGTGGCCGGAAAGCGGTATGCTTCTGGTCCTCGGGATGCATCTTTATCTGATTGTATCCTGACGATCCATCCATGAAGGAGAAGACTTCGTGAGTGGATGTATTATCTATCATCAGCTCGGTGACCGGTACTGGGAAGTCGTCTTTCGGGCAGGCTTTATTGAGATCCCGAAAGTCCACACATATGCGCACTATCCCATTTTTCTTCATCACCGAGACGATATTGGCGATCCAGTCAGGATACTGAACTTCTTGGATGAAGCCAGAGTCGATCAGCTTCTTGACCTCGGCGTTGATGCTCATCTCAAGCTCGAGCCGCATCCTTCTCGGCGCTTGTTTGATTGGCTTGGCGTCCGGAGATATCGCCAATCTGTGTACAACTATTTCTGGATCTAGCCCCGGCATCTCGGAATAGTTCCATGCAAAACAATCTTTATGCTGCATAAGCACGTCTTTTAGTGTAGCTACCCTTTCTTCAGACAGCAGCTCACTGACGAATGTCGGCCGCGGGTCACTTGCCATCCCCAGATCAATTTTCTTGAGGTCATCCGCAGTAGTATGTATTCCATCTTCCAACTCTTTCGGCGCCGGTGGAAACTCTGAGATAACCTCGTCATCATTGTTTTCGAAGCACCAGGGGAGGTCATCCATATTCTCAGGCTCTTCTTCTGATAGCGTTATCATATGACAAGTACGAGCTCGCTTCCAAGACCGATGTTGATCTGGTTCTACTCTCGCCGTATGCGTGGCTTTCGGTTCATGCTTCTGTGGTGGAGTTACCCTCCAACTGCTGGATAGAGCAAACCTGCCGAGCTGATACTGGTCTTCGACCCAGTTCTTGAAGGTGAAGCAGTCTTCGAGAGGATGACCTATTGCTCGGTGATAGGAGCAATAATCTGGCTGAGAGGCCTCGTTGGCTTGCTCGGGGTGCTTAGACTCCGGAAGTGTAATCATTTAATGTTTTATAGCAAGATCAAGTATCTTCCGTGTTTTGTTCTGAGGAAAAGAGTATGCTCGACCCATCTTCTTTATAAGAGACGAATCCGGATTGCTCGACTCCCGATTGCGTGGCTTCTTGGTCCCGCTTTGTCGCTCTCGAACGCTTTTCCCGCTCTTTGATTTATTTTTGCCTCTGCGTCTGGCCTTTTATATGACGAGTTGATAAGGAAGAGCATCGCCATTCTCCGCGGCCTGTTGAAGGAGGCGCTGCGTCCTGGCTTTCTCGAAAATGGCCATTTCATGGTTATGGTCATCCCGGATCTTTTGACCCGCTTCCCTTACTAGTTTGTCCATTCGTTCGTCAAACGATGGACTCGGCATTTTGATGACAGGACCTTGTTTTGGCCTAAGGTCAGCGTCTTTTAACAGAATGTTTCCTTCTTCATCGAAGTCATGTATGATGTAGCTGCCATGGACTCGCTCCCATTTTCTGGATTGAACATATCCAAGCCCGCTCGTTTCCATTTTTCTATTGGGCAACTTGCGCTGAGTTCCAGGGACATCCCAATTCCTGTTGTAGAATCGAGCTTGTCGAATAGTCTGTCTGAAGGGTACTCCTTGACGCTTTAATAGCCTTTTCAAACCTTCTGTGTAATATCTAGGCAGCCGGATGGGCTGGAGTCTTTCGAGCGTAGAATCAGCGTCGTGCCTGATTTCTTTCTCCACTTTTGTTTCCCCAGATCGATAGAATATGATCGCCTTTTCACCTTTTCGCTTGGGAGGGACGTAAAATGTCTGGAGTTCTTGCACGCTATAAGCTTCAAGTGCATCGAGCTCTTTGTAATGCTCCCGCGGAACCATGGTAATTTGCAAACTCTGGTTATCGTCAGCGAAATCTTGTATTGACGGCCGAGCGGAAAATATAGCGTTCACCTCATCTTCCGAGTCGCGGCCGAAGATCAACATAGGGGCGGATGGTCCCAGGTTGTTGTGTTGAGGCGACCCTGAATAAACTATCTCTTCTTCCTCCTCAGTATCACTCCCGAAGACCGGAATAGTAGTGATAGCTTTGTTCTTCGGTTTGTGATATCTCTCCGTATCCTCAAAGTCTGGTAAGAAGTATTTTGCATCTTCGTACTTTCGGACTTCGTTCACGGAGAATAGGTTCAACTCCCCCGTCACAGTGTACTCGAGACCATCCTTGAAATACTTCATACACTGATGTTATGCAGAAGGGATGATGTTATACTCGTGTAACCAAGGCCGGCCGAGCAAAGTATTGTAGCATGTCTTGGCGTCAATGACGTGAAATTTAATATCCGTAACAAGTAGCCCGAAGTGCAACGTCAGTATCACAGACCCGAGGGTCCGTGATGACTGGGAGTCGAACCTGGAGATGGTGATTTTATCACGAACGAGGTGCTGAACACTCATGCAGATTTCCTTCAACACTCGCACGTTGAGGAGATTGACGGAAGACCCATTGTCAATCAGGATTTTGCCTATCTTGATATCGTGACAGTATCCAGAGACATAAAGGGGACGGTTGTGCTTGCACGTCCCGAGGAGGAGATCTTCATCGCCGAAGGTGATATCGGCTGTGTGCACTTCTTCCAGCTCGTCCTTCATCTTTTCTTCGACGAGGAAAGCTTGGTTACTCTGGCTCTTGCAGCGCCTTGATCAAAGAATCTCTTGCTTCTTTTGATAGCAAAAGGGCGTCGAGAATACTCAATTGTGAAGGTAACTTTCTTAAATGTGCCAGAACGTTGTAGTCCACCTTATTTTTCTTCGGCGGGTCCTTGGTGGTCAGCTCTTTGATGACTTGGTCATCTAAGGCGATATACTCAGGGACCTTTTCTTTTACCTTATCTTTTCTATTCGTGGGTTCGAGATTCTTTTCGGGCAGCGTACGATTGCGCAGCTGAATATTTTCACAGGTCTTCGGTTCTTCCTCTTTTCCCGAGGTGGATTCTGTGAAGAGAGAGCCAAGAGTCATTTCTTCGTCGGAGTCACTCCCGAAGGTGAGAACTTGCGATCCCCAGGCGTTAACCATGCGACAGTTGCCGGTAGTTCTTTTACGCTCCTCGGTCGTATTTCTTTGCTCCCGACGAGTTTTGCGTTTCATCTGCTTGAAATTCTGCCGGTGAGCAACATATCCCTGCCACCATCTTTTAAAAGCATTGCACTCTTCGGTAGGGTGTGCAATCTTCCGATGATATAAGCAGTAGCTAGGATGTGTTTCTGCTTCACCAAGAATATTTCCTTCGGAAGGTGGCAGCTTCATTCCTATCGATATGGCTTTGGCGAACCTCTTCCTCGTCTTGAATCTGCTTTTATTTGCGGCGGACGTAATTTGATCTGGCGGGAATGTCTCGACCCTTTCATCCAGTCGCCGGCGCTTGGATTTTTCAAACATGGCCGTCTCACGCTCTCGAGCAGCTTTGCTTTCAAGAAGCGCCTCATTCAGGAACGCATCAATAATTTGCCCTAGAAGTTCCGGCTCGGGATTTGCCCCCAGTTTCTCGGTGCGAGGATCTTCTTCATCGTCTATCGACGAGTGAGAGATTACATGGCAGCTTGCTACATAACCCTCAGATTCATCCGACGAATCTTCTCCATCATCTCTGTCCTTAAGGACGTAGCTGAGAAATTCTTGAAGTGTGACTGGAGTTCGCGCTTTCTGGTTATACTATTCCAGCGCGTCAATTTGCTTTTGCAGGTTCGTGCGCTTGTCACCAGGCTTCACGGGCTTTTTAATCTTCTTCTTCTTCTTCGAAGACTTTGACGGCTAGGTGTGAGTGCTTTGGCTATCACCACCAATCTTTGGAGTTGGGCGCGGCTTCAGCATCCCTTTGATGATCTCAGGTTCCAACGGATTCTTCCACTTGATAACCGGGCATGTCTGGAGATCATTCAGCATTCTTTTAGTTTTGGCTGAAAGAGCGACCTCCCATGGAGCTTCTTCAACAAAAGAGCACGATGCCCCCGGTGTGTCCGTCTTCTTAGGAGTGTGCGGTTGTGGTGGGCTTACTTTCCACTTCTCAGACAGCGCAAACTTGCCTTGTTGGTACTGATCCTCGATCCATCCCTTAAAGACGAAGCAATCTTCAATTGGATGGCTTACCGTTTGATGGTAAGGGCAATAATTGGGACTATTAGCTTCGCCGAGTTGCAGTGGTCGCTTAGGATTTGGCAGATTGATGAGCCTGTTGCGCATCGCCAGTTCGATTAGTCTCTTCGTTTTGTCCCGTGGGAACGAGTAAGGACGCTTTATTTTCTCATTATAATAGCGCCGTCTCTCTTCCAGTTGATCCGTTAGTTTTGGGGCACTGGGTTGTTGTTGGGTATTTGCAACGAAGGTCGCCTTCCCTTTACCCTTTTTGTTCCGCGGCTCCGGCTTTAGAGGAGACGGTCTATGACCCATCTGGTCCATCTGGGCTAGCTTGTCGATTAAAGCTTGGAACGTGGTCGGTTTGAAGAATATCATGAATTGTGAAATAGTTTCATGAGGGTCTAGAGTGCCCACGAACATGCCCACCGCTGGCGCTTCTTCGACGCGCTGTTCACATTTCGACCACAGATTCCGCCATCGGATTGCGTATTGAACCCATGTCTCGCCTGGCTTCACCCTGGCATTGATCAATGCCGTTATTGGGGTGCGTTCAATAGCACTCGCGAATCGCTGGGTGAACAACAACTCCATTTCTGTGAAAGTCTTGACGGAGTCATTTGGAAGTTCGGAGTACCACTCAAATGCCGTCTCCGACAAGCTGCCGACGAATTGGCGGAGCAAAAGCTTATCATCACCCCCAGTGTTGCCGCAAAGAGCCCTGAACTGAGCGACAAGTTGATGGGGATTTCCTGTCCCCTTGTACACGTGGAATTTGGGGATTGTGTATCCCGGCGGGTATTTTATTTGGTCATACCGGCCTGGATATGGTCGCCCAGTTTAAACGACTTGGCCAGCCGCTTCATTTTCCTGGTGAGCTCGTATTTGCTGAGCAATATAGCCATCCAGAAAGGCCTTGGAAATAGTTTCCTCTTTGGCTGCTGAAAGAGCCGGAGGAGGATTTGATGTCTCCCCTCTGTCGTCTTCAATAATGATCGGAGGGTCTTCAGCTGGAGGATCCGGCTGTAACATCATCCCGACCATGTCTTGGAAGAGAAGCGCCATTCGTTTTATGTTGGCAGCTTGTTCTGCAGCTTCTCTGTCCTTCTTTTCGAGGACTCTGCGTAGGAAGTCAGCATCGGTTTCTTGTTCGTGGCGCTGCTCCGACGACGCCTCCGAGTTTTCTTTTGGTCCGGTGAGTGCGGCCATCGCAGTCAGCATCTCCTGGAGCTTCTGCTGTTGTTGTTCCTGAGCCCTTGTTATTGATCGGGTGAGAGGTCGGTGGCCCGTTGAGGCGCGACTTTCCTCTTTTCCGGAAGCCATGTAAACAGTATGGACCGTTATGCCCCCAGATTTGGGGCGTTTGGGCTCAGCATCTTTGCGATCTGCCATAGTCATAGGGGCTTTCTCTGGCTCCCTTCTCTTTTGAGCAGTTGACGTTGAGGGGGCCGTTGCAGCAGGCACCAGGTGGTTGTCGTCCTTCGTGGCTTGCCAGGACGGTTCTCTTCTTGCTGGACCTTTAGCTTCTTCTGTCGACGGGGATAGTCTTGATCAATCACCGACTCTTGGACCCGTCTCCAGACTTTGTAAACTTTGGAGGATAGCCGTTGAGGGGGCTGATCTGGCTTTATTTCCGCAACATTCTCCGCCGGTGGAGGAGATCTTTTCAGTACGGCGGTAGGAGAGTTCCTGCGCACATTGTTCAGCAGTTCAAAACTGTTCCTGGTTGGAACAGCAACATTGACTTCCACCGTCGGGGCTGGAGGAGTTAACCCAGAGGAGGAGTTGCCCCCAGCTTTCCTTACTCGGCACCATTGACGACGACGAGCGTGTCGAGCCGTTGGGATTGTTTCAGTTTGAGGGGTGACTTCGTCATGCCCCCTGTTCAGGTGAGGCGCTGCTGATACCAGCCTCTTGAAGACTGACGTTCGTTGAGCAGCAATGTCTAATCTGTCAAAGACAGAATTTTGAGCAGGAACGGGAGCCGGAGTGGGAGCCGGAACAGTCAGTCTTGTGAAGACCGACCCTTTGGCAGGAGAAGCCGCCTTGATGACTTCGGGAGCAGGGATGGCTACTCTCTTTGGAATAACCTTTTCTTGAATTGCATGCTTCATTACGGGCCCACAGGAACTTTGGCCCAATCTGGCGAAGACCGAGGCGCTAGAGCTGGACGACCCATTGAGAGGGGCCGTGGTAGTTGCAAGCCTATCAAAGACCGACTTTTTGGGAGCTTGTGGTGTTGGTATAGGAGCGCTGAAGCTCGTTGGCGGGAGCATGGTCCCGAAAAACAATCCAGTGGTGGCCTGAGTGACCTATTCCACCAGCATCGTGAACAGGGAGGCCGCTTAGGGCCCGTAAGCTATGCCTCCAGATGAGGCGGAACGTGAGTTGCAGTTGCAGCTGGAACACTTCATGCAAGTAGATGCCATCGATCCTTCGCTTTTTGCACCAAGCAAAACGCCAAATCTTAGTACTTCGAACCCAAGGGCAACCATTAGCAAACTGCGATTCATTCGCGAACATGACACATGAAGTGTGGAGTGGAAAGAAGAAAATGTCCCACCTGGCGTGCCAGAATCTGTTCCCCGCCGAATGACGCGACGAGACGCGATAAACGTCTTGCCTGAATTTCAGGGCAGATACTAATTGGTGCTATCCGTCCACCTTTCCGAAGATGCCAAGTTGATTTATGGCACCATGTATCGAAGGTTTAAACGGATGCGGCCGATGTAGCAGACTTCGTCAGATTCCCCCTCGTTTGAGGGGGTTTTGATTGTGGGGACGTTCTTCTCTGCAGGCACAAGCCCCTGCAGTTAATTACGCTACCGCATCACAGTAACAACTTTCTCCTTCTCCAGATGGTCACTTCGTGTCGTGTGTGTTTGTTTTGTTTTTGGTTGCCCGTGGATTGTATACGGAGACTAGTTTATGTTGTCTCCCGTAGGGCGTGGACTAGTCCAAATCCGTATCTTCTTAGATTTGGGTTTGGGGGGGTTGGGTTTAAGGATACATTAGCCTCATTTGAGACTAAGATCAACTTAAACGTTTGTTAAGGACACGTTAGTCTCATTTTAGACTAAGATCAACTTAACGGGATCGTTTAGATCCAACAAAAGGGCAATTGGGCTCTATTGTTTAGTTTAGTGACATTGCGGTCGATTAGTTTAAGGACATTGCGGTCCAATATTAGTTTAAGGACATCTCGGTCCATTGTTAGTTTAAAGACATCGCGGTCGAGATTAAGGACATCATAGTCCGTGAGTTTAAGGACCATACAGTCCAATGTTAGTTTAAAGACATCACGGTCGAGGTTAAGGACATCATAGTCCATGAGTTTAAGGACCCCACAGTCCATTGTTAGTTTAAAGACGTCACGGTCGAGGTTAAGGACATCGTAGTCCATGAGTTTAAGGACCCCACAGTCCATAGTTAGTTTAAAGACGTCACGGTCGAGGTTAAGGACATCATAGTCCATGAGTTTAAGGACCCCACAGTCCATAGTTTAGAGACGTCATAGTCTATGAAATCTGTGGTTGTCGGGACCCGTCACCTCTTTGAAGACGTTGAGGAATTACAACGACAAATATCAAAGGAGTGAAGAGATGTACCCTTGAACCGAGGTAGATTAAATGACCTGTAGTCCAATTTGGAACTAAGATCAATTAATTGTATTATGAGCACATTGGCTCAGTTAAGTTTGAATTGAGAACTTATGGCCAACTTGGGCTAAGTCCAATTAAGTTTGAAATATTGGCCCTTTGTTAGACCATTAAACACTTGTCTGGGTTCAGCCCTTCATCACTTAGCAATGCTAGACAAGAGTTTGAGGGCTCTGTTATCATTTTGGTCTTTGACTGAGTATTAAATATTATAGCTCTGAGTTTTTACTCAATTTTGAGATTCAATTGAAGGGGAGGCTTTGCCTCTGGAAAATTAACCAATTTGGTTAAAAATAATGTTAAACACTAGATAACAACAGTGTTAAACACTGGCAATAAAACTCTCAATTAGAGTTAAACACTAGAAATAAGATTCTCAAATTAGTGTTAAAACACTAGAAGACAACAGTGTTAAACACTGGAAATAAAACTCTCAAATTAATGTTAAACACTAAAGAGGAAGGGATCACGTGGGGACACGTGAGGGCGCCCAAAGGTGGGGCCAGATCTCCTTTACTTTATTCTGAGAATAAGTGTTAAACACTTTTGCTCTTTTGGCCATCACGTGTTGGCACGTGATAGATATTTGTGCGCTGATTATTAAAGCTTTTATCAAAGGGTCACGTGGTAACACGTGAGAGCGCCCAAGTTAGAATCTGCCTTTGCTTTTATTCTCGTTGTTTTGGAGGTCATGTGGGAGCACGTGAAGCATTGCCTCAGGGCTTTTTCTTTTCATTTTTGGGGGATCTGTTTAGAGATCACGTGGGGACACGTGATGGAGATCTTTCAAGTCTCTTGTATTTTTAAGAATTAAATTCTTTGTAGGTTTAAACCCTAATTATGTTTTAGGGGAATTAAATTCCCATATATGTGAAAGAATTAAATTCTTATGTAGGGTGAAACCCTAATTTCATTTTAGGAGGAATTAAATTCCTATCAATTTTAGAGAATTAAATTCTCAAGTAGGGTTAAACCCTGGTTTTATCTTGAAGGAATTAAATTCCTGTAAATTTGAGAGAATTAAATTCTCATATAGGGTTAAACCCTAGTTTTATCTTGGAGGAATTAAATTCTTGTGAATTTGGGAGAATTAAATTCTCATATAGGGTTAAACCCTAGTTCTGTCTTGGAGGAATTAAATTCCTGTGAATTTGGGAGAATTAAATTCTCTAAACTCAATTCTCCCTCTAAGTTTTGGATCTGCATGGCAGAATCTCAACCCGATGAGAATTAAATTCTCAACCTATGGGGAGATTTGCTTCTGCAGATCTTCAACCAGAGTAAGAACTAAGTTCTTTTGCAGAAGAGTTAAACTCTTAGACATGAGAATTAAATTCTCTTTTTGAAGTTTTGATCCCTTTCCTCTTTCTCACACTCCTTTCTAGAGAATTAAATTCTCCTTTCTTTTCTCTCTTCTATTTGCCTTTAGAAAATTTCAAGATCCCAAAATTCTATCTCCCAAAAATTCTCTCTCTTTTTTTCTTCTCCTCTTGGCTCCTATTTATAGGAGAGGGAAAAGAATCAATTTGTTTAGTAAATCTTTCATTGGAAGATTTTGTTTGTTTTCATAACTCATATGATCCTTTAGATCACTCAGTGAATTTTATTCACCATTGGATTTTAATCCAAAAGATATTCTATTTGTTATTTTTGGTGAAATTTAGGGAAATCTTTCCTTGTCTAAAAACTTTCCATAAATTGGTGATTTTTAATCACCCTTGGATTTTTTAATCCAACGGTCCCCTATAATCCTTTTTTTGTTTGGAAAGATTTAAAGAAATACTTTTCCAGTTAGGGTCTTCGATTTCCCTTAATTAGAATTTAATTCTATTAATTTATAAGACTTTCAAAGCCTATCACGTGTCAGCACGCGACTCCTCTTCATTCAGAATTTAATTCTGTATTTTAAACTGGGCTAAAGACCATCACGTGTCAGCATGTGACCCTTAGTCACGTGCTCACACATGACCCTTGGTCACGTGTGAGCACGTGACCCTTGGTCACGTGTGAGCACGTGACGCCCACTTGGAGTCTTTCCTTAGCCACTTGTTTTTACTTCTGCTTGCTTAAAATTTTAATTCTGTAAATAAATCACGTGTCAACACGTGACCCTTGGTCACGTGTGAACACGTGATGCCTCATTGAGGAAATTCCTGATTTTTAATCAGGGAACAGATTTCATGACCCGCTGGACGCCGAAAAGCTCCACACCGTGATCCCAGGAAATACTGGGCCATCGCTCCAATACCCGTCGCGCGTTCTCTCCCTCTGAGGAGGTGTCGGTCAGCTCGCCTGCTTCCAGGCATGACCGACGCCCCCATTCTCGCCGGGGGCGTGCGAACGGCAAGTACAGAGACTACTCGAGAAGGGCCTCGCCTGAGGATTTGTGAAATTTGATAGAGCGAAATTAAAGCCGCACCATCGCGCAGACCCGGAGCGGGGGTAGCCACCACTCCGACTGTGCAGAATCCTCGGAGTACCACCACCAACTTGAAGCCCTCGACAGGAAAATAGAAGGCATACGATGGGATGGCCATGCGTTCGGCGAAGTGGCCAGGCACCCCACTGACTCACTAACAAAGCGCTTTACAGAAGATCTGCTGGCCGAGCACGTCTCGTCCAGGAACAAGCCGCCAATAGTGGCCCTCTTCGACGGGAAATCCGACGCGAAGGACCACTTGGACGCATTTACGGCGGGCATGAGCTTCCAAAATAACTCGGACGCTGCTCAATGCTGAGCTTTCCCCACCACCCTAATCCGGGCTGGTTCCGAGGACTCACACCATGCTCCATCTCGACCTTCGCTGAGCTGGCCACCCAATTCCTCGGTCACTTCATCGGGAATCGACGACAAAATAGAACGGTCGGCTACCTATTCACCATCAAGAGCGGAGACAAAGAATCCTTCAAAGGATATGCCACCCGCTTCTACAACGCCCTTCTGGAGATCCCTGAGCACTGCGATGAAACGGTTATCACCGCACTGAGGTCGGGTCTTAGGAACAAAGAGCGGCCCCGCTCTTTTGCATTATCGCAACCTAAGACTATGGCTGTTCATATAGAAAATTGCATTTTAATACCACTCATTCATTATCTATTTTGTTATTTATCGGTGCTATTAACCGGTGTCTGCTCAGTAAATACAGATTACAGGTATTCGTGATAGAATACTGGAAACACACTCAAAATCACGAATATAACGTTTGGGCGCCAACACTGCAAACAGAACAGAAATCCGATCGTGATTCAAAGAGCTCGTTTTTGTAAATAAACAAGTTTTGGTCCAACACATTACAAGTGTGCACAATACTCTTGGTGACTTGGACCATGGTGGGGTTTCCTTGGGACACATGACATGATGAATTGTGCAAGTAGGGAACATGAGCATTAAATGATATAAAATGTGTGATATGATTTGGAGTTAGTTTCCCTCCAAAACCACTGAGTATAACCCGAACTGATATGAAGAAATCAAACAATGCCAGTAGACTTGTGGAGTGCACTAGATATCACCACACCAAAATGGGTCCCACACCTCAACAATTGACCGGCAACATCATCAAAATGACCGGCGGCGCCGGGCCCACCAAGGCGAAATCACTTCATTTTTTGTCGGTTCACTCATTATTGTCCTATCTTCCTGTTTTTATTATTTGTTTGTTTTGATTTTGAGCCTATAAATACTAGATCAATGGGCAAGCTATGATAACTTTTGGCTTTAGTTTTAGTTTAGAAGAATTGTAATTTGTAGATGGTAACTTACTTTTCCTTTGAACTCTTGAGCTCTTACCCTTTATCTTGACCTTGCAACTTCTTCATTGAATTTTCAAGCTTAAAATTTAGATTCTTGAATTCAAGATTAGTTGTATCTTAGTTGAAAATAATAAAAGTTCTCATTGATCATTACATATGTCTTGCTTTCTACAAACATCGAACTTGTGAAATCCTTGCTTTGTTTTAATTTTGCAACCTCTTAAGTGAGCTTACAACCTTAAAATTTGGTATTTCGATTTCACATTGGTACGGGCTTAAAGAACATTTGAAAAAAATTGCACGTTGGATTTATCGGTTCTTAACTTTCTAACCTTGACTTTACTTTTCTTGCAATTTTTGTTATGTGTCTCACTTGTTTCTTTTTTTTATTTTGCTTTGTAAATATGTGTGAGTAATTGGTTTACTTGTTAAGGGTAGAATATGGTTAGTTTGTGTTAGGAGATGTGTTTGCTAAAACCTTAAAAACCTTAACTTTGCAACTGAAACTCCGACCAAACGACTCGCAATTCCGCTCCGTTAGGCACCCTATCCTACCACGATAGCGGTGAATCCTAATCGTGACCGGATTGCGAGTGGTTTACCGAAGGCTAAGGTCAAGAGACAACAACGGAAAGACAAGGGACAAGAAATACAGATTTAGCACACTAACACAAATACCGTATTTCAAGTTCTCTAATCCACATTGTTGCCTATCGCCTTAGTGTTAATATCAGAATTAGGTCTATAAGGAAACGAAAAACATCATCCTAACACAAGCTAACCTATAACTACCCCTAACAAGTTTTTTTATTGAACATATCATAGTTACGACACTTAGTATAAACAACAACTCAAGTTACGGTATTAACTCGTTAAAACAAGCTTAAAAACCTACTATTTCCCTGCGGACGACCCGTACTCATCACGGCTCGCTAGACGCGACACCGTTTTTGATTGCGGTTATTTCAAATTCTTCTTAAAACGATACGCGAAAAGCGTGATAATCAAATGGTGCTGTTACCGGGGAGACGGTAACACTTTTTCACTTGTAGTCTCGGGTTAATTTGTGAATATTTTGTACAAAACTAACTTTCTAACAGATTCAACGGATAAAATACATTCTTTTTAAAGCGACACGAGAACAAAAACCAATGGTGTTCTCTGGATTTGTGTTCTGCTAACACACTGTGTTTTAAAATTAAAATCAAAGTATAAGAGTGAAATACTATTATTACATAGAGGAAACACACAAAATTTGAGCACCAAGGTCATAAATTTGGCCGGCGAAAACTCGATATTACCCGATGTCGCCGGTTCTTTAGTGAGGTTTTGAAAATTGTTTTTTTGTGTTGCCTCTAGTGTTCTGTTAGTACCCCATTTTTATTGTTTGATTTTCTTAATTATTTGTGTTCAGAACTTTGGCTATCTATATCGCTTTCTAGCTCAAATATCCGTATTTTCCTGACATTTACATATTTGTCGGATTGGCAAGCAGTGATCGTGTAGAGCAGGGGGTGTTTTCAAGTATAAGGGGATTGAACACTTAGTGCCAAAGACCCGGGTAGTTTGACCCGCGCAAGCGAACCATTCAAACACTCGGAGGCAATATCAACACGAGTTTCTTAAAACTCAACTCTTTTGGTACGTATTTTTCTAACTTCCTTTTCTCAAAACCCGACGCTCCAATATTCTTATCTTTGCAGGACTCTTTGCAATATCGCCGCAAAAGCCAAAGAGAAACTAACCGTATTTGTTGCAGCGCCACATTTAAAGTAAAAAATGACGATGATTGATTGTTTGATAACAAAACCTTGTTGATTTGCGCATTGCATCATTAATACGGACTTAAGGGGTTATAACACCAACTCAGATTGGGTGGGGATTTCATCACCCTTCCTAAAATCCCGGAAATCACTAATTGCATAAGTGTCACCTCAAGTTTAATAAAAGATATCTAGACTCAGCCAATTGAGTACTTGTCGCGCTCAATAGGACAAAGGAAGATTGTGGGCATTAGGTTGTTTATCTAAACATGACTTTTGTGGTGCCTAAACTAGACAAGTGAGGAGATAAATTTAAAAGGCTCGTATCACGGTGATTCGTGAGCGGAACCCTCCTTACCACACTTGTGCTTACCTGACCACAACTGACTGTGAAAAGGCTATTTGTGGGTCATCTCATAATTTGTCGCTTTGGAACAGTTAGGAGCAGGTCTAGTGGACTTAGAGAACCCTAGTCTAAGTATTGATTGTGCATTTATGACTGTGCATTTTTTATTGTGTTTGTTGAGCTATCATTTCATTTTCACAACTTTACGAAACAAACACAAATTCGCCACTTTTACCACCTTCACCCAATTTTTCTCCATTTACGCTTTCTTACCCTCACATTCTACGCTTTGACCACACTAAACTCGTTTAGTGTATGTCCGCTTGGATTAGGGACCCTAGTGTTCGTTTAGTCCGCGTTTCGTTAGTCGCTACGGACTACGCAATCGACCCCGAAATCAAAACTCCTTCCACGCCTCTTTCACCTTTACCCTTGCCGGTCAACTCCGACGTTGACCGTGATTCTGTCTATACTTCTTCACCTTCACTTTCACCAGGCTCTTCTTCCAAGATGTCGGGATTTCCTCCTAACATCACTTTACCTCCCTCGGGAATTATTCCACCTCCATTACGTGCGAATAACCCGCGATCAACTCTTGTTGAAGCGCCACAGCGAATTGCGCTCTAGGATCGTTTCAATCCTACCCGCGCTGCACTTCCGACTTGTCTTTCACTTCCACCGGCTAATGGGGATAATTTCGAAATTATGCCCCACTTCATCAACATGTTGCCTAAATTTCACGGGCTTGAATCCGAAGATGCCTATATCTTCATCAATAAATTCCAGAACGTTTGTGCGGTGATGAAGAAAACCCAACTGTCTGATGATGCTATACGGCTACGAGTTATTCCTTTCACTTTATGCGACCTTGCTGAAAAGTGGCTGTATAGCACCGCATCTCATTCGATAACCAGTTAGGATGAGTTTGTGAAAGAGTTTCTAAAAAAATTCTACCCAAATCATAAGACCGCATGGATCCGAAACGAAATAAACCAATTCACCCAGCTTCTAATCGAACCTTGTTGGAAGTGCTTTGACCGGTACAAGGGCCTCCTTGTTCAGTGTCCTCATCACGGTATAGAGAAATGGCAACTTTGCCAAACTTTATACGAGGGCCTGAATCCAGCAACCAGACAGTTGATGGAGGCCATCGGTCAGGGCCACTTCCTGTCCAAATCTGACGAGGAAGCTTGGCAATTCTTTGACGATCTTGCGGAGCAAACGCTGCAGTGGGAGAGTACCCGACCGAACACCTCAACTTCTTCTTCTTCTTTCTTCAGGTCTCTCTAGGACAGGAGTTCATCAACTCGACATCTCAATTGCAATGAAGGCCGAGATGGCTGCAATCACGCGAAAATTGGAAGTAATTGAGAGAAAATTCTCATCTCCTTCTCCTGCCCCGGCTCTTCCCCCTCGTACCATTTGCGCTTGTTGTTCGGATCCATCTCATTTGACTGAAGAGTGTCCTTACAATCCACCATCTCAAGGACGGGATCAGGTTAATGCTGCATTCAGCAAAGACCAAGAAACGATCCATACTCTTCCACATACAATCCCGGTTGGAGAAACCATCCCAATTTCGCCTGGAATCAGAACCAGCATCAATTCCAAGGCCACAACATCTTCCAAAGGCCTCCTCCTCCTCAACAACAAGCTCAACAACAATTTCAGCAGTCTTTCCAATCCCAACCTTTTCAGAATCCGACGAACAACTTTGCACCCTGCAACAATTCTTTTCCTCAAAATAAATTTGTTCCGTCAAATAACGATAATGTTTCCTCGCTAGAATGGGGTCTAGAGGCTTTTGTAAAGCAATCGACTCAATCCACTGCCAACATCCAGTCTTCTATTCAGTCTCTGGTGCAACACACCGCTGCACACGGGCAAAGCATCAAGACCATTGAAGCCCAGATTGCACAGCTGAACACGGCTTTAAGTGAGTGAGAGAAAGGAAGGCTTTCATCTCATCCACTCCCAAATCCTGGTCACCCACATAATGTACATGTTGCTCTTGAACAACAGAACCATAATGTGAGTTCCGTGACTACGTTGAGATCTGAAAGAATGTTGAACAACAACATTGGTACACGAATTGATGATGACGACACCACGACCGTTTCTTCTACTCCTGCTTCTTCTTCTGAGCCTATTCTCCATTCTTCAAAAGGATCTTCTTCTTTAATCGTTGCTTCGAACGGATCCACATCTCACTCCACTTAAATTCTAGTTTTGGGATCCGTTCCAACTCCATAATCTCCTCCACAAGTATTGGACTCAACCAATTTAAAAAATGTTCCATTTCCAAACCGGTTGAGGTCTAATAAACAAAATCCACAAATGGAGAAGATTCTGGAGTTGTTCAAACAGGTTAACATCAACATTCCCCTCTTAGATGCAATCCAACAAGTCCCCTCCTATGCAAAAATCTTGAAAGACTTGTGCACCAAGAAGAGAAAATCTCAGGTACCAAAAAAGGTTTTCCTAGCTAGTAATGTGAGTGATGCTCTTACCCAAGATTTACCATAAAAACGGAAGAACCCTGGCTGTCCTACGATTTCTATAAGCATTGGGGATAAGAACATCAACCGCACTCTTTTGGATCTTGGTGCCAGTGTTAACCTGCTTTCTTATTCTGTATATGAGCAACTAGGTGTAGGAGAACTGAAACCTACACATTGTACTTTTCAAATGGCCAACCGATCTATCACCCATCCTTGGGGTGATATAGAGGATGTGTTAATTAAGGTTGGGGACTTCATATTCCCCGTTGACTTCATTGTTTTAGATACACAACCTGTACCTAACCCCCGGAATCAAATTCCGGTTATACTCGGTCGCCCATTCTTTGCAACCTCAATTGCTGTGATCAATTGTCGAAATGGTTCCATAAACCTATCTTTTGGCAACATGACAATTGAACTCAACATTTTTAGATTAGGGAATCAGCCACCCGAACCAAGTGCTCATATACTAGATGTTTGTTCCATTCAGGAGATCACTCCCGAGGACTGTGAATTTGAGGAATTCTTATTTGATCATAGTAATCTTGATGCCACTAGTGTGTTCCTGTTTGAACCTGCTGCTTCCACTTCCAACAATGATTACGAGTGCTTTACGTTTTCGAACGATCTTGGCTTGTCACCACCCGAGTTTGAATCTTTTGAATTTTCGGATGCGTCGGTTGAACCATCCGACTCGGTCGCATACACTCACTTTGAGCCCCTGTTGGAGCCTTTTGAGTTCGAGACATTTTCTCCAATCTTTCCTTCAGTCATTTCACCTCCTATGCTCGAACTCAAGCCTCTACCGTCTCACCTCAAGTATGCTTACTTAGGTGAAAACGAGACCCTCCCAGTCATCATCTCGGCTTCTCTAGCTCTGGAGCAAGAGAAAGCCCTTCTCACGGTCTTGCAATCTAATTAGCAAGCATTCGACTGGACGATGGCGGACATCAAGGGGATTAGTCCCCTAATCGTTGAACATCACATTCATATAATGAATGATGCCAAACCAGCTAGGGATCCACAGAGGAAATTAAATCCAGTCATGAAGGAGGCTGTGAAAAAGGAGATCGTCAAATGTCTGGATAGTGGCATCATTTACCCTATTTCAGACAGCCAATGGGTTGGTCCTATACACGTTGTCCCTAAGAAGTCGGACATTACTGCCATCACAAACTAGGCGAATGAGTTGATCCCTACTCGCACCCAAACCGGGTGGCGAGTGTGCATTGATTATCGGAAACTCAACACCGCAACGCGGAAAGATCATTTTCCGCTGCCTTTCATTGACCAAATGCTCGAACGATTAGTGGGACATGAGTATTACTGTTTTCTGGATGGTTACTCAGGCTACAACTAGATTCTCATCGCTGAGAAAGACTAGGACAAAACCACTTTCACTTGTCCTTTCGGCACGCTCGCATATCGCCGCATTCCTTTTGGGCTATGCAATGCTCCCGCTATCTTTCAGCGGTATATGATGGGAATTTTCTCTAACATGGTTGAGAAATTTTTGGAGATATTCATGTATGATTTCTCCATCTTTGGCGATTCTTTCGATGAGTGTCTGCAATATCTTGACGCTGTCCATACTCGATGTAAGGATAAAAATCTCACTTTAAACTGGGAAAAATGCCACCTCATAGTGCACGAAGGTATTGTCCTAGGACATATCATTTCGCAAAATGTCATTGAGGTTGACAAAGCAAAGATTAATGTCATTTCCAACCTCCCTCCTCCCAAATGCGTCAGAGATATCCGATCCTTCGTTGGCCATGCCGGTTTTTACAGCCGGTTTATCAAGGACTTTAGTAAGATTGTTAGACCCTTAACTTTTCTTCTGGCCAAGGATACCACGTTCAACTTTGACTCAAGCTGTTTGATTGCTTTTGAATCCTTGAGAAGCTCGCTAACCACTGCTCCCATTCTTTCTTCACCCGACTGGACGCATCCTTTCGAGATTATGTGTGATGCATCCTACTTTAGTATCGGTGCGGTCTTAGGACAACACATCGATAAGATGCCGCACGTAATCTACTACGCGAGCCGGACCCTGAATGACGCCCAAATGAATTACACAACAACCGAGAAAGAGTTCTTGGCTGTTGTGTTTGCTTTAGAGAAATTCAGGCCCTATCTGATCGGCTCCCCAGTCATTGTCTACACCGATCATTCCGCTCTAAGACATCTTTTTACGAAAAAGGATACAAAATCTCGACTAATACGTTGGATCCTCTTACTTCAAGAGTTTGACCTCATCATTAAGGACAAAAGAGGATGTGAAAACATAGTAGACGGTCATCTTTCACGACTTCCTTCTTCGCCGACGCTCCCTCTTCCAATCAACGATACTTTCCCTGATGAACAACTCTTGACAATATCTTGCGAACCCTGGTTCGTAGATATTGTGAACTACTTGGCGACTGGACTCATACCTAATGATTGGTCGAGTCAGGACAGACTTAGATTTTTATCCCATGTAAAACACTTTTGCTGGGACAAACCCTACCTGTTCAAGTATTTTCCAGACCAAATCATCCGCCGGTGTGTTCCGGAAAATGAATTCAAGAGTGTGTTGTCTTTTTGCCACGATCAAGCATGTGGCGGGCACTTTGGCCCAAGAAAGACAGCCGAGAAAGTCTTGCAATGTGGCTTTTACTGGCCAAAACTTTTCAAAAATGCACATGAATACTGCAAGACTTGCTCCCGGTGCCAACATTTGGGCCGGATTTCCAGGCAAATGAGATGTCGCTCCAACCAATCTTGGTTGTTGAGATGTTCGATATTTGGGGGATAGATTTCATGGTCCCATTTCTCAACTCTTTTGGGAACTGTACATTCTCTTAGTTGTTGATTATGTCTCCAAATGGGTTGAGGCAGTGCCAAGCCGGACTAACGACAACAAGGTTGTCGTTAAATTCCTGAAAGAAAATATCTTTTCCCGGTTTGGGCACCATCGCGCTATCATTAGCAACAATGGGACACATTTCTGCAATAGGTCTTTCGAGGTATTGATGCAGAAATACTCGATTAATCATAAGCTATCCATGCCCTACCACCCCCAAACATGTGGGCAAGCTGAAGTTTCAAATCGGCAGATCAAGCAGATATCGGAGAAAACGATTTCGAGGAACCGTAAAGATCGGTCTGTGAAATTAACTGATGCCTTTTGGGCATTTCAAACTGCATATAAGACTGATCTTGGCATGTCTCCCTATCGGCTTGTGTACGGAATGGCTTGCTACCTCCCTATGGAAATCGAACATCGTGCTATTTGGGCGATCAAAGAGCTGAATCTCAATCTTAAAGATGCGGGAAGCTATCGGAAGCTGCAACTTAACGAACTGAACGAGTTTCGGGATGAGGCTTACGACAACGCGGTTGTTATAAAGAACCGAACGAAGGTGTTTCATGATAAACACCTTACGCGCAAAATCTTCACGCCTAGACAACAGGTACTTCTTTATGACACCCGACTCCATTTCCATCTCGGTAAACTTCGATCTCGCTGGAAGGGACCTTTTCTTGTGCGGTGTGTGTACCCGCACGGTGCAGTGGATTTGGAGAATCCAAAGGACGGTTCGTTCTTCAAAGTAAGTGGAAACAGATTGAAACCGTTCCTTAGCGCAGAACCATCAGAGGAGCTCTTGATATTGCAGGAGCCGGTTTACCCTGCATAATCTTCCTCTGTTTACCACCAAACTTCGGTTATTCAGCCATAAACAGTAGAGACACTGTTTCAAATAAGTTTGGGGGTATGTATATACTTTTCTTGGTATATATATATGGATATTCTTGTCCTGCTCATATCCATTTTTCTTTTTGACGAGCAATCTTGTCTGGTGATGCTCAGTCAATTGTTCATTACAAAAAAACGGAACCGACGATTTTGACCCTTCAACAATTTTGCCCTCTTGATGTACAATGACAATGATGGCACTGTCCAGTTTAAGTTTGGGGGTGTGCTCGGTAAGCTTTCTCCCTTCGCATTCATTTGTATATTCTGCATTTGCATACATATTCAAAAACCCATAAAAATCAGAATTTTTTTTAAAAACATAAAAACTTTGTCGTCAAGTTAGTTAGTGTGAGAACTTAGATTCGATATTTTGACGGTTTAGTTTGAAAAGATAGGAACAACTAAATCCTATTTTTAGATTTTGAAAACCTGAAAGATAACCCTCCTTTGAGTTTAACTGTAGCTAATATGCGTCTCTACATCACACTACACGTGTCGTGAGTTTTGAAAATTAGATGACAAGTCTAATATGTTTGAAAACTTTTAAATTGATTTTTTGAGGATCAAATAGGTTTGTTATGAAATAAGTAATATCAAGAATAGTTTCAAAAGTGAAGTGGATATGAAGGGATATTATAGATGCCTTAATAGGAACTAATTCTGAAGAATAACCCATCTGGAACTTGATTAGAGTGATTACACACTGTTTCCCCCAATAGGAGAGCAAGGCTCTGTTCAAAATTTCAACTGAGGTAGCGCCTCATGTGCAAAGCACGAGAGCGCCATCGCCCAGAGTTAAAAATTCCGAGGCAGCACCAAGAGTTAAAAAACTCTGAGGCAGCGCCTCACATGTAAACCACGAGAGCGCCAGTGCCAGAACTAAAAGTTCTCCACCCTTGGATCAAAGATCCAACGGAGATGATAAATCATCAGAGCACAAAATTAAATTCTGATTGAGGAAATACTCCTTGAGTCTTTCTAAACAAGAAAGATTGTGCTCTGTAAATCAGAGCACCGTTGGATCAAAGATCCAATGGTGATTAAAAATCACCAAGGTACAGAATTAAATTCTGATTGAGGAAATACTTCTCAAATCTTTTTAAATAAGAAAGATTGTTTTCTGTAAATCAGATCACCGTTGGATCAAAGATCCAATGATGATTAAAAATCACCAAGATACAGAATTAAATTCTGATTTAGGAAATAGTCCTCAAAACTTTCTAAATAAGAAAGATTGTGCTCTGTAAATCAGAGCACCGTTGGATCAAAAATCCAATGGTGATTAAAAATCATCAAGATACAGAATAAGTTCTGTATGGGAAAATATTTTCCCAATCTTGTTAAAAACAAGAAAAATGTCTTCTGTAAAACAGAAGTTCTTGGATCAAAGATCCGACGGTGGATAAATTTCTCTAAATCAATTAAGAAATCTCCCAATGAGAGATTTCCTTAACTGAATCAATAAATCAGCCTCCCCTGTATAAAGGACCCAAGACTTCAAATCTTGTACAGAGGAACCCCCCATAAACTTCAAACTTTAAGACGAGAACGATTTCTCCTCAAGGTAAATAAAAAGAAGAGAGATCATAGCATCTCCTCCATATCTAAGAGTTTAACTCTCACATCAGAAGAACTTAGTTCTTTTTCCAGATCACAGATCTATAAGACAAAGTCTTTCATAAAAGTAAGAGAGATCATAGCATCTCCTCCATATTTAAGAGTTTAACTCTCACATCAGAAGAACTTAGTTCTTTTTCCAGATCTCAGATATATAAGACGAAGTCTTTCATAAGTGAGAATCAAATTCTAAAAGAATTGAATTGGGCAGAACAAAAACTCAGTGCTTAGCACTCAAAGTCTGGAGCTCAGCGCTGAGCGCTCCGCGTGCTCCTTATGTGGGCGCTATTTAATAATAAGCGCTTAACACTCAAAGTCTGGCGCTCAGCTCCGAGCGCTCCACATGCTCCTCACGTGGGCGATTTTTAATAATAAGCGCAAAGCACCCAAAATCTGATGCTCAGCGCCGAGCGCTCCACGCGCTCCTCACGTGGGCGCTATTTAATAATAAGCGCTTAGCACTCAAAGTCTGGCGCTCAGCGCCAAGCGCTCCATGGGCTCCTCACATGGACGCTATTTAATAAAAAACGCTTAGCACTCAAAGTCTGGCGCTCAGCGCCAAACGCTTCACGTGCTCCTCACATGGGCGCTATTTAATAAAAAAGTGCTTGGCATTCAAAGTTGGCGCTTAGCGTCGAGCGCCTCACGTGCTCTGTACGTGGGCGCCATAAATTGCTTAACACTCCATATAAAAGAATATGAATAAAACAAGAAGATAAAGGGGTGTCAGAACCCAAATCAATGCTTAACAGTGCTGATACAAAAAGAGATCAAGCCCAAATAAGTAATAAAGTAGGCTAAGCCCAAGGTAGGCCAAACCCCAAATCAACCGAGCCCATAGGTCTTCTTCTAAATTGGCCTTAGTGCCAAACGGGACTACCAAGTCCCTGATGAACATTCTTTGGTTCAAGGGTACATCTCTCCATACCTTTGATACATGTCGTTGTAATTCTTCAATGTCTTCAGAGAGGTGAAGGGTCCCAATAACCAAGACACTTGGTGCACCCCTAAACCAATGAGCCGAAACTCTATGGACTATGATGTCCTTAAACCCAATGGACCGCAACGTCCCTAAACTAAACTCTATTGACTATGATGTCTTTAAACATGGACTATGATGTCCTTAAACCCAATGGACTGCATCGTCCCTAAACTAAACTTCAGGGACTAAGATGTCCTTAAACCCAATGGACCGCAACGTCCCTAAACTGAACTCTATAGACCATGCTGTCCTTAAACATGGATTATGATGTCCTTAAACCCAATGGACCGCAACGCCCCTAAACTAAACTCTATGGACTATGATGTCCTTAAGCCCAATGGACCGCAACGTCCCTAAACTAAACTCCATGGACTATGATGTTCTTAAACATGGACTATGATATCCTTAAACCCAATGGACCGTAATGTCCTTAAACTAAAACGATAGAGCCCAAATGCTCTTTCGTTGGATCAAAAATGATCCTGAACCCCCGTTAAGTAGATCTTAGTCTAAAACTTAGACTAACGTATCCTTAACAAACATTTAAATTGATCTTAATTTCAAACGAGGTTAACGATCCTTAAATCAACCAAACCCAAATCTAAGAAAATACGGATTTGGACTAATCCCCGCCCTACGGGCGACAACGCAAATTAGTCTCCGTATACAATTTACGGGCAACCTAAAACAAAACAAACACACACGACACGAAGTGAACATCTGGAGAAGGAGAAAGTGATTATCGCTACGTGGTAACGTAATTAACTGTAGGGGATTGCGCCTGCAGGGAAGAACGTCCCCACAATAAAAAAAAAACCCCTCATAACGAGGAGGAATTTGACGAAATCTGCTACAACGGCCGCATCTATTTAAACCATCGATACATGGTGCCATAAATCAACTTGGAATCTTCGAAGAGGTAGACAGATAAAACCAAATAGCATCTGCCCACCAAAATTCAGGCCAGACGTCCCAAACGTCCCGGTCGTGGTTTCCGGCGGTAAACAGATTCTGGCACGCCCGGTGGGACCTTTTCCTCTTTCCACTCCACACTTTGTGTGTCGTGTTCGCGAACGAATCACGGTTTAATATGGTTGCCCTTGGATCCGAGGTACTAAGATTTGGTGTCTTGCTCCCGTGCAGAGAAAAGAAGATCAATGGCTTCCAGCTGCACCAACTGCAACAACAACTCCCGCTCCGTCCCGTCTGGAGGAGTGACTTACGGGCCCCAAGCGGCCTCTATCTACGCAATGTCGGTGGAACAGGTGACACAGGCCACCACTGGATTTTTCTTCGGGACCATGATCCCCCAATGAGCTTCAACACCCTAGTACCATCACAGGAAGCTCCGAAGAAGTCGGTCTTCGATCGGCTTGCAACTACCACGGCCCCTCTCAACGGGTCGTCCAAATCCACTGCCTCAGTCTTCGACAGGCTGAGCCTAAGCTCAAATGGGCCCGCAAAGAGGCTCGCAATACCGGATAAGGCTACCCCAACTCTAGCTGCAGGTGAAGTCGTCCAAACTACTTCACCTACTCGAAAGTCGGCTTTCGACAGGTTGACCATTCCTTCCCAGTAGATGTCAGTCTTTGACAGGCTGGCGCCAATAACAGCCTCTCCTCAAAGCAGGGGGCATGCCGAAGCTATTCCCACGATAGAGGTGATACCGGCTACACGACATGCTCGACGTCGTCACTGGCGCCGAGTGAGGAAAGCTGGGGGCAATTCCCCTTCTGGACTGACCCCACCAGCTCCAATGGTAGAAGTTGATGCTGCTGTTCCAACTGGGAACAACTTTGAGCCGCTCAGGAGGGTGCGCAAGAATTCTCCAATTGCCGTACTAAAAAGGTCTCCTCCGCCTGCTGAAAACATCACAAAGGCGAAGCCGGAGCATCCCCCTCAGCGGCTATCCTAAAAAGTCCACAGGGTCTGGCGAAGAGTCCAAGACTCTGTAATCGACGAAGACTACTCCCGCCGATCGAAGAAAATGAAGGTTCGGCAAGAAGAAGACCATCCCGTCACTATGCTACATAAGGCGTCGTCTGTAAGGGTGCATGTTGCAGCCCCCTCAACTTTGACCATTCATAAAAAGAGAAGATCGGAGAAGATCCCTATGTCTGCGAAAAATCTCAAGGGCACTGAACCTAAACGCCCCAAGTCTGGGGGCATGGTAGTGCACACCGTCTACATGGCTTCCGGCAAAGAGGAAAGCCGTGCTTCTGGGGGTCATCGACCACTTACGCGGTCCGTAACAAAGGCTCAGGAGCAACAACAGAAACTCCAGGAGATGCTGGCGAAGATGGTCGCACTCACTGGGCAGAAGGAAAGCCCGGAAGTATCATCGGATCAACGCCAGGAGCAGGAAACCGACGCCGAGTTCCTCCGAAGAATGCTCGAAAAGAAGGATAAAGAAGCCGCGGAACAAGCGGCTAATATAAAACAGATGGCGCTCTTGTTCCAAGATATGGTGGGGATGATGATCCAGTTGGACCCTCCTGCCGAAAATCCCCCAATAATCATTGAAGACGACAGAGGGAAGACATCAAATCCTCTTCCAGCTCTATCAACAGCCAGGGAGGAGACGATCTCGAAAGCTGCGCTTGATGACTACACAGCTCAACAAATATGAGCTCATCAGGCAAGCAAAGTCGCTGGCCAAGTCGTCAGAACTTGGCGACCCTATCTAAGCTGGTACGATCAAATTAAGTATCCTCCGGGATATACGATCCCTAAATTTCACGTGTATAAGGGGACAGGCAACCCCCATCAACACGTCGCTTAGTTCAGGGCTCTGTGCGGCAATACCGGAGGCGACGACAAATTACTACTTCGCCAGTTCGTCGACAGTTTAGCGGAGATAGCTTTTGAATGGTACTCGGAGCTTCCGAATGACTCCATCAAAACGTTTACAGAAATGGAGCTACTATTCACCCAGCGTTTTGCAAGCGCCAGCGAACGCACCCCAATCACGGCGTTTATCAATGCCAGAGTGAAACCAGGAAAGACTTGGGTTCAGTATGCAATTCGGTGGCGGAACCTATGGTCGAGATGTGAACAATGCATAGAAGAAGCTCCTGCTGTGGGCATGTTCATAGGGACCCTTGATCCGCAGGTGGCTATATCCCAGTTTATGATGTTTTTCAAGCCGACCACTTTCCAAGCCTTGATCGACAAGCTGGCCTAAATGGACCAGATGGGCCATAGACCGCCCTCCTCGAAAATGGAGCTTCGAAATGAAAGGGGAAAAGGGAAAGCGACCTTCATCGCCAACGCTCAGCAACAACCGAGTGATCCGAAACCAGTTGCTCGCCAAAACGATAAACAGCGAACATTCGGAGAAAAGCTGAGACGTCTTTAGTCATTCCCTCAGGATAAAACAAGAAGACTGTTCGAACTGGCAGTGCGCAACAGGCTTATCACTCTACTAGATCCGAGACACCCACTACAACCGGGTGACGTCAACAATCCTAATTACTGCCCCTACCAACAAATAGTGGGCCACCCAATCGAAGATTGCTTCGTCTTCAAAAACTGGATTGAGGACCAATACCAACAAAGCAAATTCGCGCTGTCTAAAAACTGGAGGGTAAACCCACCACAACTGCACGCTCCTAAAAAGGTGGACACGCCGGGGGCGTCATGCTCATTTATAGAGGAAACTCCATGGGAAGTTGTTCTTTCAGACAAGACTAAGAGAATACTCAAGGATCTTCAAGCATGTCCGGCAATCAGATGGAAAAGCTCGCTGGAGCCAGAGATCATTGAGGGAATGCTGAAACAGTGCCCAACACCGAGAGTTGGTAGCAATGGGAAAAATACCCGGGCCCAGCCGTCGAAGTCTTCGAAGAAGAAGTAGAAGACCAAAAAGCCCGCGCAGTCTGACGACAAACGCACGGACCTGCAAAAGCATATTGACGTGCTGGAAGAATATAACCAGAAGGCGTGAACCCCGGTCACACTCCAAGAGTTTCTCAGCCATATCCTTGAGAGCGGAGATAATGACAATGATGAAGAAAATGACTCGTCAGAAGAACCCGAGGATTATGTGGCAAGTTGTCACATGATCTCTCATTCACCAATAAAGGACGAAGAAGCCCACTCGGCATCATAAGATAATATAGAGGAGCTGGGGGCAGGATCGGTGTCAAAATCCTTGGAACCGTCGGACGAGATGATTGACATGTTGCTGAATGAAGCCTGTCAGAAGAGCAAAGCTGATCAAGAGCGTGAAATGGCCATATTCGAAAGGGCCAGGCGTCGGCATCAAGTTAAAGTGGTCATGGTAGGGATAAGTCATAAAGCACTCCAACCAGATCGAAGCACGCCCGCGGCAGACAAAAGCATGCTTAAGACAAGGAAATGATTCGCTAAAGCCCTGTCAGTGGGAATGAAGCTACCACCTTTCAAAGGAGATACTCCTGGCGGTATGTACCTTGACGAAGAGGACGTTCATCCGAGCTATTGCTTGTACCATCAGAAGGTTACTCATCCCACTGAAGAATGCAATGCCTTCAAGAAATGGTGGCAGGGATACGTTGCTCATCGACAACATTTCAAGCGGATGAAGCACAAAACTCGGCGGGAGCAGAGAAATACGACGGATGAGCGCAAAAGAACTGCCGACAACTGTCACATGGTTGATACCAAGAGATCTCAAGTTCTCATCTTCGGAAGCGATTCTGATGAAGAAATAGCCCTCGGCCCTCTCTTCAAAGAATCCACCTCAGGAAAAGAGGAAGAGATGAAGAACTATGAGAATATTCAGCTGCGCAACCGTACGTTGCCCGAAAAGAATCTTGGACCTACAAACAAGGGATCGAACAAAAAAGATAAGGGGAAGGAAAAAGTCCCTGAGGATATCACCCTCGATGATCGAGTCATCGAAGAGCTCACAGCCAAGGACCCGCTCAAGAAGAACAAGGTGGATTACAATGTCCTGGCACATCTTAGAAAGATACCCTCACAATTGAGTATCTTGGATGTCCTTCTCCTGTCTAAAGAGGCATGAGATTCCCTGATCAGGGCATTACAAGAGCCTGAGCTATTCCAAGTTTTCCTTGCCGAAGAAAAGATGAAGGACGAGCTGGAAGAAGTGCACACAGTTGACATCACTTTCGGCGACGAAGATCTCCACCTCGGAACGTGCGAGCACAACCGTCCCCTGTATGTCACCGGGTACTGCCATGACATCAAGATAGGGAAGATTTTAGTTGACAACGGGTCTTCTATCAACTTCCTAAACATGAGGATGTTAAAAGAAATCAGCATGAGCGTTCAACACCTCGCTCGAGATAAAATCACCATCTCCGGGTTTGACTCCCAGTCATCACGGACGCTTGGGTCTATAATACTGACGTTAAGCTTTGGGTTGCTCGTCACTAACATCAAATTTCATGTCATTGACGCCAAGACCTGCTACAACGCTTTACTCGGCAGGCCTTGGTCACACGAGTACAACATCATCCCTTCTATACAACATCAGTGTATGAAGTATTTCAAAGATGGTGTCGAGTACATCGTGATGGGGGAACTAAACCCATTCTCCGTAAATGAAGTCCACAAATACGAAGATGCCAAGTACTTCCTACAAGACTTCGAAGACACGGAAAGATGCCATAAACCGGAGAATAAGCAAAAATCCATCACTACTATTCCGGTCTTCGGGAGCGATACCGAGGAGGAAGAAGAGACTATTTGGGGCTGCCCCAATGCAACAGGCCGGGACCATCGACCCCTACTCTGGTCTTTAGCAGTGACTCTGAAGATGAAGTCAACGCAGTGTTTTCAATCCGTCCATCAATGCAGGCCCTCACTGGAGGTGATCAGAGTCTGCAGATCGCCATGGTTTCGTGGCAGCACTACAGAGAGTTTGATGCGCTTGAGACATATAGTGTGCAAGAGCTACAGACATTCTACGTCCCTTCCAGACGAAGAGGTGAAAAGGCGATCCTATTCTATCGATCCACGGAAGCCAAAGTCGAGAGAGAAATCTGGCGTGGTTCCGAACCTGCGCTTGACAGGCTCCAACCAATCCGTCTGCCCAGATAGTACGCAGAGGGATTGAAGAGGTTATTGAGATGCCAAGGCGTGCCTTTTAAGCAAACCATGCGATAGGCTCAGTTCTACAACAAGATTTGGAACGTCCCCGGAACTCAGCAAAAATTGCCCAGCGGAAAAATGGAAACGATCAGGCTTGGATATGTCCAGTCCAAGAAACGAGAGCAATTCCATGGCTGCCATATCATAATAACCTCGATGAAGAACGGGGTGCTCTTTTAATAGACGTTGAAGCTGAACCAGAACGAGGTCCTGTCATAAGAATGCCGAGTCCATCGTTTGAAGAACAGATGGACAAGCTAATAAGGGAAGCGAGTCAAAAAGTTTGGAATGACTACAGCCGCGAAATGACCATTTACGAGAAAGCCAAGACGCAACGCCTCCTTCAGCAGGATACAGAGGATGACAATTCCCTTCACCGTCAGTCCGTCATGCATTCCCAAGATAAGAAAAAGGTCCGACGCAGAGGCATAAACAAGTTAAATAACGGAAAAAATGTTCGGCAACGGCAAAACGGATCCAAAAGGCCACGCGATCGAGAAAAGGTCAGCCGGAATCCATCTCTTATGAAAAAGATGGGTCGAGCATATTCTTTCCCTCGAGATAAGACAAGGAGAATCTTTGACCTTGTCATGAAATATCAAATGATGACACTCCCGGATTATTACTGGGAGTAGTATGTGCCGCCAGGTTAAGGCCATGATACAAATGAGGTTCATCACCAGGGTTATTGCTCCAATCACCGAGCGATAGGACATCCTCTTGAAGACTGCTTCACCTTCAAAAACTGGGTCAAAAACCAATATCAACCTGGCAGATTCACTCTATCCAACAATTGGAGGGTAGCCCCACCACAAAAGCATGTGCCAAAGGCGACGTATATAGCGAAAGTAGAACCGGATCAACATCGGTCTTGGAAACGATCCCGTACCTGTCACGTGATAACGCTGTCGGAAAAAGGAGTGTACGAGGATATGGATGACCTCTCCTGGTGCTTCGAAAACAAGGATGAAGAGGAGTTGATCTCAGAATTTCCACTGGCGCCAAAAGACTTGGAAGATGGAATATATACTACTGCGGACAACCTAAGGAAAATCGACTTGGGGACGGCAAACGACCCGCGGCCTACGTTCGTCAGTGAGATGCTGTCGAAAGAACAGGTGGCTACGCTAAAAGACGTGCTCATGCAGTATAAAGACTACTGCTCATGGAACTATTCCGAGATGCCGGGGCTAGATCCAGAAATAGTTGTGCATAAATTGGCGATATCTCCGGACGTCAAGCCAGTCAAATAAGCACCAAGAAGAATGCGGCTCGAACTTGAGATGAGTATCAACGCCGAAGTCAAGAAGCTAATCGACTCTGGCTTCATCCAAGAAGTTCAATACCCCGACTGGATCGCCAACATTGTCCCAGTGATGAATAAAAATGGGATGGTGCGCATCTGCGTGGATTTCCGAGACCTCAACAAAACTTGCCCGAATGATGATTTTCCCGTACCGGTCACCGAGTAGATGATAGATAACACATCCACTCACGAAGTCTTCTTCTTCATGGACGGATCATCGGGGTACAATTAAATAAAATGCATCCCGAAGACTAGAAGCATACCGCTTTCTGGACTCCTCTGGGCATATTCTGCTACAAAGTGATGCCTTTCGGTCTAAAGAACGCCGGCGCTACCTACCAGAGAGCCATGATGAAGATTTTCGATGACCTCATCCATGAAATCGTCAAATTCTATATCGATGACCTCGTAGTGAAAAGCAAATCATACGAGGAACACTGGAAGCATTTGAAAATAGTGTTCCAACGTCTTCGTAAGTATTACCTGAAGATGAACCCTCTGAAATGCGCATTTGGAGTTTCCTCAGACAAGTTCCTAGTATTCATCATACGACACCGGGGCATCGAAATAGATCCATCGAAGATCAAGGCAATTATGGAAATGCCCAATCCAAAAACTTTAAAATAATTGCGGTCTCTACAAGGGAAGCTCGCGTATATCCGATGATTCATAGCCAACCTCTCCGGAAAATGCCGTCCCTACAGTCACCTGATGAAGAAAGGAACCCCGTTCGTTTGGGTTCGTAAATTCCAGAGTGCACTGGACGAAATCAAGCAATACCTGCAGAATCCGTCGGTACTGACCGCTCCAATCAAGGGAAAGCCCCTCATCCCGTACACAACAGCCCTTGAAGGTTCTTTAGGCGCGCTATGGGCACAGAAGAACGATCAAGGGAAGGAAATAGCACTCTACTATTTGAGTCGAGTTCTCCTGGGGGCAGAAAACAACTACTCCCCTATCGAAAAACACTGCCTGACATTAATCTTCGCGATAGCTAAGCTCAGACATTATGCTTTGGCGCACGAGATCCATCTCATATCAAAAGTGGATCCTCTTAAGTATTTGATGTCAAGAGCCATATTAACGAGACGGCTCGCTAATGGGCCCTCCTCTTGATGGAGTTTTCGATAATCTATCGACCCCTCAAGGCAGTGAAAGGCCAGGCTATCGCCGACTTCTTCGCTGAGCATCCGATACCTGGCGATTCACCTTTAAATTACGAACTGCCTGACGAACACGCGTTTGTTTCCCCCAATCAGAGAAAATCTCTGTTCAAATTTTGAAATTTGAAATGAGGCAGCGCTCACATGCAAAGAACAGGAGCGCTAGCGCCAAGAGCGCCTGCGCCAAGAGCGCCAGTGCTAAGAGTCAAAGACTCTGAGGCAGCGCTCACGTGCAAAGCACGAGAGCGCTGGCGTTAGATGCGCCAGCGCTAAGAGTCAAAAACGCTGATGCAGCGCTCACGTGCAAAGCACGAGAGCGCTAGCACTAAATGCGCAAAGCGCTAAGAGTCAAAGACTCTGAGGCAGCGCTCACGTGCAAAGTACGAGAGCGCTAGCGCTAAGTGTACTAGCACTAAGAGTCAAAGACTCTGATGCAGCGCTCACGTGCAAAGCACGAGAGCGCTAGAGCCAAGTGCGCCAGCGCTAAGAGTCAAAGACTCTGAGGCAGCGCTCACGTGCAAAGCACGAGAGCGCTAGCGCCAAGTGCACCAGCACCAAGAGTCAAAGACTCTGATGCAACGCTCACGTGCAAAGTAAGAGAGCGCTAGCGCTGGAACTAAATGTTCTCCACCCTTGGATCAAAGATCCAACAAAGATGACTAAAAATCATCAGATTACCTCCGAAAATTAGAGCACCGTTGGATCAAAGATCCAATGGTGATTAAAAATCACCAAGATATAGAATAATTTCTGTATGGGAAAAGATTTTCCCAATCTTGTTAAAAACAAGAAGATTGCCTTCTGTAAAACAGAAGCCCTAAGATCAAAGATCCAACGGTGGGAACATTCCCAAATCAATTAGAGAAAAGATCTCTTCAACTGATTCAATAAATCAGCATCCCCTATATAAAGGACCGAAGACTTCAAGTTTTGCAGAGAGGAACCCCCCATAAACTTTGAGAAATTCAAAGAGAAGAGCAAGCTCTCGGAAGAAGAAGAATTTCTTCAAGGTAAGTAAAACAGAGAGATAAAATCATCTCATAAGAGAAGAAGAACCTATTTTCTTTTTCTAGATCATAAATCTATAAGACCGAGGTCTTTCACAAAAGAGGTCATAGCATCTCATCATAAAAAGTGAGGGGAAGAACTTAATTCTCTTCAGATCATAGATCTATAAAATAAAGACGAAGTCTTTCACAAAAACAGAAGAGATTGTAAAACCACCTATTAAATTAAGAACGTAGTTCTTAGATCTATGAGCCAAAATCTCCTATGAGCGAGAATTTAATTCTTAGAACGCAAAACTGATTAAAGTTTCCTAAAAAGAGCCTTAGCGCTCCAATTAGAAAGAAACGCCTTAGCGCTCCAAGACTGGCGCACAGCGCCGCAGAGCCCTAGCGCTCCAATTTAAAGAAGCGCCTTAGCGCTTCAAGTCTGACGCACAGTGCCGCAGCGCTCTTAGCGCTCCAATTTAAAGAAGCGCCTCAACGCTTCAAGTCTGGCGCTCAGTGTCCAGCGCTACAAGCGCTATTTTAAAGGAAGTGCCCAGCGCTTCAAGGTTGGCGCTCAGCGCCAAGCGCACCACGTGTTCCTCATGTGTGCGCTATTTTATAAAGAGCGCTCTGCACTCATTGACTGGCGCTCAGCGCCAAGCACGCCACGTGCTCCTCAGGTGTGCGCTATCTCACAGGAAGCGCCTTAGCGCTCTAAATCTGGCGCCAAGCGCACCACGTGCCCCTCACGTGTGCGCTATTTCATAAGAAGCGCATCAACACTCCAAGTCTGGCGCTCAGCGCCAAGCGCACCACGTGCTCCTCACGTGTGCGCTATTTCATAGGAAGCGCCTTAGTGCTCTAAGTCTGGCGCTCAGCGCCAAGCGCACCATGTGCTCTCCACGCGTGCGCCGAGGGAACATAAATCGTTCTTTAAATAAAGCCCCAGAGCCATAATGAGTGTTCAACACTCACTAAAAGACAAAAAGGTTGTCAGAACCCAAAACCAATGTTCAGCATTGTTAAATGAAAAATGACTGAGCCTAATTAAATGTCCAACATTTTAACTGAGTGGGCCGAGCCCAAATTGGCTACAGATCCCTAATTTAGATTAATTGAGCCCATATGCTCATAAATCTTTTTAACTGATCTTAGTCCCAAACTTGACTACAGATCTCCCAACCAATATTGGTTCAAGGGTACATCTCTTCATACCTCTGATATATGTCGTTGTAATTCTTCAACATCTTCAGAGAGATGGAGGGTTCCAATAACCAATAATTTTTGGTGCATCCCCAAACGGTTGAACCAAAACTATACAGACTATGACGTCTTTAAACTGGACTATGATGTCCTTAAACTTTATGGACTGTGGGGTCCTTAAACTCATAGATTATGATGTCTTTAAATTTTACAGACTATGACGTCTTTAAACTGGACTATGATGTCCTTAAACTTTATGGACTGTGGGGTCCTTAAACTCATAGACTATGATGTCTTTAAACTTTACAGACTATGACGTTTTTAAACTGTCATGGACTATGATGTCCTTAAACTTTATGGACTATGAGGTCCTTAAACTCATAGACTATGATGTTTTTAAACTGGAGTATGGTGTCCTTAAACTTTACGAACTATGATGTCCTTAAACTTTTGGACCGCAACGTCCCTAAACTGAAACAATAGAGTCCAAATGCTCTTTTGTAGGATCTAAATGATCCTGTTAAGTAGATATTAGTCTAAAATTAGACTAACGTATCCTGAACAAACGTTTAAGTTGATCTTAGTCTCAAATGAGAGTAACGATCCTTAAACCCAACCCAAACCCAAATCTAAGAAAATACAGATTTGGATTAATCCACGCCCTACGGGAGACAACATAAATTAGTCTCCATATACAATCCACGGGCAACCAAAAACAAAACAAACATACACGATACGAAGTGACCATCTGGAGAAGGAAAAAGTGGTTACCGCGATGCGGTAGCGTAATTAACTGCAGGGGCTTGCGCCTGCAGGGAAGAGCGTCCCCACAATCAAAAAACCCCTCACTATGAGGAGGAATCTGACGAAGTCTGCTACATCGGACGCATCCGTTTAAACCTTTGATACATGGTGCCATAAATCAACTTGGCATTTTCGGAGAGGTGGACGGATAAAACCAAATAGCATCTGCCCCCAAAATTCTGGCCTGACGTCCCAACATCCCGGTCGCGTCTTTCGGCGGAGAACAGATTCTGTCATGCCCGGTGGGACCTTTTCCTCTTTCCACTCCACACTTCGTGTGTCGTATTCGTGAACGAATCGCGGTTTGATATGGTTGCCCTTGGATTCGAGATACTAAGATTTGGTGTTTTGCTCCCGTGCAGATCAATGGCTTTCAACTGCACTAACTGCAACAACTCCCACTCCGTCCTTGCTGGAGGAGTGACCTATGGGCCTCAAGCAGCCTCCCTTTTTACGATGCCAGTGGAACAGGTGACTCAATCCACCACTGGGCTTTTTTTTGGGACCATGCTCCCACCAATGAGCTTTAACGCCCCACTGCCGTTACAAGAAGCTCCGAAGAAATCGGTCTTTGATCGGCTTACAACTACCGCGGCCCCTCTCAATGGGTCGCCCAAATCCAACGCCTCAGTCTTTAACAGACTAGGCCAAAACTCCAGTGTGACTGTGAAGAAACCTACCATACCTGAAGGGGTTATCCCAAAACGAATAGCCGTTCCTGCTCCTGCAGTCGCCAATGCGGCTTCTCCTGCTAAGGGGTTGGTCTTCACAAGACTGGCCGCTCCAGCTCCCGCTCCAGGTGAAGTAACCAAGGCTGCTTCCCCTGCCAAGAAGTTGGTCTTTTCAAGAATGATCATTCCCTCACAGCAGATGTCAGTCTTCGATAGGTTGGCACCAACAGCAACGTTTCACCAGATCAGGGGGCATGAGGGAGCCACCCCCATAACTGAATCAATACCGTCTGCAAGGCATGCTCGACGTCATCATTGGCGCCGAGTGAGGAAAGCTGGGGGCAGTCCCCTTCTGGACTGACTCCACCAGCTCCAATGGTAGAAGTCGATGCTGCTGTTCCAACTGGGAACAGCTTCGAACCACCCAGGAGGGTGCGCAAAAACTCTCCAACTACTATATTGAAAAGAGCTCCTCCACTTGTAGAGAATGCTACAAAGGTGAAGCTAGAGCAGCCCCCTCGATGGTTGTCCTCTAAAATTCACAAGGTCTGGCGACAGGTCCAAGTCTCGATGATCAACCAAGACCACTCCCGCCAACCAAAGAAGATGAAAGTTCGGCAAGATAAGGACCACCCCGTCGTACCACAGAAGGTGTCGTCTACTTGGGTGCCTGCTGCAATGGCTCCCTCAACTTCGACCGCCCACAAAAGGAGAAGGCCGGAGAAAATCCCCGTGTCTGCGACGAATCTCAAGGGCACTGAACCTAAACGCCCCATGTCTGGCGGCATGGTGGTGCACACTGTTATATGGCATCCGAGAAAGAGGATAGCCGTATCTTCATGGGCCATCGACCACTCACTCGATCAGTGACAAAGGCTCAAGAGCAACAACAGCAAAAGCTTCAGGAGATGCTGACAACTATGGCTGCACTCACTGGGCCAAAAGAAAACCCGGAGACATCGTCAGAGCAGCGTTAAGAACAGAAAACCGTTGCTAAGTTCCTCCGCAGAATCCTCGAGAAGAGAGATAGAGAAGCCGCGGAACAAGCGACCAAAATAAAACGAATGGCGCTTTTATTCCAAGATATGGTCGGGATGATGATACAACCGGATCCTCTGGCTGAGGAACCCCGATTATCTTTGAAGACGATAGAGGGGAGACATCGAACCCTCTTCCGGCTCTATCAGCAGCCAAAGAGGAGACAATATCGAAAGCTGCGCTCGATGATTATATAGCTTAACAGATACGAGCTCATCAAGCGAACGAAGCTGCTGGCCAAGTCGTCGGAACGGGGCGACCATATCCTAGCTGGTATGATCAAATTAAGTACCCGTCAGGATACACAATCCCTAAATTTCATGCATTTCGCCCAGTTCAGGGCTCTGACGGAAACACTGGAGGTGACGATGAGCTACTGCTTCGCCAATTCGTCAGCAGCTTAGCGGAGACGACGTTCGAATGTTATTCAGAGCTTCCCAACAATTCCGTCAAAACCTTTACGGAAATGGAGCTACTGTTTACACGGAGATTCGCAAGCGCTAGCGAGCGCATCCCGATCACCACGCTAATTAATGCCAGGGTGAAGCCAGGCGAAACATGGGTTCAGTACGCGATACGGTAGCGGAATCTATGGTCGAAGTGCGAACGGCGCATAGAAGAGGCTCCTGCAGTAGGCATGTTTATGGGAACTCTCGATCCGCAGGCGACCATATCTCAATTCATGATGTTCTTCAAGCCAACTACTTTCCAGGCCTTGATTGACAAGCTAGCCCAAATGGATCAGATGGGCCACAGGCCTTCCTCTTCGAAGTCGGAGCCGCGGAGTGAAAAGAGGAATGGGAAAGCGACCTTCATCGCCAATGCTCAGCAACAACCGACTAGTCCAAAACCAGTTGACCGCCAAAGCGATAGACAGTGATTCCTTAATGAAAATTTAAGACGGCCATACTCATTTCCGCGGGAGTAAACAAAGAGATTGTTCGAACTGGTGATACGCAACATGCTCATCAATCTGCCGGATCCGAGATGTCCATTGCAGCCCGGTGATGTCAACAATCCCAATTATTGCCCCTATCACTGAATAGTAGGCTATCCAATTGAATATTGCTTCATCTTCAAAGGCTGGATTGAGGAACAATATCAACAGGGAAAATTCACGCTGTCTGAAAATTGGAAAGTAAGCCCGCCCCAGCCGCACGCTCCTAAAAAGGTGGACACGCCAGGGAAACTGTGCTCTTTTATAGAAGAAACTCCATGAGAGGTCGCTCTTTCAGCCAAAATAAAAAGAATGCTGAAGGATCTTCAAACATGCCCGACGATTAGGTTGAAAAGCCCGCTGGAACCCGAGGTCATTGAGGGAATGCTGAAACCGCGTCCGATGCTAAGAATTAGTAGCGACGGGCAAAACGCCCAGGCCCAGCCGTCAAAGTCTTCAAAGAAGAAGAAGAAGACCAAAAAGCCCGTGAAGCCTGATGATAAGCGCACGGACTTACAAAAACATATTGACGCTCTGGAGGAATACAACCAAAAGGCGTGAACCCCGGTGACACTCCAAGAATTTCTCAACAATATCCTTGAGAGCAGAGATAACGACAAAAACGACGGAGATAACTCGTCAAAAGAATCTGAGGATTATGTGGCAAGTTGCTACATGATCTCTCATTCGGCGTTAACTAACGAAGAAGCTCACTTGTCGTTAGAAGATAGCATAAAGGAGCTGGGGGCATGGTCGAAGCCAAAGCTCTTGGAACCGTCTGACGAGATGATCGACCTGCTGCTGAACGAAGCCCGTCAAAAGAGCAAAGCTGATCGAGAGCGCGAAACGGCCTTATATGAAAGTGCCAAGCGTCGGCATCAAGTTGAAGAAGCTCCGGTAATGGGAAACCATAGAATACCCCAACCAGATCGAAGCATCCCTATCGCCAGCAAAAGCAAGCTTAAATCAAGGAAACGTTTCGCTACGGCCCTGTCAATGGGAATGAAGTTGCCATCTTTCAGAGGAAATTCTCCTGGCATTATACATCTTGATGAAGCGGACGTACATCCTAACTTCTGCTTATACCATCAGAGGATTGCACACCCTACCGAAGAGTGCATGGCCTTTAAAAACTAGTGGCAGGGGTATGTTGCCCACCGACAACACGTTCAGCGAGTGAAGCGCAAGGTTCGTCGGGAACAGAGAAGCACGACAGATGAGAGCAAAAGAACTGTCGGCAACTGTCACATGGTTGACACCAAGGGATCGCAAGTTATCACCTTTGGAAGCGACTCTGACGAAGAAATAGCCCTCAGCCCCCTCTTCAAGGAATCCACCTCCGACACAAAAGATGCGAAGATTTGCGAGAACAGCCAGCTGCGTAATCATATGTTGCCTGAAAAAAATCTCGGACCTACGAACAACTGACCGAAACGTCTTTAAACTACTACTATCCCGCAGCATCCTTGGGCTGACGCATAAAAAAAACGGTACGTCCATAAGCAAAATAAGCACGGATGAAAACCCGAAAGGGCTCCGTGAGTAAAAACAACAGGGCTACCGGCGAGTTTGTGAAAACCCGAAAGGACACAGACTCGTTAAAAAAACGTCCATAAGCAAAATGGGCATGGATGAAAACCCGAAAGGGCTCCGTGAGTAAAAACAGCAGGGCTACCGGCGAGTTTGTGAAAACCCGAAAGGGCGCAGACTCATTAAAAAAAAGCGACATTACGTCCACAAGCAAAATGGGCACGGATGAAAACCCAAAAGGGCTCCGTTAGTAAAAACAGCAGGGCTACCGGCGAGTTTGTGAAAACCCGAAAGGGCGCAATCTCGTTAAAAGACACTTGCAAGGTCCTCTCAACCTTGTAAGGAGAAAACTACCTGCGTAAGATCCTTACAACTCACAAAGGAGCAACACACTTAGGGATATAAATTATACTTACGAGATCCTCACGACTCGTAAGGAGAACCCTCTTATGAGACCCTCACGGCTCATAAGATTCAAAAGCCTTAAGCTACAGGGATCTGAACCTGTTCTTAAGCCATCACCTTTCCCAGATTGCCCTACAAGCGGTTCAATACCGACCCTTGTATACAATCCACGGGCGCAAATAATCATTTCCTTTCCGAGTCACATTAACGACAAGGAATTCCTTCATTTGATGAACAAACACTTGTAAGTCCTCTCGACTTATAAGGAGAAAACACTCTTGTAAGATCCTTACGATTTATAAGAGACACACACTTAGGAATCCTCACGATTCCTAAGGAGAAAATGCACCTACGAGATCCTCACGACTCGTAGGGAGAAACACCTTTATGAGACCCTTACGGCTCATGAAGTCAATAGCCTTAGTCGACAGGATTCTAACCCTGTTTGCTAAGCCATCTTTGTTTAAATCGACAAAGGAAAATGATGATTCGCTCCTGACAATGTCCCAGTTGTAGCGATGCCGATGCCGACATCGGTATCAAGTTTCAAGTTCTTTCACGGCAAATGATGATTCGCTCCTGGCAATATTCCAGTCGCAACGATGCTGATGCTAATATTGGTATCAGATCTTGAGTTCCGTACTCGGAAAAAAATGCATGTAAAATAGCCGAAATGATGGGGCAACTTGCAACAAAATCAGCAAGTAAAATATATGCATACAAAAATAGCCGAAATGATTGGGCAACTCGCAATAAAAAGCAGCGAGTAAAAAAAACAGCCGAAATGATTGGGCACCGCGAAAAATAGCCGAAATGATTAGGCAATCATGACTTTCGCGATACAAAAAGCTGAAATGATAGAGTATCGTGGAAAGAAAATAAAATACGTATGAAATGAAACCTTTTGCCCTGCAGGTAAGTCCATACTGACCCCTATATACAATCCATGGGCATAAATGAAAGGGAACCACGTGTCCCAACAAACTCCGTCAAAGGGAAAAGTCAGATCTTGACAGCAATATCTGCATCCCAGAAGGCCAACAACGGCGTTCCTTCTCAACTCCAGCAGGATGCAAACGTAACGTCAACAACCGACCTCAGGGTCGCAACCAATCGGAGCCACGGTAAAGTCCCTAGTTCCAAATCTCGACGGCCACGTCTACAGCCTAGAGAACAACAATGGCGTTCCTCCTCATTCCAGCAGGATTCGGACGCGACATCACCAATCGGAGCCACGACAAAGTCTTCAGTTCCAAGACTCTATGGTTCGTAGACAACCTAGCGTCATCCAATGACCCCGTCGCGGAAACACGTCATCAAATGATCCCGTCTCGGAAATACGTCATCCAATGACTCTGTCTCAGAAACAAGTCAACCAACCCCAGGGAAATCAGTGTCCTTGACAAAAACCTCTATTCAGGGAAATCAACGTCCTTGGCAAGAACATCTGGATTCGCATCGACCTGCAAGGAAATCAGTGTCTTTGCAGGAATCTCTCGATTCGTCTCAACCCCGAGGAAATCAGTGTCCTTGGCAAAAACCTCTATTCAGGGAAATCAGCGTCTTTGACGAGAGCATCTCGATTCGCGTCGACCCGCAGAGAAATCAGTGTCTTTGCAGGAATATACGACGTCAAAAAACGGAGCCATGGAAAAGTCCCCTAGTTCTAAATCTTGACGGTTCACAGACAGCTTAGAGACTACAACGGAGCCATGGCAAAGTCCCCTAGTTCCAAATCTCGACGGTTCACAGACAACCCAAAAACAACCTCGACATTCGACGCAATATTGTAGGCACAATGTCAACCAACGAAGCTAAGGAAAATCCCCCGCTTCAGGGTCTTGATGGCAACTCAAATGAGACCTGAAAAGACTATCGGAGATCATCCCACACCAGCACGGAGTGGTCATGACTTATCGGGGCTCCCAAACTGAGCATAACCTCAAGTAAAAAGCGACATGGAATACCCTAACGCTCGCTCTTTCGACGGTAATATTACCTGGAAGATTATTTGAAGATGTCTTGTCTAGCCCCCGAAGGGATCGGAGACACGACAGTCGCGGGGCTACTCGAACAACAAGATTGCATATCGGGGAATATATCGGCCAACGCGATGGTGCGACGGGTAAAAAAAACCCTAGTACAACAAACTCTAACGAACTTCTATTAGCAGGAGTTAACTGTGACGTTAGGAAACCCTTGCGAGAACTTCTCGATTCGTCTCGACTCGTGAGGAAATTAGTGTCCTTACGAGAACTTCTCGATTCGTCTCGACTCGTAGGGTAAAGCCTTAGGCAACAGGGATAAGGACCTGTTTCCTAAGCACTGGGGCCCTGCAAGTCGGTCCAAGATGGACTATTGCATACTATTCACGGGCCACACTCTCCAAAGTCGAATCTCGACAAGAGGGAAACAACCACTTACGAGTCCTCTCGACTTGTAAGCGGGAAAAATTCTCTTGTGAGATCTTTACGACTCTCAAGAGAAAACACACACTTAGGAGTCCTCACGACTCCTAAAAAGAAAATACACCTACGGGATCCTCTCGACTCATAGGGAGAAAAGTTTTTATGAGATCCTCACGGCTCATAAAGTTGGAAAGCCTTAGGCGGCAGATCTGAATCTGTCTCCTAAGCCATCGCTGCCCTACAAAGAGTTCAAGATGAACTGTTATCTATCGTCCACAAGTTACATTTGCTGAAATCATATGCCAACAACACAGCAGAGAAAAGAAAGCGATAGTCGAAGATAAAAAAATGTGTCCTATATTCATGAATCCAATTGAATACGAGATACATCATATAAAATAAAAATGAAATGAATACATGTTATTCATAAATTACAATCGATACAAAGACGACTATTGAGAAGGAGGAGATTTTAGAAAATCAGCAAGCCGTTTGCGCACTCCTCTCGGCCTCTTTTCATGAGCAGCCGCCGCGGCCAGCTCAGCTTCGACTCGGGCCCGTTGCTGCAAACAGTATGAAACCTTTTCATCGATTTCCCGCTGAGCTGCCTCACGACTTTGCGCATCCCGCTCAATGAGATCGAGCTTCTGCCTCATCGTTTGCCCGTCAGAAATACATCATAGGAGGTCCTCAAAGATAACTTTCAGCTGTGCAGCATTCGCGTCAACCTGGGCGCGCAGCCGGGCGGATTCACCTGAAGCCTCCTCACATTCCTTCTGCCTTAAGGTCGCCTCTTGTTCTAAATGGCGGAGGAAGGGAACGCTCTTCTCAACCCACGCAGTCCGCTGGGAGTTCAAAGCCAACACTTCCGGAGTAGGACGCCTGAGCTCAATCTCATGCAGGCAGGTCTCGATCTTTCTGCAGTAATTAACCCAAGACTTGACGATGCCTTCGTCATGGAAGTTCACGAGTGTCGCCAGCATAGGATTAACCTCAGCAGCAAAATCTGCAGCAAATATGAGGGCTTCAGCGTCAAGATCCTCAATGAATTCACTTAATATGCGCAGGCAAGTTGCAACGCCTCTAGAGGATGGACGTCTGGAAAAGAGCCCTGCAGGCATTAAGATTTGAGATTCGAAGGGAGCTAGAGTCTGTGTGATCGCTGCAAAACGAATCATAATCAGATATCGGCTCAAAAGATAAAGAAAATGCATGAGTAATAGGGTCTACTATACCGGCTGCGACATGTGGTAAAGCTGGGAGTGCCGGAGGCGCGACTATTCTCTCATCCCCTCCTCCAATCTGTAACGTTGCAATCAATACAAAGAAGAATTAGCAATGATATGTTTGCCTATAAAAGAAAGAAAGGGATCTCGGTTAAAAGCTATACTCACCGACACCGGCATGCAGACCGACTTCCGACTGGAAGGAGAAATGCGGGATCAACACCTGATAAAGATGGTCAAAAAGGATTCCTGCACGGTTGTAACAATACGATGTCAGTACAAAGGGTATATTACCTACAATGAAACCGATAAGTCGCAAACATATACCTTCCAGCACTCCAGACGACATGGGAGAAGGCAACGGAACAACAGCCGTCACGACGGCGACCAGAGGCGCTTCAGATGGTGCAATCTCCGCATTTACTGCACCTACACTCAAAACGAACAAAATTTCATCAGATGGGGATGAACGGGATCGAAAGATAAAAAGAAAACAATGACCCTGGATCTACCTGATAAGTCGCCAACCAAAACCGTGGCGAGAGCATCACTAGGCACAGCAGCTCCTTCGCTCTCCGCCATTGGAATAGTTTCTACGCCCATGGCCTCGTCCCCCGATTCGACAAGGGCCGTCGTGACACTCCCGATACCCGCCGATGGCAAGGAACCATAAAGAGAAAGAGCGGTGATTGGGACACTCGCGATTCCTACGCTTCCTTTCGGTCTGAGCGGTGAGAAGCGATCTCCGCAAGACCTCCGTCAAAAGGACGTCATCGTCTGAACCAAGTTCTGCCTCTGGAGTCGCTGTGGATTCCGTCATCGGCTGTTTAAGTGAAGCCTCGTGTAATACCGACGGGAGAGCTGGGGCCGCGATAGCCGGCTCTGGAAGCGTTGCCGTATCACTGCTCAGGATCGGCACCGTGCTTAGGATAACCGGGGTCAAAATAGTCCCTGCAATAAGACAAAAGAAAGGGTCAAGCCACGAATGAAGGCATGATAAGCTGAATTATACCAAGTCCCAAAGAAGCATGGAGCCTCTCTTCCTCTTCAAACGTTTTGAGGGAAGCCGCAAGAGCCTCTTCGGCAGAGATACCTGTTGAAGAAGAAAGAGTCAGTCAAAGCATAAATTTAAAAAAAAGAAAAGGGGATAACCGCAGAAAGATACGACTGAAGCCTACCTGACTGTGCAATCGTGATCCGTGCGGCTTCATCGCGAGCCAGTTGCTCTGAAGCCGCGAGGGCAGCTAGAAGATCGGTATCATCCGCAGGCTTGATAAATAAACCCTCATTGGTCCCGTATTCACTCAAGCCCTCGCTATAGGGAGCATGGGGCTCCTGGCAGAGTACAACGTCGACAGAAAATATCGACTTCTTCTTTTTCTGTGAGCGAGTGCCGGCAGCTGATAACACGAGCTTGCGCTTAGCAGGCAACTTTGGGACGAGTCCCGACCTCCGTACCCATGCCAGAATCGGGTGACGCTGCAGCCACCGCTTCTACAGGCACACGAGGTAGACCCTTATCAGGAAAAGCGCGCGGAACCACAGCCGCAGCAGCTTCTCTTAGGGGAGGACGAACGATGGTCCGTCGCTTTAAGGGAACGGTTGGGTTACCCGCTGGGACAGCACCCTTGCGATCAAGCAATAATCGTTTTTCTTCCCTGATAACAGCGCCCATCGCTTGCTGGTACCACGCCACGTACACATTCAAAGCTTTCGGGACGCAGCTTGGCTCGCTGATAAAGAAGTTAGACCCGGTATTTAGCCGCATGAAATGGTGCAGCGCATTACGGATACCTTCCTCTGTAGCGGTAGGCTCAGCTAAAAAGGCTTCAAGCGGAACACCCTGATTGTAGCTTGATTGTTGAGCAAAAGCGGTGCGGGTTGTATCTCATGAACAACGCCGCATCATTCTGCCTAAACACTAAAAAGCCCGGCCTGATTGAATATAAGTGAAGAATCTCCCGAGCTTTCAAGGTAGAGGCCCCATCTTTGAAGGTGTCCCGCAGCGGCTGTACTGTCTTAGCAGATTCCTTACCGATAGTCATGACCTTATCGACGAAGGTCATGCCATCTCCGAATGTACGCGGGCGAAGAATCAGACCCCGAGCCTCTCACTGGGTCGGCTCCAAAGCGGAAGCATCAACCAACCGCATAACCCGAGGAAAGTTATAACTTTCGAAGAAACGAGGCTTCTTATGGATTCCAAAGGCGCCGAGTATGTGCAGCTCGAGCTACGAAGTGAAATAATGCATCGAAAAGTTTACGGGATGTACCCCCGGTTGAGTAGTATCTGTCGCCAGGCTAAGGCCATGATACAAATGAGCCAGTCCAGCAATCCCAACAGCAACCTGCATCCCTTCAACCATTCGGTGAGCCGGGTAAAAAACGGACGGCCTCATATAGTGAGGATGCATGGGGAGCGCAAACCAACTCAACCATAAACCGAGGAAACCTAAAAAGAACGTCTCTTCGTTGATGTCTTGAGCAGCGAGTTATGAAAAGGGGACGACCGCGGCATTAGGAAGGAAGAAATTCTTTTGATCTGCTTCTGCTATCAGCCGGCTATCCAAACCAAAACCGAAAGGATCACAGAGCTTGGCAAACTTCGCACCTTGTTTCGACAAGACTTCTGGGCGAAGAAAACGGGCGATAAAATCCGTAAAGCTGACCCCGTGACTTCCGGATGCGAGAAATAGGCTCTCGTAAATATTTAGCACCTTGATCAAGCTTGGGAATCGGTGCTGAATAGCATTCTCTGGGGTCGGACCCATTACTACCGAGCGAGTGGCGAAAATATACTCGTCAGGGGGATATCTCCTCATAATGTTCCCCTCTGATAGGAAAGCCGGAGATCTCTGCGAACTCCTCTAAAGAGATTGAAACTTCCCGATCCAATAGAAGGAAGGTGTGAGTTGGAACGTTCCATTGTTCCAAAAAGGCTTTGACCCACCATACAGGGGGCGTGGAATACGGGAAGAAAGAAGCATAAATAGCAGGGTATAGCCCAAGCTTCAGCAGCTGCGATTTCTTGGCCGACAAAATGTACCGGGCCCATTGCAAATATCCGGCTGAGTGGCAGGGAGTCAAACCTATCATGTACGGCTGCCCCCATGGGCGTGACTCACCTTGACATATACGCCGCCCTAAGATATCCAAAGCTATCGGCGGCTGTACGGGTATCGCGGCCATGGAAGGCTGAAGGCAACCCTCCGAAGTCCAATTGACCTCCTCTACAGCGTAGTTCACTGTGGGTTGGTCGGCATAGTGAATGGCGGAGATCGCCTTCGAAGGTGCTGCACAAGAAAAGCTGCGTCGGCCCATGATAATTTGATTGTACCACATTCCCCATAGATGAAGGTTCTTTTGCTCCGGGTCGTGATCTTTGATCAACGCGAAGACTTCCCTGTCCACAGGCGCTTCAGGGAATCCGATTTCCGAACGGACGAACGGGAAGGAAGTGTCGAAAGACATAGTACCTGCGCGAAAAAGAACAAGAATTAGCCATCAATGTTATAGTTCAAGTTTTGGTACGGATACTTTAAATTCATACTGCACTGCAATGCAGTAGAAAGGGACCAAAGAGGACCAACACAATCTAGATGACGGCTCATCATTGATGAGACAATCACTCATTAATGAGGAAATCCTAAAAGAATTCTCATTTAATTAGGGCCTCTCGGGCCAAGGAGTAAAACTCCCTTGAGAGCATCGCTCTGCAACAGAGTGATATCTGCCAACTCTAATCATGAGAGGAATAAAATTCCTTAAAAATTTTAAGAGTTATGCTCTGTGAAGACGATGAAATCATCCATCAAAAACCTAAAAAAAAAAGCAAAGTTTTTACAGAATAAAAACTCCGAGATCTTCAAGATCTGTGAACAAACTTTAAAAGTTCTTCATAGAAGATGAACGGTATTTCAGTTCATGGGTTAAAATCGCCCTAAAAAAGATTATATCTTGAAGATCTATGATCTAAAAATGAGCATAGTTCTGTTGATGGGTAAAACCCTAAAACATATTTTTCTAAGATCTATGATCTGAGAAGAGCAAAGATCTGTTAATAAGTTCAATTCTTACCGAATTTGGGCAGAGTTTTGGCTCTGAGAAATTTCTTAAGGGAGAGAGCTGGGCTCTGAAAGAGAATTAAATTCTCAAGAAACAATAATAAATCAAGATGATGAACAAGCAGTCATCTTAAAGGGCCAAAGGTCCTATTTATAGGCGATGGAAGTCGATCCGACTTCCAAGAACAATCGAACGATGGAAAGTCTGCCACCGCTGCACTCACGTGTGGGCCACGTGAGCGCAAAGGTGGGGGGTATTTGTTTCCCCAATCAGAGAAAAGCTATGTTCAAATTTTGAAATTTGAAATGAGGCAGCGCTCACGTGCAAAGCACGGGAGCGCTAGCCCCAAGAGCGCCAGCGCTAAGAGACAAAGACTCTGAGGCAGCGCTCATGTGCAAAGCACGAGAGTGCTGGCGCTAGATGCGCCAGCGCTAAGAGTCAAAGACTCTGATGTAACGCTCACGTGCAAAGCACAAGAGTGCTAGCGCTAAATGCGCCAAGCGCTAAGAGTCAAAGACTCTGAGGCAGCGCACACGTGCAAAGCACGAGAGAGTCAGCGCTAAGTGCGCCAGCAATAAGAGTCAAAGACTATGATGCAGCGCTCACGTGTAAAGCACGAGAGCGCTAGCGCCAAGTGCGTCAGCTCTAAGAGTCAAAAACTCTGAGACAACGCTCACGTGCAAAGCACGAGAGCGCTAGCGCCAAGTGCGCCAGCATCAAGAGTCAAAGACTCTGATGCAGCGCTCATGTGCAAAGCACGAGAGCACTAGCACTGGAACTAAATGTTCCCCACCCTTGGATAAAAGATCCAACAAAGATGACTAAAAATCATCATATTACCTCCGAAAATTGGAGCACCGTTGGATCAAAGATCCAATAGTGATTAAAAATCACCAAGATACAGAATAAGTTCTGTATGGGAAAAGATTTTTCCAATCTTGTTAAAAACAAGAAGATTGCCTTCTGTAAAACATAAACCCTAGGATCAAAGATCCAACGGTGGGAACATTCCCAAATCAATTAGAGAAAAGATCTCTTCAACTGATTCAACAAATCAGCCTCCCCTATATAAAAGACCGAAGACTTCAAGTCTTGCAGAGAGGAACCCCCACATAAACTTTGAGAAATTTCAAAGAGAAGAGCAAGCTCTCGGAAGAAGAAGAATTTCTTCAAGGTAAATAAAACAGAGAGATAAAATCATCTCATAAGAGAAGAAGAACCTATTTTCTTTTTCTAGATCATAGATCTATAAGACCGAACTCTTTCACAAAAGAGGTCATAGCATCTCATCATAGAAAGTGAGGGGGAAGAACTTAATTCTCTTCAGATCATAGATCTATAAAATAAAGACGAAGTCTTTCACAAAAACAGAAGAGATTGTAAAATCTCCTATTAAATTAAGAACATAGTTCTTAGATCTATGAGACAAAATCTCCTATGAGCGAGAATTTAATTCTCAGAACGCAGAACTGATTAAAGTTGCCTAAAAAGAGTTTTAGTGCTCCAATTAAAAAGAAGCGCCTTAGCGCTCCAAGACTGGCGCACAGCGCCGCAAAACCCTAGCGCTCCAATTTAATGAAATGTCTTTGCGCTCCATGTCTGGCGCACAGCGCCGCAACGCTCTTAGCGCTCCAATTTAAAGAAGCACCTCAGCGTTTCAAGTCTGGCGCTCAGCGCACAGCGCTCCAAGCGCTATTTTAAAGGAAGCGTCCAGCGCTTCAAGGTTGGCGCTCAGCGCCAAGTGCACCACGTGCTCCTCACGTGTGCGCTATTTTATAAAGAGCGCTCTGCACTCATTGACTGGCGCTCAGCGCCAAACGCGCCACGTGCTCCTCACTTGTGCGCTATCTCATAGGAAGCGCCTTAGCTCTCTAAATCTGGCGCTCAGCGCCAAGCGCACCACGTACTCCTCACGTGTGTGCTATTTCACAAGAAGCGCATCAGCGCTTCAAGTCTGGCGCTCAGCGCCAAGCGCACCACGTGCTCCTCACGTGTCCGCTATTTCACAGGAAGTGCCTTAGCGCTCTAAGTCTGGCGCTCAGCGCCAAGCGCACCACGTGTGCGCTGAGGGAATATAAATTGTTCTTTAAATAAAGCCCCAGAGCCATAATGAGTGTTCAACACTCAATAAAAGACAAAAAGGTTGTCAGAACCCAAAACCAATGCTCAGCATTGTTAAATGAAAAAGGACTGAGCCTAATTAAATGTTCAACATTTTAACTGAGTGAGCTGAGCCCAAGTTGGTCATAGATCCCTAATTTAGATTAATTGAGCCCATATACTCATAAATCTTTTTAACTGATCTTAGTCCCAAATTTGACTACAGATCTCCCAACCAACATTGGTTCAAGGGTACATCTCTTCATACCTCTGATATATGTCGTTATAATTCTTCAACGTCTTCAGAAAGATGGAGGGTCCCAATAACCAATAACTTTTGGTGCATCCCCAAACGGTTGAACCAAAACCACACAGACTATGACGTCTTTAAACTGGACTATGATGTCCTTAAACTTTATGGACCGTGGGGTCCTTAAACTCATAGACTATGATGTCTTTAAACTTTACAGACTATGACGTCTTTAAACTGGACTATGATGTCCTTACACTTTATGGACTGTGGGGTCCTTAAACTCATAGACTATGATGCCTTTAAACTTTATAGACTATGACGTCTTTAAACTGTCACGGACTATGATGCCCTTAAACTTAATGGACTATGAGGTCCTTAAACTCATAGACTATGATATCTTTAAACTGCACTATGATGTCCTTACAATTTACGGACTATGATGTCCTTAAACTATTGGACCGTAATGTCCCTAAACTGAAACAATAGAGTCCAAATGCTCTTTTGTTGAATCTAAATGATCCTGTTAAGTAGATCTTAGTCTAAAATTAGACTAACGTATCCTCAACAAACGTTTAAGTTGATCTTAGCCTCAAATGAGAGTAACGATCCTTAAACCCAACCCAAACCCAAATCTAAGAAAATACGGATTTGGACTAATCAACGCTCTACGGGCGACAACATAAATTAGTCTCCGTATACAATCCACGGGCAACCAAAAACAAAACAAACATACACGACACGAAATGACCATCTGGAGAAGGAGAAAGTGGTTACCGCGATGCGGTAGCGTAATTAACTGCAGGGGCTTGCGCCTGCAGGGAAGAGCGTCCCCACAATCAAAAAACCCCTCACAATGAGGGGGAATCTGACGAAGTCTGCTACATCGACCGCATCCTGTTCATATCATAATATTGCAGTTTATATTCCCCAATTCTTATTCGTTTTATAAATAAACAGGTGCTTTTGACGCATGTCTGCTACATGTTACAGGTTACAGGTTCTTGGACAGAAAACAGTGCAAACGATGTAAAGACGATGAAAATGTGGACTTTAACCAACAAACAGAGAATCTTGATCAAGCCTACACAAGGAACAATTCACAAAGCAAGATTCAAGACATCGACTCAAAGCGAACGGTTAAAAATCCATTGCAAATTGTTCACTGAAGATCTGGAACCAACCTAGAAGCCCAAATGGAAAAAGATATATATAAATAAGAAGCCCAAGCCAACCAGAAGCAACCAAGGAAATTTCACTGAGAGATCTCCCCAAAGGGCCGCGGAACCCAGGCCCACTAATGCCGCGGTTCCGCGGCCATTTAAAGCCCGTGTCGGTGGATTTTTCTCGTGTCGGTGCGTCGGTGCGGGTGTTGGGATTTTTCGTGGGCATATCTGTAATTGCACATGCGCGAGACTCTGTAACCCTAGTTTTCCTGTTTTGCTTATAAACTGTAATCAAAAATTGTAAAACCATATGCCTCTTTTCATTCAATAAAATTCAGACTTGCTGAGAGTATTATTCAGATCTGTTCTATATTGCCTGGAGGGAGACGTCAACCTAGTAAGTTAATTTATGTCTTTTTTCTTTTAATTAGAATGCCTTATCATCCCCTAATGAGCGAGTAGTCTCCTCGCTTGTTAGGGTTAGCCTCAGGGAAAGGGTTGAGAGATGAGATCTCTCACCCCTTTCAATGCCACATTCACCTAATGAATTAGAACTCCATGCATACGAGCACAACCGCTCCCTACGGCACCCTACCCCTCGAGGTAACGGTGAACCGTGGTATAAAGGGCCGGTTGCGCGCGTTTTCCGTGGGGGTTAGGGTAATTATCAACAAAGGAAGGATACGAATCTAGAGGAACAAACATCTTCCCAAAAGATTCGGATCCACTTTATTGATAATTAACGTAACATCTAATAGATCTAAAAAAAGAAGGCATTGAAAGCGGTGAGGAAAACGTTAATCTCCAAAACTTCCCCTAAGCCTAACCCTAGCAAGGCTTTAAATTAGGTTAATTAAGATCCAGTTTTTATCGATTTTAGAAATCAACCAAAACAACACTTTGAATCAACTCGTTAAAACATATTAAAGAAATTTACCCATCTCTGTGGATCGACCCGTACTCACCGGCTAGCTGCGAAGCGACGCCGTTTCTGATTACGGTAAATACAAGTTTTCACACAAATCAAATGGCACCGTTGCCGGGGATGGCGTAATATTTCTTTTTGTGTATTTTTCGGGTTGATATAAATTTTAAAATAAGTATAAAAATCTGAAAATATAAAAAATACAAAAATTATCAATTTTGATCTGTTTGAAGGGTGTATCTTTTGAATTTTGCAGGAACAACGAAGAATCGCGGATCTGGAAATTTACAGAGAGGAAAACAGAAAGTTGTATATCAGAACAGAGAGAAAATAGCACAACAGAGCAGTAGAATTTTTTTCAGGAGCTGATCTCCCCTTTCCACCGCGCTTCCGCGGCAAAGGTGGGCCCCAGGCGGCGGAACCGCGGGCCTTTTAGCTCTTCTCTGTGTAAAAATTGCATGGTAGTTCTCTCCTTCTCCCCTCTATAACCTACAATATATCCACTGTAAAATTTTTCTGCAGGGTTCTGTGCGCTAAAAATCTTTCTCCCTCTTCTAAATAACAGATTTTCTGCAGGTTTCTTTGCGCCGCGCTAAAAAGAATTGATTGCAAGTGAAATTTTATTTGTTTTGCATAATTTAATCGGACTCTAAGGGGCTAATTGACCAAACCCAGATTGGGTGGGGATTTCATCACCCTTCCCAGGACCCCAGAAAACACCTAAAGCATGTGCATTGACCACAATTAATAAAAAAAAGGTTAGACTCAGACCTAAGAATATCGAGCTCAATAGGAAAAGGACTAGTATAGGTATCGGTCGTTTATCCTAACCGACATTGCGGTGTCTAGGCTAGTGGTTATTAATTAGGCCCACTGTAGTGGTGGTTCCTTCCCACTTACCTGGCCGTATTTGTCCGTGAAGAGGCGGTTTGATGTCCTATTTCTAGCCCTAGTTAGGAGCTGTCTAGCAGACCTAGGCGACCCTAGATCTAGGCCTGATTGTGCATGTGTGGTTGATACATTTGTGTCACGAGTCCCATTTCAAAAAAAAAAAAAACCTCTTTGCAAAACTCTCACATAAATAAAAAAAATAAAGAAAAAATCTTTTCAAAACTTGCAACTTGCCGCTAAGAAAACTTGCAACTCACTTCCACTCACTTCTTCTCATTGACGTTATCTTACCCCCACATTATGTTTTTTTCCTTTTTTCTGACTACACTACTCCCTTTAGTGTATGTCACTTTGGACTAGGGATACTAACGCCCGATTAGTCCGTGTTTCGTTGGTACCGACCGACGAACCCTTCGTCGAAATTCCCTCCATTTCCTTACCTCCACTTTCAAATTCTTTCACCGAAGGTATGTCGGGACACGACCCCAACGATACCTTACCGACGGGAATGATTCCACCTCCGTTAGGTGCGAATAACCCGAATCTACCGCCTGTTGTAGCGCCCGCACGAGTTGCGCTCCAGGATCTCTTCTACCCCGTCCGCACTTCTTTACCTATATGTCTTTCACCCCCACCGGCAAATGGGGACAACTTTGAAATAAAACCACATTTCATCAATATGCTGCCAAAATTTCATGGTTAGGAATCGGAAGATGCGTATATTTTTATCAATAAATTCCAAAACGTTTGCGCCATGATGAAAACTACCCAATTAAGTGATGACGCTATAAGGCTAAGGGTCATTCCTTTTACCTTATGTGACCTAGCCGAGAAATGGCTATATAGCACCGCATCACATTCCATTAGAAATTAGGATGAGTTTGTTAGAGCTTTTCTGAAAAAGTTCTATCCTCATCACAAAACTGCTAGAATCCGTAACGAGATTATACAATTTTCACAGCTTCCTTCCGAACCATTTTGGAAGTGCTTCGAGAGATTTAAAGACCTACTTGTTCAATGCCCTCATCATGGGATCGAAAGTTGGCAACTTTGCCAAACATTATACGAGGGACTAAACTCGGCAACGAAGCAGTTGCTAGAAACCATATGTTAAGGTCATTTTCTCTCCAAGTCTAGCGACGAAGCGTGGCAGTTTCTTGAGGATCTTAGTGAGCAAACAATTCAGTGGGAGAGTACCAAGACCACATCATCTTCTTCTGTTGGTCAATCTAGGGCAGGCATACATCAAGTAGATATGTCGATTGCTATGAAGGCCGAGATGGCCGCACTTATGAAAAAGCTAGAAGCCATTGAGACCAAAATCTTATCGTCTTCTCCTGCCCCTACTCTACCCACACGAACTGTTTGTGCTTGTTGTTCGAATCCATCGCATCTAACCGAAGAATGTCTTTATAGTGCATCTACTCAAGGACAGGATCAAGTCAATGCTACATTTCAGCAACGACAAAGAAACGATCCATACTCTTCGACATACAATCAGGGGTGGAGGAGTCACCCAAATTTCGCTTGGAACCAAAATCAACAAGTCCAAGGAAATAACAATTTTCAAAGACCCCCTCCACAACAACAACAAGCACCTTCACAAACTCAAAACCAGCAACCTTTCCAACAACAACCTTATACAAATTAAACGAACAATTTGGTTCAACCAAATGATGATAAGGTTATCTCGCTCGAGAAAAGTCTAGATGCATTTCTCAAGCAATCTACAGAATCCGCAGCAAGATTTGAAAATTATGTTCAATCTTTAATGCATAACAATGCTTCACACGATCAAAGTATCAAATCTATTGAGGCACAAATTGCATAATTAACTGATGCGTTGAGCGAGAGAGAAAAGGGAAAGCTTCCATCTCAACCATTGCCCAATCCCGGTCACACACAAAACGCATATCCCAATCACAATGTAAATGCGGTGACCACGTTGAGATCCGGAAGAGTGTTGCAAAATAATGTGGGAACTAGTGACGACATCCCCGCCGGTGGTTCTTCTTCTTCTTCTTTTTCTCCATCGTCATCTTCCCCTTTTTCATTTTCTTCACTTTCTTCTTCACCTTTTTCTTTAGAGCCTATTCTCCACCCTTCACACGGCTCTACTTCTTCTAGCTCGAACGGACCCATTTCTCACAACATGAACACATCTACACCGGGATCCGTTCCTACTCCACATTCTATTCTACAGACATTTGACTCAACGAATTTTCAAAATGCTCCATTTCCAAACAGGTTGAGTCCCAATAAACCAACTGCACAAGTGGAGAAGATTGTGGAGATATTTAAGCAGGTTAGCATAAATTTACCTCTCTTGGATGCAATCCAACAAGTCCCTTCATACGCGAAAATTTTAAAGGGATTATGCACCTCGAAGAGAAAGGCATCTCAAGTACCCAAGAAAGTGCTAGTGGCTAGTGCAGTGAGCAATGCTATTAACCACCATCAAACCTTATCCCAAAAACGAAAGGACCCCGGCTGTCCTACGATTTCAATCACAATTGGGGATAAGAAAATTAATCGAGCACTTTTAGATCTTGGGTCTAGTGTTAACCTGATTCCCTACTCCGTGTACGAACAATTAGGGGTTGGAGAGTTGAAACTCACTCGTTGTACTCTCCAAATGGCTGATCGATCAATCACCCATCCAAGGGGTCAGCTAGAGGATGTGTTGATCAAAGTTGGGGAGTTCATATTCCCCGTTGATTTTATTGTTATGGATACACAACCTGTTGCTAACCCACGGAACCAAATTCCGGTGATTCTTGGTCGACCATTTTTGGCCACTTCCAATGCTGTAATAAACTGTCGCAATGGCTCTATGACTCTATCCTTTGGGAAGATGTCTAGTGAGTTCAATATTTATAAGATGGGAAGTCTGCCCCCCGTGCCTAAAACTAGTACACGAGAAGTTTGCTCTATTCATGAAATCACGCAGGAGGACTGCGAGCTTGAAAGATTCTTGTTTGATGAAAACAGTTTTGACGCCACTAGTGCGTCCCTCCTTGAGCCTACCACAGTTGACACAACCGATATGGATTATGAATGTTTCATTTTTTCGGATGATGACGACTCACAGCCCGAATATGAGTCTTTTGAATTTTTTGATGAGTTAGTCGAACCATCCGAATCGGTTGTTTGCAGTGATTTCGAACCTGTGTTGGAGTCCTTTGAGTTCGAGGTAGATTCCTCAATGATCCTTTCGCCTCCGAAACTCGAACTCATGTCCTTACCGCCTCACCTTAAATATGCCTACATAGGTGAGAATGAGACCCTTCCCATTATCATATCGGCTTCTCTAGCCCTTGAGCAAGAGAACGCTATTTTAAAAGTCTTACAAGATAGGCGGCAAGTTTTCGGTTGGACTATGGCGGACATCGAGGAGATCGGTTCCCTTATAATTGAATATCATATGAAATTGATGGATGATGCCAATTCAATAGAGGACCCACAGGAACATCTTGGGGATATTGTGGTTAGTCAACCTCTTCCTTTAGAAGTTGAACCACCCCCATTTCTTTTAAGAAGCTACGAGAATGCCAATATTCCACTGATTGCTGATCAATCGCATTCTCGTTTTGATTCATCACCACCTCCTGTCTATTCACCTCCATACCTTCCATACCACCACTTCTATCTTTCCCAATTCTTTTTGGACCGCCACAACTTATTCTTCCACCAACCAATACTCTTTACTGATAAATTTTTCAACTGGTTGGTATTGACTTTTGATCTATGCAAAGTTTGGCAGTAATGTCTAATATAGTTTAAATGAAGTTTGGGGGAGGGCCTTTCTATATATATTTTTGTTTTCCTTAACAATAAAAAATTATAAATAAATAAACAGGGAAGTGCCGGTATTTTGACCCTCTTGGTTTAGCATGACAGTGAGGGCACTGTCAAGTTCAAGTTTGGGGGTATGCTCGGTACGTTTTCTTTCTTCGCATTCATTTGTACATATTTTTGCATTTGCATATTTATTTGAAAACCCATAAAAATTTGAAAATTTTTGAAAAATTATAAAAATAATTGTATTCAATTTTGGCCTTATTTGACTAGAGTTTGACATATAGGTTAACTAGTTAGGAACAACTAGATCTTAGACTTAGTGAATTAAAAAACCCTAAAAATAACATTCCTCAAACTTTAACGGTAGAAAGTATATGTCTTGTAGTTTATTTAGAAATAGGCAAATTTTGGGTTCACTTCTTGGGCTAAGTCAAAACAAAGGAAGAGTATTGATGTTCTTATTAGAGTATAAATTTGAAAAATAGTTCCTAGCTTAAGTCTAGATTCTGAAAATGTATACCCTACAAATTGCACAATCACACACCTTGAAACTTGGAATAGTAGAAGAGACCTTGAAATGCTCTTGTCTAAAGTCCTTAGTACAATGAAAAAAAAAAGGTGAATAAAGAAAAAAAATGGACACTGGTTCTTTGTGATTACTTAAGGCTGTAAAAATAGAAAAATATTTAGCGAGGGTGCTTCATCACCTAGTGCCTTAGACCAACTGGTTTGGGAGTCACTGCTAAAGCCTTGGGTGTTGCAAGACTAGGAAGTACGCTCTAAAGTGCTAACGCATCTTGTAATCGGTTGTTGGTATCTCAAGAAGAATTAACGGTCGCATGAAGGATGTGTGAGCAAAATTCTATTAAAAATTCACTAATTAATAAGTGCTTTGGACAATGGACGAGAGTACGATTGCTTAATTTGAATTTCCAAGTGTAGGGATGATATTTACACACACGTGGGGATATGTGATTAAAGTTTAGATGAGAGAAAGGAATGAAGAATAAAACTTGTATCTTTAGTAGGGTTGATAGAAATTCCGAAGTGGAGATGGAACTTTAGAAGGAAAACTTAAGAGATGCCGAAAACTAAGTAGGTCTACATAACATATATAATCTTAAGTTAGATGATTAGGAAGTATGAAGAATGTGGGTGGATGATTCGCGAGTCGACGATAATAGAATTCCTTGTTAGAAAACCTAATTGGAGAACAAAAGTCAATGGGCCAAATTGATAGGATTTTGTGGGTAGTATCCGCTGAAAACCCTCAGGAGACAACACTCCTCCTACTAGGGACACCTAGAGGTTTAACGGCTTGTTGCACGTGCTCAGTGCAATCGCGTTTCCCTGCGAAAGTGCGGTTAGGATTTTAGTGAATAAAAAATAAGTTTGCTCGAGGACGAGCAAAAGATAAGTTTGGGGGTATTTGTTCATATCATAATATTGCAGTTTATATTCCCCAATTCTTATTCGTTTTATAAATAAACAGGTGTTTTTGACGCATGTCTGCTACATGTTACAGGTTACAGGTTCTTGGACAGAAAACAGTGCAAACGATGTAAAGACGATGAAAATGTGGACTTTAACCAACAAACAGAGAATCTTGATCAAGCCTACACAAGGAACAATTCACAAAGCAAGATTCAAGACATCGACTCAAAGCGAACGGTTAAAAATCCATTGCAAATTGTTCACTGAAGATCTGGAACCAACCTAGAAGCCCAAATGGAAAAAGATATATATAAATAAGAAGCCCAAGCCAACCAGAAGCAACCAAGGAAATTTCACTGAGAGATCTCCCCAAAGGGCCGCGGAACCGCGGCCCAAGCCCACTAATGCCGCGGTTCCGCGGCCATTTAAAGCCCGTGTCGGTGGATTTTTCTCGTGTCGGTGCGTCGGTGCGGGTGTTGGGATTTTTCGTGGGCATATCTGTAATTGCACATGCGCGAGACTCTGTAACCCTAGTTTTCCTGTTTTGCTTATAAACTGTAATCAAAAATTGTAAAACCATATGCCTCTTTTCATTCAATAAAATTCAGACTTGCTGAGAGTATTATTCAGATCTGTTCTATATTGCCTGGAGGGAGCCGTCAACCTAGTAAGTTAATTTATGTCTTTTTTCTTTTAATTAGAATGCCTTATCATCCCCTAATGAGCGAGTAGTCTCCTCGCTTGTTAGGGTTAGCCTTAGGGAAAGGGTTGAGAGATGAGATCTCTCACCCCTTTCAATGCCACATTCACCTAATGAATTAGAACTCCACGCATACGAGCACAACCGCTCCCTACGGCACCCTACCCCTCGAGGTAACGGTGAACCGTGGTATAAAGGGCCGGTTGCGCGTGTTTTCCGTGGGGGTTAGGGTAATTATCAACAAAGGAAGGATACGAATCTAGAGGAACAAACATCTTCCCAAAAGATTCGGATCCACTTTATTGATAATTAACGTAACATCTAATAGATCTAAAAAAAGAAGGCATTGAAAGCGGTGAGGAAAACGTTAATCTCCAAAACTTCCCCTAAGCCTAACCCTAGCAAGGCTTTAAATTAGGTTAATTAAGATCCAGTTTTTATCGATTTTAGAAATCAACCAAAACAACACTTTGAATCAACTCGTTAAAACATATTAAAGAAATTTACCCATCTCTGTGGATCGACCCGTACTCACCGGCTAGCTGCGAAGCGACGCCGTTTCTGATTACGGTAAATACAAGTTTTCACACAAATCACATCCGTCTAAACCTTCGATAAATGGTTCCATAAATCAACTTGGTATCTTCGGAGAGGTGGACGGATAAAACCAAATAGTATCTGCCCCCAAAATTCAGGCCTGACGTCCCAACATCCTGGTCGCGTCTTTCGGCGGAGAACAGCGTTTTACACGATCGACAGGGAGAAAAAAGGGAGTGAAACCCGATGGGAACTCTATTTCGATGGGGCATCTTCTATGAAGAAGCGAAAGTACAGCTCCCCCATAATCAAATTTGGGGTAGGCCTCATCTTCGTGGCTCCACAAAGAGGGATAATGCGCTTTGCCTTTTCCTTAATAGAGCCGTGGACAAACAATGAAGCAGAATATGAAGGTCTGATAGAAGGTCTTGAGATCGCTGTCGACATGGGAATCGAAAATCTTCTCATATACGGAGACTCCCAGCTGGTCGTTAGCTAAGTAAACGGTGACTATCAGACGTGCAAACCAGAGTTGGTAAAATATGGCGAAAGCGTACAGCAACCGCTGACTCAAATTCCCTCCTACATTCTGCAAAGCATACCGCGCGCAGAAAATAGCAAAGCAGATGCATTAGCCAAACTCGCTAAAGAACTGGCCGATGAAAACCTCAATGACGTAAGGATGATTGTGCAAAGACGTCGGGTTCTCGCACCAGCAGAAACATCTCCGGAGTCGTCTGAAGAAAAGAAAGCGACCAAGCAAATAGCCCTACAAATAGAGGACCAAGAAAAGGCTAAAGATTGACTTATAGACCACTTCAAATCCCGTTAAACACCGGAAGATGCATCCTCAAGACATCAGCTCATGAAACGAGCTCTGTCTTACGCCTTCTTCAATGATACTCTATATAAGTGTTCGTTCGACTCTCTGTGGTTGAGATGCTTGGGACCGGAAGAAGCAAGGAGAGTTGTTCAAGAAACTCACGACGGACTATGCGGTTCTCATCAAGCCGGGCCGATGATGAAGCTGAAGATAAAAAAGATGGGCTACTATTGGCCCACGATGATTTAGGACTGTCTCGAATACGCGAAGCAATGCCATTCGTGACAAATTCATGGAGACTTCATCCACCAGCATCCAAACCCGCTACACCCAACAGTGGCTAGCTGGCCGTTCGAAATGTGGGGAACCGACATAATCAGACCCATCGAACCAGCGTTGTCCAAAGGACATCGGTTCATATTGGCGACAACCGATTACTTCTCTAAGTGGGCAGAAGCAGTACCGCTAAGAGAAGTGAAGACGGAGAATATTCTTCGTTTCTTCAAGATACAGGTCATCTATCGGTTCGGCACTCCGCGATGGATTATCTCTGATAATGGGCCAGCCTATAGAAGCCATAAGATCAACCGCTTCGCACAACAGCATAACATAGACTGTCGGTCTATATTCCCTGAGCTAACGGTCTAGCTGAGGCCTTCAACAAAACCTTGAAAAAGATCTTAAAGAAGACGGTGTCCAAAAATAAAAAGGACTGGCACGAGAGACTTCATGAAGCTCTCTGGGCTTATCAAACCACGTTCAAAACGGCCACAAATACAATGACATTCGCGTTGGTATTCGGCACAGAGGCGGTACACCCCCTCGAGATAGAGCAACCCTCTCTACGAGTGGCGGTTCATTACGAGCTAACAGATGAAGAGAATACTCATCTTCGGCTTGAAGAGCTAGACGCCCTCGATGAAACTCGTCTCGTGGCCCAGCAAAACCTAAAAGCTTACAAAACAAGGATGACGCGCTCATATGAAAGATTGCCTAGGCCGAGAACATTCCGCCAAGGCGAACTCGTGCTAGTTGTCAAAAGACCTATGATCTCCAATCGTGCCAAACGAGGGAAATTCGAGCCAAACTATGAGGGCCCATTAATCATAGACAAAGTCTACCAAGGTGGGGCTTACTTGCTCATGGATATACATGGCGAAAGACCCTTCCGGCCAATAAACGGCTGATTCCTTAAGAAATACTACGCCTGACGAGTCACAACCCAGGTTAATGATAGATGACGACGTTTGTGTCCGCTCGCTGTCTTCCTGAGTACTAAACTCTGTAAGTGATGTCCGGCAAAACTTTACCACCGAAAACTAGCTGCGGACCGAAACGTCCCTAAACTAACTATGGACCATAATGTCCTTAAACTAGCTGCAGACCGAAACACCCCTAAACTAACAATGGTCTGCAATGTCCTGGAACTAGCTACGAACCAAAACGTCCTTAAACTACTACAAACCGCAGCATCCTTAGGCTAACGCGGCAAAAAAAAATGGTACGTCCATAAGCGAAATGGGCATGGATGAAAACCTGAAAGGGCTCTGTGAGTAAAAATGGCAGGGCTACTGGCGAGTTTGTGAAAATCTGAAAGGACGCAGACTCGTAAAAGAAATTCCTGTGCACTTGTAGGGTCCTCTCGATCTTGTAAAGAGAAAATACCTGCGTGAGATCCTTACGACTCACAAGGGAGCAATACACTTAGAAATCCCCACGATTCCTAAGGAAAAATTACACTTACGAGATCCTTACGACTTGTAAGGAGAATCCCCTTATGAGACCCTCACGGCTCATAGGATTCAAAAGCCTTAAGCTACAGGGATCTGAACTTGTTCTTGAGCCATCACATTCCCCAGATTGCCCTACAAACGGTTCAATATTGACCCTTGTATACAATCCACGGGCACAAATAAACGTCTCCCCCACCAAGTTCCACCAATGGCGCGAAATGTCCTCATGTGGTGAACAACACTTGTAAGTCCTCTCGACTTATAAGGAGAAAACACTCTTGTAAGATCCTTATGACTTATAAGAGAACACGCACTTAAGAATCCTCACGATTTCTAAGAAGAAAACGCACCTACGAGATCCTCACGACTCGTAGGAAGAAACATCTTTATGAGACCCTTATAGCTCATGAAGTCAAAAGCCTTAATCGACAGGATCCTAACCCTGTTTGCTAAGCCACCTTTGTTTGAATTGACAAAGGCAAATGATGATTCGCTCCTGGCAATATCCCAGTTGTAGCGATGCTGATGCCTAAATCGGTAGCAAATTCCAAGTCCTTTCACGGCAAGTGATGATTCGCTCCTGGCAATATTCCAGTCGCAGCGATGCTGATACTAAGATTGGTATCAGATCTCAGGTTCATACTTGCAACAAAATCAGCGAGCCAAAAATACAAAAAAATATATACAGCTGAAATGATCGGGCAACTCGCAATAAAAAGCAACAAGTAAAAAGAAAAATAGCCGAAATGATTGGGCACCGCGAAAAATAGCCGAAATGATTGGGCAGTCGCGACTTTCGCGATATAAAAAGCTGAAATGATAGAGCATCGCGGAAGGAAAAAAAAGAGATGAAACTTTTGCCCTACAGATGAGTCCATACTAACCCCTGTATACAATCCATGGGCATAAATGAAAAGGGAACCATATTTCCCCACCAGACTCTGTCAAAGGGAGAGTCAGATCTCGACAGCAACATCTGCATCCTAAAAGATCAACACGGCGTTCCTTCTCAACTCCAGCAGGATGCAGACGTAACTTCAACAACCGACCTCAGGATTGCAACGAAGCGGAGCCATGGAAAAGTGCCTAGTTCCAAATCTCGACGGCCACGTCTACAACCTAGAGACCAACAACGGTGTTCCTCCTCATTCCAGCAGGATACGTGAAAGGTTAGCCTAGCACCACATGAAGGGTTTGGAAGCATCACATGAACCAAAAGTGGAGTCTTTAGGGTGCTAAGTTAACGAACAAAGAATCGTTCCTAGAATCAATTAGGGTTTCAAATTTTTCACATCATCATATGAAAGAAATGCTAGGGTTTAGAGAGTACAACCTTTGTAGCTCCCTACACTAGACTCCTTGGCTACTTGGGGTTTGAAAAAGCTCCACTTGATCTCCTCGAGGTCACCGATGATCCACCCGGAGTCCGCTTTGTCCAAGCTTGCAACTTTATCCGATCAAGTGAATGAAATCAAGCTAACACTCTAAACAAGTGGGCTAGACTTATGTAGAATGGTGTTGTGGTTCTCTTTCTCACTTCAAAATCCAATCTTGATGAGTATATTGCTCACTTCAAAGAACTAGAGAGCAAAATGAGAGAGGAAGAAGAAGATGATGGCAATATGAGAAGATGATAAGTTCAACTCTTAAAAGAAAATAGAAAAATATATCAATATATATTTTCCTCTTCTCATATCAAACCATGGTTAGGATATTATTGAACTTGAGTTAAAAACACAAAAGGAAAAGTAACCCATGGTCAAATGGTGGGTGAGAATGGTTAGGTCAAGAGAAGAGTGTAGAAACAAATCAATAATCTCCACTTTGCATTTCCCCTTTTTGTTTTAAATCAAATGCAATTTAATCCATAAATAAAACCATGGTGTGAGTCTTATATTGCCACCATTTTCATGTATATACAACCATGAAGGATGTATGTATGTATGTATGTGTATATGTACATCCATATGTGCATGAATCAATAAAGAAACTATACATGCATGCATACATCCATCATACTCAAGAAAGGATTTCAAGTGAGAAGCTAATGGTTAAATGATAAAGCAACACTTGATTTATCAATCCGGCCATATCACATATGACCCCTACCAAAAGAAAGCCGCCCGACCAATATACGGTATCCTATACGCGCATTTTAATCGGGTCCATGCGCATATCGTATACGCGCACCACAACGTTTCGCTTGGACTAGGAAACTCCATTGTGGGACTCTGAGACTCGTCAATACGCCGGCAGTGGGTGATGATCATATCAAGCACCCCCAAGCCGCAAGCGGTCAGCTAAACGTAACGGCCACCCGGGTATTGAGCGATCAGAAGAGAACAAGCGAACCTGCTACAACTCCCGTCGAGCCAATCGGCAACACTTCCCGTACAGTCCGGTCTCCTCGTCTGATATGTCGCATATCAAGTCTAGGGGTGGTAAACGTCAGACCCCAATAACCGATAAGTCGTGCCGATGTGAGGCTCATAACGGGTCGAGAAACTACTGGTAACACTTACCAGCAAATCTCTGAATCAGCCCTGGCCAGGGACTTCCCTGTTACGGCCAATCGAGCACAGTGCAACATCAACCCCCAATACCGGGAGAGACGAAACCCCTCCATCGCTCATTGCCTCCATGTGACTCGGGACTGTATCCAAAAACCACCGTTTTGCACGCCCTCATGGACGTGGTAAGGTGGAAATCAAAGCACAGTGGGAATCACATAAGACTCTATGACGATCTCGGGTCTACAGACTGACCTGCACAAGTGTCACCTGAGAACTGCCATCTGACGTGAGGTATAATACCATCTGGGAGTTCTCGGCGAGTCCGTCCAGTGTACCCAGTCTCCACTGAGCACCCATATACCATCTCTGATGTCAAACACCAATGGATATGGGATCATCCATCGCCCATCTCATGGGTCGAGAAGCGTATACGCTAGTCTACACTAGTATATCGATGGCCCGTCTCGATACACCCACGACTAGGGACCTTGAAGGATGTACTTATGGACTACCATGTCCCCACTAGTATAATCCGCATCATAGTCCAGGTAGTCAAGTACACATCCTAAGGGCTTTACCAACATGTAACTCTAAGACAGTATAAAGAGACAAGTATACATGTTAAGATAAAATGCAACCAGATAGCATACTATCATATCGAGCAAGAAAGTCATCTCTATATATGTCCAAGCATCCAATATAATATACATCATCTGTACAATACTGGCCTCTAGGGCATACATACAACTAACAATCTCCCACTTGCACTAGGGCCAGCTGCTGTAGTATCGCATACCGAGCATACCGAAGAGTCTCTCAAACTGTGTCTGGGGAATGGCCTTCGTGAGTGGATCCGCTGTGTTATTCTTCGTGTCAACCCTCCTGACCTCGATCTCCCGGCGATCAACTATCTCCCGGATCAGGTGATACCGCCTCAGAATATGCCTGGATCGCTGATGGGATCTTGGTTCCTTGGCCAAAGCCACCGCTCCATTGTTATCGCAATACAAATATATTGGATGCTCAATGGATGGAACCACTCCAAGTTCAGTAATGAACTTCTTGATCCAGACAGCCTCTTTGGCAGCATCGTTGGCAGCGATGTATTCAGCCTCCATCGTCGAGTCTGCCACGGTTTCCTGCTTGGAACTCTTCCAGCTAACCGCCCCTCCGTAAAGGGTAAAGACAAATCCCGACTGCGACTTAGAGTCGTCCTTATCACTCTGGAAGCTCGAATCGGTAAAGAACTTCACTTGGAGTTCTCCGTTACCATACACCAAGAGCATCTCTTTAGTCCTTCGTAAGTACTTGAGAATGCTCTTCACAGCTGTCCAGTGACTCTCTCCAGGATCAGCTTGATACCTGCTCACTACACTTAGTGAGTATGCTACATCGGGTCTGGTACATAGCATCGCGTACATGATAGAGCCTACAGCCGAAGCATAGGGTATCCCTTGCATGCGAGCTCTCTCCAAATCAGTCTTAGGAGACATCTCTTTGGAGAGAGTGACTCCAGAAATCGTGGGCAAATTCCCACGCTTGGATTCTTCCATACTAAACCTCTTTAGTATGGTGTCAATGTACCTGGATTGGGACAATCCCAATATCCGTTTGGATCTATCTCTATAGATCCTAATTCCCAATATGCAGGAGGCATCACCAAGATCTTTCATTGAGAATCTTTGTGATAAGAAGAGCTTGACCGATTGCAGCATAGGAATGTCATTTCCTATCAAGAGTATGTCGTCCATGTACAATACGAGGAAGACAACCTTACTCTCTGCCGCCTTTTTGTAAATACAAGGTTCATCTACGTTTTTGACGAAATCAAACTCTTTGATAACAATGTCAAAGCAGATGTTCCAGCTCCGCGATGCTTGCTTTAACCCATAAATGGATTTAAGCAGCTTGCATACCTTCCCGCTGCTCCCACTATCTACGAAGCCCTCTGGCTGAGTCATGTACACGCACTCTTCTAAATCACCGTTTAGAAAGGCGGTCTTTACATCCATTTGCCAGATTTCGTAATCATGATATGCAGCGATGGCAAGCATGATCCGGATGGATTTAAGCATAGCCACTGGAGAAAAGGTCTCGTCATAGTCCACACCTGGTCTTTGACGAAAACCCTTTGCTACAAGTCTAGCTTTGAAAGTCTCCACTTTCCCATCTACACCAAGTTTTTTCTTGAAGATCCACTTGCTCCCAATGGGTTTTACCCCTTCAGGAGCATTTTCCAAAGTCCACACTTTGTTGGTGTATATGGATTCCATCTCGGACCGCATTGCATCCAGCCATCTCACTGAGTCTCTACTCGTGATGGCCTGCTCGAAACTAGTTGGGTCATCATCCTCCATGATGCAATCCTCGCTCCCACCGTCAATGAGAAAACCGTAGTATCTCTCAGGTGGACGAGAAACCCTACTAGATCGGCGGAGAGGCTGGGGTTCGTCGGGTACTACTGAATCCTCTGGTTCTACCAAGTCTTCTGTTATAGTTTGTGTCGCTGGAACCTCTTCCAGTTCTACCTCAATGCCACTTGTCTGTTTCATAAGAAAACCCTTTTCTAAGAAAGTGGCATGTCGAGAAACAAACACTTTTTGTTCCTTGGAGTGGTAGAAGATATACCCTCGCGAATGTTTGGGATATCCAATAAACTTACATAGAACAGACCTTGCCTCGAGCTTGTCTGGATTTTGTGTTTTAACATAGGCCGGACAACCCCATATCTGAATAAAATTAAGACATGGTCTCTTACCATTCCATATCTCATATGGAGTGGTAGGCACTGATTTGGTTGGAACTCTATTCAATAGGTATGCAGCTGTCTCCAGTGCATATCCCCAGAAGGAAATAGGTAACTCAGCTGCACTCATCATAGAGCGCACCATATCTAATAGGGTGCGATTTCTCCGCTCCGATACACCGTTGTGCTGTGGTGTATAAGGAGGAGTAAGCTGAGAGAGAATCCCATTCTCTTTTAGATAATCTCTGAATTCATTGCTTAAGTATTCTCCTCCTCGATCAGATCGAAGGATCTTAATACTTTTGCCCGTTTGGTTCTCTACTTCGTTTTTATATTCTCTGAATTTCTCAAAAGCTTCAGACTTGTGTTTCATTAGGAACACATATCCGAATCTTGAGAGATCGTCAGTGAATGTAATGAAGTAGGAAGAACCATCCCTGGCATGTGTAGACATGGGACCGCATACATCGCTATGCACCAGTCCCAAGAGTTCCGTAACTCTTTCTCCGTGCCCCGTAAACGAAGTTTTGGTCATCTTGCCTTTGAGACATGAATGGCAAGTATCATAAGATGATAATTTGAACGAATTCAAATACCCATCTTTATGTAACTTAGTCAGTCGTGTCGCATTGATATGACCAAGTCTACAATGCCACAAGAAGGATTCGTTCATTTCTGAACTTTTCCTCTTGTTTGTGTTTTGTATATTGAGGACTGTATTTTGATTTAGAATGAATATGCCATTATGTAACGAGCCTGATGCAATCAACTTTTGATCTAGGAATATGTTCATAACATTATCCTTTACTACAAAATTATATCCTTCTTTACTTAATAAAGAAACTGATATAATGTTGCACATCATGTTCGGTATATAATAGCACTCATTTAGAATCAGAGTATCACTACTTGGTAATACTAGGTGATATTCGCCAACTGCTTTGGCTGCAATAATTGCACCATTCCCTACTTGAACGGAATGATCACCTTTTCCCAGTTCTCTACCTTTCCGTAGCCCATGTAACTGTTTACATACGTGGGATCCTGATCCGGTATCTAATACCCAGGACGTAGGGTGAACTAAAAAACAGTTCTCAATGACAAACACACCCGAAGAAGGTGCATCAACATGCATGTTCTCCGTTTGGGCGGCGTAGGAATCCAGATATTCTCCTGTTTCCTGTTCAGTCTTATAACACTTATAAGATAGAACGGGTTCAACGTTCCCCTGCACAGTATAACATGCGGGTTCGGTCAATACATCCATATTATTATCTTGATTAAGGCATGACATGGTCGCTACCTGGAGAGAGAGAGAGAAGAAAACACTTTAGCGTATGCTCTTGCAAGATCAGATTGGTTATTATCTTATCTAATCAGGATGGCTCCCACTGGTTTTTATCAAATCTTCCTTCAAACCCTAAAAGGAAAGATTAGCCGGGATTAATTACACCCTACAACTTTGCCGATCTTTCAGCCAGGCCAGTGTCGGTACTTTGAGGGAGGTTCCCCGTGCTTTCGCACGGACCTAATTAAAGTAAACCTCGTTTTCCCAGAGGCGTAACCCCGTTGACACCTTTCTAGACACCTACTTGATCGGCTAATTGTAATGTGTAAAACTCTTCCAGGAGTAACTCTTACTCGCAGTGGGTATCGGGATCCAACTATCTCATAGAAGGTATGCAATCTCATTGCAAATTTCAACACTTGAAATTCCCGATAATGCTTTTGCCCCTAGCGTCCCATGACCTCGACGGAGGCCAAACTACCCACAGGGCGCTAGTCAAGTTCAACCCGTCATTTCTTGATTGAATTAAACCCACCCGTACGACCCTTGACGGAGGCCAAACTACGCCGTACGAATACCCTAATCCAATCGCATCATATGCTAGCAGATAAGCACTAGTTAGCTACCATACACTACGCCTTGACGGAGGCCAAACTACCGCAACATGAATACTAAGTAGTACTTATCTCAAATGACGGAGGGCTACGCAGGTTTTTCAGAAAAACCATGAGCGTAATGAACTTGATATCGTTGCAGAATCTAGTGAATTTTGAAATGAAGTGATTTTGAGGCTTTTATTAGTTTTGCTAAAGAGGTCACTCCCGGTGAAGGGATCTCGGCTCTTTCCTCATCGAATAAGGTGCGGGATATATCATATATATCACTGTGCAAAGAAAAACTCCAAAAGAAATCAAAAGCAAACTGAGTGTTGTAGCATCTGCCAGTTTCGCTAAAGAGGTCACTCCCGGTGAAGGGATCTCGGCTCTTTCCTCATCGAATAAGGTGCAGGGTATATCATATATACCGCTATACAAAGCAAAACTGTAGCTACCCTTTTATTTTAAAATTTGATTCTACAATATCTTTTAGGTTTCTTTTCTTTCATTAATCACATTAATGAAGTCCCATCATTTAAGTCACTTAAACATCACAGATAAATACGACGTACACTTATGCCATCCGCATTCACCTCGATATCCCCTCGTGCACCGTTAGGTTAGGTAACTAATGGCAGAGCAGGGCAGTGCTAGCGCGGGTGTAAAACATAAGTAACGCCTATATAATATATCATATATACTATATACTGTATCCATCACAGAACATATCTAATGATCACATCATAGATATCGCAGCAGAAATATAGATATAATGTGGGATATACTAGGACGTCCGTATTTAGTATTTAGCCAACAATAGAAAATACGGATTCCACAGTCGCAATGAATAGCCAAGCCCACACCCTGGACCCCTACGAGAGCGGCAAGCGACCCTACCAATTCTGGAGTTTAGGAGACCCGGTCTCGACTCCTCGAGATGGCCTCCCACTGAACCCCAGAACCCGGTCACCTGTGCTCCCCTCCTTGGGTCCATCCTAATGCGGAAAAGTAAATAATATACAACACGTGTGGCATTGACCTCAACCCGGAAGTGCCCCAAATAAAAGAATATTACATTACATTTAAATTTACATGAATGAAAATATAAAACTCTCATCTCACATAAAACCCCTCGGCTATTCAATTGCGACAATCCTGCACATCATATCTCAGCAACACATAATATCACATATCATCAACGTAAGTAAGTATGCATACCCCAATTGTCGTTGATGTATAGCAACGAAACCGGCGATATCGACATACTACACTTACGGTCACAGAAAAGAAAGTGTAAAACTGCAATATTTGGAATCCACATTCTCTTTAGACATCGTAAATGCGAAATATCACATACTTCGTATTTCATGTCCAACTATATGAATTCCACATATTGCATCACATTCCAGATAAATAGACGGTATTAAAGTTTTCGAACGAACGATCAAATACCCAAGATTCACTAAAGCTCAACACTTGAGCGGAGTTCAAAAACCGGAGTGTGACACAGTAGTAGCGGTCCAGCCGTAGAAGGGTCAAGCCAACGCCTCACATATGGCACGCCGTACTACCCCAAACCCTAAGTTCAAAGGGCAGTTCAAGACGGTCACATAATCGAGTTAAGGTTTGTTGTCTTCTAGAGGGACCACCACAAAACTTGCACGTATCTCCAAAATATTTAAACCCCGTGAAAAGTGAGCAAATGATACTCGTTCAAACACTTCAATACTTTCTAGATTTACCCGGAAAAGCCACGAAATCAAAATTCCGATCGAACTGTCGAGTCCAAAACCATCTCCAGAATTTTCAGCACTAAATTTAGATTAAAAATATCCTAAAAAATATACAAGCAGAATCCAGCATTACTGTAAAAAAAATTATTCAGTGAATGATATGTACGGCCGCGGAACTGCGGCCTAAGCAAGCTTAGGCCGCGTTTCCGCGGCAAGATTAACTGTTCATTGAAAAAATTTTATACCGTAATTCTTATATTTTCCTGCTGAATTTTTTACATATTTTTAATTCTGAAAAACAGCAGTTTTTAAAAAATGTCCAGAGAGCACTCAAAAAACCGTATTTTCGGCTCGATCGGAGTTTTAACTTCGTTAAAGTGTCGCCTAATGTTCTAGGTCGGCTCTGATACCAATGAAAGGTTAGCCTAGCACCACATGAAGGGTTTGGAAGCATCACATGAACCAAAAGTGGAGTCTTTAGGGTGCTAAGTTAACGAACAAAGAATCGTTCCTAGAATCAATTAGGGTTTCAAAATTTTCACATCATCATATGAAAGAAATGCTAGGGTTTAGAGAGTACAACCTTTGTAGCTCCCTACGCTAGACTCCTTGGCTACTTGGGGTTTGAAAAATCTCCACTTGAACTCCTCGAGGTCACCGATGATCCACCCGGAGTCCGCTTTGTCCAAGCTTGCAACTTTATCCGATCAAGTGAATGAAATCAAGCTAACACTCTAAACAAGTGGGCTAGACTTGTGTAGAATGGTGTTGTGGTTCTCTTTCTCACTTCAAAATCCAATCTTGATGAGTATATTGCTCACTTCAAAGAACTAGAGAGCAAAATGAGAGAGGAAGAAGAAGATGATGGCAATATGAGAAGATGATAAGTTCAACTCTTAAAAGAAATAGAAAAATATATCAATATATATTTTCCTCTTCTCATATCAAACCATGGTTAGGATATTATTGAACTTGAGTTAAAAACACAAAAGGAAAAGTAACCCATGGTCAAATGGTGGGTGAGAATGGTTAGGTCAAGAGAAGAGTGTAGAAACAAATCAATAATGACCACTTTGCTTTTTCCCTTTTTGTTTTAAATCAAATGCAATTTAATCCATAAATAAAACCATGGTGTGAGTCTTATATTGCCACCATTTTCATGTATATACAACCATGAAGGATGTATGTATGTATGTATGTATGTGTATATATACATCCATATGTGCATGAATCAATAAAGAAACTATACATGCATGCATACATCCATCATACTCAAGAAAGGATTTCAAGTGCGAAGCTAATGGTTAAATGATAAATCAACACTTGATTTATCAATCCGGCCATATCACATATGACCCCTACCAAAAGCAAGCCGCCCGACCAATATACGGTATCCTATACGCGCATTTTAATCGGGTCCATGCGCCTATCGCATACGCGCACCACAACGTTTCGCTTGGACTAGGAAACTCCATTGTGGGACTCTGAGACTCGTCAATACGCCGGCAGTGGGTGATGATCATATCAAGCACCCTCAAGCCGCAAGCGGTCAGCTAAACGTAACGGCCACCCGGGTATTGAGCGATCAGAAGAGAACAAGCGAACCTGCTACAACTCCCGTCGAGCCAACCGGCAACACTTCCCGTACAGTCCGGTCTCCTCGTCTGATATGTCGCATATCAAGTCTAGGGGTGGTAAACGTCAGACCCCAATAACCGATAAGTCGTGCCGATGTGAGGCTCATAACGGGTCGAGAAACTACTGGTAACACTTACCAGCAAATCTCTGAATCAGCCATGGTCAGGGACTTCCCTGTTACGGCCAATCGAGCACAGTGCAACATCAACCCCCAATACCGGGAGAGACGAAACCCCTCCTATCGCTCATTGCCTCCATGTGACTCGGGACTGTACCCAAAAACCACCGTTTTGCACGCCCTCATGGACGTGATAAGGTGGAAATCAAAGCACAGTGGGAATCACACAAGACTCTATGACGATCTCGGGTCTACAGACTAATCTGCACAAGTGCCACCTGAGAACTGCCATCTGACATGAGGTATAATACCATCTGGGAGTTCTCGGCGAGTCCGTCCAGTGTACCCAGTCTCCACTGAGCACCCGTATACCATCTCTGATGTCAAACACCAATGGATATGGGATCATCCATCGCCCATCTCATGGGTCGAGAAGCGTATACGCTAGTCTACACTGGTATATCGATGCCCCGTCTCGATACACCCATGACTAGGGACCTTGAAGGATGTACTTATGGACTACCATGTCCCCACTAGTATGATCCGCATCATAGTCCAGGTAGTCAAGTACACATCCTAAGGGCTTGTAACAACCCTAATTTTCTTATACACTTTTTCCTATACAAATTTTTTTTCAAAATATTTTTAAAATCCACAAAGGGGTATTTTAGCCTGAGCATAAGATTTAGGTAATTATTTTTTTTTTAATTACAAGCTACAAGAATGAAATAACTCCATTTTTAGTGTACAAGAAATTACTTTAAATTTAATGTATACTAGGAGTATTTATTCTTGCTGCTATCAGTTTAAGTAATTAAAAACCACAATAATTACAAGAAGGAGCTTGTAGCTCATTGGTAATACCTTGCACTGCTGAACCAAGCCACCGGAGTTCAAATCCCATGCCCCACATTATTTTTGTATTTATTTTGTTTTAATTTTTTTTTGGAAGTCAACGGTAAAAATGCCATAACTCCCAAAATATGTACTGGACAACAAAAAGTAAATATACCAAATTGTACCCCCAGAAAATCCCCAGCCACTGGAAGCCTGACTCGGCCCGACTCGGCGCCGCCGGCCGGCGAATCGGCCGACTCGGTCCGGCCGATCCGGCCGGACTTGGCCGGACGGCCGAGTCACCAACTGAGAAAAGTTGGCTCTTGACTTGGTCAACCCTCTTGCACACTTATTATACCTTGATCGGTTTTGATTTGGCCAATAAATCCCTTTTACTCCTAGGTTTAATAATTTTTAATGAATTTTTAATGTTTTTTTATATTTTCTTTTAATATTTTTTATCCTAACCCTAACCCTAGCCTAGACCTATATAAAGACCCCTACCCTCTACCATTTCACCTCACCACTCTAAGTCTACTCTCTCAAATTCTCGAGAACTCGGTACGAAGAGCAAGAAGCGAAGCGCTGCCGAAATCGACGACGGATTCCGGCGACCGGATCAGAACCTTCGCGACGCTTTCGACGAATCGGCAACCACCACATCCATTAGCTTCATTAGCTTGTCCAAACCGTAAGTCCCACCTCTTCTATCTCTCTTTTCTATGAATGTAAAAATACGACTTTTTGGAACCCGACGGAAATCGGACAAACCGATTTCCGATTCGGTTTTTCTATAAATTTCCACTTGTCACCAAATACATATTATCTACCCATATTCATGTTGACTATTAATCACCCATAAACCAATTTAATCAAACTTTTTCACATGAAATGATAGCTTCTTTGTAAAACCGTATTCTTTTCATAAAAATACCATGAACTTCATTTTTCTTAGTTTAATCAATTACCTCACTCCTAAATATGTTTATCTTGATCACAAAACTTGTAGAACTTAATTTGAATGAAATTTCACACATAAAATGATAACGTTTTCGAATACCGTATTCTTGCGCTATAATACCTTTAAGTTTAACATAGCATGTTTTACCTTTAAACTTCACCAAAACCTAAAATAAATCACGAGGTAATGACCTACCTCTACACACACTCAATATAACCTTAATTGATAAATATCAAATCACAGAATACGAAATTACAGGACTTTTCACTAAAATACCCTAATCTTTAGAATCTTTATTGAAAGCATTAAATTGTAAACTTTTCTAAATAAAATCTTTTAATAAAAGGAAAGCACGATTGGTCATGGATATCGATCGTTTATCTAAACTGTCTTGTGGTGCCTAGGCAAGTGTGTCTAAGGCTAGTGGTTTTTAATTAGGCCCACGACTGTGGTTCCTTCCCACTTACCTGGCACTTACCTGGCCGCAATTGACTGTGAAGAGGCGATTTGAGGCTTCTAATGACTCATCGTTTAGACCTTAGAAGTAGGCTAGTTGGCTTAGGCAACCCTAACAACTAAAATACGGAAAACTAAACTCTTTTGCAAATAAATATCTTATATTTATAAAACCGTTTTCCTAAATGAGAAGTGTTTATAAAACCTAAGCAAAGTGCCGCTACAACCCACTTTTGGGGAACCTGTTAGGGATAGTACGGTTCATCGTGCACCCGCAGGCTAGTAGTGCGAGATTCAGACCTCCGCAAGGAGCATTCGGTCTCGGAAGGTTTAAAATACGATATTTAAGGAAAATGAGATTTTTGAAAATAAAATATTCATTTAAAAATTATTCATGTGTTAATATATATAATTATCATTTTAACACCTTTTTTATCCTAATATAAAGTTTCCACATTTTTTCTAAAAAATTACAAGATTAAAAGTTACACTAAAATACCATGAACTTCAGATAAAATAATTAATACTTTTATTAGGATATATTCACTAGAATAACACAAATAAAATTCACATTCATTACAACAATAAAGACGAATAATAAACGCTTGAGGTGTATTTTGAAAAAATATACAAAAGTACTTTTTACATAAAACCCCCTCAAGTTTTACAAATTACAATAAGGCCCCTAGCTAATATTGAACTTCAAATTATCTTCTTTTAGTCTGACTCGGGTTAGAGACTGACTATTTCTGACTTGAATATGATTCAAGTCAATCTATATTCTTTTATATTCCAACACACTTTGAATACATGAAACCCTGAATCCAGTTAACAATATATCCTTTTTGACTGAATCAAACCATGGATATTCATCCATTATCCTGATATTCCATTTACCTGATTATACAGTTGCAACATGTTTACTGATATCATGGTTTTGGTCAGTCATCCAACTTACATATTCCAATACTACAATACTGTTAAAACACTACGGGGTTTAAGGGGTAGATTGGTACGGAAGGTGTTAGAGGTGGCACGAGGTGGTCAGATTAAGACACCTAACCTGAATCCTATTGCTGTTGTACCGTGGCATAACGGTTCCTTGTACTTTTCTTTTGCCCTGATCTCTAGCATATAGAGATCCCCCTCGTATACACTGGCATCCCTCTGTACCAAGCTACAAACAACAGCGATACACAATGTTCCATAATATTCACAATATAATACTTTAGAAAATACTGTTACTCTGTCATTCTCATTCTTCTTATCTTTAGGACTTACCGAGCGGCCTGTTCGCTGACGACATTCTATCTCTTTCTTCTTTGAATGTCGTCAGGTGCGTTGGACCAAGCTGAGATTGAGCCCACCGGTGAAGATTTGGAGCAGTTCCAGGAAGACCCAGAGCTCTAGATAATCGTACCTTGTTCTTTACAGTTTATTTCATTTCCTGTTATGCCACTGTTTAGGCATTGCTTTTCATTCCAGTTGTATTTTCTTTTCCTGCATTGTAAAAAGAATGTTATTAATAAAAGTTGCTGTTATTTTTTTATATTATTCGTCTCTTGTGATTTACTTTATATTGCTTAGTTACGCTTAGCGTATATACTTCTGAGTATATACGTAGCGGGCCTCGTCGCGTCCACTTCGCCGTACACTGGGAAGCGGGGCGTGACAGGTTTTGTTGGTGGCCCATGCAGGTCAGAGCTGTATGAATCCCTGTCATGCAGTTCTGGTCTGCGTGAACAACCTAAGCAATATAACACAAGAACCAGCAACTAAAACATTCTTTACAATTCATGTTCTTTGAAACTTGCAAATCTCTATTCCTTGAATCTTATCATTTCATGTAATTGATTCTGTCCTAATCCAAATTTTTCTTCAGGATTATGGATTCCCCGAACAACACCAGCACCAAACTCAACAATACCCCATCAGCACTACCTCTCACACCAGCTGTTTCCGCACCACCCACTGAGCAAACAATGCTATTCGATGCGATCCGCAGTCTTCTCGAGGGACAGCAACAACTTTTAAGCCGTCCTGAGACAGATGCACCGGGAATAAAGCAATTCAGAGCTTTGCACCCAAAGCAATTCTCGGGTAAAGGAAGCCCTCTCGAAGCAGAAGAATGGGCACAAAGCATTGAAGACGATCTGACAGCAGCTCAAGTGCCAGATAATGCTTGGGTCCGTGTAGCGAAGCTACAGCTCACGGATAACGCTCGCAATTGGTGGAAGGCGGAAGAAACCCGTCTGGTACAGCCGATCGAATGGAAGACATTTCGCGAGAAGTTTGACGCGAAATATTTCCCTGTGACTGCCAGGTTCGCTATGGAGCAGCAGTTTATTCATCTACAGCAAGGATCAATGTGGGAGAAATCGGTAGATGAATACGATGCTGAGTTCACTATGTTGAGCCGGTAAGATATGTCACAATAGTTCAATTTTTAAATATCGCATACTACACAGCTAACACAATCTTTAAACAGATTCGCGGCACACTTGATACCGACGGACGAGATCAGAGCCCGTCGTTTTCAACAAGGTTTGGACACCGAGATTAAGGCTGCTCTAGCCACAGGAAAGTTCTTGACTCACGAGGAAGCTCTAGAAGCTGCCCGCAGTTATGAGGCAGTAATAAAAGAGAGGGGCAGACCTCAGTCTGCAGGAGTCAAGCGCCCTGCCAACCAGATAGCAGGTGGAGCCTCTTCCAGGCCATTGTTTGAACCCAGGAGGACTGAAGAAATTTGCCATTACTGCCATAGAAAGGGACATTTGTGGAAGGACTGTAGGCGCGCAAAAGGCCTGTGTCTAATTTGTGGCGCATCCAACCACGGAATTGGGAACTGTCCTTACAACAGCAACTCATCTCATACATACACCAACCAACCGCAGCGGCCAACCATCCAGGCTCCTGCAACTTGTCCTGCACTACCTGCTCCACCACCTGCACAGCCTACTCACCAATTCCAACAGGCGATGAGGGACATGCCTAGAGGGCAGAGAAATAGGTCTCAAAGGCAGAATGTGCCTCCAGCTAGAAGGAATATACCACGGCGACAGACCTTCACATTAGAAGCTGTAGAAGCCGAGACTGTAGGTCAAGGTAACACCGGTAAGCCTTTTTTTTTCACCATTGTATCACTTTTATTCGCCAAACTTTTTTGCACTGTTACACTTTCCTTTTACAAATTTCGAGGACGAAATTTTTATAAGGAGGGTAGAATGTAACAACCATAATTTTCTTATACACTTTTTCCTATACAAATTTTTTTTCAAAATATTTTTAAAATCCACAAAGGGGTATTTTAGCCTGAGCATAAGATTTAGGTAATTATTTTTGTTTTAATTACAAGCTACAAGAATGAAATAACTCCATTTTTAGTGTATAAGAAATTACTTTAAATTTAATGTATACTAGGAGTATTTATTCTTGCTGCTATCAGTTTAAGTAATTAAAAACCACAATAATTACAAGAAGGAGCTTATAGCTTATTGGTAATACCTTGCACTGCTGAACCAAGCCACCGGAGTTCAAATCCCATGCCCCACATTATTTTTGTATTTATTTTGTTTTAATTTTTTTTTGGAAGTCAACGGTAAAAAGGCCATAACTCCCAAAATATGTACTGGACAACAAAAAGTAAATATACCAAATTGTACCCCCAGAAAATCCCCGGCCACTGGAAGCCTGACTCGGCCCGACTCGGCGCCTCCGGCCGGCGAATCGGCCGACTCGGTCCGGCCGATCCGGCCGGACTTGGCCGGACGGCCGAGTCACCAACTGAGAAAAGTTGGATCTTGACTTGGTCAACCCTCTTGCACACTTATTATACCTGGATCGGTTTTTATTTGGCCAATAAATCCCTTTTACTCCTAGGTTTAATGATTTTTAATGAATTTTTAATGTTTTTTTATATTTTCTTTTAATATTTTTTATCCTAACCCTAACCCTAGCCTAGCCCTATATAAAGACCCCTACCCTCTACCATTTCACCTCACCACTCTAAGTCTACTCTCTCAAATTCTCGAGAACTCGGTACGAAGAGCAAGAAGCGAAGCGCTGCCGAAATCGACGACGGATTCCGGCGACCGGATCAGAACCTTCTCGACGCTTTCGACGAATCGGCAACCACCACATCCATTAGCTTCAATAGCTTGTCCAAACCGTAAGTCCCACCTCTTCTATCTCTCTTTTCTATGAATATAAAAATACGAGTTTTTGGAACCCGACGGAAATCGGACAAACCGATTTCCGATTCGGTTTTTCTATAAATTTCCACTTGTCACCTAATACATATTATCTACCCATATTCATGTTGACTATTAATCACCCATAAACCAATTTAATCAAACTTTTTCACATGAAATGATAGCTTCTTTGTAAAACCGTATTCTTTTCATAAAAATACCATGAACTTCATTTTTCTTAGTTTAATCAATTACCTCACTCCTAAATATGTTTATCTTGATAACAAAACTTATAGAACTTAATTTGAATGAAATTTCACACATAAAATGATAACGTTTTCGAATACCGTATTCTTGCGCTATAATACCTTTAAGTTTAACATAGCATGTTTTACCTTTAAATTTCACCAAAACCTAAAATAAATCACGAGGTAATGACCTACCTCTACACACACTCAATATAACCCTAATTGATAAATATCAAATCATAGAATACGAAATTACAGGACTTTTCACTAAAATACCCTAATCTTTAGAATCTTTATTGAAAGCATTAAATTGTAAACTTTTCTAAATAAAATCTTTTAATAAAAGGAAAGCACGATTGGTCATGGATATCGATCGTTTATCTAAACTGTCTTGTGGTGCCTAGGCAAGTGTGTCTAAGGCTAGTGGTTTTTAATTAGGCGCACGACTGTGGTTCCTTCCCACTTACCTGGCACTTACCTGGCCGCAATTGACGGTGAAGAGGCGATTTGAGGCTTCTAATGACTCATCGTTTAGACCTTAGAAGTAGGCTAGTTGGCTTAAGCAACCCTAACAACTAAAATACGGAAAACTAAACTCTTTTGCAAATAAATACCTTATATTTATAAAACCGTTTTCCTAAATGAGAAGTGTTTATAAAACCTAAGCAAAGTGCCGCTACAACCCACTTTTGGGGAACCTGTTAGGGATAGTACGGTTCATCGTGCACCCGCAGGCTAGTAGTGCGAGATTCAGACCTCCGCAAGGAGCATTCGGTCTCGGAAGGTTTAAAATACGATATTTAAGGAAAATGAGATTTTTGAAAATAAAATATTCATTTAAAAATTATTCATGTGTTAATATATATAATTATCATTTTAACACCTATTTTATCCTAATATAAAGTTTCCACATTTTTTCTAAAAAATTACAAGATTAAAAGTTACACTAAAATACCATGAACTTCAGATAAAACAATTAATACTTTTATTAGGATATATTCACTAGAATAACACAAATAAAATTCACATTCATTACAACAATAAAGACGAATAATAAACGCTTGAGGTGTATTTTGAAAAAATATACAAAAGTACGTTTTACATAAAAACCCCTCAAGTTTTACAAATTACAATAAGGCCCCTGGCTAATATTGAACTTCAAATTATCTTCTTTTAGTCTGACTCGGGTTAGAGTCTGACTATTTCTGACTTGAATATGATTCAAGTCAATCTATATTCTTTTATATTTTAACACACTTTGAATACATGAAACCCTGAATCCAGTTAACAATATATCCTTTTTGACTGAATCAAACCATGGATATTCATCCATTATCCTGATATTTCATTTACCTGATTATACAGTTGCAACATGTTTACTGATATCATGGTTTTGGTCAGTCATCCAACTTACATATTCCAATACTACAATACTGTTAAAACACTACGGGGTTTAAGGGGTAGATTGGTACGGAAGGTGTTAGAGGTGGCACGAGGTGGTCAGATTAAGACACCTAACCTGAATCCTATTGCTGTTGTACCGTGGCATAACGGTTCCTTGTACTTTCCTTTTACCCTGATCTCTAGCATATAGAGATCCCCCTCGTATACACTGGCATCCTTCTGTACCAAGCTACAAACAACAGCGATACACAATGTTCCATAATATTCACAATATAATACTTTAGAAAATACTGTTACTCTGTCATTCTCATTCTTCTTATCTTTGGGACTTACCGAGCGACCTGTTCGCTGACGACATTCTATCTCTTTCTTCTTTGAATGTCGTCAGGTGCGTTGGACCAAGCTGAGATTGAGCCCACCGGTGAAGATTTGGAGCAGTTCCAGGAAGACCCAGAGCTCTAGATAATCGTACCTTGTTCTTTACAGTTTATTTCATTTCCTGTTATGCCACTGTTTAGGCATTGCTTTTCATTCCAGTTGTATTTTCTTTTCCTGCATTGTAAAAAGAATGTTATTAATAAAAGTTGCTTTTATTTTTTATATTATTCGTCTCTTGTGATTTACTTTATATTGCTTAGTTACGCTTAGCGTATATACTTCTGAGTATATACGTAGCGGGCCTCGTCGCGTCCACTTCGCCGTACACTGGGAAGCGGGGCGTGACAGGTTTTGTTGGTGGCCCATGCAGGTCAGAGCTGTATGAATCCCTGTCATGCAGTTCTGGTCTGCGTGAACAACCTAAGCAATATAACACAAGAACCAGCAACTAAAACATTCTTTACAATTCATGTTCTTTGAAACTTGCAAATCTCTATTCCTTGAATCTTATCATTTCATGTAATTGATTCTGTCCTAATCCAAATTTTTCTTCAGGATTATGGATTCCCCGAACAACACCAGCACCAACTCAACAACACCCCATCAGCACTACCTCTCACACCAGCTGTTTCCGCACCACCCACTGAGCAAACAATGCTATTCGATGCGATCAGCAGTCTTCTCGAGGGACAGCAACAACTTTTGAGCCGTCCTGAGACAGATGCACCGGGAATAAAGCAATTCAGAGCTTTGCACCCAAAGCAACTCTCGGGTAAAGGAAGCCCTCTCGAAGCAGAAGAATGGGCACAAAGCATTGAAGACGATCTGACAGCAGCTCAAGTGCCAGATAACGCTTGGGTCCGTGTAGCGAAGCTACAGCTCACGGATAACGCTCGCAATTGGTGGAAGGCGGAAGAAACCCGTCTGGTACAGCCGATCGAATGGAAGACATTTCGCGAGAAGTTTGACGCGAAATATTTCCCTGTGACTGCCAGGTTTGCTATGGAGCAGCAGTTTATTCATCTACAGCAAGGATCAATGTGGGAGAAATCGGTAGATGAATACGATGCTGAGTTCACTATGTTGAGCCGGTAAGATATGTCACAATAGTTCAATTTTTAAATATCACATACTACACAGCTAACACAATCTTTAAACAGATTCGCGGCACACTTGATACCGACGGACGAGATCAGAGCCGTCGTTTTCAACAAGGTTTGGACACCGAGATTAAGGCTGCTCTAGCCACAGGAAAGTTCTTGACTCACGAGGAAGCTCTAGAAGCTGCCCGCAGTTATGAGGCAGTAATAAAAGAGAGGGGCAGACCTCAGTCTGCAGGAGTCAAGCGCCCTGCCAACCAGATAGCAGGTGGAGCCTCTTCCAGGCCATTGTTTGAACCCAGGAGGACTGAAGAAATTTTCCATTACTGCCATAGAAAGGGACATTTGTGGAAGGACTGTAGGCGCGTAAAAGGCCTGTGTCTAATTTGTGGCGCATCCAACCACGGAATTGGGAACTGTCCTTACAACAGCAACTCATCTCATACATACACCAACCAACCGCAGCGGCCAACCATCCAGGCTCCTGCAACTCGTCCTGCACTACTTGCTCCACCACCTGCACAGCCTACTCACCAATTCCAACAGGCGATGAGGGACATGCCTAGAGGGCAGAAAAATAGGTCTCAAAGGCAGAATGTGCCTCCAGCTAGAAGGAATATACCACGGCGACAGACCTTCACATTAGAAGCTGTAGAAGCCGAGACTGTAGGTCAAGGTAACACCGGTAAGCCTTTTTTTTTCACCATTGTATCACTTTTATTCGCCAAACTTTTTTGCACTGTTACAATTTCCTTTTACAAATTTCGAGGACGAAATTTTTATAAGGAGGGTAGAATGTAACAACCATAATTTTCTTATACACTTTTTCCTATACAAATTTTTTTTCAAAATATTTTTAGAATCCACAAAGGGGTATTTTAGCCTGAGCATAAGATTTAGGTAATTATTTTTGTTTTAATTACAAGCTACAAGAATGAAATAACTCCATTTTTAGTGTACAAGAAATTACTTTAAATTTAATGTATACTAGGAGTATTTATTCTTGCTGCTATCAGTTTAAGTAATTAAAAACCACAATAATTACAAGAAGGAGCTTATAGCTTATTGGTAATACCTTGCACTGCTGAACCAAGCCACCGGAGTTCAAATCCCATGCCCCACATTATTTTTGTATTTATTTTGTTTTAATTTTTTTTTTGGAAGTCAACGGTAAAAAGGCCATAACTCCCAAAATATGTACTGGACAACAAAAAGTAAATATACCAAATTGTACCCCCAGAAAATCCCCGGCCACTGGAAGCCTGACTCGGCCCGACTCGGCGCCGCCGGCCGGCGAATCGGCCGACTCGGTCCGGCCGGACTTGGCCGGACGACCGAGTTACCAACTGAGAAAAGTTGGCTCTTGACTTGGTCAACCCTCTTGCACACTTATTATACCTGGATCGGTTTTGATTTGGCCAATAAATCCCTTTTACTCCTAGGTTTAATGATTTTTAATGAATTTTTAATGTTTTTTTATATTTTCTTTTAATATTTTTTATCCTAACCCTAACCCTAGCCTAGCCCTATATAAAGACCCCTACCCTCTACCATTTCACCTCACCACTCTAAGTCTACTCTCTCAAATTCTCGAGAACTCGGTACGAAGAGCAAGAAGCGAAGCGCTGCCGAAATCGACGACGGATTCCGGCGACCGGATCAGAACCTTCGCGACGCTTTCGACGAATCGGCAACCACCACATCCATTAGCTTCATTAGCTTGTCCAAACCGTAAGTCCCACCTCTTCTATCTCCCTTTTCTATGAATGTAAAAATACGACTTTTTGGAACCCGACGGAAATCGGACAAACCGATTTCCGATTCGGTTTTTCTATAAATTTCCACTTGTCACCTAATACATATTATCTACCCATATTCATGTTGACTATTAATCACCCATAAACCAATTTAATCAAACTTTTTCACATGAAATGATAGCTTCTTTGTAAAATCGTATTCTTTTCATAAAAATACCATGAACTTCATTTTTCTTAGTTTAATCAATTACCTCACTCCTAAATATGTTTATCTTGATCACAAAACTTGTAGAACTTAATTTGAATGAAATTTCACACATAAAATGATAACGTTTTCGAATACCGTATTCTTGCGCTATAATACCTTTAAGTTTAACATAGCATGTTTTACCTTTAAACTTCACCAAAACCTAAAATAAATCAAATTATCTTGAGTTGTATTTTGAAAAAATATACAATAGTACTTTTTACATAAAACCCCCTCAAGTTTTACAAATTACAATAAGGCCCCTTGCTAATATTGAACTTCAAATTATCTTCTTTTAGTCTGACTCGGGTTAGAGTCTGACTATTTCTGACTTGAATATGATTCAAGTCAATTTATATTCTTTTATATTCCAACACACTTTGAATACATGAAACCCTGAATCCAGTTAACAATATATCCTTTTTGACTGAATCAAACCATGGATATTCGTCCATTATCCTGATATTCCATTTACCTGATTATACAGTTGCAACATGTTTACTGATATCATGGTTTTGGTCAGTCATCCAACTTACATATTCCAATACTACAATACTGTTAAAACACTACGGGGTTTAAGGGGTAGATTGGTACGGAAGGTGTTAGAGGTGGCACGAGGTGGTCAGATTAAGACACCTAACCTGAATCCTATTGCTGTTGTACCGTGGCATAACGGTTCCTTGTACTTTCCTTTTGCCCTGATCTCTAGCATATAGAGATCCCCCTCGTATACACTGGCATCCCTCTGTACCAAGCTACAAACAACAGCGATACACAATATTCCATAATATTCACAATATAATACTTTAGAAAATACTGTTACTCTGTCATTCTCATTCATCTTATCTTTGGGACTTACCGAGCGACCTGTTCGCTGACGACATTCTATCTCTTTCTTCTTTGAATGTCGTCAGGTGCGTTGGACCAAGCTGAGATTGAGCCCACCGGTGAAGATTTAGAGCAGTTCCAGGAAGACCCAGAGCTCTAGATAATCGTACCTTGTTCTTTCCAGTTTATTTCATTTCCTGTTATGCCACTGTTTAGGCATTGCTTTTCATTCCAGTTGTATTTTCTTTTCCTGCATTGTAAAAAGAATGTTATTAATAAAAGTTGCTGTTATTTTTTATATTATTCGTCTCTTGTGATTTACTTTATATTGCTTAGTTACGCTTAGCGTATATACTTCTGAGTATATACGTAGCGGGCCTCGTCGCGTCCACTTCGCCGTACACTGGGAAGCGGGGCGTGACAGGGCTTTACCAACATGTAACTCTAAGACAGTATAAAGAGACAAGTATACATGTTAAGATAAAGTGCAACCAGATAGCATACTATCATATCGAGCAAGAAAGTCATCTCTATATATGTCCAAGCATCCAATATAATATACATCATCTGTACAATACTGGCCTCTAGGGCATACATACAACTAACAATACGGATGCGACATCACCAATCGGAGCCACGGTAAAGTCTCCAGTTCTAAGACTCTACGGTTCACAGACAACCTAGAGTCAACCCCGGCACCGCAGAAAGCGGAGCAACTCAACCCCGACACCGCAGAAAGCGGAGCAAGTCAACTCCGACACCGCAGAAAGCTGAGCAAGTCAAACCCCGACACCGCAGAAAGCTGAGCAAGTCAACCCCGACACCGCAGAAAGCGGAGAAAGTCAACCCCGACACCGCAGAAAGCGGAGCAAGTCAACCTCGACACCACAAAAAGCGGAGTAAGTAAAACCCCGACACCGCAGAAAGCGGAGCAAGTCAACCCCGATACCGCAGAAAGCGAAGCATGTCAACCAATGTCCTCCCCGCCGGAACAACGCTCCGTCTCGGAAACAAGTCAACCAATGACCTCCTCGTCGGAATAATGCTTTGACCCGGAAACAAGTCAGCCAACGACCTCCCCGCCGGAACAGCGCTCCGTCTCGGAAACAAGTCAGCCAATGACCTCCCACCGGAACAAAGCTTCGTCTCGGAAACAAGTCAGCCAATGAACCCCCGTCGGAGCAATGCTTCGACTCGGAAACAAGTCAACCCACGAACGTCTAAACTCGCACAAAAGAAAATTCTCTTGTGAGATCCTTATGACTCTCAAGAGAAAACGCACTTAGGAATCCTCACGACTCCTATGGAAAAAATACACCTACGAGATCCTCACGACTCATGGGGAGAAAAGTCTTTATGAGACCCTCACGGCTCATAAAATTGAAAAGTCTTAGGCGGTAGATCTGAACCTGCTTCCTAAGCCATCGCTGCCCTATAAGGAGGTCCAAGATGGACTATTGTATACTATCCACGGGCCACACTCTCCCAAGTCGATTATCGACAAGAAGGGAAACAACCACTTACGAGTCCTCTCGACTTGTAAGGGAGAAAATTCTCTTGTGAGATCCTTACGAATCTCAAGAGAAAACGCACTTAGGAATCCTCACGATTCCTAAGGAGAAAATACACCTACAGCATCCTCTCGACTCGTAGGGAGAAAAGTCTTTCTGAGACCCTCACGGCTCATAAAGTTGAAAAGTCTTAGGCAGCAGACCTGAACCTGTTTCCTAATCCATCGCTACCCTACAAGGAGTTCAAGATGAACTGTTATCTATCATCTACAGGCCACATTTGCTAAAGTCACATGCCAATGACACGACATAGAAAAGAAGACGATAGTATGAGATAAAATATGTCACATGCCAAGTGAATACAAAATACATTTCACAAAGGAATCAAAATGAATACATGTTATTCATAGACCGCAAGTTTACAATAAAAAAGGGGGATACAAAGACGGTTATTGAGGAGGAGGCATTTTCAACAAATCAGCCAGCTGCTCGCACGCTCCTCTCAATCCTTTCTCGCAATCGGCCGCCGCGGCCAGCTCCGCTTCAACTCGGGCCCGCTGTTGCAAACAAGACGAAAGCTTTTCATCGGTTCCCAGCATGACAGCTGCGTAGTCCTGCACGACCCGCTCCGCAGAGTCAAGCGCCCGTCTCAGCGTCAACCCATCCGAAATTGTCATGATCCAAAGTTTGGCCCGTGACCGGCACTTAACCACGTAACGTCTACAGGCGTAACGCGACTAAATAAGCCGAAACCCAGAAATCAAAACCAATAAAAGTATTGAATGTTTTAAACATTTAATAGAAACATTTTTTAAAACGTTTAGAAAACCTTAAGTAATTTAGAAAAATTCTTTAAAGTTCAAATTATTATCTTAAAAATTTTGGCAGCATTTCCTTTGTAAAAACTAGCCCCGAAATCGGGTACAAGACAATATATGAATAAAATGATATACAATAAAAATAAAGCATCCCAAATGGGAGCAATCACGCCCAACGGCGGAACAATCACCACAATAAAAATATACGATGCCGTAGCGAAGAAATGAGCAATATAAGTGAAAACGACATGAAATATAAAACTGCATAAATAAAGTCGGCTCACAACGAGCTCGACACCAGTGTACAAAATAATATACATCGTCCTCACAACTGGTCTCTAAGTCAATACATGAAAGTAGATGGAGAGTACTAGATACAACAATGTAGACAACTGGAAAATAAACAGATACCGCACAAAAACCCATCTATCAGCAAAAGGGCTAACACGCCAACTGCAGTGGTATCTGTTTCAAAAGATGCAAGAAAACAGCCTGCTGCGACTACTCTGAGGGGCAACCTGCAAACACTGTGGCACAACGGGGATGAGTTGCCAACTCGTGAGTAGTAGATAACATATAAAGGTAATCGCGAGTATGCACGTGCTGCGATACTCTAACCTATGCCAACAGATAACATTTATATGATGAGCTATATGAGCAATAATCATGCAACAAGTGCGATCTAATAACATCTCTATATGATAAGCAGGATATGCAATAATTGTGCATAACAGGTGAAATCTAATAGCATCTATATATGATGAGCAGGGTATGCAATTATCATGCAAAAGTACTCTATCAGGTACTATAGTTACAGGATGAGATGCAAAATAATGAATGCTAGCATGGGAATAAATATCATCTACACGGAATGTCAACGTGGAAGAATAACCGGTGTCCTGTACAGCTCATAGAATCAGGAATGCCTAGCATCGGCACTCGAAAATATCACAAAATCATCGTGTCAAGCATCGACACGCAAATCCTCAAGTATCGGGCTTCGTCTGCGGAATCGGCCCTCGGCCCCGGCAGTACGGGTCATCCTGTATCCATCTATCGACTCTGGTCAGTATCCTCCGGATAACTTCCAGATCTAACCAATCACCGGTAGGTAGTGGTCCCACTGCCAGGCTCATCGCTTACTGCACGACAGATCCATTCTCGTCCCGGGGTACCATACCGGGTCCACCATGTACCCGCAATCGACCTCGTCCAGCTCCTCGATTCGGGTTCACATGTCACATGTCTCAGAACTGAGAAAACGCATGGTGGACGCACTGAAATATCATATCAAGGGAAACCGGGTTTTTAAAACAGTGCGTATTTTCTTAAAATAATACTCCGGTTCCCAAATCCAGAAATCACATAAATCCAAAGTAAATGCGTAAATCCATGCAATGTGTCGTATGACATTAAGAGTAAAAAGGGAAAACCGCTCTTTTAAAAAGATCCAGTTTTGAAAATATCTCGTGCGGTCCCTTAGTTTTTAAATCATGTCAATATCACCCATGTATGTAACATATGTATGTATATAGGTATGGATGTGCAAATGGATATATATGCAATGTGAGTATAACAATATACATGTGCACTAATACGCAAGGTACGTATGCACTAATATGAATATAAATGGTGCATGTGCGCAGGTAGTGATATATCAATGAAGGTATGCACTGATGTGAATATAAAGTGTACATGTGCGCAAGTAGTGATGTATCAATGAAAGTATGCGCTAATGTGAATATACAGTGTACATGACAATCATCAACGATGTGGTGATCCTATAGTGCGAGTGTCATGGCAATCACTAACGGTGTGAGTGTAACATACATTTAGTGCTCGTGCAACTTAAACCGTTAGTGACAGTGCAGTGTTCTATAATTACCATTCTATATGCAACAGGAGATAATATGCTACTATAGTATATATATATGAACACATACAACTAAAATATCCTATTACGCCCTGACGCTTAACGCCATACGGGCGATTTCCCCATAGATATTAAATCTACTCACCCGTGATCTCGCGCTAGGTGTATCCGACCACCTGCTTCCCTTTCTCCGCGGAACTCGAAGTCCCCGCCTGCGAACCTAGAATTTACACAAAGTAACACGCGTAAGGCAAAAACCCTGCAAAACGCGATATCACGATCAAAGGAAAAACTTGCGTTGGAAACTAAACGCGCGTGCACTCGATACGTCAAAGCGTGTGCAACCTCACCAGAAACCACCCCGACTCGCTGTGTCGCGCAGTGCACCACAGACCCAACACACAAAACACACGTGTCGCACGAGTTAAAAAGTATCGAAAAAGGGTTTTAAGCTCCAGATTTTGACACGAGTGAAAATATAAAAAGTTTCATATACCAACAACCCTAATTATACAGCAGACTCCTAAAGACCAAAACCCAACACCCACACCCACCTTCTGGCCGCAATTTGCGGCCAGACAGAATAAATCTGCGGCCTAAAGGGGGAGAGGGGGCCCCGTGCTTCGTGTGTGTCTCTGGCTTGGTCACTATGCTACAGTATCAGCAACTTTTTCCTGAAGTACCCGGGTCAAGAGCAGATCACAGAATGGCTAACAAAACTAAAATAAATGCTAATTTGCACTAAATTGAAACAATCTGGTATTTTAATGAAATCTGAAGCAAAACTTAGTTTAAATGGCCTTAAAAACACTTAGTTAAGCTACACTAACCATAAAAACCATCACTTGGCCAAATCTTCACCCAAATCACCATAACTAGCACTAAATCACATTAAACACTAATATTAAGCTTAAAATAACCATATTTTATAAAAGCAAGAAGTCAAGTTTAAAGATTATACCTCTAGGGATCCTGGGATGTAGGAGAAGGAGAAGAAGAAGGGAAGAAGAAGAGGGGGGGTGCTGCTGCTGTTGGTGATGCTGCTGCTATTGCTGCTGCTGCTGCTGCTTTAGATGCTGCCGCTGTTGTTGCTGTTTTTGCTGCTGCAGCTGCTAAGGGTGTGGGGGTGTGTAAGTGAGAGGGAGAGAGATGTGAGGAAAGGAGTGGAAGTTTGAGTGTGTGAAAGAGTGGGGGTTTTAGAAAAAGGGGGTGAGATTAGTGGGTCCATACCTCAAGCCATCCCTCCCTCTCTCTCTCCTCACTCAAGTCAAACCCCAAAACAAAACAAAATTTTAAATTTAAATTAACTAAATGATATGCTTAAGTTTATCATGGCTACTTAAACCATTCCTAACCCTAAACTTAGCCCTAGATAACATGCACAAGTGTGTGCAAGTTTAGGAAAAATCTAATAAAATATTTATTAAATTTGATAAAATATTTAAAAATCGATTTGGTAAACTTTTTATTAAAAACCATATATTAAAGTATAATTAGCCACTAAACACATCCTAAGGTGTTACAGAAATGCATCGCTGGAGATTGTCAAAGACAGCTTTCAACTGCGCAGCATTCGCTTCAATCTGGGCACGCAACCGGGCAGATTCGCTTGAAGCTACTTCATGTTCCTTTTGCCTCAGGGTCGCCTCTTGTTCAAAATGGCGGATGAAAGGAACACTACTCTCGATCCACGCAGCCCGCTGGAAGTTCAAAGCTGATACTTCAGGAGCAGGACGCTTGATCTCAATCTTATGCAGGCATGCCTCGATCTTTCTGCGGTAATTAACCCAAGACTCGACGACACCTTCGTCATGGAAGTTCACAAGCATCGCCAGCATAGGATTAACCTCAGCAGCAAAATCTGCAGCGAATGCGAGGGCCTCGGCGTCAAGATCCTCGACGAATTCGCTCAACATTCGCAGGCTAGTCGCAGTGCCCGTGGAAGATGGGCGTCTAGTAAAAGGCTCTGCCGGCATTGGGATGCGAGATTCAAAGAGAGCTGGAGCCGCTGCGATTGTTGCAAAACAAATTATGGTCAAATGTCGACTCGGGAGGTAAAGAAAATACACGAGCGATGGAGTCTACTATACCAGCTGTGGCAGATGGCAAAATTGGGAGTACCGGAGGCGCGGCTATTCTCTTGTACCCTCCTCCGACCCGTGACGCTGAAATTAATACAAGGAAGACTTAGCAATAATACGGCTATTCATAAAAAGAAGGGGAGACAATAGCTAAAGAATATACTAACCAATACCAATAGGCGGAATGACTTCCGACTGGAAGGAGAAATGTGGGTTCAACACCTGGTATTAATGGTCGAAAAGGACTCCTGCAGAGTTACGAAAATACACTGTCAATACAAGAAAGATGGTGTCCACAGTTAAACTAAACAAATCGCAAACCTATACCTTCCAGCATTTCGGAGGACATAGGAGAAGGCGGGGGAACAACAACTGTCATGGCGGCGACCGGAGATACTTCATATGGCACAATCTCAGCGTTCACTGCACCTACAAACAAAATATCGTCAGAAGAAGCTGAATGGGATTGTGAAATAAAAAGAGAACAGTGACTCAAGACTTACCTGATGGGTCATCAACCAAAACCACGACGGAAGTATCACCAGGCATAGCGGCTTCTTCGCTGTCCCTCGGAGAAGTAGTTTCTGCGCCTATGGTTTCATCCTCTGATTCGACAAGGGCCGTCGTGACGCTTGCGACGCCCGCCCATACCAGGGAGCCACACAGGGAAAGAGCGGCGGTCTGGACGGTCCCAGATTCTAGAGAAAGGGTCGCAATTTCGGGCATGATAACCGTTAGGCTTTCACCCGTCATCCCATTGCCAAGACTCGGTCCGTAAAAGAAAATGCATGTGTCAAAATTCGAAGATCAAGTTATAATAAAGACTCAGCGTTACGTTACCATGGGGCAGCTTTTTGGTTTCTTCCTGAGCTGTGCGCATGAGCTGTCTACGGGCGGTAGACAACGCAGAGGGAACATCTGCCGAAAGAGTATCAGGAAGCGGAAAGACGCTTGAGCCTGCACCCATGGCCAAACTGGTATCGCGTTCCTTCGCCGTATGCTTCCTACGCTTCTTTTCTGTCTGAGCAGTGAGAAATGATCTCCTCAAGACCTCTGACAAAGGGACGTCATCGTCCGAACCAAGCTCTGCCTCTGGAGCTGTTACGGCGTCTGTCATCGGCTGCTTTAGCAAAACCTCCTGCGGTAATGTTGGGGGGGCTAGGACCACAACAGCTGGCTCTAGAAGCGTCGCTGCACTACCGCTTGGGATCGGTACCGCACTCGGAATAACCTAAGTCAAGGTAGTCCCTGTAATAAGATGAAAGAAAGGGTTAGAGCACGAATAAAGAAAGGGACAAAAGCATAGTGAACGGAATTTTACCAAGGCCCAAAGAAGCGCGGAGCCTCTCTTCCTCTTCAAATGTTTTGAGGGAAGCCGCGAGAGCCTCTTCAGCAGAGATACCTATTGAAGAAGGAAGTGTCAGTAGAAGCATAATAAAAGAAGATAACCGTGGAAGAATGTAACTGAAGTATACCTAACTTCACGATAGTGATCAGTGCCGCTTCATCGCGAGCCAGTCTCCTGGAAGCCATAAGGGCAGCCTAGAGATCAGTATCATCTGTAGGTGCGATGAATAAACCCTCATTGGTCCCATACTCGCACAAACCCTCACTGTAAGAAGCATGTGGCTCATGGCCAAATATGACGTCGGCATAAAACATCGACTTCTTCTTCTTTTGCGAGCGAGCGCCGGCAGCCGATGATAGGAGCTTGCGCTTGACGGGCATTTTTGGGCAACGAGTCCCAATCTCCGTACCCACGCCAGAATCCGGGGACGCTGCAGCTACCGTTTCTACAAGAACACGGGGTAGAGACTTCTTAGGAAAGGCGCGTGGGACCACAACCGCAACAGCTTCTCTTAAGGAAGGACCTACAGTGGTACGTCGCTTTAAGGGGACAGCTAGATTACCGGCAGGGACCACACCCTTGCGATTAAGCAATAACCACTTTTCTTCCCTAATAACGGCACCCGTCGCATGCTGGTACCACGCCACGTATGTGTTCAAGGCTTTCGGAACGCAGCTCGGCTCACTGATAAAAAAGTTGGACCCGGTGTTCAGCTGCATGAAATGGTGTAGCGTGTTGCGGATACCCTCTTCCGTAGTAACCGTCTCAGCTAAAAAAGCCTCTAGCGGGACACCCTAATCGTAGCTCAACTGTTGAGCGAAACGGTGCGGGTTGTACTTCATGAACAGCGCCGAGTCATTCTGCCTGAACACTAAAAAGCCTGGCCTGATTGAATACAAATGCAGAATCTTCCGATCCTTCAAGGTAGAAGCCCCGTCTTTGAAGGTGTCGCGCAGCGGCTGCACCGTTTTAGTGGATTCCTTGCCGATAGTTAGGACCTTATCGACGAAAGTCATGCTATCCCTGACCGTACGCGGGCGAAAGACCAAACCCCGAGCCTCTCGCTGTGACGGATCTAAAGCAGAAGCGTCAACTAGGAACATAACCCAAGGGAAATTATAACTGTCGTAGAAACGGGGCCGTTTGTAGACTCCAAAAGTGCCGAGCACATGCAGCTCGATCCACGACGTGAAATAGTGCAACGGGAGAGTTACGGGCTGTATTCCCGGCTGAGTGGTGTCTGCCGCTAAGCTGAGGCCATGATACAGGTGAGCCAGCCTGGCGATCCCGACGGCCACTCGCGTCCCAGCAACCATTCGGTGAGCCAGATAGAAGACGGATGATCTCATATATCGAGGGTGCATTAGGAGCACAAACCAGCTTAACCATAGGCCGAGGAACCCCAAAAAGAATGCCTCTTCGTCAATGTCTTAAGCTGCGAACTCTGCAAAGGGGACGATAAAAGAAAGGTGTGATAAAAGAAAGGTGTGAGTCGGAGTATTCCACTGTTCCAAGAAAGCCTTGACCCACCATACGTGAGGCGCGGGATACTGGAAAAGAGACGCATAGATAGCAAGGTACAATTCGAGCTTCAGCAGCAATGACTTTTTGGCCGACAAGATGTACCGAGCCCACTGCAAGTATCCGACTGAATGGCGAGGAGTCAAGCCTATCATGTATGCATGTCCCCAAGGGCGCGACTCGCCTTTACATATGCGCCGCCCCAGAATATCTAAAGCCATCGGCGGCTGTATAGGTATTGAGCCCATTGAGGGCTAGAGGCGTCCATCCGTAATCCAGTTAACCTCCTCCACCGCTTAATTCACCTGGGGTGAGTCATCATGATGAATGGCGGAAATTGGCTCTGAAGGCATCGCATATGAGAAACTGCGCCGACCCTGAATAATTTAGTTGTACCATAACCCCCATAAGTGAAGAGACTTATGCTCCGGGTCATGATCTTTAATCAGTGTAAAAACTTCCCAATTCACAGGCGCGTCGGCGTATGCACTCTCTGGGCGAACAAATAGGAAAGAAGAGTCAAAAGACATAGTACCTGCGCAAAAAGAAACGAGAGTTAGATGTCAATTCTACATTACAAATTCTGACATCCGGTACTTTAAATTTGTACCACCCTGCAATGCAGGAAAAAGGGGACCAAGGAGGACCCACAAAATCAAAGTGACGGCTCATCATTGTTGAGACAGTCAATCATTAAGGAGAAAATCCTAAAACGATTCTCATTTAATGAGAAACTTATTGGGCCAAGAAGTTAAACTCCCTCGAGAGCAGCGCTCTGCAAACAGAAATGACATCTGTCAAATTTAATTGTGAAGGAAAAAATAAATTCCCCAAAATTTCTAAGAGCCATGCTCTGTGAAAACGATGGAGTAATCCTTCGGAACCCTAAAAAAGGGCAAAGATTTTTACATAGTTAAAACTCCAAGATCTTTAAGATCTACAAAACGAACTCTAAGAGTTCTTCATAGATATGAACATCGTTCTAATTAATAGGTTAAGTAACCCTAAAAATCCATTTTTTTAGATCTATGATCTAATAAGAGCAAAGCTCTGTGTAAGGGGTTCGATTATGATCCTTACCAAATTTGGATGGAGTTTTAACTCTAAAAGTAATTTCCTTGGGCAGAGATCTAAGTGTAAGTCCACGGTAGCGCCCAGGCCGTCTAACAGACGCCAAATGCGGAACAAAAACTTTTTGACTGGCGCTATCGCGTACTATAACCCGGATCTGCCATTAAAGCTAAACTAACAAACTATAAAGTGGGTAGAAATGTTATACCGAACGATCTGAGTCCTTCGGTCTTCAACCATTATCCCACGCTTTGTTGCGGCTGCTCCGATCTCCTGAATCTCCAGTCTTCTCGTCCAGGTGGCACCACGTCGACGGATCTTTAAACGGGCTCCCGCCTCTGAACCGAGGCAACTCGATCATCAAGTTTGCTAAAAGAGATGACCAAGATTGATGTAGAGAATGAGTAGAATACTTTGTCTCGTTACATCCAAAGCTATGGACGAACGGTTAATGAAGTTGCCTTTTGGATCGGGTGAAATGAGAAATGAGGCTATCTAATTTCCATGAATCCAAAACCTTAATCTTTTTCCCAAAATGAACAACCATCCCTCACAAAAGAGGGGCCGGCCATTATATGAAGGAGGAGGGTGAGTGTAGAAAAGATGAGGGGGTGACCATAAGAATAAAACCTTATCATTTCATTAAAGAATGAATGACTCACAAATGACACCTTGCATAAACACAATTAATGCAAGAGTGAGTCATAATCTTAGTCACCATTCTATTAATGCAAATGAATGACTCACTATCCTAGTCACCAATCTAGAAACTTCTAGAACCATGACTCACCCAATGAAGAAAAGATAAATCCGTATTTAACCGAATGTCAAATACGGGCGATAGAAAACTAGAAACTGGCAACTTCAAAAAGCGATCCCGAAACGGATTTCAGGATAACCCCGTAACAGTATAAACATACCCGCATTTGTATTACAACCGAATACAAATGCAACTGAGACAAAAATATTATATCTACTTAGTATAATACTCGGATCCGGCTTAAACCAAAGCCCACCAGTATTATCTGCCCGAAATATAACACGTGCGTAAACGCACGTGCATTTTCCGAACCCTGCCATAAAACCATACGGCCTCTACAACGTTTCGCCCGAACTTGGGAAACGGTCTGTGGGGGACTCTAATGACTCATCAACACACTGGCACTGGGTATAACCTCTAGCACGTCAGAGGTACAAGCTGTACGTAACGGTTGCCTATGTATTGATTGGAAGGGAAGCTGACGAGGGAACTCATCCAGAAACCCTACTGAGCCTGACAGTGACAATATCCGTACAGTCCGGTCTGTTCGTCTAAGAGTATCGCATATCGAGTCTAGGGGGTGGATAAAGTCAGACCCCTAATAACGCAATAATTCGTGTCGGTATGAAGCCCATCACCACCTGAGAAACTACTGATCCAAATCAGTAATTCTCCACTACCCCGGCCGAGGATTTCTAGTGATGGTCACCCGTGCACTGTGCGACATCAACCCCCAATATCGGGAGAGACGAATCCCCGACGATCCGCTCACTGCCTCCATATGGCTCGGGACTGTACCCAACTAAAACCTGTTTGCACGTCTCCTTTGAGCGTGGTAGGGTAGTAATCTAAGCACATTGGGAACTCACACGAGACAAATGACGATCTCAGGTCGACAAACTAACCTGTACACATGTCACCAGGGAACTGCTAACTGACGATATATATAATACCAACTAGCATGTTCCCGGCGAGTCCTGTCCGGTGTACTCATAATGCAATGAGCACCTGTATACATCTTAGGTGAACCAACTGACACCAATGACTTGTGAGACTGGCCATCGCCCCTCGTCGGGGTCTCGACTGTATACACTAGTCTACTCTGGAGTATCGATGCCCTGTCTCGAAACTCCTACGACTAGGGACACTTTAAGGATGTGCTTACAGACCCCAGCTCCTACGTATATGATCGCCATCATACTGCTGGCAGTCAAGCAAGAATCCTATGGGCTCTATCAACATGCAATAGAGAACTAAAGCATGTATACAATGATAAAGACAAACCAGATAGCATACTATCATCTCGAGCAAGACTTTCATATCGGTATAGGTCCTCTCTCAATCATTGCAATCACGTATCTGCGATCCAATAATTGACTTAGAGGGCACTATATCCAACACTGAGCTCTGAAGGGAAAATTAAATTCTCAGAAATAAGAAAGCAAGAAGATGAACAGAAGTCATCTCAAGGGCCAAAGGCGCGCTGGGAAAGGATCCAACTTCCAAGATGATCCAACGGTGGAAAGGTTGCCACCGCTGCACTCACATGTGAGCCACGTGAGAGCAACGGTGGGGGGGCATTTGTTTCCCCCAATAGGAGAGCAAGGCTCTGTTCAAAATTTGAACTGAGACAGCGCCTCACGTGTAAAGCACGAGAGCGCCAGTGCTCAGAGTTAAAAACTCTGAGGTATCACCAAGAGTTAAAAACTCTAAGGCAGTGCCTCACGTGCAAAGCACGAGAGCACAGCGTCAGAACTAAAAGTTCTCCACCCTTGGATCAAAGATCCAACGGAGATAATAAATCATCAGAGCACAGAATTAAATTCTGATTGAGGAAATACTCCTCGAATCTTTCTAAACAAGAAAGATTGTGCTCTGTAAATCAGAGCACCGTTGGATCAAAGATCCGATGGTGATTAAAAATCACCAAGGCACAGAATTAAATTCTGATTAAGGAAATACTCCTCAAATCTTTCTAAACAAGAAAGATTGTGCTCTGTAAATCAGAGCACCGTTGGATCAAAGATCCAGTGGTGATTAAAAATCACCAAGATACAGAATTAAATTCTGATTGAGAAAATACTCCTCAAAACTTTCTAAATAAGAAAAATTGTGCTCTGTAAATCAGAGCACCGTTGGATCAAAGATTCAATGGTGATTAAAAATCACCAAGATACAGAATAAGTTCTGTATAGGAAAATATTTTCCCAATCTTGTTTAAAACAAGAAAAATGTCTTCTGTAAAACAGAAGTCCTTGGATCGAAAATCCGACGGTGGATAAATTCCCTAAATCAACTAAGAAATCTCTCAATGAGAGATTTTCTTAACCGAATCAACAAATCAGCATCCCCTATATATAGGACCCAAGATTTCAAGTCTTGTACAGAGGAACCCCCTCCCCCCATAAACTTCAAACTTCAAGACGAGAACGATTTCTCCTCAAGGTAAATAAAAAGAAGAGAGATCATAGCATCTCCTTCATATCTAAGAGTTTAACTCTCACATCAGAAGAACTTAGTTCTTTTTCTAGATCACAGATCTATAAGACAATGTCTTTCATAAAAGTAAGAGAGATCATAGCATCTCCTCCATATCTAAAAGTTTAACTCTCACATCAGAAGAACTTAGTTCTTTTTCCAGATCTCAGATCTATAAGACGAAATCTTTCACAAGTGAGAATCAAATTCTAAAAGAATTGAATTGGGCAACAACAAAAACTCAGTGTTTAGCACTCAAAGTCTGGCGCTCAGCGCCGAGCGCTCCACGTGCTCCTTACGTGGACGCTATTTAATAATAAGCGCTTAGCACTCAAAGTCTGGGCTCAGCGCCGAGCGCTCCATGTGCTCCTCACATGGGCGCTGTTTAATAATAAGCGCTTAGCACTCAAAATCTGGCGCTCAGCGCCGAGCGTTCCATGTGCTCTTCACGTGGACGCTATTTAGTAATAAGCGCTTAGCACTCAAAATTTGGCGCTCAGCGCCGAGCGCTCCATGTGCTCCTCACGTGGGCGCTATTTAATAAAAAGCGCTTAGCACTCAAAGTCTGGCGCTCAGCGCCAAGCGCTCCACGTGCTCCTCACGTGGGCGCTATTTAATAAAAAGCGCTTGGCACTCAAAGTTGGCGCTCAGCGCCGAGCGACTCACGTGCTCTGCACGTGGGCACTATAAATTGCTTAACACTCCATATAAAGGAATATGAATAAAACAAGAAGATAAAAGGATGTTAGAACCCAAATCAATGCTCGGCAGTGCTGATATAAAAGGGGATCAAGCCCAAATAAGTAATCAAGTGGGCTAAGCCTAAGATTGGCCAAACCCCAAATCGACCGAGCCCATAGGTCTTCTTCTAAATTGGCCTTGGTGCCAAACGGGGCTACCAAGTCCCAGATGAACATTCTTTGGTTCAAGGGTACATCTCTCAACACCTCTGATACATGTCGTTATAATTCTTCAACGTCTTCAGAGAGGTGAAAGGTCCCAATAACCAAGACTCTTGGCGCACCCCTAAACCAATAAGCCAAAACTCTATGGACTATAATGTCCTTGAACCCAATGGACCGCAACGTCCCTAAACTAAAATCTGTAGACTATGATGTCCTTAAACATGGACTATGATGACCTTAGACCCAATGGACCGCAACGTCCCTAAACTAAACTCCATGGACTATGATGTCTTTAAACCAAATGGACAGCAATGTCCCTAAACTAAACTCCATGGACTATGATGTCCTTAAACCCAATGGACCGCAACGTCCCTAAACTAAACTCAATGGACTATGATGCCCTTAAACATGGACTATGATGTCCTTAAACCTAATGGACCGCAACGTCCCTAAACTAAACTCCATGGACTATGATGTCCTTAAACCCAATAGACTGCAACGTCCCTGAACTAAACTCCATAGACTAAGATGTTCTTAAACATGGACTATGATGTCCTTAAACCCAATGGACCGTAACGTCCTTAAACTAAAACGATAGAGCCCAAATGCTCTTTCGTTGGATCAAAAATGATCCTGAACCCCCGTTAAGTAGATCTTAGTCTAAAACTTAGACTAACGTATTCTTAACAAACATTTAAGTTGATCTTAATCTCAAACGAGATTAACGATCCTTAAATCAACCAAACCCAAATCTAAGAAAATACGGATTTGGACTAATCCCCGCCCTACGGGCGACAACGCAAATTAGTCTTCGTATACAATCTACAGGCAACCTAAAACAAAACAAGCACACACGACACGAAGTGAACATCTGGAGAAGGAGAAAGTGGTTATCGCTACGCGGTAACGTAATTAACTGCAGCGGCTTGCGCCTACGGGGAAATGCGTCCCCACAATAAAAAAAATCCTCATAACGAGGGGGAATCTGACGAAGTCTGCTACAACGGCCGTATCTGTTTAAACCTTCAATATATGGTGTCATAAATCAACTTGGCATCTTCGGAGAGGTAGACAGATAAAACCAAATAGCATCTGCCCCCCAAAATTCAGGCCAGACGTCCCAAACGTCCCGGTCGCGGTTTCCGGCGGTAAACACACACCTGATCCACTAAACACGTTTTTTATTCTAAAAATAACTGAACAATTGGTTATATCTCCGTTCGCATTAAATCGTTATGATTTTCACGCCAAAATGGGTCCTTTTGTTTTAGGGCCTAGGTAACTTGAGCAATTAAGTCCGCCGGGGAGTCTCTACACCTAATGCCCTAAAACCAACTGGTTTGGGAGCATTGGCCTAAATCTCGGTAAGAAGCCTAGAAAGTCCAAATTAAAACAAAGTCAAGCATGTATTCTCTCCGAGTTAAAATTCCTAACGGTTCTTTATGTGAGAATAATCTTGACAAAAGACAGGTTTTTATAAAAATATTTTTAACGGAGATATGAAGGTTTTATCCTGTGATGAAGACTATTGCACGTTCACAAATGTGTGTATGAAACGAAAACAAGTAAAAGGTGGAGTGAAAAATAAGACTTAGTTTCCTATTAAGGAAGATAGAAATTCTGGATTTGAAACCTAACTAGAAAACGAAACTTGAGAAATACTTAACTCTTTATAAAACTTGTGTGATCCTTTTTAAGTTTTTATCTGGGCTTTATTTTGTGACATGATGACTTTAATCTATCGTTTTGAAACTTAACGACACTATTTGCACCGCACGTAAAGACATATAGGATCTTAAGTTAAATAAGAAGTGAGGTGTGTAAAATAAAGGTTCGATATTTTCTAACTTAGGATAATAGAATTTCTAGCTTTAAAGCTAAACCTTAGGGTTAGAATCAATAGTTATTTCGCGAAACTAGCTTGACAGGATTTTGTGGGTGAAATCTGCTGAAAACCCTCAGGAGACAACACCCCTCCTACTAGGGACACCTAAAGATTTAATGGCTTGTTGCACGAGCTCAGTGCAATCGCATTCCCTGCGAAAGTGAGGTTAGGATTTTTTTTACTCGGGATGAGCAAATGATAAGTTTGGGGGTATTTGTTCATCTTAAAAAACTGCATTTTAATACCACTCATTCATTATCTATTTTGTTATTTATCGGTACTATTAACCAGTGTCTGCTCAGTAAATACAGATTACAGGTATTCATGACAGAATACTGGAAACACACTCAAAATCATGGATATAACGTTTGGGTGCCAACACTGCAAACAGAACAGAAAACCGATCGTGATTCAAAGAGCTCGTTTTTGCAAATAAACAAGTTTTGGTCCAACACATTACAAGTGTGCACAATACTCTTGGTGACTTGGACCATGGTGGAGCTGCCTTGGCACACATGACATGATGAATTGTGCAAGCAGGGAACATGAGCATTAAATGATATAAAGGGTGTGATGTGATTTGGAGTTAGTTTCCCTCCAAAACTACTGAGTATAACCCAAACTGATATGAAGAAATCAAACGATATCAGTAGACTTGTGGAGTGCACTAGAGATCACCACACCAAAACGGGTCCCACACCTCAACAATTGACCGGCGACATCATCAAAAAGAACGGCGGCGGCGGGCCTACCAAGGCGAAATCACTTCATTTTTGTCGGTTCAATCTTTGTTGTCCCATCTTCCTGTTTTTATTTTTTGTTTATTTTGATTTTGAGCCTATAAATACCAAATCAATGGGAAAGCTAGGATATACTTTTGGCTTTAGTTTTAGTTTAGAAGAATTGTAATTTATAGATGGTAACTTGCTTTTCCTTTGAACTCTTGAGCACTTGCCCTTTATCTTGACCTTGCAACTTCTTCATTGAACTTGCAAACTTAAGATTTAGGTTCTTAAATTCAAGATTAGTTGTATCTTAGTTGAAAATCAATAAAAGTTCTCATTGATCATTACATATGTCTTGCTTTCTACAAATATCGAACTTGTGAAATCCTTGCTTTGCTTTGATCTTGCAACCTCTTAAGTGAGCTTGCAACCTTAAAGTTTGGTATTTCGATTTCACATTGGTACGGGCTTAAAGAACATTTGAAGAAATTTGCACATTGGATTTATCGGTTCTTAACTTTCTAACCTTGACTTTACTTTTCTTGCAATTTTAGTTATGTGTCTCACTCTTTTCTTTTTTCTTTTTTTGCTTTGTAAATATGTGTGAGTAATTGATTTACTTGTTAAGGGTAGAATATGGTTAGTTTGTGTTAAGAGACGTGTTTGCTAAAACCTTAAAAACCTTAACTTTGCAACTGAAACTCCGACCAAACGACTCGCAATTCCGCTCCGTTAGGCACCCTATCCTACCACGATAGCGGTGAATCGTAATCGTGACCGGATTGCGAGTGGTTTGCCGAAGGCTAAGGTCAAGAGACAATAACGGAAGGACAAGGGACAAGAAATACGGATTTAGCACACTAACACAAATACCGTATTTCAAGTTCCCTAATCCACATTATTGCCTATCGCCTTAGTGTCAATATCAGAATTAGGTCTATAAGGAAACGACAAACATTATCCTAACACAAGCTAACCTAAAACTACCCCTAACAAGTCCTTTTATTGAACATATCATAGTTACGACACTTAGTATAAACAACAACTCAATTTACAGTATTAACTCGTTAAAACAAGCTTAAAAACCTACCATCTCCCTGCGGACGCCCAGTACTCATCACGGCTCGCTACACGCGACACCATTTTTTATTGCGGTTATTTCAAATTCTTTTTAAAACGACACGCGAAAAGTGTGATAATCAATGGCCGAAGTGAAAGCTTAGACCGAGCGAGAAATCTAACTCGAGTCCGAGGAGAATTCAAACCTGTCCCGAGCCGATCAGGTGGACAGAAAGAAAAGGGACAGGGAGGAGAAAAGAAAGTCGATCGTCCGAGGCCTTACTCCCCGAGGTTTCAGGAGTACACTCATCTAAACATCTTTCAGACCGAGCTGCTGGAGGAAGCTAAGGGCGAGAAGTTCTTTAAGCTCCCGCCAGTCACCCAAAAGGCAGGCAAGCGTCTCCGCGGCCCGTACCGCGCCTTCCACGAGCCGCAGGTTCACCCGACTGAGAACTGCAAACAACTCTATGACTACATCAAGGAGTTGATCCGCTCAGGCCACCTGGCGAAATACCTGCGGGACAAGCGGCAGGCAGAGCAGGAGCACTAGGACCAAACCCCTCCCGGGGAATTAATGATTGGGCAGATCATGGTCGTTACCTCGGATCCATCTCGGGAAAGCGGAAGGAACCGCCACATCCTCCCAGTAGAGGGTACGAGCGGTATGCCACACAAGAGGTGCTGGATGGACGAGCCGATCATTTTCACTGATGAAGACCTCCATGGCATACCGCTCTCTCACAATGACCCTCTTATGATAACGGCCAGAGTCCACCGTTATGAAGTCTAGAGGATATTGGTCAACTCAGGGAGCACGGAGGATATCCTGTTCCACGACTGTTTCCAGTGCATGGGGCTAGGACCATTCGACCTTCGACCTACCTCCCATGTCCTCTGTGGGTTCACCAATCATTCCGTCCCTGCTGAGGGATTGGTCACCCTCCTCCTCAACATTAGGGAAGCGGGCAATACGCGAACCATACCAGTGAACTTCCTCATCGCCAAGGTCCCTTCATCCTACAATATTCTTCTGGGACGTCCTACCTTAAACGCCCTCCGGGCCTAGATCTCGACTTATCACCTTGCGATCAAATTTCCTTTGGAACAAGGGGGAATAGGTCGGGCCTATGGAGACCAACAAACCGCTAAGATTTGCCTCGCCTCGACGTCCACCACCGGAGAGCATGGAGACGATTTGAGGACACACATGATTTCCAAGGGTCTTTAGATACACGCGATGACCAAAGGGAAGTTAGAGGTGCCCCGGTAGAAGCATTGACGGAAGTCCCTCTCGCAGAAGGGGTCGATGGCCGGCCGGTTCAGATCGGTTCTCTCTTGACCGGAGATCACCGCGAAGACATGATCCGGTTCCTCCGAGATAACTCGGACGTATTCGCTTGGGCGCCGGCGGACATGCCCAGAATCGACCTCCCACAAGCTCGGGATCGACCTGAAAGCAAAGCCCGTCTGACAAAAGAAGAGAAGCTTTGCGTCGGCTAAGCAAAAGGCGATAGAAGACGAGGTGGATCGACTGCTCACCGCCAACTTCATTAGAAACCTGGACTACTCAGATTGGCTGGCGAACGTGGTCATGGTCAAGAAGGAAAACGGGAAATGGCGCATGTGCGTTGTTCTCTGCCGAAAGACCGGGAAGACTAACGTCTTCCCTGAATTTGGGGGCAGATGCTATTTGGTTTGATCCGTCCACCTCTCCGAAGATGCCAAGTTGATTTATGGTACCGCGTATCGGAGGTTTAGACAGATGCGGCCGTTGTAGCAGACTTCGTCAGATTCCCCCTCATTTGAGGGGTTTTTTGATTGTGGGGACGCTCTTCCCTGTAGGCGCAAGCCCCTGCAGTTAATTATGCTACCGCATCGCGGTAACAACTTTCTCCTTCTCCAGATGGTCAGTTCGTGTCGTGTGTGTTTGTTTTATATTTTGGTTGCCCGTGGATTGTATACGGAGACTAATTTATGTTGTCGCTTGTAGGGCGTGGATTAGTCTGAATCCGTATTTTCTTAAATTTGGGTTTGGGTTGGGTTTAAGGATCGTTAGTCTTGTTTTAGACTAAGATCAACTTAAACGTTTGTTAAGGATACATTAGACTAAGATCAACTTAAGAATTTGTCAAGGATATGTTAGTTTAATTTTAGACTAAGATCTACTTAACAGGATCATTTAGATCCAACTAAAGAGCATTTGGGCTCTATTGTTTTAGTTTAGGGACTTTGCGGTCCAGAAGTTTAAGGACATCATAGTCCGTGACAGTTTAGAGACATCATAGTCTGTAAAGTTTAAAGATATCATAGTCTATGAGTTTAAGGACCTCACAGTCCATGGTAGTTTAGAGACATCATAGTCTGTAAAGTTTAAAGACATCATAGTCCATGAGTTTAAGGACCCCACAGTCCGTGAAATGTCTGGTTGTCGGGACCCGTCACCTCTGTGAAGATATTGAAAGATTACAAAGACAAATATCAGAGGAGTGAAGAGATGTACTCTTGAACCAATGTTGGTTGGAAGGCTCTGGGAATCACTTTGAATGCCATATGAGATGATCAGTTTTGGAAGACAAGAGTATAATTGGGGTTCAGTTGAAAGAGGGTCTAGCCTCTGGAAGACTTAGCTAATTTAGGCTAAGATTGGCTCGAATATGGTGTTAAACACTAGAGTACATTCGGCGTTCACGTGCTCCCACGTGAGGCGCTTAAAGTAGTGTTAAACACTAAAACTGAAGTGCTCACGTGGGGTCACGTGAGGCGCCTGAAGATTGGGCCTTACTTCTTTTATTTTACTCTCAGAGTATGCATATAAGTGTTAAACACTTGACATTTATGACCATCACGTGTGGGCACGTGATGGGTATCCATGCGTTGGATATTAATCCTTCAATTTTACCCCATTTTCTCTTTAAAATGGTGTTTTTCATGGGTCACGTGGGGACACGTGAGGCATCCTTTAGGAGGGCATTGCCTTTGGGTAGAATCCTCTTTTGTTTGATAATTGCTAGGGGTCACGTGGGAACAATTGAGACGCCCAAAAAGTGAAAATTGCCTTGGCTTTACTCCCTTTTGTTTTGAGAAGCTTTTTAAGGGTCACGTGGGAGCATGTGATACACCCTAAAAGAGAAACTCTCTTTATTTTTTTCCCTTTTCCCTTTTAAACAAGTGTTAAACACTTTGGGGAAATCTCTTTTTCTGGTTCAAAGAAAGGGGGTCACGTATTACCACGTGATCATGTTGGGTACTGATCTTTTTTACGTGCATGGAGAGTTAAATCCCTTGAATTAAATTCTTTTGATAGGATTAAACCCTAATTTTATTTAGAGGAATTAAGTTCCTATATGTTTGAAAGAATTAAATTCTTTAAACCCAATTCTCCCTCTAAGTTTTGGATCTGCATGGCAGAATCTCCCCGATGAGAATTAAATTCTCAACTTGTGGGGAGATCTGCTTCTGCAGATGTTCAACCAGAGGAAGAACTAAGTTCTTTTTAGAAGAATTAAACTCTTGGTTTGAGAATTAAATTCTCTTTTGTTTTGTGAAAGCTTATAGAATGATCTCCTTCCTTCTCTTACCTAGAGTATTTTTCTCTGAAGAGATCTTCTTTTCTCTCTGGAGAATTAAATTATCTTCTTTTTTCTCTCTTCTCTCTTCTCTCTCTGTTGTTGTATCCCTTTCTCTTCTCTTCTTCGCTCCTATTTATAGGAGAAAGAAAAGAATCAGTTTTTTTTTCAGCCGATCCCTCATTGAGAGATTTTTATTGATTTTATAACCAACATGATCTTTTAGATCACTCGGTGAATTTTATTCACCATTGGATTTTTAATCTAAAAGATATTTTATTTGTTGTACCTGGCAAATTTTAGGAAAATATTTCCTTGTACAGAATCTTTCTATAAATTGGTGATTTTTAATCACCATTGGATTTTTAATCCAACGGTGCTCTCTTTTACAGAGTGCAATCTTTTTTGTTTGGAAAGATCTAGGGAAATATTTTTTTCCAATTAGGGTTTTTGATTTCCTTTTAATTAGAATTTAATTCTATTAGTTCAGAGGGTTTAGGAGTCTATCACGTGTTGGCACGTGACCTCTCTGATTAAGCAATTAATTAGAATTTAATTCTATTAGTTCAGAGGGCTCAGGAACCCATCACGTGTTGGCACTTGACCCCACTGATTAAGCATTTCCAAATGTTTATTTTATTCAGTGCATATAGGCTTTGCCTGTAAAAGGTCACGTGTGGGCACGTGATCCCCCTTTTGGGGGTTTTCCTTGCTGCTTTATTTATATATTTTATTCAGTTCCCATGAGGGAACAAATGCTTTTAATTCCTTTTAATTAGAATTTAATTCTATTAATTCAGTGGGTTCAAGAGTCCATCACGTGTGGGCACATGACTTTATCAATTAGGCATTCAGGCGTAGATAGAATCTGCCCATAAAAAGGTCACATGTTTGCACGTGAGGCCTGGTCACGTGTGAGTACGTGATGCCCCATTTGGGGGGTTTTCTTGCCGCTTTATTTGTATTTTATTCAGTTCCCATGAGAGAATAAATTCCCCCACTACTTTGCCCACGTAAGCATTTACGTGGGTGAAATAGTGCAGAGTTATGCATGGCAATAGAATTGAGGGCTTAGGAGACAATTTTAGGTTCCTTGTAGCTTAAGACTTTTTCATCTTCATAAGCCGTAAGGGTCTCAAGAAGGTTTTTTTCTCCTTACAAGTCGAGACAATCTCATAGGTGCATATTCTCCCTATAAATCGTGAGGATTTCTAAGTGTTCATTGCCTCCGTGAGTCATAAGGATCTCACTCGGGCATTTTTCCTTATGAATCGTAAGGACCCGTAAGTAGCTTCTTTATTTCATTGGCGAATGTGGCTTTGGAAAATGTGGCCCGCAGATAGTCCATCTTGACCTCCTTGTAGAGAAGTAATGGCTTAGGAAATAGGTTTAGATCTGCCGCCTAAGACTTTTCAACTTTATGAGCCGTGAGGGTCTCATAAAGACTTTTCCCCCTACGAGTCGAGATGATACCGTAGATATATTTTCTCCTTAGGATTCGTGAGGACTCCTAAGTGTGTTTTCTCTTGAGAGTCGTAAGGATCTCATAAGAGAATTTTCCCGCTTACAAGTCGAGAAGACTTGTAAGTGGTTGTTTCCCTCCTTGTCAATGTTTGACTTCACGGAATGTGGCCCGTAGATAGTCCATCTTGACCTCTTTGTAAGGCAGTGATGGCTTAGGAGACAGGGTTAGGATCTGTCACCTAAGGTTTTCCAACTTTATGAGCCGTGAGGGTCTTATAAAGATTTTTCTCCCTACGAGTCGAGAGGATCTCGTAGGTGTATTTTCTCCTTAGGAATCGTAAGGATTCCTAAGTGTGTTTTTTTCTCTTGAGAGTCGTAACGATCTCCCAAGAGAATTTTCTTCCTTACAAGTCGAGAGGACTCATAAGTGATTGATGAGTTGACTTGCTCCCGAATCAAAGCATTGCTTTGACGGGGAGGTCGAGGGTTGACTTTGGCCATTTTCCACGGGGTCGGTATTGACTTTAGCCATACGGGGTCAGTTGATGACGTATTTCTGAGACGGGGTCATTTGCTGATGTGTTTCCGCGACGGGGTCATTTGATGACGTATTTCAGAGACGGGGTAATTGGATGATGTATTTCCACGACGGGGTCATTATATGACGTATTTCCGCGACGGGGTCATTTGCTGACGTATTTCCGAGACGGGGTCATTGGATGACGTATTTCCGCGACGGGGTCATTGGATGCCGTATTTCCGTGACGGGATCATTGGCTGACGTATTTCCGCGGCGGGGTCATTTTCTGACGTATTTCCGCGACGGGGTCATTGGATGACGTGTTTCCGTGACGGGGTCATTGGATGACGTATTTCCGCGACGGGGTAATTTGATGACGTATTTCAGAGACGGGGTCATTTGCTGGCGTATTTCCGAGACGGGGTCATTGGATGACGTATTTCCGCGACGGGGTCATTGGATGTCATTGCGTCTACTGTAACGAGACGAATGTCGAGGTGATCTCTAGGTTGTCTGTGAACCGTCGAGATTTGGAACTAGGGACTTTGTTGTGGCTCCGCTTTGCTGACGTTGCGTCTGCTGTAACGAGACGAATGTTGAGGTGGTCTCTAGGTTGTCTGTGAACCGTCGAGATTTGGAACTAGGGACTTTGCCATGGCTATGCTTTGCTGACGTTGCGTCTGCTGTAATGAGACGAATGTCGAAGTGGTCTCTAGGTTGTCTGTGAATTGTCGAGATTTGGAACTGGGGACTTTGCCATGGCTCCGCTTTGCCGACATTGCGTCTGCTGTAACGAGACGAATGTCGAGGTGGTCTCTAGGTTGTCTGTGAACCGTCGAGATTTGTAACTAGGGACTTTGTCGTAGCTCCGCTTTGCTAACGTTGCGTCTGCTGTAACGAGATGAATGTCGAGGTGGTCTCTAGGTTGTCTGTGAACCGTCGAGATTTGGAACTAGGGACTTTGCCGTGGCTCCGCTTTGCTGATGTTGCGTCTGCTGTAACGAGACGAATGTCGAGGTGGTCTCTAGGTTGTCTGTGAACCGTCGAGATTTGGAACTAGGGACTTTGCCGTGGCTCCGCTTTGCTGACGTTGCATCTGCTGTAACGAGACGAATGTCGATGTGGTCTCTAGGTTGTCTATGAACCGTCGAGATTTGGAACTAGGGACTTTGCCGTGGCTCCGCTTTGCTGACGTCGCGTCTGCTGTAACGAGACGAATGTCGAGGTGGTCTCTAGGTTGTCTGTGAACCGTCGAGATTTGGAACTAGGGACTTTGCCATGGCTCCGCTTTGTTGACGTTGCATCTGCTGTAACGAGACGAATGTCGAGGTAGTCTCTTGGTTGTCTGTGAACCGTCGAGATTTAGAACTAGGGACTTTGCTGTGGCTCCGCTTTGCTGACGTTGCGTCTGCTATAACGAGACGAATGTCGAGGTGGTCTCTAGGTTGTCTGTGAACCGTCAAGATTTGGAACTAGGAACTTTGCTGTGGCTCCGTTTTACTGACGTTGCGTCTGCTATAACGAGACGAATGTCGAGGTGGTCTCTAGGTTGTCTGTGAACCGTCGAGATTTGGAACTAGGGACTTTACCGTTGCTCCACTTTGCTGACGTTATGTCTGCTGTAACGAGACGAATGTCGAGGTGGTCTCTAGGTTGTCTGTGAACCGTCGAGATTTAGAACTAGGGACTTTGTCGTGGCTCCGCTTTGCTGACGTTGCGTCTGCTGTAACGAGACGAATGTCGAGGTGGTCTCTAGGTTTTCTGTGAACCGACGAGATTTGGAACTAGGGACTCTGCCGTGGCTTCGCTTTGCTGACGTTGCATCTGCTGTAATGAGACGAATGTCGTTGTGGTCTCTAGGTTGTCTGTGAACCGTCAAGATTTGGAACTAGGGACTTTACCATGGCTCCGTTTTGCTGACGTTGCGTCCGCTTCTGGTTGGAACGAGAAGGAACGCCGTTGTTGATCTCTTGAGATGTAGATGGTGCCATCAAGACTTGGCTCTCTTTCTGATGAAATCTGGTGGGATGATATGGTTCCTTCTTTGTTTGTGCCCCTGGATTGTATACAGGGATCGATGTGATATCATCTGTAAGGCAAAAGTTTCATGTTATATGTATTATTTTTTTGTTTTCTTTCCGTGATGCTCTATCATTTCAGCTTTTTGTATCGCGAAAGTCGCTATTGCCCAATCATTTCGGCTATTTTTTGTGGTGCCCAATCAGTTCCGCTATTTTTCTTTTTCTTTACCCGCTACCTTTTATTGCGAGTTTCCCAAACATTTCGGCTATTTTTATATGCATATATTTTACTCGCTAATTTTCATTCCGAGCTGCCCAAACATTTCGGCTATTTCATATGCATTTTTTAGTACGGAACTCAAGATCCGATATCAATCTTAGCATCAGCATCGCTGCGACTGGAATGTTGTCAGGAGCGATCATTTGCCATGAAAGGACTTAGAGTTTGATACCGATTTAGGCATCAGCATCACTACAACTGGGATATTGCCGGGAGCGAATCATCATCTGCCTTCGTCGGTTTGAATAAAGGTGGCTTAGCAAATAGGGTTAAGATCCTGTCGACTAAGGCTTTCGACTTCATGAGCCGTAAGGGTCTCATAAAGGTGTTTCTCCCTACGAGTCGTGACGATCTCGTAGGTGTCGTTTCTCCGTAGGAATCATGAGGATTCCTAAGTGTATGTTCTCTTGTAAGTCGTAAGGATCTTGCAAGAGTGTTTTCTCCTTGTAAATCGAGAGGATTTACAAGGGTCGTTCACCGTGTGAGCATATCCTTAGTCGCTGGTGGGACTTTGTTAGGGAAATGTTTATTCGTGCCCGTGGATTATATACAAGGGTCAATATTGAAACGCTTGTAGGGCAAAATCAGAGTGTATGATAGCTTAAGAACAGGTTCAGATCCCTGTAGCTTAAGGCTTTTGAATCCTATGAGCCGTGAGGGTCTCAAAGGGGAATTCTCCTTATAAGTCGTGAGGATCTCGTAAGTGTGTTTTCTCCTTAGGAATCGTGGGGATTCCTAAGTGTGTTGCTCCCTTGTGAATCGTAAGGATCTCACTCAGGTATTTTCTCCTTACTGGGTCGAGAGGACCTTGCAAGTGTCTTTTAACGAGATTGCGCCCTTTCGGGTTTACACAAACTCTCCGGTAGTCCTGCTGATTTTACTCACGGAGCCCTTTTGGGTTTTCATCCGTGCCCATATCGCTTATGGACGTACTGCTTTTTTTTTTGCGTCAGCCTTGGGATGCTGCGGTTCGTAGTAGTTTACAGACGTTTCGGTCAGTTGTTCATAGGTCCGAGATTTTTTCGGGCAACGTACGATTACGCAGCTGGATGTTCTCGCAGGTCTTCGTCTCTTCTGCTTCAGAGATAGATTCCTTAAAGAGATGGCCGAGGGTTATTTCCTCATCAGAATCACTCCCGAAGGTGAGAAGTTGCGATCCCCCGGAATCAACCATGTGACATTCACTAGCAGTTCTTTTATACTCATCTGTCGTGCTTCTTTGATCCCGACGAGTTTTGCGCTTCATCCGCTTGAAATGCTGCCGGTGAGCAACGTATCCATACCACCAAGTTTTAAAGGCGTTGCATTCTTCAGTAGGGTGTGTGGTCCTCCGATGGTACAAGCAGTAGTTTGGATGTGCATCCTCTTCGTTTAGGTGTATCCTATCAGGAGTGTTTTCTTCGGAGGGTGGCAGCTTCATTCTGATCGATATGGCTTTGGCGAACCTTTTCCTTGTCTTGAACCGGCTTTTGCTGGCGGCCGAAGTGCTTCTATCTGGTTGGGATACTCTATGGCTTCTCAATACTGGAGCTTCTTCAACGTGATGCTGACGCTTGGCCTTCTCATATATGGCTGTTTCCCGCTCTCTGTCAACTTTGCTTTTCTGAAGAGCTTCGTTCAGCAGCCTATCAATCAATTCGTTAGATGGCTCCAGGGATTTTGGTTCCGGTTCTGGATCCGCCCCCAGTCTCTCTGTATCAGGAGCTTCTTCACCATTTATTGACGAGTGAGAGATCATGTGGCAGCTCGCCACATAGTTCTCAGGTTCATCTGACGAGTCTTCTCCCCCATCATTGTCATCATCTCTGTCCTCGAGGATGTGGTTGAGAAACTCTTGGAGCGTGACCGGGGTTTGCACCTTCTGGTTATATTCCTCCAGCGCGTCGATATGTTTTTGCAGGTCCGTGCGCTTGTCATCAGGTTTCATGGGCTTTTTGGTCTTCTTCTTCTTCTTCGAATACTTTGACGGCTGGGCCTGAGCGTTTTGATTATCGCTACCAATTCTTGGAGTCAGGCGCGGCTTCAGCATTCTCTCAATGATCTCGGGTTCCAGCAGACTTTTCCACCTAATCACCGGGCATGTGTGAAGATCTTTCAGCATTCTTTTCGTCTTAGCTGAAAGAGCAACCTCCTATGGAGCTTCTTCTATAAAAGAGCACGATACCCCTGGTGTGTCCACCTTTTTAGGAGCGTGTGGTTATGGCGGGCTTACTTTCCAATTCTCAGATAGCGCGAATCTGCCCTGCTGGTATTGGTCCTCAATCTAGCCTTTGAAAACGAAGCAATTTTCGATTGGATGGCTTATTGCTCGGTGGTAGGGGCAGTAATTAGGATTGTTGGTATCGCCTGGCTGCAGCGGACGTCTTGGATCTGGCAGATTGATGAGCCTGTTGCGCACTGCCAGCTCGAACAGTCTCCTTATTTTATCCCGGGGAAACGAGTAAGGACGTCCCAGTCTCTCCTCGAGGGATTGGCGTGGACGCACGTTGCTTTGGTGAACAACCGGTTTTAAGTTGCTCGGCTGTTGTTGAGTATTGGCGACAAAGGTCGCTTTCCCTTTGCCTTTTTCATTCCGCGGTTCTGTCTTTGAAAAGGAAGGCTTATGACCCATCTGGTCCATTTGGGCCAGTTTGTCAATCAATGTCTGAAAGGTAGTCAGCTTGAAAAACATCATGAACTGGGATATGGTCGCTTGCGGATCAAGAGTACCCACGAACATGCCCACTGCAGGAGCCTCTTCTATACGTTGTTCGCATTTCGACCATAGGTTCCGCCACCGTATCGCGTACTGAACCCATGTTTCGCCTGGCTTTATCCTGGCGTTAATTAGTGCGGTGATCGGAGTGCGCTCGCAAGCGCTCGTGAATCTTTGTGTAAACAGTAGCTCCATTTCTGCAAATGTCTTAACGGAGTCATTCGGGAGCTCAGAGTACCATTCAAACGCTATTTCCGACAAGCTGCCAACAAACTGGCGAAGCAGTAGCTTATCATCACCTCCGGTGTTGCCGCACAGAGCCCTGAATTGAGCAACGTGCTGGTGTGGATTCCCTATCTCCTTATATACATGGAATTTACGGATCGTATATCCCGGCGGGTACTTTATTTGGTCGTACCAACCTGGATATGGTCGTCCAGTCTTAACAATTTGGCCGGCCGCTTCGTTCGCCTAATGAGCTCGTATCTGTTGAGCGATATAGTCATCCAGGATGGCTTTGGAAATGGTCTCTTCCTTGGCTGCTGAACAAGCCGGAAGAGGGTTCAATGTCTCTCCCCAATCGTCTTCAAAGATAATCGGAGGGTCTTCAGCTGGAAGATCCGGCTGTAACATCATCCCGACCATGTCTTGGAATAAAAGCGTCATTCGTTTTATGTTGGCAGCTTGTTCCGCTGCCTCTTTATCCTTCTTCTTGAGGATTCTGCGGAGGAACTCAGCATCAATTTCTTGTTCATGATGCTGCTCTGACGACGTTTCCGGACTTTCTTTTGGCCCAGTGAGTACGGCCATCTGTGTTAACATTTCCTGGAGTTTTTGCTGTTGCTCCTGGGACTTTGTTACGGATCTGGTGAGCGGTTGATGGCCTGTAGAGATACGGCTATCTTCTTTACCGGATGCCATATAAACAGTGTGCACCACCATGCCCCCATACTTGGGGCGTTTAGATTCAGTGTTCTTAAGATTCGTCGCGGACATGGAGACTTTCTCCGGCCTCCATCTTTTGTGGGCGGTCGAAGTTGAGGGAACCATTGTAGCGGGCACCCAAATAGATGACAGCTCATGTGGTATGACAGGGTGGTCCTTCTCTTGCCGAACTTTCATCTTCTTCGGTTGACGGGAGTAGTCTTGGTTGATCACCGAGTCTTGGACCTGTCGCCAAACTTTATGAATTTTAGAGGACAGCCGCTGAGAGCGCTGCTCTGGCTTCACCTTTGTAACGTTCTCCCTAGGTGGAGGAGATCTTTTCAGCACGGCCGTCGGAGAGTTCTTGCGCACCCTCCTAAGTGGTTCAAAGTTGTTCCTAATTGGAACAGCAGCATCAATTTCCACCATCGGAGCTGGCGGAGTTATTCCACAAGGAGAGCTGCCCCTAGCCTTCCTTATTCGGCGCCAAGCATGTCATGCTGACGGGACCGGCTCAGTTATGGGGGTGGCTTCGTCATGCCCCATGTTCTGGAGGAAGGTTGCTACCAGCGTTGGCCTCTTGAAAACTGACGTCCGTTGAGTGGAGATGGCCAATCTATCGAAGGCAGACTTTCGCACAGAAGGAGCAGTTTTGATGACTTCGCCTGGAACGGGAGCTGAAACGGTCAGTTTTGCAAAGGCCGACTCTTTAGCAGGGGAAGTCGCTCTGATGACTTCAGGAACAGGAATGACTATCTACTTTGGGATGGCCTCTTCAGGTATCGCGGGCTTCTTCACGGGCCCACTTGAGTTTTGGCCCAGTCTGTTGAAAAATGAGGCACTGGACTTGGGCGACCCGTTGAGAAGGGCCGCGGTAGTTGTAAACCGATCAAAGACCGACTTCTTCAGAGCTTCTTACGACGACAATGGGGCGTTGAAGCTCATTGGTGGGAGCATGGTCCTAATGAACAGCCCAGTGGTGGCTTGCGTCACCTGGTCCACCGGCATCGTAAAAGGGGAGGCTGCTTGAGGCCCGTAGGTCACTCCTCCGGTGAGGACGGAGTGAGAGTTGTTGCAATTAGTGCAGTTTGAAGCCATTGATCTTCTGTTTTCTGCACGGAGCAAGACACCAAATCTTAGTACCTCGAATCCAAGGGCAACCATAGCAAACCGCGACTCGTTCACGAAACACGAAACACGAAATATGGAGTGGAAAGAGGAAAAGGTCCCACCGGGCGTGCCAGAATCTGTTCTCCGCCGAAAGCCCGGGAAGACTGACGTCTTGCTAGAATTTGGGGGCAGATGCTATTTGGTTTGATCCGTCCACCTCTCCGAAGATGCCAAGTTGATTTATGGCACCGTGTATTGGAGGTTTAGACGGATGCGGTCGTTGTAGCAGACTTCGTCAGATTCCCCCTCATTTGAGAGGTTTTTTTTATTGTGGGGACGCTCTTCCCTGCAGGCGCAAGCCCCTGCAGTTAATTACGCAACCGCATCGCAGTAACAACTTTCTCCTTCTCCAGATGGTCAGTTCGTGTCGTGTGTGTTTGTTTTATTTTTTGGTTGCCCGTGGATTGTATACGGAGACTAATTTATGTTGTCGCCCGTTGGGCATGGATTAGTGCAAATCCGTATTTTCTTAGATTTGGGTTTGGGTTGGGTTTAAGGATCGTTAGCCTTGTTTTAGACTAAGATCAACTTAAACATTTATTAAGGATACGTTAGTCTAATTTTAGACTAAGATCAACTTAACAATTTGTCAAGGACACGTTAGTCTAATTTTAGACTAAGATCTACTTAACAGGATCATTTAGATCCAACAAAAGGGCATTTGGGCTCTATTGTTTTAGTTTAGGGACTTTGCGGTCCAGAAGTTTAAGGACATCATAGTCCGTGACAGTTTAGAGACATCATAGTCTGTAAAGTTTAAAGACATCATAGTCTATGAGTTTAAGGACCTCACAGCTTATGGTAGTTTAGAGACATCATAGTCTGTAAAGTTTAAGGACATCATAGCCATGAGTTTAAGGACCCCACAGTTCGTGAAATGTCTGGTTGTCGGGACCCGTCACCTCTCTGAAGACATTGAAGGATTATAACGACAAATACCAGAGGAGTGAAGAGATGTACCCTTGAACCAATGTACCCTTGAACATATGAGATGATCAGTTTTGAAAGACAAGAGTATAATTGGGGTTTAGTTGAAGGGGGGTCTTGCCTCTGGAAGACTTAGCTAATTTGGGCTAAGACTGGCTCGAATATGGTGTTAAACACTAGAGTACATTCGGCGCTCACGTGCTCCCACGTGAGGCGCTTAAAGTAATGTTAAACATTAAAACTGAAGCGCTCACGTGGGGTCGCGTGAGGTGCCTGAAGATTAGGCCTTGCTTCTTTTATTTTACTCTCAGAGTATGCATATAAGTGTTAAACACTTGACCTATATGACCATCACGTGTGGGCACGTGATGGGTATCCATGCGTTGGATATTAATCATTCAGTTTTACCCCATTTTCTTTTTAAAATGGTGTTTGTCAGGGGTCACGTGGAGACACGTGAGGCATCCTTTAGGCGGGCATTGCCTTTGGGTAGAATCCTCTTTTGTTTGATAATCGCTAGGGGTCACGTGGGAACACGTAAGACGCCCAAAAAGTGAAAACTGCCTTGGCTTTACTCCCTTTTGTTTTGAAGAGTTTTTTAAGGATCACGTTGGAGCACGTAATACACCCTAAAAGAGAAACTGTCTTTATTGTTTTTCCTTTTCCCTTTTAAATAAGTGTTAAACACCTTAGGGAAATCTCTTTTTCTGGTTCAAAGAAAGGGGGTCACGTGTTTCCACATGATCATGTTGGGTACCGATCTCTTTTACGTGCATGGAGAGTTAAATCCCTTATTTAAGAATTAAATTCTTTTGATAAGGTTAAACCCTAATTTTATTTAGAGGAATTAAATTCCTATATGTTTGAAAGAATTAAATTCTTTAAACCCAATTCTCCCTCTAAGTTTTGGATCTGCATTGCAGAATCTCCCCGATGAGAATTAAATTCTCAACTTGTGGGGAGATCTGCTTCTGCAGATGTTCAACCAGAGAAAGAACTAAGTTATTTTTAGAAGAGTTAAACTCTTGGTTTGAGAATTAAATTCTCTTTTGTTTTGTGGGAGCTTATAGAATGATCTCCTTCCTTCTCTTACCTAGAGTTTTTTTCTCTGAAGAGATCTTCTTTTTTCTCTGGAGAATTAAATTATCTTCTTTTTTCTCTTCTATCTTCTATCTCTGTTGTTGTATCCCTTTCTCTTCTTTTCTTCGCTCCAATTTGTAGGAGAAATAAAAGAATCAGTTTTTTTCCAGCCGATCCCTCATTGAGAGATTTTTATTGGTTTTATAACCAACATGATCTTTTAGATCACTCGGTGAATTTTATTCACCATTGGATTTTTAATCCAAAAGATATTTTATTTGTTGTTCCCGGCAAATTTTAGGAAAATATTTCCTTGTACAGAATCTTTCTATAAATTGGTGATTTTTAATCACCATTGGATTTTTAATCCAATCGTGCTCTCTTTTACAGAGTGCAATCTTTTTTGTTTGGAAAGATCTAGGGAAATATTTTTTTCCAATTAGGGTTTTTGATTTCCTTTTAATTAGAATTTAATTCTATTAGTTCAGAGGGTTTAGGAGTCTATCACGTGTTGGCACGTGATCTCGCTGATTAAGCAATTAATTAGAATTTAATTCTATTTGTTCAGAGGGCTCAGGAACCCATCACGTGTTGGCACGTGACCCCACTGATTAAGCATTTCTAATTGTTTATTTTATTCAGCGCATATAGGCTTTGCCTGTAAAAGGTCACGTGTCTGCACGTGAGACCCGGTCACGTGTGGGTACGTGATCCCCCCTTTGGGGGTTTTCCTTGCTCCTTTTTTATATATTTTATTCAGTTCCCATGAGAGAACAAATGCTTTTAATTCCTTTTAATTAGAATTTAATTCTATTAATTCAGTGGGTTCAAGAGCCCATCACGTGTGGGTAGGTGACTTTATCAATTAGGCATTCAGGCGTAGATAGAATCTACCCATAAAAAGGTCACGTGTTTGCACGTGAGGCCTGGTCACTTGTGAGCACGTGATGCCCCATTTGGGGGTTTATCTTACTGCTTTATTTGTATTTTATTCAGTTCCCATGGGGGAACATGCATCGATTTCATGGATTTGAAAAAGCCTGCCCCAAATACAACTATCCACTTCCTCGAATAGACCAGCTGGTAGACAGTTCGGTCGGCCATGAACTATTGAGCTTCATGAATGCTTTCTCCGGTTACAATTAGATCAGGATGAACCCGGCCGATGAAAAACTTACCGCCTTCACCACTGATTGAGGGGGTATACTGCTACAAAGTGATGCCCTTCGGACTCAAGAACGCCGGGGCCACATATCAACGCCCGGTCAATAAGCTGTTCAAATCTCAGATTGGCAGAAACATGGAAGTCTACATCGACGACATGCTCGTAAAATCCATCTCGTCAGCTAGGTACACTAAAGACCTCGGCGAGACATTCAACATCCTGCGTAAGTACAAAATGAAACTGAATTCAGCTAAGTGCACGTTCGGAGTCACCAGTGGGAAGTTCCTCGGGTTCATGGTAACCCACCAAGGAATCGAAGCAAACCCTGAAAAGATCAGCGCCATCCTCAACATGGCACCGCCCAAGAGCAATATCGAAATCATACGGCTTACGGGAAGGGTCGCTGCCCTGAGTCGCTTTATGTCCATGTCTGGTAAGAAGTGCCTCCCGTTTTCAAAGCCCTAAGGAATATCCCTAAGTTCGAATGGTCTGAGGAATGCCAGAACGCTTTCGAACAACTCAAGGCGCATCTAGCAACCCCATCGCTACTCACCCGACCAGTCAAGGGTGACGAACTATTGCTATATCTGGCCATCTCCGACCAATCTGCAGGCTCAATGCTTGTCAGAGAATGCAAAGGCATACAAAGGTCGGTCTATTATGTGAGCCATATTTTCAAGGACACAGAAACGAGATACTCGGCCATAGAGAAAATAGTCCAGGCACTTGTCGTCGCCTCCAGAAAACTTCTTCACTATTTTCAAGCGCACATGATCCTCTTCCTCACCGAGTACCTTTTAGGGTTGATTCTCGCCTCCCTCGAGTCATCAGGACGTCTGGAGAAATGGAGGTGGGAACTGTCCCAATTCGATATCAAATACCACCCCGACAAGCCATCAAAGAACAGATCTTGGCGGATTTTGTTGTCGAATGCACCATCCCCACTAAAGAAGAAACTCCGACATGGGGTCCCGAACCACGTCCCTCGGTCGAGGAGGCGCCCGACCTAATCCCGGATTGGGTGCTCTACGTGGACGGATCCTCTACCGAGGAGGGGAGCGGGGTTGGCCTGATCATCCGTGGCCCGGACGAAATGCAAATGGAATACTCCTTAAAGTTCGGGTTCAGAGCATCAAACAACGTCGCGGAATACGAGGCCTTATTGGCAGGACTACGAATTGCTTCCGGGGTAGGACTGAAGACCATCAGAATTCACAGCGACTCCGCACCGGTCATCGGCTAAGTAACCGGGCGCTTCGAAGACCATGAACCGCTCATGATAAAATACCTACCCGAGGTAAAAAGGCTTCAAAAAAATCTCAAAAAAATCCAAGTGGAGCAAATCCCCAGTAACTTGAACACCCAGGCCGACACTTTGAGCAAGCTCGCTTCTTCCTATTCGGCCACCCATAAAAGAAATATCCTCTTTGAATTCTTGCCACAACACAGCATGGAAGAGAGAGAGAGGTAACGCTCCAGATCTACGCAACCCAGGAAGAAGAGAAAGATTGGAGGAAACCCTTCATGGAGTTTCTTAAAGACGGTGTACTCCCCGAAAACCAAGTAGAAGCTCGCCGGCTGCGGGCCAAAGCACGCCATTTTTTCTGGAGCAACGGAAACCTGTACAAGAAGTCATACACTCAGCCTCTGCTCCGATGCATCGACCCTCATGAGGTTAACTACGTTCTACGAGAAATACATGAAAAGGTAGGGGGAGCACATCAAGGTACTCGCACCTTGGTTCAGAAGACGCTGCTCCAAGGGTACTACTGGCCGAAATTACATTAGGACGCCGAGAAGCTGGTCAGAAGATGAAAGAACTGCCAATTCTTCGGCAGCATACCTCGTCTTCCCGCCACCGAACTAACACATCTCAGCTCCCCTTGGCCGTTTGCACAATGGGGGATGGATATGGTCGGTCAACTCCCCACCGGCATGGGCGGACACTGATACATCCTCGTCGCTGTGGACTACTTCACAAAATGGATAGAGGCCGTGCCCATCAAAAATCCAGACGCCGCATCTACGATAAAGTTCCTGCAGAACAACATAATTTCTCGATTCGGAATCCTAAGGTGCATAGTTATCGACCATGGGACCAACTTCGAAAACGATAAAATCAAAGAGTTTTGCAGCGACTACTACATACTTATGAAGTTTGCCACGGTTGCCCATCCCCATTGCAACGGGCAGGCCGAGGTAGCGAACCGAGGCGTCATCCGCAGTCTTAGAGCCCGTTTGGAAGGAAGGCAAGGCGGCTGGGTTAAGGAACTGCCGCAGGTGCTGCAGGCATTACGAACATCAAAGAAAACACCCATGGGAGAAACCCCCTTCAGCCTCTGCTATGGTACCGAGGCAATGGTCTCCGCGAAAATCGGACTGCCCAGTTACAAGGTAGAACATTTTGATGATAAAGCCAACACCTCGGCGCTCCGAAGCAACTTGGACATCTTATTAGAAAAACGGGACCGAGCGCAAATCAGAGCGGCCACCTACCAGCAACAAACCGCACGTTACTATAATGCCCGAGTTAAACATCGGGTCTTCAAGAAGGGAGACCTGGTCTTACGAAAAAATGAGTTCGTGGACCATGTAGGGTGTCTTTCATCACCCCATTGAGATGGAAATACGCACGTGCTTGTCAGGCGTACTACAGATTCCCCCTGCCTAGGGTAGGCGGGGGTTTAATGATTGTGGGGATCCGAATCTCCGGTAGCCGCGGACTAAGCTGCCGTTAATTACCCCTCGCCTTTGGAGAGAGAGAACCTCCGATTGACGGGTCAAACTGGTCATGCGAACTCAATGTGCAGTGTTGTGTTTTGGAGGGGTTTTGGATATATCGGGGGCCCCACAGAGTTTTTTCTAACGAGAACACTGTTGTGGAGTATGTGTGGGAGAAGGCGCATCCAAGGGATGCGTGGGAGAAGGGCATCCAAGGGATGCAAGGGAGAAGGCGCCAGCGCCAATCCAAGGGATGCAAGGGAGAAGGCGCCAGCGCCCCACGTGCCAGGCACGCCGGCGCTGGGCGCCAGAGCGCCAGCGCCCCACGTGCCTGGCACGCGGACGCTGGGCGCCAGAGCGCCAGCGCCCTACGTGCCTGGCACGCGGACGCTAGGCGTCAGCAGCAAAAGGGACTTGGTCCCTGCACTCGGAGCTGTGCTCCCGATTTGACTTATGGAGTTAAACTCCTGACAGAGATTAATTTAAGAGAGTTAAACTCCAATGGATCTTGAATGGAGTTAGACTCCTAAAAAAATTTAGAAATGATCAAAGGGGGCTGCTTTGTTTCTCCCTTTGGCTTTGGATCTTCCCAAGATGGGATTTCTGGAGATGGGTCACCTTCTTTTTCCTGTTGGTTGGCCGGATCTTGGAGAAAGGGGGTGAGATTTAAAAATATCCCCTTTTGAGATCTAATGGAAGATCTGAGCTCCCCTTTGTGGGTTTTTTGGTGAAAAACTATTTAGTTTTTGAAAAGGAAGAGTAAAACTCTTGATTTAATTGAAAATGGAAATAAGGTTTTAGAACCATGAAGAAGGAGAAGGAGGCACAAAGAACCCTAGATTTTTTAGGGAATGAAAAGTCTATTTTATTCATCATCATGTTGCCTTATATAGGCTTACACATTTACAAATAGCCCCTTGGGCTTTGCAAAATGGCATTTTGCCCATCCCAAGCATCATGTCCTCATTTCTTTTGCACATAAGCTATGGGCTTTACAAAAATTTGGTTTTATGCCCATTTGCTTACATTCATGCACAAAAAATTACATCAAAATTATTTGTTACATGATTTTTATGTTGGCATGGGGAGACCGGCCGCGGGCTCGACTTAGGCATGGGCCCGCTTGACCTGGGCTTGGGCCTACCTGGTTTGGGGTTGACCTTGACTTTGACTTGGTCAACCGGGGTGCAAATTTCGACCCCAACAGACCAAGATAGACTGCACAAGTTCTCCCCAAAGTAGGACGGACCATTCCTCGTAACGAAAGTATTGCCCGGTGGAGCATACCGCCTGCAAGACGCCAGAGGGCATAATTTTCCTCGGCCCTATAATGCCGAAAAGCTTAAATTGTATAAATAAACATGTATCGTCTTTCAGGATAATGTAATTCCTTTTTATATTTAGCTAAGTCTCCCAGGCTAGATCCCCTCGCGGAAAAGACTTTGTGTACCCCCGCTGGGCCCTAGCCCTTTGATTCTTTTCTTGGTTCCAAGACTTTAGTTTATTTATTTAAAACATAAAATATGTATCAAGGAAAGGAAAAGAGATAGTATACTTCAATCAAAGACAAATTTATTTACTTAAGAGGTATTATGGGTTTCCCAGCCTTACAAAAATTACAACAAAGGAGCGCGGGGGTTAAGAAAACACTGTCGGTGGTACACCGAAGAAAGCTCTTCCAGCCGATCCGGAGCAGCTTCGAACCGCTCCCTCCGACGGTACTCATGGACCGTAGAAGCCACGGACTCCCCGTAATCCTTTTCCACCGAGCAAGAAGCGATGACCAACCTTTACTGAAAACTCTCAAGAAAGAAGTCCACCGAGAGATCCCGCATACTACTTGAGATCAGACAAGGCCTATGGACCGTGTGCATTTTGTCGAACACCTCATCCATCAACTGCGGGGATAGGGTATTGTTTAGACCTGGCGAAGTCCTCCATATCGCATAAATCAACACCTAAAGGAGAGGAGATCTCCGGGGAAGTAAGTGTCCACAGTGGCCCTCCAAGCGGCTTATCACTGCCTTGTACGTTTCCTCGGAACGATCTCTCTGTATACGTCATCACGGGAAATGATCTCTCTGATAGTATACACGCGTCCGGCCATCTTCACGGAGCGCGAGACTAGAAAGAAATCAATGTACCTTCAGTATTTATATCCTCTACAAAAATCTTCCAACGGCCGAGATTTACACGCAAAGAGACGCAAATCACGGAATATCAAACTTTCCCGATATGGTGCCACCATGCGTCATCCGCGACGGTCGCCATTCCCGCATATACCGGTCGCGGAAGATTGAACGATGCCCCAAGGAGACACTAGGGAGATAATAAAGCCATCATCACAAGGCCGTAGGGCAGCTTCCTGCTTGGTCCATCCGCAGTGGGTAACTTCCTGCCCAACCACGCTGTGGATCAAAAGCCCTCCTCGCGAAGCCACCGAGTAGCTTCCTGCTCTGTCCGTCCGCAGTGGGTAACTTCCTACCCAACAGCGCTACGGATCAAAAGCCTTCCTCACGAGGCCACCGAGTAGCTTCCTACTCGATCCATCTGCAGTGGGTAGCTTCTTGCCCAACCATGTTGTGGATCAAAAGCCCTCCTCATGAGGTCACCGAGTAGCCTCCTGCTCGGCCCATCCACAGTGGGTAGCTTCCTGCCCAAAAACGCTGTGGATCAAAATCCCTCCTCACTAGGCCACCGAGTAGCTTCCTGCTCGGTCCATCTGCAGTGGGTAGCTTCCTGCCTAACCACACTGTGGATCAAAAGCCCTCCTCGTGAGGCCACCGAGTAGTTTCCTGCTCGGTCCGTCCGCAGTGGGTAGCTTCCTGCCCAACAACGTTGTGGATCAAAAGCCCTCCTCATGAGACCACCGAGTAGCCTCCTGCTCAGCCCATCCGCAGTGGGTAGCTTCCTGCCCAACAACGCTGTGGATCAAAAGCCCTCCTCAAGAGACCACCGAGTAGCCTCCTGCTCGGCCCATCCGCGGTGGGTAGATTCCTGCCCAACAATGTTGTGGATCAAAAGCCCTCCTCATGAGGCCATTGAGTAGCTTCCTGCTCGGTCTATCCGCAGTGGGTAACTTCCTGCCCAACCACGCTGTTGTTCCCTTATAAATAATGGGAAAGGGGAAAATCCTCCACTATTCAAGTCTCACGTGTTAAACACATGAGCACCTATATTGAAAAGTGCAGGGTTGTCTAGCACGGCAGCAAGGATTCGGGAGGCATCATTCATGCCAATTTCAAAAATTTGTCGTTCTATCTAACCCTAACCCTAGAATCGTTACAAGAAAATCCGACGAAATGAATAGCAAACAACTTTGCAACTAAAGTGAATAAGGAATACAAACTTTGTAGACCGGTCCTTCACTTCATTAGCTCCGTGTAGTAGTCCCTTCGCTGCGATCATGAACTTCCGGACTCTAGAGAGGCTCCCATGAAGAAATGAACAAGCTTGCATCGAAGTCTTCAAGGCCGAAGATGATCTACGTCGAGGAGACACTAACACAAGCTATCTCTTCAATAATTGTGGAATTAGTGAAGCAAACACCCTATACTAAATGGCAAGTAGTAGAGGATGATGAAGTAGGAAGTGGGTTCACTTTAGATTTATTTTTCTCACACTAATTCTTCACTTAGAAAAAACCTAGTGAGCTTTTTCTTTTGATGAAGAAGAAGAAGAAGAAGAATGAACTCATGAGAGAGTGTGAATGGCAACCTTGGGTGAGTTAAGTATCATATGCTAACCCTTGTAGAGACATAACCATAGTTAGGATAATTGGTTGGGTTTATAAATATCTTAAGCAAAACAAAAATAGTAGACTAAGTCAATGCATCCATTAGCTTATACAAGCTTTGAGCCATGACAAAGTCCAACTCATTTTTGAATAACTTTAAATAAATAAAACCCTAGATAATCCCTAGCACGGTGTAAGTCACACACACACACCCAAGTTGCATGTATCATCAAGCATGACACAAAATCATGTACACAAATATATATAACATATATACTTATGCACAAAGTGAGAAAAAGAAATCATAAGTGAGCAAGTATTAGTTAATGTAACTTAATATATTAAATATATAATTATACATTAAATTATTAAATCAACACTTGATTTAATAATCCGGCTATATCTCATATAACCGACTAATATCAAATGTAACAACTTATCGAATCAACACTTGATCCGATAACCTGGATATATCTCATATAACCGACCTACGTCACATATCGCAAGAATAGAATACGGTATCACATATCGTATTAATCTCGGTCCCGCACATATCACATATGTTCTCCTACTCCGCTTTGCTTGAGCCAGAAAACCTCTGTGTAGGACTCTAAAGACTCATCAATACGCCGGCAGAAGGTGATGATCATATCAAACACCTACAAGCCGCAAGTAGTCTGCCAAACGTAACGGCCACCCGGGTATTGAGCGATCAGAAGATCAACAAGCAAGCACGCTCATACTCCCGCGAATCCAATAAGTAACACTACCGTACAGTCCGGTCTCTTCGTCCGATATGTCGCATATCTCGTCTAGGGGTGGTAAACGTCAGACCCCAGTAACTCGATAAGTCGGCTCATAACGGGTCGAGAAACTACTGATATCACGTACCAGTATATCTCTGAATCAGCCCTGGCCAGGGACTTCCTGTTATAGCCAATTGAGCACGGCGCGACATCAACTCCCAATACCGGGAGAGACGAAACCCCTCCTATTGCTCATTTCATCCATGTGACTCGGGACTGTACCCAAAAGCCACCGTTTTGCACGTTCTCTTGAACGTGGTAAGGTGGAAATCAAAGCACAGTAGGAATCACACAAGACTCTATGACGATCTCGGGTCTATAGACTAACCATTACCAGTGTCACCAGAGAATTTCCATCTGACGTGAGGTATAATACCATCTGGGAGTTCTCGGCGAGTCCGTTCAGTGTACCCAATCTCCACTGAGCACCCGTATACTATCTCTGATGTCAAACACCAATGGATATGGGATCATCCATCGTCCATCTGTATGGGTCGAGAAGCTATACGCTAGTCTACTCTGGTATATCGATGCCCTGTCTCGATACACCCACGACTAGGAACATTTGAAGGATGTACTTACCGACTACTCTGTCCCTATTAGTATGATCTGCATCATAATCCTGGTAGTCAAGTACTCATCTTAAGGGTTTTATCAACATGTAATATAGAGACAATTAGTGTACATGTTAAGATAAAGAGAACCAGATAGCATGCTATCATGTCAAGCAAGAAAGTCATCCCTATATATGTCCAAGCATCCACTACAATATACATCGCATGTACAGTAATGGCCTCTAGGGCATACATATAACTAACAAAAAGTATATATGTGCTGCAGTTAAAAACAAATGGGCTAAAAGAGCCACACGTGTTAAACACGTGAGCGTCTATATGCAAAGCATATAGGTACTGCAATCAAATAATTGGCAAGCCAAACAGGCCTCACATGTTAAACACGTGAGAATTTATATTCATATGAGCGCTGGAAATAAAGCATGTTAAAACCCATGCTAGGGGTCACGTGTTAAACACGTGAGTTCTCTTGCTGTACTCTTTGGCAAGATAGAATTAAATTCTATATGATAGAATTGAATTCTACTTATATTTTCCCTGGTCTTTCTGATACAGAGAGATTCTTCTCTAACAGAGAATTTTGGATTTAAAATCCAATTGAGATAAAATATCACCAAATGAACTATGTGATAGAATTAAATTCTATGTGAAAAATATTTCCTTAATCTTTCTTAAATTAGAAAGATCTTCTTTGTTAAATAGAGGACCCTTAGATCGAAGATCCAACGGTGATTATAAAATCACCCCCAGATCATCTGATGTTTTCCTAAATTAACAAGATATTCATAGGAAAATATTTTCTAATCTTGTTAAACAAATAAGAAATCTCCTATGTTAAACAGAGAGCCTTTGGATTGAAAATCCAACGGTGAATAAAATTCACCAATTAATCTTCATGATCTCCAAATCAGAGATTTTCTTAATAAGTTGATATTTTCTCTTCTCCTATAAATAGGAGCAGGGAGAGACAGAAAAAAAAGAGGAGAGGAGATACTGAATTCCCCACAAGCTTCTGCAAAAAAAAGAAAAGAAAATATAGACAGTAAGCTCTTGAAAAAGAAAGAGAATTTAATTCTCAAAGAAGAAGACCTGCTTCATTGAAAGCCTGGGTAAAAAGAAAACACAGAGATCATAGCGTCTCGTCTTTGCCTACATAAGGGTTTAACTCTTCATATAAGAATTTAGTTCTTTTTCTGGTTGAGATTTGCAGAAGAAAATCTCCCCACAAGTTGAGAATTTAATTCTCATCGGGGAGATTTTGTTCTGCGGATTCTAAACTTAGGGGAAAATAACTAAATAATAAAAGAAAAAGAAATAACATGGACATATGGGAATTTAATTCCTCCAAAAATTAGGGTTTAACCCTATAAAGAACTTAGTTCTTCAAATGATGATCCAAGATTCTCAAAACCGAAATCTTAATGATCATCAATGACTAAAAATGTTATTAACAGAGATCAATATCTTTAAGAAAACTCAACATCTTGGTGACTCGTTAGTGCTTAGCACTATTTTGAAGCCTCACATGTTTCCCACATGAGTTCTTTAAATGAATAAAAAGAACAGCCAAAGCCACCTCACATGATTCTCACGTGGGCGCCTAAAAGGCAAAGAAAAACTCCTTTGTCAATTAGGCAACTGCCCCAAAAGGAAAGAATCATGTGAAATGCCCGTGAGTTCTATCCAAGTGCTTAGAACTTTTGTAAAAAGAGAGAAACGAACAAATAAAACCTAAAGCCCAGCACTCACGTGTTTTCCATGTGAGTGTCATGAAGAATGCTCAGCGCTCTATGATTAGTCAAAAATGACTAATAAACGTTCACATCTAGGGGCCTCACGTATTCCACACATGAGCGCCACAGAATTCTAGTGCTTAGCACTAATCCAGCACCCCACATGTTTCACACGTGAGCGTTGTATGTCCCAGTGCTCAGCACTGTTGGGTAATTATGGAAACTCAATCTCAGCCCAAATCGGCTAAGTTTCCTGAGATTAAACCTCTTTAATTTTAAATCAACCGAGCTCATAATTGCTCATGGTTTCCCAAACTGATGATATACAAAATGATATTCATCATATATCTCTTAAGTTAATCGTAGTCTCAAATATGATTGATGTTTCTTAGGCCCATCACAATCTTTTCCATCAAATAAGGGATTTGGTTTAAGGGTACATCTCTTCACACCTCTGATACATGTCGTTGTAATTTCTCAATGTCTTCAGAGAGGTGGCAGGTCCCGATGACCAATAACTTATTTCGTGGGTACATCTCTTCATGCCTCTGATACATGTCGTTGTAATTCCTCAACGTCTTCAGAGAGGTGGCGGGTCCCGACGACCAACAGCTCCTCTTAATGAACTTCCAAATTGACGTGCATGTCTCAAATCGGATCGCACTCGCATTCCATGCCACCATCGTTTATTCCGCCACATAACAAATACACGTGTGCGCAAGATGAAATATGGACAGAAATATCCCTAAACTAAAATTTCGTCTCAAATATGGCGATAATGGACCGTGAGGTCTTTAAACTAAAATAATTGAGCCCGAACGCTCATACGTTTTAAGTCAATCTTAATCTCAAACCAGATTAATGATCCTTAAATCAACCCAAACCCAAATCTAAAAATATACGGATTTGTACTAATCCACGCTATATGGGCGACGACATTATAGGGTGTTTTTCGTCACCCCATTGAGATGGGAATACGCATGCGCTTGTCAGACGTACTACAGATTCCCCCTGCCTAGGCTAGGCAGGGGTTTATGTAGGGTTCCTAGGCACTCTTGTGAGGGTTCATAAGGCATCAACCATGCCCGAATAAAATTTTAGACGTGCCGAACAACCCAAAGCCGGGATCTTTGCTAGATTATTAGGGTTTAACATGCAAGTAAACATCTTTACTAATAAGTGTGAGGGATTACAACATTTGTAGTCCGCTCCTTCGCTTCATAAGCTCCGAGTAGAAGTCCCTTCGCCGCGATCCATGATCTCCCGGACTCAAGAGAGGCTCCACGACTCGAACGATCCATGCTAGCTTGTAGTATTCCTTTTCTCCGATGATCTACGTCGAAGTTGCAATAACTCAAGCTCTCTCACTCTAATGAGGTGAACACCCTAATCTAATGGGCTAGATTAGATGAGGATGATGGAGTAGTATTTATGCTATCTTTTTATATCAATTTCCCACAAGAAATCATCACAAAATGAATAACTAGTAAGCTTTCTCAAAGCTCAAGAGAGAAGAAGATGATGGAAAAAGAGTTAATCCTTTTGTGATGAATAATTGAAATGAATATATGATTGATCATGGAACCATGGTCAAGGATGACAAGGATAACCTTTGTAGAGAATAAACTAGGGCTAGGGTTTGGTTAGGTTAAAGAATGAGTCATAAGATAATATCAACCATAATATCTTACACTTGACAAAATGAAAAGTTCTAGAAGGTGCAAGAAAGAACTAACCCTAATCAAACCCTAACCTTGCTTAATCTCTACTAAACATGTTCCATTATTAATCATATCATGTTACTATAATATATATCACATATATATTATGTATTTGTAACAAAAGAAAATAATACAATTAACATATATCGCATATATATCAATGCATTATCCGGTGAGAAAATGAAATAAAGCGAGCCAATATTAGATAATGTAATACAATATATCATATATATTATTATACATTAAATCATCGAACCAACACTTGATCCGACAATCCGGCTATATCGAATATAACTGACTAATATATCATGTACCGATTCATCGAATCAACACTTGATCCGATGACCCGGTTCATATCTAAATATCGCGAGAATATAATACGGTATCTCATATCGCATTATCCTCGGTCCTGCACATATCACATATGTGCCTCTACTCCGTTTTGCCTGAGTCAAGAAACCTCTATGTAAGACTCTAAAGAATCGTCAATACGCCGGTAGCAGGTGATGATCATATCTAACACCCACAAGCTGCAAGCGGTCAGCTAAACGTAACAGCCACCCAGGTATTGAACGATCAGAAGATCAACAAGCTAGCCTGTACGTTCTCCTGTGAATCCAATCAGTAACACTCCCGTACAGTCTGGTCTCTTCGTCTGATATGTCGCATATCAAGTCTAGGGGCGGTATACGTCAGACCCCAGTAACCGATAAGTCGTGTCGATGTGAGGCTCATAACAGGTCGAGAAACTACTGGTAACACTTACCAGTAAATCTCTATATCAGCCCTGGCCAGGGAATTCCAGTTATAGCCAATCGAACACAGCGCAACATCAACTCCCTATACCGGGAGAGACGAATCCCCTCCTATCGCTCATTGCCTCCATGTGATTCGGGACTGCTCCCAAAAGCCACCGTTTTGCATGCCCTCTTGGACGTGGTAAGGTGGAAATCAAAGCATAGTGGGAATCACACAAGACTCAATGACGATCTCGGGTCTACAGACTACCCTGTACCAGTGTCACCGGAGAACTGCCATCTGACGTGTGGTATATCACCATCTGGGAGTTCTCGGCGAGTCCGTTCAGTATACCCAGTCTCCACTGAGCACCCGTACACTATCCTTGATGTCAAACACCGATGGATATGGGATCATCCATCGCCCATCATATGGGTCAAGATTACGCTAGTCTACTCTGGTGTATCGATGCCCTGTCTCGATATACCCTCGACTAGGAACAGTTATAGGATGTACTCATCGACTACCGTGGCCCCACTAGTATGATCTCATCATAGTCCCAGTAGTCGAGTACAGATCCTAAGGGCTTTATCAACATGTGAGAGAAAGACAGTAAACCAATACAAGTCAACATGTTAAGATAAAGGAAAACCAAATAGCATACTATCATGACGAGTAAGAAAGTCCTCTCTATATATATCCAAGCATCCATTATAATATACATCATATGTACAACAATGGCCTCTAGGGCATAAACATAACTAACAGTTTATTGATTGTGAGGATCCGAATCTTCAGCAGCCACGGACTAAGCTGTCGTTAATTACCCCTTTCCTTTGGAGCGAGGGAACCTCCGATTGACAGGTCAAGCTGATCATGCGAACTCAATGTGCCGTGTGCGTGTGTTGTGTTTTGAAAGGATTTTGGATATATCGGAGGCTTCGCAGAGTTTACGGAGGTCCCGCTAACCGGATAGCGGGCTGGGGGCTAAGGGGGCGAGCAGCCCGCTTGCGGGGTGCGGGGCAGCGTCCCGTTAGAAAAAAATTTCCAATGGGGGACGTGTTTAGGGTGTGGAGTGCATGGGAAATGAGGGGTGAGGAGTGTCTTAAAAATGCGTGCATGGCATGTGGGCGCTTGGCTCCCGTGGGTCACGTGCCTGGCGCGTAGGCGTTTGGCGCCCGCGGGTCACGTGCCCTGCACGCGGCCGCTGAGCACTGGGCGCCCGCAGGTCACGTGCGTGGAACGCGGCCGCTGAGCGCTGGGCGCCCGTGAATCCCATGAGGCGCATGTGGGAGCAGAGCGCCCGCGGGTCACATGCCCTTCACGCGACCGTTGGAAACCTCAACGAAAAGGGGCTTAGCCCCTGGGCTGGGAGTTGAACTCCCAAGGGTCTTTGGAGTTGAACTCCTAACAGGGATTATGTATAGATTTGGAATTAAACTCCAAAAAGGGTTTGGTTTATGGAGTTAAACTCCAACAGATCTTGAATGGAGTTAAACTCCTAGAAATCTTTGAAGATGATCAGAGGGGACCCCTTTCTTCTTCCCTTTAGCCCTAAATCTTCTTTTGAGCCTTGGATCTTCCCGAAATGGGATTTTTGAAAAAGGGTCTCCTTTTTCCTCCTCTCCGTCGGCTGGATCTTGAAGAAGAAGAGGGGTGAAACTCAAAAATCTCCCTTTTGGGGATTTGATGAAAGATCTGAGTTCCCCATTAATGGTTTTATGGTGAAAACAGTTTCATTTTGGAAAAAGAGAGATGGAACTCTTGATTTAATTCAAAAGAAAGAAGGTTTAGAACCTTGAGGAAGGAGGCATAAACCCTTGAATTTGAGAGAATGAAAAGTTTTTTCATCATGTTTGCCTTTATAGGCTACACACTTTACATATAGCCCCTTGAGCTTTACCAAATGGCACTTGTGCCACCCCATGCCTTATGTGCTTATCTCTTTTTGCACATAAGCCATGAGGTTTACAAAATTTTGGCTTTTTGCCTATTTTACATACATTTATTTCTATACATATATATAAAAAAAGAATTATATTAAACCAATTTATGGCTTCATTCCTTTTGTCGTGGGGCCGGTCCCTTTGACCTAGGCTTGGGCCCATTTGGCTTGGAGTTGACTTTGATTTTGACTGGGTCAATCGGGGTGTAATTTTTGACCCCAACAAAGTGCCCCCCATCAATACATGCACACCACATATATGGGTTATGTGCATGAAATTGATGGATCTTCTTTCACATGGAGGTTGACTTGATTTGGCTCCCGTTTTGACGACGTGGAGGTCGATGCTACCCTTTTCGCGACGTGGACAATCGATGCTGGCATTTTTGCGATTTGAACGGTCGGTTCTGCCCTTTTAGCGACTTGGACGGTCGGTGCCGCCCTACCCTTTTTGCGACTTGAACGGGCGGTGCTGCCCTTTTTACGACTTGGACAGTCGGTGCTGCCATTTTTGCGACTTGGACGGTCGGTGCTGCCATTTTTGCGACTTGGACGGTCGGTGCTTGCTCCGCTCCTTGCGGTGTCAGTATTTGATTTGACTTGCTCTGCTTTCTACGGTGTCGGGGTTGAAGTTGACTTGCTCCGTTTTCTACGGTGTCACGGTTGATTTGTTTGATTTAATATATTTTAGGAGTTCCTTACCCGTCCAGCGGGGCTTTTGAGCTTGGAAGCACTTCCGGGTGGGACATTAATTTGATCTATTTGATTTCTGCCTTATTTAGCGTGACTTTTGAATTTGAGAGGAACTTGGAATTTAGATTTTATTTGGCATCAGTATTGCTGCACTAGAATAATGTCAGGAGCAACTCATCATTTGCCCTGGGAGGACTTGGGATTTGGTTTTTGGGTCGGTATCAGCATTGCTGCACTAGAATAATGCCAGGAGCAACTCATCATTTGCCCCAAGAGGACTTGGGATTTGGTTTTTGGGTCGGCATCAGCATTGCTGCACTGGAATAATGCCAGGAGCAACTCATCATTTACCCCGGGAGGACTTGGGATTTTTTTTAGGTCGTCATCAGCACCTCTAACACTGAAGCAATACCAGGAGCAACTCATCATTTGTCGTTGGGAAAACTTGGGATTTAGGTTTTGGATCGGCATCAGCACCGCTAACACTAAAGCAATGCCATGAGCGACTCATCATTTGTCGTTGCCCGTTGGGGAGATATGGTTTAGGAGACAGGTTTAGATCTCTATCACCTAAGGCTTTTCAATTTTATGAGCCTTAAGGGTCTCATAAAAGCATTTTCTCCCTACGAGTCGAGAGGATCTCGCAGGTGTATTTCTCCCTAGGAATCGTGGGGATTCCTAAGTGTGTTGCTCTTTTGTGAGTCGTAAGAATCTCGCGTGGAGATTTTCTCCTCACAAGGTCGAGAGGACTTTGCGAGTGTATTTCATCTCTTTTTTATGAGTTTGCGCCATTTTGGGTTTTCATAAACTCACCGGCAGTCCTGCTGTTTTTACTTACGGAGCCTTTTCAGGTTTTCATCCGTGGCCGTTTTTCTTATGGACATACCTTTTTTTTTCTTTCTTTCTTTTTTTTTACATTGGCGAATCTTCATTGCTGGTGGGATTTTAAATGTAGTCTCGCCGGTAGGACTTAGGAGAGATAGGGGTCGTTTATGCCTGTGGATTGTATACGGTTTTATAGGATGTATGATCCAGACCGTAGGGCCGGTGTGCTCAATTCGCCTGTGGTTTGGAGCATTCACGCGTAGTATTTCTTGAGATATCGGCCATTGATGGGTGGCATGGGCCTTTCTCCTTCAGAATTTATCAGCTGGTAGGATCCTCCATCAAACACTTTCTCGATGACGTATGGTCCTTCCCAGTTTGGCTCGAATTTTCCTTTGGAATGTCGATTAGGGATGATCGATCTTTTGAGGACCAACACCAATTCACCTTTCTTGAAAGCTTGGAGATGGGTTATCTTGTCATAAGCCCATGATATTTGGGCTCGGTACAGCTCCAGATTTTGTTGTACTGCGTACCTCTTTTCATCGAGGGCGTCGAGCTCTTCGAGCCGAAAGAGCATGTTTTCCTCCTCCGTCAACTCGTGCTGAACGTCCATTCTTAAGCTTGGAACTTCGACTTTAAGGGGGAGGATCGCCTCCACTCCGAAGAGTAATAAGTATGGAGTGGACTGAGTTGGAGTACGGTGCATGGTACGATATGCCCACAACGTCTCGTGAAGTTTGAGATTCCAGTCTCTCTTGTTGGCTGAAGCATTTTTCCTCAGGAGCTTGCATAGAGTTTTATTGAAGGCTTCAGCTAGTCCATTGGCCCTTGGATTATAGATGGAGGAATATCTCCAGACTATCTTGTGCTGAATAGCGAACCTTGAGATTTTGAAGCTTTTGAAAGAAGGCCCGTTATCAGAAACGATTCTTCTGGGTGTACCGAAGTGGTATATGATATTATGCCGAAAGAACGCCATAATATCTTCTGTCTTGATTTCTTTTAGTGGGACAGCTTCAACCCATCTGGAGAAGTAGTCAGTTGCAGCCAATATGAACCGGTGGCCTTTGGATAACGGAGGATCAGTTGGACCAACTATGTCGGTACCCCAAACTTCGAAAGGCCATGACGCCACCGTAGGATGCAGCGGATTAGGATGCTTATGAATGAAGTCACCGTGAATTTGGCATAGATGACATCTCTTCGCATGCGCTTCGCAATCCCTTATCATGGTAGGCCAGTAATACCCAATCCGTTTAATTTGAAGCCGCATTTTGGGGCCAGATTGGTGAGCTCCGCAGACGCCTGAGTGAACTTCTTTCATGAATTTTTGGGTTTCGGCCGATGATAGACACCTGAGCTAGAGTTGGTCATATGATCTGCGGTATAGCGTATTATTTACAAACATGTATCGGAGATCTCTCTTCTTCAGCTGAATCCTCACAGATTTTTCTTCGAGCAGCTTGTCGTATCGGATGTACTCTATGAAGGGTTCTCTCCAATCGGGCTTCTTTTGAATGATCAGAATTTCTTCGGCAGGATTGCTCTTTTGTTCTGCGCTTTCCTCTTCTTATAAAGAGACTGGAGGAAGAATTTGCCGGCTCCTGACCATAATCAGAATTTTATCCATATCAGGATTAGCCAGCTCCTTGGTTAAGCGAGCGAGTACGTCAGCTTTTCCATTCAACGCCCTAGGAACTCTCATTAGTTCAATGTGGGTGAACTGTTTCATAAGCTCCACTACCCGGCTTCTGTACCGAGCTAACTCGGGTTTGTATATCTTATAGTCGCCGCTTACTTGGTTGACGACAAACTGGGAATCACCGTAGACTCGTAGCCGCAGGATTTCCATTTTTCTGGCGAGCTCCAGACCAGCTATTAGATCCTCGTACTCAGCCTCGTTGTTTGTGCGAGGCTCGGTGAGAGCAAAAGAACATCGTAGGGTTCCCATTTATGACGTGATGAACACCAATCCTGTCCCTGCTTTTATCTGTAGGATGCTTGATTTGCTGGAGGTCCTGATTGATGAGGCTCCGTCGAAATAGAGCTCCCAATATGGCTCGTCATCCTCGAGGAGCAGCACTTGTTCGTCGGGTAACTGTTCTTATCATGATTTTGGATTATTATATTCCCCATTCTTATTCATTTTACAAATAAATAGGTGTTTTTGATCCATGTCTGCTACATAGTTGCAGGTTACAGGTTCTCGGAACAAAACAGTGAAAATGATGAAAAGACGCTACAAAAATGAGACTACGACCAACAAATAGAAGAGAATTGATCATGCCGCCTACAGTTTGAGGAACAAACGAAGATCAGCAAATAGTTCAATTGCACAAAGGCAGCATAAGATTCAAGACTTCAACACGAAGCGAACGGTAAAAGTCCACAATATTCTGCACTGTGGGAATCTGGAAAAAACTAGAAGACAATCTGAGAAACCAAGTGAAGAAACCAGAAGCCAAATGCAAAAGGAAGCAGCCCAGAAGAACAGAGCCAATGACAAATGGCCGCGGATCCACGGCCAAACAGGGCATAAGGCCGCGGATCCGCGGCCGTGCTAAGCACGTGTCGGTGCAAACTTTGACGGTTGCCGTGCTAAACATCAATCAAATGGCGCCGTTGCCGGGGATGGCGTAGTCATTTTCTTTTTGCAATTTCGGGTTAATATAAAATTAAAAAAATCATAAAAAACTGAAAAATTTAAAAATTTATCATCTTGTTATTTTTTGAAGGGTGTTTTGTTTGAATTGTGCAGGATCGACGAACGGATTCAGATCTGGAAAATTCCAGAGAGCGAAACAGCAAACAGCAGATCTGAACCTACAGAGAAGAAGCACAACAGAGAGACAGAAAAGGTTTGGAGATCTGAACAGACCGACTGACCGCGGAACCGCCGCATTGACCCGCTTTTGACCGCGGAACCGCCGCAGGGTGGTGACGTCATCATTTGAAAAATCTCTGTAAGCTTTCTTTTCTTCTCTGTAACCCCCTGATCTCCTCTGAAAAATTTTCCTGCAGGGTTCTTTGCGCAAAAACTTCTCTCCCTTCTCCAATAACTTGATCTTGTGCAGGATTCTTTGCGCCGCAATAAAAAAAATTGTTTGCAAGTGTTTTGTGTGATTTACTGCTTTGCATCTTTAAAATTGATTTTAAGGGGCTTGAACACCAATCCAGATTGGGTGGGGATTTCATTACCCTTCCTAGGACCCCAAAAATCACAAAAAGTATATTGCATTGACCATTGAGTTAATTAAAAAAGATTAGACTCAGCCTTAAGGACTGTCGCGCTCAATAGGACAAAGGAATAGTTGTAGGCATCGATCGTTTATCTAAACCAGACTTTGTGGTGCCTAGGCTAGACAAGTGGGGAAAGGTAACTTTAAAAGGCCCGTCTCACGGTGATTCATGAGCGGATCCCTCCTTTCCTTACTTGTGCTTACCTGACCACAATTGGCGGTGAAGAGGCGATTTGAGGTCCTCACAACTTGCTCTTTGGAACAGTTAGGAGCAGTCTAGTTGACCTGGGTGACCCTAGATCTAGGCTTGATTGTGCATATTGTGATTGATTGAACGTGTGTCTAAGCTTTTTATTGAAAATCTTTTTGCAAAAAGCTCCTTATAAAAAAAACACAAAACAGAAAATTTTACAAAAACTTGCCCCTTGTCGCTAAGAAATCCGTTGCACCCCACTTACACCCACTTCCTTCCATTGACGTTTTCTTACCCCCACCTTCTGTTTTCACTTTTTTTTTACTACACTACACCTCTTTAGTGTATGTCCGGTTGGATTAGGGACACTAGCGCCCGTTTAGTCCGTGTCTAGTTAGTGCCGACTGACGACGCTTTCGACTCCGAAGTCGAAATTCCATCCACTTCTTTACCTTCACCTTCATATTCTTCGTCTTCTAAGGAGATGTCGGGATTCAATCCTAACAACCCCTTACCCGCGGGACTGATTCCACCTCCACTAGGTGCGAATAACCCACAACACCCACCTGTTGAAGTGCCCCAACGAATCACGCTCCAGGATCTTTTCTACCCTATCCGCACCGCTTTACTCACTTGTCTTTCACTTCCACCGGCCAATGGGGATAACTTTGAAATTAAACCCCACTTCATCAACATGTTGCCCAAATTTCACGGGCTGGAATCCGAAGATGCCTACATCTTCAAAAACAAATTCCAGAATGTTTGCGCAATGATGAAGACAACACAACTTTCTGATGATGCTATAAGGCTGCGTGTCATTCCATTCACTTTATATGATCTAGCCGAGAAATGGTTATATAGCACAGCATCACGCTCAATAAAAAATTGGGAAGAGTTTGTTAAAACTTTTCTAAAAAAGTTTTACCCACACCACAAGACCGCGAGAATTCGCAACGAAATCATTCAATTTTCCCAGCTTCTTTCCGAACCTTTTTGGAAGTGTTTTGAAAGATTTAAAGACCTACTTGTTCAATGCCCTCACCACGGTATCGAGAATTGGCAAATTTTCCAGACTTTATACGAAGGATTGAACCCAGCAACTAAGCAGTTGTTGGAAACCATTTGTCAAGGTCACTTTCTTACAAAATCAAGCGAGGAAGCTTGGCAGTTTCTCGACGATCTGGATGAACAAACACTTCAGTGGGAAAGCACTAAGACCACCACATCTTCTTCATCAGGTCAGTCTAGGGCAGGCATACATCAACTAGATATGTCGATTGCAATGAAGGCCGAAATGGCCGCACTTACGAAAAAACTAGAAGCAATTGAGAGCAAATTCTCATCGCCTTCTCCTGCCCCTGCTTTACCCCCACGCACTATTTGCGCTTGTTGTTCGGATCCATCCCATCTAACCGAAGAGTGTCCTTACAATCCACATGTTCAAGGACAAGATCAAGTCAATGATGCCTTTCAGTAAAGACAAAGAAATGATCCATACTCTTCGACTTATAATCCTGGTTGGAGGAGCCACCCAAATTTTGCTTGGAATCAAAATCAAAAATTCCAAGGCAACAACAACTTTCAAAGGCCTCCTCCTCCACAACAACAAGCACCTCAACAAACTCAATACCAGCAACCTTTCCAACCCCAACCTTACCCAAACCAAATGAACAATTTTGTGCCCAACAACTCTTATCCTCAAAACAATTTTGTTCAACCAAATAACGATAAGGTTTCCTCGCTAGAACGAAGTCTAGATGCGTTTTTAAAACAATCTACACAATCCGCAGCAGGGTTGGAGACTTCCATTCAGTCTTTGGTGCAAAACAGTGCTTCACATGATCAAAGCATCAAATCAATTGAGCACCAAATTGCACAACTAAATGCTGCGTTGAGCGAGCGAGAAAAGGGAAAGCTTCCGTCTCAACCATTACCAAATCCCGGTCACGCACACAACGCACATGTTGCTTATGAACAACAAAATCATAATGTAAATGATGTGACCACGTTGAGATCTGGAAAAGTGTTGCACAATAATGTGGGTATTAATGATGACACCCTTGCCGGTACTTCTTCTTCATCTTCTTCTTCTTCTTCTTCAGAGCATATTCTTCATTCTTCACAAGGCTCTACTTCTTCTAATTCGAACGGACCCACATCTCACATCACGAACACACCAACACTGGGATCCGTTCCAACTCCACAATCTACTCCACAGACATTGGACTCAACAAATTTTCAAAATATTCCATTTCCAAACAGGTTGAGATCCAATAAACCTACTCCCCAAATGGAGAAGATTGTGGAGTTGTCCAAACAGGTTAGCATAAACATACCTCTTTTGGATGCAATCCAACAAGTCCCTTCTTACGCGAAAATCTTAAAGGACTTATGCACCAAGAAGAGGAAGTCACAAGTATCAAAGAAAGTTTTCGTGGCTAGTGCTGTAAGTGATGCTCTTATCCAACCTTTACCCTAAAAACATAAGGACCCCGGCTGTCCTACAATTTCGATAACAATTGGGGATAAGAACATCAATAGAGCACTTCTAGATCTTGGTGCTAGTGTTAATTTGCTACCCTATTCAGTATATGAACAATTAGGCGTTGGAGAGCTTAAACCCACTCATTGTACTCTCCAAATAGCCGACCGATCCATCACCCATCTTAGGGGTGAGTTAGAGGATGTGTTAATTAAAGTAGGGGACTTCATTTTCCCCGTTGATTTCATTGTTATGGACACACAGCCTGTAGCTAACCCCCGGAGTCAAATTCCGGTGATACTCGGTCGACCATTCCTAGCGACTTTTAATGCGGTGAACAATTGTCGAAATGGTTCAATGAACCTATCTTTTGGAAATATGACAATTGAACTCAACATTTTTAAGTTGGGGAATCAGCCCTCCGAGCCTAATGCTAATATACTTGATATTTGCTCGATCCACGAGATCACGCAAGAGGACTGTGAGCTCGAAAAATTTCTGTTCGATCACAGCAGTTTTGACGCCTCTGGTGCGTTCCTCCTAGAATCTGACACAGCTTTCACACCGGAAAACGATTACGAGTGTTTCACTTTTTTGGACGATTTTGAAGACTCACCACCCGAGTTTGAGTCTTTTGATTTTTTGGATGAGTTGGTTGAACCATCCGACTCGGTTGCTTACACTCGATTTGAACCATTGTTGGAATCCTTCGAGTTCGAGACAGTTTCACCAATGTTACCTTCAATTGTTTCACCTCCGAAACTCGAACTCAAGCTTTTGCCGTCTCACCTTAAATACGCTTACCTAGGTGAGAATGAGACCCTTCCCGTTATCATATCGGCATCTCTAGCCCTTGAGCAAGAGAATGCCCTTTTAATGGTCTTACAAAATAACCGGAAAGCTTTTGGCTAGACTATGGCGGACATCAAGGGGATTAGTCCCCTCATAGTTGAACATCATATACATATGATGGATAATGCCAAGCCAGTAAGGAATCCACAAAGACGCCTTAACCCCATGATGAAGGAGGCTGTCAAAAAGGAGATTATCAAATGTCTTGATAGTGGTATCATTTACCCTATCTCAGATAACCAGTGGGTTAGCCCCATTCATGTTGTCCCAAAGAAATCGGGCATAACGGTCATAACCAATGAGGCGAATGAGTTAATACCTACTCGCACCCAAACTGGGTGATGAGTTTGCATCGACTATAGAAAACTCAACGCCGCGATAAGGAAAGACCACTTTCCGTTACCTTTTATTGACCAAATGCGAGAACGATTGGCTGGGCACGAATTTTACTGCTTTTTGGATGGCTATTCCGGCTATAATCAAGTCCCCATCGCCAAAAAGGATCAAGACAAGACCACATTTACTTGTCCTTTCAGTACATTCGCTTACCGTCGCATGCCCTTTGGGTTATGCAATGCACCCGCTACTTTACAGCGGTGTATGATGGGGATCATTTCAGACATGGTGGAGAAATTTTTGGAGATTTTTATGGATGATTTCTCCATTTTCGGCGACTCTTTCGATGAGTGTTTTCTACACTTAGACGCAGTTCTTACCCGCTGTAGGGATAAGAACCTCACTTTAAATTGGGAGAAATGCCACTTTATGGTACGAGAGGGTATTGTCTTAGGACATGTCATCTCGCAAAACGGTATTGAGGTTGATAAAGCCAAGATTGAAATCATTTCCAATCTTCTTCCTCCTAAATGCGTCAAAGACATCCGAGCCTTCCTTGGCCATGCCGGTTTTTATAGACGGTTCATCAAGGATTTTAGCAAGATAGCTAGACCCTTGACTCTTTTATTGCCCAAGGACACAACTTTTGATTTTGACTCAACTTGCATGGAAGCGTTCGAGTCATTGAAACACTCACTTATTTCTGCACCCATTCTTTCATCTCCCGACTGGACGCATCCATTTGAAATTATGTGTGATGCATTTTATTTCGCCATTGGTGTTGTTCTTGAACAGCACATTAATAAGATGCCGCACATAATTTATTACGCTAGCCGAACATTAAATGAGGCCGAATTGAATTACACAACAACAGAAAAAGAATTTTTAGCCGTTGTGTTTGCACTTGAAAATTCAGGCCTTATTTAATCGGCTCTCCAGTGATTGTTTACACGGACCACTCGGCTCTTCGCCATCTTTTCGCGAAGAAGTATGCTAAATCTCGGCTAATAAGAGTTTGATCTTGTCATAAGAGACAAGAGAGGATGTGAAAACGTAGTCGCCGACCACCTTTCACGACTTCCTTCTTCGTCCATACTTGAAATTCCTATTAAAGACATTTTTCCCGATGGGCAGCTCTTAACCGTGTCATGCGAACCATGGTTCGCTGATATAGTAAATTATTTGGCCACCGGACTGATACCAAAAGATTGGTCGAATCAGGACAAACTCCGATTCCTGTCCCAAGTAAAACATTTTTACTGGGATGAACTGTATTTCTTTAAATACTGTTACGACCAAATCATTCGTCGGTGTGTCCCCGAAAACGAGTTTAAGAGTGTGCTGTCTTTTTTCCACGATCAAGCGTGTGGCGGGCATTTTGGCCCCAAGAAGATAGCAGAAAAAATATTGCAGTGTGGTTTCTACTGGCCACGACTCTTTAAAGATACATATGAATACTGCAAGACATGCTCCCGGTGCCAACACTTGGGCCGGATATCACGGAGAAATGAAATGCCGCTCCAACCAATTTTGGTTGTTGATCTTTTTGATGTTTGGGGAATAGACTTCATGAGACCATTTCCCAATTCCTTTGGGAATATGTATATTCTACTGGTTGTTGACTATGTGTCAAAATGGGTCGAGCCTGTGCCCAGCCGAACGAATGACAACAAGGTTGTCGTTCGATTTCTTAAAGAAAATATCTTTTCTCGGTTTGGACATCCTCACGCGATTATAAGTGATAATGGATCTCACTTCTGTAATAGGACTTTTGAATCCTTAATGCGCAAATACTCCATTACTCACAAATTGTCAACACCATATCACCCCCAAACTTATGGGCAAGCCGAGGTTTCGAATCGGCAGATTAAACAAATTTTGGAGAAAACGGTTTCCAAAAACCGTAAAAATTGGTCAACAAAATTGATTGATGCACTATGGGCATTCCGTACTGCCAACAAGACCGATCTTGGTATGTCTCCATACCGGCTTGTTTATGGGAAGGCTTGCCACCTTCCTGTTGAAATTGAGCACAAAGCATTTTGGGCGATTAAAGAGTTGAACTTATCCATGGGAGATGCGGGCAGCAATAGAAAACTGCAATTGAATGAATTGGATGAGCTGCGGGATGAGGCCTATGAAAATGCGGTAATTGTTAAAAACCGAACGAAGGTGTTCCATGACAAACACCTTATGCACAAAACTTTCAAACCTGGTCAACAGGTTTTGCTTTATGACACTCGGTTGCACTTCCATCATGGCAAGCTCAAATCTAGATGGAAAGGGCCGTTTTTGGTACGCACTGTGTATCCGCACGGTGCAGTAGACCTAGAAAACCCGGAGGACGGTACAATGTTTAAAGTAAATGGACATCGAATTAAGCCGTTCCTTACTGCGGACCCGTCGGAGGAGCTCCTGTTTTTGCAGGAGCCGATTTATACTGATTGATCTTCCTCCATTTACTCCCAAATTTTCGATCATCTAACCAAAACATTATTTCAAACAAGTTTGGGGGTATGTATAATTTGTAATTATATATATACAAAATAACATAAAAAATAAAATAAAATTGAAAATAAAAATAAAAAAATTTGGGTATTTTTGTAAATTTCCAGATTAAATAAATAAAATAAATTTTTTTTTGCAAATAATTTCCTCTTTTTAGAGGGGTTTATTTGCAAATAGCCAACACTTCCCCCCTATATATAACCCCGACCTTCTCTGTGTTTTCATAACCCTAAAAACAAAACTCCACAGAAACCCTAGCCGCTGCCTAAATTTTTCCAGCGACTTCCCTCTACGCCGTCGCCCTTCCACCGCCTGAAGCCGCTTTCGACCGCGCTTCCGCCGCGCCCTCTGGTCTTCACCCCCTGATTTTTTCATGGGAGGTTCGATCTCTGTAACCCATCTCTGTTTTTAATTTTATAGATCTGTATCATACCCGATGGCACCTAGTATGCAACTTGAGCGTGACTTTTCACAAATTTTTTCTCATGCGGTGTATGGAAGTTATTTTGTGAACGAGATAGCACGTAGGGGCTGGAACTTTTTGATATATAATCACCCAAACGCCTATGCCCTTCCGGAATTAGTCACTCGTTTTTACGAGTGCATGGAAGATGGGTGTCTCGCCCAATTTGGCTTTATAAAATTGCAGTGGGGCGATAGGGAAGTTATCATCAATAGGGACTTCATACATGAAGTCACCTTAATCCCTCGGATACCCGCTCATGATCAACCATTACAGTTTGAGGATTACATGCCCTTGATGGGCAATGATTGCTCAAGGGGACCGCGGAAGGGGATCCAAGCGAGAACCCTTTTCGCCAATGTTTTAACTGTGTGCCGGTGGGCACAAAACAATATTTTTGGAAGCTCCCACAACACCGCATTTTTTACACCCTCACTGTATATTGTGCACACACTCATGACAAGAAACCCACGTTTTGACATGTGCACGGTCTTATTGAACTCTATTGGTGCGGGCAAAAGAGCCGCAAATTACCCTTGTTCTATGCTTATTACACAACTGTGTCGATATTTCCTCCCCGTGGAGGAGGTCGAATTTTACATGCTTGGAGGCATACTCGTCAGGCCTCTCATTGAGAGCGTTTCTACGTCCTATACACGATTGACGGATGTGTGGTCAAGAACTGAACCGGCGGAGCACGTGCCCGCCCGCACACCTAGCCCCAGCTCAACCGCGAGCGAAGGAGAACTTACCCCCTAGAACATGCAAATTTAATGTGAAGAGCTGTTAGGGGCATTGACGAGTTGAGGGGGATAGCTAGGGAATATGATCGGCGGTTGACTGAGATAGAGCAGAGGATCCGAACCCTGCTGGCTAGGGAGGAGCGTTCCCGTTCACGCTCAAGGGCGCGGCGTGGGGCCGAGCAGTGAGGGCACCGCTTTTGGCAAGTTTGGAGGAGTTGGTGGTTATAAATAGTTATCATTTGCATTGCATATTTCTTTTAAATTTTTGTATATATTTTTCTTTTTCTTTTGCATGTTTAAATTCTGCATTGCATCTATATAAAAAATCATAAAAATTGAAAAAAATGAAAATGAAAAAAAAATATAAAAAGAAAAAAATCAAATAAAAACTGGAAAAAATGAAAAATTATAAAAATTGAAAATTTTAATTTTGGTCATAATTGACTTGAGTTTGACAAGACGGTTAACTAGCTAGGAAAAACTAGATCCTAGACTTAGTAAATTAAAAACCCTAAAAATAACCTTTCTTAAAATTTAACGGTAGAAAAATATATGTCTTTGTAGTTTACTTAGAAATAGGCAAATTTTGAGTTCACTTCTTGGGCTAAATCAAAATAAAGAGAGTATTGATATTTTTATTAAAGTATAAGTCTGAAAAATAATTCCTAAGCTTAAATCTAAATTCTGAAAATATATATCGTACAAATTGCACAAACACGAACCTTGAAACTTGGAATAGTAGAAGAGACCTTGAAATGCTCTTGTCTAAAGTCCTTAGTATGAAGGAAAATAAAATAAAAATACAAGTGTGAATAAAGAGATAAAAAAATGAACACTGGTTTTTGTAATTACTTAAGGCTGCATAAATAGAAAAAATATTTAGCGAGGGTGCTTTATCACCCAGTGCCTTAGACCAACTGGTTTGGGAGTCACTGCTAAAGCCTTAGGTGTTACAAGATTAGGAATTACGCTTTAATATGCAAACACATTTTGTAATCGGTCGTTAGTACCTCAAGAAGTATTAACGGTCGCATGAAGAATGTGTGAGCAATTTCATCTAAAAATTCACCAAAGTACTTTGGACAATGGACAAGAGTATAAGAGCTTGAATTGAATTTCCAAGTGTAGGGGTGATACATACACGCACGTAAGGGTATGTGATTGAGGTTTGGATGAGAGATATGAATGAAAAATATGACTTATATTTTTAGTAGAGATGATAAAAATTCCTTTGTTCAGATGGAACCTTAGAAGGAAAACTCAAAAGATGCTGAAAGCTAAATAAATTTACAGAACATATACAATCTTAAGTTAAATGATAAAGAAGCGTGAAAAATATGGGTTGATAATTTCTGAGTTGAAGATAATAGAATTTCTTGCTAGAAAACCGAATTGAAGAATAAAAGTCAATAGGCCAAATTGATAGGATTTTGTGGGTAGTATCCGCTGAAAACCCTCAGGAGACAACACTCCTCCTATTAGGGACACCTAGAGGTTTAACGGCTTATTGCACGAGCTCAGTGCAATCGCGTTTCCCTACGAAAGTGAGGTTAGGTTTTTTTTTCGAGAATAAAACTAGTTTTGCTCGAGGACGAGCAAAAGATAAGTTTGGGGGTATTTGTTCATATCATGATTTTGGATTATTATATTCCCCATTCTTATTCATTTTACAAATAAACATGTGTTTTTGATCCATGTCTGCTACATAGTTGCATGTTACAGGTTCTCGGAACAAAACAGTGAAAATGATGAAAAGACGCTACAAAAGTGAGACTACGACCAACAAATAGAAGAGTCTTGATCATGCCGCCTACAGTTTGAGGAACAAATGAAGATCAGTAAATAGTTCGATTGCACAAAGGCAGCACAAGATTCAAGACTTTAACACGAAGCGAACGGTAAAAGTCCACAATATTCTGCACTGTGGGAATCTGGAAAAAACTAGAAGACAATCTGAGAAACCAAGTGAAGAAACCAGAAGCCAAATGCAACAGGAAGCAGCCCAGAAGAATAGAGCCAATGACTCCATCAAATGGCCGCGGATCCGCGGCCGTGCTAAGCACGTGTCGGTGCAAACTTTGACGGTGGTGGTGGTGCGTTGACTAGGCTTCTTAGGGTAATTTTGTAAATGCAGATAGGGATCAGATGTAATCCTAGGATTTCTATAATCTATAAATAGGAACCCTACAGCTCTTTTTGAAGCATGCCTCTTTTTGTTTATCAAATTCAGAATTTTATTCGCTGTGATGTTTTGAAGAGTGCATCAAATAAAGTAAGTTTTTCCTTTCTATGCCCTAGTTAATTTCTTTTCTGCCGTAGTTTAGAAATTTATTCATCTGCCCTAGTTAATTAGTTAGAAATTTTATTTATTTGCCGTAGTTTAGATAATTAGGTTATTGAATTAAAAACAAACAAAAAATGTCTCTTTTTATCAATTCCCTAATGAGTGGGTAGTTCCTCACTTGTTAGGGTTAGGAATAGGAAAGGTTTGAGAGATAAAAATCCCTCACCCCTTTCTTGCCCAGCATACATTTTAATAGGACTCTATGCATACATACACACACCGCTCACTACGGCACCCTATCCCACGAGGTAGCGGTAATACCGTAGTTTAAAAAGACCGGTTGTGTATGTTTTCCATGGAGGTTAGGGTAAGAATTAAGAAAGGACGGACAAGGACCTAGAGGAAGAAACCTAGTTTTTTCCCGATCGTGCTAATCCCCTTTGTTAATTATTACTATAACACCTAAGTAGATCTTAATTAGGGCATAGAAAGCTGTGAGGAATATTGAATTTCCAAATTTAACCTAAATCTAACCCTAGCAAGGTTTTAAATCTAATCTAAATCAACCTTAGTTTTTATTGATAATCCAATCCACCACAATTGGAATTAACTCATTAGAACAATTAGAAAATACACAAAATCCCTGTGGACCGACCCGTACTCAACCGGCTAGCTACCAAGCGACGTCGTTCTTGATTGCGGTTAATATTCTTTGATTCATCTTTTAAAAGCACACTCACGCACGCATAAAAATACACATCAATCAGTAACTCGCAATTGAGCGGCGACCCTTCTGGTATGGGATGAGTAGCAAGGAAGTCGGCGAGAGCTTGCCCTTTTACTGCTTTCTGAGGAATATAGATTATGTCAAATTCAAGCAGCATGACAGCCCATCTCGCCATTCTACCGGCTAGGCTTTCTTTGGTCATTAAGTGTTTGAGCGGGTCGACCTTGGAGATCAGCATAACCCGATGAGCAAGCAGATAGTCCCTCAGCTTCTTAAGAGCGAATATTAGAGCCAGGCATTGCTTTTCGATCAGCGAATAGTTGTGTTCCGCCCCGACTAAAGTTCGACTGAGACAGTAGAGGGCATTCTCTTTTCCCTCCTCGTTGTTCTGGGCAAGGAGTGCACCGAGTGACTCATCTAGCGCAGCAGTATAGTGAATCAACGATTTATTAGAATAGGGGCAGCAAACACTGGAGGGTGCAACAAGTATTGTTTGAAGCTTTCGAACGCTTTTTAACTTTCGGCACCCCAGACAAAAGGAGGTCCTTTCTTCATGAGCTTTAAGAAGGGCCTACATCTTCCCAATAAATTTGAGATAAACCTTTGTATATAAGCAAGCTTGCCTTGAAAAGATCTTAGCTGCGTCAGATTCTTCGGAGGGGGCATCTCCATGATGGCCTTTATCTTGGATGGGTCAACTTCGATCCCTCGATGTCGGACTATGAAGCCCAGGAATTTTCCCGATGACACGCCAAAAGCGCACTTCAGAGGATTCATTTTCAGATCGTATTCCCTCAGTCTAGTGAAAACGGTCCTAAGATCTTGGATGTGATCGGCCTTGGCTTTAGTCTTGATGACCAGATCATCAACATAACATTCGACGACTTTATGTATTAGGTAATCAAAGATATTGGTTATTGCCCTTTGATATGTAGCACTTGCGTTCTTCAGTCCGAACGGCATCATGTTGTAGCAGTATATTCCGATCGGGGTTCGAAATGCTGCGTGTTTCTCATCCTCAGGCGATATCTTGATCTGATTATATCCAGACGAGCCATCCATGAAGGTGAACAGCTTGTAATTTGAGACGTCATCGACCATCATTTCCATGACCGGTAGCGGGAAGTCGTCTTTAGGGCATGCCTTGTTGAGGTTCCTGAAATCGACGCAAACTTGGATCTGCTCATTTTTCTTCTTCACTGGGACTATGCATGCGATCTAGTCCGCATATTTCTCTTCTTTGATGAAGCCGGCATCGATAAGTTTCTTAGTTTCCTCGATAACCTTTTCTTCTAGCTCCCTTCTCATTCTTCGGAAAGCTTGTTTGACTGGCTTGACATCAGGAGAAATAGCCAGCTTATCCACGGTTACCTCAGGGGAGAGGCCAAGTATTTCTTTGTACGTCCATGCGAAGCAGTCAGTGAATTCATGCAGCAAGGTTACCATCCGCTCTTTCATTTCCTCTGACAAGAGTGAGCTGATATAGGTCGGTCTTGGATTATCGGGAATTCCCAAATTAACCTCGGTTAACTCGTCGAAGGTTGCTTGTCTGCCATCTTCGAGCTCTCGAGAAGTTTCTTCTGGCTCGTCTATCTCGTCATTATCATTTGACCTTTCGCTAGCTTCACCAACATGGATCATGTAGCATGCTTTAGAATCAGGTTGAATGAAACTTATGGCGGTTCCATCTGGAATTCGTCCATCAATGAGTGCTCGGACCTGAGGCGGATACCATAGTCCTTTGTAAAACTTCGCTTCGGAGTCCGTTTGATATAGCCGACACCCGCACTTTTTAAAGTATTCCCGCATCTCGGGCACATAGTATCTAGGATTGAGGACGGCCCTTATACCTCTCTCGTATGGAAGGCATGTCACAGACAAATTGTCCGGGTGCGCGACAGGATTTGACCCATAAAACAGGATGCCCTTCTGTCCACTTTTCCTTCCGGGAACGTAGAAAGTTTTAAGCTGGTCCTCGGTGGAGACTGACAATGCATCTAGCTCCTTGCACATCTGCTCCGGCACCCTTGTGACAGCTAGGAACCCTTCTGTAGTCTTGAAGGTTTCTCTTAGCTTCGCTTTTTGCATGAGGGCCCAATCTGCATAGCTGTTGCAAGACGGATCCTCTTCTTCTGATTCTTCAATGTCACTACCTAAACGAGGGCGAATTTTGCTGCCGGATGGGCCTTTAGTATCAAACTCGTCCGTATCGCTACCGAAATGAGGTCGGGTTTTACGGAAGGACAGACTTCCAGCGTCGGACTCATCAGTGTCTGTTCCCTCATAAAATACAAGGAAAAACCCCAATGGGGAGTCACGTGCGCACACGTGATCGGGGGTCACGTGCCGACACGTGATGGCTTCCTGAAAGCTCTGAAATGATAAGAATTGAATCCTAATCAAAAGGGGTCACGTGCCCACACGTGATGGGCCTTTAAATGCACTGAAAGGAATTAAAAGGTATAATAAAACAGCAAAGAAATACCCCAATGGGGCATCACGTGCCTACACGTGACCAAGGGTCACGTGCCGACACGTGATGAGTTCCCGAGTTCTTTAAAATAATAGAATTAAATTCTAATTAAATGGTCAATCAGTGGGGTCACGTGCCAACACGTGACAGACTCTTGAACCTGCTGAACTAATAGAATTAAATTCTAATTAAAAGGAACCAAAAGCCTTAATTGGAAAAAAAATTCCCTAGATCTTTCCAAACAAAAAAGATTGCGCTCTATAAAGTGGAGCACCGTTGGATTAAAATTCCAATGGTGATTAAAAATCACCAATTTATAGAAAGATTCTATACAAGGAAATATTTTCCTAAAATCTGTCAGGAATAACAGACAAAATATCTTTTGGATTAAAAATCCAATGGTGAATAAAATTCACTGAGTGATCTAAAAGTTCATGTTGGTTACAAAATCAATTAAAATCTTTCAATGAAAGATTGACTAAACAAACTGATTCTTTTCTTTCTCCTATAAATAGGAGCCAAGAAGAAAAAAAAGAAGAGGAAGATACAACAACAACACACAGAGAGAGAAAAGAAGAGAATTTAATTCTCCAAAGAGAGAAGAAGATTTCCTCAGAAGAGAAAGAAACCCTATGTGAGAAAGGGAAAGAGACCATAAGCTCCAAAAAACAAAAGGAGAATTTAATTCTCAAACTAAGAGTTTAACTCTTTTGAATAAGAACTTAGTTCTTCCTCTGGTTGAAGACCTGCAGAAGCAGATCTTCCCATAAGTTGAGAATTTAATTCTCATCGGGGAGATTCTGTCATGCAGATCTAAAACCTAAGAGAGGACCTAAGTTCAGAGAATTTTATTCTCCCAAAAGCACATATGAATTTAATTCCTCCAACAAAAATAGGGTTTAACCCTTAATACAAGAGCTTAGTTCTTCTTCATGGTTGAAGATCTGCAGAAACAGATCTTCCCATAAGTTGAGAATTTAATTCTCATCGAGAAGATTCTGCCATGCAGATCCAAAACTTAGAGGGAGAGTTGGGTTTAAAGAATTCCAAATACATAGGAATTTAATTCCTCTAAATAAATTAGGGTTCAACCCTACAAAAGAATTTAATTCTTAAACAAGGGACATAAACATTTCATACACGTAAAATCATCAGTATCCAACCTGATCACGTGTGTCCACGTGATTCCCCTCCTCAGTGATCAAAAGAGAACGAATGAAATTGGGTCACGTGCTCCCACGTGACCCTTGGATAAATTCCTCAAAAAAGAGAGAACAAAGAAAAGGCAGAACAGACTTTGGGCGCCCTCATGTGTCCCCACGTGACCCCTAACAAATCTTGTTAATATCCAGTGCATGGGTGCTAATCACGTGCCCACACGTGATGTCCATGAAGACTAAAAGTGTTTAACACTTATTTGAATATTCTGAGAATAAAATAAAGGAATCTTGGACCAATCCTAGGGCGCCTCACGTGTCCTCACGTGAGCGCCTCATTTTTCTAGTGTTTAACACTATTTTGAGCATTTCATCCCTAGTGTTTAACACTATTTAAAATGCATCACGTGGGAACACGTGACCGCCAGATATGTGCTAGTGTTTAACACTATTTTCAAACTGGTCTTAGTCTAAATTGGCTAAATCTTCCAAAGGCAAGACTTCCCTTTTGACTAAGCCTCAAGTACATCCGTGTCTTCCAAGATTGATCATCTCATATGGTATATAAATGCTCAGCACTCAATAAAAGACAAAATACGATCAGAACCCAGACTCATGTTTAGCATTGCAAAATAATGGGGGGCTGAACCCAGACAAATGTTCAACAGTCCAAACAAAAGTCCAACATTTCAAACCTAATTGGACTTAGCCCAAGTTGGCCATAAGTCCTTAATTCAGATTTAACTGAGCCCATGTGCTCATAATCTAATTAATTGATTTTAGTCCCAAATTAGACTACAGATTTCCCAGTCAACATTGGTTCAAGGGTACATCTCTTCACTCCTTTGATATTTGTCGTTGTAATCCTTCAACGTCTTCAGAGAGATGACGGGTCCCGATAACCAATCATTCCATGGACTGTGGGGTCCTTAAACTTGTCACGCCCCGCTTCCCAGAGTACGCTCAAATAGGCACGTGACATAGCCAACCATGCTACCTGTGGATAGGAAAAATCCCTCCACAGTCACATTACGGCTGTAGAGATATCAAGAACAGGAAAGTAAACTAAACTATCTAGTACATGTCCATGAGCCAGAATGAATGAGTCGGGAAATAATGATATGCGGAAGCAAAAGATACAATAAATGAATCACCTGGAAAGTAAAACTACATACCGACAGGAACTTCACCGCTCGGTCTAACAGCGGCAATACTCCTGATCAGTCTGCAACAAAGGTAGAAGAATCTGGGCCATGCAAAACCCAGACGTCAGCGCGTCATAACATCAAGCAATAATATGTAAACAGGGTAGCAAGACATGAAAGTATAATCATAAATAGTAAAGCAGGCGTACAGCAATATAAATCAGGGCAGTGAAAGGTAGTGTGCAGTGAGCAACCTAAACTGGTCTGTTGGTTATCTACTCTCAAGTCTTTTGAAATCAATTTGATGAATCATCGATGTAACTCAATAGTATCCCGTGCGTGCCCGGGACCACGGTCAAGATTCTCGGGCTGAATCCGAGACGTGCCGCTAGGCAGTAAAAAGTAGCATGTACAGATGAGTGATGTCAGCACCATCACCCCGGGAGTGGCCTAAGCCGTAAGACTGATCAGAACAGGTATCGAACTGTCGAGTTACAAGTCAGGTTTCATCATTGATTTCCCCATACCCCCAAGTTATATGTGTTCAAGTCAGGTATTTAAGTAATCAAGAACTAATGCCAACACAGGAGCAGGTAGGTGCAGGTTTGTCTGGATAGACAACAGGAACGGTACGTAAGGACTACATGTCAGGTTTGTTGGCATTAGACACAAGATCAGGTAACAGGTCAAGTCATGGTACATCATGTCAAGTCAAGTAGTGTATTTAGGTGTCAGGTCATGTCAAAAGTGTACGGTACCATGTCATATCAAGTAGGAAGTGCAACATGTTATGTCAGGAAGCACAAAATGTTATGTGGGTGCTCATAAAGCAAACTAATATAAACATGGTTATCAATAAACAAGCACGGGTACTGTCAGAACAATAAACTGGAACATGATATGCAAATAGGTACAGATTAATTTATATCGAGGCACGGTTATCATTACTTAACTACGGTATACAAATATGGATGTTAGAATCATGTTAACATGTATTACATAATCTATAGATACAATGATATGTATAATAAGTTCATTAGATGCCATTATAACTAAAACAAGTCAAGGATGCACACGGGTGTCCGATAGAGTAAACTATAGAAAGGGTACCATAAACTAGGTAATTATTTATTATGTGATTAAAATATAAACGTGGTTAATAGGTTTAATAAAGTAAATGCAACGGTTAGGTTTCAAGTTTTGAAACTAAAATGATATAACGTGACATCGAACATGAAAAAGGAAATCATGGTATTAAAGTTAAACTACGTGTTTAATGTGCCATCAAATGTATATATAATAAACTAAGTAGCATGTAGCAAGTTATACTTTCCTGGACGGATCAAGAACGGGAATACGGAACGTCTCACGTCGGCGGAAAACGTCGCGACGCGCGCACGGTACACGGAACGGATTCAAACCACGCACAGTGTGATCACACGGGTCAGGTACGCTCGCTGGGTCATCGGGATCGTTGACGGCACGACCGGATTTCGGCACCTGGACTTTCTTAAGGTAGTAGGTATTATACACCCGTAGGGTCTTAGAAGTAAGCTGCGGAGCATTGGAAACTTTTGACATAGTTTCGCTTTCGCTTAGGTTTCCTTACAGGGCAAAACATAGCCTTTCTTCGTCTAGATACCTAGCACTGCGCCTTCTCCCAGATGAAGCATCTCCTGATGTATTCTTTTCTTCCATACTTATATCGAAATCGATCTGAAGAGAAATCTCGAACCCTTGAGACGAAATAGAACATGACGATACTACGCACAAAATCCAAACTTGATGCTAGAGAACACAGCTAGAGATACGGTTCGAGGGTGTTACTGCCGGCGATGGAGGAGCTGTGAGGTGGTCTCGATGATGGGTGAGTGCCGTTGAGGGGTCTTAAGGGTGATGGGATCGCCGGTCTAGTGTTGGAGGCAACAGTGATGGCAATGGCAATGGGGTCTCGGGGAGATGGAGTCGGCTGTGGCAACTGTGTGAGTCTCGGTAGGATGCAAGCGAGCGGCAGAGGGAGCCGAGGCTGCCGATGATGAGGTTAGGGTGTTGGGTGCTTGGAGGAGATGGTGACGCGATGGAGACGATGGGAACAACGCCGGCGATGGGTTTGGAGTCGGTGGTGGCGATTGAGTAAGATGACGGCGGCTGTGGGAGAAGAAAAATGGAGGAGGTAGCGATTTGATGGATCCCCAGTCGAGGAAGGAGGAGTAGATGACGGTGAAGACGAGGCACCTGCGGTGGAAACGAGGTCGAGGGGGAGATCGAGATGGTGGCGGCGAGGGGCGAGCGACGACGACGAGGCTAGGGTTACACTCGTGGGCGCTGGGTTAACAAAGAAGAAGAAGACAAGAATGAAAGAGGGAGGTGACCGTAGTGGGAGGCGGTGACCAAAATCGAGGAAGAAACAGTAGTCGCGAGAAGAGAGAGAGAGGGTGCGAGAGGAGAGAGAGAAAGAAAGCAGCGGAGAAAGAGAGAGAGAGGGAGAGAAGAAAGAAGGGAGAGAGATAACCGCGTGGGCAGCGAGAGGAATTTCTGATTGGCTGAGGAAAATAGAAGAAGAGAGAAAAGAAGAGCTTTATTGGTGGGGCCGATGCAACAAGGAGCTCTGATTGGCTCGGAAAGATTGATAAAATTTTTATAAAAGATTTTAATATTGTAAAGAATGATTTCACTGGCTGGGGAAAGAAAGAGAGAGAGAGAAAGAGAGAGAGAGAGATGGGGCCCAGTGAATTAAAGCGAAGATTTCTGATTGGTTGAAAGATAAAATAAAGGGGGAGAAGAAAATCTTCCCAGTTAAAAGAAATTGCAAAAGATCTAAAATTTGTTTTTAGAAAAATCTTATGTACTGAAGAAATATTTAGAGGTTAAAAAATAAAAATTCAAACGATTGAATTTTAGCGGGATGTAAAATAATTCAGAAAAGCGTCCGGGTCGGGTCCAAAATTTTGAATTTGAAATACGGAATCTATTTGTAAGTTCCAAAACTTAAATTGATGGATTATGCAATAGAAATGCATACCCCCAAGAACGGACGCACGCACGTGCGCGTAGCCATCCAAACACGTCCGTTTCACTGAACGGGACAAGAACACGATGCCAGGACGCTACCACAGGGTTAGGGGTACCATACAGGCCATGAAATGCAATTTTAATTTATTTTACGTGATTTAAATTGTTATATGCAAAAGATGCGATACTAAATAAAATATCAGTATAAACTAAATCATGAGGTGTACTAGTTCATGCAACCAGTCAAGATAATTTATAAATAAGAGTCAAACAGGTTCAAGCAAGCGGGTCGGGTCGAATGCAATGTACCAAGTAACGACCATTCGACCCAAACACGATAAATCAAGAATAGACCATGGATAAGTAAATACTGAAATTAGAATTGGTATAAATGAACTCGGGTGTTACATTATACCCAACAACAAAAGAATTTCGTCCTCGAAATTCCAAGAACAAGATAGGATGAACAAACAAGAATTTCAAGAATAGATGTGGAAACTTCTGCCGGATTTCATCTTCTCGTTCCCAAGTTGACTCTCCATGCGAGCGATTACTCCAAGAAACAAGTACAAGAGGGATAACTTTGATCTTAAGAGCCCTTTTTTTCTTCGATCCACAATTGACATCGGTCGCTCCTCAAAGTTTAAATCTTCTCATACAGTCTGCTCCGAATGATCCGACACATGGGTTTCATCTCGAACATACCTACGGAGTTGAGATACATGAGACACGTCATGAACATTCGCCAAAGATTGCGGTAATGCCAAACGATCAACCACTTCTCCAACACGTTCCAAGATCTCAAAAGGTCCAACTAATCGAGGACTAAGCTTTCCTCGATTTCCGAAACGGATCACCCCTCTAGTCGGTGATAACTGCAAGAATACCAAATCACCAACGATGAACTCTAGAGGTCTTCTTGATGTATCTGCCCAACTCATCTATCGGTCTTGTGCTGCTTTCATATGATTCCGGATAGTAGTAACCTTCTCGATTGTCTGTACAACCAAATCTGGTCCCACCAATCTTCGTTCTCCAACATCGTCCCAACCACAGGTGAACGACACTTGCGACCATATAATGCTTCGAATGGAGCTATCTGAATAGTCGCCTGGAAACTGTTATTGTAAGAAAACTCCACCAAGTGTAGATGATCCCATGAACCCTTGAAGTCTAACATGCAAGCTCTCAACATGTCTTCAAGAGTTTGGATCGTTCTCTCCGACTAGCCATCTGTTTGAAGATGATAAGCTGTGCTAAACTTCAATCGAGTCCCCAAACTTTCCTGTAAGCTCCTCCAGAAGTGTGATAAGAATCGGGTGTCATGGTCGGACACAATGCTCACAGGTACTCCATGCAATCTCACAATCTCTTGCATGTACCGTTCTGCCGAAGCTTCCGTTGATTGACCAACTCGAAATGGTATGAAATGAGCTGCCTTGGTCAATCGATCAACAATCACCCAAACTGCATTGTTGCCCTTTGGACTCCGCGGTAAAGCCGTCACGAAATTCATGGTTATATGTTCCTACTTCCACTGAGGAATCGGAAGTGGTTGTAATAAACCAGTAGCTCTTTGATCTTCAGCCTTAACTTGATGAAACACCAAGCACTTTGCCACAAAGCGGGCAATCTCCCGTTTCATGCCTTCCCACCAGAAATGCTGTCGTATATCTCGGTACATCATCGTGCCTCCTGGATGTACGGAACATGCTGAACTGTGTGCCTCCTTCATACGCTCTTCGCGAATATCACCCTTTGGCACACACAAACGGCTACCATACCGTAACGAACCATCTTCATGAACCAATAAGTCCGTTCGAAGTTCCGCTTCAACCTATTCTCGAAACTTCCACAATCTTGGTCCTGCAATTGCACTGCTTTAATATTCTCGATCAACGACGACTGTACTTGCAGCTGCATCAACTGTCCCGAAGAATGCGGTAGCACAACTTCCAGGTCAAAGCTTCGAAAGTCTTCAATGAGTTCCTTCTGCGCAGTCAACGTCTGAATTGCTGGTAACCGACTGAGCATATCCGGTCACCACACTAACTTTCCCCCGGATGGTTCTTAAGATCAAGATCGTAGTCAGCCATCAGCTCCAACCATCTACGCTGTCTCATATTAAGCTCCCTCTAAGTGAACATGTACTTTAGGCTTTTGTGATCGGTGAATACTTCGACCCTTCCGCCCAATAAGTAGTGTCTCCAAATCTTTAAAGCAAAAATCACAGCTGCTAGCTTCAAATCATGAGTTAGTTAATTCTCCTCATGGGTCTTCAACTGTCTCGATGCGTAGGCTATAACCTTCCCATGCTGCATCAAAACACATCCCAATCCTTTCCAGATGCGTCGCTGTGAATTACCACTCCTCCGGAACTGTCTGGCACGGTCAAAATAGGAGCGGTTATCAACTTCTGTTTCAACGCCTCAAAAGCTGACGCACACTTAACCGCCCACACAAATGGTACTTCTTTGCACGTAGGCTTGGTCAAGGCTCAGCCAAACGAGCAAAATTCTCCACGAACCTTCTGTAGTACCCTGCAAGTCCAAGAAAACTTTTGATCTCTACAACGTTCTTCGGAATCGGCCCGTCTTGAATTGCTGCAATCTTTTCGGGGTCAACGGCGATTCCATCTCCGGATACGACGTGCCCCAAAACTTCACTTCTTCAAGCCAAAACTCACACTTGCTCATCTTTGCATACAATTTTCTTGCCTCAATGTCTGCAATGCGATCTTCGAGTGTTCCACATGCTCTTCCTTACTCATCGAGTAGACCAGACTATCATCGATGAACACCATTATAATCTGGTCCAGGAACGGTGAAAAGATTCGGTTCATCAGATCCTTAAATATCGCTGGTGCATTTGTTACTCCGGAGGGCATCACTAAATACTCGAAATGTCCATACCGAGTTCGGAACGCAGTCTTGAAAGATATCTTCTGATTAAACTCGGACCTGATGATATCCGGATCACAAATTCAGTTTCGAGAATACCCTTGCGCCACTAAGTTGCTCAAACAATTCGTCAATGCGGGGGATCGGGTACTGTTCTTAATAGTCACCCGGTCAAAATTTTTGATAATAGATGCACATCCTCCTTGTGCCATCTTTCTTCTTTACTAGAAGAACTGGAGCTCTCCAAAGTGAGTTGCTGCTGCGAATTCACTCCTTCTCTAGAAATTCGGTAACTTGCTTCTTGACTTCTTCCAACTCCACCGGTGCCATTGGTAGTACTCCTTTGAGATTGGCGCTGCACCAGGAACAAGATCAATTGCGAACTCCACGTCTCGCTTCGGCGGTAAACCCGAGGTGTCTTTGAACACGTCCAAGAATTCTCGAACTAGCCGGTGCTTCTACCTTATCAACTTCCATCAACGAAAGAACACTGCTTGTCGGCCTAGCCCTAAACTCGACTGGCCCGACAGAACTACTTCCTCCAGCAAAACAAACCCCGGATGTCCGGGAATCTGGAAATTCGCTTTCCTTGCTCTACAATCACCGTGAGCGTGGAAGGTGCCAAGAAAATCCATTCCCAAGACAACAACAAACAAGGAATGCACCAGAATTGAATAATTCCAATGCGGAAGGATATGAACAAGTAGGATACCAAAATGACTTCATCCGAAGTCAAGATACTGAAGAGGATTAAACACGGAAAACATGATTCAAGCTGGCGATAAAACAAGAACTGGTAAGCAAGAGAAGCAAGGTGATATAACGACCATGAAATAAGGAAGTGAATCAAGACTAGGACTCCAAGTTACTTAAATAGAGTACCGCATTGTAACCATGCTGCAGTTCATGGGTACAATTACATAACTCCACTCAAGTCGCCCAAATCCTAGTATCAGAATCAAAGAACAGGGAGAAACAATAGAGAACCAAAAAGGTTTCAAGCTGAGATGCAAAGTCGTTTGCATATCGTCAAGACAAGGATCAAGAGAAAGATATGATTCAAGAATCACGATAACAAGGTGGCAGGACATGTTCCTAATCATGAGTATTCTGATTCGTGTATTGGGTCCAATACCCAACTACAAAAGAATCAAACCCGATTAACCTATATCCTATGGCTCTGATACCAAAAGAACCATGTCACGCCCCGCTTCCCAGAGTACGCTCAAATAGGCACGTGACATAACCAACCATGCTACCTGTGGATAGGAAAAATCCCTCCACAGTCACATTACGGCTGTAGAGATATCAAGAACAGGAAAGTAAACTAAACTATCTAGTACATGTCCATGAGCCAGAATGAATGAGTCAGGAAATAATGATATGCGGAAGCAAAAGATACAATAAATGAATCACCTGGAAAGTAAAACTACATACCGACAGGAACTTCACCGCTCGGTCTAACAGCGGCAATACTCCTGATCAGTCTGCAACAAAGGTAGAAGAATCTGGGCCATGCAAAACCCAGACGTCAGCGCGTCATAACATTAAGCAATAATATGTAAACAGGGTAGCAAGATATGCAAGTATAATCATAAATAGTAAAGCAGGCGTACAGCAATATAAATCAGGGCAGTGAAAGGTAGTGTGCAGTGAGCAACCTAAACTGGTCTGTTGGTTATCTACTCTCAAGTCTTTTGAAATCAATTTGATGAATTATCGATATAACTCAATAGTATCCCGTGCGTGCCCGGGACCATGGTCAAGATTCTCGGGCTGAATCCGAGACGTGCCGCTAGGCAGTAAAAGGTAGCATGTACAGATGAGTGATGTCAGCATCATCACCCCGGGGCTGGCTTAGCCCGTAAGACTGATCAGAACAGGTATCAAACTGTCGAGTTACAAGTCAGGTTTCATCATTGATTTTCCCATACCCCCAAGTTATATGTGTTCAATTCAGGTATTTAAGTAATCAAGAACTAATGCCAACACAGGAGCAGGTAGGTGCAGGTTTGTATGGATAGACAACAGGAACACTCCGTAAGGACTACATGTCAGGTTTGTTGGCATTAGACACAAGATCAGGTAACAGGTCAAGCCATGGTACATCATGTCAAGTCAAGTAGTGTATTTAGGTGCCAGGTCATGTCAAGAGTGTACGGTACCATGTCATATCAAGTAGGAAGTGCAACAGGTCATGTCAGGAAGCACAAAATGTTATGTGGGTGCTTATAAAGCAAACTAATATAAACATGGTTATCAATAAACAAGCATGGGTACTGTCAGAACAATAAACTGGAACATGATATGCAAATAGGTACAGATTAATTTATATCGAGGCACGGTTATCATTACTTAACTACAGTATACAAATATGGATGTTAGAATCATGTTAACATGTATTACATAATCTATAGATACAATGATATGTATAATTGGTTCATTAGATGCCATTATAACTAAAACAAGTCAAGGATGCACACGGGTGTCCGATAGAGTAAACTATAGAAAGGATACCATAAACAAGGTAATTATTTATTATGTGATTAAAATATAAACGTGGTTAATAGGTTTAATAAAGTAAATGCAACGGTTAGGTTTCAAGTTTTGAAACTAAAATGATATAACGTGACATCGAACATGAAAAAGGAAATCATGGTATTAAAGTTAAACTACGTGTTTAATGTGCCATCAAATGTATATATAATAAACAATGTAGCATGTAGCAAGTTATACTTACCTGGATAGATCAAGAACGGGAATACGGAACGTCTCACGTCGGCGGAAAACGTCGCGACGCGCGCACGGTACACGGAACGGATTCAAACCACGCACAGTGTGATCACACGGGTCAGGTATGCTCGCTGGGTCGTCGGGATCGTTGACGGCACGACCAGATTTCGGCACCTGGACTTGCTTAAGGTAGTAGGTATTATACACCCGTAGGGTCTCAGAAGTAAGCTGCGAAGCATTGGAAACTTTTGACATAGTTTCGCTTTCGCTTAGGTTTCCTTACAGGGCAAAACATAGCCTTTCTTCGTCTAGATACCTAGCACTGCGCCTTCTCCCAGATGAAGCCTCTCCTGATGTATTCTTTTCTTCCATACTTATATCGAAATCGATCTGAAGAGAAATCTCGAACCCTTGAAACGAAATAGAACATGACGATACTACGCACAAAATCCAAACTTGATGCTAGAGAACACGGCTAGAGATACGGTTCGAGGGTGTTACTGCCGGCGATGGAGGAGTTGTGAGGTGGTCTCGATGATGGGTGAGTGCCGTTGAAGGGTCTTAAGGGTGATGGGATCGCCGGTCTAGTGTTGGAGGCAACAGTGATGGCAATGGAAATGGGGTCTCGGGGAGATGGAGTCGGCTGTAGCAACTGTGTGAGTCTCGGTAGGATGCAAGCGAGCGGCAGAGGGAGCCGAGGCTGCCGATGATGAGGTTAGGGTGCTGGGTGCTTGGAGGAGATGGTGACGCGATGGAGACGATGGGAACAACGCCGGCGATGGGTTTGGAGTCGGTGGTGGCGATTGAGTAAGGTGACGGCGGCTGTGGGAGAAGAAAAATGGAGGAGGTAGCGATTTGATGGGTCCCCAATCGAGGAAGGAGGAGCAGGCGACGGTGAAGACGATGCACCTGCGGTGGAAACGAGGTCGAGGGGGAGATCGAGATGGTGGCGGCGAGGGGCGAGCGACGGCGACGAGGCTAGAGTTACACTCGTGGGCGCTGGGTTAACAAAGAAGAAGAAGACAAGAATGAAAGAGGGAGGTGACCGTAGTGGGAGGCGGTGACCAGAATCGAGGAAGAAACAGTAGTCGCGAGAAGAGATAGAGAGGGCGCGAGTGGAGAGAGAGAAAGAAAGCAGCGGAGAAAGAGGGAGAGGGAGAGAGAAGAAAGAAGGGGGAGAGATAACCGCGTGGGCCCAGCGAGAGGAATTTCTGATTGGCTGAGGAAAATAGAAGAAGAGAGAAAAGAAGAGCTTTATTGGTGGGGCCGGTGCAACAAGGAGCTCTGATTGGCTCGGAAAGATTGATAAAATTTTTATAAAAGATTTTAATATTGTAAAGAATGATTTCACTGGTTGGGGAAAGAAAGAGAGAGAGAGAGAGATGGGGCCCGGTGAATTAAAGCGAAGATTTCTGATTGGTTGAAAGATAAAATAAAGGAGGAGAAGAAAATCTTCCCAGTTAAAAGAAATTGCAAAAGATCTAAAATTTGTTTTAAGAAAAATCTTATGTACTGAAGAAATATTTAGAGGTTAAAATATAAAAATTCAAACGATTGAATTTTAGCGGGATGTAAAATAATTCAGAAAAGCGTCCGGGTCGGGTCCAAAATTTTGAATTTGAAATACGGAATCTATTTGTAAGTTCCAAAATTTAAAATGATGGATTATGCAATAGAAATGCAAACCCCCAAGAACGGACGCACGCACGTGCGCGTAGCCATCCAAACACGTCCGTTTCACTGAACGGGACAAGAACACGATGCCAGGACGCTACCACAGGGTTAGGGGTACCATACAGGCCATGAAATGCAATTTTAATTTATTTTACGTGATTTAAATTGGTATATGCAAAAGATGGGATACTAAATAAAATATCAGTATAAACTAAATCATGAGGTGTACTAGTTCATGCAACCAGTCAAGATAATTTATAAATAAGAGTCAAACAGGTTCAAGTAAGCGGGTCGGGTCGAATGCAATGTACCAAGTAACGACCATTCGACCCAAACACGATAAATCAAGAATAGACCATGGATAAGTAAATACTGAAACTGGAATTGGTATAAATGAACTCGGGTGTTACAAAACTCATGGACTATGATATCCTTAAACTTTATAGACTATGACGTCTTTAAACTAAGGACTGTGGGGTCCTTAAGCCCATGGACTATGATGTCCTTAACCTTTACAGACTATGATGTCTTTAAACTGGACCACCATATCTTTAAACTAGTAATTGACCACAATGCCCTAAACTAAACAATAGAGCCCGAATGCTCTGTTGTTGGATCTAAACAATCCCGTTAAGTTAATCTTAGTCTGAAATTAGACTAACGTATCTTTAACATACGTTTAAGTTGATCTTAGTCTCAAATGAGACTAATGTATCCTTAAACCCAACCCCAAACCCAAATCTAAGAAAATACGGATTTGGACTAATCCACGCCCTACAGGCGACAACATAAATTAGTCTCCGTATACAATCCACGGGCAACCAAAAAAAAAAAAAAACAAACACGACATGAAGTGACCATCTGGAGAAGAAGAAAGTGGTTACCGCGATGCGGTAGCGTAATTAACTGCAGGGGCTTGCGCCTGCAGGGAAGAGTGTCCCCACAATCAAAAACGCCTCAATGAGGGGGAATCTGACGAAGTCTGCTACATCGGCCGCATCCGTTTAAACCTTCGATACATGGTGTCATAAATCAACTTGGTATCTTCGGAGAGGTGGATGGATAGCACCAATTAGTATCTGCCCCCAAATTCAGGCAAGACGAACCTAAGCGGTTCCGTCTCTGTATTCAAAGGAGAACAGTGTCACTGCCGAAATGCGGACGCACTTGGGGGGTTTTGCTTTTGAAAGTGACATCCAGCTCGGATCTTCTTTTGAGCTTCGGGGCTATTCTGTCCTTGGTCAGTCGTGGCTCAGTATTTTGGGAATCCACAAAGTATCGAGAATCTTCATATCGGACTTCGTGCACACCGAACGGCTGGATGTCTCCTTCAATGCGTCTTTCTTCGTCATTTTTAGTATACTTCATGCATTGATGGAGAGTTGACGGAACGATGCCGTAATCGTGGAGCCACGACCGTCCCAAGAGAATTTTATGAGACGTGTCAGCGTGGATCACGTATATCTTAGCTTCGGTTTGCAGATCCCCAAATTTGATTGGCAGAGCTATAGACCCTAGAACTTGCTGGCAGTTTTGATTGAATCCTTGAATGACAATCATTTCCCTTGACAGGTGTCGGACGTCCATTGACAAACTCTTCAAAGTCCGCAAGTTCATGATGTTCACTAAGGATCCCGGATCAATCAATATGCGATTAATCCGATCTCCGTCATTGTACCCGGTCACGTAGAGCGGCCGATTATGCTCAGCTGTTCTCAGTAGCAAGTCTTCGTCCTTAAACGTGACTGCGGTGGCTTGCAGAGCGTACTGGGCTTCTTTTATATTAATTTCCGCGAAGCGAGCCTGATACCGCTCAGGGTTTTGTAGAGTATGAATGAGAACATCTATAAGCTCTTTAGATAGGACCATGGCATCATAGATGCTCAGGAGAGACGGAAGCTTCCGGAGATGAGCCAAGACATTGTTGTTCACTGAGGAAGGACTTGAGTTTTCATTCGCCGGTTCTCTGCCATCTTCCTCATTAGCCACATGTTTTTTCTTTCCTTTTGGGGCTTTGCCCTGATTTAGCGGTAGAGCCCTGCCGTTTCTGAGCTGGATTTGGCTGGCCTTTGTGGCGAGCTCCTCGTCCTCTTCGGGAAAACAGAGCTCCTCTTCAAAGTCGCTACTAAGATGAATGGCGTAGCAGGTCACTATAAGGATCTCTTCATTGGATTTTTCTTCTAGCTCTTCCAGAATCTCAGCTGCTTCTACAGGGAAGAACTCCTTCAATTGAATTAGAGTTCTTTCATTTTGTTCATAGTCTTCAAGAGAATCGATATATTTTTGAATGGTCGATCTCTCTGCCGACTTTTTTTCACGTTATTTTGAACCTGATTGAGCCAAATTGGCAGCTGGAATGGTGGGCTTCTTTTGCCCTTCCCATTCTGTTCTGGGCTCTTTCCGAATAAGCTTAAGCATCTTCTTCGTCTTATTAGATATGTGCGTACTCCATGGAGGTTGTGGTGGGTCAGTTACATTTCTCAGGGCAGCGGGTTCAGCTATCTGCTCGCAGAAGGCTTCAGCTTCTGTCTGTATAAAGTTGGTGGTTGCAACTTGATTGTTCACCAACACACCCTTAGACAGCTCGATCTCTCCAGTCTTGTACTACTTCTCGACCCAGTTTTTGAAGATATAGCAATCCTAGATCGCATGGCTCACTACTCGGTGGTACGGTCAATATAGAGAATTGTCGGTCATTTTTGCTTCGTGAGGTCTTTTCGACTCTGGCAATTGTAGACCGTTGTTCGGGGCATCTTTGAATACCTTGCAGACCTTGTCCCCTCTGAAAGAGTAAATCTTGTTCTTTTTCTTTTCTGGGGAAGACCCTTCTCCTCCCAACACTGGCTTTCGAGACCGGTTGGTTTTGGATTCGCCTGCCTTTCGCTTGTCTTCATTATCAGACGTATTGAAGACATTGATATTGCTGGAATTCCCGCTTCTACGGTTGTCATCCTTCTTGATCTTCCAAGTCTTGTCTCTTTGAGAGTCTGGGGTAGACTCTTGCTTCGGGCGCTCCAGCATTTGGACTTTCTTGGTCAGCTCCTGAAACGTTTTGAGGCATGTTGTACACAAGAATAGGACCATCCAATTGCTGAGGTTCCCAATAAGGAGGCCGACGGACTGGTTCTACTCTAGCGGCGGTTCGCACTTGACAGTGAGGTTGCACCATCGGGCAATAAAGTCTGTATTGCTTTCGTTTTTCCCAGGCTTGGTTCTCACGAGGTCAGCGATGGAGATCTTGTCACCAACACTCATGAATCTTTGCCGAAACAGAGACTCTATTTAGGCGAAAGTAGTAACGGACCCGTCTGGTATGCTCGCGTACCAATCAAAAGCAACACTGGTCAGGCTATTGACAAACTGATGAAGAAGAAGCGCATCATTGACCCCTGTATTTCCGCACGCCGCTTTAAAGTGGACGATGTGCTGATTTGCGTTTTCCGTCCCATCAAATCTTCCGAACTTAGGAATGATGTAGCCGCTGGGGAACTCGATCAGATCATACACTGCGGGATATGGCCCACTGCTGCCAATTTCTTTCTGAGCTTCGGCTTCGGCCACCAATATTTTAACTTTGCTGGTGACCAAATCCATTATCCGATCTTGTGTTAGAGGGATGGTGTTATTTGGGGCTAAGGCATCCCCAGAAGCGGAATGTGGTCGACTTTCGTGCGGCTCGCCCAATCTTGGACCCAAGAGAGCAGGCATCAGTTGCTTCGGGTTGTCATCACCCGGCTCATGAGTAGAGACTTGTGCTTGATTGGGAGGTGTCCGAGCAATTGGAGCCGTGAGCTGCATCACAACGTTCGTTAGGCCATCAATTTTCGAATAGAGTTTGGCCATCTCTTTATCTTTGCTCCTGAGCCATTTTCGAAGCTCTTGAAGCGGCTCTTGCTCTGCGGTCCTGGGGCGGAAAGTCGGCTCTTCCTAGCTGTCTAAGCTTGACTTCATATGGACTGAGGGGTCCTTCTATCTATCGGCCTCATCGAGAGGGTTTTCATCGTCCAGCGAAGATGGCTGATCTTGGAAAACGACAACCACGTTCAAGCCAGATTGGGCTTGGGATGTGGTGGCCCCATCCTTGTTTTTGCTACGTAAGTTTTCGTTGGGACGCCCGCCCGCCATATAGACCGTAGATAACATATCCTGTCGTCTTTTCATTATTGGCAGCAGATTTCGTGGACCACTGACGTGGCCCTTCTATTTTGGTAACAGATATTTGATTATAGATGGCTGGCTTGACCGACTTCTTGAGTAGTAACGGCGCTTCTTTCTGTATTTGCCCCACTGCTTTCGCGCGGCATAGAACGCCTGATAGACTCTTGAAGAGACAGTGTTATGCTTTCTCTGTTGGGGCTGGGACACGTCTCTTTGTAGCATCGGACTGCTTTCTCCTTGATTCTAGCGGTCATGGCGTTTTTTTGAACCCACTTCAGGGGTTCGAAAGAATTGCTGACTTTTACGGCCGACTCAGCCGTCGTCGCGGGGTGACCCTGCTCTTGGAATCTCACAAGATTCCACTTTGCCAAAGTCCTGGCCCTTTTGTTGGCTCGATACCTGAGCCGCTTCTTTCTCAATTTTTCTGTTTTGAGCACTTGGCAGGCTTCGGCCCTTCGGGACGACGTAGTAGACCGACTGACAGAGAGTCCAGAGAATATGCATGCTCGCTCGATCGTCAAGGGCAACATCTGAGCTTGTTAGAGCTGCTTTGTGGCCCCATTGGTATTAACGGCCTTGCCCCCAGTTGGAACAGTGGAGAGCCGTTCGAATACGGATTTACATTTGGGGTGGGATGCTCTGGCGACCACGACGTTCGGCCTCCTGTCCCTTGAGGTCGGTTTGGCCGCTTGGTTTGTCGGGACCTCTGCCAGATGAGCGCTTCCAGCAGGGTAGATGACGACCGAACCAAATTGACGGGGTGGCTCCTCCCATTGCCGGCTGAGACTGACAGGGAGAACCACACAAGCATTGATCTTGACCACGTACGAGATTGGGGTCGCGTTGGCAGCTGAATTCATCTTGAGAGACATTGTCGTTGAAAGTTGATTGCTGCATGAATGGAACATTACTTCAGTACAGACGTCGGTATATATGTTAAATGAGTTCACATGAACTCTTGACCCGAGATATAGGAGGAAAGAAGGGTCCCACCGGGCGTGTATTCATACCATAATTTTGCATTATTATATTCCCCATTCTTATTCATTTTATAAATAAACAGGTGCTTTTGATCCATGTCTGCTACATAGTTGCAGGTTACAGGTTCTCGGAACAAAAACAGTGAAATTGAAGAAAAGACGATACAAAAGTGAGACTACGACCAACAAATGGAAAGATCTTGATCAGGCCTACAATTTGAAGACTAAACGAAGATCAATGGACAAGTTCACAAAGTACAAAGGCAGCGCAAGATTCAAGACTTCGACACGAAGCAAACGGTAAAGTCCACAACATCATTCACTGTAGAAATCTGGAAAAAAAAACTAGAAGACAATCTGAGAAACCAAGTAAATAAACAAGAATTAAAAAGCAACAGGAAGCAGCACAGGAAAAACCAACTGAGAAACCCACTATATGGCCGCGGATCCGCGGCCAAACAGGGGTTTTGGCCGCGGTTCCTCGGCCATAAAGAGCCCGTGTCGGTGGAAATTTATGTCGGTGCGTCGGCGCGTTGACTAGTCTTCTTAGGGGTATACTTGTAATTGCAGATATGACGCGATTGTAACCCTAGGATTTCTATGTTCAATAAATAGAAACCCTAAAACCTCTTTTAGGTCATGCCTCTTTTTATTCATCTATTCAGATCTGTAAATTCCTGTGTAAATGTTTGGAGAGAGCAATCAATAAAGTAAGTAATTTTATTTCATTGCCTTAGTTTAAATTTTATTATCTGCCCTAGTTAGATAGTTAGACATGTTTTTCAATTCCCTAATGAGTGAGTAGTCTTCTCGCTTGTTAGGGTTAGATTTGGGGAAGGCTTGAGAGATGAAAATCTCTCACTCCTTTCTTGCCCATCACACGTTTTTATAGGACTCCATGCATACATACACCACCGTTCCCTACGGCACCCTACCCCATGAGGTAACGGTGATACCGTAGTATAAACGACCGGTTGCATATGTTTTCCATGGAGGTTAAGGTAAGAATTAAGAAAGGAAGGACTAGAACCTAGAGGAAGAAACATCGTTTCTTCCCGATGGTACTAATCCCCTTTATTAATTGTTACCATAACACCTAAATAGATCTAAATTAGGGTATTGAAAGCGGTGAGGAAATCTTCAATTTCCAAACTTAACATAAACCAAACCCTAGCAAGATTCTAGTCCTAGATCAAATCAGTTTAGTTTTTTAGCGATAATCCATCCACACCATTTGGAATTAACTCGTTAGACCAAATTAGGAAATACACAACATCACTGTGGACCGACCCGTACTCACCGGCTAGCTACCAAGCGACGCCGTTCTTGATTGCGGTTATAAATATTTTTGATACATCTTTGGAAAGCGCAAGCACGCTAAATATTCATTCAAATCAAATGGCGCCGTTGCTGGGGATGGCGTAGTATTTTCTTTTTGCAATTTCGGGTTAATATAAATCATAAAAATCATAAAAACTGAAAAATTTCAAAAAAAAAATATATAAATTTTATCATCTTTTATTGTTTGAAAGGTTTTTCGTGTGAATTTTTGCAGGAACGACGAACGAGTTCGGATCTGGAAAAATCCAGAGAGCAAAACAGAAAACGGCATATCTGAACAACAGATGAAACTAAGAACAGAGGAGCAGAAAATTCCTTGGGATCTGAACCACTCAACATACCGCGGAACCGCGGTCGAGAAGGGCTTTTGGCGGCGAAAACGCGGCGGCCTGGTGACTTCGGCAGGTGGAAAAAGCGCTGTAAGTTCTCTTTTCTCCTTCTCTGCAACCCCAATATCTCCTCTATAAAATCTCCTGCAGGATTCTTTGCGCTAAAAAATATCTCCCCCTTCCAATAATTGATCTTGTGCAGGATTCTTTGCGCCGCGCTAAAAATTAAAAAAAAATTGTTTGCAAGTGGTTGTTTACTGTTTTGCATATTTAATCGGACTTTAAGGGGCTTGAAACCAATCCAGATTGGGTGGGGATTTCATCACCCTTCCCAGGACCCCAGAAATCACATAAGGAATATTGCATTGACCATCATTTAATTAAAAAATATTAGACTCAGCCCTAAGGACTTCGCGCTCAATAGGACAAATGACTAGTTGTAAGCATCGACCGTTGATCCTAACCTGACTTTGTTGTGTCTAGGCAAGTGTGTCTAAGGCGAGTGGTTACTTAATTAGGCCCACTACTTACGTGGTGGAGAGCCTCCCACTTACCTGGCACTTACCTGGCCACAATTGGCGGTGAAGAGGCGGTTTGAGGTCCTACGTCTTGCCCTTTGGAACAGTCAGGAGCTGTCTAGCTGACCTAGGTGACCCTAGATCTAGGCCTGATTGTGCATTTGTGGTTGATTGAACGTGTGTCTAAGCCTTTGATCGAAAATCTTTTTTGCAAAAAGCTTCACATAAAAAAAACACAAAAACACAAAAAGGAAAAAAAATTTACAAAAACTTGCAACTTGTCGCTAAGAAATCCGTGCACCTCACTTCCACCCACATTCTTTTTCTTCTCCTTCTTACATCATGGGTATCCCACCTCACAAAACTCTAGCCGAACTTTGGTACCCTCAACCAAACTTTGCTTCATACGCGAATTGCTTTGGCCGAATTACGGATGACCCCTCCATGCCAAAAATTTCTTTGAAAGATCGAATAGAAGCGTCTAGGAGAAACAGTTCGACTCCGCAATCCACTTTGTATCAACCATTTCAACCTTCACAAGCTTCTTACGTTGATACCCCTTTTTTGAGTCCTGTTGTAACTCCGAAACCCATGTCTATCGCTGAACATATTGAAAAATCTCGTAACCGATCTTTCACTCCTTTCAACACTTCCAGTTCTTGGGATCAACAAGTCCATTCACCTTTTTATCCAAATGTTGATCCTACTCCTGTCCAACCATTCAATTCCTACCAGTCCTACCCGACTTCCGCACCTTCCCTAGACATTGATTCTACACAACCATTTGGGAGTTTCCAAAATCCAAACAATTTTGAATCTTTTACTGAAACCCCTTTCACAACCCATATTTAGTCTAGAACAGTCGTTGGAAGTTTATATGGTAGCGACAAACCAAATGATGAGGAATGTGGATGCGTCCATGGCCGCCCTTAAACAAACTAGTGACTCGGTAGTTAGTTTCCAACTAGCTCCAAAAATTCCAATGTATGATGAGGCGGTTGGATAGAGTGAGAATTTGAGTGGTGAGAGTGAGTTCTACACACTTCCAAATCAAACCTACCCATACCCAATTGAATCCCACAACTCCGGTTTTGAATGTCTAACAAGTGTTCCAAATGATTCACCAGTTGAAGAAAAAACGTGTAATGAGTTGTGCGACTTTGTAGTGTTTGATTTACCTGATTGTGAAGAGCCCTTTTCGAGTGAAACCATCACCAATCCTTTTGACCTCTACACCTCCAATCTAGAACCTGAATTGATAAATATCCATGCTTTTGATGAGGTGTCAGAAAAAATTGATTTTCACTTGATTGAGGATATTGACGCAGGGAATATTTTGGATGATGAACCCGTAGATTTGACTGAAATTTTATCTCCAATCATCATCCCGAGTCATTAAATGTTTCTCCCGAACCTTATATGCGTCTTGATTTTGATGATAATTGCATGGATGAGATAACTTTTGAGGAGAATTATGAGTATAGTATTGAGGAGAGTATTGAGGATAGTATTGAGGATGAACCAGTTTTGTTTGATGTGTCGGATTTTCCAATTCATCCTCCTGAACCTTTAACTATTATACTTCCTAAATCACCCCCCTTCCTTTCCATCATTCCGACCACACCAAAGATCACGCTTGAGGACTGTGAGCTTGAAAAAATTCTGTTCGATCACAGCAGTTTTGACGCCACTAGTGTGTTCCTCTTTGAATCTGACACAGTTCTCACAGACGATAACGATTACGAGTGTTTCACTTTTTCAGACGATTTTGAAAACACACCGCCCGAGTTTGAGTCCTTTGAATTTTCAGATGAGTTAGTTGAACCATCAGACTCGGTTGCTTACAGTCATTTCGAACCATTGATGGAATCCTTTGAGTTCGAGACAGATTACTTAGGTGAGAATAAGACTATCCCTAATTCACTCCCTTTCGTCCTTCCTATCGTTTCGACCACGCAAGAATCCGTCGCGTTTCCATTTTCAATGGATGGTTTACCAAGTTCGACGTACCCGTGTTTTCTTGCGAATCTTGAGGGATTTGACCCCATTTCTCGACGGGTTGATAGATTAGCACAATCGCTTTTAACACATCGGTCATCACAAATTGCGCTAATTTATTCACTCGATTTACACTCTCAAGTTCGTACTACACTTCTTTCTCTCTTCTACCATTCTTCTCCTCATATCGAGACCATATTCCACCTTTCTTCCCATACAGTCTCGTGTGTTTCTCAACTCCTTTCTCTACACTCCATTCTTCCACCAACCCTACCATTATAACAATAAAATTTTTGAATGGTTGGTGCTAACATTTGGCCTGTGTAAGACCTTGTATAGTTTGATTTTTCTCCTCCCTAACTCTGAACTTTAACGCTTAAGACAGTGGAAACACTGTCTCACTTAAGTTTGGGAGGGACCTTTTTGTATATATTTTTTTTTTTTTTTTGTTTTTTAAAAAAAAAACCCATAAAAATTATTTAAAAATTATAAAAACAAAAAACTATAAATAAATAAACAGGAGAGTGCCGACATTTTGACCCTCTTGGTGTAACCTGACAGTGAGGACACTGTCAAGTTTATGTTTGGGGTGTGCTCGGTAAGTTTTCTTCCTTCGCATTCATGTGTACATTTTTGCATTTGCATGCTTATTGTAAAACCCATAAAAACTGAAAAATTTGAAAAAGTATAAAAATTAAAACATTCAATTTTGGCATTAATTGACTTGAATTTGACAAATAGGTTAACTAGCTAGGAATAACTAGACCTTAGACTTAGTAAATTAAAAACTCTAATAATAACCTTTCTTAAAATTTAATGGTAGAAAGTATATGTTTTTGTAGTTTATTTAGAAATAGGAAAATTTCGAGTTGACTTCTTGGGCTAAGTTAAAATAAGGGAAAATTATTGATATTTTTATTAAAGTATAAGTCTGAAAAATAATTCCTAAGCTTAAGTCTAAATTCTGAAAATATATACCCTACAAATTGCACAAACACGAATCTTGAAACTTGGAATAGTAGAAGAGACCTTGAAATGCTCTTGTCTAAAGTCCTTAGTATGAAGGAAAATAAAATAAAAATACGAGTGTGAATAAAGAGATAAAAAAATGAACACTGGTCTTTGTAATTACTTAAGGCTGCATAAATAGAAAAAAATATTTAGCGAGGGTACTTCATCACCTAGTGCCTTAGACCAACTAGTTTGGGAGTTACTGCTAAACCCTTAGGTATTACAAGACTAGGAATTACGCCTTAATGTGCAAACACATTTTGTAATCGGTCGTTGGTACCTCAAGAAGTATTAACGGTCGCATGAAAAATGTGTGAGCAAATTTCATCTAAAAATTCACCAATTGAAAAGTACTTTGGACGATGGATAAGAGTATAATAACTTGATTTGAATTTCCAAGTATAGGGATGATATATACACACACGTAGGGGTATGTGATTGGGGTTTAGATAAGAGATAGGAATGAAAAATAGGACTTATATCTTTAATAGAGATGATAAAAATTCCTAAGTTGAGATGGAACCCTAGAAGGAAAAGTTAAAAGATGCCAAAAACTAAGTAAATTCACAAAAATATATATAATCTTAAGTTAAATGATAAGAAAGTGTGAAAAATACGGGTAGATAATTTATGAGTCAAAGATAATAGAGTTTCTTGTTAGAAAACCTAATTGGAGAATAAAAGTCAATGGGCCGAATTGATAGGATTTTGTGGGTAGTATCCGCTGAAAACCCTCATGAGACAACACTCCTCCTACTAGGGACACCTAGAGGTTTAACGGCTTGTTGCACGAGCTCAGTGCAATCGCGTTTCCCTGCGAAAGTGAGGCTAGGTCTTTTTCGAGAAAAAAACTAGGTTTGCTCGAGTTCAAGCAAAAGATAAGTTTGGGGATAGTTGTTCATACCATAATTTTGCATTATTATATTCCCCATTCTTATTCATTTTACAAATAAACAGGTGCTTTTGATCCATGTCTGCTACATAGTTGCAGGTTACAGGTTCTCGGAACAAAAACAGTGAAATTGAAGAAAAGACGATACAAAAGTGAGACTACGACCAACAGACGGAAAGATCTTGATCAGGCCTACAATTTGAAGACTAAACGAAGATCAATGGACAAGTCCACAAAGTACAAAGGCAGCGTAAGATTCAAGACTTCGACACGAAGCAAACGGTAAAGACCACAACATCATTCACTGTGGAAATCTGGAAAAAAAAACTAGAAGACAATCTGAGAAACCAAGTAAAGAAACAAGAAGTAAAAAGCAACAGGAAGCAGCACAGGAAAAACCAACTGAGAAGCCCACTTTATGGCCGCGGATCCGCGGCCAAACAGGGGTTTTGGCCGCGGTTCCGCGGCCATAAAGAGCCCGTGTCGGTGGAAATTTGTGTCGGTGCGTCGGCGCGTTGACTAGTCTTCTTAGAGGTATACTTGTAATTGCAGATATGACGCGATTATAACCCTAGGGTTTCTATGTTCTATAAATAGAAACCCTAAAACCTGTTTTAGGTCATGCCTCTTTTTATTCATCTATTCAGATCTGTAAATTCCTGTGTAAATGTTTGGAGAGAGCCATCAATAAAGTAAGTAATTTTATTTCATTGCCTTAGTTTAAATTTTATTATCTGCCCTAGCTAGATAGTTAGACATGTTTTTCAATTCCCTAATGAGTGAGTAGTCTCCTCGTTTGTTAGGGTTAGATTTGGGGAAGGCTTGAAAGATGAAAATCTCTCACCCCTTTCTTGTCCATCACACGTTTTTATAGGACTCCATGCATACATACACACACCGTTCCCTACGGCACCCTACCCCACGAGGTAACGGTGATACCGTAGTATAAACGACCGGTTGCGTATGTTTTCCATGGAGGTTAGGGTAAGAATTAAGAAAGGAAGGACTAGAATCTAGAGGAAGAAACATCGTTTCTTCCCGATGGTACTAATCCCCTTTATTAATTGTTACCATATCACCTAAAGAGATCTAAATTAGGGCATTGAAAGCGGTGAGGAAATCTTCAATTTCCAAACTTAACCTAAACCTAACCCTAGCAAGATTCTAGTCCTAGATCAAATCAGTTTAGTTTTTTAGCGATAATCCATCCACACCGTTTGGAATTAACTCGTTAGACCAAATTAGGAAATACACAACATCCATGTGGACCGACCCGTACTCACCGGCTAGCTACCAAGCGACACCGTTTTTTATTGCGGTTATAAATATTTTTGATACATCTTTTGAAAGCGCAAGCACGCTAAATATTCATTCAAATCAGCGTGCCAGAATCTGTAGGGTGTTTTTCGTCACCCCATTGAGATGAGAATACGCACGCGCTTGTCTGGCATACTATAGATTCCCCCTGCCTAGGGTAGGCAGGGGTTTATTGATTGTGAGAATCCGAATCTCCGGCAGCCGTGGACTAAGCTGTCGTTAATTACCCCTCGCCTTTGGAGCGAGGGAACCTCCGATCGACGGGTCAAGCTGATGATGCGAACTCAATGTGCCATGTGCATATGTTGTGTTTTGAAAGGGCTTTGGATATATCAGGATCCTCGCAGAGTTTACGGGGGTCCCGCTTGCGGGGTGTGGGGAAGCGCCCCGTTAGAAAAAAATTTCCATTGGGGAACGTGTTTTGGGTGTGGAGTGCATGGGAAATGAGGGGTGAGGAGCGTCTTAACGAAACATGCATGGCGCATAGGCGCTTGGCGCCCGCGGGTCACGTGCTAGGCGCGTGGGCGCTTGGTACCCACGAGTCATGTGCGTGGCACGCGACTGCTAAGCGCTGGGCGCCCGCGGGTCACGTGCCCTGCACGCGACCGCTGAGCGCTGAGCGCCCGCGGATCCCATGAAGCGCATGTGGGCGCTGAGCGTCTGTGGATCACGTGTCCTGCACACGACCGCTGGGCGCCCATGGGTCACGTGCGCAGCACGCGACCGTTAGAAACACCAGCGGAAAAGGAGCTTAGCCCCAGGGCTGGGAGTTGAACTCCCAAGGGTCTTTGGAGTTGAACTCCTAACAGGGATTATGTATAGATTTGGAGTTAAACTCCAAAAAGAGTTTTGTTTATGGAGTTAAACTCCAACAGATCTTGAATGGAGTTAAACTCCTAGAAATCTTTGAAGATGATCAGAGGGGACCCCTTTCTTCTCTCCTTTAGCCCTAGATCTTCTTTTGAGCCTTGAATCTTCCCGAAATGAGATTTTTGAAAAAGGGTCTCCTTCTTCCTCCTATCCGTCGGCTGGATCTTGAAGAAGAAGAGGGGTAAAACTCAAAAATCTCCTTTTTAGGGATTTGATGAAAGATCTGAGTTCCCTTTTAATTGTTTTATGGTGAAAACGGTTTCTTTTTGGAAAAAGAGGGATTGAACTCTTGATTTAATTCAAAAGAAAGAATATTTAAAAGCTTGAGGAAGGAGGCACAAACCCTCGAATTTGAGAGAATGAAAAGTTTTTTTCATCATGTTTGCCTTTATAAGCTACACACTTTACATATAACCTCTTGAGCTTTGCCAAATGGCACTTGTGCCACCCCATGCCTTATGTGCTTATCTCTTTTTGCACATAAGCTATGGGGTTTACAAAATTTTGGCTTTTTGCCTATTTTACATACATTTATTTCTATACATATATATAAAAAAGAGAATTACATTAAACTAATTTATGGCTTCATTCCTTTTGTCATGAGGCCGGTCCCTTTGACCTGGGCTTGGGCCCACTTGGCTTGGGGTTGACTTTGATTTTGACTTGGTCAACCGGGGTGTAATTTTTGACCCCAACAGACATAAATTAGTCTCCGTATACAATCCACGGGCAACCAAAACAAACAAAAATACACACGACACGAATTGAACTTCTGGCACAGGAGAAAGTGGTTATCACGATGCGGTAACGTAATTAACTGCAGAGGCTTGCGCCTGTAGAGAAGAGCATCCCCACAATCAAAAACCCCTCGCAAACGAGTGGGAATCCGACGAAGTCACACTACAACGGCCGCATCCGTCCAAACCTCCGATATACGGTGCCATAAATCAACTTGGCATCTTCGGAGAGGTGGACGGATAAATCCAAATAGCATCTGCCCCCAGAATTCAGGCCAGACGTCCCTACGTCCTGGTCCGTTTTCCGGCGGTGAACAGCTGTAGATCAAAAGCCCTCCTCGCGAGGCCACCGAGTAGCCTCCTGCTCGGCCCGTCCGCAGTGGGTAGCTTCATGTCCAACAACGCTGTGGATCAAAAACCCTCCTCACGAGACCGCCGAGTAACCTCCTGCTCGGCCTGTCTGCAGTGGGTAGCTTCATGCCCAACCATGATGTGGATCAAAAGCCCTCTTTGCGAGGCCACCGAGTAGCTTCCTGCTCGGTCCGTCCATAATGGGTAGCTTCCTGCCCAACCACGCTGTGGATCAAAAGCCCTCCTCACGAGTCCACCGAGTAACTTCCTGCTCGGTCCTTCCGCAGTAGGTAGCTTCCTGCCCAACCACGCTGTGGATCAAAATCCTTCCTCATGAGACCACCGAGTAGCTTCCTGCTCGGTCCGTCCGTAGCGGGTAGCTTCCTGCCCAACCACGCTGTGGATCAAAAGCCTGCCTCGTGAGGCCACCGAGTAGCTTCCTGCTTGGTCCGTCCGCAGCGGGTAGCTTCCTGCCCAACAACGCTGTGGATCCAAAGCCCTCCTCACGAAGCGGCTGGGTAGAATCGAGTAATGCCGACCTTCCTACACTTAGCCATCAATCGACTCATACTCGATGCGCAATCGCTATCTCGACTCCGTGGAAAAGGAAGATACCGACCTTCCTACACTTGGCTGTCGTTCGGCTCAATGCGCGATCACCACCTCGATTCTGGGGAAAAGGAAGATACAGACCTTCCTACACTTGGCTATCGTTCGGCTCAATGCGTGATCGCCACCTCGACTCCGGGGAAAAGAAGGGTACCAACCTTCCTACACTTGGCTATCGTTCGACTCTACTTGATGAACGGTCGGCAAGTGTGGGAAGGGTGGACACCGGCCTAACACTTGCAAAATGAAAAGACCTATGAGCTAAAAATATTTGCAGAATGAAGATTCGAACAATGAAAAGTATACGAGCTAAAAGTCTTGCGCAGTGAGCAGACATTTGGGCAAAGGAAAAAATTATACTTTATTTATAATCAAAAATAAATACAAGGTATTCTGGGCTCCTCAGCCTTACAAAAATGCCCGGAGGCTTACAAAATTTTGAAAAAGAAAAAAATCCTCAAGGAAGGAAAGCTCAGGCCGCCTGCTCGGCCACGATCTCGCCCTGCTCGATGCCGCCATCAGGGACCAAAACTACGACCTCGGGGTCGGCGCTTCCACCGACGGCCTCGCCCCAAACAGCCGCCTCGGCGACTCCCCCCTGCGGCGCTTCCTCGGCCAGGGGGTACTTAGCGTGGAGCTCGCTGTCATCGAACCCCGGCATAGACTCCTTGACGGCGTTGATGGCGGTGTGCCACACGACGGCCGCGGATTCGGCGAGATCGGCGTAAAATTGGTCGAACGCTTTGTATCCCTCCACGGCCTTTGCCGCCCGGCTCTCGGCGGGCTTCACCGCGTCTATCGCCACCCGGACATCCCTCTTGAGGGCGTCCGTAGAATTTTTCATCACGTTGTAGAGGCTGTTCACCTCCTCCAACTTGACTTGGATAGCCCGGTTGGACTCATACAAGAGCCGATGAGACTCCTTCAGCCGGGAGTTCGTCATCCCCTCGGCGACCAGTCGAGTGTCGAGGAAAGCCGCCTTCTACTCCGCCTGCTGCAGTTGGAGGCGAAGTTCTTCTTCCAACTTGGAGGATTCACCCGTCTTTTTCATGGACGGGGCTACCTCCTCGAATTTTATAGCAACGAGGAGAGCGCAAGGATGAAGGATCCGAGGAAAGAAGCAAACGGATTAGAAAGCTCAAACCGAAAAATAAGACTTAACAAATTTTAAGAAAAATCAAGTACCGACTTGAACCGCCTCCTATGCTATGGCGGTCACCTGGGCCTTCATGGTCTCCTGGGGAATCTTAACCCCGGCTGCCTGCTCTATGTCCGAAAGCAAGCTGTCGACGACGGAGAGCCCCAAGGGCACCTCAATGAAAAAGCCTCCCTCCTACACTGGGGTCCCGGTAGAAGGTGGCCAAGAGACCATCCACTTCTGCCTTTTGAGGGGGATTTCGGCGGGCTCAGCCTCCTCCTCCTCCTCTCTCGCCCGGGGTGCCGGGTCTCGCACGTGCTTATGACCTCATCCCCCCGGGGCGTTCTTATGGGGCTCGGGGAGCGGCAGAAGGTTTGGGCAGTGGAGTTGGTCTCGGGGACGAGCTCGGACCGGGTCGAGACGAGCTTGCCCCCCGGCCTTCCTTCTTTGGGTCTTGGCAGCCATGGCGGATAGGATTTTTGATCGGTCCATGGGCTCTGCAAAAAAGAACATGCAAACAAAGGGGGTTAGCGACACTGAAATGGCAAAGAAAATTTAGTAAAGTCTAAACAGATCGTCGAAAGCTCTAACTTACCTAAGAAATGCGCAGGACTGAGCTCAGCCCAGCTCAGTACACGCTCGGATAGCACGACATCCGCCCGCTGGATCGGTTCCCACTGGGACACCGCCCTCGTCTCGGAAGAAGTCGACCGCTTTGCCTTCGGGCAATCGGCCATGTGCCACTATGTGAGCACAGGTCAATCCTTGCCCCCAGGTGTCCCGACGAATACAAACTTCTCCTTCCATTTGTGGATGGAAGAAGGGACGACTACTACCCCCGACCCGGCCGCCCCACCCTTACGTATTTTAAACGAAAAATACACCCAGCTCGGATCTTCCTTGCTGGTGCTAGGATGACTTTTATAACAAAGGAAGGACATAAGGAGGGTCAAACTGAACTGATCAAGTTTTAACCAGACCAGAAACCGAAGGAGGATTCTCCTCGAGTTCGGCACTAGCTAGCCTGGGGCAAGATGGAAGCAACGAATGTAAATCCCCAGCGTCCGTATATTTATTTCCGTATTTTTCAGATTTTTCCTATAATTTTAACACATTTTAAAATATTTTTATTATTACATAACCCTAAACAAATCCTAATTTCTAAACCCAAACCTAACCTACCCGACCCGACCCGCTCACCACCCTCCCCACTTCTTCTTCCTCCCTCGCTCGTTCCTTTCCCGCCATTTTCCCTCCGCGACTCCCTCGCGCACGCCGCGACGATCGCGCCCATGCCCGAACCCCCGCGTCGCCTGCCCTCACCTCACCTCCACCCTCGACCTCGTTCTCTCTCTCTCCCACTCTCATCACGTTCTCCCTCTCCGCTACGAAGAACCCACGCCCGAACCCCCATGTCACCTGCTCTCACCTCACCTCCACCCTCGACCTTGTCTCTCTCTTCTCTCCCTACAAAACCCCTGACGATCACTTATCTCTCTCTCCCCTCGAAAAGAATACTCCCACTCTCCCCAACTACAAACCTCACGACCCACGCGCTCACGCTCGTGTCATCGTCGTCGCCGCCACCGCCTAACCCACGGCGTCGACCTTCTCACCTCTCTCCTATTGCGCAAACCCACGTCGCGACCCCAACCCAAGAAAACCCTACATGCCTGCACCCATCACTGCACCCATCGTCGCCTCAGTCCTCATTGCCGACGCCCTCGTCGTTGTCGACCATCGACTCCTCTCATCTCACTGACCTCCTCGTCTCCCTCTCCCCTTCACCTCCGACGAGACCTACTGCAACTGCAGAGAACCCATCACCCCGACCTCCTGTGACCCTCGCTGCCCTCGTGGTCGGAGCTCCGAAGTCTCCATCGTCACCACCTCCTCTCCCTCATCACCTCGAATGCCTACAAACCTAACTCCACTGCGAGTCCCGACCCGGCACAGCCCCAGTTGTGCCCAAGCTCCACCATCGCCGCACCGAGCTCGAGCCGAGGCCAAACTCGTTGCGTTGTCGTGCCGTGTCGTACCTAGTCCATGCATACAACATGCCGTGCCATTCATCACCGTCGCTGCTGTCGTGTCACCGATCTTCGCCGTCGTCAGGCAAGTTCAAAAACTTGTTACATGCTATAGTGTATTCATTTCAGTTGCGAATCAAACGTTATTGTAAGTGTTCGATGTAAACCGTAATCAGAAAACCCTCTTAAAATGAAGGAAATTAAGCACAATAGATTACCCTAGTGATAACGAATACTGTGTTGAGAGTTGGCTCGAAAATACGGACTTTAACCCCGTGAAATGTCATCCCCATTTAGATCCGTTGAATCTGAAAATTTCCGTGCTTGAATTTTGTGGAAATTATAATAAATTGGTTACACACCGGAATGTTACGTTCAAGGGCCCATATATAATCCGACTCGACAAAATAGAACCCCATATAAGTTATGATCCGTTTCTATTTTATAACGGTTACGGAAATAGGTCGGGAGTGCGGCACTGGACTGCAGTCCAGAGTAGCACTGCTTAACAACACTTGATTAGAAATGCTTTTATGTCTCTGTGTGAAAATGATATTATAAGGAATCCTATACCGTAGCGAATATAAATCTATTATCTAACTATTGGAAGCAGTTTCGTTCGTTTTTACGATCGTTTACTATTTTAATCGCGTTTTAAAACCATCAGTGCATACTGCAGTCCCAAGCAGGGACAGAACGTATATACGATATTAGATAGTGCATAACTTACAGCATACAGAGGATTTTGTCGATCCGTTTGATGAGTTGGAAACCTAACTGGTAAAACTAAATATTATCCAACTGTAGTGTTACCTAATTATGATCCCAACAGGGTAAAAACTGTGTTACGAAATAGACTTTCAGTTCAGGAACTGAACTTCCAGCAGGGGACACTTAAAATGAAACGACTGTAATTTGCGAACCCGAAATCCGATTGACTTGAAACCAATTTCGTTGAACTTCTGACTGAGTTTACTTATTACCGATTTTGTATTATTTTACCTAATTCTGAACGTATGATTTAATACGATTTATATAAGTTCATAAGACGCATAATGACTAGTTTTGCATACAAATTGTTTAGCGGCATGAGTCACATTTTTACCCGACTGCAATACTTCTAGTGATAGTGGGTGTCCTTATAAATTTTTCAGCGAATAGTGCATTGTCGAACGTGAATAGTATCGGTTTATATGTGTCGAGTACGCCAGTAAAAGTGAACGATTCGTGACAGTGAACAATACAGTGAATAGTGAATAAAGCAGTGTTATTGATGCGTACCTGTTCACAACTAGCCATACTCATAGATAGTGAAACCTGGGGAAAAAAGGAAAAATCGAAGTGGAAAGGAACTTGTATTTAGCGAGGTCAGTGATTTAGAGGATGATCATTCGAACAACGACTCTTATATATTAGGTTTGGGCCTAGCGTTCCGGCTAACAGGGTTATGTCCCGGGCAACAGTGGGCCGTAGTCTCGGGTACGTACGAGACCCTCGTTAAACATGATCATTCATTTCTACGACTCGATTTCAAAAATGACTTAGAGAACGATAGGGACACAGATCATGCATTGTATTGATTAATGGCATACCAATTACCTGCATTTATTGTCTCCGCCAATTTTTTTTACTTTATTTCCTTGCTTCGTTGTTATTATTATAATGTTGCTATTGTGTCACCCTGACGACCTGAGTATGCATGCTCAGAATTTGAAGAGGACCGTATTTAGGAATCAGATCTACCCTTCGAGCTCGCAGAGATCTAGACGGTCGTGCATTCAGTACTTTACCGCTTTCCATAAATCAACCTTGTATTTGCACTTGGTTAGTAGTTTCTTTTCTTTCGTTCGGTTGTAACTTGTGAACAATGAAAGTTGGTGTAATAAACTAGTGATGTGGTTCCTTTACTTCTGTATTGTGTTTACTGATTACCATGTAATGTTAGAAACCGAAGTACGACTACGGTAGGATTATTCCATGACCGTAGGAGCATGGCTGGTCTAGTCGCCCCCGTATTCCGTATTTTGGGAAGCGGGGCGTGACAACGAAGCACCCCACAAAGCTCGGTTGGGAAGGACAGACGCATTCCTGTCCGGAACGCTTCCAAATACATGGCAATCTCCTTGCCCTGCACTTGCTCTGCCCGCTCACCCTCTCTAGCTAAACGGATGGAATAGCTAGAAGGGGTGTGGAATCGAGTCCGAATTTCGAAAAGCTCGTTCAGACTCTTCAAGACGGAGGGCGCATCGCGGGTGTTCCCGATGCACACCTTAGGGGCCCTTGTTGCCGCCCGACGGTGAGTGACAAGGACAACCCTGACTCTAGGCAGGGAGCCGACACAGAAGACGTAGCAGAAGAGGAACCCTCTTGGCTATCTGAAGCCGAAGAGGAGAAAGATCCGCTGGACTCGGCCCCAGCAACCGGAGCATCATCGTCCGACTCTACCCTTATTACCTCTACAGACTCCTCGAATGAAGACATCTAACCTGATTCAAAGGAAGGTACTCATCGAGGAAAAATCAACAGGGGATCCGATCTAAGAGGTGAAGCGCCGGGCAATTTTCAACAATGAAAGAGAATTAGAGAAAAGTGTCGGCCCTAGGATGGTCCCCTCCTATTTATACACCCCAAAAGAGAACATCCTACGGCCCAGATTGATTCCCGCCAAAACGAAACGTCGCGCCCAGCGGGGCTCCACGTGGCGATCGGCCATTGGGGACGTCTCTTTAACTGCAGGAGTCAGAGACAGCCTATTGCTTCCGCCAACCAACATCCGACACGTGGCCCGCACCCCAACTGACGAATCGACTGAAACGGCTCCCCCTCTTTAAAGCGCAATCATTTCACTGATCCGCTGACGCCATCGGCGATACGCGTGAAAATTCAGGCGCGCGACGAGACGACACGTGGGCCCAAAGATCGAAACGACGCAACCGCCAAACGCCATGTCGTTCCCGGGCGATCCACATTATGATTCTCGGCACCAAACTGAGCAGAAGAAAAACCGAGCAGGCCACTCTCGACCTGACCCGTGAATAGGTCGGAACGAGAGTGAGGGGGGCTAATGATGATACTCACAAGTGGTATTTCCTTGGATTACGACACGTGGCGGATGACGTGTCCCGAAGGGTACATAAGTGGAATAAATGAGTTGCATTAGAGGCATTCCTCGTGATCTCGTCTCTAAGGTCCGTATCCGACCTTTCTGGAGACCTCCCTAAGTACTACCAACAGCTCGTCTCCGAGCTTTCTCAGTCTCCTTGCTCGTCTCCAAGCTATTTGACATGTCGAGCTTCCTCGGCCTCCCGGCTCCGTCTCCGAGTTCCTGACATGCCGAGCTTCCTCGGTCTCCCGGCTCGTCTCCGAGTTCCTGACATGTCGAGCTTCTTCGGTCTCCCAACTTGTCTCCGAGCTCCTGACATGCCGAGCTTCCTCGGCCTCCCGCTCGTTTCCAAGCTCCTGACGGACCGAGCTTCCTCGGTTTCCCCGATCAATCAAGAGCGCGGAGCCCATGCACCCCCGCAATGGCTCCGCGTATATCGCCAGGGCGAGATATCCGCCTCCCCACGTTCCAGGTCCCACGCTGGTGCATCCCCCATTAATGGGCGTATCCCACCATTAAATGTGAGGATAACGCAAGAGCGTAACAGACGGCGATGATCTCGCGCCTGCTTACTCCACGCGACCACTATATAAGCCCCTCTTTCAAACGACTCAGGTAAGACGAACTCATTTCCAATACGCCGTTACTATACATCTATTTCTCGGCACTAATTTGATCGCCGGAGGGTCCTACGGTGGTCACCCACCCCGGGACTTCCTTTCCAGATAGCTCGGCGTCAACGCCAACTCATTGATATCCACACGCTCAACAACTTCCAACCAAATCTCAACCGTCAAAAACCGCCATCACAGGATCGACGGAGGACAACATCCGAAGGAGATCACAGGCTCCATTAACAATCCATGTACATTAATATAACTTGATGGTAAAATCAGTTCATCTATCTATAATATGCTAGTGTTTTGCACGTGCGATGCACGTATCCCGCTGTTCTAACTAAATCAAATTCTTATCCCGACTAAAAATCTTAAATTTCTAATATCCTGAAAAATAAAAATAAAAGAAGATTGCATACAATCGGAAAAAAAAATTTAAAGTCAAAAATTAAAAATTATTTAATATTTGTAAGATGTGAATTTTTTTTAGCCGTTTAATTCAACACTCTTAAAAGCAAGTTGAGCTTCTCCTTTTCTCCGTCATATCTAAAGTAATTGCTCATCATAACTAATCCCGGTTGCTGACTTTCTAAGCATGAAAATAAAGAAAAAAGATAAATAATTTTTAAAGATTTAAAAAATCAAAAGACCAAAACTAAAAGGAGACGATTTAAAATATTAATAAATAAAAGCTAAGAAGATTTAAAAAGATTTATGTTTAATTTCTAATATATTCAAAAATAAAAATATGGAAAGATTTACAATCACTTGCTACTATTTTTAAGTCTGAAAAATTTAATAGATTTTTAAGAATTGAAAATCCAGAAATATAAACTAAAAAATTTACAGCTATTTGAAAAATATAAAAATAAAAAAGATCTGCAAACTATGGAATTGTTTTATTAATTTACATTCTGTTAAATTATATATTAAAAGTAAACTAAGAATTAAGGATTATTTTTTTATTAAAAAATACCTCAACATAATAAATAATTAGGTGAATTGATTCTTCTAAATTTATGATTTCTTATATATGTCATGCAATGCTGTAATAATTACATTTTAAGTTAAAATAGAGGTACTTGATATGCTACGAATTAACTTGGAGCTTATAATATAAATATGATATGTATATGTAACATGATTATTTATTACAGAATTAGATTACATCCTTCCACGTGAACAGCACATGCAAAACCCCAGTATCCTAAAGATGAAAAGTCGTTCTTAAATGATAATTGAATTTTGTGATGTGGGGATGCAGTTATTTTAGCAAATTGGGGGATATATTAGAAAATTCCGGTTTCTAATTGTTTTATTAATTGTTGTGTGTGAATGACAAATAGAATTTGTATAACCGTTCTCTCTAAATTAATTAAATAAACTTTAAAAATACAATTTATTACAAAGGTTACCCAACTTGAGTCGGTTGGAAATATACCGATAATAGATGTAATCCTTGAATTCCTACTATATATCCTATGACAAACCCTGTAAAATAAAATTAAAAAAACAAACTTCTAAAATTAAGGCATATTCAAATTGTTGTTTCAAAATTGACATGGAAATTAGATATTCAAAAGGGTGTTCATGCAAAGTAGTCTAATGTAAAATTGTTCTGCCTTGTTCTTTGTTTTTGTTACTTAACATACAATCGACTCCTTCCTAGTTGGCGCATAGATAAGATCAAAAGTGATGGGACAAACTTTTTAAAAGCCATTAAATTATTGTAACTTGATTTAAGATTGTGGTCTTGCAAATTCATATTAAACTTTTTTTGTGTTTTGAACTGTCCCATAAGCACAATACACCCATACACAATACACCCACTCACACAGCATACAAAAACACTCAACACACACCCTTAAGAGACCTATGAATTTGCTTTTAAAACGTTAAATTGTAGGCACTTCCTCTTCTAGGGATCGAACCCGCACTCTCTCAGGGTAAATGTCATACCAACTGACCCATCACTCATTGATAATTCATATCAATTTACTCTAAATCCTGGCTCTAAAATTTTGATGTTGTAACAAAGGATGATCACACATTTGAGCTTTGTCTCTTCAATGTCGAATGGCATATATGGTGGCTTAAAGAACATAATCAAGCAGGATTTGATTGGACCAGACACACATGAAAAATGATTAGGCTACATAGAAAAACCATCCATGTACCTAGATAGAAAGATTATTTCATGCGATGCAATGATGATGCTATCTTGAAGAACTGCTCCTAAACAGTGCTGTGCTGATTCTCCATTCTAAATTTAGTATTTAGATTGTATGGCCTTGCACAAGGCTGTAACTGGAGCTGCAGAAATCGTTACAGCTGTAGTTAATCTGAGTTAAAAGTAACAAAAGAAAACATAGCTTCAACATCAAAATCACAGGAAAATTGATACAACAAAAATAAGAAGTCAAAAGCAATATGAACAACAATAAGCAGCATTATCCCATTCAAGATTTCTGTTTCTTTTCTTTTTTTTCTTTCCTCCCTCAAAATAGAGCAGGGCCGTGAGCAGAGAAGCCTGTAAAATAATTTGGCTGCTCTGCAAAAGAGCCAGCATTGAATGATAAACACACAAACAAGATATTAAAAAAAAAAATCAACCTCGGAATACTCACGCTACGAAATAATGCATCTTTTTTTTAATAACTGATGCCAGACCTCTTGCTCGACAACAAGTTTTACCAATTACTCTTCTATTGTGGCACTTGCAAGTCTGCAGATACAACGAATCAGTCTTTGCCAGAAATCCATCAGTAAAAACCATCCATGAATAAAATCTAGGAAATTTGCAAATGAAAATAAATATGTACCCCGTCAATGGCGCTAGCATGAGAGACCACACGATAAACATTTCATTGCTGATATACTGATTCTATCATATTAACATACCATAGGTTCTTTCTTTAACTAATAGATTGTTGACAGATTAACATGCGCAGTCCTATTCATTTCAGAGCGACATGACCATATGATGCATGCATCCACTCTCATGTCATAAAATTGTTCAGATTTTCAGATTCTGTATTTGCAACCAGTCGGATGAAGGCATAAAAATGGTGAATTTAAAGTGCAGTATATAAATCATTTGATGTATCATTTTATATCAATTTCTCTTGTAATAATCTCAGCCATCAAACTGGCCAACATACGGTACAAAAGCTAATGCTTTATGTATTCCTGAAAAGAACCAGAAGCAAAAAGTTAATAAGAAATAAATGGTATACGCGACTGAAATTTTATGACTCAGAGACAGTTAAGCCAATCACTTATCAAGCACGGAACTGAAGATTGGGCACATGTTTAAAGCATTAAGACAGAAGGAATGAGCTTCTAATATAATCAGTCACAGTTAAATGAGAAGAAACAAGGAAAACTTCACCTAGTATTAACAGCTTTCTATCAGAATAACCATAAACTATCCATTTGTGGACTACTACTCCAAAGTAACACAGCTTTCTACCAGAATAACCATAAACTATCCATTTGTGGACTACTACTCCAAAGTAACAAACCTGTCAACTGCCACTAAAAGAAATTAAAATGGCATATGATAAGATTTCCCCGACTAGAAGATCCTTCTCTTCGCTGAATTACATTAATGATAACTTCAATGATGAGAACTAGATCCATGAGGATAAAGGAATCCATGGAGCACAAAGATGCTACTGCTGCTGATTATTTAAGGAAAATATGATGCCAGGGTAAGATTCAAGACTGGCAAAACAATTTACGATAGTCTGCACTGACTATGAAGCATAAACACTTGCAATAGGGTGTGTATGTCCCAAGCATAAACACTTACACGGGACACATTGTACATGTGCCTGCATACACAGTATATGTGTCGTATGTGTGTGCTGTGTAGGGTATACGTCACTATTCTCTAGTAAAATAACAGGTTGTAATTTATCTATTTGGGTCAGACTTGGCTTGTGTATATATATGCGTTCATGTTATTCCCTCGCTCATATATATAGTTGATAAGTAGATATCACTAAATTAGGACTCAGTGCATTATACTACTAAGCATTTTTTTGGTAATTATGATACATTTCTCTCTCTTTATTTGTCCATCTTTGGCGAATATACCTACTAATGCTGTACTAAATTGGACGAATTTCTTATCCTATGTCACAATTGTATTGCTTTATGCCTCTATGATGGTAGAATGTTAAGTGCCCACTTAGCCTACATTTTTTATTTTTTATTTTAGTTGTAAATTTTTATAAATTAACAGGTTATGGACCTACAGTAATAGTTATGTATTGATATTCTTTCTTTTTTTTTGGTTCTTACATAATTGTATGTCAATATGTGTGTTTAATGCCATGTCCCCATCGCCTATCTTTTAGGAGTTGAACATGTCGTGTATTCGCTTTTGTGATTCGTAGCAGTGTCCAGTGTCCGTGTTCCTGTGTATTTAAAAGCGGTTTCGGTGACCGTTAGGCGGACGAGGCACAAGACTATTCATTTCACTTAAGTGGCCGAATTGCGCGGTTTTGGCACTTAAGAAGGTTGGACAGCAGACTAGGGGCGGGTTGGGCAGCCTAGGTGGTTTTGTATTCTGCTTTAATGGTACTCAGACTGTCAATTGATTTAAAACTCTGTTGAGTAACTAATTTGTATGGGTGTTGCAAATGTTATTGCAAGATTGGATTAGTAAATGGTGTCATTTGCTGCTATAAAGAAGGCATGGAAACTTTTTTCTTTATGAAAAATCTGAAATTGGAGAGGATAACAACAGGTTTCAGCAAACAATCCACACTGCTTAGGCGAAATGTATTCATTAAAGTTCCATTTTTATATGCAAGTGTCTCATACCCTCATTTAAAAGCTAAAATTCCTAGGCAGAATAGCTCATTTAAAGTCTGAGAATTCCTAGCAAACCAGTCATTTGGCATAACCCAGTTTAATATTCTCATGAATATTGATTTCTGATGGCAATATATTTCAAAACTTAATATGATTGGGATGCCCTCCATAGTGTAGTGGGAATGTAATGAATTAAACTTTAATATCATCATACATGGGAAATGAAATTAAGGACATTACTACATTAGAAGAATCTATATTCACCAAGAATCAAAGTATTTGATAGATGTATGATACACATGCATATGCATCTGATACAAATGCAACAAAGGAGAAAAATATGCTCCGCGATGACATGACATAAAAATTATACCAAAATGTTATGTTATATTATATTTTCTAAAAGGGGTTTTTACCGCTAGCCCCCTATACTTCAATATTTTTCTCTGCCCCCGGGTAGTTAGTATAAAATAAGCTTTGGGGGTAATATATGTCCCCTCCCAATGTGTTGCCGTTAATTCCTAACGGTGTTAACAGCTAAAAAGAAGCTCTTTTGTCAATTGAGGGGGGTAATAGGAGTAACTTGTAAGTTTAGAGGGGCTATAGGTAAATAGTAACTATAGGGGGCAGAGAAAAATAATGAAGTATAGGAGGGGCTAGCGGGAAAATACCCTTTCTAAAAACATTCAAATTATATCACAAATGGTAGTGCAAGATACCAGGAACCTAATACATTTGCGCCAATCTAAAAGATGTGATGCATGGGTATCATATTCATACAAGAATGTTGCATTCCATGTACCAAACACAACCTCAAAATCAACATAACCCTGTGAACATGAATGCAGATAAAGAAAGAAAAGGTAATTGGATCATTAAATTAAAAATATCAACGCAGCAATTGAAAAGAGAGTATTTTCATTGTTTCGCAGAAAAATCGATCTGAAATCCATTTGATGTCCCCCGAAGATATATTAATTGATTGACCGTGTCAAAAAATATTAGCATATTAACATATTTGATATCCTAAGCCAGATTATAGCACAAAACTTTATATGGTCATAGTTAAGGTAGCTGCCCAGATCAATTAAGGCATGTAATTAGAGTAACTTCCCTGAAAGTATGAGGTCTACTGTCACATGTGAGGAGCCAGCTAAACTTTATTAGTTACCAAGCTATCTACCATACATGAGAAGCTACATGCCTTCCATTATAAGATTTAAATACTGCATGAAACATTCTTGCTAACTTGCACCAAACAGAAAGAAAATTTAAGAATTTACAAAAAATATCATGCCATAACATACCACAATTTTGAACCAATAAGAGAATTATAAATGAAAACAAATACAAACTTACCAGCTCGAAAATAGTATTCTGACTGATTTTTTGCCTCAAGTTCGCTGATCACCAACTCCAGTATGCATCAAGCTCTGATATTCACGCTCCAGTCAATTTTAATAACACAAAACTTGATATGACTGAAATAAGATATTGTTGAACTGATCGCTGCTAATTAAATAAGTATTACACAGTTGAGTTGAAGGGCCTCATCTCAGTAATTCAATCAAGAAATAAAGAAAATTAGCCTCTTCTGGTGCAATAGTTGAATATTAATAATGAAATGACAATATAAAATATGCTATAAAGGTCAACAAAACCTACTAAACTTGCAAAGTTTCAATTCAGTAAATCATGATGTTACAGCTACCAAATTATGCATAGTAAAACTTTGAGTCTACAAATCGACTCCTAATATATTTCACAGTTTTAATTAAGATGTGAATCTATATCATTTTGACTCTGCAACAAATATATATATATATAACAACCCTGTTAATGTTTATCCAGAGAGAGAAAGGGTAAAATGCCAATTTTTCCCTCATACATCCCTTCCGTCTTGAAAGGGATACGAAATCCTTAAAACTTTTGCATTTAACACTCATTAACCCAGAGATCATGTTGTTGATGAGACTAGAAAAGGATAAAGAATGAAACATGATACTCATTAGTTGGTTATTTTAGTTGTACATGGAGGCTGATGATGGGTATATGGGAAAGAATGAGTATTTGAAGGGGAGATGAAAAACTCTCAAGACCAAAAGTAAAGAAAGAGGAACATGGGAGGGAGAGCGCTTGTGTTTATTAATTGTCAAAGGGATAGGAAGGCATCGGGAAAATGTGAAGTGCGAGGGTGAAGAGAAGGTAAAAAAGGGAAATTGTCCGTTCATTTTCGGACTAAACTCCAAGTTAAGGAACCTTCTGGCATACATTTTAATCGGAGGGCTAATGGCTCTATATCTTTGGCCCAACTTAGATGATAAGACGTTCGATTTAAAATTATTACGATTTCTAGTGTTAATTCAAGAAAGATATTTTTTATTTTGTTTTTATTTTTATTTTATTTTATTTTTTGGATGGGGGTGGGGGGGTGGGGAGGTGTCAATATAGAAGAACAAGTAATGGTATCTATGGTTTTAAGATCAGAAAATTGGGTTCTTGAAGTCAGGGTTTTTTTGTACCGGTTCATTGGATGCTGCACTAGACAATATATCGTGGATATGGGTCAGCTGATGATCTTATCCGGCATCCAATATACTTCATGAATGCATAAAATTTCTAAGTTTGCAATTGTAATGTCCGGATTTCATTTATCATATATATCGTTATAAGTTACATGCGAAAGTAATAAAAAATTGTTTGATAAGGGGGAAAAATTCCAACCAGACAATCTTATAGCATGATGATACATTGTACATGTGATCGATGGATGGTTACCTAAATTGGTTCCCAAGCATCCATGGAAGCAATTGATGTAGTTTACCATGGAGATAGTGCAATATAAACATTCAGAAAGTTTGAGTTATACCAAGTAGTAGTTGCTAAGCAAATCTTCCGTTTCTACCTCATCATTCACTACGATGGCATAATCCTAAGTGGTTCTCTATGTGATTTCAATGAGATTTATAAATCGCTATGAATAAGCTATATTCTCAATACAACTATGTTACAAATATGATTGAAATATAAATAGATTGGAAATTACAGCTATGGTGTATGCAATACAGCTATGCTACATCATATCGTACAATAAAAAGTTATATACCAGACAATATACCAGGTGATGCCTAGCAGAAGTTTACATTATCAAGATGTATGAATGATATTATTATCGATATCGCCAAAGTGAGTATACAAACACGGTTTATTGTTCATATCAGATGATATTCGTACAATGATGATATCCAATACAAAATATGCTCTTATATCGTTGCTAGAATATTCTCTACCATCGATGAAGCTGATATATATATATTTTTAAATCCAAACTTCTATCCACAAAACCGCTTAGGCCCTGTTTGGATGCAGAGTTAGGAAAACCATGGTTTATTTTCAGTGGAAGTAGAAGGTATGCAAACCGTAGTTTGCAAGCCCCAAACTCCAAAAATGGAATTTAGATAACTTAGATTACTTTAGAGCTGAGATAACTAGAGTTATCTCAACTTTAGAGCACAGATAATTGTAGTTATCTCAACTCCAAAATGATTGCCAAACATGGTAAAGTTAGCATTTTGGACTTAAATTTTCTAACTTTACGAAACTCCAGTTTAGAAAACTTTCCATTTCCAAACAGGGCCTTATATTTTCTATCAAATCTAAAGGTAACAAGTTAAAAATGTGACAATAGCATACAAATACTACAAAATTAATTCGAACAAAATAATTCAAGCGGTCTTACCAACACCAAAAACGGCAGTTGCATCCGTTGAAGCACATTGATCTCCATGCTCTAATCCTGATCAAACTCCTCACATCAAATCTCACGATAGCAAGAATGAAGCCAAAAAAGATGCAAGATTTCTACACTAAACCAACCGAAATTCTACATTCATAAAGGAAAGTCCAACTCTAAGTTTCAACAACATCAGATTCTAACCCCACAATAAAGTTACACAAACAACCACCTCCTATAACCCTACAACCCACATTCTGTTTCCACCACCTAAGCCCCACTCCGGAACCTATGGAAACTGGATGTTGATCCCATCATCTTTCAAAAACGGAAGGTTATGAAGATTCCCAAGCATGTCATTCGTCGCATCAAGATCAATTATCATATCTATATTATCCTCGTCCCCAACTCCCTTCGCCGCCTCATTAATGTTAATTCCTCTGGCCTCCTCTTCCTCCTTCTCCTCGCCCGCGTCATTACCCTTCAGGGCTTCCTCCTCCACCAAATTCCCAGCATTCCCAACTTGATGCCCGAAAACCCTATTCTTAATCCCACTCATCACCTTCTTCCTCGCCGTCGTCTTCTTCTTCCCACCCGTTGAGACAATCGGTCCACGCTCGGGCTCGGGCTCGGGCCCGGGCCCGCTCCCGCCACCATTCGCGGGCGGCGAGGGGTTCTGCTGAGTCCCACCCCCACCTCCGCTCCCCGGCGTCACCTCCACGAACGGCTTCCACTCCGAGCTCCCGGGATTGGCGAACCCCAACGGGAAGAACCCCCAGGTAGCGTAGTACATATCCGTCCCCGGCACGATCGAGGGCTGGGTCTGCAGCTCCACGGCACTGAAACCCTTGCCGCAGGTCTGGCATTTGAGGGTCTTGCCGAGGTAGGTGCGGGAGTAGAGGTGGACGTGGCAGCAGGAGGAGCAGAGGGTCCAGAAGCCGGGCTCATCGGAGGCGGAGGAGGAGGAGAACAAGTTCTCGGAGATTTTGATCTCGGCGTCGAAAAGGGAGCGCTTTGAGGGGTCGGAGAGGACGTTGAAGGCGTCGGCAACGAGGCGGAAGGCGGCGTCGGCGCCGGGGAGGCGGTTGCGTTCTGGGTGGAGGAGGAGGGAGAGGCGGCGGTGGTGGCGCCTGAGGAGGTCGAGGTCGAAGCTAGGGTTAGGGTTTGGGGGTGGGAGCTGGAGGATCTGGTACCAGTCGAGGTGGTTGTTGATGCGGTTGTGGGTGGCGAGGAGGACGTCGGCGACGGCGAGGATCTGGTCGGCGCGGTCGTCGGAGACGCTGGGGTCGGCGGCGATGGCGAGGTCGGCGAACCGCTTGGCTCCGACGAGGTCGCGGGCCGCGAGGAGCTTGGCGGCGATCTCTAGGTTGCGCTCCGCTCGGTTCGGGGCTTGGGTCGGATCCATTTTGGGCTTTTTTTGCTTTTGCTTTTTTGAATGAGAGAGAAAGAAAAGAAAGAGAGAGGAGAGGGTGGTATTAAAACAAGCAAGTGAAGGGGTCAAGCTCAAAAGAGTGTGGTCGTTCGAGGAGCAGCATAGGTTTACTGACAACTGGACACTGTGTAAGCACTATGGGTTTGTTTCCTTTCCTAGAGAATTTTTTTTTTTGGGAAAATTCTTAATTTGATGAGAGATTAGGGATTTAAATTTTAGCAAAGATAAAATTTATCTATAGTTTGATTTTTTTTTAAATGAAAGAATTATTTAATTTTAATTTTAATTTACCGCTAATGTTGAAACAGAAGCCATAACGATCTTAAGTATAAAGTTCTCAAATGGATTTTGATTTAATTTAGGAAGACTATAAGAGATTTTTAAGAAAGATAGTTTTTCAGTTTTTGATATAGATATGTTCGATATACTTTTCTAAAAGATCATCAATATCATGCCTACAAACCATGATACGAAGCCTTAATTTTCTAATTCACACTCTCTCTCCAGTTTGGATACTCGTTGATACTGAATTTTCAGGAGTTAATTAATAGTATGTATCATCCATGAGATTAGTGGTAATACTCGCAATGTGGCATGCAGAACAGCATGAATACTGTGTTTAAATTATTCATGTAGCAATCGTGCAAACTATGGTAGATGCCAATCATGACGGTAGAGTAACAGTCAAAAAAAACGAAGTGAATCCATACTGTATATATCAACACTTTCAAGTAGCTAATCCTTCCTGATGATGCTCGATATCGGTGATCTTCCAGATCAGGACACGTGGCAGATGACGTGTCCCAGGGCTCACAAAAAAGGACCTACAGTGGCCGACCAGACCACTCATGTACCCGTCCTACGAGCAAACGCTGGCTCACCTCCGAGCCTCCAGCACAATTGGCCTTCTCGGCCCCACAGCTCGTTTCCGAGCTCTCACAGGCCTGAGCCTCCTCGGCCCTCCCAGCTCGCCTCCGGGCTCGAGCAGAACCAAAAAACCTCGGCTCTCTCGCTCCTCCGCGAGCTCTCCCGCCGAGGTCATCTTCTTCGGTCTCATCGGCCGATCAACAGCACCGCTTGCAGGCGTAACCACCATCCCGCGAATCTCGCCATGCGCGAAATCTCCGCCGGCCACATCCCACGTTCCACGCCACCACGATCCCCCATTAACGAGCCTGTCTCGCCATTAATGGGAGGTCTCGCTCATCACGCGGGCGTGACGTCGGGAGCGTAACGGCCGGCGTGATTCTCGCGCCTGCCTCGCCTTCTGCCACCGCTATATAAACTCCTCCTTCAGACGGTTCAGGCAAGCCATTTTTTACTCCACTAAGCCGTTACTCTGCTCGGATCTCTAGTCTAACTTGACCGTTGGAGGGTCCTCGGTGGTACAACCATCCCGGGACTTCCTTTCAGGTAGCTCGGCAACCACAACCTCAAACCCATTGAGATCCACACGCTTCAGGAGCGACAGCCTCCAGATCCAATCTCAGCCATCCATCGCCACCATCAGCAGATCAACGGAAGGTAACATCTTGGCGCGATCCAGGCCGCCTCAGCCGGCGCCGTCTGTGGGAAATCCTTGATTCCACAAAAACAAAAGTTCGCTTTCCTATCTCAACCCAATGGCGAGCGATCATCACGACGATCCAAGCACCAGCCGCCGCCTCCCCCTCAACGGAGGCGCGGACGAACCCCCTCCGTCGAATGCCATCAACGTCCTCGCCGGCCACATAGACCGACTCACGTCTGTTGTGGAGGCGCCGATCCGTGTCCAAGCGGCGGGCCAAGATCACCAAGTCGCCGCTCCCCCGCTTCGAGGCCAGGACCCCTACAGGGGAAGAGAAGACTTCGTCCGCGTCAGCACTGCCGACCGCCGCTTCATCATTTCCGGCAACCGCGGTTTTCTCGGCCCGACGCACTCGGAAACCCGGTGGGCACCGCTAAGTTTGGCTCCAAGTTCTTACGCTAGAGAGTTTCGTCCCGAGTCTCGTCGCACCCCTGTCCCTCCCGAGGCGGTGGCGGTCAGCTCGCCTGTTTACAGGCACGACCGGCACCCCCTCTCTCGACGGGGTCGCACACACGAGACTCTTCACGGCAGCTCAAAAACAACCCCACCAGGGGGCGCAAGGAACCTCACTAAAGGGAACCAAGGCTCGTCGAGAATCTTGGTTATAACGGCCGGGGGTATGTCGGGTACATACGAGACTCAGCACCCTGCGCCAGCCGCGGAGGCCGACAGCCGACCGACGAAGAGGTCAAGGGAGACCGAGCCGATCACTTTTGACAATGGGGACTTTCACGGCATATCCTTGTCCCATAACGACCCCCTGGTGATTACGGCTCGAGTCCATCAATACGAGGTGCACAAGATCCTGGTCGACTCGGGAAGCTCGGCCGACATTCTCTTCCATGACTGCTTCCTGCGCATGGGGCTCGCCTCGGCAGACCTGAGGCCGACCTCCCACGTCCTCTCAGGATTCACCAACCACTCCATCCCAGCGGAAGGGGTAATCACCCTACAGTTCAACATCGGGGAGGCCAGCCGTACGCGGACACTGCCGGTGGAATTTATCGTAACCAGAATCCCATCGGCCTACAACATCCTCCTCGGCCGCCCCACGCCGAACTCCCTCCGGGCCCAGATATCGACCTATCACTTGGCGATGAAGTTCCCTCTCGACCAGGGCAGGATAGGTCGGGTCTATAGAGACGAGCAAATTGCAAAGGTTTGCTTTACAGCAACATCTTCATTGGAGAGACCGATCGACGATGTCGAAGGTGAGGGTGACATCAGGGGTTCTCTAGACACTCGAGACGAGCAAACAGAGGTCCGAGGGACCCCGGTGGAGCCTCTGACAGAGGTCCCCCTCGTAGAAGGGGACGACGAAAAACTCGTTCAAATCGGGTCACTTCTGACAGGAACTCGGTGAGATGACTTGGTCCACTTCCTTAAAAAGAGGCGACCGAGCAGCTTCACTGCTTGGTTCATCCTTGGCAGACCTCCCACGGCCCCTCCAGCGCCAAGGATCGAAGCCCTCACGAAGAGGCAGCCTTGCAGCTACCCTGCTCGACTATCCCTGGCTGGTAGCTTCCCTACCCCACAATGCCAGGGATCTAAGCCCTCAAAAAGAGGCAACCGAGCAGCTTCACTGCTTGGTTCATCCTTAGCAGGCCTCCCACGGCCCCTCCAGCGCCAAGGATCGAAGCCCTCATAAAGAGGCAGCCCTGCAGCTACCCTGCTCGGCTATCCCTGGCTGGTAGCTTCCCTACCCACAACGCCAGGGATCCAAGCCCTCAAAAAGAGGAAACCGAGCAGCTTCATTACTTGGTTCATCCTTGGCAGGCCTCCCACGGCCCCTCCAGCGCCAAGGATCGAAGCCCTCACGAAGAGGCAGCCCTGCAGCTACCCTGCTCGGTTATCCCTGGCTGGTAGCTTCCCTACCCCACAACGCCAGGGATCTAAGCCCTCACCAAGAGACAGCCCAGCAACTACCCTGCTCGGCTATCCCTGGCAGGTAGCTCGCCTACCCCACAACGCCAGGGATCAAAGCCCTCACCAAGAGACAGCCCAGCAGCTATCCTGCTCGGCTATCCCTGGCTGGTAACTCCCCTACCACACAATGCCAGGGATAAAAGCCCTCGCCAAGAGGCACCGGGCAGCAACCCTGTTCGGCCATCCATAAGGACAAAAAGCCCTCGCCAAGAGGCACCGGGCAATAACCCTGCTCGGCCATCCTTAGTAGGCCACTTACGGCCCTTCCCGCGCTATGAATGAAAAGCCCTCGCAAGAGGCAACCGAACCCGCCCTTATTCGGTTATCCCTGGCTGGTAGCTCCCTACCCCAACAAACCAGGGATCAAAGTCCTCACAGAGACAACCGGACCCGCCCTTGTTAGGTTATCCCTGGATGGTAGCTCCCTACCAAACCAGGGGTCAAAGCCCTCTCCAAGAGGCACCGGGCAGTAACCCTGCTCGGCCCGTCCTTAAGGATCAAAACCCTCGCAAGAGGCAACCATGCCCGCCCTTGCTCGGTTATCCTTGGCTGGTAGCTCCCTACCCCAACAAACCATGGATCAAAGCCCTCGCCAAAAGGCACCGGGCAGCTGCCCTGCTCGGCCATCCTTAGTAGGCCACTCACGGCCCCTCCCGCGCTAAGGATCAAAGCCCTCGCCAAGAGGCACCGAGCAGCTGCCCTACTCGGCCATCCTTAGTAGGCCACTAACGGCCCCTCCACGCTAAGGATCAAAGCCCTCACAAGAGGCAACCGGGCCCGCCCTTGCTCGGTTATCCCTGACCGGTAGCCCCTATCCCAACAGACCAGATATCAAAGCCCTCGCCAAGAGGCACCGGGCAGCTACCCTGCTCGGCCATCCTTAGTAAGCCACTCACGGCCCCTCCCGCGCTAAGGATCAAAGCCCTCGCCAAAAGGCACCGAGCAGCTACCCTGCTCGGCCATCCTTAGTAGGCCACTAACGGCCCCTCTGCGCTAAGAATCAAAGCTCTCACAAGAGGCAACCGGGCCCACCCTTGTTCGGTTATCCCTGGCTGGTAGCTCCCTACCGCAACAAATCAGGGATCAAAGCCCTCGCCAAGAGGCACCGAGCAACTACCCCACTCGGCACCATCCTTAGTTGGCCAGTTACGGCCCCTCCAACAACTAAGAATCAATGCCTTTGCCATGAGGCACCGAGCAGCTGCCCTGCTCGGCGCCATCCTTAGTAAGCCACTCACGGCCCCTCCAACAACTAAGGAACATGAACTCAACAAGAGGCATAAGGTCTATTAACATCTTAGCGATCTCCACTTCGACTTCGGGGCCATGGAGATACTGTCTTCCCGCCGGTCCTCGCACACTCGGCAAGTGATCAGATTCAAGTCGATGAGTAATCGCTACACGAGGAACATGCCTAACATAAAAGCAGTACTGTGCGAATACAAGTGTCTACCAACAAAAGGAAGTACAAGCACAAACACTACTGCGAAAACAAAAAAAAAATCTTTATTCACAAAGTCAAAGCTTTTACAAGGGTACTGTGGGCTCCCCAGCCTTACAAAAATGCCCGAAGGCCTACAAAATACCCGAGGCAACAAAAAGAAGAAAAAAGCATGAAGATGTCACGCCCCGCTTCCCAAAATACAGAATACGAGGGGTTGACAAGGCCAGCCATGCTCCTACGGTCAAGAAAACATCCTACCATAGTCACACTTCAGCTTCTAGCTTTACGTGGTAATCAGTAATCAATGCACGGGTAATGAGAAATGCAGTCACTAAATTAAACAGATACAAAAACTAACCAGATGGAGATCAAGGAAAGATAGCGCCGAGTCGCTGATCTAGATGTCCACAATATCTTCGAGGTACGTCAGGTCCTGATCCAAGCTAAATCCACTTCTCACTCTGAGCATGCATACTCAGGTTGTCAGAGCGACACAAAAGCAATAAATAGAAATACAAATATAAACATGTGCAATGAGGATGAGCATGAAACAGTAAGCATGGAGTAATGACATGAGCATGAAGGAGCTAGTACAGGTAAACAGTAAGGCAGGTATATTGAATCAGTAATCAATGCATGTCACTAAATCTATCAGTCTCTAAGTCTCACTATCCAAGTCGCTAAGCCTATCGTCAGTCCAAGTGTGAGAGGCAACCACTCGTGAGTATCCCCCACCCAAGGATAGGGCCCCAGGGGTAAGGGAACACGGGCCCGAGTCGCTCGATAATAATCAGTAATATCACCTATATGACTCCCAGAATCGCTGTACATGCCGGCAATGGGACTCCCGAGATTCCGTTGAACTCACACTCAAACTACCCCATACCCCGTAGTCTACATCAAATACCAACCATGAATCCAAATACTAGTCGGTCCATGACAAGTCTACGCGAGAACTGGAGACAGGATCTCCATCAAGCATGTCTCGACCGGTACTCGAGATAAATGGACAGCGTTTGACGCCTTACCTATGACACTAATATAAGTGCTTCCATAACCGTCCCATTCCAGTTATAGTTATACTCATATATGCCCCATAGACATCGACAATGCAATACATCAACCGGGTCCGCTGATTGTGTACAAGTACGTGTCGCTTTCATTACTCAATCACACTTTAACACTACGTACTTGCCACAATCAAAACACTAATATCTAACACTGGGTAATATACACAATCACTAGGTTACCAATGTATATGGCATCTACATGATATGATAAGAATGCAATAATTACGATATGAATAAATATCATCAGCTAGTGTCCTACCACTTGCGTAATTCACTATAAATCATACATGCAGAATTAAGCAAAACAAAGCAAAAGGGGTATGCAGTATGTTTAATTATCTATCCTTCAAAATTGGTTTCGCGCCAATCGGGTTTCAGGTTTACTAGTTGTGGCCATTTCAATTTAAATATTCACTGCTGGAAATCCGGTTTCAGAATTGGAAGTCCGTTTCGTAACACATTTTACTCCCAGTTGGGATATTAATTATGTAGGGTTCCTAGGCACCCTAATGAGGTCTCACAAGGCATCAACCATGCCAATTTCAAAATTTACGGTGCCGAGAAACCCTAAACTACGGATCGTTGGCTAGATGTCTAGGCGAAAAACAAACTAGTTAACACTTAACTACATGAATACGGAAATACAACCTTTGTAGATCCGGTCCTCCACCTCCACGGCTCCGTGATGAAGTGCTCTCCGCTGTCCAAATGCAATTCCGGGCTCTAGCGTCGGCTTCATCGGAGAAGAAGCGGGCTAGGTCATCGACGACGTGCCGAAGATGATCTACGTCGAGGCATCGCTAGATCAAGCTCCAACTTCACCAAGTCTAGAAAACTTGTGAAGGAAACACACTCTACTACTTGGCAAGAGGTAGAGGATGAAGAAATAGGAAGTGGGTTCACTTTTGAATTGGATTTCTCACTCATTTTCATCAATCACCATTGATGAAGTGAAGCTTTCTTCATTGAAGATGAAGAAGAAGAAGAAGATAATATTATGATAAGTTATTATTAAAAGGATAAATGAATGAATACTTATCATAACCAAACCCTAGTTAAGTGTAGAGAATAGACCATGGTTTGTTTAAATGGTTAGGGTTAAGAATGAAGACAAGAATGGTGACTAAGTCAAAGCTTCATGAATCTTCAACAAACAAACAAACAAAGCCACCATTCTTTCTTTATCTTTTCCAAAACAAATAAATAAATAAATAAATAAATAAATAAGATAATCAAAACCCTAATCATTAACATAACCAAGGTTTAATCTTTACACTTAACCAAGTTAACATGTATCATCAAACATGATACAGACATTTGCACAAAAAGTATATCACATATACAACTTGTACAACCAAGTGAGAAAATCCTTTTAAAGTGAACCAATACTAGTTAATGCAAAGTAATATATCAAATATATAATTATACATTAAATCATTAAATCAACACTTGATTCAATGATCCGGTCATGTCGAACATAACCGACTAGTATACAATGTATCGACTTATCGAATCAACGCTTGAATCGATAACTAGGTTATATCGCATACAACCATTCGATACATTCATCCCGAGAATAGAATACGGTATCACATACACGCATTATTCTCGGTCCCGCACATATCCCATATGCGCTCCTATTTCGTTTTGCTTGAGCCAGGAAACCTCTGTGTAGGACTCTAAAGACTCGTCAATACGCCGGTAGCAGATGATGATCATATCAAGCACCCACAAGCCGCAAGCGGTCTGCTAAACGTAACGGCCACCCGGGTATTGAGCGATCAGAAGATCGACGAGCAAGCCCGCTCACACTCCAGTGAATCCAACCAGCAACACTACCGTACAGTCCGGTCTCGTCGTCTGATATGTCGCATATCTCGCCTAGGGGTGGTAAACGTCAGACCCCAATAGCTCGATAAGTCGTGTCGATATGAGGTCTATAACAATTCGAGAAACTACTGGTAACACTTACCAGTAAATCTCAGCAACCCTGGCCAGGGATTTCCTGTTATAGCCAATCGAACACAGCGCAGCATCAACTCCCTATACCGGGAGAGACGAATCCCCTCCTATCGCTCATTGCCTCCATGTGATTCGGGACTGTACCCAAAAACCACCGTTTTGCACGCCCTCTTGGACGTGGTAAGATGGAAATCAAAGCACAGTGGGAACCACACAAGACTCTATGACGATCTCGGGTCAACAGACTACTCTGTACCAGTGTCACCAGAGAACTGCCATCTGACGTGAGGTATAATACCATCTGGGAGTTCTCGGCGAGTCCGTCCAGTGTACCCAGTCTCCACTGAGCACCCGTATATCATCTCTGATGTCAAACACCAATGGATATGGGATCATCCATCGCCCATCTGTATGGGTCGAGAAGGTGTACGCTAGTCTACTCTGGTATATCGATGCCCCGTCTCGATACACCCACGACTAGGGACTTTGAAGGATGTACTTATGGACTACCATGTCCCCACTAGTATGATCCGCATCACAGTCCAGGTAGTCAAGTACACATCCTAAGGGCTTTACCAACATGTAACAGAGAGACAATCAGTGTACACGTTAAGGTAAAGATCAACCAGATAGCATACTATCATGTTGAGCAAGAAAGTCCTCCCTATATATGTCCAAGCATCCACTACAATATACATCCTATGTATAGTAATGGCCTCTAGGGCATACATATAACTAACAATCTCCCACTTGCACTAGGGCCATCTGTAGCAGTGGTTGTAGTATCTCATACTCAACCATCCCATAAAAGTCTCTCTCTGGGAACATGCCTTTGTGAGTGGATCCGCTGTGTTGTCCTCTGAGTCTGCTCTCCTAACCCCGATCTCCTTGGAGATCAACCACCTCCATGATCAGGTGATACTGCCTTAGAATATGTCTGGATCACTGATGGGACGGGCGTTCCTTGGCATAAGCCATAACTCCATTGTCACACAATGGGAGGAACATAGTTCATCTCATGAACCAATATACACCCAAACAGCCTCTTTGGTAGCATCTTAAGTAGCGATGTATCCTGCCTTTATCGTCTAGTATGCCACGGTATCTAGCTTGGAACTCTTCCAACATACCGTCCCTTTACTGAGGGTAAAGACAATGCCTGTGACTGACATTCAGTCGTCTTTATCACTCTGGAACCTTTCCAGTGATTTTCCCCAGAATCGTTTGATATCATCTCACTACAACTAGTGAGAATCCTAACATCCAATTAAATCTATCTCATAGATCCAAAACTTAGGATTTAGGAGGTATCATTTTGATCCTACACGGAGAATCTTTGTGATAAACGGAGATTGATCGAGCGTAGCATAAGAAACTCCTTTCTTATCAAGAGCATGACATCCACGTACTCTACGAGGATCATCACCATACTCCCTACTACCTTTTTGTATATACAAGGTTCATCTACCATTTTGATAATGTCAAACTCTTTGACTATTTCATCAAAACAGATGTTCCAACTCCGCGATGCCTGCTTTATCCTATAAAGCATCTTGCACACGTTTCCGCTGCTCCGACTGTCTACGAGGCCCTCTGGCTGTGTACTTATAGACGCCCTCTTCTAAAACATCATTTAGAAAAGATGTCATGACACCCAACCACCAGATATCGTAGTCATGGTATGTAGCCGTGGCAAGTAGGATCTGGATGGACTTAAGCATAGCCACTGGAAAAAGGTTTCATCATTATCCACGCCTGGTCAATGACGAAAAGCTTTAACAAGTCTAGCTTTGAAAGTCTCAACTTTTCCAAGTACACCAAGTAATCTTCTCAAGATGTACTTGCTCCTGATAGAGATTTAACCCTTCAGATATAGCATCCAAAGTCCATACTTTGTTGGTGTACATGGATTCCATCTCAGATCGCTAAGCATCCAGCCATTCTTACAGAGTCTTAGTCCTGATGGCCAGCTCGAAGCTAGTTGGGTCATCATCTCATGATGCAATCCTCGCTCCCACTGTCATAGAGAAACCGAAGTATCTCTCAGGTGTGTGAGGAACCCTACTAGATCGGCGGAGAGGCTGAGGTTCGTTGGTAACTATTGAATCCTTTGGTTTTATCAAATCATCAGCTGCAATTTGTATAGCTGGAACATTTCCAGTTCTACATAACTGACCTTGCCTCGAGCTTGTCCGGATTTTGCTTTTCAGACATAGGCCGGACAACCCCAAATCTTAACTAGCTTAAGACATGGGCTCTTCCCATACCATATCTCATATGGAGTGGTAGGCTGTGATCTGATTCGAACCCTATTCAATTGGTATGCAGCTTCTCAAGTGCACAACTCCCAAAAGGAAATAGGTAACTCAGTAGTACTCATCATAGAGCACACCTTATCATATAGGGTGTGATTGCTCCGCCACGATATACCATCGTGCTATGGTGTATCGGAGGAGTAATGCTGAGAGAGAATCTCATTCTCCTTTAGAAAAGTCCAGAAATTCCGTGCTCAAGTATTCTCCTCCTTGATCACATCAAAGGACATAATACTTGTACCCGTAATTTGGTTCTCTACTTCTAAATCATATTCTGTGAATATCTCAAAAGGTTCGGACTTGTGTTTCAACAGGAACATAGGTCTGAATCTCGAAAGATCATCAGAGAATGTAATAAAGTACAGGGAACCGGTCTTGGCATATGTAGACAGGGGACCTTACATACATCATCATGTATCAGTCCCAAGAGTTCACTAACTCTTTCTCTGTTTTCAATAAACAGAGCTGGTGTCATTATATCTTTGTGACATGACTGGCAAGTTTCACAAGATGTAGATTCAAACTGATTTAAATATGCATCTACATGTAACTTCAGCTAGTCGAGTCGCATTGATATGACCTAGTCTACAATGCCTCAAGAAGGATTCGTTCATTTCTGAACTCTTCCTCTTTTGTGTGTTCTGTATACTAAGAACTGTAGTTTGATTTAGAACATCAATGCTTTTAGATAACGTGCCTGAACCGATCAACTTTTGATATAGGAAATGTTCAAAACATTATCCAACAATACAAAATTTTATCATTTCTTTACTAATAAAGAGATAGATATGATTTTGTATATCAGGTTCGGTATCTAATAACATTCGTTCAGAATCAATGTATTTGTAATACAGGGTGACAGTGACCAACAGACTTGGCTGCAACTCTTGCCCCGTTTTCTGCCTCATGAAACTTATCACCCGTTCTCAGTTCTTTACCTATCTGTGGCCCATGTAACATATTACATATGCGGGATCCTGATCCGGTATCATATACCCAGGACGTAAAGGACACTGAGAAACAGTTCTATAGAATGAACACACCCGAAGATGATGCATCAACATGCATTCTCTTCGTTTGGGCAGCACGGGAAATCTGGTATTCCCCAATTTCCTGCTCTGTCTTATAACTATTATAAGTTGGAGCGGGACCAACGTTCCCCAGCTCAGTATAACAAGCGGGTTCGGTCAATATTCCGTATTATTATCTTGATTAAGGCGTGACATGGTCGCTACCAGGAGAGAGAGAGAAGAAAACACTCAGCGTGCGCTCTTTCAAGAATAGATTGGTTATTATTTTATCTAATCAGGATGGCTCCCACTGCTTTTTATCAAATCTTCCTTCAAACCCAAAAAGGAAAGACTAGCCGGGATTAATTACACACTACAAGTTCGTCAATCTTTCAGCCAGGCCATGTCGGTACTTTGAGGGAGGTCCCCCGTGCTTTCGCACGAACCTAATTAATGTAAACCTCGTTTTCCCAGAGGCGTAACCTCGTTAACAACTTTCTAGACACCTACTTGATCGGCTAATTGTAATGTATAAAACTCTCCCAGGAGTAACTCTTACTCGCAGCGGGTATCGGGATCCAACTATCTCATAGAAGGTATGCAATCTCATTGCAAATTTCAACACTTGAAATTCCCGATAATATTTTGCCCCGAACGATCTATGACCTTGACAAGGTCAACAAACCATAGACCGCAAGTCAAGTTCAACCCGTCATTTCTTGATTGAATCAAACCCACCCGCACGACCCTTGATAAGGTCAACAAGGCCGCACGACTACCCTAACCCAATCTGCATCATATGCATAAGCAGATAAATACTGGTTAGCTACCGCACACTGCGCCTTGACAAGGTCAACAAGCGCAGCACGAATACTAAACAGGATTTATCTGAAATGACGGAGGGCTACGACAGGTTTTTCTGAAAACCTATTGCGTAATGAACTTGATATCGTTGTAGAATCAAATGATTTTAAAATGGAGTGTTTTTGAGGCTTTTCTAGTTTTGCTAAAGGAGTCACTCCCGATGAAGGGATCGTCGGTCCTTTCCTCGTCGAATGAGGTGCGGGATATATCATATATATCACTGTGCAAAGCAAAAACACTTAAAAGCTATCAAAAGACAAACCGAGTGTGTAGCATCTGCCAGTTATTGCTAAAGGAGTCACTCCCGGTGAAGGGATCTCGGTCCTTTCCTTATCGAATAAGGTGCAGGATATATCGTATATACCGCTGTGCAAAGCAAGAACTGTAGCTACCTGTTTATTTTGAAATTCGATTCTACAACATCTTAGGTTTCTTTTATTTCATTAATCATATTAATGAAGTCCCATAATTTAAGTACCTAAACATCACAGATAAATACGACGTACACTTATGCCATCCGCATTCGCCTCGATGTCCCCTCGTGCACCGTTAGGTTAGGTAACTAACGGCAGAGCGGGGCAGGGCTAGCACGGGTGTAAAACATAAGTAACGTCTATATAATATATCATATATACTATATACTGTATCTATCACAGAACACCACATGATCACATCACAGATATCGCAGCAGAAGAATCATATGAAATATTGGATATACTAGGACGTCCGTGTTTTCAATACGAGCCAGTATAAAACACGGATTCCACGGTCGTGATGAATAGCCAAACCCACACCCCTAGACCCCTACGAGAGCGGCAAGCAACCCTACCAATTCTGGAGTTAGGAGACCCGGACTCGACTCCTCGAGTTGGTCTCCCACTGGACTCCAGAACCCGGTTACTTGTGTTCTCCTCCTTGGGTCTATCCTAGTGCGGAAAAGTAAATAATATACAAACGGTGACATCTTCCGCAACCTGGAAGCGCCCCAATAAAAGAATATTACATACAAGTTTTTACATGAATGAAAATGAAAAACACTCATCTCACATAAAAAACCCCCGGCTATTCAAAGACGACGATCCAATATAACATATCCAGCAACACATAACATCACATGTCATCAACGTAAGTAAATATGCGCATCCCAATTGTCGTTGACATATAGCAACGAAACCGGCGATATCACATATTACACTTACGGTCACAGAAAAGAAAGTGTAAAACTACAACAGTTGGAATCCGCAACCACCTCAGACATCGCATGCCTGACCAAATGAATTACTTAGACATCGCATGCCTAACAATTATAAACCCCGCATTTTAGTCTCAAAATCGAAAACACTTTTCAATATAAAGTCGGGCAATTCAACAAGATTCCCGACATCCTGATCGAATGCTCGTCGCAAACTTTAGTAGGCGGCTGCACCCCCGACGCCGTCGACGAAGTGCACCAAGGCGGAACACCGCTACCGCGAGCACCCGAACGGATGCTTTCGGCGACGGGGTTCTCCTACAGTCACTTAGTCGGGGCTATGGGGTGAGGCTGTCTATTAAGTTTACCCGGCGAGTATCCGCGTACGCTACGTGATTGCGACGGACTTTTGATCACATCAAAATTCCGTGGCAACCGATCAACTGAGACTAAACTGCTATGTTTATAACATTCATTCAGTTATCTCATAACTTCTTGTGAATTCCAATTATTGTATCCCATTCCGGATAAATAGAAAATGTTAAACTTTCCGATCGAACAGTCAAACATCCAAGTTTTCCCGAAACAGATCAACTCTTGAAATAAGTCTAAAAACATTCAGTTCGTGCCTCAGTACCAACGGTCCAGCCGTAGAAGGGTCAAGCCAACGCCTCACATGTAGCACGCCGTACTGCCCCAAACCCTAAGGTTCAAAGGGCAGTTCAAGACGGTCACATAATCGAGTTAAGGTTTGTTGTCTTCTAGAGGGTCCATCGCGTTACTTGCACTACTTAGAACGTCTTTAAACTACGGAAAAATCCAACACTTGGAAATTTCCCGACAGGGGAAAAATTGGGTATTTATATCCGGTCGAACTTTTTAACATATTCTAATATTTATCCGGAAATACACAAAAACGAAGTTTGATAATCCGGTCGAAACACCGAAGCTCTAAAACACCCCAAAAATTCAACTCTTGAATAATTATTAAAAACACCCATAAAACTCAGCTGCAGAAACTATGAATTACTGTGCAGAGGAGGAAGGCTGACGTCATTCTTTAGCCGCGGAACCGCCGCCTAAGCTGGCTTAGGCCGCGGTTCCGCCGCGTATTACACTGTTCATTGAATAAAAATTGCACCGTAATTCTTAGAATTCCCTGCTGAATTTTTTAAGCATTTTTAATAATGAAAAATCCCAGATTTTAGAAAAAGTCCAGAGAGCACTTGGGTTTTAGGGTTTCGGGTTCGTTCGGGTTTCAAATGTCGTCTAGACTTCGCCTAAGGCTCTAGCTAGGCTCTGATACCACTGTAGGGTTCCTAGGCACCCTAATGAGGTCTCACAAGGCATCAACCATGCCAATTTCAAAATTTACGGTGCCGAGAAACCCTAAACTACGGATCGTTGGCTAGATGTCTAGGCGAAAAACAAACTAGTTAACACTTAACTACATGAATACGGAAATACAACCTTTGTAGATCCGGTCCTCCACCTCCACGGCTCCGTGATGAAGTGCTCTCCGCTGTCCAAATGCAATTCCGGGCTCTAGCGTCGGCTTCATCGGAGAAGAAGCGGGCTAGGTCATCGACGACGTGCAGAAGATGATCTACGTCGAGGCATCGCTAGATCAAGCTCCAATTTCACCAAGTCTAGAAAACTTGTGAAGGAAACACACTCTACTACTTGGCAAGAGGTAGAGGATGAAGAAATAGGAAGTGAGTTCACTTTTGAATTGGATTTCTCACTCATTTTCATCAATCACCATTGATGAAGTGAAGCTTTCTTCATTGAAGATGAAGAAGAAGAAGAAGATAATATTATGATAAGTTATTATTAAAAGGATAAATGAATGAATACTTATCATAACCAAACCCTAGTTAAGTGTAGAGAATAGACCATGGTTTGTTTAAATGGTTAGGGTTAAGAATGAAGACAAGAATGGTGACTAAGTCAAAGCTTCATGAATCTTCAACAAACAAACAAACAAAGCCACCATTCTTTCTTTATCTTTTCCAAAACAAATAAATAAATAAATAAATAAATAAGATAATCAAAACCCTAATCATTAACATAACCAAGGTTTAATCTTTACACTTAACCAAGTTAACATGTATCATCAAACATGATACAGACATTTGCACAAAAAGTATATCACATATACAACTTGTACAACCAAGTGAGAAAATCCTTTTAAAGTGAACCAATACTAGTTAATGCAAAGTAATATATCAAATATATAATTATACATTAAATCATTAAATCAACACTTGATTCAATGATCCGGTCATGTCGAACATAACCGACTAGTATACAATGTATCGACTTATCGAATCAACGCTTGAATCGATAACTAGGTTATATCGCATACAACCATTCGATACATTCATCCCGAGAATAGAATACGGTATCACATACACGCATTATTCTCGGTCCCGCACATATCCCATATGCGCTCCTATTTCGTTTTGCTTGAGCCAGGAAACCTCTGTGTAGGACTCTAAAGACTCGTCAATACGCCGGTAGCAGATGATGATCATATCAAGCACCCACAAGCCGCAAGCGGTCTGCTAAACGTAACGGCCACCCGGGTATTGAGCGATCAGAAGATCGACGAGCAAGCCCGCTCACACTCCAGTGAATCCAACCAGCAACACTACCGTACAGTCCGGTCTCGTCGTCTGATATGTCGCATATCTCGCCTAGGGGTGGTAAACGTCAGACCCCAATAGCTCGATAAGTCGTGTCGACATGAGGTCTATAACAATTCGAGAAACTACTGGTAACACTTACCAGTAAATCTCAGCAACCCTGGCCAGGGATTTCCTGTTATAGCCAATCGAACACAGCGCAACATCAACTCCCTATACCGGGAGAGACGAATCCCCTCCTATCGCTCATTGCCTCCATGTGATTCGGGACTGTACCCAAAAACCACCGTTTTGCACGCCCTCTTGGACGTGGTAAGATGGAAATCAAAGCACAGTGGGAACCACACAAGACTCTATGACGATCTCGGGTCAACAGACTACTCTGTACCAGTGTCACCAGAGAACTGCCATCTGACGTGAGGTATAATACCATCTGGGAGTTCTCGGCAAGTCCGTCCAGTGTACCCAGTCTCCACTGAGCACCCGTATATCATCTCTGATGTCAAACACCAATGGATATGGGATCATCCATCGCCCATCTGTATGGGTCGAGAAGGTGTACGCTAGTCTACTCTGGTATATCGATGCCCCGTCTCGATACACCCACGACTAGGGACTTTGAAGGATGTACTTATGGACTACCATGTCCCCACTAGTATGATCCGCATCACAGTCCAGGTAGTCAAGTACACATCCTAAGGGCTTTACCAACATGTAACAGAGAGACAATCAGTGTACACGTTAAGGTAAAGATCAACCAGATAGCATACTATCATGTTGAGCAAGAAAGTCCTCCCTATATATGTCCAAGCATCCACTACAATATACATCATATGTATAGTAATGGCCTCTAGGGCATACATATAACTAACAAATTAGGTGACACTATAGTTGAACAATATTTAGTTTTATCAGTCAGGTTTCCAACGTAATTGGCAGATCAGTAATATCCTATATCAACAAGGAGTTATGGTTAGGTTAAGGTTGATGTGTAAAATCTGTCACTGCAGAATTCAGCTAGACACGTCGACATTATAAAAAGTGTTAAAAATATCATACAGAAAAGGAATCCAGTAAAATCAGTGGGTTAAGAAAGCTAACTCAATTTTATACGTAAATATACAGGGTTACGCACATTCTCGCATTTGAACAAGGATATACATGGATTTAAAAACAAGGGTTAATTGGAAGGACTGCAGTCCAGGATCGTAATTCTCCCCAGTTTTCTCTATCATAAATAGTTCAAATTTAGAAATCAACTATAAATTATTGTAGGTTAATCTGTTAGCCTCGATACAAGCCATGGAACGCTCAAATCCGATTTTTAAAAGATTTATTATGAATTTAACGGTCTAGCATGTTTAGGAAAATCCTGATTTCGCAATGGTTATCGGGGGTAACATTTTATAGGTGAAACGATATTGATTTTCAACCAAATTTCTGTGGTACCTCTATGAACAGTAAAAGAGTATAACGATCACTAGTTCCGCCATTTAAAGTAGGTTTTAGTTCCGGGTTTTGCAGCGAGCAATTAACTCAACATGTTGGGATCTTATGTTATATACCCGAATTCGAGACGATTTCTATATGCATTTCCCTATACCATTATCATTGGGTTCTAACTTAATACCGAACAATTCACATCAGGTTCAAACAACAAAGGTATCGGTATAACTCGAACAATACTCACCACAATTGCATACATATGTATATATGTTATTAGCTTAATTAAACCTTAGACTTAATATGTAATAGCATGTAGCAAGTGATGAGTTCACTTGCCTGGCGATGATTCGACGGCGGTAACACGGCAGCGACGGCAACGGCACAAGCAGCAGCAGCAACTAGGGGTGCTCGGTTATGGAGAGGAGCTTGGCCTCAACACAGTGAAGCTCGGGTTGAAGGAGGATGGGACGATGGCGATAACGATGATTGCGGCGTAGAGAGGAGATGATGATCGGCGGTGGTTCAAGGAGCTCCGGCGAAGGTGGTAGCAAGGGCTCGGCTAGGTAGCAGGGTTGCATGGGTCTGGCCTCGGAGCAGCGGAGAGGTGGAGTTGTCGTGGCAGAGGAGGCAACGCGAGGCTCAGGTGACGCAGGCAGCCAACGGTGGTGATGATGGTGGTGTCGGGGGAGGTCGCACGGTGGTCGAAGGTGGCAGGAGGCCGTGCAGGGGAGCTCGGGCGGTGGTTGGAATAAAGGTGAGGAGGGAGGTCGCTTGGGTGCTTGGTGGCCGGGGTTTACCGTCGACGATGTTGATGGTTCGGGCATCGGTGGTGAGGCGATGGCGATGGATTTTCTTGGGTTGGTTGCGGGGAGATGGGTTGCGGGGCTCGAGCTCGTCGGAATTGGAAGCTCAGTGTTGCTGGCGATGATGGAGATGACTCCGGCGATGGTTTGCAGCGGCGTGGCGGTGCAGGGAGTGGTGACGGCGATGGTGCTCGGCCGGCATGGGGGTGACGGCGACAGAGGAGGTGGGGTTGTCGACGAAGTAGGAAGCTCGGCGATGCACGGGGTCTCGGGCTGCAGGGGGTCTCGTCGTGAGGTAGAGGAGGAGAGGTGTGGGTCAATTGAGGTGTCGATGGTGGAGGCGACATGGGTTGGAGTTGCGGTGGTGTTTGTGGTGTCTTAGGAGTGAGGGGGAGAACGAGAGTGAGAGAGGGAGGAAAGAAAGACGTGAAGAGGAGGGAGCGAAGAGGGTAGAGGGGAGTGTGGAGATGCAGGCGAGGGGGGCGCGGCGGTTGCGAGAAGAGGGGCATGGCTGGGTCGTGGCGAGCGGGCGTGGGAAGCGGGAGCCGTTGAGGAAAACGTGGGCGGGAAAAGAGAACAGGGGAGGAGGAGAAGAAGGAGAGGGAGTGAAGTCGGGTCGGGTTGGGAAAAAGTTGGGCTGGGTGTGGGTTCTTGGGCCGGGAAAAAAAATAAAAGAGAGATAGAGATGGAGTGGGCTGGGCTGAGGAAATGGAAAAATAAAAAGGAAATAGGGTTAGGGTTTGGGTAGGTTTAAAGATTAGGGTTTTAAAATAAATAAAATAATTAGAAATATAAATAAATAAATTTTGTAAGCAACACTTTATAAAAATACGGATATTGGTGTGCGAAAAGAACTGGGTATTACATCATACCACCCTTACAAAGATTTAGACCTCGAAATTTAAAATAAACGATAAGCTATAAAATAATATGCGAAAAGCCACAAAATCAAACACTAACATATAGTGATTTACTTAAAAGCGGCTAGATAAAAATCCAAGGTGTATATATGTATAAGAAATAACGCATCTAAAAGAACAAGCATAAGTAAGCAAAAGGCATAACCGTCTATAATGATAAACTATATGCACAATACCAGGCAAAATAGAATAACAATAATAAACAATAGTGAAGGATTTGCCGATAGGCCAAAATATTTTAGAATAAATATATCGATCAAACGATTTAAAATACTGAGGAACCCCATATGGTGAAATAAGAAAAATAAAGCAAAATAGTATGTGCGATATATATTTGCGCTATTGAAAATGTGACGAATAGTAAGGTATTCAGAATAAGTAAAACGGAAGTAGTTAATAACACGCAATTTTTTTTTGCTAAACACAGAGTAGCGAAAACTAAATTTCGAATAACGATGTCACTGAATGTAATCATAGTAATAAAGAATAACACTAATAATGTATAGGGGCTAGTCAGGGTAGGGTTACAATGGAGTATGGCCCATTCAAAAGGTCGGAGTGCGATACTTTAATCTGAATATTGAAGAGACTGGGGTCAGGTCAGCACAAGGTGCAAGGGTGAATAGTAATGAATCTCAGAAGGGAAAGAAATGTATTGGGGAGGGAAAACAGTCAATGCATCATGCGAATCAATACTCAAAGGATTAGCGAACTCAGAAACTTTATTGTTATTTTTTTTTCTAGAAGAATTTCAAACAAGGCATACTCGAAAGATAAAAGTGGCCCTAACTATACATAGATTTTTTTGGCCAGAGTATACTCGAAAGATAAAAGTGGCCCTAACTATACATAGATTTTTTTGGCCAGAGGAAACAAAAGATAAATCACATCAGTCGCGGTTATGGAAGTTCAGCATGTTACGGTAAGCTCGCGCGCTAAGATAGGGGCGTCCATTTCCATAGCGCCTCGCAGGGACTGCCACTGGAGGTTCTTCTGCCGCAGGGTCTTCTTCTTCTGGTCCTTCTGTCTCGGCTGGAGCTTCTTCATCGTGGTATGCTTCCATATGATTCACCTCTTCTGGATCTTCTTCCACGGGATTTTCTTCCACTGGATTCTCCTCAGGGTCTTCATCTCCTGGATTTTCTTCTACCGGGTCTTCTTCCTCTATCGGGTCCTTTTCGGGGTCCTCTTCCTCCTCGTCGGAGTCACTGATCATGTCGACGTCTGGGGCTGCGACTCCCTCGTCCTCAGAATCACTGTTGCCGAGAATAACCTGTGGGCCGTCGATCTCGTCATCCGAACTCACCAGCATGCAGTCCAAGGAAACGCAGGACCGAGTGTCCTCATCGATAAGCGGCGCTGCTCCAGGATTGGCCATGGCCTGAAAAAGGAGGGTCATGATCAGATAGTGGAACACACAAAGAAAATAACGAAAGATGTGGAGCATATGGAAAATATATGGTATGCAAGGACTGAAAATCAAAATTTAGAATATTGATGCAATAAGCGGTATAAGGAAAATGAGTGACAAGGGGACGATACATAAATCACAACTCACAATTTTATTGCATTCAAACTAAAAGGTTCAACGGATACAAGATTTTAAACGAAAGGAAACATTTACTAAGGAGTGACAATATTTTTATTGGAAGCAGAAAATGTGATAATTCTTCGTTGATATCTAGACCGCTGCATTCTCGTCAAGCGAGTGGAATCCTGCGCTGGGTCCGTACTATCCTCGAAGTTCGAACTACGAAATAACCGAGTCACTTAGTAGGAGTGGAGAGCGTGGACGAATCTCCTTCTTGCAGCTTCTTCCTTCTAGGGCAACCATTGACAAGATGTTCGTCGGATCCACAAATCAAGCACTGCCCTTTGGCCTGGCGACAGTCCCTCTGGAAGTGTCCTGGCTTCTTGCAATAACCACGATGTTGGGCTCTCCGCTGCTTCGGTTGCTTAGTAACAAATGAGCGCTTCATCTGCATGCCACCTTTTCGTTTATCATCGATTTCCCTACGATTAGGGCCTCCTGCTGGTGCTTGAGCCATTTTCCTTCTTAGTCCTTCAGCTAAGAGATCGTTCGTTCGCTCCTGGGCTTCCTTCAAGCCTTACAGTACACTCAAAATCTTGACGGTCTAATTCTGGGGAGTAGAGTTGGAAGAAGAGTCGTTGGGAGCCATGGTCCTGAAACAACAAATTTGAGGACGATATAAGGTACAAGGAATAAGAATCATAATAAGATATAGAATGGACAACGAAACAAGAATATCGGGTGAGGTGAAACTCAAACGAGCGGAAATCAAATGTAGAACTTCAAGTCACTCAAATAGAGTATAGTATTGTAACTATGCTGCAGTTCATCATTACAATCACATAACTCTACTAAGTCACCCAAAACTCTAGCAGATGGATCAAAATATGCAGCAGAACACACTATGTGAATCAAGATCAAGAATAATAAGTTTACAATCTAAACCGAAGGATGTCTTAGATTGTCAAGCCCTACACGGAAACTGTAATCCCATTCTAAACCTGGCTCTGATACCAACAAAACCATGTCACGCCCCGCTTCCCAAAATACGGAATACGAGGGGTTGACAAGACCAGCCATACTCCTACGGTCAAGAAAACATCTTACCGTAGTCACACTTCGGCTTCTAGTTTTACGTGGTAATCAGTAATCAATGCACAGATAATGAGAAATGCAGTCACTAAATTAAACAGATACAAAAACTAACCAGATGGAGATGAAGGAAAGATAGCGATGAGTCGCTGATCTAGATGTCCACAATATCTTCGAGGTACGTCAGGTCCTGATCCAAGCTAAATCCACTTCTCACTCTGAGCATGCATACTCAGGTCGTCAAAGCGACACAAAAGCAATAAATAGAAACACAAATATAAACACGTGCAATGAGGATGAGCATGAAACAGTAAGCATGGAGTAATGACATGAGCATGAAGGAGCCAGTATAGGTAAACAGTAAGGCAGGTATATTGAATCAGTAATCAATGCATGCCACTAAACCTATCAGTCTCTAAGTCTCACTATCCAGGTCGCTAAGCCTATCGTCAGTCCAAGTGTGAGAGTCAACCACTCGTGAGTATCCCCCATCCAGGGGTAGGGCCCCAGGGGCAAGGGAACACGGGCCCGAGTCGCTCGCTAATAATCAGTAATATCACCCATATAACTCCCAGAATCGTTGTATATACCGGCAATGAGACTCCCGAGATTCCTTTGAACTCACACTCAAACTACCCCATACCCCATGGTCTACATCAAATACCAACCATGAATCCAAATACTAGTCGGTCCATGACAAGTCTACGCGAGAACTGGAGACAGGATCTCCATCAAGCATGTCTCGACCGGTACTCGAGATAAATGGACAGCGTTTGATGCCTTACCTATGACACTAATATAAGTGCTTCCATAACCGTCCCATTCCAGTTATAGTTACACTCATATATACCCCATAGATGTCGACAATGCAATACATCAACCGGGTCCGCTGATTGTGTACAAGTACGTGTCACTTTCATTACTCAATCACACTTTAACACTACGTACTTGCCACAATCAAAACACTAATATCTAACACTGGGTAATATACACAATCACTAGGTTACCAATGTATATGACATCTACATGATATGATGAATGCAATAGTTACGATATGAATAAATATCATCAGCCAGTATCCTACCACTTGAGTAATTCACTATAAATCATACATGCAGAATTAAGCAAAAAAAAGCAAAAGGGGTAAGCAGTATGTTTAATTATCTATCCTTCAAAATTGGTTTCGCACCAATCGGGTTTCAGGTTTACTAGTTGTGGCCATTTCAATTTAAGTGTTCACTGTTGGAAATCCGGTTTCAGAATTGGAAGTCCGTTTCGTAACACATTTTACTCCCAATTAGGATCATAATTAGGCAACACTATAGTTGAACAATATTTAGGGTTATCAGTTAGGTTTCTAACGTAATTATAGGATCAGTAATATCTTATATCAACAGGGAGTTATGGTTAGGTTAAAGTTGATGTGTAAAATATGTCACTGCAGAATTCAGCTAGACACGTCGACATTATAAAAAGTGTTAAAAATATCATACAGAAAAGGAATCCAGTGAAATCAGTGGGGTAAGAAATCCAACTCAATTTTCTATGTAAAGATATAGGGTTCCGCACATTCTTGCATTTGAACAAGGATATACAGGTATTTAAAAACAAGGGTTAATTGGAATTACTGCTCTGGACTGCAGTCCAGGATCGTAATTCTCCCCAGTTTTCTCTATCATAAATAGTTCAAATTTAGAAATAAACTATATATTACTGTAGTTTAATCTGTTAGCTTCGATACAAGCCATGGAACGCTCAAATCCAATTTTTAAAAGATTTATTATGAATTTAACGGTCTAGCATGTTCTGGAAAATCCTGATTTCGCAATGGTTATCGGAGGTAACATTTTATAGGTGAAACGATATTGATTTTCAACCAAATTTCTGTGGTACCTCTATAAACAGTAAAAGGGTTTAACGATCACTAGTTCCGCCATTTAAAGTAGGTTTTAGTTCTGGGTTTTGCAGCGAGCAATTAACTCAACATGTTGGGATCTTATGTTATATACCTGAATTCGAGACAATTTCTATATGCATTTCCCCATACCATTATCATTGGGTTCTAACTTAATACCGAACAATTCACATCAAGTTCAAACAACAAAGGTATCGGTATAACTCGAACAATACTCACTACAATTGCATACATATGTATATATGTTATTAGCTTAATTAAACCTTAGACTTAATATGTAATAGCATGTAGCAAGTGATGAGTTCACTTGCCTGGCGATGATTCGACGGCGGTAACACGGCAGCGACGGCAACGGCACAAGAAGCAACAACAACTAGGGGTGCTCGGCTATGGAGAGGAGCTTGGCCTCAACACAGTGAAGCTCGGGTTGAAGGAGGATGGGACGATGGCGATGACGATGATTGCGGCGTAGAGAGGAGATGATGATCGGCGATGGTTCAAAGAGCTCCGGCGAAGGTGGCAGCAAGGGCTCGGCTAGGTAGCAGGGTTGCCCGGGTCTGGCCTCGGAGCAGTGGAGAGGTAGAGTTGTCGTGGCAGAGTGTAAGTCTACACCAGCGCCCCGGCCGTCTTTCTGAGGCCAAATGCGGAACAAAAAACTTTTTACAGAACTGGCGCTAACGCAAACTTAAAACCCGGATCATTCTATTAACCGTAAACTAGTATTCTGTAATAGGGGGTTTAAATATTATACCAATCGATCCGTGTCCTTCGGTCTTTAACCTCTGCCCCTAACTTGTTTCGGATGCGCCGACGAAGTTCTCTCCTCGATCTCGCTCGATCTCTGATCTCCTCCTCGCCGAAAGTTGCGCCACATCAACGAATCTTTATACGTCTACCACCTCTAAACCGAGGCAACTCGGACATGAAGTTTGCTAGCCGACGTGTCCAAGGTTGTAGTAGAGTAAGTGTAGAATGCTTTGTCTCGAGTCACCCAACGAATCGGGTGTGGGTTAATTGAAGTTTCCATGGGAATGTGAAGAGAAAAATGAGCTTTTGGAATGAACTAAGGAATTTATGCAGATGAAAAATGAATCTCTCTCACACCAAAATGAGGCTCTGCCTAATAATGCTCGGCCAAGCAAAGAGGGGGTGAGCATAAGGAATCCCCAGGTGACCACAAGGAAAAAATATCCACATAAATATCATTTTGTGGACAAAAGAACATAAAGGCAAAAGGTGACTCATGAACCAAACCTTGCCTCACAATAAATGCAACTATGACCCGTTCCCATCCAAATGAACCCCCCCTTTTCCCATTTCGGCCCAAGGCAAATGAATGAGAAAAATGGGCCAAAAAGAATGCACACACACATTAAACATTATAAAATAATGTTTAACCGGGCGGAGAAAAACTGGCAACTTCAAAAAGCGATCCCGTAATAAATTACAGGATAACCCCGCAACTGTATATACATACCCGCATTTGTATTCCGACCGAATACAAATGCAATGAGACAAAATCTACACTGTATAATACTAGGATCCGGCTTAAACCAAAGCCCGCTAGTATTATCCGTCCGAACCATGACACGTGCACAAGTGCACGCGTATGTTCGAATCCTGCCATAAAACCATACGGCCTCTACAACGTTTGGTCCGAACTGGGAAACTTTCTGTGGGGGAGTCTAAAGACTCGTCAATACTCTGGCAGCGGGTATAACCATAAGCCGTCAGTGGTACAAGCTGTACGTAACGGCTACCCATGTACTGAGTGAAAGGGAGTCCGATGAGCGAACTCATCCTGGAACCCTACTGAGCCTATGTGTGACAATATCCGTACAGTCTGGTCCGTTCGTCTATGAGTATCGCATATCGGGCCTAGGGAGCTGGTAAACGTCAGACCCCCAAAAGCGGTATAAGTCGTGTCGGAGTGTAGCCCATAACACCCTGAGATACTACCGGAATACCTACCAGTAAATCTCGCTTGCCATGGCCATGGACTTTGTGTAATGGCCTCCTAAACACAATGCGATCTCACCCCCAATGTTGGGAGAGACGAATCCCCTGCCGATCCGCTCACTGCCTTCACATGGCTCAGGACTGTACCCAACTAAAACATGTTTGCACGACTCCTTTGAGCCGTGGTAGGGTAATAATCAAAGTACAGTGGGAACTCACACGAGACAAATGACGATCTCAGGTCGATAGACTAACCTGTACACATGTCATCTGGGAATTGCTATCTGACGACAGGTTTCAAAAACCAGCTAGCATGTTCCCGGCGAGTCATGTCCGGTGTACTCATAACCCAATGAGCACCTGTATACATCTTAGGTGAACCAACTGACACCAATGGCTTGTGAGACCGGCCACCGCCCCTCGTCGGGGCCTCGACTGTACACACTAGTCTACTCCGGAGTATCGATGCCCTATCTCGAAACTCTCCCGACTAGGGACCACTTTTAAGGATGTGCTTATAGACTACCCAACTTTCACGTATATAATTGCCATCATACTGCTGGTAGTCAAGTAAGAATCCTATGGGCTCTATCAACGTATAATAGTGATATATATAATGTCACCTAAAACAGTACATGATGATAAAGATAAACCAGATAGCATACTATCATCTCGAGTAAGACTGTCCTACCGGTATAGGTCCTCCCTCAATCATTGCAATCACGTGCCTGCGATCCAATAATTGACTTTGAGGGCACTATATCCAACAATCTCCCACTTGCACTTAAGGCTAATTATTGCGATGTCGCATACTCACAGCCCGTGTGATACCGAACACCCAACTCCTCTACCGATCAGTCTCACAAAGCTTGCTTGTAAAACTATTGTGTTCGAGAAATAGCCTCAGTGAGTGGATCCGCTCTGATGTTTCTTTCTATGTCTCTCTTAATTTCAAGTCCGCGGAGAAACCCATCTCCTGAATTGAGCAATACATATCTTAGAATATGTCTGGATATCTGATGGGACCTAGTTCACGAATGAACTTCAAATCCAAACTTCTTAGACAGTATCGTCAACTGAACTTAATCAGTATCCTGCGCCATGCCTCCCTCAGTATCCGCTTGAACCACCTATCCAAATTACTGCCCCTTGTCAGTGGGAAAACTATAACTCTTACGGTCACTCTGTCATCCATGTCACCTTGGAAGCCTGGAATGATAACTGTCTCCCGAAGGAGGCTACCGTTATCAAATCCCTAGAACATCCACTTATGTTTTAAAACTGCCTCCGAACGTTCCTCCACGATTGGATTAATATCAACTTATTGCATCTGGTGCAGAAACAATATCTGGTGTGGTACTTGACATCTCATGATCAACTCAATGCCTAAGCAAGTGATCTGCCAATCATGCGCATCCCTCTCCCCTTTAGTCTGTAAGACACCTTTAGAGAGGGTGGCTCCATCACCTGCTGGTACACCACCATGCCAGGAGTCGTCTATTTTAAATACCTTTAGAATGCTGTCTAAGTACCCAGATTAGGAAACTGCCCTAATCTAGATCTAAAACCATAGATCTAGTAACCAGAATGTCTGATATAATATCCATATCCTATGTGGAGAAACTACTGTGTGACAACCACAGTATAACCGATCGTAGTATAGGAATTTTACTTCCTACTCTGTGTATGTCATCCAAATACCAGAACATCACACCCTACTACTTTTTCAACAGATCCATCCCCTATTCCGATGAAGTCAAAGCCCATGACTATCACATCAAAAATAGATGATCTATCTCCGCTATATCTGCTTTAGTCTATAAATAGACACAAGCTTCTTGTCCACTATGCTTCCGCTGCTCCCACTGACTACGACAACCTTCTGGCAGAATAATATACACATGCACTTCTAAAGCTAGTCTAGAACGATACTATACTCATCCTCCTGCCGGGTCTCATAGTCTGAAACAGCAGTAATGGCAAGTCTGGGTAAACAAGAACCACCCTGTCACCGTCCTTGAGTCTACCGGAGTATCTCTCGGGTGTCTGAGGTTACCCATCATATCTGCGGGGTGGCTAATGGAATGTCAAACCTGATTGAATTTTTAGGTCCTATTAAATTTTCCGTAATCGTTTGCGGTTCTGGAATCTCCTCCAGTTCTACCATACTCCCACTACTGTTTTATGAAAAAATCCATTTTACTAAAACTGTGGCAAGTTAAGAACAATATCACCATTGATCTTCCAGATGGTAGAAAATCAACCCTCGTTAAAGCCAAGGTCAACCCACAAACTGCCATTACAGAAACGTGCCTTGAGTTATCTAGAGTATGGTTTTAAGCATAAGCCGGACAACTCCATATACCTTAACATCGTTAAGATATGATCCATTCTATATACAATATAGAAACAGAGGCACTGATTTAATTGGAACCAGATTCAAATCATGCATATGTCTCCAGTGCATGTCAACTAAATAGAGAGAGGTCGATCAGCATTACTCAACTTAGAAGTGCATCCAATTATGAGTAACCTGAAAGAGAAGCAAGTTCTCTAAACCATTACTATCAACTGAATACCATACACAAGTATCTACATCTTCGATCACCTTGAAAAATCCCGATACTTGCTACACCTGGTTCTCTACTTTATTCTTATACCTATAACTTCTCAAACTTGGACCTTGTATTTCTACGAAACACATGTCTAAAACTAGAGAAGTCACAAGTAAACAGAATATAGTACGAGGACCTACCCCTTTGTCCTAATGGACACTGGACAACATATAATACTTTGTATAAGTCCCCTGAGTTTAATAACTCAAACCCTGTGCGTCGTAGGTTGAAAACTGTACCCAGGCGATTTCCTCAAATATCACCAATTACAACGAATTCCGATATAACGAGGATGATCACCTAATTCCCAATAACTTACTCCCACTCATCACCTGTAAAACCATACAGATGTGAGAATCATACCTGGTAAATACATACCCTGGAGCAAGGACTAATTGGGAAATCAGTTTTCTATTAACAATACACAGTGAAACTGAAACATGAATATGTTTCGAAGGGGTATCCGGGTATTCCTAGTAACGCCTCTTCCATTATCCAAATTCATGACTATAACCGTATATTTCCTTATCATCTCTCCAAATCCCTTTATTTGTCTTTAGTCGTCACCTTCTGTACACCATCGTTAGGCTTAATGGTTTTCTTCCTTCCCTACCGTTCGGTACCAGCCTATGGTTTGGAAGAAGACTATCCAATAAGCATAATAGGTGTACTCTCCTAATCCTAGGAGTACTCACAACCTGAGAGAAGGTGATGATAAAAGACAACTGAATAAATCTTATTCTATTTCTCCCAAACCAGAATCCATCCCCGAAATGGAACAAGTTCCATCGAGTTCGTATATAACCATATGATGGATTATCCAAATAACTGTGGATCTTCGTAGTGATACGGGGTGTTTTGGAGAAATACAAAGGTGAAATAGGAGTGGCGATGAAATACTTTGTTTGGTCGTGAATAGCAGTCGCAATTTACTTTGCCCTCTTTCCAATCCCTCAATATGTCTTTACTTATTATCTTCTGTACACCACCGTTAGGCTAATTGGTTTTATTCATTCCCTACCTTTCGGCACCTGCCTATGGTTTGGAAGAAGACTATCCAATAAGCGTAATAGGTGTACTGTCCCCTAATCCTAGGAGCCCTCATAACCTGAGAGAAGGTAAAAAGAAAAGATAACTGAATAGTCATATTCTATCTTTCCAGAACCAGAATCCATCCTCGAATCTGGAACAAGTTCCTCCGAGTTCGTATATAACCATACGATGGATTAATCCAATGGAAGTGGATGTTCGTAGTAATACGGGGTGTTCTGGAGAAATGTAAAGGGTATAAGAAGGAGTGGCAATGATGTATGCAACTCAGACAATCCAAAAGCCAGTGTTTTAAGAAAGTTCGGTTAACTTGGTTACTGAGTCATAGTCTAGGGTCGGGCCATGGTCGCTGCCAAAGAGAGAAAGAAAAGAAACACTCTGCGTGCACTCTAACCTAGATCAGAATGGTTATCATTTTATCTAATCAGGAAACTTCCCACTGTATCCTCAAATTCTTCTCCAAACCTGAAAGAAGAATTAGTCGGGATCACCCGAGGAGTAAACCAACTCATCAGTGAGAATCGGGATCTAACTATCATCGCATGATAACGTGATGGAATCCACTCACGTTATCACACTCCAGAAGGTATGCGCATGCCTGGCAAGTTTCAGTTTCTTTAGAAACTCCCGATGTGATTTTTACCCCATGCTCTTATGACCTTGACGAAGGTCAACAAATCATAAGTCACATGTCAAGTTCTACCCGTCATTGTCCAGGTTAATTTGAACCCACCCGTACAAGCCTTTGACGAAGGTTAACAAGGCTATACGACTGTCCCAAACCAACGCATCTATCTATGCAACAGAAAGGTAACAAGCAGCTACCATACACTATGCCTTGACGAAGGTCAACAAACATAGCATGAATACTAAGTGTGGTTTTTGGCAACTCATTCTACGGGGAAAGAGCCGAGATCCCTTCACCGGGAGTGACCTCTTTAGCAAAGGTTTTCGCCACTATATATTTGTAAAAGCTATCTGGTTCCTTCAACGATATCAAGTTCATTACGTTAAAGGTTTTTCGCCAAAAACCATTCCAACTGAATACCACGATGCAAACTAAGAAGTAATCGACTATAGTGAAGTTATTACCCTGACGCAAACTTCTGCCTAAGGGGTCACTCCCGGTGAAGGGATCTCGGCCCTTGCCTCGTCGAATGAGGTGCTGGATATTCATAACCGAATACCGCTATGCAAAACAAAAGAGAACGTCCTTGCAATAACAGCTTTCTGAAAAATGTTCCAACAACATCTGTATAGGTCTGTTTTCCTTGCATTGATCTGAATCAATGCAGTCTCATCAATTAATCACACCAATAAAGAACGAAAATAAAATGTATGTATATGCCATCCGCATTCGCCACTGGGTCCCGTCATCACCCGTTAGGTTACTTAACTAACGACAGAGCGGGGACAGGACTAGCGTGGGTGTAAAACATATATAACATCTACTAGTATATATATATCAATATATAATAATCGCTCAAGGCGTGATAAATGCAACATCACATAAAAGTAATAAGTATCACAGAACAATACAGCTATACTGGGATCCCCGGGTTTCATAGAGCCACAAATGAAACCCGACGTTCCCATGGTCGTGTGGATAGCCTGTGCAATGAAAACCTAGACCTCTACGAGTGCGGCAAGTTACCCGCCAAAACCAGAAGCGAGGCAACCCCCTTCAGCATCGTGAATGGACCACCCAGCACTTCACGGAATCCGGTAACTTGAGCACCCCACCTTGGGTCAACCTATACCCCCTACGAGTGCGGCGAATAGCCTGCCAATTCTAGAGTGAGGTCCCCTCCCTCTCAAAGCCATGAGATGCGGACCCATTGCCCTCCAGAACCCGGCTATCCGTGCACCCCACCGCGGGGTAATCCTAGTAAAGAAAAGAAAATATATACAACGGGTACATCGACCTCAGCCCAGTCGTGCCCCAAAAGAATAATATACAAACAGGCAGTGACGGCAGTCCACATGTCGGACGCTCACCCCGCAATATCAAATGTACAAATATATCAAAACTGCACTACCATTGCACACAAGCTATCTACCACGACAAATCCGCAACATCACAGAACAACACAGAACATCAACGTGAATGTCACGTTCGCAAACCCGTCTAAAAGAGCTATAGCAATTAGACAAGATTTACCAATCGAATGACATTCACGGTCACAGATAGTAATGTAATGCACTGCAAAACTTCAAACAATGTTAAAAATATCGACTTTGAAATAACCCCCGAATAGCCCAAACAACTTGATAAAATCCATATCCAAACTGGGCCAAAAAAACAACACCACTGAACCAAAAATACAGAGACCAGAGCACACCAAAAACACCAACCACATTCCTCTTCATACGGCCGACGATGCCGGAATCCCTAGGGTGGGGCTCGGCCAAAAACCGGCGAGGGCGGTTCGTCTTTGGGGTGTGTTCTTGTGTCATCTAGAGTAGTCTTCTGCACATGTTTAAAAATTTTCCTGGAGATATTTTGAAAACAACAGAGAACACTATTTCAGTGGCACCGTTTAGGTTTTGTTCTGGTTTCGATATTTTAATATTGTCTAAACCAACTAGTAGACGGTTAATAGTTTGGCTCTGATACCAGTGTAAGTCTACGCCAGCGCCCCGGCCGTCTTTCCGAGGCCAAATGCGGAACAAAAACTTTTTACAGAACTGGCGCTAACGCAAACTTAAAATCCGGATCGTTCTATTAACCGTAAACTAGTATTCTGTAATATGGGGTTTAAAGATTATACCGATTGATCCGTGTCCTTCGGTCTTTAACCTCTGTTCCTAGCTTGTTGCGGATGCGCCGACGAAGTTCTCTCCTCGATCTCGCTCGATCTCCGATCTCCTCCTCGCCGAAAGTTGCGCCACATCAACGAATCTTTATACGGGCTCCCACCTCTGAACCGAGGCAACTCTGACACGATGTTTGCTAGCCGACGTGTCCAAGGTTGTAGTAGAGTAAGTGTAGAATGCTTTGTCTCGAGTCACCCAACGAATCGGGTGTGGGTTAATTGAAGTTGCCATGGGAATGTGAGGAGAAAAATGAGCTTTTGGAATGAACTAAGGAATTTATGCAGATGAAAAATGAATCTCTCTCACACCAAAATGAGGCTCTGCCTAATAATGCTCGGCCAAGCAAAGAGGGGGTGAGCATAAGGAATCCCTATGTGACTACAAGGAAAAAATATCCACACAAATATCATTTTGTGGACAAAAGAACATAAAGGCAAAAGGTGACTCATGAACCAAACCTTGCCTCACAATAAATGCAACTATGACTCATTCCCATCCAAATGAACCCCCCTTTTCCCATTTCGGCCCAAGGCAAATGAATGAGGAAAATGGGCCAAAAAGAATGCACACACACATTAAACGTTATAAAATAATGTTTAACCGGGCGGAGAAAAACTGGCAAATTCAAAAAGCGATCCCGTAATAAATTACAGAATAACCCCGCAACTGTATATACATACCCGCATTTGTATTCCGACCGAATACAAATGCAATGAGACAAAATCTACACTGTATAATACTAGGATCCGGTTTAAACCAAAGCCCGCTAGTATTATCCGTCCGAACCATGACACGTGCACAAGTGCACGCGTATGTTCGAACCCTGTCATAAAACCATACGGCCTCTACAACGTTTCGCCCTAACTGGGAAACTTTCTGTGGGGGGCTCTAAAGACTCGTCAATACTCTGGCAGTGGGTTTAACTACAAGCCGTCGGTGGTACTAGCTGTACGTAACGGCTGCCCATGTACTGAATGAAAGGGAGTCCGATGAGCGAACTCATCGCTATGTATGACAATATCTGTACAGTCCGGTCCGTTCGTCTATGAGTATCGCATATCGGGCATAGGGAGCTGGTAAACATCAGACCCCCAAAAGCGGTATAAGTCGTGTCGGAGTGTAGCCCAAAACACCCTGAGATACTACCGGAATACCTACCAGTAAATCTCGTTTACCATGGCCATGGACTTTGTGTAATGGCTCTCCTAAACACAGCGCGATCTCACCCCCAAATGTTGGGAGAGACGAATCCTCTGCCGATCCGCTCACTGCCTCCATGTGGCTCGGGACTGTACCCAACTAAAACATGTTTGCACGACTCTTTTGAGCCATGGTAGGGTAATAATCAAAGTACAGTAGGAACTCACATGAGACAAATGACGATCTCAGGTCGATAGACTAGCCTATACACATGTCACATGGGAATTGCTATCTGACGACGGGTTTCAAAAACCAGCCAACATATTCCCGGCGAGTCCTGTCCGGTGTACTCATAACCCAATGAGCACCTGTATACATCTTAGGTGAACCAACTGACACCAATGGCTTGTGAGACCGGCCACCGCCCCTCGTCGGGGTCTCGACTGTACACACTAGTTTACATCGGAGTATCGATGCCTTATCTCGAAACTCCCGCGACTAGGGACAACTTTTAAGGATGTGCTTATAGACTACCCAACTCTCACGTATATGATCGCCATCATACTGCTGGTAGTCAAGAAAGAATCCTATGGGCTCTATCAACGTGTAATAGTGATATATATAATGTCACCTAAAGCAGTACACGATGATAAAGATAAACCAGATAGCATACTATCATCTCGAGTAAGATTGTCCTACCGGTATAGATCTTCCTTCAATCATTGCAATCACGTGCCTGCGATCCAATTATTGACTTTGGGGGCACTATATCCAACACAGAGGAGGCGATGCGAGGCTCAGGTGACGCAGGCAGGCAACAGTGGTGATGATGGTGGTATCGGGGGAGGTCGCATGGTGGTCGGAGGTGGCAGGCGACCGTGGAGGGGAGCTCGGGCGGTGGTTGGAATAAAGGTGAGGAGGGAGTTCGCTTGGGTGCTTGGTGGCCGGGGTTTACCGTCGACAGTGTTGATGGTTCGGGCGTCGGTGGTGAGGCGATGGCGATGGGTTTTCTTGGGTTGGTTGCGGGGAGATGGGTTGCGGGGCTCGAGCTCGTCGGAATTGGAAGCTCAGTGTTGCTGGCGATGATGGAGATGACTCCGGCGATGGTTTGCAGCGGCGTAGCGGTGCAGGGAGTGGTGATGGCGATGGTTCTCGGCCGGCGTGGGAGTGACGGCGACAGAGGAGGTGGGGTTGTCGACGAAGTAGGAAGCTCGGCGATGCACGGGGTCTCGGACTGCAGGGGGTCTCGTTGTGAGGTAGAGGAGGAGAGGCGTGGGTCGAGTGAGATGTCGATGGTGGAGGCGGCGTAGGTTGGAGTTGCGGTGGTGGTTGTGGTGTCTTAGTAGTGAGGGGGAGAACGAGAGTGAGAGAGGGAGGAAAGAAAGACGTGAGGGTAGAGGGGAGTGTGGAGATGCAGGCGAGGGGGTCACGGCGGTTGCGAGAAGAGGGGCGTAGCTGGGTCGTGGAGAGCGGGCGTGGGAAGCGGGAGCCGTTGGGGAAAACGTGGGCGGGAAAAGAGAACGGGGGAGGAGAAGAAGAAGGAGAGGGAGTGAAATCGAGTCGGGTTGGGGAAAAGTTGGGCGGGGTGTGGGTTCTTGGGCCAGGAAAAAAAATAAAAGAGAAATAGAGAGGGAGTGGGCTGGGCTGAGGAAATGGAAAAATAAAAAGGAAATAGGGGTTAGGGTTTGGGTAGGTTTAAAGGTTAGGGTTTTAAAATAAATAAAATAATTAGGAATATAAATAAATAAATTTTGTAAACAACACTTTATAAAAATACGGATATTGGTGTGCGAAAAGAACTGGGTATTACAAAAGACAAGGGGCTTTAGGCCTCAGGGCCTGGCGCAACCTCGGGAAGCCCAACGCCCACCATAGGAGCCTCGTCGTCGCCCTCGTCGGGTATCTCCCCTGGGCCATCCTCCTGCTCGTCATCCCCTCGGGGATATTCGGCTCAGAGCTCTTCGTCAGCGAACTCCGGCATCCGAGCCTTGACGGTGTCGAGGGCCTCGTGCCAGATGGCGGTGGTGGCCGAAACTAGGACGGTGTAGAACTGTTCCGACTTCTGAAAGTTCTCCATTGCCTTCGCCGCTTTGAGGTCGGCTCGCTTCGCCGCCTCTCCCGCAGCCTCCAACTCCTTCCGGAGGGTGCTCACGGACTTCCTCATGGTGCCAACGAGTACCCTGGAGTCCCGAAACTCGACCTCGGCAGCCTGGGCGGCCTCACGGAACCTGGCAACCTCCTTCTTCGAGGACGTCGCCTCCTGCCTCGTGGCCGCCGCCTCCTGCTTCCCGGCCGCCACCTTGCCCTCAAGGGCCGCCTCCAGCTCTCGCTTCGAGCTCTCCCCCAGCGAGGAGAGCTCGCCCACGGCTGCATCGCCGGGGCTATCTCCTCCTCCTCCATCCAGGCGACGATAACGACGTGCTGGAGGACCTGAAGAAATCGAAAGGGGGTCAGAAAGAAAAAGGGGCACCTAATCTCGCAAATGATGAGACGATGTACGAACACTCACCTGCACGACCTCTTGGGCGATGGACGCCATTTGCGCCTTCAGCGTTCCCCCAGGGACCCGGCCCCCGGCCGACCTCTCCATCTCGTGCAGCAAACTGTCAGCGACGGAGAGCCCCGAGGGCACCTCAAAGCGGAGCTCCCCCTTGTCCACCAAGATCGGAGAGGCTGGGGTCTGCAGAACTATTCGGGAGAACTTCTTGAGAGATGACGGCGGAGAGTTCGTCTCCACCTACGAAGCCTGTGCATCCTTTCCCCGGGCCTTTTTTCTGCTCGGCGCCTGGCCGAGCTCCGGGACGCGATCCGCACTCGAGCGCTGGGGGAGCCGGGACCGGCGTCTGACGAGAAGAGCTAGCCCCTCCATCCTTCGACCCTTTATTCGGCTTGCGTATGGCTGCTCGGAGGAGGTCCACGTCCATGGTTTCTGCACAAGACAAGATATAATGGAATCAACGACACAAACAGAAACAAAAACAAATACAGGCCTAACTTACCCACGAACTAGGCGGTGCTGAGCCCGGCCCAACTAAGGGCCCGCTCAGAAAGCGGCACGTTGGCCCGGGGAATAGGCTCCCACCCTGCCACCCTCACCGCGTCGGGGTCATTGGACGGATCTCCCTGCCAGCACCTATCCCTAGACCACTGAATGGGTACGGGCCAGTCCTCACCCTCTGGCTGCCCGACGAAGAAAAACTTCTTCTTCCAATCATGGATGGAAGAAGGTAAGACGACAACTCCTGACCTGGCTATACTCCCCCGTTGCTTCCTAAAGGAGAGGTAAACCCATCCCGGGTCGCCCGCGCGAGTTCCGGGGTGACTTTTGTAAACAAGAGAGGAGGCAAGGATGGACAGACTAAAGGGGATCATCTACAGCTTCAGCCGGACCAGGAACCCAAGGAGAATCCTCCAGGAGTTCGGCACTAGCTGGCCCGGGGCTAACCCAAAGTAATTTAACGCAGCTACAACCTCGGGAGAGAAAGGCAGGCGCATTCCGGCCCAAATGGCTTCCAGGTACAAGGCGATCTCTCTACCCCTCACCTGATATGCCCTCTCTCTTTCTTCGGCAAATCGTAGAGTGTAGCCAGAAGGAATATGGAAACGAGCCCGAGCGGTGACAAGCTCGTCCTCGTATCTCACTGAAGACGACACACCAGGCGCGTCCGCCGCCACCGCTCTGGGAGCCGCCCCAGACGCGCCCCCCCGGGAAGAGGATCTGACCCTAACTTCCCGGAGATGCTCCAACCTAGGGGAAGAATCTCTAGAATCTACCTATACGACATCTACAGACTCCTCAAAACAAGACATCTAATATGATGGGGAGAAGTCCTCGAGAAAAGAAAAACGCAAGATCCGACCTAAAAGGAGAGCGCTGAGCAAACAAGACTCAGAACGAGAAAAATGTGAAGAGAGAGAGAGATCCTGAATCAGGCCTCCTCCTTATTTATGCTACCGGCGTCCTCATCCAGCGGCGACGGTCGACTCCCACCAAAATGATTCAGTGCGCTCGAGTCCTCGACGGCCGCGATCGCCCCACCTGTCGCAAGCGCATTGACGGCGTCCCATCGGACGCCAGAAGCCTGCGGCACGTCACATCAGCCAACCGGCACCCGACACGTGGTCTGTTGCTTCAGCAAAATTACACACGATCCGGCGCACCCTCTTTAATGCAAAGGATCTTGCCCTAATTCACTGGCCTCATCCAGAAAAAACAACCAATTGCCCAGAGACACGCCCGACGATATCTTCAGAAAGGAGCTCACCTCGGGTGATCCGGCGAACCACTCTCGACCCGACCCGTCAACTGGTCGGGACGAGAGTGGGGGGCTAATGATGATGCTCGATATCGGTGATCTCCCAAATCAGGACACTTGGCTGATGACGTGACCCAAGGCTCACAAGAAAGGACCTACAATGGCCGATCAGACCAATCCTGTGCCCGACCTACGAGCAAACGCTGGCTCACCTCCGAGCCCCCAACACAATTGGCCTCGTCGGCCCCACAGCTCGTCTCCGAGTTATCACAGGCCTGATCCACCTCGGCCTTCCCAGCTCGTCTCCGAGCTATCACAGGCCCGAGCCACCTCGGCCCTCCCAGCTCGCCTCCGGGCTCAAGAAGAACCAAGATACCTCGGCTCTCCCGCTCCTCCGCGAGCTCTCCCGCCGAGGTCATCTTCCTCGGTCTCATCGGCCGACCAACAGTACCGCCTGCAGGCGTAACCGCCATCCCGCGAATCTCGCCATACGCGAGATCTCCGCCGGCCACATCCCACGTTCCACACCACTATGATCCCCATTAACGAGTCTGTCTCGCCATTAATGGGAGGTCCCGTTCATCACGCGGGTGTGACGTCGGGAGCGTAACAGCCGGTGTGATTCTCGTGCCTACCCCTGCTGCCATCGCTATATAAACCCCTCCTTCAGTCGGTTCAGGGAAGCCATTTTTTACTCCACTAAGCCATTACTCTGCTCGGATGTTTAGTCTGACTTGACCATCGGAGGGTCCTTGGTGGTACAATCACTCCAGGACTTCCTTGCAAGTAGCTCGGCAATCACAACCTCAAACCCATTGAGATCCATGCGCTTCAGGAGCGACAGCTTCCAGATCCAATCTCAGCCACCCATCGCCGCCATCAGCAGATCAACGGAAGGTAATATCTTGGCGCGATCCAGATCGCGTCACTTCCTAATATTACCGTCATTTTACCCTTATTGTTTTTTCTTCTTTATATATATATATATATATATATATTGTGTTTGTGCATGTGTTGTGCTTTGTTAGGGCTCATGGGCGGATGCACCAAAAAAAATTGTGTCCGCAGGCATGGGAGTCACGTGCATGCGGAGTGCTACAGATGGCAAGCAGAAGGTGGTGGAGCTCTCCAACTGCTTTCAACAAACCTGGCAAATTTGCAAATTCATCTTTCCCCCCCTCAATCTGAGGATCAATTTCTCTACAATTTCTTCAACTTATAAATTTTCCAAATGTTTTGCAGATCGAGGAGGTTGCTATTGTAGTCCTCCCTTGCTTAAAATTGGTATGTTCTTCTCAGATACTTTTATTCATTGTGAGAGTCTTGTGTTTGATGAAATGCTCAGACGACCGTTTGTTTTATTTCTTGTGTTTGATGAAATTACAAGCAAGTTATGTTCTTGACTTGTTTGCATATATACAATGCAAGAGCTCTTTAATTTCGAAATGTTTTGCGATAATTGGTAATATGGGTGTGAAACTTGTCGAAGCACAACCAAATTTTTTTTGGTCAGTGTTAAAGGGGAATGTTTTTGATTTGGTAAAAACAGAAAATCAAATTTAGATGTTAGACAACTGGAATGATTTGCTATCGATAAATGCAATTAAAATTTAGGGTAAATTGTCAAAAAAATCAAGCTCTTTTTTCCGTTGTCAAAAACCCCTTGGCCTCGAAATTATAGTCAAAAACCCCCTAAGAAGTTTTTGGTTGTCAAAAAACCCTTTACATGTGATATCCAGTTGTTTCCTGCTATATCTAGTTTTCTGCGATATCTAAGCAGTAGTTAACGATATCTAAGCAGTTGGCTGTGATACCTAAATTGTTTCCTGTGATATCTAAATAGTTTGTATGAATTGTTTAGATATAGCAAGCAGTCATGTAGATAGTGCAGGAAAAATTTCGAGGGTTTTTATTGACTACCGCTTCAAGAGCGGGGTTTTTGACAACAGAAAAACGTGCTCAGGTTTTTTTTTGACAATTTACCTTAAAATTTATGCTCCGAAGTCAGGACTAGGGAAGTACCACTTCAAATATGTTGCTATTGTAGTTTTTCGCTCTATTCGCTCTTGTTGTTCTGATGCTGGCTTGATAAACGATTTGTTTATGGGCCTGAAAACAGATTAATGGAACTATTGGAAGAAGTTTTTACTACCCTATTTGGGTTTTTAGTTCTCACAACACAACAGATCTTTTATTCGGCATGCGAAAATATTGGCCCCTTGATACATATTTGACGAAGTCGTAAACATAACCACCTTCTGATAAATAAAGATTTAATGATAAAATATGTAATGTGATATTCCTGCTATGAAAGTGAAGTTTAATATTGAGAATGATTTGAAGATACAGGCCACTGCTTATCAAAACGGCGAAACAATCTAGACCTCGTTCAAAAATTCCAGATTGTGATGCGTGCTTCAAAACCATCTAGTCCAAAAAGAAGTCATCACATTCCTTACAGGAATCTTTGACTGCTGCATTTGCACATATTCCAGCTTCATCTTTCCCACAAGTACCAGGAGGCAAAGGTAATTTTAGCATTGCTGATTAAACTAATTCCTTCCTACTTAGTCTTATAACCATTACAACGGTATTAATATGATTCATGTATATTGCATGCTATGATGCTACATCTATACTGCTATGATGCAAAACCTTAGGGTTTGTAATTTACTACAAGAAATGTCTTCACATGTGATGCTCTGATCTCCTTCGGATGTTGTCCTCCGTTGATCTGTCGCGAACGTCGGTGAAGAGTTGAGATTGATGTTGAAGGTTATTTCCTTGGACGAGTGGATCTCAATGGGTTGATTTTGAGGTGAAGCTGAGCTACCTGCAAAGAAGTCCTGGGGTGGTTGTACCACCGTGGACCCTCCGACAATCAAGTTAGCCGAGGAATTTGAGCAGAGTAGCGGCTTGTTGGATTGAAATTGCCTTACCTGAGTCGTCTGAGAGAGGGTTTTTTATAGTGGTCGCTTGGAGCGAGATGGCACGAGATCTTCGCCGTCGGTTACGCCCCTGACGTTACGCCTGCGTGAATGACGGGATCCCTTATTAATGACGAGATACGCTCGTTAATGGGGTATACGACGGCGCGGAACGCGGGACATTGGGTGGCGGATATCTCACTTCTAGCGAGATACGCGGAGCCGTGGCGGAGGCGCTTGGGCTTTGCGTTCTTGGTTGATCGGTAGAACCGGGGAGGCTTAGCTCGGCGGGAGTCTCGAAGACGAGCGGGAGGCCGAGGCAGCTCGGTTCTGTGATAGCTCGGAGGCGAGCTGGGAGGGCTGAGGAAGCTCAGCGTGCAGGATGACTCGAAGGCGAACCGATGGTTATTTGTAAGGCGAGCATAGGAGTGTTCTGAGAGGTTATCGAAGGTCGGGTCAATCCTCGGGGCAAAGGCCCGGGGAATGCCTTCAATGTATCGTGTTTGCTCCTGTCTTATGAGCCCGGGACACATCATCTACCACTTGTCGTGATCTGGGGAATTCCCACTTATGAGTATCATCAACATGCATCCCAATGATCGTCAACATTCCATTTAAATGCCTTGTAGCATTTTTGACAAAAAAATCTATTAATGAGAGAAAATCTGTGTGTTCTTTTTTCATTCAAGTTTTGTAACGTGCAATAAGAAGATTTTTTAGGAACTTATTTGTATTATTCATTTGGCATATATTCCCTTGTAAGGTATATAATTAAAAATATTGTCAGTATAATTTTCATAAAATTAATTGAATCCAACACAATTTTTTGTTAAACTTGAAGGCCACAATTGGAAAACCCTCATGCTACTTTATACTTGTTTATGAAACCTCACTCTTTTTATTTTGTTGTGTCTGAGAAAGATTCTAAATTAAGTATTTTGATTTATGTGGGTAAACCTTGAGCCTCTTTGGGATTCTTCTTATCCTTGATGCAGTAATTGTGATATCAGCGGACACACCAATTGTCGATGCCATTAAAATTTTGTCGGAACAAAATATAATGTCTGCTCCTGTGAGAAAAGCAGAGGCAATTAACATTACAGATTGGAGGGAAAAATATATCGGTATTATTGATTACTCTGCTATCATTTTGTGGGTTCTGGAGAACACAGAACTTGCATCTGTTGCTGTAAGAGCAGGATCAGCAGCAGCTGCTGGAGTCGGAGCTGGTGCCCTCGGTGCTCTTGGAGTTGGAGCTGCGGCATTGGGCGCAGCAGGTCCATTTTTTTGGTTTCCTTTTGTCACGAAATATTATTTAAAAATTCCAAACGTGAAATGCCACAATCTTCTCCTCAAAAAGACTGCAAGGCCTATCTCAATAAAAAACCCTACTAACGATAAATATAAAATCTCTATCCATACGCACACCTCCGCGACAAAAAATCGTCATTTTCTTAATGTTCTTAAAAACTTCTTCCTTTAGATATAACAACCTGCATTTTGATTAGCAGTCATATAAAAAGTGAGTGAGTATTAACACTCAGTAAGAGAAATACATATGATGTCTAACAATTTATATAAGAAAAGGTAAACAACAAACATAATAATAATAAATTAAAATAAATAGACATAATAAGTCGATAATTTCACTTAAATAGCCAGCTCATCCAATAAAATATACAATAGTTTAGAAAATTATATTTTCATGCGATAGAAGACTAGTGGATTATGGTTAAATACGGTCAACATCTTTATCTCGGTTGATATAAGTGAAACGCCGCTGTTAATAGCCCATGGCAGGAAGAACCAACATTAACCCACGGCGAGATTGTCATGGTGCGCGCAATAACCCAAACGGAGCTACACTACTAGTCTGTGTTATAATCTATTTAACTTTCTATAATTATACCGGTATTGACCTATGAGATACATGCAATCTATGTGCCAAAAATATAATTAAAATTTATCATAACCAACGACAACCACGTGCCCAATATTTCAATCAATAATGCAACGGTTGTGCCATATACACAAAACCAATATCCAAATTACGACACATGCGTACGTATCTTATTAACTATATGGAAAAAAAATATGATTTCTATATAATAAGTTTATCTCATAACTTCATATAAACTTCACATCAACGAATTCGTTATATGCATAACAATCATTGTTCATATATACTCCAGATAGTCTCATAAAACTAGTTAGCTCAATAACGTACTCTTGGGGTAAAAAATTACACCCCACAGTCGAAATCAACAAGTCAAAATCAAGACCCGAAAAGCGGGCCCGAGCACAACCCCGAATCCAAGTTAAGTGGGCCCAAGCCCGAACTCAAGTCCAAACAGGTGGGCCTATGCCCAAGTCGAGCCGAAGTATGAAGAGGCCGGCCCTCCATGCCAAAGGAATAATTGTTAAAATATAAATAGGGTTAATGTAACTTCTATGAATAAATATGATAAAAATGGGCAACAAACCCAAATTATGTAAAAGCCCATGGCCTGTGCAAAAGAAAAAAAACACACGGTATGGCAAAGGCATATGTGCCATTTTGAAAAGCCCAATGGGCGATATGTAAAATATAAAGCCTATATAAAGCATCATGATGAATGATTACAAACAAGATTCTTCCCATATCAATCTAGGGTTATGTGACTTCTTCTTCTTCAAGATTTTAAACCTTCTTCTTTCTCCTTTTGAATTAAATCAAGAGTTTAACTCTTCTTTTCCTATAAAGAAATAGTTTTTCACCATAAAATCTTTGAAGGGGAGTTCAAATCTTCCATCAAATTTCTAAAAGGGAAGATTTTGAATCTCACCACCTTTATTTAGATCAAAGAAAAAGAGAGGAGGAAGGAGGAGACCCATCTCCAAAAATTTCATTTTCGGGAAGATCCAAGGCTCAAAAAAGAAAAAATGGGTCCCCTTTCATCATCCAAGATCCAAGATTTAGATCTTGAAATTTCAAAAGACCTCTCTCTTTGGTTTTCGTTTAAAATTCTTTTAGGAGTTCAACTCCATATAATAAATTTTTTGGGAGTTTAACTCCATTAAAATTCTTTTGGGAGTTTAACTCCAAAATAAAACCATTGGGAGTTCAACTCCATTAAAATTCTTTAGAAAGTTCAACTCCAAATCCGGGTCCACACTACCTGCCCGCACGCATGACACGCGCCGTGCTGCATGCATGAGGTGCCCCCCCCGCCCGCCCGCCCGCGCGCGCTTCACCTCAACACTTGTTCTTTAAAAAAATATTTAAAAAATTTGTTGTTTCTTTAAAATAAAAAATATTTTGTTATAAATAGAAAAAAAAATGAAATGAACACGCCCCTTCTGCATTACTCTCAAACACCAACACCTTATATTGAGCTCGCATGACCAGTTTAACCCGTCAATCGGAGGTTCCCTCATTCCAAAAGCGAGGGTTAATTAATGGCAGTTTAGTCCGCGGCTGCCGGAGATTTGGATCCCCACAATCAATAAACCCCTGCCTACCCCAGACAGAGAAATCTGTACACACCCGACAAGTGCGTGCATTCCTGTCTCAATAGGGTGACGAAAAACACTTTACTGATTCTGGCACGCTCGGTTAGACCCTCTCTCCTCCCATGTTTCGGGTCAAGTGTTCATGCGAGCTCAATTAATATATATTGATTGTTTGTACTGAAATCTTGTTCCTTTACGCAGATTAACAACTTTCAATCTCAATCTTTGGATGCAGCATAGATGTCGCCAAGGACAAGCTCGGCTCTCAACACAGCTCCCATCTCCTACATGATGAAGATGGATGTTAGGACGATCCTCCTGGTCAGTCTCGGACGACAGTGGGAGGAGCCGCTGCTACCATTTGGCTCTATTCTGTTCATACCAGCTAACGCTATCCCGGCACCTCACGCCCCAGTAAATGCGCCCCAGTAAATGATAAGCCGTCCTCGAAAGGCAGGAGGTTAAATGTAGTGATCTCGAGGGCACCCTAGCCTAAGTGGCTCCAACTGATGGCAAAGCCGTCGGAACGAAAGAAGTCACCAAACGTTGCGGGCAAGCTCAGACAATGCCTACGATGAGTGCGCGACCGGGTGTCTTTTCAAGGCTCTCTACCAGCCGACCTACGGCGGCTTCCTGATGAGCAGAAGCCCGCTAGGCGCGAAATGTGCAACCGGATGTCTTTCCAAGGCTCTCTATCAGCCGACCCACGACGGCTTCCCGAAGAGCAGAAACCCGCCAGGCGCTCAAAACAGAAAGCTAAGGCAGACTCGGCTTAGATATAAAGCCAACAAAATGGCGTGGGCTCCAGCCAAGTTGGATTTTATAAAATTCCAAGAGCCGAGTTATCCCGCAAAGGCGACCGTCTCGGCCGTAAAAATCCGCAACTCTTTTGAACCTCTGAGGTGGGTCAAGAGAAACTCTATGACTGTGAAGATAAAAAAGACGGCAATTCGTACAGTGCTGCGAAGGGACGTGTCCAAACCCCAACGTAGAAAACCTGGCACCGTCTCTTCAAGCATTTACCAGGCATCCCGTGCAGCATGAAAGCAGCGGGGCAAAACTCGAAAAGAAGCGCCAGCGCTACTCGATAACTCTGTCAGGCCAACCGTCTTCAGTCGATTGTCCTTTCCCGAAACGGAAGGGCCACGACAGCGGTCCGTGAAACTAGCCGCCGGTAATAAAAAGAGGCCAAATATGTTATCCATATGGTCTACATGGCGGGTACGCGCCCCAGTGACAACCTTCGCAGCAAAAGTAAGAATGAGGCTACTACATCCTAAGCTCAATATGTCTTGAATGTAGCTGCCCCTTCCCAAGATCAGCCTCCTCCGCATGATGATGAAAACCTTCTCGATGAGGCCGTTAAGCATAAAGATCCCTCAGTCCACGTGAAATCAAGCTCGGACTGCGAAAAAGAGCCAACTTTTCGCCTCCGAACCGCAGAATAGGAGCTCCTTCAAGAGCTCCGAAAACAACTTCGAAGCAAAGATAGAGAGATGGCCAAGCTATACTCCAAAATTGACGACTTGACGAACGTCGTGATGCAGCTCACGGCTCAAGTTGCTCGGGTGCCCTCCAATCAAGCGCAGGTCTCTACTCATGAGTTAGGCAATAACGAGCCGAAGCGACCGATGCATGTCCCTTCAGGTCTAAATATGGGTGAGCTATACGAAAGCCGACCGTATTCCACTTCTGGGGACGCCTTGGCCCCAGATGGTGCCATTCCACTAACGCAAGATCGGATAATGGATTTGGTCACCAGCAAAGCTAAAACATTAGTGGTCGAAACCGAGGCTCAGAAAAACATTGGCAGCAGTAGGAGGCCGTATCCCGTACAGTACGATCTGATCAAGTTCCCTATCGGCTATGTTATTCCTAAATTCGGGAGATTCAACGGGACGGGAAATGCGAATCAGCACGTTGCCCACTTTAAAACATCATGCGGGAATACATGGGGCAATGACGTGCTTCTCCTCCGTCAGTTTGTCAACAGTCTGACCGGTGTCGCTTTCGACTGGTACACGAGCATACCGGACGATTCTGTCACTACTTTCGCTTAAATGGAGTCTCTATTTTGGCAAAGGTTCATGAGTGTCAGCGACAAAATCTCTATTGCTGACCTTGTGAGGACCAAGCCAGGAAGAACGAAAGCAACACGGACTTCATTGCCCGATAGCGCAATCTCACCGTCAAGTGCGAGCCGCCGTTAGAGCAGGACCAATCCGTTAGCCTCCTCGTTGGGAACCTCAGCAATTAGATAGTCCCGTTTCTATGCACCGCGGGATTGAAAACGTTTCAGAAGCTAACCAAGAAGGTTCAGATGTTGGAGCGTTCGAAATAAGAGTCTATCCCGGACTCTCAAAAGGACAAGTCTTAGAAGAGCCGAAAGGATGACCACCGTAAAGGTGGGAGCTCCAAAAATACCGTCTTCAATACGTCTGACAATGAAGACAAGAGAAAGACGGACGGATAAAAAATCAACCGGTCTCAAAAGCCAGTACTAGGAGGAGAAGGACTGACTCTGGAAGAAAGGAAAAGCAAGGTCTACTCCTTCAGAAGGGACAAGGTACGAAAGATATTCAAGGACGCCTTTTGGAATGGTTTACAACCGCTGAACCCAAAGAGGCCGCATGAAGCAAGCATGACTGACAACCTTCTGTATTACCCATACTACAGAATGCTGGGTCACATCATCGAGAATTGCTACGTATTCAAACATTGGGTCGAGAAACAGTACAAGGAGGGAGAAATCTCATTGTCCTATGGCGTGTTGACCAACGATCAAGCCGCAACCGCCAACTTCATGCAGATAGAAACTGAAGCTTTCTGGAGACATGCGACTGAACCGTCTGCCCTAAGAAATGATGACAATCTGTCGCAGCCTCCGTAGAATGTATACATATTCAGGAAGACGGAGAAGATGCTTAAACTGGTTCAGAAAGAGCCCAGAGTCGAATGGGAGGGGCAAAAAGAGCCCACTGTCTCGTCCACCAATCCGAGACGAGTGGGCTTGAAGTCCAAGAAGCTCAGAAAGAAGAAAAAGAAAGACGCGGCTCGACGTGAAGAAGAGTCTGCGAGGAGAACGACCATTCAAAAATACGTCGATTCTCTCGAGGAATGTTGGGGTTAAAATTCACACCTCATTGACCAAAAGTCAAAGTTAAAGTCAAACGCAAACAAGTAAGCTCAAACCAAAGCAAATGGACCCTACTGCCGAATCCAAGCCGGGCCCACGCCCGAACACAAACCGGGCCAATGGGCCCAAGCCTAGAGCAGCCCCCATGCCAAAAGAATAATCATCAAGTAATAAATAGGTTTGATATAATTTTCATGAATAAATGTAAAATAAACGGGCAAAAAGCCAAATTTTGTAAAGCACATGGCTCACGTGCAAAAAAATAATAAGCACATGGGCATGTGATGTGCAAAATGCCAATTTTGTACAAGCCATGGAGCTAAACGAAAAGATGTAAACCTATAAAAGGCCCCATAATGATTTGAAGGATAATCTGGATTTTAATCTTGAATTCCCAAAAGACAAAATTTTATGTTTTGAGCTACTCTTAGTACGCAAGTCTATCTCTCTCTCAACCTTTTTTTAAGTGCGCACGTCAGGAGGCTTTGAAAATTTTAAGTGCGCACGTTAGGAGGCTTTGAAAAGGGGAAAAAGAGCCCCCTTTTGATCTTCAAAATTCAAAGTCTTTGTGTTTTTGGATTGTTGCTGTTAGTTATATGTATGCCCTAGAGGCCATTACTGTACATACGATATATATTGTAGTGGATGCTTGGACATATATAGGTAGGACTTTCTTGCTCGACATGATAGTATGCTATCTGGTTGCACTTTATCTTAACATGTACTCTGATTGTCTCTATGTTACATGTTGATAAAGCATTTAGGATGAGTACTTGACTATCAGGATTATGATGCAGATCATACTAGTGGAGACAGTGTAGTCGCTAAGTACATCCTTCAAATGTTCCTAGTCGTAGGTGTATCGAGACAGGGTATCGATATACCAGAGTAGACCAGCGTATACGCTTCTTGGCCCATATGATGGGCGATGAATGATCCCATATCCATTGGTGTTTGACATCAGAGAAGGTATACGGGTGCTCAGGGGAGACTGGGTACACTGGACGGACTCGCTGAGAACTCCCAGATGGTATTATACCTCACGTCAGATGGCAGTTCTTTGGTGACACCGGTACATGTTAGTCTGTAGACCCGAGATCGTCATAGAGTCTTGTGTGATTCCCGCTGTGCTTTGATTTCCATCATACCACGTCCAAGAGGGCGTGCAAAAAGGTGGCTTTTGGGTACAGTCCCGAATCACATGGAGGCAATGAGCGATAGGAGGGGTTTCGTCTCTCCCGGTATAGGGAGTTGATGTTGCGCTGTGTTCGATTGGCTATAACTGGAAATCCCTGACCAGGGTTGCTGATATTTACTGGTAAGTGTTATCAGTAGTTTCTCGAACTGTTATGGACCTCATATCGACACGACTTATCAAGCTACTGGGGGCTGACGTTTACCACCCCTAGGCGAGATATGCGACATATCAGACGAAGAGACCGGACTGTACGGGAGTGTTACTGATTGGATTCGCAGGACAATGTACAGGCTTGCTTGTAGATCTTCTGATCGCTCAATACCTGGGTGGCTGTTACGTTTAGCTGACTTCTTACAGCTTGTGGGTGTTTGATATGATCATCACCTACTGCCGACGTATTGACGATTCTTTAGAGTCCTACACAGAGGTTTTCTGGCTCAGGAAAAATAGAGTAGGAGCACATATGTGATATGTGCGGGACCTAGAACAATGCGTGTATGTGATACCGTATTAGATTCTCGCGATATGTGATATCGGTCGGGTATATGTGATATAGCCGGGTCATCGGATCAAGTGTTGATTCGATGAACTGATACAGATAATATTAGTCGGTTATTTGTGAAATACCCGGAGTATCGGATCAAGTGTTGATTCGATAATTTAATGTATAATTATATATTTGATATATTATATTAAATTAACTAATATAAGCTCACTTAAAGATTCTTTTTCTCACTTGGATAATACATTGATATATATGTGATATATGTTAATTATATTATTTTATTTTGTTATAATAAATATTATATGTGTGATATATAATATTGTAACATGTTAGGGTTACAAATGCAACATGTTTTGTGGATTTTAAATATGGTTAGGGTTTGAATTAGGGTTAAGCTTGCATGAAGCTTTCAAGAAGCTTCTTGAAGCTTTGACTTTGACTTTGGATATTTTGTGTAGATATTTCCTTAACCCAACCCAACCCTTTACCATAGTTAATTCTCTACATGGGTTAAGTCTTCATTCTTAACCCATGGTTGGATTTCTAACCTCACACTTAATTTTTCATTATTCATCACAAAAGAATTTGCTTCTTCTTCTTCATTCTTCTTGCTTGAAAACGCTTTCTAACTTTTTCATAAGTGATGATAATGAGTGAGGAAATGAAAACAAATGAGAGCTAAATTCCTACTTCATCATTCTCATCTATTTTTGCCACTTAGATTAGGGTGTTTGCTTTGCTAATACTTGATTAGCAAAGCAAGAGCTTGGATTTGAGTTTCTTCAAGGTAGATCATCTTAGTTATTGAAGATCGGAAGCAAGCATGGATCATTCAACTTGTGAAGCCTCTCTAGAGTCCGGGAGTTCATGGATTGCGGCGAAGGGACTGCTACTCGGAGCTTATGAAGTGAAGGAACGGACTACAAAGATTGTAATCTCTTTCTCTTAGAAGTAAAGTTGTTTACTTGTTCATTGTTTCGCCTTATCTCTAGTCTAAGATCTTAGTTAGGGTTGTTCGGCACATGAAAAATTTGATTTTGGCATGGTTGATACCTTGTAGAACCTTGTTCTAGTGTCTAGTAACCCTACAGTGGTATCAGAGCCAAACTAGAGCTTTAGACGAAGTTTAAAGTCCGATCGAACCCCGAAACGTCGATATACACCCCTTCTCTATAAATTTTTTAAAATGTTGTTTTTTTCTGTATTAAAAATACTCAGAAAATTAAGCAGGGGATTCTAAGAATTACCATGAAGTACGAACCCATAACTCCCTCAAGGGAGCGCGGAACCGCGGCCAAACCATGCGTTTGGCGGAGGTTCCGCGGCCACCCTTGGGAGTTAGGGCCCAATGCTTCAGGTGTTTATTCTTGGATACTTTTTCATGCTTCTGGGAATTTTTAATATTACTCGAGTGTTGAGTTTTCTGGAGATCTTTTGTATTCGTTGATTCGATCGGAAAGTTTAACTACGTTTAAGTTTTTTCCGGGTAATTTAGAACGTGTTAAAAAGTTCGAACGGATATCAATAACTCACTTTTTCCCCTGTCGGAAAATTTTCAAGTGTTGAATTTTTTCAGGAGTTTGAAACTTCCGGAAAATCGTACAAGCGTATCTGTGGACCCTCTAGAAGAACGTAACCTTAACTCGATTATGTGGCCGTCAAAATTGCCATTTGAACCCTAGGGTTTGTGATAGTTTAGCGTTGCAACATGTGAGGCGTTGGTTTGACCCTTCTACGGCTGGTTCATTGGGGCTGTGACATGTTCTGGGATTTTTTAATTCCGCTCAAGTGTTAAGCTATTTGGGAAATCTTGGGTGTTTGATTATTCGATCGGAAAGTTTAACATTGTCTATTTATCTGGAATGTGATACAATATTTGGAATTCACATGTAGTTATGAGATAACTAATTTGAATGTTATAAATCTAGTAGTTTAGTCTCAGTTGATCGGTTGCCACGTGATTTTGATGCGATCAAAAGTCCGTCGCAGTCACATAGCGTACGCGGATACTCGCCGGGTAAACGTAATAGATAGCCACGCCCCATAGCCCCGACCAAGTGACTGTAGGAGAACCCCGTCACCAAAAGCATCCGTTAGGGTGCTCGCGGCAGCGGTGTTCCGCATTAGTGCACTTCGTCGACGGCATCGAGGGTGCGGCTGTCTACTAAAGTTTTCGACGAGCATTCGATCAGAATATCGGGAATCTTGTTGAATTGCCCGACTAGATATTGAAAAGTGTTTTCGAGATCGAGACTAAAATGCGAGATTTATAATTGTTAGGCATGCGATCTCTAAGGAATTCATTTGGTTAGGCATGCGATGTCTAAGGAGGTTGCGGAATCCAACTGTTGTAGTTTTACACTTTCTTTTCTGCGACCGTAAGTGTAATATGTGGTGTATCGCCGGTTTCGTTACTATACATCAACGATAATTGGGATACGCATATTTACTAACGTTGATGATATGTGATATTATGTGTTGCTGTGATATGTTATATTAGATCGTCGTGTTTGAATAGCCGGGGTTTTTTTTTTGAGATGAGAGTTTTTCATTTTCATTCATGTAAAATTCATTGTATGTAATATTCTTTTATTGGGGCACTTCCGGGCTGAGGATGATGTCACCATTGTATATTATTTACTTTTCCGCATTAGGATAGACCCAAGGCGGGGAGCACAAGTAACCGGGTTCTATAGTCCAGTGGGAGACTATCTCGAGGAGTCGAGACCGGGTCTCCTAACTCTAGAACTGGCAGGGTTGCTTGCCGCTCTCGTAGGGGTCTAGGGGTGTGGAATTGGCTATTCATTGCGACCGTGGAATCCGTGTTTTATACAGGCTCGTATTTAAAACATGGACCTCCTTGTATATCCAATATTTCATATATGTTCTTCTGCTGCAATGTTCTGTGATGAGATCATATTACTGCCTGAGACGAATATTTATATTATATATATGAGATATATATTATATATTGTTGATTTCGTTTCATATCTGATGCTTGTGAAGCATAATAAAATGGGACTTCATTAATAAGATTAATGAAATAAAAGAAACCTAAAGATATTGTAGAAACTTGTTTAAAAACTGGTAGCTCTAGTTCTTGCTTTGCATATTGGTGTTCCTTGTAGAACATCCAGCACCTTATTCGATAAGGAAAGAGCCGAGATCCCTTCATCGGGAGTGACCTCTTTAGCGAAACTAGCAGATGCTACAAAATCGGTTTGTCTTTTAATTACTTTTATAGTTTTTGCTTTGCATAGTGGTATTTGTGAAATATCCTGCACCTTATTCGATAAGAAAAGAGCCGAGATCCCTTCACCGGGAGTGACCTCTTTAGCAAAACTAGTAAAAGCCTAAAAAACACTCCTTTTCAAAAATCACTCGATTCTACAACGATATCAAGTTCATTACGCAAAAGGTTTTCTTAAAAACCTGTCGTAGCCCTCCATCATTTCAGATAAGTACTACTTAGTATTCGTGCTGCGTTTGTTGACCTTAGCCAAGGCATAGTGTGCGGTAGCTAATTAGTGCTTATCTGTATAAGCATATGATGCGATTGAGTTAGGGTAGTCGTGCGACTTTGTTGACCTTAGCCAATGGTCGTGCGGGTGGGTTTAATTCAATCGGGAAATGACGGGTTGAACTTGGCTAGCACTTATGATTTGTTGACCTTAGCCAAGATCATAAGTTGCTAGGGGCAAAATATTATTGGGAATTTTAAGTATTGAAATTTGCAATGAGATTGCACCTTCTATGAGATAGTTGGATCCCGATACCCGCTGCGAGTAAAAGTTACTCCTGCGAGAGTTTTACACATTACAATTAGCCGATCAAGTAGGTGTCTAGAAAGGTGTTAACGGGGTTACGCCCCTGGGAAAACGAGGTTTATTTTAATTAGGTCTGTGCGAAAGCACAGGGAACCTCTCTCAAAGTACCGACACTAGCCTGGCTGAAAGATTGGCGAAGTTGTAGAGTGTAATTAATCCCGGCTAGTCTTACCTTTTAGGGTTTGAAGGAAGATTTGACTAAAACAGTGGGAGACATCCTGATTGGATATATTAATAACCAATCTAATCTTGCAAGAGCATACGCTGAGTGTTTTCTTCTCTCTCTCTCCAGGTAGCGACCATGTCACGCCTTAATCAAGATAATAATACGGATGTATTGACCGAACCCGCTTGTTATACTGCGCTAAGGAACATTGGTCCCGCTCCAACTTATAAATGTTATAAGACCGAGCAGGAAATAGGGGATTACCAAAATTCTCGTGCCGCCCAAACGAAGAAAGTGCATGCTGATGCATCTTTTTCGGGTGTGTTCATTACAGAGAACTGTTTCTCAGTATCCTTTACGTCCTGAGTATGAGATACCGGAACAGGATCCTGCATATATAATCTATTACATGGGCTACAGATAGGTAGAGAACTGAGAACGGATGATAAGTTTCAAGAGCTGGAAACGGTGCAAGTGATGCAGCCAAGTCTGTTGGCGGTTATCACCCTGTATTACCAGAATACATTGATTCTGAACGAATGTTATTAGATACCGAACCTGATATACAACATCATATCAGTCTCTTTATTAGTAAAGAAGGATATAATTTTGTATTGTTGGATAATGTTTTGAACATTTCCTATATCAAGAGTTGATCGGTTCAGGCACGTTATCTAAAAGCATATACGTTCTAAATCAAACTACAGTTCTTAAAGTACAGAACACACACAAGAGGAAAAGTTCAGAAATGAACATATCCTTCTTGAGGTATTGTAGACTAGATCATATCAATGCGACCCGACTAGCTGAAGTTACATTGAGATGCATATTCAAATTAGTTTGAATTTACATCTTGTGAAACTTGCCAGTCATGTCACAAAGATAAGATGACCACAGCTCCGTTTATTGGAAACAGAGAAAGAGTTAGTGAATTCTTGGGATTGATACATGATGATGAATGAAAGGTCCCCAGTCTACACATACCAGGACTGGTTCTTTGTACTTCATTACATTCAGTGATTATCTCTCAAGATTCGGACATATGTTCCTGTTGAAACATCAGTCTGAACCTTTTGAGAAATTCAATGAATATAAGTCAGAAGTAGAGAACCAAAATGGGTATAAGTATTATGTCCTTTGATGAGATCAGGGAGGAGAATACTTGAGCATGGAGATCCTGGACTATTCTAAAGGAGAATGAGATTCTCTCTCAGCATTACTCCTCCGTATACACCACAGCACGTTGGTGTATCGGGGCGGAGCAATCTCACTCTATTAGATATGGTGTGCTCTATGATGAGTAATACTGAGTAGCCTATTTCCTTTTGGGAGTTATGCACTTGAGAAGCTGCATACCTATTGAATAGGGTTCCAATCAAATCTGCTGCCTACCACTCCATATGTGATATGGTATGGGAAGAGCCCATCTCTTAAGAATTAAGATTTGGGGTTGTCTGGCCTATGTCTAAAGGCAAAATCCGGACAAGCTCAAGGCAAAGTCAGTTCTGTGGAACTTTGTTGGATATCCCAAGCATTCGCAAGGGAATATCTTCTACCTAACCGAGAAACAAAAGGTGTTTTGTTTCTCAGCATGCCACCTTTGAGAAAGGGAATTTCTTGTGAAGAAATTAGTGGTTATGAGGTAAAACTGGAAGGAGTTCCAGCTATACAAACTGCAGCAGATGATTTGGTAGAACCGAAGGATTCAATATAAACCAACGAACCTCAGCCTCTCCGCCGATCTAGTAGGGTTCCTCACCCACCTGAGAGATACTTCGGTTTTCTCTATGACAGTGGGAGCGAGACCCAACTAGTTTCAAGCAGGCCATCAGGAGTGGGGACTCTGTAAGAATGGCTGGATGCTAAGCGATCTGAGATGGAATCCATATACACTAACAAAATATGGACTTTGGTTGCTCTATCTGAAGGGTTAAATCCCCGTCAGAAGCAAGTATATCTTGAGAAGATTACTTGGTGTATATCGGGACCCGGTTCTTGTTCACGGAGCAAAGTGCCACACAGAACAAAGTGCCACGTCAATTGTCATATAAGGGGGCGGGGTCCACCTCTTGAATCTGTGGGGGCCACCTCTAAAGTCCGTGGGACCCACTGTAGAACAATGGGGAATCTTCGGAACACATTCCGAAAGAGGACTGGACTGCATTATAAATATAATGATACCACCCTCAATTACAGAGGCGTCTTTTAAGTGAACCGGAACTACAGGAGCTTGAGAACTCCATAGTTAAGTGTGCTCGGGCCAGGGAAGTCTTGGGATGGGTGACCTCCTGGGAAGTGGCCCCTGGTCGGGTCCGGTTCGCTCTAAAGGGAAAAACCGTGCGGCTTCGGCCAGAGCGGACAATACCATCTGTACTGGGGCATGGGGCGTTACATTTATGGTGGCCCATGCAGGTCCCTCGGTAGTAGGTTTGTGGTTCGAGGACGAACCATTGTTCAAAGGTGGGGAGAATATCGGGACCCGGTTCTTGTTCACGGAGCAAAGTGCCACACAGAACAAAGTGCCACACCAATTGTCATACAAGGGGGCGGGGGCCACCTCTTGAATCTGTGGGGGCCACCTCTAGAGTCCGTGGGACCCACTGTAGAACAATAGGGAATCTTCAAAACACATTCCGAAAGAGGACTGGACTGCATTATAAATATAATGATACCACCCTCAATTACAGAGGCGCCTTTTAAGTGAACCGGAACTACAGGAGCTTGAGAACTCCATAGTTAAGTGTGCTCGGGCCAGGGAAGTCTTGGGATGGGTGACCTCCTGGGAAGTGGCCCCTGGTCGGGTCCGGTTCGCTCTAAAGGGAAAAACCGTGCGGCTTCGGCCAGAGCAGACAATACCATCTGTACTGGGGCGTGGGGCGTTACAGTGTACATGGAAAAGTTAAGACTTTCAAAGCTAATGCTTAAAGTCCATCCAAATCCTACTTTCCATTGCTACATACCATGACTACGATATCTGGCGGTTGGGTGTCATGACAGCTTTTCTAAATGATGATTTAAAAGAGAGCGTCTATAAGTACACAGCCAAAGGGCTTCGTAGACAGTGGGAGCAGCGGAAACATGTGCAAGTTGTTTTATGCGATAAACCAGGCATCGCGGAGTTGGAACGTCTGTTTTGATGTGGTAGTCAAAGAGTTTGATTTCATCAAATAGTAGATGAACCTTGTATATACAAAAAGGTAGTAGAGAGTATGGTGATGATCCCCGTATTGTACGTGGATGACATACGCTTGATAAGGAAGGAGTTTCCTATGCTACGCTCGGTCAATCTCCTCTTATCACAAGGATTCTCCATATAAGGATCAAAGTGATACCTCCTAAATCCTAGATTTTATATCTATGAGATAGATCTAATTGGATATTAGGATTCTCACTAGTTGTAGTGAGATGTTATCCATCAATCCTGGGGAGAATCACTGGAAAGGTTCCAGGGTGATAAAGACGACTGAATGTCAGTCACAGGCATTGTCTTTACCCTCAGTGGAGGGACGGTATGTTGGAAGAGTTCCAAGCAAGATACCGTGACATACTAGACGATTAAAGACTCGATACATCGTTACCAAGGATGCTACCGAAGAAATAGTTTGGATGTACACTAGTTCATGAGATGAACTTCGTTCCTACCATTGTGTGACAATGGAGTTGTTGCTTTTGCTAAGGAACCCCCCGTCCCATCTGAGATCCAGACATATTCTTAGGCAGTATCGCCTGATCATGGAGATGATTGATCTCCAGGGAGATCGAGGTTAGGAGAGTAGACACAGAGGACAACAGCGCGGATCCACTCACAAAGGCCTATTTCCCAGAAGAGACTTTTATGGGATGGTTGAGTATGAGATACTTCAACCACAGCTGATTGTTGGGTATGCGATACCACAACTGATGGCCCTAGTGCAAGTGGGAGATTGTTAGTTATGTGTATGCCCTAGAGGCCATTACTGTGCATACGATGTATATTGTAATGGATGCTTGGACATATATAGGTAGGATTTTCTTGCTCGACATGATAGTATGCTTTCTGGTTGCACTTTATCTTAACATGTACTCTGATTGTCTCTATGTTACATGTTGATAAAGCCCTTAGGATGAGTACTTGACTACCAGGACTATGATGCAGATCATACTAGTGGGGACAGTGTAGTCGCTAAGTACATCCTTCAAATGTTTCTAGTCGTAGGTGTATCGAGACAGCACATCGATATACCAGAGTAGACTAGCGTATGCACTTCTTGACCCATATGATGGGCGATGGATGATCCCATATCCATTGGTGTTTGACATCAGAGAAGGTATACGGGTTCTCAGTGGAGACTGGGTACACTGGACGGACTCGCTGAGAACTCCCAGATAGTATTATACCTCACGTCAGATGGCAGTTCTCTGGTGACACCGGTACAGGTTAGTCTGTAGACCCGAGATCGTCATAGAGTCTTGTGTGATTCCTACCGTGCTTTGATTTCCATCATACCACGTCCAAGAGGGCGTGCAAAAAGGTGGCTTTTGGGTACAGTCCCGAATCACATGGAGGCAATGAGCGATAGGAGGGGTTTCGTCTCTCCCGGTATAGGGAGTTGATGTTGCGCTGTGGTCGATTGGCTATAACTGGAAATCCCTGGCCAAAGTTGCTGAGATTTACTGGTAAGTGTTATCAGTAGTTTCTCTAACTATTATGGACCTCATATCGACACGACTTATCAAGCTACTGGGGTCTGATGTTTACCACCCCTAGGCGAGATATGCGACATATCAGACGAAGAGACCGGACTGTACGGGAGTGTTACTGATTGGATTCATAGGAGAATGTACAGGCTTGCTTGTTAATCTTCTGATCGCTCAATACCTGGGTGGCTGTTACGTTTAGCTGACCGTTTGCAGCTTGTGGGTGTTTGATATGATCATCACCTACTGCCGGCGTATTGACGATTCTTTAGAGTCCTACACAGAGGTTTCCTGGTTCAGGAAAAACGGAGTAGGAGCACATATGTGATATGTGCGGGACCGAGAAAATGCGTGTATGTGATACCGTATTAGATTCTCGCGATATGTGATATCGGTCGGGTATATGTGATATAGCCGGGTCATCGGATCAAGTGTTGATTCGATGAACTGATACAGATAATATTAGTCGGTTATTTGTGAAATACCCGGATTATCGGATCAAGTGTTGATTCGATAATTTAATGTATAATTATATATTTGATATATTATATTACATTAACTAATATAAGCTCACTTAAAGATTCTTTTTCTCACTTGGATAATACATTGATATATATGTGATATATGTTAATTGTATTATTTTATTTTGTTACAATAAATATTTTATATGTGATATATAATATTGTAACATGTTAAGGTTACAAATGCAATATGTTTTGTGGAGTTTAAATATGGTTAGGGTTTGGATTAGGGTTAAGCTTGCATGAAGCTTTCAAGAAGGTTCTTGAAGCTTTGATTTTGACTTTGGATATTTTGTGTAGATATTTCCTTAACCCAACCCTTTACCATAGTTAATTCTCTACATGGGTTAAGTTTTCATTCTTAACCCATGGTTGCATTTCTAACCTCACACTTGATTTTTCATTATTCATCACAAAAGAATTTGCTTCTTCTTCTTCCTTCTTCTTGCTTGAAAAAGCTTTCTAGCTTTTTCATAAGTGATGATAATGAGTGAGGAAATGAAAACAAATGAGAGCTAAATTCCTACTTCTTCATCCTCATCTATTCTTGCCACTTAGATTAGGGTGTTTGCTTTGCTAATACTTGATTAGCAAAGCAAGAGCTTGGGTTTAAGTTTTTTCAAGGTAGATCATCTTAGTTATTGAAGATCGGAAGCAAGCATGGATCATTCGACTTCTGGAGCCTCTCTAGAGTCCGGGAGTTCATGGATTGCGGCGAAGGGACTATTACTCGGAGCTTATGAAGCGAAACAACAGACTACAAAGGTTGTAATCCCTTTCTCTTAGAAGTAAAGTTGTTTACTTGTTCATTGTTTCGTCTAATCTCTAATCTAAGATCTTGGTTAGGGTTGTTTGGCACGTGAAAATTTTGATTTTGGTATGGTTGATGCCTTATAGAACCTTGTTCTAGTGCCTAGTAACCCTACAGTTACTTCATTGGGTTTCGACCCTACTTGCACTATGCTAGGTGCGTACCGTGCTAGGTACCCATTTGGTTAGGTGCGCACCTCGTTAGGTGCACATCGAGTCAAGTGCACACCGGCTCAGGCGCGCACCTTGTTAGGTGCGCACTTTACTGGACTTTTTGGCCCATTCAGGACCCTTTGGGACCCTTCACTCCTTCGCACCTTATCAAGTACGCACCTGGCAAGTGTGCACTTTACTAGGTGCGGGTCTTGGCAAGTGCGCACTTGTCATGTTCACCCCTTACTAGTCACGCACCTTACTTAGTATGCGTCTCGGCAGGTGTGCACTTGTCATGGGCGTCCCTTACTATGCGCGCACCTTGCTTGGTGCGCGTCTCGGCAGGTGCGCACTTGTCACGTGCACACCTTATTACGCGCGCACTTGACATATATACACTCATCATCTTTTCCCTTAGAATTTTTTTCTAACGGGACGCTGCTCTGCATCCTGTAAGGGGGCTGCTAGCCCCTTGATCCCCAGCCCGCTTTCCGGATACCGAGACCCCCGTAAAAACTCTGCGAGGCTCTCGATATGCCCGAAGTATGCTCAAACTTATTCCCAAACACAACATGCACATATTGCATATTGAGTTTGATCTGTTTGATTTATTAATCGGAGGTTCTCTCGCTCCAAAAGCGAGAGATAATTAACGACAGCTTAGTCTGCGGCTGCCGGAGATTTGGATCCCCACAATCATTAAACCCAGCCTATCCCAGGCAGGGGGAATTTGTAATATTCTTGACAAGCGACGCACATTTCTATCTTAATAAGGCGGTGAAAAACACTCTACAAGGACTATATACAAAAAGAAAAAACCCTTATTCAACTGAAAGAGTTCTTCCCTACAGAGCCGCAGAAATTTTGGAAGAATTGGAAAAGGATGCCGATGATGAGGTTCCTATTGTGACTTGCTACGCCATCTATCTTGGCAGCGACTCTGAAGAGGAGCTTTGTTTTCCCAAAAAGGACGATGAGCTCGCAATAAAGGCCAACCAAATCCAGTTCAGAAGCGGTAAAGCTCTAGCGCCAAAACAAAACAACGCCCCAAAGGAGAAGGAAAAACAGGTGACTAATGAAGAAGACGGTAGAGATTCGACTCACGGAGACTTGAGCTCTTCCTCGGTAGATTATAACGTCCTGGCTCACCTCCGGAAGCTTCCGTCTCTCTTAAGCATCTATGACGCTCTGGTTCTATCCAAGGAGCTTAGGGACGTCCTCATTCATGCTCTGCAAAACCCTGAGAGGTACCAGGCTTGCTTCGCGGAGATCAATATGAAAGAATCCCAGTACGCTCTGCACATGGCTGCGGTCGCATTTAAAGATGAAGACATGCTGCTAGGGACAACTGAGCATAGCCGACCGGTTTACGTGACAGGGCACAACGACGGAGATCGGATTAATCGCATATTGATTGATCAGGGGTCCTCAGTGAACATCATGAACTTGCGGACTCTAAAGAGTTTATCAATGGACGTCCGACACTTGTCAAGAGAAAGGATTATCATCTAGGGCTTCAATCAAAACTGTCAGCAAATTCTTGGATCTATAGCTTTACCGATCAAGTTTGGGGACCTGCAAACCGAAGTTAAGATATACGTGATCGACACCGACACGTCCTATAAGATTTTCCTGGGACGACTGTGTCTTCACGATTATGGCATCGTTCCGTCAACACTCCATCAATGCATGAAGTATACCAAAAATGGTTAAGAAAGACATATTGACGGAGACGTATAGCCGTTCAGAGTACATGAAGTCCGATATGAAGATTCTCGGTACCTTATGAAACCCTAAAATTCTGAGCCGCGGTTGACTAGAGACAAGAGAGCCCAGAATATCAAAAGCAAACCTGACCTACGGTCAACTAAAACCAGAAGGCCTAGAGTCTCAAAAGCCAATCTAAGTCGGTCGTCACCCTTAAAAGTAAAAATCCCCAAGTGCGCCCGCTTTTCGGCAGTGACAATGATGAGTCTGACATTGGAAGTCCATCCTTCCGTAAAATCGCCCTCATTTCGGTAGTGATACGGACGAGTCTGATATTGAAGGACCATCCAGCAGCAAAGTTCACCCTCATCTCGGCAGCGATACCGAAGAGTCAGAGGAGGACATATCTTACAACAGTTGTACAGGTTGGACTCTTACGCAAAAAGCAAAACTAAGAGAGACCTTTGAAGTCACAGAAGGATCCCTGGCCATCACCAAGGTTCCGGAACAGATGTTTAAGGAGCTCGACGTGTTTTCGGCCTCTACTGTGGACCAACTGACAACCTTCTACGTCCCCGGAAGAAACAGCGGACAGAAAGGCATCCTGTTTTACGGGTCGAACCCCGTCGTGCACCCGGATGATTTGTCCACAACGTGCCTTCCCTATGAGAGAGGCATAAAAGCCGTCTTAAACCGCAGATATTATGCGTCCGAGATGCGGGAATATTTTAAAAGGTGCGGATGTCAGTTATACCAGAATGACTCCGAAACAAAGTTTTATGAGAGGCTATGACACCCGCCTCAGGTCCGATCGTTCATCGATGGCCAAGGCCCAGATAGAAGGGGCCTAGGTTTTTTGCAACCCGATGCCAAATCATGCTGCATGATCCATGTTAGCGAAGCCAGCAAAGAGTCGAATGATGACGGCAAGCTAGCCGAGCCAGAAGAAGCCCCTCAAGAGCTCGAAGATGGCGGACATGCAACATTTGACAAGCTAACTGAGATTGATTTGGGGTCGCCCGATTATCCAAGGCCGACCTACATCAGCTCACTCTTGTTAAAGGAAATGAAATGGCAGATAATCGCCCTGCTGCGCGAGTTCATCGACTGCTTCGCGTGGACGTACAAAGAAATGCCGGGCCTCTCCCTCGAAATGGCCATGCATAAGCTAGCTATTTCTCCTGATGCCAAGTTAGTCAAACAAGCTCCTCGAAGAATGAGAAGGGAATTGGAGGAAAAGGTCATTGAGGAAACTAAGAAACTCATCGATACCGGCTTCATCAGAAAAGAGAAATACATGGACTAGATCACATGCATCGTCCCAGTAAAGAAGAAAAATAGGCAGATCATGGTTTGTGGCGAATTCAGGGATCTTAACAAAGCGTGCCCTAAAGACGATTTCCTGCTCCCGATCATGGAAATGATAGTCGACGATACCTCAAATTACGAGCTGTTCACTTTCATGGATGGTTCGTCTGGATACAATCAGATAAAAATGTCGCCCGGGAATGAGAAACACACTGCGTTTCGAACCCTAATCTGGATATACTGCTACAAGGTGATGCCGTTCGGATTGAAGAATGCGGGCGCCACATATCAAAGGGCGATGACAAGGATCTTTGATGACTTAATCCACAAAGTCGTCGAATGCTATGTCGATGACTTAGTCGTCAATACAAAAGCCAAAGCCAATCACATCTAAGATCTTCGAACTGTCTTCACCAGACCGAGAGAGTACAATCTGAAGATGAATCCTCTAAAGTGTGCTTTCGGCGTATCATCGGGGAAATTCTTGGGCTTCATAGTCCGGTACCGAAGGATAGAGATCGACCCATCAAAGATAAAAGCAATCGTGGAGATGCCTCTTCCAAAGAATCTAACACAACTAAGATCCTTCCAAGGCAGGCTCACATACATAAGAAGGTTCATCTCAAACCCGTCAGGAAGATGTCAACCTTTTTCAAAGCTTATGAAGAAAGGAGCCCCTTTTGTCTGGGACGCCGAATGTCAAGAAACATTCGAAAGTATCAAGCAGTACCCAACCCTTCAGTGCTCGCTGCTCCCATTCCAAATAAACCGCTGATCCTCTACACTGCTGCGCTGGATGAATCACTCAGCGTCCTCCTCGCTCAAAACAATGAGGATGGAAAGGAAAATGCCCTCTACTACCTCAGCCGAACATTAGTTAGAGCAGAGCATAAATACTCCCCGATTGAAAAGCAATGTTTAGCCTTGATATTTGCCGTAAAGAAGTTGATGCATTATCTGCCTGCTCACCGGAGTATGCTGATCTCCAAGATCGACCCGAGGACGTGCGATAACCAGCACCATCCCTATCGGGGTTCTCCAAAATGGGTTGTAGAGGCAAATTGCAAGGAATTGATTAATACACTTTTTAATGAAATGATTTTGCAAGTTAATGGTATTTATTTGTAATGTCGTATTATCCCATGAATATATTCCTAAATTCTCATCGTGCTATGTCAAAAATGTGTGTTGTGATGAGGTAGATCATTACCTCGTGAGTTATCTAAAGGTAATACAAGTATTATGTTGATTTGTGTCGAAATGAAGTATGCGGTATTTTGCCGTAAAAATACGATAAAAGTTGCAATAAAGAGTCTTTTGATATGAAACTTGTTTTAATGTGTTTGTTAATGTTTGTTAAACAATATATGAGAGTATGGTATTTTTCTTGTTTAATAAAAAATAGATTTTTTAAAGAAAACCGAATCGGAAGTCGGATTAACCCCGCTTCCGTCGGATTTTAGAAATAAAAGTTTTTAAAATAGAAGAAGAGAGGGGGAGGGAACTTACAGGCTAGAGAACAAGAGAAGAGAGAGGGGAAACTAGGAAAGGTGTCGGGGCATCGTTTCGTAACCGGAATTTACTCGGAACTTCGCCAGAACTTCGCCCTTTGCTAACTCCACTTGCACACTATAAGGACTTGAGAATTTTAGAGAGTTTTTGTGTGGAAATTCTGAATGAGGAGGGGTGAAATGGAGTGTGGTATTTATAGGGAAAATTAGGGTTTAGTGTATTGAATTGGTGAATTAAAAATTTGCATTTAAAAGGATTAAAGGGGTGATTTTATCCCTCTGCCAATGTGCAGAAAAATCAAACAATATGGGGGAAGTGGGGTAAGCCAAACGGTGCTCGGGTGAAGAGATGGGGATCATCCCCTACGGAGGGGACGGCGTCGCCGGGATTTGGGCAAATCTCGCTGGTTGGATCCGGTGGTATGGGGCTCGGATTCACGCCACGTGTCCCTGTCGTCTCATATACCCTCGTGCACGTGTTTGTTTATTCTGTGTCTTTTCATTTTACGTGTAGTGCATGTGTAAACCTTTGGGCTTCTAAAAGATTAAAAGAAAAATTAATAAAAATAATATGTGGCTGATGGGATTCGATCACAGGGGCTACGTCGCAGTAGTGCAAGGCTTTACCAATGAGCTACAAATGCTTTCTTGCTGTTCAAAAGCAAAACAAATTTATAACTTGTGCTCAGGCTTAGATACTCCTTCTGTATTTTTGAAAAATTCGTACAGAAAGTTTAAGGTTGTTACATTCTACCCTCCTTATAAAAATTTCGTCCTCGAAATTTGTAGATGGAAAGTGTAACAGATTCAAAGCAATTTGTGATAGTGATAATGTTAGAACTATTGATAGTGCATGAAAAATATTTGGTAGAACGAAAGAATGCGAAAGTTTTGGTAAGATTGAAAAAGATGTGAGGGAATTACCAGGGTTACCTTAGTCTACAGTCTCGGCTTCTACGGCTGCTAATGTGAAAGCCTGACGCCGGGATACATTCCTCCTAGCTGGAGTCACATTCCTCTGTTCTTGGGGCATGTTTATCTGCCCTCGAGGCATGTTCCTCAGTGTCTGATGGAATTGGCGATTAGGTTGTGCATGAGGTGGAGCTGAGAGTGCAAGACGGGGTGCATGAGCTTGGATAGCTGGCCGTTGGGGATAAGTGTTGTGAGTTGAAATTGGGTTGCGTTTATAAGGATATGTTCCAATTCCATGATTGGATGTGCCACAAACTAAGCACATGCCATTTGCTCGCCTACAGTCCTTCCACAAGTGTCCATCCCTCTTGCAATAGAAGCAAAAATCTGGATTTGGCTGATTATGTGTTACTTCCGGTCTCCTCGGTTCAATAGTTGGCCTTGAAGAGGCTCCTCCTGCCATCTGAGTTGCAGGGCGCTTCACTCCGGCAGATTGAGATCTGCCCCTCCTCTTCACTGCTGCCTCGTATCTTCGGGCAGCTTTCAGGTCTATCTCATAGGTTGGGAAATCCCCTGTAACTAAGGCAGCTTGGATTTCCGAATCTAACCCTTGCTGAAATCTTCTAGATCTAATCTCAGCAGTTAATATCAAGTGTGCCGCGAACCTGTTAAGGTATTGTGTTAGCTGTGTAGTATGTGATATTTGAAAATTGAACATTGAGACATATCTTACCTACTGAGTATGGTAAACTCAGCATCATACTCATCCATGGACTTGGTCCATAACGAACCCTGTTGTAGGTGGATGAACTGCTGCTCCATGTCAAATCGGGCAGTCTCTAGAAAGTATTTCGCGTCGAACATGTCATGAAAAGTCCTCCATTTGATCGGTTGGTTAAGACAGCTTTCTTCCGCCTTCCACCAGACCCGTGCATTGTCAGTGAGCTACAGCTTCGCAACTCGAACCCAAGCGATCTCTAGCACTTGTGCCGCTGCCAGGTCATCCTCAATGCTCTGAGCCTACTCCTCAGCTTCTAGAGGGCTCTATTTTTCCGAGAATTGCTTGGGGTGTAAAGCCTGGAATTGCTTTACCCAGGTGCTTCCACGTCTGGACGGTTCATCAAAATAGCAGTCTACTACTGCTGTCCTTCCAGGAGGCTGCAGATCGCCTCAAGCAGTTTTGTCTGCTCATTGATCGGAGCAGCGACGGTAGGTGTAAGCGGTAGAGGTGGTGGAGTGTTGTTGAAATTGGTGCTGGTGTTGTTTGTGGAATCCATAACCTTGAAAGAAAAATAGGGTTATGACAGATTCAAAATATATGAAATTATAAGATTCAAGGAATATGTAAAGAATGTTTTTAGTTGCTGATTCTTGTGTTATATTGCTTAGGACTTCATGCAGAATTGACCCGCGTGTCCATGCAGAACTGACCTGCATGTCCATATAGAGTCGACCTGCATGGGCCGCCAACAAAATCTGTCACGCCCCGCTTCCCAATATACGGGAAAGGGACGCGGCGAGGCCCGCTACGTATTTACTCAGAAGTAAACACGCTAAACGTATCTAAGCAATATAAAGTAAAGTACACAAGAGACAGGAATGTAAATGAACAACAACTTTATTTATTAAACATTCTTTTACAGGTACAACTGAAATGAAAATACATGAATAAAAAGCGATGCCTAAACAATGATATAACTGAAATGAAATAAATATGTACAAGTGACTATGGCTCGGGGTCTTCAGTGTACTGCTCCAAGTGCTCCTGGCTAGTCTCGAGCTCCTTCGAGTCGGGTCCTCCTGACAACATTCCAAAGAAGAAGAGAAATATGAATGTCGTTAGCGAACAATCGATCGGTAAGTCCCAAAGATGGGTAGAGATAGAATAAACAGAAAGAGGGTATAACTAGTAATATTTGATTATAATGTTAACGCGGTTGTTTGTAGCTTGGTACAGAATATGCCAGTGTATACGAGAGGAGTCCAACTTACACCGTGGACTTTGGTAACCCGTAGTACAAGGCTCTGTCGAAAATACCACAGAACAACGGCATGGATGTAATTACATCTTTAGTGACCACCTCGTGCCACCTTTAAATGTTCCGTACCAGTCTATCCCTTTATAAATCCCGTAGTGTCTTATTGTATTGGTTGTATTGATTGTACTGATTGTATTGTATTGTCTTGTAATAAATGAAAGACTTACCGAAACCATGATATCAGTAGACGGAATGGGTGTAAATGGATAGTCATGTAATCAGGGTATATCCATGGTTCGGTTCAGTCATGTTCATGTTGTTATAGATTGTATTCTGGTATAGACAGAATCATGTTGTAAATGGAGTTAGACTTGAATCATATTCAAGTCAGGTTGATTGTATATTTTCCCGTGACTCAAACTGAGTCAGACTTTTAAACAGAATTGAAGTCCTGATTGTTTTAGAGTTATCGGTAACTGCTGCACATGGACGGCAGGATTTGTGTCTTTTTCAAAGATAATTACCGTGTTAATAACACCATTGTTAGATTGTCTACCTTAGATAGGTAAGCACATACATTCTCCGGCTCCCTGAGGCTCAAGAGAATTGGTCCCGCTTAAACATATATTTACTAGGGTCCTTATTGTAATTTAGTATAACTTGAGGGGGTTTTATGTAAAAATAATTTTGATATAATTTTCAAAATACATCTCAAGCATTTAATTATCATATTTAGGGTTTTCATAGATGTGTATTTTATAAATGTGAGATTTCTAGCGAGTAGAACCTAGTTTTCATTGTTCATGGTATTTTAATGAAATATTGGAATTTGTATTGAATTTGGATGGTAGTTTCATATGATGGTGATTCCTTTGATTTAGAAAACTTTGAATATTTGTATAATATATTTAAAATATATCTTTTGATAATATTCATATATATCTATATATTTAATAAAAATAAATTTTATTTATTTTCTAGAAATCTCATTTTCTTAAAATAGCATTAAAAATTCCATCGAGATCGAATGCTCCTTGCGGAGGTCTGCATCTCGCTCTACTAGGCCCGAGAACGTACGATAAGCCGCACCATCCCGATCGGGGTTCCCCAAAATAGGTTGTAGAGGTATAATTGTAAGGAATTGATTAATACACTTTTTAAAGAAATGATTTTGCAAGTTAATGGTATTTATTTATAATGTCGTATTATCCCATGAATATATTCCCAAATTCTTATCGTGCTATGTCAAAGATGTGTGTTGTGATGAGATAGGTCATTACCTCATGAGTTATCTAAAGGTAATACAAGTATTATGTTGATTTGTGTCGAAATAAAGTATGCGGTATTTCACTGTAAAAATACGATAAAAGTTGCAATAAAGAGTCTTTTGATATGAAACTTGTTTTAATATGTTTGTTAATGTTTGTTAAATAATATATGAGAGTATGGTATTTTCTTGTTTAATAAAAAATAGAGTTTTTAAAGAAAACCGAATCGGAAGTCGGATTAACTCTGCTTCCGTCGGGTTTTAGAAATGAAAGTTTTTAAAATAGAAGAAGAGAGGGGGAGAGGGAACTTACAGGCTAGAGAACAAGAGAAGAGAGAGGGGAAACTAAGGAATGTGTCGGGGCGTCGTTTCATCGCCGGAATCTACTCGGAATTTCGCCGGAACTTCGCCCTTTGCTATTTCCACTTGCACACTATAAGGACTTGAGAATTTTAGAGAGTTTTTGTGGAGAAATTCTGAATGAGGAGGGGTGAAATGAAATATGGTATTTATAGGAAAAATTAGGGTTTAGTGTATTGAATTGGAGAATTAAAAATTTGCATTTAAAAGGATTAAAGGGGTGATTTTAATCTCTCTGCCAATGTGCAGAAAAATCAAACAATATGGGGGAAGTGGGGTAGGCCAAACGGTACTCGGGTGAAGAGATGGGGATCATCCCCTACGAAGGGGACGGCGTCGCCGGGATTTGGGCAAATCTCACCGGTTCGATCCGGTGGTATGGGGCTCGGATTCACGCCACATGTCCCTGTCGTCTCATATACCCTCGTGCACGTGTTTATTTATTCTGTGTCTTTTCATTTTACGTGTAGTGCATGTGTAAACCTTTGGGCTTCTAAAATATTTAAAGAAAAATTAATAAAAATAATATGTGGCTGATGGGATTCGATCACAGGGGCTACTTCACAGCAGTGCAAGGCTTTACCAATGAGCTACAAATGCTTTCTTGTTATTCAAAAGCAAAACAAATTTATAACTTGTGCTCAGGCTTAGGTACTCCTTCTGTATTTTTGAAAAATTCGTACAGAAAGTTTAGGGTTGTTACACCCGTGTATTGCACGTGCAATCTTCTAGGCTTCCAAAAAGTTAAAAAGAAAAATCAGAAAAAATAATTGTGTCTGATGGGAATTGAACACAGGGGCTACGTCACAGCAGTGCAGGGGTTTTACCAGTGAGCTACAAGTTTCTTCTTGCTTTTATTTAACAAAAATAACTTATAACTCAAACTCAGACTGTAATATTCATTTCTGTATATTAACAGAAGAATTTCCGTACAGAGATTTCAGAGTCGTTACAGAGTTCCCACTGTGCTTTGATTACTACCCTACCATGGCTCAAAAGAGTCGTGCAAACATGTTTTAGTTAGGTACAGTCCCGAGCTACATGGAGGCAGTGAGCGGATTGTTGGGGATTCGTCTCTCCCGGTATTGGGGGTAGATGTCGCACTGTGCACGGGTGGTCATCATCAGAAATTCTTGACCAAGGTGGACGGGAATTACTGATTTGAATCAGTAGTTTCTCAGTGGGTGATGGGCTTCACACAGACACGAAACATCGTGTTATTAGGGGTCTGACCTTATCCACCACATAGACCCGATATGCGATACTCTTAGTTGAACAGATCGGACTGTACGGAGATTGTCACAGACAGGCTCAGTAGGGGTACGAATGAGTTTGTTCGTCAGCATTCCTTTCGCTCAATACTTAGGTAGCCGTTATGTATAGCTAGTGCCCCTGACGTGCTTGTGGTTATGGATTTATCCAGTAATCACTGCCGGCATATTGTCGAGTCTTTAGAGTCCCACACAGAGGGTTTTCTCGGGCGAAATTGTAACGACTCTATTTTTAATGTACAAAAAATTTGTTTAAAGTTAAAGTACTAAATGGAGTATTTGCAGTCCTGAGTATGCTATAAGTATTTAATTTGATTTTGAACAGCAAGAAAACACTTGTAGCTCATTGGTAAAGTCTTGCACTGCTGTGACATAGCCCCTGTGTTCGAATCCCCCCAACCACATATTATTTTTAATGATTTTTCTTTTAAACTTTTTGGAAGCCCAAAAGTTTACATATGTAATACACCTAAAAATGAAAAGTCACTAAAATCAAACATATGGAAAATAACATATGAACGGCTGAGGACACGTGGCCCCAATCCAAGCCCCACCCTACACACAACGACCGGCGAAGATCCTTTTGGGGTTAGGGTCGCCGGTCCCAACCGATGGTAATGCCCCCATTTTTTACCCTAACACCCCTTGTCCTCCCTCCACTACTCCTCTTCTGTTTGAATTTCCTGCAAATTAACAGAAAATTAAAATCACCATTAAACCAATATTTTAATACATTTTAATTCTCATTTTTAATTTCCTAAACCCTAATTCTATCCTATAAATACCACCCCACACCCTAGCCATCTCCATTCTGAAATTTATCATCAAAACTCTCAAATTTTTCCAAGTCAAATTAGTTGTACAAGTGGAGTTAGCCAAGGTCATTTTTCGGCGATGATTCGGGACAAATCCGGTGACACCGCGACTCCACGAAGCTCTCAAACCATTCCTCTACCTTCCATCTCTCATCTAATCCAGTAAGTCCCATCTCCTCTCCTCTCTTCCCTATTAAAAGAATTCTCTTCTCAAAACTCATCGGAAGCGGAGTTATTCCAACTTTCAATTCTAATTTTGTTAAAAACATAACTTTTCTTAGTAACCAAACATCCATATTGTTACATCTTATTTAGTAATCTTAAAACAAATATTTAGAACAAGTTTCAATTCAAAATACAATATTATACAACTTTTATTTTAATTTTACGGTTAAATAACACAAAGTTTACTTACGGCATCATTTCATCATATTTGCTCATATTACCTTTATAAAACTCACGAGGTAATGAGCTACCTCATCACAACACTCATCATGACATAGTACAATGGCTTTTGGAACAATATTTTGTGGGATAAATACAATTTTACAATAAAATAATTTAAACTAATAAAACCGTATTCTTTAAGATTGTTTTAATTAAATTCCTTGCAATTAAGCCTCTACAACCCATTTTGGAGAACCTGATTTAGATGGAGCGGGTTATCGCACATCCTTGGGACTAGTAGAGCGAGATGCGGACCTCCTCACGGAGCATCCGATCTCGATGGAATTTTTAATACAATTTTTAAGAATAATGTGATTTTCTATTTAATAAATAAATTCTATTTTTAATAATTATATATACACATATATATATATATATATATATATATATATATTATCAAAACATCTATTTTATATTTATAATAAATTCCATGTTTTCTAAACAAAGGAATCACAAATTTCATGAATACATCATCACAAATCCATACAATTCCAATTTATACTAAAATACCATATACTATTCAATCTACGTTTATAACCATTAGAATACTTCACTTTTAAAAATTACATCCATGAAAACCCTAAATACGATAAATAAATACTTAAGGTTTATTTTGAAAGTATGCTAAAACTATTTTTTATAAAACTCCCTCAAGTTTATTAATTTACAATAAGGACCCTAGTAAACATAGATTTAAGCGGGACCAATTCTCTTAAGCCTCAGGGAGCCGGAGAAAGTTGGTGCTTGCCTCTTTAAGGTAGGAAACTAAAACGGGGTTATCAATGGTAATTGGCATGGAAAAAGTCACAAATCCTGCCGTCCATGTGCAGCAGTTACCGATAACTCCAAAACCTAATTCAGGAATCCAATTCTGTTTAAGTGTCTTACTCAGACAGAGTCTCAGTCTAATCGGAATACAATCTAAACATGAATAAAATCCAAATATAACTCCAATACAATATGAATCCATATAACTTGAAACATGAATACCAGAATACCATCTATATCAACATGACTTGAACTGACCGAACCATGGATATACATTGACTTGATCACATGATTATCCGTTTACATCCTTATCTGTTTACATGAGCAATTGATATCATGGTTTCGTCAAGTCTTCTAGCTATAAACAATACAATAAACATTACGGGGTTTTAAAGGGGTAGATTGGTACGGAATGTGTTAAAAGTGGCACGATGACGGTCACTTTAATACACCTAACCTGAATATCCGTTGTCGTTGTCCCGTGGCTTGACCGATCCTTGTGCTCCATATACCATAGTCTACGGAATAGTTGGACTCCTCTCGTATACACTGTATATTCTGTACCAAGTTACAAACAACTGCGTTAACATAACAATCATATATTATACCAGTATATTCTCTTATCTGTCTATTCTATTTCTATCTCTCTTTTGGACTTATCATGCGATTGTTCGCTGACGACATTCCTTTTCTATTCTTTCTTTGGAATGTTGTCAGGAGGACACGACTCTTTGGAGATCGAGCCCAGCTCAGAAAACTTGGAGCAGTTCATCGAGGACCCAAGCTCTAGTCACTTGTATATACTTTTACTTATAGTTCAAGCCATTGTTTAGGCATTGCTTTCCACATTGTATTTACTTTTCAGTTGTATTGTAAAGAATATTTAATAAATAAAAAGTTGTTGTTCATTTACATCTCATGTCTTTCTTGTATACATTTATATTATATTGCTTATTTACGCTTAACGTGTTTACTTCTGAGTAAATACGTCGTGGGTCTAGTCACGTCTTCTTACCGTACACCGGGAAGCGGGGCGTGACAGGTTTTGTTGGCGGCCCATGCAGGTCAGTTCTGCATGGAAACCTAAGCAATATAACACAAGAATTATAAGACTCGGCAACTAAACATTCTTTACATTTCATATTCTTTGAATCTATCCTAACCCTATTTTTCTTTCAAGATTATGGATTCCCCGAACAATATTAGCACCAACGTGAAAGACAACACCACACCACTACCTCTTCCACTTACACCTACCGTTATAGCTCCGATCAATGAGCAGACGGTACTGCTCGAGGCAATAAAGAGCCTCCTGGAGGGACAGCAGCAGACCGCTATCCTACTGAACCGCCCAGAAGCGGAAGCACCTGGAGTGAAGCAATTCCGGGCACTGCATCCTAAGAAATTCTCTAGGAAAGAGAGCTCCTTAGAAGCTGAAGAATGGACTTAGTCGATCGAAGATGATCTGGCAGCAACACAAGTGCCAGACATTACTTGGGTAAGGGTTGCGAAGCTGCAACTTACCGATAACGCCCGAGTATGGTGGAAGGCGGAAGAAAGCCGTCTTACCCAGCCGATCAAATGGAAGACTTTTCGAGACATGTTCGACGCGAAGTATTTTCCCGAGATTGCCCGATTTGACATGGAGCAGCAATTCATCCATCTACAATAAGGCTCTATGTGGAGAAAATCCATGGATGAGAATGATGCTGAGTTCACTATGTTGAGCAGGTAAATATGTCTCAAATATTTGAATTTTATGATATCACATACTAAGCATCTAACACAAGACCGTAATAGGTTCGCGACACATCTCATACCGACTGCTGAGATCAGGACTAGAAGATTTCAATAAGGGTTGGACCCGGAGATCCAAGCTGTATTAGCTACATGGGATTCCCCAACCCATGATTTGGCTTTGAAGGCTGCCCGTCGATATGAGGCAGTGGTGAATAAGAAGGGCAGACCTCAATCTGCCGGTGTGAAGCGCCCTGCTACTCAGATAGGAGGAGGAGCCTCTTCCAGGCCACTTTTTGTACCCAGGAGACCGGGAGTACCTTTCAACCGGCCCAGTCCAAACTTTTGCACTTACTGCAGGAGAAATGGACACCTGGCGAAGGACTGCAAGCGTGCTAATCGCCTTTGCTTAGTCTGTGGCTCATCCACACATGATATTGGATCTTGTCCTCGTAGACTCAATCCAAATCCTGCACCCAGACCAGCAATCACCTATCCGCAGCGGCTAGCTATCCAGGCGCCTGCTCCTCGTCTTGCTCTCCCTGCTCCACCTCCTCATGGACCTACTACACCTCCTCCTCGTCAGTTCCATCAAGCACAAAGGAACCTACCTCAAGGACAGAGGAACGGGCAGAGAAATGCTCCTCCAGTAAGGAGGAATATACCGAGGCGACAGGCTTTCACAATGACTGTGGAAGAAACTGAAGCCACTGGCCAAGTCATCACTGGTAACTCTTTTCTTTCAAGCTTTCTTTCAATCCTTATACATATCAAAGTATCTTTTCCTATACCTAAACATATTCCACACAACTTAGGTACAATCTTAGTAGCCTCACTTCCAGCACTAGCACTCTTCGATACTGGAGCATCTCATTGTTTTATGTCGCAACGGTTCGTCCGAACTCATGCGATTCCAGTCAAACCACTCGTATCCAGCTGGAATGTCAGTTCAGGGAACGGCGTTCTAAAGGCAACAATGGAATACGACCTATGTCCAGTAGTCGTCTGCAGCAGAGAATTTTATGCCGACTTCAAGGTACTGGACATACCGAACTTCGATGTAGTTTTGGGTATGGATTGGCTAGGAACTTTCTATGCTACCATCGACTGTCGTCAAAGGAGTGTAGTGTTCGATATTCCATAGCATCCGATCTTTTATTTCAAAAGTGGGGACCGTACCCTGGAGCCTAGCATATACAAAGAAAAACCGAAGAAAGCAGTGATTGCAACTCTAAAGGCGGGAGAAGATAAGCCAGAGGTAGTTCGAGAGTTCGATGATATATTTCATGAAGACATATTAGGTTTGCCTCCTGATCGAGCTCTTGATTTGGAATTGATTTAGTACCTGGAGCACAACCGGTGATCAAAGCACCATATCGCTTAAGTCCAGAAGGTTTGAAGGAGATCCGTACTCAGCTGGACGAACTTCTGCAGAAAGGATGGATTCGTCCCAGTACTTCAAGTTGGGGATCTCCAGTTTTGCTTGTGAAGAAGAAGGAAGGTTCATACCGAATGTGCGTTGATTATAGAGCTCTGAACGAAGTAACTATAAAGAACAAGTATCCACTACCGCGTATCGACTATCTGTTCGATCAGCTAAGTGGATCTTGCGTTTTCTCTAAATTAGATCTTCGTTCGGGTTATCATCAGGTGAATGTCAAAGAATCCCTAAAACGGCATTCAGAACTCGCTATGGACATTACGAATATTTTGTGATGCCATTTGGAGTGACCAACGCACCAGCCATATTCATGAACCTAATGAATCAAGTTTTCCGGAAGTACCTAGACAGGTTTGTAGTCATTTTCATCGACGACATCCCGGTGTATTCTAAAAGTCGGAAAGAACATGCCGAGCACTTACGAATTGTTCTGGAGATTTTGTGACAGCATCAACTCTATGCCAAGTATAGCAAGTGCGAGTTTTGGCTAGATCAGGTCGGATTTCTTGGACATATCGTTTCAGGCGAAGGAATCTTAGTAGATCCAATTAAAGTATCAGCTGTAAGCGAATGGCCGACACCAAAGACAGTGAAGGACATTCGAAGTTTTTTGGGTTTAACATGATACTACCGAAGATTTATTGAAGGGTTTTCGAAGAGTGCAACATCCCTGACCAAGCTCACACGTAAAGATGAAAAATTCGTGTAATCAGAAGCATGCGAACAAGCTTTCGTAGAACTCAAGTCAAGATTGATATCGGCACCTATTCTCATCATACCGGACCAATCTGGAGGTTTCGTAGTGCATTGCGATGCATCCGGTAAGGGATCAGGATGTGTTCTACACTAGCACGGTAAAGTTGTAGCTTATGAATCAAGACAGTTGAAGATTCATGAGCACAATTATCCAACGCATGACTTAGAGTTGGCAGCTGTTATATTTACATTGAAGATTTGGCGACATTATCTTCTTGGTGAATGGGTAGATATCTATACAGACCACAAAAGTCTGAAGTATGTGTTTACTTAGAAAGAACTGAATATGCGGTAGAGAAGATAGCTAGAACTTATGGCGGACTTCGACATCAACCTACAATATCATTCAGGGAAGGTGAATGTAGTTCTTGATGCACTTAGTCGCTAACCACTAACAATGAATCTCACCGCACAGTGGAAGCCACAATAAGATTTGCATCAGATGGAGATAGAAGTGGTCATGCCAGGTAATGCTTCAAGTTTGATGAACTTACAAATTCAGTCTACAATTGTCAATCAGATCAAAGCAGCTCAAGCAAGCGATGCCAAGTTGAAAAAGATCAGAGAACAAGTAGAAAGTGGATTTAGCACAGACTTCATCATCCATGAAGACGGATCTTTGAGATACGGAAGCAGATTGTGTGTACCACAAGGTCCTGTTCGGGAAGAGTTGATGAAAGAAGCTCACGGCTCTCCATACTCAGTACACCCTGGTGGTACAAAGATATATAAAGATCTGCGGCAACATTACTACATGCATGGAATGAAGCGTGAAGTAACCAGAAGCGTAGCCAAATGCTTGGTGTGTCAGCAAGTAAAAGCTGAACATCACAGGACTGCTGGTCTACTTCAACCGTTACCTATCTCAGAATGGAAGTGGCAACACATTACCATGGATTTTGTGACTGCTCTTCCTCACAGCACAAAAGGTAACGATGCAGTATGGGTTATTGTGGATCGACTCACAAAGTCGGCTCATTTTATTCCCTTTCGAATTGACCAATCTACCGAGACACTAACAAAGAAGTACATAGAGGTAAGTTTGAATCTAAGTAAAATTTAACTCTTCAATGTGTACTATCTATAATACCCATGAACTCATGCATTAGATCGTGAGATTACATGGAGTACCGGTTTGCATTGTCTCCGACCGTGACACCAGATTCTGATCGCAATTTTGACAAAGTCTGCAAGCTAGCTTGGGAACAAGTCTGAACTTTAGCAAAGCTTACCATCCACAAACAGATGGACAGTCTGAGCAAACGATTCAGATCCTTGAAGATATGCTGAGAGCTTGTATGCTAGACTTCGGAGGATCGTGGGAAGATCACCTACATCTTGTGGAGTTTTCATACAACAACAGCTATCAAGTAAGTATTGGAATGTCACCCTTTGCAGTGCTCTATGGAAGGAAGTGTCGTTCACCTTTAAGTTGGGACGACATCGGAGATAGTGAACTCCTTGGATCTGAGATGATAGTGGCAACTGTAGATGTAGTTCGCACTATCAGGGAACGAATGCACATAGCCCTTTTCCCGCCAAAAATTTCTGCGCAAAAGAGCCCAAGGTATCAAATAGCAGTGATATTCTTAAGTCAATGCGAACCAGTATTTTCCGGGCTGTTTTTTTTGACAAACTCCCGAATACAAAACAGCTGAATTCTGATGGTATTGGAAGCATCTCGAAAAACCCTTCGATTTGATATATTATGGGCTTCATAATTCATCCGGGATCAAAAGTTATGAGTAAATATGTTATGCACTGTTCCCTGATTAAAAAAATCAGGAATTACCTCAATGAGGTATCACGTGCTCACACGTGATCAATGGTCACGTGCTGACACATGATAGTTAAAACAGAAATAAAAACAAACGGCTGAAGAAGGACCCAATTGGGGGTCACGTGCTCACACATGACCAATGGTCACGTGTTGACACGTGATAGTTAAAACAGAAATAAAAATAAATAGCTGAAGGAAATATCTCAATGAGATATCACGTGCTCACACGTGACCAATGGTTATGTGTTGACACGTGATGGTTAAAACTGAAGCGTAAATAAACGCTGAGAAAAGGACTCAATTGGGGGTCACGTGCTCACACGTGACCAAGGGTCACGTGTCAGCACGTGACTGGTTTCGAAAGCCTTACAGTTTAATAAAATTAAATTCTAAAAGCTTCTAAATCTTTCCAAATGGAAAAGAGATTATGGGGAACCGTTGGATTAAAAATCCAAGGGTGATTAAAAATCACCAATTTATGGAAAAATCTTAGACAAGGAAAGATTTCCTCTAAATCTCATCGAAAATAACAAACAGAATATCTTTGGATTTAAAATCCAACGGTGAATAAAATTCACTGAATGATCTAAAGGATCATATTAATTATAAAAACAAACAAAATCTTTCAATGAAAGACTTGCTAAAACAAATTGATTCTTTTCCTTCTTTTATAAATAGGAGCCAAGAGAAGAGAAATAGATAGAGTTTTGGAATCTTGAAATTTCAGAGAGAAAAGAAAGGAGAATATAATTCTCAACAAAGAAAAATCCTAGGTGAGAAAAGAAAGGGGATCAAAACTTCAAACAGAGAATTTAATTCTCAAATCTAAGAGTTTAACTCTTCTGCACAAAAGAACTTAGTTTTTCCTCTGGTTGAAGATCTGCAAAGAGCACATCTCCCCATAAGTTGAGAATTTAATTCTCATCGGGTTGAAATCCTGCCATGCAGATCCAAAACTTAGAGGGGGAATTGAGTTTAGAGAATTTAATTCTCCCAAAACAAAGTTCGGGTTTAACCCTATATGAGAATTTAATTCTCCCAAACTTACAGGAATTTAATTCCTTCAAGATGAAACTAGGGTTTAACCCTATATGAGAATTTAATTCTCCCAAACTTACAGAAATTTAATTCCTTCAAGATGGAACTAGGGTTTAACCCTATATGAGAATTCAATTCTCCTAAAAAGTTATAGGAATTTAATTCATTCAAGATGGACAGAACTAGGGTTTAACCCTAATTGAGAATTTAATTCTCTCAAATTCACAGGAATTTAATTCCTCTTAAAATGAAATTAGGGTTTAACCCTATATAAGAATTTAATTCTTTCATAATAGGAATTTAATTCCTCCAAAATCATAATTAGGGTTTAACCCTACAGAGAATTTAATTCTCAAAATAAAATAAGGAGGCTTAAAAGATCTCTGTAAAGACTAAGGTCACGTGCCCCACGTGGCCCCTGAAAAGATCCCCAAAAATGAGAAGGAAAAAGCTCCGAGGCAACGTCTCACGTGCTCCCACGTGACTTCCAAAACACAGAAAGAAAAAGCAGAAGAAAAGAAGCTTTGGGCACTCTCACGTGTTACCACGTGACCCCTTAGCAAATGCTTTAATTACCGATGCATAAATTCCCATCACGTGTCAACACGTGATGTTCAAAATAAAATATAAAAGAAGTGTTTAACACTTATCTGCAAAGCAAAGTAAAAGGGATTCTGGTCCCACCTTTGGGCACCCTCACGTGTCCACACGTGACCCCTTTTCCTTTAGTGTTTAACACTAATTCGAGAGCTTTATTCCCAGTGTTTAACACCGATTATCTTTTAGTGTTTAACACTAATTTCCAGTGTTTAACACTGTTATCTTCTAGTGTTTAACACTAATTTGGGATTCTGTATTTCCAGTGTTTAACACTGCTGGTCTTTTAGTGTTTAACACTAATTTGAGAGTTCTGTCTCCAAAGTTTAACACTGTTTTTTTTTAGTGTTTAACACTATTTTTAGCCAAATTGGCTAATTTTCCAGAGGCAAAGTCTCTCCTCCAAATGAATCTCAAAATTGAGGAAATCAAAGATGAAAATGTTTAGCATTACTAAATAATGTGGGCTTGAACCCAGACAAGTGTTAATGGCCCAACAAAGGGTCAATTCTTCAAACTTAATTGGATTTAGCCCAAGTTGGCCATAAGTCCTCAACTCAGACTCAACTGAGCCCATGTGCTCATAATTCTAATTAATTGATCTTAGTTTCAAATTGGACTACAAATCACTTAATCCACTTTGGTTCGAGGGTACATCTCTTCACTCCTCTGATATTTGTCGTTGTAATCCTTCAACGTCTTCAGAGAGGTGACGGGTCCCGACAACCACATATTTCATAGACTATGACGTCTTTAAACTGGACTGTGGGGTCCTTAAGCCCATCGACTATGATGTCCTTAACCTTGACTGTGAGGTCTTTAAACTCACAGACTATGATGTCCTTAACCTTGACTGTGATGTCTTTAAACTCACGGACTATGATATCCTTAACCTTGACTGTGAGGTCTTTAAACTCACGGACGATGATGTCCTTAACCTTGGACCGCTATGTCCTTAAACTGGTAATGGACCACCATGTCCTTAAACTGGTAATCGACTGCAATGTCCATAAAATAAACAATAGAGTCTAAATGCTCTTTTGTTAGATCTAAATGATCCCGTTAAGTAGATCTTAGTCTTAAATTAGACTAACGTATCCTTAACAAATGGTTAAGTTGACCTTGGTTCAAAATTAGACTAACGTGTCCTTAACAAACCGTTAAGTTGATCTTAGTCTTAAATTAGACTAACGTATCCTTAACAAACGTTTAAGTTGATCTTAGTCTAAAATGAGACTAACGTATCCTTAAACCCAAACCCCAAATCTAAATCTAAGAAAATATGGATTTGGACTAATTCACGTCCTACAGGCGACGAAATAAATTAGTCTCCGTATACAATCCACGGGCAACCGCAAATACAAAATAAACACCCACGACACGAAGTGACCATCGGGAGAAGGAGAAAGTTGTTACCGCGATACGGTAGCGTAATTAACTGCAGGGGCTTGCGCCTGCAGGGAAGAGCGTCCCCACAATAAAAAACCCCTCAAGCGAGGGAGAATCTGACGAAATCTGCTACATCGGTCGCATCTGTTTAAACCTTCGATACATGGTGCCATAAATTAACTTGGCATCTTCGGAGAGGTGGACGGATAGCACCAATTAGGATCTGCCCCGAATTTTAGGCAAGACGTCCGTCTTGCTCGTCTTTCGGAGGGGAACAAGCCCAAGACCGACAGAAGCATTGGGCTGATGCAAAGTGCCGACACTTGGAGTTCCAACTGGGAGATCATGTCTTTCTAAAGATTTCTCCAAACCGTGGAGTGATTCGCTTTGGAAAGAGGGGTAAGCTAAGTCCGAGGTATATTGGACCGTTTGACATACTTGAACGAGTCGGAGAAGTGGCATATCGTTTGGCACTTCTACCCTCATTGGAAGGAGTGCACAACGTGTTCCACATATCCCAACTCCGAAAATATGTGAGCGACCCCAGCCATATCCTTGATCATTCTGAGCTCACTGTACAGACAGACTTATCTTGTGAGCAACAACCCGTTGAAATCCTGGACAGAAAGGTAAAGTCACTTCGAAATAAGGAAGTAAACTTGGTTCGAGTGATGTGGAGAAAAGATCCACCGGGAGAATCAACACGGGAAAGAGAAGACGACATGCGTGCAAGATACCCTTACTTGTTTGTAAATTAGTTCTTAAATAATTGTAAATTTTGAGAACGAAATTTTTGTAAGGAGGATAGAATGTAACGACTCTGTTTTAATGTATAAAAATTTTGTTTAAAGTTAAAGTACTAAATGGAGTGTTTGCAACCCTGAGTATGCTATAAGTATTTAATTTGATTTTGAACAGCAAGAAAGCACTTGTAGTTTATTGGTAAAGCCTCGCACTGCTGTGATATAGCCTCTGTGTTTGAATCCCCCCAGCCACATATTATTTTTAATGATTTTTCTTTTAAACTTTTTGGAAGCCCAAAAGTTTACACGTGCAATACACGTAAAAATGAAAAGTCGCTAAAATCAAACACGTGGAAAATAACATATGAACAGCTGAGGACACGTGGCCCCAATCCAAGCCCTACCCCACACACAACGACTGGCGAAGATCCTTTTGGGGCCGACGCCACCGGTCCAACCGATGGTAATGCCCCCATTTTTTATGTTGGGGTACGGCGGCGCCCCGGCCGTCTAAACGACGTCAAATGTGGAACAAAAACTTTTTACGGAACCGGCGTTACCGCGACCCAAAACCCGGATCGTTCCATTAACCGTAAACTAGCTAACAACAAAAGTGGTTCAGAAATTATACCGATCGATCCGTGCCCTTCGGTCTTCAATTTCCGCACCAAGCTCCCCGCTGCTGCGCCGGCGAAGTCCGCTCTCCGATCACGCCCGTCGTAGTGGCACCACGTCGATGAATTTTTATACGGTCTCCCGCCTCGAACCGAGGCAACTCGGACATGAACTTTGCTAGCCGACATGTCCAAGAATGAGGTAGAGAGAGAGTGTGGAATATTCTGTCTCAAGACACCCAAGCGATTGGGTGGAGGTAAATTGGAGTTGCCATTTGGGATCGACATGTGAGCAAGGAATTTGCAAGTGAAGAAAAGACCCCAAAGGGCTCGGCCATTCTCACAAAAATGATGAGGGGATGGTTCTGTGTGAAATGCAGAGAAGGAAGTGATGGTTTTAATTCATGTGAGTGTGTCTTTCTAAGTTAGCAACTAAAGAAAACTTTTCATATATCAAACGAGCACCACGGAAAAACCCCTTGCAAAATGAGGCTGGCGAAATTGCAGGGAACCCCCTCAACACTAAAGCCCATCCCTTAAACAATAAAAAACTTTTACCAACACACTAACCTCCACCGCAATAGACCCCCTGGCAATTCAAGAGAATGGAGAAATTGCAGGAAACCCCTGGCCACTAAAATCAGCCACCATGCCAATCAAAGTCCATGCCAAATAAAATAATCCCTACACCCATGCCTCATTAAATGAGCAGCCCCACACTCCATGAAAATCAGTGCAAACAAAAAGGTCAAGGGGCAAAATGGTCAAGGGGCAAATGCTCACATTAAACAGGATGTATTAAGACCGGAAAAAGAAAACTGGCAACTCCCAAAATAACCCCGTAACGAATTACGAGATTACACCTCAACTGTAAATACATACCCGAATTTGTATTCCGACCGAATACAAATGCAATGAGACAAAAAAAATATTCCTACACAATAATAGTACGGTCCGGCTTAAACCAGAGTCGGCTAGTATTATCCGTCCGATCCTGATCCGTACACAAGTGTACGAATATGATCGAACCCCGCCACATATCCATACAGCCTCTATAACGTTTCGCCCGAACTAGGGAAACTTTCTGCGGGGGACTCTAATGACTCATCAATACACTGGTACTGGGTATAACCACTAGCACGTCAGAGGTACTAGATGTACGTAACGGTTGCCTATGTATTGATCGGAAGAGAAGCTGACGAGCGAACTCATCCAGAAACTCAACTGAGCCTGACAGTGACAATATCCGTATAGTCCGGTCCGTTCGCCTATGAGTATCGCATATCGAGCCTATGGGGCGGGTAAACGTCAGACCCCCAATAACTGTATAAGTCGTGTCGGAGAGTAGCCCAGAACACCCTGAGATACTACTGGAATACCTACCAGTAAATCTCGATTACCCTGACCAGGGATTTCGTGTAATAGCTCTCCTAAACACAGCACGATCTCACCCCCAATACCGGGAGAGACGAATCCCTGACGATCCGCTCACTGCCTCCATGTGGCTCGAGACTGTACCCAACTAAAACCTGTTTGCACGACTCCTTTGAGCCGTGGTAGGGTAGTAATCAAAGCACAGTGGGAACTCACACGAGACAAATGACGATCTTAGGTCGACAGACTAACCTGTATACATGTCACCTGGGAACTGCTATCTGACGATATGTATAATACCAACTAGCATGTTCCCGGCAAGTCCTGTCCGGTGTACTCGTAACTCAATGAGCACCTGTATACATCTTAGGTGAACTAACTGATACCAATGGCTTGTGAGACCGGCCACCGCCCCTCGTCGGGGTCTCGACTGTATACACTAGTCTACTCTGGAGTATCGATGCCCTGTCTTGAAACTCCCACGACTAGGGACACTTTAAGGATGTGCTTATAGACCCCAGCTCCCACGTATATGATCGCCATCATACTGTTGGCAGTCAAGCAAGAATCCTATGGGCTCTATCAACATGCAATAGTGAACTAAAACATGTACACGATGATAAAGACAAACCAGATAGCATACAATCATCTCGAGCAAGACTGTCCTATCGGTATAGGTCCTCCCTCAATCATTGCAATCACGTACCTGCGATCCAATAATTGACTTTGAGGGCACTATATCCAACAATCTCCTACTTGCACTTAAGGCTAATTATTGCGATGTCGCGTACTCATAGCTCGTGTGATACCGAACATCCAACTTCTCTACTAATCAGTTTCACAAAGCTCGTTTATAAGACTATTGTGTTCGAGAAATAGCCTCAGTGAGTGGATCCGCCCTGATGTTTCTTTCTATGTCTCTCTTTATCTCAAGTTCGTTGAGAAAGCCATCTCCCGAAATGAGCAATACCTGTCTTAGAATATGTCTGGATATCTGATGGGACCTAGCTCACAAGTGAACTCCAAATCCAGCAAACTTCTTAGACTGTATCGTCAACTGAATTTAATCAGCATCCTGCACCATGCCTCCCACAGTATCCACTTGGACCACCTGTCCAAACTACTGCCCCTCGTCAGAGGGAAAACTGTAACTCTGACAGTCACTCTGTCATCCGGGTCACATTGGAAGCCTGGAATGATAACTGTCTCACGAAGGAGGCTGTCGTTATCAAATCCCTAGAACAACCACTTATGTTCATAAGCTGCTTCCGAACATTTCTCAGGATTGGAATAATATATCAACCTATTACATCTAGTGCAAAAACAACATATGATATTATATCCATATTCTATGTGGAGAAACTACTGTGTGACAACCACGGTATAACCGATCGTAGTGTAGGAATTTCACTTCCTACTATATGTATGTCATCCAAGTACCAGGACAACACACCCTACTACCTTCTTAACAGATCCATCTCCTATTCTGATGAAGTCAAAACCTATGACTGTCACATCAAAAATAGATGATCTATCTCCGCTATATCTGCTTTAGTCTATAAATAGACATAAGCTACTTATCCACTATGCTTCCACTGCTCCCTCTGACTACAACAACCCTCTGGCAGAGTCATCATCCTACCGGGTCTCATAGTCTGGAACAACAGTAGTGTCAAGTATGGGTAAACAAGAACCTCCTTGTCACCGTCCTTGAGGCTACCAGAGTACCTCTCGGGTGCCTGAGGTTACTCACCATATCTGCGGAGTGGCTAATGGAATGTCAATCCTGATTGAATCTTTAGGTCCTATTAAATTTTCCGTAATCGTTTGCGGTTCTGGAATCTATTCCAGTTCTACCATACTCCCACTACTGTTTTCTGAAAAATCTATTTTACTAAAACTGTGGCGAGTCAAGAACAATATCACTATTGATCTTCCAGATGGTAGAAAGTCAACCCTCGTCAAAGCCCGGGTTAACCCACAAACTGCCATTACAGAAACGTGCCTTGAGTTATCCGGAGTCTGGTTTTAAGCATAAGCCGGACAACTCCCCGTACCTTAATATCGTTAAGATACGAACCATTCTATATACAATATAGAAATAGAGGCACTGATTTAATTGGAACCAGATTCAAATCATGCAGCTGTCTCCAGTGCATGTTAGCTAAATGGAGAGAGGCCGATCAGCATTACTCAACTTAGGAGTGCATCCAATTACGAGTAACTTGAAAGAGAAGCAAGTTCTCTAAAACTATTACTATCAACTGAATACCAACCACAAGTATCTACATCTTCGATCACCTTGAAGAATCCCGATACTTGCAACACCTGGTTCTCTACTTTATTCTTGTACCTATAACTTCTCAAACTTGGACCTTGTATTTCTATGAAACACATGCTAAAACTTGAGAAGTCACAGGTAAACAGAATATAATAGAAGGACCAACCCCTTTGTCCTTATGGACACTGAACGACATACATACTTTGTATAAGTCACCTGAGTTGAATAACTCAAACTTTGTGCATCGTAGGTTGGAAACTGTACCCAGGCGATTTCCTCAAATATTACCAATTACAACGAATTCTGATATAATGAGGATGACCACCTAATTCCCAATAACTTACTCCCACTCATCATCTGTAAAACCATACAGATGTGAGAATTATACCTGGTAAATATATACCCTGGAGCAAGGGTCTAATTGGGAAATCAGTTTTCTATTAACTGTTAGTTATGTATATGCCCTAGAGGCCATTGTTGTATATATGATGTATATTATGATGGATGCTTGGATATATATAGAGAGGACTTTCTTGCTCGTCATGATAGTATGCTATTTGGTTTCACTTTATCTTAACATGTTGACTTATACTGGTTTACTGTTTTTCTCTCACATGTTGATAAAGCCCTTAGGATCTGTACTCGACTACTGGGACTATGATGAGATCATACTAGTGGGGCCATGTTAGTCGATGAGTACTTCCTATAACAGTTCCTAGTCGAGGGTATATCGAGACAGGGTATCGATACACCAGAGTAGACTAGCGTATACGCATCTTGACCCATATGATGGGCGATGGATGATCCCATATCCATCGGTGTTTGACATCAAGGATGGTGTACGGGTGCTCAGTGGAGACTGGGTACACTGGACGGACTCACCGAGAACTCCTAGATGGTGATATACCACACGTCAGATGGCAGTTCTCCGGTGACACTGGTACAGGGTAGTCTGTAGACCCGAGATCTTCATAGAATCTTGTGTGATTCCCACTGTGCTTTGATTTCCACCTTACCACGTCCAAGAGGGCATGCAAAACGGTGGCTTTTGGGTACATTCCCGAATCACATGGAGGCAATAAGCGATAGGAGGGGATTCGTCTCTCCCGGTATAGGGAGTTGATGTTGTGCTGTGTTCGATTGGCTATAACTGGAAGTCCCTGGCCAGGGCTGATATAGAGATTTACTGGTAAGTGTTACCAGTAGTTTCTCGACCTGTTATGAGCCACACATCGACACGACTTATCGGTTACTGGGGTCTGACGTTTACCACCCCTAGACTTGATATGCGACATATCAGACGAAGAGACCGGACTGTACGGGAGTGTTACTGATTGGATTCACAGGAGAACGCACAGGCTAGCTTCTTGATCTTCTGATCGCTCAATACCTAGATGACTGTTACGTTTAGCTGACCGCTTGCAGCTTGTGGGTGTTTGATATGATCATCACCTGCTACCGGCGTATTGACGATTCTTTAGAGTCCTACACAGAGGTTTCTTGACTCAGGCAAAACGGAGTAGAGGAACATATGTGATATGCGCAGGACCGAGGATAATGCGATATGAGATACCGTATTATATTCTCGCGATATTTAGATATGAACCGGGACATCGGATCAAGTGTTGATTCGATGAATCGGTACATGATATATTAGTCGGTTATATTCGATATAGCCGGATTGTCGGATCAAGTGTTGATTCGATAATTTAATGTATAATAATATATATGATATATTGTATTACATTATCTAATATTGGCTCGCTTTATTATTTCATTTTCTCACTGGATAATACATTGATATATATGCGATATATGTTAATTGTATTATTTTCTTTTGTTGCAAATATATAATATATATGTGATATATATTATTGTGACATGATATGATTAATAATGAAACATGTTTAGTGATGATTAAACAAGATTAGGGTATGATTAGGGTTAGCTTCTTCTTGCACCTTCTAGAAGCTTTCTCTTTTGTCTTGGTTAAGATATTATGGTTGATATTTATCCATGACTCATTTCTAACCTAACCAAACCCTAACTCTAGTTTATTCTCTACAAGAGTTATCCTTGTCATAACTAAACTATGGTTACATTATTAATTGATATATACATTTCATTATTCATGACAAAAGGAATTATCTCATTATTCATCTTCTTCTTCTCTCTTTAGCTTTGAGAAAACTTACTAGAAATTCCTTTTGTGATGATTTCATGTGAGATTATGATATAAAAAGAAAGCATAAATACTACTCCATTATCCTCATCTAATCTAGCCCATTAGATTAGGGTGTTCACCTCATTAGAGTGTGAGAGCTTGAGTTATAGCAACTTCGACGTAGATCATCGGAGAAACGGAACACTACAAGCTAGCATGGATCGTTCGAGTCGTGGAGCCTCTCTTGAGCCCGGAAGATCGTGGATCGCGGCGAAGGGACTTCTACTCGGAGCTTATGAAGCGAAGGAGCGGACTATAAAGGTTGTAATCCCTCACTTTTAGTTGTAAAGATATTTACTTTCATGCTTAACCCTAATAATCTAGCAAAGATCCCGGCTTTGGGTTGTTCGGCACGTCTAATTTTTTATTCGGGCATGTTTGATACCTTATGAACCTTCAGAAGAGTGCCTAGGAACCCTACAGTGGTATCAGAGCCTAGCTAGAGCATTAGGCGACGTGTATACGAAGTTAAAACTCCGAACGAACCCCGATACGACGAAACGAACCCCTCTCTGTACAATTTTTAAAAAATGTGATTTTTCTGTATTAAAAATACCTAAAAAAATCAGCAGGGAATTCTAAGAATTACCATGAAACACGGGCCCACAATTCCACTAAATCGCCGCGGAACGGCGGCAGGAACCTGCTTCCCGCGGCGGTTCCGCGGCCGAACTTTGGGATTGTGACACGTGGCTTCATGGTAATATCCGTAGGTGCTTGTTGATTCTTCTGGGTGTTTTTAAAGTGACTCAAGTGTTGAGTAATCTGTGGTTTATTTTGTAATCGAAGATTCGATCGGAAAATTTAAATTCGTTTTCATTTCCGGATATTTAGATACTGTTAAAATGTTCGAGTGGATATCATTAACTCACTTTTTCCCGGCACGAAAAACTTTCAAGTGTTGAATTTTTATCGGGTTTAAATTTTTCGGAAAAATGTGCAACTAACGCGGTGGACCCTCTAGAAGACAACAAACCTTAACTCGATTATGTAACCGTCTTGAACTGCCTCTAAACCTTAGGGTTTGGGGCAGTAGGGCGTGCCACATGTGAGGCGTTGGATTGACCCTTCTACGGCTGGATCATCGGTACTGTGACACATTCTGGGATTTTTTGAACTCCGCTCAAGTGTTGAGCTATTTAGCAAATCTTGGGTATTTGATTATCTGTTCGGAAAGTTTGATACTGTCTATTTATCTAGAATGTGATACAATATGTGGAATACATAGAGTTAGGCATGAAATGCGAAGTATGTGATATTTCGGATTTATGATGTCTAAAGTGATTGTGGATTCCAAATGTTGTAGTTTTACACTTTCTTTTCTGTGACCGTAAGTGTAATATGTGATATCGCCGGTTTCGTTGCTATATGTCAACGACAATTGGGATGCGCATATTTACTTACGTTGATGATATGTGATATTATGTGTTGCTGTGATATGTTATATTGGATCGTCGCGTTCTGAATAGCCGGGGTTTTTATGTGAGATGAGGGTTTTTATTTTCATTCATGTAAAATTCATTTATATGTAATATTCTTTTATTGGGACACTTCCAGGTTGAGGTTGATGTCACCAGTGTATATTATTTACTTTTCCGCATTAGATAGACCCAAGGAGGGGAGCACAAGTAACCGGGTTCTAGGGTCCAGTGGGAGGCCATCTCGAGGAGTCGAGACCGGGTCTCCTAACCCTAGAATTGGCAGTGTTACTTGCCTCTCTCGTAGGGGTCTTGGGATGTGGGTTTGGCTATTCGTCGCGACCGTGAAATCCGTGTTTTAAACCGGCTCGTATTGAAAACACGGACATCCTAGTATATCCAATATTTCATATATATTCTTCTGCTGCAATGTTCTGTGATGAGATCATATTACTGCCTGAGACGAATGCTTATACTATATATATGCTGATATATAAATATTACTGCTTTCGTTTCTTCTGTGATGCTTAGGAAGCATAAGCTGATGGGATTTATTAATGAGATTAATAAAAAGAAAAGAAATCTAAAGATGTTGTAGAATCAAAACTTTATAAAAAGGGTAGCTACAGTTTTGCTTTGCACAGCGGTATATATGATATATCCTGCACCTTATTCGATGGGGGAAAGAGCCGAGATCTCTTCACCGGGAGTGACCTCTTTAGCGAAACTGGCAGATGCTACAAACTCGCGGTTTAGTTTTTGACAGCTTATATAGTTCTTGGTTTGCACAGCGGTATATATGATATATCCTGCACCTTATTCGATGGGGAAAGAGCCGAGATCCCTTCACCGGGAGTGACCACTTTAGCGAAACTAGAAGCTTCAAAAACACTCATTTTCAAAATCACTCGATTCTACGACGATATCAAGTTCATTACGCTCATGATTTTCTGAAAAAATCTGCGTAACCCTCCGTCATTTTAGGAAAATAGAGTACTTAGTATTCGTGCTGCGTTTGTTGACCATAGTTAAGGCACAGTGTACGGTAGCTAAGTGATGTTTTCCCATATAACATTAGATGTGATTAATTGGGACAGTCATATGACTTTGTTGACCATAGTTAAGGGTCATATGGGTGGGTCTAAATTAATCAAGAAATGACGGGTAGAACTTGACTAGTGCTTATGACTTGTTGACCATAGTTAAGGTCATAAGACACTAGGGGTAAAAGCATTATCGGGAATTTCAAGTGTTGAAATTTGCAATGAGATTGCATACCTCCTATGAGATAGTTGGATCCCGATACCCACTGCGAGTAAGAGTTACTCCTGAGAGAGTTTTACACAAGACAATTAGCCGATCAAGTAGGTGTATAGAAAAGTGTTAACGGGGTTACGCCTCTGGGAAAACGAGATTTACTTTAATTAGGTCCGTGCAAAAGCACGGGGAACCTCCCTCAAGTACTGACACTGATCTGGCTGAAAGATTGACGAAATTGTAGGGTGTAATTAATCCCGGCTAATCTTACCTTTTAGGGTTTGAAGGTAGATTTGATAAAAACAGTGGGAGACATCCTGATTAGATAAGATAATAACCAATCTAATCTTGCAAGAGCATACGCTAAAGTGTTTTCTTCTCTCTCTCTCCAGGTAGCGACCATGTCAGGCCATAATCAAGATAATAATATGGATGTATTGACTGAACCCGCTTATTATACTGAGCAGGGGAACGTTGGACCCGTTCTTTCTTATAAGAGTTATAAGACTGAACAGGGAATAGGAGAATGTCTGGATTCTCAAGCCGCCCAAAAGAACATGCATGTTGATGCATCTTCTTCAGGTGTGTTAGTTATTGAGAATTGTTTCTCAGTTCACCCTACGTCCTGGGTATTAGATACCGAATTAGAATCCCACATATGTAAAATGTTACATGGGCTACGTAAAGGTAGAGAACTGGGAAAAGGTGATCATTCCGTTCAAGTAGGGAATGGTGCAAGTATTGCAGCCAAAGCAGTTGGCGAATATCACCTAGTATTACCAAGTTGTAATACACTGATTCTGAATGAGTGCTATTATATACCGAACATGATGTGCAACATTATATCAGTTTCTTTATTAAGTAAAGAAGGATATAATTTTGTAGTACAGGATAATGTTATGAACATCTTCCTAAATCAAAAGTTGATTGCATCAGGCTCGTTACATAATAGCATATTCATTCTCAATCAAAATACAGTCCTCAATATACAAAACACACACAAGAGTAAGAGTTCAGAGATGAACGAATCCTTCTTGTGGCATTATAGATTTGGTCATATCAATGCGACACGACTAGCTAAGTTACATAAAGATGGATATTTGAATCCGTTCGAATTATCATCTTATGATACTTGCCATTCATGTCTCAAAGGAAAAATAACCAAAGCTCCGTTTAGTGGACACGGAGAAAGAGTTACAGAACTCTTAGGACTGGTACATAGTGATGTATGCGGTCCTATGTCTACGCATGCCAGGAACGGTTTTTCGTACTTCATTACATTCACTGACGATCTCTCAAGATTCGGACATGTGTTCCTGATGAAACACAAGTCTGAAGCTTTTGAGAAATTCAGAGAATATAAGCACGAAGTAGAGAATCAAACGGGCAAAAGTATTAAGATTCTTCGATCTGATCGAGGAGGTGAATACTTAAGCAATGAGTTCCGGGATTATCTAAAAGAGAATGGGATTCTCTCTCAGCTTACTCCTCCTTATACACCACAGCACAACGGTGTGTCGGAGCGGAGGAATCGCACCCTATTGGATATGGTGCGCTCTATGATAAGCACTGCTGAGTTACCTATCTCCTTTTAGGGTTATGAGCTGGAGACAGCCGCATATCTATTGAATAGAGTTCCAACTAAATCCGTGCCTACCACTCCATATGAGATTTGGAATGGGAAGAGACCATCTCTTAAACGAGTTAAGATATGGGGTTGTCCGGCCTATGTTAAAAAGCAAAATCCGGACAAACTCGAGGCAAGATCAGGTCTATGTAAGTTTGTTGGATATCCACAAGATTCTTATGGATATATCTTCTACCACGGTGAGAAACAAAAGGTGTTTGTTTTTCAATATGCCACCTTTTTAGAAAAGGAATTTCTTGCAAAAGAAATTAGTGGCGAAGAGATAGAGCTGGAAGAGGTTCCAGCACAAACTACAACTGATGATTTGTTGGAACCAGAGGATTCAGTAGTACCCGACGAACCCCAGCTTCTCCGCCGATCTAGTAGGGTTTCTCATCCACCTGAGAGATACTGCGGTTTTCTCATTGATGGTGGAAGTGAGGATTGCATCATGGAAGATGATGACCCGACTAGTTTCGAGCAGGCCATCACGAGTGGTGACTCTGTGAAATGGCTGGATGCAATGCGATCTGAGATGGAATCCATGTACACCAATAAAGTATGGACTTTGGAAAATGCTCCTGAAGGGGTAAAACCCATTGGGAGCAAATGGATTTTTAAAAAGAAATTTGGTGTAGATGGAAAAGTTGAGACTTTCAAAGCTAGACTTGTTGCAAAGGGTTTTCGTCAACGACCAGGTGTGGATTATGACAAAACTTTTTCTCCAGTGGCTATACTTAAGTCCATCCGGATCTTACTTGCCACTGCTGCATACCATGACTACGAAATCTGGCAAATGGATGTTAAGACCACTTTTCTAAACGGCGATTTAGAAGAGTACGTGTACATGACTCAGCCAGAGGGCTTCGTAGATAATAGGAGCAGCGGAAAGGTATGCAAGCTGCTTAAATCCATTTATGGGTTAAAGCAAGCATCGCAGAGTTGGAACATCTGTTTTGATGTTGTAGTCAAAGAGTTTGACTTCATCAACAATATAGATGAACCTTGTATCTATAAGAAGGTAGCAGAGGGTAAGGTTGTCTTCCTCGTATTGTACGTGGATGACATACTCTTGATAGGAAATAATATTCCTATGATGCAATCAATCAAGCTCTTCTTATCACAGAGATTCTCAATGAAAGATCTAGGTGATGCCTCCTGCATAATGGGAATCATGATCTATAGAGATAGATCTAAACGGATACTGGGATTGTCTCAATCCAGGTGCATTGACACCATACTAAAGAGGTTTAGTATGGAAGAATCCAAGCGTGGGAACCAACCCACGATCTCTGGACTCACTCTCTCCAAAGAGATGTCTCCCAAGACTGATTTGGAGAGAGCTCGCATGCAAGGGATACCCGATGCTTCGGCAGTAGGCTCTATCATGTATGCGATGCTATGTACCAGACCCGATGTAGCATACTCACTAAGTGTAGTAAGTCGGTATCAAGCAGATCCTGGAGAGAGTCACTGAACAGCTGTGAAGAACATTCTCAAGTACTTACGAAGGACTAAGGAGATATTCTTGGTGTATGGTAACGGAGAACTCCAGGTGGAGTCCTTTACCGATTCCAGCTTCCAAAGTGATAAGGACGACTCTAAGTCGCACTCGGGTTTTGTCTTTACCCTCAATGGAGGGGCGGTATGTTGGAAGAGTTCCAAACAGGATACCGTTGCAGACTCGACGATGGAGGCTGAATACATCGTTGCCAACGATACTGCCAAAGAGGCTGTCTGGATAAAGAAGTTCATTAGTGAACTTGGTGTGGTTCCATCCATTGAGCATCCAATACCTCTGTATTGCGATAACAATGGAGCTGTGGCTTTGGCCAAGGAACCCAGGTCCCATCAGAAGTCCAGACATATTCTGAGGCGGTATCACCTGATCAGGGAGATAGTTGATCGCCGGGAGATCAAGATCAGGAGAGTAGATACGAAGGACAACACTGCGGATCCACTCATGAAGGCCGTTCCCCAGATACAGTTTGAGAGATTATTCGGGATGCTAGGTATGAGATACTACAGCAGCTGGCGTTAGTGCAAGTGGGAGATTGTTAGTTATGTATATACCCTAGAGGCCATTGTTGTACATATGATGTATATTATGATGGATGCTTGGATATATATAGAGAGGACTTTCTTGCTCGTCATGATAGTATGCTATTTGGTTTCACTTTATCTTAACATGTTGACTTGTACTGGTTTACTGTTTTTCTCTCACATGTTGATAAAGCCCTTAGGATCTGTACTCGACTACTGGGACTATGATGAGATCATACTAGTGGGGCCATGTTAGTCGATGAGTACTTCTTATAACAGTTCCTAGTCGAGGGTATATCGAGACAGGGCATCGATACACTAGAGTAGACTAGCGTATACGCATCTTGACCCATATGATGGGCGATGGATGATCCCATATCCATCGGTGTTTGACATCAAGGATGGTGTACGGGTGCTCAGTGGAGACTGGGTACACTGGACGGACTCGCCGAGAACTCCCAGATGGTGATATACCACACGTCAGATGGCAGTTCTCCGGTGACACTGGTACAGGGTAGTCTGTAGACCCGAGATCGTCATAGAGTCTTGTGTGATTCCCACTGTGCTTTGATTTCCACCTTACCACGTCCAAGAGGGCGTGCAAAACGGTGGCTTTTGGGTACATTCCCGAATCACATGGAGGCAATGAGCGATAGGAGGGGATTCGTCTCTCCCGGTATAGGGAGTTGATGTTGTGCTGTGTTCGATTGGCTATAACTGGAAGTCCCTGGCCAGGGCTGATATAGAGATTTACTGGTAAGTGTTACCAGTAGTTTCTCGACCTGTTATGAGCCACACATCGACACGACTTATCGGTTACTGGGGTCTGACGTTTACCACCCCTAGACTTGATATGCGACATATCAGACGAAGAGACCGGACTGTACGGGAGTGTTACTGATTGGATTCACAGGAGAACGCACAGGCTAGCTTCTTGATCTTCTGATCGCTCAATACCTGGGTGGCTGTTACATTTAGCTGACCGCTTGCAGCTTGTGGGTGTTTGATATGATCATCACCTGCTACCGGCGTATTGACGATTCTTTAGAGTCCTACACAGAGGTTTCTTGACTTAGGCAAAATGGAGTAGAGGCACATATATGATATGCGCAGGACCGAGGATAATGCGATATGAGATACCGTATTATATTCTCGCGATATTTAGATATGAACCGGGACATCGGATCAAGTGTTGATTCGATGAATCGGTACATGATATATTAGTCGGTTATATTCGATATAGCCGGATTGTCGGATCAAGTGTTGATTCGATGATTTAATGTATAATAATATATATGATATATTGTATTACATTATCTAATATTGGCTCGCTTTATTATTTCATTTTCTCACTGGATAATACATTGATATATATGCGATATATGTTAATTGTATTATTTTCTTTTGTTGCAAATATAATATATATATATATATGTGATATATATTATTGTGACATGATATGATTAATAATGAAACATGTTTAGTGATGATTAAACAAGATTAGGGTATGATTAGGGTTAGCTTCTTCTTACACCTTCTAGAAGTTTTCTCTTTTGTCTTAGTTAAGATATTATGGTTGCTATTTATCCATGACTCATTTCTAACCTAACCAAACCCTAGCTCTAGTTTATTCTCTACAAGGGTTATCCTTGTCATAACTAAACTATGGTTACATTATTAATTGATATATACATTTCATTATTCATGACAAAAGGAATTATCTCATTATTCATCTTCTTCTTCTCTCTTTAGCTTTGAGAAAGCTTACTAGAAATTCCTTTTGTGATGATTTCATGTGAGATTATGATATAAAAAGAAAGCATAAATACTACTCCATTATCCTCATCTAATCTAACCCATTAGATTAGGGTGTTCACCTCATTAGAGCAAGAGAGCTTGAGTTATAGCAACTTCGACGTAGATCATCGGAGAAACGGAACACTACAAGCTAGCATGGATCGTTCGAGTTGTGGAGCTTCTCTTGAGCCTGGGAGATCGTGGATCGTGGCGAAGGGACTTCTACTCGGAGCCTATGAAGCGAAGGAGCGGACTACAAAGATTGTAATCCCTCACTTTTAGTTGTAAAGATGTTTACTTGCATGCTTAACCCTAATAATCTAGCAAAGATCCCGGCTTTGGGTTGTTCGGCACGTCTAATTTTTTATTCGGGCATGTTTGATGCCTTATGAACCTTCACAAGAATGCCTAGGAACCCTACATTAACAATACATAGTGAAACTGAAACATGAATATGTTTCAAAAGGGTATCCGGGTATTCATAGTAATGCCTCCTCCATTATTCAGATTCATGACTGTAACCGTATATTTCCCTGCCATCTCTCCAATTCTCTTTATTTGTCTTTAGTCGTCACCTTCTGCACACTATCGTTAGGCTTAATGGTTTTCTTCCTTTCCTACCGTTCGGCACCAGCCTATGGTTTGGAAGAAGACTATCCAATAAGCATAATAGGTGTACTCTCCTAATCCTAGGAGCACTCGCAACCTGGGAGAAGATAATGATACAAGACAACTGAATAAAACTTATTTCAATTTCTCCTGAACCAGAATCTATCCTCGAAAAAGTTCCTTCGAGTTCGTATATAACCATACGATAGATTTATCCAAATGGAATTGGATGTTCGTAGTGATACTTGGTGTTCTGAAGAAATACAAAGGTGAAGTAGGAGTGGCGATGAAATACGTAGTTTGGTCGTGAATGATTACAGTCGCAATTTTGCTTTGCCCTCTTTCTGATCCCTTTATTTGTCTTTACTTATTACCTTCTGTACACCCAACTTAGGCTAATTGGTTTTCTTCATTCCTTACCTTTCGGCACCTACCTATGGTTTGGAAGAAGACTATCCAATAAGCGTAATAGGTGTACCCTCTCCTAATTCTAGGAGCCCTCACAACCTAAGAGAAGGTAAAAGGAAAAGACAACTGAATAGTCCTATTCAATCTCTCCAGAACCAGAATCCATCCTCGAAGAAGTTCCTCCGAGTTCGTATATTACCATACGATGGATTTATCCAATGGAATTGGATGTTCGTAATAATACGGGGTGTTCTGGAGAAACTCAAAGGGTAAAAGAAAGAGTGGCAATGATGTATGCAACTCAGACAATCCAAAAACCAGTGTTTTAAGAAAGTTCGGTTAAGTTGGTCACTGAGTTATAGTCTAGGGCCGGGTCATGGTCGCGGTCAAAGAGAGAAAAAGTAGAAACACTCTGCGTGCACTCTAACCTAGATCAGATTGGTTAATCATTTTATCTAATCAGGAAACCTCCCACTATATCCTCAAATTCTCCTCCAAACCTGAAAGAAGAATTAGTCGGGGTCACCCGAGGAGTAAACCAACTCATCAGTGGAAATCGGGATCCAACTATCATCGCATGATAACGTGATGGAAGCCACTCACGTCATCACACTCCAGAAGGTATGCGCAAGCCTGGAAAGTTTCTGTATGTTTGAAACTCCCGATATGATTTTTACCCCTAACGACTTCATGGCCTTGATAGAGACCAACGTGCCATGAGTCGCTAGTCAAGTTCAACCCGTTATTATCCAAGATTGATCTAAACCCACCCGCACAAGCCCTTGATAGAGACCAACGTGACTGTGCGGCTGTCCTAGATAATCGCATATCCATGCTACAGACAAGTATCACGCAACTACCGTACACTATGCCTTGATAGAGACCAACGTACATAGCACGAATACTACGAGATACCTATCTGAAATGACGGAGGGCTACGGCTGGTTTTTGGCGAAAAACTTTTAGCGTAATGAACTTGATATCGTTGAAGGAATCCAAGTGGTTTTATAAAAATATAGTGGTGAAAACTTTTGCTAAAGAGGTCACTCCCGGTGAAGGGATCTCGGCTCTTTCCCCGTCGAATGAGGTGCAGGATATTCCAAACTGAATACCACGATGCAAAGCAAAAAGTAATCGACTATAGTGAAGTTATTAGCCTGACGCAAACCTCTGTCCAAGGGGTCACTCCCGATGAAGGGATCTCGGCCCTTGCCTCGTCGAATGAGCTGCTGGATATTCATAACCGAATATCACTGTGTAAAACAAAAGAGAACGCCCTTGCAATAACAGTTTTTGAAAAATTGGTTCCAACAACATCAAATATAGGTTTGTTTTTCTTGCATTGATAAGAATCAACGCAGTCCCATCAATTAATCACACCAGAAAAGAACGAAAATAAAATGTACGTATATGCCATCCGCATTCGCCACCGGGTCCCGTCATCACCCGTTAGGTTACTTAACTAACGACAGAGCGGGGACTGGACTAGCGCGAGTGCAAAACATATACAACATCAACTAGTATATATATATATATCAATATATAATAATCGCTCCAGGTATGATAAATGCAACATTACAGAAAAGTAATAAGCATCACAGAACAATACAGAAAATCTGGGATCCCCGGGTTTCATAGAGCCGCAAATGAAACCCGACGTTCCCCTGGTCGTGTGGATAGCCTGTGCAATGAAAACCTATACCCCATACGAGTACGGCGAATAGCCTGCCAATTCTAGAGTGAAGCCCCCCCGTCTCAACGTCATGAGATGCGAGCCCGTTGCCCTCTAGAACCCGGCTATCCGTGCACCCCACCGCGGGGTAATCCTAGTACAGAAAATAAAATATATACAACGGTACACCGACCTCATCCCGGTCGTGCCCCAAAAGAATAATATACAAATAGGCAGCAACGCCAGTCCACATGTCGGACGCTCGCCCCGCAATATCAAATGTACAAATAAATCCAAACAGTACTAACATTGCACCAAGCTATCCACCACGACAAATCTGCAACATCACAGCACAACACAGAACATCAACGTGAATGTCACGTTCGCAAATCCGTCCAAAAGGACTATATCGATTAGACAAGATTTACCGATCAAATGATATTCACGGTCGCAGATATAATGTAAGCATTGTAAACTAACACATTTAAAATCTCAATCGACAAAACTTCCCGAAGTGGGCCCCAAGTACAAATCCAGCACTCAAAATAATCTGGGCCAAAACTAAAAATTCCAAAAACCACAATTCCATGCAAAAGACTGCCACAAGAAAAATGATGCACTGAAGCTATTGTTCTGCCGCGCAACCCTGGCAAACACGTGGGTTTGGCCGCGGTTCCGCGGTGACACAGAGGCATCGTGCTATCAAATTTCTTGTGGTGTCTTTAAAAAGCCTGCCTGATTTTCTGAAACAATCAAAATAATTTTTCGACGACAAAATAAATTCGACAGAAACTTAAGTTTTGAAATTGCGGTTTCGGAAATTTTGTTCGATCGGGTTTTTAAATATGTTAGAACAAGCTAGTAAGCGGTTAATAGTTTGTCTCTGATACCATATTGGAGTACGGCGGCGTCCCGGCCGTCTAAACGACGCCAAATGCGGAACAAAAACTTTTTACGGAACCGGTGCTACCGCGACCCAAAACCCGGATCGTTCCATTAACCGTAAACTAGCTAACAACAAAAGTGGTTTAGAAATTATACCGATCGATCCGTGTCTTTCGGTCTTCAATTTCCGCACCAAGCTCCCCGCTGCTGCGGCGGCGAAGTCCGCTCCCCGATCACGCCCGTCGAAGTGGCACCACGTCGATGAATTTTTATACGGGCTCCCGCCTCGAACCGAGGCAACTCGGACATGAAGTTTGCTAGCCGACATGTCTAAGAATGAGGTAGAGAGAGTGTGGAATATTCTGTCTCAAGACACCCAAGCGATTGGGTGGAGGTAAATTGGAGTTGCCATTTGGGATCGACATGTGAGCAAGGAATTTGCAAGTGAAGAAAAGACCCCAAAGGCTCGGCCATTCTCACAAAAATGATGAGGGGATGGTTCTGTGTGAAATGCAGAGAAGGAAGTGATGGTTTTAATTCATGTGACTGTGTCCTTCTAAGTTAGCAACTAAAGAAAACTTTTCATGTATCAACCGAGCACCACAAAACCCCCCTGCAAAACGAGGCTGGCGAAATTGCAGGGGACCCCCTCAACACTAAAGCCCATCCCTTTAACAATAAAAACCTTTTACCAACGCACTAACCTCCACCGCAATAAACCCCCTGGCAATTCAAGAGAATGGAGAAGGTGCAGGAAACCCCTGGCCACTAAAATCAGCCACCATGCCAATCAAAGGCCATGCCAAATAAAATAATCCCTACACCTATTCTTCGTTAAATGAGCAGCCCCCCGCTCCATGAAAATCAGTGCAAACAAAAAGGTCAAGGGGCAAAATGGTCAAAGGGCAAATGCTCACATTAAACAGGATGTATTAAGACCGGAAAAAGAAAACTGGAAACTCCTAAAATAATCCCGTAACAAATTACGGGATTACACCTCAACTGTAAATACATACCCGAATTTGTATTCCGACCGAATACAAATGCAATGAGACAAAAAAAATATTCCTACACAATAATATTAGGGTCCGGCTTAAACCAGAGTCGGCTAGTATTATCCGTCCGATCCTGATCCGTGCACAAGTGTACGAATATGATCGAACCCCGCCACATATCCATACGACCTCTACAACGTTTCGCCCGAACTAGGGAAACTTTCTGTGGGGGACTCTAATGACTCATCAATACACTGGCACTGGGTATAACCACTAGCACGTCAGAGATATTAGATGTACGTAACGGTTGCCTATGTATTGATCGGAAGAGAAGCTGACGAACGAACTCATCCAGAAACTCAACTGAGCCTGACAGTGACAATATCCGTACAGTCCGGTCGGTTCGCCTATGAGTATCGCATATCGGGCCTGGGGGCGGGTAAACGTCAGACCCCCAATAGCTGTATAAGTCGTGTCGGAGAGTAGCCCAGAACACCCTGAGATACTACTGGAATACCTACCAGTAAATCTCGAATACCCTGGCCAGGGATTTCATGTAATGGCTCTTCTAAATACAGCGCGATCTCACCACCAATACCGGGAGAGACGAATCCCTGACGATCCGCTCACTGCCTCCGTGTGGCTCGGGACTGTACCCAACTAAAACCTGTTTGCACGACTCCTTTGAGCCGTGGTAGGGTAGTAATCAAAGCACAGTGGGAACTCACACGAGACAAATGACGATCTCAGGTCGACAGACTAACCTGTACACATGTCGTCTGGGAACTGCTATCTGACGATATGTATAATACCAACTAGCATGTTCCCGGCGAGTCCTGTCCGGTGTACTCATAACTCAATGAACACCTGTATACATCTTAGGTGAACTAACTGACACCAATGGCTTGTGAGACCGGCCACCGCCCCTCGTCGGGGTCTCGACTGTATACACTAGTCTACTCTGGAGTATCGATGCCCTGTCTCGAAACTCCCACGACTAGGGACACTTTAAGGATGTGCTTATAGACCCCATCTCCCATGTATATGATCGCCATCATACTGCTGGCAGTCAAGCAAGAATCCTATGAGCTCTATCAACATGCAATAGTGAACTAAAGCATGTACACGATGATAAAGACAAACCAGATAGCGTACTATCATCTCGAGCAAGACTGTCCTATCGGTATAGATCCTCCTTCAATCATTGCAATCACGTACCTGCTATCTAATAATTGACTTTGAGGGCATTATATCCAACATTTTACCCTAACACCTCTTGGCCTCCCTCCACTACTCCTCTTCTGTTTGAATTTCCTGCAAATTAACAGAGGATTAAAATCACCATTAAACCAATGTTTTAATGCATTTTAATTCTCATTTTTAATTCCCTAAACCGTAGTTCTATCCTATAAATACCACCCCACACCTTAGCCCTTTCCATTCTGAAATCTATCATTGAAACTCTCAATTTTTTCTAAGTCAAATTAGTTGTACAAGTGGAGTTAGCACAAGGTCATCTTCCGGCGACGACTCGGAACAAATCCGGCGACACCGCGACTCCACAAAGCTCTCAAACCCTTCCTCTACCTCCCCTCTCTCATCTAATCCAGTAAGTCACATCTCCTCTCCTCTCTTCTCTATTAAAAGAATTCTCTTCTCAAAACTCATCGGAAGCGGAGTTATTCCGACTTCCGATTCTAATTTAGTTAAAAACACAACTTTTCTTAGTAACCAAACATTTATATTGCTATATCTTATTTAGTAATCTTAAAACAAACATTTAGAACAAGTTTCAATTCAAAATACAATGTTATACAGCCTTTATTTCAATTTTACGGTTAAATACCACAAAATTTACTTACGGCATCATTTCATCATATTTGCTCATATTACCTTTATAAAACTTACGAGGTAATGAGCTACCTCATCACAACACTCATCATGATATAGCACGATGGCTTTTGGAAAAATATTTTGTGGGATAAATACAATTTTACAATAAAATACTTTAAACTAATAAAACCATATTCTTTAAGATTGTTTTAATTAAATTCCTTACAATTAAGCCTCTACAACCCATTTTGGGGAACCCGATTTGGATGGAGCGGGTTATCGCATATCCTTGGGACTAATAGAGCGAGATGCAGACCTCCTCACGGAGCATCCGATCTCGATAGAATTTTTAATACAATTTTTAAGAATAATGCGATTTTCTATTTAATAAATAAATTCTATTTTTAACAATTATATATATATATATATATATATATATATTATCAAAACATTTATTTTATATTTATAATAAATTCCATATTTTCTAAACAAAAGAATCACAAATTTCATGAATATACCATCATAAATCCATACAATTCCAATTTACACTAAAATACCATATACTATTCAATCTAGGTTTATAATTATTAGAATACTTCACTTTTAAAAATTATATCTATGAAAACCCTAAATACGATAAATAAATGCTTGAGGTTTATTTTGAAAGTATACTAAAACTATTTTTCATAAAACTCCCTCAAGTTTATTAATTTACAATAAGGACCCTAGTAAATATAGGTTTAAGCGGGACCAATTCTTTTAAGCCTCACGGAGCCGGAGAAAGTGGGTGATTGCTTCTTTAAGATAGGAAACTAAAACGGGGTTATCAATGGTAATTGGCTTAGAAAAAGTCACAAATCCTGCCGTCCATGTGCAGCGGTTATCGATAACTCGAAAACCTAATTCTGGAATCCAATTCTGTCACGCCCCGCTTCCCGGTATACGGCGAAGGGGACGCGACGAGGTCCGCTACGTATATACTCAGAAGTACATACGCTAAGCATATATAAGCAATATAAAATAAATACACAATAAATAAGAAATAAAAAGAACAGCAACTTTTATTTATTAACATTCTTTATACAATGCATGAAAGGAAATACAACTGAAATAAAAAGGTGCCTAAACAGTGGCATAACAGGAAATGAAAAGTACAGAAAGGAAAAGTGTACAATGAAACTAAAGTGCAGGGTCTTCGGCAAACTGCTCCAAGTCTTCTTGAGATGGCTCGATCTCTGCCGGGTCCAAATCACCTGACGACATTCAAAGAAGAAAGAAATAGAATATCGTCAGCGAACAGGTCGCTCGGTAAGTCCGAAAGGTAAGAGGAAAGTATAATAGACAGAGTAAGAAAATATCTTTTAAAGTTGTATATTATTGTTGTAATGTTGTGTTAACGCTGTTGTTTGTAGCTTGGTACAGAAGGATGCCAGTGTATACGAGGGGGGTCTCTATATGCTAGAGACCAAGGAAAACAGAATGCATAAGGAACCGTTAAGCCACGGTACAACAGCAACGGAATATAGGTTAAGTGTCTTAATCTGACCACCTCGTGCCACCTTTAACACCTTCCGTACCAATCTACCCCTTAAACCCCGCGATGTCTTATTTGTATTGTTATCTTGTAAATTGTATTGATTGTAAGATTGATTGACTGACTGAAACCATGATATCAAGAAACGGTTATAACCGTAGGGTCATGTAAATGTAATAACTGAGAATCATGTAAAAGGAATATATATCCATTGTTCGGTTCAATCAAGTTGTATAAATTAATAATTGAATTCATGGGTTCATGTGTTCATATTGAATTGGAATCTTGTAGATTATAGATTGACTTGAATCATATTCAAGTCAGAATGATCAGACTCAAACCCGAGTCAGACAGTTAGAAATGTAAATCGAAGTCCTATAATTGTTAGGGTCCTTAGGGTAATTTATAAAAATTGAGGGGTTTTTATGTAAAAACGCTTTCATACATTTTTCAAAATACACCTCAAATATTTATTACTCGTCTTTAGAGTTGTAATGAGGGTGCATTTTATATTGTGACATTTCTAGTGAGAATATCCTAGTTTTATAAATAAAGGTATTTATCTGTAATATTGATTTATTTGAAGTTCATGGTATTTTAATGTCAAATTTATCCTTGTGATTTTTAGAAAAAGTGAAATATTTATATTATAACAAAATAGATGTTTTAATGATAAATATACATATATTTATACAAAAATAATTTCGATAAATATTTTATCTTCTAAAAATATCATTTTTCTTAAGATGTCGTATTTTAAATCTTTCGAGACCGAATGCTCCTTGCGGAGGTCTGAATCTCGCACTACTAAGCCCGAGGGTGCACGATAAACCGTACTATCCCGAACGGGTTCCCCAAAAGTGGGTTGTAGTGGCGCTTTGCAAAGATTGTAAATTACTAAATCCTTTAGAAAACGGTTTTATAAAGTAAAAGGTATTTATTTGTAAAAATGTCAATTTTCTGTATTTTAAATTCTAGGGTTTCCTAAGTCAACTAGCCTATCTCTAAATGGTCTAAACGACAAGTTGTTAGATACCTCAAATCGCCTCTTCACCGCCAATTGTGGCCAGGTAAGTACAAGTGAGGAAAGGAGGGATCTGCTCACGAATTACCGTGAGACGAGCCTTTTAAAGTTACCTTTCTCACTTACCTAGCCTAGACACCACAAAGTCAGGTTTAGATAAACGACCGATGTCCACAACTTATCATATTTTCATATTAAGAGGTATTTATTTTAAAAGTGTAACAAGCTAAAACTTTTAGGAATGGTTTTATTAAGAATATGGTATTTAAATAAAAATATTGTTTTATCGTATTCTAAGTTTTTCAATGGTATCGTGTTAGGTTGTATGTAAGAGTGTGAGGAGGTAGGTCGTTACCTCGTGATCTACTTTAAAGGTATAGCAAGTTAATGGGATTAAATGTGAAATCGAAACATTGTGGTATTTAAGTAAAAAATACAATAATTTGGTAACGCTATCATTTCATGTGACGAAACTTATTCAAATGGTTTGCTAAATGTTTAATAGTCAACATAAAGATGTTTAAGCATGAATGTATTGGTGAGAAGTGAAATTTTATAGAAAACCGAATCGGAAATCGGATTTGTTCCGATTCCGTTGGGTTTTGCAATTTCGTTTTTTTTAGAAAAAGAGAGAGAGGTTAGCATGGGACTTACGGGTTTGGACAACACGAGAGTGATAAGGAAGAAGAGGGTTCGCCGGTACGTCGATTCGTCGCTGCGAGTTCCTAGCACGATCACCGGAAGTTCGCCGTAGATTTCATCGGAGCTTCGCCTTTCGCTCGTTTTCAAAGTACATAAGATCTCTGGGAATTTTGAGAGAGTGGGCTCAGAAATTTGGGATGAGAGGGTAGAGAGTAGGGGGTGTATTTATAGGGTTAGGCTAGGGTTAGGATAGGTGTAGGGTTTTTAATTAAAAAATGTAAAAAATATATAAAAATCATTTAAAAAATTTTGTAAATGGGGGTTAATGGGCTTTCTGTAACTGATCTGACTAAATGAAGCATGCAGGGGGTTTCAGGAGGAAAAGATACCCAAGTTCGATGTTGAGGACTCGGCCGTCCGGCCTAGTCCGGCCGGCGGTGCCGGCCCAAGTCCGCCGGCCGACTCGACCGAGTCGGGCCGAGTCGGAGGGTCGGTGGGTGGGGGGTCTCCTGGGGTGCTTACTGGTGCATTTACATTTTCATGTGTAGTAGGAAATTTATGAGAAACACACGTGTAACTGTTGGTATTCTAAAAAATCAAAAACAAAATAATATTAAAAATAATGTGGGGCATGGGATTTGAACTCTGGTGGCTTGGTTCAGCGGTGCAAGATATTACCAATGAGCTACAAGCTCCATCTTGTAATTATTGTGGGAAAATAAATATTTAAAGTGGTAACAACAACATGAAATACCCCAAGTATATTTCAAATTTAAATTAATTTTATGTATACAAAAATTGGAGTTTTTACAATCTACCCTCCTTAACAAAATTTCGTTCTCGAAATTTACAACTTTTATTTGAGGACTAGTTTACAAAGAGGTGAGGGTATCTCGCACGCATTTCATCCTCACTTTCCCAAGTGGACTCTCCTGGAGTGTCTTTCCTCCACATCACTCGAACCAAGTTAACTTTCTTGTTCCGAAGTGTTTTCACTTTCCTGTCCAGGATCTCCACAGGCTGTTGCTCACAAGACAAATCGGGTTGTATAGTGAGCTCGGAATGATCGAGAACATGGCCGGGGTCACTCACATACCTTCTGAGTTGGGATATGTGGAACACATTATGCACTCGTTCCAATGAAGGTGGAAGCGCTAAGCGGTATGCCACTTCATCGACTCGTTCAAGTATGTCGAACAGTCTAATATATCTCGGACTTAGCTTTCCCCGTCTTCCAAATCGGATCACTCCACGGTTCGGAGATATCTTTAAGAATACATGATCTCCTGGCTGGAACTCCAAGTGTCGTCTCTTCGCATCAGCCCAGTGTTTCTGTCGATCTTGGGCTATGCGCATCCTTTCCCTGATAGTACGAACCACATCAACAGTCGCTACTATCATCTCTGGTCCAAGAAGTTCCCTATCTCCGATATCGTCCCAACTTAATGGCGATCGACACTTCCTTCCATACAATGCTGCAAAAGGTGCCATTCCTATATTTGCTTGGTAGCTGTTGTTGTACGAAAACTCCACAAGATGTAGGTGATCTTTCCACGATCCTTTGAAGTCTAACATACACGCTCTGAGCATATCCTCCAAGATCTGAATAGTTCGTTCCGACTGACCATCTGTTTGTGGATGATAAGCCGTGCTGAAGTTCAGACTTGTTCCCAAACTTGCTTGCAGACTCTGCCAAAATTGCAATCGAAACATGGTGTCACGATCGGAGACAATGCAGACCGGTACTCCATGAAGTCTCACAATTTCCTGTATGAGTTCATGGGTATCAGAGATAATACATTATGAAGAGTTTAAATCTTTAAATAGATTATTACCTCCATGTACTTCTTTGCTAGTGACTCAGTCGATTGGCCAACCCGAAATGGGATGAAGTGAGCCGACTTTGTGAGTCGATCCACAATGACCCATATAGCATCGTTACCCTTTGTGCTGCGAGGAAGAGTAGTCACAAAATCCATCGTGATGTGTTGCCACTTCCATTCTGGGATTGGTAATAGTTGAAATAGTCCAGCTGTTCTGTGATGTTCGGCCTTTACTTGCTGACACACCAAACATTTTGCGACGCTTCTGGCTACTCCACGCTTCATTCCATGCCACCAATAATTTTGACGTAGATCTTTGTACATTTTGGTACCTCCAGGATGTACTGAGTAGGGAGAGCTGTGAGCTTCTTTCATTAACTCTTCCCGAACAGAACCTTTTGGTACACACAATCTGCTGCCGTATCTCAAAGATCCCTCTTCATGGATGATGAAGTCTGTTCTGAGTCCATTCTCCACTTGTTCTCTGATCCTTTGCAACTTAGCATCACTTGCTTGAGCTGCTTTGATCTGATTGACAATGGTTGATTGAACTTGTAGATTCATCAAACTTGAAGGATTACCTGGCATGACTACTTCAATCTCCATCTGATGCAAGTCTTGCTGAAGCTTCCACTGAGCGGTGAGATTCATCGATAATGGTTGGCGACTAAGAGCATCAGGTACTACGTTCACCTTCCCTGGGTGATATTGCAAGTTGATGTCAAAGTCCGTCATGAGTTCTAACCATCTTCTCTGCCGCATATTCAACTCCTTCTGAGTAAACACGTACTTCAGACTTTTATGATCTGTGTAGATGTTCACTCGTTCACCAAGTAGATAATGGCGCCAAATCTTGAGAGCAAAGATGACGGTTGCCAACTCCAGATCATGCGTCGGATAATTGCGCTCATGAGTCTTCAGTTGTCTTGAAGTATAAGCCACAACCTTACCGTGCTGATGTAGAACACATCCTAATCCCTTACCGGATGCATCACAATGCACTTCGAATCCTCCAGATTGATCCGGTATTACGAGAATAGGTGCAGATGTCAACCTTGACTTGAGTTCTACGAAAGCTTATTCGCATGCTTCTGACCACACAAATTCTTCATCTTTACGTGTGAGCTTGGTCAGGAGTGTTGCTATCTTTGAAAATCCTTCAATGAATCTTTTGTAATATCCAGCTAAACCCAAGAAACTCCGAATATCCTTCACTGACTTTGGTGTAGGCCATTCGCTAACTGCTGAAACTTTTGCTGGATCCACAGAAATTCCTTTTCCTGATACGATATGTCCTAGAAAACCAACTTGCTTTAGCCAAAACTCGCACTTGCTGTACTTGGCATAGAGCTTATGTTTTCGAAGAGTTTCCAGGACAATTCGTAAGTGTTCTGCATGCTCTTTCCGACTCTTAGAATACACCAGGATGTCTTCGATGAAGATGACAACAAACCTGTCTAAGTACTCCCGGAAAACTTGATTCATTAGGTTCATGAATATTGCTGGTGCATTGGTCACTCCAAATGGCATCACTAGAAATTCGTAATGTCCATTGCGAGTTCTGAAAACTGTTTTGTGAATATTAGCTTCCTTGACCTTCACTTGATGATAACCTGAATGAAGATCCAATTTAGAGAAAACACAAGATCCACTTAGCTGATCGAATAAATCATCGATGCGCAGGAGTGGATACTTGTTCTTTATAGTGACTTCATTCAAGGCTCTATAATCGATGCACATTCTGTATGAACCTTCCTTCTTCTTCACCAGTAGTACAGGTGCTCCCCAACTTGAAGTGCTGGGACGAATCCATCCTTTCACCAATAATTCGTCCAACTGTGTTCGAACTTCCTTCAAACCTTCCGGACTTAATCTATAAGGTGCTTTGATCACCGGTTGTGCTCTTGGTACAAAATCAATACTGAATTCAAGAGCTCGATCGGGAGGCAAACCTGATATATCGTTAGGAAATACATCGTCGAACTCTCGAACTACCTCTGGTCTTGATTCTTCTTCCGCTTGAGCTGCTGCAACTACTGCTTCTCTTGGCTTTGCTTTGTAGGTACTTGGCTCCAGGGTACGGTCTCCGCTCTTGAAATAGAAGACCGGATGGTCTGGAATCTCGAATACTACCCTCCTTTGACGACAGTCGATGGTAGCATAAAAAGTTCCAAGCCAATCCATTCCTAGAACCACATCGAAGTTCGGTATGTCCAGTACTTTGAAGTCAGCATAAAACTCTCTGCTGCAAACGACGACTGGACACAAGCTGTATCCCATAGTTGCCTTTAGAACGCCATTTCCGGAACTGACATTCCAGCTGGATACAAGCAGTGAGACTGGAATCGCATGGGTTCGGACGAACCGTTGCGACATAAAGCAGTGGGATTCTCCAGTATCAAACAGTGCAAATGCAGGTAGTGAGGCTACTAGGATTGTACCTAAGGTATGTGGGATATGTTTTAGGTATAGGGAAAGTGTGTAGATAACCAAGACTAAAAGATAAGTTTGAGAAGGAAAGTTTACCAGTGATGACTTGGCCAGTGGCCTCAGCTTCTTCCACGGATATCGTGAAAGCCTGGCGCTTTGGTACATTCCTCCTGGCCTGAGGAGCATTCCTCGGAACGTTCCTTTTAGCTTGATGGAACTGACGAGAAGGTGGTGCAGCTTGTAGTCCTCTGGGTGGTGCAGATAGTGCAAGTCTCAGAGCGGGTGCTTAGATGGCTGGGCGCTGTGGGTAATTGTTTGCTGGCCTGGGTGCAGCAACTGGGTTTTGCCTTTGGGGACAAGACCCGATATCATGAGTAGCTGAGTCGCAGACTAAGCAAAGACGGTTGGTTCGACGGCAGTCTTTCATCATATGTCCAGTTCTCTTGCAGTAGGTACAAAAGGCTGGGCTGGGACGATGGTTCGGTACTCCGGGTCGCCTTGGCACGAAAGGTGGTCTGGGCGAGGCTCCACCTACTATCTGGTTGGCAGGGTGCTTGACCCCTGCAGACTGAGGTCTGCCCCTTGCTTTTATCACTGCCTCATAACTGCGGGCAGCTTCCAGAGCATCCTCATGAGTCAGAAATTTTCCCGTGGCTAGAGCAGCCTGAATCTCCGTGTCCAGACCTTGTTGAAAGCGACGGGCTCTGATCTCGTCCGTCGGTATCAAGTGTGCCGCGAATCTATTTAAAGGATTGTGTTAGCTGTGTAGTATGTGAGTTTTGAAAATTGAACTGTTGTGACATATCTTACCGGCTTAGCATGGTGAATTCAGCGTCGTACTCATCTACTGATTTGTCCCACATCGAACCCTATTGTAGATGAATGAACTGCTGCTCCATGGCAAACCTGGCAGTCACAGGGAAGTATTTCGCGTCGAACTTCTCGCGAAAAGTCTTCCATTCAATAGGTTGTACCAGACGGCTTTCTTCCGCCTTCCACCAGTTGCGAGCATTGTCCGTGAGCTGTAGTTTCGCCACACGGACCCAAGCTATGTCTGGCACTTGTGCTGCTGCCAGATCATCTTCTATGCTTTGTGCCTATTCTTCAGCTTCAAGAGGGCTTCCTTTTCCGGAGAACTGCTTGGGATGTAAAGCGCTGAATTGCTTTACCCCCGGTGCGTCGGTCTCAGGACGGTTCAGGAGTTGTTGTTGTCCCTCAAGAAGGCTGCGGATCGCCTCAAGTGGCACTGTTTGCTCGGTGGGTGGCGCAGGAACATCTGGTGTGAGAGGTAGTGCTGGAGGTGTGTTGTTGACGTTGGTGCTGGTGTTGTTCGGGGAATGCATAAGCTTGAAGAAAAATTTGGGTTAGGACAGATTCAAGTACATGAAATGATAAGATTCAAGGAATAGAAAATTGTAAGATTCAAGAAACATGAATTGTAAAGAATGTTTTAGTTACTGGTTCTTATGTTATATTGCTTAGATTGTTCACGCAGAACAGAACTGCATAGTATGGTTCTATACAGCTCTGACCTGTATGGGCCACCAACAAAACCTGTCACGCCCCGCTTCCCGGTATACGGCGAAGGGGACGGGACGAGGCCCGCTACGTATATACTCAGAAGTACATACGCTAAGCGTATATAAGCAATATAAAATAAATACACAAGAGACAAGAAATAAAAAGAACAGCAACTTTTATTTATTAACATTCTTTATACAATGCATGAAAGGAAATACAACTGAAATAAAAATATGCCTAAACAGTGGCATAACAGGAAAGGAAAAGTGTACAATGAAATTAAAGTGCAGGGTTTTCGGCAAACTGCTCCAAATCTTCTTGAGATGGCTCGATCTCTGCCGGGTCCAAATCACCTGACGACATTCAAAGAAGAAAGAAATAGAATGTCGTCAACGAACAGGTCGCTCGGTAAGTCCCAAAGGTAAGAGGAAAGTATAATAGACAGAGTAAGAAAATATCTTTTAAAGTTGTATATTATTGTTGTAATGTTGTGTTAACGCTGTTGTCTGTAGCTTGGTACAGAAGGATGCCAGTGTATACGAGGGGGGTCTCTATATGCTAGAGACCAGGGCAAACGGAATGTAGAAGGAACCGTTAAGCTACGATACAATAGCAACGGAATATAGGTTAGGTGTCTTAATCTGACCACCTCGTGCCACCTTTAACACCTTCCGTACCAATCTACCCCTTAAACCCCGCGATATCTTGTTTGTATTGTTATCTTGTAAATTGTATTGATTGTAAGATTGATTGACTGACTGAAACCATGATATCAAGAAACGGTTATAACCGTAGGGTCATGTAAATGGAATAACTGAGAATCATGTAAAAGGAATATATATCCATGGTTCGGTTCAGTCAAGTTGTATAAATTAATAATTGAATTCATGGGTTCATGTGTTCATATTGAATTGGAATCTTGTAGATTAAATTGACTTGAATCATATTCAAGTCAGAATGATCAGACTCAAACCCGAGTCAGACAGTTAGAAATGTAAATCGAAGTCCTATAATTGCTAGGGTCCTTAGAGTAATTTATAAAACTTGAGGGGGTTTTATGTAAAAACGCTTTCATATATTTTTCAAAATACACCTCAAGTATTTATTACCCGTCTTTAGAGTTGTAATGAGGGTGGATTTTATATTGTGACATTTCTAGTGAGAATATCCTAGTTTTATAAATAAAGGTATTTATCTGTAATATTGATTTATTTGAAGTTCATAGTATTTTAATGTTAAATTTATCCTTGTGATTTTTAGAAAAAGTGGAATATTTATATTATAACAAAATAGATATTTTAATGATAAATATACATATATTTATACAAAAATAATTTCGATAAATATTTTATATTCTAAAAATCTCATTTTTCTTAAGATGTCGTATTTTAAATATTTCGAGACCGAATGCTTCTTACGGAGGTCTGAATCTCCTACTACTAAGCCCGAGGGTGCACGATAAACCGTACCATCCCGAACGGGTTCCCCAAAAGTGAGTTGTAGCGGCGCTTTGCAAAGATTGTAAATTACTAAGTCCTTTAGAAAACGGTTTTATAAAGTAAAAGGTATTTATTTGTAAAATTGTCAATTTTCCGTATTTTAGATTCTAGGGTTTCCTAAGTCAACTAGCCTATCTCTAAATGGTCTAAACGACAAGTTTTTAGATGCCTCAAATCGCCTTTTCACCGCCAATTATGGCCAGGTAAGTACAAGTGAGAAAAGGAGGGATCCGCTCACGAATTACCGTGAGACGGGCCATTTAAAGTTACTTTTCTCACTTACCTAGCCTGATTTAGATAAACGACCGATGTCCACAACTTATCGTATTTTCATATTAAGAGATATTTATTTTAAAAGTGTAACAAGCTAAAACTTTTAGGAATTGTTTTATTAAGAATATGGTATTTAAATGAAAATATTGTTTTATCGTATTCTAAGTTTTTCAATGGTATCGTATTAGGTTGTATGTAAGTGTGTGAGGAGGTAGGTCGTTACCTCGTGATCTATTTTAAAGGTATAACAAGTTAATGGGATTAAATGTGAAATCGAAACATTGTGGTATTTAAGTAAAAAATACGATAATTTGGGAACGCTATCATTTCATGTGACGAAACTTGTTCAAATGGTTTGCTGAATGTTTAATAGTCAACATAAAGATGTTTAAGCGTGAATGTATTGGTGAGAAGTGAAATTTTATAGAAAACCGAATCAGAAATCGGATTTGTTCCGATTCCGTCGGGTTTTGCAATTTCGTATTTTTTTTTAGAAAAAGAGAGAGAGGCTAGCATGGGACTTACGGGTTTGGAAAACATGAGAGTGATAAGGAAGAAGAGGGTCCGCCGGTACGTCGATTCGTCGCCGCGAGTTCCTAGCACGATCACCGGAAGTTTGCCGTAGATTTCGTCGGAGCTTCGACTTTCGCTCGTTTTCAAAGTACACAAGATCTCTTGGAATTTTGAGAGAGTGGGCTCAGAAATTTAGGATGAGAGGGTAGATATTAGGGGGTGTATTTATAGGGTTAGGCTAGGGTTAGAGCAAGTGTAGGGTTTTTTATTAAAAAAATGTAAAAAATATATAAAAATCATTAAAAAATGGAGTAAATGGGGGTTAATGGGCTTTTTGTAACCGATCTAACTAAATGAAGCATGCAGTGGGTTTCAGGAGGAAAAGAAACCCAACTTCGATGTTGGGAACTTGGCCGTCCGGCCGGCGGCGCCGGCCGACTCAGCCGAGTCGGGCCGAGTCGGAGGGTCGGTGGGTAGGGGGTCTCCTGGGGTGCTTACTGGTGCATTTACATTTTCATGTGTAGTAGGAAATTTGTGAGAAACACACGTGTAACTGTTGGTATTCTAAAAAATCAAAAACAAAATAATATTAAAAATAATGTGGGGCATGGTGTTCCCGCCAAAAATTTCTGCGCAGAAGAGTCTAAGGTATCAAATGGCAGCGATACGCTTAAGGAAATGCGAACCAATATCTTCCGGCCTGTATTTTGATAAGTTCCCGGAGGAGGAACTATTAAATTCTGATGGTATTGGAAGCATCTCGAAAAACCCTTCGATTTGATATATTATGGGCCTCATAATTCATCCGGGATCAAAAGTTATGAGGCATCACGTGTCCACACGTGATGGACCTTTAAGGACCCGCTGGAGGAGTTAAAAGATGTAATAAAAATTCAGAAAAGACCCCAATGGGGCATCACGTGCTCACACGTGACCATAGGTCACGTGCAGACACGTGATGGGCTTTTAAGGTCTCTAAAATAATGAATGGAATTAAATTCTAAAAGTCAGAAAATACCTCAACGAGGTATCACGTGCTTACACGTGACCAATGGTCACGTGTTGACAAGTGATGGTTAAAACAACAACATAAACAAGCGGCTGATTTGGGGGTCACGTGCTCACACATGATCAAGAGTCACGTGCCAGCACGTGACAGGCTTTGAAAGCCTTACAGTTTAATAGAATTAAAATTCTAAATTTCTCTAAAAATCTTTCGAAATAGAATTAAAATTCTAAATTTCTCTAAATCTTTCCAAATGGAAAAGGATTATGGGGACCGTTGGATTAAAAATCCAAAAGTGATTAAATATCATCTATTTATGGAAAAATCTTGAACTTGGAAAGATTTCCCCTTAAAATCTAATCGAAATAACAAAGGAATATCTTTGGATTTAAAATCCAATGGTGAATAAAATTCACCTAATAATCCAAAGGTCCAGATGAATGATGAATGCAAATCAAATCTCTAACGAATACAAATCAAATCTTTCAATGAGAGATTTGCTAAACAAATTGATTCTTTTCCTTCTCCTATAAATAGGAGCCAAGAAGAGAAGAGAGGGGGATCTACTTTTTTGAGAGAAAAAACAGAGGGAGGAGAATTTAATTCTCAAGAGAAAAAAGAAAAGAGAGGAGAATTTAATTCTCTGCAAAAGAAAAAACCCTAGGTAAGAAAAAAAGGGCTTCAAAAGAGAATTTAATTCTCAAAAGAGTTTAATTCTTATATAAAGAAAAGAACTTAGTTCTTTCTCTGGTTGAGGATCTGCAAAGTGCACATCTCCCCATAAATTGAGAATTTAATTCTCATTGGGTTGAGATCCTGCCATGCAGATCTAAAACACAGAGGAGGAATTGAGTTTTGAGAATTTAATTCTCTCAAACTCACAGGAATTTAATTCCTCCTAAAATGAAACTAGGGTTTAACCCTAATCAAGAATTTAATTCTTTTACATATCTGGGAATTTAATTCCTTTAAAAAGAAATCAGGGTTTTATCCTAAATAAGAATTTAATTCTTTCACAATAGGAATTTAATTCCTCCAAAATCATAATTAGGGTTTAACCCTACAGAGAATTCAATTCTTAAAAGATCTCTGTTCATGAAAAGAACTAGGGTCACGTGCCCCCACGTGACCCTTGAAAAGATCCCCTGCAAAGAACTTTGAAGCATCACCTCACGTGCTCCCACGTGACTCCCAAAACGCAGAAAGAAAAAGCAAAGAAAATGAAAGCTTTGGGCGCTCTCATGTGTTATCACGTGACCCTTCAGCAAATGCTTTAACAATTGGCGCACAGATCCCCATCACGTGCCAACACGTGATGCTCTAAAATAAAAATAAAAGTGTTTAACACTTATTCGCAGATTTGAGAATAAAACAAAAGGAGATCTGGTTCCACATTTAGGGCGCCCTCACGTGTCCCCACGTGACCCCTAACAAATCCTTTTAATATCCAATGGATGGATGCCTATCGCGTGCCCACACGTGATGGCCAGGAAATGAAAAGTGTTTAACACTTGTTTGCAGAACAGAAGAAAAGGGATCTGGTTCCACCTTTGGGCGCTCTCACGTGTCCACACGTGACCCCTCTTTCTTTAGTGTTTAACACTAATTTGGGGATTATATTTCCAGTGTTTAACACTGATTGTTTCTAGTGTTTAACACTAAATTAAAGATTATATTTCCAGTGTTTAACACTGATTGTCTTTTAGTGTTTAACACTAATTTGAGAGTTCTATCTCCAGTGTTTAACACTGTTGTTTTCTAAGTGTTTAACACTACTTTTAGCCAAATTGGCTAATTTTCCAGAGGCAAAAGTCTCTCCTCCAAATGAATCTCAAAATTGAGGAAATCAAAGACAAAATGTTGTCAGAGCCCCCAAACCTCTGTTTAGCACTGCTGAATGACGAGGGGCTGAACCCAGACAAATGTCTAATGGTCCAAAGGGCCAATATTTCAAACATAATTGGACTTAGCCCAAACTGGCCATAAGTCCTCAAATCATCTTGAACCGAGCACATCTGCTCTTTCAACCAACTCATTGGTTCAAGGGTACATTTCTGAGCTCCTCTGACACCTGTCGTTGTAATCCTTCAACGTCGTCAAAGAGGTGATGGGTCCCGACGACCATACATTAAATGGACCACCATGTCCTTAAACCGGTAATGGACCACCATGTCCCTAAACTGGCAATGGACCACCACGTCTCTAAACTAGAACTTGGACCACCACGTCCCTAAACTGGCAATGGACCACCATGTCCCTAAACTGGAACAATAGAGCCCCAAATGCTCTTTTGTCGGATCTAAGCGATCCCGTTTAAGTTGATCTTAGCCTCAAACATGGCTAACGTGTCCTTAAACTAACATCCGTCCCCAAAATGGGAATGTTGGACCACCACGTCCCTAAACTGGCAATGGTCCACCATGTCCCTAAACTGGAACAATAGAGCCCAAATGCTCTTTTGTCGGATCTAAACGATCCCGTTTAAGTTGATCTTAGCCTCAAATATGGCTAACGTGTCCTTAAACCTTCAAACAGACTTTAGTCCCAAATTGGACTCTAGATCCCCCAATCAACTTTGGCTCAAGGGTACATCTCTGAACTCCTCTGACATCTGTCGTTGTAATCCTTCAACGTCGTCAGAGAGGTGATGGGTCCCGACGGCCATACATGTAATGGACCCCTATGTCCCTAAACTGGAACAATAGAGCCAATTGCTCTTTTGTCGGATCTAAACGATCCCGTTAAGTTGGTCTTAGTCTCAAATTGGACTAATGAAACCTTAACAAACGTTTGAGTTGATCTTAGCCTCAAATATGGCTAACGTATCCTCAAACCAAAACCCCAAATCCAAATCTAAGAAAATACGGATTTGGACTAATCCACGTTCTACGGGCGACGACATAACTCAGTCTCCGTATACAATCCACGGGCAACCGAACACAAAACAAACACCCACGACATGAAGTGATCATCTGGAGAAGGAGAAAGTTGTTACCGCAATGCGGTAGCGTAATTAACTGCACGGGCTTGCGCCTGCAGGGAAGAGCGTCCCCACAATCAAAAACCCCTCAAGCGAGGGGGAATTTGACGAAGTCTGCTACATCGGCCGCATCCGTCTAGACCTCCGATACACGGTGCCATAAATCAACTTGGCATCTTCGGAGAGGTGGACGGATAGCACCAATTAGCATCTGTCCCGAATCCCAGGCAAGACAGCCCATGTCTTGGCCGCCGTTCGGAGGGGAACAGATTCTGGCACGCCCGGTGGGACCTCTTCCTCTTTCCACTCCACACTTCGTGTGTCGTGTTCGCGAACGAATCGCGGTTTGCTGTGGTTGCCTGTGGATTCGAGGTACTAAGATTTGGTGTCTTGCTCCGTGCAGAAAACAGAAGATCAATGGCTTCAAACTGCACTACCTGCAACTGCAACTCTCGCTCCGTCCTTGCTGGAGGAGTGACTTATGGGCCCCAAGCGGCTTCCATCTTCGCTATGCCGGTGGAACAGGTAACTCAGGCCACCACTGGGCTATTCTTCGGGACCATGATCCCACCAATGAGCTTCAACGCCCATGTACCGTCATAAGAAGCTCCAGAGAAGTCGGTATTCGACCGGCTTGCTACTGCTGCGGCCCTTCTCAACGGGTCGCCCAACTCCACTGCCTCGGTTTTTAACAGACTAGGCCAGAGCTCCAACGGGCCCATGAAAAAGCCTGCAATACCAGAAGGCGTTATCCCAAAGCGGATAGCCATCCCCGCTCCTGAAGTCGTCAAGGCGGCTTCTCCTTCCAAAAAGTCGGTCTTTACAAGATTGACTGTTCCAGCTCCCGCTCCTGCTACCCAAAGGACATCGGTCTTTAACAGGCTGGCATCAGCAGCGACCCCCGACCTACACAGGGGGCAAGACGAAACCATCCCCATCACCGGACCAGCTCCAACGGCTCGATACGCTCTACGTCGCCACTAGCGCCGAGTAAGGAAGGCCGGGGGCAACTCCCCCTCAGGACTAACTCCACCGGCTCCAACGGTGGAAGTTAATGCTGCTGTTCCAACTGGGAACAGCTTTGAACCACTAAGGAGGGTACGCAAGAACTCTCCGACTGCCACATTGAAAAGATCTCCTCCACCTGCGGAGAGTGTTACAGAAGCGAAGCCGGAGCAGCCTTCTCAACGGCTGTCCTCCAAAATTTACAAGGTCTGGCGACGGGTTCAGGACTCGGTAGTCATTCAAGATCACTCTCACCGGCAAAAGAAGGTGAATGTCCAGGAAGGAAAGAACCGTCCTGTCAAATCACAAAGGACGACAACCACTTGGGTGCCTGCTGCAACGGCTCCCTCAACTTTGATGGCCCACAAGAGAAGAAGGCCGGAGAAAGTCTCCACGCCTGCGGAAAATGTCAAAGGCAATGAGCCTAAACACCCTGAGTCCGGGGGCATGGTGGTACATACCGTCTACATGGCGTCCGGGAAAGAGGATAGCCGCATATCCACAGGTCATCGACCGCTTAGGCGATCAGTGACTAAGGCTCAAGAGCAGCAGCAGAAGCTCCAAGAAATGATGAATGCGATGGCCGCACTTACCGGGCCAAAAGAAAGCCCCGAAGCATCCTCGGATCAACGCCAGGAACAGGAAACTGATGCTGAATTCCTTCGCAGGATACTGGAAAAGAAGGGTAAAGAGGCTGCGGAACAAGCAGCCAATATAAAGCGAATGGCCCTTCTGTTTCAGGATATGGTGGGTATGATGATCCAACAAGATCCTCCTGCTGAAGATCCTCCGATCGTCCTCGAACATGACAAAGGAGAAACGTCGAATCCTCCACCGGCTCTGTCAACAGCCAAAGAGGATACAATCTCTAAAGCTGCCCTGGATGACTACATAGCTCAGCAGATACGAATTCACCAGGCAAACGAAGCAGCTGAACAAGTTGTTAGAACTGGGCGACCGTATCCAGGGTGGTATGATCAGATAAAATATCCGCCGGGATATATGATCCCTAAGTTCCACGTATATAAAGGGACAGGGAATCCACATCAGCATGTCGCCCAGTTCAGGGCTTTATGCGGCAACACTGGAGGCGATGACAAACTGTTGCTTCGCCAATTCGTCGGCAGCTTAGCAGAAACGGCCTTTGAATGGTATTCGGAGCTACCTAACGACTCTGTCAAAACATTTGCGGAGATGGAGCTACTGTTTACACAAAGATTCGCGAGTGCTAGTGGACGCACCCCGGTGACAGCACTGATCAATGCCAGGATAAGGCCAGGCGAAACATGGGTTCAATACGCAATACGGTGGCGGAACTTATGGTCGAAGTGCGAACAACGCATCGAAGAAACGCCAGTGGTGGGCATGTTCGTGGGCACTCTTGATCCGGAAGCGACCATCTCACAATTCATGATGTTCTTCAGGCCGACCACCTTCCAGGCCTTGATCGACAAATTAACCCAAATGGACCAGATGGGCCATGGACCGTTTCCTCCAAAACCGGACTCTCGAAATGAAAAGGGGAAAGGTAAAGCGATCGTCGTCGCAAATACTCAACAACAGCCGAGCCACTTAAAGTCGGTTGTTCGCCAAAACAATGTGCGACCACGCCCATCCCTCGAGGAGAGACTGGGACGTCCTTACTCGTTTCCTCATAATAAAACAAGGAAACTGTTCGAACTGGCAGTGCGCAACAGACTCATCAATCTGCCGAGTCCAAAACGTCCGTTGCAACCAGGCGATGTCAACGATCCTAATTATTGCCCTTACCACCAAACGGTAAGTCACCCGATCGAGGATTGTTTCGTCTTTAAGGGATGGATCGAGGATCAGTACCTACAAGGCAAGTTCGCACTGTCTGAAAAGTGGAAGGTGAGCCCACCACAACCGCACACTCCAAAGAAGACGGACGCACCGGGGGCAACTTGTCACGTGATCTCCCACTCATTTACGGACGATGAAAAAACTCCTTGCACTGAGAAACCGAGGGCAGAGCCTGAGCCGGAATTCGTGTGGCCGTCAGACGAAATGATCGACGCTTTTCTAGATGAGATTCGTCTAAAAAGTAAAGCTGATCGGGAGCGCGAGATGGCCATATTTGAAAAGGCCAAACGCCGGCGACTGGACAAAAGGGTCGAAACACTCCCACCAGATCAAAGTACATCCGCCGCAAATGAAAGCAGGACCAAGACAAGGAAACGATTTGCCAAAGCCATATCAATGGGGATGAGGCCGCCCTCTTTCGGAGAAAATTCTCCTGGTGGTATACATCTTGATGAAGCGGACGTGCATCCTAACTTCTGCTTATATCATCAGAAGATCGCACATCCTACTGAGGACTGCAACTCCTTTAAGTGTTGATGGCAAGGGTGTGTCGCTCACAGGCAACACTTCAACAGGACAAAGCGTGAAGCTCGTAGACAGCAGAAAAATGCGACAGATGAGCGTAAAAGAATTGCCGGCAATTGTCATAGGGTTGATCCCGAGGGACCGCGAGTTCTCACATTCGGGAGCAATTCCGACGAAAAAGTAGCCCTCGGCCCTCTTTTCAAGGAGTCCATCTCTAAAACGAAAGAGTTGAGGAGTTGCGAGAACATTCAGCCGTGCAATCGCACACTACCCGGAAAGAATCTCGGACCCGCAAACAAGGGATCGAACAAAAGGGATAAAGGGAAGGAAAAAACAGCCTTCGTCGCTAACGCTCAACAACAATCGAGTGGCCCTAGACCGGTTGTTCGCCAAAGCAACAAGCGGCAATCCCTCTATAAAAAGTTGAAACGTCCTTACTCATTTTCCCGGGATGAAACAAGGAGGATGTTCGAACTAGCAGTGCGCGACGGGCTTATCACTCTACCGGAGCCGAAATGCCAGCTACAACTGAATGAGGTCAACAATCCTAATTACTGCCCTTACCACCAAGTATTGGGCCATCCGATCGAAAATTGCTACATCTTCAAAAACTGGGTTGAAGACCAATACCAACAGGGCAAGTTCGCGCTATCCGAAAACTGGAAGGTGAACCCACCACAACCACATGCTCCGAAAAAGATGGATATGCCAGGGGCATCATGCTCATTCATAGAGAAAGCCCAACGGACCACTACGTCCTAAAACTGGATAATAGACCGTAACGTCGTTAAACTAACAACGGACCACTACATCCTAAAACTGGCTGTAGACCGTAACGTCGTTAAACTAACAACGGACCACTACGTCCTAAAACTGGATATGGACCGGAACGTCCTTAAACTAACGGCGGACCGCAATGTCCTAAAACTTGCAAATGACCGAAACGTCGTTAAACTACTCCCAACCCGCAGCATCTTCAGGCTGACGTGGTAAAAAAAAACGGTACGTCCACAAGGGAAATGGGCACGGATGAAAACCCGAAAGGGCTCCGTGAGTAAAAACAGCAGGGCTACCGGCGAGTGTTCGTGAAAACCCGAAAAGGCGCGACCTCTTTAAAAAAAAGAATAAAAAAACCAAAATAAAAAGAACGGTATGTCCATAAGCAAAGTGGGCACGGATGAAAACCCGAAAGGGCTCCGTGAGTAAAAACAGCAAGGCTACCGGCGAGTGTTTGTGAAAACCCGAAAGGGCGCAACCTCGTTAAAAGACACTTACAGGGTCCTCTCGACCTTGTAAGGAGAAACCACCTGCGTGAGATCCTTACGACTCACAAGGGAACAATACACTTAGGGATCCTCACGATTCCTAAGGAGAAATTACACTTGCGAGGTCCTCACGACTTGTAAGGAGAACTCTCTTATGGGACCCTCACGGCTCATGAGATTTGAAAGTCTTAAGTTACAGAAACCTTAACCTGTTCTTAAGCAACCCCCACAATCTTCGGTATGGCCCTACAAGCGGCTCAATGCTAACCCTTGTATACAATCCATGGGCGCGAATGAACATTTCCCCAGCAAAGTCCCACCCGTGACTAGGGATACGTCCATATGGTGAACAACCCTTGTAAGTCCTCTCGACTTATAAGGAGAAAACCCTTTAGTAAGATCCTTACGACTTACAGAGAAACATACACTTAGGAATCCTCACGATTTCTAAGGAGAAAACACACCTACGAGATCCTCACGACTCGTAGGGAGAAATACCTTTGTGAGACCCTTACGGCTCATGAAGTCAAAAGCCTTAGTCGACAGGATCCTAACCCTGTTGACTAAGCCACCTTTGTTCAAAATCGACGGAGGCAAATGATGATTCGCTCCTGGCAATATACCAGTTGTAGCGATACTGATGCCTAAATCGGTATCAAATTCCAAGTCCTTTCATGGCAAATGATGATTCGCTCCTGGTAATATCCCAGTGGTAGCGATGCTGATGCCTAAATCGGTATCAAATTCCGAGTCCTTTCATGGCAAATGATGATTCGCTCCTGGCAATATTCCAGTCGTAGCGATGCTGATGCTAAGATTGGCATCAGATTCCAAGTTCCACACTCACGATAAAAAAAAATCATCAGCGAGCCAAAAATGCATATGAAATAGCCGAAATGATGGGGCAACTTGCAACGAAATCAGCAAGTAAAAATATATGCATACAAAAACAGCCGAAATGATTGGGCAACTCGCAATAAAAAGCAGCGAGTAAAATAAAAAAAAACAGCCGAAATGATTGGGCAACTCGCAATAAAAAAGCAGCGAGTAAAAATAAAATAAATAGCCGAAATGATTGGGCACCACGAAAAATAGCCGAAATGATTGGGCAATCGCGATCTTCGCGATATAAAAAGCTGAAATGATAGAGCGTCGCGGAAAGAATAAAAAAAAATGAATGATGAAAGAAGGAAATTTTTGCCCTACAGGTGAAATCACATCGATCCTTGTATACAATCCAGGGGCACAGATAAAGAGGGAACCATACCTTCCCAACAGGCTCCATCAGAAAGTGAAGCCAAATCTCGATGGTTCATAGACAACCTAGAGACAATCTCGACATTTGTCGCAATATTACAGACACGATGTCAACAAATGAAGCAAAGGAAGGTCCCTGACTTTAGGGTCTCGACGTCAACATCGACAACTCAGAGATCACCAACGGCGTTTCTCCTCACTCCAACCAGATGCAGACGTGACGTCAATAATCGACCTCAGAGTCACAACGAAACGGAACCATAGCAAAGTCCCTAGTTCTAAATCTCAATGGCCACATCTGCAGCCTGAAGACCAGCAACGGTGGGCCTCCTCATTCCAGCATGACACAGAGGTTACACCATCAAACGGAACCATGGAAAAATCCCAGTTCCATCTCATCATTCATCTCGATACAGCAGACGAGATGTCAACAACGGCGATCCTTCGCAGTCCAGCAGGATGCAGATGCAACGTCAACAAAAGACCTCACGGTCGAAACAGAGCGGAGCGACGGCAAAATCCCAGCTCCACCTCAGCATTCGTCTCGATACAGCAGACGAGATGTCAACAACGACGTTCCTTCGCAGTCCAGCAGGATGTAGATGCAACGTCAACGAAAGACCCCATGGTCGAAACAAAGCAGAGCGATGGCAAAATCCCAGCTCCACCACAGCATTCGTCTAGTTACAGCAGACGCAATGTCAACAACGGCGTTCCTTCGCAGTCCAGCAGGATGTAGATGCAACGTCAACGAAAGACCCCATGGTCGAAACAAAGCAGAGTGACGGCAAAATCCCAGCTCCACCTCAGCATTCGTCTAGTTACAGCAGACGCAATGTCAACAACGGCGTTCCTTCGCAGTCCAGCAGGATGTAGATGCAACGTCAACGAAAGACCCCATGGTCGAAACAAAGCGGAGTGATGGCAAAATCCCAGCTCCACCTTGACATTCGTTTCGATACAGCAGACGCGATGTCACTGCTGCGTCCTTCCTCCAGCAAGGTTCGGACGTGCCAAAGCAAACGAAGCGAAGGCCAAATTCCTAGCTTCATGCATCTTAACGGCAAGTCATATAAAGCCTGAAAGACAATCGGAGATTATCTCACACCAGCGGAGTGGTCACCACCTCGACGATCGTCTCGATACAGCAGATGAAATGTCACCTCAGTGTTCTTCCCCCAGCAGGATTCGGACGCGCCAAAGCAAATGAAGCAAAGGCCAAATTCCTAGCTTCAGGGTCATGATGGCAAGTCATATAAAGTCTGAAAGACAATCGGAGATCATCTCACACCAGCATAGAGTGATCACCACCTCGACGTTCGTCTCGATACAGCAGACGAGATGTCACCCCAGCGTTCTTCCCCCAGCAGGATTCGGACGCGCCAAAGAAAATGAAGCAAAAGCCAAATTCCTAGCTTCAGGGTCTTGACGGCAAGTCATATAAAGCCTGAAAGACAATCGGAGATCATCTCGTACCAGCGCGGAGTGGTCACCACCTCGACGATCATCTCGATATAGCAGACGAGATGTCACTACAGCGTCCTTCCTCCAACAGGATCCGGACACACCAAAGCAAATGAAGCAAAGGCCAAATTCCTAGCTTCAGGGTCTTGACGGCAAGTCATATAAAGCCTGAAAGACAATCGGAGATTATCTCACACCAGCATAGAGTGATCACCACCTCGACGTTCGTCTCGATACAACAGATGAAATGTCAACCCAGCGTTCTTCCCCCAGCAGGATTCGGACGCGCCAAAGCAAATGAAGCAAAGGCCAAATTCCTAGCTTCAGGGTCTTGATGGCAAGTCATATAAAGCCTGAAAGACAATCAGAGACCATCTCATACCAGCATAGAGTGATCACCACCTCGATGTTCGTCTCGATACAGCAGACAAGATGTCCTTCCTCCAACAGGATCCGGACACACCAAAGCAGATGAAGCAAAGGCCAAATTCCTAGCTTCAGAGTCTTGACGGCAAGTCATATAAAGCCTGAAAGACAATCGGAGATCATCTCGCACCAGCGCGGAGTGGTCACCACCTCGACGATCGTCTCGATACAGCAGATGAAATGTCACCACAACGTTCTTCCTCCAACAGGATTAGGACACACCAAGCAAACGAAACGAAGGCCAAATTCCTAGCTTCAGGGTCTTAACGGCAAGTCATATAAAGCCTGAAAGACAATCGGAGATTATCTCGCACCAGTGCGGAGTGGTCACCACCTCGACGTTCGTCTCGATACAGCAGACGCAACATCACCAAAAGGAGCCACGGCAAAATCCCTAGTTCCAAACCTCGACGGTTCATCAGCAACCTAGAGACAACCACGACATTCGTCTCGATACAGAGGACGCAATGCCAGCAAACGAAGCAAAGGCCAAATTCCTAGCTTCAGGGTCTTAACGGCAAGTCATATAAAGCCTGAAAGACTATCGGAGATCATCCCACACCAGCGCGGAGTGGTTATGACTCATCGGGGCTCTCCAAAATGAGCCTAACCTCAAGTAAAAAGCGGCATGGCAAATTCCTAACGCTTGCTCTTCAGACGGTCAAACTGCCAAGGAGGATTGCTTGAAGACGTCTTGTCCAGCCCCCGAAGGGATCAGAGACACGGCAGTCGCAGGGCTACTCGAACAGCACGATTTCCTATCGAGGAATATATCAGCTCATGCGACGGTACGACGGCCAAAACCCTAAGTACCACAGACCCTAACGGACTTCTGTCGTAAAGAGCAGAGGTTAACTGTGACGTTAGGATATTCTTGCGAGATCTGCTCGATCCGTTTCGACTCGTGAGGAAATTGATGTCTTTGCGAGAACTTCTCGATTCGTCTCGACTCATGAGATAAAGCCTTAGGCAGTAGGGATTAAAAAAACCCGTTTCCTAAGCACTGGGGCCCTGCAAGGCGATCCAAAACGGTCTCTTGCATACTATCCACGGGTCACACTCTCCAAATTCGAATCTCGACAAGGAGGGAAACAACCACTTACGAGTCCTCTCGACTTATAAGCTGGAAAATTCTCTTGTGAGATCCTTACGACTTTCAAGAGAAAACACACTTAGGAGTCCCCACGACCCCTAAGAAGAAAATACACCTGCGGGATCCTCTCAACTCGTAGGGAGAAAAGTCTTTATGAGACCCTCACGGCTCATAAAGTTGAAAAGTCTTAGGTGGCAGATCCTAACCTTGTCTCCTAAGCCATCACCGTCCTGCAAAGAGGTCAAGATGGACCATCTATGAGCCACACTCGCCAAAGCTACATGCCGCTGAAATGGAAAAGCTACTCATGAGCATATAAACTACTTCACGCCAGAGTAAGATATAAAAAGATAGAAGGGTGCGGCTCATAGAGTTAAGGGTTTGGAACTATATCTCTTAAGAGTCGAGATCTGAGTCAATGATAAATGACGACCCTTGTGTCCGCTCGTTATCTTCTCAGATCAAGATTCTGAAAGTAATATACCAACCCGAAACTAGTCATACGCTATGCATTACTTTGCACTACTTCACCCACGTATATAGTTACGTAGACAAAGTAGTGGGGGGCATTTGTTCCGCCAAAAATTTCTGCGCAGAAGAGTCCAAGGTATCAAATGGCAGCGATACGCTTAAGGAAATGCGAACCAATATCTTCCGGCCTGTATTTTGATAAGTTTCCGAAGGAGGAACTATTAAATTCTGATGGTATTGGAAGCATCTCGAAAAACCCTTCGATTTGATATATTATGGGCCTCATAATTCATCCGGGATCAAAAATTATGAGGCATCACGTGTCCACACGTGATGGACCTTTAAGGACCCGCTGGAGGAGTTAAAAGATGTAATAAAAATTCAGAAAAGACCCCAATGGGGAATCACGTGCTCACACGTGACCATGGGTCACGTGCAGACACGTGATGGGCTTTTAAGGCCTCTAAGATAATGAATGGAATTAAATTCTAAAAGTCAGAAAATACCTCAACGAGGTATCACGTGCTTACACGTGACCAATGGTCACGTGTTGACACGTGATGGTTAAAACAACAACATAAACAAGCGGCTGATTTGGGGGTGACGTGCTCACACGTGATCAAGAGTCACGTGCCAGTACGTGACAGGCTTTGAAAGCCTTACAGTTTAATAGAATTAAAATTCTAAATTTCTCTAAAAATCTTTCGAAATAGAATTAAAATTCTAAATTTCTCTAAATCTTTCCAAATGGAAAAGGATTATGGGGACCGTTGGATTAAAGATCCAAAAGTGATTAAATATCATCTATTTATGGAAAAATCTTGAACTTGGAAAGATTTCCCCTTAAAATCTAATCGAAATAACAAAGGAATATCTTTGGATTTAAAATCCAATGGTGAATAAAATTCACCTAATAATCCAAAGGTCCAGATGAATGATGAATGCAAATCAAATCTCTAACGAATACAAATCAAATCTTTCAATGAGAGATTTGCTAAACAAATTGATTCTTTTCCTTCTCCTAAAAATAGGAGCCAAGAAGAGAAGAGAGGGGAATCTACTTTTTTGAGAGAGAAAACAGAGGGAGGAGAATTTAATTCTCAAGAGAAAAAAGAAAAGAGAGGAGAATTTAATTCTCTGCAAAAGAAAAAACCCTAGGTAAGAAAAGAGAGGCTTCAAAAGAGAATTTAATTCTCAAAAGAGTTTAACTCTTATATAAAGAAAAGAACTTAGTTCTTTCTCTGGTTGAGGATCTGCAAAGTGCACATCTCCCCATAAATTGAGAATTTAATTCTCATTGGGTTGAGATCCTGCCATGCAGATCTAAAACACAGAGGAGGAATTGAGTTTTGAGAATTTAATTCTCCCAAACTCACAGGAATTTAATTCCTCCTAAAATGAAACAAGGGTTTAACCCTAATCAAGAATTTAATTCTTTTACATATCTGGGAATTTAATTCCTTTAAAAAGAAATCAGGGTTTTATCCTAAATAAGAATTTAATTCTTTCACAATAGGAATTTAATTCCTCCAAAATTATAATTAGGGTTTAACCCTACAGAGAATTCAATTCTTAAAAGATCTCTGTTCATGAAAAGAACTAGGGTCACGTGCCCCCACGTGACCCTTGAAAAGATCCCCTGCAAAGAACTTTGAAGCATCACCTCACGTGCTCCCACGTGACTCCCAAAACGCAGAAAGAAAAAGCAAAGGAAATGAAAGCTTTGGGCGCTCTCACGTGTTATCACGTGACCCCTCAGCAAATGCTTTAACAATTGGCGCACAGATCCCCATCACGTGCCAACACGTGATGCTCTAAAATAAAAAATAAAAGTGTTTAACACTTATTCGCAGATTTGAGGATAAAACAAAAGGAGATCTGGCTCCACATTTAGGGCGCCCTCACGTGTCCCCACGTGACCCCTAACAAATCCCTTTAATATCCAATGGATGGATGCCTATCGCGTGCCCACACGTGATGGCCAGGAAATGAAAAGTGTTTAACACTTGTTTGCAGAACAGAAGAAAAGGGATCGGGTCCCACCTTTGGGCGCTCTCATGTGTCCACACGTGACCCCTCTTTCTTTAGTGTTTAACACTAATTTGGGGATTATATTTCCAGTGTTTAACACTGATTGTTTCTAGTGTTTAACACTAAATTAAAGATTATATTTCCAGTGTTTAACACTGATTGTCTTTTAGTGTTTAACACTAATTTGAGAGTTCTATCTCCAGTGTTTAACACTGTTGTTCTCTAAGTGTTTAACACTACTTTTAGCCAAATTGGCTAATTTTCCAGAGGCAAAAGTCCCTCCTCCAAATGAATCTCAAAATTGAGGAAATCAAAGACAAAATGTTGTCAGAGCCCCCAAACCTCTGTTTAGCACTGCTGAATGACGAGGGGCTGAACCCAGACAAATGTCTAATGGTCCAAAGGGCCAATATTTCAAACATAATTGGATTTAGCCCAAACTGACCATAAGTCCTCAAATCATCTTGAACTGAGCACATCTGCTCTTTCAACCAACTCATTGGTTCAAGGGTACATCTCTGAGCTCCTCTGACACCTGTCGTTGTAATCCTTCAACGTCGTCAGAGAGGTGATGGGTCCCGACGACCATACATTAAATGGACCACCATGTCCCTAAACTGGCAATGGACCACCACGTCCCTAAACTGGCAATGGACCACCACGTCCCTAAACTGGAACTTGGACCACCACGTCCCTAAACTGGCAATGGACCACATGTCCCTAAACTGGCAATGGACCACCATGTCCCAAAACTGGAACAATAGAGCCTCAAATGCTCTTTTGTCGGATCTAAGCGATCCCGTTTAAGTTGATCTTAGCCTCAAACATGGCTAACGTGTCCTTAAACTAACATCCGTCCCCAAAATGGGAATGTTGGACCACCACGTCCCTAAACTGGCAATGGACCACCATGTCCCTAAACTGGAACAATAGAGCCCAAATGCTCTTTTGTCGGATCTAAACGATACCGTTTAAGTTGATCTTAGCCTCAAATATGGCTAACGTGTCCTTAAACCTTCAAACAGACTTTAGTCCCAAATTGGACTCTAGATCCCCCAATCAACTTTGGCTCAAGGGTACATCTCTGAACTCCTCTGACATCTGTCGTTGTAATCCTTCAACGTCGTCAGAGAGGTGATGGGTCCCGACGGCCATACATGTAATGGACCCCTATGTCCCTAAACTGGAACAATAGAGCCAATTGCTCTTTTGTCGGATCTAAACGATCCCGTTAAGTTGATCTTAGTGTCAAATTGGACTAACGAATCCTTAACAAACGTTTGAGTTGATCTTAGTCTCAAATATGGCTAACGTATCCTCAAACCAAAACCCCAAACCCAAATCTAAGAAAATACGGATTTGGACTAATCCACGTCCTACGGGCGACGACATAACTCAGTCTCCGTATACAATCCACGGGCAACCGAACACAAAACAAACACCCACGACATGAAGTGATCATCTGGAGAAGGAGAAAGTTGTTACCGCAATGCGGTAGCGTAATTAACTGCAGGGGCTTGCGCCTGCAGGAAAGAGCGTCCCCACAATTAAAAACCCCTCAAGCGAGGGGGAATCTGACGAAGTCTGCTATATCGGCCGCATCCGTCTAGACCTCCGATACACGGTGCCATAAATCAACTTGGCATCTTCGGAGAGGTGGACGGATAGCACCAATTAGCATCTGCCCCGAATCTCAGACGAGACGCCCATGTCTTGGCCGCCGTTCGGAGGGGAACACATGGGATTTGAACTCTATTGGCTTGGTTCAGCAGTGCAAGGTATTACCAATGAGCTACAAGCTCCTTCTTGTAATTATTGTGGGAAAATAAATATTTAAAGTGGTAACAGCAACATTAAATACCCCAAGTATACTTCAAATTTAAATCAATTTTATGTATACAAAAATTGGAGTTGTTACAAATTCTGTTTAAGTGTCTGACTCAGACAGAGTCTTAGTCTAATCAGAATACAATCTAAACATGAATACAGTCTAAATATAACTCCAATACAACATGAATCCATATACTGGAATTTGAAACATGAATACCAGAATACCATCTATATCAACATGACTTGAACTGACCGAACCATGAATATACAATGACTTGATCACATGATTATCTGTTTACATCCTTATCCATTTATATGAGCAATTGATATCATGGTTTCAGCAAGTCTTCCAGCTATAAACAATACAATAAACATTACGGGGTTTTAAAAGGGTAGATTGATACAGAATGTGTTAAAAGTAGCACAATGACAGTCACTTTAATACACCTAACCTGAATATCTGTTTCCGTTGTCCCGTGGCTTGACAGGTCCTTGTGCTATGTATACCATAGTCCACGGAATAGTTGGACTCCTCTTGTATACACTAGCAAATTCTGTACTAAGCTACAAACAACTGCGTTAATATAACAATCATATGTTATACCAGTATATTCTCTTATCTGTTCATTCTATTTCTATCTCTCTTTGGGACTTACCGAACGATTGTTCGCTAACGACTTTCCTTTTCTATTCTTTCTTTGGAATGTTGTCAGGAGGACCCGACTCTCTAATACCCAGTTTCTTTTGTATTCCATTATTCGTTTTCTAATGATAAATTTTCCTATTGTTCTATTTAATTTATTCCATCCAAATATTTTTTCCCTAACTCTTTTACTACCAAACTTAAGACTTAAAGAGCCTTAAGCCCAAGTCTATTTAATCCCACTCTTTTCTATATAATTTTTCCAAGCCCAAACCCTACAACCCTACAACCCTCCACTTCATACAACAAATATCTTTCTCCATTTCAAAACTCAAAAATATCCTCATCAATTCCAAATAAATTCCCTTAAAATCCTAATAACTATTGAAATTAAATCCTAATTAAAACCCAAGTTATTGCATGGTAAATCCCCCGACCACGTTTACCATCTCTCTCTTCTTTAAAATTATTATTCACTAAAATCACACGCACGTCTCTCTCTCACACACACAATTTTCTCTGATTACCTTTCCCTCTCCTTACTTTTCCTTATTATTTTTTTAAAAAAAACCCACCCACGTCTCTCTCTCTATCATTCACTCTCTCTCTCTCTCCTCTCGTTCTCTCTTTCTCTCTCTCCCTCTCTCTCACACGTCTCTTTCTCTCTCTCCTCTCGTTCTCTCTTTCTCTCTCTCCCTCTCTCTCACACGTCTCTCTCTCTCTCTCACGTCTCTCTCTCTCTCACACACACACGTTCACTCTCCCTCCCTCTCTCTCGTTTCGATCACCCTCTCTCTCTCCTCCTTTCCCATATTCTCACCTCCCTTCTTCCTTCGTTCCCGCCTCACGCGAACGCGAGAAACCTCGCCCTCAGCCCCTCGTCGCCAACACCCTCGCCTCCACCTCCTCACCCTCATCAACACCGCCATCACCACCGGCGCATTCACCCATCCCCGACGAACCCATCTCACGAGCACTAAGAACCCTCCATCGCTTCTTCGCCGGCGACCCCTTACTGTCGCCCCAGTACCCTCACCACCACCCTCGTTTCACCGCCCTCATCACCACCATCACCACCACCTCCCAACATCACCTCTTCCCTGCAACCTTCGCCGCAACCCACAGCCTTCACCTCGCCCTCGCCTGCACGCCCACGTTGCCGGAGCTCCGACCTCCGTCGTCTTCATCTCCATCGTCCGCGTCAACCCCGCCTCCTCTCCCGAGCATGCACCTCGATCGATAAACGATTACTTTGTCTAGGTATTCGATATGGAACTCTTTGCGAAAACCTGATCAAATATAGCGGAACTCATGATAAATAAATCTATTTACTGTTTATGAATATCTTGTGAAAATTTTGATGTGAAATAATGTCATTTCACACATGAGATGACATTCCCGACAACCGACTCAAAATCTGGAAATCCCATACATGATATCCCCTAAAATTCATAATAAATCATATGTAAATCGTATCGGGGAATGCTAAGGCTCGTTATTAAGATAACTGAAAAATCTATAAATCTATGGAAATATTTACTGAATTTTAATGTGTTATGATCATGCAAATTGAGGAGAATTACGATTTTGGACTGCAGTCCAGAACAGCACTGGCTGTTGATTCTCATCTTGTAATGCTTACCCTTTGCTGCATGAACATGTTATATTGCGGAACCCTATATCATAGCGAAGGTGAAACAGTTAGGTAACTAATGAAAGTGATTTCATCCCTTTTCACTATCGTTTACTATTTAAACTGTATTTTAGATTAACAGGACGTATAGCAGTCCCAAACAGAAACAGAACTTATACCCCATGGTTGTACAGTACATAACTTCTGACGTAGAGGTGCGATTGAGAATCCGTCTGGTGCGTTGGAACCCTAATTGATAAACATTAATTTCGTTAGACTATAGAGTCGCCTAATTTTGATCCCAACAGAGTGAAAATTGTGTTGCGAAATGTACATTCAGTTCAGGAACTGAATTTCCAGCAGCGAACACTTAAAATGAAACGGCTGTAACTTACAAACCCGAAATCCGATTGCACTGAAATAAATTTTGTTGAACTTCCGACTGAGTTTACTTGCTACCTCCTTTGTATCATTTTACTGAATTTTGAATGTATGATTTAAGGTAATTTTTATAAGTTCATAAGATGTATAATAGCTCGTATTACACATGATTTGTTAACTGCATAAATGCACATATTTTACCCGACTGCCATACTTCTAGTGATAGTGCGTGTTATTATTCAGTGTACAATGCATTGTCGTGCGTGAATGGTATCGGTTTAGGAGTGTCAAGTACGCCGGTGAAAAGTGAATGATTCGTGACAGTGAGCAATACAGTGAACAGTGACTAAAACCGTGTTATTGGTGCGTACTTGTACACGACTAGACCATACTCATAAATAGTGTAAACCTGGGGAAAAAGAGAAATTCGAAGTGGAAAGAGAATTGTATTTAGCGAGGACAGTGATTTAGAGGATGATCATTCGAACAGCGACTCTTATATATATTAGGTTGGGCATAACGGTCCGGCTGTCAGGGTTATGTCCCGGGCGACAGCGGGCCGTAGTCTCGGGTATGTACGAGACACTCGTTAAACATGATCCTCCTTTCCACAACTCGATTTCAAAGATGACTTAGAGACTGATAGGGACATAGATCATGCATTGCATCAGTTAGTGACATATTGATTACCTGCACTTTATCTCTACCGTTATTACTTTCATTTTCTTGTATTTTGTTATCATTATAATATTGCTATTATGTCGCTCTGACGACCTAGGTATGCATGCTCAGTGATAGAGGTGGATTCGTCTGATCTCGAAAAGACCGTGAAGATCCAGACCAGTGAACCCGTTACATTTCTCCATTGACATTCCTGGTTAGTTGCCCTTTTGCTTACTTCCATTAAGCTCAGATTTCTTTATATCCGATAATTTTAGTGATTGCATTCTCTTTACCCGTAGTGTATTCTACTGATTACCATATAATGCTAGAAGCCGAAATGTGACTACGACAGGATTTTTCCTTGATCGTAGGAGCATGGCTGGCCTTATCACCCTTGTATTCCGTATTTTGGGAAGCGGGGCGTGACAGACTCTCTGGAGATTGAGCCCAGCTCAGAAGACTTGGAGTAGTTCATCAAGGACTCGGAGCTCTAGTCACTTGTATATACTTTTACTTTCAGTTCATGCCATTGTTTAGGCATTGCTTTCCACATTGTATATACTTTTCAGTTGTATTGTAAAGAATGTTTAATAAATAAAAAGTTGCTGTTCATTTATATCTCATGTCTTTCTTGTGTACATTTATATTATTGCATATTTACGCTTAACGTGTTTACTTCTGAGTAAATACGTCGCGGGCCTAGTCGCGTCTCCTTACCGTACACCAGGAAGCGGGGCGTGACAGATATGATGTAGATGACGTATGTTGATATATACAGGTGTCCGATTAAATATGTGTACATGCTACACGGATTTTAATCGGACGGTTGATAATACTAGCGGTTTAGGATTAAGCTGGATTATTAAATAAAGTTTTAATTTAATAATTTATATATATATTTTTAATATATGTATTCTATTATTATCTATCCATTTTCTCTCTTGGCTATTTGCATTTTTATACGGATACGCGTATATGTATTTCGATACGTATACCGGATTGTATTCCGTATTTATATGGAATTTGTTCTAAAAGATGGACACCTCATTTGTGAATATTCATTTATGAATATTCATAAAATGAGGTAGAGGGTGAGGTGGCATTGAGTATGGTTGAAGACATGTAGAGAGGAATGTGCTTTATTATTTTATTACAAATTGTTATGAGATTTTTTATTGCATGGCTGTAAAAATTTATGGAGCCATTCCACTCTATTCTCTTCTTGATTCATTCTCTTATATTCTTTCAACACCTGATCATGGCTAATTTTCCTGACCTTCTCATCCTTCTTTAAATGCTCTCTTGAGCTTTAGATCTGAGAGAAAATTATAGCGGGAAATTTCTACATCCCCACTCTCCATTCCTAACGAGTTTGGAGGATCGGTTGCTTCACTATATGGAGCTGAAGCTTGGATCGGTTCTCTCGGGTGGATCATCTTCAGAGAAAGATGACCGGCTTGCAAACGCGACCCGGAGCTTTTGAGAGCATACTAGAATCCAACCCAATTGGAGCAAATAAAGACACTACAAAGGTTGTGGTTTCTATTTTTTGTGTTTATTAGTTTAGGTGTTTGGTTAGATTCTTGGGGTTTAGTTTTTAATGTCATCAAAAATTTTATTTTCGAATTCCACATTGGCTGCGAGTTAGCGGCGAGAGCACTAGAAACCAACAATAACTGTAGTTTAAGGCTAAAAAATTGCAGTTATTTTAATTCCAAAATGATTGCCAAATAAGCCAAAGTTAGCATTTCGCTTTTGCTAACTTTATGAAACCACGGTTTACAAAACTCAACTCCATTCCTAAATAGGGCCTTGAAAGGCTTAAGTGCAAGAAACTTCTCATAACTTGTAAATATGAATTTATACCCAAAAAATTTAACATCTTTAGTTTTCCTGATCTATTATTTCCCAAATGCCTTTTAACCTTCCTTCCTAATTATCTTTGGTTCCTCTTTTACCTAAAATTCTTACCTCCAAATTTCTTTTTTGTCCGAGGAGTGAGCACGGACTCAAAATAATATGAATTTGGGGATAAAATAGGAGAATAGAGAAAGAGGGATACATAGTCCATGCTATTTTGGAGATAATAGCATCCATACTGATAGAGCTCCTTTTCGGGCCTCCATCAGATGTTGTCTTCCGTTGATCTCGAGGTGAACTTGGTTGATCGTCCTTCGTTGCGTGTGGGTTTCAATGGGTTTTGAGAGGAGAAGGTGGGGTGAGGAGGCTGTCGCCGAGTACCTGCAAAGAAGTCCCGGGGTGGTTTGGTACCACCGAGGACCCTCCGACGATCAAGTCAGTGATGAGATCCGAGCAGAGTAACGGGGTAAAGTGTAAAGAATGGCTTACTTGACCCCTCTGTGATAGGGGTTTATATAGCGGTGGTGGCACGCAGCGGCAGGCGCGAGAATCTCGCCGGCAGTTGCGCTCCCGACGTCACGCTCGCGCAGAGAGCGGATCGCCCATTAATGGGGATCGTGATAGCGTGGATCGCGGGATGTTGTTGGCGTAGAATCTGCGCATGGCGAGATTCGCGGAGCGGCGGTTACGCCTGTGAGTGATGGAGTTGGTCGGAGGGCCGAGGAAGACGGCCTCGGCAGGGAGCTCGGGGATGAGCGGGGAGGCCGAGGAGTCTTGGTCCTATGGCGGCTCGGGGCGAGCTGAATGGCCGAGGAGGCTGATTTGCACGGGGCTTCGAGGAGGGCCAGCTTATGCTTGCAGGTCGGGTGTAGGGCGGCCTGGTCGGCCTCTGTGGGCCCTTTCTTCTGAGTCTTGGGACACGTCATCTGCCACGTGTCCTGATCTTGGAGGTCGTCAATATTGAGTATCATCATTAGCCTTCCACTCTTGCCCCGACCAGCTAACGGGTCGGGTCAGGAGTGGACTGCCGGCCCCCCGAGGTGAGCTCCTCCTCAGGGTTGTGCCGGGATGAGTCCTCGAGCCGTCGGTTGTCTTTTCTACTAGCGAATCGAGGCGAGATCTTTGCATTTAAGGAGGGTGCGCCGGTTCGTGCACTCTACAGTCGAAGCGACGGTCCACGTGTCGAGTGCCAACTGGCTGATGTGACGTGCGCAGGCCTGCGGCGTCTGATGGGACGCGGTCAATCACTGGGCTGCCACGTGGAGCGATCTGAGCCGCTGGGCGCAAGGAGCCGTTTCGGCGGAAGACGATGGGCGCCATTGGATGAGGCTGTGTGCGGTAATAAATACGGGTGGGGTCCGCCCTAGGGCCCTTACTCTCTCATATTTTCTCATTCTCAAGCCCCAGCTGCTTGGCGCTCGTCTCCCCTCCCTTGTTCCCAACTTTTGAAGAATTTCTTTCCCAGGTTAGATGTCTTCCCCTGTAGAATCAGTATACGTTGTAGGAGTAGATGTTAGGGTTCCTTTAGATGTGTCCGAGTCCCTTCGGGGAGCAGGGCCTAGGCCCTCTCCCCGGGGCCGTGAGGCGGGGGCCGCCTCCAGGGAGGAGGTGGTAGATGTATCCCCCAGCACCTCGTGCTGGGTGAGGCGTGAGGACGAGCTCGCCAACGCTCGAGCTCGCTTCCACATTTCCCTGAGCTACACGCTCCATTTGGCCGAGGAGGGAGAGAGGGCAGACCAGGTACGGGGCAGGGAGATTGCCCTGTATTTGGAAGCTTTTTGGGGCGGAATGTGCCTGCCCTTCTCTCCTGAGGTCATCGCCGCTCTGAATTTCTTCGGTTTGGCCCCTGGCCAGCTAGTGCCGAACGCGTGGAGGCTTCTCCTTGGGTTCCTGATCCGCCCGAGGCTGCAGACGGTTCCTTTCAGTCTTTCCCTTCTCGATTCCTCCCTTGCTTTTAAAAGTCACCCCGGCGGTCGAGCTGGCGACCCGAGGTGGGTTTATTTTACTTTTAGGAAGCGGCCCGGGGTCGCTGCCGGGACTGGGGTTGTGGCCTTGCCCTCATCCATTCATGACTGGAAGAAGAAGTTTTTCTTCGTCTCCCCTCCAGAAGGCGAGGACTGGCCGGTGCCCACCAAGTGGTCGAGGGAGAAGAGTCTGCCAGGGAACCTGTCCGATGACCCCCCCGCGGTGAGAGTGGCATCTTGGGAACCTATCCCTCGATACGACGTACTGCTGTCCGAGAGGGTTCTGAGCTAGGCCGGACTTAGCCCCGTCGAGTTCGTTGGTAAGTTAGGATTGTTTTCTGGTTTATGTTTTACTCGCGTTGCTGATAAGTGGGGTGTTTGTTTTGTGGAGGATCCATGGACTTCGGCGTTCTCCGAAATGCTATGCGTCAACCGAGGCAGCCTGCTAGGGCTGGGGGCGCTAGCTCTTCCCGGGCGCAGGCTGTCCCCGCTCCCACCGCCCTGGTGGTGGTGCCCGAAGGACGCTCGGCGGTGGATCCCGTCCCGGGCCCCAGCAGAGTGTCAGGCCAGAAACGGGCCCTGATTGTGGAGGACACAGCCTCGGAAGAGGAGATCGGCTCCCCCTCGGAGCCGCTCAAGAGGAGTTCCCGGAGACTTTCCCGAGGCCGGTCTTCGCCGACCGTGGTGAAGGAAGGGGGCTCCGGTTCACGGTGCCATCCGGGCTGTCGGTCGCGGACAGCCTCCTCCACGAGATAGAGATCTCGGCCGGGGGTCGGGTTCCCGGGGGAACCTTCAAGGCTCAGTTGGCGTCGATCGCCCAGGAAGCCGTGCAGGTAAGCCCCCAGTGCGCGGTAAGATTTAGTGTTTTCCTTCATATTTCTGATACTTCTCCTTTTTATGTCTTCCCAGACTCTCCAGCACGTGGCCCTCGCCCTTCACATGGAGACCGAGGTGGTAGCACCGACGGTGGAGGCCGCGGGCCAGCTCGCTGCATTGCAAGAGAGCTCCAGACGGGAGCAGGAGGCGATGTCGGCGAGGATCGCCGCCCTGGAGGGCGAGATGAATGCCGGGAAAAGGGAGGTCGCCCGGCATCGCGAGGCCGCCGCAATCGCCGAGGGCAAGTTCGAGGACTCCCAGGTGCTCGCCAGCAACCTCAAGAAGACGGTGAAGACCCTCCGGAAGGAGCTGGGGGCGGCGGCCGAGGCCTATAAGTCAGCGGAATCGAGGGCCGTGGCGAGCTACAAGGGGTCGAGGGACTTTTATGACGACCTGGCCGTAGCCACGACCCGCATTTGGCACGACGCCCTTGATGCCGTCAAGTCTAGGTTGCCGGAGTTCGACAACGCGGATCTGCGGGCCGAGTTCCCCCTCATGGGCGTCGACGAGCAACGGGGAGAGGCTCCCGGCGGGGAGGGGGCCGAGGACCCAGCGCCCCCAGTGGTGGAGGTTGAGGACCTCGAGGTCGTGCCCGGGCCTGAGGTGTAGAGCCCCCGCTCTCTTGTCTTCATTTTGTTTTTCTTTTGAATTTTGTAAGGCTGAGGAGCCAGAGAATACCTTTGTAAAAAACTTATGTTTGGCAGTAGTAATAAAGTTTTTCTTCTTCAGCCGTGATAAAGTTTTCCTTTCTGCCATCTGTTTGTGAAGAATACTCGCTTTGGGATATTTTTACTTGCGCCGTTGTGCTTTCATGTCAGGTTGGCCCTCTGTCTAACGATCGTCCATTGAGCTGACTGTAGTTTTTTGTCGACGAGCGTCTCCGAGGAGGTATCTCCTTGGGCCCCGAGATCGAGGGGGAGATCGTTTAGGCTTGGACAAACCTGTCATTTGTTTCTGATTTAGAGTATCGGCCGTCATTTGGGGGTGACCGGGTGGGGTGGCCGAGCAGGGTAGCTGCTCGGTCGTCTTCTTTCAAGGGTTTGGTTCTTTAGAGTTGTGGGTAGGCGACTACCAGCCTTAGGGGTTGAGCGGGGTAGCCGCTCCGATGTCCTTGTGAGGGCTGTTGATCCTTAAGGACGGTGGTAGGAAGCTACCAGCCGTCGATGGTCAGGCAAGGACCCGACCGCCTCGGGGAGGAAATTTGATCCTCGGCGTGTGGCAGGGAAGCTGCCCGTTGGGGATAGCCGAGCGAGGGAACCTCGGGCTCGGCTGCCTCTGGGAGGGCTTTCAGATCCTTCAGGACGGGGACCGAGCAGGGTTACTGCCCAGTGCCTCTTGGCGAGGACTTAGATCCCTGTCGGCTGTGGTAGGAAGCTACCAGCCGGGGATAGCCAGGCAAGGACCCGACGTCCTCTGGGAGGACTTTGGCCCTTGGCGCGAGAAAAGCTATAAGACTGTAGGAAGCCCACCAAGGACCCTTGGCCTGGCAAGGTTACTGCCCGGTGCCTCTTGGCGAGGGCTTTTGTCCTGAAAGATAGCCGAGTGAGGGAACCTCTGGCCTCAACTGCCTCTAGGAGGGCTTTTTGATCCCCGGCGTCGTGGCAGGGAAGCTGCCCGCGGGGGATAGCCGAGCGAGGGAACCTCGGGCTCGACTGCCTCTGGGAAGGATTTTTGATCCACGGCGTTGTGGCAGGGAAGCTGCCCGCTGGGGATAGCCGAGCGAGGGAACCTCTGGCCTCGACTGCCTCTGGGAGGGCTTTTTGATCCCCGGCGTTGTGGCAGGGAAGCTGCCCACGGGGGATAGCCGAGTGAGGGAACCTCGGGCCTCGACTGCCTCTGGGAGGGCTTTTTGGTCCCCGGCGTTGCGGCAGGGAAGCTGCCCGCTGAGGACGACCAAGCAGGGAAGCTGCTGGGCCAAATCTTGACGAGGTGTAGCCCGACCGTTCAGCTGTAGGTGCGGGGGATGGGAACGGTCGGGCAACGGCGCGCGCAGCTAGTGCCTATGAGAAGGCTTCTTGATCTCCGGCGTTGCGACAGGGAAGCTGCCCGCTGGAGATAGCCGAGCAAGGGAACCTCGGGCTCAACTGCCTCTGAGAGGGCTTTTTGATCCCCGGCGTTGCGGCAGGGAAGCTGCCCGCTGGAGATGGCCGAGCGAGGGAACCTCGGGCTCGACTGCCTCTGGGAGGGCTTTTTGGTCCCCGGCGCTGCGGCCGGGAAGCTGCCCGCTGGGGACGACCAAGCAGGGAAGCTGCTGGGCCAAATCTTGGCGAGGTGTAGCCCGACCGTTCAGCTGTAGGTGCGGGGGATGGGAACGGTCGGGGCAACGGCACGCGCAGCCAGCGCATTGAATGCGGGGGGAGGTGAAGCGATAGGGGCGCGTCGCTTCGTTCCCACCGGATAAAGCTCGATGGACGCCGCGTGGCGGCGACTCCCTAGGCGAAAGAGGGCGGCTGTTTGGCAGTGCAACGGGATATATAAGGAGTACTGGTTCTTCCCCCCTTCGCAGACAGGCCATCGAGAATGGAGGATTTCCCGTTCACCATCCCCGACATCGTCAGCTTTGAAGATGTGTACCTTTACGACCCCTATTGCACCGAGGACACGGTGCAATTGGTTTATGGGCGCATTGAGGATCATTTTGGCCGGTTGCTCCCCAGACGCTCCTCCCTGCTGCAGCTACTGATGTACTCCATCTGGAAGGCATCGCCGGGGCTTTACAACCCCATGTCGGAGTTGCTCTTTGATGAGTCCGTGGGCAAGCTGCGGTCTTTGAGGCGCTTCGGCCTAATCTCCGCGAACCGGCTAGCCCGCTCAGAGGCGCTCGTCCGCGAATGCTACAAGCTAAGGCTCGGGGTCGATGCCCGCGGGAGGAACCGGGGACAAAGGCTGGAACTTGCGAGGCCCCGGCTGGTGGAGATTTTTACCGAGTACCACGAGCAGTGCTCGCTGCACCCCGTTCCCCCACTATTGTAACTTCCCCCCTTTTTTTGCATGTATGGCTGAGGAGCCCATAATACCCTTTGAACAAACAAAGCCTTTCTTTCTTTTTCGCAATGCTCCATTGATCTTTATTAAATTAACAATATATCCTAGGAAGAATTTGCATTGCTTAAAAATAAGGTACAGGCTAAAAGATGACTTTATTGGCTTGTGCCGAGCTCCCTGAAGGGCTGTCGGCCCTTGCGCTTGGCATAGGGCATGGGCCTCCCTGAGCTCTGGGCTGGCCGTCCGCTGAAATAAGCATGATCTGGCCGATGGTCAGGTCGGTGGGAGGGCAAGGCTGCTCTTGCTCGCGTTCGGCCTGCCGTTTGTCCCTTAGGTAGGTGGCGAGGTGCCCAGATCGGATGAGCTCCTCGACGTAGTCCCTCAATTGTTTGCAGTCCTCCGTGGCGTGGCCCAGTACCCGGTGGAAAGCGCAGTAGGGGCCCCGGGTTCGCTTAGCGGCCTGACGTGGGACTGGGGGGAACTTGAAGAACCCCTCATTCTGGGCCTCCTCCAGCAACACCGCGAGGGAGACGTTGAGGGGGGTATACTCTTGGAACTTCGGGTGGTAGGGCTGCTGACGCTCCGGCCTGTCCTCCCGAGTCCTTTTCTTTTGGTCGGGCCGATCCGCCCGGGGAAGGTTGGCATTCACTTCGGATTCCAGCTGGACCTCACGCTCGGTCCACGTCTTGACTTCGGCCATGGTCTTAGGTTGAGCCAGCGCGAAGGAGCGCAACCATTCTTTATGCCTCAGACCAGATCTGTGTGCAGTTATGACGGTCTCGTCCCGGTGCTCGGGCACCTCGAGGAGGGCGTTGTAGAAGCGGGTAATATAGGCCTTGAACGTTTCCTTGTCCCCGCTTTTAACCGTGAAGAGGTAGTGGACCGTGCGCTTCTGTCGACGGTTCCCCACGAAATGGCCGAGGAACTGGGTGGCCAGCTCGTCGAAGGTTGAAATTGAGCGGGGCTCGAGCCCCCGGAACTAGTCCCGACCCGCACGGATGAGGGTGACCGGGAAGGCCCTGCACTGGGCGGCGTCGGAGTGATCTTGGAAGCTCATTCCTGCAGTGAAAGCGTCCAAGTGGTCCTTTGGGTCGGTTTCCCGTCGAACAGAGAGACCTTCGGGGGCTTATTACGCGAGGAGACGCGCACGGTGAGCAGTTCCTCGGTGAATGGCTTCGTGAGCGAGTCGGAGGCGTACTTAGCCCCGTCGCTCGAGAAGCGAGCTTCTCGGCGCATGCCCTCGATCTTCTTCTCGAGGGCGTCGAGACGACCGTGGTACCTTGAGGAATCGGCGCCTCGGGATTCCCGGGCCTCGCTGCGGGTGGACTGCGTCTGGAAGCAGCCTCGGTTTCTCTCGATGAGGTGCCTCATGTCCCGGGATGAGGTAGCTCTTGAGTCGCCGGGGCGGACCCCTTCTATGTGTTCCCGCCGATCATGGTGGGGTCGGCCACGCTCGTGGATAGGAGAGGTGACCGACATTTCCTCAGGGGGGTAAGGGTCGCGGGGAGGCTCGGGGCGAGGCTCCCTGGTGGCGGATCTCGGCGTGGAGCCATGGGGCGCCCAGCGGGCCTCAGGGAGCACCGGTTCGAGGGACCGGTGGCGAGGGGATGCAGCCTGCTGGTGGTTGGCCGTCCAGACAGGGACATAGTCTTCTGGAGGCGGAGGAGCAGCGATCTGGGGCCCGGGCGCGGTCGTTCGGACGCGGACGAGGGCCTCCACGAGAGATTGCAGGCGATCTATCCGGCCTACGAGGGCGTTGATGACGGTCATGGGGGGAGGCTCATCCCCGCCTTCGGTGATCGGAAGGCGGCGGCTGGTACTGGGATCCCCAAGATGGTCGTCCGCCATGAGAGAGGAGATAGGAAGGCCAACTTTGTGTTTTGTGGAATTTAAGTTCCCACAGACGGCGCCAACTGATGAAGCTCCTTTTCGAGCCTCCATTAGATGTTGTCTTCCGTTGATCTCGATGTGAACTTGGTTGATCGTCCTTCGTTGCGTGTGGGTCTCAATGGGTTTTGAGAGGAGAAGGTGGGGTGAGGAGGCTATCGCCGAGTACCTGCAAAGAAGTCCTGGGGTGGTTTGGTACCACCGAGGACCCTCCGACGATCAAGTCAGTGATGAGATCCGAGCAGAGTAACGGCGTAAAGTGTAAAGAATGGCTTACTTGACCCCTCTGTGATGGGGGTTTATATAGCGGTGGTGGCACGCAGCGGCAGGCGCGAGAATCTCGCCGGCAGTTGCGCTCCCGACGTCACGCTCGCGCAGAGAGCGGATCGCCCATTAATGGGGATCGTGATAGCGTGGAACGCGGGATGTTGTTGGCGTAGAATCTGCGCATGGCGAGATTCGCGAAGCGGCGGTTACGCCTGTGAGTGGTGGAGTTGGTCGGAGGGTCGAGAAAGACGGCCTCGGCAGGGAGCTCGGGGATGAGCGGGAAGGCCGAGCAGTCTTGGTCCTATGGCGGCTCGGGGCGAGCTGAATGGCCGAGGAGGCTGATTTGCAGGGGGCCTCGAGGAGGGCCAGCTTATGCTTGCAGGTCGGGTGTAGGGCGGCCTGGTCGGCCTCTGCAGGCCCTTTCTTCTGAGTCTTGGGACACGTCATCTGCCACGTGTCCTGATCTTGGAGGCCGTCAATATTGAGTATCATCACATACTATTATGATGGACGCTTCAGATTCATCCAAAATCGAAATTAACTGTCAAGATTTGTGTAAAATAAGAGACCCTTTGGTGTTGATCTATCGCACATCATTTATCCGTATGATATGTGGCCAAAGCATAATAGCACCAGTGCACTTATTTCAGCATAGTAGGGCCTCCCTGTCCAGAACGGGGCGATTTTGGTACCGACAAGTCTCGCAAACACCAGCAACGTCAGGGTTTACGTGGCAAAACACGGATTTCTTAACTTAAGGGGTGTTTCCTGCAACCTTAAACAAAACAGAGCGCTCATTCAAATCAATAGCCAAAACAAGCAGGGGAAAAAAGAAAAAAGGAAAAAAGAAGAAGAAAAGAAATCCCCCAGCATCTCCATTCTTGAATAATCCACCTCCAATTAGGGTTAGGGTTTCGAGCAATGGACTCCTCCTCCGTCGCCGCCGGCGGCAACTCCCTCTCCTCCTCCTCCGGCTCCAACGCCACCAAGCGCAAGGTGTGCTACTTCTACGAACCCGACGTCGGCAACTACTACTTCGGCCAAGGGCACCCGATGAAGCCCCACCGCGTCCGCATGGCCCACTCCCTGATCGCCAACTACGGCCTCCTCAACTCGATGCAGGTGTGCAAACCTAATCCTGCCGGCGATCGCGACCTCGGCCAATATAATACCGACGACTACATCGCCTTCCTCCGCTCCGTCACCCCCTACACCCAAGAGAAACATGAAAAGGCCCTGAAACGGTTCAATGTCGGCGATGCCAAGGACTGCCCCGTCTTCCACGGGCTGTATTTGTACTACCAGACCTACGCCGGGGGGTCCGTCGGCGGGGCGGTGGAGCTGAACAAAGGGGGGGGGGGGTTGAGATATCGCCATCAACTGGGCCGGGGGATGCATCATGCCAAGAGGTGCGAGGCTTCGGGGTTCTGTTATGTCAATGACATCGTCTTCGCGATTTTAGAGCCCCTCAAGACGCACAAGGTTTGAATTCTTCTTCTTTCCGTTGATTTGCAAATAATTAGTTAGGACATTATTCACATTGTCAATCTAAATAAGCTTTGATGCTGTGGGAATTTGAGATTAGCAATGATTTGCAACTTTATTAGCGGTAAAGAAATTGGTTTTGAGGATGAATTAGGATTTTCTTGAAGTCTATTGAGAATTTGGTTTCAAGAATAAAAGTTGTGATTTTCAGAAGAGGAGTTGTGAGTGGAAAGGTAGCCTCTGAGAAGAGGGAGAGCAAAAAGGTTGCAGGGATGAGTTTAAAGAGAGAAATCGGTTGCAAAAACCTCTATCAAGAGATGGGCTTGGAGAGGAAAATGAATTCAAAAAATGAAGATTGATTTGAATGAGAAGATAGGTTCTAAACATGAGGATGGATGTGGGTGGAAAAAATGGGTTTTCGGGATGGGTTTTAAAAAATGAAAATGAATTTGGAGAGTCAAACAGATCCAACCACGAATTTGAATTACCGTTAAAGTTGGATTTTGGGGAGAATTTTTACCAAACTTGAATTAGTAGTAAGAGAAGAGAAGAAAATGCTGGGAAATAATGGTAAAATAACAAATGCGTTACTGTGTATGGTATTCAACTGCAATAAAGCAAATTCATAGTATTAAACTACAATAAAGAAAATTCATAGGATTTAAACGCAACTTATAATTTTCAAAATAAGTAAAAATTCATTGTATTTTAGTATAATTTACCCTCTGGGTTAATCACGACATTGCTCACATTGTTATAAAAAAAATTTCTCAATAGGTATTATTTGGTTCCATTGGAATATGATAATCATTGATTATATAAATAAACTATATGATATGTGGAATACTTCCCCTATGGAAATTAGCCTGCCTACCAAGCTTGTTATGTAGTTGTAAACCTTTATTCATGTCAAGATATATATGATGAGGTATACTTGCATGCTTTGGTATAGATTATTTGTGTGTGTGTGTGTGTGTGTGTGAAGGAGAACAATGAATATATTTTTTCCAGGTAATTGGGCGTAACACGATGCAAGTTGGGTTTGAACACCGGAGACGTTTTGCTCAATTGAGAGAGGCTTTACCACTAGCCTATAGCGGCACTTGCAAACGATAAATTTATTAAGACGCGCAACACATCATGTATTCTTATTCACTCAGATACATCCACATCTTTGTGCGGGATAATAGAATATCACCATATCCAATATGTGTATCTAAAAATCATATAACATAATCAAAAAGGAATTTGAGCAGGTGGAATGATTGTACCTAGCATTTTGAATTGGTTTCCTTTAACAGCATGGATTAATGACAAGCTAGCTATAGTGTCTAATGCTGTAGTGACTAACTTCCACCGATTAAGTGCATTTATGCACGATTTAATTGTCGCCCCTGTTTCTTCTTGCACTTACAAAACAGTTCGCACAATTTTACTATCTTTAGTAGAGTTGTAGAATTTAAGACAGTCTTTTCTTTTATTTATATAGGGAACCACTGGAACTCAAATATCATACTTATCTCATCACCATTTGGATTACTGGATTTTATTGCCTGCATGTACTAACTTTTAGTAATTTACAGTTATATACATTATCCCACTATATTCTAATGCTTTTTTAATTTTATTATTTCTCAGACATCAATGTTGAATAGTAATTTAACATGCATGTCTTTTGGTGCAACGTGTTTTATATCTAGACATTGCTGTCCACCATGGGGACTGTGTTGAGGAGGCCTTCTATACAACGGATAGAGTAATGACTGTTTCATTCCATAAATTTGGAGATTCTTTTCCTGGGACAGGACACATAGGAGAAATTGGAAATTGGAAAGGGAAATACTATTCTCTGAATGTTCCCTTAGATGATGGCATTGATGACGAGAGCTATCATTCTGTATTCAAACTTATCATGGGCAAAGTGATGGAAGTTTTCGGGCCTGGTGCTGTGGTTCTTCAATGTTGTGCGGACTCTTTATCTGGAGATCGATTGGGCTGTTTCAACCTTTCCATTAAAGGACACGCCGAGTGTGTGAAATTCATGAGATCTTTTAATGTGCCTCTTTTGCTATTAGGTGGAGGTGGATATATGATCGCACGCTTTTGGCGTGTCGGATGTTCAAAGTTCTAAAGTATAACCGCGATCAGGACGGTGTCGCTATGCAGCTAGCTGGTTGAGCACGGGTCGATCCACAGGGAGATGGTTGTATTTCCTTTCTTGTTTTAGACGAGTCAATAAAGAATGAGTATATGTTTGTTCAATCTAACCTATGTGTTTTATATGCAAGTATGAAGTTGTTAAGAAAAAGATACGAAATTGTAAGCTAAAGAAATCCGTACTCAAATCCTTTGAGCCGAGTCTTGACCAATTGAAGCTAGAGCAATCGGCAACAACGTGGATCAGTGGATTTAAGCACGGTATTCGTGGAATCCGGCTTATCTACCCTTGTCCTTCCGTTCTTGTCTCTTGCTTTCGCCTCCGGCCAAACCGAACGCAACCGGTCGCGGTTAGGAATCACCATTACCTTGTTAGGGTAGGGTGCCTAACGGAGCGCTTGCGTATCGTTTGGGCGGAGTTCAATGGAAAATAACGGGAAAAGGAAATGAGCAAAGAAAATCTTAACTTACAATACCGTATTTATTCTTAACAACAACAATAATTACAATCATTCACAAAGAGAACCAAGAAGAGCAAAAGAAAAGAACAAAGAAAAGAAAAGATTACAAGTAAATAAGTGCATGAATTAAATTGCAAGTAAGTAAAGCAAGGTAATAAAAAGCAAGTAATAAAAAAGCGAGAAAGAAAACTAGAAACTAGAACTCAAGACAAGCATGGGATCAATAGCCAACCCTTAAACTTGCAAGCTCAATCAAGAGGTTGCAAGATCAAGAGAAGGGTAAAGAACGCATGTGAAATGAAGCACTAATTCCATAAGAAAAATACGACCCTTGAGATCAATAACAAACTCTTAACCTTTCAAGCTCAATGAAGAGGTTGAAAGATCAAGAGAAAGCAAGAATCTCAAGGGGAAGTTAAACAAAAGAGAATGATACAAAAACCCTCATCTTCATTGATCATCCACTCAATGCTCTCACTACATTTTCATGGAGGAAAGATGAAGAAGAAGAAGAAGAACTACACTAAAACCTACAAAAGAGAAACAAAGAATTGACCCCTTGGTTTGGCTCAGTTCTGGGGTATTTATAGGAGGGGAACTGGAAACCTAGGGCAAGAATCTGCCCCTACAAGAAAAGACCAACATGCCCCTGAAAAACGACAACGAGAGGAGACTAAATGGCCGCGGTTCCGCGGCCTAAGCGTGCTTATGCCGCGGAACCGCGGCCGTTTAGAGGAGTTAGGCCATGAAATTTGGTGGTTTTCCCTAGTTTTTAGTACTCATCAGTGTGGTATATGACTTTTTCTCAGAAACTCTTCCCATTTCTTCCAGAATTTCAGTAGATCAAAAGGTGATGTGATGTGGATCTTTTGCCATGATTTCCTCGAGCTCCGCGTAGATTTCTTGGATCTTGTGTTGACATTGAGCTTTGTGCACGAAAATGACATCGATTTGCTATTTTGTCCCTTAAACTGGTGTGTGGTAACATACGGATAGAGAGCGGAGACCCGTGTTTTATCTGTTGTTGGCAGTAATCCGGAATTTGACGTACTTTTCCATGAATTCCACTGTTCAGAGCCGAGAACCTGTATTCTGCAAATATGTAGCAAACACTGATCAAAAGCACCTGCCTATAAACAAACGAGCGTAAGAATGAGCGGTATAAAATGCAATACTCTGGTATGAACAAATACCCCCAAACTTAACTTTTGCTCATCCCGAGCAAAACCAATTATTCACAAAAATAAAATCCTAACCGCACTTTCGCAGGGAACGCGATTGCACTGAGCACGTGCAACAAGCCGTTAAACCTCTAGGTGTCCTTAGTAGGAGGAGTGTTGTCTCCTGAGGGTTTTTAGCGGATTACACCCACAAGATCCCGTCAAGCTAGTGTCATAAGTTAACATCGATTCTACTCCTACAGTTTGGTTTTTACGTTAGAAACTCTATCATCCTAAGTTAGAAATATCTAACCCTTATGTTTCACACCTCCTATCTGTTTAACTTTAGATCCTATACGTTCCAAAAAAGTTTAGAAAGATGTTGGTTCTCCTGAGTTTTCCTTCTAAAGTGCGGCCTCAAATCAGGGATTTTTATCAACTTTACAGAAAACACAAGTCTTATTCTTTATTTCTATCTCTTATCCAAACATCAATTGTATACCCCTACGTGTGTATATTTGCACCCCTACACTCAAAAATTCAATTCAAGCTATAATACCCTTGCCCTAATACCTAATACTACTTCTTTTCATTTAATGATGGACGGTGTTGCTCACACACTTTTCATTCGACTATTAATGCTTCTTGAGGCACTAACGGCCGATTACTGAATGTGTGAGCTTAAAGCGTAAATAGCAGTTTTCAGGTCTTGACTTTATTCTATTTTTATTTTTATTTTTTTATTTTTCAAGACCGGATATGTTTTTCAATAATGCTCTTTTGGTGTTTAGCTTTAAATACCGTTTTTTCTTTCATACTAGGCTTTCAGGCAAGAGTATTTCTAGGTATCCTCTACTATCCCAAGTTTCAAGGTGCGTGTAAGTGCAATTTGTAGGGTATATACTTTCTAAATTTGAACTCAAGAAAAGAAACTATTTTTCAGACTTATCCTTCAGTAAAGCATCAATACTTTCCCTTCATCTTGACTTGACTCAAGAACTGAACTCAAGATTACCTATTTCTCAAAAAAACTGTAAGGACGTATACTTACCAAAGTTAGACAGAATGAGGGTTATTTTTAGGGTTTTCAATTCCTAAGCCTAGAATTTAGTTATTTCTATCATATCAACTAAACTTTCGGAATAAAGATCTAAGTTACCCTATTAGCTAACTTGAAGACAAATTTTTTATATTTTTTGGAAATTTTTTGATTTTTATGGGTTTTTAATAAGGTATGCAAATGCAAAATATACAAATGAATGCGAAGGAAGAAAGCTTACCGAGCACACCCCCAAACTTAAACTTGACAGTGCCCTCACTGTCAGGCTATACCAAGAGGGTCAAAATTGTCGGCGCTCCCTAGAAACAAATTATATACAAACAAAAAAGAAAACAAAAAAAATATATATACAAAAAAGGAGTCCCTCCCAAACTTAAGTAAAACAGTGTTTCCACTGTTAAGCGTTGAAGTTCAGGATTAGGGAGGAAAGAGAACAGTTTCAAACTATACAAGGCCTTACACAGGCCAAAAGAGAGCACCAACCATTCAAAGATTTTATCTCTATAATGTGCTGGTTGGTGAAAGAACGCGGAGAGGTAAGAAATGGAGAATACGCGAGACCGTATGGAGATAGAAGCGGGATACGGTCTTGGTATATGTGAAGAAGAATGGCGGAAGGGAGAGAGAAGTGGAATACGAATTTGAGGGTGGAAATGGAGTGAATAGATTAGCACAATTTGTGATGACTGATGTGTAAGAAGCATTTGTGCTAATCTATTAACCCATTGAGAAATGGGGTCAAATCCCTCAAGATTCGTGAGAAACCATGGGTACGCCGAACTTGGTAAACCAGACATATGAAATGAAAGTGAGACGGTTTCTTGCAAGGTCGGAACGATGGAAAGGATGGAGGTAGGTGATTGAGGAAGGTTATCGGTTAAAGGTTCCGAAGGGTGTACACAGTCAATGAAAGGAACAGGATGAATTGGAAAATCCGACTCATCAATTAAAACTGGTTCATCCTTAAAAATATCCTCAAAAGTTTCCTCAAAATTCAGCTTATCCATGCAAATTTCATCAAAATCAAGACGCATATGGGGTTCGGGAAAAACAGTTAATGACTCGGGATGATGAATTGGAGAGAAAAACTCTGCCAAATCTACAGGTTCATCATCCAAAATATTCCCGGCGTCAATATCCTCAATCAAGTGAAAATCAATATTCTCAGACACCTCAACAAAAGCATGGATATTAATCAATTCAGGTTCTAGAGTGGAGGTATAGAGGTCAAAAGGATTGGGTGTGGTTTCACTCGAAAGGGACCCTTCACAATCGGGCAAATCAAACACTACAAAGTCACACAACTTATTATCTGTTTTATCTTTAATCCATGAATCGTTTGGAACACTAGATAGACATTCAAAACTGGAGTTGTGGGATTCAAATTGAAACGGGTAGGTCTGATTTGGAAGGGTGTACAGCTCACTCTCTTCGCTCAAATTCTCAACCTGTCCTACTGCCTCTTCATACATTGGAAAATTTGGAGCTAGTTGAAAACTAGCTACCGGGTCACTAGGTTGTATGAGGGCGGCCATGGACGTATTCAAATCCATCATCTGTTGGTATGACGCTACCCTAAAGTCTTCCAAAGACTGTTCCAGACTAGACATGGGTTGTGAAGGGGTTTCAGTAAAACATTCAAAGTTGTTTTGGTACTGGAAACTCCCAAATGACGGTTCAGAAACAATGTCTAGGGAAGGCGCAAAAGTCGGGTAGGACTGGTAGGAATTGAATGGCTGGACAGGAGCAGGATCAACATTTGGATAGGAAGGTGAATGGAATTGTTGATCTCAAGAATTTGAAGCGGTGAAAGGAGTGAAAGATCGGCTACGGGATAGTTCAATATGTTCAGAGATGGACAAAGGACGATTTGCAAAAGGGGTATCAACATAAGAGGATGGGGGAGGTTGAAAAGGTTGATACAAAGTGGATTGCGGAGGGCAAGTGTTTGTCATAGATGCGTCTATCCGATCTTTCAAAGAGATTTTGGGCATGGAGGGATCGTTTGACGTTCGGCCAAACCAAGAACCGTAAGAAGTAATGTCTGGTTGTGGGTACCAAAGTTCGGCAAGAGTTTTGCGAGGTGGGTTACCCATGATATGAAGAGAGAAAGAAAGAAAGGCAGAGAAAAGGAGGGGGAAAAGAATGTGATTTTTTTTTTTAGTTAGGTATTAACAAAAGAATGAAATATACACACAAAAAGAATCTGGACAAAATCAATCACGACACAAAAATACCACACACCTAATCGTTCTAGGGTTCACCTAGGTCAACTAGACTTGCTCCAGAACTTGATTGTCGAAGTAAAACTGTGTCGAGAAACGGGCTCAAGATACACTGATCACGAGGCCAGGTAAGTGCAGAGATAAGGGAAGATTTTCCAACGCTTTCGCGAAGTTCCTTAATTAAATAACCCTTTCTTTTTTGGCGGTTTCGCCGTTAACACTTTCCTAGACACCCCGTAAACAATATACCGTTAAGCGAGGTTCTAAACACAGTTAACTTCTCCTAGTGAGCGCGAAGTCCTTAAGGCTTAAAGTCTAGTTTCTTTTAAATTTTGTGCGGGTAAACGTTATGCTCAAGTTCGTGATTTGTGGGCCACGGAAAAAGGTGATGAAATCCTTTACCGTATGTTGTGGGGTTCGCTTGCCCTTAAGTCCGTATTAATGTATGCAATGCGCAATTCAATAAAAATTCTATAAAGAATCAGACAATCGTTTTTTAGTTTTAAGCACGGCACTGCAACAAATACGGGTTAGTCAATTTTTAGCGTTTGCTAGCGAACTTGCAAAGAATCCTGCAAAGAATAGTATATTGGATGCGTCGGATTTGAGAAGAAGGTGTTAGTAAAGTATGTACCGTTAAGTTTTTGGGTTAGGAAACCCCCGTTGAATCAAATCCGGTAAGCTTGAAAAGTTCGCTTGCGCGGGTCAAACTACCCGGATCTTTGGCACTGTACCTTGCAAACACCTTAACCTTGAACGTATACTTTGCTCCCCACAATCGCAGTTTGCAAATCTGCAAAAATCTGCACTCTTGCCCACAAAAATGATCAAAAAGATTTTTTTATATATATATATACAAAAAGAATATTAATCCGAATAACAAGAAAAGAAATACGTTACCGTCTCCCCTGCAACGGCGCCATTTGATCGCACGCTTTTGGCGTGTCGGATGTTCAAAGTTCTAAAGTATAACCGCGATCAGGACGGTGTCGCTATGCAGCTAGCCGGTTGAGCACGGGTCGATCCACAGGGAGATGGTTGTATTTCCTTTCTTGTTTTAGACGAGTCAATAAAGAATGAGTATATGTTTGTTCAATCTAACCTATGTGTTTTATATGCAAGTATGAAGTTGTTAAGAAAAAGATACGAAATTGTAAGCTAAAGAAATCCGTACTCAAATCCTTTGAGCCGAGTCTTGACCAATTGAAGCTAGAGCAATCGGCAACAACGTGGATCAGGGGATTTAAGCGCGGTATTCGTGGAATCCGGCTTATCTACCCTTGTCCTTCCGTTCTTGTCTCTTGCTTTCGCCTCCGGCCAAACCGAACGCAACCGGTCGCGGTTAGGAATCACCGTTGCCTTGTTAGGGTAGGGTGCCTAACGGAGCGCTTGCGTATCGTTTGGGCGGAGTTCAATGGAAAATAACGGGAAAAGGAAATGAGCAAAGAAAATCTTAACTTACAATACCGTATTTATTCTTAACAACAACAATAATTACAACCATTCACAAAGAGAACCAAGAAGAGCAAAAGAAAAGAACAAAGAAAAGAAAAGATTACAAGTAAATAAGTGCATGAATTAAATTGCAAGTAAGTAAAGCAAGGTAATAAAAAGCAAGTAATAAAAAAACGAGAAAGAAAACTAGAAACTAGAACTCAAGACAAGCATGGGATCAATAGCCAACCCTTAAACTTGCAAGCTCAATCAAGAGGTTGCAAGATCAAGAGAAGGGTAAAGAACGCATGTGAAATGAAGCACTAATTCCATAAGAAAAATACGACCCTTGAGATCAATAACAAACTCTTAACCTTTCAAGCTCAATGAAGAGGTTGAAAGATCAAGAGAAAGCAAGAATCTCAAGGGGAAGTTAAACAAAAGAGAATGATACAAAAACCCTCATCTTCATTGATCATCCACTCAATGCTCTCACTACATTTTCATGAAGGAAAGATAAAGAAGAAGAAGAAGAACTACACTAAAACCTACAAAAGAGGAACAAAGAATTGACCCCTTGGTTTGGCTCAGTTCTGGGGTATTTATAGGAGGGGAACTGGAAACCTAGGGCAAGAATCTGCCCCTACAAGAAAAGACCAACATGCCCCTGAAAAACGACAACGAGAGGAGACTAAATGGCCGCGGTTCCGCGGCCTAAGCGTGCTTATGCCGCGGAACCGCGGCCGTTTAGAGGAGTTAGGCCATGAAATTTGGTGGTTTTCCCTAGTTTTTAGTACTCATCAGTGTGGTATATGACTTTTTCTCAGAAACTCTTCCCATTTCTTCCAGAATTTCAGTAGATCAAAAGGTGATGTGATGTGGATCTTTTGCCATGATTTCCTCGAGCTCCGCGTAGATTTCTTGGATCTTGTGTTGACATTGAGCTTTGTGCACGAAAATGACATCGATTTGCCATTTTGTCCCTTAAACTGGTGTGTGGCAACATACGGATAGAGAGCGGAGACCCGTGTTTTATCTGTTGTTGGCAGTAATCCGGAATTTGACGTACTTTTCCATGAATTCCACTGTTCAGAGCCGAGAACCTGTATTCTGCAAATATGTAGCAAACACTGATCAAAAGCACCTGCCTATAAACAAACGAGAGTAAGAATGGGCGGTATAAAATGCAATACTCTGGTATGAACAATATACAGTTAGAAATGTTGCTCGCTGTTGGTGCTATGAGGTTAGTCTGACTGCCAAGCCTATTTGTTTTTCAAGGCTATTATACTACTTTTTGCCTAATCATATAGTAATCGATCTTGCTGTCAACTAATTTTATTGATCGGGCTAACTATTCTTAAATATCATCACATTTAACCACTGCTTGAAAAGCTCTACATCCCATTCTTTTTTTCCATGCTGGATAACCTCTAGGTTTTTCTTTTTCTTCTTTCATTTTCTTAACAATGGTATTGGGTTTTGTTGCCAACATGCAGTAATTGTATAAAAATATCATTCGAGATGATTTTTGCATAGCATCATAGACTGTCAGAATTAGCTTGCCTCTTTCCCCACCTTTGTTTGAACAAGTGAGCCCATCTCAAACATGTATCTATTGATTTAACATTTTAATCTGTAAAATGAAAAAGGAACAAACATTTATACAGACATCAATTCTTCCCCTAACCGCTCATCAAAAGGAAAGAGATTGTTCTGGGAAGTAGAAGAAAGAATATATAAACACTATAAACAATTTCCTCATTTGGTCACAATCTTCAGAATTCATCAACATTATCTCCAAATTTTCAGTCATGGTCTGTTCTAGCTCCACAACTTTCTCAGCTGCTACAGCAATGCCTTTCTTTCATCAAACTTTGTATCAACTCCAATTATATATAACCTTCACCACCATGAAGTGAGAAAGAGAACCCAGTGAAGCAATGTTTATGATGCCAATCTCTCAAGTGTTACAGTATAGAAATGAGAGAAACAATTGGTCCTCACCCTGTAATCATTAGATGATACAGAATATGGATGATATAAGAGCTCTGTAATAATTTCAGACAAAGAAATGTTTTAATGGTCAAAATTTGTAGTAAGAAACCAGCCAGTGAGAAGGTTCGTTTGAACAGGTAAACATATCAAATATAGGATGATTTCTTGAGCATTATAAAAAATAAGAGGTATAACCATGCCACAAAATAGTTATATTTAAAAGCAGGGGTTCAAGCCTAAATATAGTATCAAGAAACTTTATGACCAAGCAAAATTAATACACTTCTCAAAACCGATATTCGGCATCCTAGTGATTAAACCTATAAAATTTGCTATTGCATTAGCTAAGCACTTGGAATATCTATTCTCAAGGACAATGAGCCAATTAGAACAAAGATAACCCCCTAGAGTTAAGTATATCTGCCACCACCTGTGAAATACACCCAGACTATGATATAGGCTTTTGGGCATTATCATGTTGGTTATGTACCATGGAGATTTCACATGTAAAGTTCCCCGCTATATTCCATTTTTTCCCTCATAAGGTAACCCTTTGAGATCTTATCATGTGCCAACATTATGTGCAATGGAGATTTCATTCTTTCGTATATACCTTTAGAATTTCAGGGAGAGCCCTGATTTTCAGAGATCTTTTGCTTTTCATGTGCCTCAATTATGTGCAGTGGGGATTTCACATCTATATTTACCGCTCAATATAGTCATCTCATGAAGACTGGAAGGAGATTTAGATATACTTAACTACTGAGAAAGACCTCAAAGCCAAAAGGACTGCCTCATATAATTGAAAAATAAAAAGATCAGGACAGTTATATAGTCTAGGGAGGTATGAGCATAGAGATATAATTTCAATTATCAAAAAGGAATACTGTAGAGGCAAGAGAAGGAAAAACCCTGCATTGAATCATAAAATCACTAAATGACTCGTAATAGTTTCGACAGGAATTTAAGCCTTCAACATATTCAAGTTGGTTATAGTATGCAAACAAACGCCATGTAAGTATCAGGATAAAGAGGAGAGTTATATTTGTTTCATATTAAATATTTTGTGCAGAATTAGCTTACCTTGAATCTTTCTATATGCAGGTGACACCAAAATAGTTTTGTTTATATTACATTAACTTTCAAATATTAAGAAAATGTTTTTTTAACTTAATTTTTACCAGATTATTCTATACGTTGAGTAGATTTCATTTGATTGTCTTACAAATTACCATAGCTATATGCTGCCTATTGAGCTGTGCCAGGGAAAAAAGGCTGGATTTTCCCTCTTACAAGAAATGATGTGTTGAGGAATACCAATACTGATTCCTGATATACCTCTTCACTCTTTTAGTATACTAGCTTCTTGATCATTACTACTTCATTTGTCTGATTTCACATCTTACCTTTATATTCATTCTTATGATTTGACATTCTTTATACTCTCTGATAAAACAGACCGGAGTTGCTCTTGGTGTTGAGGTTGATGACAAAATTCCTCAGGACGAGTATTATGAGTATTTTGGCCCAGACTACACTCTTCATGTCGCAACAAGTAATATGGAAAATAAAAATACACGCCAAGCTTTGAAGGATATAAGAGCAAATCTTCTAGGAAATCTTTCCAAGCTTCAACACGCACCAAGTGTCCAATTTCAAGAACGGCCACCTAACACTTAGTTTGGTGAGGTATTTTTCTGTTACCCACATTATCATATTTTGTTACATGATGGTACTATTTTCTTCGGCAATCTTGTGTTTCAGTAACAACCATATTTTTTGGGGTGAGAAAGGCCCTTAGACGACATTTATTTCCATTTTTAGTATCATGTCAGGTTTATTAATTTTACTTGAGCTTCTGTTGAAGGTAAAGCATGAATGAAAGTCATGAAATTTAAGATTGAAAATAATATTTTCTTGTTTGTCATTCCTGTTTGGATGTGTCGTTATCCGATGTCTGTACAGTTTATAATTTTTTCACGAGTGCTTCTTTGGGTAAAGGTTTCCAGTATATTATGACACTTCCACATCTAATTGGAAGTTTAATGTGACATTTCACAATATTAAAAATAATACAACTCATAATCTCATTAAACTCTTCTTGTCAGAACAAAAATATTGAAGAAAGTTTTTCATCTAGATCTCTATAATGCTCAGCTAGCTATCCTTGAAGATATGTACGCTCACATATGATAGACTTTGCATTCTACTATCACCTGTAATAATTCTAAATGCTACATGAATGTTTTTTCTTATAAAAAATGTGGCGTAAGTTGTATTATGCCCAATGTTTTAAAAACAGGAATAAATAGTAGAACGGCCGGATGGTCTAGCCTCTTAAGCGGTTCAATGACCAACCTTCAATTCGCCTAATCTTTTAGTCATGTCTCTATTAACTTGTTAAATAATTCATTAAAAGTTCAACCTTTTTGTATGCGTTTTGTTTTTACTTTCATTTATTTGTGACTAGAGTGTATATTCAAAGGTGTAAGTATAATTGTTGGAGTTGATAGCAAGCAAGAGACAAGATGCTACCCGAATGAAAAAAGTAGATAAGCAATATAATTGGATTGTGAATAGCTGAAATAGAGAGCTAAAAACATTAATTAGGTTTGGTTCTATAATCTCACATTGACATTATTCCTGATATATGTCTATTTAAAACGCGATGCCAAAGTATGATAATAAATATTGCTAAATATCATCTAATGTTTCCATTAAAATATACCCTTTTTGTAATAATAAAAGGCATGGACTTGAAGCTGATGGAAGGATGCTTAGATGGGCCAAAGCGAAGTGGCGAATGCCCTTGAACTGCTAAAGCGTCCGCTTAAGTTTATAAGCTGCCGCTTTTCTAATACATTGAATCTTCCAGCGACGAGCATACAACCCTCAAGTTATATGTTAATTTTAGTTTTGGCATATCTTAGGTTAATGTAGCATGTCCTGAAGAACGTAACATGTTCTAATCTGATAAGGGTAGAATGGGAATGAAGGATGGCATGCCATATGGTGTTGAAAATAATAAATGAATGCTTAACCTTATTGCTCGCTGCTTAAATTTTCAGTCAGATGAAGATCTCGAGGATCCTGATAAAACACATGACTCTGATTCTCATTCTGATATGGAAGTGGATGAACCTAAGCCTACTGTAAACAGCATCCCGAATGTAAGGATCAAGATGGAAGTTACATTCAAGGCGGAAGTTATAATCGAGACGAAAGATATTGAAAATGAGGTAAACAGATTATTTACTATAATTTTCATTTTTTTGGTACCTCTTTTTTGCACAAAAGTCATGAAGTAGAATTAGAATAATGATTCTAATTTTCATCTATCATTATGCTGGGTTCTCTGAATCCTAGAAAGGTTTTCTTTCCATGTATGTATTTCTGAATTTTAAACTTAAAAGTTTAGATCATTCACGTATTTTAAGAGGAACTTGTAGGTTAAATTTAGTCAGCTTCTTCCCTTTAATAACGATTTAGCTTTAGACGTCTGCCGAGTTTCATCCCAAAGATAGATATTTAACTGCGGTCTACGGTATTAAAATCTACTGGGACATGATGCCCTCTTTGGCAATATTTAATATAGCATTTCAAATTAAGCCTATAACTAATCATGATGAAGATAGAGAAAGACTTAACTCATAGAATCAAAGCGAGATGGTTGAAGTGGAGAAGCAATTCATGAGTGTTGTATGATAGTATTTTTGAAATTGAAAGGAAAAGTCTATAGGTCGGTTATAAGGTCAGCGATATTTTATGAATCAGAATGTTAGGCAATCAATAGCAACATACCCATAATGAGTGGTTGAGATGAGAATGTTGATGGATGAGTGGTAACACACTAAATAATCGAATAAGGAATAAGTGTGTCTGTAACAAGTTGGAGGTAGCTCCCGTAGAAAATAGTATGAGAAAAAACTTGTTGAGATGGTTGGGCGGGCATGTGCAAGGGAGTCCCAGACCCCAGTTAAAAGAAATGTCAAAATTTTAGTTATTGACACAAGTAGGTGTAGGGTACATCCTGGATAATCATTGATAAAGGCAACTAAGAATGATATGATAATTATTAACTTAACTGGTGAAATGATCCTTAGAAGAGCAGAAAGAAAGAAAGGAATTCATATAGCGACCCTAAAACTTTGGGATAAAAGCTTCATCTCGTTGTAATATAACATTAGTAATTCTAGACCATTATTAAATTAATTATATATATGATCCTACTGAAGTTTGTATACTGTGTATTACTAATCTTAAAGTATATCATGCTAATTTACCCAGCAAATGTAACTTCCTTATTTAAGTTGGACTATTAATCCATATCCCAAATCCATATGAAAAATCAGTATATACTTCTGTTAATTCCTTTGGATAAGATTTATCAGAATCTAATAAATATTATTAATAAAATCCTAATAAATTGACAAAATTTTATTTTTATACACTTATACCTTTTTTAATCTGTCGAAATAAAAAACTGTCCAACCCTGAAACTTCAGAAACTACCGATGCCAACATTAAAATAGCCATGCCTACTATAGCAAGTTCTTAGACCTTGCAATGATGCATCTCCAGTTGTAATTTATAAGCATCTATTTACATGAAGAAGAAGGGAGAAATCATCTCAGGCTTCAAAATGCATGAGTCCAACGAGGAATATCAATCGTAAAATTAGTGGCATGCTAGATATGTGTTTGACAAGTAATGGAACAGTCCCAAATCATTGTTGTGTTTGATCCTTGTTGAGGTCAACGCATGGCATTATGACTGAAGTGTCTATATTCCTCTTTCCATCGCTTGGATGTCATTCATACTTATACCATAAATCTATATACATGGAAATATAATATGTTGTGGATACTCCATAAAATGTTTCAAATGGTCTCAAACTTGGAAATTGATTCCAATACAATTTGTTTACCACGCTATCCTCTGTTACATAAATTTTCATCCGTGGATAACCTTTTACCATACCGTTTTATCTCCTTTGTAAAACTGTCTTTCTAGTCTATTATATAAGCTTTGGTCTATTGCTATGCTTATTGGAATGGGAACTGCTCGCTTTATCTAATTGATGGCATCCCAACTCCCCAAGATCAAGGTGAAACTCATTTTTTGTTTATATCTTCATTAATTATTCTTAAACTATTGTAGTGCTGGGTCTACTTCAATGCCTATTTTTTTTGGGAAGCTGTAACTGAATATAGGTTGATTATCTGCTCTCCTTCAATATTCTGTGCAACTTGTGGAACACACATTGCTGATAAGCCAATACGATATTGTTATTGTTAGACCTTGAAATCTCAATCAGGTGTCTATTTTCTAATGTGTTGGTTTTATTACACTGTTTCTTATGATTTTCTCTTCTTTGTTATCCAGAAAACTCCCAAAGCAGCTGGAGTGCATGCCAAAAGAAAGCCCTTGGCCGAGGAGCCATGTTCAAAGGTAACAGACAATTAAAAAGCGCTATTTTATGGCACGTTATTTCCGGTTGCTACAAAAGCATGGTGGATTTTGTTACTTCTAGATTAAGAAAGGTTTTGAGCTAATAAAATTGTTTTTAATGAAAATCTATTTTTTAGGGTTAGATGCTAAACAATAATTGTAGTTTTTATTTTTGTACTGATTTTTTGATCAAATTTATAATTTTGAAGGACTTCAAAGTAAAGAGAAACAAACAAACTATCCGGTTTATGAACCAATGAGCATAAAGGTGGAGCCAGACAAACAATTGCCCAATGGCCAGGGTCGGATCCTTTAAGGTGCGAGGATAGGCGGCCGCCTCACCTGGAATCGGGAGTGTCGTATAAATATATATAGGGATACATATTATTAAATAGAATATTAATGTAACTTTTAGCAATTGAGGGGATGCCATATTGGTTAGAGCTGGGTCCTCAGAGCAAAAGTTTGAGGTGGTTGCCCAAATCCCATTTTGTATTTTTTGGGGTTAATTTACTTTTATTTTTCTTTTGCTTTAGGCTCTATATTTGCATACCCCTAAGATTTTTTTAAATTGTTTTCGGTAAATTTTTCACATCAAAATTTTCTTAATAATTTCATTTTTAACAATTGCAATTTCAAATTATCTAATTATTCGAAGATAATAAAACAAACTCCATTTTCTAATATAAGATATCTATATTTATTAGGCATAAACTTTAATTGTGGAGTCAATAATTTTTTTCCCCATTTTATAATTCAATTTAAGTTTGTAAATTTTAAAAAAAGTTGTGATATATTTTTTACGTCACCTGACTGGAGGTCCAAGTCTTGCCACTGCCAATGGCCCAACCGTAATTCACCAGAAGCTCAAGCTATAAGCCATACATCGAAATAGCCACTGGCTTGTTCAGTAAGTGGCTATGAAAGTTCAAATGTAGATCAATATTTCTTTACCAACGCAACGGCCAATTTAACTACGGAAATTGGATGTAATCATTTTGCTTGTAATTTTGTATATTCGGCATGTTTCTTAGAACCTGCAGTGAACTATAGTCTGAAAAGGTCACAAACATTTGTATAGGAACGTGATGATGCTCGATATTGGGGATCTCCAAGTTCAGGACACGTGGCAGATGACGTGGTCTAGAACTCAGAAGAAAGGGCATACAGGGGCCGACTAGACCACCCTTGTATCCGACCTGCAAACGCAAGCTGGCTCGCCTCAGAGCCCCTTGAAAATTGGCCTCCTCGGCCTCTCAGCTCGCCCTGAGCAGCCACATGACCAAGACTCCTCGGTCGTTCTCGAGCTCCCCCACCGAGGCCATCTTCTCGATCCCCCGACCAAACTCCGCCACTCATAAGCGTAACCGCTGCTCCGCAAATCTCGCTATACGCAGATTCTTCGCCAGCAACGTCCCACGTTCCACGCCATCACGATCTCCATTAATGGGCGATCCGCTCTTTACGCAGGTGTGACGTAGGGAGTGTAACTGTTGGCAAGATTCTCGTGCATGCTGCTGCATGCTGCCGCCGCCGCTATATAAACCCCCATCACCGAGGGGTCAAGTAAGCCATTCTTTTACTCCACTTAGCCGTTACTCTGCTCGGATCTAGACGTGTAAAGTGAAAGACCATCTAATTGCACCTGAAGACATCGAGGTTATGAACATCACATTCAACTTAAAGATCAGTATCAACTACTTGGGTAAATCTGCTGTTCGTGCTGGGATATTTGAATGAGGTATGTACTGTGAGGAAATTCATGACACGATGCGTGAACACACACAATAGAGCACAGCAAAAGTTGGTATTGTTACTGTCTGTAATATCATAGAAACTAGCAAGTTTCTTGTGTTGAGGTTTTGACTCGAGGCATATCGAGTTCAAATTATATCTGTTTCCTGTATTCTCACCATGCTTTTGTTGAATGAAAGGACCAACCTGGTGTTGTTACTCAAGTATGTTCATGTGTGGAATGGCTGAAAAATTGCCTTACAAGTCGTGAAAAGTGATCGTAAATTCAAATTTCTTCTTTTGGGAGCAATCTGAATGATTGCATTATTTATTTATTTTAATTTTTTGAGAAAAAGATGAATAATTAGCATTCAAAACTTTTAATGGATACAGAGATACACCATTAAGATTTGGAATAGACATATGAACATTCTCCAAAGCATTAAGCTTTGGAATACATGCCTAAAGCGAAAGTAGACAACAGTCCCTTCGTTGTCGCCCTCCTCCCCTGCCGGCGCCGATTCATCTTCCCCCTCACTCGCAACTGTGTCGGGCACCATATTTCTAAACTTTAGTTTTGATTTATCTGTAAGCAAGTTTGACCAGTTGAGAAGTATGGAATATATATAATAGACAATATTGTTTATGTCATTATATTTCCCCCTAAAATTTCTTTCTTTTGGTTCTCTTCATATTCCCCAACTAACTACCATAATAATAATGTCTCAATTCCTCTCTATTGGTCCCCCTGAATGTTTTTTCCAATTTTCCCAGACATCAATGACCGATAAAGAATATTATTTTTTTGTTGTAATGTGAAAACATTGCATTATTTTTTGTGGTAATGTTAAAACATATAATTGTTGAATTATTTGGATCCGAATCATGATTTTGGAAGCTATTGAGCTACTGCAAACAATGTTTTAAAGGCTTCAATGGCCTTAAGTATGCAAGTGTTAATTGGAAATTGCTAAACAAGGGTGGCCATAATTTAACGATTTCGGGGCAAATTCATGGGCCCCTCGACTGCGTGTGTGTTGTGTGCTTATGTCTGCTATTTGCACGAGAGAGTCGTGTGCATAAATTAGGCTTACGGGCCAGTTAAAAAAAACATAAACAGGGAAGAAGAAGCTGGGAAGCATGGCAATATTTTTAAATTATGAAGTTGTTTTTGTTTTTTAAGCATTGGATTTGATTAAAAAAAACTTGTTTTTGTTGAATTAAATTTTTTAAAATAAAAGTTAAATTATATCTATTTCAACCAGTTGTTTGTGAAATGTAAAATGCCTTTGCATGGTATATGCATAATTTTCTCACGAGCGATTACGGATTCGATTCCAATGGTGCACATTCTTGTTGTCGATATTTAAATTTGCTCCAACACTTATGTTTTATGTATAATCAATAGATATACATGCATCACGGTGCAAGAGTGTTTTGATAAGTTGTAAGAGTGTTTTGATAAGTTGTACGTGTGGCATTCTCTTCTCTCTTCTTCAAGAAAAGCAATGGCATTCAAACATATTGCTCCGTGATGTCAATAGCTAAGTTTTAATAAATTGTATGTGATAAATACACATACTACATTTAAAAATTGAATTAACCAGGTATCATACAATAAATCATAATATGTATTTATAATATTTAGAATTAAACTGTCTGAGGAATATATCCGAGTGGTATCTGATCTTGAAAGGGATTTGCTTCGGGTTGGGTCTCGGGTTTAGGTTGGCGAATTTAATACTGAATCCATACCCTGTCCTAACTTTCACCACTACCAAATCTTTAAGTCAAAAAAAGGGAAGAAAAAAGAAAAGAAAATTAAATCCCCCAGCATTTTCATTCTCCTCCACGTCCTCCTCTAGAACCAGCCAGCCACCTCCCTCCGATTAGGGTTAGGGTTTCGAGCAATGGACTCCTCCTCCGCCGCCGCCGGCGGAAACTCCCTCCCCTCCTCCTCCGGCGCCGAGGAGACGAAGCGGAAGGTGTGCTACTTCTACGACCCCGACGTCGGCAACTACTATTACGGCCAAGGGCACCCGATGAAGCCCCACCGCATCCGCATGACCCACTCCCTCCTCGCCCACTACGGCCTCCTCCACTCGATGCAGCTCTACAGGCCCAACCCCGCCCGCGACCGCGACCTCTGCCGCTTCCACGCCGATGACTACGTCGCCTTCCTCCGCTCCATCACCCCCGACACCCAGCAGGACCAGATCAGGGCCCTCAAGCTCTTCAACTTCGGCGAGGAATGCCCCGTCTTCGACGGCCTGTACGGCTTCTGCCAGACCTACGCCGGAGGGTCCGTGGGCGGCGCGGTGAAGCTGAACCGTGAATGTTGCGATATCGCCATCAATTGGGCAGGGGGGCTGCATCATGCCAAGAGGTGCGAGGCCTCCGGGTTCTGCTATGTCAACGACATCGTCCTGGCCATTCTCGAGCTCCTCAAGAAGCATGAGGTGTGAATTTGTGATAGTTGCCTTTTAGATTTATATGATTATGATATTCTACATGTCATAGAAATCTTTTGATGTGGACATTACACATTGATTATGCATTCATCTTCGTGATAAGAAAAAAAAAACTTTGTTTTAATGATTGATTCGGGCATCCATTCTTGAAAAGAGATGGCCTTTTTGGTTATTGGCGACAATAGAAATTTGCACCATTTGTTGCATGAAGTGGCACCAAGTGCATTTCGTGTTTAGTAGAATAACGGTGGGAACCTGCACTGAAAGTAATCATAACCTGGCACACTTGATAAATACTTCAATTACATCTTCCGAATTCACAGCATTAATTTCAGCAAATTGGGTGTGAGTTATGCTGTAGAGTTTTATTCATTATACCAGTTTTACCTCTTATGGTGTTAACCAAACATTTGGAATGAAATCAAGTTGCAGAATCTGATTTAGCAGATCCATTTCTATTAAATGAAACAACTCTTCATCGGACTTGGAATTGGACGCAAACTATTAGCAGAGCCCTTCTAGGCTTCTACAGGATTAACCAACTATCAGAGCCTTTCTCCATTACCTATGAGATCAATTTTTTATGACATACAATTTAAATTTACGTCAGGTAGTTAACCTGAGTTCAGCACTCTTAATTTTAGCCTCATTCCTAGGCTAATGGTTGCAATGAAAATGCTCACCTTAGAACACTGATTGTCAGGTCAGCAAACTTAACACATTATTCCTGCAGTTTAAGCTCATTCAATTAGGAGCTCAGACGAGGATGAGGAAGAGAACCATTTTTATGGATGATGTCTTTACATGCTCCTATTAAAGCCATGCTTAAATTTTTTTAAGGGGTAATAGCAGTTATGGGGGAATGCTTGAATATTTTGCAATTTACAATTTTTCTCTTTCCAATTCTCTTTAGGCCTGTTTGGTTGCAGGATTATGAGTTTGGATTTGGATTTTGGATTGTGGAATCCTAGGATTCCATAATTTTGTGTTTGGTTGCAGAATTTGGATTTCTAGAATTCCTTTGTTTTTTATGGGGGGCCCTTCACAAAACAAGGATTCTTGAATCCTAAAGATTTCCAAGGATTTGACACTATTCATTATACTTTTAGATGGGGCTCATGTACTTTATTTATTTAATAATCCTCTCTCTATCTATCTCTCTCTAAAATCCTTAAATCCAAATCCCACTTTTTTACACCAACCAAACAAAGATTACAAGGATCTATAAATCCAATACTGGGAATCCAAAACCAACCAAACAACAAATTACCAAATCCAGAAATTTCAACCGTACTATTTTGGAATCCAAATTCTATAATCCTGCAACCAAACAGGCCCTTATCTGATAATTTCTAGGTACCGGTAGGAATATTAACCAATTTCAACATGTCATTGTAAACTGGTTATTCTTCCTCCCTGGCCATAACCATCCAAGCTGCAGACTCATGGATGCATTTGGGGAGTGTATTGCACATACAGTAGGTCTTATTTGATCACAAAGGACTGTATTTAAGATAATGTTTAGTGTTTATTAAAGTTCCCATGACGTGCATAATTTAACATGAAGGCTTTAGCATGGTGGTTACCGCTGGTTTTGGAATTTGCACCCATCATTGTACATTTAGTTGATTCCTTCCATAATTGATTAGCCTGTAATAATTTCCTTTCTATTAACTCGGATACTATAAACTTTCATGGTTTTCCGGTACATACCACATCCTATGTAAACAACGTAAAAATATGATAAACTACCACCTTATTTCACTTAGATACCATAATCATTCTTAAATTTTGCGAAATTAGTTTTGTTTCTTCGAGTCTTTTTCTTCCCCATTTTACCCCTATCTGATAGCTTTGAGGTTGCAAGATTTTATTTATAGAGATAAGAAATGATTTTGCATCTTTAATAGTAGTCAAGAAATTGGTTATGAGGGTGAACCAGGATTTGCTTAATGTATCTTGAGAATTTAGGTTTCAAGAATAAAGGTTGCAATGATTTTTGGAATAGGAATGGAGAATGGAAGTGCTGCATTTGAGAAGAGGGAGAGCAAAAGGTTGGACGAATGAGTTTAAAGAGAAAGATGGGTTGCAAAAACACCTATCCTATCAAGAGATGGGTCCGGAGAGGAAAATTGTTCAAAAAGGGAAGATGAATTTGTAGAAGATTGATTTGAATTTGAAGATAGGTTCCTGTTATGAATGTAATTAGTTATTAGATATTAGTTATTAGATTTAGTCCCACATCGGTTATAATAGGAGAGGCGTTCTATAATTCTCTATATATATTTGTATGTATGGACTCGTGATTTAATAAGCTAATAAAAAATTTCCTCTTGATTCTTTTCATGGTATCAGAGCTAGAAAAAGAATTAAGAGGAAGCCCTAATTTCCCAAACCCTAACCTTAATTTCCCTAGCCGCCAACCCCTTCAGCATCCTTCCGGCCCTCGCCAACCCTTCCACGTCCCCCTCCAGCCCTCGATGACCCCTCTAGCCCCCCTCCAGCCTTCGATGACCCTCCAGCCCCCTCCACGTTTCCCTCCAAGCCTCGACGACCCCTCCAGCGCTCGACAACCCTCCAGCACCCTCCACACCTCCTACAGCCCTCGCAAACCTCTCCAGCACTCTTCTACGCCCTCGACAATCTCTCCGACAAAGCCTTCAGCCCTCGCCTGAACTCCTCCACGTTCGCAGCCCTGCCCGCACGCCTCTTCTACACTTAAAACCCTAGCCGTCTCCATGATCTATTAGATCATCTTGCTCCTTGCACTTTTTGTATGATGGACAACCTTTATTCTCTCTTGGGATCTACTTCTGCGCCGTTCATCATGGATTCTGGTGATGATAAAGTTAACTCGATCTCTCTGTCGTCCATTGATTTCAAGACGGATTTTTGCTTGACTACGATCTCTTTCTCCGGCGTAAAGAATTACCTCCAATGGTCCGGTGCGGTTGAACGAGCCTTGAACAGTAAAGACCTTCACCGCCACTTGAAGGATGCTCTTCTTAACTCCAAAGATCCCCATTTTGATATCTGGTTTCAAAACGATAACAAGGTAATTGTTTGGTTGTCTAACTCTATGGATTCTCGCTGCTATACGTCTATTATGTCTTTGAAAACAGCTAAGGAAGTTTGGACACCTTTATTCTCTGCACTCGTCTGAAGATAATTTGCAGAAGCTCTTGATATCTTCCATATCTTTACTACGACTACGCTAGGAGAAGATATTCATGATTTTGGTGCCCTCTTCAGTGAGATTCTTGATCAGTGAAACTTTTATCAACCTATCTCCACTGACCCTGCAGTTACTCGCCACCAACGTGAGTCTCTTGTTAGCGCTTTACTCTTGGCCCGACTACCATCCAATTTGAAGATGTTCGCTCTCATTCTTTCTCAGAGTGGTTCTCCTTCATTGGCGAGAATTCTGCCGAGTGTATCGTATGCCCACAGTCTTTTCCCCATCTACTGAGCCTATCTCGACCGCACTTGGTACTCGAGACCATAGGCGGAGGACCTACACTCAGTCTGGACGTGGTACCTCTGATTCTGTCTCTGCTGGCCGTGGGGCTCGCGTGGTCGCCCTCCTGAATGCTCGTGGTCATGGTCCCCGTGGACATGGTCATGGCCGAGACGACTTTTATTGTGATTTTTGCGGTGGCACTAATAATTGCGAAGACTAGTGTTGGGAGAAGTATGGCTATCCTAATGATACACCTACCGCTCACCAGACATCCACACCAGTAGTTATTGATCAACTTTCCTCTTCTGCCGGTCAGGTACCGTTATCCAGTGATGATGGGCTAGTTGCGTCGTCTCCTCTCTTCTGTAGCTCCTGCCAAACTTTTCACTCCATCAGGTATATCTTTACTTATTCTGATTTGTGGGTAGCCGATTTCGGCGTCTCAAATCACATGTCTCGTGATGGACCATCTAATCTTGTTTCTAATCCTCACAAATTTATTTTCATGGCCGATGGTAATACTGCACCTGTTTCTGGCTCTGCTTATTTATCACTTCATCTTTACACCTGAAAATACTTTAATTGTGCCATCTTTAAAACAAAACTTGCTTTTTATTCGTCAGCTTACAAATGATTCCAATTGCTATGTATCTTTTTATCCATCTTATTTTGTGATACATGACCTTCTATGAAGCAACAGATTGGTGGGGACATGAGCAGAATGGACTGTACTACATTGATCACCTTCTCAGTACGTCTGCAGCTATTTCTACTATCCAATGATACCGGAGACTTGCTCATCCTCCCCTTTCTTCTTCACATACTATGTTGCCTTCTTTTAGTTTATCAAAATTTAGTTGTGAGTCTTGTATTCTTTGGGAAGTACCATCTCTCCTCCTTTTCTCCAGTTAATAAGAGACACGATTTACCTTTTGTTTTAGTTCACTTCGATATTTGGGACCTCTTTAAGTTTTCTTGTGTGTGGTTATAAATATTTTATGACATTTATTGATGATCATTCGCGGATGACTTAATTGTATCTTCTGCATAATTGATCTGAACTTTTGTCTACTTTTAAAATCTTTATTACTGAGATTACTAATCAATTAGGTGTTTTGGTTAAGGCTCTTCGTTCAGATAATGCTAAGGAGTATATTAGCACAGAATTTACTGCATTTTGTAAGACACGTGGAATATTGCATCAAACTTCATGTTTTTATACTCTATAGCAAAATGAGATTGCTGAACGAAAGAACCGATATTTACTTGAGGTAGCTCGTTCTCTTCTTTTACATATGCATGTCTCTAAACGATTGTGGAATTTTGCGGTCTTAGTTGTCTGTTTTTATATCAATCGCATGCCTTCTCCGGTCCTAAGCAACCAGTCTCCTTTCTCTGTTTTGTTTCCACAGGGCAAGCTTTTTCCCGTTCCTCCTAAGGTGTTTAGTTACCTATATTCTAGGTTCTTATGTAGACAAGCATGATCCTTGGGCTATCCGTATGGTGTTTATAGGGTACTCACGATCCCTGAAAGGGTATGTTTGTTTTGACCCTGCCACATCTAAAGTTTGTACTTCATGTGCCGTGACATTTTTAGAAGATCAATCCTGTTTTACACTACCTGTTAAGGACCCCACTCTTACTATTCCTGTTTCTCACCTACATTCCCCAGAGCTTGATTCGTCTGTGCAACCTGTGGGTCCTGGTTTTAAGCCTATAGCTCCTTATCCACAGGTGTATCACCGTCGTAACAAAGTTGTCCCACTCCCTCCCACCAATTCTTCTTCTAACGATTCTTCTGCGGGTACTTCAATACCAGTCCACTGTTCCAGATTCTCCACCGCCGCTGCCTTCCGAAGATCTTTCTCTTTCTATTGCCTTACGCAAGGGTAAGCGTTCTTGTACTACTACACATCTGATTAGTAATTTCGTTTCCTATCATAGACTGACAATACATGCTCGTCAGTTTGTTTCTTTTTTGTCTGCCATCGCTCCTCCTCCCTATGTTTAGGAAGTTTTTTAGCACCCAGGTTGGCATGTAGCTATGTTAAAGGATATTGCCACACTGCGCTCTAATCATACTTGGAAATTTGTACTTTTTCCTTCGGATAAGAAGGGTGTCGGCTGTCGATGGGTCTTTGCTGTCAAGCATAATCCTGATGGAACGATTGACCGTCTCAAAACTCGATTAGTGGCCAAAGGGTTTATTCAGCAGTATTGTTTAGATTATATTGAGACTTTTTAGTCAGTTGCCAAATTGATCTCGGTTCGTATTCTTATATTCTTAGCTGTTTCTAAGGCATAGTCACTTCATCAGTTTGATGTGAAAAATGCCTTTCTTAATGGTGATCTTTCGGACACTATTTATGTGTGGTAGCCTCCTAGTTTTGAGCGACCAGGGAGTCAATAATTTGTCTTCTACATAAATCGTTATACAGATTAAAGTAGTCACCGCGTGCCTGATTTGAAAAGTTTAGTACGGTCCTACGACAGATTGGCTTCAAATGCAATCGCGTTGACACATCTCTCTTTACACATAGTCCTCCTTAGGGCATGGTGATTGTGCTGGTGTATGTTGACATTATTATTACTGTAAATGATTCTGCTGGTATCTCCAAGTTGAAAGAACATTTGGCTTCACACTTTCATATCAAGGACCTTGAGCCACTCTTATATTTCCTTAGAATTGAAGTGTCACGGAATTCTGGTATATTACATCTCTCTCAGCGCAAGTATGCACTCGATTTTCTATCCGAGACATGATTTCTGGTATGTAGACCAGCAGACACTCTTATGGATTCCACAGTCAAGCTATCTCGATTGAGCTCTCCCTCGGATCCTCCAATGTCTGACCCAGGAAAATATCGACGTCTGGTTGGGAAGCTCATTTATCTCACTGTTACTCGTCCTGCTATTGTCTTTGTAGGTAGCAGAGTGAGTTATTATATGCAGAATCTTTTAAGCTCTCATCTTAAAGCAGTTGAGTATATTCTTAGATACATCAAAGATTTTCCAGAACATGGTCTTCTCTACAAACCATCATCTACGTTGTCGCTCATAGCCTTTGCACATGCCGACTTTGCGGGATCCACTGATGATCGTCTTTCCAACAGTGGCTACTGTGTTTTCTTGGGAGGAAACTTGGTTACGTGGAGGAGTAAGAAGTAGAATGTAGTGGCTCGTTTTTTCTGCTAAGGCTGAGTATAGATCCATGGCTTATACAGTTGCTGAGTTGGTATGGCTTATCTTACTCCTGACAGATCTTTGGTTCCCTCTTCATTTCTGACTACATTTTTCTGTGATAACAATGTCGCGATCCACATTGCTGAGAATCTAGTTTTTTATGAGCGGACCAAGCATATCGAAATAGATTGCTACTTCATTCGTGACAAGATAATAGATAAGGTGGTTGCACTCTAACATGTTTCCTCATCGGTTCAACTAGCAGATATCCTTACTAAACATTTTCCACGACCTGTTTTCACTCGTCTTCTGTCCAAACTTGTCATGATTGACATCTACGCTCCAGCTTGCGGGGAGTGTTATGAATATAATTAGTTATTAGATATTAGTAATTAGCCTTAGTCCCACATCGGTAAAATAGTTGAGATGGTTTATGAGTCTCTATATATATTTTGTATGTATGGACTCTTGATTTAATAAGCCACTAAAAAATTTCCTCTTGATTCTTTTCAGTTCCAAACATGAAGATGGTTGTGACTGGAAAAATGGGTTTGGGGATGGGTTTTAAAAAATGAAAATGAAATTGTAGAGACAGATTGTACCAAACATGAAGTTAAATTTAACGTTGGATATGGATTTGGAGGAAAATTTGTACCAAAATGAAATAAGAGTAAGAGAAGTGAAAATGCTGGGAAATTATGGTAAAATTATAAACACATTATCGTGTATGGTATTTAAGTGCAATAAAGAAAGTTCACTGTATTTAACTGCAACTTAAGTGAAAATTCATTGTATTTTAGTATAATTTAACCTCTGGATTTTACTTGCACGATATTCTGCTTTCCCCAAATGGAAATTTTAATCACGACATTGCTCACATTTTTATAAAAAAAATTCCTCAATGAATATTATTTGGTTCCATTGGAATATGATATCCATTGATTTAATAAATAAACTATATGATCTGTGGAACACTTCCCCTACAGAAATTAGCCTGCCCCCTGTTATGTAGTTGCAAACTTTTTTGCATGTTAAGATATTTATATGATGAGGTATGCTATGCATCCTTTGGTATAGGCTAATTGGCTAACAGATCATTTTACTAGCTTAGGATCTTCCCTCAATGTATGTTTGTATATGTACATAAATACATATGTATGTATCTATATGATGCAAGTACGTACATATGTATATGTACTTACATACATATGTATATGTATACATATACACACATTATATACATACATCCATACATGCATATATACAAACATATCTTTATACATACATTTACCTACATATACATACATACAACAGACACATACATACATATACATAACACACACACACACACACACACACACAGGAAAACAATGAATATATTTTTTTCGAATAATAGGCCGTAGCCTTAGCCTGACGCAAGCGGGGTTTGAACCCCAAAGACTTCTTGCTTAGCTGAAAGAGACTTTACCAGTTACCACTAGGCTATAGTCGCGCTTGGAAACAATGAATATGCTAGGATGCATTACACATGCATGTATTCTTATTCACACACAGATACATCCACATGTCCAACATGTTTGTAACGATATCTACAAATCATGTAACATATTCATATAGGAATTTGAGCAAGAGGGATGATTATACCTAGCATTTTGAATTGGTTACCATTAACTGCATGGATTAATGACAAGCTAGCTATATTGTCTAATGCAATAGTGACTATTTTCCACTTATTAAGCGTTTTTGAATCCTTGTGCACAATTTAATTATCGGCACTGTTTCTTCTAGCACTCACGAAACATTTTGCACGATTGTTCTAACTACTTTAGAATATCCATAGCAAAGTGGAGGCATAGGAGAGTAGACTGTTGTTAGTAGAGTTGCAGAACTTATGGCATTCTTCTCTTTTAATTATTAGGGGACCACTTGAATCAAATATCATACTTATCTCATCGCTGTTCTGATTATTGGATTTTAAGTGCTTACATGAACTATTTTAGTATTTACCTGTAAATACACTATCGAAGTATATTCTAATACTTTATCATTTTGTTATTTATCAGACCTCAGTGTTGAATAGTAATTTAATATGCATTTCTCTTATGCAGCGTGTTTTATATGTAGACATTGATATCCACCATGGGGATGGTGTTGAGGAGGCCTTCTATACAACCGATAGAGTAATGACTGTTTCATTCCATAAATTCGGAGATTATTTTCCGGGGACAGGAGACATACGAGACATTGGATGTGGGAAAGGGAAATACTATTCTCTGAATGTTCCCTTGGATGATGGCATTGATGATGAGAGCTATCATTCTTTATTCAAACCTATCATGGGCAAAGTGATGGAAGTTTTCAGGCCGGGTGCTGTGGTTCTTCAATGTGGTGCAGACTCTTTATCTGGGGATCGATTGGGCTGTTTCAACCTTTCCATTAAAGGACACGCCGAGTGTGTGAAATTCATGAGATCTTTTAATGTGCCTCTTCTGCTATTAGGTGGAGGTGGATATACAATTAGAAATGTTGCTCGCTGTTGGTGCTATGAGGTATTAATCTGACTGTCAAGCCTATTGTTTCTCAAGGCTATTATAATACTTTGTTTCTTCTAATCATACAGTAATCGATCTGCTGTCAACTAATTTTTTTGATTAGGGTATCTATTCTTAAAAATGCCATCACATTCAACCACTGCTTGAAAAGCTCCACATCCCATTCCTTTTTTTATTTGCTGGGTAATCTCTATTTTTTTTCCTGCTTTCATTGTTTTTGTAACAATGGTTTTTGCTTTTGTTGTCAGCATGTAATAATTGCATGAACTTATAGTTCGAGATGATTTTGCATTGAATCTTAGACTTTGTTGGAATTAGCTTACCTTTTTTTTCTTTCTTTGAACCAGGGAGCTGGGCTCACTGGTGAGCCCAGCCTAAACGTTTATCTATTGATTTAACTGTACCAAGACAATGGAAAAGGAACAAATATGAATACAGACATCAATTCTTCCCCTAACTGAGCCATCGCGCACCAAAAGGAAAGAGAATGTTCAGGGAAGTAGAAGAAAGAACATAGAAACACTATATACAATTTTCTCATTTGGTCACAATCTTCAGAATTCATCAACATTGTCTCCAACTTTTCAGTTTTAGTTCGTTCATACTCCACGACTTTCTTCAGATGCTACAACAATGCCTTTCTTTCATCAAACTTTGTATCGACTCAAATTATATAACCTTCACCACCATAAAGCAAGAAAGAGAACCCGGAGAAGCAATGTTTATGAAGTCAATCCCTTACAGTATAGACATCTCAAGTTCTCAACCCATCAGAAATGATAGAACCTTAACCGGTCCTCACCCTTTAATCATTAGATGATACAGAATATGAATGTTATAAAGGCTCTGCAATAATTCCAGACCAAGAAATGTTTTAACCATTAGAATTTATTGTAAGACCAAGAAGTGTTTTAACCATTAGAATTTATTGTAACAGACCAGCCAGTGAGACGGTTCACGTGAACAGGTAAGCGTATCAAATATAGGATACTTTCTTGAGCATTACATAAAATAAGGTTCAAGCCCAAAGATGTCTAAGTATCAAGAAACTTTATCACCAAGAAAAACTAAAACACTCCTCAAAACTGATACTGGGGATCCTAATGATTAAATCTATAAAATTTACTATTGCATCAGGTTACCCCAGAGGGGATAAGCACTTGGAATATCTATTCTCAAGGACAAGGAGCCAATTAGAACAAAGATAACCCCCTTAGAGTTAAGTATATCTGCCACTACCTATGAAATAGACCCAGGCTATGATAGAGGATGGCTTTTGGGCATTGTCATGGCCAACATTATGTGCAATGGAGATTTCACATATAATTTTTATATATTCAAAATTTTTCCGTATAAGGTGACCCTTTGGGATCTTATTATGTGCCAACATTATGTGCGATTGAGGTTTCATTCTTTCATAAATATGTACCTTTAGAATTTTTTAGAGAGCTCTGATTTTCAGAGATCTTTTGCTTTTCATGTTCCTCCAGTATGTGCAGTGGGGGTTTCACACATATATTTACCTCTCAAATAAGTCAGATCATGAAGGCTAGATCATAGGAGATTTATACATACTTAACTACTTAGGAAGGACTCAAAGTGAAAAGGACTGCCTCTTATATAATTGAAAAAATAGAAAAGTCCAGGACAGTTATATAGTCTAGGGGGTATGAGCATAGAATGTCAATTATAAAAAAAATGCATACTGTAAAAGGCAAAAGAAAGGGGGAAAAAACACTGCATTGAATCATAAAATCACTTATTGACTCATAATAGTTTCGGCAGGAATTTAAGCATTCTACACAGTCAAGTTGGTTAAAATATGCAAACAAACTCCATGTAAGTATCAGGATAAAGAAAAGAGTTTTATTTGTTTCATACTAAGTATTTTGTGCAGAGTTTGCTTACCTTGAATCTTAGTATATGCAGGTTACACCAAAATCCAAAATAGTTTTGTTTATTTCATATTAATTTTCAAATATTAAGAAGATAATTTGTAAACTTAATTTTGTATTGAGTTATGATATATGTTGAATAGATTTCATTTGATATTACCACAGCTATATGCTGCCTATTGGGCTGTGCCGAAAAAGCTGGTTTTCCCCTGTTACAAGAAATGATTTATTGAGAAACACCAATATTGATTCCTGATATGCCCCTTTACTCTTTCAGTTTACTAGCTTCTTGTTCATTGCTATTTTCATTTGTCTGAATTTCTCATTTTCCTTTATATTAATTCTTTTGATTTGATATTCTTTTTCCTCTCTAATAAAACAGACCGGAGTTGCTCTTGGTGTTGAGGTTGATGACAAAATGCCTCAGCACGAGTATTATGGGTATTTTGGCCCAGACTACACTCTTCATGTCGCACCAAGTAATATGGAAAATAAAAATACACGCCAAGTTTTGGAGGATATAAGAGCAAAGCTTCTAGATAATCTTTCTAAGCTTCAACACGCACCAAGTGTCCAATTTCAAGAACGGCCACCTGATACTGAGTTTGCCGAGGTACATTCCTGTTACTTACATAATCACATTTTGTTGTATGATGTTACTATTTGTTGCGGCGATCTAATACTTGTGAATAACTGCCATGTTATTTTTTTTTTGGGGTGAGAAAGGTCCTTAGACATTTATTTTCATTTTTACGAGTCATATCAAGTTTATAAATTTTACTTGAGCTTCTGTTGAAAGAAACACATGCAGGAAAGTCATGAAATTTAAGATTGAAAATAATATCTTTTGGATTTATTATTCCTATTCGAATGGGTCTTACTACGATGGCTGTGCATTTTATAATTTTTACATGAGCGCTTTTTTGGGTGAAGGTTTTCAGTAAATTTTGACACTTCTACATGTAATTAGAAGTTAAATGTGATATTTCACAAAATTAAAGAGAATTCAACTCATAATTTCATTAAACTATTCTTGTTGGGACAAAAACGTTGAAGAAAGTTTTTCATCTAAATCTCTAAAATGCTCAGCTAACTATCATTTAAGATATGTATGTTCGACTATGATGGGCTCTGCATTCTACTATCGTCTATAATAATAATTCTAAACGATATGTGAATGTTTTTTCTTATAAAAAATATGTTCTTAGTTGTATTATGCCCAATGTTTTAAAAACATGAATAAAAAGTAAAACGGCCGGATGGTCTAACCGCTTAAGCGGCACCTCAATGATCAACCTTCCAATTTACCTAATATTGTAGTTATGTCTCTAGTTAATTGTAAAACAATTCATTAGATGCTCTACTTTTTTTTAATCTTTTTTGTTGTTTCTTTCATTTAAAAAATGGTGACTAGAGTGTATATTCAAAGGCTTAAGTGTATAGTCGTTGGAGTTGATTAGCAAGCAAAAGACAAGATGCCAACCGAATGAAAAGAAAGTAGATAAGCAATGTAAGTTGGTTTGTAAAGAGCTATAGAGTAGAGAGCTAAATCAAAACATTAATTGGGTTTGGCTCTATAATCTCACACTGACATTATTCCAGATACACCTCTATCATAGTTATACAAAATGCAATGCCTAAGTAGGATAATAAATGCTGCTAAATATCATCCTATATATCCATTAAAATATATCCTTTGTGTAATAAAAGGCATGGGCTTAAGCTGATAAAAGGATGATTATAGAAGACCGCTTAAATGGGCCTAAGCGAAGTAGTGAATGCCCTTGAACCGCTTAAGCGTCATTTAGGCTGCCGCTTTTCTAAAACATTCATTATGCCAGAGATGGGCATACTACCCTCAAGTTATATGTCGAATTTAGTTTTGCCATATTTTAGGTTAATGTCTCATGGCCTGAAGAACAGAACTTGTTCTAATTTATTAAGGGTAAAATGAAAATGAAGGACGTCATGCCATACCATGTTGAAAATATCAAATTAATGCTTAACCTTATTTCTTGCTTCTTAAATTTTCAGCCAGATGAAAGACATGACCCCGATTCTGATATGGAAGTGGATGAAAGTAAGCCTACTATAAACAGCATCCAGAATGCAAGGATCAAGAGGGAAGATATTGAAAATGAGGTAAAAAGATTAGTCACTTGATTATTTTTTGGGTGCCTTTTTTGCACAAAAGTGATATATTGTTTGGCATGAAGTAAAATTCGAATGATGATTCTAAGTATGTACGCACGGTATCTATCACGATACCGGGTTCTCTGAATACTAGAAAGGTTTTCTTTCCATGTTTGTATTTCTAAATTACAAGCTTTAAAGTCTAGTTCATAAACCTATTTGAAGAGGCACTTGTAAGTTAAGTCTAGTCACCTTCTTCCCTTTAGTAATGATTTAGCTTTAGATGTCTGCCAAATTTCACCCCAAAAATAGATATTTAACCGCGCTCTACAATATTGAAATCTACTGAGACATGATACCATCCTTTGGCAATGTTTAATATTGCACTTCAAATTAGGCCTATGAGATTTCTAAAAAGCTGCTTTTATGATTATTACCAATCTAGACAGCCATATCTATCTATCTATCTATAAAGCCATATGAGGGAATATTCCCTCTTCAAGTTTTTTTTGTCCTCATGCATGGAAAATTAGACTCAACCCCTTTAGTTTAAGGAAATTTGCATTTAGCCTCTTCTTGAAAGAAATTAATCCTTCGCCCCAATAATTTAAGTTAATATGCATTTGGCCCATCCTAAGTTTATCTTCAGACTTGCTCAATATATTTTCGGATGAACTATCTTTATTTATTTCCATACAAGTTATTACTAATCAATCTAGATTGTAGCTTAACATCTATAGAAAGTATCTTCCATAACATCTATGGAAAGTATCTTTTCCTTGAACGCATGTGGATGGAAAATTAGATGAGGTCTCAGATATCTTTTGAAAATTGCAAGCAACCCATCCGCTATAACTTTGCATGGAAAATTAGAGACGGTTTAGATGTACTTGGTAAAATTGCAATCAACTCTTTCATTATAACTTTGTATACATTCGCATCGATCGGATATGGATCGGATGTAGATGTTACCATAGTTGTATCATGTGATTGTTGGCGGATGCAAATATAGATATGGATAGTTATAAGAAATGATAGACCATCAGTAAGATTATGAAATATACATAAAAAGTTATATACACTTTTGAAATATATTGAAAGCTGTGAGTTGAATTATATAATATGACAATTAGCAAGAGAAGAGTACATGATAATGTGAAGATAACCGTCGTCTGGGGTAGGATGGAGGTCAACAGCAATCGGAGATGATGTTAGGAAGATTCCGGAGAATTTTTTCCAAATTTGAAATGCAATTGGTAATGATAGCAGGAATTTTCGAATGCAATGTCATCCGTTGAATACATGCAATATGTAGAAATGTGTAAAGACGGATACCTTTTGGAATTGTTTTGAGAAAAAATGAAGAAATTTTCTAAATTGTTTTGAAAGAATTTAGGTTAAGTTTGAAAGATTTTCCTGCAATAAAATTTAGTTACGATTCGGCTATCTATGCGATAGCATATTTTTTGGGCAACCCCGGGACCGTGCATGGCAGGGGGCAATTGCTAGTTGTATTAATTATGATATAACATGATTTTTAAAAAAACTATATAACATGCTTCCTCTCATAAAAATATTGGGCTATGATGTTGCACGGTATTTAATGTACCTGTGAGCACTAATAAATTTGATTAGATAAACGGTTAACAAGGCCATAGACTGTCGCCTCCGTGGACCAGCTTTGATGTGATTAGTTTCATTCTGCTTATGCAAAGCATATCGCACACACTTGTCAAAATTCAAGACCTTGACACTGAAATATATTACAGTTCCTGGTGGAAGAAACTAAATGCATTCTTCATTTTAGTGATAATCGGTGGGATGATAAGATCGTTATACTAGTTACAATATAAAAGCGTATTTTCTGCCTAAAACTTCGCTAGACATATACAACTTGTCTGAATTCATGATGTCCATATTCTACGCCGCCGCCACCACCATCCCAAATCCCAAAAAGGGAAAAAGGGGGAAAAAATCAAATAACAATCACATATTCTATATGGGTAAGTATCACCTTATCAGATTTGAGTTTAAGGGATTATAAGGTTTCTGATACAAAGGAGGCCATAAAAATCAGATCCAGCCTACATCGAGTATCATGCATTTCCTAATCGATTCGGTCTGTTGTGGATTGCTACTGATGGAACAGTCAAAACAAGTGGCATTGTTATTGTAGAGTAAGGGTATTTTTGTGTGCTTGACTAAAAGATGAAAGAAAAAAAGAAAGGAATGATGAAAAGATTTCATTAGGAAGAAAAGAAATAGAACTACAGGATCATTTGGGATAATGATTGTAATCTAAGCAGCAACTGGGAGGCAATATGGCATCAAGCCAAAGTTGCACGGACACTTCCAATTGGTTACCGTATCTTTGTCCGATACGTATCGAACACCGACACTTGCAAGACACTTGCACGACGCGTATCGGACGTGTATCGGACGCGTTGTATATATGTCATATACGTATAGTATATACGTACAAGCATATTTTTAGTATGTTCTTAGCGTATAACATTTTGGACCGGTTAATTTTCCTTGTTTAATGTAGTCACAATTGCTTGATATCTTATTTATCTTTATAAGATAATATATATAGCCGTGTCCTCACATCCTATATTTTAGGATTTTGCCGTGTCACCGTATTGCATCATGTCGTATCCGTGTCCATATAATCTTGATCAAGCTGAAGTGAGAAAGGGTCGTACTTGTTATTTGTAGTTTAGTGAACTTAACCTTTTTATTCATACCGGGCTCAATGATAAAGCTTGATAAGAATTTATTTTGGTTTTTAATATTATATTTTTTAATCATTCAAGCTGACGACTTTTAAGGGTCGATTTAGAGTTCCAGCCTTTAACCCATTGTTGCCCCTTGTCTTAGCAGGTTGAGAGTTATAGCGGTCGGTTAGAAATTACTTATTGGTGTTGCATGTGAATGGCTTCATTAAATTTGGAATGGGTTATAGACAAGTTGGTTAAGCATCTAGCTTTATTGAAGTAAATGCAAAGTCCGTGGTCTTTTTTTAGGTTATGGGATGAGACAATGAGTTATGTGATCAGTTCTTTTCATTAATCAAAGGCGTTTAGCATTGCCCATCACTTTTTTTTTCACTTTGAATCGTAGGCTGTAACATGATGCGAGCGGGATAGCAGAAATTGTACTTTGACCTCACAAACCTTTTCCGTCAATGGCAAGAAGCTTTACCACTGACTATGGTGGCATTTGCTATCTCATCTAATTTAATCCATGATCTATTTACCTCTCTTAGAAAGGTCAAATATCGTTTAAAGTTTGTTCAATGCCATGCATGCAACATTTCAACATTAAACTAAATAGTTAATTAATTGGCTTACTGGCCAGTTCAAAAAAAAATAATAATAAAATAAAAAATAGTTGATTAATTTAACAATGACAATGTTGTGGTGATTTTTGTTAGATTGACCGATTCCCATGTTATGTTCATTAACTACCATTTTAATTAGTTAATTAACATTAGTGGGCAATCAAGAAATATCTAGAATATGCTGCAACAAGTCTTGACTGCCAGCTCCACCTAGCTGAATTTCAAAAACTTTCCTTCTTTGCCCCTCAAATTCCATTTATATCCTGGAAATGCTTCTCAGTTTTTATAGGTGTTTTCAGTTTGTTATAGGCTAACTATGGTATTTTAGAAGAAGAATGTGCTGCAACAAGTGTTAGCCGGCAGTTGCACCTTACTCCATGCACCTTATGGTCACATGTCTGTGTAAACATCAGCATTGCAGGTAGCTGTGTGGTAAAAACAGAAAAGGACAAGTAATATAGATAAAAAAGAAGAAGAAGAAGAAGAGGAGTTCAAAATTACATAGTTTCTTACAATTTCATGCAAGAGGTTATCTTTTCTTTCTTGCTGTTGAGAAAGTTCAATTCCTTATCTTCTATTGCTTTTTTTATTTCTAGATTACATCTAAGAAATTTCAGTTATTTTTAGGCACAGAACAATGATTTAAGCTGTTTTAGGAAAGAGAGATACAATTTTAGGAGACATTTTTATGAAAGAGGTATACAATTTACATAGCTTCTTACAATTTTAGTTATTTCTTACAATTTCCAGAATTACTAAAAAAAATCATCCCAAACCCCCTGCGCATTGTGCAGGGGTTACCCCTAGTTCTTATTATAACGGGAACTGCTCTCTCTATCTGATTGATGACATCCCAACTCCACAATATCAAAGGTGAAATTCACTTTTGGTTTGTATCTTTTCGTTAATTATTCCTCGACTAATCGTGGTGTTGGGTTTACTTTAATGGCTAGTTTTTTGGAAACTGTAACTGAATATAGGTTGATTATTTCCCAAAATTTGCTCTCCTTCAATACCCTATGCAACTTATGGAACACATGTTGCTGATAAACCAATATAACACTGTCGCTGTTGGACCTTGAAAGCTCAATTAAATGGCCATTTTCTAATGTTTTGGTTTTATTATACTATTTCTTACATTTCTTTTTTTCCATATTATTAGGAAACTCTCAAAGCAACTACTGGAGAGCATGTCAAAGGTGAAGTAGAGCCCAGGGCTGAGGAGCCATGCTTGAAGGTAGCAGACAATTAAGAAGTGCTATTTTATGCCTCATTTTTTCCAGATGCTACAAAAGCATGGTGGATTTTGTTACTTTTAGAGTAAGTATGATTTTGAGCTTATAAAATTATTTTCAATGAAAATCTATTATTTCTTCTAGGGTTTGCTGCTAAACAGTAATTGGATCTGTACTGTTTTTAAAATAAATTTATGAAAACTTAATTTTTCTTCCATCAATTGCATTTGACATCCATAACATTCAAGAAAATATAGGTGAAAAGGGTCAGAGTTCAAAATATAAACCTATTAGGAGTTTGGATCATAAATTAAATTTATACTGAATAATGATCCAAAAATAAATAAAGCGTATCTCTTAATTCTTGTTATTGCTTATGTCAGGGCTCGGATATAGGTCCTATGTCAGTCGATGAACCAATCAGTGTAAAGGTGGAGCAAGACAACTCAAACAAGTTGCCTGATGACCCAACCGTAGTTCACCGGAATCTATAAGCCATTCATCAAAAATAGCTGCCGCCATTAAATGTTCTAACGTAAATCGATATTTTTAAGTAATGCTAGGTCCAATTTAACTATGGAAATTGAATGTAATCATTTTGTTTGTAATTTCTATATTCAGCATGTTTCTTGAAACCTGAATGCCATGAAGTTTTGTATAGAAAATGTTTAATAAAGGCCCTAATACTTGTATCCAATTGCAGCCGAGGACATCAATGTTATAAACATCACATTGAACTTAAAGATCAGTATCAACTACACACTCAAATCTGCAGTTCGTGCTGTAAGATTCGACTGAGGTATGTTGTCACACAACGAAAGTCTTATGTTGTTACTATGTGTTTGTAATATCTCAAAAGCTTTTTGGGCGAGTTCTTTGCGTGTTGAGGTTTATACGGCAGGCATAATGAGTGAGCTTTTCAGAGAAGAATGCTCTTAAAGAGAGAAAATATCAGTTTCCTGTGTCCTCTTCAAGCTTGTGCTGAAATGAAAGGACCCATCTGAAGTTATTAATCAAGTATGTTCATTTGTTAACTGGTTGGAAAATTTCATCATATTCATGAAAAGCGGCCGAAAGTCAAAATTCTTTTAGGAGCAATCAGAATAATGCGAAAACATGAAATTGTTGAATTATTTTAGATCCAATACATGAGTGAGCCATAAAGCTTCTGCAACCAAGGATCTAAAGGCTTCAATGGCCATAAGTATTAATTCAAGTGTAGAAATTGCAAAATAGGGAAGAAGTTTCTGTGAAGCTCATATTTTGTAGGGCAATAAGGGGTCTGGAGTGCCGCTGCATGCCCCATTCTGGGTGGGATTCTGAGGGTTTAATTGCAAAATACCCCTTGGGCCCCATCCGCATGGGTGAGGCCTGCAGTGGCCTCAATTGCCCGTTTTGTAGTTGTTTTGTTTTTGAAGTATTGGATTACATTAAAAAAAAATAATAAGAGTTGGTTTTATCGAATTAAATACTTTTATTTTATATTAATAAAAGTTAAATTAGTTTTATTTCTCGAAGGTTGTGATTGTGATTGCTAATATTTCTAGGCATGTATGGAAGGAATGCAACTACAGAAATTTATTATTTCAATTTAGGTCTAAATAGGTTGTTCTATGTGATACTATTGTGCACATACCTTCTGCTTAGGATCGCTAAATTCTTTAATGCTACAAAGCAAACCAACTGCTTCCGATTAGAATGCATTATCTCTTTTTATTGATAGTTCAATTTTGAGCTATTGTTTTGTAATGGCAGTGATCTTATTTCTTGTATTTAAATTGTTTATTTAGCCATCTTTTCTCTCTACTATTATATATAATGACCAACTGTGCTTGTTCATATGCCATCTTTTTTAAGAATATAAGGAAAAAAAGAGAGAAAAAATTGGTATTTATAATTGGTTATAGAATGCCATGCGTCATATTAAAACAAATTTTCTATATATAATGCAAATACATTTTGGTTAGAGGTTCACAATTCTTCCTTTTACTTACAAAAAAAAGGAAAAAGGAAAAAGGAGAAAAATCCTCCCTCTCAAGGCCTTCACATCATCATCTCTCTCTCTTCCCTTTCTCTCTCCTCCCCAAAAATAATTAATTGTTTATTTAGAGCTTTTCATGTCATCTCTTCCCAAAAATATATAGAAGATATCTAGAACCCTTCACATCTCTCTCTCTGAGTTCAGCCTCAGGAATTTTTCCTGAGCCCGCATATCCCAAGACCTCTATCTGCCCTCTTCTCTTTCGAGAGCTGAGAAAGCTTGAAGCCTCTAAAATCCCCCATGGCTTCAGCTCTCACAACATCCTCTCTCCATCTCTCAAAAACCCACAAATTTACTCTCATCAAGCCAAAACCTCTCCCAAAAAAGCTCTCTCCAATCGATTCAGAACCCAGGCAATCCAAAAGCCAAAGGAGAAATCAAAGCACAGTGGCCCAATCCTCACCTGATGGAACCACAAAAAGGTTTGGGATGGGGTTTGGGTTTGGTGAGAGGGGCACCGGCGATCGGAGGCCGAGGGAACAGGGGCGGGCCACGGGGGAGCAGTAGGTGATGGTGGTGGTTATGATGGTGATGGTTGTGGTGATGACGAAGGCGACGACGAGAACGAGGGTGGCACGGTGGCGCTGCATGATGTGCTCGGCAAGATGAAGCGAAAGCCATGACTGCGGATGAGGAGAAGGAGATGATGACGACGACGAGAGTGATGGTGGTGGTGATGAGGCGATTTAGGGATTTTACTCCATTGAAATTGGGGATGTGACACGGTTAAGGGGCAGGATGAGCTCGGCAAGATGAAGGAAAAGCTCCGGCCATGAGAATTGGGGATTTTACTCCATTGAAATTGGAGATGTATGGGGAAAAAAAAAGGGATGAAGGATTTTTTAGTCAAGAGGCTCAGGAAAAATTCCTGAGGCTGAACTCAGGACCCTTAATTAATTGTTTAATTAACACATGCAACGCACGTGCATAAATTCTAGTTAGTAATAATGATAACGCTCTCTCCATTTTCATCAACTTTTCAAATTTAAATTCAAACAAATAGAGCCAAAAACTGACATTGAGTTTTCTACAGCACCAATAAAATATTTATGGAGCCAATATTTAATGAAAAAGGAGATGTGGTGTATAACAAAAATAGCTACGAGGATGGAGAAGGGAAAATATCAGATTAAAATAAATATAAACAGCATTGCACGTGTAAAATACTAGTTTGAATATATTGGACTTTTGGTCCTCCCTTTGGCGAAAAAGAGGGGGAAAAGAAAAGGATTTAATGTCTTTTAAGCGTTTTCTCATACCTAAATTCCAAGGAGAGAAAGGACAACGATGGCCATTTGTCAAAGTTTCGGCGTCAACTAATTAACAAATGGAAGTGGTCATTGACTCGAAATTCAATTTATAATTATCAAATAAGCCTATTTTAACAATATGAAATCAACCACGCAACATAGAAAAAAAGAAGCAAAAAAGAGAGAACATAAAAATTTATAAAATGTTGCAATCATATATTTGCTTACTGTTATCAGTCTCTTGACTAGTGTTTCGCTAAGAGAATTCTAAACAAGAGAGTCTTATCATTTTCATTTACAAGGTTATTCTAAACTGAGAAAAAATAGATTAAAGAGAGAAAAAAGAATAAGAAAGAACATAAATTACTTTTATGGAATCATAAACTAAATGCATTTCCAATGACTTGAAGCTATGCACTAAAGTTCTGTGAAAGTTTTAAGAAATTAACTGATAGGTTCACATGAATATTTAGAGTATAATCATTCGATCAAGGCCGACTTGATCAATTTTCTCATATTATATCAGTTGACCCTTGAATCAAGCAACATTGTTAGCATTATACTTCACTGTCGTTATATGGAAAGAACACTATACACTATACAATACGAACTTAAATGTAATTTCAAGAGATGTATTTAGAACTTTAATTTATGTCCCGTGAATTTTGATGAACATTTTCTTTTGATGAAATAAATAAATATACCGGTATTTATCATAAACATCCTTCGTATAGAATCTTTAAAGCAGCAACATCGCGCAAAAACTTTATTTATTAGCTTCATAGCCGGGACAGAGAAAACCACAAACAAGATACAAACTTGTCATAATTAGTAGGCTTCTTCGGATGTCCTTGGACTAGCAGGAAAAATCAAGAAGAAATCTCAACTTTTTAACATTTTTTTAATCAACAGTAGTTATCAGTCATTATTATGAGTATTAAATATAAAAATGTAAAGAAAATAAAGTTGAAGTTGTTTTTCTCGAACCCACAATACCTGGGTCTTGCAGTCAAACATTGTACATCCACATTTGGTTGCATTTTTTACCGGATTTTGGTAGGTATAAATTGAATGAGAGAAGGAAAAAAAACTATCAGTCCGATAAATTCCACATAAAATATCAGGTTGATGATTGGTTACAAAATGAGCACAAGTTACAACGTCCAAAGTTATGGTTTTATCTTTGTAGCCAATCACTAACCCGATAGCCTCTATGGAATCTTATAGTCTGGTACATAAAGTATTGCTCCACTTGAAAACTTATTCATATCTATCTAACAATCAACATGAGCCCATTTTTTCTGACACTTTTATGTAAGTGGTGTCGGTCTTACCATTTTATCTTTTGAATAGATATGAATAACTTTTCAAGTAAATAGGTAAATATCCATCGTACTTCAAGTACTCTATACCTATGGGTTTTTTTTAACCATTCCAAGTGAACGATGAAATAAACATGGTTTATGTGGTCAATCCCCGCCCCCCCTACTCCCCATAGTTACCTACCCAACACCCAGACATTAGGTTCTAATATGATTTACTCTACAATAGTTGATAAATCAGCCTTGTTTCAATGAAGATCTCATGAAATAAAAATCCATTTGAGATTCCATGCCTACATCTTACATCCTATGTATTTTATATCTTCAAGCCAAGCTTCCGGAGTAAACGACATGAATTCTTTTCGCGTTAACTCCGCTGAAGGCCATCATCTTAATTAATTAACTAGTAATATATCTTTAATTTTATAAATATCTAACATATCTTTATTTGATATCTAGCTAAGTTTTATTGTCCTATTAACGACAACCACAAGTTGATTTGGTCACTTTTATTAGCGGCTGCATTTATCAAATTCTATCACATACGTCTAAACCATCTCCATCGGTTATCATTCATTTTCTCCTTGGAATATCAATCACATAAGTTATATTTTTCATATGAAAGAGTGACGTTCATGTACATTCTTTGCTTGGAGAAAAGTATCAACCTCAGTTGACTCACAGCAAAAAATAAATTTTTTTTATCAAAAAAAGTACCTAATGCTTCATATTCTGCCACTATGGCCATACCTGAATACTTCATCCTACCAAAAACTACTTCAAAGTCTCCACAGACTTGAAATATCAAAAAGTCAATGAATTTCTGGATTCAGTGTAGAACATTATATCTGCACAATCATATAAAATAATCTCTGGTGTGAATTTTTTTAATCTGTCTTATGTCTGTCGATTCTGTCCATATCATGCACGCAATTCACTGTATTCATTATAAAATCAGAGCTGCCTATCTCTGCATTATGAATACTCAAGCACTTTCTTTTCCCTTCAACATGAAGCTCCCCCTTCTTAGTTTCTCATGCTTTCTTCTTCAATCCATCCTTCTCCTATCTTTTGCCTCATCAAACGAACGATTCCGCTCTTCTTTCTTTCAAATATTCAATATCCGACGATTCATTCGAATCGTTATCCTCATGGAACAGCTCCTCTCATTATTGCCAATGGCGAGGAGTAATGTGTAGCGATCGACACAAAGATCGTTGGTTTAGAGCTCGGCAATCTAAACTTATAACCGGTTCAATCACGCCCTCGTTGTCGAACCTCATTTTTCTTCAAAAGCTCAACTTGACTTCCAATTCTCTTCGAGGGGTCATTCTGCAATCGCTCTCTCGTTGTTCTAGACTCAAAGTCAGAGATTTTAAAGGAAACAATATCAAAGGAGAGATTCCATCGAATCTTTAAGTTACCAGAATCTCCAAATCTTAAGGCTAAGCAACAACAAGCTTGTAGGGAAAATCCCGGTAGAGCTTAGCTATCTTTAGAATCTCACTTACCTCGATGTTGGCGGGAACAATCTCGAAGGCAATATCCCTCCTTTAGGGAACCTGACTTCTCTTTTCGCTATCGATCTATCGCAAAACTCGCTTTCAGGGGATATCCCTTCTACTTTTGGGAAACTTACGCCACTTGCATTTCTCTATCTTAAAAGAAACCGTCTCTCGGGTAAAATCCAACCCACCGTTGCCGGTCCCAAATCCGGATGAGAAAAGGGGAGGGTTGTGGTAGACTTGTGACAGCCAACGTAAAACTTTGTCACATTCTATGACATGAACCATAATAAGAATATCTAGCCTACCCAATATGCTTGGGATAAAAGGCTCAGTTGTTGTTGTCTCTCGGGTAAAATCCCCTCTTTCGATAATTTATCCTCTCTAATGTATCTCGACCTTTTGTATAACAATCTCACAGGAAAAATTCCGCCTTCGCTTGGAAATCTCTCTTCTATAGCAACCATAGATCTCACTGTAAACACGCTTTCAGGTCAAATCCTAGAATCACTGGGCAAACCTCCTAATCTGAATGAACTTTACTTAACAGGCAACTCTTTAACTGGACCCATCCCCTCTTCTCTAGGATTTTTACCCTCTCCTCTCTTTGGGAGCATCGCATGAAAAATCATCGGCGAAGTACCTTCTTCGCTCTATAATCTCTCGACACTCAAAACCTTAGGCTAAGCCGATAACCAACTTGTCGGAACAATTCCGAATGACATAGGGAACACTCTCCCTAACCTTGTGGGGATCTATCTTTACTGCAACAATTTTCACGGGTCAACTCCGATGCCGCTAGCCAATGCTTCTGGGCTCACAGACATCGAGATAACCGGAAATAGTTTCAGTGGGAATATCCCTTCAAACCTCGGTAACATGAAGCAATTGTACTGGTTGAATTTAGACCGAAACGAGTTTGATGCGAGAGATGGAGCTTTCTCGATTCTTTAACTAACTGCAGTGGGCTTCAAGCTCTGAGTTTGGACTACAATGGAGCCGACGGGCTTGGAGGAGTTTTGCCGAAATCTGTAGCAAATTTATCGACGGAGTTACGATGGCTGGCTTTGGGGGGAAATCAAATTTCAGTAACATTCCTGCAGAGATTGAGAATCTTGTTAATTTGAATTTTCTTGGCATGAATTATAACTTTCTAAGTGGTAATATTCCTCCCACTATTGGAAAGCTTCATATGTTACAAGAATTTTTTCTACCAGGAAACAAGTTTTTGGGCAAAATCCCAGATTCTTTCGGAAATTTGATGAATCTGAATAAACTCGTGCTTGGAGATAATGTTCTGCAAGGAACTACCGTTAACACTTGGAAATTGTCAAGCTCTGCGTTGGCTTAACTTCTCATACAATCAACTTGCAGGTACAATACCTAAAGAAATTGTTAGCATTTCATCGCTTACTGAATTTGTCGACTTGTCTCATAATTACTTTACTGGGGCCTTACCGTTTGAAATCGAGCTCGAGCGGCTGAAAAATCTAGTCCAATACTATGTTTCTGGAAACTTGTCTGGACAGATTCATAAAAGCATCGGCCAGTGCCAACTCTTGAATTCACTGTACATGGATGGCAACAATTTTCAAGGGACCATTCCTACATGTATGAGCAATTTGAAAGGGATTCAGGAGTTAGATATTTCGCGCAACAACTTACTGGGTTAGATACCGAAATTTCTGGAGAGCTTTAGTTTTCTAACATATTTGAATCTATCTTTCAACAATTTCGAGGGCGAAGTGCCGATGAGAGGGATTTTTAAAAATTCTTCAACTGTCTCGATAATGGGAAACGAGAACCTATGCGGAGATGACCTGAAATTGCACTTGCTACCATGTCCCAAAGGAAAATAAAAGAAAAGTGACAAACCTCATCAGCTTCGAGTGATCATTATAGTGATCATTATAGCTACATCGGTGTGTTTGGGTTTTGTCCTATTGATATGCATGCTTGTTTTTTGGTATTGGTTACATAACAAAAGAATGAAAACCCCATCTTCCGATTCAATGGAAGAAGGCCTCTATGTTGAAGTCTCGTACTCGGATATACACAAAGCAACTGATGAGTTTTCTTCGGCCAACTTGATTGGTATGGGAAGTTTTGGCTCTGTATATAAAGGAATTATGAATATTGGTGGAGAAAAGCTCGTCGCCATTGAAGTGCTCAACCTTCGACAAAAAGGAGCTTCAAAAAGTTTCATTGTGGAATGCAATGCTTTGAGAAGCGTGCGGCATCGCAATCTCCTCAAGATACTGACTTCGTGCTCGAGCGTCGATGGCAAAGGTACTGATTTCAAAGCTTTGGTTTTTTAGTGCATGCCCAAGACAAATGGTTGCATGAAGAAAGGGGGAAGTTGAGCCTCGAGCAAAGGATCAACATAGTCATTGATGTTGCTTGAGCATTGGAATACCTTCGTCATCATGGTTCACTGCCAATCGTTCATTGTGATCTCAAGCCTAGCAATGTTCTTCTTGACAACGATATGGTTGCTCATGTTGGTGACTTTGGATTGGCGAAATTCCTAAATGTAAGTGGTGATAAATCGCCGAAGAGTTCAATTAGATTAAGTTCAATTAGATTAAAGGGTACGGTAGGATATGTTGCTCCAGGTTAGCATTCTTGCATCTTTTCTTCATTCTTATTATTTATTATGGTAATTTTCATAAAATAACCTTAGCTATCACCTTTTTTTTAAGCACCTTACTATAAACTTCCTTAATATTTGGTTTAAGTGGTTCCTTGATAAAAAAAAATACCCTTAAATGTAGCATTAAAGGGAGCTTGCTGTAATGAAAAACTTTAAGGTAGTTTAGTGTCCTTTATAAATGCTGGTTATAATGATCAACTGAGCTCAATGACCTTTATAAATGCTCTTCAACCAAGTAATGTCTAGATACTGTATTTAACTTTTATTATTATAGGCCGTAACATGTTACAAGCACGGTTTGGACCATATACCATCTTGCTCAACTGCAAAGAGGTTCTACCACTATACTTGACTATAGTAGCACTCGCAAATGTCTAGATATTGATTGTCGATATATTGAATATGGCAGAGTATGGAATGACGGGCAAAGTCTCAACTGAAGGGGGCGTATACAGATATGGAATACTTCTTCTAGAGATGTTCACGGGCATAAACCCAACGGATGAGACTATGAAGGAAGGCTTAAACCTCCGTAAGTTTGTTGAGATTGCATTGCCTACACAAGTTATGGACGTCGCAGACCCGTATCTTCTATTTCAAGAGGAATCAGCGTCGACAGGTAAAGCACAAGAATGCTTGGTTGCAGTTCTTCGAATCGGCCTCTCGTGTTCTAAAGAGGCGGCAAAGCAGACGACAGATGTGATTCAGGAAATGGAAATGATTAGAGATAGGGTTATGGAAATTGGAATCAATCAAGGAAAGAGTGATAATGACAAAATGGAAGAAGGTCCATCCTCCTTTGTTCATCATGAGTGGCCTGAGTCAAGTGAATAATGTGATTTCATATCCTTATCATATGTGCATGCATGGTCACATTAAGAATGAGAGAAGATGCATGTCCATAATTTATATTTGAAGTTATCATGTAATGCATGTAATATATACCATGTAAATGAGTCCCAATTTAAGTGCTATTCTAATATTACCCTTTCTAACTTCTTTTCATCTTAAAACCATCAGCATGGTTGAGATCCTAAGGCCCTGTTTGGGAATGGAGTTAAGTTTAGATAACCGGAATTTTACAAGGTTATCTAAACTTGACTCCAAAATCCAAACTATGCCATGTTTGAATTTCATTTTGAAGTTTAAAGCTTCAAGTCATCTAAACTCCAAAATTGAGATAGTCGGAGCTTACAAAACTCAAATCCAACCAAAATTATTCTGAACTCCAAAATTTATGAAAAAAACCTCTCATTTCGGAGTTCAGATTTGAAAACTTGGTAGTCTATTTTACTGGGATTTAATATAAAGGACAATGCTAATACATATTGTTGTTTTTATGAGATTATGATTTATGAATATGATATTGTCGGTAGTTTTGAAAAGGCTCAAAGACACGGATACTCAGAGCTTCCGCGATTATTTAAACAACTTGTTCACTTACGTATAATTTAAGTTCATCGAAAATCATTTACTATATATATTCTAGTAATCGACTGAATTCTAGATGATCTGAAACATTCTTAGTCATAAACTCACCAACCTTTTCCCCTTCTCAATAATTATTTCTGACTCTCTGCAGCTAATATCCTAATCTACAACAGAATATGGAACGCAGTAAAATGTTTGAAAAATGAGAAAACATACAAATTTAAGAGTCAATGTTGAGAAGCGAGAACCACCACAAAGTGGCAACGACTTGGTAAGCATATATGTTAGTGTATTAATGACAATGACCAAAGTTGAGAACAAATAAATACAAGCCCTACCGCTACAAAAGGAATCAAATATGAGTTCAACTAGTTTGTCCTTATTCAAAAAATTTCAATAATGAATTTGGAAGAGAGTGCATTAAAAGAAAAGTCAATGGGAACTTAACACATTATTGCTAGCGATAGCAGCTCTTATACGAGGTGGTCCCCTTGGATATATTGTCTACAAAGACCATAAAAGCACGGTAAGTCAATAGCAAACAGGGGTAAATTTCTCTAAAATACCCTCAACTGTCATGATTTTTACACTAAACTACCATAAATTCTACCTTGACGGTATTTTAATGCGGGGGATCCCTTGAAAAAACCACAGTTCAAGGTATTTACTATAATAAACCAAAGTTCAAGGTAGTTCAGCGAAATCAGCGGTAGATTATGTTCTAATCGATACCTTCGTTGTTGGGCAATTTGCATGGAGTCAAGTAAACAGTGAATGCACAATTGGATTCCAAGAGGAATGAGGGGTGCGTGATAAGTAATTAATTGTTTCACATATCACATAGTCAAACTAAAATTGAAATGGATGCTCTAAAATTCTGGGTCTTCTTCTTTCCTATTCATAGGATGCTGATAATCACTTGCGCTGACATTATTTTTGGCTCATGGAATATCCCCTAAATAGTTCAGTCATTATGTCATTATGTTCAGATCATATAAAAAGCTAAAAGCAATATTTTTTTTCTATTTGTTTAAAGTCTAATACATTTCTGCATTCACAAAACAAAAAACATGCAACTTTAAATAACCTTTCAACCGCGGTATTTATGCTCAAGGGAGCAGCAAATTTGATGCGATTGAGCCTATGTCTTTCTATCATAATAGAAGGATAATGGGGTCTATACAACGATATTCATACAATACATAGAACATATTCCCCATATTCTCTCAAGGAGAGACAAATAATCTTCAAATGGACAGAAAAAATATTTCTACCTAAGGAAAAGCTTAGCCAGTTGTCTTCAAGACCTTGTCCTATATCATATAAGCTCAGTAGCATCTGTCACAATTTGAATCGTCACATCTCCAATATTTCTTTATTTTGCTTGCCTCCTCAACTAGGCTCCATAAAAATAACCTCTATTTTGGGGTCAATTCAACAGAGAAGCACGCATGCTCAAATATCTCCATATTAACTAAAGAAAGAGCGATCTTTATCTGTCTCGACTTTCAAGTATATACCATCTTTATCTGTCTCGACTTTCAAGTATATACCATCTTTCTATCCAAGGCAAAGCAAATGCAATCCGGACAATCTTGATATTTGTGTCCTACAGAGAACACAAAAGAGAAAAAAAGGCTAGACATGGAAAACAATTTCCGCCCTAGAAAAGCCTTTCCAGTTGTTTTGGTGTCCGACCTTTTCTCTTGACAAGATAAACTTAGTGGGTCCCACATTACCCTCCTCCAAAGTCTCAACCTCGCCAACAATCATCTTCGAGGTCATATCCTATTAGAACTTGGGGGCTTGCCTATAATATCTCATATTTATGAACTTTATATGTAAAACATATGAAAAATTAACTTGCAAACACATCGGCATTTTTCTTCGGCTTTTCAATAATTTTCTTGATATGGCATATGAAAATCGCGAAATTTTTAAAAATCTAAAATTTTCCTTTTTTTCTTCGGTTTTCAATATTTTACTTGTTATACCACACGAGAATCACGAAATATAAAAAAAAATCCCAAAATTATTGTTTTCTTCAAATGTTCAACATCTTGCACACTATAGCACACGAAGATAGCAAAATTTTAAAAATTTCAATTTTTCGGTTTTCCAATATTTTACATGCCATAACACAAGAAAATTATGAAATTTTCAAAAATAAAATATATTTTATTTTCTTCAGTTTTCAATATTTTGCACGATATAGCATACGAAAATCATAAAAATTTCAAGAACCGTAAATTTTTTCTATTTTCTTGCTTTTTATATTATGCATGCTGCACACAAAAAAATTATGGATTTTTCAGAAATATCAAAATTTTCAGTTTTCTTCGGGTTTTTAATATTTTGCATACTACAGCATATGACAATCGTGAAATTTTTAAAAAAAACAAAGTAATTTTAAATTTACAGTATTTAACACGTTACCACACGAAAATTGAATAATTCTCGAGAAATATCAAACCTCTCTATTTTCAATAGTTTTTTAATATTTGCTTGCTAGCACACAAAAAAGCGTAAAATTTACAAAAATCTAAAAATAAAATCGGTTTTCTTCAACATTTCAATATTTTGCATGTTATATCACACGAAAATTGCGAAATTTTAAAAAATCTTTATTTTTTTTGCTCTATATTTTTCTTGCTATATAGCATATGAAATCATGAAATCTTCAAAATCCCAAAAAAATATTTGTTTCCTTCAAATTTTATATATTTTTGCATGCAATATAACACACGAAAATTGCAATTTTTTAAGAAATTCAAAATTTTCTGTTTTCAAAAATTTTCTGTTTTCATCAAATTTTCAAAATTTTGCATGCTAACACACGAAACTTGCGGAACTTGCAAAAATCTCAATATTTTCTGTTTATTCGGTTTTTCAATATTTTATCTGCTAGAGCACACAAAGATCGCGAACTTTCAAATATCAAAATTTTGTTTCATCCGTTTTTAATATTCTTCTATAGCACATGAAAAGGGTAAAATTTAAAATTTTAAAAAAAAAAAAATTTCCCGGTTTTACTATTTTTTGCATGCTATATATAGTACACGAAATCGTGAAATTTTCAAAAATCTCCAAATTTTCTAATTTTTTCGGATTTTTAATTATTTTGCTTGTTAACATGAAAATTGCAATATTTTCAAAAACCTTGAAATTTTCTGTTTTCAAGTTTTCAACATTTTGCTTGGTATAACAAATAAAAAGCGCAAAATTTTCAGAAATCCTGAATTTTTTTGTTTTTTCAACATTTTGCAAGAAATAACACATGAAAATCGCAAAATCTTCAAAAACCTCAAGCAAAAATTCCGTTTACACCATTTTTTCGTTAATTTGCATGCTATATACCAGAAAATCATGAAATTTAAAAAATCTTAGAATATTTAATTTTTTTCGGTTTTCCAATATTTTACTTGCTCGTACTTCAAGAGAACTTTAGGTTATCAAGGAGACAAAAAGCTATGTGCAACAAATGGAAAAAAGATCGTCGATTGCTCCTAAAAATGTGACAGAAGAAAGGAATTTGATCCGAGTGACGGAGAATCCGGATATCTGGGAATCCATGGCAACACATGAAAATCATAAATTATTTTTAAAATCCAGAAAAAAATTGTTTTCTTCAAATTTCCATTATTTTACATGTTGAAACACATGAAAATCATGAAATTTTCAAAAATCTAAAATTTATGTGTTTTTTAATTTTTAATATTTTGCTTGTTATAGCACACGATAATAGCAAAATCATCAAAAATCTTAAGAACTTTCTTTTTCTTGATTTTGAATATTTTGTCGGCTACACACGAAAATCACGAAAAATCATGAAGATTTCAAGTCTTAATATTTGTTGTTTTCTTCCGTTTTCTATATTTTACATTCTATAGTATAAGAAAATTGCAAAATTTTCAAAAATCTCTAAATTTTATGTTTTCTTCCGTTTTGTCAATATTATGCATGCAGCACACGAAAATTGCGAAATATTCAAAAACCTCAAATTTTATTTTCTTCAAAATTTTAATATTTTACATGCTGCACATAAAAACATCGAATTTTTTAAAATGTCAAAAAAAATTGGTTTTTCTATATTTTTTTGCAATATCAGACGAAAATCATGAAATTTTTAACTCAATTTTTTTATCCTTTTTCGATTTTTTGCATTCTATAGCACACAAAAAACCATGAAAGTTTTCAATATTTTGCCAGTAAAATCTTAGTGAGAAAAAATAGATTTGAGATAATAAAGAGGACTGATTAGAATATATCTACAATATAAACCTAGCCTTATGGGATAAAAGAGTGATAAATATTGAGTAAGGGGCCAACAAAAAATTTCAATGGCCAAAATATAGCAACAGAATTAAATTGCGGCCATATAACAATTTTCCACAAAAGTTTAAGCTAGATAAGAGAATATTCCAAAGAATATTCTCTCCAAAGAATAGTCTCTCATATAGCTCTCTAAATATTATATAGATAGTTTTGAATTAACTCCCGTTGTATCAACTCTTTAATCGACGCCAGAAATATTGGATTTTGGAATTGAGATAGATAACTTTATGAAAATTTGGTAATCCTAACTTGATTCCAAAACCAAATATATAAAAACTTAATATTCCTAATTGGATGCCCAATTCAGTCACATTCCAATTTCCTGTTCACATGACATGGTAACAACTGATGTCTAAATCTTTTTGTATCCATATGAGAAGCATGTAGAAACCATGCAATCTCGATAAACTTACTTTAGAATATCCCAGAATATATCCCTCTCTATCAAAGAGAAAAGAATAGGCTTCATGCATTCTTCATATTTATGTTATACTAAAAAAAGTAATACTTTTTCTATCTATTAAAAGTCTATCCATCCTTTCACCCAAGAAAGAAGCCAGCGACTCAAAACCATTTTGATGTTTGTGCCATAAAGATATAATCTGCTTATCTCTTGGATAGAAAGACGAATAGACTCCAAACTGATATAAAAAATAAAACCCCCTAAGAAAAGCCTTGCGAGTAGTTTAGATGATCAGCCTCCTCATATCTCTATCATAGATCACCACCCCTTTCAACACTATAACGTCAATAGTATTTGCTCTTCACTAAATTGTGAGATCTCTAAAGTTTCTTCCTTTTGCTGGATGTATCGGATGGCAAGAGATTGAAAAATGAATTTGTTGTATTAGAGGCTAGGGAGGTTCATTTCTGTGTTTGAAGCTGCTAAGTTTGGAGGGTCGGGGAGTTGGGAACAAGAACTTATTTTGAACTACAATCACATCAATCAAGAAATCTGTACGGAATTCTCTTCGTAACAACACTTACCTCGAACTCTGCACTGATCATCTAACAAGTGCCATACTCTTAAGGAGTTAGCATTTCGTCACTCGCTGAATTTGTTTCCTTCTCTTGTAAGTTCATATAATGAACTTGCTTCAAACCAGAATGTAATGCCTTGAAAAGCACCGAAGACAGAAATCTCACGAAGATATAGACTATGCTTGAGCGTACAGGTAGCAGGCAACCATTTCTTTAACGCAAGTCTAGAGAAATGGTTACATGAAAAAGAAAAGTAAGATGGAAGGAAGGAATTTAAGTCTCAAACAATATGTAAACACAGTAGTAGATGAGGATTTTTGAACTGGGTTATCTTCATCACCATGGACTATTGTCAATTCCTTTTTTTCCCAACCAACCTTCCATCTATTAACGATCATATGCAATTGGAAAGGTAACTAGACCCTAAAAACCAGAGTTTCAGCACCGGAAAATAAAATACGAAAAATGATTTGGTGCTTTCAACCGCTACCCACTAGCCCCTAGAAGGCTAAGCCACGCCCTTGCGCTCTGCTGTCCGCTTTTCACAACATTGGATTTATGACATTTTGCCACTTTGGCCTAGAATTTGACATCACTTTGAAGTTTGACATCAGGTTGATAGTCAACTGGACCTTTGCTTAATATTACTATTCACTATTTACTACAATAAGCAAAGAAGTCACAAGAGGACTGTCGTTCTGTAAATATGACTTCATTAAACCATGTAAGTGTGCCCATGGCTATAATGATCATTACATTTTGACATTGAAAACTAATAAAAAGTTAAAATTACAGAAAATCATTGATTAGTGTAGTAAGTTTAACATGTATATAATTACAGAAGATACTACACTTGACCGTATTAACCAATGGGCAGTGAAAATCGTTTAGTAGTACCTCATTGTGATGCGTATGAGTAGATCTTCACCTGGATATGACTTTCATAAATCGATTTAGTGAAGAAAACACACCCATAGCACTCCTAAAAAATGAAGGCCCCTCCTCAGATTCCTCGGCTACAGTTCCGAAGATTATCTGCACATGAAGAATACAAATGTAAATATGGGATTATCGCCAAGGGGTGGATAATAGCTCTTGAAGGACACTTATTAGATTTATCGATGTGATTAAATTAAACAAGGAAATTTAGAAGCCACTTTCCAATATAGCTGCTAGCATGATTTCTATTATAAATAGCACACCTTTTTCAAAGCTAACATTAGTGGATTGAGTATTCAAACAACTCATGCTGCTGGAAGGCAATGGTTAACCATAATGAACGAAATAAGAAAATTGAATCAACACAAGGCTGTATGGGACCCAGTTTTGAGAGGGAGGCCTTTCTTCAAAAGGTGCTTAAATTTGTTATAGATAAGTATCGTATACACATAGACAAATACAATCACAAGGAGAAAGAGGATACTAACTTAGAATAAAATTAAAACGTTTCTTTAGGACTTCCGTAGGCTCTCTATTAAGGCTGCTTTCATTTGCTTAAAATATCACATCTCAAAGTTTGAAACGAAAAAAAAAAGAGGTTAGGCGACCACATTCTTTTCTTGAGAAAGGTTTGTTAAGCTCTATGGATAGTTATTGAATTTTAATTAGCACCCTAGACCAAAAATTTGATTATGTCAAGCCATTGCATTTTATAGAACGAAAAAGAAAATAAGCAATTTCATATAAAACTGTGTGGTTGAGCTAAACGCAGTTCCGTTGACATCAAAACAATAAACTTCTAAGACACGGTTTAATGCCAAAAGCGGCACTTTCTGGATCAAATCTAGAAGTAATTCGTTATTACATGTTAACCAGAAGGGAAAATGGAAAATATTAGTCTGAGTATTTAAGACCGATGAAAATTCAACCACATCCACTAGCTCAATGTAAATGGTAGAAAGATCTTGACTTCAAAAGAGGGAAGAAAAAAGGGAAGAAGATAACATGTTTTCTTATATTTCTAACCTCAATTTCTGTTGCATCAGGACGGGTTGGCTGTTCTTTGGCCAGCAAATATCTATTCGGCCTATTTACATCATCATAAAACACTTTCCACATTCTGCAAAGGAGACCAAATAAAGAAGAAAGAAATAAAAATTTGATGCAAAATGTACTAGCTTGTAATTTACTATAAGACACATAAACCATGATAATTTCAAGATGATGAAAAATCTTGCAGACTCACCCTGGATAGCATCTAAAGATTGCGCCAGATGGCAGAGGCCTCATTGAGTAAACAATAGTAAAAGTGCTGCAACAGTACATGACAATAATTAGCACTAAATGGTTACAACTCAAGAAGTAAAACACCAAATCTTGATTAAGTTACTTGCATTTGACATGTTCCAGACTTGGGATTAAATTTTAAAGTTTTCATTATTCTACTAATGCCTAATCCCACAAAAGACTCCAACAGCTAATTTTATTCTCATTATGTTCCTATATTGTTCAGTCCGTGTATGAAATTGCAAATGAGTAGATACCCTTATTCCACCTCTACGGTCCCATATTTAGTAATTCCCGAACTGTTTTGGTATAATTGTTTTTACTTAACTACCGTTTCCACTTGTTGTTCTCCTCCCAAGGGCAGGCTTTCACCATTTGAGTCCGATCGCGAGTTGAATACGATATTCGAGTAACGGAGCGACGGCCCAAGCCCTGAGAACAGAGCGAGCCTTACCTTACCGCGCCTAACAGAGAGGTATGGGTATGGGTTTACAAGGGGTTCAGTCGGGATGTTTAAGAATATCGTATTCAAAGAAAGACTAAGAAGTTAAGAATACAAAGAAAGACTAAGAAGTTAAGAACTAAAAGATATAACTTCTAATAATTTCAAACCCCCTATTGATTATATTACAACTGCATAATATTAAGAATATTTGAGAAATTTATTTACAGAAATATGTGACCTTATCAACAGAGATATGTTTCAGGCTAAATTTAAGATGATATGAAGTTTATGCACAAAAGCATCAAACATATTAGTAGCAAATTTACCTCAAGAAATATTTGCGTAACTTGCGTACATTGAATCCAACTCCAACATCTTCACTGACAAGACGTGGGTTCCACATGATGAGAGGCCTTGGCTAATGAAATTACAAGTAAACTAATGTAAGGAACACTACATTTTTTAAGGCACGCAGTTTAGATTCAGATATTTATTTTTATTCTGGTGAGTATATGTAAACAACAGAAGTGTTCTTGACCGATAGTTCTATGATGCAAAAGATAACATCTGATTACCATATTTTTTGAAAACGATGTAATAAAACTAAAATATGTAGTTATCTGTCATGTCAAATAATTTACAAGATTGAAGCATGTTGGCTGCGAGACTGATTGAAGCATTGGTTAGGAGATGGAGAACAAGAAATGTGTCATCTAAACCGCACATCCAAATACATCTGCACAATAGCTAACTCGTCCATCTCTGTTCTAAGTTCCCATACTTCTATAGCTAATTCCAAGCCCAAATCAATCCTAAATTGTCAGTGGATTAAATAGAAATGTATTTTTTCGTATTATTTATTTTTTTCATTAAACATCACGTTTGGTAAAGAAGCATATAATCATTTATATCACCAAGGCGAAATGTTTCTGCAATTTGTCTACAATAATTTGTCAGTAAAGAAGCCAACTATTACTGAAACAAGTATCACTCTGGAATTGATGTACAAATTGAAACCACGTACTGTATCACCGGAAAGCTGAGATGCAATGCGTTCAACATATTCAAGCATTTGATAATCAGGAACTATCATAACTACAATTTCATCTTCATCATCTACAGGCTTCCTATCGCTTAAGCTGTATGATGAGTAGAATATTAGTACTGCAACACGCTTTAAAACCAGAATGCATGTTAACTCTGGGCACAACACGATAGTTGAAGCCATATAAAAATTAAACTGATTATAGTAACATGATGACTTGCAGTTAGAGAAATTATGAAGGTATGTTGTAGAGAACATGACTGCACTTCAACTGGGTAACTTATTTTGGTAATGCGTGGCAGATAAACATATTCAAATTTTAAGGGTTTCTTTGATTGGGGACTGAATAGGAAAAGGCCAAAGGAAAAACTGAAGCAAGAAATTTGGATGTCTTGAAGCTCAAATTTGAAGTGCAACAAACAGCACATCTAAGTTGAGGAGAACAAGTACCTGGAAAACCCAAAACGCGCATCTTTCCATTGATATTTTAAAAGTGCAGCTGCTCCAGCATCAGGAAATACTGCTCTTACTCTCTGAAGTTGTACAGATAAGAACCATTTGATGATGAATCCAATAAAACCACTTTTAACAGTTAACAAAATAAAACGCCTTTTAATGGTGGAGTTCCAGAGGCTTGACATTACATCAAATGCAGCAATTAACACATTTGACAACAAATCCTCAACAAGAAGGGACTTTTTTTTATATACTATAATTTTTTTTTCACCTGGCGGCATTAATCACAACAATTGAGTAGCTTGCTTCAAAGTTTTCCAAAGTATATATTGTGACGTATCAGGCAACACTACACCACAAAACTAAACATAAATTCAAGCATGTAAAAGTTCAAAGAGTAATACTTTTCCTACCGGTGCGGTGGAATCCATGTAAGCTATCGCATTGGATACAAGGTGAGCCATGTATCCACTGCCTAGATACTTGTATCCTATGACCCACCTTGTATGCAATGGGACTACGTGGATTCCACCGCACCAGTAGAAAAAGTATAACTCAAGTTGAAAACCTGAATCCCCGTCTCCTCGATTAGAGACTCCAAGAATATCCTTGATAATTCCCACAGCTCAGCTTGAGCGCCTTCAGCATCAAGAAATTGCAATTGAGGTATTAAAAGCTCTACCTGAAACAAATCCAAAATCATTAAAATACCTTCAAAACCCTACATAAATTAGTTTTAAAATAACTTTAGAAAGAAAACAAAGTACCATTGCTCTCATTCCTCCATTAGTCACAAACGTAGCGGTCGCTTTGCTCGATTGACGAATCGCATCCTCCAAATCCGAAGGTAAATCACTGCAGGCACCAAGATTCAATTTTTAAAATACCAAATAATTTAAAAAAAAAAAAAAAAAAAGAAATCGTGAAGATTTGAATGAAACCTGTCTTGATCTTCGACGGGTTCTTGCTGCTCTTGTAGCGGATCTTCGTCGGGACTGGCAGTGGCCGGAGCTGACGTGGCGTCAGCGGACTCGAACTTCTCGAATTTCGAGCGCGTAGAGACTCTGCCACGTGGAGGATGGGGTTGGCGAGTGGTGGTTAGGGTTGGGGTGAAAGGGTGGGTGCAGGTTTGGGTGCGCAAATGGCGGCGGTGATGATAAGAAGCGAGTGAGAGCGAAGAAGAAGCGGTACCGGCCATTGTTTTCTTAATTTAATTTCTCGGTTCTGTTATAATTCTAACACAATTTATGCTCACTCTCTTTTCGCAGTGTCATGAAGCTTCAGCTCATCCGATATTTTGGGTCTTAGCTTTGGAAATTATTTATTTATTTTTTTGTAAATTGCTTAACAATACAGTAAAACCTCCGTATAGGAATACTCTATATAGGAATAACCTCCCTATAGTGATAAAAAGTCCCGGTCCCGACTCGGGACCAGTTATAAATAAGAATAACCTCCACAGTGTGATATTCCATACTTTTTCCAAGTCCCGCCTGTACTAATTTACCTCTATATAGTAATAAATTGGCATTAAATTTTAAATAATTTTTTATATATATAAAAAATACATAAAATTACTTGGCTATTACAATTGAACTTAAGATGACATAAATTACTTAACTACACAATTGAACTTAAGATGACATAAAGTACTTTGACTTGTTAATAAGTTTGAAGGTCTATATGAATTTTGAAGGTCTAAGAATTTTGACTTGTTAATAAGTTTGAAGGTCTATATGAATTTTGAAGGTCTAAGAATTTTGACTACTATTTTTTCAAAAAAAAATCTAATTTTTATATATAAAACTCTACTTAAGAATAACCCCCCTATAGTAATATTTTTCCCCGGTCCCAAGGATATTACTGTATAGAGGTTTTACTGTATCTCAATTGTTTTGGCTTTTGAACTTCAATGGTTTATATTTTCTTCTGGACACTTTAATATCTTAATATATTTCACCGTGAACAACGTTTTGTTTTTATGGCCGTGTGACCGTGTCTATTTATTGCAAACCTTTTGGGCCTTTTCATTATTTTCTGGATACACTAAGGTGCTATTAAGCAATTTACCCATGTTTTTGTAAAAAAATTAGCTTTGCATTTTCAAATGGATGCACCGGAGCATTCGATAGAGCTGCGGTTGACCGCAACACATTTAATTATATTATTTTAATTTTAATGAGAAATAATCCATATTATTTAATTATAATATTTTCATGAGAAATAAGCCATATCTGGAGTATATTCGTCACTAACAAATCTTTATTTAGCTATGTTAAAAATCATGTTTAATTCTAATAAACCTCCAAAACCTTTTCCTAATTCATCAGAAACTACCTGATAATTTTAAAACTATAAGAAAGCCCCAAAATTAACGGCCAAACCCCAAGTAAAATGCCATTAATGCCCTTTGGGGGTTTTCTGTGTATTATAGAAACTTGTTTGATATTTCGTTGTATATTATAAAAGCTTGTTTGGTGGTTTTATGTACATCGAGAGAGCGTTTTTTGGTATTTTCATATATAATGTCAATCTAACATTGGTATTATTTCGCCGTTTATAAAATATATTGTGTAGCTTTTTGTAAATTGTTCAGATATAGTTGCTTAGTTCTTCCATTGATTAAGCTCATAACTCTTCAACTTTCAATTTCAGATTTGCAACATCAATGGAATTTACACAGAAATTCATAAGTCATATTCATTTATTTTAATTTTATTTACAAAAGTTAGACAAAATACAGAATGATAAGCCCCAAATTTTCATTTATAAATCAAAACAAAATACATAGTTGTCCCCAAAACAAAATGTAAAATTATCCCTAAAATTTACAATCTACCGAAGAGAAAACCCATGAAAAACCAAGAAAAACATAAAATTCTACTAAGTTTCTCATTTTCGTTGCCAAATGGGTTCCCATCTCCAACCACCATGGCCTTTTCCTCCTCATGCTCTTTGACCCAACCATTGAACCCACGGTTATCCTACACCGATCACTTAGGGCAACCCCAAAACTTTTGATCAGGATGCTTCAGATTCTAGGACAATACAACCCTAGCTCGAAGACTGCACCTATAAAGCTTGACTAACCTTGAGCTAGAGAAGGCGCAAGAAACCATTAGATCTAGGGTTAATTAGCTTGAAGTTAGAGAAGAAGAGAAGGAAAAAATATCTGCTGAAATAAATGAAGTGAAAACATATAACAAGCAAGAAGGGCATTTTGGGTATATTTTAAAAGTATTGAGATCACGTGTTCGAGAAACTTTATGGTGGTTGTCATGTAACTGGTCATTAACTGACTAGTTACGTTGTAACCAATTAAAAAACACCATGTTGATTCATATAGCCACCTAATAAAAGAGAGAAAAAGATTTGATAAGATAGAATCCATATTGCTTTTAGAAATTAATTCTAAAATGATTTTTCTCTTTCCTTTCATGATTAAATCACTTTATCATTACATTTTCTATCTTCATCTTCCTCCATATTTTTTCCCTAATAAGAACAATAAAAAGAATTTTATGCTGTGACAAAAAAATCCATTGATCCTTGAATGCTATATCAATTAGAGAAAAAAGAGAATGGCTTTTTCTTATGTTTGACATTTTTTAAAATCGAATATATGTTTCGGTATTCTTTTCTGAAATAGAATTACAAACATTTGCCAACTATTTCTTTATCTTGCTTGCATGACATCGACACAATATTTTTTAGTTAATGCGTTGGAAAAAAAACTGTTGTTTTCAAAGAGATTTTTTTTTTTAAAATAAAAAGAATTAAGTATAATGGAAAATAAAATATTATATGCACACCATAATTATTTTCGAATATTAGTTAAGAAAATACAATTATTTTGAATCACAATTCACAATTAATAAATATTACCAAGAAAGTTATTTTTCATTCTTTTGGGTCCTTTTTTTTTAAGCGGTCGTCATTTTTTATCACCTTTAAAGTTCCTTCCTTTATAATTTTATTTTTAGAAGCTGTAGGAAAAAAGTTTGTGAAGAATGAGGAAGACGGATGATGAAATGGATGGCAGAGAGATGATGAGAATTATCTAATTTATTGAGAGAGAGAAATCATCAAGGATCTTAAAAATATAGATTTTACCTTCATAAATTATCTTTCTCTTTTCTTATGTGGCAATATGAATTCACTTGGTATTATTTAATTGGTTACAACGTAACTAGTAATTTGATGAGTAGTTACTTGATGAGTAGTTATGTGACAACAACCATAAAATTTCTCCACGTGGTCACCTCCTCAACAGTGTTAGGATCTGACGGTTAATTTTGGAGGTTCTTATAGTTTTAAAACTATTTGATAGTTTTTACTGAATTAGGAAAATACTTTTCGGGTTTATTAGAATTAAGCCTAAAATTCATCTTCGACCAACAACCATAGTCACATAATGCACGAATTATTCGGCGAATTCACGAATTATATGACTGCCGATTAAATCTGCGAATTATTCGCCATCACGAACGCGCCGAATTATTCGCGAATTATTCAAAAAACAGCAAATAATTCACGAAATCAAAATCCAGCGTCTCATATATTAATTTTATATTAATTTTTTGGTCAAAATCCTTTCCGAACATTTCCCAAACACTTACCGAATCTTTCCCGAATACCTGCCGATTTTTTCCGAATAGTTCTTCGAATCCGAATTTTCAACCTTACCGAATTATTGCCGAATCACGAATTTATGACTATGCCAACAACTATCATATCGTTTTTAAATCCATAGGTTTAGATTCATCGAGTCATACATACAATCATTCTTACATGCACATATGCATATAGGTTGCAGGCCCAAACAATTTTCACAATCTTAATCTACTAGCATATTTTTTACCTATCACCTTGTAACATTCTCATTTCTCATCTCCTTGCGACATTACATAAACCAGCAATCAACTTAAGCAAAATCAGACAAACGAATACTGTCATCAAATAATCAAAGCTACTATGTCCAGAACGGTGCAATTTTTGTTTAGTTACAAGCAGCTTCTTCTATATACGGATTTTGTGTGTGTTTATAATTGACATAGAGTTCTACATTTCAGCAGCAAAGGATTTGCCGCAACCGCAGGTTTGAGTGGCATTAGGGTTCTTGAACGAGAAACCTCCACCGATGAGGGCATCGCTAAAATCCAGCTGCATACCGTATAGGAAGAGTAGGCTCTTGGGATCGCAAACTGCAAAGAGATCACGAAGAATAAAATTATATTCAAGGGAAATAGCATAACATTTACCGAACAATATCTAGGATAAATTGCATGTAAATACGCAAGGTTTCACCGTTTTGACAGATAAATACCTAAGTTTCTGTAAGTAACAGATAAATACCCAATTTTTTACTCCATTTGCACTTAATTACCTACGAGTTATATGTGAAGGTGGAATAATGGTTAATTGCCATATCCATTACTTTTGTGTTAAAAAAAATGCTTGAGTCAAAGATACGTATTTATGCGCAACTCATGGAAACTTAGGTATTTATCTGTGAAATTGGTAAAATATTGGGTATTTACATGCAATTCAGCCTAATATCCATCTCTGATATAAACTTTATATGCTACAAATTCACAGGCATTAGACATGTCAATAAACCTAACCTAACCTAACGCAGTAGCTTACAAGTTTATTGTGATATCCACTAATTCTATACATAGAGAGAAAAGAAACATAATCCTCACTGTTTACACATTTCATTATGTCCCAAGCCAAGAAGCATCCATAGTAACATATCTTATAAAATACACATAAAGCTATATGAGATAATATTCCCCCTTATTTAGTTTGGAGTTTAGTGGAAACACCGCTGTAAAAAGCCCCATAAAGCTCTGCTAAAGCCGAAGGTGGTCACGAAGCGCTTCGCTTTCGTATGAAGCAACGGTATAAAGCCTCGGTGCTTCTTTTGTGGCCTAAAATTCCACTTTGGTCCGCTTTTATGAACTTGAAACCCCGCTTCGCTTTCGTATGAAGCAACGGTATAAAGCCTCGGTGCTTCTTTTGTGGCCTAAAATTCCACTTTGGTCCGCTTTTATGAACTTGAAACCCCGCTTAAACTCGCTTTTTAATCGGTTATATAATACAGTAAAATCCATATTCTATAAAAATTTTCAAATTATCATATTAAATAATAGAACCGGTGAGTCTAATTGTTGTTTCTAATCTATACCAATATTTTTTAGACTTTATATTATGACATGTTTATTAATGTTGTCTTAAAATTATTCAATATATTTTTATTATTGGATATAAACTTTATAGGATAGAAAAAAGAAAAACATCTCTTTTTTTATATCTTTTGTATATAAATCTTTCTATCTATAACTTTCCATCATATAGTTATGATTAATATTAAAAAACGTCTTAGCCCTTTTTGCTGCTAAAGCCCCGATAAAGCCTGCTAAAAACCTAAGCTCTATCCTTCTGCTTCGCTACGCTTTACGTTTTCCACAACACTGGTCGAAAAATTATTATTTAGCCCCTATTTAAATTCTTTTACTACATTTGGGTCATAAATTTTTTTTATCGGCTCCCTACTTCATATTTCTCTTTTATTCCATAGAGGTAGGCTTATATGGTGAAAAAATTCTGATCGGCCCCCTTCCTTAAAATCTCTTTTGATTTTTTCTCACTACTTAGGTTTTATTGTCAAAATATTATAACATTTCATGATTTTGGTGTGGAAAAAATTGAAAAATCGGAAAAAAAAAATACATGACATTTTTTGGAGTAAAAAATTTCATAATTTTTGTTTGGTAAAACCAAAGAAAACAGAAAATTTTGGAATTTCTTTAAAATATCGCTATTTTCATGTGTTGTATAGCATGTAAAATGTAAAATTTTGAAAGAACCAGAAAATTTGAGATTTTTGAAAATTTTGTAATCTTCATGTGTTGCAATGCATAATATTGAAAAACGGAAGAAAACATAGGTTTTTGAGATTTTTGAAAATTTTACAATTTTCTTAAGCAATAGCATGTAAAATAAAGAAAACGGAAGAAACCAAAAAAATTTGGTATTTTTGAAAAGTTCATCATTTTCGTGTGCAACATGCAAAATATTGAAAATTTGATAAAACAACAAATTTTTGAATTTTTTAAAAATTCAAAAATTTGTTGTGTGTTATATAGGCTTATGACATGTAAATTATTGAAAATTTGAAGGAAATTGAAAATTTTGGAATTTTTGAAGATATTACGATTTTCGTGTGCCATAATAGTATACAAAATATTGAAAAATTAAAGAAAACTAAGATTTTTTGAGCTTTTTGAAAATTTCATAATTTTCGTGTGCGATATATAGCAAACAAAATATTGAACCAAAGAAAGTAGAAAAGTTTGAGATTTTTGAAAATTACGCAATCTTTGTGTGGTAACATACAAAATACTGTAAATTTGAAGAAACAAATAATTTTGCGCTTTCTATAAATTTTCACGATTGTCATGTGCTATACATATATAAAGCCAAAAAAATATTTTCTAAATGGCCTTTTGTGTGCATAATATTAAAAAGAAAACAAATTTTTTTGAGATACTTGAAAATTTTGCGTATTTCATATGCTATCATGAAAAATATTGAAACCCGAAGAAACTAAAAACTATTTTATTTCTAAAATTTTAATTATTTTCTTGTGCTATAGCAAGAAAATATTAGGAAACAAAAAAAACAGAAATTTTGAGATTTTTAAAATTTCGCTATATTCATGTGTTGAAAATTTGAAGAAAACGAAAATTTTGGGATATTTGTATATACAAGAAAAATATTGCAAAACCAGAAAAAAAATCTAAGATTTTTAAAAATTTTGCGCTTTTCGCATGCTATATCAAAGAATATTAAAAACCAGAAGAAAAATGTCGAAGTATTTGCAAGTTAGTCCTTCATATATTTTATATATGAAGTTCATAAATATGAGATATTACAACTTACAAACCATTAACAATAAACTTTTAAATTAATATGATTTTCTTGACTTTGGACTTCGTATCCGCGCATTGTGCAGGGGCCCTTTCCAGTACTTAACTATGTACATCTCATTGGAAAAGATCTCAACTTATTAAAGAAAATAATCTATAGGGAAACTGATCATAAGATGTTTCTGGCTTTAACCACAGGGTCTCCCCACAAAAATCCTGCTCTCATTACATGATGGTGTTCTTATGATACTCCAGCTCTGATTACATGATGGTGTTCCCATAACCAAATATTCCCACTGTTTCTTTTATTTTCCACTTTTTTCTTTTCTTTGTTTTGGGTTTTCTGTTATCAGCCTATAGTCAGTATTGTAGTTTGGTGACTTTGGTCTTGTTCTTGTAGCTACAGTAGCTTTCTATAAATAATATACTTAGAACAGACGCTCTTTAAGTCCGGCGCGTGCACCCCCACACACGCACACACAGAGAGGGGGGGGGGATAGAGAGGAAGGGCAAGATGAATCATACAGGGAACATCTCAAAGGCATACATTGTGCAGCTAAGGTTGAGTCATGAAAATGATTAGTTGGCCAAGCAATGAAAATGTTATTAAATGAAATGAATGGCAACAAGCTGATAGAGATCAAGGAGTCAAAATGTGGTAGCAGAGTAAGCTGGTTTCTTCAAGTGGCACATGTGGTAGTAAGAACTAAAAGAAGATTGCATTAATGAAGTGCCTCTAGCATAATTAATTAAAGGCTTAATTCAAAAGAACTATCAAATACTTTGGCTCAGTAACGAGAAACTACCAAAAACTCTCATAATTACGTGTAACTACCATACTTTGAAAGTTTTGTGGTAGTTTCTTGCAAATATTGCTGACGTGGCACCTTATCCGTATCAAAGACATAAAAGCGGTGATTAAGTCTTCCGTATCAAGGGCGAGGTTTCGAGCTAACTAGAAAAGGAACCACTTCCCTCCTCTTTTTGAAAGTTTTGTGGTAGTTTCTTGTAATTTTTGAAAGTTTTTTGGTAGTTTCTTGTAGTTGTGAAAGTATTTGGCAGTTTCTTGTAACTAAGCCAAAGTATTTGGTAGTTTTTTAGAATTAAGTCTTGTGTAAATTACGGGAACAAAACCAAACTATGCTTAAACCTAGCGCCCGCATTCCTGATTTAATCACACAAACCAAATGTGTGGTTTCTGAACTATTGGCAAATGTCTCGGACAGCTAATGACATATTATTCAAATCATTTGTCCTAAAAATGTTTCCAAGTTTTCTATTCCTCAGTCACCACACCAGTAACTTCATTCCTCCATAGTTGTAATCTTCCCTTAAAAATTCTAACACCATGCACATGTCTATCGTTCCCTAATTAGACTTACAAATTGTGGGGGGGGGGGGGATCTTGTTCAACGTAATCAATTTTAATTGTGCGTCATTGTGTGATACAACCCCAAAAAAAGCACTATGGGATTGTTACACTGGCATGGCATCCTGATCTCAAGTTGGTAAAACTTCTAGAAACATAAACAATGCCAGATAACAAGGGTAAAAATAACAAAGCTAAAATAGGAGATCCAAGTCATAGGGCAAAGATGTGCCATACAATTTTGTGAATCAAAATGTCATTGCATTATGATGACAAACTTCCGTTAAAAAAGATAGTGTTAAATCAGCTATCTCATATTTCCATTTATAAACAGGCGAAAAGTTAGCATTCCATGGTGATCAAATATGGGAAATATCAAAAAGACAAACGATAGGTGGTTCAGTGACCCTTCTAGGGGTACCTTCACAACAACAAAATATGATCTTGCATGTTATAAGAGTGCCAGCTGTCAAAGAGTCTGTCAGATATTAGGGCTGACATTGTACTTGCACGGAGCCATGATTTGATAGAAATAATGCATTGTACTTGCACAGAACCATTAAGTAAACGGTTCTAATTTGCCTTGAATTAATACTTCTATATGTCGGCTGTGATCTCAGACTAAATAGTCCTTTGTACCACGTGCTTCATATCGCAAGATTCTATGATATGGTTTCACTATTTCTCACTAATTCTAATTCATATACTTGATCCAGAAGCCCTCACATATCCAACCATTCTGTTCTTTTAAAGGAAGGATTGTGCAATTCCGTAAAAGCTTGATCTCCTGAAAAGGACACACACACACACACACTCATCTTATTGTTTGATAATAAAAAATCAAGTGCAACCACTGGCTACCTATAGTAAATCAGTCCTAACTAGTGTTCACTGGAAACAGAAAAGACATCTTTAAAGCTCTTGCTATGGAACTTAAGATCAATATTAGTAAATGATAACAGAAGCATTTGTCTTGTTACTTCAAACTGTTTGGTCATTCATTCAAAAAGATCAAACATTAAACTTTATGAATGGATACAGTTTCAGGTTGGGGAGACATAGCGCTGTACTCTTATAATAACAATCCTCATAGACAGGACATGGTGTTTATTCACTCCGTACTTTTCAAAATAAAACCAACTTCAATCTGAAGTCTCAAACCAAACATTTACTTTGGTAGTTAGCTTCTTGGTAACCTTACGGAAACATGCCTTCAAGTTCCAGGCTAATATTCAATTCTCATACTCAGTTCATAGGTGATATCAAACATACTTACTTCAATTGCTTTACGAAGAGATACCTCTTAAGCACCACCGTGATATTTACAGTGGGCAGAGAATGCATTGGAGACACATGCAATATTTTATATGAGTTAAACCGAATTCAGGACAAACTCCAATGATTTTTGTCGACCTAAAGACATACTTCAATGGTTATGGTTCTAAATTTGCACTAAGGCTGCTCTTCAGACCATTAATTCAACAGCGTGAACATGATAGTGATACAAGATTGTACTACACTAATAGGCCAAAGATAAGCCAATGACCACGCAAAATAATTCAAGAACCGTGCCATAAACATTCAACAATAAATACCGTGCTCGTAAAACCTTTACATCATACCTATAATAGCAAAATTCTTCAACCTGACCTCGAATTGACTTGACTCTCTAATTTCAATTCCGCAATGCATTTTCAATTTGAGATCATTGACATAAAGGTAATAAAAATATAGACTATTAAATATCATTTATTCAATAATGAAGCCATCTCAGCTTGCTTCAGCAGACTTCCTAAATCTACAAGGAACACAAATAAAGACCTTTTATAGATTATTAAAAGAGAAGAACAGAATTATCATACCAATCACAAAACCATTGTATTCCATAATTGAGTCATCTGGTCTTGCATTAGCTCGACTTTCAAACTCCATATCGTAGGACATGCCTGAGCATCCACCTTGCTTGACCCCAATTCTTAAGCACAGATCTTCGTTCTTCTCATATCTCATCTTATTTAGATGATTCAATGCCTTATCAGTCACTGAAATTGCCAATGCAACGCTACCAGATGCTGGTGCTGCTGAGACAGTGAAGAATCATGTGTGAGAATTTACATTACAGTCGAATACATGAATTCAAATACCAAATGCCAATTTTGTAAGTTATAATCAAATTTGCCATCAGAATGGGAAAAGTTCCATAAGATTGTTGGACTAAATGCACTGCTGAAATGTAAGTTCCATAAAACATAACACAGGGTTACATCTTAGTGGCAGACAATCAAAATTTCATGAATCAGGATTAAAGTATAGTTTACAGGAAACTTGTTTGAAGCATGATTCCCGAAAAAAAGTGTACCGAACCAGAGGAAACTTTAAGGATTTTGGGGAACATAAGAAACTTTACCTAAGTAATAATCAAGATAGTTTTGCTGTAATTTAAAATCAACAAAAAGAAGTGTAGAAAGATAAGGTATGTCACTGACCCATTGTAGCAGCTATTGCCTGAAATAAGCTTATATAAAGTCTTATCCTAATTTCATGAGTAGAGATCTCTTCTTTTTTTTGCCCGGGGGGGGGGGGGGGGGGGTTATATAACGATTCGGATCTATGTTTGGAAAATAGTCTGATCTATATAAAGGGTCAGATCTTTTGCAATTAAATATTATTTATCTTGAAGAGAATATCGGGTGGAGCAGAGTTACCAAATAATTCCCTAACCCCTACTGTTTCTGTTTTGAAACTTTCATTACCAAATATGAATTTTTTTCTCTTTCGAGATGCTAATTTTATCTTCCCAAAGAACAATCAAGTTTGTTGCTGATAACGGGCACAGGAATTGAATTTTGCATGGTTGTTGATTTCATGTGGCATCTAAGGTGCGTAAACTTTTATTTATGTTCTAATGACTTAGTACAATGTTGAAATTTTAACAGTATGAAATTTCTTTTCATGATGTTACAAGTAAAGTATAAGATTCTATGTATGCATATAAAGTGGAGATTCAAACTATTAGCCATACCATATTTTGATCCGCCCCTAAGATTAGAAGATGTCTATCCCAATCATACCTCGTTCTTAGCAGTGTATTACATTCCCGTCTTAGTTCCACATAAATTGGTGTTCCGTCTTTTAGGTAACCCCTCATGCAGTCCACTGCGCTTTTCAAATAGATTGTGTTTCGAAAATCCTAGAACCCAAGTCCTAAACATTAAATTTCACCAATAATGTAATATAGTTTCTTCTCTTGTTTGAAAAGCCTAGAACAAAGTTTTCAACATTATTCAGCCTAGAATCCAAGTTCTGAACAAGATTTGTAGGGGCGATTTAGTCCACAAGAGAACAAACACCTAGGATTTTTGTTTGTTTGGTTTCCTTCTTGAAGAAAATGTTGTTTTATTAAACTGACATTGGAAAATGTGTGGACCAAACTAGTGTCAGAATATGCGTGTGAAAAGGGAGTTGTATAATTGTATTTAGGTGAAAATATCAGAGCAATGTGGTTTTAATAATGTAAATATGAGAAATAATTATGTCTAAAATATCTATCTTTTCTTCATAGCCTATGATTTCCAGACCCCTGAGCACATACGAACCCTCATCGGTATCTTGAGTGAGCCAACTCAGTTATGCTCAAGTTTGTTCAACAACTTTAGCAAGCATAAATTTCACAAAAGTTAAGGTTATTTAGGAAATAAGGGGGTTGGACGATCCTGGACAAACTATTACTGACCTGGGTCCTAGCTACATGAACTCAGCCCACAAGTTAACGGTTTGCTAACTTTTTCTTTGTATTTCTACTTCCACTTCCAAATTGCAAATGAACTATACAGTAATGATATGGTATATGTAAGATATTATCACAACTTCACAAGCATACTCTAACAATACAACAAATATCAATAAAATGGCATACACCGCTCCCACCATATTAAATCAACTTAAATAGAGAAACAAATACACAGAATTACACAGAAGGATCTGGCACATGGCAACTAATTATGTAAGTTCAAGGTTTGAGACATTTCTTATATTCACTTAAAAGTTAAATTATATGTGAAAAAATCACAAAAATGGCATTGTATGTATTACATCATTAAAAACAACTAAAAAATAATAATAAATCTAAAAACAACCGGTTCATATATCTCTCTAGCTCTACTGCCCTCATCATGCAATTTCTCACATGAACGGGCTAGAACAACTCAGAGGATCTGATAGAAGGACTAATTAATATGCCACGTCCCTATTCATGATAGAAAACTTCCCAAAAGTAGAGCTGAAATTTTTTAATGGACCTATAGAAAGATATCTGACCTTGTCTTCCTATTTAATACAAGAAAACCATTGATAATTTACTGACTAAAACATGATTAAAGAGTACTAGTTAGCAATTGAAGACAAAACTCTATAGGACTATATAATAACATCATTATTTTTTGACTTGGAATGTTAGAAAAGTATGAAACAATGTATAGAAAAAGTATGGTTGATATTGGAATGTTCTGATAAACTAGTGGCAGTACTCTAATAAATAGGATAATAAATGAGTTCTCGTAAAAGAAATTAGAGATAGCTCCTATAATGAGGGAATTGATTGGGCCAGTTTGGGCATGTGCAACGGGGATCTGATAAGTATAGAATCATAGAAAGGATGGATAAAATTGTAGTAAATAAAGATCAAGATCTAGAATTAGTCTGAGAGGACATGGAGGGGCCAATTATAACGATATGTTAATCGTTTCTTTCAAATTGGAAAGAAGGATTTAGGTAGAAACCCAAAAAAGTTGTAAGTCAAAAGGCTTGATGTAGTTGACGACCCACCACACTTGGAGCACATCCTGGTCACCTAGAGCCGCTTTGTGTAGCCTACACCCACACAATGACACAAAGATCTCATCTATGCCATATTATGGTCTCCATCTATTGGCCAACCGACACACACAATAGCTAGAATGGCATCATGGGCTTTGTTATTCATGATGTTTAGGTCAATTAACCGTAACCCATAGTTTTCCTCTAGTTGATGTTAAAATTTCTCTTTTTTTCTATACGTCTTCCAATTTTGTAGAAGAAATTTGACTAGGCCAACTGTCCAAATTAAGTTAGGACTATGGATAACCCCTCTAGTCATAGTGGCATACGGTTGATAGCCGATTGTACGAAAATTTTGACACTATGCATCATAGCCAAACCCTTTTCTTTTCTTTTCTTTTTATTAATATGTGAAAAGCTCACATGACGACAATGTGATGGATTCAATGTTTGTATCGCTAAAATTATTCTCAGGGCTTCATGATTTTAGGGACCGCCGATCTGTTGTTCTATGAATAAAGAAAGAGTTAACAAAATCAAATCTTTTCCTGTTCTACAAATTACACCACGAATAATTTGTGAAATTAGAAATGAAAGGGGTCACCTGAGGCGGCGGCGGCGGCGGAGCATCGGAGGGAAATAGGTTTCCGGCGATTGAGACGAACAGCCGCCGACGATGAGAAGGAGAGAGATGAGGGGGATCGATTACAGGTGGAAATCTTATTCGAATTCAAACGAGAGATGATGAGATTCGAAGCACCTGTTGTCACTGTTGGCGACCCTGAGAGAAGCGCCATCATCACAGCGCAGAGAGAGAGAATCTACTGAAAATTCTAGGATTTCTTGGGGGGAAATTTGATTTTTAAGAAAGGGGTTTGTGTTTCCACAGAATATTTTGAGGTCCTCGCTTGGGGGCGGACAATACAATGGTTGTGAGTGATTTATTACATATCACCCCCCTAAACTTTATATCTTTACACACGTATTGAAGGAAACCCACGTTTTTGGAATAAAAAAAATGAAAAAACAGATGTTTGTCCAATACCATTTCTTCTACCTTTATATACTTTGCTTCTTCGCCGAAATATTCATCCGTTCATCGCTTACATACGGGTCCTAAATCTACTTCATAAAATCAATTTCAATTGAATTTCTTATCGTGAATTTCTTTACTTTTCACATAAGTTAATCAAGAACCCACTTCTATTTGTAATTTTGAGGTCATATAAAGAATTGACTAGAGAGTATCATAGAAAGGAAAGCAGATAAAATTTTATGATGTTATATGGCGGCATAAGCGGCTTGTTAATTCATATGCGTCTACTGACTGGGCGAAAAGTAAAGGGTTTCATGCAATTTAGCCTTTTAGTCGTTTGGGATTTAATGAGGCTAGGTTCTTGCACCGTATATATATCAAGAGATGTGCATATCTATCTATCGGGTAAGGATATGATCAGATGGTGAGATGTGGTTCTTAAAATGATATGGCCAAATCCGACCATCATCTATCAATCAAAATGAAGATCGGTCTCATACATCTTGTTCAACATGTCAATCAACATACGTATACAAAAATTTAGATGATTTAGACACTTCAAAGGTATGGATATCACGGCCGTAAAATGGATGTTTATTGAAGCATCATAAAAGTTGCATATATGCATGACTTACAAGCCTCCAAATCGTCTAATTTTTAAACAACGTACATATTTTGATGTGTAGAATATGATGCAAAAATTCGGTCCTCGATCCAACGGTCGGATTTGACCATCTCACTTTAAAAATCCCATCTCACCTTAAAAATCTCATCTCACCATGAAAATCTTATTTAGAGAAATAATAATGTGTAATCTATCATATTAACCATTCCAATTTAAAATTTAAAATATAAATTAATAAATTTCTCTAAAAGCTAAATTTTCTCTCTGATAAATCTTATTTATTAATTTCAATCTTAAGTTTTTTCATCACTGTATATACAAATTCGCTTCTACTATCCATTGATTATCTTAAAATTTCTTTATGAAAAAATGAGGCGCCCCACGGTCGCTGTAGTGCGACCCAAATGGGCCCGTCCCAATTTAAAATAAGGATCTTGTCTCCCTGCAATACGCTATGGTTAGTAGCAGCCAATATAACCCTTTCTTTATAGGCATGGCATACATAATTTTCTAATTAATTATTACCACATGCTAAGCACGTGTTCAAATAAAATTATGTTTATTTTTTTAATTTGAATTCAAAAAAATCAGAGAAGACTCGGTAGGAATGATTAATTTGTTTTCAAAATAATTCACAATGATTCTATAATTATTTAAGATAAGTAGAAATGATTATATAGTTATAACTGATTTGATAATTGTATTTATTAAATATTTGTCATAGAAAATTCTACATTTAATTTTTTTTATTGCTGATCTGGCCCTATTTGAGGCTGTGTTAGATCATCAAATTGGAATCAACTTAGAGACCCTCAGGTTTTGTGGTTATAATAGTGCAGATATGGATCGGTCAATGTGATGGAAGGACATGCAATTATCTATACTATATTAATGCCAAAGCAGGGGTGTACGGAGCATGTGCAAAAGAAACCTCTCTAATTTTCTGCCATGTCAGCAATGCTGATTATCAAAAATTAGTAATTTTGATTTAAATTAAACTTGAAATAAAAAAATAAAATATGAAGATTTTGGGGTTATTGTTGGTATTCATCTATAACAAACTCTCCACAAGTGAAAGATTTTAGCTTCTCATCATCTTTGTAACTCTTCTCATTTCCATGTTCTCATCTCTCGAACTAATCCTTTAAAAAAAATTCAAATATTTATGATATCAAAATTCAATTGAAATGCTGATAATGTTTTATTTAAGACGATAATGTTACTCATTAAGGATTGTTAAAGTGCGGATTTATCGTGCTGCGGTAAGTTTGAGGGAGTTAATCGTAACTTTTAAGGTTAACAAAGTAGGTTATCAATTTGCCATTAAAGTAAGAAGATTTTGGCTAATTTATTTACTAATTAATCAAATAGCATTGAATCAATAAGGTGCTCTGTAATGGGTATAAATTGTAAGAATAAAGAAGGTTAGATTATCTCTAAATTTAAGAAGATGAAAGATAATGGAAGTCTTAAACCATTCAATAATTTTTACTATTCTTGTACTGTGCCTTCCATCTATTTTCTTCTAGGGGCTTGCTGAGGCAAGAATCACAATGGCATGCGATGAAATGGCCTTAGCGCCAGTCAACAACATCGATAATAACATTGAAAGCGATATGTTTTCACAAAAGAGTACTTCATGATCAGAAGCTACATGTTGTGCTTGTCATCATTTTTATTGCTTTAAACATACGGCGATGGAATGTTTGGATGAATACCCCCAACATTACACATTAACTTTTAGATCAAGGTTGGGCATTTATATATTAATATGTTCAATGCATTACAATAAATACATATTGTGAATTTAAATTTTAAATATTTGAAATTTATAATAAATCAAATATTCCCAACAAGTTGTTTTAACCTGGTATATTGTCCTATCATAATCTACTAGCATTCACAATATTTTGAGCTAAATTAACTTTAGACCTTAAATCTTTTCCGCTATCTAAAATTAGTATAAATAATGTGTAAACATGGTCGTTAAATTTATGCAATGTCAAATTTAAAATACAAATAGATTGGTGATCATATTAAGTAACTTTAGTTGGCCAGTAAACTGTAAAGGTCAATGGGTTTTGTGCAACTTTCATGGTTTTTATTGATATTTTTATTTTTACGTTAAAAAAGGGGTGAGAAAGGTGGAGAGAGAGAGAGAGAGGGGGGGGGGGGGGAGGGGAGAGAGAAGGGTGAAATCGTTGAAAGCCTGAGGAAATTTTATCATTTTTTTAAATTTTCAATTAGGAAAAATCAAGAAAAAGACGCATGAAATCATTATATTTAGATAGTCATATATAAAGATAAGTAAATTTTTGGGATGACATATATTCGTGTTGCCTTATTCATAATCTAAATCTTCTTGTGCTTTATTAATGGAAAGTTCACTAATGACAGCCAAGTTCAATAATAAAGTTCACTAATGACAGACAAGTTCAATAATATTTAATTTTTGCATATAAAAGGTAAGTTTTTTCAACAGTTGATGGATGGTCAGATTACATAAGCATCTTCTTCATTATTTTTTTGACTATTCAGATTCGATAGGAATTATTCTGAATTCCGAATTCGACCTACCATTGAGGGACCAGCTCTTATACCAGTATGCCACGCCCCATCCCTAACACAGAAGGTATTGTCCGCTCTGGCCGACACTGCACGGTTTTATCCTTCGGAGCGAATCGGACCCGATCAGGGGGCCACTTCCCAGAAGGTCACCCATCCCAGAATTTCCGTGGCTCGAGCATGCTTAACTATGCAGTTCTCAATCTCCTGTAGTGCCGGTTCATTTAAAAGGCATCTCTGCATTGAGGAGTGATATCATTCCATTTATAATACATATATACCGTCTTTCAGAATGTATTCCGAAAATTCCCCATTGTTTTACAATGGGTCCCACAGACTCAAGAAGCGGCTCCCGCCCTTTGGCGTGTCACTTTATTCCGTGAGCAATGACCGGTGTCTCAAATCAGGTATCTATAGAAGTTACTGCTCTGGACTACAGTCTATAGTAGCAATTCTATCCCATTATCATTAGCGTAACATGTTGATATTTGGTAACTAATTACAGAGGGATGTAGATTATTCCGTTGGTTTCGATACGAGCCATGGAACGTCACGATTCGATCTATACATAATTAACTATGAATTTTACGGGACAACATGATGGTAAATTTCAGATTTCGTATCGGTTATCGGGGACGTCATTTCTTGTGTGAAACAACGTTATTTTGCATTCAAATTTCTATCCGATATTCATAAACCATAAAGGGATTTATCGATCACAGGTTCCACTATTTTTATTTAGGTTTTGATTTAGGGTTCACATCGAACGCTCTTGCATTATGTACATGTCACGATTGAAACATTGGTTTTACCCAATTAATTAAAGTGTGGTTTAATCACTACAAGTTCTACACGATATTAGAAATGAAATATTAAACTTGAATGTGTTCCACTCAATATGATCAAATAACGATGGTCGTATATTAGGATGTAACGATAATTATGATGTATGTATGTGTGTGTATAAAACTATAAATTCAACAAACTAATATCTTATAGCATGTAAAACAAGTGAGAGGTTCACTTGCCTAGGGTCACTGAATTGGAAGCGACACGGACGCAGAGATCGTTTCGACACATAAGACGGCTACGAACGCTGCGGAATCGGGCACGGCTCGATGCGAGGCTCAAACGCGATACGAGCTGTAACGGATGTGTGCGGTGTTGCGACGACGATCGCGTTGACGACCATGATGGCTACAGAGACCGAGGCCATGGCTCTGACGACGGCGATAAGAACAGCGGGGATCGCGACAAATGTAAGTGTTCGATGAAATGCTTGAAGGGTTCAGCTGGACTTTGTATTCGGCTAGACGCAGTGCAGGGCACGGCAGTAGGCACGATGGCCTGGCCATGGACTAGCGGCGGCAAGGTGGTCCAGCGGTTTGGCGGTGGCGGCTCAACGGCGATGGTGAGGGGTTGCTCGGCCCTTGTTGATTGTTGTTGTTGATGGAGGCGATGGCATGTGCAGTGGCGGCTGGAGCGGTGGGGCTCAGGGTCGTCGGAGCTTGGAGGTTGGCGGTCGAAGGTGGAGGTTGTAGGCGAGGATGGATCCGGTGGCGATAGGGGCGCCAGCGGTGGCGATGTGCAGTGAGGGGAGTGAAAGTGTGAGGGGGAGAGAGAATGTGTTAGAGAGAGAGAAAGAGATAGCAAGAGAGATAGAGATAGAGAGAGGTTGTTAGAGATGAGGGGATGTGAGCGCTGGGATCTCGGAGAGTAGTTGGGAGAGAGCTCGGTCATGGGTTGAGCGGGTCTTGAGGAGAGCCGTTGGGATCGAACGAAGAAGGAGAAGGTTTGTGGGTTTCAAAAAAAGAAACAGATAAGAAGAAAGGAGGGAAAAGAAGAAAATAAGAAGAAAGAGCAGCGGGTAGGTGTTGGGCTAAAGGCCTGGGCTTAGGCAAAAAAAAAAAGAAATAAGGGGGGAGAGGGCTACCGTGGGTTTAGGGTTAGTGTTTTCATAGAATTAGAGAAAAAGAGTTTGGGTTTTGGTTTAGGAATAATAAGGAAAAATATAGGAAAAATATTTATTCAAAAACATGGATTAGGTACAACTGAAACTGGTTATTACATCATACTCACTTTAAAGAAAATTCCGTCCTCGAAATTTAAAGAACGAAAACAAAGAAAACAATGAAACATAAAAGCTACTCAAAAGATGGGGAAGCCATTGACGGATCTCCTCCTTGCAGCTCTTTCCTCTGAGGGCAACTTTTGACACGATATTCGCCGGATTCACAAATCAAACATTGTCTTTTGGCCTGGCGACAGTCCCACTGAGGGTGCCCCGGCCTCTTGCAATAACCGCAGATTTGAGTTCTCCGCTGCTTCTTCTGCTGTCACGCCCCGCTTCCTACTAGACGGAAACGGTAACGTGGAAAACCCGCAACGTATTTGTTATAAGAATACGTTAAACGTAATTAATCAATATAACAATGTGCAAGAAAGACAAGAGTTATAAAATGAAACAGTAACTTTATTTACATTCAGATTTACATACAACTTTTTATAATAAAAAATACAATGATAAAGCAAATGCCTAAATAATGGCATATTAGAAGTAAATACAAGCAGGAGCTAATAGTCAGGCTGAGTAGCGCACTGGTCCAAGTCCTCCTGGCTCGGCTCTATACCCTCAGAGTCCGGTCCTCCTGACAAACATTCTAAAGAAAAGAAATATAGAGGAATGTCGTCAGTGAACTAGCGCTCGGTAAGTCCCCGAAAGAAATAAGTAATGATGAATGGAAGTGAATAGGAATCAAATGAATATGAACATGCAAGGTTATATATAAGAGTATCTAAGCATGTTTATTTATATGTATAAAATAGTTATTCTAACGTGGTTGTTTGCAGTTTGATAAGTAAGGTATTCATGTATATGAGAGGAGTCCATCTTACCCCGTGTACTATGGTAACATGTAGTACAAGGTCCCGTCATAACCCACGGGACAACGGCACGTGAATTCATGTAGGTGTCTTTTAAGTGACCTCTCGTGCCACGATATACGTTCCGTACCAATCTACCCTTTTATCCCCGCGTATTGTATAGTTCAAGTTTATAGGTTTTGGCCGAATCCATGAACATAACAAATGTATATGTTCATGTTCAAGATGTAATCATGTATTCAGGTATTCATGTCAAGTTATATCTATGGTTCGGTCAAGTCAAGTCAAGTATTCGAGTTCCAGTTTGATATATGAATTCAAGTGTTTAGGTTCATGATCAAGTATTCAAGTTTGTGTTTGATTTTGGATTCTGGTTTGAGTTTGGATTCAGGTTGGAGTCAGTATCTTATAAAAGGATTTAACTCTTAAATTTCTTAAGTTCGGGAGTAATCGAACAACTGCTGCACATGGACGACATGATCTGTGTCTTTTTCCAAGACAATTGTCATTTGATAACTCCGTTAATTTGTCTAACCTGATTGGCAAGCACTCATTTTCTCCGGCTCCCTAGGGCTCAAGAGAAATGATGCCACTTAAACCTATATTAATTTAGAGTCCTTAATATTTATTATTGTTGTTTATATTGTATTTATATTGTTTGCATTTCTTGAGGGGGTTTTATGAAAAATACTTTAATATTGGTTAAAAATAAACCTCGAGTGTGATTTATGTTATTTAGAGTTTTTATGAATATGTATTTTAATTTTAGTGGTATTTTAGTGATAAAACCTAGATTTTTAAAAGTTTATGGGATTTGTATGAAAACTATACTTTTGGAAATTTGTGGTATTTTTGTGTAACTTTAATTTTTCATTTTAATAATATATTCTTCAAAAATCAGTTTTCATAGAAAAATACGGATTTATGATTTATGAAAATTTTCAAATGATTAATTTGTTAAAAAAGTCGTATTTTCATTTCCTTTCGAGACCGAATTCTCCGTGAGGAGTTCTGTATCTCACTCTACTATCCCAAAGACGTGCGATAACCCGCACCATCCGCAGATGGGTTCTCCTAAAAGATTTTTAGAGACGCAATTGCAAATAATTTTTAAAAAATAATGATTAAAAACATATTTTTATAAAGTGGGGGTATTTTATTGAAAATTGTTTCATTTAGGTGAAAATTTCTAACCAAATATCATGTTATGAATCAAAAGTGTGCGTGTGAGGTAGATCGTTACCCCGTGAATATTCTAGATCTATGTATGAATAATTATCGAACAAAGGGTTATACTTAAAGTTTATGGTATTTTGATGAAATTTCGTTGTATGATGTATTTAGCCCAAAATTATGAACAACTCAAAAATAATTTGGATGAAATATGATGATGTGATGCTCAGAAGAGTTAGGGTGGAAATTTTGACATAATAAAAGTGCCAAAAACTTATTAAAAGAAGTTTTACCTAATCTAACTCTATTTTAGTCGAATAGTTTTAGAGATTGGTTTGAGATGAAAAGAAAGAGAGAGAAAGAGACTTACGATTTTAGAGTGTCAAAAAAAGAGTAAAAAAGAGAGAGAAGTTTTCGTGGCATCGCGGCAGCTCCGGGAACAACTCTGATCTTCAACAAAAAGAACTTGGTTGCTAACTTCACTTGACTCCACTTGCACTTAGAAAATTTTGGGAGAATTTTGATAGAGATTTTTCAGAATGGGGAGAGCTAGGTGATGAGATGTATTTATAGTGTAGGGATGAGGGTGTGTGAGTTCAAGAATTAAAATTAACATGAATTAAAATAGAATAATGGTGAAATGAAAGGTCTTTGAATGAATGCAGAGTAATCAAACAATACAGGGGAGTAGTGGGGAGTCAAAGGGACGCACGGGATTCTCCGTGTATTGCACGTGCAACTCTTGGGCTTCCGAAAAGTTAAAAAGAAAAATATAAAAAAATTAATTGGGACTGATGGGATTCAAACACACAGGTTATGTCACAGCAGTGTAGAGGCTTTACCAGTGAGCTACAAGTTGCTTCTTATTTTTATTGAACAAAAATAACTTATAACTTCTGATCAGGTTGAAATACCCTTTCTATATATTTGAATAAATTACATTTGTACAGGGATTTCAGAGGCGTTACATCAGCTGAGGAACAAACGGACGCTTCATTTGCACACCTCATCTTTTTCTAACAGGGATTCTCTCACGATCGGGGGCTCCTCCTGGTGCTCGAACTAGTTGCCTCCTTAACCCCTCAGCTAAAAGATCATTCGTTGTCTCCTGGGCTTCTATCAAGTCTTACAATATACCCAAGATCTCGAGGGTCTGACTTTGGGGAGCGGAGGTGTAAGAAGAGCCGTGGGAAGCTATGGTCCTGAAACAACAAATTTTCAGACGACATAAGATATAAGGATCAAAATAAGATATAGAATTGACAAACAAAATAATAATATGTGGTGACGTGAAACTCAATCGAGCGGAAATCAAATGTAGAACTCCAAGTTACTCAAGCAGAGTGTTGCCTTGTAACTATACTGCAGTTCATAGTTACAACTACATAACTCTACTAAGTCACCCAAAATTCTAGCGGATAGAGTCAAAAATGTAGCATAGCACACTATAGGAGTCCCAGTCAAAGATAATAAGTTTACAACCTAGACCGAATGGGCGACTTAAATTGTCAAGTCCCAGTCGAAAACTGTAATCTCATTCTAAACCTGGTGCTCTGATACTAACAAAACCATGTCATGCTCCTCTTCCTAAAATACGGAATACGAGAGTGAATAGGTCAGCTATGCTCATACGGTCAAGAAATAATCTTGCCGTAGTCACACTTCGGTTTCTAGTAGTACATGGTGAGTAGTGAACACATCACAAGTAATGAGAATCATAATCACTAAATTTATCGCATTTAAACGAATCAGAGTGCAACATATACAAGCAAAAGAAATAACTTACTAGATAGTGATAAAGGAAATATAGCTCTGACGTCGCTGATCTAAATCTTCACAATATCCTCGAAGAGGGTAGGTCCTGATCTGGGCTAAGTCCACTTTCCACTCTAAATATGCATACTCATACCGTCAGGACGACACAATATAGCGGTATATAATATATGCAATAATAATAAACATGAAGTATCATGCATAAGGTGATGCCGTGGGCATGAAATAACATGTACAAATAAACAGTAATGCATGTGTATCAAATCAACAATCAATGCAATGTCCATGTCACTAAACCTATTGTCAATCCGAGTGTGAGCGTCAACCACTGCAGGAGTATTTCCAACCCAAGGGAAAGCTCCAGGGGTAAGGAATCACGGGCTTAAATCACGATCGGTAACAATATCACGAAATCATGAAATATATCGTTCCAGCTCGATATCACAGCAACATATAATCACTAAATATACCGGTAAAGGGACTAATGAGATTCCGTTGATTGAACTCACACTAAAACTACCCCACACCCCGCGGTCTACATCAAGCACCAACCATAAATCTAAATATTAGTCGCTCCATGATAAGCCTACACGAGAATTAGAGACAGGTACTCCATCAAGCATGTCTCGACTGGTATCCAATATAAGTGGACAGTTCTCGACGTCTTACCTATGGTACTAATATAAGTGCTTTCATAGCCGTCCTATACCAGTTATAGTTATACTTATATTTATCCCACAGACGTCGACAATGCAATAACTAAATGGTTCCGCTGATTGTGTACAAGTACGTATCACTTCCACCATTCAATCATGCTTTTACACTAATGTACTTGCCACAATCTAATCACTAACACTTATCACTCGGTAATATAAAAACGATCACTAGGGTATCAAGGTAGGTGGTCACTAATCAATAAAAGCAAAGTGATCAAATGATATGATAGGAATGCAGTAAATACAATTCGATTAAATAAGGGCGGCCGGTGTCATGCAGTTTAAAAAATTCATAATAAATTATATGTGCAAAATCAGACAATACAATATAAAAGGAATATGAAGTATACTTGATTATCTAAGCAGTAAAATTGGTTTCATATCAGTAGGCATTCTGTTTTACGAGTTATCTTCATTTTAAAACAGGTATGTGCCAGTTTCAGAACTGGAAGTTCAATTTCAAGTGTTGTTTTCTATAGTTAATGATCAGATTCATGGAGCGCTATAGTTTAATAGAATCTATCCCTATCAATTATGTTTCTAAAGAAATAGACGGATCAATAATAGTCTCTGTATACGGAGAGATATGTTCAGTTTAATGTCAATATGTATAAACTGTCACTGCAAAAAACTACAGGACATGTCGACGATCTAAAATACTTTTAAAATAGCAAATAGTACTTAAATTAAATAAAACTAACACCATTTGATAGCTAACTTAATTATATACGCAACTATATAGGGCTCCGTGTATTTTCAGATGCGTATAGGGATGTATAGGTGTCTTAAATCAGGCATCGATAGAAGTTACTGCTCTGGACTGCAGTCCAGAGCTGTATTTCTATTCCATTATCATTAGCATAACATGTTGATATCTAGTAAATAATTATAAAAGGATATAGATTTTTGTGTTGGCTTCGATACGAGACCTGTAACGCCACGATTCGATTTATACATAATTAACTATGAATTTTACGGGACAACATGATGATAAATTCCAGATTTTGTATCGGTAATCGGGGACGTTATTTCTTGTGTAAAACAATGTTATTTTGCATTCAAATTTATAAAAAATATTCATAAACCGTTAAGGGATTTATTGATCACAAGTTCCGTTATTTTTTATTTAGGTTTTGGTTTAGGGTTCGTTTCGAACACTCTTGCATTATGTATATGTCATGATTGAAATATCGGGTTTACCCAATTAATTAAAATGTGGTTTAATCATTACAAGTTCTAAACGGTATTAAAAAGGTAATATTAAACCCGAATGTGTTCCACTCAATATGATCAAATAACGACGGTCGTACATTAGGATGTAACGATAATTACGGTGTAAATATATATCTGTATAACTGTAAATTTGACAAACTAATATTTTATAGCATGTAAAGCAAGTGAGGGGTTCACTAGCCTAGGATCGCTGAATTGAAAGCGACATGGACGCGGAGAACGCCTCGATACACGAGATGGTTACGAATGTTGCGAAATCGGGTTTCACGCTCCGCTTCCCAAAAATGAGAAACGAGAGTGACAAGCCTGCAACATATTCATATTGAGAAGTTCTCTTTCTCGACATGAATACGCTAAGAGTCTATATAAACAGTAAGGGAAATTATAGTATAAAAAATTTAAACTTATAAAATATCCAACAATATTTATAATAGTCCCAAAATCGATAACTGAACACAATTCGAAAATTTAAGAAGCTAGGAATACAAGATAGCTTTGAACAAAAGACCTGCTTACAGAAAAGCAAAACTAGAGCTCGGCCTGACTTGAAAGATATTGACTGTTCTCGGTTGTTACCACCTCGTACATAGCCTCGTCACTTGTCCCAAAGTCCTCTGACGACATTGCCAAGAAAAGAAAACATGAAAATGGGCATGCCGTCAGCGAATTAAAGTTCGGTAAGTCCCAATTTTATTAGAAAACAATATTTTTCTATATTACCAATATTTACAATTAAACATGATGTTTTGGCTACAATTAATTTAGTTATTGATGTTTATAATCTAATAGGTTTAATACATGGTTTTAATCAGTTGGAATAAATATAACATAATAATAATGTTTCCTTAATTTATAGAAAATAGAAATAATAAAGTTTTTTAATTTAGCAATAACAATATATATAGGGTTGCTATTAACATCATCAAAAGATAAGATACAAAAATTCATGATTATAAAAATATATAAGGTATATGTTATTTTAGAATTATTTGATAATAAATTAGTTTAGTAAAATATCATGTCATACTAATAAGAATGTAGTATAGAATAATTTTTGGTATACTAGTTAAATTATGGTGTATTAATATAATCATTTAAACGATATTTGACACGAAACATGGTATATATATTAATATGCATGAGAATAACTGTGTAGTAAACTGTAATATGCATGTCAAATAAGTAACACGTATTAATCAGTGCAAGGTAATTAGAGTATCACGACATTCGGTATTTCAGTGCTATTTACTATAAGAATAAGAATAAGTATAAATAAAAGTATAAATATAAGTATAACCATAAGCATAAGCATGGGTACAAGTATAAATATAAGCTCGATTGTGGGAGTTTTATTATGTAACCAGGATATTCCTTAATGCCACGGAACAATAGTAACACGAGATTCACGAGATTCAAGATATATACATATATAATACAATGTACCGTTTTTTTCCGGTACCATGAGAAACAAGATATGATCCTCCGTTACATATAAATACCCCTATTTTCGAGCTACACCATCTCCATGATATATATATTTATATAGTATATATATATCCAATAAATAGTGTACATGTCATGTTCATGAGATTCACGAGATTCAAGATATTCATTAGATTCACGATATGCACGATATTCATGATATTCAAGATATTCAAGTGGTTCATATCAGGTTTAGGTCAAGATAGTATAATCTACCGCAAGAGTATTCACAGATCCAAGACTATCATTCAGGGGCCAGGAAACACCGTCCCATTCATGAGTTGCTCATGGGACTCCTGATAATACATGTCAAGTCCTATATACAATTCCAAGTCTCCATATATGTAACAAGTATGAAATAGCAGTTCATCTTAAGACCAGAAACCAAGCACAAGTTCGCATGCAGAAATCAATAGTTTTGGTTTATAATTTGGGAATCTTACACAATAAATAAGTTGTATTTCAGTGAGTCGTGTAAATAACATGACTGAGTTTGTCTCGATGGGGTTCCTGGTGAGAGAGTTACTGAAGTTTTCGTAACACTGCGCAGAGCAGGCCAATGCAGATTTCAGAATACGTATACTGATAGTATTTTATATTTTTGGTAGGTTTTAGTCAAGAATCTGGTTTTATATATTAGACAAAAAATTTAGCGTCTGCGAGTCATGAACGATTCATAATAAGAAAATCCCAATTTCGATAAATGAGTAGAGAGCTATGCCTATTTAAGTACAACCGCGCAGATAGTTTCCGGTGCAGTCCAGATTTGTCACGTTTTGTTAGACCCAGATTTTCACGAAGTTTTATTAGATTGCAGGTAAATTAGCCTAGGAAGAATATGTAACTATCTCTATGTAGATATTCCAAAAACTTGAGTTTGCTCAATTTGGAGTCCAAAATTAATTATTACGGCTATTTGAATTCAGGGGTCAAATAATTTCAGCATGTAAATAAAGACGGATTTTAAAACCTAAGAAAAACGTCAGCATACGAATATACAAGTAATTAATTATGAAACATGATAATAATAATATGCTATAATTAAATATCATTATAAAATCAAAACAATCCATAAGTATCTAATGAAGTATGTGACACTACCTGATAGACAAAACTACTAAGCTAACTGTTACTAAAACAACAAGTCATTTACTTGAATGAATGAATATGATTTTACAACACAATGATCACTTCACATGATGATCAATCTTACCAACTCAACATATTAAGAGAAACAATGTGTATAAAACTGTTCTATTTAATGAAGTAAAACGTGTGATACGATTCCTATTCTTAAATGATACAAAGTATAGTTTATTATATATAACATAACAGAAATGAAATTGTAAAACTAATATGATATATATGAATCCTATAAACCTATATAAAATATTAAATTATCAACATTACTAAGTAATAAATATATGCACATGAATGCCCACTATTATTATATCACTCTTAACTAATTTAAAATTCTGCAACCATAATTTTCTTATGTGATAAATGATTTTAATATTAAAATTTGCTACAAAATAATTAAAACAAAAAGGGAAGTGAGGAACATACAACCAAGGAAGTGAGAAATTTACAACCAAAGAAGTGAAAAGATCTTCATTAGAGATTGGAATTAAGGTCGTCTCGATTTGATTGAGACGGTGGTACATGTTGGCGAGATTCTATCATCAATGTCTTTCCATGCATGTATTAGAATTCCTACTTCTTGATGTATTTACAGTAGGATGAAGAGGCCGGAGCAAAGTGAAGATTTTGGATTAGAGAAGACGGATCCAAAGAAAAGATAGTATTAGGATTTGGGGAGATTAAGGTTTATATGTTGAAATAAGAATTATACATCTAGAAATCAAGGGTCAGGTGTCGGGACCCGGTTCTTGCTCACGGAGCAGAGTGCCACACGGAACAAAGTGCCATACCAAGTGTCGTGTTAAGTGGGCGGGGGCCACCTCTTGAGTCCGTGGGACCCATTGTAGAACAATGGGGACTTTTCGGAATACATTCCGAAAGGGGTAGATCTGTACTATAAATGGAATGATACCACTCTTCAATACAGATGTGCCTTTTAAGTGAATCGGCACTACAGGAGCTTGAGAACTCCGTAGTTAAGCGTGCTCGAGCCAGGGAAGTTCTGGGATGAGTGACCTCCTGGGAAGTGGCCCCTGGTCGGGTCCGGTTCGCCCCGAAGGACAAAGCCGTGCGGTTTCGGCCAGAGCGGACAATACTCTCTGTATTGGGGGGTAGGGCATGACAGAATGGTATCAGAGCCGGTCCCTCAATAGTAGGTCTATGGTTCGAGGACGAACCGTTGTTCAAAAGTTGGGAGAATGTCGGGACCCGGTTCTTGTTCACGGAGCAAAGTGCCACACGGAACAAAGTGCCACGCCAAGTGTCGTGTTAAGTGGGCGGGGCCATCTCTTGAGTTCGTGGGACCCACTGTAGAACAATGGGGACTCTTCGGAATACATTCCGAAAGGGGGCAGATCTATACTATAAATGGAATGATACCACTCTTCAATACAGAGGCGCCTTTTAAGTGAATCGGCACTACAGGAGCTTGAGAACTCCGTAGTTAAGCGTGCTCGAGCCAGGGAAGTTCTGGGATGGGTGACCTCCTGGGAAGTGGCCCCTGGTCGGGTCCGGTTCGCCCCGAAGGACAAAACCTTGCCTCTTCGGCCAGAGCGGATAATACTCTCTGTATTGGGGGGTGGGGCGTGACATTAGGATAGCACAAGAGTAGCTCCAACGGCTTATAAGGAGTTAGACAAATAAAAAAAATTAAATTAAAGACAAATAAAATCTTTTACTTTATTTGTTAAAAACAAATAAAAATATAATAAAATAAAAACAAATAAAATATTTTTAAGTATAGTTTAAACACATTTTAAACTATTATAAGATCTAATAAAATCTTTTCTTCAAACATTAATAAAAATTTACATTGAAAGAAAATTCTAGAAAATTTTAAAATATTATTTTCTTTTAAATTCGGAATTAATTTAAATATATTTTTCTTCTTCTTAAAAAAATTATTTAAAATATATTTACAAACTAGAAAAATATCGAAAAATCACATAAAATTCTAATTTATTTATTTCCTCACTTTGTAACAATTTTTCTCAGAAATAATTCTTTTTATAAATATTCCTTTTCAAATAAACTGTAGAAAATTATTTCAAAATATTTTTTTAAATCTCTCTGTTCATTTAAAAATTATGCCAACCATTTAAAAATGCATGAGATCTCTTTGCATGATTTTTCATTCAAAAATAGCTATAGAATATTTCAAACATAAGGAATCAAACTCACAACTTATGAGATGGCAATGCAAGCCGGTAATCAGTAGGGACTATTAATTACCTTACACTTAAATTACAAGAATATTAACTTTTACCTATTTGATTCAAATAAAAAATTTTACTAACGAAAAGAATTTTAAAAAGAAAGAATACAAAATTTGCGGCTGTTACAATCTATCCTCCTTGAAAAGAATTTTAAAAAGAAAGAATACAAAATTTGCGGTTGTTACAAATTTTGTCCTCGAAATTCAGAAGGAAGATGTTGTACAAAGAAAAGGGTTAGGATAACTCCATTACAGATTGTCAATAGATACACCAATAAATTCGAAGAGGCAAAACCGAAAAGAATATAATATTAAGAGATACCTTCGATTCAAAAAAGTTGAAAGTCGAGGCAAGACTTTTAGGATGGTAGGTTCAAAGACGTAAACAATGGAACCCATCGGGAGTCAAAGAATCAAGAAGGAATCACACAAGTTACAAGAACGGATCAAGACGGAGTTAAAAGACTCAAACTTAAGTTTCCTCCGTATTGAGATGTTATCGCCATGGAGAGTAAAAGAAAAATTTAGATAGATTTGGAAAGAAATTATTAAAAGTGTACTATAAACGGTAAGATCCAAATATCAACTTCAATTCTCGAAGAAGAACGCGAGATGAACCGGGATATTGAATACTACTCTCTTTTGATGGCGGTATGGTACCATAGGAAGTGCTACTACAACTCGGAAGTCATGTAAACATTTCAAAAACTGAAAACGAGCAGGATTTTAGGAATTAAGAATTCTAGGAGAGATCTTCAAGAAAGTCTAACTAAGGAATCGAGATGGGTTCAATGAACGAGAATTAAGAAACAAAAATAAATCACGAAGGTAATAGATTAGCTCAAATTGAGATGAAGATAGCGTAGGAAGTATTCAGCCATTCGATGCCTACTGATTCCGATAGGGAGTAATCGGCGCTGGACTAGGTAACTTACAACGTCATCGCGTACGTGTTCCATCAACTGACGATCCAACAGATAAGAGGTGATAGTTAGCATAGAATGTATTTGAAATGGGTTTAAAAGAACCAATAGTCATGAATCAAAGAGATAAGAAGTTGCCGGTTGGGAATTTAAGAAAATCAAGCAAATTATAAGAAGGATGGAGACGGAGATCTGGAGCTCGTGCTTTTATTCCCTTTTCGTCGATACATGAAAAAGATTCAAGAGTGAAGGGTTCGAAAAAGATTCAAGAGTGAAGGGTTCAAGAAAGATTCATAGTGCATTCGTCATAAATAGGGATTCAAGAAATCAAGTAAACATCAGTACCGATTGTAAAGAGAATTAAGATGGTGACCCAAGGATTGTATTCCCCTTTCTCTTTACGTCAAGATATGGTTGTCAAAGAATCAAGAGAATATTCAAGTGATCACTAAGATTCAAGAAAGAAATCTTAGTGCAGTTCTTACAACCTACCCTCCTTAAAAGAATTTCGTCCCCGAAATTCTCTTAATAAATATATTGTGACAGGGTAAGAAAAAAATGGTGTCGTGCAAGTTGTCTTCACGCTCCCGATTGTCACTCCATCATTGATGCTATGTCCAAGAACTACCATAAGAACTAACATAAAACGCTAAGAATTGAGAAGAAAAGAGTAATGACAGATTGAAGGAAATATGTTGGAAAATATGCGCTGATGTTAAGGATTTGAAATACAAGAAAAGGATCAAGTATAAGAATCAACAAGAGTAATGAATGTTGTTAGAACTTTAAATTCTTGTATTATCTGCTTTCAACGGTCATGCAGAACTGACGGGCCACCAATAAAACTTGTCACGTCCCGCTTCCCAAAAATGAGAAATGATAGCGACAAGCCCACAACGTATTCATATCGAGAAGCACCATTTCTCGACATGAATACGCCAAGCGTCTATATAAACAGTAAAGGAAATTATAGTATAAGAATTTTAAATTTATAAAATATCAAACAATATTTATAATAGTCCCAAAATCGATAATTGAACACAATTCGAAAATTCAAGAAATTAGGAATGAAAGATAGTTTTGAACAAAAAACCTGCTTACTGAAAAGAAAAATTAGAGCTCGGCCTGACTTGAAAGATATTGACTGTCCTCGGCTGGTACCACCTTTTACCTAGCCTCATCACCTGTCCCAAAGTTGTCTGACGACATTCCCAAGAAAAGAAAACATAAAAACAGGAATGCCGTCAGTGAATTAAAATTCGGTAAGTCCCTATTTTATTAGAAAACAATATTTTTATATATTAACAATATTTACAATGAAATATGATATTTTGGCTACAATTAATTTAGTTATTAATGTTTATAATCTAATAGGTTTAATATATGGTTTCAATCAGTTGGAACAAATGTAACATAATAATAATATTTGCTTATTTTATAAAAAATAGTGATAATAAAGTTTTGTAATTTAGGAATAACAATATATATATGGTTGCTATTAACATCATCAAAAGGTAAAAATGTACAAAGATTCAAGATTATAAAAATATATAAGGTAAATGTTATTTTAGAATTATTTGATAATAAATTAGCTTAGTAAAGTATCATGTCATACTAACAAGAATGTTGTATAGAATAATTTTTGGTATACTAGTTAAATTATGGTGTATTAATATAATCATTTAAACGATATTTGACACGAAACATGGTATACATATTAATAGGCATGAGAATAACTGTGTATAGTAAACTGTAATATGCATGTCAAATAAGTAACACGTATTAATCAGTGCAAGATAACTAGAGTATCACGACATTTGGTATTTCAGTGCTATTTACTATAAGAATAAGAATAAGTATAAGAACATGTATAAATATAAGCATAACCATATGCATAAGCATGGGTACAAGTATAAATATAACCTCGATTGTGGGAGTTTTATTATGTAACCAGGATATTTCGTAATTCCACGGAACAACAGTAACACGAGATTCACGAGATTCAAGATATATACATATATAATACAATGTACCATTTTTTTTCGGGTACCACGAGAAAAAAGATATGATCCTCCGTTACACATAAATACCACTATTTTCGAGCTACACCATCCCAATGATATATATATTTATATAGTATATATATCCAATAAATAGTGTACATGTCATGTTCATGAGATTCACGAGATTCAAGATATTCATTAGATTCACGATATGCTTGATATTCATGATATTCAAGATATTCAAGTGGTTCATATTAGGTTTAGGTCAAGATAGCATAATCTACCGTAAGAGTATTCACAGATCCAAGGCTATCATTCAGTAGCTAAGAAATACGGTCCTATTCATGAGTTGCTCATGGAACTCCTGATAATACATGTCAAGTCCTATATACAATTCCAAGTCTCCATATATGTAACAAGTATGAAATAGTAGTTCATCTTAAGACCAGAAACCAAGCACAAGTTCGCATGCAGAAATCAATAGTTTTGGTTTATAATTTGGGGATATTAAATAAAAATAATTTGTAGTTCAGTGAGTCGTGTAAATAACGTGACTGAGTTTGTCTCGATGGGGTTCCTGGTGAGAGAATTACTGAAGTTTTCGTAACACTGCTCAGAGCAGGCCAATGTACATTTCAGAATACGTACACTGATAGTATTTTATATTTTTGGTAGGTTTTAGTCAAGAATCTGGTTTTCTCTATTAGACAGAAAATTTAGCGTCTACGAGTCATGAATGATTCGTAACAAGAAAATCCCAATTTCGATAAATGAGTAGGGAGTTATGCTTATTTTAGTACAACCGCGCAGATAGTTTCTGGTGCAGTCTAGATTCGTCACGTTTTGTTAGACCCAGATTTTCATGAAGTTTTATTAGATTGCAGGTAAATTAGCCTAGGAAGAATATGTAAATTTCTCTCTGTAAATATTCCAGAAATTTGAGTTTGCTCAATTTGGAGTCCAAAATTAATTATTACGACTATTTGAATTCAGGGGTCAAATAATTTCAGCATGTAAATAAAGACGGATTTTGAAACCTATGAAAAACGTCAACATACGAATATACAAGTAATTAATCATGAAACATGATAATAATATGCTATAATTAAATATCATTATAAAACCAAAACAATCCATAAATATCTAATGAAGTATGTGACACTACCTGATAGACAAAACTACTAAGCTAACTGTTACTAAAACACCAAGTCATTTATTTGAATGAATGAATACGATTTTACAACACAATGACCACTTCACATGATGACCAATCTTACGGACTCAACCTATTAAGAGAAACAATGTGTATAAAACTGTTCTATTTAATGACGTAAAATGTGCGATACGATTCCTATTCTTAAATGATACAAAGTATAGTTTATTATGTATAACATAACAGAAATGAAATTGTAAAACTAATATGATATATATGAATCCTATAAACCTATATAACATATTAAATTATCAACATTGCTAAGTAATAAATATATGCACATGAATGCCCACTATTATTATTATATCACTCTTAACTAATTTAAAATTCTGTAACCATAATTTTCTTATGTGATAAATGATTTTAATATTAAAATTTGCTACAAAATAAGTAAAACAAAAAGGGAAGTGAGGAACTTACAACCAAGGAAGTGAGGAACTTACAACCAAGAGAGTGAAAAGATCTTCATTAGAGATTGGAATCCAGATTGTCTCGATTTGATTGAGACGGTGGCACATGTTGGCGAGATTCCATCATCAATGTCTTTCCATGCGTGTATTAAAATTCCTATTACTTGATGTATTTACAGTAGGGGCAAGAGGCCGGAACAAAGTGAAGATTTTGGATTAGAGAAGACGGATTCAAAGAAAAGATAGTATTAGGGTTTGGGGAGATGAAGGTTTATATGTTGAAATAAGGATTAGACATCTAGAAATCAAGGATTAGGATAGCACAAGAGTAGCTCCAACGGCTTATAAGGAGTTAGACAAATAAAAAAATTTAAATTAAAGACAAATAAAATCTTTTACTTTATTTGTTAAAAATAAATAAAAATAGAATAAAATAAGAACAAATAAAATATTTTTAAGTATAGTTTAAACAAATTTTTAACTACTATAAGATCTAATAAAATCTTTTTCTTCATACATTAATAAAAATTTACATTGAAAAGAAATTCTAGAAAATTTTAAAATATTATTTTCTTTTAAATTCGGAATTAATTTAAATATATTTTTCTTCTTCTTAAAAAAATTATTTAAAATATATTTAAAAACTAGAAAAATATCGAAAAATCACATAAAATTCTAATTTATTTATTTCATCACTTTATAACAATGTTTCTCAGAAATAATTCTTTTTATAAATATTCCTTTTCAAATAAACCGTAGAAAATTATTTCAAAATATTTTTTTTAAAATCTTTCTGTTCATTTAAAAATTCAAGAGATCTCTTTGCATGATTTTTCATCCAAAAGTATCTATAAAATATTTCAAACATAAGGAATCGAACTCACAACTTATGAGACGGCAATGCAAGCCGGTAATTAGTAGGGACTATTAATTATCTTACACTTAAATTACAAGAATATTAACATTTACTTATTTGAGTCAAATAAAAAATTTTACTAACGATTTTTTTTTAAAAAGAAAGAATACAAAATTTGCGGTTGTTACAATCTATCCTCCTTAAAAGGAATTTTGTCCTCTAAATTCAGAAGGAAGATGCTGTACAAAGAAAAGGGTTAGAATAACTCCGTTATAGATTGTCAATAGATACAATAAATTCGAAGAGGCAAAACCGAAATGAATATAATATTAAGAGATACCTTCGATTCAAAAAAGTTGAAAGTCGAGGCAAGACTTTTAGGATGGTTGTTTCCCCCTAATAATAAAAGAGCAAGGCTCTGTTCAAAATTTGAAAAGAGGCAGCACCTCACATGCCTTGCACGAGGGCGTCAGCGCCGAGAGTTAAAAAATCTGAGGAAGGCACATGGGCGCCAGCGTCGAGAGTTAAAAAATCTGAGGAAGGCACGTGGGCGCCAGCGCCGAGAGTTAAAAACTCTGAGGCTCACGTGCCTTGCACGAGAGCGCCAGCGCCCGAGAGTTAAAAACTCTAAGGCAGCACCTCACGTGGCTTGCACGAGGGCGCCAGCGCTAGGAATTAAAAACTCTGAGGCCGCTCACGTGCCTTGTACGAGGGCACCGATACCAGAACTAAAAGTTTCCTGCTATTGGATCAAAGATCCAACGGGGATGACAAATCATCGAAATACAGAATTGAATTCTGTTGAGGAAATTTTTCCTAAAAATCTTTCTAAACGAGAAAGATTACTGTAGGATGTTTTTCGTCACCCCATTGAGATGGAAATACGCGCGCACTTGTCAGGCATATTACAGATTCCTCCTGCCTAGGGTGGGCTGGGGTTTATTGATTGTAGGGGTTCGAATCTCCGGCAGCCGCGGACTAAGCTGCCGTTAATTACCCCTCGCCTTTGGAGCGAAGGAACCTCCGATTGACAGGTCAAACTGGTCATGTGAACTCAATATGCAGTGTGCGTATGTTGTGCTTTGGAAGGGTTTTGGATATATCGGGGGCCCCACAGAGTTTATGGGGGTCTCGCTACCCGGATAGCGAGCTGGGGTTCAAGGGGGCTAGTAGCCCCTTTCGGGGTGCGGGGCAGCGCCCCGTTAGAAAAATTTTCCTAACGGGGGACGTGTTTCTGGTGTGGAGTGCACGAAAAATGAGGGGTGGGGAGCGTCTTAAAGATGTGTGCCAGGTGTGTGTGCACCGGGCGCTAGCGGGGCATGTGCTCAGCACGCGACCATTGGGCGCCCGTGGGTCACGCGCGCAGTATGCGACCGCTGGGCGCCTGCGGGTCACGTGCACAGCACACGACCGTTGGGCGCCAGCGGATCACGTGAGCTGCATGCGACCACTGGGCACCGAGCGGGTCATGTTCACAGCACGCGACCACTGGGCGCCAGCGGGTCACGTGAGCTGCACACGATCGCTGGGCGCTGAGCGCCTGTGGGTCGCATGAGGCGCATGTGGGCGCTTAGCGCCCGGCGGTCGCATGCCCTGCACGTGACTGTTGGCTGCCAGCAGGTCACATGAGCTGCACGCAACCGCTGGGCGCTGAGCGCCTGTGGGTCGCGTGAGGCGCACGTGGACGTTTAGTGCCCGCGGGTCACATGCCCTGCACGTGACCATTGGGTTCCTACGAGTCACGTGCGCGACACATGATCGCTAGGCGCCTGTGGGTCACGTGCGTAGCACGCGACCGCTAGAAACACAGCGGAAAAGGAGTTTAGCCCCCGGGCTAGGAGTTAAACTCCCAAAGTGAGGGGGCTTTGGAGTTGAACTCCTAACAGGGATTATGTATAGAATTGGAGTTAAACTCCTAAAAAGGGGTTTGATTTATGGAGTTAAACTCCAACAGATCTTGAATGGAGTTAAACTCCTAGAGATCTTTGGATCTTTTGAGCCTTAGATCCTCCCGGAATGGGGGTTTTGGAGATGAGTCTCCTTCTTCTTCCTCTCTGTGGGCTGGATCTTAGGGGAAAAGAGGAGGTGAGACTTAAAATCTCCCCTTTTTGGGAATTGATGGGAGATCCGAACTCTCCTTTGTGGGTTTTATGGTGAAAAACTATTTCTTTTTGGAAAAAGGAAGAGTTAAACTCTTGATTTAATTTTAAAAAGGGGAAGGTTTTAGAACCTTAAGGAAGGAGAAGGAGGCACAAACCCTAGAATTTTAGAGAATGGAAAAGTTCTTCTCTTTATTTCATTATCATGTTGCCTTATATAGGCTTACAAATTTACATATACTCCCTTGGGCTTTACAAAATGACATTTTGCCCATCCCATGCCTCATATGCTCATTTCTTTTGCACACGAGCCATGGGCTTTACAAAAATTTGGTTTTATGCCTATTTTTCTTACAATCATGCGTAAAAAATTACATCAAAATTATTCATTACATGATTTCATTTTGGCATTGGGGAGGCTGGCCACAGGGCTCGACTTGGGCATGGGCCGACTTGATCTGGGCATGGGCTCGCTTACTTGGGGTTGACTTTGACTTTGACTTGGTCAATGTTTCCTAATTAAAAAATCAGGAATCACCTCAATGAGATCTCACGTGTTCACACGTGACCAATGGTCACGTGATGACACGTGATGGTTAAAATCTCATTAAACAGAAACGGAAAACGAAAGGGTGAAAGATGACTTAATTGAGGTCACGTGCTCACATGTGACCAAGGGTCACGTGTCAGCATGTGACAGGCTTTGAAAGCCTTGCAGCTTAATAGAATTTAATTCTAAAGATCAGAAAATACCTCAACGAGGTATCACGTGCTCACATGTGACCAATAGTCACGTGTTGACACGTGATGGTTAAAACAACAACATAAACAAGCGGCTGTTAAAGGGCTCAATTGGGGGTCACGTGCTCACACGTGACCAAGGGTCACGTGCCGGCACGTGACGGGCTTCGAAAACCTTACAGTTTAATTGAATTAAAATTCTAAATTTCTCCAAAATATTTCCAAATAGGAAAGGATTAAGGAGAACCGTTGGATTAAAAATCCAGGGGTGATTAAATATCACCAATTTATGGAAAAATCTTAGACAAGGAAAGATTTCCCTAAATCTCACCAGAAATAACAAACAGAATATCTTTGGATTGAAAATCTAACGGTGAATAAAATTCATTTAATGATCTAAAGGCTCATATTAATTATGAAAACAAACAAAATCTTTCAATGAAAGATTTACTAAACAAATTGATTCTTTTCCTTCTCGTATAAATAGGAGCCAAGAGAAGAGAAGGATAGATAGAGAGTTTGGAGAGAGAGCTTTGGAATCTTGAAATTTCAGAGAGAAAAGAAAGGAGAATTTAATTCTCAACAAAGAAAAACCCTAGGTGAGAAAGGAAAAGGGATCAAAACTCAAAACAGAGAATTTAATTCTCAAATCTAAGAGTTTAACTCTTCTGCACAAAAAAACTTAGTTCTTCCTTTGGTTGAAGATCTGCACAGAGCACATCTCCCCATAAGTTGAGAATTTAATTCTCATCGGGTTGAGATCCTGCCATGCAGATCCAAAATTTAGAGGGGGAATTGAGTTTAGAGAATTTAATTCTCCCAAAACAAAACTAGGGATTAACCCTATATGAGAATTTAATTCTCCCAAAACTCACAGGAATTTAATTCCTTCAAGATGAAACCAGGGTTTGACCCTATATGAGAATTTAATTCTCTTAGAATTACAGGAATTTAATTCTTTCAAGATGGACAGAACTAGGGTTTAACCATAATTGAGAATTTAATTCTCTCAAATTCACAGGAATTTAATTCCTCTTAAAAATTGAAATTAGGGTTTCACCCTATGCAAGAATTTAATTCTTTTACATATATGGGAATTTAATTCCTCTAAAAGAAAATTAGGGTTTCATTCTATATAAGAATTTAATTCTTTCACAATAGGAATTTAATTCCTCCAAAATCATAATTAGGGTTTAACCTTATAAGATAATTCAATTCTTGAAAATAAAAAGATTTGAAGGATCCCCATACATGCGAAGGACTAAGGTCACGTGGCCCCACGTGACCCCTGAAAAGATCCCAAAATGAGAAGGGAAAAAGCTCGGAGGCAATGCCTTACGTGGCCCCATGTGACCCTTAAAACAAAAGAGAACAAATCCAAAGGCAGAACCATTCTTGGGCTCCCTCACGTGACCCCTAGTAAAACGCTTTAATAATCAATGCCTGGAAGCCCATCACGTGCCCACACGTGATGGCCTGAAGATCAAAAGTGTTTAATACTTATCTGAATATCCTGAGAACAAAATAAGGGGATCTGGCCCCACTTTTTGATGCTATCACGTGCTCCCACGTGCTCCCTCCCTCTTCTAGTGTTCAACACTAATTTGATAATTTTGTTGCCAGTGTTTAACACTGTTATCTGTTAATGTTTAACACTAATTTGAGAATCACATTTCTATTGTTTGAACACTAATTTGATAATCTTATTACCAGTGTTTAACACTGTTGTTCTTTAGTGTTGAACACCAGCTTCAGCCCAATTGACTAATTTTCTAGAGGCAAAGCCTCCCCTTCAATGGACCAACAGAGGGCCAATATTCCAAACTTGATTGGACTTAGCCCAAGAAGGCCATAAGTCCTCAATTCAGACTTAACTGAGCCAATGTGCTCATAATATAATTAATTGGTCTTAGTTCCAAACTGGGCTATAGATCATTTAATCCACCTAGGTTCAAGGGTACATCTCTTCACTCCTTTGATATTTGTCGTTGTAATTCATCAACGTCTTCAAAGAGGTGACGGGTCCCGACAACCATACATTTCATGGACTGTGGGGTCCTTAAGCCCATGGACTATGATGTCCTTAACCTCGATCGTGATGTCTTAAAACTAACATCGGATTGTGGGGTCCTTAAGCCCATGGACTATGATGTCCTTAACCTCGACCGTGATGTCTTGAAACTAATAACAGACTGTGGAGTCCTTAAATCCATAGACTATAATGTCCTTAACCTCGACCGCGATGCCTTAAAATTAACATTGGACCGTAATGTCCTTAAACTAATTATCGACCGCAATGTTACTAAACTAAATAACAGAGCCCAATTGCTCTCTTGTCGGATCTAAATGATCCTGTTAAGTTGATTTTAGTCTAAAATTAGACTAACGTATCCTTAACATACGTTTAAGTTGATCTTAGTCTCAAATGAGACTAACGTATCCTTAAGCCCAACCCCCCAAACCCAAATCTAAGAAAGATACGGATTTCGACTAGTCCGGGCCCTACGGGCGACAACATAACCTAGTCTCCATATACAATCCACGGGCAACCAAACACACAACAAACACCCACGACACGAAGTGACCATCTGGAGAAGGAGAAAGTTGTTACCGCGATGCGGTAGCGTAATTAACTGTAGGGGCTTGCGCCTGCAGGGAAGAGCGTCCCCACAATCAAAAACCCCTTAAACGAGGGGGAATCTGACGAAATCTGCTACATCGTCCGCATCCGTTTAAACCTTCGATATATGGTACCATAAATCAACTTAGCATCTTCGGAGAGGTGGACGGATAGCACCAATTAGCATGTGCCCCGAAAGTCAGGCTAGACGTTTATCGCGTCTCCGCCGCGTCTTTCAGAGGGGAACAGATTCTGGCACGCCCGGTGGGACCTTTTCCTCTTTCCACTCCACACTTTGTGTGTCGTGTTCGCGAACCAATCGCGGTTTGCTAATGGTTGCCCTTGGGTTTCGAGGTACTAAGATTTGGCGTTTTGCTTGGTGCAGAAAGCAAAGGATCAATGGCGTCTACCTGCTCAAAGTGTTCCACATGCAACTGCAACCCGCGTCCTGCCTCAACTAGGGGCATAGCCTATGGGCCCCAAGATGCTTCCCTGTTCATGATGCTCGTGGAACAGGTCACTCAAGCCACTACAGGGTTATTTTTCGGGACCATGCTCCCGCCAACGAGCTTCACCGTTCATGTGCCAACGTCGAAAGTTCCCAAGAAGTCGGTCTTCGATCGGCTTACACCTACTGCGGCCCCTCTCAACGGGTCGTCCAACACCGGCGCCTCGGTCTTCTCCAGATTGGGCCAAAGTTCAGGTGGGTCCATGATGAAGCCTGCACCTCCAGAGAAGGTTATTCCGAAGAGAGTAACCAACCCTGCTCCTGAAGTCGTCAAGGCGGCTTCTCCTGCCAAGGGGTCGGTCTTTACAAGACTGACTGTACCAACTCCCGCTCCCGCTCCTGCTACTCAAAGGACATCAGTCTTCAATAGGCTGACTCCAGCAGCAACCCTTCACCTGGAAAGGGGGGAAGACAAAGCCATTGCCGAGCCAACTCCATCAGCCCGACACGCTCGACGTCGCCACTGGCGCTGAGTAAGGAAGGCCAGGGGCAACTCCCCCTCTGGGCTCACTCCACCAGCCCCATTGGCAGAAATTAATGCGGCTGTTCCAACTGGGAATAGCTTCGAGCTGCTGAATAAGGTGCACAGGAATTCTCCTACCGCCGTACTGAAAAGATCTCCTCCTCCGGTGGGGAAGGTTGCGGAAGCCAAGCCAGAACAGTCCCCTCAGTGGCTGTCCTCTAAAATCTATAAGGTCCGGCGTCAAGTCCAATACTCGGTGATTGATCGAAATTTCTCCCGCCGGCAGAAGAAGCTGAAGGTCCGACAGGAAGAAAACCGTCATGTTAAGCCACAGAAGGCGACGGCTACTTGGGTGCCCACTGCAACGGCCCCCTCAACGTCAACCACTCAGAAAAGAAGGAGGCTAGAGAAAGCTCCTGTAAACGTGGCAGACCACAAAAACACCGAGTCCAAACGCCCTAAGTCTGGGGGCATGGTGGTACATACTGTTTACATGACATCCGGAAAAGAGGATAGCCGCGCTTCGACGGGCCACCGACCACTCACTCGATCCATCACGAGAGCTCAAGAACAGCAGCAGCAGAAGCTTCAGGAGATGCTGACTGCGATGGCCGCACTCACCGGGCCAAAAGAAAGTCCGGAAACATCCACAGAGCAGCGCCGTGATCAGGAAACTGATGCTGAATTCCTTCAGAGAATGCTTGAGAAGAAGGACAAAGAGGCTGTGGAGCAAGCGGCCAACATAAAGCGAATGTCACTTCTCTTCCAAGACATGGTCGGGATGATGTTACAGCCGGAGCCTCCAGCGGAAGACCCTCCGATCATTATTAAAGACGATAAAGGGGAAATGTCGAATCCTCCTCTGGCTCTGTCAGCAGCCAAAGAGGAAACTATCTCCAAGGCTATCCTGGATGACTATATTGCTCAGCAAATAAGAGTTCACCAGGCAAATGAAGCAGCCGGCCAAGTCGTCAAAACTGGGCGACCGTATCCAAGCTGGTATGACCAAATAAAATACCCGCCGGGATATACGATCCCTAAATTCCACGTGTACAAGGGGATAGGCAATCCTCACCAGCATGTCACTCAGTTCAGAGCTCTTTGCGGCAACACCGGGGACGATGATAAGCTTTTGCTCCGCCAATTTGTCGGCAGATTGTCGGAGACCGCATTTGAGTGGTACTCCGAGCTTCCAAACGACTCCGTCAAAACTTTCGCAGAGATGGAGTTGCTATTCACCCAGCGATTCGCGAGTGCCAGCGAACGCACCCCAATAACGGCGTTGATCAATGCAAGGGTGAAGCCGGGCGAAACTTGGGTTCAATACGCAATCCGATGGCGAAATCTATGGTCGAAGTGTGAACAGCGCATCGAAGAAGCACCAGCGGTGGGCATGTTCGTGGGCACCCTAGACCCTCATGCAACTATTTCACAGTTCATGATGTTTTTCAAACCGACCACATTCCAGGCTTTAATCGATAAGCTAGCCCAGATGGACCAGATGGGTCATAGACCATCTCCTCTGAAGCCAGAGCCACGGAATGAAAAGGGTAAAGGAAAGGCGACCTTCGTTGCGAATACTCAATAGCAGCCTAGTGCTCCAAAGCTAACGGATCAACTGGAAGAGAGACGACGCTATTATAATGAGAAAATGAAGCGCCCTTACTCGTTCCCACGAGACAAAACGAGGAGACTCGTCGAGCTGGCAATGCGCAACAGGCTTATCAATTTGCCGAATCCAAGGCGACCACCGCAACCCAGCGAAGTGAATAATCCCAATTATTGCCCTTACCACCAAACGGTAAGCCATCCGATCGAAGATTGCTTCGTCTTTAAGGGATGGATCGAGGATCAGTATCAGCAAGGCAAGTTTGCGCTGTCTGAGAAGTAGAAAGTAAGCCCACCACAACCGCACACTCCTAAGAAGACGGACACACTGGGGGCAACATGCTCTTTTGTTGAAGAAGCTCCATGGGAGGTGGCTCTTTCGGCCAAAACCAAAAGGATGCTGAATGATCTCCAGACATGCCCGGCGATCAGGTGGAAAAATCCGCTGGAACCTGAGGTCATCAAGGGAATGCTGAAACCACGCCCAACTCCAAAGATTGGTGGTGATAGCCAAAGTGTTCACATCCAGCCGTCAAAATCTTCGAAAAAGAAGAAGAAATCCAAGAAGCCCGTGAAGCCTGGCGACAAGCGCACGGACCTACAAAAGCAGATTGACGCGCTGGAAGAGTATAACCAGAAGGCGCGGACTCCAATCACGCTCCAAGAGTTCCTCAGCCACGTCCTTGAGGACAGAGATGATGGAGAAGACTCGTCAGATGAATCTGAAGATTACGTGGCAAGTTTCCATGTGATCTCTCACTCATCGATAGATGATGAAGAAGCTCCTTGCACTAAGAGACTGGGGGCAGGTTCTGAACCGGAACTTCCAGGGCCGTCAGACGAAATGATCGACGCATTCCTGAACGAAGTTCTTCTGAAAAGTAAAGCTGATCGGGAACGTGAGATGGCTATACTTGAAAAAGCCAAACGCCGGCGACTGGACGAAAGAGTCGAGACATTCTCGCCGAATCAGAGGACATCTGTCGTAGACAAAAACAAGTTCAAGACGAGGAAAAGGTTTGCTAAAGCCATATCAATGGGAATGAAGCTACCACCCTCCGAAGGAAACACTCTCGGTAGTCGACAATCCTAGGTCCACCCCAGTGCAACAACCCAGGACCGTCCGCCCCTATGTTGATCTTCGGCAGCGACTCGGAAGACGAGGTTAATGCTGTATTCTCCGCTCGGCCGTCAATACAAGCTTTCGCTGGCAATAATCAGAGTCTGCAAATTATCATGGTTCCGCAGGAGCATTACAAAGATCTCGATGTACTCAAAGCTTATAGTGTGCAATAACTGCAGACATTTTACGTCCCTCCCAGACGAAAGGGTGAAAAGGAAATCTTATTCTACCGATCTGGGGAAACCAAAGTGGAGAAAGAAATCTGGCATGGAACCGATGCTACCCTCGACAGACTCCAGCCCATCCGTCTGCCTAGATATTACTCGGAAGGCTTGAGAAGGCTCTTGAAGCGCCAAGGGGTACCTTTCAAACAGACTATTCGACAAACTCGGTTCTACAACGGGATTTGGGATGTCCCTGGAACTCAGCGTAAGTTGCCCAACGGGAGGATGGAAACGCTCGGACTTGGATATGTGAAATCCGGAAAACGGGAACGAGTCCATGGTAGCTACGTCATATATGACTTCGATGAAGAAGAGGACGCCCTGTCAGAAAACGCTGACCCTGAACCAAAACGAGATCCTGCAATCAAAATGCCGAGTCCCTCATTTGAAGAACGAATGGACAAGTTTATCAGGGAAGCGGGTCAAAAGATCAGGGATGGCCATAACCGTGAAATGGCCATTTACGGGAAAGCCAGGACACAGCGCCTCCTTCAACAGGCCGTGGAGAATGACAATGCTCTCCCTTATCAACCCGTCATACAAAAGGCCCAACGCAGAGGCAAAAATAAACCAAAGAGCAGGAAAGGTGTTCGACAGCGACAAAGCGGGACCAAGAAGCCGAGCGATCGGGAATCGAGCAATCCGGATTCGTCCCTTATGAAGAAGATGAGCCGAGCATGCTCTTTTCCTCAGAACAAAACACGGAAGATACTTGAGCTCGCCATAAAACATCAGATGATTACACTTCCGGAGTCCAAACATCCCGAGCAAGCAGGTGAAGTCTCTCACCCGGACTATTGCTCTTATCATCGAGCAATAGGACATCCTATTGAAGACTGCTTCACCTTCAAGAACTGGGTCGAAGATCAATATCAGCAAGGCAGGTTTGCTCTATCTAGTAGTTGGAGGATAAATCTGCCACAGAAGCACGAACCAAAAACCGCGCATACAACAGAACCAGATCAACATCGGTCTTGGAAGCGAGCTCGTACTTGTCATATGCTAACACTATCAAAAGAAGAGCCTGACGGTATGGATAATCTCCCCTGGTGCTTCGAAAACAATGATGACGATGTGATCTCAGAGTTTCCACCGGCGCCGAAAGAGCTAGAAGATGGAATACATGCCACTGCAAATAACCACAGGAAAATCGATTTGGGGACGGCAAGTGACCCACGGCCGACATTCGTCAGTGAGCTACTATCTGAAGAAAAGGTGGCTACGCTAAAAGACATGCTTATGCAACATAGAGATTGCTTCGCATGGAACTATTCCGAAATGCCAGGATTAGATCCAGAGATTGCCGTCCACAAACTGGCGATATCCCCGGACGTCAAGCCAATCAAACAAGCACCGAGAAGAATGCGGCTTGAGCTTGAGATGCGTATCAACGCCAAAGTCAAGAAGTTAATCGACTCCGGCTTCATCCAAGAAGTTCAGTATCCTGATTGGATCTCCAACATCGTCCCGGTGATGAAGAAAAATAGGACAGTGCGCATATGTGTGGACTTTCGGGATCTCAATAAAGCTTGCCCAAAGGACAACTTCCCAGTACCGGTCACCGAGCTGTTGATAGACAATACGTCCACTCACGAAGTCTTCTCCTTCATGGACGGCTCATCAGGATATAATCAGTTAAAGATGCATCCCGAAGACCAGAAGCACACCGCTTTCCGGACCCTTTTGGGTATATTTTGCTACAAGGTGATGCCTTTCGGTCTAAAGAACGCCGGCGCCACCTATCAGAGGGCCATAACGAAGATCTTCGATGACCTTATACATGAAATCGTCGAATGCTATATCGACGACCTCGTGGTGAAAAGCAAATCATACGAGGAACATCTCGAGCATCTGAAGATTGTGTTTCAGCGCCTTCGGCAATACAACTTGAAGATGAACCCTCTCTAATGCGCGTTCGGGGTGTCCTCAGGTAAATTCCTGGGATTTATCGTCCGACACCGAGGTATCGAGATAGATCCGTCGAAGATCAAGGCGATCATGGAAATGCCTCCGCCAAGGACTCTGAAGCAATTACGGTCTCTCCAAGGGAAGCTAGCGTATATTCGGCGATTTATAGCCAATCTCTCCGGCAAGTGCCGTCCCTACAGCCACCTAATGAAGAAGGGAACCCTTTTCGTCTGGGATCGCAAATGCCAAAGCGCGCTGGACGAAATCAAGCAATACCTGCAGAATCCGCCAGCACTGGCCGCTCCGGTCAAGGGAAAGCCTCTCATTCTTTATACGACAGCCCTCGAAGGTTCCTTAGGCGCATTATGGGCACAAGAGAACGACCAAGGGAAAGAAAGAGCTCTCTACTACCTGAGTCGAGTTCTCCTGGGGGCAGAAAGCAATTATTCTCCCATCGAAAAACACTGCTTGGAGTTGATCTTCGCGATAATAAAGCCCATGCACTATGCGTTGGCGCATGAAGTTCGTCTCATATCGAAGGTGGATCCCCTCAAATATCTGATGTCAAAGGCCATATTAACAGGGCGACTTGCTAAATGGGCCTTGCTCTTGATGGAGTTCTCAATAACTTATCAGCCTCTTAAGGCAGTGAAAGGCCATGCCATCGCCGACTTCCTCGCTGAGCATCCGATACCGGCCGATTCCCCTTTGAATTGCGAACTGCCAGACGAACATGCGTTTGACATGATCGACGGAAGTGGTACCCGGTAGGAACTTTATTTCGATGGAGCATCCTCCATGAAGAAGCGCAGACAAAACACGCCCATAATCAAATCAGGGGTAGGCCTCATCTTCGTGACTCCATAAGGAGGGATAATGCGCTTTGCTTTCTCCTTAACAGAGCCGAGGACAAACAATAAAGCCGAATATGAAGCTTTGATAGCAGGCCTCGAGATCGCCATCGACATAGGAATTGAAAACCTCCTCATATACGGAGACTCCCAACTGGTCGTTAGTCAAGTAAATGGCGACTACCAAACATGCAAACAAGAGTTGGTGAGGTACGGTGAGAGAGTACAACAACTGCTGACTCAGAATCCTTCCTACACCTTGGAAAGCATACCGCGTGCGAAAAATAGCAAAGCGGATGCATTAGCCAAACTTGCTAAAGAATTGGCCGATGAGAACCTCGATGACGTAAGAATCGTGGTACAAAGCCGTCGGGTTCTCGCACCGGCGGAAGTATCTCCGGAGTCGTCCGAAGAAAAAGGAGCGACCGAGCAAATGACTATGCAAATAAAAGACCAGGAAAAGGCTGAGGATTGGAGAAAAGTCTTTATAGAATACTTCAAATCTCGTCGAACGCCTGAAGATGCATCCTCAAAACATCAACTCATGAAGCGGGCCCTATCTTTCGCCTTCGTCAATGATACTCTGTACAAGAGGTCATTTGATTCTCTGTAGTTAAGATGTCTGGGACCTGAAGAGGCGAAGAGAGTCATTCAAGAAACTCATGACGGACTCTGCGGTTCTCACCAAGCCGGGCCAAAGATGAAGCTGAAGATCAAGCGGATGGGCTATTACTGGCCCACGATGATCCAAGACTGCCTCGAGTATGCGAAGCAATGTCACTCGTGCCAGATCCACGGGGACTTTATCCATCAGCACCCAAATCCGTTGCATCCAACAGTGGCTAGCTGGCCGTTCGAAATGTGGGGGACTGACATAATCGGCCCCATCGAACCAGTATTGTCCAGAGGACATCGATTCATTTTGGCGACAACTGATTACTTCTCCAAATGGGCAGAAGCAGTACCGCTGAGGGAAGTGAAGACGGAGAATATCCTCCATTTCTTCAAGACGCACGTCATTTATCGGTTTGGAACTCCGAGACGGATCATCTCCGATAACGGGCCAGCCTACAGAAGCCACAAAATCAGCCGCTTCGTACAACATCACAACATAGACTGGAGATACTCCTCAGTTTATAATCCCCGAGCTAACGGTCTAGCTGAGGCTTTCAACAAGACCTTGACGAAGATCGTAAAGAAGACGGTGTCTCGAAATAAGAAAGACTGGCATGAGAGACTGCAAGAAGCTCTCTGGGCGTACCGAACTACGTTCAAGACGGCCACGAACACAACTCCATACACATTGGTATTCGGTACAGAAGCGGTACTCCCCCTCGAGATAGAGTTACCCTCTTTACGAGTGGCAGTTCATTACGAGCTGACGGACGAAGAGAACGCTCACTTTAGGCTTTAGGAGCTCGATGCCCTTGATGAAACCCGGCTCGTAGCATAACAAAATCTGGAGGCTTATAAAGCAAAGATGATGCGCTCATACGAAAGATTGAATAGGCCGAGGACATTCCGCCAAGGCGAACTCGTGCTAGTGGTCAAAAGACCTATGATCCCCAATCGTGCTAAACGAGGGAAATTCGAGCCGAATTATGAAGGCCCATATATCATAGACAAGGTCTACCAGGGTGGAGCCTATCTACTCATGGACATGCATGGCGAAAGGCCCTTCAGGCCAATAAATGGTCGCTTCCTGAAGAAATACTACGCCTAACGAGTCACGGCCTAGGTCAATGATAGATGACGACGACTATGTCCGCTCGATATCTTCCTAAGCCTAAACTCTGTAAGTAGTAACAGTCCTTCTTCAACAATAGACCGAAACGTCCTTAAACTAACAACGGACCGAAACGTCCTTAAACTAGCAACGGACCACTATGTCCTAAAACTAGCTGTTGACCGAGATGTCAATAAACTACGGTGGATTGCAGCATCCCAAAGCTGGTACAAAAAAAAAGAAGAAAAAAGAATAAAAAAAAGAGAACGGTATGTCCATAAGCAAAATGGGCACGGATGAAAACCCGAAAGGGCTCCGTGAGTAAAAACAGTAGGGCTACCGGCGAGTGTTTGTGAAAACCCGAAAGGGCGCAACCTCGTTAAGAGACACTTACAGGGTCCTCTCGACCTTGTAGGGAGAAACCACCCGCGTGAGATCCTTACGACTCACAAGGGAGCAACACACTTAGGGATCCCCACGATCCCTAAGGAGAAAATACACTTGCGAGATCCTCACGACTCATAAGGAGAACCCTCTTATGAGACCCTCACGGCTCATAAGATTTGAAAGTCTTAAGCTACAGAGACCTGAACCTATTCTTAAGCGGCCCCTACAACCTTCAATACTGCCCTATAAGCAGCTCAATGCTGACCCTTGTATACAATCCACGGGCGCGAATAAATATTTCCCTAACGAAGTCCCATCCGTGACTAGGGATATATTTGCACAGTGAACAACCCTTGTAAGTCCTCTCGACTTATAAAGAGAAAACTTTCTTGTAAAATCCTTACGACTTACAGGAGAACATGCACTTAGGAATCCTCACGATTCTTAAGGAGAAAACGCACCTATGAGATCCCCACGACTTGTAGGGAGAAATACCTTTATGAGACCTTTACGGCTTATGAAGTCAAAAGCCTTAGTCGACAGGATCCTAACCCTGTTCGCTAACCCACCTTTGTTTGATATCGACAGAGGCAAATAATGATTCGCTCCTGGCAATATCCCAGTTGTAGCGATGCTGATGCCGAAATCAGTGTCTAATCCCAAGCTTGCAGCGAAAAGCCAGCGAGCCACACAAGCTTACGAAATAGCCGAAATGATTGGGCAACTCGCAATAAAAAAAACAGCGAGTACAAATAAAATAAATAGCCGAAATGTTGTGCACCGCGAAAAATAGCCGAAATGATTGGGCAATCGTGACCTTCGCGATATAAAAAGCTGAAATGATAGAGCATCGCGGAAAGAAATAAAAAAAATGAAATTTACGCCCTACAGGAGATATCACGGCAATCCCTGTATACAATCCAGGGGCGTAAACAAAGAAGGAATCACACTCCTCCTTCCCAGGTTTCATCGGAAGAAGAAGCCAAATCTCAATGGTTCACAGATAGCCTGGAGATCATCTCAACCGTCATCTCATCAAAACAGACACAACATCAAGCAAAGCGGAACAGCGGCAACTCCCAGTTCCATGACTCGGTGGTGTACAGATGACCGAGAGTCAAATTTCGACTCCGTGAAATACGGATAAAGTCAACCCTTCCTGACTACGTGGAACACGGATTATGTCACTTCTGACTCCGTGGAAAACGTCCAGAGCGGATCCTGGTCCTCGCAGAGCACGGCAGTGAACCCTTGTGAAGCATCCAGAGCGAAACCTAGTCCTCGCCGAACACGGCAGTGAACCCGTGGGAAGCATCTAGAGCAAAATTCCTGGTTACGTGGAATGCGGAAATGACCCCGTGGGAAACGTCCAGAGCGGATCCTGGTCTTCGCAGAGCACGGCAGTGAACCCGTATGAAGCATCCAGAGTGGAGCCTGGTCCTCACCGAACACGACAGTGAACCCATGGGAAGCATCCAGAGCAAAAAAATCCTGGCTACGTGGAACGCGGATTATATCACTTCCGACCCCGTGGAAAACGTCCAGAGCGGATCCTGGTCCTCGCAGAGCACGGCAGTGAACCCGTGTGAAGCATCCAGAGCGGAGCATGGTCCTCGCCGAACACGGCAGTGAACCCGTGGGAAGCATCCAGAGCAAAAAAATCCTGGCTACGTGGAACGCGGATTATGTCACTTTCGACCCCATGGAAAACGTCCAGAGCGGATCCTGGTCCTCGCAGAGCACGGCAGTGAACCCGTGTAAAGCATCCAGAGCGGAGCCTAGTCCTCGCCGAACACGGCAGTGAACCCGTAGGAAGCATCTAGAGCAAAATTCCTGGTTACGTGGAACGCGGCAGTGACCTTGTGGGAAACGTCTAGAGCGGATCCTGGTCCTCGCAGAACACGGCAGTGAACCCGTGTGAAGCATCCAGAGCGGAGCCTAGTCCTCACCGAATGCGGCAGTGAACCAATGGGAAGCATCTAGAGCAAAATTCCTGGTTACGTGGAACGTGGCACTGACCCCGTGGGAAATGTCCAGAGCGGATCCTGGTCCTCGCAGAGCACGGCAATGAACCTGTGTGAAGCATCCAGAGCGGAGCCTGGTCTTCGCCAAACACGGTAGTGAACCCGTGGGAAGCATCCAGAGCGAAAATTGGACTGTGGAGTCCTTAAATCCACGGACTATGATGTCCTTAACCTCGACCGTGATGTCTTAAAACTAACAACGGACTGTGAAGTCATTAAATCCATGGACTATGATGTCCTTAACCTCAACCGTGATGTCCTAAAACTAACAACGGACTGTGAAGTCCTTAAATCCAGGGACTATGATGTCCTTAACCTCGACCGTGATGTCTTAAAACTAACAACAGACCGTGGAGTCCTTAAATCCACGGACTATGATGTCCTTAACCTCGACCGTAATGTCTTAAAACTAGCAACGGACTGTGGAGTCCTTAAATCCACGGACTATGATGTCCTTAACCTCGACCGCGATGTCTTTAAACTACGGTACCCCGGAAAACATCCAGAGCGGAGCCTGGTCCTCGCCAAACATGGCAGTGAACCCGTAGGAAGCATCCAGAGCAACCCCTGACCCCGTGAAATGCGGATAAGGGCAACTTCACCCATCACTTGCGGGTCCTCACGACTCGTAAGGGAGCAAATTCTCTTGTGAGATCCTTACGACTTTCAAGAGAAAACACGCTTAGGAATCCTCACGATTCTTAAGGAGAAATTACACCTATGGGATCCCCTCGACCTGTAGGGAGAAAAACTCTCTATGAGACCCTTACGACTCATAAAGTTGAAAAGTCTTAGGAGGCAGATCTTAACCCTGAATCCTAAGCCATCGTTGTCCTGCAAAGAGATCAAGATAGACTGTCCGCAGAATACATTCAATAAAAAGGGACACACCATTGGGAAGAAAATGTCTTTTATTCATGAACCAAAATGGATACAAAGTATAATTCGTAAAAGAACAAAAAATATACTCTTATTCAGGAGTGTATACAAAGGAAGAATAAAAAATATACCAGTCTTCAAGTCGGCGGGCGATTTAGTAGATTGATCAGCTCATCCCTCTTCCGCTGGGCCTCGCCTTCATGGTTCAATATCATCAAGAGAAGGGCCTCCGCTTGAGCCTGCTGGGCCTGATATGAGGCAAGCCGACCTTCGAGCTCTTTCTCGGTAGCTTTGTGAGCCTCAACCCTTTCGCAAGTAAAAACGGCGGCTTTGTCGATGGCCACCACCTTCTTGATGGCCTCTTGAAGCACTCGCCAGAGTTCATACGCTTTGTTGACCTTGACCGTAAGGTTGGCTTGGAGCTCATTCAACGCTTTCGAAGCCAGCTGCCTCTCTGAGAATTTGCGGCCGAGCCTCTTCTCGCATGACACCATATTCGCCGCGCACCGATCGATTAAGCCCCGTAAGCTCGCCTTCGCAGCCACAGCCTCCTAAGAAAGGTAGGTACACTCAAGCACACGCAAGCAAGCTTCCACCTGTCGACAAAACTCAATCCAGACTTACACCACTGCCTTATTATGATAGGTAGCAAGAAAGGGAAGAGAGCTGTTAGCTTCAGCAGCAAACGCTTCGGCTGTGATTACACTGCCCGCACGAAGCTCCTCGATCAGGGATGACAGGGAGTCGAGGCTTAATTTCGCCAGACGGTCTGAGGCTCGCAAAGCATAAGGGCCGAGCGGCATGGCGATGCGCGACTCCAGCGCTGTGAGAACTGGCAGGGCTATTCAGATTTATAAAAGATCAGTGAAACTTTTAAGCAAAAGAACAAGTGGGACCATATTGAGACTTCACTTACCCACAGTCATGCAAGAAGGAGCTGAAGGTTCCCCTGGCCCTTCGAGGACCTCAACCTCGTCGTCGGCCTCCAGAACTGTAAAAGACATCAATGTCATTTTGTAAAATAACAACAATGTTATGAAAAGATGATGAACAACGCTAACCTTGCCCAGACGAGAGGACGATGCGTTGAGGAGATATCGCCTGCGGAGCGGCCATCTTCAGCAGACGCTGAAAGGATTGCCGGGGAGACAGATTGGCAATAGAGGCCGCCAGTCCACGCAGTTCTGAAAAGACAAAAGAGTTCAGATAACGGAAAGATTACTAGTTTAAAATGTGGAAGGTTACCTTCGACGCTCCTCCCATTCTGAGTTGGAGGGATAGCAGCTTCAACGGCTTCCGCCGCGACCTCGGGCACAATATCAGGGGCACGGGCTGGTGTAACGGCCTCTGAGGAAGGAGCAACGTCAGCCACCGCGGGCTCTAACGAAGGGAGGATGGTCTCGACTATCTCCATCCCAGCCTCTGGGCCGCCCTCAGGAAGGTCCGTTGGGACGGCGGCCACTAAGGGTGCCTCTCCCGAAGGAGCGAGTGCTTCGGGAGCAAGAACCACTGCAGGAGGCTCTATTGCGAGAGGGACAGTGTCGTCAACCCCCTCCACATCGAGCAATGTTTCATTAGGGGTGTCAACAGGCTCTACCGTCAGTAAGCCCGTAGGAACCTCCCCCATCGCCGAAGTCTTTGCACAATTCACACAAGAATAAGAATACATATATACAAGTGCAGGCAATATGAAGTATTACAAAGAAATACAGGAACATACCAACGTGTAAGGAAGCTTTCAATATGGCTTGTTCAAGCCGATGCTCCTTCTCAAGGAGGTGTACTCGCCGAGGTTCAAGGGTGGACTCGTGGCCGCCAGTCCACAATGAAAGTGCATCCGCAGCATCCTTCGAAGCAGCCTGCTTAAGGGCCCTTTCGCCCCATTCCTCCAAAGGGCCGATGAAACGCCGCCGGATTCACGAAGGATCTTCATAAAAGATTACGGCGGGATAGGGCTTCTTCGAAACCCTTACGTTCTGAGACTCATCTTTAGAACGTCTTATAGCCTTAGCCAATTGTGCGGCTTCCTCGGCAGCTGAACCCGGAAAAAGTAAGCCAGCATTCGACTCTTGCATGGCCAACAGTTCATCCTGAAGAATGGGCTCAGACTCTACTAAAGAGTCAAGCGGGTTGGTAGCCACCTTCTTCCGCCGCTTGGATCCAAAATCGACCGCCGAAGACGACCGTTTCCTCCCCCGTAGAGCCTTGGCACGACGCCGACTCACCTCACCTTCAACACCCTCATTCCCAGCACCCTCGCTTGGCGGTGCTGTCGAGGACGACATGGCCATTATTGACGCCGCCGGCGGTGGTACTACTACTGGCGCCTTTTTACCCCTTGACTGAGCCCGGGTACCCAACGGCATACCAATTGTGGAGGTAAGATCCACCTCCGACTCCCCTGGAATAAGCGCAACACTGGTGTCCCTTAGGGGAAAGCGGACCGGTGCGTGCAGCCGCAGCGGAATTCCCGCGGCCTGAGCCAGAGCAGGAGCGCCATAGCCAAGAAGCAACCTCTTCTCCTCAGCAATAACTGGGTTGACCCGATGAAGATACCGGCCTGTAAAGACCCCACGCATTGGGGAATATCGTCAGCTTCAGAGATCATGAAGTAAGAACCAGTGTTCAGCCTCACGAAGTGATGAGCAGCATCACGAACAGCTTCGGGTGAAGGAACCGACGCAACTGTGAAAGCCTCAAAGGGGACGCCCTGATCATATCCAAGCTGCCGGGCGAAGCGATGCGGATTGTACCGCATAAAAAGAGCCACACTGTTCTGACGGAATACCAGATAACCTGGTCTGATCGTATACAAGTGCGTGGCCTCCCGGGGCTTCAGAGAAGGCACCTCACCTTTCGACTGGTCGTGGAGTTGTTGAATCGGACCTGAAGGAGCAGATAGAACCCGATCAACAAATACCAGTCCGCCCGTGCTAGCATAGGGAGCAATCAACACGCGAATAGCCCCGAACTGAGTCAGATCGGGAGCAGAAGCGTCCACCAGCCGCATGAGTCGCGGAAAAGTGTAGGCATCATAAAATGCGGGTCTCTGATGCACAGCAAAAGCCCCCAACACGCGCATCTCAATCCAAGATGTGAAGTAATGGAGAGAAAAGTTTGCTACGTCCACGCTGGGAGTTGAGGTGTTAGCTGCGGCGCCCAACCCAAGATAAAGGTACGATAGCGCTGGGATGGCTACGGCTAGCCGTGTCCCTCCAGCGATACGATGAGCAGGGTAGATAACCGAGATTCTCATGAAGCGGTGATGCATGGGGATGACGAACCAGCTGAGCCAAACATTGATAAAACCCATAAAAAGGTCTCCTCGTCCATGCCGGGAGCTGCGATCGATTCGAAAGATACCGGCGACATAATGGGAATATAATACTGCGGTAAATCCAATTCCTCAGTCGGCCGCTTATTCAAACCAAACCCAAAGGGGTCGTTGATGTTTGCAAACTTGGGAGCCGTCTTCGACATGACATCCTCATGAAGGAAGCAAGCGATGAAGCTCTTGAAAGTGATGCCCTGCTCCTCAGATTCTTTGAACAGTTTGTCGAAGATGCCCAGGGTCTTGATCAAACTTGGACGCTTATGGCGGACGGCATTCTCGGTAGACAGGCCGTCGAGCATTGCGGGTTCAGCTTCAAAGACATACTCGTCGGGAGGCAGCAACTCTTCATAAAGTGTCCCCCTGATCGGCAGCCCCGAGATCTCGCGGAATTCTTCCAAGGAAATCGAAACTTTGCGGTCCCCTAGGAGGAAAGTGTTGGTGGGGAGATTCCACTGGTTCAGGAAGGCCTTAACCCACGGGATGTGAGGAGACGGGTAGTGGAAGAGGGACGCATAGATCTCCTGATAAAGCCCAACCTTCTGCAGTCACGCGCGGTGGGCGGATAGGACGTAGCGAGCCCAAAGAAGGTAGCCCGTGAGGTGTCGAGGGGTGAGCCCTATTTTGTAGACCTGCCCCCACGGTTGGGCCTCGCCCTGGCAAATACGGCGTCCGAGTATATCTATGGCCGGAATAGGATGATTCGGGATACCCGTCGTCGAAGGCTTAAGCCGTCCCATCGGAGTCCAATTGGGCATCTCTACAGCAAAGACTGTCCCTGGAGGATCCATCGGCAGGAACGGAAAGGTAGGCCCCGTCGGTACTTCGCAGAGAAAACTCCGGCGACCCCGGATGATGTGACTGTACCAGGTTCCCCACAGAAGCAAATTGGTGTGGTTCGGGTCATAAGGCCTGATCATCGCCATCACTTCCTCATCAGATGGCGACTGAGGAAAAGCGGCCTCCGAGCGAGTGAAAGGAAAGTACGGAACGGAAGTCATTGTACCTGAAACAAAATAAGGGGAAACTGTTAAAAGCGAAGCCAACAGTGTATATATATATGACCATAAATATATACATATAAAAAGACAGTGGAAGAAAGCGACAGCGGACTCATTTTATGGGACCATTAGTTACAAAACACATGGGTCCCACGAAATCAAGATGGCGGCTGGCTAATGATGAGGCAAAGCAATTATAATGGGACAAAAGGAAGATTCTCATTAAATAAGCAGTGGATTTCAAATGACCCTACACATTCCCCTAAAAAGAAATTCATCTTGGACTCTATGGCAAATCAAACAGAATCAAGGGAATTAAATTCCCAGAAAGAGACATTGCAAACTTCTTCTTCTTGGTTACAGAGAGACAACTCAGGGCAAGAAAACCCAAGGAGTTCTGTGGGAAGAACCGAGTTCTTTACAGGAATTAAATTCCTTTTTGGAAAAGGGGAATTAAATTCCCAGAAACATTTTTGAGATGGAATTAAATTCCATGGAAAATGGCAAAACATCATCATTGACCCCTGAAGGCCAAAGAAACCTTAGCAAGATCTGTTGTTTAAGGATTGAAGGATTTTCTTTTTAAAGAACTTAAAATAAAAAATGTGTGTTCTTGTTAAAGGGAAAAACCCTTGATCTGGATTTAAAATCCCATGGTGATTTCTGTGAAAGTTCTTCGTTCATTTAAGAAGAAAAGGAAATCTTTCAACAGAGTTAAACTCTGGAAAATTTGCAAGACAGAGAACTAAGCTCCGAGGAACGAGAATTAAATTCTCGAAAGAAAAGTTAGCAAAGGAGGAAGATGAAAGAGTGGAGGCGCTCCTGAAGAGACCCCTGCATTTTTAGGATGTGATGGAAACGCTTAATCTTCCCGATTCCCTAGATGGATCCAACGGTCACAAAAGTGACAGCGTTGCACTCACGTGCAGACACGTGAGAGCAACGCTGTGGGGGCATTTGTTTCCTGATTAAAAAATAAGGAATTACCTCAATGAGGTATCACGTGTTCACACGTGACCAATGGTCACGTGATGACACGTGATGGTTAAAATCTCACTAAACAGAAACGGAAAACGAAAGGGTGAAAGATGACTCAATTGAGGTCACGTGCTCACACATGACCAAGGGTCACGTGTCAGCACGTGACAGGCTTTGAAAGCCTTGCAGCTTAATAGAATTTAATTATAAAGATCAGAAAATATCTCAACGAGGTATCACGTGCTCACACGTGACCAATGGTCACGTGTTGACACGTGATGGTTAAAACAGCAACATAAACAAGCGGCTGTTAAGGGGCTCAATTGGGGGTCACGTGCTCACACGTGACGGGCTTCAAAAACCTTACAGTTTAATTGAATTAAAATTCTAAATTTCTCCAAATTCTTTCCAAATAGGAAAGGATTAAGGAGAACCGTTGGATTAAAAATCCAGGGGTGATTAAATATCACCAATTTATGGAAAAATCTTAGACAAGGAAAGATTTCCCTAAATCTCACCAGAAATAACAAACAGAATATCTTTGGATTGAAAATCCAACGGTGAATAAAATTCACTTAATGATCTAAAGGCTCATATTAATTATGAAAACAAACAAAATCTTTCAATGAAAGATTTGCTAAACAAATTGATTCTTTTCCTTCTCGTATAAATAGGAGCCAAGAGAAGAGAAGGATAGATAGAGAGTTTGGAGAGAGAGCTTTGGAATCTTAAAATTTCAGAGAGAAAAGAAAGGAGAATTTAATTCTCAACAAAGAAAAAACCCTAGGTGAGAAAGGAAAGGGGATCAAAACTCCAAACAGAGAATTTAATTCTCAAATCTAAGAGTTTAACTCTTCTGCATAAAAGAACTTAGTTCTTCCTCTGGTTGAAGATCTGCACAGAGCGCATCTCCCCATAAGTTGAGAATTTAATTCTCATCGGGTTGTGATCCTGCCATGCAGATCCAAAACTTAGAGGGGGGATTGAGTTTAGAGAATTTAATTCTCTCAAAACAAAACTAGGGATTAACCCTATATGAGAATTTAATTCTCCCAAAACTCACAGGAATTTAATTCTTTCAAGATGAAACTAGGGTTTAACCCTATATGAGAATTTAATTCTCGTAGAATTACAGGAATTTAATTCCTTCAAGATGAACATAACTAGGGTTTAACCCTAATTGAGAATTTAATTCTCTCAAATTCACAGGAATTTAATTCCTCTTAAAAAATGAAATTAGGGTTTCACCCTATGCAAGAATTTAATTCTTTTACATATATGGGAATTTAATTCCTCTAAAAGAAAATTAGGGTTTCACTCTATATAAGAATTTGATTCTTTAACAATAGGAATTTAATTCCTCCAAAATCATAATTAGGTTTTAACCCTATAAGAGAATTCAATTCTTGAAAATAAAGAGATTTGAAGGATCTCCATACATGCGTAGGACTAAGGTCACGTGGCCCCGCGTGACCCCTGAAAAGATCCCCAAAATGAGAAGGGAAAAAGCTCGGAGGCAATGCCTCACGTGCCCCCACGTGCCCCTTAAAATAAAAGAGAACAAATCCAAATGCAGAACCATTCTTGGGCGCCCTCATGTGTCCCCACGTGACCCTTAGTAAAACGCTTTAATAATCAATGCCTGGAAGCCCATCACGTGCCCACACGTGATGGCCTGAAGATCAAAAGTGTTTAACACTTATCTGAATATCCTGAGAACAAAATAAGGGGATCTGGCCCCACTTTTTGATGCTATCACGTGCTCCCACGTGATCCTTCCCTCTTCTAGTGTTTAACACTAATCTGATAATTTTGTTGCCAGTGTTTAACACTGTTATCTGTTAGTGTTTAACACTAATTTGAGAATCACATTTCTATTGTTTGAACACTAATTTGATAATCTTATTACCAGTGTTTAACACTGTTGTTCTTTAGTGTTGAACACTAGCTTCAGCCCAATTGACTAATTTTCTAGAGGCAAAGACTCCTCTTCAATGGACCAACAGAGGGCCAATATTCCAAACTTGATTGGACTTAGCCCAAGAAGGCCATAAGTCCTCAATTCAGACTTAACTGAGCCAACGTGCTCATAATATAATTAATTGGTCTTAGTTCCAAACTGGGCTATAGATCATTTAATCCACCTGGGTTCAAGGGTACATCACTTCACTCCTTTGATATTTGTCATTGTAATTCCTCAACGTCTTCAAAGAGGTGACGGATTCCGACAACCATACATTTCATGGACTGTGGGGTCCTTAAGCCTATGGACTATGATGTCCTTAACCTCGATCGTGATGTCTTAAAACTATCATCGGACTGTGGGGTCCTTAATCCCATGGACTATGATGTCCTTAACCTCGACCGTGATGTCTTAAAACTAATAACAGACTGTGGAGTTCTTAAATCCATGGACTATGATGTCCTTAACCTCGACCGTGATGTCTTAAAACTAATATTGGACCGTAATGTCCTTAAACTAATTATCGACCGCAATGTCACTAAACTAAACAACAGAGCCCAATTGCTCTCTTGTCGGATCTAAACGATCCTGTTAAGTTGATCTTAGTCTAAAATTAGACTAACGTATCCTTAACATACGTTTACGTTGATCTTAGTCTCAAATGAGACTAACGTATCCTTAAACCCAACTCCCCAAACCCAAATCTAAGAAAGATACGGATTTGGACTAGTCCGCGCCCTACGGGCAACAACATAACCTAGTCTCCGTATACAATCCACGGGTAACCAAACACACAATAAACACCCACGACACGAAGTGACCATCTGGAGAAGGAGAAAGTTGTTACCGCGATATGGTAGCGTAATTAACTGCAGGGGCTTGCGCCTGCAGGGAAGAGCGTCCCCACAATCAAAAACCTCTCAAATGAGGGGGAATCTGACGAAGTCTGCTATATCGGCCGCATCCGTTTAAACTTTCGATATATGGTGCCATAAATCAACTTGGAATCTTCGGAGAGGTGGACGGATAGCACCAATTAGCATCTGCCCCGAAATTCAGGCTACACGTTTATCGCGTCTCCGCCGCATCTTTCGGAGGGGAACAAGTCCAAACTTTTGAATGTTGATACCCTGCTATACGCACTTACACACATTTGAAACTTGGAATAGTAAAGGATACCTTGAAATACTCTTACCTGAAAACCTTAGTATGAAAAAAAATCATCAACAAAATATAAATGAAACATAAAATAAAATTTAAAAGAAAAATGAAAACTGGTTTTTTAATTAGTTAAGGCAGCATAAAAAAATACAGCGAGGGTGTCTTATCACCCAGTGCCTTAGACCAACTGGTTTGGGGTCACTACTAAATCTTAGGTGTTACAAGACTAGGATATTGCTAAGTACGCCTTTATAAGTGAGCACATTCGGTAATCGTTTGGTTAGTGCCTTAAGAAATATTAACGGTCGCATGAAAATTGTGTGAGAAAATCCATCTAAAACATCACCAACTAAAAAGTACTAAGAAATATGGACAAATGATATAATAGTTTGAATTGAATTCTCCAAGTGTAGGGATGACTTTTACACACACGTAGGGGTATATGATCGATGTTTGGAGGAGAGAGAGGTAGGAAGAATAAAGACGAGTTTTATTGAGGGAAGATGTGATTTCCGACATCTTTTCAAAACCATTAAGATAGGGCCCATAACAACTAAAAATCTAGTGTAGTTTGAAACTCTTATTTTCAAGTTTTTTTCTTTTATATGTTCTTATCTTTCCATGTAATTTTTCTCTTCTTTCCTTTATTTTCTAAATTTTGGGATTTTATGGGTGTAATCCGCTGAAAACCCCCAAGAGACAACACTCCTCAAACTAGGGACATCTAGAGATTTAAAGGCATGTTACACGAGCTAAGTGCAATCATGTTGCTTACGAAAGTGTGCTTGGTTTTTCTTTTTCTTTTAAAAATAAAACAGTTTACTGTTCATATCATAATATTGCAGTTTATATTCCCCAATTCTTATTCATTTTATAAATAAACAGGTGCTTTTGACGCATGTCTGCTGCATGTTACAGGATACAGGTTTTTGGAGCGAAAACAGTGAAAAAGACACAAGACAACAGAAAAGGGACTTTTTACCAACAAATAGACGGATCCTAGTCAAGCCTAGACTAATAACAGTTCACATAGGTACAAGGCAACGCAAGGTCCAAACATGTCAGAGTGAAACGGTTAAAAGACCAATACAAATTTTCACTGAAGATCTAGGGAAGAATAAGAAGCCAAACAGAGAAAAATAATGAAGAATAAAGAAGCCAAAATACCCAGAATGCAGCTCAAGAAATTTAGTGAGCTGAGCTCACCAAAGGGCCGCGAAACCGCGGCCCAAGCCCACTAATGCCGCGGTTCCGCGGCCATTAAGTGCCCGCGTCGGTGGATTTTTCTTGTGTCGGTGCGTCCGTGCTGGTGTTGGGATTTTTCGTGGGCATATCTGTAATTGCACATGCGCGGGACTCTGTAACCCTAGTTTTCCTATAAATTGTAATCACAGATCTGTAAAACTCATGCCTCTTTTCAATAAACAAATTCAGATCTGTTCTGTATTATTGCTTGGAGGGAGCCATCAAATTAGTAAGTTAATTTTATTTCTTCGCTTTTAATTCTCTTTTAATTAGAATGTCTTTTAATTCTCTAATGAGCGAGTAATCTCTTCGCTTGTTAGGGTTAGCCTTAGGGAAAGGTTTGAGAGATGAGATCTCTCACCCCTTTCATGCCCCTTCACAACTAAGAATTAGAACTCCATGCATGCACGCACACCCCGCTCCCTACGGCGGTATCAACATTAGTGGATCATCTTGATTCTTGTGTACGAAAGCAAGCAAGTTTGATCAAAGGTCCTCCTATTAGTGTTAATAAAGAAGATAAAGAAGATATGGATGTAGTTCAAAAAGATTCTAAAGGTAATAAGGATGGAGTGAGTAAATCTTCCAACGTTCTTTTAAAACACTGTAGCAGCAGTCGGCACTCGAGTTCTTAGCACCAGGAGGTGCAATTAGTGCGTCATCTGTTGGGTGGTTGTTGCCACAACATGAATTGCAGCTCTTCCACCAATATTAGGGAATGCCACCTTACCTCAAGGAATGAACAAACCAAAGCAGGGCCGGTGTTTCGGGTCGAAAATAGAAGAGTTAAGTCGATCAAAAATTCAAAGGAGGCATTTTTGAAATTCATAGACTTTTCCGGTCAGGAGTAGGGGGTTCAGGTGCGCTTCTTCTCCGAATCATTCTTTTGAAGCTCATCCTCTTTATGATAAATGATCCGCTTGCCCCGGAATGACCCGGCCCAATAGGGAAATCCCAATTCAGTGGGCCGAGACTAGAGTCCGATCCGAACCTTCACTTTCACCTGTAGTTGCCCATTTTGCTTTATTTTACGGAAGAAGGAGCGAGCTCTAATCCGAGGGGAAGCGGACTAGGACGGGCCTCCCGAGTTCCCTCGAGGTAACGGTGAACCGTAGTATAAAGGACCGGTTGCGCGTGTTTTCCATGGAGGTTAGGGTAAGTATCGATAAAGGAAGGATAAGAATCTAGAGGAAGAAACATCTACCCAAAAGATTCTAATCCACTTTATTGATAATTACCACAACATCTAATAGATCTAAAATAAGGAATTGAAAGCGGTGAGGAAACCTTTAATCTCCCAACTTCCCCTAAACCTAACCCTAGCAAGACTTTAATTTAGATTAATTTAGTTTAGTGATAGATCTAGGTTTTAGATTTAATCAATCCAAACAACATTTGGAATCAACTCGTAAAAACACATTAAGAAAATTACCCATCTCTGTGGATCGACCCGTACTCACCGGCTAGCTACAAAGCGACGCCGTTTCTGATTGCGGTTAACATAACATATATTTTTGGACTAATCAAATGGCGCCGTTGCCGGGGATGGCGTAAAATTTCTTTTGTGTGATTTCGGGTTGATATAAATTTTAAAAATTATAAAAATCTGAAAATAAAAAATATTAAAAAATTTTTTTATCAATTTTTATCTGTTTGAAGGGTGTATCTTTTGAATTTTGCAGGAATAGCGAAGGTTCTCGGATCTGGAAATTTACAGAGGGCAAATCAAAAATTGAGATATCAGAACAGAGGAGAATTTGAACAAAGTAGCGGCAGAATTTTTTGCAGAGAACGATTACTCCCAAAGACCGCGATTCCACGGCTATTGCGGCCTAAAACCGCGGTTCCGCCGCGATCTTGCCCCTTCATCTCCTAAAATTTTTCTGGTTTGTTTTCTCCCTTTCTCCTCTGTCAACCTCCATATATCTCTCTGTAAAAATTTTCTGCAGGAATTTTTTGCACTAAAAATTCTTTCTCCCCGTTCTAAATAACAGATTTTCTGCAGGTTTCTTTGCGCCGCGCTAAAAATTTATTGCAAGTGAATTTTATTGTTTTGCATAATTTAATCGGACTTTAAGGGGCTAATTGACCAAACTCAGATTGGGTGGGGATTTCATCACCCTTCCCAGGACCCCAGAAAACACTTAAAGCATTTGCATTGACCACAATTAATTAAAAAATACTAGACTCAGCCCTAAGGACGTCGAGCTCAATAGGAAAAAGGACTAGTATAGGTATCGACCGTTTATCCTAACTGACTCTGCGGTGTCTAGGCAAGTGTGTCTAGGCTAGTGGTTTTTAATTAGGCCCACTATTATGGTTCCTTCCCACTTACCTGGCACTTACCTGGCCGCAATTGTCGGTGAAGAGGCGGTTTGAGGTCCTATTTCTAGCCCTAATTAGGAGCTGTCTAGCAGACCTAGGTGACCCTAGATCTAGGCCTGATTGTGCATGTGTGGTTGATACATTTGTGTCATGAGTCTCTTTTCAAAACCTCTTTGCAAAACTCTTACATAAAAAAAAAAGAAAAATCTTTTCAAAACTTGCAACTTGTCGCTAAAGGAAACTTGCACCTCACTTCCACCATTTCTTCTCATTGACGTTTTCTTACCCTCACATTCTGTTTTTTTATTTTTCTGACTACACTACCCCTTTTAGTGTATGTCACTTTGGACTAAGGATACTAACGCCCGATTAGTCCGTGTTTCGTTGGTACCGACCGACGAACCTTTCGACACCGAAGTCGAAATTCCCTCCATTTCCTTACCTCCACCTTCAAATTCTTCTTTCGAAGGTATGTCGGGACCCAACCCCAACAATACCTTACCGACGGGAATGATTCCACCTCCGTTAGGTGCGAATAACCCGAATCTTCCGCCTGTTGTAGCGCCCGCACGAGTCGCGCTCCAGGATCTCTTCTATCCCGTCCGCACTTCTTTACCTACATGTCTTTCACCCCCACCGGCAAATGGGGACAATTTTGAAATAAAACCATATTTCATCAATATGCTGCCAAAATATCATGGTTTGGAATCTGAAGATGCATATATCTTTATCAATAAATTCCAAAATGTGTGCGCTATGATGAAAACAACCCAATTAAGTAATGACGCTATAAGGCTAAGGGTCATTCCTTTCACCTTATGTGACCTAGCCGAGAAGTGGCTATACAGCACCGCATCACATTCCATTAGAAATTGGGACGAGTTTGTGAGAGCTTTTCTGAAAAAGTTCTATCCTCATCACAAAACTGCTAGAATCCGTAACGAGATTATATAATTTTCACAGCTTCCTTCCGAACCATTTTGGAAGTGCTTCGAGAGATTTAAAGACCTACTTGTTCAATGCCCTCATCATGGGATCGAAAGTTGGCAACTTTGCCAAACATTATACGAGGGATTGAACTCAGCAACGAAGCAGTTGCTAGAAACCATATGTCAAGGTCATTTTCTCTCCAAGTCCAGCGACGAAGCTTGGCAGTTTCTTGAGGATCTTAGTGAGCAAACAATTTAGTGGGAGAGTACCAAGACCACATCATCTTCTTCTGTTGGTCAATCTAGGGCAGGCATACATCAAGTAGATATGTCGATTGCTATGAAGGCTGAGATGGCCGCACTTATGAAAAATCTAGAAGCCATTGAGACCAAAATCTCTTCGCCTTCTCCTGCCCTTGTTCTGCCTCCATGAACTGTTTGTGCTTGTTGTACGGATCCATCACATCTAACCGAAGAGTGTCCTTATAATGCATCTACTCAAGGACAGGATCAAGTCAATGCTGCATTTCAGCAACGACAAAGAAACGATCCGTACTCTTCGACATACAATCCGGGGTGGAGGAGTCACCCAAATTTCGCTTGGAACCAAAATCAACAATTTCAAGGAAATAACAATTTTCAAAGACCTCCTCCTCCACAACAACAATAAGCACCTTCACAAACTCAAAACCAGCAACCTTTCCAACAACAACCTTATACAAATCAAACGAACAATTTGGTTCAACCAAATGATGATAAGGTTATCTCGCTAGAAAAAAGTCTAGATGCATTTATCAAGCAATCTACAGAATCCGCAGCAAGATTTGAAAATTATGTTCAGTCTTTGATGCACAACAATGCTTCACACGATCAAAGTATCAAATCTATTGAGGCACAAATTGCACAATTAACTGCTGCGTTGAGCGAGAGAGAAAAGGGAAAGCTTCCATCTCAACCAATGCCAAATCCCGGTCACACACAAAACGCATATCACAATCACAATGTAAATGCGGTGACCACGTTGAGATCCGGAAGAATGTTGCAAAATAATGTGGGTACTAGTGATGACATCCCTGCCGGTGGTTCTTCTTTTTCTTCTTCTTCTCCATCGTCATCTTCCCCTTCTTCATTTTCTTCACCTTCTTCTTCACCTTTTTTTAGAGCCTATTCTCCACCCTTCACACGGCTCTACTTCTTCTAGCTCGAACGGACCCATTTCTCACAACATGAACACATCTACACCGGGATCCGTTCCTACTCCACATTCTACTCCACAGACATTTGACTCAACAAATCTTCAAAATGCTCCATTTCCAAACAGGTTGAGTCCCAATAAACCAACTGCACAAGTGGAGAAGATTGTGGAGATATTTAAGCAGGTTAGCATAAATATACCTCTCTTGGATGCAATCCAACAAGTTCCTTCATACGCGAAAATCTTAAAGGGCTTATGCACCTCGAAGAGAAAGTCATCTCAAGTACCCAAGAAAGTGCTAGTGGCTAGTGCAATGAGCAATGCTATTAACCACCCTCAAACCATACCCCAAAAACGAAAGGACCCCGGCTGTCCTACGATTTCAATCACAATTGGGGATAAGAAAATTAATCGAGCACTTTTAGATCTTGGGTCTAGTGTTAACCTGCTTCCCTATTCCGTATACGAACAATTAGGGGTTGGAGAGTTGAAACCCACTCGTTGTACTCTCCAAATGGCTGATCGATCAATCACCCATCCAAGGGGTGAGCTAGAGGATGTGTTGATCAAAGTTGGGGAGTTCATATTCCCCGTTGATTTTATTATTATGGATACACAACCTGTTGCTAACCCACGGAACCAAATTCCGGTGATCCTCGGTCGACCATTTTTGGCCACTTCCAATGCCGTAATAAATTGTCGCAATGGCTCCATGACTCTAACCTTTGGGAAGATGTCTAGTGAGTTCAATATTTATAAGATGGGAAGTCTGCCCCCCGTGCCTAAAACTAGTATACGAGAAGTTTGCTCTATTCACGAAATCACGCAGGAGGACTGCGAGCTTGAAAGATTCTTATTTGATGAAAACAGTTTTGACGCCACTAGTGCGTCCCTCCTTGAGCCTACCACCGTTGACACAACCGATATTGATTATGAATGTTTCACTTTTTCGGACGATGACGACTCACAGCCCGAATATGAGTCTTTTGAATTTTTGGATGAGTTAGTCGAACCATCCGAATCAGTTGTTTGCAGTGATTTCGAACCTGTGTTGGAGTCCTTTGAGTTCGAGGTAGATTCCGCAATGATTCTTTCGCCTCCGAAACTCGAACTCATGTCCTTACCGCCTCACCTTAAATATGCTTACATAGGTGAGAATGAGACTTTTCCCATTATAATATCAGCCTCTCTAGCCCTTGAGCAAGAGAACGCCCTTTTGATGGTTTTACAAGATAGGCGGCAAGTTTTCGGTTGGACTATGGCGGATATCGAGGAGATCAGTTCCATTATAATTGAATATCATATGCAATTGATGGATGATGCCAAGTCAATAGAGGACCCACAGAAACATTTTGGGGATATTGTGGTTAGTCAACCTCCTCCTTTAGAAGTTGAACCACCCCCATTTCTTTTAATAGGCTACGAGAATGCCAATATTCCACTGATTGCTGATCATTCACATTCTTGTTTTGATTCATCACCACCTCCTGTCTATTCACCTCCATACCTTCCATACCACCACTTCTATCTTCCCCAATTCTTTATGGATCGCTACGACTTATCCTTCCACCAACCAATACTCTTTACTGATAAATTTTTCAAATGGTTGGTGTTGACGTTTGGTCTATGCAAAGTTTGGCAGTAATGTCTAACATAGTTTAAATGAAGTTTGGGGAAGGGTCTTTTTGTATATATTTTTTGTTTTTCTTAACAATAAAAAAAATTATAAATAAATAAACAGGGAAGTGCCGGTATTTTGACCATTTTGGTTTAGCATGACAGTGAGGACACTGTCAAGTTCAAGTTTGGGGGTATGCTCGGTACGTCTTTTTCCTTCGCATTCATTTGTATATATTTTTTATGCATTTGCATATTTATTTGAAAAACCATAAAAATAAAATTATCGTATTCAATTTTGGCTTATTTGACTAGAGTTTGACAGATAGGTTAACTGGCTAGGAACAACTAGATCTGAGACTTAGTGAATTAAAACCCCTAAAAATAACATTCCTTAAAGTTTAACGGTAGAAAGTATATGCCTTGTAGTTTATTTAGAAATAGGCAAATTTTGGGTTCACTTCTTGGGCTAAGTCAAAACGAAGGAAAAATATTGAAGCTTTTATTAGAGTATAAGTTTGAAAAATAGTTCCTAGCTTAAGTCTAGATTCTGAAAACGTATACCCTACAATTTGCACAATCATGAACCTTGAAACTTGGAATAGTAGAAGAGACCTTGAAATGCTCTTGTCTAAAGTCCTTAGTACGAAAAAAATAAAAGAAAAAAAAAGTGAATAAAGAAAAAAAAATGGATACTGGTTTTTGTGATTACTTAAGGCTGTAAAAAAATAGAAAAATATTTAACGAGGGTGCTTCATCACCTAGTGCCTTAGACCAACTGGTATGGGAGTCACTGCTAAAGCCTTGGGTGTTGCAAAACTAGGAAGTACGCTTTAAAGTGCTAACGCATCTTGTAATCGGTTGTTGGTACCTCAAGAAGTATTAACGGTCGCATGAAGGATGTGTAAGCGAATTTCATTTAAAAATTCATTAATTAATAAGTGCTTTGGACAATGGACGAGAGTACGATTGCTTGATTGAATTTCCAAGTGTAGGGGTGATATTTACACACACGTGGGGATATGTGATTAGAGTTTAGATGAGAGAAAGGAATGAAGAATAAAACTTGTATCTTTAGTAAGGTTGATAGAAATTCCTGAGTGGAGATGGAACTCTAGAAGGAAAACTTAAAAGATGCCGAAAACTAAGTAAGTCTATAGAACATATATAATCTTAAGTTAGATGATGAGGAAGTGTGAAGAATATGGATGGATAATTTGCGAGTCAAAAGATAATAGAATTCCTTGTTAGAAAAGCTAATTGGAGAACAAAAATCAATGGGCCAAGTTGATAGGATTTTGTGTGTGTAATCCGCTGAAAGCCCTCAGGAGACAACACTCCTCCTACTAGGGACAGCTAGAGGTTTAACGGCTTGTTACACGTGCTCAGTGCAATCGCGTTTCCCTGCGAAAGTGCGGTTAGGATTTTAGTGAATAAAAATAAGTTTGCTCGAGGACGAGCAAAAGATAAGTTTGGGGGTATTTGTTCATATCATAATATTGCAGTTTATATTCCCCAATTCTTATTCGTTTTATAAATAAACAGGTGCTTTTGACGAATGTCTGCTGCATGTTACAGGATACAGGTTTTTGGAGCGAAAACAGTGAAAAAGACACAAGACAACAGAAAAGGGACTTTTTACGAACAAATAGACGGATCCTAGTCAAGCCTAGACTAATAACAGTTCACATAGGTACAAGGCAACGCAAGGTCCAAACATGTCAGAGTGAAACGGTTAAAAGACCAATACAAATTTTCACTGAAGATCTGGGGAAGAATAAGAAGCCAAACAGAGAAAAATAGTGAAGAATAAAGAAGCCAAAATACCCAGAATGCAGCTTAAGAAATTTGGTGAGCTGAGCTCACCAAAGGGCCGCGGAACCGCGGCCCAAGCCCACTAATGCCGCGGTTCCGCGGCCATTAAGTGCCCGCGTCGGTGGATTTTTCTCGTGTCGGTGCGTCGGTGCGGGTGTTGGGATTTTTCGTGGGCATATCTGTAATTGCACATGCGCGAGACTTTGTAACCCTAGTTTTCTTGTTTTCCTATAAATTGTAATCACAGATCTGTAAAACTCATGCCTCTTTTCAGTAAACAAATTCAGATCTGTTCTGTATTATTGCTTGGAGGGAGCCATCAAATTAGTAAGTTAATTTTATTTCTTCGCTTTTAATTCTCTTTTAATTAGAATGTCTTTTAATCCCCTAATGAGCGAGTAATCTCCTCACTTGTTAGGGTTAGCCTTAGGGAAAGATTTGAGAGATGAGATCTCTCACTCCTTTCATGCCCCTTCACAACTAAGAATTAGAACTCCATGCATGCACGCACACCCCGCTCCCTACGGCACCTTATCCCTCGAGGTAACGGTGAACCGTAGTATAAAGGACCGGTTGCGCGTGTTTTCCATGGAGGTTAGGGTAAGTATCGATAAAGGAAGGATAAGAATCTAGAGGAAGAAACATCTACCCAAAAGATTCTAATCCACTTTATTGATAATTACCACAACATCTAATAGATCTAAAATAAGGCATTGAAAGCGGTGAGGAAATCTTTAATCTCCCAACTTCCCCTAAACCTAACCCTAGCAAGACTTTAATTTAGATTAATTTAGTTTAGTGATAGATCTAGGTTTTAGATTTAATCAATCCAAACAACATTTGGAATCAACTCGTAAAAACACATTAAGAAAATTACCCATCTCTGTGGATCGACCCGTACTCACCGGCTAGCTGCAAAGCGACGCCGTTTCTGATTGCGGTCAACATAACATATATTTTTGGACTAATCATTTACTCGGGACGATCAAAAGATAAATTTGGGGGTATTTGATCAATCATATTTATTTCACATTTGTACAGTCATTTTCCCTATTAGTATTAATTACTAAATGGTGTTATTTATAATTTAAGAACATATGTGGGTTTATTTGTAAAAAGATTTTGTCATATGTTTCTTAACGTATAATTAATATAATTGGGGGTAATATATGCATATAATATTTAAATAAAATATTCATGCGATTCTTAACCATTATTATTAAGATGTGCATACCATATCCTATCATATCCATTAAGTAATTTAATTAAAATTGGTTGGAATATTATCTCAAATATGATAAATGCTACTAATAATTTGATTTGAGATATTGTGTAGGTATTAAAATAACAAATCAGTTCAGGGCTACAAAGATAAGTAGGAGATCCATATCAAATCGAGTTAGCAAACCAAATCTGCCAATTTTAGGAGCAAATTGAAGATTCTCGTAACTGCAGAGAGAAAGAAATATTTTCAAATTATATTCATCAGAAAAATCTCTTAAGATCACGAGAAAAAAGAACAAAAATTCTGGAGACGCAATTCCATCAAAAGGCGGAAGAACTGCGGTGGAATGAGGCATATGGTGGCGGAACCGCGGTCAATTAGTGGCCGTTCGATGTGCAATTTCAGGGGCATGATCGCATTTTCACATACTTCGAGATGACGTTTAGGGTTTCAAGTTCCAGAGCCTATATAAAGGTCCGAGCAGCAATCTATTAATCTATCGACCTATCGAGCAATCTATTGATCTATAAATCGAGCAATCTAGGGTTTTTGGTTCTTTTAGTTTTTTAGCAAATCAAAGTCTGTAATGCAAAATTTTCAATAAAAGGTAGTTTTCTCTTTTAATTTTGTCTCATTACTTTCCGCATTACTTTCTGCATTTATTTTCCACAAATTTCTTTTTCTTAAGGTTTCTTTATTCTTCTACCTTTCGTCGTTTTTCCCAATGAGCGAGTAAATTCTTGCTTGTTACGATTTGTAGGATAGGATAGTATAACGGATGAAAAAAACCCTTATCTTCTTCTTATATTTTAATTTTTATAAACTTTAGAAAATGGAGTCTTAACCCTCTTATTCGGATGCGCTACCAATTCATGATAGTTACGACCTCGATTTGAGATTCGTTAATACTTGCTTTGTTGAGGGCTTGAAATAAATAACGATCACTGGAAGAACAAGGGTCAGTAAAGAGAAACCCTAATCCCTCCAAGTACCCTAATCCATATTCATCGCTATTTCTCTAGTATTAAATAATTAAAAGATAAAAAAATTATTTTTAAAACTCCATCCTTTAACTACTAAATCCGCAAAACCCTACAAGCCCTTCTCTTATAAAATTTTCAAATCTCTTTAGTATAAAATGATAAAAATCCAACATTTCCTTTATTAACTCGTCCAGAACAAGAAAGATAGTTTACCATTTCCCTGTGAACGACCTGTACTCAGTATTGGCTAGCTATTGCGACACCGTTATTGATTGCGATAACTAAGATATACAAAGACTCAATTTTTCACACAAATCAGGCATTGGTGTGTTCACCTAAGATTGTATATAGGTGCTTACTGGAGGTGAGTATACTGGGTGGACTCACCAAGAACTTCTAGATGGTATTATACCTATAAACAGATAGCGGTTCTCAGATGACATGAGTACAGGTTAGTCTTTAGACCCGAGATCTTCATTTGTCTCATGTGATTTCCCACTGTACTTAGATCACTACCCTACCATGGCTCTACTGAGTTGTGTAAACTAGTTTTGGTTGGGTACAGTCCCGAGCAACATGGAGGCAGTTAGCGATTGTTAGGGATTCGTCTCTCTCGGTATTAGGAGTCGATATCGCACCGTGTCAGGTTGGCCAAAACCACAAGACCTTGGCCAAGGCCGATGTGATTTATAGATGGTTAGATCATTAGTTTCTCGGATCGATCCTGAGCCACATCGACACGACTTATCGGGTTATTAAGGGTCTGACGTTTACCACCCCTTAGATCCGGTATGTGATACTCTTAGACAAAGAGACTGGACTGTACAGTAATTGTCATGGATAGGCTCAGTAAGGGTTCGGATGAGTTTGCATATCGGCCTTCTATTCGACAGGTACCTGGGTAGCCGTTACGTACAGATAGTGCCGCTGACGTGATTGTGGTTAAACTCACTGCCAGTGTACTGTCGACTCTTTAAAGTCCTACACAGAGGGTTTTCCGGGTTCACGTGAAACGATATAGAGACCCTATATTTATATGTGTAGAGTTCCGACTAAATATGTGTACTAGTTGCGCAAAACTTAATCGGACGGTTTGTGATACTAGAGAGCTTAGGATTAAGCCAGTTTATTAAATCACGTATTGATTTAATTCTAGTATCATGTTATTGGATTTATCTATCTCTTGGTATTCGCATTTTTTGTATGAATACCGGTATGTATATATGGTTTGGTATTTTTATATTTATACAAGAAAGGCTTTTAGAAGAAGGACGCCTCATTTTGCATTTTCTATTTAATAGAAATTAGGAAATGAGGTGTATAGGTGAGGTGGCATAGATATGGTGAGAGGTATGACCTTGAATTATTTTAATTCATTTAGCTAAACTATTCAAGCATGACTACTTATTTTTATTTGAAAAAAATGAAAATGGTTGATATATATTTTTCAAGCCATTTTTTCCTCTCATCCTCACCATTGTATTCTCTCTCCTCATTTCCTTCTTCAAACCCTAATCCCTTTCATGTGTTGAGAACCATAGGGTTTAGAGATAGATAAACACCATTAACAAACTCTACATCTCCTAAATGAGCTACACTAGCAAACTAGTTTGTTTAGTTACTTCATTTTTGAAGTGCAAGCTTGAACCATATTCCTTCGGGTGGATCATCTAGGATCGAGAAGGCTTCCAAGTAAGTTTGATCTGGGACCTCAAGGAGTAAAAGAAGGAACAGTTTAGAAGACCGAATGACTTGATCTCATAGGTATAAACCTCTTATCATGGTAGTTAAACTCCTTGTAGTTGCTAGTTTAGGATTATGGTTTGATCCCTAGGGTTTTGTTGATTATGCTTGCTCAAAATTTGATTTTTGTGCATTTCGCCTCTCTACTTTCATTGTGGAGTAGGCATAATTAACTAACAACAGGAATCCGCAGCAAAATCTTTATAAAAGATATCAAAGTATTTCCACTCTTAACCATCGGCTGGATGTTGCAGGACGCCGTCCTTAGTGCAACCATTAGCATGCCATGACATACTATCAGTAGTTTTGGTTGATAGAAATAAATGCCAAAGTTTTTGTCTGATTGAGAAGTATCGCAAAACCTTTGCTGGAATCCATCTAGGAGCATAGAGTGTAGTTTCATCTTCACCGTTATCCCTTCGAAGGACGATCCACCTAGTTAAGTTACAAGTTCTACAGTTATCCAATTTCTTATTCTCCTTTGTCCAGTATAACATGCAATCATTCGAATACGAGTCGATTTTCTCATAACAGAAACCCATATAATTCAAGATCTTCCTCGTCTCTGTGAAATTTTCCGGCAGTAGTGCTTTATGGTAAGTCTCCCTTTACACCTTAAGAAACCGATCGAAAGACTTTTTAGTCCAATTATTCTGGCATTTAAGATGAATTTTTTTGACAATCCATCCCAACTTAAAAATGTTTGCGCCTTCGAAAAGGGGTACACTTGCATCATCCATATACTTCATATATTTTGCCAATTCTGCATCAGGGAGACTACAGATATCTTCCTCTCCTACATTAGGTTCAAGAACAATGTCATAATCAGGATGCATGCCGGTTCGGAGCTCATCCAATATACTATTCAAACCGATGTCCCTAATATTTGTAAGATGAGGATCATTTGGCTTAATCCAACAACTCGTAGACATGTCGACTACCGGTCTCGCTTCTCCATGGTACGTCCATTATGTATACCCAAAAGATATCTTATTTTTCAGTAGATGTTCATACACTATATCTCGACGAAGGTCGTAGCCATTATGACAATTTTTACACGAACATGAAATCAATTCTTCAAGAGATCGGTCTCCCAATGCAAATTCCATAAACTCTTCGACGCCGGCCTTGTATTCATCACTAAATTTGGACACTTGCATCCAAATCCTAACCATTACTCTCCGATATCTGACATCATGTATTACGTAATCAGCCATTTATTTCTTTTCTTTAATTAAGGTTTAATGTTTTAGTTTGATCTATCAATACATCACATCGGCTGTCGGGGATAAGTCTTCTATCCCATTAAGAATTTATAACGTATACACCCCTGCGTTTGTGCTTTTATTTGTTTCAATAAAATTTCGGCAGCACCTCCTCGCTGCTCTCCGAGTGCACTGCAATAGAAAGGATGATAATCATTTCAATGCTGAATATCAACAATGAAATTAATGATCAGCCCCTCTATATTTGTATGCGGAGAACTAGCGAAAAGATACTGATGAAACTAATCTTAAAACGAATGAAAACATAATTGCAGGGTGTGTTTGCGTTATAAATTCTTAATTTGTTCGCACTGGACAAATCTATCGGTTATAGTATGACCAATTCTCTCGTCACATAAACTACATGACGGTTGCAGAAACAAACGATTAAACACTTAGTTTTGACAACCATCACGTAGTTTTATGTCACGATGGAGACCGTTGCGTATATAACTGATAGACGAACGGGTTCTAAGGCGCGTTTCGATTTTTTGAATGTAAGATCCTCGGTGATAATAAGTAAATTTCATGTTATCATCGAGAATCGTACACTTAGTATATATTGTAAGATTTTCATGTTGTTTTGATTTTCAAAGTTCAATTCACAATGGATATGGTTGAGAAACTTACTCGCATGCACACACATATACACACATACACACACAAGCATACACATACACACATACACACGAGCATACACACACGTACAAATAAACACACAGACACATTTACTAAATTACTATAAAATACCTAAAATATTTCTCCCTAAACTACCTTTTTCTATTGTTGTTTTTTCACTAAACTACCTTAAATATTTTCCTAAGTAATCTATTTCTTCAATTTACTAATTTACACTAAAATACCTTTAACCATTGTTGGTTTTTCACTAAACTACCTTAATAAATTTAAAGAAACGATTTATCTTCTTAAATTAACTAAATTATTATAAATTTAAATAAAACACCCTCAACTAGGGTTGCAATTTCACTTAAATACCCTTAAATATTGTTGATTTTCAGTAAACTACCTACAAAAATTAGCTAAATTACCCTAACCTAACCCTAACACTAACCCTAACCCCAACCCAAACCCTAACCCTAACACTAACACTAAACCCTAACCCAGACCCTAACCTTAACATTAAAACCTTAAACCTAACCCCCAACCCAAACCTTCCCTAACACATCAACAACAACAACATCGACATCAATAACAACAATATCGACAACATCGACATCAACAACAGCAACATCAACAAAATTTTACCCAATTTACAAAAAATTAAAAATTAAACAAGAAATTTAAAATTAAACAAATTTTTACTTACCTATTGTCGAAGGGGTCGGGCTCGAACAGGGAAGCTTCGACGACGGCTCTTCATTGGCGATGATCTTGAACGGCGACCGCAGCCTAAGAGAGAGGGGAGAGAGAGAGATTGTGAGTGAGAGTGAGAGCGAGAGAGTGGCAGAGAGAGAGAGAGAGAGAGAGGAGCTTACCGTTGGAGGAGAGGAGGAGCGGCGGGTCCGGTTGCCGGTAGCCGGGAGGTCGATCGGAGAAGAGAAGGAGAGGAGCGGTGGGTTTAGGGTTTTTTGGCTTGGATTTAAGGGAAAATAAGAAGAGAGATCGGGCTCGAGGGCTGCTATATTTATTAAGGTATTTCATCGGGTTATACCCGACGAAATAACTTAATAAAATTATTGAAAATTCTAGGGCCCCCATTTGGCTTATTTAAGCGATATTTCATCGGGTTGCACATTTATTCCGTCGGCTTCTAGCCGACGGAATAAACAACCCGACAAAATAAGTCCTTTTTTCTTATAGTGTACGAAGTATCTAAGAACGAATAATATAAACGTAGCGTAACTTAATAAAATAATCTAAGTGTGAATGTATAACGAGTAGAATTAACGTAACGTAAACAAGCATTGTAATAGGAATAATACTTACAAATAATTACAATTATTGTCGTTTAAAATAAAACGAAACATTGTTTGGAAAGAAGGAGGCTGCGGTGTTTTTTAAAAATAATTATTCATTTGAAATTAGAAGCACATCCTCAACTTTAGGGTTTAAAATAGAAAACGAATCGTTAGTTTAAAATGAGTATAATATAGCAAATCATAATATCCCAATCGGGATTTATAGCATGACTCCATGAGTCAAATAAATATCGGCCGCATTCAGCAATCTATTCTTATCACATCCTGTACGAAATCTCCATCGTACGATATCAACCAATCATCAAATCAATATCAGTATGGACCTCTAGTCGCGTACGCAAACACAATTAGCTTATAAACTACGAACATCTAGTCACGTACGACACATAACAATAATCATACATACATACATACATACATATGTGTGTGTAGCCTACTAGTTATGAATTATAAATTAAGTATATAGCTTACAAACTAAGTATATGACTTACGAACTAAGTATATGGGTTAAGTATATAGGTATTCTAACATAACATTATAAACTAGGTATATGTGCTACGAGTTATAAACTAAGTATATTAATATATTGAGCGTTCTAATATAGCACTATATGCTAGTATAAGAGCTACAATAATACTATAAGTATTCCGATGAACTAGTTTTGGGGTGCTATACGCCATCCACCCTACTTCCCCCGTAAAAATAAATCTACTTACCGACGCGTCTCGAGCTAGCCAAAACCTTCAACTGCATCGCCCTTCCTTGCCGTCTCGGAAGTCCTCGTGATCGAACCTATTGTCATGCCCCACTTTCCAAAGATCGGTAATGGTCACGTGACAAACCCACAACATATTTATTTTAAAAAGGACATTTCTCAAAATAAATATGCTAAGCGTAAATAAGCAATTTTACACAAAGTAAGAATAATAAGAGCATGAAATTTTCAACAAACTACTTTATTTACATTCATTCCACAATCTATAATTACATTGATAGATGTTCTGAAAAGAAAATACAAATAACATAAATGCCTAAACAAGTGGCATATTGGTGCTGAAACCGAAAAGAAAATCTAAGGAACGGCTTCAGGAGCAAGTTGGCCGTAATCCTCGGTAGTCGGGTTCACATTCTCGGTCTCTAGATTATCTGACGAACATTCTAATGAAAACAAAGATGGGTGGAATGCCCGTCAGCGAACTTGCGCTCAGTAAGTCCCCAAAAGAAAAAATGATGTTTAACAGATAAAAAAGTAATGTAATATGACAAGTATAACATGACAGGTAATAAGTGTGTGTAAGTGAGCATGAATATGTGTCTTAACAGGTCTCATGAGCCCTAGGAGCCAGGAATCATGAGCCCGAACAAATGTTAGTAACGGGACTTCAAGCTAGTGTTGAAATATTCCAAACCCAAGAGTAGGACCCTAGAGGCTTGGAAACACGGCCCTCATGATAGATTGCTTGTGTTATTAGACATGGATTCATAAACTAGACCGACTCCTGAGATTCCGTTGGATTCACACTTGAACTATCCCAACACCCTGTGTATATTAGTCAGAGTATTCCATTCAGATATGTCCTTTATAGACATATCATACATATACATGTTTATGTCTTAAAATGAATAGGGTTTCCCTAATCATAAAGTTCTCTGAGACATGATTTTCATGTCTTAGGACATGAATGGAGTATTCCATTCACACATGTCAGGTATAGACATGTCTGAGAAAATGAATAAGGTTTTTCTATTCATATGTCAGAAGACATAATTTTTCATAGCTTAGGAATAGGGTTTTCCTATTCACAGATATTCTGAGGATATGTTTTCATGTCTCAGAGATAAATAGGATTTTCCTATTCACGTATGTTTTTACGTAGAAGGACATAAGGTTTTGATCCATATCCTTTAAGAAATAGTTTTTCTATTTCTATTCGCATGTGAAAAAAAATATGATGGCATATTTCAAGTTATATAGAGCATGGGGTAACTCATGCTCTTGGTTCAGTCCATGAGGGTCAAGAACACCTTTATGTTCTAATTTTCTTCATTCTTTGGGAAAGCCATGGCTATGGCTTTTAAGCTCTTTTATTCAGAGCTGGAAACTCATATATGTTTACATCCTTCTCTCTTTTGATCTGAGAGAGAGAGAGAAAGAGGCGGAGAGGCGCGCACATATAGAGAGAGAGAAAGAAGTATGAAGGAATGGTGATAGAGATAGACATGATGTTGTAAGAAGGTGAGAAAAAATTGAGAGGTAGACGATTAGTCTTTATGGCTCTGATACCATGAAAGATAATATCAATTGGTGTCAATTGCACACCACATCAGAGGTTTCTATTTGTATTTATAGAAGAGTAATACAACTAGATATGATCTAGATAGTTACTGGAGATGAGATACATTAGTTACAAATGGTTATGATTTAGAGAGTTGTTGGGATCCTTGGAATTGTTGGACATCCTTGGCTGTTGTAAATCCCCAGTTCCATTGCACTTTCAGTATTTAAAATTATAATCTTAATAAATTTTTGTTCAAATTCCCAAATTATTTTCCTAAAATATATTTCCAAATTTTGTAATTCTCTTTCTTTTAAACCATAATCATATTCCCTTATATAATTTTCTTAATCCTAATTCTTTTTCCTTAAACCCAAACCCATTCCCTCCCCAGCCTGAGCCCAGTCCAAACCCACGCACCCGACATGAACCGTCCCCATCTCCCTCTCTTTCTTCTTCCTCCTCCTTATATTCTTTTTCTTTCTTTTTGAACGAGCCCAACGGCTCCCCTTCTCTCCCGCACTCACCCCTGCGAGACCCGGTCCTCGTCGACACCTCTCCCGATCCCAACCAATCCGAGATCCTCTGCTCCATATCCCAGCTCCTCTCTCTTCTCTCTTTCTTTCTTCCCTCTTGTTTCCCCTACGTTCGCAAACCCAACGCCACGCCTACCTCCGTGAAAACCGCTCTACACTGACGTGGCCTCATCGTTGATGACTTCGAGATCCCCGCACCTGCCTCTACTAATCTCTCGAACGTCTCTCTCACTCTCCATCTCTTTCGTTCTCTCTCCCTCAACTCACATCACCTCCTCCAACTCAACCCCTCACCGGCGCTCCACTGCCCCGACCATCATCACCGCCGTCACCACACCTCCGCAACCGCTCGCCACTACCAGCTTCCCTCCTATCCTCCACAACCTCCCAACAACTCCTCATCGCCGCCGCTGCCTTCGCCTCCTCCGCTGCACCCTGCATTGCCAGCTTGAGCCCAACTCTGACGAGCTCGGGGCCGCTGCTACCATCATTAAGCACCCAGCCTCCCTCGCTCCCCTCCTCCGAGGGAGCTCCTACCCCAAGCCAAAACACCCACCGCTGCAACCCACCACCCTTTCCATTACCTAAGCATCATCGCCGCTGCCACCACCGGCGTCTCCATCTCCGTTAGTCGCCGGCGACCCCATCTCAGCAACCACTGCCACCATCACCGAGCACCTAGCCTCCCTCTTTCTCCTCTTCCACCGTCGACCTCTACGATCCATCCTCACCGTCAACCTCTACGCTCATCCACCGGCGCCAGTGCCCCGTACCCCTGTAGCTACCATCTCCAGCGATTCCACGACTTAACACCGGCCAGATCCAAGCCAGCAGCCATTGACATCATCTTTTCGTTGGTTCTGGATCACCGTCGCCGCGTTGCTACCGTGTTGTTGTGGCTGGTGTGGCCATGTTCGTCTCTGTGCAATCACCGTCGTCATTCCATCGTCACAAGAAAGTGGAACCTCACTTGCTTTTACATGCTACGTACACATAACTATAGATTCGTGTTAACCTTAAACTAGATAGATTGTTACGAATCTGTGTTAGTTAGTCTATTATCACATAATTCGCAAGTTATCATCGTATCTTCATGAAAAACCATAGTGTTCCAGGATGATTAGTTTGAGCGTGATTAGATCTGAACATCACGTTAATAACATGTAGAATCGTATCCATTTAATACCATTTTCACGTATTAGGGAAAATCGACTTTAATTCGACAGTTCTCGATATTGTATGCCGATAATTCGATGTGGTGAACTGAACCAAAACCCCTTCAATCATGCTAAACGTTTATCAATATTTTCTTTGCTACTTACGGACGTCGTGTAGAAAACTGAACTCAAAATAACGAAGTGTCGCACATGTGACGACGCCCCAAAGAGGCGATGTCAATTCTTGTTTTACTGTACATGTTGAGATGTTAAATTGATATAAATTTTGATACATACCAGAATGTAATGTTCTATGGCTCATATCGAAGATGACTCAATAATATAGAACCCCCTATAATTTATCCTTCGAAAACAATATATCACTATGATTAAAACTGACTTGGAATGCGGCTCTGGACTGCAGTCCAGAGCAGCATTCCATATCGACACCTGACTTTAAATGAATGTGTAGCACTGTATGAAAATGAAATTATGTGGAACCCTATATCTTTATGAAGATAATCCTGTTAGCTAACCATCGGTGGTGGTTTAGTTTTATTTTACCATTGTTTGATATTTTAATTGCATTTTAAACTGTCGAGCTGTACTGCAGTTTAGTACAGAGACAGATTGTATATCCTGGCCTTAGATAGAACATAACTCCCAGTACACAGAGGATATTTTCGATCCGTATGGTCCGTTAGAAAATTAATTGATAGATATGAATTTTATCTAACTATAGCGTCGCCTAATTATGATCCCAATAGGGATTAAAATGTGTTATGAAATGGACTTTCAGTTCAGAAACTGAATTTCCAGCGATGAACGCTTAAAATGAAATGACCGTAACTCGCAAACATGAAATCCGATTGACCTGGAATAAATTTTTTTGGATTTATGTTTAAGTTTATTTACTGCCTATTTTGTATCATTTTGCCTAATTACGATCGTGGGAATTAATATGTTTTTCTGAACTCGTAATGTACATTGTGTTTCATATTGTACATGACTTATTATGTGGCATCATTCTCGCATTTACCCGACCGTGATACCTTTAGTGATAGAGAACGTTCATAGTGATTTATAGAAAACTTTGCATTATCAAACGTGAGTAGTATTGGATTAGTTGTGTCAAGTATGCTGGTGATAAGTGATTGATTCGTGAAAGTGAACAGTACAGTGAAAAGTGAATAAAACCGGGATTTGGCGCGTGCTTGTATACAACTAGCTCTAAACATATAGTTATTGTAACCTGGGGAAATGGGGAAATCAAGGTGGAATCGAACTCGTATTTAGCAAGGTACAGTGACTTAGAGAATGATCATTCGATATTAGCAATATACATATATTAGGTTGTGGGCCTAGCGGCACGGCTGCAGGGTTATGTCTCGAGCAACAGTGAACCGTATTCTCGAGTATGCACAAGACCCTTGTTAAACACGGGCATCTTTTTCCACCGATTGATTTCATTTGACTTAGCGACTGATAGGCGATGACATACACATTGCGTGGATTGCAGACATGATACACATACATATACTTAGCGGCTGTTCATAATCACTTGGTATTACTGTACTCTGCCGTACATTTCATGTTTAATAACATAGGAAACACACTATATATATTGCTATATATGTCGCCCTGACGACCTTATTGTGCATGCTCAAAGAACGAAGTGAACCCAGCTTAGGAGTAGGACCTGCCATTTAAGATTGCGGAGATTTAGACCGCGACATTAGCGCTATCGCCTTCTGCTTGCTATAAGAACACTGTTATTTCTTTGGTTAGTTATTTTTTCATGCAAATAAATGTATCGTGAACTCTGTTAATTTAATGTAATAAAGTTATGAGCTCTGATTTTCTTTACTTTAGTGATGTGTTTACTGATTACCATGTAATGCTAGAAGCCGAAGTATGACTACGGCGGAATTATCCCTTGACTGTAAGAGTATGGCTGGCCTAATCACCTCTCGTATTCCATATTTTGGGAAGCGGGACGTGACAATTGTTATGATTATCTCTATCAAATGGGGTTATCACATTCCATGTCCTCACCTTCTTCTTCTTCCTCTATGTTTCTTCTTGAGAGAACTTTTTTAACAAAACTTCTGAGGTCATGAGCAAAAAGAAAAGGTTCTGATACTTTTTTAGTTACTTATAGGGGTATTTATATTCTTCTGTGAATGGGGAGTAGTGTGTAACTACTTTATAGATATCAGAGAAATTGGGGGGAATCTCTCATTATCTCCCGAAGAATAGGTAAAACCTATTCTAGAGGAGGAGGTCTCGACCCTATTAGTGTCGGGACATCCCAATTATGGGCCTCCCGAGATCGGGAAGGGGCTTCCTGAGTTTGGGAGGGGCATCCCTATAGGGGATGCCATGAATCAACTCAATTTTTAGTTGAGACAACTCAATTTTGAGTTGTATTAAAGGGGACCTCCCAAGACAGGGGTCTCTTGTGATGAACAAGTATTTGGCTTGTTCTTTTTATCATAGCCCCCATTTTTATGCTTAGGTGATCAGATTCTTGATCATTTGTTTAAATACTTGTATGAGTATTTTAAATATCTTAGGAGTTAAGATTTTAACTCCAACACTATCTAGATCCGAAAGTAAATGAGATCCACAACATGGACAAATAATGGAAGCTTCAACCCTAATCGTATACCTTATATATAAATTAAAAAGAATCTTTTTAAGAAATATATTGATCAATACAAGTCCCATTGTGCCTATATCTATTGTGCCTGTATCTATTCTTTGACAACCTCATAGCTTGACGGGTGTCAGAGGCATTGGCTTAATACAAGAGGATATTTTTCTTTACACCGCACTACGAGACCTCACCGACTTATATCGTTACACACACACAATGAAGGAAACCCACATTTGGATTAAAATTGAAAAAAAGATTGTCTAATACCATTAATTTTATCCTTAAATATTTTGCTTCTTTTCCGAAATACTGTTATGTTCATTTGTTCATCGCTTCTGTATGAGTCCTAAATCTACTTCTTAAAATCAATTTCAATCGAATTTCTTATCACGAATTTCCTTCTGTTTGTCATAAGTTAATCAAGAACCCACTTCTATTTATAAATATAAGCGTATAAAAAGAGTTGACTAAAGAGTACCGTAAAAAGAAAACAAATAAAATTTAATGATGTTAAAATTAGGGGCATAAGTTGCTTGTTAGATGGGAGCTATTTGCTGACCGAGCGAAAGTGAAGGGTTTCATCCAATTTAGCCTTTTAGTCATTTGGTTTTAATGAAGCTCAGTTCTTTCACCGTGTGTATTAAGAGATGCGCATATCTATCTATACTACTCAAAGCAAATTGGTCAATTTTTTCGTGTATCATATCTTAACTAATTCTTTATCTTAATTAAAAATATTTTTAAAAAAAATTACTTACAGTGAGTTAAAAATAATCATGTGTAACAAATTAACCATTTCAATTTAAATTTCAAAAAAAATATTTTAAAATAAATTTGTTGTGTAAAAGAAAATCTAAATTCTCTGTCTAATAATCTTTGGGTAAATTGTCAAAATAAAAAAACCAAGCCCTTTTTTCCACTGTCAAAGAAATTTTTCTTACATTATCTACATAGTAGCCTGCTATATCTAACCAATTCATAAAAATTATTTAGATATCGCAGGAAACGGTTTAAATCACATATAACTTCTTAGATATTGCAGGCTACAGTTTAAATATCATAAGAAACTAGATATAGCAGGAAACTACTAGATATCACACGTAAGAGGTTTTTTGACAACTAAAAACTTTTTAAGGGGGCTTTTGACAACAGTCTCAAGGTCAGGGGGTTTTTGACAACGAAAATAGTGCTTGGGTTTTTTTTGACAATTTACCCTAAATCATTTATTTGAATATTTGTTATTAATTTGAATCTTAAGTTTTTTCATCGCAATATATACAAATCCATTTTCTACTATCACTACTACAATTAGGGGTTGCCCCTACGAATAGAGGAATCCATATAGGCAACTTTTTATTGCCCTTACGGTGTAAATCGTAGGGGCAAACAATAATCTTACGGTGCCTACTGTAGGGGCATAAATAAATTAAAAAATATTAAAATGCAATCTCTTTATTTGGCCCTACGGTGCTGCAAAAGAAAACCCTGTGGATTGAACCATAGGGGCAACAAAGGGTGATTTAAAAAAATAAAGCTAAGTAAAACCCCCGCGTCGACCAAAATTTCCCATTAACCTTATCTCTCTCATGCCCTTATCGCCGATCTCGTCATCGACTTCCTTGTCCCTCGTCATCGACTTCCTCGTTGCCGATCAAGCTCGTCGTCGAGTTCCTCCTCCATCGCCGTCGATCATGCTCATCGTGGAGTTTCTCGTCACCGCTAATCAACATCAAGGTCCTCGTTGCCACCTCCACCTCTTCGAGCTTCATATTCCCGGCCTCCTCCACCTCATCGAGCTCTTAGCCTCCACCTCCTCGAGCTCTTCGCCGTCTATCGGTATTTGGCAGCGAGGTACTTTAATTTGAAGTTGAATTTTCCTTAGTTATGTTTTTTTTTATTTCTTTAAATTAATTAGGAATTTAATTTATAATTTTGTTGTTTTTGGTGTTATTGCTGTTGATTTTAGGGTTAGGGTTATAGGGTCGGGTTAAATAGGAGTTAATTTAGGTTATATGGTGATGATTAAGGCTAGGGTTAGGGTTAATTAGATTAATATAGGTTAATTTTGGTTTGGGTTAAGGTTAATTTGGGTTAATTAGGGTTAGGGTTTGGGTGATGATTAGGGTTACGGTTAGGGTTAATTTGGGTTAATTAGGTAAAATAGGGTTGGTGATGATTAGGGTTAGGGTTAGGGTTAATTAGATTAATTTGGGTTAATTTTGGTTTGGGTTAGGGTTAATTTTGGTTAATTAGGGTTAGGGTTTGGGTGATGATTAGGGTTAGGGTTAATTAGGTAAAATAGGGTTGGTGATGATTAGGGTTGGGGTTAGGGTTAGGGTTAGGGTTAATTAGATTAATTTTGGTTAATTTTGGTTTGGGTTAGGGTTAATTTGGGTTAATTAAGGTTAGGGTTTGGGTTAATTAGGTAAAATAGGGTTGGTGATGATTAGGGTTAGGGTTAATTAGATTAATTAGGGTTAATTTTTGTTTGGATTAGGATTAATTTGGGTTAGGGCTAGGGTGATGATTAGGGTTAAGGTTAGGGTTAGGCTTAATTTTGGTTAATTAGGTAAAATAGGGTTAATTAGGGTTAATTTGGTTTAATTAGATTAATTTGGGTTAGGGTTTGGGTGATGATTATGGTTAATTTTGGGTTAATTAGGGATAATTTGAGTTAGGGTGATGATTAGGGTTAATTTGGGTTAGGGTTTAGGGTGCACTAGTTCTTTCAGTAGGATACTCGATGACAACGTAAACGTAAAACTTTACCATAGACGTCAGAAAACTTTACCCTAAACTAAAAACTTCAAACCCTTAAAAATGAAACGTAAATGTAAAACCTATTCAAGTTAAATATTCAAGTTAAAACTAATATATGATACTCGATGATAATATAAAACTTTCATATTCTCATCGATAGTCATATGTGAAAATCAAAGCGCGACTTAGTCCCCGCCTATCGGTTAACATACGTTCGATATTCATCGTGACATAGAACTATACGAAGGTTGTTAAATATCGGACGGTATCGTTCAGTGCTAACAACCGTCGTGCAATCTATGTGACGAGAAGATTCAATCGTATGATAACCGATAGATTTGTCCAGTTTGGACAAGTTAGGAATGTATAAAGCAAACACTTGCATTCACTTGTATTTTCATTTGTTTCGAGTTATTTCGTCGGTACTTTTCTGCTGGTTCTCCGTGTATAAAGATAGATTAGATGTTCATTTCAACGTTGTTTCACAACATTGAAATGATTATCTATTCTATTATAGTGTACTCGGAGAACAGCGGGGAGGTGCTGCCGAAATTTACTCGAAACGGATGAAAGCACAAGTGAATGGGTGTCTGCTCTATACATTCTTAATGGGATAGAAGCCTTACCCCCGATAGCCGAAACACACACATAAAACACGAATACACAACAAACGCACACACAAAGAACACATACACACTAACAACCCTACACCTAAGCTGAATCATAAATTGAAACACACATACACATAATACAACTCATACTCGGGCATCTTCAAATCTAACTTTGTTAATCGATAATTTATTCTTTTCAACGACAAACTTGCCTCTACGGATTTTCCTAAGATATAATTTTATTCTATCATATAAATATCTTGTTAGTTTAACAAGATTAGAATTTTATTTTATTTTATTAATATCTTGTTATTTTAACAAGATTAGAATTTTATTCTATCATATTAATATCTTGTTATTTTAACAAGATTAGGAAGATATTTTCCTAACATAGAATTTTATTTTATAATATGAATATCTTGTTAGAATTTTATTTTATCATATGAATATCTTGTTAGTTTAACAAGATCAGAATTTTATTCTATCATATGAATATCTTGATAGTTTAACAAGATTACGAATATATTTTCCTAAGATAGAATTTTATTCTATCAAATGATCGATGGATGATTTTATAATCACCGTTGGATTTTTGATCCAAGGGTCCTCTATTTAACAGAGAAGATCTTTCTAGTTTGAGAAAGATCAGGAAAATATTTCCCACATAGAATTTAATTCTATCAGATGGTTTAATTGGTGATATTTTATCACCATTGGATTTTAAATCTAAGATTCTCTGTTAGAAAAATATCTCTCCATATTAGAAAGATCAGGGAAAATATTTCCCAAATAGAATTTAATTCTATCAGATGGGATCATTTATAATCGGGGCGTTCACATGCTTTGCATGTGAGCACTGCCAAAGAATGTGGCAAGAGAACTCACGTGTTTAACACGTGACCCCTTGTGTGGGTTTTAGCCTGTTTATTTTCAGTGCTCATATGCTTTGCATTTGAGCGCTCACGTGTTTAACACGTGAGGCCTGTTTTTCCATTGGTTATTTATGTTCAGCGCTCATATGCTTTGCATATGAGCGCTCACATGCTTTGCACGTGAGGCCATTTTGGCCCTTAGTTATTTGTTTTTTGCATTTATATGCTTTGCATATGAGTGCTCACGTGCTTAACACGTGAGGCCAGTTTGGCCTTTAAGTTTATTTTATTCAGCGTTCATATGCTTTGTATATGAGCGCTCACGTGTTTAACACATGAGGTCAATTTGACCCTTAGTTATTTGTTTTCAGCGCTTATATGCTTTGTATATAAGTGCCCACGTGTTTAACACGTGATGCCAAACTATGAGGATTCTTTTCCTCTTCCCTTTTTTTTATAAGGGAACAAATAGCTCTTTGCCAAAAATTTTGGCGGGAATAGTCGTAGGAGTTGTTGCTTTTATTGAATTTGCACGCGCACATAATAAGATCGTGTTAGAGAAGATTCTCTGTCCGTGCGAGATATCTGGGAATAAGTTCTGGCAGAAGGTAGAAATCGTAGCGCTTCATATCGTTAAACATGGTTTTACTAGATTTTATACTACTTGGCTATATCACGGTGCAGGACAAGAAAAAGACGGTAATGCAGCAGAAGAAGAAGGAGAAGACGGTAATGCGGCGGAAGAAGAAGAAGAACACGATAATTTCTTTCCAGGAGAAAGAATAGAGGATATGGTAGAAGCTGCCCTCGGTGATAGTATTCCTACCGAAGATGAGATTCCATACGGTCAAGGACCGCATGCGGATAAGTATGAAAAGTTCATAAATGATGCTAAAAGACCAATTTATGATAATGCAAAGTATTCCACCCTATTATGGTTCGTCCAATATTTCCAGATTAAGTGCCTAAATGGATGGAGTGACAAGTCATTCAAGATACTTCTGAAGTTCCTGAAAGATTCTATGCCCTAAGGAAATAACGTGCTCGACAGATGATACAAAACCCAGAAGATGATTTCTGATTTGGGTCTGAACTGTGAGAAAATTCATGCATGTCCCAAAGATTGTGTGTTGTACCGGAAAGAGAATTCAGATTTGAAAGAGTGTCCAACATGCGGAGAGGTCAAGTATAAGCCGAAAGAATCTGATAAGAAGACCGATATACTTGTCAAGATAGCACGATACTTTTCCATAACACAGAAGCTGCAGAGGCTATTCAGGTGCAAGAAAACAACCGAGGCAATGATTTGGTATCACCGTGCTGCTCCAAACGAAGATGGAAAAATGAGTCATCCAAGTGATTCACCGGCATGGAAGGATTTCAATAGGAGGCACCAAATATTCAGTAGTGATCCTCGCAATGTCAGGCTCGGGCTGGCTTGTGATGGCTTCTGCCCATTCAATTATATGGCTGGAAGCCGCAACACATGGCCCGTTATAATGATAGTTTATAATCTGCCACCTTGGTTGGCTATTGTATCAATCCTACTTTATGATGCCTCTTCTTATTGATGGACCAAATTAATCGAGAAACAATATCGACATCTATTTCCGACCTCTGATCGATGAGTTAAAATCTTTATTCATTGATGGTGTAGAGACTTACGATGTAAACACAGGTACAACCTTCACAATGCGTGTGGCTTTAATGCGGAAAATTAATGACTTTCCTGCGTATGGAAAGCTATCAGGTTGGTTCATACATGGTCACAAAGCATGCCCTTATTGCCATCAAGAAACAACATCGAAATGATTGAATTTTAACTGGAAGATTTGTTATTGCGGTCATCGACGTTTCCTGCCACTAGACCATCCCTACAGGTTAGACGTTGCTCACTTTAACGGTCATCAGGAGCTTCTTGGGCCTCCAGCCTCATTGTCTAGAGAGGATGTGATTGCTCAGTAGGATGGTTACAATAATGCGACCTTCGGGATAGATCCGGCAAAACATGTCAAACCACCCTACTGGAACAAGTTAAGCATTTTCTACGAGCTTCCGTACTGATCAATAAATTTAGTACGTCATTGTTTGGACGCAATGCACATAGAGAAGGGAGTATCCGAGCACGTACTCAACTTGTTTCTTTGTAAAGACGAAAAATCGAAAGATAACCTCCGTGCTCGGATGGATCTACAGGACTGAAAAATTAGAAGTGAATTGTATTCTAAACTGATGGCGAGTAAACCAGGCAAGTTTGTACTTCCTAATGCCACGTATCATATGTTACAACTGAAGAATAAAAGGTTCCTGCAGGTATTGCATGATTTGAAAGTTCCCACAGATTTCTCAGGATCATTTAGGAAGAAGATAAAAATTGTGAAAGGTAAGATCGATGGGCTGAAAAATCATGATCACCATGTTATTATGGAGCACCTTCTCCCATTATCCCTTAGGACTTCCCTTCCCGAATTGGTTGGTCTAGTAATTAATGACCTTTGTTGCTTTTTTAGAGAATTGTGCATTAAAATCTTGGATGTTGTGACACTGGAGAATCTATAAAATTCTATTTCATTGATACGTTGCAAGCTTGAGCGTATTTTCCCGTCACCGTCTTTCGATATCATAATACACCTGATGGTTCATCTTGCAACCGAGCTTAAATTTGCCGGACCGGTACAATATCGATGGATGCATCCCGTCGAAAGGTACGTTGAATTTTTCGTTTTACGCATTTTGTAAAATTGTTGTTGTCCTATATGCCCATATTTATTTATTTAACATATTTTTCTTTAGATATCTCTACACTCTAAAGAGTATATATGCAGTAAAAATCGACAAGAAGGTTCTATCATGCAAGGTTATCTTCTAAATGAAGTAACCCCATTTTGTTCACGTTATCTGGACGAGGACATTGAGATGAAATTTAACCGGCTTCGGAGAATTCAGGACGGGCCATATGGTAAAGCTGATTATAAGAGAGTAGACATTATGTTTATCAATAAGATATATCGGTTTATCCTCCTCAATAGCGTATGTCTTGAAGAAATTAGAGAGTAATTTTTTTTGAATTAATTGTTATATTTGTGTTTGTGTGTATGAAATGATATAATATTAATATCATAATTTATTGTTGAGAACATAATTCATATTGATGAGGTATGTGAGGGGCATCCTGATTGGAATGATGAACGGTTGGAAAAATATAATCAAGATAATTTTTGCGATTGGGTTGCAGATCATGTAAATTGTTCGAATAACATATTATTGCTATCAGTCTTAATCTAAACTTATATCATTATGTATTTTCCATAAAATTTGTTTTGTCAGATCCACGATCCGAACTTGTTTGCATCATCAGAGAGAGATCCAAGATGTTTAGCTCAGTTTCCTGGTATGGAGGTTGCATATTCTAAAGGATTCAGTATCTTTGGATACAAATTTGAAGTTAAGAATATAAAAACATCTCAAACCACTCAGAATAGTGGGATTGTGACGGTAGGATCGGATGGTGTGATTTATTATGGATACTTAAATTGCATACTTGGCATCCAATATCTCGGACGATCTGAACCGTTTTATATATTTTAGTGTATTTGGTATGATACACGAACCGATATGGATAAGTGGAGAAACAATCTCGGAACTTGGAAAGATGAATATAGATTGACTAGTATGAACACACTTCGATTTTATGGTCAGGACGATCTATTTATCTTTCCAAACCAAGCATTTCAAATATACTACTCACAGTACTTGAAGCATCCGGGATGGAGTGTTGTATGCCGTTAGAAACCTAGGGATGTTTACGATGTCCTAAAATCGAGGATTTGATGGAGGATAGCGATGGGGATGAAGAAAAGAGAAGCTTAGAGTGCTCTGACCGTCTGTTTCAAAAGACGGGTTGTCTACGGCTGATCGTGAAGTTACGTGAGTTAGAAATAATATCGATGATGAAATCCAAGTAGATATGTCTAATGCGTCTACGAAACGAAAAAGGTTATCAGTAATGTTATATTATTACTTCACATTTCTACAATCTATACATATATTGCATGCATATGTAATGATTATACTCTTATCTAGGTCTGATGACGACGTCCGGAGCAGTGAGGGGCGGCAGGAGCACCAGCCACGGCAGAGGCAGAGGCAAAGACAGAGTGGTTCTGCCGCCCAGGGAGCTGCGTAAGAGTATAACATCTATCTTAAAAACTGTCTAAGGGAGCTCTAGAGGGCTGGTCTTGCACCCCGATCCGTATCCCCTTCGGATGACTCCTTCCGTGTGGACTTTGCTACACCTCCAGATATATTGCACATATATTCATTTTGAATGTAATATTATAGATATACATGCATATTATTTTAAAATTACTTATTTAGTCAATGTTTAATTGTCTAGCTGTACGTGGTGCGTCCATATCAGAAGAAGAGGCCACTACCGCACCTATAGATATGTTTATATATCTTATAATGCATGCATATTGATTTATAATGTTATATCATAAATATACACACATTCTTTTTGCTTTTACTTAGATAATCAATTTTTGATTGTCTAGCTGTAGGTGGTGCCTCCACATCCCGGGCAGAGGCCACCACCACACATGCGGGTATGTTTATATATTCTATATTGCATGCATATTGATTTAGAATGTTATATCATAAATATAAACACATTCTTTTTTGCTCTTAGTTAGATAATCAATTTTTTATTGTCTAGCTGTAGGTGGTGCCTCCACATCCCGGACAGAGGCCACTACCGCACCTGCGAGTATATTTATATATCCTATATTGCATGCATATTGATTTAGAATGTTATATTATTGATATACACATTCTTTTTGCAATTACTTATATAATCTATTTTTAACTGTCTAATTATAGGTGGTGCATCCACATCTGGCGTAGAGGCCACTCACGGCACTTCCGTACTCTCCGCTCAGTCTGCAGGTTAGTATTCTTAAATATAAAATATTTATTCATTTTACATATCCTCTAAGAATAACAATGAACTTCATGTAATTTTATCGTCAATATTTATTTTCTAGTTGGAGGGGATGCGTCCACGTCCGGGTCACCGGCTGTTCCTTGCCGAAGGGACTATCGTCCCGTTCGTGCTGCTGTCCGGGCTCATACTCATGCTGCTGTCGCAGGAGGTATATATCCCACTTCAATTTTCGTTAATCCTTGATTTCTTAATACCGTTTTGTCTTAATATTGCTTGCTTTGATATTTCTTATAGATGCAGGGTAACCCCAACCCGAGAGGGGGACTCGAGGGTCGAATTAGCCCCATAGGCTGATGCGCGATAGAGCTAGGGGGAGGCACCATTCCCCCTCTTCTTTACCCTCATTATCGCTATACTGGTGATTATGCCGAGATGTTCGACCGATATATGAGGGATGAGAGCCGCATCCAATAGAAGTATCCACTTCACATTGAGTGAGGCAATCAGCACCGACGCTTATTTGCCCTCTTCTGGGATCAGGCTTAGGTATTAATATATATTTTCATTTGACTTATCAAATAAATCTATTATTATTTAACGCCTGTAATTTAAATACATTATTTTTTTTGTATTTGCTGTTGGACTACGACTTTCAGCCTGTACCCGACCCTGATCACCCTGACAGAGTGCTCGATCTTCACGCTCTTTACCTGGGCCTCATGAAGAACATGCAATCTAAGGTCCGATATAATAGGAACGAGCTGAAAATCGATTGCTATTTGGTATGGCTGGCGACCCCCGAGACAGAGAGAGAGGCTCTCTTAAATTCTCTGGCCTTTGTCAGCATCGATGTAGATACATGGCCTCTCTTGTACCAATATTATAACTCTGAGCGCAAACAGCTTTGTAATTTAAATGTAATTCATTATTTAGTATATAATTTATTTTTTGTGTTGTTTGATTAGAAAACTAAATCTGATTTTGTTGTGCAGAAACATGCCGATCAAAATAAGGAGAATAGGAAGTCGGTGAAGAGGGGTCACCCCACTTACACAGGTGGCTCGAGAAACATTACTCGTGCCATGGAGGCATCGGTAAATTACAATAGATCTAATTTGATATTGTAATACCCGGTATCTTGTATATAAAAATCTTGCATAATTTCCAAATTATTTTCCCACGCCTATTTTAATTTCTTAAATAAATTTTCACCTAATCTTTCTAAACCCTTCTATTTTTCCTAATCCTTATTTTCCAAACATTTTCTCCCAAATTTCCCTACATAATTTTCTCTAAATTTTCTATATTTTTCTAAAACCTAATAACCTAAACCTTAACCTTCAATTAATAAACTTAATTTCCAAATCCTTCTAACCCAACCCAAGCCCAAACCATTCCCTCCCGAGCCCGGCCCACGAACCCTACCCGAACCCCAGCGACCCGACCCGCTCCCCACTCCCTCCTTCTTCCCCACTCGTTTTCTTTCCCGCTCCTTTCCTCCCTCCTCGCCCCCGCTTCTTCCGCGCCTACTCACCCACGTACACACACCCCCTCACCCTCATTCTCCCTATTCACTCCCTCTCTCTCTCCTGTCTCTCCTCCCCCTACTCTCGTTCTCCCTCTCAACTCCCGAGCACCATCGCCCCCTCTGTCGTCGTCACCACTCCCCCCTCGTCACCGCCCTCATCTCCCTGCTCACCTCACCTTCGACCTCGCCTACATCCCCGACTCCGCCTCGATAACCCCACCTCCTTCCACCAACGTACTCGCCTCCTCCTCAAACCCTGACCACCCACTGCACACCAAGCCCCATCCCCACCACCTCTTTCTCCAAGTGACTGCACCTCCGTCGGCCGAGCACCATCGCCGTTGCCAGCAGCCCCTTGAGCGAAGCCCCACGGCTCAACCCCCATGCACCGCCTCAGCCACCCCCTCCCCGATGCCGTCACCAACCTCCTCGGTGACCCCTATCTCCTCCACGAGCACCAACCACCATCGTCACCGGCAGTAGCCATCATCATAGACCACCCACCTCCCCGAAGAGCCTCCCAGGCTGCTCCTCCTTCCTCAAACCCAGGCTCTCCGTGCACCCGAGTATCTATCATCACCGGCGATCCCCGACGGCCCATGAGCTGCTTCTTATCGTCGGCCACCGTCACCACCATTGGCGCCAGTCAAGCCACTCTTTTTCCTTCTCTCTTCCTTTACCACAATTCCCGACCGAGAACACCTCCTCCCTTCGACCCCTAGCCGAGAACCCATCACAACTTCGACCCGGCACAGAACCCTCGCCTGCACACCCTCCTCACCAGAGATCGCTCGCCGTCGAGATCACCGAACGATCACTGCAGTCCGAGATCCCTTGCAGCCCCATGCTCTAGCCAAGTTACCAATCCGGGAACGTGCCGTGCTCCTGTCCGTGTTGCCGCCGTGTCAGGCCCGTACTCACTCTCCGTGCATCGTCGTGTCGCACTGTGCCACGAATCATGCCCGTTCCGAGTCTAGCACTGTGCCACCGCAGATCCACTCCCGTGTCGCGCCCGAGCCCAGTCTCCGTGTCACCGCGATCCACTCCCATGTCGCGCCCGTGCCCAGTCTCCGTGTCACCGCGATCCACTCCCGTGTCGCGCCCGTGCCTAGTCTTCGTGTCACCGCAGACCCACTCACGTGTCGCGCCCGGTGCTCAGTTGCTGTGCCGCGCCTGTGTCGTGTCGTGCCCACCTCCGGACCAGGTCCCGTGCCGCACCGTGCCTGCCTCCGCATCGTCACCAGGCCCAGTTCCGTGTCACGCCGTGCCACGCACCGAGCCAGGACTACGCCCACTGCCGTATTACGCCCGTGTCGCCACCGCATCCAGTACTGGGTCACCGTGCACCGCGCTTGCACCGCGCGCCCGTATCTAGCATCGCGTCGTCCCGTGTGTCGGGACAAACCCTGCAGCGGCGTCGCTTCCATTTCAAGCGACCGAGGCAAGTGAACCCCCTCATTTGCTTTACATGCTAATATATTGTACACTGTTGTACTTTTACCTTCACTGCTCTAATTAATTAAGCGCTTGATGCAAAACCCGAACGAAAACCTTCTATTAAACTGACGGAACTTGATTACATATGCTGGCCCGTGTGGCAGTGAACATTGTGGTGAAATTTGACTGGAGAATTTAATCGTTATTGGCTTAAACGATCATCCCCAAATACACCCGTTAAAACTGAATATTTCCCGCGTCTGAAGCTTGTTAAAAACATAATTAATTGTGTACACATTAAAGTCATGCGTGCGATGGCTCGTAACGAAGCTGACTGTTTAACCTACTGTAATATATTATTGATCACTGAATTTTAGTACACTATGATGGAGATAACTGTGGTGGATTATGATTCTGGACTGCAGTCCAGGATGGAAATCCAGGATAACCCCTGTTGCTAAACCCCTGTACATCACTGTTCATATAAGAGAATGCGCGGAACTCTATATTTTTACATAGGAAATTGGATTAGCTTTCTTACTCGACTGTCTTCACTGGTTTCCTCAACCTTTTGATATTTTTAATTCATTTTACCTTGTCGACATGTCTTGCTGAATTCTGCAGAAGCAGATTTTACACCTCAAACTTAATCTGGACATAACTCTCTGTTGACGTAATATAATACCGATCTGCCAATTGCGGTGGAAACCTTACTGAAAATACTAAATATAGTTCAACTATAGCATTGCCTAATTACGATCCCAACTGGGATTAAAATGCGTTACGAAACGGACTTCCGATTCTGAAACCGGATTTCCAGCAGTGAACGCTTAAAATGAAATGGCCATATCTAGTGATCCTGAAACCGGATTGATGTGAAACCAAATTTTCTGGATAGATAATCGAACATACTACTTATCCCCTATTCATTGTTTTGCTAAATTGTGCATGTATGATTTATGAAGAATTATGCAAGTGGTAGGACATCGTTTGATGACATCTTAATCATGCCTTAAATACTGTTTTCTCATCACATTACATATATGCTATTGCATTGGTAACCTAGTGATCATGTGCATTACCCAGTTTTAGGTTTTAGCGTTTGATTGTAGCAAGTACGTTAGTGTTTAAGCATGAATGGATAAGTGAAAGTGACACGTACTTGTACACAATCAGTGGACCCTATTAATTTATTGCATTGTCGACGTCTGTGGGACGTGTATAAGTGTGACTATAATTGGTATGAGACAATTATGGAACCACTTGTATGGGTGTCACAGGTAAGACACCAAACACCGTCCATTTATCTTGGGTATCAGTCGAGACATACTTGATGGAGATCCTGTCTCCAGTTCTCGCGCAAACTTGTCATGGACCGACCGGTATTTGAGTTTATGGTTGGCGTTTTATGTAGACCACGGGGTGTGGGGTAGTTTGAGTATGAGTTCAACAGAATCTCGGGAGTCCCATGCCGGCACATATGGAGATATATAGAGATATTACTGATTATTACCGTGCGTGTTTCGGGCCCGTGGTCTCTTGCCCTTGGGTCCTACCCTTGGATGGGGGATACTCCTGCGTGGTTGACTCTCACACTTGGACCGACGATAGGCTTAGCGACCTGTACAGTGAGACATAGAGACTGATAGGGTTAGTGATATTGGCATGTATTGCTTATTGATTCAACATACCCGCCATACTGTTTACTGCTTTACTGTTGCCTGCTCTATTAGATGCCTGCATTGGCTACTTCATGTTCACGTCTTTACTCTCCTGACTATTGTTACATATTCGTCATTATTACACGAGTTCATAGTTGTATCTATATATATATTGCTATCGTGTCGCTCTGATGACCTGAGTATGCATGCTCAGAGTGAGAAGTGGATTTAGCTTGGACCAGGACCTGACGTACCTCGAGGACATCGCGGACATCTTATCAGCTACCCAGTACTACTCTCTTGATCTCCATCTGGTTAGTTCTTTTGTATTTTCTTTGATTTAGTGACTGTATTTCTCATCACCTGTGCATTGATTACTGATTACCACGTAAAGCTAGAAACCGGAGTGTGACTACGGCAGGATATTTTCTTGACCGTAGGAGCATGGCTGGCCTTATCAACCCCTCGTATTCCGTATTTTGGGAAGCGGGGCGTGACAGATATAATGAAATATTAAGAGTTATTTTATAATATGTGTAAATTTTTAGCGAATTGTAGAGAACTCAAACCCTGGCGCAGGATGGCACACCGAGCGTGTTGATCGCGTATCTTGCTGTTCACGGCACCTCGACAGATCCCGCCACGGGTGAGTTTCAATTCTCCGACACTGCTACCCAGAAGTATTGCGTAAATGTTAATATTTATTATAATTCGAATGAATTTTTTATTTTGATAAGTTCAAATTTAAATGATATACTTATATTTTAATGGTTAATGTGGGTGTAGGAGCGGGTGGTGGAGAAAGCGGAGGTATCGAGGATCGATTTTAGTGGACAGACTGATCCGATGCTACTGAATCTCGTCCTAAATGCCGCACACGGAGGGCACCACGGAGGTTGGGAGAAAAGCCGGGGACTGGGTCCTAGCAGAGCCCATATGAAGTTGGTCTCCACTTCGGCGGTTACTTCCCCTACCTCCCGTGAGCGACGTCTGGAGTATGATGTTACCGTCTTGAAGACCACCGTCGAGAAGTTGAAAGAGATGTTGGTACGTATATTACTTAATAGTAAAATATTATATCACATTATATATAGTAACATATGCAATATTAGTAGCCTGAGCTTATTTGGTTGTAAACTTAGTTTTGATTAATCATACTTATATAAAACTATCTAATTAAAATAAACTACGGTTTTCCAAAATAGATATCTAAACTACGCCTAAGTCCCTAAGTATTCTTAGATTGGGGTATAAAAGTATTGCCCTGAATGTGTGGAATTTCAAGATATATAAATTCTCATACATAATATATGAATTTCAACAGAACGTGTAGAATCTAAAAAAAGCATATATAAATTCGCGGTTTCGCAATAATCTGATAATGATACGAATTCGATTAAAATCTAATACACCGTTCTTACTCGTTTATTACACACACAAAATTTTATAGATTCAGCAGGCTACTTCAGCTTCGGCTTCACATGCATCTCCTTCGGCTACGGCTTCGCAAGCCACTATCTCGGCCGCGGTTGCGCAGACTATTCCTACAGCTCCACAACCCGCTCAAACTCCCGCACAGTCCGCTCCTTTATTAGTCGAGTTTTTGACGACTCAGGGTTGCACCGAGGAGCAGATGCACCAGATTATGGCGATTATCAGAGGTGGAGGAACTGGACCGAGCTAAGGTAGCTTTATATATATTTTTAGGATGTATGTACTTATCTGATACATCTTGTATATATTTGGACGATATTAGTGGTTGTTTGTATGTTCACGATTATTTTAGATTGATTTCGTATTCTATTTGTTTATTTCTTTTATATATTATGTGTGAGATGTTGATTATGAATATTTCTGTTTTTGTATATATATATATATATCTATATATATATATATATATATATATATATTATTGTGCACAAGGCAAGGAAAAAACAGGAAGCCTCTTTTCTTTTAAGAAAACCTGATATAATGTCCCTATGGATTACTCCGTAGGGGCAACTGTTGCACCTACGGATTACTCCGTAGGGACGCTTTTGCCCCTACACATTTCTCCGTAGATACAAAATATCAGAATATCTGATATTTTGTCCCTATGGACTCAGTAGCAGGGATAAAACTTGCCCATACCGATAAATATGTAAGGGCATTTATCAGGCCCTACGGATAAATCCGCAAGGGAAAGTATTTTATTTTATAAACAGATAAATTAAATAAAGATTATGTTCTTACGGAGCAAGGCGTAGGGACAATTATTACTCCGTAGGGGCATGTTCAGGACGAAGACGTACATCTATGGCCTTTGGACCTACGGAAGAAAAAAGTACTTACGGATATCCGTAGGGGAAAACGATTATTGTAGTAGTGTATTTTTTTCAATCAACTATGACTTCAATATTAAAGATAATATAAAAAAGTTAGTTTTAATTTTCTAATTGATCCTTTTAAATTTTTTGTGTAGATTTGTAATTCTTCTTCAATAATGATCGATTTCTATTATTTCTTATACCTTAAATTTCTTATGCTTTTTTATGTATAGATTCATTTAGTACCTTATGTTTTAGTTTCGTTATATTGAAAAGTCCTATCTTTTTCTATATAATTTAGATAATATTGTTGCATCATTATATACACTCCTAGAAATTACAAAAATAATATCTCACCCCTTTTGTTTTTGTACTTTAATATTAACCTATGCAGATTATGGAAATATATTTCGGTTATAATATAATCATTCAATAAAAATCATTTGGTTCTAATAAATTATTGTTCTTAATTGTACATGTGTCATATATATGAGATTATCTGTTGTTTCAAAAATATGGCACATGACATAAAATGCATTATATACAGTACAGTTATATGAAGAGAAAGTTATGTGATAGTTACATTTCTATTGTTACCCCCATGGATAAGGTCATGCTTACCAGCCCTTGGGGTGGGACCCGTCCCAACTTAAAACAAGGAACATATCCTCCTGCAATACACTATTGGTCACAGTCATGCTGCTATAGAAACCGCATCTCAATTTAACCCTTTCTTTGCATGACACGCGAACATAGAAATAATAATTATTATTATTTTACTTTTTTGCAACAACTCCTAAGTTTTGGGGGTTTCGAATCCAAGACTTCTCATCAAGTGGGGGAGTATCATTGCCGCTCGAGCAAAGACACTTTGGCAATAGTTATAATTAAATGGGCGATAATGTTACTCATGAAGGATTGCTAAATGAGATCGGAAGGATTTATTTCATGGTGTAGTAAGTTTGAGGAGTTTATTGGTAACTCTTAAGGTTAATAAAGAAGGTTATCAATTTGCCATTAAAGTAAGAAGATTTTGGCTAATTTATTTACAAATTATTCAATAGCATTAAATCCATAAGGTGCTCTGTAATGGGTATAAATTGTAAGAGTAAAGAAGGTTAGATTATCTCAAAGTCTAAGAAGATCAAAGATAATGGAAGTCTTAAACTATTCAATAGGTCTTGCTATTCTTGTATTGCTGCTTCCATCTATGTTCTTTCAGGGGCTTGTTGAGGCAAGAATCGCAATGACATACGATGAAATGGCCTTAGCACCCGTCAACGACATCGATAATAACATGGAAAGCGATCTGATTTCACAAAAGAGTTATTCATGGCCAGGAGCTGCATGTTGTGCTTGTCACCCTTTTTATTGCTTTAAACATACGCCGATGGAATGTTTGGGTGTGTATCCCAACATTACAAATTAACTTTTAGATCATGGTTGGATATTTATATATTAATGTCCAATGGATTACAATAGATGCATATTGTAAACTTAAATTTTAAATATTTGAAATTTATAATAAATCATATATTCCCAACAATTTGTTTTAACATGGTATATTGGCGTATCATAATCTACGAGCATTCACAAATATTTTGAGCTAAATTATCTTTAGACCTTTATATAGATAACTATGCAATGTAAGATTTAAAATACAAAAAGATTGGTGATCATATTAAGTAACTTTAGTTGGCAAGTAAACTGTAATGGTCAAGGGGTTTTGTGTAACTTTCATGGTTTTTATTGATATTTTTTTACTTTAAAAAAGGGAGAGAAGGGTGGAGAGAGAGAGAGAGTGAGAGAGAGAAGGGTGAAATCTTTGAGAGCTTGAGGAAATTATCTCATTTTTTAAATTTTCAATCAGGTAAAAAATAGAAAAAGACATGAATCCTTTCGTTTCCCCTTATAATGATAAAGACAATGATAAATACGTTTTTGTCTTTTCAACGGTAAGAGTTTATTTCTCCATAAAAGAATTTGATGTACATTATGATGCCTTCTAGTTTAGACAAAAGATTCGTCACATATCTAAGAAATTTAACTAGCCTTCATTAATCAGTTCCGTCATGTTATTAAGTTACATTGACTATAAGTAACTAGAAACATGGCGGTGTTTCAAAAGTGACAAGGTTTTGGAGATATATATGAAATCATTATTTTTAGATAGCCATCTATAAAGTTAACTAAATTTTTGGGATGATCGTATATACCAATTACCTTTAAATTTTTGCATATAAAATGTTAGTTTTTCAACAACCTATGGATGGTCGGATTGCATAAGCCATCCTCTCCATTAATTTTTCGACTAAATTTGATAGGAATTATTATGAATTCCGAATATATAAAATGTTGGGTGTTTCAATTCATTGTCCACTAAATTAATATTTTCTTTAGTATTGAAAATGAGGTGCAAAAGTTTAAATCTACAATTGCAAAGTCCATAATTTTTTTCTAATGCCTTTTAACTTCAAATTTAACAACACGAACATATTGTTAGCGTACTTTAGATCTCATTAAAAAAGCAAAATATTACTTTCCTTAGCATTGTGAATGGGATGAATAACATCCAACAATGTGTGAGCACGTGTAATTATTCCTTGATTTAATATATTATTTGAATAAGGAGTTTCCTACTTTTTCCATACAAAAATATAGATGTATGGATGATGAATCTGTAGTTGCGTAGTCCAGTTTTATATTTTTCATTTTCTTAAATCGAAATTGGCAAACCAAGATCAATCTGATCAACTTTATTCTATACTTCGCTAAAAAACCGTGATGTCTTTAACAATGATACCATTTACTTTGTGAAATATTGCAAATAAATATCATTAGCTTAGCGGTTTACAAGCATGCACGCGCGCTCATGCTCACGCCGAAAACTAGCGGTTATGTGGAATACAAAACGAAAATTTTCGAAACTTGCGCACGAACTACTACAATCTAGAATCGAATCCAAACACTAAACTAGAAACTAATTAGAAGGAGTTAACTACTATATTTGTGATTACAACCTTTGCAGTCATGTTCTTCGTCTTCTTTCTATTTCCTTCGCTCCTAGATCATTGGAAACGAGCTTGGGAGTCGGCCTTTCTTGCCGAAGATGATCCACCTCGAAGGAAACCTAGCTAAGGCTTTAGCTTCATCCTCCGAGTCATGCGGTTGATCGATGCTTTCTCTCCCGATCCAACACAACGGGCAGCTCGACGGTTGCTTTTACATCAGTGCATTGTTGGGAATAGCATGACTTTTGTTGATAGGGTCTTGACTATTAGCAAAGAATCTTCAAAAGTGCTCCAGCCGTTTCATGACATGTTCAAAGATGGGGTTTCTGGTTTAAAGGCTAGGGAAATTGTACATCTGTACTCTATTAGGCCGGGATTCTTGGTGTTCAGGCAAAATGCCTCAGTACTGTTCATGAGATATAACCCACATCATTTTGCTCAACAATTAGGCTATGGCCAGGGAGTTCCTCTCGAGGTGTTTCTTGTCAATCCGGTTGCTTCAGAGGAAACCGTTCGCAATGCGATCCACCATTTTATGCGATTGAACATGAGGTCTCACTTTCTGATGGCTGAACCGAGTCATATTCCGAGAGCTTTAAACGACTATATAGCCTGGTATCAACACGCGACGGGCGCTATTATCAAAGAAGAGAGGCGGATACACCTTGATCATAAGGATTCCGTTCCGGCTAGCAACCGTGCGGTCCTGCAGAAACGACGCGCAGTCATCCGTCCTTCCCTGAAAGAAGGTGATGCGGTAGTAGCTCCGCATGTTTTTCCGATGGTGTCGATGGCTAAACCATAACCCGATGTGATGTCTGCAGCGTTTCCCGAGTCAGACATTGGCTCGGACATCGGAACACGCCGCCCCAGGATGCCAACAAAGAGAAAGCTCTTATCATCGGGAGTTGCTCTTGGTTCGCAGAAGAAGAAGAAATCCATGTTTTGGGCCGATATTGTCTTTGGTCAAGAGCCCCATGCTCCCTATTTGAAGGCCTATCAGAATACGAGACCAATGACAATTTTTTTCGTCCTGAAGCTTCTATCGGCGATTGATCTCCAGGCCACTTTTGAAGCTTCTGAACGATTCACCCGTGAGCAAGCAGCGCTTGTTGCCCTTGCAGCGTTGGGTACACATCATCTATACTCTTTGTATATCTTAGAGTAAAATGTTATTGCGTTTTATTTAACACCTTTTTAACAGAAATCTCCATTGAAAAGGCTCTTTGGGCATCCATTAGAACATACAAGGAAGAGGAGAGGCTTCGTGCTTCCATGGGCCTTAGTATGATTTATTTTATGCGTTTTAGAACATTTAGCTCATTTTGCCTACACCTTGACTCCTTTCTTTTCATTGTAGGAACCTCTGTAACTAGCGTTATTTCGAGCGAGGTGCCATTTTTGGGTGTTAGCATAGAGGATATTCCTCATTCTATGATCCCTACAGAATCTACAGAGCTGCCGACTATTGCTCGGGCCACTTTTGCGTTACTACGGGAAGCGTCGTTAAAGCAGTAGATGATGGATGTTGTAGCAGTTCCTGGTCTGATTCAAATGAGGATCTTCCTCTGTCGGTTGTTCTGGAGAGATCGCTTCATAAAGCCAAAGCCGAGGAGAAACATCGGAGGCATGTAGAAAGGGAGTATCGGGCCAGCCTAGCCACTAATGTTGGCTCAAGTGAAATGCGAACCCCTAGAGCTTTTACGGAGGGCATCCCCCTGCCATGTTGATTGCCTATAGGCACATCGTACGTGCGGTTCGCGAGGAGGCGAAACGTTTGGTTCTAGGGAAAGCAGGGCCTAATGTTTCGATAAAACTTGGTAGGATTTCACCTATTTTCCAGGTTTCCTTAAGTAGCAACTTATCCGAATTTTAACATTCCTCTTTTTAATGATATAGCAGGGACAAGTTCAGACGCTGGGACTGCAGATGAGGTGGCGGCATCCGGAGATTTTGGGACAAAGGGCCTTCATCTTGAGTCTAATATTGCTCTAACTGCCACTCCTCCCGGTGGATCTCCTGTATCCGCGGGTAATGCTAGCATAGTGACAGCCCTTATAGATTCAGGAGATAAGGGCGTAAATTTTGAATCTGTCTCCTCTATGGTGGTGGAAGTTGAAGAAGCTGTCACGACTAGTGATGCTCCTGATAGAATCATGGTTCCCGCATCGTCGGTTCTTATGAAATCTACAGGTACCTTCCATGCTATTACTTTCAAATTCTTATTTCTGCTATGCATATTTGCTAACGTTTTCTTTATTTCTGGTATAGGCATAGCCAACCCTGTCAATCTGCTGATTGAAGAACCCCCGTCAACTAGCACCATGACCGTTATCACTCTACCTATCTCCTTTGCACTTTCCCGAGTCTTCTCAAGCTTAGCGACGGAAGGTAATTTTTCCTTCAATTTTCTTTTTTTTTTCCTTCAGCATTGATATTACTCCTTTTATTAATTGCTTGACGTATATTGTTGCAATCTTACAGAAGTTCTTTTCAACCATCTGTGCCAAGTGTTAATTTCGCACTTCGCCCTCCAATTGGGACATGCCCCTCCTTCTGGCATTGGTTAATATGTCCATTTTTGATCTCAACTTTCTACAAGTAATCCTTCCATAATATGAATTTTCCTATACTGACTACAGTCTTACGGTTCGAAAGAGAAGACGAGAAAATGGCTGAGCCTTTTATGCTCCTAGATTTGCCGCTTCTAATTATTGGTAGGTTAGATCTTATTCATTTTTTTAAATTTAAACAGAGATCTGACCCATCTTTATCTGAAGCAGCTCCGCTGGTTTCAATTCCCGTTGAATCCCGTATAGCTATGCCCGCAGGACCCTTCGCTAAACGTCAATTTTCCAGAGGTGCAGAAAATAGAAGGCGTATGCTGAGCGAATTATTGAAGACCTTAATGTCGAGGCTCTCACTTCTGCTGGGGAATTTGCCGACGAAGTCAACCCTATGCTGGCGACTCTTGTGACTTTCCATAACGAAGACTTCGTCAGTATCTGGGTTGATTATTGTAAGCAAATCGAGGATTGCCTCCATGAGTTCGAGCGCAAGCATCTCACGCCTGAGGCTTTATCCTCAAAGGCTCAATTGACCACGCGAATCGAACAATGTACTGCTCTCATTCAATACTACGAGCAAAAGCCGGTCCTGAAGCAGAAGGAGTATGAAATGACTTTTAAAGAGTCAAGACAATTGTCTGCTCAGGTAGAAACTAATGCTGCGCGGCTCTAGGTCATCTTTGGATACCTTCAATGGTTCATTTTCAAGGGAATGGCGCTGAAACGGGACCTTGATTTTACAGAGCGAGGAATGCAGGGCTATGAAGTTGCTAAATAGGAGATTTCTGAGAAGCGTACTTTGTGCTTGCAACAACAAGTTCAAATCGAAGCGTTGCTGGCTGAAATAGTGGAACGCGAGAATGAGCTCCGGCAGGAGAATGAGCGGGTCACCGTTTTACTAAAAACCCCGTCCTATTAGAGATCATAATTGTATCTCTTTTTCTTTATAAATTGTATATTTCAAACACTTTGATTCATGAATAAAAAATATATATATTTTTGTATTCGCATGCACCTTTCTGTTTCTTGATGTCTTGATCCGGCGTGAAATAGTTTAATGTACTCATTTCAGAGTTTATAATTTATTCACTCATTTCGGAGTCTCTAGTTTATTTACTCATTTTGGAATTTCTAGTTTATGTACTCATTTCGGAGTTTCCAGTTTATGCACTCATTTCAGAGTTATCAATCATCAGCTCCGGCGATATGGCCAGTTTAGAGGGTTCATCTTCAGATTATACTTCCGAACACATTGGAACACTATTTTTAAATGTTCCCAATATTCCTCATGAGATTTGCTCTTCACCACAAGGTCATCGATGTAGCATTCGACAATCTCGTATATGAGGTCATCGAAAATCTTTGTCATGGCCTTCTGGTAGGTAGCGCCGGCGTTCTTCAAACCGAAAGGCATCACCTTATAGTAGAATATGCCCAACGGGGTCCAGAAGGTGCTATGCTTCTAGTCTTCAGGATCCATTTTTATTTGATTGTATCCTGAGGATCCATTTATGAAGGAGAATACTTTGTGAGTGGACGTGTTATCAATCATCAGCTCGGTGACGGGCACTGGGAAGTCGTCAGTCGGGAAAACTTTGTTGAGGTCCCGAAATTCCATGCAGATGCGAATCGTCCCATTTTTCTTCATCACTAGAATGATGTTGGCGATCCAGTCGGGATATTAAACCTCTTAGATGAAGCTGGAGTCGATTAGTTTCTTGACTTCAACGTTGATACTTATCTCAAGTTCGAGCCGCATCTTTGTTGGTGCCTGTTTGATTGGCTTTATGCCTGGCGATATGGCCAATTTATGCACCGCTACTTTTGGATCTAGACCTGGCATTTCAGAATAGTTTCATGCAAAGCAGTCTTTATACTGCATGAGCATGTCTTTTAAAGAGGCTACATGTTTTTCAGATAGTAGCTCACTGACGAACGTCAGCCTCGGATCATTTTTTGTCCCTAAGTCAATTTTTCTTAAGTTGTCCGCCGTGGTGTGTGTCCCGTCCTCCAGCTCTTTTGGCGCTGGTGGAAACTCTGAGATCATCTCGTCCTTATCTTCATTGGCGAAGCACCTGAAGTGATCACGCATACTCTCATGCCCTATCTCTTTTGAGAGTTTTATCATATAGCAGGTACGGGTACGCTTCCCTTTTTGCAGTTGAGCTGGTCTTAACATGACGGTGTAGGTCCTTTTGGCTCGTGTTTTCGCGGTGGGCTTATCTTCCAGCTGTCGGATAAAAAGAATCCGCCTTATTGATGCTGGTCTTCCACTCAATCCTTGAAGGTGAAGCAGTTTTCAAGGGGGTGACCTATTACTCGGTGATAGGAGCAATAATTCGGATGATGGACCTCGTTTATTTATTCGGGGTGCCGGAACTCTGGAAGTGTCATCATTTGGTGCTTCATGACAAGGTTGAATATTTTTCGTATCTTGTTTTGAGGGAAAGAGTATTCCCGACCCCTCTTCTTTATAAAGGGCGGGCTCCAATCGAGTTTTTCTTGATTGAACGCCGTCTTGGACCCGCTTTGTTGTCTTCGAATGTTGCTTGCATTCTTTGCCCTGTTTTTACCTCCATTTCATGATTTCCCCTTTTTACGAGAACACATAGAGGGCTGGGGATTAAGAAAGTTATGGTCTACTTTCTCTACAGATTGCTGACTGAGACGATGCGTCTTGGCCCTTTCATATATGGCCATTTCGCGGCTATGATTTTCTCGGCTCGTTTGACAAGCTTCTTTTATTAACTTGTCGGTTTGTTCTTCGAGCGATTGACTTAACGTTTTCAAAGCGAAATCTCGCTCCGATTTGACGTCACGGCTATCTGGAAGGACATTTTTTTCTTCACTCAAGTTGTTTATGACGTAGCAACTATAAAATTTCTCCCGTTTCTTGGACCGAACATATCCGAGTCCAGTTGTTTCCATCTTCCCATTGGGCTTCTTTCGCTGAGTCCCGGGAATATCCCAAGTTTTTTTGTAGAATTGGGCTTGTCCAACAGTTTGTTCGAGAGATACGCCTTGGCATCTTAACAGTTCTTTCAATCCCTCCGTATAATATCTTAGCAGATCGATGGGTTGAAGCCTGCTGAGTGCAAAATCGGCACCATGCCAAATTTCTTTTTCTATTTTGGTCTCCGTGGATTTGTAGAAGAGGATCGCCTTTTCACCCCTTCGTCTAGGAGGTACGTAGAAAGTTTGCAGTTCTTATACGCTGTATTTATTGAGCGCATCAGGTTCCTTGTAGTGTCGAGACGGAGCCATTGTAACTTGTAGACTTTGATCCGTTTCGGCAAGAGTTTGTATTGATAGGCGAATAGAGAATACTGCATTAGTTTCATTCTCGGAATCGCTGCCAAAGACCAGGTTCGGGGTGGGTGGTCCGGGCTTATTTTTTTTTTTTTGGGTTGTCCCGAGTTGACTATTTCTTCGTCTTCCTCGGTATCGCTCCTAAAGATCAGGATAGTGGCGATAGATTTTTGTTTACTCTCCGACCCATCATACCTTTTAGTATCCTCGAAGTCTGGTAGAAAGTACTTTGCGTCTTCGTATTTCCGGACTTCATTTACGGAGAACAGATTTAGCTCTCCCGTGACGGTGTTGTTCCCTTATAAAAAAAAGGGAGAGAGAAGAAAAGAAAGAGAGAAAAAGCGATGGAAAATTTCCCACTAATAGAGCATCACGTGCCCACACGTGGTCTCCTATGAACAAATATTATAGGCGCCGCGCTTAAAAATTGACAGGCTGAAATTGGGCTTCACGTGCAAGCACGTGAGTATATATATACAAAGTATATATGCGCCATATTAAAACAAATAGCAGGCCAGAGAAGATCATGTGTTAGCACGTGATGCCCTATTAGGCTGTTGCGTATAAGCAAACAAGTTTAACTTAGTAGGGGTCACGTGCTACACGTGAGTGGTCCTAAACACCTTCTGAGCTGATAGAATTAAATTCTAAATAATGGGATCAAAACTCTATTTGGAAAATATTTCCTTAAATCCTTCTAAACAAAAAAGATTACGTTCTGTAAAACAGAGTACCGTTGGATTAAAAATCCAATGGTAATTAAAAATCACTTATCTACAGAAAAAATTCTGTATGGGAAAATATTTCCCTAATCTTGTCCAATGGTGATTAAAACAGAGACCCCCTATAAGATTTAAAAAAAAGGAAAAAAGAAAAAAGAGAATTCAATTCTTTAGAGGAAGAAAATCCCCTTCTTAAACAAAAATCCTAGGTAAGAAGAAAGTACGGAGAATTTAATTCTCAAACCAAGAGTTTAACTCCTTAAAAAGAACTTAGTTCTTCCTCTGGTTGAAATCTGCAGAAACAGATCTCCCCACAAGTTGAGAATTTAATTCTCATCGGAGAGATTCTGTTATGCAGATTCAAAACTTAGGGGAAAGAACTAAGTTCAAAGAATTTAATTCTTCCAAAAGTATACAGGAATTTAATTCCTCTGATAAAACTAGAGTTTAACCCTGCAAAAGAATTTAATTCATATAAAACAAGGGACCTGAAATTCTTAAATCTCATATCAAAATCTCTATGCATATAAAAGAAAAGACTGGTCACGTTTTCCCACGTGAGCGCCTCTGAGGAACAAAAAGGAAGGACTGAGATTGAATCACGTTCTCCCACGTGACCGCCAAATAGTTGCTTGACACTTATATGAAAAAGGGGAAAATTCCAAAGATAGCGCTCACATTTTGAGCACCTCACGTGTTTGCACGTGAGCATCATATGAGCTAAGTGCCTAGCACTTATGAAGGGAAGAGGGAATAAACCCAAAGAAACAGTGCCCAACTCTGGGGCGCCTCACATGTCCACACGTGATGGCCATAAGACTTAAGTGTTTAACACTTGGATATATAGGCGGGGATTTGAACCTAAGGGCACAACAGCAAATTTTAGGCGTCTCACGTGCCACACATAAGCGCCCCAAGTTTCAGTGTTTAACACTGCTGCAGAAACTCACGTGAGATCATGTGAGCACCGAGCATATATTAGTGTTTAACATTATAAGAAGCCAACTTCAGGCCCAAATTGGCTAAGTCTTCCTGAGATTAAAATATTTTGGATCTCCAAAAAGACAGTCTCTATGCCTATAACTCCCTAAACAAACTGACCAGAACGATGTCCATCACACATCTCCTAAGTTAATCCCATTCTCCCGAAAATGACTAATGATTCTTAGATGGTCCACCATGATCTCTTTCCTCAATCTGGAATTTGGCTCAAGGGTACATCTCTCCACACCTCCGATATGTGTCGTAATTCTTCAACGTCTTCAGAGAGGTGGAGGGTCCCGACAACCAATAACTCTTGGTGCACCCCCCAAACTGATGAGCACATCCCAACGGACCGAAACGTCCTTAAACTACTATGGACCGAAAACGTCCTTAAACTAAAACAATTGAGCCCAAATGCTCTTTTGTTGGGTCTAAATGATCCCAAAATCCTGTTGAATATATCTTAGTCAAAAATTAGACTAACGTATCCTCAACAAACATTTTAGTTGATCTTAATCTCAAACGAGATTAACGATCCTTAAATCAACCCAAACCCAAATATAAGAATATACGGATTTGGACTAATCCACGCCCTACAGGCGACAACATAAATTAGTCTCCGTATACAATCCACGGGAAACCAAAAATAAAACAAACACATATGACAAGAAATGACCTTCTGGAGCAGGAGAAAGTGGTTACCGCGACGCGGTAACGTAATTAACTGCAGGGGCTTGTGCATGCAGAGAAGAGCGTCCCCACAATCAAAAACCCCTCGCAAACGAGGGGGAATCTGACGAAGTCTGCTACAACGGCCGCATCCATCCAAAGCTCCGATACACGGTGCCATAAATCAACTTGGCATCTTCGGAGAGGTGGACGGATAAACCTAAATAGCATCTGCTTCTAAATTCAGGCAAGACGACCTACGCGTTTCCGTCTCCCGTTTTCGGCGGTAAGAAGATTCTGGCACGCCCGGTGGGACCTCTTCCTCTTTCCACTCTACACTTCGTGTGTCGTGTTCGCGAACGAATCACGGTTTAATATAGTTTTCCCTGGATTCGAGATACTAAGATTTGGTGTCTTGCTTTATGCAGAAAAGGAGATAACATCGATGGCCTCCAGCTGCACTACCTGCAACAACATCTCCAACTCCGTCCCCGCCGGAGGAGTGACTTACGGGCCCCAAACGGCCTCCATCTTTGTAATGCCAGTGGAGCAGGTGACTCAGGCCACCACTGGATTGTTCTTTGGGACCATGATCCCACCAGCAAGCTTCAACGCTCCGGTACCATCACAGGAAGCTCCAAAGAAGTCGGTCTTCGATCGGCTTGCAACCACCGCGGCCCCTCTCAACGGGTCGTCCAAGCATAATACCTTAGTCTTTAACAGATCGAGCCAAAGCTCTAGTGGGCCTGCAAAGAGGCTTTCAATATCTGAAGGGGTTATCCCGAAGCGGATAGCCATTCCAGTTCCGACAGATGAAGTCGTCAAAGAGGCTTCTCCCGCTAAAGGATCGGTCTTCGCAAGACTGGCCGTTCCAACTCCTGCTACGGGTGAAGTCGTCAAAAATGCTTCCCCTACCAGAAAGTCGGCCTTTGAAAAATTGACCGTCCCCTCCCAACGGACGTCAATCTTCGACAGGCTGACACCAGCTGTAGCCCTTCATCAGAGCATGGGGCATGACGAAGCCATCCCCATAATGGAGGCAATCCCATCTGCACGACATGCTCGACATCGCCACTGGCGCCGGGTGAGAAGAGTTGGGGGCAACTCCCCCTCTGGATTTACCCCACCAGCTCCAATGGTGGAAATTGACGTTGCTGTTCTAACTGGGAACAGGTTTGATCCGCTCAGGAGGATGCAAAAGAACTCTCCAACCGCTGCACTGAAGAAGTCGCCTCCATATGTTGAAAACACGGTACAGGCGAAGCCGGAACATCCCCCTCAGCGGCTGTCCTCTCGAATGCACAGAGTCTGGCAGAAAGTTCAAGATTCTGTGATCAACAAGGACTATCCTCATCGACCGGAGAAAGTGAAGGTTCGACAAGAGGGAAGTCGTCCCTCTAGCATGCAGCGAAGAACTTCTCGGGCGCATGTTATAATAGCTCCTTCGACTTCTGCCTCCCAAAAAAAGATAAGGCCTTCGAATCTCCCACCATCGGTGGCAAATATCAAAGGCAGTGGACCCAAACGTCCCAAGTCTGGGGGTATGGTAGTACACACGATGTACATAGATTCCAGGAAAGAGGAAATCCGTACTTCCACGGGTCATCGACCACTCACACCATCTATGACAAAAGCTCAAGATCAACAACAGAAGCTCTAAGAGATGCTAATGAGGATGTCGGCACTCACTGGGCAAAAAGAAAGCCCGGAAACATCATCTGACCAGCGCCGGGAGCAGGAAACCGACACCGAGTTCCTGCGGAGGATGCTAGAAAGAAAGGATAAAGAGGCCGCAGAACATGCCGCTAATATAAAGCAGATGGCGCTTCTGTTCCAAGACATGATGATCTAGCCGGAACCTCCAGCTGATGACCCTCCGATAATTATCGAAGACGACAGAGGGGAAACGTCAAATCCTCCACCGGCATTCTCAGCATCCAAGGAAGAAACGATCTCCAAGGCTTCCCTTGACGACTACATAGCTCAACAAATACGAGATCATCAGTCAAGCGAAGCGGCTGGCCAAGTCGTCAGAACTGGGCGACCTTATCCAGGCTGGTACGATCAAATAAAGTACCCGCCAGGATATACGATCCCTAAATTCCACGTGTATAAGGGTATAGGCAATCCCCATCAGCACGTCGTTCAGTTCAGAGCTCTATATGGCAATACTGGAGGCGACGACAAACTGCTGCTTCGCCAGTTCGTCGGCAGCTTAGAGGAGACAATATTTGAATGTTACTCAGAGCTTCCGAATGACTCTATCAAAACATTTACAAAAATGGAGCTACTGTTCATGCAGCGTTTTGCAAGCGCAAGAGAACGCACCCCGATTATGGCATTAATCAATGCCAGGGTGAAGCCGGGAGAAACCTGGGTTCAATACGCAATTCGGTGGTGGAAACTATGGTCAAAATGCGAACAACGTATAGAAGAAGCTCCTGCCGTGGGTATGTTCGTAGGGACTCTTGATCCTTAGGCGACTATATCCCAATTTATGATGTTCTTCAAGACGACTACCTTCCAGGCCTTGATTGACAAGCTGGCCCAAATGGACCAGATGGGCCATAGGCCATCCTCTTCAAAAACGGATCTCAGGAATGAAAAAGGCAAAGGGAAAGCGACCTTCGTTGCCAACGCTCAACAATAGCCGAGTGACCTAAAACCGGTTGCTCGCCAAAGCAACCAACCATGATCCCTCGAAGAGAAGTTGAGACGTCCTTACTCGTTTTCCAGAGATAAGACGAGAAGACTGTTCGAACTGGCGGTGCGCAACAGTCTCATCACTCTGCCGGATCCGAGATGCCCACTGCATCATGGTGACGTCAACAGTCCCAACTACTGCCCCTACCACAGAGTAATGGGCAACCTAATCGAAGATTGCTACGTCTTCAAAAACTGGGTTGAGAACCAGTACCAACAAGGTAAATTCGCGCTATCTGAAAACTGGAAGGTAAACCCGCCACAGCAGCATGCTTCTAAAAGGGTGGATACGCCTGGGGCATCATGCTCATTTGTAAAAGAAGCTCCATGGGAAGTTGTCCTTTAGGCTAAAACTAAAAGAATGCTATAGGATCTTCAAGAATGACCGGCAATCATATGGAAAAGCCTGCTGGAGCCCGAGATCATTGACGGGATGCTGAAACCGCGCCCAACACCGAAAGTTGGTAGCGATGGGCAAAACACCCAGGTCACGCCTTCAAAGTCTTCGAAGAAAAAGAAGAATACCAAGAAGCCCGTGCAGCCTGAAGACGATCGTACGGATCTGCAAAAATACATCGACGCGCTGGAGGAATACAACCAAAAGGCGCAGACCCCAGTCACACTTGATGAGTTCCTCAAGCATATTCTTGAGAACATAGACAGTGACATTGATGAAGGAAACGGCTCGTCAGAAGAACCCGAGGATTATGTAGCGAGTTGCCACATGATCTCTCACCTGTCGTTAAAAGACGAAGAAGCTCCCTCGGAGGCGGAAAGCAACGCAGAGGAACTGGGGGCAGGATCGGCGTCAAAATCCCTAGAGCCGTCAGATGTCTTGATTGATAGGTTGCTAAGCGAAGCCCTTCAAAAGAGCAAAGCTGACCGAGAGAGTGAAACGGACATATACGAAAAGGTCAAGCGTCGGCGTCAGGACGAAGAAGCTGCGGTGAGGAAGAGTCACAAGGTACTCCAACTAGATCAAAGCACATCCGCGGCAGACAAAAGAAGGTTTAAGATGGGGAAACGGTTCGCCAAAGCCCTGTCAATGGGGATGAAGCTGCCACCTGTCAAAGGAAATGCTCCCGCTAGTATGTGCCTCGATGAAGCGGATGTACACCCAGACTACTGTTTATACCATCGGAGGATTACACACCCCACCGAAGAGTGTAGCGCCTTCAAGCAGTGGTGGCAGGGATACGTGGCCCATCGACAACATTTCAAAATGATGAAGCGTGGAGCTCATCGACAGCGAAAAAGTGTGACAGATGAGTGCGGAAAAACGACTGGCAGCTGCTATATGGTTGATACCAGGAAATCTTAAGTTCTTACCTTCGGGAGCGATTCTGACGGAGAAATAACTCTCGGCCCTCTCTTCAAAGAATCCACCTCTAAAAAGAAGAAGGGGAGGAGAACTGCGAGAACATTCAGCTGCGTAACCGTACGTTGCCTGAAAAGAACCTCGGGCCTACAAGTAAGGATTCAAACAAAAGAGACAAGGGAAAGGAAAAAGTCCCTGAGAAAATCACCCTCGATGATAGAATCGTCAAAGAGCTTGCAGCCAAAGACCCGCCTGAGAAAAACAAGGTGGATTATAATGTCCTGGCACATCTGAGGAAGATACCCTCATAACTGAGCATACTGGATGCTCTCCTCCTGTCTAAAAAAGCACGAGATTCTCTAATCAAGGCACTGCAAGAGCTTGACCAGTTCTAAGCTTTCTTTGCGGAAGAAAAGATGAAGGACGAGCTGGCAGAGGTTCATACAGCTAACATCATATTCGGCGATGAAGATCTCCTCTCGGAACGTGCGAGCACAACCGTCCTCTATATGTCACCGGGTACTGCCATGACATTAAGATAGGGAAGATCCTGGTTGACAACGGGTCCTCTGTCAACCTTCTCAACGTGAAGGTGCTGAAGGAGATCTGCATGAACGTTAAGCACCTGGCTCAGGACAAAATTATCATCTCCGGGTTCAACTCGCAGTCATCACGGACGCTTGGGTCTGTGATATTGACATTACGCTTTGGGATGCTCATCACCGACATCAAATTTCATGTCATTAAAGCCAAGACTTGCTATAACGCCCTGCTCGGCCGGCCTTGGTTACATGAGTACAACATCATCCCTTCTACACAACATCAGTGTATGAAGTACTTCAAAGATGGCCTCGAGTACACAGTTACAGGGGAACTAAACCCATTCTTCGTAAATGAAGTCCGCAAATATGAAGACGCCAAGTACTTCCTACCAAACTTCGAAGACACGAAAAGATGTCGTAAACCAGAGAACCAACAAAAAGCCGTCGCCACTATCCCGGTCTTTGGGAGCGATACCGAGAAAGATGAAGAGATAGTTTACTCGTGGCAATCCCAAGGCAGCAGGCCAGGTCCATGTACTCCTATTTTGGTCTTTGGCAGCGACTCTGAAGACGGGGTCAACGCAGTGTTCTCTGTTCGTCCATCAATACAAACCGTCACTTGAGCTGATCAGAATTTACAAATCATCATGGTTCCGCGATAGCATTACAGGGAACTTGATGCGCTTGATACATATGGCATGCAAGAGCTGCAGACTTTCTACGTTCCTCCTAGGCAAAAAGGTGAAAAGGCGATCCTCTTCTACCAATCTACGGAGACTAAAGTGGAAAAAGAAGTCTAGCATGGTGCCGATTTTGCGCTCGATAGGCTCCAACCAATCCGTCTTCCCAGATATTACGTAGAGGGATTGAAAAGGCTATTAAGTTGCCAAGGCGTACCCTTCAAACAAACCGCTCGACAAGCCCAGTTCTATAACAAGATTTGGGACATTCCTAGGAATCAACGAAAAATACCTAACGGGAGGATAGAGACGACGAGACTTGGATACGTGCGGTCCAAGAAATGGGAGCGATTCCATGGCTGCCATGTCATAAGTAACTCCGGTGGAGAATCGAGTGCATTTCCAGATAGCGTTGATGTCGAACCAGAGCAAGATCCCGCCGTGAGAATACCGAGCCCGTCATTCGAAGAACAGATTGACAAGCTAATAAGGGAAGCAGGTCAAAAGGTTCGGGATGACCACAGCCGCGAAATGACCATTTACGAGAAAGCCAGGACGCAACGTCACATTCAGCAGTCCACGGAAAGAGAAGACTGCGATGCCCTTCATCCTCAGCCTGTTGTGTGCTCTCTTGGCAAGGAAAAATTCCGACGCAGAAGCAACAAAAAGATCAAGAACAGGAATGGCGTTCAAAGACAGTGAACCAGATCCAAGAAGCCACGCGATCGAGAAGAAGTCAGCTGGAATCCATCTTTTATGAAAAAGATGGGTCGTGAATACCTTTCCCTCAAGACAAGACAAGGAAAACATTCAACCTTGTCATGAAGTATCAAATGATGACACTCTCGGATTCTCGACACCCTGAGCAAATAAACGAGGTCTATCATCCTGCTTATTGCTCCTACCACCGAGCAAAAGGACATCCTCTTGAAGATTGCGTCACCTTCAAAGACTGTGTCGAAGACCAGTATCAGTAAGGCAGGTTCGCTCTGTCCGACAATTGGAGGGTAGCCCCACCACGAAAGTATGAGCCAAGAGCAACCTACACCGCGAGGGAAAGTTCAGATCAACATCAAACTTGGAAACGAGCTCGTACCTGCCACATGATTGTTTCCCCCAATCAGAGCAAAGCTTTGTTCAAAATTCAAATTTTAAAATGAAGCAACGCTTCATAGCAGCGCCAAGTGCACTGCGCCCTAAGTAGCGCACCACGTGCAAGGCACGTGTGCGCTAGAGCTAAGAGTGCTGCACTTAAGCAGCGCACCACGTGGAAAGCACGTGTGCTCTAGCGCTAAATGCGCTGCACTCTAAGTAGCGCACCCCGTGCAAAACACGGGTACGCTAGCGCTGGAACTAAAAGCTCCCCACCGTCAGATCAAAGATCCAATAAAGACGATAAATCATCAATTAACCAGAATAAAATTCTGTTAAGGAAAGATTCTTTAAAATCTTTCTAAACAAGAAGATTGTGCTCTGTAAATCAGAGCACCGTTGGATCAATGATCCAAAGGTGATTAAAAATCACCAAAATTACAGAATAAATTCTGTATGGAAAAGATTTCCCAATCTTGTTAAAAACAAGAAGATTGCCTTCTGTAAATCAGAAGCCCTTGGATCAAAGATCCAATGATGGGAAAATCCCCAAATCAATTGGAGAAAAGATCTCCTTAACTGATTGAACAAATCGGCTCATCCTATATAAAGGCCCCAAGACTTCAAGTCTCATATAGAGGAACCCTCCCATAAATTTTGAGAAATCTCAGAAAGAAGAGCCAAGCTCTCAAAAGAAGAAGATTTTCTTCAAGGTAAAAATAAACAGAGAGATGAAATCATCTCATAGTAAAAAGAAGAATTCACTTCTTTCTTTAAGATCATAGATCTATAAGACCAAGGTCTTTCACAAAGAGATCAAAAGATCTCATCATAAAAGAATAAGAAGAAGAACATAATTCTTCGCACAGATCATAGATCTATAAGACTAAGCTCTTTATACAAGGAGATCATGAACATCTCATTATAAAAAAGGGGGAGAATAATTCAATTCTCTTAAGGATCACAGATCCATATATGCAAAGCCTTTCATCAATAAAAGAGATTGATGCATCTCCTATAAAGTAAGAACTTTTGTTCTTAGAATCTTGAGACAAAATCTCTTATAAACGAGAATTTATTTCTCAGATCATAAAATTGATCATATAGCGCTTTGCGCTCATAAACCCGTTTTGCACTCTTGGACTAGCGCTTTGTGCTCATGGATGGGCGCTCAACGCCAAGCGCACCATGTGCCCCTCACGTGTGCGCCACTTAACAGTTAGCGCTCTGCGCTCATAAACTAGCGCTTTGCGCTCATGGTTTTGCGCTCAGCGCTAAGCGCACCACGTGCTCCTCATGTGTGCGCCACTGAACAAATAGCGTTTTGCGCTCATAAACAAGCACAATGCGCTTATAATCTGGCGCTCAGCGCCAAGCGCACCATGTGCTCCTCACGTGTGCGCTACCCAACAGAAACGCTCTGCGCTCTTTGATTGGCGCAAAGCGCCAAGCGCGCCACGTGCTGCGCTAAATAGAACATAAACTGTTCTTTAAATAAAACCCTAGAGCTATGATGAATGCTCAGCATTCAATAAAAGACAAAATTATTGTCAGAATTCAAATCAATGCTCATCATTGTCAAGTGTTTAACATTTTAACTGAGTGGGCCGAGCCCAAGTTGGCCATAAACCCCTCATTCAGACTAATTGAGCTCATATGCTCATAAATCTCAGATCTTAGTCCTAATTGGACTACAGATCTCTCAACCAAAATTGTTTCAAGGGTACATCTCTTCACTCCTTTGATATTTATCGTTGTAATCCTTCAACGTCTTCAGAGAGGTGACGGGTCCCGATAACCAGACTTTTCATAGACTGTGGAGTCCTTAAACCCATGGACTATGATGTCCTTAACCTTGGACTGTGGGGTCCTTATACCCATGGACTATGATGTCCTTAACCTTGGACTATGGGGTCCTTAAGCCAATGGACTATGATGTCCTTAACCTTGGACCGTAATGTCCTTAAACTAATTATGGACCGCAATGTCCATAAACTAAACAATAGAGCCCAAATGCTCTTTTTTTTGGATCTAAACGATCCCGTTAAGTTGATCTTAGTCTAAAATTAGACTAACGTATTCTTAACAAACGTTTAAGTTGATCTTAGTCTCAAATGAGACTAACGTATCCTTAAACCCAACCCCAAACCCAAATCTAAGAAAATACGGATTTGGACTAATCCATGCGCTATGGGCGACAACATAAATTAGTCTCCGTATACAATTCACGGGCAACCAAAAATAAAACAAATACACACGACTCGAAGTGACCATCTAGAGAAGGAGAAAGTGGTTACGGCGATGCGGTAGCATAATTAACTGCAGGGCTTGCGCCTGCAGGAATGAGCGTCCCCACAATCAAAAACTCCTCAAACGAGGGGGAATCTGACGAAGTCTGCTACAACGGCCAGATCTGTCTAAACCTTCGATACACGGTGCCATAAATCAACTTGGCATCTTCGGAGAGGTGGACGGATAGCACCAAATAGCATCTGCCCCCAAATTCAGGCAAGACGAACCTACGCGGTTCCGTCTCTGTGTTCGGCAGAGAACAGATTCTAACACGCCCGGTGGGACCTTTTCCTCTTTCCACTCCACACTTCGTGTGTCGTGTTTCACGAACGAATCGCGGTTTGACATGGTTGCCCCTGGATTCGAGATACTAAGATTTGGTGTCTTGCTCTGTGCAGAAAACAGAAGATCAATAGTTTCAAACTGCACTAACTGCAACTACAACTCTCGCTCCGTCCCGTCCGGAGGAGTGACTTACGGGCCCCAAGCGGCCTCCATCTTCGCTATGCCGGTGGAACAGGTGACTCAGGTCACCACTGGATTGTTCTTCGGGACCATGATCCCACCAACAAGCTTCAGCGCTCCTATGCCATCTCAAGAAGCTAAGAAGAAGTCGGTCTTTGATCAGCTTGCAACTACTGCGGCCCCTCTCAACGGGTCGCCTAAGTCCACTGCCTCAGTTTTTAACAGATTGGGCCGAAGCTCAGATGGGCCCATGAAGAAGCCCACAATTCCTGAAGGTGTTATCCCTAAGCGGTTAGCCCTTCCTACTCTTGAACTCCCCAAGGCGGCTTCTCCTACTAAAGGGTCGGTCATTATGAGACTGTCCGTTTTAGCCCCTACTCCATATGAAGTCATGAAGGCTGTTTCCCCTGTTCGAAAGTCGGCCTTTGCAAGACTGACTACCCCCTCTCAACGGGTGTCAGTCTTCGACAAGCTAGCACCAATAACAGTCTCTCCTCAAAGTAAGGGGCATGAAGAAGCTCATCCAACAGCGAAGGTGATCCCGGCCGCACGACATGCTCGACGTCGCCACTGGCGCCGAGTGAGGAAAGCTGGGGGCAATTCCCCTTCTGGATTGACTCCGCTAGCCCCAATGGTAGAAGTCGATGCTGCTGTTCCAACTGGGAACAAATTTGAACCACTGAGGAGGGTCCGCAAGAACTCTTCGATTGCTGTGCTAAAAAGATCTCCTCCACCTATGGAAAATGCCACAAAGGCGAAGCTGGAGCAGCCCCCTCAACGGCTGTCCGCTAAAATTTAAAAATTCTGGCGTCAAGTCCAGGACTCCGTGGTAGATCAAAACTATCCCCACCGACAGAAAAAGATGAAGGTTCGGCAAGAAGAGGATCTCCCTGTCAAACCACAGAAAGCGACAGCTACTTGGGTTCCCGCTGCAACGGCCCCCTCAACCTCGACTGCTCATAAGAGGAGAAAGCTGGAGAAAACCCCGTTGTCTGCGACGAATCGCAAGAACACTGAGTCTAATCGCCCCATGTCTGGGGGCATGGTGGCGCACACCATCTATATGGCATCCGGAAAAGAGGATAGCCGTACCTCCACAGGTCATCGACCGCTTACGCAATCAGTGACTAAGGCTCAGGAGCAACAACAACAAAAGCTCCAAGAAATTCTAACAGCTATGGCCGCACTTACAGGACCGAAAGCAAGCCCGGAGACATCCTCGGAGCAGCACCGTGAATAGGAAACTGATGCTGAATTCCTTCGGAGAATGCTTGAGAAGAAGGATAAAGAGGACGCGGAACAAGCGACCAATATAAAATAAATGGCCCTTCTGTTCCAAGATATGGTGGGCATGATGATCTAGCCGGACCCTTCAGCTGAAGATCCTCCAATAATAATTGAAGATGATAGAGGAGAGACATCAAATCCTCTGCTGGCTCTGTCAACAGCCAAGGAGGAGACATTCTCCAAAGCTGCCCTGGATGATTACATCGCTCAACAAATATGTGTTCATCAGACGAATGAAGCGGCTGGGCAAATTGTTAAGACTGGACGACCCTATCCGGGTTGGTACGACCAAATAAAGTACCCGCCGGAATACACGATCCCCAAATTCCACGTATATAAGGGGACGGGGAATCCACACCAGCATGTTGCTCAATTCAGGGCTCTGTGCGGCAACACGGGAGGTGATGATAAATTACTGCTCCGCCAATTCGTTGGCAGCTTGTCAGAGACAACATTTTAGTGGTATTCCGAGCTCCCGAATGACTCCGTTAAGACGTTTGCAGAAATAGAGTTACTTTTTACACAGAGGTTGGCAAGCGCTAGCGAACGCACCCCAATCACTGCATTAATTAACGCCAGAGTAAAGCCAGGCGAAACATGGGTGCAATACGTGATATGGTGGCGGAATCTATGGTCGAAGTGCGAGCAGCGCATCGAAGAAGCTCCTGCGGTAAGCATGTTCGTGGGTACTCTTGATCCGCAGGCGCCCATTTCGCAATTCATGATGTTCTTCAAGCCAACTACTTTCCAGGCCCTGATTGACAAGCTGGTCCAAATGGATCAGATGGGTCACAGACCATCTCCTTCGAAGCTGAAATCACAGAATGAAAAGGGGAAAGGGAAAGTGACCTTCGTCGCCAATGCTCAACAGCAGCCCAGTGGCCCAAAACTAACTGATCGCCTGGACGAAAGACGGCGATTCTTTGATGAGAAAATAAAGCGCTCTTATTCGTTTCCCCAGGACAAAACAAGAAGATTGTTCGAGCTGGCGGTGTGCAACAGGCTAATTAATTTGCCGAATCCAAAATGCCCATTGCAACCTGGTGAGGCTAATAATCCCAATTATTGCCCCTATCACCAAGCAATAGGCCATCCAATTGAGGATTGCTTCGTCTTTAAAGGCTGGATTGAAGACCAATACTAACAGGGAAAATTCGCACTGTCCGAGAATTGGAAAGTAAGCCCGCCTTAGCCGCACGCTCTTAAAAGGGGAGACACATCGGGGGCATCGTGCTCTTTTGTCGAAGAAGCTCCATGAGAGGTCGCTCTTTCAGCCAAAACAAAAAGAATGCTGAAGGATCTCCAAACATGCCCGGCGATCAGATGGAAAAATAAGCTAGAACCCGAGATCATCGAGGGAATGCTGAAGCCGCGTCCAACTCCAAAAATTAGTGGTGATAGTCAAAGCGCCCACACCCAGCCGTCAAAGTCTTCAAAGAAGAAGAAGAAGACCAAAAATCCCGTGAAGCCTGGTGACAAGCGCACGGAACTGCAAAAGCATATTGACGCGCTGAAAAATATAACCAGAAGGCGCGGACCCCAGTCACACTCTAAAAATTTCTCAGTCACGTCCTTGAGAACGGAGATGATGACAATAGAGAAGACTCGTCGGATGAACCTGAAGATTATGTGTCAAGCTGCCATGTGATCTCTCACTCGTTAATAAACGGTGAAGAAGCTCTGGACATAGAGAAACCGGGGGTAGATCCTGAGCCGGAACTTCTAGGACCATCAGATGAAATGATTGACGCATTACTGAACGAAGCTCTTCTGAAAAGCAAAGCTGATCAAGAGCACGAGATGGCCATATTTGAAAAGGCCAAACGCCGGGGACTAGAAGAAAGGGTTGAAACACTCCCACCAGATCAAAGTACATCCGCCGCAAATAAAAGCAGGTTCAAGACAAGGAAAAGGTTCGCCAAATCCATATCGATAGGAATGAAGCTGCCCTCGTTCAGAGGAAATTCTCCTGGCGGTATACATCTCGGTGAAGCGGACGTACATCCTAATTTCTGCTTATATCATCAGAAGATCTCACACCCTACTGAGGAATGCAACACCTTTAAAAATTGGTGGCAAGGGTATGTCGCTCACAGGTAGCACTTCAAGAGGATGAAGCATGAAGCTCGTTGACAGCGGAAAAATGCGACAGACGAACGAGGAAGAGCTGCCGGCAACTGTCATATGGTTGACTCTGGGGGATCGCAAGTTCTCACCTTCGGGAGCGACTCTGACGAAGAAATAGCCCTCGGCCCTCTCTTCAAAGAATTCACCTCAGGAAAAGAGGAAGAACCGAAGAGCTGTGAGAACATTTAGCCGCGCAATCGCACATTACCTGAAAAGAGTCTCGGACCCGTAAAAAAGGGGTCGAACAGAAAGGATAAGGGAAAAGAAAAGGTCCCTGAGGATATCACCCTCGATGACCAAGCCGTCGAAGAGCTGACAGCCAAGGATCCGCCTAAGAAAAGTAAGGTGGATTACAGCGTTCTGGCACACCTGAGGAAGATACCCTCACAGCTAAGTATTCTCGACGCCCTTCTGCTATCCAAAGAGGCGAGAGATTCTTTGATCAAGGCACTACAAGAGCCCGAGCAGTTCCAAGCTTTCCTCGCCGGAGAGGTTAGCTATGAAGATCTCCTCCTCGGGACGTGCGAGCATAACCGTCCCCTTTATGTCTCTGGATACTGTCATGATATTAAGATAGGCAAGATCCTGGTTGATAATGGGTCCTCCGTCAATCTCCTCAATGTGAGAGCGTTGAAGGAAATCTGCATGAGCGTTCAGCACCTCGCGCCAAAAGAGCTGGAAGATGGGATACATACTACCGCAGACAACTTCAAGAAAATTGACTTGGGAACGGCAAGTGACCCGCGGCCGACATTCGTCAGTGGACTGTTGTCTGAAGAAAGGGTGGCCACGCTAAAAGACGTACTCATGCAGTATAAAGACTGCTTTGCATGGAACTATTCCGAGATGCCCGGATTGGATCCAGAAATAGCCATCAACAAATTGGCGATATCTCCGGACGTCAAGCCGATCAAACAAGCACCGAGAAGAATACGTCTCGAGCTTGAGATGAGTATCAATGCCGAGGTTAAGAAGCTAATCGACTCCGGCTTCATCCAAGAGGTTCAGTATCCTGTCTGGATCGCCAACATCGTCCTAGTGATTAAGAAAAATGGGAAGGTGCGCATATGCATAGACTTCCAGGATCTCAACAAAGCTTGCCCGAAGGACGACTTTCCAGTACCGGTCACCGAGCTGATGATAAATAATACGTCCACTCATGAATTTTTCTCCTTCATGGACGGCTCATCGGGATACAATCAGATAAAGATGCATCCCGAGGATCAGAAGCATACCGCTTTCCGGACCCCTTTGGCCATATTCTGCTACAAGGTGATGCCTTTCGGTCTAAAGAACGCCGGTGCCACCTATCAGAGGGCCATGACGAAGATTTTCGATGACCTCATACATGAAATCGTTGAATGCTATATTGACGACCTTGTGGTGAAAAGCAAATCACACGAGGAGCATTAGGAACATCTAAAAATAGTGTTCCAACGTCTTCGGAAATACAATTTGAAGATGAACCCTCTGAAATGTGCATTCGGAGTTTCCTTAGGCAAGTTCCTAGGATTCATTGTACGACACCAGGGCATCGAGATAGACCCGTCGAAGATCAAGGCGATCATGGAAATGCCCCCGCCAAGAATACTCAAGCAACTGCGGTCTCTCCAAGGGAAGCTCGTGTATATCCGGCGGTTCAAAGCTAACCTCTCCGGCAAATGTCGTCCTTACAGTCACTTGATGAAGAAGGAAACCCCGTTCGTTTAGGATCGCAAATTCCAAAGCGCACTGGACGAAATCAAGCAATACCTGCGGAATCCTCCGGTGCTAACCGCTCCGGTCAAGGGAAAGCCTCTCATTCTGTATACAACCTCCCTTGAGGGTTCTCTAGGCGTATTATGGGCACAAGAGAATGACCAAGGGAAGGAGAGAGCCCTCTACTATTTAAGTCGAGTTCTCCTAGGGGCAGAAAATAATTACTCCCCCATTGAAAAATACTGCCTGGCATTGATCATCGCGATAATGAAGCTCAGACACTATGCGTTGGCATATGAGGTCCATCTCGTATCCAAAGTGGATCCTCTCAAGTATTTGATGTCAAGATCCATATTAACGGGAAGACTCGTTAAATGGGCCCTGCTCTTGATGGAATTCTCGATAACATATCGTCCTCTCAAGGCAGTGAAAGGCCAAGCCATCGCCGACTTCCTTGCCGAACATCCGATACCTGCCGACTCTCCCTTGAAATGCGAATTGCCAGACGAACACGCATTTGACACGATCGACGGGGAGAGAAGAGAGAATGATACCCAGTGGGAACTCTACTTCGATGGAACATCTTCCATGAAAAAGCACAAACAAAGCACCCCCATAATCAAATCAGTGGTAGGCCTCATCTTCGTGACCCCACAAGGAGGGATAATGCGCTTTGCCTTTTCCTTGACAGAGCCGAAGACGAACAATGAAGCCGAATATGAAGCTTTTATAGCAGGTCTTGAGATCGCTGTTGACATGGGAATTGAAAACCTCCTCATATATGGGGACTCCCAGCTGGTCGTTAGTCAAGTAAACGGCGACTATCAGACGTGCAAACTGGAGTTGGTAAAGTACGGAGAGAGAGTGCAACAATTGCTGACTCAGATCCCTTCCTACGCCCTGGAAAGCATACCGCAAGCGGAGAATAGCAAAGCAGATGCGTTAGCCAAGCTCGCTAAAGAACTGGCCGATGAAGACCTCGATGATGTGAGGATCGTTGTGCAAAGCCGTCGGGTTCTTGCACCGGCAGAAATATCTCCGGAGTCGTCTGAAGAAAAGGAAGCTACCGAGCAAACGGCCCTACAAATAAAGGACTAAGAAAATGCTATGGATTAGAGAGAAGTCTTTATAGACTACTTCAAATCCCGTCGAACACTTGAAGATGCGTCCTCAAGACATCAGCTCATGAAACGAGCTCTATCTTTTGTCTTTGTCAATGATACTCTATATAAGAGATCATTCGACTCCCTGTGGCTAAGATGCCTGGGACCTGAAGAGGCAAAGATAGTCGTCCAAGAAATTCACGACGGACTCTGCGGTTCTCACCAAGCCGGGCCAAAGATGAAGCTGAAGATCAAAAGGATGGGCTACTATTGGCCCACAATGATCCAAGACTGCCATAAATACGCGAAGCAGTGCCACTTGTGCCAGATTCATGGGGACTTTATCCATAAGCATCTAAATCCGCTACATCCAACGGTGGCTAGCTGGCCGTTCGAAATGTGGGGAACTGACATAATCGGGCCTATTGAACCAGCATCGTCTAGAGGACATCGATTCATTTTGGCAACCACCGATTACTCCTCTAAGTGGGTAGAAGAAGTACCACTAAGAGAAGTGAAGACGGAGAATATCCTCCATTTCTTCAAGACACACGTCATTTATCAGTTCGGCACTCCGCGTTGGATTATCTCCGATAACGGGCCAGCCTATAGAAGTCACAAGATCAGCCGCTTCGCACAACAGCATAACATAGACTGGAGATACTCTTCGGTCTATAATCCCCGAGGTAACGGTCTAGCTGAGACTTTCAACAAGACCTTGACGAAGATCGTGAAAAAGACGGTGTCTTGAAATAAGAAAGACTGGCACGAGAGACTGCATGGAGCTCTCTGGGCGTATCGAACTACGTTCAAAATGGCCACAAATACAACGCCGTATGCATTGGTATTCGATACGGAAGTAGTACACCCCCTCGAGATAGAGTTACCCTCTCTACGAGTGGCAGTTCATTACGAGCTAACAGGCGAAGAGAACGCTCACCTTCGGCTTGAGGAGCTCGACGCCCTTGATGAAACCTGGCGCATGGCGCAACAAAACCTGGAGGCTTACAAAGCAAAGATGACGCGCTCATACGAGAGATTGACTAGGCCGAGAATATTCAGCCAAGGCGAACTCGTGCTAGTGGTCAAGAGACCTATGATCCCTAATCGTGCCAAAAGGGGAAAATTCAAGCCGAACTATGAAGGCCCGTACATCATAGACAGAGCTTACCAGGGTGGAGCCTATCTACTCATGGACATGCATGGCGAAAGACCTTTCAGACCAATAAACGGTCGCTTCCTGAAAAAATACTATGCCTGACGAGTCACGGCCTAGGTCAACGATAGATGACGACGCCTATGTCCGCTCGCTATCTTCCTAAGCCCAAACTCTATAAGTAGTAGCCGGCAAACGGACCGAAATGTCCTAAAACTAACGGCGGACCGAAATGTCCTAAAACTAACAACGGACCGAAACGTCTTTAAACTAACAATGGACCACTATGTCCTAAAACTGGCTATTGACTGAGACGTTAATAAACTACTACGGACTGCAGCATCCCAAGGCTGACAAAAAAATTAATAAAAAATAAAATAAAATAAAAAAAGAAAAGAAGAAAAAAACGGCATGTCTGTAAGTGAGATGGGCACGGATGAAAACCCGAAAGGGTTCCGTGAGTAAAAACAGCAGGGCTACCGGCGAGTGTCGTGAAAACCCGAAAGGGCGCAATCTCGTTAAAAGACACTTGCAAGATCCTCTCGACATTGTGAGGAGAAAATACCTGCGTGAGATCCTTACGACTCACAAGGGAGCAACACACTTAGGGATCCCCATGATGCCTAAGGAGAAAACACACTTACGAGATCCTCATGACTCGTAAGGAGAATTCCCCTTTGAGACCATCACGGCTCATAGGATTCAAAAGCCTTAAGCTACAGGGATCTGAACCTGTTCTTAAGCCATCACAACCTCCAGTGTTGCCTTTCAAGCATCTCGATATCGACCCTTGTATACAATCCACGGGCACGAATAAACATTTCCCTAACAAAGTACCACCAGAGACTGGGGATATGCTCATATGGCAAAAGACACTTGTAAGTCCTCTTGACTTATAAAGAGAAAACACTCTTGTAAGATCCTTACGACTTATAAGAGACCATACACTTAAGACTCCTCACGATTCTTAAGGAGAAAACGCACCTACGAGATCCTCACGACTCGTAGGAAGAAATACCTTTATGAGACCCTTACAGCTCATGAAGTCAAAAGCCTTAGTTGACAGGATCCTAACCCTGTTTACTAAGCCACCTTTGTTCGACATCGAAAAAGGCAAATGATAATTTGCTCCTGGCAATATCCCAGTTGTAGCGATGCTGATGCCTAAATCGGTATCAAATCCCAAGCTCGCAGCAAAGCAAATACATATGAAATAGCCGAAATGATTGGGCAACTTGCAACAAAATCAGCAAGTAAAAATGTATGCATGCAAAATAGCCGAAATGGTTGGGCAACTTGCAATAAAAAGCAGCGAGTAAATAAAACAAATAGCCGAAATGATTGGGCACCGCGAAAAATAGCTGAAATGATTGGGCAATCGCGACTTTCGCGATATAAAAGCTGAAATGATAGAGCATCGCTGAAAGAAAAATATATAAAATGAAACTTTTTGCGCTACAGGTGAGATCACATCGATCCCTATATACAATCCAGGGGCACAAACAAAGAGGGAACCCTACCTTCCCACCAGGCTCCATCAGAAAAAGAAGCCAAATCTCGACGGTTCACAGACAGCCTGGAGATCATCTCAACATTCGTCTCATTACAACAGACGCAGCATCAGCAAATCGGAGCCGCGGCAAAAGTTCCCAGTTCCATGACTCGGCAGCGCACAGTCAACCGAGAGTCAACCCCTCCTGGTCCCGTAGAACACGACTAATGTCAATCGTGACCCCATGGGAAACGCCCAGAGCAAATCCTGGTCCCGTGGAACATGGCTAATGTCAATCCTGACCCCGTGGGAAGCGCCCAGAGCACCTCCTGGTCCCGTGGAACACGGCTAATGTCAATCCTGACCCCGTGGGAAGCGTCCAGAGCACTTCCTGGTCCCGTGGAACATGGCTAATGTCAATCCTGACCCCGTTGGAAGCGCCCAGACCAAATTCTGGTCCTGTGGAACACGACTAATGTCAATCCTGACTCCGTAGGAAGCGCCCAGAGCACTTCCTGGTCTCGTGGAACACAGCTACTGTCAATCCTAACCCCCGTAGGAAGCGTCCAGAGCAAATCCTGATCTAATGGAACACGGATAATGTTAATCCTGACCCTGTAGGAAGCATCCAGAGCACCTCTTGGTCCCATAGAACACGGCTAATGTCAATCCTGACCTCGTGGGAAATGCCCAGAGCAAATCTTGGTCTAGTGGAACACGGCTAATGTCAATCCTGACCTCATGGGAAGCGTCCAGAGCGAATCCTGGTCTAGTGGAACACGGCTAATGTCAATCCTGACCCCGTGGGAAGTGTCCAGAGCAAATCCTGGTCCTGTAGAACACGGCTAAAGTCAATCCTGACCCCGTGGGAAACAGCCAGAGCAAATCCTGGTCCCGTAGAACACGGCTAAAGTCAATTCTGACCTCATGGGAAATGCCCAGAGCAACCCCTGACTCCGTGAAATGCGGATAAAGTCAATCCTTGACTTCCACGTCAAAGCAATTCTTTGATTCGGGAGCAAGTCAACTCATCAACCACTTACAAGTCCTCTCGACTTGTAAGGAGAAAATTCTCTTATGAGATCTTTACGACTCTAAAGAGAAAACACACTTAGGAATCCTCACGATTCATAAGGAGAAAATACACCTACGGAATCCTCTCAACCTGTAGGGAGAAAATTCTTTATGAGACTCTCACGGCTCATAAAATTGAAAAGTCTTAGGCAGCAGACATGAACATGTTTCCTAAGCCATCGTTACCCTACAAAGAGTCCAAGACGGACCTTCACTTACTATCTACAGGACACACTTGCTAAAATCACATGGCGATGACACAGCGAGGAGAAGAAAGCAACAGCAGAACAAAAAATGTGTATCTTTTATTCATGAATTCAATAGAGTACAAGTTGGATCATACGAAAGAATAAAAAATGGATACATGTTATTCAAAAGTTACAAATGTTAATTGGTACAAAAACGACTATTGGGAGGGAGGCGTTTTCAATAAACCAATCAGTTGCTCGCGCACTCCCCTCAGCCCCTTTTCACGGTCAGCTGCCGCGGCCAACTCCGCTTCAACCTGAGCCCGTTGCTGCAAATAAGATGAAAGTTGCTCGTCGATGACCCGCTAAGCTGCCCTACGACTCTGCGCATCTCGCTCGATGAGGTCGAGCTTCTTCCTTAGCGTTAGCCCGTCAGAAATACATCGTAGAAGGCCCTCAAAGATAGCTTTCAACTGTACAGCATTTGCATCAACCTGAGCGTGCAGCCGGGCAAATTCGCTTGAAGTCTCTTCGCACTCCTTACGCTTTAAGGCCGCTTCTTGTTCAAGATGGCGGAAGTAGGGAGTGCTCTGCTAGACCCACGCAGCCTGTTGGGAGTTCACAGCCAGGACCTCGGGAGCAGGACGTCCGAGCTCAAGCTCATGCAGGCAGGCCTCAATTTTCCTGCAGTGAATAACCCAAGACTTAACGATGCCCTCGCTATGGAAGTTCACGAGCGTCGCCAGCATAGGATTAACCTCGGAAGCAAAATCTGCAGCGAGTGTAGGAATCTCCGCGTCAAGCTCTTCAATGGATTCACTCAACATACGAAGGCTGGTCACAGCGCCCTTAGAAGATGGACGTCTAGAAAATGGTCCTGCTGGCATTAATATACAAGATTCGAAGGGAGCAGGAACCCGTGCGACTGCTGCAAAATGAGTTACGGTTCAAAGCTAACTCGCAAAATAAATAAATCACATGAGTGATGAAGTATACTATACCGGCTGCGGCAGGTGGCAAGGCCGGGAGTACCGGTGGCGCGACTATTCTTTTATCTCCTCCTTCAATTTGTAGTGCTGTAGTCAAAATAAAGAAGAATTAGAAACGACTTGGCTGCCCGTAAAAGAAAAAAGAAGATATTAGCTAGAGACTGTACTCACCAACGCCACTAGATGAAGCAATCTCCAACTGGAAGGAGAAATATGGGTGCAGCACCTAATGCAGATGATCAAAAAGGACTCCTGCAAGGGTGTAATAATGCAATATCAGTACATAAAGTATATTGCCTACAATAAAACCGATAAGTCACAAACCCATATCTTCTAGCATTTGGGAGGACACGAGAGAAGGCAAAGGGGCGGCCACCGTGAAAGTAGCAACTGGTGATGCTTCCTCGGGTGGCACAACCTCAACGTTCACCATACCTGCATTAGAAACTAGAGAAAATACTGTCAGAGGAGATTGAAAGGGATTGCAAAATGAAAAGGAAATCAATGACCCAAAATCTACCTGGTGAGTCGCCGGTCGAAACCACGACAAGGGTGTCACTGGGTGCAGCGACTGCTTCACCCTCATCCATCGGAATGGTTTCGCCGCCTGTAGCTTCATCTCCCGACTCCACGAGAGCCGTCGTGATACTCACAGCACCTTGCAACACCAAGGAATCGCAAGGGGAAAGAGTGGCAATTGGGGCAGTTCCAGACTCTTGAGAAAGAGTGGCCACTTCAGGCTCAGTGGTTGCCGCCATCTCACCTACCACTTCCTCATCAAGACTCAGCCCTACAGGGTATGACATATGAGAATCTGAAGATCAGATTTTGACAAAAGGCCAAGTGTTACGTTACCTTGGGATGGCTTTTCAATTGCTTCCCGAGCTGCGCGTGCCACTTGTCTATGAGTAGTAGACAGAGTGATCGGAGCACCTTCTGAAGAAGCAGGGACAGGGGTAGCAGCGGTTGAGCCTGCACCCGCGGCATTACGTTCTCTTGCTGTACGCCTCCTGCGCTTCCTTTCCGCCTGGACCATGAGAGCTGATCTTCTCAGGACTTTCGTCAAAAAGACGTAATCGTCCGCGCCAGGAGCTACCTTTGGAGCCGTTATGGCATCCGTCATTGGTTGCTTAAGTAAAGTCTCTTTTGGCAATGCTGAGGAGGCCGGGACTTCGATAGCTGGCCCTGGAAGCATCTCCACATCACCCTGCGGGATTGGCACTGTACTGGGGATGACCTGAGTCAAGGTAGTCCCTGCGATAAGATGTAAAAGGGGTCAAATTACCCATAAGAAAAGGGAATGAAGACACAATGAGCCGAAATATACGAACACCCAGCGAAGCACGAAGCCTTTCTTCCTCCTCAAAAGTCTTGAGGGAAGCCGCGAGAGCCTCTTCAGTGGAAATGCCTGTTGACGGAAAAATGTCAGTCAAAACATGATAATAAAAATGTAATGCAATGACAAAAGATTCGGCTGAAGTTTACTTGATTGTGCTAGGATGATCAGTCCTGCTTTGTGGTTAGCGAGTCGCTCGGAAGCTGCGATGGCGGCCGCCAGATCATTATCATCCGGCGCCATAAATAAGCCCTCGTTGGTCCCATATTCGCTTAGGCCCTTGCTATAAGGAGCATGAGGCTCTTGGCCGAGTACAACGTCTGTAGAAAGAATCGACTTCTTCTTCTTCTGTGAGCGAGTACCGGTCGCCGCTAGCACAAGCTTATGCTTGGTAGGCACCTTGGGATGACGAGTCTCGATATCTGAACCCATGCCAGACTCGGGAGACGCCACAGTCACCGCTTCAATGGGAGCACGGGGCATCAGTAGCTCAGTCATATCACGTGGCGCCACAGCCGCAGCAGCTTCCCTTAAGGGAGGACGGACAATGGTCTAGTTGTCCCAGAATTCGAGGATCCAGAATTCGAGGATCGTATGGAGGACAGCGATGAGGATGAAGAAAAAAGACGGGTTGTTTACGGCTGTACTGGGGATGACCCGTTAAGGGAGGACGACATTGTACTGGGGATGACCCGTTAAGGGAGGACGACACTGTACTGGGGATGACCCGTTAGAAACCCACGGATGTTTACGATGTCCCAGAATTCGAGGATCGTATGGAGGACAGCGATGAGGATGAAGAAAAAAGAAGACTTAGAGTGCTCTGACCGTCTATTTCAAAAGACGGGTTGTCTATGGCTGATCGTGAAGTTACGTGGGTTAGAAATGATATCGATGATGAAATCCAAGTAGATATGTCTAATGCGTCTACGAAATGAAAAAGGTTATCAGTAATGTTATATTATTACTTCATATTTCTACGATCTATACATATATTGCATGCATATGTAATGATTATACTCTTATTTAGGTCTGATGACGATGCCCGAAGCAGCGAGGGGCGATAGGAGCACCAGCCGTGGCAGAGGCAAAGGCAGAGCGGTTCTGCCGCCCGGGGAGCTGCGAGGGAGCTCTAGAGGGCTGGTCTTGCACCCCGATCCGCATCCCCTTCGGATGACTCCTTCCGTGTGGAATTTGCTACACCTCTAGGTATATTGCACGCATATTCATTTTGAATGTAATATTATAGATATACACGCATATTATTTTAAAATTACTTATATATTCAATGTTTAATTGTCTAGCAGTAGGTGGTGCGTCCACATCAGAAGCAGAGGCCACTACCGCACCTATAGGTATGTTTATATATCCTATAATGCATGCATATTGATTTAGAATGTTATATCATAAATATACACATATTCTTTTTTCGTTTACTTAGAGAATCAATTTTTGATTGTCTAGCTGTAGGTGGTGCCTCCACATCCCGGGAAGAGGCCACCACCACACATGCGGGTATGTTTATATATTCTATATTGCATGCATATTAATTTAGAATGTTATATCATAAATATACACATATTCTTTTTGCTCTTAGTTAGATAATCGATTTTTGATTGTCTAGCAGTAGGTGGTGCCTCTACATCCCGGGCAGAGGCCACCACCGCACCTGCGAGTATGTTTATATATCCTATATTGCATGCATATTGATTTAGAATGTTATATTATAGATATGCACATTCTTTTTGCAATTACTTATACAATCTATTTTTAATTGTCTAGTTATAGGTGGTGCATCCATATCTGGCGTAGAGACCACTCACGCCACTTCCGTACTCTCCGCTCAGTCTGGATGTTAGTATTCTTAATTATAAAATATTTATTCATTTTACATATCCTCTAAGAATAACCATGAACCTCATGTGATTTTATCGTCAATTTTTATTTTCTAGTTGGAGGGGATGCATCCACGTCCGGGTCACCGGCTGTTCCTCGCTGAAGGAACTCTCGTCCCGTTTGTACTGCTATCCGGGCTCACGCTCGTGCTTCTGTCGCCGGAGGTATATATCCCACTTCAATTTTCGTTAATCCTTGATTTTTTTATTACTGTTTTGTCTTAATATTGCTTGTCTTGATATTTCTTGTAGATGCAGGGCAGCCCCAACCCGAGAGGGGGACTTGAGGGCCGAATCAGTCCCATAGGATGAGAGCCGATAGAGCTATGGGGAAGCACCGTTCCCCCTCTTCTTTACCCCCATTATCTCTATACTGGTGATTATGCCGAGTGGTTCGACCGGTATATGGGGGATGACAGCCGCATCCAGAAGAAGTATCCACTTCACGTTGAGTGGGGCAATCAACACCGACGCTCATTTGCCCTCTTCTGGGATCAGGCTTAGGTATTAATATATATTTTCATTTGACTTATCAAATAAATTTATTATTATTTAACACTTGTAATTTAAATACATTATTTTTTTGTATTTGCAGTTGGATTACGACTTTCAGCCTGTACCCGACCCTGATCACCCTGACAGAGTGCTCAATCTTCACGCTCTTTACCTGGGCCTCATGAAGAACATGCAATCTAAGGTCCGATATAATAGGAACAAGCTGAAGATCGATTGCTATTTGGTATGGCTGGCGACCCCTGAGGCAGAGAGAGCGGCTCTCCTACATTCTCCAGTCTTTGCCAGAGTCGATGTAGATACATGGCCTCTCTTGTGCCAATATTATGACTCTGAGCGCAAACAGGTTTGTAATTTAAATGTAATTCATTATTTAGTATATAATTTATTTTTTTTGTGTTGTTTAATCAGAAAACTAAATTTGATTGTGTTGTGCGAAAACATGCCGATCAAAATAAGGAGAATAGGCAGTCGGCGAAGAGGGCTCAACCCACTTACACAGGTGGCTCGAGAAACATTACTCGTGCCATGGAGGCATCGGTAAATTACAATAGATCTATTTTAATATAATCCAATATTAAGAGTTATATTATAATATGTGTAAATTTTTAGCGAATTGTAGATAACTCAAACCCTGGCGCAGGGTGGTACACTGAGCGTGTTGATCGCGTATCTTGCAGTCTACGGCACCTCGACAGATCCCGCCACGGGCGAGTTCCAATTCTCCGAAACTGCTACCCAAGAGTATTGCGTAAAAATTAATATTTATTCTAATTCGATGAAATTTTTATTTTGATAAGTTCAAATTTAAATGATATACTTATATTTTAATGGTTAATGTGGGTGTAGGAGCGGGTGGTGGAGCAGGCGGGGGTATCGGGGATCGATTTTAGTGGATATACCGATCCGATGCTACTGACCCCAGTCCTAAATGCCGCACTCAGAGGGCACCACGGAGTTTGGGAGAGAGGCCGGGGACTGGGTTCTAGCAGAGCCCATATGAAGTCGGTCTCCACTTCGGCGGTTACTTCCCCTACCCCCGTGAGCGATGTCTGGAGTATGATGTTGCCGCCTTGAAGACCACCGTCGAGAAGTTGAAAGAGATGTTGGTACGTATATTACTTAATAGTAAAATATTATATTATATTATAAATAGTAACTTATGCAATATTAGTAGCCTGAGCTTATTTGGTTGTAAACTTAGTTTTGATTAATCATACTTATATAAAACTATCTAATTAAAATAAACTACGGTTTTCCAAACTAGATATCTAAACTAGGCCTAAATCCCGATGTATTCTTAGATTTGGGTATAAAAGCATAGCCCTGAATGTGTGGAATTTCAAGATATATAAATTCTCATACATAATATATGAATTTGAATAGAAGGTGTGTAATCTCAAAAAAGCATATATAAATTCGCGGTTTCGCAATAATCTGATAATGATACGAATTCGATTAAAATCTAATACACCGTTCTTACTCGTTTATTACACATACAAAATTTTACAGATTCGGCAAGCTACTTCGGCTGCGGCTCCACATGCATCTCTTTCGGCTGTGGCTTCGCAAGTCACTATCTCGGCTGCGGTTGCGCAGACCATTCCTATAGCTCACTCAGACTCCCGCACAGTCCGCTCCTTTATTAGTCGAGTTTTTGACGACTCAGGGTTGCACCGAGGAGCAGATGCACCATATTACGGCGATTATCAGAGGTGGAGGAGCTGGACCGAGCTAGGATAGCTTTATTTATATATTTAGGATGTATGTACTTATCTGATACATATTGTATATATTTTGGACGATATTGGTGGTTGTTTGTATGTTCACGATAATTTTAGATTGATTTCGTATTCTATTTGTTTATTTATTTTATATATTATGCGTGAGATATTGATTATGAATATTTCTGTTTTTGGCTATATGATATATATATATATATATATTATTGTGCATAGGGCGAGGAAAAAACGGGAAGCCTCTTTTTTTTATAAAAAAAACCTAATATAATGTCACTACGGATTACTCCGTAGGGGCAACTGTTGCACCTACAGCTTAAGCGCTTTTTCCCCTACACATTTCTCCGTAGAGACAAAATATCAGAATATCTGATATTTTGTCCCTATGGACTCAGTAGCAAGGGTAAAACTTGCCCCTATGGATAAATAATGTCACGATCCGAAGGTACGGAACGTGACTGACACTTAAATTACGAAACGTCTCAAGACGTAACGTCATCTAAGTAAGCCAAAACCCAGAAATCTAAACCATTTAGAGAAATAGAGTGAAGGAAAACTTATTTAAAGAAAGCGATTTTTACAAATAAGTCACATTAAACATTTTTAAAACATCAAAATTTCCCGAAAATTTCGGCAGTCTCCTTTGTAAATACTGGCCCCCAAACGGGGACAACGCAAGAAAATACATATAAATAATGAATAAAGTCATCCCCAAGCGGGAGCTAGCTCTTCGCCAAAGGCGGAATCACAACCACATGCAATATGTATATCAAAAGTGCGAAATAAGCATCTGAAAGCATGAAATGAGAAACACCACGTCGGCTCAAGTGAGCATCGACACCAAATACCGCAAATACAAGTCTCACGAGTCTCACCGTCTAGTCCAATATATAAGGGTAGATGGAGTATACTAGATACAAATAATAATAAAAGATGGAACAAAAGTATCCTCGCAACCCACCAATGAGCAAACCTGCAAATCGATACAATGAAGCAAAAAGAGGAAGTACGCTCGCCGCTACTGCGCTGATGTGTCGAACCTCCAAGATACTGTGGCACGACGGGGGTGAGTTGCCAACTCGTGAGTAGTAAATAACATCTAATAAGGCTATCGTAAGCATGCACACAAATGCGTCTCAACCTATGCATATCGATATGATACGATGTACTAACATGAATGCAACATGAATGCATAATCAAACACGAAACCTGAATAAGTCTGGTGTGAGAAAATCTTTGTTTTTATCTTAGAAAAACCACTGTGCAATAAACTGAAGTATCATCAATGAAATCAACAGAAAATCCGTGTCAAGTATCGACACAATAAATATATATCCCAATATCTCAATATCTTAATATCTCTATATCTCAATGTCTCAATACCTCAATATGTCAACATCTCAATATCTCAATATCTCGGGCTCCGTCAGTCCGGATCGACCCATATAATCAAATCTCACGACTACGTCGGTATCCTCCGGATATCCGCCGTGTCAAAAATAATCGGTCCGTAGTGCTCCCCTGCCGGGCTCAATGCCATCTGTGGGATCTTCTTTCCCCGAGGTACCGCACCGGGTCCACCATGTACCCGCAGACGGTGCATCTCCCTCCTCGAATCGCTTATATGATACCGCTCAAGAACCGAGAAAACACATGGTGGACGCCACACACATCATATCACGAGAAAACCGCAAATTTCTACTTTAAAATGATAATAAGTTTATAAAATCTTTGCGGTTTTCCCCAAAATCCATAAATCTCATAAATACTGAAATCCTCAAGAAGAATCACAATAAGTAAACATGTCGGCGATGGCTGTCTATGATACGATAGTATATACCAGGCGAAATACGGCCAAAAGCTATGCATGAATCATGATGCAATGAGGTATGTATATATGACTAACAATCCTACGTATCCATCCTGATGAAATGACTATACAGGTACAAGTCTACAGATCATATATGGTGCAATTCACAGATACCGATTCTAAGCAAGTTCTATAGTGTTCGTGACATAACAATTACCAAAGGCATATGTGTTCGCATGAATAGTGCACGTGCGGTATGAACCAATGGTAATAGTGCAAGTGTCATATAAGATACTATCATATATATCTATGATGATGCAATGTAATGAGATGAATGACTAGGAGACTACGCATATAAATACAAGTACTACTGGTAATCCTGACTATCGGGCGCTTCGCTCCATGCAGAAGATCCCCTATAGATGTGTACATCTACTTACCGGGACGCCTCGTCTAATCTGATCCGATCGCAGCCTTGTCTTTCCACGCCACGTCCGACGCCTCTGCACCCGATCCTAGGATCGCACACAAGTAAATAAGAGGATAGATATGTAAAAAACCGCGGAAACAAACGATGCAAGACAACCAACGCACACTAACTAGATGCATACGCACTTGGTGCACAAAACGCGCTCACGACAACGCCACAAACCACAACTAAGGTCGCTATACGTGACAACTACCAACCCTAGAACCCGATCGCACTAATCACGCATTCACAACACACTAAATATTTTAGGGAATAGGTTATAAATCATCAAAACCTCAAACCTAATAAAAATCGATTTATTCCGAAAACCTAGTAAGCATCACTTAACCATTTTGGTGCAAATCTAGATATTTTAACAAATCTAGTGGCCACAATATTTATATAATATCTTAATTAGGCTTCACAATAATTAACTAGATTTTAATCTCACCCGCTAAGATTAAACATTAAATTAGTTTACTAGATTATTTAATTATGACAATTTAAAAGTAACAATTAGCAAATTAACATCTAGTTTAGATTTTGCATGTCTTAAGATGTTAAACTACACATTGCAACCATGATCAAGTGATAAAAACCCTAATTTTAATTCAAAATCTTCTCTTTAGAATTCTAACTTTCAATTAAAACCATATTTAAACCTAATTAAGCTAGATTAAAGTAATTAACCAACAATTAAACCATAGGGTTAAGATTTATACCTCACAATTTTTGAGATCAAACTTGCAACTTGACCTCCTAAAATGGTTTTCTTGCTCCAAGATCTATGCTAGATTTGAACAAAGAATTTATGATGATAATTTGGCTAGAATTTAGAGTTAATTTTGTGAATTTTTTATAACGAAATGGGTTTTTTTGGCAATGGAAATGAGAAGAAAAATGGAAAGGGGGCTGCTGGCTGCTGGCCGAGAATGAGGGGTGAGGGTGTGTGTGTGCGTGAGAGAGAGAGTGGAAGCTAAGTCAAGAAACCCATACCTCATTTATTTAAATAGCATACTTCTTTTTTTATTATTTTCCTTTAATTTTCTTTTCTATTTAAACTTTTTCTTTAAATTTCTAGAACCATCTTGACAATTTCTTTTTATTTCAAAAACAACATGTTACGATTTGGTTTAATGTGTCATGGTGTACAAAACTTGTATTAACCCATTCTAATTTATAATTATCGCTAATTTAGAGTATAAGTGTACGATTAAAATAACAATTAAAATTAATTAATTAAGAAAAATATTTGAGTAAACTAGCAATTAATAAGTGACTAATTAAATACCAATACTAGCAATTACATAGCTAAAATAGGTATATTTAACTCTATGTGGAAAAATAATTATATCTTGGTTTTTACGGAAAACACATATTATCAATAATTAAAACACAATCAACCTAATCGAATTTTCAGAACGTTACAATTTTCCCCCTTAAAGAAATTCGATCCCCAAATTTAAAATCTAACTACGCATACCCTCGAAGAGCTGGGAATACTTTTTCCTCATCACGTCCTCGGCTTCCTACGTAACCTCTTCGCTGTTCGGGGTACGCCAAAGAACCCTTTACGGACGGTATGTCCTCGGATCTCGATTTCTTCACCTGCCGATCTAGAATGACTATCGGCTTCTCTGTGAAAGAAAAAAATTCACGCTCCAGCCGAATTGTCTAATACCGAATCGCGTGAGAGGGGTCATGAAGGTAATTACGGAGCATCGATACATGGAACACGGGGTGAACATCTGGGAATCTAGGTAGAAGATTCAAACGATAAACAACTGCGCCGACTCGCTCGTGAATCTGAAAGGGACCCACATATCTGGGACTAAGCTTTCCTTCTTTCCGAATCTCAACACGCCCCACATCGAAAAAACCCTCAAGAAAAACATGATCGCCTACTATAAACTCAAGTCTGCTCTAATGTCAGTCTGCATAAGATTTCTGCCTGCTCTGGGCCGCTATCATCCTATCTTGAATCAACTGGTTCTTTTTGGTCGTCTCCTGCACAATCTGTGGCCTCAAAATACTGCTCTCACTGAACTCTGTTCAACAAACGGGCGATCAACATCTCCTCCCATATAATGCCTCGAAGGGTACCATCTGAATCGTCTCCTGTAAGCTATCATTGTAGGAGAACTTTATCAAGGGTAAGTGGCGATCCCAACTGCCACCGAAATCTAGAACACAAGCTCAGAGCTTATCCTCAAGAGTCTGAATGGTCCGCTCCGATTGACCGTCGGTTTGCGGAAATAAAACCACACTGAAACCCAACTGGTTCCCAAAGTCTCTTGAAGTTTCTACAATAGTCGGCTGGTGAATTGGGTGCCTCTGTCGGACACAATACAAGTCGGAACTCCATGTAGTCGCACAATCTCATCAACATATATCTGAGCACAGTGAACGAATCCGAAAGTGGCCTTACTGGCAGAAAGTGAGCTACTTTCGTCAATCGGTCTACGATCACTCAAATAGAGTCATACTCTCAACTGGTCATAGGTAAACCCACAATAAATTCCATAGAAATCTGCTCCTATTTCTATCCCGGAATAGGCAAAGGTTGTAACTCTCCTGCTGGCCTCTGATGCTCAGCCTTGACTTTGCTGACAAGTCAGCATCCCGAAACAAAATCTGTGACATCTCTCTTCATCCCTTCACAACATTAGACTTCTCTCAAATCATAATACATCTTGGTGGAACCCGGATGAACACTATATACTGACTGATGCGCCTCCTTAAAAATCTCGTGTCTCGGTCCCTCGGAATCTGACACACCCAGTCGAGTCCCAAATCGTAGTACTCTCTGATCATCAATCACAAACTCTGAATCTCTGCCCTGTCGAACCTGCTCCATGATCTCTGACAAACAAACATCATCGAACTATGCCTCATGGATATGATCAAATAACTATGGATGTGCACGAACACGGACAAGTTGTCCCCCGGTCGACGTAAATTCGAATGTACTCGGCTGTCACAAAGAATCTGCTAATCTGCCATCGACAGTCTCTGAACTGTGCTCAAACAAGAAAAGCTATCTCCGGGCTTCCAACTTAAAACATCTGCCACAACATTCGCCTTGCCCGGATGATAAAGAATCTCGCAGCCATAGTCTTTCACTAGCTCCATCCAACTGTGCTGTCTCAAATTCAGATCTCGCTGCTGAAAAAAATGTACTTTAAACTCTTATGGTCCGTGAATATCTGTCACGACTCGCCGTATAAGTAGTGTATCTAAATCTTGAGTGCAAAAACAACTACAGCCATCTATAAATCATGAGTGGGATAGTTCTGCTCGTGCTTCTTCAACTACTGAGAAGCATCGCAATAAACAACAAAACCGCCTGTTCCTAAAGACAAAGATAAAACTGGCGTAGTAGTCAAAAGAGTCTTCAACTGCTGAAAGCTCTGCTCGCATATCTCAGTCCAAAGAAAAGAAACTCCCTTCCGGGTCAACCCGGTCAACGTTGCAGCTATATGCAAAAAAAATCCTGTAAGAAATATCAATAGTATCCGTCCAAACCCAAAATGCTGCGAACCACTGATACAGATCAGGGCCAGTGCTAAACGGCCTCGATCTTCTTCGGTTCCATACTTACCATCTTTCGTAACTACGTGTCCCAAGAAGTCCACACTATCCAACTAGAAAACACACGTGGATAATTTAGCGAATAGCTGGTGCTTCCTCAAAGTCTGCAACGAAATCCTTAGTTACTGCCCAGGCCCCACTCGGCTCCAAAAGTGTACTAAAATGTAATCAACGAACATGATAATAACTGATCAAGAAGCGGCCAGAATATGTGGTTCATCCAATCCATAAATGCTGCTAGGGCATTGGTGAGCTCGAACGGCATCACCAAGAACTCATAATGCCTATAACGTGTGTGAAAAGCAGTCTTCAGAATATCATCCTTTCGAACCCACAACTGATGGTAGCCTGATCACAAGTCAATTTTCGAGAAATGTCCCGCACCCTGGAGCTGGTCGAACAAATCATCAATACGAGGTAAGGGCTATCTGTTCCGCACAGTAACTCAATTCAACCGACGATAACCGATGCACAAACGCAAACTGCCGTCCTTCTTCTTGACGAACAGAACAAGAGCTCCCCAAGGTGACACACTCGGACGAACAAATCCTTTATCCAACAAATCTTGCAACTGATCCTTTAGTTCTTTAAGCTCCGCCGGGTCCATCCGATATGGCGGTATAGAAAAAGGCTCCGTGCCGGGAATCAAGTCAAAGTAAAACTCAATATTGCGCTCTGACGGCAAACCAAGCAACTCGTCAGGAAAACATTTGGAAACTCTCTCCCAATCGGGACCTGGTCTAACGGGACCTCTACGGCTCCAACATCTCAAACATACGCTAAGAATCCCTGACATCGTTTTCTCAAGTACGGAGTAGCACAAAGAGAAAAATTCAAACTGGGAAAGGCGACACTACGGTCTCCCTGAATAACAAGAACCGGCTCACTCGGAAAACTAAATCTGATTGCCTCCTCACGGCAGTCCACGGACGCATAACACGTGGCTAACCAATCCATGCTCAGAAGAACGTCAAGGTTTAACATATCGTGAAAAAAATCAAATTGACAGAAGAATCCCTGTCTCCGATACGAACAAAACAAACACGAGCGAGAAATCATATCGGGCGACAAAAGATTAGCTTATGGAAGAAATCTCAACAAGCGGCTGTTTAGCAAGGACTATTGTCGGCTGAACTTCGATACAAAATATGTTGATACCATTTCAAACAACACCAGAAAGAATTACACATCGGAAGAAAACACCAAAAGAATACTTGTCACAACGGCGTCTACCTAACCGCCTCTGAAATGGCATACCGATAAAAATTCCGCTTTGGTCCAGAAACGACCGAAGTCTCAGAAATACGCTCCTCTAGCAGTAAGGTTGCGTTCATACAGCGACGTAAGTGTTAAAAGGTTGGGCTCCAATAGCAAGAAATAACTGCATGTCCAGTCTCCACACGGACCTCTTTATCCGTTTCTCTTCAGTGTCCACCAGGTAAGGAACATATCGGACCGCTGAGTAAACTAAATTTTGTACCCGGACACTTTCATCCCTGGAGTCTTGCGCAAAGACTCGGAACTACGAGCTCGGGCATCTCGAACGCTCTCCGGAAGGAAACGAGCAAGGAATACATCTGTGAACTTCATCCCAGTCATTGGAGGTATATCTGCAGCTTGGCCTCTCTCAACCGACTCGCACCACGTCTGAGAAAGACCCTCTTAAACGAAAAATCGCAAGCTCAATCCATAAATCGTCAGAACATTTCTGTGAATAACAATCCTAGCCATCCTGTCGAGGATTGTCTGCGGATCCTTCACTGCATCTGTGCCGGTGAAAACTGGAGGCTTCAGCCTCAAAACTCCTGTAAGGATACGGAAATCATCTTGGTAACAACCGAAACAGCTGCTTGAGCAACAGGTACAATCACAGTCCCTGCAGTAGGAGGGACATCATCGTCTCTCGGAGCTCGGCTAACCTCAACTAACAATCCAACCATCTGTCACAAGTCCTGAATACTCGACTCCAACCTAGCTATCCGTCCTGGAGAAGGCGGATCACTCTGTCCCTGAGGGGTAGGCGTACCGCCCTGATCGGTCCATGTCTCAAACAAGACTGCTCTAATCTCATCCCTAGAGGCAGCCCTCTGGCCCCGTAGTCTTCAGCGGCATAGTGGCTGGAACAAGAAACCGGATTGATAGGATTATTACGATCGAATCAAAGGATTTCTGGAATCAAGGAAGGTAGTACAAGCAAATACATATATATCCTAAGGTTCCTTAGGCGGAGTACCGTATCGTAAGTATGCCGCGGAACATACACACTCTCACTCTGCTTAAGTCACCTACTCCATCTACCAAGGGTCATCCTATACTCAGAAGGGTAAAACCTATCGCTCTGATACTAACTTTGTCATGACCCGAAGGTACGGAACGTGACTGGCACTTAAATTGCGAAACGTCTCAAGGCATAACGTCATCTAAGTAAGCCAAAACCCAAAATTCTAAACCATTTAGAGAAATAGAGTGAAGGAAAACTTATTTAAAGAAAGCGATTTTTACAAATAAGTCGCATTAAACATTTTTAAAACATCAAAATTTCCCGAAAATTTCGGCAGGGTCTCCTTTGTAAATACTGGCCCCTAAACAGGTACAATGCAAGAAAATACATATAAATAATAAAAAAAAGGCATCCCAAGCGGGAGCTAGCTCTTCGCCAAAAGCGGAATCACAACCACATGCAATATGTATATCAAAAGTGCGAAATAAGTATCTGAAAGTAAGAAATGAGAAACAGCACGTCGGCTCAAGTGAGCATCGATACCAAATATCACAAATACAAGTCTCACGAGTCTCACCGTCTAGTCCAATATATAAGGGTAGATAGAGTATACTAAATACAAATAATAATACAAGATGGAACAAAAGTATCCTCGCAACCCACCATGAGCAAAGCTGCAAATCGATCCAATGAAGCAAAAAGAGGAAGTACGCCCGCCGCTACTGCGCTGACGGGTCGAACCAGCAAGATACTGTGGCATGACGGGGGTGAGTTGCCAACTCGTGAGTAGTAAATAACATCTAATAAGGCTATCGTAAGCATGCACGCAAATACGTGTCAACCTACGCATATCGATATGATACGATGTACTAACATGAATGCAACATGAATGCATAATCAAACACGAAACATGAACAATTCTGGTATGAGAAAATCTTTCTTATCTTAGAAAAATCTCTGTGCAATAAACTGAAGTATCATCAATGAAATCAACAGAAAATCCGTGTCAAGCATCGACACAATATATATATATATATATATATATATCCCAATATCTCAATGTCTCAATATCTCTATATCGCAATGTCTCAATACCTCAATATCTCAATGTCTCGAGCTTCGTCAGTCCGAATCGACCCATATCATCAAATCTCACGACTACATCGGTATCCTCCGGATATCCGCCGCGTCAAAAATAACCGGTCGGTAGTGCTCCCCTGCCGGGCTCAATACCATATATGCGATCTTTTTACCTCGAGGTACCGCACTGGGTCCACCATGTACCCGAAGACGGTGCATCCTCCTTCTCGAATCGGGTATATGATACCGCTCAAGAACCGAGAAAACACATGGTGGACGCCACACACATCATATCACGAGAAAACCGCAAATTTCTACTTTAAAATGATAATAAGTTTATAAAATCCTTGCGGTCTTTCTCAAAATCCAGAAATCTCATAAATACTGAAATTCTCGAGAAGAATCACAATAAGTAAACATGTCGGTGATGATGAATGTCTATGATACGATAGTATATACCATACGAAGTACGGCCAGAATCTATGCATGAATCATGATGCAATGCGGTATGTATATATGACTAACAATCCTACGTATCCATCCTGATAAAATGACTGTACAGGTACAAGTCTACAGATCATATATGGTGCAAGGCACAGATACCGATTCTAAGCAAGTTTTCTAGTATTCGTGACATTGCAGTTACCAAAGGCGTGTGTGTTCACATGAATAGTGCACGTGCGGTATGAACCAATGGTAATGGTGCAAGTGTCCTATGAGATAATATCATATATATCTATGATGATGCAATGCAATGAGATGAATGACTAGGAGACTACGCATATAAATACAATCACTACTAGTAATCCTAACTATCGGGCGCCTCGCGCCATCCAGACGATCCCCCATAAATGTGTACATCTACTCACCAGGACACCAGGCGCCATCCAGACGATCCCCATAAATGTGTACATCTACTCACCAGGACGCCTCGGCTAATTTGATCCGATCGCAACCTTGTCTTTCCTCGCCACGTCCGACGCCTCTGCACCCGATTCTATGATCGCACACAAGTAAATAAGAGGATAGATATGTAAAAAATCGTGGAAACAAATGATACAAGACAACCAACGCGCACTAACTAGATGCGTACGCACTTGGTGCACAAAACGCGCTTGCAACAATGCCACAAACCACAACTAAGGTCGCTATACATGACAACTACCAAGCCTAGAACCCGATCGTACTAATCGCGCATTCACAACACACTAAATATTTTAGGGAATAGGCTATAGATCATCAAAGCCTCAAACTTAATAAAAATCGATTTATTCCGAAAACCTAGTAAGTATCACTTAACCATTTTAGTGCAAATCTAGATATTTTAACAAATCTAGTGGCCACAATATTCATTTAATATTTTAATTAGGCTTCACAATAATTAACTAGATTTTAATCTCACCAGCTTAGATTAAACATGAAATTAGTTTACTAGTTTATTTAATTAAGACAATTTAAACGTAACAATTAGCAAATTAACATTCAATAAAAATCATTCGGTTATAATATAATCATTCAATAAAAATCATTCAGTTCTAATAAATTATTGTTCTTAATTAAACATGTGTCATATATATGAGATTATCTGTTGTTTCAAAAGTATGGCACATGACATAAAATGCATTATATACAATACAGTTATATGAAGAGAAAGTTATGTAATAGTTACATTTCTATTGTAAGACCCATGGGGTGGGACCCGTCCCAACTTAAAACAAGGAACATGTCCTCCTGCAATACACTATTGGTCACAGTCATGCCGCTAAACCGCATCTCAATTTAACCCTTTCTTTGCATGACTCACGACATAGAAATAATAATTATTATTATTTTTCTTTTTTGCAACAGCTCTTAAGTTTTGGGGGGTTCGAATCCAAGACTTCTCATCAAGTGGGGGAGTATCATTACCGCTCGAGCAAAGACACTTTGGCAATAGTTATAAATAAATGGGCGATAATGTTACTCATGAAGGATTGTTAAATTAGATCGGAGGGATTTATTTCGTGGTGTAGTAAGTTTGAGGAGTTTATTCGATAACTCTTAAGGTTAAAAAAGAAGGTTATCAATTTGCCATTAAAGTAAGAAGATTTTGGCTAATTTATTTACAAATTATTCAATAGCATTGAATCAATAAGGTGCTCTGTAATGGGTATAAATTGCAAGAGTAAAGAAGGTTAGATTATCTCTAAGTTTAAGAAGATCAAAGATAATGGAAGTCTTAAACTATTCAATAAGTCTTGCTATTTTTGTATTGTTGCTTCCATCTATGTTCTTTCAGGAGCTTGTTGAGGCAAGAATCGCAATGACATACGATGAAATGGCCTTAGCACCCGCCAACGACATCGATAATAACATGGAAAGCGATCTGATTTCACAAAAGAGTTATTCATGGCCATGAGCTGCATGTTGTGCTTGTCACCCTTTTTATTGCTTTAAACATACGCCGATGGAATGTTTGGGTGTGTATCCCAACATTACAAATTAACTTTTAGATCATGGTTGGGTATTTATATATTAATGTCCAATGGATTACAATAGATGCATATTGTAAACTTAAATTTTAAATATTTGAAATTTATAATAAATCATATATTCCCAACAATTTGTTTTAACATGGTATATTGGCGTATCAAAATCTACGAGCATTCACAAATATTTTGAGCTAAATTATCTTTAGACCTTTATATAGATAACTATGCAATGTAAGATTTAAAATACAAAAAGATTGGTGATCATATTAAGTAAGTTTAGTTGGCAAGTAAACTGTAATGGTCAAGGGGTTTTGTGTAACTTTCATGGTTTTTATTGATATTTTTTTACTTTAAAAAAGGGAGAAAAGGGTGGAGAGAGAGAGAGTGAGAGAGTGAAGGGTGAAATCTTTGAGAGCTTGAGGAAATTATCTCATTTTTTAAATTTTCAATCAGGTAAAAAATAGAAAAAGACATATGAATCCTTTCTTTTCTCGTTATAATGATAAAGACAATGATAAATACGTTTTTGTCTTTTCAATGGTAAGAGTTTATTTCCCCATAAAAGAATTTGATGTACATTATGATGCCTTCTAGTTTAGGCAAAAGATTCGTCACATATCTAAGAAATTTAACTAGCCTTCATTAATCAGTTCCGTCATGTTATTAAGTTACATTGACTATAAGTAACTAGAAACATGGCGGTGTTTCAAAAGTGACAAGGTTTTGGAGATATATATGAAATCATTATATTTAGATAGCCATCTATAAAGTTAACTAAATTTTTGGGATGACGTATATACGAATTGCCTTTAAATTTTTGCATATAAAATGTTAGTTTTTCAACAACCTATGGATGGTCGGATTCCATAAGCCATCCTCTCCATTAATTTTTCGACTAAATTTGATAGGAATTATTATGAATTCCGAATATATAAAATGTTGGGTGTTTCAATTCATTGTCCACTAAATTAATATTTTCTTTAGTATTGAAAATGAGGTGCAAAAGTTTAAATCTACAATTGCAAAGTCCATAATTTTTTTCTACTGCCTTTTAACTTCAAATTTAACAACACGAACATATTGTTAGCGTACTTTAGATCTCATTAAAAAAGCAAAATATTACTTTCCTTAGCATTGTGAATGGGATGAATAACATCCAACAGTGTGTGAGCGCGTGTAATTATTCTTTGATTTAATATATTATTTGAATAAGGAGTTTCCTACTTTTTCCTTACAAAAAAATAGATGTATGGATGATGAATCTGTAGTTGCCTAGTCCAGTTTTATATTTTTCATTTTCTTAAATTGAAATTGGCCAACCAAGATCAATCTGATCAACTTTATTCTATACTTCGTTAAAAAACCATGATGTCTTTAACAATGATACCATTTACTTTGTGAAATATTGCAAATAAATATCATTAGCTTAGAGGTTTACCAGCATGCGCGCACGCTCATGCTCATGCCGAAAACTAGCGGTTATGTGGAATACAAAACGAAAATTTTCGAAACTTGAGCACGAACTACTACAATCTAGAATCGAATCCAAATACTAAACTAGAAACTAATTAGAAGGAGTTAACTACTATATTTGTGATTACAACATTTGTAGTCACGTCCTTCGTCTTCTTTCTATTTCCTTCGCTCCTAGATCATTGGGAACGAGCTTGGGAGTCGGCCTTTCTTGCCGAAGATGATCCACCTCGAAGGAAACCCAGCTAAGGTTTTAGCTTCATCCTCCGGGTCATGCGGCTGATCGATGCTTTCTCTTCCGATCCAACACAACGGGCAGCTCGATGGTTGCTTTTGCATCAGTGCATTGTTGGGAATAGCATGACTTTTGTTGATAGGGTCTTGACTATTGGCAAAGAATCTTCAAAAGTGCTCCAGCCGTTTCATGACATGTTCAAAGATGGGGTTTCTGGTTTAAAGGCTAGGGAAATTGTACATCTGTACTCTATTAGGCCGGGATTCTTGGTGTTCAGGAAAAATGCCTCAGTACTGGTCATGAGGTATAACCCACATCATTTTTCTTAACAATTAGGCTATGACCAGGGAGTTCCTCTTGAGGTGTTTCTTGTCAATCCGGTTGCTTCAGAGGAAACCGTTCGCAATGCGATCCACTATTTTATGCGATTGAACATGAGGTCTCACTTTCTGATGGCTGAACCGAGTCATATTCCGAGAGCTTTAAACGACTATATAGCCTGGTATCAACACGTGACGGGCGCTATTATCAAAGAAGAGAGGCGGATACACCTTGATCATAAGGATTCCGTTCCGGCTAGCAACCCTGCTGTCCCGCGGAAACGAGGCGCAGTCATCCGTCCTTCCTTGAGAGAAGGTGATGCGGTAGTAGCTCCGCATGTTTTTCCGATGGTGTCGATGGCTAAACCATAACCCGATGTGATGTCTGCAGCGTTTCCCAAGTCAGACATTGGCTCGGACATCGGAACACGCTGCCCCAAGATGCCAACAAAGAGAAAGCTCTTATCATCGGGAGTTGCTCTTGGTTCGCAGAACAAGAAGAAATCCATGTTTTGGGCCGATATTGTCTTTGGTCAAGAGCCCCATGCTCCCTATTTGAAGGCCTATCAGAATACGAGACCAATGACGATTTTTTTCGTCTTGAAGCTTCTATCGGCGATTGATCTCCAGGCCACTTTTGAAGCTTCTGAACGATTCACCCGTGAGCAAGCAGCGCTTGTTGCCCTTGCAGCGTTGGGTACACATCATCTATACTCTTTGTATATCTTAGAGTAAAATGTTATTGAGTTTTATTTAACAACTTTTTAATAGGAATCTCCATTGAAGGGGCTCTTTGGGCATCCATTAAAACATACAAGGAAGAGGAGAGGATTCGTGCTTCCATGGGCCTTAGTATGATTGTTGGGGTAAAAATTTACACCCCTGTTGACCGAGTCAAAGTCAAGGTCAACCCCAAGCCAGGTGGGCCCAAGCCCAAGCAAGTTGGCCAATGCCCAGGTCGAGCCCGAACACGAAGCGTCTGGCCTTCCGCCATGCCAACAAAAAAAATCATGTAATAAATATTTTTTATGTAATTTTTTATACATGAATGTATGTAAAATGGGCATAAAGCCAATATTTTGTAAGCCCATGGCTTATGTGCAAAAATGTAATGGCACATGAGCCATGGAATAGGCAAAATGCCATTTTGTAAAGCCCAAGGGGCTATATGCAAATATGTAAGCCTATAAAAGGCAAAATGATGATGAATAAAGTAACACTTTTCATTCCCCCAAAAATAGGGTTCTTTGTGCCTCCTGCTCCTTCTCCAAGGTTCTAAACCTTCTCATTTCTTTGAATTAAATCAAGAGTTTTACTCTTTCTTTTCAAAAACCAAGTAGTTTTCCACCACAAAACCCACAAAGGGGAACTCAGATCTTCCATCAGATCTTAAAAAGGAGTGATTTTTAAAATCTCTTACTTCTTGATCTTCAAGATCCGGCCAAACAACAGGAGGAAGAAGAAGAACCCCCTTCATCAGCTTCAAAACATCCTAGGAGTTTAAATCCATATATATAAAACAACAAATATTTCCTTTTTGAAGCATAGCTTCTGTTTCTTAGGCTAAAAGCCTCCTTTTCTCGTCGGCGCTCAAGCGCAGAGCGCCCGCGTGCCGACACGTAGCGCGCTTGCGCTCAAGCGCAAGCGCTCGAGCGCAAGTCGCCCCGGTGCCGACACATGGCGCGCTTGCGCTCGAGCGCAAGTCGCCCCGGTGCCGACACGTGGCGCGCTTGCGCTCGAGCGCAAGCGCTCGAGCGCAAGCGCTCGAGCGCAAGTCGCCCCGATGCCGACACGTGGAGCGCTTGCGCTCCAGCGCAAGCGCTCGAGCGCAAGTCGCCCCGGTGCCGACACGTGGCGCGCTTGCGCTCAAGCGCAAGCGCTCGAGCGCAAGTCGCCCCCGTGCCGACACGTGGCGCGCTTGCGCTCAGGCGCAAGTCGCCCCGGTGCCGACACGTGGCGCACTTGCGCTCAAGCGCAGAACGCCCATGTGCCGACACGTAGTACTCTAGCGCCTGAGCGCACAGCACCTAGGCGCACAGCGCCCAAAGTGCTGCCCCCACGCATCCTTTTGGATGCCTTTTCCCCCTCTTTCTTATATATATATATACATATATACACATATATATATATACACATATGCTGCTAGCCCCCTTGACCCCCAGCCCGCTATCCGGGTAGCGGGACCCCCGTAAAAACTCTGCGTGGCTCCCGATATATCCAAACCCCCTTTTCGAAACACAACACATGTACACTGCACATTGAGTTCGCATGAACAGTTTAACCCGTCAATCGGAGGTTCCCTCGCTCCAAAGGCGAGGGGTAATTAACGGCAGCTTAGTCCGCGGCTGCCGGAGATTCGGATCCCCACAATCATTAAACCCCGGCCTACCCTAGGCAGGGGGAATCTATAGTACGCCTGAGACGCGTGCGCGTATTCCCATCTTAATGGGGTGACAAAAAACACCCTACAGATTCTGGCACGCCCGGTGGGACCTATCTCTCCTCCCATATTTCGGGTTAAGCGTTCATGCGAACTCAATCAATTTACATACCTGTATTTATACTAAAAATAATGCTTTTTCATGCAGATTTTCAAGCAATCACCTTCCGACAATGTCTTCGATGATGAACTCAGCCCCCGTCTCCTACACAATGAAGATAGACTCCAGGACGGTCTTCCCGGCCAGTCTCGGGCGACAATGGGAAGAGCCGCTGCTACCATTCGGCTCTATTATGTTCATGCCTGTTGGCGCCATCCCAGCTCCTCAAGCCCCGGTGGCAGACAAACCGGTCTCGAAAGGCAGGAGACCAAATGTGGTGATCTCGAAGGCGCCCCAACCCAAACGCAAGTCGGAATCTGAACGACTTTCCTTGGCCCCAGCTGGGGGCAAGTCCATCAACACCAACAAAGCTACAACGCGTCCCGAGCAAGCTCCAGCGGCGCCCCTGACAAATGCTCGATCGGGTGTCTTCTCTAAGCTCCCCGCTGATCAACTCACAATGGCTTCCCGGGTAGCGGATGCCCGCCAAGCCTTCAAAATCGAGAAGCTGAGGGAGAAAAGGCTCAGATATAGAGCCAACAAAAGGGCTAGGGCTCCTGCCAGGCTGAACCTCATGAGGTTCGAAGAACAGGGTTACCGCGCCGAAGATGAGGAAATGGCTGGGTATGTGGTCCACACTGTCTACACGGTGGGCACGCGCAGCAAGAGCAAGGACGGGGCTACCATATCTCAAACCCAATCTGGCTTGAATGTGGTGGCCGCTCCCCAAGAACAGCCGCCTCTGCTGGGTGATGAAAACCCTCTTGATGAGGATGATAGGCGGAAAGACCCTTCGGTCCATGAGGAGTCGGGCTCGGAAAGCGAAGAAGAGCCGACTTTCCGCCCCAGAACCGCGGAACAAGAGCTGCTTCAAGAGCTCCGAAAGCAGCTCAGAAACAAAGACAAGGAGATGGACAAACTCTACTCCAAAATAGATGACTTGACGAATGTCGTGATGCAGCTCACGGCCCGACTTGCCTCTCAGCCGCCCAATCAAGCGGAGGGCTCTGCTCGTGAACCGGGAAATGGTCTCCCAAAGCAGCCGACGCCTATTCCCTCAAATCCAAAAGTGGGCGAACTACATGAAAACCAGTCGCATCCTATCTCGGGAGATGTCTTGGCTACCGATGACAGCAGCCCGCTAACTCAAGATCAAATCATGGACTTGGTTGCCAACAAAGTCAAAACCTTGGTAGCCAAAGCCGAAGCGCAAAAAGATATCAGCAGTAGTGGGAGACCATATCCTGCTCAGTATGATCTGGTAGAGTTTCCTTGTGGCCATGTCATCCCTAAATTCGGAAGATTCGATGGGACGGGAAATGCGAATCAACACATCGCCCACTTCAAAGCCTCATGCAGGAATACTAGGGGCAATGATGCGCTTCTCCTCCGCCAGTTCGTTAATAGCTTGACCGATGTTGCTTTCGACTGGTACGCAAGCATACCGGATGGCTCTGTTATTACTTTCGTCCAAATGTAATCTTTGTTTCGACAAAGATTCATGAGCGTCAGTGATAAGATCACCATTACCGAGCTCGTAAGGACCGAGCCCAAGAACAACGAAAGCAGCACGGATTTTATAACCCGATGGCGCAATCTCTCCGTCAAATGCGAACCGCCGATAGAGCAGGACCAATCTGTCAGTCTCCTCGTCGAAAATCTCAACAATTGGATGGCCCCGTTTCTATTGGATGGCCCTGTTTCTATGTACCGCGGGTCTCAAAACATTCCAAGAGATGACCAGGAAAGTTCAGATGCTGGAGCGCTCAAAACAGGAGTCCTCCTCAGATTCCCAAAATAACAATAGGTCCTGGAGAAACCGAAAGGACGATAATCGCAAAGGCGGAAACTCCGATGATTCTGAATCTTTCAGCACTTCGGCTAACCGAAATAAGCAAGGGATGAGCGGGCCTAACGCCAACCAGCCTCGGAAGCCAATGTTCGGAGAGGGAGGAGAATCTCCACTGAAAGAGAAGTTGGATAAGGTCTATTCCTTCAGAAGGGACAAAATCCGCAAAATATTCAAAGACGCCCTGAAGAACGGTCTACAACTGCCAGAGTCAAAAAGACCGCAGGAAGTGAATAGGACCGACGACCCCAAATTCTGCCCCTATCACAGAGTGATAGGTCATGCCATTGAGGACTGCTTCGTCTTCAAAGATTGGGTCGAAAAGTAATACAAGGCAGGAGAGATAGTACTATCCAAAGGCGTGTTAACAAACAGTCCAGCTGCGACCGCCAATTTCATACAAACGGAGACCGAAGTTCTTCGTGAAACTGATTCTCTCAGACATCTGCCTTTCTCTGAAAACAATCGACCACCACGTCATTAAACTGGGAACAATCGACCACCACGTCATTAAACTGGGAACAGTCGACCTCTAAGTCGTTAAACTGGGAATGTAAAAAAAAATGTGTGTATATAAAAAAAAATGTGTAAATAAAAGAAAAATAAAGAAAAGCCAAAATGATGGGGCAACTCGCGATAAAAATCAGCGAGTAAAAATAAAAATGAAAATAAAGCCGAAATGATGGGGCAACCGCGAATAAAAGCCGAAATGATGGGGCAATCGCGACCTTCGCGATAAGAAAAGCTGAAATGATAGAGCAATCGCGGTAAAACAAAAACAAAAACAAAACGAAAAAAAACGGCGAATGATGAGTCGCTCCTGGTACCATATTCCAGTGCAGCGATGCAGACGCCAACCAAAATCCAATTTCCCAAAATTCTCCCAGCCCTACGGCCAGTCCCCGAATTGACTACCGTATACAATCCACGGGCTCAAATAATTCTCATCATACCCATGCCCCACCGTAATCACCAGTTACGCGGCCGGTCTCCGCCTTTGGAATTATGCTCCATTGAGAAGACCCACTGATGTGTCCTCACGATGCATGAGGAGAATAAACCTTCGTGAGATCCTTACGACTCACGAAGGAAAAACACACTTAGGAGTCCCCACGACTCCTAAGGAGAAAATACACCTGCGAGATCCTTACGACTCGCAGGGAGAAAATGCTTTTATGGGACCCTCACGGCCCATAAAATTGAAAAGCCTTAGGTGATAAGGATCTAAACCTGTCTCCTAAGCCATCGCCCCCCAATCCCCAAGTGGCGAATGATGAGTCGCTCTTGGTACCATATTTCGGTGCAGCGATGCAGACGCCAACCAAATTCCAAACTTAAATCCCAAGTGGCGAATGATGAGTTGCTCCTGGTACCATATTCCAGTGCAGCGATGCAGACGCCAACCAAATTCTAAATCCCATACCCCAACGGCGAATGATGAGTCGCTCCTGGTGCCATATTCCAGTGTAGCGATGCAGACGCCAACCAAATTCTAAATCCCATACCCCAAGTGGCGAATGATGAGTCGCTCCTGGTACCATATTCCAGTGCAGCGATGCAGACGCCAACAAAGTCCCGAAATTTTTACGGCCCTACTGTCTGGATCATGCATCCTGCAAAACCGTATACAATCCACGGGCGTAAAACAATCCCGATCTCTCCAAAAAAAAAGAGAAAAAAAAGAAGAACGGTATGTCCACAAGCAAAACGGGCACGGATGAAAATCCGAAAGGGCTCCGTGAGTAAAAACAGCAGGACTGCCGGCGAGTTTGTGAAAACCCGAAAGGGCGCAAACTCGTAAAAAAAAAAGAAAGAAGAAATGAAATGCACTCGCAAAGTCCTCTCGACTTTGTGAGGAGAAAATTCCCGCGTGAGATCCCTACGACTCATAAAGGAGAAACACACTTAGGAGTCCCCACGACTCCTAAGGAGAAAATACACCTGCGGGATCCTTAGGACCAGTAGGGAGAAAATGCTTTTATGGGACCTTCACGGCCCATAAAATTGAAAAGCCTTAGGTGATAGGGATCTAAACCTGTCTCCTAAGCCACCAATTCCCAAATCCTCTCATGACAAATGATGATTCGCTCCTGGTACCATATTCCAGTGTAGCGATACTGATGCCAAGCAAAAAATCCCAAAATCCTCTCGGGGCAAATGATGAGTTGCTCCTGGCATTATTCCAGTGCAGCAATGCAGATGCCAAACAAAAAAAACCATTCCCAAATCCTCTCAAGACAGATGATGATTCGCTCCTGGTACCATATTCCAGTGTAGCGATGCTGATGTCAACCCAAATCAAATCAAACCAACAAGCTCTGCGCCGGAATCATGCTCCGTCCCAGAATTTACCCCGTGTCAAAATCATGCTTCGCCTCGGGATATCTACCTTCCCTGTCGGAATTATACTCCGCCTCGGAATCAAATCAACCAACCAGCTCTGCGTCGGAACCATACTTCGTCTCAGAGTGTACCCCGCGTCGAAATCATGCTTCGCCTCGGTGTACCTTCCTTCCCTGTCGAAATTATGCTTCGCCTCGGAATCAAGTCAACCAACAAGCTTTGCGCCGGAATTATGCTTCGTCTCAGAATACACCCCGTGTCGAAATGATGCTTCGCCTCGGTGTATCTGCCTTCCCTGTCGAAATTATGCTTCGTCTCGGAATCAAGTCAGCCAACAAGCTCTGCGCCGGAATTATGCTCCTTCTCAGAATATACCCCATGTCGGAATTATGCGTCGCCTAGGAATCTACCTCTGCATCGAAATCAAGCTTCGGTCAGAATGTCTACCGCTCTTCGGAGTGATGCTCCGAACCCTGGAATTATGCTCCGATCATCGGAATGATGCTCCGATCTCTGGAATTATGCTCCGCCCATCGGAATGATGCTCTGAACTCTGGAATTATGCTCCGCCCTTCGGAATGATGCTTCGAATCCTGGAATCATGCTCCGATCTATGGAATTATGCTCCGCTCTTCGGAAAGATGCTCCGAACCCTGGAATCATGCTCCGATCATCGGAATCATGCTCTGATCTCTGGAATTATGCTCCATGAATCAGAATGATACTTCGATCCCTGGGAATCATGCTCCCCGGGATGATGCTCCGCCCCTGGAAAGATGTTCTACCTCGAAGTCCAACTTCAAGATCCATCAATTTCATGCACACAACTCAAATGTGTGGTGTGCATTTATTGATGGGGGGCACTTTGTTGGGGTAAAAATTTACACCCCTGTTGACCAAGTCAAAGTCAAGGTCAACCCCAAGCCAGGTGGGCCCAAGCCCAAGCAAGTGGGCCAATGCCCAGGTCGAGCCCGAACACGAAGCGTCTGGCCTTCCGCCATGCCAACAAAAAAAATCATGTAATAAATATTTTTTATGTAATTTTTTATACATGAATGTATGTAAAATGGGCATAAAGCCAATATTTTGTAAGCCCATGGCTTATGTGCAAAAATGTAATGGCACATGAGCCATGGGATAGGCAAAATGCCATTTTGTAAAGCCCAAGGGGCTATATGCAAATATGTAAGCCTATAAAAGGCAAAATGATGATGAATAAAGTAACACTTTTCATTCCCCCAAAAATAGGGTTCTTTGTGCCTCCTGCTCCTTCTCCAAGGTTCTAAACCTTCTCATTTCTTTGAATTAAATCAAGAGTTTTACTCTTTCTTTTCAAAAACCAAGTAGTTTTCCACCACAAAACCCACAAAGGGGAACTCAGATCTTCCATCAGATCTTAAAAAGGAGTGATTTTTAAAATCTCCTATTTCTTGATCTTCAAGATCCGGCCAAACAATAGGAGGAAGAAGAAGAACCCCCTTCATCAGCTTCAAAACATCCTAGGAGTTTAACTCCATATATATAAAACAACAAACATTTCCTTTTTGAAGCATAGCTTCTGTTTCTTAGGCTAAAAGCCTCCTTTTCTCGTCGGCGCTCAAGCGCAGAGCGCCCGCGTGCCGACACGTAGCGCGCTTGCGCTCAAGCGCAAGTGCTCGAGTGCAAGTCGCCCCGGTGCCGACACATGGCGCGCTTGCACTCGAGCGCAAGTCGCCCCGGTGCCGACACGTGGAGCGCTTGCGCTCCAGCGTAAGCGCTCGAGCGTAAGTCGCCCCGGTGCCGACACGTGGCACGCTTGCGCTCCAGCGCAAGCGCTCGAGCGCAAGTCACCCACGTGCCGACACGTGGCGCGCTTGCGCTCAAGTGCAAGCGCTCGAGCGCAAGTCGCCCCTGTGCCGACACGTGGCGCGCTTGCGCTCGAGCGCAAGCGCTCGAGCGCAAGTCGCCCCCGTGCCGACACGTGGCGCGCTTGCGCTCAGGCGCAAGTCGCCCCGGTGCCGACACGTGGCGCACTTGCGCTCAAGCGCAGAACGCCCATGTGCCGACACGTGGCACTCTAGCGCCTGAGCGCACAGCACCTAGACGCACAGCGCCCAAAGTGCTGCCCCCACGCATCCTTTTGGATGCCTTTTCCCCCTCTTTCTTATATATATATATACATATATACACACATATATATATACACATATGTATACATATTTATACACACACATACTCCGTGACACTGTCCTTGTTAGAAAAAAATTTCTAACGGGACGCTGCCCCGCACCCCGTAAGGGGGCTGCTAGCCCCCTTGACCCCCAGCCCGCTATCCGGGTAGCGGGACCCTCGTAAAAACTCTGCGTGGCTCCCGATATATCCAAACCCCCCTTTTTGAAACACAACACACGTACACTGCACATTGAGTTCGCATGACCAGTTTAACCCGTCAATCGGAGGTTCCCTCGCTCCAAAGGCGAGGGGTAATTAACGGCAGCTTAGTCCGCGGCTGCCGGAGATTCGGATCCCCACAATCATTAAACCCCGGCCTACCCTAGACAGGGGGAATCTGTAGTACGCCTGAGACGCGTGCGCGTATTCCCATCTCAATGGGGTGACGAAAAACACCCTACAATGATTTATTTTATGCGTTTTAGAACATTTAGCTCATTTTGCCTACACCTTGACTCCTTTCTTTTCATTGTAGGAACCTCTGTAACTAGCGTTATTTCGAGCGAGGTGCCATTTTTGGGTGTTAGCATAGAGGATATTCCTCATTCTACGATCCCTACAGAATCTACAGAGCTGCCGACTTTTGCTCGGGCCACCTATGCGTTACTACGGGAAGCGTCGTTAAAGCAGTTGATGACGGATGTTGTAGCAGTTCCTGGTCTGATTCAAATGAGGATCTTCCTCTGTCGGTTGTTCTGGAGAGATCGCTTCATAAAGCCAAAGCCGAGGAGAAACATCGGAGGCATGTAGAAAGGGAGTATCGGGTCAGCCTAGCCACTAATGCTGGCTCAAGTGAAATGCGAAACCCTAGCGCTTTTACGGAGGGCATCCCCCTGCCATGTCGATCGCCTATAGGCACATCGTACGTGCGGTTCGCGAGGAGGCGAAACGTTTGGTTCTAGGGAAAGCAGGGCCTAATGTTTCGATAAAACTTGGTAGGATTTCACCTATTTTCCAGGTTTCCTTAAGTAGCAACTTATCCGAATTTTAACATTCCTCTTTTTAATGATATAGCAGGGACAAGTTCAAACACTGGGGCTGCAGATGAGGTTGCGGCATCCGGAGATTCTGGGACGGAGGGCCTTCATCTTGAGTCTAATATTGCTCCAACTGCCACTCCTCCCGGTGGATCTCCTGTATCCACAGGTAATGCTAGCATGGTGACAGCCCTTATAAATTTGGGAGATGAGGGCGCAAATTTTGAATCCATTTCCTCTGTGGTCGTGGAAGTCGAAGAAGCTGTCACGACTAGTGATGCTCCAGATACAATCATGGTTCCCCCATCGTCGGTTCTCATGAAATCCGCAGGTACCTTCCATGCTATTACTTTCAAATTCTTATTTCTGTTGTACATATTTGCTAACGTTTTCTTTATTTCTGGTATAGGCACGGCTAACCCTGACAATCTACTGATTGAAGAACCCCCGTCAGCTAGCACCATGACCGTTATCGATCTACCTATCTCCTTTGCAATTTCCCGAGCCTTCTCATGCTTAGCGTCGGAAGGTAATTTTTCCTTCAATTTTCTTTTTTCTTCCTTCAGCATTGATATTACTCCTTATATTAATTGCTTGACGTATATTATTGCAATCTTACAGGAGTGCTTTTCAACCATCTGTGCGAAGTGTTAACTTTGCACTTTGCCCTCTAATTGGGACATGTCCCTCCTTCTGGCGTTGGTTAGATTTCTGATCTCAACTTTCTATAAGTAATCCTTCCCTAATAAGAATTTTCCTGTACCAACTACAGTCTTACGGTTCGAAGGTGAAAACGAGGAAATGGCTGAGCCCTCTATGCTCCAAGATTTGCCGCTTCTAACTATTGGTAGGTTAGATCTTATTATTTTTTTTATTTAAACAGTGATCTGACCCATCTTTATCTATAGCATATCCGCTGGTTTCAATTCCCGTTGAATCCCGTATAGCTATGCCCGCAGGACCCTTCACTAAACGTCAATTTTCCAGAAGTGCGAAAAATAGAAGGCGTATGCTGAGCGAATTTATTGAAGACCTTAATGTCGAGGCTCTCACTTCTGCTAGGGACTTTGCTGACGAAGTCAACCCTATGCTGGCGACTCTTGTGACTTTCCATAACGAAGACTTCGTCAGCATCTGGGTTGATTATTGTAAGCAAATCGAGGCTTGCCTCCATGAGATAAAGCGCAAGCATCTCACGCCTGAGGCCTTATCCTCAAAGGCTCAATTGACCGCGCAAATCGAAAAATGTGCTGCGCTCATTCAATACTACAAGCAAAAGCTGGTCCTGAAGCAGAAGGAGTATGAAACGGCTTTTAAAGAGTCAAGACAATTGCGTGCTCAGGTAGAAGCTAATGTTGCGCGGTTCCAGGTCATCTTTGAAAACCTTCAATGGTGCATTTTCAAAGGAATGGTGCTGAAGCAGGACCTTGATTTTACAGAGCGAGGAATGCGGGGATATGAAGTTACTAAACAGGAGATTTCTGAGAAGTTTACTTCGTGCTTGCAACAACGAGTTCAAATTGAAGCGCTGCTGGCTGCAATAGTGGAACGCGAGAATGAGCTCCGACAGGAGAATGAGCGGGTCACCGTTTTACTAAAACCCCCATCCTCTTAGAGATCACAATTGTATCTTTTTTCTTTATAAATTGTATCTTACAAACACTTTGATTCATGAATAAAAAATAAATATATTTTTGTATTCGCATGCACCTTTCTGTTTCTTGATGTCTTGATCCGGCGCGAAATAGTTTAATGTACTCAATTCAGAGTTTATAATTTATTCACTCATTTCGGAGTCTCTAGTTTATTCACTCATTTCGGAATTTCTAGTTTATGTACTCATTTCGGAGTTTCTAGTTTATTCACTCATATCGGAGTTTCTAGTTTATGCACTCATTTCAGAGTTATCAATCATCAGCTCCGGCGATATGGCCAGTTTAGAGGGTTCATTTTCATATTATACTTCCGAAGACGTTGGAACACTATTTTTAAATGTTCTCAATATTCCTCGTAAGATTTGCTCTTCACCATAAGGTCGTCGATGTAGCATTCAACAATCTCGTGTATGAGGTCGTCGAAAATCTTTGTCATGGCCTTCTGGTAGGTAGCGCCGGCGTTCTTCAAACCGAAAGGCATCATCTTATAGCAGAATATGCCCAATGGGGTCCGGAAGATGGTATGCTTCTGGTCTTCAGGATCCATTTTTATTTGATTGTATCCTAAGGATCCATCCATGAAGGAGAAGACTTCATGAGCGGACGTGTTATCAATCATCAGCTCGGTGACGGGCACTGGGAAGTTGTCAGTCAGGAAAACTTTGTTGAGGTCCCGAAAGTCCACGCAGATGCGAACCGTCCTATTTTTCTTCATCACTAGAACGATGTTAGCGATCCAGTCAGGATATCGAACCTCTTAGATGAAGCTGGAGTCGATTAGTTTCTTGACTTCAAAGTTGATACTCATCTCAAATTCAAACCGCATCTTTCTTGGTGCCTGTTTGATTGGCTTTATGCCCGGCGATATGGCCAATTTATGCACCGCTACTTTTGGATCTAGACCTGGCATTTCAGAATAGTTCCATGCAAAGCAGTATTTATACTGCATGAGCACGTCTTTTAAAGTGGCTACCTGTTTTTCAGATAGTAGCTCACTGACGAACGTCGGCTTCGGATCATTTTCTGTCCCTAAGTCAATTTTTCTTAAGTTGTCCGCCGTGGTGTGTATCCCATCCTCCAGCTCTTTTGGCGCTGGTGGAAACTCTGAGATCACCTCGTTCTCATCTTCAATAGCAAAGCACCTGAAGAGATCACGCATACTCTCATACCTTCTCTCTTTTGAGAGTGTTATCATATAGCAGGTACGAGTACGCTTCCCTTTCTGCAGTTGAGCCGGTCTTAACATGACGGTGTAGGTCTTTTTTGGCTCGTGTTTTCGCGGCGAGCTTATCTTCCAGCTGTCAGATAAAGAGAATCTGCCTTATTGATACTGGTCTTCCACCCAATCCTTGAAGATGAAGCAGTCTTCAAGAGGGTGACCTATTGCTCGGTGATAGGAGAAATAATCCGAATGATTGACCTTGTTTATTTGTTTGGGGTGCCGGGACTCTGGAAGCGTCATTATTTGGTGCTTCATGACAAGGTTGAATATTTTCCTTATCTTGTTTTGAGGGAAAGAGTATTCCCGACCCCTCTTCTTTATAAAGGACGGGCTCCAATCGAGATTTTCTTGATTGAACGATGTCTTGGACCTGCTTTGTTGTTTTCGAATGTTGCTTGCATTCTTTGCCATATTCTTACCTCCATTTCGGGATTTTCCCCTTTTGCGAGAACACATAGCGGGCTGGGGATTAAGAGCGTTACGGTCTACTTTCTCTGCAGATTGCTGACTGAGACGATGCGTCTTGGCTCTTTCATATATGGCTATTTCACGGCTATAATTGTCTCGGCTCGTTTGGCAAGCTTCTTTTATTAGCTTGTCGATTTGTTCTTCGAGCGATTGACATAACGTTTTCAAAGCGAGATCTCGCTCCGATTTGACGTCACGGCTATCTAGAAGGACATTTTCTTCTTCACTCAAGTTCTTTATGACGTAGCAACTATAAACTTTCTCCCATTTCTTGGACCGAACATATCCGAGTCCAATTGTTTCTATCTTACCGTTGGGCTTCTTTTACTGAGTCCTGGGAATATCCTAAATTTTTTTGTAGAATTGGGCTTTTCCAACAGTTTGTTCGAGAGGTATTCAATCCCTCCACGTAATATCTTGGCAGATCGATGGGTTGAAGCATGTCGAGTGCAAAATCGGCACCATGCCAAATTTCTTTTTCTATTTTGGTCTCCATGGATTTGTAAAAGAGGATTGTCTTTTCACCCCTTCATCTTGGAGGTACGTAGAAAGTTTGCAGTTCTTGTACGTTGTATGCATTGAGCGCATCAAGTTTCATGTAGTGTCGAGACGGAGCCATTGTAACTTGTAGACTTTGATCCATTTCGACAAGAGTTTTATTGATGGGAGAATGGAGAATACTGCATTAGTTTCATTCTCGGAATCGCTGCCAAAGACCAGGTTCGGGGTGGATGCTCCGGGCTTTTTTTTTGGGTTGCCCCGAGTAGACTATTTCTTCATCTTCCTCGGTATCGCTCTTAAAGATCGGGATAGTGGCGATAGATTTTTGTTTACTCTCCGACCTGTGGTACCTTTAAGTATCCTCAAAGTATGGTAGAAAGTACTTTGCGTCTTCGTATTTCCAGACTTCGTTTACGGAGAACGGATTTATCTCTCCCGTGACGGTGTACTCTGAGCCGTCCTTGAAATACTTCCTACACTGATATTGTGTAGAAGGGATGATATTATACTCGTGTAACCAAGGCCTACCGAGTAGGGCGTTGTAGCAAATCTTGGCGTCAATGACATAAAATTTGATGTCAGTGACGCGTAGCCCGAAGCGTAGCGTACGGTTACGCAGCTGAATAATCTCGCATTTCTTCTTCTCCTCTTCTTTTTTCGAGGTGGAGTCTTCGAAGAGAGGGTTGAGGGGCGTTTCATTCTCGGAATCGCTCCCGAACGTGAGAACTGGAGTTTTTTCTCCTTCTGAACTGGTACCAACTATATGATAGTTACCAGTCGTTTTTTCATGCACGTTCGTCTCGTTGTTCTTATGTTGACGAGCGCGAGCTTCACGTTTCCTCTTCTTGAAGTGTTTTCGATGGGCAACATATCCTTACCACCACTTTTTGAAGGCACCGCACTCCTCGATAGGATGGGCGACCCTACGATGATATAGGCAGTATTTTAGATGTTAATCTCCTCCGTCGAAGTATGGAACTCCAGGAGTGTACTTCATGAGATGTGGCAGCTTCATCCCCATTGAGAGGGCTTTGGCGAACCGCTTCTCAGTTTTGATCCTGCTCTTATTTGTTGCAGGTGTGTTTTGGTTTGGTCGGAGCGCTTTACGATTCGTTCTCTGTGCAGCTTCTTTATTCAGATGCTGTCGCTTAACCTTTTCATATATGGTTGTTCCGCGTTCTCGGTCGTCTTTACTTTTTTGAAAGCCTTCGTTTAAAAGTCTCTCAATCGGATCATCTTCTGGCAGTCTCGGGAATTTAGCGCCGATTCTGCCCCCAGTTCCTCCATGTCATTTTTTGACGCTAAGAGAGCCTCTTCACCATATAATGAAGAATGGGAGACCATGTGGCAACTTGCTACATAGTCTTCCATTTCTTCTGATGAGTCATTTCTCTCTTCATTGTTACCGTCTTCGTCCTCAAGAATATGCTTTAGGAATTCTTTAAGCGTAACTGGTGTCCGCACCTTCTAGTTATATTCTTCCAGCGCGTCTATGTATTTATGAAGCTCTGTGCGCTTGTCATCATACTCGGCAGCCTGCACGGTTTTCTTGTTCTTCTTATTTTTCTTAGAAGACTTTGAAAGCTTGACTCAGGGGGCTTTCCCCTTATCAACAATTTTCGGTGCGGGGCGTGATTTCAACATCCCTTTAATAATTTCAGGTTCAAGTGGGCTTTTCCACCTGATTGATGGACATGCTTGTAAATCGCTTAGCATTCTTTTAGTTTTTGCTGAAATAATTATTTCCTATGGAGCTTCCTCTACAAGCGAGCACAATGCCCCCTGTACGTCCACCTTTTTGGGAGCATGTTTCTAGGGCAGGTTTACCCTCCAGTTATCAGACAGCGCGAACTTTCCTGCTGGTACTGGTCTTCAACCCAATTTTTGAAGATGTAGCAATTCTCAATTGGATGACTCACTATTCTGTGATAGGAGCAGTAATTGGGGTTGTTGACGTCGCGGGTGTGGCAATGTGATGGGGTTATTACATATTGCCTGTTCAAACAGTCTTCTCGTATTGTCGTGAGGGAACGAGTAAGCACATCCTAGCCTTTCTTCCAAGGATGGGCACAGACGCACGTTGTTTTGGAGAGCAGCCGGTTTTAGGCCACTCGGTTGTTATTGCGTATTGCCAATGAAGGCCGCTTTCCCTTTACCCTTGTTATTTCGAGGGTCCTTATTTGAGGAGTAAGGCCCATGGCCCATCTGATCCATTTGGGCCAACTTGTCTATCAGCGTCTGGAAGGTGGTGGGTTTGAAGACTGTCATGAATTGGGACACAGTCGATTAAGGATCGAGGATCCCGATGAACATGCCAATGGCTGGAGACTCTTCAATGCGCTGTTCACACTTAGACCATAGGTTCCGCCACTAGATCGCGTATTGGACACAAGTTTCTCTCGGTTTTACCCTAGCAATGATCAGGGCTGTGATCAGAATGCGTTCACATACACTGGCAAACCGTTGCGTGAACAGCAGTTCCATTTCAGAGAAGGTTTTCACGAAGTCATTTGGGAGCTTCGAGTACCATTCAAAAGTTGTCTCTGACAAGCTTCCGACAAATTGGCAAAGCAACAGTTTGTCGTCGCCTCCAGTATTGCTGCATAGTGCTCTGAATTGTGTGACATGCTGGTGAGGATTGTCCGTTCCTTTGTAGACATGGAACTTGGGGATTGTATATCCCGACGGGTACTTGATTTGGTTATACTAGGAAAAATATGGTTCCTCGGTTCTGACGAGTTGGCTGGCGGTTTCATTGGCCTGGTGAGCTCTTATTTGCTGAGCGATGTAATCATCCAGGGCCGCCTTGAAGATGGTTTCTTCCTTAGCCATTGATAAGGCCGGAGGAGGGTTTGATATTTCCCCTCTATCATCCTCGATAACTATTGGCAGATCTTCGGCTGGGGGTTCTGGTTGTATCATCATTCCTACCATGTCTTGGAATAGAAGAGCCATGTGCTTGATGTTAGCAGTTTTCTCTGCACCTCCCTTATCTTTTCTTTCCAGCACTTGTCGCAATAACTCTGTATCGGTCTCTTGCTCTTGGAGCTGTTCAGCCTCTTTATCCGGACTTTCTTTTCGTTCGGTGAGCGCTGTCATTTTGGCCAGCATTTCTTGGAGCTTTTGTTGTTTCTCCTGAGCCTTTGTCAACGACCGAGTTTGAGGTTGGTGACTCACCGAGGCATGGCTCTCTTCTTTCCATGAGGCTATGTAGACCGTATGTACGATAATGTCCCTATACTTGGGGTGTTTAGATCCATCGCCTTTAGAATTTGCCACGGGCGGTAGGAAATATTTTTGGCCTCGTTCTTTTATGAGAAGTCGGAGTTGAAGGAGCCATTGTGACAGGCACCTGTTTATGAACGGCCTCCCATTGTATAGTGGAGGAGCGGTCTTTTCTTGTCGGCCATTAGATCTTTTAGGTCAATGAGAGTAATTTTTGTTAGGCACAGAGTCTTGGACTTTTCGCCAGACCCTATGTATTTGTGAAGAGAGACGTTGGCGAGGCTGCTCTGGCTGTCGCCGCACAGGGGTCTCTACTGGCGGAGGTGATTTCTTCAGCACCGTTGTCGGAGAGTTCTTGCGGACTCTCCTGAGCGGATCAAAGCTGTTCTCAGTTAGAACAACAGCGCTAATATCCACCATAGGAGCTGGTGGGGTGAGCCCAGAGGGAGAGTTGCCCGTGGCGACGTCGAGTATACCTTGGAATGGGAATTGCCTCGGTTTTAGAGGCGTCTTCATTATTCCCCCTACGTTTTAGAGGCGTCTTCATTATTCCCCCTACGTTTCTCAGCCTATTGAAGACCAATGTCCTTGTTGGAGTTGGAGCAGGGTTGGCCGATCTTTCGAAGACCGACCGTCTTGGAAAGGAAGCACTTTTATCGGTCTCACCTGCAGCAAGAGTATGGAGAGTTAGCCGTTTTGGGGTAGCTCCCTCTAGTATCACAGGCTTCTTTGCGGGCCTACTCGAGTTCTTCCTCAGCCTGTTGATGACTGAGGCTTTAGGGTTTGACGACTTGCTGATAGGATCCGTTATGGTTGCCATCCGATCAAAGACCGACTTTCTAAGAGCTTCTCCTTATGGCATTGAGGCGCTAAAGTTCACAGGCGGGAGCATGGTCCCGAAGAACAGTCCGGTAGTGGCTTGTGTGACCTGCCCCACCGACATTGAGAAAATGGAGGCCGCGTTAGGCCCTTATGTCACTCCTCCAGGTAGGGTGGAGGGGGAGTTGTTGTTGCAAGCAGTGCAATGAGAAGCTATTGATTTTTCTACATAGGAGCAAGACACCAAGTTTTAGCACCTCGAACCGAAGGGCAACCGTAGTGAACCGCGATTTTGTTCGCGATCACGAGACACGAAGTGTGGAGTGGACATAGAAAGAAGTCCCACCGGGCGTGCCAGAATCTGTTTACCATTGAAGACTGGACTGAAACGCGGAGGACAACTAGCCTAAATTTGGGGGCAGATGCTATTTGGACATATCCATCCACTTCTCCAAAAATACCAAGTTAATTTATGGCGCATAATATTGGAGGTTTGGATAGATATGACCGATGTAGCAGACTTTATCAGATTCCCCCTCGTTTGTGAGGTTTTTTTTATTTTAGGGACGTTCTTCCCTACAAGCGCAAGCCCCTGCAGTTAATTACGTTATCGCGTTGCGATAACAACTTTCTTCTACTCCAGTAGTTCACTTCGTGTCGTGTGTTATTTTGTTTGTTAAGCTTGCACATGGATTGTATACGGAGACTAGTTTATGTCGTCGCCCGTACGGCGCAGATTAGTCTAAATCCGTATATATGTTGGGTTTGAACTTAGGTTGTATGTTGTCACGCCCCGTTTCCCGGTGTACGGGTAGAGGGCGCAACTAGGTCTGCTGCGTATTTACTCAGAACTAACACGCTAAGCGTATCTAAGCAATATAAAATAAAATATACACAAGAGACAAGATGCAAATGAACATCAACTTTATTTATTAACATTCTTTTTACAATACAACTGAAATGAAAATACATGAACTGAAAGCAATGCCTAAACAATAGCATAACAAAAATGAAAATGAAATGTACAAGTAAACTAGAGCTCCGGGTCAAAAGCTAGCTGATCCAAATCCTCGCTGGTGGGCTCTGTCTCCAGAAAGTCCGATTCACCTGACAACATTCCAAAGAAAGAAGAAAATGAATGTCGTCAGCGAACAATCGCTCGGTAAGTCCCAAAGTAAGAAGAGACAGAATAGACAGAAGGAGAATGTAATTTTTAAAGTTGTATTATATTGTTAACGCTGTTGTTTGTAGCTTGGTACAGAAAATGCCAGTGTATACGAGAGGAGTCCCACTATCCCGGAGACTAAGGTATACGGAATACAAGGAACCGTTCAGCCATGGTACAACAACAATGGAGATTCAGGTTAGGTGTCTTATGGCTACAATCTCATGCCACTTTTAACACCTTCTGTACCAATCTACCCCTTATAAACCCCACGATGTCTTGATTATATTATTTGTATTGTTTTGTCTTGTATTATAAATTTTATATGGATGACTTGCCGAAACCATGATATCAGTAAATAGAATGGATATAAATGGAGAGTCATGTAGACGGAGTATATTCATGGTTCGGTTCAGTCGAGTTATATATTGAAATAGATTGTACAGACGGATTCATATTGTATTGTAGTTTGTAATTGAATCGCAATCAAGTCAGATTAATTAGATTGAGACTCGGTCTGAGTCAGACACTTTTAAAAGAAATTGAAGTCTTGAATAGTTTTGATGTTATCGGTAACTGCTGCACATGGATGACAGGATTTGTGTCTTTTTTCAAGACAATTACCGTATTGATAACACCGTTTGTTAGATTGTATACCTTAAATAGGCAAGCACCCATATCTCCGTCTCCCTGAGGCTTAAGAGACTGGTCCCGCTTAAACCTATGTTTACTAGGGTCCTTATTGTAATTTAGTATAACTTGAGGGGATTTTATGTAAAAATAGTTTTGGCATTGTTAGTTATATGTATTCCCTAGAGGCCATTACTGTACATTGGATGTATATTGTAATGGATGCTGGGACATATATAGGTAGGACTTTCTTGCTCGACATGATAGTACGCTATCTGGTTGCTCTTTATCTTAACATGTATACTTTCTGTCTCTCTGATTACATGTTGATAAAGCCCTTAGGATGTGTACTCGACTTCCAGGACTATGATGTAGATCATACTAGTGGGGCCTGGGTAGTCCATGAGTACATCCTTCAATGTTCCTAGTCGTGGGAATATCGAGACGGGGCATCGATATTCCAGAGTAGACTAGCGCATATCTTCTCGACCCATGTGATGGGCGATGGATGATCCCATATCCATTGGTGTTTGACATCAGAGATGGTATGCGGGTGCTCAGTGGAGACTGGGTACACTGAACGGACTCGCCGGGAACTCCCAGATGGTATTATACCTCACGTCAGATGGCAGTTCTCTGGTGACACTGGTACAGCTTAGTCTGTTGACCCGAGATCGTCATAGAGTCTTGTGTGTCTCCCACTGTGCTTTGATTTCCACCCTACCACGGCTCTACTGAGTCGTGCAAACAGGTGGTTTTTGGGTACAGTCTCGATTCACATGGAGGCAATGAGCGATAGGAGGGGATTCGTTTCTCCCGGTATTGGGGGTTGATGTTGCGCTATGCTCGACTGGCCATAACAGGAAATCCTTGGCCAGGGTTGCAGTGATATACTGGTAAGAGTTATCAGTAGTTTCATGATTGTTATGGACCTCACGTCAGCATGACTTATCAAGCTATTGGGGTCTGACGTTTACCACCCCTAGGTGAGATATGCGACATATCAGACGAGCATACCGGACTGTACGGTAAGTGTTACTGGTTGGATTCACAGGAGTGTGAGCGGGCTTGCTCGTCGATCTTCTGATCGCTTAATACCCGGGTGGCCGTTACGTTTAGCAGACCGCTTGCGGCTTGTGGGTGCTTGATATGATCATCATCTGCTGCCGGCGTATTGACGAGTCTTTAGAGTCCTATACAGAGGTTTCCTGGCTCAAGCGAAGCGAAATAGGAGCGCATATGAGATATGTGCGGGACCGAGAATAATGCGTGTATGTGATACCGTATTCTATTCTCGCGTTGAATGTATCGAATGGTTGTATGCGATATAACCTAGTTATCGAATCGAGGATTGATTTGATAAGCCGATACATTGGATATTAGTCGGTTATATATGATATGACCGGATCGTTAAATCAAGTATTGATTTAATGATTTAATGCATAATTATATATTTGATATATTACTTTGCATTAACTAGTATTGGTTCACTTTAAATGGATTTTCTCACTTGATGTACACAAGTTGTATATGTGATATACTTTTTTGCACAAGATTGTATCATGTTTGATGATACATGCTAACTTGGTTAAGTGTATGATTAAACCATGGTTATATAATGGTTAGGGTTTTGATTTTATTAACTATTTATTTATTTATTCTTCATTTGGAAAGAAAATGAAATGGTGGCTTGATTTGTCTTTTCTTTGAAACTTCATGAAGGTTTGAAAGCTTGACCATTTTGTTTCTTTCCTTTAACCCTAACCATTCAACTAACCCTAGTTCATTCTCTACACTTAACCAAGGTTGGATTATGATAAGAATGAGTTGGATTTTCCTTTTTGAGAATAATCCTTTTTATTCTATCATATTCTTTCTTCTTCTTCTTCAACATGAAGAAAGCTTGCCTCCATCAATGGCAACTTGAGAAAAAGAGTGAGAAATCCAATTCTAAAGTGAACCCACTTCCTATTTCTTCATCCTCTACCACTTGCCAAGTAGTATAGGGTGTTTTCTTCACAAGTTTCATGGCTTGGTGAAGTTGGAACTTGATCTTGTGTTGCCTCGACGTAGATCATTTTCGGCATCGAAGTCGACGACCTAGCCCGATCATTTCTTCGATGAAATCACCGCGAGAGTCCAAGATCCGATTTGTACATCGGAGGGACGTCTATGTGGAGCTAAGGAAGTGGAGGTCCGGATCTATAAAGGTTGTAGCCCCTTCCCTTTTAGTTAAAGTGGTTAACTTGCATTGCATCGCCTATACATCTAATTAACGATCCGTATTAGGGTTTGTAGGCACTTGGAAAAATTTGAATTGGCCATGTTTGATCACTTGTGAGACTTCATTAGTGTGCCTAGGAACCCTACAGGCATAATTTCAAAATACACCTCAAGTATTTGATTATTGTTTTTAGGGTTTTCATAGATGTATATTTTATAAATGTGAAATTTCTAATGAATAGAACCTGGTTTCATAGTATATGGTATTTTCTTGAAATAATGTACGTGTGTTGTATTTGGATGGTATTTTCATATAATAGTGATTCCTTTTTAGAAAACATGGAATATTTATATAATTAAAATAGATATTTTGATTATATATATATATATATATTTAATGAAAATAATTTATTTATTTTCTTGTAGAAATCTCATTTTCTAAATTAAAATGCATAAAAATTCCATCGAGATCGAATGCTCCTTGCGGAGGTCTGCATCTCGCTCTACTAAGCCCGAGGATGTGCGATAATCCGCACCATCCCGAACGGGGTCCCCAAAATGGGTTGTAGAGGCGTAATTGCATGGAATTTGTTAATACAACTTTGTAAAGAAAACAGTTTTGTAAGTTTAGGGTATTTATTTGTAAAGTCGTATTTTCCCGTATTTTATGTTCCTAAAACTTTATCATGCTATGATAGAGATGTGTGTTGTGATGAGGTAGGTCATTACCTCATGAACTATCTATAGGTATAGCAAGGAAACAAAGTTATAATGTCGAAATGAATAGTTTGTGGTATTTTTATGTAAAAATGCGATAAATGTCAAAAATATGATTATTTTGATGTGAAATTTATTTTATTGAGTTTTTTAATATTTATTAATCAACATATAAGAATATGGTTTTATCTCGTTAAAGAAAAGTGTAGTTTTTAAACAAAACCAAATCGGAAATCGGACTAACTCCGCTTCCGTCGGGTTTTAGAAATGGATCTTTTTAAAGAAAAAGATGAGAGGGGGAGATGATACTTACTGGCTTGTTGGACTAGAGGAGAGAGTGGGGGTCCTAAAGAAGGTTTCGGGGCGTTGATTCGTCGCCGGAATCTCCTCGGATGTTCGTCGGAGTTTTGCCCTTCACTAACTCCACTTGTACACTAAAAGACTTGGGATTTTTGTATAGTTTTTGTAAGAGAATTCTGAGTGAGAGGGGTGTAGAATGGAGTGGGTATTTATAGGACAATTTAGGGTTTAGGGATGATGAATAATGCATTAAAATAGAATTTGAAAAGTTTTAATATTCTCTGTAAATGTGCATAGTAAATAAGCAATACTGGAGTTAAGGGGGGAGTCCAAGAGTCTATGCTTCGAAAAAAATTTTGCACTTGGCCTCAACCAGACCGGCAGTGCTGGACCGTGGCGAGATCTCGCCGGTCCAAACATTGAGATGGGGGCTTGGATTGGGGCCACGTGTCGCTGTCGGACTAAATATTAATTTGCACCTGTTTGTTTTAAGTGTGACTCATCAGTTTACATGCAGTGCACGTGAAAATTCTTAGACTTCTAAAAGATTAAAAAAAAATAAAATAAAAGGATAATGTGGCTGATGGGATTCGAACTCTGGTGCTTTGTAACAGTAGTGCAAGGCTTTACCAGTGAGCTATAAGCTTTTTCTTGCTGTTCAAAAGCAAAACAAATTCTTATAGCATTCACAGGATTTGCAAATACCCTAATTGTACATTAACTTTAAATGAATTTTCTGTACATAGAAATTGGAGTTGTTACATATGTATTCCATCAGTTCAAAAATATTTTGTTTTGTTTAAGGACTGGTAATCTAGTTTGAGATTAAGACCGACTTAAATATATGAGCATTTGTGTCATGCCCCGCTTCCCAAAATACGGAATACGAGGGGTAGACAAGGCCAGCCATGCTCCTACGGTCAAGGAAAGTCCTGCCGTAGTCACACTTCGGCTTCTAGTTTTTCATGGTAAACAGTAAATGATGCGCAGGTAATGAGAAATGCAGTAACTGAAAGAAATAATAATATAAACTAACCTGAAGTGGAACAAACGAATGTAACTTGGAATGGCAAGTCAAGAAGTCTGTGATGCACGTCTAGTTCTGGTCCAGTCTAAATCTTCTCCTCACACTGAGCATGCATACTCAGGTCGTCAGAGCGACACAATAGCAATATAATATATATAAAATCAAGTGACAGTTCTAACAGTGGTAATAGATATGAATAATAGTAAATCAATGACAGCATGAATATGAATGTACAGTAATCAATGCAGCGGAGCAGTAAAGCAGTAGAACGATATGCCACGTATGTCAACACAGTATATAAGGTATATAAATGCCCGTATCCCTACCAGTCTCTAAGTCTCACTGTACAGGTCACTAAGCCTATCGTCAGTCCAAGTGTGAGAGTCAACCACTCGCGAGTGTCCTCCACCCAAGGGTAGAACCCAAGGGCAAGGGACCACGGGCCCAACATGTAACGAGAATATCACGGTGTATATCTGTAATACCCGGGTTCCTTTTATACGCCAATGTCCGTATTTATTTAAATTATCACTTACAAGTTTGTTAGTTGAATTTAAAATTCTTTAAGTTAGTTTTAAAAACCTTATTACCTATCCATTTTACATCTTTCCCAGATTCTTTGATTTGTTACCTCCAGACCGGCCCTAAATTTTCCCAGATTTCTCTATTTTCCCCTAAATTTTTCCTTTCCCTTCACAATTCATTTATTTTCCTCAGCCCACTCAATTTTCTTTTCCTATTAAACCGTATATTAAACTCAGGCCAACTTTTTCCCCAATATATATATTGATTAAATCCAGCCTTTTACAATTTTTCCCATTAGTTATTTATATAATTTAAACCCACAATCTTTCTCTCAGCCCAAACCCATATTCTTTATTAATCCTAGCACAACCCAACAGCCCGGCCCTCTTCTTCTCTATTTCTTTTTTTTTCATTTGTTTTTCCTTTAAACACTGGCCCATATTCCACGGCCCACTTCCATAAATTATACATCCTTTTATATAAATAAATCCCTTCTTTTAATTTTTTGCCCGGCCCGTTCTACTTCAGCTCAGCCCGGCCCCCTCAATTTATTCATTTTCTTTTTTTAAATTTCTTTTGGCCGGTCTGTGTCTTCTCTTTTCCTTTTTATTTGATTTTCTTTGCAGGCCCAGCCTTTTTCTTTGGCCCGCGTCGCGCACTCCAACCCGACCCGGCCCACCACTTCATCTTCCTCCCGTTGCGCTTTTCCCGCGCGCGTTTCCTTCGCGACCGCAGCCCACGCCGCCTCCTCCGCCCACGTCCGCGCTCGTGTCGGCCACGTCCGGACGCCGTTACATTCACTCGCACACCCTCGTCTCCCCGAACTCCCTCTCTTCCTTTCCTCCTCTCCACTCACCAAACTCACCGAGCGCCATTGTTTTCCCCAACCTCGATCGTCGCCCCGACGACGACAACCCTTCAGCGACACCTCACCACCTTAACCATCAACGTCGCGCACCCCTCTCTAACCCTCGTCACCTTCCCTTTTCTCTCTCTTCGCACCTCCCTCGACCATCCTGAAACCCCAGCTACACCCCTGCCACCCCTCGACGGTGGCCTACTGCTCCTCGTCGACCCATCGTCATCATCCACATCATCGTCGTCGCCTTCACCCTCACTCCCCTCGCTCACCCGAGCCCTCACCCTCACTCTTATCTCAGACCTCTCTTTCTTTCTCTCTCTGTAACTCTCTCAATCCCCCTCTCTGTTCCTCTTCCCCTCTCTCTCAGTTCTCTCACTTCCTCTCCCTCTCACTGCCCTCTCTCTCCATCACTCTCTCTAACTCTACAACCCTCACTCTATCCCTCTCTTTCACTCTCTATCTCTAACTCTCTCTCTCACTCACTGTCACTCTCTTTAACTCTCTCTCTCTCTCTCTCTGCATATACACACTTCCTCTCTCCCTCTGCAATCTCTCCGTCGGCCTCGAAAGCATCAGCGATCCCCAGCCCCAGCAACCGAGTCTTTGATGCCAAGCTCGAGCTTCTAGCCTAGTCCAAGCTCCGAGGCCGAGCCAAGATCGAGCCGAGGCCAATACTTGTCGTGATCGCGTCGGGCCATCACAATAGACCGCGTCGCTGCCGTGCATCCCCGAGTCGCCTCCAGGCAAGTTTTTGACTTGCTTACATGCTATTTACCTAAGTCACGATCTTTAATTACATATATCATAAGTTGCAAGTTTAGATAAATTATGTATCGTAACTGTTCGATGCTTGCTCCCTTAGGAAATCATTATCAAATTTGGCGGAACTAAATAGTTTTGCTTGGCCCGTATGGCTTTGAACTTAGTGTATGAATTTCGTGGGATAATTTGATCGTTAACGACTAAAACAACTGCCCCCAAGTTTAACCGTAAAACTGTAATTCTGTTGCACCTGAAAACAGTTAAATTCACCATAAATCATATACATATTAGAATGGTGCGTTCGAGGGCTCAAATTGAAGCTAACTCGACGAAATTTAACCCTATACCAGTTTCCTGATATTCCTGTACTTAAATTGGGAGGATGTTCGTATCGGAGTACGACTCTGGACTGCAGTCCAGAGCGACTCCAGTCGTGCTTGCTGTTCCGTATTGGATACCATAGGTTTTCCTTAACTCGTAGGTTGCGGAACTCCACTGCTTATTATAGGTAACTCTGTTAGCTAGACAACACAATTGGTTTTATTCTGTTTCGTCACCGTTTGATATTTAATCTGTAATTTAAAGGATCGGGACACATAACAGTCCCAGCAGAATCAGAATTGACATGTTAATATTAAACAGATTATAACTCCTAACCTATAGATGCGATTGATGATCCGTCTATTGCGTTGAAAACCTTACCGAAAACCCTATATTTCATCCAACTGTAGTGTCGCTAAAATATGATTCCAACTGGGATTAAAATGCGTTGCGAAACGGACTTCTGATTCCGAAACCGGATTTCCAGTCGCGAGCGCTTAAAATGAAATGGTTATAACTATTGATCCTGGAACCAGATTGACTTGAAACAAAATTCTATGGATGGATAACTGAACATACTAATTACTACCTGTTTATCGTTTCGCTAAATTATAAATGTACGTTTCATGATAAATCGTGCAAGTGATAGACTATTGTTTTATGACACCTTAATTGTGCTTCTTATACTGTTCATGCATCACATCATACCCATATCATTGTAGTGATAACCTAGTGATATCGTGCATTCACCCAGTGTTAGATTTTAGTGATGATTGTGGCAAGTACGTCAGTGTTCGTGTATCCGTGATTAAGTGAAAGTGATACGTACTTGTACACAATCAGTGACCCTATTGTTCTATTGCATTGTCGACGTCTGTGGGATGCGTGTGCGTGTGACTATAAGTGGTATGGGACACTTATGGAAGCGCTTGCACGGGTGTCACAGATAAGGCATCCGACACTGCCATTTATCTTAGGTATTGGTCGGGACGTGCTTGATGGAGGTCCTGCCTCCAGTTCTCGCGCAGACTTGTCACGGATCGATTAGTATTTAGGGTGATGGTTAGCGTTTGATGTAGACCACGGGGTGTGGGGTAGTCTAAGTGTGAGTTCAACAGAATCTCGGGAGTCCCATGCCGGCTTATATATTTAGGGAGTTATATGGAGTTTTACAGGGTATGTGATATATACACCGTGATATTCTCGTTACATGTTGGGCCCGTGGTCCCTTTCCCTTGGGTTCTATCCTTGGGTGGAGGACACTCGCGAGTGGTTGACTCTCACACTTGGACTGACGATAGGCTTAGTGACCTGTACAGTGAGACTTAGAGACTGATAGGGATACTGGCATTTTTATTCCTTATATACTGTGTGGCATACGTGACATATCGTTATACTGATTTACTGTTCCGCTGCATTGATTACTGCACATTCATATTCATGCTTTCATTGATTTTACTGTTGTTCATATCTAATACCACTGTTAGAACTGTCACTTGATTTTATATATATATTATATTGCTATTGTGTCGCTCTGACGACCTGAGTATGCATGCTCAGTGTGAGGAGAAGATTTAGCCTGGATCAGAACTAGACGTGCATCACAGACTTCTTGACTTGCCTTTCCGAGTTACTTTCGTTTGTTCCACTTCAGGTCAGTTTATATTATTGTTTCTTTCAGTTACTGCATTTCTCATTACCTGCGCATCATCTACTGTTTACCATGATAAACTAGAAGCCGAAGTGTGACTACAGCATGACTTTTCCTCGACCGTAGGAGCATGGCTGGCCTTGTCTACCCCTCGTATTCCGTATTTTGGGAAGCGGGGCGTGACATGGTTTAGTTGGTATCAGAGCCAGGTTTTGCATAAATTGGGATTGTAGTTTTCCATGTATAGCTTGACAATCTATGATATCCCTCAGTCGAGATTGTAAACTTGATATCATTGATCCATATTCGCGTCGTGTGTTTAGCTATCCATTCGCTATGGTTTACTTAAAATCATACAGTTGATTCTTCACTTCTAATAAATTCATCACCTCTGATATTCTTGAATCTTTGTCCTACCCATATTACATTTTGACTCGTTTAGCTTGTGACTTATATCTTTCGCAAAATTGTTGTCTCAGGATCATGTCTTTCAATGACTCTTCGTCTATACCCACTCCTCAGAATCAGACTGTTGAGATCCTTAGTGCACTGCAAGGTTTAAAGGAAGTCCAGGAGCGAACAAACGACTTATTAGCTGAAGGGCTGAGAAGACATGTGAGTCAGACCTCAGCGGGAGCCTCCTATCATAAAGGGATCCCTATTGGACGAGGAAAGGAGAAAAAGATGAAGCGTCAACAGAAGCATCAGAAGAACCCTTGTTGTGAATATTGTAAGAGGCCAGGACACCTTCAGAGGGATTGTCGCCGCGCCCAAGGGAAATGTCTGATATGCGGTTCCAACAAACATCTCATCAACGGTTGTCCAGAAAGGAAAGGACTACAAGGAGGAAACTTGTCCACACTCCCCACTGCTGCCAAGTGAGGATTTCTACCTAGTTCGAATTTCGAGGATAAAGCGGACCCAACACAGGATTCAACTCGCGTAACGATGATGCAGCGTTCTGGCAGTCAAAGAAGAATTTTATGTTTTTCAATTTCAGTATTATGCTGTCATACTCTTATAAACATTTCCTTCCAATTGAACCTTTGTATCCGTCGAACTTTTAGTTGAATGAAATAAAATTTGAATCATAATCTATGTATCATTCTCATGCTTTCTCTATGTCAAATTCTATTCATTATCACAGTATTTTCATTCTGATCTTTCAGTTCCTGCAACCGCACATTTTCCTATATTTTGTACCCTGAGCTTTCCTTGATGTACTCCACTGTCTAATCATGACTTCTCTTTTCAGGCCATGGCCCACCCTGGAGCAGCGCCGCATCTAGACGAGGATGCACAGTTATGCGTTTCCTTAGATCACACACTGACGAGTTCCGATGATGAGGTCAACGGTCCCTAAGCCAATCTCGGAAACCACGTTCCAGAGGGCGAAGGAGCAGCCATCCCAGAGTTCGACATGATTGATGATTCTGATGAAGAGGGAGAAGATCCCGAAGAGAACCCTGTAGAGGAAGACCAGATAGAAGAAGATCCCGATGAGGACCCGGTAGAAGAAAATCCAGTTGAGGAAAACCCCGTGGAAGAAAATCCAGAAGAAGAAAATCACATGGAATCAGATTTCGATGAAGAAGCTTTATCCGAGGATGAAGGACCAGAAGATCAAGACCCTGCCGTGGAAGAACTCCCTTTGGCAGTCCCCGCGAGACGCTATGGGAATGGACGCCCCTACCGGAGTGCGCGAGCCTACCGCAACCTGCTGAATCTCCACAACCGCGACTGGCGGAATTCTTTGATGTTGTCTTTCTGGCCAAATAAAATGTGTATAGGTTAGGGCCACTTTCCGTCTTTGAGAATGCCTTGTTTCAGATTCTTCTTGAATAAAAATAAATCTTCTGAGTTTGTAAACCTTTTTGATTATTGGTTCACTGATATTTGATTATTGCTCATATACAATTATTCTTCCTACTAAGATCTGTCCACCCCACACCCCAACCCCTTACATTGCCTTAACCCTCACTCAGATCAACCAGTACTACACCCTGATCTTTTAAAGGTCCACCCTTCATCATTCGACTGCGCCCCTTTGAGATGCTTCTGCGAGGAGAGCACATCCTATGAAATTCGAGTTCATTAACCCTTCAAATATTTGATTCATAAGATATACCGACCGATATCCTCCCCATGCTTTCCCGATGTAGCCTTGTTGCTCACCATTACTTCTTGGGCTGACCCGATTCCAATCTCCTTGATCCTCATCCTAAAACCGCCACATTCCAACCTTCTAATTGAGCCACACCTTCTTAATCACTACCCTAGCTAGTCCTATTCATACTGGTGATTTCTCTATTACCCCAAATATATTTAGAGACATTGTTATTCAAAATTTAGTTTTCATTATTTTAAATTTATTAAAGAGTGTGTGTTATTGATTACTCCGTTTTATGTATTTTAAGTATATTATTATTATTCTCATTTTCAGTAGTGCAATCTTACACCGCGCATACTTTTGGTCTATGCTTCTTAATTTCACTATACCAGTTTTCTGAAATAATTGAAACCTATTTTATCGATACCTTACCCTAAACTATGTTAACCTACCGACTAATTTTCACTGCTTCATTGTCGTAGATTTATTTTTGGATTTTGTGCATATGATAGCTATTATAAATGATTGAACCTTACACTTATTTTTCTGCTTACCTTTGATAAACTTAGATGTGCACATATCGGGTTTCGATTCTTATCGAGCACTTTGATCAATATTATTCATTTTTGTTGACTGTATTCTCGTATACTTGCAGTTACCCTTATAGTTATTCCTGCCTTATAGCTATTTAGACATACCTTTTCGTACGTTGTTCTTACTTATATATTTTCAATTTCTTCGTCCTCGTACGGCTAATAAATCTTTTGTGTAAATGTGCAACATAATAGCTTTCGTTTATATTGGTATAATCTATCGCTTATTTTAAATTTCGAGGACGAAATTTTTGTAAGCGTGGTATGATGTAATACCCGGGTTCCTTTTATACGCCAATGTCCGTATTTATTTAAATTATCACTTACAAGTTTTTTAGTTGAATTTAAAATTTTTTAAGTTAGTTTTAAAAACCTTATTACCTATCCATTTTACATCTTTCCCAGATTCTTTGATTTGTTACCTCCAGACCGGCCCTAAATTTTCCCAGATTTCTCTATTTTTCCCTAAATTTTTCCTTTCCCTTCACAATTCTTTTATTTTCCTCAGCCCACTCAATTTTCTTTTCCTATTAGACCGTATATTAAACTCAGGCCAACTTTTTCCCCATTATATATATATATATTGATTAAACCCAGCCTTTTACAATTTTTCCTATTAGTTATTTATATAATTTAAACCCACAATCTTTCTCTCAGCCCAAACCCATATTCTTTATTAATCCTAGCACAACCCAACAACCCGGCCCTCTTCTTCTCTATTTCTTTTTTTTCATTTGTTTTTCCTTTAAACACTGGCCCATATTCCACGGCCCACTTCCATAAATTATACATCCTTTTATATAAATAAATCCCTTCTTTTAATTTTTAGCCCGGCCCGTTCTACTTCAGCTCAGCCCGGCCCCCTCAATTTATTCATTTTCTTTTTTCAAATTTCTTTTGGCCGGCCTGTGTCTTCTCTTTTCCTTTTTATTTGATTTTCTTTGCAGGCCCAGCCCTTTTCTTTGGCCCGCGTCGCGCACTCCAACCCGACCTGGCCCACCACTTCATCTTCCTCCCGTTGCGCTTTTCCCGCGCGCGTTTCCTTCGCGACCGCAGCCCACGCCACCTCCTCCGCCCACGTCCGCGCTCGTGTCGGCCACGTCCGGGCGCCGTTACATTCACTCGCACACCCTCGTCTCCCCGAACTCCCTCTCTTCCTTTCCTCCTCTCCACTCACCAAACTCACCAAGCGCCATTGTTTTCCCCAACCTCGTTCGTCGCCCCGACGACGACAACCCTTCAGCGACACCTCACCACCTTAACCATCAACGTCGTGCACCCCTCTCTAACCCTCGTCACCTTCCCTTTTCTCTCTCTTCGCACCTCCCTCGACCATCCTGAAACCCCAGCTACACCCCTGCCACCCCTCGACGGCGGCCTACTGCTCCTCGTCGACCCATCGTCATCATCCACATCATCGTCGTCGCCTTCACCCTCACTCCCTTCGCTCACCCGAGCCCTCACCCTCACTCTCATCTCAGACCTCTCTTTCTTTCTCTCTCTGTAACTCTCTTAATCCCCCTCTCTGTTCCTCTTCCCCTCTCTCTCAGTTCTCTCACTTCCTCTCCCTCTCACTGCCCTCTCTCTCCATCACTCTCTCTAACTCTACAACCCTCACTCTATCCCTCTCTTTCACTCTCTATCTTTAACTCTCTCTCTCACTCACTGTCTCTCTCTAACTCTCTCTCTCTCTCTCTCTCTCTCTGCATATACACACTTCCTCTCTCCCTCTGCAATCTCTCTGTCGGCCTCGAAAGCATCAGCGATCCCCAGCCCCAGCAACCGAGTCTTTGATGCCAAGCTCGAGCTTCTAGCCTAGTCCAAGCTCCGAGGCCGAGCCAAGATCGAGCCGAGGCCAATACTTGTCGTGATCGCGTCGGGCCATCACAATAGACCGCGTCGCTGCCGTGCATCCCCGAGTCGCCTCCAGGCAAGTTTTCGACTTGCTTACATGCTATTTACCTAAGTCACGATCTTTAATTACATATATCATAAGTTGCAAGTTTAGATAAATTATGTATCGTAACTGTTCGATGCTTGCTCCCTTAGGAAATCATTATCAAATTTGGCGGAACTAAATAGTTTTGCTTGGCCCGTATGGCTTTGAACTTAGTGTATGAATTTCGTGGGATAATTTGATCGTTAACGACTAAAACAACTACCCCCAAGTTTAACCGTAAAACTGTAATTCTGTTGCACCTGAAAACAGTTAAATTCACCATAAATCATATACATATTAGAATGGTGCGTTCGAGGGCTCAAATCGAAGCTAACTCGACGAACTTTAACCCTATATGAGTTTCCTGATATTCCTGTACTTAAATTGGGAGGATGTTCGTATCGGAGTACGACTCTGGACTGCAGTCCAGAGCGACTCCAGTCGTGCTTGCTGTTCCGTATTGGATACCATAGGTTTTCCTTAACTCGTAGGTTGCGGAACTCCACTGCTTATTATAGGTAACTCTGTTAGCTAGACAACACAATTGGTTTTATTCTGTTTCGTCACCGTTTGATATTTAATCTGTAATTTAAAGGATCGGGACGCATAACAGTCCCAGCAGAATCAGAATTGACATGTTAATATTAAACAGATTATAACTCCTAACGTATAGATGCGATTGACAATACGTCTGTTGAGTTGAAAACATTACCGAAAACCCTAGATTTCATCCAACTGTAGTGTTGCTAAAATATGATCCCAACTGGGATTAAAATGCGTTGTGAAACGGACTTCTGATTCCGAAACCGGATTTCCAGCCGCGAGCGCTTAAAATGAAATGGTTATAACTATTGATCCTGGAACCCGATTGGCTTGAAACAAAATTCTATGGATGGATAACTGAACATACTAATTACTACCTGTTTATCGTTTCGCTAAATTATAAATGTACGTTTCATGATAAATCGTGCAAGTGATAGACTATTGTTTTATGACACCTTAATTGTGCTTCTTATACTGTTCATGCATCACATCATACCCATATCATTGTAGTGATAACCTAGTGATATCGTGCATTCACCCAGTGTTAGATTTTAGTGATGATTGTGGCAAGTACGTCAGTGTTCGTGTATCCGTGATTAAGTTAAAGTGATACGTATTTGTACACAATCAGTGACCCTATTGTTCTATTGCATTGTCGACGTCTGTGGGATGCGTGTGCGTGTGACTATAAGTGGTATTGGACACTTATGGAAGCGCTTGCACGGGTGTCACAGATAAGGCATCCGACACTGCCATTTATCTTAGGTATTGGTCGGGACGTGCTTGATGGAGGTCCTGCCTCCAGTTCTCGCACAGACTTGTCACGGATCGATTAGTATTTAGGGTGATGGTTAGCGTTTGATGTAGACCACGGGGTGTGGGGTAGTCTAAGTGTGAGTTCAACAGAATCTCGGGAGTCCCATGCCGGCTTATATATTTAGGGAGTTATATGGAGTTTTACAGGGTATGTGATATATACACCGTGATATTCTCGTTACATGTTGGGCCCGTGGTCCCTTGCCCTTGGGTTCTACCCTTGGGTGGAGGACACTCGCGAGTGGTTGACTCTCACACTTGGACTGACGATAGGCTTAGTGACCTGTACAGTGAGACTTAGAGACTGATAGGGATACTGGCATTTTTATTCCTTATATACTGTGTGGCATACGTGACATATCGTTATACTGATTTACTGTTCCGCTGCATTGATTACTGCACATTCATATTCATGCTTTCATTGATTTTACTGTTGTTCATATCTAATACCACCGTTAGAACTGTCACTTGATTTTATATATATATTATATTGCTATTGTGTCGCTCTGACGACCTGAGTATGCATGCTCAGAGTGAGGAGAAGATTTAGCCTGGATCAGAACTAGACGTGCATCACAGACTTCTTGACTTGCCTTTCCGAGTTACTTTCATTTATTCCACTTCAGGTCAGTTTATATTATTGTTTCTTTCAGTTACTGCATTTCTCATTACCTGCGCATCATCTACTGTTTACCATGATAAACTAGAAGCCGAAGTGTGACTACGGCATGACTTTTCCTTGACCGTAGGAGCATGGCTGGCCTTGTCTACCCCTCGTATTCCGTATTTTGGAAAGCGGGGCGTGACAATATCACATACCCTGTAAATCTCCATATAACTCCCTAAATATATAAGCCGACATGGGACTCCCGAGATTCTGTTGAACACACACTTAAACTACCCCACACCCCATGGTCTACATCAAACGCTAACCATAACCCTAAATACTAATCGATCCGTGACAAATCTGCGCGAGAACTGGAGGCAGGACATCCATCAAGCACGTCCCGACTAATAACTAAGATAAATGGCAGTGTCTGGTGTCTTATCTGCGACGCCCGTGCAAGCGCTTCCATAAGTGTCCCATACCACTTATAGTCACACGTACACGCATCCCACAGACGTCAACAATGCAATAGAATAATAGGGTCACTGATTGTGTACAAGTACGTATCACTTTCACTTAATCACAGATACACAAACACTGACGTAGTTGCCACAATCATCACTAAAATCTAACACTGGGTAAATGCACGATATCACTAGGTTATCACTACAATGATATGAGTATGATATGATACGTAAACAGTCTATGAAGCACGATTAAGGTGTCACAAAAACAGTATTCTATCACTTGCACAATTTATCATGAGTCATATGTTTACAGTTTAATGAAACAATGAACGGGGAATAAACAGTATGTTCAGTTATCTAACCATTGAATTTAGTTTCATGCCAATCGGGTTCCAGGATCATTAATTATAACCATTTCATTTTAAGCGCTCGCGGCTGGAAATCCGGTTTCAGAATCAAAAGTCCGTTTCGCAACGCATTTTAATCCCAGTTGGGATCATATTTTAGTGATGTTACAGTTGTATGAAACCTAGGGTTTTCAATAAGGTTTTCAACGCAATAGACGGATCTTCAATCGCATCTGGACGTCAGGAGATATACACTATTCAATACCAATATGTCAGTTCTGATTCTGCTGGGACTGTTATGCGTCCCGATCTTTTAAATTGCAGATTAAATAGTAAATGATGACGAAACAGCATGAAACTACTTGTGTTGTCTAGCTAACAGGTTTACCTATAATAAACAGCGGAGTTCCGCAACTTACAAGTTAAGGAAATCCTGTGGTACCCATTACGGAACAGCAAGCAGCACTTGAAGTTGCTCTGGACTGCAGTCCAGAGTCGCATTCCGATCCAAATATTGACACCGTTTAATTACAGAAACCATTATAAACTTGCACAGAGTTAAATCTCGTCGAGTCGGCTTCGATTTGAGCCCTTGAACGCATCATTATAGCATGTATATGATTTATGGTGAATTTAACGGTTTTCAGGTACAAGAGAATTCCAGTTTTACGGTTAAACTTGAGGGTAGTTGTTTTAGTCGTTAACGGTCATATTTTCCAGCGAAACTTGCACAAAGCATTCGTCACAGCAAGGGCCAAAGTAATTAATCCAGTTCCGTCAATTTAGAAAAATATTTCCTTTGGGAACACGCGTCGAGCAGGTTATGGCACACAATTAGTTTAAACTGTAACTTATAATCTATGTACTTAGCGATTGTAACTTAGGTAAAATAGCATGTAAGCAAGTAAAATACTTGCCTGGAGATATCCCGGGGGTGTACGGTGACGGTGACATCACGAACGCGCGACACACGCGCGGCACGGCAACTTGATTTGGCTCGAACTCGTGTCTCGGCAGCGGCGGCTTGGTTATTGGGGTCTTGTCGGCGAGGGTGGTGGTCGTTGATGTGGAGTTGCTCGCTGTGGTGGACGGTAGAGCGGGTGTTAGAGAGAGAGAGAGAGTGAGAGAACTGAGAGAGAGTGTGAGTGAGTGAACTGAGAGAGAGGGGGGGAATGAGTGAACTGAGAGAGAGAGAGAGAATGAGAGAACTGAGAGAGAGAGAACGAGAGAACTGAGAGAGAGAGAGAGAATGAGAACAGAGAGAGAGAGAGAGTTGAGAGAGGACACAGAGAGAACGAGGGAGAGGGAGAGAGAAACAGGGGAGAGATAGGGTGATGGGTTGCAGGGGAAGAGAGAGTGAGAGGGATGACGACGACGACGACGAGGGGTTCGCCGGTTGTCGGCACAGGGGTGGCCGAGCTCGGGTGCAGGGTTGGTGTGCAGGGCGCTCGACAGGGGGTGCTCGGGTGTGGGTTGTACGAGGTGATGGTGGTGCTGTTGACGACGAGGAAGGTGTGGTTATGGGGTCACGGTGATGGGAGGTGGCGGATGAAGAGAGGAGGAGGTCGATGATGGGTGCGTGGGTCGGGGGTGTATCGAGAAGGGAAGGAAAATGAGAACGAGTGAGTAGTGGGTAGAGGAGAGAGGGTCGTGGGGGAAAACGCGCGCGTCGTGGGTAACGCTCGCGCGAGCGAGGGCGGAGGAGGCGGCGTGGGCTGCGGCGAAGGAAAGGGTCGCGAGCGGGGGAAAGAAAGTAGCCGTTGGAGGTGAAAGGGAGATAAACAGGAGCGGGTCGGGTCGCGTGAAGCGGGTCGAAGGAAATGGGAGCAGGCCGAGAGCGGGCTGGGCCATCAGACAAAAGAGAAAAAAAATGATTTAAATAGAGGAGTGGCTGCTGTGTGAGTGTGTGGGCCGGGCCGAGGAAATTAAAAGGAAAATAACAAAATAAAAAAAGATGAGGGGGGCCGGGCTGAGTTGAAAATGTATGGTTAATATGAGAAGAAAAATAAAGAATGGGCCAGGGTTTAATTCTTTATAATACTAGGTAAGAAAATGGGTAGTGGCTGAGGGAAAGATAGGTTAGAAAAATAGGATGTGGTTTTGGAAATTAAAAGAATTGTGAGGAAAAGAGGGTGAGGGCCGGGCTTGAAGAAAAGCGCTGGGCTATGTTTAATAGGAAGTGAATTTATTAAAAAGGGCTTGGGTTCTATTGAAACAAAAATGGGTTTTAATTTAAAAGGGAAACTAATTTATTATGTAGGGGAAGGGAATGGGGGTGCTGGGCTTGAAATTTGGGCTGTGGGATAAACTAAAATTGGTTGGAAAATTTTAAAATAATTAATAATTATAAATACCAATTATAGGTGAAAGGAAATACAAACATAGGCGTACGAAAAGGGGCTGGGTATTACAATTTGGGCTCAATTTATTTTAACTAAGGATACGTTAGTCTTATTTAAGACTAAGATCAACTTCACAATATTTTAAGGATCGTTAAATTTTAGTTAAGATCCAACAACAGAGCATTTGGGTTCGGCTGCAAGAGAACTTCTGAAGGATTTAGCAAATTTGGGCTCAGTCTTGGGCTTTCTCCCTTTATTTAGAAGTGCTAAGCACTTATTTGCTGCTCTGGCGCTCACGTGTGTATCAAGTGAGGCTTTCAGACATGGGCGCTACCCAATCAGTGCTGGCACTTAATCATTTTGACTAAATTTACAGTGCTCAACACTTTATACATCGCTTAAGTGTGTTTTACGTGAGGCACTGAGTCTTCTGTTTTGGGCGCTCACGTGGGAAGCACGTGAGGCGCTAAGCGTTTATTTTTTAGGCGTTCATGTGGGAAGCACATGAGGCACCGAGTATTTGTTTTTGGGCGTTCATGTGGGAAGCACGTGAGGCTCTGAGCAATTTGTTTAGAGCGCTCACGTGGGAAGCACGTGAGGCGCTGAGCTCCTTTTGCTCGACGCTCATGTAGGAAACACATGAGGCGTTGAACTCCTTTCTTTTTGAGATATAATCTTTGTTAATGACGTTTTGGCCCTTAAGGATCACGAAGATCTCTATTTTGAAGATCTGGGATCGATTTTTTTAGAGAACTAAATTCATCTGTTCTTTTAATAAGAACGATGTTCTTTCATGTAGGGTTAAACCCTTATTTTTCGAGGTATTAAATTCCTAAAACGTATGTTCTTTTTCTCTCCTTTTCTTTTAATCTAATTCTTTCCCCTAGATTCTGTGTCTAAAGAACAGAATCTTCCCGATGAGAATCTAATTCTTTCCCATTAGAATTCCGCGCACAATTAGTAAACACATCAAATTTTCTAAAACTGAAAATCAAGTGCACTAAAATCCAAAAATTCCAACGTTTTAAGCCAATCCGGGAGTCGAAACGTACTCGAAACTCGCCCGAACTTTCACGGGATTGAAGTACCCAAAATTAACTATCGTTCGGTGGATATGTATGCTCTAGAGGCCTGTATTGTATAGGATACTAGGGATATGTATGTCCAAGACAATCTTGCTTAATTATATATTATACTATTTTGGTTTGTCTTTATCTGAACATGTGTATTTGTTTTTCTTGTTGCTTTGTATTGCTTATACATATTGATAAAGACTTGATACAGTAGTATACTATTTTGGTTTGTCTTTATCTTAACATGTGCATATGTTTTACTTGTTATCACATATCGCTGATACATGATGATAAAACCCATAGGATTGGCTTAAAACGTTGGAATTTTTGGGATTTTAGTGCACTTGATTTTCAGTTTTAGAAAATTTTATTTGTTTACTAATTGTATGTGGAATTCTTATGTCGTAGCATTCGTTACTTGCATATGTGCTGTTGTATATGTGTTGTGCACGTCTTCTAATCGCTATATGTATGCCCTAGAGCCCTGTATTGTATAAGATGCTGGGGATATGTATGTACATGACAATCTTGCTCAGTTATATAGTATACTATTTTGCTTGACTACCAGCGTTATGATGGCGATCATACTTGTAGGGGCTGGGTAATCCACAAACACATCCTTAAATGTCCCAGTCATAGGTGTATCGAGACCGAGCATAGATATTCTAGAGTAGACTTGTGTATATATTTCCAGACCCCGACGAGGGGCAGTGGTTGGTCCTACAGCCATTAATCAGTCATATTTATTGCACATTTTTACGGTCATTTTCCCTATTATTATTAATTACTAAATGGTGTTATTTATAATTTAAGAATATATGTGGGTTTATTTGTAAAAAAAATTTGTCATATGTTTCTTAAAGTATAATTAATATCATTGGGGGTAAATATGCATATCATATTTAAATAAAATATACATGTGATTCTTAACCATTATTATTAAGATGTGCATACCATATCCTATCATATCCATTAAGTGATTTAATTAAAATTGGTTGGAATATTACCTCAAATAAGATAAATTCTACTAATGATTTGATTTGAGATATTGTGTAGGTATTAAAATAACAAATCAGTTCAGGGCTACAAACATAAGTAGGAGATCCACATCAAATCGAGTTAGCAAGCCAAATCTGCCAATTTTAGGAGCAAATTGAAGATTCTCGCAACTGCGGAGAGAACAAAATATTTTCAAATTATATTCATCAGAAAAATCTCCTAAGATCACGAGAAGAAAGCACAAAAATTCTGGAGACGCGATTCCATCAAAAGGCGGCGGAAACGCGGTGGAATGAGGAATATGGAGGCGGAACCGCGGTCAATTAGTGGTCGTTCGATGTGCAATTTCAGGGGCAAGATCGTCTTTTCATATATTTCGAGATAACGTCTAGGGTTTCAAGTTCCAGAGCCTATATAAAGGGCCGAGCAGCAATTTATCAATCTATCGATCTATAAATCGAGCAATCTAGGGTTTTTGGTTCTTTTAGTTTTTTAGAAAATCAAAGTCTGTAATGCAAAATTTTCAATAAAAGATAGTTTTCTTTATTAATTTTGTCGTATTATTTTCTGCATTTATTTTCCGCAATTTTCTTTTTCTTAAGGTTTCTTTATTCTTCTACCTTTCCCGTTTTCCCAAATGAGCGAGTAAATTCTCGCTTGTTAGGATTTGTAGGATAGGGTAGTATAACAAATGAAAAAAATCCCTTATCTTTTTCTTATATTTTAATTTTTATAAAGTTTAGCAAATGGAGTCTTAACCCTCTTATTCAAGCGTGCTGCCAATTCATATAACGACCCCAAAATTCCTATACTTTCATATCATCTTCTTTTTATAAAAATACTGTATTTATTTGTTTTTGGGTATCCCTGTATATTTATTCTTTATTAAATATATTAGTTTATCACTCCTTCTATTTTTCCTATTCTATAATTTTTCAAATCCCAAAACCCAAGCTAAAACAGTTCTATTTGATTTCTTTCTTTCTTTTCCTTAGCCCACTTTCTTTTCAAGCAACATATATTTAATTCTTGTTAAATATGTGCATGAACAACTTTGTAGCATATTGGTTAAGTCCTTGCAATGTTATTGCATAAGTCACATGTTCAAATCTCTATTCTGGCAATTATTTTTATCTATTTTTAAATCCCTTTCATAACCTATAAATGATCTTTCATTTCATCTTTCTTTTAACTCCCAGCATAATTAGCATGGTTATAAATTATAATTAAGTAAAATTATTATGTAGAGTTTCAATTTTCTTTTAATACAAATATCTCTCATCTCTTCTTCATCCCACCTTAGTCATTTTCCTTTTGATCCATTCTTAAATAAAATAAAATATAAAAAAAATCTCTTTTCTCTTGAGCTTGGAGTGGCACTGGTTCCATCAAGTTTCAAAGTCTCGGTTGAGAATTTTATCAAAACGGTGAGCAGGTTATTATACCGACTCATACAACCCATAAGTTCCTTCATCTCTATCCTTTTTCATCTCAAAACAACTTTTTAAAATAAATCGACAAAAAGGAGTTATCTCCGATATAGTTTCTTTTTAATATTTGTAACGCATGTGATAAGAAAATTAAATCAAACTAACATGCTACACTAATTTTAATCTTATTCACATCATTTAGTTTTTAGTTTAACCAAAATTTCATATGAAACATACATATAACGAATTTTTCATTAAAATACCATGAACTTTAGTGTAACCACTTTTCGGTATTTAATATACCCAAACCCTAGAACCTACATGGGGTAATGACCTACCCCACATGCACACTATGGTTTCATAGCACGGTATTCTAAGCACATGGGTAATTCAAAGTAAAAGCTTTTCATTAAAATACCACATCTTTTCAAAACTGGTTTCTTTTAAATTGATATTTTAAACTTCTTGGCAATTAAGCCTCTACAACCCTTGCTAGGGGACCCGTGAATGGATGGTGTGGATTATTGCACATCCTTGGGATAGTAGAGCGAGATACAGAACTCCTCACGGAGTATTCGGTCTCGAAAGGATATAAAAATGCATTTTTTAAGAAACGCGGTTTTTCTAAACAAAACTAATTTTTGAAAAAATCATATAAATATTATAAATCTGTATTTTCAATAAAAACAAATTAAGAAACTATATTTTTAAAATAAAAAATTAGAATTTTTAATAAAATACCACCAAATTTCCAAAAGAGCTAGTTTTCATAAAAATACCATAAACTTTTAAAAATCTAGGTTTTATCAACAAAACACCACAACAATTAAAATACATGTTCATGAAAAGCCTAAATATTATAAATCACACTCAAGATTTATTTTTAAACTATATTAAAGTATTTTTCATAAAAAAAAACCTCGAGATATGCAAACAATATCTTAAGGACTCTAAATTAAATAGGTTTATGCGGGATCAATTCTCTTGAGTCCCAGAGAGCCGGAAAAAGTAAGTGCTTGCATATTCAGGTTAGACAACTTAACGGAGTTATCAATAGTTGGAAAAAGACATAAATCATGCCGTCCATGTGCAGCAGTTGCCGATTTCTCCCGAACATAAGATTTTTAACAGTTTAAATCAATTCATATAAAAATGACCTGAACTCAAATCCAAACTCGAATCTAAACTTGAACTCGAACTCAAACATAAACTCGAACTCTAACCCAACTCGAATCTAAACTTGAACTCGAATCCAGTCTCCTCAAACTAACTTGACTCGAACAAAGATTGCAATTTTCATGACTCGCATTTCACTCGATTTCATTCTACACCTTTTGCAATCTATGGTTTCGAACAAGACATGTCATAATCAACTAATCAATTTAATTAAAATTTAACAGTTATAATCTATTATATTCGTGGTGTTAGGGTAGTTTGAGTATGAATCCAACGGAATCTCATGAGTCCCATTAATACAAAATCATGTTGCTGTGGTACCGGACTGAAACGGTACAAAAATCATATTGCTGTGATACCGAGCTGAAATGGTACAAATCATGTTACTATGGTACCGGGCTGAAACGATACAAATCACGAATGATGGCCCGTGTTTCCAAGCCCCTAGATGATAGCCTGTTGGGTTTGGAATACTTCAATAACAATTGAAGTCCCGCTATTTTGGGCCCGTGATTTCTTGCCCCTGGACGATAGCCATAGGTTTGAGAATACTCTTGAGATTGGTTGACATTCACACTTAAACTTACGTTAATTAGATTACCTTGTAGAGAACTATTAAGACACATACCTCATGTTCGCTCACACACAATTATTACCTGTTATGCTATATATGCCATATTCTATTTCATTATGTACTTGTTATGCATCATATATCTTTCTCATCCTTTCTGGGGACTTACCGAGCGCTAGTTCGCTGACGTTCATTCCACCCATCTCTCTGTTTCTTGGAATGTTCGTCAGGTGGTCTAGGGACTAAGGAGGTGGAACAGGAGTACAACCAGTTCACAGCACAGGCCGATCTCTAGTTTCTTTCAGTTTTATCTCAGGAAGCTACATGTTTAGGCTTTTATGTTTATGTTTCTTATTTCATATATCTTGTATCAGTTTAACCCTTGTAAAGTTAGGGATGTAATTATATAAAGTTGTTAGATTTTATTTTCAATTGTCTATTCTTGTCATTATTATACTGCTTACATTACGCTTAGCGTATTTGTTTTGAAAAATGACCTTCTTAAAATAAATACATCGCGTGCTTGTCACGTGCCGTTGCTTGCTCTTTTGGAAAGCGGGGCATGACAGGTTTTGTTGGTGGCCCATGCAGGTCAGTTCTGCATGAAGTCGTAAGCAATATGATACAAGAAAAATGAAATCCGACAATTTTTACATCTGTTCCCCTTTCATTTCCTTTGAATCTATCCTAATCCCTCTTTTCTATCCAAGGTGATGGCTTCCTTCGACCCGACCAATATCAAAAGCGAGACACCGCCGCCACCTACTGCTACAACTCTCCTCACTGAACAGACATTGGTCCTCGAGGCTATAAAAAGCCTACTTGATGGCCAGTAGACTCAAAGCATGATTTTGCAGGAGCAGACTGCTCTCCTTCAATAGAGTTTCACCCGCTCTGACGCAGAAGCACTGGGAGTGAATCAATTTCGAGCATTACACCCGAAAAACTTCTCAGGGAAAGAGAAACAGCTTGAAGCCGAGGAATGGGCTCAAAGCATAGAAGATGACCTAGCAGCAGCCCAAGTTCCAGAAGCGGCGTAGGTCAGAATTGTAAAACTCTAACCCACTGATAATGCCAGAGTCTGGTGGAAAGCCGAAGAGAGTCGGATTACCCAGCCAATCGAGTGGAAAACGTTTCGTGAACTTTTTGATGCCAAGTACTTTCCTGAGATTGCTCGTTTTAAGATGGAGCAATGATTTGTCCACTTACAACAAGGATCCATGTGGGACAAGTCGGTAGATGAATACGATGCCGATTTCACTATGCTCGGCAGATTCACTGCCCATCTGATTCCTACCATCGAGATCCGCGCCAGACGTTTTCAGCACGGTCTAGACCTTCATATCCAAGCTGCACTAGCAATGGGGGATTATCCGACTCATGAACTTGCTTTGAAAGCAGCCCATCGCTATGAGGCCATTGTCAAAAAGATGGGAAGGCCTCAGTCGACCGAAGAGAAATGTCCAATTAGCCAGATTACTGGAGGATCCTCCATGAGGCCAGAATCTACAATGCCGCCCAGGAGGCCAAAATGATCGCTTTCTAACACTAGATCAAATGTCTGCAATTACTGCAAGAAGTCGGGGCACCTGGCAAAGCATTGTAGACGAGCTAAAGGTCTTTGTCTGATCTGTGGATTGCATATGCATACTATGGAAGCTTGCCCATAGTACAGAACAACCATAGCCCCAGCACCAAGACCAGCTATACAAGCTCCGGCTCCTCATTTAGTTCTTCCTGCACCAACTCGGCATAGACAACCCTTACCACATCAGCAACAAGTGTACCATCAAGCACAAAGAATAGTGATGAGATGCCAGGCTTTCACTATGTCGGCCGTAGAGGCCGAAACTATGGATTAGTAATCACTGGTAAAATTCATTTCTATCTTTTTCAACTATTTCAGATTCTTTCAGTTTTTTGTCCTTTCTTTCCTCATGCAACTACAATACGATTTTAGTAGTCCATGCCTCCATCTATACGACTGTTTCAACCTAAAACACCCTTACTCTGTCATAATATCCTCCTTGTGTAAATTTCGAGGACGAAATTTTTCTAAGGAGGGTAGGATGTAACGACCTCAAAATTGCTATACCTTCATATCATTCTTCTTTTTATAAAAATATTGTATTTATTTGTTTTTGAGTATCCTCATATATTTATTCTCTATTAGATATATTAGTTTATCACTCATTCTATTTTGCCTATTCTATAATTTTTCAAATCCCAAAACCTAAGTCAAAACAGTTTTATTTGATTTCTTTCTTTTTTTCCTTAGCCCACTTTCTTTTCAAACAACACCATATATTTAATTCTTGTTAACTATGGGCATGAACAACTTTGTAGCATATTGGTTAAGTCCTTGTATTATTATTCCATAGGTCATATATTCAAATTTCTATTCTAGCAATTATTTTTATCTATTTTAAAATTCTTTTCATAAGCAACAAATGACCTTTCATTTCATCTTCGTTTTAACTCCCAACATAATTAGGATGGTTATAAATTATAATTAAGTAAAATTATTATATAGAGTTTCAATTTTCTTTTAATACAAATATTTCCCATCTCTTCTTCATCTTACCTTAGCCATTTTCCTTTTGATCCATACTTAAGTAAAATAAAATATAAAAAAAAATCTCTTTTCTCTTAAGCATGGAGAGGCACGGGTTCCATCAAGTTTCAAATTCTCGGTGGATAATTTTATCAAAACGATGAGCCGGTTGTTATACCGACTTATACAACCCGTAAGTCCTTTCATCTCTATCCTTTTCCATTTCAAAACAACTTTTTAAAACAAACCGACAAAAGAGGAGTTATCTCCGATATAGTTTTCTTTTTAATATTTGTAATGTATGTGACAAGCAAATTAAATCAAACTAACATTCTACACTAATTTAAATCTTATTCGCATCATTTAGTTTTTAGTTTAACCAAAATTTCATATAAAACAAACATATAACGATTTTTTCATTAAAATACCATGAACTTTAGTGTAATCTCTTTTAGATATCTAGTATACCCAAACCCTAGAACCTTCACGGGGTAATGACCTACCTAACATGCACACTATGGTTTCATAGCACGGTATTCTAAGCATATGGGTAATTCGAAATAAAAACTTTTCATTAAAATACCACACTTTTTCAAAATAGGTTACTTTTAAGTCGGTATTTTAAACTCCTTGGTAATTACTCCTCTACAATCCTCGTTAGGGGACTAGCTAATGGATGGTGCGGATTATCGCACATCCTTGGGACAGTAGAACGAGATGCAGAACTCCTCACAGAGTATTCGGTCTCGAAAGGAAATAAAAATACGGTTTTTAAGAAACGCGACTTTTCTAAACAAAACTAATTTTTGAAAACATTATATAAAAATCATAAATCCGTTTTTTCAATAAAAACAAATTAAGAAAATGTATTTTTAAAATGAAAGATTAGAATTTTGAATAAAATACCACCAAGTTTCCAAAAGAGATAGTTTTCATAAAAATACCATAAACATTCAAAAATCTAGGTTTTATCACCAAAACACCACAAAAATTAAAATACATATTCATGAAAACCCTAAATATTATAAATCACCCTCGAGCTTTATTTTTAAACTATATTAAAGTATTTTTTATAAAACCCTCTTGATATATGCAAACAATATTTTAAGGACTCTAGATTAATATATGTTTAAGCGGGATCAATTCTCTTGAGCTTGAGGGAGCCGGAGAAAGTGAGTGCATGTTTATTCGGGTTAGACAACTTAACGGAGTTATCAATGGCAATTGTCTTGGAAAAAGACACAAATCCTGCCGTCCATGTACAGCAGTTGTCGATTTCTCCCGAACATAAGATTTTTAACAGTTTAAATCAATTTATATAAAAATGACCTGAACTCGAATCTAAACTTGAACTCGAACTCTAACCCAACTCGAATATAAACTTGAACTCGAATCCATTCTCCTCGAACTAACTTGACTCGAACAAAGATTGCAATTGTCAAGACCCGCATTTCACTCGACTTCATTCTACACCTTTTGCAATCTATGGTTTCGAACAAGACATGTCATAATCAACCAATCAATTTAATTAAAATTTAACAGTTATAATCTATTATACTCGTGGTGTTGGGGTAGTTTGAGTATGAATCTAACGGAATCTTATGAGTCCCATTAAGACAAAATCATGTTGTTGTGGTACCGGACTGAAACGGTACAAAAATCTTGTTGCTGTGATACCGGGCTGAAACGGTACAAATCATGTTACTATGGTACCGGGCTGAAACGGTACAATCACGAATGAGGGCCGGTGTTTCTGTTCCCCTCCGAACAACGAAGACACGACCGCGCAGGTCCGTCTTGCCTGAAATTCGGGGTAGATGCTAATTGGTGCTATCCGTCCACCTCTCCGAAGATGCCAAGTTGATTTATGGCACCGTGTATCGAAAGTTTAAACGGATGCGTCTGATGTAGCAGACTTCGTCAGATTCCCCCTCGCTCGAGGGGTTTTTGATTGTGCGGACGCTTTCCCTTGCAGGCGCAAGCCCCTGCAGTTAATTACGCTACCGCACCGCGGTAACAACTTTCTTCTTCTGCATATGGTCACTTCGTGTCGTGTGTGTTTGTTTTGTGTTTGGTTGCCCGTGGATTGGATACGGAGACTAAATTATGCCGTCGCCCGTTGGACGTGGACTAGTCCAAATCCGTATCTTTCTTAGATTTGGTTTGGGGGGTGTTTAAGAATACGTTAGCCTTATTTGAGGCTAAGATCGACTTAAATGTTCGTTAAGGACACGTTAGTCTAATTTTAGACTAAGATCAACTTAACGGGATCGTTTAGATCCGACAAGAGAGCAATTGGGGGCTCTATTGTTTTGTTTAGTGGCATTGCGGTCGGTAGGTAGTTTAAGGACATTGCGGTCCAATGTTAGTTTTAAGACGTTGCGGTCAAGGTTAAGGACGTCATAGTCCGTGAGCTTAAGGACCTCACAGTCCGATATTAGTTTTAAGACATCACGGTTAAGGTTAAGGACGTCATAGTCCGTGAGTTTAAAGACCTCACAGTCCGATATTAATTTTAAGACATCACGGTCAAGGTTAAGGACGTCATAGTCCGTGAGTTTAAGGACCTCATAGTCCGATATTAGTTTTAAGACATCACGGTCAAGGTTAAGGACATCATAGTCCATGAGTTTAAGAACCCCACAGTCCGTAGCAGTGTGTGGTTATCGGGACCCGTTACCTTTCTGACGACGTTGAGGGATTACAACGACGGATGCCAGAGGAGTAAAGAGATGTACCCTCGAACCGGATGTAAATTGATCGGGAGAGCGGTTGTGCTCAGTTCAATTTATATTGAGGACTTATGGTCAGAATTAGGATAAGTCCATTTGAAAATGTGTAACATTTTATTCATGTTCTGCCTATTAGACTTTTACTTGGGCTCTGCCCTTTATAATGCATAGCATTTAAATTGGTCTGATAGACTTTACTTGGGCTCTGCCCTTTTTTAATAATAATGCATAGCATTTTAGTGGTCTGACAGTGCGCCACATGGCTTGTCAGGCGCTTTGCGCCAATTAAAGAGCGCAAGGCGCCGGTGCATGTGGAGGTGACACGTGTCGCGCTCTGCTGAGCGCAAGTCTGTTAGCGCAGTGCGCTGCTGACACGTGGCGTGCTCTGGTGTAGTGCGCCAATCCAAGAGCGCAGTGCTCTGTTTTAGAAGCGCAAAGCGCAGATCATTCTGTGGTTGACACGTGGCGTGTTCTGGTGACTTGCGCCAATCCAAGGAGCGCAAAGGCGCATTTAAGAGTGCAGGGCACTGTCCAATAGCGCAGAGCGCAACTTGATCCAATTCAGATCAAAGAAACAAGTTTCTCTTGTTCTAAAGAGGCTCTACCTCAAGATTCAAGAACCAATGATTCATCAAAAGGCTGTGCCTTTATATAGATCAAAAGATCTAGGGGTGATGTAAATTACTTCTTTATTATTTTATGATTGGATCTTTTTTGATCTTTTTTTTGTAGTGAAGATCTTGATCTTGTTCTTAGATCTTTGATCTTTTTAGAATAAATTCTTCTTTTTGTGAGGTGTTTTCATCTCTGTTCTTCCAAGAATTAAATTCTTTACCTTGAAGAAGATGATCTTCTTTCTTCAAAGGCTTACCTTTCAAATTTTTCAGAGTTCTCCCCTTTCTCTCTCTCTGTGTCTCTGAGACTTGGAGTCTGGGGGCCTTATATAGGGCCAATTGGTTTGTTGAGTTAGTAACGGAGATCTTTCTCTGATTGATCTGGGGATATTCCCCCACCGTTGGATCTTTGATTCTAAGGCCTCTATTTTACAGAAGATAATCTTCTTATTTTAATAAGGTTGAAAAGATCTTTCTAGAATTTTAATTCTGATTAATTAAATAATTTATTATTTAAATTCCAGTGCTGGAGCAATTGGCACCAGCGCACCTGCGCTTGACACGTGTCGCGCAGCGCAGAGCGCAGCGCAACTGCGCTAGCGCACCACTGTTTGACACGTGGCACGCTGCGCAGAGCGCAAGTTATCTGAAGCGTTGCTTCCTTTATTTAAAATTTGAATTTTAAAATAGAGCCTTGCTCTGATTGGGGGTGCGCTGCCTTGGGCACAACGCTCCTTGCGCTAGCGTGTCTGCTTTTGACACGTGGTGTTCTGTGCGCAGCGCAAGGGATCTGAAGCGTTGCTTCACCTTTTGAATTTTTTTGAAATTCGAACAGAGCTTTGCTCTGATTGGGGGAAACAGAAGCGTTGCTTCATTTCCTACCTTGGAAGTTGAACAGAGTTTTGCTCTGATTGGGGAAACAGTTTCCAAGCCCCTAGATGATAGCCTGTTGGGTTTGGAATACTTCAATAACAATTGAAGTCTCGCAATTTTGGGCCCGTGATTTCTTGCCCCTGGGCGATAGCCTTAGGTTCGGGAATACTCTTGAGATTGTTTGACATTCACACTTAAATTTACGTTAATTAGATTACCTTATAGAGACCTATTAAGAGACATACCTCATGTTCACTCATACACAGTTATTACCTGTTATGCTTTATATGCCATATTCTATTTCATTCCGTACTTGTTATGCATCATATATCTTTCTCATCCTTTCTGGGGACTTACCGAGCGCTAGTTCGCTGACATTCATTCCACCCATTTCTATGTTTCTTAGAATGTTCGTCAGGTGGTCTAGGGACTAAGGAGGTGGAACATAAGTACAACTAGCTCACAACATAGGCCGATCTTTAGTTTCTTTCAGTTTTTATCTCAGTAAGCTACATGTTTACGCTTTTATGTTTATATTTCTTATTTCAGATATCTTGTATCAGTTTAACCCTTGTAAAGTTAGGGATGTAATTATATAAAGTGGTTGGATTTTATTTTCAATTTTCTATTCTTGATATTGTTATACTGCTTATATTACGCTTAGCGTATTTGTTTTGAGAAATGATCTTCTTAAAATAAATACGTCACGCGCTTGTCATGTATCGTTGCTTGCTCTTTTGGGAAGCGGGGTGTGACAATTCATGATAGTTAAGATCTCGATTTGAGATTTGCTAATACTTGCTTTGTTGAGAGCTTGAGATAAATAGGGATCAATGAAATGATAAGGGTCAGTAGAGGGAAACCTTAATCCCTCCAAGTACTCTAATCCACATTCATCGCTATTTCTCTAGTATTAAATAATTAAAAGATAAAAAGAATTATTTTTAAAACTCCATCATTTAACTATTAAATCCAAAAAAACCCTACAAGCACTTCTCTTATAAAATTTTCAAATCTCTTTAGTATAAAACGATAAAAATCCAACATTTCCTTTATTATCTCGTCTAAAATAAGAAAGATAGTTTACCATTTCCCTGTGGACGACCCATACTCAGTATCAGCTAGATATTGCAACACCGTTATTGATTGTGGTAACCAGGAAACACAAACACTCAGTTTTTCACATCAATCATATGGCGCCGTTGGCAGAAAAATGGTAGTATTATTTTTCTTGTTATTTGGGTTGATTTCTAAAAAAACCAGAAAAAAATAAAAATAGAAATAGAAATAAAAACCACATATTGTGTTTTTTTAACGATTCTTGTGCGAGTTTTGCTAGAAATCTATAACACTTGGAGCAAACCAAAAGAGATTCAGAGATTCTCAAATAGGAGCAGAGAAGTATTGGAGTGTGGTGCAAAAATTTAGAGAAGAGATTCTACCAGAAGGCGGCGGAACCGCAGCCAATTGGTGAATTTGGCGGCTGCACCGAGACCAACTAGTATAGTTAGGCCCCCAAATTTTTCTGGTATTATTTTATCTTCTTCCTCACTCTTCTGAAGCTCTAGTAAACTGTTTTTATCTGCAGTATTCTTTGCAAACAGTGCCACTAAAAAAAATCATTTTTCGTGTTTTAGATTTTGGTTTGTTTTGCATATTTAAAATGGACATTAAAGGGAAAGAAACCCAAATTCAGATTAGGTGGGGATTTTATCACCCTTCCTAGGCCCTACAAATCATAAACAAGTATACGCATCACCCTACATTAATAAAAAATATCTAGACCAAGCCTTTAAGGACAATCGCGCTCAATTAGGACAAGTGAGGGTCGTGGGTAATGTATTGCTTATCCGCATTTTTCTTGTAGTGTCTACGATAAGTGTGACTAAGAAAAGTAGTTTACTTAATTAGGCCCGCTATTTTGGTGATTCGTATAGCGGATACCTCCCACTTATCTGGTACTTACCTGGCTGCAAGATTGATAAGGAAGTGATAGAGGATTTATCCTACGTCTTGTCATTTGGAAGTTTAGGAGCAATCTAGTGATTTGACCTAGGTGACCCTTGCTCTAGGAATTGTTTGTGCACGTTTGTGATTGGTTGAGTCGAGACCCTCTTTCCAAGCAAAAAAATTTCAAAAAATCCAAAAAGGAAAAAAGGCTTAAAAAAATTATTACCATTTCACCCTCTTTTCTTTTTATTCTCTTATGATGGGTGACCCAAACTAACCAACTCTTGGCGAGTTTTGCTACACACAACCAGATATTTTTTTATATCATTATTGTTTTGGTAGAACTTCCGACCCCACCATTTCTTTAAGGGATATGATAAAACACTTTAGAAATAACAGTTGGACATCTCACTCAAGTTCCTATCAACCGTGTCGAAATTCAACACCTTCTTATGTTGATAATTCTTTTAAGGCCAGCGAGGCAACTCCTAAACCCATGTCCATTGCTAAACATATTGTGAAAGCCCGTAGCCAAAATTTCATACCTTTCACTTCTCCAAAAACCTTAGGACAACAATTATATTCATTTCCATATGAAAATGTTGACTCTTTTTTAGGCGAATATAGCAACTTTTACACCAATGACCATTGCTGAGCAAATTGCAAAAGCCAGTCACCAACAATTCAACCAATTTCAATCTTCTTCATATCACAATGTTGATCCTAATCCTATTTATGAAAATTGGATACACCCTTCTAACTCTTATCAACAGTGCCAAACTTTCACACTCTCTCATGTTGATACTTCTCTTTAGGTTAATGTGGCAATTCGTAAACCCATTTCTATTGCGGAACACATTGAACTCGCTCGTAACCAACAATTAAACATATTCCAGCCATACTCAACTTTTGCACCTTATCTAGACAGTGTTTCTGAACATCAATAAGGAAGTTCCAGGGTTCAAAGAGAATCCTTCATTGAAACTTCTTCACAAACCATGTCTAGTCTTGAAGTAGAGTTGGAATTAAGTAGTGAGAAAGAACCAGGGATCCCTCCAAGTCGAACCAGGGATCCCTCCAACCAGAACCAATTCTTTTGATCTCAACACCTTCCATCCTGAAATCCAACTGAATGTATTTGATGATCAACCGCTTAATAATCTAATTGATGAGGTGTCCGAGAATAACATGTTCGACTTTTCCAATCATGAGTGTGAAAGAGAGCCTTATACCATTCCAAACCAAACTGATCCTTATCCGACTAAACTTGACATTTTAAACCTTCCAATTCCATCAAGTGAACCTAGTGATTTATCAATTGAAGATAACATAATTGATGAATTTTTAAAGAACTATTCGTTTGGTTTGACTGACAGTGCTAGTGAGATATGTGTTGAGAATATCTTTGAAGATGAACTCGCTATGTTGGATGAGTTGGATTCCCCGACCCATCATGTCCCTTCTATTGAATGTGAACATCTTCCTGTACCTTTAACCGATCCTATTCTTACCACCAACTTATCAGATATGCAAAACGATATTCAGCTTTCATCTCCCACATCTGGATCAACAATGCTCGACACCCAAATTCATTTACCCATTTCATTACACACTTTCTTTGGTTCTTCTCATCTTCTTTCAATTCCACCGAGATTTGATGAACCATACTCCGATATTTCGAGTTCTATGATTTTTGAAAGAGCACTTGATTTAGACTCTTTTGAGAATGAGGGAAACGATCTTTTCAAGTCACCTACCTCCATAATTTCTGACGAATCAAGTGCTTTGAATTCTGATGCGCAACACATTGACCTTGAAACTTTCAACCATTCTAGTGAATCTGCCTATTCCACCGATATAGATATTGATTCCTTTCTTTCCGATGAGATCATCATTAGGAATATCGATGAAAGTTTCGAAGGTATTTTCACCGAAGAACTTGCATTCTTTGAAGACTTGGATGCTGTGATGAGTTAACCTCCACTGGAAATTCGTGCGCTTCCCTTTGAGGCCGAAGAAGTTGAACCGCCACCCCTTCTTCTAATCACATACGAGAATGCGAGTATTCCACCCATTCGTTTTATTTCACATTCTCGTTTTCGTTCACACTCACTTTTCATCTCCACCAACCGAGACATAAAATCTTTCGATTCCACCTCTTATCTTCCCCCCCACATTATCTCTTATTGTTACTTTCATTTCTATTTCTTCTACTCGAAACATGATACAACCTCCATTCTTATACATTCTCGAGTCTTCTTCATGTCTATCCGTTACACTATCTTTCACAAACCATGATGTTACCTTGATAAAATATTTGAATGGTTGGTTTTAACTTTTGGTCTTTGTAAAACTTTTTGTAGACCGATAATATTCCCCCCTCTTATGTTGAATTTCAATGTTTAGTAATGAAAATACTGTTTTACTCAAGTTTGTGGGGGAAAGAAGAAAAATATTTTTAAAATGGCTCTTGAAAGAAAGGAAATTTTTGCATGATTGTGAGCCAAGGACAAGTTTGGGAAAGGATTTTACTGTCATTCACTCTTAACTCATTCTTTATACCATCTTGTTGAACTGTTCCTCCTAGTTTTCAGCTTTTTGGGCTCGAACAACAGCATCAGTGAGGACAATACTGCAAACAGATTTGGGGGAAGGTTTGTATTTATTCACGTATCATTTTGCACTAAAAAAAAGAGAGAATATTTTGGAAATAAAAGTTAGAAAGTGAAAAATACATGTGAAAGAGAAGAAGATACTTAAGAAATGCAAGAAAATTAGATGTTTAAGAACGAAGCTAGTAATAGTCATGAGCTGTTGTCCCAAGAATTAGTAAGATAAAGAAATTACTAGTTTGCGGATAGAAATAAGTATGAAAAATAGTCCCTATTCTTGAGTCCAAACTTCTGAATGTTGATACCCTGCTATACGCACTTACAAACATCTTGAAACTTGGAATAGTAGAGAATACCTTGAAATACTCTTGCCTGAAAACCTTAGTATGAAAAAAAATCATCAACAAAATATACATGACACATAAAATAAAATTTAAAAGAAAAATGAAAACTGGTTTTGTAATTAGTTAAGGCAGCATAAAAAAATACAGCGAGGGTGTCTTATTACCCAGTGCCTTAGACCAACTGGTTTGGGGGTCATCGCTAAGTCTTAGGTGTTACAAGACTAGGATATTGCTAAGTACGCCTTAATAAGTGAGCACATTCGGTAATCGGTTGGTTAGTGACTCAAGAAGTATTAACGGTCGCATGAAAATTGTGTGAGCAAATCCATCTAAAACATCACCAACTAAAAAGTACTAAGAAATATGGACAAATGGTATGATAGTTTGAATTGAATTCTCCAAGGGTAGGGATGACTTTTACACACACGTAGGGGTATATGATCGATATTTGGAGGAGGGGGAATGAGGAAGAATAAAGACGAGTTTTATTGAGGGAAGATGTGATTTCCGACATCTTTTCAAGACCATTAAGATAGGGCCCATGACAACTAAAAATCTAGTGTAGTTTGAAACTATTATTTTCAAGTTTTTTTCTTTTATATGTTCTTATCTTTCCATGTAATTTTTCTCTTCTTTCCTTTATTTTCTAAATTTTGGGATTTTATGGGTGTAATCCGCTGAAAACCCCCAAGAGACAACACTCCTCCTACTAGGGACATCTAGAGGTTTAAAGGCTTGTTACACAAGCTAAGTGCAATCGTGTTGCTTACGAAAGTGTGCTAGGTTTTTATTTTTCTTTTAAAAATAAAATATTTTTCTCGGGACGATCAAAAGATAAATTTGGGGGTATTTGATCAATCATATTTATTTCACATTTGTACGGTCATTTTCCCTATTATTATTAATTACTAAATGGTGTTATTTATAATTTAAGAACATATATGGGTTTATTTGTAAACAGATTTTGTCATATGTTTCTTAACGTATAATTAATATAATTGGGGGTAATATATGCATATAATATTTAAATAAAATATCCATTTGATTCTTAACCATTATTATTAAGATGTGCATACCATATCCTATCATATCCATTAAGTAATTTAATTAAAATTGGTTGGAATATTATCTCAAATAAGATAAAATGCTACTAATGATTTGATTTAAGATATTGTGTAGGTATTAAAATAACAAATCAGTTCAGGGCTACAAAGATAGGTAGGAGATCTATATCAAATCGAGTTAGCAAACCAAATCTGCCAATTTTAGGAGCAAATTGAAGATTCTCGTAACTGCAGAGAGAGAAATATTTTCAAATTATATTCATCAGAAAAATCTCTTAAGATCACGAGAAGAAAAAACAAAAATTCTGGAGACGCAATTCCATCAAAAGGCGGAAGAACCGCGGGGGAATGAGGCATATGGCGGCGGAACCGCGGTCAATTAGTGGTCGTTCGATGTGCAATTTCAGGGGCATGATCGTATTTTCACATACTTCGAGATGACGTTTAGGGTTTCAAGTTCCAGAGCCTATATAAAGGACCGAGCATCAATCTATTAATCAATCGACCTATCGATCTATAAATCGAGCAATCTAGGGTTTTTGGTTCTTTTAGTTTTTTAGCAAATAAAAGTCTGTAATGCAAAATTTTCAATAAAAGGTAGTTTTCTCTTTTAATTTTGTCTCATTACTTTCCGCATCACTTTCTGCATTTATTTTCCGCAATTTTCTTTTTCTTAAGGTTTCTTTATTCTTCTACCTTTCGTCGTTTTTCCCAATGAGCGAGTAAATTCTTGCTTGTTAGGATTTGTAGGATAGGGTAGTATAACGGATGAAAAAAATCCCTTATCTTCTTCTTATATTTTAATTTTTATAAACTTTAGCAAATAGAGTCTTAACCCTCTTATTCGGATGTGCTACCAATTCATGATAGTTACGACCTCGATTTGAGATTCGTTAATACTTGCTTTGTTGAGGGCTTAAGATAAATAACGATCAATGGAAGGACAAGGGTCAGTAAAGAGAAACCTTAATCCCTCCAAGTACCCTAATCCACATTCATCGCTATTTCTCTAGTATTAAATAATTAAAAGATAAAAAAAATTATTTTTAAAACTCCATCCTTTAACTACTAAATTCGAAAAACCCTGCAAGCCCTTCTCTTATAAAATTTTTAAATCTCTTTAGTATAAAATGATAAAAATCCAACATTTCCTTTATTAACTCATCCAAAACAAGAAAGATAGTTTACCATTTCCCTATGAACGACCTGTACTCGGTATTGGCTAGCTATTGCGACACCGTTATTGATTGCGATAACTAGGAAACACAAAGACTCAATTTTTAACACCAATCAGGCATTGGTGTGTTCACTTAAGATTGTATACAGGTGCTCACTGGAGGTGAGTATACTGGGCGAACTCGCCAAGAACTTCTAGATGATATTATACCTATAATCAGATAGCGGTTCTCAGATGACATGAGTACAGGTTTGTCTTTAGACCTGAGATCTTCATTTGTCTCATGTGAGTTCCCATTGTACTTAGATCACTACCCTACCATGGCTCTACTGAGTTGTGCAAACTAGTTTTGGTTGGGTACAGTCCCGAGCCATATGGAGGCAATGAGCGATTGTCAGGGATTCGTCTCTCTCGGTATTAGGAGTCGATATCGCACCATGTCAGGTTGTCCAGAACCACGAAACCTTGGCCAAGGCCGATGTGATTTACCGATGGTTAGATCATTAGTTTCTTGGATCGATCCTGAGCCACATCGACACGACTTATCGGGTTATTATGGTTCTGACGTTTACCACCTTTTAGATCCGGTATGTGATACTCTTAGACAAAAAGACCTGACTGTACGGTGATTGTCATGGATAGGCTCAGTAAGGGTTCGGATGAGTTTGCTTATCGGCCTTCTATTCGACAGGTACCTGGGTAGCCGTTACGTACAGATAGTGCCGCTGACTTGATTGTGGTTAAACCCATTGCCAGTGTACTGTCGAGTCTTTAGAGTCCCACACGGAGGGTTTTCCGGGTTCACGCGAAATGATGTGGAGGCCCTATATTTATATATGCAAAGTTCCGATTAAATATGTGTACTAGTTGCGCGAAACTTAATCGGACGGTTTGTGATACTGGAGAGCTTAGGATTAAGCCATTTTATTAAATCACGTATTGATTTAATTCTAGTATCATATTATTGGATTTATCTATCTCTTGGTATTCGAATTTTTTGTATGAATACGGGTATGTATATATGATTTGGTATTTTTGTATTTATACAAGAAAGGCTTTTAGAAGAAGGACACCTCATTTTGCATTTTCAATTTAATGAAAATTAGGAAATGAGGTGTATAGGTGAGGTGGCATAGATATGGTGAGAGGTATGACCTTGAATTATTTTAATTCATTTGGCTAAACTATTCAAGCATGGCTACTTACTTTTATTTGAAAAAAATGAAAATGGTTGATATATATTTTTCAAGCCATTTTTTCCTCTCATCCTCACCATTGTATTCTCTCTCCTCATTTCCTTCTTCTTCAAACCCTAATCCCTTTCATGTGTTGAGAACCATAGAGTTTAGAAATAGATAAACACCATTAACAAACTCTACATCTCCTAAATGAGCTAGACTAGCAAACTAGTTTTATTAGTTACTTCATTTTTGAAGTGCAAGCTTGAACCATATTCCTTCAGGTGGATCATCTAGGACCGAGAAGGCTTCCAAGTAAGTTTGATCTAGGACCTCAAGGAGTAAAAGAAGGAACATTTTAGAAGACCGAAGGACTTGATCTCATAGGTATAAATCTCTTATCATAGTAGTTAAACTCCTTGTAGTTGCTAGTTTAGGATTATGGTTTGATCCCTAGGGTTTTGTTGATTATGCTTGCTCAAAATTTGATTTTTGTGCATTTCGCCTCTCTACTTTCATTGTAGAGTGGGCACAATTAACTAACAACGGGAATCCGCAGCAAAATCTTTATAAAAGATATCAAAGTATTTCCACTCTTCACCATCGGCTAGATGTTGCAAGACGCCGTCCTTAGTGCGACCATTAGCATGCCATGGCATACTATCAGTAGTTTTGGTTGATAGAAATAAATGCCAAAGTTTTTGTTTGATTGAGAAGTATCGCAAAACCTTTGTTGGAATCCATCTAGGAGCATAGAGTGTAGTCTCATCTTCACCGTTATCCGCTCGAGGGACGATCCATCTAGTTAAGTTACAAGTTTTACAGTTATCCAATTTCTTATCCTCCTTTGTCCAGTATAACATGCAATCATTCGGACACGGGTCGATTTTCTTATAACTGAAACCCATATAATTCAAGATCTTCTTCGTCTCTGTGAAATTTTCCGGCAGTAGCGCTTTATGGTAAGTCTCCCTTTATACCTTAAGAAACCGATCGAAAGACTTTTTAGTACAATTATTCTGGCATTTAAGATGAAATTTTTTGACAATCCATCCCAACTTAAAAATATTTGCGCCTTCGAAAAGGGGTACATTTGCATCATCCATATACTTCATATATTTTGCCAATTCTGCATCAGGGAGACTACATATATCTTCCTCTCCTATATTAGGTTCAAGAACAATGTCATGATCAGGATGCATGCTAGTTCGGAGCTCGTCCAATATACTATTCAAACTAATGTCCCTAATATTTGTAAGATGAGGATCATTTGACTTAATCCAACAACTCGTAGATATGTCGACTACCGGTCCCGCTTCTCCATGGTACGTCCATTATGTATACCCAGAAGATATCTTATTTTTCAGTAGATGTTCATACACTATATCTCGACGAAGGTCGTAGCCGTTATGACACTTTTTACACGAACATAAAATCAATTCTTCAGGAGATCGGTCCCCCAATGCAAATTCCATAAACTCTTCGATGCCGGCCTTGTATTCATCACTAAATTTGGACACTTGCATCCAAATCCTATCCATTACTCTCCGATATCTGACATCATGTATTACGTAATCAGCCATTTATTTCATTTCTTTAATTAAGGTTTAATGTTTCAGTTTGATCTATCAATACATCATATCGGCTGTCGGGGATAAGTCTTCTATCCCATTAAGAATTTATAACGTATACACCCCTGCGTTTGTGCTTTTATTTGTTTCAATAAAATTTCGGCACCACCTCCTCGCTGCTCTCTGAGTGCACCGCAATAGAAGGGATGATAATCATTTCAATTCTGAATATCAACAATGAAATTAATGACCGGCCTCTCTATATTTGTACGCGGAGAACCAGCGAAAAGATACTGACGAAACTAATCTCGAAACGAATGAAAACATAATTGCAGGGTGTGTTTGCGTTATAAATTCTTAATTTTTCCGCACTGGAAAAATCTATCGGTTATAGTATGACCAATTCTCTCGTCACATAAACTACATGACGGTTGCAGAAATAAACGATTAAACACTTAGTTTTGACAAACATCACGTAGTTTTATGTCACGATAGAGACCGTTGCGTATATAACTGATAGACGAACGGGTTCTAAGGCGCGTTTCGATTTTTTGAATGTAAGATCCTTGGTGATAATAAGTAAATTTCATGTTATCATCGAGAATCGTACACTTAGTATATATTGTAAGATTTTCATGTTGTTTTGATTTTCAAGGTTCAATTCACAATGGATATGGTTGAAAAACTTATTCGCATGCACACACATATACACACATACACACACAAGCATACACACACACACACAAGCATACACACATAAACACACAGACACATTTACTAAATTACTATAAAATACCTAAAATATTTCTCCCTAAACTACCTTTTTCTATTGTTTTTTTTTCACTAAACTACCTTAAATTTTTTCCTAAGCAATCTATTTCTTCAATTTTACTAATTTACACTAAAATACCTTTAACTATTGTTGGTTTTTCACTAAACTACCTTAATAAATCTAAAGAAACGATTTATCTTCTTAAATTAACTAAATTATTATAAATTTAAATAAAATACCCCCAACTAGTGTTGCAATTTCACTTAAATACCCTTAAATATTGTTGATTTTCAGTAAACTACCTACAAAAATTAGCTAAATTACCCTAACCTAACCCTAACACTAACCCTAACCCCAACCCAAACACTAAACCCTAACCCCCAACCCAGACCCTAACCTTAACATTAAAACCTTAAACCTAACCCCCAACCCAAATCCTCCCTAACACATCAACAACAACAACATCGACATCAACAACAACAATATCGACAACATCGACATCAACAACAGCAACATCAACAAAATTTTACCCAATTTAAAAAAAATTAAAAATTAAACAAGAAATTTAAAATTAAACAAATTTTACTTACCTATTGTCGAAGGGGTCGGGCTCGAACAGGGAAGCTTCGACGGCGGCTCTTCATTGGCGATGATCTTGAACGGCGACCACAGCCTGAGAGAGAGGGGAGAGAGATTGTGAGTGAGAGTGAGAGCGAGAGAGTGGCAGAGAGAGAGAAAGAGGAGCTTACCGTTGGAGGAGAGGAGGAGCGGCGGGTCCGGTTGCCGGTAGCCGGGGCATCGATCAGAGTAGAGGAGGAGAGGAGCGGTGGGTTTAGGGTTTTTTGGCTTGGATTTAGGTGAAAATAAGAAGAGAGATCCGGCTCGAGGGCTGCTATATTTATTAAGGTATTTCATTGGGTTATACCCGACGAAATAACTTAATAAAATTATTAAAAATTCTAGGGCCCCCATTTGGCTTATTTAAGCGATATTTCGTCGAGTTGTACATTTATTCCGTCGGCTTCTAGCCGACGGAATAAACAACCCGACAAAATAAGTCTTTTTTTCTTGTAGTGTACGAAGTATCTAAGAACGAATAATATAAACGTAGCGTAACTTAATAAAATAATCTAAGTGTGAACGTATAACGAGTAGAATTAACGTAACGTAAACAAGCATTGTAATAGGAATAATACTTACAAATAATTACAATTATGTCGTTTAAAATAAAACGAAACATTGTTTGGAAAGGAGGCTGCGATGTTTTTTTTAATAGTTATTCATTTGAAATTAGAAGCACATCCTCAACGTTAGGGTTTAAAATAGAAAACGAATCGTTAGTTTAAAATGAGTATAATATAGCAAATCATAATATCCCAATCGGGATTTATAGCATGACTCCATGAGTCAAATAATTACCGGCCGCATTCGGCAATATATTCTCATCACAACCTGTACGAAATGTCCATCGTACGATGCCAACCAATCATCCAATCAATATCGGTACGGACCTCTAGTCGCGTACGCAAACACAATTAGCTTATAAACTACGAACATCTAGTCACGTACGACACATAACAATAATCATAGATATCGTACATACATACATACATACATACATATATATATGTGTGTGTAGCCTACTAGTTATGAATTATAAATTAAGTATATAGCTTACAAACTAAGTATACGACTTACGAACTAAGTATATGGGTTAAGTATATACGTATTCTAACATAACATTATAGACTAGGTATATGTGCTACGAGTTATAAACTAAGTATATTAATATATTAAGCGTTCTAATATGGCACTATATGCTAGTATAAGAGCTACAATAATACTATAAGTATTCCGATGAACTAGTTTCGGGTGTTATACGCCATCCACCCGACTTTCCCCGTAAAAATAAATCTACTCACCGACACGTCTCGAGCTAGTCAAAACCTACGACCGCATCGCTCTTCCTTGCCGTCTCGGAAGTCCTCGTGATCGAACCTATTGTCATGCCCCACTTTCCAAAGATCGGTAATGATCATGTGACATACCCACAACATATTTATTTTAAAAAGGACATTTTTCAAAATAAATATGCTAAGCGTAAATAAGCAGTCATACACAAAGCAAGAATAATAAGAGCATAAAATTTTCAACAAACTACTTTATTTACATTCATTCCACAATCTATAATTACATTGATAGATGTTCTCAAAAGAAAATACAAATAACATAAATGCCTAAACAAGTGGCATATTGGTGCTGAAACCGAAAAGAAAATCTAAGGAACGGCTTCAGGAGCAAGTTGGCCGTAATCCTCGGTAGTCGGGTCCACATTCTCTTTCTCTAGATTATCTGACGAACATTCTAAATAAAACAAATGTGGGTGGAATGCCCGCGAACTTGCGCTCAGTAAGTGCCCAAAAGAAAAAAATGATGTTTAACAGATAAAAAAGTAATGTAACATGGCAAGTATAACATGACTGGTAATAATTGTGTGTAAGTGAGCATGAATATGTGTCTTAACAGGTTTCTATAAGGTAAATCTAATTTAACGTCGGTCCAAATGTGAATGTTAACCAATCTCAAAAGTATTCTCGAACTCAAGGGTAGGCCCCCAGGAGTAAGAAATCATGAGCCCGAATCAAATGTTAGTAACGGGACTTCAAGCTAGTGTTGAAATATTCCAAACCCAAGAGTAGGACCCCAGAGGCTTGAAAACACGGCCCTCATGATAGATTTATTGTGTTATTAGACATGGATTCATAAACTAGACTGACTCCTGAAATTACGTTGGATTCACACTTGAACTATCCCAACACCCTGTGTATATTAGTCAGAGTATTCCATTCAGATGTGTCCTTTATAGACATATCATACATACACATGTTTATGTCTTAAAATGAATAGGGTTTCCCTAATCATAAAGTTCTCCGAGACATGATTTTCATGTCTTAAGATATGAGTGGAGTATTCCATTCACACATGTCAGGTATAGACATGTCTGAGAAAATGAATAAGGTTTTCCTATTCATATGTCAGAAGACATAATTTTTCATAGCTTAGGAATAGGATTTTCCTATTCACAGATATTCCGAGGATATGTTTTCATGTCTCAAAGATCACGTATATTTTTATGTAGAAGGACATAGGGTTTTGATCCATATCCTTCAAGAAATAGTTTTTCTATTTCTATTCGTATGTGGAAAAAAATGATGGCCTATTTCAAGTTATAAAGAACATTGGGTAACTCATGCTCTTAGTTCAGTCCTGTTCCCGCCAAAAATTTCTGCGCAGAAAAGCCCAAGGTATCAAATGGCAGTGATACGCTTATGAAAATGCGAACCAGTATCTTCCGGGCTGTTTTTTGACAAACTCCCGAATGAGAAACAGATAAATTCTGATGGTATCGAAAGCGGCTCGAAAAACCCTTCGATTTGATATATTATGGGCCTCGTAATTCATCCGGGATCAAAAGTTATGAGGAATTACGTGTCCACACGTGATGGACTTTTAAGAACCCACTGGAGGAGTTAAAAATATAATAAAAAACCAGAAAAGATCCCAATGGGGCATCACGTGCTCATACGTGACCATGGGTCACATCCAGACATATGATGAGCTCTTAAGGCCTCTAAAATAATGAATAGAATTAAATTCTAAAATCTGATCCCTGATTAAAAATCAGAAGTTACCTCAATGAGGTGTCACGTGCTCACACGTGACCAATGGTCACGTGTTGACACATGATGGTTAAAACAACAACATAAACAAGCGGCTGTTAAAAGAACCAATTTGGGGGTCATGTGCTCACACGTGACCAAGGGCCACGTGACAGCACGTGACAGGCTTTGAAAGCCTTACAGTTTAATAGAATTAAAATTCTAAATTTCTCTAAAATCTTTCGAAATAGAATTAAAATTCTAAATTTCTCTAAATCTTTCCAAATGGAAAAGGATTATAGGGACCGTTGGATTAAAAATCCAATGGTGATTAAAGATCACCAATTTATGGAAAGATTAGATACAAGGAAAGATTTCCCTAAAATCTCACCGAAATTAACAAACAGAATATCTTTGGATTTAAAATCCAACGGTGAATAAAATTCACTGAATGATCTAAAGGATCATATTAATTATAAAATCAAATCAAATCTTTCAATGAGAGATTTGCTAAACAAATTGATTCTTTTCCTTCTCCTATAAATAGGAGCCAAGAAAAGAAGAGAAGGGACCCTTTTCGTTGGAGAGAGAAAAAGAGAGAGAGGAGAATTTAATTCTCAAGAGAGAAGAAAAGAAAGGAGAATTTAATTCTCAACAAAGAAAACCCTAGGTAAGAAAAGCGAGGCTTAAAAAGAGAATTTAATTCTCAAAAAGAAGTTTAACTCTTAGATAAAGAAAAGAACTTAGTTCTTTCTTTGGTGGAGGATCTGCAAAGTGCACATCTCCCCATGAATTGAGAATTTAATTCTCATTGGGTTGAGATCCTGCCATGCAGATCCAAAACACAGAGGAGGAATTGAGTTCTGGGAATTTAATTCTCCCAAACTAATTGGAATTTAATTCCTACAGAATCATAATTAGGGTTTTATCCTAAATAAGAATTTAATTCTTTCACAATAGGAATTTAATTCCTCCAAAACAAAAATTAGGGTTTTAGCCTAAATAAGAATTTAATTCTTAAAGTTAAGGAGACTTAAAAGATCTCTGTGCATGAAAAGAGTAAGGTCACGTGCCCCACGTGATCCCTGAACAGATCCCCCAAAAATGAGAAGAGGAAGGTTTTGAGGCAATGCCTCACGTGTTCCCACGTGACCCTCATTATATATGGAACAAAAGCAAAGGCAGAAACAATTCTGGGCGCTCTCACGTGTTACCACGTGAACCCTAATAAATGTTCTAATAAATCAAGGCATGATTATACATCACGTGCCCACACGTGATGCTATGAAAATTAAAAGTGTTTAACACTTGTTTGCAGAACAAAATAAAGGGGATCTAGCCCCACTTTTTGATGCCATCACGTGCTCCACGTGACCCCCGAAATACAGAAAGAAAGATCAAAGGAAATGAAAGCTTTGAGCGCTCTCACGTGATGCCACGTGACCCCTTAGCAAACGCTTTGACAGTCAGCGCATAAATCACCGTCACGTGTCAACACGTGATGCTCAAAAGATGAAGAAGTGTTTAACACTTAATTGCAGAACGAAGAAAAGGGATCTGGTCCCACCTTTGGGCGTTCTCAAGTGTCCACACGTGACCCCTCTGTCTTTAGTGTTTAACACTAACTCGGGGATTATATTTCCAGTGTTTAACACTGATTGTTTCTAGTGTTCAACACTAAATTGAAGATTATATTTCCAGTGTTTAACACTGATTGTCTTTTAGTGTTTAACACTAATTTGAGAGTTCTACCTCCAGTGTTTAACACTGTTGTTCTCTAGTGTTTAACACTACTTTTAGCCAAATTGGCTAATTTTCCAGAGGCAAAAGTCCTTCCTCCAAATGAATCTCAAAATTGAGGAAATCAAAGACAAGATGTTGTCAGAGCCCCCAAACATCTGTTTGGCACTGCTGAATGATGAGGGGCTAAACCCAGACAAATGTCTAATGGCCCAAAGGGCCAATATTTCAAACATAATTGGACTTAGCCCAAACTGGCCATAAGTCCTCAAATCATCTTGAACTGAGCACATCTGCTCTTTCAACCAACTCATTGGTTCAAGGGTACATCTCGGAACTCCTCTGATATTTGTCGTTGTAATCTTTCAACATCTTTAGAGAGGTAACGGGTCCCGACAACCACACATCAACACGGACTGTGGGGTCCTTAAACTCATGGACTTATGTGTCCTTAAACCAAGATACGGACTGTGGGGTCCTTAAACCCGCGGACTTATGCGTCCTTAAACTAACGGACTAATGCATTCTTAAACACATCCATATGGACTGTGGGGTCCTTAAACCCATGGACTTATGTGTCCTTAAACTACCATTGGACCGCAATGTCCTTAAACTACCAATGGACCACCATGTCCCTAAACTGGAACTTAGACCACCACGTCCCTAAACTGGAACTTGGACCACCACGTCTCTAAACTGGCAATGGACCACCATATCCCTAAACTGGAACAATAGAGCCCCCAAATGCTCTTTTGTCGGATCTAAACGATCCCATTAAGTCGATCTTAGTCCTAAACTGGACTAACGTATACTTAACTACCGTTTAAGTTGATCTTAGCCTCAAATATGGCTAACGTAACCTTAAACCTTCAAACAGACTTTATTCCTAAATTGGACTATAAATCCCCCAATCAACTTTGGTTCAAGGGTACATCTCTGAACTCCTCTGACATCTGTCGTTGTAATCCTTCAACGTCGTCAGAGAGGTGACGGGTCCTGACGGCCATACATGCAATGGACCACTATGTCCCTAAACTGGAACAATAGAGCCCAAATGCTCTTTTGTCGGATCTAAACGATCCAGTTAAGTCGATCTTAGTCTCGAATTGGACTAACGAATCCTTAACAAACGTTTAAGTTGATCTTAGCCTCAAATATGGCTAACGTATCCTTAAACCAAAAACCCCAAACCCAAATCTAAGAAAATACGGATTTGGACTAGTCCACGCCCTACGGGCGACAACATAACTTAGTCTCCATATACAATCCACGGGCAACCACAAACAAAACAAACACACACGACACGAAGTGACCATCTGGAGAAGGAGAAAGTTGTCACCGCAATGCGGTAGCGTAATTAACTGCAGGGGCTTGCGCCTGCAGGGAAGAGCGTCCCCACAATCAAAAACCCCTCAAGCGAGGGGGAATCTGACGAAGTCTGCTACATCGGTCGCATCCGTCTAAACCTCCGATACACGGTGCCATAAATCAACTTGGCATCTTCGGAAAGGTAGACGGATAAAACCAAATAGCATCTGCCCTGAATCTCAGGCGAGACGTCCACGTCTCGGCCGCCATTCGGAGGGGAACAAGTCCATGAGGGTCAAGAACACCTTTGTGTTCTAATTTTCTTCATTCTTTGGGAAAGCCATGGCTATGGCTTTTAAGCTCTTTTATTCAGAGCTGGAAACTCATATATGTTTACATCCTTCTCTCTTTTGATCTGAGAGAGAGAGAGAGAGAGAGGCGGAGAGGCGCGCACACATAGAGAGAGAGAGAAAGAAGTATGAAGGAATGGTGATAGAGATATACATGATGTTGTAAGAAGGTGAGAAAAAATTGAGAGGTGGACGATTAGTCTTTATGGCTCTGATACCAGAAAGATAATATCAATTGGTGTCAATTGCACACCACATCAGAGGTTTCTATTTGTATTTATAGAAGAGTAATACAATTAGTTACTGGAGATGAGATACATTAGTTACAAATGGTTATGATTTAGAGAGTTGTTGGGATCCTTGGAATTGATGGATATCCTTGGCTGCTGTAAATCCCCAGTTCTATTGTACTATCAATATTTAAAATTATAATCATAATAAATTTTTGTTCAAATTCCCAAATTATTTTCCTAAAATATATTTCCAAAATTTTCTAATTCTCTTTCTTTTAAACCTTAATCTAATTCCCCTATATAGTTTTCTTAATCCTAATTCTTTTTCCTTAAACCTAAACCCATTCCCTCCCCAGCCTGAGCCCAGTCCAAACCCACGCACCCGACATGAACCGTCCCCATCTCCCTCTCTTTCTTCTTCCTCCTCTTTATATTCTTTTTCTTTCTTTTTGAACGAGCCTAACGGCTCCCTTTCTCTCCCGCACTCACCCCTACGAGACCCGGTCCTCGTCGACGCCGTTCCCGATCCCACCGAACCTGAGATCCTCTGCTCCGTATCCCAGCTCCTTTCTCTTCTCTCTTTCTTTCTTTCCTCTTGTTTCCCCTACGTTTGCAAACCCAACGCCACGCCTACCTTCGTGAAAACCGCTCCACACTGACGTGGCTTCATCGTCGATGACCTCGAGATCCCCGCACCTGCCTCCCCTAATCTCTCCAATGTCTCTCTCACTCTCCATCTCTTTCGTTCTCTCTCCCTCAACTCACATCACCTCCTCCAACTCAACCCCTCACCGGCACTCCACTACCCCGACCATCGTCATCGCCGTCACCACACCTCCGCAACCGCTCGCCGCCACCAGCTTCCCTCCTATCCTCTACAACGTCCCAACAATTCCTCATCACCACCGCTGCCTTCGCTTCCTCCTCTGCACCCTGCATTGTCGGCCTGAGCCCAACGCCGACGAGCTCGGGACCGCCGCTACCATCATTAAGCACCCAGCCTCCCTCGCTCCCCTCCTCCAAGGGAGCTCCTACCCCAAGCCAAAACACCCACTGCTGTAACCCACCACCCTCTCCATCACCTGAGCATCATCGCCGCTGCCACCACCGGCGTCTCCACCTCCGTTAGTTGCCGGCGACCCCATCTCAGCAACCACCGCCACCATCATCGAGCACCTAGCCTCCTTCTTTCTCCTCTTCCACCGTCGACCTCCACGCTCCATCCTCACCATCAACTTCTACGCTCATCCACCAGCGCCAGTGCCCCAAGCCCCTGTACCTACCATCTCCAGCGATTCCCCGACTTAGCATCGGCCAGATCCAAGCCAGCAACCATTGACATCATCTTTCCGTAGGTTTTGGATCGCTGTCGCCGCGTTGGTACCTTGTTGTTGTGGCTGGTGTGGCCGTGTTCGTGTCTGTGCAATCACCGTTGTCATTCCTTCGTCACAGGAAAGTGGAACCTCACTTGCTTTTACAAGCTATGTACACATAACTATAGATTCGTGTTAACCTTAAACTAGATAGATTGTTACGAATCTGTGTTAGTTAGTCTACTATCACATAATTCGCAAGTTATCATCATATCTTCATGAAAAACCATAGTATTCCAGGATGATTAGTTTGAGTGTGATTAGATATGGACATCACGTTAATAACATGTAGAATTGTATCCATTTAATACCATTTTCACGTATTAGGCAAAACCGACTTTAATTCGACAGTTCTCGATATCGTATGTCGATAATTCGATGTGGTGAACTGAACCAAAACCCCATCGATCATGATAAACACTTTTATAAATATTTAATTTACTACTTATGGATGTCGTGTAGAAAACTGAACTCAAAATAACGAAGTATCTCACGTGTAATGACACCCCAAAGAGGCGATGTCAATTCTTGTTTTACTGTACATGTCGAGATGTTAAATTGATATAAATTTTGATACATACCGGAATGTAATTTATATGGCTCATATCGAAGCTGACTCAATAATATAGAACCCCCTGTAATTTATCCTTCGATACCGATATATCACCATGATTAAAACTGACTTGGAATGCGGCTCTGGACTGCAGTCCAGAGCAGCATTCCATATCGACACCTGACTTTAAATGAATGTGTAGCACTGTATAAAAATGAAATTATGTGGAAACCTATACCTTTACGAAGATAATCCTGTTAGTTAACCATAGGTGGTGGTTTCGTTTGATTTTACCATTGTTTGATATTTTAATTACATTTTAAACTGTCAAGGTGTACTGCAGTTTAGTACAGAGACATATTGTATATCCTGGCCTTAGATAGAACACAAATCCCAGCACATAGAGGATATTGTCGATCCATATGGTCCGTTAGAAAATTAATTGATAGATATAAATTTTATCTAACTATAGCATCGCCTAATTATGATCTCAATAGGGATTAAAATATGTTACGAAATGGACTTTCAGTTCAGAAACTGAATTTCCAGCGATGAACACTTAGAATGAAATGACCGTAACTCGCAAACCTGAAATCCGATTGACCTGGAATAAATTTTTTTGGATTTATGTTTTAGTTTATTTACTGCCTATTTTGTATCATTTTGCCTAATTACGATCGTGCGAATTAATATGTTTTTCTGAACTCGTAATGTACATCGTGTTTCATATTGTACATGACTTATTATATGGCATCATTCTCGCATTTACCCAACCGTGATACCTTTGGTGATAGAGAACGTTCATAATGATTTATAGAAAACTTTGCATTGTCAAACGTGAGTAGTATTGGATTAGTTGTGTCAAGTATGCCAATGATAAGTGATTGATTCGTGAAAGTGAACAGTACAGTGAAAAGTGAATAAAACCAGGATTTGGTGCATGTTTGTATACAACTAGCTCTAAACATATAGTTATTGTAACCTGGTGAAATGGGGAAATCAAGGTGGAATCGAACTCGTATTTAGCGAGGTACAGTGACTTAGAGAATGATCATTCAATATTAGCAATATACACATATTAGGTCGTGGGCCTAGCGGCACGGCTGCAGGGTTATGTCCCGGGCAACAGTGAACCGTATTCTCGGGCATGCACGAGACCCTTGTTAAACACGAGCATATTTTTCCACCGATTTATTTCATTTGACTCAGCGAATGATAGGTGATGACATATACATTGCGTGGATTGCAGACATGATACACATACATATACTTAGCGACTGTTCATAATCACTTGGTATTACTGTATTTTGCCGTACATTTCATATTTAATAACATAGTACACACACTATATTTATTGCTATATATGTCTTCCTGACGACCTGAGTGTACATGCTTAAAGAACGAAGTGAACCCAGCTTAGGAGGAGCAGGACCCGCCATTTGAGATTGCGGAGATTTAGACCGCGACATTAGCGCTATCGCCTTCTGCTTGCTATAAGAACACTATTATTTCTTTGGTTAGTTATTTTTTCATGCAAATAAATGTATCCTGAACTCTGTTAATTTAATGTAATAAAGTTGTGAGCTCTGATTTTCTTTACTTCAGTGATGTGTTTACTGATTACCATGTAATGCTAGAAGCCGAAGTATGACTACAACGGAATTATCTCTTGACCGTAAGAGCATGGCTGGCCTAATCACCTTTCGTATTCCGTATTTTGGGAAGCGGGACGTGACAGTTGTTACGATTATCTCTATCAAATGGGGTTATCACATTCCATGTCCTCACCTTCTTCTTCTTCCTCTATGTTTCTTCTTGAGAGAACTTTTTTAACAAAACTTCTGAGGTCATGAGCAAAAAGAAAAGGTTCTGATCCTTTTTTAGTTACTCACAGGGGGTATTTATATTCTTCCGTGAATGGGGAGTAGTGTGTAACTACTTTATTGATATCAGAGAAATTGGCGGGAATCCCCCATTATCTCCCGAAGAATAGGTAAAACCTATTCTAGAGGAGGAGGTCTCGACTCTATTAGTGTCGGGACATCCCAATTATATGCCTCCCGAGATCGGGAGGGGGCTTCCAGAGTTTGGGAGGGGCATCCCTATAGGGGATGCCATGAATCAACTCAATTTTTAGTTGAGACGACTCAATTTTGATTTGTATTAAAGGGGACCTCCCAAGACAGGGGTCTCTTGTGATGAACAAGTATTTGGCTTGTTCTTTTTATCATAGCCCCCATTTTTATGCTTAGGTGATCAGATTCTTGATCATTTGTTTAAATACCTGTATGAGTATTTTAAATATCTTAGGAGTTAAGATTTTAACTCCAGCACTATCTAGATCCGAAAGTAAATGAGATCCACAACATAGACAAATAGTGGAAGCATTCAACCCTAATCGTATACCTTATATATAAATTAAAAAGAATCTTTTTAAGAAATATATTGATCAATACAATTCCCATTGTGCCTGTATCTATTCTTTGACAACCTCATGGCTTGACGGGTGTCAGAGGCATTGGCTTAATACAAGAGGATATTTTTCTTTACACCGCACTACTAGGCCTCACCGACTTATATCGTTACACACACACAATGAAGGAAACCCACATTTGGATTAAAAATTGAAAAAAAAAGATTGTCTAATACCATTAATTTTATCCTTAAATATTTTTCTTCTTTTCCGAAATACTGTTATGTTCATCTGTTCGTCGCTTCTGTATGAGTCCTAAATCTACTTCTTAAAATCAATTTCAATCGAATTTCTTATCATGAATTTCCTTCTGTTTGTCATAAGTTAATCAAGAACCCACTTCTATTTGTAAATATGAGCGTATAAAAAGAGTCGACTAAAGAGTACCGTAAAAAGAAAACAAATAAAATTTAATGATATTAAAATTAGGGGCATAAGTTGCTTGTTAGATGGGAGCTATTTGCTGACCGAGCGAAAGTGAAGGGGTTTCATCCAATTTAGCCTTTTAGTCATTTGGTTTTAATGAAGCTCAGTTCTTGCACCGTGTGTATTAAGAGATGCGCATATCTATCTATACTACTCAAAGCAAATTGGTCAAATTTTCCGTGTATCATATCTTAACTAATTCTTTATCTCAATTAAAAATATTTTTAAAAAAAAAATACTTACAGTGAGTTAAAAATAATCATGTGTAACAAATTAACCATTTCAATTTAAAATTCAAAAAAAAAATATTTTTAAATAAATTTGTTGTGTAAAAGAAAATCTAAATTCTCTGTCTAATAAATCTTTGTGTAAATTGTCAAAATAAAAAAAACCAAGCCCTTTTTTCCATTGTCAAAAGAAATTTTTCTTACATTATCTAAATAGTAGCCTGCTATATCTAACCAATTCATACAAATTATTTAGATATCGCAGGAAACGGTTTAGATCACATATAACTTCTTAGATATTGCAGGCTACAGGTTAAATATCATAAGAAACTAGATATAGCAGGAAACCACTAGATATCACACGTAAGGGATTTTTTGATAACTAAAAACTTTATAAGGGGGCTTTTGACAACAGTTTCGAGTATAGGGGGTTTTTGACAACGAAAAAAGTGCCTGGGTTTTTTTTGACTATTTACCCTAAATCATTTATTTGAATATTTTTTATTAATTTGAATCTTATGTTTTTTCATCGCAATATATACAAATCCATTTTCTACCATCACTACTACAATTAGGGGTTGCCCCTACGGATAGAGCAATCCATATGGGCAACTTTTTATTGCCCCTACGGTATAAACCGTAGGGGCAAACAATAACCTTACGGTGCCCACAGTAGGGGTATAAATAAATTAAAAAATATTAAAATGTAATCTCTTTATTTGGTCCTACGGTGCTGCAAAAGAAAACCCTGCAGATTGAACCATAGGGGAAACAAAGGGTTATTTAAAAAAAATAAAGCTAAGTAAAACCCCTGTGTCCCCCAAAATTTCCCACTAACTTTATCTCTCTCGTGCCCTCGTCGCCGATCTCGTCATCGACTTCCTCGTCCCTCGTCGTCGACTTCCTCGTTACCGATCAAGCTCGTTGTCGAGTTCCTCCTCCATCACGGTCGATCGAGCTCGTCGTGGAGTTTCTCGTCACCGCTGATCGACATCGAGGTCCTCGTTGCCGCCTCTACCTCGTCGAGCTCCATCTTCGCGGCCTTCTCCACCTCGTTGAGCTCTTAGCCTCTACCTCCTCGAGCTCTTCGCTATCTGCCGGTATTTGGCAGCGAGGTAATTTTCTTTAATTTGAAATTGAATTTTCCTTAGTTATGTTTTTTATTTCTTTAAATTAATTAGGAATTTAATTTATATTTTTGTTGTTTTTGGTGTTATTTCTATTGATTTTAGGGTTAGGGTTATAGGGTCAGGTTAATTAGGAGTTAATTTAGGTTATATGGTGATATTTAAGGCTAGGGTTAAGGTTAATTAGATTAATTTGGGTTAGGGTTTGGGTGATGATTAGGATTAGGGTTAGGGTTAATTTGGGTTAATTAGGAAAAATAGGGTTGGTGATGATTAGGGTTAGGGTTAATTAAATTAATTTGGGTTAATTTTGGTTTGGGTTAGGGTTAATTTTGGTTAATTAGTGTTAGGGTTTGGGTGATGATTAGGGTTAGGATTAATTAGGTAAAATAGGGTTGGTGATGATTAGGGTTAGGGTTAATTATATTAATTTGGGTTAATTTTGGTTTGGGTTAGGGTTAATTTGGGTTAATTAGGGTTAGGGTTTGGGTTAATTAGGTAAAATAGGGTTGGTGATGATTAGAGTTAGGGTTAATTTTGGTTTGGATTAGGATTAATTTGGGTTAGGGCTTGGGTGATGATTAGGGTTAAGGTTAGGGTTAGGGTTAATTTTGGTTAATTACATAAAATAGGGTTAATTAGGGTTAGGGTGTTGATTAGGGTTAATTTGGTTTAATTAGATTAATTTGGGTTAGGGTTTGGGTGATGATTAGGGTTAATTTTGGGTTAATTAGGGATTATTTGAGTTAGGGTGATAATTAGGGTTAATTTGGGTTAATTTGGTTAATTTGGGTTAGGGTTTAGGGTGCGCTAGTTCTTTCAGTAGGATACTCGATGATAACGTAAACGTAAAACTTTACCATAAACGTCAGAAAACTTTACCCTAAACTAAAAACTTCAAACCCTTAAAAATGAAACGTAAACGTAAAACCTATTCAAGTTAAAACCAATATATGATACTCGATGATAATATAAAACTTTCATATTCTCATCGATAGTCATATGTGAAAATCAAAGCGCGGCTTAGTCCCCGCCTATCGGTTAACATACGTTCGATGTTCGTCGTGACATAGAACTATACGAAGGTTGTTAAATATCGGACGGTGTCGTTCAGTGCTAACAACCGTCGTGTATTCTATATGACGAGAAGATTCAATCGTATGATAACCGATAGATTTTTCCAGTTTGGACAAGTTAGGAATGTATAAAGCAAACACATGCATTCACTTGTATTTTCATTTGTTTCGAGTTATTTCTTCGGTACTTTTCCGCTGGTTCTCCATGTATAAAGATAGATTATATGTTCATTTCAAAGTTATTTCACAACATTGAAATGATTATCTATTCTATTATAGTGTACTCGGAGAACAGCGGGGAGGTGCTGCCGAAATTTACTCGAAACAGAACAAAGCACAAGTGAATGTGTGTCTGCTCTATACATTCTTAATGGGATAGAAGTCTTACCCACGACAGCCGAAACATACACATACAACACGAATACACAACAAACGCACACATAAAGAACACATACACACTAACAACCCTACACCTAAGCTGAATCATAAATTGAAATATACATACACATAATACAACTCATACTTGGGTATCTTCAAATCTAACTTTGTTAATCGATAATTTAATCTTTTTAACGACAAACTAGCCTCTACGGATTTTTCTAAGATATAATTTTATTCTATCATATAAATATCTTGTTAATTTAACAAGATTAGAATTTTATTTTATTTTATTAATATCTTGTTATTTTAACAAGATTAGAATTTTATTCTATCATATTAATATCTTGTTATTTTAACAAGATTAGGAAGATATTTTCCTAACATAGAATTTTATTTTATAATATGAATACCTTGTTAGAATTTTATTTTATAATATGAATATCTTGTTAGAATTTTATTTTATCATATGAATATCTTGTTAGTTTACAAGATCAGAATTTTATTCTATCATATGAATATCTTGTTAGTTTAACAAGATTAGGAATATATTTTTCTAAGATAGAATTTTATTCTATCAAATGATCGATGGGTGATTTTATAATCACCGTTGAATTTTTGATCCAAGGGTCCTCTGTTTAACAGAGAAGATCTTTCTAGTTTGAGAAAGATCAGGAAAATATTTCTGTCACGCCCCGCTTCCCAAAAATATGGAATACGGGAAGCGACGAAGGCCAGCCATGCTACCTACGGTAAGGAAAAGTCCTTCCATAGTCACATAAGGCTGTCTAGATTAACCTGTCAATATAAAATCCAAGAGAAAAAGAAATAATACTAATAATCATGCTGCAATGAAAACACAAGAATTCCTAAAAATGGGTCCACTAGATAATTGATGCAATTAAAGATCCAAAACAAAAGATTCGGAATAAAATAAGATCCGAAAGAGATACAAAAGTCCTAATGTCCCATAAGGGCGCACAAGCTAAAAGCTAAAAGTAAAGGAGAATAAACCTACGATTACTGATCTTCAGCAAGGTCCTGGTAGCCGCTCTGATCCTGCTCAGCCTGCAGATCTGACTCTAAACCTGAGATGGCAAATCTCAGGGATGTCAGAACATCCCAGCAAGTACTCAACGTATAAAGAGTGTGTAGCATAAAAACAAGAATATATAAAAGTGAAGCCCGGTGCACAAGAAAGCATGTATATAAGTAATTAAATGCATTAACACTATGAAACTTGTATGTAAGGGATCAGGTCATAACCTAACCGGCCACTAAAGGGTAAACTATCCTATCGTAAGCTTGAGTGTGTGCGTCAACCTCTGAAGTAGTATTCCTAACCTAAGAGTGGTGCCCCAGGGGTTAGAAAACACGGGCCCAACTGTGGAATGAACAAGAGACCGCTATAGCCCGGTACGAGCTGTAATCATGTGACCGCTATAGCCCGGTACGAGCTGTAATCATGTGACCGCTATAGCCCGGTACGAGCTGCCGGCATGGGACTCCTGAGATCCTGTTGTACAACGCACACTCAAACTACCCCAACACCCGCGTATGTATAGTAGCTATCGTAAATATTAAAATCACTAATTAAGAATGCTGAAAAGACAGGAACTTGCAGTATAGTAAAAGTATGGAATTAAAACTGGTGAATAGTGGTGTCATGGCATGTAGTCCAGCATTCTAATTAATGATTTCACAAAAAATAAATAATAAAGATCATGAATAAGCATGTCAAATCAAGGTGTTCTATACATGTAATCAACATGAGTCTCGAATGTGTATAAAGCATGTAAAAGGATTCATGTGCATAATATTCATGTCATAGCATTACATAAAGAAAAAGCAAGCAGCAGTCAGCAATGTTTATTAGCAAGTGTTCCGATAAGGACAGATGATAAGACTGTGGAAGAAACCTCTTTCCTCTAATATCCAAACTTATACAGGCTAAGAACTAATTTAGATAATTGTCGATATTGCATCGACAGAAAGAAAAGAGCAAGGGTACTTGCCTGAGGATAGCGATCACGAAAACGATGTACGAAAATACAGGCACGATCTCAGTTAAGGTGCGACTTTGGATCTGAGTTATATAATCTTCCTAGATAAATTTCATCGATTTAAATTATAAGTATCTACATACAAAATTGTCACACAAAAATATTTCAATTTTAGGGTTTGATACAAATTTTCCCTATTCAATTGCTCGCTGATTTCATACCATTTTATTCATTTATTCATTTTTTTCCTCCTTTTTTTTTTCAGAACAGAACAGAACAGGGATCAAGAGTGCTTACAGGGGTAAATCGTCGCAGTTGCTAGGGTTCAGATGGTCCAAGGTCGAGTCGAGAGCACCCAGATCTGGAGATGGGAGCGGACGCGAGGCGGAGACGAGGCTGCGTCGCTGTGAGGTCTTACGGTGTTGCTGCAGGGAAGTGATGATGAGGCTGAAGGAGATCTGCGTGTTGGTGTCGTCGAAAGAGGGAGATTTCCAGCGAGGGAGCGACGAGGGCTTGCGTTGGGTTCGGGGAGATGGGTTGTTGCGGTCGGGGCTCGGGGTTGTAGTCGGGGTGGAGAAGAGAGAGAAGGAGGAGGAGGGGAGTGAAGATCGAGGTCGGGGAGAAAGCGGCGACGGCGCGGCGAAGGTTAGGGTTAGGGTTTCATGGGTGAGGGACGAGCGGCGGGGGAAAGAAAGAGAGAGAGAGATGCGGGTATGAGAGAGGGAGAGAGAGAGATTAAGTTGTGTGTGTGTGTATATATAAATTATTTTATAAATAAAGATAGATATCTTTAATTGGTTGCATTTAGAGATTCGGAGCAGATTTTCTCGTTCTCATTTTAACAGTAAACAGATACGAAAAATATTATTTTGCTGTCGCTAAGAAAATATTATTTATATAATATAAAAACTAAATATTTTCCATATCAAAATTGTTTACAGAGAAAAATCTAAATTAAATATTTTAGCGGCCAAATAAAAATTCAAAAATTTGGGGAAAGAATCTTGGTAAACTTTTGATTTAAGCCTTCAAATAGGGTTGTTACAATTTCCCACATAGAATTTAATTCTATCAGATGGTTTAATTGGTGATATTTTATCACCATTGGATTTTAAATCCAAAATTCTCTGTTAGAAAAATATCTCTCCATATTAGAATGATCAGGGAAAATATTTCCCAAATAGAATTTAATTCTATCAGATAAGATCATTTTAAATTGGGGCGTTCACATGCTTTGCATGTGAGCGCTGCCAAAAAATGTGGCAAGAGAACTCACGTATTTAACATGTGACCCCTTGTGTGGGTTTTAGCCTGTTTATTTTCAGTGCTCATATGTTTTGCATTTGAGCGCTTACGTGTTTAACACGTGAGGCCTGTTTTGCCATTGGTTATTTATGTTCAGCGCTCATATGCTTTGCATATGAGCGCTCACCTGTTTAACACGTGAGGCCATTTTGACCCTAAGTTATTTGTTTTCTGCGTTTATATGCTTTTCATATGAGCGCTCACGTGCTTAACACGTGAGGCCAGTTTGGCCTTTAAGTTTATTTTATTCAGCGCTCATATACTTTGTATATGAGAGCTCACGTGTTTAACACATGAGGCCAATTTGACCCTTAGTTATTTGTTTTCAGCGCTTATATGCTTTGCATATAAGCACCCACATATTTAATGATGCCAAACTATGAGGATTCTTTTCCTCTTCCCTTTTTTTATAAGGGAACAAATAGCTCATTGCCAAAAATTTTGGCGGGAATAGTCGCAGGAGTGGCTGCTTTCATTGAATTTGCACGCGTACATAATAAGATCGTATTAGAGAAGATTCTCTGTCCGTGCGATATATATGGGAATAAGTTCTGGTAGAAGGTAGAAATCGTAGCGCTTCACATCGTTAAACAATGGTTTTACTAGACTTTATACTACTTGGCTATATCACGGGGAAGGACAAGAAAAAGACGGTAATGCGGCAGAAGAAGATGGAGAAGACGGTAATGCGGCGGAAGAAGAAGAAGAACACGATAATTTCTTTCCAGGAGAAAGAATAGAGGATATGATAGAAGCTATCATCGGTGATAGTATTCCTACCGAAGATGAGATTCCATCCGGTCAAAGACTGCGTGCGGATAAGTATGAAAAGTTCATGAATGATGCTAAAAGACCAATTTATGAGAATGCAAAGTATTCCACCCTATCATGGCTCGTCCAACAATTCCAGATTAAAAGCCTAAATGGATGGAGTGACAAGTCATTTAAGATGCTTCTGAAGTTCCTGAAAGATTCTATGCCCTAGGGAAATAACGTGCTCGACAGATGATACAAAACCCAGAAGATGATGTCTGATTTGGATCTGAACTGTGTGAAAATTCATGCATGTCCCAAAGATTACGTGTTGTACCGGTAAGAGAATTCAGATTTGAAAGAGTGTCCAACATGCGGAGATGTCAGGTATAAGCCTAAAGAATCTGATAAGAAGACCGATATACTTGTCAAGATAGCACGATACTTTCCCATAACACAGAGGCTACAAAGGTTATTCAGGTGCAAGAAAATAGCCAAGGCAATGATTTGGCATCACCGTGCTGCTCCAAACGAAGATGGAAAAATGAGTCATCCAAGTGATTCACCGGCATAGAAGGATTTCAATAGGAGGCACCAAACATTCAGTAGTGATCCTCGCAATGTCAGGCTCAGACTGGCTTGTGATGGCTTCTGCCCATTCAATTATATAGCTGGAAGCCGCAACACATGGCCCGTTGTAATGATAGTTTATAATCTGTCACCTTGGTTGGCTATTGGATCAATCCTACTTTATGATGCCTCTTCTTATTGATGGAACAAATTCATCGGGAAACAATATCGACATCTATCTCTGACTTCTGATCGATGAGTTAAAATCTTTATTCATTGATGGTGTAGAGACTTACAATGCAAACACAGATACAACCTTCACAATGCGTGTGGCTTTAATGTGGACAATTAATGACTTTCCTGCGTATGGAAAGCTATCAGGTTGGTCCATACATGGTCACAATGCATGCCCTTGTTGCCATTAAGAAACAATATCGAAATGGTTGAATTTTAGCTGGAAGGTTTGTTATTGCGGTCATCGACGTTTCCTGCCATTAGACCATCTCTACAGGTTAAACGTTGCTCACTTTAATGGTCATCAGGTGCTTCTTGGATCTCTACCCTCATTGTCTGGAGAGGACGTGATTGCACGGTGGGATGGTTAAAATAATGTGACCTTTGGGATAGATCTGGCAAAACAGGTCAAACCACCCTACTGGAACAAGTTAAGCATTTTCTACAAGCTTCCGTACTGATCAACAAATTTAGTACGTCACTGTTTGGACGTCATGCACATAGAGAAGGGAGTATCCGAGCACGTACTCAACTTGCTTCTTTGTAAAGACGGAAAATCGAAAGATAACCTCCGTGCTCGGATGGATCTGTAGGACTGGGAAATTAGAAGTGAATTTTATTCTAAACTGATAGCGGGTAAACCAGGCAAGTTTGTACTTCCTAATGTCACGTATCATATGTCACAACTGGAGAAGAAAAGGTTCCTGCAGATGTTGCATGATTTGAAAGTTCCCACAGATTTCTTAAGATCATTTAGGAAGAAGATAAAAATTGTGAAAGGTAAGATCGATGGGCTAAAAAATCATGATCACCATGTTATTATGGAGCACCTTCTCCCATTAACCCTTAGGACTTCCCTTCCCGAATTGGTTGGTCTAGTAATTAATGGCCTTTGTTGCTTTTTTAGAGAATTGTGAGTTAAAATCTTGGATGTTGTGACGCTGGAGAATCTATAAAATTCTATTTCATTGATACATTGCAAGCTTGAGCGTATTTTCCCGTCATCGTTTTTCGATATCATAATACACCTGATGGTTCATCTTGCAACCGAGCTTAAGTTTGCTGGACCGGTACAATATCGATGGATGCATCCCGTCGAAAGGTACGCTGAATTTTTCGTTTCACGCATTTTGTAAAATTGTTGTTGTCCTATATGCCCATATTTATTTATTTAACATATTTTTCTTTAGATATCTCTACACTCTAAAAGAGTATATACGCGGTAAAAATCGACAAGATGGCTCTATCATGCAAGATTATTTTCTAAATGAAGTAACCACATTTTGTTCCCGCTATCTGGACGAGGACATTGAGACGAAACTTAACCGGCCTCGGAGAATTCAGGACGGGCCATATGGTAAAGCTGATTATAAAAGAGTAGAAACTATGTTTATCAACAAGATATATCGGTTTATCCTCCTCAATAGCGCATGTCTTGAAGAAATTAGAGAGTAAGTTTTTTTGAATTAATTGTTATATTTGTATTTATGTGTATGAAATGATATAATATTAATATCATAATTTATTGTTGAGAACATAATTCGTATTGATGAGGTATGTGAGGCGCATCCTGATTGGAATGATGAACGATTGGAAAAATATAATCAAGATAATTTTTGCGATTGGGTTGCAGATCATGTAAATTGTTCGAATAACATGTTATTGCTACCAGTCTTAATCTAAACTTATATCATTATATATTTTCCGTAAAATTTGTTTTGTCAGATCCACGATCCGAACTTGTTTGCATTATCAGAGAGAGATCCAAGATGTTTAGCTCAGTTTCCTGGCATAGAGGTTGCATATTATAAAGGATTCTGTGTCTTTGGATACAAATTTGAAGTTAAGAATATAGAAATATTTCAAACCACTCAGAATAGTGGGATTGCGACGGTAGGATCGAATGGTGTGATTTATTATGGATACTTAAATTTCATACTTGGCATCCAATATCTCGGACGATCAGAACCGTTTTATATATTTCAGTGTATTTGGTACGATACACGAACCGATATGGATAAGTGGAGAAACAATCTCGGAACTTGGAAAGATGAATATGGATTGACTAGTATGAACACACTTCGATTTTACGGTCAGGACGATCCATTTATCTTTCTGAACGAAGCATTTCAAATATACTACTCACAGTGCTTGAAGCATTCGGGATGGAGTGTTGTATGCCGTTAGAAACCCAGGGATGTTTACGATGTCCCAGAATTCAAGGATTGTATGGAGGACAGCGATGAGGATGAAGAAAAGAGAAGACTTAGAGTGCTCTGACCGTCTGTTTCAAAAGACGGGTTGTCTATGGCCGAGCGTGAAGTTACGTGGGTTAGAAATAATATCGATGATGAAATCCAAGTAGATATGTCTAATGCGTCTACGAAACAAAAAAGGTTATCAGTAATGTTATATTATTATTTCACATTTCTACGATCTATACATATATTGCATGCATATGTAATGATTATACTCTTATCTAGGTCTGATGACGATGCCCGGATCAGCGAGGGGCGGCAGGAGCACCAGCCGCGGCAGAGGTAGAGGCAAAGGTAGAGCGGTTCTGCCGCCCGGGGAGCTGCGTAGGGAGCTCTAGAGGGCTAGTCTTGCACCCCAATCCGTATCCCCTTCGGATGACTCCTTCTGTGTGGACTTTGCTATACCTCCAGGTATATTGCACGCATATTCATTTTGAATGTAATATTATAGATATACACGCATATTATTTTAAAATTACTTATTTAGTCAATGTTTAATTGTCTAGCTGTAGGTGGTGCGTCCACATCAGAAACAGAGGCCACTACCGCACCTATAGATATGTTTATATATCCTATAATGCATGCATATTGATTTATAATGTTATATCATAAATATACACACATTCTTTTTGCTTTTACTTAGATAATCAATTTTTGATTGTCTAGCTGTAGGTGGTGCCTCCACATCCCGGGCAGAGGCCACTACCACACATGCGGGTTTGTTTATATATTCTATATTGCATGCATATTGATTTAGAATGTTATATCATAAATATACACACATTCTTTTTGCTCTTAGTTAGATAATTAATTTTTTATTGTCTAGCGGTAGGTGGTGCCTCCATATCCCGGACAGAGGCCACCACCGCACCTGCGAGTATATTTATATATCCTATATTGCATGCATATTGATTTAGAATGTTATATTATAGATATACACATTCTTTTTGCAATTACTTATATAATATATTTTTAATTGTCTAATTATAGGTAGTGCATCCACATCTGGCGTAGAAGCCACTCACGCCACTTCCGTACTCTCCGCTCAGTCTGCAGGTTAGTATTCTTAAATATAAAATATTTATTCATTTTACATATTCTCTAAGAATAACCATGAACTTCATGTAATTTTATCGTCAATGTTTATTTTCTAGTTGGAGAGGATGCGTCCACGTCCGGGTCACCGGCTGTTCCTTGCCAAAGGAACTATCGTCCCGTTCGTGCTGCTGTCCGGGCTCACGCTTGTGCTGCTGTCGCAGCAGGTATATATCCCACTTCAATTTTCGTTAATCCTTGATTTCTGAATACCGTTTTTTCGTAATATTGCTTGCCTTGATATTTCTTGTAGATGCAGGGCAGCCCCAACCCGAGAGGGGGACTCGAGGGCCGAATCAGTCCCATAGGCTGATGCCCGATAGAGCTAGGGGGAGGCACCATTCCCCCTCTTCTTTACCCCCATTATCGCTATACTGGTGATTATGCCGAGAGGTTCGACCGGTATATGGGGGATGAGAGCCGCATCCAAAAGAAGTATCAACTTCACGTTGAGTGAGCCAATCAGCACCGACGTTCATTTGCCCTCTTCTGGGATCAGGCTTAGGTATTAATATATATTTTCATTTGACTTATCAAATAAATTTATTATTATTTAACACTTGTAATTTAAATACATTATTTTTTGTATTTGCAGTTGGATTACGACTTTCAGCCTGTACCCGACCCTGATCACCCTAACAGAGTGCTCGATCTTCACGCTCTTTACCTGGGCCTCATGAAGAACATGCAATCTAAGGTCCGATATAATAGGAACGAGCTGAAAATCGATTGCTATTTGGTATGGCTGGCGACCCCCGAGGCGAAGAGAGAGGCTCTCCTACATTCTCCGGCCTTTGTCAGAGTCGATGTAGATACATGGCTTCTCTTGTGCCAATATTATGACTCTGAGCGCAAACAGGTTTGTAATTTAAATGTAATTCATTATTTAGTATATAATTTATTTTTTGTGTTATTTAATTAGAAAAATAAATCTGATTTTGTTGTGCAGAAACATGCCGATCAAAATAAGGAGAATAGGAAGTTGGCGAAGAGGGGTTACCCCACTTATACAGGTGGCTCAAGAAACATTACTCGTGCCATGGAGGTATCGGTAAATTACAATAGATCTATTTTGATATAATGAAATATTAAGAGTTATTTTATAATATGTGTAAATTTTTAGCGAATTGTAGAGAACTCAAACCCTGGCGTATGGTGGCACACCGAGCGTGTTGATCGCGTATCTTGCTGTCCAGGGCACCTCGACAGATCCCGCCACGGGCGAGTTTCAATTCTCCGACACTGCTACCTAGGAGTATTGCGTAAATGTTAATATTTATTCTAATTCGAATGACATTTTTATTTTGATATGTTCAAATTTAAATGATATACTTATATTTTAATGGTTAATGTGGGTGTAAGAGCGGGTGGTGGAGAAGGCGGAGGTATCGGGGATCGATTTTAGTGGACAGACCGATCCGATACTACTGTCCCCCGTCCTAAATGCCGCACACGGAGGGCACCACGGAGGTTGGGAGAGAAGCCGGGGACTGGATCTTAGCAGAGCCCATATGACGTTGGTCTCCACTTCGACGGTTACTTCCTCTACCCCCCGTGAGCGACGTCTGGAGTATGATGTTGCCGTCTTGAAGACCACCGTTGAGAAGTTGAAGGAGATGTTGGTATGTATATTACTTAATAGTAAAATATTATATCACATTATAGATAGTAACATATGCAATATTAATAGCCTGAGCTTATTTGGTTGTAAACATAGTTTTGATTAATCATACTTATATAAAACTATCTAATTAAAATAAACTACGGTTTTCCAAACTAGATATCTAAACTACGCCTAAGTCCCTAAGTATTCTTAGATTGGGGTATAAAAGTATTGCCCTGAATGTGTGGAATTTCAAGATATATAAATTCTCATCCATAATATATGAATTTCAACAGAATGTGTAGAATCTCAAAAAAGCATATATAAATTCGCGGTTTCGCAATAATCTGATAATGATACGGATTCGATTAAAATCTAATACACCGTTCTTACTCGTTTATTACACACACAAAATTTTACAGATTCGGCAGGCTATTTCAGCTGCGGCTCCACATGCATTTCCTTCGGCTACGGCTTCGCAAGTCACTATCTCGGCTGCGGTTGCGCCGACCATTCCTACAGCTCCACAGCCTGCTCAGACCCCCGCACAGTCCGCTCCTTTATTAGTCGAGTTTCTGACGCCTCAGGGTTGCACCGAGGAGCGGATGCACCAGATTACGGCGATTATCAGAGGTGGAGTCGCTGGACCGAGCTAAGGTAGCTTTATTTATATTTTTAGGATGTACGTACTTATCTAATACATATTGTATATATTTTGGATGATATTAGTGTTTGTTTGTATGTTCACGATAATTTTAGATTGATTTCGTATTCTATTTGTTTATTTCTTTTATATATTATGCGTGAGAGGTTGATTATGAATATTTCTGTATATATATATATATATATATATATATATATATATATTGTGCGCAGGGGTAAAACTTGCCCCTACGGATAAATATGTAGGGGCATTTATCAGGCCCTACGGATAAATCCGTAGGGGCAAGTATTTTTTTTTATAAACAGATAAATTAAATAAAGATTATAACCTTACGGAGTAAGGCGTAGAGGAAATTATTATTCCGTAGGGGTATGTTCAGAACGAAAACTTGCACCTGCGGTCTTTGGATCTACGGAAGAATTTTATGTCCTTACGGATATCCGTAGGGGAAAACGATTATTGTAGTAGTGTATTGTTTTCAATCAACTATGACTTCAATATTAAAGATAATATAAAAAAGTTAGTTTTAATTTTCTAATTGATCTTTTTAAATTTTTTGTGTAGATTTGTAATTCTTCTTCAATAATGATGGATTTCTATTATTTCTTGTATCTTAAATTTCTTATACTTTTTTATGTATAGATTCATTTAGTACCTTATGTTTTAGTTTCGTTATATTGAAAAGTCCTATCTTTTTCTATATAATTTAGATAATATTGTTGCATCATTATATACACTCCTAGAAATTACAAAAATAATATCTCACCCCTTTTGTTTTTGTACTTTAATATTAACCTATGCAGATTATGGAAATATATTTCGGTTATAATATATTCATTCAATAAAAATCATTTGGTTCTAATAAATTATTGTTCTTAATTGTACATGTGTCATATATATGAGATTATCTGTTGTTTCAAAAATATGGCACATGACATAAAATGCATTATATACAGTACAGTTATATGAAGAGAAAGTTATGTGATAGTTACATTTCTATTGTTACCCCCATTGATAAGGTCATGCTAACCAGCCCTTGGGGTGGAACCCGTCCCAACTTAAAACAAGGAACATGTCCTCTTGCAATACACTATTGGTCACAGTCATGCTGCTACAGAAACCGCATCTCAATTTAACCCTTTCTTTGCATGACACACGAACATAGAAATAATAATTATTATTATTTTACTTTTTTGCAACAACTCCTAAGTTTTGGGGGTTTCGAATTCAAGACTTCTCATCAAGTGGGAGAGTATCATTGCCGCTCGAGCAAAGACACTTTGGCAATAGTTATAATTAAATGGGCGATAATTTTACTCATGAAGGATTGCTAAATGAGATCGGAAGGATTTATTTCATGGTGTAGTAAGTTTGAGGAGTTTATTGGTAACTCTTAAGGTTAATAAAGAAGGTTATCAATTTGCCATTAAAGTAAGAAGATTTTGGCTAATTTATTTACAAATTATTCAATAGCATTAAATCCATAAGGTGCTCTGTAATGGGTATAAATTGTAAGAGTAAAGAAGGTTAGATTATCTCAAAGTCTAAGAAGATCAAAGATAATGGAAGTCTTAAACTATGCAATAGGTCTTGCTATTCTTGTATTGTTGCTTCCATCTATGTTCTTTCAGGGGCTTGTTGAGGCAAGAATCGCAATGACATACGATGAAATGGCCTTAGCACCCGTCAACGACATCGATAATAACATGGAAAGCGATCTGATTTCACAAAAGAGTTATTCATGGCCAGGAGCTGCATGTTGTGCTTGTCACCCTTTTTATTGCTTTAAACATACGCCGATGGAATGTTTGGGTGTGTATCCCAACATTACAAATTAACTTTTAGATCATGGTTGGGTATTTATATATTAATGTCCAATGGATTACAATAGATGCATATTGTAAACTTAAATTTTAAATATTTGAAATTTATAATAAATCATATATTCCCAACAATTTGTTTTAACATGGTATATTGGCGTATCATAATCTACGAGCATTCACAAATATTTTGAGCTAAATTATCTTTAGACCTTTATATAGATAACTATGCAATGTAAGATTTAAAATACAAAAAGATTGGTGATCATATTAAGTAACTTTAGTTGGCAAATAAACTGTAATGGTCAAGGGGTTTTGTGTAACTTTCATGGTTTTTATTGATATTTTTTTACTTTAAAAAAGGGAGAAAAGGGTGGAGAGTGAGAGAGAGAAGGGTGAAATCTTTGAGAGCTTGAGGAAATTATCTCATTTTTTAAATTTTCAATCAGGTAAAAAATAGAAAAAGACATATGAATCCTTTCTTTTCTCGTTATAATGATAAAGACAATGATAAATACGTTTTTGTCTTTTCAATGGTAAGAGTTTATTTCCCCATAAAAGAATTTGATGTACATTATGATGCCTTCTAGTTTAGGCAAAAGATTCGTCACATATCTAAGAAATTTAACTAGCCTTCATTAATCAGTTCCGTCATGTTATTAAGTTACATTGACTATAAGTAACTAGAAACATGGCGGTGTTTCAAAAGTGACAAGGTTTTGGAGATATATATGAAATCATTATATTTAGATAGCCATCTATAAAGTTAACTAAATTTTTGGGATGACGTATATACGAATTGCCTTTAAATTTTTGCATATAAAATGTTAGTTTTTCAACAACCTATGGATGGTCGGATTCCATAAGCCATCCTCTCCATTAATTTTTCGACTAAATTTGATAGGAATTATTATGAATTCCGAATATATAAAATGTTGGGTGTTTCAATTCATTGTCCACTAAATTAATATTTTCTTTAGTATTGAAAATGAGGTGCAAAAGTTTAAATCTACAATTGCAAAGTCCATAATTTTTTTCTACTGCCTTTTAACTTCAAATTTAACAACACGAACATATTGTTAGCGTACTTTAGATCTCATTAAAAAAGCAAAATATTACTTTCCTTAGCATTGTGAATGGGATGAATAACATCCAACAGTGTGTGAGCGCGTGTAATTATTCTTTGATTTAATATATTATTTGAATAAGGAGTTTCCTACTTTTTCCTTACAAAAAAATAGATGTATGGATGATGAATCTGTAGTTGCCTAGTCCAGTTTTATATTTTTCATTTTCTTAAATTGAAATTGGCCAACCAAGATCAATCTGATCAACTTTATTCTATACTTCGTTAAAAAACCATGATGTCTTTAACAATGATACCATTTACTTTGTGAAATATTGCAAATAAATATCATTAGCTTAGAGGTTTACCAGCATGCGCGCACGCTCATGCTCATGCCGAAAACTAGCGGTTATGTGGAATACAAAACGAAAATTTTCGAAACTTGAGCACGAACTACTACAATCTAGAATCGAATCCAAATACTAAACTAGAAACTAATTAGAAGGAGTTAACTACTATATTTGTGATTACAACATTTGTAGTCACGTCCTTCGTCTTCTTTCTATTTCCTTCGCTCCTAGATCATTGGGAACGAGCTTGGGAGTCGGCCTTTCTTGCCGAAGATGATCCACCTCGAAGGAAACCCAGCTAAGGTTTTAGCTTCATCCTCCGGGTCATGCGGCTGATCGATGCTTTCTCTTCCGATCCAACACAACGGGCAGCTCGATGGTTGCTTTTGCATCAGTGCATTGTTGGGAATAGCATGACTTTTGTTGATAGGGTCTTGACTATTGGCAAAGAATCTTCAAAAGTGCTCCAGCCGTTTCATGACATGTTCAAAGATGGGGTTTCTGGTTTAAAGGCTAGGGAAATTGTACATCTGTACTCTATTAGGCCGGGATTCTTGGTGTTCAGGAAAAATGCCTCAGTACTGGTCATGAGGTATAACCCACATCATTTTTCTTAACAATTAGGCTATGACCAGGGAGTTCCTCTTGAGGTGTTTCTTGTCAATCCGGTTGCTTCAGAGGAAACCGTTCGCAATGCGATCCACTATTTTATGCGATTGAACATGAGGTCTCACTTTCTGATGGCTGAACCGAGTCATATTCCGAGAGCTTTAAACGACTATATAGCCTGGTATCAACACGTGACGGGCGCTATTATCAAAGAAGAGAGGCGGATACACCTTGATCATAAGGATTCCGTTCCGGCTAGCAACCCTGCTGTCCCGCGGAAACGAGGCGCAGTCATCCGTCCTTCCTTGAGAGAAGGTGATGCGGTAGTAGCTCCGCATGTTTTTCCGATGGTGTCGATGGCTAAACCATAACCCGATGTGATGTCTGCAGCGTTTCCCAAGTCAGACATTGGCTCGGACATCGGAACACGCTGCCCCAAGATGCCAACAAAGAGAAAGCTCTTATCATCGGGAGTTGCTCTTGGTTCGCAGAACAAGAAGAAATCCATGTTTTGGGCCGATATTGTCTTTGGTCAAGAGCCCCATGCTCCCTATTTGAAGGACTATCAGAATACGAGACCAATGACGATTTTTTTCGTCTTGAAGCTTCTATCGGCGATTGATCTCCAGGCCACTTTTGAAGCTTCTGAACGATTCACCCGTGAGCAAGCAGCGCTTGTTGCCCTTGCAGCGTTGGGTACACATCATCTATACTCTTTGTATATCTTAGAGTAAAATGTTATTGAGTTTTATTTAACAACTTTTTAATAGGAATCTCCATTGAAGGGGCTCTTTGGGCATCCATTAAAACATACAAGGAAGAGGAGAGGATTCGTGCTTCCATGGGCCTTAGTATGATTTATTTTATGCGTTTTAGAACATTTAGCTCATTTTGCCTACACCTTGACTCCTTTCTTTTCATTGTAGGAACCTCTGTAACTAGCGTTATTTCGAGCGAGGTGCCATTTTTGGGTGTTTGCATAGAGGATATTCCTCATTCTACGATCCCTACAGAATCTACAGAGCTGCCGACTATTGCTCGGGCCACCTATGCGTTACTACGGGAAGCGTCGTTAAAGCAGTTGATGACGGATGTTGTAGCAGTTCCTGGTCTGATTCAAATGAGGATCTTCCTCTGTCGGTTGTTCTGGAGAGATCGCTTCATAAAGCCAAAGCCGAGGAGAAACATCGGAGGCATGTAGAAAGGGAGTATCGGGTCAGCCTAGCCACTAATGCTGGCTCAAGTGAAATGCGAACCCCTAGCGCTTTAACGGAGGGCATCCCCCTGCCATGTCGATCGCCTATAGGCACATCGTACGTGCGGTTCGCGAGGAGGCGAAACGTTTGGTTCTAGGGAAAGCAGGGCCTAATGTTTCGATAAAACTTGGTAGGATTTCACCTATTTTCCAGGTTTCCTTAAGTAGCAACTTATCCGAATTTTAACATTCCTCTTTTTAATGATATAGCAGGGACAAGTTCAAACACTGGGGCTGCAGATGAGGTTGCGGCATCCGGAGATTCTGGGACGGAGGGCCTTCATCTTGAGTTTAATATTGCTCCAACTGCCACTCCTCCCGGTGGATCTCCTGTATCTACAGGTAATGCTAGCATAGTGACAGCCCTTATAAATTTGGGAGATGAGGGCGCAAATTTTGAATCCATTTCCTCTGTGGTCGTGGAAGTCGAAGAAGCTGTCACGACTAGTGATGCTCCAGATACAATCATGGTTCCCCCATCGTCGGTTCTCATGAAATCCGCAGGTACCTTCCATGCTATTACTTTCAAATTCTTATTTCTGTTGTACATATTTGCTAACGTTTTCTTTATTTCTGGTATAGGCACGGCTAACCCTGACAATCTACTGATTGAAGAACCCCCGTCAGCTAGCACCATGACCGTTATCGATCTACCTATCTCCTTTGCAATTTCCCGAGCCTTCTCATGCTTAGCGTCGGAAGGTAATTTTTCCTTCAATTTTCTTTTTTCTTCCTTCAGCATTGATATTACTCCTTATATTAATTGCTTGACGTATATTATTGCAATCTTACAGGAGTGCTTTTCAACCATCTGTGCGAAGTGTTAACTTTGCACTTTGCCCTCCAATTGGGACATGTCCCTCCTTCTGGCGTTGGTTAGATTTCTGATCTCAACTTTCTATAAGTAATCCTTCCCTAATAAGAATTTTCCTGTACCAACTACAGTCTTACGGTTCGAAGGTGAAAACGAGGAAATGGCTGAGCCCTCTATGCTCCAAGATTTGCCGCTTCCAACTATTGGTAGGTTAGATCTTATTAATTTTTTTATTTAAACAGTGATCTGACCCATCTTTATCTATAGCATCTCCGCTGGTTTCAATTCCCGTTGAATCCCGTATAGCTATGCCCGCAGGACCCTTCACTAAACGTCAATTTTCCAGAAGTGCGAAAAATAGAAGGCGTATGCTGAGCGAATTTATTGAAGACCTTAATGTCGAGGCTCTCACTTCTACTAGGGACTTGCTGACGAAGTCAACCCTATGCTGGCGACTCTTGTGACTTTCCATAACGAAGACTTCGTCAGCATCTGGGTTGATTATTGTAAGCAAATCGAGGCTTGCCTCCATGAGATAAAGAGCAAGCATCTCACGCCTGAGGCCTTATCCTCAAAGGCTCAATTGACCGCACGAATCGAAAAATGTGCTGCTCTCATTCAATACTACAAGCAAAAGCTGGTCCTGAAGCAGAAGGAGTATGAAATGGCTTTTAAAGAGTCAAGACAATTGCGTGCTCTGGTAGAAGCTAATGTTGCGCGGTTCCAGGTCATCTTTGAAAACCTTCAATGGTGCATTTTCAAAGGAATGGTGCTGAAGCAGGACCTTGATTTTACAGAGCGAGGAATGCGGGGATATGAAGTTACTAAACAGGAGATTTCTGAGAAGTTTACTTCTTGCTTGCAACAACGAGTTCAAATTGAAGCGCTGCTGGCTGCAATAGTGGAACGCGAGAATGAGCTCCGACAGGAGAATGAGCGGGTCACCGTTTTACTAAAAACCCCATCCTCTTAGAGATCACAATTGTATCTTTTTTCTTTATAAATTGTATCTTACAAACACTTTGATTCATGAATAAAAAATAAATATATTTTTGTATTCGCATGCACCTTTCTGTTTCTTGATGTCTTGATCCGGCGCGAAATAGTTTAATGTACTCATTTCAGAGTTTATAATTTATTCACTCATTTCGGAGTCTCTAGTTTATTCACTCATTTCGGAATTTCTAGTTTATGTACTCATTTCAGAGCTTCTAGTTTATTCACTCATATCGGAGTTTCTAGTTTATGCACTCATTTCAGAGTTATCAATCATCAGCTCCAGCGATATGGCCAGTTTAGAGGGTTCATTTTCATATTATACTTCCGAAGACGTTGGAACACTATTTTTAAATGTTCTCAATATTCCTCGTAAGATTTGCTCTTCACCATAAGGTCGTCGATGTAGCATTCGACAATCTCGTGTATGAGGTCATCGAAAATCTTTGTCATGGCCTTCTGGTAGGTAGCACCGGCGTTTTTCAAACCGAAAGGCATCATCTTATAGCAGAATATGTCCAATGGGGTCCGGAAGGTGGTATGCTTCTGGTCTTCAGGATCCATTTTTATTTGATTGTATCCTAAGGATCCATCCATGAAGGAGAAGACTTCATGAGCGGACGTGTTATCAATCATCAGCTCGGTGACGGGCACTGGGAAGTTGTCAGTCAGGAAAACTTTGTTGAGGTCCCGAAAGTCCACGCAGATGCGAACCGTCCTATTTTTCTTCATCACTAGAACGATGTTAGCGATCCAGTCAGGATATCGAACCTCTTAGATGAAGCTGGAGTCGATTAGTTTCTTGACTTCAGCGTTGATACTCATCTCAAATTCAAACCGCATCTTTCTTGGTGCCTGTTTGATTGGCTTTATGCCCGGCGATATGGCCAATTTATGCACCGCTATTTTTGGATCTAGACCTGGCATTTCAGAATAGTTCCATGCAAAGCAGTATTTATACTGCATGAGCACGTCTTTTAAAGTGGCTACCTATTTTTCAGATAGTAGCTCACTGACGAACGTCGGCCTCGGATCATTTTCTGTCCCTAAGTCAATTTTTCTTAAGTTGTCCGCCGTGGTGTGTATCCCATCCTCCAGCTCTTTTGGCGCTGGTGGAAACTCTGAGATCACCTCGTTCTCATCTTCAATAGCAAAGCACCTGAAGAGATCACGCATACTCTCATACCCTCTCTCTTTTGAGAGTGTTATCATATAGCAGGGACGAGTACGCTTCCCTTTTTGCAGTTGAGCCGGTCTTAACATGACGGTGTAGGTCTTTTTTGGCTCGTGTTTTCGCGGCGAGCTTATCTTCCAGCTGTCAGATAAAGAGAATCTGCCTTATTGATACTGGTCTTCCACCCAATCTTTGAAGGTGAAGCAGTCTTCAAGGGGGTGACCTATTGCTCGGTGATAGGAGAAATAATCCGAATGATTGACCTTGTTTATTTGTTTGGGGTGCCGGGACTTTGGAAGCGTCATTATTTGGTGCTTCATGACAAGGTTGAATATTTTCCCTATCTTGTTTTGAGGGAAAGAGTATTCCCGACCCCTCTTCTTTATAAAGGACGGGCTCCAATCGAGCTTTTCTTGATTGAACGATGTCTTGGACCTGCTTTGTTGTTTTCGAATGTTGCTTGCATTCTTTACCATATTCTTACCTCCATTTCGGGATTTTCCCCTTTTGCGAGAACACATAGCGGGCTGGGGATTAAGAGCGTTACGGTCTACTTTCTCTGCAGATTGCTGACTGAGACGATGCGTCTTGGCTCTTTCATATATGGCTATTTCACGGCTATAATTGTCTCGGCTCGTTTGACAAGCTTCTTTTATTAGCTTGTCGATTTGTTCTTCGAGCGATTGACATAACGTTTTCAAAGCGAGATCTCGCTCCGATTTGATGTCACGGCTATCTAGAAGGACATTTTCTTCTTCACTCAAGTTCTTTATGACGTAGCAACTATAAACTTTCTCCCATTTCTTGGACCGAACATATCCGAGTCCAATTGTTTCTGTCTTCCCGTTGGGCTTCTTTCACTGAGTCCTGGGAATATCCTAAATTTTTTTGTAGAATTGGGCTTTTCCAACAGTTTGTTCGAGAGGTATTCAATCCCTCCACGTAATATCTTTGCAGATCGATGGGTTGAAGCATGTCGAGTGCAAAATCGGCACCATGCCAAATTTCTTTTTCTATTTTGGTCTCCATGGATTTGTAAAAGAGGATTGTCTTTTCACCCCTTCATCTTGGAGGTACGTAGAAAGTTTGCAGTTCTTGTACGTTGTATGCATTGAGCGCATCAAGTTTCATGTAGTGTCGAGACGGAGCCATTGTAACTTGTAGACTTTGATCCATTTCGACAAGAGTTTTATTGATGGGAGAATGGAGAATACTGCATTAGTTTCATTCTCGGAATCGCTGCCAAAGACCAGGTTCGGGGTGGATGCTCCGGGCTTTTTTTTTGGGTTGCCCCGAGTAGACTATTTCTTCGTCTTCCTCGGTATCGCTCCTAAAGATCGAGATAGTGGCGATAGATTTTTGTTTACTCTCCGACCTGTGGTACCTTTAAGTATCCTCAAAGTATGGTAGAAAGTACTTTGCGTCTTCGTATTTCCAGACTTCGTTTACGGAGAACGGATTTATCTCTCCCGTGACGGTGTACTCTGAGCCGTCCTTGAAATACCTCCTACACTGATATTGTGTAGAAGGGATGATATTATACTCGTGTAACCAAGGCCTACCGAGTAGGGCGTTGTAGCAAATCTTGGCGTCAATGACATGAAATTTGATGTCTGTGACGCGTAGCCCGAAGCGTAGCGTACGGTTACGCAGCTGAATAATCTCGCATTTCTTCTTCTCCTCATCTTTTTTCGAGGTGGAGTCTTCGAAGAGAGGGTTGAGGGGCGTTTCATTCTCGGAATCGCTCCCGAACGTGAGAACTGGAGGGTTTTCTCCTTCTGAACTGGTACCAACCATATGATAGTTACCAGTCGTTTTTTCATGCACGTTCGTCTCGTTGTTCTTATGTTGACGAGCGTGAGCTTCACGTTTCCTCTTCTTGAAGTGTTTTCGATGGGCAACATATCCTTACCACCACTTTTTGAAGGCACCGCACTCCTCGATAGGATGGGCGACCCTGCGATGATATAGGCAGTATTTTAGATGTTAATCTCCTCCGTCGAAGTATGGAACTCCAGGAGTGTACTTCTTGAGATGTGGCAGTTTCATCCCCATTGAGAGGGCTTTGGCGAACCGCTTCTCAGTTTTGATTCTGCTCTTATTTGTTGCAGGTGTGTTTTGGTTTGGTCGAAGCGCTTTACAATTCGTTCTCAGTGCGGCTTCTTTATTCAGATGCTGTCGCTTAACCTTTTCATATATGGTTGTTCCACGTTCTCGGTCGTCTTTACTTTTTTGAAAGCCTTCGTTTAAAAGTCTCTCAATCGGATCATCTTCTGGCAGTCTCGGGAATTTTGCGCCGATTCTGCCCCCAGTTCCTCCATGTCATTTTTTGACGCTAAGAGAGCCTCTTCACCATATAATGAAGAATGGGAGACCATGTGGTAACTTGCTACATAGTCTTCCATTTCTTCTGATGAGTCATTTCTCTCTTCATTGTTACTGTCTTCGTCCTCAAGAATATGCTTTAGGAATTCTTTGAGCGTAACTGGTGTCTGCACCTTCTAGTTATATTCTTCCAGCGCGTCTATGTATTTATGAAGCTCTGTGCGCTTGTCATCATACTCGGCAGCCTGCACGGTTTTCTTGTTCTTCTTATTTTTCTTAGAAGACTTTGAAAGCTTGACTTAGGGGGCTTTCCCCTTATCAACAATTTTCGGTGCGGGGCGTGGTTTCAACATCCCTTTAATAATTTCAGGTTCAAGTGGGCTTTTCCACCTGATTGATGGACATGCTTGTAAATCGCTTAGCATTCTTTTAGTTTTTGCTGAAATAATTATTTCCCATGGAGCTTCCTCTACAAGCGAGCACAATGCCCCCTGTGCGTCCACCTTTTTGGGAGCATGTTTCTAGGGCAGGTTTACCCTCCAGTTATCAGACAGCGCGAACTTTCCTGCTGGTACCGGTCTTCAACCCAATTTTTGAAGATGTAGCAATTCTCAATTGGATGACTCACTATTCTGTGATAGGAGCAGTAATTGGGGTTGTTGACGTCGCGGGTGTGGCAATGTGATGGGGTTATTACATATTGCCTGTTCAAACAGTCTTCTCGTATTGTCGTGAGGGAACGAGTAAGCACATCCTAGCCTTTCTTCCAAGGATGGGCGCAGACGCACGTTGTTTTGGAGAGCAGCCGGTTTTAGGCCACTCGGTTGTTATTGCGTATTGCCAATGAAGGCCGCTTTCCCTTTACCCTTGTTATTTCGAGGGTCCTTATTTGAGGAGGAAGGCCCATGGCCCATCTGATCCATTTAGGCCAACTTGTCTATCAGCGTCTGGAAGGTGGTGGGTTTGAAGAATGTCATGAATTGGGACACAGTCGATTAAGGATCGAGGATCCCGATGAACATGCCAATGGCTGGAGACTCTTTAATGCGCTGTTCACACTTAGACCATAGGTTCCGCCACTAGATCGCGTATTGGACACAAGTTTCTCTCGGTTTTACCCTAGCAATGATCAGGGCTGTGATCAGAATGCGTTCACATGCACTGGCAAACCGTTGCGTGAACAGCAGTTCCATTTCAGAGAAGGTTTTCACGAAGTCATTTGGGAGCTCCGAGTACCATTCAAACGTTGTCTCTGACAAGCTTCCGACAAATTGGCAAAGCAACAGTTTGTCGCCGCCTCCAGTATTGCTGCATAGTGCTCTGAATTGTGTGACATGCTGGTGAGGATTGCCCGTTCCTTTGTAGACATGGAACTTGGGGATTGTATATCCCGACGGGTACTTGATTTGGTTATACTAGGACAAATATGGTTCCTCGGTTCTGACGAGTTGGCTGGCGGCTTCACTGGCCTGGTGAGCTCTTATTTGCTGAGCGATGTAATCATCCAGGGCCGCCTTGAAGATGGTTTCTTCCTTAGCCATTGATAAGGCCGGAGGAGGGTTTGATATTTCCCCTCTATCATCCTCGATAACTATTGGCAGATTTTTGGCTGGGGGTTCTGGTTGTATCATCATTCCTACCATGTCTTGGAATAGAAGAGCCATGTGCTTGATGTTAGCAGTTTTCTCTGCACCTCCCTTATCTTTTCTTTCCAGCACTTGTCGCAATAACTCTGTATCGGTCTCTTGCTCTTGGAGCTGTTCAGCCTCTTTATCCGGACTTTCTTTTCGTTCGGTGAGCGCTGTCATTTTGGCCAGCATTTCTTGGAGCTTTTGTTGTTTCTCCTGAGCCTTTGTCAACGACCGAGTTTGAGGTTGGTGACTCACCGAGGCATGGCTCTCTTCTTTCCATGAGGCTATGTAGACCGTATGTACGATAATGTCCCTATACTTGGGGCGTTTAGATCCATCGCCTTTAGAATTTGCTGCGGGTGGTAGGAAATATTTTTGGCCTCGTTCTTTTATGCGAAGTCGGAGTTGAAGGAGCCATTGTGACAGGCACCTGTTTATGAATGGCCTCCCGTTGTATAGTGGAGGAGCGGTCTTTTCTTGTCGTCCATTAGATCTTTTAGGTCAATGAGAGTAATTTTTGTTAGGCACAGAGTCTTGGACTTTTCGCCAGACCCTATGTATTTGTGAAGAGAGACGTTGGCGAGGCTGCTCTGGCTGTCGCCGCACAGGGGTCTCTACTGGTGGAGGTGATTTCTTCAGCACCGTTGTCGGAGAGTTCTTGCGGACTCTCCTGAGCAGATCAAAGCTGTTCTCAGTTAGAACAACAACGCTAATATCCACCATAGGAGCTGGTGGGGTGAGCCCAGAGGGAGAGTTGCCCGTGGCGACGTCGAGCATACCTTGGAATGGGAATTGCCTCGGTTTTAGAGGCGTCTTCATTATTCCCCCTACGTTTCTCAGGAGTTTCGGTTGGTGTCAGCCTATTGAAGACCAATGTCCTTGTAGGAGTTGGAGCAGGGTTGGCCAATCTTTCGAAGACCGACCGTCTTGGAAAGGAAGCACTTTTATCGGTCTCACCTGCAGCAAGAGTATGGAGAGTTAGCCGTTTTAGGGTAGCTCCCTCTAGTATCACAGGCTTCTTTGTGGGCCTACTCGAGTTCTTCCTCAGCCTGTTGATGACTGAGGCTTTAGGGTTTGACGACTTGCTGATAGGATCCGTCGTGGTTGCCATCCGATCAAAGACCGACTTTCTAGGAGCTTCTCCTTATGGCATTGAGGCGCTAAAGTTCACAGGCGGGAGCATGGTCCCGAAGAACAGTCCGGTAGTGGCTTGTGTGACCTGCCCCACCGACATTGAGAAAATGGAGGCCGCGTTAGGCCCTTATGTTACTCCTCCAGCTAGGGTGGAGGGGGAGTTGTTGTTGCAAGCAGTGCAATGAGAAGCTATTGATTTTTCTACATAGGAGCAAGACACCAAGTTTTAGCACCTCGAACCCAAGGGCAACCGTAGTGAACCGCGATTTTGTTCGCGATCACGAGACACGAAGTGTGGAGTGGAAATAGAAAGAAGTCCCACCGGGCGTGCCAGAATCTGTTTACCACTGAAGACTGGACTGAAACGCGGAGGACATCTAGCCTGAATTTGGGGGCAGATGCTATTTGGACATATCCATCCACTTCTCCAAAAATACCAAGTTGATTTATGGCGCATAATATTGGAGGTTTGGATAGATATGACCGATGTAGCAGACTTTATCAGATCCCCCCTCGTTTGTGAGGTTTTTTTTTTATTTTAGGGACGCTCTTCCCTACAAGCGCAAGCCCCTGCAGTTAATTACGTTATCGCGTTGCGATAACAACTTTCTTCTACTCCAGTAGTTCACTTCGTGTCGTGTGTTATTTTGTTTGTTAAGCTTGCACGTGGATTGTATACGGAGACTAGTTTATGTCGTCGCCCGTACGGCGCAGATTAGTTTAAATCCGTATATATGTTGGGTTTGAACTTAGGTTGTATGTTGTCACGCCCCGTTTCCCGGTGTACGGGTAGAGGGCGCAACTAGGTCCGCTGCGTATTTACTCAGAACTAACACGCTAAGCGTATCTAAGCAATATAAAATAAAATATACACAAGAGACAAGATGTAAATGAACATCAACTTTATTTATTAACATTCTTTTTACAATACAACTGAAATGAAAATACATGTACTGAAAGCAATGCCTAAACAATAGCATAACAAAAATGAAAATGAAATGTACAAGTAAACTAGAGCTCCGGATCAAAAGCTAGCTGATCCAAATCCTCGCTGGTGGGCTCTGTCTCCAGAAAGTCCGATTCACCTGACAATATTCCAAAGAAAGAAGAAAATGAATGTCGTCAGTGAACAATCGCTCGGTAAGTCCCAAAGTAAGAAGAGACAGAATAGACAGAAGGAGAATGTAATTTTTAAAGTTGTATTATATTGTTAACGCTGTTGTTTGTAGCTTGGTACAGAAAATGCCAGTGTATACGAGAGGAGTCCCACTATCCCGGAGACTAAGGTATACGGAATACAAGGAACCGTTCAGCCATGGTACAACAACAATGGAGATTCAGGTTAGGTGTCTTATGGTTACAATCTCGTGCCACTTTTAACACCTTCTGTACCAATCTACCCCTTATAAACCCTGCGATGTATTGATTGTATTATTTGTATTGTTTTGTCTTGTATTATAAATTTTATATGGATGACTTGCCGAAACCATGATATCAGTAAATAGAATGGATATAAATGGAGAGTCATGTAGACGGAGTATATTCATGGTTCGGTTCAGTCGAGTTATATATTGAAATAGATTGTACAGACGGATTCATATTGTATTGTAGTTTGTAATTGAATCGCAATCAAGTCAGATTAATTAGATTGAGACTCGGTCTGAGTCAGACACTTTTAAAAGAAATTGAAGTCTTGAATTGTTTTGATGTTATCGGTAACTGCTGCACATGGACGACAGGATTTGTGTCTTTTTTCAAGACAATTACCGTATTGATAACACCGTTTGTTAGATTGTATACCTTAAATAGGCAAGCACCCATATCTCCGTCTCCCTGAGGCTTAAGAGACTGGTCCCGCTTAAACTTATGTTTATTAGGGTCCTTATTGTAATTTAGTATAACTTGAGGGGATTTTATGTAAAAATAGTTTTGGCATTGTTAGTTATATGTATGCTCTAGAGGCCATTACTGTACATTGGATGTATATTGTAATGGATGCTGGGAGATATATAGGTAGGACTTTCTTGCTCGACATGATAGTACGCTATCTGGTTGCTCTTTATCTTAACATGTATACTTTCTGTCTCTCTGATTACATGTTGATAAAGCCCTTAGGATGTGTACTCGACTTCCAGGACTATGATGTAGATCATACTAGTGGGGCCTGGGTAGTCCATGAGTACATCCTTCAATGTTCCTAGTAGTGGGAATATCGAGACGGGGCATCGATATTCCAGAGTAGACTAGCGCATATCTTCTCGACCCATGTGATGGGCAATGGATGATCCCATATCCATTGGTGTTTGACATCAGAGATGGTATGCGGGTGCTCAGTGGAGACTGGGTACACTGAACAGACTCGCCGAGAACTCCCAGATGGTATTATACCTCACGTCAGATGGCAGTTCTCTGGTGACACTGGTACAGCTTAGTCTGTTGACCCGAGATCGTCATAGAGTCTTGTGTGTCTCCCACTGTGCTTTGATTTCCACCCTACCACGGCTCTACTGAGTCGTGCAAACAGGTGGTTTTTGGGTACAGTCCCGATTCACATAGAGGCAATGAGCGATAGGAGGGGATTCGTTTCTCCCGGTATTGGGGGTTGATGTTGCGCTATGCTCGACTGGCCATAACAGGAAATCCTTGGCCAGGGTTGCAGTGATATACTGGTAAGAGTTATCAGTAGTTTCATGATTGTTATGGACCTCACGTCAGCATGACTTATCAAGCTATTGGGGTCTGACGTTTACCACCCCTAGGTGAGATATGCGACATATCAGACGAACATACCGGACTGTACGGTAAGTGTTACTGGTTGGATTCACAGGAGTGTGAGTGGGCTTGCTCGTCGATCTTCTGATCGCTCAATACCCGGGTGGCCGTTACGTTTAGCAGACCGCTTGCGGCTTGTGGATGCTTGATATGATCATCATCTGCTGCCGGCGTATTGACAAGTCTTTAGAGTCATACACAGAGGTTTCCTGGCTCAAGCGAAGCGAAATAGGAGCGCATATGAGATATGTGCGGGACCGAGAATAATGCGTGTATGTGATACCGTATTCTAATCTCATGATGAATGTATCGAATGGTTGTATGCGATATAACCTAGTTATCGAATCGAGGATTGATTCGATAAGCCGATACATTGGATATTAGTCGGTTATATACGATATGACCGGATCGTTAAATCAAGTATTGATTTAATGATTTAATGCATAATTATATATTTGATATATTACTTTGCATTAACTAGTATTGGTTCACTTTAAATGGATTTTCTCACTTGATGTACACAAGTTGTATATGTGATATACTTTTTTGCATAAGATTGTATCATGTTTGATGATACATGCTAACTTGGTTAAGTGTATGATTAAACCATGGTTATATAATGGTTAGGGTTTTGATTTTATTAACTATTTATTTATTTATTCTTCATTTGGAAAGAAAATGAAATGGTGGCTTGATTTGTCTTTTCTTTGAAACTTCATGAAGGTTTGAAAGCTTGACCATTTTGTTTCTTTCCTTTAACCCTAACCATTCAACTAACCCTAGTTCATTCTCTACACTTAACCAAGGTTGGATTATGATAAGAATGAGTTGGATTTTCCTTTTTGAGAATAATCCTTTTTATTCTATCATATTCTTTCTTCTTCTTCTTCAACATGAAGAAAGCTTGCCTCCATCAATGGCAACTTGAGAAAAAGAGTGAGAAATCCAATTCTAAAGTGAACCCACTTCCTATTTCTTCATCCTCTACCACTTGCCAAGTAGTATAGGGTGTTTTCTTCACAAGTTTCATGGCTTGGTGAAGTTGGAGCTTGATCTTGTGTTGCCTCGACGTAGATCATTTTCGGTATCGAAGTCGACAACCTAGCCCGATCATTTCTTCGATGAAAACACCGCGAGAGTCTAAGATCCGATTTGTACATCGGAGGGACGTCTACGTGGAGCTAAGGAAGTGGAGGACCGGATCTATAAAGGTTGTAGCCCCTTCCCTTTTAGTTAAAGTGGTTAACTTGCATTGCATCGCCTATACATCTAGTTAACGATCCGTATTAGGGTTTGTAGGCACTTGGAAAAATTTGAATTGGCCATGTTTGATCACTTGTGAGACCTCATTAGTGTGCCTAGGAACCCTACAGGTATAATTTCAAAATACACCTCAAGTATTTGATTATTGTTTTTAGGGTTTTCATAGATGTATATTTTATAAATGTGAAATTTCTAATGAATAGAACCTGGTTTCATAGTATATGGTATTTTCTTGAAATAATGTACGTGTGTTGTATTTGGATGGTATTTTCATATAATAGTGATTCCTTTTTAGAAAACATGGAATATTTATATAATTAAAATAGATATTTTGATAATATATATATATATATATATTTAATGAAAATAATTTATTTATTTTCTTATAGAAATCTCATTTTCTAAATAAAAATGCATAAAAATTCCATCGAGATCGAATGCTCCTTACGGAGGTCTGCATCTCGCTCTACTAAGCCCGAGGATGTGTGATAATCCGCACCATCCCGAACGGGGTCCCCAAAATGGGTTGTAGAGGTGTAATTGCATGGAATTTGTTAATACAACTTTGTAAAGAAAACAGTTTTGTAAGTTTAGGGTATTTATTTGTAAAGTCGTATTTTCCCGTATTTTATGTTCCTAAAACTTTATCATGCTATGATAGAGATGTGTGTTGTGATGAGGTAGGTCATTACCTCATGAACTATCTATAGGTATAGCAAGGAAACAAAGTTATAATGTCGAAATGAATAGTTTGTGGTATTTTTATGTAAAAATGCGATAAATGTCAAAAATATGATTATTTTGATGTGAAATTTATTTTATTGAGTTTTTTAATATTTATTAATCAACATATAAGAATATGGTTTTATCTCGTTAAAGAAAAGTGTAGTTTTTAAACAAAACCAAATCGGAAATCGGACTAACTCCGCTTCCGTCGGGTTTTAGAAATGGATCTTTTTAAAGAAAAAGATGAGAGGGGGAGATGATACTTACTGGCTTGTTGGACTAGAGGAGAGAGTGGGGGTCCTAAAGAAGGTTTCGGGGCGTCGATTCATCGCCGGAATCTCCTCGGATGTTCGTCGGAGTTTTGCCCTTCACTAACTCCACTTGTACACTAAAAGACTTGGGATTTTTGTATAGTTTTTGTAAGAGAATTCTGAGTGAGAGGGGTGTAGAATGGAGTGGGTATTTATAGGACAATTTAGGGTTTAGGGATGATGAATAATGCATTAAAATAGAATTTGAAAGGTTTTAATATTCTCTGTAAATGTGCATAGTAAATAAGCAATACTGGAGTTAAGGGGGGAGTCCAAGAGTCTATGCTTCGAAAAAAATTTTGCACTTGGCCTCAACCAGACCGGCAGTGCCGGACCGTGGCGAGATCTCGCCGGTCCAAACATTGAGATGGGGGCTTGGATTGGGGCCACGTGTCGCTGTCGGTCTAAATACTAATTTGCACCTGTTTGTTTTAAGTGTGACTCATCAGTTTACGTGCAGTGCACGTGAAAATTCTTAGACTTCTAAAAGATTAAAAGAAAATAAAACAAAAGGATAATGTGGCTGATGGGATTCGAACTCTGGTGCTTTGTAACAGTAGTGCAAGGCTTTACTAGTGAGCTATAAGCTTTTTCTTGCTGTTCAAAAGCAAAACAAATTCTTATAGCATTCACAGAATTTGCAAGTACCCCAATTGTACATTAACTTTAAATGAATTTTCTGTACATAGAAATTAGAGTTGTTATATATGTATTCCATCAGTTCAAAAATATTTTGTTTTGTTTAAGGACTGGTAATCTAGTTTGAGATTAAGACCGATTTAAATATATGAGCATTTGTGTCACGTCCCGCTTCCCAAAATACGGAATACGAGGGGTAGACAATGCCAGCCATGCTCCTACGGTCAAGGAAAGTCCTGCCGTAGTCACACTTCGGCTTCTAGTTTTTCATGGTAAACAGTAAATGATGCGCAGGTAATGAGAAATGCAGTAACTGAAAGAAATAATAATATAAACTGACCTGAAGTGGAACAAACGAATGTAACTTAGAATGGCAAGTCAAGAAGTCTGTGATGCACGTCTAGTTCTGGTCCAGTCTAAATCTTCTCCTCACACTGAGCATGCATACTCAGGTCGTCAGAGCGACACAATAGCAATATAATATATATAAAATCAAGTGACAGTTCTAACAGTGGTAATAGATATGAATAACAGTAAATCAATGACAGCATGAATATGAATGTACAGTAATTAATGCAGCGGAGCAGTAAAGCAGTAGAACGATATGCCACGTATGTCAACACAGTATATAAGGTATATAAATGCCCGTATCCCTATCAGTCTCTAAGTCTCACTGTACATGTCACTAAGCCTATAGTCAGTCCAAGTGTGAGAGTCAACCACTCGCGAGTGTCCTCCACCCAAGGGTAGAACCCAAGGGCAAGGGACCACGGGCCCAATATGTAACATGTATATCACGGTGTATATCACATACCCTGTAAATCTCCATATAACTCCCTAAATATATAAGCTGGCATGGGACTCCCGAGATTCTGTTGAACTCATACTTAAACTACCCCACACCCCGTGGTCTATATCAAATGCTAACCATAACCCTAAATACTAATCGATCCGTGACAAGTCTGCGCGAGAATTGGAGGCAGGACCTCCATCAAGCACGTCCCGACTAATACCTAAGATAAATGGCAGTGTCTGGTGCCTTATCTGTGACACCCGTGCAAGCGCTTCCATAAGTGTCCCATACCACTTATAGTCACACGTACACGCATCCCACAGACGTCGACAATGCAATAGAATAATAGGGTCACTGATTGTGTACAAGTACGTATCACTTTCACTTAATCACGGATACACGAACACTGACGTAGTTGCCACAATCATCACTAAAATCTAACACTGGGTAAATGCACGATATCACTAGGTTATCACTACAATGATATGAGTATGATATGATACGTAAACAGTCTATGAAGCACGATTAAGGTGTCACAAAAACAGTATTCTATCACTTGCACAATTTATCATGAGTCATATGTTTACAGTTTAATGAAACAATGAACGGGGAATAAACAGTATGTTCAGTTATCTAACCATTGAATTTAGTTTCATGCCAATCGGGTTCCAGGATCATTAATTATAACCATTTCATTTTAAACGCTCGCGGCTGGAAATCCGGTTTCAGAATCAGAAGTCCGTTTCGCAACGCATTTTAATCCCAGTTGGGATCAGATTTTAGCGACACTACAGTTGGATGAAACCTAGAGTTTTCAATAAGGTTTTCAACGCAATAGACAGATCTTCAATCGCGTCTGTACGTCAGGAGATATACACTATTCAATACCAATATGTCAGTTCTGATTCTGCTGGGACTGTTATGCGTCCCGATCTTTTAAATTGCAGATTAAATAGTAAATGATGACGAAACAGCATGAAACTACTTGTGTTGTCTAGTTAACAGGTTTACCTATAATAAACAGCGGAGTTCTGCAACTTACAAGTTAAGGAAATCCTGTGGTACCCATTACGGAACAGCAAGCAGCAACTGAAGTTGCTCTGGACTGCAGTCCAGAGTCGCATTCCGATCCAAATATTGACACCGTTTAATTACAGAAACCATTATAAACTTGCACAGGGTTAAATCTCGTCGAGTCGGCTTCGATTTGAGCCCTTGAACGCATCATTCTAGTATGTATATGATTTATGGTGAATTTAACGGTTTTCAGGTACAAGAGAATTCCAGTTTTACGGTTAAACTTGAGGGTAGTTGTTTTAGTCGTTAACGGTCATATTTTCCAGCGAAACTTGCACAAAGCATTCGTCACAGCAAGGGCCAAAGTAATTAATCCAGTTCCGTCAATTTAGAAAAATATTTCCTTTGGGAACACGCGTCGAGCAGGTTATGGCACACAATTAGTTTAAACTGTAACTTATAATCTATGTACTTAGCGATTGTAACTTAGGTAAAATAGCATGTAAGCAAGTAAAATAATTGTCTGGAGATGTCCTGGGGGTGTACGGTGACGGTGACGTCACGAACGCGCGACACACGCGCGGCACGGCAACTTGATTTGGCTCGAACTCGTGTCTCGGCAGCGGCGGCTTGGTTATTGTGGTCTTGTCGGCGAGGGTGGTGGTCGTTGACGTGGAGTTGCTCGCTGTGGTGGACGGTAGAGCGGGTGTTAGAGAGAGAGAGAGAGTGAGAGAACTGAGAGAGAGAGAGAGTGAGTGAACTGAGAGAGAGAGGGAGGGAGTGAACTGAGAGAGAGAGAGATAATGAGAGAACTGAGTGAGAGAGAACGAGAGAACTGAGAGAGAGAGAGAGAGAGAATGAGAACAGAGAGAGAGAGAGTTGAGAGAGGACACAGAGAGAACGAGGGAGAGGGAGAGAGAAACAGGGGAGAGATAGGGTGATGGGTTGCAGGGGAAGAGAGAGTGAGAGGGATGACGACGACGACGACGAGGGGTTCGCCGGTTGTCAGCACAGGGGTGGCCGGGCTCGGGTGCAGGGCGCTCGATAGGGGGTGCTCGGGTATGGGTTGTATGAGGTGATGGTGGTGCTGTTGACGACGAGGAAGGTGTGGTTATGGGGGTCACGGTGATGGGAGGAGGCGGATGAAGAGAGGAGGAGGTCGATGATAGGTGCGTGGGTCGGGGGTGTATCGAGAAGGGAAGGAAAATGAGAACGAGTGAGTAGTGGGTAGAGGAGAGAGGGTAGTGGAGGAAAACGAGCGCATCGTGGGTAACGCTCGCGCGAGCGAGGGCGGAGGAGGCGGCGTGGGCTGCGGCGAAGGAAAGGGTCACGAGCGGGGGAAAGAAAGTAGCCGTTGGAGGTGAAAGAGAGATAAACAGGAGAGGGTCGGGTCGCGTGGAGATGACGACGACGAGGGGTTCGCCAGTTGTCGGCACAGGGGTGGCCGAGCTCGGGTGCAGGGTTGGTGTGCAGGGCGCTCGACAGGGGGTGCTCGGGTGTGGGTTGTACGAGATGATGGTGGTGCTGTTGATGACGAGGAAGGTGTGGTTATGGGGGTCGCGGTGATGGGAGGAGGCGGATGAAGAGAGGAGGAGGTCGATGATGGGTGCGTGGGTCGGGGGTGTATCGAGAAGGGAAGGAAAATGAGAACGAGGGAGTAGTGGGTAGAGGAGAGAGGGTCGTGGGGGAAAACGCGCGCGTCGTGGGTAACGCTCGCGCGAGCGAGGGCGGAGGAGGCTGCGTGGGCTGCGGCGAAGGAAAGGGTCGCGAGCGGGGGAAAGAAAGTAGCCGTTGGAGGTGAAAGGGAGATAAACTGGAGCGGGTCGGGTCGCGTGAAGCGGGTCGAAGGAAATGGGAGCAGGCCAAGAGCGGGCTGGGCCATCAGACAAAAGAGAAAAAAATGATTTAAATAGAGGAGTGGCTGCTGGGTGAGTGTGTGGGCCGGGCCGAGGAAATTAAAAGGAAAATAACAAAATAAAAAAAGATGAGGGGGGCCGGGCTGAGTTGAAAATGTATGGTTAATATGAGAAGAAAAATAAAGAATGGGCCAGGGTTTAATTCTTTATAATACTAGGTAAGAAAATGGGTAGTGGCTGAGGGAAAGATAGGTTAGAAAAATAGGATGTGGTTTTGGAAATTAAAAGAATTGTGAGGAAAAGAGGGTGAGGGCCAGGCTTGAAGAAAAGCGCTGGGCTATGTTTAATAGGAAGTGAATTTATTAAAAAGGCCTTGGGTTCTATTGAAACAAAAATGGGTTTTAATTTAAAAGGGAAACTAATTTATTATGTAGGGGAAGGGAATGGGGGTGCTGGGCTTGAAATTTGGGCTGTGGGATAAACTAAAATAGGTTGGGAAATTTTAAAATAATTAATAATTATAAATACCAATTATAGGTGAAAGGAAATACAAACATAGGCGTACGAAAAGGGGCTGGGTATTACATCATACCACCCTTACAAAAATTTCGTCCTCGAAATTTAAAAGAACAACTAGTTATAAATAATAAGCGAAGAATTATCATATCGAACACTAATACATGCTGATTTACTTTAAAACGGGCAGAAAAAGTTTTGAGGGTTCATACATATATATAAGAACCACATACAAAAGATAGGCTTACAAGGTATAATGCAGGAAAACTATAAGGGCAAGTACAAATATACGAGAATATAGGTAACAATAACGAATAATAATCAAAGTGTGTTTGATAAAAATCGAAACCCAAATATGTGCACATCTAAGTTTAACAAAAATAAGCAGAAAAATAAGTATAAGACACAATCATATATAATAGTATACATAGGCACAACACCCGAAAATATAGTAACAACAATGAGGTAGTGAAAGCTTAGACGGTAGGTTAAAACATTTTAGGATAACGTATCGAAAAATAGGTTTAAAATGATTTAGAAAACTTGTATAGTGAATTTAAGAAACATGGAACAAAATTTGCGCGGTGTAAGGGTGCGCTACTGAAAACTGAAAATAATAGTAGTGTGCTTCCAATACATAAAACTAATTAGTCAATAACACGTACTCTTCGATAAATACAATCTACCGAAAACCAAATCTCGAATAATAAAGTCCCTATATATATATATAGGATAATGGGAAGAGTACTAATAGGTATAGGGCTAACTAATGTAATGATTACAAGGAAGTGTGGATCATTCAAATGTTGAAGTATGGTGGCTATAGGCTGAAGGTCAAGGAGATTGGAATCGAGTCAGCACAGGGAGTAGGGGTGAGCAACAAGTGACTTCAAGGTGAAGGTATGGGAAGGACAACGGTCGGTACAGCCTATGAATCAAGATTTGAAGGGTTAACGAACTCGGTAATTCATAAGAAAGGTCCTCCTCCCAGAAGGATCTCAAACAGGGTACAGACGAAGGATGAATGGTGGCTCATTCCAAGGATCAGGGTGCGGTACTTTCTAGTCGAATCGAGGGTGAAAACTATACAATGAGTAGGATAGACAGTCAGGGAACTCAGCAGAAAAATAAATGGATATGGGCAATAAACAAGTATCAAGCGAACCAATAATCAAAAGGTTTACGAATTCAGAAGATTTATTTCATTCAAGAAAATTTGAAACAAGGCATTCCCAAAGGCAAAAAGTGGCCCTAAACTATACACATTTTATTTAGCCAGAAAGACAACATCAAAAGGAATTCTGTCAATCGCGGTTGTGGAGATTCAGTAGGTTGCGGTAGGCTCGCGCACTCAGATAGGGGTGTCCATTTCCATATCGCTTCGCAGGCAATACCACTGGAAGTTCTTCCACAGCAGGGTCTTGATCTTCTGGTCCTTCTTCCTCGGATGGAGCTTCTTCATCGAGGTCCGAATCCATGTGATTCTCTTCTTCTGGATTTTCTTCCACGGGATTTTCCTCAACTGGATTTCCTTCTATCGGGTCTTCATCGGGATCTTCCTCTATCGGGTCTTCCTCTATAGGGTTCTCTTCAGGATCTCCTTCTTCTTCATCGGAATCAGCTATCATGTTAAACTCTGGGGAGGCTACTCCTTCGTCCTCTGAACCGTTGTTTCCGAAGTTGACCTGGGGACCGTTGATCTCATCGTCAGAACTCATCAGTGTGCGGTCTAGGGAAACGTATGACTGTGCATCCTCATCCAGGTGCGGCGCTGCTCCAGGGTGGGCCATAGTTAGAAAAGAGAAGTCATGATTAGACAGTGGAATACATCAAGGAAAAAGCTCACGGTACGAAGTATAGGAAAATATGCGGTTGCAGGAACTGAAAGATATCAGGATAACAATGCTGTGATGATGAATATTATAAATAAGGAGAAAGCAAGAGAATGATACATATATTACGATTCAAGGTTTTATTGCATTCAATCAAAAGTTTAGCGGATACAAGATTTCAAACGGAAAGAAATATTCATAAAAAGATAACAACATTATTACTGAAAGTAGATAACATGAAAAATTCTTCCTCGACTACTATAACGTTGCATTCTCGTCGCGTGAGTTGAATCCTGCGTTAGGTCCGCCTTATCGTCGAAGTTCGAACTACGCGATAGTCCTCACTTGGCAGAAGTGGGGAGTGTGGACGAGTTTCCTCCTTGTAGTTCTTTCCTTTCTGGGCAACCGTTGATGAGATATTCGCTGGATCCACAAATCAGACATTTCCCTTGGGCGCGGCGACAATCCCTCTGAAGATGTCCTGGCCTCTTACAGTATCCACAGCATGGGGTCTTCTGCTGCTTCTGTCGCGGGGAAACAAATTGACGCTTCATCTTCTTCTCCTTTTCTCGTCTAACGGAAATCCCTTTATGATAGGAGACTCCCGCTGGGGTCTGACTCACCTGTCTTCTCAGCCCTTCAGCTAATAAGTCATTTGTTCGCTCCTGGGCTTCCTTCAAACCTTACAGTGCACTCAGAATTTCAATGGTCTAATTCTGGGGAGCGGATATAGACGAAGAGTCGTTGAAGGACATGATCCTGAAACAATAATTTTGCGAATGATATAAGTCACAAGCTAAACGGATCAAAATATAATATGGATAGGACAAAGATTCGAGAATATCAGAGGTGATGAATTTATTACAAGTGGGGAATCAACTGTATGACTTTAAGTCACTTGAATAGAGTACGGTAGTGCAATTGCGACCACGTAACCTTGTCAAGTCACCCGAAACCATAGCGAATGGATAGCTGAACACACGATGTGAATATGGATCAAGGATGACAAGTTTACAACCTAGACCGAGGGATGTCTTAGATTGCCAAACTATACACGGAAAACTGCAATCCCAATCGATGCAAAACCTGGCTTTGATACCAACTAAACCATGTCAAGCCCCGCTTCCCAAAATACGGAATACGAGGGGTAGACAAGGCCAGCCATGCTCCTACGGTCAAGGAAAGTCCTGCCGTAGTCACACTTCGGCTTCTAGTTTTTCATGGTAAACAGTAAATGATGCGCAGGTAATGAGAAATGCAGTAACTGAAAGAAATAATAATATAAACTGACCTGAAGTGGAACAAACGAATGTAACTTGGAATGGCAAGTCAAGAAGTCTGTGATGCACGTCTAGTTCTGGTCCAGTCTAAATCTTCTCCTCACACTGAGCATGCATACTCAGGTCGTCAGAGCGACACAATAGCAATATAATATATATAAAATCAAGTGACAGTTCTAACAGTGGTAATAGATATGAATAACAGTAAATCAATGACAGCATGAATATGAATGTACAGTAATCAATGCAGCGGAGCAGTAAAGCAGCAGAACGATATGCCACGTATGTCAACACAGTATATAAGGTATATAAATGCCCGTATCCCTATCAGTCTCTAAGTCTCACTGTACAGGTCACTAAGCCTATCGTCAGTCCAAGTGTGAGAGTCAACCACTCGCGAGTGTCCTCCACCCAAGGGTAGAACCCAAGGGCAAGGGACCACGGGCCCAACATGTAACATGTATATCACGGTGTATATCACATACCCTGTAAATCTCCATATAACTCCCTAAATATATAAGCCGGCATGGGACTCCCGAGATTCTGTTGAACTCATACTTAAACTACCCCACACCCCGTGGTCTATATCAAACGCTAACCATAACCCTAAATACTAATCGATCCGTGACAAGTCTGCGCGAGAACTGGAGGCAGGACCTCCATCAAGCACGTCCCGACTAATACCTAAGATAAATGGCAGTGTCTGGTGCCTTATCTGTGACACCCGTGCAAGCGCTTCCATAAGTGTCCCATACCATTTATACTCACACGTACACGCATTCTACAGATGTCGACAATGCAATAGAATAATAGGGTCACTGATTGTGTACAAGTACGTATCACTTTCACTTAATCACGGATACACGAACACTGACGTAGTTGCCACAATCATCACTAAAATCTAACACTGGGTAAATGCACGATATCACTAGGTTATCACTACAATGATATGAGTATGATATGATACGTAAACAGTCTATGAAGCACGATTAACGTGTCACAAAAATAGTATTCTATCACTTGCACAATTTATCATGAGTCATATGTTTACAGTTTAATGAAACAATGAACGGGTAATAAACAGTATGTTCAGTTATCTAACCATTGAATTTAGTTTCATGCCAATCGGGTTCCAGGATCATTAATTATAACCATTTCATTTTAAGCGCTCGCGGCTGGAAATCCGGTTTCAGAATCAGAAGTCCGTTTCACAACGCATTTTAATCCCAGTTGGGATCAGATTTTAGCGACACTACAGTTGGATGAAACCTAGGGTTTTCAATAAGGTTTTCAACGCAATAGACGGATCTTCAATCGCGTCTGTACGTCAGGAGATATACACTATTCAATACCAATATGTCAGTTCTGATTCTGCTGGGACTGTTATGCGTCCCGATCTTTTAAATTGCAGATTAAATAGTAAATGATGACGAAACAGCATGAAACTATTTGTGTTGTCTATTTAACAGGTTTACCTATAATAAACAGCAGAGTTCCTCAACTTACAAGTTAAGGAAATCCTGTGGTACCCATTACGGAACAGCAAGCAGCAACTGAAGTTGCTCTGGACTGCAGTCCAGAGTCGCATTCCGATCCAAATATTGACACCGTTTAATTACAGAAACCATTATAAACTTGCACAGGGTTAAATATCGTCGAGTCGGCTTCGATTTGAGCCCTTGAACGCATCATTCTAGTATGTATATGATTTATGGTGAATTTAACGGTTTTCAGGTACAAGAGAATTCCAGTTTTACGATTAAACTTGAGGGTAGTTGTTTTAGTCGTTAACGGTCATATTTTCCAGCGAAACTTGCACAAAGCATTCGTCACAGTAAGGGCCAAAGTAATTAATCCAGTTCCGTCAATTTAGAAAAATATTTCCTTTGGGAACACGCGTCGAGCAGGTTATGGCACACAATTAGTTTAAACTGTAACTTATAATCTATGTACTTAGCGATTGTAACTTAGGTAAAATAGCATGTAAGCAAGTAAAATACTTGCCTGGAGACGTCCCGGGGGTGTACGGTGACGGTGACATCACGAACGCGCGACACACGTGCGGCACGACAACTTGATTTGGCTCGAACTCGTGTCTCGGCAGCGGCGGCTTGGTTATTGTGGTCTTGTCGGCGAGGGTGGTGGTCGTTGACGTGGAGTTGCTCGCTGTGGTGGACGGTAGAGCGGGTGTTAGAGAGAGAGAGAGAGTGAGAGAACTGAGAGAGAGAGAGAGTGTGAGTGAACTGAGAGAGAGAGGGGGTGAGTGAACTGAGAGAGAGAGAGAGAATGAGAGAACTGAGAGAGAGAGAGAGAGAATGAGAACAGAGAGAGAGAGTTGAGAGAGGACACAGAGAGAATGAAGGAGAGGGAGAGAGAAACAGGGGAGAGATAGGGTGATGGGTTGCAGGGGAAGAGAGAGTGAGAGGGACGACGACGACGACGAGGGGTTCGCCGGTTGTCGGCACAGGGGTGGCCGAGCTCGGGTGCAGGGTTGGTGTGCAGGGCGCTCGACAGGGGGTGCTCGGGTGTGGGTTGTACGAGGTGATGGTGGTGCTGTTGACGACGAGGAAGGTGTGGTTATAGGGGTCACGGTGATGGGAGGAGGCGGATGAAGAGAGGAGGAGGTCGATGATGGGTGCGTGGGTCGGGGGTGTATCGAGAAGGGAAGGAAAATGAGAATGAGTGAGTAGTGGGTAGAGGAGAGAGGGTCGTGGGGGAAAACGTGCGCGTCGTTGGTAACGCTCGCGCGAGCGAGGGCGGAGGAGGCGGCGTGGGCTGCGGCGAAGGAAAGGGTCGCGAGCGGGGGAAAAAAAGTAGCCGTTGGAGGTGAAAGGGAGATAAACAGGAACGGGTCGGGTCGCGTGAAGCGGGTCGAAGGAAATGGGAGCAGGCCGAGAGCGGGCTGGGCCATCAGACAAAAGAGAAAAAAAATGATTTAAATAGAGGAGTGGCTGCTGGGTGAGTGTGTGGGCCGGGCCGAGGAAATTAAAAGGAAAATAACAAAATAAAAAAAGATGAGGGGGGCCGGGCTGAGTTGAAAATGTATGGTTAATATGAGAAGAAAAATAAAGAATGGGCTTGGGTTTAATTCTTTATAATACTAGGTAAGAAAATGGGTAGTGGCTGAGGGAAAGATAGGTTAGAAAAATAGGATGTGGTTTTGGAAATTAAAAGAATTGTTAGGAAAAGAGGGTGTGGGCCGGGCTTGAAGAAAAGCGCTGGGCTATGTTTAATAGGAAGTGAATTTATTAAAAAGGGCTTGGGTTCTATTGAAACAAAAATGGGTTTTAATTTAAAAGGGAAACTAATTTATTATGTAGGGGAAGGGAATGGGGGTGCTGGGCTTGAAATTTGGGCTGTGGGATAAACTAAAATAGGTTGGGAAATTTTAAAATAATTAATAATTATAAATACCAATTATAGGTGAAAGGAAATACAAACATAGGCGTACGAAAAGGGGCTGGGTATTACAATTTGGGCTCAATTTATTTTAACTAAGGATACGTTAGTCTTATTTAAGACTAAGATCAACTTAGCAATATTTTAAGGATCGTTAAATTTTAGTTAAGATCCAACAATAGAGCATTTGGGTTCGGCTGCAAGAGAACTTCTGAAGGATTTAGCAAATTTGGGCTCAGTCTTGGGCTTTCTCCTTTTATTTAGAAGTGCTAAGCACTTATTTGCTGCTCTGGCGCTCACGTGTGTATCAAGTGAGGCTTTCAGACATGGGCGCTACCCAATCAGTGCTGGCACTTAATCATTTTGACTAAATTTACAGTGCTCAGCACTTTATACATCGCTCAAGTGTGTTTCACGTGAGGCACTGAGTCTTCTGTTTTGGGCGCTCACGTGGGAAGCACGTGAGGCGCTAAGCGTTTATTTTTTAGGCGTTCATGTGGGAAGCACATGAGGCACCGAGTATTTATTTTTGGGCGTTCATGTGGGAAGCACGTGAGGCTCTGAGCAATTTGTTTAGAGCGCTCACGTGGGAAGCACGTGAGGCGCTGAGCTCCTTTTGCTCGACGCTCATGTAGGAAACACATGCGGCGTTGAACTCCTTTCTTTTTGAGATATAATCTTTGTTAATGACGTTTTGGCCCTTAAGGATCACGAAGATCTCTATTTTGAAGATCTGGGATCGATTTTTTTAGAGAACTAAATTCATCTGTTCTTTTAATAAGAACGATGTTCTTTCATGTAGGGTTAAACCCTTGTTTTTCGAGGTATTAAATTCCTAAAACGTATGTTCTTTTTCTCTCTTTTTCTTTTAATCTAATTCTTTCCCCTAGATTTTGTGTCTAAAGAACAGAATCATCCCGATGAGAATCTAATTCTTTTCCCTTAGAATTCCGCGCACAATTAGTAAACACATCAAATTTTCTAAAACTGAAAATCAAGTGCACTAAAATCCAAAAATTCCAACGTTTTAAGCCAATCCGGGAGTCGAAACGTACTCGAAACTCGCCCGAACTTTCACGGGATTGAAGTACCCAAAATTAACTATCGTTCGGCGGATATGTATGCCCTAGAGGCCTGTATTATATAGGATACTAGGGATATGTATGTCCAAGACAATCTTGCTTAATTATATATTATACTATTTTGGTTTGTCTTTATCTGAACATGTGTATTTGTTTTTCTTGTTGCTCTGTATTGCTTATACATATTGATAAAGACTTGATACAGTAGTATACTATTTTGGTTTGTCTTTATCTTAACATGTGCATATGTTTTACTTGTTATCACATATCGCTGATACATGATGATAAAACCCATAGGATTGGCTTAAAACGTTAGAATTTTTAGGATTTTAGTGCACTTGATTTTCAGTTTTAGAAAATTTTATTTGTTTACTAATTGTACGTGGAATTCTTATGTCGTAGCATTCGTTACTTGCATATGTGCTGTTGTATATGTGTTGTGAACGTCTTCTAATCGCTATATGTATGCCCTAGAGCCCTGTATTGTATAAGATGCTGGGGATATGTATGTACAGGACAATCTTGCTCAGTTATATAGTATACTATTTTGCTTGACTACCAGCGTTATGATGACGATCATACTTGTAGGGGCTGGGTAATCCACAAACACATCCTTAAATGTCCCAGTCATAGGTGTATCGAGACCGAGCATAGATATTCTAGAGTAGACTTGTGTATATGTTTCCAGACCCCGACGAGGGGCAGTGGTTGGTCCTACAGCTATTAATCAGTCATATTTATTGCACATTTGTACGGTCATTTTCCCTATTATTATTAATTACTAAATGGTGTTATTTATAATTTAAGAATATATGTGGGTTTATTTGTAAAAAAAATTTGTCATATGTTTCTTAAAGTATAATTAATATCATTGGGGGTAAATATGCATATCATATTTAAATAAAATATACATGTGATTCTTAACCATTATTATTAAGATGTGCATACCATATCTTATCATATCCATTAAGTGATTTAATTAAAATTGGTTGGAATATTACCTCAAATAAGATAAATTCTACTAATGATTTGATTTGAGATATTGTGTAGGTATTAAAATAACAAATCAGTTCAGGGCTACAAACATAAGTAGGAGATCCACATCAAATCGAGTTAGCAAGCCAAATCTGCCAATTTTAGGAGCAAATTGAAGATTCTCGCAACTGCGGAGAGAAAAAAATATTTTCAAATTATATTCATCAGAAAAATCTCCTAAGATCACGAGAAGAAAGCACAAAAATTCTGGAGACGCGATTCCATCAAAAGGCGGCGGAACCGCGGTGGAATGAGGAATATGGAGGCGGAACCGCGGTCAATTAGTGGTCGTTCGATGTGCAATTTCAGGGGCATGATCGTCTTTTCATATATTTCGAGATAACGTCTAAGGTTTCAAGTTCTAGAGCCTATATAAAGGACCGAGCAGCAATTTATCAATCTATCGACCTATCGAGCAATCTATCGATCTATAAATCGAGCAATCTAGGGTTTTTGGTTCTTTTAGTTTTTTAGAAAATCAAAGTCTGTAATGCAAAATTTTCAATAAAAGATAGTTTTCTTTATTAATTTTGTCGCATTATTTTCTGCATTTATTTTCGGCAATTTTCTTTTTCTTAAGGTTTCTTTATTCTTTTACCTTTCCCGTTTTCCCAAATGAGCGAGTAAAATCTCGCTTGTTAGGATTTGTAGGATAGGGTAGTATTACAGATGAAAAAATCCCTTATCTTCTTCTTATATTTTAATTTTTATAAAGTTTAGCAAATGGAATCTTAACCCTCTTATTCGGGCGTGCTGCCAATTCATATAACGATCCCAAAATTCCTATACTTTCATATCATCTTCTTTTTATAAAAATACTGTATTTATTTGTTTTGGGTATCCCTGTATATTTATTCTTTATTAAATATATTAGTTTATCACTCCTTCTATTTTTCCTATTCTATAATTTTTCAAATCCCAAAACCCAAGCTAAAACAGTTCTATTTGATTTCTTTCTTTCTTTTCCTTAGCCCACTTTCTTTTCAAGCAACATATATTTAATTCTTGTTAAATATGTGCATGAACAACTTTGTAGCATATTGGTTAAGTCCTTGTAATGTTATTGCACAAGTCACATGTTCAAATCTCTATTCTGGCAATTATTTTTATCTATTTTTAAATCCCTTTCATAACCTATAAATGATCTTTCATTTCATCTTTCTTTTAACTCCCAGCATAATTAGGATGGTTATAAATTATAATTAAGTAAAATTATTATGTAGAGTTTCAATTTTCTTTTAATACAAATATCTCTCATCTCTTCTTCATCCCACCTTAGTCATTTTCCTTTTGATCCATTCTTAAATAAAATAAAATATAAAAAAAATCTCTTTTCTCTTGAGCTTGGAGTGGCACCGGTTCCATCAAGTTTCAAAGTCTCGGTTGAGAATTTTATCAAAACGGTGAGCAGGTTATTATACCGACTCATACAACCTATAAGTTCCTTCATCTCTATCCTTTTTCATCTCAAAACAACTTTTTAAAATAAATCGACAAAAAGGAGTCATCTCCGATATAGTTTTCTTTTTAATATTTGTAACGCATGTGATAAGAAAATTAAATCAAACTAACATTCTACACTAATCTTAATCTTATTCATATCATTTAGTTTTTAGTTTAACTAAAATTTCATATGAAACATACATATAACGAATTTTTCATTAAAATACCATGAACTTTAGTGTAACCACTTTTCGGTATTTAATATACCCAAACCCTAGAACCTACATGGGGTAATGACCTACCCCACATGCACACTATGGTTTCATAGCACGGTATTCTAAGCACATGGGTAATTCAAAGTAAAAGCTTTTCATTAAAATACCACACCTTTTCAAAACTGGTTTCTTTTAAATTGATATTTTAAACTTCTTGGCAATTAAGCCTCTACAACCCTTGCTAGGGGACCCGTGAATGGATGGTGTGGATTATTGCACATCCTTGGGATAGTAGAGCGAGATACAGAACTCCTCACGGAGTATTCGGTCTCGAAAGGATATAAAAATGCGTTTTTTAAGAAACGCGGTTTTTCTAAACAAAACTAATTTTTGAAAAAATCATATAAATATTATAAATCTGTATTTTCAATAAAAACAAATTAAGAAACTATATTTTTAAAATAAAAAATTAGAATTTTTAATAAAATACCACCAAATTTCCAAAAGAGCTAGTTTTCATAAAAATACCATAAACTTTTAAAAATCTAAGTTTTATCACCAAAACACCACAACAATTAAAATACATGTTCATGAAAAGCCTAAATATTATAAATCACACTCAAGATTTATTTTTAAACTATATTAAAGTATTTTTCATAAAAAAAAACCTCGAGATATGCAAACAATATCTTAAGGACTCTAAACTAAATAGGTTTATGCGGGATCAATTCTCTTGAGCCCCAGAGAGCCGGAAAAAGTAAGTGCTTGCATATTCAGGTTAGACAACTTAACGGAGTTATCAATGGTTGGAAAAAGACATAAATCATGCCGTCCATGTGCAGCAGTTGCTGATTTTTCCCGAACATAAGATTTTTAACAGTTTAAATCAATTCATATAAAAATGACCTGAACTCGAATCCAAACTCGAATCTAAACTTGAACTCGAACTCAAACACAAACTCGAACTCTAACCCAACTCGAATCTAAACTTGAACTCGAATCCAGTCTCCTCAAACTAACTTGACTCGAACAAAGATTGCAATTTTCATGACTCGCATTTCACTCGATTTCATTCTACACCTTTTGCAATCTATGGTTTCGAACAAGACATGTCATAATCAACTAATAAATTTAATTAAAATTTAACAGTTATAATCTATTATATTCGTGGTGTTGGGGTAGTTTGAGTATGAATCCAACGGAATCTCATGAGTCCCATTAATACAAAATCATGTTGCTGTGGTACCGGACTGAAACGGTACAAAAATCATGTTGCTGTGATACCGAGCTGAAATGGTACAAATCATGTTACTATGGTACCGGGCTGAAACGATACAAATCACGAATGATGGCCCGTGTTTCCAAACCCCTAGATGATAGCCTGTTGGGTTTGGAATACTTCAATAACAATTGAAGTCCCGCTATTTTGGGTCCGTGATTTCTTGCCCCTGGACGATAGCCATAGGTTTGAGATTACTCTTGAGATTGGTTGACATTCACACTTAAACTTACGTTAATTAGATTACCTTGTAGAGAACTATTAAGACACATACCTCATGTTCGCTCACACACAATTATTACCTGTTATGCTATATATGCCATATTCTATTTCATTATGTACTTGTTATGCATCATATATCTTTCTCATCCTTTCTGGGGACTTACCGAGCGCTAGTTCGCTGATGTTCATTCTACCCATCTCTCTGTTTCTTGGAATGTTCGTCAGGTGGTCTAGGGACTAAGGAGGTGGAACAGGAGTACAACCAGTTCACAGCACAGGCCGATCTCTAGTTTCTTTCAGTTTTATCTCAGGAAGCTACATGTTTAGGCTTTTATGTTTATGTTTCTTATTTCAGATATCTTGTATCAGTTTAACCCTTGTAAAGTTAGGGATGTAATTATATAAAGTTGTTAGATTTTATTTTCGATTGTCTATTCTTGTCATTATTATACTGCTTACATTACGCTTAGCGTATTTGTTTTGAAAAATGACCTTCTTAAAATAAATACGTCGCGTGCTTGTCACTTGCCGTTGCTTGCTCTTTTGGAAAGCGGAGCATGACAGGTTTTGTTGGTGGCCCATGCAGGTCAGTTCTGCATGAAGTCGTAAGCAATATGATACAAGAAAAACGAAATCCGACAATTTTTACATCTGTTCCCCTTTCATTTCCTTTGAATCTATCCTAATCCCTCTTTTCTATCCAAGGTGATGGCTTCCTTCGACCCGACCAATATCAACAGCGAGACACCGCCGCCACCTACTGCTACAACTCTCCTCACTGAACAGACATTGGTCCTCGAGGCTATAAAAAGCCTACTTGATGGCCAGCAGACTCAAAGCACGATTTTGCAGGAGCAGACTGCTATCCTTCAATAGAGTTTCACCCGCTCTGACGCAGAAGAACTGGGAGTTAATCAATTTCGAGCATTACACCCGAAAAACTTCTCAGGGAAAGAGAAACAACTTGAAGCCGAGGAATGGGCTCAAAGCATAGAAGATGACCTAGCAGCAGCCCAAGTTCCAGAAGCGGCGTAGGTCAGAATTGTAAAACTCTAACCCACTGATAATGCCAGAGTCTGGTGGAAAGCCGAAGAGAGTCGGATTACCCAGCCTATCGAGTGGAAAACGTTTCGTGAACTTTTTGATGCCAAGTACTTTCCTGAGATTGCTCGTTTTAAGATGGAGCAATGATTTGTCCACTTACAACAAGGATCCATGTGGGACAAGTCGGTAGATGAATACGATGCCGATTTCACTATACTCAGCAGATTCACTGCCCATCTGATTCCTACCATCGAGATCCGCGCCAGACGTTTTCAGCACGGTCTAGACCTTCATATCCAAGCTGCACTAGCAATGAGGGATTATCCGACTCATGAACTTGCTTTGAAGGCAGCCCATCGCTATGAGGCCATTGTCAAAAAGATGGGAAGGCCTCAGTCGACCGAAGCGAAATGTCCAATTAGCCAGATTACTGGAGGATCCTCCATGAGGCCAGAATCTACAATGCTGCCCAGGAGGCCAAAATGATCGCTTTCTAACACTAGATCAAATGTCTGCAATTACTGCAAGAAGTCGGGGCACCTGGCAAAGCATTGTAGACGAGCTAAAGGTCTTTGTCTGATCTGTGGATTGCATATGCATACAATGGAAGCTTGCCCATAGTACAGAACAACCATAGCCCCAGCACCAAGACCAGCTATACAAGCTCCGGCTCCTCATTTAGTTCTTCCTGCACCAACTCGGCATAGACAACCCTTACCACATCAGCAACAAGTGTACCATCGAGCACAAAGAATAGTGATGAGATGCCAGGCTTTCACTATGTCGGCCGTAGAGGCCGAAACTATGGATTAGTAATCACTGGTAAAATTCCTTTCTATCTTTTTCAACTATTTCAGATTCTTTCAGTTTTTTGTCCTTTCTTTCCTCATGCAACTACAATACGATTTTAGTAGTCCATGCCTCCATCTATACGACTGTTTCAACCTAAAACACCCTTACTCTGTCATAATATTCTCCTTATGTAAATTTCGAGGACGAAATTTTTCTAAGGAGGGTAGGATGTAACGACCCCAAAATTCCTATACCTTCATATCATTCTTCTTTTTATAAAAATATTGTATTTATTTGTTTTTGAGTATCCTCATATATTTATTCTCTATTAGATATATTAGTTTATCACTTCTTCTATTTTGCCTATTCTATAATTTTTCAAATCCCAAAACCCAAGTCAAAACAGTTTTATTTGATTTCTTTCTTTTTTTCCTTAGCCCACTTTCTTTTCAAACAACACCATATATTTAATTCTTGTTAAATATGGGCATGAACAACTTTGTAACATATTGGTTAAGTCCTTGTATTATTATTCCATAGGTCATATATTCAAATTTCTATTCTAGCAATTATTTTTATCTATTTTAAAATTCTTTTCATAAGCAACAAATGACCTTTCATTTCATCTTCGTTTTAACTCCCAACATAATTAGGATGGTTATAAATTATAATTAAGTAAAATTATTATATAGAGTTTCAATTTTCTTTTAATACAAATATTTCTCATCTCTTCTTCATCTTACCTTAGCCATTTTCCTTTTGATCCATACTTAAATAAAATAAAATATAAAAAAAAAACTCTTTTCTCTTAAGCTTGGAGAGGCACCGGTTCCATCAAGTTTCAAATTCTCGGTTGATAATTTTATCAAAACGATGAGCCGGTTGTTATACCGACTTATACAACCCGTAAGTCCTTTCATCTCTATCCTTTTCCATTTCAAAACAACTTTTTAAAACAAACCGATAAAAGAGGAGTTATCTCCGATATAGTTTTCTTTTTAATATTTGTAATGTATATGACAAGCAAATTAAATCAAACTAACATGCTACACTAATTTAAATCTTATTCGCATCATTTAGTTTTTAGTTTAACCAAAATTTCATATAAAACAAACATATAACGAATTTTTCATTAAAATACCATGAACTTTAGGGTAATCTCTTTTAGATATCTAGTATACCCAAACCCTAGAACCTTCACGGGGTAATGACCTACCTAACATGCACACTATGGTTTCATAGCACGGTATTCTAAGCATATGGGTAATTAGAAATAAAAACTTTTCATTAAAATACCACACTTTTTCAAAATAGGTTACTTTTAAGTCGGTATTTTAAACTCCTTGGTAATTACTCCTCTACAATCCTCGTTAGGGGACTAGCTAATGGATAGTGCGGATTATCGCACATCCTTGGGACAGTAGAACGAGATGCAGAACTCCTCACAGAGTATTCGGTCTCGAAAGGAAATAAAAATACGGTTTTTAAGAAACGCGACTTTTCTAAACAAAACTAATTTTTGAAAAAATTATATAAAAATCATAAATCCGTATTTTCAATAAAAATAAATTAAGAAAATGTATTTTTAAAATGAAAGATTAGAATTTTGAATAAAATACCACCAAGTTTCCAAAAGAGCTAGTTTTCATAAAAATACCATAAACATTCAAAAATCTAGGTTTTATCACCAAAACACCACAAAAATTAAAATACATATTCATGAAAACCCTAAATATTATAAATCACTCTCGAGGTTTATTTTTAAACTATATTAAAGTATTTTTCATAAAACCCTCTTGATATATGCAAACAATATTTTAAGGACTCTAGATTAATATAGGTTTAAGCGGGATCAATTCTCTTGAGCTTGAGGGAGCCGGAGAAAGTGAGTGCATGTCTATTCGGGGTTAGACAACTTAACGGAGTTATCAATGGCAATTGTCTTGGAAAAAGACACAAATCCTGCCGTCCATGTACAGCAGTTGTCGATTTCTCCCGAACATAAGATTTTTAACAGTTTAAATCAATTTATATAAAAATGACCTGAACTTGAATCTAAACTTGAACTCGAACTCTAACCCAACTCGAATATAAACTTGAACTCGAATCCATTCTCCTCGAACTAACTTGACTCGAACAAAGATTGCAATTGTCATGACCCGCATTTCATTCGACTTCATTCTACATCTTTTGCAATCTATGGTTTCGAACAAGACATGTCATAATCAACCAATCAATTTAATTAAAATTTAACAGTTATAATCTATTATACTCGTGGTGTTGGGGTAGTTTGAGTATGAATCCAACGGAATCTTATGAGTCCCATTAAGACAAAATCATGTTGTTGTGGTACCGGACTGAAACGGTACAAAAATCTTATTGCTGTGATACCGGGCTGAAACGGTACAAATCATGTTACTATGGTATCGGGCTGAAACGGTACAATCACGAGTGAGGGCCGGTGTTTCTGTTCCCCTCCGAACAACGGAGACGCGACCGCGCAGGTCCGTCTTGCCTGAAATTCGGGGCAGATGCTAATTGGTGCTATCCGTTCACCTCTCCGAAGATGCTAAGTTGATTTATGGCACCGTGTATCGAAGGTTTAAACGGATGCGTCTGATGTAGCAGACTTCGTCAGATTCCCCCTCGCTCGAGGGGTTTTTGATTGTGGGGACGCTTTTCCCTGCAGGCGCAAGCCCCTGCAGTTAATTACGCTACCGCACCGCGGTAACAACTTTCTTCTTCTCCATATGGTCACTTCGTGTCGTGTGTGTTTGTTTTTTGTTTGGTTGCCCGTGGATTGGATACAGAGACTAAATTATGCCGTCGCCCGTAGGACGTGGACTAGTCCAAATCCGTATCTTTCTTAGATTTGGTTTGGGGGGGTGTTTAAGGATACGTTAGCCTTATTTGAGGCTAAGATCGACTTAAATGTTCGTTAAGGACACGTTAGTCTAATTTTAGACTAAGATCAACTTAACGGGATCGTTTAGATCCGACAAGAGAGCAATTGGGGGCTCTATTGTTTAGTTTAGTGGCATTGCGGTCGGTAGGTAGTTTAAGGACATTACGGTCCAATGTTAGTTTTAAGACGTTGCGGTCAAGCTTAAGGACGTCATAGTCCGTGAGCTTAAGGACCTCACAGTCCGATATTAGTTTTAAGACATCACGGTCAAGGTTAAGGACGTCATAGTCCGTGAGTTTAAAGACTCACAGTCCGATATTATTTTTAAGACATCACGGTCAAGGTTAAGGACATCATAGTCCGTGAGTTTAAGGACCTCACAGTCCGATATTAGTTTTAAGACATCACGGTCAAGGTTAAGGACATCATAGTCCATGAGTTTAAGAACCCCACAGTCCGTAGCAGTGTGTGGTTGTCGGGACCCGTTACCTTTCTGACGACGTTGAGGGATTACAACGACGGATGCCAGAGGAGTAAAGAGATGTACCCTCGAACCGGGTGTAAATTGATCGGGAGAGCGGTTGTGCTCAGTTCAATTTATATTGAGAATTTATGGTCAGAATTAGGATAAGTCCATTTGAAAATGTGTAACATTTTATTCATGTTCTGCCTATTAGACTTTTACTTGGGCTCTGCCCTTTATAATGCATAGCATTTAAATTGGTCTGATAGACTTTACTTGGGCTCTGCCCTTTTTTAATAATAATGCATAGCATTTTAGTGGTCTGACAGTGCGCCATATGGCTTGTCAGGCGCTTTGCGCCAATTAAAGAGCGCAAGGCGCCGGTGCATGTGGAGGTGACACGTGTCGCGCTCTGCTGAGCGCAAGTCTGTTAGCGCAGTGCGCTGCTGACACGTGGCGTGCTCTGGTGCAGTGCGCCAATCCAAGAGCGCAGTGCTCTGTTTTAGAAGCGCAAAGCGCAGATCATTCTGTGGTTGACACGTGGCGTGTTCTGGTGACTTGCGCCAATCCAAGGAGCGCAAAGGCGCATTTAAGAGTGCAGGGCACTGTCCAATAGTTAGAGCGCAACTTGATCCAATTCAGATCAAAGAAACAAGTTTCTCTTGTTCTAAAGAGGCTCTACCTCAAGATTCAAGAACCAATGGTTCATCAAAAAGCTGTGCCTTTATATAGATCAAAAGATCTAGGGGTGATGTAAATTACTTCTTTATTATTTTATAATTGGATCTTTTTTGATCTTTTTTTTGTAGTGAAGATCTTGATCTTGTTCTTAGATCTTTGATCTTTTTAGAATAAATTCTTCTTTTTGTGAGGTGTTTTCATCTCTGTTCTTCCAAGAATTAAATTCTTTACCTTGAAGAAGATGATCTTCTTTCTTCAAAGGCTTACCTTTCAAATTTTTTAGAGTTCTCCCCTTTCTCTCTCTCTGTGTCTCTGAGACTTGGAGTCTGGGGGCCTTATATAGGGCCAATTGGTTTGTTGAGTTAGTAACGGAGATCTTTCTCTGATTGATCTGGGGATATTTTCCCACCGTTGGATCTTTGATTCTAAGGCCTCTGTTTTACAGAAGATAATCTTCTTATTTTAATAAGGTTGAAAAGATCTTTCTAGAATTTTAATTCTGATTAATTAAATAATTTATTATTTAAATTCCAGTGCTGGAGCAATTGGCACCAGCGCACCTGCGCTTGACACGTGTCGCGCAGCGCAGAGCGCAGCGCAACTGCGCTAGCGCACCACTGTTTGACACGTGGCGCGCTGTGCAGAGCGCAAGTTATCTGAAGCGTTGCTTATTTTATTTAAAATTTGAATTTTAAAATAGAGCCTTGCTCTGATTGGGGGTGCGCTGCCTTGGGCACAACGCTCCTTGCGCTGGCGTGTCTGCTTTTGACACGTGGTGTTCTGCGCGCAGCGCAAGGGATCTGAAGCGTTGCTTCACGTTTTGAATTTTTTTGAAATTCGAACAGAGCTTTGCTCTGATTGGGGGAAACAGAAGCGTTGCTTCATTTCCTGCCTTGGAAGTTGAACAGAGTTTTGCTCTGATTGGGGAAACAGTTTCCAAGCCCCTGGATGATAGCCTGTTGGGTTTGGAATACTTCAATAACAATTGAAGTCTCGCAATTTTGGGCCCGTGATTTCTTGCCCCTGGGCGATAGCCTTAGGTTCGAGAATACTCTTGAGATTGTTTGACATTCACACTTAAATTTACGTTAATTAGATTACCTTGTAGAGACCTATTAAGAGACATACCTCATGTTCACTCATACACAGTTATTACCTGTTATGCTTTATATGCCATATTCTATTTCATTCCGTACTTGTTATGCATCATATATCTTTCTCATCCTTTCTGGGGACTTACCGAGCGCTAGTTCGCTGACGTTCATTCCACCCATTTCTATGTTTCTTAGAATGTTCGTCAGGTGGTCTAGGGACTAAGGAGGTGGAACATGAGTACAACTAGCTCACAACATAGGCCGATCTTTAGTTTCTTTCAGTTTTTATCTCAGTAAGCTACATGTTTACGCTTTTATGTTTATATTTCTTATTTCAGATATCTTGTATCAGTTTAACCCTTGTAAAGTTAGGGATGTAATTATATAAAGTGGTTGGATTTTATTTTCAATTGTCTATTCTTGATATTGTTTGCTTACATTACGCTTAGCGTATTTGTTTTGAGAAATGATCTTCTTAAAATAAATACGTCACGTGCTTGTCATGTATCGTTGCTTGCTCTTTTGGGAAGCGGGGTGTGACAATTCATGATAGTTAAGATCTCGATTTGAGATTTGCTAATACTTGCTTTGTTGAGAGCTTGAGATAAATAGGGATCAATGAAATGACAAGGGTCAGTAGAGAGAAACCTTAATCCCTCCAAGTACTCTAATCCACATTCATCGCTATTTCTCTAGTATTAAATAATTAAAAGATAAAAAGAATTATTTTTAAAACTCCATCATTTAACTATTAAATCCAAAAAAACCCTACAAGCCCTTCTCTTATAAAATTTTCAAATCTCTTTAGTATAAAACGATAAAAATCCAACATTTCCTTTATTACCTCGTCTAAAATAAGAAAGATAGTTTACCATTTCCCTGTGGACGACCCATACTCAGTATCGGCTAGATATTGCGACACCGTTATTGATTGTGGTAACTAGGAAACACAAACACTCAGTTTTTCACATCAATCATATGGCGCCGTTGGCAGAAAAATGGTAGTATTATTTTTCTTGTTATTTGGGTTGATTTCTAAAAAAACCAGAAAAAAATAAAAATAGAAATAGAAATAAAAACCACATATTGTGTTTTTTAACGATTCTTATGCGAGTTTTGCTAGAAATCTAGAACACTTGGAGCAAACCAAAAGAGATTCAGAGATTGTCAAATAGGAGCAGAGAAGTATTGGAGTGTGGTGCAAAAATTTAGAGAAGAGATTCTACCAGAAGGCGGCGGAACCGCAGCCAATTGGTGAATTTGGCGGCTGAACCGAGACCAACTAGTATAGTTAGGCCCCCAAATTTTTCTGGTATTATTTTATCTTCTTCCTCTCTCTTCTGAAGCTCTAGTAAACTGTTTTTATCTGCAGTATTCTTTGCAAACAGTGCCGCTAAAAAAAATCATTTTTCGTGTTTTAGATTTTGGTTTGTTTTGCATATTTAAAATGGACAATAAAGGGAAAGAAACCCAAATTCAGATTAGGTGGGGATTTTATCACCCTTCCTAGGCCCTACAAATCATAAACAAGTATACGAATCACCCTACATTAATAAAAAATATCTAGACCAAGCCTTTAAGGACAATCGCGCTCAATTAGGACAAGTGAGGGTCGTGGGTAATGTATTGCTTATCCGCATTTTTCTTGTAGTGTCTAAGATAAGTGTGACTAAGAAAAGTAGTTTACTTAATTAGGCCTGCTATTTCGGTGATTCGTATAGCGGATACCTTCCACTTATCTGGTACTTACCTGGCTGCAAGATTGATAAGGAAGTGATAGAGGATTTATCCTACGTCTTGTCATTTGGAAGTTTAGGAGCGATCTAGTGATTTGACCTAGGTGACCCTTGCTCTAGGAATTGTTTGTGCACGTTTTTGATTGGTTGAGTCGAGACCCTCTTTCCAAGCAAAAAAATTTCAAAAAATCCAAAAAGGAAAGAAGGCTTAAAAAAATTATTACCATTTCACCCTCTTTTCTTTTTATTCTCTTATGATGGGTGACCCAAACTAACCAACTCTTGGCGAGTTTTGCTACACACAACCATATATTTTTTTATATCATTATTGTTTTGGTAGAACTTCCGACCCCACCATTTCTTTAAGGGATAGGATAGAATATTTTAGAAATAACAGTTGGACATCTCACTCAAGTTCCTATCAACCGTGTCGAAATTCAACACCTTCTTATGTTGATAATTCTTTTAAGGCTAGCGAGGCAACTCCTAAACCCATGTCCATTGCTGAACATATTGTGAAAGCCCGTAGCCAAAATTTCATACCTTTCACTTCTCCAAAAACCTTAGGCTAACAATTATATTCATTTCCATATGAAAATGTTGACTCTTTTTTAGGCGAATATAGCAACTTTTACACCAATAACCATTGCTGAGCAAATTGCAAAAGCCAGTCACCAACAATTCAACCAATTTCAATCTTCTTCATATCACAATGTTGATCCTAATCCTATTTATGAAAATTGGATACACCCTTCTAACTCTTATCAACAGTGCCAAACTTTCACACCCTCTCATGTTGATACTTCTCTTTAGGTTAATGTGGCAATTCGTAAACCCATTTCTATTGCGGAACACATTGAACTTGCTCGTAACCAACAATTAAACATATTTCAGCCATACTCAACTTTTGCACCTTATCTAGACAGTGTTTCTGAACATCAATAAGGAAGTTCCAGGGTTCAAAGAGAATCCTTCATTGAAACTTCTTCACAAACTATGTCTAGTCTTGAAGTAGAGTTGGAATTAAGTAGTGAGAAAGAACCAGGGATCCCTCCAGGTCAAACCAGAACTAATTCTTTTGATCTCAACACCTTCCATCCTGAAACCAACTGAACGTATTTGATGATCAACCGCTTAATAATCTAATTGATGAGGTGTCCGAGAATAACATGTTCGACTTTTCCAATCATGAGTGTGAAAGAGAGCCTTATACCATTCCAAACCAAACTGATCCTTATCCAACTAAACTTGACATTTTAAACCTTCCAATTCCATCAAGTGAACCTAGTGATTTATCAATTGAAGATAACATAATTGATGAATTTTTAAAGAACTATTCGTTTGGTTTGACTGACAGTGCTAGTGAGATATGTGTTGAGAATATCTTTGAAGATGAACTCGCTATGTTGGATGAGTTGGATTCCCCGACCCATCATGTCCTTTCTATTGAATGTGAACATCTTCCTGTACCTTTAACCGATCCTATTCTTACCACCAACTTATCAGATATGCAAAACGATATTCAGCTTTCATCTCCCACATCTGGATCAACAATGCTCGACACCCAAATTCATTTACCCATTTCATTACACACTTTCTTTGGTTCTTCTCATATTCTTTCAATTCCACCGAGATTTGATGAACCATACTCCGATATTTCGAGTTCTATGATTCTTGAAAGAGCACTTGATTTAGACTCTTTTGAGAATGAGGGAAACGATCTTTTCAAGTCACCTACCTCCATAATTTCTGACGAATCAAGTGCTTTGAATTCTGATGCGCAACACTTGACCTTGAAACTTTCAACCATCCTAGTGAATCTGCCTATTCCACCGATATAGATATTGATTCCTTTCTTTCCGATGAGATCATCATTAGGAATATCGATGAAAGTTTCGAAGGTATTTTCACCGAAGAACTTGCGTTCTTTGAAGACTTGGATGCTGTGATGAGTTAACCTCCACTGCAAATTCGTGCGCCTCCCTTTGAGGCCGAAGAAGTTGAACCGCCACCCCTTCTTCTAATCACATACGAGAATGCGAGTATTCCACCCATTCCTTTTATTTCACATTCTCGTTTTCGTTCACACTCACTTTTCATCTCCACCAACCGAGACATAAAATCTTTCGATTCCACCTCTTATCTTCCCTCCCCCCACATCATCTCTTATTGTTACTTTCATTTCTATTTCTTCTACTCGAAACATGATACAACCTCCATTCTTATACATTCTCGAGTCTTCTTCATGTCTATCCGTTACACTATCTTTCACAAACCATGATGTTACCTTGATAAAATATTTGAATGGTTGGTTTTAACTTTTGGTCTTTGTAAAACTTTTTGTAGACCGATAATATTCCCCCCTCTTATGTTGAATTTCAATGTTTAGTAATGAAAATACTGTTTTACTCAAGTTTGTGGGGAAAGAAGAAAAATATTTTTAAAATGGCTCTTGAAAGAAAGGAAATTTTTGCATGATTGTGAGCCAAGGACAAGTTTGGGGAAGGATTTTACTGTCATTCACTCTTAACTCATTCTTTATACCATCTTGTTGAACTGTTCCTCCTAGTTTTCAGCTTTTTAGGCTCGAACAACAGCATCAGTGAGGACAATACTGCAAACAGATTTGGGGGAAGGTTTGTATTTATTCACGTATCATTTTGCACTAAAAAAAAGAGAGAATATTTTGAAAATAAAAGTTAGAAAGTGAAAAATACATGTGAAAGAGAAGAAGATACTTAAGAAATGCAAGAAAATTAGATGTTTAAGAACGAAGCTAGTAATAGTCATGAGCTGTTGTCCCAAGAATTAGTAAGATGAAGAAATTACTAGTCTGCGGATAGAAATAAGTATGAAAAATAGTCCCTATTCTTGAGTCCAAACTTCTAAATGTTGATACCCTGCTATACGCACTTACAAACATCTTGAAACTTGGAATAGTAGAGGATACCTTGAAATACTCTTGCCTGAAAACCTTAGTATGAAAAAAAATCATCAACAAAATATACATGACACATAAAATAAAATTTAAAAGAAAAATGAAAACTGGTTTTGTAATTAGTTAAGGCAGCATAAAAAAATACAGCGAGGGTGTCTTATCACCCAGTGCCTTAGACCAACTGGTTTGGGGGTCATCGCTAAGTCTTAGGTGTTACAAGACTAGGATATTGCTAAGTACGCCTTAATAAGTGAGCACATTCGGTAATCGGTTGGTTAGTGACTCAAGAAGTATTAACGGTCGCATGAAAATTGTGTGAGCAAATCCATCTAAAACATCACCAACTAAAAAGTACTAAGAAATATGGACAAATGGTATGATAGTTTGAATTGAATTCTCCAAAGGTAGGGATGACTTTTACACACACGTAGGGGTATATGATCGATGTTTGGAGGAGAGGGAGGGAGGAAGAATAAAGACGAGTTTTATTGAGGGAAGATGTGATTTCTGACATCTTTTCAAGACCATTAAGATAGGGCCCATGACAACTAAAAATCTTGTGTAGTTTGAAACTATTATTTTCAAGTTTTTTTCTTTTATATGTTCTTATCTTTCCATGTAATTTTTGTCTTCTTTCCTTTATTTTCTAAATTTTGGGATTTTTTGGGTGTAATCCGCTGAAAACCTCCAAGAGACAACACTCCTCCTATTAGGGACATCTAGAGGTTTAAAGGCTTGTTACACGAGCTAAGTGCAATCGTGTTGCTTACGAAAGTGTGCTAGGTTTTTATTTTACTTTTAAAAATAAAACATTTTTCTCGGGACGATCAAAAGATAAATTTGGGGGTATTTGATCAATCATATTTATTTCACATTTGTACGGTCATTTTCCCTATTATTATTAATTACTAAATGGTGTTATTTATAATTTAAGAACATATGTGGGTTTATTTGTAAACAGATTTTGTCATATGTTTCTTAACGTATAATTAATATAATTGGGGGTAATATATGCATATAATATTTAAATAAAATATCCATTTGATTCTTAACCATTATTATTAAGATGTGCATACCATATCCTATCATATCCATTAAGTAATTTAATTAAAATTGGTTGGAATATTATCTCAAATAAGATAAAATGCTACTAATGATTTGATTTGAGATATTGTGTAGGTATTAAAATAACAAATCAGTTCAGGGCTACAAAGATAAGTAGGAGATCTATATCAAATCGAGTTAGCAAACCAAATCTGCCAATTTTAGGAGCAAATTGAAGATTCTCGTAACTGCAGAGAGAGAAATATTTTCAAATTATATTCATCAGAAAAATCTCTTAAGATCACGAGAAGAAAAAACAAAAATTCTGGAGACGCAATTCCATCAAAAGGCGGAAGAACCGCGGGGGAATGAGGCATATGGCGGCGGAACCGCGGTCAATTAGTGGTCGTTCGATGTGCAATTTCAGGGGCATGATCGTATTTTCACATACTTCGAGATGACGTTTAGGGTTTCAAGTTCCAGAGCCTATATAAAGGACCGAGCATCAATCTATTAATCAATCGACCTATAGAGCAATCTATCGATCTATAAATCGAGCAATCTAGGGTTTTTGGTTCTTTTAGTTTTTTAGCAAATCAAAGTCTGTAATGCAAAATTTTCAATAAAAGGTAGTTTTCTCTTTTAATTTTGTCTCATTACTTTCCGCATCACTTTCTGCATTTATTTTCCGCAATTTTCTTTTTCTTAAGGTTTCTTTATTCTTCTACCTTTCTTCGTTTTTCCCAATGAGCGAGTAAATTCTTGCTTGTTAGGATTTGTAGGATAGGGTAGTATAACGGATGAAAAAAATCTCTTATCTTCTTCTTATATTTTAATTTTTATAAACTTTAGCAAATAGAGTCTTAACTCTCTTATTCGGATGTGCTGCCAATTCATGATAGTTACGACCTCGATTTGAGATTCGTTAATACTTGCTTTGTTGAGGGCTTGAGATAAATAACGATCAATGGAAGGACAAGGGTCAGTAAAGAGAAACCTTAATCCCTCCAAGTACCCTAATCCACATTCATCGCTATTTCTCTAGTATTAAATAATTAAAAGATAAAAAAAATTATTTTTAAAACTCCATCCTTTAACTACTAAATCCGAAAAACCCTACAAGCCCTTCTCTTATAAATTTTTTAAATCTCTTTAGTATAAAATGATAAAAATCCAACATTTCCTTTATTAACTCATCCAAAACAAGAAAGATAGTTTACCATTTCCTTATGAACGACCTGTACTCAGTATTGGCTAGCTATTGCGACACCGTTATTGATTGCGATAACTAGGAAACACAAAGACTCAATTTTTAACACCAATCAGGCATTGGTGTGTTCACCTAAGATTGTATACAGGTGCTCACTGGAGGTGAGTATACTGGGCGGACTCGCCAAGAACTTCTAGATGGTAATATACCTATAATCAGATAGCGGTTCTCAGATGACATGAGTACAGGTTTGTCTTTAGACCTGAGATCTTCATTTGTCTCATGTGAGTTCCCATTGTACTTAGATCACTACCCTACCATGGCTCTACTGAGTTGTGCAAACTAGTTTTGGTTGGGTACAGTCCCGAGCCACATGGAGGCAATGAGCGATTGTCAGGGATTCGTCTCTCTCGGTATTAGGAGTCGATATCGCACCGTGTCAGGTTGGCCAGAACCACGAAACCTTGGCCAAGGCCGATATGATTTACCGATGGTTAGATCATTAGTTTCTCGGATCGATCCTGAGCCACATCGACACGACTTATCGGGTTATTATAGTTCTGACGTTTACCACCCCTTAGATCCGGTATGTGATACTCTTAGACAAAAAGACCTGACTGTACGGTGATTGTCATGGATAGGCTCAGTAAGGGTTCGGATGAGTTTGCTTATCAGCCTTCTATTCGACAGGTACCTGGGTAGCCGTTACGTACAGATAGTGCCGCTGACTTGATTGTGGTTAAACCCATTGCCAGTGTACTGTCGAGTCTTTAGAGTCCCACACGGAGGGTTTTCCGGGTTCACGCGAAATGATGTGGAGGCCCTATATTTATATGTGCAAAGTTCCGATTAAATATGTGTACTAGTTGCGCGAAACTTAATCGGACGGTTTGTGATACTGGAGAGCTTAGGATTAAGCCATTTTATTAAATCACGTATTGATTTAATTCTAGTATCATATTATTGGATTTATCTATCGCTTGGTATTCGAATTTTTTGTATGAATACGGGTATGTATATATGATTTGGTATTTTTGTATTTATACAAGAAAGGCTTTTAGAAGAAGGACACCTCATTTTGCATTTTCTATTTAATGGAAATTAGGAAATGAGGTGTATAGGTGAGGTGGCATAGATATGGTGAGAGGTATGACCTTGAATTATTTTAATTCATTTGGCTAAACTATTCAAGCATGGCTACTTACTTTTATTTGAAAAAAATGAAAATGGTTGATATATATTTTTCAAGCCATTTTTTCCTCTCATCCTCACCATTGTATTCTCTCTCCTCATTTCCTTCTTCTTCAAACCCTAATCCTTTTCATGTGTTGAGAACTATAGGGTTTAGTGATAGATAAACACCATTAACAAACTCTACATCTCCTAAATGAGCTAGACTAGCAAACTAGTTTTATTAGTTACTTCATTTTTGAAGTGCAAGCTTGAACCATATTCCTTCAGGTGGATCATCTAGGACCGAGAAGGCTTCCAAGTAAGTTTGATCTAGGACCTCAAGGAGTAAAAGAAGGAATAGTTTAGAATACCGAAGGACTTGATCTCATAGGTATAAACCTCTTATCATAGTAGTTAAACTCCTTGTAGTTGATAGTTTAGGATTATGGTTTGATCCCTAGGGTTTTGTTGATTATGCTTGCTCAAAATTTGATTTTTGTGCATTTCGCCTCTCTACTTTCATTGTAGAGTGGGCACAATTAACTAACAACGGGAATCCGCAGCAAAATCTTTATTAAAGATATCAAAGTATTTCCACTCTTCCCCATCGGCTAGATGTTGCAAGACGCCGTCCTTAGTGCGACCATTAGCATGCCATGACATACTATCAGTAGTTTTGGTTGATAGAAATAAATGCCAAAGTTTTTGTTTAATTGAGAAGTATCGCAAAACCTTTGTTGGAATCCATCTAGGAGCATAGAGTGTAGTCTCATCTTCACCGTTATCCGTTCGAGGGACGATCCACCTAGTTAAGTTACAAGTTCTACAGTTATCCAATTTCTTATCCTCCTTTGTCCAGTATAACATGCAATCATTCGGACACGGGTCGATTTTCTCATAACTGAAACCCATATAATTCAAGATCTTCTTCGTCTCTATGAAATTTTCCGGCAGTAGCGCTTTATGGTAAGTCTCCCTTTATACCTTAAGAAACCGATCGAAAGACTTTTTAGTACAATTATTCTGGCATTTAAGATGAAATTTTTTGACAATCCATCCCAACTTAAAAATATTTGCGCCTTCGAAAAGGGATACATTTGCATCATCCATATACTTCATATATTTTTCCAATTCTGCATCAGGGAGACTACATATATCTTCCTCTCCTACATTAGGTTCAAGAACAATGTCATGATCAGGATGCATGCCAGTTCGAAGCTCTTCCAATATACTATTCAAACTAATGTCCCTAATATTTGTAAGATGAGGATCATTTGACTTAATCCAACAACTCATAGATATGTCGACTACCGGTCCCGCTTCTCCATGGTACGTCCATTATGTATACCCAGAAGATATCTTATTTTTCAGTAGATGTTCATACACTATATCTCGACGAAGGTCGTAGCCGTTATGACACTTTTTACACGAACATAAAATCAATTCTTCAGGAGATCGGTCCCCCAATGCAAATTCCATAAACTCTTCGATGCCGGCCTTGTATTCATCACTAAATTTGGACACTTGCATCCAAATCCTATCCATTACTCTCCGATATCTGACATCATGTATTACGTAATCAGCCATTTATTTCATTTCTTTAATTAAGGTTTAATGTTTCAGTTTGATCTATCAATACATCATATCGGCTGTCGGGGATACGTCTTCTATCCCATTAAGAATTTATAACGTATACACCCCTGCGTTTGTGCTTTTATTTGTTTCAATAAAATTTCGGCACCACCTCCTCGCTGCTCTCTGAGTGCACTGCAATAGAAGGGATGATAATCATTTCAATGCTGATATCAACAATGAAATTAATGACCGGCCCCTCTATATTTGTACGCGGAGAACCAGCGAAAAGATACTGACGAAACTAATCTCGAAACGAATGAAAACATAATTGCAGGGTGTGTTTGCGTTATAAATTCTTAATTTTTCCGCACTGGACAAATCTATCGGTTATAGTATGACCAATTCTCTCATCACATAAACTACATGACGGTTGCAGAAACAAACGATTAAACACTTAGTTTTGACAAACATCACGTAGTTTTATGTCACGATAGAGACCGTTGCGTATATAACTGATAGACGAACGGGTTCTAAGGCGCGTTTCAATTTTTTGAATGTAAGATCCTTAGTGATAATAAGTAAATTTCATGTTATCATCGAGAATCGTACACTTAGTATATATTGTAAGATTTTCATGTTGTTTTGATTTTCAAGGTTCAATTCACAATGGATATGGTTGAGAAACTTATTCGCATGCACACACATATACACACATACACACACAAGCATACACACACACACACACACAAGCATACACACATAAACACACAGACACATTTACTAAATTACTATAAAATACCTAAAATATTTCTCCCTAAACTACGTTTTTCTATTGTTTTTTTTTCACTAAACTATCTTAAATTTTTTCCTAAGCAATCTATTTCTTCAATTTTACTAATTTACACTAAAATACCTTTAACTATTGTTGGTTTTTCACTAAACTACCTTAATAAATTTAAAGAAACGATTTATCTTCTTAAATTAATAAAATTATTATAAATTTAAATAAAAGACCCCTAACTAGTGTTGCAATTTCACTTAAATACCCTTAAATATTGTTGATTTTCAGTAAACTACCTACAAAAATTAGCTAAATTACCCTAACCTAACCCTAACACTAACCCTAACCCCAACCCAAACACTAACCCTAACCCTAACACTAACACTAAACCCTAACCCCCAACCCAGACCCTAACCTTAACATTAAAACCTTAAACCTAACCCCCAACCCAAATCCTCCCTAACACATCAACAACAACAACATCGACATCAACAACAACAATATCGACATCAACAACAGCAACATCAACAAAATTTTACCCAATTTAAAAAAAATTAAAAATTAAACAAGAAATTTAAAATTAAACAAATTTTACTTACCTATTGTCGAAGGGGTCAGGCTCGAACAGGGAAGCTTCGACGGCGGCTCTTCATTGGCGATGATCTTGAACGGCGACCACAGCCTGAGAGAGAGGGGAGAGAGATTGTGAGTGAGAGTGAGAGCGAGAGAGTGGCAGAGAGAGAGAAAGAGGAGCTTACCGTTGGAGGAGAGGAGGAGCGGCGGGTCCGGTTGCCGGTAGCCGGGGCGTCGATCAGAGTAGAGGAGGAGAGGAGCGGTGGGTTTAGGGTTTTTTGGCTTGGATTTAGGTGAAAATAAGAAGAGAGATCCGGCTCGAGGGTTGCTATATTTATTAAGGTATTTCATTGGGTTATACCCAACGAAATAACTTAATAAAATTATTAAAAATTCTAGGGCCCCCATTTGGCTTATTTAAGCGATATTTCGTCGGGTTGTACATTTATTCCGTCGGCTTCTAGCCGACGGAATAAACAACCCGACAAAATAAGTCCTTTTTTCTTGTAGTGTACGAAGTATCTAAGAACGAATAATATAAACGTAGCGTAACTTAATAAAATAATCTAAGTGTGAACGTATAACGAGTAGAATTAACGTAACGTAAACAAGCATTGTAATAGGAATAATACTTACAAATAATTACAATTATGTCGTTTAAAATAAAACGAAACATTGTTTGGAAAGGAGGCTGCGATGTTTTTTTTAATAGTTATTCATTTGAAATTAGAAGCGCATCCTCAACGTTAGGGTTTAAAATAGAAAACGAATCGTTAGTTTAAAATGAGTATAATATAGCAAATCATAATATCCCAATCGGGATTTATAGCATGACTCCATGAGTCAAATAATTACCGGCCGCATTCGGCAATATATTCTCATCACAACCTGTACGAAATGCCCATCGTACGATGCCAACCAATCATCCAATCAATATCGGTACGGACCTCTAGTCACGTACGCAAAGACAATTAGCTTATAAACTACGAACATCTAGTCACGTACGACACATAACAATAATTATAGATATCGTACATACATACATACATATATATATGTGTGTGTAGCCTACTAGTTATGAATTATAAATTAAGTATATAGCTTACAAACTAAGTATACGACTTACGAACTAAGTATATGGGTTAAGTATATACGTATTCTAACATAACATTATAGACTAGGTATATGTGCTACGAGTTATAAAAGTATATTAATATATTAAGTGTTCTAATATGGCACTATATGCTAGTATAAGAGCTACAATAATACTATAAGTATTCCGATGAACTAGTTTCGGGTGTTATACGCCATCCACCCGACTTTCCCCGTAAAAATAAATCTACTCACCGACGCGTCTCGAGCTAGTCAAAACCTACGACCGCATCGCTCTTCCTTGCCATCTCGGAAGTCCTCGTGATCGAACCTATTGTCATGCCCCACTTTCCAAAGATCGGTAATGATCATGTGACATACCCACAACACATTTATTTTAAAAAGGACATTTCTCAAAATAAATATGCTAAGCGTAAATAAGCAATCATACACAAAGCAAGAATAATAAGAGCATGAAATTTTCAACAAACTACTTTATTTACATTCATTCCACAATCTATAATTACATTGATAGATGTTCTCAAAAGAAAATACAAATAACATAAATGCCTAAACAAGTGGCATATTGGTGCTGAAACCGAAAGGAAAATCTAAGGAACGGCTTCAGGAGCAAGTTGGTCGTAATCCTCGGTAGTCGGGTCCACATTCTCTTTCTCTAGATTATCTGACGAACATTCTAAATAAAACAAATGTGGGTGGAATGCCCGCGAACTTGCGCTCAGTAAGTACCCAAAAGAAAAAAATGATGTTTAACAGATAAAAAAGTAATGTAATATGGCAAGTATAACACGACAGGTAATAATTGTGTGTAAGTGAGCATGAATATGTGTCTTAACAGGTTTCTATAAGGTAAATCTAATTTAACGTCGGTCCAAATGTGAATGTTAACCAATCTCAAAAGTATTCTCGAACTCAAGGGTAGGCCCCCAGGAGCAAGAAATCATGAGCCCGAATCAAATGTTAGTAACGGGACTTCAAGCTAGTGTTGAAATATTCCAAACCCAAGAGTAGGACCCCAGAGGCTTGAAAACACGGCCCTCATGATAGATTTCTTGTGTTATTAGACATGGATTCATAAACTAGACTGACTCCTGAAATTACGTTGGATTCACACTTGAACTATCCCAACACCCTGTGTATATTAGTCAGAGTATTCCATTCAGATATGTCATTTATAGACATATCATACATACACATGTTTATGTCTTAAAATGAATAGGGTTTCCCTAATCATAAAGTTCTCCGAGACATGATTTTCATGTCTTAAGATATGAGTGGAGTATTCCATTCACACATGTCAGGTATAGACATGTCTGAGAAAATGAATAAGGTTTTCCTATTCATATGTCAGAAGACATAATTTTTCATAGCTTAGGAATAGGATTTTCCTATTCACAGATATTCTGAGGATATGTTTTCATGTCTCAGAGATAAAAAGGATTTTCCTATTCACGTATATTTTTATGTAGAAGGACATAGGGTTTTGATCCATATCCTTCAAGAAATAGTTTTTCTATTTCTATTCGTATGTGGAAAAAAATGATGGCCTATTTCAAGTTATAAAGAACATGGGGTAACTCATGCTCTTAGTTCAGTCTTGTTCCCGCCAAAAATTTCTGCCCAGAAAAGCCCAAGGTATCAAATGGCAGTGATACGCTTATGAAAATGCGAACCAGTATCTTCCGGGCTGTTTTTTGACAAAATCCTGAATGAGAAACAGATAAATTCTGATGGTATCGAAAGCGGCTCGAAAAACCCTTCGATTTGATATATTATGGGCCTCGTAATTCATCCGGGATCAAAAGTTATGAGGAATTACGTGTCCACACGTGATGGACTTTTAAGAACCCGCTGGAGGAGTTAAAAATATAATAAAAAACCAGAAAAGACCCCAATGGGGCATCACGTGCTCATACGTGACCATGGGTCACATCCAGACATATGATGAGCTCTTAAGGCCTCTAAAATAATGAATAGAATTAAATTCTAAAATTTGTTCCCTGATTAAAAATCAGAAGTTACCTCAATGAGGTGTCACGTGCTCACACGTGACCAATGGTCACGTGTTGACACGTGATGGTTAAAACAACAACATAAACAAGTGACTGTTAAAGGAACCAATTTGGGGGTCACGTGCTCACACGTGACCAAGGGTCACGTGCCAGCATGTGACAGGCTTTGAAAGCCTTACAGTTTAATAGAATTAAAATTCTAAATTTCTCTAAAATCTTTCGAAATAGAATTAAAATTCTAAATTTCTCTAAATCTTTCCAAATGGAAAAGGATTATGGGGACCGTTGGATTAAAAATCCAATGGTGATTAAAGATCACCAATTTATGGAAAGATTAGATACAAGGAAAGATTTCCCTAAAATCTCACCGAAATTAACAAACAGAATATCTTTGGATTTAAAATCCAATGGTGAATAAAATTCACTGAATGATCTAAAGGATCATATTAATTATAAAATCAAATCAAATCTTTCGATGAGAGATTTGCTAAACAAATTGATTCTTTTCCTTCTCCTATAAATAGGAGCCAAGAAAAGAAGAGAAGGGACCCTTTTCATTGGAGAGAGAAAAAGAGAGAGAGGAGAATTTAATTCTCAAGAGAGAAGAAAAGAAAGGAGAATTTAATTCTCAACAAAGAAAACCCTAGGTAAGAAAAGAGAGGCTTAAAAAGAGAATTTAATTCTCAAAAAGGAGTTTAACTCTTAGATAAAGAAAAGAACTTAGTTCTTTCTTTGGTGGAGGATCTGCAAAGTGCACATCTCCCCATGAATTGAGAATTTAATTCTCATTGGGTTGAGATCCTGCCATGCAGATCCAAAACACAGAGGAGGAATTGAGTTCTGGGAATTTAATTCTCCCAAACTAATTGGAATTTAATTCCTACAGAATCATAATTAGGGTTTTATCCTAAATAAGAATTTAATTCTTTCACAATAGGAATTTAATTCCTCCAAAACAAAAATTAGGGTTTTACCCTAAATAAGAATTTAATTCTTAAAGTTAAGGAGACTTAAAAGATCTCTGTGCATGAAAAGACTAAGGTCACGTGCCCCACGTGACCCCTGAACAGATCCCCCAAAAATGAGAAGAGGAAAGTTTTGAGGCAATGCCTCACGTGTTCCCACGTGACCCTCATTATATATGGAACAAAAGCAAAGGCAGAAACAATTCTGGGTGCTCTCACGTGTTACCACGTGAACCCTAATAAATGTTCTAATAAATCAAGGCATGATTATACATCACGTGCCCACACGTGATGGCTATGAAAATTAAAAGTGTTTAACACTTGTTTGCAGAACAAAATAAAGGGGATCTGGCCCCACTTTTTGATGCCATCATGTGCTCCACGTGACCCCCGAAATACAGAAAGAAAGATCAAAGGAAATGAAAGCTTTGAGCGCTCTCACGTGATGCCACGTGACCCCTTAGCAAACGCTTTGACAGTCAGCGCATAAATCACCGTCACGTGTCAACACGTGATGCTCAAAAGATGAAGAAGTGTTTAACACTTAATTGCAGAACGAAGAAAAGGGATCTGGTCCCACCTTTGGGCGTTCTCAAGTGTCCACACGTGACCCCTCTGTCTTTAGTGTTTAACACTAATTCGGGGATTATATTTCCAGTGTTTAACACTGATTGTTTCTAGTGTTCAACACTAAATTGAAGATTATATTTCCAGTGTTTAACACTGATTGTCTTTTAGTGTTTAACACTAATTTGAGAGTTCTACCTCCAGTGTTTAACACTGTTGTTCTCTAGTGTTTAACACTACTTTTAGCCAAATTGGCTAATTTTCCAGAGGCAAAAGTCCTTTCTCCAAATGAATCTCAAAATTGAGGAAATCAAAGACAAGATGTTGTCAGAGCCCCCAAACCTCTGTTTGGCACTGCTGAATGATGAGGGGCTAAACCCAGACAAATTTCTAATGGCCCAAAGGGCCAATATTTCAAATATAATTGGACTTAGCCCAAACTGGCCATAAGTCCTCAAATCATCTTGAACTGAGCACATCTGCTCTTTCAACCAACTCATTGGTTCGAGGGTACATCTCGGAACTCCTCTGATATTTGTCGTTGTAATCCTTCAACATCTTCAGAGAGGTAACGGGTCCCGACAACCACACATCAACACGGACTGTGGGGTCCTTAAACTCATGGACTTATGTGTCCTTAAACCAAGATACGGACTGTGGGGTCCTTAAACCCGCGGACTTATGCGTCCTTAAACTAACGGACTAATGCGTCCTTAAACACACCCATATGGACTGTGGGGTCCTTAAACCCATGGACTTATGCGTCCTTAAACTACCATTGGACCGCAATGTTCTTAAACTACCAATGGACCACCACGTCCCTAAACTGGAACTTGGACCACCACGTCCCTAAACTGGCAATGGACCACCATGTCCCTAAACTGGAACAATAGAGCCCCCAAATGCTCTTTTGTCGGATCTAAACGATCCCGTTAAGTCGATCTTAGTCCCAAACTGGACTAACGAATCCTTAACAACCGTTTAAGTTGATCTTAGCCTCAAATATGGCTAACGTAACCTTAAACCTTCAAACAGACTTTATTCCTAAATTGGACTATAAATCCCCCAATCAACTTTGGTTCAAGGGTACATCTCTGAACTCCTCTGACATCTGTCGTTGTAATCCTTCAACGTCGTCAGAGAGGTGACGGGTCCCGACGGCCATACATGCAATGGACCACTATGTCCCTAAACTGGAACAATAGAGCCCAAATGCTCTTTTGTCAGATCTAAACGATCCAGTTAAGTCGATCTTAGTCTCAAATTGGACTAACGAATCCTTAACAAACGTTTAAGTTGATCTTAGCCTCAAATATGGCTAACGTATCCTTAAACCAAAACCCCAAACCCAAATCTAAGAAAAAACGGAATTGGACTAGTCCACGCCCTACGGGCGACAACATAACTTAGTCTCCGTATACAATCCACGGGCAACCACAAACAAAACAAACACACACGACACGAAGTGACCATCTGGAGAAGGAGAAAGTTGTCACCGCAATGCGGTAGCGTAATTAACTGCAGGGGCTTGCGCCTGCAGGGAAGAGCGTCCCCACAATCAAAAACCCCTCAAGCGAGGGGGAATCTGACGAAGTCTGCTACATCGGTCGCATCCGTCTAAATCTCCGATACACGGTGCCATAAATCAACTTGGCATCTTCGGAGAGGTAGACGGATAAAACCAAATAGCATCTGCCCCGAATCTCAGGCGAGACGTCCACGTCTCGGCCGCCATTCGGAGGGGAACAAGTCCATGAGGGTCAAGAACACCTTCGTGTTCTAATTTTCTTCATTCTTTGGGAAAGCCATGGCTATGGCTTTTAAGCTCTTTTATTCAGAGCTGGAAACTCATATATGTTTACATCTTTCTCTCTTTTGATCTGAGAGAGAGAGAGAGAGAGAGAGAGGCGGAGAGGCGCGCACACATAGAGAGAGAGAGAGAAAGAAGTATGAAGGAATGGTGATAGAGATATACATGATGTTGTAAGAAGGTGAGAAAAAATTGAGAGGTGGACGATTAGTCTTTATGGCTCTGATACCAGAAAGATAATATCAATTGGTGTCAATTGCACACCACATCAGAGGTTTCTATTTGTATTTATAGAAGAGTAATACAATTAGTTACTGGAGATGAGATACATTAGTTACAAATGGTTATGATTTAGAGAGTTGTTGGGATCCTTGGAATTGATGGATATCCTTGGCTGTTGTAAATCCCCAGTTCCATTGTACTATCAATATTTAAAATTATAATCATAATAAATTTTTGTTCAAATTCCCAAATTATTTTCCTAAAATATATTTCCAAATTTTTCTAATTCTCTTTCTTTTAAACCTTAATCTAATTCCCCTATATAGTTTTCTTAATCCTAATTCTTTTTCCTTAAACCTAATCCCATTCCCTCCCCAGCCTGAGCCCAGTCCAAACCCACGCACCCGACATGAACCGTCCCCATCTCCTTCTCTTTCTTCTTCCTCCTCCTTATATTCTTTTTCTTTCTTTTTGAACGAGCCTAACGGCTCCCCTTCTCTCCCGCACTCACCCCTACGAGACCCGGTCCTCGTCGACGCCGCTCCCGATCCCACCGAACCTGAGATCCTCTGCTCCATATCCCAGCTCCTTTCTCTTCTCTCTTTCTTTCTTCCCTCTTGTTTCCCCTACGTTCGCAAACCCAACGCCACGCCTACCTTCGTGAAAACCGCTCCACACTGACGTGGCTTCATCGTCGATGACCCCGAGATCCCCGCGCCTGCCTCCCCTAATCTCTCTAATGTCTCTCTCACTCTCCATCTCTTTCGTTCTCTCTCCCTCAACTCACATCACCTCCTCCAACTCAACCCCTCACCGGCACTCCACTACCCCGACCATCATCATCGCCGTCACCACACCTCCGCAACCGCTCGCTGCCACCAGCTTCCCTCCTATCCTCTACAACCTCCTAACAATTCCTCATCACCACCGCTTCCTTCGCTTCCTCCTCTGCACCCTGCATTGTCGGCCTGAGCCCAACGCCGACGAGCTCGGGACCGCCGCTACCATCATTAAGCACCCAGCCTCCCTCGCTCCCCTCCTCCAAGGGAGCTCCTACCCCAAGCCAAAACACCCACTGCTGTAACCCACCGCCCTCTCCATCACCTGAGCATCATCGCCGCTGCCACCACCGGCGTCTCCACCTCCGTTAGTTGCCGGCGACCCCATCTCAGCAACCACCGCCACCATCATCGAGCACCTAGCCTCCCTCTTTCTCCTCTTCCACCGTCGACCTCCACGCTCCATCCTCACCGTCAACTTCTACGCTCATCCACCAGCGCCAGTGCCCCAAGCCCCTGTACCTACCATCTCCAGCGATTCCCCGACTTAGCATCGGCCAGATCCAAGCCAGCAACCATTGACATCATCTTTCCGTAGGTTTTGGATCGCTGTCGCCGCGTTGGTACCTTGTTGTTGTGGCTGGTGTGGCCGTGTTCGTGTCTGTGCAATCACCGTTGTCATTCCTTCGTCACAAGAAAGTGGAACCTCACTTGCTTTTACAAGCTACGTACACATAACTATAGATTCGTGTTAACCTTAAACTAGATAGATTGTTACGAATCTGTGTTAGTTAGTCTACTATCACATAATTCGCAAGTTATCATCATATCTTCATGAAAAACCATAGTATTCCAGGATGATTAGTTTGAGTGTGATTAGATATGAACATCACGTTAATAACATGTAGAATTGTATCCATTTAATACCATTTTCACGTATTAGGCAAAACCGACTTTAATTCGACAGTTCTCGATATCGTATGTCGATAATTCGATGTGGTGAACTGAACCAAAACCCCATCGATCATGATAAACACTTTTATAAATATTTAATTTACTACTTATGGATGTCGTGTAGAAAACTGAACTCAAAATAACGAAGTATCTCACGTGTAATGACGCCCCAAAGAGGCGATGTCAATTCTTGTTTTACTGTACATGTCGAGATGTTAAATTGATATAAATTTTGATACATACCGGAATGTAATTTATATGGCTCATATCGAAGCTGACTCAATAATATAGAACCCCCTGTAATTTATCCTTCGATACCGATATATCACCATGATTAAAACTGACTTGGAATGCGGCTCTGGACTGCAGTCCAGAGCAGCATTCCATATCGACACCTGACTTTAAATGAATGTGTAGCACTGTATAAAAATGAAATTATGTGTAAACCTATACCTTTACGAAGATAATCCTGTTAGCTAACCATAGGTGGTGGTTTCGTTTGATTTTACCATTGTTTGATATTTTAATTACATTTTAAACTTTCGAGGTGTACTGCAGTTTAGTACAGAGACATATTGTATATCCTGGCCTTAGATAGAACACAAATCCCAGCACATAGAGGATATTGTCAATCAATTTGGTCCGTTAGAAAAGTAATTGATAGATATAAATTTTATCTAACTATAGCATCGCCTAATTATGATCCCAATAGGGATTAAAATATGTTACGAAATGGACTTTCTGTTCAGAAACTGAATTTCCAGCGATGAACACTTAGAATGAAATGACCGTAACTCGCAAACCTGAAATCCGATTGACCTGGAATCAATTTTTTTGGATTTATGTTTAAGTTTATTTACTGCCTATTTTGTATCATTTTGCCTAATTATGATCGTGCGAATTAATATGTTTTTCTGAACTCGTAATGTACATTGTGTTTCATGTTGTACATGACTTATTATATGGCATCATTCTCGCATTTACCCAACCGTGATACCTTTGGTGATAGAGAACGTTCATAATGATTTATAGAAAACTTTGCATTGTCAAACGTGAGTAGTATTGGATTAGTTGTGTCAAGTATGCCAATGATAAGTGATTGATTCGTGAAAGTGAACAGTACAGTGAAAAGTGAATAAAACCAGGATTTGGTGCATGTTTGTATACAACTAGCTCTAAACATATAGTTATTGTAACCTGGGGAAATGGGGAAATCAAGGTGGAATCGAACTCGTATTTAGCGAGGTACAGTGACTTAGAGAATGATCATTCGATATTAGCAATATACACATATTAGGTCGTGGGCCTAGCGGCACGGCTGCAGGGTTATGTCCCGGGCAACAGTGAACCGTATTCTCGGGCATGCACGAGACCCTTGTTAAACACGAGCATATTTTTCCACCGATTTATTTCATTTGACTCAACGAATGATAGGTGATGACATATACATTGCGTGGATTGCAGACATGATACACATACATATACTTAGCGACTGTTCATAATCACTTGGTATTACTGTATTCTGCCGTACATTTCATATTTAATAACATAGTACACACACTATATTTATTGCTATATATGTCTTCCTGACGACCTGAGTGTACATGCTTAAAGAACGAAGTGAACCCAGCTTAGGAGGAGCAGGACCTGCCATTTGAGATTGCGGAGATTTAGACCGCGACATTAGCGCTATCGCCTTCTGCTTGCTATAAGAACACTGTTATTTCTTTGGTTAGTTATTTTTTCATGCAAATAAATGTATCCTGAACTCTGTTAATTTAATATAATAAAGTTGTGAGCTCTGATTTTCTTTACTTCAGTGATGTGTTTACTGATTACCATGTAATGCTAGAAGCCGAAGTATGACTACAACGGAATTATCCCTTGACCGTAAGAGCATGGCTGGCCTAATCACCTCTCGTATTCTGTATTTTGGGAAGCGGGACGTGACAGTTGTTACGATTATCTCTATCAAATGGGGTTATCACATTCCATGTCCTCACCTTCTTCTTCTTCCTCTATGTTTCTTCTTGAGAGAACTTTTTTAACAAAACTTCTAAGGTCATGAGCAAAAAGAAAAGGTTCTGATCCTTTTTTAGTTACTCACAGGGGGTATTTATATTCTTCCGTGAATGGGGAGTAGTGTGTAACTACTTTATAGATATCAGAGAAATTGGGGGGAATCCCCCATTATCTCCCGAAGAATAGGTAAAACCTATTCTAGAGGAGTAGGTTTCGACTCTATTAGTGTCGGGACATCCCAATTATATGCCTCCCGAGATCGGGAGGGGGCTTCCAGAGTTTGGGAGGGGTATCCCTATAGGGGATGCCATGAATCAACTCAATTTTTAGTTGAGACGACTCAATTTTGATTTGTATTAAAGGGGACCTCCCAAGACAGGGGTCTCTTGTGATGAACAAGTATTTGGCTTGTTCTTTTTATCATAGCCCCCATTTTTATGCTTAGGTGATCAGATTCTTGATCATTTGTTTAAATACCTGTATGAGTATTTTAAATATCTTAGGAGTTAAGATTTTAACTCCAGCACTATCTAGTTCCGAAAGTAAATGAGATCCACAACATAGACAAATAGTGGAAGCATTCAACCCTAATCGTATACCTTATATATAAATTAAAAAGAATCTTTTTAAGAAATATATTGATCAATACAATTCCCATTGTGCCTGTATCTATTCTTTGACAACCTCATGGCTTGACGGGTGTCAGAGGCATTGGCTTAATACAAGAGGATATTTTTCTTTACACCGCACTACTAGGCCTCACCGACTTATATCGTTACACACACACAATGAAGGAAACCCACATTTGGATTAAAAATTGAAAAAAACAGATTGTCTAATACCATTAATTTTATCCTTAAATATTTTGCTTCTTTTCCGAAATACTGTTGTGTTCATCTGTTTGTCGCTTCTGTATGAGTCCTAAATCTACTTCTTAAAATCAATTTCAATCGAATTTCTTATCATGAATTTCCTTCTGTTTGTCATAAGTTAATCAAGAACCCACTTCTATTTGTAAATATGAGCGTATAAAAAGAGTCGACTAAAGAGTACCGTAAAAAGAAAACAAATAAAATTTAATGATATTAAAATTAGGGGCATAAGTTGCTTGTTAGATGGGAGCTATTTGCTGACCGAGCGAAAGTGAAGGGGTTTCATCCAATTTAGCCTTTTAGTCATTTGGTTTTAATGAAGCTTAGTTCTTGCACCGTGTGTATTAAGAGATGCGCATATCTATCTATACTACTCAAAGCAAATTGGTCAAATTTTCCGTGTATCATATCTTAACTAATTCTTTATCTCAATTAAAAATATTTTTTTAAAAAAATACTTACAGTGAGTTAAAAATAATCATGTGTAACAAATTAACCATTTCAATTTAAAATTCAAAAAAAATATTTTTAAATAAATTTGTTGTGTAAAAGAAAATCTAAATTCTCTGTCTAATAAATCTTTGTGTAAATTGTCAAAATAAAAAAAAACCAAGCCCTTTTTTCCATTGTCAAAAGAAATTTTTCTTACATTATCTAAATAGTAGCCTGCTATATCTAACCAATTCATACAAATTATTTAGATATCGCAGGAAACGGTTTAGATCACATATAACTTCTTAGATATTGCAGGCTACAGGTTAAATATCATAAGAAACTAGATATAGCAGGAAACCACTAGATATCACACGTAAGGGATTTTTTGATAACTAAAAACTTTATAAGGGGGCTTTTGACAACAGTTTCGAGGTCAGGGGGTTTTTGACAACGAAAAAAGTGCTTGGTTTTTTTTGGACTATTTACCCTAAATCATTTATTTGAATATTTGTTATTAATTTGAATCTTAAGTTTTTTCATCGCAATATATACAAATCCATTTTCTACCATCACTACTACAATTAGGGGTTGCCCCTACGGATAGAGCAATCCATATGGGCAACTTTTTATTGCCCCTACGGTATAAACCGTAGGGGCAAACAATAACCTTACGGTGCCCACAGTAGGGGTATAAATAAATTAAAAAATATTAAAATGTAATCTCTTTATTTGGTCCTACGGTGCTGCAAAAGAAAACCCTGCAGATTGTACCATAGGGGAAACAAAGGGTTATTTAAAAAAAATAAAGCTAAGTAAAACCCCCGCGTCCCCCAAAATTTCCCACTAACTTTATCTCTCTCGTGACCTCATCGCCGATCTCGTCTTCGACTTCCTCGTCCCTCGTCGTCGACTTCCTCGTTACCGATCAAGCTCGTCGTCGAGTTCCTCCTCCATCACGGTCGATCGAGCTCGTCGTGGAGTTTCTCGTCACCGCTGATCGACATCGAGGTCCTCGTTGCCGCCTCTACCTCGTCGAGCTCCATCTTCGCGGCCTCCTCCACCTCGTTGAGCTCTTAGCCTCTACCTCCTCGAGCTCTTCGCTATCTGCCGGTATTTGGCAGCGAGGTAATTTTCTTTAATTTGAAATTGAATTTTCCTTAGTTATGTTTTTTATTTCTTTAAATTAATTAGGAATTTAATTTATAATTTTGCTGTTTTTGGTGTTATTTCTATTGATTTTAGGGTTAGGGTTATAGGGTCAGGTTAATTAGGAGTTAATTTAGGTTATATGGTGATATTTAAGGCTAGGGTTAAGGTTAATTAGATTAATTTGGGTTAATTTTGGTTTGGGTTAGGGTTAATTTGGGTTAGGGTTTGGGTGATGATTAGGATTAGGGTTAGGGTTAATTTGGGTTAATTAGGAAAAATAGGGTTGGTGATGATTAGGGTTAGGATTAATTAAATTAATTTGGGTTAATTTTGGTTTGGGTTAGGGTTAATTTTGGTTAATTAGTGTTAAGGTTTGGGTGATGATTAGGGTTAGGATTAATTAGGTAAAATAGGGTTGGTGATGATTAGGGTTAGGGTTAGGGTTAATTAGATTAATTTGGGTTAATTTTGGTTTGGGTTAGGGTTAATTTGGGTTAATTAGGGTTAGGGTTAATTAGGTAAAATAGGGTTGGTGATGATTAGAGTTAGGGTTAATTAGATTAATTAGGGTTAATTTTGGTTTGGATTAGGATTAATTTGGGTTAGGGCTTGGGTGATGATTAGGGTTAAGGTTAGGGTTAGGGTTAGGGTTAATTTTGGTTAATTACATAAAATAGGGTTAATTAGGGTTAGGGTGTTGATTAGGGTTAATTTGGTTTAATTAGATTAATTTGGGTTAGAGTTTGGGTGATGATTAGGGTTAATTTTGGGTTAATTAGGGATTATTTGAGTTAGGGTGATAATTAGGGTTAATTTGGGTTAATTAGGTTAATTTGGGTTAGGGTTTAGGGTGCGCTAGTTCTTTCAGTAGGATACTCGATGATAACGTAAACGTAAAACTTTACCATAAACGTCAGAAAACTTTACCCTAAACTAAAAACTTCAAACCCTTAAAAATGAAACGTAAACGTAAAACCTATTCAAGTTAAAACCAATATATGATACTCGATGATAATATAAAACTTTCATATTCTCATCGATAGTCATATGTGAAAATCAAAGCGCGGCTTAGTCCCCGCCTATCGGTTAACATACGTTCGATGTTCGTCGTGACATAGAACTATACGAAGGTTGTTAAATATCGGACGGTGTCGTTCGGTGCTAACAACCGTCGTGTATTCTATATGACGAGAAGATTCAATCGTATGATAACCGATAGATTTTTCCAGTTTGGACAAGTTAGGAATGTATAAAGCAAACACCTGCATTCACTTGTATTTTCATTTGTTTCGAGTTATTTCTTCGGTACTTTTCCGCTGGTTCTCCATGTATAAAGATAGATTAGATGTTCATTTCAAAGTTATTTCACAACATTGAAATGATTATCTATTCTATTATAGTGTACTCGGAGAACAGCGGGGAGGTGCTGCCGAAATTTACTCGAAACGGAACAAAGCACAAGTGAATGTGTGTCTGCTCTATACATTCTTAATGGGATAGAAGTCTTACCCACGACAGCCGAAACATACACATACAACACGAATACACAACAAACGCACACATAAAGAACACATACACACTAACAACCCTACACCTAAGCTGAATCATAAATTGAAATACACATACACATAATACAACTCATACTTGGGTATCTTCAAATCTAACTTTGTTAATCGATAATTTATTCTTTTTAACGACAAACTAGCCTCTACGGATTTTTCTAAGATATAATTTTATTCTATCATATAAATATCTTGTTAATTTAACAAGATTAGAATTTTATTTTATTTTATTAATATCTTGTTATTTTAACAAGATTAGAATTTTATTCTATCATATTAATATCTTTTTATTTTAACAAGATTAGGAAGATATTTTCCTAACATAGAATTTTATTTTATAATATAAATACCTTGTTAGAATTTTATTTTATAATATGAATATCTTGTTAGAATTTTATTTTATCATATGAATATCTTGTTAGTTTACAAGATCAGAATTTTATTCTATCATATGAATATCTTGTTAGTTTAACAAGATTAGGAATATATTTTCCTAAGATAGAATTTTATTCTATCAAATGATCGATGGGTGATTTATAATCACTGTTGAATTTTTGATCCAAGGGTCCTCTGTTTAACAGAGAAGATCTTTCTAGTTTGAGAAAGATCAGGAAAATATTTCTGTCACGCCCCGCTTCCCAAAAATATGGAATACGGGAAGCGACGAAGGCCAGCCATGCTACCTACGGTAAGGAAAAGTCCTTCCATAGTCACATAAGGCTGTCTAGATTAACCTGTCAATATAAAATCCAAGAGAAAAAGAAATAATACTAATAATCATACTGCAATGAAAACACAAGAATTCCTAAAAATGGGTCCACTAGATAATTGATGCAATTAAAGATCCAAAACAAAAGATTCGGAATAAAATAAGATCCGAAAGAGATACAAAAGTCCTAATGTCCCATAAGGGCGCACAAGCTAAAAGCTAAAAGTAAAGGAGAATAAACCTACGATTACTGATCTTCAGCAAGGTCCTGGTAGCCGCTCTGATCCTGCTCAGCCTGCAGATCTGACTCTAAACCTGAGATGGCAAATCTCAGGGATGTCAGAACATCCCAGCAAGTACTCAACGTATAAAGAGTGTGTAGCATAAAAACAAGAATATATAAAAGTGAAGCCCGGTGCACAAGAAAGCATGTATATAAGTAATTAAATGCATTAACACTATGAAACTTGTATGTAAGGGATCAGGTCATAACCTAACCGGCTACTAAAGGGTAAACTATCCTATCGTAAGCTTGAGTGTGTGCGTCAACCTCTGCAGGAGTATTCCTAACCCAAGAGTGGTGCCCCAGGGGCTAGGAAACACGGGCCCAACTGTGGAATGAACAAGAGACCGCTATAGCCCGGTAGAGCTGTAATCATGTGACCGCTATAGCCCGGTACGAGCTGTAATCATGTGACCGCTATAGCCCGGTACGAGCTGTAATCATGTGACCGCTATAGCCCGGTACGAGCTGCCGGCATGGAACTCCTGAGATCCTGTTGTACAACGCACACTCAAACTACCCCAACACCCACGTATGTATAGTAGCTATGGTAAATATTAAAATCACTAATTAAGAATGCTGAAAAGACAGGAACTTGCAGTATAGTAAAAGTATGGAATTAAAACTGGTGAATAGTGGTGTCATGGCATGTAGTCCAGCATTCTAATTAATGATTTCATAAAAAATAAATAATAAAGATCATGAATAAGCATGTCAAATCAAGGTGTTCTATACATGTAATCAACATGAGTCTCGAATGTGTATAAAGCATGTAAAAGGATTCATGTGCATAATATTCATGTCATAGCATTACATAAAGAAAAAGCAAGCAGCAGTCAGCAATGTATATTAGCAAGTGTTCCGATAAGGACAGATGATAAGACTGTGAAAGAAACCTCTTTCCTCTAATATCCAAATTTATACAGGCTAAGAACTAATTTAGATAATTGTCGATATTGTATCGACAGAAAGAAAAGAGCAAGGATACTTGCCTGAGGATAGCGATCACGAAAACGATGTACGAAAATGCAAGCACGATCTCAGCTAAGGTGCGACTTTGGATCTGAGTTATATGATCTGCCTAGATAAATTTCATCGATTTAAATTATAAGTATCTACATACAAAATTGTCACACAAAAATATTTCAATTTTAGGGTTTGATACAAATTTTCCCTATTCAATTGCTCGCTGATTTCATACCATTTTATTCATTTATTCATTTTTTTCCTCCTTTTTTTTTCAGAACAGAACAGAACAGAACATGGATCAAGAGTGCTTACAGGGGGAAATCGTCGCAGTTGCTAGGGTTCGGATGGTCCAAGGTCGAGTCGAGAGCACCCAGATCTGGAGATGGGAGCGGATGCGAGGCGAAGACGAGGCTGCGTCGCTGTGAGGTCTTACGGTGTTGCTGCAGGGAAGTGATGATGAGGCTGAAGGAGATCTGCGTGATGGTGTCGTCGAAAGAGGGAGATTTCCAGCGAGGGAGCGACGAGGCCTTGCGTTGGGTTCGGGGAGATGGGTTGTTGCGGTCGGGGCTCGGGGTTGTAGTCGGGGTGGAGAAGAGAGAGAAGGAGGAGGAGGGGAGTGAAGATCGAGGTCGGGGAGAAAGCGGCGACGGCGCGGCGAAGGTTAGGGTTAGGGTTTCATGTGTGAGGGACGAGCGGCGGGGGAAAGAAAGAGAGAGAGAGATGCGGGTATGAGAGAGGGAGAGAGAGAGATTAAGTTGTGTGTGTGTGTGTATATAAATTATTTTATAAATAAAGATAGATATCTTTAATTGGTTGCATTTAGAGATTCGGTGCAGATTTTCTCGTTCTCATTTTAACAGTAAACAGATACGAAAAATATTATTTTGCTGTCGCTAAGAAAATATTATTTATATAATATAAAAACTAAATATTTTCCATATCAAAATTGTTTACAGAGAAAAATCTAAATTAAATATTTTAGCGGCCAAATAAAAATTCAAAAATTTGGGGAAAGAATCTTGGTAAACTTTTGATTTAAGCCTTCAAATAGGGTTGTTACAATTTCCCACATAGAATTTAATTCTATCAGATGGTTTAATTGGTGATATTTTATCACCATTGGATTTTAAATCCAAAATTCTCTGTTAGAAAAATATCTCTCCATATTAGAAAGATCAGGGAAAATATTTCCCAAATAGAATTTAATTCTATCAGATAAGATCATTTTAAATTGGGGCGTTCACATGCTTTGCATGTGAGCGCTGCCAAAAAATGTGGTAAGAGAACTCACGTATTTAACACGTGACCCCTTGTGTGGGTTTTAGCCTGTTTATTTTCAGTGCTCATATGTTTTGCATTTGAGCGCTCACGTGTTTAACACGTGAGGCCTGTTTTGCCATTGGTTATTTATGTTCAGCGCTCATATGCTTTGCATATGAGCGCTCACCTGTTTAACACGTGAGGCCATTTTGACCCTAAGTTATTTGTTTTCTGCGTTTATATGCTTTGCATATGAGCGCTCACGTGCTTAACACGTGAGGCCAGTTTGGCCTTTAAGTTTATTTTATTCAGCGCCCATATACTTTGTATATGAGAGCTCACGTGTTTAACACATGAGGCCAATTTGACCCTTAGTTATTTGTTTTCAGCACTTATATACTTTGCATATAAGCACCCACATGTTTAATGATGCCAAACTATGAGGATTCTTTTCCTCTTCCCTTTTTTTTATAAGGGAACAAATAGCTCATTGCCAAAATTTTTGGCGGGAATAGTCGCAGGAGTGGCTGCTTTCATTGAATTTGCACGCGTACATAATAAGATCGTATTAGAGAAGATTCTCTGTCCGTGCGATATATATGGGAATAAGTTCTGGCAGAAGGTAGAAATCGTAGCGCTTCACATCGTTAAACAATGGTTTTACTAGACTTTATACTACTTGGCTATATCACGGGGAAGGACAAGAAAAAGACGGTAATGCGGCAGAAGAAGATGGAGAAGACGGTAATGCGGCGGAAGAAGAAGAAGAACACGATAATTTCTTTCCAGGAGAAAGAATAGAGGATATGATAGAAGCTATCCTCGGTGATAGTATTCCTACCGAAGATGAGATTCCATCCGGTCAAGGACCGCGTGCGGATAAGTATGAAAAGTTCATGAATGATGCTAAAAGACCAATTTATGAGAATGCAAAGTATTCCACCCTATCATGGCTCGTCCAACAATTCCATATTAAAAGCCTAAATGGATGGAGTGACAAGTAATTTAAGACGCTTCTGAAGTTCCTGAAAGATTCTATGCCCTAGAGAAATAACGTGCTCGACAGATGATACAAAACCCAGAAGATGATGTCTGATTTGGATCTGAACTGTGTGAAAATTCATGCATGTCCTAAAGATTACGTGTTGTACCGGAAAGAGAATTCAGATTTGAAAGAGTGTCCAACATGCGGAGATGTCAGGTATAAGCCTAAAGAATCTGATAAGAAGACCGATATACTTGTCAAGATAGCACGATACTTTCCCATAACACAGAGGCTACAAAGGTTATTCAGGTGCAAGAAAATAGCCAAGGCAATGATTTGGCATCACCGTGCTGCTCCAAACGAAGATGGAAAAATGAGTCATCCAAGTGATTCACCGGCATAGAAGGATTTCAATAGGAGGCACCAAACATTCAGTAGTGATCCTCGCAATGTCAGGCTCAGACTGGCTTGTGATGGCTTCTGCCCATTCAATTATATGGCTGGAAGCCGCAACACATGGCCCGTTGTAATGATAGTTTATAATCTGTCACCTTGGTTGGCTATTGGATCAATCCTACTTTATGATGCCTCTTCTTATTGATGGAACAAATTCATCGGGAAACAATATCGACATCTATCTCTGACTTCTGATCGATGAGTTAAAATCTTTATTCATTGATGGTGTAGAGACTTACAATGCAAACACAGATACAACCTTCACAATGCATGTGGCTTTAATGTGGACAATTAATGACTTTCCTGCGTATGGAAAGCTATCAGGTTGGTCCATACATGGTCACAATGCATGCCCTTGTTGCCATTAAGAAACAATATCGAAATGGTTGAATTTTAGCTGGAAGGTTTGTTATTGCGGTCATCGACGTTTCCTGCCATTAGACCATCCCTACAGGTTAAACATTGCTCACTTTAATGGTCATCAGGAGCTTCTTGGACCTCTACCCTCATTGTCTGGAGAGGACGTGATTGCACGGTGGGATGGTTAAAATAATGTGACCTTTGGGATAGATCTGGTAAAACAGGTCAAACCACCCTACTGGAACAAGTTAAGCATTTTCTACGAGCTTCCGTACTGATCAACAAATTTAGTACGTCATTGTTTGGACGTCATGCACATAGAGAAGGGAGTATCCGAGCACGTACTCAACTTGCTTCTTTGTAAAGACGGAAAATCGAAAGATAACCTCCGTGCTCGGATGGATCTGTAGGACTGGGAAATTAGAAGTGAATTTTATTCTAAACTGATAGCGGGTAAACCAGGCAAGTTTGTACTTCCTAATGTCACGTATCATATGTCACAACTGGAGAAGAAAAGGTTCCTGCAGATATTGCATGATTTGAAAGTTCCCACAGATTTCTCAAGATCATTTAGGAAGAAGATAAAAATTGTGAAAGGTAAGATCGATGGGCTGAAAAATCATGATCACCATGTTATTATGGAGCACCTTCTCCCATTAACCCTTAGGACTTCCCTTCCCGAATTGGTTGGTCTAGTAATTAATGGCCTTTGTTGCTTTTTTAGAGAATTGTGCGTTAAAATCTTGGATGTTGTGACGCTGGAGAATCTATAAAATTCTATTTCATTGATACATTGCAAGCTTGAGCGTATTTTCCTGTCATCGTTTTTCGATATCATAATACACCTGATGGTTCATCTTGCAACCGAGCTTAAGTTTGCTGGACCGGTACAATATCGATGGATGCATCCCGTCGAAAGGTACGCTGAATTTTTCATTTCACGCATTTTGTAAAATTATTGTTGTCCTATATGCCCATATTTATTTATTTAACATATTTTTCTTTAGATACCTCTACACTCTAAAAGAGTATATACGCGGTAAAAATCGACAAGATGGCTCTATCATGCAAGGTTATCTTCTAAATGAAGTAACCACATTTTGTTCCCGCTATCTGGATGAGAACATTGAGACGGAACTTAACCGGCCTCGGAGAATTCAGGACGGGCCATATGGTAAAGCTGATTATAAAAGAGTAGACACTATATTTATCAACAAGATATATCGGTTTATCCTCCTCAATAGCGCATGTCTTGAAGAAATTAGAGAGTAAGTTTTTTTGAATTAATTGTTATATTTGTATTTATGTGTATGAAATGATATAATATTAATATCATAATTTATTGTTGAGAACATAATTCGTATTGATGAGGTATGTGAGGAGCATCCTGATTGGAATGATGAACGATTATAAAAATATAATCAAGATAATTTTTGCGATTGGGTTGCAGATCATGTAAATTGTTCGAATAACATGTTATTACTACCAGTCTTAATCTAAACTTATATCATTATATATTTTCCGTAAAATTTGTTTTGTCAGATCCACGATCCGAACTTGTTTGCATTATCAGAGAGAGATCCAAGATGTTTAGCTCAGTTTCCTGGCATGGAGGTTGCATATTATAAAGGATTCTGTGTCTTTGGATACAAATTTGAAGTTAAGAATATAGAAATACCTCAAACCACTCAGAATAGTGGGATTGCAACGGTAGGATCGGATGGTGTGATTTATTATGGATACTTAAATTTCATACTTGGCATCCAATATCTCGGACGATCAGAACCGTTTTATATATTTCAGTGTATTTGGTACGATACACGAACCGATATGGATAAGTGGAGAAACAATCTCGGAACTTGAAAAGATGAATATGGATTGACTAGTATGAACACACTTCGATTTTACGGTCAGGACGATCCATTTTTCTTTCCGAACGAAGCATTTCAAATATACTACTCACAGTGCTTGAAGCATCCGGGATGGAGTGTTGTATGCCGTTAGAAACCCAGGGATGTTTACGATGTCCCAGAATTCAAGGATTGTATGGAGGACAGCGATGAGGATGAAGAAAAGAGAAGACTTAGAGTGCTCTGACCGTCTGTTTCAAAAGACGGGTTGTCTATGGCCGAGCGTGAAGTTACGTGGGTTAGAAATAATATCGATGATAAAATCCAAGTAGATATGTCTAATGCGTCTACGAAACAAAAATGGTTATCAGTAATGTTATATTATTACTTCACATTTCTACGATCTATACATATATTGCATGCATATGTAATGATTATACTCTTATCTAGGTCTGATGACGACGCCCGGAGCAGCGAGGGGCGGCAGGAGCACCAGCCGCGGCAGAGGTAGAGGCAAAGGTAGAGCGGTTCTGCCGCCCGGGGAGCTGCGTAGGGAGCTCTAGAGGGCTAGTCTTGCACCCCAATCCGTATCCCCTTCGGATGACTCCTTCTGTGTGGACTGTGCTATACCTCCAGGTATATTGCACGCATATTCATTTTGAATGTAATATTATAGATATACATGCATATTATTTTAAAATTACTTATTTAGTCAATGTTTAATTGTCTAGCTGTAGGTGGTGCGTCCACATCAGAAACAGAGGCCACTACCGCACCTATAGATATGTTTATATATCCTATAATGCATGCATATTGATTTATAATGTTATATCATAAATATACACACATTCTTTTTGCTTTTACTTAGATAATCAATTTTTGATTGTCTAGCTGTAGGTGGTGCCTCCACATCCTGGGCAGAGGCCACCACCACACATGCGGGTTTGTTTATATATTCTATATTGTATGCATATTGATTTAGAATGTTATATCATAAATATACACACATTCTTTTTGCTCTTAGTTAGATAATCAATTTTTTATTGTCTAGCGGTAGGTGGTGCCTCCATATCCCGGACAGAGGCCACCACCGCACCTGCGAGTATATTTATATATCCTATATTGCATGCATATTGATTTAGAATGTTATATTATAGATATACACATTCTTTTTGCAATTACTTATATAATATATTTTTAATTGTCTAATTATAGGTGGTGCATCCACATCTGGCGTAGAAGCCACTCACGGCACTTCCGTACTCTCCGCTCAGTCTGCAGGTTAGTATTCTTAAATATAAAATATTTATTCATTTTACATATTCTCTAAGAATAACCATGAACTTCATGTAATTTTATCGTCAATGTTTATTTTCTAGTTGGAGAGGATGCGTCCACGTCCGGGTCACCGGCTGTTCCTTGCCGAAGGAACTATCGTCCCGTTCGTGCTGCTGTCCGGGCTCGCGCTTGTGCTGCTGTCGCAGCAGGTATATATCCCACTTCAATTTTCGTTAATCCTTGATTTCTGAATACCGTTTTTTCTTAATATTGCTTGCCTTGATATTTCTTGTAGATGCGGGGCAGCCCCAACCCGAGAGGGGGACTCGAGGGCCGAATCAGTCCCATCGGCTGATGCCCGATAGAGCTAGGGGGAGGCACCATTCCCCCTCTACTTTACCCCCATTATCGCTATACCGGTGATTATGCCGAGAGGTTCGACCGGTATATTGGGGATGAGAGCCGCATCCAAAAGAAGTATCCACTTCACGTTGAGTGAGCCAATCAGCACCGACGCTCATTTGCCCTCTTCTGGGATCAGGCTTAGGTATTAATATATATTTTCATTTGACTTATCAAATAAATTTATTATTATTTAACACTTGTAATTTAAATACATTATTTTTTTGTATTTGCAGTTGGATTACGACTTTCAGCCTGTACCCGACCCTGATCACCCTAACAGAGTGCTCGATCTTCACGCTCTTTACCTGGGCCTCATGAAGAACATGCAATCTAAGGTCCGATATAATAGGAACGAGCTGAAAATCGATTGCTATTTGGTATGGCTGGCGACTCCCGAGGCGCAGAGAGAGGCTCTCCTACATTCTCCGGCCTTTGTCAGAGTCGATGTAGATACATGGCCTCTCTTGTGCCAATATTATGACTCTGAGCGCAAACAAGTTTGTAATTTAAATGTAATTCATTATTTAGTATATAGTTTATTTTTTGTGTTATTTAATTAGAAAAATAAATCTGATTTTGTTGTGCAGAAACATGCCGATCAAAATAAGGAGAATAGGAAGTCGGCGAAGAGGGGTTACCCCACTTATACAGGTGGCTCAAGAAACATTACTCGTGCCATGGAGGTATCGGTAAATTACAATAGATCTATTTTGATATAATGAAATATTAAGAGTTATTTTATAATATGTGTAAATTTTTAGCGAATTGTAGAGAACTCAAACCCTGGCGTATGGTGGCACACCGAGCGTGTTGATCGCGTATCTTGCTGTCCAGGGCACCTCGACAGATCCCGCCACGGGCGAGTTTCAATTCTCCGACACTGCTACCTAGGAGTATTGCGTAAATGTTAATATTTATTCTAATTCGAATGAAATTTTTATTTTGATATGTTCAAATTTAAATGATATACTTATATTTTAATGGTTAATGTGGGTGTAAGAGCGGGTGGTGGAGAAGGCGGAGGTATCGGGGATCGATTTTAGTGGACAGACCGATCCGATACTACTGTCCCCCGTCCTAAATGCCGCACACGGAGGGCACCACGGAAGTTGGGAGAGAAGCCGGGGACTGGATCTTAGCAGAGCCCATATGACGTTGGTCTCCACTTCGGCGGTTACTTCCCCTACCCCCCGTGAGCGACGTCTGGAGTATGATGTTGCCGTCTTGAAGACCACCGTTGAGAAGTTGAAGGAGATGTTGGTATGTATATTACTTAATAGTAAAATATTATATCACATTATAGATAGTAACATATGCAATATTAGTAGCCTGAGCTTATTTGGTTGTAAACATAGTTTTGATTAATCATACTTATATAAAACTATCTAATTAAAATAAACTATGGTTTTCCAAACTAGATATCTAAACTACGCCTAAGTCCCTAAGTATTCTTAGATTGGGGTATAAAAGTATTGCCCTGAATGTGTGGAATTTCAAGATATATAAATTCTCATACATAATATATGAATTTCAACAGAATGTGTAGAATCTCAAAAAAGCATATATAAATTCGCGGTTTCGCAATAATCTGATAATGATACGGATTCGATTAAAATCTAATACACCGTTCTTACTCGTTTATTACACACACAAAATTTTACAAATTCGGCAGGTTATTTAAGCTGCGGCTCCACATGCATCTCCTTCGGTTACGGCTTCGCAAGCCACTATCTCGGCTGCGGTTGCGCCGACCATTCCTACAGCTCCACAACCTGCTCAGACCCCCGCACAGTCCGCTCCTTTATTAGTCGAGTTTCTGACGCCTCAGGGTTGCACCGAGGAGCGGATGCACCAGATTACGGCGATTACCAGAGATGGAGTCGCTGGACCGAGCTAAAGTAGCTTTATTTATATTTTTAGGATGTACGTACTTATCTAATACATATTGTATATATTTTGGATGATATTAGTGTTTGTTTGTATGTTCACGATAATTTTAGATTGATTTCGTATTCTATTTGTTTATTTCTTTTATATATTATGCGTGAGAGGTTGATTATGAATATTTCTGTATATATATATATATATATATATATATATATATATATATATATATATTGTGCGCAGGGGTAAAACTTGCCCCTACGGATAAATACGTAGGGGCATTTATCAGGCCCTACGGATAAAACAAGGAACATGTCCTCTTGCAATACACTATTGGTCACAGTCATGCTGCTACAGAAACCGCATCTCAATTTAACCCTTTCTTTGCATGACACACGAACATAGAAATAATAATTATTATTATTTTACTTTTTTGCAACAACTCCTAAGTTTTGGGGGTTTCGAATTCAAGACTTCTCATCAAGTGGGGGAGTATCATTGCCGCTCGAGCAAAGACACTTTGGCAATAGTTATAATTAAATGGGCGATAATTTTACTCATGAAGGATTGCTAAATGAGATCGGAAGGATTTATTTCATGGTGTAGTAAGTTTGAGGAGTTTATTGGTAACTCTTAAGGTTAATAAAGAAGGTTATCAATTTGCCATTAAAGTAAGAAGATTTTGGCTAATTTATTTACAAATTATTCAATAGCATTAAATCCATAAGGTGCTCTGTAATGGGTATAAATTGTAAGAGTAAAGAAGGTTAGATTATCTCAAAGTCTAAGAAGATCAAAGATAATGGAAGTCTTAAACTATTCAATAGGTCTTGCTATTCTTGTATTGTTGCTTCCATCTATGTTCTTTCAGGGGCTTGTTGAGGCAAGAATCGCAATGACATACGATGAAATGGCCTTAGCACCCGTCAACGACATCGATAATAACATGGAAAGCGATCTGATTTCACAAAAGAGTTATTCATGGCCAGGAGCTGCATGTTGTGCTTGTCACCCTTTTTATTGCTTTAAACATACGCCGATGGAATGTTTGGGTGTGTATCCCAACATTACAAATTAACTTTTAGATCATGGTTGGGTATTTATATATTAATGTCCAATGGATTACAATAGATGCATATTGTAAACTTAAATTTTAAATATTTGAAATTTATAATAAATCATATATTCCCAACAATTTGTTTTAACATGGTATATTGGCGTATCATAATCTACGAGCATTCACAAATATTTTGAGCTAAATTATCTTTAGACCTTTATATAGATAACTATGCAATGTAAGATTTAAAATACAAAAAGATTGGTGATCATATTAAGTAACTTTAGTTGGCAAGTAAACTGTAATGGTCAAGGGGTTTTGTGTAACTTTCATGGTTTTTATTGATATTTTTTTACTTTGAAAAAGGGAGAAAAGGGTGGAGAGAGAGAGAGTGAGAGAGAGAAGGGTGAAATCTTTGAGAGCTTAAGGAAATTATCTCATTTTTTAAATTTTCAATCAGGTAAAAAATAGAAAAAGACATATGAATCCTTTCGTTTCTCGTTATAATGATAAAGACAATGATAAATACGTTTTTGTCTTTTCAATGGTAAGAGTTTATTTCTCCATAAAAGAATTTGATGTACATTATAATGCCTTCTAGTTTAGGCAAAAGATTCGTCACATATCTAAGAAATTTAACTAGCCTTCATTAATCAGTTCCGTCATGTTATTAAGTTACATTGACTATAAGTAACTAGAAACATGGCGGTGTTTCAAAAGTGACAAGGTTTTGGAGATATATATGAAATCATTATATTTAGATAGCCATCTATAAAGTTAACTAAATTTTTGGGATGACGTATATACGAATTGCCTTTAAATTTTTGCATATAAAATGTTAGTTTTTCAACAACCTATGGATGGTCGGATTGCATAAGCCATCCTCTCCATTAATTTTTCGACTAAATTTGATAGGAATTATTATGAATTCCGAATATATAAAATGTTGGGTGTTTCAATTCATTGTCCACTAAATTAATATTTTCTTTAGTATTGAAAATGAGGTGCAAAAGTTTAAATCTACAATTGCAAAGTCCATAATTTTTTTCTACTGCCTTTTAACTTCAAATTTAACAACAAGAACATATTGTTAGCGTACTTTAGATCTCATTAAAAAAGTAAAATATTACTTTCCTTAGCATTGTGAATGGGATGAATAACATCCAACAGTGTGTGAGCACGTGTAATTATTCGTGATTACAACATTTGTGATTACAACATTTGTAGTCATGTCCTTCGTCTTCTTTCTATTTCCTTCGCTCCTAGATCATTGGGAACGAGCTTAGGAGTCGGTCTTTCTTACCGAAGATGATCCACCTCGAAGGAAACCCAGCTAAGGCTTTAGCTTCTTCCTCCGGGTCATGCGGTTGATCAATGCTTTCTCTTCCGATCCAACACAACGGGCAGCTCGACGGTTGCTTTTGCATCAGTGCATTGTTGGGAATAGCATGACTTTTGTTGATAGGGTCTTGACTATTGGCAAAGAATCTTCAAAAGTGCTCCAGCTGTTTCATGACATGTTCAAAGATGGGGTTTTTGGTTTAAAGGCTAGGGAAATTGTACATCTGTATTCTATTAGGCCGGGATTTTTGGTGTTCAGGCAAAATGCCTCAGTACTGTTCATGAGGTATAACCCACATCATTTTGCTCAACAATTAGGCTAAGATCAGGGAGTTCCTCTCAAGGTGTTTCTTTTCAATCCGGTTGCTTCAGAGGAAACCGTTCGCAATGCGATCCACCATTTTATGCAATTGAACACGAGGTCTCACTTCCGGATGGCTGAACCGAGTCATATTCCGAGAGCTTTAAACGACTATGTAGCCTAGTATCAACACGCAACGGGCGCTATTATCAAAGAAGAGAGGCGGATACACCTTGATCATAAGGATTCCGTTCTGTCTAGCAACCCTGCGGTCCTGCAGAAACGACACGCAGTCATCCTTCCTTCCCTGAGAGAGGGCAATGCGGTATTAGCTCCGCATGTTTTTCCGATAGTGTCGATGGCTAAACCACAACCCGATGTGATGTCTACAACGTTTCCCGAGTCAGACATTGACTCGGACATCAGAACACGCCGCCCCAAGATGCCAACAAAGAGAAAGCTCTTATCGTCGGGAGTTGCTCTTGGTTGCAAAAGAAGGAGAAATCCATGTTTTCAGCCGATATTGTCTTTGGTCAAGAGCCCCATGCTCCCTATAATGAAGGTCTATCAGAATACGGGACCAATGACGATTTTTTTGTCCTGAAGCTTCTATCGATGAGAACGCGGCGACTGATCTCCAGGCCACTTTTGAGGCTTCCGAACGATTGGCCCGTGAGCAAGCAGTGCTTGTTGCCCTTGCAGCGTTGGGTACACATCATCTATACTCTTTATATATCTTAGAGTAAAATGTTATTGCGTTTTATTTAACACTTTTTTAACAGGAATCTCCGTTGAAGAGGCTCTTTGGGAATCCATTAAAACATACAAGGAAGATGAGAGGCTTCGTGCTTCCATGGGCCTTAGTATGATTTATTTTATGCGTTTTAGAACATTTAGCTCATTTTGCCTACACCTTGACTCCTTTCTTTTCCTTGGAGGAACATCTGTAACTAGCGTTATTTCGAGCGAGGTGCCATTTTTGGGTGCTAGCATAGAGGATATTCCTCATTCTACGATCCCTATAGAATCTTCAGAGCTGCCGACTATTGCTCGGGCCACCTATGCGTTACTACGGGAAGCGTCGTTAAAGCAGACGATGAAGGATGTTGTAGCAGTTCCTAGTCTGATTCAAATGAGGATCTTCCTCTGTCGGTTGTTCTGGAGAGATCCCTTCATAAAGCTAAAGCCGAGGAGAAACATCGGAGGCATGTAGCAAGGGAGTATCGGGCCAGCTTAGCCACTAATGCCGGCTCAAGTGAAACGCGAACCCCTAGCGCTTTTACGGAGGGCATCCCCCTGCCATGTCGATCGCCTACAGGCACATCATACGTGCGGTTCTCGAGGAGGCGAAACTTTTGGTTCTAGGGAAAGCACGGCCTAATGTTTGGATAAAACCTGGTAGGATTTCACCTATTTTCCAGATTTCCTTAAGTAGCAACTTATCCAAATTTTAACATTCCTCTTTTTAATGATATAGCAGGGACAAGTTCAGACGCTGGGGCTGCAGATGAGGTGGCGGCATCCGGAGATTTTAGGACGGAGGGTCTTCATCTTGAGTCTAATATTGCTCCAACTGCCACTCCTCCCGGTGGATCTCCTGTATCCGCGGGTAATGCTAGCATAGTGACAGCCTTTATAGATTCGGGAGATAAGGGCGCAAATTTTGAATCTGTCTCCTCTGTGGTGGTGGAAGTCGAAGAAGCTATCACGACTAGTGATGCTCCTGATACAATCATGGTTCCCACATTGTCGGTTCTTATGAAATCCACAGGTACCTTCCGTGCTATTACTTTCAAATTCTTATTTCTGCTATACATATTTGCTAACGTTTTCTTTATTTCTGGTATAGGCATGGCCAACCCTGGAAATCTGCTGATTGAAGAACCCCCGTCAGCTAGAACCATGACCGTTATCGCTCTACCTATCTCCTTTGCACTTCCCTGAGTCTTCTAAAGCGTAGCGACATAATTTAATTTTTCCTTCAATTTTCTTTTTTTCCTTCAGCATTGATATTACTCCTTATATTAATTGCTTGATGTATATTGTTGCAATCTTACAGAAGTGCTTTTCAACCATCTGGGCCAACTGTTAACTTCGCACTTCGCCCTCCAATTAGGACATGTCCCTCCTTCTGGAGTTGGTTAGTATATTTTCATTTCTGATCTCAACTTTCTATAAGTAATCCATCCGTAATAAGAATTTTCCTGTACTGACTACAGTCTTACGGCTCGAAGGAGAAGATGAGGAAATGGCTGAGCCCTCTATGCTCTTAGATTTGCCGCTTCTAACTATTGGTAGGTTAGATCTTATTCATTTTTTTTATTTAAACAGAGATTTGACCCATCTTTATCTGTAGCAGCTCTGCTGGTTTCAATTCCTGTTGAATCCCGTATAGCTATGCCCGCAGGACCCTTCGCTAAATGTCAATTTTCCAGAGGTGCAGAAAATAGAAGGCGTATGCTGAGCGAATTATTGAAAACCTTAATGTCAAGGCTCTCACTTCTGCTGGGGACTTTTCCAACGAAGTCAACCCAATGCTGGCGACTCTTGTGACTTTCCATAACGAAGACTTCGTCAGTATCTAGGTTGATTATTGTAAGCAAATCGAGGATTGCCTCCATGAGATCGAGCGCAAGCATCTCATGCCTGAGGCCTTATCCTCAAAGGCTCAATTGACCGTGTGAATCGAACAATGTACTGCTTTCATTCAATACTATGAGCAAAAGCTGGTCCTGAAGTAGAAGGAGTATGAAATGGATTTTAAAGAGTCAAGACAATTGCGTGCTCAAGTAGAAGCTAATGTTGTGCGGCTCTCGGTCATCTTTGGACACCTTCAAGGGTGCATTTTCAAAAGAAAGCCGCTGAAACGGGACCTTGATTTTACAGAGCGAGGAATGCAGGGCTATGAAGTTGCTAAATAGGAGATTTCTGAGAAGCTTACTTCGTGCTTGCAACAACAAGTTCAAATCGAAGCGCTGCTGGCTGCAATAGTGGAGCGCGAGAATGAGCTCCGGCAGGAGAATGAGCGGGTCACCGTTTTACTAAAAACCTCGTCCTCTTAGAGATCACAATTGTATCTCTTTTTCTTTATAAATTGTATATTTCAAACACTTTGATTCATGAATAAAAAATATGTATATTTTTGTATTCGCATGCACCTTTTTGTTTCTTGATGTCTTGATCCGGCGCGAAATAGTTTAATGTACTCATTTCAGAGTTTATAATTTATTCACTCATTTCAGAATTTTTAGTTTATGTACTCATTTCGGAGTTTCTAGTTTATTCACCCATTTCGGAGTTTCTAGTTTATGCACTCATTTCAGAGTTATCAATCATCAGCTCCGACGATATGGCCAGTTTAGAGGGTTCATCTTCAGATTATACTTCCGAAGACGTTAGAACACTATTTTTAAATGTTCCCAATATTCATCATGAGATTTTCTCTTCACCACAAGGTCGTAGATGTAGCATTCGACAATCTCATATATGATGTCATCGAAAATCTTTATCATGGCCCTCTGGTAGGTAGCACCGGCGTTTTTCAAACCGAAAGGCATCATCCTATAACAGAATATGCCCAACGGGGTCCAGAAGGTGGTATGCTTCTAGTCTTTCGGATCCATTTTTATTTGATTGTATTCTAATGATCCATCCATGAAGGAGAAGACTTCGTGAGTGGACGTGTTATCAATCATCAGCTCGGTGACGGGCACTGGGAAGTAATCAGTCGGGAAAACTTTTTTTGAGGTCCCGAAAGTCCATGCAGATGCGAACCGTCTCATTTTTCTTCATCACTAGAACGATGTTAGCGATCCAATCGGGATATTGAACCTCTTAGATGAAGCTGGAGTCGATTAGTTTCTTGACTTCAGCGTTGATACTCATCTCAAGTTCAAGCCGCATCTTTCTTGGTGCCTATTTGATTGGCTTTATGCCTGGCGATATGGCCAATTTATGCACCGCTACTTTTGGATCTAGACCTGGCATTTCAGAATAGTTCCATGCAAAGTAGTCTTTATACTGCATGAGCACTTCTTTTAAAGTGGCTACCTGTTTTTCAGTTAGTAGCTCACTGATGAACGTCAGCCTCGGATCATTTTCTGTCCCTAAGTCAATTTTTCTTAAGTTGTCCGCCGTGGTGTGTGTCCCGTCCTCCAGCTCTTTTGGCGCTGGTGGAAACTCTGAGATCACCTCGTCCTCGTCTTCATTAGCAAAGCACCTGAAGAGATCACACATACTTTCACGCCCATTCTCTTTTGAGAGTGTTATCATATAGCACGTACGAGTACGCTTCCCTTTTTGCAGTTGAGCTGGTCTTAATATGACGATGTAGGTCCTTTTTGGCTCGTGTTTTCGCTGCAGGCTTATCTTCCAGCTGTCGGATAAAAAGAATCTGCCTTATTGATACTGGTCTTCCACCCAATCCTTGAAGGTGAAGCAGTCTTCAAGGGGGTGGCCTATTGCTCGGTGATAGGAGCAATAATCCGGATGATGGACCTCGTTTATTTTTTTGGGGTGCCGGGACTCTGGAAGCGTCATCATTTGGTGCTTCATGACAAGGTTGAATATTTTCCCTATCTTGTTTTGAGGGAAAAAGTATTCCCGACCTCTCTTCTTTATAAAGGACGGGCTCCAATCGAGGTTTTCTTGATTGAACGACGTCTTGGACCCGCTTTGTTGTCTTCGAATGTTGCTTGCATTCTTTGCCCTGTTTTTACCTCCATTTCGGGATTTTCCCCTTTTGCGAGAACACATAGCAGGCTGGGGATTAAGAGCGTTACGGTCTACTTTCTCTGCAGATTGCTGACTGAGACGATGCGTCTTGGCCCTTTCATATAAGGCCATTTCGCGGCTATGATTGTCTCGGCTCGTTTGATAAGCTTCTTTTATTAGCTTGTCGATTTGTTCTTCGAACGATTGACTTAACATTTTCAAAGCGGGATCTCGCTCCGATTTGACGCCACGGCTATCTGGAAGGACATTTTCTTCTTCACTCAAGTTGTTTATGACGTAGCAACTATAAACTTTCTCCCGTTTCTTGGACCGAACATATCCGAGTCCAGTTGTTTCTATCTTCCCATTGGGCTTCTTTCGCTAAGTCCCGAGAGTATCTCAAATCTTTTAATAGAATTGGGCTTGTCCAACAGTTTGTTCGAGGGGTACGTCTTGGCATCTTAACAGTTCTTTCAATCCCTCTACGTAATATCTTGGCAGATCGATGGGTTGAAGCCTGTCCAGTGCAAAATCGGCACCATGCCAGATTTCTTTTTCTATTTTGGTCTCCGTGGATTTGTAGAAGAGGATCCTCTTTTCGCCCCTTCGTCTAGGAGGTACATAGAAAGTTTGCAGTTCTTGTACGCTGTATGTATTGAGCGCATCAAGTTCCTTGTAGTGTCGAGACGGAGCCATTGTAACCTATAGACTTTGATCCGTTTCGGCAAGAGTTTGTATTGATGGGCGAATGAAGAATACTGCATTGGTTTCATTCTCGGAATCGTTGCCAAAGACCAATATCGGGGTGGATGGTCCGGGCTTTTTTTTGGGCTTCCCCGAGTAGACTATTTCTTTGTCTTCCTCAGTATCGATCCTAAAGATCGGGATAGTGGCGATAGATTTTTATTTACTCTTCGACCTGTGGTACCTTTCAGTATCCTCGAAGTCTGGTAAAAAGTACTTTGCGTCTTCGTATTTCTGGACTTCGTTTACGGGGAACGGATTTAGCTCTCCCATGACGGTGTACTCTGAGCCGTCCTTGAAATACTTCATACACTGATATTGTGTAGAAGGGATGATTTTATACTCCTTCAACCAAGGCCTACTGAGTAGGGCGTTGTAGCAAATCTTAGCGTCAATGACATGAAATTTGATATCAGTGACGAGCAGCCCGAAGCGTAGCGTCAGTATTACGGACCTAAGTGTCCGTGACGACTGTGAGTCGAACCCAGATATGGTAATTTTATCTTGGGCAAGGTGCTGAAAATTCATACAAATTTCTTTCAGCACTTTCATGTTGAGAAGATTAACGGAGGATCCGTTGTCAACAACGATTTTCCTTATCTTGAAGTCGTGGCAGTACCCGGTGACGTATAACGGGTGATTATGTTCGAACGTACCGAGGAGTAGATCTTCATCGCTGAATGTAATATCAGTCGTGTGGGCCTCTGCCAGTTCATGTTTCATCTTCTCTTCTGCGAGGAAAGTTTAAAACTGATCGGGCTCTTGTAAGGCCTTGATCAGGGAATCTCGTGCCTCTTTGGACAGGAGGAGAGTATCTAATATGCTTAGCTGCGAGAGTATTTTCCTCAAATGTGCTAGGGCGTTATAATCTACCTTATTTTCTTAGGCGGGTCCTTTGCGATGAGCTCTTTTACTGCTTCTTCATCAAGGGCGATTTCCTCTGGCATTTTCTATTTGCCTTTGACTTTTCTATTCGAACCTTTGTTTACAGGTCCGAGATTCTTCTCAGGTAGTGATTAGTCATATTTATTGCACATTTGTACGATCATTTTCCCTATTATTATTAATTACTAAATAGTGTTATTTATAATTTAAGAATATATGTAGGTTTATGTGTAAAAAGATTTTGTCATATGTTTCCTAACTTATAATTAGTATAATTGGGTGTATTATATGCATATCATATTTAAATAAAATATCCATGTGATTCTTGACCATTATTATTAAGATGTGCATATCATATCATATCAAATATCCTTGAATTTCTTAAACCATTAAGTAATTTATTTGTGAATAAATTGTTGGAATATTATCTCAAAGAAAATAAATACTACTAATGATTTGATTTGAGATATTATGCAGGTATTAAAATAACAAATCAGTTAGGGCTACAAACATGAGTAGGAGATCCAAATCAAATCAAGTTAACAAACCAAATCTGCCAAATTTAGGAGCAAATTGAAGATTCTCGTAACTATAAAAATAAAACAATATTTTCAGAATTTTATTGTTGAAAAGATCTCCTAAAATCGAGAGAAAAAGGGGAAAAAAATCTGGAAACGCAATCTCACCATAAGGCGGCAGTTCAGCGGCCATATGAAGCAAACAGCGGCAATTCCGCGGTCAATTAGTGGCTGTTCGATGTGAAATTTCAAGGGTATGATAATCTTTTCACATACATCGAGATGACATCTGGGGTATCAAGTTACAGAGCCTATATAAATGACCGAGCAGCAATCTAAGGGTTTCAATAGAGGTTTTCGATCTAGGGTTTTTAGTTTTTTAGCACTTTTCTTTTAGCCAATTAAATTCTGTAATGCAAATTTTTATTAATAAAAAGTAGATTAATTTTTATTTTTTGTCTCCTTACTTTTCTGCAATTTATTTCTTCGCATTTAATTTTAGTAGTTAAATTGAATTGTTTTTCTAAATAGATTTCATCTTCTTCCTTCTTTTCATTGATTTTGAAGTGATGATGCTAACAAAAGAAACTCCTTGCTTATCGTAAGGGATCTTAAAAGCTAGTTTTATAATATATTTCTCAAATCCTTTTCTATTAACTCATCTAAAACAAGATTAATAGTTTAGCATTTCCCTATGGACGACCCGTACTCACTATCGGCTAGCTATTTGCGTAACCGTTATTTATTGCGGTATTTAGGAAACGCTAAAAGACTTAATTTTTCATATCAATCAGGTAGCGTACGGTTACGCAGCTGAATAATCTCGCAGTTCTTCTCCTCCTCTTCTTTTTGCGAGGTGGAGTCTTCGAAAAGAGGGTTGAAGGACGTTTCATTCTCGGAATCGCTTCCGAACGTGAGAACTGGAGGTTTTTCTCCTTTTGAACTGGTACCAACCATATGATAGTTTTCAGTCATTTTTTCATGCGCGTTTGTCTTGTCGTTCTTACTTTGATGAGCGTGAGCTTCACGTTCCCCTTCATGAAGTGTTTTCAATAGGCAACATATCATTGCCACCACTTCTTCAAGGCACTGCATTCCTCAATAGGGTGGGCGACCCTTCGATGATATAGGCAGAATTTTAGATTTGAATCTCCGCTGTCGAAGTTTGGGACTCCAGAAGTGTACTTCATGAGATGTGGCAGCTTCATCCCCATTGAGAGAGCTTTGGCGAATCGCTTCTCAGTTTTGATCCTGCTCTTATTTATTGCAGGTGTGTTTTGGTTTGGTCGGAGCGCTTTACAACTTGTTCTCACCGCAGCTTCTTTATTCAGATGCTGACGCTTAACCTTTTCATATATGTCTGTCGCGCGTTCTCGGTCGTCTTTACTTCTTTGAAAGGCTTCGTTTAAAAATCTCTCAATCGGGTCATCTTCTGGCAGTCTCAGGAATTTAGCGCCGATTCTGCCCCCAGTTCCTCCATAGCATTTTATGACGCTAAGAGAGCATCTTCGCCATATAACGACGAATGGGAGACTATGTGGCAACTTGCTACATAGTCTTCTATTTCTTCTGATGAGTCATTTTACTCTTCATTGTTACTGTCTCCGTCCTTAAGAATATGCTTGAGGAATTCTTCGAGCGTGACTGGTGTCCGCACCTTCTGGTTATATTTTTCCAGTGCGTCTATATATTTCTGAAGCTCTGTGCGCCTGTCATCATACTCGGCAGTCTGCACGGGTTTCTTAGTCTTCTTATTTTTCTTAGAAGACTTTGAAAGCTTGACTTGGGGGTTTTCCCCTTATCAACAATTTTCGGTACGGGGCGTGGCTTCAACATCCCTTCAATAATTTCAGGTTCAAGTAGGCTTTTCCACCTGATTGCTGGACATGCTTGTAAATCGTTTAGCAATCTTTTTTTTTTTTGAAATAATTACTTCCCACGGAGCTTCCTCTATAAGCGAGCACGATGCCCCCTGTGCGTCCACCTTTTTGGGAGCGTGTTTCTGGGGCGGGTTTACCCTCCAGTTATCAGACAGCGCGAACTTTCCTGCTGGTACTGATTTTCAACCCAATTTTTGAAGATGTAGCAATTCTCAATTGGATGACTCACTATTCTGTGATAGGAGCAGTAATTGGGGTTGTTGACGTCGCGGGTGTGGCAATGTGATGGGGTTATTATGCATTTCCAGTTCAAAAAGTCTTCTCGTCATGTCGTGAGAGAACGAGTAAGCGCATCCTAGCCTTTCTTCTAAGGACGGGCACAGAAGCGCGTTGTTTTGGCGAGCAGCCAGGTTTGGGCCACTCGGTTGTTGTTGCGTATTGGTAATAAAGGCCGCTTTCCCTTTACCCTTGTTATTTCGAGGGTCTTTATTTAAGGAGGAAGGCACATAGCCCATCTGATCCATTTGGGCCAACTTGTCTATCAGCGCCTGAAAGGTGCTAGGTTTGAAGAATGTCATGAATTGGGACACAGTCGATTAAGGATCGAGGGTCCTGATGAACATGCCAACGGCTGGAGACTCTTCAATGCGCTGTTCACACTTAGACCATAGGTTCCGCCACCAGATCACGTATTGGACACAAGTTTCTCCCGGCTTTACCTTAGCATTGATCAGCGCTGTGATCGGAATGCGTTCACTTGCGCTGGCAAACCGTTGCATGAACAGCAGTTCCATTTCGGAGAAGGTTTTCACGAAGTCATTTTGGAGCTCCGAGTACCATTCAAAAGCTGTCTCTGACAAGCTTCCGAAAAATTGGCAAAGCAACAGTTTGTCTTCGCCTCCAGTATTGCTGCATAGTGCTCTGAATTGTGTGACATGCCGGTGAGGATTTCCCGTTTCTTTATAGGCATGGAACTTGGGGATTGTATATCCCGGAGGGTACTTAATTTGGTCATACCGGGCCGGATATGGTCCCCCGGTTCTGACGAATTGGCTGGCAGCTTCACTGGTCTGGTGAGCTCTTATTTGCTGAGCGATGTAGTCATCCAGCGCTGCCTTGGAGATGGTTTCTTTCTTAGTCGCTGATAAGGCCAGAGGAGGGTTTGATATTTCCCTTTTGTCATCCTCGATAACTATTGGCGGATTTCGGCTGGGGGTTTCGGTTGTATCATCATTCCTACCATGTCTTGGAATAGAAGAGCCATCTGCTTGGTGTTAGCAGCTTTCTCTGCAGCTCCCTTATCTTTTCTTTCCATCACTTGTCGCAATAACTCTGTATCGGTCTCTTGTTCTTGGAGCTGTTCAGCCTCTTTATCTAGACTTTCTTTTCGTCCGATGAGCGCTGCCATTTTGGTCAGGATTTCTTAGAGCTTTTGTTGTTGCTCTTGAGCCTTTGTCAACGACCGAGTTTGAGGTTGGTGACTCACCGAGGCAGGGCTCTCTTCTTTCCCTGAGGCTATGTAGACCGTATGTACGGTAATGTCCCTAGACTTAGGGCGTTTAGATTCATCTCCTTTGGAATTTGTTGCGGACGGTAGGATTTTCTCCGGCCTCGTTCTTTTATGAGGAGTTGGAGATGATTGAGCCATTGTGACAGGCACCTGTTTAGGAACGAGCCCCCGATGTATGGTGAAGGAGAGGCCTTTTTCTTGTCGGCCATTAGATCTTTTAGGTCGATGATTTTTGTTAAGCACAGAGTCTTGAACGTTTCTCCAGACCCTATGTATTTGTGAAGAGAGACATTGGCGAGGCTGCTCTGGCTGTCGCCGCAAAGGGGTCTCTACTGGCGGAGGTGATTTCTTCAGCACCGCTGTCGGAGAATTCTTGCGGACTCTCCTGAGAAGATCAAAGTTGTTCTCAGTTAGAACAACAGCGTTAATATCCACCATAGGAGCTGGTGGGATGAGCCCAGAGGGAGAGTTTCCTGTGGAGACGTCGAGCATACCTTGGAATGGGAATTGCCTTGGTTTTGAAGGCGTATTCATCATTCCCCCTGCGTTGCTCAGGAGTTTCGGTTGGTGTCAGCCAGTTGAAGATCAATGTCCTTGTTGGAGTTGGAGCGGGGTTGGCCAATCTTTCGAAGACCGACCGTTTCGGAGAGTAAGCACTTTTATCGGTCTCACCCGCAGCAAGAGTAGGGAGAGTAAGCCGTTTTAGGGTAGCTCCCTCTGGTATCACAGGCTTCTTTGCGGGCCCACTCGAGTTCTTCCTCATCCTGTTGAAGACTGAGGCTTTAGGGTTTGACGTCTTGCTGATAGGAGCCGTTTTGGTTGCCAACCGATCGAAGATCGACTTTCTAGGAGCTTCTCCTTGTGGCGTTGAGGTGCCAAAGTTCACAGGAGGGAGCATGGTCACGAAGAACATTCTGGTAGTGGATTGTGTGACCTGCCCCGCCGGCATTGAGAAAATGGAGGCCGCGTTAGGCCCTTTTGTCACTCCTCTAGCTATGGTGGAGGGGGAGTTGTTGTTGCAAGCAGTGCAATGAGAAGCTATTGATTTTTCTGCATAGGAGTAAGACACCAAGTTTTAGCACCTCGAACCCAAGGGCAACCGTAGCGAACCGTGATTTTGTTCGCGATCACGAGACACGAAGTGTGGAGTGGAAAGAGAAAGAGGTCCCACAGGGCGTGCCAGAACCTATTTACCGCTGAAGACTGGACTGGAGACGCGGAGGACGTCTAGCCTAAATTTGGGGGCAGATTCTATTTGGACATATCCATCCACTTCTCCTAAAATACCAAGTTGATTTATGGCACCTAATATCGAAGGTTTGGATAAATACGACCGATGTAGCAGACTTTATCAGATTCCCACTCGTTTGTGAGGTTTTTTTTTATTGTGGGGACGCTCTTCCCTGCAGGAGCAAGCCCTCGCAGTTAATTACGTTATCACGTTGCGATAAAAACTTTCTTCTGCTCCAGTAGTTCATTTCGTGTCGTGTGTTATTTTGTTTGTTAAGCTTGCCCGTGGATTGTATATGGAGACTAGTTTATGTCGTCGCCCGTAGAGTGCAGATTAGTCCAAATCCGTATATATGTTGGGTTTGAACTTAAGTTGTATGTATTCCATTAGTTCAAAAATATTTTGTTTTGTTTAAGAACTGTTAATCTAGTTTGAGATTAAAACCGACTTAAATATATGAGCATTTGGGCTCAATTTATTTTAACTAAGGATACGTTAGTCTTATTTGAGACTAAGATCAACTTAGCAATATTTTAAGGATCGTTAAATTTTAGTTAAGATCCAACAAAAGAGCATTTGGGCTCGACTGCAAGAGAACTTCAGAAGGACTTAACTAATTTGGGCTCAGTCTTGGGCTTTATCCCTTTATTCAGAAGTGCTAAGCACTTATTTGCTGCTCTGGCGCTCACGTGTGTATCAACTGAGGCTCTCAGACATGGGCGCTACCCAATCAGTACTAGGCACTTAATCATTTTGACTAAATTTACAATGATCAGCACTTTATACAGCGCTCAACCGTATTTCACGTGAGGCGCCGCGTCTTCTGTTTTGGGCGCTCACGTAGGAATCACGTAAGGCGCTGAGTGTTTTTTTTTTGGGCGTTCACATGGGAAGCACATGAGACACCGAGTATTTGTTTTTGAGCGTTCACGTGGGAAGAACGTGAGGCACCGAGCAATTTGTTTAGAGTGCTCACGTGTGAAGCACGTGAGGCACCGAGCTCCTTTTGTTCGATGCTCACGTAGGAAACACATGAGGCGCTGAACTCCTTTCTTTTTAAGATTTAATCTTTGTTAATGATGTTTTGGCCCTTAAGGATCAAGAAGATCTCTGTTTTGAAGATCTGAGATCGATTTTATTGGAGAACTAAATTCATCTGTTCTTTTAATAAGAACGACATTCTTTCATGTAGGGTTAAACCCTTGTTTTTTGAGGTATTAAATTCCTAGAACGTATATTCTTTTTCTCTCCTTTTCTTTTAATCTAATTCTTTCCCCTAGATTTTGAGTCTAAAGAACAGAATCTCCCCAATGAGAATTAAATTCTCAATTTGCAGGGAGTTCTGCTTTACAGATCTCATATCAGAGGAAGGACTATGTTATTTTTTTGTGAAGGGTTAAACTCTTGTTTTTTTGTTTTATACTAGGCAAAGGAGATTGTTAATCTCTGCTTTTTTTTACCTAAGGTTTGGAATAGGTGAGCATCTTCTTCTTTGAGAGGAGAATTGAATTCTCAGTTTTGTGGCTTCTGTATTTTTTGTGCAGAAGCTTGGTGGATCGACCTTCTATATGAGATTTGAAGTCTCCTATCCATTATATAGGAGATGCAAATTGTTAATTAGTTTGAAAAAATCTCTTATTTGAGAGATACCAATTGATTTAATTGGCTTCAAAAATTGATCGGAGGATTTTATCCACCGTTGGATTTTTGATTCAGCGAATTTCTGTTTTACAGAATATATATTCTTGTTTTTAACAAGATTAGCAAAATATTTTCCCATATACAGAATTTAATTCTGCCAAACGGTAATTTTTAATCACCATTGAATTTTTAATCCAAGGGTTCAGAGTCTATTTTTCTCATTTGGAAAGATTAGGGAACTATTTTCCCATTGGATCTTTGATCCAACAACTCTCTGTTTAACAAAGAATATCTTTCTCTTTTAGAAAGATCAAGGGAAGTGTTTTCCCAAAAATAAAATTTAATTCTATCATTTGATGATTTTTTAATCACCATTGGATGTTTGATCCAACAGCTCTGTTTAACAAAGAATATCCCTAGTTTTTTTAGGGAAATATTCTCTATATAGAATTTAATTCTACCCTTTTAATTTGGGCGTTGATGCTCATGTGCTATGCACATGGGCGCCGCCTATGAATTTAATTCTTACGGAATCATGCACCACGTGCTTTACACGTCGGCGCTCACGTGAGCTTCATGTGAGGCGCCGCTATAGGATTTAATCCTATTAGAGGCCGGCGCTGGCGCTCACGTGAGAAGCAAGTGAGGTACTGCCTTATTGTGTTAACATTATATGAGGGAACATACACATGTTCAGATAAAGACAAACCAAAATACAAAATAGTATACTATATAACTAAGCATGATTGTCCTGTACATATATATTCCTAGCATCCTATATAATACAGGCATCTAGGGCATACATATAGCAATTATAAGACGTTCACAACACATATACAACAACACATACGCAAGTAACGAATGCCACGACATTAGAATTCCGCGCACAATTAATAAACACATCAAATTTTCTAAAACTGAAAATCAAGTGCACTAAAATCAAAAAATTCCAACGTTTTAAACCAATCCGGGAGTCGAAACGTACTCGAAACTCGCCCGAACGTTCGCGGGGTTGAAGTACCCAAAATTAACTATCGCTCGGGAGATATGTATGCCCTAGAGGCCTGTATTGTATAGGATACTAGGGATATGTATGTCCATGATAATCTTGCTTAGTTATATAGTATACTATTTTGGTTTGTCTTTATCTGAACATGTGTATTTGTTTTCTTGCTGCTTTGTATTGTTTATATATATTGATAAAGACTTGATACAGTAGTATACTATTTTGGTTTGTCTTTATCTTAATATGTGCATATATTTTATTTGTTATCACATATCGCTGATACGTATTGATAAAACCCATAGGATTGGCTTAAAACGTTGGAATTTTTAGGATTTTAGTGGACTTGATTTTCAGTTTTAGAAAATTCGATGTGTTTACTAATTGTGCGCGGAATTCTAATGTCGTGGCACTCGTTACTTGCGTATGTGTTGTTGTATATGTGTTGTGAACGTCTTCTAATCGCTATATGTATACCCTAGAGGCCTGTACTGTATAGGATGCTGGGGATATGTATGTACATGACAATCTTGCTCAGTTATATAGTATACTATTTTGCTTGACTACTAGCGTTATGATGGCGATCATATTTGTGGGGGCTGGGTAGTCCACAAACATATCCTTAAATGTCCTAGTCACAGGAGTATCGAGACTGGGCATAGATATTCCAGAGTAGACTTGTGTATACGTTTCCAGACACCGATGAGGGGCAGCGGTTGTCCCAAAGCCATTAATCAGTCATATTTATTGTACATTTGTACGGTCATTTTTCCTATTATTATTAATTACTAAATCATGTTATTTATAATTTAAGAATATGTGTGAGTTTATTTGTAAAAAGATTTTGTCATATGTTTCTTAACGTATAATTAATATAATTGGGGGTAAAATATGCATATCATATTTAAATAAAATATACATGTGATTCTTAACCATTATTATTAAGATGTGCATACCATATCCTATCATATACATTAAGTAATTTAATTAAAATTGGTTGGAATATTACCTCAAATAAGATAAATTCAACCAATGATTTGATTTAAGATATTGTGTAGGTATTAAAATAACAAATCAGTTCATGGTTACGAACATAAGTAGGAGATCCACATCAAATCGAGTTAGCAAACCAAATCTAGTAATTTTAGGAGCAAATTGAAGATTCTCGCAACTGCGGAGAGAAAAAAATATTTTCAAATTATATTCATCAAAAAAATCTCCTAAGATCATGAGAAGAAAGCACAAAAATACTGAGACGCAATTCCATCAAAAGGTGGCGGAACCACGGTCAATTAGTGGTCGTTCGATGTGCAATTTCAGGGGCATGACATCTTTTCATATATTTCGAGATGACGTCTAGGTTTCAAGTTCCAGATCCTATATAAAGGACCGAACAACAATCTATCAATCTATCGACTTATCGAGCAATCTATTGATCTATAAATCGAGCAATCTAGGGTTTTTGGTTCTTTTAGTTTTTTTTAGCAAATCAAAGTCTGTAATGCAAAATTTTCAATAAAAGATAGTTTTCTCTTTTAATTTTGTCTCATTACTTTCTGCATTTATTTTTCGCAATTTTCTTTTTCTTAAGGTTTCTTTATTCTTCTACCTTTCGCCGTTTTTCCTATTGAGCGAGTAAATTCTCGCTTGTTAGGGTTTGTAGGATAGAGTAGTATAACGAATGGAAAAAATCCCTTATCTTCTTCTTATGTTTTAATTTTTATAAACTTTAGCAAATGGAGTTTTAAACTTCTTATTCGGACGTGCTACTAATTCATGTAACGACCCCAAAATTTATATACCTTCATATCATTCTTCTTTTTATAAAAATACTGTATTTATTTGTTTTTGGGTATCCTCGTATATTTATTCTCTATTAAATATATTAGTTTATCACTCCTTCTATTTTGCTTATTCTATAATTATTCAAATCCCAAAACCCAAACCAAAACAGTTCTATTTGATTTCTTTCTTTTTTTTCCTTAGCCCACTTTCTTTTCAAGCAACAACATATATTTAATTCTTGCTAAATATGTGCATGAATAACTTTGTAGTATATTGGTTAAGTCCTTGCATTGTTATTCCATAAGTCACATATTCAAATCTCTATTCTGGCAATTATTTTTATCTATTTTTAAATCCCTTTCATAACCAACAAATGACCTTTCATTTTTTCATCCCACCTTAGTCATTTTCCTTTTGATCTATTCTTAAATAAAATAAAATATAAAATTAATCTCTTTTCTCTTGAGCTTGGAGAGGCACCGGTTCCATCAAGTTTTAAAGTCTCGGTTGAGAATTTTATCAAAACGGTGAGCCGGTTGTTATACCAACTCATACAACCCGTAAGCTCCTTCATCTCTATCATTTTCCATCTCAAAACAACTTTTTAAAAAAAATCGACAAAAAAGGAGTTATCTCCGATATAGTTTTCTTTTTAATTTTTGTAACGAGTGTGATAATCAAATTAAATCAAACTAACATGCTACACTAATCTTAATCTTATTCACATCATTTAGTTTTTAATTTAACCAAAATTTCATATGAAACAAACATATAATGAATTTTTCATTAAAATACCATGAACTTTAGTGTAAGCTCTTTTCGATATCTAGTATACTCAAACCCTAGAACCTACACGGGTTAATGACCCACCCAATACGCACACTATGGTTTCATAGCACGGTATTCTAAGCATATGGGTAATTCAAAGTAAAATCTTTTCATTAAAATACTACACCTTTTCAAAACGGGTTTCTTTTAAATTGGTATTTTAAACTCCTTGGCAATTAAGCCTCTACAACCCTTGTTAGGGGACCCGCTAATGAATGGTGCGGATTATTGCACATCCTTGGGACAGTAGAGCAAGATACAGAACTACTCACGGAGTATTCGATCTCGAAAGGAAATAAAAATACGGTTTTTAAGAAACGCGGCTTTTCTAAACAAAACTAATTTTTGTAAAAATTATATAAATATCATAAATGCGTATTTTCAATAAAAACAAATTAAGAAACTATATTTTTAAAATGAAAGATTATAATTTTTAATAAAATACCACCAAGTTTCCAAAAGAGCTTGTTTTTATAAAAATACCATAAACTTTCAAAAAGCTAGATTTTATCACGAAAACACCACAATAATTAAAATACATGTTCCTGAAAACCCTAAATATTATAAATCACCCTCAAGATTTATTTTTACACTATATTAAAGTATTTTTCATTAAATCTCCTCGAGATATGCAAACAATATTCTAAGGACTCTAAATTAAATAGGTTTAAGCGGGATCAATTCTCTTGAGATCCAGGAAGCCGGACAAAGTGAGTGCTTGCCTATTCAGGTTAGATAACTTAACGGAGTTATCAATGGTAATTGTCTTGGAAAAAAGTGATAAATCCTGCCGTCCATGTACACAGTTGTCGATTTCTTCCGAACATAAGATTTTTAACAGTTTAAATTAATTCATATAAAATGACCTGAACTCGAATCCAAACTCGAATCTAAACTTGAACTCAAACTCGAACAGAAATTCGAACTCTAACCCAACTCGAATCTAAACTTGAACTCGAATCCAGTCTCCTCGAACTAACTTGACTCGAACAAAGATTGCAATTGTCATAACTCGCATTTCACTCGACTTCATTCTGCACCTTTTGCAATCTATGGTTTCGAACAAGACATGTCATAATCAACCAATCAATTTAATTAAAATTTATTAGTTATAATCTATTATAATCGGGGTGTTTGGATAGTTTGAGTATAAATCCAACGGAATCTCATGAGTCACATTAATACAAAATCATGTTGCTATGGTACCAGAATGAAACGGTACAAAAATAATGTTGCCGTGATACCGGGCTGAAACGGTACAAATCATGTTACTGCGGTACCGGGCTGAAACGGTACAAATCACGAATGAGGGCCCGTGTTTCTAAGCCCCCGGATGATAGCCTGTTGGGTTTGGAATATTTCAATAACAATTGAAGTACTGCTATTTTGGGCCTGTGATTTCTTGCCCTTGGACGATAGCCTTAGGTTCGAGAATACTCTTGAGATTGGTTGACATTCATACTTAAACTTACGTTAATTAGATTACCTTGTAGAGACCTATTAAGACACATACCTCATGTTCATTCACACACAATTATTACCTGTTATGCAATATATGCCATATTCTATTTCATTCTGTACTTGTTATGCATTCATATATCTTTCTCATCCTTTCTGGGGACTTACCGAGCGCTAGTTCGCTGTCGTTCATTACACCCATTTCTCTGTTTCTTGGAATATTCGTCAGGTGGTCTAGGGACTAAGGAAGTGGAACAGGAGTACAACCAGTTCACAGCACAGGCCGATCTTTAGTTTCTTTCAGTTTTTATCTTAGCAAGCTACATGTTTAGGCTTTTATGTTTATGTTTCTTATTTCAGATATCTTGTATCAGTTTAACCCTTGTAAAGTTAGGGATGTAATTATATAAAGTGGTTGGATTTTATTTTCAATTGTCTATTCTTGTCATTGTTATACTGCTTACATTACGCTTAGCGTATTTGTTTTGAAAAATGACCTTCTTAAAATAAATACGTCCCGGTCTTGTCACGTGATGTTGCTTGCTCTTTTGGGAAGCGGAGCGTGACAGGTTTTGTTGGTGGCCCATGCAGGTCAGTTCTGCATGAAGTCGTAAGCAATATGATACAAGAAAAATTAAATCCGATAATTTTTACATTCCTTCCCCTTTCATTTCCTTTGAATCTATCATAATCCCTATTCTCTATCCAAGGTGATGGCTTCCTTCAACCCGACCAATATCAACAGCGAGACACCGCCGCCACCTACTGCTGCAACTCCCATCAATGAAAGCACGATTTTGCAGGAGCAGACTACTCTCCTTCAACAGAGTTTCACCCGCCCTGACGCAGAATCACCGGGAGTGAAACAATTTCGAGCATTACACTCGAAAAACTTCTCAAGGAAAGAGAAACAGCTTGAAGCCGAGGAATGGGCTCAAAGTATAGAAGATACCTAGCAGCAGCCCAAGTTCCAGAAGCGGCGTAGGTCAGAATAGCAAAACTCCAACTCACTGACAATGCCAGAGTCTGGTGGAAAGCCGAAGAGGGTCGGATTACCTAGCCTATCGAGTGGAAAACATTTCATGAACTTTTTGATGCCAAGTACTTTCCTGAGACTGCTCGTTTTGAGATGGAGCAACGATTTATCCACCTACAATAAGGATCCATATGGGACAAGTCGGTAGATGAATACGATGCCGATTTCACTATACTTGGCAGATTCGCTGCCCATCTGATTCCTACCACCGAGATCCGCGCCAGACGTTTTCAGCAAGGTCTAGACCTTCATATCCAAGCAGCACTAACAATGGGGGATTATCCGACTCATGAACTTGCTTTGAAGGCAGCCCATCGCTATGAGGCTGTTGTCAAAAAGATGGGATGACCTCAGTCGACTGGAGAGAAACGTCCAATTAACCAGATTACTGGAAGAGCCTCCATGAGGCCAGAATCTACAATGCCACCCAGGAGGCCAAAAGGATCGCTTTCTAACACTAGATCAAAAGTCTGCAATTACTGCAAGAAGTCAGGGCACCTAGCAAAGCATTGTAGACAAGCTAACGGTCTTTGTCTGATCTGTGGATCGCATATGCATACTATGGAAGCTTGCCCATAGTACAGAACAAGCATAGCCCCAACACCAAGACCAGCTATACAAGCTCCCGCTCCCCGTTTAGTTCTTCCTGCACCAACTCGGCATAGACAACCCTTACCTCCTTAGCAACAAGTGTACCATCGGGCATAAAGGATAGTGCCGAGACACCAGGCTTTCACTATGTCGGCCGTAAAGGCCGAAACCATGGATAAGTAATCACTAGTAAAATTTCTTTCTATCTTTTTCAGCTATTTCAGATTCTTTCAGTCTTTTGTCCTTTCTTTCCTCGTGCAACTACAGTACGATTTTAGTAGTCCCCGCCTCAATCTATAAGGCAGTTTCAACCTACCCTTGCTCTTTCATAATATCCTCCTTATGTAAATTTCGAGGACGAAATTTTCTAAGGAGGGTAGGATGCAACGATCCCAAAATTCCTATACTTTCATATTATTCTTCTTTTTATAAAAATACTGTATTTATTTGTTTTTGGGTATCCTCGTATATTTATTCTCTATTAAATATATTAGTTTATCACTCCTTCTATTTTGCTTATTCTATAATTTTCAAATCCCAAAACCCAAGACAAAACAGTTCTATTTGATTTCTTTCTTTCTTTTCCTTAGCCTATTTTCTTTTCAAGCAACAACATATATTTAATTCTTGTTAAATATATGCATGAACAACCTTGTAGCATAGTGGTTAAGTCCTTGTATTGTTATTCCATAGGCCACATGTTCTAATCTCTATTCTGGCAATTATTTTTATCTATTTTTGAATCCCTTTCATAAGCTACAAATGACCTTTCATTTCATCTTCTTTTTAACTTCCAACATAATTAGGATGGTTATAAATTATAAATAAGTAAAATTATTATGTAGAGTTTCAATTTTCTTTTAATACAAATATTTCCCATCTCTTCTTCATCCTACCTTAACCATTTTCCTATTGATCCATTCTTAAATAAAATAAAATATAAAAAAAATCTCTTTTCTCTTAAGCTTGGAGAGGCACCGGTTCCATCAAGTTTCAAAGTCTCGGTTGAGAATTTTATCAAAATGGTGAGCAGGTTGTTATACCGACTCATACAACCCGTAAGTCCCTTCATCTCTATCCTTTTCCATCTCAAAACAACTTTTTAAAACAAACCGACAAAAGAGGAGTTCTCTCCGATATAGTTTTCTTTTTAATATTTGTAATGCATGTGATAAGCAAATTAAATCAAACTAACATGCTACACTAATTTTAACTTTACTCATATCATTTAGTTTTTAGTTTAACCAAAATTTCCTATGAAACAAACATATAACGAATTTTCATTAAAATACCATAAACTTTAGTGTAACCTATTTTCGATATCTAGTATACCCAAATCCTAGAACCTTCATGGGGTAATGACCTACCCCACATGCATACTATGGTTTCATAGCACGATATTCTAAGCTTATGGGTAATTCAAAGTAAAAGCTTTTCATTAAAATATCATACCTTTTCAAAACGTGTTTCTTTTAAATCGGTATTTTAAACTCCTTGGCAATTATGCCTCTACAACCCTCATTAGGGGGCTCACTAATGGATGGTGCAGATTATCGCACATCCTTAAGACAATAGAACGAGATGCAGAACTCCTCACGGAGTATTCGGTCTCGATAGGAAAAAAAATACGGTTTTTAAGAAACGCGAATTTTCTAAACAAAACTAATTTTTGAAAAAATTATATAAAAATCATAAATCCGTATTTTCAATAAAAACAAATTAAGAAAATATATTTTTAAAATGAAAGATTAGCATTTTGAATAAAATACCACCAAGTTTCCAAAAGAGCTAGTTTTCATAAAAACACCATAAACTTTCAAAAATCTAGATTTTACCACCAAAACACCATAACAATTAAAATACATGTTCATGAAAATCCTAACTATTATAAATCTCCCTCGAGATTTATTTTTAAACTATATTAAAGTATTTTTCATAAAACCCCCTGTTCCCCCAATCTGAGCAAGGCTCATTTGAATTTTGAAAATTCAAATTTTCTGAAGCAACGCTTCAAATTCCGTGCGTTGCGCAGTGCGCAAGCGGTCCACAGTGCGACACGTGTCTGCGCAGTTGCGCAAGCGCACCGCTGCGCGACACGTGTCTGCGCAGTTGCGCAAGCACTGTTGCGCAAGCGCACTGCTGCGCGACACGTGTCTGCGCAGTTGCGCAAGCACTGTTGCGCAAGGGGATTACTGCGCGACACGTGTCTGCGCAGTTGCGCAGGCACCGTTGCGCAAGCCTTCCACTGCGCGACACGTGTCTGCGCAGTTGCGCAAGCACCGTTGCGCAAGCCTTTTACTGCGCGACACGTGTCATTCAGTGTGGAGTTGCGCAGAAACAGAATGAAAATTTGATGAAATCTTTTCTGTTCTTTCCAAAACCAGAAGATTTTCTTCTGCCTTTGGATCAAAGATCCAATGGTGGGAAAATTCCCAAAATCATTCAGGAAAGATTTTGTTAACAAATTAAACAAATTTGTGAGCACTATAAATAAGACCCCAGGCCTCATTCAAAAGGGATCAATCAAGAAGAAGAATCAACTTCTGGCATAAAAAAAAAGAGAAAGAACTCTGGAAGATTAATCAAGAACAAAAAAAAAAGAGAAAAAGGTAAAAACTTCTTTTGGAAGAAGAGAAAAATCTCTGAAGAACAGAAGATAAAAAAAAATGAAGGAATAATAAATAGTGCCTTGCACTTGATATGAACCCTTGGTTCTGTAAAATCAGGGAAAACAAGAAGAACTTGTTTTCCTTTGATCCAAATTTAGATCAAAAGTGCTATGCACTTTTGTTCTTAAATCTGGAAAATTCTTGAGTTTCTGCACAAGTGCAACTCATTATTTAAAAGGGCCTGGCCCAAATCAAATCACAAAAATAATAAATGGGCAGAGCCCTGTTTGAAAAATTCTTGAGGGCCTGGCCCAAATCAAATCACAAAAATAATAAAAGGGCAGAGCCCTGTTTGAAAAATTCTTGAGGGCCTGGCCCAAATCAAATCGTAAAAAAAATAATAATAAAATGGCAGAGCCCTGTTTGGAAAATTCTTGAGGGCCTGACCCAAATCAAATCACAAAAATAATAAAGGGGCAGAGCCCTGTTTGGATTAGTCAGGCAAAGCTTAAAATAAATAAATAAAAAATTGGACTTAACCCAATCCTGGCTGTAAGTCCTTAAAATTAAATTGATTGAGCAAAATGGCTCCCCTAAACCAATTCACGACCGGTTCGAGGGTACATCTCCGAACTCCTTTGACATCCCTCGTTGTAATTCCTCAACGACGTCAAAGAGGTGACGGGTCCCAACGACCACTTAACTAATAACAGACCGAAACGTCCTTAAACTAATATCGGACCGAAACGTCCCTAAACTAATGTGGGACCGAAACGTCCCTAAACTAATATCGGACCGAAACGTCCCTAAACTAATATCGGACCGGAACGTCCCTAAACTAATATCGGACCGGAACGTCCCTAAACTAATGATGGACCACCACGTCCCTAAACTGGCACAATAGGGCCCAAACGCTCTTTTGTTGGATCTAAACGGTCCCGTCTAAGTTGATCTTAACCCCAAATACGGTTAACGTGTCCTTAGATATTCAAATAAACGATAAAACTCCAAATCAACTTTGGTTCAAGGGTACATCTCTGAACTCCTCAGACGCCTGTCGTTGTAATCCTTCAACGACGTCAGAGAGGTGACGAGTCCCGACGGCCGGATAATTAAATCAATCACTACGTTAAGTTGATCTTAGTCTAAAACAGGACTAATGTATCCTTAACGAATGTTTAAGTTGATCTTAGCCGCAACGCGACTAATGCATCCCTAAACTAAAAACACCAAACCCAAATCTAAGTAAATGCGGATTTGGACTAATCCACGTCCTACGGGCGACGGCATTCCTCAGTCTCCGTATACAATTCACGGGCAACCACAAACAAAACAAACACACACGACACGAAGTGAAATTCTGGAGAAGGAGAAAATTGCTACCGCGATGCGGTAGCGTAATTAACTGCAGGGGCTTGCGCCTGCAGGGAAGAGCGTCCCCACAATCAAAAAACCCCTCACCCTGAGGGGGAATCTGACGAAGTCTGCTATATCGGCCGCATTCGTCTAAACCTCCGATACACGGTGCCATAAATCAACTTGGCATCTTCGGAGAGGTGGACGGATAAAACCAAATAGCATCTGTCCCGAACCTCAGGCAACGGACGCGAAGTCCGGGCCGCCGTTCGGAGGGGAACAGATTCTGGCACGCCCGGTGGGACCTTTGCCTCTTTCCACTCCACACTCCGTGTGTCGTCTTCGCGAACCCATCGCGGTTTGTTAAATGGTTGCCTTCGGATTTCAAGTTGCTAAGATTTGGTTTTTTGTCTGGCGCAGAACTCAAGCATCCATGGATTCTCACTGCACCAAATGCGCGAAGCACCACTGCAACGGACGCTCCACCTCACCGAGAGGTGTAACATATGGGCCCCAAGCGGCCTCTTTCCTTGCTCTGCCGGTAGAGCAGGTGACCCAGGCCACCACCGGCCTGTTTTTCGGGACCATGGTCCTACCTGCAAGCTTCTCTATGCCGATATCCGCACCGGAAGCGAACAAGAAGTCGGTATTCGACCGGCTTACCGCTACCACGACCCCTATCAACGGGTCGCCCGCTACTGAGCCGACAGCCTCCGTTTTTACCAGGCTAGGTCAGAACTATAAAGTGGCCGTCCCAAAGAGGGCAATGGCCGCTGCTTTGGAGGTCGTTAAAGCGGCTTCTCCCATCAGAGAGTCGGTCTTCACAAGATTGACGGCTCCCAATCCTCCCCCAGCCGGTCAAAAGGCATCAGTCTTCGATAGGCTGACATCGGCAGTTACCCCACACTCAAACAGGGGGCAACAAGAAACCATCTCGATTTCCGAGCCAGTCCCAACGGCTCGTCATGCGCGACGTCGCCATTGGCGACGAGTGAGAAAAGCAGGGGGCAACTCTCCCTCAGGGCTAACCCCACCTGCTCCAGTGGTGGAGGTCAACGCTGCTGTTCCAACTGGGAACAGCTTTGAATTGCTGAGGAAGGTGAGGAAGAACTCTCCAATTGCTACGTTGAAAAGATCTCCTCCACCTGCGGAGAGAGTTCCAGAAACAAAACAAGAACAGCCCCCTCAACGGCTATCCTCAAAAGTTTATAAAGTATGGCGTAGGGTTCAAGACTCTGTGATCGATTCAGACCACTTGCGTCACCAGAAAAGGGCGAAGGTGGAAAATAACAAAAACTGCCCCATTAAACAGCAGGGGGCGACAGTTGCTAGGATGCCCACTCCAACGACTCCTTTAACCTCGATGGCCCACAAAAGAAGGAGGCCAGAGAAAGCTCCCGCATCAGCAGCAAGAGTTAACAATAGTGAACCTAAACGCCCCAAGTCAGGGGGCATAATTGTTCATACGGTTTACATGGCTTCTGAAAAGGAAGAAAGTCGTACTTCTACGGGTCACCGACCGCTCACCCGATCAGTGACCAAGGCTCAGGAGCAGCAACAAAAGCTCCAGGAGATGATAACCACAATGGCTGCACTCACTGGGCCGAAAGAAACCCCGGAAACATCCTCAGAAGAACGTCAAGAACAAGAGACGGACGCCGAATTCCTTCGGCGCGTGCTAGAGAAGAAAGATAAAGAGGCTGCGGAACAGGCAGCCAATATAAAGAAAATGGCCCTCCTGTTCCAGGATATGGTGGGTATGATGATTCAACCAGATCCACCTGCTGGGGATCCCCCGATCATTCTTGAAGATGATAGGGGAGAAACATCGAATCCTCCACCGGCTCTATCCGCCGCTAAAGAGGATACCATATCAAAAGCTGATTTGGATGAATATATTGCCCAACAAATACGAGTACATCAGGCGACTGAAGCAGCCGGTCAAATCGTGAAAACGGGGCGGCCATATCCGGGCTGGTATGACCAAATCAAGTACCCGCCGGGTTACACGATTCCCAAGTTTCATGTTTACAAAGGGACCGGCAATCCCATCAACATGTTGCCCAGTTCAGGGCGCTTTGCGGTAATACAGGCGACGACGACAAGTTGTTGCTTCGCCAGTTTGTTGGAAGCTTATCAGACACGGCGTTTGAATGGTATTCTGAGCTTCCCAACGACTCTATAAAAACCTTTGCGGAGATGGAGCTACTCTTCACCCAACGCTTTGCAAGTGCCAGTGAGCGTACCCCGATGACGGCACTGATCAACGCCAGGGTAAAACCCGGCGAGACATGGGTTCAATACGCTATACGGTGGCGTAATCTATGGTCGAAGTGTGAACAACGCATAGAAGAAGCTCCAGCGGTGGGAATGTTTGTTGGAACCCTTGATCCACAGGTAACCATCTCACAGTTCATGATGTTCTTCAAGCCGACTTCCTTCCAGGCTTTGATCGACAAATTAGCGCAGATGGACCAGATGGGCCATAAACCCCCTCTCCCGAAACCAGACTCCCGAAACGATAAAGGAAAGGGAAAAGCGATCATTGTCGCTAATGCCCAACAACAACCGAGCGACTCAAAGCCGGTCGCTCGTCCAAACAATACACGCCCATACGTACCCCTTGAGGACAGGATGGGACGCCCTTACTCTTTCCCCCGTGATAAAACGAGGAGGCTATTCGAGCTGGCGCTACGCAACAGACTCATAAATCTGCCAGATCCGAAACGTCCGTTGCAACCGAACGACGCCAACGAGCCCAATTACTGCCCTTATCATCGAGTGCTAGGCCATCCGATTGAGGACTGCTACGTTTTCAAGAATTGGCTTGAGAATCAGTACCGTCAGGGCAAATTTGCGCTATCTGACAAATGGAAGGTGAATCCTCCGCAGCCCCACACCTCTAAGGGGACGAATACGCCGGGGGCAACATGCTCCGTTATTGAAGAAACCCCCTGGGAGGTTGTATTATCAGCCAAAACGAGGAGAATGCTAAATGATCTTCAGACCTGTCCAGCGGTCAAGTGGAAGAACCCCTTGGAACCGCAGGTTATTGAGGGGATGTTGAAGCCATGACCGATTCCGAAGACCGATGGTGGCACTTCAAGTGCTCATAGTCAGCCGTCAAAATCTTCGAAAAAGAAGAAGAAGAAATCTAAGAAGCCCGTGAAGCCTAGTGACAAGTGCACAGACTTACAAAAGCAAATCGATGCGCTGGATGAGTATAACCAAAAGGCGCGGACTCCCATTACGCTCCAAGATTTCCTTGATCACGTCTTCCAAAAAGAAGATGAGGGAGAGAGTTCATCGGACGAATCCGAGGAGTATGTGGCGAGCTGTCATATGATCTCTCATTCAGTCACGAATGATGAACAAACTTCTGGCACTGAAACGCTGGAGGCAAATGCCGAATCAGGAACCCCAGGGTTACCGGTTGAAATGATTAGCGCGTTTCTTAATGAAGCTCGGTTGAAAAGCGAGGCTGATCGAGAACGCGAGACGGCTATATTCGAAAGGGCCAAGCGTCAGCGACTTGAGGAAGGAGCTGAAATGATCCCGCTGGAACAAAATGCCTCCACCGCTGACAAAAGCCAATTCAAGATAAAAAAGAAGTTTGCTAAGGCCATATCGATGGGCATGAAGCCACCACCCTCTGAAGAAAAAGTTACTGGCGTGGTAGAAATGCACCCCTCTTATTGCTTATATCATCAGAAGGTCTCGCATTCCACCCAAGATTGCAAAGCTTTCAATGGATGGTGGCAAGGATACGTCGCTAATCGACAACGATTTAAACGGGGAAAACGTAAAATTCGCCGAGAGCAAAGAAACACAACCAAAAAGCTTGAAAGAACTGCCGGCAATTGTCACATGGTTAACACTACCGGGTCACAAGTGCCTACATTCGGGAGCGACTCTGATGAGGAGCTGGAGCTTGGCCCCCTCTTCAAAGAATCCACTTCGGGAAAAGAGGAAGAACCGAAGTCTTGCGAAAACATACAGCTGCGCAATCGAACATTACCCGAAAAGAACCTCGGACCCTTGAACAGAAAAGACAAAGGGAAAGAGAAGGTCTCTGAAGACATCGCTTTGGATGACCAAGTTGCGGAAGAATTAACCGCCAAGAACCCGCCGAAGAGGAGTAAAGTGGATTACAATGTCTTGGCGCATTTGAGAAAGCTACCCTCACAACTCAGCATTCTCGATGCCCTATTACTATCAAAAGAGGCGAGGGATTCTTTGATTAAGGCCCTACAAGATCCGGACCAGTTCCAAGCCTTCCTAGCTGAACAAAAGATGAAGGATGAATTGGAAGAGGTGCACACAGCCGACGTCGCTTTTGGCGATGAAGACCTTCTCCTCGGGACGTGTGAACACAATCGCCCCCTTTATGTCTCAGGATACTGCCATGACGTAAAGATAGGTAAAATCTTGGTCGATAACGGATCGTCTGTTAATTTACTCAATGTGCGGGTGTTAAAGGAAATTTGCATGAGTGCCCAACACCTCGCCCGAGACAAGATCACCATCTCCGGGTTCGATTCCCAATCATCGAAAACCCTTGGATCTGTGATATTGACGCTACGCTTCGGGTTGCTCGTCACAGACATCAAATTCCATGTTATAGACGCCAAGACGTGCTACAATGCTCTGCTCGGCCGACTATGGCTACACGAGTACAATATCATCCCTTCTACACAGCATCAGTGCATGAAGTATTCTAGGGATGGCCTCGAGTACACAGTGGCAGGAGAGTTGAATCCGTTTTCCGTAAACGAAGTTCGCAAGTATGAAGATGCCAAATACTTCTTACCGAGTTTCGAAGACACGGAAAGGTGTCACAAACCGGAGAACAAAACTAACGCAACCATCCCTGTCTTCGGCAGTGACACCGAGGGGGAGGAGGATATAATCTATTCAGGTCCATCCCAATCCACCAGGCCAGGACCATCCGTTCCTTCATTGATCTTCGGTAGTGATTCAGAGGATGAAGTTCATGCTGTATTCCCTGCTCGGCCTTCAATACGAGTCTCCGCTGATGAAGGGCGAAGTCTACAGATAACCATGGTACCGCTTGAACATTACAAAGAACTGGATGCACTCGACACCAACAGCATAGAAGAATTGCAGATATTCTATATCCCTCCCATACGAAAAGGCGAGAAGGCAATCCTATTCTACCGCTCTGAAGAAAACAAGGCGGAAAAAGAAATTTGGCATGGCACAGATCCCACGCTCGACGGGCTTCAGCCTATCCGTCTTCCCAGATATTATACCGAAGGTTTGAAGAAACTACTGAAGCGCCAGGGGATGTCCTTCACACAGACCATTAGAAAAGCCAAATTCTATGACAAGGTCTGGAACGTTCCCGGGACTCAATGCAAACTGCCTAACGGGAGAACGGAAACAAAAGGGCTTGGGTACATCCGGCCAAAGAAACGGGAGCTAGTAAACAGCTGTTATGCCATGTATGACTTCGATGAAGAGGCGGACGCTCAATGGGAGGACGCTAATCCTGAATCAGCAAAAATTCCTGACACAAAACCGCCCAGTCCATCGTCTAAAGACCAGGTGAGCAAACTTATAAAGGATGCGAGTCAAAAAGCCCGAGATGATCACGATCGTGAAATGGCAATCTATGAGAAAGCCAAGATACAGCGTCTCCTTCGACAGGCAGTAAAGAACGAAGATGCTGCCCCACGTCAGCCTGCTACAAAAAGGGTTCGACGCGAAAGCAAAAACAGGTCGAATGGCCGAAAAGGTGCTCGACAACCACAAAACAGAGCTAAGAAGCCACGCATCCGAGAGTCGAGCGTTATTGACCTAGCCCTCATGAAGAAAATGGGTCGAGCATACTCATTTCCTCGGAACAAAACAAGGAAAATACTTGATCTTGCTCTAAAACATCAAATGCTTACACTGCCAAAGTCTAAACACCCTGAGCAAGCAGGCGAAGTCTCCAACCCAAATTATTGCTCTTACCATCGAGTAGTAGGGCATCCGCTTGAAGATTGTTTTACCTTTAAGAATTGGGTTGAGGACCAATATCAGCTTGGCAAATTTGCGTTGTCTGACAGTTGGAGGGTAGCGCCGCCGCAAAAGAACGAACCCGAAAACACAAGGATAGAACCAACTCCGCATTGGGATTGGCAGAAAATTCGCACCTGCCATGTGATAACAATATTAAAAGAAAGGTCCGAGGACATGAACAACCTCCCTTGGTGCTTTGAAAGCGGCAGCGATGAGGTAATCTCAGAATTTCCCCCAGCTCCGAAAGAACTGGAGGATGGAATCCATACCACTGCAGATAATCTCAAGAAAATTGAGTTGGGGACGGCAAATGACCCGCGACCGACATTCATCAGCGAGCTGCTATCTGAAGAAAAGGTGGCTGCATTAAAGGATGTGCTTTTACAGCACAAAGATTGCTTTGCGTGGAACTATTCCGAAATGCCGGGACTAGATCCAGAAATTGCTGTACACAAATTGGCGATATCCCCGGACATCAAGCCGGTCAAACAAGCGCCGAGAAGAATGCGACTCGAGCTTGAGATGAGCATCAACGCCGAAGTCAAAAAGCTGATAGACTCTGGCTTCATCCAGGAAGTTCAATACCCTGAATGGATTGCCAACATCGTCCCAGTGATGAAGAAAAATGGGACGGTGCGTATATGCGTGGATTTTCGGGATCTTAATAAAGCCTGCCCGAAAGATGATTTCCCAGTGCCAGTCACTGAACTTATGATAGACAATACATCCACTCATGAGGTTTTCTCCTTCATGGACGGCTCGTCGGGGTATAACCAGATAAAAATGCATCCCGAAGACCAGAAGCACACAGCCTTCAGGACTCCTCTTGGTATATTTTGTTATAAAGTGATGCCCTTCGGTTTGAAGAACGCCGGTGCTACTTATCAGAGGGCCATGACAAAGATCTTCGACGACCTTATACACGAAATCGTTGAATGCTATATCGACGATCTCGTGGTTAAAAGCAAATCATACGAAGAACATCTCGAGCATTTGAAGACCGTATTTCAACGCCTTCGGCAATACAATTTGAAGATGAATCCTCTTAAATGTGCGTTCGGGGTTTCCTCGGGCAAGTTCCTGGGATTCATCGTCCGACACCGAGGTATTGAGATAGATCCGTCTAAAATCAAGGCGATCATGGAAATGCCTCCGCCGAGAACTCTTAAACAGCTGCGGTCTCTCCAAGGAAAGCTCGCATACATTCGGCGGTTTATCGCTAATCTTTCAGGAAAGTGCCGTCCTTACAGTCACCTGATGAAGAAGGGAACCCCATTCGTTTGGGATCAAAAATGCCAAGGCGCACTAGACGAGATCAAGCAATACCTGCAGAACCCGCCGGTGTTGGCTGCCCCGGTTAAGGGGAAGCCTCTCATTCTTTATACAACCGCCCTCGAAGGTTCTTTAGGCGCATTATGGGCGCAAGAGAACGATCAAGGGAAAGAAAAAGCACTCTATTACTTAAGTCGAGTTCTGCTGGGGGCAGAAAGCAACTACTCTCCCATTGAAAAACACTGCCTGGCGTTGATCTTCGCAATAACAAAGCTTAGACATTACGCATTGGCGCATGAGGTCCGTCTCATTTCAAAGGTGGACCCCCTTAAATACTTAATGTCAAAGGCCATATTGACGGGACGACTCGCTAAATGGGCCCTACTCTTGATGGAGTTTTCGATCACGTATCAACCTCTCAAAGCAGTGAAAGGCCAGGCCATCGCCGACTTCCTCGCTGAACATCCCATACCCGCCGATTCTCCATTAAATTGCGATCTTCCAGACGAACATGCATTTGATGCAATCGACGGTGGTGATACCCGATGGGAACTCTATTTTGATGGTGCATCTTCCATGAAGAAACGCAAACAAAACACCCCTATAATCAAATCGGGGGTAGGCCTCATCTTTGTAACTCCACAAGGAGGGATAATGCGCTTCGCATTCTCCTTAACAGAGTCGAGGACAAACAATGAAGCTGAATATGAAGCCTTGATAGCAGGTCTTGAGATTGCCATCGACATGGGAATTGAAAATCTCCTCATATACGGGGATTCTCAACTGGTCGTTAGTCAAGTAAACGGCGACTACCAGACGTGCAAGCCGGAGTTGGTGAAGTACGGCGAAAAGGTGCAACAATTGTTGACCCAAATTCCTTCCTACACTTTGGAAAACATACCGCGCGCGGAAAATAGCAAGGCAGACGCATTGGCCAAACTTGCTAAAGAACTGGCTGACGAGAATCTCGATAACGTCAGAATTATGGTACAAAGCCGTCGGGTGCTTGCCCCAGCAGAAATATCTCGGGAATCATCCGAAGAAAAAGGAGCAAACGAGCAGACTACCCTGCAAGTAAAAGATTGGGAAAATACTGAGGATTGGAGAGAAGTCTTCATAGATTACTTCAAGTCCCACCGACTGCCTGAAGAAGCGTCCACAAGACATCAGCTCATGAAACGAGCTCTGTCTTTCGCCTTCGTCAATGATACTCTGTACAAAAGGTCATTCGATTCTCTGTGGCTGAGATGCCTAGGACCTGACGAAGCGAGAAGGGTCGTCCAAGAGGTTCACGACGGACTCTGCGGTTCCCACCAAGCAGGCCCTAAGATGAAGTTGAAGATAAAACGAATGGGCTACTACTGGCCCACGATGATTCAAGATTGTCTCGAATATGCGAGGGAATGTCACTCATGCCAAATTCATGGGGACTTCATCCATCAGCACCCAAATCCATTACATCCAACGGTGGCCAGCTGGCCATTCGAAATGTGGGGAACTGACATAGTCGGTCCTATCGAACCAGCATCGTCCAAGGGACATCGTTTCATCTTGGCGACGACTGATTACTTCTCCAAATGGGCAGAGGCGGTACCGTTAAGGGAAGTGAAGACGGAGAATATTCTCCATTTCTTCAAAACGCATGTCATATACCGGTTCGGAACCCCAAGAAGGATCATCTCCGATAATGGGCCAGCCTACCGAAGTCATAAAATTAGCCGCTTCGCACAGCAGCACAATATAGACTGGAGATACTCCTCAGTTTATAATCCGCGAGCCAATGGATTAGCTGAAGCCTTCAACAAGACATTGACGAAAATCATAAAGAAAACAGTGTCCCGAAATAAGAAAGACTGGCACGAAAGGCTGCAAGAAGCCCTTTGGGCTTATCGAACTACATTCAAGACGGCCACGAACACAACGCCGTACGCGTTGGTATTTGGGACGGAAGCAGTGCTCCCCCTCGAGATAGAGTTACCCTCTCTGCGAGTAGCAGTCCGCCACGAGCTGACAGACGAAGAAAATGCTCACCTTCGGTTTGAAGAGCTTGACGCCCTTGATGAAACCCGGCTTCTAGCACAGCAAAATCTGGAAGCCTATAAAGCGAAGATGACGCGCTCATATGAAAGATTGAGCCGGCCGAGGACATTCCACCAAGGCGAACTCGTGTTAGTGGTCAAAAGGCCCATGATCCCCAATCGCGCCAAGCGGGAAAAGTTTGAGCCAAACTATGAAGGACCGTACATCATTGATAAGGTCTACCAGGGTGGGGCCTATCTACTCATGGACATGCACGGTGAAAGGCCTTTCAGGCCAATAAACGGTCGCTTCCTAAAGAAATACTACGCTTAATGAGCCACAGCCTAGGTCAATGGTAGATGACGACGACTATGTCCGCTCGCTATCTTCCTAAGCTCAAGCTTTATAAGCAGTAACCAGCCCTCTCAATGCCGGACCGAAATGTCGTTAAACTAATAGCAGACCGAAACGTCTTTAAACTACTACCGCAGCATCTTTAGGCTAACGAGATATTAAAAAAAAAACATATAAAAATAAAATATAAAAAAAAACGGTATGTCCATAAGCAAAAAGGGGCACGGATGAAAACCCGAAAGGGCTCCGTGAGTAAAAACAGCAGGGCTACCGGCGAGTGTTCGTGAAAACCCGAAAGGGCGCGACCTCGTAAAAAAAAACAAAAAAAAACGGTACGTCCATAAGCAAAATGGGCACGGATGAAAACCCGAAAGGGCTCTGTGAGTAAAAACAGCAGGACTACCGGCGAATGTTTGTGAAAACCCGAAAGGGCGCAACCTCGTTAAAGGACACTTATAGGGTCCTCTCGACCTTGTAAGGAGACACCACCTGCGTGAGATCCTTACGACTCACAAGGGAGTAACACACTTAGGAGTCCTCATGATTCCTAAGAAGAAAACACGCTTGCGAGATCCTCACGACTCGTAAGGAGAACTCTCTGGGACCCTCACGGCTCATAGGATTTGAAAGTCTTAAGTCACAGAGACCTAAACCTAGGCTTAAGCAAACCCCCACAAACTTCCAATGGTGCCCTACAAGTGGTTCAATATTGACCCTTGTATACAATCCACGGGCGCGAATAAACGTTTCCCTAACCAAGGTCCATCCGTGACTGGGGATATGTTCGCATAACCCTTGTAAGTCCTCTCGATTTACAAGAAGAAAACCCTCTTGTAGGATCCTTACGACTTACAGAGGAACAAAACACTTAGGAACCCTCACGATTCCTAAGGAGAAAATACACCTACAAGATCCTCACGACTTGTAGGGAGAAATACCTTTATGAGACCCTTACGGCTCATGAAGTTAAAAGCCTTAGCCGACAGGACCCTAACCCTGGTCGCTAAGCCTCCCTTGTTCGACAACGACAAAGGAAAATGATGATTCGCTCCTGGTAATATCCCAGTTGTAGCGGTGCTGATGCCGAAATCGGTGTCCAATTTCAGGTTTACAGCGAAAAGCCAGTAGGCCGCACATGCATACGAAATAGCCGAAATGATGGGGCGACTTGTAATAAAAAGCAGCAAGTAAAAATGTATGCATTCTAAATAGCCGAAATGATTGGGCAACTCGCAATAAAAAGCAGCGAGTAAAAATAAAATAAATAGCCGAAATGATGGGGCACCGCGAAAAATGGCCGAAATGATTGGGCAATCGCGATCTTCGCGATATAAAAGCTGAAATGATAGAGCATCGCGGAAATAAAATAAAATAAAAAGAAGAAATGATAAAACTTTGGCCCTACAGTTAAGATCACATCGATCCCTGTATACAATTCAAGGGCATAAACAAAGAGGGAACTTTACCTTTCCAACAGGCTCCGCCAGAAAACGAAGCCAGATCTCGACGATTCATCCCAACTCCGAAGAAACCAATGTCTTCGGCAAATACCTCAACTCACGGATACAAACACTCCTTGACGAGAGCCTCCTGATCCGTGTCGACTCACAGAGCAACCAGCGCCTCCGTGGGAACCATCGACTCGTTTCAAACCCCAAGGACACAAATAATCCTTGGTGCTTGGGAAACAAATAATCCCTCGCAAAACTTCTCAACTCACGGATACAAACACTCCTTGATGAGAGCCTTCTGATCCGCGTCGACTCGCAGAGCCACCAGCGCCTCCGTGGGAACCCTCGACTCGTTTCAAACCCCAAGGACACAAATAATCCTTGGCGCTTGGGAAACAAATAATCCCTCGCAAAACTTCTCAACTCACGGATACAAACACTCCTTGACGAGAGCCTTCTGATCCGCGTCGACTCGCAGAGCCACCAGCGCCTCCGTGGGAACCCTCGACTTGTTTCAAACCCCAAGGACACAAATAATCCTTGGCGCTTGGGAAACAAATAATCCCTCGCAAAACTTCTCAACTTACGGATACAAACACTCCTTGACGAGAGCCTTCTGATCCGCGTCGACTTGCAGAGCCACCAGCGCCTCCGTGGGAACCATCGACTCGTTTCAAACCCCAAGGACACAAATAATCCTTGGTGCTTGGGAAACAAATAATCCCTCGCAAAACTTCTCAACTCACGGATACAAACACTCCTTGACGAGAGCCTTCTGATCCGCGTCGACTCGCAGAGCCACCAGCGCCTCCGTGGGAACCCTCGACTCGTTTCAAACCCCAAGGACACAAATAATCCTTGGCGCTTGGGAAACAAATAATCCCTCGCAAAACTTCTCAACTCACGGATACAAACACTCCGTGACGAGAGCTTCTTTGACTCACATCTCGGGCAGTAAGGATTCAAAAACTTGCTTCCTGAACAATGGGACCCTGCAAGTCAATCCTAAATGGTCTCTTGCATACTATTCACGGGTCTCACTCTCTGAAGTCGATTCTCGACAAAGAGGGAAACAACCGCTTACGAGCCCTCTCGACTCGTAAGAGGGCAATGGGATCCTGCAAGTCAATCCTAGATGGTCTCTTGCATACTATTCACGGGTCTCACTCTCTGAAGTCGATTCTCGACAAAGAGGGAAACAACCGCTTGCGAGCCCTCTCGACTCGTAAGAAGGAGAAATTCTCTTATAGGATCCTTTCGACTTATGAGAGAAAACCACACTTGGGAATCCTCACGGTTCCTAAGGAGAAAATCCACTTACGAGATCCTCTCGATCCGTAGGGAGAAAAGTCTCTATGAGACCCTCACGGCTCATAGAGTTGAAAAGCCTCAGGCGGCAGACCTGAACCTGCAACCTAAGCCATCGCTACCTCTCGGGGAAGTTAAGTCGCCCGCCGATCAGGTTCATCGAAAACACCATAACAAAAAGGGAAAAAGGCGAAGAAATGACACAAGACATTACAAAATGCACATCTTTTATTCATAAATATTGATCGGGTACAGGATACATTGTACTAAAGAAAAAAAATATATACATATATTTTACAAGTACAAATGATACAAAGAGAAATTACTGGGAAGGAAGCGTCTTTCATAGATTTAGCAATTGCTCACATACTTCCTTCCACGTCTTCTCTTGGTCGGCTGCCACCGCCAGCTCTGCCTCCACTTGGGCTCGTTGCTGCAAGACCGACGCGAGCTGCTCCCTGACGACCTGATATGCAGCTTCCCGACTTGGGATATTGCGCTCAGCTACGTCAAGTTTCCGCTTCAAATTCAGCCCATGAGAAATACGCTCCAAGAGACCCTCGAAGATAGTCTTCACTTGGGCAGCATTTGCCTCAGCCTCAGCGCGCAGATGAGCCATTTCGTTTGAGGTCTTTTGGCATTCCCTTAGTCTTGAAGCTGCTTCTTGTTCCAGGTGGCGGAAGTGCGAAGTGCTTTGCTCGAGCCAAGTTGTGCGTCGGGTGCTCAGAGCTAAAACTTCAGGAGAAGGACGCGTCGACTCCAGCCGATTTAGACAAGCCTCGATCCCCCTGCAGTGGTTAACCCAAGATTCGACGACGCCTTCGTTATGAAAATTTACGAGCGCCGCCAACATTGGATTAACCTCCATAGCGAAATCCACGGCAGAAGGGAGAGCGTCCATATTGAGCTCTTCAATGTACCCGCTCAGCATGCCCAAACTCATCGCGGCACCCTTGGAAGACGGACGTCTCAAGAAAGGGCCTGCCGGTGAAAGGACGCGAGCCTCAAAGGGGACCGGAGCCGGAACAATAGCTGCAAAATAAAACATGGTCAAACGATGGTTCGAGAGATGTTGAAGGGTTACCAAAAAGAAATTTACTATACCAGCTGCAACGGATGGCAAAGCCGGAAGGGCCGGCAGCGCGGCGGGTCTTACATCCCCTCCTTCGATTTGTGGCGCTGCAATAAGGAAAAGGAAAAGTCAAAGAACCATCCCGTTGCTAAAAAGGGGAAAATAAAGACATTGTAGTGAAAGTATACTCACCGGCGCCACCAGAGGGAGAAGCGAGTTCGGACGGGAAGGAGAAGTGTGGGAGCAACACTTGATATAGATGATCAAAGAGCACTCCTGAAAAGATGCAGTGGTATGATGTTAGTACCAAAGCTACATTTTTTAAAAGATTAATACATGAGTTGTAAATCCATACCTTCCAACATCCACGATGGTACAAGTGAAGACGGGGAGGCCACCACCGCCAAAGCAGTAGTTGACGGTGCTCCTTCGAGCAATGGAGCGTCGGCACTGGCCGCACCTGCAAAAACAAACTTATTAGAAGAGATCGCGAGATATATAAAAAGAGGAACGCTGGTGACTCAAAGTTTACCCGACGAGCTGCCAGCAGAAACTGAAGCAATCCCCTCCTCCATCGACATGAGACCACCGCCCGTAGCCTCATCACCTGACTCGATGGGAACCGTTGTTGTACTCACGAGCCCTGGAGACGGCAAGGAATCATACGCAGTGAGGGCTATGATTGGAGTATTACCAGATTCCTGGGAGAGAGCAGTTCGCTCCTCCTCAGGAACCGTAGCCGCCTCACCCGATACTCCCTCGGTTTCTGCGGTCGCAGCTGTCTCGTCCATTGGCACCACGAGGTCTCCAGCCTCGAGCGCTTCGCCCTCTACCGCCTTCACCTCGGCTAAGACAATCATATCATCTACCGCTACGTCAGGAGCAGTATCAATGACCTTCTCGGCGACGGATCCTTCAACTTCTGTTTCAGGCACCGTGGCCCCGACGACGGTGCCCACCGTCGGCTCAGGTTCGGCAGGCGCCGCTTCCGCCGTTTCCTGGGGTCCAACGGTCTCCGCCTCCCCCTCAGTCGGACTAGGCCCTGCCAGATGAAACACATGTGAGCCAATGGCTTTATAATTCTTACAACAAAGCTCTGAAAGAAGTACTACCTGAAGAAGATTTATCATTTGCACTTCGGGCCGCACGCGCCGCTCGCCTATAAGCAGTAGATAGGGCGACAGGGGCCTCTTCAGAAGGAGTGTCAGCGCGAGGAATGGTGCTAGGGCCCGCTCCCGTGGCCAAAGCAGCTCTGCTCGCCTCTGCTTCAGAAGGAGTGTCGGCACGAGGAAGAGTGCTAGGGCCCGCTCCCGCGGCCAAAGCAGCTCTGCGTGCCCTTGCTTCGCGTCTCGACCGCTTTCGCTCCTCTCGAGCCGTTGAGACGGATGCCACTAGGGCTTCCTTGAGTGAGGCTCCCTCGTCCGTATATAGGGATGCCTCTAGACTCTTCAAGGCATCCCTCATCGTCTTGTCAAGCCGAGGCTCTTGTGGCAATTTTGACGAAGCCGGGACTTCGATAACGGACTTGGGAGGGACCCCTGCGTCAATTGATACAGCGCCTGCAAAGAAACAAAAGAAGGTCAGGTTGACTATCAGAAAAAAGACAACAAACTTTCCTTGTAAAAGAGAAAGGGGTGAAACATACCAACGCCTGCTAGGGAACGCTTCTCCTCCTCCTCCTGAAAGGTTTTCAGGGAGGCAACAATAGCCTCTTCAGTGGAGACACCTGTTGAAAATGGAGCGAATATTAGTTAAGGATAACAATACAAAATGCAATAAAATGACAAATAAGGCGTTTGATAATTACCGGACTCAGCGAGTTTGCTCAACATCGCTTCAAGCCTCGCCGATCGCTCTGAAGCTGCAATGGCGGCAGCCAAATTGGTGTCCGCAGGGTCCACCACAAAGCCCTCATTGCTGCCGTACTCGCATATGGTCTCGGCAGGAGAAGCCGCAGGCTTTAACCCGAGGATCGCATCGAGGGAAAGGGCGGACTTTTTCTTTTTCTGCTGTCCACCAGCTTTAGATCCACCTGGAACAGATTTGCGCTTGGAAGCCACTTTAGGGCGGCGAGTCCCAACATCTGCCCCTACGCCTGACTCTGGCGATACTGCTTTAGCCGCCTTCGTGGGAGCACGAGGCGCCGATGGTGCATCCACCGTAGCGGGCAACGGCAATCCCCGCGGAGGACTCAACACGCGTGGTCGATCGACTCCAGCATCTTTTAGCGGAGGGACGACCGGAAGCCTTGGCTGCAAAGGGGCCTTGCGATCACCGCCAGGAGGCGCACCCCTACGGTTAACCAGTAGGCGTCTCTCCATTAAAATGATTGGACCCATAGCGTGCGCATACCAGGCCACATATGAATTAAGCATCTTGGGGACACAGCTGGGTTCACTAATGAAGAAATAGGAACCCGTGTTAAGCCGTATAAAGTGATGCATCGCATTCTTTACCCCCTCTGGGCCAACCATAGGCGTTTCCAAGAAGGCTTCCATCGGGATCCCCTGGTTGTAGCTTGATTGCTGGGCAAATCGATGTGGATTATACCTCATGAATAAAGCCGTCTCATTCTGCCGAAATACTAGGTAGCCCGGCCGAATGGAGTAGAGATGGACGATTTCCCGAGCCTTCAGTACAGAAGCCCCGCACTTAAACTCGTCACGTAGGGGCACCACCGACTTAGTAGTCTCCGAGCCTATGGTGATAACTTTATCCACGAAAGAAGTCGTCGCTCCGACCAAATGTGGGCGCAGGAGGAGTCCCCTAGAATCCCGCGGGGATGCGAACACAATTGAAGCCCCGATTAACCGTACGACTCTCGGGAGTCTGTACTTCTCGAAGAATGGGGGAGTCTTGTGGGCGCCAAACACCCCTTGCACGTGCATCTCCATCCAAGAAACGAAGTAATGCATTGGGAAGTTAGCAGGCTGTGTCCCAGGATCATTAGCGTCCGCCGCTACGCTGAGTCCATGATAAAGATAAGCTAACCCAGCAATTCCTACCGACAACTACAGACCGGCCACCATCCGATGTGCCGGGTAAAAAACAGAGGGCCGCATGAAGCGCGGGTGCATAGGGAGCGCAAAGTTGCATAACCACAAGCCCAGGAATCCAATAAAGAAAGTTTCCTCATCCATACCGGGGACGGCGATTTCCGAGAAAGCAACGATGGCAGCATTAGGGAGATAGAAATCCCTCTGGTTATTCTCCGATACGGGTCGGCGATCCAAACCGAAACCAAAGGGGTCGTCAAGCTGAGCGAACTTCTCGCTCTGCTCTGATAAGAACTCCGGGCGGATAAAGCGAGCAATGAAAGCTGCGAAACTGACGCCCTTGTCCCCCGATTCCAAATGGAGTTCCTCATAGATCTCCAACACTTTCACCAAACCCGGATACTGATGCTGAATAGCATTCTCCAGGGTTAAGTCAAATACCAGCTGCTTAGTGGCAAAGACATACTCATCAGGAGGAAGCAACTCCTCGTAATGCTCTCCCCTCATTGGCAGACCTGAAATTTCGGCAAATTCCTCCAAAGAGATAGAAACTTCCTTATCCGCCATCAGGAAGGTATGGGTGGGGATATTCCATTGTTCAACAAAAGCCTTTATCCACCACGTTGGAGGAGAGGGGTACTCGAAGAGCGAGACGAAGACGGCTGAGTATAGACCAATCTTCGTTAGGTGGGCCCTCTTCGCCGATATAATGTACCGGGCCCACTGCAAATATCCGGCGGGGGGTCGCGGGATCATTCCAATGTTATAAGCCTGCCCCCAAGGGCGTGCTTCGCCCTGACAGATTCGCCTCCCCAGGATATCTATCGCCGGCGGCGGCTGCACGGGGATGGCGCCGATTGCAGGTTGAAGGAGGTTATCAGAATTCCAATTCTTAACCTCCACGGCATACTTCACCGGGGGTTCGTCCGCATAAGGGATCGTGACTATGGGCTCAGAGGGCACGGCGGAACTAAAACTGCGGCGGCCTTGGATGATCTGGCTATACCACCTTCCCCATAGATGAAGCTTTTTGCACTCAGGATCGCGGTCTTTAATAAGAGCGAATACCACCCGATCCACTGGCGCATGGGGGAACCCTCCTTCCGAGCGAACGAAGGGGAAAGACAAGTCGTCAGACATCTTTTCTGTGGAAAGACAAAGAAACATACATCATTAGTGGCCTAACGCTTGGCATTTAAAAAATATATATATATTTTGCTCCACACTGTGATGCAGTAGGTAGGGGACCAAAGGGGGACCCACAAAATCTGGATGATGTGCATCATTTAATAAGACAATCCCATCATTAGATGGGACTGTCAATTCATAAAAAAATTCTCAATAGGATACACCCATTGGTGGGGAGTCCCCAGAGACAAAGAGAAAATCTCCTCTTTTAGAGCAAAGCTCTGTCACAAAGTGACATTTGTCAAACTCTGGTCTCAGGGAAACAAGATTCTTTAAAAGAGCTTGGCTCTGTGATAATGATGGAAATATCCATCAAAGGAAAATTAATTTTTAAAAATTAAAAATTAAAAAAAATTGGGATCTTAAAGATCCATGAAAACTCTTAAGAGTTCTTCATTTTTAGATCAAAAGATCTATGTTTTGCCAAAGAGCAAAGCTCTGCTTATGGGTTAAGAAACCCTGAAACAGATTCTTGAGAGCAAGGCTCTGTTGGTGAAACCCCAAGGGGGTTTTCCTTAGATCAAAAGATCTATGAGAGCAAGGCTCTATTAATTAAAATTAATTTAATTTAAGATTAATTTTTTACCTAAAGTTTTTCTAAAAAGTTCTAACTTTGGAAGCAAGAGCAAGGCTCTGAAGTTCTTGAAGGGAAGAGCAAGGCTCTGAGAGTTCAATTTCTTGAAGATGGTGATCATTTGTTAAAGACCAAGGGTCTTATTTATAGGCGCCTGCGCCCCTTCAACTGACCCTGGCCACCGTTGCGCTTACGTCGCGCCACGTAAGCACAATGGTGGGGGGGGCATTTGTTCCCCCAATCTGAGCAAGGCTCATTTAAATTTTGAAAATTCAAATTTTCTGAAGCAACGCCTCAAATTCCGTGCGTTGCGCAGTGCGCAAGCGGTCCACAGTGCGACACGTGTCTACGCAGTTGCGCAAGCGCATCGCTGCGCGACACGTGTCTGCGCAAATTGCGCAAGCACTGTTGCGCAAGTGCACCGCTGCGCGACACGTGTCTGCGCAGTTGCACAAGCACGGTTGCGCAAGTGCACACCTGCGCGACACGTGTCTGCGCAGTTGCGCATACACCGTTGCGCAAGAGCACTGCTGCGCGACACGTGTATGCGCAGTTGCGCAAGCACCGTTGCGCAAGGGGATTACTGCGCGACACGTGTCTGCGCAGTTGCGCAAGCACCGTTGCGCAAGCCTTCCACTGCGCGACACGTGTCTGCGCAGTTGCGCAAGCACCGTTGCGCAAGCCTTCCACTGCGCGACACGTGTCATTCAGTGTGGAGTTGCGCAGAAACAGAATGAAAATTTGATGAAATCTTTTCTGTTCTTTCCAAAACCAGAAGATTTTCTTCTGCCTTTGGATCAAAGATCCAATGGTGGGAAAATTCCCAAAATCATTCAGGGAAGATTTTGTTAACAAATTAAACAAATTTGTGAGCACTATAAATAAGACCCCAGGCCTCATTCAAAAGGGATCAATCAAGAAGAAGAATCAACTTCTGGCATAAAAAAAAAGAGAAAGAACTCTGGAAGATTAATCAAGAACAAAAAAAAAAAAGAAAAAGGTAAAAACTTCTTTTGGAAGAAGAGAAAAATCTCTGAAGAACAGAAGATAAAAAAAAATGAAGGAATAATAAATAGTGCCTTGCACTTGATATGAACCCTTGGTTCTGTAAAATCAGGGAAAACAAGAAGAACTTGTTTTCCTTTGATCCAAATTTAGATCAAAAGTGCTATGCACTTTTGTTCTTAAATCTGGAAAATTCTTGAGTTTCTGCACAAGTGCAACTCATTATTTAAAAGGGCCTGGCCCAAATCAAATCACAAAAATAATAAATGGGCAGAGCCCTGTTTGAAAAATTCTTGAGGGCCTGGCCCAAATCAAATCACAAAAATAATAAAAGGGCAGAGCCCTGTTTGGAAAATTCTTGAGGGCCTGGCCCAAATCAAATCGTAAAAAAAATAATAATAAAAGGGCAGAGCCCTGTTTGGAAAATTCTTGAGGGCCTGACCCAAATCAAATCACAAAAATAATAAAGGGGCAGAGCCCTGTTTGGATTAGTCAGGCAAAGCTTAAAATAAATAAATAAAAAATTGGACTTAACCCAATCCTGGCTGTAAGTCCTTAAAATTAAATTGATTGAGCAAAATGGCTCCCCTAAACCAATTCACGACCGGTTCGAGGGTACATCTCCGAACTCCTTTGACATCCCTCGTTGTAATTCCTCAACGACGTCAAAGAGGTGACGGGTCCCAACGACCACTTAACTAATAACGGACCGAAACGTCCTTAAACTAATATCGGACCGAAACGTCCCTAAACTAATATCGGACCGAAACGTCCCTAAACTAATATCGGACCGGAACGTCCCTAAACTAATGATGGACCACCACGTCCCTAAACTGGCACAATAGGGCCCAAACGCTCTTTTGTTGGATCTAAACGGTCCCGTCTAAGTTGATCTTAACCCCAAATACGGTTAACGTGTCCTTAGATATTCAAATAAACGATAAAACTCAAAATCAATTTTGGTTCAAGGGTACATCTCTGAACTCCTCAGACGCCTGTCGTTGTAATCCTTCAACGACGTCAGAGAGGTGACGAGTCCCGACGGCCGGATAATTAAATCAATCACTACGTTAAGTTGATCTTAGTCTAAAACAGGACTAATGTATCCTTAACGAATGTTTAAGTTGATCTTAGCCGCAACGCGACTAATGCATCCCTAAACTAAAAACACCAAACCCAAATCTAAGTAAATGCGGATTTGGACTAATCCACGTCCTACGGGCGACGGCATTACTCAGTCTCCGTATACAATCCACGGGCAACCACAAACAAAACAAACACACACGACACGAAGTGAAATTCTGGAGAAGGAGAAAATTGCTACCGCGATGCGGTAGCGTAATTAACTGCAGGGGCTTGCGCCTGCAGGGAAGAGCGTCCCCACAATCAAAAAACCCCTCACCCTGAGGGGGAATCTGACGAAGTCTACTATATCGGCCGCATTCGTCTAAACCTCCGATACACGGTGCCATAAATCAACTTGGCATCTTCGGAGAGGTGGACGGATAAAACCAAATAGCATCTGTCCCGAACCTCAGGCAACGGACGCGAAGTCCGGGCCGCCGTTTGGAGGGGAACACCCCCTCGAGATATGCAAACAATATTTTAAGGACTCTAGATTAATATAGGTTTAAGCAGGATCAATTCTCTTGAGCCCTAGGGAGCCGGAGAAAGTGAGTGCTTGCCTATTTGGGTTAGACAACTTAACGGAGTTATCAATGGCAATTTTCTTGGAAAAAGACACAAATCCTGCCGTCCATGTGCAGCAGTTGTCGATTTCTCCCGAACATAATATTTTTAACAGTTTAAATCAATTCATATAAAAATGACCTGAACTCGAATCCAAACTCGAATCTAAACTTGAACTCGAACTCAAACACAAAATCGAACTATAACCCTACTCGAATCTAAACTTGAACTTGAATCCAGTCTCCTCGAACTAACTTGACTCGAACAAAGATTGCAATTGTCATGACTCGCATTTCACTCGACTTCATTCTACACCTTTTGCAATCTATGGTTTCGAACAAGACATGTCATAATCAACCAATCAATTTAATTAAAATTTAACAGTTATAATCTATTATAATCGGGGTGTTGGGGTAGTTTGAGTATAAATCCAACAGAATCTCATGAGTCCCATTAATACAAAATTATGTTACTGTGGTACCGGACTGAAACGGTACAAATATCATATTGTTGTGATACCGGGCTGAAACGGTACAAATCATGTTACTGTGGTACCGGGATGAAACGGTACAAATCACGAATGAGGGCCCGTGTTTCCAAGCCCCTGTATGATAGCCTGTTGGGTTTAGAATACTTCAATAACAATTGAAGTCCCGCTATTTTGAGCCCGTGATTTCTTGCCCTTGGACAATAGCCTTAGGTTCGAGAATACTCTTGAGATTGGTTGACATTCATACTTAAACTTATATTAATTAGATTACCTTGTAGAGTCCTATTAAGATACATACCTCATATTCGCTCACACACAATTATTACCTGTTATGCTATATATGCCATATTCTATTTTATTATGTACTTGTTATGCATCATATATCTTTCTCATCCTTTCTAGGGACTTACCGAGCGATAGTTTGCGGGCGTTCATTCTACCCATTTCTATGTTTCTTGGAATATTTGTCAGGTGGTCTAGGGACTAAGGAGGTGGAACAGGAGTACAACCAGCTCACAGCATAGGTCGATCTTTAGTTTCTTTCAGTTTTTATATCAGTAAGCTATATGTTTAGGCTTTTATGTTTATATTTCTTATTTTAGATATCTTGTATCAGTTTAACACTTGTAAAGTTAGGGATGTAATTATATAAAGTGGTTGGATTTTATTTTCAAATGTCTATTCTTGTCATTGTTATACTGCTTACATTACGCTTAGCGTATTTGTTTTGAGAAATGACCTTCTTAAAATAAATACATCACGGGCTTGTCACATGTCGTTGCTTGCTCTTTTGGGAAGCGGGGCGTGACAATTCATGGTAGTTACGATCCCGATTTGAGATTCGTTAATACTTGCTTTGTTGAGGGCTTGAGATAAATAGGGATCAATGAAAGGACAAGGGTCAGTAAAGAGAAACCTTAATCCCTTCAAGTACCCTAATCCACATTCATCGCTATTTCTCTAGTATTAAATAATTAAAAGATAAAAAGAATTATTTTTAAAACCCCATCATTTAACTACTAAATCCGAAAAACCCTACAAGCCCTTCTTTTATAAAATTTTCAAATCTCTTTAGTATAAAATGATAAAAATCCAACCTTTCCTTTATTAACTCGTCTAAAATAAGAACGATAGTTTACCATTTCCCTGTGGACGACCCGTACTCAGTATCGGCTAGCTATTGCGACACCGTTATTGATTGTGGTAACTAGGAAACACAAAGACTCAGTTTTTCACATCAATCAAATGGCGTCGTTGCCGGAAAAACGGTAGTATTATTTTTCTTGTTATTCGAGTTTATTTCTAAAAAAACTAGAAAAAAATAAAAATAGAAATAGAAATAAAAACTGCATATTGTGTTTTTTTAACGATTCTTGTACGAGTTTTGCTAGAAATATGGAGCACTTGGAGCGAACCAAAAGAGATTCAGAGATTGTCAAATAGGAGCAGAGAAGCATTGGAGTGTGGTGCAAAAATTTGAAGAAGAGATTCCCCCAGAAGGCGGCGGAACCACAGCAAATTGGTGTATTTGGCGGCTGAACCGCGGCCAACTAGTGGAGTTAGGCTCCCAAATTTTTCTGGTATTTTTTTATCTTCTTCTCCTCTCCTCTGAAGCTCCAGTAAACTGTTTTTACCTGCAGGATTCTTTGCAAACAGTGCCGCTAAAAAATTCTTTTTGCCTGTTTTAGATTTTAGTTTGTTTTGCATATTTAAAACGGACATTAAGGGGGCAAAAAACCCAAATTCAGATTAGGCAGGGATTGCATCACCCTTCCTAGGTGCTACAAATCATAAATAAGTATACGTATCACCCTATATTAATAAAAAAATATCTAGACCAAGCCTTTAATGACAATCGCGCTCAATTAGGACAAGCGAGGGTCGTGGGTAATGTATTGCTTATCCGCATTTTTCTTATGGTGTCTAAGATATGTGTGACTAAGAAAAGTAGTTTACTTAATTAGGCCCGCTATTTCGGTGATTCGTATAGCGGATACCTCCCGCTTATCCGGTACTTACCTGGCTGCAAGATTGATAAGGAGGTGATAGAGGATTTATCCTACGTCTTGTCCTTTGGAAGGTTAGGAGCGATCTAGTGATTTGACCTAGGTGACTCTAGCTCTAGGGATTGTTTGTGCACGTTTGTGTTTGGTTGAGTCGAGTTCCTCTTTCCAAGCAAAACAATTTCAAAAAATCCAAAATGGAAAAAGGCTTAAAAAATTATTACCATTTTACCCTATTTTCTTTTTATTCTCTTATGATGGGTAACCCAAACCGACCAACTCTTGGCGAGCTTTGCTACAAACAACCAGATATTTCTTTATATCGTTATTGTTTTGGTAGAACTTCTGACCCCATCATTTCTTTAAGAGATAGGATAGAACACTCTAGAAATAACAGTTGGACACCTCACTCAAGTTCCTATCAACCGTATCAAAATTCAACACCTTCTTATGTTGATAATTCTTTTAAGGCTAACGAGGCAATTCCTAAACCCATGTCTATTGCTGAACATATTGCAAAAGCCCGTAACCAAAATTTCATACCTTTCACTGCTCCAAAAACCTTAGGACAACAATTATAATTATTTCCATATGAAAATGTTGATACTCTTTTTGAGGCGAATATGGCAAATTTTACACCCATGACCATTGCTGAGCAAATTGCAAAAGGCAGTCACCAACAATTCAACCAATTTCAATCTTCTTCATATCACAATATTGATCCTAATTCTATTTATGAAAATTGGATACACCCTTATAACTCTTATCAACAGTGCCAAATTTTCACACCCTCTCATGTTGATACTTCTCTTGAGGCTAATGTGGCAATTCGTAAACCCATTTCTGTCGCGGAACACATTGAACTCACTCGTAACCAATAATTAAACACATTCCAGCCATACTCAACATTTGCACCTTATCTAGACAGTGCTTCTGAACATCAATTAGGAAGTTTCACAGTTCAAAGAGAATCCTTCATTGAAACTTCTTCACAAACCATGTCTAGTCCTGAAGTAGAGTTGGAATTAAATAGTAAGAAAGAACAAGGGATCCCTCCAAGTCAAACAAAAACCAATTCTTTTGATCTCAACACCTTCCATCCTGAAATCCAACTGAATGTATTTGATGATCAACCGCTTAATAATCTAATTGATGAGGTGTCCGAGAATAACATGTTCGACTTTTCCAATCATGGGTGTGAAAGAGTGCCTTACACCATTTCAAACCAAACTGATCCTTATTCGACTAGACTTGACATTTTAAACCTTCCAATTCCATAAAGTGAACCTAGTGATTTATCGTTGAAGATAATATAATTGATGAATTTTTAAAGAACTATTCATTTGGTTTGACTGACAGTGTTAGTGAGATATGTGTTGAGAATATCTTTGAAGATGAACTCACTATGTTGGATCAGTTGGATTCCCCGGCCCATCATATCCCTTTCATTGAATGTGAACATCTTCCTGTACCATTAACCGATCCTATTTTTACCACCAACTTATCAGATATGCAAAACGATATTCAGCCTTCATCTCCCACATCTGGATCAACAATGCTCGACACCCAAATTCATTTACCCATTTCATTACACACTTTCTTTGGTTTTTCTCATCTTCTTTCAATTCCACCGAGATTTGATGAACCATACTCTGATATTTCGAGTTCTATGATTCTTGAAAGAGCACTTGATTTAGACTCTTTTAAAAATGAGGGAGACGATCTTTTCGAGTCTCCTACCTCCATAATTTCTGACGAATCAAGTGCTTTGAATCCTGGTGCGCAACACATTGACCTTGAAACTTTCAACCATCCTAGTTAATCTGCCTATTCCACTGATATAGATATCGATTCCTTTCTTTCCGATGAGATTATCATTAGGAATATCGACGAAAATTTCGAAGGTATTTTCGCCGAAGAACTCGCGTTCTTTGAAGACTTGGATGCTGTGATGAATTAACCTCCACCGGAAATTTTTGCACCTCCCTTTGAGGCCGAAGAAGTTTAACTGCCACCCCTTCTTTTAATCACATACGAGAATGCGAGTATTCCACCCATTCCTTATCTTTCACATTCTCGTTTTCATTCACACTCACTTTTTCATCTCCACCAACTGAGACGTAAAACCTTTCGATTACACCTCTTATCTTCCCCCTACATCATCTCTTATCGTTACTTTCATTTTTGTTTCTTCTACTCGAGACATGATACAACCTCCATTCTTATACAGTCTCGAGCCTTCTTCACATCTATCTGTTACATTATCTTTCACCAACCATGATATTACCTTGATAAAATATTTGAATGGTTGGTTTTAATTTTTTGTCTTTGTAAAACTTTGTGTAGACCGATAATATCCCTCCCTTATGTTGAATTTCAATGTTTAATAATGAAAATATTGTTTTACTCAAGTTTGGGGGGAAAGAAGAAAAATATTTTTAAAATGGCTCTTGAAAGAAAGGGACTTTTTGCCCGATTGTTAGCCAATGACAAGTTTGGGGGAGGATTTTACTGTCATTCACTCTTAACTCATTCTTTATACCATCTTGTTGAATTGTTCCTCCTAGTTTTCAGGTTTTTGAGTTCGAACAACAGCATCAGTGAGGACACTGCTGCAAACAGATTTGGGGGGAGGTTTGTATTTATTCACGTATCATTTTGCACTAAGAAAAGAGAGAATATTTCGAAAATAAAAGTTAGAAAGTGAAAAATACATATGAAAGAGTAGAAGAGACTTAAGAAATGCAAGAAAATTAGATGTTTTAGAACGAAACTAATAATATGTGGTCATGAGCTGTTGTCCCAAGAATTAGTAAGATGAAGAAATTACTAGTCTGCGGATAGAAATAAGTATGAAAAATAGTCCCTATTCTTTAGTCCAAACTTCTGAATATTGATACCCTGCTATACGCACTTACACACATCTTGAAACTTGGAATAGTAGAGGATACCTTGAAATACTCTTGACCTTAGTATGAAAAAAAATCATCAACAAAATATAAATGGCACATAAAAAAAATTTAAAAGAAAAATGAACACTGGTTCTGTAATTGGTTAAGGCAGCATAAAAAAATACAGCGAGGGCGTCTTATCACCCAGTGCCTTAGACTAACTGGTTTGGGGGTCACTGCTAAGTCATAAGTGTTGCAAGACTAGGATATTGCTAAGTACGCCTTAATAAGTGAGCACATTTGGTAATCGGTTGGTTAGTGCCTTAAGAAGTATTAACGGTCGCATGAAAATTGTGTGAGAAAATCCATCTAAAACATCACCGACTAAAAAGTACTAAGGAATATGGACAAAGGGTATGATAGATTGAATTGAATTCTCCAAGTGTAAGGATGAATTTTACACAAACATAGGGGTATATGATCGATGTTTGGAGGAGAGGTAGGGAGGAAGAATAAAGACGATGTTTTATTGAGGGAGGATGTGATTTCCGACATCTTTTCAAGACCGTTAAGACAGGGCTCATGACAACTAAAAAACTAGTGTAGTTTGAAACTCTTATTTTCAAGTTTTGTTCTTTTATATGTTCTTATCTTTGCATGTAATTTTTGTTTTCTTTCCTTTATTTTCTAAATTTTGGGATTTTGTAGGTGTAATCCGTTGAAAACCCCCAAGAGACAATACTCCTCCTCCTAGAGACATCTAGAGGTTTAAAGGCTTATTGCATGAGCTGAGTGCAATTGTGTTGCTTACAAAAGTGTGCTAGGTTTTGTCTTTTTCTTTTAAAAATAAAACAGTTTGCTCGGGACGATCAAAAGATAAATTTGGGGGTATTTGATCAATCATATTTATTTCACATTTGTACGGTCATTTTCCCTATTATTATTAATTACTAAATGGTGTTATTTATAATTTAAGAACATATGTGGGTTTATTTGTAAAAAGATTTTGTCATATGTTTCTTAACGTATAATTAATATAATTGTGGTTAATATATGCATATAATATTTAAATAAAATATCCATGTGATTCTTAATCATTATTATTAAGATGTGCATACCATATCCTATCATATCCATTAAGTAATTTAATTATAATTGGTTGGAATATTATCTCAAATAAGATAAATGCTACTAATGATTTGATTTGAGATATTGTGTAGGTATTAAAATAACAAATCGGTTCAGGGCTACAAAGAAAGTAGGAGATCCATATCAAATCGAGTTAGCAAACCAAATCTGCTAATTTTAGGAGCAAATTGAAGATTCTCGCAACTGCAGAGAGAAAAAGATATTTTCAAATTATATTCATCAGAAAAATCTCCTAAGATCACGAGAAGAACGCATAAAAATTCTGGAGACGCAATTCCATCAAAAGGCGGAAGAACCGCGGTGGAATGAGGCATATGGCGGCGGAACCGCGGTCAATTAGTGGTCGTTCGATGTGCAATTTCAGGGGCATGATCTTATTTTCATATACTTAGAGATGACGTCTTGGGTTTCAAGTTCCATAGCCTATATAAAGGACTGAGCAGCAATCTATTAATCTATTGACCTATCGAGCAATCTATTGATCTATAAATCGAGCAATCTAGGGTTTTTGGTTCTTTTATCTTTTTAGCAAATCAAAGTCTGTAATGCAAAATTTTCAATAAAAGGTGGTTTTCTCTTTTAATTTTGTCTCATTACTTTCTGCATTTATTTTCCGCAATTTTATTTTTCTTAAGGTTTCTTTATTTTTCTACCTTTCGTCGTTTTTCCCAATAAGCGAGTAAATTCTTGCTTGTTAGGATTTGTATGATAGGGTAGTATAACGGATGAAAAAAAATCCCTTATCTTCTTCTTATGTTTTAATTTTTATAAATTTTAGCAAATGGAGTCTTAATCCTCTTATTCGGGTGTGCCACCAATTCATGATAGTTACGACCTCGATTTGAGATTCGTTAATACTTTCTTTGTTGAGGGCTTGAGATCAATAGGGATCAATGGAAGGACAAGGGTCAGTAGAGAGAAACCCTAATCCCTCCAAGTACCCTAATCCACATTCATCGCTATTTCTCTAGTGTTAAATAATTAAAATATAAAAAAAATTATTTTTAAAACTCCATCCTTTAACTACTAAATCTGAAAAACCCTACAAGCCTTTCTCTTATAAAATTTTCAAATCTCTTTAGTATAAAACGATAAAAATCCATCCTTTCCTTTATTAACTCGTCTAAAACAAGAAAGATAGTTTACCATTTCCCTGTGGACGGCCCGTACTCAGTATCGTCTGGCTATTGCGACACCGTTATTAATTGCGATAACTAGAAAACACAAAGACTCAATTTTTCACACCAATCAGCCATTGGTGTGTTCACCTAAGATTGTATGCAGGTGCTCACTGGGGGTGAGTATACTGGGCGGACTCGCCAAGAACTTCTAGACGGTATTATAACTATAAACAGATAGCGGTTCTCAGATGACATGAGTACAGATTAGTTTTTAGACCTGAGATCTTCATTTGTCTCGTATGAGTTCCCATTGTACTTAGATCACTACCCTACCACGGCTCTACTGAGTTGTGCAAACTGGTTTTGGTTGGGTAAAGTCCCGAGCCATATGGAGGCAGTGAGTGATTGTCAGGGATTCGTCTCTCTCGGTATTAGGAGTCGATATCGCACCGTGTCAGGTTGGCCAGAACCACAAGACCTTGGCCAAGGCCGATGTAATTTACTGATGGTTAGATCATTAGTTTCTCGGATCGATCCTGAGCCACATCGACATGACTTATCGGATTATTACGGGTCTGACGTTTACCACCCCTTTGATCCGGTATGCGATACTCTTAGACAAAGAGACCGGAATGTACGGAGATTGTCACGGATAGACTCAGTAAGGGTTCAGATGAATTTACTCATCAGCCTTCTATTCAACAGGTACCTGGGTAGCCATTACGTACAAATAGTGCTGCTGACGTGATTGTGGTTAAACCCACTGCTAGTATACTGTCTAGTCTTTAAAGTCCCACACAGAGGGTTTTCCTGATTCAGGCGAAATGATGTAGAGGCCGTATATTTATATGTGCAGAGTTCCGATTAAATATGTGTACTAGTTGCGCGAAATTTAATCGGACGATTTGTGATACTAGAGAGTTTAGGATTAAGCCAGTTTATTAAATCATGTATTGATTTAATTCTAGTATCATGTTATTGGATGTATCTATCTCTTGGTATTCGTATTTTTTGTACGAATACGGGTATGTATATACGGTTTGGTATTTTTGTATTTATACAGAAAGGCTTCTAGAAGAAGAACACCTCATTTTGCATTTTCTATTTAATAGAAATTAGGAAATGAGGTGTATAGGTGAGGTGACATAAATATGGTGAGAGGTATGGCCTTGAATTATTTTAATTCATTTGGCTAAACTATTCAAGCATGGCTACTTATTTTTATTTGAAAACAATGAAAATGGTTGATATATCTTTTTCAAGCCATTTTTCCTCTCATCCTCACCATTGTATTCTCTCTCTTTATCTCCTTCTTCTTCAAACCCTAATCCCTTTCATGTGTTGAGAATCATAGGGATTAGAGATAGATGAACACCATTAACAAACTCTACATCTCCTAAATGAGCTAGACTAGCAAACTAGTTTGTTTAGTTACTTCATTTTTAAAGTGCAAGCTTGAACCATATTCCTTCGGGTGGATCATCTAGGATCGAGAAGGCTTCCAAGTATGTTTGATCTAGGACCTCAAGGAGTAAAAGAAAGAAGAGTTTAGAAGACCGAAGGACTTGATCTCATAGGTATAAATCTCTTATCATAGTAATTAAACTCCTTGTAGTTGCTAGTTTAAGATTATGGTTTGATCCTTAGGGTTTTGTTGATTATGCTTTCTCAAAATTTGATTTTTTGCATTTTGCCTCTCTAATTTCATTGTAGAGTGGGCACAATTAACTAACAATGGGAATCCGCAGCAAAATCTTTATAAAAGATATCAAAGTGTTTCCACTCTTCACCATCGGCTGGATGTTGCAGGACGCCGTCCTTAGTGCGACCATTAGCATGCCATGACATACTATCGGTAGTTTTGGTTGATAAAAATAAATGCCAAAGTTTTTTTTTGATTGAGAAGTATCGCAAAACTTTTGCTGGAATCCATCTAGGAGCATAGCGTGTAATCTCATCTTCACCGTTATCCCTTCGAGGGACGATTCACCTAGTTAAGTTACAATTTCTACAGTTATCCAATTTCTTATCCTCCTTTGTCCAGTATAACATGCAATCATTCTGACACGAGTCTATTCTCTCATAACTGAAACCCGTATCATTCAAGATCTTCTTCATCTCTGTGAAATTTTCCTGCAGTAGCACTTTAGGGTAAGTTTCCCTTTCCACCTCAAGAAACCGATCGAAAGATAGTCCAATTATTCTGGCATTTAAGATGAAATTTTTTGACGATCCATCCCAACTTAAAAATGTTTGCGCCTTCGAAAAGGGGTACATTTGCATCATCCATATACTTCATATATTTTGCCAATTCTGCATTAGGGAGACTACAGATATCTTCCTCTCCTACATTAGGTTCAAGAACTATGTCATGATCAGGATGCATGCCGGTTCGGAGCTCGTCCAACTTACTATTCAAACCGATGTCCCTAATATTCGTAAGATGAGGATCATTTGGCCTAATCCAACAACTCGTAGACATGTTGACTAACGGTCTCGCTTCTCCACGGTACGTCCATTATGTATACCCAGAAGATATCTTATTTTTCAGTAGATGTTCATACACTATATCTCGACGAAGGTCGTAGCCGTTATGACACTTTTTACACAAACACAAAATCAATTCTTCAGGAGATCGGTCCCTCAATGCAATTTCCATAAACTCTTCGATGCCGGCCTTGTACTCATCACTAAATTTGGACACTTGCATCCAACTCCTATCCATTACTCTTTGATATATGACATCATGTATTACGTAATCAGCCATTTATTTCATTTCTTTAATTAAGGTTTAATGTTTCAGTTTGATCAATCAATACATCACATCGGCTGTCGAGGGTAAGGCTTCTATCCTATTAAGAATTTATAACTCATACACCCTTACTTTTGTGCTTTTATTTGTTTCAAGAAAATTTCGACAGCACCTCCTCGCTGCTCTCCGAGTGCACCGCAATAGAAGGGATGATAATCATTTCAATGCTAAATATCAACAATGAAATTAATGATCAGCCCCTCTATATTTGTACACGGAGAACCAGCGAAAAGATATTGATGAAACTAATCTCGAAACGAATGAAAACATAATTACAGGGTGTGTTTGCGTTATAAATTCTTAATTTGTCCGCACCGGACAAAACTATCGGTTATAGTACGACCAATTCTCTCGTCACATAAACTACATGACGGTTGCAGAAACAAACGATTAAACACTTAGTTTTGACAACCATCATATAGTTTTATGTCACGATGGAGACCGTTGCGTATATAACTGTTAGACGAACGGGTTCTAAGGCGCGTTTCGATTTTTTGAATGTAAGATCCTCGGTGATAATAAGTAGTTTTCATGTTATCATCGAGAATCGTACACGTAGTACATATTGTAAGATTTTCGTGTTGTTTTGATTTTCAAGGTTCAATTCACAATGGATATAGTTGAGAAACTAATTCGCATGCACATATATACACATACACACATACACACACAAGCATACACATACACATACACACACAAGCAAACACACACGTACGCATAAACACACAGACACATTTACTAAATTACTATAAAATACCTAAAATATTTATCCCTAAACAACCTTTTTCTATTGTTGTTTTTTCACTAAACTACATTAAATTTTTTCCTAAGCAATCTATTTCTTCAATTTTACTAATTTTCACTAAAATACCCTTAACTATTGTTGGTTTTTCACTAAACTACCTTAATAAATTTAAAGAGACAATTTATCTTCTTAAATTAACTAAATTATTATAAATTTAAATAAAATACCCTCAACTAGTGTTGCAATTTCACTTAAATACCCTTAAATATTGTTAATTTTCAGTAAACTACCTACAAAAATTAGCTAAATTATCCCTACCGTAACCCTAACACTAACCCTAACCCCTAACCCAAGCCCTAACCCTAACCCTAACCCTAACACTAACACTAAACCCTAACCCAAACATTAAAACCTTAAACCTAACCCCCAACAACAACAACATCAACATCAACAATAACAATATCGACAACATCGACATCAACAACAACAACATCAACAAAATTTTACCCAATTTACAAAAAAATTAAAAATTAAACAAGAAATTTAAAATTAAACAAATTTTACTTACCTATTGTCGAAGGGGTCGGGCTCGAAAAGGGAAGCTTCGACGGCGGCTCTTCATTGGCGATGATCTTGAACGGCGAACGCTGCCTGAGAGAGAAGGGGAGAGAGAGATTGTGAGTGAGAGTGAGAGCGAGAGAGTGGCAGAGAGAGAGGAGCTTACCTTCGGAGGAGAGGAGGAGTGGCGGGTCCGGTTACCGGTAGCTGGGGGGTCGATCGGAGTAGAGGAGAGGTGCGGTGGGTTTAGGGTATTTTGGCTTGGATTTAGGGGAAAATAAGAAGAGAGATCGGGCTCTGGGCTGCTATATTTATTAAGTTATTTCATCGGGTTATAGCTGACGAAATAACTTAATAAAATTATTAAAAATTCTAGGACCCCCATTTGGCTTATTTAAGCGATATTTCATCGGGTTGTACATTTATTCCGTTAGCTTCTAGCCGACGGAATAAACAACCCGACAAAATAAGTCCTTTTTCTTGTAGTGTACGAAGTATCCAAGAACGAATAATATAAATGTAGCGTAACTTAATAAAATAATCGAAGTGTGAACATATAACGAGTAGCATAAACATAACGTAAACAAGCATTGTAATAGGAATAATACTTATAAATAATTACAATTATGTCGTTTAAAATAAAACGAAACATTGTTTGGAAAGAAGGAGGCTGCGATGTTTTTTAAAATAGTTATTCATTTGAAATTAGCAGCACATCCTCAACGTTAGGGTTTAAAATAGAAAACGAATCGTTAGTTTAAAATGAGTATAATATAGCAAATCATAATATCCCAATCGGGATTTATAGCATGACTCCACGAGTCAAATAAATATCGGCCACATTCGGCAATCTATTCTCATCACGTCTTGTACGAAATCTCCATCGTACGATGTCAACCAATCATCCAATTAATATCAGTATGGACCTCTAGTCGCATACGCAAACACAATTAGCTTATAAACTATGAACATCTAGTCACATACAACACATAACAATAATCATAGATACATACATACATATATATGTGTGTGTAGCCTACTAGTTATGAATTATAAATTAAGTATATAGCTTACAAACTAAGTATACGACTTACGAACTAAGTATACGGGTTAAGTATATACGTATTCTAACATAACATTATAGACTAGGTATATGTGCTACGAGTTATAAACTAAGTATATTAATATATTAAGCGTTCTAATATGGCACTATATGCTAGTATAAGAGATACAATAATACTATAAGTATTCGGATGAACTAGTTTTGGGGGTGCTATACGCCATCCACCCGACTTCCTCCGTAAATATAAATCTACTCACCGACGCGTCTCGAGCCAGTCAAAACCTATCACCGCATCGCCCTTCTTTGCCATCTCGAAAGTCCTCATGATCGAACCTATTGTCATGCCCCACTTTCCAAAGAACGATAATGGTAACGTGACAAACCCACAACATATTTATTTTAAAAAGGTCATTTCTCAAAATAAATATGCTAAGCGTAAATAAGCAATCATATACAAAGCAAGAATAATAAGAGCATGAAATTTTCAACAAACTACTTTATTTACATCCATTCCACAATCTATAATTACATTGATAGATGTTCTGAAAAGAAAATACAAATAACATAAATGCATAAGCAAGTGGCATATTGGTGCTGAAACCGAAAGGAAAATCTAAGGAACGGGTTCAGGAGCAAGTTGGCCGTAATCCTCGGTAGTCGGGTCCACATTCTCGGTCTCTAGGTTATCTGAAGAACATTCCAAAGAAAACAAAGGTGGGTGGAATGCCCGTCAGCGAACTTGCGCTCGGTAAGTCCCCAAAAGAAAAAATGATGTTTAACAGATAAAAAAGTAATGTAATATGGCAAGTATAATATGAAAGGTAATAAGTGTGTGTAAGTGAGCATGAATATGTGTCTTAACAGGTCTCTATAAGGTAAATCTAATTTAACGTCGGTCCAAATGTGAATGTCAACCAATCTCAAAAGTATTATCGAACTCAAAGGTAGGGCCCCAGGAGCAAGAAATCAGGAGCCCGAATCAAATGTTAGTAACGGGACTTCAACCTAATGTTGAAATATTCCAAACCCAATAGTAGGACCCCAGAGGCTTGGAAACACGGCCCCTCATGATAGATTGCTTGTGTTATTAAACATGGATTCATAAACTAGAGGGACTCCTGAGATTCCGTTGGATTGAAACTTGAACTATCCCAACACCCTGTGTATATTAATCAGAGTATTCCATTCAGATATGTCCTTTATAGACATATCATACATAGACATGTTTATGTCTTAAAATGAATAGGGTTTCCCTAATCATAAAGTTCTCTAAGATATGATTTTCATGTCTTAGGACATGAATGGAGTATTCTATTCACACATGTCAGGTATAGACACGTCTAAGAAAATGAATAAGGTTTTCCTATTCATATGTCAGAAGACATAATTTTTCATATCTTAGGAATAGGGTTTTCCTATTCACAGATATTTTGAGGATATGTTTTCATGTCTCAGAGATAAATAGGATTTTTCTATTCACGTATGTTTTTACGTAGAATGACATAGGGGTTTGAGCCATATCCTTCAAGAAATAGTTATTCTATTTCTATTCGTATGTGAAAAAAAATAGGATGGCCTATTTCAAGTTATGCAGAACATGGGGTAACTCATGCTCTTGGTTCGGTCCATGAAGGTCAAGAACACCTTTGTGTTCTAATTTTCTTCATTCTTTGGGAAAGCCATGGCCATGGCTTTTAAGCTCTTTTATTCATAGCTGGAAACTCATATATGTTTCCATCCTTCTCTCTTTTGATCTGTGAGAGAGAGAGAGAGAGGTGGAGAAGCGTGCACACATAGAGAGAAAGAGAAGTAAGAAGGAATGGTGATAGAGATAAACATGATGTTGTAAGAAGGTGAGAAAAAATTTAGAGGTGGACGATTAGTCTTTTTGGCTCTGATACCATGAAAGATAATATCAATTGGTGTAAATTGCACACCACATCAGAGGTTTCTATTTGTATTTATAGATGAGTAATACAACTAGATATGATCTAGATAGTTAAAGGAGATGAGATACATTAGTTACAAATGGTTATGATTTAGAGAGTTGTTGGGATCCTTGGAATTGTTGGAGATCCTTGGTTGTTGTAAATCCCCAGTTCTATTGTACTTTCGGTATTTAAAATTATAATCTCAATAAATTTTTGTTCAAATTCCCAAATTATTTTCCTAAAATATTTTTCCAAAGTTTTCTAATTCTCTTTCTTTTAAACCTTAATCTAATTCCTTTATATAATTTTCTTAATCCTAATTCTTTTTCTTTAAACCCAAACCCATTCTCTTCCCAGCTCGAGCCCGGCCCAAACCCACTCACCCGACATAAACCGTCCCCATCTCCCTCTTTTTCTTCTTCCTCCTCCTTCTATTCTTTTTCTTTCTTTTTGAACGAGCCCAACGACTCCCCTTCTCTCCCGCACTCACCCCTACGAGACCCAGTCCTCGTCGACGCCACTCCCGATCCCAACCAACCCGAGATCCTCTGCTCAACATCCTAGCTCCTCTCTCTTCTCTTTTTCTTTCTTCCCTCTTCTTTCCCTTACGTTCGCAAACTCAACGCCATGCCTACCTCCGTGAGAACCGCTCTACGCTGACGTGGCCTCGTCGTCGACGACCCCGAGATCCCTGCACCTGCCTCCCCTCATCTCTCCAACATCTCTCTCACTCTCCATCTCTTAACATCTCTGTCGTTCTCTCTCCTTCAACTCACATCACCTCTTCCAATTCAACCCTTCACCGGCGCTCCACTGCCCCGACCATCATCACCGCCATCACCACACCTCCGCAACCGCTCGCCACAACCAGCTTCCCTCCTCTCCTCCATTACATCCTAACAACTCCTCATCACCGCCGCTGCCTTCGCCTCCTCCTCTGCACCTGCATTGCCGGCCTGAGCCCAACGCCGATGAGCTCGGGACTGCCGCTACCATCATCAAGCACCCAACCTCCCTCGCTCTCCTCCTTCGAAGGAGCTCTTACCCTAATCCAAAACACCCACCGCTGCAACCCACCGCCCTCGCCATCACCTGAGCATCATCGCCGCTGCCACCACCGGCATCTCCACCTCCATTAGTCACCGGCGACCCTATCTCAGCAACTACAGCCACCATCACCGAGCACCTAGCCTCCATCTCTCTCCTCTTCCACTGTCGACCTCTACGCTCCCTCTTCACCGTCAACCTCTATGCTCATCCACCGGTGCCAGTGCCCCGAGCCCCTGTAGCTACCATCTCCAGCGAGTCCCCGGCTTAACACCGGCCAGATCCAAGACAGCAACCATTGACATCATCTTGTCGTAGTTTCTGGATCGCCGTCGCCGCATTGCTGCCATGTTGCTACAGCTGGTGTGGCCGTGTTCGTGTCTGTGCAATCACCGTCATCGTGTCTTCGTCACAGGAAAGTGGAACCTCACTTTCTTTTACATGCTACATACACATAACTATAGATTCGTGTTAACATTAAACTTGATAGATTGTTACGAATCTGTGTTAGTTAGTCCACTATCACAAAATTCACAAGTTATCATCGTATCATCATGAAAAACCATAGTATTCCAGGATGATTAGTTTGAGCGTGATTAGATCTGAACATCGCGTTAATAACATGTAGAATCGTAAGCATTTAATACCATTTTCACAGATTAGGCAAAACCGACTTTAATTCGATAGTTCTTGATATCGTATGCCGATAATTCGATGCGGTGAACCAAACCAAATCCCTTCGATCATGCTAAACACTTTTATCAATATTTTCTTTGCAACTTACAGATGTCGTGTAGAGAACAGAACCCAAAATAACGAAGTATCGCACGTGTAACGACGCCCCAAAGAGGCGATGTCAATTCTGGTTTTACTGTACATGTCGAGATGTTAAATTGATATAAATTTTGATACATACTAGAATGTAATGTTCTATGGCTCACATCAAAGCTGACTAAATAATATAGAACCCCCTTTAATTTATCCTTCGATACCGATATATCACCATGATGAAAACTGACTTAGAATGCGGCTCTGGACTGCAGTCCAGAGCAGCATTCCATATCAACACCTGACTTTAAATGAAAGTGTAGCACTGTATGAAAATGAAATTATGTGGAAACCTATACTGTTACGAAGACAATTCTGTTAGATACCCATAGGTGGTGGGTTTTTTTTTATTTCACCGCCGTTGGATATTTTAATTACATTTTAAACTGTCGAGGTGTACTGCAGTTTAGTACAGAGACAAATTGTATATCCTGGCCTTAGATAGAACATAACTTCCAGCACACAGCGGATATTTTCGATCCGTATGTGCATTAGAAAAATAATTGATAGATATAAATTTTATCTACCTGTACCGTCGCCTAATTATGATCTCGATAGGGATTAAAATGTGTTACGAAATGGACTTTCAGTTCAGAAACTGAATTTTCAGCGATGAACACTTAAAATGAAATGACCGTAACTTGCAAACCTGAAATCCGATTGACCTGGAATTAATTTTTTTGGATTTCTGTTTAAGTTTATTTACTTCCTCTTTTGTATCATTTTGCCTAATTACGATCATGCGAATTATTATGTTTTTCTGAACTCGTAATGTACATCGTGTTTCATATTGTACATGACTTATTATGTGGCATCATTCTCGCATTTACCCGACCGTGATACCTTTAGTGATAGAGAACATTCATAATGATTTATAGCAAACTTTGCATTGTCAAACGTGAGTGGTATTGGATTAGTTGTGTCAAGTACGCTAGTGATAAGTGATTGATTCGTGAAAGTAAACAGTACAGTGAAAAGTGAATAAAACCAGGATTTGGCGCGTGCTTCTATACAACTAGCTCTAAACATATAGTTATTGTAACCAGGGGAAATGGGGAAATCAAGGTGGAATCGAATTCGTATTTAGCAAGGTACAGTGACTTAGAGAATGATCATTCGATATGAGCAATATACACATATTGGGTCATGGGCCTAGCGGCACGGCTGCAGGGTTATGTCCCGGACAACAGTGAACCATAGTCTTAGGCATGCACGAGACCCTTGTTAAACTGATTGAGTGATTTAGCGTGCTTGCGCTTTCTAAAAGATGAATCAAAAATATTTAGTAACCGCAATCAAGAACGGCGTCGCTTGGTAGCTAGCCGGTGAGTACGGGTCGGTCCACAGGGATGTTGTGAATTTCCTATTTGTTCTAACGAGCTAATTCCGAACGGTGTGAACGGATTGATTAAATCTAAAAACTAAATCTATCTAGATCTAAATCTTGCTAGGGTTAGGTTTAGGGTAGGTTTGGAAAGTCAGTAAATCTCACCGCTTTCTATACCCAAATTAAGATTTATGAGGTGTTATGGTAATTATTAATAAAGGGGATTATAACCATTCGGGGAGGTGTTTCTTCCTCTAGGTTCTTGTCCTTCCTTTATCAATCTTTACCCTAATCTTCATGGAAAACACGCTCAACCGGGCCTTTATAATACGGTATCACCGCTACCTCATGGGATAGGGTGCCGTAGGGAGCGGTGTGTGCATGTATGCATGGAGTCCTATTGATTATATGTGATGGGCATAAAAAGGATGAGAGATCTTCATCTCTCAAAAGCCTTCCCCAAAGCTAACCCTAACAAGCGAGGAGACTACTCGCTCATTAGGGAATTGAAGAACATGCTATCTATTTATCTAGGGCATGGAATTAAAGATCTATACTAAGGCAATTAAATAAAACTACTTACTTGATGGCTCTCATAAATTGAAACACACATACACATAATACAACTCATACTTGGGTATCTTCAAATCTAACGTTGTTAATCAATAATTTATTCTTTTCAACGACAAACTTGGCTCTACGGATTTTCTTCTTTGTCAATAACCATCTCGTTCTTAAATTTCTCAATATAGTCACCATAACTTACAATTTATATGTTATATGGTCTAACATGGCCCATGAGTATATCAGAGTAAAGGATTGGATATACGTGGATTGGGAACAACGCATGCAATCTAAGTTTATCGATGTTCACAGCCGGAAGACGGACTGGGACGTTGGAACGTCTGGCCTGAATCCTGGGGGCAGATGCTATTTGGATTTATCAATCCGCCTCTCCGAAGATACCAAGTTGATTTATAGCACCGTATATCGGAGGTTTGGACGATTGCCTTCGCGGATCCAAACGTGGACGCGGCTGATGTAGCGGACTTTATCAGATTCCCCTCGTTTGTGAGGGTTTTTTTTGTGGGGACGCTCTTCCCAACAGACGTAAGCCCCTGCAATTAATTACGTTACCGCATCACAATAACCACGTTCTCCTGCTCCGGAAGTTCACTTTGTGTCGTGTGTTTTGTTTTGGTTTCGGTTGCCCGTGGATTGTATATGGATACTAATTTATGTCATGCCCCGCTTCCCAAAATACGGAATACGAGGGGTTGACAAGGCCAGCCATGCTCCTACGGTCAAGGAAATAACCTGCCGTAGTCACACTTCGGCTTCTAGCTTTACGTGGTAATCAGTAAATAATGCGCAGGTAATGAGAAATACAGTGACTGAAACAAAACAATATAAAGAACTGACCTGATGGGAAACAAAAGAGTATAACTCTGGATAGCTGATCAAGATGTCCGTGATGTGCATCTGGTCCTGGTCCCGGCTAAATCCACTCCTCACACTGGGCATGCATACTCAGGTCGTCAGAGCGACACAATAGCAATATAATATATAGATACAGGTGACAACTCGAACAGTGATAATAGATATATATAACAGTAAATCAGAACGGTATAGATATGAATATGCAGTAATCAATGAAGTGTCTAATGGATCAGGTGAACAGTAAAACAGTAATATAGTATACCAGGTATGTCAACAACGGTAAGTAATGTATATCAATGCCATTATCCCTATCAGTCTCTAAGTTTCACTATATAAGTCATTAAGCCTATCGTCAGTCCAAGTGTGAGAGTCAACCACTCGCGAGTGTCTTCCACCCAAGGGTAGAACCCAAGGGCAAGGGACCACGGGCCCAACATGTAACTCACGGTAATAATCATGTACCGTGTAAATCTCCATATATCTCCATATATATAAGCCAGCATGGGACTCCTGAGATTCTGTTGAACTCACACTCAAACTACCCCACACCCCATGGTCTACATCAAACGCTAACCATAACCTCAAATACTAATCGGTCTGTGACAAGTCTGCGCGAGAATCGGAAGCAGGACCTCCATCAAGCACGTCCCGACTAATACCTAAGATAAATGGCAGTGTATGGTGCCTTATCTGTGACACCCATGTAAGAGCTTCCATAAGTGTCCCATACCACTTATAGTCACACGTACACGCGTCCCTCGGACATCGACAATGCAATAGAATAATAAGGTTCACTGATTGTGTACAAGTACGTGTCACTTTCACTTATTCACTTATGCACGAACACTAACGTACTTGCCACAATCATCACTAAAATCTAACACTGGGTAATGCACATGATCACTAGGTTATCAATGCAGTGACATATGTATGCTATGATGAGGAAACAGTATGTAAAGCATAATTAAGATGTCATAGAACAGTATTCTACCACTTGCACAATTTATCCTAAATCATACGTGTACAGTTTAGCGAAACAATGAACGGGGAATAAATAGTATGTTCAATTAACTATCCAGAGAATTTAGTTTCACGCCAATCGGGTTTCAGGATCACTAGTTATGGCCATTTCATTTTAAGCGTTCACGGCTGAAAATCCGGTTTCAGAATCGGAAGTCCGTTTCGCAACGCATTTTAATCCCAGTTGGGAACAGAATTTAGCGAAGCTACAGTCGAATGAAATCTAGGGTTTCCAATAAGGTTTTCAACGCAATAGACAGATCTTCAATCGCGTTTGTACCTCAGGAGATATACACTGTTCAATACTAGTATGTCAATTCTGATTCTGTTGGGACTGTTATACGTCCCCATCTTTTAAATTACAGATTAAATAGCAACCGATGACAAAACAGAATGAAACCACTTATGTTATCTAGATAATAGATTCACCTTTAATAAACAGTGGAGTTCCGCAACATACGAGTTCAGGAAATAAGGTGGCACGCATTATGAAACAGTAATTAATAATTAGAGTCGCTCTGGACTGCAGTCTAGAGTCGCACTCCGATCTAAATATTGTCTTAATTTAAGTACAGAAACCATGAGAAACTTGCATAGGATTAAAGTTCGTCAAGTCTTCTTCGATTTAAGCCCTGGAACGCATCATTCCAGTATGTATATAATTTATGGTGATTTTAACGGTTTTCAGGTACAAGAAATTTTCAGTTTTACAGGTATGCTTGGGGGTATACATTTTAGTCGTTAACAGTCGTATTTTCCAATGAGATTTACACACTAGGTTCACTACCCTATGGGCCAGACCATGTAATTGAGTTCCGTCAAATCGGATGAGGATTTCCATAGGGATCATGCATCGAACAGTTACGCCGTATAGTTTAACGGAAAAGTAAAACATGGAATCTATATGATTGTAATTTGTAATTAACATAAAATAGCATGTAGCAAGTAGGGAACTTGGCTGGAGAAGTTTTGGGGCACACGGCAGTGGCAACGACACACGCGCGGCACGGCAACGACACACGCGCGGCGCGGCAACGTCGACGGCAGCGGTGAGCTTGGGTCTGTTCTGGGGGCAGCGAAGAGCGGCGTTGGTTGGCCGGAGTAGGGGAGAGGCGTTGCAGAGAGAGGGAGAGTGATATTTAGAGAGAGAGAGAGAGAAGGGATTAGAGAGAGAGAGAGAGAGACAGAAAGAACAGAGAGAGAGAGTGAGAAAGAAAGAACAGAGAGAGAGGGGGCAGAGAGAGGGAGATGTAGAGAGGGAGAGATATGATGGCGACGACGACGACGACGATGACGATGATGATGCGGTTGACGATTGTGCGGTGGGGGCTCGCCGGCAAGAGGGCGCAGAAGCTCGAGCTCGGGTGTGCAGTGTGGGTTGGAGCTCGAGAGAGGGGCTCGGCAGAGAGGGAGGTGAGGTGATGAGGGAGGAGGTTAGGGTGATTGCGGTGGAGGAGTTCCGGCGAAGGGCGATGGGTTAGGGTGGCCGGTGATGGGTGCAGGGAGAAGGAAAGAAGAGAGAGCTCGGGGTTTCTGGAGAGAGGAGGGAGGAGTGATGCCGGCGATGGTGGCGAGGCGAGCGCGGCGACGGTGTGATGTGGGCGTGGGTCGGGAGAGGGAGCTGGAGGTTGGATGCAAGTGGAGCTCGGGGCAGGCGATGGGAGGAGACGAGGGAGGTGAGGAAGTGAGAGAGGTGCGAACGGTTGGGGAACGGGTCGTAGGGGAAACGCGAGCGTCGTAGGGTAACGTGCGCGAGCGTGGGCGAAGGAGGAGGCATGGGTTACGGCGAAAGAAACGGATCGCGAGCGGGGGAAATAGGAAAGTAGCCGTTGGGAAGATGGAGGGGTGTAGAAACGGGTCGGGTTGGGTGAGCGGGTCGGGTTTGCTGGGGCGGTTGGGCTTGGAGAGGGGGACTGGGCCGGGCCGGCAGAAGAAAAGGAAAAATAGTTTAATTAAAAGGGTGGCTGCTGAGGAAGTTTGGGCCGGGCTGCCGGGCTCGAGGAAAAGAGAGTGGGCTTGGGATTTAAAGGAAAAGGATTTAAGTTATTTAAAAGAATGGGCTTGGGATTTTATTAAAAGAGAATGGTGTTGGGCTGAGGGAATTAGTTGGAAAAAGATATAATAGGGTTTGGGTTTTAGGGTTTTATTGATAAAAGAAAACGGGGGTTTAGAAGAAATAAAATTATAAATAAAAATAAATAAAATTCAAAAGTAACAAAATACAGATATTGGTATAAAAAGGGCTGGGTATTACAATTTATGCCGTCGCCCGTAGGGCGTGGATTAGTCCAAATTCGTATGTTTTTAGATTTGGGTTTGGGATGATTTAAGAATCGTTAATCTGGTTTGAGATTAAGATCAGCTTAAACATATGAGCATTTGGGCTCGATTATTTTAGTTTAAGGACATCGCGGTCCATTATCGCCATATTTGAGGCGAAATGTAAATTTAAGGAAGTTTCGGTCCTTTATCGCCATTTTGGAGGCGAATATTAGTTTAAGGACATTTCGGTCCAATATAGCCCATGTTTGAAGCGAAATGTTAATTTAAGAATGTTTCGGTCTCTTATCGTCATTTTGGAGGCGCATATTAGCTTAAGGATATTTCGGTCCATTATCACTATGTTTAAAGCGAAATGTTAATTTAAGGACGTTTCGGTCCTTTATCGCCATTTTGGAGGAAAATAATAGTTTAGGGACATTTCGGTCTATTATCACCATATTTGAGGCGAAATGTTAATTTAATGACGTTTTGGTCCTATATCGCCATTTTGGATGTGAATATTAGTTTAAAGACATTTCGGTCCATTATTCATCTTGTGCGCACGTGTTTTTGTTACGTGGCGGAGTGAACAATGGTGATATGGAATGTGCCCAATTTGGGGCACGATCCGATTTGAGGCATGCACGTTAGTTTGGAAGTGCATCAACGAAAGAACTTGTTGGTCGTCGGGACCCGCCACCTCTCTGAAGATATTGAGAAATTACGACATATATCAGAGATGTGGAGAGATGTACACTTGAACCAAATCCCATATTTAAAGGAAAAGATCATGGTGGATCATCTAAAAATCATTAGCCTTATTTGAGAATAAGATTATCTTAGGAGATATGTGATGAAAATCATTTTGGTTATCATCAATGAGAGATCATTAGTCATGTTTGAGACTAAGATTAGTTTAGATATCATGAATATAAGCTTAGCCAATTTGGGCTAAGATTGGGTTTCTGTAACACCCAGCAGTGCTAAGCACTCAGCTGCATATAGCGCTTACGTGTATATCACGTGAGGCGCTCCAATAGTGCTAAGCACTAACTTTTGTGGTGCTCACGTGTATTTCACGTGAGGCGCTTCAATAGTGCTAAGCATTAATTTTTCCTAGCGCTCACGTGCATTTCACGTGAGGCACTATGTTTTTGGAGATTTAATCTTGGTTGATGTTTTTTGGGAACTTAAATATCTGTTAATGGTATTTTGACAATTAACGATCACCAAGATCATTATTTTGAGGATCTGGGATCATGTTCTTTAAGAACTAAGTTCTTGATTTGAAGGAACTAAGTTCCTGGAGTATTATGAATTCCATATTTTCCATGTTCATGTTTTCTGAGAGGTTAAACATCTTCTAATGATGTTTTGATCATTAAGGATCACCAAGATCACAATTTTGAGAATCTGAGATCAGGTTCTTTTAAGAACTAAGTACTTGATTTGAAGGAACTAAGTTCCCGGAGTATTATGAACTCCATCTTCTTCACGTTCTTATATCCATGTTCTCCCCTAAATTTTTGATTCTCAAGAACAAGATCTTCCCGATGAGAATTAAATTCTCAACTTGTGGGAGACTTATCTTGTGAATCTTAGATCCAGAGAAAGAACTAAGTTCTTTGAGAAGGGTTAAACCCTTTTAATAGGTAAAGGAGATGTTTTTTGAACTTTTCTATTTTCTTTAACTAAGGTTTTTAGGAGGGAAATCTTCTTCTTTGAGAGAATTAAATTCTCTGTTGTTTTGAGAGACTTCTGTATTTTTACAGAAGCTTATGGGGGTCTTCTCTTTTCTTTCTTTCTTTCTCCTTTTTGTCATCTCTTTGCTCCTATTTATAGGAGAAAGAAAAGAATCAATTTTTTGAGAAAATCTCTCATTGAGAGATCATGATTGATTTTATAATCAATCAAAATGATCTTTTAGATCAATCGGTGAATTTTATTCACCATTGGATTTTTAATCCAAAGACTCTCTGTTTAACAGAGAAGCTTTCTTGTTTGTTTTAAAAGATTAGGAAATGTTTTCCTAAGATAGAATTTTATTCTATCATATAAATATCTTGTTAGTTTAACAAGATTAGAATTTTATTTTATTTTATTAATATTTTGTTATTTTAACAAGATTAGAATTTTATTCTATCATATTAATATCTTGTTATTTTAACAAGATTAGGAAGATATTTTCTTAACATAGAATTTTATTTTATAATATGAATATCTTGTTAGAATTATATTTTATCATATGAATATCTTGTTAGTTTAACAAGATCATAATTTTATTCTATCATATGAATATCTTGTTAGTTTAACAAGATTAGGAATATATTTTCCTAAGATAGAATTTTATTCTATCAAATGATTGATGTGTGATTTTATAATCACCGTTGGATTTTTTATCCAAGGGACTTCTGTTTAAAAGAGAAGATCTTTATAGTTTGAGAAAGATCAGGAAAATATTTCCCACATAGAATTTAATTCTATCAGATGGTTTAATTGGTGATATTTTTTCACCATTGGATTTTAAATCCAAGATTCTCTATTAGAAAAAAATCTCTCTATATTAGAAAGATCAGGGAAAATATTTCCTAAATAGAATTTAATCCTATCAAATGGGATCATTTTAAATTGGGGTGCTCACATGTTTTGCATATGAGCGCTGCCAAAGAATGCGGCAAGTGAACTCACGTGTTTAACACGTGAACCCTAGTGTGGGTTTTAGCCTGTTTATTTTCAGTGCTCATATGCTTTGTATATGAGCGCTCACGTGTTTAACAGGTGAGGCTTGTTTGGCTATTGGTTATTTATACTCAGCGCTCATATGCTTTGCATATGAGCGCTCACGTGTTTAACATGTGAGGCCAGTTTGGCCCTTAGTTATTTATTTTCGGCGTTTATATGCTTTGCATATGAGCGCTCACGTGTAGGCCGGTTTGGCCTTTAAGTTTATTTTATTCGGCGCTCATATGCTTTGTATATGAGCGCTCACGTGTTTAACACGTGAGGCTAATTTAACCCTTTGTTATTTGTTATCAGCGCTTATATACTTTGCATATAAGCACCGACGTGTTTAACACGTGATGCCAAACTATGAGAATTCTTTTCCTCTTTCCTTTTTTTACAAGGGAACAAATAGCTCTTTGCTAAAATTTTTGGCGGGAACAAATGCTGAAAGTGTATACTAGCACTGCGATGGGGTTTAAACGAGCATCACACATGCAATTTAAAAAATTTTGGATGCTAACGAACACTAACCAAGATCTTAAATAGAATAATAAGGGTTTCCTATGATGATATGACAAAACTAATATAAGGGAAGGAGACTACAACCTTTGATGACCGTGTCATTCTCTTCTAATGCTCCGGGTAGTAGTCCACGTGACTCCACTTGAAGAATGTGCAAGCTTCCTCCGATGACCTTCGTGCCGAAGATGATCCACCCGAAGTCCGCCAATCCAACCTACATCTTCAGTAAACTCTTTAGTGAAGGAAACACACTATACTAGAGTGCTAATGAAGTATATGATGGTGAAGTAGGGTTTTTTTTGCTCACTAGGGTTCTCACAAGCTCAAGGATTCACAACTCATGTGAGGGTTTGAGCTTGGAGGTGGAGGTGAAGAATGAGGAGAGAGCTAGAGAGCATATGAGCTCAACTCAAGAAAAACACAAGTGTTGAAGATGCAAGTAAAGAATGGTTTTTTTCTATCTCACACATAATTGAAGGAAACCAATTAAATCAATATTCAATTGTAACCATGCTTCAATAGTGTAGTGAGATGAATAAAATATTCATCAAGCCATGCTTCACTCCATGCTCCCATTTTCCACCTCATATTTTCTATTTCCAATATATAGAAAATCAACCCATGCTTGATTATATATATATATATTAATACACACACACACATATATATATAACAAAATAATTAGTGAGCAATAATATTAATTAAGATATAATTATATCAAATATAATATATATCATATTATTAAATCAACACTTGATTTAATAATACGGTTATATCACATATAACCTACTAATATCATTTATCTGTATATCATATTATTAAATCAACTATTGATTCGATAATCCGGTTATATCACATATAACCTAACTGATATCGGATAACTTCTAGATTAGAATACGGTATCACATACTTGTATTTAATCAAGCCCCCGCACATATCAACATATGTGCCCTACTTAGTTTCGCTTGAACCAGAAAACTTCTATGTGGGACTCTAAAGACTCGTCAATACAGTAGCAGTAGGTGATGATCACATCAGTCATCCACAAGCCGTCAGTAGTACTAACTGAACGTAACGGCTACCCAGGTATTAAGCGATTAGAAGATCAACAAGCAAGCTTGTCCAAACTCCCATGAAGCCTATAGGTAACACTTACCGTACAGTCCGATCTCTTCGTCTGATATGTCGCATATCGAGTCTGGGGGTGGAATCGCCAGACCTCAATAACTTGATAAGTCATGTCGATGTAAGGCCAATAACGGTTCAAGAAACTACTGATAACACTTACCAGTAAATCTCATCAACAGCCCTGGCCAGGGACTTCCAGTTATAGCCAATTGAGCATAGCGCAATATCAACTCCCAATACCGGGAGAGACGAAACCCCTCCTATCGCTCATTGCCTCCATGTGATTCATGACTATACCTAAAATCCAACTGTTTGCACGACTCCTTTGAGCCGTGGTACGGAGGAAATCAAAGCACAGTGGGAGACACATAAGACTCTTTGACGATCTCGGGTCTACAGACTAATCTGTACCAGTGTCACCAGAGAACTGCTATCTGACGATAGGTATAGTACCATCTAGGAGTTTTCGGCGAGTCCTATTCGGTGTACCCATTCTCTAATGAGCACATGTGTACAATCTTTGATGTCAACACCAATGGATATGGGATCAACCATCGCCTCATACAGGATCAAGAAACGTACAAACTAGTCTCCTATGGAATATCGATGCCATGTCTCGATATTCCTTCGACTAGGAACAATTGAAGGATGTGCTTGTGGACTACCCAGGTCCCAGTAGTATTATCCGCATCAGAGTCCTGGTAGTCAAGCCTACATCCTAAGGGCTTTATCAACATGTATATGAGAGACGGTATAATAATACCAGTGAACATGTTAAGATAAAGGAAAACAGATAGCATACTATCATGTTGAGTAAGAAAGTCTTCCATATATATGTCCAAGCATCCACTATATCATACAATAATGGCATCTAGAGCATACATATCACTAACAATCTCCCACTTGCACTAAGGCCAGTTGTTGTAGTATCTCATACCCAACATCCCATAAAGTCTCTCGAGTAGCATCTGGGGGAGGGCCTTGGTGAGTGGAACTGCTGTGTTATCCTCAATGTCAACTCTCCTAACCTCGATCTCCCGGCGATCTACTATCACCCTGATCAGGTGATACCGCCTAAGAATATTTCTGGATCATTGATGGGACCGGGGTTCCTTGGTCAAAGTCACAGCTCCATTGTTATCACAATATACAGGTATTGGATGCTCAATGGGTGGAACCTCACCAAGTTCATTTCATGAACTTCTTCATCTTGACAGCCTCTATGGCAGTATCGTTGGTAGCGATGTATTTAGCCTTCATCGTCGGGTCTGCTACGGTATCTAACTTGGAACTCTTCCAATATACCGTCCCTCCAATGAGGGTGGAGACAAAACCCGAGACCGACTTACTGTCGTCCTTATCACTCTGGAAGCTCGAATCGGTAAAGGACTCCACCTGGAGTTCACTGTTATCATACACTAAGAACATCTCTTTAGTCCTTCTCAAGTGCTTAAGAATGTTATTCACAGCTGTCCAGTATTTCTCCCCAGGAATTACAACGACATATATCAGAGATGTGGAGAGATGTACCCTTGAACCAAATCCCATATTTGAAGGAAAAGATCATGGTGGATCATCTAAAAATTATTAGCCTTATTTGAGAGTAAAATTATGTTAGGAGATATGGGATGAATATCATTTTGGATATCATCAATAAGAGATCATTAGTCATGTTTGAGACTAAGATCAGTTTGGATATCATGAATATAAGGTTAGCCAATTTGGGCTAAGATTTAGTTTCTGTAACACCCAGCAGTACTAAGCACTCAGCTGTATATAGCGCTCACATGTATATCACGTGAGGCGCTCCAATAGTGCTAAACAGTAACTTTTGTGGCGCTCACGTGTATTTCACGTGAGGCGCTCCAATTGTGCTAAGCACTAATTTTTCCCGGCGCTCACGTATGTTTCACGTGAGGCGCTATGTTTTTTGAGATTTAATCTCTATTGATATTTTTAGAGAACTTAAATCTCTGTTAATGGTATTTTGACCATTAATGATCACCAAGATCATTATTTTAAGGATCTGGGATCATGTTCTTTAAGAACAAAGTTCTTGATTTGAAAGAACTAAGTTCCTGGAGTATTATGAACTCCATATTTTCCATGTTCATGTTTTCAGAGAGGTTAAACCACTTTTAATGGAGTTTTGACCATTAAGGATCACCAAGATCACTATTCTGAGAATCTGAGATCAGGTTCTTTTAAGAACTAAGTTCTTGATTTGAAGGAACTAAGTTCCCGGAGTATTATGAACTCCATCTTTTTCATGTTCTTGTATCCATGTTCTCCCCTGAATGTTTGATTCTCAAGAACAAGATCTTCCCGATGAGAATTAAATTCTCAACTTGTGGGAGATTTGTCTTTTGAATCTCAGATCCAGAAAAAGAACTAAGTTCTTTGAGAAGAGTTAAACCCGTTTAATAGGTAAAGGAGATTTTTTTTGATCTCTTCTTTTTTCTTTACCTAAGGTTTTTAGGAGGGAAATCTTTTTCTTTGAGAGAATTAAATTCTCTGTTGTTTTGAGAGCCTTCTGTATTTTTACAGAAGCTTATGGGGGGTCTTCTCTTTTCTTTTCTTTTTTGCTCCTTTTTGTCATCTCTTTGCTCCTATTTATAGGAGAAAGAAAGGAATCAATTTGTTGAGAAAATCTCTCGTTGAGAGATCATGATTGATTTTATAATCAATCAAAACGATCTTTTAAATCAATCGGTGAAATTTATTCACCGTTGGATTTTTAATCCAAAGACTCTCTGTTTAACAGAGAAGATTTCTTGTTTGTTTTACAATATTTTGAAATATTTTCCTAAGATAGAATTTTATTCTATCATATAAATATCTTGTTAGTTTAACAAGATTAGAATTTATTTTATTTTATTAATATCTTGTTATTTTAACAAGCTTAGAATTTTATTCTATCATATTAATATCTTGTTATTTCAACAAGATTAGGAAGATATTTTCCTAACATAGAATTTTATTTTATAATATGAATATCTTGTTAGAATTTTATTTTATCATATGAATATCTTGTTAGTTTACCAAGATCAGAATTTTATTCTATCATATGATATCTTGTTAGTTTACCAAGAGTAGAAATATATTTTTCTAAGATAGAATTTTATTCTATCAAATGATCGATGAGTGATTTTATAGTCACCGTTGGATTTTTGATCCAACGGTCCTCTGTTTAACAGAGAAGATCTTTCTAGTTTGAGAAAGATCAGGAAAATATTTCCCACATAAAATTTAATTCTATTAGATGATTTAATTGGTGATATTTTATCACCATTAGATTTTAAATCCAAGATTCTCTGTTATAAAAAGATCTCTCCATATTAGAAAGATCAGGGAAAATATTTTCTAAATAGAATTTAATTCTATCAGATGGGATCATTTTAAATAGGGGCGCTCACATGCTTTGCATGTAAGCGTTGCCAAAGAATGCGGCAAGATAACTCACGTGTTTAACACGTGACCCCTAGTGTGGGTTTTATTCTGTTTATTTTCAGTGCTCATGTACTTTGCATATGAGCGCTCACGTGTTTAACACGTGAGGCATGTTTGGACATTGGTTATTTATATTCAGCGCTCATATACTTTGCATATGAGCGCTCACGGGTTTAACATGTTGGGCCAGTTTGACCCTTAGTTATTTGTTTTCAGCGTTTATATGCTTTGCATATGAGCGCTCACGTGTTTAACATGTGAGGCCAGTTTGGCCTTTAAGTTTATTTTATTCAGCGCTCATATGCTTTATATATGAGCGCTCACGTGTTTAACAAGTGAGGCCAATTTGACTCTTAGTTATTTGTTTTCAGCGTTTATATACTTTATATATAAGCACCCACGTGTTTAATACGTGATACCAAACTATGAGAATTCTTTTCCTCTTTCCTTTTTCTTATAAGGGAACAAATAGCTCTTTGCCAAAAATTTTGGTGGGAACAAATGCTGAAAGTGTATGTTAGCACCGCGACGGGGTTTAAACGGGCATCATACATGCAATTTAAAAATTTTCGGATGCTAACAAACACTAACCAATTTCTTAACTAGAATAATTAGGGTTTCCTATGATGATATGACAAAACTAATAGAAGAGAAGGATGCTACAACCTTTGATGATCGTGTCCTTCTTTTCTAATGCTCCGGGTAGTAGTCCATGCGACTCCACTAGGCTCCACTTGTAGAATGTGCAAGCTTCATCCAATGACCTTCATGCTAAAGATGATCCACCCGAAGTCCGCCAATCCAACCTAACTCTTTACTAAACTCTTTAGTGAAGTAAACACACTACACTAGAGTGCTAATAAAGTGTATGATGGTGAAGTAGGGATTTTGTTTGTTCACTAGGGTTCTTACAAGCTCAACGATTCACAACTCATGTGAGAGTTTGAGCTTGGAGGTGGAGATGAAGAATAAGGAGAGAGCTAGAGATCATATGAGCTCAACTCAAGAAAAACACAAGTGTTGAAGATGCAAGTAAAGAATGGCTTTACTATCTCACACATAATTGAAGCAAACCAATTAAATCAATATTCAATTGTAACCATACTTCAATAGCGTAGTGAGATGAATAAAATATTCATCAAGCCATGCTTCACTCCATGCTCTCATTTTCCACCTCACATTTTCTATTTCTAATAAATAGAAAATCAACCTAAGCTTGATTATATATATATATATATATATATTAATACTCATATATATAACAAAATAATTAGTGAGGAATAATATTAGTTAAGATATAATTATATCAAATATAATATATATCATATTATTAAATCAACACTTGATTTAATAATCCGGTTATATCACATATAAACTATATCATTTATCTGTATATCACATTATCAAATCAACTCTTGATTCGATAATCCGATTATATCACATATACCCTAACTGATATCAGATAACTGCCAGATTAGAATATGGTATCACGTACTTGTATTTAATCAGGCCCCCGCACATATAAACATATGTGCCCTACTTCGTTTCTCTTGAACCAGAAAACTTCTGTGTGGGACTTTAAAGACTCGTCAATACCCCAGCAGTAGGTGATGATCATATCAATCACCCACAAGCCGTCAGCGGTACTAACTGGACGTAACGGCTACCCAGGTATTGAGCGATTAGAAGATCAATAAGCAAGCTTGTCCAAACTCCAATAAAGCCTATAGGTAACACATACCGTACATTCCGGTCTCTTCGTCTGATATGTCGCATATCGAGTCTGGGGGTGGAATCGTCAGATCCCAATAACATGATAAGTCATACCGATGTAAGGCCTATAACGGTTTAAGAAACTACTGATAACACTTACCAGTAAATATCATCAACAGCCCTGGCCAGGGACATCCAGTTATAACCAATCGAGCATAGGGCAACATCAACTCCCAATACCGGGAAAGACGAAACCCCTCCTATCACTCATTGCCTCCATGTGACTCAGGACTGTACCTAAAATCCACCTATTTGGATGACTCCTTTGAGCCGTGGTAGGGAGGAAATCAAAACACAGTGGGAGCCACACAAGTCTTTATGACGATCTCGGGTCTACAGACTAACCTGTACCAGTATCACCAGAGAACTGCTATCTAACGATAGGTATAGTACCATCTAGGAGTTCTCTGCGAGTCCTGTTCGGTGTACCCATTCTTTAATGAGCACCTGTTTACAATCTTTGATATCAAACACCAATGGATATGTAGGGTTGCTATGCACGCGCACAAGGGTCTACGAGGCATCGATCATGCCCGATTAAAAATTAGCCGTGCCGAACAACCCGAAGCCGGATCTTTAAACTAGAGATTAGGAGAAAACTAGCATGCTAAACACTTTAACACTAAGTGAGAGGGATTACAACCTTTGTAGATCCGGTCCTTCACTTCATAAGCTCCGTGTTGTGGTCCTTTCGCAGCGATCATCGGGTTCCGGACTCTCGAGAAGTTCTACGAAGAGAAAGATGCAGTCTTGCTTCCAATCTTCGATACAAAGATGATCTACCTTGAAGTTTCATTAACACAAGCTAACACTCACTAAAATTGAGTGAACACTCTCATCTAAAGGGCAAGAGAAGATGAGGATGATGAAGTAGGATTTTTGCTCTCTTTATTTATCTTTTTCTCACATTTTTTCATCACTTGGAAAAAAGCTAGTAAGCTTTTTCCATGAAGAAAGAAGAAGGAAGAAGATGAAAAATGATGATAGAATTCCTTTTGTGATGAATAATGCAAAGAAGATGATGATCAATAATGCAACCATGGTTGTCTAAACCATTGTAGAGAATTAACCAAGGCTAGGGTTTGGGTTAGGTTAAGAAATGAGTCATAACAAAATATCTTTCACAAAACAAAACTAAACCTTCTAGAATCATATAGAAAGCATTAACCCAAATCAAACCCTAATCTTGTTTAATCTTTACTAACATGTAGCATTAGTTATCATATCAAGTTACAATATTATATATCACATATATAATATTTATTGTAACCAAATAAAATAATACAATTAACATATATCGCATATATATCAATGTATTACCTGAGTGAGAAAAAGAATCTTTTAGTGAGCTAATATTAGTTAATGAAATTTAATATATCATATATATTATTATACATTAAATTATCGAATCAACACTTGATCCGACAATCCGGCTATATCGCATATAACCGACTAATATTTATCCGTACCGATTTATCGAATTAACACTTGATCCGATGACGCGGCTGATATCAAATATCGCGAGAATAGAATACGGTATCTCATATCGTATTATCCTCGGTCCCGTACATATCACATACGTGCCCCTACTCCATTTTGCCTGAGCCAAGAAACCTCTGTGTGGGACTCTAAAGAATCGTCAATATGCCGGCAGTAGGTAATGATCATATCAAACACCCACAAGCTGCAAGCGGTCAGCTAAACGTAACAGCTACCCAGGTATTGAGCGCTCAGAAGATCAACAAGCAAGCCTGTATATTCTCCTGTGAATCCAAACAGTAACACTCCCGTACAGTCCGGTCTCGTCGTCTGATATGTTGCATATCTCGCCTAGGGGTGGTAAACGTCAGACCCCAGTAGCTCGATAAGTCGTGTCGATATTAGGTCTATAACAGTTCGAGAAACTACTGATAACACTTACCAGTAAATCTCAGCAACCCTGGCCAGGGATTTCCGGTTATAGCCAATCGAACACAGCACAACATCAACTCCCTATACCGGGAGAGACGAATCCCCTCCAATAGCTCATTGCCTCCATGTGATTCGGGACTGTACCCAAAAGCCATCTTTTTGCACGCCCTCTTGGACGTGGTATGATGGAAATCAAAGCACAGTGGCAATCACACAAGACTCTATGACGATCTCGGGTCAACAGACTACTCTGTACCAGTGTCACCGGAGAACTGCCATCTGACGTGAGGTATAATACCATCTGGGAGTTCTCGGCGAGTCCGTCCAGTGTACCCAGTCTCCACTGAGCACCCGTACACCATCCTTGATGTCAAACACCGATGGATATGGGATCATCCATCGCCCATCATATAGGTTAAGATGCGTATACGCTAGTCTACTCTGGTGTATCGATGCCCTGTCTCGATACACCCTCGACTAGGAACAGTTATAGGATGTACTCGTCGACTACCGTGGCCCTACTAGTATGATCTCATCATAGTCCTAGTAGTCGAGTAAATATCCTAAGGGCTTTATCAACATGTAATATAGAGACAATCAGAGTACATGTTAAGATAAAGTACAACCAGATAGCATACTATCATGTCGAGCAAGAAATTCCTCTCTATATATGTCCAAGCATCCATTACAATATACATCGTATGTACAGTAATGGCCTCTAGGGCATACATATAACTAACAATCTCCCACTTGCACTAGGGCCATCTGTTATGGTATCACATACCCAACAATTAGCTGCGGTTGAAGTATCTCATACTCAACCATCCCATAAAAGTCTCTACTGGGAAAAAGGCCTTTGTGAGTGGATCCGCGCATCTTCCTCTGTGTCTACTCTCCTAACCTCGATCTCCCTAGAGATCAACCATCTCCATGATCAGGTGATACTTCCTAAGAATTATATCTTGATTTCTTATGGGACGGTAGTTCTTTGGCTAAAGCCACAACTCCATTGTCACACAATAGTAGGAACGAAGTTCATCTCATGAACTTATATATATCCAGACTGCCTCTTTGGTAGCATCTTTGGTAACGATGTATCTTGCCTTTAATCGTCTAGTAAGTCACGGTATCAAGCTTGGAACTCTTCCAACATACCGTCCCTCTACTGAGGGTAAAGACAATGCCTGCAACTGACATTCAGTCGTCCTTATCACCTGGAACCTTTCCAGTGATTCTCCCCAAGATCGATTGATACCATCTCACTACAACTAGTGAGTATCCTAACATCCAAATAGATCTATCTCATAGATCCAAAGCCCAGGATTTAGGAGGTATCATTTTGATCCTATATGGAGAATCCTTGTGATAAGCGGAGATTGACCGAGCGTAGCATAGGAAACTCCTTCCCTATCAAGAGTATGTCATCCACGTACTCTACGAGGATCATCACCATACTCCCTACTACCTTTTTGTATATACAAGGTTCATCTACCATTTTGATGAAGTCAAACTCTTTGACTACCACATCAAAACAGATGTTCCAACCCCGCGATGCCTGTTTTATCACATAAAACATCTTGCACACATTTCCGATGCTCCCACTGTCTACGAAGCCCTCTGGCTGTGTACTTATAGACGCTCTTTTCTAAAACATCATTTAGAAAAGCAGTCATGACATCCAACCACCAGATATCGTAGTCATGATATGTAGCCGTGGCAAGTAGGATCTGGATGGACTTAAGCATAGCTTTGAAAGTCTCAACTTTTCCATGTACACTACGTAATCTTCTCAAGATATACTTGCTCCTGATGGGGATTTAACCATTCAGATAGAGCAACCAAAGTCCATACTTTGTTGGTGTATAAGGATTCCATCTCAGATCGATAAGCATCCAGCCATTCTTACAGAGTCCCACTCCTGATGGCCAGCTCGAAACTAGTTGGGTCATCATCTCATGATGCAATCCTCACTCCCACTGTCATAGAGAAACCGAAGTATCTCTCAGGTGGGTGAGGAACCTTACTAGATCGGCGGAGAGGCTGAGGTTCGTTGGAAACTATTGAATCCTTTGGTTCTACCAAATCATCAGCTGCAGTTTGTATAGCTGGAACATTTCCAGTTCTACATAACAGATCTTGCCTCGAGCTTGTCCGGATTTTGCTTTTAGACATAGGCCGGACAACCCCAAATCTTAACAAGCTTAAGATATGGGCTCTTCCCTTTCCATATCACATATGAAGTGGTAGGCAACTGATTTGATTTGAACCCTATTCAATAGGTATGCAGCTTCTCAAGTGCATAACTCCAAAAAGGAAATAGGAAACTCAGTAGTACTCATCATAGAGCACACCATATCAAATAGGGTGCTATTGCTCCGCCCCGATATACCATCGTGCTATGGTGTATACGGAGAAGTAATGCTGAGAGAGAATCTCATTTTCCTTTAGAATAGTCCAGGAATTCCGTGCTTTAGTATTCTCCTCCTTGATCACATCAAAGGACATAATACTTATACCCGTATTTTGGTTCTCTACTTCTAACTTACATTCTGTGAATATCTCAAAAGGTTCGGACTTGTGTTTCAGCAGGAACATATGTCAGAATCTTGAGAGATCATCAGAGAAAGTAATGAAATACAAAGAACCGGTCTTGGCATGTGTAGACAGGGGACCATCATACATCATCATGTATCAATCCCAAGAGTTCACTAACTCTTTCTCTGTTTCCAATAAACAGAGCTGTGGTCATTTTATCTTTGTGACATGACTGGAAAGTTTCACAAGATGTAAATTCAAACAAATTTAAATATGCATCTAAATGTAACTTTGCTAGTCGGGTCGCATTGATATGACCTAATCTACAATGCCTCAAGAAGGATCCGTTCATTTCTGAACTCTTCCTCTTGTGTGTATTCTATATACTAAGAACTATAGTTTGATTTAGAACGTTAATGCTTTTAGATAACGTGCCTGAACTGATCAACTCTTGATATAGGAAATGTTCAAAACATTATCCAACAATACAAAATTATATCCTTTCTTTACTAATAAAGAGACTGATATGATTTTGTATATCAGGTTCGGTATCTAATAACATTCGTTCAGAATCAATGTATTCAGGTAATACAGGGTGATAGTGACCAACAGACTTGGCTGCAACACTTGCACCGTTTTCTGTCTTATGAAACTTATCACCCGTTCTCAGTTCTCTACCTTTCTGTAGCCCATGTAACAGATTACATATGCGGGATCCTGATCCGGTATCACATACCCAGGACGTAAAGGATACTGAGAAACAGTTCTCTGTAATGAACACACCCGAAGATGATGCATCAACATGCACTTTCTTCGTTTGGGCGGCACGGGAAATCTGCTATTCCCCAATTTCCTGCTCTGTCTTATAACAATTATAAGTTGGAGCGGGACCAACGTTCCCCAGCTCAGTATAACAAGCGGGTTCGGTCAATATATCCGTTTTATTATCTTGATTAAGTCGTGATATGGTCGCTACCTGGAGAGAGAAAGAAGAAAACACTCAGCGTATGCTCTTGCAAGATTAGATTGGTTATCTAATATATCTAATCAGGATGTCTCTCACTTTTTTAATCAAATCTTCCTTCAAACCCTAAAAGGAAAGACTAGCCAGGATTAATTACACGCTACAAGTTCGCCAATCTTTCAGCCAGGCCAGTGTCGGTACTTTGAGGGAGGTCCCCCGTGCTTTCGCACGAACCTAATTAAAGTAAACCTCATTTTCCCAGAGGCGTAATCCCGTTGACACCTTTCTAGACACCTACTTGATCGGCTAATTGTAATGTGTAAAACTCTCCCAGGAGTAACTCTTACTCGCAGTGGGTATCGGGATCCAACTATCTCATAGAAGGTATGCAATCTCATTGCAAATTTCAACACTTGAAATTCCCGATAATATTTTGCCCCTAGCGTCCTATGACCTTGACGAATGCCAAACCACCCATAGTCCGCTAGCCAAGTTCAACCCGTACATTTCTTGATTGAATTAAACCCACCCGCACGACCCTTGACGAATGCCAATCAACGCCGTACGAATACCCTAATCCAATCGCATCGTATGCTAGCAGATAAGCACTAGTTAGCTACCGTACACTACGCCTTGACGAATGCCAAACTACCGCAGCACGAATACTAAGTAGTACTTATCTGAAATGACGGAGGGCTACGACGGGTTTTTAAGAAAACCCTTTGCGTAATAAACTTGATATCGTTGTAGAATCGAGTGATTTTAAATGGAGTGCTTTTGAGGCTTTTCTAGTTTTGCTAAAGGGGTCACTCCCGGTGAAGGGATCGTCGGCCCTTTCCTCATCGAATAAGGTGTAGGATATTTCATAAATACCACTATGCAAAGCAAGAACTATAGAAGCAATCAAAAGACAAACCGAATTTGTAGCATCTGCTAGTTTCACTAAAGAGGTCACTCCCGGTGAAGGGATCTCGACTCTTTCCTTATCGAATAAGGTGCTGGATGTTCTACAAGGAACACCGCTATGCAAAGCAAGAACTAGAGCTACCAGTTTTTATAAACAAGTTTCTACAACATCTTAGGTTTCTTTTTATTTCATTAATCTCATTAATGAAGTCCCATTTTATTATGCTTCACAAGCATCTCTTTTGAAACGAAATCTGCAATATAACACATATCTCATATATATAATATAAACATTCGTCTCAGGCAGTAATATAATCTCATCACAGAACATTGCAACAGAAGAACATATATGAAATATTGGATATACTAGGACGTCCGTGTTTTAATACGAGCCTGTATAAAACACGGATTCCACGGTCGCGATGAATAGCCAAACCCACATCCCTAGACCCCTACGAGAGCGGCAAGCAACACTGTCAATTCTAGGGTTAGGAGACCCGGTCTCGACTCCTCGAGATGGTCTCCCACTGGACCCTAGAACCCGGTTACTTGTGCTCCCCGCCTTGGGTCTACCTAATGCGGAAAAGTAAATAATATACAACGGTGACATCTTCCGCAACCTGGAAGTGCCCCAAATAAAAGAATATTACATACAAATGAATTTTACATGAATGAAAATGAAAAGCACTCATCTCACATAAAACCCCCGGCTATTCAAACGCGACGATCCAATACAACATATCACAGCAACACATAATATCTCATATCATCAACGTAAGCAAGTATACGTATCCCGATTGTCGTTGATGTATAGCAACGAAGCCGGCGATACACCACATACTACGCTTACGGTCACAGAAAAGAAAGTATAAAACTACAACAGTTGGAATCCGCAACCTCCTTAGACATCACATGCCTAACCAAATGAATTCCTTAGACATCGCATGCCTAACAATTATAAACCCCGCATTTTAGTCTCATTTATCGAAAACTCTTTTCAATATCAAGTCGGGCAATTCAACAAGATTCCCGATATCCAGATCGAATGCTCGTCGCAAACTTTAGTCGACGGCGGCACCCCCAGATGCCGTCGACGAAGTGCACTAAGGCGGAATACCGCTGCCGCGAGCACCCGAACGGATGCTTTTGGCGACGGGGTTCTCCTACAGTCACTTGGTCGGGGCTATAGGGCGTAGCTGTCTATTAAGTTTACCCGGCGAGTATCCGCGTACGCTACGTGATTGCGACGGAATTTTGATCACATCAAAATTCCGTGGCAACCGATCAATTTGAGACTGAAGTGCTAGATTTATAACATTCAAATTAGTTATCTCATAACTACTTGTGGATTCCAAATATTATATCACATTCCAGATAAATAGACAATGTTAAACTTTCCGATCGAATAATCAAACACCCAAGATTTCCCCAATTTATCTCAACACTTGAAATCAGTTTAAAAACATCCATCACATGCCACAGTACCAATGGTCCATCCGTAGAAGGGTCAAGCCAACGCCTCACATGTGGCACGACGTACTGCCCCAAACCCTAAGGTTCAAAAGGCAGTTCAAGACGGTCACATAATCGAGTTAAGGTTTGTTGTCTTCTAGAGGGACCATCACGTTACTTGCACTACTTAGAACGTCATTAAACTACGGAAAAATCCAACAATTGGAAATTTCCCGGCAGGGGAAAAAGTGGGTATTTATATCCGGTCAAACTTTTCAACATTTTCCAAAATTATCCGGAAAAACACAGACGAAGTTAAACTTCCCGATCGAAACACGGAGTCCCCAATACAACCCAGAATACTCAACTCTTGAGTAGAAAATAAAAATACCCAGAAAATACAGGAATTAAAGTTAGGAAATACTGTGCAAACAGATCTGAAGGAAGCGACCGTACGGCCGCGGAACCGCCGCACGAGCCATGCTCGTGCCACGTTTCCGCGGTGCTTTGAACGATTTAGGGGTCCCGTTTTGTACAGTAATTCTTATAAATGCCTGCTTATTTTTCTGCATATTTTTAATTCGCAAAAATCCCAGTTTTGAAAAAATGTACAGAGAGGGTTGAAATCGGGGGATATCGGGTTCGATCGGACTTCTAGCTTCGTCTACACATCGCCTAAAGCTCTAGCTAGGCTCTGATACCACTGTAGGGTTGCTATGCATGCGCACAAGGGTCTACGAGGCATCGATCATGCCCGATTAAAAATTAGCCGTGCCGAACAAGCCGAAGCCCGATCTTTAAACTAGAGATTAGGAGAAAACTAGCATGCTAAACACTTTAACACTAAGTGAGAGGGATTACAACCTTTGTAGATCCAGTCCTTCACTTCATAAGCTCCGTGTTGTGGTCCCTTCGCAGCGATCATCGGGTTTTGGACTCTCGAGAGGTTCCACGAAGAGAAAGATGCAGTCTTGCTTCCGATCTTCGATACAAAGATGATCTACCTTGAAGTTTCATTAACACAAGCTAACACTCACTAAAATTGAGTGAACACTCTCATCTAAAGGGCAAGGGAAGATGAGGATGATGAAGTAGGATTTTTGCTCTCTTTATTTATCTTTTTCTCACATTTTTTCATCACTTGGAAAAAAGCTAGTAAGCTTTTTCCATGAAGAAAGAAGAAGGAAGAAGATGAAGAATGATGATAGAATTCCTTTTGTGATGAATAATGCAAAGAAGATAATGATCAATAATGCAACCATGGTTGTCTAAACCATTGTAGAGAATTAACCAAGGCTAGGGTTTGGGTTAGGTTAAGAAATGAGTCATAACAAAATATCTTTCACAAAACAAAACTAAACCTTCTAGAATCATATAGAAAGCATTAACCCAAATCAAACCCTAATCTTGTTTAATCTTTACTAAACATGTTGCATTAGTTATCATATCATGTTACAATATTATATATCACATATATAATATTTATTGTAACCAAATAAAATAATACAATTAACATATATTGCATATATATCAATGTGTTACCCGAGTGAGAAAAAGAATCTTTTAGTGAGCTAATATTAGTTAATACAATTTAATATATCATATATATTATTATACATTAAATTATCGAATCAACACTTGATCCGACAATCCGGCTATATCGCATATAACCGACTAATATTTATCCGTACCGATTCATCGAATCAACACTTGATCCGATGACGCGGCTGATATCAAATATCGCGAGAATAGAATACGGTATCTCATATCGTATTATCCTCGGTCCCGCACATATCACATATGTGCCCCTACTCCGTTTTGCCTGAGCCAAGAAACCTCTGTGTACGACTCTAAAGAATCGTCAATACGCCGACAGTAGGTGATGATCATATCAAACACCCACAAGCTGCAAGCGGTCAGCTAGACGTAACAGCTACCCAGGTATTGAGCACTCAGAAGATCAACAAGCAAGCCTGTATATTCTCCTGTGAATCTAAACAGTAACACTCCCGTACAGTCCGGTCTCGTCGTCTAATATGTTGCATATCTCGCCTAGGGGTGGTAAACGTCAGACCCCAGTAGCTCGATAAGTCGTGTCGATATTAGGTCTATAACAGTTCGAGAAAATACTGACAACACTTACCAGTAAATCTCAGCAACCATGGCCAGGGATTTCCGGTTATAGCCAATCAAACACAGCACAACATCAACTCCCTATACCGGGAGAGACGAATCCCCTCCTATCGCTCATTGCCTCCATGTGATTCGGGACTGTACCCAAAAGCCACCTTTTTGCACGCCCTCTTGGACGTGGTATGATGGAAATCAAAGCACAATGGGAATCACACAAGACTCTATGACGATCTCGGGTCAACAGACTACTCTGTACCAGTGTCACCGGAGAACTGCCATCTGACGTGAGGTATAATACCATCTGGGAGTTCTTGGCGAGTCCGTCCAGTGTACCCAGTCTCCACTGAGCACCCGTACACCATCCTTGATGTCAAACACCGATGGATATGGGATCATCCATCGCCCATCATATGGTTCAAGATGCGTATACGCTAGTCTACTCTGGTGTATCGATGCCCTGTCTCGATACACCCTCGACTAGGAACAGTTATAGGATGTACTCGTCGACTACCGTGGCCCCACTAGTATGATCTCATCATAGTCCTAGTAGTCGAGTACATATCCTAAGGGCTTTATCAACATGTAATATAGAGACAATCAGAGTACATGTTAAGATAAAGTACAACCAGATAGCATACTATCATGTCGAGCAAGAAAGTGCTCCCTATATATATCCAAGCATCCATTACAATATACATCGTATGTACAGTAATGGCCTCTAGGGCATACATATAACTAACAGGATATGGGATCAACCATCGCCCCATACAGGGTCAAGAAACGTACACACTAGTCTACTCTTGAATATCGATGCCTTGTCTCGATATTCCCTCAACTAGGAACAATTAAAGGATGTGCTTGTGGACTACCCGGGTCCTAGTAGTATGATCCGCATCATAGTCCTGGTAGTCAAGCCTACATCCTAAGGGATTTATCAACATGTATATGAGAGACGGTATAATAATACCAGTGGACATGTTAATATAAAGGAAACCAGATAGCATATTATCATGTCAAGCAAGAAAGTCCTCCATATATATGTCCAAGCATCCACTATATTATACAATAATGGCCTCTAGGGCATACATATCACTAAAAAATGCCCCCACTATTTTGCCCATATAAGTATGTACGTGGGTGAAGTAGTGCAGAGTTATGCATGGCCATACAATTGATGGCTTAGGAGACAAGTTTAGAATCCTTGTAGCCTAAGGCTTTTTTTTTATCTTCATGAGCCATAAGGGTCTCAACAAGAGTATATTTGGACCTCTTTGTAGGGCAATGATGGCGTAGGAAATAGGTTTAGATCTGTCGCCTAAGACTTTTCAACTTTATGAGTCATGAGGGTCTCATAAAGTCTTTGCTCCCTACGAGTCGAGAGGATCTCGTAGGTGTATTTTCTCCTTAGAAGTCGTGTGGACTCCCATTTTGCTTGTAGACATACCGGTTTTTTTAATGAACCATCTTTTTACTAGTGGGACTTGGGGGTGACATCACCGCTGGAGTAGCTGTGTAACCAGTGGGACTTAAGTTGCAGTCTTCGCCGTTGGGGCTTCGATTGCAATAAAGATATCAAGAAAGAATATTGCCGTATTTGAGGCGACGCACTAGTTTAGGGACGTTCCGGTCCATTATCGCCATGTTTGAGGCAAATTTTTAGTTTTAAAGACTTCTCGGTCCACTGTCACCATGTTTGAGGCTTTAGTTTAAGGACACCTACGTCCGGTATCGCCGTTTTTGAGACAAAGTTTTAGTTTAAGGATATCTCGGTCTGATGTCACCATATTTGAGGCGAGGTTCTAGTTTAAGGACATCTCGGTCCGTAATCTCCATGTTTGAGGTGAATTTTTAGTTTAAGGACATCTCGGTCCGTTGTCGCCATGTTTGAGGCGAATTTCTAGTTTAAGGATGTCTTGGTCCTATATCGCCATGTTTGAGGCGGAGTTCTTTGAAGAGAGGGCTGAGGGGTATTTCGTCCTCACAATCGCTCCCGAAAGTAAGAACTTAGGGCTTTTCTCCTTCTGGACTGGTATCAACCATATGACAGTTGCCAGTCGTTTTTTCACACGCATCTGTCGCACTCTTTTGCTGTCGACGAGCTTCGTGCTTCATCCTCTTGAATTGTTTTTTGTGGGAAACATATCCTTGCCACCACTTCTTGAAGGTACTGCATTCTTCGGTGGGGTGGATGACCCTCCGATGATATAGACAGTAGTTTAGATGTGAATCCTCTTCGTCAAGGCATATGACCCCGGGAGTGTTTCCTACCAGAGGTGGCAGTTTCATTCCCATTGACAGGGATTTGGCGAACCGCTTCTCTGCCTTGATCCTTCTCTTATTTGTCGCAGGTATGCCTTGGTTTGGTTGGATTACTTTATGACTCCACCTTGCCGCAGCTTCTTCATCCTGACGCTGACGCTTAGCCTTTTCGTATATAGCTATTTCACGTTCTCGGTCAGCTTTGCTTTTTCGAAAGGCTTCGTTTAACAGCCGATCGATCGTGTCTTCTGGCAGTTCCGGGGATTTTAGCGTCGATTCTGCCCCCGGTTTTTCTGTGCTGTTTTCTGACGCTGAGGGAGCTTCTTCGCCATTTAACAACAAATGGGAGACCATGTGGCAACTTGCCACATAGTCCTCGGTTTCTTATGATGAATTATTTTCCTCACCGTTGTCACTATCTTCGTTCTCAAGAATATGCTTGAGGAACTCTTCGAGGGTGACCGGTGTCCGCACCTTCTGGTTGTACTCCTCCAACGCGTCGATGTACTTTTGTAGGTATGTGCTCTTGTCGTCATACTCGGCAGGCTGCGCAGGCTTCTTTGTCTTCTTCTTTTTCTTTGAAGACTTTTAAGGCTTGACTTGGGGATTTTGCCTTTTGTCAACGACTTTCGGTACGGGACGCGGTTTCAGCATCCCTTCGATGATTTCGGGTTCAAGTGGGCTTTTTTACCTGACTGCTGGACATGCCTATAGATCCTTCAGCATTCGTTTGGTATTTGTTGAAAGAACGACTTCCCATAGAGTTTCTTCCACGAGCGAGCATGATGCCCCGGTGCATCCACCTTTTTGGGAGTGTGCTTCTGTGGCGGGTTCCCCCTCCAGTTCTCAGACAGCGCACACATCCCCTGTTGATACTGATACTCGACCCAGTTCTTGAAGACATAGAAATCCTCAATTAGGTGGCTCACCATTCTGTTACAGGAGCAGTAGTTAGGGTTGTTGATGTCGCTGGGTTGCGGTGGACGCCGTGGGTCTGGAAATATGATGAGTTTGTTATGCATTGCCAACTTAAATAGTCTCCTCGTCTTATCGCGGGTAAATGAGTAAGCGCGTCCTAGCCTTTCTTCCAAGGATAGGCGTGGACGTGCATTGTTTTGGCGAACAGCCGGTTTTAGGTCGCTCGGTTGTTTTTGAGTGTTGGGGATGAAGGCCGCTTTCTCTTTACCCTTGGCATTTCGAGGGTCCTTACTTGAGGAGGAAGGTCCGTGACCCATTTAGTCTATTTTAGCCAGTTTATCAATCAGAGCCTGGAAGGTCATCGGCTTGAAGAACGTTATGAACTGGGACACAGTCATTTGCGGATCTAGGGTCCCGATGAACATGCCCACGGCGGGGGATTCTTTGATGTGTTGTTCGCACTTTGACCACAGGTTCCGCCACTGGATCGCGTATTGGACCCAGGTTTCTCCCGGCTTTACCCTGGCATTGATTAATGTCGTGATTGGTGTGCACTCACTTGCACATGGCTAACCGCTGTGTGAACAGTAGTTCCATTTCTATGAATGTTCTCACGGAGTCATTTGGGAGCTCCGAGTACCATTCAAAGGCCGTTTCTGACAGGCTGCCAACGAACCGGCGAAGCATCAGTTTGTCGTCACCTTCAGTGTTGCCGTACAGAGCTCTAAACTGCGCGATGTGCTAGTGTGGGTTTCCTATCCTCTTGTACACATGGAACTTGGGGATCGTATATCCCGGTGGGTATTTGATTTGGTCATACCAGCCTTGATACGATCACCCAGTTCTGATAGTTTGGCCAGCCGCTTCACTAGCTTGATGAGCTTGTATTTGTTGAGCGATGTAATCATAAAGAGCAGCCTTGGAGATCGTTTCCTCCCTGGCCATTGATAGAGCCGGAAGAGGGTTTGATGTTTCCCCTCTATCATCCTTGATAACTATCGACGGATCCTCGACTGGGGGTTCTGGCTGGATCATCATTCCAACTATATCCTGAAACAAAAGAGCCATCTCCTTTATGTTGGCAGCCTGCTTAGCAGCTTTCTTGTCCTTTCTTTCAAGCACCCTTCGCAAGAACTCTGTATCGGTCTCCTGCTCTTGGCGTTGTTCAGATGCTGGTTCCGGACTTTCTTTCTGTTCGGTGAGTGCTGACAATTTGGTCAGCATTTCCTGGAGCTTTTGTTGTTGCTCCTGAGCTTTTGTTTACGACCGAGTTTGCGGTCGATGAGCCACGGAAGCACGACTTTCTTCTTTTCCGGAAGCCATGTAAACCGTGTGCACGATCATTCCTCCAAACTTGGCGCGTTTGGGTCCATCGCCTTTGGAGTTTGCTGCCAGCGGCGGAATTTTCTCTGGCCTCATCCTTTTGTGGAAGGTCGAACTTGAAGGAGCCGTTATGACAGGCACCTGTGTAGAAGAATCCCCTCGCTGTATGACAGAGGGATGGTCTTTCCCTTGCCGAGCCTTCGATTTCTTCGGTCGACGAGAGTAGTTTTGATCAATCACGGAGTCCTGGACTTTTCCCCGGACTCTATGAATTTAGGAGGAGAGCCGTTGACGGGGTTGCTCCAGCTTTGCCTGCACTGTGGTTTCTACAGGCGGTGGAGATTTCTTTAACACCGCCGTTGGAGAGTTCTTTCGCATCCTCCTAAGTAGATTAAAGTTGTTCCCATTTGGAACAGCAGCATCAACTTCCACCATTGGAGCTGGCAGAGTAAGTTCAAAGGAGGAGTTGCCCCCAGCTTTTTTCACCCGGCGCCAGTGGCGACGTCGAGCGTCTCTTGTAGACGGGACCGCCTCAGTTTGGGAAGTGACTTCTTCGTGCCCCCAGCTTTGGTGAGGGGCTGCTGTTGGTGCCAGCCTGTTGAAGACTGACGTCAATGGAAGAGTTTAAGGAAGACCGGCTAATCTTTCGAAGACCGACTTTCTGGTAGGGGAAGTACCTTTGACGACTTCACCTGCAGGAAGAGTTTGGAGGGCTATCTGTTTTGGGGAAGCCCCTTCAGGTGTGACGAGCCTCTATGCGAGCCCGTTTTTGTTCTGGCTCGGCCTGTTGAAGACTGATATGTTTAAGCTTCGGATCATCCTGTTGAAACTGAGGCATAGGATTTGGACGATCCGTTGAGAGGGGCCATTGTGGTTGCAAGTCGATCGAAGACCAACTTCTTGGGAGCTTCGTCTTGCGGCACTGGGGCGCTGAAAGTCGTTGGTGGGATCATGGTCCCGAAGAACAATCCGGTAATGGATTGAGTTACTTGCCCTACCGGCATTGAAAATATGGAGGCCGCGTTGGGCCCATAAGTCACTCCTCCAGTTAGGACGGAGCGGGAGTTGTTGTTGCAAGTTGTGCAGCTGGAAGCCATCAATTTTTTTCTTCTTCTGCACAGAAACAAGACACCAAATCTTAGTACCTTGAATCCAAGGGCAACCATAGCGAACCACTATTTTGTTCGCGAAACACGACACACAAAGTGTGGAGTGGAAAGAGGAAAAGGCCCCACGGGCATGCCGGAATCTGTTTACTGCCGGAAGACGGACCGGGACATTGGGTCGTCTGGCCTGAATCCTGGGGGCAGATGCTATTTGGATTTATCCATCCATTTCTCCGAAGATGCCAAGTTGATTTATGGCACTGTATATCGAAGGTTTGGACGGACGCGGCCGTTGTAGCAGACTTTATCAGATTCCCCCTCGTTTATGAGGGTTTTTTTTATTGTGGGAACGCTCTTCCCTTCACGCGCAAGCCTCTGCAATTAATTACATTACCGCATCGCGATAACCACTTTCTCCTGCTCCGGAGGTTCACTTCGTGTCGTGTGTTTTGTTTTGGTTTTGGTTGCCCGTAGATTATATACGGAGACTAATTTATGTCGTCGCACGTAGGACGTGGATTAGTCCAAATCCATATGTTTTTAGATTTGGGTTTAGGTTGATTTAAGGATCGTTAATCTGGTTTGAGATTAAGATCGGCTTAAACATATGAGCATTTGGGCTCGATTATTTTAGTTTAAGGATATCGCGGTCCATTATCGCCATGTTTGAGGCGAAATGTTAATTTAAGGACGTTTCGGTCCTTTTTCGCCATTTTTGTGGCGGATATTAGGTTAAGGACTTTTCGGTCCAATATCGCCCATGTTTGAGGCGAAATGTTAATTTAAGGATGTTTCGGTCCTTTATCACCATTTTGGAGGCGAATATTGGTTTAGGGACATTTCGGTCCATTATCGCCATGTTTAAGACGAAATGTTAATTTAAGGACGTTTCGGTCCTTTATCGCCATTTTGGAAGTGAATATTAGTTTAAGAACATTTCGGTCTATTATCCATCTTGCGCGTACGTGTTTTTGTTACGTAGCGGAGTGAACAATGGTGACATGGAATGTGCCCAATTTGGGGCACGATCCGATTTGAGGCATGAACGTCAGTTTGGAAGTACATCAATGAAAGAACTTGTTGGTCGTCGGGACCCGCCACCTCTCTAAAGACGTTGAAGAATTACAACGACATATATCAAAGGTGTAGAGAGATGTACCATTGAACCAAATTCCGTATTTGAGGGAAAAGATCATGGTGGATCATCTAAAAATCATTAGCCTTATTTGAGACTAAGATTATCTTAGGAGATATGGGATGAATATCATTTTGGATATCATCAATGAGAGATCATTAGTCATATTTGAGACTAAGATCAGTTTGGATATCATGAATATAAGCTTAGCCAATTTAGGATAAGATTGGGTTTCTGTAACACCCAGCAGTGCTAAGCACTCAGCTGCATATAGCGCTCACGTGTATATCACGTGAGGCGCTCCAATAGTGCTAAGCACTAACTTTTGTGGTGCTCACGTGTATTTCACATGAGGCGCTCCTATAGTGCTAAGCACTAAATTTTTCCGGCGCTCACTTGTGTTTCACGTGAGGCGCTATGTTTTCGGAGATTTAATCTCTGTTGATATTTTTATAGTACTTAAATCTCTGTTAAAGGTATTTTAACCATTAATGATCACCAAGATCATTATTTTGAGGATCTGGGATCATGTTATTTAAGAACTAAGTTCTTGATTTGAAGGAACTAAATTTCTGGAGTATTATGAACTCCATGTTTTCCATGTTCTTGTTTTCAGAGAGGTTAAACCTCTTTTAATGGTGTTTTGACCATTAAGAATCACCAAGATTACTATTTTGAGGATCTGGGATCAGGTTCTTTTAAGAACTAAGTTCTTGATTTGAAGGAACTAAGTTCCCGGAGTATTATGAACTCCATCTTCTTCATGTTCTTGTATCCATGTTCTCCCCTGAATCTTTGATTCTCAAGAACAAGATCTTCCCGATGAGAATTAAATTCTCAACTTGTGGAAGACTTGTCTTGTGGATCTTAGATCCAGAGAAAAAACTAAGTTCTTTGAGAAGGGTTAAACCCTTTTAATAGGTAAAGGAGGTGTTTTTTGATCTCTTCTTTTTTCTCTACCTAAGGTTTTTAAGAGGGAAAGTTTCTTTTTTGAGATAATTAAATTCTCTGTTGTTTTGAGAGCCTTCTGTATTTTTACAGAAGTTTATGGGAGTTCTCCTCTTTTCTTTTCTCCTTTTTGTCATCTCTTTGTTCCTATTTATAGAAGAAAGAAAATAATCAATTTGTTGAGAAAATCTCACATTGGGAGATCATGATTGATTTTATAATCAACCAAAATGATCTTTTAGATTAATCGGTGAATTTTATTCACCATTGAATTTTTAATCCAAAGACTCTCTGTTTAACAGAGAAGATTTCTTATTTGTTTTACAAGAAAAGGAAATATTTTCTTAACATAGAATTTTATTCTATCATATAAATATCTTGTTAGTTTAACAAGATTAGAATTTTATTTTATTTTATTAATATCTTGTTATTTTAACAAGATTAGAATTTTATTCTATCATATTAATATCTTGTTATTTTAACAAAATTAGGAAGATATTTTCCTAACATAGAATTTTATTTTATAATTTGAATATCTTGTTAGAATTTTATTTTATAATATGAATATCTTGTTAGTTTAACAAGATCAGAATTTTATTCTATCATATAAATATCTTGTTAGTTTAACAAGATTAAGAATATGTTTTCCTAAGATAGAATTTTATTCTTTCAAATGATTGATGGGTGATTTTATAATCACCGTTGGATTTTTGATCCAAGGGTCCTCTGTTTAACAGAGAAGATCTTTATAGTTTGAGAAAGACCAGAGAAATATTTCCCACATAGAATTTAATTCTATCAGATGGTTTAATTGGTGATATTTTATCTCCATTGGATTATAAATCCAAGATTCTCTGTTAGAAAAAGATCTCTCCATATTAGAAAGATCAGGGAAAATATTTCCCAAATTGAATTTAATTCTATCAGATGGGATCATTTTAAATTGGGGCGCTTACATGCTTTGCATGTGAGCGCTGCCAAAGATTGCGGCAAGAGAACTCACGTATTTAACACATGACCTCTAGTGTGGGTTTTAGCCTGTTTATTTTCAGTGCTCATATGCTTTGCATATGAGCTCTCACGTGTTTAACACGTGAGGCCTGTTTGGCCATTGGTTATTTGTATTCAGTGCTCATATGCTTTGCATATGAGCGCTCACGTGTTTAACACGTGAGGCCAGTTTGACCCTTAGTTATTTGTTTTCAGCGTTTATATACTTTGCATATGAGCGCTCACGTGTTTAACACGTGAAGCCAGTTTGGCATTTAAGTTTATTTTATTCAGTGCTCATATGCTTTGAATATGAGCGCTCATGTGTTTAATACATGAGACCAATTTGACCCTTAGTTATTTGTTTTCAGCGCTTATATGCTTTGCATATAAGCGTCCACGTGTTTAACACGTGATGCCAAACTATTAGGATTCTTTTCCTCTTCCCTTTTTTTATAAGGGAACAAATAGCTCTTTGCCAAAAAATTTTGCGGGAACAGTTGCAGGAGTTGCTGCTTTCATTGAATTTGCATGCGCACATAATAAGATCATGTTAGAGAAAATTCTCTGTTCGTGCGATAGATGTGGGAATAAGTTCTGGCAAAAGACAGAAATCGTAGCGCTTAACATCGTTAAACATGGTTTTACTAGACTTTATACAACTTGGCTATATTATGGGGAAGGACAAGAAAAAGATGGTAATGCGGCAGAAGAAGAAGGAGAAGACGATAATGCGGCGGAAGAAGAAGAAGACGATAATTTCTTTCCAGGAGAAAGAATAGAGGATATGGTAGAGGCTGCCCTTGGTGATAGTATTCCTACCGAAGATGGGATTCCATCCGGTCAAGGACCGCGTGCGGATAAGTATGAAAAGTTCATGAATGATGCTAGAAGACCAATTTATGAGAATGCAAAGTATTCCACTCTATCATGGTTCGTACAACATTTCCAGATTAAGTGCTTAAATGGATGAAGTAACAAGTCATTTATGATGCTTCTGAAGTTCCTGAAAGATTCTATACCCCCGGGAAATAACGTGCTCGACAGCTGGTACGAAACTCAGAAGATGATGTCTGATTTGGGTCTGAACTGTGAGAAAATTCATGCATGTCCCAAAAATTGCGTGTTGTACCGGAAAGAGAATTCAGATTTGAAAGAGTGTCCAACATGCGGAGAGTTCAGGTATAAGCCGAAAGAATCTGATAAGAAGCCTGATATGCCTGTCAAGATAGCACGATACTTTCCCATAACACAGAGGCTGCTGAGGCTATTCAGGTGCAAGAAAACAGCCGAGGCAATGATTTGGCATCAACGTGCTGCTCCAAGCAAAGATAGAAAAATGAGTCATCCATGTGATTCACCGGCATGGAAGGATTTCAATAGAAAGCACCAAATATTCAGTAGTGATCCTCGCAATGTCAGGTCGGACTGGCTAGTGATGGCTTCTGCCCATTCAATTATATGACTGGAAGCCGCAACACATAGCCCGTTGTAATAATAGTTTATAATCTATCACTTTGGTTGGCTATTGGATCAATCCTACTTTATGATGCATCTTCTTATTGATGGACCAAACTCACCGGGAAACAATATCGACTTCTATCTCCGATCTCTGATCGATGCGTTAAAATATTTATTCATTGATGGTGTAGAGACTTACAATGCAAACGCAGATACAAACTTCACAATGCGTGTGGTTTTAATGTGGACAATTAATGACTTTCTTGCATATGGAATGCTATGAGGTTGGTCCATACATGATCACAAAGCATGCCCTTATTGCCATCAAGATACAACATCGAAATTGTTGAATTTTAGCAGGAAGGTTTGTTATTGTGGTCATCGGCATTTTCTGCCACTAGACCATCCCTACAGGTTAGACGTTGCTCATTTTAATGGCCATCAGGAGCTTCTTGAGCCTCCAGCCCCATTGTTCGGAGAGGACGTGATTGCCCAGTGGGATGGTTACAATAATATGACCTTCGGGATAGATCCGGCAAAACAGGTCAAACCAACCTACTGGAATAAGTTAAACATTTTCTATGAGCTTCCGTACCGATCAACAAATTTAGTATGTCATTGTCTGGACGTCATGCACATAGAGAAGGGAGTATCCGAGCACGTACTCAACTTGCTTTTTTGTAAAGACTGAAAATCGAAAGACAACCTCCGTGCTCTGATGGATCTTCAAGACCGGGAAATTAGAAGTGAATTACATCATAAACTGATAGTAGGTAAACCAGGCAAGTTTATATTTCTTAATGCCACGTATCATATGTCACAACTGGAGAAGAACAGGTTCCTGCAGGTGTTGCATAATTTGAAATTTTCCACAGATTTCTCAGGATCATTTAGCAAGAAGATAAAAATTGTGAAAGGCAAGATCAATGGGCTGAAAAATCATGATCACCATGTTATTATGGAGCACCTTCTCCCATTAGACCTTAGGACTTCCTTTCCCGAATTGGTTAGTCTAATAATTAATGACCTTTGTTGCTTTTATAGAGAATTTTGTGTTAAAACCTTGGATGTTGTGACGCTGGAGAATCTAGAAAATTCTATTTCATTGATACTTTGCAAGCTTGAGCATATTTTCCCGTCGTCGTTTTTCGATATCATAATACACCTGCCGGTTCATCTTGCAACCGAGCTTAAGTTTGCCGGACCGGTACAATATCGATGGATGCATCCTGTCGAAAGGTACGTTGAATTTTTCGTTTTACGCATTTTGTAAAATTGTTGTTGTCCTATATGTCCATATTTATTTATTTAACATATTTTTCTTTAGATATCTCTATACTCTAAAAGAGTATATACGCAGTAGAAATCGACTAGAGGGGTCTATCATGCAAGATTATCTTCTAAATGAAGTAACCACATTTTGTTCCCGCTACCTGGACGAGAACATAGAGACGAAACTTAACCGGTCTCGAAGAATTCAGGACGGGCCATATGGTAAAGCAGATTATAAGAGAGTAGATACTATGTTTATCAACAAGATATATCGGTTTATCCTTCTCAATAGCGTATATCTTGAAAAAATTAAAGAGTAAGTTTTTTTGGATTAATTTTTATATTTGTGTTTGTGTGTATGAAATGATATAATATTAATATCATAATTTATTATTGATAACAGAATTCATATTGATAAGATATGTGAGGGGCATCCTGATTAGAATGAAGAACGATTGGAAAAATATAATCAAGATAATTTTTATGATTGGGTTGCAGATCATGTAAGTTGTTCGAATAACATGTTATTGCTACCAGTCTTAATCTAAACTTATATCACTATGTATTTGCCATAAAATTTATTTTGTCAGATCCACGATCCGAACTTGTTTGCATCATCAAAGAGAGATTCAAGATGTTTAGCTCAGTTTCCTAGCATGAAGGTTGCATATTATAAAGGATTCGGTGTCCTTGGATACAAATTTGAAGTTAAGAATATAAAAACATCTCAAACCACTCAGAATAATGGGATTGCGACGGTAGGATCGGATGGTGTGATTTATTATGGATACTTAAATTGCATACTTGGCATCCAATATCCCAGACGATCAGAACCGTTTTATATATTTCAGTGTATTTGGTACGATACACGAACTGATACGTATAAGTGGAGAAACAATCTCGGGACTTGGAAAGATGAATATGAATTGACTAGTATGAACACACTTCGATTTTACGGTCAGGACGATCCATTTATCTTTCTGAACCAAGTATTTCAAATATACTACTCACAGTGCTTGAAGCATCCGAGATGGAGTGTTGTATGCCGTTAGAAACCCAGGAATGTTTACGATGTCCCAGAATTCGAGGATTGTATGGAGGACAACGATGAGAATGAATAAAAGAGAAGACTTAGAATGCTCTGACCGTCTGTTTCAAAAGATGTGTTGTTTTCGGCTGATCGTGAAGTTACGTGGGTTAGAAATGATATCGATGATGAAATCCAAGTAGATATGTCTAATGCGTCTACAAAACGAAAAAGGCTATCAGTAATGTTATATTATTACTTCACATTTCTACAATCTATACATATATTGCATGCATGTAATGATTATACTCTTATCTAGGTCTGATGACGACGCCCGGAGCAGCGAGGGGCAGCAGGAGCACCAGCCACGGCAGAGGAAGAGGCAAAGGCAAAGCGGTTCTGCCGCCCAGGGAGCTACATAGGGAGCTCCAAAGGGCTGGTCTTGCACCTCAATCCGTATCCCCTTCGGATGAGTTCTTCCGTGTGGACTTTGCTACACCTCCAGATATATTGCACGCATATTCATTTTGAATGTAATATTATAGATATACGCGCATATTTATTTTAAAATTATTTATATAGTCAATTTTAATTGTCTAGTTGTAGGTGGTGCATCCACATCAAAATCAGAGGCTGCTACCGCACCGGTAGGTATGTTTTTATATCCTATAATGTATGCATATTTATTTAGAATGTTATATCATAAATATACACACATTATTTTTGCTCTTACTTAGATAATCAATTTTTGATTGTCTAGTTGTATGTGGTGCCTCCATATCCCGGGCAGAGGCCACCACCACACATGCGGGTATATTTATATATCCTATATTGCATGTATATTGATTTAGAATGTTATATCATAAATACACACACATTCTTTTTGCTCTTAGTTAGATAATCAATTTTTGATTATCTAGCTGTAGGTGGTGCCTCCACATCCTGGGCAGAGGCCACCACCGCACCTGTGAGTATGTTTATATATCCTATATTGCATGTATATTGATTTAGAATGTTATATTATAGATATACACATTCCTTTTGCAATTACTTATATAATCTATTTTTAATTGTCTAATTATACGTGGTGCATCCACATCTGGCGTAGAGGCCACTCCCGCCACTCCTGTGTCCTCCGCTCAGTCTGCAGGTTAGTATTCTTAAATATAAAATATTTATTTATTTTACATATCCTCTAAGAATAACCATGAGATTCATGTAATTATATCGTCAATGTTTATTTTCTAGTTGGAGGGGATGCGTCTACGTCTGGATCACCGGCTGTTCCTCGCCGAAGGAACTATCGTCCCGTTTGTGCTACTGCCCGGGCTCACGCTCGTGCTGCTATCCCGAAGGTATATATCCCACTTCAATTTTCGTTAATCCTTAATTTTTTAATACCGTTTTGTCTTAATATTGCTTGTCTTGATATTTCTTGTAGATGCAGGACAACCCCATCCTGAGAGGGGGACTCGAGGTCCGAATCAGTCCCATAGGCTGAGGCCCGATAGAGCTAGGGGGGAAGACACCATTCCCCCTATTCTTTACCCCCATTATCGCTATACTGGCGATTATGCCGAGAGCTTCAGCCGGTATATAGGGGATGAGAGCCGCATCCAAAAGAAGTATCCACTTCACGTTGAGTGAGGCGATCAGCACCGACACTCATTTGTCCTTTTTTGGCATCAGGCTCAGGTATTAATATATATTTTCATTTAACTTATCAAGTAAATTTATTATTATTTAAAACTTGTAATTTAAATACATTATTTTTTTTGTATTTGCAGTTGTATTACGGCTTTCAGCCTGTACCCGACCCTGATCACCCTGACAAAGTGCTCGATCTTCACGCTCTTTACATGGGACTCATGAAGAACATGCAATCTAAGATCCGATATAATAGGAATGAGATGATGATCGATTGCTATTTGGTATGGCTGGCGACCCCCGATGCAGAGAGAGCGGCTCTCCTATATTCTCTGGCTTTTACCAGAGTCGATATAGATACACGGCCTCTCTTGTGCCAATATTATGAATCTGAGCGCAAACAGCTTTGTAATTTTAATGTAATTCATTATTTAGTATATAATTTATTATTTTGTGTTGCTTAATTAGAAAACTAAATCTGATCGTATTTTGCAGAAACGTGCCGATCAAAATAAGGAGAATAGGAAATCGGTGAAGATGGGTTATCCCACTTACACAGGTGGCTCGAGAAACATTACTCGTGCCATGGAGGTATCGGTAAATTACAATAGATCTATTTTGATATAATGCAATATTAAGAGTTATTTTATAATAAGTGTAAATTTTTAGTGAATTGTAGAGAGCTCAAACCCTGGCATAGGGTGGTACACCGAGAGTGTTGATCGCGTATCTTACCGTCTACGGCACCTCGACAGATCTCGCTATGGGCGAGTTTCGATTCTCCGACACCACTACCCAGGAGTATTGCATAAATGTTAATATTTATTCTAATTCGAATGAAAATTTTGTTTTGATAAGTTCAAATTTAAATGATATACTTATATTTTAATGGTTAATGTGGGTGTAGGAGCGGGTGGTGGAGTAGGCGGAGATATCGGGGATCGATTTTAGTGGACAGAACGATCCGATGCTACTGACCCCAGTCCTAAATGCCGCACATGGAGGGCACCACGGAGGTTGGGAGAGAGGCTAGGGAATGGGTCCTAGCAGCGCCCATATGAAGCTGGTCTCCACTTCGGCGGTTACTTCTCTTACCCCCCGTAAGCGACGTCTGGAGTATGATGTTGCCGCCTTGAAGACCACCGTCGAGGAGTTGAAGGAGATGTTGATACGTATATTACTTAATAGTAAAATATTATATCATATTATAGATAGTAACATATGCAATTTTAGTAGCCTGAGCTTATTTGGTTGTAAACTTAGTTTTGATTAATCATACTTACATAAAACTATCTAATTAAAATAAACTACGGTTTTCCAACCAGATACCTAAACTAGGCCTAAGTTCCTAAGTATTCTTAGATTGGGGTATAAAAACATAGCCCTGAATGTGTGGAATTTCAAGATATATAAATTCTCATACATAATATATGAACTTCAACAGAACGTGTGGAAGCTCAAAAAAACATATATAAATTCGCAGTTTCGCAATAATCTGATAATGATACGAATTCGATTAAAATCTAATACCCCGTTCTTACTCGTTTATTACACACACAAAATTTTATAGATTCGACAGGCTACTTCGGCTGCGGTTCCACATGCATCTCCTTCGGCTACGGCTACGCAAGCCACTATCTCAGCTGCGGTTGCGCAGACCATTTCTACAGCTCCACAGCCTGCTCAGACCCCCGCACAGTCCGCTCCTTTATTAGTCGAGTTTTTGACGACCCAGGATTGCACCGAGGAGCAGATACACCAGATTACGGCGATTATCAGAGGTGCAGTCGTTGGACCGAGCTAAGGTAGTTTTATTTATATTTTTAGGATGTATGTACTTATCTGATACATATTGTATATATTTTGGATGATATTAGTGGTTGTTTGTATGTTCACGATAATTTTAGATTGATTTCGTATTCTATTTGTTTATTTCTTTTATATATTATGCGTGAGATGTTGATTATGAATATTTCTATTTTTGGATATATATATATATATATATATATATATATATATATATATGCACATGGCAAGGAAAAAACGGGAAGCCTCTTTTTTTTAAAAGAAAACCTGATATAATGTCCCTACGGATTACTCCGTAGGGGAAACTGTTGCACCTACGGCTTATGCGCTTTTGCCCCTACACATTTCTCCGTAAGGACAAAATATTAGAATATCTGATATTTTGTCCCTATGAACTCAGTAGCAGTGGTAAAACTTGCCTCTACGGATAAATACGCAGGGGCATTTATCAGGCCCTTTCCGTAGGGGCAAGTACTTTATTTTATAAACAGATAAATTAAATAAAGATTATGTCCTTACGGAATAAGACGTAGAGGCAATTATTACTCCGTAGAGACATGTTCAGAACGAAGGCTTGCACCTGTGGCCTTTGGACCTACGGAGGAATTTTATGTCCTTATGGATATATCCGTAGGGGCAAACGATTATTGTAGTAGTGTATTTTTTCAATCATCTATGACTTCAACATTAAAGATAATATAAAAAAGTTAGTTTTAATTTTCTAATTGATCTTTTTAAATTTTTTGTGTAGATTTGTAATTCTTCTTCAATAATGATCGATTTCTATTATTTCTTATATCTTAAATTTCTTATACTTTTTTATGTATAGATTCATTTAGTACCATAGAATTTTTATGTTTTAGTTTCGTTATATTGAAAAGTCTTATCTTTTTCTATATAATTTAGATAATATTGTTGCATCATTATATACACTCCTAGAAATTAAAAAAATAATATCTCATCCCTTTTGTTCTTGTACTTTAATATTAACCTATGCAGATTATGGAAATATATTTCGGTTATAATATAATCATTCAATAAAAATCATTTGGTTCTAATAAATTATTGTTCTTAATTATACATGTGTCATATATATGAGACTATATGTTGTTTCAAAAATATGGCACATAACATAAAATGCATTATATACAGTACAGTTATATGAAGAGAAAGTTATGTGATAGTTACATTTCTATTCTAAGCCCCATGGATAAGGTCATGCTAACCATGTCCTCCTGCAATACACTATTGGTCACAGTCATGCTGCTACAGAAACCACATCTCAATTTAACCCTTTCTTTGCATGACACATCGAAGTAGAAATAATAATTATTATTATTTTTCTTTTTTGCAACAGCTCGTAAGTTTGGGGGGTGGTTTCGAATCCAAGACTTCTCATAGAGTGGGGGAGTATCATTGCCGCTCGAGCAAACGCACTTTGGCAATAGTTATAATTAAATGGGCGATAATGTTACTCATGAAGGATTGTTAAATGAGATCGGAGGGATTTATTTCGTGGTGTAGTAAGTTTGAGGAGTTTATTCGTAACTCTTATTAAGGTTAATAAAGAAGGTTATCAACTTGCCATTAAAGTAAGAAGATTTTGGCTAATTTATTTACAAATTATTCAATAGCATTGAATCAATAAGGTGCTCTGTAATGGGTATAAATTGTAAGAGTAAAGAAGGTTAGATTATCTCAAAGTTTAAGAAGATCAAAGATAATGGAAGTCTTAAACTATTCAATAGGTCTTGCTATTCTTGTATTGTTGCTTCCATCTATGTTCTTTCAGGGGCTTGTTGAGGCAAGAATCGCAATGACATACGATGAAATGGCCTTAGCACCCGTCAACGACATCGATAATAACATGGAAAGCGATCTGATTTCACAAAAGAGTTATTCATGGCCAGGAGCTGCATGTTGTGCTTGTCACCCTTTTTATTGCTTTAAACATACGCCGATGGAATGTTTGGGTGTGTATCCCAACATTACAAATTAACTTTTAGATCATGGTTGGGTATTTATATATTAATGTCCAATGGATTACAATAGATGCATATTGTAAACTTAAATTTTAAATATTTGAAATTTATAATAAATCATATATTCCCAACAATTTGTTTTAACATGGTATATTGGCGTATCATAATCTACGAGCATTCACAAATATTTTGAGCTAAATTATCTTTAGACCTTTATATAGATAACTATGCAATGTAAGATTTAAAATACAAAAAGATTGGTGATCATATTAAGTAACTTTAGTTGGCAAGTAAACTGTATTGGTCAAGGGGTTTTGTGTAACTTTCATGGTTTTTATTGATATTTTTTTACTTTGAAAAAGGGAGAAAAGGGTGGAGAGAGAGAGAGTGAGAGAGAGAAGGGTGAAATCTTTGAGAGCTTAAGGAAATTATCTCATTTTTTAAATTTTCAATCAGGTAAAAAATAGAAAAAGACATATGAATCCTTTCGTTTCTCGTTATAATGATAAAGACAATGATAAATACGTTTTTGTCTTTTCAATGGTAATAGTTTATTTCTCCATAAAAGAATTTGATGTACATTATGATGCCTTCTAGTTTAGGCAAAAGATTCGTCACATATCTAAGAAATTTAACTAGCCTTCATTAATCAGTTCCGTCATGTTATTAAGTTACATTGACTATAAGTAACTAGAAACATGGCGGTGTTTCAAAAGTGACAAGGTTTTGGAGATATATATGAAATCATTATATTTAGATAGCCATCTATAAAGTTAACTAAATTTTTGGGATGACGTATATACGAATTGCCTTTAAATTTTTGCATATAAAATGTTAGTTTTTCAACAACCTATGGATGGTCGGATTGCATAAGCCATCCTCTCCATTAATTTTTCGACTAAATTTGATAGGAATTATTATGAATTCCGAATATATAAAATGTTGGGTGTTTCAATTCATTGTCCACTAAATTAATATTTTCTTTAGTATTGAAAATGAGGTGCAAAAGTTTAAATCTACAATTGCAAAGTCCATAATTTTTTTCTACTGCCTTTTAACTTCAAATTTAACAACAAGAACATATTGTTAGCGTACTTTAGATCTCATTAAAAAAGCAAAATATTACTTTCCTTAGCATTGTGAATGGGATGAATAACATCCAACAGTGTGTGAGCACGTGTAATTATTCCTTGATTTAATATATTATTTGAATAAGGAGTTTCCTACTTTTTCCATACAAAAAAATAGATGTATGGATGATGAATCTGTAGTTGCCTAGTCCAGTTTTATATTTTTCATTTTCTTAAATCGAAATTGGCAAACCAAGATCAATCTGATCAACTTTATTCTATACTTCGCTAAAAAACCATGATGTCTTTAACAATGATACCATTTACTTTGTGAAATATTGCAAATAAATATCATTAGCTTAGCGGTTTACAAGCATGCACGCGCGCTCATGCTCACGCCGAAAACTAGCGGTTATGTGGAATACAAAACGAAAATTTTCGAAACTTGCGCACGAACTACTACAATCTAGAATCGAATCCAAACACTAAACTACAAACTAATTAGAAGAATTTAACTACTATATTTGTGATTACAACATTTGTAGTCATGTCCTTCGTCTTCTTCCTATTTCCTTCGCTCCTAGATCATTGGGAACGAGCTTGGGAGTCGGCCTTTCTTACCGAAGATGATCCACCTCGAAGGAAACCCAGCTAAGGCTTTAGCTTCATCCTCCGGGTCATGCGGTTGATCGATGCTTTCTCTTCCGATCCAACACAACGGGCAGCTCGACGGTTGCTTTTGCATCAGTGCATTGTTGGGAATAGCATGACTTTTGTTGATAGGGTCTTGACTATTGGCAAAGAATCTTCAAAAGTGCTCCAGTTGTTTCATGACATGTTCAAAGATGGGGTTTTTGGTTTAAAGGCTAGGGAAATTGTACATCTGTACTCTATTAGGCCGGGATTCTTGGTGTTCAGGCAAAATGCCTCAGTACTGTTCATGAGGTATAACCCACATCATTTTGCTCAACAATTAGGCTAAGACCAGGGAGTTCCTCTCAAGGTGTTTCTTTTCAATCCGGTTGCTTCAGAGGAAACCGTTCGCAATGCGATCCACCATTTTATGCAATTGAACACGAGGTCTCACTTTTGGATGGCTGAACCGAGTCATATTCCGAGAGCTTTAAACGCCTATGTAGCCTGGTATCAACACGCAACGGGCGCTATTATCAAAGAAGAGAGGCGGATACACCTTGATCATAAGGATTCCGTTCCGTCTAGCAACCCTGCGGTCCTGCAGAAATGACACGCAGTCATCCGTCCTTCCCTGAAAGAGGGCAATGCGGTATTAGCTCCGCATGTTTTTCCGATAGTGTCGATGGCTAAACCACAACCCGATGTGATGTCTGCAACGTTTCCCGAGTCAGACATTGACTCGGACATCAGAACACGCCGCCCTAAGATGCCAACAAAGAGAAAGCTCTTATCGTCGGGAGTTGCTCTTGGTTGCAAAAGAAGGAGAAATCCATGTTTTCAGCCGATATTGTCTTTGGTCAAGAGCCCCATGCTCCCTATAATGAAGGTCTATCAGAATACGGGACCAATGACGATTTTTTCGTCCTGAAGCTTCTATCGATGAGAACGCGGCGACTGATCTCCAGGCCACTTTTGAGGCTTCCGAACGATTGGCCCGTGAGCAAGCAGCGCTTGTTGCCCTTGCAGCGTTGGGTACACATCATCTATACTCTTTGTATATCTTAGAGTAAAATGTTATTGCGTTTTATTTAACACTTTTTTAACAGGAATCTCCGTTGAAGAGGCTCTTTGGGAATCCATTAAAACATACAAGGAAGATGAGAGGCTTTGTGCTTCCATGGGCCTTAGTATGAATTATTTTATGCGTTTTAGAACATTTAGCTCATTTTGCCTACACCTTGACTCCTTTCTTTTCATTGTAGGAACATCTGTAACTAGCGTTATTTCGAGCGAGGTGCCATTTTTGGGTGCTAGCATAGAGGATATTCCTCATTCTACGATCCCTATAGAATCTTCAGAGCTGCCGACTATTGCTCGGGCCACCTATGCGTTACTACGGGAAGCGTCGTTAAAGCAGACGATGAAGGATGTTGTAGCAGTTCCTAGTCTGATTCAAATGAGGATCTTCCTCTGTCGGTTGTTCTGGAGAGATCCCTTCATAAAGCTAAAGCCGAGGAGAAACATCGGAGGCATGTAGCAAGGGAGTATCGGGCCAGCTTAGCCACTAATGCCGGCTCAAGTGAAACGCGAACCCCTAGCGCTTTTACGGAGGGCATCCCCCTGCCATGTCGATCGCCTACAGGCACATCATACGTGCGGTTCTCGAGGAGGCGAAACTTTTGGTTCTAGGGAAAGCAGGGCCTAATGTTTGGATAAAACCTGGTAGGATTTCACCTATTTTCCAGATTTCCTTAAGTAGCAACTTATCCAAATTTTAACATTCCTCTTTTTAATGATATAGCAGGGACAAGTTCAGACGCTGGGGCTGCAGATGAGGTGGCGGCATCCGAAGATTTTAGGACGGAGGGTCTTCATCTTGAGTCTAATATTGCTCCAACTGCCACTCCTTCCGGTGGATCTCCTGTATCCGCGGGTAATGCTAGCATAGTGACAGCCTTTATAGATTCGGGAGATAAGGGCGCAAATTTTGAATCTGTCTCCTCTGTGGTGGTGGAAGTCGAAGAAGCTATCACGACTAGTGATGCTCCTGATACAATCATGGTTCCCACATCGTCGGTTCTTATGAAATCCACAGGTACCTTCCGTGCTATTACTTTCAAATTCTTATTTCTGCTATACATATTTGCTAACGTTTTCTTTATTTCTGGTATAGGCACGGCCAACCCTGGAAATCTGCTGATTGAAGAACCCCCGTCAGCTAGCACCATGACCGTTATCGCTCTACCTATCTCCTTTGCACTTCCCTGAGTCTTCTCAAGCGTAGCGACAGAATTTAATTTTTCCTTCAATTTTCTTTTTTTCCTTCAGCATTGATATTACTCCTTATATTAATTGCTTGACGTATATTGTTGCAATCTTACAGAAGTGCTTTTCAACCATCTGGGCCAAGTGTTAACTTCGCACTTCGCCCTCCAATTAGGACATGTCCCTGCTTCTGGCGTTGGTTAGTATATTTCCATTTATGATCTCAACTTTCTACAAGTAATCCATCCCTAATAAGAATTTTCCTGTACTGACTACAGTCTTACGGCTCGAAGGAGAAGACGAGGAAATGGCTGAGCCCTCTATGCTCTTAGATTTGCCGCTTCTAACTATTGGTAGGTTAGATCTTATTCATTTTTTTTATTTAAACAAAGATTTGACCCATCTTTATCTGTAGCAGCTCTGCTGGTTTCAATTCCTGTTGAATCCCGTATAGCTATGCCCGCAGGACCCTTCGCTAAACGTCAATTTTCCAGAGATGCAGAAAATAGAAGGCGTATGCTGAGCGAATTATTGAAAACCTTAATGTCGAGGCTCTCACTTCTGCTGGGGACTTTTCCGACGAAGCCAACCCAATGCTGGCGACTCTTGTGACTTTCCATAACGAAGACTTCATCGGTATCTAGGTTGATTATTGTAAGCAAATCGAGGATTGCCTCCATGAGATCGAGCGCAAGCATCTCATGTCTGAGGCCTTATCCTCAAAGGCTCAATTGACCGTGTGAATCGAACAATGTACTGCTTTCATTCAATACTATGAGCAAAAGCTGGTCCTGAAGCAGAAGGAGTATGAAATGGATTTTAAAGAGTCAAGACAATTGCGTGCTCAAGTAGAAGCTAATGTTGTGCGGCTCTCGGTCATCTTTGGACACCTTCAAGGGTGCATTTTCAAAGGAAAGCCGCTGAAACGGGACCTTGATTTTACAGAGCGAGGAATGCAGGGCTATGAAGTTGCTAAATACGAGATTTCTGAGAAGCTTACTTCGTGCTTGCAACAACAAGTTCAAATCGAAGCGCTGCTGGCTGCAATAGTGGAACGCGAGAATGAGCTCCGGCAGGAGAATGAACGGGTCACCGTTTTACTAAAAACCTCGTCCTCTTAGAGATCACAATTGTATCTCTTTTTCTTTATAAATTGTATATTTCAAACACTTTGATTCATGAATAAAAAATATGTATATTTTTGTATTCGCATGCACCTTTTTGTTTCTTGATGTCTTGATCCGGCGCGAAATAGTTTAATGTACTCATTTCAGAGTTTATAATTTATTCACTCATTTCGGAGTCTCTGGTTTATTCACTCATTTCAGAATTTTTAGTTTATGTACTCATTTCGGAGTTTCTAGTTTATTTACTCATTTCGGAGTTTCTAGTTTATGCACTCATTTCAGAGTTATCAATCATCAGCTCCGACGATATGGCCAGTTTAGAGGGTTCATCTTCAGATTATACTTCCGAAGACGTTGGAACACTATTTTTAAATGTTCCCAATATTCCTCATGAGATTTTCTCTTCACCACAAGGTCGTCGATGTAGCATTCGACAATCTCATTTATGATGTCATCGAAAATCTTTGTCATGGCCCTCTGGTAGGTAGCACCGGCGTTTTTCAAACCGAAAGGCATCATCCTATAACAGAATATGCCCAACGGGGTCCAGAAGGTGGTATGCTTCTAGTCTTTAGGATCCATTTTTATTTGATTGTATTCTAATGATCCATCCATGAAGGAGAAGACTTCGTGAGTGGACGTGTTATCAATCATCAGCTCGGTGACGGGCACGGGGAAGTCATCAGTCGAGAAAACTTTTTTTAAGGTCCCGAAAGTCCATGCAGATGCGAACCGTCCCATTTTTCTTCATCACTAGAACGATATTAGCGATCCAGTCGGGATATTGAACCTCTTAGATGAAGCTGGAGTCGATTAGTTTCTTGACTTCAGCGTTGATACTCATCTCAAGTTCAAGCCGCATCTTTCTTGGTGCCTATTTGATTGGCTTTATGCCTGGCGATATGGCCAATTTATGCACCGCTACTTTTGGATCTAGACCTGGCATTTCAGAATAGTTCCATGCAAAGCAGTCTTTATACTGCATGAGCACGTCTTTTAAAGTGGCTACCTGTTTTTCAGTTAGTAGCCCACTGACGAACGTCAACCTCGGATCATTTTCTGTCCCTAAGTCAATTTTTCTTAAGTTGTCCGCCGTGGTGTGTGTCCCATCCTCCAGCTCTTTTGGCGCTGGTGGAAACTCTGAGATCACCTTGTCCTCGTCTTCATTAGCGGAGCACCTGAAGAGATCACACATACTTTCTCGCCCTCTCTCTTTTGAGAGTGTTATCATATAGCAGGTATGAGTACGCTTCCCTTTTTGCAGTTGAGCTGGTCTTAATATGACGATGTAGGCCCTTTTTGGCTCGTGTTTTCGCTGCAGGCTTATCTTCCAGCTGTCGGATAAAAAGAATATGCCTTATTGATACTGGTCTTCCACCCAATCATTGAAGGTGAAGCAGTCTTCAAGGGGGTGGCCTATTGCTCGGTGATATGAGTAATAATCCGGATGATGGACCTCGTTTATTTTTTTGGGGTGCCGGGACTCTGGAAGCGTCATCATTTGGTGCTTCATGACAAGGTTAATATTTTCCCTATCTTGTTTTGAGGGAAAAAGTATTCCCGACCCCTCTTCTTTATAAAGGACGGGCTCCAATCGAGATTTTCTTGATTGAACGACGTCTTGGACCCGCTTTGTTGTCTTCGAATGTTCCTTGCATTCTTTGCCCTGTTTTTACCTCCATTTCGGGATTTTCCCTTTTGCGAGAACACATAGCAGGTTGGGGATTAAGAGCGTTATGGTCTACTTTCTCTGCAGATTGCTGACTGAGACGATGCGTCTTGGCCCTTTCATATATGGCTATTTCGCGGCTATGATTGTCTCGGCTCGTTTGATAAGCATCTTTTATTAGCTTGTCGATTTCTTCTTCGAACGATTGACTTAACATTTTCAAAGCGGGATCTCACTCCGATTTGACGTCACGGCTATCTGGAAGGACATTTTCTTCTTCACTCAAGTTGTTTATGACGTAGCAACTATAAACTTTCTCCCGTTTCTTGGACCGAACATATCCGAGTCCAGTTGTTTCTATCTTCCCATTGGGCTTCTTTCGCTGAGTCCTGAGAATATCCCAAATGTTTTAATAGAATTGGGCTTGTCCAATAGTTTGTTCGAGGGGTACGTCTTGGCATCTTAACAGTTCTTTCAATCCCTCTACGTAATATCTTGGCAGATCGATGGGTTGAAGCCTGTCGAGTGCAAAATCGGCACCATGCCAAATTTCTTTTTCTTATTTGGTCTCCGTGGATTTGTAGAAGAGGATCGTCTTTTCACCCCTTCGTCTAGGAGGTAGATAGAAAGTTTGCAGTTCTTGTACGCTGTATGTATTGAGCGCATCAAGTTCCTTGTAGTGTCGAGACGGAGCCATTGTAACCTGTAGACTTTGATTCGTTTCGGCAAGAGTTTGTATTGATGGGCGAATGAAGAACACTGCATTGGTTTCATTCTCGGAATCGTTGCCAAAGACCAGGATCGGGGTGGATGGTCCGGGCTTTTTTTTGGGCTTCCCCGAGTAGACTATTTCTTTGTCTTCCTCAGTATCGATCCTAAAGATCGGGATAGTGGCGATAGATTTTTGTTTACTCTTCGACCTGTGGTACCTTTCAGTATCCTCGAAGTCTGGTAAAAAGTACTTTGCGTCTTCGTATTTCTGGACTTCGTTTACGGGGAACGGATTTAGCTCTCCCATGATGGTGTACTCTGAGCCGTCCTTGAAATACTTCATACACTGATATTGTGTAGAAGGGATGATTTTATACTCCTGTAACCAAGGCCTACTGAGTAGGGCATTGTAGCAAATCTTAGCGTCAATGACATGAAATTTGATATCAGTGACGAGCAGCCCGAAGCGTAGCGTCAGTATTACGGACCCAAGTATCCGTGACGACTGTGAGTCGAACCCAGATATGGTAATTTTATCTCGGGCAAGGTGCTGAAAATTCATACAAATTTCTTTCAGCACTTTCATGTTGAGAAGATTAACGGAGGATCCGTTGTCAACAACGATTTTCCTTATCTTGAAGTCGTGGCAGTACCCGGTGACGTATAACGGGTGATTATGTTCGCACGTACCAAGGAGTAGATCTTCATCGCTAAATGTAATATCAGTCGTGTAGGCCTCTGCCAGTTCATGTTTCATCTTCTCTTCTGCGAGGAAAGTTTAGAACTGATCGGGCTCTTGTAAGGCCTTGATCAGGGAATCTAGTGCCTCTTTGGACAGGAGGAGAGTATCTAATATGCTTAGCTGCGAGAGTATTTTCCTCAAATGTGCTAGGACGTTATAATCTACCTTATTTTCTTAGGCGGGTCCTTTGCGATGAGCTCTTTTTCTGCTTCTTCATCAAGGGCGATTTCCTCTGGCACTTTCCATTTGCCTTTGACTTTTCTATTCGAACCTTTGTTTACAGGTCCGAGATTCTTCTCAGGTAGTGATTAGTCATATTTATTGCACATTTGTACGATCATTTTCCCTACTATTATTAATTACTAAATAGTGTTATTTATAATTTAAGAATATATGTAGGTTTATGTGTAAAAAGATTTTGTCATATGTTTCCTAACTTATAATTAGTATAATTGGGTGTAATATATGCATATCATATTTAAATAAAATATCCATGTGATTCTTGACCATTATTATTAAGATGTGCATATCATATCATATCAGATATCCTTGAATTTCTTAAACCATTAAGTAATTTATTTGTGAATAAATTGTTGGAATATTATCTCAAAGAAAATAAATACTACTAACGATTTGATTTGAGATATTGTGCAGGTATTAAAATAACAAATCAGTTAGGGCTACAAACATGAGTAGGAGATCCAAATCAAATCAAGTTAACAAACCAAATCTGCCAAATTTAGGAGCAAATTGAAGATTCTCGCAACTATAAAAATAATACAATATTTTTCAGAATTTTATTGCTGAAAAGATCTCCTAAAATCGAGAGAAAAAGGGGGGGAAATCTGGAAACGCAATCTCACCATAAGGCGGCGGTTCAGCGGCCATATGAAGCAAACAGCGGCAATTCCGCGGTCAATTAATGGCTGTTCGATGTGAAATTTCAAGGGTATGATAATCTTTTCACATACATCGAGATGACATCTGGGGTATCAAGTTACATAGCCTATATAAAGGACCGAGCAGCAATCTAAGGGTTTCAATTGAGGTTTTCGATCTAGGGTTTTTATTTTTTTAGCACTTTTCTTTTAGCCAATTAAATTCTGTAATGCAAATTTTTATTAATAAAAAGTAGATTAATTTTTATTTTTTGTCTCCTTACTTTTCTGCAATTTATTTCTTCGCATTTAATTTTAGTAATTAAATTGAATTGTTTTTCTAAATAGATTTCATCTTCTTCCTTCTTTTCATTGATTTTGAAGTGATGATGCTAACAAAAGAAACTCCTTGCTTATCGTAAGGGATCTTAAAAGCTAGTTTTATAATATATTTCTCAAATCCTTTTCTATTAACTCATCTAAAACAAGATTAATAGTTTAGCATTTCCCTATGGACGACCCGTACTCACTATCGGCTAGCTATTTGCGTAACCGTTATTTATTGCGGTATTTAGGAAACGCTAAAAGACTCAATTTTTCATATCAATCAGGTAGCGTACGGTCACGCAGCTGAATAATCTCGCAGTTCTTCTCCTCCTCTTCTTTTTGCGAGCTGGAGTCTTCGAAGAGAGGGTTGAGGGACGTTTCATTCTCGGAATCGCTCCTGAACGTGAGAACAGGAGGTTTTTCTCCTTTTGAACTGGTACCAACCATATGATAGTTTTCAGTCATTTTTTCATGCGCGTTTGTCTCGTCGTTCTTACTTTGACGAGCGTGAGCTTCACGTTCCCCTTCATGAAGTGTTTTCAATAGGCAACATATCATTGCCACCACTTCTTGAAGGCACTGCATTCCTCAATAGGGTGGGTGACCCTTCGATGATATAAGCAGAATTTTAGATTTGAATCTCCTCTGTCGAAGTTTGGGACTCCAGAAGTGTACTTCATTAGATGTGGCAGCTTCATCCCCATTGAGAGAGCTTTGGCGAATCGCTTCTCAGTTTTGATCCTGCTCTTATTTATTGCAGGTGTGTTTTAGTTTGGTCGGAGCGCTTTACAACTTGTTCTCACCGCAGCTTCTTTATTTAGATACTGACGCTTAACCTTTTCATATATGTCTGTCTCGCGTTCTCGGTCGTCTTTACTTTTTTGAAAGGCTTCGTTTAAAAATCTCTCAATCGGGTCATCTTCTGGCAGTCTCAGGAATTTAGCGCCGATTCTGCCCCCAGTTCCTCCATAGCATTATATGACGCTAAGAGAGCATCTTCGCCATATAACGACGAATGGGAGACTATGTGGCAACTTGCTACATAGTCTTCCATTTCTTCTGATGAGTCATTTTACTCATCATTGTTACTGTCTCCGTCCTCAAGAATATCTTGAGGAATTCTTCGAGCGTGACTGGTGTCCGCACCTTCTGGTTATATTTTTCCAGTGCGTCTATATATTTCTGAAGCTCTGTGCGCCTGTCATCATACTCGGCAGTCTGCACGGGTTTCTTAGTCTTCTTATTTTTCTTAGAAGAGTTTGAAAGCTTGACTTGGGGGTTTTCCCCTTATCAACAATTTTCGGTACGGGGTGTGGCTTCAACATCCCTTCAATAATTTCAGGTTCAAGTAGGCTTTTCCACCTGATTGCTGGACATGCTTGTAAATCGTTTAGCAATCTTTTTTTTTGTTGAAATAATTACTTCCCACGGAGCTTCCTCTACAAGCGAGCACGATGCCCCCTGTGCGTCCACCTTTTTGGGAGCGTGTTTCTGGGGCGGGTTTACCCTCCAATTATCAGACAGCACGAACTTTCCTGCTGGTATTGATCTTCAACCCAATTTTTGAAGATGTAGCAATTCTCAATTGGATGACTCACTATTCTGTGATAGGAGCAGTAATTGGGGTTGTTGACGTCGCAGGTGTGGCAATGTGATGGGGTTATTATGCATTTCCAGTTCAAAAAGTCTTCTCGTCAAGTCGTGAGAGAACGAGTAAGCGCATCCTAGCCTTTCTTCTAAGGACGGGCACAGAAGCGCGTTGTTTTGGCGAGCAGCCAGTTTTGGGCCACTCGGTTGTTGTTGCGTATTGGTAATAAAGGTCGCTTTCCCTTTACCCTTGTTATTTCGAGGGTCTTTATTTAAGGAGGAAGGCCCATGGCCCATCTGATCCATTTAGGCCAACTTGTCTATCAGCGTCTGAAAGGTGGTAGGTTTGAAGAATGTCATGAATTGGGACACAGTCGATTAAGGATCGAGGGTCCTGATGAACATGCCAATGGCTGGAGACTCTTCAATGCGCTGTTCACACTTAGACCATAGGTTCCGCGACCAGATCACGTATTGGACACAAGTTTCTCCCGGCTTTACCTTAGCATTGATCAGCGCTGTGATCGGAATGCGTTCACTTGCGCTGGCAAACCGTTGCGTGAATAGCAGTTCCATTTCGGAGAAGGTTTTCACGAAGTCATTTTGGAGCTCCGAGTACCATTCAAAAGCTGTCTCTGACAAGCTTCCGAAAAATTGGCAAAGCAACAGTTTGTCTTCGCCTCCAGTATTGCTGCATAGTGCTCTGAATTGTGTGACATGCCGGTGAGGATTTCCCGTTTCTTTATAGCCATGGAACTTGGGGATTGTATATCCCGGAGGGTACTTGATTTGGTCATACCGGGCCGGATATAGTCTCCCGGTTCTGACGAATTGGCTGGCGGCTTCACTGGCCTGGTGAGCTCTTATTTGTTGAGCGATGTAGTCATCCAGCGCTGCCTTGGAGATGGTTTCTTCCTTAGTCGCTGATAAGGCCAGAGGAGGGTTTGATATTTCCCTTTTGTCATCCTCAATAACTATTGGCGGATCTTCGGCTGGGGGTTTCGGTTGTACCATCATTACTACCATGTCTTGGAATAGAAGAGCCATCTGCTTGGTGTTAGCAGCTTTCTCTGCAGCTCCCTTATCTTTTCTTTCCAGCACTTGTCGCAATAACTCTGTATCGGTCTCTTGCTCTTGGAGCTGTTCAGCCTCTTTATCTAGACTTTCTTTTTGTCCGATGAGTGCTGCCATTTTGGTCAGGATTTCTTGGAGCTTTTGTTGTTGCTCCTGAGCCTTTGTCAACGACCGAGTTTGAGGTTGGTGACTCACCGAGGCAGGGCTCTCTTCTTTCCCTGAGGCTATGTAGACCGTATGTACGGTAATGTCCCTAGACTTAGGGCGTTTAGATTCATCTCCTTTGGAATTTGTTGCGGACGGTAGGATTTTCTCCGGCCTCGTTCTTTTATGAGGAGTTGGAGATGATTGAGCCATTGTGACAGGCACCTGTTTAGGAACGAGCCCCCGATGTATGGTGAAGGAGCGGCCTTTTTCTTGTCGGCCATTAGATCTTTTAGGTCGATGATTTTTGTTAAGCACAGAGTCTTGAACTTTTCTCCAGACCCTATGTATTTGTGAAGAGAGACTAAGATCCAACAACAGAGTATTTGGGCTCGACTGCAAGAGAACTTCAGAAGGACTTAACTAATTTAGGCTCAGTCTTGGGCTTTATCCCTTTATTCAGAAGTGCTAAGCACTTATTTGCTGCTCTGGCGCTCACGTGTGTATCAACTGAGGCTCTCAGACATGGGCGCTACCCAATCAGTGCCAGGCACTTAATTATTTTGACTAAATTTACAGTGCTCAGCACTTTATACAGCGCTCAACTGTATTTCACGTGAGGCGCCGAGTCTTCTGTTTTGGACGCTCACGTGGGAATCACGTAAGGCGCTCAACCGTATTTCTGTTTTTGGCTATATGATATATATATTATTGTGCACAGGGCGAGGAAAAAACGGGAAGGCCTTTTTTTTAAAAAAAAACCTGATATAATTTCCCTGCGGATTACTCCGTAGGGGCAACTGTTGCACCTACGACTTAAGCGCTTTTGCCCTTACTTCTCCGTATCTGATACTTTGTCCCTACAGACTCAGTAGCGGGGTAAAACTTGCCCCTACGGATAAATACGTAGGGGCATTTATCAGGCCCTTTCCGTAGGGGCAAGTACTTTATTTTATAAACAGATAAATTAAATAAAGATTATGTCCTTACGGAATAAGGTGTAGAGGCAATTATTACTCCGTAGAGACATGTTCAGGATGAAGACTTGCACCTGCGGCTTTTGGACCTACGGAGGAATTTTATGTCCTTATGGATATATCCATAGGGGCAAACGATTATTGTAGTAGTGTATTTTTTTCAATCATCTATGACTTCAACATTAAAGATAATATAAAAAAGTTAGTTTTAATTTTCTAATTGATCTTTTTAAATTTTTTGTGTAGATTTGTAATTCTTCTTCAATAATGATCGATTTCTATTATTTCTTATACCTTAAATTTCTTATTCTTTTTTATGTATAGATTCATTTAGTACCTTATGTTTTAGTTTCGTTATATTGAAAAGTCCTATCTTTTTCTATATAATTTAGATAATATTGTTGCATCATTATATACACTCCTAGAAATTACAAAAATAATATCTCATCCCTTTTGTTTTTGTACTTTAATATTAACCTATGCAGATTATGGAAATATATTTCGGTTATAATATAATCATTCAATAAAAATCATTTGGTTCTAATAAATTATTGTTCTTAACTGTACATGTGTCATATATATGAGATTATCTGTTGTTTCAAAAATATGGCACATGACATAAAATACATTATATACAGTACAGTTATAAGAAGAGAAAGTTATGTGATAGTTACATTATCTGTTGTTTCAAAAATATGGCACATGACATAAAATGCATTATATACGGTACAGTCATATGAAGAGAAAGTTATGTGATAGTTACATTTTTATTCTAAGCCCTTAGGATGGTACCCATCCCAACTTAAAACATGGAACATGTCCTCTTGCAATACACTATTGGTCACAGTCATGCTGCTCTCCGCATCTCAATTTAACCCTTTCTTTGCATGACACACGAACATAGAAATAATAATTATTATTATTTTACTTTTTTGCAACAACTCCTAAGTTTTGGGGGTTTCGAATTCAAGACTTCTCATCAAGTGGGAGAGTATCATTGCCGCTCGAGCAAAGGCACTTTGGCAATAGTTATAATTAAATGGGCGATAATGTTACTCATGAAGGATTGCTAAATGAGATCGGAAGGATTTATTTCATGGTGTAGTAAGTTTGAGGAGTTTATTGGTAACTCTTAAGGTTAATAAAGAAGGTTATCAATTTGCCATTAAAGTAAGAAGATTTTGGCTAATTTATTTACAAATTATTCAATAGCATTAAATCCATAAGGTGCTCTGTAATGGGTATAAATTGTAAGAGTAAAGAAGGTTAGATTATCTCAAAGTCTAAGAAGATCAAAGATAATGGAAGTCTTAAACTATGCAATAGGTCTTGCTATTCTTGTATTGTTGCTTCCATCTATGTTCTTTCAGGGGCTTGTTGAGGCAAGAATCGCAATGACATACGATGAAATGGCCTTAGCACCCGTCAACGACATCGATAATAACATGGAAAGCGATCTGATTTCACAAAAGAGTTATTCATGGCCAGGAGCTGCATGTTGTGCTTGTCACCCTTTTTATTGCTTTAAACATACGCCGATGGAATGTTTGGGTGTGTATCCCAACATTACAAATTAACTTTTAGATCATGGTTGGGTATTTATATATTAATGTCCAATGGATTACAATAGATGCATATTGTAAACTTAAATTTTAAATATTTGAAATTTATAATAAATCATATATTCCCAACAATTTGTTTTAACATGGTATATTGGCGTATCATAATCTACGAGCATTCACAAATATTTTGAGCTAAATTATCTTTAGACCTTAATATAGATAACTATGCAATGTAAGATTTAAAATACAAAAAGATTGGTGATCATATTAAGGTCAAGGGGTTTTGAGTAACTTTCATGGTTTTTATTGATATTTTATTACTTTAAAAAAGGGAGAAAAGGGTGGAGAGAGAGAGAGAACGAGAGAGAGTGAGAGAGAGAGAGAGAGAGAGAGAGAATGGTGAAATCTTTGAAAGCTTGAGGAAATTATCTCATTTTTTAAATTTTCAATCAGGTAAAAAATAGAAAAAGACATATGAATCCTTTCGTTTCTCGTTATAATGATAAAGACAATGATAAATAAGTTTTTGTCTTTTCAATGGTAAGAGTTTATTTTTCCATAAAAGAATTTGATGTACATTATGATGCCTGCTAGTTTAAGCAAAAGACTCGTCCCATATCTAAAAAATTTAACTAGCCTTCATTAATCAGTTACGTCATATTATTAAGTTACATTGACTATAAGTAACTAGAAACATGGCGGTGTTTCAAAAATGACAAGGTTTTGAAGATATATATGAAATCATTATATTTAAATAGCCATCTATAAAGTTAACTAAATTTTTGGGATGACATATATACGAATTGCCTTATTCATAATCTAAATCTTCTTATACTTTCTTAATGGAAAGTTCGCTATTAACGGCCAGGTTCAGTGATATTAAATTTTTGCATATAAAATGTAAGTTTTTCAACAACCTATGGATGGTCGGATTGCATAAGCCATCCTCTCCATTAATTTTTCGACTAAATTTGATAGGAATTATTATGAATTCTGAATATATAAAATGTTGGGTGTTTCAATTCATTCGTCCACTAAATTAATATTTTCTTTAGTATTGAAAATGAGGTGCAAAAGTTTAAATCTACAATTGCAAAGTCCATAATTTTTTTCTACTGCCTTTTAACTTCAAATTTAACAACACGAACATATTGTTAGCGTAATTATTACTTTCCTAAGCATTGTGAATGGGATGAATAACATCCAACAGTGTGAGAGCGTGTAATTATTCCTTGATTTAATATATTATTTGATCAACTTTATTCTATACTTCGCTAAAAAACCATGATGTCTTTAACAATGATACCATTTACTTTGTGAATTGCAAATAAATATCATTAGCTTAGCGGTTTACAAGCATGCGCGCGCGCTCATGCTCACGCCGAAAACTAGCGGTTATGTGGAATACAAAACGAAAATTTTCGAAACTTGAGCACGAACTACTACAATCTAGAATCAAATCCAAACACTAAACTAAAAACTAATTAGAAGGAGTTAACTACTACATTTGTGATTACAACCTTTGTAGTCATGTTCTTCGTCTTCTTTCCACTTCCTTAGCTCCTAGATCATCGCGAACGAGCTTGGGAGTCGGCCTTCCTTGCCGAAAATGATCCACCTCGAAGGAAACCCAGCTAAGGATTTAGCTTCATCCTCCGGATCATGCAGTTGATCGACGCTTTCTCTCCCGATCCAACACAACGGGCAGCTCAATGGTTGCTTTTGCATCAGTGCATTGTTGGGAATAGCATAACTTTTGTTGATAGGGTCTTGACTATTGGCAAAGAATCTTCAAAAGTGCTCCAGCCGTTTCATGACATGTTCAAAGATGGGGTTTCTGGTTTAAAGGCTAGGGAAATTGTACATCTGTACTCTATTAGGCCGGGATTCTTGGTGTTCAGGCAAAATGCCTCGGTACTGTTCATGAGGTATAACCCACATCATTTTGCTCAACAATTAGGCTATGACCAGGGAGTTCCTCTCGAGGTGTTTCTTGTCAATCCGGTTGCTTCAGAGGAAACCGTTCGCAATGCGATCCACCATTTTATGCGATTGAACATGAGGTCTCACTTTCTGATGGCTGAACCGAGTCATATTCCGAGAGCTTTAAACGACTATATAGCCTGGTATCAACACACGACGGGCGCTATTATCAAAGAAGAGAGGCGGATACACCTTGATCATAAGGATTCCGTTCCGGCTAGCAACCCTGCGGTCCCGCAGAAACGACACGCAGTCATCCGTCCTTCCCTGAGAGAGGGCAATGCGGTATTAGCTCCGCATGTTTTTCCGATAGTGTCGATGGCTAAACCACAACCCGATGTGATGTCTGCAACGTTTCCCGAGTCATACAATGGCTCGGACATCAGAACACGCCGCCCCAAGATGCCAACAAAGAGAAAGCTCTTATCGTCGGGAGTTGCTCTTGTTTGCAAAAGAAGGAGAAATCCATGTTTTCAGCCGATATTGTCTTTGGTCAAGAGCCCCATGCTCCCTATAATAAAGGTCTATCAGAATACGGGACCAATGACGATCTTTTTCGTCCTGAAGCTTCTATCGATGAGAACGCGGCGACTGATCTTCAGGCCACTTTTTAGGCTTCCGAACGATTGGCCCGTGAGTAAGCAGCGCTTGTTGCCCTTGCAGCGTTGGGTACACATCATCTATACTCTTTGTATATCTTAGAGTAAAATGTTATTGCGTTTTATTTAACACTTTTTTAGCTGGAATCTCCATTGAAGAGGCTCTTTGGGCATCCATTAAAACATACAAGGAAGAGGAGAGGCTCCGTGCTTCCATGGGCCTTAGTATGATTTATTTTATGCGTTTTAGAACATTTAGCTCATTTTGCCTACACCTTGACTCCTTTCTTTTCATTGTAGGAACCTCTGTAACTAGCGCTATTTCGAGCGAGGTGCCATCTTTGGGTATTAGCGTAGAGGATATTCCTCATTCGACGATCCCTACAGAATCTTCAGAGCTGCCAACTATTGCTCAGGCCACCTATGTGTTACTACGGGAAGCGTCGTTAAAGCAGTCAATGACGGATGTTGTAGCAGTTCCTGATCTGATTCAAATGAGGATCTTCCTCTGTCAGTTGTTCTGGAGAGATCCCTTCATACAGCCAAAGCCGAGGAGAAACATCGGAGGCATGTAGCAAAGGAGTATCGGGCCAGCCTAGCCACTAATGCCGGCTCAAGTGAAACGCGAACCCCTAGCGCTTCTACGGAGGACATCCCCCTGCCTTGTCGATCGCCTGCAGGCACATCGTATGCGCGGTTCGCAAGGAGGCAAAACGTTTGGTTCTAGGGAAAGCAGGGCCTAATGTTTCGATAAAACCTGGTAAGATTTCACCTATTTTCCAGGTTTCCTTAAGTAGCAACTTATCCGAATTTTAACATTCCTTGATATAGAAGGGACAAGTTCAGACGCTGGGTCTGCAGATGAGGTGGCGGCATCTGGAGATTCTGGAATGGAGGGCCTTCATCTTAAGTCTAATATTGCTCCAACTGCCACTCCTCCCGGTGGATCTCCTGTATCCACGGGTAATGCTTGCACAGTGACAGCCCTTATAGATTCGGGAGATAAGGGCGCAAGTTTTGAATCCATCTCCTCTATGGTGGTGGAAGTCGAAGAAGCTGTCGCGACTAGTGATGCTCCAGATACAATCATGGTTCCCGCATCGTCGGTTCTTATGAAATCTACAGGTACCTTCCGTGCTATTACTTTCAAATTCTTATTTCTGCTATACATATTTGCTAACGTTTTCTTTATTTCTGGTATAGGCACGGCCAACCCTGGAAATCTGCTGATTGAAGAACCCCCGTCAGCTAGCACCATGACCGTTATCGCTCTACCTATCTCCTTTGCACTTCCCTGAGTCTTCTCAAGCTTAGCGACAGAAGGTAATTTTTCCTTCAATTTTCTTTTTTTCCTTCAGCATTGATATTACTCCTTATATTAATTGCTTGATGTATATTGTTGCAATCTTCCATAAGTGCTTTTCAACCATATGTGCCAAGTGTTAACTTAACACTTCGCCCTCCAATTAGAACATGTCCCTCCTTCTGGCGTTGGTTAGTATATTTCCATTTATGATCTCAACTTTCTACAAGTAATCCATCCCTAATAAGAATTTTCCTGTACTGACTACAGTCTTACGGCTCGAAGGAGAAGACGAGGAAATGGCTGAGCCCTCTATGCTCTTAGATTTGCCGCTTCTAACTATTGGTAGGTTAGATCTTATTCATTTTTTTTATTTAAACAGAGATTTAACCCATCTTTATCTGTAGCAGCTCTGCTGGTTTCAATTCCCATTGAATCCCGTATAGCTATGCCCGCAGGACCCTTCGCTAAACGTCAATTTTCCAGAGGTGCAGAAAATAGAAGGCGTATGCTGAGCGAATTATTGAAAACCTTAATGTCGAGGCTCTCATTTCTGCTGGGGACTTTTCCGACGAAGTCAACCCAATGCTGGCGACTCTTGTGACTTTCCATAACGAAGACTTCGTCAGTATCTAGGTTGATTATTGTAAGCAAATCGAGGATTGCCTCCATGAGATCAAGCGCAAGCATCTCATGCCTGAGGCCTTATCCTCAAAGGCTTAATTGACTGTGTGAATCGAACAATGTACTGCTTTCATTCAATACTATGAGCAAAAGCTGGTCCTGAAGCAGAAGGAGTATGAAATGGATTTTAAAGAGTCAAGACAATTGCGTGCTCAAGTAGAAGCTAATGCTGTGCGGCTCTCGGTCATCTTTGGACACCTTCAAGGGTGCATTTTCAAAGGAAAGCCGCTGAAACGGGACCTTGATTTTACAGAGCGAGGAATGCAGGGCTATGAAGTTGCTAAATAGGAGATTTCTAAGAAGCTTACTTCGTGCTTGCAACAACAAGTTCAAATCGAAGCGCTGTTGGCTGCAATAGTAGAACGCGAGAATGAGCTCCGGCAGTAGAATGAGCGGGTCACCGTTTTACTAAAAACCTCGTCCTCTTAGAGATCACAATTGTATCTCTTTTTCTTTATAAATTGTATATTTCAAACACTTTGATTCATGAATAAAAAATATGTATATTTTTGTATTCGCATGCACCTTTTTGTTTCTTGATGTCTTGATCCGGCGCGAAATAGTTTAATGTACTCATTTCAGAGTTTATAATTTATTCACTCATTTTGGAGTCTCTGGTTTATTCACTCATTTCAGAATTTTTAGTTTATGTACTCATTTCGGAGTTTCTAGTTTATTCACCCATTTCGGAGTTTCTAGTTTATGCACTCATTTCAGAATTATCAATCATCAGCTCCGACGATATGGCCAGTTTAGAGGGTTCATCTTCAGATTATACTTCCGAAGACGTTGGAACACTATTTTTAAATGTTCCCAATATTCCTCCTGAAATTTTCTCTTCACCACAAGGTCGTCGATGTAGCATTCGACAATCTCGTATATGATGTCATCGAAAATCTTTGTCATGGCCCTCTGGTAGGTAGCACCGGTGTTTTTCAAACTGAAAGGCATCATCCTATAAGAGAATATGCCCAACGGGGTCCAGAAGGTGGTATGCTTCTAGTCTTCAGGATCCATTTTTATTTGATTGTATTCTAATGATCCATCCATGAAGGAGAAGACTTCGTGTGTGGACGTGTTATCAATCATCAGCTCGGTGACGGGCACTGGGAAGTCATCAGTCGGGAAAACTTTTTTTGAGGTCCCGAAACTCCATGCAGAACCGTCCTATTTTTCTTCATCACCAGAACGATGTTAGCGATCCAGTCGGGATATTGAACCTCTTAGATGAAGCTGGAGTCGATTAGTTTCTTGACTTCAGCGTTGATACTCATCTCAAGTTCGAGCCGCACCTTTCTTGGTGCCTATTTGATTGGCTTTATGCCTGGCGATATGGTCAATTTATGCACCGCTACTTTTGGATCTAGACCCGGCATTTCAGAATAGTTCCATGCAAAGCAGTCTTTATACTGCATGAGCACGTCTTTTAAAGTGGCTACCTGTTTTTCAGTTAGTAGCTCACTGACGAACGTCGGCCTCGGATCATTTTCTGTCCCTAAGTCAATTTTTCTTAAGTTGTCCGCCGTGGTGTGTGTCCCGTCCTCCAGCTCTTTTGGCGCTGGTGGAAACTCTGAGATCACCTCGTCCTCGTCTTCATTGGCGAAGCACCTGATGAGATCACACATACTTTCACGCCCTCTCTCTTTTGAGAGTGTTATCATATAGCAGGTACGAGTACGCTTCCCTTTTTGCAGTTGAGCTGGTCTTAATATGACGGTGTAGGTCCTTTTTGGCTCGTGTTTTCGCTGCAGGCTTATCTTCCAGCTGTCGCATAAAAAGAATCTGCCTTATTGATACTGGTCTTCCACCCAATCCTTGAAGGTGAAGCAGTCTTCAAGGGGGTGGCCTATTGCTCGGTGATAGGAGAAATAATCCGGATGATGGACCTCGTTTATTTTTTTGGGGTGTCGGGACTCTGGAAGCGTCATCATTTGGTGCTTCATGACAAGGTTGAATATTTTCCCTATCTTGTTTTGAGGGAAAAAGTATTCCCGACCCCTCTTCTTTATAAAGGACGAGCTCCAATCGAGCTTTTCTTGATTGAACGACGTCTTGGACCCGCTTTGTTGTCTTCGAATGTTTCTTGCATTCTTTGCCCTGTTTTTACCTCCATTTCGGCATTTTCGCTTTTGCGAGAACACATAGCAGGCTGGGGATTAAGAGCGTTACGGTCTACTTTCTCTGCAGATTGCTGACTGAGACGATGCGTCTTAGCCCTTTCATATATGGCCATTTCGCGGCTATGATTGTCTCGGCTCGTTTGATAAGCTTCTTTTATTAGCTTGTCGATTTGTTCTTCGAACGATTGACTTAACATTTTCAAAGCGTGATCTCGCTCCAATTTGACGTCACGGCTATCTGGAAAGACATTTTCTTCTTCACTCAAGTTGTTTATGACGTAGCAACTATAAACTTTCTCCCGTTTCTTGGACCGAACATATCCAAGTCCAGTTGTTTCCATCTTCCCATTGGGCTTCTTTCGCTGAGTCCCGAGAATATCCCAAATCTTTTAATAGAATTGGGCTTGTCCAACAGTTTGTTCGAGGGGTACGTCTTGGCATCTTAACAGTTCTTTCAATCCCTCTACGTAATATCTTGGCAGATCGATGGGTTGAAGCCTGTCGAGTGCAAAATCGGCACCATGCCAAATTTCTTTTTCTATTTTGGTCTCTGTGGATTTGTAAAAGAGGATCGTCTTTTCACCCCTTCGTCTAGGAGGTACGTAGAAAGTTTGCAGTTTTTGTACGCTGTATGTATTGAGCGCATCAAGTTCCTTGTAGTGTCGAGACGGAGCCATTGTAACTTGTAGACTTTGACCCGTTTCGGCAAGAGTTTGTATTGATGGGCGAATGAAGAATACTGCATTAGTGTCATTCTCGGAATCGTTGCCAAAGACCAGGATCGGGGTGGATGGTCCGGGCTTTTTTTTGGGCTTCCCCGAGTAGACTATTTCTTCGTCTTCCTCATTATCGATCCTAAAGATCGGGATAGTGGCGATAGATTTTTGTTTAATCTTTGACCTGTGGTACCTTTCAGTATCCTCGAAGTCTGGTAAAAAGTACTTTGCGTCTTCATATTTCCGGACTTCGTTTACGGGGAATGGATTTAGCTCTCCCGTGACGGTGTACTCTGAGCCGTCCTTGAAATACTTCATACACTGATATTGTGTAGAAGGGATGATGTTATACTCCTTAACCAAGGCCTACTGAGTAGGGCGTTGCAGCAAATCTTAGCGTTAATGACATGAAATTTGATATCGGTGACGAGCAGCCCGAAGCGTAGCATCAGTATTACGGACCCAAGTGTCCGTGACGACTGTGATTCGAACCCAGATATGGTAATTTTATCTCAGGCAAGGTGCTGAAAATTCATACAAATTTCTTTCAGCACTTTCATGTTGAGAAGATTGACGGAGGATCCGTTGTCAACAACGATTTTCCTTATCTTGAAATCGTGGCAGTACCCGGTGACGTATAACGGGTGATTATGTTCGCACATACCGAGGAGTAGATCTTCATCGCTGAATGTAATATCAGCCGTATGGGCCTCTGCCAGTTCATGTTTCATCTTCTCTTCTGCGATGAAAGTTTAGAACTGATCGGGCTCTTGTAAGGCCTTGATCAGGGAATCTAGTGCCTCTTTTGACAGGAGGAGAGTATCTAATATGCTTAGCTGCGAGAGTATTTTCCTCAAATGTGCTAGGACGTTATAATCTACCTTATTTTCTTAGGCGGGTCCTTTGCGATGAGCTCTTTTTCTGCTTCTTCATCAAGGGCGATTTCCTCTGGCACTTTCCATTTGCCTTTGACTTTTCTATTCGAACCTTTGTTTACAGGTCCGAGATTCTTCTCAGGTAGTGATTAGTCATATTTATTGCACATTTGTACGATCATTTTCCCTACTATTATTAATTACTAAATATTGTTATTTATAATTTAAGAATATATGTAGGTTTATGTGTAAAAAGATTTTGTCATATGTTTCCTAACTTATAATTAGTATAATTGGGTGTAATATATGCATATCATATTTAAATAAAATATCCATGTGATTCTTGACCATTATTATTAAGATGTGCATATCATATCATATCAAATATCCTTGAATTTCTTAAACCATTAAGTAATTTATTTGTGAATAAATTGTTGGAATATTATCTCAAAGAAAATAAATACTACTAATGATTTGATTTGAGATATTGTGCAGGTATTAAAATAACAAATCAGTTAGGGCTACAAACATGAGTAGGAGATCCAAATCAAATCAAGTTAACAAACCAAATCTGCCAAATTTAGGAGCAAATTGAAGATTCTCGCAACTATAAAAATAAAACAATATTTTCAGAATTTTATTGTTGAAAAGATCTCCTAAAATCGAGAGAAAAAGGGGGAAAAATCTGGAAACGCAATCTCACCATAAGGCGGCGGTTCAGCGGCCATATGAAGCAAACAGCGGCAATTCCGCTGTCAATTAATGGCTGTTCGATGTGAAATTTCAAAGGTATGATAATCTTTTCACATACATCGAGATGACATCTGGGGTATCAAGTTACATAGCCTATATAAAGGACCGAGCAGCAATCTAAGGATTTCAATAGAGGTTTTCGATCTAGGGTTTTTAGTTTTTTTAGCACTTTTCTTTTAGCCAATTAAATTCTGTAATGCAAATTTTTATTAATAAAAAGTAGATTAATTTTTATTTTTTGTCTCCTTACTTTTCTGCAATTTATTTCTTCGCATTTAATTTTAGTAGTTAAATTGAATTGTTTTTCTAAATAGATTTCATCTTCTTCCTTCTTTTCATTGATTTTGAAGTGATGATGCTAACAAAAGAAACTCCTTGCTTATCGTAAGGGGTCTTAAAAGCTAGTTTTATAATATATTTCTCAAATCCTTTTCTATTAACTCATCTAAAACAAGATTAATAGTTTAGCATTTCCCTATGGACGACACGTACTCACTATCGGCTAGCTATTTGCGTAATCGTTATTTATTGCGGTATTTAGGAAACGCTAAAAGACTCAATTTTTCATATCAATCAGGTAACGTACGGTTACGCAGCTGAATAATCTCGCAGTTCTTCTCCTCCTCTTCTTTTTGCGAGGTGGAGTCTTCGAAGAGAGGGTTGAGGGACGTTTCATTCTCGGAATCGCTCCTGAACGTGAGAACTGGAGGTTTTTCTCCTTTTGAACTGGTACCAACCATATGATAGTTTTCAGTCATTTCTTCATGCGCGTTTTTCTCGTCGTTCTTACTTTGACGAGCATGAACTTCACGTTCCCCTTCTTGAAGTGTTTCAATAGGCAACATATCCTTGCCACCACTTCTTGAAGGCACTGCATTTCTCAATAGGGTAGGTGACCCTTCGATGATATAGGCAGTATTTTAGATTTGAATCTCCTCTGTCGAAGTTTGGGACTCCAGAAGTGTACTTCATGAGATGTGGCAGCTTCATCCCCATTGAGAGAGCTTTGGCGAATCACTTCTCAGTTTTGATCCTGCTCTTATTTATTGCAGGTGTGTTTTGGTTTGGTCGGAGCGCTTTACAACTTGTTCTTACCGCAGCTTCTTTATTCAGATGCTGACACTTAACCTTTTCATATATGTATGTCTCGCGTTCTCGGTCGTCTTTACTTTTTTGAAAGGCTTCGTTTAAAAATCTCTCAATCGGGTCATCTTCTGGCAGTCTCAGGAATTTAGCGCCGATTCTGCCCCCAGTTCCTCCATAGCATTTTATGACGCTAAGAGAGCATCTTCGCCATATAACGACGAATGGGAGACTATGTGGCAACTTGCTACATAGTCTTCCATTTCTTCTGATGAGTCATTTTACTCTTCATTGTTACTGTCTCCGTCCTCAAGAATATGCTTGAGGAATTCTTCGAGCGTGACTGGTGTCCGCACCTTCTGGTTATATTTTTCCAGTGCGTCTATATATTTCTGAAGCTCTGTGTGCCTGTCATCATACTCGGCAGTCTGCACGGGTTTCTTAGTCTTCTTATTTTTCTTAGAATACTTTGAAAGCTTGACTTGGGGGTTTTCCCCTTATTAACAATTTTCGGTACGGGGCGTGGCTTCAACATCCCTTCAATAATTTCAGGTTCAAGTGAGCTTTTCCACCTGATTGCTGGACTTGCTTGTAAATCGTTTAGCAATCTTTTATTTTTTGTTGAAATAATTACTTCCCATAGAGCTTCCTCTACAAGCGAGCACGATGCCCCCTGTGCGTCCACCTTTTTGGGAGCGTGTTTCTGGGGCGGGTTTACCCTCCAGTTATCAGACAGCGCGAACTTTCCTGCTGGTACTGATCTTCAACGCAATTTTTGAAGATGTAGCAATTCTCAATTGGATTACTCACTATTCTGTGATAGGAGCAGTAATTGGGGTTGTTGACGTCGTGGGTGTGGCAATATGATGGGGTTATTATGCATTGCCAGTTCAAAAAGTCTTCTCGTCATGTCGTGAGAGAACGAGTAAGCACATCCTAGCCTTTCTTCTAAGGACGGGCACAGACGCGCGTTATTTTGGCGAGCAGCCAGTTTTGGGCCACTCGGTTGTTGTTGCGTATTGGTAATAAAGGCCGCTTTTCCTTTACCCTTGTTATTTCAAGGGTCTTTATTTAAGGAGGAAGGCCCATGGTCCATCTGATCCATTTAGGCCAACTTGTCTATGTAGGTTTGAAAAATGTCATGAACTGGGACACAGTCGATTAAGTATCGAGGGAATTGATGAACATGCCAACGGCTGGAGACTCTTCAATGCGCTGTTCACACTTAGACCATAAGTTCCGCCACCAGATCATGTATTGGACACAAGTTTCTCCCGGCTTTACCTTAGCATTGATCAGCGCTGTGATCGGAATGCGTTCACTTGCGCTGGCAAACCGTTGCGTGAACAGCAGTTCCATTTTGGAGAAGGCTTTGACGAAGTCATTTTGGAGCTCCGAGTACCATTCAAAAGCTGTCTCTGACAAGCTTCTGAAAAATTGGCAAAGCAACAGTTTGTCTTCGCCTCCAGTATTGCTGCATAGTGCTCTGAATTGTGTGACATGTCGGTGAGGATTTCCCGTTTCTTTATAGACATGGAACTTGGGGATTGTATATCCCAGAGGGTACTTGATTTGGTCATACCGGGCCGGATATGGTCCCCCGGTTCTGACGAATTGGCTGGCAGCTTCACTGGCCTGGTGAGCACTTATTTGCTGAGCGATGTAGTCATCCAGGGCTGCCTTGGAGATGGTTTCTTCCTTAGTCGCTGATAAGGCCAGAGGAGGGTTTGATATTTCCCCTTTGTCATCCTCGATAACTATTGGCGGATCTTCGGCTGGGGGTTTCGGTTGTATCATCATTCCTACCATGTCTTGGAATAGAAGATCCATCTGCTTGGTGTTAGCAGCTTTCTCTACAGCTCCCTTATCTTTTCTTTCCAGCACATGTCGCAATAACTCTGTATCGGTCTCTTGCTCTTGGAGCTGTTCAGCCTCTTTATCTAGACTTTCTTTTTGTCCGATGAGCGCTGCCATTTTGGTAAGGATTTCTTGGAGCTTTTGTTGTTGCTCCTGAGCCTTTGTCAACGACCGATTTTGAGGTTGGTGACTCACCGAGGCAGGGCTCTCTTCTTTCCCTGAGGCTATGTAGACCGTATGTACGGTAATGTCCCTAGACTTAGGGCGTTTAGATTCATCTCCTTTGGAATTTGTTGCGGACGGTAGGATTTTCTCCGGCCTCGTTCTTTTATGAGAAGTTGGAGTTGATGGAGCCATTGTGACAGGCACCTGTTTAGGAACGACCCCCCGATGTATGGTGAAGGAGCGGGCTTTTTCTTGTCGGCCATTAGATCTTTTAGGTTGATGAGAGTAATTTTTGTTAAGCACAGAGTCTTGAACTTTTCGCCATACCCTATGTATTTGTGAAGAGAGACGTTGGCGAGGCTGCTCTGGCTATCGCCACAAAGGGGCCTCTACTGGCGGAGGTGATTTCTTCAGCACCGCTGTCGGAGAGTTCTTGCGGACTCTCCTGAGCAGATCAAAGTTGTTCCCAGTTAGAACAACAACGTTAATATCCACCATAGGAGCTAGTGGGATGAGCCCAGAGGGAGAGTTGCCAGTGGCGACGTCGAGCATACCTTGGAATGGGAATTGCCTCGGTTTTGGAGGCGTATTCATCATTCCCCCTGCGTTGCTCAGGAGTTTCGGTTGGTGTCAGCCAGTTGAAGATCAATGTCCTTGTTGGAGTTGGAGCGGGGTTGGCCAATCTTTCGAAGACCGACCGTCTTGGAGAGTAAGCACTTTTATCGGTCTCACCCGCAGCAAGAGTAGGGAGAGTAAGCCGTTTTAGGGTAGCTCCCTCTGGTATCACAGGCTTCTTTGCGGGCCCACTCGAGTTCTTCCTCATCCTGTTGAAGACTGAGGCTTTAGGGTTTGACGTCTTGCTGATAGGAGCCGTTTTGGTTGCCAACCGATCGAAGACCGACTTGCTAGGAGCTTCTCCTTGTGGCGTTGAGGCGCCAAAGTTCACAGGCGGGGGCATGGTCACGAAGAACAGTCTGGTAGTGGCTTGTGTGACCTGCCCCGCCGGCATTGAGAAAATTGAGGCCGCGTTAGGCCCTTATGTCACTTCTCTAGCTATGGTGGAGGGGGAGTTGTTGTTGCAAGCAGTGCAATGAGAAGCAATTGATTTTTCTGCATAGGAGTAAGACACCAAGTTTTAGCACCTCGAACCCAAGGGCAACCGTTGCGAACCGTGATTTTGTTCGCGATCACGGGACACGAAGTGTGGAGTGGAAAAAGAAAGAGGTCCCACCGAGCGTGCCAGAACCTATTTACCGCTGAAGACTGGACTGGAGACGCGGAGGACATCTAGCCTGAATTTGGGGGCAGATTCTATTTGGACATATCCATCCACTTCTCCTAAAATACTAAGTTGATTTATGGCACCTAATATCGAAGGTTTGGATAAATACGACCGATGTAGCAGACTTTATCAGATTCCCCCTCGTTTGTGAGGGGTTTTTTATTGTGGGGACACTCTTCCCTGCAGGAGCAAGCCCCCGCAGTTAATTACGTTATCGCGTTGCGATAACAACTTTCTTCTGCTCCGGTAGTTCATTTCGTGTCGTGTGTTATTTTGTTTGTTAAGCTTTCCCGTGGATTGTATATGGAGGCTAGTTTATGTCGTCGCCCGTAGGGTAAAGATTAGTCCAAATCCGTATATATGTTGGGTTTGAACTTAGGTTGTATGTATTCCATTAGTTCAAAAATATTTTGTTTTGTTTAAGAACTGTTAATCTAGTTTGAGATTAAAACCGACTTAAATATATGAGCATTTGGGCTCAATTTATTTTAACTAAGGACACGTTAGTCTTATTTGAGACTAAGATCAACTTAGCAATATTTTAAGAATCGTTAAATTTTAGTTAAGATCCAACAACAGAGCATTTGGGCTCGGCTGCAAGAGAACTTCAGAAGGACTTAACTAATTTGGGCTCAGTCTTGGGCTTTCTCCCTTTATTCAGAAGTGCTAAGCACTTATTTGCTGCTCTGGCGCTCACGTGTGTATCAACTGAGGCTCTCAGACATGGGCGCTACCCAATCAGTTCTAGGCACTTAATCATTTTGACTAAATTTGCAGTGCTTAGCACTTTATACAGCGCTCAACCGTATTTTACGTGAGGCGCCGAGTCTTCTGTTTTTGGCGCTCACGTGGGAATCACGTAAGGCGCTGAGTGTTTGTTTTTTGGGCGTTCACATGGGAAGCACATGAGGCACCGAGTATTTGTTTTTGAGCATTCACGTGGGAAGCACGTGAGGCACTGAGCAATTTGTTTAGAGCGCTCACGTGTGAAGCACGTGAGGCGCTGAGCTTCTTTTGTTCGATGCTCACGTAGGAAACACATGAGGCGCTGAACTCCTTTCTTTTTAAGATTTAATCTTTGTTAATGACGTTTTGGCCCTTAAGGATCAAGAAGATCTCTGTTTTGAAGATCTGAGATCGATTTTATTGGAGAACTAAATTCATCTGTTCTTTTAATAAGAACGACGTTCTTTCATGCAGGGTTAAACCCTTGTTGTTTGAGGTATTAAATTCCTAGAACGTATGTTCTTTTTCTCTCTTTTTCTTTTAATCTAATTATTTCCCCTAGATTCTGAGTCTAAAGAACAGAATCTCCCCGATGAGAATTAAATTCTCAACTTGCGGGGAGATCTGCTTTACAGATCTCATATCAGAGGAAGAACTATGTTATTTTTTTGTGAAGGGTTAAACTCTTATTTTTTTTGTTTTATACTAGGCAAAGAAGATTGTTAATCTCTGCTTTTTTTACCTAAGGTTTGGAATGAGTGAGCATCTTCTTCTTTGAGAGGAGAATTGAATTCTCAATTTTGTGGCTTCCGTATTTTTTTTCCAAAAGCTTGGAGGATCGAACTTCTATATGAGATTTGAAGTCTCATATCCATTATATAGGAGATGCAAATTGTTAATTAGTTTAAGAAAATCTCTTATTTGAGAGATACCAATTGATTTAATTGGCCTCAAAAATTGATCGGAGGATTTTATCCACCGTTGGATTTTTGATTCAGCGAATTTCTGTTTTACAGAATATATATTCTTGTTTTTAACAAGATTAGGAAAATATTTTCCCATATACAGAATTTAATTCTGCCAAACGGTGATTTTTAATCACCATTGAATTTTTAATCCAAGGGTTCAGAGTCTATTTTTCTCATTTGGAAAGATTAGGGAAATATTTTCCCATTGGATCTTTGATCCAACAACTCTCTGTTTAACAAAGAATATCTTTCTCTTTTAGAAAGATCAAGGGAAGTGTTTTCCTAAAAATAAAATTTAATTCTATCATTTGATGATTTTTTAATCACCATTGGATCTTTGATCCAACAGCTCTGTTTAACAAAGAATATCCCTAGTTTTTTTAGGGAAATATTCTCTATGTAGAATTTAATTCTACCCTTTTAATTTGGGCGTTGATGCTCATGTGCTATGCACATGGGCGCCGCCTATGAATTTAATTCTTACGGAATCATGCACTACGTGCTTTACACGTCGACGCTCACGTGAGCTTCATGTGAGGCGCCGCTATAGGATTTAATCCTATTAGAGGTCGGTGCTGGCGCTCACGTGAGAAGAAAGTGAGGCGCTGCCTTATTGTGTTAAAATTATATGAGGGAACAAACACATGTTCAGATAAAGACAAACCAAAATACAAAATAGTATACTATATAACTAAGCATGATTGTCCTGTACATATATATTCCTAGCATCCTATACAATACAGGCATCTAGGGCATACATATAGCAATTATAAGACGTTCACAACACATATACAACAACACATATGCAAGTAACGAATGCCATGACATTAGAATTCCGCGCACAATTAATAAACACATCAAATTTTCTAAAACTGAAAATCAAGTGCACTAAAATCAAAAAATTCCAACGTTTTAAGCCAATCCGGGAGTCAAAACGTACTCGAAACTCGCCCGAACGTTCGCGGGGTTGAAGTACCCAAAATTAACTATCGCTCGGGAGATATGTATGCCCTAGAGGCCTGTATTGTATAGGATACTAGGAATATGTATGTCCATGATAATCTTGCTCAGTTATATAGTATACTATTTTGGTTTGTCTTTATCTGAACATGTGTATTTGTTTTCTTGCTGCTTTGTATTGCTTATATATATTGATAAAGACTTGATACAGTAGTATACTATTTTGGTTTGTCTTTATCTTAATATGTGCATATATTTTACTTGTTATCACATATCGCTGATACGTGTTGATAAAACCCATAGGATTGGCTTAAAACGTTAGAATTTTTAGGATTTTAGTGGACTTGATTTTCAGTTTTAGAAAGTTTGATGTGTTTACTAATTGTGCGCGGAATTCTAATGTCGTGGCACTCGTTACTTGCGTATGTGTTGTTGTATATGTGGTGTGAACGTCTTCTAATCGCTATATGTATACCCTAGAGGCCTGTACTGTATAGGATGCTGGGAATATGTATGTACATGACAATCTTGCTCAGTTATATAGTATACTATTTTGGTTGACTACCAGCGTTATGATGACGATCATACTTGTGGGGGCTGGGTAGTCCACAAACATATCCTTAAATGTCCTAGTCGCAGGAGTATCGAGACTGGGCATAGATATTCCAGAGTAGACTTGTGTATACGTTTCCAGACACCGATGAGGGGCAGCGGTTGTCCCAAAGCCATTAATCAGTCATATTTATTGTCCATTTGTACGGTCATTTTCCCTATTATTATTAATTACTAAATCGTGTTATTTATAATTTAAGAATATGTGTGAGTTTATTTGTAAAAAGATTTTGTCATATGTTTCTTAACGTATAATTAATATAATTGGGGGTAAAATATGCATATCATATCTAAATAAAATATACATGTGATTCTTAACCATTATTATTAAGATGTGCATACCATATCCTATCATATACATTAAGTAATTTAATTAAAATTGGCTGGAATATTACCTCAAATAAGATAAATTCAACTAATGATTTGATTTGAGATATTGTATAGGTATTAAAATAAGAAATCAGTTCATGGTTACAAACATAAGTAGGAGATCCACATCAAATCGAGTTAGTAAACCAAATCTAGAAATTTTAGGAGCAAATTGAAGATTCTTGCAACTGCGGAGAGAAAAAAATATTTTCAAATTATATTCATCAGAAAAATCTCCTAAGATCATGAGAAGAAAGCACAAAAATACTGAGACGCAATTCCATCAAAAGGAGGCGGAACCACGGTCAATTAGTGGTCGTTCGATGTGCAATTTCAGGGGCATGATCATCTTTTCATCTATTTCGAGATGACGTCTAGGGTTTCAAGTTCCAGATCCTATATAAAGGACCGAGCAGCAATCTATCAATCTATCGACCTATCGAGCAATCTATTGATCTATAAATCGAGCAATCTAGGGTTTTTGGTTCTTTTAGTTTTTTTAGCAAATCAAAGTCTGTAATGCAAAATTTTCAATAAAAGATAGTTTTCTCTTTTAATTTTTTCTCATTAATTTCTGCATTTATTTTTCGCAATTTTCTTTTTCTTAAGGTTTCTTTATTCTTCTACCTTTCGCCGTTTTTCCTATTGAGCGAGTAAATTCTCGCTTGTTAGGGTTTGTAAGATAGGGTTCGCAAAATTCTCGCTTGTTAGGGTTTCTTCTTCTTATGTTTTAATTTTTATAAACTTTAGCAAATGGAGTTTTAAACTTCTTATTCGGACGTGCTACCAATTCATGTAACGACCCCAAAATTTATATACCTTCATATCATTCTTCTTTTTAAAAATACTGTATTTATTTGTTTTTGGGTATCCTCGTATATTTATTCTCTATTAAATATATTAGTTTATCACTCATTCTATTTTGCTTATTCTATAATTATTCAAATCCCAAAACCCAAACCAAAACAGTTCTATTTGATTTCTTTCTTTTTTTTCCTTAGCCCACTTTCTTTTCAAGCAACAACATATATTTAATTCTTGCTAAATATGTGCATGAATAACTTTGTAGTATATAGGTTAAGTGCTTACATTGTTATTCCATAAGTCACATGTTCAAATCTCTATTCTGACAATTATTTTTATCTATTTTTAAATCCCTTTCATAACCAATAAATGACCTTTCATTTCATCTTCATTTCTTCATCCCACCTTAGCCATTTTCCTTTTGATCTATTCTTAAATAAAATAAAATATAAAAATAATCTCTTTTCTCTTGAGCTTGGAGAGGCACCGGTTCCATCAAGTTTTAGAGTCTCGATTGAGAATTTTATCGAAACGGTGAGCCGGTTGTTATACCGACTCATACAACCCGTAAGTTCCTTCATCTCTATCATTTTCCATCTCAAAACAACTTTTTAAAACAAATCGACAAAAAAGGAGTTATCTCCGATATAGTTTTCTTTTTAATTTTTGTAACGCTTGTGATAAGCAAATTAAATCAAACTAACATGCTACACTAATCTTAATCTTATTCACATCATTTAGTTTTTAGTTTAACCGAAATTTCATATGAAACAAACATATAACGAATTTTTCATTAAAATACCATGAACTTTAGTGTAACCTCTTTTCGATATCTAGTATACCCAAACCCTAGAACCTACACGGGGTAATGACCCGCCCCACACGCACACTATGGTTTCATAGCACGGTATTCTAAGGATATGGGTAATTCAAAGTAAAAGCTTTTCATTAAAATACTACACCTTTTCAAAACGGGTTTCTTTTAAATTGGTATTTTAAACTCCTTAGCAATTAAGCCTCTACAACCCTTGTCAGGGGACCCGCTAATGAATGGTGCGGATTATTGCACATCCTTGGAACAGTAGAGCAAGATACAGAACTCCTCATGGAGTATTCGATCTCGAAAGGAAATAAAAATACGGTTTTTTAAGAAACGCGGCTTTTCTAAACAAAACTAATTTTTGTAAAAATTATATAAATATCATAAATGCGTATTTTCAATATAAACAAATTAAGAAACTATATTTTTAAAATGAAAGATTATAATTTTTAATAAAATACCACCAAGTTTCCAAAAGAGCTTGTTTTTATAAAAATACCATAAACTTTCAAAAAGCTAGGTTTTATCACGAAAACACCACAATAATTAAAATACATGTTCATGAAAACCCTAAATATTATAAATTACCCTCAAGATTTATTTTTAAACTATATTAAAGTATTTTTCATTAAATCTCCTCGAGATATGCAAACAGTATTTTAAGGACTCTAAATTAAATAGGTTTAAGCGGGATCAATTCTCTTGAGCCCCAGGGAGCCGGACAAAGTGAGGGCTTGCCTATTCAGGTTAGACAACTTAACGGAGTTATCAATGGTAATTGTCTTGGAAAAAGACATAAATCCTGCCGTCCATGTACAGCAGCTGTCGATTTCTTCCGAACATAAGATTTTTAACAGTTTAAATTAATTCATATAAAAATGACCTGAACTCGAATCCAAACTCGAATCTAAACTCGAACTCGAACTCGAATAGAAATTCGAACTCTAACCCAACTCGAATCCAGTCTCCTCGAACTAACTTGACTCGAACAAAGATTGCAATTGCCATGACTCGCATTTCACTCGATTTCATTCTGCTCCTTTTGCAATCTATGGTTTCGAACAAGACATGTCATAATCAACCAATCAATTTAATTAAAATTTATTAGTTATAATCTATTATAATCGGGGTGTTTGGGTAGTTTGAGTATAAATCCAACGGAATCTCATGAGTCACATTAATACAAAATCATGTTGCTGTGGTACAAGAATGAAACGGTACAAAAATAATGTTGCCGTGATACCGGGCTGAAACGGTACAAATCATGTTACTGCGGTATCGGGCTGAAACGGTACAAATCACGAATGAGGGCCCATGTTTCTAAGCCCCCGGATGATAGCCTGTTGGGTTTGGAATACTTCAATAATAATTGAAGTACCGCTATTTTGGGCCTGTGATTTCTTGCCCCTGGACGATAGCCTTAGGTTCGAGAACAGTCTTGAGATTGGTTGACATTCACACTTAAACTTACGTTAATTAGATTATCTTGTAGAGACCTATTAAGACACATACCTCATGTTCACTCACACACAATTATTACCTGTTATGCAATATATGCCATATTCTATTTCATTCTGTACTTGTTATGCATTCATATATCTTTCTCATCCTTTCTGGGGACTTACCGAGTGCTAGTTGGCTGTCGTTCATTACACCCATTTCTCTGTTTCTTGGAATGTTCGTCAGGTGGTCTAGGGACTAAGGAAGTGGAACATGAGTACAACCAGTTCACAGCACAGGCCGATCTCTAGTTTCTTTCAGTTTTTATCTTAGCAAGCTACATGTTTAGGCTTTTATGTTTATGTTTCTTATTTCAGATATCTTGTATCAATTATACCCTTGTAAAGTTAGGGATGTAATTATATAAAGTGGTTGGATTTTATTTTCAATTGTCTATTCTTGTCATTAATATACTGCTTACATTACGCTTAGCGTATTTGTTTTGAAAAATGACCTTCTTAAAACAAATATGTCGCGGTCTTGTCACGTGTCGTTGCTTGCTCTTTCGGGAAGCGGAGCGTGATAGGTTTTGTTGGTGGCCCATACAGGTCAGTTCTGCATGAAGTCGTAAGCAATATGATACAAGAAAAATTAAATCCGACAATTCTTACATTCCTTCCCCTTTCATTTCCTTTGAATTTATCATAATCCCTCTTTTCTATCCAAGGTGATGGCTTCCTTCGACCCGACCAATATCAACAGCGAGACGCCGCCGCCACCTACTGCTGCAACTCCCATCACTGAAAGCTCGATTTTGCAGGAGCAGACTGCTCTCCTTCAACAGAGTTTCACCCGCCCTGACGCAAAATCACCGGGAGTGAAACAATTTCGAGCATTACACCCAAAAAACTTCTCAAGGAAAGGGAAACAGCTTGAAGCCGAGGAATGGGCTCAAAGTATAGAAGATACCTAGCAGAAGCCCAAGTTCCAGAAGCGGCGTAAGTCAGAATAGCAAAACTCCAACTCACTGACAATGCCAGAGTCTGGTGAAAAGCCGAAGAGAGTCGGATTACCCAGCCTATCGAGTGGAAAACATTTCATGAACTTTTTGATGCCAAGTACTTTCCTGAGACTGCTCGTTTTGAGATGGAGCAATGATTTGTCCACCTACAATAAGGATCCATGTGGGACAAGTCGGTAGATGAATACGATGCCGATTTCACTATACTTGGCAGATTCGTTGGCCATCTGATTCCTATCGCCGAGATCCGCGCCATACGTTTTCAGCAAGGTCTAGACCTTCATATCCAAGCAGCACTAACAATGGGGGATTATCCGACTCATGAACTTGCTTTGAAGGCATCTCGTCGCTATGAGGCTGTTGTCAAAAAGATGGGATGACCTCAGTCGACCGGAAAGAAACGTCCAATTAACCAGATTACTGGAAGAGCCTCCATAAGGCCAGAATCTACAATGCCACCCAGGAGGCCAAAAGGATCGCTTTCTAACACTAGATCAAAAGTTTGCAATTACTGCAAGAAGTCAGGGTACCTGGCAAAGCATTGTAGACGAGCTAACGGTCTTTGTCTGATCTGTGGATCGCATATGCATACTATGGAAGCTTGCCCATAGTACAGAACAAGCATAGCCCCAACACCAAGACCAGCTATACAAGCTCCCGCTCCCCGTTTATTTCTTCCTGCACCAACTCGGCATAGACAACCCTTACCTCCTCAGCAACAAGTGTACCATTAGGCATAAAGGATAGTGCCGAGACACCAGGCTTTCACTATGTCAGCCGTAGAGGCCGAAACCATGGATAAGTAATCACTAGTAAAATTTCTTTCTATCTTTTTCAGCTATTTCAGATTCTTTCATTCTTTTGTCCTTTCTTTCCTCGTGCAACTACAGTACGATTTTAGTAGTCCCTGCCTCCATCTATAAGGCTGTTTCAACCTACCCTTGCTCTGTCATAATATCCTCCTTGTGTAAATTTCGAGGACGAAATTTTCTAAGGAGGGTAGGATGCAACAATCCCAAAATTCCTATACTTTCATATTATTCTTCTTTTTATAAAAATACTGTATTTATTTGTTTTTGGGTATCCTCGTATATTTATTCTCTATTAAATATATTAGTTTATCACTCCTTCTATTTTGCTTATTCTATAATTTTCAAATCCCAAAACCCAAGACAAAACAGTTCTATTTGATTTCTTTCTTTCTTTTCCTTAGCCCATTTTCTTTTCAAACAACAACATATATTTAATTCTTATTAAATATATATATGAACAACCTTGTAGCATAGTGGTTAAGTCCTTGTATTGTTATTCCATAAGCCACATGTTCTAATCTCTATTCTGGCAATTATTTTTATCTATTTTTAAATCCCTTTCATAAGCTACAAATGACCTTTCATTTCAACTTCTTTTTAACTTCCAACATAATTAGGATGGTTATAAATTATAAATAAGTAAAATTATTATGTAGAGTTTCAATTTTCTTTTAATACAAATATTTCACATCTCTTCTTCATCCAACCTTAACCATTTTCCTTTTAATCCATTCTTAAATAAAATAAAATATAAAAAAAAATCTCTTTTCTCTTGAGCTTGGAGAGGCACCGGTTCCATCAAGTTTCAAGTCTCGGTTGAGAATTTTATCAAAATGATGAGCCGGTTGTTATACCGACTCATACAACCCGTAAGTCCCTTCATCTCTATCCTTTTCCATCTCAAAACAACTTTTTAAAACAAACCGACAAAAGAGGAGTTATCTCCGATATAGTTTTCTTTTTAATATTTGTAATGCATGTGATAAGCAAATTAAATCAAACTAACATGCTACACTAATTTTAACTTTACTCATATCATTTAGTTTTTAGTTTAACCAAAATTTCCTATGAAACAAACATATAATGAATTTTTCATTAAAATACCATGAACTTTAGAGTAACCTCTTTTCGATATCTAGTATACCCAAATCCTAGAACCTTCACGGGGTAATGACCTACCCCACATGCACACTATGGTTTCATAGCACGATATTCTAAGCATATGGGTAATTCAAAGTAAAAGCTTTTCATTAAAATATCATACCTTTTCAAAACGTGTTTCTTTTAAATCGGTATTTTAAACTCCTTGGCAATTATGCCTCTACAACCCCCATTAGGGGGCTCACTAATGGATGGTGCAGATTATCGCACATTCTTAAGACAATAGAGCGAGATACAGAACTCCTCACGGAGTATTCGGTCTCGAAAGGAAAAAAAATACGGTTTTTAAGAAACGCGAATTTTCTAAACAAAACTAATTTTTGAAAAAATTATATAAAAATCATAAATCCGTATTTTCAATAAAAACAAATTAAGAAAATATATTTTTAAAATGAAAGATTAGCATTTTGAATAAAATACCACCAAGTTTCCAAAAGAGCTAGTTTTCATAAAAATACCATAAACTTTCAAAAATCTAGGTTTTACCACCAAAACACCATAACAATTAAAATACATGTTCATGAAAATCCTAACTATTATAAATCGCCCTCGAGATTTATTTTTAAACTATATTAAAGTATTTTTCATAAAAACCCCTCGAGATATGCAAACAATATTTTAAGGACTCTAGATTAATATAGGTTTAAGCAGGATCAATTCTCTTGAGCCCTAGGAAGCCGGAGAAAGTGAGTGCTTTCCTATTTGGGTTAGACAACTTAACGGAGTTATCAATGGCAATTGTCTTGGAAAAAGACACAAATCCTGCCGTCTATGTGCAGCAGTTGTCGATTTCTCCCGAACATAATATTTTTAACAGTTTAAATCAATTCATATAAAAATGACCTGAACTCGAATCCAAACTCGAATCTAAACTTGAACTCGAACTCGAACACAAAATCGAACTATAACCCAACTCGAATCTAAACTTGAACTTGAATCCAGTCTCCTCGAACTAACTTGACTCGAACAAAGATTGCAATTGTCATGACTCGCATTTCACTCGACTTCATTCTACACCTTTTACAATCTATGGTTTCAAACAAGACATGTCATAATCAACCAATCAATTTAATTAAAATTTAACAGTTATAATCTATTATAATCGGGGTGTTGGGGTAGTTTGAGTATAAATCCAACAGAATCTCATGAGTCCCATTAATACAAAATTATGTTACTGTGGTACCGGACTGAAACGGTACAAAAATCATGTTGCTGTGATACCGGGCTGAAACGATACAAATCATGTTACTGTGGTACCGGGCTGAAACGGTACAAATCATGTTACTGTGGTACCGGGATGAAACGGTAAAAATCACGAATGAGGGCCCGTGTTTCCAAGCCCTTGGATGATAGCCTGTTGGGTTTGGAATACTTCAATAACAATTGAAGTCCCGCTATTTTGGTCCCGTGATTTCTTGCCCATGGACAATAGCCTTAGGTTCGAGAATACTCTTGAGATTGGTTGACATTCATACTTAAACTTATATTAATTAGATTACCTTGTAAAGTCCTATTAAGATACATACCTCATATTCGCTCACACACAATTATTACCTGTTATGCTATATATGCCATATTCTATTTCATTCTGTACTTGTTATGCATCATATATCTTTCTCATCCTTTCTGGGGACTTACCGAGCGATAGTTCGCGGGCGTTCATTCCACACATTTCTATGTTTCTTGGAATATTTATCAGGTGGTCTAGGGACTAAGGAGGTGGAACAGGAGTACAACCAGCTCACAGCATAGGTCGATCTCTAGTTTCTTTCAGTTTTTATCTCAGTAAGCTATATGTTTAGGTTATTATGTTTACATTTCTTATTTTAGATATCTTGTATTAGTTTAACACTTGTAAAGTTAGGGATGTAATTATATAAAGTGGTTGGATTTTATTTTCAAATGTCTATTATTATCATTGTTATACTGCTTATATTACGCTTAGCGTATTTGTTTTGAGAAATGACCTTCTTAAAATAAATACATCGCGGGCTTGTCACATGTCGTTGCTTACTCTTTTGGGAAGCGGGGCGTGACAATTCATGGTAGTTACGATCTCGATTTGAGATTCGTTAATACTTGCTTTGTTGAGGGCTTGAGATAAATAGGGACAAGGGTCAGTAAAGAGAAACCTTAATCCCTCCAAGTACCCTAATCCACATTCATCGCTATTTCTCTAGTATTAAATAATTAAAAGATAAAAAGAATTATTTTTAAAACCCCATCATTTAACTACTAAATCCGAAAAACCCTACAAGCCCTTCTCTTATAAAATTTTCAAATCTCTTTAGTATAAAACGATAAAAATCCAACCTTTCCTTTATTAACTTGTCTGAAATAAGAACGATAGTTTACCATTTCCCTGTGGACGACCCGTACTCAGTATCGGCTAGCTATTGCGACAACGTTATTGATTGTGGTAACTAGGAAACACAAAGACTCAGTTTTTCACATCAATCAAATGGCGCCGTTGCCGGAAAAACAGTAGTATTATTTTTCTTGTTAGTCGGGTTTATTTCTAAAAAAAACTAGAAAAAAATAAAAATACAAATAGAAATAAAAACCGCATATTGTGTTTTTTTAACGATTCTTGTGCGAGTTTTGCTACAAATCTGGAGCACTTGGAGCGAACCAAAAGAGATTCAGAGATTGTCAAATAGGAGCAGAGAAGTATTGGAGTGTGGTGCAAAAATTTGAAGAAGAGATTCCCCCAGAAGGTGGCGGAACCACGGCCAATTGGTGTATTTGGCGGCTGAACCGCGGCCAACTAGTGGAGTTAGGCCCCCAAATTTTTCTGGTATTGTTTTATCTTCTTCTCCTCTCCTCTGAAGCTCCAGTAAACTGTTTTTACCTGCAGGATTCTTTGCAAACAGCGCCGCTAAAAAATTCTTTTTGCCTGTTTTAGATTTTGGTTTGTTTTGCATATTTAAAACGGACATTAAGGGGCAAAAAACCCAAATTCAGATTAGGCGGGGATTGCATCACCCTTCCAAGGTGCTACAAATCACAAATAAGTATACGCATCACCCTATATTAATAAAAAATATCTAGACCAAGCCTTTAATGACAATCGCGCTCAATTAGGACAAGCGAGGGTCGTGGGTAATGTATTGCTTATCCGCATTTTTCTTATGGTGTCTAAGATATGTGTAACTAAGAAAAGTAGTTTACTTAATTAGGCCCGCTATTTCGGTGATTCGTATAGCGGATACCTCCCACTTATCTGGTACTTACCTGGCTGCAAGATTGATAAGGAGGTGATAGAGGATTTATCCTACGTCTTGTCCTTTGGAAGTTTAGGAGCGATCTAGTGATTTGACCTAGGTGACCCTAGCTCTAGGGATTGTTTGTGCACGTTTGTAATTGGTTGAGTCGAGTTCCTCTTTCCAAGCAAAACAATTTCAAAAAATCCAAAAAGGAAAAAAGGCTTAAAAAATTATTACCATTTCACCCTCTTTTCTTTTTATTCTCTTATGATGGGTAACCCAAATCGACCAACTTTTAGCGAGCTTTGCTACAAACAACCAGATATTTCTTTATATCGTTATTGTTTTGGTAGAACTTCTGACCCCATCATTTCTTTAAGAGATAGGATAGAACACTCTAGAAATAACAGTTGGACACCTCACTAAAGTTCCTATCAACCGTATCAAAATTCAACACCTTCTTATGTTGATAATTCTTTTAAGGCTAACGAGGCAATTCCTAAACCCATGTCTATTGCTGAACATATTGCAAAAGCCTGTAGCCAAAATTTCATACCTTTCACTGCTCCAAAAACCTTAGGACAACAATTATAATTATTTCCATATGAAAATGTTGATACTCTTTTTTAGGCGAATATGGCAAATTTTACACCCATGACCATTGCTGAGCAAATTGCAAAAGGCAGTCACCAACAATTCAACCAATTTCAATCTTCTTCATATCACAATATTGATCCTAATCCTATTTATGAAAATTGGATACACCCTTATAACTCTTATCAACAGTGCCAAACTTTCACACCCTCTCATGTTGATACTTCTCTTGAGGCTAATGTGACAATTCGTAAACCCATTTCTATTGCGGAACACATTGAACTCACTCGTAACCAACAATTAAACACATTCCAGCCATACTCAACATTTGCACCTTATCTAGACAATGCTTCTGAACATCAATTAGGAAGTTTCACAGTTCAAAGAGAATCCTTCATTGAAACTTCTTCACAAACCATGTCTAGTCCTGAAGTAGAGTTGGAATTAAGTAGTGAGAAAGAACCAGGGATCCCTCCAAGTCAAACCAAAACCAATTCTTTTGATCTCAACACCTTCCATCCTGAAATCCAACTGAATGTATTTGATGATCAACCGCTTAATAATCTAATTGATAAGGTGTCCGAGAATAACATGTTCGACTTTTCCAATCATGAGTGTGAAAGAAAGCCTTACACCATTTCAAACCAAACTGATCCTTATTCGACTAGACTTGAAATTTTAAACCTTCCAATTCCATAAAGTAAACCTTGTGATTTATCGATTGAAGATAATATAATTGACGAATTTTTAAAGAACTATTCGTTTGGTTTGACTGACAGTGTTAGTGAGATATGTGTTGAGAATATCTTTGAAGATGAACTCGCTATGTTGGATCAGTTGGATTCCCCAGCCCATCATATCCCTTCCATTGAATGTGAACATCTTCCTGTACCATTAACCGATCCTATTCTTACCACCAACTTATCAGATATGCAAAACGATATTCAGCCTTCATCTCTCACATCTGGATCAACAATGCTCGACACCCAAATTCATCTACCCATTTCATTACACACTTTCTTTGGTTTTTCTCATCTTCTTTCAATTCCACCGAGATTTGATGAACCATACTCTGATATTTCGAGTTCTATGATTCTTGAAAAAGCACTTGATTTAGACTCTTTTAAAAATGAGGGAGACGATCTTTTCGAGTCTCCTACCTCCATAATTTCTGACGAATCAAGTGCTTTGAATTCTGGTGCGCAACACATTGACCTTGAAACTTTCAACCATCCTGGTGAATCTGCCTATTCCACTAATATAGATATCGATTCCTTTCTTTCCGATGAGATTATCATTAGGAATATCGACGAAAATTTCGAAGGTATTTTCGCTGAAGAACTCGCGTTCTTTGAAGACTTGGATGCTGTGATGAATTAACCTCCACCGAAAATTTGTGCGCCTCCCTTTGAGGCCGAAGAAGTTTAACTGCCACCCCTTCTTTTAATCACATACGAGAATGCGAGTATTCCACCCATTCCTTATCTTTCACATTCTCGTTTTCATTCACACTCACTTTTTCATCTCCACCAACTGAGACGTAAAACCTTTCGATTACACCTCTTATCTTCCCCCTACATCATCTCTTATCGTTACTTTCATTTTTGTTTCTTCTACTCGAGACATGATACAACCTCCATTCTTATACAGTCTCGAGTCTTCTTCACATCTATCTGTTACACTATCTTTCACCAACCATGATATTACCTTGATAAAATATTTGAATGGTTGGTTTTAATTTTTTTGTCTTTGTAAAACTTTGTGTAGACCGATAATATTCCCCCCTATGTTGAATTTCAATGTTTAATAATGAAAATACTGTTTTACTCAAGTTTGGGGGGAAAAAAGAAAAATATTTTTAAAATGGCTCTTGAAAGAAAGGGACTTTTTGCCCGATTGTTAGTCAATGACAAGTTTAGGGGAGGATTTTACTGTCATTCACTCTTAACTCATTCTTTATACCATCTTGTTGAATTGTTCCTCCTAGTCTTCAGGTTTTTGAGCTCGAACAACAACATCAGTGAGGACATTGCTGCAAACAGATTTGGGGGGAGGTTTGTATTTATTCACGTATCATTTTGCACTAAGAAAAGAGAGAAGATTTTGAAAATAAAAGTTAGAAAGTGAAAAATACATATGAAAGAGTAGAAGAGACTTAAGAAATGCAAGAAAATTAGATGTTTTAGAACGATACTAGTAATATGTGGTCATGAGCTGTTGTCCCAAGAATTAGTAAGATGAAGAAATTACTAGTCTGCGGATAGAAATAAGTATGAAAAATAGTCCCTATTCTTGAGTCCAAACTTCTGAATGTTGATACCCTGCTATACGCACTTACACACATCTTGAAACTTGGAATAGTAGAGGATACCTTGAAATACTCTTGACCTTAGCATGAAAAAAATATCATCAACAAAATATAAATGGCACATAAAATAAAATTTAAAAGAAAAATGAACACTGGTTTTGTAATTGGTTAAGGCAGCATAAAAAAATACAGTGAGGGCGTCTTATCACCCAGTGCCTTAGACTAACTGGTTTGTGGGTCACTGCTAAGTCTTAAGTGTTGCAAGACTAGGATATTTCTAAGTACGCCTTAATAAGTGAGCACATTCAGTAATCGGTTGGTTAGTGCCTTAAGAAGTATTAACGGTCGCATGAAAATTGTGTGAGAAAATTCATCTAAAACATCATCGACTAAAAAGTACTAAGGAATATGGACAAAGGGTATGATAGATTGAATTGAATTCTCCAAGTGTAAGGATGAATTTTACACACACATAGGGGTATATGATCGATGTTCGGAGGAGAGGTAGGGAGGAAGAATAAAGACGATGTTTTATTGAGGAAGGATGTGATTTCCGACATCTTTTCAAGACCGTTAAGACAGGGCTCATGACAACTAAAAAACTAGTATAGTTTGAAACTCTTATTTTCAAGTTTTTTTCTTTTAAATGTTCTTATCTTTGCATGTAATTTTTGTTTTCTTTCTTTTATTTTCTAAATTTTGGGATTTTGTAGGTGTAATCCGTTGAAAACCCCCAAGAGACAATACTCCTCCTCCTAGGGACATCTAGAGGTTTAAAAGCTTATTGCATGAGCTGAGTGCAATCGTGTTGCTTACGAAAGTGTACTAGGTTTTTCTTTTTCTTTTAAAAATAAAACAGTTTGCTCGGGACGATCAAAAGATAAATTTGGGGGTATTTGATCAATCATATTTATTTCACATTTGTACGGTCATTTTCCCTATTATTATTAATTACTAAATGGTGTTATTGTTGGAGATGGTGTCCTCAGAGTCAATTATTGGATCACAGGCATGTGATTGCAATGATTGAGGGAGGACCTATCCCGGTAGGACAGTCTTACTCAAGATGATAGTATGCTATCTGGTTTATCTTTATCATCGTGTACTGCTTTAGGTGACCTGACAGGTTACTATTGTACGTTGATAGAGCCCCTAGGATTCTTGCTTGACTGCCAGCAGTATGAGGGCGATCATATACGTGGGAGCTGGTGGTCTATAAGCACATCCTTAAATGGTCCCTAGTCGTGGGAGTTTCGAGACAGGGCATCGATACTCCAGAGTAGACTAGTGTATACATTCGAGACCCCGACGAGGGGCGGTGGCCGGTATCACAAGCCACTGGTGTCAGTTGGTTCACCTAAGATGTATACAGGTGCTCATTGGGTTATGAGTACACCGGACAGGACTCGCCGGGAACATGCTAGTTGGTCTTATACCTGACGTCAGATAGCAGTTCCCTGGTGACATGTGTACAGGTTAGTTCATCGACCTGAGGATCGTCATTTGTCTCGTGTGATTTCCCACTGTACTTTGATTACTACCCTACCACGCTCAAAGGAGACGTGCAAACAGGTTTTAGTTGGGTACAGTCCCGAGCCACATGGAGGCAGTGAGCGGATCTTCGGGGGCTCGTCTCTCCCGGTATTGGGGGTGAGGTCGCGCTGTGTCTAGGAGAGCCAGAACATGAAAAGTCCTTGGCCAAGGCAGGAGATTTACTGGTAGGTATTCCAGTAGTATCTCAGGGTGTTCTGGGCTAATCTCTGACACGACTTGTACCGCTTTTGGGGGTCTGACTTTTACCAACCCCCTAGGCCCGCCATGCGATACTCATAGACAAATGGACCGGACTGTACGGATATTGTCACTAACAGGCTTAGTAGGGTGTCAGGATGAGTTCGCTCATCGACGTCCCTTTCGGTCAATAGCTGGTGGCCCGTCACGTATGGCTAATACCTCTGACGTGCTAGTGGTTAAATCCATAGCCATAGTATTGACGAGTCTTTAGAGTCCTCCACATTCAGTTGCTCAAGTTTTCGGGCGAAACGCTGTAGAGGTCGTATGGAGATATGGAAGGGTTCGATCAGATACGTGCGGTATTGCACGGATCAGGATCGAACGGTTAATACTAGCCGGCTTTGGTTTAAGCCGGATCCTAGTATTGTACAGTGTAGATTTTGTCTCATTGCATTTGTATTCGGTTGGAATACAGATGCGGGTGTGTATACACAGTATCGGGGTTTTCCTGTAATTTATTACGGGACCAGTTTTCTGGAGTTGCCAGTTTGCTTTCCGTTTCGGCCATATTTCTTTGTATCTTCCATTGGCCGAAGATTGGTGGAGGAGGGCTTATTTGCATTTGTACAAATAAGCAATTTGGAAGGGGGTCTTTGCATATTATTGTATCATGATACTTGCACCATCATTGCTTGACTTTCTTTAGTCATCATGTTTTGACTTGTAATTTCATGATGGTTGTGGTGGAGTGAGGTTCTCCTTTTGTGATCATTGTTTATCATTGTAACCTTCTCTCTCTTTCTTGCATGATGGGGGCTTATTCTTTTTGATTGCTACATACTCTCTCTCCCTACCTTAGATGGCCGGCCAAGCATGGTAAGGGGCTGCCCAAATTTTTGGTAGGGAATTTTTGTTCTCTTGATGTTTGAAAAATCCCCAAGTTCACCAAAAATTCCATAGTTCAATTCCTCCACTCAAATGGCAACTATCTCAACCCCAAATGAGACACAAGTTCCACACTACATTCTACAGCAAATCTTGGGCATGTCGACTCGCCAACTTCGTGCCCAAGTTGCCTCGGTATAGAGGTGGGAGCCCGTAAAAGAAGCCGGCGACGTGGTGCCCTTCCGGCGAGGAGGTGGAGACCGGACATTCCGCGGGAGATCGGGACGACGGCGAGAAGACCAGAGGACACGGATCGCTCGGTATATCTCTCTTCCCCATCTTGTAGTTAGCTAGGACTAGTTTAATGGCACGATCCGGGTTTATACTGCGCGGTGGTGCCGGTTTGAAAATTTAAAGTTAAGCATCGCTTCTGCATTCCGGCGTCGGATTGACGGCCGGGGCGCCGCCGTGCACTTACAGTGGTATCAGAGCCTCACCATTAACATAGTCTAGCTTTGTCTAATGTGTTTACATTTCCGATCGAACAAAAAAAAATCCAAAATCCGCGTTTTCTTTGCATCAGTTTTCTGTCGATTTTTTTCTGGCTCGAAAAATTTTTCAGGGTGTCTCAGAATGATATGCAGGGAATTTTAAGAGTTCTGTGAAAATTTGGGCTCGTGAACAGTCCAAACCACCGCGGAACCGCGGCCAAACCCATGCTTGGGTCGCGGTTCCGCCGCGGCTTGAACTGTTCAGTCCCCCAAAATTTTACAAAATGCTCCTGAGTGGAAAATAGGTTTTTTGGAATATTAATTTTGGGCCCATAATTTCTTGATGTGCTACAGTAGTACTTGGGGCCTACTTGTTAAAATTTGATCGATCGGAAAATTTTAAACACATTAGTTCACAGTATTTACATTATATCTGCGACCGTGAATGTCACTTGATCAGTAAATCCTGTCTAACTGCTATAGCCCGGTTAGACGGATTTGCGAACGTGACCTTCACATTGATGTTCTGTGATTATGCTGTGATGTTGCGGATTGGTCGTGGGGGATAGCTTGGATGCAATGCTAGTACAGTTTTTTGTTGTATTATGTACATTTGATATTGCGGGGCGAGCGTCCGACATGTGGACTGCCGTCATGCCTGTTTATATTATTATTTTGGGGCACGACCAGGTTGCGGTCGATGTACCCGTTGTATGTATATTTTACTTTCTGTACTAGGATTACCCCAAGGTGGGGTGCACGTATAGCCGGGTTCTAGAGGGCAACGGGCCCGCATCTCATGGCATTGAGATGGAGGGGGCTTCACTCTAGAATTGGCAGGCTATTCGCCGCACTCGTAGGGGGTACAGGTTGACCCAGGAGGGGTGCCCAAGTTACCGGATTCCGTGAAGTGCTGGGTGGTCCATTCACGTTGCTGAAGGGGGCTGCCTCGCTTCAGGTTTTGGCGGGTAACTTGCCGCGCCCGTAGGGGTCTAGGATTTCATTGCACAGGCTATCCACACGACCAGGGGAACGTCGGGTTTCAGTAGTGGCTCTGTGAAACCCGGGGATCCCAGATATCTGTATTGTTCTGTGATGCTGTACATTTCTGTGATGTTGCATTTTTTATCACGCCTTGAGCGAAAATTATATATTGATATATATTAGTAGATGTTGTATATGTTTTGCATCCGCGCTAGTCCAGTCCCCGCTCTGTCGTTAGTTAGATAACCTAACGGGTAATGATGAGACCTAGTGGCGAATGCGGATGGCATATACGTACATCAGTATATTTTCGTTCTTTGTGGTGTGATCAATTGATGGAACTGCGTTGATTCGGATCAATGCAAGTTAAAAACAAACCTACTTTGATGTTGTTGGAACACTTTTCAAAAAGCTGTTATTGCAAGGACGTTCTCTTTTGTTTTGCATCGTGGTATTCAGTTAGAATATCCTGCTCCTCAGTCGACGAGGCAAGGGCCGAGATCCCTTCACCGGGAGTGACCCCTTGGACAAAAAGTTTGCGTCAGGGCAATAACTTCACTATAGCCGATTACTTTTGCTTTGCACCGTGGTATTCAGTTGGAATATCCTGCACCTCATTCTACGGGGAAAGAGCCGAGATCCCTTCACCGGGAGTGACCTCTTTAGCAAAGATTTTCGTCACTATATTTTTAAAAGCTATCCGTTCCTTCAACGATATCAAGTTCATTACGTTAAAGGTTTTCGCCAGAAACCATTCGTAGCCCTCCATCATTTCAGTTAAATATTCGGTAGTATTCAAGCTATGTATTTTGACCTCATGCCAAGGCATAGTGTTTAGTAGCTGCCGGGTATTTATCTGTTGCATAGATAGATGTGTTGGTTTGGGACAGTCGTACTACTATTTTGGCCTACGTCAAGGGTATGTACGGGTGGGTTCAAATTAACCTGGACAATGATGGGTAGAACTTGACATATGGCTTATGATATTTTGACCTCATGCCAAGGTCATAAGAGCATGGGGCAAAAATCACATCGGGAGTTTCTAAAGAAACTGATACTTGCCAGATATGCGCATACCTTCTGGAGTGTGATGATGTAAGCGGATTCCGTCACGTTATCATGCGATGATAGTTGGATCCCGATTCCCACTGATGAGTTAGTTTACTCCTCGGGTGACCCCGACTAATTCTTCTTTCAGGTTTGGAGGAGAATTTGAGGTGACAGTGGGAGGTTTCCAGATTAGATAAATTGGTAACCATTCTGATCTAGGTTAGAGTGCACGCTGAGTGTTTCTTTTCTATCTCTCTTTGGCAGCGACTATTGACCCGACCCTAAGACTATGACTCAGTGACCAAGTTGACCGAACCTTCTTAACACTGGCTTTTGGATTGTCAGAGTTGCAAACCTCATTGCCACTCCTACTTTTACCCTTTTCTCCAGGACACCCCGTATTACTACGAACATCCACTTCCATTGGACAAAACCATCGTATGGTTATATAAGAACTCGAAGGAATTTATTCGAGGATGGTTTCAGGTTCTGGAGGAAACGGATAGGACTATTCAGTTGTCTTTTCCTTTTACCTTCTCTCAGGTTGCGAGTGCTCCTTGGTTTAGGAGTAGTACACCTGTTACGCAAATTGGATAGTCTTCTTCCAAACCATAGGCAGGTGCCGACCGGTAGGGAATGAAGAAAACCAATTAGCCTAACGATGGTGTACAGAAGGTATTAAGTTAAGACAAAACATGGGATTAGTAAGAGGGCAAAGTAAATTGCGACTGCTATTCACGACTAAACCAAGTATTTCTTCGCCAATCCTAAATCACCTTTGTATTTCTCCAGAACACTCCGTATCACTACGAAGATCCACACTTTATGGGATATTCCATCGTATGGTTATATACGAACTCGAAAGGAACTTGTTCCAGTTCGGGGATGGATTCTGGTTCAGGAGAAATAGGAATAAGGTTTATTCGGTTGTCTTTTATTTTCACCTTCTCTCGCATTGCGAGTGCTCCTAGGATTAGGACAGTATACCCATTATGCTTATTGGATAGTCTTCTTCCAAACCATAGGGTGGTGCCGAACGGTAGGGAAGGAAGAAAACCATTTGGCCTAAAGAGGTGTACAGAAGGTAATGACTAAAGACATAAAAAGGGATTTGGAAAGATGTCAAAGAATTACACGGTTATAGTTGTGAATCTGGACAATGGAAGAGGCATTACTAGGAATACCGGATACCCCATCGAAACATTTCAATGTTTCAGTTTCACTGTGTACTGTTAAAGGAAAACTGATTTCCCGATTAGATACTTACTCCAGGGTATGTATTTACCATGTATGAGTCTCACATCTGTATGGTTTTACAGATGATGAGTGGGAGTAGGTTATTGGGAATTAGGTGATCATCCTCATTATATCGGGATTCGTTGTAATCGGTGATATTTGAGGAAGTCACCTGGGCTGTTTGCCGGTCGGCAAATATTTGGTTTTGAATATCCGCTGTTATGCACCAATTTCAAATTGATATATCTGTACGTCTATTTTTATAGAGTGAGATATATCTTTTTGAAATTATGTCGATGACATTTACCTATATCAGTGGATGGTTAGGTAAGGAGCATTAAACAGCGGTGTAATTCTTCTTAACCATAAGTACAGTTTTCAACCTACGACACACAGTGAATGAGTTATCAGACTCAAGGGACTTATACAGAGTATTGTATGTTGTCCAGGGTCCATCAGGACAGAGGGGTTGGTCCTCGTACTATATTCGGTTTACTTATGACTTCTCTAGTTTTTAGATAGGTGTTTCGTGGAAACACAGGGTCCGAATTTTGAGAAGTTATAGGTATTTGAATAAAGTAGAGAACCAGGTGTTGCAAGTATCGGGATTCTTCAAGTTGATCGAAGATGTAGATACTTGTGTATGGTATTCAGTTGATAGTGATGATTAAGAGAACTTGCTTCTCTTTCAGGTTACTCATAATTGAAAGCATTCCTAAGTTGAGTAACGCTGATCGGCCTCTTTCCATTTAGTTAACATGCACTGGAGACAGCTGCATGATTTGAATCTGGTTCAATTAAATCAGTGCCTCTGGTTCTATATTGGATATAGAACAGTTCGTATCTTAACATTGTTAAGGTACGGGGAGTTGTCCGGATTATGCTTAAAACCAGACTCTGTATAACTCAACGCACGTTTCTGTAATGGCCGTTTGTGGGTTGACCCAGGCTATGACGAGGGTTGACTTTCTACCATCTGGAAGATCAATAGTGATATTGTTCTAGACTCGCCACAGTTTTATTAAAAATGGATTTTTTCAGAAAACAGTAGTGGGAGTATGGTAGAACTGGAAGTGATTCCAGAACCACAAACGATTACTGAAGATTTCATAGGAACCTTAAGATTCAATCTGGATTGACATTCCATTGGCCACTCCGCAGATAAGGTGGGTAACTTCAGGCACCCGAGAGGTACTCCGGTAGCCTCAAGGACGGTGACAGGGAAGTTCTTGTTTACCCAGACTTGTCATTGCTGTTGTTCCAGGCTGCGAGACCCGGCAGGAGGATGAGTATAGCGTCGTTCTAAACTGGCTTTAGAAGTGTACGTCTATATGACTCTGCCAGAGGGTTGTCGTAGTCAGTGGGAGCAGCGGAAGCATTGGTGGACAGGTGGCTTATGTCTATTTATAGACTAAAGCAGATGTAGCGGAGATAGATCATCAATTTCTGATGTGACAGTCATAGATTTGACTTCATCAGAATAGGGGATGGATCTGTTGAGAAGGTAGTAGGGTGTGATGTCATGGTATTTGGATGACTTACACAGAATAGGAAAAGAAACTCCTATACTACGATCGGTTATACTTTGGTCGTCACACAGTGGTTTCTCCACATGGGACTTGGACATTATATCAGACATACTGGTTACTGGATCTATGGTTTTAGATCTAGATTTGGGTAGTTTCTCAATCTGGGTACTTTGACAGCATTCTAAGAGTATTTAGAATGGATGACTCCTGGCACGGTAGTGTACCTGCAGGTGATGGAGTCACCCTGTCTAAAGGTGTCTTACAGACTAAAGGGGAGAGGGATGTGCATGATTGGCAGATCACTTGCTTAGGCAATTGAGTCAATCATGAGATGTCAAGTACCACACCAGATGTTGTTCTTGCACTAGATGCAATAAGTTGACATTGATCCTATCCTAGAGAAACAGTTGGAAGCAGTTTTAGAATATAAGTGGATGTTCTAGGGATATGATAACGACAGCCTCATTCGGGAGACAGTTATCATTCCAGGCTTCCAAGGTGACCTGGACGACAAGGAGGTTGTCAGAGTTATAGTTTTTCCTTCTGACGAGGGGCAGTATTTTGGACAGGTGGTCCAAGGCAATACTGAGGGAGGCATGACACAGGATACTGATTAAGTTCCGTTGACGATACAGTCTAAGAAGTTTGGATTTGAAGTTCATTTATGAGCTAGGTCCCATCAGACATCCAGACACATTCTAAGACAGGTATTGCTCATTTCGGGAGATGGCTTTCTCCGCGAACTTGAGATATAGAGAGACATAGAAAGAAACATCAAGGCGGATCCACTCACTGAGGCTATTCCTCGAACGCAATAGTTTCGCAAGCGAGCTTTGTGAGACTGCCTAGTAGAGGAGTTGGGTGTTCGGTATTACACGGGCTGATGCGACATCGCAATAATTAGCCTTGAGTGCAAGTGGGAGATTGTTGGAGATGGTGCCCTCATAGTCAATTATTGGATTACAGGCACGTGATTGCAATGATTGAGGGAGGACCTATCCCGGTAGGACAGTCTTACTCAAGATGATAGTATGCTATCTAGTTTATCTTTATCATCGTGTACTGCTTTAGGTGACCTGACAGGTCACTATTGCACGTTGATAGAGCCCCTAGGATTCTTTCTTGACTGCCAGCAGTATGAGGGCGATCATATATGTGGGAGCTGGTGGTCTATAAGCACATCCTTAAATGGTCCCTAGTCATGGGAGTTTCGAGACAGGGCATCGATACTCCAGAGTAGACTAGTGTATACATTCGAGACCCCGACGAGGGGCGGTGGCCGGTCTCACAAGCCACTGGTGTCAGTTGGTTCACCTAAGATGTATACAGGTGCTCATTGGGTTATGAGTACACCGGACAGGACTCACCGGGAACATACTAGTTGGTCTTATACTTGACGTCAGATAGCAGTTCCCTGGTGACATATGTACAGGTTAGTTCATCGACCTGAGGATCGTCATTTGTCTCGTGTAAGTTCCCACTGTACTTTGATTACTACTCTACCACGCTCAAAGGAGACGTGCAAACAGGTTTTAGTTGGGTAAAGTCCCGAGCCACATGGAGGCAATGAGCGGATCTTGGGGGGTTCGTCTCTCCCGGTATTGAGGGTGAGGTCACGCTGTGTCTAGGAGAGCCAGAACATGAAAAGTCCTTGGCCAAGGCAGGAGATTTACTGGTAGGTATTCCAGTAGTATCTCAGGGTGTTCTGGGCTGATCTTTGACACGACTTGTACCGCTTTTGGGGGTCTGACTTTTACCAACCCCCTAGGCCCGCCATGCGATGCTCATAGACGAACGGACCAGACTGTACAGATATTGTCACTGACAGGCTCAGTAGGGTGTCAGGATGAGTTCGCTTATTGACGTCCCTTTCGGTCAATAGCTGGTGGCCCGTCACGTATGGCTAATACCTCTGACGTGCTAGTGGTTAAATCCACAGCTATAGTATTGACGAGTCTTTAGAGTCCCCCACATTCAGTTGCTCAAGTTTTCGGGCGAAACGCTGTAGAGGCCGTATGGAGATATGGCAGGGTTCGATCAGATACGTGCGGTATTGAACGGATCAGGATCGAACGGTTAATACTAGCCGGCTTTGGTTTAAGCCGGATCCTAGTATTGTACAGTGTAGATTTTGTCTCATTGCATTTGTATTCGGTTGGAATACAGATGCGGGTGTGTATACACAGTATCGGGGTTTTCCTGTAATTTATTACGGGACCAGTTTTCTGGAGTTGCCAGTTTGCTTTCCGTTTCGGCCATATTTCTTTGTATCTTCCATTGGCCGAAGATTGGTGGAGGAGGGCTTATTTGCATTTGTGCAAATAAGCAATTTGGAAGGGGGTCTTTGCATATTATTGTATCATGATACTTGCACCATCATTGCTTGACTTTCTTTAGTCATCATGTTTTGACTTGTAATTTCATGATGGTTGTGGTGGAGTGAGGTTCTCCTTTTGTGATCATTGTTTATCATTGTAATCTTCTCTTTCTTTCTTGCATGATGGGGGCTTATTCTTTTTGATTGCTACATACTCTCTCTCCCTACCTTAGATGGCCGGCCAAGCATGGTAAGGGACTGCCCAAATTTTTGGTAGGGAATTTTTGTTCTCTTGATGTTTGAAAAATCCCCAAGTTCACCAAAAATTCCATAGTTCAATTCCTCCACTCAAATGGAAACTATCTCAACCCCAAATGAGACACAAGTTCCATACTACATTCTACAGCAAATCTTGGGCACGTCGACTCGCCAACTTCGTGCCCGAGTTGCCTCGGTATAGAGGTGGGAGCCCGTAAAAGAAGCCGGCAACGTGGTGCCCTTCCGGCGAGGAGGTGGAGACCGGACATTCCGCGGGAGATCGGGACGACGGCGAGAAGACTGGAGGACACGGATCGCTCGGTATATCTCTCTTCCCCATCTTGTAGTTAGCTAGGACTAGTTTAATGGCACGATCGGGTTTATAGTGCGCGGTGGTGCCGGTTTGAAAATTTAAAATTAAGCATCGCTTCCGCATTCCGGCTCGGATTGACGACCGGGGCGCCGCCGTGCACTTACAGCTATTTATAATTTAAGAACATATGCGGGTTTATTTGTAAAAAGATTTTGTCATATGTTTCTTAACGTATAATTATTATAATTGGGGTTAATATATGCATATAATATTTAAATAAAATATCCATGTGATTCTTAACCATTATTATTAAGATATGCATACCATATCTTATCATATCCATTAAGTAATTTAATTATAATTGGTTGGAATATTATCTCAAATAAGATAAATGCCACTAATGATTTGATTTGAGATATTGTGTAGGTATTAAAATAACAAATCAGTTCAGGGCTACAATGAAAGCAGGAGATCCATATCAAATCGAGTTAGCAAACCAAATCTGCTAATTTTAGAAGCAAATTGAAGATTCTCGCAACAGCAGAGAGAAAAAAATATTTTCAAATTATATTCATCAGAAAAATCTCTTAAGATCACGAGAAGAACGCATAAAAATTCTGGAGACGTAATTCCATCAAAAGGCGGAAGAACCGCGGTGGAATGAGGCTTATGGCGGCGGAACCGCGGTCAATTAGTGGTCGTTCAATGTGCAATTTCAGGGGCATGATCTTATTTTCATATACTTAGAGATGACGTCTAGAGTTTCAAATTCCAGAGCCTATATAAAGGACTGAGCAGCAATCTATTAATCTATTGACCTATCGAGCAATCTATCGATCTATAAATCGAGCAATCTAGGGTTTTTGGTTCTTTTATCTTTTTAGCAAATCAAAGTCTGTAATGCAAAATTTTCAATAAAAGGTGGTTTTCTCTTTTAATTTTGTCTCATTACTTTCTGCATTTATTTTCCGCAATTTTATTTTTCTTAAGGTTTCTTTATTTTTCTACCTTTCGTCGTTTTTCCCAATAAGCGAGTAAATTCTTGCTTGTTAGGATTTGTATGATAGGGTAGTATAACGGATGAAAAAAAATCCCTTATCTTCTTCTTATGTTTTAATTTTTATAAATTTTAGCAAATGGAGTCTTAATCCTCTTATTCGGGTGTGCCACCAATTCATGATAGTTACGACCTCGATTTGAGATTCGTTAATACTTTCTTTGTTGAGGGCTTGAGATCAATAGGGATCAATGGAAGGACAAGGGTCAGTAGAGAGAAACCCTAATCCCTCCAAGTACCCTAATCCACATTCATCGCTATTTCTCTAGTGTTAAATAATTAAAATATAAAAAAAATTATTTTTAAAACTCCATCCTTTAACTACTAAATCTGAAAAACCTTCCAAGCCTTTCTCTTATAAAATTTTCAAATCTCTTTAGTATAAAACGATAAAAATCCAACCTTTCCTTTATTAACTCGTCTAAAACAAGAAAGATAGTTTACCATTTCCCTGTGGACGACCCGTACTCAGTATCGGCTAGCTATTGCGACACCGTTATTGATTGCGATAACTAGAAAACACAAAGACTCAATTTTTCACACCAATCAGCCATTGGTGTGTTCACCTAAGATTGTATACAGGTGCTCACTGGGGGTGAGTATACTGGGCGGACTCGCCAAGAACTTCTAGACGGTATTATACCTATAATCAGATAGTGATTCTCAGATGACATGAGTACAGGTTAGTCTTTAGACCTGAGATCTTCATTTGTCTCGTATGAGTTCCCATTGTACTTAGATCACTACCCTACCACGGCTCTACTGAGTTGTGCAAAATGGTTTTGGTTGGGTACAGTCCCGAGCCATATGGAGGCAGTGAGTGATTGTCAGGGATTCGTCTCTCTCGGTATTAGGAGTCGATATCGCACCGTGTCAGGTTGGCCAGAACCACAAGACCTTGGCCAAGGCCGATGTGATTTACTGATGGTTAGATCATTAGTTTCTCAGATCGATCCTGAGCCACATCGACACGACTTATCGGGTTATTACGGGTCTGACGTTCACCACCCCTTTGATCCGGTATGCGATACTCTTAGACAAAGAGACCGGAATGTACGGAGATTGTCACGGATAGACTCGGTAAGGGTTCAGATGAATTTACTCATCAGCCTTCTATTCAACAGGTACCTGGGTAGCCGTTACGTACAAATAGTGTTGCTGACGTGATTGTGGTTAAACCCACTGCTAGTATACTGTCTAGTCTTTAGAGTCCCACACAGAGGGTTTTCCTGATTCAGGCAAAACGATGTAGAGGCCGTATATTTATATATGCAGAGTTCCGATTAAATATGTGTACTAGTTGCGCGAAATTTAATCGGACGGTTTGTGAAACTAGAGAGCTTAGGATTAAGCCAGTTTATTAAATCATGTATTGATTTAATTCTAGTATCATGTTATTGGATTTATCTATCTCTTGGTATTCGCATTTTTTGTACGAATACGGGTATGTATATACGGTTTGTATTTTTGTATTTATATAAGAAAGGCTTCTAGAAGAAGAACACCTCATTTTGCATTTTCTATTTAATAGAAATTAGGAAATGAGGTGTATAGGTGAGGTGACATAAATATGGTGAGAGGTATGGCCTTGAATTATTTTAATTCATTTGGCTAAACTATTCAAGCATGGCTACTTATTTTTATTTGAAAAAAATGAAAATGGTTGATATATCTTTTTCAAGCCATTTTTCCTCTCATCCTCACCATTGTATTCTCTCTCCTCATCTCCTTCTTCTTCAAACCCTAATCCCTTTCATGTGTTGAGAATCATAGGGATTAGAGATAGATGAACACCATTAACAAACTCTACATCTCCTAAATGAGCTAGACTAGCAAACTAGTTTGTTTAGTTACTTCATTTTTAAAGTGCAAGCTTGAACCATATTCCTTCGAGTGGATCATCTAGGATCGAGAAGGCTTCCAAGTAAGTTTGATCTAGGACCTCAAGGAGTAAAAGAAGGAAGAGTTTAGAAGACCGAAGGACTCGATCTCATAGGTATAAATCTCTTATCATAGTAATTAAACTCCTTGTAGTTTCTAGTTTAAGATTATGGTTTGATCCTTAGGGTTTTGTTGATTATGCTTTCTCAAAATTTGATTTTTTTTGCATTTCGCCTCTCTACTTTCATTGTAGAGTGGGCACAATTAACTAACAACGGGAATCCGCAGCAAAATCTTTATAAAAGATATCAAAGTGTTTCCACTCTTCACCATCGGCTGGATGCTGCAGGACGCCGTCCTTAGTGCGGCCATTAGCATGCCATGACATACTATCGGTAGTTTTGGTTGATAAAAATAAATGCCAAAGTTTTTGTTTGATTGAGAAGTATCGCAAAACTTTTGCTGGAATCCATCTAGGAGCATAAGGTGTAATCTCATCTTCACCGTTATCCCTTCGAGGGACGATCCACCTAGTTAAGTTACAAGTTCTACAGTTATCCAATTTCTTATCCTCCTTTGTCCTGTATAGCATGCAATCATTCTGACACGAGTCGATTTTCTCATAAATGAAACCCGTATCATTCAAGATCTTCTTCATCTCTGTGAAATTTTCCGGCAGTAGCACTTTAGGGTAAGTCTCCCTTTCCACCTCAAGAAACTGATCGAAAGATAGTCCAATTATTCTGGCATTTAAGATGAAATTTTTTGACAATCCATCCCAACTTAAAAATGTTTGCGCCTTCGAAAAGGGGTACATTTGCATCATCCATATACTTCATATATTTTGGTGATTCTGCATCAGGGAGACTACAGATATCTTCCTCTCCTACATTAGGTTCAAGAACTATGTCATGATCAGGATGCATGCCGGTTCGGAGCTCGTCCAATATACTATTCAAACCGATGTCCCTAATATTCGTAAGATGAGGATCATTTGGCCTAATCCAACAACTCGTAGACATGTTGCCTAACGTTCTCGCTTCTCCATGGTACGTCCATTATGTATACCCAGAAGATATCTTATTTTTCAGTAGATGTTCATACACTATATCTCGACGAAGGTCGTAGCCGTTATGACACTTTTTACACAAACACAAAATCAATTCTTCAGGAGATCGGTCCCTCAATGCAAATTCCATAAACTCTTCGACGCCGGCCTTGTACTCATCACTAAATTTGGACACTTGCATCCAACTCCTATCCATTACTCTTTGATATCTGACATCGTGTATTACGTAATCAGCCATTTATTTCATTTCTTTAATTAAGGTTTAATGTTTCAGTTTGATCTATCAATACATCACATCGGCTGTCGGGGGTAAGGCTTCTATCCTATTAAGAATTTATAATGCATACACCCCTGCGTTTGTGCTTTTATTTGTTTCAAGAAAATTTCGACAGCACCTCCTCGCTGCTCTCCGAGTGCACTGCAATAGAAGGGATGATAATCATTTCAATGCTGAATATCAACAATGAAATTAATGATCAGCCCCTCTATATTTGTACACGGAGAACCAACGAAAAGATACTGACGAAACTAATCTCAAAACGAATGAAAACATAATTACATGGTGTGTTTGCGTTATAAATTCTTAATTTGTCCGCACCGGATAAAACTATCGGTTATAGTATGACCAATTCTCCCGTCACATAAACTACATGACGGTTGCAGAAACAAACGATTAAACACTTAGTTTTGACAACCATCATATAGTTTTATGTCACGATGGAGATCGTTGCGTATATAACTGTTAGACAGACGGGTTCTAAGGTGCATTTCGATTTTTTGAATATAAGATCCTCGGTGATAATAAGTAATTTTCATGTTATCATCGAGAATCGTACACTTAGTACATATTATAAGATTTTTGTTTTGTTTTGATTTTCAAGGTTCAATTCACACTTGATATAGTTGAGAAACTTATTCGCATGCACATATATACACATACACACATACACACACAAGCATACACACACACTCACACACAAGCATACACACACGTACGCATAAACACACAGACACATTTACTAAATTACTATAAAATACCTAAAATATTTCTCCCTAAACAACCGTTTGCTATTGTTGTTTTTTCACTAAACTACATTAAATTTTTTCCTAAGCAATCTATTTCTTCAATTTTACTAATTTTCACTAAAATATCCTTAACTATTGTTGGTTTTTCACTAAACTACCTTAATAAATTTAAAGAAACAATTTATCTTCTTAAATTAACTAAATTATTATAAATTTAAATAAAATACCCTCAACTAGTGTTGCAATTTCACTTAAATACCCTTAAATATTGTTGATTTTCAGTAAACTACCTACAAAAATTAGCTAAATTACCCTAACCGTAACCCTAACACTAACCCTAAGCCCCAACCCAAACCCTAACCCTAACACTAACACTAAACCCTAACCCAAACATTAAAACCTTAAACCTAACCCCCAACAACAACAACATCAACATCAACAATAACAATATCGACAACATCGACATCAACAACAACAACATCAACAAAATTTTACCCAATTTAAAAAAAATTAAAAATTAAACAAGAAATTTAAAATTAAACAAATTTTACTTACCTATTGTCGAAGGGGTCGGGCTCGAACAGGGAAGCTTCGACGGCGGCTCTTCATTGGCGATGATCTTGAACGGCGAACGCTGCCTGAGAGAGAGGGGGAGAGAGAGATTGTGAGTGAGAGTGAGAGCGAGAGAGTGGCAGAGAGAGAGGAGCTTACCTTCGGAGGAGAGGAGGAGCGGCGGGTCCGGTTACCGGTAGCTGGGGGGTCGATCGGAGTAGAGGAGAGGTGCGGTGGGTTTAGGGTATTTTGGCTTGGATGTAGGGGAAAATAAGAAGAGAGATCGGGCTCTGGGCTGCTATATTTATTAAGTTATTTCATCGGGTTATAGCCGACGAAATAACTTAATAAAATTATTAAAAATTCTAGGACCCCCATTTGGCTTATTTAAGCGATATTTCGTCGGGTTGTACATTTATTCGAACGGCTTCTAGCCGACGGAATAAACAACCCGACAAAATAAGTCCTTTTTCTTGTAGTGTACGAAGTATCTAAGAACGAATAATATAAACGCAGCGTAACTTAATAAAATAATCGAAGTGTGAACGTATAACGAGTAGCATAAATATAATGTAAACAAGCATTGTAATAGGAATAATACTTATAAATAATTACAATTATGTCGTTTAAAATAAAACGAAATATTGTTTGGAAAGAAGGAGGCTGCGATGTTTTTTAAAATAGTTATTCATTTGAAATTAGCAGCACATCCTCAACGTTAGGGTTTAAAATAGAAAACGAATCGTTAGTTTAAAATGAGTATAATATAGAAAATCATAATATCCCAATCGGGATTTATAGCATGACTCCACGAGTCAAATAAATATCGGCCACATTCGGCAATCTATTCTCATCACGTCTTGTACGAAATCTCCATCGTACGATGTCAACCAATCATCCAATCAATATCAGTACGGACCTCTAGTCGCGTACACAAACACAATTAGCTTATAAACTATGAACATCTAGTCACGTACAACACATAACAATAATCATAGATACATACATATATACATACATACATATATATGTGTGTGTAGCCTACTAGTTATGAATTATAAATTAAGTATATATCTTACAAACTAAGTATACGACTTACGAACTAAGTATACGGGTTAAGTATATACGTATTCTAACATAACATTATAGACTAGGTATATGTGCTACGAGTTATAAACTAAGTATATTAATATATTAAGCGTTCTAATATGGCACTATATGCTAGTATAAGAGATACAATAATTCTATAAGTATTCGGATGAACTAGTTTTGGGGGTGCTATACGCCATTGTTCCCCCAATCAGAGCAAGGCTCTGTTTGAATTTTGAAAATTCAAATTTTGGAAGCAACGCTTCAAATTCCGAGCATTGCGCGCAACGCGCCGCGTGTCAGAAGTTGATACGTCAACGCAACGCCCGAGGCAGTGTGTCCAATCAGAGCAAGACTCTCTTAAAAAATAAAAAGTATGCAACGTTCAGATTACGCAAGCGCTGCATTGCGCGACACGTGTCTGCGCAGTTGCGCAAACGCAACTGCGCAAGCACAGTTGCGCAAGCGCTGCGCTGCGCGACACATGTCTGCGCAACACATGTCTGCGCAGTTGCGCAAACGTTGCTGCGCAAGCGCTGCGCCGCGCGACACGTGTCTGCGCAGTTGAGCAAGCACAATTGCGCAAGCGCCGCACACCGAGACACGTACCTGCGCAGTTGCTCAAACGGTGCTGCGCAAGTGTCTGTGCAGTTGCGCAAGCGCTGCTGCGCAAGCGCTGCGCTGCGCGACACGTGTCTGCGCAGTTGAGCAAGCACAATTGCGCAAGTGCCGCACACCGAGACACGTACCTGCGCAGTTGTGCAAACGGTGCTGCGCAAGCGCGGCGCTGCGCGACACGTGTGCGCAGTTGCGAAAACGCTGCTGCGCAAGTGCCGCACTGCGCGACACGTGTCTGCGCAACTGCGCAAGCACAGATGCGCAAGCGCTGCGTTGCGCGACACGTGTCACGCACTGGGGAGTTGCGCAAAAAACAGAATAAAGATTTAAAGAAATCCTTTCTGTTCTTGAGTAAAACAAGAAAATCTTCTTCAGTAAAACAGGGGCCTTGGATCAAAAATCCAACGGTGGGGAAAATTCCCCAAATCACTCAGAAAAAAATCTCTTTAACAAATTTAACTAATTTATGAGCACTATAAAAAGGACCCCAGACCTCATTTCAAAAGAAGGATCATCTGGAAAAAAAGAAAGGGAAGAAAGAGAACTGCTCAGAATTCTTGAAGAACACAAAAAAAAAGGTAAAACCTTTAAAAGAGAAAATTCTCTTGGGAACAGATCATTGATCTAAGAACAAGATCATGGAACTTCAATAAATAAATAAATAAGTAAATAAAATAAAAAAAGGTAGTGCCTTGCACTTGTTATGAACCCTTGGTTCTCTGAAATAAGGAAAAACAAGAAAAGAAGAAAAAACTTGTTTTTTCTTTAGATCAAAGGATTAAAAAGTGTTCTGCACTTCTGTTTCTTGAAGATTCTTAATGCTTTGCATAAATGCAATGCACTGCTTAAAGGGCCAGGCCCAAATCAAAAAGACCTAACAGGCCAAAATAAATTGCAGAGCAATAAAAGGGAGAGCCCAAATGAAATTGATGCTCTGCATCATTTATAAAGGGCAGAGCCCAAAACAAATTGATGCTCTGCATCTTTTCTGGGCAAAGCCCAAATAAAAAATAAAAACAAATGCAAATAAAATATTGGACATTTTTAACTGGACTTAGCCCAATCGTGGCCATAAGTCCTTAAACTAAATTAACTGAGCAAAACGGCTCTCCTAAACCAATTCACATCCGGTTCAAGGGTACATCTCCGAACTCCTTTGATATCCATCGTTGTAATTTCTCAACGACGTCAAAGAGATGACGGGTCCCAACGACCACACACCCATATGGACTGCGGGGTCCTTAAACTCGTGGACCAAGACGTCCTTAAACTAATATTGGACCGAGACGTCCTTAAACTAATGATGGACCGAAACGTCCCTAAACTAATATCGGACCGAAATGTCCATAAACTGGCGATGGACCACCACGTCCCTAAACTGGAATGATAGAGCCAATTGCTCCTTTTCCGGATCTAAACGATCCCGTTCAAGTCGATCTTAGTCCAAAACAGGACTAACGTACCCTTGACGAACGTTTAAGTTGATCTTAGCCGCAACGCGACTAATGCATCCTTAAACTAAAAAAAAAACACCAAACCCAAATCTAAGTAAATACGGATTTGGACTAATCCACGTCCTACGGGCGACGACATTACTCAGTCTCCGTATACAATTCACGGGCAACCACAAACAAAATAAACACCCACGACACGAAGTGAAACTCTGGAGAAGGAGAAAGTTGTTACCGCAATGCGGTAGCGTAATTAATTGCAGGGGCTTACGCCTGCAAGGAAGAGCGTCCCCACAATCAAAAAACCCCTCAAGCGAGGGGGAATCTGATGAAGTCTGCTACATCGGCCGCATCCATCTAAACCTCCGATACACGGTGCCATAAATCAACTTGGCACCTACGGAGAGGTGGACGGATAAAACCAATTAGCATCTGCCCCGAATCTCAGCGTCAGGACTTCGCAGTCCTGTGCGCCGCCTTTCGGAGGGGAACAGATTCTGGCACGCCCGGTGGGACCTTTTCCTCTTTCCACTCCACACTTCGTGTGTCATCTTCGTGAACCAATCGCGGTTCGTTAAAATGGTTGCCTTTGGATTTCAAGTTTACTAAGATTTGGTCTCTCATTTGGTGCAGAAGAGAAATCAAACATCGATGGCCTCAGCCTGTTCGAAGTGCTCCAATTGCGGTTGCAGCTCGCGTACAGCCTCAACTGGGGGCATAACCTACGGGCCCCAAGCGGCCTCTTTGTTCACCATGCCAGTAGAACAGGCGACTCAAGCCACCACTGGGCTCTTCTTCGGGACCATGCTCCCACCAACGAGCTTTAGCACTCCTGTGCCCGGACAAGAAGCTCCGAAGAAGTTGGTCTTCGATCGACTCTCAACTACTGCGGCCCCTGCCAACAGGTCGCCCAATGCCAAGCCAACGGCCTCTGTGTTCACCAGGCTAGGTCAGAACTTTAAAGTGGCTATCCCAAGGAGGGCAACGGCCGCTGCTCCAGAAGTCGTTAAGGCGGCTTCTCCCATCAAAGATTCAGTCTTTGCGAGACTGACGATTCCCACTCTTGCCCCTGCTGGTCAAAAGACATCAGTCTTCGACAGGCTGACATCGGCAATCGCCCCGCACTCAAACAGGGGGCAAAAGGAAACCATCTCAATCTCTGAGCCAATCCCCATGACTCGCCGTGCTCGACGTCGACATTGGCAACGAGTGAGGAAAGCAGGGGGCAACTCCCCCTCAGGGATAACTCCACCTGCTCCAATGGTGGAAGTCAACGCTGCTGTTCCAACTGGGAACAGTTTTGAACTACTGAGGAGGGTGCGTAAGAACTCTCCAATTGCTACCTTGAAAAGATCTCCTCCACCTGCGGAGAGAGTTATGGAGATGAAGCAAGAACAGCCCCCTCAACGGCTATCAGCGAAAGTTTATAAAGTTTGGCGGAGGGTTCAAAACTCTGTTATTGATCCAGACCAATTTCATCGCCAGAAAAAGGCGAAAGTGGAAAAGGACAAGGACCGCCCCATTAAACAGCAGGGGACGGCAGTTGCTGGGACGCCCACTTCAACGGCTCCTTTAACCCCAATGGCCCACAAAAGAAGGAGGCCGGAGAAAGCTCCCGCGTCAGCGACAAAGGTTAAGAATGATGAACCTAAACGCCCCAAGTCAGGGGGCATTACAGTTCACACGATTTACATGGCTTCGGGAAAAGAAAACAGCCGTGCACCAACGGGTCATAGACCGCTTACACGGTCAGTGACCAAGGCTCAAGAGCAACAACAGAAGCTCCAAGAGATGATGAACGCTATGGCTGCGCTTACAGGGCCAAAAGAAAGCCCTGAAACCTCTTTAGATGAACGTCAAGAACAAGAGACTGACGCCGAGTTCCTTCGCCGAGTATTGGAGAAGAAGGACAAAGAGGCTGCCGAACAGGCAGCCAACATACAGCGTATGGGCCTCCTCTTCCAGGACATGATAGGGATGATGATACAACAAGATCCTCCCGCTGAAGAGCCCCCGATCGTCCTTGGAGATGATAGAGGAGAGACATCAAATCCTCAGCCCGCTCTATCAATGGCTAAAGAGGATACTATTTCTAAAACGGACTTGGACGAATATATAGCCCAACAAATACGGGTTCATCATGCGGCTGAGGCAGCTGACCAGGTCGTAAAAACGGGACGGCCGTATCCAGGTTGGTACGATCAGATCAAGTACCCGCCAGGTTACACGATTCCCAAATTCCATGTCTACAAGGGAACGGGCAATCCTCACCAGCATGTCGCCCAGTTCAGGGCCTTCTGCGGCAATACCGGTGGTGACGACAAGTTGTTGCTTCGCCAGTTCGTTGGAAGTTTATCAGATACAGCGTTCGAGTGGTACTCTGAGCTCCCTAATGACTCTATTAAGACCTTCGCGGAGATGGAGCTGCTATTTACTCAACGTTTTGCGAGTGCCAGTGAACGTACCCCGATGACGGCACTGATTAACGCCAGGGTAAAGCCGGGCGAGACGTGGGTCCAATACGCTATACGGTGGCGTAATTTATGGTCAAAATGCGAGCAGCGTATTGAAGAAGCTCCCGCAGTGGGTATGTTTGTGGGAACCCTCGATCCACAAGCAACCATCTCGCAATTTATGATGTTCTTCAAGCCGACTACCTTCCAGGCTTTGATTGACAAACTAGCGCAGATGGACCAGATGGGCCATAAACCTCCTCTCCCAAAGCCGGACTCCCGAAATGATAAAGGGAAGGGAAAAGCGATCGTTGTCGCTAATACTCAACAACAGCCGAATAACGCGAAGCCGGTTGTGCGTCAAGGTAATACGCGTCCGTACGTAGACCTTGAGGAGAGACTAGGGCGTCCTTACTCTTTTCCCCGTGATAAAACGAGGAGGTTATTCGAGCTGGCGTTACGCAACAGACTCATAAACCTGCCAGATCCAAAACGTCCGTTGCAACCGAATGACGTCAACGAGCCCAACTACTGCCCTTACCATCGAGTGCTAGGCCATCCGATCGAGGATTGCTACGTTTTCAAAAATTGGCTTGAAAACCAGTACCGTCAGGGCAAATTTGCGCTATCTGACAAATGGAAGGTGAATCCCCCGCAGCCCCACACCTCTAAAGGGACGAATACGTAGGGGGCAACATGTTCCGTCGTTGAGGAAGCTCCTTGGCAGGTTGTATTGTCAGCTAAAACGAAGAGGATGCTAAATGATCTTCGAACATGCCCGGCAGTCAAATGGAATAACCCGTTGGAACCGCAAATTATTGAAGGAATGCTGAAGCCTCGTCCGACTCAAAAGATTGGTGGAAATGGCCCAAACACTCATAACCAGCCGTCAAAGTCTTCAAAGAAGAAGAAGAAGTCGAAGAAGCCCGTGACTCCTAACGACAAGCGCACGGAATTGCAAAAACAAATTGACGCGCTGGAGGAATACAATCAGAAGGCACGAAACCCCATTACACTCCAAGAGTTCCTCAACCATGTCTTTCGAGGGGAAGATGAGGGAGGTAGTTCGTCGGATGAATCCGAGGAATATGTGGCAAGCTGCCATATGATTTCCCATTCGTTCATAAACGATGAGGAGACTTCTCGTGCTGAAAAGCTGGGGGCAGATCCTGAACTAAAAATTCCGGAGTCGTCGGATGAAGTGATTGACGCTTTCCTCAATGAAGCGTTCTTAAAAAGCAAAGCTGATCAGGAGTGCAAAACGGTTATATTCAAAAGGGCCAAACGCCAACGCCTTGACGAAAGAGTTGAAATACTCCCGCTGGAGCAAAATGCACTCACAGCGGATAAGAGCAAATTCAAGATAAGAAAGAGGTTTGCTAAAGCCGTCGCCATGGGCATGAAGCTGCCACCCTCCGAGGGAAACGTCACTAGTGAAATAGAAAACCACCCCTCCTATTGCTCATATCATCGGAAGGTGTCGCACCCCACTGAAGAGTGCAAAGCTTTCGACAGATGGTGGCAAGGATATGTTTCTCGCCGGCAACAGTTTAAGCGGGAAAAGCGCAAGACTCGCCGAGAGCAGAACGGAACGATCAAAGGCCTTAACAGAGCTACCGGTGATTGTTGCATGATTGACGCTGGAGGATCACAAGTGCCCACATTTGGGAGCAATTCTGATGAGGAGCTGGAGCTCGGCCCTCTCTTCAAAGAGTCTATTTTGGGAAAAGAAGAAGAACCGAAGGTTTGCGAGAATATCCAGCTACGTAGTCGGACGCTACCTGAGAAGAATCTCGGACCTCTAAACAAGAAAGACAAAGGGAAAGAGAAAATCTCCGAAGATATTGCCTTGGATGACCGAGTCGCGGAAGAGTTAAACGCCAAGAACCCGCCGAAGAGAAATAAGGTGGATTACAACGTTTTGGCGCATCTGAGAAAACTACCCTCTCAACTCAGCATCCTTGATGCCTTATTACTATCAAAAGAAGCGAGGGATTCTTTGATTAAGGCGCTACAAGATCCGGACCAGTTCCAAGCCTTCCTAGCCGAAGAAAAGATGAAGGATGAACTAGAAGAGGTGCACACGGCCGACGTTGCTTTTGGTGATGAAGTCCTTCTCCTCGGGACATGCGAACACAATCGTCCCCTTTATGTCTCAGGATACTGCCATGACATAAAGATAGGTAAAATCTTGGTCGATAACGGATCGTCTGTTAATTTGCTCAATGTGCGGGTGTTAAAGGAAATTTGCATGAGTGTCCAACACCTCGCCCGAGACAAAATCACCATCTCCAGATTCGACTCCCAATCATCAAAAACCCTTGGATCTGTGATATTGACGCTACGCTTCGGGCTGCTCGTCACAGATATCAAATTCCATGTTATAGACGCCAAGACGTGCTACAATGCTCTGCTCGGCCGACCATGGCTACACGAGTACAATATCATCCCTTCTACACAGCATCAGTGTATGAAGTATTGTAGGGATGGTCTTGAGTACACTGTGGCAGGAGAATTGAATCCATTTTCCGTGAATGAAGTTCGCAAGTATGAAGATGCCAAATACTTCTTGCCGAGTTTCGAAGACACGGAAAGGTGTCACAGGCCGGAGAACAAAACTAACGCAACCATCCCTGTCTTCGGCAGTGATACCGAGGAGGAGGAGGATATAATTTATTCGGGTCCGCCCCAATACACCAAGCCGGGACCATCCGCCCCTTCACTGATCTTTGGTAGTGATTCGGAGGATGAAGTCCATGCTGTATTCCCTGCTCGGCTTTCAATACGAGCTTCTGCTAATGAAGAGCGAAGTCTGCAGATAGCCATGGTGCCGCTTGAACATTATAAAGAACTGGATGCGCTCGACACCGACAGCGTGGAAGAATTGCAGACATTTTATATCCCTCCCGGACGAAAAGGCGAGAGGGCAATCCTATTCTACCGTTCCGAAGAAAACAAGGTGGAAAAAGAAATTTGGCACGGTGTGGATCCAACGCTGGACAGACTTCAGCCCATCCGTCTACCCCGATATTATACGGAAGGCTTGAGGAGGCTGTTGAAACGCCAAAGAATACCCTCCCAACAGACCGTTAGAAAAGCCAAATTCTACGACAAGGTCTGGAACGTTCCCGGGACTCAACGCAAACTGCCTAACGGGAGAATGGAAACGAAAGGGCTTGGATACATCTGGTCAAGGAAACGAGAGCTACTAAACAGCTGTTACGTCATGTATGACTTCGATGAAAAAGCGAATGATCAATGGGAAGACGCTGATCCCAAACCAGTGAAAGTTCCAGATGCAAAGGAACACGGTCCGTCGTTCGAAGACCAAATGGGCAAACTTATAAGGGAAGTGGGTCAAAAAGTCCGAGATGATCACAATCGTGAAATGGCAATCTATGAGAAAGCCAAAACGCAGTGCCTCCTTCGACAGGCAGTAAAAGGCGAAGAGGCTGCCCCATGTCAACCTGATATAAAAAGGGCTCGACGCGGAGGCAGAAACAAGTCGAAAGGCCAAAGAGGCGCTCAACAGCAACAAAGCAGGGCTAAGAAACCACGCAAACGGGAATCGAGCATTATTGATCTATCCCTCATGAAGAAATGGGTCGAGCGTACTCGTTTCCTCGGGAAAAGACGAAGAAGATACTCGATCTTGCCCTAAAGCATCAAATGCTTACATTGCCGGAGTCTAAACACCCCGAACAAGCGGGCGGAGCCTCACACCCGGACTATTGCTCTTACCATCGAGTGATAGGTCATCCTCTTGAAGATTGCTTCACTTTCAAGAATTGGGTCGAAAATCAGTACCGGCTTGGTAAATTCGCTCTGTCCAACAACTGGAGGGTAGAACCACCACAAAAGCACGAACCCAAGGCCACGAAAGAAAAACCAGTTCCATATTGGGACTGGAAGCGAATTCGTACCTGTCACATGATAACAATACTAAAAGGAGAACCCGAGAACATGGACAGCCTTCCTTGGTGCCTCAAAAACAGCAATGATGAGGTAATCTCAGAATTTCCCCCAGCTCCAAAAGAACTGGAGGATGGAATACATACCACTGCAGATAACCTCAAGAAAATCGAGTTGGGGACGGTAAACGATCCGCGACCGACATTCGTCAACGAGCTGCTGTCTGAAGAGAGGGTGGCTGCGTTAAAGGACGTCCTTATGCAGCATAAAGATTGCTTCGCATGGAACTATTCCGAGATGCCAGGACTAGATCCAGAAGTTGCTGTACATAGACTAGCAATATCCCCGGGTGTCAAGCCAGTTAAACAAGCGCCGAGAAGAATGCGGCTCGAGCTCGAGATGAGCATCAACGCTGAAGTCAAAAAGCTGATAGACTCTGGCTTTATCCAGGAGGTTCAATACCTTGAATGGATTGCTAATATCGTCCCGGTGATGAAGAAAAATGGGACGGTGCGTATATGCGTGGATTTTCGGGATCTTAATAAAGCCTGCCCAAAATATGATTTTCCAGTACCAGTCACCGAACTGATGATAGACAATACGTCCACGCATGAGGTTTTCTCCTTCATGGACGGCTCATCAGGGTATAATCAAATAAAAATGCATCCTGAAGACCAGAAACATACGGCTTTTCGGACTCCTTTGGGGATATTCTGTTACAAGGTAATGCCCTTCGGTCTAAAGAACGCCGGTGCCACCTATCAGAGGGCTATGACAAAGATCTTCGATGACCTTATACACGAAATCGTCGAATGCTATATTGACGACCTCGTTGTTAAAAGCAAATCATATGAGGAACATCTTGAGCATCTAAAGACTGTATTTCGACGCCTTCGACAATACAATTTGAAGATGAATCCTCTTAAATGTGCATTCGGGGTTTCCTCGGGCAAGTTCCTGGGATTCATCGGCCGACACCGAGGTATTGAAATAGATCCGTCTAAAATCAAGGCGATCATGGAAATGCCTCCGCCGAGAACTCTTAAACAGTTGTGATCTCTCCAGGGAAAGCTCGCATACATTCGGCGGTTTATCGCTAATCTTTCAGGAAAGTGCCGTCCTTACAGTCACCTGATGAAGAAGGGAACCCCATTCGTTTGGGATCATAAATGCCAAGGCGCACTGGACGAGATCAAGCAGTATCTGCAAAACCCTCCAGTGTTGGCTGCTCCAGTTAAGGGAAAGCCTCTCATTCTTTACACGGCCGCCCTTGAAGGTTCTTTAGGCGCATTATGGGCATAAGAGAATGACCAGGGGAAAGAAAGAGCACTCTACTACTTAAGTCGAGTTCTGCTGGGGGCAGAAAGCAATTACTCCCCCATTGAAAAACACTGCCTGGCGTTGATCTTCGCAATAACAAAGCTTAGACATTACGCATTAGCGCATGAAGTCCATCTCATTTCAAAGGTGGACCCTCTCAAATATCTAATGTCAAAGGCCATATTGACGGGATGACTCGCTAAATGGGCCCTGCTCTTAATGGAGTTCTCGATAACGTATCGACCCCTCAGGGCAGTGAAGGGTCAAGCCATAGCCGACTTCCTTGCTGAGCACCCGATACCTGCCGATTCTCCCCTGAATTGCAATTTGCCAGACAAGCATGCGTTTGACGCAATCGACGGTGGTGATACCCGTTGGGAGCTTTATTTCGATGGAGCATCTTCCATGAAAAAGCACAAACAAAGTACGTCAATGATCAAATCGGGAGTAGGCCTTATCTTCGTGACCCCACAAGGAGGAATAATGCGCTTCGCTTTCTCCTTAACAGAGCCGAGAACGAATAATGAAGCTGAATATGAAGCTTTGATAGCAGGTCTCGAGATCGCCATTGACATGGGAATTGAAAGCCTCCTCATATATGGGGACTCCCAGCTAGTCATCAGTCAAGTGAACGGCGATTACCAAACATGCAAACCGGAATTGGTAAAATACGGTGAAAAGGTGCAATAACTGCTAACCCAAATTCCCTCCTATACTTTGGAGAGCATACCACGCGCGGAAAACAGCAAAGCAGACGCGTTGGCCAAACTTGCTAAAGAAATGGCTGACGAGAACCTCGATGACGTTAGAATCATGGTACAAAGTCGTCGGGTGCTCGCCCCCGCAGAAATACCTTCGGAATCACCCGAAGAGAAGGGAGTGACTGAACAAGCGACCTTGCAAATAAAAGACCATGAGAAGGTTGAGGATTGGAGGGAAGTCTTTATAGACTACTTCAAGTCCCACCAAATGCCCGAAGATGCGTCCGCAAGACATCAGCTCATGAAACGAGCTCTGTCTTTCGCCTTCGTCAATGATACTCTATACAAGAGGTCATTCGATTCTCTGTGGCTGAGATGCTTAGGACCGGACGAAGCGGAAAGAGTCGTTCAGGAGGTTCATGACGGAATCTGCGGTTCTCACCAAGCAGGTCCAAAGATGAAGTTGAAGATCAAACGGATGGGCTACTACTGGCCCACGATGATTCAAGATTTCCTCGAATATGCGAGGCGATGTCACTCATGCCAAATTCATGGGGACTTCATCCATCAGCATCCAAATCCATTACATCCAACTGTGGCTAGCTGGTCGTTCGAAATGTGGGGAACTGACATAGTCGGCCCCATCGAACCAGCATCGTCTAGAGGACATCGTTTCATCCTGGCGACGACTGACTACTTCTCCAAATGGGCAGAAGCAATACCGTTGAAAGAAGTGAAGACGGAGAATATCCTCCATTTCTTCAAAACGCACGTCATATATCGGTTTGGAACTCCGAGGCGGATCATCTCCGATAACGGGCCAACCTACCGAAGTCATAAAATCAGCCGCTTCGCACAGCAGCATAACATAGATTGGAGATATTCCTCAGTCTATAATCCACGAGCTAACGGTCTCGCCGAGGCCTTCAACAAGACCTTGACGAAAATTATAAAGAAAACAGTGTCCCGAAATAAGAAAGACTGGCATGAGAGACTGCAAGAAGCTCTTTGGGCGTATCGAACCACGTTCAAGACAGCCACAAACACAACGCCATACGCGTTGGTGTTCGGTACGGAAGCAGTACTCCCCCTCGAGATAGAATTACCCTCTCTGCGAGTGGCAGTTCACTACGAGCTAACGGATGAAGAAAATGCTCACCTACGATTTGAAGAGCTGGATGCTCTTGATGAAACCCGGCTCCTAGCACAACAAAATCTGGAAGCTTATAAAGCAAAGATGACGCGCTCATATGAAAGATTAACCCGACTAAGGACATTCCGCCAAGGCGAACTCGTGCTAGTGGTCAAAAGGCCTATGATCCCCAATCGCGCCAAGCAGGGAAAATTCGAGCCAAACTATGAAGGCCCGTACATCATAGATAAGGTCTACCAGGGTGGGGCCTACCTACTCATGGACATGCATGGTGAAAGGCCTTTCAGACCAATAAACGGTCGCTTCCTAAAGAAATACTACGCTTAATGAGCCACAGCCTAGGTCAATGATAGATGACGACGACTATGTCCGCTCGCTATCTTCCTAAGCTCAAGCTTTATAAGCAGTAGCCAGCCTCTCAACGCCGGACCGAAATGTCCTTAAACTAACAGCGGACCGAAATGTTCTTAAACTAATAGCAGACCGAAACGTCTTTAAACTACTACCGCAGCATCTTTAGGCTGACGAGATATAAAAAAAACATATAAAAATAAAATAAAAAAAACGGTATGTCCATAAGCAAAAAGGGGCACGGATGAAAACCCGAAAGGGCTCTGTGAGTAAAAACAGCAGGGCTACCGGCGAGTGTTCGTGAAAACCCGAAAGGGCGCGACCTCGTTAAAAAAAAGAGAAAAAAGAAAATAAAAAGAATAATTAAAAAAAGGTATGTCCATAAGCAAAATGGGCACGGATGAAAACCTGAAAGGGCTCCGTGAGTAAAAACAGCAGGACTACCGGCGAGTGTTTGTGAAAACCCGAAAGGGCGCAACCTCGTTAAAAGACACTTATAGGGTCCTCTCGACCTTATAAGGAGAAACCACCTGCGTGAGATCCTTACGACTCACAAGGGAATAACACACTTAGGGATCCCCACGATTCCTAAGGAGAAAATACACTTGCTAGATCCTCACGACTCGTAAGAAGAACTCTCTTATGCGACCCTCACGGCTCATAAGAGTTGAAAGTCTTAAGTTACAGAGACCTAAACCTGTGCTTAAGCAACCCCCACAACTTCCGATATTGCCCTACAAGTGGCTCAATACTGACCCATGTATACAATCCACGGGCGCGAATAAACATTTACCTAACTAAGTCCCATCCGAGACTAGGGATATGTTTGCATGGTAAACAACCCTTATAAATCCTCTCGACTTACAAGGAGAAAACCCTCCTGTAGGATCCTTACGACTTACAGCGGAACAATACACTTAAGAACCCTCACGATTCCTAGGGAGAAAATACACCTATAAGATCCTCACGACTTGTAGGGAGAAATAGCTTTGTGAGACCCTTACGGCTCATAAGGTCAAAAGCCTTAGCCGACAGGACCCTAACCCTGGTCGCTAAGCCTCCTTTGTTCGACAATGACAGAGGCAAATGATGATTCGCTCCTGGCGATATCCCAGTTGTAGCGGTGCTGATGCCAAAATCGGTGTCCATTTTTAGGGTTACGACAAAAAGCCGCTAGGCCGCACATGCATACGAAATAGCCGAAATGATGGGGCAACTTGCAATGAAAAAAAAGCAGCAAGTAAAATGTATGCATGCGAAATAGCCAAAATGATGAGGCAACTCGCAATAAAAAGCAGCGAGTAAAGATAAAATAAATAGCCGAAATGATTGGGCACCGCGAAGAATAGCCGAAATGATTGGGCAATCGCGACCTTCGCGATATAAAAGCTGAAATGATAGAGCATCGCGGAAACAAAATAAAAAAAAATGAATAAAAAAAATGATGACGATAAAACTTTGGCCCTACAGTTAGGATCACATCGATCCCTGTATACAATCCAAGGGCGTAAACAAAGAGGGAACCATACTTTCCCAGCGGGCTCCGTCAGACGACGAAGCCAAACCTCAACGGTTCATTTCAACCGAAGAAGCCAGTGACTTCAGCAAAACTCCTCGACTCACGGATACAAACACTCCTTGACGAGAGCCTTCTGATTCGCGTCGACTCGCAGAGCCACCAGAGCCTCTGTGGGAACCCTCGACTCGTTTCAAACCCCAAGGAAACAAATAATCCTTGGCGCTTTGGAAACAAATAATCCCTAGCAAACTCCTCGACTCACGGACACAAACACTCCTTGACGAGAGCCTTCTGATTCGCGTCGACTCGCAGAGCCACCAGAGCCTCTGTGGGAACCCTCGACTCGTTTCAAACCCCAAGGAAACAAATAATCCTTGGCGCTTGGGAAACAAATAATCCCTAGCAAACTCCTCGACTCATGGATACAAACACTCCTTGACGAGAGCCTTCTAATTCGCGTCGACTCGCAGAGCCACCAGAGCCTCTGTGGGAACCCTCGACTCGTTTCAAACCCCAAGGAAACAAATAATCCTTGGCGCTTGGGAAACAAATAATCCCTAGCAAACTCCTCGACTCACAGATACAAACACTCCTTGACGAGAGCCTTCTGATTCGCGTCGACTCGCAGAGCCACCAGTGCCTCCGTGGGAACCCTCGACTCGTTTCAAACCCCTAGGAAACAAATAATCCTTGGCGCTTGGGAAACAAATAATCCTTAGCAAATTCCTCGACTCACGGATACAAACACTCCGTGACGAGAGCCTCCCGACCTACGTCAACTCGCAGAGCCACCACTGTCTCCGCGGGAGAATTCCCGGTTCGTCCCACCTTGCAAGATGAAGTCTCGGGCAGCAAAGATTGAAAAACTTGCTTCCTGAACAATGGGGCCCTGCAAGTCAATCCAAAATGGTCTCTTGCATACTATTCACGGGTCTCACTCTCCAAAGTCGATTTTCGACAAGGAGGGAAACAACCACTTACGGGTCCTCTCGACTCATAAGAGGGAAAAATTCTCTTATAGGATCCTTACGACTTATAAGAGAAAACCACATTTAGGAATCCTCACGATTACTAAGGAGAAAATCCACCTATGAGATCCTCTCGATCCGTAGGGAGAAAAGTCTCTATGAGACCCTCGCGGCTCATAGAATTGAAAAGTCTTAGGCGGCAGATCTGAACCTGCGGCCTAAGCCATCACTATCTCTCGGAGAAGTTAAGTTATCCGCCAATCAGGTTCATCGAAAACATCATAATGAAAAGGGAGAAAGCAAAGGAATAGTACCAGACATCGCAAGAAGGAATGTGTACCTTTATTCAAAAATTCAATCAAAATACAAGGCGGATCGTATAAAAAACAGGGAATGTGTATACACTATATACAAATTACAAATGTGTAAATGATACAAGATATTCAGGGAGAAGGAAGTTTCTTGAACAGCTCTATCAACTGCCCGCGTACTTCCTTCCACGCCTTCTCCTGATCAGCTGCCACCGCCAGTTCGGCCTCTACTTGAGCCCGCTGCTGCGTGAAGGATGCGAGCTGTTCCCCAACAACCTGCTGAGCTGCTTCTTGGCCTCGGGCATCACGCTCAGCGGCATCAAGTTTCCGCCTCAGTGCTAGCCCATTAGAGATACGCTCCAGAAGGCCTCCAAAGACGGCTTTCACTTCAGCAGCATTCGTCCTAACTTCAGCGCGCAGGCGAGCGGTTGCGCTTGAAGATTCCCGACGCTCCCTCAACCGTAAAGCTGCTTCCTGCTCCAAATGGTGGAGATAAGAAGCGCTTTGCTCGAGCCAGGCTGTCCGTTCGGTGCTCATGGCCAAAACTTCGGGAGAAGGGCGTGTCGTCTCCAACCGATGCAAGCAGGCCTCAATCTCTCTGCAGTGGTTAACCCAAGATTCGACGACGCCTTCATTGTGAAAGTTTACGAGCGCCGCCAACATCGGGTTAACCTCCATTGCGAAATCCACGGCAGAAGGGAAAGCGTCCATGATAAGCTCTTCGATATACCCGCTCAGCATGCCCAAACTCATCACGGCACCTTTTGAAGATGGACGTTTCAAGAAAGGGCCCGCTGGTGAAAGAACACGAGACTCAAGAGGGATCGGAGTTGGAATAATAGCTACAAAACGAAACATGGTTAAACAATGATTCGAAAAGATGTTGAAGGATCATATAAAAAGTGGGAGGAATATACTGTACCAGCTGCAATGGACGGCAAAGCCGGAAGGGCCGGTGGCGTGGTGTAAGTGCACGGCGGCGCCCCGGCCGTCAATCCGACGGCTAAATGCGGAAGCGGTGATAAACTTTAATTTTGCGAACTTAGCAAACCGGCACCACTGCGCACTAGACTCCGGATCGGGCCATTAAACTAGATCTAGCTAACTAAAAGACGGGTTGGAGATATACCGAGTGGTCCGAGTCCTCCGGTCTTCTCGTCGTCGTTCCGATCTCCCGCGGATCCTCCGGTCGTCGCCTCCTTGCCGGAAGGGCACCACATCGCCTGCGTCTTTTACGGGCTCCCACCTCAATGCCGAGGCAACTCGGGCACGAAGCTGGCTAGTCGACGTGCCCAAGATTTGCTGTAGAATGTGTAGTATAGTTGTCTCTTTGGGGTTTAGGATAGTTGCCATGATGGAGGAATTTGTGCACAATGATTTTCATGAAGGCTTGAAGAAAAATGGAGCAAGCCCTCAAAAAGGAGCTCGGCCAGATGCATTTTGTGCTCACTGGAAAAGAATGAAGCAAGCTCTAATAAATTAATCCTCATCTCCATTATGTTCCACTCCAGCACCCTCATTTTTTAACACAATGCAATCATATAAATATTAATTAATACATCAACCTCCAGCACTCAAAAAAAAACTTAGATCAAAAACAACCTCACTCCAATCCCCAACAGTGGCCGGCCCATACCTCATCATGTCTTAATTAATGCATCATGGAGCAAAGATGCTATCATATCAAAACTTATGCAATAAACCCCTCCACAAAGTGTTATTTGTAAATTGCAAATAACACCTTTCAACGAAAAGTCCGGCCGTGAAGGAACAATGAAAAACCGGCCGGAACGGAATGCAAACTGGCAACCCCAGAAAACTGGTCCCATAATAAATTACAGGAAAACCCCGATACAGTGCATACACACCCGTATTTGTATTCCGTCCGGATACAAATACAAAGAGACAAAATCTACACTGTACTAAACTAAGATTCGGCTTAAACCAAAGCCGGCTAGTAATGTTCGTCCGATCCTGATCCGTGCAATACCGCACGTATCAGATCGAACCCTGCCATATATCCATACGGCCACTAGTACAAACCGTCCGATCCTGATCCGTGCAATACCGCACGTATCTGATCGGACTCTGCCATATCTCCATACGGCCTCTACAGCGTTTCGCCCGAAAACTGAGTAACTGAATGTGTGGTGGACTCTAAAGACTCGTCAATACTATGGCTGTGGATTTAACCACTAGCACGTCAGAGGTATAAGCCAATACGTAACGGGCCACCGGCTATTGACTAAATGGGACGTCGATGAGCGAACTCATCCTGACACCCTACTGAGCCTGTCAGTGACAATATCCGTACAGTCCGGTCCGTTCGTCTATGAGCATCGCATGTCGGGCCTAGGGGGTGGGTAAAAGTCAGACCCCCAAAAGCGGTACAAGTCGTGTCGGAGTGTAGCCCAGAACACCCTGAGATACTACTGGAATACCTACCAGTAAATCTCCTGCCTTGGCCAAGGACTTCGTGTAATGGCTCTCCTAGACACAGCGCGACCTCACCCCCAATACCGGGAGAGACGAAACCCCCGAAGATCCGCTCACTGCCTCCATGTGGCTCGGGACTGTACCCAACTAAAACCTGTTTGCACGACTCCTTTGAGCCGTGGTAGGGTAGTAATCAAAGCACAGTGGGAACTCACACGAGACAAATGACGATCCCCAGGTCGATGAACTAACCTGTACACATGTCACCTGGGAACTGCTATCTGACGTCAGGTATAAGACCAACTAGCATGTTCCCGGCGAGTCCTGTCCGGTGTACTCATAACCCAATGAGCACCTGTATACATCTTAGGTGAACCAACTGACACCAGTGGCCTGTGAGACCGGCCACCGTCCCTCGTCGGGGTCTCGACTGTATACACTAGTCTACTCTGGAGTATCGATGCCCTGTCTCGAAACTCCCACGACTAGGGACCATTTAAGGATGTGCTTAAAAACTACCAGCTCCCACTTATATGATCGCCCTCATACTGCTGGTGGTCAAGCAAGAATACAAGGGGCTCTATCAACGTGTAATAGCGACCTGTCAGGTCACCTAAAGCAGTACACGATGATAAAGGTAAACCAGATAGCAAACTATCATCTCGAGTAAGACTGTCGTACCGGGATAGGTCCTCCCTCAATCATTGCAATCACGTGCCTGTGATCCAATAATTGACTCTGAGGGCACTATCTCCAACAATCTCCCACTTGCACTCAAGGCTAATTATTGCGATGTCGCATACTCACAGCCCGTGTGATACCGAACACCCAACTCCTCTACTAGTCAGTCTCACAAAGCCTGTTTGGAAGACTATTGCGTTCGAGGAATAGCCTCAGTGAGTGGATCCGCCTAGATGTTTCTTTCTATGTCTCTCTATATCTCAAGTTCGCGGAGAAAGCCATCTCCCGAAATGAGCAATACCTGTCTTAGAATGTCTGGATGTCTGATGGGACCTAGTTCATAAATGAACTCCAAATCCAAACTTCTTAGACTGTATCGTCAACTGAACTTAATCAGTATCCTGCGCCATGCCACCCTCAGTATTGCCTTGGACCATCTGTCCAAAATACTGCCCCTCGTCAGAGGGAAAACTATAACTCTGACAACCTCCCTGTCGTCCATGTCACCTTGGAAGCCTGGAATGATAACTGTCTCCCAAATGAGGCTGTCGTTATCATATCCCTAGAACATCCACTTATGTTCTAAAACCGCTTCCGACTGTTTCTCCAGGATTGGATCAATGTCAACTTATTGCATCTAGTGCAAGAACAACATCTGGTGTGGTACTTGACATCTCATGATTGACTCAATTGCCTAAGCAAGTGATCTGCCAATCATGCACATCCCTCTCTACTTTAGTCTATAAGACACCTTTAGAGAGGGTGACTCCATCACCTGCAGGTACACTACCGTGCCAGGAGTCGTCCATTCTAAATACTCTTAGAATGCTGTCAAGGTACCCTGATTGAGAAACCACCCAAATCTAGATCTAAAACCATAGATCTAGTAACCAGTATGTCTGATATAATATTCAAGTCCTATGTGGAGAAACCACTGTGTGACGACCAAAGTATAACCGATCGTAGTATAGGAATGTCACTTCCTACTTTGTGTATGTCATCCAAAGCCCGGATTTCACACCCTACTACCTTCTCAACAGATCCATCCCCTATTCTGATGACGTCAAACCCATGACTGTCACATCAGAAATAGATGATCTATCTCCGCTATATCTGCTTAAGTCTATAAATAGACATAAGCCTGATGTCCACCAATGCTTCCGCTGCTCCCACTGACTACGAAAACCCCCTGGCAGAGTCATATAGACGTGCACTTCTAAAGCTAGTTTAGAACGACGCTATACTCATCCTCCTGCCGGGTCTCGCAGCCTGGAACAACAACAATGGCATGTGTGGGTAAACAAGAACTTCCCTGTCACCGTCCTTGAGGCTACCGGAGTACCTCTCGGATGCCTGAAGTTACCCACCTTATCTGCGGAGTAGCCAATGGAGTGTCAAGCCAGATTGAATCTTCAGGTTCCTTATCAAATCTTCAGTAATCGTTTGCGGTTCTGGAATCACTTCCAGTTCTACCATACTCCCACTACTGTTTTCTGAAAAAATCCATTTTTAATAAAACTGTGGCGAGTCTAGAACAATATTGCTATTGTTCATCCAGATGGTAGAAAGTCAACCCTCGTCATAGCCTGGGTCAACCCACAAACAGCCATTACAGAAACATGGCTTGAGTTGTCCAGAGTCTGGTTTTAATCATAAGCCGGACAACTCCCCGTACCTTAACAATGTTAAGATATGAACTGTACTATATCCAATATAGAACCAGAGGCACTGATTTAATTGAACCAGATTCAAATCATGCAGCTGTCTCCAGTGCATGTCAACTAAATGGAGAGAGTCCGATCAGCGTTACTCAACTTAGGAATGCTTCCAATTATGAGTAACCTGAAAGAGAAGCAATTTCTCTTTATCATTACTATCAACTGAATACCATACATAAGTATCTACATCTTCGATCATCTTGAAGAATCCCGATACTTGCTACACCTGGTTCTCTACTCTATTCAAATACCTATAACTCCTCAAAACTTAGACCCTGTGTTTCTACGAAACACATGTCTAAGAACTAGAGAAGTTAAAAGTAAACAGAATATAGTATGAGGACCAACCCCTCTGTCCTAATGGACACTGGACAACATACAATACTCTGTATAAGTCCGCTGAGTCTAACTCTTTCACTGTGTGTCGTAGGTTGAAAACTGTACTTATGGTTAAGAAGAATTACACCGATGTTTAATGCTCCTTACCTAACCATCCACTGATATAGGTAAATGTCATCGACATAATATCAAAAGGTATATCTCACTCTATGAAAATAGACGTACAGATATATCAATTTGAAATTGGTGCACAACAGCGGATATTCAAAACCAAATATTTGCCGACCGGCAAACATCCCAGGTGATCTCCTCAAATATCACCGATTACAACGAATCCCGATATAATGAGGATGATAACCCAATTCCCAATAACTTACTCCCACTCATCATCTGTAAAACCATACAGATGTGAGAATCAAACCTGGTAAATACATACCCTGGAGCAAGTGTCTAATCGGGAAATCAGTTTTCTTTTAACAGTACACAGTTGAACTGAAACATTGAAATGTTTCGATGGGGTATCCTGGTATTCCTAGTAATGCCTCTACCATTATCCAGATTCATAACTATAACCGTATAACTCTTTGCCACCTCTCCAAATCCCTTTATATGTCTTTAGTCATTACCTTCTGGACACCCCTTAGGCCAAATGGTTTTCTTCCTTCCCTACCGTTCGGCACCAGCCTATGGTTTGGAAGAAGACTATCCAATAAGCATAATGGGTGTACTGTCCTAATCCTAGGAGCACTCGCAATGCGAGAGAAGGTGAAAATAAAAGACAATCGAATAAACCTTATTCCTATTTCTCCTGGACCAGAATCCATCCCCGAACTGGAACAAGTTCCTTTCGAGTTCGTATATAACCATACGATGGAGTATCCAATAAACTGTGGATCTTCGTAGTGATACGGAGTGTCCTGGAGAAATACAAAGGTGATTTAGGATTGGCGAAGAAATACTTGGTTTGGTCGTGAATATCAGTTGCAATTTACTTTGCCCTCTTACTAATCCCTTGCTTTGTCTTAATCTTAATACCTTCTGCACACCATCGTTATGCTAATTGGTTTTCTTCATCCCCACTGTTCGGCACCAGCCTAAAGTTTGGAAGAAGACTATCCAATTTGCGTAATAGGTGTACTATCTCCTAAACTAAGGAGTACTCGTAACTTGAGAGAAGGTAAAAAGGAAAAGACAACTGAATAATCCTATCCGTTTTCTCCAGAACTGGAAACCATCCTCGAATTCCTTCGAGTTCGTATCTAACCATACGATGGTTTTGTCCAATGGAAGTGGACGTTCGCAGTAATACGGGGTGTCCTGGAGAAAAGGGTAAAAGTAGGAGTGGCAATGAGGTCTGCAACTCTGACAATCCAAAAGCCTGTGTTAAGAAGGTTCGGTCAACTTGGTCACTGAGTCATAATCTTAGGGTCGGGTCAATGGTCGCTGCCAGAGAGAGAGAGAGAAAAGAAACACTCAGCGTGCACTCTAACCTAGATCAGAATGGTTACCAATTTATCTAATCTGGAAACCTCCCACTTTACCTCAAACTCTCCTCCAAACCTGAAAGAAGAATTAGTCAGGGTCACCCGAGGAGTAAACCAACTCATCAGTGGGAATCGGGATCCAACTATCATCGCATGATAACGTGACGGAATCCGCTCACGCTATCACACTCCAGAAGGTATGCGCATATCTGGCAACTTTCAGTTCTTTTGAAACTCCCGATGTGATTTTTACCCCATGCTCTTATGACCTTGACTTTGGCCAACAAATCATAAGTCACATGTCAAGTTCTACCCGTCATTCTCCAGGTTGTTTTGAATCCACCCGTACCTACCCTTGACTTTGGCCAACAAGGCAGTACGACTGTTCCAAACCAACGCATCTATCTATGCTGCATATGAATAATCAACAGCTACCAAACACTGTGCCTTGACTTTGGCCAACAAACACAGCTTGAATACTATTGACTACCCATATGAAACGACGGAGGGCTACGAATGGTTTCTGGCGAAAAACTTTAACGTAATGAACTTGATATCGTTGAAGGAACGGATAGCTTTTTAGAAAATATAGTGACGAAAACTTTTACTAAAGAGGTCACTCCCGGTGAAGGGATCTCGGCTCTTTCCCCGTAGAATGGGGTACAGGATATTCCAAATGAATACCACGATGCAAAGCAAAAGTAATCGGCTATAGTGAAGTTAATGCCCTGACGCAAACTTCTGTCCAAGGGGTCACTCCCGGTGAAGGGATCTCGGCCCTTGCCTCGTCGACTGAGGAGCAGGATATTCCAAATGAATACCACGATGCAAAACAAAAGTGAACGTCCTTGCAATAACAGCTTTTTGAAAAGTGTTCCAACAACATCAGAATAGGTTTGTTTTAACTTTCATTGATCCGAATCAATGCAGTCCCATCAATTGATCACACCATAAAGAACGAAAATATACTGATGTACGCATATGCCACCCGCATTCGCCACTGGGTCCCGTCATCACCCGTTAGGTTAGCTAACTAACGGCAGAGCGGGGACTGGACTAGCGCGGATGAAAAACATATACAACATCTACTAATATATATACCAATATATTATATTTCGCTCAAGGCGTGAATAAAATGCAACATCACAGAAATGTACAGCATCACAGAACATTACAGATATCTGGGATCCCCGGGTTTCACAGAGCCACTACTGAAACCCGACGTTCCCCTGGTCGTGTGGATAGCCTGTGCAATGAAATCCTAGACCCCTACGGGCGCGGCAAGTCACCCGCCAAAACCTGAAGCGAGGCAGCCTCTTTCAGCACCGTGAATGGACCACCCAGCACTTCACGGAATCCGGTAACTTGGGCACCCCTCCTGGGTCAACCTGTACCCCCTACGAGTGCGGCGAATAGCCCGCCAATTCTAGAGTGAAGCCCTTTCTGTCCCAATGCCATGAGATGCGGGCTTGTTGCCCTCCAGAACCCGGCTATCCGTGCACCCCACCGCGGGGCAACTCTAGTACAGAAAGTAAAATATACATACAACGGGTACATCGACCGCAACCTGGTCGTGCCCCAAAAGAATAATACAAACAGGCAGTGACGGCAGTCCACATGTCGGACGCTCGCCCTGCAATATCAAATGCACATAATACAACAGAAACTGTACTAGCATTGCATCCAGGCTATCCCCCACGACCGATCCGCAATATCACAGCAAAAACACAGAACATCAACGTGAAAGTCACGTTCGCAAATCCGTCTAACCGGGCTATAGCAGTTAGACCGGATTTACCGATCGAGTGACATTCACGGTCGCAGATATAATGTAAATACTGTGGAAAAAAATGTGTTTAAAATATCCGATCGATCAAAAATTAACAAGTGGGCCCCCAAGCAATACTGTAGCACTCACAGAAAATCTGGTCCCAATTTTAATATTCCAAAACCCCTAAAATTAACCCAGAAGCCCACTGGAAAAACCTGGCCCATTGATCCTTTCATGTTGCGGCGGAACCGCGGCTTAAAGTGGGTATTGGCCGCGGTTCCGCGCTCTCGATGAAAGATCAATGACTCGGATTTCTGCAGTAGTCTTAGGTTTTCATGTACATCACATTTTTGCAACCTGAAAAAATTTTGGGCACCAAAAAATTTTAACAGAAAACTGATGTGAACTAAAATTGGGTTTTTGGAATTTTGGTCGATCGGAACTGAAAAACACATCAAACAAAGCTAGAAGAAGTTAATGGCGAGGCTCTGATACCACTGTAAGTGCACGGCGGCGCCCCGGCCGTCAATCCGACGGCCAAATGCGGAAGCGGTGATAAACTTTAATTTTGCGAACTTAGCAAACCGGCACCACCGCGCACTAGACTCCGGATCGGGCCATTAAACTAGATCTAGCTAACTAAAAGACGGGTTTGAGATATACCGAGTGATCCGAGTCCTCCGGTCTTCTCGTCGTCGTTCCGATCTCCCGCGGATCCTCCGGTCGTCGCCTCCTTGCCGGAAGGGCACCACATCGCCTGCGTCTTTTACGGGCTCCCACCTCAATGCCGAGGCAACTCGGGCACGAAGCTGGCTAGTCGACGTGCCCAAGATTTGCTGTAGAATGTGTAGTATAGTTGTCTCTTTGGGGTTTAGGATAGTTGCCATGATGGAGGAATTTGTGCACAATGATTTTCATGAAGGCTTGAAGAAAAATGGAGCAAGCCCTCAAAAAGGAGCTCGGCCAGATGCATTTTGTGCTCACTGGAAAAGAATGAAGCAAGCTCTAATAAATTAATCCTCATCTCCATTATGTTCCACTCCAGCACCCTCATTTTTTAACACAATGCAATCATATAAATATTAATTAATACATCAACCTCCAGCACTCAAAAAAAACTTAGATCAAAAACAACCTCACTCCAATCCCCAACAGTGGCCGGCCCATACCTCATCATGTCTTAATTAATGCATCATGGAGCAAAGATGCTATCATATCAAAACTTATGCAATAAACCCCTCCACAAAGTGTTATTTGTAAATTGCAAATAACACCTTCCAACGAAAAGTCCGGCCGTGAAGGAACAATGAAAAACCGGCCGGAGCGGAATGCAAACTGGCAACCCCAGAAAACTGGTCCCATAATAAATTACAGGAAAACCCCGATACAGTGCATACACACCCGTATTTGTATTCCGTCCGGATACAAATGCAAAGAGACAAAATCTACACTGTACTAAACTAGGATTCGGCTTAAACCAAAGCCGGCTAGTAATGTTCGTCCGATCCTGATCCGTGCAATACCGCACGTATCAGATCGAACCCTGCCATATATCCATACGGCCACTAGTACAAACCGTCCGATCCTGATCCGTGCAATACCGCACGTATCTGATCGGACTCTGCCATATCTCCATACGGCCTCTACAGCGTTTCGCCCGAAAACTGAGTAACTGAATGTGTGGTGGACTCTAAAGACTCGTCAATACTATGGCTGTGGATTTAACCACTAGCACGTCAGAGGTATAAGCCAATACGTAACGGGCCACCAGCTATTGACTAAAAGGGACGTCGATGAGCGAACTCATCCTGACACCCTACTGAGCCTGTCAGTGACAATATCCGTACAGTCCGGTCCGTTCGTCTATGAGCATCGCATGTCGGGCCTAGGGGGTGGGTAAAAGTCAGACCCCCAAAAGCGGTACAAGTCGTGTCGGAGTGTAGCCCAGAACACCCTGAGATACTACTGGAATACCTACCAGTAAATCTCCTGCCTTGGCCAAGGACTTCGTGTAATGGCTCTCCTAGACACAGCGCGACCTCACCCCCAATACCGGGAGAGACGAAACCCCCGAAGATCCGCTCACTGCCTCCATGTGGCTCGGGACTGTACCTAACTAAAACCTGTTTGCACGACTCCTTTGAGCCGTGGTAGGGTAGTAATCAAAGCACAGTGGGAACTCACACGAGACAAATGACGATCCCCAGGTCGATGAACTAACCTGTACACATGTCACCTGGGAACTGCTATCTGACGTCAGGTATAAGACCAACTAGCATGTTCCCGGCGAGTCCTGTCCGGTGTACTCATAACCCAATGAGCACCTGTATACATCTTAGGTGAACCAACTGACACCAGTGGCCTGTGAGACCGGCCACCGCCCCTCGTCGGGGTCTCGACTGTATACACTAGTCTACTCTGGAGTATCGATGCCCTGTCTCGAAACTCCCACGACTAGGGACCATTTAAGGATGTGCTTAAAAACTACCAGCTCCCACTTATATGATCGCCCTCATACTGCTGGTGGTCAAGCAAGAATCCAAGGGGCTCTATCAACGTGTAATAGCGACCTGTCAGGTCACCTAAAGCAGTACACGATGATAAAGGTAAATCAGATAGCAAACTATCATCTCGAGTAAGACTGTCGTACCGGGATAGGTCCTCCCTCAATCATTGCAATCACGTGCCTGTGATCCAATAATTGACTCTGAGGGCACTATCTCCAACACGTGGCAGGTCTTGCGTCCCCTCCTTCGATTTGTGGCACTGCAATAAGGAAGAGGAAAAGTCAGAAATCATCCCATTGCTAAAAAAGGGAGTAAACAAAGACATCAAAATGAAAATGTACTCACCGGCACCACTAGAGGGAGAAGCGAGTTCGGACGGGAAGGAGAAGTGTGGGAGCAACACTTGGTATAGATGATCAAAGAGCACTCCTGAAAGGACACAGTGGTATGACGTTAGTCCATAAGCTACACGTTTAAAAGATTAACTTGTGAGTCGCAAATCCATACCTTCCAACATCCGCGATGGCACAAGGGAAGGCGGGGAAGTGACCACCGCCAAAGCAGTAGTTGACGGTGCTCCTTCAAGCACTGGAGCATCGGCACTGGCCGCACCTGCATTAAAAACAGAAGCAAACTTGTTAGAAAAGATTGCAAGATAAAAAAAAAGAAGAGAGAAAATGATAGTAACTCGAAATTTACCCGACGAACTGCCAGCCGAGACTGAGGAAATTCCTTCCTCCATTGACATCAGGCCACCGCCCGTGGCCTCATCACCCGACTCAATGGGAACCGTTGTTGCACTCGCAAGCCCTGGAGAAGGCGGGGGAATATAGGCGGGGAGGGCTATGATTGGAGCATTGCCAGATTCCTGAGAAAGAGCAGCTGGCTCGTCCTCAGGAATCGTGGCCACCTCACCCGCTACTCCTTCGGGTCCTGCGGTCACGGTTGTCTCGTCCACCGTCGCCGCGAGGTCTCCAGCCTCAAGCGCCTCACCTACCATTACCCTCGGCTCGCTTATGACGATCATTTCATCTGCCGCCACTTCAGGGTCGGCATCCATGACCCTCTCGGCTGCAGATCCCCCAACCTCTGCTACGGGTCCCGTGGCCCCAACGACGCGCCTCACCGTCGGCTCGGGTTCGGCAGGCACCGCTTCCACCGTTTCCCTAGGTTCAACGGTCTCCGCCTCCCCCTCAGTCGGACTTGGCCCTGCAAGATGGAATGCATATGAGCCAATGGCTTTATAATTCTTACAACAAGGCTCTGAAAGAAATGCTACCTGAAGAGGATTTATCGTTTGCACTTCGGGCCGCGCGCGCCACTTGCTTATGAGCAATAGATAGGGCGACAGGGGCCTCTTCAGAAGGAGTGTCAGCGCGAGGAATAGTGCTAGGGCCCGCTCCCGTGGCCAAAGTAGCTCTGCGTGCCTTTGCTTCGCGTCTCAACCGCTTCCGCTCCTCCCGAGCCGTTGAGACGGATGCCACTAGGGCTTCTCTAATTGAGGCGTCCTCATCCGTGAATAGGGATGCCTCCAGATTTTTCAGGGCATCCCTCATCATCTTGTCAAGTCGAGGCCCCTCCAGCAGCCTCGACGAGATCGGGACTTCAGTAACAGGCTCAGGAAGGATCCCCGCATCAACTGATATAACCCCTGCAAAGAAACAAAAGAAGGTTAGGTTGACCATCAGAAAAGATGACAAACTTTCCTTATACAAGAGAAAGGGGTGGGACATACCAACGCCTGCTAGAGCGCGCTTCTCCTCCTCCTCTTGGAAGGTTTTCAAAGAGGCAGCGATAGCCTCTTCAGAAGAGACACCTGTTGAAAATCGGGCGAATATTAGTTAAAGATAATAATAAAAAGTGCAATAAAATGACGAAGAAAGTGGCTGATGATTACCTGACTCAGCGAGTTTACTTAACATCGCTTCGAGCCTCACCGATCGCTCCGAAGGTGCAATGGCGGCAGCCAAATTAGTGTCTGCAGGGTCTACCAAGAAGCCCTCGTTGCTGCCATATTCACTTATGCCTTCGTTGGGAGGAGCCGCAGGCTCTAGGCTAAGGATCGCATCAAGGGAAAGGGCGGACTTTTTCTTCTTCTGTCCGCCAACTTTAGATCCACCCGGAATAGATTTGCGCTTGGCAGTTATTTTAGGGCGACGGGTCCCAATATCTGCTCCTACGCAGGACTCTGGCGATACTACATTAGCCGCCTTCGTGGGAGCACGGGGCGCCGGTGGTACATCCACCGTAGCAGGCAGTGGCAATCCACGCGGGGGGCTCAACACGCGTGGTCGATCAACTCCGGCATCTTTTATCGGGAGAATGACCTGGATCCTTGGCTGCAAGGGAGCCTTGCGATCACCGCCGGGAGGCGCACCCCTACGGTCAACCAGCATACGCTTCTCCGTTAAGATGATTGGGCCCATAGCATGCGCATACCAGGCTACATATGAATGGAGTATCTTAGGGGCACAGCTAGGTTCACTGATAAAGAAATAGGAACCTGTATTAAGCCGTATGAAATGATGCATCGCATTCCTTATCCCCTCTTGGTTGGCCACGGGTTTCCAGAAAAGCTTCCATCGGGATCCCTTGGTTGTAACTCGATTGCCGGGCAAATCGGTGTGGGTTATACCTCATAAACAGAGCTGTCTCATTCTGCCTAAACACTAGATAGCCCGGCCGAATGGAGTAGAGGTGGAGGATTTCCCGAGCCTTCAGTACAGAAGCCCCGCCCTTAAAATCATCACGTAGTGGCACCACTGACTTAGTGGTCTCTGAGCCTATGGTGATGACCTTATCCACAAAAGAAATCTTCGCTCCGACCAGATATGGACGCAAGAGCAGTCCCCTAGAATCCCGCAGGGATGCAACCACAATTGAAGCCCCGACCAACCGCATGATTCTCGGAAGTCAGCATTTCTCAAAGAACGGAGGAGTCTTATGGGCACCAAACACCCCTTGCATGTGCATCTCCATCCAAGAAGTGAAATAGTGCATCGGGAAGTTGACAGGCTGTACTCCAGGCTCACTAGCGTTCGCCGCTACGCTAAGTCCATTATAGAGGTAAGCCAGCCCGGCGATCCCTACCGATAACTGCAAACCAGCCACCATTCGATGCGCCGGGTAAAAGATGGAGGGCCGCATGAGGCGTGGGTGCGTGGGAAGCACGAAGCTGCATAACCATAAACCCAAGAACCCTATAAAAAAGGTCTCCTCGTCCATGCCAGGAACGGCGATCTCTGAGAAAGGGACGTTGGCAATGCCGGGGAGATAAAAATCCCGCTGGTCATTTTCCGATATAGGTCGGCGGTCCAAGCCGAAACCAAAAGGGTCAGCAAGCTGAGCGAACTTCTCGCCCTGCTCTGATAGGAACTCCGGGCGAATAAAGCGAGCAATAAAATCTGCGAAACTGACGCCCCGCTCGCCCGATCCCAAATGGAGTTCCTCATAGATCTCCAACACCTTCACCAAGCCCGGATACTGATGCTGAATGGCATTTTCCGGAGTTAAGTCAAACACCAGCTGCTTGGTGGCAAAGACGTACTCATCAGGAGGAAGCAGCTCCTCGTAGTGCTCTCCCCTCATTGGTAGACCCGAAATCTCAGCGAATTCCTCCAAGGAGATAGAGACTTCCCTATCTGTCATCAGGAAGGTGTGAGTGGGGATATTCCATTGTTCAATAAAGGCCTTGACCCACCACGTTGGAGGAGAGGGATACTCGAAAAGCGAAACGTAGATGGCTGAATATAAACCAATCCTTGTTAGATGAGTCATTTTCGCCGATAAGATGTACCGGGCCCACTGCAAATATCCGGCGGGGGGTCGCGGGATCAGTCCAATATTGTAAGCCTGTCCCCAAGGGCGTGCTTCACCCTGACAGATTCGCCTCCCCAGAATATCTATTGCCGGCGGCGGCTGCACGGGGATGGCACCGATCGCAGGCTGGAGGAGGTCATCAGAATTCCAGTTTTTAACCTCCACGGCATACTTCACCGGGGGTTCATCTGCATAGGGGATCGTGACTGTAGGCTCAGAAGGCGAGGCGGAACTGAAGCTGCGACAGCCTTGGATGATCTGGCTGTACCACTTTCCCCACAGGTGGAGCTTTTTGCACTCAGGGTCATGATCTTTAATGAGAGCGAACGCCACCCGGTCCACCGGCGAATGGGGGAACCCTCCTTCCGAGCGAACAAAGGGGAAAGACAAGTCGCCGGACATGTTTCCTGTAGAAAGACAAAAATAACCGTTAGTGTTCTGACACTTGGCATTTTGAAATCTTACTCCACACTGTGATGTAATGGGTAGGGGACAAAAAGGGGGACCCACAAAATCTGGATGACGGTACATCATTTAATAAGACAACCCCATCATTAGATGAGACTGTCAATTAATGAAAAGGTCCCCAAAAGAATATCCTCACTGATGGGAAATCCCTAGAGACAAGGAGAAATATTCTCTTTCAGAGCAAAGCTCTGTCACAGAGTGACATTTGTCAAACTCTGGTCTCAGGGGAACAAGATTCCTTAAAAGAGCATAGCTCTATGGTAATGGTGGAAAGATCCATCAATTTTATTTAGAAGAATTAGAGTTTTGGAATCTTGAAAAATCCATGAAAACTTATAAAACAAAAATTTTCTCCGTTTCTCAGATCTAAAAAGATCTACATTTGATCTAAGAGCAAAGCTCTGTTCATGGGTTAAAACCCATGGATCAGATCTCTATAAATCTGTAAATTTTTGAGAGCAAGGCTCTGTTGAAGAAACCCCAAAGGGGTTTTTCTTTAGATCAAAGATCTATAAGAGCAAGGCTCTGTTAATTAAATTTAATTTAAATTAATTTAATTAATTTTACCTAGAGTGATTCTAAGACTGGAACTTTGAAGTTCTTGGGGAAATCACAAGAGCAAGGCTCTGAAAGTTCTTAAGCAAGAGCAAGGCTCTGGAAGTTCTTAAGCAAGAGTAAGGCTCTGAAATTAAAATTCTTGAAAATGGTAAAGAATTACCAAGGACCAAGGGTCCTATTTATAGGCGCCTGCGCCTTTTCACCTGACCCCTTTGATCCAACGATCAGGATCTTGCCACCGCTGCACTCACGTGCGCGCCACGTGAGCGCAACGGTGGAGGGGCATTTGTTCCCCCAATCAAAGCAAGGCTCTGTTTGAATTTTGAATATTCAAATTTTGGAAGCAACGCTTCAAATTCCGAGCATTGCGCGCAACGCGCCGCGTGTCAGAAGTTGATACGTCAACGCAACGCCCGAGGCAGTGTGTCCAATCAGAGCAAGGCTCTCTTAAAAAATAAAAAGTATGCAACGTTCAGATTGCGCAAGCGCTGCATTGCGCGACATGTGTCTGCGCAGTTGCGCAAAAGCAACTGCGCAAGCACAGTTGCGCAAGCGCTGCGCTGCGCGATACGTGTCTACGCAGTTGCGCAAACGTTGCTGCGCAAGCGCTGCGCTGCGCGACACGTGTCTGCGCAGTTGAGCAAGCACAATTGCGCAAGTGCCGCACACCGAGACACATGCCTGCGCAGCTGCGCAAACGGTGCTGCGCAAGCGCGGCGCGGCGCGGCGCGACACGTGACTGCGCAGTTGCGCAAGCACAATTGCGCAAGTGCCGCACAGCGCGACACGTGTCTGCGCAGTTGCGCAAACGCTGCGGCGCAGCGCGACACGTGTCTGTGCAGTTGCGCAAACGCTGCTGCGCAGGCGCCGCGCGACACGTGTCACGCACTGGGGAGTTGCGCAAAAAACAGAATAAAGATTTAAAGAAATCCTTTCTGTTCTTGAGTAAAACAAGAAAATCTTCTTCTGTAAAACAGGAGCCTTGGATCAAAGATCCAACGGTGGGGAAAATTCCCCAAATCACTCAGAAAAAGATCTCTTTAACAAATTTAACTAATTTATGAGCACTATAAAAAGGACCCCAGAGCTCATTTCAAAAGAAGGATTATCTGGCAAAAAAGAAAGGGAAGAAAGAGAACTCCTGAGAATTCTTGAAGAACACAAAAAAGAAGGTAAAACCTTTAAAAGAGAAAATTCTCTTGGGAACAGATCATTGATCTAAGAACAAGATCATGGATCTTCAATAAATAAATAAATAAGTAAATAAAATAAAAAAAGGTAGTGCCTTGCACTTGTTATGAACCCTTGGTTCTCTGAAATAAGGAAAAACAAGAAAAGAAGAAAAAACTTGTTTTTTCTTTAGATCAAAGGATTAAAAAGTGTTCTGCACTTCTGTTTCTTGAAGATTCTCAATGCTTTGCATAAATGCAATGCACTGCTTGAAGGGCCAGGCCCAAATCAAAAAGACCTAACAGGCCAAAATAAATTGCAGAGCAATAAAAGGGAGAGCCCAAATGAAATTGATGTTCTGCATCATTTATAAAGGGCAGAGCCCAAAACAAATTGATGCTCTGCATCTTTTCTGGGCAAAGCCCAAATAAAAAATAAAAACAAATGCAAATAAAATATTGGACATTTTTAACTGGACTTAGCCCAATCGTGGCCATAAGTCCTTAAACTAAATTAACTGAGCAAAACGGCTCTCCTAAACCAATCCACATCCGGTTCAAGGGTACATCTCTGAACTCCTTTGATATCTATCGTTGTAATTCCTCAACGACGTCAAAGAGGTGACGGGTCCCAACGACCACACACCCATATGGACTGCGGGGTCCTTAAACTCGTAGACCGAGACGTCCTTAAACTAATATTGGACCGAGACGTCCCTAAACTAATATCGGACCGAAACGTCCCTAAACTGGCGATGGACCACCACGTCCCTAAACTGGAATGATAGAGCTAATTGCTCCTTTTCTGGATCTAAACAATCCCGTTCAAGTCGATCTTAGTCCAAAACAGGACTAACGTACCCTTGACGAACGTTTAAGTTGATCTTAGCCGCAACGCGACTAATGCATCCTTAAACTAAAAAAAAACACCAAACCCAAATCTAAGTATATACGGATTTGGACTAATCCACGTCCTACGGGCGACGGCATTACTCAGTCTCCGTATACAATTCACGGGCAACCACAAACAAAATAAACACCCACGACACGAAGTGAAACTCTGGAGAAGGAGAAAGTTGTTACCGCAATGCGGTAGCGTAATTAACTGCAGGGGCTTGCGCCTGCAGGGAAGAGCGTCCCCACAATCAAAAAACCCCTCAAGCGAGGGGGAATCTGATGAAGTCTGCTACATCGGCCGCATCCGTCTAAACCTCCGATACACGGTGCCATAAATCAACTTGGCACCTTCGGAGAGGTGGACGGATAAAACCAATTAGCATCTGCCCTGAATCTCAGCGTCAGGACTTCGCAGTCCTGTGCGCCGCCTTTCGGAGGGGAACAGCCATCTGCCCGACTTCCCCCGTAAATATAAAACTACTCACCGACGCGTCTCGAGCCAGTCAAAACCTATCACCGCATCGCCCTTCCTTGCCGTCTCGGAAGTCCTCATGATCGAACCTATTGTCATGCCCCACTTTCCAAAGAACGGTAATGGTAACGTGACAAACCCACAACATATTTATTATAAAAAGGTCATTTCTCAAAATAAATATGCTAAGCGTAAATAAGCAATCATACACAAAGCAAGAATAATAAGAGCATGAAATTTTCAACAAACTACTTTATTTACATCTATTCCACAATCTATAATTACATTGATAGATGTTCTGAAAAGAAAATACAAATAACATAAATGCATAAACAAGTGGTATATTGGTGCTGAAACCGAAAGGAAAATCTAAGGAACGGGTTCAGGAGCAAGATGGCCGTAATCCTCGGTAGCCGGGTTCACATTCTCGGTCTCTAGATTATCTGAAGAACATTCCGAAGAAAAAAAAGGTGGGTGGAATGCCCGTCAGCGAACTTGCGCTCGGTAAGTCCCCAAAAGAAAAAAAGATGTTTAACAGATAAAAAAGTAATGTAATATGGCAAGTATAATATGAAAGGTAATAAGTGTGTGTAAGTGAGCATGAATATGTGTCTTAACAGGTCTCTATAAGGTAAATCTAATTTAACGTCGGTCCAAATGTGAATGTCAACCAATCTCAAAAGTATTATCGAACTCAAAGGTAGGGCCCCAGGAGCAAGAAATCATGAGCCCGAATCAAATGTTAGTAATGGGACTTCAACTTAATGTTGAAATATTCTAAACCCAATAGTAGGACCCCCGAGGCTTGGAAACACGGCCCCTCATGATAGATTGCTTGTGTTATTAAACATGGATTCATAAACTAGAGGGACTCCTGAGATTCTGTTGGATTCAAACTTGAACTATCCCAACACCCTGTGTATATTGATCAGAGTATTCCATTCAGATATGTCCTTTATAGACATGTCATACATAGACATGTTTATGTCTTAAAATGAATAGGGTTTCCCTAATCATAAAGTTCTCTAAGATATGATTTTCATGTCTTAGGACATGAATAGAGTATTCTATTCACACATGTCAGGTATAGAAATGTCTAAGAAAATGAATAAGGTTTTCCTATTCATATGTCAGAAGACATAATTTTTCGTATCTTAGGAATAGGGTTTTCCTATTCACAAATATTTTGACGATATGTTTTCATGTCTCAGAGATAAATAGGATTTTTCTATTCACGTATGTTTTTACATAGAATGACATAGGGGTTTGAGCCATATCCTTCAAGAAATAGTTATTCTATTTCTATTCGTATGTGAAAAAAAATAGGATGGCCTATTTCAAGTTATGCAGAGCATGGGGTAACTCATGCTCTTGGTTCGGTCCATGAAGGTCAAGAACACCTTTGTGTTCTAATTTTCTTCATTCTTTGGGAAAGCCATGGCCATAGCTTTTAAGCTCTTTTATTCATAGCTGGAAACTCATATATGTTTCCATCCTTCTCTCTTTTGATCTGAGAAAGAGAGAGAGAGGGAGAGAGAGGTGGAGAAGCGTGCACACATAGAGAGAAAGAGAAGTAAGAAGGAATGGTGATAGAGATAAACATGATGTTGTAAGAAGGTGAGAAAAAATTGAGAGGTGGACGATTAGTCTTTATAGCTCTAATACCATGAAAGATAATATCAATTGGTGTAAATTGCACACCACATCAGAGGTTTCTATTTGTATTTATAGATGAGTAATACAACTAGATATGATCTAGATAGTTACAGGAGATAAGATACATTAGTTACAAATGGTTATGATTTAGAGAGTTATTGGGATCCTTGGAATTGTTGGAGATCCTTGGTTGTCGTAAATCCCCAGTTCCATTGTACTTTCAGTATTTAAAATTATAATCTCAATAAATTTTTGTTTAAATTCCCAAATTATTTTCCTAAAATATTTTTCCAAAGTTTTCTAATTCTCTTTCTTTTAAACCTTAATCTAATTCCCTTATATAATTTTCTTAATCCTAATTCTTTTTCTTTAAACCCAAACCCATTCTCTTCCCAGCCCTAACCCATGCACCCGACATAAACCGTCCCCATCGCCCTCTCTTTCTTCTTCCTCCTCCTTCTATTCTTTTTCTTTCTTTTTGAACGAGCCCAACGACTCCCCTTCTCTCCCGCACTCACCCCTACGAGACCCAGTCCTCGTCGACGCCGCTCCCGATCCCAACCAACCCGAGATCCTCTGCTCAACATCCTAGCTCCTCTCTCTTCTCTTTTTCTTTCTTCCATCTTCTTTCCCCTACGTTCGCAAACCCAACGCCATGCCTACCTCCGTGAGAACCGCTCCACGCTGACTTGGCCTTGTCGTCGACGACCCCGAGATCCCTGCACCTGCCTCCCCTCATCTCTCCAACGTCTCTCTCACTCTCCATCTCTTAACATCTCTTTCGTTCTCTCTCCTTCAACTCACATCACCTCTTCCAATTCAACCCTTTACCGGTGCTCTACTGCCCCAACCATCATCACCGCCGTCACCACACCTCCGCAACCGCTTGCCACAACCAGCTTCCCTCCTATCCTCCACAACCTCCTAACAACTCCTCATCACCACCGCTGCCTTCGCCTCCTCCTCTGCACCCTGCATTTCCGGCCTGAGCCCAACACCGATGAGCTCAGGACTGCCGCTACCATCATCAAGAACACAGCCTCCCTCGCTCTCCTCCTCCGAGGGAGCTCCTACCCTAATCCAAAACACCCACCGCTGCAACCCACCGCCCTCGCCATCACATGAGCATCATCGCCGCTGCCACCACCGGCATCTCCACCTCCATTAGTCACCGGCGACCCTATCTCAGCAACCACCGCCACCATCACCGAGCACCTATTATAACACCCGAGCCCAATGCTACTAATTTCAGTTACCGTTCGAACGTAGTGTGGCACTTGTTCCCCTCCGAATGGCGGCCTAGACTTTGCGTCTTGCCTGAGATTCGGGGGGCAGATGCTATATGGTTTTATCCGTCTATCTCTCCGAAGATGCCGAGTTGATTTATGGCACCGTGTATCGGAGGTTTAGACGGATGCGGCCGATGTAGCAGACTTCGTCAGATTCCCCCTCAGGGTGAGGGGTTTTTAATTGTGGGGACGCTCTTCCCTGCAGGCGCAAGCCCCTGCAGTTAATTACGCTACCGCATCGCGGTAACAACTTTCTCCTTCTCCAGAATTTCACTTCGTGTCGTGTGTGTTTGTTTTGTTTGTGGTTGCCCGTGGATTGTATACGGAGACTGAGTAATACCGTCGCCCGTAGGACGTGGATTAGTCCAAATCCGTGTTTACTTAGATTTGGGTTTGGTGTTTTTTGTTTAAGGATACATTAGTCGCGTTGCGGCTAAGATTGACTTAAACGTTCGTCAAGGATACGTTAGTCCTGTTTTGGACTAAGATCAACTTGACGTAGTGATCCATTTAATTATATGGCCGTCGGGACTCATCACCTCTCTGACGTCGTTGAAGGATTACAACGATGGATGTCAGAGGAGTTCAGAGATGTACCCTTGAACCAGAGATGATTTGGAATTTTATCATTCATTTAAATGTCTAAGGATACGTTAGCCATATTTGGGGCTAAGATCGACTCAAACGTTTGTCAAGGATACGTTAGTCCAGTTTGAGACTAAGATCAACTTAACGGGACCGTTTAGATCCGACAAAAGAGCATTTGGGCTCTATTGTGCCAGTTTAGGGACGTGGTGGTCTATCGCCAGTTTAAGGACGTGGTGGTCCATTATTAGTTTAGAGACGTTTCGGTCCGATATTAGTTTAGGGACGTTTCGGTCCGATATTAGTTTAGGGACGTTTCGGTCCAATATTCCCATTTTTGGGATGAATATTAGTTTAAGGACGTTTCGGTCCAATATTAGTTTAAGGACGTTTCGGTCCACGAGTTTAAGGACCCGCAGTCCATATTCATGTATGGTCGTTGGGACCCGTCACCTCTCTGACGACGTTGAATGATTACAACGACGTGTGTCAGAGGAGTTCGGAGATGTACCCTCGAACCAGTAGTAAATTGATTTAAGAGAGCAATCTTGCTCAGTCAATTTAATTTGAGGACTTACGGCCAAAATTGGGCTAAGTCCAGAAAAATATTCAACGCCTTTTATTTGTTTTTGTTCTGTTAGACCTGTGCTAGGGTTTGGCCCATTTTTAAATAATGCATTGCATCAATTTATTCTTTGTTTGGGCTCTGTTCATGATTGATGCAGAGCATCAATATAATTAGGCCTCTGCAAGGCATCTACTTTGTTTGGGCTCTGCCCCTTTTAAAATGCATAGCATTTATATTATTTTGTTTGGGCTCTGCCCATTTATAAATGATGCAGAGCATCAATTTAATTAGGCCTGCTTGGTCTTTTGACTTGGGCTTGGCCCTTTGAGAAATGCATTGCATTTATCAGGCGGTTTGCGCCAATTACTGAGCGCAAGCGCTTATGGTTAGGACACGTGTCATGCTCTAGTAAGCGCAAGCGCAACAGCGCAGTGCGTTGCGCTAGTGCTCTGCGCTGTTGCGCTGCAGACACGTGGCGCGCTCTGGTGAGCGTAAGCGCAATGGCGCAGTGCGCTGCACAAGTGCACTGTGCTGTTGCGCTGCTGACACGTGGCGCGCTCTGGTGAGTTGCGCCAATTCCAGAGAGCAAAGCTCTATTTCAAGAGCGCGTAGCGCAAGTAACTGACACGTGGCGCTCTCTCAAGAGCGCAACAGCGCAGTTTGGAAGTGCAGAGCACCAAGAATCTTTTAGATTCAAGAATCAGAAGTGCAAAGCACTATTTAATTTCTTGATCTACATTTAGATCAAAGAAAAATAAATTTTTCTTTTTTGTTTCAAGAACCAGAGGTTCATAAAAAAGTGCAAAGCACTATTATTACTTATTTATATATATATTTTTTATTTAAAATTATTGATCTTGTTCTTAGATCAATAATCTGCCCATAAGAGAACTTTCTCTTTTCCCTCAAGGTTTTTACCTTCTGTTGTTCCTGAAGAGTTTTCAAGAGATTTCTTCTTTCTCTCTTCTTTTTTTAGGAGGATCGTGATGCCTTTGAATTGAGGTTTAGGGTCCTTTTTATAGTGCCCATAAATTAGTTAGATTTGTTAAAGAGATCTTTCTCTGAGTGATTTGGGGAATTTTCCCCACCGTTGGATCTTTGATCCAAGGGCTTCTGCTTTGCAGAAGAAAATCTTCTTGTTTTAACTAGAACAGAAAAGATTTCTTAAAATCTTAATTCAGTTTGGCGCAGATGCCCCAGCGCGTGACACGTGTCGCGCAGCGCACAGCGCAGCGCAACAGCGCGAGCGCACTCAGCGCAGCGCAACAGCGCGAGCGCATCTGCGCTGACACGCGTCGCGCAGCGCACAGCGCAGCGCAACAGCGCGAGCGCATCTGCGCTGACACGCGTCGCGCAGCGCACAGCATGCGCAACTGAAGCGTTGCTTCCTTTAAACAGAGCTTTGCTCTGATTGGGCGCGCCTTCTTGGGCGCTGCGCTGACGTATTAGTGCCCGACGCGTGGCGCGTTGCGCCCGAGACTTGAAGCGTTGCTTCAAATTTTGAATTTTTGAATTCAAACAGAGCTTTGCTCTGATTGGGCGAAACAAATGCCCCCCCACCGTTGCGCTCACGTGGCGCACACGTGAGTGCAGCGGTGGCAACCCCCTGACCGTTGGATCAAAGGGTGAGCTCAAGAGGCGCAAGCGCCTTATAAATAAGGCCTCTGGCCCTTAGAAAAATCTTATCATTTCAAGATTTTTGATTTCCAGAGCTTTGCTCTTGCTTAGAACTCCAGAGCTTTGCTCTCGTTTCCAGAACCTTAGAGCTTTGCTCTCATTTTCCAAGTTAGAAGATTTTAGGTAAAATTATTCTCAAGTGAAATTAATATTAATTAACCAATAGAGCTTTGCTCTCACAGATCTTTTGATCTAAAGAAATCCCCATTGGGGTTTCATAAACAGAGCTTTGCTCTAAAAAACTTATGGATCTACAGAGATCTTGTTCATGGGTTCTAACCCATGAACAGAGCTTTGCTCTTGAATCAAATGTAGATCTTTTAGATCTGAAAAATGAAGAATTTTTTATAAGTTTTCATGGATTTTTCAGGATTCCAGAAATTTTAATTTTAAATTTCTTTTCAAAAATTTTCTTTTTGATGGAATATTACAGAGCTAAGTTCTTTTTAAGGAATTTTATTCTTTTGAGACCAGAATTTGACAAGTGTCATTCTGTGACAGAGCTTTGCTCTGAAAGAGGAGATTTTCTCCTAGTCTCTAGGGATTCTTTATTAATGGGAATGTTTTCCTGGGGAACAACTGACAATCTCATCCAATGATGAGATTGTCCTATTGACTGACGTACTGTCATCCAGATTTTGTGGGTCCCCCTTTGGTCCCTTACTCACTGCACTGCTGTGTGATGGAATTAATTGATTTTAATTTTAATTTAATTAATGCATTTTCTTCTTTAAACGCCAAACGTTGGAATTACAACACTAACGGCTAAATTGTTCTTTTTGCAGCGATTATGTCTCTAGACACTTCATTCCCGTTCGTCCGCTCAGAGGAGGGATTTCCTGAGGCGCCTTTGGACCGTGAGGTCCTGGCCATGATTAAGGAATACGACCCGGAGTACAAGAGTCTCCACCTTTGGGGGTCGTGGTACAATCAGATCATCATGGGCCGACGGAGCTTCACATGCGCGGTGCCGTCAAAACCCATAACGGCGATTCATTACGCCAGCCCACCCCCGGTGCAGTATGCCGTGGAGATGACGGATTGGACATCGAAGGGTTTTCTTCATCCGGCCGTAGATGCCATCCCGGTCCAGTGTCCTATGGTTTTGGATATCCTAGGACGCCGTATCTGTCAGGGCGAGGCGAGACCTTGGGGGCAATCATATAACATTGGTCTGATCCCCCGCCACCCGGTTGGCTATCTACCGTGGGCCCGGTATATCCTGTCGACGAAGAAGTCGCAGTTGATAAGATTAGGATTGTATACCGCAGTCTACGTCTCCCTCTTCCAGTATCCCACGCTTCCTACCTGGTGGTTCAAGGCCTTCCTGGAGCAGTGGAACATTCCTACCCATACTTTCCTTGCCATGGATCGGGAAGTGTCCATCTCTCTGGAAGAGTTTACGGAGGTGTCTGGTCTACCGGTTATGGGGGAACATTATGAAGAGTTGCTCCCGCCGGATGAGTACATCTTTGGTGCCAAGCCGGTGATAAGGGGGCTCACGCCGGAGAACGCTGTTCAACATCAATTTCCAAGTCTGATCAAGGTGTTGAACATTTACGAGGCCCTTTTCATTGAGCGTGGGAGCCGTGGAGTCAATTTTGAGGATTTTATTGCTCGGTTCCTTCATCCAAACGTCCTCTCGGCGGAAGCTGCCAAGTTTGCCAACCTTGAGGACCCTTTTGGTTTAGGTTTGGATAACCTGCCAGCGAAAGACATAGACCAAAAGAACTTTTTTCTTCCTAACTCCCCAACCATGTCTTTTGCAGAAGTCGCAGCCCCCGAGATGAATGAGGAGGCCTTCTTTTTAGGATTTCTTGGGCTTTGGCTGAGTTGGTTTGCACTCCCAATGCACTCTCACCGCATGCGGCCCTCTGTTTTTTACCCGGCCCACCGAATGACTATCGGGGTAAAGGTGGCCGTTGGGATCGCCGGCTTGGCGCACTTATATCATGGCCTTAGCCGAGCAGCGGATGCTAATGAGCCTGGGGTGTTGCACGTGGTTTTCCCGATGCACTACTTTATGTCGTGGCTCGAGCTACATACAGCGGGTGTCTTCGGCATGCATAAAAGGCCCTCGTTCTATGAAAGGTGCAGTTTTCCTCGCATTCTACAGTTGATCGGCGCATCAATTGTAAATTCATCGCCGCGAGATGCCAGGGGTTTACTCCTTCGCTCCCACACCGTTGGAACCGGTGTGTCTTTCATTGACAAGGTGTTGACTATTGGAAAAACGTTCACCACTGCAGTGCGGCCATTGCAAGACACTTTCAAGGATGGAGCTTCAGTTTTAACGGCCCGAGAGACCCTTCACCTATATTCCATCAGACCGGGCTTTTTGGTGTTTAGGCAGGACGGGGGAGCGATCTTCATGAGATATAACCCGCATCGTTTCGCCCAACAGCTGAGCTATAATCAAGGGGTACCGCTGGAGGCCTTTTTATCGGAACCTGCCGCGACTGAAGAAGGGATGGAGAGAGCGCTGCATCACTTCATGCGTCTAAACACGGGCTCTCACTTCTTTATCAGTGAGCCGGCTTGCGCCCCCCGACTTCTTAGGGTATACACAGAATGGTATAGTCATTCGACGGGAGCGGTCATAAAGAAGGAAAGGCGGTTGCTGATCGACCGTAAGGTTGCACCTCCAGGTAGCGATCGCAACGCTCCTCTGGTGCCTAGAACTCCAGTAGTCGCTCCTCTAAAAGATGCCGGGGGCAGACCATCACGTGCGCAAAGTCCTCCACGTGAGTTGCCGCTCCCTGATATCGCGGATGCACCTCCCGCACCCTGTGCTCCGGTGGAAACAGTGGCTGTACCCTCGCCGGAGTCTGGCGTGGGTGCGGACATCGGGACCCGTCGTCCCAAAGTGGCTGCCAAGCGGAAGTCGATTCCCCGTGAGCCTAGGGTCGGAGGGCAAAAGAAAAAGAAGTCGCTCTTCGCTGCGGATGTCGTGTTCGGCCAGGAACCCCATGCTCCTTATGCTGAAGGTCTGCTCGAATATGGGACTAACGCAGGGTTGGTGATGCCGCCGCCGGACGATACAGACTTGGAGGCTGCTCTCAGAGCTTCGGCATAGTTGGCGAAGCGTGACGCGTGGCTGGCTAAGCTTGCGCAATCAGGTAACTACTAGTCGCTTTTTCTTTATTGCAACATATCTTCTTCATTATTTTTGACTAACGCTTTTCTTTCTTTTCTTCCAACAGGCATCACTGATGAAGAAGCCATTGCTGCTTCTCTGAAGACTTTTCAGGAGGAGGAACGTCTCAGAGCATCTATGGGCCTCAGTAAGTTTCGACTCATCAAGTTTTTCATTTTTCTTGTGTTATGGTCGATCTAACCTTTCCCTTTTAATTATAGGAACCTCAATGCCGTTCCCTCCAAGTGACGCAGATGTTCTACCAGCTGCCGACGTTCCTGCTTCCTCTGGGCCACCGCAGGAGGCTCGTCTTGAAGAGCCGATGAGAGATGCCTTAAAGGCTCTGGAGGCATCCCTGAATGAAGATGATGATGCCTTGAAGGAGGCATCACAGTGGTCCCTCATGACCGCTCGGGAGGAGAGGAAGCGGTTGAGGCGTGAGGCGAAGGCGCGCAGGGCTGCCTTGGCTATGGGAGCGGGCCCCAGCACCGCCCCTCGAGCTGATACTCCCTCCGAAGAGGCCCCTGTCGCCCTATCCACTGCCCGCAGAGAAGTGGCGCGAGCAGTTCGGAGCGCAAACGGTAAATCCGCTTCAGGTAATATTTCTCTCAGAGTTTTTGTTATAAGGATTTTAATATCATTGGTCCTTATATCTCTTATCTTTGCAGGGCCAAGTCCGATCGAGGGAGAGGCGGAAGCCGTCGATCCTAGGGGAACGGAGGAGGCGGTGCCTGCCGAACTCGAGCCGACAGTGGGCAATATCGTTGAGGCCATGGAGCCTGAAGTGGAGGTCGAGGGGCCTACCGCCGAGAAGGTCATTGATGCCGAACCTGAAGCGGTGGCAGATGATATGATCATTATAACTGAGTCCAAGGTGGTGGCGGCTGAGGCGCTCGAGGTCGGCGGTCCCCTGGCGACGGTGGACGATACAACCGCAGCTACTGAACCTGAGAGAGTGGTGGGTGAGGTGACCATGATTCCCGAGGATGAGCCAACCGCTCCTTCTTTGGAATCTGGCAACACTCCAATCATAGCCCTTTCCGGCTATGGCCCTCCGCCGTCTCCAGGTTTTGCGAGCATGACGACGGTCCCCATCGAGTCGGGTGACGAGGCCACGGGCGGTGGTCTCATGTCGGTAGAGGAGGGAGTTGCCTCCATTTCAGCCGGGAGCTCCTCAGGTAAACCCCAAGTGACTGCTTTTCTTAACTTTACAATCTTTTCTGACAACTTCACTTTTTCGTAATGCAGGTGCAGCTAGTGCCGATGCCCCACTGCTCGAGGGAGCGCCTTCAACGACTACCTTGGCAGTGGTCACCTCTCAACCTTCTCTCATACCCTCGAAGATGTTGGAAGGTATGTGTTTACGATTTATTAATCTTGTTTTCTAGACATACGATTCGTGTACTAAAGTCACACTGTTGTGTTTTCAGGAGTGCTTTTTGATCATGTATATCAGATGTTGCTCCCACACTTCTCCTTCCCATCTGAGCTCGCTTCTTCTTCTGGTGGCGTTGGTGAGTATGATTTCCGTTGACATCCTTCCTCTCTTTTTCCTTATTGATGGAATTACCTCTAACCACTTTTTCTCATCTCAACTGCAGTGCTACAGATTGAAGGAGGGAATAACAGATCAGCTGCGCTACCAGCCCTTCCGACCTTACCACCTGTCTCGACCGGTACGATGACCATCATATTGGTAACTTTCCTCTCTTTATTTTCTGTACTATTATCTGATCGCATCCTGTTTCTTTCAGCTGTCGTTCTGGCTTCGGCGCCCTTCGAGCCTCGCATTACAATGCCGGCGGGTCCTTATCTGAGGAGTTCGTCTTCAAAAGGTGCCGCGAATAGTCTGCGCATGTTGAGTGACTACGTCGAGGAACTCGACGTTGAAACTCCTACATCTGCCGTAGACTTCGCTATGGTGGTTAACCCGATGCTAGCAATACTCGTGAACTTTCATGATGAGGGCATCATCGCATCCTGGGTTAACCATTGTAGGGAGATCGAGGGTCGCCTATATCAATTAGAGTCGCTGTGCCCCGCTCCCGAGACTTTGGCTGCCCGTAATCAAAGAACAGCGTGGATTGATCAGAGCGCTCCTTACTTCCACCATCTCGAACAAGAAGTCATTTCAAGGCGTAAGGAGCGTGATGAGACTTCGAGCAAGTCTGCCCAACTGCATGCTCGGGTGGAGGGCAACGCCGCACGGTTGAAGGTTGTCTTTGAGGGCCTTCTGCAATGTCTTTCCGAAGGGTTATCGTTGAGGCAACAACTTGACGTTGTCGAGCGAGATGCACCCAACCAGGAAGCAGCCCAGAAGGCGGCGGAGGAGCGACTTTCATCCTTCTTGCAGCAGCGGACCCAGGTGGAAGCGGAGGTGGCTGCGGTTGTCACTCAGGAGAAAGCGCTGAAGGAAGTGCGAGAGCATCTTATGAATTTACTGAAGACACTTCCTCCTCAGTAGCTATCTATCCTTGTATCATTTGTATTCGTAGGTAAAAGAATGTATATACGTATATTTTTTCTTTGACATAATGTATCCTGTATCCAATCAAGTTTATGAATAAAAGATACACTTTTTTCTTTTTTTTTGTAATGTGTCACTTTCTCCGTCTTTTCTTTCTTTTATTATCAATATACCACCTTAGTAACCGTGTTTGACGGATGATTAGGACGAGTATCCCGACCTTCTTAAGAAATAGCGATGGCTTAGGCCGCAGGCTCAGATCTGCCGCCTAAGACTTTTCAACTCTATAAGCCGTGAGGGTCTCATAGAGACTTTTCTCCCTACGGATCGAGAGGATCTCGTAGGTGGGTTTTCTCCCTAGGAATCGTGGGGGTTCCTAAGTGTGGTTTTCTCTTATAAGTCGTAGGGATCCAACAAGAGAATTTTTCCCTCTTACGGGTCGAGAGGACTCGCAAGCGGTTGTTTCCCTTCTCGTCGAAATTCGACTTTGGAGGGTGAGACCCGTGAATAGTATGCAAGAGACCGTTTTGGATTGACTTGCAGGGTCCCATTGTTCAGGAAGCAAGTTTTTTAGTTCCTGCTGCCTGAGGCTTCATCTTGCAAATTGAGACGCAAATTCGATTTATTAAAGAAATCCCTTTTCTGAATGATTTGGGGGAATTTCCCCTCACCGTCGGATCTTTGATCCAAGGGCTTCTGTTTTACAGAAGAAAATCTTTTTATTTTAACAAGAGCAGAAACGATTTCTTCAGAACTTTTAATTTTGTTTAGCGCAAATGCTTCAGGGTATGACACGTGTCGCACAGCGCACAGTGCAGCACAACTGTGTTAGCGCCTCTGCGCTGACGCGTGTCGTGTAGCGCACGGCGCAGCGCAGCTGAAGCGTTGCTTCCTTTAATTTTGTTTGGAAAGGAGCTTTGCTCTGATTGGTTGCGCTGCTTTGGGCGTTGCGCTGATGCGTCTGCGTCCGACACGTGGCCCGTTGCGCAGCGCAAACAATCTGAAGCGTCGCTTCATTAAATTAATTTTCAAGACAGAGCTTTGCTCTGACTGGGGGAAGACGAAGCGTTGCTTCGTTTCCCGCCTCGGGATTTGAACAGAAGTTCACTCCGATTAGGGTGAACCGTCGTGACAACTTTTGGAAGTCGAAGAGGCATTTGATGCCTATAAATAGGACCTTTGGTCCCCCACAGATACTTATCATCTTTCAGATTTTTTTTTATTTTCAAAAACTTCTGAGCTTCGTTCTTGCTTTCAATATCTCCGGTGCTTTGCTCCCCTTTTTTTTTAAAGTTTTTAGAAAAACTTTTTTAGGTAAAATCGATTCTTAGATTAATCTTAACCAGCAGAGCTTTCGTCCAGGGGACTTTATCCTTGAACATATTTTTGCTCTCTAGTAATTTAGTCCTTTATGTATGTTATCGCTTTTCTATTACTGATCTTCCTGTAATATTTCTTCCAGGCATAATGGCGGCGATGCATCTATACAGCTTGCACGAGTTTATTACTCACGACGATATCCGCGCTCAGGGTCGTCAACAAAACCAGGAGTTTACAGACGCTGAATGTGCAGAAGTCATGGGTCGTCTGAACGCAAGCGGTGGGTGGCTGTTGCCTCGTCGTTCGGCCCTTTTGAAAGTCATGTTAGGAGCCATATGGAGAGCACTTCCGGGTCTTCATGAGGCCTTACCGCTCAACGCACTGGATGATGCCGAAGACAAGGTGCATTCAGTGTACCTGACAGGGCTGATCTCAAAGAAACGGTGGAACAGCCTCATTGACATCCTACACCAAGTCTTCCAGCAGACGACGATAGTTGCCGCTTATCGAAGGCCAGGGGGCTTGCCGATGATATTGAAACAGAGGAGCGTGAAAGACTGCGCATAAGAATAATTAGAAAGGCCAGAAGAACTCTGGATGGCCTTACTTTCGATTTCCTCAATCCGTGCCCCGGGTCCGAGGTTATACCGTTGTAATAATTTGAATAATGTTTCTTATTTATTGTTCTTATGATTGTGAAAAGGAATTTTCTAGCAGTATGAATGAAAACTCTTCCCTTTTCTATTTCAGCTTGTCTTATTTCTCGTCCTGAATCTTCTGCCCATGCATAAATGAGTGCGTCACGCACGCCAGATCGAATGTAGATCGGATATTCTTTCTGTCACCTTCTTTTTTTTATTGTCAGCATGCTGTCTTAATAACCATGATTGATGGATATCTAAAACGAGTATTCTGACTTCCTTAAGAAATAGCGATGGCTTAGGCCGCAGGTTCAAGTCTACTGCCTAAGACTTTTCAACTCTATGAGCCGTGAGGGTCCCACAGAGGCTTTTCTCCCTACGGGTCGAGAGGATCCCATAGGTGGACTTTCTCCTTAGGAATCGTGAGGATTCCTAAGTGTGGTTTTCTCTTATAAGTCGTAAGGATCCTATAAGAGAATTTTTCCCTCTTACGAGTCGAGAGGATTCGTAAGCGGTTGTTTCCCACCTCGTCGAAACTTGATTTTGGAGAGTGAGACCCGTGGATAGTATGCAAGAGACCATTTTGGATTGACTTGCGGGGCCCCATTGTTCAGGAAGCAAGTTTTTTAATCCTTGCTGCCCGGGACTTTATCTTGCAAGGTGGAACGAACCGGGAATTCTCTCACGGAGACAGTGGTGGCTCTGTGAGTTGACGCGGGTTGGGAGGCTCTCGTCACGGAGTATTTGTATCCGTGAGTCGAGGAGTTTGCTAGGGATTATTTGTTTCCCAAGCGCCAAGGATTATTTGTTTCCTTGGGGTTTGAAACGAGTCGAGGATTCCCACGGGGGCACTGGTGGCTCTGCGGGTCGACGCGGATCAGAAGGCTCTCGTCAAGGAGTGTTTGTATCCGTGAGTCGAGGAATTTTGCTAGGGATTATTTGTTTCCCAAGCGCCAAGGATTATTTGTTTCCTTGGGGTTTGAAACGAGTCGAGGATTCCTACGGAGGCACTGGTGGCTCTGCGGGTCGACGCGGATCAGAAGGCTCTCGTCAAGGAGTGTTTGTATCCGTGAGTCGAGGAATTTTGCTAGGGATTATTTTTTTCCCAACCGCCAAGGATTATTTGTTTCCTTGGGGTTTGAAACGAGTCGAGGATTCCTACGGAAGCACTGGTGGCTCTGCGGGTCGACGCGGATCGGAAGGCTCTCGTCAAGGACTGTTTGTATCCGTGAGTCGAGGAATTTTGCTAGGGATTATTTGTTTCCCAAGCGCCAAGGATTATTTGTTTCCTTGGGGTTTGAAACGAGTCGAGGATTCCTACGGAGGCACTGGTGGCTCTGTGGGTCGACGCGGATCAGAAGGCTCTCGTCAAGGAGTGTTTGTATCCGTGAGTCGAGGAATTTTGCTAGGGATTATTTGTTTCCCAAGCGCCAAGGATTATTTGTTTCCTTGGGGTTTGAAACGAGTCGAGGATTCCCACGGGGGCACTGGTGGCTCTGCGGGTCGACGTGGATCAGAAAGCTCTCGTCAAGGAGTGTTTGTATCCGTGAGTCGAGGAATTTTGCTGAAGTCACTGGCTTCTTCGGTTGAAATGAACCGTTGAGGTTTGGGCTTCGTCGTCTGACAGAATCCGCCGGGAAAGTATGGTTTCTTCTTTGTTTACGCCATTGGATTGTATACAGGGATCGATGTGATCTTAACTGTAGGGCCAAAGTTTTATCATTTCTTTTTTTTTATTTTCCGCGATGCTCTATCATTTCAGCTTTTAAATCACGAAGGTCGCGATTGCCCAATCATTTCGGCTATTTTTCGCGGTACCCAATCATTTCGGCTATTTATTTTATTTCTACTCGTTGCTTTTTATTACGAGTTGCCCAATCATTTCGGCTATTTTGCATGCATACATTTTACTTGCTGCTTTTTATTGCAAGTTGCCCCATCATTTCGGCTATTTCGTATGCATGAGCGGCCTACTGGCTTTTCGCTGTAAACCTGAAATTGGACACCGATTTCGGCATCAGCACCACTGCAACTGGGATATTATCAGGAGCGAATCATCATTTGCCTCTGTCGTTGTCGAACAAAGGAGGCTTAGTGACTAGGGTTAAGGTCTTGTCGACTAAGGCTTTTGACTTCATGAGCCGTAAGGGTCTCACAAAGTTATTTCTCCCTACAAGTCGTGAGGATCTTGTAGGTGTATTTTCTCCTTAGGCCTCATGAGGATTCCTAAGTGTTCGTTTCCTCTGTAAGTCATAAGGATCCTACAGGAGGGTTTTCTCCTCATAAATCGAGAGGATCTACAAGGGTTGTTTACCATGCGAACGTATCCCCAGTCACCGATGAGACTTGGTTAGGGAAATGTTTATTCGCGCCCGTGGATTGTGTACAAGGGTCAATATTGAACCCCTTATAGGGCAATATTGGAAGTTTGTGGGGGTTTGCTTAAGCACAGGTTTAGGTCTCTGTAACTTAAGACTTTCAAATCTTATAGGCCGTGAGGGTCCCATAAGAGAGTTCTCCTCACGAGTCGTGAGGATCTCGCGAGTGTATTTTCTCCCTAGGAATCGTGGGGATCCCTAAGTGTGTTGCCCCCTTATGAGTCGTAAGGATCTCACGCGGGTGGTTTCTCCCTACAAGGTCGAGGGGACCTTGTAAGTGTCTTTTAACGAGGTTGCGCCCTTTCGGGTTTTCACGAACACTCGCCGGTAGCCTTGCTGTTTTTACTCACGGAGCCCTTTCGGGTTTTCATCCGTGCCCTTTTTGCTTATGGACATACCGTTTTTTTTTATTCCTTTTATTTTCTTTTTCTCTCTCTCTTTTTTTTTACGAGGTCGCGCCCTTGCGGGTTTTCACGAACACTCGCCGGTAGCCCTACTGTTTTTACTCACGGAGCCCTTTCAGGTTTTCATCCGTGCCCTTTTTGCTTATGGACATACCGTTTTTATTTTATTTTATTTTTTTCTTTATTTATTTATTTATATTTTTTTTTATCTCGTCAGCCTAAGATGCTGCGGTAGCAGTTTAAAGACGTTTTTGTCTGTTATTAGTTTAAGGACATTTCGGTCCGTCGTGGAGAAGGCCGGCTACTTTTTATAAAGCTTGAGCTTAGGAAGATAGCGAGCGGACATAGTCGTCGTCATCTATCATTGACCTAGGCTGTGGCTCATTAAGCATAATATTTCTTTAGGAAGTGACCGTTTATTGGCCTGAAAGGCCTTTCGCCGTGCATGTCCATGAGTAGATAGGCCCCACCCTGGTAAACTTTATCTATGATGTACGGGCCTTCATAGTTTGGCTCGAATTTTCCCCGCTTGGCGCGATTGGCGATCATAGGCCTTTTGACCACTAGCACGAGTTCGCCTTGGCGGAATGTCCTCGGTCGGGTCAATCTTTCGTATGAGCGCGTCATCTTTGCTTTATAAGCTTCTAGATTTTGCTGCGCTATGAGCCGAGTTTCATCAAGGGCGTCAAGCTCCTCAAGCCGAAGGTGAGCGTTTTCTTCGTCTGTCAGCTCGTAGTGGACTGCCACTCGTAGAGAGGGTAATTCTATCTCGAGAGGGAGTACTGCTTCCGTCCCAAATACCAACGCGTACGGCGTTGTGTTTGTGGCCATCTTAAATGTAGTTCGATACGCCCAAAGAGCCTCTTGCAGTCTTTCGTGCCAGTCTTTCTTGTTTCGGGATACCGTTTTCTTTATGATCTTTGTTAAGGTTTTATTGAAGGCCTCAGCTAGACCGTTAGCTCGCGGATTATAAACTGAGGAATATCTCCAGTCTATATTATGCTGTTGCGCAAAGCGACTGATCTTGTGGCTTCTGTAGGCTGGCCCGTTATCGGAGATGATCCGTCGCGGAGTTCCAAACCGATATATAACGTGCGTCTTGAAGAAGTGGAGGATATTTTCCGTCTTTACTTCCCTTAGCGGTATTGCTTCTGCCCACTTAGAGAAGTAGTCAGTCGTCGCTAGGATGAAACGATATCCCCTAGACAATGCTGGTTCGATGGGGCCGACTATATCAGTTCCCCACATTTCGAATGGCCAGCTAGCCACTGTTGGGTGTAGCGGATTTGGATGCTGATGGATGAAGTCCCCATGAATTTGGCATGAGTGGCATTGCTTCGCATATTCAATGCAGTCCTGAATCATCGTGGGCCAGTAGTAGCCCATCCGTTTTATCTTCAACTTCATCTTAGGGCCTGCTTGATGAGAACCGCAGAGTCCGTCGTGAACTTCCTAGACAACTCTTTTCGCTTCGTCGGGTCCTAAGCATCTCAGCCACAAAGAATCAAATGACCTCTTGTACAGGGTATCGTTGACAAAGGCGAAAGACAGGGCTCGTTTCGCGAGCTGATGTCTTGTGGACGCTTCTTTAGGCATTTGGTGGGTCTTGAAGTAATCTATGAAGATTTCTCTCCAATCCTTGGTATTTTGCCAATCTTTTACTTGCAGGGTTGTCTGCTCGTTCGCTCTTTTTTCTTCGGATGATTCCAAAGATATTTCTGCTGGGGTAAGCACTCGACGGCTTTGTACCACGATTCTAACGTCATCGAGGTTCTCGTCGGCCAATTCTTTAGCAAGTTTGGCCAGTGCGTCCGCTTTGCTGTTTTCCGCACACGGTATGCTTTCCAAAGTATAGGAGGGAATTTGGGTTAGCAGTTGTTGCACCTTTTCACCGTATTTTACCAATTCCGGTTTGCATGTTTGGTAATCGCCGTTCACTTGACTGACGACTAGCTGGGAGTCCCCATATATGAGGAGGCTTTCGATTCCCATGTCGATGGCGATCTCGAGGCCTGCTATCAAAGCTTCATACTCAGCTTCATTATTCGTTCTCGGCTCTGTTAAGGAGAAGGCGAAGCGCATTACTCCTCCTTGAGGGGTCACGAAGATAAGGCCTACTCCCGATTTGATCATTGACGTACTTTGTTTGTGCTTCTTCATGGAAGATGCTCCATCGAAATAAAGCTCCCAACGGGTATCACCACTATCGATTGCGTCAAACGCGTGCTTGTCTGGCAAATCGCAATTCAGGGGAGAATCGGCAGGTATCGGGTGCTCAGCAAGGAAGTCGGCTATGGCCTGACCCTTCACTGCCTTGAGGGGTCGATATGTTATCGAGAACTCCATTAAGAGCAGAGCCCATTTAGCGAGTCGTCCGGTCAATATGGCCTTTGACATTAAATATTTGAGAGGGTCCGCCTTTGAAATGAGATGGACTTCATGCGCTAATGCGTAATGTCTAAGCTTTGTTATTGCGAAGATCAACTCCAGGCAGTGTTTTTCAATGGGGGAGTAATTGCTTTCTGCCCCCAGCAGAACCCGACTTAAGTAGTAGAGTGCTCTTTCTTTTCCCTGGTCATTCTCTTGTGCCCATAATGCGCCTAAAGAACCTTCGAGGGCGGCCGTGTAAAGAATGAGAGGCTTTCCCTTAACTGGAGCAGCCAACACTGGAGGGTTTTGCAGATACTGCTTGATCTCGTCCAGTGCGCCTTGGCATTTGTAATCCCAAACGAATGGGGTTCCCTTCTTCATCAAGTGACTGTAAGGACGGCACTTTCCTGAAAGATTAGCGATAAACCGCCGAATGTATGCAAGCTTTCCTTGGAGAGATCGCAACTGTTTAAGAGTTCTTGGCGGAGGCATTTCCATGATCGCCTTGATTTTAGATGGATCTATCTCAATACCTCGGTGTCGGACAATGAATCCTAGGAATTTACCCGAGGAAACCCCGAACGCACATTTTAAAGGATTCATCTTCAAATTGTATTGCCGAAGGCGTTGAAATACGGTCTTCAAATGCTCGAGATGTTCTTCGTATGACTTGCTTTTAACCACGAGATCGTCGATATAGCATTCGACGATTTCGTGTATAAGGTCATCGAAGATCTTTGTCATGGCCCTCTGATAAGTAGCACCGGCATTCTTTAAACCGAAGGGCATCACTTTATAACAGAATATACCAAGAGGAGTCCTGAAGGCGGTGTGTTTCTGGTCTTCAGGATGCATCTTTATCTGGTTATACCCCGATGAGCCGTCCATGAAGGAGAAAACCTCATGAGTGGATGTATTGTCTATCATCAGTTCAGTGACTAGCACTGGGAAATCATCCTTCGGGCAAGCTTTATTAAGATCCCGGAAGTCTACGCATATGCGCACTGTCCCATTTTTCTTCATCACTGGGACGATGTTGGCGATCCATTCAGGGTATTGAACTTCCTGGATGAAGCCAGAATCGATTAACTTTTTGACTTCAGCGTTGATGCTCATTTCGAGCTCGAGGCGCATTCTTCTCGGCGCTTGTTTAACTGGCTTGACACTCGGGGATATCGCCAGTCTATGTACAGCAACTTCTGGATCTAGTCCTGGCATCTCGGAATAATTCCATGCGAAGCAATCTTTATGCTGCACAAGGACGTCCTTTAACGCAGCCACCCTCTCTTCAGACAGCAGTTCGCTGACAAATGTCGGTCGCGGATCATTTACCGTCCCCAACTCGATTTTCTTGAGGTTATCTGCGGTGGTATGTATTCCATCCTCCAGTTCTTTCGGAGCTGGGGAAAATTCTGAGATTACCTCATCATTGCTGTTTTCGAGGCACCAAGTAAGGCTGTCCATTTTCTCGGGTTCTCCTTTTAGTAGTGTTATCATATGACAGGTACGAATTCGCTTCCAGTCCCAATGTGGAACTGTTTTTTCTTTCGTGGCCTTGGGCTCGTGCTTTTGTGGTGGCGTTACCCTCCAGTTGTCAGACAGAGCGAACTTGCCGAGCTGGTACTGATCTTCGACCCAATTCTTAAAGGTGAAGCAATCTTCAAGAGGATGCCCTATCACTCGGTGGTAAGAGCAATAGTTTGGGTCAGAGACTTCACCTGCTTGTTCGGGGTGCTTGGACTCCGGCAATGTAAGCATTTGATGTTTTAGAGCAAGATCAAGTATCTTCTTCGTCTTGTCTCGAGGAAACGAGTATGCTCGACCCATTTTCTTCATGAGGGATTGGTCAATAACGCTCAATTCTTATTTGCGTGGCTTCTTAGCCCTGCTTTGTTGCTGTTGAGCGCCTCTTCGGCCTTTCGACTCGTTTCTGCCTCCGCGTCGAGCCCTTTTTGTATCAGGTTGACATGGGGCAGCATCTTCGTCTTTTACTGCCCGTTGAAGGAGGCGCTGTGTTTTGGCTTTCTCATAGATTGCCATTTCACGATTGTGATCATCTCGGGCTTTTTGACCCGCTTCCCTTATAAGTTTGCCCATCTGGTCTTCAAATGATGGACTGAGCGGTTTTGTATCAGGAACTTTTGCTGGTTCAGGATTAGCGTTTTTCTCTTGAGTATCTGCTTCTTCATCAGGATTGTGCACGACGTAACAGTCGCGGAGCAGTTCTCGTTTCTTGGAGCGAATGTATCCGAGCCCGATCGTCTCTAGCCTCCCATTAGGTAGCTTGTGCTAAGTTCCGGGGACGTTCCAAACCCTGTCATAGAATTTGGCCTTCCTAACGATCTGTTCGAAAGGTATCCCCTGGCGTTCCAGCAGTCTCCTTAAGCCTTCCGTATAATATCGGGGTAGACGGATGGGCTGAAGTCTGTCCAGCGTTGGATCCGCACCGTGCCAAAGTTCTTTTTCCACCTTGTTTTCTTCGGAACGGTAGAATAGGATTGCCCTATCGCCTTTTCATCCGGGAGGGATATAAAATGTCCGCAATTCTTCCACACTATCGTTGGCGAGCGCATCTAGTTCTTTATAATGTTCAAGCGGCACCATGGCTATCTGTAGACTTCGCTCTTCATCAGCAGAAGCTCGTATTGAAAGCCGAGCAGGGAATACAGCATGGACTTCGTCCTCTGAATCACTACCAAAGATCAGTGAAGGGGCGGATGGTCCCGGCTCGGTGTATTGGGGCGGACCCGAATAAATTATATCCTCTTCTTCCTCGGTATCACTGCCGAAGACAGGGATGGTTGCGTTGGTTTTGTTCTCCGGCTTGTAACACATTTCCGTGTCTTCGAAACTCGGCAAGAAGTATTTGGCATCTTCTGTAGGGTTCCTAGGCACCCTAATGAGGTCTCACAAGGCATCAACCATGCCAACTTCAAAAAATCTAGGTGCCGAGAAACCCTAATACGGATCGTTGGCTAAAGTTTAGGCGAAACTAGAAACTAGTTAACAACTTAACTATAAAGAATACGGAAATACAACCTTTGTAGATCCGGTGCTCCACCTCCATAGCTCCGCAACGAAGTCCCCTCACTGTCCATATGAGTTCCCGGGCTCTAGCGTCGGCTTCGTCGGAGAATGGGCAAGCTAGGTCGTCGATATCCATGCCGAAGATGATCTACGTCGAGGCATCGCTAGATCAAGCTCCAACTTCACCAAGTCATGAAAACTTGTGAAGGAAACACACTCTACTACTTGGAAAGAGGTAGAGGATGAAGAAATAGGAAGTGGGTTCAATTTAGAATTGGATTTCTCACTCTTTATCATCAATCACCATTGATGACCTAAGCTTTCTTCATGATAGATATGAAGAAGAAGAAGAAGAAGAAAGTTATGATAAGTTATTATTAAAAAGGAAAAGAAATCAATTCTTATCATAACATGACCATGGTTAAGTGTAGAGAACTAATTAGGGTTAAATGAAGTGGTTAGGTTTAAGCATGAGACAAAAGGGTTACAAAGTCAAAGTGTTCAAGAAACTTCATGAACAAAACAAAAATGCCACCATTTTATCATGCTCTTTTTCTTTTCCAAAAATAATAAACAAATGAATAAATATGAATAATCAAATAGTAAACCCTAACCATTCCATTAACCAAGGTTTAATTCTATACACTTAACAAATAAGGCATGTATCATCAAACATGATACAAGCAAGTGCACAAAATCATATCGCATATGCAATGCGCACACCCGAGTGAGAAAATCCATTTTAAATGAACCAATACTAGTTAATGCAAAGTAATATATCAAATATATAATTATGCATTAAATCATTAAATCAACACTTGATTTAACGATCCGGTCATATCGCATATAATCGGCTAGTATCCTATGTATCGGCTTATCGAATCAATCCTTGATTCGATAACTAGGTTATATCGCAAATAACCAATCGATACATCCATCGCGAGAATAGAATATGATATCACATACACGCATTATTCTCGGTCCCGCACATATCTCATATGCGCTCCTATTTCGTTTCGCTTGAGCCAGGAAACCTCTGTGTAGGACTCTAAAGACTCGTCAATACGCCGGCAGCAGGTGATGATCATATCAAACACCCACAAGCCGCAAGCGGTCTGCTAAACGTAACGGCCACCCGGGTATTGAGCGATCAGAAGATCGACGAGCAAGCCCGCTCACACTCCTGTGAATATGACCAGTAACACTTACCGTACAGTCCGGTCTGTCCGTCTGATCTGTCGCATATCTCGCCTAGGGGTGGTAAACGTCAGACCCCAATAGCTCGATAAGTCGTGTCGATATGAGGTCTATAACAATTCGAGAAACTACTGGTAACACTTACCAGTAAATCTCAGCAACCCTGGCCAGGGATTTCCGGTTATAGCCAATCGAACACAGCGCAACATCAATTCCCTATACCGGGAGAGACGAATCCCCTCCTATCGCTCATTGCCTCCATGTGACTCGGGACTGTACCCAAAAACCACCGTTTTGCACGCCCTCTTGGTCGTGGTAAGATGGAAATCAAAGCACAGTGGGAACCACACAAGACTCTATGACGATCTCGGGTCAACAGACTACTCTGTACCAGTGTCACCAGAGAACGGCCATCTGACGTGAGGTATAATACCATCTGGGAGTTCTCGGCGAGTCCGTCCAGTGTACCCAGTCTCCACTGAGCACCCGTATATCATCTCTGATGTCAAACACCAATGGATATGGGATCATCCATCGCCCATCTATATGGGTCGAGAAGGTATACGCTAGTCTACTCTGGTATATCGATGCCCCGTCTCGATACACCCACGACTAGGGACTTTGAAGGATGTACTTATGGACTACCATGTCCCCACTAGTATGATCCGCATCATAGTCCAGGTAGTCAAGCACACATCCTAAGGGCTTTACCAACATGTAACAGAGAGACAAACAGTATACACGTTAAGGTAAAGATCAACCAGATAGCATACTATCATGTCGAGCAAGAAAGTCCTCCCTATATATGTCCCAGCATCCACTACAATATACATCCTATGTACAGTAATGGCCTCTAGGGCATACATATAACTAACAATCTCCCACTTGCACTAGGGCCATCTGTAGCAGTGGTTGTAGTATCTCATACTCAACCATCCCATAAAAATCTCTCTCTGGGAATAGGCCTTTGTGAGTGGATCCGCTGTGTTGTCCTCTGAGTCTACTCTTCTGTCCTCGATCCCCTAGAGATCAACCATCTCCACGATCAGGTGATACTGCCTTAGAATATGTCCGGATCACTGATGGGACCTGCGTTCCTTGGCATAAGCCACAACTCCATTGTCACACAATGGGAGGAACATAGTTCATCTTATGAACCAATATACATCCAAACAGCCTCTTTGGTAGCATCTTAAGTAGCGATGTATCCTGCCTTTATCGTCTAGTATGTCACGGTATCTAGCTTGGAACTCTTCCAACATACCGTCCCTTTACTGAGGGTAAAGACAATGCCTGCGACTGACATTCAGTCGTCTTTATCACCCTGGAACCCTTCCAGTGATTCTCCCCAGGATCGATTGATACCATCTCACTACAACTAGTGAGAATCCTAACATCCAATTAAATCTATCTCATAGATCCAAAACTCAGGATTTAGGAGGTATCATTTTGATCCTACACGGAGAATCTTTGTGATAAACGGAGATTGATCGAGCGTAGCATAAGAAACTCCTTTCTTATCAAGAGTATGCCATCCACGTACTCTACGAGGATCACCACCATACTCCCTACTACCTTTTTGTTTATACAAGGTTCATCTACCATTTTGATGATGTCAACTTCTTTGACTAATTCATCAAAACAGATGTTCCAACTCCGCGATGCCTGCTTTATCCTATAAAGCATCTTGCACACGTTTCTGCTGCTCCCTCTGTTTACGAAGCCCTCTGGCTGTGTACTTATAGACGCACTCTTCTAAAACATCATTTAGAAAAGCTGTCATGACACCCAACCACCAGATATCGTAGTCATGGTATGTAGCCGTGGCAAGTAGGATCCGGATGGACTTAAGCATAGATCCTTAGAAAAAGTTACATCATGATCCACACCTGGTCAATGATGTAAACCTTTAACAAGTCTAGCTTTGAAAGTCTCAACTTTTCCATGTACACCAAGTAATCTTCTCAAGATATACTTGCTCCTGATGGGGATTTAACCCTTCAGATATAGCAACCAAAGTCCATACTTTGTTGGTGTATAAGGATTCCATCTCAGATCACTAAGCATCCAGCCATTCTTACAGAGTCTTACTCCTGATGGCCAGCTCGAAGCTAGTTGGGTCATCATCTCATGATGCAATCCTCGCTCCCACTGTCATAGAGAAACCGAAGTAACTCTCAGGTGGGTGAGGAACCCTACTAGATCGGCGGAGAGGCTGAGGTTCGTTGGAATCTACTGAATCCTTTGGTTCTACCAAATCATCAACTGCAGTTTGTATGGCTGGAACATTTCCAGTTCTACATTACAGACCTTGCCTTGAGCTTGTCCGGATTTTGCTTTTAGACATAGGCCGGACAACCCCAAATCTTAACTAGCTTAAGACATGGGCTCTTCCCTTTCCATATCTCATATGGAGTGGTAGGCAACTGATTTGATTCGAACCTATTCAATAAGTATGCAGCTTCTCAAGTGCATAACCCCTAAAAGGAAATAGGTAACTCAGTAATACTCATCATAGAGCACACCATATCATATAGGGTGTGATTGCTCCGCCCCGATATACCATCGTGCTATGGTGTATTCGGAGGAGTAATGCCGAGAGAGAATCTCATTCTCCTTTAAAATAGTCCAGTATTTCCGTGCTCAAGTATTCTCCTCCTCGATCTCATCAAAGGACATAATACTTATACCTGTATTTTGGTTCTCTACTTCTCGCTTATATTCTGTGAATATCTCAAAAGGTTCGGACTCATGTTTCAGCAGGAACATATGACTGAATCTTGAGAGATTATCAGAGAACGTAATGAAGTATAAAGAACCAGTCCTGGCATGTGTAGACAGGGGACCTACATACATCAACATGTATTATCCCAAGAGTCAACTAACTCTTTCTCTGTTTCCAATAAACAGAGCTGGTGTCATTATATCTTTGTGACATGACTAGCGAGTTTCACAAGATGTAAATTCAAACTGATTTAAATATGCATCTATATGTAACTCTAGCTAGTCGGGTCACATTGATCTGACCTAGTCTACAATGCCTCAAGAAGAATTCGTTCATTTCTGAACTCTTCCTCTTATGTGTGTTCCATATACTAAGAACTGTAATTTAATTTAGAACATCAATGCTTTTAAATAACGTGCCTGAACCGATCAACTTTTGATATAGGAAATGTTCAAAACATTATCCATCAATACAAAATTTTATCATTTCTTTACTAATAAAGAGAGTGATATGATTTTGTATATCAGGTTCGGTATCTAATAACATTCGTTCAGAATCAATATATTGGTAATACAGGGTGACAGTGACCAACAGACTTGGCTGCAACACTTGCCCCGTTTTCTGCCTCATGAAACTTATCACCCGTTCTCAGTTCTCTACCTATCTGTAGCCCTATGTAACAGATTACATATTCGGGATCCTGATCCGGTATCATATACCCAGGACGTAAAGGACACTGAGAAACAGTTCTCTGTAATGAACACACCCGAAGATGATGTATCAGCATGCACTCTCTTCGTTTGGGCGGCACGGGAATTCTGGTATTCCCCAATTTCCTACTCTGTCTTATAACAATTATAAGTTGGAGCGGGACTAACGTTCCCCAGCTCAGTATAACAAGCGGGTTCGGTCAATAATCCGTATTATTATCTTGATTAAGGCGTGATATGGTCGCTACCAGAAGAGAGAGAGAAGAAAACACTCAGCGTGCGCTCTTGCAAGAATAGATTGGTTATTATTTTATCTAATCAGGATGGCTCCCACCGCTTTTTATCAAATCTTCCTTCAAACCCTAAAAGGAAAGACTAGCCGGGATTAATTACACACTACAAGTTCGCCAATCTTTCAGCCAGGCCAGTGTCGGTACTTTGAGGGAGGTCCCCCGTGCTTTCGCACGAACCTAATTAATGTAAACCTCGTTTTCCCAGAGGCGTAACCCCGTTGACACCTTTCTAGACACCTACTTGATCGGCTAATTGTAATGTATAAAACTCTCCCAGGAGTAACTCTTACTCACAGCGGGTATCGGGATCCAACTATCTCATAGAAGGTATGCAATCTCATTGCAAATTTCAACACTTGAAATTCCCGATAATATTTTGCCCCTAGCGTCCTATGACCTTGACAGAGGTCAACAAACCATAGGCTGCTAGTCAAGTTCAACCCGTCATTTCCTGATTGAAGTAAACCCACCCGCACGACCCTTGACAGAGGTCAACAAGGTCGCACGACTACCCTAAATCAATCACATCATATGCTTATGCAGATAAGCACTAATCAGCTACCGCACACTACGCCTTGACAGAGGTCAACAAACGCAGCACGAATACTAACCAGTACATATCTGAAATGACGGAGGGCTACGACAGGTTTTTCTGAAAACCCATTGCGTAATGAACTTGATATCGTTGTAGAATCAAATGATTTTAAAATGGAGTGCTTTTGAGGCTTTTCTAGTTTTGCTAAAGGAGTCACTCCCGGTGAAGGGATCGTCGGTCCTTTCCTCGTCGAATGAGGTGCGCGATATATCATATATATCACTGTGCAAAGCAAAAACTCTTAAAAGCAATCAAAAGACAAACCGAGTGTGTAGCATCTGCCAGTTATTGCTAAAGGAGTCACTCCCGGTGAAGGGATCTCGGTCCTTTCCTCATCGAATAAGGTGCAGGATATATCACATATACCTCTGTGCAAAGCAAGAACTGTAGCTATCTGTTTTTTTATTTTGAAATTCGATTCTACAACATCTTTAGGTTTCTTTTACTTTCATTAATCACATTAATGAAGTCCCATCATTTAAATACCTAAACATCACAGATAAATACGACGTACACTTATGCCATCCGCATTCGCCTCGATGTCCCCTCGTGCACCGTTAGGTTAGGTGACTAACGGCAGAGCGGGGCAGGGCTAGCGCGGGTGTAAAACATAAGTAACGTCTATATAATATATCATATATACTATATAAAGTATCTATCACAGAACATCACATGATCACATCACAGATATCGCAGCAGAAAAATCATATGAAATATTGGATATACTAGGACGTCCGTGTTTTCAATATGAGCCAGTATAAAACACGGATTCCACGGTCGTGATGAATAGCCAAACCCACACCCCTAGACCCCTACGAGAGTGGCAAGCAACCCTACCAATTCTGGAGTTAGGAGACCCAGACTCGACTCCTCGAGTTGGTCTCCCACTGGACTCCAGAACCCGGTTACTTGTGCTCCCCTCCTTGGGTCTATCCTAGTGCGGAAAAGTAAATAATATACAAAGGGTGACATCTTCCGCAACCTGGAAGCGCCCCAATAAAAGAATATTACATACAAGTTTTTACATGAATGAAAATGAAAAACACTCATCTCACATAAAAACCCCCGGCTATTCAAACACGACGATCCAATATAACATATCCAGCAACACATAACATCACATGTCATCAACGTAAGTAAATATGCCCATCCCAATTGTCGTTGGCATATAGAAACGAAACCGGCGATATCACATATTACACTTACGGTCACAGAAAAGAAAGTGTAAAACTACAACAGTTGGAATCCGCAACCACCTCAGACATCGCATGCCTGACCAAATGAATTACTTAGACATCGCATGCCTAACAATTATAAACCCCGCATTTTAGTCTCATTATCGAAAACACTTTTCAATATCAAGTCGGGCAATTCAACAAGATTCCCGAAAAACTGATCGAATGCTCGTCGCAAACTTTAGTAGGCGGCAGCACCCCTGATACCGTCGACGAAGTGCACCAAGGCGGAACACCGCTACCGCGAGCACCCGAACGGATGCTTTCGGCGACGGGGTTCTCCTACAGTCACTTGGTCGAGGCTATGGAGTGAGGCTGTCTATTAAGTTTACCCGGCGAATATCCGCGTACGCTACGTGATTGCGACGGACTTTTGATCACATCAAAATTCCGTGGCAACCGATCAAGTGAGACTAAAGTGCTATGTTTATAACATTCATTCAGTTATCACATAACTTTTGTGAATTCCAATTGTTGTATCAGATTCCGGATAAACAGAAAATGTTAAACTTTCCGATTGAACATTCGAACACCCAAGTTTTCCCAATACAGATCAACACATGAAACAAGTCTAAAAACATTCAGTTCGTGCCTCAGTACCAACGGTCCAGCCGTAGAAGGGTCAAGCCAACGCCTCACATGTGGCACGCCGTACTGCCCCAAACCAGAAGGTTCAAAGGGCAGTTCAAGACGGTCACATAATCGAGTTAAGGTTTGTTGTCTTCTAGAGGGTCCATCGCGTTACTTGCACTACTTAGAACGTCTTTAAACTACGGAAAAATCCAACACTTGGAAATTTCCCGACAGGGGAAAAATTGGGTATTTATATCCGGTCGAACTTTTTAACATATTCTAAAATTTATCCGGAAAGCCACACAGACAAAATTTGATACTCCGATCAAAACACCGAATCCCCAAAACAACTCCAGAAAATTCAACTCTTGAATAAAATATAAAAATTTCCAGAAGACTCAGCACCTTTACACAAGAATTACTGTGCAATACACGTGGTCTAAATCACCAACATGGCCGCGGAACCGCCGCTAAACCCAGGGTGGGGCCGCGGTTCCGCGGCTCATTGGTCGATATAGAGCCACGTGCTTCACAGTAACTCTTAGGTTTCCCTGCTGAATTTTTTGGCAATTTTTAATCTGGAAAAATCCCAGTTTTTGAAAAAAGGACAGAGAGCATTTTTGTGATCGGGTTTCGGGTTCGTTCGGACTTCAAATTCCGTCTAGACTTCGCCTAAGGCTCTAGCTAGGCTCTGATACCACTGTAGGGTTCCTAGGCACCCTAATGAGGTCTCACAAGGCATCAACCATGCCAATTTCAAAAAATCTAGGTGCCGAGAAACCCTAATACGGATCGTTGGCTAAAGTTTAGGCGAAACTAGAAACTAGTTAACAACTTAACTATAAAGAATACGGAAATACAACCTTTGTAGATCCGGTGCTCCACCTCCATAGCTCTGCAACGAAGTCCCCTCGCTGTCCATATGAGTTCCCGGGCTCTAGCGTCGGCTTCGTCGGAGAATGGGCAAGCTAGGTCGTCGATGTCCATGCCGAAGATGATCTACGTCGAGGCATCGCTAGATCAAGCTCCAACTTCACCAAGTCATGAAAACTTGTGAAGGAAACACACTCTACTACTTGGCAAGAGGTAGAGGATGAAGAAATAGGAAGTGGGTTCAATTTAGAATTGGATTTCTCACTCTTTGTCATCAATCACCATTGATGACCTAAGCTTTCTTCATGATAGATATGAAGAAGAAGAAGAAGAAAGTTATGATAAGTTATAATTAAAAAGGAAAAGAAATCAATTCTTATCATAACATGACCATGGTTAAGTGTAGAGAACTAATTAGTGTTAAATGAAGTGGTTAGGTTTAAGCATGAGACAAAAGGGTTACAAAGTCAAAGTGTTCAAGAAACTTCATGAACAAAACAAAAATGCCATCATTTTATCATGCTCTTTTTCTTTTCCAAAAATAATAAACAAATGAATAAATATGAATAATCAAATAGTAAACCCTAACCATTCCATTAACCAAGGTTTAATTCTATACACTTAACAAATAAGGCATGTATCATCAAACATGATACAAGCAAGTGCACAAAATCATATCGCATATGCAATGCGCACACCCGAGTGAGAAAATCCATTTTAAATGAACCAATACTAGTTAATGCAAAGTAATATATCAAATATATAATTATGCATTAAATCGTTAAATCAACACTTGATTTAACGATCCGGTCATATCGCATATAACCGGCTAGTATCCTATATATCGGCTTATCGAATCAATCCTTGATTCGATAACTAGGTTATATCGCATATAACCAATCGATACATCCATCGCGAGAATAGAATACGATATCACATACACGCATTATTCTCGGTCCCGCACATATCTCATATGCACTCCTATTTCGTTTCGCTTGAGCCAGAAAACCTCTGTGTAGGACTCTAAAGACTCGTCAATACGCCGGCAGCAGGTGATGATCATATCAAACACCCACAAGCCGCAAGCGGTCTGCTAAACGTAACGGCCACCCGGGTATTGAGCGATCAGAAGATCGACGAGCAAGCCCGCTCACACTCCTGTGAATCCGACCAGTAACACTTACCGTACAGTCCGGTCTGTCCGTCTGATCTGTCGCATATCTCGCCTAGGGGTGGTAAACGTCAGACCCCAATAGCTCGATAAGTCGTGTCGATATGAGGTCTATAACAATTCGAGAAACTACTGGTAACACTTACCAGTAAATCTCAGCAACCCTGGCCAGGGATTTCCGGTTATAGCCAATCGAACACAGCGCAACATCAACTCCCAATACCGGGAGAGACGAATCCCCTCCTATCGCTCATTACCTCCATGTGACTCGGGACTGTACCCAAAAACCACCGTTTTGCACGCCCTCTTGGACGTGGTACGATGGAAATCAAAGCACAGTGGGAACCGCACAAGACTCTATGACGATCTCGGGTCAACAGACTACTCTGTACCAGTGTCACCTGAGAACTGCCATCTGACGTGAGGTATAATACCATCTGGGAGTTCTCGGCGAGTCCGTCCAGTGTACCCAGTCTCCACTGAGCACCCGTATATCATCTCTGATGTCAAACACCAATGGATATGGGATCATCCATCGCCCATCTATATGGGTCGAGAAGGTATACGCTAGTCTACTCTGGTATATCGATGCCCCGTCCCGATACACCCACGACTAGGGACTTTGAAGGATGTACTTATGGACTACCATGTCCCCACTAGTATGATCCGCATCATAGTCCAGGTAGTCAAGCACACATCCTAAGGGCTTTACCAACATGTAACAGAGAGACAAACAGTATACACGTTAAGGTAAAGATCAACCAGATAGCATACTATCATGTCGAGCAAGAAAGTCCTCCCTATATATGTCCCAGCATCCACTACAATATACATCCTATGTACAGTAATGGCCTCTAGGGCATACATATAACTAACATCTTCATACTTGCGAACTTCATTCACGGAAAACGGATTCAATTCTCCGGCCACAGTGTACTCGAGGCCATCCCTACAATACTTCATGCACTGATGCTGTGTAGAAGGGATGATATTGTACTCGTGTAGCCATGGTCGGCCGAGCAGAGCATTGTAGCACGTCTTGCCGTCTATAACATGGAATTTGATGTCTGTGACGAGCAACCCGAAGCGTAGCGTCAATATCACAGATCCCAGAGTTTTTGATGATTTGGAGTCGAATCCGGAGATGGTGATTTTGTCTCGGGCGAGGTGTTGGACACTCATGCAAATTTCCTTTAACACCCGCACATTGAGCAAATTAACAGACGATCCGTTATCGACCAAGATTTTACCTATCTTTATGTCATGGCAGTATCCTGAGACATAAAGGGGACGATTGTGGTCGCATGTCCTGAGGAGAAGGTCTTCATTACCAAAAGCAACGTCGGCTGTGTGCACTTCTTCTAATTCGTCCTTCATCTTTTCTTCGGCTAGGAAGGCTTGGAACTGTTCCGGGTCTTGTAGCGCCTTAATCAAAGAATCCCTCACCTCTTTTGATAGTAATAAGGCATCAAGGATGCTGAGTTGAGAGGGTAGTTTTCTCAGATGCGCCAGAACGTTGTAATCCACCTTATTTCTCTTCGGCGGGTTTTCGGCGTTTAACTCTTCCGCGACTCGGTCATCCAAGGCGATATCTTCGGAGATTTTCTCTTTCCCTTTGTCTTTCTTGTTTAGAGGTCCGAGATTCTTCTCAGGTAGCGTCCGATTCCGCAGCCGGATATTTTCGCAGACCATTGGCTCTTCTTTTTTTTCCGAAGTTGACTCTTTAAAGAGAGGGGCAATTTCTAGCTCCTCATCAGAATCGCTCCCGAATGTAGGCACTTGTGACCCGCCAGTGTTAACCATGTGACAACTGCCGGCAGTTCTTTCAAGCTCTTCGGTCGTATTTCCTTGCTCCCGACGAATTTTACGTTTTTCCCGTTTAAAGCATTGTCGATTAGCGACGTATCCTTGCCACCATCTATTGAAAGCTTTGCACTCTTGAGTGGGATGCGAGACCTTCTGATGATATAAGCAATATGAAGGGTGCATTTCCATTACACCAGTAATTTTTCCTTCAGAGGATGGTAGCTTCATGCCCATTGATATGGCCTTAGCAAACCTCTTCTTTATCTTGAATTGGCTTTTGTCGGCGGTGGAGGCATTTTGCTCCAGCGGGATCATCTCAGCTCTTTCCTCAAGTCGCTGGCGCTTGGCCCTTTCGAATATAGCCGTCTCGCGTTCTCGATCAGCTTTACTTTTCAATCGAGCTTCATTAAGGAACGCATCAATCATTTCGACTGATAACTCCGGAACTCTTGACTCGGTATCTGCCCCCAGCGTTTTAGTGCCGGAAGTCTCTTCATCGTTCGTGATCGAATGGGAGATCATATGACAGCTCGCCACATATTCCTCGGATTCATCCGATGAACTTTCTCCCTCATCTTCTTTTTGAGAGATGTGATCAAGGAAATCTTGGAGCGTAATGGGAGTCCGCGCCTTTTGGTTGTATTCATCCAGCGCGTCAATTTGCTTTTGTAAGTCCGTGCGCTTGTCGCTAGGCTCCACGGGCTTCTTTGATTTCTTCCTCTTCTTTTTCGAAGATTTTGACGGCTGGCTATGAACGCTTGAACTACCACCATCGGTCTTCGGAGTCGGACGTGGCTTCAACATCCCCTCAATGACCTGCGGTTCCAAGGGGTTCTTCCACTTGACCGCTGGACATGTCTGAAGATCGTTTAGCATCCTCTTTGTCTTGGCTGATAATACGACCTCCTAAGGAGCTTCCTCAATGACGGAGCATGTTGCCCCCGGCGTATTCGTCCCCTTAGAGGTGTGGGGTTGCGGGGGATTCACCTTCCATTTGTCAGATAGCGCAAATTTGCCCTGACGGTATTGGTTCTCAAGCCAATTTTTAAAAACGTAGCAATCCTCGATGGGATGGCCTAGCACTCGATGGTAAGGGCAGTAATTGGGCTCGTTGATGTCGTTCGGTTGCAACGGACGTTTTGGATCTGGCAGATTTATGAGTCTGTTGCGCAACGCCAGCTCGAATAGCCTCCTCGTCTTATCGCGGGGAAAGGAATAAGGACGTCCCATCCTATCTTCAAGGGGTACGTACGGGCGCGTATTGTTTGGACGAGCAACCGGCTTCGAGTCGCTCGGTTATTGTTGAGCATTGGCAACAACGATCGCTTTTCCCTTTCCTTTGTCATTTCGGGAGTCCGGCTTTGGGAGAGGGGGTTTATGGCCCATCTGGTCCATCTGCGCTAGTTTGTCGATCAAAGCCTGGAAGGTAGTCGGCTTGAAGAACATCATGAACTGTGAGATGGTTGCTTGTGGATCAAGGGTTCCAACAAACATTCCCACCGCCGAAGCTTCTTCTATGCGCTGTTCGCACTTCGACCATAGATTACGGCATCGTATAGCGTACTGAACCCATGTCTCGCCGGGTTTTACCCTGGCATTAATCAGTGCCGTCATCGGGGTACGTTCACTGGCACTTGCAAAACGTTGGGTAAAGAGCAGCTCCATCTCCGCAAAGGTTTTAATAGAGTCATTGGGGAGCTCAGAATACCATTCGAACGCCGTATCTGATAAGCTTCCAACAAACTGGCGAAGCAATAACTTGTCATCGCCGCCGGTGTTGCCACAGAGCGCTCTGAACTGGGCGACATGCTGATGAGGATTGCCCGTCCCCTTGTAGACATGGAATTTAGGGATTGTATAGCCTGTCGGGTACTTAATTTGATCGTATCAACCCGGATATGGCCGCCCTGTCTTTACGACCTGACCGGCTGCTTCGGTCGCCTGGTGCACCCGTATTTGCTGGGCGATGTATTCATCCAAATCAGCTTTTGATATGGTATCCTCTTTAGCTGCGGATAAAGCCGGTGGCGGATTTGATGTCTCTCCCCTATCGTCTTCAAGAATGATCGGGAGATCTCCAGCAGGTGGATCTTGTTGAATCATCATACCCACCATATCCTGGAACAGGAGGGCCATTTTCTTTATGTTGGCTGCCTGCTCCGCAGCTACTTTATCTTTCTTTTCTAGTACGCGCCGAAGGAATTCGGCGTCCGTTTCTTGTTCTTGACGCTCTTCTGAAGAGGTTCCAGGGCTTTCGTTTGGCCCTGTAAGTGCAGCCATAGCGCTCATCATCTCCTGGAGCTTCTGTTGCTGCTCCTGAGCCTTGGTCACTGACCGTGTAAGTGGTCTATGGCCTGTGGACATACGGCTGTCTTCTTTTCCCGATGTCATGTAAACCGTATGAACTGTTATGCCCCCTGACTTGGGGCGTTTAGGTTCACCATTTTTAACTTTTGCCGCTGACGCGGGGGTTTTCTCTGGCCTCCTTCTTTTGTGGGCCGTTGAGGTGGAAAGGGCCATTGAAGGGGGCACCCTAGCAGCTGTTGTCCCCTGCTGTTTAATGGGACAATCCTTGTCTTTTGCCACCTTCACCTTTTTCTGGCGACGAAAGTGACCTGGGTCAATCACAGAGTCTTGAACCCTTCGCCAAACTTTATAAATCTTTGAAGACAGCCGTTGAGGGGGCTGTTCTTGTTTTGTTTCCGGAGCTCTCTCCACAGGCGGAGGAGATCTTTTCAGTGTAGCGGTTGGAGAATTCTTCCGCACCCTCCTCAGCAGTTCAAAACTGTTCCCAGTTGGAACAGCAGCGTTGACTTCCACTACTGGAGCCGGTGGAGTTAGCCCTGAGGGGGAGTTGCCCCCTGCCTTCTCACTCGTCGCCAATGGCGACGTCGAGCACGACGAGCCGCTGGGACTAGCTCGGAGATTGTGATAGCTTCCTTTTGCCCCCTGTCTGAATGAGGCGCCGCCGGTGTTAACCTTTTAAAAACTGAGGTCGTTCCTTGCGGGGTAATATCCAATCTGTCAAAGACAGATCTTCGAGCAGGGACAGGAGCAGGAATCGTCAGTCTTGAAAAGACAGATTCTTTGACAGGGGAAGCCGCCTTGACGACTTCTGGAGCAGCAGTCATCACCTTCCTTGGGATAGCCAGTTTAGAATTCTTATCCAGCCTGGCGAAAATCGAAGCTGTTGGTTTGGCAGCAGGCGACCCGTTGACAGGGGTCGTGGTAGCAGTGAGTCGGTCGAAGACCGACTTCTTGTTCACCTCTGGTGAAGGTATCGGCATAGAGAAGCTTGTCGGTGGGATCATGGTCCCGAAGAATAAGCCAGTGGTGACTTGGGTCACCTGGTCTACTGGCAGAGTGAGGAAAGAGGCCGCTTAGGGCCCATATACTACACCTCTAGGCGAGGTGGAGCGTCTGTTGCAGTGGTACTTCGCGCAGTTGGTGCAGTTGGAATCCATGGATGCTTGAGTTCTGCGCCATACAAAAGACCAAATCTTAGCAACTTGAAATCCGAAGGCAACCATTTAACAAACCACGATTGGTTCGCGAAGACGACACACGAAGTGTGGAGTGGAAAGAGGAGGAGGTCCCACCGGGCGTGCCAGAATCTGTTCCCCTCCGAATGGCGGCCTAGACTTTGCGTCTTGCCTGAGATTCGGGGGGCAGATGCTATATGGTTTTATCCGTCTATCTCTCCGAAGATGCCGAGTTGATTTATGGCACCGTGTATCGGAGGTTTAGACGGATGTGGCCGATGTAGCAGACTTCGTCAGATTCTCCCTCAGGGTGAGGGGTTTTTGATTGTGGGGACGCTCTTCCCTGCAGGCGCAAGCCCCTGCAGTTAATTACGCTACCGCATCGCGGTAACAACTTTCTCCTTCTCCAGAATTTCACTTCGTGTCGTGTGTGTTTGTTTTGTTTGTGGTTGCCCGTGGATTGTATACGGAGACTGAGTAATACCGTCGCCCGTAGGACGTGGATTAGTCCAAATCCGTGTTTACTTAGATTTGGGTTTGGTGTTTTTAGTTTAAGGATACATTAGTCGCGTTGCGGCTAAGATTGACTTAAACGTTCGTCAAGGATACGTTAGTCCTGTTTTGGACTAAGATCAACTTGACGTAGTGATCCATTTAATTATATGGCCGTCGGGACTCATCACCTCTCTGACGTCGTTGAAGGATTACAACGATGGATGTCAGAGGAGTTCAGAGATGTACCCTTGAACCAGAGATGATCTGGAATTTTATCATTCATTTAAATGTCTAAGGATACGTTAGCCATATTTGGGGCTAAGATCGACTCAAACGTTTGTCCAGTTTGAGACTAAGATCAACTTAACGGGACCGTTTAGATCCGACAAAAGAGCATTTGGGCTCTATTGTGCCAGTTTAGGGACGTGGTGGTCTATCGCCAGTTTAAGGACGTGGTGGTCCATTATTAGTTTAGGGACGTTTCGGTCCGATATTAGTTTAGGGACGTTTCGGTCCAATATTCCCATTTTTGGGATGAATATTAGTTTAAGGACATTTCGGTCCAATATTAGTTTAAGGACGTTTCGGTCCAATATTAGTTTAAGGACGTTTCGGTCCACGAGTTTAAGGACCCCGCAGTCTATATTCATCTGTGGTCGTTGGGACCCGTCACCTCTCTGACGACGTTGAATGATTACAACGACGTATGTCAGAGGAGTTCGGAGATGTACTCTCGAACCAGTAGTAAATTGATTTAAGAGAGCAATCTTGCTCAGTCAATTTAATTTGAGAACTTACGGCCAAAATTGGGCTAAGTCCAGAAAAATATTCAACGCCTTTTATTTGTTTTTGGTCTGTTAGACCTGTGCTAGGGTTTGGCCCATTTTTAAATAATGCATTGCATCAATTTATTCTTTGTTTGGGCTCTGTTCATGATTGATGCAGAGCATCAATTTAATTAGGCATCTACTTTGTTTGGGCTGTGCCCCTTTTAAAATGCATAGTATTTATATTATTTTGTTTGGGCTCTGCCCATTTATAAATGATGCAGAGCATCAATTTAATTAGGCCTGCTTGGTCTTTTGACTTGGGCTTGGCCCTTTGAGAAATGCATTGCATTTATCAGGCGGTTTGCGCCAATTACTGAGCGCAAGCGCTTATGGTTAGGACACGTGTCATGCTCTAGTAAGCACAAGCGCAACAGCGCAGTGCGCTGCGCTAGTGCTCTGCGCTGTTGCGCTGCAGACACATGGCGCGCTCTGGTGAGCGTAAGCGCAATGGCGCAGTGCGCTGCACAAGTGCGCTGTGCTGTTGCGCTGCTGACACGTGGCGCGCTCTGATGAGTTGCGCCAATTCCAGAGAGCAAAGCTCTATTTCAAGAGCGCGTAGCGCAAGTAACTGACACGTGGCGCTCTCTCAAGAGCGCAACAGCGCAGTTTGAAAGTGCAGAGCACCAAGAATCTTTTAGATTCAAGAATCAGAAGTGCAAAGCACTATTTAATTTCTTGATCTACATTTAGATCAAAGAAAAATAAATTTTTCTTTTTTGTTTCAAGAACCAGAGGTTCATAAAAAAGTGCAAAGCACTATTATTACTTATTTATATATATATATTTTATTTAAAATTATTGATCTTGTTCTTAGATCAATAATCTGCCCATAAGAGAACTTTCTCTTTTCCCTCAAGGTTTTTACCTTCTGTTGTTCCTGAAGAGTTTTCAAGAGCTTTCTTCTTTCTCTCTTTTTTTTAGGAGGATCTTGATGCCTTTGAATTGAGGTCTAGGGTCCTTTTTATAGTGCCCATAAATTAGTTAGATTTGTTAAAGAGATCTTTCTCTGAGTGATTTGGGGAATTTTCCCCACCGTTAGATCTTTGATCCAAGGGCTTCTGCTTTGCAGAAGAAAATCTTCTTGTTTTAACAAGAACAGAAAAGATTTCTTAAAATCTTAATTCAGTTTGGCGTAGATGCCCCAGCGCGTGACACGTGTCGTGCAGCACAACTGCGCTAGCGCACTAGCGCATCTGCGCTGACATGTGTCGCGCAGCGCAACTGCGCTAGCGCACTAGCGCATCTGCGCTGACATGTGTCGCGCAGCGCAACTGCGCTAGCGCATCTGCGCTGACACGCGTCGCGCAGCGCACTGCGCAGCGCAACAGCGCAAGCGCATCTGCGCTGACACGCGTCGCGCAGCGCAGTGCATGCGCAACTGAAGCGTTGCTTCCTTTAAACAGAGCTTTGCTCTGATTGGGCGCGCCTTCATGGTCGCTGCGCTGACGTATTAGCGCCTGACGCGTGGCGCGTTGCGCCCGAGACTTGAAGCGTTGCTTCAAAATTTAAATTTTTGAATTCAAACAGAGCTTTGCTCTGATTGGGCGAAACAGCACTTATTTCATTTATCTTGCTTGATGGTTAATTATTGTAAATTCTACCCGGAAATTAATTTCTGCATATAACAATTTTTGGCATCTAAAATAAAATTAAAAATATTCATCTTGGCCTGCTTGACACCCCTAACCCTGTTGTAGCGTCCGTGCATCGTGTTCTCATCCCGTTCAGTGAAACGGGCGAGTTTGGACGGCTACGTGCACGTACGTGTGTCCGTTTTGGGGGTATGCTTTTTGATCATAAAACACTTCATTTTAAATTTTGGATCCCGTCTAAAATTCTATTATTTCAAATTCAAATTTTTGGACCCGACCCGGGCGCGATTTGGAAATGTTTTACTTTGCGCCAAAATCCCAGATTTTAATATATTTAAACCATCATATATAATTTAGTTAACCATATAATATTTTTACAATCTTTTATATCCTTCTCAATTTATTCTCTCAGCCAATCGCAACCTCCCCTTTAACCCCGTGGGCCCCACTTCTCTCTCTCGCTCGCTCTCTCTCTATCTCTCCACTTTCTCTCTCTCCCTCTTCTCTCTCTCTCTCTATCTCCACTTTTTCTCTCTCTCTCTCATATATTCTCTCGTACTTCTCTTTATCATTCTTTCTCTTCTTACTTCATGTCTCGTTTCTCATTTTTTTAACTGTTCTTTTGTTGCCGGAATTCCGTCGTGCCGGTGACGCTTCACGATGTTCCAGCGAGGTACCCGACCCGTGTGGTTCCTTTGTTCGTCATTTGGATTCATTCCGTGAACCGTGCGCCCATCGCGAGTTTTCCCCGCCGACGGTTAACGTTCCGTTTTCCCGATTCGCGACCTATCGAGGCAAGTTAATCTTGCTACATGCTATATAATTCATTTTATACCTATTTAAATAAATACCATACCTATAGTTTAAATCTAGTACCCCATGTTTAATTTTATAACGTTTCGATGTTCCGTTTGCATCCGTTTATATCATATTAAATCTAGATCATGAAAACTTATCTTGTGACATACTAGATTACATTATACTGCATCTATATCAATTAAAATATATATCGTCATAATATTTCTTATTATTATCTTTAATTTGTTTATAATCTGCATTTTATAATATTATATATTTGAAAATATTATAGTTTACACATGAAACGTCGTTGAAAAAGCGGATACGACAAATCTGAAATTTACTGTACACCTTACCTTATAAAATTCATTATAAATCATAGAAAAATCATTAGTATACGTTCTTTAGTTCGTTACGAAGCTAACTCAGAATAATATAATTCTATGAAATATTTACTTGCAAAATAAATTGTTTAAATAACGTAAAATGCAAATGAAAATGTCTCCAAACTGCTGTCCAGGGAAATTCCAGCAGCAAACTTTCAACTTCGAATATTCATAAATTTTTGTAGGAACAACTTGAGATGCTTATACTTATAAAACTGAAAACCTTATTGAATTATCTTTGTTTTGGTATAAGACACGTCCCTTTTGGAGAACGTTTGTTATTTTTAAGTTATTTTACAAATTAGGGTGATGCTGAATTTCTGAACAGAACTTTCTTGTGCATGGTTAATCAATACCACTTTTATAGTTATTAATCGCTTTGAATATGTTATCCATATTAATATTATTATATCAATATTTATATCACATATTGCTTAGTTGTACATCCCACATTACCATTTTATAGTTTTATAATTTTTCGGATACCCGTTTGCATCCATCGCATTTAAGATACATATAACTGCATCCATAGATCACATTACTACATAATAATGTGATATTAATACTCCATGTTTAATAAATTGCATCCTAATTAATATTGAAACTATAAATGTAACCCTAATCGATAACTGTGCCTCCATATCCTTGAAATTATATCTATTTGCATATCATATTACATGTTCCAGTTTATTGTTCTGATAGTACTCATGCTTGTTTATTTATACACATGCTTATGTTAGTTTGATTATGAGCACCCACATGACATCTTGTGCTTCCTGACATGACCTGTTACACTTCCTACTTGACATGACATGGTACCGTACACTCTTGACATGACATGACACCTTTATACATTACCTGGCTTGACCTGATGTACCATGGCTTTACCTGTTACCCGATCTTGTGTCTAATGCCAACAAACATAACATGTAGTCCTCATGGACCGTTCCTGTTGTCTATCAAGACAAACCTGTTTATCTGATCCTGTGTTGGCATTAGTCTCTTGATTACTGGATACCTGACTTGACATACACATATAACTTGGGGGTATGGGGAAATCAAAGGTGAAATCTGACTTGTAACTCGACAGTTCACTACCTGTATTGAGTGTACACATTCCTGTTTTGTGCCTAGCGGCATGTCTCGGTTTCAGCCGAGAATATTGTGGTCGTGATCCCGGGTATGTACGGGATACTATCGAGTGTACACATTCCTGTTTTGTGCCTAGCGGCATGTCTCGGCTGCAGCCGAGAATATTGTGGCCGTGGTCCCTGGTATGTACGGGATACTATTGAGTTATATCGATGATTCATCAATTTGGTTTCAAAGACTTTAGAACAGAGAACCTGATAGAACAATCCAGTTTACCCACTGCACACTACCCTGTACTGCTCTGATTTATATTATTGTTACCCTTGCTTTATTCATGTTTATATTTGCATTGCCTGTTTACTATGTTATTACTTGATGACTTGAGCGCTGACGTCTGGGTTTTGCATGGCCTAGATTCTTCTACCTTGCTGCAAACTGATTAGGAGTTTTGCCGCTGTTAGACGAGCGGTGAGGTTCCTGTCGGTACGTAGTTTCACTCCAGGTGTTTCATTTGTTGTATCTTTTGGCTTCCGCATATTGTTATCTCTTGATTCTTTTACTCTGTCTTATGGACATGTACTAGGTAGTTAGTTTACTTTCCTGTTCTTGATATCTCCACAGCCGTAATATGACTGTGGAAGGATTTTTCCTATCCACAGGTAGCATGGTTGGCTATGTCACGTGCCCACTTTAGCGTACTTTGGGAAGCGGGGCATGACATGGTTCTTTTGGTATCAGAGCCATAGGATAGTCGGGTTGATTCTTTTGTAGTTGGGTGTTGTACCCAATACACGAATCAGAATACCCGTGTTTAGGAAACATGTCCTGCCACCTTACCGTTTACCATTCTTGAATCACATTCTTCCTGATTATATCTTTTACGATGTGCAAACTTCCTTTTCATATCGACTCGAAACCTGATTCCTTGTTATCTCTAGGACTTAGGCGACTTGGGTAGAGTTATGTAATTGTGGCTATGATACCGCGGCATAGTTACAATGCGACACTCTATTTAAGTATCTTGGAGTTCAAGCCTTAATCTATATTCAGAATCTATCATCATGCTAATGTTGGGTGTTTTGAGTTCAGGAATATGGCCGGTAAGAATTTGAAGACGTACCAAGGCGTGTGGACGAAGCCGCCATGCTTGGAGTGATAAGGGGAATGCTGGAGAATCAAAAGATACAGACCGAGCTGATCCAGTAGCAAGCGGACTCGTTTCAGGAAGGTTTGCAGATCGTTTAGCAGTCTGTGAACAATGTTGGAGCTAAGCCAGTTGACCGAGTAGGGACAGTAGCAGATTTCAGACGTTTGGGTCCGTATACATTTACTGGATTGGAGGAGCCGTTGCCAACAGAGCAGTGGCTAGTTGACACAGAGAATTTGCTTATTGCGGCACAGATTCCAGATGAGAAAGAGTTGATGTGGTACGCATTCAGTTAGTGGATTACGCCCGAGAATGGTGGTTTGTAGAAGAGAACCGTTTGCCCAAGTCGATCAAGTGGGCGGATTTTTTGAATAGTTTCCTGGAGAAGTTCTTCCCGCGGACTGCACGGGAGGAAATGGAAGAGAAGTTCATCGGACTAAAGCAGAAGGGAGCACCCGTAGATGTGCATGCAGCAGAATGGACGAGACTCAGTAGTTTCGCTGGACCTTTAGTTGCCAACGATGCAGACAGGGCACGGAGGTTCATGCGCAGCCTGGACGTGGACATCCAGAGGCAGATTGTCTCCCTGGGTTTGACCACTTTCTCACAAGTACTTGCGGCAGCCGAGAGCAGCAGAGTTTATCTGGGATGAAGGGGAGTTTTTCTGTCGGGCCAGTCGAGTTTAGGGCTAGGCCGACAAATAATATTCTTGCATCAATGGAAGTGATGAAAGTGAAGAGCCGGCTGTTGTTCGTGATTTTATGGACGTGTTTGAAGATATATCGGGTTTACCGCCAAAGAGAGACGTGGAGTTCGCAATTGATCTTATTCCTGGGGCAGCGCCAGTATCCGAAGCGTATCATCCAATGGCGCCAGTAGAATTGGAAGAAGTCAAGAAACAAGTTGCTGAATTGCTTGAGAAAGGTTGGATTCGAAGAGTAACTTTGGGGAGCTCCAGTTCTTCTAGTAAAGAAGAAGGATGGCACAAGAAAGATGTGCATCGACTATCGAGAATTAAATCAGGTGACTATTAAGAACAAGTACCCGATCACTCGTATTGGCGAACTTTTTGAGCAGCTTAGTGGCGCGAGGGTATTCTCGAAGCTGGATTTGCGATCCGGATATCATCAGGCCCGAGTGAAAACAGAAGATATTTGCAAGACGGTGTTCCGAACTCGGTATGGACATTACGAGTACTTAGTGATGCCCTTCGGAGTAACGAATGCCCCGGCAGTATTCAGGGACTTGATGAACCGAATCTTTTCACCGTTCTTGGACCAGTTTATCGTGGGTTTTTTATTGACGATATTCTGGTTTATTCGAAGAGTTTTGAGGAACATTCTGAGCATTTGAAGATCGCACTGCGGACGTTGAGACATGAGAAGTTATATGCGAAGATGAGCAAGTGCGAGTTTTGGCTGGAGAAAGTAAAGTTTTGGGGCATGTTGTGTTTGGCGATGGAATTGCCGTCGATCCAGAAAAGATTGCAGCAGTTCGCGATTGGCCGATTCCAAAGAATGTTGCGGAGATAAGAAGCTTTCTTGGACTCGCCGGGTATTACAGAAGATTTGTGGAGAACTTTGCTCGTCTGGCGGAGCCGTTAACCAAGCTTACGCGCAAGGAGGTACCTTTTGTACGGACGGATAAGTGTGCGTTAGCTTTCGAGACGTTGAAGCGGAAGTTGATAACCGCCCCTATTCTGATCGTGCCAGACAATTCCGGAGGATTGGTGATTCACAGCGACGCATCTAGGAAAGGATTAGGATGTGTTTTGATGCAGCATGGGAAGGTTGTAGCATACGCATCGAGACAGTTGAAGACCCATGAGAAGAATTACCCAACTCATGACTTGGAACTTGCGGCTGTGACTTTCGCTTTGAAGGTTTGGAGACACTACCTTCTGGGCGAAAGGGTCAAAGTTTTTACTGATCATAAGAGCTTGAAGTATGTGTTCACACAGAAGGACCTTAATATAAGGCAGCGTAGATGGTTGGAGCTGATGGCTGACTACGATCTTGATCTTAAGTACCATCCGGGGAAGGTTAACGTCGTGCCGGATGCGCTTAGTCAGTTACCAGCAATTCAGGTGTTAACTACGCAGAAGGAGATCGTTGAAGATTTTCGAAGATTTGACTTGGAGGTTGTGCTATCACATTCTACGGGACAGTTGATACAGCTGCAAGTACAGTCATCATTGATCGAGAATATTAAAGCAGCACAATCGCAGGACCCTAGACTGCAAAAGTCTCGAGGACAGGTTGAAGCCGGACTACGAACAGATTTATTAATCCCCAAAGATGGTTCGTTGAGGTTTGGTACCCGTTTGTGTGTGCCAAAGGGAGATATTCGTGAAGAGCTTATGAAGGAGGCACACAGTTCAGCTTATTCTGTACATCCAGGAGGCACAAAGATGAACCGAGATATTCGACAGCATTTCTGGTGGGAAGGCATGAAACGGGAGATTGCTCGCTTTGTGGCAAAGTGCTTGGTGTGTCAGCAAGTTAAGGCTGAACATCAAAGGGTTGCTGGTTTATTGCAACCACTTCCGATTCCTCAGTGGAAGTGGGAACATATAACCATGGATTTCGTGACGGCTTTACCGTGAATTCCAAAAGGAAACCATGCTATATGGGTGATTGTTGACCGATTGACCAAGGCAGCTCATTTTATTCCTTTTCGGGTTAGTAAATCAACAGAGACTTTGGCAGAGCGGTACATGCAAGAGATTGTAAGATTGCATGGAGTACCGGTGAGCATCGTGTCTGATCGGGACACTCGGTTCTTATCACACTTTTGACGGAGTCTACAGGAAAGTTTGGGGACTCGATTGAAGTTTAGCATAGCTTATCATCCTCAAACTGATGGTCAGTCGGAGAGAACGATCCAAACTCTTGAGGATACGTTGAGAGCATGCAGGTTGGACTTCAAGGGGTCTTGGGAGGATCATCTACTTTTGGTAGAGTTGTCTTACAACAACAGTTTTCAGGCAACTATTCAGATGGCTCCATTTGAAGCTTTGTATGGTCGTAAATGTCGTTCACCTGTTTGTTGGGACGATGTCGGTGAACGAAGAGTATTGGGACCAGATTTAGTTGTGCAGACAGTTGAGAAGGTTAACCCTATCAGAAATCATATGAAGGCAGCACATGACCGACAGAAGAGTTGGGCAGATACGTCAAGAAGACCTCTAGAGTTCGCCGTGGGTGATTTGGTATTCTTGAAGATATCACCGACTAGAGGGGTGATTCGTTTTGGAAGTCGAGGAAAGCTTAGTCCTCGATTCGTTGGACTCTTTATGATCTTGGAGCGTGTTGGTGAGGTAGCGTATCGTTTGGCGTTACCGCAGTCCTTGGCTAATGTGCACGATGTGTTTCACGTATCTCAACTCCGTAGGTATGTTCGAGATGAAACACACGTATTGGATCATTCGGAGCTAACAGTACGAGAAGACTTGACTTTGAGGAGTGACCGATTGGAATCGTGGATCGAAGGGAAAAAGGTTCTTAAGAACAAGGTAATCCCTCTTGTGCTTGTTTCTTGGGGTAATCACTCGCATGGAGAGTCCACTTGGAAACGAGAAGATGAAATCCGGCAGAAATTTCCTCACCTTTTCTTGTAGTTATCTATCTTTGTATTCTTGGAATTTTGAGGACGAAATTCTTTTTGTAGTTGGGTATAATGTAACACCCGAGCCCAATGCTCCTAATTTCAGTTACCGTTCGAACGTAGTGTGGCACTTATTTCATTTATCTTGCTTGATGGTTAATTATTGTAAATTCTACCCGGAAATTAATTTCTGCATATAACAATTTTTGGCATCTAAAATAAAATTAAAAATATTTATCTTGGCCTGCTTGACACCCCTAACCCTGTTGTAGCGTCCGTGCATCGTGTTCTCGTCCCGTTCAGTGAAACGGGCGAGTTTGGACGGCTACGTGCACGTACGTGTGTCCGTTTTGGGAGTATGCTTTTTGATCATAAAACACTTCATTTTAAATTTTGGATCCCGCCTAAAATTCTATTATTTCAAATTCAAATTTTTGGACCCGACCCGGGCGCAATTTGGAAATGTTTTACTTTGCGCCAAAATCCCAAATTTTAATATATTTAAACCATCATATATAATTTAGTTAACCATAAAATATTTTTACAATCTTTTATATCCTTCTCAATTTATTCTCTCAGCCAATCGCAATCTCCTCTTTAACCCCGTGGGCCCCACTTCTCTCTCTCTCTCGCTCTCTCTCTATCTCTCCACTTTCTCTCTCTCCCTCTTCTCTCTCTCTCTATCTCCACTTTTTCTCTCTCTCTCATATATTCTCTCGTACTTCTCTTTATCATTCTTTCTCTTCTTGCTTCATGTCTCGTTTCTCATTTTTTTTTAACTGTTCTTTTGTTGCCGGAATTCCGTCGTGCCGGTGACGTTTCACGACGTTCCAACGAGGTACCCCGACCCGTGTGGTTCCTTTGTTCGTCGTTTGGGTTCATTCCGTGAACCGTGCGCCCGTCGCGAGTTTTCCACGCCGACGGTTAACGTTCCGTTTTCCCGATTCGCGACCTATCGAGGCAAGTTAATCTTGCTACATGCTATATAATTCATTTTATACCTATTTAAATAAATACCATACCTATAGTTTAAATCTAGTACCCCATGTTTAATTTTATAACGTTTCGATATTCCGTTTGCATCCGTTTATATCATATTAAATCTAGATCATGAAAACTTATCTTGTGACATACTAGATTACATTATACTGCATCCATATCAATTAAAATATATATCGTCGTAATATTTCTTATTATTATCTTTAATTAGTTTATAATCTGCATTTTATAATATTATATATTTGAAAATATTATAGTTTACACATGAAACGTCGTTGAAAAAGCGGATACGACAAATCTGAAATTTACTGTACACCTTACCTTATAAAATTCATTATAAATCATAGAAAAATCATTAGTATACGTTCTTTAGTTCGTTACGAAGCTAAATCAGAATAATATAACTCTATGAAATATTTACTTGCAAAATAAATTGTTTAAATAACGTAAAATGCAAATGAAAATGTCTCCAAACTGCTGTCCAGGGAAATTCCAGCAGCAAACATTCAACTTCGAATGTTCATAACTTTTTGTAGGGGCAACCTGAGATGCTTATACTTATAAAACTGAAAACCTTATTGAATTATCTTTGTTTTGGTATAAGACACGTCCCTTTTGGAGAACGTTTGTTATTTTTAAGCTATTTTACAAATTAGGGTGACGCTGAGTTTCTAAACGGAACTTTCTTATGCATGGTTAATCAATACCACATTTATAGTTATTAATCGCTTTGAATATGCTATCCATATTAATATTATTATATCAATATTTATATCACATATTGCTTAGTTGTACATCCCACATTACTATTTTATAGTTTTATAACTTTTCGGATACCCGTTTGCATCCATCGCATTTAAGATACATATAACTGCATCCATAGATCACATTACTACATAATAATGTGATATTAACACTCCATATTTAATAAATTGCATCCTAATTAATATTGGAACTATAAATGTAACCATAATCGATAACTGTGCATCCATATCCTTGAAATTATATCTATTTGCATATCATATTACATGTTCCAGTTTATTGTTCTGATAGTACTCATGCTTGTTTATTTATACACATGCTTATGTTAGTTTGATTATGAGCACCCACATGACATCTTGTGCTTCCTGACATGACCTGTTACACTTCCTACTTGACATGACATGGTACCGTACACTCTTGACATGACATGACACCTTTATACATTTCCTGGCTTGACCTGATGTACCATGGCTTTACCTGTTACCCGATCTTGTGTCTAATGCCAACAAACATAACATGTAGTCCTCATGGACCGTTCCTGTTGTCTATCCAGACAAACTTGTTTACCTGATCCTGTGTTGGCATTAGTCTCTTGATTACTGGATACCTGACTTGACATACACATATAACTTGGGGGTATGGGGAAATCAAAGGTGAAATCTGACTTGTAACTCGACAGTTCACTACCTGTATTGAGTGTACACATTCCTTTTTTGTGCCTAGCGGCATGTCTCGGTTTCAGCCGAGAATATTGTGGCCGTGATCCCGGGTATGTACGGGATACTATCGAGTGTACACATTCCTGTTTTGTGCCTAGCGGCATGTCTCGGCTGCAGCCGAGAATATTGTGGCCGTGGTCCCGGGTATGTACGGGATACTATTGAGTTACATCGATAATTCATCAATTTGGTTTCAAAGACTTTAGAACAGAGAACCTGATAGAACAATCCAGTCTACCCGCTGCACACTACCCTGTACTGCTCTGATTTATATTATTGTTACCCTTGCTTTATTCATGTTTATATTTGCATTGCTTGTTTACTATGTTATTACTTGATGACTTGAGCGCTGACGTCTGGGTTTTGCATGGCCCGGATTCTTCTACCTTGCTGCAGACTGATTAGGAGTTTTGCCGCTGTTAGACGAGCGGTGAGGTTCCTGTCGGTACGTAGTTTCACTCCAGGTGTTTCATTTATTGTATCTTTTGGCTTCCGCATATTGTTATCTCTTGATTCTTTTACTCTGGCTTATGGACATGTACTAGGTAGTTAGCTTACTTTCCTGTTCTTGATATCTCCACAGCCGTAATGTGACTGTGGAAGGATTTTTCCTATCCACAGGTAGCATGGTTGGCTATGTCACGTGCCCACTTTAGCGTATTTTGAGAAGCGGGGCGTGACACCTATCCTCCATCTCTCTCCTCTTCCACCGTCGACCTCTACGCTCCCTCTTCACCGTCAACCTCTATGCTCATCCACCGACGCCAGTGCCCCAAGCCCCTGTAGCTACCATCTCCAGCGAGTCCCCGGCTTAACACCGGCCAGATCCAAGACAGCAACCATGGACATCATCTTGTTGTAGGTTCTGGATCGCCGTCACCGCATTGCTGCCATGTTGCTACGGCTGGTGTGGCCATGTTCGTGTCTGTGCAATCACTGTCATCGTGCCGTTGTCACAGGAAAGTGGAACCTCACTTGCTTTTACATGCTACATACACATAACTATAGATTCGTGTTAACATTAAACTAGATAGATTGTTACGAATCTGTGTTAGTTAGTCTACTATCACAAAATTCACAAGTTATCATCGTATCTTCATGAAAAACCATAGTATTCCAGGATGATTAGTTTGAGCGTGATTAGATCTGAACATCGCGTTAATAACATATAGAATCGTAAGCATTTAATACCATTTTCACATATTAGGCAAAACCGACTTTAATTCGATAGTTCTTGATATCGTATGCCGATAATTCGATGTGGTGAACCAAACCAAAACCCCGTCGATCATGCTAAACACTTTTATCAATATTTTCTTTGCAACTTACAGATGTCGTGTAGAAAACTGAACTCAAAATAATGAAGTATCGCACGTGTAATGACGCCCCAAAGAGGCGATGTCAATTCTGGTTTTACTGTACATGTCGAGATGTTAAATTGATATAAATTTTGATACATACCGGAATGTAATTTTCTATGTCTCACATCAAAGCTGACTAAATAATATAGAACCTCCTGTAATTTATCCTTCGATACCGATATATCACCATGATGAAAACTGACTTGGAATGCGGCTCTGGACTGCAGTCCAGAGCAGCATTCCATATCGACACCTAACTTTAAATGAAAGTGTAGCACTGTATGAAAATGAAACTATGTGTAAAACTATACTGTTACGAAGATAATCTTGTTAGCTATCCATAGGTGGTGGTTTTCTTTGATTTCACCGCCATTTGATATTTTAATTACATTTTAAACTGTCGAGGTGTACTGAAGTTTAGTACAGAGACAGATTGTATATCCTGGCCTTAGATAGAACATAACTCCCAGCACACAGCGGATATTGTCAATCCGTATGGTGAATTAGAAAAATAATTGATAGATATAAATTTTATCTAACTGTACCGTCGCCTAATTATGATCTCGATAGGGATTAAAATGTGTTACGAAATGGACTTTCAGTTCAGAAACTGAATTTTCAGCGATGAACACTTAAATGAAATGACCGTAACTCGCAAACCTGAAATCCGATTGACATGGAATCAATTTTTTTGGATTTCTGTTTAAGTTTATTTACTTCCTCTTTTGTATCATTTTGCCTAATTACGATCATACGAATTATTATGTTTTTCTGAACTCGTAATGTACATTGTGTTTCATATTGTACATGACTTATTATGTGGCATCATTCTCGCATTTACCCGACCGTGATACCTTTAGTGATAGAGAACGTTCATAATGATTTATAGCAAACTTTGCATTGTCAAACGTGAGTGGTATTGAATTAGTTGTGTCAAGTACGCCAGTGATAAGTGATTGATTCGTGAAAGTAAACAGTACAGTGAAAAGTGAATAAAACCAGGATTTGGCGCGTGCTTCTATACAACTAGCTCTAAACATATAGTTATTGTAACCAGGGGAAATGGGGAAATCAAGGTGGAATCGAATTCTTATTTAGCAAGGTACAATGACATAGAGAATGATCATTCGATATTAGCAATATACACATATTAGGTCATGGGCCTAGCGGCACGGCTGCAGGGTTATGTCCCGGACAACAGTGAACCATAGTCTTAGGCATGCACGAGACCCTTGTTAAACACGAGCATCTTTTTCCACAGATTGATTTCATTTTGACTTAGCGACTGAAAGGCGATGACTTACACATTGCATGGATTGCTGACATGATACATATACATATACTTAGCGACTGTTCATAATCACTTGGTATTACTGTATTCTGCCATACATTTTATGCTTAATAACATAGTACACACACTATATATATTGCTATATATGTCGCCCTGACGACCTGAGTGTGCATGCTCAGAAAACGAAGTGAACCCAGCTTAGGAGCAGGACCTGCCATTCGAGATTGCGGAGATTTAGACTACGGCGGAATTATACCTTGACCGTAAGAGCATGGCTGGCCTAATCACCTCTCGTATTCCGTATTTTGGGAAGCGGAACGTGACAGTTGTTATGATTATCTCTATCAAATAGGGTTATCACATTCCATGTCCTCACCTTCTTCTTCTTCCTCTATATTTCTTCTTGAGAGAACTTTTTTTAACAAAACTTCTGAGGTCATGAGCAAAAAGAAAAGATTCTGATCCTTTTTTAGTTACTCACAGAGGATATTTATATTCTTATGTTAATGGGGAGTAGTGTGGAACTAATTTATAGATATCAGAGAAATTGGGGGCAATCCCTCATTATCTCCCGAAGAATAGGTAAAACATATTCTAGAGGAGGATGTCCCGACCCTATTAGTGTCAGGACATCCCTATTATGGGCCTCCCGAGATCGGGAGGGGGCTTCCAGAGTTTAGGAGGGGGCATCCATATATGGGATGCCATGAATCAACTCAATTTTGAGTTGAGACAACTCAATTTTGATTTGTATTAAAGGGAACCTCCCAAGACAGGGGTCTCTTGTGATGAACAAGTATTTGGCTTGTTCTTTTTATCATTGCCTCCATTTTTATGCTTAGGTGATCAGATTCTTGATCATTTGTTTAAATACTTGTATGAGTATTTTAAATATCTTAGGAGTTAAGATTTTAATTCCAACACTATCTAGATCCGAAAGTAAATGAGATCCACAACATGGACAAATAGTGGAAGCATTCAATCATAATCGTATACCTTATATATAAATTAAAAAGAATCTTTTTAAGAAATATATTGATCAATACAAGTCCCATTGTGCCTGTATCTCTTCTTTGAAAACCACATGGCTTGACGGGTGTCATAGGCATTGGCTTATTACAAGAGAATATTTTTCTTTACACCGCACTACTAGGCCTCACCGACTTATATCGTTACACACACACAGTGAAGGAAACCCACATTTGGATTAAAAAATGAAAAAACAGATTGTCTAATACCATTAATTTTATCCTTAAATATTTTTCTTCTTTTCCGAAATACTGTTATGTTCATCTATTCATCGCTTCTGTATGAGTCCTAAATCTACTTCTTAAAATCAATTTCAATCGAATTTCTTATCACGAATTTCTTTCAGTTTTTCATAAGTTAATCAAGAACCCACTTCTATTTGTAAATATGAGCGCATAAAAAGAGTTGACTAAAGAGTACCGTAAAAAGAAAACAAATAAAATTTAATGATGTTAAAATAGGGGCATAAGTTGCTTGTTAGATGGGAGCTATTTGCTGACTGAGCGAAAGTGAAGGGGTTTCATCCAATTTAGCCTTTTAGTCATTTTGTTTTAATGAAGCTCGGTTCTTGCACTGTGTTTATTAAGAGATGTGCATATCTATCTATACTACTCAAAGAAAATTGGGCAAATTTTCCGTGTATCATATCTTAACTAATTCTTTATTTCAATTAAAAATATTTTTAAAAAAATTTACTTACAGTGAGTTAAAAATAATCATGTGTAACAAATTAACCACTTCAATTTAAAATTCAAAAAAAATATTTTAAAATAAATTTGTTGTGTAAAAGAAAATCTAAATTCTCTGTCTAATAAATCTTTTGGGTAAATTGTCAAAATAAAAAAACCAAGTTAGGATGATGATTAGGGTTAATTTTGGGTTAATTAGGGATAATTTGAGTTAGGGTGATGATTAGGGTTAATTTGGGTTAATTAGGTTAATTTGGGTTAATTAGGATTAGGGTTTAGGGTGCACTAGTTCCTTCAGTAGAATACTCGATAATAACGTAAACGTAAAACTTTACCGTAAACGTCAGAAAACTTTACCCTAAACTAAAAACTTCACACTCTTAAAAATGAAACGAAAATATAAAACCTATTCAAGTTAAATATTCAAGTTAAAACCAATACATGATACTCGATGATAATATGAAACTTTTATATTCTCATCGATAGTCATATGTGAAAATCAAAGCGCGACTTAGTCCCCGTCTATCGGTGAACATACGTTCGATGTTCGTCGTGATATAGAACTATACGAAGCTTGTTAAATATCGGACGGTATCGTTCAGTGCTAACAACCATCGTGTAGTCTATCTGACGAGAAGATTCAATCGTATGATAACCGATAGATTTGTCCAGTTTAGACAAGTTAGGAATGTATAAAGCAAACACCTGCATTCACTTGTGTTTTCATTCGTTTCGAGTTATTTCGTTGGTACTTTTCCGCTGGTTCTCCAAGTACAAAGATAGATTAGATGTTCATTTCAACGTTGTTTTACAACATTGAAATGATTATTTATTCTATCACAGTGTACTCAGAGAACAGCGGGGAGGTGCTGCCAAAATTTACTCGAAACGGATGGAAGCACAAGTGAATGGGTGTCTACTCTATACATTCTTAATGGGATAGAAGCCTTACCCCCGACAGCCGAAACACACACATACAACATGAATACACAACAAACGCACACACAAAGCATATACACACTAACAATCCTACACCTAAGCGGAATCATAAATTGAAACACACATACACATAATACAACTCATACTTGGGTATCTTCAAATCTAACGTTGTTAATCAATAATTTATTCTTTTCAACGACAAACTTGGCTCTACGGATTTTCTTCTTTGTCAATAACCATCTCGTTCTTAAATTTCTCAATATTGTCATCATAACTTACAATTTATATGTTATATGGTCTAACATGGCCCATGAGTACATCAGAGTTAAGGATTGGATATACGTAGATTGGGAACAACGCATGCAATCTAAGTTTATCGCTGTTCACCGCCGGAAGACGGACCGGGACGTTGGAATGTCTGGCCTGAATCCTGGGGGCAGATGCTATTTGGATTTATCAATCCGCCTCTCCGAAGATACCAAGTTGATTTATAACACCGTATATCGAAGGTTTGGACGATTGCCTTCACGGATCCAAACGTGGACGCGGCTGTTATAGCGGACTTTATCAGATTCCCCTCGTTTGTGAGGTTTTTTTTGTGGGGACGCTCTTCCCAACAGACACAAGTCCCTGCAATTAATTACGTTACCGCATCGCAATAATCACTTTCTCCTGCTCCGAAGGTTCACTTCGTGTCGTGTACTTTGTTTTGGTTTTGGTTTCCCGTGAATTGTATACGGAGACTAATTTATGCCGTCGCCCGTAGGGCGTGGATTAGTCCAAATTCTTATGTTTTTAGATTTGGGTTTGGGATGATTTAAGAATCGTTAATCTGGTTTGAGATTAAGATCAGCTTAAACATATGAGCATTTGGGCTCGATTATTTTAGTTTAAGGACATCGCGGTCCATTATCGCCATGTTTGAGGCGAAATGTTAACTTAAGGATGTTTCGGTCCTTTATCTCCATTTTGGAGGCGAATATTAGTTTAAGGACATTTCGGTCCAATATAGCCCATGTTTGAAGCGAAATGTTAATTTAAGAATGTTTCGGTCCCTTATCGTCATTTTGGAGGCGAATATTAGCTTAAGGATATTTCGGTCCATTATCACTATGTTTAAGGCGAAATGTTAATTTAAGGACGTTTCGGTCCTTTATCGCCATTTTGGAGGCGAATAATAGTTTAGGGACATTTCGGTCTATTATCACCATGTTTGAGGCGAAATGTTAATTTAATGACGTTTCGGTCCTTTATCGCCATTTTGGATGCGAATATTAGTTTAAGGACATTTCGGTCCATTATTCATCTTGTGCGCCGTGTTTTTGTTACGTGGCAGAGTGAACAATGGTGATATGGAATGTGCCCAATTTGGGGCACGATCCGATTTGAGGCATGCACGTTAGTTTGGAAGTGCATCAATGAAAGAACTTGTTGGTCGTCGGGACCCACCACCTCTCTGAAGACATTGAGAAATTACAACGACATATATCAGAGATGTGGAGAGATGTACACTTGAACCAAATCCCATATTTGAGGGAAAAGATCATGGTGGATCATCTAAAAATCATTAACCTTATTTGAGACTAAGATTATCTTAGGAGATATGGGATGAAAATCATTTTGGATATCATCAATGAAAGATCATTAGTCATGTTTGAGACTAAGATTAGTTTAGATATCATGAATATAAGCTTAGCCAATATGGGCTAAGATTGGGTTTCTGTAACACCCAGCAGTGCTAAGCACTCAGCTGCATATAGCGCTTACGTGTATATCACATGAGGCGCTCCAATAGTGCTAAGCACTAACTTTTGTGGCGCTCACGTGTATTTCACGTGAGGCGCTTCAATAGTGCTAAGCACTAACTTTTCCCAGCGCTCACGTGCGTTTCACGTGGGGCGCTATGTTTTTGGAGATTTACTCTTGGTTGATGTTTTTAGAGAACTTAAATCTCTGTTAATGGTATTTTGACAATTAACGATCACCAAGATCATTATTTTGAGGATATGGGATCATGTTCTTTAAGAACTAAGTTCTTGATTTGAAGGAACTAAGTTCCTGGAGTATTATGAATTCCATATTTTCCATGTTCATGTTTTCTGAAAGGTTAAACATCTTCTAATGGTGTTTTGATCATTAAGGATCACCAAGATCACTATTTTGAGAATCTGAGATCAGGTTCTTTTAAGAACTAAGTACTTGATTTGAAGGAACTAAGTTCCCGGAGTATTATGAACTCCATCTTCTTCACGTTCTTATATCCATGTTCTCCCCTAAATCTTTGATTCTCAAGAACAAGATCTTCCCGATGAGAATTAAATTCTCAACTTGTGGGAGACTTATCTTATGAATCTTAGATCCAGAGAAAGAACTAAGTTCTTTGAGTAGGGTTAAACCCTTTTAATAGGTAAAGGAGATGTTTTTTGAACTTTTCTATTTTCTTTTACTAAGGTTTTTAGGAGGGAAATCTTCTTCTTTGAGAGAATTAAATTCTCTGTTGTTTTGAGAGCTTTCTGTATTTTTACAGAAGCTTATGCGAGGTCTCTTCTTTTCTTTCTTTTTTTCTCCTTTTTGTCATCTCTTTGCTCCTATTTATAGGAGAAAGAAAAGAATCAATTTTTTAAGAAAATCTCTCATTGAGAGATCATGATTGATTTTATTATCAATCAAAATGATCTTTTAGATCAATCGGTGAATTTTATTCACCATTTGATTTTTAATCCAAAGACTCTCTGTTTAACAGAGAAGATTTCTTGTTTGTTTTACAAGATTAGGAAATGTTTTCCTAAGATAGAATTTTATTATATCATATAAATATCTTGTTAGTTTAACAAGATTAGAATTTTATTTTATTTTATTAATATCTTGTTATTTTAACAAGATTAGAATTTTATTCTATCATATTAATATCTTGTTATTTTAACAAGATTAGGAAGATATTTTCTTAACATAGAATTTTATTTTATAATAGGAATATCTTGTTAGAATTATATTTTATCATATGAATATCTTGTTAGTTTAACAAGATCATAATTTTATTCTATCATATGAATATCTTGTTAGTTTAACAAGATTAGGAATATATTTTCCTAAGATAGAATTTTATTCTATCAAATGATCGATGGGTGATTTTATAATCACCGTTGAATTTTTTATCCAAGATCTTTCTAGTTTGAGAAAGATCAGGAAAATATTTCCCACATAGAATTTAATTCTATCAGATGGTTTAATTGGTGATATTTTATCACCATTGGATTTTAAATCCAAGATTCTCTGTTAGAAAAAAATCTCTCTATATTAGAAAGATCAGGGAAAATATTTCTTAAATAGAATTTAATTCTATCAGATGGGAACATTTTAAATTGGGGCGCTCACATGTTTTGCATATGAGCGCTGCCAAAGAATGCGACAAGAGAACTGACGTGTTTAACACGTGAACCCTAGTGTGGGTTTTAGCCTGTTTACTTTCAGTGCTCATATGCCTTGCATATGGGCGCTCACGTGTTTAACAGGTGAGGCTTGTTTGGCTATTGGTTATTTATACTCAGCGCTCATATGCTTTGCATATGAGCGCTCACGTGTTTAACATGTGAGGCCAGTTTGGCCCTTAGTTATTTGTTTTCGACGTTTATATGCTTTGCATATGAGCGCTCACGTGTAGGCCGGTTTGGCATTTAAGTTTATTTTATTCAGCGCTCATATGCTTTGTATATGAGCGCTCACGTGTTTAACACGTGAGGCTAATTTGACCCTTGGTTATTTGTTATCAGCGCTTATATGCTTTGCATATAAGCACCGACGTGTTTAATACGTGATGCCAAACTATGAGAATTCTTTTCCTCTTTCCTTTTTTTACAAGGGAATAAATAGCTCTTTGCCAAAATTTTTGGCGGGAACAAATGCTGAAAGTGTATACTAGCACCGCGATGGGGTTTAAACGGGCATCACACATGCAATTTTAAAAATTTTGGGTGCTAACGAACACTAACCAAGATCTTAAATAGAATAATTAGGGTTTCCTATGATGATATGACAAAACTAATAGAAGGGAAGGAGGCTACAACCTTTGATGACCGTGTCATTCTCTTCTAATGCTCCGGGTAGTAGTCCACGTGACTCCACTAGGCTCCACTTGAAGAATGTGCAAGCTTCCTCCGATGACCTTCGTGCCGAAGATGATCCACCCGTAGTCCGCCAATCCAACCTACCTCTTCACTAAACTCTTTAGTGAAGGAAACACACTATACTGGAGTGCTAATGAAGTATAGGATGGTGAAGTAGGGTTTTTTTTCTCACTAGGGTTCTCACAAGCTCAAGGATTCACAACTCATGTGAGGGTTTGAGCTTGGAGGTGGAGGTGAAGAATGAGGAGAGAGCTAGAGAGCATATAAGCTCAACTCAAGAAAAACACAAGTGTTGAAGATGCAAGTAAAGAATGGCTTTTTTCTATCTTACACATAATTGAAGGAAACCAATTAAATCAATATTCAATTGTAACCATGCTTCAATAGTGTAGTGAGATGAATAAAATAATCATCAAGCCATGCTTCTCTCCATGCTCTCATTTTCCACCTCACATTTTCTATTTCCAATAAATAGAAAATCAACCCATGCTTGATTATATATATATATATATATATATATATATATTAATACACACACATATATATATAACAAAATAATTAGTGCGCAATAATATTAGTTAAGATATAATTATATCAAATATAATATATATCATATTATTAAATCAACACTTGATTTAATAATCCGGTTATATCACATATAACATACTAATATCATTTATCTGTATATCACATTATTAAATCAACTATTGATTCGATAATCCGGTTATATCACATATAACCTAACTGATATCGGATAACTTCCAGATTAGAATACGGTATCACATACTCGTATTTAATCAGGCCCCCGCACATATCAACATATGTGCCCTACTTAGTTTCGCTTGAACCAGAAAACTTCTGTGTAGGACTCTAAAGACTCATCAATACACCAGCAGTAGATGATGATCACGTCAGTCATCCACAAGCCGTCAGCGGTACTAACTGAACGTAACGGCTACTCAGGTATTAAGCGATTAGAAGATCAACAACCAAGCTTGTCCAAACTCCCATGAAGCCTATAGGTAACACTTACCATACAGTCCGATCTCTTCGTCTGATATGTCGCATATCGAGTCTGGGGGTGGAATCGCCAGACCTCAATAACTTGATAAATCATGCCGATGTAAGGCCAATAACGGTTCGAGAATCTACTGATAACACTTACCAGTAAATCTCATCAACAGCCCTAGCCAGGGACTTCCAGTTATAGCCAATTGAGCATAGCACAATATCAACTTCCAATACCGGGAGAGACAAAACCCCTCCTATCGCTCATTGCCTCCATGTGATTCGTGACTGTACCCAAAATCCAACTGTTTGCACGACTCCTTTGAGCCGTGGTACGGAGGAAATCAAAGCACAGTGGGGGACACATAAGACTCTTTGACGATCTCGGGTCTACAGACTAACCTGTACCAGTGTCACCAGAGAACTGCTATCTGACGATAGGAATAGTACCATCTAGGAGTCTCGGCGTATCCTGTTCGGTGTACCCATTCTCTAATGAGCACCTGTGTACAATCTTTGATGTCAAACACCAATGGATATGGGATCAACCATCGCCCCATACAGGGTCAAGAAACGTACAAACTAGTCTACTATGGAATATCGATGCCATGTCTCGATATTCCTTCGACTAGGAACAATTGAAGGATGTGCTTATGGACTACCCAGGTCCCAGTAGTATTATCCGCATTAGAGTCCTGGTAGTCAAGCCTACATCCTAAGGGCTTTATCAACATGTATATGAGAGACGGTATAATAATACCAAGGAAACCATATAGCATACTATCATGTTGAGTAAGAAAGTCTTCCATATATATGTCCAAGCATCCACTATATCATACAATAATGGCCTTTAGGGCATACATATCACTAACAATCTCCCACTTGCACTAAGGCCAGTTGTTGTAGTATCTCATACCCAACATCCCATAAAGTCTCTCGAGTAGCATCTAGGGGAGGGCCTTGGTGAGTGGAACTGCTGTGTTATCCTCAATGTCAACTCTCCTAATCTCGATCTCCCGGCGATCTACTATCACCCTGATCAGGTGATACCGCTTAAGAATATTTCTGGATCATTGATGGGACCGAGGTTCCTTGGTCAAAGTCACAGCTCCATTGTTATCACAATACACAGGTATTGGATGCTCAATGGATGGAACCTCACCAAGTTCATTTCATGAACTTCTTCATCTTGACAGCCTCTATGGCAGTATCGTTGGTAGCGATGTATTCAGCCTTCATCGTCGGGTCTGCTACGGTATCTAACTTGGAACTCTTTCAACATACCGTCCCTCTAATAAGGGTGAAGACAAAACCCGAGACCGACTTACTGTCGTCCTTATCACTCTGGAAGCTCGAATCGGTAAAGGACTCCACCTGGAGTTCACTGTTACCATACACCAAGAACATCTCTTTAGTCCTTCTCAAGTGCTTAAAAATGTTCTTCACAGCTGTCCAGTATTTCTCCCCAGGAATTACAACGACATATATCAGAGTTGTGGAGAGATGTACCCTTGAACCAAATCCCATATTTGAGGGAAAAGATCATGGTGGATCATCTAAAAATCATTAGCCTTATTTGAGACTAAAATTATGTTAGGAGATATGGGATGAATATTATTTTGGATATCATCAATGAGAGATCATTAGTCATGTTTGAGACTAAGATCAGTTTGGATATCAGTTTGGATATCATGAATATAAGCTTAGCCAATTTGGGCTAAGATTGGGTTTCTGTAACACCCAGCAGTGTTAAGCACTCAGCTGCATATAGCGCTTACATGTATATCACGTGAGGCGCTCCAATAGTGCTAAGCACTAACTTTTGTGGTGCTCACGTGTATTTCACGTGAGGCGCTCCTATAGTGCTAAGCACTAAATTTTTCCGGTACTCACTTGTGTTTCACGTGAGGCGCTATGTTTTCGGAGATTTAATCTCTGTTGATATTTTTATAGAACTTAAATCTCTGTTAATGGTATTTTAACCATTAACGATCACCAAGATCATTATTTTGAGGATCTGGGATCATGTTCTTTAAGAACTAAATTCTTGATTTGAAAGAACTAAATTTCTGGAGTATTATGAACTCCATGTTTTCCATGTTCATGTTTTCAGAGAGGTCAAACCTCTTTTAATGGTGTTTTGACCATTAAGAATCACCAAGATCACTATTTTGAGGATCTGGGATCAGGTTCTTTTAAGAACTAAGTTCTTGATTTGAAGGAACTAAGTTCCCGGAGTATTATGAACTCCATCTTCTACATATTCTTGTATCCATGTTCTTCCCTGAATTTTTGATTCTCAAGAACAAGATCTTCCTGATGAGAATTAAATTCTCAACTTGTGGGAGACTTGTCTTGTGGATCTTAGATCCAGAGAAAAAACTAAGTTCTTTGAGAAGGGTTAAACCCTTTTAATAGGTAAAGGAGATGTTTTTTGATCTCTTCTTTTTTCTCTACTTAAGGTTTTTAAGAGGGAAATTTTCTTCTTTGAGATAATTAAATTCTCTGTTGTTTTAAGAGCCTTCTGTATTTTTACAGAAGTTTATGGGGGTTTTCCTCTTTTCTTTTCTCCTTTTTGTCATCTCTTTGTTCCTATTTGTAGAAGAAAGAAAGGAATCAATTTGTTGAGAAAATCTCTCATTGAGAGATCATGATTGATTTTATAATCAATCAAAATGATCTTTTAGATTAATCGGTGAATTTTATTCACCATTGGATTTTTAATCCAAAGACTCTCTGTTTAACAGAGAAGATTTCTTATTTGTTTTACAAGATTAGGAAATATTTTCTTAAGATAGAATTTTATTCTATCATATAAATATCTTGTTAGTTTAACAAGATTAGAATTTTATTTTATTTTATTAATATCTTGTTATTTTAACAAGATTAGAATTTTATTCTATCATATTAATATCTTGTTATTTTAACAAAATTAGGAAGATATTTTCCTAACGTAGAATTTTATTTTATAATTTGAATATCTTGTTAGAATTTTATTTTATAATATGAATATCTTGTTAGTTTAACAAGATCAGAATTTTATTCTATCATATGAATATCTTGTTAGTTTAACAAGATTAAGAATATGTTTTTCTAAGATAGAATTTTATTCTTTCAAATAATTGATGGGTGATTTTATAATCACCGTTGGATTTTTTATCCAAGGGTCATCTGTTTAACTGAGAAGATCTTTCTAGTTTGAGAAAGACCAGAGAAATATTTCCCACATAGAATTTAATTCTATCAGATAGTTTAATTGGTGATATTTATCACCATTGGATTTTAAATCAAAGATTCTCTGTTAGAAAAAGATCTCTCCATATTAGAAAGATCAAGGAAAATATTTCCCAAATTGAATTTAATTCTATCAGATGGGATCATTTTAAATAGGGGCGCTTACATGCTTTGCATGTGAGCGCTGCCAAAGAATGCGGCAAGAGAACTCACGTGTTTAACACGTGACCCCTAGTGTGGGTTTTATTTTGTTTATTTTTAGTGCTCATATGCTTTGCATATGAGCTCTCACGTGTTTAACACGTGAGGCATGTTTGGACATTGGTTATTTGTGTTCAGCGCTCATATACTTTGCATATGAGCGCTCACGTGTTTAACATGTGAGGCCAGTTTGACTCTTAGTTATTTGTTTTCAGCGTTTATATGCTTTGCATACGAGCGCTCACGTGTTTAACATGTGAGGCCACTTTAGCCTTTAAGTTTATTTTATTCAGTGCTCATATGCTTTATATATGAGCGCTCACGTGTTTAACACGTGAGGCCAATTTGACCCTTAGTTATTTGTTTTCAGCGCTTATATACTTTGTATATAAACGCCCACATGTTTAACACGTGATACCAAACTATGAGGATTCTTTTCCTCTTCCCTTTTTTTATAAGGGAACAAATAGCTCTTTGCCAAAAATTTTGGTGGGAACAGTCGCAGGAGTTGCTGCTTTCATTGAATTTGCATGCGCACATAATAAGATCGTGTTAGAGAAAATTCTCTGTTCGTGCGATAGATGTGGGAATAAGTTCTTGCAGAAGATAGAAATCGTAGCGCTTAACATCGTTAAACATGGTTTTACTAGACTTTATACAACTTGGCTATATTACGGGGAAGGACAAGAAAAAGATGGTAATGCGGCAGAAGAAGAAGGAGAAGGCGGAAATGCGGCGGAAGAAGAAGAAGACGATAATTTCTTCCAGGAGAAAGAATAGAGGATATGGTAGAGGCTGCCCTTGGTGATAGTATTCCTACCGAAGATGGGATTCCATCCTGTCAAGGACCGCGTGCAGATAAGTATGAAAAGTTCATGAATGATGCTAGAAGACCAATTTATGAGAATGCAAAGTATTCCACTCTATCATGGTTCGTACAACATTTCCAGATTAAGTGCTTAAATGGATGAAGTAACAAGTCATTCATGATGCTTCTGAAGTTCCTGAAAGATTCTATACCCCCGGGAAATAACGTGCTCGACAGCTGGTACGAAGCTCAGAAGATGATGTCTGATTTGGGTCTGAGCTGTGAGAAAATTCATGCATGTCCCAAAGATTGCGTGTTATACCGGAAAAAGAATTCAGATTTGAAAGAGTCTCCAACATGCGGAGAGTTCAGGTATAAACCGAAAGAATCTGATAAGAGGCCCGATATGCCTGTCAAGATAGCACGATACTTTCCCATAACACAGAGGCTGCTGAAGCTATTCAGGTGCAAGAAAACAGCCGAGGCAATGATTTGGCATCACCATGCTGCTCCAAGCAAAGATAGAAAAATGAGTCATCCAAGTGATTCGCCGGCATGGAAGGATTTCAATAGAAAGCACCAAATATTCAGTAATGATCCTCGCAATATCAGGTCGGACTAGCTAGTGATGGCTTCTGCCCATTCAATTATATGACTGGAAGCCGCAACACATGGCCCGTTGTAATAATAGTTTATAATCTATCACTTTGGTTGGTTATTGGATCAATCCTACTTTATGATGCATCTTCTTATTGATGGACCAAACTCACCGGGAAACAATATCGTCTTCTATCTCCGATCTCTGATCGATGAGTTAAAATATTTATTCATTGATGGTGTAGAGACTTACGATGCAAACGCGGATACAAACTTCACAATGCGTGTGGTTTTAATGTGGACAATTAATGACTTTCTTGCATATGGAATGCTATGAGGTTGGTCCATACATGATCACAAAGCATGCCCTTATTGCCATCAAGATACAACATCGAAATTGTAGAATTTTAGCAGGAAGGTTTATTATTGTGGTCATCGGCGTTTTCTGCCACTAGACCATCCCTACAGGTTAGACGTTGCTCATTTTAATGGTCATCAGGAGCTTCTTGGGCCTCCAGCCTCATTGTCCGGAGAGGACGTGATTGCTCAGTGGGATGGTTACAATAATATGACCTTCGGGATAGATCCGGCAAAACAAGTCAAACCAACCTACTGGAACAAGTTAATCATTTTCTATGAGCTTCCGTACCGATCAAAAAATTTAGTATGTCATTGTCTGGACGTCATGCACATAGAGAAGGGAGTATCCAAGCACGTACTCAACTTGCTTTTTTGTAAAGACTGAAAATCGAAAGACAACCTCCGTGCTCTGATGGATCTTCAAGACCGGGAAATTAGAAGTGAATTACATCCTAAACTGATAGTAGGTAAACCAGGCAAGTTTGTACTTCTTAATGCCACGTATCATATGTCACAACTGGAGAAGAACAGGTTCCTGCAGGTGTTGCATAATTTGAAATTTCCCACAGATTTCTCAGGATCATTTAGCAAGAAGATAAAAATTGTGAAAGGAAAGATCGATGGGCTGAAAAATCATGATCACCATGTTATTATGGAGCACCTTCTCCCATTAGACCTTAGGACTTCCCTTCCCGAATTGGTTAGTCTAATAATTAATGACTTTTGTTGCTTTTTTAGAGAATTTTGCGTTAAAACCTTGGATGTTATGACGCTGGAGAATCTAGAAAATTCTATTTCATTGATACTTTGCAAGCTTGAGCATATTTTCCCGTCGTCGTTTTTCGATATCATAATACACCTGCCGGTTCATCTTGCAACCGAGCTTAAGTTTGCCGGACCGGTACAATATCGATGGATGCATCCCGTCGAAAGGTACGTTGAATTTTTCGTTTTACGCATTTTGTAAAATTGTTGTTGTCCTATATGCCCATATTTATTTATTTAACATGTTTTTCTTTAGATATCTCTACACTCTAAAAGAGTATATACGCAGTAGAAATCGACTAGAGGGGTCTATCATGCAAGATTATCTTCTAAATGAAGTAACCACATTTTGTTCCCGCTATCTGGACGAGAACATAGAGACGAAACTTAACCGGTCTCGGAGAATTCAGGACGGGCCATATGGTAAAGCAGATTATAAGAGAGTAGACACTATGTTTATCAACAAGATATATCGGTTTATCCTTCTCAATAGCGTATATCTTGAAAAAATTAGAGAGTAAGTTTTTTTGGATTAATTTTTATATTTATGTTTGTGTGTATGAAATGATATAATATTAATATCATAATTTATTATTGATAACAGAATTCATATTGATAAGATATGTGAGGGGCATCCTGATTGGAATGATGAACGATTGGAAAAATATAATCAAGATAATTTTTGTGATTGGGTTGCAGATCATGTAAGTTATTCGAATAATATGTTATTGCTACCAGTCTTAATCTAAACTTATATCACTATGTATTTGCCGTAAAATTTGTTTTGTCAGATCCACGATCCGAACTTGTTTGCATCATCAAAGAGAGATTCAAGATGTTTAGCTCAGTTTCCTAGCATGAAGGTTGCATATTATAAAGGATTCGGTGTCCTTGGATACAAATTTGAAGTTAAGAATATAAAAATATCTCAAACCACTCAGAATAATGGGATTGCGACGGTAGGATCGGATGGTGTGATTTATTATGGATACTTAAATTGCATACTTGGCATCCAATATCTCAGATGATCAGAACCGTTTTATATATTTCAGTGTATTTGGTACGATACACGAACTGATACGTATAAGTGGAGAAACAATCTCGGGACTTGGAAAGATGAATATGAATTGACTAGTATGAACACACTTCGATTTTACGGTCAGGACGATCCATTTATCTTTCTGATCCAAGCATTTCAAATATACTAATCACAGTGCATCCGGGATGGAGTGTTGTATGCCGTTAGAAACCCAGGAATGTTTACGATGTCCCAGAATTCGAGGATCGTATGGAGGACAACGATGAGAATGAATAAAAGAGAAGACTTAGAATGCTCTGACCGTCTGTTTCAAAAGATGTGTTGTCTTCGGCTGATCGTGAAGTTACGTGGGTTAGAAATGATATCGATGATGAAATCCAAGTAGATATGTCTAATGCGTCTACGAAACGAAAAAGGTTATAAGTAATTTTATATTATTACTTCACATTTCTACAATCTATACATATATTGCATGCATATGTAATGATTATACTCTTTTCTAGGTCTGATGACGACGCCCGGAGCAGCGAGGGGCAGCAGGAGCACCAGCCGCGGCAGAGGAAGAGGCAAAGGCAAAGCGGTTCTGCCGCCCGGGGAGCTACGTAGGGAGCTCCAGAGGGCTGGTCTTGCACCTCGATCCGTATCCCCTTCGGATGAGTTCTTCCGTGTGGACTTTGCTACACCTTCAGGTATATTGCATGCATATTCATTTTGAATGTAATATTATAGATATACGTGCATATTTATTTTAAAATTACTTATATAGTCAATTTTAATTGTCTAGCTGTAGGTGGTGCGTCCACATCAAAATCAGAGGCTATTACCGCACCTGTAGGTATGTTTTTATATCTTATAATGTATGCATATTTATTTAAAATGTTATATCATAAATATACACACATTCTTTTTGCTCTTACTTAGATAATCAATTTTTGATTGTCTAGTTGTATGTGGTGCCTCCATATCCCGGGCAGAGGCCACCACCACACATGCGGGTATATTTATATATCCTATATTGCATGTATATTGATTTAGAATGTTATATCATAAATACACACACATTCTTTTTGCTCTTAGTTAGATAATCAATTTTTGATTGTCTAGCTGTAGGTGGTGCCTCCACATCCTGGGCAGAGGCCACCACCGCACCTGCGAGTATGTTTATATATCCTATATTGCATGCATATTGATTTAGAATGTTATATTATAGATATACACATTCCTTTTGCAATTACTTATATAATCTATTTTTAATTGTCTAATTATACATGGTGCATCCACATCTGGCATAGAGGCCACTCCCGCCACTCATGTGTCCTCCGCTCAGTCTGCAGGTTAGTATTCTTAAATATAAAATATTTATTTATTTTACATATCCTCTAAGAATAACCATGAGATTCATGTAATTATATCGTCAATGTTTATTTTCTAGTTGGAGGGGATGCGTCTACGTCCGGATCACCGGATGTTCCTCGCCGAAGGAACTATCGTCCCGTTTGTCCTACTGCCCGGGCTCACGCTCGTGCTGCTGTCCCGGAGGTATATATCCCACTTCAATTTTCGTTAATCCTTGATTTTTTAATACCGTTTTGTCTTAATATTGCTTGTCTTGATATTTCTTGTAGATGCAGGATAACCCCATCCTAAGAGGGGGACTCGAGGTCCGAATCAGTCCCATAGGCTGAGGCCCGATAGAGCTAGGGGGCACCATTCCCCCTCTTCTTTACCCCCATTATCACTATACTGGCGATTATGCCAAGAGATTCGGCCGGTATATAGGGGATGAGAGCCGCATCCAAAAGAAGTATCCACTTCACGTTGAGTGAGGCGATCAGCACCGACGCTCATTTGTCCTTTTTTGGCATCAGGATCAGGTATTAATATATATTTTCATTTGACTTATCAAGTAAATTTATTATTATTTAAAACTTGTAATTTAAATACATTATTTTTTTGTATTTGCAGTTGGATTACGACTTTCAGCCTGTACCCGACCCTGATCATCCTGACAAAGTGCTCGATCTTCACGCTCTTTACATGGGACTCATGAAGAACATGCAATCTAAGGTCCGATATAATAGGAACGAGATGAAGATCGATTACTATTTGGTATGGCTGGCGACCCCCGATGAAGAGAGAGCAGCTCTCCTACATTCTCTGGCTTTTACCAAAGTCGATATAGATACATGGCCTCTCTTGTGCCAATATTATGAATCTAAGCGCAAACAGCTTTGTAATTTTAATGTAATTCATTATTTAGTATATAATTTATTATTTTGTGTTACTTAATTAGAAAACTAAATCTGATCGTGTTGTGCAAAAACATGCCGATCAAAATAAGGAGAATAGGAAATCGGTGAAGATGGGTCACCCCACTTACACAGGTGGCTCGAGAAACATTACTCGTGCCATGGAGGCATCTGTAAATTACAATAGATCTATTTTGATATAATGCAATATTAAGAGTTATTTTATAATAAGTGTAAATTTTTAGCGAATTGTAGAGAGCTCAAACCCTGGCATAGGGTGGTACACCGAGCGTGTTGATCGCGTATCTTACCGTCTACGGCACCTCGACAGATCCCGCTATAGACGAGTTTCGATTCTCCGACACCGCTACCCAGGAGTATTGCATAAATGTTAATATTTATTCTAATTCGAATGAAAATTTTGTTTTGATAAGTTCAAATTTAAATGATATACTTATATTTTAATGGTTAATGTGGGTGTAAGAGCGGGTGGTAGAGTAGGCGGAGATATCGGGGATCGATTTTAGTGGGCAGAACGATCCGATGCTACTGACCCCAGTCCTAAATGCCGCACATGGAGGGCACCACGGAGGTTGGGAGAGAGGCTGGGGACTGGGTCCTAGCAGGGCCCATATGAAGCTGGTCTCCACTTCGGCGGTTACTTCTCTTACCCCCGTAAGCAACGTATGGAGTATGATGTTGCCGTCTTGAAGACCACCGTCGAGGAGTTGAAGGAGATGTTGATACGTATATTACTTAATAGTAAAATATTATATCACATTATAGATAGTAACATATGCAATTTTAGTAGCCTGAGCTTATTTGGTTGTAAACTTAGTTTTGATTAATCATACTTACATAAAACTATCTAATTAAAATAAACTACGGTTTTCCAACCAGATACCTAAACTAGGCCTAAATCCCTAAGTATTCTTAGATTGGGGTATAAAAACATAGCCCTGAATGTGTGGAATTTCAAGATATATAAATTCTCATACATAATATATAAATTTCAACAAAACGTGTGGAAGCTCAAAAAAACATATATAAATTCGCAGTTTCGCAATAATCTGATAATGATACGAATTCGATTAAAATCTAATACCCCGTTCTTACTCGTTTATTACACACACAAAATTTTATAGATTCGGCAGGCTACTTCGACTGCGGTTCCATATGCATCTCCTTCGGCTACGGCTTCGCAAGCCACTATCTCAGCTGCGGTTGCGCAGACCATTCTTACAGCTCCACAGCTCATTCAGACCCCCGCATAATCCGCTCCTTTATTAGTCGAGTTTTTGACGACTCAGGATTGCACCGAGGAGCAGATGCACCAGATTACGGCGATTATCAGAGGTGCAGTCGCTGGACCGAGCTAAGGTAGCTTTATTTATATTTTTAGGATTTATGTACTTATCTGATACATATTGTATATATTTTGGATGATATTAGTGGTTGTTTGTATGTTCACGATAATTTTAGATTGATTTCGTATTCTATTTGTTTATTTCTTTTATATATTATGCGTGAGATGTTGATTATGAACATTTCTGTTTTTGGCTATATATATATATATATATATATATATATATATATATATATATTATGCACAGGGCAAGGAAAAAGCAGGAAGCCACTTTTTTTTTAAAGAAAACCTGATATAATGTCCCTACGGATTACTCCGTAGGGGAAACTGTTGCACCTACGGCTTATGCGTTTTTGTCCTTACACATTTCTCCGTAGGGACAAAATATCAGAATATCTGATATTTTGTCCCTATGGACTCAGTAGCAGGGGTAAAACTTGCTCCTACGGATAAATACGTAGGGGCATTTATCAGGCCCTTTCCGTAGGGGAAAGTACTTTATTTTATAAACAAAGATTATGTTCTTACGGAATAAGACGTAGAGGCAATTATTACTCCGTAGAGACATGTTCAGAACGAAGACTTGCACCTGCGGCCTTTGGACCTACGGAGGAATTTTATGTACTTATGGATATATCCGTAGGGGCAAACGATTATTGTGGTAGTGTATTTTTTCAATCATCTATGACTTCAACATTAAAGATAATATAAAAAAGTTAGTTTTAATTTTCTAATTGATCTTTTTAAATTTTTTTTGTAGATTTGTAATTCTTCTTCAATAATGATCGATTTCTATTATTTCTTATATCTTAAATTTCTTATACCTTTTTATGTATAGATTCATTTAGTACCATAGAATTTTTATGTTTTAGTTTCGTTATATTGAAAAGTCCAATCTTTTTCTATATAATTTAGATAATATTGTTGCGATATATCATTATATACACTCCTAGAAATTACAAAATTAATATCTCATCCCTTTTGTTCTTGTATGTTTGGGATTCACTTTAATATTAACCTATGCAAATTATGGAAATATATTTCGGTTATAATATAATCATTCAATAAAAATCATTTAGTTATAATAAATTATTGTTCTTAATTGTACATGTGTCCTACATATGAGATTATCTGTTGTTTCAAAAATATGGCACATGACATAAAATGCATTATATACAGCACTGTTATATGAAGAGAAAGTTATGTGATAGTTACATTTCTAATCTAAGCCCCATGGATAAGAAAAAAACTACTATGCAAGGGCTTGCATGGTGCAAGCCCCTCTAGAGCCATTGGATGAAGGACCCCATCCAATGGCTCTAGAGGGGCTTGCACCATGCAAGCCCTTCTAGAGTAGTTTTTTTCCCATGGATAAGGTCATGCTAACCAGCCCTTGGGATGGGACCCGTCACAGTCAAGTCATGCTGCTACAGAAACCGCATCTCAATTTAACCCTTTCTTTGCATGACACACGACATAGGAATAATAATTATTATTATTTTTCTTTTTTGCAACAGCTCGTAAGTTTGGGGGGTGGTTTCGAATCCAAAACTTCTCATAATGTGGGGGAGTATCATTGCCGCTCGGGCAAACGCACTTTGGCAATAGTTATAATTAAATGGGCGATAATGTTACTCATGAAGGATTGTTAAATGAGATCGGAGGGATTTATTTCGTGCTGTAGTAAGTTTGAGGAGTTTATTCGTAACTCTTATTAAGGTTAATAAAGAAGGTTATCAATTTGCCATTAAAGTAAGAAGATTTTGGCTAATTTATTTACAAATGATTCAATAGCATTGAATCAATAAGGTGCTCTGTAATGGGTATAAATTGTAAGAGTAAAGAAGGTTAGATTATCTCAAAGTTTAAGAAGATCAAAGATAATGGAAGTCTTAAACTATTCAATAGGTCTTGCTATTCTTGTATTGTTGCTTCCATCTATGTTCTTTCAGGGGTTTGTTGAGGCAAGAATCGCAATGACATACCATGAAATGGCCTTAGCACCCGTCAACGACATCGATAATAACATGGAAAGCGATCTGATTTCACAAAAGAGTTATTCATGGCTAGGAGCTGGATGTTGTGCTTGTCATCCTTTTTATTGCTTTAAACATACGCCGATGGAATGTTTGGGTGTGTATCCCAACATTACACATTAACTTTTAGATCATGGTTGGGTATTTATATATTAATGTCCAATGGATTACAATAGATGCATATTGTAAACTTAAATTTTAAATATTTGAAATTTATAATAAATCATATATTCCCAACAATTTGTTTTAACATGATATATTGACGTATCATAATCTACTAGCATTCACAATATTTTGAGCTAAATTATCTTTAGACCTTAATATAGACCTTAATATAGATAACTATGCAATGTAAGATTTAAAATACAAAAAGATTGATGATCATATTATGTAACTTTAGTTGGCAAGTAGACTGTAAAGGTCAAGGGGTTTTGTGTAACTTTCATGGTTTTTATTGATATATTTTTACTTTAAAAATGGGAGAAAAGGGTGGAGAGAGAGAGAGTGAGTGAGAGAGAGAAGGGTGAAATCTTTGAAAGCTTGAGGAAATTATCTCATTTTTTAAATTTTCAATCAGGTAAAAAATAGAAAAAGACATATGAAACCTTTCGGCTCTCGATATAATGATAAAGACAATGATAAATACGATTTTGTCTTTTCAATGGTAAGAGTTTATTTCTCCATAAAAGAATTTGATGTTAGTTATTTCTCCGGATTCAGTGATATTAAATTTTTGCATATAAAATGTTAGTTTTTCAACAACCTATGGATGGTCGGATTGCATAAGCCATCCTCTTCATTAATTTTTCGTCTAAATTTGATAGGAATTATTATGAATTCCGAACATATAAAATGTTGGGTGTTTGAATTCACGGTCCACGAAATTATTATTTTCTTTAGCATTGAAAATGAGGTGCAAAAGTTTAAATCTACAATTGCTTTAACTTCAAATTTAACAACACGAACATATTGTTAGCGTACTTTAGATCTCATTAAAAAAACAAAATATTACTTTCCTTAGCATTGTGAATGGGATGAATAACACCCAACAGTGTGTGAGCGCGTGTAATTATTCCTTGATTTAATATATTATTTGAATAAGGGATGAATAACAAAAAAATAGATGTATGGATGATGAATCTGGAGTTGCCTAGTCCAGTTTTATATTTTTCCATTTTCTTAAATCGAAATTGGCAAAATAAGATAACTTTATTCTATACTTCGCTAAAAAACCATGATGACTTTAACAATGATACCATTTACTTTGCGAAATGCAAATAAATATCATTAGCTTAGCGGTTTACACACGGGCGCGCGCGCTCATGCTCACGCCGAAAACTAGCGGTTATGTGGAATACAAAACGAAAATTTTCGAAACTTGAACACGAACTACTACAATTTAGAATCGAATCCAAACACTAAACTAGAAACTAATTTGAAGGAGTTAACTACTATATTTGTGATTACAACCTTTGTAGTCAAGTCCTTTGTCTTCTTTCTATTTCCTTCGCTCCTAGATCATTGGGAACGAGCTTGGGAGTCGGCCTTCCTTGCCGAAGATGATCCACCTCGAAGGAAACCCAGTTAAGACTCTAGTTTCATACTTGAAGCAACTAGTGATCAAAACATATTAGTAATTGATCACCAGATTGATGTAGTGGCTAATCTCTAAAGTTTCTCTCATAATCTTTTTCTAATTCTCCACTTGAAAAAATTAAGTGAGGAGAAGAAGAAACTTGGGTGTGTGAGAAAGTGCGGCAACTAAAGAATAAATCATCCTTTTCTTTTTTTTTCTTTCTTTTCCTTTTGTGTTTGAAACGAGTGGAGTTATGACTCACCATGAATGAGTTGTTGGCTATAGTGCCCTCAAGGCAATTATCGTAGTCGCAGGCAGGTGATTATGATGATTGAGGGAGGACTTATACCGGTAAAACAGTCTTACTCGAGATAATAGTATGCTATCTGGTTTGTCTTTATCATCATGTACATACTTCAGATGGTGTTACAGATCACTATTATATGTTGATAGAGCCCAAACAATTCTTGCTTGACTACCAGCATTATGATAGTGATCATATATGTGGGAGCTGGGGGTCTATAAGCAAATCCTTAAATGTCCCTAGTCGTGGGAGTTTCGAGACTGGGCATCGATACTCCAAATTAGACTAGTGTATACTGATCGAGACCCCGACGAGGGGCGGTGGCCCGGTCTCACAAGCTATTGGTGTTAGTTTGTTCGCCTAAGATAGTATACAGGTGCTCATTGGGTTATGAGTACACTGGACGGACTCGTCGGGAACCTGCTAGTTGGTATTATACCAATTGTCAGATAGCAGTTCCTAGTGACATGTGTATAGGTCAGTCTGTCGACCTGAGATCGTCATTTGTCTCATGTGAGTTCCCTCTGTGCTTTGATTACTACCCTACCACGGCTCAAAGGAGTCGTGAAAACAGGTTTTAGTTGGGTACAGTCCCAAGCCACATGGAGACAGTGAGCGGATCATCGGGGATTCGTCTCTTCCGGTATTGGGGGTTGATGTCGCGCAGTGCACGGGTGGCCATTACCAGAAATCCTTGGCCAAGGTAGTAGAGAATTACTGATGTAGGATTAGTAGTTTCTTAGGTGGTGATGGACTTCATACCGATACTAAATATCACGTTATTAGATGTCTGACTCTATCCACCCCCTAGACTCGATATGTGATACTCTTAGACGAACAGACCGGACTGTACGGATATTGTCACTGCCAGGCTCAGTAAGAGTTTGGATGAGTTTGCTCGTCGGCCTTCCTTTCGTTCAATACCTACGTAGCCTTTATGTACAGCTAGTGCCGCTGACGTGCTTGTGGTTAAACCCACTGCCAGCGTATTGACGAGTCTTTAGAGTCCCACACAGAGGGTTTTCACGGTTCAGGCGATATGGTATAGATGACGTATGTTGGTAAATACAGGTGTCCGATTAAATATGTGTACATGCTGCACAGACTTTAATCGGACGATTGATAATACTAGCGGCTTAAGATTAAGCCGGATTATTAAATCAGGTTTTGATTTAATAATTTATATATATGTGTTTATATATGTGTATTCTAGTATTATTGTTCACTATTCATTTTCTCTCTTTGCTATTCGTATTTTTATACGTATACGTGTATATGTAATTCGATACGTGTACTAGGTTGTATTCCGTATTTATACGGAATAGTTTCTAGAAGATGGCCACCTCATTAATTGATTTTCTTTTTAGAAAATCATTTTGTAAATGTGGTGGAGGGTGAGTTGGCATGAGCAATAGAGAGGTATGGTTTGCATTTGTTTATTAGTTAAATGAGATGAGATATTTTTGTTGCATGATTGGAAAAAGGAAGGGGCTGCCATCTCTTCTACAAGCCTTGCTCATTTTCTTTTCTTCACTTGATTCTTCACTTGCTTCATGGCTCACTCTCATTCTCACTTGGAGAAAACACTTAGCCATTTTCTTTAATTGCTCATGCCACATGTTTTCTCACCTCCTCTTCATCTTCTTGAGTTGCTCATGGAGCATTTGTGATGAGAGAAAAATTATAGTGACACATTCCTACACCTCCACTCTCCATTGCTAGCAACCTTGGAGCGTCGGTTGCCTCACTTGGTGAGACTAGAGCTTGCGCCGTTTTCCTCAGGTGGATCATCATAGATGGAGGAAGACCGGCAACCAAACTCGATCCGCAACCACTAGGAGCTTGGGATGAAGATTGAAGACCGAAGGACACGAATCAACTCGGTATAACCATTCCTAACTCTTTATATTGCTTGCTAGTATAGGGTTTAGGGTAGATCCGGGTATCGGGTCATGGTAGCGCCAGTTTAGAAAAATTTTGTTCCGCATTTGGCCACGGTTTGATGGCCGGGACGCTGCCGTGACCCAACATGGTATCAGAGCCAACCCGTAAACCCTTAGCTAGCTTGTTTAGATGATATTAAAGTATCGAAACCGAAACAACTCCGAAACGATACACGATGTATTCCAGTTGCTGTCGATTTTTCAAAGTCTTCAAAAAATTATTTTAACAATTGCAGAAGGCTATTTAGATGACAACTAGAACACACTACAAAGACGAGCCCAAACCGTCGGTTTTGACCCGGTGAAAGTTGCAAAATTCCTGAGGTGGCCGGTCCATTTTTGAGGTTTGGACTTGCAATTTTTTGCGTTTTCTAGTCTCTGGAATATTAGTTAAGTGGTATTGTTTGTTTTGCCCAGTTTGGAAATTTTGTTGTCTTTAGTTCAGGGGAAATTCGGGGTGTTTTGAAGTCGATAATTTAACACTGTTTAAATGTTTACAGTGCATGCATTACTATCTGCGATCATGAATGTCATTGGAGCGGTACAACTCGTCTAATTGCTATATGTTCTTTTAGACGGGTTTGCGAACGTGACATTCACATTAATGTTCTATGTTGTGCTGTGATTGTGGTTGGATCGTCGTGGTGGATAGCTTGGGTGCAATGATAGTACATTTTAGTTTTATTTGTACATTTAATATTGCGGGGCGAGTTTCCGACATGTGGACTGCCGTCACTGCCCGTTTATATAGTATTTGTTTGGGGAACGACCGGGTTGAGGTCGATGTCACCCTTGTACATATTATTTTCTTTTCTGTACTCGGATTACCTCGCGGTGGAGTGCATGAATAGCCGGGTTCTAGAGGGCAACGAGCATGGCGTTGAGACGGAGGGGACCTTACTCTAGAATTGGCGGGCTATTCGCCGCACTCGTAGGGGATATAGGTTGACCCACGGAAGGGTGCTCAAGTTACCGGATTCCGTGAAGTGTCGGGTGGCCCATTCATATTGATTGGGGTTGCCTCGCTTCTGGGATTGGCAGGTAACTTGCCGCACTCATAAGAGTCTAGGTTTTCATTGCACAGGCTATCCATACGACAGGGAACGTCGGGTCTCATTTGCGGCTCAAGTGAAACCCGAGGCTCCAGGATTATCCACCACTCTGTATTGCTTGGCTGATTTTCTATGATGCTTCTGTGATATTGCTTTATTTCATGCCTGGAACGAATGTTATATATATATATATTTATATATACTAGTAGATGATGTATATGTTTAGCACCCGCACTAGTCCAGTCCCCGCTCTGTCGTTAGTTAAGTAACCTAACGGGTAATGACGGGACCCAGTGGCGAATGCGGATGGCATATACGTACATCATATATTTTCGTTCTTTTCTGGTGTGATTAATTGATGGGACTGCATTGATTCTGATCAATGCAAGGAAAACAAACCTATTTGATGTTGTTGGAACCAAGTTTTTTAAAACTGATATTACAGACGCTTTCTTTTTCTTTGCACAGTGGTATTCGGTTATGAATATCCAGCACATCATTCGACGAGGCAAGGGTCGAGATCCTTTTTTCGGGAGTGACCCCTTGGACAGAAGTTTGCGTCAACGTAATCACTTCACTATAGTCGATTCTTTTGCTTTGCATCGTAGTATTCAGTTTGGAATATCCTGCACCTCATTCGACAAGGAAAGAGCCGAGATCCCTTCACCGGGAGTGACCTCTTTAGCAAGAGTTTTCGCCACTATATATTTGTAAAACCACTTGGATTTCTTCAGCGATATCAAGTTCATTACGTTAAAGGTTTTTCGCCAAAAACTAGCTGTAGCCCTCCGTCATTTCAGACGGGTAGCACTTAGTATTCATACTATGTTTGTTAGCCTTCGTCAAGGCATAGTGTATGGTAGCTATGTATTACTTTTCTGTTGTATGGATTTGCATTAATCTAGGACAGTCGTACAGCTTTGTTGGCCTTCGTCAAAGGCGAGTACGGGTGGGTTTAGATTAATCTGGACAATGATGGGTAGAACTTGACATGCGACTTATGATTTGTTGGCCTTCGTCAAGATCATAAGAGCATGGGGCAAAAATCCACATCGGGAGTTTCTAAAAAAACTGAAACTTGACAGGCATGCGCATACCTTCTGGAGTGTGATAACTTGAGTGGCTTCCATCAAGTTATCATGCGATGATAGTTGGATCCCGATTTCCACTGATGAGTAGGATTACTCCTCGGATGATTTTAGATGATCCCGACTAATTCTCCTTTTGGTTTAGAGGAGAATTCGAGGAAACAGTGGGAGCCATCCTGATTAGATAAAGTGATTAACTATTCTGATCTAGGTTAGAGTGCACACTGAGTGTTTCTTTTTTCTCTCTCTCTCTGGCAGTGACCATGGCCCGACCCTAAACTAAAACTCATAAACCAAGTTAACCGAAACTTCTTAAAACACTTTGGCTTTTGGAATGTCACGGTATCGCATATATCATTGCCACTTCTATATCACCTTTGCGTTTCTCCAGAACACCCCGTATCACTACGAACATCCACTCCTATTGGATAAATCCATCGTATAGTTACATACGAACTCGAAGGAACTTGTTCCAAATTCAAAGATGGATTATGGTTCTGGAGAGATTAAATAGGATTATTCGGTTGTCTTTTCTCTTTACCTTCTCTCAGGTTGTGAGGGCTCCTAGGATTAGGAGAGGGTACACCTATTGAGCTTATTGGATAGTCTTCCTCCAGACCATAGGCAGGTGCCGAAAGGTGGGGAAGGAAGAAAACCAATCAGCCTAAAGGTGGTGTACAGAAGGTAATAAGTAAAGACATATAAAGGGATTAGAATAACGGCAAAGAAAATTATGACTGCTATCATTCACGACAAAACCGTGTATACCCCTGCCACTCCCACATCCACTTTGGATTTCTCCAGAACACTTCGTATCACTACGACATAATGCTTGGACATGCCATCATATAGTTACATACAAACTCGAAGGAATTCGTTCCAGATTCGAGGATGGTTTCCGGTTCAGGAGAAATAGAATAGGATTATTCAGATGTCTTTTCCCATTACCTTCTCTCAGGTTGCGAAGGCTCCTGACATAAGGAGTGTACACCTATTACGCTTATTGGATAGTCTTCTTCCAAAGTTTAGGCTGGTGCCGAAGGGTAGGGAAGAAAGAAAACCAATTAGCCTAAAGAAGGTGTACAAAAGATAATAAGTAAAGACATAATAAAGGGATTGAAGTAAGGGCAGGTAAGTATATGGTTACTGTCATAAATCAGGATAGTGGAAGAGGCATTACTAGGAATACCCGGATACCCCTTCGAAACATTTTCATGTTTCAGATTTACTGTGCAATGTTAATTGAAAACTGTTTTCCCAATTGGATTCTAACTCCAGAGTATGTATTTATCAGATTTGTTTCTCACATCTGTATAATGTTACAGATGGTGAGTGGGAGTAAGATATTGGGAATTAGGTGATTATATCCTCATTATATCAGAATTCGTTTTAATTGGTGATATTTGAGAAAATCACCTGGGTTTTGCCGGATGGCAAATTTTTGGTTTTGAATATCCGTAATTATGCACCAGTTTCAAACTGATATATCTGTATGTTTATTTTATAAAGTTAGATATAACTTTTTGAAATTATGTCTGTGACATTTACCTATATCAGTTGATGGTTAGGTAAGATATATTCAACAGCGGTGTAATTCTTCTTAACCATAGTACAGTTTTCAACCTACGACGCACAAAGTTTGAGTTATTGAACTCGGGGGACTTATACAAAGTATTGTATGTTGTCCGGTGTCCATTAGGATAAAGAAGTTGGTACTTGTACTATATTCTGTTTACTCACGACTTCTCCAGTTCTAGAAAAGTATTTCATTGAAATGCAAGGTCCAGATATTGAGAAGTTATAGGTATAAGAATCAAGTAGAGAACCATTTGTTGGAAGTATCAGGATTCTTCGAGGTAGTGGAAGATGTACATACTTGTGTTTGGTATTCCGTTGATAGTAATGGTTTTTGAGAACTTGCTTCTCTTTCATGTTACTCATATATGGATGCACTCCTTGATGAGTAATGCTGATATGCCTCATTCCATTTGGTTCATATGCACTGGAGACAGCTGCATGATTTTGAATCTGGTTCCAATTAAATTAGTGCTTTTGTTTCTATATTGGATATATATATAATCAATTTATATCTTAACTATGTTAAGATATAGGGAGTTGTCCGGCTGATACTTAAAACCAGAATCCGGATAAACTCAAGGCACGTTTCAGTAATGGCAGTTTGTGGGTTACCCCGGGCTTTGACGAGGGTTAACTTTCTACCATCTAGAATATCAATAGTGATTATTCTTGACTCGCCACAGTTTTAGTAAAATGGATTTTTTCAGAAAACAGAAGTGGGAGTATGGTAGAACTGGAAGTAACTCCAGAACCACAAACGATCACCGAAAATTAATAGAACCTAAAGATTCAATCGGGTTTAACATTCCATTAGCTACTCCGCAGATTTGGTGGGTAACCTCAGGCACCCGAGAGGTACTTCAGCCTTCTTAGAGACGGTGACAGGGAGGTTCTTGTTTACCCAGACTTGCCATTGCTGCTGTTCTAAACTATGAGACCTGGCAGGAGGATGAGTATAACGTCGTTCTAAACTAGTTTTAGTAGTGCACGTGTATATGACTCTGCCAGAGGGTTATTGTAGTCAGTGAGAGCAGCGGAAGCATAGAGGGCAAGTGGCTTATGTCTATTTCTCGACTAAAGCAGGTATAGCAGAAATAGATCATTTATTTTTGATGTAACAGTCATAGGTTTTGACTTCATCAGAATAGAAGATGGATCTGGTAAGAAGGTAATAGGGAGTGATGTCCTGGTATTTGGATGACATACTCTTGATAGGAAGAGAACTTCCTATACTACGATCGGTTATACAGTGGTTGTCACAAGGTTTTTCTTCACACAGGATATGGATAAAATATCAGGTTTTCTGGTTACTAGATCTATGGTTTTAGATCTAGATTTGGGATGTTTCCCAATTTGGGTACTTTGACACTATTCTAAACTGTTTTAGAATGGACGACTCCTGGCATGGTGGTGTACCTGCAGGTGATGGAGTCACCTCTCTAAAGGTGTCTTACAGACTAAAGGGGAAAGGGATCTGCATGATTAGCATATCACTTGGTTAGGCAATTGAGTTAATCATGAAATGTCAAGTACCACACCAGATGTTGTTTTTGCACTAGCTGAAATAAACATATATTAATCTAATACTGGTGAAATGTAGGGAAGCAATTTATGAACATAAATGGATGTTCTTGGGATATAGTAATGGCAGCCTCCTTCAGGAGACGGTTATCATTTCAGGCTTCCAAGGTGACCTGGATGACAGAGTGGCTGTCTGAGTTATAGTTTTTCCCTCTTCTGAGGCACAGTATGTTGGACAGGTGGTCCAAGAGGATACTGAGGAAGGCATGGCGCAGGATACTAATTAAATTCAGTAGATGATACAGTCTAAGAAGTTTGCTGGATTTGGAGTTCATTTGTGAATTGGGTCCCATCAGATATCCAGATTAATTCTAAGACAAGGTATTGCTCAATTCGGGAGATGGTTATTCCCCGCGAAGTTGAGATATAGAGAGATAAAGATAGAAACACTGGAGCAGATCTACTCACTGAGGCTATTTCTCGAACACAAAAGTTTCACAAACGAGCTTTGCGAAACTGCTTAGTAGAGAAGTTGGGTGTTCGGTATCACACGAGCTGTGAGTATGCGACACCGCAATAATTGACCTTAAGTGCAAGTGGGGGATTATTGGCTATAGTGCCCTCAAGGCAATTATCGTAATCGCGGGCAGGTGATTATGATGATTGAGGGAGGACCTTCGAGATGATAGTATGCTATCTGGTTTGTCTTTATCATCATGTATATGCTTCAGGTGGTTTATAGATCACTATTACATGTTGATAGAGCCCATAGGATTCTTGCTTGACTACCAGCATTATGATGGCGAGCATATATGTAGAAGCTGGGGGTCTATAAGCAAATCCTTAAATGTCCCTAGTCGTAGGAGTTTCGAGACTGGGCATCGATACTCCAAAGTAGACTAGTGTATACTGATCGAGACCCCGACGAGGGGCGGTGGCCTGGTCTCACAAGCCATTGGTGTTAGTTTGTTCACCTAAGATAGTATACATGTGCTCATTGGGTTATGAGTACACTGGACGGACTCGTCGGGAACTTGCTAGTTGGTATTATACATATTGTCAGATAGCAGTTTCTAGGTGACATGTGTACAGGTTAGTCTGTCGACCTGAGATCGTCATTTGTCTCATGTGAGTTCCCACTGTATTTTGATTACTACCCTACCACGGCTCAAAGGAGTCGTGCAAATAGGTTTTAGTTGGGTACAGTCCCGAGCCATATAGAGGCAGTGAGCGGATCGTCGGGGATTCGTCTCTCCCGGTATTGGGGGTTGATGTCGCGCAGTGCACGAGTGGCCATCACCAGAAATCCTTAGCCAAGGTAGTCGAGAATTACTAATCTAGGATCAGTAGTTTCTCAGGTAGTGATGGGCTTCATACCGACACTAAATATCTTGTTATTAGGGGTCTGACTCGATCCACCCCCAAGACTCGATATACTCTTAGACGAACAGACCGGACTGTACGAATATTGTCACTATCAGGCTCAGTAGGGGTTTGGATAAGTTTGCTCGTCGGCCTTCCTTTCGCTCAATACCTGGGTAGCCGTTACGTACAGCTGGTGCCGCTGACGTGCTTGTGGTTAAACCCACTGCCAGCGTATTGACGAATCTTTAGAGTCCCACACAGAGGGTTTTCATGGTTCAGACGATATGGTGTAGATGACGTATGTTGGTATATACAGGTGTCCGATTAAATATGTGTACAGGCTGCACAGACTTTAATCGGACGGTTGATAATACTAGCGGTTTAGGATTAAGCCGGATTATTAAATCAAGTTTTGATTTAATAATTTATATATATGTATTTATATATGTGTATTCTAGTATTATTGTTCACTATTCATTTTCTCTATTGGCTATTCGTATTTTTATACGAATACGCGAATATGTATTTCTATACGTGTACCAGGTTGTATTCCATATTTATACAGAATAGTTTCTAGAAGATGGCCACCTCATTAATTGATTTTCTTTTTAGAAAATCATTTTGGAAATGAGGTGGAGGGTGAGTTGGCATGAGCATGGGTTTTGGCATGTAGAGAGGTATGGTTTGCATTTGTTTATTAGTTAAATAAGATGAGATATTTTTGTTGCATGATTGGAAAAAAGAGGGGGCTGCCATCTCTTCTACAAGCTTTGCTCATTTTCTTTTCTTCACTTGCTTCATGGCTCACTCTTATTCTCACTTGGAGAAAACACTTAGCCATTTTCTTTAGTTGCTCATGCCACATATTTCCTCACCTCCTCTTCATCTTCTTGAGTTGCTCATGGAGCATTTGTGATGAGAGAGAAATTATAGTGACACATTCCTACACCTCCACTCTCCATTGCTAGCAACCTTGGAGCGTCGGTTGCCTCGCTTGGTGAGGCTGGAGCTTGCGCCATTTCCCTCAGGTGAATCATCGTAGATGGAGGAAGACCAACAATAAAACTCAATCCGCAACCACTAGAAGCTTGGGATGAAGGTTGAAGACCGAAATACATAGATCAACTCGGTATAACCATTCCTAACTCTTTATATTGCTTGCTAGTATAGGGTTTAGGGTAGATCCGGGTATCGGGTCATGGTGGCGCCAGTTTAGAAAATTTTTGTTCCGCATTTGGCCACGGTTTGATGGCCGAGGCGCTGCCGTAACCCAACATGAGTCACAAGCCCACAACATTCCTTCACAATCAAGAAGAGAAGATAAGACAAGAGAGACCACCTCATTATAAACATATACATATGTATATGTACATATATAAATATATATACAAGTACACTAATACAAGTATATATTACAAATACATACGCCCGTATTCATATCAAAATATGAATACCGTATTCATATAAAATAAGAATACCTGTATTTATACTAATGATACAAATACCCGTACTAATATCAAGACACAAACATGCGTATTTATATAAATACTCGTATTCGTATAAATACCGTATTCTGTCAAAATACGAATATCGAAATGAGAGATACTAAAAGAGATATATAATACTAGCTCACATTTAATCCAAAATGTGATAACCCGGCTATCTTTTAAACCGGCTAGTATTAACAAAACTGTCCGATTAAAAGTACGTGTACAAAAACACGTATTTAATCGAACCCATGTACGTATAAAAATACGTACACTACATTATTTCGTCCAAGCTGGAAAAACCCTCTGTGTGGGACTCTACAGACTTGACAATACGCTGGCAGTGTGTTTAACTACAAGCACGTCAGCGGCACTAGCTGCACGTAACGGCTATCCAGGTATTGAACGAAAAGAAGGCCGACAAGCAAACTTGTCCGTATCCCTACTAAGCCTGAAAGTGACAATCTCCATACAATCTGGTCTATCCTCCTAAGAGTATCGCATATCGAATCAATGGGGTGAATAAAGTTAGATCTCTAATAATACGATAAGACGTATCGGTATAAAGTCCATCACCCACTAAGAAACTACTGATCTACAATCAGTAATTCTCATCCACCTTGGCCAAGGATTTCTGGTGATGGTCATCCGAACAAAATGCAACATCTACCCCCAATACCGGGAGAGACGAATCCCCGACGATCCTCTCACTATCTCCATGTGGCTCAGGACTGTACCAAACTAAAACCTGTTTGCACAACTCAGTAGAGCCGTGGTAGGGTAGTAATCAAACCACAGTGGGAACTCACATGAGACAAATGACGATCTTAGGTCGACAGACTAACCTGTACTCATGTCACCAGAGAACTGCTATCTGAAAATTGGTATAATATCAGCTAGCATGTTCGCAGCGAGTCTGTCATGTGTAACTCATAACCCAATAAGCACTTGTATACTATCTTTGGTGACTATCTGACACCAATGGCTGTGAGACCGGCCATCACCTTTTGTCAGGGTCTAGAAACATATACACTAGTCTAATTTGGAATATCGATACCCAGTCTCGATATTCCCACGACTATGGACATTTAAGGATTTGCTTATAGACTACCCAGTTCTCATAAGTGTGATCGCTACAATAATCTTGATAGTCAAGCAAGAATCCTATGGGCTCTATCAACATATAATAGTAATCCGTAATACCACATAATATATATACATGATAGAGATGAACCAGATCATACTATCATCTCGAGTAAAACTGTTCTATCCGTATAGGTTCTTTCTCAATCATTATAATCGCCTGCCTGCAATTACAATAATTGCTTTGAGTGCATTATATCCAACAATCTCCCACTTACACTTAAGGCTAATTATTGCGGTGTCGCACACTCACAGCCCGTGTGATGTCGAACACCCAACTTCTTTATTAATTATTTTTGCAAATCATATTTGTGAAACTATCGTGTTCGAGAAAATTGCCTCAGTGGGTGGATCCGCTCCAATACTTCTATCTTTATCTCTCTATATCTCAACTTCACGGAGAACGGATGTCTCTCAAAATAAGCGATACATGTCTTAGAACTTGTCTAAATGTCTGATGGGACTTAGTTCATATATGAACTCCAAATCCAACAAACTTCTTAGACTGTATATTCCACCCGTACATACCGTTAACTTTGGCCAACAAGGTGGTACGTCTGTCCTAAACCAATGCATTTATCTATGCTACGGATAAGAAACATATAGATACCATTCACAATGTCTTGATTTTGGCCAACAAATACCGCATGAATACTATATGCTACATGTCCGAAATAACGGAGAGCTACGGATGGTTTTTGGCGAAAACCCATGAACATAATGAACTTGATATCGTTGAAGGAACCGAATAACTTTGAAAATGAGTGGTTTAGGCTCCACTTTTAAAACAAGTGGTTTTAAAGAAAACCGAGTGGTTTTAAAATTGTTTCGACAACATCATTTAGGTTTGTTTTTCTTGCATTAGAACTATAATGCTATCCTATCAATTAATAATATCACACCAAAAGAAACGAAAGTAGGCACGTGCATATATGCCATCTGCATTAGCCACAAAGTCTCGGGTCTTCACCGTAAGGTTACTTAACTTACGGCAGTGCGGGGACAGGACTAACGCGGATGCAAAACATATATAGCGTTTACTCTTTCTATACACACACACATACAATACCATTCTTCTCAGGCATGATAATGTTTCCCCCAATCAGAGCAAAGCTCTGTTTGAATTTCAAAAATTCAAAAATTGAAGCAACGCTTCAAATCCCGTGCGCTGTGCGCGATGCGCCACGTGTCAGAATTTGATACTTCAGCGCAGCGCCCGAGGCAGCGCGCCCAATCAGAGCAAGGCTCTATTTAAAACAAAATTAAAGGAAGCAACGCTTTAGTTGCGCAAGCACTACGCTGTGCGACACGTGTAAGCGCAGTGGCGCAAGCGCAGTTGCGTTGCGTTGTGCGACACGTGTCAGCGCAGTTGCGCTGCGCGACACGTGTCAGCGCAGTTGCACTGCACTCTGCGCTGCGCGACACGTGTCAGCGCAGTTGCGCTTGCGCAGTTGCACTGCGCTCTGCGCTGCGCGACACGTGTCAAGCGCTGGGGCGTTTGCGCCAAACAGAATTAAAATTCTAGTAAGATCCTTCTGTTCTTGTTAAAACAAGAAGATTGTCTTCTGTAAAACAGAAGCCCTTGGATTAAAGATCCAACGGTGGGGAAAATTCCCCAAATCATTCAGAGAATGATCTCTTTAACAAACTTAACAAATTTATGGGCACTATATAAATACCCCTAGACCCCAATTCAAAAGAAAAACATTGAGAACATCAAGAACTTCATAAAGAGAACTTTGAAAGATTGTGAGAAGAACTCAAGAACAAAAAAGGTAAAATCCTTTATTCAAGAAGAACTTTTTCTGAATATATCATTGATCTAAGAACAAGATCAATGATCTTCAATAAAAACTAAATAATAACAGTGCCTTGCACTTTTTTATGAACCATTGGTTCTGGAATCTTAATGATTCTTTTCTTGAATCCAAAATTGGATTAAGTTATTGAAACAGTGCCTTGCACTTGAAAATCTGCACTGTTGCGCTCTTGGGTTGGTGCTAGCCACCAGAAAGCGCCACGTGTCAGCTCCAGAACAACTTACGCTATGCGCTTTTAAAATAGAGCATTGCTCTCTGAAATTGGTGCAACCCACCAGGCGCGCTACGTGTCAGCAGCGCAGCGCACTGGCGCAGCGCACTGCGCTAACTGCGCTTGCACTCACCAGAGCGTGACACGTGTCACCTCCACATGCGCTTGCGCTCATTAATTAGCGCAAAGCGCCTGACAGGCCACATGACCACTGTCAGACAATTAATGCACTGCATTATTGAAAAGAAGGACCGAGCCCAATTAAAAAGGCCTAACAGGCCTAATAAAATGCCATGCATTATTTTAAAAAAGGCAGACCCCAAACAAAGGTCTGTCAGACCAAAACAGATGCTCTGCATCATTTATAAAGGGACAGAGCCCAAATCAAAAAGGCCTAGCAGGCCAGAATAAAATGCAGTGCATTATTAAAAAGGGGCAAAGCCCTAGCACAGGCCTAATAGACCAAACATAAATAAAAACGTTGAACATTTTTCAACTGGACTTAGCCTAATCATGGCCGTAAGTCCTCAAATTAAATTGACTGGGCACGGCTGCTCTCTTAAATCAATTTACATCTGGTTCAAGGATACATCTCTGAACTCCTTTGACTCCTATCGTTGTAATCCTTCAACGACGTCAGAGAGGTGACGGGTCCCAACAACCACAACATATTCTCAACTGGACTTAGCCCAATCATGGCCGTAAGTTCTCAAATTAAATTGACTAAGCAAGATTGCTCTCCTAAATCAATTTACATCCGGTTCAAGGGTACATCTCTGAACTCCTTTGACTCCTATCGTTGTAATCCTTCAACGACGTCAGAGAGGTGACGGGTCCCAACAACCACAACATATTCTCAACTGGACTTAGCCCAATCATGGCCGTAAGTCCTCAAATTAAATTGACTGAGCAAGATTGCTCTCCTAAATCAATTTACATCCGGTTCAAGGGTACATCTCTGAACTCCTCGGACTCCTATCGTTGTAATCCTTCAACGACGTCAGAGAGGTGACGGGTCCCAACAACCACACATCGATATGGACTGCGGGGTTCCTAAATTCGTGGACCAAAATGTCCTTAAACTAATATTCGTCCCTAAATGGGAATGTTGGACCGAAACGTCCATAAACTAATATTCGTCCCAAAATGGGAACGTTGGACCGAAATGTCCTTAAACTAATGCTCGTCCCCAAATGGGAATGATGGACCACCATGTCCCTAAACTGGAAATCGACCGCAACGTCATTAAACTAAACAATAGGGTCAATTGCTCTCTTGTCGGATCCAAACGATCCCGTTAAGTTGATCTTAGTTTGGAGTTTAGGCTAACGTATCCCTAACAAAAGTTTAAGTTGATCTTAGCCTCAATATGGCTAACGTATCCTTAAACTAAAACACCAAACCCAAATCTAAGTAAACACGGATTTGGACTAATCCACGTCCTACGGGCGACGGCATCACTTAGTCTCCGTATACAATCCACGGGAAACCACAAACAAAACAAACACACACGATACGAAGTGAACATCTGGAGAAGGAGAAAGTGGCTACCGCGATGCGGTAGCGTAATTAACTGCAGAGGCTTGCGCCTGCAGGGAAGAGCGTCCCCACAATCAAAAACCCCTCAAGCGAGGGGGAATCTGACGAAGTCTGCTACATCGGCCGCATCCGTCTAAACCTCCGATACACGGTGCCATAAATCAACTTGGCATCTTCGGAGAGGTAGACGGATAAAACCAAATAGCATCTGCCCCGAATCTCAGGAAAGACGTCCACCGCGTCTCTGCCGCGTCATTCGGAGGGGAACAGATAATATATCGCAAACACAGAATCTCAGCATAAGCAAACGCTATGAAATAGAGGGTATTCTAGAAATTCAGTGTTTTATTTAAGCCATAAATGAATCACGGATTCCACTGTCGTGTGAATAGCCAAACCTTGGTCCCTAGACCCCTATGAGTGTGACAAGTAGTCCCGCCAATTTTAGAATGGAATGACATGTTCTCAACTCCATGAGATGGCCATCCGTTGCCACCTAGAATCTAGCTACTTGAACACTCCTCCTAGGTCTATCTTAGGTACAAGAGATGAATCAAATATAATACATAGACGATACAACCTCAACCCGTATGTGCCCCTCAAAAGAATATACATCAAGCAGTGACGGCAGTCCACAAGTCGGACGCTCGCCCCGCAATATGAATATACAGAAGTAAATATAAAACTCTCATCTCACAAAACCCTCGGCTATTCATGACAACGACCGCAAATACTATAATCCAGCATGACAAAAGGAAAAAGTATTTGCGGCCCCGTATAATCGACCTATAGCAATTAGACGGCGTAAAATGGTTTGAAAAAGACATCAACCATTTTCTTTTTTTTTCAAATAAAAATAAGTAGCCATGCTCGAATAATTTAGCCAAATGAATTAAAATAATTCAAGGCCATACCTCTCACCATATCTATGCTACCTCACCTATACACCTTATTTCCTAATTTCAATTCAATAGAAAATGCAAAATGAGGTGTCCTTCTTCTAGAAGTCTTTTTTGTATAAATACAAGAATACCTAACCGTATATACATACCCATATTTGTACCAAAAATACGAATACCAAGAAATAGATAAATCCAATAACGTGATACTAGAATTAAATCAATATGTGATTTAATAAATTAGTTTAATCCTAAGCCTTCTAGTATCATAAACCATCCGATTAAATTTCGCGCAACTAGTACACGTATTTAATCGAAACCCTGCACGTATAAACATACAGCATCTACATCGTTTCACTTGAACCAGTGAAACCCTCTATGTGGGACTCTAAAGACTCGACAGTATGCTGGCAATTGGTTTAACCACAAACACGTCAGCGGCACTAGCTGTACGTAATGGCCACCCAGATACCTGTCGATTAGAAGGCCGACGACCAAACTCATCCGAATCCCTACTGAGCCTATTCGTGACAATCTCCGTACAGTCTGGTCTCTTCATCTAAGAGTATCGCATACCGGATCTAGAGTGTGGTAAATGTCAGACCCCTAATAATCCGAAAAGTCATGTCGATGTGGCTCAGGACCGATCTGAGAAACTACTGATCTAAGTAAATCCTATCTGCCTTGGACAAGATTTTATGGTTCTTGCCAACCTGACACGGTGCGATATCGACTCCCAATATCTGGAGAGACGAATCCCTAACAATAGCTCGCTACCTCCATGTGGCTCAGGACTATACCCAACCAAAATCAGTTTGCACGACTCAGTAGAGTCTTGGTAGGGTAGTGATCTAAGTACAGTGAGAACTCATACGAGACAAATGGTGATCTCAGGTCTAAAAACTAATCTGTACTCATGTCACCTGAGAACCGCTATCTGACAATAGGTATAATACCATCTAGAAGTTCTCGGCAAGTCCGTCCAGTGTACTCACCCCCAGTGAGCACCTGTATACAATCTTAAGTGATCACACCAATGACTGTGAGACCAACCACCGCCCCTCATCGGGGTCTAAAAACGTATACACAAGTCTACTCTGGAATATCTATGCCTAGTCTCAATACTCCTACTACTTAGGACATTTAAGGATGTGCTTGTGGACTACCCGGCCCCCATAAGTATGATCGTCATCATAACACTGGTAGTCAAGCAAAATCCTATAGGCTTTATCAACATACATCAGCGATATGTGATAATAAGTAAAACATATCCACATGTTAAGATAAAGACAAACCAAAATAGTATACTACTGTATCGAGTCTTTATCAACATGTATAGGCAATACAAAGCAGTAAAAAAAATAAATACACTGTTTACCGCCGAAGACTGGACTAAGATGCGGACGACGTTTAGCCTGAATTTGGGAGCAGATGTATTTGGACATATCCATTCACCTCTCCGAACATACTAAGTTGATTTATGGTATCGTATATCGGAGGTTTGAATAGATGCGACCGATGTAGCAGAATTTATCAGATTTTTCCTCGTTTGTGAGAGGTTTTTGATTGTGGGGACGTTCTTCCCTGCAGACGCAAGTCTCTACAGTTAATTACGTTATCGCGTTGCAATAACAACTTTCTCCTGCTCCAGTAGTTCACTTCGTATCGTGTGTTATTTTGTTTGTTAAGGTTGCCCGTAGATTGCATACGGAGACTAGTTTATGTCGTCGCCCGTAGGATGTAAATTAGTCCAAATCCGTATATATGTTGGGTTTGAACTTAGGTTGTATGTATTACATCAATTCAAAATATTTGTTTTATTTAAGGACCGTTAATCTAGTTTGAGATTAAGATCGACTTAAATATATGAGCATTTGAGCTCAATTTATTTTAACTAAGGATACATTAGTTTTATTTGAGACTAAGATCAGTTTAGCAATATTTTAAAGATCATTAAATTTTAGTTAAGATCCAACAACAGAGTATTTGGACTCAACTGCAAGAGAACTTCATAGATACTTAACCAATTTGGGCTCAGTCTTGGGTTTTCTCCTTTTATTTAGAAGCGCTTAGCACTTATTTGCTGCTCTGGCGCTTACGTGTATATCATGTGAGGCACTCAGACATGGGTGATGTCCAATCAGTGCTAGGCACTCGATCATTTTGACTAAATTTATAGTGCTCAGCACTTTATACAGCGCTCACACGTGTTTCACGTGAGGCGCTTAGTCTATTGTTTTGGGCGCTCATATGGGAAGCACGTGAGGTGCTAAGCATTTGTTTTTAGGGCGTTCACGTAGGAAGAACGTGAGGCTCCGAGTATTTGTTTTTGGGCGTTCATGTGAGAAGCACTTGAGGCGTTGAGCAGTTTGTTTAGAGTGCTCACGTGGAAACCATGTGAGGCGCTGAGCTCTTTTTGTTCGGCGCACGTGAGGCGCTGAAATCCTTTCTTTTAGAGATTTAATCTTTGTTAATAGCGTTTTGGCCCTTATTGATCATCAAGATCTCAGTTTTGAAGATCTGAGATCGATTTTATTGGAGAACTAAGTTTTTCTGTTCTTTTAATAAGAACTAGGTTTTTTATGTAGAGTTAAACCCTTATTTTTAGAGAATTAAATTCCTAGAACGTATGTTCTTTTTCTCTCCTTTTCTTTTAATCTAGTTATTTCCCCTAAATTCTTAATCTAAAGAACAGAATCTCCCCAACAAGAATTAAATTCTCAACTTGTGGTGAAATCTACTTTGCAGATCTCAGATCAGAGGAAAAACTAAGTTCTTTTTTTTTGTGAAGGGTTAAACCCTTGTTTTTTTTGTTTTATGCTAGGCAAAAGAGATTTTTAATCTCTGATCTTCTTTACCTAGGGTTTGGGAATGAATGAGAACTTTCTTCTTTGAGAGGAGATTGAATTCTCGGTTTTATAGCTTCTGTTTTTTTTTTTTTTTTTGCAGAAACTTGGGGGTCAATCTTCTATACGAGACTTGAAGTCTCCTATCTTTTATATAGGAGATGCAAATTGTTAATTAGTTTAAGAAAATCTCTCATTTGAGAGATACCAATTGATTTAATTGGCCTCAAAAATTGTTCGGGGGATTTTATCCACCGTTGGATTTTTGATCCAGTGAATTTCTGTTTTACAGAATATATATTCTTGTTTTTAAGAAGATTAGGGAAATATTTTCCCATATACAGAATTTAATTCTGCTAAACGGTGATTTTTAATCACCATTGGATTTTTAATCCAAAGGTTCAAAGTCTATCTTTCTCATTTGGAAAGATTAGGGAAATATTTTCCCATCAGATGTTTGATCTAACAACTCTCTGTTTAACAAAGAATATCTTTCTCTTTTAGAATGATCAAGGGAAGTTTTTTTTCCAAAATAGAATTTAATTCTATCATTTGATAATTTTTTAATCACCAATGGAGTTTTGATCCAACAGCTCTGTTTAACAGATAATATCCCCGTTTTTTTAGGGAAATATTCCCCATGTAGAATTTAATTCTACTCTCTTTAATTTGGACGCTAACGCTCATGTGCTATGCACGTGGGCGCCGTCTAAGAATTTAATTCTTACGGAATCAGGCACCACGTGCTTTGCATGTCGGTGCTCACGTGAGGCGCCGCTATAGGATTTAATCCTATTAGAGGCCGGCGCTGGCGTTCACGTGAGAAGCACATGAGGCGTTGCCTTATTGTGTTAAAATTATATGAGGGAACAAATGCCCCCCGTCGTTGTTCTCACGTGGCTTACACGTAAGTGCAACGGTGTACAACTTTGGGCCATTCGATCTGTCTTGGGATTCGAGGAATCTGAACCGACCCCCATCCCTTTAAATAGGGCTTAGAGCCCTAGGTGACTGCTGTGCTTTCATCTTTTTTTAAAGAATTTTATTCTTCATTAGAGATTAGCTCTGTTTTCTTGATCTACATTGTAGACCTACTCTGCCAAAATTTCTTTGGTAAGAGTCTTCTTTTTAGAAAATTATTATAGAGCTTAGCTCTAACAGAACTTAGTTCTGATTAACGGCTTCTCTCCTTTGGGGATTTTCTTGAAGATTTAACTTAACCGAGTTTTGCTCTGATAATTTTCCCCATAACTTAGTTCTGATTTTTAGATCTTTTTCCTTTTGGGGAATTTTCTTGAGATTTTAATCAGAGTTTTGCTCTGGCGATTTTTCACAGAACTTAGTTTTGATCTTAAAAAAAATCTTTGGGGATCGGAGTTTTGCTCTGGCAATTTAATGTCAAATCCTCTTTTGGACTTCTTGGAATTTTTGGTATTTTATACCATTTTGATGAAGCAGAGCTCAGCTCTGAAATTTTATTATTCAAAATATCCTCAGGGAATCTTTTTAGATTTCTCCATTGGCCACATGTTCCAATCATTAAGGAGCCGTCATATCAAGCTTTTCAATTTAAAATTCAAAAAATATTTTAAAATAAATTTCTTGTGTATAAGAAAATCTAAAACTTCTCCCTAATAAATCTTTTATTTAAATACTTGTTATTAATTTCAATTTTAAGTTTTTTCATCATAATATACTACTATCTTGCGTGTAAGATGTATGTGTTCAAATAGAAATTATGTTGTTTTTTTTTAACTTGAATTCAAAAAAAATAGAGTAGATTAAAACTTATATGATGGGAGTGTTTAATTTGGTTTCAAAATGATTCATAATGATCTAATATTTATTTATGATCAGTAGAGATGATTATACAATTATAACTGATTCACTTGATAATTGTATCTATAAAATATTTCTTAAAGAAAATTTTACATTTAATTTTTTTTCCTCTGATGTGGCGTTATTTGTGACTATGTTAGACCATCAAATTAAAATCAATTTGGGGCCACTCAAATTTTGTGGTTATAATAGTCGGGATACAAATCCTTTTTCTACTATTTTTTTCAATCAAATACTACATCAACATAAAAGATAATATAAAAAAGTTACTTTTAATTTTCTAATTTAACTTTTTAAATTTTTTGTGTAGATTTGTTATTCTTCTTGAATAATGATCAATTTCTAATATTTCTCATATTGTTCTTAAATTTCTTATACTTCTTTCTGTATAATTTCTTTTAGTACCTTAAAAAATTTATGTTTTATGTATGTTATGTTGAAAAGTCCTATCATTTTCTATATAATTTAGATAATATTGATGCCATTTATCATTATATACACTTCTAGAAAATACAAAAATAAAATCCCATCCCTTTTGTTCTTGTATGTTTGGGATTCACCTTAATGTTTAAATTATGTAAACTATGGAAGTGTTTTTTTATTCGTAGGCCCTCCAAAACATAGAAAATTCCTTTTAACCCTTCAAAACTTGGTATTTGATTTTTACCCTCCGTAAACTAATAAGATATATTATTTTAAGCCCCTTTAAGATTTTCGTCAAAAAAACCCTGTTAACTTTAACTTTAATTTTTCTACATAAATTTTATGTCGCGTCCCGCTTTCCAAAATACGGAAAACGAGAGATGACTAGACCAGCCATGCTCCTACGATCAAGGAATAATCCCGCCGTAGTCACACTTCGGCTTCTAGCATTACATGGTAATTAGTAAACAAAGCACAGAAGTAAAGAAAATACATCACTAAACTATTACATCAAAGTTCATTGTTCACAATTTATAAATAAACCAGAAAAGAACTACTAACCAAGTTCGAGTACAAAATCTCCTTAGGGAAAGCAGAAAAGAAGAAAGAGCTACTCCAGACTAGATCTCCACTAACTCGAAAGGTAAATCCGACTCCTGCGCTGGTTCTTCCTCGAGGTCTGAGCATGCATACTCAGGTCGTCAGAGCGACGTAATAGCAATATTATAATAATGACATGACACGGGCAAATAAGGTAATAACAGTGAAAGTAAAATGCGGATAATCACTATGTCACTAAATGATGCAAAGTAGATTTGTGTCCCTATCGGTCTCTAAGTCATGTTTGAAATCGAATAGTGGAAAGGAGGATCATGTTTAACGGGAGTCTCGTACATACTCGAGACAACGGCCCACACGCCCGGGACATAACCCTGTCAGCCGGATCGCTAGATCCTACCTAATATATATAAGAATCACTGTTCGAATGATCATCCTCTAAAACACGGTCAAGCTAAATACGATGCTCTTTCCACTTCGATTTCCCCTTTTTCCCCAGATTTACACTATTGATAATTATGATTTAGTCGTGTACAAGTATACACCAATAACACGGTTTTGTCACTGTTCACTGTATTAATCACTGTCACGAATCATTCACCTTTCCATTGGCGTACTTGACACTCCTAAATCAATACCATTCACGCACGATAATGCAATGTCCACTGAATAATAACGCGCACTATCACTATGTATATGGCAGTTGGGTAAGGTATGTACATTTATGCAGTTAACAAGTCGCGTGTAATATGAACTATTATGCACGTCATAAGCTTACAAAAATTGCAGTAATTCATATGTTCAGAATTCAGTGAAATGATACAAATACGGTAACAAGTATACTCTGTCGGAAGTTCATAAAAATTGGTTTCAGTACAATCGGATTTCTGGTATTCAAGTTACAGCCGTTTCAATTTAAGTGCTCGCTGCAGGAAATTCAGTTTCTGAACTGAACGTCCGTTTCGTGGCACAATTTTCACCCAGTTGGGGTCAGAATTTAGCGACGCTACAGTTGAATGAAATTTATATTTTTCAATAGGGTTTCCAACGCACTAGACATATTCTCAATCGCATCTCTACATCAGAAGTTATGCACTGTTCAACACTATGGTATCAGTTCTGTTTCTGTTCGGGACTGCTATACGCCCTGTTCTTTTAAATTGCAGATTAAATAGTAAACGATGATAAAAGGGTGTGAAATCACTTGAGTTATTTATATAACAGATTCATCTTCAATAAAGTGTAGGGTTCCGCAACATACAAATTCAGGCAACAAGGTAGTGAGCATTACGAGATAGAAACCAACAGCCGGAGCTGCTCTGGACTGCAGTCCAGAGCCGCTCTCCGAACCAATTATCGTCATAATTTCAGTACAGAAACAATTAAGAACTTGTATAGGATTACAGGTCGTCGAGTCGGCTTCGATTTGAGCCCTCGAACGCATCATTTCAATATGTACACAATTAATTGTGATTTAAACAAGTTTCAGGTGCAGGAATTTCCCAGTTTTTACGGGTGTAATTGGGGGTGCTCGTTTAAGCCAATAACAATCATATTTTTCAGTCAAATTCCTACACAATGTTCATTATCACATGGGCCATATTATACGATCAATTTCTGTCAGTTTAAAGAAAGGTTTTTGTTCGAGTTTTGCATCGGACACATACACTATTTCATGTCGCACTAAATGTTCATGTGGAATTTAACAGTATTTCAAGTTCTATTAAAACAATTAGCATGAAGCAAGTAGATAACTTGCCTGAAGATGCTTTGGCGACGCACGACAGCGGCAACGGCACGAACGCGCGACAAACGGCACGGTTTGGATTCGCGGCCTCGGCTCGCGTTCGGGTTCGTCGTCGGAGTTGCCCGGAGATGTCTCGCGATCGCTGGAGGCGGAGTGTGGTGCTGGGAAGTTCCTGTGAGTGCGCTGGGGTCGGCGGTGGTTGCTCCGGCGATGGTCACAGCGAGGGTGGTGTGTAGGGTTTGGAGCTTGGTGGCGAGGAGTTTGGCATGGGTTTTGGAGGAGTTAAGAATTTTTAAGGTTTTAATTTAAATTAAATTTTTCTTTTGGGCTTGATTTTAAGGGTTTAGAAGAAACAATTAGTAACACTTGAGCAAACAAAATACCTTCACGATTACGAGGAAAAATAGGGAAGCAATCGGGGGACTAGGAAAAATATAGAAAAAATTTTATAGATAGGAACGGGGATTTACATCTTACCCCCCTTACAAAAATTTCATCCTCGAAATTTAACAAGAATACAATGAAACAAAGTACTAAACAAAGAGATGTGGAAAACGTGCACGGATATCTTCCTCCCGCTCCCAGGTAGATTCTCCTAGGGAACGACTGCCCCAAGACACTCAGACTAACGGAATGACCTTATTCTTCAGCACTTTCTCTCTGCGGTCTAGGATGGTAGTGGGCTGCTCCTCGTATGATAGATCGGTACCCAAAACTAACTCCGAATAGTCCAGAACGTGGCTCTCATCCCGAACATAACGCCACAACTGTGACACGTGAAAGGTATTGTGCACATCAGCTAGCGATGGAGGCAAGGCAAGTTGATAGGCCACCTCTCCTACTCGCTCTAGCACCTCAAAAGGTCCGATGAAACGGAGACTGAGTTTCCCGTGACCTCCGAACCTGATAACTCCACAGGTAGGGGAAATCTTCAGGAACACGTGATCTCCGACTTCAAATTCTAACGCTCTCCTGCTGGTATCTGCCCAACTCTTCTGTCGATCCTGAGCCGTCTTAATGCGCTGCCTGATCATTTGGCCCTTGTCGACTGTCTGAACAATGAGCTCGGGACCCAGTAGTCTTCGTTCTCCTACATCATCCCAACAAACTGGGGATCGACACTTCCGTCCGTAAAGTGCTTCGAAAGAAGCCATCTGGATGCTAGCCTGGTAACTGTTGTTATGAGAAAACTCGACTAGATGCAGATGATCTTCCCAGGAACCCTGAAAATCCAACATGCAGGCTCTCAACATATCCTCGAGCGTCTGAATCGTATGCTCGGACTGTCCGTCCGTCTGCGGGTGATAAGCTGTGCTGAACTTGAGGCGGGTACCCAAACTCTCCTGTAAGCTCCTCCAGAAGTGCGAAACGAATATGGTGTCTCGATCTGATACAATGCTGACCGGGACTCCGTGAAGTCGCACTATCTCCTGCATGTATCTCTCTGCCAGTGACTCTGTTGACTGTCCCACTCGGAATGGTAGGAAGTGTGCAGCTTTCGTGAGGCGGTCGACAATAACCTAAATGGCGTTATTGCCCCTAGGGCTCCATGGTAAGGCCGTCACGAAATCCATGGTAATGTGCTCCCACTTCCATTCTGGTATCGAAAGTGGTTGCAGCAGCCCTGCTGTCCTCTGATGTTCCGCCTATTAGTGTATATGCCCTAGAGGCCATTACTGTATCATACTAGTTTGTATATTACTTAATGGAAGCTTGGGATATTCACAGTTGTATATACAATCCTGCTCAAAATAGTAGTATGCTACTTGGTTTGTTTCTACTTCAATGTGTACATGTGTTTATTTTAGTATATCACCTATACACATTAGTGGAGCCCTTAGGATCTTTGCTTGATTACCAGCGTTGTGATGGCAGTCACACTAATGGGGGCGGGGTAATCTATAAGCACATCCTTATGCAGGTCCCTAGTCGCTGGACTATCGAGACAGGGCATCGATACTCCGGAGTAGACTAGCGCATGCGCTTCTCATCCCAGCAGAGGAGACGGTCTGTCCCACAGCCGTCAGTACGTCGTACTTAAGATAGTATGCGGGTGCTCGTTTGGTTACGAGTACACTGGACAGGACTCGTCGGGAACTGATTGGTTGGTATTATACCTATCGTCAGTTATCAGTTCCCAGGTGACATGAGTACAGCTTAGTCCGCTGACTTGACACTGTCACTTCACCTCGAGTGTGTTCCCACTGTACTTTGATTACTACCCTACCACGGCTCAAAGGAGTCGTGCAAACAGGTAGTAGTTGGGTGCAGTCCCGAAGCACTTGGAGGCAGTGACGGTTAGACAGGATTCGTCTCTCCCGGTATTGGGGGTTGACATCGCGCTGTGTCTAGGAAAGCCATTACATGAGTAGTCCCTGGCCAGGGCAAGCGAGATATACTGGTAGGTTTCCAGTGTTATCTCAGGATGTTCTGGGCTTCACTCCGACACGACTTGTACCGCTATTAGGGGACTGACGTTTACCGCCCCCTAGGCCCTCCATGCGATGTATCAGACGAACAGACCGGACTGTACGGAGACTGTCACATTCAGGCTCAGTAGGAGTTCAGATGGGTTTCACCTCGTCAGTCTTCTTGTCGGCATCTACCTGGGGACCGTTACGCACAGCTAGTGCCGCTTGCGGTCTGTGGTTAAACCCACTGCCAGCGTAGTGTCGAGTCTTTAGAGTCCCACACAGAAAGCTATTCGCTTTTAGGAAAAAGAGTAGAGGTCGCATGGTTTTGCGACAGGTCGCATGGTTTTGCGACAGGGTTCGGTCACATCCATGCACTTGTGCACGTTTAGTGTCCGGACAGTTAACACTAGCGGGCTTTGGTTTAAGCCAGATCCTAGTGTACGTTTTGGGATTGGTTTTATCTCGTATGTATTCGTGTTCCTCGGAACGCGGATGCGGGTGTGTATGCACAGTTGACGGAGAGACAGAGGCATGGGATTCTCATTAGGGTTGTTGACTGTTGACTATTGACTTTTTGCTAAACCCTAATGAGAATATGAAACATCATTAACAATAATATTAATTAAGTATTATGGTGACATGGTTGTTGAGGGGTTGACTTTGTTGACTTGTTGACTTTGTTGACCGGTTGACTAGGTTGGACTAGTTGACCATCATCATGACAATAGCTATCATTTCATGGCAAAGACTTTTTGCTTGCTTGTTTATCTTATGCAAAATGAGTGCATGAAATGATATGGCTATTTTGACTTAAACCATCACATAATACTTGATTGCTATGACTTGTTATGATGGCTTTGGATTATGAGAGCCAAGAGAGAAAAGTCTTGCTCATTCTATCATTTCCATTCTCTCTCTTGGCTTGAGCTCTCACCTTCTTCCTCTTGCTCTCCCTCTCTCTCTAGTCTATGGTTCACTTGTCTCATGTGTTGAGAAGCAAGAACCATAGAGAAAAATCCCAACACACTCTCCTCTACTCACTCTAGTTCATAAGGTTTAGCAAACCGAGTGAACTAGTTTCTTCAAAGCTCGAAGAAGAAGCCAAAGGTAGAAGCTTTCGGGTGGATCAATCTTCGGCGCAAGGAAACGACGGGGTGAAGCCGATCCGTACACCATCTGTTAGTTATATGTATGCCCTAGAGGCCATTACTATACATAGGATGTATATAGTAGTGGATGCTTGGACATATATAGGGAGGACTTTCTTGCTCGACATGATAGTATGCTATCTGGTTACTCTTTACCTTAACGTGTACACTGATTGTCTCTCTGTTACATGTTGGTAAAGCCCTTAGGATGTGTACTTGACTACCTAGACTATGATGCGGATCATACTAGTGGGGACATGGTAGTCCATAAGTACATCCTTCAAGGTCCCTAGTCGTGGGTATATCGAGACGGGGCATCGATATACCAGTGTAGACTAGCGTATACCTTCTCGACCCATACAGATGGGCGATGGATGATCCCATATCCATTGGTGTTTGACATCAGAGATGCTATACGGGTGCTCAGTGGAGACTGGGTACACTGGACGGACTCGCCGAGAACTCCCAGATGGTATTATACCTCACGTCAGATGGCAGTTCTCCGGTGACACTGGTACAGAGTAGTCTGTTGACCCGAGATCGTCATAGAGTCTTGTGTGATTCCCACTGTGCTTTGATTTCCATCATACCACGTCCAAGAGGGCGTGCAAAAAGGTGGCTTTTGGGTACAGTCCCGAATCACATGGAGGCAATGAGCGATAGGAGGGGATTCGTCTCTCCCGGTATAGGGAGTTGATGTTGCGCTGTGTTCGATTGGCTATAACCGGAAATCCCTGGCCAGGGTTGCTGAGATTTACTGGTAAGTGTTACCAGTAGTTTCTCGAATTGTTATAGACCTCATATCGACACGACTTATCGAGCTATTGGGGTCTGACGTTTACCACCCCTAGGCGAGATATGCGATATATCAGACGACGAGACCGGACTGTACGGTAAGTGTTACTGGTTGGATTCACAGGAGTGTGAGCGGGCTTGCTCGTCGATCTTCTGATCGCTCAATACCCGGGTGGCCGTTACGTTTAGCAGACCGCTTGCGGCTTGTGGGTGTTTGATATGATCATCACCTGCTGCCGGCGTATTGACGAGTCTTTAGAGTCCTACACAGAGGTTTCCTGGCTCAAGCGAAACGAAATAGGAGCGCATATGAGATATGTGCGGGACCGAGAATAATGCGTGTATGTGATACCGTATTCTATTCTCGCGATGAATGTATCGAATGGTTGTATGCGATATAACCTAGTTATCGAATCGAGGATTGATTCGATAAGCCGATACATTGGATACTGGTCGGTTATATGCGATATGACCGGATCGTTGAATCAAGTATTGATTTAATGATTTAATGCATAATTATATATTTGATATATTACTTTGCATTAACTAGTATTGGTTCACTTAAATTGGATTTTCTCACTTGATGTGCACATTGTATATGTGATATAGTTTTGTGCACTTGTATGTATCATGTTTGATGATACATGATTACTTGATTTTGTGTAAAGATTAAACCATGGTTATTTAAATGATTAGGGTTTTAATTTTCATATCTATTTATTTATTTATTTATTATGGAAATGATAATGAGAAAAATGGTGGCTTTCTTTGTTTGTTCATGAAGCTTCATGAAGCTTTGACTAAAGTGACCATTTTGTCTCATGCTTAACCCTAACCATTCAAACTAACCCTAGTTCATTCTCTACACTTAACCAAGGTTAGGATATGATAAGTATTCATGTTTATTATTCTTTTTGGATGATACTCATCATATTCTATCTTCTTCTTCTTTATCTTCATCAAGAAGAAAAGCTTGCCTCCATCAATGGCAACTTGAGAAAAAGAGTGAGAAATCCAATTCTAAAGTGAACCAACTTCCTATTTCTTCATCCTCTACCTCTTGCCAAGTAGTATAAGGTGTTTTCTTCACAAGTTTCATGACTTGGTGAAGTGGAAGCTTGATCTTGTGATGCCTCGACGTAGATCATCTTCGGCATCGTAGTCGATGACCTAGCCCGCCCATTTCTCCGATGAAGCCGACGCTAGAGCCCGGGATTCGATTTGGACAGCAAGCAGACTTCATCATGGAGCTATGGAGGTGGAGGACCGGATCTACAAAGGTTGTATTTCCGTTCACTTAGTTAAATTGTTAACTAGTTGCTTGTTTCGCCTAAAATCTAGTTAACGATCCGTATTAGGGTTTCTCGGCACTTGTAAAATTTGAAATTGGCATGGTTGATGCCTTGTGAGACCTCATTAGTGTGCCTAGGAACCCTACAGCGGTATCAGAGCCTAGCTAGAGCCTTAGGCGATGCGTAGACGGAGTTAGAAGTCCGATCGAACCGAAACCCTAATTCAAACTTGCTCTCTGTACTTTTTCTGAAATCGTGGATTTTTTAGAATTAAAAATATGCAGAAAACCCAGCAGGAGATTCTAAGAATTACTGAGAAGTCCGTGCTCCTGAGTCCATCAAAGCGCGGCGGAACCGCGGCATTAGCATGCTAATGCGGCGGTTCCGCGGCCATTTAGTCTCCTCTTGCATTGATTTTTACACAGTAATTCTTAATTTACAGTGCTGGTTTTCCTGGGAATTTTTAATATTTATTCAAGAGTTGAATTTTCTAGGTTGTATTGGGGTCTCGGTGTTTCGATCGGAGTATCAGATTTTGTCTATGTGGCTTTCCGGATAATTTTTGAATATGTTAAAAAGTTCGACCGGATATAAATACCCAATTTTTCCCCTGTCGGGAAATTTCCAAGTGTTGGATCTTTCCGTTGTTTAACGACGTTCTAAGTAGTGCAAGTAACGCGATGGTCCCTCTAGAAGACAACAAACCTTAACTCGATTATGTGACCGTCTTGAACTGCCCTTTGAACTTTCGGGTTTGGGGCAGTACGGCGTGCCACATGTGAGGCGTTGGCTTGACCCTTCTACGGCTGGACCGTTGGTACTCAGGCATTAACTGGATATTTTTAAACTTGTTTCATGTGTTGATCTGTTACGGGAAAACTTGGGTGTTTGACTGTTCGATCGAAAAGTTTAACATTTTCTATTTTATCTGGAATGTGATACGATACTTGGAATTCACAAATAGTTATGAGATAACTGAATGAATGTTATAAACATAGCACTTTGGTCTCACTTGATCGGTTGCCACAGAATTTTGATGTGATCAAAAGTCCGTCGCAATCACGTAGCGTACGCGGATACTCGCCGGGTAAACTTAATAGACAGCCTCGCCCCATAGCCCCGACCAAGTGACTGTAGGAGAACCCCGTCGCCGAAAGCATCCGTTTGGGTGCTCGCGGCAGCGGTGTTCCGCCTTAGTGCACTTCGTCGTCGGCGTCGGGGATGCGGCCGCCTGCTAAAGTTTGCGACGAGCATTCGATAAAAATGTCGGGAATCCTGTTGAATTGCCCGACTTGATATTGAAAAGAGTTTTCGATAATGAGACTAAAATGCGGGGTTTATAATTGTTAGGCATGTGATGTCTAAGGAATTCATTGGTCTAGGCATGCGATGTCTAAAGAGTTTGCGGATTCCAACTGTTGTAGTTTTACACTTTCTTTTCTGTGACCGTAAGTGTAATATGTGATATCGCCGGTTTCGTTGCTATATGTCAACGACAATTGGGATGCGCATATTTACTTACGTTGATGACATGTGATGTTATGTGTTGTCGGATATGTTATATTGGATCGTCGTGTTTGAATAGCCGGGGGTTTTTATGTGAGATGAGTGTTTTTCATTTTCATTCATGTAAAAACTTGTATGTAATATTCTTTTATTGGGGCACTTCCAGGTTGCGGATGATGTCACCATTTGTATATTATTTATTTTTCCGCACTAGGATAGACCCAAGGAGGAGGGCACAAGTAACCGGGTTCTGGAGTCCAGTGGGAGACCAACTCGAGGAGTCGAGTCCGGGTCTCCTAACTCTAGAATTGGTAGGGTTGCTTGCCGCTCTCGTAGGGGTCTAGGGGTGTGGGTTTGGCTATTCATCACGACCGTGGAATCCGTGTTTTATACTGGCTCGTATTGAAAACACGGACGTCCTAGTATATCCAATATTTCATATGATTCTTCTGCTGCGATATCTGTGATATGATCATGTGATGTTCTGTGATAGATACAGTATATAGTATATATGATATATTATATAGACGTTACTTATGTTTTACACCCGCGCTAGCCCTGCCCCGCTCTTCCGTTAGTTACCTAACCTAACGGTGCACGAGGGGACATCGAGGCGAATGCGGATGGCATAAGTGTACGTCGTATTTATCTGTGATGTTTAGGTACTTAAATGATGGGACTTTATTAATATGATTAATGAAATAAAAGAAACCTAAGATGTTGTAGAATCGAATTTCAAAAATAAAACAGGTAGCTACAGTTCTTGCTTTGCACAGCGGTATATTTGATATATCCTGCACCTTATTCGATAGGGAAAGGACCGAGATCCCTTCACCGGGAGTGACTCCTTTAGCAATAACCGGCAGATGCTACACCCCTCGGTTTGTCTTTTGATTGCTTCTATAGTTTCTTCTTTGCACAGTGATATATATGATATATCCCGCACCTCATTCGACGAGGAAAGGACCGACGATCCCTTCACCGGGAGTGACTCCTTTAGCAAAACTAGAAAAGCCTCAAAAGCACTCCATTTTAAAATCATTTGATTCTACAACGATATCAAGTTCATTACGCAATAGGTTTTCAGAAAAACCTGTCGTAGCCCTCCGTCATTTCAGATAAGTCATGTTTAGTATTCGTGCTGCGTTTGTTGACCTTGTCAAGGCGCAGTGTGCAGTAGCTAACCAGTATTTATCTGCTTATGCATATGATGCAGATTGGGTTAGGATAGTCGTGCGGCCTTGTTGACCTTGTTAAGGGTCGTGCGGGTGGGTTTGATTCAATCAAGAAATGACGGGTTGAACTTGACTTGCGGTCTATGGTTTGTTGACCTTGTCAAGGTCATAGATCGTTCGGGGCAAAATATTATCGGGAATTTCAAGTGTTAAAATTTGCAATGAGATTGCATACCTTCTATGAGATAGTTGGATCCCGATACCCGCTGCGAGTAAGAGTTACTCCTGGGAGAGTTTTACACATTATAATTAGCCGATCAAGTAGGTGTCTAGAAAGGTGTCAACGGGGTTACGCCTCTGGGAAAACGAGGTTTACATTAATTAGGTTCGTGCGAAAGCACGGGGGACCTCCCTCAAAGTACCGACACTAGCCTGGCTGAAAGATTGGCGAACTTGTAGTGTGTAATTAATCCCGGCTAGTCTTTCCTTTTAGGGTTTGAAGGAAGATTTGATAAAAAACAGTGGGAGCCATCCTGATTAGATAAAATAATAACCAATCTGATCTTGCAAGAGCACACGCTGAGTGTTTTCTTCTCTCTCTCTCCAGGTAGCGACCATATCACGCCTTAATCAAGATAATAATACGGATATTTGACCGAACCCGCTTGTTATACTGAGCTGGGGAACGTTGGTCCCGCTCCAACTTATAATTGTTATAAGACAGAGCAGGAAATTGGGGAATACCAGATTTCCCGTGCCACCCAAACGAAGAAAGTACATATGATGGATCTCCTTCGGGTGTGTTCATTATAAAGAACTGTTTCTCAGTATCCTCTACGTCTTGGGTATTAGATACCGGAACATGATCCCAGATATGTAATCTGTTACATGGGCTACAGACAGGTAGAAAACTGAGAACGGGTGATAAGTTTCATGAGGCAGAAAACGGGGCAAGTGTTGCAGCCAAGTATGTTGGTCACTGTCACCCTGTATTACCAATACATTGATTCTGAACGAATGTTATTAGATACCAAACCTGATATACAAAATCATATCACTCTCTTTATTAGAAAAGAAATGATAAAATTTTGTATTGTTGGATAATGTTTTGAACATTTCCTATATCAAAAGTTGATCGGTTCAGGCACGTTATCTAAAAGCATTGATGTTCTAAATCAAACTACAGTTCTTAGTATATAGAACACACACAAGAGTCAGAGTTCAGAAATGAACGAATCCTTCTTGAGGTATTGTAGACTAGGTCAGATCAATATGACCCGACTAGCTAGAGTTACATAAAGATGCATATTTAAATTAGTTTGAATTTACATCTTGTGAAACTCGCCAGTCATGTCACAAAGATAAGATGACCAAAGCTCCGTTTACTGGTAACAGAGTAAGAGTTAGTAAACTCTTGGGACTGATACATGATGATGTATGTAAGGTCCCCTGTCTACACATGCCAGGACTGGTTCTTTATACTTCATTACGTTCTCTGATGATCTCTCATGATTCAGACATATGTTCCTGTTGAAACACAAGTCCGAACCTTTTGAGATATTCACAGAATATAAGTTAGAAGTAGAGAACCAAAATACAGGTATAAGTATTATGTCCTTTGATGAGATCAGGGAGGAGAATACTTGTGCATAGAATTTCTGGACTATTCTAAAGAAGAATGAGATTCTCTCTCAGCATTACTCCTCCGTATACACCATAGCACGATGGTATATCAGGGCAGAGCAATCACACCCTATATGATAAGGTGTGCTCTGTGATGAGTACTACTGAGTAACCTGTTTCCTTTTGGGAGTTATGCACTTGAGAAGCTGCATACCTATTGAAAAGGGTTCAAATCAAATCTGTTGCCTACCACTTCATATTTGATATGAAAAGGGAAGAGCCCATATCTTAAGTTAGTTAAGATTTGGGGTTGTCCGGCCTATGTCTAAAAGAAAAATCCGGACAAGCTCGAGGCAAGGTCTGTTATGTAGAACTGGAAAAGTTCCAGCTATACAAACTACAGCAGATGATTTGGTAGAACCAAAGGATTCGGTAGATTCCAACGAACCTCAGCCTCTCCGCCGATCTAGTAGGGTTCCTCACCCACCTGAGAGATACTTCGGTTTCTCTATGACAGTGGGAGCGAAGATTGCATCATGAGATGATGACCCAACTAGTTTCGAGCTGGCCATCAGGAGTAAGACTCTGTCAGAATGGCTGGATGCTTAGCGATCTGAGATGGAATCCATCTACACCAACGAAGTATGGACTTTGGTTGCTATATCTGAAGGGTTAAATCCCCATCAGGAGAAAGTATATCTTGAGAAGATTACTTGGTGTACATGGAAAAGTTGAGACTTTCAAAGCTAGACTTGTTAAAGGTTTTCGTCATCGACCAGGCGTGGATAATGATGAAACCTTTTCCAGTGGCTATGCTTAAGTCCATCCAGATCCTACTTGTCACGGCTACATACCATGACTACGATATCTGGTGGTTGGGTGTCATGACTGCTTTTCTAAATAATGTTTTGGAAGAGAGCGTCTATAAGTACACAGCCAGAGGGCCTCGTAGACAGTGGGAGCAGCGAAAACGTGTGCAAGATGCTTTATAGGATAAAGCAAGCATCGCAGAGTTGGAACATCTGTTTTGATGGATTAGTCAAAGAGTTTGACATCATCAAAATGGTAGATGAACCTTGTATAAACAAAAAGGTAGTAGGGAGTATGGTGGCGATTCTCGTAGAGTACGTGGATGACATACTCTTGATAGGGAAAGAGTTTCCTATGCTACGCTCGATCAATCTCCGCTTATCACAATAATTCTCCACATAGGATCAAAGTGATACCTACTAAATCCTGGATTTTGGATCTATGAGATAGATCTAAATGGATGTTAGGATACTCACTAGTTGTAGTGATATGGTATCAGATGATCCTGGGGAAAATCACTGGAAGTGTTCCAGGGTGATAAAGACGACTGAATGTCAGTCACAGGCATTGTCTTTACCCTCAGTGGAGGGACGGTATGTTAGAAGAGTTCCAAGCTAGATACCGTGACATACTAGACGATTAAAGGCAAGATACATCGTTACCAAGGATACTACCAAAGAGGCAATCTGGATATACAAGTTCATAAGATGAACTTTGTTCCTACCATTGTGAGACAATGGAGTTGTGGCTTATGCCAAGGAACGTCCGTCCCATCAGTGATCCAGACATATTCTAAGGCAGTATCACCTGATCATGGAGATGGTTGATCTCTAAGGGATCGAGGTTAGGAGAGTAGACTCAGAGGACAACACGGCGGATCCACTCGCGAAGGGCCTATTCCTAGAGAGAGACTTTTATGGGATGGTTGAGTATGAGATACTACAACCACTGCTACAGATGGCCCTAGTGCAAGTGGAAGATTGTTAGTTATATGTATGCCCTAGAGGCCATTACTATACATAGGATGTATATAGTAGTGGATGCTTGGACATATATAGGGAGGACTTTCTTGCTCGACATGATAGTATGCTATCTGGTTACTCTTTACCTTAACGTGTACACTGATTGTCTCTCTGTTACATGTTGGTAAAGCCCTTAGGATGTGTACTTGACTACCTAGACTATGATGCGGATCATACTAGTGGGGACATGGTAGTCCATAAGTATATCCTTCAAGGTCCCTAGTCGTGGGTGTATCGAGACGGGGCATCGATATACCAGTGTAGACTAGCGTATACCTTCTCGACCCATACAGATGGGCGATGGATGATCCCATATCCATTGGTGTTTGACATCGGAGATGATATACGGGTGCTCAGTGGAGACTGGGTACACTGGACGGACTCGCCGAGAACTCCCAGATGGTATTATACCTCACGTCAGATGGCAGTTCTCCGGTGACACTGGTACAGAGTAGTCTGTTGACTCGAGATCGTCATAGAGTCTTGTGTGATTCCCACTGTGCTTTGATTTCCATCATACCACGTCCAAGAGGGCGTGCAAAAAGGTGGCTTTTGGGTACAGTCCCGAATCACATGGAGGCAATGAGCGATAGGAGGGGATTCGTCTCTCCCGGTATAGGGAGTTGATGTTGCGCTGTGTTCGATTGGCTATAACCGGAAATCCCTGGCCAGGGTTGTTGAGATTTACTGGTAAGTGTTACCAGTAGTTTCTCGAATTGTTATAGACCTCATATCGACACGACTTATCGAGCTATTGGGGTCTGACGTTTACCACCCCTAGGCGAGATATGCGACATATCAGACGACGAGACCGGACTGTACGGTAAGTGTTACTGGTTGGATTCACAGGAGTGTGAGTGGGCTTGCTCGTCGATCTTCTGATCGCTCAATACCCGGGTGGCCGTTACGTTTAGCAGACCGCTTGCGGCTTGTGGGTGTTTGATATGATCATCACCTGCTGCCGGCGTATTGACGAGTCTTTAGAGTCCTACACAGAGGTTTCCTGGCTCAAGCGAAACGAAATAGGAGCGCATATGAGATATGTGCGGGACCGATAATAATGCGTGTATGTGATACCGTATTCTATTCTCGCGATGAATGTATCGAATGGTTGTATGCGATATAACCTAGTTATCGAATCGAGGATTGATTCGATAAGCCGATACATTGGATACTAGTCGGTTATATGCGATATGACCGGATCGTTGAATCAAGTATTGATTTAATGATTTAATGCATAATTATATATTTGATATATTACTTTGCATTAACTAGTATTGGTTCACTTAAATTGGATTTTCTCACTTGATGTGCACATTGTATATGTGATATAGTTTTGTGCACTTGTATGTATCATGTTTGATGATACATGTTTACTTGATTTTGTGTAAAGATTAAACCATGGTTATTTAAATGATTAGGGTTTTAATTTTCATATCTATTTATTTATTTATTTATTATGGAAATGATAATGAGAAAAATGGTGGCTTTCTTTGTTTGTTCATGAAGCTTCATGAAGCTTTGACTAAAGTGACCATTTTGTCTCATGCTTAACCCTAACCATTCAAACTAACCCTAGTTCATTCTCTACACTTAACCAAGGTTAGGATATGATAAGTATTCATGTTTATTATTCTTTTTGGATGATACTCATCATATTCTATCTTCTTCTTCTTCATCTTCATCAAGAAGAAAAGCTTGCCTCCATCAATGGCAACTTGAGAAAAAGAGTGAGAAATCCAATTCTAAAGTGAACCCACTTCCTATTTCTTCATCCTCTACCTCTTGCCAAGTAGTATAGGGTGTTTTCTTCACAAGTTTCATGACTTGGTGAAGTGGGAGCTTGATCTTGTGATGCCTCGACGTAGATCATCTTCGGCATCGTAGTCGATGACCTAGCCCGCCTATTTCTCCGATGAAGCCGACGCTAGAGCCCGGGATTCGATTTGGACAGCAAGCAGACTTCATCATGGAGCTATGGAGGTGGAGGACCGGATCTACAAAGGTTGTATTTCCGTTCACTTAGTTAAATTGTTAACTAGTTGCTTGTTTCGCCTAAAATCTAGTTAACGATCCGTATTAGGGTTTCTCGGCACTTGTAAAATTTGAAATTGGCATGGTTGATGCCTTGTGAGACCTCATTAGTGTGCCTAGGAACCCTACACCATCAAGTGTAGAGGACGAAGGAGTTCAAGAAAGAAAGGTATAACCCCCTAACAGAGTAGTTAACAACTCCTAGTTAGGTTGTTAGTTAGATGTTTAACAAAGATCTGTTTTGAGTCCATGTTACCGCCTCTAGAAAATCGTTTTTCATCAAATTCCGCAAGCCCGTAAGTACCGGGAGAGGTAGCATGGACTTACAGTGGTATCAGAGCCAGATTAAACACTATCTAACATGTTAGCAAGGTTAGTAGAAATTCGATCGGAGAAAAAGTCGCGAAATATACCCGGAAATCAAACTTGCTGTCGATTTTTAAAGTGCTGTAAAATTAATAAATCATGCTTCAAAAATCGACTCAGGGTTTTTATAATATACTGTAGAAAAACGGTGCAGAGAACCCATCAAACCGCCGCGGAAACGCGGAAATAGCTTGCTATTGCCGCGGTTCCGCGGCCGTCTTAGCTCTTCTCTGGATCTTCTTTACTGCAGTATACTCAGTGGGGTATTTTGGGAATTTTGGTATATGTTTTTTCAGCCCAGATTTTCCAGAAAGAAAAATTTGTTTTTGGGGCTTTAAAAACCGTATTTTGATCGAGTTTCTTATGACTTAAGCTGACGGGTTTATTTCTGTGATGTGATATTTGTATTGAATATCTGCTAATCGCTATATTTCGATTAGTGGGGGTTATACAAATCTGTGATCTGTAATGTTATTGGTTTGTGTATATGAATTCATTGGATTGTCGCGGGTGAATAGCCGGGGGTTGTGAGACGAGAGTTTTCTTTTCTTTCAATTCATGTAAATTTGTAAATTGATGTAATAATTATTTGTATGGCCGCACAACCGGGTCGGGGTTGTAGCCGTCATTGTATAATTTCTTTTTACTGTTTTTGCTCTTAGGATAGACCCATGGAGGGGGTGCACAAACTACCGGGTATCCCGAAGTGCCGAGTGGCCTACTCACGGTGTTGAGGGAGGTTACTTCGCTTCGGGTACTTGGCGGGTAGTTTGCCGCACCCGTAGGGGTCTTGGGTGGGGTATTGGCTATTCACCGCGACCGTGTAATCTGCTTTTCGTTACAGGCTCGTACGAATTGCGGATTCCTAGTATATCCAATGTATTCATCTGTGATCTGAAATGGCTATCATTGCAATATATATCTATATATGATATTATTTAGGCGTTGCTTATGTTTTACAGCCGCGCTAGCCCAGCCCCCGCTCTGTCGTTAGTTAAGTAACCTAACGAGTAATGATGGGGTCCCGTGGCGAATGCGAATGCATAAGCGTACGTCATATTTTGGTTGTTTTCTGCAATGGTAGGATTAAATGATGGGACGCATTAAAAGAACTAATGCAAGAAAATAAACCAAGTAAAAGTCGTTGGAACACTTTCGAAAAACCACTCGGTTCTTTTCAAAACCAACTTTTAAATGCGGAGCTTGAGCCACTCCTTTTAAAAGCTATCTCGTTCCATCGATTATATCAAGTTCACTATGTTCACGGTTTCGCCAAAACCATTCGTAGCCCTCCGTCATTTCACATGAATAGTCAATAGTATTCAAGCTATGTTTGTTGGCCAAAGTCAAGGCATAGTGATTGGTAGCTATTGGGTATTCATGTGCAGTATAGATAGATGCGTTGGTTTGGAACAGTCGTACTGCCTTGTTGGATAAAGTCAAGGGTAGGTACGGGTGGATTCAAATTAACCTGGAGAACGACGGGTAGAACTTGACATGTGACTTATGATTTGTTGGCCAAAGTCAAGGTCATAAGAGCATGGGGCAAAAATCCACATCGGGAGTTTCATAAGTACTGAAACTTGCTAGAGTTGCATACCATTTGGAGTGTGATGATTCTGGTAGGATTCCTTCAGTTTCGTCATGCAATGATATTTGGATCCCGATCCTACTGTGAGTATATGCTACTCCTCGGGAAATTTCTCACTAAACGATCAATGCTATAAACCAAGCAGGTGTCTAGAAAAGTGTTAGCGGGGCTACGCCCCCAGGGAAAAGAGGTTATTTAATTAAGGAACTTCGCGAAAGCGTTGAAAAACCTCCCTTGAAGTACCGACACCAGCCTGGCCGAACGGTTAAGCAAGAATTGTACGGTGAGATTGATCCTGACTAATTCTTCCTTTTTGGTTTGAGGAGGGATTCGAGAGACAGTGGGAGCCATCCTGTTTAGACAAACTAAAAACCACTCTAAACTTGCAAGAGCATCATGCTGAGTGTTTCTTTTGTCTCTCCTAATTGCAGCGACCAATCGACATGACTGGACTTAAGTTATTACTAGAGAAAAACATACTGACAGGGCCAAACTACAAAGATTGGCTCAGGAATGTCAAGATGGCAATCACTTACGACAAGCTGGAGTATCTTCTTACCACCAAAGCTCCCCTTGTCCCAGGTCCCAAAACCAGCGTCGCGGATATGGAAATCCGTAAGACCTGGGAACTAGACTGCGCGAAGGCCAAGTGCCTCGTGCTTGCCTCTATGGACAACGAACATCAGAGGAGGCACGAGAATATGGATCTCGAATCCATATTTCTCCATACAAAAGAACTGTATGGAGAGCAATCTCGTATCGCAAGATACGAAGTGTCGAAGAAGTTATTTTCGGCAAGATTGGCCGTCGGATCATCGGTAGCGGAACACGTGCTTAAGATGATTGGCTACATTGAGGAGCTCGCGGACCTTGGGACCACGTTGGAGAATGAGCTCTATACGGACTTGATTCTCCAGTCCCTTCCTTCCACTTAGGCCCAGTTTATACTAAAGTTCAACTTACAAGAAAAGGAAGTTGAACTTTCAGAACTCCTCAATATGCTGAGGAGCGCAGAGGGCACCCTACAGAAAGGTAGGGAAACATCCACTTTGTTTGTAGGAGGACTTCCTCTTCTAGGTCCAAGGCGAAAGCCAAGGGAAAGAAGAAGAAAGCCCCCGCCAAACCAAGGGGCGGTGTTAGTAAAGTGGATACGAAGGGAAAGGCAAAAGCAACAAAGATAGCGGGGAAGCTTGTGGGAAAGGAAGAATACTTCTATTGTCATGAGAGTGGACACTGGAAGAAAGATTGCAGGGCTTGGAAGGCCAGAACACAGGATCTGAAGTAAGTTGCGGCTTCAGCTTCAGGTGTGTATGTTATTGATAACTGTCTTTCAATAAACTCTACTTCCTGGGTATTGGATACCGGATCAGGATCTCATATCTGTAATTCTTTGCAGGCATTGAGAAACCGTAGGTTTTTGAAGGCAGGTGACATGACCCTCAAAGTTGCAAACGGAGCTAGCATGGATGCTGAGGCCGTGGGGGCCTATCACCTGGGAATGTCAGATGGACATGTTTTGGTTTTGCGTAATTGCTTTTTTGTACCCAACGCAACTTGTAATATCATTTCTGTATCTTTGGTTTCTAAAGAAGGTTATGAATTTGCGTTTGTAAACAATGTTGTAAACATTCACCTTAATCAAGTTCTGATTGGGTCAGGTACATTGAGCAATGGTATATACGTATTAAACCAACCACAGATTTTCAATGTCTAGAATACACACAAAAGAAAGTCTCCAGAAATCAATCAGACTTTCTTATGGCATTGTAGACTGGGTCACATCAATGAGAGAAGGTTGACGAAGTTACATACAGAAGGATATTTGGATTCGTTCGAATATCAGTCGTATGCCACTTGTCAATCCTGTCTCAAAGGAAAGATGACAAAGACTCTATTCACTGGACACGGAGTAAGAGCGAGCGAGCTCTTGGGACTCGTACACAGCGATGTGTGCGGTCCAATGTCTACACATGCGCGAAGCGGTTTTTCATACTTCATTACTTTTACGGATGACTTTTCAAGGTACGGATATGTCTTCTTAATGAAACATAAATCCGAAGCCTTTGGAAAGTTCCAGGAATATAAGAATGAAGTAGAAAAACAAACCGGCAAAAGTATCAAAACACTAAGATCTGATCGAGGTGGAGAATACTTAAGTGCCGAGTTCCTGGATTACTTAAAAGAGAATGGAATTCTCTCTCAGCTTACTCCTCCATACACTCCGCAACATAACGGTGTATCGGAGAGACGGAACCACACCCTATTGGATATGGTACGGTCCATGATAAGTAACGCTGAGTTACCGCGATCATTCTGGGGATATGCGCTAGAATCGGCTGCATACCTTTTGAACCGAGTTCCAACTAAAACTGTGCCTACCACACCATATCAGATGTGGTGTGGGAAGAAACCCTATCTTAAGCACATTAAGACATGGGGATGTCCAGCTTTTGTTAAAAAGCAGCATGTGGACAAACTCGAGGCACGCTCAGTACAGTGCAAGTTCGTGGGATATCCAAAGAACTCCAAGGGATATTTCTTCTACTGCAAAGAGGAACAAAAGGTTTTTGTTTCTCGTCATGCCTACTTCTTGGAAACTGAGTTTTTGGAAAACCAAATAAGTGGGAGCACAGTAGAACTGGAAGAAATTCCATAACTGCGAGCTATTACTGAAAGCTTAGTAGAACCAGAGGGTTCAAAAGAACAGGACATTCCTACGCCACTCCGCAGGAGTAGTAGGCAATCTCATCCGCCCGAGAGATACTACGGTTTTCTCATAGACGGGGATAGAGAGGATTGCATCATAGATTATGATGAGCCTACTAGTTTCCAGCAGGCCGTTCAAAGCGTTGACTCGGTAAAATGGCTGGATGCAATGCGGACCGAAATGGAGTCTATGCACACCAACAAAGTATGGACGTTGGACATTGCTCCAGATGGGGTAAAACCCGTAGGATGCAAGTGGATCTTCAAAAGGAAGATTGGTGTAGATGGACAGGTTGAGACCTATAAAGCTAGACTTGTTGCAAAGGGTTTTCGTCAAAGACCTGGTTTGGACTATGACGAAACCTTTTCTTCAGTGGCTATGCTGAAATCCATTCGGATCCTTCTTGCCATTGCTGCCTTCCACGATTATGAGATTTGGCAGATGGACGTAAAGACCGCTTTTCTAAATGGAAATTTAGAGGAGTGTGTCTATATGGACCAGCCAGAGGGTTTCATTCAGAGTGGGAGCAGCGGAAAGGTGTGCAAGTTGCTCAAGTCCATCTATAGACTAAAGCAGGCATCGCGGAGTTGGAACATCTGTTTTGATGAGACGGTCAAAGAATTTGGCTTTATCAAAAATCCAGATGAACCATGCATCTATAGTAGATTTGTAGCAAGAACTGTCATATTCCTCGTTTTATACGTGGATGACATTCTTTTGATAGGAAATGACATTCCTATGCTACAATCTGTCAAGGGATTCTTGTCACACAGGTTCTCCATGAAAGACCTGGGTGATGCCTCATACATCCTGGGGATCCGGATCCATCGTGATAGATCCAAGAGGATATTAGGACTTTCGCAGTCCAGGTACATCGACACCATACTGAAAAGATTCAGTATGGAAGATTCCAAGCGTGGTAACCTACCGGCTTGTCACGGGATCACCCTCTCCAAAGAGATGTCTTCCAAGACTGATTTGGAGAGGGATCGCATGTCTATTATACCCTACGCTTCTGCGGTAGGCTCTATAATGTATGCGATGTTGTGTACCAGACCGGATGTAGCTTATGCACTGAGTGTAGTAAGCCGGTATCAGTCAAACCCTGGGGAGAAACACTGGATAGCGGTAAAGAACATTCTCAAGTACCTGAGAAGGACAAAGGAGATGTTCTTGGTGTATGGCGGAAAAGACCTCCAGATCGAGGCCTTTGCTGACTCCAGCTTCCAGAGTGATAAGGATGATTCCAAGTCCATGTCGGGCTTTTTCTTTACCCTCAATGGAGGGGCGGTGTGTTGGAAGAGTTCCAAACAGGAAACCGTTGCTGACTCGACTATGGAAGCGGAATACATCGCTGCATCTGATGCCGCAAAAGAAGCCGTCTGGATGAGGAAGTTCTTAAAAGAACTTCAGGTGGTTCCGTCCATTGTTGATCCAATACCTCTGTATTGCGACAACAACGGGGCTATAGCTTTAGCGAAGGAACCCAGGTCCCATCAGAAATCCAGACACATCTTGAGGCGGTATCACTTGATCAGGGAGATCGTGGATCGCCAGGAGATCGAGGTTCGGAGGGTTGCTTCAGAAGATAACACAGTAGATCCATTCACCAAGGCCTTGCCCCAGACTCAGTTCGAGCGGCTGATCGAGATGATAGGTCTTCGATACGCCAGTACATGGCCTTAGTGCAAGTGGGAGATTGTTAGTGTATATGCCCTAGAGGTCATTACTGTATCATACTAGTTTGTATATTACTTAATGGAAGCTTGGGATATTCACAGTTGTATATACAATCTTGCTCAAAATAGTAGTATGCTACTTGGTTTGTTTCTACTTCAATGTGTACATTTGTTTATTTTAGTATATTACCTATACACATTAGTGGAGCCCTTAGGATCTTTGCTTGATTACCAGCGTTGTGATGGCAGTCACACTAGTGGAGGCTGGGTAATCTATAAGCACATCCTTATGCAGGTCCCTAGTCGCAGGTCTATCGAGACAGGGCATCGATACTCCGGAGTAGACTAGCGCATACGCTTCTCATCCCAGCAGGGGAGACGGTCTGTCCAACAGCCGTCAATACGTCGTACTTGAGATAGTATGCGGGTGCTCGTTAGGTTACGAGTACACTGGACAGGACTCGTCGGGAACTGATTGGTTGGTATTATACCTATCGTCAGTTATCAGTTCCCAGGTGACATGAGTACAGCTTAGTCCGCTGACTTGACACTGTCACTTCGTCTCGAGTGTGTTCCCACTGTACTTTGATTACTACCCTACCACGGCTCAAAGGAGTCGTGCAAACAGGTAGTAGTTGGGTGCAGTCCCGAAGCACTTGGAGGCAGTAACGGTTAGACAGGATTCATCTCTCCCGGTATTGGGGGTTGACATCGCGCTGTGTCTAGGAGAACCATTACACGAGTAGTCCCTGGCCAGGGCAAGCGAGATATACTGGTAGGTTTCCACTGTTATCTCAGGGTGTTCTGGGCTTCACTCCGACATGACTTGTACAGCTATTAGGGGACTGACGTTTACCGCCCCCTAGGCCCGCCATGCGATGTATCAGACGAACAGACCAGACTGTACGGAGACTGTCACATTCAGGCTCAGTAGGAGTTCAGATGGGTTTCACCTCATCAGTCTTCTTGTGGGCATCTACCTGGGGACCGTTACGCACAGCTAGTGCCGCTTGCGGTCTGTGGTTAAACCCACTACCAGCGTAGTGTCGAGTCTTTAGAGTCCCACACAGAAAGCTATTCACCTTTAGGCAAAAGAGTAGAGGTCGCATGGTTTTGCGACAGGTCACATAGTTTTGCGACAGGGTTCGGTCACATCCATGCACTTGTGCACGTTTAGTGTCCGGACAGTTAACACTAGCGGGCTTTGGTTTAAGCCAGATCCTAGTGTACGTTTTAGGATTGGTTTTATCTCGTATGTATTCGTGTTCCTCGGAACGCGGATGCGGGTGTGTATGCACAGTTGACGGAGAGACAGAGGCAGGGGATTCTCATTAGGGTTGTTGACTGTTGACTGTTGACTGTTGACTATTGACTTTTTGCTAAACCCTAATAAGAATATGAAACATCATTAACAATAATATTAATTAAGTATTATGGTGACATGGTTGTTGAGGGGTTGACTTTGTTGACTTATTGACTTTGTTGACCGGTTGACTAGGTTGGACTAGTTGACCATCATCATGACAATAGCTATCATTTCATGGCAAGACTTTTTGCTTGCTTGTTTATCTTGTGCAAAATGAGTGCATGAAATGATATGGCTATTTTGACTTAAACCATCACATAATACTTGATTGCTATGATTTGTTATGATGGCTTTGGATTATGAGAGCTAAGAGAGAAAAGTCTTGCTCATTCTATCATTTCCATTCTCTCTCTTGGCTTGAGCTCTCACCCTCTTCCTCTTGCTCTCCCTCTCTCTCTAGTCTATGGTTCACTTATCTCATGTGTTGAGAAGTAAGAACCATAGAGAAAAATCCCAACACACTCTCCTCTACTCACTCTAGTTCATAAGGTTTAGCAAACCGAGTGAACTAGTTTCTTCAAAGCTCGAAGAAGAAGCCAAAGGTAGAAGCTTTCGGGTGGATCGATCTTCGGCGCAAGGAGACGACGGGGTGAAGCCGATCCGTACACTATTAAGTGTAGAAGACGAAGGAGTTCAAGAAAGAAAGGTATAACCCCCTAACTGAGTAGTTAACAACTCCTAGTTAGGTTATTAGTTAGATATTTAACAAAGATCCGTTTTGAGTCCATGTTACCGCCTCTAGAAAATCGTTTTTCATCAAATTCCGCAAGCCCGTAAGTACCGGGAGAGGTAGCATGGACTTACACCGCCTTCACCTACTAGCAGACCAAGCATCTGGATACGAACCGCGCAATTTCTCGCTTCATCCCCTTCCACCAAAAATGCTGCTTTAGATCCCGATGCATCTTTGTACCTCCCGGATGCACAGAATAAGCTGAACTATGCGCCTCAGCCAGTACTTCTTCTCGAACATCTCCCTTAGGTACGCAGAGTCTGCTACCGAATCTCAGAGAACCATCCTCATGTATGATTAAGTCCGTTCTCAGCCCGGCTTCTACTTGCGCTCTGAACTTTTGCAATCGAGGATCATCCGCTTGTGCAGCCTTGATGCGATCCACAAGGGAAGACTGCACCTGTAGTTGCCAAAATTGACTGATTGCGCTCGGTGTGACGACTTCAAGCTCGAGTCTCTGAAAGTCCTCAATAAGGCTTCTCTGATTGTTCAATATCATGACCGCTGGTTTGCGACTGAGAGCATCTGGTACAACATTTACTTTTCCCGGGTGATACTGAAGGTCCAAGTCGTAGTCTGCCATCAGCTCTAGCCATCGGCGCTGCCTCATGTTTAGTTATTTCTGAGTGAAGACGTACTTCAGACTTTTATGATTTGTGTACACCTCCACCTTCTCGCCCAACAGATAGTGCCACCAAATCTTCAACGCAAAAACCACTGCATCTAACTCCAAGTCATGTGTAGGGTAGTTCTTCTCATGATTTCTCAGCTGTCGAGAGGCGTAAGCAACCACTCGGCCGTGCTGCATCAGAACACAGCCTAATCCTTTCCCTGAGGCATCACTATGTATCACCAAACCACCGGAATCATCTGGTACTGTAAGAATGGGCGCCGTGGTTAACTTCTGCTTCAGTGTCTCAAATGCCTGTGTACACTCCTCTGTCCACGCAAACGGTACATCCTTCCGTGTCAGCCTCGTCAACGGTTCAGCAATTCTTAAGAAGTCTTGGACGAACCTCCGATAATAACCTGCCAATCCTAGAAAGCTTCTGATCTCGGCCACTGACATCGGCGTTGGCCAATCTCTGACAGATTCTATCTTTGCCGAGTCCACTGAGATGCCTTCGCTCGAAATGATGTGTCCCAAGAACTGAACCTTGTCGAGCCAGAATTCACACTTGCTTAATTTCGCATACAGCTTCTCTTCCCGAAGAATTTGTAGAACCGTGCGCAAATGCTCAACATGCTCCTCCCGGGTCTTCGAGTAAACAAGTATGTCGTCGATTAATACAACGGCAAACGTGTCCAAGTACTTTGCAAACACCCTGTTCATCAAATCCATGAATATCGCTGGAGCATTGGTAACACCGAACGGCATCACAAGGAACTCATAACGTCCGTATCGGGTCCTGAAAGCCGTCTTGCATACATCCTCGGCTGCTACTCTGATATGATGATATCCAGAACGGAGATCCAACTTCGAAAATACCTTGGCCCCACTTAGCTGATCGAAAAGGTCGTCGATGCGCAGAATTGGGTACTTGTTCTTTATTGTGACTTTGTTCAGCTCCCGATAATCTATACACATCCGCAGCGATCCATCCTTCTTCTTCACTAACAGAACTAGTGTACCCCACGGTGAAACGCTCGGCCGGATAAATCCCTTCTACAGGAGCTCTTCAATTTGCTTCTTCAATTCTGCCAACTCAGCCGGTGCCATTCTGTACGGGGTCTTGGAAACTGGTGTTGTACCTGGAGTCAAATCAATCGAGAACTCCAAGACGCGTGGAGGTGGTAGACCTGGTAAATCTTCAGGAAATACGTCCAGAAAGTCCCGAACAATCTCTGGGGCTGCGCTCTCATCAATCTCCATAGCTGTCAGCTCTTTTGGCTTGGCTCTATACTTGGCTGGCTCCAAAGATTCGCTTCCGCCTTCGAAAATAAACTCCAGGTGGTTGGGAATGCGGAAGATCACGTTCCTTGTTCGGCAATCAATAACTTCATGGAAGGTACTCATCCAATCCATCCCGAGAATTGCGTTATAACTGCCTGTCCCGATCAAAAGAAAATTCGCATAGAATTCCCTGCCACACACTACAGCCGGACATGATCTATATTCTCGACTAGATATTATAATGCCATTACCCGTATGTATCTCCCAGCCCTTGGTTAGTAGTTCATGTTGTATGGAGTGTGTATCAATGAAATGCTCAGATATGAAACAGTGCGATGCTCCAGAATCAAATAGTACTCTAGCTGGCATGGAATGCACGAGTAGAATACCTGTGACAACTTCTCCTGAAGCCTCTGCCTGCTTGGCGGTCAAGGTGAAAGCCCGTCCCTGACCGCGACCTGTATAGGGTTGCCTCTGCTCCTGTGGTCTCTGCTGCTGCGGTCCAGAACCTCCCTGTATCTCTGCTCGCTCGGGGCAACCGCTAATCCTGCACCGACTGGATCCGCAAATTAAGCACTGTCTCTTGGCGTGGCAACAGTCCTTCTGGGTATGCCCATCTCTATTGCAGTAGCCGCAAACTACGTTCTGTCTCTGGGGGCGATGCTGGGGCACGAATGGACGCCTCATCTGAGTTGTTCCTGGCCTATGAACCGGTATCGCTCCTCAAGAAGGTGCATGGGTGCGTGCTGGAATGACTGGGGGCTTCCTGAACTTGTTGTTCAATTTCTCCTGAATTCTCACCGCGTTGAGTACCTGTGCAAAAGTCTGCAACTCCAGTGACGCGATCAACTGCTGCAGCTCGAAATCAAGTCCCTGCAAGAAGCGTCTGGCCCTGGTGGCCTCTGAAGCGACCATGTATGGAGCAAATCGGCTTAGACGGTTGAACTCTGCCGCATATACGTCCACGGGGCAGCCATTCTGCTTCAGTAAGATGAATCTTTCTTCCATCTCGGCCTTGGCGGTGGAAGGGAAATAATGGTCCAGGAAGCACTCCTTGAATTTGCTCCATTCGATTGGCCTCTCTAGCCCGCTTTCTTCAACTGTCCACCAAGTATGGGCTTCATCTTCCAACCGGATCTTTATCACATTCACCCTATCTTCATCTGGTACCCTGACGGCCGTCAGTAAGTTCTCCATGTTCACTAGCCATTGCTCGGCCTCTAGTGGTTCGGCTAGCCCTGTAAATGCAGCTGGATGCAACCTCCAGAAATCTGACACGGTGCCAACCCTGGCAGAGTAAGCTGGTGGAGTAGTGCCCTCGGGGGCGGTAATGAATGCGGAGGGTCCTCCTGCAGCGGTAATAGCCCTGAGTCTCTTGGCGAGTAAGTCCGTCTTCCTCTCCTGAGCTTCTGCAAGAGAGGTCAGTGCACTAAGTATCCTCTCCGTGCGGTCCTGAGAACTTGAGTCCGAGGAGTGTTCGTTCGGGGACGTCATATCGCTGGAAGATTCAAAAGGATATGATTAGATACAAGGATGAAAATCAGGAATAGTGAAACGAAAATAATGTAATACAGTGTAGTTAATGTTATCCCTTGTTACTAAACACGGCTTTGATACCAACAAAACCATGTCATGCCCCGCTTCCCAAAATACGGAAAACGAGGGATGACTAGGCCAGCCATACTCCTACGATCAAGGAATAATCCCGCCGTAGTCACACTTCGGCTTCTAGCATTACATGGTAATCAGTAAACAAAGCACAGAAGTAAAGGAAATACATCACTAAACTATTACATCAAAGTTCATTGTTCACAATTTACAAATAAACCAGAAAAGAACTACTAACCAAGTTCGAGTACAAAATCTCCTTTGGGAAAGCAGAAAAGAAGAAAGAGCTACTCCAGACTAGATCTCCGCTAGCTCGAAAGGTAAATCCGATTCCTGTGCTGGTTCTTCCTCGAGGTCTGAGCATGCATACTCAGGTCGTCAGAGCGACGTAATAGCAATATTATAATAATGACATGAAACGGGCAAATAAGGTAATAACAGTGAAAGTAAAATGCGGATAATCACTATGTCACTAAATGATGCAAAGTATGATCTGTGTCCCTATCGGTCTCTAAGTCATGTTTGAAATCGAATAGTGGAAAGGAGGATCATGTTTAACGGGAGTCTCGTACATACCCGAGACAACGGCCCACACGCCCGGGACATAACCCTGGCAGCCGGATCGCTAGATCCTACCTAATATATATAAGAATCACTGTTCGAATGATCATCCTCTAAAACACGGTCCCGCTAAATACGATGCTCTTTCCACTTCAATTTCCCCTTTTTCCCCAGATTTACACTATTGATGATTATGATTTAGTCGTGTACAAGTATACACCAATAACACGGTTTTGTCACTGTTCACTGTATTAATCACTGTCACGAATCATTCACTTTTCCATTGGCGTACTTGACACTCCTAAATCAATACCATTCACGTACGATAATGCAATGTCTACTGAATAATAACGCGCACTATCACTATGTATATGGCAGTTGGGTAAGGTATGTACATTTATGCAGTTAACAAGTCATGTGTAATATGAACTGTTATGCACGTCATAAGCTTACAAAAATTGCAGTAATTCATATGTTCAGAATTCAGTGAAATGATACAAATACGGTAATAAGTATACTCTGTCGGAAGTTCATAAAAATTGGTTTCAATACAATCGGATTTCTGGTATTCAAGTTACAGCCGTTTCAATTTAAGTGCTCGCTGCAGGAAATTCAGTTTCTGAACTGAACGTCCGTTTTGTGGCACAATTTTCACCCAGTTGGGGTCAGAATTTAGCGACGCTACAGTTGAATGAAATTTATATTTTTCAATAGGGTTTCCAACGCACTAGACATATTCTCAATCTCATCTCTACATCAGAAGTTATGCACTGTTCAACACTATGGTATCAGTTCTGTTTCTGTTTGGGACTGCTATACGCCCTGTTCTTTTAAATTGCAGATTAAATAGTAAACGATGATAAAAGGGTGTGAAATCACTTGAGTTATTTAGATAACAGATTCATCTTCAATAAAGTGTAGGGTTCCGCAACATACAAATTCAGGCAACAAGGTAGTGAGCATTACGAGATAGAAACCAACAGCCAGAGCTGCTCTGGACTGCAGTCCAGAGCCGCTCTCCGAACCAATTCTCGTCATAATTTCAGTACAGAAACAATTAAGAACCTGTATAGGGTTACAGGTCGTCGAGTCATCTTCGATTTGAGCCCTCGAACGCATCATTTAAATATATACACAATTAATTGTGATTTAAATAAATTTCAGGTGCAGGAATTTCCCAGTTTTTACGGGTGTAATTGGGGGTGCTCGTTTAAGCCAATAACAATCATATTTTTCAGTCAAATTCCTACACAATGTTCATTATCACATGGGCCAGATTATACGATCAATTTCTGTCAGTTTAAAGAAAGGTTTATGTTCGAGTTTTGCATCGAACACATACACTATTTCATGTCGCACTAAATGTTCATGTGGAATTTAACAGTATTTCAAGTTCTATTAAAACAATTAGCATGAAGCAAGTAGATAACTTGCCTGGAGACGCTTTGGCGACGCACGGCAGCGGCAACGGCACGAACGCGCGACGAACGACACGGTTTGGATTCGCGGCCTCGGCTCGCGTTCGGGTTCGTCGTCGGAGATGTCTCGCGATCGCTGGAGGCGGAGTGTCGTGCTGGGAAGTTCCTGTGAGTGCGCTGGGGTCGACAGTGGTCGGCGGTGGTCGCTCCGGCGATGGTCACAGCGAGGGTGGTGTGTAGGGTTTGGAGCTTGGTGGCGAGGAGTTTGGCGTGGGTTTTGAAGGAGTTAAGAATTTTTAAGGTTTTAATTTAAATTAAAATTTTCTTTTGGGCTTGATTTTAAGGGTTTAGAAGAAACAATTAGTAACACTTGAGCAACCAAAATACCTTCACGATTACGAGGAAAAATAGGGAAGCAATCGGGAGACTAGGAAAAATATAGAAATTTTTTTATAGATGGGAACGGGGATTTACATTTTAAGTTTACCATTTACCCGAAAACAACAGGTAAGACCGTAAAAGCATTCAATTTCTTCATAGCTAGAAAAGGATGTTGAAAATGCTCCTGATTTCATGATCGATTTTGAAAAAGGTGCAGTGGAATCCTAAACCTTAATTTCAATTTGTGGAAAAATTGTGTATTTCCAAATAAGAAGAGAGGTTGACATATTTTAAAGAAAAACCTAATGTTATGCCGTTAACAGTTGATGGAAATTGTAAAAAGGGTAAAATGATATATCTTATTAATTTTGGGACGGTAAAAAGTAAATACCAAGATTTTTTGGATAGAAAATAATTTGCTATGTTTAGAAGGGTTACAAGTAAAAATCCATTATGGAAATATATTTCGATTATAATTTAATCATTCAAGAAAAATCATTGGCTTCTAATAATAAATTATTGTTTTTAATTGTATATATGTCATATATATGAGATTATCTTGTTGTTTCAGAAACATAGCACATGACATATGCATTATTCAGAGTACAATTATTTGAAGAGAAGCTCAATCTCTACTATTATAACCATAGAACTTGGGGCGTCAATTTTCAAATCCAATTGGATTGACAAACACTCGTTGAGTGACATCTGTGTGATTCTTATAATTAAAAAGAAATCATGAAAGAGAGAGAGAAATACAAAAATTGCACAAAATATTTAAAACTGATTTAATATAATAACTATTTATCCTGTTAAAACTACTTTTAGATGAGAATTCAAAACTAACTTCAGATGATGGGTTAAAAGTTAAAACTATCATTGAACAAATAATTTCTGTTTAAAGACATTTTCAAAAGGATAGATGATGAATTAGATCGCAATTCTAATTTTTATTTTTTTTAAGACTACTTTTATTTGATTAATCAAGATAACATAATAAGGCGGTGAACACATCTATTCTCAAAAATTGATATATATCTACATTGATCCAGATATGCTTTACTTAATTTTCTTCTCTATAATACAGATTATATATAAACGTGCATGCCACGTGCAATGCACTAATCACATTTCTATTGTAAGCATCATGGTTGCGGTCGTGCGACCAAGCCTTGGGACGGGACCCGTCCCAACTTAAAACAAGGGTCCCGTACTCTTGCAATACACTATTTGCCGCATTCATGCGGCTACAGCAACCGGAGCACAATTTAAACCATACTTTATTGGCATGAATACGCATGTTTCTAATTAATTATTATATAAATCTGTAAATTTAATGGAAGGACATACATATCGTATAATACGGTACATAGAAATAATTATTATTATTATTATTTTTCTTTCTTGCAGCAGCTCGTAAGCTTTGGGGGAGGGGGTTAGGCCTCTAGATCCATGGGTTCATCATATAATTGGTTGAAAATCCTACTTGCCATTGCAAGTGGTTGCAAGTGGAGGATTCAAATCGAAGAACTCCTATCAAGTGGGGGAAGTGTCGTTTCCGCTCGATCAAAGACGCTTTGGCAATAACTATAATTAAATGGACGATAATGTTACTCATGAAGGATTGTTAAATGAGCTTGGAGGGTTTTATTTCCTGTTGTAGTAAGTTTGAGGAAGTTATTCGTAACTCTTAAGGTTAACGAAGGAGGTTATCAATTTGCCATTAAAGTAAGAAGATTTTGGCTAATTTTTTTTCTAATTAATCAACAGCATTGAATCAATAAGGTGCTCTGTAATGGGTATAAATTGTAAGAGTAAAGAAGGTTAGATTATCTCAAAGTTTAAGAAGATCAAAGATAATGGAAGTCTTAAATTATTCAATAAGTCTTGCTATTCTTGTATTGTTGCTTCCATCTATGTTCTTTCAGGGGCTTGTGGAGGCAAGAATCGCAATGACATACGATGAAATGGCCTTAGCATCCGTCAACGACATCGATAATAACATGGAAAGCGATCTGATTTCACAAAAGAGTTATTCATGGCCAGGAGCTGCATGTTGTGCTTGTCACCCTTTTTATTGCTTTAAACATACGCCGATGGAATGTTTGGGTGTGTATCCCAACATTACAAATTAACTTTTAGATCATGGTTGGGTATTTATATATTAATGTCCAATGGATTACAATAGATGCATATTGTAAACTTAAATTTTAAATATTTGAAATTTATAATAAATCATATATTCCCAACAATTTGTTTTAACCAGGTATAATGTCCTATCATAATCTACCAGTATTCACAATATTTTGAGCTAAATTATCTTTACACCTTAAATCTTTTCGGCGATCTAAAACTAGTATAAATAATAAGATCTTTAAATTTATGCAATGTCAAATTTGAAATACAAAAAGATTGGTGATCATATTAAGTACTTTAGTTGGCTAGTAAACTGTAAAGGTCAAGGGGTTTTGTGTAACTTTCATGGATTTTATTGATAACTTTTTTTTTACTTTAAAAAAGCGAGAGAAAGGTATAGACAGAGAGAGAGAGAGAAGGGTGAAATCGTTGAGAGCTTGAGGAAATTTTCTCATTTTTTAAATTTTCAATTAGGAGGAAAGAAGAAAAAGACACATGGACCCTTTTGGTACTCGTTATAATGGCAGAGACAATGATAAATACGTTTTGTCTTTTCAACGGTCAGAATTTATTTTTCCATAAAAGAAATTGGTGTACAGTATGATGCTTGATGGTTTAGGCAAAAGACTCGTCATATATCTAAGAAATTAAATTTAATTAACATTGATCAGTTTAGCCGTATTATTAAGTTACATTATTGACTATAAGTAACTAGAAACATCACGGTGTTTCAAAAGTGACAAAGTTTTGGAGATATATATGAAATCATTATATTTAGAAGAAAACTAAATTTCTGAGATGAAATATATACAAATTGCCTTTATGTATAATCTAAATCTTCTTATACTCTCTTAATGGAAAGTTCACTATTGATGGCGAAGTTCAGTAACATCAAAAAATTTGCATATAAAAAGCTAGTTTTTCAACAATCGATGGATGTTCGTATTGCATAAGCCATCCTCTTCATTAATTTTTCGACTATTTAGATTCGATTGGAATTCAAAATAATTCCGAATTCCTATCTCATATTCACACATCATTTCATAATATGATTGGTTTCATATAAAATGTTGGGTATTTCAATTCATTCGTCCACTAAATTAATATTTTCTTTAGTATTGAAAATGAGGTGCTAATGTTTAAATCTACAATTGCAAAGTCCATAATCCATTTCTACTGCATTTTAACTTCAAATTTAACAGCACAGGGTATTGTTAGCGCACATTAGATCTCATTAAAAAAAACAAAAAATTACTTTCCTAAGCATTCAGAATGGGATGAATTACATCCAACGGTGTGTGAGTGCACGCAATTATTCGCTAAAAAACCGTGATGTCATTCAGACATATACCATTTACCGTATGAAATGCAAATAAATATCATCAACTTAGCGGTTTCATGGAAAATGTTGTGTTGATATTTGTTTTGCCAATTGGTGAAAGATATTGATGAAGAATTGAAAACTTGAGAAGTAATCTAAGATTATATAACCACCAAGTAATTACAAATAATAAATGAGGGTGTATGTTTGAAACCACCACACCATTTATTTGTGTAACTCTTCCTCGCAACTAAGCCATGAAACCACTACACCATTAATTTATTTGTGTGATCATCAAAATTTAGCATTATCACTGACATGTGCATGGCTTGGTTTTGGGGAGATATTTTCATGATTAATTTGCTAAAATCCAATTTGCTTTGTCAAGTCGGTAGGTTGAGTAGGGCAACCTCTTGCTTGTGGGCTTGTTCTACCTACATATACCAGTCAACATTTTTATCAACCACAAACTTTTTAAGTACAGAAAAAATGGGTTTGTTTATAGTCTATACAGAGAATAAGTGTATAAGTACCCCTTGAGTTTATGTACTTGTTAAACAAATCACAGTATATACCAATAATTTTGACAATTAGTGCATGCCTGAACGCAACCGTATATTGCAATGAACATCCGTTTATACAAATTCTCTTCCCTATTTATAAATTTATCCACAAAAATCACTTCCGTGGTGTATCTATTGGATTTTTGTAGCGGCAGTCCAATAAAACACGGTAGATAGGATCACGGTCTGAGAGCTTGAAAAGTTGAAAAGCAACATAGGTGCATGTCGCAATGCTGCAGTGTAAAAGAGTGAAGTCTTAGTATCTTAATGGTCAGCAGAAAAACATTTATAAGATGAGAAAAATATGTATTACTAAGGTCCTTGCATCCAGTGTGAAGCAGCAAAAACTAGACATGATTTCTACATAACTCGAAATAGAAACTCAACGGCCTCCAATACTTTTGTGTTTACCCTCTTTAGGACCTCTAACAATCGCATCGTTAAGAAAAGGTAGTGTCTAAACAACACAAAGTTTAAAGTTTAAAAGTTTGATCAAAAGATCCTGGGGTTTGAGACTTCCGATAAGCGCAAACATTTACCGTTAATTTTACCCTATTGTCTTAAAAAATATCTCGACAGTATACCTTGTTAGGACGTTCTAAATCATATCATTTATAGAAAAGATCACATTCCAGATACATATACTTGCAAAGGAGAGACAATCTAAAAGAATCATCGACAAATATTTCATTTCATTGATCTGCATACAATTTTGATATATCTTACCCATTTACATATCAAAAGCTTATATAAAGAAATTTACAAAGATACAAGTATATTTTGAAAGAGGAAGGGTATTTTACATCAAAGTTAGTATTATTTTTGAAGACCAAGTGGGTATCTCTATTTGTGGGTCCCATTCTTAGTCAAATTAGAGCAAAAGCGGGGTCTTTTGCATAGGACCCGCCATACATGATACTTGGCATATGTGTAAATAACTCCATGTTAGATTCAATACACGTTTAAGGAAGTTGCGGATATCTCAACTTCAAATGCGGGTATATCTTAACGAAGATACCAATACAAAGATACCCGCCCAAAGCGGGTAACTTTTAAGATCCCCGACTCTACTTGTGGATATCTTTAATAATATCCAATTTGCGGGAATCTTTTAAGATACCGCCTTGTATATTCTATAGGGGTAATATTTGGTCTTTTATGTCAAGAACTCGATGCAGGACTTCTTTTAAGATATCTGCATCATCTCTTATCTCTTGAGAGAGATTTGTCAAATGTAAGCAAACGCTTATTTGAAATTTGGGTAGAGTTTCCCCTTATGTTTTTAAGTTTTGAAGAACATGAACTTGTTGTCCATATTCTCATATAAGAAGCACATAGGTTTTCTTTTATATTCCAAAAAAAAGAATATAGAATTCCTTCTATATTCTAAAAGAGTATTTTTATGACCATTTTTTTGTCAAAAAACATTATATTACTCGTATTCTTAAGTCTCTCGGGGAATTTCTTGATTATAGGAACCGATGAGAATTCCTTTAAATATTCAACCCTATGTATTTCTTGTTAAAGTTCACAAGAAAAGTACATTTTATCAAAGAACATGGATTTAACCATGTTCTTAAATCTATTAAGGGGATTCTTGATTATAGAAAGATGGAGATCTTTTCAAACACTCGACTCTAAGTACCCCTGTCAAAAATGAGAAGAGAGGAAGAATCGGTCTTTGAAAAGAGATAGTTTTCTTCGAGTTCCCACCTTCTCTTCCTCCTCCTCCTTCTTGTTAGCCGGGAACACCAAATCTTGAATCTGTTAAAAGTCTTGAGAATTCTCTTCTGTCGTGTCTTCCTTTTTTTAAAAGAGGTATATACACCCTCTTTGGTAAAATAGGTAGTTAACAAACCACCACCTACGTTTATAGGAGCAGTGGGAATGAAAACATCCAATTCAAACACTCAACAACCGCTTGTGCGGGCATCTTTTGAGGATGCCCACAACCGCCTCTTAAATTGGGCAGATATCTCCTTTAGCTTAATCAAAGGAGATATCTGCAATCGAAGGACCCCGTATATGGATATACCCGCAATTGCCATTCAAGGTATTTATATGATATCAAATAGGGAATCGATATTTTTGGAATTCAACAAATGCCCCTCAACAATGAGTGTGCATATATATTTATGCACATCTCATTGTTGTACCATAGTGAGTAAAATACTTTCAGTAGATAAGGTCCCCGTAGTAAAATGAGATACCCGCTTAAGCGGATATCTAGCCAGACGAGTATCTTAATGGGCTGCGACCCAAGATTCCACTAGAATAGGGATATGGGTTGACTTGGTGGCTATCCAACGGCTTTGCGGTCACCCCTTCGTCTTCCTTTTGTATTTAAAGGGAATTGTAGGGTTTTTTAAAAGAACACATTTAATTTTTTCTTTCTTCTTTAGTTCACAACCGAGCATAAGGAAGGAGCCCCAGATCAAAACCCTAACCCCTTTCTTCCTGTTCTCTTTACAGATTTGCTTAGGTGGGTTGATTTCGCTCATCATGGGGGAGTATTCCGCGGCCATTGTTGTAATACCCCAAGTATTATCCGGTATACATAAGCATGGGGACCCACTATAAAACAATGGGGAATCTTCGGAATACATTTCGAAAGAGAACGGATCTGTACTATAAATGGAATGATACTACTCTTCAATACAGATGCGCCTTTTAAGTGGACTGGCACTACCGAAGTTTGAGAACTCCGTAGTTAAGCGTGCTCGGGCCAGGGAAGTCCTGGGATGGGTGACCTTCTGGGAAGTGGCCCCTGATCGGGTCCAGTTCGTCCCGAAGGACAAAACCGTACGGTTTCGGCCAGAGCGGACAATACTCTTTGTATTGGAGGTGGGTCGTGACAGAATGGTATCAGAGATGGTTCCTCAATAGTAGTTCTGTGGTTCGAGAACGAACCATTGTTCTAAGTGGGGGAGAATGTAATACCCCAGGTATTATCCGGTATACCCATATTGGGGAATCTTCGGAATACATTCCGAAAGAGGACAGATCTGTAATATAAATGGAATGATACCACTCTTCAATACAGAGGCGCCTTTTAAGTGAACTGGCACTACAGAAGTTTGAGAACTCCGTAGTTAAGCGCGTTCAGGCCAGGGAAGTCCTGGGATGGGTGATCTTCTGGGAAGTGGCCCCTGGTCGGGTCCAGTTCGCCCCGAAGGACAAAACCGTGCGGTTTCGGCCAGAGCGAACAATACTCTCTGTATTGGGGGTGGGTCGTGACAATTGTGCTTGTGATCCATTAATGGAGATCAAGTGGAGGAGGATGGGCCCGCTCGGGTTCATCTGGCTTAATTAGAAGTAGCTCTCGCTGCTTCCTTCAGGAATTAGGGGTTTTGCCTATAGTTCTGTCTAAGAATTGGGGTTTTCCCGAAATTCTTAAATTTAATAAAATTGGCAAACACAAAGGAGGTGCTGCCCAATTTTTCATTAGAAAAAACATATAGGAATTATAGAAAAATTTTGACAAGGGTCAACATCCAAGAACAAATGAATAATTGGTTCAAATTTGACGTTTGCAGATCATGCGGGGATCTTTTAGATCATTCGGGTATCTTCAATCCACGGCAGGGTTTTTTAGCAGTCCGGTATCTCAATTTTAATGATGCCCGCTGCGGGATCCTTTAATAGTCGGGTATCTCGGGTTCCTTTAATAGTCGGGTATCTCAAATTTAAAGATACCTGTTGCGGATTTCTTTTAGTGGTCGGGAATCTTTATTTTAGAAATACCCGCTTTTACTCAGAAAAAAATGACCGAGTCAGGGAATCTTTCGTTTGATATAAACCCTCAGCTCATACTTGGTCATTTCTTTGGTGTTCTAGACTTGTTTATCAAACCTTGCACCCCACTTCACAACATAAAGGTCCTTTAATTCTTATATACATATCATCACTCATTTGTTCATGCATGCATATGTTTACATGTATGCATAAGTAGTATTCTTCTTTTAACACGTATCTTTATCTTCATAGATACAATGTCGACTCCCGATGTGAACATTCTCGTTGTTGAGGAGGGTCAGCCAATTGCTCAGGGGGTCATGCAAGGAAATGAGACTCCAATCGGCGATTCCCAGACTACCAACACTGGGAGTACCGAAGTTTCTTCACTACCAAGTCCCACTCCGAAAACCGCATCTATTCAGCAAACATGAGTTGGACATTCAAAAGCCCATATAGAAGAGGAACATGTGGATTATAAGGGTTTGGATGCCAATAAAGCCAAATCCATTTTTTCTGATTGGTCCTATGTGGCCTATGTGGAAGGAGTAGAGTCCACATTACAGTCGGATACAGCTAAAGCGTCTCGACCCAATCCTAAAGTCTTTGTACCATTGGAACCGCTATCGGGACTGATGCACCAGTAATACCAGAAGTTGGAGAAACTGTTGAAAATCCTATTGAAGATGTTCCGCTCACTGAAGAGACAGGGTTGAACTATAAGCTATGCCATCAGATGAGCCAGGGCCTTCTGGATCAACTCCATTTGTGATGCCGAAACGTCCTTATTTATGGATAAGGACAGCGACCGTTCCTCTTCATGAACCAAACGAGCCTTTATTGAAACGATTTTGTCGTGAGAGAGAACCTAAAGATTTGGTGAGCAGGGTTATCCTCCATGATCATTTTTTGACCGGACGAAAAACTTGGGGGGAGACTTTTGAATGCCACCTACCCCTCTTTTTATTTGAAGTTCCGATCAGCGAAAAACGACGTTTTGTTCATGATGAGGATAATTTATGTCCCATCGTCAAGGATCAAGAGACCCGGTTTAATGACAAGTGGAGTATATTATTATCTAATGATCATCCATCTTCATTCTCTGTCATTAGCCCATATGCTCAACAGTCGTTGCAGAAATATCCAATGGTTTTTGGCGCCTCGTTGACGAGCGAGGCGCAAGCGACATGGTCTTCGCAATTCAAATTTGCGGGCAACCTCATTTACCAGGATATTTGGAGTGGGCAAAATATTCCTTAGGTCACGAGCACGAGTAGTTGAAGTCTGCAGGCAGCCATAAATGCTATTTATTGCTCTTTCTTCCATTATCCTCCGTCAGTAGACTATTTGAAGGCTTTCTTGGGGAATTTTTAAATCCATACTAATGCTATTTCAACAATGGGTGAATTTGGTATTACTCTTATGCATATTCGAGACTGTTTCATATTACCCATCACGGGGGAAATTATGATGAGTGTAATCCTCCGGAAGAATTGTTATTCGGGCGGAATGACAGATATCGACGTTACGTCCATCCGTCATGTGTGGATTTGTATAATGCTTATCATACCCTTTCCAGTGCTGAAACACAGCCGACATCTAAAGCAATTTGTTTCGATCAGTGGATCACATACTTATTTCTTGAATCTGGATGATTTCAAGAGATATGATGATTTCTTAAATATAAAGAATCCTTTTCCTAAAGATGATTCTACGGCTTCTTCACCACAGCCAAAACGCCGCAAGCTGAGAGGGAAGGCTAAGAGTTCTTAAATAACTCCTCCAACGGATTCTGAAGAAGTTGAAGAAGAAACGTGTGGTTCGCGGTTTCAAGATAATTACAATATACAAGCGTCAGGTTTCTTCGAGTCACAATTCAGGCGCATTTATAAGCAAGAAGGCATTACCCGGGATACCCTCTTGAGCGGCTTTATAGTATTATGGATTTGTCATTTCGCGGTTCCCTCCCATCCGGAAATGATGATACGGCAAAGGTATTTTGGATGGCTTCAAGTATAGCGCAGGGAGATAGGCATGCCATAGGGCTACATGTATATGCTCACATTCATCGGAGTATATGCACATTCTTGGAAGCTATTCCTCTTGGATCAAGAGCTGTTGTTGCTTCTATGCAGTATATATACGCTTTCCTAGGAACTCAAATTCAAGGAATGTATACGCCAACTGGTCCTGATCACTTCTGAGGCTATCCGTGGCCTTCAATGCTCACGATCGATTCTGCGACGCCATATACAGGTCCCGATGTTCGTAATAGGGCTAGGTTTGAGTTCCGAAATCCTGATTTCTCTTTAATTTTTCAGCAAAGGTATATCGGACAGGATTTTAGGAAGGAATATGAGTGTCATGCTACCGAGGATTATTTCTCAACAGTTGCAGCCAAGGACCCTATTATGGTTGCCTGATTTAGAGAATATTTGGTCTCTTTACGGTGTCGTATTATTCCTTATCGCCGCAAAAATACTTTGAGTATTGAGTCATATTGCCCAAATTGCCTTGGTCGACGGTTAGGTTTGGATCAGTATATCCCCAGGGAGCTAGAATTACCTACCTGGCGTATTTCTTTAAGATTTTTCGAACAATGTTGGTTTGAACTTAGGGATTGCAACAATGGTTTAGTATTTGTCGTTCCTCCATTTTCTCGAGTGGGTAGGCCATCTCAAGGTTATTTACGTCCTTTCCTTAGGAATTAATGGGTAATTTTAAAGTAGTCCCAATTATATATCCGCAAGAACACGGTAGCGTTGTAGTATGTGTGCAATGTGATGCAAAAAAATATATTGATATCATATATCCAACTTATATATACATGGTGTATGCATGATATTAATAGGAGGGCACTTGTTGGAGTCAAAAATATTGACTCTCAACACTACTCAAATCGGATACATATGCATCTGTACATAGGCTGAATTCAAATGCCTATAGACTCATGAACACTTAATTAATAGGGACAAATGGGGATTCATTTCAAAGCTCAATCAGTCTAGTTTCCAAAAAATCAAACGGTGTGTCGTTTCGACTTCCCTGAAAGAAGTTATGGCGAAATTATTGAACCCTGCGTGTGCAGTTTTCAGCTATCGGGAGCCTCCTTTTGGGCTGTCAGGAGCCCTGCTTTAGGTGTCGGGGCCCCTTTAGGCAGTTTGGCCTAGTTTTAAGGTGGGAATGGGGGTTATCCCCCCACTCACTCTGAAAATATTGAGAGTAACTTTATAACTACTCTCTTTCTCTCTCCTTAGAGAAGTATATATAATTCTAAAATCAATAGAAAAGAGAAGGGAGGGTTCTTTTCATTTTTTCGGAACAGGGTTTTTGAGAAAACCTGCAAGTGTTATCATCTCTTAGATACAAGAAGGATGAAAATAGAGGAATGGAATTTCCATTGCTCTCTCCTCTCTCTCTTTCTTTCTTCTCCCCGGATCAAGAATCAAATAGAAACTTTTATAAGTTTTATCTCCAATGGAGAAACTTCATAACCATAGCCATGGATTCCCCACTTCTTCAATAAAGAAGAAGATGAGGACTTTAGAATATGAATCTACATGTTCTTCATAAGTTAGACAAAACTTAAAACATGGGTCATCCCATGTTCTGCATAAAAAAATGAAATAGGCCTTCTTATTTTCATTTCATATCTGAAATACGATAATATCCTATTTCTCTAAAAATTGAGAAAAGGGCTAAAATCCCCTTGGCCCTTTAATAAAATACATATGAATAGGCAAATCCCATTCATCTCTTTACGATATGAAAATCATATCTTCGTATGGAATCAAGTGTTAAAAACACCGTGTTCCTCTGTAATAAAATACATATATGAATAGGCAAATCATCTCTTTAAGATTTGAAAGCATATTTTCATATTGGAATCGAGTGTTAAAACCATTGTATTCCTTATCATGAACATAATTCAAGGCTATGTTCTATCTATTGAACACAATATGTGTTCATGTTGCACAAAATTATTGAAAATGATAAAAAAAAAAATACCATTTTCATCTTGTGCAGAAACTTCAATCCAAAAAGATTTCATCATGAGAAAATTATCTAATGGGGAACTCTTCATTTCTGGCCAAAACCTGCCATCGGGAAGCCTAATATAGGCTACCCACTTGTGTCGGGACCCTCCTCCCGACATCGGGAGCCCCTGAAAGTGGGTCTCCCGCAAGTGAAACGTCTCTGTTTCGTAATAAACTTGGGGGCCATACATAGAGTGGTTTTATCAATTTTGCCATGATGTGGCCCTACATAGGGGTGCCTATACATATATGTCAAAAAACTTGACATTAAAGTACCTCCAAGTACAGACATTAGAAGCTCTTAAATTAGAGTTTTCTTATAATTTTGTACTTTTTGTAATATTGATGTAATTTATATTCCAATTGTACACACAATATAAATGAAATACAATGTAATTTCTTTATCATTCTATGTCTGCGAGTATTTTATATTTTTAAATGCGATCTCTGTTGTATGATTTGAGCAACCTAACAAGGAAACCCGTCTGGGTCATCCTTTAGACACTAAGGTGTAATTAACCATAGGTGTTTGCGCTTATGGGAAGTTTCGAATGCAGAACCTTCTGGTCAAATTTTAAACCCAAAAAACTTATTTTGTTTAAACTCTATCTATTTTAAACGTTCACTCGTTAGAGGTCTTAACGAGGGTAAACAAAAATAGCGACTCCGCTGAGGACTTTGACTTCACCCTAGGTGGTTCTGAATCACATCACTCGGTGCGTTGTCCCAGAATCTCTGATTGACGAAAACCAGAAAGATCATATGTACTTGCAATAATGAGAATCCGCTAAATTTTACACCGGTCCATAAGGGCTATATACTGATGAGGTCCGCCAAGTTTAATAAACGACGGAGTAAGGCCTTATTTCCTTTTACACCACACTATTGTGATATTATGAAATCTTTTAAGTCAAAAATCATTCTTAAAGCAGGAATGTGTGACGTACTTTGTCAAGATTTCTAATGTCACGATGATTTCCTTTCAGGATTACTCAAACCATCAATAATGGCATTCAATGGAAACAACAATAACGCCTCGACTGTCGATCCCGCTGCTACTGCAAAAATAGCGAGATCCATATTCTCGATCATCGAGGCTAATCCACAATTCATCCTGCCAGCAACTGGGCTTGCGGGATATGATCCTCAGGAGTGCCCCTTCAGCACCATCAACGACTTTCTGAAAGTATGCAGAAGCTAACACATATAGTCCTAACGGGGATGAATAGGACTATGCTAACTATATGCTCAAATTAAAAATTTATGTTGCACTTGCTAATAGAGAAAACAATTACTAGGCTTAATAAATGATATACCAATACAATAAGAGGTTAAGCAAACTACAATTGTGAAACAATGAATAGCAAGCAGACAACAATATCAAGTTATGAGCATATAAAGTAAGTAGGGAACAAGCATGCAATTTCTAATCTATAGATACTTGCAAGCAATTAGATACAAATATAAATGGCAAGTAATAAAAGAGAGATAAAGAAATTGCAAACACAAACACGAGTCGAGTTTAGAGTGGTTCGGAAGATCCCCTAGTCCCTTTTCTTTAGACGTACGAGCCCGTTCCACTAAAACACATCTCCACCGAGACTCACGTTGCGCACCTGCAACCAAACATGTCACTCAACACACGAATGACTCTTCTCGATTATAAGCTCTCTTCTTTTACAAAGGCACCGATAACGTGTCGGTCCTCACACAGAAAAGAAAACATTTCTCTCACTCTTCTTTTTTACAAAGGCACCTTTTCACTCGAGGATCCTCACACAAAAACAAAAAGATGGTTTACAATGAAGCACAATACTCTCAAAGGAGTTTCTCTCAAAGCACTCTCTTTAATACTCTTACAAAATATGGATGATCAATTTAAGCTCTTGAATTTTTTTTGTGTGAGTGAATTTTAATAGCAAATTGAATTTTTTTTAAACTCTGATAAAAGATGAGATTTTTGGCTCAACATCACTTGGATATTGGCAATTGAAAAACTCAAGTAATTGAGTAAGTGATACCAAAAAAATCCAACCCAAAACCCTTTTATAGCCTCAAGAAAAACATCTCACAATCAAGTGGGGACAAGCAATTTTAAACACGAGGCAGACGTCTGAAGGCAATATCGGCAGACGTCTAGCCTCGAAAAAATAAATCCCCAATGGCTATAAACGACTATATTTTACAAAATAAATCTTAGCTGCAGACATCTGAAGTTCAAATAGTTCAAATAGGTCGACGTCTGAATAAGGAAAATTTTGGCAAGAATAAAGTTTCATACCTCTGGTATAGGGTCTCAAAATAACAGAGCACAAGACCGAAATAAGCAAACGTCTGAAGTACATATAGCAAACGTCTGAAGTTGAAAAATGTCATTTTGAAAACCTTCTTCAGACGTCTGGTCCATTGACATTTAGACGTCTGTCTCATCTCAATTTTGAAAACATATATGATATATCAGATATCAACCGTGCACAGACGTCTGAACTTCAACAAGGCAGATGTCGGGCAAAGCACAAAAAGCAAAAGTTTGGGTTTTACAAAATCCGAAAATTGTAGAACTTTTGTACTATCGTTTATGAGTGTTCAAGAGCTATAATTGATAATAACCAAATTCAATAGAGTACTTACATAGAATCCAATATCGATGTCGTATTTCTTCGAAATCTTGAACCTTCAACATTTCAACACGAGCTCTTGAAAGTTTGACGTTTCGCTTGAACTTCAATTGATTTTCAGTTAGTTTCGACACTTAACACTTCAAACTCGAATACATAATTCCACTCACTTGCGTCTTGAAGTCGATATTTGATCTTTAAATAAATTTCGCTTTAACTTCGATTTTTGACGTTTTAAACTTGGACTTGGCTTCTAACTTCTTGGTTATTCATAGCTTGAATTCTTGAATCTCTTGAACCTTGACTGCTTAGCATCATGAAGCTTGAATATGCAAACTGTGAAGCTCTCGTCCGTATCCTCCAACCTCCATTAGATAAATCCGTTTAAGCTCAATTTCCTCCATCCTTAGTTTTGAATAAACACAAGTATATGAAACATTCATTGTTTTGATATTACGAATATACGAATCGTATACCAAATCAATGAATGAAAATAATATATCTATATCGAAGTATATATCACAAGTAAAGCATGAGATATTGATATATTACTCCGTATACACAAGTTACAGGACAATATGCTAATAAATAAGTGTATACAAATTTAGTGTCGATAAAATAGAGCAAGATAAGCAAGAGACACTAAACGAACTATTCATATTTAAACTATCATCAAAACTAAATAAAAAGATCATCAAAATCCATAAACTATCAATCTCCTCCTTTTTGATGATGGCAAAACATGAATAGGAAATAGTATATTTATATCAAATAAAACAAAATATCTGATATCGATATACTAAAATTCCTATTATTCTTCCCTTTTTTTATTAATCCTATTATTCTCTTTTTGACATAATCAAAAAGGGCATTTAGAAAATTTAGAACGTTTGAACTACTCCTAAATATATGCGTACACCTTAAAACGAATCAAACGTTTGAATCGCTCTACCTAAATGTAAGTATAGGAGAACACTAGAAGACGGATACAAGCACACGTAAAATACAAATTTTGAAAAAGAAGCTTAACTCGTATCCAAAGCATGTATATAAAAGATATGCGAAATAAAGCAAGTATACATGCAACAAATATACACATGAGTAAGATATAAACAAGTTTTAATGGCATGTGGAAGCAAGTATGAGTTGATATTAATTGAAAATGAATAATTTTGAAAGCGGGGCTCAACTCATACACAAAAACATGTTTTGAAAACGATATACAATGAAAAGCTTAAAATATGTGTTAACTCATAAAAAGTAAAACAAGTTTTGAAATTTATGAGTTAGAATACATGTCGTAATACGAACCAAACATAATCGTATTACACATGTATAAAATGTGTGTATGTTTCTTTAAAAGCATGGAATTTTAAAATGTGTACAACACAAGAATTGGGAAGTAAATACGAAAAATTAACCACATAAACATGAGATTTACCTCCCCAAATGCTTGAATCTCCCAAGTGCGAGAAGCAAGCCCAAAAGATCGATTATGGGTCATATCTCAGTCACTTGAATACCAAACCATTAGAACTAAAACAAGTTATAGAATTTAATGATACTAACTCATGAACGGATCAAAATATGCACATATAATTAATATCATACCAATGAAAAGTACAAATGTGCAATCAATTCATATAGAAAAAGATACCAATTGAAAACAACATGATATCAATTGGAAATAATTGAGAACTGTATGTGAGTGCAACTATGAGTAGCTATCTCATCTTAAATATCGACTGTCCAGTGAAGGGTCTCTAATTCTCTCCGCTATACCTGTAAGATTCATTGTAATTAACGAAATCCACAAGTGGGTGCTCTAAAAGGGTTGCAAAAACCATTTGGCAAGATGAACTAAGAATTCAATCTCAATGAATAATTCTACTTAAGTAAGAAGTATGTGTGTGCAACAATTAAACAAGTTTACGCATAAGCACACATCAATAAGGCACAAGGCAAATATACCAATTGAAAATTTGTTCAAATTTAAAACATGTGTCAAATGTATCCATTGAAAAAGATTTAAACAAATTAAAGCTATATGGATACAAACCCTCACTTGAAAGATTAAAAACATATTATAAGCAAGTGAGAGTCGTTATGGAAAGAAAACTAAAGGATAAACAAATCTAAACAAGTTTTCAAACGAAATTGTGCTCAAGTTTAATAGATTGCAAATTTAAAGCAATGAGCACAAGAAATCACATATGAACAAATGATTTATACTAATTGTAAATACCAATTGAAATATCCTATGAATGGCATCTCATACATGAACAAGCACAACATGATAGACAAGATAAACATATGTGCATCACAAAGGGTATATACACAAACCATACGCAATTAGAATATCCACATTAAGCACAAATCAAATAGGCAATATTCTAAAAGAGTATAGCAAGGAATACAATACCCCACAAATTGATGTGCCAAGCAACTATATTCATTTGATTGCTCTTGCTCATCACGAACCGAATTTCTTAAGTCGACAATTGGTTCATACCTACAAAATAAGGTACGGAGGGGGATTTCGGTATCCAAATTTTATTGGATTTATAAGGGTTACGTTTGGGAACCCAAACCAAGTTGGCATGTATAGAAATATTCCTTTTTAAACTACATGCAAATGCCAAATGATCATGTGCACCACAAAAATTGCAAGTGTGTGTGCGCAAGCACGGTAGAACTGGAAGTGTCAAAACAAGCATGAGATAATGCAAGTGAATGATGTGCATACTTCTTAAATGTTTGTCTCGAACTAAATCTATATAGATAAGCATGTGAGTGAATAAAACATTTAGCAAAATTCGAAGTGCGTTTGACAAATCTTGACGATGAGTGTTTTTGAAATTTCGAATTCTTAAAGCCAGTGCCTTTTCGATTTAAAACAACTTTCTTACTAGGTAAAGCATCAACCTTTGAAAGCTTAGCAAGGGAAGAAACTAAAATCTCATTTTTCACTTTTAGAGAAGCGTTTTCGGAAAATAAAGAGTTCTGAGAAATAATAAAGGATTTTAACAAGTCAATTTTGTTTTTCAAACTTGAAATCACATCATCGTTTTCTTTTCTCAAAATATCGCAAGTTAAAACCAACTTCTCATTTTCTTACTTGAGAAAAAGTTTTCTAAAACAAGATAATCTTGAGAAACAATAGAAGATTTCAAAACATTGATTTTACTTATAAAACTTGAAATCAAATCATGATTTTTTTTCTCAAGACCTCACAAGACAGCCAACTTTTCATTTTCAATTTTTAAAGTATCAATAGTAGTACATTGTAAATCAAGCTTTGAAATCAACTCATTTTTCTCAAAAACTAATTTGTCACATAAAACCACTTGAGAATCATGAGCATAAGACAATGCATTATATTTGGCAATCAAATTTTTATTTAAAACTTCAAAAGAATCATAACTCATCAATTCCTCACGCTCAATATCAAAATCATAAGAACATTTTTCAAGAAATTCATTTTTAGATGTAATCACATTAAAATTTTCATTAAGATCATGATATGCATCAAGAAGTTGATCATACATAAGTTTGCGGAAATCATAAGAAGAATTACTTACAACGCTATGATCAAAAAAATATTGGATTGACTTCTTAGAGTTGGATGTTCTCTCTTGATTTGCCATTTGTTGAGAATCATCCAAAATCGCTAAGTCACTTCCTCCATTTTCTTGCAAGCTACATGCTCTCCATAGATTTGCTTTAATGAGCACCAAATACCATGAGCCATCTTGCAAGAAGAAAAATTATTAAAAATATTAACGTCTAAAGCAAATTGAAAACATTGTATAGCTTTGATGTTTAAAAAAACAAATCTTTTTCACGACTACTCCATTTAGATTTAGCAATAGAGGGAATAAAATAGTCGTTCTCAACAATTTTCCAAAAATCCCTACTCCGGCATTCAAGAAAACATTGCATCTTTATTTTCCAAATTAAAAAAACCACTTCCATCGAAACGTGGAGGATCAAGAATAGAATAACTATCAAAGGAAGAGTAGTTTTGTAAAGAAGAGGCCATGGGAAAGATGTTAAGCCTATGAAAATATGAGTACCAAGTTCCGATACCAATTGAAAGTATGCGGAAGCTAACATATATAGTCCTAGAGGGGTGAATAGGAATACGCTAACTATATGCCTAAATTAAAATATACTGCACTTGCTAATAGAGAACACAATTGCAAAGCTTAACAAATGATATACCAATACGATAAGAGGCTAAGCAAACTACAATTGTGAAATAATGAATAACAAGTACGCAACAATATCAAGTTATGAGTATATAAAGTAAGTAGAGAACAAGCATGCAATTTCTAATCTATGGATACTTGCAAGCAATTAGATATAAATATAAATGGCAAGTAATAAAAAATAGATATAAAGAAATTGCAAACGTAAACACGAGTCGATTTTATAGCAGTACGGGAGATCCGCTGGTCCACTTTCTTCAGGCGTATGAGCCCGTTCTACTAAAACACGTCTCCATCGAGACTCTCATGTTGAGCATCAGCAACCAAACACGTCACTCAACACACGAATAACTCTTCTGGATTACAAGATCTCTTCTTTTATAAAAGCACCAATAACGTCTCGGTCCTCACACAAAGAGTCTTCTTTCTTACAAAGACACACTTGCATTCAAGGATCCTCACACAAAAACAAGAAGAGCGTTTACAATGAAGCACAATACTCTCAAAGTTGTTTCTCTCAAAGCTCTCTCTCCAATACTCTTATAAAGTATGGATGATCAAGTTAAGCTCTTAAATCTTTTGTGTACGTGAGAGTGAATTTGGATAACAAATTGAAAATTCTTTTAAACTCTCACAAGAGATGAGATTTTTGGCTCAAGATCACTTGGATATTGGCAATTGAAAAGCTCAAGTAATTGAGCAAGTGATACCAAGAAAAATCGAACCCAAAACTCTTTTATAGCCCCAAGAAAAACAATTCAAAATCAATTGGAGACAAGCAGTTTTAAACACGAGGCAGACGTTTGAAGGCAATCGGCAGACATCTGGCCTCGAACAAAATAAATCCCCAACAGTTATAAACGGCTATATGTTTCAAAAAAAATCTTAACACGTCTGAAGTTCAAAAAGGCATATGACTGAACAAGAAAAAATTTGGCAAGGATAAAGCTTCAGACGTCTGTCCTAATGAACTACAGACGTCTGGCATAGGGTCTCAAAATAACAGAGCGCAAGACCAAAATAAGCAAGCGTCTGAAGTACATATGGCAGGCATCTGAAGTTGGAAAATGCTATTATGAAAACCTTCTTCAGACGTCTGGTCTATTGACCTTCGGACGTCTGTCTCATCTCAATTTTGAAAATATATATGATATATCAGATATCAACAGTGCATAGACGTCTGAACTTCAATGAGGCAGACACCTAGCTAAGCACAAAAAGCAAAACTTTGGGGATTTATAAAAGCAAAAACTTTAAACTAGAAAATCCGAAGATTGTAAAACTTGTGCTATCGTGTGTGAGTGTTCAAGAGCTCTAATTGATAATAACCATGTTCAATAGAGTGCTTACACTATGTCGATATCGCATTTCTTCGAAATCTTGAATTTTCGACATTTCGACACTAGCTCTTAAAACTTTGGCACTTCACTTGAACTTTGCGTTCATCGATTGATCTTCAATTAGCTTCGACACTTGACACTTCAAATTCGAACATGCCATTCCACTCAATTGTGTCTTGAAGTCGATATTTGATCTTCAAATGAATTTCGCTTCAACTTCGATCTTTGACGCTTCAAACTTGAACTTGGTTTCTAGCATCTTGGCTATTCATAGCTTGAACTCATGAATTCCTTGAACCTTGGCTGCTTAGCATCATGAAACTTGAATATGCAAATTGTGAAGCTCTCGTCCGTATCCTCCAACCTCCATTAGATAAATCCGTTTAAGCTCAATTTTTTCCATCCTTCTTTATAAAGTTTCGTCTCAAGATATTCGATGCCCTGAAAAGCAATCTTATAAACCAAGCTCATCATATATAGTGTTATGAAATAAACAAGTTATGAATAAACACAAATATATGAAACATTCATTGTTTTGATATTACGAATATATGAATCGTATACCAAATCAATGAATGAGAATAATATATCAATATCGAAGTATATATCACAAGTAAAGCATGAGATATTGATATATTACTCGGTATACACAAGTTATAGGATAGCAAGCTAATAAATAAGTGTATACAAGTTTAGTGTTGATAAGCTAGAGCAAGATAAGCAAGTGACTCTAAACAAACTATTTATGTTTAAGTTATCATCAAAACAAAATAAAAAAATCATCAAAATCCATAAGTTATCACTTTCCGGTGCTGCAAGCCGGACAAAAGAAGGTGTTTGTCAGGGTCGGGCTCAACTTCAATGCAGGGAAAGCACCTGCGCTGACCTAAGAGAACCGTCAAGCCGTACCAGTCTGTGCCAGACCCATGCCCTCCTTCAAGAAAGTTACTCGTCACGTTAAAGACGGAAAAGTGGTTATTACTGATACGACTACCATCTATGGGGGGCAACCCATTGCGGTGCCTGCTCCCAATGCTGGAACCAAAGGAAAGGGTGCTTGAAAGAATTTCTTACCCGGAAAGGATTAAGCATGTTCCGCAAAATGATGATGATATCATTTTCATCGAGATCTGCTTTGCTTCCCCTTCATTTAAAAAAAAAGGGACGTCTCAACACATGAGACATAGAGCTGCCAAAAGTGTCAGAGACGAGTAAAATATTCTTTGCCAAGAATATAGACGAATCGCTTTAATTCCTATCAGGAACTCATTTGAATCTCTCCAAAGGAGATTCCAAGGAAATGAGTCCACGACCACAGAATCATCAAGTCAGCTCTTGTCGAAGAAAGAGGCAACCACATGATACACGGTCGTCTTCATAATTTCCATAGCTCTACTAGCCTCACAAACTTGGAAGAAGGAAGATGACGTCTATCAGTTCCTAATCTTGCTTTTTTTGCAAACCCTAGCCTCATAAAGCGATACATAAATGGATATGGATAACAACCAGATAGAACCTATAGGGTTAGGGTAGGGTCAATCCACTTTCACCTGTAGATGGGTACCTGGATCTCTGACGTAGCCCCGGATCCATCCACTCTTTCAGGTCGGGCTGGGCCCAATAACCAACAACTTTCATTACTTTCAATCCAGAGAGGAGAGAATTGAACTTTCTTAAATAAGAAGTTGAAGTAATGGAAGCCATCTTAAGCGACCTAGCTATGTATGGTAGATATTGCTACCATGCATGTCAGATATGACACTTCTTTCCATAGAGTGGTACCAATTAAGAACTTGTTAGGTGCCAGTATGTTAGTAAAATTGAGAATTTGTCAAGTGCCGGTATGATAGCATAATTGAGAATTTATCAAGCGCCAGTGTGTTAGTATGTGTATTGCCATATTCTTGTATATGCTCACTATACAGTAATGGGAAGAACAATCTTTTCTTTTGTGTGTATTGACGTTTACCCAAAGAGGACACACACACACACACACACACAGAGAGAGAGAGAGAGAGATCTTAGAATATTCCCTAAATGTAATGGGAAATATGCTAGATAATGGATACATACAATAACTTTTCATAGTTGCCAAAAAAAGGTTTCCCAGGTAAACAGCAGCATACTGATGACAATAAGCCAAAAACGCTAACTTAATAATTATAGGATATTGAGAATTTTGGGGTGAAATGTACCTGCCGAAACATATTAATAGGCAAATCCAAAAGATTGCACCAATCCATGTTGATTCCTTGTGAGCAACCCAAACCTGAAATGAAACATAATCTATGAGCAAGTGGTCAACAGAGTCAGAGAGTTTTACACTATGTTCAAAATCCTACACATCTATATCGTATGCATATTTCACGGAAAGATAAATAGAATATGAGTGACATCTATTAGTAAATAGATATAATATGCATTTGATAATAATTAACTTATTTTCTTCCATTGTCACTGGAGTGTTCGACATTTTAAGTACAGCTATTATGAAAATAACACCTTATCTTAAACTATTAGTCACAATCCATATAATGAGCGCATGAGGTGAAGCAAATTATTTGATCATAATATGCATTCAATCATAATTAACTTATTTTCTTCCATTGTCACCGGGGTGTACAACATTTGATCATAATTAACTTATTTTCTTCCATTGTCACCGGAGTGTTAGGCATTTTTAGTACAGCTATCTGGAAATAATACCTTATCCTAAACTATTAGTCACAATCCATATAATGAGTGCATGAGGTGAAGCAACCAGATATAAGTTTTGTAAGGTCTCTATGAAGTAAGAAATGTATAAGATATAAAAAAGAAAAAACAGGTAGCAATGCTAAGCCATGTCTTACCGAGATAGCAACAACATTTATGTAAAAATCAATCAAGGTTGCGGCCATCCACCTGCATACAGTACATGTTATAAAAAGTAATTAAGCTTGTAAAAGTTTCCGCTTGCAATCGAAGTAAACAGGGATAAAGAATGTAAGAAATCGAAAGTTGCAATCTACCATAAGCAAAAAAATGGTGCAATGATCGCTAAGCATGCCCTAAGAAGTTGTAAAGATTGTATTGTAAATAAAATGTAGATCTCTGTAGATGTTAGACTTATATATAGCATAAACATCATAAAGTGAACTTTCCAGCTAATGTGATATTTCAATCAGACCATTTGGATGATAATTACTTTAAGCGTCGCCAGAAAGATTTTCAGCTTGATGTGATGCTTCTGATGACACCTAATCAGTTGAATTTCAACATTAAGATAAAGAATTGATGGTTAAATTCTACAGTTTTTCCAAATGAGAAATATTAAAAGACCAAACAAAAATAATAAAATGAAGTGCCAGACTTCAGAAGTTATTCAATTAACAATGGAATGTACCAAACTGATGACAATAAACTTACCTCTTTAATTAACCAGGAAGTTGTCAAATGAAGTAAAATAACTATAAAGATATTGTTTCATCTAAAAACGTATAAAGCCTGTAAGGATCATAAATTCATGTGTATATGCATTTTAATCCGATTATGCTAGAAAGGTTGTCCTGACTTCAAGTGAGATGAGTCGTGCGCTGACCCCAGCTGAAGTATTTGGTTTATGATCTGAATAGTCCAACATTAATGTGAACTAGGAATGTATTTGGTATATAATAGATTCAATGAATTTAAAGGTTAAAACATCAAGTATTTTGAATGGGAGGACTGTATGGATTATAGATTTATGATATCAGAGTGAAAATCGGTAGAAAATGTGAGGAACTAAAATAGATGCATTGTGGATCATACATTTTCGCAAACAAACATGCTTGTTTCCATTTTTTAATCTAGCTGGATTATTATTATACCATTCCAATACTTCATATCTATAGACGAAATGATTACAGTTGAAAAATTCTCATGAGAATTACGTACACAGTTCCCAGCTTAACAAAATTATAATAGGAAACAAATTGCACAATCTGGCATAGAAACAAGTCTTAGAAGTTTTATAAATTGACCGCAATTGTAGGAGGGCTGTATGCTTACGGTGTTAGCAATTCCATACGGAAAGGAAGACCCGCAGTAGCTACAGTATAAATCACAACCAGTGACATGAAGACAGCTAACGCACTGAAAACCACTCTCCAAATTACAAGAGAACAACACTTCATCTTCCATGGGCTTTCTTTCCTGAAGAAATAATTGAGATACACAAATAAATACATGTGCATATAAGACCTCTAAGAAGTTAATAAGTAATATATTTACTATTGACGTGAAATATTATGAGTGATTATCCATGTTAATTCCAATTCTGTTAAAATATACTGCTGCACTTTTAGTATCAAATCAGTAGGCAAAACCAATAACTGGTGTTCCATCATTAGTTTTACATCATTCGTAGACTTGTCCATGTATTGACAAGAATAAAATAATCCACTAATTTAGTACCAATGTCAAGCATCATTAATGACTAGTATCTAGTGGGTTCATAATTGGGTTTTGACCATCATACTCATATAGGTATTGAGATAGCTACAATTAGATACAGGTTGTCTTTAATCCAATCTTTTGATGAAAGGATGATGAAATTCAACAGTGATGATCGATTACCATATTTTTCATAAAAAAGATGATTGATCGCCATACTTGCTTAAACACATTGGCAATAAATGCATAAACGGATTATACACCACATATGCAAAAACAATTTTTTAAAATAAATGTAGAGAAAAATCACTAAAAATAAAAAAGATAAAAGAAGATGTGTCAACAAGAAGAGAAAAGAAATAAGTAAGCCTTAATAAGTGGAAATTTAGTTTGGATATCATGTAGGTTATGTGTGTGTACGCGACTGATTAACTGATAGTTTACTCATATTTGGCATATGACCAATTATGTGACCATTCACCCGTTTAATCCTATTTGAGGCAGTTGCTAGCTAAAACATCAAAAATGTCGGTTGATCATCCTTCTAAGCCTTTTTTTTACAACATTGGATAGTTGCAACTTTGACTCCTTTGTATCTCCTGATATTTTGCATCATTTATATGAGATTTATTTGATATTTGAACCCAATAGTTACCTGGATAGGCGAGAATCTAAATGTAGGTGAGGATCCAACCTATTAATTTCAAGCCTGTGATTGGAAAATTATCCTATAGGCGTAGGCTCAAGTTTAGCTAAGTAGACAACCATGAAACAAATTAGGGCACGACATGAACTTCAACTCTCACTGGTTATTACTGTGCATAGTTTACACTTAATCCAACTTGACAAGATGCCTTAGCACAATATTCAATGTTGTTCTCAGGTTGACAACTATTTTAAGGATATCATTCTGATTATGATGCAGACTATCATATTTCATCTATTCAGTTGAAAGTGTAGGTATCCCAATGGTCATCACCCACCAGGGGTAATGAATTAGTACATTCCATAAATAGCCGAGGCCTTCATGTCAATTTGAATGAATCAGTCTTTCCATGTTAAATATCATATCCTTATATGTTGCTGCTGCTACTAAGCTTTCACTATAGCACATTTTTCTCCATCCCAACTTAAACACACATCAACCAGGTATTCTCATCTTTTCTCAATTAATCTTCTACTCTTGAATCTGTTTGACTTAATGTCAATCTAATTAACACATGCATCTCTTAAATCAAGCATACAGAATACAACTCTGGAATAAAATACAGTTGCCGTTTTTTCAGTGTATACAATAATATGGTAGAGACTAAAAAGTAAAAATTGTTGTTTACGTATTGATCATCCCCAAAAAGGAACTTTGTATTATATGTGTGACATAAACATTCAGATGTACATGAATCCTGAAATGAGTAAATGGTATAGACTTTAATTCTTCAAGGCACAAAACACATGCCATTCAGAGTTTGTTAACCGGTGTATTAGAATTTTGACTACAATGCAAAGTTCGCTCACGGTAAGGAAGTTGGTAAAGAAAATACGGGTCATGTTCAATGCATAAACAACATATAGCATTTTAAAGATTTATCTTAGCTCAAAAAATATTATAGAGAAAGATATGTAATCAATATTAATAACTTCCAAAAAGTGAGTAAATGATGCTTTTTTGTTATACCTGAATAAGACAAGTCTGAAAGGATCTTGTCCAGAGCCTTCAGATGAAACGCCAAAAAGTTTTGTGACAATATAAGCACATGTTGTTATGCTGAAAATGGAAAAAGAAATAGTTAACTACCGTATCAACTTAAAAAATTTCGCATGAATAATAAATCAGGAAAAAACTGATTGAACTACACCCGAAATCTGATTAGCTAGCAACAGGGCTAAATTTCACTTATATAACCTAAACCATCAGTGTTTTTCACTTATATACTGTAATGCTTATTGATTACAGATAAATATCCTAAACCGTTTCACTTATACACCCTCCACCTGTCTCGTTAACTTCTATCTTTTATTTTTGGAACGTGACTCTCATGGGTTAATTAGTAATGAATACACCCTAAATCTTCCTTCTGTAAGCCTCTTTCTCTCATTAGTTCCTCCTTCATTGTCCTTTTGGGAGCTCTTCATCTTCAACTCATCAATGAAAGTCCCAACAACAATTAGGATACTTAAGTGAATAATCAATCAAAAATAAACCAGAGATATATGAATTGGGTATATAAATAAATGCCAAAAGGGGCCTGCGCAGGGATCCTGCAGGTCCCTCAACCTCATAAATAAAACATTCAGGTTAGGTTAACGGTAATTAATAAACATTAGGAAATAAGCTGATGGTTAAGGGAATATAAGGAGACCATATGCAGAAGGTAGTAAGAAAGCATGTTGTCGAATAGAAGGGAAGAATACCATACTGTATATATAAACGGTATGAACTGATTCAAATACTACAATAAATATATAGAATTTGCTCCATGCATATCTCAACAGAAAATTGAGTTGGAAACAATGTATAGGTAGATGACATAAAAGATATATGTGCAATATATTAATATTAAAATATACCAGCATATATGTAGAATTGGTTGGATGGAGATTGCAAAATCCTTGGCAAGTTGAGAAGATAAAGTGATTTGTTGTGATACCATTACTACATAGAGCATGACTATATTGTATATATTAGGAAAACATGATGTTAGAAGATAAATTTATGTCCTTTTTAGTGAGTCCAACAAAATAAAACCTTTTTAGTGATTCCAACAAACACCCTTAACAGGCTAATTTTCCACTCTGCCTGAATGCTAAGCAAGTTCTATGAAACTCCACAAGGCTAGTATCCAGTTGAATCCAAGCAATTTTTTTTGTATCTAGCAAGGCTGTGTCAATCAGTAAGTCTAAGTCGTGTGCAGCAAGGTGGACTGCTTTTTAACGATATGTTTCTTTTATGAGTCGTACTATTTTCAGGCTAAGCCCCTTTCGCCTCTTTCACATGTAGCAACACTGATTGCACGACATATCTGGGGGATCAAACCAAGTGTACTACATGCTCATCAATTGGAAAGGCCTATCGAATCATGGGCTCTGATTCCATTCATTCATATTTAACCTCAAGGCCCAAACGAGGAGATTAACAATTTATAGAATAGCATGACTGTAAGAGATATAGATCATAATAATTAGACAACAGTATCAGCCAAAAGATACAAAACCGAGGTTAATTGCATTACACTTCAAACAAAACTGCATCGACAGAACTAGGAGAGGATATATGAGAAACATACCTCCCAGAACATACCAGAAGAATAATCCATAATAATGCGTTGATCCAAGATGATTCCTTATATGCAACCCAAACCTGACATGAGTTCATACATTTCCAAAATTAGGTGTAGTGGAAATTATATTACATTTAATGAAGAACTACAAAACAAGTGAAAATGTAAATTAGTGGACTAATCATATCAGAGTACCCAAATGTAACCAATTGGCGTTTTCTACAATTATCACTTCTAATACCACACTTCATGGAATCTGATGTGCTTGCAAATATTTAGAACCAATATTATAGACTTCAAGATGAAAGGGTGAAGGGGGGATCCGAGGGAGACAGATGGTCATAATTGGGAGGAAATTCTAAATCGAAGATGGATTAATTGGGGTTAATCCCAAAACAATTCCGAGAACTATGGAATGAACACGGTGAAAGATAACATTGGGCATTATAACGTATTAATTATCAAAATTTTGCCTTAAAGACTAAACAAAATATGCATATAATTATCGTTCAATAACAAAATTTGGCGCAGTCGCCCTTAAACAATCATGCATATTGGAGAAACTATACCTCTTAGGTCATGCTTTAGAAAATCAACAAAGAATATAATAAATTGTAGTATTGTGCAGGTGTTGTTTAATTATTCTAAGATGCCACTTGATTCCCAAAGCAAGATGGCTACATGATAAATCTTGCTGGATAGGCAGAACTTACGAAAATACTTAAGTGGGTGTAGATTCTGGGATATTACGAAATTACTTAAGGGGGTATAGATTTACCGATATTGCAAACACATTAACATAGAAGTCGATCAATGTTGCATTCATCCACCTAAACAAGTATGAGATGAATCAGTTAGAGTACAACTATCACAGATAAGACACGAATGCATATAATGATGCAAAAACATAAATATTTTATAGGAAGCCACATAGACTACACAAAAGTTATTCAAATGTGATGGTGAAGTTATATTAAATTATTATTCATGCAAGAAAACTAATAAGAAAAAAACATATACCAACAACGGTGGTGGAGAGTGGTGTAGCTAAGGAATCTCGATTTATATTAAAATATCCTTATACATGCATATTTAATTTCAGGCCTTTGGCCCTCACAAAACAAGTATACCAGATTACATGTAGGAAACACAAAATGAGACTAGGAAGAAATGTTTTAGGTGCGATCAGATATTTGGAAGTTGGAATAAATAAGAGAACAATTAATTTAATATGGGGATGCCCCTTAAAAAAATGTGTGAACATGTGAGAATAGATAAATTTCTTCATTTTATTTTTCTTCTTTGTGAGAGGTGAGTAACCAAGAATCTTAATTAAGAACAAGTTTGGTCACGATATTGGGAATACTTACAATTTCATTCAATTCGATTTTCTTCATTAGGTTTGATTTGCTCTGATTATTTTTTCCTAGTACTTGAATGTAACCAATTCACAATGATTTTTTCCCTCCCATTTTTCCCTTCTGGCATTTTCCTAGTTGTAGAGGTATGTCATATACTCTACCGCAAAATTTTTGACCATTCTAATTAAAAGGGAAAAAAAAAAATCTTGAATGCATCTAAGCATATAGTCTGCATGAGGATATTGGTTGAAAGCAATAATTAACAAAACTCTGACTATTGCATTAGGAGATGGCACATTGAGGCAAAATCAATCTTGACATGCAAGTTACAACAATTCTACATCAAGATCAACAAAATTTTCCATATCTATTCAACCCATTAAATTAGAGGGCCGAATAGAACAACAAATTTCCAAACGGGCATTTCATCAAACAGTTGATGGGTATTGAAATTGGGCAAAAGAGCTTACGGAGTTAAGAGCTGGGCGCGGAAAGGGGACCCATCGGTGATGATAGTGTATGTTAGTGTTGCCAGCATGATGCAACCCAACACACCAAACACAATTCTGTAAGCTAGGAGGCTTGCAGAGTTGGCCATTTTTAATCAGCGGCTGAGGCCAAGAAGAATTCTCTAACAAATTGAAACCCAAAGAGAATTTAACATACTGTAGATTGTTGAAGCAAGAGAGAGGGGAGAGGATGTGGAGATGCAGTGTACACGTCGCAGCAAGAAGAAGATGAAGAGAGCGTAGGCAATTCGACTCGTTCTTCCACTAGTCCCTTCAACTTCAATTATTCTTTCATTAAAGTACCTTAAACAATTCTTATTGCATTAAAATACATTAAACTAATTGTTATACACTAAAATACCGACCTTGTCAACGGAGAGTTTTACTTTTACCATTTTGCTCTTTTCCACTCAAATTTTATTTTCATGAGGAGGGACGGATTAGAAAAATAGGTGGGGGCATTAAGGGCTGGCCTTGGCGGAGACAATAGTGTCAAGAAGAAGTTTGGAAATGATGATGCTCGATATCGGTGACTCCCCAGATCATGACATGTGGCGGATGACGTGTCATAGAGCTTACAAAAAAGGATCAAGAACGGTACGTTGGAAGCATACCCGGACCTACGACCCGAGAATGTTACCAATCTTCGGTGGCCTTCCAGACCACCCCCAGCTCGTCTCCGAGCTATCACAGAACCAAGATGCCTCGGCCTCCCGCTCATTCCCGAGCCTCCCGCCGAGCTTATCTTCTTCGATCTCACCGACCGACCCACGTCACCGATCACATACGCCTCCGCCACGGCTCCGCGAATCTCGCCAAGCGTGAGATATCCGCCGCCCATGTTCCCTCGTTCCACACCATCATGATCCCCCATTAACTAACATATCTCGTCATTAATGGGGAATCCCGCCTATCACGCGGGCGTAACGCCAGGGGCGTAACGGCCGGCGTGTATCTCGCGCTCGCCTGCCCATTGCTGCCACTATATAAACTTCTCTCCCGGACGACTCAGGTAAGCCAATTTGACCCCAATAGGCCGTTACTCTGCCAAAATACCCCGTCTAACTTGATCGTCGGAGGGTCCTCGGTGGCACAACCACCCGAGACTTCCTTGCAGGTACCTCGTCCTAAACCACATAAAAACCCATTGAGATCCACACGCTTCAGGAGGCAGCCCTCCAACTCAATTTCAGCCATCCATCAGCGCTCGCTGCAGATCAACGGAAGGCAACATCTGAAGGAGATCCAGAGATCTATCAGTTGGCGTCGTCTGTGGGAAACGCTAGTTCCACTCAACTAAAATTCACCTTTCAATCTCAACTTCATGGCGAGCGATCACCGCGATGATCCAAGCGCTAGCCGCCGCCATCCCCACAATGGAGACGCGGATGAATCTCCTCCCCCGAACGCCATTCATGTCCTATCCGCTCGGATAGATCGGCCCGCATTCGTCGTGGATGCACCCGTCCGTGTCCAAATGGCCGAGCAAGCTCCTCAGGTCTCCGCTCCCCCACCTCGGGACCGGGACCCCTACAGAGGGAGAGAAGACTCTGCCCGCGTCAGCACGACCGGACACCACCTCGCTGTCTTCGGTGGCCGCAGATCCCCGGGCTAACGTATTCAATGACCCGTTGGGAGCTGCACAGCTCAACACCGAGATCTTTCGCCAGAGCGCCTCGCCCCGAGGCCCATCGCACCCCTGTCCTTCCCGAGGAGGTGTCGGTCAGCTCGCCTGCGCCCAGACATGACCGGCACCCCCTCCCTCGACGGGGTCGCACAGACGAGACTCGCCACGGCAGCTTGAAGACGACCTCGCCAGGGGACCTAAGGAACCTCATCGAATGGAACCGGGGTCGTGGCCAGGCGCAGGTCTTCGGCAGCAGAGGCCAAAAATCAGAATGTGCCGAATCATCGGGATACCATGACCGACTCGACGCCCTCGAAAAGAAGATCGAAGGCATACATCGGAAAAATCGTTCTTCAAGCGACGGGGCTAAATATGCCGTCGACTCGCTCACGAAGCCCTTCACTAAAGAGATACTCACCGTCCACGTCTTCTCCCGGAACAAGCCCCCGAAAGTCTCACTTTTCGACCGGAAGTCCGACCCGAAGGACCGTTTGGACGCGTTCACAGCCGGGATGAGTGATTTGTCAAAGAATATTTATAACCGCAATCAAGAACAGCGTCGCTTGGTGGCTAGCCAGTGAGTACGGGTCGGTCTACAGGGATTTTGTGTATTCTCAAATTGTTCTAACGAGTTAATTCCGATTGGTGTCGGATTGATTAAATCTAAAAACTAAGTTTGATCTAAACTAAGACTAAAATCTTGCTAGGGTTAGGTTTAGGTTAAGTTTGGAAAGTCAATATTCCTCACCGCTTTCTATGCCCTAATTAAGATCTATGAGGTGTTATGGTAATAATTAATAAAGGGGATTGTTCCCTGATTAAAAATCAGGAGAAGCTTCAGAAGAGGCATCACGTGCTCACACGTGACCAGTTGTCACGTGTTGGCACGTGACGCTCAAAGCAGCGGCAAAAAGCACATTCATCCACTGATTAAAAATCAAGAAAAGCTCCAGAAGAGGCATCACGTGCTCACACGTGACCAATGGTCACGTGTTGGCACGTGATGGTTAAGCAGTGGCCAGAAAACAGAGGGCAGAAGAAGAGAAACTCATTCCAGGGGTCACGTGACCAGGGGTCACGTGGCCACACGTGACCGGCTTTAAGAACCTTATTCTTTAACAGAATTAAATTCTGAGGATAAATCTTTCAAATCTTTCCAAAATAAAGAAGTATTATTTAAAACCGTTGGATTAAAAATCTAAAGGTGATTAAATATCACCAATTTATGGAAAAATCTTGGACTTGGAAATATTTCCCCATAAATCTAACCGAAATAACAAAGAGATATCTTTGGATTTAAAATCCAATGGTGAATAAAATTCACCTAATAATCTAAAGGCCCAGATTAATGATGAAGATAAATCAAATCTCTCAATATACAAATCAAATCTCTCAATAAGAGATTTACTAAACAGATTGATTCTTTTCCTTCTCCTATAAATAGGAGCCAAGAAAAGAAGAGGAGAGACCTTTGGACCTTTTCTTTTGATACACACAGAGAGAGAGAGAGAGCTTTTGATCCTCTGCAAAAGGAAAACCTTAGGTAAGAAAAGAAAAGGAAGGTTTAAAAAGAGAATTTAATTCTCAAAAGAGTTTAACTCTCATATAAAGAAAGAACTTAAGTCTTTCTCTGGTGGAGGATAAGCAAAGTGCACATCTCCCCATGAATTGAGAATTTAATTCTCATTGGGTTGAGATCCTGCCATGCAGATCTAAAACACAGAGGAGGAACTGAGTTTTGAGAATTTAATTCTCACAAAATGATAGGAATTCAATTCCTTTGAGATAAAATTAGAGTTTAACCCTATATAATAGGAATTTAATTCCTTCAAAATGAACAGAACTAGGGTTTAACCCTAATTGAGAACATAATTTTCTCAAACTCACAGGAATTTAATTCCTTTAAGAAAAGAAATTAGGGTTTAACCCTATTTAAGAATATAATTCTTCAGAAAAAAACAGGAATTTAATTCCTCTGAAGTTTGTTGTTAGGGTTTAACCTTATGAAGAAATTAATTCTTAAAAGATGAACAGATCTTTAAAATATGCAAAGAACCAGAGTCACGTGCGACCACGTGACCTCTGCAAAGATACACAGAAAAGAACTTTGAAGCAAACACCTCACGTGTTACCACGTGACTCCTGCAACGATCCATAAAAGAGAACTTTGAGGCAATGCCTCACGTGCCCCACGTGATCTCTAAAGCACACAAGAGAAAAAAGAAACAGAAAAGAGCTCTAGGGCGCCCTCACGTGTCGACACGTGACCCCTAATGAACATTCTAACAGATCAAAACGTGAGCCCCTATAACGTGCCCACACGTGATCGCTTTAAGAATTAAAAGTGTTAAACACTTATCTGTAGAACAAAATAAAGGGAAGCAGGGCGCTCTCACGTGCTGCCGCGTGACCCTTTGGCTGAAGCTCTAACGGATAAACGCCTAAATTCCCATCACGTGATAGAACGTGATACTTCAAAGTATTCAAGACGTTTAACTGAATAAAATAAGGGGAAGGGCGCTCTCACGTGTCTGCACATGACCCCTCTCTCCTTAACACTAGTCTGGAGATTTTTGTCCCTAGTGTTTAATACTGATTTGCTTAGTTTTTAACACTAATTTGAAAACTCTGTTCCCAGTGTTCAACACTGATTATCTTTTAGTGTTTAACACTAACTTGTTAATCTTATTCCGAGTGTTCAAGACTGTTGGTCTCTAGTGTTTAACACCGGCTTTAGCCCAATTGGTTAAGTTTCCGTAGGGAAAGCCTCTCCTTCAATGAACCAATAGAGGACCAAACATGATTGGACTTAGCCCAAGCTGGCCATAAGTCCTCAATTCAAACTCAACTGGGCCAATGGGCTCATAATATAATAATTGAGCTTAGTTTCCAAATTGGACTGCAGATCACTTAATCTACCTTGGTTTAAGGGTACATCTCTTCACTCCTTTGATACTTGGCCTTATAATTCCTCAACGTCTTCAAAGAGGTGGCGGGTCCCGATGACCACACATTGATACGGACTGTGGGGTCCTTAAACTCATGGACTATGAGGTCCTTAACCTTGACCGTAATGTCTTAAAACTAACATCGGACTGTGGAGTCCTTAAATCCATGGACTACGACGTCCGTAACCTTGACCGGAATGTCTTAAAACTAACAACGGACTATGACGTCCTTAACCTTGACCGTGATGTCTCGGACTGTGGAGTCCTTAAATCCACGGACTACGACGTCCTTAACCTTGACCGCAGCGTCTTAAAACTAACACTGGACCGCAATGTCCTTAAACTACCTATTGACCGCAACGTCACTAAACTAAACAACAGGGCTCCCCTAATCGCTCTCTTATCGGATCTAAACGATCCCGTTAAGTTGATCTTAGTCTAAAACTAGACTAACGTATCCTTAACAAACGTTTAAGTCGATCTTAGTCTCAAACAAGGCTTACGCATCCTTAAACACAACCCCAAACCCAAATCTAAGATAATACGGATTTGGACTAGTCCACGCCCTACGGGCGACAACATAACTCAGTCTCCGTATACAATCCACGGGCAACCGAACACGAATCAAACACACATGACACGAAGTGATCATCTGGAGAAGGAGAAAGTTGTTACCGTAATGCGGTAGCGTAATTAACTGCAGGGGCTTGCGCCTGCAGGGAAAAGCGTCCCCACAATCAAAAACCCCTCAAGCGAGGGGGAATCTGACGAAGTTTGCTACATCGGACGCATCCGTTTAAACCTTCGATACACGGTACCATAAATCAACTTGGCATCTTCGGAGAGGTATACGGATAGCACCAATTAGCATCTGCCCTGAATCTCAGGCGAGACCGTCCACGTCTTAGCCGCCATTCGGAGGGGAACAGATTCTGGCACGTCCGGTGGGACCTTTTCCTCTTTCCACTCCACACTTCATGTGTCGTGATTCGCGAACCAATCGCGGTTTGCTAATAGTTTCCCTTTGGTTTCGAAATACTAAGACTTGGTGTTTCGTTTGCTGCAGAAAGCAAAAGGATCAATGGCTGGCAACTGCTCGAACTGCTCCAACCGCAAATGCAACCGACGCTCCGCCTCACCTGGAGGTGTAGCATATGGACCGCAGGCTGCTTCCCTATTCACTATGCCTGTGGAGCAAGTGACTTAAGCTACCACCGGTTTATTCTTTGGGACCATGCTCCCGCCGGTGAACATTAACATCCCAATGCCCATACCAGAAGCGTCAAAGAAGTCGGTCTTTGATCGACTTGCTACTCCCACGGCCCCTCTCAGCGGGTCGTCCAACTCCTCGGACTTCACCAGACTGAGCCTGAACTCCAAAGGGCCCGCCAAAAAGCCTATGACACCTGAGAAGGCTATCCTAAAGAAGACAGCTGCTCCCGAAGTCGTCAAGGCGGCTTTTACTGCCAAAGAGTCGGTCTTTGCAAGACTGGCTGCCCCAGCTCCCGCTCCGGTTCGAAGGTCTGTCTTTAACAGATTGGATACTGCCACTCAAAATACGTCAGTCTTCAAGAGGATGACACCGGCAGCAGCCCCTCCCCAGAACAGGGGGCAAGACGAAGCCGTCGCTGAATCAATCCCAACAACCCGTCATGCCCGACGTCGCCACTGGCACCGGATAAGGAAGACTGGGGGCAACTCCCCTTCTGGACCAACTCCACCAGCTCCAACGGTGGAAATTGAGGCTGCTGTTCCAACCGGGAACAGCTTCGAGCTATTAAACAGGTTACGCAGAAATTCGCCAACTGCTGTTCTCAAAAGATCCCCTCCACCTGCGAAGAATGTTATAAAGACAAAGCCGGAGCAGCCTCCTCAACGGCTGTCCTCCAAAATTTATAAAGTCTGGTGGAAGGTTCAAGACTCGGTAATTGACCAAGATCACTCTCGTCAACAGAAAAGGGCGAAGGTGCAGGAAGAAAAGAACCGTTGTGTTAAACAACAAAGGATGACAACCGCTTGGGTGCCCGCTGCAACGGCTCCCTCCACGTCGACTACTCAAAAGAGGAGAAGGCCGGATAGAGTCCCCACTCCTGCAGCAAATGTCAAGGACAATAAGCCTAAACGCCCTAAGTCTGGGGGCATGATGGTGCATACGGTATACATGGCACTGGGAAAAGAGGACAGTCGTGCATCCACGGGTCATAGACCCCTTACACGGTCAGTGACCAAAGCTCAGGAACAACAGCAGAAGCTCCAGGAAATGATGAACGCGATGGCCGCACTCACTGGGCGAAAAGAAAGCCCCGAAGCATCATCTGATCAACGCCAGGAGCAAGAAACTGACGCGGAATTCCTTCGCAGGATATTGGAGAAGAAGGATAAAGAGGCTGCCGAACAAGCAGCCAATATACAATGAATGACCCTCTTGTTCCAGGACATGGTGGGAATGATGATCCAACAAGATTCTCCTGCTGAAGATCCTCCAATCGTTCTTGAAGACGACAGGGGAGAAACGTCAAATCCTCCACAGGCTCTTTCAACGGCCAGAGAGGAGACAATTTCCAAGGCTGACCTGGACAAATACATAGCCCAACAGATACGAGTTCACCAGGCGACTGAGGCAGCCGGTCAAGTTGTCAGGACGGGGCGACCATATCCGAGCTGGTATGACCAGATCAAGTACCCGCCCGGCTATACAATACCGAAATTTCATGTCTAAAAGGGGACGGGCAATCCCCACCAGCATGTTGCCCAGTTCAGGGCGCTTTACGACAACACCGGCGGCGACGATAAGCTCTTGCTTCGCCAGTTCGTCGATAGCTTGTCAGAAACGGTGTTCGAGTGGTACTACGAGCTCCCAAACGACTCTTGGATCTGCTGTTTACCCAACGTTTCGCAAGTGCCAGCGAACGCACTCTGATAACGGCATTGATTAATGCCAGGGTGAAACCAGGTGAGACGTGGGTCCAGTACGCTATACGCTGGCGAAACTTGTGGTCGAAATGCGAACAACGCATTGAGAAGGCGCCCGCGGTGGGCATGTTCGTGGGTACCCTAGATCCTCATGCAACTATCTCATAGTTCATGATATTCTTTAAGCCAACCACGTTCCAGGCTTTGATCGACAAGTTGGCCCAGATGGACCAGATGGGTCACAGACCGTCTCCCCCGAAACCAGAACCTCGGAATGACAAGGGTAAAGGGAAGGCAACCTTCGTTGCGAACGCTCAGTAGCAGCCCAGTGCCCCAAAGCTGGCGGATCAGCTGGAAGAAAGACAGCGGTATTACAATGAGAAAATGAAGCGCCCCTACTCATTCCCGCGGGATAAGACGAAGAGGCTATTCGAGCTGGCAATACGCAACAGGCTTATCAACTTGCCAAACCCAAGGCGACCGCCACAACCCAGTGAGGTGAATAACCCCAACTACTGCCCTTACCATCAAACGGTAAGCCATCCGATTGAGGATTGCTTCGTCTTTAAATGATGGATTGAAGATCAATACCTACAGGGCAAGTTTGCGCTGTCTGAGAAGTGGAAGGTGAACCCGCCACAACCTTACACTGCTAAGAAGACGGACACACCGGGGGCAACTTGTTCTTTCATTAAAGAAGCTCCATGGGAAATCGTGCTTTCAGCAAAAACTAAGAGGATGCTGAACGATCTTAAAACATGCCCGGCAGTCAGGTGGAAGAACCCGCTTGAGCCTCAGATCATTGAAGGGATGCTGAAGCTGCGCCCAACTCCGAAGACCAGTGGTGAGGGCCCGAGCACTCACACCCAGCCGTCGAAATCTTCAAAGAAAAAGAAGAAGAAAGCTAAGAAGCCCGTGAAGCCTGGCAACAAGCGCACGGACTTACAAAAGCAGATTGACGCGCTGGAGGAATATAACCAGAAAGCACGGACTCCCATCACACTCCAAGAGTTCCTCAACCACGTCTTTCAAAAGGAAGATGAGGGGGAGAGTTTGTCGGATGAATCCGAGGGATATGTGGTGAATTGTCATGTGATCTCCCACTCGTTTACGGACGATGAAAAAACTCCTGGCACTAAGAAACTGAGGGCAGAGCCTGAACCGGAGCTTGTGTGGCCAACAGACGAAATGATCGACGCCTTTCTAGATGAGATTCGTTTGAAAAGTAAAGCCGACCAGGAGCGTGAGACGGCCGCATCAGAAGGAGCCAAACGCAGGCGATTAAACGAAAGAGTCGAAGTGCTCCCGCCAGATTGAAAGGCACCCGACGTGGATAAAAATATATTCAAGACGAGGAAAAGGTTTGCCAAAGCCATGTTAATGGGAATGAAACTACCACCCTCGGAAGAAAACACGCTCAATGGGGCGGAGGGGCACCCTAATTACTGCTCATATCATCGGAAGATTTCATACCCCACTGAGGAGTGCGACGCTTTTAAGACATGGTGGCAGGGATATGTTGCTCATCTGCAGCATTTTAAGCGAATGAAATGCAGAGCTCGTCGGGAGCAGAGATTTCATACCCTACTGAGGAGTGCGACGCTTTTAAGACATGGTGGCAGGGATATGTTGCTCATCTGCAGCATTTTAAGCGAATGAAATGCAGAGCTCGTCGGGAGCAGAGAAGTACGACAGAAGGACACAAAAGAACTACAGGTAACTGTTACACGGTCAACGCCGGGGGATCGCAAGTGCCCATATTCTGGAGCGATTCTGACGAGGAAATGGCTCTTAGCCCCCTCTTTAAAGAGTCCACCTCGGGAAAAGAGGAAGAACCAGAAGCCTGCGAAAACATTCAGCTGCGCAATCGCACGCTTCCGGAAAAGAATCTCGGATCCGCAACTAGAAAAGATAAGGGAAAGGAAAAGGTCACTGAGGATATCACCTTAGATGACCAAGTTATGAAAGAGTTGACTGCCAATGACCCGCCTAAGAAGAGTAGGGTATACTACAACATCCTAGCGCACCTGAGGAAGCTACCCTCTCAGCTCAGCATTCTCGACGCCCTCCTGTTATCAAAGGAAGCGAGAGATTCATTAATCAAGGCGCTATAAGAGCCCGAACAATTCCAAGCCTTCCTCGCCGAGGAAAGGATGAAGGATGAACTGGAAGAAGTGCATACGGCCGATATCACTTTCGGTGACGAAGACCTGCTCCTTGGGACGTGCGACCACAACCGTCCCCTATACGTCTCTGGATATTGCCATGATATAAAGATAGGCAAAATCTTGATTGACAATGGGTCTTCCGTTAATCTCCTCAACGTGCGGGTGTTAAAGGAAATCTGCATGAGCGTCCAGCACCTTGCTCGGGAAAAGATCACCATCTCCGGGTTCGACTCCCAATCATCAAGAACTCTTGGGTCTGTGATACTGACGCTACGCTTTGGGCTGCTCGTCACGGGCATTAAGTTCCATGTCATAGACGCCAAGACTTGCTACAATGCTCTGCTCGGTCGTCCTTGGTTACACGAGTACAACATCATCCCGTCTACACAACATCAGTGTATGAAGTATTTCAAGGATGGTCTCGAGTATACCGTAACAGGTGAGCTAAACCCATTCTCCGTGAACGAAGTCCGCAAATACGAAGATGCAAAGTACTTTTTGCCAGATTTCGAGGATACAGAGAGATGTCACAAACCGGAGAACAAAGCCGCTGCCACCATTCCTATTTTCGGGAGTGATACCGAAGAAGAAGAAGAGATAGTTTACTCTGGGCCGTCTCGACGCAACAACCCGGGACCGTCCGCCCCCATACTGATCTTCGGAAGCGACTCGGAAGATGAGGTTAATGTTGTGTTCTCCAGTCGTCCGCCAATACAAGAATTCCTTGGTGATGATCAGAGTTTGCAAATCACCATGATCCCGCGGGAGCACTACAAAGATCTTGACGCGCTTGAAGCTCACAACGTACAAGACCTACAGACGTTTTACGTCCCTCCCAAGCGAAAAGGCGATCCTATTCTATCGATCCTCGGAAACAAGAGTGGAGAAAGAGATCTGGCATGGCGCGGATTCTACACTTGACAAGCTTCAACCCATCTGTTTGCCCAGATATTACACAAACGGATTGAAAAAGCTATTGAAGTGCCAAGGGGTACCCTTAAAACAGACTACTCGACAAGCTCGATTCTATAACAGGATTTGGGATGTCCCTGGGACTCAGCGCAAATTGCCCAATGGGAGAATGGAAACACTTGGGCTTGGATACGTGAGAACCGGAAAACAGGAACGGGCCCACGGTAGCTACGCCATATATAACTTCGATGAAGAAGAGGACGCCCTGTCAGGAAATGCCAACCCCTCATCAGAACTAGATCCCGCGATCGAAGTGCCGAGTCCGTCGTTTGAAGAACGAATGGACAAGCTTATCAGGAAAGCGGGTCAAAAAGCTCGAGACGACCATAATCGCGAGATGGCCATCTACGAGAGAGCCAGGACGCAACGTCTTCTTCAACAGGCTGCAGAAGACAAAAATACTCCTCCCTGTCAACCTGCTGTGCAAAAGGCCCGACGCAGAGGTAGAAGTAAGTCAAAAAGCAGAAAAGGAGGTCGACAACGACAATGCAGGATCAAAGAGTCATGTGATCGGGTATTGCGCGGTCCGGATTTGTCCCTCATGAAAAAGATGAGTCAGGCATACTCTTTTCCTCAGAATAAAACACGGAAGATACTTGACCTCGCTTTAAAACATCGAATGATTACACTTCCGGAGTCTAAACACCCTGAGCAAGCTAACGAGGTCTCTCATCCGGGCTATTGCTCTTATCACCGAGCCATAGGACACCCTATCGAAGACTGCTTCACCTTCAAGAATTGGGTCGAAGACCAGTATCAGCTCGGCAGATTTGCTCTATCCAGCAGCTGGAGGGTAATGCCGCCACAAAAGCACGAACCCAAAGCCACAAGAGCAGAACCAGATCCACATCGGTCTTGGAAGCGAGTTCGTACTTGTCATATGATAACAATATCAAAAGAAGAGCCTGAGAATATAGATGACCTTCCCCGGTGCTTCGAAAACAGCGATGACGAGGTAATCTCAGAATTTCCACCAGCGCCGAAAGAGCTGGAAGATGGCATACATACTACTGCAGACAGCCTCAAGAAGATTGAGTTGGGGACGGCGAACGACCCACGACCGACATTCATCAGCAAGCTGTTATCTGAAGAAAGGGTGGCTGCGTTAAAAGACGTGCTTATGCAGCATAGAGATTGCTTCACATGGAACTATTCTGAAATGCCAGGACTAGACCCAGAAATTGCTGTGCATAAATTGGCAATATCCCCAGACGTCAAGCCAGTCAAACAGGCGCCGAGAAGAATGCGGCTCGAGCTTGAGATGAGCATCAACGCCGAAGTCAAGAAGCTGATCGATTCTGGGTTTATCCAAGAAGTTCAATATCCTGACTGGATCGCCAACATCGTCCCGGTAATGAAGAAAAATGGGACAGTGCGCATATGCGTGGACTTCCGGGATCTCAATAAAGCCTGCCCGAAGGATGATTTCCCAGTGCCAGTCACAGAGCTGATGATAGATAACACGTCCACTCATGAGGTTTTCTCCTTCATGGACGGCTCATCAGGATACAATCAGATAAAGATGCACTCAGAAGACCAGAAGCACACTGCTTTCCAGACCCCTCTGGGTATATTCTGCTACAAGGTGATGCCCTTCGGTCTAAAGAACGTCGGTGCCACCTATCAAAGGGCCATGACGAAGATCTTTGATGACCTCATACATGAAATCGTCGAGTGCTATATCGACGACCTCGTCGTGAAAAGCAAATCATACGAGGAACATCTCGAGCATCTGAAGACTGTATTTCAACGCCTTCGGCAATACAACTTGAAGATGGACCCTCTCAAATGCGCGTTCGGGGTGTCCTCAGGCAAGTTCCTAGGATTCATTGCCCGGCATCGAGGCATTGAGATAGATCCGTCGAAGATCAAAGCGATCATGGAAATGCCACCGCCAAGGACTCTCAAACAATTGCGGTCTCTCCAGGAAAAGCTCGCATACATCCGGCGATTTATAGCCAACCTTTCAGGCAAGTACTGCCCTTACAGTCACCTGATGAAGAAGGGAACCCCGTTCGTCTGGGACCAAAAATGCCAAAGCGCGCTAGACGGGATCAAGCAATACCTGCAGAACCCGCCAGTGTTGGCTGCTCCGGTCAAGGGAAAGCCCCTCATTCTTTATACAACCACCCTCGAAGGTTCCTTAGGCGCATTATGGGCGTAAGAGAACGATCAAGGGAAAGAAAGAGCACTCTACTATTTAAGTCGAGTTCTACTGGGAGCAGAAGGCAACTACTCCCCCATCGAAAAACACTGCCTGGCGTTAATCATCGCGATAACAAAACTCAGGCACTATGCGTTGGCGCATGAAGTCCGTCTCATTTCGAAGGTGGACCCTCTTAAGTATTTAATGTCGAAGGCCATACTGACTGGTCGACTCGCTAAATGGGCCATGCTCTTGATGGAGTTCTCGATGACATATCAGCCTCTCAAGGCAGTGAAAGGCCAGGCCATCGCCGACTTCCTCGCTGAGCATCCGATACCGGCCGATTCCCCTCTGAATTGCGAACTGCCAGACGAGTACGCATTTGATGCGATCGACGGTAGTAATATCCGATGGGAGCTTTATTTCGATGGAGCATCTTCCGTGAAGAAGCGCAAACAAAGCACCCCTATAATCAAATCAGGGGTGGGTCTCATCTTCGTAACTCCACAGGGAGGGATAATGCGCTTTGCTTTCTCCTTAACAGAGCCGAGGACGAACAATGAGGCTGAATACGAAGCTTTGATAGCAGGCCTAGAGATCGCCATCGACATGGGAATTGAAAACCTCCTCATATACGGAGATTCCCAACTGGTCATTAGTCAAGTAAACGACGACTACCAGACATGCAAGCTAGAACTGGTGAAGTATGGAGAGAGAGTACAGCAACTGCCGACTCAAATCCCTTCCTACACTTTGGAAAACATACCGCGCACGGAAAATAGCAAAGCGGATGCATTAGCCAAGCCCGCCAAAGAATTGGCTGATGAAAACCTCGATGACGTTAGGATCGTGGTACAAAGCCGTCGAGTACTTGCCCCTGCAAAAATATCTCCGGAATCACCCGAAGAAAGGGGAGCAACTAAGCAGACGGCCCTGCAAATGAATGACCAAGAGAAGGTTGGAGATTGGAGAGAAGTCTTCATAGACTACTTCAAATCCCGTCGAGCGCCTGAAGATGCGTCCTCAAGACATCGGCTCATGAAATGAGCTCTGTCTTTCGCCTTCGTCAACGATACTCTGTACAAGAGGTCATTCGATTCTCTGTGGTTGAGATGCCTGGGACCTGACAAAGCGAAAAGAGTCGTTCAGGAAGTTCACGATGGACTCTGCGGTTCTCATCAAGCAGGCCCAAAGATGAAGCTGAAAATCAAACGAATGGGTTATTACTGGCCCACAATGATCCAGGACTGCCTCGAGTATGCGAAGCAATGCCACTCGTGCCAAATCCATGGGGACTTTATTCATCAGCATCCAAATCCTCTACATCCAATGGTGACTAGTTGGCCGTTCGAAATGTGGGGAACTGACATAATCGGCCCCATCGAATCAGCATCATCCAGGGGACATCGTTTCATCCTGGCGACGACTGATTACTTCTCCAAATGGGCAGAAGCAGTACCGTTAAGGGAAGTGAAGACGGAAAATATTCTCTATTTCTTCAAGACGCGCGTTATTTATCGGTTTGGAACTCCACTACGGATCATTTCCGATAACGGGCGAGCCTACAGAAGCCACAAGATTAGTCACTTCGCGCAGCAACACAACATAGACTGGAGATATTCCTCAGTTTATAATCCACGGGCTAACGGTCTAGCTGAGGCTTTCAACAAAACCTTGACAAAGATCGTGAAGAAGACGGTGTCCTGAAACAAAAAGGACTGGCACGAGAGACTGCAAGAAGCTCTCTGGGCATATCGAACTACGTTCAAAACGGCCACGAACACAACGCCATATGCGTTGGTATTCGGTACAGAAGCAGTACTCCCCCTCGAGATAGAGTTACCCTCTCTACGAGTGGCGGTCCACTACGAGCTGACGGACGAAGAAAATGCTCACCTTCGGCTTGAGGAGCTTGATGCCCTCGATGAAACCCGACTCATAGCGCAACAAAATCTGGAGGCTTATAAAGCAAAGATGACGCGCTCCTACGAAAGATTGACCAGGCCAAGGACATTCCGCCAAGGCGAACTCGTGCTAGTGGTCAAAAGACCTATGATCCCCAATCGCGCCAAGCGGGGAAAATTCGAACCGAACTATGAAGGCCCGTATATCATAGACAAGGTCTACCAGGATGGAGCCTACCTACTCATGGACATGCATGGTGAAAAACCCTTCAGGCCAATAAACGGTCGATTCCTGAAGAAGTACTACGCCTGACGAGTCACGGCCTAGGTCAATGATAGATGACGACAACTATGTCCGCTCGCTATCTTCCTAAGCCCAAACTCTATAAGTAGTAACCGGCTTACTTTACAACGGACCAAAACGTCCTTAAACTAACAACGGACCGAAACGTCCTTAAACTAACGACGGACCGAAATGTCCTTAAACTAACAACGGACCGAAATGTCCTTAAACTAGCAACGGACCGAAACATCCTTAAACTAACAATGGACCACTATGTCCTAAAACTAGCTGTTGACCGAGATGTCGATAAACTACGGTGGATTGCAGTATCTCAAAGCCGATATAAAAAAAATAAAAAAAAAATAAAAACGGTATGTCCTTAAGCAAAATTGGCACGGATGAAAACCCGGAAGGGCTCCGTGAGTAAAAACAGCAGGGCTACCGGCGAGTGTTTGTGAAAACCCGAAAGGGCGCAACCTCGTTAAAGGACACTTGCAGGGTCCTCACGACCTCGTAAGGAGAAACCACCATCGTGAGATCCTTACGACTCACAAAGGAGCAACACACTTAGGAGTCCTCACGATTCCTAAGAAGAAATTACACTTGCGAGATCCTCACGACTCGTAAGGAGAACTCTCTTATGGGACCCTCACGGCTCATAAGACTTGAAAGTCTTAAGTTACAGAGACCTGAACCTGTTCTTAAGCAACCCCCACAAACTTCGATATTGTCCTACAAGTGGCTCAAAACTGACCCTTGTATACAATCCACGGGATCGAATAAACATTTCCCTAACCAAGTCCCATCCGTGACTAGGGATATGTTCATATGGCAAACAACCCTTATAAGTCCTCTCGACTTATAAGGAGAAAACCCTTTTATAAGATCCTTACGACTTGCAAGAGGACATGCACTTAGGAATCCTCATGATTCCCAAAGAGAAAACACACCTGCAAGATCCTCACGACTTGTAGGGAGAAATACCTTTGTGAGACCCTTACGGCTCATGAAGTCAAAAGCTTTAGTCGACAGGACCCTTAACCCTGTTTACTAAGCCGCCTTTGTTCGATATCGACAGAGGCAAATGATGATTCGCTCCTGGCAATATCCCAGTTGTAGCGGCGCTGATGCCGAAATCGGTGTCTAATCCTGAGCTTGCGGCAAAAGGCTAGTGAGGCACATATGCATACGAAATAGCCGAAATGATAGGGCAACCTGCAACAGAAGAAGCATGTAAAAAAAAGGTGTATGCATGCAAAATAGCTGAAATGATTGGGCAACTCGCAATAAAAAGCAGCGAGTAAAAATAAAATAAATAGCCGAAATGATTGGGCACCGCGAAAAATAGCCGAAATGATAGGGCAATCGCGACCTTCGCGATATAAAAGCTGAAATGATAGAGCATCGCGGAAAAAGAAATAAAATAAAAATGAAATCTATGCCCCACAGGTGATGTTACATCAATCCCTGTATACAATCCAGGGGCGCAAACGAAGAAGGAATCACACTCCTTCTCTCCCAGGTTTCATCATAAGAAGAAGACAAATCTCGACGGTTCACAGATAGCCTAGAGATCATCTCGACGTTCGTCTCATTGCAGCAGACACAACATCAAGTAAAGCGGAACATCGACAACTCCCAGTTCCATGGCTCGCCGGCATACAGCTGACCGAGAGTCAAATTTCGACTTCATAAAATACATACAAAGTCAAAAAATTCCTGGTCACGTGGAACGCGGATAACGTCACTCTTTGACCCCGTGGAAAGCGTCCAGAGTGGAGCCTGATCCTCGCAGAATACGGCAATGAACCCGTGGGAAGCATCCAGAGCAAAATTCCTGGTCACGTGGAACGCGGATAACGTCACTCTTTGACCCCGTGGAAAACGTCCAGAGCAGATCCTGGTCCTCGCAGAGCACGGCAGTGAACCCGTGTGAAGCATCCAGAGCGGAGCCTGGTCCTCGCAGAACACGGCAGTGAACCCGTGGGAAGCATCTAGAGCAAAATTCCTGGTCACGTGGAACGCAGATAACGTCACTCTTTGACCCCGTGGAAAACGTCCAGAGCGGATCCTGGTCCTCGCAGAGCACGGCAGTGAACCCGTATGAAGCATCCAGAGCGGAGCCTGGTCCTCGCAGAACACGGCAGTGAACCCGTGGGAAGCATCCAGATCAAAAATTCCTGGTCACGTGGAACGCGGATAACGTCACTCTTTGACCCTGTGGGAAACGTCCAGAGCGGAGCCTAGTCCTCGCCGAGCACGGCAGTGAACCCATGTGAAGCATCTAGAGCAAAATTCCTGGTTACGTGGAACGCGGATAACGTCACTCTTTGACCCCGTAGAAAACGTCCAGAGCGGATCCTGGTCCTCGCAGAGCACGGCAGTGAACCCGTGTGAAGCATCCAGAGCGGAGCCTAGTCCTCGCCGAGCACGGCAGTGAACCCGTGTGAAGCATCTAGTGCAAAATTCCTGGTCACGTGGAACGCGGATAACGTCACTCTTTGACCCCGCGGAAAACGTCCAGAGCGGAGCCTGGTCCTCGCCGAACACGACAGTGAACCCGTGTGAAGCATCCAGAGCAAGCATCGGACTGTGGAGTCCTTAAAATTCATGGACTATGATGTCCTAAACCTGGACCGTAATGTCTTAAAACTAACGATCAACCATGATGATTCTAGACTGATTTTACCTTGGTTAAAGGGAACATCTCTTCACTCCTTTGATATTTGGCGCTGTAATTCCTCAACGTCTTCAAAGAGGTGACGGGTCCCAGTACCACACATTTCGTGGACTGTGGAGTCCTTAAATCCATGGACTATGAGGTCCTTAACCTTGACCGTGATGTATTAAAACTAACATTGGACTGTGGAGTCCTTAAATCCACGGACTATGAGGTCCTTAACCTTGACCGTGATGTCTTAAAACTAACATCGGACTGTGGAGTCCTTAAACCCACGGACTATGAGGTCCTTAACCTTGACCGTGATGTCTTAAAACTAACATCGGACTGTGGAGTCCTTAAACCCACGGACTACGAGGTCCTTAACCTTGACCGTGATGTCTTAAAACTAACATCGGACTGTGGAGTCCTTAAATCCACGGACTATGAGGTCCTTAACCTTGACCGTGATGTCTTAAAACTAACATCGGACTGTGGAGTCCTTAAATCCACGGACTATGAGGTCCTTAACCTTGACCATGATGTCTTAAAACTAACATTGGACCGTGGAGTCCTTAAATCCACGGACTATAAGGTCCTTAACCTTGACCGTGATGTCTTAAAACTAACATTGGACTGTGGAGTCCTTAAATCCACGGACTATGACGTCCTTAACCTTGACCGTGATGTCTTAAAACTAACATTGGACTGTGGAGTCCTTAAATCCATGGACTATGAGGTCCTTAACCTTGACCGTGATGTCTTTAAACTACGGTACCCTGGAGAACATCCCAAAGCAACCCCTGACCCCGTGAAATATGGATAAGGGTGACCGCACTCAGCACTTGCGGGTCCTCACGACCTGCAAGGAAGAAAACTCTCTTGTGAGATCCTTACGACTCCCAAGGAAAAGCCCGCTTAAGAATCCTCATGATTCTTAAGAAGAACTTACACCTACGGGATCCTCTCGACTTGCAGGGAGAAAAACTCTTTATGAGACCCTCACGGCTCATAAAGCTCAAAAGTCTTAGGAGGCAGATTTTAACCCTGAATCCTAAGCCATCGCTATCCTGCAAGTAGGCTAAGATAAATTGTCCGCAGAACACATTCAATAAAAAAGGGACACACCACTGAGAAGAAAAATATGTCTTTATTCATAAACCAAAATAGGTACAAAGTACAATTCATGAAAGAACAAAAAGAAAATACTCTCGTTCAGGAGTATGTACAAAAAGAAAGGAAAAGATACAAGTTTTTCAAGCCGGCGGGCGATTTAGCAATTTCGCTAGCTCATCCTGCTTTTGCTGGGCCACGGCTTCATGATTCAGGATCGCCAGAAGACGGGCCTCCGCCTGAGCCTGCTGGGCCTGATACGAGGCGAGCCAGCCTTCTAGCTCTTTCTCAGTGGCCTTGTGAGCCTCGACCCTTTCACGAGTGAACACAGCAGCTTTATCAAGAGCCACCACCTCTTTGATAGACTCTTGAAGCACCCGCCAGAGTTCATACGCTTTGTTGGCCTTGGCGGTAAGATTAGCTTGAAGCTCGCTCAGCGCCTTAGAAGCCAGCTCCCTCTCCGAGAATTTACGGCCGAGCCTTTTCTCGCATGATGCCATGTTTGCCGCGCACCGTGCTATCAGCCCCCGCAACTCCGCCTTTGCAGCCACGGCCTCCGAGGAAAGGCGGGAACACTCAAGGGCGTGCAAGCAAGCCTCTACCTGCCGACAGAACTCCACCCAGATTCGCACCACCACTTCGCTATGGTAGGTGGCAAGAAAAGGAAGAGAACCGTTAGCTTTAGCGGCAAATGCTTCAGCTGTGGTTGCGCTGCCAGCACGAAGCTCCTCGATCAAGGATGACAAGGAGACAAGGCTTAACTGGGCCAAGCGCTTTGAGGCTCGCAAAGCATAGGGGCCGGGCGGCATAGCGATACGCGATTCCAGCGCTATGGAGGCTGGCAGGGCTGTTCGGATTTGAAAAATATCAGTAAAAGTCTTAAGCAAAAGAACAAATGGGACTATATTGAAATGTCACTTGCCTATGGTCATGCAAGTAGGAGCTGAAGGTTCCCCTGGCCCTTCAACGACCTCCACCTCGTCATCGGCTTCCAAAACTGTAAGAGACATCAATGTCATTTCGCAGAATAGCAACAATGCTATAATAAAAAATGGCGAACGATGCTAACATTGCCCAGAGGAAAGGACGATGCGCTGAGGAGAGATCGCCTGCGGAGCTGCCATCTCCAGTAGACGATGAAACGATTGCCGGGGAGACAAATCAACGATAGAGGCCGCCAGCCCGCGCAATTCTGAGAAAACAAAAGAGTTCAGACAACAGAAATATTGCTAATTTAAAATGTAGAAGGTTACCTTCAACACTCCTCCCGTTCCGAGTCAGGGGGATGGCGGCTTCAACGGCCTCCGCCACGATTTCCGGCTCCAGCAAAGGGAGGGTAGTCCCGACCACCTTTCCTCCGGCCTTTGGGCCGCCCGCAGGAAGAGTCATTAGGGCGGCAATCCCCAAAGGAGCCTCTACCAAAGGAGCAAGCGCTCCATGATCAGGAACCGCCACTGGAGGCTCTATGGCAAGAGGAATAGCATTGTCAGCCCCCTCCACATCGAGTAAGGCTGCATCGGGAATGTCAACAGGCTCTAGCTGCAACAAGCCCGTAGGGACCTCCCCCATCGCCGAGGACTCTGCACAATCCGCACAAGAATAAGAATACATATATACGGGCATAAGCAATCTGAAAAAACTGCGAAGAAGTATAAAAAAACATACCAATGCACAGGGAAGCCCTCAATATGGCTTCTTCAAGCCGATGCTCCTTCTCAAGGATGCGTGCTCGTCGGGGTTCGAGGGTGGACTCATGGCCGCCGGTCCATAAGAAGAGCGCGTCCGCAGCATCCTCCGAGACGGCCTGCTTCAGCACCCTTTCACCCCACTCCTCCAAGGGGCCGATAAACCGCCGCCGGATCCATGAGGGGTCTTCATAGAAGATCACGGCAGGATAGTTTCTTCGGAACCCTTGCGTTCTGGGACTCATCTTTAGAACGTCTTATGGCCTCAGCCAATTGTGCGGCCTCCTCGGCAGCCGAGCCCGGGAAAAGAAGACCAGCGTCTGACTCTTGCACGACCAACGACTCATCTGGAAGTATGGGCTCAGACTCCGTTAAAGAATCAAGTAAATTGGTGGCCACCCTCCTCCGCCTCTTAGACCCAGAACCGGCCGCCGAAGACGACCGTTTCTTTCCCCATGGAGCCTTGGTGCGGCGGCAGCCCACGTCACCTTCAACACCCTCATCCCTATTACCCTCGCTTGGTGCCACAACCGAGGATGATACCGCAATTGTCGATGCCAAGGGGGACGAGGCTTCCTCGGGTGGTGGCGCTATTACCGGAGCCCGTCTACCCCGCGACCGAGTACCCAGAGGCATACCAGCTGTTGGAGTAAGATCCACCCCTGACTCCCCCGGAATGAGCGCGGTGCCGGTATCCCTCAGAGGAAAGCGGTCCGGGGCGCGCGGTCGCAGCGTAGCTCCCGTGGACAGAACCTGAGTAGGGGCACCATGACTAAGAAGCACCCTTCTTTCCTCAAGAATAATTGGGTTGACTCGATGGAGATACTAACCAGTGAACGATCCCATGCATCGGGGCATGTACTCAGCTTCAGGGACCATGAAGTGGGAGCCGGTGTTCAACTTCACGAAATGATGAGCGGCATCGCGAACGGCATCAAGTGAAGGGACCGGCGCAACTATGAAAGCCTCGAAAGGAACGCCCTGGTCGTATCCAAGCTGCCAGGCGAAGCGATGCGGGTTGTACCGCATGAAAGAGCTGCACTGTCCTGGCGAAATACCAAATAGCCTGCATACAAGTGCGCGGCCTCCCGGGGCCTCAAAGAAGGTACGTTGTCTTTTGACCGGTCCCAGAGTTGTTGAACTGGACCTGAGGGAGAAGATAAGACCCGATCATTAAAAACCATCCCGCCAGCAGTAGCGTAAGGAGAAATCAACACCCGAATAGCCCCGAATTGAGTCGGGTCAGCGGCAGAAGCATCCACCAATCGCATAAGCCTCGGGAAGGTATAAGCGTCATAGAATGCGGGCCTTTGATGCATAGCAAAAGCACCCAAGATGTGCATTTTGATCTAAGACGTAAAGTAGTGAAGTGAGAAATTTACCACATCTACGCCAGGGCTAGAAGTATTAGCTGCAGCGCCCAACCCGTGATAGAGATGCGCCAATGTCGGGATGCCAATGGCCAGCCGCGTTCCCTCAGCTATGCGGTGAGCCGGATAGATGACCGAAGCTCTCATAAAGCGGCAATGCATAGGGATGACAAACCAGCTGAGCCAGATACTGATAAACCCAACGAAGAACGTCTCCTCATCCATGCCGGGAGCTGCGATGGATTCGAAGGACATCGGCGACATTATAGGGATGTAGTACTGCGGTAGATCCGATTCATTGGTCGGCAGCTTCTTAGGACCAAACCCAAAGGGGTCTTTAATATTTGCGAACTTCGGAGCTTCCTTCGACAAGACGCCCTCATGAAGGAAACATGCAATGAAGCTCTTAAAAGTCACGCCCTGCTCCTCAGATTCGGTGAACAATCGATCAAAGATACCTAGCACATTGATCAAGCTGGGACGCTTGTGGCGGACGGCGTTCTCGGCAGACAAGCCGTCAAGCGGTGCGGGCTCGGGTTCAAAAATGTATTCATCAGAGGGCATCAACTCCTCATAAAGTGTCGCTCGAATTGGCAGCCCCGAGATCTCATAAAACTCCCCCAAAGAGATCAAAACCTTTCTGTCCCCCAGAAGAAAAGTGTTGGTGGGGAGATTCCATTGATTCAAGAACGCCTTCACCCACCAGATATGCGGGGATTGATAATGGAAGAGCGGCGCATATATTGCCTGGTAAAGCCCGACCTTCTGCAGCCGCGCACGATGGGTAGCAAGGATATAGCGAGCCCAGAGGAGGTAGCCTGTGGGGTGTCGAAGAGTGAGCCCTATCTTATAAATCTGTCCCCATGGGTGGGCCTCACCCTGACAAATGCGTCGTCCCAGGATATTTATAGCAGGGATCGGATGGTTCAGGATACCGATTGTTGAAGGCTCGAGCCGTCCCGTTGGAGTCCAATTTGGCATCTCCACAGCGAAAACCGTCCTCGGAGGGTCCATCGGCAAGAACGGGAAAGTAGGCTCTGTCGGCACTTCACAGAGGAAACTCCGGCGACCTCGGATGATATGACTGTACCAAGTTCCCCATAGAAGTAAGCTGGTGCAGTTCGGGTCATGAGCCCGGATCATCGCCATCGCTTCCTCGTCGGATGGTGATTGAGGAAAAGCGGCCTACGAACGAGTGAAGGGAAAGCACGGAACAGAAGCCATCGCACCTGAAATCAAATAAAGGAAACTGTCAAAAGCAAAGCCAGCAATATATATATATATATATATATATATATATATGAGCACAACTATATATATGAAGACAGTTGAAGAAAGCGGCAACAGACTCTTTTTATAGGACCATTGGCTACAAAACACATGGGTCCCATAGAATCAGGTTGACGGCTCGTTAATAATGAGGCCAAGCAATCATAATAAGACAAAGGGGATATCCTCATTAAATAGGCAGTGGGTTTCAAGTGGCCCTACACATCCTGCTAAAAGACAAATCTACCTTGGACTCTACAACAAATCAAACAGGATCAAGGGAATTAAATTCCCACAGAAGACAACATTGCAAGCTTCTTCTTCATTGATTACAGAAGGACAACCTAAGGCAAGAAAACCCTAAGAAGCCTCCATGGGAAGAACTGAGTTCTTCATAGGAATTAAATTCCTTATTAAGAGAAGGGAATTAAATTCTCAGAAACATTTTCTTTAAACGGAATTAAATTCCTTGGAAAAGGCAACGGATCTCATCATCCCCCTAAAGATCAAATGAACCCTAAGAGATCTACTGTTCGAAGACTAAATGGTTTTCTATTTTCGTTGATAAAATGGGTTCATGTTAAAAGGGGAGAAACCCTTGGTGTGGATTTAAAATCCAGAGAGGTTTTGGAAAAAGTATACATAAGGGTTCCTCAATCATCGTTACCTGAAGAAAGGGTCTCTCAAACAGAGTTAAACTCTGAAAAGTTTGAAGCAGAGAACTAAGCTCTGGAAAAAGAGAATTAAATTCTCAAGAGAAGGAAGTTCTCAAAGGAGGAAGATGAGCAAAGTGGAGGCTCTTCTGAAAAGACATGGACATTTATAGGATGGGATGGAAAACGTTTCATCTACCCTACTCCCAAAGCAGATCCGACGGTCACAAAAGTGACAGCGTTGCACTCACGTGCAGACACGTGAGAACAACGCTGTGGGGGCATTTGTTCCCTGATTAAAAATCAGGAGAAGCTTCAGAAGAGGCATCACGTGCTCATACGTAACCAGTTGTCACGTGTTGGCACGTGACGCTCAAAGCAGCGGCAAAAAGCACATTCATCCCCTGATTAAAAATCAAGAAAAGCTCCAGAAGAGGCATCACGTGCTCACACGTGACCAATGGTCACGTGTTGGCACGTGATGGTTAAGCAGCGGCCAGAAAACAGAGCGCAGAATAAGAGAAGCCCATTCCAGGGGTCACGTGCCTACACGTGACCAGGGGTCACGTGCCTACACGTGACCAGGGGTCACGTGGCCACACGTGGCCGGCTTTAAGAACCTTATTCTTTAACAGAATTAAATTCTGAGGATATATCTTTCAAATCTTTCTAAAATGAAGAAGGATTAATTAAAACCGTTGGATTAAAAATCTAAAGGTGATTAAATATCACCAATTTATAGAAAAATCTTGGACTTGGAAATATTTCCCCTTAAATCTAACCGAAATAACAAAGAGATATCTTTGGATTTAAAATCCAATGGTGAATAAAATTCACCTAATAATCTAAAGGCCCAGATTAATGATGAAGATAAATCAAATATCTCAATATACAAATCAAATCTCTCAATGAGAGATTTACTAAACAGATTGATTCTTTTCCTTCTCCTATAAATAGGAGCCAAGAAAAGAAGAGGAGAGACATTTGGACCTTTTCTTTTGATACACAGAGAGAGAGATATAGAGCCTTTGATCCTCTGCAAAAGGAAAACCTTAGGTAAAAAAAGAAAAGGGAGGTTTAAAAAGAGAATTTAATTCTCAAAAGAGTTTAACTCTCATATAAAGAAAGAACTTAGTTCTTTCTCTGGTGGAGGATATGCAAAGTGCACATCTCCCCATGAATTGAGAATTTAATTCTCATTGGGTTGAGATCCTGCCATGCAGATCTAAAACACAGAGGAGAAACTGAGTTTTGAGAATTTAATTCTCACAAAATGATAGGAATTCAATTCCTTTGAGATAAAATTATGGTTTAACCCTATGTTATAGGAATTTAATTCCTTTAAAATGAACAGAACTAGGGTTTAACCCTAACTGAGAACATAATTCTCTCAAACTCACAGGAATTTAATTCCCTTAAGAAAAGAAATTAGGGTTTAACCCTATTTAAGAATATAATTCTTCAGAAGAAAACAGGAATTTAATTCCTCTGAAGTTTGTTGTTACGGTTTAACCCTATGAAGAAATTAATTCTTAAAAGATGAACAGATCTTTAAAACATGCAAAGAACCAGAGTCGCGTGCTACCACGTGACCCCTGCAAAGATACACAGAAAAGAACTTTGAAGCAAACACCTCACGTGTTACCACGTGACTCCTGCAAAGATCCATAAAAGAGAACTTTGAGGCAATGCCTCACGTGCCCCACGTGATCTCTAAAGCACACAAGAGAAAAAAGAAACAGAAAAGAGCTCTAGGGCGCCCTCACGTGTCGACACGTGACCCCAAATGAACATTCTAACAGATCAAAAAGTGAGCCCCCATCACGTGCCCACACGTGATGGCTTTCAGAATTAAAAGTGTTAAACACTTATCTGTAGAACAAAATAAACGGAAGCAGGGCGCTCTCACGTGCTGCCACGTGACCCCTTGGCTGAAGCTCTAACGGATAAACGCCTAAATTCCCATCACGTGATAGCACGTGATACTTCAAAGTATTCAAGACGTTTGACTGAATAAAATAAGGGGAATCAGGACGCTCTCACGTGTCCGCACGTGACCCCTCTCTCCTTAACACTAGTCTGGAGATTTTTGTCCCCGGTGTTTAATACTGATTTGCTTAGTGTTTAACACTAATTTGAAAACTCTGTTCCCAGTGTTCAACACTGATTATCTTTTAGTGTTTAACACTAACTTGTTAATCTTATTCCCAGTGTTCAACACTGTTGGTCTCTAGTGTTTAACACTAGCTTTAGCCCAATTGGCTAAGTTTCCGGAGGCAAAGCCTCTCCTTCAATGAACCAACAGAGGGCCAAACATGATTGGACTTAGCCCAAGCTGGCCATAAGTCCTCAATTCAAACTCAACTGGGCCAATGGGCTCATAATATAATAATTGAGCTTAGTTTCCAAATTGGACTGCAGATCACTTAATCTACATTGGTTTAAAAGGTACATCTCTTCACTCCTTTGATACTTGGCGTTGTAATTCCTCAACGTCTTCAAAGAGGTGGCGGGCCCCGATAACCATACATAGATACGGACCGTGGGGTCCTTAAACTCATGGACTATGAGGTCCTTAACCTTGACCGTAATGTCTTAAAACTAACATCGGACTGTTGAGTCCTTAAATCCACGGACTACGACGTCCTTAACCTTGACCGGAATGTCTTAAAACTAACAACGGACTATGGCGTCCTTAACCTTAACCGTGATGTCTTAAAACTAACATCGGACTGTGGAGTCCTTAAATCCATGGACTACGACGTCCTTAACCTTGACCGCAACGTCTTAAAACTAACACTGGACCGCAATGTCCTTAAACTACCTATTGACCGCAACATCACTAAACTAAACAACAGGGCTCCCCTAATCGCTCTCTTGGCGGATCTAAACGATCCCGTTAAGTTGATCTTAGTCTAAAACTGGACTAACGTATCCTTAACAAACGTTTAAGTCGATCTTAGTCTCAAACGAGGCTAACGTATCCTTAAACACAACCCCCAAACCCAAATCTAAGATAATACGGATTTGGACTAGTCCACGCCCTACGGGCGACAACATAACTCAGTCTCCGTATACAATCCACGGGCAACCGAACACGAATCAAACACACACGACACGAAGTGATCATCTGGAGAAGGAGAAAGTTGTTACCGCAATGCGGTAGCGTAATTAACTGCAGGGGCTTGATCCTGCAGGGAAGAGCGTCCCCACAATCAAAAACCCCTCAAGCGAGGGGGAATCTGACGAAGTCTGCTACATCGGACGCATCCGTTTAAACCTTCGATACACGGTGCCATAAATCAACTTGGCATCTTCGGAGAGGTAAACAGATAGCACCAATTAGCATCTGCCCCGAATCTCAGGCGAGACCGTCCACGTCTTGGCCGCCATTCGGAGGGGAACATGGATTAGTACCATCGGGAAGAAACAATGTTTCTTCATCTAGGTTCTTGTCCTTCCTTTCTTAATTATTACCCTAACCTCCATGGAAAACACGCTCAACCGGTCGTTTATACTACAGTATCACCGCTACCTCGTGGGATAGGGTGCCGTAGGAAGCGGTGTGTGCATGTATGCATAGAGTCCTATAAAAACGTGTGATGGGCAAGAAAGGGGTGAGAGATCTTCATCTCTCAAACCTTCCCCAAATCTAACCCTAACAAGCGAGGAGACTACTCACTCATTAGGGAATTGAAAAACATTTTCTAAACTAATTAACTAGGGCAATTAATGAAAGTTATACTAGGGCAGATAATGAAAAATCTATACTAGGGCATGAAAGAAATTACCTAGGGCATGGAAATAAAAAAACTACTTACTTTATTTGATGCTCTTTTCATACATTGTAGAAATTTACAGATCTGAATTTTGATAAAAATGAAATGAGGCACAAGAAGAGGCATAACCTAAAAGAGCTTTTAGGGTTTCTATTTATAGATTCATAGAAACCCTAGGTTTACAATCGACGCACATCTGCTTTTACAATTTTACCCCATAAGAAACCTAATTAATGCACCGACGCACCGACACAGGATTTCTGCACCGACATGGGCACACCATGGCCGCGGATCCGCGGCCAAAACCCCTGTTTGGCCGCGGTTCCGCGGCCAAACAGGGAGCTTGTGGGCTCAATTTCTCTAGGGTTCTTCTGTTGCATTTGTAATTCTATTTTCTTCAGTTTGTTCTTCAGAATATCTTCCGGTTCTCTTCTAGATCTCCACAGTGAATAAAGTCGTGGACTTTTACCGCTTACTTCGTGTCGAAGTCTTGAACCTTGCACTGCCTTTGTTCTTTGTGAAATCGTCCATTAATCTTCGTTTAGTCTTCAAACTGTAGGCATGATCAAGATCTTTCCATTTGTTGGTCGTAGTCTCACTTTTGTATCGTCTTTTCATCTTCTTTATTGTTTTTGTTCCGAGAACCTGTAATCTGCAACTATGTAGCAGACATGGGTCAAAAGCACCTGTTTATTTGTAAACTGAATAAGAATGGGGAATAAAATAATACAAAATTATGGTATGAACAAATACCCCCAAACTTATCTTTTGCTCGTCCTCGAGCAAACCTAGTTTTTATTCTCGAAAAAGACCTAGCCTCACTTTCGCAAGAAAACGCGATTGCACTGAGCTCGTGTAACAAGCCGTTAAACCTCTAGGTGTCCCTAGTAGGAGGAGTGTTGTCTCCTGAGGATTTTCAGCGGATACTACCCACAAAATCCTATTAATTCGGCATATTTTCTTTTATTCTCCAATAAAGTTTTCTAACAAGAACTCTATTATCTTCGACTCAGAAATTATCCACCCGTATTTTTCACGCTTCCTTATCATTTAACTTAAGATTATATATGTTTTTGTGAATTTACTTAGCTTTTGGCATCTTTTAAGTTTTCCTTCTAGGGTTCCATCTCAACTTAGGAATTTTTATCATCTCTATTAAAGATATAAGTCCTATTTTTTATTCCTATCTCTTATCTAAACCCCAATCACATACCCCTAAGTGTGTGTATATATCATCCCTACACTTGGAAATTCAAATCAAGCTATCATACTCTTGTCCATCGTCCAAAGTACTTTTCAATTGGTGAATTTTTAGATGAAATTGCTCACACATCCTTCATGCGGCCGTTAATATTTCTTAAGGTACCAACGACCGATTACAAAATATGTTTGCACATTAAGGCGTAATTCCTAGTCTTGTAACACCTAAGGCTTTAGCAGTGACTCCCAAACCAGTTGGTCTAAGGCACTAGGTGATGAAGCACCCTCGCTAAATATTTTTTATTAATGCAGCCTTAAGTAATCACAACAACCAGTGTTCATTTTTTATTATCTCTTTATTCACGCTTGTATTTTTTATTTTATTTCCCTTTATACTAAGGACTTTAGACAAGAGCATTTCAAGGTCTCTTCTACTATTCCAAGTTTCAAGGTTCGTGTTTGTGCAATTTGTAGAGTATATATTTCAGAATTTAGACTTGAGCTAGGAATTATTTTTCAAACTTATACTTTAATAAAAATATCAATACTTTTCCCTTGTTTTAACTTAGCCCAAGAAGTGAACTCGAAATTTGCCTATTTCTAAATAAACTACAAAGACATATACTTTCAACCGTTAGATTTTAAGAAAGGTTATTTTTAGGGTTTTTAATTTACTAAGTCTAAAATCTAGTTGTTCCTAGCTAGTTAACCTTTTTGTCAAACTCAAGTTAATTATGGCCAAAACTGAATGTTTTAATTTTTATAATTTTTGAAAATTTTCAATTTTTATGGGTTTTAAAATAAGTATGCAAATGCAAAAATATACACATGAATGCGAAGGACGAAGGCTTACCGAGCATACCCACAAACTTAAACTTGACAGTGTCCTCACTGTCATGCTACACCAAGAGGGTCAAAATGGCCGGTATTCCCCTGTTTATTTTTTTATATTTTTTTTATTGTTAAAAAAAATAAAATATATATACAACAAGGTCTCCCCCAAACTTAAGTGAGACAGTGTTTCCACTGTTTAAACATTAAAGTTCAGAGTTAGGGAGGAGAAAAATCAAATTATATAAGGCCTTACACAGACCAAAGGTTAGCACCAACCATTCAAAAATTCTATCGTGATAATGGTAGGGTTGGTGGAAGAATGGAGTGTAGAGAAAGGAGTTGAGAAACACACGAGACCGTATGGGAAGAAGAGTGGAATATGGTCTCGGTATATTCGGAGAAGAATGGCGGAAGAGTGTAGTACGAACTTGAGGGTGTAAATCGAGTGAATAAATTAGCGCAAATTGTGATGACCGATGTGTTAAAAGCGATTGTGCTAATTTATCAACCCGTTTAGAAATGGGGTCAAATCCCTCAAGATTCGCAAGAAAACATGGGTATGTTGAACTTGGTAAACCATCTATTGAAAATGGAAGCGCGACGGATTCTTGCACGGTCGAAACGATGGAAAGGACGAAGGGGAGTGATTTAGGGATAGTCTTATTCTCACCTAAGTAATCTGTCTCGAACTCGAAGGATTCCATCAATGGTTCGAAATGACTGTAAGCAACCGAGTCTGATGGTTCAACTAACTCATCTAAAAATTCAAAGGACTCAAACTCGGGCGGTGAGTTTTCAAAATCATCCGCAAAAGTGAAACACTTGTAATCGATATCGGTTGTGAGAACTGTGTCAGATTCAAGGAGGAACGCACTAGTGGCGTCAAAACTGCTATGATCGAACAGAAATTTTTCAAGCTCACAGTCCTCCTGCGTGATCTTTTGCGTGGTCGGAACAATTAGAAGGATGAGGGGGGGGGGTGTGATTTAGGAAGTATAACAGTTAAAGGTTCAGGAGGATGAATTGGAAAATCCGACTCATCAAACAAAAATGGTTCATCCTCAATACTCTCCTCAATACTATCCTCATAATTCTCCTCAAAAGTTATCCCATCCATGCAATTATCATCAAAATCAAGACGCATATAAGGTTCGGGAGAAACATTTAATGACTCGGGATGATGAATTGGAGAGAAAATTTCAGTCAAATCTACGGGTTCATCATCCAAAATATTCCCGGCGTTAATATCCTCAATCAAGTGAAAATCAATTTTTTTAGACACCTCATCAAAAGCATGGATATTTATCAATTTAGGTTCTAGATTGGAGGTGTAAAGTTCGAAAGAATTAGGTTGGGTTCACTCGAAAAGGGCTCTTCACAATCAGGTAAATCAAACACTACAAAGTCGCACAACTCATTACACGTTTTATTTTCAACTGGTGAATCATTTGGGACACTTGTTTGAAAACCGGAGTTGTGCGATTCAATTGGTGATGGGTAAGTTTGATTTGAAAGGGTGCACAACTCACTCTCTCCACTCAAATTCTTAATCTGTCCAACCGCCTCATCATACATTGGAAGATTTGGAGCTAGTTGGAAACTAGCTACCGGTTCACTAGGTTGCATAAAGGCAGCAATGGACGCATCCAAATTCCTTATATGTCGATTTGTCGCTACAATATAAGCTTCCAACGACTGTTCCAGACTAGACATGGGTTGTGAAGAGGTTTCAGTAAAAGATTCAAAAAAATTTGGATTCTTAAAACTCCCTAATGGCTGTGTAGAAGCAATGTCTAGGGAAGGTGTGAAAGTCGGGTAGGACTGGTAGGAACTGAATGGTTGGACAGGAGTAGGATCAACATTTGGATAAAAAGGTGAATGGACTTGTTGATCCCAAGAACTGGAAGTGTTGAAAGGAGTGAAAGATCGGTTACGAGATTGTTCAATATATTCAGCGATAGACATGGGTTTTGGAGTTACAACAGGACTCGAAAAAGGGGTATCAACGTAAGAAGGTGGTGAAGGTTGATACAAAGTGGATTATGGAGTCGAACTGTTTCTCCTAGACGCTTCTATTCGATCTTTCAAAGAAATTTTGGGCATGGAGGGGTCGTCCGTAATTCGACCAAAACAATTCGCGTATGAAGCAATGTTTGGATGAGGGTACCAAAGTTCGGTAAGAGTTTTGGGAGGTGGGGTACCCATGATGTAAGAAAGAGAAGAAAAAGAATGTGGGTGCAAGTGGGGTGCACGGAATTCTTAGCGACAGGTTGCAAGTTTTTGTAAAAAAAATTTCCTTTTGTGTTTTTTTAGAGCTTTTTGCAAAAAGATTTTCAATAAAAGGCTTAGACACACGTTCAATCAATCAAAAATGCACAATCAAGCCTAGATCTAGGGTCACCTAGGTCAACTAGACTGCTCCTAACTGTTCCAAAGGGCAAGAAGTAGGACCTCAAACCGCCTCTTCACCGCCAATTGCGGCCAGGTAAGCACAAGTAGAGAAAGGAGGGATCCGCTCACGAATCACCGTGAGACGGGCCTTATAAAATTACCTTTCACTACCTATCTAGCCTAGGCACCACAAAGTCAGGTTAGGATCAACGGTCGATGCCTACAACTATTCCTTTGTCCTATTGAGTGCGAAGTCCTTAGGGATGAGTCTAATCTTTTTTAATTAATTTGATGGTCCATGAAATATGCTTTATGTGATTTGTGGGGTCCTGTGAAGGGTAATGAAATCCCCACCCAATCTGGATTGGTGTTCAATCCCCTTAAAGTCAATTTAGATATGCAAAGCAGTAAACACAATCAAACACTTGCAAACAAATTTTTTTATTTTAGCGCAGCGCAAAGAATCCTGCACAAGATCAATTATTGGAAGGGGGAGAAATTTTTTAGCGCAAAGAATCCTGCAAGAAATTTTTACAGAGGAGAAAATGGGTTACAGAGAAGAAGAGAAAGCTTACAGAGGGATTTCCCCTTGCTGACGTCACCCAAGCGCAGCGGTTCCGCCGCCGGACCCTACCTTTAACCGCTGTTCCGCGGTGGGATCGTTGACTCAGTCCTCCAACTTCTTTTGTTGCTCTATTTCGATCCTCCTCTGTTTGTTCAGATTTATTGTTTTCTGTTTTTCTCTCTGGATTTTTCCAGATCTGAATTCGTTCGTCGGTCCTGCAAAATTCAAACGAAAATACCCTTCACAAAATAACAAGATGATAAATTTTTATATTTTTTTATTTTTCAGTTTTTATGAGTTTTTTCAATTTTATATTAACCCGAAATTGCAAAAAGAAAATACTACGCCATCCTCGGCAACGGCGCCATTTGATTTGTCAAAGAATATTTATAACCGCAATCAAGAACGGCGTCGCTTGGTAGCTAGCCGGTGAGTACGGGTCGGTCCACAGGGATTTTGTGTATTCTCAAATTGTTCTAACGAGTTAATTCTGATTGGTGTCGATTGATTAAATCTAAAAACTAAGTTTGATCTAAACTAGGACTAAAATCTTGCTAGGGTTAGATTTAGGTTATGTTTGGAAAGTCAATATTCCTCACCGCTTTCTATGCCCTAATTAAGATCTATGAGGTGTCATGGTAATAATTAATAAAGGGGATTAGTACCATCGGGAAGAAACGATGTTTCTTCCTTTAGGTTCTTGTCCTTCCTTTCTTAATTATTACCCTAACCTCCATGGAAAACACGCTCAACCGGTCGTTTATACTACGGTATCACCGCTACCTCGTGGGATAGGATGCCGTAGGGAGCGGTGTGTGCATGTATGCATGGAGTCCTATAAAAACGTGTGATGGGTAAGAAAGGGTTGAGAGATCTTCATCTCTCAAGCCTTCCCCAAATCTAACCCTAACAAGCGAGGAGACTACCCACTCATTAGGGAATTGAAAAACATTTTCTAAACTAATTAACTAGGGCAATTAATGAAAGTTATACTAGGGCAGATAATGAAAAATCTATACTAGGGCAGGAAAGAAATTACCTGGGGCATGGAAATAAAAAACTACTTACTTTATTTGATGCTCTCTTCATACATTGCAGAAATTTACAGATCTGAATTTTGATAAAAATGAAATGAGGCACAAGAAGAGGCATAACCTAAAAGAGGTTTTAGGGTTTCTATTTATAGATTCATAGAAACCCTAGGTTTACAATCGACGCAAATCTGCTTTTACAATTTTACCCCCTAAGAAACCTAATTAATGCACCGACGCACCGACACAGGATTTCTGCACCGACACGGGCACACCATGGCCGCGGATCCGCGGCCAAAACCCCTGTTTGGCCGCGGTTCCGCGGCCATGGAGGGGGCTTGTGGGATCAATTTCTCTGGGATTCTTCTGTTGCATTTGTAATTCTATTTTCTTTAGTTTGTTCTTCAGAATGTCTTCTGGTTCTCTTCCAGATCTCCACAGTGAATAAAGTTATGGACTTTTACCGCTTGCTTCGTGTCGAAGTCTTGAACCTTGCACTGCCTTTGTTCTTTGTGAAATCGTCCATTAATCTTCGTTTAGTCTTCAAACTGTAGGCATGATCAAGATCTTTCCATTTGTTGGTCGTAGTCTCACTTTTGTATCGTCTTTTCATCTTCTTCACTGTTTTTGTTCCAAGAACCTGTAACCTGCAACTATATAGCAGACATGGGGAAAAAGCACCTATTTATTTGTAAACTGAATAAGAATGGGGAATAAAATAATGCAAAATTATAGTATGAACAATGAGATTCCAGAACTGTTCCGATGCCGCTCAATGCCATGCTTTCCCCGCCACTCTCATCTGCTCTGGACGAGACTGGTTCCTAGGACTCAAACCATGCTCAATCTCTACCTTCGATGAGCTGGCCACTCAATTCCTCGGCCACTTCGTCGGGAACAGATGACAGAAGCATGCCGTTGACCATCTCTTCACCATAAAGAGCGGGGACAAAGAGTCCTTCAAAGGATACGCCACCCGTTTCTGCAACGCCCTCGTTGAGGTCCCAGAACACCGGGACGAGATGGTCATTACGGCCTTTAGGTCGGGTCTTAGGCACAAGGAGTGGCTACGCTCTTTTGCATTAGCGCAACCTAAGACCATAGCCGAGGTAAAGGCCTAGACCGAACGTGAGATCCAGCTCGAGTCCAAGGTGAACGCAAATCTCCCCCGGACAGTGCAAACCGATCAGAAGAAAAGGGCCAGGGATGTGAAGAAGAAGATTGAGCGGCCAAAGCCCTACTCCCCGAAGTTTCAGGAGTACACCCCGCTCAACGTCTCGCAGACGGTACTGTTGGAGGAGGCTAAGGGCGAAAGGTTCTTTAAACTCCCCCCAGTCTCGAATAGGGCAGCAAAGCGCACCCGGGGCCCCTACTGCGGTTTCCACAGGTCACAGGGCCACTCCACCGATAATTGCAAGCAGCTCCGAGACTACATCGAGGAGTTAATCTGCTCGGGGAACCTGGCAGCGTACTTGCGAGATAAGCGGCAAGCCGACCGTGAGAAAGAGCACCATCCCCCTCTCGGCGAGTTAACAATCAGCCAAATCATGGTCGTGTCAGTAGGGGGTACGACGGGACCCGACGAGACTCGGCGTCCCTCACCGATCGGGGGGGCTGGCGGCCACCCGAGGAAGAAGGCCAAAGCAGCTGAGCCGATCGTTTTTGTAACGTTTTGAAAATCGTTTCGGTGAAATTTCGAAAAATCGGTAAAATAAGGGGGTTTTCGGTAAAAAGTCAAAATACAAATATCTTATTATAAAAATTAAATATACATATTCTAACTATGTAATTGCTAGTATTTGGTGTTTATTGAGCCACTGGTGAAATTTGAAATTTTCTGAAAAAAATTATTTTATTATTATTTTAAGCCGTCACAAATACATTTAATTAGGGAAAATTACAAATTGTAATGAGTTGAAACAAATTTTGTGCATCATAAAACATTAAATAAAATTTTATCAAGTGGTTTTTGAAATGAAATCGTTTGCCAAAACGGTTTAAAAAATATCGAAGAAAAATGTTTTTTTTGGTGAAATGAGTGTTAATGGGAATTGGGGTTTAGCATTTATCTTTTTTCCTAACCCACACACCCACACCTCACCCTCTCCCCATGTGGCCAGCCCCACCATGACAGCCCTCCCCCTCTCCCTCTCTCCAATCACTTCTTTTTTCAAAAGAAAAGAAAAAGAAAAGAGTAGAAAATGATAGAATTAGAGTGGACTTTGACTAGAGTGGACTTTTCCCACCTCACTCTCTCTCCTCCCTCACCCAATCCCCACCAATTCTGGCCAAAACCTGAACCCACAACAGCCCCTTCATTCTTCATCTCCTTCTCTTTAAAAAAGTTCATCAAAAATGCTTGAAAAATCCACAAAAAATCAAGCAAAAATCCAAATCAAAATCCACCTCCTACCCATTTTCCCTCGGCTACCATAGCATGGATCTAGGGATTTAAATTTCAATTTGGGAGGCTAAGTGTGCTTGTGGGATCTTCAAATTATTTTGGTATAAATTCTAACCTTTTTGCTTAATGTGTTGTTAATTGCTTAGGTTAGCTTAATTAGGTGTTTAATTAGGTTTTTAATTAGTTCTAGGTGCATGATTTAAAATTCAAGAGAGGGGTTTGATTTCAAATTGGTATTTTGTGTTGTGAGATTTAGTTTATGTGATATAATTGACATATTAATGTTATGCTAAATCCAATTTAAGTTGCTAGTTTGCATAATTGTTGATTTAAAAGTGATAATTATATAAATGGTAAACTAGGTTTTGAAAATAATTATATTCTTGTGAGATAAAATTCAAATTTAGGTTTCATGTTATTATAAAGATTATATTGAGTGGTTTAATGCTTTTAGTTCATGAAAATCTAAGCTAGATTGTAGTTTGTGCATTTTTGCTATAAAATTGTTAAAATTTAGGTATTTTGTGAACTAGAATTTTAAGGTTTATGGAAATTAATGAGATTAAATTGGGGGAATTGTTTTTATGACTTAATTAAGATATTTAGTGAATATTATGGCCGCTAGATTCGTTTATACATCGAGTTTTGTACTAAAACGGTGATTTGTGCTTGCTAGATTTTCGGAAAAATGACTTTTTAAGTGAAATTGGGGTTTTTGTGAGTTTTAACCTATTTTATATTAAAATTAGTGTTCGTGAATGTGCAAATGAGTGTATTTGGGTTTTTCTTGATGGTCTGGCGTTTGTACACCGACGTCGAGAGTTTTGGGTTGATTTGTGAAAGCAACCATAGGTTTTTACCTATGTGGGATTCGTGTGTCGTTTTGGTCATGAGTCGGATTTTAATGCGATACGATGCATTGTGATATGTAGGTACCCCCATGTGGACTTCAAGACGACAAACAAGCGCGTGGCGACGTCGGCACCGGCTAGCGAGGACCAGGTGAGTAGATTTATATCTACGGGGAGAAGTCGGGTGGATGGCGTATAGCACCCCCGCAGTCCGTAGTGTAGCTTATATATATATGTTTATATAGGTGTTTTATGATACGAGAATGTTTATTCATGTTATGATTATGTATTCATGGATTAGCTTTGGGTTAGTTACGAAACCCTAGAGTAGTTGTTATACCCACATACGCACACACAGACTTGCATACTTTACTTTCTTGTGCGCAGATTGGGATGTGTATACATGTATATATGCGTGGGTATGGGACTATGCATATGTACATTCATATACGCATGCATGGATAATGATGATAGTACTTGGGATTTATGATGAGTCGATGAGATTTGATTTGAGGCCGTGAGATCGGTGATATAGCAGGGTTCGTATTTGAGATACGACATGACGTTGTAGCGGGTCCTTGACGTAGTGTTTCACACACGTGCATGCATACTTAGGCGGTATCAGTATTGTACTAGACGTAGATCAGTACCCCGATCATGATATTTGATAGAGAGGATACCAGGTGAATAGTATGATGAATGTGATATTAATCCGTACCCATATTTAAGGATGCCGTACGACGGATTTACGTACGAGCTATATTTTGATGATTGATCCGCACTCTTGACTTGGGATGCCTGCTTATAGATATGGTATCGGATATGATATTATTGAGGTGGGATCACCGACTAATATATATACAGGTATGTATATGGATCGACTCAGATGTTAGGCGGTTTCCTTACCTGTAGTCCAGCTTGTTAGCTTAGCCCTTTAGTTTAGTTTAGTTGTTAGATTAGATTCGATTCTTACCTATTTCAAAAACTAACGAATCATGGGTATTTTAAAAGACAGCCCAAGGGATCCTACGGATATTTCAAAGGACGTATCTTTTCATAAAAACACCGTAGCCCCTATTTTCAAAACCCCATGATTCGTGTTATTTCAAAAGGCACCATTTGTAGGACTTATATTAGATTAATGCAGATTAGTTATAGTTGCGTCTAGTATTCAGCTCCCGCTCATTATTGTGGTTCGCTTCGCATCGCATGCTTATATTATGTTTCATACTCCATTATTGATATCATGCTATTAGGACACCAGCACCATTACCGATGATGCGTATGTACCACGTACACTTACTTGCCGGCTCACACGCATCTTCATCGGTAATTGCTATATCACGTACACCTTAGAAAATATTATTGCTTGACATAGCCTGTTAGCTAATAGTTTAGACATGATATTAGTGTACTTGCCTTATATGTTAGTTTAGACATTGTAGTTATTACCTGCTACTTCATGCATACTGTTATTCATTGTTATGCCGCATTCATGGATTCTCATGCATATATTCACTTTTTACGTGCTATTGAGGTTTTGGATTCGGATTTCCATGAGATTTTCTGGATTTGGGGAAAACCGCAAAACATATACAAACTTCTTCTTTCTCGTTTTAAATGAAAAGCGCGGTTTTTCCTATGATGTATGAGTCGTCCACCATGAGTTTGCTGATGGATTTCGAGACCCGATTCGAGGAGTTGGATGAACCGTTTCGGGTACATGGTGGACCCGGTAAGGTACCCCGGGGCAAGAAGCTCGTGGTGATGACGATGAGCCTGGCAGGGGGAGACTACCTACCGGTGATTTTACCCGACGCGTCGGATATCCGGAGGATACCGTCGTGGTCTTGAGATGGATGGTAGGGGCCGGTCTGGACTGACGGCGCCCTAGATATTGAGATTGAGACATTGAGATTTTGAGATATTGAGGTACTGAGATTTGATGATACAGGCCAGTCCGGATAGCCGGAGCCTGAGGCTTTGAGACATTGAGATTTATGTTTTGTGTCGATACTAGACACTGTTGATGCTGATTTCATTTATGATACCTCATTTTAAAAATACAAAGGAAATCTCACTAATTTATGAAAACAGTTTCTTCATTTACATGTATTATGTTTTCATGCATTCATACCTCATTCATATGATATATTGCTACCTGAGGCACTGACACGGGCACATGAGATCACACTCGGGTTAGATATTACTCTAGCCATTGTTATAGGCTGCATGTTATTCATATATTTGAGGATATATTATGATCATTGACCTAGGTTGCGTTATTTATGCGATTTCTGTGCGTAGATGTTTTTCTATTCACGAGTTGGCAACTCACCCCCGTTGTGCCCTAGTTTCTTGCAGGTTTTGCCGTACAGGTTTCATTACGGCTTTGCTGGCACTACTTCCTTTTCCGGATGATTTTCTATTAGGTGGGTTTATTTGTATCGTACCCCCTATTATATATCTTGTATACCATTATTCTGTTGTATCTAGAAGTTCCATCAACCAAACATGTATTTATTTTGAGATAGAGACCAGTGATGTTATTCCTTCGACCTTAGAGTCGCGCGTTATATTTCTGTGGTTTTCTTGTGGTTTTGAGTTCCCTTTTGAATTTTGATCCTCGCCGTTGGCGTTGTATATTATATTGCTTGTGTGGTTGTGGCCGTCGATTGACGAAGAGCTAGCTCCCGCTTGGGGATGCCTTTTTATTGATTTCGTATACCATTCATGTTATATCCCGTTTGGGGGCCAGTATTTACAAAGGAGACTCTGCCGAAATTTTCAGGAAATTTTTGGATGTTTTTAAAAACCGCATAATTCGGCTTATGCTATTGAAACTACTTGCTTTAAGTTGGTTTTTCCAGCACTCTACATCTTTTCTTGGTTTGGATTTCTGGGTTTTCGGTTTACTTAGATTACGTACGCCTCGAGACGTTCGTAGTTTAAGTGCCGGTCATGTTCCGTACTTTCGGGTCGTGACAAAGTTGGTATCAGAGCGTTAGGTTTTACCTTCGGAGCATAGGATGACCCTTGGTGGATGGAATAGATGACTAAAGTAGAGTGACGTACCGTGGGTATGTTCCGCGGCATACTTACGATACGCTACTCCACTTAAGAAGCCTTAGGATCTACATTTCTTTGCTCAATATTATATTCATTCCGATCTAGCCTCATCAGTACCAGTTATGGTTTTGCTGCCACGATTACGGGCAGGGAGAGCCACGGCTAGAGTTGCGGTCAGCACGAGCTCATCACGATCGAGGACTGACCAGGGCGAAATTCCGGCGATACACGATTGCGGAGATGTGTCTTTTTACTGTGTTTCCGCGCCACGAGCGTTTGGCGGATCGCCTTTATGAGGTTACTCGGATGTGCTGATCGACACTAGAGGATTGAGCTAATGATAGAGGCCAGCAGATTTTGATGACCGTTGGTGTATTGCTTATTTATGATGGTCGAGGCACTGTTCATCGTGCAGACGAGCGAGCCAGCTATTGCTGCGAACGACGAGATATCGTCCCAGATGTTGGAGCTAGTGCAGTACGAGTTGTATTAAGAGATGATAGAAGGTCACTAGTCACCGAGGATGAATGACTAGGACATGTGGTTCGTTCGCTACCCCGATGCGAGGTCATCAGATAGGTTGATTCCAGCTAGAGACGACTTCACGCAGAGACGTGAGGGTCGACAGAGACGATCGAATGTCGGAAACCAATTATTCCAAGTTTAAAGTATTCGGAAAGACATGCAGGCAATTCTATGGTCCCTCTAGAAGAATGAAACCCTAACTCGACATAATGACCGTGTGAAAGCCTTTGAACCTTCGGGTTTGCGGCAGTTCCGCGGCGCCATTAGTGAGGCTTGGGTTTGCCCTTCTACGGCTGGACCATCAATGCTGTGGTATGTACTCGATACTATTAAACTGTGCCCAAGATGTTGAGCTCTTGGGGGATTATGAGGTTTTGACGACTCGATCGGATGGCTCGACTTAATTTGGATGCTAGGTGGTGAGATGCATTTCTTGGAAGACTCCCCATGCAGCCGCGACGAGACGAGTCCAAAGCAGACGACATTAGAGAAAAGTGAAGTAAGAGATTCGTACCAGATCTAGATGAGATGACGTTCCCTTCCGCCGACATCAGAGATGCGATGCGCACGCCGAGGCAGAGTACTGGATATACCTTCCAGAAGGAGTCGCGATGGGTATGCAGCCGTTCCAGAGCAAGATGCAGATATAGGAAAGGACGATGACTTCCGGACAGTTGGCAGAGATGAGACATGGAAGAGACCGTGAGCAGGATTCCTTCCAGGACACTGCTGCAATGATACTTGCACCCAGGATCAGATGTGTCACGTACATTCAGAGAGCCAGAGGCCGACGCCAGTAATATGCTGTTTTACGAGTGGTCGCGATGATTGACCGGGAGATAACAAGAGACGTGCCAGAACGGGATCATCCCCGTTAGCACACCCGACAAGGCCGATGAGCCGATGGACCGAGAGATTGGTAATTCACAGTGAAGACCTTGACCCAGGAGTGGTCATTGTTACACACACCAGCAGGCCAGAGTTCATGATCATCGACGAGACGTCCCACTAGTGACCGCGACAGTTGGCCCAAGATTCTTAGAGGATGCGCTTGAGCGGTACTATTCCGCCATTATTGATTTCGATATTTTGGGTGATTTATTCGCATGATTTGATTTTGATGATTGATGATTTACGATCTTTGCACAGTGTTGCACTTGATATCGTTTTCGTGCTTTTGGTTTCACATGTTTGTGATTTTATGGTTTTAGACATTTGAGTTGATTTTGTGCGTATGCACGCACACGATTTAGTTCCTGCACTCTGTATAGTTTATATATGCTTGCAGTGCAGTGATACGCCTTTTGTGCACTTAGATGCACTGGATTTCGATTTCGATTGTGATACTCGATATTTGTTTTGTGCACCTTGTGCACCTGATTTGATTTTGCGCATGTTCGGCGCTTGATATTGGATTTCATGATTTCGTGCATGATGGATGTCCCTGGTTTTGGGTTTTCGCGCATGTTGAGCGCATGTCTTGAGATGCGATTTTGGTGCACACCAGATGCACTAAATCGAGATTTTTTTCGTGCATATCAGATGCACCTGATTTTGCTGTCAGGCACACACGTTGCCTACAACAGATGCTTTGTGCACACCCAATGCACTTAGATCTTGTTTCTGTGCACTTGTATGGCACGCATGTGGATTTTGATTGTCGTGCGCACCAGACGCACGTAATATTCATACGCGTATTTTGGGATTGATTTCTTATAGAGCAGTACGTTTTTTTATGATAATTGCGATGTGTTTTCGTACTAAGCAGGACTAGTCAGAGGACAGTACCTGAATGTATTTTGCATGCATTGATAGCTATTGAAGGGAATTCCAAAAAGCGAGCTATAGTCTCAGTATTTACCTACGTGTCTGATATGACGCGAAACGTTTAAAACAAGGAAAACCCTTCTAAATTGTTTCCCAAAACGGCGGAACGTACATTTCAAACAAAGGTATATATGTATATAGTTATTTTCTTATGATAGACGTCCGCCACTGTGCAGTGTTATGTGCATTGCACATCAACTTAAAGGATTTGGCATGCATTTCCTCCTGATATTTACATGTATAGTTCCGATTTATGGCATATCGGTCTTGCTTGAGATTTGTCATTCGTGTCTTCACCTTGATTCCGATGATTGCGGGATGCTTGATGGAGTTTTGATTTCGAGTTATCTACTCATTACTCATGCGCATGTATTGCGCTATGATGCGTTTTATGTACTTATGATTTCGGAGCCCCGACGACTTGATGGTTTTGCTTAGATGTTTTTGTATTTGGGGGGAGTTTGAATTTAAATTCGGGGACCGAATTTCTTTAAGGGGGGAAGATTGTAACGTTTTGAAAATCGTTTCGGTAAAATTTCGAAAAATCGGTAAAATAAGGGGGTTTTCTGTAAAAAGTCAAAATACAAATATCTTATTATAAAAATTAAATATACATATTTTAACAATGTAATTGCTAGTATTTGGTGTTTATTGAGCCACTGGTGAAATTTGAAATTTTCTGAAAAAAATTATTTTATTATTATTTTAAGCCGTCACAAATACATTTAATTAGGGAAAATTACAAATTGGAATGAGTTGAAACAAATTTTGTGCATCATAAAACATTAAATAAAATTTTATCATGTGGTTTTTGAAATGAAATCGTTTGCCAAAACGGTTTTAAAAATATAGAAGAAAAAGGTTTTTTTCGGTGAAATTAGTGTTAATGGGAATTGGGGTTTAGCATTTATCTTTTTTTCTAACCCACACACCCACACCTCACCCTCTCCCCATGTGGCCGGCCCCACCATGACAGCCCTCCCCCTCTCCCTCTCTCCAATCACTTCTTTTTTCAAAAGAAAAGAAAAAGAAAAGAGTAGAAAATGATAGAATTAGAGTGGACTTTGACTAGAGTGGACTTTCCCCACCTCACTCTCTCTCCTCCCTCACCCAATCCCCACCAATTCTGGCCAAAACCTGAACCCACAACAGCCCTTTCATTCTTCATCTCCTTCTCTTTAAAAAAGTTCATCAAAAATGCTTGAAAAATCCACAAAAAATCAAGCAAAAATCCAAATCAAAATCCACCTCCTACCCATTTTCCCTCGGCTACCATAGCATGGATCTAGGGATTTAAATTTCAATTTGGGAGGCTAAGAGTGCTTGTGGGATCTTCAAATTATTTTGGTATAAATTCTAACCTTTTTACTTAATGTGTTGTTAATTGCTTAGGTTAGCTTAATTAGGTGTTTAATTAGGTTTTTAATTAGTTCTAGGTGCATGATTTAAAATTCAAGAGAGGGGTTTGATTTCAAATTGGTATTTTGTGTTGTGAGATTTAGTTTATGTGATATAATTGACATATTAATGTTATGCTAAATCCAATTTAAGTTGCTAGTTTGCATAATTGTTGATTTAAAAGTGATAATTATATAAATGGTAAACTAGGTTTTGAAAATAATTATATTCTTGTGAGATAAAATTCAAATTTAGGTTTCATGTTATTATAAAGATTATATTGAGTGGTTTAATGCTTTTAGTTCATGAAAATCTAAGCTAGATTGTAGTTTGTGCATTTTTGCTATAAAATTGTTAAAATTTAGGTATTTTGTGAACTAGAATTTTAAGGTTTATGGAAATTAATGAGATTAAATTGGGGGAATTGTTTTTATGACTTAATTAAGATATTTAGTGAATATTGTGGCCACTAGATTCGTTTATACATCGAGTTTTGTACTAAAACGGTGATTTGTGCTTGCTAGATTTTCGGAAAAATGACTTTTTAAGTGAAATTGGGGTTTTTGTGAGTTTTAACCTATTTTATATTAAAATTAGTGTTCGTGAATATGCAAATGAGTGTATTTGGGTTTTTCTTGATGGTCTGGCGTTTGTACACCGACGTCGAGAGTTTTGGGTTGATTTGTGAAAGCAACCATAGGTTTTTACCTATGTGGGATTCGTGTGTCGTTTTGGTCATGAGTCGGATTTTAATGCGATACGATACATTGTGATATGTAGGTACCCCCATGTGGACTTCAAGACGACAAACAAGCGCGTGGCGACGTCGGTACCGGCTAGCGAGGACCAGGTGAGTAGATTTATATCTACGGGGAGAAGTCGGGTGGATGGCGTATAGCACCCCCGCAGTCCGTAGTGTAGCTTATATATATATGTTTATATAGGTGTTTTATGATACGAGAATGTTTATTCATGTTATGATTATGTATTCATGGATTAGCTTTGGGTTAGTTACGAAACCCTAGAGTAGTTGTTATACCCACATACGCACACACAGACTTGCATACTTTACTTTCTTGTGCGCAGATTGGGATGTGTATACATGTATATATGCGTGGGTATGGGACTATGCATATGTACATTCATATACGCATGCATGGATAATGATGATAGTACTTGGGATTTATGATGAGTCGATGAGATTTGATTTGAGGCCGTGAGATCGGTGATATAGCAGGGTTCGTATTTGAGATACGACATGACGTTGTAGCGGGTCCTTGACATAGTGTTTCACACACGTGCATGCATACTTAGGCGGTATCAGTATTGTACTAGACGTAGATCAGTACCCCGATCATGATATTTGATAGAGAGGATACCAGGTGAATAGTATGATGAATGTGATATTAACCCGTACCCATATTTGGGGATGCCGTACGACGGATTTACGTACGAGCTATATTTTGATGATTGATCCGCACTCTTGACTTGGGATGCCTGCTTATAGATATGGTATCGGATATGATATTATTGAGGTGGGATCACCGACTAATATATATACAGGTATGTATATGGATCGACTCAGATGTTAGGCGGTTTCCTTACCTGTAGTCCAGCTTGTTAGCTTAGCCCTTTAGTTTAGTTTAGTTGTTAGATTAGATTCGATTCTTACCTATTTCAAAAACTAACGAATCGTGGGTATTTTAAAAGACAGCCCAAGGGATCCTACGGATATTTCAAAAGACGTATCTTTTCATAAAAACACCGTAGCCCCTATTTTCAAAACCCCATGATTCGTGTTATTTCAAAAGGCACCATTTGTAGGACTTATATTAGATTAATGCAGATTAGTTATAGTTGCGTCTAGTATTCAGCTCCCGCTCATTATTGTGGTTCGCTTCGCATCGCATGCTTATATTATGTTTCATACTCCATTATTGATATCATGCTATTAGGACACCAGCACCATTACCGATGATGCGTATGTACCACGTACACTTACTTGCCGGCTCACACACATCTTCATCGGTAATTGCTATATCACGTACACCTTAGAAAATATTATTGCTTGACATAGCCTGTTAGCTAATAGTTTAGACATGATATTAGTGTACTTGCCTTATATGTTAGTTTAGACATTGTAGTTATTACCTGCTACTTCATGCATACTGTTATTCATTGTTATGCCGCATTCATGGATTCTCATGCATATATTCACTTTTTACGTGCTATTGAGGTTTTGGATTCGGATTTCCATGAGATTTTCTGGATTTGGGGAAAACCGCAAAACATATACAAACTTCTTCTTTCTCGTTTTAAATGAAAAGCGCGGTTTTTCCTATGATGTATGAGTCGTCCACCATGAGTTTGCTGATGGATTTCGAGACCCGATTCGAGGAGTTGGATGAACCGTTTCGGGTACATGGTGGACCCGGTAAGGTACCCCGGGGCAAGAAGCTCGTGGTGATGACGATGAGCCTGGCAGGGGGAGACTACCTACCGGTGATTTTACCCGACGCGTCGGATATCCGGAGGATACCGTCGTGGTCTTGAGATGGATGGTAGGGGCCGGTCTGGACTGACGGCGCCCTAAATATTGAGATTGAGACATTGAGATTTTGAGATATTGAGGTACTGAGATTTGATGATACAGGCCAGTCCGGATAGCCGGAGCCTGAGGCTTTGAGACATTGAGATTTATGTTTTGTGTCGATACTAGACACTGTTGATGCTGATTTCATTTATGATACCTCATTTTAAAAATACAAAGGAAATCTCACTAATTTATGAAAACAGTTTCTTCATTTACATGTATTATGTTTTCATGCATTCATACCTCATTCATATGATATATTGCTACCTGAGGCACTGACACGGGCACATGAGATCACACTCGGGTTAGATATTACTCTAGCCATTGTTATAGGCTGCATGTTATTCATATATTTGAGGATATATTATGATCATTGACCTAGGTTGCGTTATTTATGCGATTTCTGTGCGTAGATGTTTTTCTATTCACGAGTTGGCAACTCACCCCCGTTGTGCCCTAGTTTCTTGCAGGTTTTGCCGTACAGGTTTCATTACGGCTTTGCTGGCACTACTTCCTTTTCCGGGTGATTTTCTATTAGGTGGGTTTATTTGTATCGTACCCCCTATTATATATCTTGTATACCATTATTCTGTTGTATCTAGAAGTTCCATCAACCAAACATGTATTTATTTTGAGATAGAGACCAGTGATGTTATTCCTTCGACCTTAGAGTCGCGCGTTATATTTCTGTGGTTTTCTTGTGGTTTTGAGTTCCCTTTTGAATTTTGATCCTCGCCGTTGGCGTTGTATATTATATTGCTTGTGTGGTTGTGGCCGTCGATTGACGAAGAGCTAGCTCCCGCTTGGGGATGCCTTTTTATTGATTTCGTATACCATTCATGTTATATCCCGTTTGGGGGCCAGTATTTACAAAGGAGACTCTGCCGAAATTTTCAGGAAATTTTTGGATGTTTTTAAAAACCGCATAATTCGGCTTATGCTATTGAAACTACTTGCTTTAAGTTGGTTTTTCCAGCACTCTACATCTTTTCTTGGATTGGATTTCTGGGTTTTCGGTTTACTTAGATTACGTACGCCTCGAGACGTTCGTAGTTTAAGTGCCGGTCATGTTCCGTACTTTCGGGTCGTGACAGTTTTTACCGACGAGAACCTCCACGGTATATCCCTGCCTCACAACGACCCGTGGTGATCACAGCTCGGGTCCACCACTACAAAGTGCAGAGGATACTGGTCGACTCGGGAATCTCAGCGGACATTCTCTTTTACGACTGGTTTCTGCGTATGGGACTCACCCCGTCGGACCTAAGGCCGACTGTCCACGTCCTGTCAGGGTTCACTAACCACTCCATCCCGGCGGAAGGGGTGATCACTCTCCAATTTAACATCGGGGAGGCGGGCTGTACACGCACCGTGCCTGTGGAGTTTATCATCGTGAGAATCCCATCGTCCTACAACGTCCTCCTCGGTCGCCCGACAGTGAACTCCCTTTGGGCCCAGATATCGACTTACCACCTAGTGATGAAATTCCCGCTCGACCAAGGCGGAATAGGTCGGGCCTACGGGGACCAACGAACCGCAAAGGTTTGCTTCACCGCAACATCTACGTCTGAGCGGCCAAACAATGACGTTGAGGGCGAGGGTGATATCAAGGGTTCTCTTGACACTCGAGACGAGCAAAAAGATGTCCGAGGGACCCCAATGGAGCCATTAACAGAGGTCCCCCTAGTAGAAGGGGATGACGAACGAACCATTCAGATCGGGTCACTTTTGATGGGGACTCAGCGAGACGACCTGGTTCACTTCCTTAGAAACAACTCTGACGTGTTCGCCTGGGCACCTTCCAACATGCCTGGGATCGACCCCAAAATCATATCTCACAGGCTCGGGGTAGACCCTACGGTCCGACCCGTCCAGCAGAAAAAACGAAGCTTCGCCCCGATCAAGCAAAAGGCGATAGAGGACGAGGCAGACCGGCTCCTTGCTGCCAACTTCATTCGGAATGTGCCTTACTCGAAATGGTTGGCGAACGTAGTCATGGTTAAAAAGTCAAGCGGGAAGTGTCGCTTGTGCGTCGACTTCACCGACCTCAACAAGGCTTGCCCGAAAGACAATTATCCCTTCCCTCTGATAGATCAGCTCGTCGATAGCTCGGCAAGCCATGAGCTACTTAGCTTCATGGATGCCTTCTCTGGCTATAACCAGATCCATATGAATCCGGCAGACGAGGATCTTACCGCATTCACAACAGACCGGGGGTATACTGCTACAAGGTGATGCCTTTCGGCCTCAAAAATGCCGGAGCTACGTACCAATGCTTGGTAAATCGCATGTTCAAGACGTAGATCGGCAGGAACATGGAAGTTTACGTCGACGACATGCTCATCAAATCGGTCTCATCGGACAAACACGCCAAGGATCTGGGCGAGGCCTTCGACGTCCTCCGCAAATACAAGATGAAACTGAACCCCGCCAAGTGCGCATTCGGGGTTACCGGTGGAAAGTTCCTCGGCTTCATAGTCACCCACCGTGGAATCGAAGCTAACCTGGAGAAAATCAGCGCTATCCTTAACATGGCCGCGCCCAAGACTAACGTCGAAATCATGCGGCTGATGGGGCGCGTAGCCGCTCTGAGTCGTTTCATGTCGAGGTCTGGGGAGAAGTGCCTCTCGTTCTTCAAAACTCTAAGGAAGATACTAAGGTTCGAGTGGTCGAAAGAGTGCCAGACCGCCTTTGAGCAATTAAAGAGGTACCTTGCGACTCCCCCGCTGCTCACCCGGACAATTGAAGGGGACGAGCTATCGCTATATCTAGCAGTATCCGACCAAGCTGCAGGCTCGGTGCTCGTCCGAGAGGTCGAGGGAGTCCAAAAGCCGAAATACTATGTGAGCCACGTCTTCAAGGATGCGGAAACGAGCTACCCAACCATAGAGAAGATCGTCTTGGCACTCATCGTGGCCTCAAGGAAACTACGGCACTAATTCTAGGCGCGCACCATCCTCGTTCTTACCGAGCGGCCTGTGGGGGCTATCCTTGCCTCCCCCAAGTCCTATGGCCGCTTGGAGAAATGTAGGTGGGAGTTGTCCCAGTTTGACATAAAATACCACCCGAGGCAGGCTATCAAGGCACAAGCCCTGGTCAATTTTATCGTCGAATGCACCATCCCCAGCAAAGAGTCGGAGTCCACGCCGGCCCCCGCAGCTCAACCCTCAGTCAATGGGAAGCCCGACTCCATCCCTGATTGGATCCTTTACATCGACAGGTCCTCGACCGAGGAAGGCTATGATTCCGGCATCATCATTCGGGGCCCGAACGAGACAGAAATGGAGTATTCTCTGAAGCTCGGGTTCAAAGCCTCAAATAACGCGGCGGAATACGAGGCCTTACTGGCCAGACTGCGCATAGCCTTCGGATTGGGGCTGAAAATGATCCGGATCCGCAGCGACTCCGCTCTAGTCGTTGGCCAAGTGACCGGCCGATTCGAGACACGAGAGCCTTTGATGGTGAAGTATCTGGCCGAGATAAGAAGATTGCAAAAGGACTTCCATGAAGTCTAGGTGGAGCAGATCCCCAGACAGCTAAATGCCCATGTCGACGTCTTGAGTAAGCTGGCTTCATCTTATACGGTCAACAACAAGAGGAACATCCTCTTCGAGGTCTTACCACGGCCCAGCATGGAAGACGGGGCAATGCCACTTCAAGTGTATACAGCCCAGGAAGAAGACCGGGATTGGAGAAAGCCCCTCGTGGAATTCCTGAAGGAAGGCACGCTCCCAAAAGATCGGGGAGAAGCCCGCCGCCTCCTAGACAAAGCTTGTCATTTCGTCTGGAGCAAGGGGAACCTCTACAAGAAGTCCTTCACTCAGCCCCTGCTCCGGTGCGTCGACCTCCACGAAGCCGACTACGTCCTCCGTGAGATCCACGAAGGGGTCGGCGGCGCGTACCAAGGGGCCCACTCCTTAATCCAGAAGGCACTGCTCCAGGGGTACTACTGGCCGATGATTCATCAGGATGCCCAGAAGCTCGTCAGGAGATATAAAGGCTGTCAACTCCATGGAAGCATACCTCGCCTTCCGGCTACCGAGCTAACCGCCTTAACCTCCCTATGTCCGTTTGCCCAGTGGGGAATGGACATGATAGGCCAGTTCCTTACCGGTATGAGCGGGCACAAGTACGTCCTCGTCGCAGTGGACTACTTCACGAAGTGGATCAAGGCCATTCCCATCAGGAAACCGGACGCCACCACGACTATCAAAGTTCCTGCAGAACAACGTGATACTCCGGTTCGGCATCCCGAGGTGTATCATCACCGACCATGGGACAAATTTCGAAAATGAAAAGGTTAAGGAATTCTGTAGCGAATATCGTATCATGAAGTTTGCCGCGGTCGCACATCCCCAATGCAACGAGCAAGCCGAGGTCGCTAAACGGGACGTCCTCCGGGGTCTTCGGACGCGCCTAGAAGGACGCCAAGGCAGTTGGATCGAGAAATTACCCCGGGTCTTATGGGCCCTACGCACGTCGAAACCCCCCCCCACTGTGGAGACCCCTTTCAACCTCTGCTACGGTATCGAGGCGATGGTCCCAGCGGAGATCGGGCTCCCCAGTTACCGGGTCGAGCACTTCGACGACGAAGTGAACACCTCGGCCTTTCGAACTAACCTGGACATCTTGTTAGAGAAACGGGGCCGGGCTCAGATCAGAGTTACCGCCTATCAACAGCAAACCGCCCGTTACTACAACGCGCGAGTCAAGCATCGCTTCTTCAAGACCGGAGATTTAATCCTAAGGCAGAACGAGTCGTCGATCAAGGCAAACTGTAACACCCTAGTTCATTTATACCAGTTCTATTTTGGGTATTTCTTTATTTGTCGCTATTTCTTAATTTATAGTATTTTGGGTGCGAATAGTATAATTGGCATCTGTATTTGCATCCGACCCGACCCGCTTGCTGGAAACCGTATTGATTCCTGTTTATGATTTATCCCGGCTAGTTACGAGGATCCATGCACTTTTAATATTGTTTATACTGCATACTGGCATTATATCTGGCATCTGCATTTTTTTAGTATAACAAATAAAGTCAAATAAAATATTTTAAAAATATCTTGCATGGCCTGTACCATACCCCTAACCCTGTTGTAGCATCCGTACATCGTGTTCTCGTCCCATTCAGTGAAACGGACTCGTTTGGATAGCTACGTGCACGCTACGTGTATCCGTTCTTGGGGGTATGCATTTTCGTTACCCGGATATCCTATTTTGGTTTTGGTTGATACGTATATTAACCGTATTTTCAAACCATAATTTTAGACCCGACCCGGGCGCGTTTTGGACTATTTTTTGTATTAGCCAAAATCTCAAATAAATTCAATATTATATTCATTATATAAATACTATTTATATATATTTTTATTAACAAAAATATATTCTTTTCCTAACCAAAAATCGGTCTCTCTCCTCTCTCTATTTTATATATTTTATTTTTAAAACCTAAACTCCCCACGTTTTCCTCTCTCTCTCATCTACGTCTTCTTCCTTTCCCGCCTTCGCGAAGCCCGAACCCACGCCCTCGCGCTCGCCCCTCGCCACCTCCACCCTCACCATCCCCATCATCACCTCCATCTCCTCGACCTTGTTTCCTCACCTCCTTCTCCCGAGCCCCGCAGTAACCCATCACCACTACAACCCTAGCCTCGCCTCTGTCGCATTGCCGTCGCCTCTCGCCACCATCCTCACCGTCATTGTCTCCATCGCTTCACCCTCGTCACCATCATCTCCTCCTTCCCTCTCTCCTTCACCTCCGACTACAACCTCAAGCCCCGACCATGAAACCCACTGCAACCATCACCCGAGCACCCTGCACACCTCGCCACCGGAGCTCCGACCACTTCGTCGTCGCCTCCATGCCTTCTCCACCACCTATCCTCCCTCTCCCCTCTCTCCTAACACCCCAAACCTTTTTCCCTGCTCTAAGCCCGATCCCCGACTTTAAGAACCATGATCCATTGCCTTGCCGGAAAACCCTTACCTGCATTCTCGTCGTCGACGGCCCATCGTCGACGTCACCTCTCGCCTTCCTCTCTGATCCCAGTGCACCAAACTCACAACCTTCTTATTCTTCTTCTTCTTCTTTTATTTCTTCTTCTCTTCTTGATTCTTGCTTTTCCGGTGATCGCCGGAGCCGTGCCGTCGCCGACGATCCGGTCGACCCAATGGGCATCCCCAGTCAGCGTGGTCGTGTTCTTGCTTTGCCTGGTTCAGTTTTGTACGCCATGTATGCATTGCGACCTTTACCCGACGTCGGACGCAGCGTACACACCCCGTCGTGAGATCCGTTCAGGCAAGTTTACCTTGCTACATGCTATGATACATATTTTGCATCCATATGAATAAAAATATCACATGTTGACTGCATTGTATATCCATATTATTGTTTTACTGTTTTCGGATATCCGTACGCATCCATATCATTAATTACATATCTGGTTGCATGCAACTTATCTTGATACATGCTATATTATTATACTCGCATATATATTAATAAGAATATTGCATGTTTATGGTATTGTGCATCCATGTTACAGTTTTACCATTTTCCGATATCCGTTCGCATCGTATCATTTATTATATATCTAGTTGCATGCCAGATCACATTATTTCATGTTACTGTTATATTAACACCCCATGCTTGATAATGTGCATCATGCGTAGTTATGGAGTTATAGATGTAATCCCTGATAGATATCTGCGCATCCGTACTTTTATCGTGCATCCGTACTTGCTACAGTTTTATTATGAGCATCCGTTTGATATCTGTGCACTACCTGTTATGACCTGATACACCACTACTTGACCTGTTACCTGATCCTGTTCCTAATGCCGACAATCCTGACTTGTCGTCCTGACGGACGTATCTTGTTGTCTACATAGACAAACCTGTACCTGCTTGATCCTGTGTTGGCATTAGTTCCAGATTATCAATACCTGACTTGAACACATAACACATGGGGCATAGGGAAATCAAAAGTGTAACTGAAGTGTAGCTTAAAAGGGTATTACTTGATCCGTGGTCTCAGGGGATAACGGGACAGAATCATTCATGATTCTTACTTGATCCATGGTCCCGGGGGATAACGGGACAGAGTCATTCGTGACTCCCACTACCTGATCCGTGGTCTCGAGGGATAACGGGACATATTCTTTTGAGTTACATGGCGGAGTACACTAATTGATTTCAAACAAACTTTAGAATAGATAACCCAGTAGCACAGTTTAGATTGATCACTGCACGTCACATATACTGATACACTTCACTGTTCTCTATCCGTGTTTACTTATTACATTCATGTTACTATTTATAATCCATGCCTGCATATCTCGTTACATCTTGGTTGCTTATTATTATTGATATTATGCCGCACTGACGTCTGGGTTTTGCATGGCCCAAATCCTTTATCTCTTTCGCAGGCTGATCAGGAGTATTTCAGCCGACAGGCCGAGCAGTGAGGATCCTGTTAGTATCCAGTTTAGTTTAGTTTTATTTCCGTACTTTCATTTCCTGATGTGAGCCCGTATTTGGGACGTACTTTCCAGATGTTATTGTTATTTGGATTTTATTGCTTCTGCATATATTATTTCTTGACTCGTTTATTCTGGCATATAGACATGTACTAGATAGTTTATATTTTTTTTATTGTTCTTGATATCTTATAGACAGCCGTAATGTGACTGTGGAGGGATGTTTCCTAGCCACAGGTCGCATGGTTGGCTCTGTTATGTGCCGATCTTAGCGCACTCTGGGAAGCGAGGCATGATAGGGTTTGTTGGTATCGAGCCATAGGATTTAGGTTAATCGGGTTTGATTCTTTTGTAGTTGGGCATTGGATCCAATACACGAATCAGAATACTCATAACTAGGAACATGTCCTGCCTTATTGCTATCTTTCCATCCTTGAATCCATAACTATCTCGCTTCTTGTATCCTGTTTATTGAATCTTGTTTATCATACTAATCCTCTTCTGTGTCTTGACTTTAGAATTATGGCGGATAGAGAACTGCAATCGTACCAGAGGCGTGTTGATGACGCCACCTTGCTTGGAGTAATTCATGGGATGCTGGAGAACCAGAAGCGGCAAACTGAGATAAATCAGCAGCAAGTCGAAGCTTTTCAGGAAGGTTTGCGGACCGTCCAGCAGTCTGTAAACACTGTTGCAGCCAAACCAGTACAGCGTGCGGGTACCGTGGCGGATTTCAGGAGGCTTGGTCAGTCCATTTTCACTGGTTTGGAAGAGCCGTTGCCAGCGGAGCAGTGGCTAGTCGATACGGAGAATCTTCTTGTTGTAGCACAGATTCCGGAGGACAAGAGAGTGGATGTTGTACGCATCCAATTGGTGGACTATGCCCGTGAGTGGTGGCTTGTGGAAGAGACCCGTTTGCCTAAGCCGATCAGTTGGGCAACTTTTTCGCAGAGTTTCTTGAAGAAGTTCTTTCCGCAGACTGCACGGGAGGAAATGGAAGAAAAGTTTATCAATTTGAGGCAGAATGGCGAATCCGTGGATGCGCATGCGGCTGAGTGGACACAGCTCAGTCGATTCACTGGACCTTTGGTTGCCAACGATGCTAATAGGGCACGAAGGTTCATGCGCATTTTGGACATAGAAATCCAGAGGCACATTATATCTCTGGGATTGACCACTTTCTCGCAAGTTCTTAAAGCAGCCAGAGAGCAGCAGAGCTTATCAGTGAGGACAAGGGGTGCACGGCGGCAGGCAGTAGTAGTACGGAAGCCGGCGTTTATGCTGAACCGAGCTCCTATACACAGAGGTATTCCGATAAACCGACGTGGCATGGTGCCTATGAAGAAGCCCGTCGTACCCGAGCAGAAGGGAATGATGTTTTGTGAATTCTGCCATCTACCTCGACACCTGCAGAAGGATTGTCGAAGGAAGCTTGGACTTTGTTTGGTTTGCGGATCAGCCGATCATAATGTCAGTGTTTGCCCATCGAAGCTACGTTTGAAGGAAGATACTCAGAAGCCACCGCAGAGGCAGATTCAGGGGCAGAAGCAGATAACTCAGGGTCCTAATCAAGCTCGAGCCTTTACTCTGACGGCCGAAGAGGCCAAGGCTTCAGATGAAGTTGTTTTAGGTATCCTGCTTGTTCATGATTTTCCCGCATTAGCATTATTCGATTCTAGTGCATCCTATTATTTTATGTCGTCCAAGTTTATTGCTGCACATTCGATTTATTGCACGACCCTGCCTAGTTGTTGGGACATACACACTGGGAACGGGAAGATCATATCTAGTAGTGAGTGTAAGGATTATTCTGTTGTTATTTGAGGACGAGAGTTATGTGCAGATTTCTTGGTGATCGATACCGGCAGTTATGATGTTGTCTTGGGAATGGACTTTCTCGGCACTTTCCACGCTCACATTGATTGTAGGGCAAAGAAAGTGATTTTTCAGATTCCCGGACATCCGGAATTTGTTTTTGCTGGAGGTAGCAGTTCTGTCGGGCCAGTCGAGTTTAGGGCTAGGCCGACAAACAGTGTTCTTTCGTCAATAGAAGTTGATAAGGAGGAAGCGCCAGCTGTAGTTCGAGAATTCATGGATGTGTTCGAGGACATCTCGGGTTTACCGCCAAAACGAGATGTGGAGTTCGTGATCGATCATGTTCTTGGTGCAGCGCCAATCTCAAAGGCGTACTATCCGATAGCACCAGTGGAGTTGGAAGAAGTCAAGAAGCAGGTTACCAAATTTCTAGAAAAGGGTTGGATTCGCAGCAGCAATTCATCCTGGGGAGCTCCAGTTCTTCTAGTCAAGAAGAAAGATGGCACAAGGAGGATGTGCATCGATTATCGAGAATTAAACCGGGTGACTATTAAGAACAAGTACCCGATCCCTTGCATTGGCGAATTATTTGAGCAATTTTGTGGTGCGAGGGTATTCTCAAAGCTAGATTTGCGATCCGGATATCATCAAGTTCTAGTTAAATCGGAGGATATTTGAAAGAATGCGTTCCGAACTCGATATGGACGTTACGAGTATTTAGTGATGCCATTCGGAGTCACGAATGCACCGGCGATATTTATGGACTTAATGAACCGAATCTTTTCACCGTTTTTGGACCAGTTTATAATGGTGTTTATCGATGATATTCTGATCTATTCGAGGAGCCCAGAAGAGCATGCAGAACACTTGAAGATCGCACTGCAGATATTGAGGCAAGAAAGATTATATGCAAAGATGAGCAAGTGTGAGTTTTGGCTTGAAGAAGTGAAGTTTTTGGGGCACATCGTATTCAGAGATGGAATTGCCGTTGATCCCGAAAAGATTGCAGCAGTTCAAGATTGGCCGATTCCGAAGAACGTAGCAGAGATTAGAAGTTTTCTTGGACTTGCCGGATATTACAGAAGGTTCGCGGAGAAAATTGCTCACTTAGCTGATCCTTTGACCAAGCTTACGCGAAAAGAGGTACCGTTCGTATGGACGGATAGTTGTGCGTCAGCTTTTGAGGCATTGAAGCAAATATTGATAACTGCTCCTATTTTGACCGTACCAGACAGTTCCGGAGGATTGGTGATTCACAGCGATGCATCTAGGAAAGGTTTGGGTTGTGTTTTGATGCAGCATGGGAAGATTATAGCCTACGCATCGAGACAATTGAAGACCCATGAGAAGAATTACCCAACTCATGATTTAGAATTTTCAGCAGTGATTTTCGCTTTGAAGATTTGGAGACACTACTTACTGGGCGAAAGGGTCGAAGTATTCACCGATCACAAAAGCTTAAACTATGTGTTCACGCAGAAAGAGCTTAATATGAGGCAGCGTAGATGGTTGGAGCTGATGACTGACTATGATCTTGATCTCAAGTACCATTCGGGGAAAGTTAATGTAGTGCCGGATGTGCTTAGTCGGTTGCCATCAATTCGGTTGTTGATTGCACAAAAGGAGCTTGTCGAAGATTTTCAGAGATTCGAACTGGAGATCGTGCTACCGCATGCTTCAGGACAGTTGATGCAGCTGCAAATACAGTCGTCGTTGATCAAGAGTATTAAAGCAGCGCAGTCACACGATCCAAAGTTACAGAAGTTTCGAGAACAGGTTGAAGCGGGACTTCGAACGGACTTGTTGATTCATGAAGATGGTTCGTTACGTTATGATAGCCATTTGTGTGTGCCGAAAGGAGACATTCGTGAAGAAGTTATGAAAGAGACGCACAGTTCCACATATTCCGTATGTACCGTGATCTACGACACCATTTCTGGTGGGAAGGCATGAAAAGGGAGATTGCCCGCTTTGTAGCGAAGTGCTTGGTGTGTCAGTAAGTTAAGGCTGAACATCAAAGGGTAGCTGGTTTATTGCAACCACTTCCAATTCCTCAGTAGAAGTGGAAACATATAACCATGGATTTCATGACAGTTTTACCGCGGAGTCCAAAAGGCAACAATGCAGTTTGGGTGATTGTTGATTGATTGACCAAGGCAGCTCATTTCATTCCGTTTCGAGTGGGTCAGTCGACGGAAGCGTTAGCAGAACGGTACATGCAGGAGATTGTGAGATTGCATGGAGTACCTGTGAGCATCGTTTCCGATCATGATACCCGATTCTTATCGCACTTTTGGAGGCGTTTATAGGAAAGTTTGAGGACGTGATTGAAGTTTAACGCCGTTTATCATCCCCAGACAGATGGCCAGTCGGAGAGAACGATCCAAACTATTGAAGACATGTTGAGAGGTTTTATGTTAGACTTCAAGGGTTCATGGGAGGATCATCTACACTTGGTGGAATTTTCGTACAATAACAGCTTCCAGGCGACTATTCAGATGTCTCCATTCGAAACGTTGTATGGTCGCAATTGTCGCTCTCATGTTTGTTGGGACGATGTTGGAGAACGAAGATTGTTGGGACCGGATTTAATCGTGCAAACCATAGAGAAAGTTAATACTATCCGGAATCACATGAAGGCAGCACAGGATCGGCAGAAGAGTTGGGCCGATATATCGAGAAGACCTCTAGAGTTCGCTGTTGGTGATCTTATATTCTTGAAGATATCACCGACTAGAGGAGTGATTCGTTTTGGGAGTCGAGGCAAGCTTAGTCCTCGATTCGTGGGGCCTTTCGAGATTATGGAGCGTGTTAGAGAAGTAGCTTATCGATTGGCCTTACCACCACCTTTGGCGAATGTTCATGACGTATTTCATATATCTCAACTCCGTAAGTATGTTCGGGATGAGACACATGTGCTAGATCATTCGGAGCTGGCTGTAAGGGAGGATTTGACCTATGAAGAACGACCGATGTCGATTGTTGATCGAAGAGAAAAGGTCCTCAAGAACAAGGTTATCCCGCTCGTACTTGTTTCATAGGGGAATCGCTCGCACGGAGAATCGACTTGGGAACGAGAAGACGAGATTCGACAGAAGTTTCCACACCTCTTCTCGTAGATTCAAGTTTGTTTGTTTGTCTTTTCTTGTTCCGGGAATTTCGAGGATGAAATTCTTTTTGTAGTTGGGTATAATGTAACACCCTAGTTCATTTATACCAGTTCTATATTGGGTATTTCTTTATTTGTCGCTATTTCTTGATTTATTGTGTTTTGGGTGCGAATAGTATAATTGGCATCTGTATTTGCATCCGACCCGACTCGCTTGCTGAAAACCGTATTGATTCCTGTTTATGATTTATCCCGGCTAGTTACGAGGATCCGTGCACTTTTAATATTGTTTATACTGCATACTGGCATTATATCCGGCATCTGCATTTTTTTGGTATAACAAATAAAGTCAAATAAAATATTTTAAAAATATCTTGCATAGCCTGTACCATACCCCTAACCCTGTTGTAGCATCCGTACATCGTGTTCTCGTCCCGTTCAGTGAAACGGACTCGTTTGGATAGCTACATGCACGCTACGTGTATCCGTTCTTGGGGGTATACATTTTCGTTACCCGGATATCCTATTTTGGTTTTGGTTGATACGTATATTAACCGTAATTTAAAACCATAATTTTAGACCTGACCCGGGCGCGTTTTGGACTATTTTTTGTATTAGCCAAAATCTCAAATAAATTCAATATTATATTCATTATATAAATACTATTTATATATATTTTTATTAACAAAAATATATTCTTTTCCTAACCAAAAATCGGTCTCTCTCCTCTCTCTATTTTATATATTTTATTTTAAAACCTAAACCCCCCACGTTCTCCTCTCTCTCTCATCTATGTCTTCTTCCTTTCCTGCCTTCGCGAAGTCCGAACCCACGCCCTCGCGCTCGCCCCTCGCCACCTCCACCCTCACCATCCCCGTCATCACCTCTATCTCCTCGACCTCATTTCTTTACCTCCTTCTCCCGAGCCCCGCAGTAACCCATCACCACTACAACCCTAGCCTTGCCTCTGCCGCATCGCCGTCGCCTCTCGCCACCATCCTCACCATCGTTGTCTCCATCGCCTTACCCTTGTCACCATCACCTCCTCCTTCCCTCTCTCTCCTTCATCTCTGACTACAACCCCGAGCCCCGAACACGAAACCCACTGCAACCCATCACCCGAGCACCCCTGCACACCTCGCCACCGGAGCTCCGACCACTTCGTCGTCACCTTCATGCCCTCTCCACCACCTATCCTCCCTCCCCCCTCTCTTCTAACACCCCAGACCTTTTTCCCTGCTCTAAGCCCGATCCCCGACTTCAAGAACCGTGATCCATTGCCTTGCCGGAAAACCCTTGCCTGCATCCTCGCCGTCGACGGCCCATCGTCGACGCCACCCCTCGCCTTCCTCTCTGATCCCAGTGCACCAAACTCACAGCCTTCTTCTTCTTCTTCTAGTTCTTCTTCTCTTCTTGATTCTTGTTTTTCCGGTGATCGCCGGAGCCGTGCTGTCGCCGATGATCCGGGCGACCCAATGGGCATCCCCAGCCAGCGTAGTCATGTTCTTGCTTTGCCTGGTTCAGTTCTGTACGCCGTGTGTGCATTGCGACCTTTACCCGACGTCGGACGCAGCGTACGCACCCCGTCGTGAGATCCGTTCAGGCAAGTTTACCTTGCTACATGCTATGATACATATTTTGCATCCATATGAATAAAAATATCACATATTGACTGCATTGTACATCCATATTATTGTTTTACTGTTTTCGGATATCCGTACGCATCCATATCATTAATTACATATCTGGTTGCATGCAACTTAGCTTGATACAGGCTATATTATTATACGCGCATATATATTAATAAGAATATTGCATGTTTATGGTATTGTGCATCCATGTTACAATTTTACCGTTTTCCGATATTCGTTCGCATCCGTATCATTTATTATATATCTAGTTGCATGCCAGATCACATTATTTCATGTTCTGTTATATTAACACCCCATGCTTGATAATGTGCATCATGCGTAGTCATGAAGTTGTAGATGTAATCCCTGATAGATATCTGTGCATCCGTACTTTTATCGTGCATCCGTACTTGCTACAGTTTTATTATGAGGATCCGTTTGATATCTCTGCACTACCTGTCATGACCTGATACACTACTACTTGACCTGTTACCTGATCATGTTCCTAATGCCGACAATCCTGACTTGTCATCCTGACGGACGTATCCTGTTGTCTACATAGACAAACCTGTACCTGCTTGATCCTGTGTTGGCATTAGTTCCAGATTATCAATACCTGACTTGAATACATAACACTGGGGGCATGGGGAAATCAAAAGTGTAGCTGAAGTGTAGCTTAAAAGGGTATTACTTGATCCGTGGTCCCGGGGGATAACGGGACAGAATCATTCGTGATTCTTACTTGATCTGTGGTCCCGGGGGATAATGGGACAGAGTCATTCGTGACTCCCACTACCTGATCCGTGGTCCCGGGGGATAACGGGACATATTCTTTTGATTTACATGGAGGAGTACACTAATTGATTTCATACAAACTTTAGAATAGATAACCCAGTAGCACAGTTTAGATTGATCACTGTACGTCACATATACTGATACACTTCACTGTTCTATATCCGTGTTTACTTATTACATTCATGTTACTATTTATAATTCATGCATGCATATCTCTTTACATCCTGGTTGCTTATTATTATTGATATTATGACGCACTGACGTCTGGGCTTTGCATGGCCCAGATAATTTATCTCTTTCGCAGGCTGATCAGGAGTATTTCAGCCAACAGGCCGAGCAATGAGGATCCTGTTAGTATCCAGTTTAGTTTAGTTTTATTTCCGTACTTTCATTTCCTGATGTGAGCCCGTATTTGGGACGTACTTTCCAGATGTTATTTTTATTTGGATTTTATTGCTTCCGCATATATTATTTCTTGACTCGTTTATTCTGGCATATGGACATGTACTTGATAGTTTATATTTTTTTTATTGTTCTTGATATCTTATAGATAGCCGTAATGTGACTGTGGAGGGATATTTCCTAGCCACAGGTAACATGGTTGGCTTTGTCACGTACCGATCTTAGCGCACTCTGGGAAGCGGGGCGTGACACAAGCTGCATAAGTTTTCCCCAAAATGGGATGGTCCTTTTCTCGTCTCCGAGGGCCTGCCCGGCAGAGCCTATCGTTTACAAGACGCGAATGGTCACAAATTTCCACGGCCTTACAACGCTGAGAAGCTTAAGCTGTACCTCTAAAAAGAATATCTACGATTGTATATTTCTTCTTTCAAAAAGCGATGTAAATCCTTCTAAGTTCATTTTACTTAAATAATAAGAAGGACACAATAGAGCATTGTAAAAAGGAGAATTTTATTCATTCAAAAGGTATTGTGGGCTCCTCAGCCTTACATTGCTTAAATAAATAAATTACAGCAGTGGGGGAAGGGGGTGCAAGAAACATTGCTCGTGGTACTCCGAACAAATTTCCGCCAGCCGAGCCCTTGCCGCCTCGGACCTCTGCCTCTGATACTGTCCGCGAACCCTCGTGGCCACGGATAGGCCAGAAAGCTCTACGGGCGGGCACCTATCGGCGAGATGCATCAATTGGTAACACTCGAGGACGAGTGCCACCGATCGATCCCGCCGACTCATCGAGATCAAGCTGAGATGACATAACGATCTCAGCTTGCCAACCTCTTCGTCCTTCAGTTGTTCGGACAAGGGGTTGTGCAGCCCCAGCGATGCCCTCCGGATCGAGTACATCGGCAGCTAGAGTATTGGTGATCACCGGGGAAGCAGGTGACCGACATGATCCTCGACACGCCGGATCACCGCCTGCAGCATCTCCTCGGAGAACAGCTGGTCGTACAAGTATATGTCCTCAAAAGAAATGATCTCGAGGATGGAGAAAGGGAATTGATCCATTCTTACATTTTGAAGATGGAGAAAAGAATGATCAACACGCCTTTCTATTTTATAGCCCTACAGCGCCCCCAAGAGTCCAATATTCGCTCGTTTCTTCCAATACTGTACAGCCACGCGGCGGGTATCCCATCTTTCTCGGCGAACCGAACTCAGAGCTACGCGGCTCTTACGCTTCGCCTCCCCCATGCGTTCATGACACGTGTCGCCCGCGACGGTCACTCTTCCCGATGTTCACACACAATGGAATGTAACACCCTAGTTCATTTATACCAGTTCTATTTTGGGTATTTCTTTATTTATGGCTTTTTCTTTATTTATTGTTGTTTGGGTGTGAATAGTGTAATTGGTATTTGTATTTGCATCCGGCCCGACCCGCTTGCTGGAAACCGTATTGATTCCTGTTTATGATTTATCCCGGTTAATTACGAGGATCCGTACACTTTTAATGTTGTATATTCTGCATACTTGCATTATATCGAGCATCTGCATTTTTTAATAAAACAAGTAAAGTTAAATAATATATTTTAAAAATATCTAGCATGGCCTGCACCATACCCCTAACCCTGTTGTAGCATCCGTATATCGTGTTCTCGTCCCGTTCAGTGAAACGGACCCGTTTGGATAGCTACGTGCACGCTACGTGTATCCGTTCTTGGGGGTATGCAGTTTCGTTACCCGGATATCCTATTTTGGTTTTGGTCACTACGTATATTATCCGTATTTTCAAACCATAATTTTAGACCCGACCCGGGCGTCTTTTGGACTATTTTGTATTTAACCAAAATCTCAAATTTATCTAATATTATATTCTTTAAATATTATACTGTTTAATATATAAATTATATATGTTTAAAATTTCTTTAACAAAAAAAAATATTTTAAAAATATTTTCCTAACCTCTAATCTCACCGGCCTCTCTCTCTCTCTTCTTAATATACAAATATATAAATATATATTTTTCTAAAGAAAAAGCTTTCTTTACCCCATTCCCCACGTACTCTCTCTCTCCCTCTCATCTTCTTCATTCTTCGTTCCCGCCTCGTCGTCACGCGAACCCAGCCGAGCCCACGCCCTTCGACTCGCCATCGTCCTCGCCGCCGCCGATCTCGTCGTCGCCTCCTACACCCTCGCACGTCACCCCCGTCTCCCTCTCCGACAACACCACCTCTCTCTTCTACCGCTTAACCTACAACCCCGTGATGAACCCATCACCGAGCAACCCATGTTCCCGCCGCCGCCGATCTCGTCGTCGCCTTCACACCCTCATCACCGCCTCCATCTCCTTTTCTTCTTCCTTCACTCTCCTTTCCCGAGCAAACCCTCTGCCAACCCAAGAAACCCGTGACCCATCTCCTCACTTCCGACCTCCTCGCCGGCGACCCCACGTCACCACCCCCGTCATCATCCTCTATGTTCCTCTCCCCTCTCTCCAACCCGACACCACCCTCACCTCCCGACACCACGAACCCGAGAACTCGAGAACCCTAGCACCCACTTGTTGGAGATAGTGCCCTCAAAGTCAATTATTAGGTCACAGGTACGTGATTGTAATGATTGAGGGAGGACCTATCCCGGTAGGACAGTCTTACTCGAGATGATAGTATGCTATCTGGTTTACCTTTATCATCGTGTACTGCTTTAGGTGACATGACACGTCGCTATTACACGTTGATAGAGCCCCTAGGATTCTTGCTTGACCACCAGCAGTATGAGGGCGATCATATAAGTGGGAGCTGGGGGTCTACAAGCATATCCTTGAAAGGTCCCTAGTCGTGGGAGTTTCGAGACCGGGCATCGATACTCCATTAGTAGACTAGTGTATACAGTCGAGACCCCGACGAGGGGCGGTGGCTGGTCTCACAAGCCACTGGTGTCAGTTGGATCACCTAAGATGTATACAGGTGCTCATTGGGTTATGAGTACACCGGACAGGACTCGCCGGGAACATGCTAGTTGGTCATATACCAGACGTCAGATGGCAGTTCCCTGGTGACATGTGTGCAGGTTAGTTCATCGACCTGGGGATCGTCATTTGTCTCGTGTGAGTTCCCACTGTACTTTGATTACTACCCTACCACGGCTCAAAGGAGTCGTGCAAACAGGTTTTAGTTGGGTACAGTCCCGAGCCACATGGAGGCAGTGAGCGTATCTTCAGGGGTTCGTCTCTCCCGGTATTGGGGGTGAGATCGTGCTGTGTCTAGGAGAGCCATTACACAAAGTCCTTGGCCAAGGCAAGGAGATTTACTGGTAGGTATTCCAGTAGTATCTCAGGGTGTTCTGGGCTACACTCCGACACGACTTGTACCGCTTTTGGGGGTCTGACTTTTACCAACCCCCTAGGCCCGCCATGCGATACTCATAGACGAACGGACCGGACTGCACGGATATTGTCACTGACAGGCTCAGTAGGGTGTCAGGATGAGTTCGCTCATCGACGTCCCTTTTAGTCAATAGCTGGTGGCCCGTTACGTATTGGCTTATACCTCTGACGTGCTAGTGGTTAAATCCACAGCCATAGTATTGACGAGTCTTTAGAGTCTACCACATTTTCAGTTACTCAGGTTTCGGGCGAAACGCTGTAGAGGCCGTATGGAGATATGGCAGGGTCCGATCAGATACGTGCGGTATTGCACGGATCAGGATCGGACGGTTTGTACTAGTAGCCGTATAGGTATATGGCAGGGTTCGATCAGATACGTGCGGTATTGCACGGATCAGGATCGAACGGATATTACTAGCCGGCTTTGGTTTAAGCCGGTCCTAGTTTAGTACAGTGTAGATTTTGTCTCTTTGCATTTGTATCCGGACGGAATACAGATGCGGGTGTGTATGCACAGTGTCGGGGTTTTCCTGTAATTTATTACGGGACCAGTTTTCTGGAGTTGCCAGTTTGCATTCCGTTCCGGCCGGTTTTCCTTTGTTCTTTCCCGGCCGGACTTTTCCGATGGAGGGGGTAATTTGCAGTTTTGCAAATTACTTTTGTGGAGGGGTTTTCTTGCATAAAGATCTATTATGATAGCTTTCTTTTCTTGCACCATGACTTTCTTTATTTGTGATTTGATAAGGGTATGGGTTTGATGTGAGTTGAAGCATGCTTGTTTGTTTTCTTGTCTCTTGGTGTGGTCACCACTTGACTTTTACTACCCTCACCTCCCTTCATCACATGTATTTTTGTTCCCTCCACCATTTCCAACCTCATATGGCCGGCCACCTCTTTTGGAGAGAGAGGGAGTGCTTCATTTGGGAGGAGAATTATTGTTCATATCATTTTGTATGCAAAAGAATTTGGTAGCTTCATTTCCCTCAAAAGTTCTATCTTCATTCCTCCATCCAAAGGCAACAAACCCCAAAGAGACAAGTAGCCTCTACACTACACTTCCTACAGCATATCTTGGGCACGTCGAGTAGCCGGCTTCGTGCCCGAGTTGCCTCGGTATAGAGGTGGGAGCCCGTAAAAGTACCCGGCTTCGTGGTGCCCTTTCCGACGAGGAGGAGATGGACGGAGATCCCGCGAGGAGATCGGAGCGGAGATGAAGACCGGAGGACTCGGATCAGTCGGTACAACATTTCCACACTCTTTACTGTTTGTTAGTTTAGCAATAATGGCAGATCCGGGTGAAAGTATACGATAGCGCCAAGCTAAAAAGTTTTATTCCGCATTTGGCGTCTGTAGACTGCCGGGGCGCTAACGTAGACTTACAGTGGTATCAGAGCCTCACCATTTTGCTATGCTAACTTGTGCTAACGCGTTTAAAACTTCGATCCGACCGGAAATCGAAAACTGCAAAAATCCAAGCCGACAGTTTCTGTTGTTTTTAAACGGTCTCAAAAATGATTTCTGGATGTCTTAAAAATCAGAGCAGGAACTTATAAGAGTGACGACAAAATTTGGGTTCGTGATCCCTCGAAGCCGCCGCGGAAGCGCGGCCAAACCCATGATTTGGCCGCGCAACCGCGGCCACGTGGGGAGCACGTGCTCCCAAATTTTGTCAGGTTGTTCTCACTGGGATTTTGGGGTTTTTGATATATATCGTTTTTGCCCAGATTTTGTTACTGTTCACCAGTAAGTCGTGGGGCCCACTTCTTGATATTTTGTCGATCGAAATTTAAACACGTTAGTTTTCACAGTATTTACATTATATCTGCGACCGTGAATGTCACTCGATCGGTAAATCCGGTCTAACTGCTATAGCCCGGTTAGACGGATTTGCGAACGTGATTTTCACGTTGATGTTCTATGTATTTGCTGTGATGTTGCGGATCGGTCGTGGGGGATAGCCTGGATGCAATGCTAGTACAGTGTTGTTGTATTATGTACATTTGATATTGCGGGGCGAGCGTCCGACATGTGGACTGCCGTCACTGCCTGATTGTATTATTCTTTTGGGGCACGACCTGGTTGCGGTCGATGTACCCGGTGTATGTATATTTTACTTTCTGTACTAGGGTTACCCCGCGGAGGGGTGCACGGATAGCCGGGTTCTGGAGGGCAACAAGCCCGCATCTCATGGCATTGAGACGGAGGGGGCTTCAGTCTGGAATTGGCGGGCTATTCGCCGCACTCGTAGGGGGTACAGGTTGACCCAGGAGGGGTGCCCAAGTTACCGGATTCCGTGAAGTGCTGGGTGGTCCATTCACGGCGCTGAAGGGGGCTGCCTCGCTTCAGGTTTTGGCGGGTGACTTGCCGCGCCCGTAGGGGTCTAGGATTTCATTGCACAGGCTATCCACACGACCAGGGGAACGTCGGGTTTCAGTAGTGGCTCTGTGAAACCAGGGGATCCCAGATATCTGTATTGTTCTGTGATGCTGTACATTTCTGTGATGTTGCATTTCTTTTCACGCCTTGAGCGAAATACTATATATTGGTATATATATTAGTAGATGTTGTATATGTTTTACATCCGCGCTAGTCCAGTCCCCGCTCTGTCGTTAGTTAGCTAACCTAACGGGTAATGACGGGACCCAGTGGCGAATGCGGATGGCATATACGTACATCAGTATATTTTCGTTCTTTTTTGGTGTGATCAATTGATGGGACTGCATTGATTCGGATCAATGCAAAGTTAAAAACAAACCTTATATGATGTTGTTGGAACACTTTTCAAAAAGCTGTTATTGCAAGGACGTTCACTTTTGTTTTGCATCGTGGTATTCATTTGGAATATCCTGCTCCTCAGTCGACGAGGCAAGGGCCGAGATCCCTTCACCGGGAGTGACCCCTTGGACAGAAGTTTGCGTCAGGACATTAACTTCACTATAGCCGATTACTTTTGCTTTGCATCGAGATATTCGGTTATGAATATCCAGCACCCCATTCTACGGGGAAAGAGCCGAGATCCCTTCACCGGGAGTGACCTCTTTAGTAAAGGTTTTCGTCACTATATTTTCAAAAAGCTATCCGTTCCTTCAACGATATCAAGTTCATTACGTTAAAGGTTTTCGCCAGAAACCATTCGTAGCCCTCCGTCGTTTCAGACGGGTAGCACGTAGTATTCATGCTATGTTTGTTGACCTTCGTCAAGGCATAGTGTATGGTAGCTGCTTGTTACCTTTCTGCTGCATAGATAGATGCGTTGGTTTGGGACAGTCGTACAGCCTTGTTGACCTTCGTCAAGGGCTTGTACGGGTGGATTCAAATTAACCTGGATAATGACGGGTAGAACTTGACATGTGACTTATGATTTGTTGACCTTCGCCAAGGTCATAAGAGCATGGGGCAGAAATCACATCGGGAGTTTCAAAAGAACTGAAACTTGCCAGATATGCGCATACCTTCTGGAGTGTGACACCGTGAGCGGATTCCGTCACGTTGTCATGCGATGAGAGTTGGATCCCGATTCCCACTGATGAGTTAGTATACTCCTCGGGTGACCCCGACTAATTCTTCTTTCAGGTTTGGAGGAGAATTTGAGGTACAGTGGGAGGATTCCAGATTAGATAAATTGGTAACCATTCTGATCTAGGTTAGAGTGCACGCTGAGTGTTTCTTTTCTCTCTCTCTCTTTGGCAGCGACCATTGACCCGACCCTAAGACTTTGACTCAGTGACCAAATTGACCGAACCTTCTTAAACACTGGCTTTTGGATTGTCAGAGTTGCAGACCTCATTGCCACTCCTACTTTTACCCTTTTCTCTGGGACACCCCGTATTGTTACGAACGTCCACTTCCATTGGACAAAACCATCGTATGGTTAGATACGAACTCGAAGGAATTCGAGGATGGTTTCCGGTTCTGGAGAAAACGGATAGGATTATTCAGTTGTCTTTTCCTTTTACCCTCTCTCAGGTTACGAGTACTCCTTGGTTTAGGGGTAGTACACCTATTACGCAAATTGGATTGTCTTCTTCCAAACCTTAGGCTGGTGCCGACCGGTAGGGAATGAAGAAAACCAATTAGCATAACGATGGTGTGCAGAAGGTATTAAGTTTAGACAAAGCAAGGGATTAGTAAGAGGGCAAAGTAAATTGCAACAGATATTCACGACCAAACCAAATATTTCGTTACCACTCCCACATCACCTTTGTATTTCTCCAGGACACTCCGTATCACTACGAAGATCCACAGTTTATTTGGATAATCCATCGTATGGTTATATACGAACTCGAAAGGAACTTGTTCCAGTTCGGGGATGGATCCTGGTTCAGGAGAAATAGGAATAAAGTACATTCAGGTGTCTTTTATCTTCATCTTCTCTCGTGTTGCGAGTGCTCCTAGGATTAGGACAGTACACCCTTTATGCTTATTGGATAGTCTTCTTCCAAACCATAGGCTGGTGCCGAACGGTAGGGAAGGAAGAAAACCATTTGGCCTAAAGGGGTGTGCAGAAGGTAAAGACTAAAGACATATGAAGGGATTTGGAGAGGTGGCAAAGAATTATACGGTTATAGTTGTGAATTTGGATAATGGAAGAGGCATTACTAAGAATACCGGGATACCCCACCGAAACATTTCAATGTTTCAGTTTCACTGTGTACTGTTAAAAGAAAACTGATTTCCCGATTAGATACTTGCTCCAGGGTATGTATTTACCAGGTATGATTCTCACATCTGTATGGTTTTACAGATGATGAGTGGGAGTAGGTTATTGGGAATTGGGTGATCATCCTCATTATATCGGGATTCGTTGTAATCGGTGATATTTGAGGAAATCACCTGGGCTGTTTGCCGGTCGGCAAATATTTGGTTTTGAATATCCGCAGTTATGCACCAATTTCAAATTGATATATCTGTACGTCTATTTTCATAGAGTGAGATATACCTTTCTGAAATTATGTCTACGACATTTACCTATATCAGTGGATGGTTAGGTAAGGAGCATTAAACAGCGGTGTAATTCTTCTTAACCATAAGTACAGTTTTCAACCTACGACACACAGTGAATGAGTTATCAGACTCAAGGGACTTATACAGAGTATTGTATGTTGTCCAGGGTCCATCAGGACAGAGGGGTTGGTCCTCGTACTACATTCAGTTTACTTATGACTTCTCTAATTTTTAGACAGGTGTTTCGTGGAAACACAGGGTCCGAATTTGGAGAAGTTATAGGTATTTGAATAGAGTAGAGAACCAGGTATAGCAAGTATCGGGATTCTTCAAAGAGATCGAAGATGTAGATACTTGTGTATGGTATTCAGTTGATAGTAATGATAAAGAGATCTTGCTTCTCTTTCAGGTTACTCATAATTGGAAGTATTCCTAAGTTGAGTAACGCTGATCGGCCTCTTTCCATTTAGTTGACATGCACTGGAGACAGCTGCATGATTTGAATCTGGTTCAATTAAATCAGTGCCTCTGTTTTTATATTGGATATAGAACAGTTCATATCTTAACGATGTTAAGGTACGGGGAGTTGTCCGGTTTATGATTAAAACCAGACACTGGATAACTCGAGGCACGTTTCTGTAATGGCTGTTTGTGGGTTGACCCAGGCTATGACGAGGGTTGACTTTCTACCATCTGGATGAACAATAGCGATATTGTTCTAGACTCGCCACAATTTTATTAAAAATGGATTTTTTCAAGAAAACAATAGTGGGAGTATGGTAGAACTGGAAGTAATTCCAGAACCACAAACGATTACTGAAGATTTGATAAGGAACCTAAAGATTCAATCTGGATTGACATTCCATTGGCCACTCCGCAGATACGGTGGGTAACTTCAGGCACCCGAGAGGTACTACGGTAGCCTCAAGGACGGTGACAGGGAAGTTCTTGTTTACCCACAATTACCATTGCTGTTGTTCCAGGCTGCGAGACCCGGCGGGAGGATGAGTATAGCGTCGTTCTAAACTAGTTTTAGAAGTGTACGTCTATATGACTCTGCCAGAGGGTTGTCGTAGTCAGTGGGAGCAGCGGAAGCATTGGTGGACAGGTAGCTTATGTCTATTTATAGACTAGAGCAGATGTAGCGGAGATAGATCATCTATTTCTGACGTGACAGTCATGGGTTTGACTTCATCAGAATAGGGGATGGATCTGTTGAGAAGGTAGTAGGGTGTGATATCCTGGTATTTGGATGATATACACAGAGTAGGAAAAGAAACTCCTACACTACGATCGGTTATACTTTGGTCGTCACACAGTGGTTTCTCCACAAAGGACTTGGACATTATATCAGACATACTGGTTACTAGATCTATGGTTTTAGATCTAGATTTGGGTGGTTTCTCAATCAGGGTACCTTGACAGCATTCTAAGAGTATTTAGAATGGACGACTCCTAGCACGGTAGTATACCTGCAGGTGATGGAGTCACCCTCTCCAAAGGTGTCTTACAGACTAAAGGGGAGAGGGACGTGTATGATTGGCAGATCACTTGCTTAGACAATTGAGTCAATCATGAGATGTCAAGTACCACACCAGATGTTGTTCTTGCACTAGATGCAATAAGTTGACATTAATCCAATCCTGGAGAAACAGTCGGAAGCAGTTTTAGAACATAAGTGGATGTTCTAGGGATATGATAACGACAGCCTCATTCGGGAAACAGTTATCATTCCAGGCTTCCAAGGTGACATGGACGACAAGGAGGTTGTCAGAGTTATAGTTTTCCCTCTGACGAGGGGCAGTATTTTGGACAGGTGATCCAAGGCAATACTGAGGGAGGCATGGCGCGCAGGATACTGATTAAGTTCAGTTGACGATACAGTCTAAGAAGTTTGGATTTGGAGTTCATTTATGAGCTATGTCCCATCAGACATCCAGGCACATTCTAAGACAGGTATTGCTCATTTCGGGAGATGGGTTTCTCTGCGAACTTGAGATATAGAGAGACATAGAAAGAAACAACTAAGCGGATCCACTCACTGAGGCTATTCCTCGAACGCAATAGTTCCGCAAACGAGCTTTGTGAGACTGACTAGTAGAGGAGTTGGATGTTCGGTATCACACGGGCTGTGAGTATGCGACATCGCAATAATTAGCCTTGAGTGCAAGTGGGAGATTGTTGGAGATAGTGCCCTCAAAGTCAATTATTAGGTCACAGGTACGTGATTGTAATGATTGAGGGAGGACCTATCCCGGTAGGACAGTCTTACTCGAGATGATAGTATGCTATCTGGTTTACCTTTATCATCGTGTACTGCTTTAGGTGACATGACACGTCGCTATTACACGTTGATAGAGCCCCTAGGATTCTTGCTTGACCACCAGCAGTATGAGGGCGATCATATAAGTGGGAGCTGGGGGTCTACAAGCATATCCTTGAAAGGTCCCTAGTCGTGGGAGTTTCGAGACCGGGCATCGATACTCCATTAGTAGACTAGTGTATACAGTCGAGACCCCGACGAGGGGCGGTGGCTGGTCTCACAAGCCACTGGTGTCAGTTGGATCACCTAAGATGTATACAGGTGCTCATTGGGTTATGAGTACACCGGACAGGACTCGCCGGGAACATGCTAGTTGGTCATATACCAGACGTCAGATGGCAGTTCCCTGGTGACATGTGTGCAGGTTAGTTCATCGACCTGGGGATCGTCATTTGTCTCGTGTGAGTTCCCACTGTACTTTGATTACTACCCTACCACGGCTCAAAGGAGTCGTGCAAACAGGTTTTAGTTGGGTACAGTCCCGAGCCACATGGAGGCAGTGAGCGTATCTTCAGGGGTTCGTCTCTCCCGGTATTGGGGGTGAGATCGTGCTGTGTCTAGGAGAGCCATTACACAAAGTCCTTGGCCAAGGCAAGGAGATTTACTGGTAGGTATTCCAGTAGTATCTCAGGGTGTTCTGGGCTACACTCCGACACGACTTGTACCGCTTTTGGGGGTCTGACTTTTACCAACCCCCTAGGCCCGCCATGCGATACTCATAGACGAACGGACCGGACTGCACGGATATTGTCACTGACAGGCTCAGTAGGGTGTCAGGATGAGTTCGCTCATCGACGTCCCTTTTAGTCAATAGCTGGTGGCCCGTTACGTATTGGCTTATACCTCTGACGTGCTAGTGGTTAAATCCACAGCCATAGTATTGACGAGTCTTTAGAGTCTACCACATTTTCAGTTACTCAGGTTTCGGGCGAAACGCTGTAGAGGCCGTATGGAGATATGGCAGGGTCCGATCAGATACGTGCGGTATTGCACGGATCAGGATCGGACGGTTTGTACTAGTAGCCGTATAGGTATATGGCAGGGTTCGATCAGATACGTGCGGTATTGCACGGATCAGGATCGAACGGATATTACTAGCCGGCTTTGGTTTAAGCCGGTCCTAGTTTAGTACAGTGTAGATTTTGTCTCTTTGCATTTGTATCCGGACGGAATACAGATGCGGGTGTGTATGCACAGTGTCGGGGTTTTCCTGTAATTTATTACGGGACCAGTTTTCTGGAGTTGCCAGTTTGCATTCCGTTCCGGCCGGTTTTCCTTTGTTCTTTCCCGGCCGGACTTTTCCGATGGAGGGGGTAATTTGCAGTTTTGCAAATTACTTTTGTGGAGGGGTTTTCTTGCATAAAGATCTATTATGATAGCTTTCTTTTCTTGCACCATGACTTTCTTTATTTGTGATTTGATAAGGGTATGGGTTTGATGTGAGTTGAAGCATGCTTGTTTGTTTTCTTGTCTCTTGGTGTGGTCACCACTTGACTTCTACTACCCTCACCTCCCTTCATCACATGTATTTTTGTTCCCTCCACCATTTCCAACCTCATATGGCCGGCCACCTCTTTTGGAGAGAGAGAGAGTGCTTCATTTGGGAGGAGAATTATTGTTCATATCATTTTGTATGCAAAAGAATTTGGTAGCTTCATTTCCCTCAAAAGTTCTATCTTCATTCCTCCATCCAAAGGCAACAAACCCCAAAGAGACAAGTAGCCTCTACACTACACTTCCTACAGCATATCTTGGGCACGTCGAGTAGCCGGCTTCGTGCCCGAGTTGCCTCGGTATAGAGGTGGGAGCCCGTAAAAGTACCCGGCTTCGTGGTGCCCTTTCCGACGAGGAGGAGATGGACGGAGATCCCGCGAGGAGATCGGAGCGGAGATGAAGACCGGAGGACTCGGATCAGTCGGTACAACATTTCCACACTCTTTACTGTTTGTTAGTTTAGCAATAATGGCAGATCCGGGTGAAAGTATACGATAGCGCCAAGCTAAAAAGTTTTATTCCGCATTTGGCGTCTGTAGACTGCCGGGGCGCTAACGTAGACTTACACCACTGCCCTTGTCGTGAACCCTCGTCGGAAAAACCCACGACTCGTCGTCAATGTCCCCCTCACCTCGCCTCTGTCCCCAAACACCAACCCAGAGCACATTGAACCCAGTCCCCTTCTCTTCTCCCTCTTCTTCTTCTTCTTCTTTCTTCTTCTCTTACTTTTTCTTGATCTCGTATTTTTTTCGGTCACCGCCGGAGCCGTGCCGTCGCCGACGATCCAGGCGACCCAGTGGACGTTCCCAGCCAGCGTGGTCATATTCTTGCTTTGCCTGGTTCAGTTCTGTACGCCGTGTGTGCATTGCGATGTTTACCCGATGTCGGACGCAGCGTACGCACCCCGTCGTGAGATTCGTTCAGGCAAGTTTATCTTGCTACATGCTATGTTATTATATTTGCATCCATATTAATAATAATATTACATGTTCATTGCATTGTGCATCCCTGTTACTGTTTTACGATACCAGTTCACATCCGTATCATTTATTACATATCTAGTCGCATGCAAGTTTATCTTGCTACATCCAATGATACATATTTTGCATCCATATGAATAAAAATATCACATATTTACTGCATTGTACATCCATATTACTGTTTTACTATTTTCGGATAGCCGTACGCATCCATATCATTAATTACATATCTGGTTGATGCAAGTTAGCTTGATACATACTATATTATTATACTTGCATCTATATTAATAAAAATATTGCATATTTATTGTATTGTGCATCCATGTTACAGTTTTACTATTTTTCCGATATCCGTTCGCATCTGTATCATTTATTACATATCTAGCTGCATGACATATCATATTACTGTTATATTAACACCCCATGCTTGATAATATGCATCCTATATAGTCATGGAGTTGTAGATATAACTCCTGATTGATGTTTGTGCATTCGTGTTTTACTGTGCATCCGTACTTTCATCGTGCATCCGTACTTGCTACAGTTTTATTATGAGCATCTGTTTGATACATGTGCACTACCTGTCATGACCTGATACACCACTACTTGACCTATTACCTGATCCTGTTTCTAATGCCGACAATCCTGACATGTCCTGACGGACGTATCCTGTTGTTTGCATAGACAAACCTGTACCTGCTTGATCCTGTGGTGGCATTAGATCCAGATTTATCAATACCTGACTTGAACACATAACTTGGGGGTAAGGGGAAATCAATGATGAAACCTGATTTGTAACTCAACAGTTCGACGCTTATACTGATCAGTTTTGGGGGCTAGGCCAGTCCCGGAATGATGCTGCGACATCATTCGTCTGTACATGTTTCCTGTTTGTGCTTAGCGGCACGTCTCGGATTCAGCCCTGAGGGTCTGGACCGTGGTCCCGGGTATGCACGGAATACTATTGAGTTACATCGACGATTCATTAAATTGATTTTAAAGACTTGAGAGTAATTTAACCCAGTAGCATAGATTACTCACTGCATGCACATGCACTTCACTGTTCTATATTCGTGTTACTGTTATACACTCATTACTGTTCATACTCATGTCTGCATATCTTGTTACCTCATGATTATATTTTATTGTTTGATATTATGATGCACTGACATCTGGGTTTTGCATGGCCTAAATCCTCTGTCTCTTTCGCAGGCTGATCAGGAGTATTTCAGCCGACAGGCTGAGCAGTGAGGATCCTGTTAGTATTTAGCTTTGTTTAGTTTAGTTTTCTTTCAGCATTTTCATTTCCTGATGTGAGCCGTATTTGGGACGTATTTTCCAGATGTTACTGTTTATTGGATTTATTGCTTCCGCACATTTATATTTCTTGACTCGTTTATTCTGGCATACGGACATATACTATATAGTTTATTTTTATTTTATTGTTCTTGATATATTATAGACAGCCGTAATGTGACTGTGGAGGGATGTTTCCTAACCATAGGTAGTATGGTTGGCTCTATCACGTGCCGATCTTAGCACACTCTGGGAAGCGGGGCATGACAGGGAAGGTCGAACATAACCTCACAAAACCGAGTAGCAACCCTGCTCGGTCCATCCTTGGCTGGTAACTTCTTACCCCATGACGCCAAGGATCAAAGCCCTCATCAAGAGGCCACCGAGCAGCTACCCTGCTCGGTCCATCCTTAGCTGGTAATTTCTTACCCCACGACGCCGAGGATCAAAGCCCTCATCAAGAGGCCACCGTGCAGCAACCCTGCTCGGTCCGTCCTTGGCTGGTAATCTCTTACCCCACAACACCAAGGATCAAAGCTCTCATCAAGAGGCCACCGAGCAGCAACCCTGCTCGGTCCATCCATGGCTGGTAGTTCACTACCCACCGACGCCAAGGATCAAAGACCCCGCCGAGAGGCAACCGGGCAGCATCCCTGCTCGGTCCATCCATAACTGGTAATCTCTTACCCCACGACGCCAAGGATCAAAGCCCTCATCAAGAGGCCACCGAGCAGCTACCCTGCTCGGTCCATCCTTAGCAGGCCTCTCAATGCCCTTCCACACTAAGGATCAAAGCCCTCATCAAGAGGCCACCGGCCAGCAACCCTACTCGGTCCATCCATGGCCGGTAGTTCACTACCCACCGACGCTAAGGATCAAAGCCCTCATAGAGAGGCAACCGGGAAACATCCCTGCTAGGTCCATCCATGGCTGGTAGTTCACTACCCACCGACGCCAAGGATCAAAGCCCTCATCAAGAGGCCACCGAGCAGCTACCCTTCTCGGTCCATCCATGGCTGGTAGTTCACTACCCACCGACGCCAAGGATCAAAGCCCTCGCCAAGAGGCAACTGGGCAGCATCCTTGCTCGGTCCATCCATGGTTGGTAGTTCACTACCCACTGACGCCAAGGATCAAAGCCCTCATCATGAGGCCACCGAGCAGCTACCCTGCTCGGTCCATCCTTGGCCGGTAATTTCTTACCCCACGACGCCAAGGATCAAAGCCCTCATCAAGAGGCCACTGAGTAGCTACCCTGCTAGGTCCATTCTTGGCTGGTAGTTTCTTACCCCACGACGCCAAGGATCAAAGCCCTCATCAAGAGGTCACCGAGCAGCTTCACTGCTCAACTTCCTACACGTCTTTACTAAGCGATCTCCACCTCGACTTCGGGGCCATGGAGATGCCGACATTTCACCGATCTTTGCACACTTGGCAAATGGTTGAATTCAACTTGACGTGCGATCGCTAGATGAAAAACCGACCTAACATGAAAACAGTACCGCGCAAATAAAAATGTTTACCACAAATAAAGGGAAAATGCACACGCAAAGAACACTGCAAAAAGATTTTTATTCACAAAATCGGAGGTCTTTACAGAGGTATTATGGGCTCCCCAGCCTTACAAAATCGCCCGGGGGCTTACAAAATTTCAGCGCAAAAATAAGGAGGCGAGGAGACTCAGGCCTCGGGGCCGGGGAGAACCTTTACGAGCTCCGCATCCACCACCACGACCGGGGTTGCTTCTTGAAGGTCGGCGCCCATCGCAGGAGCCTCGGCGCCAGGAGCCGGGGGGACCGACTTCTCTCCAACACTCCTACCGGGGGCCTCTCCCCTGCAGCGCCTCCGGGGGCATTCTCCTGCGCGTCATCCTCGAGAGGGTACTCACCCTGGAGCTCTTCGTCAGGAAACTCCGGCATCAAGGCCTTGACGGCGTCGAGGGCGTCGTGCCAAATGACGGCAGCGGCTCCAGCAAGGTCGGTGTAGTACTGATCCGACTTCTTGTAGCTCTCCACCGCCTTTGACGCTCGGAGCTCGGCATGCCTCGTTCCCTCCTTCGCCGCCTCGTTCTCCCTCCGGAGGGTGTTCGCCGTCTTCTTCAAGGTAGCGACAAACACCTTAGAATCTTCCAACTTACACTCGGCGGATCGGGCGGCCTCTCGGCACTTGGCGATCTCCCGATCCCCGGCCCCCACCCAGTCTTCGAAGGTAGCGACCCTCTCCATCACTGCTTGCAGCTCTAGCCTTGGGCTTTCCTCCCGCGAGGAGAACTTGCCCGCGGCCTGCATCGCCGGGGCAATTTCCTCGTCCTCCATGTTGACAACGAGGGCAACGTGCTGGAGGACCTGAAGAAAATGAAGGAGGTGTTAAAAAGAAAAGGTGGGCACCCAACCTTGCGAACAAAAATACTGAATGAAGGCCTGAGTGGGGTGCGAACACCGACCTGCACGGGCTATGGCCGCCATCTGGGCCCGGAGGGTCCCTCGAAGGATTCTGCCGCCGGCCGACCTCTCCATCTCCGAGAGTAGACTATCGGTGACAGAAATCCCCAAGGGCACCTCAAAGCGAAGCTCCCCTTCGTCCACGACGATCGGGGAAGCCGAGGAACGGGGTACCGTCCTTTGGTACCTCTTGAGGAGAGATGCAGGAAAGCCCGTCTCGCTTCCCGCCTCCGGAGCCCGGGGCTCCTGCTCCCGAACGTGTTTCCGTCTCTGCGCATGGCTGGACTCGATGGCCCGGGGCGCGCTTGAGCGCCTGGATGGAATGGTCGCCGGTGGAGCCGGAGCCGACGGGCGAGAAGGGCCGGCACCTCCGGCCTTCTTCCCCTTCTTCTGTTCGACCAGGGTTGCCCGAAATTTGCCTAGGACCATGGGTTCTACATAAGACAAAAGTACAAAGGAGTCAGCAATGCCAGAAAAAGTGAAAGAATACACAAGTCTAAACGGGTCGCCTAAAAACTCCTACCTTACCCGCGAACTGGGCGGGGCTGAGCCCGGCCCAACTAAGGGCTTGCTCAGACAATAACACATCAGCCCAGGGGAGGGGCTCCCACTCCAAAACCGTCACCGCGTCGGGATCATGCGACCACCTCACCCGCGGGAAGTTGGCCCTGTGCCACTGGATGGGCACAGGCCAATCCTCACCCTCGGGCGGCCCAACAAACAAAATCTTCTTCTTCCATTCGTGAATGGAAGAAGGTACTACGACGACCCCCGACCAGGAAGCACCTTCCCGGTGTTTTCTAAAAGAGATGTATACCCAGCCCGGCTCGCCCCTGCGAGTGCCGGGATGGTTTTTGTAGCAGAGAGAAGAAACGAGAAGGCTCCGGCTGAAAGGGATCAGACGTAATTTCAACCGGAGCAGGAACCCAAGGAGAATCCTCCAAGAGTTCGGCACTAACTGGCCCGGGCCTAACTCAAAACAATTCAACGCCGCACTCACCTCGGGGGAGAAGGGCAGGCGCATCCCAGCCCCAAAGGCTTCTAGGTACAAGGCAATTTTCTTGCCCCGTACCCGGTCTGCCCTCTCCCCCTCATCGACCAGACGAAGCGAGTTGCCGGGAGGAATGTGGAAACGAGTCCGGATGGTGGAGAGCTCATCCGCATGCCTCAACATGGATGACGCGTCAAGAGCATCCATGACCTGTGCTCTGGGGACCGCCCCCGTCGCACGGCCCAGGTAAGCATGACTAACCCTAACTTCCCGAGGGGACTCCAACTCAGACGAGGAAGAGGAAGAAGCAGAAGAGGAAGAAGAAGAAAAGGAAGCTACAAAGAACTCCCTAGACTCTTCCCGGACTATTTCTATAGACTTCTCGGTAGAAGACATTTAACCTAATCAAAGGGATGAGTCCTCGGAAGAGAAAACACAAGGAATCCGACCTGAGAAGAAGAGCGCCGAACTAAAAAAACTAGGGACGGGAATATTATGATGAGGTATGGACCCTGATGGGGATACCACCTCTATTTATAGCTGCCGGTGTACGCATCCTACGGCTCCAATCGTCTCCTGCCAAGACGGCGCTTCGAAACCAATGGCCCGCAACATTCCACCTGTCGCACTCGTATTAGGCGCGTCCCATCGGGCGCGCCTATGGCCCATCTCGTCAGCCAACCAGCGCCAGAAACGTAGGCTGGCGCTTCGACGAACATACGCACAAACCGGCACTTCCTCTTTAATGCGAGATCTCTCCCCCGATCCGCTGACGTCATCAAGAAAATACGACTAATTGCCCGGGAATATGCACCGATGATATCTTCAAATAAGAGCTCACCCCGGGTGACCGGTCAGACCACTCTCGACCCGACCCAGGAACGGGTCAAGACGAGAGTGGGAGGCTAATAATGATGATCGATATCGGTGACTCCTCAGATCATGACATGTGGCAGATGGCGTGTCCCAGAGCTTACAAGAAAGGATCAAGAACGGTACGTTGGAAGAATACCCGGGCCCACGACGCGAGAATGTTACCGACCTTCGGTGGCCTTCCAGACCAGCCCCAGCTCGCCTTCGAGCTATCACAGAACCAAGATGTCTCGGCCTCCCGTTCGTTCCCGAGCGTCCCGCCGAGCTTATCTTCCTCAGTCTCACCGACCGACCCACAGCACCGATCACAAGCGCCTCTGCCACGGCTCCGTGAATCTCGTTAGGCGTGAGATATCCGCCGCCCATGATCCTACATTCCACGCCATCACGATCCCCCATTAACGAACATATCTCGTCATTAATGGGGAATCTCGCCTATCACGCGGGCGTAACGCCAGGGGCGTAACGGCCGGCGTGAATCTCGCGCCCGCCTGTCCATTGCTGCCACTATATAAACCCTCTTCTGGATGACTCAGGTAAGCCAATTTGACCTCAATAGGCTGTTACTCTGCCAAAATACCCCGTCTAACCTGATCGTCGGAGGGTCTCGGTGGCACAACCACCCCGGGACTTCCTTGCAGGTATTTCGGCCTCAACCACATAAAAACCCATTGAGATCCACGCACTTCAGGAGGCAACCCTCCAACTCAATCTCAGTCATTCATCAGCGCTCGCTGCAGATCAACGGAAGGTAACATCTGAAGGAGATCTAGAGATCCATCAAGAAAATAAAAAGGACATGATGTCGATTAAGGAGAGAAGGAGGTGGGGGAGAATAGGCTAATGTGGCGGTGGAGGTGTAAGGAAAAGGATAAGATTATAGGAAAGGGAGAGGGAAAGGAGAAGACGGAAGGTGGCTGGGACAAAGCGGAGGATATAAAAAAGGAAGATGCTGGATGAAAGGATGAGAGATATCAAATCAATCACTTAATAAGAATATTTTTGTCCGTAGAAACCCACGCCCAGGTCATCAAAAATACCTAATTAATTGTATGAAATGATGAACATAAGGCATTTTGATTTTGACCAGATATCAAATTATAGCTTCATGTCTATATATAAGTACCTTTGTCACGCCCCGCTTCCCGGTGTACGGTGAAGAGGACGCGACCAGGCCGCTACGTATTTACTCTGAAGCAAATACGCTAAGCGTATCTAAGCAATATAAATATAAATGCCCAAGAGACAAGATATAATAAAACAACAACTTTATTTATTAACATTCTTTTGTACAATGCATGGAAAGTAAATACATCTGAAAGAAAGCAATGCATAAACAATGGCATAACAGAAAAGGAAAAGTACTGAAATAAAAGTGTATAATGTAGCTAGAGCTCTGGATCGTAAGTAAGCTGGTCCAAGTCCTCGCTGGTAGGCTCGATCTCTGGATGATCCGAATCACCTGACGACGTTCAAAGAAGAAAAAAGAGAATGTTGTCAGCGAACAAATCGCTCGGTAAGTCCCAAAGATAAGGGAGAAATAGAATAGACAGAAAGAGAGAGATAGTGTAGCTTTTAAAGTTGTATTATATTGTTATAATGTTGTATTTAGTGTTAACGCTGTTGTTTGTAGTTTGGTACAGAAGGATGCCAGTGTATACGAAAGGAGTCTCTATATGCTAGAGACTAGGGCAAACGGAAAGTACAAGGCTCCGTTATACAACCCGGAACAATGGCAATTGGATTCAGGTTAGATGTCTTAATTTTGCAGTCTCGTGCCACTTCTAACACCTTCCGTACCAATCTACCCCTTAAACCCCGTGAAGTATTGTATTGTATTGTTTGTGTTGTATTGTAACTTGTATTGTCTTGTAATATAGATTGTATAATTGGATGACTTGCCGAAACCATGATATCAGTAAATGGATATAACTGGAGAATCATGGATGTAACCGGAGAATCATGTAAATGGAAGTATATCCATGGTTCGGTTCAGTTAATATAGATTGAATAGTTTGATCGGATTGATTATATAGATTCATGGATTCATATTGAATTGTAATATTGTAGATTGTACTTGAATCATATTCAAATCAGATTATTATAATGAGACTCGGTCTAAGTTAGGCAATTAGAAAAGAAATTGAAGTCCTGATTGTTTTGATGTTTTCGGTAACCGCTACACATGGGCGGCAGGATTTTGTCCTTTTCAAAGACGATTACCATGTTTATAACACCGTTGTTAAGTTGTCTACCTTAAATAGGCAAGCACCTACTTCTCCGGCTCCCTGAGGCTCAAGAGATTGGTTCCGCTTAAACCTATATTTACTAAGGTCTTTAGGGTAATTTATAGAACTTAAGGGGGTTTTATGTAAAAATAATCTGTATACTTTTCAAAATACACCCCAAGTATTTATTTATCGTCTTTAGAGTTTTCATAGTTGTAGATTTTATATTTGTGATATTTCTAGTGAGAATAACCTAATTTTCATAATATATGGTATTAAATTATAATATTGAACTTGTATGGAATTCATGGTATTTTAATGTAAAGTGATTCTTTGATTTGGAAAGGTTGGAATATTTACATTATATCAAAAATAGATATTTTAATGATACATATATATATTTATTTATTTATAAAAATAATTTTAATATATATATATTATATTTCTAAATATCTCATTTTCTTAAGATTTTCGTATTTTAAATCTCTCGAGACCGAATGCTCCTTACGGAGGTCTGCATCTCGCACTACTAAGCCCAGGGATGTGTGATAATCCACACCATCCCAGTCGGGTTCCCCAAAATGGGTTGTAGCGGCACTTTGAAAGATTTATAAAAAATACTTAATCCTTTAGAAAACGGTTTTATTAATTCATGGTATTTATTTGAAATGTTTCGTTTTCTTATATTCTAGATTCCCGAAAGGTATTGTGCTATATTGCATATGAGTGTTGTGAGGAGCTAGGTCATTATCTCGTGATCTACTTAAAGGTATAGCAAGTTTGTGATGTTTAAATGTCGAAATAAAACTATATGGTATTTTAGTGAAAAAGTACGATAAAAGTTACAAAATGAATTAGATTGTCATGAAACTTGTTCAACATGTTTATTAATGATTAATAGTCAACATGTAAGGGTTTTGTGTGATTGTATTTAAGAAAATGTTGGATTTTTAGGAAGAACCGAATTGTAAATCGGTTTAACTCCGATTCCGCCGGGTTATGAAATTTCGTATTTTTAAAACAAGATTAGAGAAGAGGGAGGGGGACTTACGGGTTTAGAAGTTAGGGATGAGGAAGAGGAGACGGGAGGAGACGCCGGTGTATCGCTTCGTCGCTGGGAACTCCTAGGGTTGTCGTTGGAAAATTGCCGAAGCTTTCGTCCTTCGCTACTCCAAAAGTACACTAAGCTTCTAGGAATTTGTAACACCCTAGTTCATTTATACCAGTTCTAGTTCATGTATTTCTTTAATTATGGTATTTTTCCTGTTTTACCGTGTTTTGGGTGCGAATAGTATTTTGACATCTGTATTTGCATTCTACCCGACCCGCTTGCTTGAAATCTGTCTTGATTCATGTTTATAATTTATCCTGACGTGTTATGTGGACTCATGAACTTTCATTTGCATACTGCATACTGGCATTTTATCTAGCATCTGCATTTTAATATAACATTTTAAGTCAAATAAAATATTTTAAAAATATATTGCATGGCCAGCATGATACCCCTGACCTTGTGGTAGCATCTGCGCATCTTGTTCTTATCCCGTTTAGTGAAACAGACTTGTTTGGATGGCTATGCGTACGTATGTGCATCCGTTATTGGGGGTATGCATTTTTGTTACCCGGATATCCAATTTTAATTTTGGTCGACATGTATATTTTTCATATTTTAAAACTGGATTTTTAGACCCGACCCGGGCGTGCTTTGGACTAAGTTTGTATTAACCAGAAAATCAAATTTTATTAATATAATATTTTAAATATTTAATTCACAGTTAAAATTTAGAAAACTGAAAAGATTTTTTAAAATTAAAATCAAAACGTTTTTTTTTACAACCTCTCTCTCTCTTTATCTTTCTTGGACCCCACCTCTCTCTTTCTCTTTCTTTTTCTGTTTCTCTCTCTCCCACTCAGTCTCTCTCCTCTCGCTCTTCCTCTCTCCTCTCACGAACACTGTTCGCTCCTTGATTCCACTCACTTCCCTTCACACATCCTACAGTCACCTCCCTCCTATTCTCTTCTCCCTCTTCTTTTTAATTAAACCCCCGAGCCTCCACGAGAAAACCCAAACAACGAAACCCTGACCCTAACTCCTCACTGCCCTTGACCTCAAAACCCGACCTCGTCACCATTTCCATTCTCTCATCCTCCTCGTCATCTCCTTCTTCTTCTTTCTCCTTCCCCGAGCCTGCACACCCATCTTCGCCAGCTTCACCTCATCGCCGCCGTACCTCGCTGTCGCCGGCGACCATTTCCCTCGTCACCACCACCATCTCCTCCTCTCCCTCTCCTCTTCCCTTCTCCCTCCTACACCAAGATCCCTGCACTGAGCCCCAGCCTGCACCAACACCCGAGCCTAAACCCTAACCTAACCCTAGCTCCTCAAACTCCCCTCCACCGCCGACAACCTCCTCTCTTCGACACCATCACCTCCTTTCTGTCCCCAGAAACCACAGAGCACCATAACCCCAGTGAGCACAACCCCTTCTCCCTTCTTCTTCCTCTTCCTTTTCCTCTTTTCTTTTTCTTTATTTTTCTTGAATCTTGTTTTTAGCGATCGCCGGAGCCGTGACCGTTGCTGCCGTTCCAGACGACCTAGTGAACGTACCTTACCTGCGTGATCACCCTCTTGCATTGTTTGGACCCGTCCTGCGTGCCGTGCGTGCGTTGCGACGTTTACCGACGTCGGGCGTACCGTACGTATCCGTATTGTGATCCATCGAGGCAAGTTTATCTTGCTACATGCTATGATATATTTTACATCCACATTAATAATAATATTTAATGTTTAGTGTATTGTACATCCCCCGTTATCATTTTACCATTTTACGACGTCCGTTTGCATCCGTACAATTTATTTCATATCTAGTTGCAGGCGAGTTTATCTTGCTACATGCTATACTACTATATTTTGCATTCATGCGAATAATAATATTACAAATTGTTTAGTTATGCATCATATGTTACAGTTTTACAGTTTTACAATATCCGTTCGCATCCGTACAGTTTATTACATATCTAGTCGCAGGCAAGTTTATGTTGCTACATGCTATACTACTATATAATGCACCCAATTGAATAATAACTTTTCATATTGCTTATTTGTACATCCCACATTACCATTTTTATCATTTTACTGTTATACGACGTCCGTATGCATCCATATCATTTAAAATATATATAACTGCATCTATAGATCATAGTAATTCATGTTATGATTGTAGTAACACCCGATGCTTAATAATGTGAATCCCACTTAGACTTGAAGCTATAAATGTAACCCCTGATTGATATTTTTGCATCCATACCATTAATTATGTACCTAGTTGCATGCCATATTACATTAATTCATATTATTATTACATTAGTACCCCATGCTTGATATCGTACATCCTATATAGTCATGATGTAACCCCTGATAGATATTTGTGCATCCATGCTTTTATCATACATCCGTACTTCTACGCTGGTTCAATACTTGCTACATTGTACTGTTGAGCACCCATTTGATTCACTGTGCACTACTTGACATGACCTGATACACCATTACTTGACATCTTACCTGATACTGTTTCTAATGCTGACAATCCTGACATGTTGTCCCGAAGGACATATTCTGTTGTCAGTATAGACAAACCTGTACCTGCTTGATTCTGTGTTGGCATTAGCTCCAGATTTATCAATACCTGACTTGAACACATAACTTGGGGTATGGGGAAATCAATGATGAGACCTAACTTATAACTCGAGAGTTCGATGCTTATACTGATCAGTTTTACGGGCTAGGCCAGCCCCGAGATGATGCTGCTGACATCATTCGTCTGTACATGTTACCTGTTTACTGCCTAGCGACACATCTCGGATTCAGCCCGAGAGTCTTGACCGTGGTCCCGGGCATGCACGGGATACTATTGAGTTACATCGATGATTCATTAAATTGATTTCACAGAATTGAGAGTAGTTACCCAGTAGTTTAGTTCAGATTACCCACTGCACGTCACATATGCTTTTACCCTTCACTGTTCCACATTCGTGTTACTGTTATACCTTTATTACTGTTCATACTCGTGCCTGCATGTTTGTTACTCCTGATTATATTATTATTGATATTATGACGCACTGACGTCTGGGTTTTGCATGGCCCGGATCCTCTACCTTTGCAGCAGGTCGATCAGTAGTACTTCAGTGCACAGGCTGAGCAGTGAGGACCTGTTAGTATTTTAGTTTAGTTTCTTTCAGCATTTTCATTCCTGATGTGAGCCCGTATTTGGGACGTACATTCCAGATTATTATTGTTTATTGGATCTATTGTTTCCGCATATTATTTCTTGACTCGTTTATTCTGGCTTATGGACATGTACTAGATAGTTTATTTTATTTCTACTGTTCTGAACAAAACTGTGGAGGGATGTTTCCTATCTAGAGGTAGTATGGTTGGCTCTGTTATGTGCCTATCTTAGCGCACTCTGGGAAGCGGGACGTGACGGAATTTTCTTGTGAGTTTTGTTCAGAACTTTGGAGTGAGGGGTGTGTGTGTAGGGGTTGTATTTATAGGGTAAGGCTAGGGTTAGGGTAGGTGAAAGGTTTAATTGAAAAAAATGTGATAAAATATAATAAAATGTAATAAAATGGAGTAATTAGGGTTTTTAAAGGGTCTCTGTTACTGGTCTGCACATTTAAACTATACAGGAGTACAGGGGAGATGAAAATCCATAACTCTTCAGTTGGTGACTCGTTGGTCCGGCCGAGTCCGGCTGGCGGCGGCGGCCCGATTCGGCCGGTCCGCCGGCCGATTCGGCCGAGTCCGACCGAGTTAGGTGGTCGGAGCTCTCGTCGTCGCTTCATTAGTCCCCTGGTACAGTTAGGTTTTCTAGTGTAGTGGGGTTTTTATGAGTTATTCACGTGTAAACCCTTGGTATTCTAAAAGTTCAAAATAAAACAATATTAAAAATAATGTGGGGTATGCGATTTGAACTCTGGTGGTTTGGTTCAGCAGTGCAAGGTATTACCAATGAGCTACAAGCTCCTTCTTGCTATTAAAAAGCAAATCAAACTTATATCTTGTGCTCAGGCAAAAATACCCCTTTCTATATTTTTTTGAAAAATTTGTACAGAAAGTTGTACAGAAAATTTAGGGTTGTTACATTCTATCCTCCTTATAAAAATTTCGTCCTCAAAATTTGTAAGAGGAAAGTGTAACAGATTCAAAGAAAGTTTGGTGACAGAACTATTGGTAGTGTATGAAAATATTTAGAAGAAAAAAAGATTGCAAAAGTTTTAGTCAAAGTTGAAAGAAATGTGAGGGAGTTACCAGGGTTACCTTGGTTCACAGTCTCAGGTTCTGCGGCTGCTAAGGTGTAAGCCTGTCGCCAGGCCGCTACGTATTTACTCTGAAGCAAATATGCTAAGCCTATCTAAGCAATATAAATATAAATGCACAAGAGACAAGATATAATAAAACAACAACTTTATTTATTAACATTCTTTTTTACAATGCATGGAAAGTAAATACATCTGAAAGAAAGCAATGCCTAAATAGTGGCATAACAGAAAAGGAAAAGTACTAAAATAAAAATGTACAATGTAGCTAGAGCTCTAGATCGTAGGCAAGCTGGTCCAAGTCCTCGCTGGTAGGCTCGATCTCTGGAAGATCCGAATCACCTGACGACATTCAAAGAAGAAAGAAAGAGAATGTCGTCAGCGAACAAATCGCTCGGTAAGTCCCAAAGATAAGGGAGAAATAGAATAGACAGAGAGAGAGAGTGTAGCTTTTAAAGTTGTATTATATTGTTATAATGCTGTATTTAGTTTTAACGCTGTTGTTTATAGCTTGGTACAGAAGGATGCCAATGTATATGAGAGGAGTCTCTATATGCTAGAGACTAGGGCAAACGGAAAGTACAAGGCTCCGTTATACAACCCGGAACAACGGCAATTGGATTCAGGTTAGGTGTCTTAATCTTGCAGTCTCGTGCCGCTTCTAACACCTTCCGTACCAATCTACCCCTTAAACCCCGCGAAGTATTATATTGTATTGTTTGTGTTGTATTGTAACTTGTATTGTCTTGTAATATAGATTGTATAATTGGATGACTTGCCAAAACCATGATATCAGTAAATGGATGTAACTGGAGAATCATGGATGTAACTGGAGAATCATGTAAATGGAAGTATATCCATGGTTCGGTTCAGTCAATATAGATTGAATAGTTTGATCTGATTGATTATATAGATTCATGGATTCATATTGAATTGTAATATTGTAGATTGTACTTGAATCATATTCAAGTCAGATTATTATAATGAGACTCAGTCTGAGTCAGGCAATTAGAAAAGAAATTGAAGTCCTGATTGTTTTGATGTTATCGGTAACCGCTGCACATGGATGGCAGGATTTGTGTCCTTTTCAAAGACGATTACCGTGTTGATAACACCGTTATTAAGTTGTCTACCTTAAATAGGTAAGCACCCACTTCTCCGGCTCCCTGAGGCTCAAGAAATTGGTCCCGCTTAAACCTATATTTACTAGGGTCCTTAGGGTAATTTATAGAACTTGAGGGAGTTTTATATAAAAATAATTTGTATACTTTTCAAAATACACCCTAAATATTTATTTATCGTCTCTAGAGTTTTCATAGTTGTAGATTTTATATTTATGACATTTCTAGTGAGAATAACCTAATTTTCATAATATATGGTATTAAATTGTAATATTGAACTTGTATGGAATTCATTGTATTTTAATGTAAAGTGATTCTTTGATTTGGAAAGATTGGAATATTTATATTATATCAAAAATAGATATTTTAATGATACATATATATATATATTTATAAAAATAATTTTAATATATATTATATTTCTAAAAACCTCATTTTCTTTAGATTTTCGTATTTTAAATCGCTCGAGACCGAATGCTCCTTGCGGAGGTCTGCATCTCGCACTACTAAGCCCAGGGATGTGCGATAATCCGCACCATCCCAATCGGGTTCCCTAAAATGGGTTGTAGCGGCACTTTGCAAAGATTTATAAAAAATACTTAATCATTTAGAAAACGGTTTTATTAATTCATGGTATTTATTTGAAATGTTTCGTTTTCCCGTATTCTAGATTTTCGAAAGGTGTTGTGCTATGCTGCATATGAGTATTGTGAGGAGGTAGGTCATTACCTCGTGATCTACTTAAAGGTATAGCAAGTTTGTGGTGTTTAAATATCGAAATGAAACTATATGGTATTTTAGTTAAAAAGTACGATAAAAGTTACAAAATGAATTAGATTGTCATGAAACTTGTTCAACATATTTATTAATGATTAATAGTCAACATGTAAGGGTTTTGTGTGATTGTATTTAAGAAAATGTTCGATTTTTAAAAAAAACCGAATCGAAAATCTGTTTAACTCCGATTCCGTCGGGTTTTGAAATTTCGTATTTTTAGAACAAGATTAGAGAAGAGGGAGGGGGACTTATGGGTTTAGAAGTTAGGGATGAGGAAGTGGAAATGGGAGGAGGCGCCGGTGCGTTATTTCGTCGCTGGGAACTCGTAGGGTCGTCGTCGGAAAATTGCCGAAGCTTTCGCCCTTCGCTACTCCAAAAGTACACTAAACTTCTAGGAATTTTCTTGAGAGTTTTGTTCAGAATTTTGGTGTGAGGGGTGTGTGTGTAGGGGTTGTATTTATAAGGTGAAGCCTGTAAGTCCATGTCACGCACCCCACGAACTTGCGGGGAGGCGGAATATATGAAAAACTATTATCAAAGCTTCGTAACACGGACTTGAGCGCATGAATCGTATCTAAACCGTTACTAACATACTACGAGAGATTTCACTACTCGGATTCGAAGTTATACCTCACGTTACTTATCCTTCAGGTCTTCATCGCTGTCCTCCACTCCTCGTAGGCTTCTTGGAACATCGGCACCTCAACGGCCTCCTCGAGTCAAAGACGATCCACCCGAAAGCTCCTTCTCTAAGCTTGATCTCTAACTTGAGATAACTAGGTTGTTCAAAGTGCTAATCTAAGCTACCTAGGGGATATAGAGTGAGGTTATGGATGTATTAGTCTAGCTAACCCTTGATCTCAACACATGAGAGGTTAGGGTTAGGGTTCAAGAATGAGAGAGCTTGAGGAGAGACAAGGTGATGATAACAATCAATATGAATAATGAGCTCATTTGAATATAACAACCATAACAATTTATCAAATAAATAATTTAAATGATTAATCATCATGGTTGATGCATTCACCTTGTTGATTCATCTCATGAGTCATTAGCTCAATAAATGAAGCATTAACTCTAAGGATGAATCACACAAATGAGTCATTAAGCAATAAATGCTTATGCCACCTTAACCCCCAAGACACCATGCTTCTAGAAGCTTCCCGGAAAATTACGAGAACGCCCCTCCAATCCATGAAAACACGGAAAAATTTTAGACTGTATAATCCAATAACCCGATACTAGAATCTGACTTAAACCAAAGCCGGCTAGTAAAAACTGTCCGAACGTCGTACGTGCGTTTAAACATGTATGCGTCCGAACCCTTGTCGTAAAACCATACGACCTCTATATTGTTTCGCCTGGAGCAGGGAAACTCTCTGTGTGGGACTCTAAAGACTCGACACTACGCTGGCAGTGGGTTTAACCACAGACCGCAAGCGGCACTAGCTGTACGTAACGGTCTCCAGGTAGATGTCGATAAGAAGGCCGATGAGGAAACCCATCCGAACTCCTACTGAGCCTGTCCGTGACAATATCCGCGCAGTCTGGTCTGTTCGTCTAAGAGTATCGCATGTATGGTCTAGGGAGGTAGAGAACGTCAGACCCCTAATAACCGTACAAGTCGTGCCGGTATGGCTCATGACCATTTGAGAATCTACTGATCAGTCTACCAGTAATTCTCCATCAGCCCTGGCCAGGGACTTATGGTAATGACCAACCAATCACTGTGCGATATCAACTCCCTATACCGGGAGAGGAATCCCTAACAGTCGCTCACTGCCTCCATGTGGCTCGGGACTGTACCCAACTAAAACCTGTTTGCACGACTCCTTTGAGCCGTGGTAGGATAGTAATCAAAGCACAGTGGGAACTCACACGAGACAAATGATGACTTTAAGTCAACAGACTATCTGCACACATGTCACCTGAGAACTGCTATCTGACGTTAGGTATAATACCATCCAGTCAGTTCTCCTGCGAGTCCTGTCCGGTGTACTCGTAACCCAACGAGCATCTGTATACTATCTCCAGTACGACGTACTGATGGCTGTGGGACAGACCATCTCCCCAACTGGGATGAGAAGCATACACATTAGTCTACTCCTTAGTATCGATGCCCTGTCTTGATAATCCTACGACTAGGGACAAGTATAGGATGTTGCTTATAGACTACCCAGCCCCTACTAGTATGACTGCCATCACCACGCTGGTAATCAAGCAAAGATCCTAAGGGCTCTACTAATATGTATAAGTGATACGTTACAAGAAACATATGCACATATTAAAGTAGACAAAACCAAGTAGCATACTACCATGTTTAGCAAGACTGTCAATACAACTGTGAATATCCAAAGTTTCTATTAAGTAATATACATGCTAGTATGATACAATAATGGCCCCTAGGGCATACACACTAACAATCTCCCACTTGCACTAGGGCCATGAGCTAGCATATCGTAGACCTATCATCTCGAATAGCCTTTCGAACTGCGTCTGAGGAATGGCCTTTGTGAATGGATCAGCAATGTTATTCTCCGTCTCTACTCTTTTCACCTCGATCTCCTGGCGATCTACGATCTCCCTGATCAGGTGATACCGCCTTAGGATGTGTCTGGACTTCTGATGGGACCTGGGTTCCTTCGCTAAAGCTATAGCGCCGTTATTGTCACAATACAGAGGTATTGGATCAACACTGGTAGGAACCAACTGAAGTTCTGTGAGGAACTTCTTCATCCAGACAGCTTCTTTTGTGGCATCGCAAGCAGCTATGTACTCCGCTTCCATTGTTGAGTCAGCAACGGTCTCCTGCTTGGAACTCTTCCAACAGACCGCCCCTCCATTGAGGGTAAAGACATAACCCGACATGGGTTTGGAGTCATCCTTGTCACTCTGGAAGCCGGAGTCGGCAAAGGCCTCCATTTGGAGGTCTTTTCCGCCATACACCAAGAACATCTCCTTAGTCCTCCTCAGGTACTTGAGAATGTTCTTTACTGCTATCCAGTGATTCTTCCCTGGGTTTGCCTGATACCGGCTTACAACGCTCAATGCGTATGCTACATCTGGTCTGGTACATAACATTGCATACATTATAGAGCCTACCGCAGAAGCGTAGGGTATAATCGACATGCGATCCCTTTCCAAATCAGTCTTGGGAGACATCTCTTTGGAGAGGGTGATTCCGTGACAAGCCGGTAGGTTACCGCGCTTAGAATCTTCCATACTGAATCTTTTCAATATGGTGTCTATGTACCTAGACTGTGAAAGTCCCAACATCCTCTTTGATCTATCACGACAGATCTAGATCCCCAGAATGTAGGTGGCATCATCCAGGTCTTTCATGGAGAACTTCTGTGAAAAAAATCTTTTGACTGACTGTAACATAGGAATATCATTTCCTATTAGGAGAATGCCATCCACGTACAAGACGAAGAATACTACAGCTCTCCCTACAATCTTTCTGTATATGCATGGTTCATCTGGATTTTTGATAAAGTCGAATTCTTTGACAGCATCATCAAAACAGATGTTCCAACTCCGAGATGCCTGCTTTAGTCCATAAATAAACTTAAGCAACTTGCATACTTTACCGCTGCTCCCACTCTGAATGAATCCCTCTGGCTGATCCATATAGACGCTCTCTTCTAAATTACCATTTAGAAAAGCCGTCTTTACGTCTATCTGCCAGATTTCATAATCGTGGAAGGCAGCAATAGCAAGAAGGACCCAAATGGATTTAAGCATAGCCACTGGAGAAAAGGTTTCGTCATAGTCCAAACCAGGTCTTTGACGGAAACCCTTTGCAACAAGTCTAGCCTTATAGGTTTCAACCTGTCCATCTACACCAATTTTCTTTCTGAAGATCCATTTGCATCCTACGGGTTTTACCCCATCTGGAGCAATATCCAAAGTCCATACTTTGTTAGTGTACATGGACTCCATTTCGTTCCGCACTGCATCCAGCCATTTTACTGAGTCACCGCTCTGAATGGCTTGCTGAAAGCTAGTAGGGTCATCATTATCAATGACGCAATCTTCTCGATCCCCATCTATAAGAAAACCGTAGTATCTCTCGGGCGGATGAGACTGCCTACTACTTCTGCGGAGTGGCGCCGGGATGTCCCTTTCTTCTGAAACCTCTGGTTCTACCATACTTTCAGTAACAGTTTGTGGTTTTGGAATTTCTTCCAGTTCTACTGCGCTCCCATTCTTCTGATTTTCTAAAAATTCAGCTTCTAAGAAATGGGCATGATGAGAAACAAAAACCTTTTGCTCCACTGCGTAATAGAAATAATATCCCTTGGAGTGCTTTGGATATCCCACAAACTTACACTGCACTGAGCGTGCCTCGAGCTTGTCCGTATGCTGCCTTTTTACAAAAGCTGGACATCCCCATGTCTTAAAATGTTTTAGACAGGGTTTCTTCCCACTCCACATCTGATATGGTGTGGTAGGCACAGTTTTGGTAGGAACCTGGTTCAAAAGATATGCAGCTGATTCTAGTGCATATCCCCAGAATGATCGCGGTAACTCAGCCTTACTCATCATGGAATGAACCATATCCAATAGGGTTCGATTCCTCCTTTCTGATACACCGTTGTGTTGTGGTGTGTATGGAGGAGTAAGCTGAGAGAGAATTCCATTCTCTTTTAAGTAACCCAGGAACTCGGCACTTAAGTATTCACCACCTCGATCAGATCTCAGTGTCTTGATACTTTTGCCGATTTGGTTTTCCACTTCATTCTTGTATTCTTGGAATTTCTCTAAAGCCTCGGATTTGTGCTTCATTAAGAAGACATATCCATACCTAGAGAAATCATCCGTAAAAGTAATGAGGTAGGAATAACCTCCTCGCGCATGTGTAGACATTGGACCGCACATGTCACTGTGTACGAGTCCCAAGAGCTCGCTTGCTCTTACTCCGTGTCCAGTAAACGGAGTCTTTGTCATCTTTCCTATGAGACAAGATTCACAAGTAGCATAAGATTGATATTCGAACGAATTCAAATATCCCTCTCTATGTAACTTAGTCAACCTTCTCTCATTGATGTGACCCAGTCTACAATGCCATAAGAAAGCCTGATTTGTTTCCGGAGACTTTCTTTTAAGTGTGTTCTGGACACTGAAAATCTGAGCTTGATTTAATACGTATATTCCGTTTTGTAATGTACCTGACCCAATCAGAACTTGATTTAGGTGGATGTGAACCACATCGCTTATAAAAGTAAAATCATATCCTTCCTTAGAAAGTAAGGATACAGATATGATATTACAAGTTGTACCTGGTACATAAAAACAGTTACGCAGAATCAATATCTGCCCAGTTGTCAGTCCAAGATGATATTCCCCTACGGATTCAGCATTCATGCTCATTCCGTTAGCAACCGTGAGGGTGATATCACCTATCCCGATAACCCTACGGTTTCTCAGAGCCTGTAACGAATTACAGATGTGAGATCCTGACCCGGTATCCAATACCCAGGAAGTAGGGTTAACTGACATACAGTTCTCTATCACAAACACACCCGAAGCCGAAGCCGCAACATACTTCAAATCCTAGCTACTGGCTTTGCTAGCCCTGCAATCCTTCTGCCAATCATATAAGTTAGATTCAGTCATATTGTTATCTAGATGTAACCTAGTCATGGTCACAAGGTCGCTGCAATTAAGAGAGAGAGAAGAAAACACTTTAGCATGATGCTCTTGCAAGTTTAGAGTGGTTTTTAATTTATCTAAACAGGATGGCTCACACTGTTTCTCGAATCCTTCCTCAAACCATAAAAGAAGAATTATCAAGGACTATTCTCACCGTACAATTTTTGCTTAACCGTTCAGCCAGGCCAGTGTCGATACTTCGAGGGAGGTTTTCCAACGCTTTCGCGAAGTTCCTTAATTAAAGAACCTCTTTTCTCTGGGGGCGTAGCCCCGCTGACACCTTTCTAGGCACCTACTTGGTTTATAGTATTGATCGTTAAGTGACGAATCTCCTGATAAGTAGTATATACTCACAGTAGGATCGGGATCCAAAATATCATCATATGATAATGTTGAAGGAATCCTACCAATATTCATCAAACTCCAAAATGGTATGCTCTCTCTGCAAATTTCAGTTTCTTTAGAAATTCCCGATATAAATTTTTGCCCCATGCTCTTATGACCTTGACTAAGGGCCAACAAATCATAAGTCAAATGTCAAGTTCTACCCGTCATTATCCAGGTTAATTTGAACCCACCCGTACATACTCTTGACTAAGGGCCAACAAAGTAATACGACTGTCCCAAACCAACGCATCTATCTATGCAACAAATGAATACCCCAGCAGCTACCAAACACTATGTCTTGACTAAGGGCCAACAAATATATCTTGAATACTACTGACCATCCATAAGAAATGACGGAGGGCTACGAATGATTTTGGCAAAACCGTGAACGTAGTGAACTTGATTTAATTGAAGGAACCTGATACTTTTTAAAAAGAGTGGTTAAAGCTCCGCAATTAAAAATTCTGATCTTTTAAAATAACCGAGTGGTTTCTTTTAAATTTGTTCCAACGACTTAACTTTGGTTTATTTTCTTTGCATTATTATAATGCGTCCCATCGTTTATCCTATCATTGCAGAAAACAACGAAAATACCACGTCTTCTTATGCCATTTGCATTCGCCACGGGGTCCCGTCATCACCCGTTAGGTTACTTAACTAACGACAGAGCGAGGGCTGGGCTAGCGCGGGTGTAAAACATAAGTGACGTCTAATAGCTATCATATATAGGTATTGTACATTCGTCAGACGCAATAATAAGCATTCCAGATCACTGATGAACTTTATTGGATATACTAGCAATCCGCGTTTGCTTTGAGCCTGCAACAAAAGACGGATTACACAGTTGTGATGAATAGCCATTACCCCACCCTGGACCCCTACGGGTACGGCAAACTACCCGCCAAGTACCCGAAGTGAAGTGGTCTCCCTCAACAAAGTGAGTAGGCCACTAAACACTTCAAAATACCCGGTAGTTTGTGCACCCCACTGTTTCCCCCAATCAGAGCAAAGCTCTGTTTGAATTTCAAAAATTCAAAATTTGAAGCAACGCTTCAAATTCCTTGCGCTGAGCGCAACACGCCACGTGTCAAAAGCTGATATGTCAGCGCAGCGCCCAAGGCAGCACGCCCAATCAGAGCAAGACTCTATTTAAAATAAAATTAAAGGAAGCAACACTTCAGTTGCGCAAGCGCTGCGCTGCGCGACACGTGTCAGCGCAAACGCAGTTGCGCTGCGCCGTGCGCTGCGCGACACGTGTCAGCGCAGATGCGCTGCGCCGTGCTCTGCGCGACACGTGTTTGCACTGCGCGACACGTGTTTGTGCTGTGCCGCGCCGGGCGCTGCGCGACACGTGTCAGCGCAGCTGTGCCGCGCCGGGCGCTGCGCGACACGTATCACGCGCTGGGGCGTTTACGCCAAACAGAATTAAAATTCTAGTAAGATCCTTCTGTTCTTATTAAAACAAGAAGATTGCCTTCTGTAAAACAGAAGCCCTTGGATCAAAGATCCAACGGTGGGGAAAATTCCCCAAATCACTCAGAGAATGATCTTTTTAACAAACTTAACAAATCTATGGGCACTATATAAAGACCCCTAGACCCCAACTCAAAAAATCATCAGTATTGTGAGAGATCAAGAACTTCAAAACAGAGAGAATTATAAAGAAAATTCAAGAAAAAGGTAAAAACCTTTATAAAATAGAAGAATTTCTTCTAATAGATCATTGATCTAAGAACAAGATCAATGATCTTCAATAAAAAACAAATAATAATAGTGCCTTGCACTTTTTATGAACTATTGGTTCTGGAATCTTAAAGATTCATTTTCTGAATCCAAAATTGGATCAAGATTTTGAAACAGTGCCCTGCACTTGCAAAACTGCACTGTTGCGCTCCTGGGTTGGCGCAAGCCACCAGAAAGCGTCATGTGTCAGCACCTGAACCACTTGCGCTATGCGCTTTTAAGATAGAACCTTGCTCTCTGAAATTGGCGCAACTCACCAGAGCGCGCCACGTGTCTGCAGCGCAAGCGCAGCGCACTGCACTTGCGTGACACGTGTCATCACCACAAGCGCTTGCGCTCAGTGATTGGCGCAAAGCGCCTGACAAATGCACTGCATTGTTTACTGAAGGGCCAGGCCCAAATCAAAAGGCTTAGTAGGCCAAAATAAATTGCAATACAATAAAAGGGCAGAGCCCAAACAAAATTGATGCTCTGCATCATTTATAAAAGGGCAGGGCCCAAACAAAATAAAATGCAATAAAAGGGCAGAGCCCAAACAAAATTGATGCTCTGCATCATTTATAAAAGGGCAGAACCCAAACAAAATAAGAAATGCAGTGCATTATTTAAAAAGGGGCAAAGCCCTAGCACGGGCCTAATAGGACAAAGACAAATAAAAGCGTTGAACATTTTTCAACTGGACTTAGCCCAATCATGGCCGTAAGTCCTCAAATTAAATTGACTGAGCACAGCTGCTCTCTTAAATCAATTTACATCCGGTTCGAGGGTACATCTCCGAACTCCTCTGACTTCTATCGTTGTAATCCTTCAACGACGTCAGAGAGGTGACGGGTCCCGACAACCACACATCAACACGGACTGTGGGGTCCTTAAACTCATGGGCTTATGCGTCCTTAAATCAAAACACGGACTGTGGGGTCCTTAAACCCACGGACTTATGCGTCCTTAAACTCAGATACGGACTGTGGGATCCTTAAACCTACGGACTTATGCGTCCTTAAACTACTTATGGACCGCAATGTCCTTAAACTACCAATGGACCACCATGTCCCTAAACTGGAAATGGACCACTATGTCCCTAAACTGGAACAATAGAGCCCAAATGCTCTTTTGTCGGATCCAAACGATCCCGTTAAGTTGATCTTAGTCTCAAATCAGACTAACGTATCCTTAACGAACGTTTAAATTGATCTTAGCCTCAATATGGTTAATGTATCCTTAAATTAAAACACCAAACCCAAATCTAAGTAAATACGGATTTGGACTAATCCACGTCCTACGGGCGACGGCATAACTTAGTCTCCGTATACAATCCACAGGCATCCACAAACAAAACAAACACACACGACACGAAGTGAAATTCTGGAGAAGGAGAAAGTGGCTACCGCGATGCGGTAGCGTAATTAACTGCAGGGGCTTGCGCCTGCAGGGAAGAGCGTCCCCACAATCAAAAACCCCTCAAACGAGGGGGAATCTGACGAAGTCTGCTACATCGGACGCATCCGTCTAAACCTCCGATACATGGTGCCATAAATCAACTTGGCATCTTCGGAGAGGTAGACGGATAAAACCATATAGCATCTACCCCGAATCTCAGGCAATACGTCTCTACGTCCTCATGTCTTGGCCGCCATTCGGAGGGGAACAGATTCTAGCACGCCCGGTGGGACCTTTTCCTCTTTCCACTCCACATTTCGTGTGTCGTCTTCGCGAACGAATCGCGGTTTGTTAATGGTTGCCTTTGGATTTCAAGTTACTAAGATTTGGTCTTTTGCCTGGCGCAGAAATCAAACATCAATGGCCTCAAATTGCTCGAACTGCTCGAAGTGCCAATTCAACCGACGCTCCACCTCACCTGGAGGCGTAGCATATGGACCTCGAGCGGCCTCCGTCCTTACTATGCCTGTGGAGCAAGTGACTCAGGCTACCACTGGCCTGTTTTTCGGAACCATGATCCCTCCAGCAAGCTTCACCATCCCTGTGCCCCGCACCGGAAGCTTCAAGAAAGTCGGTCTTCGATCGACTTGCTACTCCCACGGCCCCTCTCAACGGGTCGTCCAATTCTTCAGTCTTCACCAGGCTGAGCTCGAGCACCAAAGGGCCTATCAAGAAGCCCGTAACACCTGAGGTGGTCATCCCAAAGAAGACGGCTGCTCCTGAAGTCGCCAAGACGGCTTCTCCTGTCAAAGAGTCAGTCTTTGCAAGGCTGGCTATTCCCACTCCCGCTCAGAAATCTGCTTTTGACCGCTTGGACACAACTCCTCAACGGACGTCAGTCTTCAAGAGGCTGACACCGGCAACAGTCCTTCGCCTGAACAGGGGGCAAGAAGAAGCTGTCTCTGAACCAATACCGACAACTCGTCACGCTCGACGACGCCACTGGCGCCGGATAAGGAGGACTGGGGGTAACTCCCCCTCTGGGATAACTCTGCCAGCTCCAACGGTGGAAGTTAATGCTGCTGTTCCAACTGGGAACAGCTTTGAGCTGCTGAACAGGGTACGCAGAAATTCGCCAACTGCGGTGCTCAAAAGGTCTCCTCCACCGGTAGAGACCGCCGTATAAGCAGAAAAGCCGGAGCAGTCTCCTCAATCGCTGTCCTCCAGGATCTACAAGACGTGGCGATGAGTCCGAGAATCGGTGATTGATCCTAATTTCTCTCACCATCACAAGAAGTTGAAAGTTCGGCATGAAGAAAATCCTCCTGTCAAGCAACGAAAGACGATGACCACTTGGGTGCCCAAAGAAACGGTCCCTTCAACTTCGACGGCCTACAAGAGAAGAAGGCCGGAGAAAGTCCCCACACCGACGGCGAATATCAAAGGTGGTGAACCCAAACGCCCTAAGTCCGGGGGCATCGTAGTTCATACCTTCTACATGGCGTCTGGTAAAAAGGACAGCCGCATATCCACAGGTCATAGACCGCTTATGCGATCGGTGACCAAAGCGCAGGAGCAGCAGCAGAAGCTCCAAGAAATGATGACTGCGATGGCTGCACTCACTGGGCCAAAAGAAAGCCCTGAAGCGTCCTCGGATGAACGCCAGGAGCAAGAAACTGACGCCGAATTCCTTCGTCGGATATTGGAGAAGAAGGATAAAGAGGTTGCTGAACAAGCAGCCAACATAAAGCGTATAGCCCTCCTGTTCCAAGACATGGTAGGGATGATGATCCAACAAGATCCTCCGGCCGAAGATCCCCCGATCGTCCTTGAAGACGATAGAGTAGAAACGTCAAATCCTCCACCAGCCATGTCAACAGCCAAGGAGGAGACAATCTCCAAAGCTGACTTGGGCGAGTATATAGCCCAACAAATACGGGTTCATCATGCGACTGAAGCAGCCGGTCAGGTCGTAAAAACAGGACGACCATATCCGAGCTGGTACGACCAGATCAAGTACCCTATGGGCTACACAATTCCCAAGTTCCATGTCTATAAGGGGACGGGCAATCCCCACCAGCATGTTGCCCAGTTCAGGGCGCTCAGCGGCAACACCGGCGATGATGACAAACTGTTGCTTCGCCAGTTCGTCGGCAGCTTATCAGATACAACGTTCGAGTGGTACTCTGAGCTCCCGAACGACTCTATCAAGACCTTCGCGGAGATGGAGCTGTTGTTTACCCAGCGTTTTGCAAGCGCCAGTGAACGCACCCCGATGACAGCATTGATTAACGCCAGGGTGAAGCCAGGCGAAACATGGGTCCAATATGCTATGCCATGGCGGAACTTATGGTCAAAATGCGAGCAACGCATTGAAGAAGCTCCTGCAGTGGGTATGTTTGTGGGAACCCTTGATCCGCAAGCAACCATCTCGCAATTTATGATGTTCTTCAAGCCGACTACCTTCCATGCCTTTATTGACAAGCTAGCGCAAATGGATCAGATGGGCCATAGATCCCCTCTTCCGAAGCCGGACTCCCGAAATGAAAAGAGGAAGGGGAAAGCGATCGTTGTCGCTAATGCTCAACAACAACCGAGCAACTCGAAACCGGTTGTTCGTCAAAATAATATGCGTCCGCACGTACCCCTTGAGGAGAGGCTAGGACGTCCTTACTCATTTCCCCGAGATAAAACGAGAAGATTATTCGAGCTGGCATTGCGCAACCGACTCATAAATCTGCCGGATCCAAAATGTTCGTCGCAGCCAAATGATGTCAATGAGCCCAACTACTTTCCCTATCACCGAGTACTGGGTCATCCGATCGAAGATTGCTACGTCTTCAAAAATTGGCTTGAAGACCAGTACCAACATGGCAAGTTCGTGTTATCCGACAGATGGAAGGTGAATCCGCCACAACCTCACGCCTCTAAAAGGATGAATATGCCGGGGGCAACGTGCTCTCTCGTCGAAGAAGCCCCATAGGAGGTTGTGCTGTCAACCAAGACAAAGAGAATGCTGAATGATCTTCAGACATGCCCAGCGATCAAGTGGAAGAACCCGTTGGAACCGCAGGTCATTGAGGGGATGTTGAAGCCACGTCCAACTCCAAAGACCGATGGTGGTGGCCCAAGCACTCACAACCAGCCGTCAAAATCTTCGAAGAAGAAGAAGAAGAAATCCAAGAAGCCTGTGAAGCCTGGCGACAAGCGCACAGACTTACAAAAACAAATTGACGCGCCGGAAGAATACAACCAGAAAGCACGGACTCCCATTACACTCCAAGAGTTTCTCAACCACGCCTTTCAAGAGGAAGATGAGGGAGAAAGTTCGTCGGATGAATCTGAAGAATACGTAGCGAGCTGTCATGTGATTTCCCATTCGTTCACGAACGATGAGGAGACTCCTTGCACTGAAAAGCTGGGGGCAAATCCTGAACCAAAAATTCTGGGGCCATCAGATGAAGTAATTGATGCATTCCTCAACGAAGCTCTGTTGAAAAGTAAAGCTGATCGGGAACGCGAGACGGCTATATTTGAAAGGGCCAAGCGCCGACGACTTGACGAAAGAGCTGAGACACTTCCGCTGAAGCAAAATGCATCCACTACGGATAAAAGCAAATTCAAGACGAGGAAAAGGTTTGCTAAGGCCATATCAATGGGCATGAAGCTACCTTCCTCTGAAAGAAGCATTACTGGTGAAGTGGAAATGCACCCCTCCTACTGCTTGTATCATCGGAAGATTTCGCACCCCACCGAAGAGTGCAAAGCTTTCGATAGATGGTAGAAAGGGTATGTTGCTCACCGACAACAGTTTAAGCGGGAGAAGCGCAAAACTCGTCGGAAGCGGAAAAATACGACCGAAGGGCTTAACAGAACTACCGGCAATTGTCGTATGGTTAACGCCGGGGGATCACAGGTGCTTACATTCGGGAACGATTCCGACGAGGAGCTGGCTCTTAGCCCCCTCTTTAAAGAGTCCACCTCGGGAAAAGAAGAAGAGCAGAAGGTCTGTGAAAATATCAGGCTGCGTAATCGGACGCTGCCCGAAAAGAATCTCGGAACCTTAAATAAAAAAGATAAAGGGAAAGAAAAGGTCTCTGAAGATATTGTCTTAGATGACCAAGTTGTGGAGGAGCTAAGTGCCAAGGACCCGCCGAAGAGAAATAAGGTGGATTACAACGTCTTAGCGCATCTGAGGAAACTACCCTCGCAGCTCAGCATTCTTGACGCCCTTTTGCTATCAAAGGAGGAGAGAGACTCGTTAATCAAGGCACTACAGGAGTCGGAACAATTCCAAGATTTCCTTGCTGAAGAAAAGATGAAGGATGAATTGGAGGAAGTGCACACGGCCGATGTCACTTTTGGTGATGAGGACCTTCTCCTTGGGACGTGTGAACACAATCGCCCCCTTTATGTCTTGGGATACTGCCACGATATAAAGATAGAAAAAATCCTGATCGACAATGGATCCTCCGTTAATCTCCTCAATGTGCGGGTGTTAAAAGAAATCTGCATGAGCGTTCAGCACCTTGCTCGGGACAAGATCGCCATCTCCGGGTTCGACTCCCAGTCATCAAGAACTCTTGGGTCTGTGATACTGACGTTACGCTTCGGGCTACTCGTTACAGACATTAAGTTCCACGTCATAGACGCCAAGACTTGCTACAATGCTCTGCTCGGCCGACCATGGTTATACGAGTACAGCATCATCCCTTCTACACAACATCAGTGTATGAAGTATTTTAAGGATGGTCTCGAGTATACCATGACGGGAGAACTGAACCCGTTCTCTGTGAACGAGGTCCGCAAATATGAAGATGCCAAATACTTCTTACCGGATTTCGAAGACACGGAGAGGTGTCACAAGCCGGAGAATAAAGCTAATCCCACCATCCCTGTCTTCGGCAGTGATACCGAGGAGGAAGAGGAGATAGTTTATTCGGGTCCGCCCCAACACAACAGGCCGGGACAGTCCGCTCCCATGTTGATCTTTGGTAGCGACTCGGAAGATGAGGTCCATGCTGTATTCTCTGCTCGACCTTCAATACAAACGTCCGCTGACGAAGAGCAAAGTCTGCAAGTCGCCATGGTTCCACTTAAACACCAAAAAGAACTGGATGCACTTGATACCTACAGTGTAGAGGGGTTGCGGACATTCTACGTGTCACGCCCCGCTTCCCAGTGTACGGCGAAGTGGACGCGACGAGGTCCGCTACGTATGTACTCAGAAGTACATACGCTAAGCGTAGCTAAGCAATATAAAATAAATACACAAGAGACAAGAGTATAAAAAGAACAGCAACTTTTATATTGTATCATTCTTTGTACAATGCATGAAAAAGGAAAAACATCTGAAATAAAAAAATGCCTAAACAGTGGCATAACAGAAAAAGGAAAGTACTGGAAAGAAAAGTGTACAATGAAATTATACTGCTGGGTCTTCGGCAAATTGCTCCAAGTCTTCTTGGGTTGGTTCAACTTCTGCCGGGTCCAGGTCACCTGACGACATTCAAAGAAGAGAGAAACAGAATGTCGTCAGCGAACAGATCGCTCGGTAAGTCCCAAAGGAAAGAAGAATGAGAATGGCAGAGTAGCAGTATTTTCTAAAGTATTATGTTGTTGAATATTATGGAATATTGTTTAACGCCGTTGTTTGTAGCTTGGTACAGAAGGATGCCAGTGTATACGAGGGGGATCTCTATATGCTAGAGATCAGGGCAAATGGAGAGTACAAGGAACCATTATGCCACGGTACAACAGCAACAGTATTCATGTTAGGTGTCTTAATCTGACCACCTCGTGCCACCTTTAACACCTTCCGTACCAATCTACCCCTTAAACCCCGCGATGTCTTGTTTGTATTGTTATCTTGTAAAATTGTATTGATTGTAAGATTGATTAACTGACTGATCGAAACCATGATATCAGGAAACGGTTATAACCGTAGAGTCATGTAAATGGAATACTGGGAAACATGTAAAAGGAATATCCATGGTTCGGTTCAGTCAAGTAGATTGTTAACTGGATTCTGGAATTCATGTATTCATCTTGAGTTGAAATATAAAGAATATAGATTGACTTGAATCATTTTCAAGTCAGAAATAGTCAGACTCTAACCCGAGTCAGACTAAAAGAAAGTGAGTTGAAGTTCAATAATTGTTAAGGGCCTTATTGTAATTTATAAAACTTGAGGGGGTTTAATGTAAAAATACTATTGTATATTTTTCAAAATACAACTTAAGTATTTAATTATCGTCTTTATGTACATACAATAATTTAATGATCAAGATAAATATGTATACATGTTCGAATAACATGAAATGAGTCAAGTATATTATTCGAGTAACTACCATAAACAATGCTGTAAAGAAATATTATGTACGACTAATTAATCAAGTTGAACGAATGCGGAATATAAACAGAGATATGTCTCTAAATGTTTTGCATGCGTAAATTCTAGTTTCACCTAAATACGACTACCGGTTTGAGAGATATATATGTTTTCGTATCGTCGCGCAAAACGGATCAGAATCTATTCGGCACCGTCACATATTTTTAAAACGCAGTTTGAGTTAATTTCTATCGGGTTTCAGGTTACTAAACTTATTATAAAATTGTAGGTATTTCGATGTACTTATTGAAAACACCAAGATTCACATGATTTGGATTTCTGAAGCTCTAGTTAGGATCATTTTAATATCAGCGTTTAAAACAGAAATTCAGATTTCTGGACAGCAACTATATATTGTATTGCAAAGCCTATATCGGGGTGTTTCATGCATTTATAAGTAATCAAGTATACAGAAAATTATAGTTCTATCAATTTTCCATCTACACATCTAAATTTTGTCACGAACGGACATCGGGAGTTTGAGTTATGTCTAATTTAAAAACAGTGTACGAATCAGGACAGATTCTGTCCAGATCCGTCACTTAATATTGTAACGCAGTTTTCTTTATCTTAGATGGGTTTTCAGTAAAACTATAAAACTAAGAAAATATAGATCATTTGATGTAGATATCAAAAACATCTGAGTTTGCTCAATTTGGATACCGGTATACCAAGTTATGTGTCCTAGAAATTGACCGATAGCTGCAGTTTTCTGTTTTACGATCAGTGAATAAATACGATGTAATTCACAAACCGTTATGCGGATCGATCTAAAATTTTTACAGCATGTATAAAATAATATAATCTATCATATGTAAATTCCATGAAATTTTCAGAAGTAAAAATCAATGTCTAAAAATTATTTTAAACCTAAAGGTATTGATGTGTATACTAAAATCGGCAGAAAGATTAACTAGTATTTTATGCAGGCTTCTATTTTTCTTTTAATAAACAAACCGATTTCATGTGACATTATAGATATATTGTGGCATGAAATTTGTGTTCTCACAAGTTGTAATAAACATTCCTAGCCATGAACAAAGAATTAAAAATACTTTAATTTGAACAAGAGATAATAAGATATTATTAAACCATATAGAATCATATATATCTAAACTTATGTATATGTATATGTATATGTTTATGTGTATCTTCTCTTATGGATTATGATATGAAAAGAATAGAGGATTCACGATGCATGACAAGAGGAAAATAAGAGGTGGGGGGAAAGGAGAGAGAAGGGACTTACATGCACAAGCCGGTATTGTCACCGGGCTTGTCTATCCGCCGATAGCCTCGCGTTAGTAGCGAGACCTTCTTGAATACTTCTTCATGTTCTTCTTCTTGGACTCTAGGTGAAGTGGGAGAAGTGAGAGATAGAAAAATGTGAGGAAGGAAAAGATAGAGGAGGACATGGTGTAATGGTGAATTATGTATAATAATATATGCATTCAACATGAGAATTAAAAAAGAAATGAAAGGTCACCATTCATTTTGGAAATGAAAGATCTCATTTGTAGGTTATGAGAAGAATAAAAAAAATGATAAAAAATAATTGCAAGAATGAGGATTTGAACATGTGACTTATGGAATAACAATACAAGGACTTAACTAATGAGCTAGAAGTTTGTTCATGCACATATTTAATTAGAATTAAATATATGATGTTGCTTAAAAAGAAAATGGGCTTTTTAGATGGGCTGTAGAGAATAAGAATAATGGATTTGGGTTAAATATTTATGAAAGGAAAAATAAGAATGAGAAGTTAAAAACTTAAATATAAGAAAAAGAAATTGTACCTAGGAAAAATACATAATAGATTGAGAAATAAAATAATAATAAATTTAATAGAAAAAGAAAAATACCAAGTACAAATAAATACAGTATATTATTGAAGAGAGATAAAACAAATGTATAAAAATTTTGGGGTTGTTACATTCTACCCTCCTTAAAAATAATTTCGTCCTCGAAATTACTCAAGAAGGATGGTGTAATAGAGTAAGGAAACAGGATTAGGATGATATCTTCTTCGAGCTCCGTCAATTGATACTCTAACAAATTGAGCTAATAAGTCTACAAGATACAAATAGAAAGGATGAATAAGAATTAAGGATTCAAAAGTGGAGAGATGGAGTTCAAGGAAACCGAAGGTGGAGTTCAAGATGGATTCAAGGAATATGTAATGTAAAGAATGTTTTCAGTTGCTGTTTCTTGTGTTGTATTGCTTAGGTTGTTCACGCAGACCAGAACTGCATGATAGGGATTCATACAGCTCTGACCTGCATGGGCCACCAACAAAACCTGTCACGCCCCGCTTCCCAGTGTACGGCGAAGTGGACGCGACGAGGTCCGCTACGTATGTACTCAGAAGTACATACGCTAAGCGTAGCTAAGAAATATAAAATAAATACACAAGAGACAAGAGTATAAAAAGAACAGCAACTTTTATATTGTATCATTCTTTGTACAATGCATGAAAAAGGAAAAACATCTGAAATAAAAAAATGCCTAAACAGTGGCATAACAGAAAAAGGAAAGTACTGGAAAGAAAAGTGTACAATGAAATTATACTGCTGGGTCTTCGGCAAATTGCTCCAAGTCTTCTTGGGTTGGTTCAACTTCTGCCGGGTCCAGGTCACCTGACGACATTCAAAGAAGAGAGAAACAGAATGTCGTCAGCGAACAGATCGCTCGGTAAGTCCCAAAGGAAAGAAGAATGAGAATGGCAGAGTAGCAGTATTTTCTAAAGTATTATGTTGTTGAATATTATGGAATATTGTTTAACGCCGTTGTTTGTAGCTTGGTACAGAAGGATGCCAGTGTATACGAGGGGGATCTCTATATGCTAGAGATCAGGGCAAATGGAGAGTACAAGGAACCGTTATGCCACGGTACAACAGCAACAGTATTCATGTTAGGTGTCTTAATCTGACCACCTCGTGCCACCTTTAACACCTTCCGTACCAATCTACCCCTTAAACCCCGCGATGTCTTGTTTGTATTGTTATCTTGTAAAATTGTATTGATTGTAAGATTGATTAACTGACTGACCGAAACCATGATATCAGGAAACGGTTATAACCGTAGAGTCATGTAAATGGAATACTGGGAAACATGTAAAAGGAATATCCATGGTTCGGTTCAGTCAAGTAGATTGTTAACTGGATTCTGGAATTCATGTATTCATCTTGAGTTGAAATATAAAGAATATAGATTGACTTGAATCATTTTCAAGTCAGAAATAGTCAGACTCTAACCCGAGTCAGACTAAAAGAAAGTGAGTTGAAGTTCAATAATTGTTAAGGGCCTTATTGTAATTTATAAAACTTGAGGGGGTTTAATGTAAAAATACTATTGTATATTTTTCAAAATACAACTTAAGTATTTAATTATCGTCTTTATGTACATACAATAATTTAATGATCAAGATAAATATGTATACATGTTCGAATAACATGAAATGAGTCAAGTATATTATTCGAGTAACTACCATAAACAATGCTGTAAAGAAATATTATGTACGACTAATTAATCAAGTTGAACGAATGCGGAATATAAACAGAGATATGTCTCTAAATGTTTTGCATGCGTAAGTTCTAGTTTCACCTAAATACGACTACCGGTTTGAGAGATATATATGTTTTCGTATCGTCGCGCAAAACGGATCAGAATCTATTCGGCACCGTCACATATTTTTAAAACGCAGTTTGAGTTAATTTCTATCGGGTTTCAGGTTACGAAACTTATTATAAAATTGTAGGTATTTCGATGTACTTATTGAAAACACCAAGATTCACATGATTTGGATTTCTGAAGCTCTAGTTATGATCATTTTAATATCAGCGTTTAAAACAGAAATTCAGATTTCTGGACAGCAACTATATATTGTATTGCAAAGCCTATATCGGGGTGTTTCATGCATTTATAAGTAATCAAGTATACAGAAAATTATAGTTCTATCAATTTTCCATCTACACATCTAAATTTTGTCACGAACGGACATCGGGAGTTTGAGTTATGTCTAATTTAAAAACAGTGTACGAATCAGGACAGATTCTGTCCAGATCCGTCACTTAATATTGTAACGCAGTTTTCTTTATCTTAGATGGGTTTTCAGTAAAACTATAAAACTAAGAAAATATAGATCATTTGATGTAGATATCAAAAACATCTGAGTTTGCTCAATTTGGATACCGGTATACCAAGTTATGTGTCCTAGAAATTGACCGATAGCTGCAGTTTTCTGTTTTACGATCAGTGAATAAATACGATGTAATTCACAAACCGTTATGCGGATCGATCTAAAATTTTTACAGCATGTATAAAATAATATAATCTATCATATGTAAATTCCATGAAATTTTCAGAAGTAAAAATCAATGTCTAAAAATTATTTTAAACCTAAAGGTATTGATGTGTATACTAAAATCGGCAGAAAGATTAACTAGTATTTTATGCAGGCTTCTATTTTTCTTTTAATAAACAAACCGATTTCATGTGACATTATAGATATATTGTGGCATGAAATTTGTGTTCTCACAAGTTGTAATAAACATTCCTAGCCATGAACAAAGAATTAAAAATACTTTAATTTGAACAAGAGATAATAAGATATTATTAAACCATATAGAATCATATATATCTAAACTTATGTATATGTATATGTATATGTTTATGTGTATCTTCTCTTATGGATTATGATATGAAAAGAATAGAGGATTCACGATGCATGACAAGAGAAAAATAAGAGGTGGGGGGAAAGGAGAGAGAAGGGACTTACATGCACAAGCCGGTATTGTCACCGGGCTTGTCTATCCGCCGATAGCCTCGCGTTAGTAGCGAGACCTTCTTGAATACTTCTTCAATGTTCTTCTTCTTGGACTCTAGGTGAAGTGGGAGAAGTGAGAGATAGAAAAATGTGAGGAAGGAAAAGATAGAGGAGGACATGGTGTAATGGTGAATTATGTATAATAATATATGCATTCAACATGAGAATTAAAAAAGAAATGAAAGGTCACCATTCATTTTGGAAATGAAAGATCTCATTTGTAGGTTATGAGAAGAATAAAAAAAATGATAAAAAATAATTGCAAGAATGAGGATTTGAACATGTGACTTATGGAATAACAATGCAAGGACTTAACTAATGAGCTAGAAGTTTGTTCATGCACATATTTAATTAGAATTAAATATATGATGTTGCTTAAAAAGAAAATGGGCTTTTTAGATGGGCTGTAGAGAATAAGAATAATGGATTTGGGTTAAATATTTATGAAAGGAAAAATAAGAATGAGAAGTTAAAAACTTAAATATAAGAAAAAGAAATTATACCTAGGAAAAATACATAATAGATTGAGAAATAAAATAATAATAAATTTAATAGAAAAAGAAAAATACCAAGTACAAATAAATACAGTATATTATTGAAGAGAGATAAAACAAATGTATAAAAATTTTGGGGTTGTTACACTACGTCCCTCCCAGGCGAAGAGGTGAAAAGGCAATTCTATTCTACCGCTCTGAAGAAACCAAAGTGGAGAAAGAAATCTGGCACGGCGCGGATCCTACGCTTGACAAGCTTCAGCCCATCCGTCTTCCCAGATATTATACAGAAGGCTTGAAATGGCTATTGAAGCACCAGGGGATATCCTTTAAACATACCACTCGAAAAGCCAAATTCTATGACAGGGTCTGGAACGTTCCCGGGACTCAGCACAAATTGCCTAATGGGAGAATGGAAATAATCGGGCTTGGATACATTCGGTCCAAGAAACAAGAGCTACTCCACGGTTGCTACGTCGTGCATGACTTCGATGAAGAAGCGGATGCTCAATGGGAAGATGCTAATCCTGAACCAGTAAAAGTTCCTGATGCAAAAGTGCCTAGTCCGTCGTTCGAAGAGCAAATGGACAATCTTATAAGGGAAGCTGGTCAAAAAGTCCGAGACGACCAAAACCGCGAAATGGCCATCTACGAGAAAGCTAAAACGCAACGCCTTCTCCAACAGGCTGTGAAAGATGAAGGTGCCACTCCCTGTCAACCTGTTATAAAAAAGGCACGACACAGGGGCAGAAATAGGTCGAAAGGCGAAAAAGGCGCTCAACAGCAACAAAGCGGAACTAAGAAGCCACGCAAGCGAGAATCGAGAGGTTCCGATCTATCCCTCATGAGGAAAATGGGTCGGGCATATTCTTTTCCTCGGGACAAGACGAAGAAAATACTTGACCTTGCTCTAAAACATCAGATGCTTACACTGCCGGAGTCTAAACACCCCGAACAAGCAAGCGAAGTCTCTCACCCAGACTATTGCCCTTATCACCGAGTGATAGGGCATCCTCTTGAAGACTGCTTCACCTTCAAGAATTGGGTTGAAGATCAGTATCAGCTTGGCAAGTTCGCTCTGTCTGACAACTGGAGGGTAACGCCGCCACAGAAGCACGAACCCAAGGCCACGAAATAAGAACCAGTTCCGCATTGGGCTTGGAAACGAATTCGTACTTTTCACATGATAACCATATCAAAAGAAGAGCCCGAGAACATGGATGACCTTCCCTGATTCTTCGAAAATAGCAACGATGAGGTGATCTCAGAATTTCCACCAGCGCCAAAAGAGCTGAAGGATGGAATACATACCACTGCGGATAACCTCAAGAAAATTGAGTTGGGGACGGCGAATGACCCGCGACCGACATTCATTAGTGAACTGCTGTCTGAAAAGAGGGTGGCTTCATTAAAAGACTTGCTTATGCAGCATAAAGATTGCTTCGCATGGAACTATTCCGAAATGTCGAGACTAGATCCAGAAATTGCTGTGCACAAATCGGCAATATCCCCGGACGTCAAGCCAGTCAAGCAGGAACCAAGAAGGATGCGACTCGAGCTTGAGATGAGTATCAACGCCGAGGTCAAGAAGTTGATCGACTCTGGCTTCATCCAGGAGGTCCAGTATCCCGAGTGGATCGCCAATATCGTCCCGATGATGAAGAAAAATAGGACAGTGCGCATATGCGTAGACTTCCGGGATCTCAATAAAACCTGCCCGAAGGACGATTTCCCAGTGCCAATCACCGAACTGATGATAGACAATACGTCCACTCATGAGGTTTTCTCCTTCATGGACGGCTCGTCAGGGTATAATCAGATAAAGATGCATCCCGAAGACCAGAAGCACACCGCCTTCAGGACTCCTTTGGGTATATTCTGCTACAAGGTGATGCCCTTCGGTCTAAAGAACGCCGGTGTCACCTATCAGAGGGCCATGATGAAAATCTTTGATGACCTTATACACGAAATCGTCGAATGCTATATCGACGATCTCGTGGTTAAAAGAAAATCATACGAGGAACATCTCGAGCATCTGAAGACCGTATTTCAACGCCTTCGACAATACAACTTGAAGATGAACCCTTTCAAGTGTGCGTTCGGAGTTTCCTCAGGCAAATTCCTGGGATTCATCGTCCGACACCGAGGTATTGAGATAGATCCGTCAAAGATCAAGGCGATCATGGAAATGCCTCCGCCAAGGACTCTCAAACAGCTGCGGTCTCTCCAAGGGAAGCTCACGTATATACGGCGATTTATAGCCAACCTTTCAGGCAAGTGCCGTCCTTACAGCCACCTGATAAAGAAGGGGACCCCGTTCGTCTGGGACCAAAAATGCCAAAGCGCGCTAGACGAGATCAAGCAGTACCTGCAGAACCCGCCAGTGTTGGCTGCTCCGATCAAGGGAAAGCCCCTCATTCTTTATACAACCGCCCTCGAAGGTTCCTTAGGTGCATTATGGGCACAAGAGAACGATCAAGGGAAAGAAAAAGCACTCTACTATTTGAGTCGAGTTCTACTGGGGGCAGAAAGCAACTACTCCCCTATTGAAAAACACTGCCTGGCGTTGATCTTCGCGATAACAAAGCTCAGGCACTATGCGTTGGCGCATGAGGTCCGTCTCATTTCGAAGGTGGACCCTCTTAAATATTTAATGTCAAAGGCCATATTGACGAGACGACTCGCTAAATGGGCCCTGCTCTTGATGGAGTTCTCGATAACGTATCAACCTCTCAAGGCAGTAAAAGGCTAGGCCATCGCCGACTTCCTCGCCGAGCATCCGATACCTGGCGATTCTCCTTTGAATTGCGATATTCCAGACGAACATGCTTTTGACGCGATCGACGGTGGTGATACCCGATGGGAGCTTTATTTCGATGGAGCATCTTCCATGAAGAAGCGCAAACAAAGTACCCCTATAATCAAATCGGGGGTAGGACTCATCTTTGTAACTCCACAAGGAGGGATAATGCACTTTGCTTTCTCCCTAACAGAGCCGAGGACAAACAATGAAGCTGAATACGAAGCTTTGATAGCAGGCCTCGAGATCTCCATCGACATGGGAATTGAAAACCTCCTCATATATGGAGATTCTCAACTGGTCGTTAGCCAAGTAAATGGAGACTACCAAACGTGCAAACCAGAATTGGTGAAGTACGGCGAAAAGGTGCAACAATTGTTGACCCAAATTCCCTCCTGCACTTTGGAAAACATACCGCGCGCAGAAAACAGCAAAGCGGACGCATTAGCCAAGCTCGCTAAAGAACTGGCTGACGAGAACCTCGATGACGTCAAAATTGTGGTACAAAGCCGTCGGGTGTTCGCCCCAGCGGAAATATCTCCGGAATCATCCGAAGAAAAGGGAGCGACTGAGCAGACGACCCTGCAAATAAAAGATCGGGAAAATACCGAAGATTGGAGAGAAGTCTTTATAGACTACTTCAAATACCGTCGAACGCCCGAAGATGCGTCCTCAAGACATCAGCTTATGAAACGAGCTCTGTCTTTCGCCTTCGTCAGTGATACTCTGTACAAGAGGTCATTTGATTCTCTGTGGTTGAGATGTCTGGGACCTGACGAAGCGAAAAGAGTCGTTCAGGAAGTTCATGACCGACTCTACAGTTCTCACCAAGCAGGCCTAATGATGAAGTTGAAGATCAAACGGATGGGCTACTACTGGCCCACGATGATTCAGGACTGTCTCGAATATGCGAAGCAATGCCACTCATGCCAAATCCATGGGGACTTCATCCACCAGCATCCAAATCCACTACATCCAACGGTGGCTAGCTGGCCGTTCGAAATGTGGGGAACTGACATAGTCGGTCCCATCGAACCAGCATCGTCTAGAGGACATCGTTTCATCCTGGCGACGACCGACTACTTCTCCAAATGGGCAGAGGCAGTACCGCTGAGGGAAGTGAAGACGGAGAATATCCTCCATTTCTTCAAGACGCACGTCATATATCGGTTTGGAACTCCGCGACGGATCATCTCTGATAACGGGCCAGCTTACAGAAGCTACAAGATCAGTCGCTTCGCGCAACAACACAATATAGACTGGAGGTATTCCTCGGTTTATAATCCGCGAGCTAATGGTCTAGCCGAGGCCTTCAACAAGACCTTGACAAAGACTATGAAGAAAACGGTGTCCCGAAATAAGAAGGACTGGCATGAGAGGCTGCAAGAAGCTCTTTGGGCGTATCGAACTACGTTCAAAACAGCCATGAACACAACGCCATATGCGTTGGTATTCGGTACAGAAGCAGTACTCCCCCTCGAGATAGAGTTACCATCTCTATGAGTGGCAGTCCACTACGAGCTGACGGACGAAGAAAATGCTCACCTTCGGCTTGAGGAGCTTGATGCCCTTGATGAAACCCGGATCATAGCGCAACAAAATCTGGAAGTCTATAAAGCAAAGATGACGTGCTCATATGAAAGATTGACCCGACCGAGGACATTCCACCAAGGCGAACTCGTGCTAGTGGTCAAAAGACCTATGATCCCCAATCGCGCCAAACGGGGAAAATTCGAGCCAAACTATGAAGGCCTGTACATTATAGACAAGGTCTACCAGGGTGGAGCCTATCTACTCATGGATATGCACGGTGAAAGGCCTTACAGGCCAATAAACGGTCGATTCCTAAAGAAATACTACGCTTAGAGAGTTACTACTTAGGTCAATGATAGATGACGGCGACTATGTCCGATCGCTATCTTCTTAAGCTCAAACTTTATAAGCAGCGGCCAGCCTTCTCCTCCACGGACCAACACGTCCTTAAACTAATGGCGGACCGAAACATCCTTAAACTAATGGCGGACCGAAACGTCTTTAAACTAATGACGGACCGAAACGTCCTTAAACTATTACCGCAGCATCTTCAGGCTAACGAGATGAATAAAAGAAAAAGGAAAAGGAAAAAAATATAAAAATAAAAAAATATAAAAACGGTATGTCCATAAGCAAAAAGGGCACGGATGAAAACCCGAAAGGGCTCCGTGAGTAAAAACAGCAGGGCTACCGGCGAGTGTTCGTGAAAACCCGAAAGGGCGCGACCTCGTAGAAAAATATATAAAAAGAATATAAAAAGAATTTAAAAAAAGGTATGTCCATAAGCAAAAAGGGCACGGATGAAAACCCGAAAGGGCTCCGTGAGTAAAAACAGCAGGACTACCGGCGAGTGTTTGTGAAAACCTGAAAGGGCGCAGCCTCGTTAAAGGACACTTACAAGGTCCTCTCGACCTTGTAAGGAGAAACCACCCGCGTGAGATCCTTACGACTCACAAGGGAACAACACACTTAGGGATCCCCACGATTCCTAAGGAGAAAATACACTTGCGAGATCCTCACGACTCGTAAGGAGAACTCTCTTATGACCCTCACGGCTCATAAGATTTAAAAGTCTTAAGTTACAGAGACCTAAACCTGTGCTTAAGCAACCTCCACAACCTTCGATATTGCCCTACAAGTGGTTCAATACTGACCCTTGTATACAATCCATGAGCGCGAATAAACATTTCCCTAACCAAGTCCCATCCGTGACTGGGGATATGTACGCATGATGAACAACCCTTATAGGTCCTCTCGATTTACAAGGAGAAAACCCTCTTATAGGATCCTTACGACTTACAGAGGAACATACACTTAGGAATCCTCACGATTCCTAAGGAGAACATACACCTACAAGATCCTCACGACTTGTAGGGAGAAATACCTTTGTGAGACCCTTATGGCTCATGAAGTTAAAAGCCTTAGTCGACAGGACCTTAACCCTGTTCGCTAAGCCACCTTTGTTCGACATCGACATAGGCAAATGATGATTCGCTCATGGCAATATTCCAGTTGTAGCGGTGCTGATGCCGAAATCAGTGTCTAATTTTAGGTTTACGGTGAAAAGCCAGCAAGCCGTACATACATACGAAATAGCCGAAATGTTGGGGCAACTGGCAATAAAAAGCAGCAAGTAAAGAAAACGTATGCATATAAAATAGCCGAAATGATTGGGCAACTAGCAATAAAAAGCAGCGAGTAAAAATAAAATAAATAGCCGAAATGATTGGGCGCCGCGAAAAATAGCCGAAATGATTGGGCAATCGCGACCTTCGCGATATAAAAGCTGAAATGATAGAGCATCGCGAAAATGAAACAATAAAAATAAATGAAACTTAAGCCCTACAGTTGAGATCACAACGATCCCTGTATACAATCTAAGGGCACAAACAAAAAGGGAACCATACTTTTCCAACAGGCTCCGCCAAAAAGCTAAGCCAAATCTCGACGGTTCACCAACAGCTTAGAGACAACCGCGACATTCGTCTCAATACAGCAGATGCAGTGCCAGCAAATGAAGCGAAGATCAAATTCCTAACTTCACGGTCTTGACGGTAACTTATATAAAACCTGAAAGACCACCACAGATCAGTTCGACTCAGGGAAATAAGTGTCCTTGACGAAGAAAATCCTGATTCGCGTCGACTCGCAGAGAAACTAGCGTCTCCACGAGAAATTCTCGATTCGTTTCAACACCAGGGAAACAAGTGTCCTTGGCAAACTCCTCAACTCAGGGAAACTAGCGTCCTTGATGAGAGCCTCCTGATTCACGTCGGCTCACAGAGAAACCAGTGTCTTTGCGGGAAATTCCCGGTTCGTTTCAACTCCGAAGAAACCAGTGTCTTCGGCGAAATCCTTCGACTCAGGGAAACAAGTGTCCTTGATGAAGAAAATCCTGATTCACGTCGACTCGCAGAGAAACCAGCGTCTCCGCGAGAAATTCTCGATTCGTTTTGACACCAGGGAAACAAGTGTCCTTGGCAAACTCCTCAACTCAGGGAAACTAGCGTCCTTGATGAGAGCCTCCTGATTCGCGTCGGCTCGCAGAGAAACCAGTGTCTCCGCGGGAAATTCCCGGTTCGTTTCAACTCCGAAGAAACCGGTGTCTTCGGCGAAATCCTTCGACTCAGGGAAACAAGTGTCCTTGACGAAGAAAATCTTGATTCGCGTCGACTCGCAGAGAAACTAGCGTCTCCGCGAGAAATTCTCGATTCGTTTCAACACCAAGGAAATAAGTGTCCTTGGCAAATTCCTCAACTCAGGAAAACTAGCGTCCTTGATGAGAGCCTCCTGATTCGCGTCGGCTCGCAGAGAAACCAGTGTCTCCGCGGGAAATTCCCGATTCGTCTCAACCCCGAAGAAACCAGTGTCTTCGGCAAAATCCTTCGACCCAGGGAAACAAGTGTCCTTGACGAAGAAAATTCTGATTCGCGTCGACTCGCAGAGAAACCAGTGTCTCCGCGAGAAATCTTTGATTCGTTTCAACACCAGGGAAACAAGTGTCCTTGGCAAATTCCTCAACTCAGGGAAACTAGCGTCCTTGATGAGAGCCTCCTGACTCGCGTCAGCTCGCAGAGAAATCAGTGTCTCCGCGGGAAATTCCCGATTCGTCTTAACTTGCAAGATGAAGCCTCAGGCAGCAGGGATTAAAAAACTTGTTTCCTAAGCAATGGGACCCTGCAAGTCGGTCTAAAACGGTCTCTTGCATACTATTCACGGGTCTCACTCTCCAAAGTCGAATTTCGACAAGGAGGGAAACAACCGCTTACGGGTCCTCTCGACTCGTAAGAGGGAAAAAATCTCTTATAGGATCCTTACGACTTATAAGAGAAAACGCACTTAGGAATCCTCACGATTCCTAAGGAGAAAATACACCTACGAGATTCTCTCGATCCATAGGGAGAAAAGTCTCCATAAGACCCTCACAGCTCATAGAGTTGAAAAGTCTTAGGCGGCAAATCTGAACCTGCGGCCTAAGCCATCGCTATCTCTGGGCAAAAACTAAGATGCTTACTCTATTATCTGCCAATTATGTTTATCAAGACAGCATGCTGATAATAAGAGAAGGGAGAAAGCAAAAGAGCATACAAGACATTAAAAAAGAAAAAATGTGTATCTTTATTGATTAACTTCAATCAAATACAAGGTGAATCGTACAAAAGAATAAATAATGGATACATATTATTTGAAAAAGAAAAAATTTACAAATACATTGATACAAAGGCAGCTACTGGGAAGGAAGCGTCTTAAATAGCTCTATCAGTTGTTCGCACACTTCCTTCCATGCCTTTTCCTGAACGGCCACCACCGCCAGTTCTGCCTCCACCTGATCCCTTTGCTGCAAGAGAGATGCAAGCTGCTCCCCAACGGCCTGCTGAGCTGCTTCGCGGCCTTGGGCATTACTCTCGGCAACGTCAAGTTTCTGCTTCAAGTTCAACCCATTTGAAATACGCTCCAGAAGGCCCTCGAAGACAGCCTTCACCTCGGCAGCGTTCGCTTCAACTTCAGCACGTAGGCGAGCAGTTTCGCTTGAAGACTCCTGACACTCCTTCAGCCTTAAAGCTGCTTCTTGTTCCAAATGGAAGAAATGAGAAGTGCTTTGTTCGAGCTATGCTGCCCGTTGAGTACTCACGGCCAAAACCTCAGGGGCAGGACGCATCGACTCCAGCTGATGCAGGCGAGCCTCGATCTCCCTGCGGTGATTAACCCAAGACGCGACGATGCCCTCATCATGGAAATTTACGAGTATCACCAGCATCGGGTTAACCGTCGTAGCGAAATCTGCAGCAGACATAGGAGTCTCGACGTCGAGTTCCTCAATGTAGTCACTCAACATGCGCAGACTATTCACGGCGCCTTTCGAGGACGGACGTCTCAAGAAAGGGCCTGCCTGCATTATGACACGAGGCTCGAAGGGCACCGAGATCGGAACGACAGCTGAAAAAACAAGATACGATTAGATGGCACTTTAAGAAAGAAAAAAAAGGGGGTCATCAATGCAATAGTTTGCTATACCAGCTGCAGCAGGTGGCAAGGCCGGAAGGGTCGGTGGCGCGGCCGATCGTTCATCCCTTCCTTCGATTTGTAGCACTGCATTCAGGACGAGAAGAAGTTAGAAATAATTCCATCACTGAAAAAGAAAGATATCAGTCGGAAACCATACTCACCAGCGCCACCAGAGAGAGAAGCGAGTTCAGATGGGAAGGAGGAGTGTGGGAGCAACACCTGATAAAGATGGTCAAAAAGCACTCCTGAAAAAGACACAACAGTACGAATTTAGTACATAAATTATGCGTCTGAAAGATAAAACTAATAAGTTGCAAACCCTTACCTTCCAACATCTTCGATGGTACAAGGGAGGGCTGAGAGGTGACCACCGCCAAGGCAGTAGTTGACGGCGCTCCCTTGAGCAATGGAGCATCGGCACTGGCCGGACCTGCGTTAAAGAACGAGGATAAACCTGTCAGGAAAGATTGCAAGATAAAAAAGGGGACGGTAATCCGAAATTTACCTGATGAGCCTCCAGCCGAGACGGAGGCGTCTCCCTCCTCCATCGACATAAGTCCACCACCCGTGGCCTCATCCCCAGACACCACGAGGGCCGTCGTCGTGCTCGCGAGGCCAAGAGACGGAGGAAGGCCGTAGGCGGGGAGAGCAATGATCGGAGCATTGCCAGACTCTTGATAAAGAGCGGTCGGCTCGTCCTCAGGAATCATGTCCACCTCACCCGCTACTCCCTCGGGCTCAGCAGTCACGGCTGTCTCGTCCGCCGTCGCCACGGGGTCATCGGTCTCAGGCGCTCCGTCCGCTGCTAGCTCGGGCTCGGCATCGGCCACCTGCTCAGGCATAGTGGACGTGACCATTTCGTCAGCCACTAGCTCGGGCCTGGCAATCCCGGTTGTGTCGTCCGCCATCGGCTCGGGTTCGACCAATGCCTCTTCCTCTGGCCCCTCAGGTTCGACGGTCTCCGCCTCCCTCTCGGTTGGACTTGGCTCTGCAGGACAGAATATATAAGAACCGACAGCTTTATAATTCTTACAATAAAATTCTGAAAGAAATATTACCTGAGGTGGACTTATCGTTAGCCTCCCTATTGGCGCGCACCGCCTGTCTGTGAGCTGTAAACAAGGTGACCGGGGGCTCTTCTGAGGGAGTATCAGCACGAGGGACGGTGCTCGGGCCTGCTCCAATGGCCAAAGCAGCCCTGCGTGCCTTCGCCTCGCGCCTCAACCGCTTCCTCTCCTCCCGGGCCGTCGCGATGGACCTCTTTGACGCTTCCTTCATCAAGGTGTCGTCGTCCTCGTTTAGAGTTGCCTCCAGAGCCTTCAAGGCATCTCTCATCAGCTCTTCAAGTCGGGTCTCTCGCGGTAGCCCCGAGGAGGCAGAAACATCAGCGGCTGGCCCGGGAAGAGTCTTCGCGTCACCTGGCGGGACCGACATTGTGGTTCCTGCGATAAAAAATGGGGGATTAGATCGACCATAACATAAGGAGAATAAAGACTTGATGAATCGAAATGTACCAAGGCCTAAGGACGCTCTAAGTCGTTCCTCCTCTTGGAAAGTCTTGAGGGAAGCGGCAATGGCTTCTTCAGTGGTGATGCCTGTTTGAAGAAAAGAGGGGGAAAACGTTAGTCAAAGGCAATAATAAAGATATGATGCAATAAAAAATGCGACTAGTGATTACCCGATTGCGCAAGCTTAGCTAGCCACGCGTCGCGCCTCGCCAATCGCTCTGAAGCTACGATGGTGGCCGCCAAGTTCGTGTCATCCGGCGGCATGACTAATCCCCTGTTGGTCCCGTACTCACCCAGGCCTTCACTATAGGGAGCGTGGGGTTCCTGACCGAACGCAACGTCAGCTGCGAAGAGCGACTTCTTTTTCTTCTTCTGCCCACTTGCCCTAGGTGCACCCGGGATCGACTTGCGCTTTGCAGGCACCTTGGGGCGGCGGGTCCCGATGTCCGCACCCACACCAGACTCCGGCGAGGCCACAACTACTGTCTACACTGGAGCACAGGGCGCTGGTGGTGCATCCGCAATATCGGGAAGCGGCAATCCACGTGGAGGACTCTACGCATGCGGTGGTCCGGCTCTAGCGTCTTTCAGAGGGGGAACTACCGGGGTCCTTGGCACTAGAGGAGCTTTGCGGTCGCTACCTGGAGGCACACCCTTACGGTCGACCAGCAATCGCTTTTCTTCTTTTATAACGGTTCCCGTCGAATGATTATACCATTCTGTATATACCTTGAGGAGTCGTGGGGCGCAAGCCGGCTCGCTGATAAAAAAATGAGAACCCGTATTCAGACGCATGAAGTGATGCAGCGCATTCTCCATCCCTTCTTCAGTAACAGTATGTTCCGATAGGAAAGCCTCCAATGGTACCCCTTGATTGTAGTTCAGTTGTTGGGCGAAACGATGCGGGTTGTATCTCATAAAAATCGCCGCACCGTTCTTCCTGAACACCAGGAAGCCCGGTCTGATAGAATATAGATGGAGGGTCTCCCGGGCCGTCAAAACTGACGTCCCATCTTTGAAAGTGTCTTGCAATAGCCGCACTGCAGTGGTAGATGCCTTTCCAATAGTCAGCACTTTGTCAATGAAAGACACCCCGTCTCCAACGGTGTGGGGGCGAAGGAGCAAACCCCTGGCATTCCGTGGCAATGGAGTCACAATTGATGCGCCAATCAGCTGTATGATTCGAGGGAAGCTGCATCTATCATAGAATGAGGGCCTTTTGTGCATGCCGAAGACGCCCGATGTGTGTAGCTCGAGCCATGATACGAAGTAGTGCATCGGGAAGATCACATGCAGTACCCCGGGCTCATTAGCATCCGCCGCTTGACTGAGGCCGTGATACAGGTGTGCCAAGCCGACGATCCCAACAGCCACTTTTACCCCAATGGTCATCCGGTGAGCTGGGTAAAAGACATAGGGCCGCATATGGCGAGAATGCATCGGGAGCGCAAACCAACTCAACCATAGCCCAAGAAATCCTAAGAAGAAGGCCTCCTCGTCCATCCCGGGGGCTGCAACTTCCGTATAAGACATAGTTGGGGAGTTAGGAAGGAAAAAACCCTTTTGGTCTATTTCCTGCGCCGGCAGGTTATCCAAACCTAGACCGAAAGGGTCATCAAGTGTGGCAAACTTGGCAGCTTCTGCCGAGAGGACGTTTGGATGAAGGAATCGAGCGATGAAATCCTCGAAGCTAACTCCGTGACTCCTACGTTCGATGAAAAGGGCCTCATAGATGTTCAACACTTTGATCAAACTGGGAAATTGATGTTGAACAGCATTCTCCGGGGTGAGGCCCCTTACTGCCGGCTTAGCACCGAAGACATACTCGTATGTAGGAAGCAACTCCTCATAGTGCTCCCCTATAACCGGTAAGCCGGAGACCTCTGTGAATTCCTCCAGAGAAATCGACACTTCCCGGTCCATTGCGAGGAAAGTGTGAGTAGGAATGTTCCACTGCTCCAAAAAGGCCTTAAACCACCAGGTGGGAAGCGTGGGATATTGGAAGAGGGAAACGTAAACTGCAATGTACAACCCTAGCCTTATCAACTGCGACTTCTTCGCCAACAGAATATAGCAAGCCCATGGCAGATAGCCGATCGGATGGCAGGGGATCAGACCTATGTTATATGATTGCCCCCAAGGTCGTGCCTCGCCTTGACAAATACGGCGTCCCAGGATATCCAAAACCATAGGACGCTGAACCGGAATTGCATCTATAGCAGGATGAAGAAAGCCCTTCGAAGTCCAATCAACCATCTCCACGGCATACTGCACCGGGGGTGGGCTGGCATAATAGATCGTCGTAATAGGCTCTGACGGTACTGTGCACGTAAAGCTCCGTCGACCCATGATAATTTGGTTGTACCACGACCCCCAAAGGTGAAGATTCTTATATTCCGGGTCGTGGTCCCTGATCATAGCTAGGACTTCGCGGTTCACAGGTGCTTCGGGAAATCCTTCCTCCGAACGAGCAAATGGGAATGAAGTATCGAAAGACATGTTCACTGCAAGGAAACAAAATTAGCCGTTAGTGTTGCAATTCCAACGCTTGGCGTTTAAATTTTTTTAATTAATTAATTAAATAAATTAAAAATTAATTAAAATTAGATTAAGATTAATTACACCACACTGCAGTGCAGTGGTTAGGAGACCAAAGGGGTACCCACAAAATATGGATGACAATACATCAGTTAATAAGAAAACCCCATCATTAGATGAGATTGTCAGTTAAACCCCAAGAGAACATTCTCATTAATAATAAAAAAATCCCTAGAGACAAGGAGAAAATCTCCTCTTTCAGAGCAAAACTCTGTCAGAGAGTGACACTTGTTAAACTCTGGTCTCAAGAGAATAAGATTTCTTAAAAGAGCCTAGCTCTGTAATAATGATGGAAAAATCCATCAAAGAAAAAAATTAATTCCTAAGAATTAAAGTTCTGGGATCTTAAAGATCCATGAAAAAACTCTTAAGAGTTCATCATCAGAAGATCAAAAGATCTATATTCTGTCAATGAGCAAAGCTCTGTTCATGGGTTAAGAAACCCTGAAACAAATTCTTGAGAGCAAAGCTCTATTTATGAAACCCCAAAGGGGGTTTCTTTAGATCAAAGATCTATGAGAGCAAAGCTCTGTTAATTAAAAATAATTTAATTTATTTAAGTTTAAATTTTTACCTAAAAATTTCTAGAGTTCTAACTCTGAAGTTCTTGAAAATGAGAGCAAGGCTCTGAGAATATAAATCTTGAAGGAGATGATAATCATCTGAGGAGGGCCAGGCGTCCTATTTATAGGCGCTTGCGTCCCTTCAACTCCTGAGTTGATCTACGATCAGGATCTTGCCACCGCTGCACTCACGTGCGCGCCACGTGAGCGCAACGGTGCGGGGGCATTTGTTTCCCCCAATCAGAGCAAAACTCTGTTTGAATTTCAAAAATTAAAAATTTGAAGCAACGCTTCAAATTTCTTGCGCTGCGCGTAACGCGCCACGTGTCAAAAGATGATACGTCAGCGCAGCGCCCAAGGCAGCGCGTCCAATCAGAGCAAGGCTCTATTTAAAACAAAATTAAAGTAAGTAACGCTTCAGTTGCGCAAGCGCTGCACTGCGCGACACGTGTCAGCGCAGTTGCGCAAGCGCTGCGCTGCGCTGCGCGACACGTGTCAACCCAAACGCAGTTGCGCTGCGCCGTGCGCTGCGCGACACGTGTCAACGCAGATGCACAAGCGCAGATGCACAGCACGACACGTGTCAGCGTAGCTGCGCAAGCGCGGTTGCGCTGCGTGACACGTGTCACGCGCTGGGGCGTTTACGCCAAACAGAATTAAAATTCTAGCAAGATCCTTCTGTTCTTGTTAAAACAAGAAGATTGCCTTCTGTAAAACAGAAACGCTTGGATCAAAGATCCAACGGTGGGGAAAATTCCCCAAATCACTTAGAGAATAATCTCTTTAACAAACTTAACAAATCTATGGGCACTATATAAAGACCCCTAGACCCCAACTCAAAATATCATCAACATTGTGAGAGATCAAGAACTTCAAAACAGAGATAACTCTGAAGAAAATTCAAGAAAAAGGTAAAAACCTTTATAAAATAGAAGAATTTTTTCTAATAGATTATTGATCTAAGAACAAGATCAATGATCTTCAATAAAAAACAAATAATAATAGTTCCTTGCACTTTTTATGAACCATTGGTTCTGGAATCTTAAAGATTCTTTTTCTGAATCCAAAATTGGATCAAGATTTTGAAACAGTGCCCTGCATTTGCAAAACTGCACTGTTGCGCTTCTGGGTTGGCACAAGCCACCAGAAAGCACCACGTGTCAGCACCTGAACCACTTGCGCCATGCGCTTTTAAGATAGAGCCTTGCTCTCTGAAATTGGCGCAACTCACCAGAGCGCGCCACGTGTCAGCAGCGCAAGAGCAGCGCACTGCGCTTGCGTGACACGTGTCATCACCACAAGCGCCTGCGCTCAGTGATTGGCGCAAAGCACCTGACAAATGCACTGCATTGTTTACTGAAGGGCCAGGCTCAAATCAAAAGGCTTAGTAGGCCAAAATAAATTGCAATGCAATAAAAGGGCAGAGCCCAAACAAAATTGATGGTCTGCATCATTTATAAAAGGGCAGAGCCCAAACAAAATAAAATGCAATAAAAGGGCAGAGCTCAAACAAAATTGATGCTCTGCATCATTTATAAAAGGGAAGAGCCTAAACAAAATAAGAAATGCAGTGCATTATTTAAAAAGGGGCAAAGCCCTAGCACAGGCCTAATAGGCCAAAGACAAATAAAATCGTTGAACATTTTTCAACTGGACTTAGCCCAATCATGGCCGTAAGTCCTCAAATTAAATTGACTGAGCACAGCTGCTCTCTTAAATCAATTTACATCCGGTTCGAGGATACATCTCCGAACTCCTCTGACTCCTATCGTTGTAATCCTTCAACGACGTCAGAGAGGTGACGGGTCCCGACAACCACACATCAACACGGACTGTGGGGTCCTTAAACTCATGGACTTATGCGTCCTTAAACCAAAACACGGACTGTGGGGTCCTTAAATCCACGGACTTATGCGTCCTTAAACTTAGATACGGACTGTGGGATCCTTAAACCTACGGACTTATGCGTCCTTAAACTATTTATGGACCGCAATGTCCTTAAACTACCAATGGACTACCATGTCCCTAAACTGGAAATGGACCACCATGTCCCTAAACTGGAACAATAGAGCCCAAATGCTCTTTTGTCGGATCCAAACGATCCCGTTAAGTTGATCTTATTCTCAAATCAGACTAGCGTATCCTTAACGAACGTTTAAGTTGATCTTAGCCTCAATATGGCTAACATATCCTTAAACTAAAACACCAAACCCAAATCTAAGTAAATACGGATTTGGACTAATCCACGTCCTACGGGCGACGGCATAACTTAGTCTCCGTATACAATCCACGGGCATCCACAAACAAAACAAACACACATGACACGAAGTGAAATTCTGGAGAAGGAGAAAGTGGCTACCGTGATGCGGTAGCGTAATTAACTGCAGGGGCTTACGCCTGCAGGGAAGAGCGTCCCCAAAATCAAAAACCCCTCAAACGAGGGGGAATCTGACGAAGTCTGCTACATCGGCCGCATCCGTCTAAACCTCCGATACACGGTGCCATAAATCAACTTGGCATCTTCGGAGAGGTAGACGGATAAAACCATATAGCATCTGCCCCGAATCTCAGGCAAGACGTCTCTACGTCCTCATGTCTTGGCCGCCATTCGGAGGGGAACACCCACCTTAGGTCTATCCTAGGAGCAAAAACAGTAAAAAAGAAATAATACAACGGTGGCTACAACCGCAACCTGGATGCGCCCCGCAAAAGAATATTACATCATATTACATATACATCGAATGAATGAATATAAAACACATCTCAAACCCCGGCTAATCATCACAACATTCCAATCAAGTCCATATACACAAACAGTAAACATTACAGAAATGTGCAACCCCCTGCCAACCGACATACTAGCAGTTAGGGGAGGTTTACGAACACATTAAATATTACAGATAAAAACCCAATTAGCAAATAACTTAGAACATCGATCGATTTCTTTTTTCCGTGTCTACCCCAAAAGCAAAATAGCACTGAAGTAACCTGGGTAGAAACAGAACATTCTGGAAAACAAAAAACCAAAAAATATGAATTACTGAGCAAATCCGAGTCAACTTGGAGTTGACTCGGCGGCGGATCCGCGGCCAAAAGCACTATCTTGCCGCGGATCCGCGGCCATCTAACCGAGTTGAAGTCTCGTATTTTCCAAGAATTCTTATATTTACCTACTGTGAATTTTAAGGCATATCAAATATTTTTTCGACCTGTTTAAAATTAACAGAAACTGTTAGGGTTAGGTTTTCGTTTTTCGCGTTTTTCGGTCGATCGAACTTCTAATTAGTTGCTAACAAGCTAGTAATGGTTTAGTTGGCTTTGATACCACTGTAAGTCCATGTCACGCACCCCACGAACTTGCGGGTAAACACGGACTTGAGCGCATGAATCGTATCTAAACCGTTACTAACATACTACGAGAGGTTTAACTACACGGATTCGAAGTTATACCTCACGTTACTTGTCCTTCGGGTCTTCATCGCTGTCCTCCACTCCTCGTAGGCTCCTTGCAACATCGACACCTCAACGGCCTCCTCGAGTAAAAGACGATCCACCCGAAAGCTCCTTCTCCAAGCTTGATCTCTAACTTGAGATAACTAGGTTACTCAAAGTGCTAATCTAAGCTACCTAGGGGATATAGAGTGAGGTTATGGATGTATTAGTCTAGCTAACCCTTGATCTCAACACATGAGAGGTTAGGGTTAGGGTTTCAAGAATGAGAGAGCTTGAGGAGAGAGAAGGTGATGATAAGAATCAATATGAATAATGAGCTCATTTGAATATAACAACCATAACAATTTATCAAATAAATAATTCAAATGATTAATTATCATGGTTGATGCATTCACCTTGTGTGATTCATCTCATGAGTCATTAGCTCAATAAATGAAGCATTAACTCTAAGGATGAATCACACAAATGAGTCATTAAGCAATAAATGCTTATGCCACCTTAACCCCCAAGTCACCATGCTTCTAGAAACTTCCCGGAAAATTACGAGAATGCCCCTCCAATCCGTGAAAACACGGAAAAACTTTAGACTGTATAAATCCAATAACCCGATACTAGAATCTGGCTTAAACCAAAGCCGGCTAGTAAAAACTGTCCGAACGTCGTACGTGCGTTTAAACACGTATGCGTCCGAACCCCTGTCGTAAAACCATACGATCTCTATATCGTTTCGCCTGGAGCAAGGAAACTCTCTGTGTGGGACTTTAAAGACTCGACACTACGCTGGCAGTGGGTTTAACCACAGACCGCAAGCGGCACTAGCTGTACGTAACGGTCCTCAAGTAGATGTCGATAAGAAGGCCGATGAGGAAACCCATCCGAACTCCTACTGAGCCTGTCCGTGACAATATCCGCGCAGTCCGGTCTGTTCGTCTAAGAGTATCGCATGTATGGTCTAGGGAGGTGGAGAACGTCAGACCCCTAATAACCGTACAAGTCGTGCCGGTATGGCTCATGACCATTTGAGAATCTACTGATCAGTCCACCAGTAATTCTCCATCAGCCCTGGCCAGGGACTTATGGTAATGACCAACCAATCACTGTGCGATATCAACTCCCTATACCGGGAGAGACGAATCCCTAACAGTCGCTCACTGCCTCCATGTGGCTCGGGACTGTACCCAACTAAAACCTGTTTGCACGACTCCTTTGAGCCGTGGTTGGGTAGTAATCAAAGCACTGTGGGAACTCACACGAGACAAATAACGACTTTATGTCAACAGACTATCTGCACACATGTCACCTGAGAACTGCTATCTGACGTTAGGTATAATACCATCCAGTCAGTTCTCCTGCGAGTCCTGTCCGGTGTACCCGTAACCCAACGAGCATATGTATACTATCTCCAGTATGACGTATTGATGGCTGTGGGACAGACCATCTCCCCAACTGGGATGAGAAGCGTACACACTAGTCTACTCCAGAGTATCGATGCCCTGTCTCGATAATCCTACGACTAGGGACAAGTATAGGATGTTGCTTATAGACTACCCAGCCCCCACTAGTGTGACTGCCATCACAACGCTGGTAATCAAGCAAATATCCTAAGGGCTCTACTAATATGTATAAGTGATACGTTACAAGAAACATATGCACATATTAAAGTAGACAAAACCAAGTAGCATACTACCATGTTTAGCAAGACTGTCAATACAACTGTGAATATCCCAAGCTTCCATTAAGTAATATACATGCTAGTATGATACAATAATGGCCCCTAGGGCATATACACTAACAAGGCTATGGTTAGGATAGGTGAAAGGTTTAATTGAAAAAAATGTGATAAAATATAATAAAATGTAATAAAATGGAGTAATTAGGGGTTTTAAAGGGTGTCTGTTACTGGTCTGCACATTTAAACTCTACAGGAGTACATGGGAGATGAAAAGCCACAACTCTTCAGTTGGTGACTCGGCGGTCCGGACGAGTCCGGTCGTCGGCGGCGGCCCGAGTCGGCCGGTCGGCGAGTCAGGTGGCCGGAGCCCTCGCCATCGCTTCATTAGTCCCCTGGTACAGTTAGGTTTTCTAGTGTATTGGGTTTTTTGTGAGTTATGCACATGTAAACCCTTGGTATTCTAAAAGTTCAAAATAAAATAATATTAAAAATAATGCCGGGTATGGGATTTGAACTCTGATAGCTTGGTTCAGCAGTGCAAGGTATTACCAATGAGCTAAAAGCTCTTTCTTGTTATTAAAATGCAAATCAAACTTATATCTTGTGCTTAGGCAAAAATATCCTTTTCTGTATTTTTTTGAAAAATTTGTACTGAAAGTTGTACAGAAAATTTAGGGTTGTTACAACCTTTCTTTATTTCTTTTATCTTCCTGCACAGATAATTACTTCCAATTGATTGAATTTTCTCAGTTAATAATTTTGGGAGCAATTATCGACAAAACATCCCTATTTTTCTGAATAATTTTTGCTTAGACCTTTTAATGTTTTCTAGGGGATAAAAAAACTTTAGCATCAATTTATGCAATATAAATCATAAAATGGTACTAATTATTAAAATTAAATTTTTTAATGGCCTAATAATATTAATTTATGCAATCTAAGCTATTTGAGAATTCATTATATTTTAATATAAATTGGGTTCTTTCTATCTTCTATAACATTAGTTCACTCACGGAGCTGGATATAGGCTTAAAACAACGTCCGATCACCTGCTATGATAATAAACGTTGTTCGTACCATACTCCTTAGTTGTAGTTCCAACAATTTCTTTTTAGTTACAAAAAGAACATACCTCTTGAATTTATATGGTTGTGCAATGCATTCTCCTTTATTTCTTTCGTATTTGAAGTATTAACTACCTTAGTAATCTAAAATCACTTCATGAAATCATTTTTCTTAGAGATAATAATCAAGCTTCGCAGTTTATGTTTTTTTCTCAATTAGATTCTGCCCTTGTGGGCCTTCAGGTTTGTGCTCACCTGTAGGATTACCCTGGGCTGGGCTATGCATCAAGAAAATCATTGGACCAAAATTCAGATGAGAGCACTACCTTTTAAGTTGACGGGCTGGCCCGTTTGTTGAATATAATTTTCAATGGCAACCCATTCGTCTTTTTCTCCTCTTTCTTCTGCATAGAAATTTTAAGAATTGCAATTGGATATTTAATATTTTGGTTCGTTGTTATACCGATGATAAATTTGGCATTAATTAAGAAAGGATATTGTTGTCAGACAATCATCCTTGTAACACCATCCAATCTTGGTTATATTTTTTATTTATAACCAACCATACTAAATGAATTGTTTGGTAATGATGGTGATAATAACAAGTCTTTTTATTACAGTCTGAAGCATCGAAACGCATTATAAGCCATGGAGAACTGAAAAATATATATTTTTTAAAATCTTACATATACTCATTGATTATCGAAATCTGGATTGCTCTATTGTAACCACATCCCGTGTTTAGGTCCGAACAGGAGGTTTGCACATCACCAACTTTTAAGCATCTTTTTATTAAAAAAATGTGTGCCTGCGTGCAGCAGAATTTGAATCTGTTTCGCTATGGTACTAAATGAACACAGAAAACTATTTTGATAGTTAGACAAAGCATACACTTGCTTGCATATTTCCATCCTTATATCCTGCTATGCTCTTATCCACCCATGTACCTGCGAGTTTATCATTAGCATGTCATAGTTGAGAGGCATACAAACAGATGCTCATGTGCATTGATCAAATCAAGAAATATTATCTTCAAATTATAAATGCAACATATATTCGCCTTTATCACATACATGCATCCATTCATTTTTGCTGCAGGTGGATGGTTCTTTTATTTTTGCAGTTGCAGCACCCAGTTCCTTTATACGTCAATAGCTGTGTCTTTTAAGAGGGGTCACTTACATGTTTATCTAGTTATACTTATGAGTATTTTAAGTATTTAAAAATCCTAAATCTTTTATTCTTTTTCCCTTCTTAAATCCGATTACCTAAAACTATTTCTTTTACTCAAAACCTTCTTATTCTTCCCCTTTATTGTTCTCCCTTTTCTATACCAAGTCCCGTATAATATTTAGCACATCTTATTAAATAAGTCTCCAGATATTTTCCTGAATTTACTACAAATTTTCTGTATCTTTCCGGAATATAATCCAGGGCTGTCCTGATTTAAATATATATATTTTGTATATCTTTTATTAGGTTATTAAACTCCTAACCTGACTTTTCCCTTCCCTTTTACTTTTCTCCTTTTATTTAGCCGGTCCATCTCCCTATGCCCTTTCCTCTTTTATTTTTCCCCATTTATTCTCCAAACCTCAGCCCAAAAACCAAAACTATATATATATATATATATATATATATATATATATATCCCAAACCGAATTTTTCATACACAATTTAAGTACACCCTAAAATCCCCAGCCCATGCTACTCCGGCCCACTCCCTTCTCTCATTACGAATTAAATTAAAGCCCCCCAAGGCCCAAGCCTGCGCCCATTTCCCTTACCCAAACCCCTGCACCTACCCGACCCGTCACCAATCCTTTTCCCCACCCCACTAAATTTCCCGCTCCTTTTGCCTTCTTCCTCCGCGCGTCCCCACGTCGCTCCCCACATCGTCGACGCGCCGCCTTCGTTGCGACCACGACCCACGTTCGCGCGCACGCCCGCGACCCCGTTTCCATCCCGCTCATCTCTTCTCTTCTCTCTAACTCTCGTTCCCACTCCTCTCCACCTCTCCCAACTCCCAGCCGCACTCCCCACACCCCCTGCCTCACCCCCGACGACGACGACAAACGACTATCACCTCGTCTCCAACTCCTCGCCTTCCTTCCTTTCTCCTCCTCTCTTCCTCCACCTAGCTCCCCACTTTTCCAGAAAACCCATCGACAGCCGAACCCCACCGAGCTCCGAACCCTGTGCGCCTCCTCGCCGCCGACGAGCTCCCCATTGTCTCGTCCTTCCTCCCTCACTCTTCTCTCCATAGCTCTAGCCCCACTCGCCACTCCCCACACCGCCGACCACCTCCACTGCACACCCCTCGCCGAGCTCACTGCACCCGAGCTCGAGCCCTGCACCCTCTCGCCGGCGAGCCCCCATTGCACCTGAACCACCTCGTCGACACCCCTACGTCACCAGCATCATCACCATCACTACAAACTCGAGCCCCCACTACCTCTCTCTCTCTCTTTCAAACCCTCGCTGCGACCTCCAAACGCCCGCTGCTGCCCGTCGCCGGAGCGACCCCACCGACCATCGTCGACCCGAGCACATCCCTGGAGATCCGCAGCACCACACTCCGCCTCCGGTGATCGCGAGACATCTCCGGGCAACTCCGACGACGAACCCGAAACGCGAGCCGAGGCCGTGAACCCTAACCGTGCCGTTCGTCGCGCGTTCGTACCGTTGCCGCTGCCGTGCTAGATTATTTCCGTTACAAATCAAACCGTATTAATTCCCTATTTGTGATCTATGAAAACTTAAATAACATAAGTGTTCGATGCAAGATCCAAATGAAAACCTTCATTTAATTTGACGGAACTCAATTGCATATTCTGGCCCGTGTGGCAATGAGCACTGTGTAGAAATTTTACTGGAAAATACAATTGTTAATGGCTTAAACGAACCCCCCAAATACACCCGTAAAAACCGGGAAATTCCCGCACTTGAAACTTGTTTAAATCACAATTAATTGTGTACATATTGAAATGATGCGTTCGAGGGCTCAAATCGAAGCCGACTCGACGACCTGTAACCCTTTGCAAGTTCTTAATTGTTTATGTACTGATATTATGACGAGAATTGGTTCGGAGAGCGGCTCTGGACTGCAGTCCAGAGCAGCTCTGGTTGTTGTTTCCTGTCTCGTAATGCCTACCTCTTCGCTGCCTGAACTTGTATGTTGCGGAACCCTACACTTTATTGAAGATGAATCTGTTAGATAAATAACTCAAGTGACTTCACCCCTTTATATCGTCGTTTACTATTTAAACTGCAATTTAAAAGATCGGGACGTATAGCAGTCCCAAACAGAACCAGAACTGATACTCTAGTGTTGAACAGTGCATAACTTCTGACGTAGAGACGCGATTGATAATCCGTCTAGTGTGTTAGAAACCTCATTGAAAACCCTAAATTTCATTCAACTACAACGTAGCTAAATTTTGATTTCAACTGGGATTAAAATGCGTTACGAAACGGACTTTTGATTCTGAAACCGGATTTCCAGCAGTGAACGCTTAAAATGAATTGGTCATATCTAGTGATCCTGAAACCCGTTTAACGTGAAACCAATTTTGATGGTTAGATAATCAAACATAATACTTATCCCCTGTTCATTGTTTAGCTAAATTGTGCATGTATGATTTATGAAGAATTATGCAAGTGGTAGGACATCGTTTGATGACATCTTAATCATGCCTGAATTATCGTATTCTCATCACATTATATATATGTCGTTGCATTGGTAACCTAGTGATCATGTGCATTACCCAGTGTTAGGTATTACTGGTGATTGTGGTAAGTACGTTAGTGTTTGAGCATGAATGGATAAGTGAAAGTGACACGTACTTGTACACAATCAGTGAACCCTATTGATGTATTGCATTGTCGACGTCTGTGGGACGTGTGTAAGTGTGACTATAATTGGTATGAGATAATTATGGAAGCACTTGTATGGGTGTCACAGGTAAGGTACCAAACACAGTCCATCTATCTTGGGTATTAGTCGGTACATGCTTGATGGAGACCCTGTCTTCAGTTCTCATGTAGACTCGTTATGGACCGATTGGTATTTGAGTTTATGGTTGGCGTTTGATGTAGACCACGAGGTGTGGGGTAGTTTGAGTGTGAGTTCAACAGAATCTCGGGAGTCCCATGCCGGCACAAATGGAGATATATGGAGATATATGGAGATATATATAGGGATATCACTGATTATTACCGTGCGTTTTTCGGGCCCGTGGTCCCTTGCCTTTGGGTGGGGGATACTCACGAGTGGTTGACTCTCACACTTGGACTGACGATAGGCTTAGTGACCTGTAGAGTGAGACTTAGAGACTGATAGGATTAGTGACACTGACATGCATCGTTTACGGATTTAACATACCTGCTATACTGTTTACCGCGTTACTGTTTACCTGTTCTTTTAGCTACTTGCATTGGCTACTTCATTTTCACGTCTTTACCCTTTTGATTCCTGTTGCTTATTCTTTATTATTGCACGAGTTACCATTTGTAGCTATATATACATTACTATCGTGTCGCTCTGACGACCTAAGTATGCATGCTCAGAGTGAGAGGTGGAGCTAGCTTGGACCAGGACCAGACGTACCTCGAGGACATCGTGGACATCTTGATTAGCGGCCCAGAGCTATACTTCATTGATCTCCATCTGGTTAGTTCTTTTGATTTAGTTACTGCATTTCTCATTGCCTGTGCATTGTTTACTGATTACCATGTAAAGGTAGAAGCCGAAGTGTGACTACGGCAGGATATCCCCTTGACCGTAGGAGCATGGCTGGCCTTGTCAACCCCTCGTATTCCGTATTTTGGGAAGCGGGGCGTGACATGGTTTTGTTGGTATCAGAGCCAGGTTTTGCTTTGATTGGGATTGCAGTTTCGTGTAGTGTTTGACAATCTAAGACATGCTTCGGTCTAGATTGTAAAGTTGTTATTCATAATCTTGATTCACATAGTGTATTTGGCTATACATTTTGATCCATCCGCTAGAGTTTTGGGTGACTTGGTAGAGTTACGTGGTTGTAACTGTGAACTGCAGCATAGTTACAATACTGTACTCTGTTTGAGTGACTTGGAGTTCTACAGTTGATTTCCACTTGTAATAAATTACATCACACCGGATATTCTTGATTCCTTGCCTAATCCATATTATATTTTAATTCTTATAGCTTGTGCCTTATATCGTCTTCAAAATTGTTTCAGGACCATGTTTTCCAATGACCCTTCCTTTATCTCCACTCCCCAGAATAAGACCGTAGAGATTCTGAATGCACTACAAAGTCTGAAGAAAACCCAGGAGCGAATAAATGACCTGTTAGCTGAAGGACTAAGAAGGCAGATGACTCAGGCACCAGCGGAAGTCTCCAATCGTAAGGGAGGCCCTGTTTGACGAGGAAAATAGGTGAAGATGAAGCGCTCACTTGTTCCCTCGCGACAGAAGCAGCACAAGACCCAATGTTGTGGGTACTGCAAGAAGCCAGGACACTTTCAGAGGGATTGTCACCGTGCCAAAGGGAAATGCCTGATTTGCGGATTCAGCGAACACTTTATCAATGGTTGTCCAAAAAAGAAGGAGTTACAAGGAGGCGGTTCGTCCACGCTCTCTACTTCTGCTAAGTGATGATTATTTCGTAGTTCGAGCTTCGAGGAATAGTACGGACCCAGCGCAGGATTCAACTCGCGTGACGAGATTGCAGCGGTCTAGAAATCCAAGAAGAGTTATCGCGTTTTCTGCTTTCAAAAAAAATATTGTCACTCCTTTGTAAATATTTTCCTTTCGTTTAAGATCTTGTATCCGTTGAACCTTGGTTGAAATGCAATGAAATTCTGAGTTGTGATGTATGTAACGTCCCCTTGTCACTTACCTTCCTTATACTAATTGTCACGCCCCGCTTCCCGGTGTACGGAGAAGTGGACGCGACGAGGTCCGCTACGTATATACCTAGAAGTATATACACTAAGCGTATCTAAGAAATATAAAAGTAAATCACAAGAGACAAGAGATATAGAAATAACAGCAACTTTATTAATAACATTCTTTTGTACAATGCATGAAAAGTAAATACAACTGAAATGAAAAGCTATGCCTAAACAGTAATATAATAGGAAATAAAAATACTGAATAGAACAAGGTACAATGTCTAGAGCTCGGGGTCTTCGTGAAACTGATCCAAGTCTTCACCGGTGGGCTCGATCTCTGCTGGGTCCAAAACACCCGACGACATTCAAAGAAGAAAGAAATAGAATGTCGTCAGCGAACAGGTCGCTCGGTAAGTCCCAAAGATAAGGGAGAAATAGACAAAAAGTGAGAGAGAGAGAGAGAGAGCTTTTAATGTTGTATTATAATATTGTAATATTGTATTAACGCTGTTGTTTGTAGCCTGGTACAGAAGATGCGAGTGTATACGAGGGGAGTCCCACTTACACCGGGGACCTTGGTAATCTGTAGTACAAGGCTCCGTCGATAATACCACGGAACAACGGCATGGATGTAATTACGTCTTAAGTGACCACCTCGTGCCACCTTTAACATATTCCGTACCAGTCTACCCCTTAAACCCCGTAGTGTTATGATTGTATTGTATAAGTTGGATGACTGACCAAAACCATGATATCAGTAAACAGATTGTAACTGCATAATCAGATAAATGGAATAACGGAATAATGGATGTATATCTATGGTTTGATTCAGTCAAGTTGTATAGATTGTTAACTGGATTCTGGGATTCATGTGTTCATATTGAGTTGGAATATTAAACAATGTAGATTGACTTGAATCATATTCAAGTCAGAAATAATTAGACTCAAACCCGAGTCAGACCAAAAGAAATGTAAGTCGAAGTTCTATAATTGTTAGGGTCCTTATTGTAATTTATAAAACTTGAGGGGGTTTTATGTAAAAATAATTTTGAATAGTTTTCAAGATACACCTCAAGTATTTATTATTCGTCTTTATAATTATAATGAGTGTGATTTTATGTTGTCTTATTTCTAGTGAAAATTACATAAATAAAGGTATTAATTTGTAATATTGTTTTATTTGAAATTCATGGTATTTTAATGTAACTTTTAATCTTGTAATTTTTTAGGAAAATGTGGAAACTTTATCTTATAATAAAATAGGTGTTTAAATGATAAATATACATATGTTTATACAAGAATAATTTTTAATAAATATTTTATTTTCCAAAAATCTCATTTTTCTTAAATGTCGTATTTTAAACCTTTCGAGACCGAATGCTCCTTGCGGAGGTCTGAATCTCGCACTACTAAGCCTGAGGGTGCACGATAAACCGTACTAACCCTAACGAGTTCCCGAAAGGTGGGTTGTAGTGGCGCTTTGCAAAGATTTAATAAATACTAATCATTTAGAAAACGGTTTTATAAAGATAAGGTATTTATTTGTAAAAGGGTGTAAATTTCCGTATTTTAGATTCTAGGGTTTCCTAAGCCAACTAGACCATTTCTAAATGGTCTAAACGATAAGTCATTAGAAGTCTCAAATCGCCTCTTCACCGCCAATTGTGGCCAGGTAAGTACAAATGAGAAAAGGAGGGATCCGCTCACGAATCGTGAGACGGGCCTTTTAAAGTTACCTTTTCTCACTTGCCTAGCCTAGACACCACAAAGTCAGGTTTAGATAAACGATCGATGTCCACGACATATCGTTTTTTCCTATTAAAAGATATTGTTTAAAAATTGTTTAAAACTTAGAACGTTTAGAAAAGGTTTTATTAAGAAAATGGTATTTTAATGTAAAATCTTATTTTATCTTATTCTATGTTTTCAAGGTAGCGTGTTATGATTGCATATGAGTGTGTGTAGAGATAGGTCATTACCTCGTGATCTATTTTAAGGTATAGTAATGTTAAAGGGTTAAATGTGATAAACTAAATATGGTGGTATTTAATTGAAAGAATACGATGTATTGCAAAAGTTATCATTTCATATGAGAAACTTTATCCAAATTAGTTGTTATGTGATTAATAGTCAACATGAATATGTTTAAGCATTATGGAATTGGTGATAAGTGAGTTTTGATAGAAAACCGAATCGGAAATCGGTTTGTTCCAATTTCCGTCGGGTTTGAAAAGTCGCATTTTTATGAAAGAATAGAAAGGTAGAAAAGAGAGACTTACGGGTTTTGGACAACGCTAGAGAGTGAGAGGGAGGTAGAGGGTTTGCCGGCGCGTCTAAATGTCGTGAAGAGGTCCTAGTACGATCGCCGGGATTTCGCCGTCGATTTCGTCAGCGCTTCGCCTTTCGCTCGTTTTCTAACGTACCAAGTTCTCTTGAGATTTTGAGAGAGTGGACTTAGAAAAAGTGATGAGAGGGTAGAGGGTATGGGGGGTTTATATAGGGTTAGGGTAGGGTTAGGGTTTTAATAAAAAAAAATATAAAATATAAAGAATCATTAAAAATTCATTAAACATAGGAGTAAAAGGGATTTATTAGGCAATTTAAAACCGATCCAGGTATAATAAGTGTGCAGGAGAGTTGACCAAGTCATAACACAACTTTTCTCTGTTGGTGACTAGGCCATCCGGCCAAGTCCGGCCGGCGGCGCCGGACCGAGTCAGCCGAGTTGCCGGCCAGCTGCGCCGAGTCGGGCCGAGTCAGGCTACCAGAGGCCGGGGAAACTTCGGGGGTACAATTTGGTATATTTACTTTTTGTTGTCCAGTACATATTTTGGGAGTTATGGCCTTTTGACCGTTGACTTCCAAAAGAAATTAAAACAAAATAAATACAAAAATAATGTGGGGCATGGGATTTGAACTCTGATGGCTTGGTTCAGCAGTGCAAGGTATTACCAATGAGCCACAAGCTCCTTCTTGTAATTATTGTGGGAAAATAACTACTTAAAGTGGTAACAGCAACACTAAATACCCCAAGTATTACTTTAATTTTAAAACAATTTTATGTACACTAAAAATGGAATTATTTAAAAACAAAATAATTACTTAAATATATATTGTGCTCAGGTTGAAGTACTCCTTTATGGATTTTTAAAAAAAAATTGTATAGAAAAGTGTATAGAAAAATTAGGGTTGTTACACTAATCATTGCATCAGCATTTTTTAATTTTAATTTTTCGGTCCTTGCCTACAGCATATCCTCCCTGTGCTACCGTATCTTTGGTTATCTTCTTAATGTGTTCCACTGTCTAATCATGATTCCCTCTTTTCAGGCCATGGCCCACCCTGGAGCAGTGCCGCATTTAGATGAGGACACACGATCGTGTGTTTCCTTAGACAGCATGCTGGTGAGTTCGGATGACGAGATCAACGGTCCACAGGTGATTTTCGGAAACAGCGATTCCGAGGGTGAGGGATTCGCAGCCCCAGAAGTCAACGTAATCAGCAACTCCGACGACGATGAGGAGGACCCCGAAGAGAACCCGATAGAGGAAGATCCCAAAGAAGATCCCGAGAAGGACCCAATAGAAGGAAATCCAGTGGAGGAAAATCCCATGGAGGAAGATCCAGCAGAAGAGGATCACGTAGAATCAGACCTCGATGAAGAAGCTCCCGCCGAGGAAGAAGAACCAGAAGAAGAAGACCCCATGGCAGAAGAACCTCCAGTGGCGATCCCTGCGAGGCGATGTGAGAATGGACGCCCCCATCTGAGCGCGCGAGCCTATCGTAACTTGCTGAACCTCCACAACCGCGACTGACGTGATTTAGCTTTCGTCTCCTTTGGCCAAATAAAATCTATGTATAGTTAGGGCCATCTTTTACTTATTGAGAATGCCTTGTTTAAAATTTTCAAGAATGAAATAAATTTGCTGAGTTCGCTAGTCTTTTGATCCTTTTGGTTCACCTGATGCTTGACTGTTTCCCCTATATATTTATTTTTCCTCCTGAGATCCATGACTGTCCACCCCTGCATCTTAGGCTGTCTTGACCCTCGCTGAGATTAAAAAGTACCGCACCCCGATCTTTTGAATGGGCCACACTTCATCCTTCGTATGTGCCTTGTTTGAGATCCTTCTGGAGGAGAAATTGATAGTGAAATTTTCGAGTTCGCTAACCTTTCGGATTTTTGATTCGCATGGTGTATCGACCGTTTTCCTTCCCATACATCTCTTCCCCTCCCGAGGTTCATTACTGTTCACCCTTACACACTGGGCTAACCCGACTCCGGTCTCTTTGACCTTCAGTTTAAAGTGTCGCACCCCGACCTTTTGAATGAGCCATACTCCATCGTAATCCCTACCCTGACTAGCCCTTTACATCCTTGTGCTATCTCCTAGTGACCTAACTATATTTAAGGACATCGTTATTCAGAAATTTAGTTTTCATTATTTTGTATTTATCGAAAAATGCGTGTTATTGACTACTTCCGTTTTATGCATTTTAAGTACACTACTATTCTTCCCATTTTTCGGTAGCGCAACCATATATTGCACATATTATTTTGCGCTATGTTTCTTATTTTCACCATGTGGTTTTCTAAGTTATGTTAAAATTGTTTGATTGATACGTTATTCTAAAATGTTTTAACTTATCGACAAATCCTGCACTATTTTATTATTGTTACTTTATTTTCCCGGGTATTGTGCTTATCGTTGCTATTATAAATGGCTATGTCTGATACTATTTTAGCTGCGCTATATATATATATATATATATATATATATATATATATATATATATATATATAGGATCTCGATTTTATCTAGCATGCCTCGAGTGTTATTGGTCGTCATTGCTATTTTATCCCCTTGTACCTACTTAGACATGCCCTTGAGTTACGTTAGTTTTTATATATATATAGACCTTCAAAATTTTTCTATCTGACCTTTTTGTAAACCACCATGTACTAGTGTTCGATATAGTAGCTTTTCGCTTATGATTTTCTAACTTATCGTTTATTTTAAATTTCGAGTACGAAATTTTTGTAAGGGTGGTATGATATAGCACCCAGTTCTTTTATACGTCAATAGCTATGTCTTTTAAGAGGGGTCACTTACATGTTTATCTAGTTATACTTATGAGTATTTTAAGTATTTAAAAATCCTAATTCTTTTATTCTTTTTCCCTTCTTAAATCCGATTACCTAAAACTATTTCTTTTACTCAAAACCTTCTTATTCTTCCCCTTTATTGTTCTCCCTTTTCTATACCCAGTCCCCTATAATATTTAGCACATCTTATTAAATAAGTCTCCAGATATTTTCCTGAATTTACTACAAATTTTCTGTATCTTTTCGGAATATAATCCAGGGCTGTCCTGATTTAAATATATATATTTTGTATATCTTTTATTAGGTTATTAAACTCCTAACCTTACTTTTCCCTTCCCTTTTACTTTTCTCCTTCTATTTAGCCGGCCCATCTCCCTATCCCCTTTCCTTTTTTATTTTTCCCCATTTATTCTCCAAATCTCAGCCCAAAAACCAAAACTATATATATATAGAGCCCAAACCAAAATTTTCATACACAATTTAAGTACACCCTAAAATCCCCAGCCCATGCTACTCCGGCCCACTCCCTTCTCTCATTACGAATTAAATTAAAGCCCCCAAGGCCCAAGCCCGCGCCCATTTTCCTTACCCAAACCCCTGCACCTACCCGACCCGTCACCAATCCTTTTCCCCACCCTACTAAATTTCCCGCTCCTTTTGCCTTCTTCCTCCGCGCGTCCCCACGTCGCTCCCCACGTCGTCGACGCGCCGCCTTCGTCGCGACCACGACCCACGTTCGCGCGCACGCCCGCGACCCCGTTTCCATCCCGCTCATCTCTTCTCGTCTCTCTAACTCTCGTTCCTACTCCTCTCTACCTCTCCCAACTCCCAGCCGCACTCCCCACACCCCCTGCCTCACCCCCGATGACGACGACAAACGACTATCACCTCGTCTCCAACTCCTCGCCTTCCTTCCCTTCTCCTCCTCTCTTCCTCCACCTAGCTCCCCACTTCTCCAGAAAACCCATCGACAGCCGAACCCCACCACCGAGCTCCGAACCCTGTGCGTCTCCTCGCCGCCGATAAGCTCCCCATTGTCTCGTCCTTCCTCCCTTACTCTTCTCTCCATAGCTCTAGCCCCACTCGCCACTTCCCACACCACCGACCACCTCCACTGCACACCCCTCGCCGAGCTCACTGCACCCGAGCTCGAGCCCTGCACCCTCCCGCCGGCGAGCCCCCACTGCACCTGAACCACCTCGTCGACACCCCTACGTCACCAGCATCATCACCATCACTACAAATTCGAGCCCCCATTACCTCTCTCTCTCTCTTTCAAACCCTCGCTGCGACCTCCAAACGCCCGCTGCTGCCCGCCGCCAGAGCGACCCCGCCGACCATCGTCGACCCCAGCACATCCCTGGAGATCCGCAGCACCACATTCCGCCTCCGGTGATCGCGAGACATCTCCGGGCAACTCCGACGACGAACCCGAAACGCGAGCCGAGGCCGCGAACCCTAACCGTGCCGTTCGTCGCGCGTTCGTGCCGTTGCCGCTGCCGTGCATCGTCAAAACGTCTCCAGGAAAGTACCCTACTTGCTACATGCTAGATTATTTCCGTTACAAATCAAACCGTATTAATTCCCTATTTGCGATCCATGAAAACTTAAATAACATAAGTGTTCGATGCAAGATCCAAATGAAAACCTTCATTTAATTTGACGGAACTCGATTGCATATTCTGGCCCGTGTGGCAATGAGCATTGTGTAGAAATTTTACTAGAAAATACAATTGTTAATGGTTTAAACGAACCCCCCAAATACACCCGTAAAAACTGGGAAATTCCCGCACTTGAAACTTGTTTAAATCACAATTAATTTTGTACATATTGAAATGATGCGTTCGAGGGCTCAAATCGAAGAAGACTCGACGAACTATAACCCTTTACAATTTCTTAATTGTTTCTGTACTGATATTATGACGAGAATTGGTTCGGAGAGCGGCTCTGGACTGCAGTCCAGAGCAGCTCTGGTTGTTGTTTCCTGTCTCGTAATGCCTACCTCTTCGCTGCCAGAACTTGTATGTTGCGTAACCCTACACTTTATTGAAGATGAATCTGTTAGATAAATAACTCAAGTGACTTCACCCCTTTATATCGTCGTTTACTATTTAAACTGCAATTTAAAAGATCAGGACGTATAGCAGTCCTAAACAGAACCAGAACTGATACTCTAGTGTTAAACAGTGCATAACTTCTGACGTAGAGACGTGATTGAGAATCCTTCTAGTGCGTTAGAAACCTTATTGAAAACCCTAAATTTCATTCAACTGTAGCATCGCTAAATTATGATCCCAATTGGGATTAAAATGCGTTACGAAACGGACTTCTGATACTGAAACCGAATTTCCAGCAGTGAACGCTTAAAATGAATTGGTCATATCTAGTGATCCTGAAACCCGTTTAATGTGAAACCAATTTTGATGATTAGATAATCAAATATACTACTTATCCCCTGTTCATTGTTTCGCTAAATTGTGCATGTATGATTTATGAAGAATTATGCAAGTGGTAGGATATCGTTTGATGACATCTTAATCATGCCTGAATTATCGTATTCTCATCACATTATATATATGTCGTTGCATTGGTAACCTAGTGATCATGTGCATTACCCAGTGTTAGGTATCAGTGGTAATTGTGGCAAGTACGTTAGTGTTTGAGCATGAATGGATAAGTAAAAGTGACACGTATTTGTACACAGTCAGTGAACCCTATTGATGTATTGCATTGTCGACGTCTATGGGACGTATATAAGTGTGACTATAATTGGTATGAGACAATTATGGAAGCACTTGTATGGGTGTCACAGGTAAGGCACCAAACACAGTCCATCTATCTTGGGTATTAGTCGGTACATGCTTGATGGAGACCCTGTCTTCAGTTCTCGTGTAGACTCGTCATGGACCGATTGGTATTTGAGTTTATGGTTGGCGTTTGATGTAGACCACGAGGTGTGGGGTAGTTTGAGTGTGAGTTCAACAGAATCTCGGGAGTCCCATGCCGGCACAAATGGAGATATATGGAGATATATATAGGGATATCACTAATTCTTACCGTGCGTTTTTCGGGCCCGTGGTCCCTTGCCCTTAGGTGGGAGATACTCACGAGTGGTTGACTCTCACACTTGGACTGACGACAGGCTTAGTGACCTGTACAGTGAGACTTAGAGACTGATAGGATTAGTGACACTGACATGCATCGTTTACGGATTTAACATACCTGCTATACTGTTTACCGCGTTACTGTTTACCTGTTCTTTTAGCTACTTGCATTGGCTACTTCATTTTCACGTCTTTACCCTTTTGATTACTGTTGCGTATTCTTTATTATTGTACGAGTTACCATTTGTAGCTATATATACATTACTATCGTGTCGCTCTGACGACCTGGGTATGCATGCTCAGAGTGAGAGGTGGAGCTAGCTTGGACCAGGACCAGACGTACCTCGAGGACATCGCGGACATCTTGATTAGCGGCCCAGAGCTATACTTTATTGATCTCCATCTGCTTAGTTCTTTTGATTTAGTTACTGTATTTCTCATTGCCTGTGCATTATTTACTGATTATCATGTAAGGCTAGAATCCGAAGTGTGACTACGGCAGGATATCCCTTTGACCGTAGGAGCATGGCTGGCCTTGTCAACCCCTCGTATTCCGTATTTTGGGAAGCGGGGCGTGACAGCAGTGGTCAAAATTGAGAGAGCATTTCCATCTCTTAAATGTACTTAATTAATAATTCTATGATTTTTTTTTGAAAGAATTGGGATGCAAGTAGGCAACAGAATAATCAGCAAAAGTTTTTATTTTATAAACTAAATTTTTTATTTATTCATCAAAATTGACATTTGAATATATGGAAGTCATATTCATCCAAATTAATCTCTTTGAAATCACTTGTCAGCTGCTCCTCAAATATCAAAACAACATTTGCTGAATAATCTGCACCCTTATTATATAGCTTCCCTTAAAATGTGAGATACAAACCTCCAATGGATCAACATATGACAAAATACCGGCAACTATAGGCTTAAGGGCAAATTACCTCATCTATAAGAACATCTGCCGATAATTAAAGAATCTAGCTAGCTAGCTCAATTTCCAATTTCCGAGTCTCAACCCCTTCGCATATGTCTTAAAGCGTATAATAATGGTTTCATCTCAGCTAAATTGTTCGGTTCATCCTACAATCTTTCTGCAAAATACAGGTATGAATCTTAAACTTTGAGAATAAAAAAGTTCTCCCTTTTAAAGCTCCATCGATAATCAAGCATAATAATGCAACTAGCAAAAGACCATCAACATTTAGAATGTGTTGGTAAAGAATATGGCTAATATATATAATATTATAAACAATTATCCAAGATTCCGTTGGAAAATATTGTTAAAAATAATTGTTTAAAACATTTTATCTCAAAACATAAATAAAGAATTTTGTGTGTGTGGGTGTTTTTTTTTTACTGTTATCCTAATTTCCTTCAAAGGATGACTTTATATAGCCTTCCAAACGGTTGAAACCGAACGGGCATTACCGTTCGTGGAAACCGTTCGTGGAAACCGTTCGGCAACGGTGGAAACCATTGGTGAAAAATCGTTTTGCAACGGTTGAAACCGCCGGTGAAAAAAATGTTCGCAACGGTTGACACCGTTAATGAAAACCGTGCACAACTGTTCATGGGCATTACCAACGGTTGAAATCGTCGGTAAAAAACGTTAGAAAATATATTTAATAAATAAAATATTTAAGAAAAATGTAGTTTGGACTTTTGTCCTTTTATGCACTTGCTCCAACAATTCCCTCATGAAGTTCAAATTTCGATACAAACCATAATGACTATGACTACTATGAGATAAATATTTAACAATATTGCATATCGGTATAAGTATCATAAAAACTTGAACTTACACTTTGTGTAGAAAACTCCAGATCGCAAGAATATAGTAGTCATTAAATGATCTTACAAAACTATATCTTGTTGATGGTTCCTTTATCAAAAACACATACAATATGAAACAGAAATTTGGGTATTCAAAACGGGTTACGTATTATGGTCATACGTGGTACCTTGATTCTTATAAGAGTTATAAGGGTTTCACCCACTTACCTTAAACCACGACCTCATGGCAATCTCACTTAGGTGATGCCTCAAGAGAACTTATTGTTAGAGTACCTTACAAATAATTTTTCTTTTGACATCATTAAGAGTTAAATTCTCAATCTTAATTAACAACTAGAGAGCGACAATATCATAAGAATAGGATAGCAGATAAATCCTTAAACAAAGTTGTAACACCCTAGAACGATTGTACGGTTTTTGGTTTAATAAATTAACTTGATTGATTTGTTGGTTATAGTGAGTTTTGGTTTTAGGACGTATTGAGCCGGCACAAGGTAGGGTTGAGCCGTCTCATACACCCAGAGACTAATTTATTGTTTGGATGGACTTGTGAGCCGGTTCATGCACCATTGAGCCGTCTCAAACCTAACATGCGACCTAATATTTTTCCTGACATGATTTTTGATTGGTTTTGATTGCCAAGGGTTTGTTTTTGGTTATTAGTGTGATATAGTAAATTGATTGGGTTTAAAACGGTTCGATAAATAAACATATAGTGGGTTAGCATATTGAACATAATTTTACCTTATCTCTTTAATCCCTATTCCTACTTGGTTTAGGATACCCGACCCATTGATACCATATAAATCCCCATAAACTTCATGCAAACCCTAATCTAAAACGATTCCTCCCAAACTCTAGCCTCCATCTCTCTTTCCCAAACCAAAAACCCTAACCCTAGATCAAGTCATGCACATCATCTTTGTCACCGAGCATCTCCATCTTGTGGTCGATCCCACTGCCATCATCAACATTGTCCAAGTCAAGGATCTTGCACGGATTCAAGATCGTTTCGCCTTCTTCTACGTGGTTATTGCGAGATTGAAATTGAGACAAGTATTTGATGCTTTCTACATGCTAAAGAAAGATTTGGATCTTGCTTAATATCATATTAATTAGACTTATAAATCTTAATACTTGTGCATGTTAATACCATCCAAAACATAATCTTTCTTATTTCTTGTAATGGTTTATTATATGTTGTTTGACCATATCTAGATCTTGCTGTATGTTAATATGATATCGTGCTATCGTATACAAATTGATTGAAACTCAAAGTTCTAAACTTAATTAAAGATTTGTCATGATCTGAATCATGATGCATCGACAAATCTAATTTAAACACAATAGGTATTGTTAAACTCTAAAAGATATCACTTTTATGACGATCTTGATAGATTTAGAAAACCTGGAAAATTAGATGTTATAGTGGTTTTATATTACATGCATCAGTTTCACTTTGAAACCCTAATAGAAAACCTAATCGTCTCAGAAAAGAGTCGACGAGCCGACTCAACATTACCTGAACCGTCTTATACAAACAGAGAACTAAAATATCATTCCAGACGACTTCTGAGCCGTCTCAATCTGATTTGAGCCGTCTCAACTTGCCATAAACTGATCTTAACACCTTACCTTGTAAAATTCATTATAAATTACAAAAAAATCGTTAGCACGTGTTATTTAGTTTGTTACGAAGCTAACTCAGAATACTTTAACTCTGTAAAAAGTTTCCTTGTGAAATAAATTGTTTAAATAACATAAATTATGAAGGAAAGCACCTCTGGACTGCTGTCCAAGTGAATTTCCAATACCAAACTTTCAAATTCGAACATTCATAATTTTCTGTAAGAATAATCTGAGATGTCCTAATTTATAATAATGAAAACCTTATTGAACTAGTTTCGTTTAATGTATGAAACATCATTTTTGGAGGACAGTTACTATTTCTAAGGTATTTTACAAATCAGAGTGACTCTGAATTTCATGAACTGAACTTTCTTGTGCATGGTGAATAGACACTGCGCATTTGTTATTGATGTCACGCCCCGCTTCCCAAAATACGAAATACGAGAGGTGACAAGGCCAGCCATGCTCCTACGGTCAAGGAAATATCCTGTCGTAGTCACACTTCGGCTTTTAGCATTACGTGGTAATCAGTAATCAATGCACAGGTAATGAGAAATGCAGTCCCTAAATACTACCAAAATAGATACAAAACTAATCAGATGGAAATCAAGGAAAAGACAGCTCTGACATGGCTGATCTAGATGTCCGCGATATCCTCGAGGTACGACCGATCCTGATTCGAGCTAAGTCCACTTCTCACTCTGAGCATGCACACTCAGGTCGTCAGGGCGACACATATAACAATATATATATATATATATATATATATATATATATAATGGGTATGCAATATTATTGAACATGAGAAGTACAACAAAATGCAGAACATGAGTATAATAAACATCAACTGAATATGAATAGTGCAATATAGGTATCATATCAGTATACTACAATGCGTATGTCACTACTTATCGGTCACTAAGTCAATGAAATCAATTGGTGGAAATGATGCTCGTGTTTAACAAGGGTCTCGTGCATGCCCGAGACAACGGTCCGCAGTGCCCGGGACATAACCCTGCCAGCCGTGCCGCTAGGCCTACGATCTAAAGTATGTGTGTGTGTGTGTGTGTGTGTCACTGATAGCGAATGATCATCCTCTAAATCACTGTACCTCGCTAAATACGAGTTCAATTCCACCTTGATTTTCCCATTTCCCACGTTATAGTATGCATTCATGTATTAGATAGATTGTGGACAAATACGTATCGCTGTCACTTTCAATCACTTTTCCACTTATCAATATCACTGTCGTATTTGCCACAATCCAATCACTAACATTAATATATCGACAATGCAAATCAGATGCTAGGTTTCAACGTGAATGATCACTATTCGAATGAGGGTATGACCGTTACATGATATGATGAGAATGCAATTAATTACGATACGAATAAAAATATAGCAGCCAGTGTCCTACCACCTGGAAAATTTACTATAAATCACACGCGTAGAATTTAGCAAAACAATGAAAAAGGGGTAATCAGTATGCTTAATTATCTATCCATAAAAATTGGTTTCGCGTCAATCGGGTTTCAGGATCGATAGTTATGGTCATTTTCTTTTAAGTGTTCACTGCTGGAAATCCAGTTTCTGAACTGGAAGTTCGTTTCGTAACACGCTTTACTCCCAATTGGGGACATAATTAGGCGATGCTACAGATTAATAATATTTAGGTTCTACAGTTGGGGTTTCCAACGCATCATACAGATTGATAATATTCTCTTTGTGCTGGGAGTTATGTAATGTTTAATACTGCTCGGGACAGCAATACATACTGATGGTTTAAAATGTGATTAGATTAGCAAATGATGATAAAAATGAATGAAATCACTACCATTGGAAAGATAAAAAAATTGTATACGCAGGGGTAATTGTCCCCGCACACTATCACAATTATACATTAAGGTTTCAGGGGTACAAATGCAAGTCAAGGGGTAAGTTTCTGCACTGGACTGCGATCCAAGGTCAGGTAAATTCTTTTTTTCGACGTTCATAGGATACATATAATAGTAAATATACATGTCGTGTTAAAGTTTATGCAGTACCCTTCTCAACGAACCCAAGAACGCTGCGATTGGATTTTTTTGGAATTAATTATGAATTTAACAGTGTCGGGTGTTCGGTAAAACGTAAGTTTCGGTATAGACCTTAAGGCACCACTTTATGCGTGAAAACGACTTCAATTTGCCACCGAATTTCAACAGAGTGTTTGTTAATAACATCAGGGTCTAAATATCATGATTTCCTCTATATTTGATTTAGTTATCGCTTATAGTTCACATCAAACACTTAGGGTAGCATTCGGCGAATGATCGAAACACTAGTTTTCTTTAACCGATTGAATTTAAATATCATATATATAGCATCTATGTAATACTGATGCAATAATAAAACGCACTATTGCTCACTATGCAATTCAACAGTGGTTACGATCTAAATATAGTTATATGTATGCATCAAGTTATTATGAAATTGCTTCTACTCATGTTTAAAATAGTATGATAAGCAAGTGAGGGATTTCACTTTCCTTCGGTCGCTTGATATAGAAGCGACACCGCTTGCGGACTTTGTCTCGACACACGAGACGATGCGATGCTAGACACGGGCGTGACGCGGGCGCGATGCACGGTGACTCGGTACTGGATGCAGTGGCGATGCGGGCGTGATACGGTACTGGGAATGGTCCTAGCTCGGTGCGTGACACGGAGCGACACGGTACCGAGCATGGTCTGGACTCGGGGCGTGGTGTGGGAGCGGCACGGTGCATGAACTGGATCAAGCACGGTGCGGCACGGGGCTGGCACGACGTGGTACGGGGACAGACACGGTGCGAGGCTCGAGCGTGATACACACTGCGACGGACATGTGCGGTGTTGCGACGGCGACTACATTGACGACCATGATGGTCATAGAGACCGAAGCCATGGCTTGGACAGCAACTCCGGCGACTGGAACATCGGAGATCGCAACAAACGCATGTGTTCGACGAAATGTCGGGCATTGATTTTGGTTTAGAACTTAGGATCGGCTGGGCTACGACGTGGCACTGTTGGGCACAGGCCAGAGGCGAGTCAAAGGAGGTCCAGCAACGGTCGGGGGAGCTCCAACGATGAGAGGCTCGGTTGGAGGGATTACGGTGGAGGTTGGGCAGGGGGCTGGAGCTCGGGTCGTGGAGGCAAGGTCGAGGTGGGGATGGGTTTTAAGGAGGCTCAAGGCTCAGAGATGGAGGCCGTGCTGGCGGCGACGTTGATGGCTCTGGTGACATTGAGGGAAGGTTGATACAATATGTAAGGGAAAGGGGAGGGATCGATTAAAGACGAGAGCGAGGGGAGCTCAGCGAAGAGTTCGGAGGTCGTCATGGCACGGTGGGCTCCGGTGAGGAGGCTTGGTGCTCGCGATGTTCAGGTGGACGGAGCAGGCGGAAGCGATGGTTGCTGAGGCTCGAGGAGGTTGGGGATTGTGCAGTTTGTGGTCGACAGTGAGGTGGAGGCAGGAGAAGGTGATGGTGGGTTCTCATAGAGGTGAGTGTGGTCACGAGGTGAGATAAAAGGGATGAGGAGGTCGCAGGGTTGCAGTGAAGGGGATTGCGCCGGCGAGGTGGGGTTGTGGTGAGGGTGGAAGTAGGTGCTTGGGTGCTGGTTGGTGGAGGCGACGAGGTCACAGGGGTGCGGTGATGACGGTGAAGATGGTCAGGGAGGAGAGCGACGAGGGGAGGTGCGTTAAGGTCAAAGAGATGAGGTAGAGGGGAGCTCGGGGCAGGCGAGGGTTGAAGGGAGGGAAACGTGCGGGGGAGAAGGAGGATAAGAAGAAGAAGAAGTAAGGCTAAGGAGTTGGGGGAGCTCGTCGTGGGTGATGGGCACGATTGTCGCGGAGCGGGCGCGAGGACGTGGAGACGAGGATGAGGTCGTGGCGACGTTGGAGAGGCACGGGTCTCATAGGGGTGAGTGCGAGAGTGGGGGAAAGTCGTTGGGGTTGAGGAGATAACAGAACGAGAGGAGAGAGGAGGGCTCGGTCTTGGAGTGTTTGGGTGAAGGAGTTGGCAAGAGAGAGGAACTAGTCGTGGGGGTGGGCACGGGTCTCGCGGGGGTGCATGAGGAAGGCGGGAAAGGAGGACGGGAAGAAGAAGAGGGAGATGGGGAAGTCGAGTCGGGTTAAATCGGGTCGGGCATGGGTTAAAGGAAATAGGGAAGTGGGATGTGGGCTGGGCTTGGGCTGGGGTTTGGGTTAGGAAAATTTTAGAAAATAATAAAAGGGTTAGGGTTTAATTAGGGTAAGGTTTAGAAATTAGGTTAGGAAAATAAAGAAAATTATAGAAAATTATGTAGGAAATTTTGGGGGGAAATATAGGGAAATTATTTATTAGAATATGGTTATGGTATAAACAGAACTGGGTATTACAATTGACCTGATTGAATATGCTATTCTTGTTAATGATATTACCTTGATCATGTATATGATATGCCTTTGATACTCCTGACATGCTAGTTACCGATTATACACATGTATCCATGATCGATGACATGTATCCTTGCTATCTTGTCTTGTTTTTATTATCATGTTGACCATGCTTGAAATGTACTATTTACCTAAATGCCAATGATTACATGATATCTCTTGACTTGCCTTGTTGTCTTGATAGACGTGACTTGTACATGCTTGTTCCCGTGTTGGAATTAGGTAAATATTATCTTGATACTTGACATAAAACCTGAAAACCTGGGGGAAAGGGAAAATAAAAAATGGAACCGAATTGTAACTCGAGAGATTAATATTTTCTAGAGACTGATCAGTCGATACAAGCTTCGGGCTCCAAGATGATGAGATGACATCATTTATGGATCCATTACCTTGTTTTACTGTCTAGCGGCACGTCTCGGATTCAGCCCCGAAAATCTTGACCGTAGTCCCGGGTACGAACGGGATAATATTGAGTTACGAGGAGAATTGCATTGATTGGTTTCAAATACCTAAAAGATAGATAACCTAGAGACATGACACCTAGAATTTACATGACATGATTGCTTTGTTATACTTGCTTCTTATATAACTGAAATAACTACTAAATTAGTTTTTGTACAATGAAATGATACATCTCGTTTCGGTTATATCCTTAATATGTTATCTAAGACGCTCTGACGTCTGGATTTTGCATGGCCCAGATTTCTTGGCTGTAGAACAAATGGATAAGGACTATTTCGAGAAGCTTGCTGAGCAGTGAGGTGTCTTATTTAGTTATTCTATGGTTTAAACTTGTTTCTCGTACCGAAACATTTCTTGGATTTTATTTGTGTGCCCATAAGAGACAACCAGCCATTGTTCTTATTTTTTCTAAGATCTTGAGACTTGATCATTATTATTACTTCCGCTATTGACTCTTGATTATTGGTTATCGTTATTGTTTATTATGGCATAAGTGGACATGAAATGGTCAGTTATATTATATTGTGGTTGATTACTGAATGGCATGCTTAATGTGACTATGGAAGGATAATTTCTTACCCTAGATAGCATAGTTGGTTTTGTTACATTTCCGTATTTCTGTATATTGGAAAGCGGGGTGTGACAAAAATGCTCCCACGTTCACATTCAACAGTTATGTTCTTCCCGTTACAAAACCTTTTAAGGTGGGATATCCACTGTTGGTGAATTCAATATGGCTCTAAGTCTCATTTCTCTCGATGCGTTAAGAATCTTGGTTTTCACAAGACCCTTTATAAAGTAATTAGCTAAGTTTAGTTAGTTAGTGATCAGTTATATTTATTGCACATTTTTACGGCCATTTTCCCCATTATTATTAATTACTAAATAGTACTATTTGTAATTCAAGAACATATGTGGGTTTTGTGAAAAAATATTTTGTCATATGTTTCTTAAATTATAATTAATATAATTGGGAAATAAAGGTGCATATCATATCATAATAAATATCCATGAGTTCTTAACCATTAAGTAATTTATATGTGAATGAATTGTTGGAATACTTTCTCAAATAAAATAAATGCTACTAATAATTTGATTTGAGATATTGTGAAGATATTTAAGTAACAAATCAGTTCAAGGCTACAAATATGAGTAAGAGATTCAAATCAAATCAAGTTAGCAAATCAAATCTGCCAAATTTAGGAGCAAATTGAAGATTCTCGCAAATACAAAAATAAAACAATATTTTCAGGATTTTATCGTCGAAAAGATCACCTAAAATCGAGAGAAGAAAGAGGAAAAAATTTGGAGACGCGATCTCACCAAACGGCGGTGGTTCAGCGGCCTTATTAAGCAATAGGTGGAGGTTCCGTGGTCAAATCGTGGTCGTTTGATAAACTTTTTCATGGACTTGATCGTCTTTTCACATACGTCGAGATGTCATCTACGGTTTCAAGTTCCAGAGCTTATATAAAGGACCCAGCAGTAATGAAGAAAGATTATGTAGGGTTTTTAGTTATTTTTAGCACTTTTCTTTTAGCTAATTAAATCCTGTAATACAAATTTTTATTAATAAAAAGCAGAGTAATTTTTATTTCTTATCTCTTTACTTTTCCACAATTAATTTTTACGCATCTAATTTTATTAGTTAAATTGAATTGTTTTTTTTTGGATTTCATCTTCTTCCTCCTTGATTTTGAAGCGATGATGCTAACAAAAGAAACTCCTTACCTTTTGTAAGGCATCTTAAAAGCTAGCTTTATAACATATTTTTCAACTCTTTTTTCTTTTCTTTTTTGATGGGTGAGTAATTTCCTCGCTCGTTAGGGTTTAGAAAAGGGAAATTTGAAAGTTGGAAAAATCTCTTAAACTTTTCCTTAATCTAACATATGAATTTAAAACTTTTTCAAATATAAACTATATCCCTCTCCTTTTGGACGCTCTATCCTCCCATGATAGTTGCGACCCAATTTTCAAGACAAGTTGTGGGAATTTTGCTAGAGGCATGAGATAATAGTAATTAATGGAAGAAAAATGATCAATGAAGGGAATCCCCAGTACCCCTTTAAATCCTAATCCCCATTGTTTGCCATTATCCTCACATAAATTCAACAAGTGGGTAAAGGTAAAATATTTTTAATACATCTCTTAAACAACCTAAATCCAAAAACTGTCACGCCCCACCCCCGAATACAGAGAGTATTGTCCGCTTTGGCCGAAACCGCACAGTTTTTCCCTTTAGAGCGAACCGGACCCGACCAGGGGCCACTTCCCAGGAGGTCACCCATCCCAAGACTTCCCTGGCCAGAGCACGCTTAACTACGGAGTTCTCAAGCTCCTGTAGTTCCGGTTCACTTAAAAGGCGACTCTGTATTGAAAAGTGGTATCATTCCATTTATAGTACAGATCTGCCCCCTTTCGGAATATATTCCGAAGAGTCCCCATTGTTCTACAGTGGGTCCCACGGACTCAAGAGGTGGCCCCCCACCCACTTAACACGACACTTGGCGTGGCACTTTGTTCCGTGTGGCACTTTGCTCCGTGAGCAAGAACCGGGTCCCGACATTCTCCCCACCTTTGAACAATGGTTCGTCCTCGAGCCACAGACCTACTATTGAGGGACCAGCTCTGATACCATTCTGTCATGCCCCACCCCTAATACAGGGAGTATTGAATGTCGGGACCTGGTTCTTGCTCACGGAGCAAAGTGCCATACGGAACAAAGTGCCACGCCAAGTGTCGTGTTACGTGGGCGGGGGCCACCTCTTGAGTCCGTGGGACCCATTATAGAACAATGGGGACTCTTCGGAATACATTCCGAAAGGGGGCAGATCTGTACTATAAATGGAATGATACCACTCTTCAGTACAGAGGTGCCTTTTAAGTGAACCGGAACTACAGGAGCTTGAGAACTCCGTAGTTAAGCGTGCTCGGGCCAGGGAAGTCTTGGGGATGGGCGACCTCTTGGGAAGTGGCCCCTGGTCGGGTCCGGTTCGCTCTAAAGGGAAAAACTGTGCGGTTTCGGCCAAAGCAGACAATACTCTTTATATTTGGGGGTGGGGCGTGACAGAATGGTATCAGAGCTGGTCCCTCAATAGTAGGTCTGTGGTTCGAGGACGAACCGTTGTTCAAAGGTGGGGAGAATGTCGGGACCCGGTTCTTGCTCACGCAGCAAAGTGCCACACGGAACAAAATGCCACGCCAAGTGTCGTGTTAAGTGGGCGGGGGCCACCTCTTGAATCCGTGGGGGACACCTCTTGAGTCCGTGGGACCCACTGTAGAACAATGGGGACTCTTCGGAATACATTCCGAAAGGGGGCAGATCTGTACTGTAAATGGAATGATACCACTCTTAATACAGAGACGCCTTTTAAGTGAACTGGCACTACAGGAGCTTGAGAACTCCGTAGTTAAGCGTGCTCGAGCCAGGGAAGTTCTGGGATGGGTGACCTCCTGGGAAGTGGCCCTTGGTCGGGTCCGGTTCGCTCCGAAGGACAAAACCGTGCGGCTTCGGTCAGAGCGGACAATACTCTCTGTATTGGGGGTGGGGCATGACAAAAACCCTAATGAGTTCTTCGAACATTAATATTTTCAAATCTCTTTTAGAATGAAAACAACAAAACAAACCATTTTCTATTAACTCGTCTAAAACAAGATTAATAATTTACCATTTCCCTGTGGGCGACCCGTACTCACTATCGGCTAGCTATTTGCGACACTGTTATTGATTGCGGTATTTAAGACACATAAAAACTCAGTTTTTCAACACAACCAAATGGCGCCGTTGCCGGGAAAACGGTAACTTTATTCTTCTTGTTATTCGGGTTGATCTAGTATAAACATAAAAAATAAAAAAATAAAAAATAAAAAAATGATAAACCACATCTCAATATGATTTATGATATTTTTTCAAGTTGTGCAAGGAATCTGGAGCATCTGGGTGAGCTTACGGTGAATATAAGTGCTTGAACCAGGAGAGCAGAGGAGTAGGAGTTCAGTACCAAAGAATTGGGAAGTTTGGCCCAAAGAAAGCAGTGGAGCCGCGGCTAAAGCGTACACTAGGCGGTGGAAATGAAGTCGTTTTGCGGTATCTCATCTCTAAATTTTTCTGGTGACTTCTTTTTTTCATTTCACCCCATCTGAAGCTCCAATAAACTGTTCTACTTACAGGATTTTTTGCAAACCACGCTAAAAAAATATTGTTTTGCGTGTTTTAGATTTTTGTGTGTTATTACTTTGCATGATTTAAACTAATATTAAGGGGCAAGAAACCCAAATTCATATTAGGTGGGGAGTTCATTACCTTTCCTGAGCCCCAAAAACCACAAAACGAGCATACGCATCACCTTACATTAATAAAAAGTATCAAGACCAAGCCTCTAAGGACAATCGCGCTCAATCAGGATAGAGGAGGGGCATGGGTAATCTATTACTTATCCGCATCTTTCTTGTAGTATCTAAGGAAAGTGTGCGTAAGGCAAGTGGTTTATTTAATTAGGCCCGCTATTACGGTGATTCGTATAACAGATACCTTCCACTTACCTGGCACTTACCTGGCCGCGACAAAGATAAGGAGATGATAGAGAATTTATCCTACGTCTTGTCCTTTGGAAGTCTAGGAGCGGTCTAGTGATTTGACCGAAGTGACCCTGGCTCTAGGGACTGTTTGTGCATTTTGTGATTAGTTGAGTCAAGTCTTGCATCCATCATTCTTGTTAAAGTAAAACATTCTTAAAATCGTTCTCACCACTTTCTCACATGCTACTACGTGCACTAAACCCGCATAGTGTATGTTCGGTTGGAAACGGGATTCTAGCGCTCGTTTAGTCCGCATTTTCACTATCGACTCTGAAATTGATACTTCTTCACCTTCTTTTTCTCCTTCACCTACCACGTCTCCCGAGATGGATGGACCTCCACCGGGTTTTAACAACACCATGATGCCACCACCTCTAGGTGCACAAATTCAAATGCCACCACGCATCACTCTCCAAGATCGATGCTACCCCATACGCGGACCCCTTCCTACGTGTCTGTCCTTCCACCAACCAATTGGAATAACTTCGAAATTAAACCCCACTTCATCAACTTGTTGCCCAAATTCTACGGGCTTGAATCTGAGAACGCCTATGTTTTTATAATCAAATTTCAAAACATATGTGCAATGATGAGCACCACCCAACTTTCGGGGGATGCTATGTGATTATGTATTCTCCCTTTTACCTTGGGCGATCTCAAGGAGAAGTGGGTTTATAGCACCTCTTCACATTCTATCACCAGTTGGATGAATTTGTTAAGGCATTCCTTAAAACTTTTTATCCTAATCATAAGACTGCTCGCATTAGGAGAGAGATTAACCGGTTTGCCCAATTTCCCAACAAACCCTTTTGGAAATGCTTTGAAAGGTTCAAAAATATCCTTGTCCAATGCCCTCATTACGGATTTGAGAAATGGTAACTTTGCCAAATTATGTATGAGGATATTAATCCAGCGACAAAGCAAAAGCTAGAAACCATTTGTCAATGCCATTTCATGTCAAAATCCGATGAGGAGGCGTGGCAATTTCTTGAAGATCTCACCGAACAAACACTATAGTAGGAGAGCACAAGACCGACAACATCATCTTCATCTTCATCTATGGCAGGTATCCATCAGCTTGACGCTTCCATTGCAATGAAAACCGAAATGGCTGCGATGCAAAAGAAACTCGAAGTTATTGAGAGCAAATTCTCTTTAGCCTCCCTAAACCAAGTTTCTTTCTCCAAAACCATGTGTGGTTGCTATTTTAACTCGTCACATTTAACTGAAGAAGGTCTTTTGTAATGACTCTAAAATCTTGTACGGAATTGTTTTGTTAATATACAAGAAATGAGTTTTACAGCCTGAGTTTGAGTTATAAGTCACTTTTGTGAAATAACAGCAAGAAGTCACTTGTAGCTCACTGGTAAAGCCTTTGCACTGCTATGACGTAGCCCCTGTGTTCGATTCCCATCAGACACAATTATTTTTTCTGTATTTTTTTTAACTTTTTGGAAGCCCAAAAGATTTCACGTGCAATACACGGGGAAATAAAAAGTTCAGAAAAATCAAACATGTGGAAAATGGAGTAAACAGGGATTTAATCAGCTGGCACGAATCTCGAGGCCAGATGCCACCAATCGACCGGCGGAAATGAAGATTTGGCCGGCGCCGATGGTCGGATGAAGGCCAATGAAGCCCGTACTTTGCACACACACACCTCTTCACCCACCCCTAACTCCCCTGAACTGTTTGATTTCCCTGTAATCAAACAGAGACCTTTCAATTCACAATTTATCACAATTTTAGTACTTTTAATCCACACTTTTAATTCCCAAAGCGTAATTCTCCACTATAAATACCACCCCTATCTAGGTTCAGCATCATTTTAAAAATTCCAGCCAAAACTCTCTAAAAAGTTCCTAGTGCAAGTGAAGTAAAATGGAGTTTGCGAGTAAGTTGGTTCTGACGAAGATCGAAGCCTATTCCGGAGCTCCCGTGATGCCACGAAACTCATCCCCTCTTCTTCAACCCCTCCTTGAAATTTCTAAACAGCAAGTCTCTCCCAATCTCTCTTTCTTTTCATTGAAATTCCATTTTTAAACTTATATTGGTAAGTGGAGTTAGTACCGAAATCCTTTTTCTAAACCCTAGAAACTCGTTCTCCTTTATTCTTTGATCAACCAAGTTTTTACACAATACTTTTGACCTTAAATATAAATGTTTAGAATCAATTTTATCCAAGAATCTCATGTAAAACAACCATATTTGAAGTTTTACATTAAAATACCTTGAACTTTGTTATCACATCTTTTCGACAAAATTGCTTAACAATATCTTAGGAAAACTTCATAGGATAACGACCTACCCCACACGCATACTTGGATCTATAGCACGATACCTCTTTTGTATTAATATTTGTTACGAAGAAAACTTTACAATAAAATACGACCTACTTTAAAACCGAATTTCTTTTAAAACAGTATTTCATATCCTTTGCAATTAGGCATCTACAACACTCTTTAGGGGACCCGCTAATGGATGGTGCGGATTATCACACATTTTTGAGTTAGTAGAATGAGATGCAGACCTCCTCACGGAGGATTCGATCTCGAAAGATTTTAAATACGGTTTTTAAGAAATACGAATTTTCTAAATAAAATAAAATTATTTTTAAAATTAAAATTACATAAAATTATAAATCCATATTTTAAAAATATAATAAATCTATATTTTTTAGAAAATGAAAAGAACAACAAATGTCAATAAAATACCATCAAGATACTAAAAGGGCAAGTTTTTCAATAAAATACCATAAACTTTCCAACCTAAGTAATTATCACTAAAATATACCAAATACTTAAAATCCATGCTCATGAAAACCCTAACTAATACTAATCACCCTCGAGGCCTACTTTTTAACTATATTAAAAAATAGTTTTCATAAAACCCTCTCGAGATATATAAAACAATATTTAAGGACTTTAGTAAATATAGGTTTAAGCGGGATCAATTCTCTTGAGCCACAAGGAGCCGGAGAAAGCGAGTGCTTGCCTATTTAAGATAAACAATTTAATGGAGTTATCAATGGTAATTATCTTGGAAAAAGACACAAATCCTGCCATCCATGTGCAGCAGTTACCGATGACTTCCGAACCTAATTCAAGAATTAAATCTGTTTACAAGTGTCTGACTTAGTCTGAGTCCAATTCAAACCTGAATCCAAAATCAAACATGAATATTTGAAATCAAATATCAATATCAAACATGTATACTTGACTTGACTTGATCGAATCATGGTTATAACTTGACATGACTATTTGAATACATGATTACATCCTGAACATGAATACCTCAACATTTTATATCCATAGTTTCAGCAAGACTTGTAAATATAATCTATACAAAACATTACGTGGGGATAAAAGGGTAGATTGGTACGAAACGTATATCGTGGCACGAGAGGTCACTTAAAAGACACCTACATGAATTCACGTGCCGTTGTCCTGGGGTTACGATGGGGCCTTGTACTACATGTTACCATAGTCCACGGGGTAAGATGAACTTCTCTCATATACATGAATACCTTCTTTATCAAGCTACAAACAACCACATTATAATAACTATAATAGATCAGCAATCAATCATATACAACTTACCTTTTCATTTCATATTACTCCTTATAATCTCTTTCTTCTTTTGGGACTTACCAAGCGTTAGTTCACTGACGACATTCCCTTCTATTTCTTTCTTTGGAATGTTTGTCGGGAGGACCGGTCACTCAGGAAATTGAGCCTAGCCAGGAGGACTTGGACCAGCTTGCAGCACAGCCTGACTTCTAGTTCCTTGTACTTACTTTCCTGTATGCCATTGTTTAGGCACTGCTTATTATCATTATATCTTTTCATTTTCAAACAGCTGTATGTAAAGATGAATGTAAAAAAAGTTGCTGTTTTATTTTAATACTCTTTTCATTCTTGTACATTTTTATATATTGCTTAATTACGTTTAACGTATTTATTTCTTAGTAAATACGTTGTGGCCTGCCACGCCACCATTTCCGTCTACTGGGAAGCGGGGCATGATTGGTTTTGTTGGTGGCCCATGCAGCTCCTGTTCTGCATGAAGTCTTAAGCAATATATCACAAGAATTATAAGAATCAGCAACTATACATTCCTTACATTTCAAATTTCTTGAATCCATCCTAACCATTCCTTTTCTATCAAGGTCATGGATTCTCCCAACAGCACCAGTACCAATGTCAATAGCAACACCCCACCACCTATTCTATCACTGCCACCCACCATTGCAGCTCCCATCAACGAGCAAACGGTACTACTCGAGTCGATCAAGAGCATTCAGGAGGGTCAGCTGTTAGTTATATGTATGCCCTAGAGGCCATTACTGTACATACGATGTATATTGTAGTGGATGCTTGGACATATAGAGGGATGACTTTCTTGCTCGACATGATAATATGCTATCCGGTTGCATTTTATCTTAACATGTACACTGATTGACTCTATAATATATGTTGATAAAGCCCTTAGGATGAGTACTTGACTACCAGAACTATGATGCAGATCATACTAGTGGGGACAGAGTAGTCGTAAAGTACATCCTTCAAATGTTCCTAGTCGAGAGTGTATCGAGACAGGGCATCGATATACCAAAGTAGACTAGAGTATACGCTTCTCGACCCATTTGATGGGCGATGGATGATCCCATATCCATTGGTGTTTGACATCAGACAAGGTATGCGGCTGCTCAGTGGAGACTGGGTACACTGAACGGACTCGCCGAGAACTCCCAGACGGTATTGTACCTCACGTCAGATGGCAATTCTCTGGTGACACTGGTACAGGTTAGTCTGTAGACCCGAGATCGTCTTAGAGTCTTGTGTGATTCCCACCGTGCTTTGATTTCCACCTTACCACGTTCAAGAGAACGTGCAAAACGGTGGCTTTTGGGTACAGTCCCGAGTCACATGGAGGCAATGAGCGATAGGAGGGGTTTCGTCTCTCCCGGTATAGGGAGTTGATATTGTGCTATGCTCGATTGGCCATAACAGGAAATCCTTGGCCACGGTTGCTGAGATCTACTGGTAAGTGTTATCAGTAGTTTCTCGAACCGTTATGGACCTTACATCGGCATGACTTATCAGGCTATTGGGGTCTAACGTTACACCACCCCAGGCTGTGATATGCGATATATCAGGCGAAGAGACTGGACTGTATGGTAGTATTACTGATTGGATTCACAGGAGTACGAGCATGCTTGCTTGTTGATCTTCTGATCGTTCAATACCCGGGTGGCCGTTACGTTTAGCAGATCGCTTGTGGCTTGTGGGTGTTTGATATGATCATCACCTACTGGCGGCGTATTGGCGAGTCTTTAGAGTCCTACACAGAGGTTTTCTGGTTCAAGCGAAACGGAGTAGGAGCACATATGTGATATGTGCGGGATCGAGATTAATGTGCGTATATGATACCGCATTCTATTCTCGCAATATATGTATCGATTGGTTATATGTGATATAGCCGAGTTATCGGATCAAGCGTTGATTCGATAAGATGTTGCATTTGATATTAGTCAGTTATATATGATATAGCCGGATTATTAGATCAAGTGTTGATTTAATAATTTAATGTATAATTATATATTTGATATATTACATTACATTAACTAATATTAGCTCACTTAAGTATTCATTTTTCTCACTTGATGATACATTGATCTATATGTGATATATGTTAAATGTATTGTTTTCTTTTTGACACAAAATATATATGTGATATATATATGTGTGTCATGTTAGGTTACACATGCAACATGGATGTATGAGACTTATACCATGCTAGGGTTAAGTTAGGGTTTTTATTTATGTTAAGCTAATTCAAAAGAGTTTAAGTTTGTTATGGTTAAGCTTGGACAAAAGCTTTTGGATAACCATTGACAAAGTCAACTCTTTTGTCATGTTTAGGATATTTATTTAACCCAACCCTTAATCTTAGTGTATGGTTTATTCTCTATATGAGTTAGGAATGATATTTTGTGACCATGGTTGCATTCGTAACCTTATGAGTTCATTCTTTCTTTTCATCACAACTTCATCTTCTTCCTCCTCATTCTTGAGCTCTCTTTATTTTGACAAAGTGATGAAACCTTATGAGAAAATGATTTCTGATGTGAGCAAAATTCCCGCTTCATCATCCTCTACTACTTGCCATTTAGTATAGGGTGTTTGCTTCACTAATTCCATGATTAGTGAAGAGATAGCTTGGGTTAGTGTCTCCTCGACGTAGATCATCTTCGGCCTCGAAGTCTTCGAATCAAGCATGTTCGTTTCTTCAAGGGAGCCTCTCTAGAGTCCGAAGTTCATGATCATAGTGAAGGGGACTACTACACGGAGCTATTGAAGTGAATGACCGGTCTATAAAGGTTGTATTCCTTGCTCACTATAACTTGCAAAGTGTTTGCATATGTTTTCCGTATTATTTCTAGTAAACGATCTATGTTTAGGGTTATCTAGAACGACAAAATTTGAATTTGGCATGAACGATGTCTCCCGGAACCTTGCTGCTGTGCTAGGCAACCCTTCAGTGGTATTAAAGCCATGCTAGAAATTTATACGAATTTTGTTAGAACTACGAAACCGAAATACTCCGAAACTTGCATCGCCAAAACCTGCTTGCTGTCGATTTTAAAATGTTGTCAAAAAAATTTTCAAACAAGTACAGAGTGATGTATGGGATATATCATGAACACACACAAAATTTTAGGGCATTCTCTAAAAATTGGGCCGGCCACCACCATGGTTTCTCGGCCAAAATTCGAGCCCCCCCTTGATTTTTTGTCCGTGTTCAAGTGACTGGGTTTTGGTGTTTCAGATGTTGTTTGTTTTTGCTAATTTTGCATGTGATGTAATTTTGCATTATAAACAATTCGGAGTGTTTCGTATTCGTAGTTTTAACAATGTTTCGGGTTATTCGCATGTTGTCTAGACGAAGTTAAAATGTTCGATCGAATGTCAAAAACCCATTTTTCCAAGTTTAACATATTCGGAAAAACATGCAAGTGATCCTATGAACCCTCTAGAAGAATGAAACCCTAACTCGACTTTTTTGGATCGCGAAACCGCGGTCAAACCCTAGGGTTTGCCATAGTTCCGTGACGGCATGAGTGAGGCTTGGGTTTGCCCTTCTACGGCTGGTGCATAGGTACTGTGACATATTTTGGGTATTATTAAAACTGTGCTCAAGTGTTGAGCTGTCGGGAAATTGTGGGACTTTGATGAATCGATCGAAAAGTTTAACGTCGTCCGGGTATCATGTGATGGAATACAATATTTGGAATCCACAAGTAGTTATGAGATAACTAGTTTGAATGTTATAAACCTAGCAATTTAGTCTCATTTGATCGGTTGCCACTGTATTTTGATGTGATCAAAAGTCCGTCGCAATCACATAGCGTACGCGGATACTCGCCGGGTAAACTTAATAGATAGACACACCCCATAGCTCCGACCAAGTGACTGTAGGAGAACCCCGTCGCCAAAAGCATCCGTTCGGGTGCTCGCGGCAGCGGTGTTCCACCTTAGTGCACTTTGTCGACGACATCGGGGGGTGCGGCCGTCTACTAAAGTTTCCGACGAGCATTCGATCAGGATGCTGGGAATCTTGTTGAATTGCCTGACTAGATATTGAAAAGTGTTTTCGAGATCGAGACTAAAATGTGGGGTTTATAATTGTTAGGCATGTGATGTCTAAGGAATTCATTTGGTTAGGCATGCGATGTCTGAGGAGGTTGCGGATTCCAACTGTTGTAGTTTTTCACTTTCATTTCTGCGACCGTAAGTGTAATATGTGGTGTATCGCCGGTTTCGGTGCTATATGTCAACGACAATTGGGATACGCATATTTACTTACGTTGATGACATGTGATGTTATGAGTTGCTGTGATATGTTATATTGGATCGTCGTGTTTTGAATAGCCGGGGGTTTTATGTGAGATGAGAGTTTTTCATTTTCATTCATGTAAAATTCATTGTATGTAATATTCTTTTATTGGGGCACTTCCGGGTTGAGGATGATGTCACCATTGTATATTATTTACTTTTCTGCATTAGGATAGACCCAAGGCGGGGAGCACAAGTAACCGGGTTCTAGGGTCCAATGGAAGACCATCTCGAGGAGTCGAGACTGGGTCTCCTAACTCTAGAATTTGTAGGGTTGCTTGCCGCTCTCGTAGGGGTCTAGGGATGTGGGTTTGGCTATTCATCACGACCGTGGAATCCGTGTTTTATACTGGCTTAATATAAAACACGGAAATTCTAGTATATCCAATATTTCATATATGTTCTTCTGCTGCAATGTTCTGTGATGAGATCATATTACTGCCTGAGACGAATGATTATATTATATATATGTGATATATATTATATATTGTTGATTTCGTTTCATATGTGATGCTTGGGAAGCATAATAAATGGGAATTCATTAATGATATTAATAAAATAAAAAAAACCTAAAGATGTTGTAGAAACTTGTTTTAAAAACCGGTAGCTCTAGTTCTTGCTTTGCATAGCGGTATTCCTTGTAGAATATCCAGCACCTTATTCGATAAGGAAAGAGCCGAGATCCCTCGTAACAACCGAGTTCATTTATACCAATTCAAGTTCCCGTATTTATTATTTGTGGTATTTTATTGATTTATCATGTTTGGGTGTGAATAGTATTTTACATTTACTCTGCATTCGACCCGACCCGCTTGCTTGAACCTATTGATTCATATTTATAAACTACCCTGACTTGTTAAATAGACACGTGCATTTAATGTGGACTACATATTAACATTTCACCCAGTATCGCGTATTTTACATATAACATTTTTAGATCACGTAAAATAAATTAAAATTGCATTTCATAGCCTGCATGATACCCCTAACCCCGTGGCAGGGTCCGCACATCGTGTTCTCGTCCCGTTCAGTGAAACGGACGTGTTTGGATGGCTATGCGCACGTACGTGCGTCCGTTCTTGGGGGTATGCATTTTAGTTATTTAATCATTCATTTTAAAATTTGGAGGCTGCATATAATTTTCGTATTTTAAATCTAAATTTTTAGACCCAACCCGGGCGCATTTTGAAATATTTTATATCCCGCTAAAAATTCAATTATTCAATTTTTAAATTTTATTCTGATATTTTTTTACAACCGAGAAGATTTTCCAAAACCAATTTTAAATCTTTTAAAATTTTTTTCCTATCAAAAATCAAATCCTATCTCTCTCCCATTTTCCCCACGAGCCAATCAAATTTTTTCCTTTTAAATTGCGCCGGCCCCACACTCCATCTCTCTCTCTATCTCTCTCCTCCCCCCCTCTCAGAATCTCTCCTCTTTCTCTTTCTTCTCTTCCTCTCTCTTCTCTTTTCTTTCTCTCTCTTTCTCTCTCCCTCGCTACGCGCCAAGACTCTCTCTCCTCTCGCGTTTCTCACTCCTCTCGCGATCCCAGTTCACCAGGGATCCGAGCACCTCCCTCCTTCGCTTACCGTCACCTCCCTCCTTCTTTCTCTCCCTCCTTCTTCTATTTTAAACCCCGAGCCTACGAGCATGAGAAAACCCCAGACCCTAACCCTAGCCGCCTCACCTCGTCGCCTCACCTCAAACTTCCACCCTCGTCTCCATCCTCTTCTCCTCCTCCTCATCTCCATCTTCTTCCTCTTCTATTTTCCTCCCGAGCCTTCACCTGCATACCCAAGTCACCTCGGAACCCATCACCACCACACATTCCTCGCCGCCGATCATCTCTCGCCACCACCATCATCCCCATCTCCTCTTCTCTCCCTATCTCCTCTGTTCTCCTTCCCTGCACCAACCTTGCACCAAGAAAACCAACAACAAACCCTAGCCAAAACCCTAGCAACCAACCCCTTCACCGGAGCTCCGTTCATCACTGTCAACATCTCCACCCCTCTCTGCAAACCCAGTGAGCATCCCTCTTCTTCTCATTCCACTTCTTCCTCTTCCTTTCTTCTCTTTCTCTCTTTTCTTGCCTTTCTTTTCTTTAATTCTTGTTTTCTGTAGTTTGCCGGAATCCGGTCGTGCCGTCGACGATCCCGACGACCCAGCGAGCGTGTCTGACCCGTGTGATCCCTTTTTGTGTTGTTTGGATCTGTTCCGTATATCGTGCACGCGTCGTGACTTTTTCCGTCTACGTGAGACATTCCGTATACCCGTTTGTTGATCTGTCGAGGCAAGTAAAACTTGCTACATGCTATTTAATTTATTTATACTTATTTAACTGCATGTTAAACCTGTAGATTTAATCTAATGTCACATGTTCCATTTTAACATTCGATGTCCATTATATCATTTTAGATTTAGAACTTGAAACATATCATGTTGCATTTTAGTGTACAATACATGGTACCCACGTCCATATTTAAATCAATAATAATTATTTGCACAACCCATAGTACCCTTTTAATAGTTTATACCCTATTGGACACTCGTTTGCATACATCTAGCCTAATATATAATCAATTGCATCCCTAGATCCTTTAATACATATTAGTGTGAGTTTACCATTCCATATTCGATAAACTGTAGTTAATTAATGTTGGAACTATCCCCTTAACCCAAATCGATAACTGTGCATCCATATGCTTCAATCTGTACTTATTTGCATATAACACCACAATGTTCTATTTTATTGTTCCATTACTACCCCATACTTGTTTTGGTTTACCCATGTTTATTATAGTTTGATTATGAGTACCCAGGTGACATTTGTGCACCCCTGACATGACTTGTTATACTATTACCTGACTCGACGTGATACCGTGCACTTCTTAACATGACATGATATCTATATACTACCTGACTTGACCTGATGTACCATAGCTTGACCTGTTACCTGATCTTGTTACTAATGCCAACAAACCTGACCTGTTGTCCCTACGGACATTTCCTGTTGTCTATCCAGACAAACCTGTACCTGCCTGATCCTGTGTTGGCATTAGCTCCAGATTATTAATACCTGACTTGAACATTTATAACTTGGGGGTATGGGGAAATCAATGATGAAACCTGACTTGTAACTCAACAGTTCGATACCTTTTCTGATCAGTCTTACGGGCTAGGCCAGCCCCGCGGTGATGCTGCTGACATCACTCGTCATTACCTACTACCCTTTACTGCCTTGCGGCACGTCTCGGATTCAGCCCGAGAGTCATAGACCGTGATCCCGGCATGCACAGGATACTATTGAGTTACATCGATGATTCATCAAATTGATTTCAAGGACTTGAGAGTAGTTAACCCAATAGACCAGTTTAGATTACTCACTACACATTACCCTCACTGTCCTCACTTATATCACTGTTATACCTGTTTTACCATTTATACTCATACATGTATATATTGCTACCCTGTTTATAGTATTGCTTGATATTATGACGCACTAACGTCTGGGTTTTGCATGGCCCAGATTCTTTACCTTCACTACAGGCCGAGCAGGAGTATTTCAGTCAGCAGGCTGAGCAGTGAGGACTTGTTAGTAGTTAGTTCATTTTACTTTCGGTATTTTCATTCCTGATATGAGCCTGCATTATGGGATATACATTTCAGTTTATTCTTGTATTGGATCTTTTGCTTCCGCATTATTTTATTCTTGACTCGTTCTATTCTGGCTTATGGACATGTGTTAGATAGTTTATTATTGTTCTTGATATCTCTACAGCCGTAATGTGACTGTGGAAGGATATTTTCTATCCACAGGTAGCATGGTTGGCTATGTCACGTGCCTATCTTAGCGTATTCTGGGAAGCGGGGCGTGACATCCCTTCACCAGGAGTGACCTCTTTAGCGAAACTAGCAGTTGCTACAAACTCGGTTTGTCTTTTGATTGCTTTTATAGTTTTTGCTTTGCATAGTGGTATTCGTGAAATATCCTGCACCTTATTCGATAAGGAAAGAGCCGAGATCCCTTCACCGGGAGTGACCTCTTTAGCAAGACTAGTAAAAGCCTCAAAAGCACTCCTTTTCAAAATCACTCGATTCTACGACGATATCAAGTTCATTACGCAAAAGGTTTTCTTAAAAACCTGTCGTAGCCCTCCGTCATTTTAGGAAGTAGAGTACTTAGTATTCGTGATGCGTTTGTTGACCTTAGTTAAGGCGCAGTGTGCGGTAGCTAAGTGATGTCTTCCTACATAGCATATGATGCGATTAATTAGGACGATCATGTGACTTTGTTGACCATAGTTAAGGGTCATGTGGGTAAGTCTAATTAATCACGAAATGAACGGGTAGAACTTGACTAGTGCTTATGATTTGTTGACCATAGTTAAGGTCATAAGTCACTAGGGGTAAAATATTATTGGGAATTTCAAGTGTTGAAATTTGCAATAAGATTGCATACTTTTTATGAGATAGTTGGATCCCGATACCCACTGCGAGTAAGAGTTACTCCTGGGAGAGTTTTACACATTACAATTAGCCGATCAAGTAGGTGTCTAGAAAGGTGTCAACGGAGTTACGCATCTGGGAAAACGAGGTTTATTATAATTAGGTCCGTGCGAAAGCACGGGGAATCTCCCTCAAAGTACCGACACTAGCCTGGTTGAAAGATTGGCGAACTGTAGGGTGTAATTAATCCCGGCTAGTCTTACCTTTTAGGGTTTGAAGGAAGATTTGACTAAAACAGTAGGATTCATCCTGATTAGATATATTAATAACCAATCTAATCTTGCAAGAGCATACGCTGAGTGTTTTCTTCTCTCTCTCTTCAGGTAGCGACCATGTCACGCCTTAATCAAGATAATAATATGGATGTATTGACCGAACCCGCTTGTTATACTGCGCTGGGGAACGTTGGTCCCGCTCAAACTTATAATTGTTATAAGACCGAGCAGGAAATAGGGGATTACCAGAATTCCCGTGCCGCCCAAATGAAGAAAGTGCATGATGATGCATCATCTTCGGGTGTGTTCATTACAGAGAACTGTTTCTCAGTTTCCTTTACGTCCTGGTTATGAGATACCGGATCAGGATCCAACATATGTAATCTGTTACATGGGCTACAGAAAGGTAGAGAACTGAAAATGGGTGATAAGTTTCAAGAGTTGAAAATGGTGCAAGTGTTGCAGCCAAGTTTGTTGGCAGTTATCACCCTATATTACCAAATACATTGATTCTGAACGAATGTTATTAGATACCGAACCTGATATACAATATCTTATCAGTCTCTTTATTAGTAAAGAAGGATATAATTTTGTATTGTTGGATAATATTTTGAACATTTCCTATATCAAGAGTTGATCGGTTCAGGCACGTTATCTAAAAGCATTTACGTTCTAAATCAAACCACAGTTCTTAACGTACAAAACACACACAAGAGGAAGAGTTCAGGAATGAACGAATTCTTCTTGAGGCATTGTAGACTAGGTCATATCAATGTAACCCGACTAGCTGAAGTTACATAAAGATACATATTTAAATCAGTTTGAATTTACATCTTGTGAAACTTGCCAGTCATGTCACAAAGATAAGATGATCATAGCTCCGTTTATTGGAAACAGAAAAAGAGTTAGTGAACTCTTGGGATTGATACATGATGATGTATGTAGGTCCCCTGTCTACACATATCAGGAATGGTTCTTTGTACTTCATTACATTAACTGATGATCTTTCAAGATTCGCACATGTGTTCCTGTTGAAACACAAGTCTGAAACTTCTGAGAAATTCAAAGAATATAAGTCAGAAGTAGAGAACCAAAACGGGTATAAGTATTATGTCCTTTGATGTGATCAGGGAGGAGAATACTTGAGCACGAAATTCCTGGACTATTCTAAAGGAGAATGAGATTCTCTCTCAGCATTACTCCTCCGTATTCACCACAGCATGTCGGTGTATCGGGACGGAGCAATCACACCCTATTAGATATGGTACGCTCTATGATGAGTACTACCGAGTTTCCTATTTTCTTTTGGGAGTTATGCACTTGAGAAGCTGCATACCTAATGAATTGGGTTCCAACCAAATCAGGTGCCTACCACTCCATATGAGATATGGTATGGAAATAGCCCATCTCTTAAGTAAGTTAAGATTTGGGGTTGTCCGGCCTATGTCTAAAAGCAAAATCCGGACAAGCTCGAAGCAAGGTCAGTTCTGTGGAGGTTTGTTGGATATCCTAAGCATTCGTAAGAGAATGTCTTCTACCACACTGAGGAACAAAAGGTGTTTTATTTCTCGGCATGCCACCTTTTTAGAAAAAGATTTTCTTGTGAAAAAAATTAGTGGTCATGAGGTAGAACTGGAAGGAGTTCCAGCTATACAAACTACAGCTGATGATTTGGTAGAACCGGAGGATTCAATAGTTTCCGACGAACCTCAGCCTCTCCACCGATCTAGTAGAGTTCCTCAACCACCTGAGAGATACTTCGGTTTTTTCTATGACAATGGGAGCGAGGATTGCATCATGAGATGATGACCCAACTAGTTTCGAGCAGGCCATTAGGAGTGGGAGCTCTGTAAGAATGGCTGGATGCTAAGCGATCTGAGATGGAATCCATATACACCAACAAAGTATAGACTTTGGTTGCTTTATCTGAAGGGTTAAATCCCCATCAGGAGCAAGTATATCTTGAGAAGTTTACTTGGTGTACATGGAAAAGTTGAGACTTTCAAACCCATGCTTAAGTCCATCCAGATCCTACTTGCCATTGCTTCATACCATAACTGCGATATCTGACGGTTGGGTGTCATGACTGCTTTTCTAAATAGTGATTTAGAAGAGAGCGTCTATAAGTACACTGCCAGAGGTCTTCGTAGACAGTAGGAGCAGTGGAAACGTGTGCAAGTTGCTTTATGGGATAAAACAGGCATCGCGGAGTTGGAACATCAGTTTTGATGTAGTAGTCAAAGAGTTTGACTTCATCAAAATGATAGATGAACCTAGTATATACAAAAATTTAGTAGGAAGTATGGTGGTGATCCTCGTATTGTACGTGGATGACATACTCTTGATAGGAAAGGAGTTTCCTATGCTACACTCGATCAATCTCCTCTTATCACAAGGTTTCTCCATATAGGATCAAGGTGATACCTCCTAAATCCTGGTTTTGGATCTATGAGATAGATCTAAGTAGATGTTAGGATTCTCACTAGGTGTAGTGACATGATATCAATCGATCCCGGGGAGAATCACTGGATGCTTCCAGAGTGATAAGGTCGATTGAATGTCAGTCACAGGCATTGTCTTTACCCTCAGTGGAGGGACAGTATGTTGGAAGAGTTCCAAACTAGATACTGTGACATACTAGATGATAAAGGCTGGATACATTGTTACCAAGGATGCTACCAAAGAGATAGTCTGGATGTACACTAGTTCATGAGATGAACTTCGTTCCTACCATTGTGTGACAATGGAGTTATGGCTTTGGCCAAGGAACCACCGTCCCATTAGTGATCCAGACATATTCTAAGGCAGTATCACCTCATCATGGAGATGATTGATCTCTAGGGAGATCCAGGTTTTGGAGAGTAGACAAAGGACAACACGGCGGATCCACTCACAAAGGCCTATTCCCAGGAGAGACTTTTATGGGATGGTTGAGTATGAGATACTTCAACCACTGCTGATTGTTGGGTATGAGATACTACAACAGATGGCCCTAGTGCAAGTGGGAGATTATTAGTTATATGTATGCCCTAGAGGCCATTACTGTACATACGATGTATACTGTAGTGGATGCTTGGATATATAGAGGGATGCCTTTCTTGCTCGACATGATAATATGCTATCTGGTTGCACTTTATCTTAACATGTACACTGATTATCTCTATAATACATGTTGATAAAGCCCTTAGGATGAGTACTTGACTACCAGGACTATGATGCAGATCATACTAGTGGGGACAGAGTAGTTATAAAGTACATCCTTCAAATGTTCCTAATCGAGGGTGTATCGAGACAGGGCATCGATATACCAGAGTAGACTAGCATATACGCTTCTTGGCCCATTTGATGGGTGATGGATGATCCCATATCCATTGGTGTTTGACATCAGAGAAGGTATGCGGGTGCTCAATGGAGACTGGGTACACTAAACGGACTTGCCGAGAACTCCCAGATGGTATTGTATCTCACGTTAGATGGCAGTTCTCTGATGACACTGGTACAGGTTAGTCTGTAGACCCGAGATCATCATAGAGTCTTGTGTGATTCCCACTGTGCTTTGATTTCCACCTTACCACGTTGAAGAGAACGTGCAAAACGGTGGCTTTTGGGTACAGTCCCGAGTCACATGGAGGTAATGAGCGATAGGAGGGGTTTCGTCTCTCCCGATATAGGGAGTTGATGTTGCGCTATGCTTGATTGGCCATAACAGGAAATCCCTGGCCAGGGTTGCTGAGATCTACTGGTAAGTGTTATCAGTAGTTTCTCGAACCGTTATGGACCTTGCATCGGCATGATTTATTAGGCTATTGGGGTCTGACGTTACACCACCCCCAGGCTGTGATATGCGATATATCAGGCGAAGAGACCGGACTGTACGGTAGTGTTACTGATTGGATTCACAGGAGTACGTGCAGGCTTGCTTGTTGAAATTCTGATCGTTCAATACCCGGGTGGCCGTTACGTTTAGCAGACCGCTTGCGGCTTGTGGATGTTTGATATGATCATCACCTACTGCCGGCGTATTGACAAGTTTTTAGAGTCCTACAGAGAAGTTTCCTGGCTCAAGCGAAACGGAGTAGGAGCACATATGTGATATGTGCGGGACCGAGGTTAATGTACGTATGTGATACCGCATTCCATTCTCACGATATATGTATCGATTGGTTATATGTGATATAACCGAGTTATCGGATCAAGCGTTGATTCGATAAGATGTTGCATTTGATATTAGTCGGTTATATGTGATATAGCCGGATTATTAGATCAAGTGTTGATTTAATAATTTAATGTATAATTATATATTTGATATATTACATTACATTAACTAATATTAGCTCACTTAAGTATTCATTTTTCTCACTTGATGATATATTGATATATATGTGATATATGTTAAATGTATTGTTTTCTTTTTGGCACAAAATATATATGTGATATATATATGTGTGTCATGTTAGGTTACACATGCAACATGGATGTATGAAACTTATACCATGCTAGGGTTAAGTTAGGGTTTTTATTTATGTTAAGCTAATTCAAAAGAGTTTAAATTTGTTATGGTTAAGCTTGTACAAAAGCTTTTGGATAACCATTGACAAAGTCAACTCTTTTGTCAAGTTTAGGATATTTATTTAACCCAACCCTTAACCTTAGTGTATGGTTTATTCTCTACATGAGTTAGGCATGATATTTTTTGACCATGGTTGCATTCGTAACCTTATGAGTTCATTCTTTCTTTTCATCACAACTTCATCTTCTTCCTCCTCATTCTTGAGCTCTCTTTATTTTGACAAAGTGATGAAACCTTATGAGAAAATGATTTCTAATGTGAGCAAAATTCCCGCTTCATCATCCTCTACTACTTGCCATTTAGTATAGGGTGTTTGCTTCACTAATTCCATGATTAGTGAAGAGATAGCTTGGGTTAGTGTCTCCTCGACGTAGATCATCTTCGGCCTCGAAGTCTTCGAAGCAAGCATGTTCGTTTCTTCAAGGGAGCCTCTCTAGAGTCCGAAGTTCATGATCATAGTGAAGGGGACTACTACACGGAGCTATTGAAGTGAATGACCGGTCTACAAAGGTTGTATTCCTTGCTCACTATAACTTGCAAAGTGTTTGCATATGTTTTCCGTATTATTTCTAGTAAACGATCTATGTTTAGGGTTATCTAGAGCGGCAAAATTTGAATTTGGCATGAATGATACCTCCCGGAACCTTGCTGCCGTGCTAGGCAACCCTTCATCAGCAACAAGAGACTGCTATCCTCATGCACCATCTCGAATCCGAGGCACCTGGAGTCAAGCAATTCCGGACACTGCATCCAAAACATTTCTCGGGGAAAGAGAGCCCATTAGAGGCGAAAGAATGGGGTCAATCGATTGAAGATGATCTGGAAGCAGCTCAAGTGCCAGATATTGCCTGGGTGAGAGTTGCGAAGATGCAACTGACAGAAAACGCCGGAATCTGGTGGAAGGCTAAGGAAAGCCGTCTCACCCAATTTATCGAGTGGAAGACGTTTCGTGATCTTTTCGATGCGAAGTACTTCCTTTAGAATGTCCGTTTTGACATGGAGCAGCAGTTCATTCATCTACAACAAGGCTCGATATGGGTCAAGTCTGTGGATGGATACGATGCTGAGTTTACCATGCTTAGCAGGTAAGATATTGTCTCAATATTCAAATTTCTGATCCCATTCATTACACTGCTAACACAAGGTCGTAAGAGGTTCGCTGCACACCTGATTCCTACTGCTGAGATACGGGCACGGCGATTTCAGCTAGGGTTAGACCCGGAAATCCAAGCTGCACTCGTTACAGGGGATTTCCCAATCCATGAACTTGCTTTGAAGGCTGCTCGATGCTATGAGGCAGTTGTGAAGAAGAAGGGCAGATTGCAGACTACCGGTATAAAATGCCCTACCATACAGATGACAGGAGGAGCCTCTTCTAGGCCAACTTTTGCTCCCAGGAGACCGGGAGGATCATTTAACCGGTCCAGTCCAAACTTTTGTTTCTATTGCAAGAGGACATGATACTTGGCGAAGGATTGCAGGCATGCAAATGGCATGTGTTTGGTTTGTGGCGCATCTACTCACGCCATCAGATCATGTTCATATTGTTTCAACACAGCTCCAGCCCCCAGACCAGCAATCATAGTTCCGCAGCGGCCAGCCATTCAGGCTCCTGCACCTCGCTTAGCTCTCCCTGCACCAGCTCTACGTAGACCTCCTGCACAACCTCAACGTCAGTTCCATCATGCACAGAGAAACATGCCTCAAGGGTAGAGAAATGTGCCCCAAGAACAGAGGAATGTGCCTCCAGCAAGGAGGAATGTACCACGACGTCAGGCTTTCACAATGACGGTCGAGGAGGCCGAAGCCATAGGACAAGTCATTACTGGTAATCCCTCAATCCTTTCAATTTTTCAATCCTTGTGTATCATAATAACTTTTCCTATACCTAAACCAACCTTACAAAAATTAGGTACAATCTTAGTAGCCTCCCTTCCTGCTCTAGCATTCTTCAACACTGGAGCATCACATTGCTTTATGTCGCAACGGTTCGTCCGAACTCATGCGATTCCAATTAAACCACTCGTATCCAGTTGGAATGTCAATTTAGGGAATGGTGTTCTAAAAGCAAATATGGGATACGATTTGTGTCCAGTGGTCGTCTGCACTAGAGAATTTTATGCGGACTTCAAGGTGCTGGACATACTGAACTTCGATGTAGTCTTGGGAATAGACTGGCTGGGAACTTTCTTCGCTACCATCGTCTGTCGCCAAAGGAGGATAGTGTTCAAAATACCAGATCATCCAGTGTTCTATTTCAAGAGTAGAGATCGTACCTTGGAACCTAGTGTCTACAAAACAAAATCAAAGAAGGCAGTGGTTATAGCATTACAAGCGGAAGAATCGAAGCCCGAGGTAGTTCGAGAGTTTGAGGATGTATTTCCGGAAGATATATCAGGTTTGCCTCCCGATCGAGCTCTTGAATTCAACATCGATTTACAACCTGATGCGCAACCAGTAATCAAAGCTCCGTACCAGTTAAGTTCAGAAGGATTGAAAGAGATCCGCATTCAGTTGGACGAACTCCTGAAGAAAGGTTGGATTCGTCCCAGTACTTCAAGCTGGGGATCTCCGGTATTACTGGTGAAGAAGAAAGAAGGTTCATATAGGATGTGTGTGGATTATCGAGCTCTGAATGAAGTGACGATTAAGAACAAGTATTCACTACCGCGCATTGATGACCTTTTTGATCAGCTAAGTGGGTCTTGTGTATTTTCGAAGCTAGATTTTCGTCCGAGTTATCATCAGGTGAAGGTCAAAGAGTCCGACATTCCGAATACGGCATTTAGGACTCGATATGGTCATTATGAGTATCTCGTAATGCCATTTGGAGTGACCAATGTGTTAGTTATATGTATGCCCTAGATGCCATTATTGTACATATGATGTATATTATAGTGGATGCTTGGATACACACAAATATATATATATATATATATATATATATATGACTTTCTTGCTCAACATGATAGTATGCTATCTGGTTACTATTTATCTTAACATGTTGACTGGTATTCTTTACTGTCTTGCTCTCACATGTTGATAAAGCCCTTAGGATATGTACTTGACTACCAGGATTATGATGAGATCATACTAGTAGGGCCAGGGTGGTCCACAAGTATATCCTTTAATCAGTTCCTATTCGTGGGAATATCGAGACCAGGGCATCGATATTCCGGTATAGACTAGTGTGTACGTTTCTTGTCCCTTAGAGGGCGATGGTTGATCCCACAACTATTGGTGTATGACATCAAAGATTGTACACAGATGCTCATTGAAGAATGGGTACACCGAATAGGACTCGTCGTGGACTCCTATGTGGTAGTATACCTATCATCAGATAGCAGTCCTCTGGTGACACTGTTACAGGTTAGTCTGTAGACCCAAGATCGTCATAGAGTCTTGTGTGACTCCCACTGTGCTTTGATTTCCTCCCTACCACGGCTTAAATGAGTCATGCAAACAGGTGGATTTTGGGTACAGTCCCGAGTCACATGGAGGAAATGAGCGATATGAGGGGTTTCTTCTCTCCCGGTATTGGGGGTTGATGTTGCGCTATGCTCGATTGGCTATAACTGGAAGTCCCTGGCCAGGGCTGCTGCTGAGATTTACTGATAAGAGTTATCAGTAGTTTCTCAAACCGTTATAGGCCATACATCGGCATGAATTATCACGTTACTGGGGCCTGGCGTTTACCACCCCTAGACATGATATGAGATATATCAGATGAAGAGACCGAACTGTACGGTAGTGTTACTGGAGAGTATGGATGAGCTTGCTTGTTGATCTTCATATCGCTCAATACCCGGGTAGCCATTACGTCCAGCTAGTACCGCTGACGGCTTGTATGTGACTGATGTGATCATCACCTACTGCTTGCGTATTGACGAGTCTTTAGAGTCCCACACAGAAGTTTCCTGGTTCAAGCGAAATGAAGTAGGACACATATGTGATATGTGTGTGGGCCTGATTAAATACGAGTATGTGATACCGTATTGTAATCTGGCAGTTATCTGTTATCGGTTCGGTTATATGTGATATAACCAGATTGTCGAATCAAGTGTTGATTTGATAATGTGATATACAGATAAATGATATTAGTCGGTCATATGTGATATAACCGGATTATTAAATTAAGTGTTGATTTAATAATGTGATATATATATTATATATGATATAATTATATCTTAACTAATATCATTAGCTCACTAAATATTTTCTTATATGTATTAATATATATATATATGATATATATATATATATATATATATATATATATATATATATATATATATAGCATGGCATGATTTCTATTTTTGAGAAAAATAGAAAAGAGGTGGAAAATGAAAGCATGGTTGCAAGCATGGGCTTTATTCATAGTTTATTCATTTTGACTCACTATTCAAGTATCGTTGTAATTTTATATTGCAAAATTCCATACTTGAATGAGTGGGGGTCAAGAGTTGACATTCATTTTAAGCTCATTCTCAACATTTAGCCATTTTTGCTTACTTTGCTCCCATGGTTGCTCTTTAGCTTCTTCTTTCTCAATCCCATGGTTTAAGCTTCAACCCTCACATATGATGTGAACCATGAAGCTTGAACACAAACTAGTGAGCAAATTAAACCCCTACTTCACCATTACACATTAGATTAACAATTTGATGTGGAGTGTTGCCTTCACTAATAAGATTAGTGAAGGGTTAGCCTGAGCTTATGGACTTCGGGTGGATCGTCTTTGGCGCGAAGATCATGAAGGAGGTTCGTTCAACTTGAAGAGTAGCCTAGTAGAGTCGCGTGGACTTCAACCCGATGCTATTGAAGAGAAGGACTCGAACTACAAAGGTTGTATGCTCATTTCTTCTCTTTAAGTTGATCACATCACAAAGGCAAATGATTAGTTGATGTTTTAGAGTTGTGTTGTGTGTAGTAACCGCAATCAATAACGGTATCGCGTTTAGCTAGACCGAGATGAGTACGGGTCATCCTCAGAGAAACGTTGAATCTTGTAATCTTACTTTAGACGCGTTGATTATAAAAAAATGAAGAATAATGAATAGTGAAGAATGGTTGTAGATTCTAGATCCACGTCAAACACGGCTGCAGGATATAGATCTAGATTAACTACGGATGTAGGTTTTATATTAGAAGGGGGCTTGTAGGGTTCGTTAAGATTTAGTAGTCATGGATGATTAATTAAAGATTACTCATTTTATCCTTTAATAGATTTAAAACTAGATCGACAGTGATGCATGTAGATTAGGGTTTCTGGAGGGAATAGGGTTCCCACTCTTAACCCCTATCTTGACATGGATCTCCGTTCATGTCTAGCTTTTACCAAAATAATTGTTAATCTAATCTTTAATCGTGGTCGTGAATATCAATGAATTGATAGCGCGCCCGATTATGATGTTAACTATTCTTTTGATAAAATTTATAAACTTTATTGGACGTAAAAAGAGTTTAAGGATCTTCATCATCCATTAATCTATCCTAATCCTACGAACCCTAACAAGCGGAGAATTACTCGCGCATGTTGGGAAAAGAAAAGATAGAAAGGGAAATCATATTGAAAACTACAGAAAATAAAATGATATAAGAAAACAACTACCTTTATTAATCAACAAGATCAAGTACACTCTGTTCCTTTAGAAAATGATTACAAAACCCTAGTTTGCTTCTCGATCTCTTCTAAGGAGGTAGATGAAATGTCGATTATTAACCAGGATTCTTGAGCCGTCGTGGACTTCGTGATCTCGTCGGTTTGATAATTTTTCCAAGAGACTTTCGGTCCTTATTTATAGTCACAAAGCCAGAATCCTAGTTTCCTAATAAGGCAACTAGCTGTTAAGATCCTACCCAAAAAATCCTATATCCCAACTCTCCAAATCGGCGGTGGAACCGCCGCAATATACGTGTTTTGGCCGCGGAAGGGCCGCACTATGTTGGGATTAGTTGATGAAATTTTCTTTGGTCTCTTGTGTTGACATGTGTAGACTATTTTGATATCTGGAATCTGAAAATCTTCTATACGTCTCTGCCAGAATTGATTTCTTCAATTTACTTTTCTATTTAGGCAGATTTGATCTCGCCAACTCGGATTTCCTTGATTTCAGTCCTGATATAAATTCTGCACAATAACTCAATAAATAATGTTAGTAGAATTTGTTTTTATTGATATATTATCTTAACCATTTGACATGATATTATAGTTTTTTAAGAGTGTTGGAGTAAAAATTTACACCCCGGTTGACCAAGTCAAAATCAAAGTCAACCCCAAGCCAGGTGGGCCCAAGCCCAGATCAAGCGGGCCCATGCCCAAGTCGAGCCCGCAGCCAGCCTCCCCATGCCAATAACAAAATCATGTAATAAATAATTTTTATGTAATTGTTTATGCATGAATGTAAACAAAATGGGCATAAAGCCAATATTTTGTAAGCCCATGGCTTATGTGCAAAAATGAAATGGCACATGAGTCATGGGATGGCTAAAATGCCATTTTTTTAAAGCCCAAGGGGCTATATGTAAATATGTAAGCCTATATAAGGCAATATGATGATGAATAAAGCATACACTTTTCATTCTCACAAAAAAATCTAGGGTTTGTATCTCTTTCCCTTTTCAGAAGGTCTCAAACCTTCTTCTTTCTTTTGAATTAAATCAAGAATTTTACTCTTCCTTTTCAAAAACAAAATAGTTTTTCACTACGAAACCCACAAAGGAGAACTTGGATCTGTCATCAGATCTCAAAAAGGAGAGATTTTGAGATCTCACATCTCTTGATCTTCAAGATCCAGCTAACAGAGGAGGAAGAAGAAGAACCCTTTCCATTAACCCCAAAAACACACTTAGGAGTCCAACTCCACTCTGATTTCTCCTCCGAGAATCTTTTTAGGCTAAAAGCCTCTTTTCCTCGCCAGCGCTCAAGCGCAGAGCACCCACGTGCCGACACGTGGCGCGCTTGCGCTCGAGCGCTCAAGCGCAAAGCGCCCACATGCCGACTCATGGCGCGCTTGCATAACAGCGCCCACGTGCCGACACATGGCGCGCTTGCGCTCAAGCGCAAGCGCTCGAGCGCGAGTCGCCCCAGTGCCGACACGTGGCGCGCTTGCGCTCAAGCGCAAGCGCTCGAGCGCGAGTCGCCCCAGTGCCGACACGTGGCGCGCTTGCGCTCAACCGCACAGTGCTCTGGTGCAAGTCACCCCCGTGCCGACACGTGGCGCACTTGCGCTCAGGCGCCTAGCGCTCAAGCGCAAGTCGCCCCTGTGCCGACACGTGGCGCACTTGCACTCGAGCGTCAGGCGCTGAAGCGCCCACGTGCCGACACGTGGAGCGCTTGCGCTACAGCGCCCTGCGCTCAAGCGCAGAGCGCCCATGTGCCGACACGTGGCACGCTAGAGCATGAGCGCACATCACCTGGGCGCACAGCGCCCAAGGCGCTGGCCCCACGCATCCTTTGGATGCCTTTTCCCCCTCTTTCTTTTATATATATATATATACATATATACATATATATATATATATATACATATGTATACATATGTGCATACACACATACTCTACGACACTGTCCCTGTTAGAAAAATTTTTTAACAAGGCACTGCCCCGCACCCCGCACCCCGCAAGGGGGCTGCTAGCCCCCTTGACCGCCAGCCAGCTATCCGGGTAGCGGGACCCCCGTAAAAACTCTGCGTGGCTCCCGATATATTTAAACCCCCTCCAAAACAAAACACACATACACTGCACATTGAGTTCGCATGACCAGTTTAACCCGTTAATCGGAGGTTCCCTCGCCCTAAAGGAGAGGGGTAATTAACGGCAGCTTAGTCCGCGGCTGCCGGAGATTCGGATCCCCATAATCAATAAACCCCGGCCTACCCTAGGCAGGGGGAATCTGTAGTATACGCCTGACAAGCGCGCGCGTATTCCCATTTCAATGGGGTGACGAAAAACACCCTACAGATTCTGGCACGCCCGGTGGGACCTATCTCTCCTCCTATATTTCGGGTTAAGCATTCATGCAAACTCAGTCAATATACATACCTATATTTATACTGAAATAATGCTTTTTCATGCAGGTTTTCAAGCAATCACTTCTCAAAGATGTCTCCAAAGATGAACACGGCTCCCATTTCCTACACGATGAAGATAGACTCCAGGACGGTCCTTCCGGCCAGTCTCGGACGACAATGGGAGGAGCCGCTGCTACCATTTGGCTCTATTATGTTCATGCCAGTTGGCGCCATCCCAGCTCCTCAAGCCCCGGTGACCGACAAACCGGTCTCGAAAGGCAAGAGGCCAAATGTGGTAGTCTCGAAGGCTCCCTAACTCAAACGCAAATCGGTGTTCGAACAACTCTCCTTGGTCCCAGCTGGGGGCAAGGCCATCAACACCAACAATGCAACAAGGCGTCTCGAGCAAGCTCCGGCGGTGCCCCTGACAACTGCTCGATCGGGTGTCTTCTCTAAGCTCCCCGCTAATCGACCCATGGTGGCTTCCCAGGAAACAGATGACCACCACGTCTTTAAACTGGAAACAGACGACCTCTAAGTCGTTAAACTGGAAACGATCGACCTCCACGTCTTTAAAACTGGAAACAGATGATCACCACGTCTTTAAACTGGAAACATATGACCTCTAAGTCGTTAAACTGGAAACAATTGACCTCCACGTCTTTAAAACTGGAAACAGATGACCCCCACGTCGTTAAACTGGGAACCGTCGACCTCTAAGTCGTTAAACTGGGAATGTAAAAAAAATGTAAATAAAAAAAATGTGTAAATAAAAGAAAAAAATAAAAGCCGAAATGATGGGGTAACTCACAATAAAAATCAGCGAGTAAAATAAAGATGAAATAAAAGCCGAAATGATGGGGCAACCGCGAATAAAAGCCGAAATGATAGGGCAATCGCGACCTTCGCGATAAGAAAAGCTGAAATGATAGAGCAATTGCGGTAAAAAAAAAGCAAAAAACAAACAAAACAATGGCGAATGATGAGTCACTCCTGGTACCATATTCCAGTGCAGCGATGCAGACGCCAACAAAAATCCAATTTCTCAAAATTCTCCAGCCCTACGGCCAGTCCCCAAATTGACTGCCGTATACAATCCACGGGCTCAAATAATTCTCATCATACCCATGCCCCACCGTAATCACCAGTTACGCGGCTGGTCTCCGCCTTTGGAATTATGCTCCATTGGGAAGACACACTCATGTGTCCTCACGATGCATGAGGAGAACAAACCTTCGTGGGATCCTTACGACTCACGAAGGAAAAACACACTTAGGAGTCCCCACGACTCCTAAGGAGAAAATACACCTGCGCGATCCTCACGACTCGCAGGGAGAAAATGCTTTTATGGGACCCTCACGGCCCATAAAATTGAAAAGCCTTAGGTGATAGGGATCTAAAACTGTCTCCTAAGCCATCGCTCCCTATACCCCAACGGCGAATGATGAGTCGTTCCTGATACCATATTCTAGTGCAGCGATGCAGACGCCAACCAAATCCCAAACGGCGAATGATGAGTCGATCCTGGTACTACATTCCAGTGCAGCGATGCAGACGCCAACCGAATTCCAACTCCCATACCCCAACGGCGAATGATGAGTCGCTCCTGGTACCATATTCCAGTGCAGCGATGCAGACGCCAATAAAGTCCCGAAATTTTTCCGGCCCTACGGTCTGGATCATACATCCTGCAAAACCGTATACAATCCACGGGCGTAAAACAATCCCGATCTCTCCAAAAGAAAAAAAAGAACGGTATGTCTACAAGCAAAATGGGCACGGATGAAAACCCGAAAGGGCTCCGTGAGTAAAAACAGCAAGACTGCCGGCGAGTTTGTGAAAACCCGAAAGGGCGTAAACTCGTAAAAAAAAATGAAATGCACTTGCAAAGTCCTCTCGACTTTGTGAGGAGAAAATTCCCGCATGAGATCCCTACGACTCACAAAGGAGCAACACACTTAGGAGTCCCCACGACTCTTAAGGAGAAAATACACCTACGGGATCCTTATAACCCGTAGGGAGAAAATGATTTGTGAGACCCTTACGGCTCACAAAATGGAAAAGCCTTAGGTAACAGGGATCTAAACCTGTCTCCTAAGCCACCAATTCCCAAATCCTCTCGGGACACATGATGAGTTGCTCCTGGCATTATTCCAGTGCAGCAATGCAGATGCTAAACAAACCAAATCTAAATCCTCTCGGGGCACATGATGAGTTGCTCTTGGCATTATTCCAGTATAGCAATGCAGATGCCAAACAAACCAAATCCAAATCCTCTTGGGGCACATGATGAGTTGCTCCTGGCATTATTCCAGTGCAGCAATGCAGATGCCAAACGAAAAAAACCCAAATCCAAATCCTTTCGGGGCACATGATGAGTTGCTCCTGGCATTATTCCAGTGCAGCAATGCAGATGCCAAACGAAAAAAAACCAAATCCAAATCCTCTCGGGGCACATGATGAGTTGCTCCTGGCATTATTCCAGTGCAGCAATGCAGATGCCAAACAAAAAACCAAATCCAAATCCTCCCGGGGCAAATGATGAGTTGCTCCTGGCATTATTCCAGTGCAGCAATGCAGATGCCAAACAAAAAAAAAAACAATTCCCAAATCCTCCCGGGGCAAATGATGAGTTGCTCATGGCATTATTCCAGTGCAACAATGCAGATGCCAAACAAAAACCCCAATTCCCAAATCCTCTCAAAGACGGATGATGATTCGCTCCTGGTACCATATTCCAGTGTAGCGATGCTGATATCGACTCAAATCAAACAAATCAAACCAACCAATTCCAACATTGACCTCTGCGTCAACAAGTGACACTCCGCGCCGGGGAAAAGTCGATCAGCGACACTCCGTGCCGGGGAAAAGTCAACCGACACTCCGCGCCGGGGTGCCGGGGAAAATTCAACCAGCGACACTCCGCGCCGGGGTGCCGGGGAAAAGTCGATCAGCGACACTCCGCGTTGGGGAAAAGTCGATCAGCGACACTCCGTGCCGGGGAAAAGTCAACCAGCGACACTCCATGCCGGGGAAAAGTCAATCAGCGACACTCCGTGCCGGCGAAAAGTCAACCCGACACTCCGCGCCGGGGAAAAGTCGATCAGCGACACTCCGTGCCGGGGAAAAGTCAACCAGCGACACTCCGTGCAGGGGAAAATTCGACCAGCGACACTCCGTGCCGGGGAAAAGTCGATCAGCGACACTCCGTGCCGGGGAAAAGTCGACCAGCGACACTCCGCGCCGGGGAAAAGTCGATCAGCGACACTCCGTGCCGGGGAAAAGTCAACCCGACACTCCGCGCCGGGGAAAAGTCGATCAGCGACACTCCGTGCTGGGAAAAAGTCAACCAGCGACACTCCGCGCCGGGGAAAAATCGATCAGCGACACTCCGTGCCGGGGAAAAGTCAACCCGACACTCCGCGCCGGGGAAAAGTCGATCAGCAACACTCCATGCCGGGAAAAAGTCAACCAGCGACACTCCGTACCGGGGAAACGTCCAACAGCAGACACTCCGCATCGGGGAAACGTCCAACACAGACACTCCGTCTCGGGGAAACGTCCAACAACAGACACTCCGCATCGACGGAACGTCCAACAGCAGACACTTCGCATTGGGGAAACGTCTAACACAGACACTCCGTCTCGGGGAAACGTCAACCAGCGACACTCCGCGTCGGGGAAACGTCCAACAGAAGACACTCCGTACCGGGGAAACGTCTAACAATAGACAGTCCGCATCGGGGAAACGTCCAACAGCAGACACTCCATCTCAGGGAAACGTCAACCAGCGACACTCCGCATCAGGGAAACGTCCAACAGCAGACACTCCGCTTCGGGAAAACGTCCAACACAGACACTCCGTCTCGGGGAAACGTCAACCAGCGACACTCCACGTCGGGGAAACGTCCAACAGCAGACACTCCGGCTCGGGGAAAAGTCAACTACCGACACTCCGTCTCGGGGAAAAGTCAACCACCGACACTCCGCGCCGGGGAAAAGTCGATCAGCGACACTCCGTGCTGGGGAAAATTCGATCAGCGACACTCCGCGCCGGGGAAAAGTCGATCAGCGACACTCCGCGCCGAGGAAAAGTCGATCAGCGACAGACACTCCGCGCCGGAGAAAATTCGATCAGCGACACTCCGCGCCGAGGAAAAGTCGATCAGCGACACTCCGCACCGGGGAAAAGTCAATCAGCGACACTCCGTGCCGGGGATACGTCAACAAGCGACACTCCGTCTTGGGGATACGTCAACCATCAGACACTTCGCGCTGGGGACACGTCGACCAACGACACTCCGTCTCAGGGAAACGTCAAGCAGACACTCCGTCTCGGGGACACGTCAACCAGCCGATACTCCGCCTCGGGGAAACGTCGACCAGCGACACTCCGCTCCGGGGGCACGTCAACGAAATCACTCTGGGCTAGAGAAACGTCTACTACGGACACTCTATCTCGGAGACGCGTCAAGCGCCGACCGTCCATGTCGTAAAAAGGGCAGTGCATCCCAAAAAGTGGGAACCAAAGCAAGTCGCCTCCATGCAAAAGAAGATCCATCAATTTCATGCACACGACCTACATATACTGTGTGCATTTATTGATGGGAAGCAATTTGTTGGGGTAAAAATTTACACCCCGGTTGACCAAGTCAAAATCAAAGTCAACCCTAAGCCAGGTGGGCCCAAGCCCAGGTCAAGTGGGCCCATGCCCAAGTCGAGCCCGCAGCCAGCCTCCCCATGCCAACAACAAAATCATGTAATAAATAATTTTTATGTAATTGTTTATGTATGAATGTAAACAAAATGGGCATAAAACCAATATTTTGTAAGCCTATGGCTTATGTGCAAAAATGAAATGGCACATAAGCCATGGGATGGCTAAAATGTCATTTTTTAAAGCCCAAGGGGCTATATGTATATATGTAAGCTTATATAAGGCAACATGATGATGAATAAAGCATACACTTTTCATTCTCACAAAAAAACCTAGGGTTTGTATCTCTTTCCCTTTTCTGAAGGTCTCAAACCTTTTTCTTTCTTTTGAATTAAATTAAGAGTTTTACTCTTTCTTTTAAAAAACAAAATAGTTTTTCACCACGAAACCCATAAAGGGAAACTTGGATCTGTCATCAGATCTCAAAAAGGAGAGATTTTGAGATCTCACATCTCTTTATCTTCAAGATCCAGCTAACATAGGAGGAAGAAGAAGAACCCCTTCCATTAACCCCAAAAACACACTTAGGAGTCCAACTCCACTCTGATTTCTCCTCTGAGAATCTTTTTAGGCTAAAATCCTCTTTTCCTCACGGGCGCTCAAGCGCAGAGCGCCCACGTGCCGACACGTGGCGTGCTTGCGCTCGAGCGCTCAGTGCTCAAGCCCAAAGCGCCCACGTGCCGACTCATGGCGCGCTTGCACAACAGCGCCCTGCGCTCGAGCGCAAAGCGCCCACGTGCCGACACGTGGCACGCTTGCGCTCAAGCGCATGCGCTCAAGCGCAAGCGCTCTAGCGTGAGTCTCCCCAGTGCCGAAACGTGTCGCTCTTGAACTCAAGCGCAAGCGCTCGAGCGCGAGTCACCCCAGTGCCGACACGTGGCGCGCTTGCGCTCCAGCGCAAGCGCTCGAGCGCAAGCGCTCGAGTGCGAGTCGCCCCAGTGCCGACACGTGGCGCGCTTCCGCTCAAGCGCACAACGCTCTGGCGCAAGTCGCCCCCGTGCCGACACGTGGCGCACTTTCTCTCAGACGCCTAGCGCTCAAGCGCAAGTCGTCCCCGTGCCGACACGTGGCGCACTTGCGCTCGAGCGTCAGGTGCTGAAGCGCAAAGCGTCCACGTGCCGACACATGGCGCGCTTGCGCTACAGCGCCCTGCGCTCAAGCGCAGAGCGCCCACGTGCCGACACGTGGCATGCTAGAGCATGAGCGCACAGCACGTGGGCGCACAGAGCCCAAGGCGCTGGCCCCACGCATCCTTTGGATGCCTTTTCCCATGACCAGTTTAAACCCCCCTCTAAAACAAAACACACGTACACTGCACATTGAGTTCGCATGACCAGTTTAACCCGTTAATCGGAGGTTCCCTCGCCCCAAAGGAGAGGGGTAATTAACGGCAGCTTAGTCCGCGGCTGCCGGAGATTCGGATCCCCACAATCAATAAACCCCGGCCTATCCTAGGCAGGGGGAATCTGTAGTATACGCCTGACAAGTGTGCGCGTATTCCCATCTCAATGGGGTGACGAAAAACACCCTACAATGAGAATTGGTCAAAGGTATTTAATTAGGTAAGCATATTTAAATAGACCAAATATTACATAGATATTATATGCTTACATTTTCCTTCATAATATTAATTATAATATATAAACACACGAAAAAAGTATTTTTACAGAGAAACCCTCATATGTGTCATATTTATAATAAACACCTTTTATTATATAGAAATAGTAAGAAAAATGTCATATTAAAAGTGCAGCTTTATCAACTGAACAAATACCCCAAAACTTAACTTTGATCGTCTCGAGCAAACTAGTTATTCAAAAGAAGGAGAAAAAAGAAAAAGAAAAATCCTAAGTAGCACACTTTCGTAGGCAACACGATTGCACCGAGCAAATGCAACAAGCCGCTAAACCTCTAGGTGTCCATAGTAGGAGGAGTGTAGTCTCCTGAGGGTTTTCAGCGGATTACACCCACAAAATCCTATAATAAAAGAAGATGGTGAAAGTTACATACAAAGATAAAAATTATGAATGAAAGAACTTGAAAATAAGAGTTTTCAACTGCACCAGTTTTTCAGTTGCTATGAGCCCTATCTTAATGATTATGAAAAAATGTTAGAAATCACATCATCCCTCAATAAAACATAGCCTTTAGTCTTCTTCCCTATCTTTCTTCCAAACATTGATCATATACCCCCTACGTGTGTGCAAAAGATATCCCTACACTTAGAGAATTCAATTCAAGCTACCATACTCTTGTCCATCTTCCAAAATACTTTTTAGTCGGTGAATTTTTTTATGAAATTGCTCACACATCCTTCTTGCGACCGTTAATACTTCTTGAGATACTAACTAACCGATTACTAAATGTGCTCACGCATTTAGACGTAATTCCTCGTTTCGCAACACCTAAGGCTTAGCAGTGGCTCCCAAACCAGTTGGTTTAAGGCACTAGGTGATAACGCATCCTCGCTATATTTTTTTATGTTGCTTTAAGCAATTACAAAACCAGTGTTCATTTTTTTCCTTCACCATTTATACTTTTTTTTCCATACTAAGGCTTTTAGACAAGAGTATTTCAAGATATCCTCTACTATCCCAAGTTTCAAGATGTTTGTAAGTGCGTATAGTAGGGTATCAACATTCAAATGTTTGGCTTCAAGAATATGGACTATTTTTCAGACTTATTTTTATCCTCAGATTAGAAATTTCTTTTATCTTACTAACCCTTGGGACAATGACTCATAACTACTTATTACTAGTTTCGTTTAAGAAAACATCTAATTTTCTTACTTTTCTCAAACTGTTTCTATTTTTCATATGTAAATTTTCACTTTCAAACTTTCATCATCAATTTTTTGTGTGCATATATATAGTATAATGCAAAATAATGCGTGAATAAGTACAAACCTCCCCCAAACCTGTTTTCAGCAGTGTCCTCACTGATATTATCTGTTGAGCTTAAAAAAAATTATAGATTTGGGAGGAAAGGTTAGAAACGGGGACAAGAAATAATGAAAGTGAAATCCTTTCTCAAACTTATTTTTGGCTCACAATTTTGTAAAAAATTTCTTTTCACGAGCCAAAATATCCCCCCAAACTTAAGTAAAATAGTGTTAAGCAATTAAAATTATTGGGGGTGTTAAGTTATTGGTCAAAGTAAAGCCTTACAAAGACCAAACGTCAACACCAACCATTCAAAAGTTTTATCGATATATCGCACTGGTTGGTGGAAGATTATAAATGTGAATAAGTGGGGGGATAGGAGGCGGAATCGATCTGGTTTACGTCTCGGTTGGTAGAGACGAAACCGTGATGGTGGATAAAAACGAGAATATGAATGATTAGGAATGAATGGAATATTTGCATTCTCGTATTTTATAAGAAGAAAGAGTGGCGGTTCAACTCCTTTAGGTGGAGGTTGATTAATCACAAAATCCGTGTCATTTAAGAATGCGAAAATATCTTCGAAACTTTCATCGATGGTCCGATTGAACGTTTCAATGTTAATAAGGGTCGCGCTAGAATTCAACACACTTGATTTGTCAAAAAATATGGAGGTAGGAGTCTTGAAAAACCTATCTACCTCATTCTCAAAAGGGTCTAAATCAATTGATCTTTCTAGAATTATCGAACTCGAAATATCGGATTGTGATTCATCAACACTCATTATCATTAAAGGAAGATTAGAAGAAAAATCAGATAAAGTGGGAGATGAAATGGGTGAACATATTGGTGTGTCGAGTATTGCTGAACCAGATGTGGGAAATGAAGACTGAATTTCGTTCTGCTTTTCGGTTATATATTTATAATCAACTTTAAGACGCATATGGAGTTCAGGAAGAATAGTTAGAGGCTCGAGATGATGACCACACGGGAGTGAAACGACTTGATGAGTCGGTGTGAAAAACTCATCCAATATTTCGGGTTCATCATTCAATATATCCCCAACGTCAATCTCTTCAATCAAGTGAAGGTTAAAATTCTCAGACACCTCATCAAAAGGAGGGTTCTCAATCAATTATGGTTCTAGAGTGGAGGTGTAGAGATCACAAGGATTGGGTATGACTTCACTTGAAATGGACCCTTCACAATCATGTAAATCAAACACTACAAAGTCATATAACTCTTCAGACATTCTATCTTCAATTGGTGAATCATTTGGTGTACTTGATAGATTAGTGAAACTAGAGTTATGGATTTCAATTTGGTATGGGGAGATTTGATTAGGAGGGGTGTACCGGTCCTTCTCACTTCCCAAATTCTCAATTTGTCCTATGGCCGTATCATACATTGAATTTTTTGAGCTGGTTCGAAACTAGTTGCTCGTTTGTTTTGTTTATTGAGGACAGCCATGCACTCTTTCAATTCCTCTCTGGTGCAGCGTGATGCTATCACATATTCTTCTAGTGTCCGCTCAAGACTAGACATGGGTCGGTAATGGGTTTCAGCATAAGATTGAAATTCTTGTGGATAAGTAAAACTCCTAAATGACTGAGTAGAAGGACTGTCTAGAGAAGGTGTAAAAGTCGGGTGGGATTGATAGGAATTGAATGGTTGTGAAAATTGGGCAGGAGTAGGATCAACATTGTGATAAGAAGAATATTGATATTCGTTGGTTGGCTGGTGATTTTCAACAGACATCATATACGCCACAAATTGAGTATGAAAATATTCTTTAGAAAGTGGTGGTGTTTGTTGTCCTAATGGTTTGGCTGGATTGAAACTTTGGCCATTAGCCCTCTCTATATGCTCAGCGATGGACATGCGTTTAGGAGTTCCTTCACTCGGAGTATCAACATAAGAAGATGTAGAATTTGGATGCGGTTGACAGGACCTGGAGTGAGGTGTCCAACCGTTTCTTTCCGCTTGCTCTATCCGATATCCGAACTCTTAAAGACATGGTAGAGTCGGATGGTATACCGAAGCGATTACGATGACATGAAATATCTGGTTCTTGATAGCAAAACTCGGCAAGAGTTCGTCTATTTGGGTTACCCATTATAAGAAGGTGAAAAGAGGAAGGAGGGTGAAAAGATTTAAGCTCTAGTTAGTTTGTTGTTCTTTGAAAGTGGGACTTGAGGGTTTACTTGACAAATCACAAAATGCATAAGCAAACCCTAAAACTAAGGTCAACTAGGTCAAGCACTAGACCGCTCCTAGACTTCTAAAGGACAAGCCGCAGGATCAATTCTCTACCACCTCTTTATTACTCTTGTGGCCAGGTAAGTGCCAGGTAAGTGGGATGTATCCGCTATACGAATCACCGAAAATAGTGGGCCTAATTAAGTAACCACTTGCCTTAGTCATGCTTGCCTAGACACCATAAAAGAAATGCGAATAAGCGATAGATTACCCATGACCTTCCTCTATCCTAATTGAGCGCGACGGTCCTTAGAGTCTTGGTCTAGATATTTTTTAATTAATGTAGGGTGATGCAGATGCTCGTTTTGTGATTTGTGGGGCTTAGGAAGGGTGATGAAATCCCCACCTAATTTGAATTGTGGTCTTGCCCCTTAAAGTCCGTATTAAAATATGCAAAAACAACCCGCAAAACAAAACTTGCAAAAAGATTTTTGAGCGGCGATATTTTGCAAAGAATCGTGCAGAAAAATATATTATTGGATTTTTAGAGAAGAGATAAAGTATAGAGAAAGTTACCAGAGAAATATGGGAAGTCAAGTCCACCAAGTGGACTCGGTTCTGCGGCTAAATGCTCAATATTGTGGCGGTTCCGCCGCGCCTTGGTGGGATCGTTTAAAAAAATGTTCCCTTGCCTTCCTATGCTCCTCTGGAATACTTGGAAAGTCTCTGAATCTTGATTTCCTTGTTCTAGTGTCTCCAGATTCCCTTGCAAAATTCGCACACTAATCGTTAAATTTGCAAGATGCAGTTTTGTTTTGTTTTTATGATATTGATAGAATAAGAATTCAACATGAATTGTAAGAAGAAAAAATTACGTACGTATCCCCGGCAACGGCGCCATTTGATTGGTTGATGTTTTAAAGTTGTGTTGTGTGTAGTAACCGCAATCAATAACGGTGTCGCGTATAGCTAGACCGAGATGAGTATGGGTCGTCCTCAGGGAAACGTTGAATCTTTTAATTTTACTTTAGGCGTGTTGATTAGGAAAAAAGGAAGAATAATGAATAGTGAAGAATGGTTGTAGATACTAGATCCACGTCAAACATGGATCCGGGATATAGATCTAGATTAACTACGGATGTAGGTTTTATATTAGAAGGGGGCTTGTAGGGTTCGTTAAGATTTAGTAGTCATGGATGATTAATTAAAGATTACTCATTTTATCTTTTAATAGATTTAAAACTAGATCGACAGTGATGCATGTAGATTAGGGTTTCTGGAGGGAATAAGGTCCCAACTCTTAACCCCTATCTTGACATGGATCTCCGTTCATGTCTAGCCTTTAACAAAATAATTGTTAATCTAATATCTAATCGTGGTCGTGAATATCAATGAATTGATAGCGCGCCCAATTAGCATGTTAACTATTATTTTGATAAAGTTTATAAACTTTATAGGACGTAAAAATAGTTTAAGGATCTTCATCATCCATTAATCTACCATAATCCTACGAACCCTAACAAGCGGAGAATTACTCGCACGTGTTGGGAAAAGAAAAGATAGAAAGGGAAATCATATTGAAAACTACAGAAAATAAAATGATATAAGAAAATAACTACCTTTATTAATCAACAAGATCAAGTACACTTTGTTCCTTTAGAAAATGATTACAAAATCCTTGTTTTCTTCTCGATCTCTTCTAAGGAGGTAGATGAACTGTCGATGATCAACCAGGATTCTTGAGCTGTCGTGGACTTCGTGATCGCGTCGGTTTGAAGATTTTTCCAAGAGGCTCTCGGTCCTTATTTATAGTCAAAGAGCCAGAACCCTAGTTTCCTAATAAGGCAACTAGCTGTTAAGATCCTACCCAAAAAATCCCATATCCCAACTCTTCAAATCGGCGGCGGAACCGCCGCAATATACGTGTTTTGGCCGCGGAAGGGCCGCACTATGTTGGTATCAGTTGATGAAATTTTCTTTGGTCTCTTGTGTTGACATGTGTAGACTATTTTGATATCTGGAATCTGAAAATCTTCTATACGTCTCTGCCAGAATTTATTTCTTCAATTTACTTTCCTATTTAGGCAGATTTGATCTCGCCAACTCGGATTTCCTTGATTTCAGTCCTGATATAAATTCTGCACAATAACTCAATAAATAATGTTAGTAGACTTTTTTTTGAGATATTATCTTAACCATTTGACATGATATTATAGTTTTTTAAGAGAATTGGTCAAAGATATTTAATAAGGTAAGCATATTTAAATAGACCAAATATTACATAGATATTATATGCTTATATTTTCCTTCATAGTGTTAATTATGATATATAAACACATGAAAATAGTATTTTTACAGATAAACCCTCATATATGTCATATTTATAATAAACACCTTTTATTATATAGAAATAGTAGGAAAAATTTCATATTAAAAGTGCGGTTTTATCAACTGAACAACAAACCATAATAATCTAGTAAAGATCTTGTTAGTCTAGCTTAGCACCTAATAAAAATTTGAATTTGGCATGCTTGATCCCTCTATAACCTCATGGTGGTGCTAAGGTCAACCTTCATGGTATCAGAGCCAAGCTAGAACATTAGGGTAACTTGTAGCGACGTTAGAAATCCACCGTTTTTGTCGCGCAAAAACTGCCGATAAAAATAGTTTTCCAAAATGATGTTTTGAGTTGTTTGCACACCCCGCGGGCTCACGGTTTGAACCGAGAAGCCGCGGGGTGGAGCATGCGCACCCCGGGGACACCCAGGGGGACCTAACGGCTGGGTCCACTCCCTAAGGCCACCACAAGGTGGTCTTGGCGGTGGGAACCCGAAACTGCCCTACCTTAGGCAGTTTCGGGTCTGCCTTACCCCCAGGCCACCTCGTGGTGGCCTAGGGGTAGGGTACCCCCTCTAGGCCCCCCATTCGATAGTTAATTTTGGTATCTTCATCCCCGTGAAGATTCGGGCGCGTTTCGAGTTCGTTTCGACTCCCGGATTGGCTTAAAACGATCGGTTTTTGAACTTTAGCTTAATGGATTTTTCATGTCTTGGAAAAATTGGTTTAGTTTGCTAATTGCGTGCGGAATTCTAATGTTGCGGTTAGTTTACAAGATTTGTGATGTGTGATACAATTATTAGAATCCAGATTAATTAGTTTTATGAAAACTAGTTAGTATATTGTAAACCTAGCCGTTTAGTCTCAATTGATCGATTGCCACGAAGTTTTGATTCGGATCAAAACTCTGTCACAATTGCTTATTGTACGCGATCACTAAGTCAGGAGTCTTGTTGAATTATCCGACAACCAATTGAAAAGAGTTTTCAATTTAAGACTAAAATGCAAGTTTTATAAGTTAGGCATGAAATCTAGAATATGAGATATTCTGTGTTTATGATGTCTAAGGATATTGCGGATTCTAATTATTGTAATTTTCTGTTTTTTCTGCGACCGTAAGTATAATATATGGAGTATCCCAATCTTGTTTCTATATGTCAACAAGTTTTAAGGATACACATATTTGCATACGTTGATGATATGTGATATCATGTGTTGCTGTTGATATGATTTATTGGATCGTTGTGAAAGAATAGCCGGGGGGTTCTATGTGAGATGAGAGTTTTTATTTTCATTCATGTAAAATCTGTATGTAATATTCTTTTATTGGGGCACTTCTGGATTGAGGATGATGTCACCACTGTTATATATTATTTACTTTTCTGCATTAGGATAGACCCAATGCGGGGAGCACAAGTAACCGGGTTCTAGAGTCCAGTGGGAGACCATCTCAAGGAATTGAGACCGAGTCTCCTAACTCTAGAATTGGAAGGATTTCTTACCGCTCTCGTAGGGGTCTAGGGATGTGGGTTTGGCTATTTATCACGACTGTGGAATCCGTGGGATAGGATACCGGGGTTCGTGCCTTCTGATTATATTCTCCCAGCACGTCAATATGCTTTTGCAGCTCCGTGCGCTTATCGTCAGGCTGCGCAAGCTTCTTGGTCTTCTTCTTTTTCTTCGAAGACTTTGACGGCTGGGCCCGGGTGCTTTGCCCCTCGTTACCCATTCTCGGAGTTGGGCGCGGTTTCAGCATCCCTCAATGATCTCAGGCTCTAGCGGGCTTTTCCACCTGATTGCTGGGTATGCTTGGAGATCTTTTAGCATTCTTTTAGTTTTTACCGAAAGAACAACTTCCCATGGAGCTTCCTCTATGAATGAGCATGATGCCCCTGGCGTGTCCATCTTTTTCGGAGCATGTGGTTGTGGCGGGTTTACCCTCCAGTTTTCAGAAAACGCGAATTTGCCCTGCTGGTACTGGTCCTCAATCCAATTTTTGAAGACAAAGTAATCTTCGATTGGATGGCCCATTATTCGATGGTAGGGGCAATAGTTGGGACTGTTGACGTCACCGGGCTATAGTAGGTGTTTCGGATCCAGCAGGATGATGAGCCTGTTGCACACTGCTAGTTCGAACAATCTTCTTGTTTTATCCCGGGAAAACGAGTAGGGACGTCTCAATTTCTCGTCGAGGAATCGCTGTTTGTTGAATTGGTGGGCAGCTGGTTTTGGATCACTCGGCTGTTGCTGAGCGTTGGCGATGAAGGTCGCTTTCCCTTTCCCTTTTTCATTTCGAAGCTCCGTTCTTGAAGAGGATGTCTTGTGGCACATCTAGGCCAGCGTGTCAATCAAGGCCTGGAAGGTGGTAGGGTTGAAGAATATCATAAATTGGGAGATGGTAGCTTGAGGATCGAGGGTCCCCACGAACATGCCCACGGCAGGAGCTTCCTCTATGCGTTGTTCGCATCTCGACCATAGGTTCCGCCACCGGATTGCATACTGAACCCATGTCTCTCCCGGCTTTACTCTGGCATTGATCAATGCCTTGATCGGGGTACATTTGCTGGCGCTAGCGAACCTTTGTATAAACAGTAGCTCCATTTCTGTAAATGTCTTGACGGAGTCATTCGGGAGTTCGGAGTACCATTCGAACGCTGTCTCCGACAGGCTGCCAACAAACTGCCGAAGCAGCAGTTTGTCGTCACCCATGGTATTTCCGCACAGAGCCCTGAACTGATCGACGTGCTGGTGTGGATTGCCTGCCCCCTTATACATATGGAATTTGGGGATCGTATATCCCGGCGGGTACTTTATTTGATCGTACCAGCCCGGATAAGGTCGTCCAGTCTTGAAGATTTGGCCTGCCGCTTCGCTCGCCTGATGATCCCGTATCTGTTGAGCTATATAGTTGTCAAGGACGGCTTTGGAGATGGTCTCCTCTTTGGCTGCTGATAGAGCCGGAAGAGGGTTTGATGTCTCCCCTCTGTCGTCTTCAAGGATTATTGAAGGGTCTTCAGCTGGGGGATCGGGCTGTATCATCATCCCGACCATATCTTGAAATAGAAGCTCCATTTGCTTTATGTTATCCGCTTATTCCGCGGCCTCTTTGTCTTTCTTCTCGAGCATCCTCCGGAGGAATTCGGCATCTGTTTCTTACTCCTGGCGTTGTCCTGACGACGTCTCCGGGCTTTCTTTTGGCCCAGTGAGTGCGGCCATTTTCGTTAGCATTTCCTGAAGCTTTTGCTGTTGCTCCTGAGCCTTTGTCACAGATCGGGTGAGTGGTCGATGGCCCGTGGAGATACGGCTATCCTCTTTTCCAGCAGCCATTTAAATGGTGTGCACCACCATGACCCCAGACTTAGGACGTTTAGGCTCAGTGCCCTTGAGATTCGTCGCAGACACGGGGATTTTCTCCGGCCTTCTCCTTTTATGGGCGGTCAAAGTTGAGGGGGCCGTTGCAGCGGGCAACCAAGCAGACGACACCTTCTGTGGTACGACGGGGTAGTCCTTTCTTTCCGAACCCTCATTTTCTTCTGTCGGCGGGGGTAGTCTTGGTCAACTACAGAGTCTTGGACTCTTCGCCAGACCCTGTGAATTTTATAGGATAGCCATCGAGGGGGCTGTTCCGGGTTTACCTTTGTAGCGTTTTTCTACGGGTGGAGTATATATTTTTAGCACGGCAGTCGAAGAGTTTTTGCGCACCCTCCTAAGTGGTTCAAAGCTGTTCCCAGTTGGAACAACATCATCAATTTCCACCATTGGAGCTGGTGGAGTCAGTCCTAAAGGGGACTGCCCCCAGCTTTCCTCACTCGGCGCCGGTGGCGATGTCGAGCACGTCTTGCAGATAGAATCACCTCCGTTGTCGGGGTAGCTTCACCATGCCCCCTGTTCTGGTGAAGGGTTGCTGCCGGTGCCATCCTATCGAAGACCGACGTCCGCTGAGAAGAAACGTCCAACCTATCGAAGACCGACTTTTGAGAAAGGAAAGCAGCCTTGGTGACTTCGCCCGAAGCGGGAGTCGGAATGGTCAGTCTTGCAAAGACCGACCCCTTGGCAGGAGAAGCCACTTTGACGACTTCGTTTACCGATGCTGGAATGGTTATCCGCTTCGGGATAACTCCTTCCGGGATTGCAGGCTTCTTTACGGGCCCACTAGAGCTCTGGCTCAGCCTGTCGAAGATCGGTGCAGTAGACTAGGAATTGTACGGCCCGTTGAGGGGGGTCGTGATAGTTGTAAGCCGATCGAAGACCGACTTCTTCGGATCTTCCTGTGACGGCATTGGGACGCTGAAGCTTGCCGGTGGGATCATGGTCCCAAAGAACAGTCCAGTGGTGGCCTGAGTCATCTGTTCCACTGGCATGGCGAAGATGGAGGCCACTTGGGGCCCATAGGTCACTCCTCCATCAAGGACGGAGTGGGAGTTGCTGTTGCAATTAGTGCATCTGGAGGCCATTTGCCCTTCTTTTCTGCACGGAGCAAGACACCGATCTTAGTATCTCAAATTCAGAGGCAACCATAACAGACCGTGATTTGTTCGTGAAACACGACACACAAAATGTGGAGTGGAAAGAGGAAAAGGTCCTACCGGGCGTGCCAGAATCTGTTCACCGCCGAAAAACGCGACCGGGACGTTAGGACGTCCAGACCTGAATTTTGGGGGCAGATGCTATTTGGTTTTATCTGTCCACCTCTCCAAAGATGCAAAGTTGAATTATGGCACAGTGTATCGGAGGTTGGACAGATGCGGCCGATGTAGCAGACTTCATCAGATTCCCCCTCGTTTGCGAGGGGGTTTTGATTGTGGGGACGCTCTTCCCTGCAGGCGCAAGCCCCTGCAGTTAATTACGTTACCGTGTAGCGATAACCACTTTCTCTTTCTCTAGATGTTCACTTCGTGTCGCGTATGTTTGTTTTATTTTTGGTTGCCCGTGGATTGTATACGGAGACTAATTTATGTTGTCTCCCGTAGGGCGTGGATTAGTCCAAATCCGCATTTTCTTAGATTTGGGTTTGGGTTCATTTAAGGATCTTTAATCTTGTTTTAGAGTAGGATCAACTTAAATGCTTGTTAAGGATATGTTAGCCTAATTTTAGACTAAAATCTACTAAACAAGGTTTTAGAATCATATAGATCCAACGAAAGAGTATTTGGACTCTATCGTTTTAGTTTAGGGACATTACGGTCCATTGGGTTTAAGGACATCATAGTCCTTGAGTTTAAGGACCTCATAGTCCGTAAGGTTTAGAGACATCATAGTCTGGTTTAAAGACGACATAGTCTGTGAGGTTTAAAGACATCATAGTCTGGGAGGTTTAAAGACATCATAGTATGGTTTAAAGACATCATAGTCTGTACGGTTTAAAGACATCATAGTCTGGTTTAAAGACATCATAATCTGTAAGGTTTTGGTTTAACCGTTTGGGGATGCACCAAAAGTTATTGGTTATTGGGACCCTCCACCTCTCTGAAGACGTTGAAGAATTACAACGACATGTAACAGAGGTCTGAAGAGATGTACCCTTGAACCAATATTGGTTGGGAGATCTATAGTCAGGTTTGGGACTAAAACTAATTAAAAATATTGTAAGCACATGGGCTAGGTTAATCTGACTTAGGGACTTGTGGCCAACTTGGGCCCAGCCAACTCAGTTTTGAATAAAATGTTGAACATTTATTTGGGCTCGGTCTCTTTTTATTCAATAATGCTAAGCATTGATTTGGGTTCTGACACCCCGTTTTCTTTTTGTTTTTTATTGAGTGCTGAACACTTTTTATTATGGCGCTAGGTTCTGTGTGATGAGTGTAGAGCACTCAATGTCAAGAAGCGCTTGGCGCCAACTAATGAATGCAGAGCGCTTCTTATAAAAACATCGCCCACGTGAGGAGCACGTGGTGCGCTTGGTGCCTACCAATGAGTGCAACGCGCTCTTTATAAAAACATCACCCACATGAGGAGCGCGTGACGCGCTTGGCGCTTGGCGCCAACCAATGAGTGCAGAGCGCTCCTTATAAAAACAGTGCCCGCGTGAGGAGCACGTGGAGCGCTTGGTGCTGAGCGCCAGACTTGGAGCACTGAAGCGCTTCTTTGGCAGTTCTGATTAATTCTGTGCTTTGAGAATTAAATTCTCGTTTATAAGAGACTTTGTCTCATGGATTTAAGAACCGAGTTCTTCTTTATGAGGAGATACTATGATCTCTTTTGTTTTTCTTTATAAATCCTTTTCTCATGGACCGAAGAGCTAAGTTCTTCCTTTTATGAAGGAAGACTTTGTCTCATGGATCTAAGAACATAATTCTTCTTTTGTGAGAGTTAAACTCTCAAATATGGAGGAGATTTTATGATCTCTCTTGTTTTTATTTACCTTGAAGAAGATTCTTCTTCTTAGAGCTTGCTCTCATTTTTTTTGAAGTTTCTTCAAGTTTATGGGGGGGGGGGGTTCCTCTGTACAAGACTTGAAGTCTTGTGTCCTTTATATAGGGGATGCTGATTTGTTGAATCAGTTAAAGAAATCTCTCATTGAGAGATCTCTGATTGATTTGTGGATTTTATCCACCGTTGGATCTCTGATCCAAGGACTTCTGTTTTACAGAAGAGATCTTTCTTGTTTTTAACAAGATTGGGAAAATATCTTCCCATACAGAACATATTCTGTATCTTGGTAATTTTTAATCACCATCGGATCTTTGATCCAACGATGCTCTGATTTACAGAGCGCAATCTTTCTTGTTTGGAAAGATTTGAGGAGTATTTCCTCAACAGAATTAAATTCTGTAATTTTTGATGATTTATTCATCTTCGTTGGATCTTTGATCCAAGGGTGGAGAACATTTAGTTCTAGTGCTGGCGCTTTCGAGCTTTGCACGTGAGGCGCTGCCTCAGAGTCTTTGACTCTTGGCGCTGGCGCTCTCATGCTTTGCACGTGAGGCGCTGCCTCAGAGTCTTTGACTCTTAGCGCTGGTGCTCTTGGCGCGAGCGCTCTCATGCTTTTCACGTGAGGCGTTGCCTCAATTTAAATTTTGAATTTTAAACAGAGCTTTGCTCTGATTGGGGGAAACAAATGCCCCGCCACCGTTGCGCTCACGTGGTTTACACGTGAGTGCAGCGGTGGCATCCTTTCCACCATTACATCAACTTGGAAGTTGAATCGATTTCCTCTGTCTTTAAATAGGGTCTTTGGCCCTTTGAGATAACCTCTGTTCATCTTCTTGCCTTCTTGTTTTTTGAGAATTTTATTCTCTCTTCAGAGCTAAGTTCTTTGCCTCAAGAACTCTCTTAGAGTCAAAACCCCGTCCAAAAATTTAGGTAAAGATTAAATCTTTGAAGGGATTACTTCATAATCTAGGGTTTCACCCATTAACAGAGCCTTGCTCTTCTCAGATCATAGATCTAAAATAGATTTTTAGGGTTTCTCAACAGAGCTTTGCTCTTCTTAGATCATAGATCTAAAGAGATCTTTTTTAAGGTTTCTTAACCTATTAATAAAGAACTCTTAGAGTTCATTTTGCAGATCTAAAAGATCTCGGAGTTTTTAACTCAGTAAAAGCTTTGCTTTTTAGGGTTTTGATGGATTACTCCATCGTTCTCACAGAGCATAGCTCTTTAGAATTTTTAGGGGAATTTTTATTCCCCTTCATTATTAATTTTGACAGATGTCATTTTTGTCTGCAGAGCGTTGCTCTCGAGGGAGTTTAACTCCTTGGTCCGAGGGGCTTCTCATTAAATGAGAATTCTTTTAGGATTTCCTATTTAATGAGTGACTGTCTCATCAATGATGAGCCGTCATCTTGATTTTGTGGGTCCCCTTTGGTCCCTTTCCACTGCATTGTAGCGCGGTACAAAATTTAAAGTACTAAATGTCAGAATTTGAGAACTAACTCTTATTTCTTTTTTGCGCAGGTACTATGTCTTTTGACACCTCTTTCCCATTCGTTCGTCTAGAAAGCGCATTCCCTGACGCGCCCGTGGATAGGGAAGTCTTCGCGCTGATCAAAGATCACGACCCGGAGCAAAAGTCTCCTCATTTATGGGGGTCGTGGTACAATCAAATCATCCAGGGTCGATGCAGCTTCTCTTGTGCGGTGCCTTCGGAGCCCATTTCGGCGATCCACTACGCCGACTCACTCCCAGTGAACTATGCCGTAGAGGAGGTCAACTGGACTTCGGAAGGTTGCCTTCAACCCTCTATGGCCGCGATACCCATACAGCCACCGATGGCTTTGGATATTCTGGGGCGGCGTATATGTCAAGGCGAGTCGCACCCTTGGGGACAGCCGTACATGATTGGCTTGATTCCTTGCCATCCAGCCGGGTACTTGCAGTGGGTTCGATACATCTTATCGGCCAAGAAATCACCGCTGCTAAAGCTTGGGTTGTACCCCGCAGTTTACGCGTCTCTTTTCCAATATTCCACGCCCCCTGTATGGTGGGTCAAAGCTTTCTTGGAACAATGGAATGTACCAACTCACACTTTCCTCCTATTAGATCGGGAAGTTTCCATCTCTTTGGAGGAATTCGCGGAGATCTCTGGCTTACCTGTTAGGGGAGAACATTACGATGAGCGACATCCTCCTGATGAGTACATCTTTGCCGCCAAGTCAGTGGTGATGGTCCTTACCACACAGAATGCCATTCAACATCAATCCCCAAGTCTGATTAAGGTGTTGAAAATTTACGAAAGTCTGTTTCTTGAATCCGGAGGGCATGGAGTCAGCTTCGCGGATCTCATCGCTCGTTTTCTTTGTCCGGAAGTCTTATCAAAACAAGCTGCGAAATTTGCAAAGCTTGACGACCCATTTGGTTTTGGCTTGGACAGCCAGCCAACAGCGGAGGCCGATCAAAGGAATTTCTTTCTCCCGGATACCCCGGTCGTCCCTTTTGTAGAGCTTGCAGCTTCAGATATTGACGAAGAGGCGTTCCTTTTGGGGTTTCTCGGCCTATGGTTAAGTTGGTTTGTGCTCCCAATGTACCTTTCCCATATAAGGCCATCCGTCTTCTACCCGGCTCAGCGAATGGTTTTTGGGATGCGAGTGGCCGTCGGGGTCGCTGTGCTGGCTCACTTGTATCATGGTTTTAGCTTGGCAGCAGACACCACTCAACCGGGGGTGCAGTCCGTAAATTTCCCACTGCATTATTTCACTTCGTGGCTCGAGCTGCATGTGCTCGGCACTTTTGGAATCTACAAGCGGCCCCGTTTCTACGAAAGTTATAACTTTTCTCGGGTTATGCGGTTAGTTGACGCTTCCGCTTTGGAACCGACTCAGCGAGAGGCTCGGGGCTTGGTTCTTCACCCGCGTACCGTCGGGGATGGCATGACCTTCGTCGATAAGGTCTTGACCATCGGTAAGGAATCTACGAAGATGGTGCAGCCGCTGCGCGACACCTTTAAAGACGGTGCTTCTACCTTGAAAGCTCGGGAGATTCTTCACTTATATTCAATCAGGCCGGGCTTTTTAGTGTTTAGGCAGAACGATTCAGCGTTGTTCATGAGATACAACCCACCGCGTTTCTCTCAACAATCAAGCTACAATTAGGGTGTCCCGCTTGAGGCCTTCTTAGCTGAGACGGTCGCCACGGAGGAGGGTATCCGCAACGTGCTACACCATTTCATGCGGCTTAACACCGGGTCTAACTTCTTTATCAGTGAGCCGAGCTGCGTCCTGAAGGTCTTGAACATATACGTGGCGTGGTACCAGCATGCGATGAGTGCTGTAATTAGGGAAGAAAAACGATTATTGCATGATCGCAAGGGTGCTGTCCCTGCTGGCAATCCAGCGGTCCCTTTGAAGCGACGGACTATTGTTCGTCCTTCCTTGAGAGAACCTGCTGCGGTTGTGGTCCCGCGTGCCTTCCCTGATAAGCCTCTATCTCGTATGCTTATAGAAGCGGTGGCTGCAGCGTCTCCTGAATCTAGCATGGGTACGGACATCGGGACTCGTTGGCCAAAATTGCCCGCCAAGCGCAAGCTCATGTTACCGGTTGCCGGCGCTAATTCACAAAAGAAGAAGTCGCTATTTTCTGCGGACGTTGTACTTGGACAGGAGCCCCATACTACCTACAGCGAAGGCTTGTGCGAGTACAGGACGAATGAAGGTCTATTTATAGCGCTTGCGGATGATACTGATCTTCAAGCTGCCCTCGTGTCTTCCGAGCGACTGGCTCGCGATGAAGAGCACTGATCACTATTGCACAGTCAGGTAGACTTCAGTCGCACCTTTTTCGTAGTTATCTTTTTTTATTATGCTTTTACTGATGCCTTCTTCTTCAACAGGTATCTCTGCCAAAGAGGCTCTCGCGGCTTCCCTGAAGACTTTCGCAGAGGAAGAGAGGCTCCACGCTTCTTTGGGCCTTAGTATAATTCAGCTCATTGTGCCTTTGCTCCTTTTTTTATTCATGCTCTGACCCTTACTTCCGTCTTATTGCAGGGACTAGCTCGACTCAGGTTATCTCGAGTGTGGTGCCAATCTCTCATGGTGATGCGGCGACGCTTCCAAAGCCGGCTGCTGAGGCCCCAGCTCCTCCAGTATTGCCGCAAGAGGCTTTGCTTAAGCAGCCGATGACAGACGCCGTAACGGCTCTAGAGGAAGAGCTTGGTTCGGACGATGACGTCCCTTTGACAGAGGTCTTAAGGAGATCGCTTCTCACTGCTCGGACCGAAAAGAGAAGCAAGAAGCGCGCGGCGAAGGAATGTGACTCCGCTTTAGCTATAAGTGCAGGCTCAAGCACTACTCCATCTGTCGCTATTCTTTCAGAGGATGCTCCAGTTGCCCTGTCTACTGCTCATAGACAGGTCGCGCGCGCGGCTCAGGAGGCAACTGAGAATCCATCGCAAGGTAATGTAATGCATGGTCTTTTCATTATAACTCGATCCGCAAATTCTGATATACCATATCTTGCAGGGCCAAGTCCTGGCGATGAGATGGCAGGTGAGACGATGGCGACCACAGATCCCGAAGTGGCTACTCTATCTCAGGAGTCTGGGACTGCTCAAACTGCCGCTCTTTCTCCTTGTGGTTCCCTGTTATCGGCGGACATTACGAGTATCACGATGGCCCTCGTCGAATCAGGGGATGAAGCCATGGGCGCCGAAACATTCCACTGAAGGGGAGCGAAAAAGCTGCAATGCCCGGTGATGCTTCCGTCGTGGTTTTGGCTGATGACCCATCAGGTAGGTCTTGGGTCGCTGTTTACTTTATGTTTCGCAATCCCTTTCAGTCCCTCTGAAGATATTTTGTTCGTTTCGAATGTAGGTGTGGTGAGCGCTGAGGTTGTGCCACCCGAAAGAAGCGTCACCAGTTGCTGCTCTGACGGTCGCCGCCCCTTCGCCTTCTCTTGTGTCCTCTAAAATGCTGGAAGGTATGGGTTTGAGATTTATTTAATTTAAATTATGGATACCATTTTCCTTGTATTGATAGTAGATTGTCACAATTATGCTGGAGTCCTTTTCGACCATCTGTATCAGGTGTTGAACCCACATTTCTCCTTCCAGTCAGAAATCGTCCCGCCTGCAGATGTTGGTGAGTATAGTTTTTTAACCGACATCCTTTCCTTTCTTTTACGGGTGACCATGTTGTTGTTAATTCTTCTTTGAATCGATTGCAGCGTTACAGATTGGAGGAGGGGACAAGAGAAAGCCGCGCCTCCGGTACTCCCAACTTTGCCACCTGTCGCCGCCGGTATAGTAGACTCCATCGCTCGTGTATATTTTATTTTTTTTACCTCCCGAGTCGACATTTGATTATAAGTTATTTTGCAGCAATCGCACCGACTCCAGCTCCCTTCGAGTCTCGAATCCCAATGCCGGCAGGGCCCTTTGCTAAACGCCCATCTTCCAGGGGTGCTGCGAACAGCCTGTGAATGTTGAGCGAATTCGTCGAGGATCTTGATGTCGAGGCCTTCGCATTTGCTGCAGACTTTGCTACCGAGGCTAATTTTATGTTGGCGACGCTTGTGAGCTTCCATAGCGAAGGTATCATCGAGTCTTGGGTCAATCAATGCAGAAAGATCGAGGCTTGCCTGCATGAGATTGAGCTTAAGCGTCCCGCTCCAGAAGTATCGGCGTTGAACTCCCAGCAAGCTGCATGGGTTGAGCAGAGTATTCCTTTCCTTCTCCATTTTGAACAAGAGGCAACCCTTAGGTGAAAGGAACATGAGGCGTCTTCCACGGAGTCTGTCCAATTGTGTGCCCAGGTCAAAGCGAACGCTGCACAGCTAAATGCTTTGAAGGTCTCCAACGATGTATTTTCGACGGGCTGGTGCTGAGGAAGAAGCTTGACTTCACCAAGCGGGTTACGCAGAGTCATGAAGCCGCTCAGCAGGAAATCGATGAGAAGGTTTCATCCTGTTTACAGCAACGGGCTCGAATTGAAGCGGAGTTGGCCGCGGCGGCTGATCATGAAAAGGAATTGGGAGGAGTGCGAGAGCGGCTTGCTAACTTACTGAAGATGCCTCCTTCTTAATAGCCGCCTTTGTATCGACTGAAAATTCATAATATATGAATAACATGTATTCATTCATTTTTTATTCTTTTATATGATATATCTTGTATTCAATTGAATTCATGAATAAAAGACACGTTTTTTTTATCTCCTATTATTGCTTTTTTCTGCTGTGTTGTTGTCATGTTACTCTAGTAAGTGTAGCCTGTAGATGATAGATAACAATTCATTTTGAACTCTTTGTAGGGTAGCGATGGCTTAGGAAACAGATTCAAGTCAGCTGCCTAAGACTTTTCAATTTTATGAGCCTTGAGGGTCTAAAAAAGACTTTTCTCCCTATGAGTCGTGAGGATCTCGTAGGTATATTTTCTTCTTAGGAGTCGTGAGGATTCCTAAGTGCGTTTTCTCTTGAGAGTCATAAGGATCTCACAAGAGAATTTTCTCCCTTACAAGTCGAGAGGACTCATAAGTGATTGGTGAGTTGACTTGTTTCCGAATCGAAGCATTGCTTCGACGGGGAGGTCGTTGGTTGACTTGCTCCGTTTGCGACGGTGTCAAGGTTGACTTGCTCCATTTTCTACGATGTCGGGGTTGACTTGCTCCGTTTTCTACGGTGTCGGGATTGACTTGCTCCGTTTTCTACGGTGTCCGGGTTGACTTGCTCCGTTTTCTACGGTGTCCGGGTTGACTTTCTCCGTTTTCTACGGTGTCGGGGTTGACTTGCTCCGTTTTCTACGGTGTCGGGGTTGACTTGCTCCGTTTTCTACGGTATCGGGGTTGACTTGCTCCGTTTTCTACGGCGTCGGGGTTGACTTGCTCCATTTTCTACGGCGTCGGAGTTGACTTGCTCCGTTTTCTACGGCGTCGGGGTTGACTTTCTCCGTTTTTACGGTGTCAGGGTTGACTTGCTCCGTTTTCTACGGTGTCAGGGTTGACTCTAGGTTGTCTGTGAACCGTAGAGTCTTGGAACCAGAGACTTTGCCGTGGCTCCGATCGGTGATGTCGCGTCCGTATCCTACTGGAATGAGGAGGAACGCCGTTGTTGGTCTCTAGGCTGTAGATGTGGCCGTCGAGATTTGGAACTAGGGACTTTGCCATGGCTCCGCTTCGTTGCAACCCTGAGGTCGGTTGTTGACGTTACGTCTGCATCCTGCTGGAGTTGAGAAGGAACGCCGTGTTGATCTTCTGGGACGCAGATGTTGCTGTTGAGATCTGATTTTCACTTTGACAGAATTTATTGGGATGTGTGGTTCCCTTTTCGTTCATGCCCATGGATTGTATAAAGGGGTCAGTATGGACTTACCTACAGGGCAAAAATTATATTTTTTTTGTTTTCTTTCCGCGATGTTTTATCATTTCAGCTTTTTTATCACGAAAGTCACGATTGCCCAAACATTTCGGCTATTTCTCGCGATGCTCAATCATTTCGTCTATTTTTCTTTTTACTCGCTGCTTTTTATTGCGAGTTGCCCAATCATTTCGGCTGTTTTTGTATGCATATATTTTACTTGCTGATTTTGTTGCAAGTTGCCCCATCATTTCGGCTATTTTATATGCATTTTTGGCTCACTGATTTTTATCGCGAGTTTAGACTTGGAATTTGATACCGATTTAGGCATTAGCACCGTTGCGACTGGAATATTGCCAGGAGCGAACCATCACTTGCCGTAAAAGGACTTGTAATTTGCTATCGATTTAGGCATCAACACCGCTACTACTGGAATGTTGCCAGGAGCGCATCACCATTTTCCTTTGTCGGTTCGAACAAAGGTGGCTTAGCAAACAGGTTTAAGATCCTGTCGACTAAGGCTTTTGACTTCATAAACCGTAAGGGTCACATAAAGGTATTTCTTCCTACGAGTCGTGAGGATCTCGTTGGTGCGTTTTCTCCTTAAGAATAGTGAGGACCCTTAAGTGCGTGTTCCCTTATAAGTCGTAAGGATCTTATAAGAGTGTTTTCTCCTGGTAAGTCGAGAGAACTTACAAGTGTTTGTTCACTGAATAGGGGGACTTCCCGCCGTTGGTGGAACTCGGCAAGGAAATGATTATTTATGCCCGTGGATTGTATACAAGGGTCAGTATTGAACCGCTTATAGGGCATTCTGGGAAATGTGACGGCTTAAGAATAGGTTCAGATCCCTGTAGCTTAAGGCTTTTGAATCTTATGAGCCGTGAGGGTTTCATAAGGGGGTTCTCCTTACGAGTCGTGAGGATCTTGTAAGTGCATTTTCTCCTTAGGAACAGTAAGGATCCCTAAGTGTGTTGCTCCTTTATGAGTCATAAGGATTTCACGCAGCTATTTTCTCCTCACAAGGTCGAGAGGACTTTGCAAGTGTCTTTTAATGAGATTGTGCCCTTTCGGGTTTTCACAAACTCGTCGGTAGCCCTGCTGTTTTTACTCACGACGCCCTTTCGGGTTTTCATCCGTGCCCATTTCTCTTTTGAAAGTACAGTTTTTATTTTGTTTTATTATTATTATTATTTATTATTTTTTTATTATATTTTTTTTGCGTCAGCCCTAAGATGCCGCGGTTTGTAATAGTTTAGAAACGTTTCGGTCCGTCGTTAGTTTTAGGACATTGCGGTCCCTTGTTACCGTTTTGGAGACAACGGTTTTGTTGGATACTACTCTCAGAGTCTCGACTCAAGAAAATAGCGAGCGAACATAGGCGTCGTCATCTATCATTGACCTGAGTCGTGACTCGTTAGGCGTAGTACTTCTTAAGAAATCGACCGTTTATTGGCTGGAAGTGTCTTTCGCCATGCATATTCATGAGCAAGTAAGCCCCACCTTGGCAGACTTTGTCTATGATGTACGGGCCCTCATAGTTTGGCTTGAATTTCCTGCGTTTAGCACGATTGGGGATCATAGGTCTTTTTATGACTAGGACAAGTTCTCCTTGGCGGAATGTTCTCGGCCTGGTTAACCTTTCGTATGAGCACGTCATCCTTGCTTTGTAAGCTTCCAGGTTTTGCTGCGCTATGAGACGAGTTTTATCGAGGGCATCAAGTACCTCGAGCCGAAGATGAGCATTTTCTTCGTCCGTTGGCTCGAAATGAACCGCCACTCGTAAAGAGGGTAGCTCTATCTTCAAGGAAAGTACCGCTTCTGTACCGAATACCAATGCATTTGGTGTTGTATTCGTAGTCGTTTTGAACGTGGTTCTATACACCCAGAGAGCTTCATGCAGTCTTTCGTGCCAGTCCTTTTTATTTTTGGACACCGTCTTCTTTATGATCTTCGTCAAGGCCTTATTGAAAGCCTCAGCTTGACCGTTAGCTCGGGGATTATAGACCGAAGAGTATCTCCAGTCTATATTATGCTGTGCGAAGCGGCTGATCTTATGGCTTCTGTAGGCCGGCTCGTTATTAGAGATAATCCGTCGCGGAGTGCCGAACCGATAGATGACGTGTGTCTTGAAGAAATGGAGAATATTCTCCGTCTTCACTTCTCTTAGTGGTATGGCTTCCGCCCACTTAGAAAAGTAATCGTTTGTCGCCAATATGAACCAATGTCCTTTGGATGACGCTGGTTCGATAGGCCCAATTATGTCGGTTCCCTACATTTCGAACGGCCAACTAGCCACTGTTGGGTGTAGCGGGTTTGGATGCTGGTGGATGAAGACTCCATGAACTTGGCACGAGTGGTACTGCTTCGCGTATTCGAGGCAGTCCTGAATCATCGTGGGTCAATAGTAGCCCATTCTTTTGATCTTCAGCTTCATTTTTGGCCCGGTTTGATAAGAACCGCAGAGTCCGTCATGAATTTCTTGAACGACTCTCCTTGCTTCTTCCGGCCCCAGGCATCTCAGCCATAGAGAGTCGAACGATTTCTTATACAGAGTATCATCGACGAAGGCGAATGACAGAGCTCGTTTAATGAGCTGATGTCTTGAGGATGCATCTTCAGGTATTCGACGGGATTTGAAATAATCTATAAAGACTTCTCTCCAATCCTTATCCCTTTCTTGGTCCTCTATTTGTAGGGATGTTTGCTTGGTCACTTCCTTTTCTTCAGATGACTTCGGAGATATTTCTGCTGGTGCAAGAACCCGACGACTTTGTACAACGATCCTTACGTCATCGAGCTTTTCTTCAGCCAGTTCTTTAGCAAGCTTGGATAACGCATCCGCTTTGCTATTTTCTGTACGGGGGATGCTTTCCAGAGCGTAGGAGGGAATTTGAGTCAGCAGTTGTTGTACTCTCTCGCCCTACTTTACCAACTCTGGTTTGCACGTTTGATAGTCGCCGTTTATTTGACTAACGACCAGCTGGGAGTCTCCATATATAAGGAGGCTTTCGATCCCCATGTCGATAGCGATCTCAAGACCTGCCATCAAACCTTCATATTCTGCTTCATTGTTTGTCCTCGGCTTTGTCAAGGAAAAGGAAAAGCGCATTATCTTTCCTTGCGGAGTCACGAAGATAAGGCCCACCCCCGATTTGATTATAGGGGTATTGTGTTGTCGCTTCTTCATGGAAGATGCTCCGTCGAAATAAAGTTCCCATCGGGTATCACTTCCTCCTCTCTCCCCGTTGATCGTGTCAAATGCGCGTTCGTCTGGCAATTCGCAATTTAGGGGTGAACCGGCAGGTATCAGATGCTTAGCGAGGAAGTCGGCGATGGCCTGACCCTTCACTGCCTTGAGCGGTCGATAAACTATTGAGAACTCCATCAAGTATAGGGCCTATTTGGCGAGTTGTCCTGTTAGTATGGCTCTTGACATCAAATACTTGAGAAGATCCACCTTTGATATGAGAAGGACCTCATGCGCCAAAGCATAATGCCGAAGCTTCGTTATCGCGAAGATTAATGCCAGGCAATGTTTTTCGATAGGGGAATAGTTGTTTTCTGCTCCCAGGAGGACTCGACTCAAATAGTAGAGGGCTCTTTCCTTCCCTTGGTTGTTCTTCTGTGCCCACAATGCGCCTAAGGAACCTTCAAGGGCGGTTGTGTATATGATGAGAGGCTTTCCCTTGACCGGAGCGCTCAGTACCGACGGATTCTACAGGTATTGTTTGATTTCATTAAGTGCACCCTGGCATTTATGATCCCAGACGAAAGGGGTTCCCTTCTTCGTCAGGTGCCTGTAGGGATGGTATTTGCCGGAGAGATTGGCTATGAACCGCCGGATATACGCGAGCTTTCCTTGGAGAGATCGCAGTTGCTTGAGAGTTCTTGGCGGAGGCATTTCCATGATCGCCTTGATCTTCGATGGATCTATTTCGATACCCCGGTATCGGATGATGAATCCTAGGAATTTTTCCGAGGAAACTCCGAACGCGCATTTGAGAGGGTTCATCTTCAGGTTGTATTTCTAAAGACGTTGGAACACTATCTTCAGATGTTCCCAATGCTCCTCGTGCGATTTGCTTTTCACCATGATGTCATCGATATAGCATTCGATGACTTCATGTATGAGGTCATCGAAAATCTTCGTCATGGCCTTTTGATAGGTAGCGCCGGCGTTCTTCAGACCGAAAGGCATCACTTTGTAGCAGGATATGCCCAGAGGAGTCCGGAAAGCGGTATGCTTCTGGTCTTTGGGATGCATCTTTATTTGATTGTACCCCGATGATCCATCCATGAAGGAGAAGACTTCATGAGTGGACGTGTTATCTATCATCAGCTCGGTAACTGGTACGGGAAAGTCATCCTTCGGACATGCTTTGTTGAGGTCCCGAAAATCCACGCAGATGCGCACCGTCCCATTTTTCTTCATCACTGGGACAATGTTGGTGATCCAGTTAGGGTATTGAACTTCTTGGATGAAGCTGGAGTCGATTAGCTTTTTGACCTCGGCGTTGATGCTCATCTCAAGTTCAAGCCGCATTCTTCTCGGTGCCTGTTTGACTGGCTTGACGTCCGAAGATATCGCCAATTTATGCACAGCAATCTCCGGATCTAGTCCTGGCTTCTTAGAGTAGTTCCATACGAAGCAGTCGTTATACTGCATGAGGACATCTTTTAGCATAGCCATCTTTTCTTCAGATAGAAGCTCACTGACGAAGGTTGGTCGCGGATCGTTTGCCATACCCAAGTCGATCTTTCTTAGGTTGTCTGCAGTGGTGTGTATCCCATCCTCCAACTCTTTTGGCGCCGGTGGAAATTCCGAGATCAATTCCTTTTCATCCTCGTTTTTGAAGCACCAGGATAGGTCATCCATATTCTCGTGCTCTCCTTCTTCTGACAGCGTTATCACACGGCAGGTACGAGACCGTTTCCAAGACCGATGTTGATCTAGTTCTACTCTCGCTATATACGTTGCTTTTGGTTCATGTTTTTATGGTGGGGCTACCCTCTAGATGTTGAATAGAGCGAACCCGCCTTGCTGATACTGGTCTTTAACCCAGTCTTTGAAAGTGAAGCAGTCTTCCAGAGAATGTCCTATCGCTCGGTGATAGGAGCAGTAGTTTGGGTGATGAACCTAGTTTTCTTGATCGGGATGCCGAGACTCCGGGAGTGTCTTCATTTGATGTTTCATGACGAGGTCGAAGATTTTCCTTGTCTTTTCTCGAGGGAAAGAATATACTCGACCCATCTTTTTCGTTAAAGACGGATTCCGGCTGACCTTTTCTTGATCGCGTGGCCTTTTGGATCCGTTTTGCTTCTGTCGAACGTTTTTTTCCGTTCTTTGACTTATTTTTTCCTCTGCGTAGGGCCTTTTTCTTGTCTTGGGAATGCATAGGGGGTTGACGGCGAAGGGCATTGTCGTCCTTCGTAGCCTGCCGAAGGAGATGTTGCATCTTGGCCTTCTCGTAAATGGCCATTTCGCGGCTGTTGTCATTCTGAACCTTTTGACTCGCTTCCCTTATTAACTTGTCCATCTGTTCTTCAAACGACGGACTTGGCATTTTTATGGCAGGATCTCGTTCTGGTTCATCGTCAGCGTCTTTTAAAAGAGCATCCCCTTCTTCATCAAGGTCTTTTACGACATGACAGCCATGAAATTGCTCATGTCTCTTGAACTGGACATATCCAAGACCGATCATTTCTATTTTCCCATCGGGCAATTTTTGCTGAGTTCCAGGGACGTTCCAAATCCTGTGGTAGAACTGAGCTTGTCGAGGAGTCTGTTTGAAAGGTACGCCTTGGCATCTTAATAACCTTTTCAATCCCTCCATCTAGACCTGGGCAGACGAATGGGTTGGAGCCTATCGAGCACAGGATTGGCACTATGCCAGACTTCTCTTTTGACTTTAGTCTCAGTGGACCGATAAAATAGGATTGCCTTTTCACCTCTTTGTCTGGGAGGGACGTAGAATGTCTGCAACTCTTGCACACTATATGTTTCCAGCGCATCAAGCTCTCTGTAGTGCTTCCGCGGAACCATGGCGATTTGCAAACTTTGGTATGCTCTAACGAAGGTCTGCATCGACGGGCGGACGGAGAATACGACGTTGGTTTCATCTTCGAAGTCACTGCCAAAGACCAAGATCGGAGCGGATGGTCCGGGTTTATCATTCCTCTTTGAGGTTGTCCTGAGTAGACTATTTCTTCATCCTCCTCAGTGTCGCTTCCAAAGATAGGAATGGGAGTGACGGGCTTCTGTTTAAGCTCCGTCTTATAACACTTCTTCATGTCTTCGAAGTCTGGCAGGAAGTACTTGGCGTCTTCATATTTTCGGACTTCGTTCACAGAGAATGTGTTTAGCTCTCCCTTAACGGTGCACTTGAGGCCATCTTTGAAATACTTCATACACTGGTGTTGTGTAGAAGGGATGACGTTATATTCGTGTAACCAAGGCCGACCAAGTAGAGCGTTGTAGCAAGTCTTAGCATCGATGACATGGAATTTGAGGTCTGTGACAAGAAGCCCAAAGCGCAATGTCAGTATCACAGACCCGAGCGTCTGCGATGACTGGGAATCAAACCCAGAGATAATGATTTTGTCTCGGGCTAAATGCTGAACGCTCATGGATATTTCTTTTAGCACCTGCACGTTGAGAAGGTTGACAAAGGACCCGTTGTCAACAAGTATTTTCCCTATTTTGATGTCATGGCAGTATCCAGTGACATATAGAGGGCGGTTGTGGTCGCACGTACCAAGGAGGAGATCCTCGTCATTGAATGTAATGTTAGCCGTGTGGACTTCTGCCAGCTCATCTTGCATTTTCTTTTCTGCGATGAAGGCCTGGAACTGATCGGGCTCTTGTAACGCCTTGACCAAGGAATCCCGTGCTTCTTTAGACAGAAAGACAGCATCCAGTATGCTCAGTTGTGAGGGTATTTTCCTCAAATGCGCTAGGATATTATAATCCACCTTTCTTTTGTTAGGCGGGTCCTTGGATGAGCTCTTCGACGACTTGCTCATCGAGGGCGATATCTTTAAGGACTTTTACCATCTCCTTATCTTTTTTGTTCAACCCCTTGTACGTAGGTCCGAGATTCTTTTCGAGCAACGTACGATTACACAGCTGAATGTTCTCGCAGGTCTTCATATCTTTTGTGTCGGAGGTGGATTCCTTGAAGAGAGGGCCGATGGCTATTTCTTCGTCAAAGTCGCTTTCGAAGGCGAGAACTTGCGATCCCTTGGTATCAACCATGTGACAGTGGCCGGCAGTTCTTTTGCGCTCATCTGTCATGCTTCTCTGTTCCCGACGATCCTCGCGCTTCAATCGCATGACGTGTTGTCGGTGGGCAACATATCCCTGCCACTAGTTTTTAAAGGTGTTGCATTCTTCGGTAGGGTGCGTGATCCTCCGATGGTATAAGCAGTAGTTTGGATGTGCATCCGCTTCGTCAAGGTGTATGCTGCCAGGAGTATTTCCTTTAAAAGGCGGCAGCTTCATTCCTATCGACAGGGCCTTAGCAAACCGTTTCCTCGTCTTAAGCCTACTTTTGTTTGCCGCGGGCGTGCTTCGATCCGGTTGGGGTACTCCATGGCTTCTCAATACTGGAGCTACTTCAACTTGATGCCGACACATGGCCCTTTCGTATATGGCCGTTTCACACTCTCGGTCAGTTTTTCTTCTCTGAAGAGCTTCACTCAGCAGCATGTCGATCATCTCGTCTGACGGTTCCAAGGATTTTGGCACCGATCCCGCCCCCAGCTCCTCTTTGTTATCTTTTAACGCCGTGTGAGCTTCTTCGTTATTTACCGACAAATGAGAGATCATGTGGCAACTTGCCACATAATCTTCAGGTTCTTCCGATGAGTCTTCTCCTTCATCATTGTCGTTATCTCTGCCTTCAAGGACGTGGTTGAGAAACTCCGGGAGTGTGACCGGGGTTCGTGCCTTCTGGTTATATTCTCTCAGTGCATCAATATGCTTTTGCAGCTCCGTGTGCTTATCGTCAGGTTGCGCGAGCTTCTTGGTCTTCTTCTTTTTCTTCGAAGACTTTGACGGCTGGGCCCGGGTGCTTTGCTCCACGTTACCCATTCTCGGAGTTGGACGCGGTTTCAACATCCCTTCAATGATCTCAGGCTCTAGCGGGCTTTTCCACCTGATTGCTGGGCATGCTTGGAGATCTTTCAGCATTATTTTAGTTTTTGCCGAAAGAACAACTTCCCATGGAGCTTCCTCTATGAATGAGCATGATACCCCCGGCGTGTCCATCTTTTTCGAAACATGTGGTTGTGGCGGGTTTACCCTCCAGTTTTCAAACAACGCGAATTTGCCCTGCTAGTACTGGTCCTCAATCCAGTTTTTGAAGACAAAGCAATCTTCGATTGGATGGCCCATTATTCGATGGTAGGGGCAATAGTTGGGACGGTTGATGTAACCAGGCCGCAGTGGGCGTTTCGGATCCGGCAGGGTGATAAGCCTGTTGCGCACTGCTAGTTCGAACAGTCTTCTCGTTTTATCCCAGGGAAAAGAGTAGGGACGTCTCAATTTCTCGTCGAGGAATCGCTATTTTTTTACCTTGGCGGGCAGCTGGTTTCCGATCACTCGGCTGTTGCTGAGCGTTGGCGACGAAGGTCGCTTTTCCTTTTCCCTTTTCATTTCGAAGCTCCGTTCTTGAAGAGAATGGCCTGTGGCCCATCTGATCCATCTGGGCCAGCTTGTCAATCAAGGCCTGGAAGGTGGTAGGCTTGAAGAACATCATAAATTAGGAGATGGTAGCCTGAGGATCGAGGGTCCCCACGAACATGCCCACGGCAGGAGCTTTCTCTATGCGTTGTTTGCATCTCGACCATAGGTTCCGCCACCGGATTGCATACTGAAACCATGTCTCTTCCGGCTTTACTCTGGCGTTGATCAATGCCGTGATCGGGGTACGTTCGCTGGCGCTAGCGAACCTTTGTGTAAACAGTAGCTCCATTTCTGCAAATGTCTTGACGGAGTCATTCGGGAGTTCGGAGTACCATTCGAACGCTGTCTCCGACAGGCTGCCAACAAACTGGCGAAGCAGCAGTTTTTCGTCACCTCCGGTATTTCCGCACAGATCCCTGAACTGCGCGACGTGCTGGTGTGGATTGCCTGCCCCTTATACAAATGGAATTTGGGGATCGTATATCCCGGTGGGTACTTTATTTGATCGTACCAGCCCAAATAAGGTCGTCCAGTCTTGACGATTTGGCCAGCCGCTTCGCTCACCTGATGAGCTCGTATCTGTTGAGCTATTTAGTCGTCAAGGGAGGCTTTGGAGATGGTCTCCTCTTTGGCTGCTGATAGAGCCGAAAGAGGGTTTGATGTCTCCCCTCTGCCGTCTTCAAGGATTATTGGAGGGTCTTCAGCTGGGGGATCGGGCTGTATCATCATCCCGACCATATCTTGAAATAGAAGCGCCATTTGCTTTATGTTAGCCGCTTGTTCCGCTGCCTCTTTGTCTTTCTTCTCGAGCATCCTCCGGAGGAATTCGGCATCGGTTTCTTGCTCCTGGCGTTGTTCCGACGACGTCCCCGGGCTTTCTTTTGGCCCAGTGAGTGCAGCCATTTTCGTTACCATTTCCTGGAGCTTTTGCTGTTGCTCCTGAGCCTTTGTCACAGATCGGGTGAGTGCGCGATGGCCCGTGGAGATACGGCTATCCACTTTTCCGGCAGCCATGTAAATGGTGTGCACTACCATGCCCCCAAACTTGGGGCATTTAGGTTCAGTGCCCTTGAGATTCGTCGCAGACACGGGGATTTTCTCCGGCCTTCTCCTTTTGTGGGCGGTCAAAGTTGAGGGGGCCGTTGCAGCGGGCACCCAAGAAGACGACACCTTCTGTGGTACGACGGGGTAGTCCTTTTCTTATCGAACCCTCATTTTCTTCTGTTGGCGGGGGTAGTCTTGGTCAACTACAGAGTCTTGGACTCTTCGCCAGACCCTGTGAATTTTGGAGGATAGCCGTTGAGGGGGCTGTTTCGGGTTTACCTTTTTAGCGTTTTTCCACGGGTTGTGGAGATCTTTTTAGCACGGCAGTCGGAGAGTTTTTGCGCACCCTCCTAAGTGGTTCAAAGCTGTTCCCAGTTGGAACAGCAGCATCAATTTCCACCATTGGAGCTGGTGGAGTTTGTCCAGAAAGGGAACTGCCCCCAGCTTTCCTCACTAGGCGCCAGTGGCGACGTCGAGCGTGTCTTGCAGATGGGATCACCTCCGTTGTCGGGGTATCTTCATCATGCCCCCTGTTCTAGTGAAGGGTTGCTGCCGGTGCCAGCCTATCGAAGACTGACCTCCGCTGAGAAGAAACGTCCAACCTATTGAAGACTAACTTTTGAGCAGGGAAAGCAGCCTTGGTGACTTCGCCCGAAGCGGGAGTCGGAATTGTCAGTCTTGCAAAGACCGACCCCTTGGCAGGAGAAGCCGCTTTGACGACTTCGTTCACCGGTGCTGGAATGGCTATCCGCTTTGGGATAACTCCTTCCGGTATTGCAGGCTTCTTTACGGGCCCACTGGAGCTCTGGCTCATCCTGTCGAAGACCGATGCAGTAGGCTTGGAATTGGACGGCCCGTTGAGGGGGGCCGTGATAGTTGTAAGCCGATCGAAGACCGACTTCTTTGGAGCTTTCTGTGACGACATTGGGACGTTGAGCCTTTCCGGTGGGATCATGGTCCCAAAGAATAGTCCAGTGCTAGCTTGAGTCACCTGTTCCACTGGCATGGCGAAGATGGAGTCTGCTTGGGGCCCATAGGTCACTCCTCCAGCGAGGAAGGAGTGGGAGTTGCTGTTGCAATTAGTGCAGCTGTAGGCCATTTGCCCTTCTTTTCTGCATGGAGCAAGATACCAAATCTTAGTATCTCGAATCCAAAGGCAACCATAATAGACCGTGATTTGTTCGCGAAACACGACACACGAAGTGTGGAGTGGAAAAAGGAAAAAGGTCCCGTCGGGCGTGCCAGAATCTGTTCACCGCCGAAAGACGCGACCGAGACGTTAGGACGTCCAGACCTGAATTTTGGGGGCAGATGCTATTTGGTTTTATCTGTCCACCTCTCCGAAGATACCAAGTTGATTTATGGCACCGTGTATCGGAGGATTGGATAGATGCGGCTGATGTAGCAGATTTCATCAGATTCCCCCTTGTTTGCGAGGGGTTTTTGATTGTGGGGACGCTATTCCCTGCAGGCACAAACCCCTGCAGTTAATTATGTTACCGCGTAGCGATAACCACTATCTCGTTCTACAGATGTTCACTTCGTGTCACGTATGTTTGTTTTATTTTTGGTTGCCCGTGGATTGTATACGGAGACTAATTTATGTTGTCGCCCGTAGGGCGTGGATTAGTCCAAATCCGTATTTTCTTAGATTTGGGTTTGGGTTGGTTTAAGGATCGTTAATCTTGTTTTAGATTAGGATCAACTTAATACTTGTTAAGGATACGTTAGCCTAATTTTAGACTAAGATCTACTTAACAAGGTTTTAAGATCATTTAGATCCAACGAAAAAGTATTTGGACTTTATCGTTTTAGTTTAGGGATATTGCGGTTCATTGGGTTTAAGGACATCATAGTCCATGAGTTTAAGGACCTCATAGTCCGTAAGGTTTAGAGACATCATAGTCTGGTTTAAAGATGTCATAGTCTGTGAGGTTTAAAGACATCATAGTCTATACGGTTTAAAGACATCATAGTCTAGTTTAAAGACATAATAGTCTGGTTTAAAGACATCATAGTCTATATGGTGTAAAGACATCATAGTCTGTAAGGTTTTGGTTTAACCGTTTCGGGATGCACCAAAAGTTATTAGTTATTGGGACCCTCCACCTCTCTGAAGACGTTGAAGAATTACAACGACATGTATCAGAGGTATGAAGAGATGTACCCTTAAACCAATATTGGTTGGGAGATCTATAGTCAGGTTTGGGACTAAGACCAATTAAAAAGATTGTGAGCACATGGAGTAGGTTAATCTGACTTAGGGACTTGTGGCCAACTTGGGCTCAACCCACTCAGTTTTGAATAAAATTTTGAATATTTGTTTGGGCTCATTCCCCTTTTATTCAACAATGCTGAGCATTTATTTGGGTTCTGACACCCCTTTTTCTTTTTGTCTTTTATTGAGTGTTGAACACTTTTTATTATGGTGTGATGAGTGTAGAGCACTCTATGTCAAGAAGCGCCCATGTGAGAAGCACGTGGCGCGCTTGGCGCGTGGCTCCAACCAATGAATGCAGAGCGCTCCTTATAAAAACAGCGCCTACGTGAGGAGCACGTGGCACGCTTGGCGCTTGGCGCCTACCAATGAGTGCAGAGCGCTCCTTATAAAAACAGTGCCCACGTGAGGAGCACGTGATGCGCTTGGCGCCAACCAATGAGTGCAGAGCGCTCCTTATAAAAACAGTGCCTGCGTGAGGAGCACGTGAAGCGCTTGGTGCTGAGCGCCAGACTTGGAGCTCTGAAGCGCTTCTTTGGCATTTCTGGTTAATTCTGTGCTCTAAAAATTAAATTCTCGTTTATAATAGACTTTGTCTCATGGATTTAAGAACTGAGTTCTTCTTTATAAGGAAATACTATGATCTCTTTTGTTTTTCTTTATGAGAGACTTTGTCTCATGGACCGAAGAACTAAGTTCTTCTTTTTATGAAGAGAGACATTGTCTCATGGATCTAAGAACTAAGTTCTTCTTTTGTGAGAGTTAAACTCTCAAATATGGAGGAGATGTTATGATCTCTCTCTTTTTTATTTACCTTGAAGAAGGTTCTTCTTCTTAGAGCTTGCTCTCGTTTTTTTTTGAAGTTTCTTCAAGTTTATTTGTAACGTTTTGAAAATCGTTTCGGTGTAATTTCGGAAAAATCGGTAAAATAAATGGGTTTTCTATAAAAAGTCAAAATACAAATATCTTTATTATAAAATTAAATATACATATTCTAGCTATGAAATTGCTAGTATTTGGTGTTTATTAAGCCACTAGTGAAATTTCAAATTTTCTGAAATTTTTTTCGAAATTAATTATTTTAATATTATTTTAAGCCGTCACTAATACATTTAATTAGGGAAAATTACAAATTGGAATGAGTTGAAACAAATTTTGTATATCATAACACATTAAACAAAATTTTATCATATGGTTTTTGAAATGAAATGGTTTGCCAAAACGGTTTAGAAAATATCGAAGAAAAAGGGCTTAAATGGTGAAATATAGCTAAATAGAATTGGGGTATGGTTGCATGTAGCTTAATATTCCTCATACACACACACACACCCTCACCCTCTCCCCTATTAGGGCTGAATTCAGCAGCCCCCCACTCATCTCCTCACTTAAAAGTCAAAGGAAACCAAGAAAAGAAAAAGAAAACAATAAAATATTGAGGTATGGTTTCTTTGTTGACTTGGGCAAAATTTTTTTCAACACAAACCAACACACCCACTCTCTCTCCTCCCCTCCCTAGACCTGGCCGAGCCCTCCCTTGCTGTCCCAAAATTTTCTCCACCCTTTTCTCTTCAAAAATCCTTCAAAATTTCTTCAAAAACCCACATAAAACATCACAAATTTCCAAATCTAATCCCTACCCATTATTCCTTTGCCATTCAAGCTTGGATCTTGGTGAAAAGAGAGCATTTTGGGAGGCTAAATTTCATGTGAGATCTATAAATTATGGAGGTATAATTTTAACTTTATTGTTAAATTGTTGATTATTACTTATGTTAGCTTAATTAAGTGTTTAATTAGGTGTTAACTTGGTTTACCCTTCAAGTTGAAAATTGTAAAGAATTGGGTTTGGATCAAGATAAGGGTTTTGATAAATTGTTCATGCTTTAATTGTGTGGTTGAACCTCTTAAGGTTTGGAAAACTTAATCTTGTTGCATATTACAAATTGTTGCATGTAAATTGTCCTAATTAAGATTTCTAGCAAACTAGATTTTAGAATTTAATTGCAAATGTGAGGTTAAAATCTAGTTAGGGTTTTATATCATTTGAACATGGTTTAAGTGTGTAAGGTATCATATTAAGGCATGTGAAATCAAACATAGTAGCTAGTTTACAAATTGTTATTTTAAAATTTACTAATTAAGCTAAATTGTAAACTAGAATTTCGGGTTAATGAAAGATAGTGAGATTAAAAATCTAATTAGGGTTTGTATGACTTATTTATAATGTTTAGTGGATATTGTAGCCGCTAGATTTGTTTAAATATCAAGTTTTGTACTAAAACGGTAAACCTTGCTTGCTGGATTTTTGGAAAAATAGCTTTTAAAGTGAGTTTGGGGTTTTTGTTAATTTTAACCTATTTCATATTATAATTAGTGTTTGTGAATGTGCAAATGAGTGTGTTTGGGTTTTTCTTGATGGTTTGGCGTTTGTACGCCGACATCGAGGGTTTTTGGGTTGATTTGTGAAAGCAACCATAGGTTTTGACCTATGTGGGATTCATGTGTCGTTTTGGTCATGAGTCGGATTTTAATGCGATACGGTGCGTTATGATATGTAGGTACCCTATGTGGACTTCGAGACGACAAGCAAGCGCGTGGCGACGTCGGCACCGGCGAGCAAGGACCTGGTGAGTAGATTTATATCTACGGGGAGAAGTCGGGTGGATGGCGTATAGCACCCCCGCAGTCCGTAGTATAGTTCATATATATATGTTTATATATGTGTTTTATGATACGAGAATGTTTATTCATGATATGGTTATGTGTTCATGGATTACCTTTGGGTTAGTTGTGAAACCCTAGAGTAGTTGTTATACCCACATACGCACACACAGACTTGCATACATTACTTTCTTGTGCGTAGATGGGGATGCACATGCATGTGTCATATGAATGTATATATGCATAGTCCCATACCCATGCATGTGTATATGAATGTATATATGCATAGTCCCATACCCATGCATATATACATATATACACACATGCATGGATAATGAGAATAGTACTTGGGATTTAAGATGAGTCGATGAGATTTGATTTGAGGCCGTGAGATCGGTGATATGGCAGGGTTCGTATTTGAGATATGACATGACGTTGTAGCGGGTCCTTGACGTAGTGTTTCACACACGTGCATGCATACTTAGGCGGTATCAGTATTGTACTAGACGTAGATCAGTACCCCGATCATGATATTTGATAAAGAGGATACCAGATGAATAGTATGATGAATGTGATATTGACCCGTATACAGATTTGGGATGCCGTACGACGGATTTACGTACGAGCTATATATTGATGATTGATCCGCACTCTTGACTTGGGATGTCTGATTATAGATATGGTATCGGATATGATATTATTGAGGCGGGATCACCGACTATACATATACAGGTATGTATATGTATCGACTCAAATGATAGGCGGTTTCCTTACCTGTAGTTCAGCTTGTTAGTTCAGCCGTATAGTTTAGTGTAGTTGTTAGATTAGATTAGACTCCTACCTATTTCAAAACTAGCGGATCGTGGGTATTTTAAAAGACAGGTCAAGGGATCTACGGATATTTCAAAAGACGTATCCTTTCTTAAAACCACCGCAGCCCCTATTTTCAAAACCCCACGATTCGTGTTATTTCAAATAGCACCATTGTTTAATATTTAGCTCCCGCTCATTTTGGTTGCTCGCTCCGCATCGCATACTTACATTGTTATTTCATATTGCATTGTTGACATTATGCTGTTAGGACACCAGCACCATTACCGATGATGCGTATGTACCACGTACACTTACTTGCCGGCTCACACACATCTTCATCGGTAATTGCCATGTCACATACACCTTAGAAAATATTATTGCTTAACTTAGCTTGATAGCTAGTAGTTTGACATAATATTAGTGTACTTACCTTATATGCCAGCTTAGATATTGTAGTTATTACCTGTCACTTCATTCATACCGTTATTCATTGTTATGCCGTATTCATGGATTCTCATGCCTATATTCATGGGTTTATATGCTATTAATGATTTGGATTCGGATTTCTATGAGATTTTCTGGATTTGGGGGAAAACCGCAAAACTTGTATAAGCTTCTTTCCTCTCTTTTAAATAAAAAGTGCGGTTTTCCCATGATGTATGAGTCGTCCACCATGAGTTTGCTGATGGATTTCGAGACCCGATTCGAGGAGATGGATGAACCGTTTCGGGTACATGGTGGGCCCGGTGCGGTACCCTGGGGCAAGAAGATCGTGTTGTTGACGTTGAGCCTGTGCAGGGGAGCACGACCGACCGGTGATTTTACCCGACGCGTCGGATATCCGGAGGATACCGTCGTGGTCATGAGATGGATGGTAAGGGCTGTCCTGGACTGACGGCGCCCTAGTCATTGTGATTGAGACATTGAGATTTCGAGATATTGAGGTACAGAGACTGTGATACAGAGATATCGAGATATTGGGATTACGTTTTGTGCTGATGCTAGGCACTGTTTTATGCTGATTTCATTATTATACCTCATTTTAAAAATACAGAAATCTCACTAATTTATGAAAGCAGTTTTCTTCAGTACATGCATTCTGTTTCATGCATTCATACATCATCCATATGATATATTGCTACCTGAGGCACTGACACGGGCATATGAGATTACGCTTTAGATATTTACCCTACTCATTGTTATAGACTGCTGGTTATATTTGAGGATATATTATGATTGTTGACCTAGGATTGCGTTGTTCATGCAATTTCTGTTCGTAGATGTTTTCTACTCACGAGTTGGCAACTCACCCCCGTTGTGCCACAGTTCTTGCAGGTTTTGCCGTACAGGTTTCATTACGGTTTTGCTGGCACTGCTTCTTTCGGGTGACTTGCTAGTAGGTGGGTTTTTTGGTATCGTACCTATCGTATTACTTTGTATAATATTATTCAGTTGTATCTAGTAAATTCCATCAACCTAACATGTATTTTATTTTTGAGATAGAGATCAGTGATGTTATTCTTTCGACCTTAGAGTCGCGCGTTTTATTTCTTGTGGTTTTGAGTTTCCTTTTGAGTTTTGATCCTCGCCCTTGGCGTTGTATATTATATTGCTTGTGTGGTTGTGACCGTCGATTGACGAAGAGCTAGCTCCCGCTTGGCGATGCCTTTTATTGATTTCGTATACTATTCATGTTGTATCCCGTTTGGGGGCCAGTATTTACAAAGGAGACTCTGCCGAAATTTTCAGTAAATATTTGATGTTTTTAAAAATGCATAATCCGGCTTATGCTATTAAAACTACTTGATTTAAATTGGTTTTCCTTCACTCTACTACTTTTCTTGTTTTGGTTTTCTGGGTTTTCGGCTTAGATTACGTACGCCTCGAGACGTTTCGTAGTCTAAGTGCCGGTCATGTTCCGTACTTTCAGGTCGTGACATTATTGGGGATTGGGGGTTTCTCTGTACAAGACTTGAAGTCTTGGGTCCTTTATATAGGGGAGGCTGATTTGTTGAATCAGTTAAAGAAATCTCTTATTGAGAGATCTCTGATTGATTTATGGATTTTATCCACCGTTGGATCTTTGATCCAAAAACTTCTGTTTTACCGAAGAGATCTTTCTTGTTTTTAACAAGATTAGGAAAATATCTTCCCATACTGTATCTTGGTGATTTTTAATCACCATAGGATCTTTGATCCAACGGTGCTCTGATTTACAGAGCACAATCTTTCTTGTTTGGAAAGATTTGAGGAGTATTTCCTCAACAGAATTAAATTCTATAATTTTTGATATCTTCGTTGGGTCTTTGATCCAAGGGTGGATAACATTTAGTTCTAGCGCTGGCGCTCTCGTTCTTTGCACGTAAGGCGCTGCCTCAGAGTCTTTGACTCTTGGCGCTGGCGCTCTCGTGCTTTGCATGTGAGACGCTACCTCAATGTCTTTGACTCTTAGCGCTGGCGCTCGCTCTCTCGTGCTTTGCATGTGAGGTGCTGTCTCAATTTAAATTTTGAATTTTGAACAGAGCTTTGCTCTGATTAGGGGAACACCGCTCGGTTTTGTCTTTTGACTACTTTTCTAGTTCTTACTTTGCATAGTGGTATTCATCAATATCCAGCACCTCATTTGATGAGGAAAGAGCCGAGATCCCTTCACCGGGAGTGACCTCTTTAGCAAAACTAGCAAAAGCCTAAAAAACACTCCTTTTCTAAATCACTAGATTCTGCAACGATATCAAGTTTATTACGCTCATGGTTTTCTTAAAAACCTGTGTAGCCCTTCGTCATTTCAGATAAGTACTATTTAGTATTCGTGCTACGTTTGTTGACCTTAGCCAAGGCGTAGTGTGCGGTAGCCAATTAGTGCATGTCTGCGGCATGTGACGCGATTGGATTAGGGTAGTCATTCGACTTTGTTGACCTTAGCCAAGGGTCGCACGGGTGGGTTTAATTCAATCAAGAAATGACGGGTTGAACTTGGCTAGCACTTATGATTTGTTGACCATAGCCAAGGTCATAAGTTGCTATAGGTAAAAACCATTATCGGGAATTTCAAGTGTTGAAATTTGCAATGAGATTGGATGCCTTCTATATAATAGATGGATTCCGCTACCCACCGCAAGTAAGAGTTACTCCTGGTAGAGTTTTGCACTTTACAATTAGCTAATCAAGTAGGTGTCTAGAAAGGTGTCAACGGGGTTATGCCTATAGGAAAACGGGGTTATGCCTCTCGTAAAACGAGGTTTATTTTAATTAGGACCGTGCGAAAGCACGGGGAACTTCCCTCGAAGTACCGATACCTGCCTGGCCGAATGATTGGCGAACCTGTAGGATGTAATTAATCCCGGCTAATCTTATCTTTTATGGTTTGAAGGAAGATTTGATAAAAACAGTGGGAGCCGTCATGATTAGATAAGATAATAACCAATCTAATCTTGCAAAGAGCGCACGCTAACGCGTTTCCTTCTCACTCTCTCCAGGCAGCAACCAATGTCACGCCTTAATCAAGATAATAATATGTATGTATTAACCGAACCCTCCTTTTATACAGGGCTAGGGAATGTTGGTCTCGCTCTATCTTATGAATGTCATAAGTCTGAGCAAGGGATATGGGAATATCAGGATTCCCATGCCACCCGTGTGAAGAAACAATATGTTGATGCATCTTCTTCGGGTGTGTTCGTTACCGAGAACTATTTCTCAGTTTGTTCTACGTATTGGGTATTGGATACCGGATCAGGATCCCACGTATGTAATTTGTTACATGGGCTAAAGAAAGGTAGAGAATTGGGAAAAGGTGATAAATCCCTAACAGTAGGGAATGGTGCAATTATTGCAGCCAAGGCAGTTGGCGATTATCACCTTGTATTACCAACTGGTAATACATTGAATCTGAACGACTGTTACTACGTACCAAAGATGATGTGCAACATCATATCGGTTTCTTTGCTAACTAAAGAAGGATATAATCTCACATTAGAGGATAATGTTATGAACATTTTTCCAGAAGCAAGTGTTGATTGGATCCGGTATGTTATGTAATGGTATATACGTTCTTAATCAAAGTATAGTTCTTAACATACATAACACAAACAAGAGAAAAAGTTCAGAAATGAACGAAGCCTTCTTGTGACACCGTAGACTAGGTCATATCAATGCGACAAGACTGGCTAAGTTGCATATAGATGGATATTTGAATTCGTTCAAATTTTCATCTTATGAAACTTGCCAGTCATGTCTCAAAGGCAAGATGACCAAAACCCCGTTTACTGGACACGGAGAAAGAGCTTCGGAACTCTTGGGACTTATACATAGTGATGTATGCGGTCTTATGTCTACACATGTCAGGAATGGTTATTAGTACTTTATTACATTCACTGATGATCTCTCAAGATTCGGACATGTGTTCTTGTTGAAACACAAGTCTGAAGCTTTTGAGAAATTCAAGGAATATAAGTGCGAAGTTGAAAACCAGACGGGCAGAAGTATTAAAATCCTACGATCTGATCGGAAAGGAGAGTACTTGAGCGGGGAATTCCGAGACTGTCTAAAAGAGAATGGGATTCTCTCTCGGCTTACTCCTCCGTATACACCACAACACAACGGTGTATCGGAGCGGAGAAATCGCACCCTATTAGATATGGTGCGCTCTATGATGAGTACTGCTGAGCTATCTATTTCTTTTTGGGGACATGCGCTTGAGACAGCTGCATACCTATTGAGTAGAGTTCTGACCAAATCAGTGCTTACCACTCTATATGAGATATGGAATGGGAAGAGACCATCTCTTAAACGAGTTAAGATATGGGGTTGTCCGATCTATGTTAAAAAGCAAAATCCAGAAAAACTCGAGACAAGGTCTGTCTTGTGCAAGTTTGTGGGATATCCAAAGGATTCCTATGGATATATCTTCTACCATACTGAGGAAAAAAAAGTGTTTGTTACTCAACATGCCACCTTTTTGCAAAAGGAATTTCTTGTGAAAGAAATTAGTGGCAATGAGGTAGAACTGGAAGAAGTTCCAGAAGCACAAACTACAACTGACGATTTGGTGGAAACGGAGGATCCAAAAGTACCCAACGAACCCCAACCACTACGCAGAGCTAATAGGGTTCCTCACCCACCTGAGAGATGCTACGGTTTTCTCATAGACGGTGGGAGCGAGGATTGCATCATGGAAGAAGATGACCCTACTAGTTTCGAGCAGGCCATCACAAGTGGAGACTCTATGAAATGGCTGGATGCTATGCAATCCGAGATGGAATCCATGTACACCAACCAAGTATAGACTTTGGAAGTTGCTCTTAAAGGGGTAAAATCCATTGGGAGCAAGTGAATCTTCAAAAATAAGATAGGTGTAGATGGAAAAGTTGAGACTTTCAAAGCTAGACTTGTAGCAAAAGGTTTTCGTCAACGACCTGGCGTCGACTATGATGAAACCTTTTCTCTTGTCGCTATGCTTAAGTCCATCAGGATCCTACTTGCCATTGCTGCATACCATGACTACGAAATCTGGCAGATGGACGTTAAGACTGCTTTTCTAAAAGGTGATTTAGAAGAGAGCGTGTATATGACATAGCCAGAGGGCTTCGTAGACAGTAGGAGCAGCGGAAGTTGTGCAAGCTGCTTAAATCCATTTACGGATTAAAGCAGGCGTCGTAGAGTTGGAACATCTGTTTTGATGAAGCTATCAAAGTGTTTGACTTCATCAAAAATGTAGATGAACCTTGTATATATAAGAAGGCTGTAGAGAGTAAAGTGGTCTTCCTCGTATTGTACGTGGATGGCATACTCTTGATAGGAAACGATGTTCCAATGTTACACTCGGTCAAGCTCTTCTTATCACTCAAGTTCTCTATGAAAGATCTTGGTGATGCCTCCTACATTCTGGGGATAAATATCTATAGAGCTAGATCTAAACGGATTTTGGGATTGTCCCAATCCAGGTACATAGACACCATACTAAAGAGGTTTAATATGGAAGATTCCAAGCGAGGTAATGTACCCGCTTGTTCAGGAATCACTCTCTCCAAAGAGATGTCTCCCAAGACTGATTTGGAAAGAGCTCGCATGCAAGGGATACCCTATGCTTCGGCAGTAGGCTCTATCATGTATGCGTTGTTATGTACCAGACCGGATGTAGCTTACTCATTAGGTGTAGTGAGCAGGTATCAATCAGATCCTGGGGAGAAACACTGGATAGCTGTGAAGAACATTCTTAAGTACTTGAGAAGGACTAAAGAAATGTTCTTGGTGTATGGTAACGGTGAACTCCAGGTGAAGTCTTTTACCGATTCGAGCTTCCAGAGTGATAAGGACGACAGTAAGTCGGTCTTGGGTTTTGTCTTTACCCTCAACGGAGGGGCGGTGTGTTGGAAGAGTTCAAAGCAAGACACCATAGCAGACTCGACGATGGAGACTGAATACATCGCTACCAACGATGCTGCCAAAGAAACTGTTTGGATGAAGAAGTTCATTGCTGAGCTTGGTGTAGTTCCATCCATTGAGCATCCAATATCTGTATATTGTGATAACAATGGAGTTGTGGCTTTGGCCAAAGAACCCAGGTCCCATCAGAGATCCAGACATATTCTGAGGCGGTATCACCTGATCAGGGAGATAGTAGATCGCCGGGAGATAGAGGTCAGGAGAGTTGACACGAAAGAAAACGTAGCGGATCCACTAACGAAGACCCTCCCCCAGATACAGTTTGAGAGACTTTTTGGGATGTTGGGTATGAGATACTACAACATATGGCCTTAGTGCAAGTGAGAGATTGTTAGTTATATGTATGCCCTAGAGGCCATTATTGTCCATGTGAAGTATATTATAGTGGATGCTTGGACACACACACACACACACACACACATACACATATATATATATATATAGGACTTTCTTACTCGACATGATAGCTAGTATGCTATATGGTTACTATTTATCTTAACATATTGACTGGTATTCTTTATTGTCTTGCTCTCTCACATATTAATAAAGCCCTTAGGATATGTACTTGACTACCAGGATTATGATGAGATCATACTAGTGGGGATAGGGTAGTCCACAAGTACATCCTTTAATCAGTTCCTAGTCGTGGGAATATCGAGGCCAGGGCATCAATATTCCAGTGTAGACTAGTGTGTACGTTTCTTGTCCCTTAGAGGGCGATGGTTGATCCCACAACCATTGGTGTGTGACATCAAAGATTGTACACAGGTGCTCATTGCAGAATGGGTACACCAAACAGGACACGCCGAGGACTCCCATGTGGTAGTATACCTATCGTCAGATAGCAGTCCTCTGGTGACACTGGTACAGATTAGTCTGTAGACCCGAGATCGTCATAGAGTCTTGTGTGGCTCCCACTGTGCTTTGATTTCCTCCCTACCACGGCTCAAAGTAGTCATGCAAACAGGTGGATTTTAGGTACAGTCCCAAGTCACATGGAGGCAATGAGCGATAGGAGGGGTTTCGTCTCTCCCGGTATTAGGGGTTGATATTGCGCTATGCTCGATTGGCTATAACTGGAAGTCCCTGGCCAGGGATGCTGCTGAGATTTACTGATAAGAGTTATCAGTAGTTTCTCAAACCGTTATAGGCCATACATCGGCATGAATTATCACGTTACTGAGGCCTGACATTTACCACCCCTAGACATGATATGCGACATATCAGACGAAGAGACCGGACTGTACGGTAGTGTTACTGGAGAGTATGGACGGGCTTGCTTATTGATCTTCATATCGCTCAATACCCGGGTAGCCGTTACGTCCAGCTAGTACCGCTGACGGCTTATAGGTGACTGATGTGATCATCACCTACTGCTTGCGTATTGACGAGTCTTTAGAGTCCCACACAGAAGTTTCCTGGTTCAAGCGAAACGAAGTAGGACACATATGTGATATGTGTGTGGGCCTGATTAAATGCCAGTATGTGATACCGTATTGTAATTTGGCAGTTGTCTGTATCGGTTCGGTTATATGTGATATAACCAGATTGTCGAATCAAGTGTTGATTTGATAATGTGATATACAGATAAATGATATTAGTCGGTCATATGTGATATAACCAGATTATTAAATCAAGTGTTGATTTAATAATGTGATATATATTATATGTGATATAATTATATCTTAACTAATATCATCCGCTCACTAAATATTTTCTTATATATATATATATATATATATATATATATATATATAGCATGTGATGATTTCTATTTTTGAGAAAAATAGAAAAGAGGTGGAAAATGAAAGAATGGTTGCAAGCATGGGCTTTATTCATAGTTTATTAATCTTGACTCACTATTCAAGCATGGTTGCAATTTTATATTGTAAAATTCCATGCTTGAATGAGTGGGGGTCAAGAGTTACCATTCATTCTAAGCTAATTCTCAACACTTAGCCATTTTTGCCTGCTTTGCTCTCATGGTTGCTCTCTAGCTTCTTCTTCTTCCTTAATCCCATGGTTCAAGCTTCAACCCTCACATGTGATGTGAACCATGAAGCTTGAACACAAACTAGTGAGAAAATTAAACCCCTACTTCACCATCACACATTAGATTAGCAATTTGATGTGGAGTGTTGCCTTCACTAATGAGATTAGTGAAGGGTTAGCTTGAGCATGTGGACTTTGGGTGGATCGTCTTTGGCGTGAAGATTACGAAGGAAGTTCGTTCAACTCGAAGAGGAGCCTAGTAGTGTCACGCAGACTTCAACCCGGAGCTATTGAAGAGAAGGACTCGAACTACAAACGTTGTATGCTCATTTCTTCTCTTTAAGTTGATCACATCACAAAGGCAAACCATAATAATCCAGTAAAGATCTTGTTAGTCTAGCTTAGCACCTAATAAAGATTTGAATTTGGCATGCTTGATGCCTCTATAACCTCATGGTAGTGCTAAGTTCGATGCGTCCGGTAAAAGATTAGGATGTGTTCTACACTAGCATAGAAACGTTGTGGCCTTTACATCGAGATAACTGAAGGTTCATGAGCGTAACTATCTAACATATGATCTGGAGTTGGCAACCGTCATCTTCGTATTTAAGATTTGGCGCCACTATCTTCTGGGAGAACGAGTAGATGACCACAAGAGTCTGAAGTATGTATTTACTCCGAAGGAACTAAACATGCGGCAAAGAAGATGGCTAGAACTCACGGCGGACTTCGACATCAAACAATAATATTATCCTGGGAAGGTGAATGTAGTTCCTGATGCACTTAGCCGCCAGCTATTAGCAACGAACCTCAACTCTCAGTGGAAGCTACAACAAGAATTGCACGGATTGGCGATCGAAATAGTTATTCCCGGTAATGCTTCATATTTGATGAACTTACAAGTCCAGTCCACTCTTGTCAATCAGATCAATGCAGCTCAAGCAAATGATGCCAAGCTACAAAACATCCGAGAACAAGTAGAAAGTGGACTTCGAACTGATTTCATCATCCACGAAAATGGATCCTTGAGGTATGGAAGTCGATTGTGTGTGCCTATCGGCCCAGTTCGAGAAGAGTTGATGAAAGAAGATCACAGTTCTTCTTATTCTGTACACCCTGGTGGTACAAAGATGTACAAGGATCTACGGAAACACTACTGGTGGCATGGAATGAAGCGCGAAGTAGCAAGGAGCGTAGCCATGTGTTTAGTATGTCAGCAAGTGAAGGTTGAACATCACAGAACTGCTGGTCTACTTCAGCCGTTACCATTCCCAGAATGGAAATGGCAGCACATTACGATGGACTTCGTGACTGCCCTTCCTCGAAGCACGAAAGGTAACGATGCAATATAGGTTATTATGGATCGACTCACCAAGTCGGCTCACTTTATTCCATTTCGAGTTGGCCAATCAATCGAGACGTTAGAAAAGAAGTGGAGGTAAGTATAAATCTAAAGTAAGATTTAAACCTTCAAAGTGTGCTATATTTGATAACCATGAACTCATGTAGGAGATCGTGAGATTACATGGAGTACCTATTTGCATCGTTTCCGATTGTGCTACCAGATTCCGATCACAATTTTGGCAGAGTCTGCAAGCTAGCCTGGGAATGAGTCTGAATTTCAGCACGACTTATCATCCACAAACAGATGGACAATCTGAGAGAACAATTCAGATTCTGGAGGACATGCTAAGAGCTTGTATGTTAGACTTCGGAGGTTCGTGGGAAGATCACCTACACTTTGTGGAGTTTTCATACAACAACAGCTATCAGGCAAGCATTGGAATGGCACCATTCGCAGCACTCTATGGACGGAAGTGTCTTTCACCGCTAAGTTGGGACAACATCGGAGATCGTGAATTCCTTAGACCAGAGATGATCGTGGCAACTGTGGACATAGTTCGCACGAAAGAATGCGCATAGCCTAAGATAGACATAAGTATTGAGCAGATGCAAAGCGGCGACATATGGAGTTTCAACCTGGAGACCATGTTTACCTAAAGATCTCTCCAAACAGAGGAGTGATCCGCTTTGGCAAGAGGGATAAGCTAATTCTAAGATACATAAGACCGTTCGACATACTCGAATGAGTTGGAGAAGTGGCAAACCGTCTAGCACTATCACCCTTATTGGAAGGAGTGCATAATGTATTCCATATATCCTAGCTACGACGATATGTGAGCAACCCCAGCCGCATACTTGATCACTCAGAGCTCACAGTACAGACTGATCTAACCTGCGAGCAACAACCCGTTGAATCGTGGACCGAAAGGTGAAGACATTACAGAACAAGGAAGTAAATTTGGTCCGGGTGATGTGGAGAAAAGATTCGCCAGGAGAATCAATATGGGAACGAGAAGAAGACATGCATGTAAGATACCCTTACCTATTTGAAAATTAGTCCCTATTTAAATGTAAATTTCGAGGACGAAATTTTTATAAGGATGGTAGAATGTAGCGACTCTAAAATCTTGTACGGAAATTTTCTGTTAATATACAATAAATGAGTTTTACAGCCTAAGTTTGAGTTATAAGTCACTTTTGTGAAATAACAGTAAGAAGCCACTTGTAGCTCACTGGTAAAGCCTTTGTACTGCTGTGACGTAGCCCTTGTATTCGATTCCCATCATACACAATTATTTTTTTTTAACTTTTTGGAAGCCTAAAAGAATTCACGTACAATACACGGGGAAATGAAAAGTTCAGAAAAATCAATTATGTGGAAAATGGAGTAAACAGGGATTTAATCAGCTGGCACGAATCTTGAGGCTAGATGTCACCAATCGACCAGCAGAAATGAGGATTTGGCCGACGCCGACGGTCGGATGAAGGCCAGTGAAGCCCATGCTTTGCACACACACCTCTTCACCTACCCCTAACTCCTTTACACTGTTTGATTTCCCTGGAATCAAACAGAGACCTTTCAATTCACAATTTATTACAATTTTAATGCTTTTAATCCACAGTTTTAATTCCCAAACCCTAATTCTCCACTATAAATACCACCCCTACCTTGGTTCAGTATCATTCTGAAAATTCTAGCCAAAACTCTCTAAAAAGTTCCTAGTTCAAGTGAAGTAAAGTGGAGTTAGCGAGCAAGTTGGTTCCGGCGAAGACCGAAGCCTATTCCGGAGCTCCCGCGACGCCACGAAGATCATCCTCTCCTCTTCAACCTCTCCTTGAAATTTCTAAACAGTAAATCCCTCCCAATCTCCCTTTCTCTTCATTGAAATTCCATTTTAAACTTATATCGGTAAGTGGAGTTAATACCGATATCCTTTTTCTAAACCCTAGAAACTCCTTCTCCTTTATTCTTTAATCAACCAAGTTTTTACACAATACTTGTAACCTTAAATATAAATGTTTAGAATCAATTTTATCTTAGAATCTCATATAAAACAATCATATTTGAAAATTTACATTAAAATACCCCGGCTACTACTTCTACTTCTTCTTCCTCTAATCAATCATCTTCTTCCAAGCCCATTCTCCGTTCTCCACTGGGCTCGAACTCTCCGCCCACTTTCTTGAATGGATTACCCTCTCATGCTATCTTAACTCCAGTTTCGGAATCCACTCCATCTCCACAAACTTCCTCCTAAGTGTTGGACCCAACCCCTTTTAATAAATCTCATTTTCCAAACCGGTTGAGGCCCAACAAACCAAGTCCACAGATGGAAAAGATTGTGGAAATGTTTAAGCAAGTTAATATTAATATTCCTTTCTTAGATGCTATTCAACAAGTTCCATCCTACGCAAAAAATTCTTAAGGACTTGTGCACTAAGAAAAGAAAAACTTGAGTACCTAAAAAAGTTTTCTTAGCGAGTAATATGGGTGATGCTCTTACCCGAAATTTGCCCAAGAAACGCAAGGACCTTAGTTGTCCTATAATTTCTATAACTATTGGGGGTAAAATCATCGATCGCGCTCTTCTCGATCTTGGTGCTAGTGTTAACTTGCTCACTTATTCTGTTTATGAGTAATTAGGTATAGGAGAGTTGAAATCCACGCACTGTACTTTTCAAATAGCCGATTGATCTATCACCCATTTTAGAGGTGAGCTAAAGGACGTCTTGATTAAAGTCGGGGAATTTATATTCCTTATGGACTTTATAGTTTTTTATACACAGCCTGTGGTGAATCCATGGAACCAAATCCCGGTGATTCTTGGTCGACCATTTATCGCAACCTCAAATGCGGTGATCAATTGTCGTAACGGTTCCATGAATCTATCTTTTGGGAAAATGACAATTGGACTTATCATATTCAAGTTAGGAAGTCAGCCCTCTGAACCTTCTGCTCATATGATAGATGTATGTTCCGTCCACGAGATAGCTTCCGACAGTTGTGAATTTAAGGAGTTTTTGTTCAACGAAAATGATCACGACGCCGCTAGTGTGTTATTGTTTGATCCCGCTGTTTCTTACACGAATAGGGAATACGAAGGGTTCACTTTCCTTGATGATCTTGATTCATGGGACCCTTCTGTCAATAAGTCACCCTCCGAATTTGAATCCTTTGACTTTTCGGACGAGTTAATTGAGCTATCCAAGTTAGTCTCTTACGCTGTCTATGAACCTCTCATGGAGTCCGTTGAGTTTAAGCATCGATCTCTTACCCTACTTTCTACCGTCTCTCCGCCGACACTTGAACTCAAGCCACCGCCGTCTCATCTTAAGTATGCATATTTAGGTGAGAATGAGTCTTTGCCCATCATCATCTCATCTTCTCTAGCCTTAGAGCAAAAGAAAGCTCTTTTGTCTGTCTTGAAATCAAATCGGCAAGCTTTCGGTTGGACAATAACGGACATCAAAGGGATTAGCCCCTTGATTGTTGAACATCATATATATAAGATGGATGAGGCCAAACCACCACAAAGACGGTTGAATCTTGTCATGAAAGAGGCGATGAAGAAGGAAATCATCAAATGTTTAGATAGTGGTATTGTTTACCTAATATCTGATAGCTAGTGGATGAGTCCTATTCACATTGTTCTTAAAAAGTTGGGCATCATGGTCATAACTAATGAGGCAAATGTGTCGATTCCAACTTGCACCCAAACCGAATGGCGAGTATGTATTGATTATAAAAAACTCAAAGCCGCGACGAGGAAAGATCACTTCTCTCTACCTTACATTGACCAGATGTTGGAACGTTTAGCTTGGTATGGGTTCTAATGTTTCTTGGACGGTTACTCAGGCTACAACCAGGTTCCTATCGCCGATAAGGATCAAGTTAAGACAACTTTTACTTGTCTTTTCGGTACTTTCACTTATAAACACATGCCTTTTGGGTTATGCAATGCTCCTGCTATATTTCAGCGGTGTATGATGGGGATATTCTCAGACATGGTCGAGAATTTTCCGGAGATATTCATGTACGATTTCTCCATCTTTGGGGATTCCTTCGAGGAATGCATACGTCATCTTGACGCTGTTCTTACCCATTGTAAGGACAAGAATCAAAATTTGAATTGGGAAAATTGTCATTTCATGGTTCAGGAAGGTATTGTCTTAGGGCATATCATCTTACGAAATGGCATTGAGGTTGAAAAAGCTAAAATAGATGTCATTTCCAACCTTCCTCTTACTAAATGCGTCAAAAATATACGATCCTTTATTGGCCTTGCCGGTTTTTATAGACGGTTCATTAAGGACTTTAGCAAGATTGGTAGACCCTTAACTTTTCTCTTAGTCAAGAATACAACTTTTCACTTTGACTCGGATTGCTTGGCTGCTTTTGAATCGCTTAAACGTTCTACATCCGACTATCGGTGCAGTCTTAGAACAGCACATCGATAAGATGCCGTATATCATTTATTATGCGAGTAGACCTTGAACGATACCCAAATGAACTATACAAATACCGAGAAGGAACTCTTGGCAGTTGTCTTTGTATTAGAAAAATTCAGGGCCTACGTAATTGGTTCACCAGTCGTAATTTACACCGATCATTCCGCCTTAGGGCATCTTTTCTCAAAGAAGGATGCTAAATCTAGGCTAATATGTTAGATTCTCTTGTTGCAAGAATTTGACCTTATCATAAGAGACAAAAGCGGATGTGAAAACGTTATAATCGACCATTTTTCATGACTTCCTTATTTACCAACGTTGACCTTACCAATAAACGACTCTTTTCAGGATGAACATCTCTTAACCTTATCTTACGATCCTTGGTTCACTGATATCGTGAACTATTTAGCAATGATACTCTATCCAGTGAATGATCAAATCAAGACAATCATAGATTTTTATCCCAAGTAAAACACTTTTACTGGGATGAACCTTATTATTTTCAAGTATTTTCCCGATCAGATCATTCGTCGGTCTGCCCTAATAATAAGTTTAGGAGTGTGCTGTCCTTCTGCCATGATCAAGTATGTGGCGGTCACTTTGGTCCAAGAAAAACTGCGAAAAAAGTTTTGCAATGTGGTTTTTATTAGTCAACGTTATTCAAAGATGCACATGATTATTACAAAACTTGTTCACGGTGTCAGCATGGGCCGGATTTCACGGAGGAGCGAGATGTCACTCCAACCAATCTTGGTTGTTGAGATATTTGATGTGTGGGGAATTGATTTCATGGGCCCATTTCCTAACTCTTTTGGGAACTTATACATTCTCTTAGCGGTTGATTATGTCTCTAAATGAGATGAATCAATAATGAGCCGTACTAACGATAACAAGGTTTTCGTTAAGTTCCTTAAAGAAACTACCATTTCTCGGTTCGGGCACCCTCGCGCTATCATTAGCGATAATGAGACACATTTCTGCAATCGGTCTTTCGAGGTTTTGATATGGAAATATTCAATGAACTACAAGCTTTCCATGCCCTATCATCCCCAAACGAGCGGGCAAGCCGAAGTCTCCAATCGATAGATTAAGCAAATTTTGGATAAAACGGTTTCTAAGAACCGTAAAGATTGGACCTCTAAACTGACTGATGCTATTTAGGCATTTCGTGCTACATATAAGACCGATCTTGGTATGTCTCCTTATCGGTTTGTGTTTGGGAAGGCTTGCCACCTCCATGTCGAGATCGAACATAAGGCTATGTGGGCAATTAAAGAGCTTAATTTCGATCTTGACCAAGCGGGAAGCTATCAGAAGTTGCAATTAAATGAGGTGAACGAGCTTCGTGATGAAACTTACGATAACGCGGTTATAGTAAAGAACTGGACAAAGGTGTTTCATGACAAACACCTTTTGTGAAAGACATTCACACCGGGACAACAAGTCCTTTTTTACGATACCCGTCTCCATCTTCATCCAGAAAAGTTGAGATCTCGTTGGATGGGATATTTTATGGTGCGGTATGTATACCCTCACGGTGCAGTGGATGTAGAAAATCGTAAAGACGGTTCCCTTTTCAAAGTAAATGGGCATAGATTAAAATCATACTTTTTCGCTGACCCATCGGAGGAGCTCCGGTTCTTGCAGGAGCTGCTTTATCACGACTAACATTCCTCCGCCTCTCCTCGCTTCGTTTTGCAGCAACAAACAGTGGCAACACTGTTTCAACTAAGAATGGGGGTGTGTATATTAGTAATTCAATAAAAAATATGTATGTGCTAAGAAAAAGTTTGGGAGAATCTTTCCATTTGACAAACTATTGACCCTATCATTCTCCACCCAAGTCTCCAGATTGTTGAGCTCGAACAACAGCATTAGTAGGGACACTGCTGCAAACAGATTTGGGGGAGGTTTGTATTTATTCACATATCATTTTTTACTACATTTAAAATAAAAAATATATATAAAAAATACTTTTAAAATATTTTTAAAAAACTAAGAAAAAAATACCTGATGTCAAGTTAGCTAGTGGAAAAGACAGATTCAAAATCTGACAGTTCAGATTGATGGATTAGAAGTAACTAAATCTTAGAATTAGAAGTTGAAAACCCGAAAAATAACCCTCCTTGAGTTTCACTGTAGCAAATTTACGTCTTTACATTACAGTATATGTGTCATAGTGTTTTGAAAACTATATGACAAGTTTGATATATCGAAGTTCAAACTTTGTGAATTTTCTTAAGATCAAACAAGCTTGTTTGGAAAGAAGAAATTTTAAGCATGATTCATGAGCAAGGTTAATATGAAGGGAAGTATTAAATCTTTTATGAGAACTAAGTTTGAAAACTAATACATCTCGAGTTTGATTGGAGTGATTATACACCTTTTCCACACTTATACGTCCTTGATTTTGGGATGAAAAGCATAACCCGAAATATCTCCGTTGGTTTTCATTCTAAGAATTCTCATGAATAAAATAAGACTTTGTTTTGTGGCCTTGGTGACTTGGGCAATTAAGTCCTTAGGGTGTCTTTATACCTAATACCCTAAAACCATCTGGTTTGGGTGTCATTGACACAAATCTCGTTAAGAAACCTTGAAAGCCTAATAAAACAAGCCAAGCAAGTGTTCTCTCCAAGTTAAAAGTCATCGCGGTTCCTTGAGGGAGAATAATCTCGGTTAAGGACGAATTTCAAGTACAAGATATAAAACTTTAAAAGAGAATTTAACGGGGATATGAAAAGTTTAAATTGAAGTTGCAAGACTAAAGACTATTATACCTTCACAAAGGTGTGTATGAACGAAAACATGTGAGAGGTGGAGTGAAGAATAAGACCAAGTCTTTGCCAAAGACGATAAAAATCCCAGATTTGAGACCATGTTGTAGAATGAAACTCAAGAAAAATTAAGGACTTTATAAGCTCGTGAGATACTTTAGAAACTTGTTCCTAATTTTTATTGAATGCATATGAAAAATTTTAATCGAAAATTTTGAAACAAAATGACACTATCTGCACAAGCACATAAAGATATATATGAGCTTAAGTTAAATAAAAAAGTGAGGCATGAAAAATAATGGTTGAACGCTTATAATTTAGGATGATAGAGTGTCTAACTTAGAAACTAAACATTAGAATTAGAGTTGAGGTTAACCAATGAACTAGCTTGACTGGATTTTGAGGGTGTAATCTGTTGAAAACCCTTAGAAGACAGCACTCCTCTTACTAGAGACACCTAGAGATTTAACGGCTTGTTGCACGAGCTAAGTGCAATCATGTTGCCTACAAAAGTGTGCTAGTTTTTTTTTCTTTTAAAAATAAAATAGTTTACTCGGGATGATTAAAAGATAAGTTTGGGGTATTTGATCAGTCATATTTATTGCACATTTTTACGGTCATTTTCCCTATTACTAAATGGTGTTATTTGTAATTCAAGAACATCTGTAGGTTTTTGTGAAAAAATATTTTGTCATATGTTTCTTAAATTTTAATTAATATAATTGGGAATTAAAGGTTCCTATCATATCATAATAAATATCCTTGAGTTCTTAACCATCAAGTAATTTATTTGTGAATGAATTGTTGGAATATTTTCTCAAATAAAATAAATGCTAGTAATGATTTGACTTCAGATACTGTGCAGGTATTTAAGTAACAAATTAGTTCAAGGCTACAAACATGAGTAAGAGATCCAAATCAAATCAAGTTAGCAAATCAAATCTGCCAAATTTAGGTGCAAATTGAAAATTCTCGCAACTACAAAAATAAAAAAATATTTTCAGAATTTTATCGTCGAAAAGATCTCCTAAAATCAAGAGAAAAAAGAAGAAAAAATTTGGAGACGCGATTTCACCAAACGGCGGCGGTTCAGCGGCCATATTAAGCAATAGGGGCAGTTCCGCGGTCAAATCGTGGCCGTTTGATAAACTTTTTCATGGGCATGATCGTATTTTCACATACGTCGAGATAACATCTAGGTTTCAAGTTCCAGAGTATATACAAAAGACCGAGTGAAGAAATATTATTTAGGTTTTTAAAGTTTTTTTAGCACTTTTCTTACAACCAATTAAATTCTGTAATGCAAATTTTTATTAATAAAAGGGAGTAATTTTTATTTCTTGTCTCTTCACTTTTCCACAATTTATTTCTTCGCATCTAATTTTATTAGTTAAATTGAATTGGTTTTTTTGGATTTCATCTTCTTCCTCCTTCTTTCTCATTGATTTTGAAGCGATGATGTTAACAAAAAAACTTCTTATTTTTTGCAAGGGATCTTAAAATCTAGTTTTATAATATATTGCTCGACTCTTTTCTCTTTTCTTTTTTGATGGGTGGGTAATTTTCTTGCTCGTTAGGGTTTAGGAAAAGGAAGTTTAAGAGATGGAAAAATCTCTTACACTTTCCCTTAACCCAACATATGAATTTAAAAGTTTTTCAAAGATAAACCACATCCCTCTCCTTTTGGACGCTCTATCCTCCCATGATAGTTGTGACCCAATTTTCGAGATAAGTTGTGGGAAGTTTGGTAGAGGCTTGAGATAATAGTAATCAACGGAAGGACAAGGATCAATGAAGGGAATCCCAAGTACCCTTTAAATCCTAATCCCCATTGTTTGCTATTATCCTTGCATAAATTCAATAAGTGGGTAAAGATAAAATATTTCTAATACATCTCTTAAACAACCTAAATTCAAAAACCCTAATGATTTCTTCGAACATTAATATTTTCAAACCTCTTTTAGAATAAAAACAACAAATCAAATCCTTTTCTATTAAGTTGTCTAAAACAAGATTAATAATTTACCATTTCCCTGTGGACGACCCTTACTCATTATTGGCAAGCTATATGCGACATCATTATAGAATTGCGGTATTTAGGACATATAAAAACTCAGTTTTTCAACACAACCCTATAGTTATAAACATAAGAGACACTATAAAATTATCTTTGTATTGTTTTATAGTTTCATATCTTAATTGCATGAATCTATTTGTTTTCCTATTGCAATTTTTCTATTCTAATAAATCTAATAAAAATCTATTATCACAACGAATTGTTATTGCTGTAATTGGTTTTGGTACAAAAAGAATTTCAGATATTAAATTTCTTAACCATTCTGCTTCTAAACAGGTAGTATCCAAAGCAATCATTTCAATATCTATGATACTTCTAGCAATTAGTGTTTGTTTACGCGATCCCCAATTAATTGCTCAACCACCAAGTACAAAAACAAAACATGTGGTAAATTTACATCTAGAGTATCAGTTACCCAATTAGCGTCACTGTACCCTTCAAGTTTTTGGGAAATAAGAGTAAACAAGACAATAGTCTATATTTTTACCGCCGAAAACTGGTCAGACGAACTAGGATAGAACGTCTTGCCTGAATTTAGGGGAAGATGCATAGGTTTGATCCATCCAGCTCTCCGAAGACACTAAGTGATTATAGCACTGTATATCAGAGATTTGAAAGGATGCGACTGATGTAACTAACTTCAGATTCCCTCTCACGAATGAGAGGCTTATTGATTGTGGGGACGAATTTTTTCTACAGGCGCAAGCCCTTGTAGTTAATTACGTCATCACACACGATAACAACTTTATGCACTCCAGGTTCTTTGCTTCATGTGTCGTATCTTTATTTCTTTATTTTGGGTTGCCTTTGAATTGTATACAGAGACTAATTTTGTCGTCGCCCGTAAGGCGCGGATTTGTCCAAATCCGTATTTATTTTATATTTAGGTCAAGCATTGCTCGCGGGGTCCACGTTGATAGCTTAGTTTACCAATGGGAGTGAACTTAGGTTTTAGTTCTCACATTTATGAGGGTTGTCAGTTTAGATAAAGCTTAAGTTTTATCTGAGGACACGTTAGTCTCATTTGAGAACTAAGATCAACATAGAGGTTTTGAGCATTTAAGCACTGTCTAGGAACACAGTCTTTTTTGAGAGCTAGATCAACTTAGGTGGCATGAGAATATTATTCTCAAACATCTTAAGATCATCAGGAAGCTTAAGAATCAAGACATAGCCAAATTGTGCAAATATGAGGCTTGTTTGGCGCTCATATGCCTTTGGCGCTGGCGCGACTCGGTGGGCTTGGCACCGACGCACATGCGTTGCACGTGGCAGGCTTGGTGCCTCCATTTAGTTCAGCGTATGGTGGGCCATTGTGCTACTTTGGCGCTCGCACTGGTACACATGCTCATTACGTGACACGCTGGCACTGTGCACGTAGCGCAGCCAAATATTTAGAGGTTAATCTTTGGCTCAACTTAGCAAAAGTGCTATCGGCGTAACTTGATACTGCAATCTTTGTCGCTAGTGCCACATACATTGCACGTTTGGCGCGACGCTAGGGTTTTGGAGATTAATCTCCACAGAAAGGTTAACCTTTCTGAAACCTAAGTTTCCCATCACAAAATAATAATCTTTTGATCATTAGCATTCATCAAGATCCAATTTTTTATGATCTTGGGTTTTTTCTTCATGTTTCTTAGTGAGAATTTGGGTCTCATGAACCTTAAGCTTCGAGCTTTCATAGTTTTAGACAATCTTTTTGTCTCTTGACGGGAATATAACAAAGTTTTTCTTTGAGATCTTAGATCTTAAGATAAAAATCCCCATAGAAGCTTAAACTCTCTGTTTATGGGGATTTTACCCTAGGATCTTTGATCCAAAAAAAAAAAAAGAACTCTGGGTTCTTATGAAGCTTAAGTTTCTTTGATGGAGGAACATAAGCAAAAGAAGAGAATTTTCTCCTTAGTTTTTTACCTAGGGTTTTTGTGAAGATGAAGATCTTTGGCAGAGGCTTAAGTCTTTTTTTCTTCACCTTATGGGAAATATTGTGTCTCTTGAGATTAATCTCCCACACTCCTATTTATAGAAGAAGAGAAAATTAATCAAGTTGAGAGAATCTATCGCTTGAGAGATCTCAATTGATTTTAAGATCAAACGGTGATGCTTAAGGATCGTTTGATCTTTGATCCAAGGGCTCTCTATTAACAGAAGAAATATCTTTCTTGTTTTAGAGAGATTTACAGAAAAATTTCTTGTAAACAAGAGACATCTTTCTGTTTCAGAAAGATAAGGAGGAAATAATTTTTCTAAAATGAAGCAAACGCTTCAACCAAACTTGGCGCTGGTGCCACGTGCCTTGCACATGCGGCGCAGCCCAAAGAATTGACACTGGCATGACATGCATTGCATATGTGGCGCAGGCACAAGGAAGTGGCACTGGCGCTACGACCAATGCACGAATGACACATGAGCCAGGGTTGGCATTGGCATAGCCTATACCATGGATGGCATCCGCTAAGCTTGCACCTGGGTTGGCATTGGCATAGCTTGTTCTAAGGTTGAGCTTTATCTCTTGAGCCCGAATTTGGGCGGGAACAAATGCCCCACCACTTTTTCCACATGCATTGCACGTGGGTAGAGTGGTGTCAGGCTGAGTGACGTTACACTTCTCCTTTTGCTTGTGCTGAAGTGAGCTGGCTTAGTTTATGTACTCATCTCATAGCGCTCAATCTATCTTTCTTTTATGTATGAATAAACTATCCTGACATTTTAACTTAGGGAACTATCATGTTTGTGGTGCTGGGTGTAATCCATCGCACCGTTGTGTTAGCTTATTTCTTCTCGATTTTCATTCCTTCAAACGCTGTTCGAGTGGCCACACACTTGTTGTATCTTCAATCCCTTCTGAGGAGGGATACAACATCCTAAGTAATCTTCCTACGCGAATATATATAAGGCCATTAGAGATTTAGTGTTACGTTCCACCATGGCACTTTACCATGGAGTCAGACTTTTTGAGTCCTAGAGAAGTCACGACTGCACTCTTCTGAGGTGAGATGACATCTAATGATCTTTAGGCATGTATGTACGGCCATCGAGACCTAAAGCTAGGAAATTTCTGTCACTCCAATTATATTTTGGCTATTTGAGCTTTTTTGATGCTACGTCTATGCTTGACTGGCATAAAGGGATGCCGAGATAGTCTCTAGGCTGTATGTATTGTCATCAAGACTTGTTTTTCTTTATTTAGTAGAGCATGATATAACATGTTACCCACTTTCATTTGTGTGTGCCCGTGGATTATATACAAGTGTTAGGATCGAACTGCTTATAGGGCGGGTTTATTTTACTGCGATTGCTCTATCATTTCAGCTTTTCTTATCGCGAAAGTCGCAATTGCCCTATCATTTCGGCTATTTATTCGTGGTTGCCCCATCATTTTGGCTAGTTATTTTTATTTCTACTCGTTGATTTTTATTGCGAGCCACTCCATCATTTTAGCTATTTATTATTTTTTTATATTTTCTCCAAGTTTAACGACTTAGGGGTCGAGATTTTGGACTCTAGGCTGGCATCAGCATTGCTATCATTGAAGCATGTGTGCCAAGAGCAATTCATCATTTGCCTTCGGGAAAACTTGGAGTTTTGGTTTTGGGTCGGCACACGTGCTTCGAAGATGTATGTATATGAAATCCTATCAAAATAGCCGTATGATATCTATCGTGGCACATATAGCGGACGTGGTTTTGTGAAGAAAGGTATGCATTCTGTTTAAAGTATACGTCCCGCCTCTTGAAGATGATTTATTTTAGAAAGAGTTTAATTTTGTAAAAGTCTATGTCAATCATAGATACATGGAAAATAGTGAGACTATACCTCCTTTGAAAACCTCTTTAGTATATATCGATATATGAAAATAGTATTCAGGTACTGTCTCGTGGACCAGTCCTGTCCGGCTACTATATATGGTATAAATATATCTCATCGGTATATGGCATCTATATCGATCCCTCATACATATATAATATCCATCTCAGTGCAGGATATTTATATAGATCCCTCACATATATATAATATCTATATCCGTCCAGAGCATCTATATCGATCCCTTATATATCCATAGAGATATCATGTGTCAACTACTCTTAATCACTCATGGATTGAACACACATATATCACTGGACGACATCATGTCTCTCCCTGCCTCAATCTCTCATGGATTGATCATAATAAATATATCTCATGGATCCCCGGCCATATCCACCATGTCCAAATCATCTTTCCCCCCCCACATATATATATTCAATCTCTTAGGATTGATATCACATCACATCATATCCACAGTAATATAAATCTCGTCAAACTCATACCCTTTTAATCTTTATGAACTAGGCCTAGCACAAACGGATAACATATCATAGCATAAGCCAGTAATATAATTATAGCGATATATCATACATACATACATACATACATACATACATACATACATACATATAAATATATATATATCAGTGTCCCATACCACTGAGGTTAATCTGTAGACCCGAGATCGTCATAGTATCTTGTGTGGTTCCCACTGTGCTTTGATTTCCTCCCTACCACAGCTTAAAAGAGTCGTGCAAACAGGTGGATTTTATGTACAGTCCCGAGTCACATGGAGGCAGTGAGTGATAGAAGGGGTTTCGTCTGTTCCGGTATTGGGAGTTGATGTTGCGCTATGCTCAATTGGCTATAACAGCAAGTCCTTGGCCAGGGCTGATGAGATTTACTGGTAAGTGTTATCAGTAGTTTCTTGAAAGGCTATAGGCCACACATCGGCATGACTTATCAAGTTACTGGGGTCTGACGATTCCACCCCTAGACACAATAAGCGACATATCAGACAAAGAGACCGGACTGTACGGTAAGTGTTGCTAACAGGCTTTACGGGAGTTTGGACAAATTTGCTTGTCGATTTTCTATTCGTTCAAAAACAAACACTTCGCCTAATTCTTTCTTTTGAATCTCGGGGTAGCCGTTACGTCCAGCTAGTACCGCCGACGGCTTGTGGGTATCTGATGTGATCATTACCTACTGCTGGCATATTAACGAGTCTTTAGAGTCCCACACAGAGGTTTCCTAGTTCGAGCGAAACGAAGTAGGGCACATATAGTGATATGTGCGCGAGCTTGATTAAATATGTGTATGTGATACCGTATTCTAATCTGGCAATATTTGATATCGGTTAGGTTATATGTGATATAACCGGATTATTGAATCAAGTGTTGATTCAATGATTTGATTTATATATATATATATATATATATATATATTTGATATTGGCCGGTTATATATGATATGACCGGATTATTGAATCAAGTGTTGATTTAATATCTAATATTGAATATTATACGGTTATATGTGATATAACCGGATTATTGAATCGAGTGTTGATTTAATAATTTGATATACATACATACATACATACATACATATATATATGATATTAGCCGATTATATATGATATAACTGGATTATTGAATCAAGTGTTAATTTAATAATTTGATATATATTTATATATTTGATATATTTATATATATCAACTAATATTAATGCTCACTTTAGATTTTCTTCTCTTTATATATAATTATATATGTGTGTGTGTGTGTGTGTGTGTGTGTGTGTGATATATGTATTTATATATAAATGGATTTGTACCATGGTAGATGATACATAGAACATGGGTGTATGAGAATCACACTTGAGTCAAGAGATTTTTGGGATAATTATTTTTTGAGAAAAATAGAAAATGAGTGGAAATGAGTCATGGCTTTAGATGCTTGGAGAAGCATTGAGAAGCCATGACTCATCCATTCATTTTTGTTCATCCCAATCTTATCTTGAGCTCAAGGGTTCACTCTCTCATTCCCATCCTCACACATCCAAGTTCATCTCTCATTCTTGATTTGGTAAAAAGAAAAGAGAAAATTATTCTAAGTGAGCAAATCTCCTACTTCATCAACCTACACTAATCTAGCCCATTAGTTTAGCTTGTTGGTTTCACTAATATTTTGATTAAAGAAGATTGGGCTTGAGTGAGAGAGACTTCAAGGTGGATCATCTTCGGCTTCGAAGATTTTTAGTAAGCTTGATCTTTTCTTCAAGTGGAGTCAAAGAAGAGTTCTAAGGACTGCTACTTGGAGTTTTAGAAGTGAAAGAATTGGTCTACAAAGGTTGTAAACCCTTTTCACTTAGTTTAGAACTTGTATGGTTGCTATAAAACCCTAATTCTCTAGTTCGATTCTTGGATAGTATGCTTTAGACCTCTAGATTTTTAAAATTGTATACTTGATGCTCTTTAAAATCTAGTAGAGGTGCTAAGACAGACTTTCATCCTAATGGTATAAATAGATAAAATCTATACTCTGAGTGTTTTGCAAAGATCCCAAATTACTCCAGAATTCATTTGAATTCTAAAATTTCATCAAAACTCCTAATTTTTGATATCTATAAAAGTATTTTGAAACTTTAAACACTTGGATAACTTGAAAAGGATGGATTGTTACCTATTTAAAGAGCTTTTAGGAGGAGATTAAAGCTTATAGGAAGCACTTGAAGAGATAATAAGGGCTTCACTTGAAGGAGTTGTGTTTGGCATTAAGGAGAGGAACTTTTGAGTTAGTTTGTGTTGGGATTGAGTTTGGGGTGAAAGGGAGAGTGTGAGAGAGGGAAGGACAACCATGAGAGTGAGAGAGCAAGGAGTTGTAGAGAACGAGCGAAGGAAGTGGGAGGGGAATGAGAGAGGAATGGGAAGAAAAGAAGTAGGCATGGGTGAGCCTATGCCTCTCATGCACTCTCTATCTCTCTACTATTCCATATAAAAACATATAGTCATGCCAAAATTCCAAAAACCATAAAACCCTGATTCCATTTAGACAATGAAATAAAAATATTAACATAAAAGATATACTTGTCATGCCCAAACCCAAACATCAACCGGAAAATACAAGTATTGGTTTTTTCAATATAAATATTTATATGTATTGTATATACCAATTTATAATAACACATTCCATAATTGGTATTATTTTAAAAAAACATATTGTATTATTATTTAAATTCTAAAATAATATTTCTCATTTTTTGAAATGTTACAATATACCCCCTTAAATAAATTCAGTCCCCGAAATTAAATTTAAACCCCAAATCATAAAACATTTCATTAAATCAAAACAACGGGGTTTCGAAGTCTCACGCAAGCTAGAAATACTACATAATGTGTGATGACGGTTAAATAGCATATGCGAAAAACAAGCGCATCCTAATAGATCGCGCACAAATAGAAAATCTTCATCAATAATACATCATCAAATCCTGTACCAAGCATCGACACTCGAAATCTCAAAATATCATAATGTGATGTGTATGCATGAGGAATAAGAGTGTGAAACCCAGATAACTGAAACTCCAATACTCGCTACACTAACCACACTAACTACGATACCATGTGCAATGCATGAATCACGAAATCAAATGCAATGTATGTGCACGGAAAAAAAAAAAACCAAATGCAACGGATGTGCACGAAACAACTGCCAAGTCATCAAAACACATAAATCAAAACAACCGACATCGAACTATTCCTTTTCAATGTTGAAAGGGTGATACTCGGATCACCAAAATACCAAGGCTAAAATAAGGAGTGATACTCTGATCACCCAAAATATCAAATCAAAACAACTGACATTGAAGTGTACCTTCTTCAACAACGACGGGTGCCTGAGCACCCAGAGCAGTCAGAGAAAGAACTCTCGCTCGCCCACCGCGCATGGCCTGACGTCCGCTATCTTTGAATCCTTTTCCTCTTTGCACAGGACCACTATATCCACTACTCGTCCGATCCCCAGGTGGAACTGGAGTAATCACAAGTGGAAGGGGAATAGAAAACGAAGTAGCTCGTCGGGACGCTATCCTGTTCGGACTCTTGGCATGACAGTTTCTGGCTTTATGACTGGGCCTCATACAATAAAAACACAACCGGGCTGGCCTCTGCATCCTATCAGTGTCGAACGGATACTCTCGGGGCCACCCACCCACTCCACCGCTCTCCTGTTCAACAGATGGAGTCTCCACTCGAGCCTGCTTCGGCTCTGGAGTTGCTCCAATCTCAACATAACGATCCTCTATCAGCATGGTCGCATCCAATGCCTCTGCATAAGTATCAAAATGCTGTGCACCAACGGATAAAAACAGCTGCATATCCAGTCCGTGCACAAACCTCTGAATCTGGATAACTTCCGTAAGATCCAAGTAAGGATCATATCTCGATAACCGGGTGAACTGAACGACATAATCGGCTACTGTCATGTCCGGAGTCTTGCGCAAAGACTCGAAACTATGCGCTCGGGCGTCTCTGACACACTGAGGTAGAAATCGGGCTACGAAAAACTTCGAAAACTCATCCCAAATCATAAGAGGAAGACTCACTGCTCGGCCTCTCTCGATCGAATCGCACCAAGTCTGAGAAAGACCCTCTAAACGAAAACTAGCTAACTCTACTGATCTTGCATCGGAGTATCTCATCAAACGAAATATCCTCACCATCCTGTCAAGGAACGACAGTGGATCCACTGACGCATCCATGCCAGAAAACACCGGAGGCGTCAGCCTTAAGAACTCGGGAAGCGAGACATCTAATGTCCCAATCACCGGAGGTATAAATGATCTCTGAGCACTGTGCTGTACTAAAATCTCTGGAGTTGTCTATGCAATGGCAGGTCTCTGGGTCCGAATAGTCTCAGCTAACGACCCAATCGAACGATATAGATCAAGAATGCTCGCCTCCAAACGAGAAATCCTATTCGAAGGAAGAAAATCAACCCGTTCCACTGTTACCGGAATGCCGTCCTGGTCAGTCCTCATCTCAGACGAGCCTGCCCTGGCTTCATCTCTTATTGCAGCCCTCTCGGCTCGCACAATCTGTGACGGCATGGTGACTGGAACAAGAAACAAACAACAATCGGTTTTTGAATTTCAAAAAATTGCAATGCAATGCTAACAGATCAGGAAAGAAGGAAACAAAAACCCGGAAGAACACGAAATATACATCCTAAGGTCACTTAAACAGAGTGTCGTATCATAAATATGCCGCGGAATATACATACGGTGCATAACTCTACTTAAGTTACCTACTCTATTATACCAAGGGTAGCCTATAAGTCGAAAGGTCGGGTTTAAGACCCCCAATATCAAGTTTGAGTTCCGCAAGGTTAAGCCTAGGTCTCGAAAGATCATACCATAGACTTCGCATGGTTAAACCTAAACTTAACAAAGGAAAACAAAGTTCAGGTTTAATACCCCAAAGTCAAGTCTAAGTTCCGCAAGGTTAGGCCTAAGTTTCAAAAATAATAACCTAAACCCCATATGGTTAAACCTAGACTCGACAATAGTAAAACCTAGTGCTCTGATACTAACTTTGTCACGATCCAAAAAGGGCACATGACTGGTACAAGGGTTACATGAAGTCAAATGACCCCATCGTAATCCAAGTAAGCTAAAACCAGGAAAAACCATATAGATGTGAAAAATGTTAATAGGTAAAGGTGAGGTTTTAAAGAAGTTCTGTAAAATGTAGAGCTTGTTTTGAAAAATTATTCGAAAACTGGACAACACCTTCTTTGTAAATTTTGAATAAAACGAGCACAATGATAATAAGTATAGCAACATCCCACATACGGGAGCTAAATCAACGCCCAAACGGTGGAATCACAACCACGCAGTAATATGCGACGCCAGGAGGTGAAGAACCAATAAGCGGGAAATAAACAACATAAATATACATAAAGTCGACTCCACACGAGTCCGAATACAACAAAAATATACAACTCCCGTATATGGAGATCTTTACCTATTTAAATAGATTTAAGGAGGAAATCAAAGCTTATAGGAAGCGCTTGAAGAGATGATGAGGGCTTCACTTGAAGGAATTGTATTTGGCATTAAGGAGAGAGACTCTGGAGTTAGTTTGTGTTGAGATTGAGTTTGGGATATGTGGGAGAGTGTGAGAGAAGGAGGAGGTAGCCAAGAGAGTAAGAGCGAAAGGAATTGTAAAGAATGAGAGAAGGAAGTGGGAGGAGAATGGGAGAGGAATAGGGAGAAAAGGAATAGGCATGGGTGAGCCCATGCCTCTCATGTACTCTCCCTCTTTCTACTATTCTATATAAAAACATATAGCTATGCCAAAATTCCGAAAACCATACAACCCTAATTCCATTTAGACAATGAAATAAATATGTTAACATAAAATATATACTTGTCACGCCCAAACCCAAACATCAACCGGAAAATACAAGTATTGGTTTTGTCAATATAAATATTTATATGTATTGTATAAACCAATTTATAATAACCCCATTCCATAATTGGTATTATTTTAACAAAACATATTATATTATATTTAAATTCGAAAATAATATTTTTCATTTTCTGAAATGTTACATTTTCAATTTACAATTTGGTCTCAATTCTGGGATTTTTGCTATCTTTAACAAAAAGCTAAGTCTTATTTTTCACTCCACCATTCACCTGTTTCCGTTTCACACACACCATTGTAATCGTGCACAATAGTCTTTTAATATTGTAATTTCAATTTAAACTTTCGTATCTCCGTCAGTTACGTTTTGAAACTCGTCCCCAGCCAAGATTATTCTCCCACAAAAAACCGCGAGAACTTTTAACTCGGAGAGAACACTTGCTTGACTTGTTTTATTAAGTTTTAGGCAACTTAGCGAGCTTTCGATCAATGATCCCAAGCCAGATGGCTTTAGGGCACCGGATGTCGAGACACCCCTAGGACTTAATTATCTAAGTCACCAAAGCCACAAAACAAAGACTCGTCTGTTATGCATGAAAACCAACGGAGTCATTTCATGTTATTATTTTTATCCCAAGAGTTAAGACGTGTTTTTGTATATCAGGTGTGTATTCATTACAACTAAGCTAAAGATGGGTTATCTTTCAGACTTAGCCTCCATTAAAGACTTCAATTCTCTCCCTTCATCTAAATCTCACACATGAATTATACTCAATATTACTCACTTCCAAATAAACTAACTCGATCATAAGAAGATATTTCTATAATTTTTTTAGGTATTTCAAAGTCGTCATCTAATTCTAAAGACACACGGCGCACGTAGTGTAGTGCAAAGACGTATATTTGCTATAGTTAGACTTAAGGAGGGTTATCTTCCGGTTTTTCTATTTCTAAACCTAGGATTTAGTTATTCCTAACCTATCAACCTAACCGTCAGATTTCGAGTCGAAATCTTCCTCACTAGCTAATTTGACGACAAAGTTTTTATATTGAAAAAAATTCAAAATTTTCTAGGTTTTCGGTTTTTGCAATTTTTTGGATTTTGCATAATTATGCAGTGCAGAAATTAGACATGATGTAATGTAGAAATTAAACATTCAAAGAATTTTTTTTAATAAAAAAGCATGATGCATGGATAACTATTTATAAACCTCCTCCAAACTTATTTGCAGCAGTGAGAACGCAGTGTTCTTACTGTTGTTGTTGTTTCCATGAACTTCCTGCTTGGTTGGGGAAGAAAAGGGCAGGTGGGATGGAAAAATTAGGGTGGGTCAAATGTTTTTGCAATTTTGCACAAAACCCTCCTAAACTTGATGTTTGCACCAAAAATGTTTTTTCAATATTTTTTGTTCATTGTTTTTTCTTTCTTTCTTTTTTCAAAAGAAAAAATGAATATTCATCAGGCAAGAATATTCATGCAAAATAGATATATACAAAAACACACAAGAATACAGTATATACATACCCCCAACACTTATTTGAAACAATAGCCCCACTATTTAAGGTTGGAAAATCGAAGTGTGAAGGATAGACAGAGGAAGATTAATCATGATAAACTTACTCCTGTAACAACAAAAGCTCTTTCGATGGTTCGGTGAAAAAGAATGGCTTCAACCGGTGTTTGTTCACTTTAAAAAGTGAACCGTCTTTAGAACTCTCTAAGTCCACCGCACCGTGCGGCTAGACACACTGTACCAAGAATGATCCATTCCAGTGAGATCATAGTTTACTGGGGTGAAGATGAAGTCGGTTAGCGTACAGAAGGACTTGTTGTCCCGGTGTGAACGTTTTGCGCACAAGGTGTTTATAGTGAAACACCTTCGTCCAGTTCTTTACGATGACCGTGTTATTGTATGCTTTATTTTGAAGCTTGTTTAATTCGTTCTGTTGCAGCTTCCGATAGCCGCCCGCTTAGTCAAGATCAAAATTCAGCTTCTTTATTGCCCACATAGCATTATGCTCTATCTCGACTAGGAAGTGGCAGGCCTTTTCAAACACAAGCCGATAGAGAGATATCCTAAGATCGGTCTTATAAGCTGTTCGGAATGCCTAAAAAGCATCCGTTAACTTACATGACAAATCTTTACGGTTTTTAGAAACTGTTTTCTCCAGAATCTGCTTGATTTGTCTATTAGAAACCTCGGCTTGTCCGCATGTTTGGGGATGGTAGGGCACGGATAGCTTATGGGTGATCAAGTATTTCCGCATCAAGGCCTCAAAAGTCCGATTGCATAAATATGTCCCATAGTCGCTAATGATAGCGCAAGGGTGCCCAAACCGAAAAAAGATGTTCTCTATAAGGAATTTAATAACAACCATGTTGTCGTTCGTCTGGCTTGGGATTGCCTCAACCCATTTTAAGACATAATCCACAGCTAACAGAATGTAAAGGTTTTCAAAAGAGTTAGGGATTAGGCCCATGAAGTCTATACTCCAAACATCAAAAATCTCAACAACCAAGATTGATTGGAGCAACATTTCATTTCCTCCAGAAATTTGGCCCAAATGTTGACATCGAAAACAGGTCTTGCAATATTCATCTGCATCATTGAATAGCGTCAGCCAATAAAAGCCGCATTGCAAGACCTTTTCTGCAGTTTTCTTAGGGCCGAAGTTTCCGCCACATGCTTGATCATGGCAAAAGGAGAGACACACCAGAACTATTGTTTGGGACACACCGGAACTATTGTTTGGGACACACCGGCGAATGATCTAATCAGGACAATATTTAAACAGATAGGGTTCATCCCAGTAAAAGTGTTTTACATGGGATAGGAGTCGGTGTTTTTCCTGACTAGACCATTCATTGGGTACAAGTCATGTTGCCAAGTATTCACAATATCTGCAAACCATGGTTCGCTAGATACTGTTAAGAGATATTTATCGAGAAAAGTTTTGTTTATCGGCTTGGGAAACATTGGCGAAGAAGCAAGTTGAAAGAGATGATCTGTTAATACGTTTTCATATCCACTCTTGTCCATAATGACAATGTCAAATTCTTGAACCAAGAGGATCCAACGTGTTAGCCGGGATTTTGCATCCTTTTTGACGAAAAGATGCCGCAGAGTTGAATGATCATTGTAGACAACGACTAGGGAGCCGATTAGATAAGACCTGAATTTCTCTAAAGCGAAATACAACAGCTAAGAATTCCTTCTCAGTTGTCGTATAATCCATCTGGGCATCATTCAGTGTCATGCCCCGCTTCCTAATAGACTGAAACGATAACATAGCAATCCCGTGGCATATTTATCCAAAGAAGATCATTCCCTAAATAAATATACTAAGCGTATTGAAATAATAATACACAATGCAAGAATAAATGGAGACTATAAAATTTTCAACAAATATCTTTATTTACATTCATCTTCAAATATTTATAAGTATATGAGTTTCAACTAGAAAGTAAATACAATAAAAGAAAATGCCTAAACATGTGGCATACATAAACTGAAAGAAAAAAAAATGAATGAAGCTAAGCTAATCCTGAGTAGCAGTCTGGTTGTAGTCCTCCTATGTGGCCTCCACTTCCTCCGTCTCAACCGTATCTGACGAACATTCCAAGATAACAAAAGTGGGTGAAATGCCCATCAGTGAACTAGCGCTCGATAAGTCCCAAGGATGTAGCAAGAGTAAAAATGAAAAGTGTAGAATATATATGACGAGTAAAAGTATATGATTCATGGGTATGTTTATATACTATAGGTCTCTAAATGGTCACTATATTAATGTTAAGTTCCAAGTGTGAATGTCAACGCAACCGTAGAAGTATTCATAAGCTCAAGAGTGGGGCTCAGGAGTAAGGAAACACGGGTCCATTTCTTGTGTTAGCATTGGGGCTCTAGGATGTGAAGGAGTCGACCTGACTGATATTTTAGTAAAATAAAAAAAAGTTAATGCGGGACTCCTGAAGCTCCATTAGATTCACACAAGAAATTATCCCAAGCACCCTGAGTATAAATAGTCTATAACTGTATAATATACTTAATTAATTTGATTGATTGATTATAACATGTCTTGATCAAAATCATAGATTGCAAAAGGTGTAGAATAAATTCGAGAGAGCAGAGTAAAATTGTCACGCCCCGCTTCCCAAAATACGGAATACGAGGGGTAGACAAGGCCAGCCATGCTCCTACGGTCAAGGAAATGTCCTGCCGTAGTCACACTTCGGCTTCTAGTTTATCATGGTAAACAGTAAGTGATGCACAGGTAAAGGGAAATACAGCAACTGAAGTAAACAATGTAAAGACTGACCTGAAGTGGAACAAATGAATGTAACTCGGGAGTGCAAGTCCAGAAGTCTGTGATGCACGTCTAGTTCTGGTCCAGACTAAAACTTCTCCTCACACTGAGCATGCATACTCAGGTCGTCAGAGCGACACAATAGCAATATAATATATATATAATCAAGTAACAGTTCTAACAGTGGTAAAGGATATGAATAACAGTAAATCAATAGCAGCATGAATATATATGAGCAGAGATCAATGCAGCGGAACAGTAAAGCAGTATAACGATATGTCATGTATGTCAACACAGTATATAAGGAATGTAAATGACAGTATCCCTATCAGTCTCTAAGTCTCACTGTACAGGTCAAATAAGCCTATCGTCAGTCCAAGTGTGAGGGTCAACCACTCGCGAGTGTCCTCCACCCAAGGGTAGAACCCAAGGGCAAGGGACCACGGGCCCAACATGTAACGAGTGTATCACGGTGATATAGCACATACCCGATAAATCTCCATATAACTCCCTAAATATATAAGCCGGCATGGGACTCCCGAGATTCTGTTGAATTTACACTTGAACTACCCCACACCCCGAAGTCTACATCAAACACTAACCATCAATCTAAATACTAATCGATCCGTGACAAGTCTGTGCGAGAACTGAAGGCAGGGCCTCCATCAAGCACGTCCCGACTAATACCTAAGATAAATGGCAGTGTCTGGTGTCCTATCTGTGACACCTGTGCAAACGCTTCCATAAATGTCCCATTCCACTTATTAGTCACACGTGCACGCATCCCACAGACGTCGACAATGCAATAGAATAATATGGTCACTGATTGTGCACAAGTACGTATCACTTTCACTTAATCCCGAATACACGAACACTGACGTACTTGCCACAATCATCACTAAAATATGACACTGGGTAAATACACGATGTCACTAGGTTATCAATATGATGATATGGGTATGATATGATGCGTGAACAAGTATATAAACATGATGAGGACGTTATGAAACAGCATTCTTTCACTTGCACGATTTATCATGGAACATACGTATATAATTTAGCGAAATGATGAACAGGTAGTAATTAGTGTGTTCAGTTAGCTATCCATAGAATTTTGTTTCAAGTCAATCGGGTTTCAGGATCATTAGTTATAACTGTTTCATTTTAAGCGCACGCGGCTGGAAATCCAGTTTCAGAATCAGGAATCCATTTCGCAACGCATTTTAACCCCAGTTGGGATCATAATTTAGCGATGCTACAGTTGAATGAATTCTAGGGTTTTCAGTAAGGTTTTCAACGCAACAGACGGATCTTCAATCGCGTCTGTACGTTAGCAGTTATAACCTGTTTAATATTAACATGTCAATTCTGATTCTGCTGGGACTGTTATGTGTCCCGATCTTCTAAATTACAGTTTAAATATCAAACGGTAACGAAACAGAATGAGACCAATCGTGTTGTCTAGCTATCAGAGTTACCTACAATAAGAAGTGGAGTTCCGTAACCTGCGAGTTAAGGAAATCCTATGGTATCCATTACGGAACAGCAAGCACAATTTGAGTCGCTCTGGACTGCAGTCCAGAGTCGCACTCCGATACAATTATCATCACGATTTAGGTACAGGAATGTATGGAAACTAGCATAGGGTTAAAGTTCATCGAGTTAGCTTCGATTTGATCCCTCGAACGCACCATTCTAATATGTATATGATTTATGATGAATTTAATTATTTTCAGGTGCAACAGAATTACAGTTTTACGATCAAACTTGGGGGTAGTTGTTTTAGTCGTTATCGATTACATTATCCAGCCAAAATCACACACTATGTTCACAGCCCTACGGGCCAACCTACACCATCGAGTTCCGTCAAATTTGATAATGTTTTTCTATGGGAACAAGCATCGAACAGTTTTGTGACAATATTTAGCATCAAGCAAAACATGGAATAACTACGATTCTGATTTGTAATATATATAGAATAGCATGAAAGCAAGTAAGAACTTGCCTGGAGGCGTCTTGGCGATGCACGGCAGTGGTAACGGCGTGAACGCGCGATGAGTGACGCGTGCAAGGTCCGTGGCCTCGGCTCAAGCTCGGCTTGGGTTTCGCTTGACGGCTCGGTACAGTGGTTGTTTGTAGAGAGATGGGAAGAGAAAATTGGAGATAGAGAGAGACAGAGAGGGGATATAGAGAGAGACAGAGTGAGATAGAGAGAGACAGTGAGATTGAGAGAGGCAGAAAGAGGTAGCAATAGAGAGAATTAGAGAGAGGGAGAGAGGAAGAGAGAGGTTACAGGAGAAAGAGAGGAAGATGGGGAGTGAGTGAGGAAGCAGAGGGAGAGGGACCAGTGCGATTGAGAGAGTAGAGGAGGAGAGAGGGCACAGAGTGAGCTTTAGAGAGAACAGAGAAGAAGAGTGAGAGAGAAAAAACTTAGAAAGAGAGAGGGAGATAGAGAAACGAGAGAGAGAGGGAGTGGTCGGGAGAGAGAGAGTGAGAATTAGAGATTGAGGGGGAACTCGGGTGGGGTCACCGGTGGCGTTCGACAGCGGAGTTGGCTACGGTGGTACTCAGGCGGCGCGTTAGCGGTGGAGGCAGTGAGGGGATTGCTCAGTTGTGGGTTGGTGGAGGAGCGGGGTTTGAAGAAAGAGGAGGCGGAGCAGCCTGGGAGAGGAGATGAGGAGGGTAGCTCCGGTGGTGCTTGGTGAAGCTAGCGGTGGCCAGCGATGTGGTGTTTACGAAGGGGACAGGCTCGGTGCAGTGGGGAAGATGAGAAAGGAAGTGAGAGAGGTGAGGGAAAGAGAAGAGAACGAGGAGGCGAAAGGCTGTGCGTCGTGGTAACGTTCGCGAGCGGGGCGCGAGGAGCGGCAACGTGGGCGCAGGCGTGGGCGAGAGGCGCGGCGAGGGGCTGGAATCGCGCGTGAACAGGGAAGTTACCGTTGGAAGAAGTACAGTGGCGGGCTGAGGGGTTAGGCAGCGAGCGTGGGCTAGGAGAGGGGACTGGGCCGGGCCGAAGAATTTAAAAGGGAAATAAATGGGAAATATATAGAGTGGGCTGGGGAAGCTGATGGGCCGGCAGGAAAAATCAATTAAAAGGGAAAGGGAGACACGGGCCGGGCCAAAGGAAAACTTATAAGAAAACAAGAATGAATAAAAAAATGAGGGGGCCGGGCTGAGTTGGGCTGAGAGAATTAGATTGGGCTGAGCCTGAACAATAAAGGAAAAAACAAGGGTCTGGGCCAAGTTATGAAAAGGATTTAATTAAAAGAGATTTATTTGGGGACCAAGCTTAGGAATACATTTCAGAAGAAGGCTATGAAAGAAGACAAGAAGTTTGGGCCGGGCCAAGTAATTTAAGTGAAAAAATCAAAGGGAAAGAGGCTGAGCCCGGGTTAAGGAAAATAAAAGGGAGTGGGCTTAGAAAACTGGGAAAAATAATCTGAAATGGGAACGGGCTGAGACACAACAATAGAGGGGATTGGGATCTGGGTTCAGGGTTTAAAGGAATAAAATAATTATAAATAAAATAAATATATTGTAATTAGTATTTTATAAAAATACAAATATTGGTGTACAAAAAGAACTGGATATTACAAAAATGCGAGTCATGTCAATTGCAATCTTGGTTCGAGTAGGATGGGTTCGAGTTCATCTTCAAGTTTAGATTCGAGCTCAAGTTCAAGTTCAAGTTTAGATTCAGGTTGTGGTCTTTTTCATATGAATTGAGTTAACTATTAGAGATCTTATGTTCGGGAGAAATCGGCAACTGCTGCACATGGACGGCAGGATTTGTGTCTTTTTCCAAGACAATTACTACTTGATAACTCCGTTAAGTTGTCTAAAATGAATAGGCAAGCACTCGCTTTCTCCGGCTCTCCAAGGCTCAAGAGAAATAATACCGCTTAAGCCTATATTAATCTAGAGTCCTTAATATTTATTATTGTTTGTTTACATTGTTTTTATACTGTTTGCATTTCTCGAGGGGGGTTTATGAAATATACTATAATATGGTTTAAAAATAAACCTTGAGGATGATTTATAATATTTAGGGTTTTCATGAACATGTATTTTAATTGTTGTGGTATTTTAATGATAAACCTCGCTTTTGAAAGTTTATGGTACATTTATGAAAATACTACTTTTGGAAGCTTGTTGGTATTTTATTAAAATTCTAATTTTTCATTTTAAAAAATATAGTTTTCATAATTTGTTTTATTGAAAATACGGATTTATAGTTTTATATAATTTTCCAATGTTTAGTTTTGTTTAGAAAAGTCATATTTCTTAAAAACCGTATTTTTATTTCCTTTCGAGACCGAATAATTCGTGGGGAGTTCTGCATCCCGCTCTACTATGCCCAGGATTTGCGATAATCCGCACCATCCATTAGCGGTTCCCCTAACGAGGGTTATAGATGCACAATCGCCAAGGATGTAAAAATATCGCTTAAAAGAAACTCTTTTTGAAAAAAAAAGTGGTATTTTAATGTAAAACCTATTCTTTAAATTAACCATATATTTAGATATCGTGCTATGAAACCATAGTGTGCGTGTAGGGTAGGTTGTTACCCCGTGAAATTTTCCTAAAGGTATATAATAATTATCGAACTAATGGTTATACTAAAGTTCAAGGTATTTTTCTGAAAAACTTTGTTTTATGATTATTTCACATGGAAATTTAATTAAACTAATAGCTAAATGATAGAAAGAGTGGTGTTAGGATATTAGCTTGACCTAATTTGCTTGTCAAGTGGATTACAAATGTTAAAAAGAAAAGCATATCGAAACTAACTCCACTTTGTCGATGTGCTTTAAGAATACGGTTTGAGTAAAAACGAAAGGAAAGAATAGGAACTTACTGTTGGGGTCGAAAATTGCACATCGGTTGACCAAGTCAAAGTCAAAGTCAAGGTCAACCCTAAGCCAGGTGGGCCCAAGCTCAAGTCAAGCGGGCCCATGCTCAAGCCGAGCCCGCGGCCAAGCCTCCCCATGCCAACAACAAAATCATGTAATAAATAATTTTTATGTAATTTTTTATGCATGAATGTAAACAAAATAGGCATAAAGCCAAATTTTTGTAAGCCCATGACTTATGTGCAAAAAGAAATGGCACATGAGCCATGGGATAGGCAAAAAGCCATTTTGAAAAGCCCAAGGGGCTATATGCAAATATGTAAGCCTATATAAGGCAACATGATGATGGATAAAATATACACTCTCCATTCTCTCAAAAAAACTAGGGTTTGTGCCTCTTTCCCCTTTCTCAAGGTTCTAAAAACCTTCTTCTTTCTTTGAATTAAATCAAGAGTTTAACTCTCCCTTTCCTCAAAATAAATAGATTTCCACCACAAAACCCACGAAGTGGAGCTCGGATCTCCAATCAAATCTCGAAAAGGGGAGGCTTTTAAGTCTTATCCCCTTTTCTCCAAGATCCGCCGATCAAGAGCAAGAAGAAGGAGACCCATTTCCAAAAATCTAACTTTGGACAGACCCAAGGCTCAAAAGAAGAGCAATAAATCACCAGGAGTTTAAATCCTTTCTAGACCTGCTGGAGTTTAACTCCATAAATTAGTTTCTGTTGGAGTTTAACTCTATAAAATTTTTTCTGTTAGGGGTTCAACTCCAAAAATCCCCTTGGGAGTTCAACTCCCCAGCCTAAGGGCTAGGCCTCCCTTTCCGCGGGTTTTTCCCGCGGTCACGTGTGCGCACGTGACCCCGGGGCTCCAAGGCTCCCATCGGTCATGTGTGCCTACGTGACCCCGGGGGGCGCCAAGGCGCCCATCGGTCACGTGTACGCATGTGACCCCGGGGCGCCAAGGCGCCCATCGGTCACGTGTACCCACGTGACCCTGGGGGCGCCAAGGCGCCCATCGGTCACGTGTGTGCACGTGACCCTGGGGCGTCAAGGCGCCCTTCGGTCACGTGTGCCCACGTAACCCCGGGGGTGCCAAAGCGCCCATCAGTCACGTGCACGCACGTGACCCCGGGCATTAAAGCGCCCATGTGCCATGCGTACGTCCCTTAGACGCCATTTTGTTTTCTTTCCCCCCTCATTTTATGTGCACTCCCCAATAAAATCCCTTTTGGAGTTAAACTCTTTTTCGTAAAATTCCTTGGAGTTTAACTCCACAATAAAGTTCTGTTTTAGGAGTTTAACTCCGCATTAAATTCTTTTAGGTGTTTAACTCCATCTAAAATTCTTCTGGAGTTTAACTCCACAATAAAATTCCTTTTGAAGTTAAACTCTACATTCAAAGGGGGAGGGAGAAAACACACACAGACTCTACGACACCGTCTTCCGTTAGAAAAAAAATTTATAACAGGGCGCTGCCCCGCACCCCGCAAGGGGATACTAGCTCTCTTGAACCGCAGCCCGCTATCCAGGTAGCGGGACCCCCGTAAAAACTCTGCGGGGGCCCGATATTCCCAAAACCCCCTCAAAGCATAACACCATACGTTGAGTTCGCATGACCAGTTTAACCCATTAATCGGAAGTTCTCTCGCTCCAAATGCGATGGGTAATTAACGGCAGCTTAGTCCGCGGCTGCCGGAGATTCGGAGTCCCACCGTCAATAAACCCCAACCTACCCTAGGCAGGGGGAATCTGTAGTACGCCTGACCAGCATGCGCGTATTCCCATCTCAATGGGGTGACGAAAAACACCCTACAGATTCTGGCACGCCCGGTGTGACTAATCTCTCCTCCCATATTTCGGGTTAAACGTTCATGCGAACTTAATAAATATGCATACCTATATTTATATTAAAATAATGCTCTTTTATGCAGGTTTTCAAGCAATCACTTTTCAACAATGTCTCCAAAGATGAACTCATCTCTCAGCACGGCTCCCATCTCCTACACGATGAAGATGGACGCCAGGACGGTCCTTCCGGCCAGTCTCGGACGACAATGGGAAGAGCCGCCGCTACCATTCGGCTCTATTCTGTTCGTGTCAGCTAACTCCATCCCAGCTCCTCAAGCTCCAGCAACAGACAGACCGGTCTCGAAAGGCAGGAGACCAAATGTAGTGATCTCGAGGGCGCCCCAACCCAAACGCAAGTCGGTGTCTGAATGACTTTCCTTGGCCCCAGCTGGGGGCAAGGCCATCAACACCAACAAAGCTACAAAGCGTCTTGAGCAAGCTCCAGCGGCGCCTCTGACAATAGCTCGATTGGGTGTCTTCTCAACCCTCCCCATCGCTCAGCCTATGGAGGCTTCCCGAAAAGCAGAAGCTTGCCAAGTGCTCAAGGCAGAAAAGCTGAGGCAGAAGAGGCTCAGATACAGAGCCAACAAAAGGGCTAGGGCTCTGGCCATGTTAAAATTTATGAATTTCCAAAGCCCGGACCGCTCCGCGAAATCAGCTGCCAAAGATAAAGAGATGGCTGGATATGTGGTCCACATCGTCTACATGGTGGGCACGCGCAGCAAGAGCAAGGACGGGGCTACCACATCTCAAATCCAATCTAACTTGAATGTGGTTGCCGCTTCCTAAGAACAGCCGCCTCTGCTGGATGATGAAAACCCTCTCGATGAGGATGATAGGCAGAAAGACCCTTCGGTCCAGGAGGACTCAGGCTCGGAAAGCGAAGATGAGCCAATCTTCCGTCCCAAGAACGCAGAGCAGCAACTTCTCCAAGAGCTCCGAAAGCAGCTCAGAAGCAAAGACAAGGAGATGGCCAAGCTCTACTAAAAAATTGACGACTTGACAAATGTCGTCTTACAGATCACGGCCCAACTTGCCTCTCAGCCGCCCAATCAGGCGCAGGGCTCTCATGAACCGGGAAACGGTGTCCCGAAACAGCCGACGCCCATTCCCTCAAATCCAAAAGTGGGCGGACCGCATGAAAATCAGTCGCATCCTATCTCAGGAAATGTCTTGGCTGCCGATGACAGTAGCCCGCTAACTCAAGATCAAATTATGGATTTGGTTGCCAGCAAAGTCAAAACATTGGTGGCTGAAGCCGAAGCGCAAAAAGATATCAGCAGTAGTGGGAGACCATATCCTGCTCAATATGATCTGGTAGAATTTCCTAGCGGCTATGTCATCCCTAAATTCGGAAGATTCGATCGGACAGGAAATGCGAATCAGCACATCACCCACTTTAAAGCCTCATGCGGGAATACCGGGGGCAATGATGCGCTTCTCCTCTGCCAGTTCGTTAATAGCCTGACCGATGTTGCTTTCGACTGGTACGCGAGCATACCGGATGGCTCCATTACTACTTTCGTCCAAATGGAATCTTTGTTTCAAAAAAATTCATGAGCGTCAGCGATAAGATCACCATTACCGAGCTCTTAAGGACCAAGCCCAAGAACAACGAAAGCAGCACGGATTTTATAACCCGATGGCGCAATATTTCCGTCAAATGTGAACCGCCGATAGAGAAAGACCAATCTGTCAGTCTCCTCGTCGGAAATCTCAACAATTGAATGGCCCCGTTTCTATGCACCGCGGGTCTCAAAACATTCCAAGAGCTGACCAGGAAAGTTCAGATGCAGGAGCGCTAAAAGCAGGAGTCCTCCTCTGACTTCCAAAATAATAATAGGTCCTGGAGAAACCGAAAGGACGAAAATCGCAAAGGCGGAAATTCCGAAGATACTGAATCTTTCAATGCCTCGGCTAACCAAAATAAGCAAGGGTTGAGCGGGCCTAATGCCAACCAGCCTTGGAAGCCAGTGTTCAGAGAGGGAGGAGAATCTCCACTGAAAGAGAAGCTGGATAAGGTCTATTCCTTCAGAAGGGAAAAAATCCGTAAAATATTCAAAGACGCCCTGAGGAACGGTCTACAACTGCCAGAGTCAAAAAGACCGCAGGAAGCGAATATGACCGACGACCCCAAATACTGCCCCTATCACAGAGTGATAAATCATACCATTGAGGACTGCATCGTCTTCAAAGATTGGGTCGAAAAGCAATACCAGGTAGGAGAGATAGAACTGTCTAAAAGCGTGTTAACAAATAGTCCAGCTGCAACCGCCAATTTCATACAAACAGAGACCTTAGTTCTTCGTGAAACCGATTCTCTCAGACATCTTCCTTTCTCTGAAAACAGTCGACCACCACGTCATTAAACTGGGAACAATCGACCTCTAAGTCGTTAAACCGGGAATGTAAAAAAAAATGTGTGTAAATAAAAAAAGGAATGTGTAAATAAATAAATAAAAAGAAAATCTGAAATGATGGGGCAACTCGCAATAAAATCAGTGAGTAAAAATAAAAATGAAAATAAAGCCGAAATAATGGGGCAACCGCGAATAAAAAGCCGAAATGATAGGGCATTGCGACCTTCGCGATAAGAAAAGATGAAATGATAGAGCAATCGCGGTAAAACAAAACAAAAAACAAACAAAAAAATCAAAGCAACAAACAAAACAATGGCGAATGATGAGTCGCACCTGATACCATATTCCAGTGCAGCGATGCAGACGCCGGCTAAAATCCAAATCTCCAAGTGGCGAATGATGAGTCGCTCCTGGTACCATATTCCAATGCAGGGATACAGATGCCAACCAAAATCCAATTTTCCAAAATTCTTCCGGCCCTACGGCCAGTCTCCAAATTGACTACCGTATACAATCCACGGACTCAAATAATTCTTATCATACCCATATCCCACCGCAATCACCAGTTACGCGGCTGGTCTCCGCCTTTGGAATTATGCTCCATTGAGAAGACACACTCATGTGTCCTCACGATACATGAGGATAACAAACCTTTGTAGGAGCCTTACGACTCAAAGGAAAAACACACTTAGGACTCCTCACGACTCCTAAGGAGAAAATACACATGCGGGATCCTTACGACTCGCAGGGACAAAATGCTTTTATGGGACCTTCACGGCCCATAAAATTGAAAAGCCTTAGGTGATAGAGATCTAAACCTGTCTCCTAAGCTACCGCTCCCCAATCCCCAAGTAGCGAATGATGAGTCGCTCCTGGTACCATATTCCAGTATAGCGATGCAGACGCCAACCAAATTCCAAATCCCATACCCCAACGGCGAATGATGAGTCGCTCCTGGTACCATATTCCAGTGCAGCGATGCAGACGCCAACAAAGTCCCGAAATTTTTCCGGCCCTACGGTCTGGATCATACATCCTGCAAAACCGTAAATAATCCATGGGCGTAAAACAATCCCAATCTCTCCTAAGTCCTACAGGTGAAGCCACGTTCAAAGTCCCACCCAAAAAAAATGGTATGTCCACAAGCAAAATGGGTACGGATGAAATCCCGAAAGGGCTCCGTGAGTAAAAACAGCAGGACTGACGGCGAGTTTGTGAAAAACCGAAAGGGCACAAACTCGTGAAAAAGAGATGAAATGCACTCGCAAAGTCCTCTCGACTTTGTGAGAAGAAAATCCCCGTGTGAGATCCTTACGACTCACAAAGGAGCAACACACTTAGGAGTCCCCACAACTCCTAAGGAGAAAATACACCTACGAGATCCTTTCGACTCGTAGGGAGAAAATGCTTTTATGGGACCCTTACGACCCATAAAATTGAAAAGCCTTAGGTGATAGGGATCTAAACCTGTCTCCTAAGCCACCAATTCCCAAATCCTCCCGATGCAAATGATGAGTTGCTCCTGGCATTATTCCAGTGCAGCAATGCAGATGCCGACAGAAGAGCAATCCCCAAATCTTCTCAAGACAGATGATGATTCGCTCCTGGTACTATATTCCAGTATAGCGATGTTGATGTCAACTCAAATCAAATAAATCAAACCAACCAATTCCAACACCGACACTCCGTAACGGGGAAACGTCCAACAGCGGCACTCCGTCTCGGGGAAACGTCCAACGGAAAGCAGACACTCCATCTCGGGGAAACGTCCAACGCAGACACTCCGTAACGGGGAAACGTTAAGCAGACACTCCATCTCGGGGATACGTCAACCGGCCGATACTCCGCCTCGGGGAAATGTCAAGCAGACACTCCGTGCCGGGGGCACATCGACAACAGACACTCCGTCTCAGGGACACGTCAACCGGCGACACTCCGTATCGGGGAAACGTCCAACACCGACACTCTGTCTCGAGGATACGTCAACCAGCCGATACTCAGCCTCGGGGGAAACGACAAGCAGACACTCTGTGCCGGGGGTACATCGACAACAGACACTCCGTCTCGGGGATACGTCAACCAGCCGATACTCTGCCTCGGGGAAACGTCAAGCAAACACTCCATGCCGGGGGCACATCGACAACAGACACTCCGTCTCGGGGACACATCAACCACCGACACTCCGCATCGGGGAAACGTCCAACACCGACACTCCGTCTCGGGGATACGTCAACCGGCCGATACTCCGCCTCAAGGGAAACATCAACCAGTCACTCTGTGCCAGGGGCACATTGACAACAGACACTCCGTCTTGGGGATACGTCAACCAGCCGATACTCCACCTCGGGGAAACGTCAAGCAGACACTCTATGCCGGGGGCACATCGACAACAGACACTCCGTCTCGAGGACACGTCAACCAGCGACACTCCGCATCGTGGAAACGTCCAACACCGACACTCCGTAACGGGGAAACGTCCAACAGCGGCACTCCGTCTCGGGGAAACGTCCAACGCAAAGCAGACACTCTGTCTCGGGGAAACGTCCAATGCAGACACTCCGTAACGGGGAAACGTCAAGAAGAAACTCCGTCTCGGGGATGCGTCAACCAGCCGATACTCCGCCTCGGGGAAACGTCAAGCAGACACTCCGTGCCAGGGGCACATCGACAACAGACACTCCGCCTCGGGGACACGTCAACCAGCGACAATCCACATCGGGGAAACATCCAACACCGACACTCCGTAATGGGGAAACGTCCAACAGCGGCACTCCGTCTCGGGGAAAAGTCCAACGCAATGCAGACACTCTGTCTCGGGGAAACGTCCAACGCAGACACTCCGTAATGGGGAAACGTCAAGCAGACACTCCGTCTTGGGGATACGTCAACCAGCCGATACTCCGCCTCGGGGAAACGTAAAGTAGACACTCCGTCCCGGGGGCACATCGACAACAGACATTCCGTCTCGGGGACACGTCAACCAGCGACACTCCGCATCAAGTAAACGTCCAACACCGACACTCCGTAACGGGGAAACGTCAAGAAGAAACTCCGTCTTGGGGATACGTCAACCAGCCGATACTTCGCCTCGGGGAAACTCCAAGCAGACACTCCGTGCCGGGGGCACATCGACAACAGACACTCCGCTTTGGGGAAACTTCAAGCAGACACTCCGTGCCAGGGGCACGTCGGCTACAGACACTCCGCCTCGGGGAAGCGTCGACCATCGACACTCCATGCCGGGGGCACGTCTACTAAATCCCTCCGGGCCAGGGTAACGTCTATCACGGACACTCTATCTCGGAGACGCGTCAAGCGTCGACCGTCCATGTCGTTAAAAGGGCAGTGCATCCCAAAAAGTAGGAACCATAGCAAGTCGCCTCCACGCGAAAGAAGATCCGTCAATCTCATGCACACGACCCACATATGTGGTGTGCATTTATTGATGGGGGGCACTTTGTTTGGGTCGAAAATTGCACCACGGTTGACCAAGTCAAAGTCAAAGTCAAGGTCAACCCCAAGCCAGGTGGGCCCAAGCCCAGGTCAAGCGGGCCCATGCCCAAGCCGAGCCCGTGGCCAAGCCTCCCCATTCCAACAAAAAAATCATGTAATAAATAATTTTTATGTAATTTTTTATGCATGAATGTAAACAAAATGGGCATAAAGCCAAATTTTTGTAAGCCCATGGCTTATGTGCAAAAAGAAATGACACATGAGCCATGGGATAGGCAAAAAGCCATTTTGAAAAGCCCAAGGGGCTATATGCAAATATGTAAGCCTATATAAGGCAACATGATGATGAATAAAATATACACTCTCCATTCTCTCAAAAAAACTAGGGTTTGTGCCGCTTTCCCCTTTCTAAAGGTTCTAAAAACCTTCTTCATTCTTTGAATTAAATCAAGAGTTTAACTCTCCCATTCCTCAAAATAAATAGATTTCCACTACAAAACCCACGAAGGGGAGCTCGGATCTCCAATCAGATCTCGAAAAGGGGAGGCTTTTAAGTCTCATCCCCTTTTCTCCAAGATCCCGCCGATCAAGAGCAAGAAGAAGGAGACCCATTTCCAAAAATCTAACTTTGGACAGACCCAAGGCTCAAAAGAAGAGCAATAAATCCCCAGGAGTTTAACTCCTTTCTAGATCTGCTGGAGTTTAACTCCATAAATTAGTTTCTGTTGGAGTTTAACTCTATAAATTTGTTTCTGTTAGGAGTTCAACTCCAAAAATCCCCTTGGGAGTTCAACTCCCTAGCCTAGGGGCTAGGCCTCCATTTCCGCGGGTTTTTCCCGCGGTCACGTATGCCCACGTGACCCTGGGGCGCCAAGGCGCCCATCGGTCACGTGTTCGCACATGACCCCGGGGCGCCAAGGCACCCATCGGTCACGTGTGCGCACGTGACCCCGGGGCGCCAAGGCTCCCATCGGTCACGTGTGCCCACGTGACCCCGGGGGGCGCCAAGGCACCCATCGGTCATGTGTGCCCATGTGACCCTGGGGGCGCCAAGGCGCCTATTGGCCACGTGTGTGCACGTGACCCCGGGGCGTCAAGGCGCCCTTCGGTTACGTATGCCCACGTGACCCCGGGGGGGCCAAAGCGAGCATCAGTCACGTGCGCGCACGTGACCCCGGGAATTAAAGCGCCAATGTGCCATGCGCGCGTCCTTTAGACATCATTTTGTTTTCTTTCCCCCCTCATTTTACGTGCACTCCCCAATAAAATCCCTTTTAGATCTTTTTTTAAAAATTCCTTGGAGTTTAACTCCACAATAAAGTTCTATTTTGGGAGTTTAACTCCGCATTAAATTCTTTTAGGAGTTTAACTCCATCTAAAATTCTTCTGGAGTTTAACTCCACAATAAAATTCCTTTTGAAGTTAAACTCCACATTCAAAAAAAGGGAGGGAAAGAAAACACACACAGACTCCACGACACTGTCTTCCGTTAGAAAAAAAATTTCTAACGGGGCGCTGCCCCGCATCCCGCAAGGGGGCTGCTAGCCCTCTTGACCTGCAGCCCGCTATCCGGGTAGCGGGACCCCCGTAAAAACTCTGCGGGGCCCCCGATAATCCCAAAACCCCCTCAAAGCACAACACTGCACGTTGAGTTCGCAAGACCGGTTTAACCCATTAATCGGAGGTTCTCTCGCTCCAAATACGAGGGGTAATTAACGGCAGCTTAGTCCGCGGCTGCCGGAAATTCGGAGTCCCACCGTCAATAAACCCCAGCCTACCCTTGGCAGGGGGAATCTGTAGTACGCCTGACCAGGGTGCGCGTATTCCCATCTCAATGGGGTGACGAAAAACACCCTAGACTTACTAGTTTAGATTGTTAACAAGAAAGAGAGGAAGCCTTCGGGGGTCATGGTTTCATCAGAAAGGCTTCGGTCGTCGAGTTTGATTTGCTACTCCACTTGGGTGCTTAACTCCACTTGGTACTTAAAGAGTTTGAGAGAATTTTGATAGAAATTTCAGAATGGGAGAGAGCTAAGGGATGGGATGGTATTTATAGTGAATAATTTAGGGTATGAGAATTTAAAATTGAATTAAAAGAATTAAAATCAATGTTAAATGATGAATTGAATAGTCTCTGTTTAATTTCGGGGAAATCAAATAGTGCAGGGGGGTAGAGAGGAGCTGAAGAGACGTGTGTGCAAAGTACGAAGGCAAACGGGGCAATGTGGACCACCGGTAGCGGGTAAAAGAGAAAAATGGGTGGTCGGATCTTCACCAATTGCCTCAAAATTCGTGCCACGTGCTTAAATCTGTGTTTACTCCTCATTACGCCTGTTTGATTTTTCTAAAACCTTCGATTCTCCGTGAATTGCACATGAAACTCTTAGACTTCCGAAAAATTAAAAAGAAAAATCTTAAAAATAATTGGGACTGATGAGATTCGAACATACGGGCCATGTCACAGTAGTGTAAAGACTTTACTACTGAACTACAAGTTGTTTCTTACTTTTATTGAACAAAAATAACTTATAACTCCTTGGTTGCTGCTTGCAAGTTAGATCCGTACCGTGAGTTCTGAGTGATCAACTATATGGCTGTGGTCGCGCACATATCGTCGTAGCTAGGATATGTGAAACACGTTGTGCACTCCTTCCAATGAGGATGGTAGTGGTAAACGGTGTGCCACTTCTCCAACTCGTTCGAGTATGTCGAATGGTCTTATGTGTAAGTCTACGGTAGCGCCCCGGCCATCTTTCCAAGGCCAAAATGCGACGAAATTTTTTCTAAACTAGAAACCGGCGCTATCGTATGCTTAAATCTCGGATCGAACCATTAACCTACAACTAGCAACTAGAGAAAGGGTTGGAAAGCTATACCGATCGATCCGTGTCCTTCGGTCTTTGGACACCATCCCAAGCTCCTCGCGGCATCTCCGGTCTCGATCTCCTTGTCGGAAAGGGCACCACATCTTCGAGTCTTTTAACGGACTCCTGCTTCATCCGAAGCAACTCGGGCATGAAGTGTGCTAGCCGGCGTGTCCAAGGTGTTGTAGAGGATGTTTGTGATCACTTTGTCGCTTGCATCCATTGTATGGATGGAGGTTAGAGATGATGCCATTGGTGGATGATGTAAGATAGAGGAAGAAGAAGAAGAGGCTCTCTTTTCTTTTCTTTTCTTGTGTTGAATTGATAATTGTGATAAAATGAGAGAGTGAGAAGAATAATATGAGAGCTCACCTCCTCATGGCAGCCCCTCTCTCTCTCCTCTTATCATATCATCACAAAACCATCATATAATGTGACATTTACACACTAAAAGAGACCATGAGTCATCATATATGTCCATGTCACATTTAATGCATCTCATGATGAATTCTAGCTCATTATTTCTATAAGCAAACATTAATCCAAATGTTTGCCACAACAAAAAGATACGACAACATCTAAAATAAACTCGTGACGGATCACAAGGATACCCCTCACCTGTATATACATACCTGCATCCGCATTCCGAATGAATGCGAATGCGATGAGACTAAAGTAATCCAACAAATCTAATACTAGGATCCGGCTTAAACCAAAGCCCACTAGTATGATCCGCCTGATCATGATCCGTGCACTACTGCACGTATATGATCGGACCCTGCCATATATCATACGGCCTCTACAACGTTTCGCCCGAAACTTGAGAAACTGTCTGTGGGGGACTCTAAAGACTCGTCAATACTTTGGCTGTGGATTTAACCACTAGCACGTCAGAGGTACTAGCCGTACATAACGGGCTACCAGGTATTGACCAAAAGGTAGTTCGATGAGCGAACTCATCCTGACACCCTACTGAGCCTGTCAATGACAATATCCGTACAGTCCGGTCCGTTCGTCTATGAGCATCGCATGTCGGGCCTAGGGGTTGGTAAAAGTCAGACCCCCAAAAGCGGTACAAGTCGTGTCGGAGTGCAGCCAAGAACATCCTGAGATACTACTGTAATACCTATTAGTAAATCTCTGCCTTGGCCAAGGACTTCGTGTAATGGCTCTCCTAGACACAGCGCGATCTCACCCCCAATACCGGGAGAGACGAAACCCCTGCCGATCCGCTCACTGCCTCCATGTGGCTCGGGACTGTACCCAACTAAAACCTGTTTGCACGACTCCTTTGAGCCGTGGTAGGGTAGTAATCAAAGCACAGTGGGAACTCACACGAGACAAATGAGGATCTCAGGTCGATGAGCTAACCTGTACACATGTCACCATGGAACTGCTATCTGACGTCAGGTATAATACCAACTAGCATGTTCCCGGCGAGTCCTGTCCAGTGTACTCATAACCCAATGAGCACCAGTATACATCTTAGGTGATCCAACTGACACCAATGGCTTATGAGACCGGCCACCGCCCCTCGTCGGGGTCTCGACTGTATACACTAGTCTACTAATAAAGTATCAATGCCCGGTCTCGAAACTCCCATGACTAGGGACCTTTTAAGGATATGCTTATAGACCCCAGCTCCCACATATATGATCACCATCATACTGCTGGCCATTAAGCAAGAATCCTAAGCGCTCTATCAATGCGCAATAGTGACCTGTAAGGTCATCTGAAGCAGTACACGATGATAAAGATAAACCATGGTAGCATACTATTCTCTATCAACATGTAATAGTGAACTACAATGTCACCTAAAGCATGTACATGATGATAAAGACAAACCATATAGTATACAAACCTCTCGAGTAAGACCGTCCTACCGGTATAGGTCCTCCCTCAATCATTGCAATCACGTGCCTGCGATCCAATAATTGACTCTGAGGGCACTATATCCAACACTATGTACCTTGAACTTAATTTACCTCTCTTGTCAAAACATATCACTGCTCTATTTGGAGAGATCTTCAGGAATACATACTCTCTGGATTGAAACTCCAGACGCCGACGTTTTGCATCTGTCCAATGCTTCTGTTGGTCCTGGGCTATGTGCATCTTTTCCCCGATCGTGAGAACCACACCTACAGTTGCCGCGATCATCTCTGGTCCAAGGAGTTCACGATCTCTAACGTCGTCCCAACTCAGCGGGGAACGACACTTCCGTCCATAGAGTGCTGTGAATGGTGCCATCCCAATGCTTGCCTGGTAGCTATTGTTATATGAGAACTTCACAAGGTGTAGGTGATCTTCCCACGAACCTCTGAAACCTAACATATAGGCTCTCAGCATATCTTCTAATATCTTAATTGTTCGCTCGGATTGTCCGTCCGTTTGTGGATGATACGCCGTGCTGAAATTCAGACTCGTTCCCTAGCTAACTTGCAGACTCTATCAAAATTATGATCGGAATCTCGTATCATGATAGGAGACGATGCAAACAGGTACCCCATGTATTCTTACGATCTCCTGCATGAGTTTATGCGTATCAATACAAATATGGTACATCTCGAAGGTTTAAATCCTACTTTATATTTTTTTACTCACCTCCATATACTTCTTTACCAACGTCTGAGTTGGCTGACCAACTCAGAATGGAATAAAGTGAGCCGACTTGGTGAGTTGATCCAAAATAACCCAAATTGCGCCATTACCCTTCGTACTACGAAGAAGAGTAGTCATGAAATCCATGGAAATGTGCTGGCATTTTTATTTTGGGATTGGTAACGGCTGAAGTTGACCAGCAGTTCTGTGATGTTGAGCCTTCACTTGCTGACACACCAAACACTTTGTTATGCTCCTTGTTACTTCATGCTTCATTCCTTGCCACCAGAAATATTGCCGCTGATCCTTGTACATTTTTTGTGCCGTCGGGGTGTACCGAATACGGAAAGCTGTGAGATTTTTTATCAACTTTTCTCGAACATGGACGACTGGCACACATAAATGGCTTCCATATAGCAAGGATCCATCTTCATGAATGATGAAGTCAGTTCGAAGTCTACTTTCTACTTGTTCAAGGATCTTTTGTAACTTGGTATCATTTACTTGAGCTGTCTTGATCTAATTTACAAGAGTGGACTGAATAAGTAAGTTCATCAAATATGAAGCGTTACTTAGCATAACTACTTCGATCACCAATCCGTGCAATTCTTGCAGTAGCTTCCATTGAGCGGTGAGGTTCATTACTAATAGTTGGCGACTAAGTGCATCAGGAACTACATTCATCTTCCCAAGATGATACTGTAGGTTGATGTCGAAATCCCCTATAAATTCTAGCCATCTTTTCTGCCACAAGTTGAGTTCCTTCTGAGTAAATACGTACTGCGGACTCTTGTAGTCAATGTATATATTCGCTCGTTCTCCGAAAAGATAGTGGCGCCAAATCTTGAGTGTGAAGACCACTGCTGCCAGTTCCAGATCATGTGTTGGATAGTTGTGTTCATGAACTTTTAATCACCTTGATACAATAGCCACAATTTTTCCATGCTGATGTAGAACGCATCACAATGTACATCAAATTCGCCATATCGTTCTGGTATTATAAGAATAGGTGCAGAGGTTAATCTCAACTTAAGTTCTATAAAAGCCTTCTTACATGCTTCTGACCACACTAATGCTGCTTCCTTATATGTGAGCTCGGTGAGGGGTGTTGTGATCTTTGAGAATCCTTCGATGAAGCGTCTGTAATATCCTGCTAATCCTAAAAAGCTTCTTATATCTTTCACCGTCTTTGGTGTTGGCCACTCGCTGACAGCTGACACCATAGCCAGATCCACGGTGATTACTTTGCCTGAAATGATATGTCTGAGAAATTCGACCTGATCTAACCAAAATTCACACTTATTGTACTTGGCGTAGAGCTGGTGTTGTCGTAATGTCTCCAGGACAATCCGTAAGTTCTCGGCGTGCTCTTTTCGATTCTTTGAATACACCAAGATATCGTCAATGAAGATAACAACAAATCTGTCTAATTACTCTCGGAAAACTTGGTTCATCAAGTTCATAAAGATGGAAGGTGCATTGGTCACTCCAAATGGCATTACGAGATATCATAATGACCATAACGAGTCCTAAATGCCGTCTTCGGAATATTGGAGTCCTTGATCTTCACCTGATGATATCCTTGACGAAGATCTAACTTTGAAAAGATACAAGATCCACTTAACTGATTGAAAAGGTCATCGATGCGGTAGCAGATACTTGTTTTTAATTGTCACTTCCTTCATAGCTCGATAATCCAGGCACATCTTGTAGGTACCATCCTTCTTCTTCACCAGTAGCACCGGAGATCCCCAACTTGAAGTACCGGGTCAGATCCAACCATTCTTCAGGAGTTCGTCCAACTGAATATGGATCCCCTTCAATTGCTCCAGACGTAATTGGTATAGAGATTTTATTACTGCTTGTGCGTCGGTTTGCAAATCAATGCTGAATTCAAAAGCTCGATCATAAGGCAAACTTGATATATCTTCCGGGAATACATCCTCGAACTCTCGAACTACCTCTAGTTTCGATCCTTCCGCTTGCAATACTGCAATTTCTGCCTTCTTTGGTTTTGCTCTGTAGATGTTAGGCTGTAATGTACGATCTCCGTATTTGAAGTGGAACACTAGGTGATCTGGTATTTCAAACACTACCCTCCTTTTGCGACAGTCGATGGTAGCGAAGAAAGTTCCCAGCCAGTCCATTTCCAAGACTACGTCAATTTTTGCCTTATCAACCTCAATACCACTTCGTGAAATGATGTGTCCTAAGACAATTCCATCACGAACCATGAAGTGGCATTTTCCCAATTCAAAGTTAGATTCTTTTCCTTACATCTAGTAAGGAAAGTGTCAAGGTGTTGCAAGCACTCTTCAAAGGAATCCCTAAAGATAGAGAAATCAATCATGAAAATTTCCTGAAAATTTTCGACCATGTCGAAGAATATTCCCATCATACACCGCTGGAATATGGCGGGAGCATTGCATAACCCAAAGGGCATGTGTCTATATGCAAACGTGCGAAAAGGACATCTGAAAGTGGTCTTGTTATGATCTTTTTCAGTGTTGGGAAAATGGTTTTACCCTGAGTATCCATCCAAAAAATAGTAATACTCATGCCCGGCTAATCGATCAAGCATTTGGTCAATGAAAGGAAGTTGGAAGTGATCATTCCGCGTCATGGCGTTGAGTTTCCGGTAATTAAAACACACTAGCCACCCGGTTTCAGTGCTAGTCAGAATTAACTTGTTCGCCTCATTAGTAATCATCGTAATGCCCGACTTCTTAGGGAAAACATGTATAGAACTCGCCTACAGGCTGTCGGATATCGGGTAAATAATACAGTTATCAAAGCATTTGACGATCTCCTTTTTCACCGCCTCTTTCATGACGTGATTTAATTGTCCCCGTGGATCCTTGGCTGGCTTGGCATCATCCATCAGATGTATATGATGTTCAACGATCAAGGGACTAATCCCCTTGATGTCAGCTATAGTCCAGCCGAAAGATTGCCAATTGGATCGCAAGATGGAAAGAAGAGCTTTCTCTTGCTCTAAAGATAGGGAAGTTGAGATGACTACTAGAAGCATCTTGTTTTCACCTAAGTAAACATACTTGAGGTGAGGCAGAAAAAGCTTGAGTTCGAGCATCGATGGAGAAAAAATTGAAGGCAAGGTAGGGACCGATTATCGAACTCGAAGGATTTCATGAGGGGTTCATAGTTGTGTAAGCACTAGAATCGGATGGTTCGATCAACTCATCTGCAAACTCAAAGGATTCAAACTCGGGTGACTCATCAAGATTATTCGCAAAGGTGAAGCACTCGTACTTTCTGTCGGTTTCGGAAGCGGTTGGATCAAAGAAAAACATATTAGTGGTGTCGAGATCATCGGGATCAAAAATAAACTCCTCAAACTCACAATTTTCGGGATCGATCTCTTAAACAGAACAAATGTCCAGCATATGGGCACTCGGTTCAGTGGGCTGATTCCCTAACCTAAAAATGTTGAGTTCAATTGTCATCTTACCGAATGATAGTCTCACAGAACCGTTTTGACAATTGATCACAACATTAGAGGTTGCTAAGAATGGGCGACTGAGAATCACCGGAATTTGATTCCTGGGGTTAGCTACATGTTGTGTGTCTAAGACTATGAATTCCAGAGGGAATATGAAGTCCCTGACTTTAATTAACACATCATCTAACTCACCCTTAGGGTAGGTGAAAAATTGGTCAGCCATCTGAAGAGTACAATGTGTAGGTTTCAGCTCTGCTACACTAAGTTGTTCATATACCATATAAGGAAGCAAGTTAACACTAGCATCGAGATCTAGAAAAGAGCGGTTGATGTTCTTACCCCCCAATGGCAATTGAAATCGTAGGACAACCTGGGTCCTTACGTTGTTTGGCAAATCTTGGGTAAGAGTATCGCTCACATTACTAGCAATGAAAACTTTCTTCGGTACTTAAGACTTTCTCTTCTTAGTGCACAAGTCCTTAAGAATTTTTGTATAAGAAAGGACTTGTTAGATCACATCTAATAGAGGTATGTTAATATTAACTTGTTTGAATAACTCCATAACCTTCTCCATTTGTGGACTTGGTTTATTTGGCCTCAATCGGTTTGGAAATGGAGCTTTTCTTAAATAGGTTGGGTCCAATGTTTGTAGAGTGGGTTGTAGAGACAGAACGGATCCTAAAATAGATGTTTGAGTGGAGTGAGAAGTGGGTCCGTTTGAAGCAACATAATTGGAATTCAAGTCCGGTGGAGAAAGAAGGACGGGCATAGAAGAAGAAGTTTGAACAGAGGAAGAAGAAGTGGCCGCTTGGATGTCATCATCATTATCATCGGGTGCGCCAACCTTGTTATCCGGCATCTTCCCAGATCTCAATGTTGTTACCACACTCACATTATGATTTTTTTGTTCAAGAACAACATGTGCATTATGTGGATGGCCTAGATTTGGAAGTGGTTGAGATGGAAACTTCTCTTTCTCTCTCTCGCTCATTGCCGCATTGAACTGTGGAATTTGGGCTTCGATGGATTTAATGCTTTGGCCGTAGGAAGCGGTATGTTGCACAAGGGTATGAATAGAATATTAGATATTTACAGTTCTCTGAGTGGACTGCTTAACAAAAGCTTCAATGATTCTATCAAACGCTGAGAGCTTATCATTACCGGACGGGACAACGTTGTTGTTTTGAGAAAAAGAATTGTTAAAAGGAGCAAAGTTGTTCGCCGATGTTTGGAATTGTTGTTGCGGGAAAGGTTGCTGAAATTGGTGTTGTGGATGTTGTTGTTGAGCAGGGGGAATCGGCCTTTGAAAGTTGTTTTGGTTTTGGAATTGATTTTGGTTCTAATTTGGGTTCTAGTTCCAAGCAAAGTTAGGATGATTCCTCTATCCCCGACCATATGTGGAAGAGTAAGGGTCGTTTCTAGGTTGTTACTGAAATGCCGCATTGGTTTGCACCTGGCCCTGAAATGGATGATTTAAAGGACACTCTTTGGTCAAATGTGACGAATCGGAACAACAAGCACATATGTTTTTGGGAATAGAAATTTGGTTAAGGGAGGCTTATGAGAATTTTCTTTCGATTGCTTCAAGTTTCTTCTGCATTGTCGCCATCTCAGCATTCATCGCGATAGAAGTATCAAGTTAATGAACTCATGCCCTAAACGAAGAAGAAAATGATGAAGATGTTTGATATAGTGCCCTCAAGGAAATTGTTGTGATTGCAAGTAGGCAATTATGATAATTGAATGAGGACTTATACAGGTATAACAGTCTTACTCGAGATGGTAGTGTGCTATCTGGTTTGTCTTCATCGTTAATGAAGGCTATAGGATTGTTTCTTAACAACCAGCATTATGATGGTGATCATATATGTGAGAGCTGAGTTGTCCATAAGCGCATCCTTAAATGTCCCTAGTCGTGGGAGTATCGAGACTGTGCATCGATATTCCGTAGTAGACTAGTGATATGTTTCTAGACCCCGACGAGGGGCGGTGGCTGGTATCACAAACCATTGGCGTTGTGTTACCTAGGATAATACACTGGACGGACTCGCCGAGAACTTCTAGATGGTATTATATTTATCGTCAGATGGAAGTTTTCATGTGGCATGAGTACAGGTTAGTCTTTTGACCTGAAATCGTCATTTGTCTCGTGTGAGTTCCTAATGTACTTTGATTACCACCCTACCATGGCTCAAATGAGTCATGCAAACAGGTTTTAGTTGGGTATAATCCCGAGCCACATGGAGGCAGTGGTCGATTGTCATAGATTCGTCTCTCCTGGTATTAGGAGTCGATGTCGTGCTGTGTTCAGTTGGCTATCTCCATAAATCCGTGGCCACGGAGGATGAGATTCACTGATAGTTGATAAGTAGTATCTCTGTTGGTGATGAGATTGACTCAGACACGACTTATCGGGTTAGTAGAGGTCTGACGTTATCTACCCCTAGACCCAATATGAGATACTCATTGACGAAGAGATCGGACTCTACGGAGATTATTACATTCAGGCTCAGTAGAGTAAGGACGTACTTGATTGTCGACCCTTCTTTTCGACAAGTACCTGGGTAGACGTTACATACAGCTAATGCCACTAACGTGCTTGTGGTTAAACCCACTACCAGCATATTGTCGAGTCTTCAGAGTCCCACACAGAAGGCTTTTCCCGATTCTGCCGATAGATGTAAAAGCCATACATTAGTATGTGCAGGAGTTCGATTAAATACGTGTACGGGATACACGCACTTTAATCAGGAAGTTGATAATATTATCCGGCTTAGGATTAAGGTAGATTATTAAATCAAGTTTTGATTCAATAATTTAAATATGTATTTTGATACATATATTTTAGTATTGTTGCTTACTATTCATTTTCTCTTTTTGGTGCTATCCGTATTTTTATACGGATACGCGTATATGTAGCGATACATATACCGGGTGAAGTATTCCATATTTATACGGGAATGCTTCTAGAAGAAGAACACCTTATATTCATTTTTCTATTTAGAAAAATAAAAAAATGAGGTGTAAAGTAAAGAGACAAGAAGCATGGTTATGAACATATAGGAAAGCATGGCTTGGGTTTTTTATATCGATAAAATGATTTGGATGCACTATTGATCCATGGTTGGAAATAGAAGCCATTTACTTCTACATTGTTGTGAGATTCTTTTCTTCACTTGCTCCAAAGCTTCATACTTCATGGTTATGAGAGACTAGCCTTTCTCTCCTCTTCTCCTTCTTCTTCTTGTTCTTCCTTGAGCAATGGTTTAGAGAGTTTAGTGAAAAATTCCTACATCACCGACCATCCATACCTAGCAAGTTTGGATAATCGGTTAGAGCCTCATCCGGTTTCCCTCAGGTGGATCTTCTTCGGAGAGGGTGGTTGGCTTTCAAGCGCGATCACGGCGATTACGAGCTTAGTGGGGTCTTCCACAATTGGGTGGACACGCGTCGAAGCTTGTAGTTTCTGCACCCTAGCATTTGTAGTTTGTTAGTTTAAGATTTTGGATCGATTTCTTGGCTTATAGGTGTTTGGTGCTCGCATAAATTTTTGTTTTCGCTTCCGCCTCGACCGCGGCTTCGGTGGCGCGGGCACCAAAACCCAACATGGTATCAGAGCCACTCCATAAACCTTAACTAGCTATTTTGCACTTATTTAGAGTGATGGATTTTTCCGAATCATATTTCCAAATTCACTGCTTGCTGTTCGAATTTAAAAGTTATTCAAAAAATTGTTTTGCTTGAATTAAAATTATGTGCAGGCAAAACTAGAGACCAGAAAGAAATTTGGGCACATGAGCCCAAAATTAGACTGTAGAACCACCGCCTAACTTGCCATTTGGCCGCAGTTCCGCGGTCCAATTTTGGCCGTTGTGGCCCAAATTTTTTTTGGTGCTCTAGACCATGGAAATATGATTTTTGGGATATTTGGTTTCGGCCCAGATTTGTTTGAGTACTGGTTTGTACTTGGGGCCAATGTGGAAAGTTTTAATCGATCGAAATTTTGAATTCATGGTTTTCAGTGCATTTGTTAGTTTCTTAGACCGTGAATATTATAGGGTGGTATAATCCGAATGGTTGCTATATGTACAATCAGATGGGTTTACGAACATGATATTCACGTTGAAATTCTATGCTGCACTGATGTTATGGATGGATTGTCATGATGGATAACCTTGTGTATATTCATTATTGCGGGGCGAGTGTCCAATATGTGGACTGTCATTTCTGCCAGTTTGTCTACTCTTTTATTAGGGCACGACCGTGTTAAGGTCGGTGTCCCCGTTGTATATATATTTTTCTTTTCTGTACTAGGATTGCCCTATAGAGGAGTGCTCGAATGCCAGGTTCTAGAGGGTAACGGGCCCGCATCTCATGGCGTTGAGACCGGGGGGGCCTTACTCTAGAATTGGCAGGCTATTCGCCGCACTCGTAGGGGGTATAGGTTGACCAATGGAGGGGTGCTCAAGTTACCAGATTCCGTGAAGTGCTGGGTGGCCCATTCACTTTGGTGATTGGGGTTGCCTTAATTCCGGGATTGGCGGGTAATTTGCCGCACTCATAGGGGTCTAGGTTCTTCATTCCGCTGGCTATCCACATGACCGGAGAATATCGTGTCTCATTCATGGCTCAAATGAAATGCGGCGCTCCTAGATTATCCGCTATTCCATATTGTTTCTCACATGCCTATGATGATTTTTATCTGCTTGTGATGATTTTTATCTGCTTGTAATGTTGATATATATATATATATATTTTATACTTAGTAGATGCTTCTATATGTTTTGCATCCGTGCTAGTCCTGCCCCCGCTCTGCCATTAGTTAAGTAACCTAACGGTGCATGACGAGGCCCCATGGCGAATGCGGATAGCATATAAATAGTATGTTATTTTGGTTGTTTCTTTTATGGCTTGGAAAATTAAAATGATGGGAACATATTAGCTGAATAATGCAAGGAAAATAAACCTAAATGATGTTGTCAGAACCAATTTTAAAACCACTCGGTTTTGTTCAAAAATCATAGTCGTATTCTTTTGCTTTACATAGAGGTATTCGATTAGGAATATCTTGCACCTCATTCTATGTCATGCCCCGCTTCCCAGTAGACAGAAGCGGGTACGTGACGAGGCCGCGACATATTTATTTCGAGAAGGTCCTTTCCTGGAATAAATACGTTAAGTGTAGAAGAATCAATATAAAATGACAAGAGAATAAACATGAGATTTATAATTCAACAAATTTATTTACATTCATCTTGATTCATTTACAATACATGATTTTAACTGAAAGAAAATATAAAGATGGAAATGCCTAACAGGTGGCATACATAAACTAAGAAAAGGTAACTGGTCTAGGCCTGTGTCTCGGTCTGATTGTGCTCTTCCTCTAAGATGTCTACCTCTTCAGTCTCCAAAGTATCTGACAAACATTCCAAGAAAATAGAGAAGGATGGAATGCCCATCAGCAAACTTTTGCTCGGTAAGTCCCAAGGAATGAAGTGAAATATAATGTGTAATAATAAGGAAAATGTATATCATGAACAATAGATTATGAAGTATGATGTGTCAGCATGTTGTTTAATGTAAACATGGTGAGTTTATGTAGCATGCAGTTTTATCGTAATATATGTGAACAAGTATGGTAATGTAGGACAAGTTGATGTGTATGATAGTATGAGCATGGCAAACAAAAGTAACATGGCCGTGTATGTAAGTATAGTGAACATGCAGTGAATGTAAGTGTCTTAGAAGGTCTCTGCTTGGGTATACTAATTTAACGTTAGTTCAAGAGTGAATGCCAACCAATCTCAAGAGTGTTCTCGAACCCAACAGGCTGTAATCTAGGAATAAGGAACCACGGGCCCGAATCAAGTGTTAGTAACGGGACTTCAATCTAGTCTTGAAGTATTCCAAACTCAACAGGCTGTAATCCAGAAGCAAGGAAACACGGGCCCTCATGATAACTTGATTGTGTTAGTAGACATGGATTCATGATCTAGTGGGACTTCTGAGATTTTGCTGGATTCAAGCATGAACTACCCCAGCACCCCGTATATTTTAAGTTACAGCTAAAATTACCAGCCTTGCTCGAATCATTAATACGTCAGTTTGCAAGATAGAGTTCATGTATATATCAAGTATTCATGTTAAGTATTCTTGTATTCATGTTAAGTTGTATTTATGGTTCGAGTCAAGTCAAGTCATGTATTCAGGTTTGATATATGTGTTTGAATTCAGGTATTCAGGTTCATGTTCAAGTATGCATGCTTGAGTTTGGATTCATATTTAAATTGGATTCTGGTTTGACTTGAATTCAAGTTTGATTTAGACTCAGACTTGAGTCAGACACTTATAACTGATTTAAATCCTGAATTAGATTCGGGAGTTATCGGTAACTGCTGCACATGGACGGCAGGATTTGTGTCTTTTTCCAATATAATTACCGTTGATAATACCGTTAAGTTTTCTACCTTAAATAGGCAAGCACTCACTTTCTCCGACTCCCTGGGGCTCAAAAGAATTGATTTTGCTTAAACCTATATTTACTAAAGTCTTTAAATGTAAACTTATATAACTCGAGGGAGTTTTATGAAAAATATTTTTAATATAGTTTCAAAATAATCTCGAGAAATTATTTATATTATTAGGGGTTTCCATGGATGTGAGTTTTTTTAAGGGTTTAAGGTATTTTAGTGATAATTAGCTTAACTTGAATAGTTCAAGGTATTTTATTGTAAAGCTTGCATTGTATTGGTATCTTGATGGTATTTTGATGAAACTTGTAATTCTTTCCTTTAAAAAATATAAATTTATATATTTTGAAAATATATGGATTTTATAATATTTATATAATTATAAAAAATTAATATTTATTATTAAGTAGAAATTTTCGTTTTTCTTAAAAATCGTATTAAAAACCTTTCGTGACCGAATGCTCCGTGAGGAGGTCTGCATCTCACTCTACTAGCCCAAGGATGTGCGATAATCCGCACCATCCAATAGCGGGTTCCCTAAAGAGGGTTGTAGATGCTTATTTGCAAAGGATTTTGAAATACAATTCAAAAGAAAACCGTTTTTTTATAATACATGGTATTTTAATGAAATATATTGTATTCGCCACAAAATAGGTTCAAAGAGAATCGTGCTATGGAATTATGTGTGTTTGTGAGGGGTAGGTCATTACCCTGTGAAGTTTTCTAAAGGTATGATTAACAAAAAATACTAAAAGAGCGATATGTGAAGTTCATGGTATTTTAATGTAAAAGTTAAATTAAGATTATGTTTCATGATATTTTTGAGTGAAAATTGTTCTAAATATTAGTTATATGATTACAAACATGGTGTAAGAATATGGATAAAAGTATGTAAGAACAAGTGAACTTTTTAGGGTTTAGAATAAAAAGGTCGGTGTTAACTCCACTTACCGACATGTTTGGAAAAGGAAAACTTTTCAAGAAGAAAGAGAGAGATAAGGAGGGATTTACCGCTTGGTTATAATAAGAAGAGGTAGGAGAATAGTTTGTGTCATCGTGGTGTCGTGGGGCTGTCGGAATTTGCTTCGATCCCCGCCGGAACTTGATCGCCTGCTAACTCCACCTGTACTTCACTTGTACTTAGAAAATTTTATGAATTTTGGCTAGAGATTTCAGAATGATAAAGGGCTAGGGCATGGGATTGTATTTATAGTGTGGAATTAGGGTTTTGGAATTAAAAATATGAATTAAAATGCATTAAAATGAGAATAAATGGGGAATTGAAATGTTTCTGTTTGATTGCAGAGCAATCAAACAGTGTAAGGGAGTTAGGGGTAGGGGAAAGGTCGTGTGTGCAAAGCACGGAGGGGTTTGGGCCGCATCCAACCGTCGAGGCCAGTTTTTGGTAGGGTTTGGCTCGCCAAATGAGGGGGTTAGACCATCGGATTTGTGCCACGGGTTCACTCTAGTGTTAACACCCTTTTCCACATGTTTGATTTTTCTGTCTTTTCATTTTTGTGTGTTTTGCACGTGTAAACTTTTGGGCTTCCAAAAAGTTTAAAAGAATATCAAAAAAATATAATGTGTCTGATAGGGTTCGAACACAGGGGCTACGTCACAGCAGTGCAAGGCTTTAGCGGTGAGCTACAAAATATTTCTTGCTGTTCTTAAACAAGATATACTTATAATTTGTACTCAGGCTTGTAAACTCCTTTCTTTACATTAAAAAGAAAAATTTTGTACAGAAAATTCAGAGTCGTTCGGTAAGGTGCATTGAATAACGGTGTAAGACATTTTTAACCAAGATACAGTTTTCAATCTACAAAACACAGAATTTGCATTAGTATACTCTGGGACTTATACATGAAAATGTATGTTGTCCAGTGTCCTTCGGGACAAGGGGTTGGTACTCTTACTTCATTTAGGATTACTTATGAGTTCTCTGGTTTTAGACACGCATTCGTTATAATGCAAGGTCAAAGATTTTGAGAAGTTTATAGGTATAAGAATAAAATAGAGAATCATACGTTGGAAGTATCAGGATTCTTCGACGTGATCGAAGATGTAGATACTTATGCTAGGTATTCCATCATAGTAATATTGAGAACTTAATTCTCTCGCAGGTTACTCATCTGGGTGCTCTCCATGATGGGTAATTTTGTATTGGCCTTTTCCCATTAGGCGATATGCACTGGAAACATGTAACGACTCTGAAATCTCTGCACAGAAATTTTCCTGTTAATATAGAGAAAAGAGTATTATAGCATGTGTAAGAGTTAAAAGTAACTTTTGTTAAATAAAAGCAAGAAATAACTTGTAGCTCACTGGTAATGGCTCTACAATGCTGTGATGTAGCCTATGTGTTCGAATCCCATCAGACACAATTATTTTTTTCTGATTTTTTCTTTTTATTTTTGGAAGCCCAAGAGTTACACGTGCAATACACAGGGAAATGAAAAGTTCAGAACAATCAAACAGGTACAATGAGGTGTACACACCCTAAAACCCATGTAGCACAAATATCGAGAACAACCAATGAAATCTGACCGTCCATTTCATGGTTTCGACCGGCACCGACGGCTCTGATTCGCCCAATTTGCTCTGTGCGTTGTACACCTGTCCCTTTAGCTCCCCTTAACTCCTCTACACTATTTGATTTCCCTGTAATCAAACAGAGACCCTTCATTTCACCATTTAACATCATTTTAATACTTTTTAATCCAAAATTTTAATTCTCAAACCCTAATTCTTCTCTATAAATACCATCCCATGCTTTAGCTCTTCACCATTCTGAAAATTCTAGCAAAAACTTTCTCAAAAAGCTCCTAAGTGCAAGTGGAGTCAAGTAGAATTAGTGACCAAGCTCTTTCTGTCGAAGATCGAAGTCGATTCCGGAGAACGCCACGAAGCCTCCCTCTTCTTTCTTACTCTTTCTTTGAGATTTTCAAACCGTAAGTCCCTCCTAACTCTCTTTCTTTTCATTGAAATTTATATCCTAAAAACATATCCGTAAAGTGGAGTTACCGCCGATACCTTTCTTTTTAATCATGAAACTCCCTTTTTCTTTATGCTTTGGTCAATCAAATTTTACCACACTATTTGTGACTTTAATCACAAATGTTTATATTCAAGTTTATCCAAAATTCTCATGTGAAACAACCATAAAACGAACTTTTCATTAAAATACCTTGAACTTTATTACCACATCTTTTTCGATAAATTGTTAAAACAATGCCTTTAGGAAATCTTCACGGGGTAACGACCTACCTCACAAGCACATTTTGGTTTCATAGCATGATGCCTAAATACATATATATTTGGTTCAAAGAATAACTTTACAATAAAATACCACATCTTTTAAAAAAATCGGGTTTCTTTTAAAACGATATTTTGGTAATCCTTGGCAAATACGCCTCTACAACTCTCGTTAGGGGACCCGCTAATGGATGTATGGATATCGCATATTCTTGGGATAGTAGAGAGAGATGCATAGCTCCTCACGAAGTATTCGATCTCGAAAAGAAATAAAATACGGTTTTTAAGAAATGCGACTTTTCTAAATAAAAAAATATAATTAAATAAAATTATAAATCCATATTTTTATTATATTATGAAATTATATTTTTCTAAAATTGAAAGATTAAAAAACTGTTAATAAAATACCATCAACTTACCAAAAAGGACGAGTTTTCAAGAAATACCATAAACTTTTTAAAGCTAGGTATTTATCATTAAAACACCCCAATAATTAAAACACATGTTCATGAAAACCCTAAGTAATAAAAATCACTCTAGAGTTTTATTTTTAATCTATATTAAAATATTTTTCATAAAACCCCCTTGAGATATACAAAACAATATTTTAAGGACTCTAGAAAATATAGGTTTAAGCGGGATCAATTCTCTTGAACCCTAGGGAGCCGGAGAAAGTGAGTGTTTGCCTATTAAGGTTAGACAACTTAATGGAATTATCAATGGCAATTGTCTTGGAAAAAGACACAAATTCTGCTGTCCATGTGCAGCAATTGCCGATTACTCCCGAACCTAAGAATTCAAGAGTTAAATCAGTTTACAAGTGTTTGACACAATCTGAGTCCAAACTCAAACCTGAATCCAAATTCAAACACAAACTTGAATACTTGATCATGAACATGAATACTCGAATTCAATCATCAAACTCATGATTTCATCCTGAAATGAACCTGAACATTTTATATCCATGGTTTCGGCCAAGACCTGTAAACATAATCTATACAATACATTACACGGGAATAAAGGGATAGATTGGCACGGAACGTATATCGTGGCACGAGAGGTCACTTAAAAGAAACCTATATGAATTTTAGTACCGTTGTCCCGTGGGTTATGACGGGGCCTTGTACTACATGATACCATAGTCTACGGGGTAAGATGGATTCCTCTCGTATACATGATTATCTTCTTTATCAAACTAAAAATAACTACGTTAGATTACTATCCTATACCTGTGAATGATCATATACAACTTTACTTGTTCACTTCACATTATATATTATCTTCTATTTTCTTCTTTTGGGACTTACCGAGCGCTAGTTCGCTGAAGACATTCCTTTCCATTTCTTTCTTTGGAATGTTCGTCAGGAGGACCGGACTCTGAGGAGATAGAACCGAGCCAGGAGGACTTAGACCAGTTTATAGCTCAGCCTGAGTACTAGCTCTTCTTGCACTTATTTCTGTATGCCATTGTTTAAGCATTAACTTTATATCATTGTATCTTTTATTTTCAAACAGTTGTATGTAAAGTTGAATGTAAATAAAGCTGTTGTTTCATTTTATTACTCTTGTCATTCTTATTCATTTATATATTTCTTAATTACGCTTAATGCATTTATTTCATAGTAAATACGTGCAGGCTTGCCACGTCACTGTTTTCGTCTATTGGGAAGCAGGGCATGACAAAACAGCTACATGACATTTGTATCTGGTTCCATCTAAATTAGTGCCTTGATTCTATATGGACATAGAATGGTTAAATATCTTGAGATTGTTAAGATATGGAGTTATCTGGTTTTTGTTTAAAAGAAGAATCCGGACAAACTCGAGGCACGCTTCGGTAATGGTGATTTGTGGATTATCCTAAGCATTCGTAGGATTTTGTTTCTACCATTTTCAAGATCAATAGTTACATTATTCTTGACTAGCCACCTTTTTAAAAATGGAATATTTTTGTAAAAGAAACTAGTGGGAATATGGTAGAATTGGAAGTGATTCCAGAACCACAAACGGTTACCGAAAATTTAGTAGAACCTAAGAATTCAATTGGACTTGACAAACCATTAGCCACTCCGCAGATTTTAGTAAGTGACCTCAGACACCCGAAAGATACTTCGGTTTTCTCATAGACAGTAACAGGGAGGTCAGCATCATGGTGATAATGGTCCTACTTGTTATCAGCAGGTCATAGGAAGTGGTAACTTCCAGGTGACCAGATGTTTCATATCCAAGACGGACTCCACGCACTTAAGCAAACCATGAATTTTGGAATTTGCTGGATGCTCCTTGTCACGGCCTAGAAATGGCATATTACTGACACTTGAATCATGTGAAGTCTATAGTATCCCACCATAATCCAAGTAAGCCGAAAGCCCAGAAATCTAAACCTTTTAGGAAAATAATGGAGGTGAAGTTTTGAAATAAAGGTATAATGAAATCAGGTTCTTTTATTAAATGTATAAGTAATATTATATGAAAAATCAAGTGGGTTATATACAATGGTTGAAAACATTTTTGTCATTTGAAATTTGGACAGCGCCTCTTTAGTAAATTTTAAACCAAAACCAATACATAGCAATAATAACAGGCATCCCCAAGCGGGAGCTAGCTCTTCGCCAATTGGCGAAAACAACCACACGAATAAAGATATACGATGCCCAGGGAAAAGACCAAACACGGAAAGAAAGTAAAGAAACTAAAATATCATCAAAGAAACCAGAAATAAAGAATAAATACATGTCCGTGACTCTAAGTCCGAAAGAATATACAATCTGTGGTTTCTAAGTTTACCAAATATATAAACATTCTGGTAGATAGAGCTTTTAACTAGATACAACTGAATAAACATATACAAATGGTGGTCATGATCCAAAATGTACCCCACCTACCAATGTAAATCACCCGGAAGAAAGTTGTGTGCCGGAAAGCCGCTACTGAATCCGTGCGGTCGAACCTGCAAGAAAACTGTGGTACAATGGAGGTTAGTTGCCAACTCGTGAGTAGAAAATATCACCGGGTAGAAATCGAATGTATGACGATCTCCTAAGTCATACAGTAATATTATAATAATATATTAATATCGAGTGTTAACAAGGGTGATAATGTAAACATAAGTATAATAATACTAATATAATCGTATCCTTGTCATAATGTGGTACCATATCATCTGTATCATATATATATATATATATAGGTGTATCATCCAACGTGTGTCCATCAACGACACACCAAATCATCATAATAACCTGAGTGCCCAGTATCGACATTCGAAAACATCATAAAAACCGTGTCCAGCAGTTACACATAAATCCTCATATCTCGAGCGCCGTCTCATCGAATTGGCCCTCAAATCCATCTGATCACACGACTCCGGTTGGTATCCTCTGGATATCCGTCGAGCCAGAGCTATCACCGGTCGGTAGTGCTCCCCTGCCGTGCTCAACGTCTCTCTCTACGATCTTCTTGTCCCGGGGTACCGTACCGGGTCCACTATGTACCCGCAGACGGTGCCTCCTCCCTCCTCGAATTGGGTATACACATAGCTCAGAACCGAGAAAACTCATGGTGGACACCACACATCATATCAAGAGAAACCACGTTTTTAAAACAATTATATGTTTTCAAAATGTATCTGGGGTTTCTCAAATCCAGAAATCTCATAAAAACCGAAATCTCGTAAGCATGAACCAATAATGAGAAAATGGGTATAGGCACAGAACAAATCTGTAATGCATAACCAGTGTGTTTATATGAGCATGGCATCTAACGAGGTATAAGAATGTAATAACTAAACTTGTAAGTGTGATGTAGATATTAACAATAACTAAAAGCTACAAGTTACTAGGTTATATGATGAAGTAATAATTTCTAATGTGTACATAGCATGACAATTACCGATGATGAGTGTGTGTGCCGGCAAGTATGTATGCGTGCAACATGCGCATCATCGGTAATGGTGCGTGTGTCCTAACAGACGATGTCATATGAGATAAAAAAAGAACGTGTATGTAACCGAAAAAAAAGAGAATAATGCGAGCATAGCAGAAAAGGAAAAAGTAAATGCAACAGTATAAAATACATAGCTACTTATGAGACATACGGTTATGATTTAAAATAGTACGAATTGTTGTTTTTAGAAAATTAGGGGTTACGGTGTTTTTGAGAAAAATATAGCATTTGAAAATCTGTAACGTCCCTTTAGGGTTGTCATTTAGAAATGCATAACGATTCGCTGGTTTTGAAAATAGGTATGACTCTAATTATATTCTAATATCTACTGAAGTGAATATAAAACAATAATTTCCCAAGTCGATACATCCATAAGTCGGCGATCCAGCCTCATAATATCATTTGAGGTATAATCCATCGTACGACATCATCACGTCAAGAGTGCGGATCAAACATCACGTATATCATATCATGTACGGTATAATCCATCGTATAGCATCATCAAATAGAGTGTGTGTGACTCAGTTATCATGTACATCAAATCACGTATAGTATAGTCTATCGTACGACATCATCAAATCACGTATAGTATAGTCTATCGTACGACATCATCAAATCAAGTGTGCGTGACTCAATCATCATGTACATCAAATCACGTACGGTATAATCTATCGTACGACATCATCAAATCAAGCGTGCGTGACTCAATCATCATGTACATCAAATCAAATACGGTATAATCCATCGTACGATATTATCAAATCAAGCGTGTGGGTCTATGGTCACGTACACCCTATCGTATCATCTAGTCACATATCGTCACATGTTATATCATCTCAATCATATTATGAACATATATATCACCTAATCCTGATATAATATAATATATCGTATCGCATCGCATCATGCCATTTCACCACATGTCATACAACATAGCCTCGTGATATCATGTCCGATCATATCGACTCATACCATTATAACTTGTCGCATCCTCATCTCGTTGTGTTATATCAAAGTTATTCTCAACTTTCATTTGTGTGTGTGTACATATACATATATATATATATATATATACACATATATCTTGTGTGTGTAGCAACGTATATACCAAAGGCTCAACGCTAAGAGAATAAAAACTAAGGGTATTCCTTCTTACATGTATGCCTATTATAGCCTATAGTCCCGTAAAACCCTATTAGCTAAGTATACCCGTCTAATATCTACATATATCTATATACCTAGTATCCTAATACTATAGTTGCGGGGGTGCTATACGCCATCCATCTGACTTTTCCCGTAAATATACATCTACTCACCTACTATCCTTGCTCTAACCAAAATCGATGAATGCCTTGCTCCCCTTTTTCGTCCCAAAAGTCTACGCGAAGGTACCTACAATTCAACGCATATCGTATCGACATCAAAATCAAATCCGAAAACCGATAGACGTACATAGGTTAGAACCTATGGTCCACGCATGCAAGAATAACCAAACAAGTCCCGACGTTGACGTACAAACGTCAAACGACCGAGTCAAAACTCAAATACCAAAAATCCAGTTTTCAAATGTCGTAAAACGAAATCAGCAACTTAGAAAAACACTCCCATATTTTACCCTGGGTGAAATTATGATATTCTGCACATTGGATAGGCTAAGTTGTCAAATGTTTAAGCTACGGACCAAACCTGTGACCCACATCCTTAGATCAGGCCGCAAATTGTGGCCAATAAGGTTAGTTTGGCGGCCAATAGTGGGAGTTGGAGGCTCGGGTTTCAGGGGTAGCTTCCTAAGTGCATGCACATCTCTTTGTATATGCAATATATTTTTCAGGTTTCTCGAGTCTTTCCAGATTCTATTTGATCATCACAATTTAACAAAACCCGATATCGGAAAATTCCAAGTTCGTTTTTGAAAATTTTAAACTCAAGTTTGATCAAGGATTCTATCACTAATAGGTTGGTGGTCACTAACTAAGTCTCAATTCCATCTCTACAATTCAAAATATCCACTAAATATCATCCTAGAATTTTCCAAGAACACTAAACTTAATTTGGTTAACTCTAAACTAGCATAAGAGGTTAGGAAACTTAAACACTTAACTAAAAGTGAGGGAATTACCTTCCAAGAGCAACTCAAGAAAATTTTAAGATGGCCAAATTGCTCGAAGTTCCTACTTGATCCCACCATGGTGCTTGCAGTGATATAAGGAATTTTATTTGTGAAGTTTGTATAAGATTTTAGTGGAGTTTTGATGGTGTTGCATGGTAGTAGTGAGGTGGTGGAAGAATTAAGGAAAATGGAGGAGATGATGAGGAAGATGAAGGAATGAAGAAAATAAGAAGGTGAAGAAAGCCAAGGAGAGTGTGTAGAACTTTCTCTCCCTCTCTCTCAACCATGCTTCCTTGTCCCCACCTATTTTTAGTTCTTTCCTTTTTAAAAAAAACAAAACAATTTAAAAGCAACTAGAAAAGAAATGAAACCATGGCAATAAATAGGGACTAAAGTCACAATATGAAATGTTGCATGTCATGATACATAAATAAGGTTAATACATAATTAGTAAAATATTAATCAAGTTTAGCATAAACTTATATGTAAATAATCGTATAAAAATTTATAAAAACCCAAATCCAATAAGTGCTTCCATAATTAACAACTCATTTTAAAATTCCAATTATTTTCCAAACTATATGTATATAATCATACCATTCCATTAAAACTAATTTCCATACTTTTATAATATTCATAAAAAATATTATTTTATTATTTAAATTCCAAAAATAGTATTTTATATTTCTGAAATGGGGTAAACCCCATTAGGAGCAAGTAGATCTTTCGAGATCTATGCAGGTGGAAAGGTACTAACCTAATAAGGCTAGACATGTTGTAAATAGTTTTCATCAAATACCCGTTGTGGATTTTGATGAGACTTTTATTTCAGTGTCTATGCTGAAGACCATACGGATATGACTTGATACTGTTGTTCCCCTACTAGTTATCAGCAAGTCATAGGAAGTGGTAACTTCCAGGTGACCAAATATTTCATACCCAAGATGGACTCCACACACTTCAGCAAATTATGGATTTTGGACTTTGCCGGGTGCTCCTGAAGGGCTAAAATCCATTAGGAGCAAGTAGATCTTTCGAGATCTGTACAGATGGAAAGGTACCAACCTAATAAAGCAAGATATGTTGTAATGTGTTTTCATCAAATACCCGTTATGGATTGTGATATGACTTTTACTTCAGTGTCTATGCTGAAGTCCATATGGATATGACTTGGCGCTGATACAGTTCTTGGCTATGATATCTGGCAGATGAATGACTATAACGTCTTTTCCAATGGGAATTTGGAAGTGCACGTGTATATGCCTCTGCCAGAGGGTTATCATAGTCAGTTGGAGCAGCGGAAGGTGTGCCTGTTACTTATGTCTATTTATAGACTAAAACAACGATAGCGGAGAGGATCATTTATTTTGATGTGACAGTCAAGGTGATTGACTTCATCAAAATAATAGATGAACTTAGTAAGAAGGATGTAGGGAGTACTGTTTTAGGTTTTGAATGACATACTCCAAATAGGAAGTGATATTCCTATACTATAATCGGTCAAACTTTGGTTGTCACGTAGTGTTTTCTCCACGTTGGAAATGGATAATATATCAGGAATTCTGGTGACTAGATCTAGATTTGGGAAGTTCACCAATCAGGTACTTAGACAACATTCTAAAAGTATTTTAGAATGGACGACTCCTAGCGTAGTGGTGTACCCGCAGGTGATGGAGTCACCCTCTCTAAAGAGATGTCTTCTAGACCGATGAGGAGAGGGATTAGCATGAATGACATATCATTTGCTTAGGTAATTGAGTCAATCATGTAATGTCTTGTACAAAACCAAATATATAATATATCAGGGATTTTGAGTTTAGATCTAGATTTGGGAAGTTTCACAATCGGGTACTTGGACAGCATTCTAAAAATATTTTAGAATTGACGACTCCTGACATGGTGGTGTACCCGTAGGTAATGGAGTCACCCTCTCTAAAAGGGATGTCATCTAAATTGATGAGGAGAGGGACCGACATGAATAACATATCATTTGCTTAGGCAATTGAGCCAATCATGCAATGTCTTGTACAACACCTGATATTGGTTTTGCATTAGGTGCAATAAGCATGTATTAATCCAATTCTCGAGAAACAAAGGGAAGTTATCATGAAGATAAGAGGATGTTCTTAGTATAAGATAACGACAGCCTCCTCTGGGTGGCGGTTATCGGTTCAGGCTTCCAAGGTGACCTTGATGTCAGAGATGCAGTCAGGGTTTTGAATTTAACCTCTTCTGAGGACCAGTATATTGGATAGTGTTCCAATAGGGATACTGAGGTAATCATGGTGCAGGATGTTGGATGGAGTTGTTCATTGATGAACTTCGTCCTATCAAGTAACTAGACAAATTCTTGAGGCGGGGAATCGCTCAGTTTGGGAGACTGTTGATCTCCGCAAGGTTAAGAAATAGAGAGATGAAGTTGGAACATTGTAGCGGATCGACTAAGTCTATTTCTAACATAGTTTGCGAAACTGATTAGTAGAGAAGTTGGATATTCGGTAGAACACGAGCTCTGCGTATGCGATACCGCAATAATTGGCATTAAGTTCAAGTGGGAGATTGTTGGATATAGTGCCCTCAAGGCATTTATTGTGCAAGTAGACAATTATGATAATTGAACGAGGAAATATACAGGTATAACACTCTTACTCGAGATGATAGTGTGCTATCTGGTTTATCTTCTTCGTTGATGAAGCCTGTAAGATTGTTGCTTGACAACCAGCATTATGATGGCGATCATATATGTGGGAGCTGGGTTGTACATAAACGCATCCTTAAATGTCCTTAGTCGTGGGAGTATCGAGACTGAGCATCTATATTCCGGAGTAGACTAGTGTATACGTTTCTAGACCCCAACGAGGGGCGGTGATCGGTCTCACAAGCCATTGGTGTTGTGTCACCTAAGATTATATACAGGTGCTCACTAGAGGTGAGTATACTGGACGGACTCACCGAGAACTTCTAGATGGTTTTATATCTATTGTCAGATTGAAGTTCTCAGGTGGCATGAGTATAAGTTATTCCTTTGACCTGAAATCGTCATTTGTCTCGTGTGAGTTCCCACTGTACTCTGATTACTACCCTACCACGTCTTAAATGAGTCATGCAAACAGGTTTTAGTTGAGTACAGTCCCGAGCCACATAGAGGTAGTGGTAGATTGTCAGGGATTCATCTCTCCTGGTATTAGGAGTCAATGATGCGCTGTGTTCAGTTCGCTATCATCAGAAATCCATGGCCACGGTGAATGAGATTTACTGATAGTTGATTGGTAGTATCTCTGTTGGTGATGAGCTTGACCCAGACATGCCTTATCAGGTTAGTAGGGGTCTGGCGTTATCTACCCCTAGACCCGATATGCGATACTCTTTGACGAAGAGACTGGACTGTATGGAGATTGTCACATTCAGGCTCAGTAGGGTAAGGACGTACTTGATTGTCGACCCCCCCATTTCGATAAGTATCTTGGTAGCCGTTACGTACAGCTAGTGTCGCTGACGTGCTTGTGGTTAAATACAATGCCAGCGTATTGTTAAGTCTTTAGAGCCCCATACAGAGGATTTTTCCCGGTTCTGGCAATAGATGTAGAAGCCGTATGTTGGTACGTGCAGGGGTCCGATTAAATACGTGTACGGGATACACATACTTTAATCGGGCAATTGATAATACTAACCGGCTTAGGATTAAACCGGATTATTAAATCAGGTTTTGATTTAATAATTTATATATGTATTTTGATACATATATTTTAGTATTGTTGTTCACTATTCATTTTCTCTTTTTGGTGCTATCTGTATTTTTATACGGATACACGTATGTAGTGATACATATACCGGATGAAGTATTCCGTATTTATACGGGAATGCTTCTAAAGGAAGGACACCTAATATTTATTTTTCTATTTAGAAAAATAAAAGGAAATGAGGTGTAAAGTGAGGAGACAAGAAGCATGGTTGTGAACATGTAGGGCTTGGGTATTTTATATTGATAAAATGATTTGGATGCACTATTGATCCATGGTTGTAAATAGAAGCCATTTACTTCTACGTTGTTGTGAGATTATTTTCTTCACTTGCTTCAAAGCTTCATACTTCATGGTCATGAGAGACTAGTTATTCTCTCCTCTTCTCCTCCTCCTTCTTGCTCTCCCTTGTGCAAGGGTTTAGAGAGAAAAGATTTAGTGAAAAATTCCTACATCATTGACCATCCACACCTAGCAAGTTTGGATCATCGGTTAGAGCCTCTTCCAGTTTCCCACAGGTGGATCTTTTTCGACGAGGGTGGTCGACTTTCAAGCGCGATCTTGGTGGCTACGAGCTTGGAGGGGTCTTCCACAATTAGGTGGTCATGCATCGAAGGTTGTAGTTTCTGCATCCTTGCATTCCTAGTTTGCTAGTTTAAGGTTTTCGATCGATTTCTTGGGTTACGGGTGTTTGGCGCTTACATAAATTTTTGTTTTCGCTTCCGCCTCGGTCGCGGCTTCTGCGACGTGGGCACCGAAAATCAACAGAAGAAGGCTTTGTGCTCTCCTACTACAATGTTTGTTTAGCGAGATCTTCCAGGATTTGCCAAGCTTCCTCGTTGGATTTGGATAAAAAATAACACCGACATATCGTTTCCAGCATCTGTTTAGTTACTGGATTAACACTCTCATAAATAATTTGGCAAACTTTCTGTTTTTCAAATCTGTAGTGAGAGCATTGGACAAGAAGGTTCTTGAATCGGTCAAAACATTTCCAGAACGGTTCATTAGGAAGCTGGGTGAATTGATTGATTTCGTTTCGGATGCTTGTAGTTTTATGGTTTGGATAGAATTTCTTCAGGAAGGCTTTCACAAACTCGTCTGAACTGGTAATGGAGTGCGAAGAGGTGCTACACAGCCATTTCTCAGCAAGATTGCGTATGGTGAATGGGAGAATACGAATCCGAATAGTATCGTCAGACAATTGGGTTGTACACATCATGGAACAAACGTTTTGGAATTTATTTATAAAAATATAGGCGTCTTCGGTTCAAGCCCATAGAATCTGGGTAACATGTTGATGAAATGGGGCTCAATTTCAAAATTATCCCCATTGGCTGGTGGAAAGGAAAGACAATGCGTGAGTTGGATAGCATCGGTCTTGTAGCGCGATGCGAGGCGGCACTCCGGCGGGAGGTGGTGGATTATGCAAACCAAGAAGTGATGACATCAAGATATTAGGAAATGTGGCATTGTTTTGGTCGAAATTCGGTGAAGTGGTTGACATTTAGAAAGATGAATATCGCGTACGAGAAGGTGAAGATGTATAGACAGAATCACAGACAACTTCGGAGTTGACCGGCAATGGCAAAGTATGCGGAGTGGAGGAACTATCGACGTCGGATTTAATAGCGTCGTCGAAAGTGACTAAAGTGACGCGGGCTAAACGGGAACTAGTTTCCCTAGTCCAACCGGACATACACTAAACTAGTCTAGTGTTTTTCAAAGCGTGTTTTAGAAGATGAGGGTAAGAAAACGTCAATTTTGAAGGTAGGTGAGGGTGAAAATGGGTGGAAATGGGCAAGTTTTTATAAATTTTGTGTTTTTTGAAAAAAATTTGTTTTGAAAAGAATGGAAAGAAAAGACTCAACTCAACCAATCACGATCGAAAATGCACAAGCAATCCCTAGAATTAGGGTCACCAAGGTCCGATACTAGACCCGCTCCTAGAATTTTAAGGGATAAGTTGCGGGATAAATCATCTACCGTCTCTTTAGTAATCGAGTAGCCAGGTAAGTGCAAGTGAAGAATGGAGGTTTTCCAAGGCTTTCACCAAATTCCTTAATTATAGTTACTTCTCACTTTTTGAGACTCTCATCTCTAACACTTGTCTAGATACCACAAGATTACTGTCGTTAAATGATTAATTACCCACAACCATCCTTTATCCTAAATGAGCGTGAATGTCCTTAAGGGCTTGAGTCTATATAATTTTTTAATTAATGAAGGGCGATACTTATGCTCGGATTATGATTTTTGGGGCCTAGGAAGGGTGATGAACTCCCCACCTAATCTTGCTTTAGGTTTATTGCCCCTTAAAGTCCATATTATTTATGCAAAGTGATTAAACACTAAAGATCTAAAACAACAATTTCTTTTATTTTTGGCAGTGCAGTTTCGCAAAATATCCTACAGAAGAAAGAGTTTATTGGAGCTTGAGATGAGGGTTGGGGACGAAAGAAAACTCACCAAAAAAACGGGCGGTCTACACCCTCAAGTTGTCCGTGAAAACGCGGCGGATCAAGCAAAATTGGCCGCGGAAACATGGCGGGAGTAGGGCCGATCTGTCCGGGTCTTTAGCACTGTACTCTGTTTTACCTTTGCTTCTGGTTCCAGCCCCCTGCTTCTCTATTTGATCACTCCAGTAGCTCCAAAATTCCCTGCACACTTGCACAAAACTTTTCAAAAATAACAAGATGTATTTTTTATAAAAAATATACACTAAATTAACTCGAATAACAAAAAGAAATATGTTACCGTCTCCCCGACAACGGCGCCATTTGATTGATAGATATGTTATGCGTTCTATGATGTTCTACTTACCGCATTCAAGACAGCGTTGCAATAGCTAGCTGCGATGAGTACGAGTCGTCCATAGAGAAAGGGTATGTTTTTGTTCTTATTTTGGACGAGTTAAATCCAAGGGTTCGTTGCTATCCTATGTGTTGTTTTTATATCAAATTAAAAGCTTGTTAGGGTTAGGATTGGTTAGTTGAGTTAGGGAAATCCATGTTCTTTCCTTTGTGTCTCTCTTGATATTGATGCTAGGGTAACTGGAAACAATATGGATTAGGGTTCTTAAGTAGGGTATTTGCGTGTCCAGGCTCGACCTTCCATACGCTAAATCTCTTCTTATTGACCTTTGTCCTTATATTCTTTGCTCTTAGTTCTAACCTTCGACCAAACAAACATAATGGGTCTCGTTTTAGGATCACCGCTATCATAAAGGATATGGTACCTAAAGGAGAGGGTTGCGATTCTTTGGTCGAAACTCAATTTCCAAGGTGATGAGCAACAGAAAGAGTAAGGGACTTTTCCATACCCCAAACCATCCTTTCCTACCCTAACAAGTGAGAAGGAATTGTTTACTCATAATGAAAATAAAAAGAAAACAAGAAGTAGAAGAGAATGAGATAGAAAAAAGTAGAGAGAAAGACAAGCTAGCTACTTGGGCCCTCACCGAGGTAAAGAGCTCCCTTGAGCATCATGGCATGATATGAAGGATAAAAGAAAATATGAGAAGGAGAAAATAGTATAAGAAAGTAAGTTATACTACAATTAATCTAAGGAATTAAAAGACAATGCAACAAATAAAACTAACTTACTAAAATGGTAAAGAGAAAAGGAATAAAAATAACTCCATCTTCATTCATATATCACTCAAAAGCTTTCACAACTATTTAATGGCATACAAGATGAAAGAAGGAAGCTAACTACTCTTACCTACTCCTATTCTACCCTAGGCTAAAACTAACACACACAATACACAGCTGATCTGTTCTATTTATAAGCCTTGAAGTGAGAAACCCTAGACTGATACTGGCCCCAAATGAAATGGAAAAAATTCCCTAGAAAAATCTTCGATTGTGATGCCATAAAGGCCTCGATATCGCGACCATTTGTATTGTCTTGGCTACGACATCACGGCCATTTTGATAAGTTGGCCCTCCAAGCTTCTTGGTTATTCTCATGGTTTTCCTAAAGGGTCTTCTAGCACTTCATACTTGGATTTTGACCACTTTGAAATTTTCAGGTCTTGCCATGTTGACTGTTGACTTTGACTTGGTCAAAATTGATCTGTTTTAAGCTTGAAAATCCGTCAAATTCTCCAGTACCTGTTTCCCTGCACTTATTGAGCAAACACAGATCAAAAGCATCTTTTATAAGCAATGCGATTAAGCATGGATGGTACAAAAATGCAATATTCTGATATGAACAGTACTAATGCCGCCCATTTGGAGAAGCGGTTTGTGATTGCCAAGATGAACTGATGTCCTTTGGATGATACTGGTTCTATAGGGCCAATTATGTCGGTTCCCCACATCTCAAAAGGCCAACTGGTTACAATCAGGTGCAGAGGATTAGGTTGCTGATGGATGAACTCTTCATGTATTTGGCATGAGTGGCAGCTTTTGGCATACTCCATGCAGTCTTGAATCATAGTGGGCAAGTAGTGGCCTATTCTTTTGATTTTTAGCTTCATCTTTGGCCTGCTTGATGGATCCATAAAGTCCATCGTGTTCTTCTTGAACGAATTTCTTTGCTTCTTTCGCCCCTAAGCATCTTAGCCATACATAATCAAAGGATCTTTTTTATAGGGTTCCATCGATAAGGGTGAAGGAAAGAGCTCGTTTTACGAGCTGATGTCTTTGCGACGCATTTTCAGGCACTCGTTAAGGCCTGAAGTAGTCGATGAAGACTTATCTTTAGTCTTCTTCTTTTTCTTCTTTTGTTTGAAGAACATTTTCATCGGACGTTTCTGTTGGAGACTCCGGAGGTATTTTTTCCAGCGCTAGGATCTTGCTACTTTGTACGGTGATCCTTACGTCGTCGAGATTTTCATCCACCACTTCTTTGGCCAAATTGAATAATGCGTCCGCTTTGTTGTTTTCCGCTCGTGACACGCTCTCCAGCGTATATGATGGAATCTACTTTAGCAGCTCCTGCACCTTTTCGCCATACCTTAATAGTTCAAGCTTGCATGTTTTGTAGTCTCCGTTAACTTGACTAACGATCAGCTGAGAATCTCCGTATATAAGATCTTTGACGCCCATGTCGATCGCGATTTCGAGACCGACTATGAGGGCTTCATACTCTGCCTCATTGTTGGTTCTAGGTTCCATCAATGAGATAGTGTAGCATATTATCCCGCATTGCTGGGTGATGAAGATGATGCCTATTTCGGCCCTAATTATAGGAGTATTCCTCTTTTGCACCTTCATTGGTGATGCTCTGTCGAGGTATAGCTCCCACTGGCACTTTTCTTTTCCTTCTTCTTTGCTGGTGATTGTGTTGAATGTATGTTCATCAGGAAGTTCGCAATTTAGCATAGAATCAGCTGAGATAGGATGCTCAGCAAGGAAGTCAATGACGACCTGTCCTTTTATTTCTTTGAGAGGACGATATGTGATTGCGAACACCATCAACAGAAAGGCCCATTTGGAAAGCCTTCCCGTCAATATAGCCCTTGTCATCAAATACTTAAGAGGGTCCACCTTTGAGATGAGGTGAACTTCATGCACCAAGGCATAGTATCTAAGCTTCATGACTGCGAAGATCGGTGCCAAACAATACTTCTCGATGGGGAAGTAGTTGTATTCTGCCTTCAGCAGGACTCGGCTCAGATTGTACAGGACTCTTTCTTTTCCCTGATCATTCTCTTATTCTCATAAAGCACTTAGAGAGTGATCGAGTGCGGATGCGTACAGGATAAAGGGTTTCCCTGTGACTGGAGCAGCTAACACCTATGGATTTTACCGGTATTGCTTGATTTCTGATAACGCCTTTTGGCATTTTTGGTCCCATACGAAGGGAGTTCCTTTCTTAAGGAGATGGCTGAATGGATGGCATTTGCCGAATAAATTGGCGATGAACCGCCGGATATACCCAAGCTTCCCTTGGAGCGATCGTAATTGCTTGAGGTTTCTTGGCAGGGGAATTTCTGTAATTGCCTTAATTTTGGAGGGGTCGATTTCAATCCCTCGGTGGTGGATTATGAATCCTAAGAACTTGCCGGAGAAGACTCCGAAGGCGTATTTTAGCGGGTTCATTTACAAGTTGTGCTTTCGGAGGCGCTCGAAGCCGATTTTGAGATGTCCTTAGTGCTCTTCATGGGACATACTCTTGACCACAAGATCATCGATATAGCATTCGACTATCTCATGGATAAGGCCGTCGAAGATCTTCATCATAGCTCTTTGATATGTCGCTCCGATGTTCTTTAGTCCAAATGGCATGACTTTGTAGTAGAAGACACCAACGGGGTGCGAAAAGCCGTATGCAACTGGTCTTCGGGATCCATCTTCATTTGGTTGTAGCTAAAAGACCCATCCATGAAAGAGAAGACTTCATGAGTGGAGGTATTATCGATCATAAGCTTCATGACTGGTACGGGGAAATCATCTTTTGGGCACGCCTTATTTAGATCTCGAAAGTCTACGCGGATTCGAACTGCCATGTTCTTCTGCATCTTGGGAATGATGTTGGCAATCCAGTCAGGGTATTGCACCTCATGGATAAAGCTGGAGTCGATTTGTTTCATGACTTCGGCATTAATGCTCATCTCGAGTTCGAGCCGCATCGTTCTTAGTGCTTGTTTTATGGGGTTTGCCTCTGGAATTATGGCCAGTTTGTAGACTGCTATGTCTGGATCAAGACTCGGCATCTCAGAATAGTTCCAGGCAAAGAAGTTCATGTATTCCATGAGTACAGTTTTCATGGTAGCAACTTGCTCTTCGGATAGCAGCTCACTGACGAACGTGGGTCTAGGATCATCTCCTGCTCCTAAGTTTATCTTCTTTAGGTTATCTACCGTGGTGTGGATCCCATCTTCTAACTCCCTTGAATCTGGCGGCATTTCCGTTATCTTTTCGTCTTCATTTGTGAAGCATTCAAAGAGTTCAGGCACTTCCTCATCTTCTCTTTCATTTGAGAGTTTTATAGTGCGAAAAGTGTAGGTTCATTCCTTCATTTTAGATCGGATGTATTCCAAACTGGTAGTATCTACCTTCCTATTGGGGTTCACTCTATGAGTCTCTGGCACTACCCAGATCCTTTTGTAGAACTGGGCTTCGCGAACAGTTTGTTCGAAGGATATTCCTTGATGTCTCAAGAAATTATTTAAACTCCTCGAGAAGTACTTCGGCATGCGGATAGGATGCAACCTATCGAGGGTTGGATCGACTCCATGCAAGATTTCTCTTTCTACTTTGGTTTCTTCGGATTTGTGGAAGAGAATTGCTTTCGTCCCTATATGTTTGGGAGGCACATAGAAGATTATCAGCTCCTCTATATTATGTGTACGGACTATATCGAGTTCTTTATAACGCAGAGCTGGGGCCATAATGACTTATAGAGTTCGGTCTGCATCATCAAGGGCTTTTGATAGAGAATGAGTGGAGAACACCATTTCACCCTTTTCTCCTAAATCACTTCTGAATACTGAAATGGTGGTTGGCGGTGTTTGCTCGTTATTTCCCACCTGAGGTTGGCCAGGAAATATTATCTCTTCCTCTGGCTCAGAATCGCTTCCGAAGATCGGGAACTTATCCATTTGCTTTTGCTTTCTATTTCCTTCTGGTGTGGATTTACCGCATCTTTCGATGTCTTTGAAGTCAGACATGAAGTATTTGGCATCTTCATATTTAGGTACTTCATTCACCGAGAAGGTATTGAGCTCTCTTGTGATGATGTGCTCTTTCCCATCTTTAAAATACTTCATACACTGGTGTTGTGTACAAAGGATGATATGGTACTCGTGAAGCCAGGGTCTACAGAGCAGGGCTTTGTAACAAGTTTTGGCATTGATCATATGGAATTTGATGTCCGTGACCAGTTAACCAAACTAAAGTGTTAGCACCACGGAGCCACAGGTTCGAGAGGATTGGGAGCCAAACTCGGGGATTGTGATCTTCTCCCAAGCAAGATATTTGACATCCAGGGCCAGCTCTTTAAGCATCTTCACATTGTGCAACTTGATTGAGGATCCATTGTCAACAAGGATTTTATTTATACTAACATCTTCACGGTACCCGGCAACATACAATGGTCGGTTATGCTCAAACGTCCCCAGGAGGAGGTCTTCTTCACCGAATGTTATGTCAGCGAAGTGAACTTCTGTCAATTCATCCTTCATTATTTCTTTTGCGAAAAAGGCCTAAAACTGATCAGGCTCGCTTAGGGCCTTAATGAAGGACTCCCACAGCTCTTTTGACAGAAGCAGAGTATCATATACACTCAAGTGCGATGGTAGCTTCTTCAAGTGCGTAAGAACATTATCGTCCAACTTAATTTTCTTTAGCGGGTCCTTGGCGGTGAGATCTTTAGCAAATTTTTCATCCACCTCAATCTCTTCTGTTTCATTTCCTTTTCCCTTATCCAGCTTCTTTGAAGCTATAGGCCCGAGATTTTTCTCAGGAAAGATGCATTTGCGCAGCTGAATATTGTCACAGGCTTCCGAATCGGAGTCTGCGAACAATGGAGGACTGAAAATGACATCATCTTCATATTCACTCCCGAAGAATGGAACTTAAACACCTTTTCCCTTGGAGGTTGGGCCTTATTTGGGTGACCGTTAATTTAAGAAACTATATGGCAGTTTTCCTCCACTGATCTCGTTTTTTCTCCTGTCTCAGACTCGTCATCCTCGAGCTGATGAGCACGAGTCATTCGCTTATCTTTCTTCATTTTTATTTTGTGATAAATGTAGCCTAGCCGCCATTTCTTAAATTCATTTCATTTGTCGATAGGGTGTGAGATCCTCCGGTGATAGGGACAATATTTCGGGTGTTCTATCCCACCGTTGAAATATGTCACTCCAGGAGTGTATATCATGAGGGGTGGTAGCTTCATCCCCATTGATAGGGCCTTGGTGAACTGTTTCTCGACCTTGGCCTTGTTTCCCCTCTTTGGGGTTGGAGTTTGTTTCAATTAGGAGGTATCATGACTCGTCCCTTCCATGGCTTGTTTGCTAAGACACGGTCGCTTGGCTTTTTTATAGATAGCCATTTCACGTCCTATCATATCTTCGTCCTCATGAACAAATTCTTTTATCAGCATGTCAATTGGATCCTCTTGTGTCAGAATTGTAGCATTTTGTATAGACCCTGCCCCTTGATCAACTATGTTGTTTTTTTACACCGATGAAGCATTTTCATCATATACGAAAGAATGAGACACCATGCAGCAAATTTCCATACGCTATTCTGCTTCTTTTAGTAGGTTTTCTTTTTCATCATCACTATCTTCAAAAAGATGCCGAAGGAAATCTTCGAATGTGATAGGGGTGCGCGTCTTCTAATTGTATTCTTCCAGTGCATCTATGTACTTCTGAATGTCTGTATGCCTATCAACATTTTCATAAAGTTGTACAGGTTTCTTGGCCTTTTTTTTCTTTTTCTTAGAAGAGTGGACTGGAAGGCTTTTCTCTTTATCATTGAACTTGGGTGGGGGAAGTTGTTTTAATATCCCTTCGATGATTTGCGGCTCAAGCGGACTTTTCCACTTGATTACAGGACATGCACGAAGCTTTTTTAACATCCTCTTAGATTTTGACGAGAGGACCGTTTCTCATAGACGTTCCGCTATCACCGAACAAGAAGCCCCTGCCATCACTACAAGAAAAATGTACTTATTCCATCAGCATAATCCCGATGGATTAAGTTGGTTTCCGATAGAATTATGTTATTCCGTCGAACAATAATTGACGTATAAAATTACGACGTAATAAGGTTTATTACGACCGTTTTTGGACTTATTTCGTCGGCAGAGGTTTTTCCGTCGGCTTCATGCCGACGGAAAAAGTTAAAAAACTAGGAAGTTAAGCCATTTTCCCCAAGTTTGATGACTTATTCCGTCGGCGCTTTAGTTTTTTCGTCGGGTATAGCCTGACGAAATAACTTGGCAACGGAGAAAAAAACGACTGCTCTACAATTGCTTCGTCGAAAAAATTTGATACATAAAAATATATACCTGTTGTACAAAGAAGTTTCAAATCCAAATCCAAATCCATTTCCATTTCACTAATTCCATTTCAATCCATGACAAAATATATAATAAAATATACGGAATACTAAAATTCATTCAATTACAATTCAAATATATACAAACCGTTAGTTCAATTACAACTTCTAAACAAAAAGAAACCAATTCTGAGCCCGCAAAAAATGACGAGAAGACGCAGGATTGAGAAAGTATGAGTTTTGATGAGAGAAAGAAAGTGATAAATATGTTTACTGAAGATGTAGATTAGAAAAATCTCTATCTTCAATAAACGTAATTATCGTTTTCTTTCTCTCGGCAAGACTCATACCTTCCTCGATCCCGCGTCTTCATAAGCTCACCACGGACACTGCCGCTATCAGGAGAGCATCAGGATAGTCGCTGAAATCGAGTATCTCCTACAGTGTTATAAATATACAAGTATTAGAAACAGATATACATGATAATTATATGAAGGTTGCATTGAAAATAAAGATTATCAATTAAACTTACATCCGATATCTCCTTGCCTAATTGTACTAGCCTCTGAATCATCCTTCTCCTCGTCTCCATATAGGCTAGGGCTTCTGCTTGGCTCAAACGCCTGGATGAAACCGAAGCCGACGCAGATGAAGATGTAGGAGTTGAGAAAACGTGTGTTCGATCACCGGCGGGGGTATATGGAGAGCCGTCCGAGTGATATATCAAGGTAGATAGAGAGGGAGATGGGGTTGCAGCGGGCGCGGGTGCCGCAGGCTCCTGAATGAATATCCCCGGGCGTGCGTAAGGAGAATGCAAACTCGGACTGGGATGGGCACGATATACCGTAGGCGTCATACCTTGGCCGCTCATATGAACACTCCCGTGTCGGTCCGGGTTGTATAGCTGAAAGACCTCCTCATTAATCATATGAAGCTCCACATCTGTAGGCTTTCGATGGTGCGTTGCAACAAATGTAACTCTCTGCTGCTCAATCTCACCACTCATCCGTTGCTACGGGAAATTACAATATGAACCAAGGTTCAAGAATTCGTTTTGGTTTCGGTCTCTTATATATTAAGGAGTTAAATTTATGGTTTATATTCGTTTCGATTGCAGTCTCTTAGATTTACGTTTTTCTTACAACGAAGAGTTACATTGACCACAATTACAGTTAAAATTGTATAAACAGATTTTATAGGAGCATACTTACATAATGCTCAGTCGCCTCCTGTGAGGTGGGACAGCTGGACTTATACGCAAACCCCATATGTAAAAGATCAACGCGACTGGGCATTTCTCCTGTCTGCCTCGTCTATCATTTAGATCAATGAATTTAATTTATATCAAGTTTAGAAATTAAAGACGACAAATTAAGAAAACATAGTGTTCTTACATGAGCAACTACATACTGGGAGGAGTTCATCCTTCCGCCCAACCATTGATCACGGTTGTGCCTCTGCGTCGCGGATCCCTGATCGCTCCTCGCCTGTCATTTAGATATGTTGTTCAGTGTCATGTTAATATTGAATTAATATCTACCGCTATTAAAGTTTTCGGCAATATACGAACCAAAAACTCGGGCGACTGGAAGTGATCGATCATAACGGCCCAATACTTGTCAGTCCAATGCAGGGTCTTCACCGTCCATTTCTCCTTATCGGTGGCGGTATTCCTCTATTTTTTGCATACGAAGTGTTTCTGATCTTGCCAACTCTTCGACAAGTATATGAATAATCGGCCCTGAACCACGTGTAGAGGGACGGGGGAGCTGTCTATCCACCATACTAAGGAGAAGCACGCCTACAAAGAATTGGAGTCAAACATATATATGCGAAAGTAATAAACGTACGAATGTTTAATTATATAAGCTTACGAAGATCTCATCTAACCCAACTTGGTTCTTGTCCTCTAAATCCCTCGACGTCCAGTCCACTACAACGTAATTGGCTCCATCCAAAAATGGTATGCGCTTCTCATTATTGCAGATCGAGACACAAAATTTCTTCAGTTCTTTCGCCCCGGGTTCAACAAAATCCCTGTTTGCTAAAAAGTGCATATCGATCTTCAAGCCATCTCAAGGACAAGCCTATACATCATTTGCTTGTGTGGGTACCACGGCCACAGCCATGGCCCGTAGAACTGGAGGAATTGGCTCCGGGGTCTCCCTCAACACGTCCTCGGCCACAGCCCGTGGAACTGGAGGAACTAGCTCCTACGTCCCCTTCAGTCCGTCCACGTCCACGAGCCCCATGAGAATTAGAGGTCTTATCCTGAGAAATGAACTAATGCAACAGACAAATACAGTAACAATTTCAAGAAACATGTAAGCAAAATTATATTGTTGTAGATGAAATGAACAATTAAGCAAATTAAAGCTTTAAGCAAATTATATAAATTTAGATGAAATGAACTGTTAAGAAAATTAAACAGTTAAACAAATTACATAGCTGTAGATGAAAGAAAAATGCGATAAACTAAACTTTTAAATTGTATACATGATTATGAATATTACAAAAAGTTAACTAAAATTTAATGTTAATCATCATCTTCGGTAGCGTTGCTCTCACTCGCTAAATTTTGCTCGGAGTCGTCGATGAATTGGTCTGGTACATGCGTTGTTCGTTTTCGTCTACAGACAGTTGATCTTGATGATCTGTCTTCTAGAACAATCTCTGGAATTATGTTAGCCCTTGAAAGTATAACGTTGTCGATATCCGGGGTCAGGTCTTGTAATGGTTTGACTGGCATGCTTGGGCAGCTAATTTCAAGATTTTCATCATCAGAATTCCCATGTTAAAATAGTCTCGTGGATTTGTTCTGATAGCAACATGCCAGACAACATCCCTACGGTCCTCTACATAAAAACAGTGACGTGCTTGACTCGCTAATATGTAAGGTTCATTCGTGAACGCGGGTATTGAAGAATTTAGTAGGAGTAGCCCGTTTTCTACTTTGTATCCTCATCCATCGATCTTGGTATCATACCAGAGACACTTGAATAGGGCAACTCTGTATGCATGATAACATACCTGCACAATATCTTGCAGCACACCGCATTAGTCAAGTTGTCCCGTGGTTGGAATGATATCTCTTGATGATGCGTAACCTCTTGTTGTTAATGTCAAAAAACATCGCAGTTTTGGAACTTTCTACGTGCATCTCTATCTTCTGTATGAAATCTATATCTATTAACTACATAACTAGTAAGACGCTCAACTAATGGATCTGGTTCAGAGACAAGTATTTTTAAATTATATATTATGTTGGCATCTACGACTGTATGAACCTAATAAGGCACGATAAGTATTAGAAAAAATCGTATTTAGTTTAAGGGATAAGAAATGAATTATATTTCAATGATAAACTTACAAAATGGTTAAACCATGTCGCAAATTCTCAATTTAAAGCATTATCGATATGCCTCGGTAGCAGGCGACCCCTCGGTAGTCTCTATTGAGCTTTCTATAAACTAAGTATGAAACAAATAATGCAGTTAGATAATTTCATATTTATAAGTTGAAAAAAGTAATAGTTTATATACATACTCTTGAAATACGTCGACCTTGACAGAGTTAAATAATACATATTTATGTATTGTGTCAATCTCCATACTACGAAGTGCGATATGTTTCACGGCACTTATTATGTTCCCGCCTCCACGGAAGACTGATATTGTTCCTTGTCTCTCATGAACAATGACATCCTCGTTACGGCCTTGCCTATTGAATATAGTCCCGGTCCCCTCAAGGTACATAAAAGAAAATGTCCTGCATTTCTCGGCGAGAAACCCTTCGGAAATCGACCCTTCGGGTCTAGCTTTATTTCGTATATATCGTTTTATCTTAAAAATAAAACTGTGTTTGGTAAGTTCAATTGATGAATTTTGATAAACATTATTCGACAGTTAAATTCAAATATTAAACTCTTAATCATTACTTACCTCTCGAATGGATACATCCACTGATAATTAACAAGTCCACCTAAACGCCACTCTCTTGTAAGACCTGTAAGATGCAAAATGATTGTGAAAAGCGTAGGCGGAAACAACATCTCCAATCTACAAAGAATGATAAGTAGTTTGTTCTCTAGATTTCTAAAATCATTTGCCCTATATTCCTTGGAGCTTAAATCTCAGAAGCAATGATAAAGATCCGTTACAACCGAGACAACATCCTCATCCTTTAACGTCCTAATTGTAATGGGGAGTAATTGCTACATGGTCATGTGAAAATCATGACTTTTAAGATGAGAAAGATTTTATGTTTCATGTCCACGCACTCGGAGAGATTTGATGAATAACCGTTAAGAACCCTTACTTGCTCTAAAACGATTTAAAAAACACCCTTCTCGCTAATAGACATCATATACTTCGCTGCAGGAATTGACTGTTGGAGATAGTGCCCTCAGAGTCAATTATTGGATCACAGGCACGTGACTGCAATGATTGAGGGAGGACTTATACCGGTAGGACAGTCTTACTCAAGATGATAGTATGCTATCTGGTTTATCTTTATCATCGTGTACTGTTTTAGGTGACCTTACAGGTCACTATTGCACGTTGATAGAGCCCCTAGGATTCTTGCTTGACTACCAGCAGTATGAGGGCGATCATATACGTAGGAGCTGGGGTCTATAAGCACATCCTTAAAAGGTCGCTAGTCGTGGGAGTTTCGAGACAAGGTATCGATACTCCAGAGTAGACTAGTGTATACAGTCGAGACCCCGACGAGGGGCGGTGGCCGGTCTCACAAGCCACTGGTGTCAGTTAGTTCACCTAAGATGTATACAGGTGCTCATTGGGTTATGAGTACACCGGACAGGACTCGCTGGGAACATGCTAGTTGGTCTTATACCTGACGTCAGATAGCAGTTCCCTGGTGACATGTTTACAGGTTAGTTCATCGACCTGAGATCGTCATTTGTCTCGTGTGAGTTCCCACTGTGCTTTGATTACTACCCTACCACGCTCAAAGAAGACGTGCAAACAGGTTTTAGTTGGGTACAGTCCTGAGCCACATGGAGGCAGTGAGCGGATCTGTAGGGGTTCGTCTCTCTCGGTATTGGGGGTGAGGTCGCGCTGTGTCTAGGAGAGCCATTTCATAAAGCCCTCGGCCGAGGCAGGAGATTTATTGGTAGGTATTCCAGTAGTATCTCAGGGTGTTCTGGACTATACTCCGACACGACTTGTACCGCTTTTGGGGGTCTGACTTTTACCAACCCCCTAGGCCCGCCATGCGATGCTCATAGACGAACGGACTGGACTGTACGGATATTATCACTGATAGGCTCAGTAGGGTGTCAGGATGAGTTCGCTCATCGACGTCCCTTTTAGTCAATACCTGGTAGCCCATTACGTATAGGCTAGTATCTCTGACGTGCTAGTGGTTAAATCCACAACCAAAGTATTGACGAGTCTTTAGAGTCCTCCACAGACCAGTTTCTCAAGTTTCGGGCAAAACGCTGTAGAGGCCGTATGGAGATATGGCAGGGTTCGATCAGATACGTGCAGTATTGCACGAATCGTGATCGGACGGATTTTACTAGCAGGCTTTGGTTTAAGCCAGATCCTAGTATTGTACAGTGTAGATTTTGTCTCTTTGCATTTGTATTCAGTAGGAATACAAATGCGGGTATGTATATACAGTCGCGGGGTTTTCCTGTAATTTATTATGAGATCAGTTTTCTGAAGTTGCCAGTTTGCATTCCGTTCCGGCCAGTTTTCCTTTGTTCCTTCACGGCCGGATCTTTCCGATGGAGGGGGTTATTTGAAGTTGTGCAAATTACCAATTGTGGAGGGGGTCTTTTGTAAATGAGGAATTATGATATGACTAGCATCTTGAGATTCTTTTTAAGTCTTTTCCTTTGCATTTATGGTGAGGGGTTTGGAATGGATGTGAGGTTGAAATTGGTGTGAACATTTTCTTCATATATTCATTCATTTTCTTCTCTTGTTTTTTTTTGGCTCCACCATTTTCTTTAAGGGGCCGGCGACATCTAGGGGAGAGGAGAGGTTGATTTTTGGTGGTGGCAAAAATGTTCATCTCATTTTTCATTCATCCTACAAAGAGAGTTCCATTTCATAGTTCTTTCTTCACCTCCTCAAAAGGCAACTTCACCCCAAAACAGACAATGGTTTTCTACACTTCATCTACAGCACCCTTGGGCACGTCGACTCGCCAGCTTCGTGCCTGAGTTGCCTCGGTCCAGAGGTGGAAGCCCGTAAAAGAACCCGGCTATGTGGTGCCCGTTCCGACGAGGAGATAAAGACCGGAGATTCCGCGAGGAGATCGGAGTGGAGGCCGAAGACCGAAGGACACGGATCGCTCGGTATAGCACTCTACCCTTTCTCGTATTTGCTAGCGTTAGGTTAATGGCCCGATCCGGGATTTTTGTGCGCGGTGGTGCTGGTTTCTAATTTTTAGAAAAGTTTCGTTTCCACATTCCGGCGTCTGATTGACGGCCGGGACACCGCCGTGCACTTACACTGACCATCTACCATTCCCCGCTTCTCGAGGGTGCAATTCAGGATGCAACCTTTTCTGTAGGTACCATTGTTGAACCGCAAGTGTATCCTTAGATTTGGATTTCACATTCAATAAGGTATTAAGGAGTAGCTTGCATACGTTCTTCTCGATGTGCACAAAGTCTGAGTTATGACGTAGATTAAGATCACGCCAATATACTAGCTCATTGAAAATGGGATTCTTCCTCCTGTGATGGCTAACAACCCGTGGAATTGTATATTCTGTCGTTCTCCCGAAAACAACATTATTGAAACCTTGTGTGGCCTCCCACAACTTCAAACCCATCGGCTCATGTGGGGGTACGCATATGCTCTTCTTTACCATTGAACTTCTGCAATTACGACGATATGGGCGGTTTATATCCAACCATCGATGGTGACCTATGTAGCACATGATCTTGCGTGAAACTACTTTAGGATTACAAACAGTTTCCTCTAGACATACCAACCAAGCTTTGTAACCTTTAGTGCTCCATCCAGACAACATAATGTATGCTAGAAAATCGTTAATTGTCTACAAGAGCGCCGCCCGAAGTGTCAATGTCTCATTCTTGTGGGAATCGTATACCTATATACTTGGCTCCCACAACTCCTTCAGTTCCTCAATCAACGGTCTCAAGTTTACATCGATGTTATTTGAATGAGGAGTACTTCCAGGGATCAATATGAGCATCTGTGTGTAGGAATACTTCATACTCATCCATGGAGGTAGATTATAGACAACAAGTGTAACATGCCATATACTGTGAATTGCATTGTAGCTGAACAGCTCCATGTTATCTGTAGATAAACCAAGCCTGATATTACGGGAATCTGCAACAAAATATTTATAAAGGGCATCAAAGCATTTCCACTCTTCACCATCGGCTGGATGCCGCAAGAATCCGTCCTTAGTGCGACCATTTGCATGCCATGACATGTTATCAGTAGTTTTGGTTGACAGAAATAAACGCCGAAATTTTTGCTTGATTGAGAACTATCGCAATTTTTTTGCCGGAATCCATATAGGATTATCGAGTGTAGACTCATCTTCACTGTTATCTCTTCGAAGGACGATCCACCTAAATAAGTTGCAAGTTCTACAGTTATCCAACTTATTATCCTCCTCTGTACAGTATAACATGCAATCGTTTGGACACGAGTCGATTTTCTCATAACTGAAACCCATATCATTCAAGTTCTTCTTCGTCTCTGTGAAATTTTCCGGCAGAAGCGCTTTAGGGTAAGTCTCCCTTTTCACCTCAAGAAAATGATCAAAATACTTGTTAGTCCAATTATTCTGTCATTTGAGATGAAACATTTTGACAATCTAACCCAATTTAGAGATGTTTGCGCCTTCAAAAAGGGTTATATTTGTATCATCCAAATACTTCATATATTTTTCTGATTCTGCATCAGAGAGATTACGGATATCTTCCTCTCTGACATTAGGTTTAGGAACAATATCATGATCAGGATGCATGCCGGTTCGGAGCTCGTCCAACATACTATTCAAACCGGTGTCCCTATAATTCGTAAGACAAGGATCATTTTCCTAATCCAACGACTCGTAGACATGTCGACAATCGGTCCCGCTTCTCTGTGGTACGTCCATTTTGTATACCTAGGAGAAATCTTATTTTTCAATAGATGTTCATACACTATATCTCGACGGAGGTCGTAGTCGTTATGACACTTTTTACACGGACACGAAATCAATTCTTCAGGAGATCGATCCCTCAATGCAAATTCCATCAAGTCTTCGACGCAGGCCTTGTATTCATCACTAAATTTGGACACCTACATCCAACTCCTATCCATTACTATCTGATATCTGACATCATGTATTACGCAATTAGTCATTTATTTTATGATTATAATTATGGTTTAATTTTTCAGTTTAATCTATCAATTCATCACATCGACTGTCGGGGGTAAGACTTCTATCTCATTAAGAATTTATAACGCATACACCCCTGCGTTTGTGCTTTTATTTGTTTCGAGAAAATTTCGGCAGTATCTCATCGTTGTTCTCCGAGTACACTACAATAGAAGGGATGATAATCATTTCAATGTTGAATATCAACAATGAAATAATCATCTTGTCTATATTTCTACACGGAGAACCAGCGAAAAGATGCCGACGAAACTAATCTCGAATCGAATGAAAACACAAATGTAGGGTGTGTTTGCATTATAAATTCTTAACTTGTCCACACTGGACAAATCTATCGGTTATAGTACGACCAGTTTTCTCGTCACATAAACTACATGACAGTTGCAGAAACAACTGATTAAACGCTTAGTTTTGACAACCATAACGTGGTTTTATGTCACGATGGAGACCGTTGCGTATATAACTGATAAACGGGTTTTAAAGCGCATTTCGATTTTTTGAATGTGAGATCCTCAATGATAAGAAGTAAACTTATTCGCATGCACACACATATACACACATACACACACAAGCATACACATACACACACAAGCATACAAACACACACATAGACACATTTACTAAATTATTGTAAAATACCTAAAATATTTCTCCATAATCTACCTTTTGCTATTTTTTTTCTCACTAAACTACCATAAAATTTTTCCTAAGCAATCAATTTCTTCAATTTTACTAATTTACACTAAAATACGCTTAACTTATTGGGTTTTCACTAAACTACCTTAACAAATTTAAAGAACAAACCATCTTCTTAAATTAACTAAATTACTATAAATTTAACTAAAATACCCTCAACTAGTGTTGCAATTTCACTTAAATGCCCTTAAATATTGTTGATTTTCAATAAACTACCTAGAAAAATTAGCTAAAATACCCTAACCCTAACCCTACCCCAACCCTAAGCCTAACCCTAACACTAACACTAAACCCTAACCCCTAACCCAACTTTAACCCTAACCCTAACATTAAAACCTTAAACCTAACCCCCAACCCAAACCTTCCCTAACCCATCAAGAACAACATCATCAATAACAACAACATTGATAACATCGACATCAAAAACAACAACATTAACACAATTTTACCCAATTTACAAAAAATTAAAAATTAAACAAGAAATTTAAAATTAAACAAATTTTACATACCTACTGTCGAAGGGGTTGGGCACAAATAGGGAAGCTTCGACGACGGCTCTTCACCGGAGACGATCTTGAATGACAACCACTGCGTGGAAGAGAGAGGGGAGAAACTGTGAGTGAGAGTGAGAGCGAAAGGGTTGCAGAGAAAGAGGAGCTTACCGTTGGAGGAGAGGAAGAGCGGTGGGTCCTGTCACCGGTTACGGGGGGAGGGGCAATCGGAGCATAGGAGGAGAGGAGCGGAGGGTCTAGGTTTTTTGGCTTGGATTTGGGAAGAAATAAGAAGAGAGATCGGGCTCAGGGGCTTTTATATTTATTAAGTTATTCCGTCGGGTGATAGCTGACAAAATAACTTAATAAAATTATTAAAAATTCTGGGGCCCCTATTTGGATTGTTTAAGCGATATTTCATTGGGTTGTACATTTATTCCGTCAGCTTTTAGCCTACGGAATAAATAACCCGACGAAATAAGTCATTTTTTCTTATAGTGCGTATCTGCTATGTGTGATATGGTTTTGCAGCGGATCCACCTTCCAGCTGTCCGTCAGCATGATTTTGTCCTACTTATACTGATTTTCGACCCAGTTCTTGAATACGAAGCAGTTTTTAATCGGGTGACTTACAACCCAAAGGTATGGGCAGTATTTAGGGTCGCATTTGCTTGAGCTGGTCACCGCAGTTCAGACAGCGACAACATACAGTTCTTCATGGAAAGTTCGAATAGCTTTTTCGTCTTGTCACGGGGAAAGGAATATTCGCATCCCAACTTCTCTTCAAGGATGGGACCCGAAAGATTGTTATTCTGACGGACAGGTGATTTGTATCTGACTTGTTGCTGAGCATTGGCGACAAACACTGCTTTGTTCTTTCCTTTGCTGTTTTGAGATTCCCATTCCGTAGAGGAAGAGATCTGGTCGATTCGCTCCAATTGGACCATCTTGTCAAATAGCTCTCGATATGTGTTTGGTTTGGCAAAAGACAAAAACAGATTAACATTCGATTGCAGATCTAAGGTGCCTATAAACATTCCTACGGCTGGAGTTTCAGCGATCGATTTCTCGCACTTTAATGCAAGATTTCTCCATCGAATGTCATACTGGACCAATGTTTCGTTCGATCTCCTCTTTTCATTGATCAGAGCGGAGATAGTGATGCGCTCACTCGCACTAGCAAATCTCTGTGTGAACAGCAGCTCCATATCTGCGAAGCTCTCTACGGAGTCATTTGGAAGCTCTGAGTACCATTCAAAAGCCGTTTCTGCCAGGCTACTGACGAACTATCGAAGGAGTAACTTATCATCCTCTCTAGTGTATTAGCACATTGCTTTAAGCTGTACAATGTGCTAATAGAGGTTCCTCGTTCCCTTGAATATGTTGAATATTCTAATGGAGATCGCTTTTGGCCGTAGTATGCTGGATATGGTCAATCTGTTTTGACCAGTTTGGCAGCTGCTTCACGAGCAGAGTAGAATTTGATCTGCTGGGCGATGTACTCATTGAGATACGCCTTCGAGATCATATCGTCATTCAATGATGAAGGGGCTTAGGAAGGACTTGTAGCCTCCCCTTTCTCATTATCGGGGGCCACTGAAAGATCTTCTGCCGGTGGCTCTAACGACTGAGACATTATCCCATACATTTGCTGCAGGAAGAGGTCCATGTTGTTTATATTGGTGATCATTTCCGCCACTTCTTTCTCTTTCTTTCCAAGAGCGTGTTTCAAAGATTCAACATCAGAATCTTGTACTTCTGGATTTTCTTGCTCGTCTTCCGGGTGCACTTCAGGTGGTGGACTGACAAGTGATGCTGCTTGGGCGGCTATCTCTTGCATTTGCTGATGTTTTTGGGCTGCAGTCAGGGACAGAGTATGGGGTCTATCACTTGTGGAAGCGTTGTTTTCACTTCTGTTCAAGTGTATCATCCGCATAGTGTGAGTCACCTTGGTCCCATGCTTAGAGCTTTGGAGATTTTGCCTTAGGCGATGGAGATCTTTCTGGCCACTGCCTTTTAAGAAGAGGCACTTTGAGCTTGAGCACTGAATCATCATCCTTTGGCTGGTTCTTGAATTTCTCCGACTTTGGAGATAGCCTGCTGGCAATGATAGAGCCATGAACTTCCTTACAAACCTTATAGATTGTTGAGGAAAGCCGCGGCTTGAGCTTTGACTTTTGTTCATTTGATGCCCCGCTGGTGGTAGGGACTTCTTTAAGACGGCGATAGACAAGTTTCACCTAACCCTTTTGAGCGGCTCGAAACTGTTTTTGGTCGAGACAGCTGCATCGATAGCTGGTATAGGTGGAGTTGATACTGATGGAACGATGCCCCCAGCCTGTCTTTGCCAACGCCAGTAAAGGCGTCGAGAACATCTTGAAGAAGGAACTTCTTCGGCTTTGGAAGCCTTATAGACTTGCTCCATGTGTGGTTTTGGAACTTCAGGAGGTGTCAGTCGCTTGAAGACTGACTTCTTTGGTAGAGTAGGAGCATTTGGCGTCAGTCTGTGGAAGATAGACTTTCTTGAAGGCGAAATATCTTTTGGTGTTTCGGGAGCAGCATGAGCCAGTCTTTTAATGATCGAGCTTTTAGAATTCACAGGCTTTTTTGCTGGGCCTGTGAAGCTTGATGCTAGCCTCTTAAAGACTGAGCCTTCTCGTTTTGCTGGTTTTTTCGATGGGCCCACGGAGCTTGAATTCAGCCTGTTGAAGACTGATCTTTCTTATTTTGCGGGCTTTTCGGATGAACCTGCAGAGCTTGTTGCCAGCCTGTCAGAGACTGACTTCTTCGGGACTTTCTCCTTCGGCATTGAAGCGCCAGCAGTTGAGAGAGGAAGTATTTGCTCAAATTGGCTCCCATTCTACTCCGGCATTAGTTGAGCAGCTGGAATGCAGAGCAGTGGGGCCATGATTTACCCAGAAATGATCAACCGGGATGGGATAGTGCTGGAACCAGCGTTGCAGTTGCAGGATACCATTGAGATGATCTAGGTAGAAAATAGAACACCGGATTCAGTACCCAGAAATCCAAGATCAACCAAAATAGAAACCGCGATTTTGTTCGCTAAAACACAACACACAAAAAGTAGAATAGAAAGAGATAAATGTCCCACTGGATGTGCTAGAATCTGTTTACCACCGAAAACCGGTCAGACAAACTGGGATAGAAAGTTTATCCTGAATTTACGAGCAGATGCATGGGTTTGATCCATCCACCTCTCTGAATACATTAAGTGATTATAGCGCCGTATATTGGAGGTTTGGGAAGATGCGGCTGATATAACCGATTTCATATTCCCTCTCACGAACAAGAGGTTTATTAATTGTAGGGACAAATTTTTCTTACAAGCGCAAGCCCTGTAGTTGATTACGTTGTCGTGTACGACAACAACTTTCTACACTCCAGATTCTTTGCTTCGTGTGTCGTATCTTTATTTATTTATTTTTGGTTGCCTTCGGATTGTATACGGAGACTAATTTTGTCGTCGCCCGCAGGGTGCAGATTAGTCCAAATCCGCATATATTTTATATTTGGGTCAAGCATTGCTTGACGGGGTCCTCGTTGACAGCTTAGTTTGCCAACGAGAGTTAACTTAGGTTTTAGTTCTCATATTTGTGAGGTCTATCGGTTCACATAAAGCTTAAACTTTATCTAAGGACATGTTAGTCTCATTTGAGAACTAAGGTCAACTTAGAAAGTTTGAGCATATAAACACTGTCTAAGGACACGTAGTATTATTTGAGAGCTGGATAAATCTAAGTGGCATGAGATATTATTCTCAAAGATCTTAAGATCACCCGGAAGCTTAAGCTTCAAGACTTGGCCAAATCGTGCCAAGTATGGGGTATGTTTGGCACTCATATGCCTTTGGCGCTGGCACAGCTCGGCGGGCTTGGCACCGCCGCACATGCACTGCACATGGCGGGCTTGGCACCACCATTTGGTTTAGCACATAGTGAGCCATAGTGCTACTTTGGCGCTGGCGCTGGTGCACGTGTTCATCATATGGCGCGGCCCAATATTTAGAGATTAACCTTTGGCTCAACTTAGAAAAAGTGCTATTGGCGCATCTTGATGCAGCAATCTTTAGCACTAACGCTATGTGCATTGCATATTTGGCACAGCGCTACGGTTTTGGAGATTATCTCCATAGAAAGGTTAACCTTTCATCCCATCAAAAAAAATAATCTTTTGATCATTAACTTTCATCAAGATCGATTTTTTTATGATCTTGGCTTCTTGTTCATGTTTCTTGGTGAGAACTTGGGTCTTATGAAACTTAAGCTTTAATCCTTCATAGTTTTAGACAATATTTTTCTCTCTTGACAGGGAAATAACAAAGTTTTCCTTTAAGATTTTAGATCGTAAGACAAAAATCCCCATAAGAGCTTAAGCTGTCTGTTTATGGGGATTTTACCCTCGGATCTTTGATCCAAAGAATGAACTCCATGTTCTTATGAAGCTTAAGCTTATTTGATAGAGGAACAGAGGCAAAAGAGGAGAATTTTTTCCTTAGTTTTTTACCTAGGGTTTTTGGGAAGATGAAGATCTTTGGCTCTTATTTATAGGAGAAGAGAAAATTAATCAAATTGAGAGAATCTCTCATTTGAGAGATCTCAATTGATTTTAAAATCAATCGGTGATACCTAAGAATCGTTGGATCTTTGATCCAAAACCTCTCTGTTAACAGAAGAAATATATTTCTTGTTTTAGAAAGATAGAGGAAAATTTCTTGTTAATAAGAGATATCGTTTTGTTTTAAAAAGATAAAGGGAAGATTACTTTCCCAAAACGAAGCAAACGCTTCAACCAAACTTAGCGCTAGTACCACATGCCTTGCACATGTGGCGCAGCCTAAAGAATTGACACTGGCATCATATGCATTGCAGGTTTGGTGCAGACATAAGAAAATGGCACTGGCGCCATGTGCATTGCACGAGTGGCACCTGCGCCAGGGTTGGCATTAGCATAGCCTATGATAAGGATGCTATCGGCTAAGCTTGCGCCAAGGTTGGCATTGGCACAGCCTGCGCCAAGGATGGCATCGACTCAGCTTGCACTAGGGTTGAGCTTTAGCGCTTGAGCCCCAATTTGGATGGGAACACTATAGTACCCCTTAAATACTTGAACACTCGTTCCAAAGCATTCCAATGTAATTGATTAAGGTTACTTGTAAATTTACTAAGTCTCAAAACCGTATATGAAATATCCGAACTTATTCGAGTGGTTATGTAGTTTAGCGACCCTATCAATTGTGCATATCTATTCTGTAATATAGGTTATGTTTCATGTTTAATGAGATGAACATTTGGATCAAAGGAAGTTAAGATATTTTACATTGAAGTAATTATACTTCTTTAATAATTTCTTTATGACATAAGATAATGAAATTGAATAACCATTTTCTAATTTATTGAATTTCATGTCCAGAATGTAATCGGCCTCATCTAGAAACTTCATGTCAAAGTTCATAGATAAATATGACTTTACATCATTTATGATATTAATAGAAGGACCAAATATTAGAATGTCATCAACATACAGACAAAGAACTACAAAATCATTTCCAAAAGATTTGTAGTATAGACATGTATCAAAATTATTAATTATAAAGCTATAGCTAAGAATTACTTCATCAAACTTAATATGCCACTGTTTAGAGGTTGTTTACCGTCGAAGACTGGACTGAGACGTGGAAGAAGTGTAGCCTAAATTTGGGGGTAGATACTATATGAACATATCCATCCACCACTCCGAAGATACCAAGTTGATTTACAGCACCGTATATCGGAGGTTTGGATAGATGCGACAGATATAGCATACTTAACAGATTCCCCTTCATTTGTGAGGGGTTTTTGATTATGAGAACTCTCTTCCCTGCAGGCGCAATTGCATGCAGTTAATTACATTATCGCGTTGCGATAACAACTTTCACCTGCTCCAGGTGGATCACTCGTGTCGTGTTATTTTTGTTTATATAGGGATACCCTTTGGATTGTATACGGAGACTAATCTTGTCATGCCCGTATGGCGCGGATTAGTTCAAATCCGTATATATTGGATTTGGGGATTTTGAACTTAGGATGCAGATCTCATATAAATGACTTCCATCAGTTCATGGGATATTTGGATTCGATCTAAAGATCGTAAGTCACATATGAGACTAAGATCGACTTACGAGCAGTGAGTATATGGGCTCAACTGATCATCAGATCATATATGAATAGCCCATGGATAACATACAGTAGTCAATATGGAGACAGTCCGCAGGAGAAAACATATTAGTTTAAGGACATCGTGGTCCAATATTCCGGTGTTCAGGATGAAGTATTAGTCTAAAGACGTTTCGGTCCAACATTCCCATATTTGGGACGAATATTAGTTTAAGAACATTTCGGTCCAATATTCCCGTGTTTGGGACAAAGTATTAGTTTAAGGACATTTCGGTCCAACATTCATCTTGCGTCCACGTGTATATATTACGTAGCGAAGTGAACAATGGTGACATGGGATGCACCGAATATTAAGGTGCGATCCAATTTGATGGCATTTATATTTCCTTCAAAAAAATACATATACATATATGTATAAAGCCAGGGCTCAATATGGGATGCACATCTATATGAGTTGCGTGTCAATATGAGATATGCACATCAACACGGAAGTGCATAAATATAGGATATATCAATATGAGGATTAGGATATTCCCTGTCATGATAAAATTTCATATTTTTCATCAAGTTGGGAGAAGAAAGGAGTTGTTGGTTGTTGGGACCCGCCACCTTTCTGAAGACTTTGAAGAATTACAATGACGTATATCAAAGGTGTAGAAAGATGTATCCTTGAACCAAATCCCATATATGAGGGAAAATAACCTGATGGATCTAAGAATCGTTAGTCTTATATGAGACTAAGATTAGCTTAGAAGATATAGGATAAAGACCATTAATCGTATATGGGACTAAGATCAACTTGGTTATCATCGATAAAAGATCATTAGTCGTATATGAGACTAAGATCAAATTGGATATCACGAGCATATGGGTTCAGTTGATTTAAAATCAAAGAAGAAATTTAAACTTCACAGACTTAGCCAATTTGGGCGAAGATTGGGTTTCTATACCACTCAGCAGTGTTAAGCACTCAGTCATGTAGCGCTCACGTGAATATCACGTGAGCCGCAGAGTCTCTGGCATTTTTTAATCGCTCACATGTATGGCACGTAAGGCGCTGAATCCTTACTTATGGGAGCTCAGGTGTATGACACATGAGGCGCTGTCTTCATGGGCCTTGGGTGCTCACATGTATGGCACGTGAGACGCTGAGTCTCTGAGCTTCTATGCGCTCATGTGGATATCACGTGAGACGCTATCATCTGATTCTTTTGAGCGCTCTCGTGGATATCACGTGAGGATCAGTCTTCATGGTTTCTTTTGAGTGCTTATGTGTCTTTTACGTGAGCTTTATGTGCTCACATGCCTTTCACATGAGGCGCTTTTGTTTGATTTCCCCCTTAGCGCTCACGTGGATATCACGTGTGGCGCTTCTTCCTTAGAAATTTAATCTTTTTAAATTTCAGAGAAGCTTAGCTTCTGTTAATGGTATTTTGACCATTAACGATCACCAAGATCACTATTTTGAGGATCTGAGATCAGGTTCTTTAAGAACTAAGTTCTTGATTATGAATAAACTAAGTTCCTGAAGTATAAACTTCTTCTTCTTCATGTCCTTTCTTCTATTGTTCTCCCATGAATTTTTTATTCTCAAGAACAAGATCTTCCCGATGAGAATTAAATTCTCAACTTGTGGAAAACTTGTCTTATGGATCTCAGATCCAGAAAAAGAACTAAGTTCTTTCAAAAGGTTAAACTGTTAGATATGATATGATAGGTAAAGAAGAAGTTTTGATCTCTACTTTTTTCTTTACCTAGGATTTAAAAGGAGAAAGATCTTTTTTTTTAGAATTAAATTCTCTGTTGTTTTGTGGGAGATTTTGGAGAACCTTCTATATTTTTTTACAGAAGCTTATGGAGGGTCTCCTCTCTCTAAGTTTTAATCTGTTTGCTCCTATTTATAGGAGAAGAGAAAGATTAATCTGTTTTGAGAAAATCTTTTATTGAGAGATCATGATTGATTTCATAATTAAATAGATTGATCGTAAAGATCAACCGGTGAATTTTATTCACCGTTGGATTTTTAATCCAAAAGCTCTATGTTTAACAGAGAACAATTCTTGTTTGTTTTAACAAAATTATGAAAATATTTTCCTAACATAGAATTTAATTCTATCATATGAATATCTTGCTAGGAAGATATTTTTCTAACCATAGAATTTAATTCTATCATATGAATATCTTGTTAGTTTAACAAGATTAGGAAATTATTTTCCTAACATAGAATTTAATTCTACCAAATTGTTTAATTGGTGATATTATATACGACCTGTTGGTTCACCAAACCCCGACCCAGCGTCACTATTGGATTTTAAATCCAAAAATTCTCTATTATAGAAAAATCTTTCCATATTAGAAAGATCAGGAAAAATATTTTCCAAATAGAATTTAATTCTATCATATGAGAGTATTTTAAATTGGGGCACTCGCATATTGTCACGTGAGAGCTGCCATATACATATATGGCAGCGGCGCTCACGTGATTTGCATGTGAGCGCTGCCAAAAGAATGCGGTAAGAGAACTCACTTGTTTAACACATGGAGGCTATCATAGGATTTAATCCTATCTAAAGCAGGTACTCATATGCTTTGCATGCGAGTGCTCGCGTGTTTAACACGTGGGCGCTGCTATAAGATTTAATCGTAACTGCAGCAGGTACTCACGTGCTTTGCACGTGAGGGTTGTCAGAAAATTTAAATCTATCTGAAGCCGCTACTCACATGCTTTGCATTTGAGTGGTCACGTGTTTAACACATAGGGGATGCCCTCTATCTTTATAAAAGGAACGACAAGATTTGAGCCAAAAATTTTGGCGGGAACAGAGGCTTGCTTTAATCTATATAGTGATTTAACAAATTTGTAGACTTTATTTTCATTCCCTTTTTTTTATAAAACTTACTGGTTGTTCCATATGAATTTCCTCATCAATATCACCATTTAAAAAACGGTCTTTACATCCATTTGATATATTCATAAATTATGAATATCAGCCAAGACAATTAATGTTCTCATGGTTGTAATTCTTACTACAGACGCATAATTATCATTATGGTCTATGCCTTTTCGTTGAGAAAATCCTTTAGCTACTAACCTGACTTTATATTTGTCAAAACCACCATCAACCTTTAGTTTCTTTTTAAAGATCCACTTATATCCTATAGCTTTACTATCAGGAGATAAGTTTGTTAGAACCCATGTATTATTATTCTGGATGGAGTCAATCTCACTTTGAATAGCATGTTTCCAATAGTTAGTATCAAAAGACACCATTACTTCTTCATAGGAAAAAGGATCTTCTTCCACCAAGTAATGGTAGTAAATATCATCAGTAAGTACTTTCCTTCTTGTTGTTCTATCACTTCTTCTTAATTCCGGTTCGGATGTTGAAATTGAGGAAGATGCATTTTGAATTAACCCATTATCTTTGGAAGTACTAGCTATATTAGGGTTAGAAACATAACCATCTACTTATTTAGAGGTTTGAGTTATATAAGGAAATCTATCTTCAAAGAAAGTAGAATCTTTAGATTCCATTAAGGTAGTAATCTTAATATCAGTTATATCAGATTTTAAGACAATTAATCTATAAGTGTTACTGTCAAGAGAATATCCTACAAGTAATGCATCAACTGTTTTAGGACCTATTTTGTTTCTTTTGTTAGAAGGAATACAAATTAGCGCATGGCAGCCCAAAACACGAAGATAATCTAATCTCGGTGTTCAGTGTTCTTGCAAAGCATAATTCAAATGGAGATTTATTTGTAATTTTATGAGGTATTCTATTTAGTATATAACATGCGGATAGTATAGCTTCACCCTATAAACTTTCAGGAGCACCAGAACTAAGAAATATGGAATTAACCATATTCATCAAATTCATTAATATTCTATTTTTATGTTCTGCTACACCATTAAATTCAGGAGTGTAAGGAGGAGAATATTCATGTTTAATTCCATATTCTTGACAGAACAGATTTAATGTACTAGAAGTATACTCCCTTCCACGATCGGATCTAAACACTTTGATTTTTCTTTCAGTGTAGTTTTCTACTTCGGCTTTATATATTTTGAATCTATTAAACACCTTATTCTTGGTTGGAAGTAAATATACATAACAATATCTTATATTGTCACCAATGAATGTAACACAGTATTTATTTCCACCTCTAGTTGGTTGTTTGCAAGAATCGCATACATTAGAATGTACTAAACCTAATATTTGAGTGCAGCGAGCAACATATTTAAATATACCTCTAGTATGCTTAGTCTTGACACAAATATCACATTTAGATTTTAAATCAATAGAACTTTTACAAATCGTATTTAAACATATCATTTTATTTAAAGCTTAGTTTTATTTAATTCATTATTATTACAAACAACATTCAACTTAAATAGTCCATCACACACATAACCCTTACCAATGAACATACTTCCTTTGGAGATTACAATTTGATTATTTTCTAATACAATTTCATAATCTCTTTTAGAAAGTAAAGAAGTACTTATTAAATTCTTTCTTACAATAGGAACATACAAAATATCATTTAGTGGTAAATATTTTCCATAGGTCATACAAAGCCTAATGGATCCCCTTCCCTTCACTGGTGATGTATCATTTCCAAGTATTACAGTTCCCCCGCAATCATCCTGAAAGAAAGTAAACCATTTATTGTTAGAATATACATACACGTTTGCACCACTATCTAACCACCAATCATTAGATGATGTGATAAGATTTATAGTATGAAAAATATAACTGAGAGAAAAACCTTCATCCATTTCCACCATATTTACATTTGCATTATTAGTACTTGCAGATTTCCGAACTGGTTCGGTTTCCTCGAAGAAGTATCTGATAGAGATATGGTTGGTTCTTCCACATACAAAATAGAATTTTTCCTTGTTCGTTGGCTTGTGACTTTTGTTCTAATTTAGACCTTTTTAAAAATGTTTCTTTTCAAAAATTTTGTTCTTAGGTCTAAACTGATTTCCCTTACGGACACTTTTATTAGAACCTTCAATCAGGTTGAATTTATTAAAACCTTCAGTTTCAGGATTAAGTACAACCCTTCTTTATTCCTTAATTCTAATAGAATTCATGATATCAAGGAGTGTAAGTGAATTTTGGTGCTTTCAAAATTGGTTAGCAAATACTTCCCAAAATAGACGAAGAACGTCAATTAAGGCAGCCACTTGAAATTGATCAGAAAGTATGGTTCCAGAATTAATTACTTTCGTGACTAGCTCCTGAAAGTCATAAATTTGGGTATTTATAGGATAAATCTCTCTACCCCAGTATTATCATTACCATATTTTAATTCCAATGCGAACCAAAATTTCTTAACAGTGGTGACGGAACGCATGGTAAAGTAGTTCTTCCAAAGCACTAAGTATTCAGAACTTACGATGGCATTCTATCTCCTAAGGAGAGGAGTATTTAGATTTGGTTTTCTCCGAGAGAGTGGGTACAACAGTACTTCCACTCTCATCGGTTGAACTTTCCTCAGGTACAAAATCAGCAGAAATAGATAAGATAGGACTTTCTTTAATTGCGGTTATTAATCCTAGTATAGTCAACCAGTATTCGACTTGGATTTGCCAAGTCTTCAAGCCACATTGGCTATAGAACTTTTCGAGTTTTATGGAACTGGATTCGTTTCTCTTTACCATATTATATCAACCGATGGACAACAAGAATGTGTCAGAATTATAAAAAAGATGAATATGAATATTCGGTATGGCCTAACAAATAGACTAATTTTCGATATTGATATTCACTTTAATTTAGAATTATCAGTAACAAGATATAAGAAAGTAGTGCAGTCAATATCCGTAAAGTAATTTTTGAGGGGAACAGGCCCGACAAAGTAGACCAATTGGTATAGTGCAGTTACCGAATATCTATTAACATATTATTATATGCAGTAGCAAATAATTAAGTAAATTAGTACTAAAAAAATTACTTGTTAATTAACATATGATTACAGATTAGATTAAACAGATTAGAATTAAACAAAACGAATTAAACAGATCGTTATCATTCTTAGATTGTTGGAAAATATTGTTAAAAATAATTATTTAAATCGTTTTATCTCAAAACATAAATAAACAAAAACTTGTAATACCTGTAATCAGAATCTTTGTAAATTAAAAATATGAAAGACGAAATTTATGGGAAAGAGGCATACACTTAAAAGCACTGACCTAAGAAAAATATCGCCTCCCTCCTGGCAATTTTACTACGGCGATTCAATTCCAAAATACAACACCCCTAGCCCTTGCATTATTACCTTTTCTGTTTCGAAGTCAGACACTCAGAATGATATGAATGCAGTGAAAGAAGAAATAAAGAAGTTTGTTTGTGTTTTGTGTTTTTATTATTATCTTATTTGCTTTCAGGGGATGGTTTTATATAGCCTTCCAAATGATTAGAACCGAACGGGTATTACAAACGGTAGAAACCGTTCGTGAAAAACCGTTCGCAACGGTTGAAACCGTCGGGAAATAACCGTTCGCAACGATTGAGGTTATTGGTGAAAGTCGTTCGCAACCGTTCGTGGGTATTACCAACGGTTGAAACCGTCGGTAAAAAACATTTCAAAATATAATTAATAAATAAAATATTTGACAAAATTATAATTTGGTCTTTTGTCCTTTCACTACTACAATGAGGGGTTGTCCCTACGGATAGAGGAATTCGTGGAGGCGACTTTTTATTGCCTCAACGGTTTACTCCGTAGGGGCATTGTTTGCCCCTACAGTGTCCATCGTAGGGGAATAAATAAATTTAAAAATATTAAAATCCAACGTCTTTATTTAGCCCTACAGTGCCTCAAAAGAGAGTCCTACGGATTAATCTGTAGGGGCCAAAAAGAGTTATTTAAAAAAATAGAGCTAAGAATTTCCCACCGTCCCCCAAAATTTCCCGCCAACCCACGCCAGGTCAAAATTCCTCGCCCCTCGTCGCCACCCCACTCTCGTCACCGACTTCCTCCTCCATCAGCGTCGATTAAGCTCATCGCTGCTAACCGACCTCGTTGCCGCCTCCACCACTTCGAGCTCTATTTTCCCGGCCTCCTCCACCTCGTCGAAGTCTTGCTCTCCACTTCCTCGAGGAACTTTACTTGTCGGCCGATCTTTGGCAGAGTTGAGTTAATTTGGATTTTAATTTATAATTTATTGTTTTTAATTGGTGTTATTGTTGTTGATTTCAGAGTTAGGGTTAGGGTTATACGGCCGAGTTAATTGGGGGTTAATTTGGTTTAGAGTTAGGCCTTGGGTGATGATTAGGGTTAGGGTTAATTAGGTAAAATAGTGTTAGGCTTAGGGTTATAGGGCTGGATTAATTGGGGGTTAATTTGGGTTAGGGTTAGGCTTTGGGTGATGATTAGGGTTAGGGTGAATTAGGTAAAATAAGGTTAGGGTTTGGGTTTGGGTGATGATTAGGGTTAGGGTTAATTTGGGTTAATTATGTAAAATAGAGTTGGTGATGATTAGGGTTATGGTTAATTAGATTAATTAGGGTTAATTTTGGTTTGGGCTAGAGTTAATTTGGGTTAGGGTTTGGGTGATTATTAGTTCTAGGGTTAATTTGGGTTAATTAGGTAAAATAGGGTTAATTTAGGTTTGCGTGATGATTAGGGTTAGAGTTAGGGTTAATTTGGGTTAATTAGGTAAAATAGGGTTAATTTGGGTTAGGGTGTTGATTAGGGTTAATTTGGTTTTATTAGCTTAATTTTGGGTTAATTAGGGATAATTTGAGTTAGGGTGATGATTAGGGTTAATTTGGATTAATTAAGTTAATTTAAGTTAATTAGGGTTAGGGTTTAGGGTGTACTAGTTCATTCAGTAGAATACTCGATGATAACGTAAACGCAAGAAAACCTTACCCTAAACTAAAAACTTCAAACCCTTAAAAATGAAACGTAAACGTAAAACCTATTCAAGTTAAATATTCAAGTTAAAACCAATATATGATACTCGATGATAATATGAAACTTTCATATTCTCATCGATATTTATATGTGAAAATCAAAGCGCGGCTTAGTCCCGGTTTATCGGTTAACATACGTTCGATGTTCGTCGTAATATAGACTTATACGAAAATTGTTAAATATTAGACGGTATAGTTCGGTGTTAACAACCGTCGTATAGTCTATGTGACGAGAAGATTCAATCGTATGATAACCGATAGATTTGTCCAGTGTGAACAAGTTAGGAATGTATAAAGCAAACACCTGCATTCCTTTGTGTTTTCATTCGTTTCAAGTTATTTCGTCGATACTTTTCTGCCGGTTCTCCGTGTACAAAAATAGATTAGATGTTTATTTCAACGTTGTTTCACTGTGTTGAAATGATTATCTATTCTATTACAGTGTACTCAGAAAACAGCGGGGAGGTGCTGCCGAAATTTACTCAAAATGGATGAAAACACAAGCGAATGGGTGACTGCTCTATACATTCTTAATGGGATAGAAACCTTACCCCCGACAGCCGAAACATACACATACAACACAAATACACAACAAATGTACACACAAAGCACATACACACTAACAACCCTACACTTAAGGGAAATCATAAATTGAAACACATATACACAGAATACAACTCATATTTGGGTATTTTCAAATCTAACATTGTTAATCTATAATTTATTATTTTCAACGACAAACTTGCCTCTACAGTTTTTCTTCTTTGTCAGTAACCATCTCGTTCTTAGATTTCTTGATATAGTCACTATAACCTACAATTTATATGTTATACAATCTAACATGGCCCATGAGTATATCAAAGTTAAGGACTGGATGTACGTGGATTGGCAACAACGCATGCTATCTAAGTTTGTCGTAGGAGTTGCTGCTTTCATTGAATTTGCACGCGCACATAATAAGATCATGTTAGAGAAGATTCTCTGTCCGTACGATAGATGTGGGAATAAGTTCTGACAGAAGGTAGAAATCGTAGAGCTACACATTGTTAAACATGGTTTTCCTAGACTTTATACAATTTTCTATATCACGGGGAAGGACAAGAAGAAGACGGTAATGCGACAGAAGAAAAAAAAGAAGAAGACGGTAATGCGGTAGAATAAGAAGAAGATGATAACTTCTTTTCAGGAGAAGAAATGGAGGATATGGTAAAGTCTGCCCTAGGTGATAGTATTCCTACCGAAAATGACATTCCTTCCGGTCAAGGACCACGTGCAGATAAGCATGAAAAGTTCATGAATGATACTAGAAGACCAATTTATGAGAATGCAAAGTATTCCACCCTATCATGGTTCGTCCAACTTTTCCAGATTAAGTGCCTATATGGATGGAGCAACAAGTCATTCACGATGCTTCTAAAGTTCTTGAAAGATTCTATGCCCTCGGAAAATAACGTGCCTGACAGCTGGTACGAAGCCCAGAAGATGATTTCTGATTTAGGTCTGAATTATGAGAAGATTCATGCATGCACCAAAGATTGCGTGTTGTACCGAAAAGAGAATTCAGATTTGAATGAGTGTCCAACATGCGAAGAGATCAGGTATAAGCCGAAAGAATCTGATAAGAACTCCGATATACCTGTCAAGATAGCACGATACTTTTCCATAACACAGAGGCTTCAGAGGCTATTCAGGTGCAAAAAAACAGTCGAGGCAATGATTTGGCATCACCGTGTTGCTCCAAGCGAAGATGGAAAAATGATCCATCCAAGAGATTCAAAGGCATGGAAGGATTTCGATAAGAGGTATGAGATATTCAGTAGTAATCATCACAATGTTAGGCTCGGACTCGCTAGTGATGGTTTCTACCCATTCAACTATATGGCTGGATGCCACACTACATGGAGGACAGCGATGAGGATAAAAAAGAGAGAAGAGTTAGAGTGCTCCGACCATCTGCTTCAAAAGACGGGTTATCTTCGGCTGATCATGAAGTTACATAGGTTAGAAATGATATCGATGATGAAATCCAAGTAGATATTTCTAATGCGTCTACAAAACGAAAAAGGTTATCGGTAATGTTATATTATTACTTCATATTTCTACGATCTATACATATATTGCATGCATATATAATGATTATACTATTATCTAGGTTTGATGACAACGCCTGGAGCAGTGAGGGGCAGCAGGAGCACCAGCCACGGCAAAGGCAGAGCGGTTCTGACACCCGGGGAGCTACGTAGGGAGCTCCAGAGGGCTAGTCTTGCACCCCGATCGGTATCCCCTTCAAATGACTCCTTTCGTGTGGACTTTGCCACACCTACAGATATATTGCACGCATATTCATTTTGAATGTAATATTATATAAATACACGCATATTTATTTCAAAATTACTTATATAGTCAATGTTTAATTGTCTAGCTGTTGGTGGTGCGTTCACATCAGAGGCAGAGGGCACTACCGTACCTGCAGGTATGTTTATATATCCTATAGTACATGCATATTGATTTAGAATATTATATCATAAATATACATACATCCATTTTGCTCTTACAGAGGTAATCATTTTTTTATTGTCTAGTTGTAGGTGGTGCCTCCATATCTCAGGCAGAAGCCACCACCGCACCTACGGGTATGTTTATATATCCTATATTGCATGCATATTGATTTAGAATGTTATATTATAGATATACACATTCTTTTTGCAATTATATATATAATCTATTTTTAATTGTCTAATTATAGGTGGTGCATCCACATCTGGCGCAGAGGCCACTCCCGCCACTTCCGTACCCTCCACTCAGTCTGCAGGTTAGTATGAATAAATATAAAATATTTAGTCATTTTACATATCCTTTAAGAATAAACATGAACTTCATGTAATTTTATCGTTAATGTTTATTTTCTAGTTGGAGTGGATGCGTCCACGTCCGGGTCACCGGCTGTTCTTCACCGGAGGAACTATCATCCCGCTTGTGCTGCTGCCTGGGCCCAGGCTCGTGCTGCTGTCGCCGGAGGTATATATCGCAACTAATTTTCGTTAATCCTTAATTTATTAATACCGTTTTGTCTTAATATTGCTTGTCTTGATATTTCTTGTAGATGCAGGGCATCCCTATCCCGAGAGGGGAACTCGAGGGCCGAATCAGTCCCACAGGCTGAGGCCCGATAAAGTTAGGGGGAGGCACCATTCCCCCTCTTCTTTACCCCCGATTATCGCTATACTGGCGATTATGCTGAGCGGTTCGGCCGGTATATGGGGAATGAGAGTCACATCTAAAAGAAGTATCCACTTCACGTTGGGTGGGGCGATCAGCATCGGCGCTCATTTGCTCTCTTCTGGGATCAGGCTCGGGTATTCATATATATATATTCATTTGACTTTTCCAATAAATTTATTATTATTTAACACTTGTAATTTAAATACATTATTTTTTTGTATTTGTAGTTGAATTACGATTTTCAGCCTGTACCCGATCCTGATCACCCTTACAGAGTGCTCGATCTTCATGCTCTGTACCTGGACCTCATGACGAACATGCAATCTAAGGTCCGATACAATAGGAACGAGCTGAATATTGATGGCTATTTAGTATGGCCGGCGACCCCCGAGGTAGAGAAAGCGGCTCTCCTATATACTCCGGCCTTTGTCAGAGTCGACATAGATACATGGATTCTCTTGTGCCAATATTACGACTCTCAGCGCAAACATGTTTGTAATTTAAATGCAATTCATTGTTTAGTATATAATTTATTTTTTGTGTTGATTAATTAGAAAACCAAATCTGATTATATTGTGCAAAAATAAGCCGATCAAAATAAAGAGAATAGGAAGTCGGCGAAGAGGGGTCGCTCCAGTTATATAAGTGGCACGAGGAACATTACTCGTGCCATAGAGGCATCGGTAAATTAAAATAGATATATTTTGATATAATGCAATATTAAGAGTTATTTTATAATATATGTAAATTTTTGGCAAATTGCAGAAAGCTCAGACCCAGGCGCAGGATGGTATACCGAGCATGCTGACCGCGTATCTTGCCGTCCACGGCATCTAGACAGATCCCTCCGCGGGCGAGCTTCGATTCCCCGACACCGCTACTCAGGAGTATTGCGTAAGTATTAATATTTATTCTAATTCGAATGAAGTTTTTTTATAAGTTCAAATTTAAATGATATACTTATATTTTAATGGTTAATGTGGGTGTAGGAGCAGGTGGTGGAGCAGGCGAAGGTATCGGGGATCGATCTTAGTGGATAGACCGATCTGATGCTACTGACCCCGGTCCTGTACACCGCACACGGAAGACACCACGGAGGTTGGGAGAGAGCCTGAGGGCTGGGTCCTAGCAGGGCCCATATAAGATTGGTCTCCACTCCGGCGGTTACTTCCCCTGCCCCTTGTGAGCGACGTCAGGAGCATGATATTACCATCTTGAAGACCACCGTCGAGGAGTTGAAAGAGATGTCGGTACGTATATTACTTAATAGTAAAATATTATATCACATTATAGATAGTAACATATGCAATATTAGTAGGCTGAGCTTATTTGGTTGTAGATTTAGCTTTGATTAATAATACTTACATAAAACTATCTAATTAAAATAAACTACGGTTTTCCAAACTAGATACCCAAACTAGGCCTAAGTCCCTAGGTATTCTTAGATTGGGGTTTCGCAATAATCTTATAATGATACGAATTCGAATAAAATCTAATATACCGTTCTTACTCGTTTATTACACACAAAATTTAACAGATTCGGTAGGTTACTGCGGCTCCACATGCATCTCCTTCGGCTATGACTCCGCAAGTTACTATCTCGGCTGCGGTTGCACAGACCACTCCTACAGCTCCACAGCCCGCTCAGACTCCCGCACAGTCCGCTCCTTCATTAGTCGAGTTTTTGACGACTCATGGTTGCACCAAGGAGCAGATGCATCAAATTACGGCAATTATCAGAAGTGGAGGAGCTGGACCGAGCTAGGGTAGCTTTATTTATATTTTTGACAATGTATGTACTTATCTGATACATATTATATATATATTGGACGATATTGGTGGTTTTTTACTTGTTCACGATGATTTAGATTGATATCGTATTCTGTTTATTTATTTCTTTTATATATTATGCGTGAGATATCGATTATGAATATTTATATATTTAGTTATATGATGTATATATTATTGTGCACAGGACAGTGGAAAAACAGGAAGCCCCATTTTTCAAAAAAAACCCTGATATTTTGTCCCTACGGATTAATCTGTAGGGGCAGATGTTGCACCTATGGCTTAATCCGTAGGTGCAAGGTTTGCCCCTATACATTTCGCCGTAGGGACAAAATATCAGAATATGATATTTTGTCCATATGAACTCAGTAACAGAAGCAAAACTTGTCTTTACGAATTAATCCGTATGGGCATTTATGTGGACATACGGATAAATCCGTAGAGCCATTTATCACGCCCTATGGATAAATCCGTAGCAGCAAGTATTTTATTTTATAAGCCAATTAATTAAATAAAGATTATGTCTCTACGGAGTAATCCATAGGGATAAATGTCCATACGGAGTAAGGCGTAGGGGCAATTATTACTCCGTAGGGGCATGTTCAGGACGAAAACTTGCACCCGTGGTCTTAGGACCTACAGAGGAATTTTATGTTCCTACGGATTTATCCGTAGGGGCAGTGGTTTGTCCCTACGGATTTAGCCGTATGGACAACCCATTATTATAGCAGTGTTTGTGTATTTGCTCCAACATATCCATATTCAATCATATCGATATGTTCATAGTAATCAAAGTTTTAAGATTTTGAATAACACAAGCTTAAGAATAATATCCATGAAATTCTATTTGTTCCAAGGATCAACAAATGAATCGACATCTCCCCTAAACCAATTAGGGTCCTTTTCATGTGGGTACTCGAAATCATGAAGCACATGCAGCATTAACAAAGTCTAAGCATGGGCTCTCTCTCTAAGACATCATCATAATAAATTCTTTGACCTGAACCCATATATTTTGCTATCTTTTTCTTTTGTCTAATCTTTTTCATGAGATATAGCTTGATTTCAGTATTCAACCATGTGAACATTTATGTCACGAGTTTTCAAGATATTTTTGTTTTTTTATGTACAAGTTGATTAGATAGATGTGGATACATTTTGGCTAGAAGAATGGAACATGAATAGGAAGAATCTGTTTTGTTTTGCTTTCATGTTTTAGAGTTGACCGTTTTTTTAGACAGGTTTGTTATGTCCTGCTCTTTTCTTAAAACAATTGTTTTAGAGTCGACGGTGAAGAAATTTCTTATATGAATATAAAGCTTTTTCTTGTTTTTAATTTTTTTTCATTAATTCACCATAGTGACACTAAACAATGTTTTCATGATTGGTTCCTTATTTCAGCCAGTGTTAAATGTGATGATAAAACCAAAATAGTTAGTTGGGAGAATTATTTCCGGTTCCAGTTTCTTAATTTGATTTATTTTTAAATACAAGAAATTGCAACATTGTGGGGGAAAAAAAACCCAAAATATATTATAATTATTTTAAAACCAAACCTTTATTTTCATATATATATATATATGAGAATAATGGAGGAAAGAGGCCATAGGAGGGAATTCCCTCCTATGGCGTCGAAAAAATACCCCTTCCTTAGTTTTTTCCGACGATCGGCACCCACCATCTTCATCGTCATCATCTAAGATGTGGGTACACCAAATTTCATGTGATTCTACAACTTTTTCACCGTTGATTTAGCAATGTAAAAAGTTCTATTGTCGGTAAACCGTTAATTTTGAACCCACTAAATCAATGGTGAAAAAATTGTAGAATCACATGAAATTTGGTGTACCCACATCTTAGATAATGACGATGAAGATGCTGGGTGCCGATCGTCGGAAAAAATTAAGAAGAGGGTATTTTTTCGACGCCATAGAAGGGAATTCCCTCCTATGGCCTCTTTCCTCCATTATTCTCTCTCTCTCTCTCTCTCTATATATATATATATGAAAATAGGGGGTTGCCCCTACGGATGGAATTATCCGTTGGGGCAGATTTTACTTGGCCCTACGGATTACTCCGTAGGGCTAAAGGGTTGCCCCTACGGGCACTGACGTTCAAGAATTAAAAAATTAATTCTTAATTTGGTATTTGCCCCTACGGTGGCGCAAACAAAGGACCTACGGGTATATCCGTAGGGACAAGTAAATATCGATTTATTAAGACCCCAGACCGATCGCCTACGCTCACTTTCTCTCTCTCTCTCTCGATCTGGCGCGAGAAAAATCCCCAAATCGCCACGCCGTCGTCGCCATCGTCGTTCTCCTCGTCGCCACCACCGGTTTCGTCGCCACCGCAGTTCTCGTCGCCACCGCGGTTCAGGTCGTCGCCCCAGCCCCAGCAGCAGCCGTTCAGGTGAGTAAATCTCGAGGTAAATTAAAGAATTTTTGGATTATTTTGGGCTTAGGGTTCATGGCTGGGTCTGGGGTTGCGCGCGAGTTGGGGTTGGGCAGGGGTCGCGGTCGCGGTCGCGGTCGGGGTCGGGGTCAGGGTAGGGTTAGGGTTGGGGTTCGGCTGCTGCTGGGGTGGGGCTGGGGTTAGGGTTTGCCTTAGGGTTGGTGTTGGGGTTTAGCTGGTCGCGGTCGCGGTCGCGGTCGGGGTCGGGGTCAGGGTAGGGTTAGGGTTGGGGTTCGGCTGCTGCTGGGGTGGGGCTGGGGTTAGGGTTTGCCTTAGGGTTGGTGTTGGGGTTTAGCTGGCCACGCTGTGGTTAGGGTTGGGCTGGGGCTGGGGGCTGGGGCTGGGGCTGGGCCACGCGGGGTTTTGGGATCTTTGTAATTTGCTTGCTCTGTTTGGGGTTTCAGTTGATCCTCATTAAAAAATTGGTGATTGATCTCTTCAATCATATTATTATCTGTATTTAAAATTTTTGTGAAGCCTTCAGAGTTTGGAAAAATCTAGAATTACCGTTGAAATTCTGGCAACATTCAAAAACTGTGTATATGATGTGTGTGTGTGTATGCATGTATATACATTTGAAATTTATCTTTCTTCTATGATATAAAACGGTTAAACCGAAGAAAATTACTGGGTGATTTTTTGCTAAAATGTCTTGAGAGGGGGTTCAAGTGATGGGATAATTTCATTTGGTAATGTTTTACTTAATTTACATCTCTTATTTTTTCATGCAAAAATCTGAATAGGTTTCTTGCAATTTTGCCTATCGATCAATTATTATATTTATTTCTATTTTTTGTGGATGATTTGGCTTCAATTGAATGGAGGCGATGATGGCTTGCCCTCAAGCTTCCACTTTTATGAGCTTTATAGTTATGAGATTGGCGAGGCAAGCTGGTTTGTAGCCATCTTATTTCTTTTCCTAAATTCAAATCCAAATATAAACTGTCTGATTGAGAGAGAGAGAGTATGGGAGATTATGTATTATTCAATGTGTTTGGAAGCTGGCATGTTCTGAGCGTCATCTCTGCATGAAAGCTATGGTTTTGCAAAGGGTTTGCCCTAACTATTTTCTGTGGGGAAGCTGAAGGCCTGAAGCTTCATCAAACTCAGGATTGGATTCTGGTCGGGTATTGTAAATTCTTGTGAAAGTTCCGTTCAAGATTTGTTCAGAGCTTGCATAACATCCTTTTCATCTTTATGAGATCTTTATGCAGTCATTTTTTTGGGTTTATATATTTCTCGAGCCCGTTTGACTTTGGACTTAGGATAACCCCAAATCTCTTTCTTATTTTGATTCCTAAGCTGGCATATCTGAGGCTCGTATTCCAGTATCGTTGCTGGAAAAGCTAGGGTTGCGAACATTTTTGCAACGATAATTTCTGTATGACAGCTTAAGCACACATAAAACTTAAACAATCTTGAAGCACTGCAGTTTTTCACTAAACTACCTAAAAGTTTTTATATTGCTGCAAGCTTCCTTAAAGTGCTGCATCTAAGTGTACTTTAGTGGGAAAACCCTTGAAAGCCAAACTTCATGGGGTTTGCTGTTTGCCTTCTCTGTAGCTAGTTTGAGGTTTATTTAGTTTTGGATTTGTTTTGCAACACTCTCTGAGTTCCAAATCAACAAAAAGCTGAATGTTGAATCACAAGCAAGAAGCAGCCAAACTGGCCCTAAAGTAATCCTGAGTGATGATAATTTTCCAGGGAGTTTAAAATTTATAGAAATGGCGAGGCAACATTGGATTGTCTGCAAGTATTCAAGCAACCTGTTTGCAGCCATCATGCTATTTGTGATCCCAGTATAAAACTCAAACATGCCTCTTAGTTAGTTTACTTTAATTTGTTATTTATGTGTGTGTGTCAACATTGGATTGTCCCAAGTATAAAACCAAACCCACAAAACATCAAAACTGTCTCCGACAATCTTATGGTCATTAGACATAAGATTTATGCATATAGGTAACATCTGCCAATATGCCATATCCAGACCGCAATCTATTTTTGGTCGATGAATGCTATTGCAATGTAGGATGATCAGTTCTATCAATCTTGATCTCAATGGTTTAAAATCATGTTACACATACAACACGAATGCACAACAAACGCATAATTAGAGAGCGACTCAAGATATTCAGGTTAAAACCAATATATGATACTCGATGATAATATGAAACCTTCATATTCCCATCGATACCAATATACGCCTCGATATCTTTCCCTCTCGTTCCCAAAATTTTCTCTCGTTCCCGCGTCTCCAATTTCCTCTTCGTCGCCACCGCGCGCCCTCCTTTCTCAGCCCGCCACCGCCCTCGTTCTTCCTCGTCGAGTTCCTCGTCGCCGATATTTGTGCCTACATTGATGCCTCAAGCAACGAATCAAATGATGTGGATCACAAACTAATTAAATAAATTTTGAATACCAATCTGGACTGGGATTTGAATACCAATCCTAGTTTGCTATATTTTTTTATATATAGTAGATGGTGATACTTCTTTAAATAAAAACAACCCTACACTTAAGAGAAATCATAAATCGAAACACACATATATAGAATACAACTCATACATGGGTATCCTCAAATCTAACTTTCATTGAATTTGCACGCGCACTTAAAATAACAACTTTTATACTAAAAAATTATGTATGCCATTACTTAGTAGTTTATGGTTTTAAGACGCAAAAGACATTTGAGAAATACTTTTTCTACCCACTATTAATCCATATTCTCAATATAGTCATTGAATTTGCACGCGCACATAATAAGAAGGAGAAGACAGTAATGTGGCAGAAGGAGAAGACAGTAATGTGGCGGAAGAAGAAAAAAATGACATTTCTCGTTCTCTGTTTCAGCATCAATCTTCTGATATGAACTAATGATGGCTTTCACATAGGCTTTTCCCATTAGAGACTTCTTAGTGTCCAATGGAAAGCATACATCAGATTTGTGCAGGTCGAGTTCTTCTATGACTTTTAAGAGTCTCAACTGATTCTGTAAATTACACCCTAGTTGGGTGATACTTTTACCACTTCTCACTGCAGGTGCGCTCTCTAATATCCATTTTGAATGTAAGTATCGATATTCAAAATGGATATTAGAGAGCGCACCTGCAGTGAGAAGTGGTAAAAGTATCACCCAACTAGGGTGTAATTTACAGAATCAGTTGAGACTCTTAAAAGTCATAGAAGAACCCGACCTGCACAAATCTGATGTATGCTTTCCATTGGACACTAAGAAGTCTCTAATGGGAAAAGCCTATGTGAAAGCCATCATTAGTTCATATCAGAAGATTGATGCTGAAACAGAGAACGAGAAATGTCATTTTTTTCTTCTTCCGCCACATTACTGTCTTCTCCTTCTGCCACATTACTGTCTTCTCCTTCTTATGATGTTCGCGTGCAAATTCAATGACTATATTGAGAATATGGATTAATAGTGGGTAGGAAAAGTATTTCTCAAATGGCTTTTGCGTCTTAAAACCATAAACTACTAAGTAATGACATACATAATTTTTTTAGTATAAAGGTTGTTATTTTAAGTTTTCCCTTATAGAGATATGATCTAACTGCATCTATCAACTATAAGTGTGCAGAAAATTATGATAAGAAATCATAAGAAAGGGTCGTAGCCATGCATAACTTTGAATCTACATACCAAATCATGCAAAAGCATGCACTTATTGTCACCTTGCCTTAGAATATAAAATATCTTGGAAGACTATAAGCGAGCATTTAAATCTCGATAGCTTTTGACTTCAACATATATTTTTCTCAAGTACCATGAAATATACTTGCTCCGTATAAACCGTTTTCAGGAAGATGGATTAATAATGACAAATTATCCATTGTGGCTCACTAGGTTAGCATTTTCTCTTCTATTGACCATCTTTCTAATCAGCTTGGTAAATTTATTCGGAACCGGCTGCGAATCATTAAAAGACATGCATAAGAAAGAGAACTAAAATACAGATATATAGCATACCGATACATCGAAACTTCATAGTTACGATGGCAATCCAGAGATATTTATTTCTACACACGTGGTGCGCGTGCGAATGCGTCAGGCATCATGGACAAATATTTCAGAACATGGAAAGTATTATTCGTATAAAGTAATTAAAACTTTTAAACACCTTGGGTAGATATTTTCTTAGTTGATGCAATCATATCATGATGACTAAATTTAAGCTATTATACATATGCTTATGTATTTTTCTAATCTAATATATCACACACACAGAGAGAGAGAGAGAGGGGGAGAACACCAGGTAGATAGAGAAATTAGGTAGCAGGATCCTGAAGAAATGGAGTCCATAGCATTGCTCATCATCATCATCCGTGATCCCTTTGAAAAAATATTATCAAAGGGATCATGGATGATGATGATGAGCAATGCTATGGACTCTATTTCTTCAGGATCCTGCTACCTGATTTATTTACCTACCAGGTGTTCTCTCTCTCTCTCTCTCTGTGTGTGTGTGATATTTTAGGTTAGAAAAATACATAAGCATATGTATAATAGCTTAAATTTAGTCCTCATGATATGATTGCATCAACTAAGAAAATATCTACCCAAGGTGTTTAAAAGTTTAATTACTTTATACGAATAATACTTTCCATGTTCTGAAATATTTGTCCATGATACCTGACGCATTCGCACGCGCACCACGTGTGTAGAAATAAATATCTCTGGATTGCCATCGCAAATATGAAGTTTCGATGTATCGGTATGCTATATATCTGTATTTTAGTTCTCTTTCTTATGCACGTCTTTTAATGATTCGCAGCCGGTTCCGAATAAATTTACCAAGCTGATTAGAAAGATGGTCAATAGAAGAGAAAATGCTAACCTAGTGAGCCACAATGGATAATTTGTCATTATTAATCCATCTTCCTGAAAACGGTTTATACGGAGCAAGTATATTTCATGGTACTTGAGAAAAATATATGTTGAAGTCAAAAGCTATCGAGATTTAAATGCTCGCTTATAGTCTTCCAAGATATTTTATATTCTAAGGCAAGGTGACAATAAGTGCATGATTTGGTATGTAGATTCAAAGTTATGCATGGCTACGACCCTTTCTTATGATTTCTTATCATAATTTTCTGCACACTTATAGTTGATAGATGCAGTTAGATCATATCTCTATAAGGGAAAACTTAAAATAACAACCTTTATACTAAAAAAATTATGTATGTCATTACTTAGTAGTTTATGGTTTTAAGACGCAAAAGCCATTTGAGAAATACTTTTCCTACCCACTATTAATCCATATTCTCAATATAGTCATTGAATTTGCACGCGCACATCATAAGAAGGAGAAGACAGTAATGTGGTAGAAGGAGAAGACAGTAATGTGGCGGAAGAAGAAAAAAATGACATTTCTCGTTCTCTGTTTCAGCATCAATCTTCTGATATGAACTAATGATGGATTTCACATAGGCTTTTCCCTTTAGAGACTTCTTAGTGTCCAATGGAAAGCATACATCAGATTTGTGCAGGTCGGGTTCTTCTATGACTTTTAAGAGTCTCAACTGATTCTGTAAATTACACCCTAGTTGGGTGATACTTTTACCACTTCTCACTGCAGGTGCGCTCTCTAATATCCATTTTGAATGTAATATTATAGATATCCATGCATGTTTATATCAAAATTACTTATATTGTCAATGTTTGATTGTCTAGTTGTTGGTGATGCGTCCATATCAGGGACAGAGGTCACTCCCGTTCCTCCAGGTATGTTTATATATTATATAGGGCATGTATATTGATTTAGAATGCTATATCATAAATATACACACATTTCTTTTGCTCTTAGTCGTCCAACTCATTATCATGGGCTGCTTGATGAGATTAGATTTGCGCCTGATGATCTACAAGAGCTTGTTCACTCCCTGTCATATGTGTAAGCAGCGCTATATGCGAGTTTACCTTGTTAGTATGTATGTACTGAAATTAATTAATATTATTCAAATTTTGATACATGCAGATACCAGAGGAGTACATCTTCTATCTCTGTAGGTAAGGCTTTGAATTTGTTGATTTTGGTATTTCTTGTCAATTTTATAGACCAGTATGTGCTAAATATAATGTTCTGACAGTTGCTAGGGGGAAGGCAACATTCGAGGCTGCTGACCCCAGTCCTGGACGCCGCACACGGACGGCACCACGGAGGTTTGGAGATAGGCCGAGGACTGGGCTCTAGCAGGGCCCATATGAGGTTGGACTCCACCCCGGTGGTTACTTCCTCCGTCTCCAGTTAGCGACGTATCCAGCAGGAACAGGAGAGCTTGAAGGCCACCGTTCAGGAGTTGAATGGGATGCTGGTATGTATACTACTTAATAGTAAAATATAATGTCATATTATAGATATCAACATATCCAATATCAGTACATAGCCTGAGCTTATTTGGTTGTAGACTTATGTTTTATTAATCATACATACATATGTAATTGAAATAAACAACGCTTTTCCAAACTAGATATCCAAACAGGGTTTCGAAATAACTTAATAAGATACGAATTCGAATAATAAACAGTTCTTACACGCTTCTTACACAAGTTATATCCAGACGCGATAGGGTAGATCGGCCGAGCCTCCACACGCATCTCCTTCGGCTGCGGTTCCGCAGACAGCTCCTGTAGCTCCACCGCCCACTCAGACTCCCGCTCGCGACAAATTGCAGAGTTTATTGACCGAGGAGCAGGACCGAGCTGGACCGAGCTAGGGTAGATTTTTGGTTCTTTTTTTTTGAAACATGTATTTATTTATATCATACACATTGTACCACATTTTGAAACGATATTCATATTGGTTTGTATTTATATCATATTCAGTTTTTGTGTTTCTTTTGTATATTATATATATGCGTGAGATGTGATTATGAATACTGCAATATATGATTTGATTGATGTATACATTATTGTGCACAGGGCGGGAAAAAATCAAGCAGGACATTTTTTAAAAAAAATTTCAGACAATATGTACCTACGGATTAATCCGTAGGCCTACACGTTACCCCTACGGATATATCCGTAGGGGCTAAATATCAGCAGTAACTGATATTTCCCCCAGATGTCAGTGCCAGGTGTTTGGGAATCCCCCTACGGAGATATCCGTAGGGGCCACTGACATTCCCCTACGGCGTTATCCGTAGGGGCACATATCAGGAATCCTGAATTTGTGCCCCTACGGAAAAGTACCTACGAATATATCCGTAGGGGGTAGTACATACCCCTACGGCTATAGCCGTAGGTCCAAGTAATTTATTAAAATAAACCGTAAATAATTTAAAATGTTATACCCTACGGCTTAATCCGTAGGGGAAACTGGACCTACATACATATCCGTAGGGGCAAGAATTTAACCGTAGGGATAAGTTCAGGGCCTCGACTTGCACCTGCGGCCTTTGCACCTACGGGGTATTTTTTCGCCCCTACGTATATAACCGTAGGGGCAGTGGGTTGCACCTACGGATATATCCGTAGGGGCAACCCTTCTTTGTAGTAGTTCAGCCAGTGTTAAATGTGATGATAAAACCAAAATAGTTAGTTGGGAGAATTATTTCCGGTTCCAGTTTCTTAATTTGATTTATTTTTAAATACAAGGAATTGCAACATTGTGGGGAAAAAAAACCCAAAATATATTATAATTATTTTAAAACCAAACCTTTATTTTCATATATATATATATATATGAGAATAATGGAGGAAAGAGGCCATAGGAGGGAATTCCCTCCTATGGCGTCGAAAAAATACCCCTTCCTTAGTTTTTTCCGACGATCGGCACCCACCATCTTCATCGTCATCATCTAAGATGTGGGTACACCAAATTTCATGTGATTCTACAACTTTTTCACCGTTGATTTAGCAATGTAAAAAGTTCTATTGTCGGTAAACCGTTAATTTTGAACCCACTAAATCAACGGTGAAAAAATTGTAGAATCACATGAAATTTGGTGTACCCACATCTTAGATAATGACGATGAAGATGCTGGGTGCCGATCGTCGGAAAAAATTAAGAAGGTATTTTTTCGACGCCATAGAAGGGAATTCCCTCCTATGGCCTCTTTCCTCCATTATTCTCTCTCTCTCTCTCTCTCTATATATATATATATATGAAAATAAAGATTTGGTTTTAAAATAATTATAACCATATATATATGCCATATATATATATAGTTATGTATGCATCGCCAATTATACTTTCATAAAATGCGTGTCATGGTTTGATAAATAAAATTATATCATGATAAATGATGTTATAATTTGATAAACAATGTTATGGTTTGATAATTAGTGCTATGATTTAATATAATTTTATAGTTGAATAAATAATGTTGCTTAAGTTAGAAAGAATCGTATACCTTAAAAAAAGCAAAACTGGTATTTTTGTGAGAAAAATTCTCAATTAAAATTTATTAATTGTCCTAAGGAAATCCTCAAGGAACAAAAAAACTATTGTCTAAAGAAAAGTTAAAATTTTAGATTTCTTTCTAGTGCATTCTAGTGCAGAGGCAACACATCCTTGTCCAAATAATAACAACCATTAATATCAATTGTTCCTAAACTCTCTCATTGCATGTGGAAATGTGGAAAACTAATATTTCTCAAAATCTATTATTAGTTATATTCTTTTCCATATCTATCTGTAAATTTGATCGATCATTTCAAGAAAGAAAAAATTAATATCTAATCAAAACTACAGCAAATAGATAATTAGGGTATTTTTGACATACCACCCCTAAAAAATAAGCTATTTCCAAACATCACCCTTGAAAGATTTGATATTCCAAATATCACACCCAAAAGCTCTCGTCGGCCAAAAATCTCCATCCGTTGCCAATTGCTGTTAAATTTGTCTAACTTGGGTTAATGGGGTTAAATTAAACTAACTAGGATGGGGTTAATATAAAATTAACATAAAAGAGAAAAGAGAGTGTTTTCATCATCAATATCTTTAACTCATTCTTCCTTTATGTCAAATCCCACTTCTTCATCCATTTCACATTCACAAAAGAAAACCCAAAGATCCATTAAATTTAATTTGCAAATTTTGATTTAACTCTTATAACTTGTGTCACCAATAGATCTATAACTCTTTCTTCCTTCATGTCAAAACCCGCTTCTTTATCCATTTTTTAAATTTAGGATTTTCTTTTTCTCTTGTTTTAATTATAAAGACTTGGATGTTAATTTACTTTTCTTAATTTGCATATATAAACTTACTTGAGTTAATTTTCTTACTGTTTAATTCATATATATGAAATTTCAATGCTTCAATTTTTTCTCCAAAAATAACCATAATTTTGAAATTAAGGCAAAATCCAAACCCTAACCGCTAGAGGTAAAAAAGATGTCTTTTTAAGGTTATTTTCGTCTTTTACTAATCCCCATATAAACAGTTCAAAACCATTTTAAAGAAACATGCCAAAAAGATGCCGAGTAAAACTAACTATAGGGGCTTTTTTAGACAAGTTATAACTTTTTGGGGGTGATATTTGGAATATCTAATTTTTTAGGGTGATTTTTAGAATTACCTTATTTTTTTGGGATGGTAAAATAAAAATTCATAAATTTAATGCACGATCTTTTCATTAATAATTGGTACTCCTACTATATATGGGCAAATAAACTTTGCAACTCTTTTATCAATGTCCTAACGTAACTCCCCAAATTATTTCATGATTTCGGCGCGCAATCGCATATTGCTACGTATAAAGAGTGGCCCCAAACGAGTCATGGCATTAATGGCGGCTTTGTTTACTAATTAGGAGATAAACATAATTGAAGGAGATGCATTGATATATAAATAAAGTTTTCTTTTTATGAAAATTGGAGGTGACTTAAAGCAAAGCGTGACAAAATGTTGGTGCTTGTTTTGTTGGAAACCAATTAGCTAAATTTGGATGTGTTGTATTTATTTTGGGTGAAAATTGATATATACCCCATAAATTGCTCCACTCATTTTTTTTTAAAATGTGAATAATAATTAAACGAAACACATAAAATGCCAATCTTTGACAATGATGAAAGTGAAATATTTCTGGGACCAAATATAGAATCAGTGTTCTTTCCACTAAATATATATATCTCAATCTTGATAACATGAATGTAACCGAAAGTTAAAAGCCATTTATAAAAGGTCCATCTTCTCTTTATATTTTGATTGGAGCTTCTCTTCTCCATGCTTTCCTTAATTATAACGACTAACTGGTAATTTTGATTCTGTTGTTGAAAATATAGCTGAGTCATGAATGTGACCGGTTTTAATTAAGAGGAGATAAAGATTATAAGTTTGATTCTATTTTATTAGTTTAGAGAGATTATAAGTTTAATTAAGAGGAGATAAAGATTATAATGTTGAAAAAAAATATATATATATATATATATATCTTGGAGAATAGCTGGGCTTGGGGAGTGCATCTCATTCAAAAAACCAGAAACCTTACATCGAATTTATAGTTATATACTTCCCTCTCTTAGCATGAAGTTTTGATGTGATCCCCAACTTGAGAAAGATCGAATATCATAGTGAACTTTTGCATTTCTTTAATTTGCGCTCTGGTAGTTGGTACCGTTCATGTTCTGTAGGAATCGTGAATAGTAAATCCAGGTTCAAATATAATTTTATTTGAATTTTGGCTTCTCACTTACCAAAACTGTGAAGTTAATATACGGATTGATCGATGCAAAAGGAGTCCCAAAGAATCCGAAAATGCCACTTGGAGTTGAGGATTTGATCTGCTAAGGAATATCTGGCATGTCATCATCTCCATTCATTTCAACTTTGCCAAGAGTATAATCTCACATATTCTCTCCTTGCCATAAAGCAAAGATGTTATTTATACCATTAGCATCTTAATATTTGCCATATATGTCCCTGTGCTTAATTTGTGATCTAGCAAGCTTTAAATCCAATTCTAACCATTGCATTCAAATTAATTAGGGTTTTTACTAAAAAGCCTCTCCTTACTTTGCTAATTAATAAAAATTCCTCTCATATTTCGTATTTATTTAAAACACCCCATACATTTAAATTGCATTAAAAAGACCATCTAATTAGGTTTCAATCCAAAGTTAGTGTTCCGATATGACGATAGAGCTGGAACTTGAGTTTGAGTCATTCTCTCACTTTTTAGATATTTAGATAGGTCTTTCTCCTAACAAAAGAACCCAAATACTCGGTTAAATAAAGATTGAGATTCAACGTAACTAAAGAATCGCTCTCCGTTCAAATGAGTTTGCCCACTAACTAGAAATTTGCGATTGAAGGGACAACAACATTCGATAAGCTCGTTGCTGCACAAGGTTGCTAAAAACGAGCTGATTTTCATTACCGATTAGAGAGACATTTGATCGAAATTTGACCCTAAAACCAATTTAGAGAAGAGGTTAGGAATTTTGAGAGAAGTGTGGTTGATGTGTTTTAAAACCCTAACTCGATACTCAATGTCACCCCCTCCCCCGGACATCATAATGTAAGATGCTAACACAATCATCTTTTTGACATGTTAGAAGGTTTTTTTAATGCAATTTAAATGCAAATAGGGTCTGTATATGGGTTGTTTACCCTCTTTATGACCTCTAATGAATGGACGTTCAGAAACAGGTAGAGTTTAAATAAAACAAGTATTTGAGTTTTAAAATTTGACCAGAAACTCCTGAATTTAAGATTTCCCATAGGCGCAAGCACCTATGGTTAATTATACCATAGTGTCTAAAGAAATATTTAGACGGGATACCTTATTAGGTTGTTCAAATTACACCGCAAAAACTATATAAATATATTTTCATTGCATTTCATATATATTTATATACAATTTGAATGTGAATTACATTGATATTGCAAAATGCCCAAAAGTTGTAAGAAAACTCTGATTTAAGAGTTCATATTCATGCTTAGGGTATTTTAATGTCCAATTGACATCATCGATTAAACAGGAGGCCCATTTTGGGAGTTTCCCGACGTCGGCCGAGAGGGGGGGGGGGAACATTAGGAGGCCCTATTTTGAGGCATCCCGACAAATAGGGTATCTCATTTCTATATCTCACCTTCTCCTTTTTCTTTTGTTCTTTCCTCTTCTTCTTCCATTGAGAATTTCAAGAGAAATTCTATATTTCTTCTGCTAAAGCGGTCGATCCCTTTTTCTGTGGAGGTAGAGGGGTATTTATACCCCTCAGTGAATGGGAGTAGTGTATAACTATCCCTGATTTTGGAGAGATTCGAATCTTATTCCAAATCCCTTAAAAATAAGACCAGTCTATTTTCACAGGGGTCCTGATACGGCTTTGTGTGTCAGGTTACCCTATTTGAGAGCCTCCCGACGGCGTTTTATTGCGCAGTCGGGACCCTCCACTTAGAAACCTCCCGATGTCGAGAAGGAGGGTCCGACGTTGGAAGGCTCTAAAAAACAATTCATATTTGAATTGTTTTAAATTGGGGACAACCCTAAATATTAGGGTCCCACTTGAGCAAGTTTACAGCTAAGTTGTTCGTCACTTGTTATGCCTTATTTCTTCGGTCTATAATGATCATTTCTTTGATCATTTGATTCATATCTGGCTAAATATTTGCATAAGCATTTAGATTTTTTTAGGAGTAAATTTTTAACTCCAACAGGGGACTTTTAAATAAATACGAAATATGATAAAGATTTTTAGTTATTATCGAAGTAGGAGGGGTTTTACTATATAAAAAAATCCAATTTGACTCAATTCCCTAACATCTCATAGCATAAAGAACTTTAGAATCTTAAGAGAGGTCCCCAGGATATTGAGCAGGCATGTGTTACCTAATACCTTCCATGATCTTTGCAGGTCTTGCCGAGTTTAATCTATAATTAGTATATATAGACCTCTCGTTCCATGATATTTGTGCATCAGCTGCTTGTTGGTTGATTTGCAAAGAAAAAACAATAGAATCTTCAATATTAACAGTAGAAGTATTGATGGGATTGGTAGCTGGATTGGCAGTATAACTCTATTCAGAACAGTAACAGTCCGGAGGGAGTGCGGAAGAGAGATCTAGGATACACATTTATAGGAATCGATAAAAAAAACTATAAATATATCAAAGTTCTGGTAGAAGTCTCATCCGATCTTAATCTTTACACATGAAAATTAACATTTTGCTCAGTCATAGGACCTAAACCCACTGTTGCCGGTCCTAAGTCTGGATGAGAAAGGGTGAGCGTTGTGGTAGGCTTGTGACAGCCAACGTAAAACTTTGTCACATTGTATGATGTGAACCATAATAACAATATCGTTGGGGCGTCCCCTACTCAACGACGCGCTACATCGGATCCCAGATGTAGTGATAAGTATATAAGAGCTTTTAGGTCGTCGTCCTGAAGCAGCACGCTATATCAGACCTCGCGTGTAGTGACAAATAAGCAGGGGGTTTCATAAGATCCGTTCAATGTCTTGAAACATAGATTCCCTTACGGGTAGACTAATAGAATCAGTGAAGGTGATGATTAGAAGGAGAGTTGGTATTATGTGTTTACAAGAAACTAAGTGGGTAGGTGTAAAGAGTAGAGTCATAGAACCCTGCGGTTATAAGTTTTGGTATACAGGTAGAGATAAAAATCGTAATGGGATAGTCGTAATCATAAATTGACGGTTGCTTGAGGATGTAGTTGAGATTAGAAGAAAAGGTGATAGGATTTTACTGGTTAAGCTTATTCTTGGTAGGGAGATCGTTAATGTTATTAGTATTTATGCACTACAAATATGTCTTGATGACGCTCGTAAGTGTCTATTCTGAGAGGATTAGACGAAATGGTGCAAAAGATATTTAGTGGAGAGAAGTTGTTTATTGGTAGTGATATCAAAGAACATGTAGATACTAGTCGTAGTAGGTTTGATGCTATCCATGAAGCTTTTGGTTTTGGACAAAAGAATGAAGCAAGTAGCTCGATTCTGGATTTTGCCTTATCTTATAACTTGATCGTAGTAAACACATGGTTTAGAAAAAGAGAGTCACACCTTATCACCTTTAGGAGCGGATCGAGTGCAAGTCAAAAAGACTTTTTTTCTGATTAGAAGGATAGATAGATGTTGTTGTATCGACTGTAAGGTGGTGCTAAGTGAGAGTGTAACTACTCATTATAAACTTTTAATTCTAAATTTTCGATTTAGAAGAGCATATAAGAAGATTAGACGTAAGAAGCCTAGAATTAAGTGGTGGCAACTGAAAGAAGGTAATCAAAATGTTTTTATAGATCGTGTAGTTCGAGAAGCAGATTGGCAGTCTGAAAATGATTCAGACAGAATATAGAACAAGATAACCAGTTGTATCAAGACGGTGGCTAGAAATCTACTTAGTGAGTCGAGAGATGGTACTCCACCATCTAAGAACACATCATGGTGGAACGAAAAGGTAAAATCTGTTGTTAAAATCAAGATGGATTCTTTTAAAAATTTGAAGAAAAATAGAGATGCAGAGAAATTTGAGAAGTATAAAATGGTTAAAAAGAGCGTTAAGAAACTTGTTCGGGAAACTAAAACTAAGGCCTATAAGGAAGTGTATGAGAAATTGGACACTAAGAAGGCTGGAAATGATATATACAAGATCGATTGGATGCAGGAAAGGAAAACTAAAGACTTATATGCAGCGAAACGTGTCAAAGATGAAAATCAGAAGGTTTTAGTTCAAGATGAGGATATCAAGGAAAGGTGGAGAGATTATTTTACCAAATTGATCAATGGGAGTTTTACTAAGAATTTGGATGGGCTTGTCATTCAATCTCAAGATATAAACCGTAATTTCATGCGTAAAATAAGAATATCTGAGATTAAAAAGGCTTTGAAGAGAATGAGATCAAGAAAAGCAGTTGGTCCGGACGGGATTCCTATCGAGATTTGGAAATGCTTAGGAGAGATAAACGTTAAATGGCTGACAGATCTATTTAATAAGATTCGGCAGACTAAAAAGATACCAAATGAGTAGAGGAAAAATACCCTTGTACCCATCTACAGGAACAAGAGTAACATTCAAAATTATTCAAAGTACCGTGGAATAAAACTTATGTTCACACTATAAAACTTTCGGAGAGGGTGATTGAACACAGGCTAAGGAACGATATTAAGATAACAGAGAACCGGTTTGGGTTCATGCCAGGATGATCAACAACCAAAACTATTCATTTGCTTTGTCAACTTATCGAGTGTTTTCGAGAGAAGAGAAGAAATTGCAATATGATATTTATTGATTTAGAGAAAGCGTACGACAAGATACCTAGAGAGGTATTATGATGGACAATGATGAAGAAGAGAGGCTCCGTCAAGTACATTGACATAATCAAGGACATGTATGATGGAATAGTGGCAAATGCCAGAACTTACGGCGGCCTAACGAATAATTTTCTGATTACAATTGGTTTACATCAAGGATCTGTTGGATATAGTGCTTTCAATGCAATTATTGTGATCGCAAGTAGACGATTATGATAATTAAGGGAGAACATATACAGGTATAACAGTCTTACTCGAGATGATAATATACTATCTGGTTTGTCTTCATCATTGATGAAGCCCGTAGGATTGTTGCTTGACAACCAGTATTATGATAGCGATCATATATGTGAGAGCTGGGTTTTTCTTAAGCACATCCTTAAATGTCCCTAGTTGTGGTAGTATCGAGACTGGGTATCGATATTTCAGAGTAGACTAGTGTATACGTTCTAGACCCCGACGAGGGACGGTGGCCGGTCTCACAAGCCATTAATGTTGTGTCACCTAAGATAGTATACGGGTGCTCACTAGAGGTGAGTACACTGGACGGACTCTCCGAGAAATTCTAGATGGTATTATATGTAATAACCTTAAACTTTCTGTAACACCCGAGCCCAAATAATACTATTTCTACTGCTAGTTGAGTATTATACATTACTCATTTCAATTATCCTGATTGTTTGGTGTTTATTGCTAAATTTTAACCGGTTAAGTCATTTTGGCGCATAACAAAATTTAACACCTAAAATGAAATTAAAAATATCCATGTTGGCCTACTCGTCTCCACTAGTCGCGTGGTAGCGTCCGCGTGTCGAGATTTCTTCCCGTTCGGCTAAACGGGCAAGTTTGGACGGCTACGCGCGCGTGCAAGTGTCCGACTTGGGGGCATGCATTTTAATCATTAAACCTCCCTTTTCAAAATTTGGAACTCGCTTAAAATCCTATAATTTGAATTTGGAACATTTGGGCGCAACCCAGGCTCGATTTGGAAATGTTTCATTTCGCGCCAAAATCCCCATTTAATTTAATAATCTAAAACTATATATATATATAGATTTCTGTTACATATACCAACGATTTAAATCTTTAAATCTTTATTAAATTTTCCTTTTCACACACTTCCAGCCAATCGCGAGGCTCCATCCCGCGTGGGCCCTGCCTCACCATCTCTCTCTCTCTCCGTCTCTCTCTATCTCTCTCTAATCTCCTTCTCTCTCTCTCTCATCCTATAATCTCTCTCTCTCTCCTCTAATAACACCTCTCTCTCTCTATCCCTTTATTTTTCCCCACGTCGTTCAGAAACCCACCACGAGGAAACCCCACGGAACCCTAGCCCTAGCATCGTCGTGCCGTCGCCGCCGCAGTCCCCGCGCCGTCAACACCACCACCATCGCCCTTGCCTCCGCAGCCTCGGCCGCACCCCCTCCTTCCTCCGTTCTCCCTCCTCCAGAACCTGCAAACCCACCCCGACGCCATCACCAGCATCCAGTGGCCGCCGTCGCCGCCGCATCCCATCGCCGACGACGCCCGAGACTTCCTCTCTTCACCCTCGTTCCGACCTCGTCATCTTCTTCCTTCTCCCCTCGCCGGACCACCACCAACCCGAGCCCAACCCCCATCACCTAACCCTCTAGTTCGCCGGAAAAAGGGACACCGTCGACCCCCTCGTCGTCGCCAGCACACCGACGACCACCTCCTCTCCTCCCTGCAGCCCGGGCCAGGCTAGAACCTTCCCCCTACTCGCTGCACCCCGATCCAGCCACCTCAAACCCTTGCCGCGCCACTGTTCCTCGCCGCCGGCGCCCCATCGCCGTCGAGCCCGTCGTGGTTGCCCCCTGGTGTTTCCCTGTAAGCATCTCTATCTTTCCATTAATGTTAAACCCCCTCTCGCTGGTCCTTGTTTACGTATATCGTGTTTGCTAACTTCGCCGCCCTTTTGACTTTCGCCGGATTCCGGCCGTGCCGTCGTTTGGACCCGACTTTCCAGCGAAGTACTCTGGTCCGTGTGGTCCCGCTGTTCGCTGTTAGGACTCGATCCGTGGCCCGTGCACCCGTCTCGTGTTTTCCGCCGACTTTGCATCCGTGCTTTCCGGTTTGCGAAACCGTCGAGGTAAGTATCCGAATACTTGCTCTAACATGCTAATACAAGATCATGTCTTGCTATACATTCAATTATCATATTATTAACACAACCACACAGTTGTTAGTAATATCGATATTATATTATAACTTAGAACTGACGGTTGCAACTATCCTTAACATTGAATCAGTATAGTAGTTCTTGTAATTAATCGGTCTGCTATCAATCCATGCTTTAACTAATTAAACCAATTAGAACGTCCTTGCTTAATTTGATAGATCATCCATGTGACTATTATCTATGCTTTAGTTTTAATAGCTTCATTGCTTTATGTTATCAATATTGTTTCACCCTGTGATTATTGCACCCCAAGGGTGCTCGAACCTGTTAATATAATATAACTGCACCATATTCATGTGCCATTGTGATTAAATGAACCGTTATTGTTATTTACTTTATTCTTGCTGCTGTTACTTATTCGATTGTATACCTGTTGAGAGCACATACTCGATCACATCACGTATTGACCCGACCTTGCTACACTTGACATATATTTACATATGATACACCTGACATGGTACCGTTTACTATTGACTTGACCTGATGTACCATGACCTGACCTGTTACCTGATCTCGTACCTAATGCCAACAAACCTGACTTGGGGTCCTCATGGACCATTCCTGTTGTCTACCCAGACAAACCTGTTGTTACCTGATCCTGTGTTGGCATTAGTCCTTGACTACTGAATACCTGACCTGACATACATAACTTGGGGGTATGGGGAAATCAAGGATGAACCTGACTTGTAACTCGACAGTTCACTACCTATTCACCTGTTCGAGTGTACACATTCCTGTTTTGTGCCTAGCGGCATGTCTCGGTTTCGGCCGAGAATATTGTGGCCGTGATCCCGGGTATGTACGGGGTACTACCGAGTGTACACTTTCCTATTTGTGCCTAGCGGCATGTCTCGGCTACAGCCGAGAATATTGTGGCCGTGATCCCGGGTATGTACGGGATACTATTGAGTTACATCGACGATTCATCAATTGATTTCAAAGACTATAGAGTAGAAACCTGATAGGACAGTTTAGTTACCACTGCACATTACCCTGCACCGTTATTTCTTAGTACTGCTTTATTCATGTTCATACCTGCATTGCTTATTACCATGTTTATATTATATTATTGGTTGACATGACGCGCTGACGTCTGGGTTTTGCATGGCCCAGATTCCTTACCACTGTCGACGACCGAGCAGGAGTACTTCAGCCAGCAGGCTGAACTGTGAGTTCCTTAGTGATTAGTTTATTATTTCATTTCATTTCCAGATGTGAGCCCGCATTATGGGACGTACTGTTTATTTATTGTATTGGATCATTTGCTTCCGCACTTATTGTTTATTGACTCTTGTTATTATGGATTTGGACATGTGCTAGATTAGTTTATTTATATTGTTCTTGATATCTCTACAACCGTAATGTGACTGTGGATGGATACTTCCTACCCACAGGTAGCATGGTTGGCTATGTCACGTGCCCAATCTTGCGTACTCTGGGAAGCGAGGCGTGACACTTTCTGTGCAATTTTTTCAAAAAAAAATACAAAAAGGGGTACTTAAGTCTGAGCACAAGTTATAAATTTGATTTGCTTTTGAACAACAAGAAGGAGATTATAGCTCATTGGTAAGACCTTACACTGCTGAACTAAAGCACCAGAGTTCAAATCCCATCAGCCACACATTCTTTTTATTTAAAATTCTTTCAAGCTCTTAGAAGCCCAAAAGTCTACACATGCACAATACGTAAAACCAAGAGTCACAGCCTAATCAAATATGTGCACGAGGGTATACCAAACGTCAGGAACACATGGGGAAAATCCGAGCCCTCCTCATTGGAATCGGGCCGGCGAGATCACGACTTGGTCCGGTGCCGCCGGTCTGGTGAAGGCCAAATGCAATTTTTTTAATTTTCCCTAGACCCTTGGACTCCCCCCGTTAACCCCTGACTGTTTGTTTTCCTGTATTTTCCTGAGAATTAAAACTTTGCATTACTCCATATTTTAATGCATTTTAATTCTCAAAATTTATCACAACCTAACCCTAATTTTCCCTATAAATACCCACTCTATTTTTACACCCTTTCACGCTGAAATTTCGTACAAAAACTCTCAAGAAAATTCCAAGATCCTTTTGTGTGCAAGTAGAGTTAGCAAAGGGCAAAACTCCGACGAACTTCCTGCGACAACTCAAGGAGTTTTCGACGACGAAACGACGCACCGGCAATTCCTACCTCTTCCTCTCTCTCTCCTCTAGCCAATCATCCAGTAAGTTCCTACTTCTCCTTCTTTTCTCTATTCTAAAAACATTCAAAACTAAAACCCGACGGAAGTGGAGTTAATCCGACTTCCGATTCGGTTTTTCTTTTAAAAGTTCTATTTTTCTTAAACACAATAATACCAAACTCTTATGACATGACCATTAAACATTAACGAAGACAATAAAACAAGTTTGACATCAAAATAATAAGCGTAGCAAGTTTTATACCACTTTTACATTAAGATACCTTCATGTTTCATTTCGACATGCTTGAACTTTTAAAACCGTATTACCTTAAAAAACTCATGAGGTAATGACCTACCTCCTCACAACACACATATCTAATATAACACTATGGAATTTGGGAATATAGATTTGGGAAAATACGACTTTACATATAACTAACTTCAACTTATAAAATCTTTTTCTACAAGAAGTGTAATTAACAAATCTTTGCAATTGCACCTCTACAACCCATTTTGGAGAACCTGTTCGGTATGGTGGGGATTATCGCACATTCTCGGGCCTAGTAGAGTGAGATACAGACCTCCGCAAGGAGCATACGATCTCGAAAGATTTTTAAAACATTTTTCTTTGGAAAATGTAATTTCTATTATAAATAAAACTTATATTTTTAATAAATAAATATATATGTAATTAATATCAAAATATCTATTTTTAATATTTATAATATTCCACATTTTCAAAATTCAAGAAAAATATTCCATTTACAAGAAAATACCATACAATTCCAATATTTCAAATAAATATCTTATACTTTAAAAACTAGGTCATATTCATTAGAAATTTCACATTGAATAAAAGAAACATCTATGAAGACTCTAAACATGATAATTAAATACTTGAGATATATTTTAAAATTATACGAAAATTATTTTACGTAAAACCCCTTCAGGTTATACTAAATTACAATAAGGACCTTAGTAAATATAGGTTTAAGCGTGACCAGTCTCTTGAGCCTCAGGGAGCCGGAGATATGGGTGCTTGCCTATTTAAGGTAGACAACTTAACAAATGGCGTTATCAATACAGTAATTGTCTTGGAAAAAGACACAAATCCTGCCGTCCATGTGCAGTAGTTACTGATAACATCAAAACCCTAATTCAGGACTTCAATTTCTTTTCTAATTATCTGACTCGGACTGAGTCTCAAACTAATTAATCTAACTTAAATATGATTCAAGTACAAACTACAATACAACATGATTCAATATGAATCAATCTATTCAATATTACAACTTGACTGAACCGAACTATGGATATACTTCATTTACATGTTCATCCATTATATCCGTTCCATTACTGATATCATGGTTTCGGAAAGTCATCCATCTATACAATTTATAATACAAGAAAAGACAATACAATCCATACAATCATTACATAAACACTACGGGATTATAAAGGGGTAGACTGGTACAGAACATGTTAAAGGTGGCACGAGGTGGTCACTTAAGACGTAATTATATCCATGTCGTTGTTCCATGGTATTATCGACGGAGCCTTGTACTACGGGTTACCAAAGTCTCCGGTGTAAGTGTGACTCCTCTCGTATACACTGGCATTTTCTGTACCAAGCTACAAACAACTGCGCTAACATTATAATAAAACATTATAAAACTATACTCTCTCTCTCTCCCCGTCTATTCTATTTCTCCCTCATCTTTGGGACTTACCGAGCGATTGTTCGCTGACGACATTCCTATTTCTCTTCTTCTTTAGAATGTTATCAGGAGGACCCGACGCTGAGGAGTACGAGACCAGTCATCAAGAGCATTTAGAGCAGGCCCCTGAGCAGTACACCGAAGACCCGGAGCGGTAGGCACTTCTACTTATTCCATTTTCATTTCTGTTATGCCATTGTTTAGGCATTACTTTCAGTACATGTATTTTCATTTCAGTTGTATTGTAAAAAGAATGTTAATAAATAAAGTTTCTGTTCATTTACATCTTATCTCTTGTGTACAATTTATTTTATATTACTCGGATACGCTTAGCGTGTTTACTTCTGAGTAAATGCGTAGCAGCATCGTCGCGTCCTCTGCCCATACATTTGGAAGCGGGGCGGGACATTATATCTATCGTCATATGGAGGTTCTCGGGTGGGATGAGTACAGATTAGTCCTTTGATCTAAAATCATCATTTGTCTCGTGTGAGTTCTCACTGTACTTTGATTACCTTCCTACAACGGCTCAAATGAGTCGTGCAAACAGGTTTTAGTTGGATACAGTCCCGAGCCACATAGAGGCAGTGGTTGATTGTCAGGGATTCGTCTCTCTTGGTATTAGGAGTCGGTCGCGCTGCGTTCAGTCGGCTATCAATGGAAATCCGTGGCCATGGTGGATGAGATTTACTAATAGTTAATTAGTAGTATCTCAGTTGGTGATGAGCTTGACTCAGAAACGACTTATCGGGTTAGTAGGGGTCTGATGATATCCACCCTCTAGACCCGATATGCGATACTCTTTGACGAAAAGACCGGATTGTATGGAGATTGTCATATTCAGGTTCAGTAGGGTAAGGACGCACTTGAATGTCGACCCCCTTTTGACAAGTACCTGGGTAGCCGTTATATACAGTTAGTGTCGCTGACGTACTTGTGGTTAAACCCACTGCAAGCGTATTTTCGAGTGTTTAGAGTCCCACACAGAGGGTTTTCCCGGTTCAGGTAACAGATGTAGGAGCCATACGTTGGTATGTGCATGGGTCCGATTAAATACGTGTACGCAATACACGGACATTAATCGGACAGTTGATAATACTAACCAGCTTAGGATTAAGCCGGACTATTAAATCAGGTTTTGATTTAATAATTTGTGTATGTATTTTGATAAATATATTTTAGTATTATTGTTCGCTATTTATTTTCTCTCTTTGGTGCTATCCGTATTTTTATACGGATACGCGTATGTGTAGCGATGCATATACCGGGTAAAGTAATCCGTATTTATACAGGAATGCTTCTAGAAGAAGAACACCTCATATTTGATTTTCTTTTTAGAAAATTAAATAGAAATGAGGCGGAAAGTGGAGAGTTATGAAGCAGGTGCATGTATTTAGTAAGATATGGCTTGATTCTTTTAAAATGATATATTCATTTGGGTGCATTATTGATGCATGGTTGAAAAGGAGCAAGCCATGCTCACTCTCAAGACTTGATATTTTCTTCATTCCTCGTTTTGAGCTTCATGGTTCATGGTTGTTCTTCTCCTTCTCCTTCTCCTTCTTCTTCTTACTCTCATTTTGAGCATGGATTTTAGAGAGAAAAATTTAGTGAAATATACCTACATCACTGACCATCCAAACCTAGCAAGTTTGGATCGTCGGCTAGAGCCTCCTCCGGACACTCTCGGGTGGATCGTTTTCGGAAACGGTGGTCAATTCTCAAGCACGATCCTGATGGCTACGAGTTTGGAGGGGTCTTCCACAATTAGGTGGATGCACGACAAAGGTTGTATTTTCTCAATCATTGCACTTTTAGCTAGCTAGTTTAGCTCTATGGATCGAATTCTAGGTTTTACGGGCTTTCGGTGTTCGCTAAAATTTTTGTTTTTCGCATCCGCCTCGGCCGTGGTTTCCGCGGCGCGGGCACCGAAACCCAACATGGTATCAGAGCCACTCCATAAAGCTTAACTAGCTAGTTTGCGCTATTTTAGAATTTCGATCGACGGATTTTTCCGAATCGCATTTCTATTTTTGCATGCCCACAGTTCAAATTTTAAAGTTGTTCAAAAAATCATTCTGGTTATCTTAAAAATACATGCAGGCATTTATAGAAACCAAGAAGATTTTTGGGCACATGAGCCCAAAACTCGACCGCGGAACCACCGCCTATGGTGCCATTTGGCTGCGGTTCCGTGGTCACGTATTGGTTGTTGTGCCTAAAAAATTTTTTGGTGCTCTGTAATATGGAAACATGATTTTTGGCATGTTTGGTTTTGTCCCAGATTTTTTTGAGTACTGGTTTGTATTTGGGGCTAATGTGGAAACTTTTAGTCAATCGAAATTTTGAACTCGTGTTTTTCAGTGCATATATTATTTTCTGCGACCGTGAATATTATAGAGTTTTACGAATATGATATTCATGTTGATGTTCTGTGTTGCACTGATATTATGGATGGATTGTTGTGATGGATAGCCTTCTGTGCAATGTTAAATGTACAGTTCAGATTCATTTATATATTGATTATTAAGGGGCGAGCGTCCGACATGTGGACTGCCATTTCTTCCAGTTTGTATATTCTTTTATTGGGGAATGACCGGGTTGAGGTAGGCGTCACCGTTATATATATTTTTTCTTTTCTGTACTAGGATTACCCCGCAGAGGAGTGCTCGAATAGCCGGTCCGCATCTCATGGCATTGAGACCGAGGGGGCCTTACTCTAGAATTGGCGGGCTATTCACCGCACTCGTAGAATGTATAGGTTGACCCACGGAGGGATGCTCAATTTACCGGATTCCGTGAAATGTTGGGTGACCCATTCAATTTATTAATTGGGATTGCCTCACTTCGGGAATTGACGGGTAACTTGCCGCACTCGTAGGGGTCTAAGATCTTCATTGCATTGGCTATTCACACGACCGGGGAACGCCGCGTCTCATTTACGGCTGAAGTGAAACACGGGTCTCCTAAATTATCTGTTATTCTATATTGTTGTTCGCATGCTTGTGATGATTTTTATTTGCCTATGATGACTATTATCTGCCTGCGATATATATATATATATATATATATTTTGCATCCACGCTAGTCCTGCTTCTGCTCTGCTGTTAGTTAAGTAATCTAACGGTGTATGACGGGGCCTCGGAGCGAATGCGGATGGCATATAAAAAGCATGTTATTTTGGTTGTTTCTTTTGTGGCTTGGAAACTTAAAATAATCGGAACACGTTATTTGAATAATGCAAGAAAAATAAACCTAAATGATGTTGTCGGAACCAATTTTAAAACTAGGTTTTCATCAAAACTCATGGTCGTATTCATTTGCTTTTTGGTTAGAAATATCTCGCACCTCATTCTATGAGGGAAGATCCTTGATTCCTTCACTGGGAGTTCGCTCTTAAGCAAAAGTTATGTTACTAGTTTTAAAATGCGGAGCTTAAACCACTCCAATCCAAAGCCACTCGAGTTCTTTCAACGATATCAAGTTCATTACGTTAAAGGTTTTTCATCAAAAAACGGTTGTTGCCCTCCGTCATTTTAAATAGATAGCATCTAGTATTTATACTATGTTTGTTGGAAAGCGTCAAGGCATATTGTACGGTAGCTGAGTGCTACTTATCTATTGCGTGGATATGCGATTGATCGGGACAGTCATGTTGCTTTGTTGGCAAGTGTCAAGGGCTAGTGCGGGTGGGTTCAATGCAATCAAGATAATGACGGGTTGACCTTAACTAGGACCCTTGATTTGTTGACAAGCGTCAAGATCCTTGGGTCCTAGGGGCAAAAACCATATCAGGAGTTTCAAACATACGCAAAATGCGCATACCTTCTGAAGTGTGATGACTTGAGTGGATTTCGTCAAGTTATCACATGATGATAGTTGGGTCCCGATTCCTACTGATGAGTATGTATTACTCCTCGGGAGATTTTTCACTTCACAATTCGCTAACCTATTATGTGTCTAGAAAGTGTTAACGAGGTTACGCCTCTACGGAAATGAGGTTATTAATTGAGTCCGTGCGAATTTCCATTGATAGGGGGCCTCCCTTGGAGTACCAACACTGGCCTAACTGAACGGTTTAGCGAACTTATAAAGTGTAAATGATCCCGACTAGTTCTCATTTTAGGGTTTGAAGGAGAATTCGAGGAAACAGTGGAAGACATCCTAATCAGATAAAATGATAACCAATCTAATCTTGATAGAGTGCACGCTGAGTGTTTATTTTCTCTCTCTCTCTCTCTCTAGTACAACGACCCATCACTCACCTTAAAAACTCATGAACCAAGTTAACCGAACCTTCTTACACTCTTGGGCTTCGGATTGTCATGATTCATAACAAAGTCACATATATCCCTGCCACTCCTACTTTACCCTTTGCATTTCTTCCGAACACATCTTATCCCTACGATGATCCATTTTGCTTGGAACAACCATCATATAGTTACATACAAACTCGAAGAAGTTACTTTAGTCGAGAATGGCCACAGGTTCTGAAGAAATTGAATAAAATTATTCGGTTGTCTCTTACCTTTACCTTCTCTCAGGTTGCGAAGGCTCCTTATATTAAGAGAGTATACTTGTTATGCTTATTGAATAGTCTTCTTCCAAACCTCAAGCCAGCACCGAAAGGTAGGGAAGGAAGGAAGCCGGTTAGCGCAGGGACATTATGCAGAAGTTAAGAAGTAGAGACATATAAAGGGACTGAAGTGAGGGCAAAGAAAATTGCGACTACTGTCATGAATTTGGATAATGGAAAAGGCATTACTAGGAATACATGACCATCCCCTATGAAACATTTTTATATTTCAGTTTTTCTGTGTACATGTAATAGAAAACTGTTTTCCTTATTAATTCTGACTCTAAGGTATATATTTACCAGATTTGGATATCACATCTGTACGATGTTACAGATGATGAGTTGGAGTAGAATACTGGGAAATGGGCGATTTAATCCTAAATATCGAAATTCGTTGTAATTGGTGATATTCGATTAAATCGCCTGGCTTTTGCCTGACGGCAAATATTTGGTTTCGAATAACCTATGTTATGCACCAAATTTTAAAATGAAATATCTATATCTTTATTTTTATAAAGTGAGATATATATTTTGAAAATTATGTTTTAAACATTTACCTTTATCAGTTGAGGATAAGGTAAGGTGCATTGAATAACGGTGTAACATATTCTTAACCAAGATACAGTTTTCAATTTACAAAACACAGAATTTGAGTTGGTATACTATCGGGACTTTTACATGGAAATATATGTTGTCCAGCATCCTTCAAGACAAGGGGTTGGTAATCTTACTTCATTCAAATTTACCTATGAGTTCTCTGATTTTAGACATGCATTCGTGGTAATGCAAGGTCTAAAAATTTTGAGAAGTTTATAAGTATAAGAATAAAATAGAGAACCATACGTTGGAAGTATCGGGATTTTTCGAGGTGATCGAAAATATAGATACCTATGCTAGGTATTCTATCATTGTCACGCCTTGCTTCCCGGTATACGGCGAAGGGGATGCGACTGGTCCGCGGTACGTATTTACTCAGAAGCAAATACGCTAAGCGTAACTAAGCAATATAAAAGAAAATATACAGAAGAGACAAGGTATAATAAAAACAGCAACTTTATTTATTCACATTCTTTTGTACAATGCATGAAAAGTAAATACAACTGAATAAAAAACAATGCCTAAACAATGGCATAACAGAAATGAAAGTACTGAATGGAAAGTGTACAATGACTAGAGCTCGGGGTCTTCACTAAACTGATCCAAGTCTTCTGCAGTTGGCTCGGTCTCCGACGGGTCCAAATCACCTAACGACATTCAAAGAAGAAAGAAATAGAATGTCGTCAACAAACAGGTCGCTCGGTAAGTCCCAAAGATAAGAGGAGAAATAGAATAGACAGAGAGTAAGAGAGAGAGAGAGAGAGTAGCTTTACAGTTGTATTATATTGTTATATTGTTGTATTTAGTGTTAATGCTGTTGTTTGTACTTTGGTACAGAAGGATGCCAATGTATACGAGAGGAGGCTCACTTGCCCCGGAGACTAAGGTACCAGGAACTCAAGAAACCGTTGGGTCACGGTACAACAGCAACGGAATACAGGTTAGGTGTCTTAATCTTACTGTCTCGTGCCACTTTTAACACCTTCCGTACTAATCCACCCTTTAAACCCCGTAGTGTTTTGATTGTATTGGATTGTAAACTGTATAAATTATATAATTGGATGACTGATCGAAACCATGATATCAGTAAACAGATTTAATCGTAGAATCGTGTAAATGGAGTAACTGGAGAACCATGTAAATGGAATGTATATCCATGGTTCGGTTCAATCAAGTTGTATAGATTGATAATTGGATTCATGAATTCATATTGAATTGTAATATTGAAAATTGTAGATTGTACTTGAATAATATTCAAGTCAGATGTAATCAGACTCAAATCCGAGTCAGACAATTAGAAATATAAATCGAAGTCTTGATTATTTCTTAAACCTATATTTACTAGGGTCCTTAGGATAATTTATAAACCTTGAGGGGGTTTTATGTAAAAATAATTTTTGTATAGTTTTCTAGATAAACCCCAAGTAATTATTAATGTCTTTAGAGTTGTAATAATTATAGATTTTATATTAGTGATATTTCTAATGAGAATAACCTAATTCCATATATAAAGGTATTTATGTGTAAATATTATTTAAATGCAATTCATGGTATTTTAGTGTAAACCGATTCTTGTGCCATTTTTAGAAAAAGGTTGAATATTCATAATAATTCAAAGTAGATATTTTGGAGTTACGTATACATATATTTGTATAAAAATAAATTTTTATATATTTATTATAATCTAGAAATCTCATTTTTCTTAAGGTGTCGTATTTTAAATCTTTCGAGACCAAATGCTCCTTGCGGAGGTCTGAATCTTGCACTACTAAGCCCGAGGATGTACGATAATCAGCACCATCCCGAACGGGTTCCCCAAAATGGGTTGTAGCGGCGCTTTGCAAAAATTTGTTTAAATATTAATCTTTAAAGAAAAAGGGTTTTATTAAGTTATGGTATTTATTTGCAAAGATGTCGATTTTCCGTATTCTATGTTCTAGGGTCTCCTAAGTCAACTGGACTATTCCTAACTGGTCCAAAACGACAAGTTGTGAGATATCTCAAATCGCCTCTTCACCGCCAATTGCGGCCAGATAAGTACAAGTGAAAAAAGGAGGGATCCGCTCACGAATCACCGTGAGACGGGCCTTTTAAAGTTACCTTTCTCACTTGCCTAGCCTAGACACCACAAAGTCAGGTTTAGATAAACGACTGATATCCACAACTTATCCTAGTTTCATAATAAATGTTATTTATTAAAAAAGTGTAGCAATATTAAATCTTTTAGAAATGGCTTTATTTAGTAAAGGGTATTTAAATGAAAATGATTGTTTTCCCGTATTCTAAGTTTTCGATGCTATCGTGTTAGGTTGTATAAGAGTGTGTGAGGAGATAGGTCGTTACCTCGTCATCTACTTTAAAGATATAGCAAGTTCAAAGGGGATTAAATGTAGAATTGAATTAATGTAGTATTTAAGTGAAAAATACGATAAATTGAAATAGCCATCATTTCATGTAAAGAAACTTGATCAATTTGGTTGATTAGTGTTTAATAGTCAACATGAGGAAGTTAAAGTATGATTGTATTAGTGAGAAGTGGAATTTTATAAGAAACCGAATCGGAAATCGGATTTGTTCCGATTCCGTCGGGTTTTGTTAATCCGTATTTTTAGATAGAAGAGATAAGTAGAAATTGGGACTTACGGGTTTTAGATCACACAAGAGAGTGAGAGTGAAGTAGAGAAATCGCCGATGTGTTGCGTCGTCGCCGGTAATTCCTAAAACGATCGCCGGAAGTTCGCCGGAGTTTCGCCTCGAGCTCGTTTTCAAAGTACACACGATTCTTGGAATTTTGAGAGAGTGGGCTCAGAATTTTGGGATGAGAGGGTAGGGGGTAGGGGTGTATTTATTGGGTAGGCTAGGGTTAGGGTAGATAAAGGGTTTTAAATAAAAAAAATGTAAAAAAGTATAAAAATCATTAAAATTGGAGTAAATAGGGTATAATTAGCTCTCTGGAATAGATCCTATTAAATGGAGTGTGCAGGGGGGTAGGGAAGGTGAAAAGGCACACTTCCCATGTTGACGACTTGGCCGTCCGGCCGAGTCCGGCCGGAGGCGCTGGCCCGAGTCAGCCGGTCCGCCGGTCGACTCGGCCGAGTCAGGCCGAGTCGGGGTCTTGGGAGGTGGGGGGTCGCCGGGGGTAGGCACTGGTATATTTAGTTTTTCAGGTTCAGTTCATAGTTTGAGAGTTATCTCAGATGAACTGTTGGGCTTCTATAAAAATTAAAACAAAATAAATATTAAAAATAATGTGGGGTGTGGGATTTGAACTCTGGTGGCTTCGTTTAGCAGTGCAAGGTATTACCAATAAGCTACAAGCTCTTTCTTGTAATTAAATTGCTAATTAATTACTTAAGTCTTGTGCTCAGGCAATAAATACACCTTTATGGATTTTTAAAAAATATTTGAAAAAAAAATTTTGTATAGGAAAATTAGGATTGTTACAATCATAGTAATATTGAGAACTTGATTCTCTCAAGTTACTCATCCGTGGACGTGCTCCATTATAGGCAATGCTGTATTGGCCTTTTTCCATTAGGTAAAGTGCACTGTAAATAGCTACATAACATTTGAATCTGGTTCCATCCAAATTAGTGCATTGATTCTATATGAACATAGAATGGTTACATATTTTGTGGGATAAGATATGGATTTATCTGGTTTCTGTTTAAAAGCAGAATCTGGACAAACTCGAGACACGCTTCGGTAATGGCGGTTTATGGATTATCCCAAACATTCGTTAGGATATTGTTTCTACCATTTTCAAGATCAATAACTATATTATTCTTGACTCGCCACCATTTTATAAAAAGATCTTTTTGCAAAAGAAATTAGTGGGAGTATTATAGAATTGGAAGTAATTCTAGGATATCAAACGGTTATCGAAAATTTAGTAAAAACTAAGGATTCAATTAGACTAGACAAATCATTAACCACTCCGCAAATTTTAGTAGGTGACCTCAGTCACCCGAGAGATACTTCGGTTTTCTCGTAGACGGTGACAAGGAGTCAGCATCATGGTGATGATGTTCTACTAGTTATCAGTAGGTCATAAGAAGTGGTAACTTCCAGGTGACCCGATGCTTATATCCATGATGGACTCCACGCACTTCAGCAAAATTATAGATTTTGGACTTTGCTGGGTGCTCCTGAAGGGGTAAAATCCATTAGAAGCAAGTAGATCTTTTGAGATCTGTACAGGTAGAAAGGTGCTAACCTAATAAGGATAGATTTGTTGTAAAGAGTTTTCATCAAATACCCGTAGTGGATTATGACTTGACTTTTACTTCAGTGTCTATACTGAAGTCCATATGGATATGGCTTGGCACTGCTATTTCCCCTACTTTTTATCAGCATGTCATAAGAAGTGATAACTTCCAGGTGATCAGGTATTTCATACCCAAGATGGACTCCACGCACTTCAACAATTCATGGATTTTGGACTTTACTGGGTGCTCCTGAAAGGATGAAGCCCATTAGGAGCAAGTAGATCTTTCGAGATCTGTGCAGGTGAAAAGGTGCTAACCTAATAAGGCTACACTTGATATAAAGAGTTTTCATCAAATACTCGTTGTGGATTGTGATATGCTTTTACTTCAATGTCTACGCTGAAGATCATATGGATATGATTTAGCGCTGATGCGGTTCATGGTTATGATATCTAACAGGTGGGTGACTATAACGTCTTTTTAAATAGGATTTTGGAAATGCACGTGTATATAACTCTGCCAGAGGGTTATCATAGTTAGTGGGGGCAGCGGAAGGTGTGCAAGATGCTAATGACTATTCGTAGACTGAAGCATGGATAGCGAAGACGGATCATCTGTTTTGATGTGAAAGTCTAGGTGATTGACTTCATCAAAACAAAAGATGGACCTAATAAGAAGAATGTAGGGAGTACCGTCCTGGGATTTGGATGACATACTCCAAATAGGAAGTAATTTTCCTATACTACAATCGGTCAAATTTTGGTTGTCACACAGTATTTCTATACGTTGGATATGGATAGTATATTAGGAATTCTGATGACTAGATCTAGATTTGGAAAGTTTCCCAAATCGAGTACTTAGACAACATTCTAAAAGTATTTTAAAATGGACGACTCCTGGCGTGGTAGTGTACCCGCGGGTGATGGAGTCATCCTCTCTAAAAAGATGTCTTCTAAATTGATGAAGAGAGGGGCTGGTATGAATGACATATCATTTGCTTAGACAATTGAGTCAATCATGCAATATCTTGAACAATACCAGATAGATGATTCTGGTTATAGATCTAGATTTAAGAAGTTTCTCAATCGGGTACTTAGACAGCATTCTAAAAGTATTTTAGAATGGACGACTTCTCGCGTGGTGATGTACCCGCGGGTGATAGAGTCACCTTCTCTAAAAAGGATGTCTTCAAGACTGATGAAAAGAGTGGCTGGCATGAATGGCATATCATTTACTTGTGATCGCAAGTAGGCGATTATGATAATTAAGGGAGGGCCTATACAAGTATAACAGTCTTACTCGAAATGATAGTATACTATCTAGTTTGTCTTCATCATTGATGAAGCCCGTAGGATTGTTACTTGACAGCCAGTATTATGATGTCGATCATATATGTGAGAGCTGGGTTGTCCATAAGCACATCCTTAAATATCTCTATTCGTGAGAGTATCAAGACTGGGTATCGATATTCCGAACTAGACTAGTGTATACGCTTATAGACCCCAATGAGGGGCGGTGGACGGTCTCACAAGCCATTGGTGTTGTGTCACCTAAGATAGTATACATGTGCTCACTGGATGTAAGTACACTGGACGGACTCGCCGAGAACTTTTAGATGGTATTATATCCATCGTCAGATGGAAGTCCTCAGGTGGGATGAGTACAGGTTGGTCATTTGACCTGAAATTGTCATTTGTCTCGTGTGAGTTCCTACTGTACTTTGATTACTACCCTACCACGGCTCAAAGGAGTCGTGCAAATAGGTTTTAGTTGGGTACAGTCCCGAGCCAAATAGAGGCAGTGGTTGACTGTCATCGATTCGTCTCTCCTGATATTAGGAGTCGATGTCACGCTGTGTTCAGTTGGCTATCACTAGAAATCCGTGGCCACGGTGAGTGAGATTTACTGATAGTTGATCAGTAGTATCTCAGTTGGTGATGAGCTTAACTCAGATACGACTTATCGGGTTAGTAGGGGTCTGACGTTATCTACCCCCTAGACCCGTTATATGATACTCTTTGACGAAAAGACCGGACAATATAGAGATTGTCACATTCAGGCTCAGTAGGGTAAGGACACACTTGATTGTTGATCCCTCCTTTGGAAAAGTACCTGGGTAGCTATTATGTACAGCTAGTACTGCTGACGTGCTTGTGGTTAAATCTACTGCCAGCGTATTGTCGGGTCTTTAGAGTCCCACACAGAAGGTTTTCCCGGTTCAAGTGACAAATGTAGAAGCCGTATGTTGGTACATGCTGGGGTCCGGTTAAATACGTGTACGCGATATATGGACTTTAATCGGACGGTTGATAATATTGGCCGGCTTAGGATTAATCTGGATTATTAAATTAGGTTTTGATTTAATAATTTGTGTACGTATTTTGATACATATATTTTATTTATTATTATTCACTATTTATTTTCTCTCTTTGGTGCTATCCGTATTTGTATATGGATACGTGTATGTATAGCGATACATATACTGGGTGAAGTATTCCGTATTTATACGGGAATGCTTCTAGAAGAAAAACACCTCATATTTGATTTTTTTTTAGAAAATTAAATAGAAATGAGATGGAAAGTGGAGAGTTATGAAGCATGGTGCATGTATGTAGTGAGGTATGGCTTGATTATTTTAAAATGATATATTCATTTGGGTGCACTATTGATGCATGGTTGAAAAGAAACAAGCCATGCTCACTCTCAAGACTTGATGTTTTCTTCATTCCTCAATTGAGCTTCATGCTTCATAGTTGTTCTTCTCCTTCTTTTTCTTCTTCTTGCTCTCATTTTGAGCATAGATTTTAGAGAGAAAAATTTAGTAAAGTATTTCTACATCACCGACCATCCAAAGCTAGCAAGTTTGGATCGTCGGTTAGAGACTCTTCCGAACTCTCTCGGGTGGATCATCTTCGGTAAGAGTGGTCGATTCTCAAACGCGATCCCGGCAGTTAGGTACTTGGAGGGGTCTTTCACAATTGGGTGGACACGCGACAATGGTTGTATTTTCTCAACCATTGCATTTTTAGCTGGCTAGTTTAGGTCTATGGATCGAATCCTGGATTTTACGGGCTTTTGGTGTTTGCTAGAATTTTTGTTTTTCGCTTTCACCTCGGCTTCGCTTTTCACGGCGCGGGCACCGAAACACAACAAGATCTGCATTAAGTCCATTCATATTTACCATCACGATTGATAAGTTTACTAAAACTATCTAAGATGAGGTACCTTGGTGTATGCTATTCGCTGATGATATTGTTATAGTAAATGATACGAAAGCAGGGGTTAATACTAAATTGGAGTTATGGAGGCAAACGTTGGAATCTCGGGGGTTCAGATTGAGCAGATCCAAGACAGTATATATGCATTGCAAATTTAGCAAATAGAGAAGTCGAGATCACATTGGTATAACACTGGAAAGACTAGAGTATCACTGAGCGATCGGTCTAGATATCTAGGTTCCATCATTCAAAAGGATGGAGAGATCGATAGCGATGTTAATCAAAGGATCCAAGCAGGTTGGTTGAAATGGAGGAGTGTAATAGGGATTTTGTGCGATCGTAACACCGTTAATATTGAAAGAGAAGTTTTATCGGAGCGCTATTCGGCCTAGCTTATTATATGGTACAGAATGTTGAGCTCTTAAGAATCATTATACACAAAACATGCATGTAGCAGAGATGCGATTACTTCGTTAGATGTGTAGAAACACTAGAAAAGATAAGTTACGAAATGAGGATATTCGTGGAAAAATTGATGTAGCACATGTAGAGGAGAAGATACAGGAAAACCGGCTAAGATGGTTTGGTCATGTGCGATGCAGACCTATAGAAGCACCAGTTCGACAAATAAATACTATTGATATAAGTAATATCAAAAGTGGGAAAGGAAGACCGAAGAAAATATGGATGGAGGTGATACGAAAAGATACGGTTGCCAAAGGCCTCACTGAAAGTATATTGTTCGATAAGAGTGAGTGGAGGTGGAGGATTCATGTGCTGGACCCGACATGATTCTCACATTGGTTCATGTAGCCTACCATATATGTTTGGAATAAAAGGCTCAGTTGCTGCTGCTGCACAATGATAGGACCTAACTAACGGAAGAACCTCTCCTTTGAAAACCTTGCAAAATCCTTATGGCATACCATTTTTTTTGATATTTGTTTCAATAAAGATGGCGTGGAAGCACTTAATTTCTAAATGTGCTTTATCTTCAAAGATATCCTTGCTTTGTTTGGTCATGGAAGCACTTAATATATAAATGTGCTTTATCTTCAAAGATATCCTTGCTTTGTTTAGTCATTATAGAGGAGACTTTGAGCATTTGAGTGTAAGTCTCATGTATCTTAGCACTTCTTGGTCCATGTGAACTTGTTATCAGTGTGCTGAGTGTGAAATTTTCCTTCTCCTGTATCAAAACTCCGAATTTATGATGAGAGTTGAGCGAATATAACTTTTCTATTTTAGACACCGGCTCATAAGCCCTAACCTATGCACACCCACGCACACACCACACACTCACACCACACACAAGCATCCAAGGGACCAGCGAATTTGCCCCAAATGCGACAATTTGCGGACACTTCTCCTTTTGGGGTTTCTGGGTTCGAACCCCGCACTCTTCCAAGAGGGGAAGTTCATGTACCCACTGAGCTATTGCTTATTGGTAACTTTTCTTCTTTTAATCTTTAATATAGAAGGTTAATAGAATTGTGAACATTAACAACGGTCACAGCTCGGATCCTCCAATTTAAGTTACAGAAGAGTCTGTCGTCACATGCAACTATCTGTGAACGTTCACAGTCACATTTTTCCCTCCATATAACAAATTAAAGAATTGGTTAAAAGAATCTTTTATGGTCAAAACACTATTTTTATAACTTTTTTCAGTTTGTCCTGCCATTCATTCATATTTATTTTTCTTATCCTTTCGTGTTTGGCTAATTCATTCGTGGCCCAACAACAATAAGCAATAATTAGAGGGTTAGTTTTCCTAATTACATGATTTTTATTTTCCTTTTGGATTACAAGTTCTTACCAAAGAGTTTCTCAAAACATGAAGGATGAAGCAAATGCAAATTTTTTCATTGAAATCTGTGGAGAATGTTATATTTTCATTTTTATGCAAAGATTTGTCCTTGGGCTAGCGTCAATATTAAAGTGATACTACATCTAGAATTTTCATAATTTTTGTTAAAAGTTATTTTTTATTTTTATAATTAGTTTTTTCTTTTTCTTTCCAAGTGATTCCCATCCTTGGCCAAATTTGATGCGAGTACTGTATAGTGGAGAGAAGCATGTATGTGTGAGAGAGAGAGAGAGAGAGAGGGTTGTGATAGGTTTCATCCGCAATTTTAATAATGACACTGAAAACATGCACGGTATGTGGAGGGGGTATGTGGAGGGGAAAATTATTCGGTGATGGGAGAGAGAGATAGAAAATTTTGGACGGATTTTAGAAAGTTTTGTGGGGTCCATATTTTTTCTTCTTCTTTTATGACCAGACACGTATGACCGACGTACCGAATAATTTCTCCTGTGAAGAGGCATATCTGGAGCATAACCTTTTCACACACAAAACAAGCACACGAGCACAAGGGAAGGTACAAAAATCTCCAGCGCACATACTATTTCACCTACCGACCCATGGGACCCCAGATGTCCTTTCCTGAAGTTGCAAATTAAAAGAGCCAATGCAATGCCATAGGTGGTATATATTTGAACCCAGCTGGCACTTCTCGCTCAATTTTCCAAATGCTTATGAAACCTCTCCAACTCACCCTAACTAAGTAGCTTAATTATTCTTAATGGATCCCATTAGCAACTCAAGCATAGAGTAATTCTTTTGGAAGCTTATAACTTTTGTGATTGTAATACAGCGCATACCTTTAATTTGTCCCTTGTATGGTAATATAACGTCATCCGGCGTAACCAATAAGGACGTATGGTGGACGTCCAATCAAAAGAAGAGAAGGAAAAAAGATTCCTGTGCATTAACATGCATCTCAGCTCATCGGGTTCAAAAGATAAGATAAAATAAATCATAATTAAATCACTCATACAACTCATCCGACCGTCGTCATCACCGGCGCTTGCAATTCACAAAGCAACCATATCCTAATCCCCTAAGATGCTAGAAGAATTAGATAGAATGCTCAAACCACAGGAACCCCAACTTGAAGACTCTTCACTTAAACCTACATCTCCTCATATCCATCAATGTCCTCTCTTTCCCTATTTTTCACTAGCCTCTTCTAGTAGCACTCATGAATCATTGACTCGGCGACTCGGCAAAACCCTCTTCTGAATATCTTCCATGCATCCTCATCAAAGCGCTACACCATCATGTATTATGACGATGGGCCATCAATAAAGAGATTTAGAAGAAAGGTTTCAATGTCACAAATCTGACGGTAGGTAAAACAAAAGACATTTGTTAAATATGTCAGATATATATTGTTATCCCATAACTTAAAAGAAGATTTTGGATAAAGTGATTTTTGCTATGAAATGGGAGTACACCATATTTAAACCACACTATAATACGTAAGTATACAATCTTAAAAGCCGAGGAAAATCTAATTCCTCAATTCAGACGAAGAATTCCTCCAACGACCATAAATTTTATCTTCCACTTGATAAATTTATCCAACAATACCAGTGGTAAGCCCCTCCATTCACTTTATTTGCGATCCCTATCCTTCCATCAATATTAGTGATTCGGTCAATTTTTATTCACGATGGTTGTATCTTATGGATCGGCCATATTAATTTATTGTATCTAATATGAAAGTCTTGTAAAATCTATTCGAAAGAGATTGATAGTAAGAAAAGTTGTGAGAGAAGAAGAGTTGGAAGAGGGGAAAAGATGGAGGACAAATTTATAGATCTTATTAAAATTTATATAAAATACAGTAAAATTTCCTCAACTTTCTTTTTTCTCCTCCTCCTCTTGGAGATACTGTCATTGTGTTGTAACTCTTTATTCTAGTTATAAGTATAGCTCAACTTGACTTAGTTTGTAACTTTCAAATTCCAGAGATCTATTTTCTTTTTTGATAAAGAGTTTTTTTTTAAATTATTATTTTTAAAGTTGCCGTGATGATAAAGAAATAATATTGTACTTACCCAAATTTAGTGGAATGCTCTTTTTCTAACCCCCACCAATGATCATAGAGATTCCTAAAGATCAAAGAGAACCCCAACCAACGATTTTTCTAGAAAGTAATAGCTAGCTAGATACTCTCTACAAAGAACATTGCATACATTGGTCCCTTTCATGCATCAAACCGGCACCATGAAAGCTTTGCACAGAGATTGGCTATTGTTATTCCTTGTTCCTTTTAAATAACATGATAGCCACAAAATGATATTTAGCTACTGTAGCATCTAGGTGCATAGATACATAAACATGATACAATCATGGCAGCGGGAATAATTGCATATCTACACAAGTGTTTTTACCGAGATACCTAATCCGATGGTGGGAATGTTTTCCTCGCCCACGTCACGTACTTAATCCAATCTCTATTGCTTTCACGCAACGACTGGAAGGAACCACGCTCTAATCGAGCGAGAATCCCCCATGTAATTATCCTGCTAACCAACCATAGTAAAACAAGAATGAAGAAAGAAGACGACGACTCTCTAGCTGAATCTCCTAGATCCCTCTTGGTTTCTCTTAATTAATTAACCCTCTTCGATAATTTCCCTAGCCACATATATCATATCTATATATAGGGACCACTAGAAGGGACGGATATTAGGCCGGATGAAGCCCAATAACAAATATACTCCCACTCGCACCATCGAGTGGGCACCATCCATAGCTCCTTGAGCCGGTTTCCTGAACCGTCGACTCCCTGAGTCAATTGTCTTCTTAAAAATCTTCTTTTTCGTCCTTATTCATGCCCATACATGTTAGTGCGGCGTCGACCGTTGAAAACCTGCAAGCACTACTACAATATGGGGTTGCCCTTACGGACTCAGAAATCCATAGGGGCAAATATTTCTTGCCCCTACGGATATATCCGTAGGGCCAAATCGTTGTCCCTACGGTGCCTTACGTTCTAATTTTTTGTTTGGCCCTACGGAGCCGCAAGCTGTGGACCTACGGTTATGTCCGTAGGGGCAACTAAATAGGTTATTAATAAAAAAAAGCACAGAAAAATTATATTCATCGTTCCCAAAATTTCTCTCTCTCACTCCCGCGCCTCTCGTTGCCTGTTCCCGCGCTTCGTCGCCACCGCGCTCGCGCCTCGTCGCCACCTTCGTCGGTCTTCCCCACACCTTTGTCGACTTCCTGCGCCTCGTCGCCACCTTCGTCGATCGTCGTCGACCACCAATTTCTACCGTCTCCTCCACCGCACGCACGGTTTGTAAGTAAATCTCAAATAATTTTTAATTTTGGCGTTGTAGTCTAGGGTTCAGGCCAGGTTCGGGTAGGGGTGAGGACATCGGCGTCGGCGTCGGCATCGGGTTCGGTTAAGGTTAGGGTTAGGGTTAGGGTTAAGTTGTGGGGTTGGGGTTGGGGCTGGGGCCGGGGCCGGGGCTGAGGCAGGGCTGGGGCTGGAGCTAGGGTTTGGTTGGGGTTGGGGTTGGGGCTGTGCTGGGGCTGGGGCTAGGGCTCGGTTGGGCTGGGGCTGGGGCTGGGCTGGGGCTGGAGCTAGGGTTCGGTTGGGCTGTGAGATGTGAACTGTATAGTGCCCTATTATCCTTTGCAGTAGGTGTAAGCTTGTAGTGTAAATATGCTTTGCTTGTTGATTTAGTTCCATCCCGGCAAAGCTTTAGGCTAATTCGAGGTCGAGTTTGTACTGGTGCATTTATTCTGTTACTTTCACTTTTGTGGACGTAACATTCGATGATAAGGTGATAGTTGTTCCAGATTTGGCGTCTGCAGAGACTTTATGTTTAATAATGTATCAGTAGAACTGTAAGCAAGCTGTTTGGCATATTTAGAAGGTATTTAAGCTTAAGAAATTGTTTTTCTGTTATTTTTCTTGTGACATGTATGCTATCGAATGTCTGGGCGAGCAACCCATGTGGGACAATATAATTTGATCTGATTTTGCTTCAAGCTCTTCTTTCTCCTTTAAATTATAATCCATTTTGTTTTGTACTTAGTAATGGCAGAATCGGCTTGTAGTTTATGGAAAACTATGAATCTTTTCGCCCGTTTCTTTCAGCCAGCATATGAAATAGTTGGTGGTTTGTGTTCATGGCCTGAATTCCTCTACATATATTATCATGTATATAATCTTATTGGTGGATTCATTTATATTCAATCAGCAAATATAGCATCTTTCAAGCATATTATCTTGTTCATCATTCTAATCTTATATTTTATCTGTCTCTGTCCTGTTGATCTTATTGACGGGCAGCTGTATGTTCATCTCCACTCCCAGATCCTTAATAATTGATTCTTTTGAAGTATCATAACTATGTTTTGCGTTAATGTATTTGCAATGTTGTAAATATGTGATTAGCTTTATGGCTTGACTTTAATAGATCTATATTCCTCAGTTTTTCCCTTACTTTAGAGTTGAACATGATCTTTTAATAGCAAATATACTGTCCATTAGAATTCAGATATGGACTGATAAGAAGAGATGATTGTTATCACGTTAACGGCCACTTATAAAATTTCTCAAATCTTGATCTCAATGGTTTAAAATCATATTACACATACAACACGAATGCACAACAAACGCATAATTAGAGAGTGATTCAAGATGTTCAAGTTAAAACCAATATATGATACTCGATGATAATATGAAACCTTCATATTCCCATCGATACTTATATATGAAACTAAAAGCGTCACTTAGTCCCCGTCTATCGGTTAACATACGTGCGATGTTCGTCATGACTGTAGGGTGTTTTTCGTCACCCCATTGAGATGGGAATACGCGCGCGCTTGTCAGGCGTACTACAGATTCTCCCGGCCTAGGGTAAGCCGGGGTTTAATGATTGTGGGGATCCGAATCTCCGGCAGCCGCGGACTAAGCTGCCGTTAATTACCCATCGCCTTTGGGGCGAGGGAACCTCCGATTAACGGGTTAAACTAGTCATGCGAACTCAATGTGCAGTATACGTGTGTTCAGTTCTGAAAGGGGGGGTTTGGATATATCGGGAGCCACGCAGAGTTTTTACGGGGGTCCCGCTACCCGGATAGCGGGCTGGGGGTCAAGGGGGCTAGCAGCCCCCTTGCGGGGTGCGGGGCAGCGCCCCGTTAGAAATTTTTTTCTAACAGGGACAGTGTCGTGGAGTACGTGTATGTATAAATTTGTATACATATGTATATGTGTATATATGTACACAAAAGAGGGGGAAAAGACATCCAAGGGATGCACAGTTGCGCAAGCGCGCGCGCCACGTGTCGGCACGCGGGCGACTTGCGCACTGCGCAGTTGCGCAAGCGCGCGCGCCACGTGTCGGCACGCGGGCGACTTGCGCACAAGCGCAGTTGCGCAAGCGCGCGCGCCACGTGTCGGCACGCGGGCGACTTGCGCACTTGCGCAGTTGCGCAAGCGCGCGCGCCACGTGTCGGCACGCGGGCGACTTGCGCACACAACAGGCTTTTAGCCTAAAAAGATTTCTCTGAAGAGAAATCAAAGAGGAGTTAGACTCCTGAGTGTTTTTTTTTGTTGAGTTAATAGAAGGGTTCTTCTTCTTCCTCCTGTTGCTTGCTGGATCTTGAAGATCAAGAGATGTAAAATCTCAAAATCTCTCCTTTTTAAGATCTGATGGCAGATCCAAGTTCCCCTTTGTGGGTTTTGTGGTGGAAAACTATTTAGTTTTGAAAAAGGAAGAGTAAAACTCTTGATTTAATTCAAGAGAAAGAAAAAGGTTTTGGAACCTTGAAGAAGGAAGAAAGAGCTCAGCTCTAATTTTTGTGGAGAGAATGAAAAGTCTTTTTTTTTATTCATCATCATTTTGCCTTTTATAGGCTTACATATTTGCATATAGCCCCTTGGGCTTTACAAAATGGCATTTTGCCTATTCCATGGCTCATGTGCCATTACATTTTTGCACATAAGCCATGGGCTTACAAAATATTGGCTTTATGCCCATTTTACATACATTCATGTATAAAAAAATTACATAAAAATTATTTATTACATGATTTTTTTTGTTGGCATGGCGGAAGGCCAGACGCTTCGTGTTCGGGCTCGACCTGGGCATTGGCCCACTTGCTTGGGCTTGGGCCCACCTGGCTTGGGGTTGACCTTGACTTTGACTCGGTCAACAGGGGTGTAAATTTTTACCCCAACAAAGTGCCCCCCATCAATAAATGCACACAGCATATATGGGTCGTGTGCATGAAATTGATGGATCTTCTTTTTCGTGGAGGCGACTTGCTTTGGTTCCCACTTTTTGGGATGCACTGTCCTTTTTACGACATGGACGGTCGACGCTTGACGCGTCTCCGAGACGGAGTGTCCGTGGTAGACGTTTTCCTGGCCCGGAGCGATCTGGTTCCTGCTTTGTAGGAAGCCTGCACTGCCCGTTTTACGACATGGACGGTCGACGCTCTGATCCGGAGCGATTTGGGTTCCCAATTTGCGGGAGCCTGCACTGCCCTTTTTGCGACATAGACGGTCGACGCTCTGTTACGAAGCGATTTGGGTTCCCAATTTGCGGGAGCCTGCACTGCCCTTTTTGCGACATGGACGGTCGACGCTCTGATCCGAAGCGATTTGGGTTCCCAATTTGCGGGAGCCTGCACTGCCCTTTTTGCGACATGGACAGTCGACGCTCTGATCCGGAGCGATTTGGGTTCCCAATTTGCGGGAGCCTGCACTGCCCTTTTTGCGACATAGACGGTCGACGCTCTGCTACGAAGCGATTTGGGTTCCCAATTTGCGGGATCCTGCACTGCCCTTTTTGCGACATAGACGGTCGACGCTCTGCTACGAAGCGATTTGGGTTCCCAATTTGCGGGAGCCTGCACTGCCCTTTTTGCGACATGGACGGTCGACGCTCTGCTACGAAGCGATTTGGGTTCCCAATTTGCGGGAGCCTGCACTGCCCTTTTTGCGACATAGACGGTCGACGCTCTGATCCGGAGCGATTTGGGTTCCCAATTTGCGGGAGCCTGCACTGCCCTTTTTGCGACATGGACGGTCGACGCTCTGCTACGAAGCGATTTGGGTTCCCAATTTGCGGGAGCCTGCACTGCCCTTTTTGCGACATAGACGGTCGACGCTCTGATCCGGAGCGATTTGGGTTCCCAATTTGCGGGAGCCTGCACTGCCCTTTTTGCGACATGGACGGTCGACGCTCTGCTACGAAGCGATTTGGGTTCCCAATTTGCGGGAGCCTGCACTGCCCTTTTTGCGACATAGACGGTCGACGCTCTGATCCGGAGCGATTTGGGTTCCCGATTTGCGGGAGCCTGCACTGCCCTTTTTGCGACATAGACGGTCGATGCTTGATTTGACTTGCTCTGCTTCTTGCAGTGTCAGGGGTAGACTTGACTTTCTCCGCTTCTTGCGGTGTCGAGATTGGATTCTGACTTGCTCCGCTTTCTGCGGTGTCGGAGTGGAAGTTGACTTGTTGATTTTGATTTCGAGGCGGAGCATAATTCCGACGAGGAGGTCGTTATCCCGAGGCAAAGCATGATTTCGACACGGGGTAAATTCTGGGACGAAGCGTGATTCCGCCGCAGAGGTTGTTGGTTTGATTTGATTTGGTGTTGACATCAGCATCGCTACACTGGAATATGGTACCAGGAGCGAATCATCATTTGTCATGAGAGAATTTTGGGATTGGTATTTTTGTCGGCATCTGCATTGCTGCACTGGAATAATGCCAGGAGCAACTCATCATTTGTCCCGGGAGGATTTGAATTTGGTTTTTTTTGTTTGGCATCTGCATTGCTGCACTAGAATAATGCCAGGAGCAACTCATCATGTGCCCCGAGAGGATTTGGGAATTGGTGGCTTACGAGACAGGTTTAGATCCCTGTCACCTAAGGCTTTTCAATTTTATGGGCCGTGAGGGTCCCATAAAAGCATTTTCTCCCTACGAGTCGAAAGGATCTCGTAGGTGTATTTTCTTCTTAGGAGTCGTAGGGACTCCTAAGTGTATTGCTCCTTTGTGAGTCGTAAAGATCTCACGTGGGAATTTTCTCCTCACAAAGTCGAGAGGACTTTGCGAGTGCATTTCAATTTTTTTTTTTTTTTATGAGTTTGCGCCCTTTCGGGTTTTCACAAACTCGCCGGCAGTCCTGCTGTTTTTACTCACGGAGCCCTTTCGGGTTTTCATCCGTGCCCATTTTGCTTGTGGACATACCGTTCGTTCTTTTTTTTTTTTTTTTTTTTCTTCGAGAGAGAGATTGAGATTGTTTTACGCCCGTGGATTGTATACGGTTTTGCAGGATGTATGATCCAGACCGTAGGGCCGGAAAAATTTCGTGACTTTGTCGGCGTCTGCATCGCTGCACTGGAATATGGTACCAGGAGCGACTCATCATTCGCCGTTGGGATATGGGATTTGGAATTTGGTTGGCGTCTGTATCGCTGCACTGGAATATGGTACCAGGAGCGACTCATCATTCGCCATTTGGGGATTGGGGAGCGATGGCTTAGGAGACAGGTTTAGATCCCTATCGCCTAAGGCTTTTCAATTCTATGGGCCGTAAGGGTCCCATAAAAGCATTTTCTCTCTACGAGTCGTAAGGATCCCGCAGGTGTATTTTCTCCTTAAGAGTCGTGAGGACTCCTAAGTGTGTTTTTCCTTGGTGAGTCGTAAGGATCTCACGAAGGTTTGTTCTCCTCATGCATCGTGAGGACACATGAGTGGGTCTTTCCAATGAAGCATAATTCCAAAGGTGGAGACCAGCCGCGTAACTGGTGGTTGCGGTGGGGCATGGGTATGCTGAGAATTATTTGAGCCCGTAGATTGTATACGGTAGTCAATTTGGGGACTGGCCGTAGGGCTGAAAGAATTTTGGGAAATTGGATTTTTGTTTGGCGTCTGCATTGCTGCACTGGAATATGGTACCAGGAGCGACTCATCATCCGCCCTTTTTTTTTTTTTTTTTTTTTTTTTTTTTTTTTTTTTACCGCGATTGCTCTACCATTTCAGCTTTTCTTATCGCGAAGGTCGCGATTGCCCTATCATTTCGGCTATTTATTCGCGGTTGCCCCATCATTTCGGCTTTATTTTTATTTTTATTTTTACTCGCTGATTTTTATTGCGAGTTGCCCTATCATTTCGGCTTTTCTTTATTTTTCTTTTATTTACACATTTTTTTTTACATTCCCAGTTTAACGACTTAGAGGTCGATTGTTCCCAGTTTAATGACGTGGTGGTCGATTTTTCCCAGTTTAATGACGTGGTGGTCGATTGTTTCCCAGTTTAACGACGTGGTGGTCCTCTTTGCTTATCCCAGCTCCTTGAACATTGATCTTGGCGGAGCTGTGTTGATGACCTAGCTCTGTGGCTTGCCGATACATCCGAGGATTGAGAGGTTTTTCCAAGCTTATATTGGTCCTCTGCCCAATCTTTGAAAACACAGCAGTCTTCAATGGTATGACTCAGCACTCTATGGTATGGGCAGTACATGGGATTGCCAGTCATATTCATTTCATGTGGCCTCTTCGGAATAGGCAGTTGCAGGCCATTGTTCAGGGCTTCCTTGAATATATCGCGGACCTCATCCCTCCTAAAGGAGTACACCTTCTTCCTTCTCTCCATCAGAGTAGGTGCCCTCACTGACGCCGGTCCCTGAGGCCGATCAATCTTTGGTTCGCCCTGCACATGTCTGGGAGGGTTAGGTTCCCGAAAGGTTTCGGTCTCCATTTGCATGAAATCGGCGGTCGTAGCTTGACTGTTTGCTAACACGCCTTTAGACAGTTCTATCTCTCCCGTCATGTATTGCTTTTCGACCCAATCTTTGAAGACGAAGCAGTCCTCAATGGAATGACCTATCACCCTATGATAGGGGCAATATTTTGGGTCGTCGATCATATTCTCTTCTTGCGGTCTCTTTGATTCTGGCAGTTGTAGACCGTTTCTTAGGGCGTCCCTGAATATCTTGTGGACCTTTTCCCTCTTGAAGGAATAGACCTTTTTCAGTTTCTCTTTCAGAGGCGATTCCCCCCCGGCGTATGTATCGGAGGGACTGGAGGCTGATTGCGGCCGATTTTCGCGAAAGCGCTCCGCTTTTAGGTTGAAAGGGATATCAGTTGGCTGCCCCCGGGTATCAATCCCTGGCTCATGAGCCAAAATTTGATTCTGCTGTAATTGCAACCGGGCGACTTGGGTCGCGAGATCTGCCACGACGTTTGCCAGCTCGTCGGCTTTGGAATAGACCTCGGCCATCTTCTCATCCCTGTCCTGAAATTGCCTTTGAAGCCATTGGAATAATGCTTGCTCTGTAGTTCCGGCTATGACAACCGGGTAATCTTTATTGCCTGAGCTCAATTCCGTAGGAACCACGGGCTCCTCTGGCTTATCGGCCTGAGCGGGCTCTTCATCATTTAGATCGAGCCGATGCTGGGTAGCGTCAACCATATCATCACCATGGCTGTGAAGAAGAGGAGGGTTCGTTTCTTCATGTCCGGCCATGTAGACAGTGTGGATAACACATTCAGCCGTTCTTTCACCACTGGCAACTGGTTTCGCGGAGTGGTCCGGGCTTTGGAAATTCATAAATTTTAACATGGCCAGGGCCCTAGCCCTTTTGTTGGCTCTATATCTAAGCCGCTTCTGCCTCAGCTTCTCTGCCTTAAGCGCTTGGCAGGCTTCTGCTCCTCGGGAAGCCGCCATAGGCCGAGTGATGGGGATGCCTGAGAAGATTCCCGATCGAGCGGTTGTCAAGGGCACCGCCGGAGCTTGCTCGAGAGGCCTTGTTGCTTTGTCGGTGTTGATGGCCATGCCCCCAGCTGGGGCCAAGGAAAGTCGTTCAGATACCGACTCGCGTTTGGATTGGGGCGCCCTCGAGATCACCACATTTGGTCTCCTGCCTTTCGAGACCGGTTTGTTTGCTGCTGGAGCTTGAGGAGCTGGGATGGCGCCAATTGGTATGAACATAATAGAGCCGAAAGGTAGCAACGGCTCCTCCCATTGTCGTCCGAGACTGGCCGGAAGGACCGTCCTGGAGTCTATCTTCATCATGTAGGAGACGGGAGCTGAGTTCATCATCGAAGACATCGTCGGAAAGTGATTGCTTGAAAATCTGCATGAAAAAGCATTATTTTTAGTATAAATACATGTATGTATATTGATTGAGTTCGCATGAACGCTTAAACCCGAAATATGGGAGGAGAGATTGGTCCCACCGGGCGTGCCAGAATCTGTAGGGTGTTTTTCGTCACCCCATTGAGATGGGAATACGCGCGCGCTTGTCAGGCGTACTACAGATTCCCCCGGCCTAGGGTAAGCCGGGGTTTAATGATTGTGGGGATCCGAATCTCCGGCAGCCGCGGACTAAGCTGCCGTTAATTACCCATCGCCTTTGGGGCGAGGGAACCTCCGATTAATGGGTTAAACTAGTCATGCGAACTCAATGTGCAGTATACGTGTGTTCAGTTCTGAAAGGGGGGGTTTGGATATATCGGGAGCCATGCAGAGTTTTTACGGGGGTCCCGCTACCCGGATAGCGGGCTGGGGGTCAAGGGGGCTAGCAGCCCCCTTGCGGGGTGCGGGGCAGCGCCCCGTTAGAAATTTTTTTCTAACAGGGACAGTGTCGTGGAGTACGTGTATGTATAAATTTGTATACATATGTATATGTGTATATATGTACACAAAAGAGGGGGAAAAGACATCCAAGGGATGCACAGGTGCGCAAGCGCGCGCGCCACGTGTCGGCACGCGGGCGACTTGCGCACTTGCGCAGTTGCGCAAGAGCGCGCGCCACGTGTCGGCACGCGGGCGACTTGCGCACACAACAGGCTTTTAGCCTAAAAAGATTTCTCTGAAGAGAAATCAAAGAGGAGTTAGACTCCTGAGTGTTTTTTTTTTGTTGAGTTAATGGAAGGGTTCTTCTTCTTCCTCCTGTTGCTTGCTGGATCTTGAAGATCAAGAGATGTAAAATCTCAAAATCTCTCCTTTTTAAGATCTGATGGCAGATCCAAGTTCCCCTTTGTGGGTTTTGTGGTGGAAAACTATTTAGTTTTGAAAAAGGAAGAGTAAAACTCTTGATTTAATTCAAGAGAAAGAAGAAGGTTTTGGAACCTTGAAGAAGGAAGAAAGAGCTCAGCTCTAATTTTTGTGGAGAGAATGAAAAGTCTTTTTTTTTTATTCATCATCATTTTGCCTTTTATAGGCTTACATATTTGCATATAGCCCCTTGGGCTTTACAAAATGGCATTTTGCCTATTCCATGGCTCATGTGCCATTACATTTTTGCACATAAGCCATGGGCTTACAAAATATTGGCTTTATGCCCATTTTACATACATTCATGTATAAAAAAATTACATAAAAATTATTTATTACATGATTTTTTTTGTTGGCATGGCGGAAGGCCAGACGCTTCGTGTTCGGGCTCGACCTGGGCATTGGCCCACTTGCTTGGGCTTGGGCCCACCTGGCTTGGGGTTGACCTTGACTTTGACTCGGTCAACAGGGGTGTAAATTTTTACCCCAACAATGACATAGAACTATACGAAGGTTGTTAAATATCGGACGGTATAGCTCGATACTAACAACCGTCGTATAGTCTACGCGGCGAGAAAATTCAATCGTATGGTAACCCATAGATTTTTCCCGTGTGGACAACTTAAGAATGTATAAAGCAAACACCTTCATTCACTTGTGTTTTCATCCGTTTCGAGATATTTCATCGGTACCTTTACGCTGGTTCTCCGTGTACAAAGATAGATTAGATGTTCATTTCAACATTGTTTCACAGCTTTGAAATGATTATCTATTCTATTACAGTGTACTCGGAGAACAGCGGGGAAGTACTGCCGAAATTTACTCGAAACGGTTGAAAGCACAAGTGATGGGTGTTCGCTCTATACATTCTTAATGGGATAGAAGCCTACCCCCGACAGCCGGAACACACACATACAACAAGAATACACAACAAACGCATAATTAGAGAGTGATTCGAGATGTTCAAGTTAAAACCAATATACGATACTCGATGATAATATGAAACCTTCATATTCTCATCGATACTCATATATGAAACTAAAAGCGCCACTTAGTCCCCGTCTATCGGTTAACATACGTGCGATGTTCATCGTGACATAGAACTATACGAAAATTATTAAATATCGGATGGTATAGCTCGATACTAACAACCGTCGTATAGTCTACACGATGAGAAAATTCAATCGTATGGTAACCCATAGATTTGTCCCGTGTGAACAAGTTAAGAATGTATAAAGCAAACGCCTTCATTCACTTGTGTTTTCATCCGTTTCGAGATATTTCGTCGGTACCTTTCCGCTGGTTCTCCGTGTACAAAGATAGATTAGATGTTCATTTCAACGTTGTTTCACAGCTTTGAAATGATTATCTATTCTATTACAGTGTACTCGGAGAACAGCGGGGAGGTGCTTCCGAAATTTACTCGAAACGGTTGAAAGCACAAGTGATGGGTGTTCGCTCTATACATTCTTAATGGGATATAAGCCTACCCCCGACAGCCGGAACACACACATACAACAAGAATACACAACAAACGCATAATTAAAGAGCGATTCGAGATGTTCAAATTAAAACCAATACATGATACTCGATGATAATATGAAACCTTCATATTCTCATCGATACTCATATATGAAACTAAAAGCGCCACTTAGTCCCCGTCTATCGGTTAACATACGTGCGATGTTCGTCGTGACATAGAACTATATGAAGGTTGTTAAATATCGGACGGTATAGCTCGATACTAACAACCGTCGTATAGTCTGCACGACGAGAAAATTCAATTGTATGGTAACCCATAGATTTGTCCTATGTGGACAACTTAAGAATGTATAAAGCAAACACTTTCATTCACTTGTGTTTTCATCCGTTTCGAAATATTTCGTCGGTACCTTTCCGCTGGTTCTCCGTGTACAAAGATAGATTAGATGTTCATTTCAATATTGTTTCACAGTTTTGAAATGATTATCTATTCTATTACAGTATACTCGGAGAACAGCGGGGAGGTGCTGTCGAAATTTACTCGAAACGGTTGAAGGCACAAGTGATGGGTGTTCGCTCTATACATTCTTAATGGGATAGAAGCCTACCCCCGACAGCCGGAACACACACATACAACAAGAATACACAATAAACGCATAATTAGAGAGTGATTCGAGATGTTCAAGTTAAAACCAATATATGATACTCGATGATAATATGAAACCTTCATATTCTCATCGATACTCATATATGAAACTAAAAGCGCCACTTAGTCCCCGTCTATCGGTTAACATGCGTGCGATGTTCGTCGTGACATAGAACTATACGAAGGTTGTTAAATATCGGACGGTATAGCTCGATACTAACAACCGTCGTATAGTCTACGCGACGAGAAAATTCAATCTTATGGTAACCAATAGATTTGTCCCGTGTGGACAAGTTAAGAATGTATAAAGCAAACGCCTTCATTCACTTGTGTTTTCATCCGTTTCGAGATATTTCGTCGGTACCTTTCCGCTGATTCTCCATGTACAAAGATAGATTAGATGTTCATTTCAACGTTGTTTCACAGCTTTGAAATGATTATCTATTCTATTACAGTGTACTCGGAGAACAGCGGGGAGTTGCTGCCGAAATTTACTCGAAAAGGTTGAAAGCACAAGTGATGGGTGTTCGCTCTATACATTCTTAATGGGATAGAAGCCTATCCCCGACAGCCGGAACGCACACATACAACAAGAATACACAACAAACGCATAATTAGAGAGTGATTCGAGATGTTCAAGGTAAAACCAATATATGATACTCGATGATAATATGAAACCTTCATATTCTCATCGATACTCATATATGAAACTAAAAGCGCCACTTAGTCCCCGTCTATCGGTTAACATACGTTCGATAATTTGTTCTTTTCAACGACAAACGCACACACAAAGCATATACACGGATTTTCTCCTTTGTCAGTAACTATCCCGTTCTTATATTTCTCAATATAGTCACCATAACCTACAATTTATATGTTATACAGTCTAACATGGCCCATGAGTACGTCAGAGTTAAGGACTGGATGTATGTGGATTGGCAACAACGTATACAACCTAAGTTTGTCGCAGGAGTTGCTGCTTTCGTTGAATTTGCACGTGCACATAATAAGATCATAATAGAGAAGATTCTCTGTCCGTGCGATAGATGTGGCAATAAGTACTGGCAGAAGGTAGAATTGGCCGAGCTTCATATTGTAAAACATGGGTTTACTAGACTTTATACAACTTGGAAATATCACGGGGAAGGAGAAGAATGCAGTACTGCGGCAGAAGAAGAAGGAGAACACGATAATGCGGCAGGAGAAGAAGAAGAATTCGGTAATGCGGCAGAAGGAGAAGACGGTAATTTATTTCCATCAGAAGAAATGGAGGATATGGTAGAGGCTGCCCTAGGTGAATCTATTCGTACCGAAGATGACATTCCTTCCGGTCAAGGACCGCGTGCGGATAAATATGAAAATTTCATGAATGATGCTAGAAAACCAATTTATGAGAATGCGAAGTATTCCACGCTCTCATGGTTCGTCCAATTTTTCCAGATTAAGTGCCTAAATGGATGGAGCAACAAGTCATTCACAATGCTTCTTTCTTTATTGAAAGATTCTATGCTCTAGGGAAATAACGTGCCCGACAGCTGGTATGGAGCCCAGAAGATGATGTCTGATTTGGGTCTAAAGTGCGAGAAGATTCAAGCATGTCCTAAAAATTGCGTGTTGTACCGGAAAGAGAATTCAGATTTGAAAGAGTGTCCAACATGCGGAAAGGCCAGGTATAAGTCGAAAGATTCTGATAAGAAGCCTGATATACCTGTGAAGATAGCACGATACTTTCCCATAACACAGAGGCTACAGAGGCTATTCAGGTGCAAGAAAACAGCCGAGGCAATGATTTGGCATCACCGTGCTCCTCTAAGTGAAGATGGAAAAATGAGCCATCCAAGAGATTCACCGGCATGGAAGGATTTCAATAGGAGGCACGCAATATTCAGTAGCGATCCTCGCAATGTCTGGCTCGGACTGGCTACTGATGGCTTCTGCCCATTCAACTATATGGCTGAAAGTCACAGCACATGGCCCGTTGTAATGATAATTTATAATCTGTCGCCTTGGTTGGCTATGGACCAATCATACTTTATGATGCCTCTTATTATCGACGGACCAAACTCACCGGGGAACAATATCGACGTCTATCTCCGACCTCTGATCGAGGAGTTGAAATCTTTGTTCATTGATGGTGTACAGACATATGATGCAAACACAAATACAACCTTCATACTGCGTGCGGCTTTAATGTGGACAATTAATGACTTTCCTGCGTATGAAATGCTATCAGGTTGGTCCGTACATGGTCACAAAGCATGTCCTCATTGCCATGAATACACAACATCGAAATTCTTGAATTTTAGCAGGAAGGTTTGTTATTGCGGCCATCGACATTTCCTGCCTCCAGACCACCCCTATAGGTTAGACACGGTTCACTTTGATGGTCATCAGGAGTTTCTTGAACCTCCATCCCCATTGTCCGGAGAGGACGCGACTGCTAAATTGGATGGTTACAATAACGTGACTTTCGGGATGGATCCGACGAAACAGGTCAAACCACCATATTGGAACAAGTTAAGCATTTTCTTCGAGCTTCCGTACTGGTCAACAAATTTAGTGCGTCATTGTCTGGACGTCATGCATATAGAGAAGGGAGTATCAGAGCACATACTTAACTTGCTTCTTTGTAAAGACGGAAAATCGAAAGACAACCTGAATGCTCGGATGGATCTACAAGAGTGGGGAATAAGAAGTGAATTGCACCCTAGACCGGTAGCGGGTAAACCGGGCAAGTTTTTACTTCTCAATGCCGCTTATCATATGTCACAACCGGAGAAGAAAAGTTCCCACAGGTTTCTCAGGATCATTCAGCAAGAAAATAAAAATTGTGAAGGGCAAGATCGATGGGCTGAAAAGTCATGATCACCATGTTATCGTGGAGCACCTTCTTCCATTAGCCCTCAGGACTTCTCTCCCCAAATCGGTTGGTCTAGTAATCAGCGACCTATGTTGTTTTTTCAGAGAGTTGTGTGCTAAAACACTGGAGGTTGTGACGCTGGATAGACTAGAAAATTCTATTGTGTTGATGCGTTGCAAGTTTGAGCATATTTTTCCACCGTCATTCTTCGATATCATAATACACTTGACGGTTCATCTTACAACTGAGGCTAAGTTAGCCGGACCGGTACAATATCGATGGATGTATCCCGTCGAGAGGTACGTGTAAATTTTTCGTTTCGCGCAATTTATAAATTTATTGTTGTAATGTATGCCCGTATTTATTTATTCAACATATTTTCATTAGATACCTCTACACTCTTAAGAAGTATATACGCAATAAAAATCGACCAGTGGGTTCTATCATGCAAGGTTATCTTCTTAATGAAGCAACCACATTTTGTTCCCGCTATCTGGACGAGAACATTGAGACAATACTTAACCGGCCTCGAAGAATTCAAGACGGGCCATATGGTTAAGCCGAGTATAAGAGGGTAGACATTATGTTTATCAACAAGATATACCGGTTTATCTTGCTTAATTGCGTATTTCTTGAACAAATTAGAGAGTAAGTTTTTTTTTTGGATTAATTGTTATATCTGTGTTTGTGTGTGTATGAAATGATATAATATTAATGTCACCATTATTTGTCGAAAACAGAATTCATTTTAACGAGGTACGTGATGGGCATCCTGATTAGAACGAAGAACAATTGGAAAAATATCATCAGGATAATTTTTATGATTGGGTCACAGATCATGTAAGTTATTCGAATAACATTTTATTGCTATCAGTTTTAATCTAAACTTGTATCGTTATGTATTTTTCGTAAAATTTGTTTTGTTAGATCCACGATCCGAACTTGTCTGCATCATTTGAGAGTGATTCAAGATGTTTAGCTCAATTTCCTAGTATGGAGGTTGCATATTACAAAGGATTTGGTTTCCTTGGATACAAATTCGAAGTTAAGGACATAGAAACATCTAGAACTACTCAGAATAGTGGGATTACGATGGTAGGATCGGACGGTGTGATTTATTATGGGTACTTAAATTGTATACTCGGCATCCACTATCCCGGACGATCAGAACCCTTTTATATATTCCAGTGTACTTGGTACGATACGCGAACTGATACGGACAACTGGAGAAGCAATCTTGGGACTTGGAAAGATGAATATGGATTGACCAGTGTGAACACACTTCGATTTTACGGTCAGGAAGATCCGTTTATCTTTCCGAACCAAGCGTTCCAAGTATACTACTCACAGTGTTTGAAGCATCCGTGATGGAGTGTTGTATGCCGATGGAAACCCAGAGATGTCTACGATGTCCCAGAATTCAAGGACAGCGATGAGGACGAAGAAGAGAGAAGGTTTAGAGTGCTCCGACCGTCTGTTTCGAAGGATGGGTTGTCTTCGGCCGATCATAAAGTTACGGCCAGTCCCGTTACCTTTCGGAATAGGGGATCCGGGTTAGAAATGACATCGACGATGAAATCCAAGTAGATATGTATAATGCGCCCACGAAACGAAAAAGGTTATCAGTAATGTTATATTATTACTTCACATTTTATGATCTATACATATATAGTCAATACTTTTAATGATTGTTCTAATGCGTCCACGAACCGTTTATCTAGATTTGATGACGATGTCGGGAGCAGCGAGGGACGGCAGGAGCTCCAGCCGCGGCAGAGGCAGAGGCAGAGGCAGAGCGGTTCTGCCGCCCGGAGAGCTCCGTAGGGAGCTTCAGAGAGCCGGTCTTGCACCCAGATCAGAGACCCCTTCGAATGCCTCCTTCCATGTGGATTTTGCCACACATCCAGGTATACTGCACGCATATCCATTTTGAATGTAATATTACAGATATTCATGCTTGTTTATGTCAAAATTACTTATATTGTCAATGTTTGATTGTCTAGTTGTTGGTGATGCGTCTACATCTGGGACAGAGGCCACTCCCGCTCCTCCAGGTATGTTTATATATCATATAGTGCATGTATATTGATTTAGAATGCTATATCATAAATATACACACATTCCTTTTGCTCTTACTTAGCAATTTTTATTATTGTCTAGCTGTAGGTGGTGACACCACCGCACCTGCGGGTATATTTATATATCCTATAGTGTATGCATATTGATTTAGAACGTTATATTATTGATCTACACATTCTTTTTGCAATTACTTATATAATCTATTTTTAATTGTCTAATTATAGGTGGTGCGTCCACATCTGACGCAGGGGCCACTCCTGCCACTTCCATACCCTCCGCATCGTCTGCAGATTAGTATGAATAAATATAAAATATTTATTCATTTTACATATGCTCTATAGAATAAATATGAACTTCATGGAAATTTAGCATCAATGTTTATTTTCTAGTTGGAAGGGATGCGTCCGCATCCGGGACACTGGCTGTTCCTCCCCGGAGGAACTATCGTCCCGCTCACGCTGCTGCCCGGGCCCAGGCTCGTGCTTTAGTCACCGGAGATATATATCACACTTCAATTTTCATTTAACTATGATTTCTTAATACAACTTTGTCTTAATATTGATTGTCTTGATGTTTCTTGCACACGCAGGGCCTCTCCATCCCCAGAGGGGGACTCGAGGCCCGAATCAGTCCTATAGGCGGAGGCCTGACAGAGCTAGGGGGAGGCAGCATTCCCCCTCTTTTTTACCCTTGACTATCGCTATACCGGTCCTCATGCCGAGAGGTTCGGCCGGTATATGGAGGACGTGAGTCGGCTAGTGAAGAACTATCCACTTCACGTTGAATGGGGCGAGCAGCACCGGCGCTCATTCACCTTCTTCTTTGATCAGGCTCGGGTACGTATTAATATATATTTTCATTTGATTTATCTAATATATTTATTATTAACACTTGCAATCTAATAACAATGTTTTTTTTTTGTATTTTCAGTCGGATTACGATTTTCAGCCTGTACCCGACCCTGATCACCCTGGGAGTGTGCTCGACCTTCATGCTCTGTACAATGGCCTGATGAAGAACATGCAGACCAAGGTCCGATACAACAGGAATGAGCTGAAGGCCGACTGCTACTCCCTGTGGATGGCGACCCCCGAGGCAGAGAGTGGCCCTCCTATCTACTCCGGCGTTTGTGAGAGTCGACGTAGAGACATGGCCTCTATTGTGCGAATATTTCGACTCCCAAAGCAAACATGTATGTATTTTAAATGTAATTTATTGTTTAGGATATAATTTATTTTTTTGTGTTCCTTAATTAGAAAACTAAATGTTATTGCGTTGTGCAGAAACAGGCCGCTCAGAATACAGAGAACAGGAAGTCGGCGAAGAGGGGTCGCCCCACTTACACATGTGGCTCGTGGAATATTACTCGAGCCATGGAGTTATCGGTAAATTACAATAGACCGACCTTTGTGATATTCTGCAATATTAAGAGTTATTTTCTAATATATCTAATATTAATAGTTATTTTCTAATATTGTAGACAGCTCAGACCGTGGCGCAAGGTGGTACACCGAGCGTGCTGTCCGCATATTTTGCCGTCCACGGCACCTCGACAGATCCCGCCACGGGCGAGCTTCGATGTCCCGACATTGCTACCCAGGAGTATTGCGTAAGTGTTAATATTTATTCTACCCATATTTGAAATTTTAGATTTGGAAGGTTCAAATTTAAATTTTATACTTATACTTTACTGCTTAATATGGGTGTAGGAGCAGGTAGTTGAGCAGGCCGAGGCCTCGGGGATCGATTTTACCGGACAGAGCGATCCGAGGCTGCTGACCCCAGTACTAGACACTGCACACGGAGGGCACCACGGAGGTTGGGAGAGAGGCCGAGGTCTGGGCCCTAGCAGGGCCTATATGAGGTTGGACTCCACCCCGGCGGTTACTTCCTCCGTCTCCAGTGAGCGACGTGTCCAGCAGGAACTGGAGAGCTTGAGGGCCACCGTTCAGGAGTTGAAGGAGATGCTGGTATGTATACTACTTTATAGTAAAATATCATGTCATATTATAGATATCAACATACCCATAATTAGTACATAGCCTGAGCTTATTTGGTTGTAAACTTAGGTTTGATTAATCATACATACATATCTAATTAAAATAAACTACAGTTTTCTAAACTAGATATCCAAATAGGGTTTCGAAATAACTTGATAATGATACGAATTCGAATAATACACAGTTCTTACACGGTTATTACACACGTTAGGTCCAGACGCGACAGGGTACATCGGCCGAGCCTCCACATGCATCTCCTTCGGCTGCGGCTCCGCAAGCCACTACATCGGCTGCGGTTCCGTAGATAGCTCCTATAGCTCCACCGCCCGCTCAGACTCCCGCAGCCGCGGCTCCGCAACCCACTACCTCGACGGCGGCTGCGCAGACCACATCGCCAGCTCCACAGCCCGCTCAGACTCCCGCACGTGCCGAATTGCATGGTTTATTGACCGAGGAGTAGGCGCGCCAGATTCTAGCGTTTATCAGAGGTAGAGCTGGACCGAGCTAGGGTAGCTTTTTGATTCTTATTTTTTGAAACATGTATTTATTTATATGATACATATTGTACTACATTTTGAAACATTTTGGACGATATTGATATTGGTTTATATTTATATCATATTCAGTTTTTTGGTTTCCTTTGTATATTATATGCGTGAGATGTGATTATATACTGCGATATATGTTGTGTGATGATTAATTTTATATTTTATCGATATATATATTATTGTGCACAGGGCGAGAAAAAATCAGGCAGGCCTTTTTTTTAAAAAAAACAGATAAAATGTACCTACGGATTAATCCGTAGGTATATATGTTGCCCCTACGGATTAAACCGTAGGGGCAAAATATCAGAATAACTGATATTTTCCCCCCTGATCTCAGTTTCAGGGGGTTGGGTGTGCCCCTACGGATATATCCGTAGGGTAAACACATGCCCCTACGGAGGTACCCGTAGGGGCAAAATATCAAGATTTCTGATATTTTGCCCCTACGGATATGTACCTACGCATGTATCCGTAGGGGCTATTACTTGGCCCTACGGATTAATCCGTAGGTACAAGAAATCTATTTTAAAAAACCGTAAATAAAATAATTTTTTTGCCCCTACGGCCTAAGCCGTAGAGGACAAGGTACCTACACATAACTCCGTAGGGGCAATTTTTAGTCCGTAGGGGCATGTTCAGGGCTTCGACTTTCACCTACGACGTTTGTACCTACAGAGTATTTTTTTGCCCCTACGGATATATCCGTAGGGGCAGTGGTTTGCCCCTACGGATAAATCCATAGGGGCAACCCATATTTGTAGTAGTGAAGCGGGTAATCTTGCAGGCAGATCCGTTAGAATCAACACAAGAATCTTCTTAAAATAAAAACAACATAAACTAAATATATATTAAACTGGCGAAATCTCATACCCTAAATTTGATCAGGCATGTATGCCCGAGTACCTTTGATCCCTCTCGGAAGTATACTTGAACACCTAACTTTTCCCTCAATTCATCGCACTCTTAAACCTTGCCACCATGGCGTCAATAAGAGTTGACCTTGCGATACAATCAAAAGATATTCTAATCGATCTTTCTCTGGTTCTGAATAGTTAGGTCTGCTATTTACCCGCTTTCATGATACTGCCTCGTATGTGCGGTATATTGTCATTGCAACAGGAAACAACAGTCAAAGTAGCAGACGCTTATAACATGCCTATCCAGACAGCCCAGTGTCGTTAAGGGTATATTGACTGCCCGTCCTTCCATGAAGGAGGTCGTCAAAAGGGCTCACAAAGTGAGGGAGATGAGATCCATCTCTCAACCTCTTTATGTGCACGATCCAAGCACACGTCGTATGATAATATGCTATGATATAAAATTCTCTCCCTGAGAGTATACACCATTAAAATTATACCGTACAGACTCAAGTCCAATCACCCCGTGGTTGACTTTCCTGGACATATCGGCCCGCGATATACCAGAGATCTCCCGACAAGCTCGCACCCAGTGCGACGAGTCAGACCCCTAGTTCGGCTATATATAAACAGGTAAAGTGGCCATAGGATAACCACTTCGGTCGCTCAGCGTACATAGCAACCTCATCCTAACCCGGTCAGGACTACTTTATTAAGTGCCCCCACTGTTGCCATACCCCGTATGCAACAATACAGTCACTGCTCCTAACAGATGACGCTTTGCACTTAGTCTCACCTTTGTATACTTACTTAGTATAAAGGGGCTCTCTCGTGTGAGAGAGAGTTCCTATCTGTTGAAGTATCTTTGTTAAATGTATGCCCTGCATACATCGTGTACCTTATACACTTCATGTAATTTGTACACTTGTACTCCATACCAGAAATAGTCAAACAAAAAATAGACATATCATCCCAGATAATAAAGAAAGAAAGCAACACACCATCAATCTTAAAATATGCATCTATAAAGTCGTCACCCACAAATGTCAAATACAAGAATAAGGTCTATCAAGCTATCTGAAATGCAACATGTCAACCAGGACGAAGCCCAAACGCACATATCGTTACTCGGCTATTTCCTTCGTCATTGAATCTCTGATCGTTTGACCTGAAGGAAGACCCTATAGCTTAGAGCACCTTCTCATACCACTTACTCCTTGATGAAGTGTCGTTAGATCTGTAAGTGCTTCAACTTCGCATATATATGAGATTGTTTGAGTATGCTATCGTTTAATTGAAGCTAGGATAGAGAGAAACCATGTTTCCCTTGCGTGTAGAATCACACACAGACTCCTGAGAAATCACTACAGTCTAGCAGCCTCTTTGGCTGCTTCTGAGGTAACCACATGTTCCACCACCTTGGTGAAAATGCTACACAACCTGCTTCTTACTGCTCCGAGTGATGGCCCTGCTATTATGGAAGAAAGCATGTACGGACATGGATACGATCATAGCCAGATTGCTGGCCCAACTGGCATTTGGCATTTGTATGTCTACATGGCTGCAAGTCTAATCCCTCATAGCACAAAGTATAGTGGATCAATTCCACGTAAATACCTGAAAATTCCTCGTCACTTCATCCCAACAAGCAAACCCTCAACACCACGTCCAACGACAAGAGTTGTATGTATGGTTAAGTACACACCATGCATACATTTGACTACCGACTTTGCAAAATGGAACCTACAAAATCTTTCTCTCTGCGTCAAGAGTCTTATAGCAAAGATCAAAGATAAAAACATGTCCATTAGTGATTGGAGTAATAAATTGGAGAGTGATCATGCAGGATTAACAATTTTAAGACATACTTTATGTGCGTCTCCAAAAGCAAACATAGGACGCTCTTGAAATGGCTTCTTATGGATCAAATTCCCAAGCACATACTCAACATCTTACATGTCCTTTATAGCGAGAACAACCACTCTAAGTGGCATTCATTGTCTCTAAGACACTTTTGGTCATTATAACGTCGTTCACAACAAGATCTCTGAATTTACAGTTGTCGCATTCAATCATTGTCAGTCCATATCCGATATAGACTGATGATTGTTCCCCTCCGAATACAGAGACGCGACCGTGTAGGTTCGTCTTGCCTGAGATTCGGGGCAGATGCTATTTGGGGCTATCCGTCCACCTCTCCGAAGATACCAAGTTGATTTATGGCACTGTGTATCGGAGGTTTAGACGGATGCGTCTGATGTAGCAGACTTCATCAGATTCCCCTTCATGGTGAGGGGTTTTTGATTCTGGGGACGCTCTTCCCTGCAGGTGCAAGCCCCTGCAGTTAATTACGCTACCGCATCGCGGTAACCACTTTCTCCTTCTCTAGATGTTCACTTCGTGTCGTGTGTGTTTGTTTTGTTTGTGGTTGCCCGTGGATTTTATATGGAGACTAATTTATGTCGTCGCCCGTAGGACGTGGATTAGTCCAAATCCGTATTTTCTTAGATTTGGGTTTGGGCTTTTGGTTTAAGGATACGTTAGCCATATTTGAGGCTAAGATCGACTTAAACGTTTGTTAAGGATACGTTAGTCTAATTTCCAGACTAAGATTAACTTAACAGGATCGTTTAGATCTAACAAGAGAGCAATTGACCCTATTGTTTAGTTTAATGACATTGCGGTCGATTTCTAGTTTAGGGACATGGTAGTCCAACATTCCCATTTTGGGACGAATATTAGTTTTAAGGACATTTCGGTCCAACATTCCCATTTTGGGACGAATATTAGTTTACGGACGTTTCGGTCCAACATTCCCGTTTTGGGACGAATATTAGTTTAAGGACGTTCCGGTCCAACATTCCCGTTTTGGGACGAATATTAGTTTAAGAACGTTCCGGTTCAACATTCCCGTTTTAGGACGAATATTAGTTTAAGGACGTTCCGGTCCACGAGTTTAAGGACCCCGCGGTCCGTATTCATGTGTGGTTGTCGGGACCCGTCACCTCTCTGACGACGTTGAAGAATTACAACGATAAATATCAGAGAAGTTCGGAGATGTACCCTTGAACCGGGTGTAAATTGATTTAAGAGAGCAATCTTGCTTAGTCAATTTAATTTGAGGACTTACGGCCATGGTTGGGTTAAGTCCAGTTGAAAATGTTCAACAATTTATTTGCATTTGGCCTGTTAGGCCTTTATTTGGGCTCTGCTATCTTTAAATGATGCACAGCATCTAAATTGGTTTGTTGGACTTTTATTTGGGCTCTGCCCCTTTTTTATAATGCATTGCATTTTTTATTAGGCCTGTTAGGCCTTTTAATTAGGCTCTGTCCCTTTTAACAGTGCACGGCACATTTTCTTTTTGGTCTGATAGACCTTTTTATTGGGCTCTGCCCTTAATAATGCATTGCATTAAATGCTCTGACAACGCCCTACGTGGCTTGTCAGGCGCTTTGCGCCGATTGAGGAGCGCAAGGCGCAAACTCATGTGGTGGTGACATGTGTCACGCTCTGGTGAGCGCAAGCGCAGTGCGCTGCGACAGTGTGCTGCGCTGTTGCGCTGCTGACACGTGGCGCTCTCTGGTGAGTTGCGCCAATTTAAGAGAGCAGTGCTCTATTTCAAAAGCGCAAGGCGCAGTTTGTTCTGGGGCTGACACGTGGCGCTCTCTGATGGTTTGCGCCAACCCAAGAGCACAACAGTGCCAATTTTGCAAGTGCAGGGCACTGTTTTATATTTTGATCAATTTTAGATCAAAGAAAACAAGTTTTTTCTTGTTTTCCAAGAACCAGTGGTTCATCAAAAGGCCATGTCTTTATACAGAAGTAAATTACTTCTTCTTTTTTATCATTATTATATTTTTTATCCAAGATCTTGATCTTGTTCTTAGATCATTGATCTCTTTTAGAAGAAGTTCTTCTTTTATTTAAAGGTTTTTACCTTTTCTTCTTCTGAGTTCTTTCTCCAAGTTTTCAGAGCTCTCTCTATTCTATGTGTTGTTGTTTTTGATCTTGATGTTGATGATTTTTGAATTGGGGTTTAGGGGCCTTTATATAGTGCCCATTAATTTGTTAAATTTGTTAAAAAGATCATTCTCTGAGTGATTTGGGAAATTTTCCTCACCGTTGGATCTTTGATCCAAGGGCTTCTGTTTTACAGAAGACAATCTTCTTGTTTTAACAAGAACAGAAGGATCTTACTAGAATTTTAATTCTGTTTGGCGCAAACGCTCCAGCGCTTGACACGCGTCATGCAGCGCACAGCGCAGCGCAACTGCGCTGACACGTGTCGCGCAGCGTACAGTGCAGCACAACTACACTAGCGCAACAGTGCTGACACGTGTCGCGCAGCACAGAGCGCAGCGCAACTGCGCTAGCGCAACAGCGCTGCTACGTGTCGCGCAGCGCAGAGCGCAGATCATCTGAAGCGTTGCTTCATTTATTTTAAGTTTAATTTTCACTTCAATTTTAAAACAGAGTTTTGCTCTGATTGGGGGAAACAGAACCGTTGCTTCGTCTGCCACCTTGGAATTTGAACAGAGCTTTGCTCTGATTGGGGTAAACAAATGCCCTCCCACTGTTGCACTTACGTGGCCCTCCAATCGCGAGCGCAGCGGTGGAAGAATTCCAACCGTCGCGGCAACTCTTGAAAGGGCCTTTGATGCCTATAAATAGGACCTTTGGTCCTCCACAGATGATCAACATCTTCAAAATTTTACTTTCAGAATCTTAGAGCCCTGCTCTTTATTTTCAAGAACTCCAAGAGTTAGACTCTTAAAACTTTTAGGTAAATTTTTTTAATTTAAATTAAATTAATTTCCATTGACAGAGCCTTGCTCTCAATAGATCCCTGAACTGAAGAAAACTCATTTAGGGTTTCACTTAGCAGAGCTTTGCTCTAAAAGGATCCAAAGAGAACTAAAGAGAACCCCATTAGGGATCCATTAATAGAGCTCTGCTCTCTAAAAGATTTTCCTTGTATTTTCTCATTTCATCAATGGAGCTTTGCTCCTTTCAAATCATACAAAAAAACTCTTAGGAGTTTTTCATGGATCTTGGAGTTTAAAGATGGCATTTTATTCCTCGATGCATTATATCGTTTTGCTTAATCAGTCTCTCTGATAATTTTGTTGATTCTCTTTTGCAGAAACAATGGACGCCCATATGTACGATCTTAACGAGATCATCTCTTACGGGGACATCCGCCGACTTGGCCGTTCTCAAAATCGGGAGCTCACAAACGCGGAGTGTGCTGAAATCATGAGCCGTTTCGACGTGTATAACGGACAACTGCTTCCCCGGCGTTCCTCCCTCCTGAAGCTTATCTTGGGAGCTATCTGGGAAGTGCTTCCGCTGTTCTGTTCTGGTGTGCCGTTTAGGGCGTTGGATGCCGCCGAGGATAAGGTGCACTCGGTGTACCTGATGAACTTAATCCGAAGAGACGGCGAGACAATCTTGTCGATCTCTTGCACCAGGCCTTTCAACAGTCCGCCATTCTTGCTGCCTACCGGAGAGTGGAGGACATCAGTGGGGATCCCGACGCCCGTGCTCACGAAAGGAAGCACATCAGGATGGTTCGCCAAGCTTGGAAAGTCTTGGACAAGGTCACTTTCGAGTTCCTCAATCCCTGTCCAGGATCTGAGGTCTTGCCATTGTAATCTTTTGGACAATGTCTTTGTTTATTTCTTTATGATTGTAAGAACCCTTTGCAATATGAATGGAAAATTTCTTTTTCAGCTTGTCTTATTTCTCGTTCTGAGTCTTTTGCATATGCATGAATGAATGTGTCTCGAATGCTTGATCAAATGCACATCGGATGTTCTTTCTGTCGCTTTCTTCTTTCTTTTATTCTCAGCATGTTGCCTTTGTAAACATGGTTGACAGATAATAGAGTAAGCATCTTGGTTTCTTCAAGAGATAGCGATGGCTTAGGCCGCAGGTTTAGATCTACCGCCTAAGACTTTTCAACTCTATGAGCCGTGAGGGCCTCATAGAGACTTTTCTCCCTACGGATCGAGAGGATCTCATAGGTGGATTTTCTCTTTAGGAATCGTGAGATTTCCTAAGTGCGTTTTCTCTTATAAGTCGTAAGGATCTTATAAGAGAATTTTCCCTCTTACGAGTCGAGAGGACTTGCAAGCGGTTGTTTCCCTCCTTGTCGAGATTCGACTTTGGAGAGTGAGACCCGTGGATAGTATGCAAGAGACCGTTTTAGACCGGCTTGCAGAATCCCAGTGCTTAGGAAACAAGTTTTTTAATCCCTGCTGCCTAAGGTTTTATCTTCCAAGTCGAAACGAATCGGGAAGTCCTCGCGAAGACACTGGTTTCTCTGCGGGCCGACGCGAATCAGGAGGCTCTCATCAAGGATGCTAGTTTCCCTGAGTTGAGAAGTTTGCCAAGGACACTGATTTCCCTGGGGTTGAAACGAGTCGAGGTGTTCCTGCAAAGACGCTAGTTTCTCTGCGGGTCGACGCGAATCAAGGTGTTCTCATCAAGGACACTGGTTTCCCTGAGTCGAAGAATTTGCCGACGACGCTGGTTTCCTCGAAGTTGAAACGAATCGGAGTATTCCTGCGGAGACACTGGTTTCTCTGCGGGCCGATGCGAATCAGGATGTTTTCGTCAAGGACACTGGTTTCCCTGAGTCGAAGGATTTTGCCGAAGACACTGGTTTCTTCGGGGTTGAAACAAATCGGGGTATTCCTGCGGAGACACTGATTTCTCTGCGGGCCGACGTGAATCAGGAGGCTCTCATCAAGGACGCTAGTTTCCCTGAATTGAGGTATTTGCCAGGGACGCTGGTTTCCCTGGGGTTGAAACGAATCGATGTATTCCTGCAAAGACACTAGTTTCTTTGCGGGTCGACGCGAATCAGGATGTTCTCGTCAAGGACACTGGTTTCCCTGAGTCGAAGGATTTTGCCGAAGACACTGGTTTCTTCGGGATTGAAATGAATCGGGGTATTCCTGCGGAGACACCGGTTTCTCTGTGGGCCGACGCGAATCAGGAGGCTCTCATCAAGGACGCTAGTTTCCCTGAATTGAGGTATTTGCCAGGGACGCTGGTTTCCCTGGGGTTGAAACGAATCGATGTATTCCTGCAAAGACGCTAGTTTCTTTGCGGGTCGACGCGAATCAGGATGTTCTCGTCAAGGACAATGGTTTCCCTAAGTCGAAGGATTTTGCCGAAGACATTGGTTTCTTCGGGGTTGAAACGAATCGGGGTATTCCTGCGGAGACACTGGTTTCTCTGCGGGCCGACGCGAATCAGGAGGCTCTCATCAAGGACGCTAGTTTCTTTGAATTGAGGTATTTACCAGGGACGCTGGTTTCTCTGGGGTTGAAATGAATCGATGTATTCCTGCAAAGACGCTAGTTTCTCTGCGGGTCGACGCGAATCAAGATGTTCTCGTCAAGGACACTGGTTTCCCTGAGTCGAAGTGTTTTGCTGAGGACACTGGTTTCCTCAAAGTTGAAACAAATCGGAGTATTCCTACGGAGACACTGGTTTCTCTGCGGGCCGACGCGAATCAGGAGTCTCTCATCAAGGACGCTAGTTTCCCTGAATTGAGGTATTTGCCAAGGACACTGGTTTCCCTGGGGTTGAAACGAATCGATGTATTCCTGCAAATACGCTGGTTTCTCTGCGGGTCGACGCGAATCACGATGTTCTCATCAAGGACACTGGTTTCCCTAAATCGAGGATGCTGCCAAGGACGCTGATTTCTCTGGGGGTTGAAATGATCTTTCGTGGTCTTTCAGGTTTTATATGAGTTACCGTCAAAACCGTGAAGCTAGAAATTCAATCTTCGCTTTCTTTTGCTGGCACTGTGTCTACTGTATCGAGACGAATGTCACGGTTGTCTCTAGGCTGTTGGTGAACCGTTGAGATTTGGCTTCGCTTTCTGGCGGAGCCTATTAGGAAGGTATGGTTCCTTCTTTGTTTGTGCCCTTGGATTGTATACAGGGATCGACGTGATCTCAATTGTTGGGAAAAAGTTTCATTCATTTTTTTTATTGTTTTATTTCCGCGATGCTCTATCATTTCAGCTTTTATATTGTGAAGGTTGCGATTGCCCAATCATTTTGGCTATTTCTCGCGGTGACCAATCATTTCGGCTGTTTATTTTATTTTTACTCCCTGCTTTTTATTGCGAGTTTCCCAATCCTTTCGGCTATTTTGTGTGCATACGTTTTTACTTCCTGTTTTTTTTATTGCAAGTTGCCCCATCATTTCGGCTATATCGTATGCATGTGCGGCCTACTGGCTTTTCCCCGTAAACCTGAAATTAGACACCGATTTTGGCATTAGCACCGCTACAACTGGGATGTTGCCAGGAGCGAATCGTCATTTTCCTTTGTCGATGTCGAACAAAGGTAGCTTAGCAAACAGGGTTAAGGTCCTGCCGACTAAGGCTTTTGACTTCATGAGCCGTAAGGGTCTCACAAAGGTATTTCTCTCTACAAGTCGTAAGGATCTTGTAGGTGTATTTTCTCCTTAGGAACCGTGAGGATTCCTAAGTGTATGTTCCTCTGTAAGTCGTAAGGATCCTACAAGAGGGTCTTCTCTTTGTAAGTCGAGAGTACTTACAAGGGTTATTCACCATATGAACATATCCCTAGTCACGGGTGGGACTTTGTTAAGGAAATGTTTATTCGCTCCCGTGGATTGTATACAAGGGTCAGTATTGAGCCACTTGTAGGGCGATATCGAAGGTTGTGGAGGTTGCTTAAGCACAGGTTTAGGTCTCTGTAACTTAAGACTTTCAAATCTTATGAGCCGTGAGGGTTCCATAAGAGAGTTCTCTTTACGAGTCGTGAGGATCTCGTAAGTGTATTTTCTCCTTAGGAATCATGGGGATTCCTAAGTGTGTTGCTCCCTTGTGAGTCGTAAGGATCCCACACAAGGTCGAGAGGACCCTGTAAGTGTCTTTTAACGATGTTGTGCCCTTTCGGGTTTTCACAAACACTCGCCGGTAGTCCTGCTGTTTTTACTCACGGAGCCCTTTCGGGTTTTCATCCTTGCTCTTTTTGCTTATGGACATACCGTTTTTTTATTCTTTTTTTTCTAACGAGGTTGCGCCCTTTCGGGTTTTCACAAGACTCGCCGGTAGCCCTGCTGTTTTTACTCACGGAACCCTTTCAGGTTTTCATCCGTACCCATTTTTCTTATGGACATACCGTTTATTATATTTTTTTTATTTTTTATTTTATCCATCTCGTCAGCCTAAGGATGTTGCGGTAGTAGTTTAAGGACGTTTCGGTCCTTCGTTAGTTTAAGGACGTTTCGGTCCGTCATTAGTTTAAGGACGTTTCGGTCCGTCCAGGAGAAGGCTGGCTACTGCTTATAAAGTTTGAGCTTAGGAAGATAGCAAGCGGACATAGTCGTCGTCATCTATCATTGACCTAGACGGTAACTCGCTAAGCGTAGTATTTCTTTCGGAAGCGACCATTTATTGGCCTGAAAGGCCTTCACCGTGCATATCCATGAGTAGATAGGCTCCTCCCTGGTAGACCTTGTCTATGATGTACGGGCCTTCATAATTTAGCTCGAATTTCCACGCTTGGCGCGATTGGGGATCATAGGCCTTTTGACCACTAGCACGAGTTCGCCTTGGCGGAATGTCCTCGTCCGGGTCAATCTTTCATATGAGCGCGTCATCCTCGCTTTATAGGCCTCCAGATTTTGTTGCGCCATGAGCCGGGTTTCATCAAGAGCATCAAGATCCTCAAGCCGAAGGTGAGCATTTTCTTCGTCCGTCAGCTCGTAGTGGACTGCCACTCGTAGAGAGGGTAACTCTATCTCGAGGGAGAGTACTGCTTCTGTACCGAATACCAACGCGTACGGCGTTGTGTTCATGGCTGTCTTGAACGTAGTTCGATACGCCCAGAGAGCTTCTTGCAGTCTCTCGTGCCAGTCCTTCTTATTTCAGGACACCGTCTTCTTCATGATCTTTGTCAAGGTCTTGTTGAAGGCCTCGGCTAGACCATTAGCACGCGGATTATAAACTGAGGAATATCTCCAGTCTATATTATACTGCTGCGCGAAGCGACTGATCTTGTGGCTTCTGTAAGCTGGCCCGTTATCGGAGATGATCCGTCGCGGAGTTCCAAACTGATATGTGACATGCGTCTTGAAGAAATGGAGGATATTCTTCGTCTTCACTTCTCTTAACGGTACTGCTTCTGCCCATTTGGAGAAGTAGTCAGTCGTCGCCAGGATGAAGCGATGTCTTCTAGATGATGCTGGTTTGATAGGGCCGACTATGTCAGTTCCCCACATTTCGAACGGCCAGCTAGCCACCGTTGGATGTAGTGGATTTGGATGCTGGTGGATGAAGTCCCTATGGATTTAGCACGAGTGGCATTGCTTCGCATATTCGAGACAGTCCCGAATCATCGTGGGCCAGTAGTAACCTATCCGTTTTATCTTCAACTTCATCTTCGGGCTTACTTGGTGAGAACCGCAGAGCCCGTCGTGAACTTCCTGAACGACTCTTTTTGCTTTGTCAGGTCCCAGACATCTCAACCACAGAGAATCAAACGACCTCTTGTACAGAGTATCATTGACGAAGGCGAAAGATAGGGCTCGCTTCATGAGCTGATGTCTAGAGGACGCATCTTCGGGCATTCGACGGTATTTGAAGTAGTCTATAAAGACTTATCTCCAATTCTCAGCCTTTTCCCGGTCTTTTATTTGCAGGGTCGTATGCTCAGTCGCTCCCTTTTCTTCGGATGATTCCGGAGATATTTCTGCTGGGGCAAGCAAGCGACGGCTTTGTACCACGATTCTGACGTCATCGAGGTTCTCGTCAGCCAGTTCTTTAGCGAGCTTGGCCAACGCATCTGCTTTGCTGTTTTCCGCACGCGGTATGTTTTCCAAAGTGTAAGAAGGAATTTGGGTCAACAGTTGTTGCACCTTTTCGCCGTACTTCACCAACTCTGGCTTGCACGTCTGGTAGTCGCCGTTTACTTGACTGACGATCAGTTGGGAGTCTCCATATATGAGGAGGTCTTCAATTCCCATGTCGATGGCGATCTCGAGGCCCGCTATCAAAGCTTCGTATTCAACTTCATTATTCGTCCTCGGCTCTATTAAGGAGAAAGCAAAGCTCATTATCCCTCCTTGGGGAGTTACGAAGATGAGGCCTACCCCCGATTTGATTATAGGGGTACTTTGTTCGCGCTTCTTCATGGAGGATGCTCCATTGAAATAAAGCTCCCATCGGGTATCACCTCCGTCGATCGCGTCAAACGCATGTTCGTCTGGCAGATCGCAATTCAGAGGAGAATCAGCAGGTATCGGATGCTCAGCGAGGAAGTCGGCGATGGCCTGGCCTTTCACTGCCTTGAGAGGCTGATAGGTTATCGAGAACTCCATCAAGAGTAAGGCCCATTTAGCGAGTCGCCCCGTCAATATGGCCTTCGACATTAAATACTTAAGGGGGTCCACCTTCGAAATGAGACGGACTTCATGCGCCAACGCATAGTGCCTGAGCTTTGTTATCGCGAAGATCAACGCGAGGCAGTGTTTTTCAATGGAGGAATAGTTGCTTTCTGCCCCCAGTAGAACTCGACTCAAATAGTACAGTGCTCTTTCTTTCCCTTGATCATTCTCTTGCGCCCATAATGCGCCTAAGGAACCTTTGAGGGCGGTTGTATAAAGAATGAGGGGCTTTCCCTTGACCGGAGCAGCCAACACTGGCGGGTTCTGCAGGTATTGCTTGATCTCGTCTAGCGCGCTTTGGCATTATTGGTCCGAGACGAACAGGGTTCCCTTCTTCATCAGGTGGCTGTAAGGACGGCACTTGCCTGAAAGGTTGGCTATAAATCGCCGTATATACGCGAGCTTCCCTTGGAGAGACCGCAGCTGTTTGAGAGTCCTTGGCGGAGGCATTTCCATGATCGCTTTGATCTTTGACGGATCTATTTCGATACCTCGGTGTCGGACGATGAATCCTAGGAATTTGCCTGAGGAAACTCCGAATGCACACTTGAGAGGGTTCATCTTCAAGTTGTATTGTCGAAGGCGTTGAAATACGGTCTTCAGATGCTCGAGATGTTCCTCGTATGATCTGCTTTTCACCACGAGGTCATCGATATAGCACTCGACGATTTCATGTATGAGGTCGTCATGGCCCTCTGATAGGTGGCACCGACGTTCTTTAGACCGAAGGGCATCACATTGTAACAGAATATCCCCAGAGGGGTCCGGAAAGCGGTGTGCTTCTGGTTTTCAGGATGCATCTTTATCTGATTATATCCTGATGAACCATCCATGAAGGAGAAGATTTCGTGAGTGGACGTATTGTTTATCATCAGTTCGGTGACTGGCACTGGGAAATCGTCCTTCGGGCAAGCTCTATTGAGATCCCGGAAGTCCACGCATATGCGCACTGTTCCATTTTTCTTCATCACCGGGATGATGTTGGCGATCCATTCAGGATATTGAACCTCCTGGATAAAGCCAGAGTCGATCAGCTTCTTGACCTCGGCGTTGATGCTCATCTCAAGCTCGAGCCGCATTCTTCTCGGTGTTTGTTTGATTGGTTTAACGTCCGGGGATATCGCCAATTTATGCACAGCAATTTCTGGATCTAGTCTCGGCATTTCGGAATAGTTCCATGCGAAGCAATCTCTATGCTGTACAAGCACGTCTTTTAACGCAGCCACTCTTTCTTCAGATAGCAGCTCGCTGACAAATGTCGGTCGCGGGTCGTTCGCCGTCCCTAACTCAATTTTCTTGAGGTTATCTGCAGTGGTATGTATTCCATCTTCCAGCTCTTTCGGTGCCGGTGGAAATTCTGAGATCACCTCGTCGTTGCTGTTTCTGAATCACCAGGGAAGGTCATCCATATTCTCGGGCTCTTCTTTTGATATGGTTATCATGTGAAAAGTACGAGCTCGCTTCGACGATCGATGTGAATCTGGTTCTGCTTTCGTGGCTTTGGGTTCGTGCTTCTGTGGCGGCTTTACCCTCCAACTTTCAGATAGAGTGAACTTGCCGAGCTAATACTGATCTTCCACCCAGTTCTTAAAAGTGAAGCAGTCTTCGAGAGGATGCCCTATCACTCGGTGATAAGAGCAATATTTTGGGTGTGAGACTTCGCCTGCTTGTTCGGGGAGTTTAGACTCCGGCAGCGTAAGCATCTGGTATTTTATAGCTCGGTCAAGTATCTTCTTCGTCTTATCCCGAGGAAAAGAGTACGCTCGACCCATTTTCCTCATGAGGGATAAATCTAGACCGCTCGATCCCCGCTTGCGTGGCTTCTTAGCCCCGCTTTGTCTCTGTCGAGCGCCTTCTTCGCTTTTCGACCTGTTTCTGCCTCTGCGTCAAGTCTTTTTTATAACAGGTTGACAGGGAGCGGCACTTTCATCTTTCGCGGCCTGTTGGAGAAGGTGTTGCGTTTTGGCTTTCTCGTAGATGGCCATTTCGCTGTTGTGGTCGTCTCGGACTATTTGACCAGCTTCCCTTATAAGCTTGTCCATTTGTTCTTCGAACGACGGACTGGGCACTTTTGCATCAGGAACTTTTACTGGTTCGGGATTAGCGTCTTCCCATTGAGCATCCGCTTCTTCATTGAAGTCATGTATGACGTAACAGTCGCGGAGTAGCTTTTGTTTCTTGGGTCGAATGTATCCAAGCCCGATTGTTTCCATCCTCCCACTAGGCAACTTGTGTTGAGTTCCGGGGAAGTTCCAGACCCTGTCATAGAATTTGTCTTTCCGAGCGGTCTGTTTAAAGGATATCCCTTGGCGCTTTAGTAGCCTCTTCAAGCCCTCTGTATAATATCTGAGGAGACAGATGGGCTGAAGCCTGTCAAGCATAGGATCCATACCGTGCCAAATTTCTTTCTCCACTTTGGTTTCCTCAGAGCGGTAGAATAGAATTGCTTTTTCGCCTTCTCTCCTAGGAGGGACATAGAACGCCCGCAGCTCCTCTACACAGTAGGTCTCGAGTGTATCCAACTCTTTATGATGTTTAAGCGGTACCATGGCGACTTGCAGACTTTGCTATTCGTCAGCGGACGTTTGTATTGAAGGCCGAGCAGAGAATACAGCATGAACCTCATCTTCCGAATCACTACCAAAGATCAACGTAGGAGCGGATGGTCCCGGCTTATTGTATTGGGGTGGACCCGAATAAACTATCTCCTCTTCTTCCTCGGTATCACTCCCGAAGACAAGAATGGTGGCGTTAGCTTTGTTCTCCGGCTTGTGACATCTCTCCATGTCTTCGAAATCCGGCAAAAAGTATTTGGCATCTTCATATTTGCGGACTTCATTCACGGAGAACGGGTTCAGTTCTCCCGTCACGGTATACTCAAGACCATCCCTAAAATATTCCATACACTGATGTTGTGTAGAAGGGATGAAGTTGTACTCGTGTAACCATGGTCGGCCGAGCAGGGCATTGTAGCATGTCTTGGCGTCTATGACGTGGAATTTAATGTCCGTGATGAGCAGCCCGAAGCATAGCGTCAGTATCACAGACCCAAGAGTTCGGGATGATTGGGAGTCAAAACCAGAGATGGTGATCTTATCCTGAGCGAGGTGCTGGACGCTCATGCAGATTTCCTTTAACACCCGTACGTTGAGGAGATTAACGGAAGACCCATTGTCAACCAAGATTTTGCCTATCTTTATGTCATGGCAGTATCCTGAGACATAGAGGGGCTGGTTGTGTTCGCACGTCCCAAGGAGGAGGTCTTCATCACTAAAAGTGACATCGGCCGTGTGCACTTCCTCCAATTCATCCTTTATCTTTTCTTCAGCCAGGAAAGCTTGGAATTGCTCCGGCTCCTGTAGTGCCTTGATTAACGAATCCCTTGCCTCTTTTGATAGTAAAAGGGCATCAAGAATGCTGAGCTGCGAGGGTAGCTTCCTCAGATGCGCTTGAACGTTGTAATCTACCCTACTTTTCTTCGGCGGGTCCTTGGCAGTTTGCTCTTCCATGACTTGGTCATCTAGGGCGATATCCTCAGAGACCTTTTCTTTCCCTTTATCTTTTTTGTTTGAGGGTCCGAGATTCTTTTCGGGTAGCGTCCGATTACGCAGCCGGATATTTTCACAGACCTTCTGCTCTTCTTCTTTTCCCGAGGTGGAATCTTTAAAGAGGGGGCTAAGAGTCAGCTCCTCGTCAGAATCGCTCCTGAATGTGAGCACTTGTGATCTTCCGGCGTTAACCATGCGATAATTGCCGGTAGTTCTGTTAAGCTCCTCGGTCGTACCTTTCTGCTCCCGACGGGTTTTGCGCTTCTCCCGCTTAAAATGTTGTCGGTGAGCAACATATCCCTGCCACCACTTATTGAAAGCATTACACTCTTCGGTGGGGTGTGAAATCTTCCGATGATACAAGCAGTAGGAAGGGTGCATTTCCACTTCACCAGCAATGTTTCCTTCAGTGGGTGGCAGCTTCATACCCATTGATAGGGCTTTAGCAAACCTTTTCCTCGTCTTGAATTTGCTTTTATCTGCGGTGGATGTATTTTGCTCCAGCAGGAGTGTCTCAACTCTTTCGTCAAGTCGCTGGCGCTTGGCCCTTTCAAATATGACCGTCTCGCGTTCCCGATCAGCTTTACTTTTTAAAAGAGCTTCATTGAGGAATGCGTCAATTGTTTCATCCGATGGCCCCAGAATTTCCAGTTTAGGATCTGCCCCCAGCTTCTCAGCGCAAGGAATTTCCTTATCGTCTGTAAACGAATGGGAAATCATATGACAGCTCGCCACGTATTCCTCGGATTCATCCGACGAACTCTCTCCCTCATCTTCCTCTTGAAAGACATGGTTGAGGAACTCCTGGAGCGTGATGGGAGTCCGTGCTTTCTGGTTGTATTCCTCCAGCGCATCAATTTGTTTCTGTAAGTCCGTGCGCTTGTCGCCTGGCTTCACGGGCTTCTTGGATTTCTTTTTCTTCTTCTTTGAAGATTTTGACGGCTGGTTGTGAGTGCTTGGGCCATCACCATCGGTCCTTGGAGTTGGATGCGGCTTCAACATCCCTTCAATGATCTGAGGTTCCAACGGGTTTTTCTACCTGATCGCTGGGCATGTTTGAAGATTGTTCAGCATCCTCTTCGTTTTGGCTGATAGCACAACCTCCCATGGAGCTTCTTCAATGAGAGAGCACGTTGCCCCCGGCGTATTCACATTTTTAGAGGTATGAGGTTGCGGCGGGTTCACCTTCCATCTTTCAGACAACGCGAACTTGCCCTGTTGGTACTCGTCCTCAATCCAATTTTTGAAGACGTAGCATTCCTCGATCGGATGACCCAATACTCGATGATAAGGACAGTAATTGGGATCATTGACGTCGTTTGGCTGCGACGGACGTCTTGGATCCGGCAGATTTATGAGTCGGTTGCGCAAGGCCAGCTCGAACAATCTTCTCGTTTTATCTCGGGGAAATGAGTAAGGACGTCCCAGCCTCTCCTCGAGGGACAGGTGTGGACGCATATTATTTTGACGGACAGCCGGTTTCAAGTTGCTCGGCTGTTGTTGAGCATTAGCGACAACAATTGCTTTTCCCTTCCCCTTCTCATTTCGAGAGTCCGGCTTTGGAGGGGGAGGTCTATGGCCCATCTGATCCATCTGAGCTAGCTTGTCGATCAGGGCCTGAAAGGTAGTCGGCTTGAAGAACATCATGAACTGGGATATGGTCGCCTATGGATCAAGAGTTCCCACAAACATCCCTACTGCCGGAGCCTCTTCAATGCGTTGTTTGCATTTTGACCATAAGTTTCGCCACCGTATAGCATATTGGACCCATGTCTCGCCCGGCTTCACCCTGGCATTAATCAATGCCGTTATCGGGGTGCGTTCGCTGGCGCTTGCGAAACTGGGTAAACAGCAGCTCCATCTCCGCGAAGGTCTTGATAGAGTCGTTTGGGAGCTCGGAGTACCACTCGAATGCCGTATCCGATAAGCTACCAATGAACTGGCGAAGTAACAATTTATCATCACCGCCAGTGTTGCCGCAAAGCATCCTGAACTGGGCAACATGCTGGTGAGGATTTCCCGTCCCCTTATACATATGAAATTTCGGTATTGTATAGCCCGGCGGGTACTTGATCTGATCGTACCAGCTTGGATATGGTCGTCCCGTTTTTACGACCTGACCGGCTGCCTCAGTCGCCTGATGAACCCGGATCTGCTGAGCTATATATTCGTCCAAGTCAGCTTTGGAGATTGTCTCTTCCTTGGCTGTTGACAGAGCCGGTGGAGGATTTGACGTTTCTCCTCTGTCGTCTTCAAGGACGATCAGAGGATCTTCAGCAGGAGGATCTTGTTGAATCATCATTCCCACCATGTCCTGGAACAGGAGGGCCATTCGCTTTATGTTGGCTGCTTGTTCAGCAGCCTCTTTATTCTTCTTCTCCAATATCCGGCGAAGGAATTCAGCGTCAGTTTCTTGTTCCTGGCGTTGATCCGAGGACGCTTCAGGGCTTTCTTTTGGCCCAGTGAGTGCGGCCATCGCATTCATCATTTCTTGGAGCTTTTGCTGTTGCTCCTGAGCTTTGGTCACTGACCGTGTAAGCGGTCTATGACCTGTAGATGCACGGCTGTCCTCCTTCCCCGACGCCATGTATACAGTATGGACTACAATGCCCCCGGACTTAGGGCGTTTGGGCTCAACACCTTTGGCATTTTCCGCAGGCGTGGGAATTTTCTCTGGCCTTCTTCTTTTATGGGCCGTTGAAGTTGAAGGGGTCGTTGCAGCGGGCACCCAGGTGGTTATCGTCCTTTGCTGTTTGACAGGACGGTTCTTTTCTTCCTGCACTTTCACCCTTTTCTCTCGGCGAGAGTGACCTTGGTCAATTACGGAGTCTTGAACCCTTCGCCAAACTTTATAAATTTTGGAGGATAGCCGCTGAGGGGGCTGCACCGGCTTCGTTTCCGGAACCCTCTCCGCAGGTGGAGGAGATCTTTTTAGCGTAGCAGTTGGAGAGTTCTTACGTACCCTCCTAAGTGGTTCAAAGCTGTTCCCAGTTGGAACAGCAGCATTAACTTCCACAACTGGAGCAGGTGGAGTTAGCCCTGAGGGGGAGTTGCCCCCAGCCTTCCTTACTCGGCGCCAGTGGCGACGTCGAGCATGACGAGCCGTTGGGACTGGCTCGGCGATAGGGACAGCTTCATCTTGCCCCCTGTCCGAATGAGGTGCTGCTGGTGTCAGCCTCTTAAAGACTGATGTTTTCCTTTGAGTGACGATGTTCAATCTGTCAAAGACAGATTCTCGAGCAGGAGCAGGAGCCGGAATAGTCAGCCTTGAAAAGACTGACTCTTTAATAGGAGAAGCTGCCTTGACGACTTCAGGAGTAGGGGTGGCTCTCTTCCTCGGGACGACCATTACAGGGTTCATGGGCTTCTTGGCGGGCCCATCAAAGTTCTGGCTCAGCCTGGCAAAGACAGAGGCTCCCGGTTTGATATTGGACGACCCGTTGAAAGGGGCCGTTGTAGCAGTGAGCCGATCGAAGACCGACTTCTTGTTCGCTTCTAGTGTGGGCACTGGCATGGTGAAGCTTGCAGGCGGGATCATGGTTTCGAAAAACAGGCCGGTGGTGGCCTGGGTCACCTGTTCTACCGGCATGGCAAGGATGAAGGCCGCTTGAGGCCCATAAGCTACACCTCCAGGTGAGGTGGATCGTCGGTTGCACTGGCACTTTGAACAGCTCGAGCAATTGGAGGCCATTGATGCTTGATTTCTGTGCCAGGAAAAAGACCAAATCTTAGTAACTTAAAATCCGAAGACAACCATTAACAAACCGCGATTCGTTAGCGAAGACGACAAACGAAGTGTGGAAAGAGGAAAAGGTCCCACCGGGCGTGCCAGAATCGGTTCCCCTCCGAATACAGAGACGCGACCGTATAGGTTCGTCTTGCCTGAGATTCGGGACAGATGCTATTTGGGGCTATCCGTCGACCTCTCCGAAGATGCCAAGTTGAATTATGGCACCGTGTATCGGAGGTTTAGACGGATGCGTCCGATGTAGCAGACTTCGTCAGATTCCTCCTCATGGTGAGGGGTTTTTGATTGTGGGGACGCTCTTCCCTGCAGGCGCAAGCCCCTGCAGTTAGTTACGCTACCGCATCGCGGTAACCACTTTCTCCTTCTCCAGATGTTCACTTCGTGTCGTGTGTGTTTGTTTTGTTTGTGGTTGCCCGTGGATTGTATACGGAGACTAATTTATGTCGTCGCCCGTAGGACGTGGATTAGTCCAAATCCGTATTTTCTTAGATTTGGGTTTGGGCTTTTGGTTTAAGGATACGTTAGCCATATTTGAGGCTAAGATCGACTTAAACGTTTGTTAAGGATACATTAGTCTAATTTCCAGACTAAGATCAACTTAACAGGATCGTTTAGATCCAACAAGAGAGCAATTGGCCCTATTGTTTAGTTTAATGATATTGCGGTCGATTTCCAGTTTAGGGACATGGTGGTCCAACATTCCCATTTTGGGACGAATATTAGTTTTAAGGACATTTCGGTCCAACATTCCCATTTTGGGATGAATATTAGTTTACGGACGTTTCGGTCCAACATTCCTGTTTTGGGACGAATATTAGTTTAAGGACGTTCCGGTCCAACATTCCCAATTTGGGACGAATATTAGTTTAAGGACGTTCTGGTCCAACATTCCCATTTTGAGACGAATATTAGTTTAAGGACGTTCCGGTCCACGAGTTTAAGGACCCCGCAGTTCGTATTCATGTGTGGTTGTCGGGACGCATCACCTCTCTGACGACGTTGAAGGATTACAACGACAAATATCAGAGGAGTTTGGAGATGTACTCTTGAACCGGGTGTAAATTGATTTAAGAGAGAAATCTTGCTCAGTCAATTTAATTTGAGGACTTACGGCCATGGTTGGGTTAAGTCCAGTTGAAAATGTTCAACAATTTATTTGCATTTGGCCTGTTAGGCCTTTATTTGGGCTCTACCATCTTTAAATGATGCACAGCATCTAAATTGGTCTGTTGGACCTTTATTTGGGCTCTGCCCCTTTTTTATAATGCATTGCATTTTTTATTAGGCCTGTTAAGCCTTTTAATTGGGCTCTGTCCCTTTTAACAGTGCACAACACATTTTCTTTTTGGTCTGATAGACCATTTTATTGGGCTCTGCCCTTAATAATGCATTGAATTAAATGCTCTGACAACGCCCCACGTGGCTTGTCAGGCGCTTTGCGCCGATTGAGGAGCGCAAGGCGCAAACTCATGTGGTGGTGACACGTGTCACGCTCTGGTGAGCGCAAGCGCAGTGCGCTGCACTGTTGCGCTGCTGGCACGTGGTGCTCTCTGGTGAGTTGCACCAATTTAAGAGAGCAGTGCTCTATTTCAAAAGCGTAAAGCGCAGTTTGTTCTAGGGCTGACACGTGGCGCTCTCTGGTGGTTTGCGCCAACCCAAGAGCGCAACAGTGCCAATTTTGCCAGTGCAGGGAACTGTTTTATATTTTGATCAATTTTAAATCAAAGAAAACAAGTTTTTTCTTGTTTTCCAAGAACCAGTTGTTCATCAATAGGCCATGCCTTTATACAGAAGTAAATTACTTCTTCTTTTTTATCATTATTATATTTTTTTTATTCAAGATCTTGATCTTGTTCTTAGATCATTGATCTCTTTTAGAAGAAGTTCTTCTTTTATTTAAAGGTTTTTACCTTTTCTTCTTCTGAGTTCTTTCTCCAAGTTTTCAGAGCTCTCTATTCTCTGTGTTGTTGTTTTTGATCTTGATGTTGATGATTTTTGAATTGGGGTCTAGCGGCCTTTATATAGTGCCCATTAATTTGTTAAATTTGTTAAAGAGATCATTTTCTGAGTGATTTGGGGAATTTTCCCCACCGTTGGATCTTTGATCCAAGGGCTTCTGTTTTACAGAAGACAATCTTCTTATTTTAACAAGAACAGAAGGATCTTACTAGAATTTTAATTCTGTTTGGCGCAAACGCTCCAGCGCTTGACACGTGTCACGCAGCGCACAGCGCAGCGCAACTGCGCTGACACGTGTCGCGCAGCGCAACTGCGCTAGCGCAACTGCGCTAACACGTGTCGCGCAGCGCAGAGCGCAGATCATCTGAAGCGTTGCTTCATTTATTTTAACTTTAATTTTCACTTCAATTTTAAAACAGAGCTTTGCTCTGATTTGGGGAAACAGAAGCGTTGCTTCGTCTCCCACCTTGGAATTTGAACAGAGTTTTGCTCTGGTTGGGGTAAACAATGATATCGAACCAATAGCTGTTTGGATAAGTGTTTCAAGCCATAAATGAAATCCCTAAGTTGACTCGAGTCATGTTTGGCTTTGAAACCCTAGGCAAATCTTCCAAATCTCTTTATCAAAATCTCCATCGAGAAAATAATCCAAGTCTCCAGGACTAGTTCAAGATCTTTATGTGTAACGATTTATCAAGGAAGGTGAAATAGACGCAAGCATCACCCCGGGTGAAAAATGTCTATTCGTTGTCCACCTACCTTAGATGAATCCATTCGCCAACTAGTGTGCCTCATATCTCTCTATCGTATCGTCCTCTTTTCGCAAGACTTCAAAAAACCCAATTTATCAACAATCTTGCGTCCGGTTGGATAATTGACCAAATCTCCGACTTAATCCTTTAGCGTTGACTCTTGCATCTCTTCTATTATCATTATTCACTCCTTCGCAGTAGGCCCAGAAATAGCGTCCTCAAATGACTTGGGTTCCGCAAACAATGCAGATTTACCATAGATGTCTCCCTTTCGATATCGAAATGTCGTCGGGATGTCACTCCACAGCACTATGTATAAGTCTCTTAAGGATCCATGATAGGCTCCGCGCCATCAACGGAAATATCGCTCCTATTGTCATCATCTGCTGAAGGAACTAATTCCTTATGCACTAATGACCGACTAGGAGTCTCCTCAATTTCGTAGAATCCCAAATCCTGTTCTACTTCCACCTTTTGCGAAAATTCCTCTCCGAGAAAATCGTTCGTTGTTTCCTCCCTTAGGAAATCAACGTCATACGACCAAATATCAGTCATAGTCCTATCACATACTCACGGAAACAAATGACCTCACAGGTTTTTCGTTCCTCCACTACTTATAGGATGTTGACTGTACTGATTTTGAAAACACATGATCAAGAATATAAGTCACTGTCAACAGCGAATCTCCTAAACAGTATGTAAGATTAGCGATTGTCATCATCTTCTTCATCATATCTAACGGTTTTCTAATTCTACTCTCCAAAACATCATTTTGTTGTAGAGTTTATATTGGGTATAGTGCCCTCAAGGCAATTATTATTATCGCAGGCAGGCAATTATGATGATTGAGGGAGGACCTATGCGGCTACAGTCTTACTCGAGATAATAGTACGCTATATGGTTTGCTCTATCATCATGTATATGCATTATGTAGTATTACAGATCACTATTAAATGTTGATAGAGCTCATAGAATTTTTTCTTGACTACCTGCATTATGATAGCAATCATATACGTGGGAGCTGGGTGGTCCATAAGCACATCCTTAAATGTCCCTAGTTGAGGGAGTATCGAGATTGGTCATTGATACTCCGGAGTAGACTAGTGTATACTTTTCGAGACCCCGATGAAGGGCAGTGGCTGGTCTCACAGGCCATTGGTGTCAGTTAGTCACCTAAGATAGTATACAGGTGCTCATTGGGTTATAAATTATACTGGACGGACTCGCCGGGAGCTTGCTAGATGGTATTATACCTATTGCGAGATAGCATTTCTTAGATGACATGAATACATGTTAGTCTGTCGACATGAGATTGTCATTTGTCTCATGTGAGTTCCCACTATGCTTTGATTACTATCCTACGGCTCAAAAGAGTCGTGCAAACAGGTTTTAGTTGGGTACAGTCCCGAACCATATGGAGGCAATGAGTGGATCATCGGGGATTCGTCTCTCCCGGTATTGAGGGTTGATATCGCGCTATGCACGGATGACCATCACCAGAAATCTTTGGCCAAGGTGGACGAGAATTACTAATTTGGATCAGTGGTTCCTCAGTGGATGATGGGCTTCACACCGACAAGAAATATCACGTTATCAGGGGTCTGACTTTATCCACCCCCTAGACCCGATATATGATACTTTTAGACGAACAGACCGAACAGTACGGAGATTGTCACAGACAGGCTCAGTAGGGGTACGGATGAGTTTGCTCATCGGCCTTCCTTTTGTTCAATACCTGGGCAGCTGTAATGTACAGCTAGTGCCGCTGACGTGCTTATGATTAAACCCACTGCCAGCATATTGACGAGTTTTTAGAGTCCCACACAGAGGGTTTTTCTAGTTCAGGCGATATTATATAGATGGCGTATGTTGGTACATACAGGTGTCCGATTAAATATGTATATAGGATGCACAGACTTTAATCGGACGAATGATAGTACTAGCGGCTTAGGATTAAGCCAGATTATTAAATCAAGTTTTGATTTAATAATTTATATATATATATATTTAGTATATGTATTCTAATATTATTGTTCACTATTCATTTTCTCTCTTGGCTATACGTATTTTTATACGAATACGCGTATATGTATTCGATACGTATACCGGATTGTATTCCGTATTTATCTGGAATATCTTCTAGAAGATGGACACTTCATTATATGATTTCCTTTTTAGAAAATCACTTGCAAATGAGGTGGAGGGTGAGGTGGCATGAGCATGGTTGGAGGTATATAAAGAGGTATGGCCTTTGAGTTTATTGCAAAAATGTTATGAGATATTTTTTTGTATGGTTGCAAAATGATTTAGAAGTCATTCTTTCTACATGACATTCACTCTTCATTTTATCTTGCTTGATAGCTAGCTTTTTTTTCTTGAGTTGCTTATGCTTTGGTTTTCCTCACCTCCTCCTCCTTCTTCTTTAGTTGCTCACTTGAGCTTAAGAAATGAGAGAAAAGGATAGTGAAAAATTCCTATATCCCCGCTTTCCATTGTAAGCGATCTTGGAGCATCGGTTGCTTCGCTTGGCGAATTTGGAGCTTGGATTGTTTCTCTCAGGTGGATCAACTTCGGCAAAAGAGGACCGGCTTCCAAGCGCGATCCAAAGCACTTAAAGAAAGCTGGAGAATGTGAGTAATCTACACATAGTAGATTAGTTTAGCTCACTAGGTTTTATTTACAAGTTTTTAGCTCTTTAGTTCGATTCATGGTTTCAGGAACTTTAGTGAACGAGAAAATTTTTGAAATCCATGCTGCCATTTTCGAATACTAGTTTGCTAGTGTACCTAAGTTCCAATCAGTGGTATTAGAGCCATGCTAAAAGCTAGACTTGTTAGCACTAATTTAGAGTTTCGATCGACGGAATTTTCCGTATCGCATTTCCAAAATCCCTGCTTGCTGTTCGAATTTCAAAGTTGTTCAAAAAAAATTTCTTGTTGCATTAAAATTATGTGCAGGTAAAACTAGAGATAAGAAAAAAATTTGGGCACCTAAGTGCAAAAAAGTTATCCAGCACCTCATTCGATGAGGAAAGAGCCTAAATCCCTTCACAGGGAGTGGCCTCTTTGGCAAAAGTTTATGCCACTGTATATTTGTAAAACCACTCGAGTTCCTTCAACGATATCAAGTTCATCATGTTAAAGGTTTTTCGCCAAAAACCAGCCGTAACCCTCCGTCATTTCAGATTAGTATTGCTTAGTATCCGTGCTATGTATGTCGTGCCCAGCCGAAGTGTAGTGTTCGGTAGCTATGTAGTGCTTTTCTGTTGCATGGTGATGCGATTGGTTAGGACAGTCGTACAGTCATTTTGGCTCAGTCAAGGACTCGTACGGGTGGGTTTAATGCAATCAAGATAATGACGGATTGAACTTGACTGGAACCCTTTGATATGTTGACTCAGTCAAGGTCACTTGGGTCCTATGGGTAAAAACCATATCGGGAGTTTCAAATATAAAGGAAACTTGCCAGGCATGCACATACCTTCTGGAGTGTAGTAAGTGGCTTCCATTAAGTTATCATGCGATGATAGTTGGGTCCCGATTCCCACTGATGAAGAGGTGTTACTCCTCGGGTGATTTTCATAAGATCCCGACCAATTCTCCTTTTAGGATTTGAAGAAGAATTCGAGGAAACAGTGGGAGCCATTCTGATTAGATAAAATGATTAACCAATCTAATCTAGGTTAGAGTGCACGCTGAGTGTTTCTTTTCTCTCTCTCTCTTTGACAACGACCATGACCTGATCTTAAACTAAAACTCATGAACCAAGTTAACCGAACCTTCTTACACATTTTGGTTTTAGATCGTCATTATTCACGACTAAGCCACATATATCCTTGCCACTCCTACTTTCCCTTTGTATTTCTCCAGAACACTCCGTATCACTACGAAGATCCATATTACTTGGGTATACCATCATATAGTTACATACGAACTCGAAGAAACTTGTTTCTGTTCGAGGATGGATTCCGGTTCTGGAGAAATTGAATAAGATTATTTCGTTGTCTTTTCTTTTTCCCTTCACTCAGGTTACGAGTGCTCCAAGTGTTAGGAGAGTACAACTATTATGCGTATTGGATAGTCTTCTTCCAAACCTTAGGCAGGTGCCGAAAGGTAGGTAAAGAAGAAAACCAATTAGTCTAAGTATGGTATATAGAAGGTAAGAACTAAAGACATATAAAGGGATTGGAGTGAGGGCAAAGAAATTGCGACAACTGTCATGAATCTGGATAGTGGAAGAGACATTACTAAGAATACCCGGCAATCCCCTTGAAACATTTTCATATTTCAGTTTTACTGTGCGGTATTAATTGAATTTTTTTTTCCCAATTAGATTCTGACTCTAAGGTATATATTTACCAAACTTGATTCTCATATCTGTATGGCATTACAGATGCTGAGTGGGAGTAGAATATTGGGAATTGGGTGATTAGATACTCAATATATTAGAATTCTTTATAATTGGTGATATTTGAGGAAATCACCTGGGTTTTTCCTAACGGCAAATTTTTTGTTTTGAATATTTGTTGTTATGCACCAATTTTAAACTGATATATCTGTATGTTTATTTTATAAAATGAAACATAATTTTTTGAAATTATGTTTATGACATTTACCTATATCAGTTGATGGTTAGGTAAGGTGCATTCAACAACGGTGTAATTCAACTTCACCATAACACAGTTTTCAACCTACGACATATAAGGTTTGAGTTATTAAACTCAAAGAACTTATACAAAGTATTGTATGTTGTCCAATGTTCATTAAGACAAGAGAGTTGGTACTCGTATTATATTCTGTCTACTTATGACTTCTCTAGTTTTAGACAAGTATTTTGTTGAAATACAAGGTCCAAATTTTGAGGAGTTATAGGTATAAGAATAAAGTAGAGAATCATACGTTAGAAGTATTAGAATTCTTTGAGATGATTGAAGATGTAGATACTTATGCTAGATATTCCATCGTAAGTAATATATTTGAGAACTTGCTTCTTTTTCAGCTTATTCATCCGTGGGTGCACTCCTTGATGAGTAATACTGCATGACCTTCTTCCATTTAGTCGATATGCATTGGAAACAACTGCATGTTTTTTATCTGGTTCAAATTAAATTAGTGTCTTTTTTTCTATATTGGATATAGAATGAATTCATATCTTAACGATATTAAAGTATATGGTGTAGTCCAGCTTATTCTTAAAACTAGAATCTGGATAAACTCAAGACACGTTTCAGTAATGGCAGTTTGTGGGTTATCCCGGACTTTACGAGGGTTAACATTCTACCATTTGAAGGATCAATGGTTATATTGTTCTTGACTCGCCACCCCTTTTAATAAAATGAATTCTTTTCAGAAAACATTAGTGGGAGTATGGTAGAACTGGAAATGATTCCAGAACCACAAACGGTTACTGAAAATTTAGTAGAACCTAAAAATTCAATTGGATTCGACAATCCACTAGCCACTCCGCAGATTTAGTGGGTAATCTCAGCGACCCGAGAGATACTTCGGTCTCCTCAAAAACGGTGACAGGGAGGTTTTGATGATCCAAACTTGCCACCACTGCTGTCCTAAACTATGAGATCTGGCAGGTGGATGACTATAACGTCATTCTAAATTAGCTTTAGAAGTGCACGTGTATATGACCCTACCAGAGGATTCTTATAGTCAGTGGGAACAGCGGAAGCATGGTGGGCAAGTAGCTTATATCTATTTATAAACTAAAGCAAGTATAGCAGAGATAGATCATCTATTTTTGATGTGGCAGTCATAGAGTTTGACTTCATTAGAATAACAGATGGACCTGGTAAGAAGGTACTAGGGAGTGATGTCCTGGTTTTTGGATGACGTACTCCTGATACAAAGTGATCTTCCTATATTACGATCGGTTATACTGTAGTTATCACAAGGTGTTTCTCCATATAGGACCAGGACAAAATATCAGGGATTCTGGTAACTGATCTATGGTTTTAGATCTAGATTTGAGAAGTATCCTAATTTGGATACTTTGACACTATTCTAAAGTATTTTAGAATGGACGACTCCTGGCATGGTGATGTACCCGCAGGTGATAGAGTCACCCTCTCTAAAGAGATGAATTCCAGACTGATGAGGAGAGAGATTTGTATGAATGACATATCACTTGCTTAGGCAATTGAGTCAATCATGGTATGTCAAGTACCATTCCAGATATTGCTTTTGCACTAGCTGTAATAAGCAGATATTAATCTACTCCTGGAGAAACAATAGGAAGCAGTTATGAACATAACAGGATGTTCTTGGTATACGGTAAAGGCAACCTCCTTTAGGAGGCGGTTGTAGGGTGTTTTTCGTCACCCCATTGAGATGGGAATATGATCAGTCGAAAATATTGCATATTTTAACCGGTAATTTCCTTATCATCTGCATACATATAGAAGAGTACGGTATTCATAATTCACATATTAGCTAATCGGTCGCAAAATATCAAATTACATGTATTCGACCTTAAAACCGGCAATTCTAGGGAAATTAACTGCATTGCATTACATAGCATATTTTCCATATCTTGCAACCCCTGTTTCGAAGTCTATGCAGGAAAAGAGATGCTTGCTCGATCATTACATCGCTCGACCATTACAATTGCTCGTAAACTCACTCAACTCAAATCTGGTATCAACACAGAAGGGAAACTGAAATTCTAAACATCAGAGAAAAGCCCAAACAGAAGTACCAAGCAACAGAAGAAAGCACAGATCCCAACCTCATCAATGTGCGGCGGAAGGGCGGCCAATGCCCACCTCATGCGGCGGTTGCGCGGCGGGACCAGGGAGTCAGCTCCTCAAATTTCACCAAAACTCCTGTTTCAGTTCCCACTGCTCAGAAATGCACACAAACTTCCAGAAGAGTCCAGATACTTCCACCAGATCAGCAAACACCCAAACTAGCCTAATCTTTCTAGAACTTTCCCTAAACCCTAGCTTAAACCCTAAGCTAACTCCTAACAAACTCCTTCTAGAAACCCTTCAACAAACTTTGGGAGGGAAAGTTCTAATTCAAATCTAACCTAGGGTTTGGGAGTCTATAAATATGACCCTAGGCTCATCATTTGAGATATTATTCAACCTTGGGAAAGCTTAGAAAAATCAATCCCATTCTTCATCTTCCTCTTCCTCAAGTTTAGTGAGAGAGCTTGTAGGAAACCCTAACCCTAAATCCAACAACAATTCAAGATCTTGAGTGCAAGCCAAGCAAGATGCCTTCAACCCTTTTATGAGCCGAGCCGATCTTCAATCGGGCAAGAGATCAAAGTAGATCCACGATCCACGGAGACGAGCGAAGCCGAGTCAACGATCGATTTCTTCTTCTTGTAGATTCTTGAAAGAATGTATTGAAATTGTTGATTAAATAAAAGGTGATATTCTTTTATCTTGTTTTCTTTAAATTCCGCATCATGTTATCATTACTATTCTTGAATATTGTCTTTGTGGTGATGTGTGAATAAAACTCCGCTCGTCGGGGAGTCGAAACGATCTGTAGTATGATGATGTAACAAATTTGTAATCGATTCTTGAATCCCACGAGTTTGTAAACCCTAGCAAGTTCAAGAATCGACGACCCAATTCGTTGCGATGCTTTCTTGATCGATATCGCTCGAGATTGGGGAGTTCCGATCGTTTCTTGGAATTGATAGAGGTTAGAATATAAACGGTATCCTCGAAAGAACAAGGGTTAAGAGATGAAACCCTAATTTCATCAAGAAAACCCTAACTCTCGTCGATCGCCATTGATCTAGTATCAATTCTTCGAAGGACAAGAACACGAAACCCTTTAGATTACATCACGTCTAAAGATCCGATCGATTCCTACGAGCCTCTCTTATATTCTTGATTGTTGATTGGAAATATTATCAAAACTACCGATTCTTGATTGTTTATAGTTTCTTGATTCTTGAGTAAAGAATAGTGACACGCGAATACAAATCACATCTTGAATCATGTTTTCGTTTATTGTTGTTTAACATTTCATTTCAAACGTATCAAAATACAATTGAATTGCACAATCCCTGTGGACGATCCGCACTCATTCATTAACTACATCCGACACCGTGGTTTGATTGCGGTCAATATAATTTTTTGATTGTCGTTACTTTTTACATATACACGTCAGAAAATATTCCAATCAAAATGGCGCCGTTGCCGGGGATCGCGCTAATTCATTTGCATTTTTAGTTTGAAGTGAAAGAATTATTACGTTTTACTTCTTGAAATCAAAATTCGTACAAACTCTTACACGTGTGTTGTGATTTGATTGCAAGGTGATCTGGAGCATTCTGTTCTGTGGAAAAATTTGTTTGAATATACCAGAGAGCTGGAGATAGGAACAGGAAGCAGCTGAAGAAGTTTGGTACAGTGAACCCATCAACAGACCGCGGAAGAGCGGCAAATACGTGCCTATTGCGGCGGAAGCGCCGCAGTCTTGAGGGATCACTGAAATATTTTCAGTGCAGGTATTTTCTGTCTCTCTCCCCTCTCACTTTTTAGCTCCAACTAACCCTTTTCTGCAGGATTCTTTGCAAATAAATCGCAGCGCGCAAAGCAAAATTAAAATTGTGCGTGTTTTTGTTTTCTTGGTTGTTTTGCATTCTAATACGGAAATTTAAGGGGCACGACCAAATCCAAATTAGGTGGGGATTTCATTACCCTTCCTAGGCCCCGAAAATCGTCAAACTTGCATCCGCATTACCTCCATTAACTAAAAGAAATCTAGAGAAGACTCTAAGGACTGTCGCGCTCAATAGGACAAGAGAAGGTCGTGGGTAATTCATTGCTTATCCGCGTTTTCTTGTGGTGCCTAAGGCGAGTGTGTCTAAGGCTAGTGGTTATTAATTAGGTCCACTGTAGTGGTGGTTCCTTCCCACTTACCTGGCACTTATCCGGCCACAGGGGGACAAAGAGGCAGTGGAGGATTCTATCCTGCGGCTTGTCTTTTGGCAGTTAGGAGCGGACTAGAGATCGGACCTAGGTGACCATTAGATTCTAGGGTTGTGTGCTGCATTTGTTTTGTCGCATCATTTTTTCAAAATCCGTCCCTTTTTCAAAGCAAGCACCGCATTCATTCATCCCTAATTATAAGTCAACGCTGCCACTTGTACTAACCCTTTTTAGTGCAAGATAGGCTGGACACGGGATTCTAGTGCCCGTTTAGTCCGCGTACCTTTTATCGACTCCGAAGTCGATAATTCTCCATTTACCTTTTCTTTACCCACTACCACACCCACACCGATGGATCCGAATCCATCAAATTTCTTTAACCCTAATCTGCCACCGTCCGTTGGTGCGCAGAATCCTACTCCACCCCACATTTCTCTCCAGGAAAGATGCTATCCACATAGAGGTCCTCTTTCGACCTGCTTATCCACACCACCAGCCAATGGGGACAACTTTGAAATAAAGCCCCAGTATATCAATCTTTTACCCAAATACCACGGACTCGAGACCGAGGACGCTTACGTTTTCATTACCAAATTTGAAAACGTATGCGCAATGATGGGTACGTCACAACTTTCAGTGGATGCGATGCGTCTACGACTTCTTCCATTTACTTTGTGCGATATAGCCGAGAAGTGGCTATATAACACCACCGCACACTCTATTACGAATTGGGAAGAATTCGTCGCCGCATTCCTTAAGAAATTTTACCCAGTCCAAAAGACGGCTCGAATCCGTAGCGAACTGAACCAATTTGCCCAGCTCCCTGCCGAACCATTTTCAAAATACTTTGAACGTTTCAAGGATCTATTGGTTCAATGTCCTCACCACGGCATCCCGAGATGGGAGCTTTGCCGAATCATATATGAGGGCAGTAACCCTAGCACTAAACAGAGCCTTGAAAACATGTGTCAAGGTACATTTATGACTAAGGATGATAGGGAAGCCTGGCGATACTTAGAAGAGTTCGCTGAAAAGTCACTAATTTGGGAGAGTGGAACACAACCATTGAATAGGGGTGGCGTACACCAAATAGATGTGTCCATAGGTGTCCGAGCTGAAATGGCAGCAATGCAAAAGAAGCTCGACGCTATGGAACACAAATTTGCAGCAGCCTCCCTAAACCCAATGTCACTCCCCAAAACTGTTTGTGGGTGCTGTTCTGATCCATCATATTTAACGGAAGAATGTCCATTAAACTCTGCGTTTCAAGGTCACGAGCATTCTAATGCCGCATTTCAAAGACCTCGAAACGATCCATATTCTTCCAGTTACAATCAGGGTTGGAGGAACCACCCGAATTTTGCTTGGAACCAAAACCAATCTCAAAACACGGTTCCAAACACGAATCAATTTCAACGGGCTCTTCCTCCACCACAACAGCAACCCCTACAACTCACTCAGCACCCCTATCAGTCACAAAATTTCCAAAACCAGGGCAACACTCCTGCACAGTCTAATCCTATGCAGCCCTGTGCTGACGATTTCTCTCAATTCACTCAAACCATGAAATCACTTTTAGCAAATTTCATGGATGTTTCGACTGAGGTTAGATCTTCCGTCAGTGAAATAAAGAAAAACTCAGCGTCCCAAGCTGAGAGTATTCGCACGATGGAAGCTGAAATCGCACGCTTAAAAGCCGAAATGAGTGCGAGAGAAAAAGGGAAACTTCCCTCTCAACCCCTACAGAATCCTGGGCATTACAATGTAAATGCCATTACCACGTTGAGATCGGGAAGAGTGCTGAACAATCATGTCGGGGAAGATATTGATGATACTGAAAATCATATCAACACCCCGGCTGAGTCTTTCCCACACACACACACTTCACCTTCTGATCCTTCTTCTTCTACCAAACCACTTTCGCACGAGCCTATTCTCCATTTCCCCTTAGGCTCAACACCTTCACCCAACCCTTATAGTTCTCCACAGACGGTCCCCACACCTCCTTTGGGACCTTGTCTACCCCCCTTTCCTTCTCCTATGATGGACCCCGCGCTTATTGCGAAAGCACCTTACCCGAACCGGCTAAGGGCTAATAGAACGAGTCCTCATATGGAGAAAATTTTAGAGATGTTCAAACAGGTTAACATCAATATCCCTCTCCTAGATGCGATTCAGCAAGTCCCCGCTTATGCGAAAATTCTAAAGGACTTGTGCACTAGGAAGAGGAAGACCCAAGTGCCGAAGAAGGTCTTTATGTCTAATAACATCAGCACTGCTTTTATACCCCAGCTTCCAAAGAAAAGAAAGGACCCAGGTTGTCCTACAATTTCGATTTCGATTGGGGGTAAAAACATAAATCGTGCTCTGTTAGACCTTGGCGCGAGTGTTAACCTGTTACCTTATTCTGTCTATGAGCAATTAGGGATTGGAGAGCTGAAACCTGCTCATTGCACTCTCCAGATGGCAGACCGATCTATCACCAAACCAAGGGGTGAATTAGAGGATGTATTGATAAAGGTCGGGGAATTTGTTTTCCCTGTAGACTTCATTGTGCTCGACACACATCCTGTAGCAAACCCCCGGGGCCAAATTCCGGTGATTCTAGGTCGTCCTTTCCTTGCCACTTCCAACGCTGTTATCAACTGTAGAAATGGTTCAATGAATTTATCATTTGGAAATATGACCATTGAACTAAATATCTATACAGTTGGAAGTCAGCCGTCAGAACCCTCTGCTCATATTTTAGATGTGTGCTCCGTCCATGAGATCGCTCCCGATAGTTGTGGAGCTGAGGATCTTTGCTTTACTGATCTCGAAGACATTAGCACATCTCTGTTTGATTTCATACATGATCTTAGTGAGGACACTTTAGCTACACATGAGTCCTGCACTTCTGACTTTTCTCCACCCGAGTCTGTATCTTTCACAGGCTCTGAGCTTCTTTGTAGATCCAAAAATCAATCTATGACCTTTCCTTCTATCATTTCTCCGCCTGAGTTAGATCTCAAAATTTTACCTTCTCACCTAAAATATGCTTATCTTGGTGAGAACGAGTCATTACCGGTTATCATTTCCGCTTCTCTTGCATCAGAGCAAGAGAATGCCCTTTTATCGGTATTGAGATCTAACAAAGAGGCGTTTGGTTGGAGTATGGCGGACATCAAAGGGATTAGTCCCTTGATAGTTGAACATCATATACATGTGATGGATGATGCCAGACCGACCCGAGAACCACAGAGACGGTTGAATCCCGTCATGAAGGAAGCTGTCATGAAAGAGATCGTCAAATGCTTAGATAGTGGTATTATATACCCCATCTCCGATAGCCAATGGGTAAGTCCTATACATGTCGTTCCTAAGAAATCCGGCATCACAGTTATCACAAATGAGGCGAATGAGTTGATTCAAACACGCGCCCAAACTGGGTGGCGTGTATGCATCGATTATAGAAAACTCAACGCTGCTACGAGGAAAGATCATTTTCCTCTACCATTTATTGATCAGATGCTGGAACACTTAGCGGGACGAGAGTTTTATTGTTTTATGGACGGATACTCAGGCTACAATCAGGTCCCCATCGCCAAAAAGGATCAAGATAAAACCACTTTTACTTGTCCTTTTGGTACCTTTACTTACAGTCGCATGCCCTTTGGGTTATGCAATGCTCCCGCTACCTTTCAGCGGTGTATGATGGGGATATTCTCTGATATGGTAGAGAATTTTTTGGAGATCTTTATGGACGACTTCTCGATTTTTGGAGACTCTTTTTCTGATTGCCTAGCGAATCTTGACGCTGTTCTTACTCGTTGCAAAGAGAAGAACTTGACATTGAACTGGGAAAAATGCCATTTTATGGTCCAAGAAGGAATAGTCCTTGGACATGTCATTTCACAGAAAGGCATTGAGGTTGACAGAGCTAAAGTAGATGTCATTCACAACCTGCCACATCCCAAAAGCGTCAAAGATATTCGCTCTTTCCTTGGCCATGCGGGCTTTTATAGGAGATTCATAAAGGACTTTAGCAAAATTGCTAGACCTTTAACACTACTTCTGGCCAAGGATACGACCTTCCATTTTGACTCGGATTGCGAGACAGCTTTCGACTCACTTAAACACCCACTCACCACAGCCCCCGTTTTATCATCACCAAATTGGGACTACCCCTTTGAGCTGATGTGTGACGCATCTGATTTTGCAGTAGGTGCAGTCTTAGGACAGCACATTGATAAGATGCCACACGTGATTTACTATGCTAGTAAGACCTTGAATGATGCGCAAATCAATTATACAACCACCGAGAAAGAGCTTTTAGCGGTTGTATTTGCGTTAGAAAAATTCAGGCCTTACTTAATCGGCTCACCTATAGTTGTATATACTGACCATTCCGCTTTAAAACATCTTCTGGCGAAGAAAGATGCAAAAGGTCGACTAATACGTTGGATCCTACTTTTACAAGAATTTGATCTTGTTATCAAAGATAAGAAAGGATGTGAAAACGTAGTAGCTGACCACCTTTCACGCATCGTTTCTTCCCCTGTGACCCTACCGATCAATGACTCATTCCCTGACGAACAACTCTTGAGCATATCCGCTGAACCATGGTTCAGGGATATTGTGAACTATCATGCCACGGGACTTATACCGAGCGATTGGTCAAAACAGGACAAATACCGTTTTCTTTCCCAAGTAAAACACTTTTACTGGGACGAGCCTTATTTGTTTAAATATTGTCCTGATCAGATCATTCGCCGGTGCGTCCCAAATGAAGAGTTCAAGAGTGTTCTTTCATTTTGTCATGATCAGGCTTGTGGGGGTCACTTTGGTCCTAGAAAGACAGCGGAAAAGGTTTTGCAATGTGGATTTTACTGGCCGACCTTATTCAAGGACGCATTTGAGTATTGCAAAACCTGTACACAATGTCAGTATACAGGTAGAATATCCCAGAGGAATGAAATGCCTCAGCAACCCATTCTGGTTGTTGAAATGTTTGATGTTTGAGGCATTGATTTTATGGGTCCTTTTCCCAACTCCTTTGGGAATCTGTACATTTTGCTGGCGGTTGATTATGTCTCAAAGTGGGTAGAAGCCATTCCATGTCGCACTAATGACAGGAAAGTTGTCATTAAGTTCTTGAAAGAGAATATCTTTTCGCGATTTGGACACCCACGTGCTATCATTAGCGATAATGGGACGCACTTCTGCAACAGATCTTTCGAGACTCTGATGCGAAAATACTCAATCAACCACCGTCTTTCTACACCCTATCATCCCCAAACAAGCGGGCAGGCTGAGATCTCAAACAGACAAATCAAACTTATCCTGGAGAAAACTGTTGCTAAAAATAGAAAAGATTGGTCGACCAAATTGACGGATGCTCTTTGGGCATTCAGAACTGCATATAAGACCGACCTAGGAATGTCTCCATATAGGATAGTTTTTGGTAAAGCATGTCATCTACCTGTTGAGATAGAACATAAAGCATTGTGGGCTATAAAGGAAATAAATTTTGATCTAAACCTTGCTTGCAACTTTCGGAAGCTGCAACTTAACGAGCTAAGCGAACTCCGCGATGAAGCTTATGATAATGCTGTAATCACAAAGAATAGGACTAAGGTTTTTCATGATAAAAGCATTTTAAGGAAAACATTTTTACCTGGTCAACAAGTCCTTCTTTATGATTCACGTTTACACCTTCATGCGGGTAAGCTCCGATCTCGTTGGAAGGGACCTTTTGTTGTGCGGTCTGTATTCCCGCACGGGGCTGTAGAAGTAGAAAATGTTAAAAACGGCACAGTTTTCAAAGTAAATGGACATAGACTAAAGCCGTATTTTTCCACTGACCCCACGGAGGAGCTCTTGTTCTTACAAGAGCCAGTTTATTTGGATTAAAATTCCTCCGTCTCACCTTCATATCCTGTATATCATTGCATCATCTTTTGAATGAAGGTGAATGAAAAACAAGTTTGGGGGAAGTTCTTCACTTATATATTTTGCCCCCACTAATAATTCCTCCCAGATTTACAGGTTTTTGTAGGTATAGCTGTCGGCAACAGTGAGGACACTGTTGAAAACAAGTTTGGGGGAGGTTTGTGCTTATTTTCGCATCATTTGCATATCATCTGCATAAGCACAAAACATTTCTTTAAAAATCTATAAAAATTGAAAAATTTTCAAAACCCATAAAAATTTAAAAATTTTCAAATATAAAAATAATTTTAATATTTACACTTTTTTGTATATAAATAAGATAATGAAAGTTTAGATAGTGAAAAATTACATCCATGAGATTGGAAAAATTTTAGAAAACTAAGAAAATTAGAAGTTTTCTTATACGAACTAGTAATAAGTAGTTATGAGCCGTTGTCCCAAGGGTTAGTAAGATGAAGGACGTCACTAATCTGAGGATAAAAATAAGTCTGAAAAATAGTTTCTATTCTGGAAGCCAAACATTTTGAACGTGGCTACCCTGCTATTCGCACTTACACACGTCTTGAAGCCTGGGATAGTAGAGGATACCTTGAAATGCTCTTGTCTTAAAGCCAAAAGTATGAAAAAAAAAATATGTGTTTTAAAGTGGTGAGAAAAATGGATACTGGTTTTGTTATCACCGAGGGCAATAAAAATATATAGCAAAAGGGTGCTTCTTCACCTAGTGCCCCAAGGTCAACTGGTCTGGGAGTCACTGTTATGCCTGAGGTGGTGCAAGACGAGGAAAATACACCAAGCATGCAAGCACATTAGTAATCGGTCGGTTAGTACCTCAAGAAGTATTGACGGTCGCATGAAAGTGTGTAAGCAATCTCGTTTGCCAAGAAGTACTGAGGCCGATGGGCAAGGGTATGATAGCTTGAATTGAATTCTCCGGGTGTAGGGATGTCTTTACACACACGCAGGGTGATATGATCGATGTTTGGAATAAAGATAGGAATGAAGAATAAGACGATGTTTTATTGAGGGAGGACGTGATTTCTGACATCTTTTCATGACCATTAAGATAGGGCTCATGACAACCGAAAAGCTAGCTTAGTTGGAAACCCTAATTTTCAAAGTCTTTCTTTTACGATTCTCTTCTTTAAATGTAATATTCATGATCTTGCTTTTATTATTGGATTTTGTGGGTGCAATCCGCTGAAAACCCTCAGGAGACAACACTCCTCCTACTAGGGACACCTAGAGGTTTAAAGGCTTGTTGCACATGCTCAGTGCAATCGTGTTGCCTACGAAAGTGTGCTAGTTAGTTTTTCTCTTTCTTTATTTTCTCCTTCTCTCTTTTTAATAAAACATTCGCTCGAGACGATCGAAATTAAGTTTGGGGGTATTTGATCAGTCGAAAATATTGCATATTTTAACCGGCAATTTCCTTATCATCTGCATACATATAGAAGAGTACGGTATTCATAATTCACATATTAGCTAATCGGTCGCAAAATATCAAATTACATGTATTCGACCTTAAAACCGGCAATTCTAGGGAAATTAACTGCATTGCATTACATAGCATATTTTCCATATCTTGCAACCCCTGTTTCGAAGTCTATGCAGGAAAAGAGATGCTTGCTCGATCATTACATCGCTCGACCATTACAATTGCTCGTAAACTCACTCAACTCAAATCTGGTATCAACACAGAAGGGAAACTGAAATTCTAAACATCAGAGAAAAGCCCAAACAGAAGTACCAAGCAACAGAAGAAAGCACAGATCCCAACCTCATCAATGTGCGGCGGAAGGGCGGCCAATGCCCACCTCATGCGGCGGTTGCGCGGCGGGACCAGGGAGTCAGCTCCTCAAATTTCACCAAAACTCCTGTTTCAGTTCCCACTGCTCAGAAATGCACACAAACTTCCAGAAGAGTCCAGATACTTCCACCAGATCAGCAAACACCCAAACTAGCCTAATCTTTCTAGAACTTTCCCTAAACCCTAGCTTAAACCCTAAGCTAACTCCTAACAAACTCCTTCTAGAAACCCTTCAACAAACTTTGGGAGGGAAAGTTCTAATTCAAATCTAACCTAGGGTTTGGGAGTCTATAAATATGACCCTAGGCTCATCATTTGAGATATTATTCAACCTTGGGAAAGCTTAGAAAAATCAATCCCATTCTTCATCTTCCTCTTCCTCAAGTTTAGTGAGAGAGCTTGTAGGAAACCCTAACCCTAAATCCAACAACAATTCAAGATCTTGAGTGCAAGCCAAGCAAGATGCCTTCAACCCTTTTATGAGCCGAGCCGATCTTCAATCGGGCAAGAGATCAAAGTAGATCCACGATCCACGGAGACGAGCGAAGCCGAGTCAACGATCGATTTCTTCTTCTTGTAGATTCTTGAAAGAATGTATTGAAATTGTTGATTAAATAAAAGGTGATATTCTTTTATCTTGTTTTCTTTAAATTCCGCATCATGTTATCATTACTATTCTTGAATATTGTCTTTGTGGTGATGTGTGAATAAAACTCCGCTCGTCGGGGAGTCGAAACGATCTGTAGTATGATGATGTAACAAATTTGTAATCGATTCTTGAATCCCACGAGTTTGTAAACCCTAGCAAGTTCAAGAATCGACGACCCAATTCGTTGCGATGCTTTCTTGATCGATATCGCTCGAGATTGGGGAGTTCCGATCGTTTCTTGGAATTGATAGAGGCTAGAATATAAACGGTATCCTCGAAAGAACAAGGGTTAAGAGATGAAACCCTAATTTCATTAAGAAAACCCTAACTCTCGTCGATCGCCATTGATCTAGTATCAATTCTTCGAAGGACAAGAACACGAAACCCTTTAGATTACATCACGTCTAAAGATCCGATCGATTCCTACGAGCCTCTCTTATATTCTTGATTGTTGATTGGAAATATTATCAAAACTACCGATTCTTGATTGTTTATAGTTTCTTGATTCTTGAGTAAAGAATAGTGACACGCGAATACAAATCACATCTTGAATCATGTTTTCGTTTATTGTTGTTTAACATTTCATTTCAAACGTATCAAAATACAATTGAATTGCACAATCCCTGTGGACGATCCGCACTCATTCATTAACTACATCCGACACCGTGGTTTGATTGCGGTCAATATAATTTTTTGATTGTCGTTACTTTTTACATATACACGTCAGAAAATATTCCAATCAGAATACGCTTGCACTTGTCAGGTGTACTACAGATTCCCCCTGCCTAGGATAGGCCGGGGTTTAATGATTGTGAGGATCCGAATCTCCGGCAGCCGTGGACTAAGCTGTCGTTAATTACCCCTCGCCTTTGGAGCGAGAGAACCTCCGATTGACGAGTTAAACTGGTCATGCAAACTCAATGTGCAGTGTACGCGTGTTTTGTTTTTGAGGGGGCTTGGATATATCGGGAGCCACGCAGAGTTTTTACGGGGGGCCCGCTACCCGGATAGCGGGCTGGGGGTCAAGGGGGCTAGCGGCCCTCTTGCGAGATGCGGGGCAGCGTCCCGGCCTAAATTTTTTTTGAGAAGGGTAGTATTGTAGAGTATGTGTGGTGTGTGTGTGTACATACATATATATAAAAAAAGGAAAGGGCATCCAAAGGATGCGTGGAAAAAAGCGCCAGCGCTTTGGGTGCTAGCGCTTTAAGCGCAAGAGCGCTAGAGCTTTGAGTGCTAGCGCCCCACGTGCCAGGCACGTGGACGCTCGGGCGCTAGCGCTCTAAGCGCAAGAGCGCTAGCGCCCCACGTGTCAGCACGTGGGCGCTCGGATGCTAGTGCTTTGGCCCTAGCGCTCTGAGAGTAGGGCACTAGCGCCCCACGTGTCAGCATGTGGGCGCTCGGACGCTAACGCTTTGGGCGCAAGGGCGCTAGCGCTTTGAGCGCTAGCGCCCCACATGTCAGCACGTGGACGCTCGAGCGCTAGCGCTTTGGGCGCTAGCGCTTTAAGCGCAAGGGCGCTAGCGCTTTGAGCGCTAGCGTTTTGAGTGCTAGCGCCCCACGTGTCAGCAGGTGGGTGCTCAGGCGCTAGCGTTTTGGGAGCTAGCGCTTTGAGCGCTATCGCCCCACTTGTCTGCATGTGGGTGTTCGGGCGGCAAAAGGGACTTGGTCCCTGCAATGAGAGTTGTACTCCCAGAAAGGAGCACTTATTATTTTGTGTGTGTGTGTGTATATATATATATGAGGAGTTAAACTCCTAGGATATTTTGAAGCTGATGAAGGGGCTTCTCCCCTTGAGCCCTAGTTCTTCCTCAAAGTGGGGTTTCTGGACTTCCTTTGTTGGCCGGATCTTGAAGATCAAGAAATATGGGATTTTAAAATCTCTCCTTTCTGAGATCTGATGGCAGATCTGAGTTCCCCTTTGTGGGTTTTATGGTGCAAAACTATTTAGTTTTGGAAAAGGAAGAGTAAAACTCTTGATTTAATTCAAAAGAAAGAAGAAGGTTTAGAACCTTCAGAAAGGGGAAAGAGGCATAAACCCTAAATTTTGAGGGGAATGAAAAGTCTATCCTTTATTCATCATCATGTTGCCTTATATAGGCTTACATATTTACATATAGCCTCTTAGACTTTACAAAATGGCATTTTACCCATCCCATGTCTCATATGCTATTTCATTTTGCACATAAGCCACGGGCTTACAAAAATTTGGCTTTATGCCCATTTTGTTTACATTCATGCATAAAAAATTATATAAACATTATTTATTACATGATTTCATTTTGGCATGGGGGAGGGCCGGCCGCTTCATGTTCGGACTCGACCTGGGCATGGGCCCACTTGGCTTGGGATTGACTTTTACTTTGACTTAGTCAACCGGGGTGCAATTTTCGACTTCAACAAAGTGCCCCCCATCAATAAATGCACACCACATATGTGAGTCGTGTACATGAAATTGATGGATCTTCTTTCGCGTGGAGGTAACTTGCTTTGGTTCCCACTTTTTGGGATGCACTGCCCTTTTTACGATATGGACGGTCGACGCTTGACGCGTCTCCAAGACGGAGTGTCTGTGGTAGATGTTTCCCTGGCCCGGAGCGATTTGGTTGTCGCTTTGTAGGAAGCCTGCACTGCCCTTTTTGCGACATGGACGGTCGACGCTCTGATCCGGAGCGATTTGGTTCCCGATTTGTGGGAATCCTGCACTGCCCTTTTTGCGACATGGACGGTCGACGCTCTGATCCGGAGCGATTTGGTCCCCTGCTTTGTAGGAAGCATGCACTGCCATTTTTGCGATATGGACGGTCGACGCTCTGATCCGGAGCGATTTGGTTCCCGATTTGTGGGAAGCCTGCACTGCCCTTTTTGCGACATGGACGGTCGACGCTCTGATCCGGAGCGATTTGGTTCCCAATTTGTCGGAAGCCTGCACTGCCCTTTTTGCGACATGGACGGTCGACGCTTGACGCATCTCCGCGACGGAATGTCCGTGGTAGACTTTTCTCTGGCCCGGAGTGATTTGGTTCCTGCTTTGTAGGAAGCCTGCACTACCATTTTTGCGACATGGACGGTCGACGCTCTGATCCGGAACGATTTGGTTCCCGATTTGTGGGAAGCCTGCACTGCCTTTTTTGCGACATGGACGGTCGACGCTCTGATCTGGAGCGATTTGGTTCCCGATTTGTGGGAAGCCTGCACTGCCCTTTTTGCGACATGGACGGTCGACGCTTGATTTGACTTGCTCTGCTTCTTGCAGTGTCAGGTGTGAACTTTACTTGCTCCACTTCTTGCATTGTCGAGATTGGATTTTGACTTGCTCCACTTTCTGCGGTGTCGGAGTTGAAATTGACTTGTAGATTGCGATTTGGGTTGACATCAGCATCGCTGTACTGGAATACGGTACCAGAAGCGAATCATCATTTGCCATGAGAGGATTTGGGGATTTTAGTTTTGGTCGGCATCTGCATTGCTGCACTGGAATAATGCCAGGAGCAACTCATATTTGCCCCGGGAGGATTTAGGAATTGGTTTTTGCTTGGCATCAGTATCGCTACACTGGAATATGGTACCAGGAGCGAATCATCATTTGCGCTTGCTTATCAGGAAGCGATGGCTTAGGAGACAGGTTTTAGGTCCCTATCACCTAAGACCTTTCAATTTTGTGAGCCGTAAGGGTATCACAAAGCATTTTCTCCCTACGGGTCGTAAGGATCCCGTAGGTGTATTTTCTCCTTAGGAGTCGTGAGGACCCCTAAGTGTGTTGCTCCTTTGTGAGTCGTAAGGATCTCACGCGGGAATTTTCTCCTCACAAAGTCGAGAGGACTTCGCGAGTGCATTTCATCTTTTTTTACGAGTTTACGCCCATTTGGGTTTTCACAAACTCGCCGCCAGTCCTGCTGTTTTTACTCACGGAGCCCTTTCGGGTTTTCATCCGTGCCCATTTTGCTTGTGGACATACCATTTTTTTTGGACTTTGAATGTGGTCTCACCGGTAGGACTTGGGAGAGATTGTGATTGTTTTATGCCCGTGGATTGTATACAGTTTTGCAGGATGTATGATCCAGACCGTAGGGCCGGAAAATTTCGGGACTTTGTCGGCGTCTGCATCGCTGCACTGGAATATGGTACCAGGAGCGACTCATCATTCGCCGTTGGGGTATGGGATTTGGAATTTGGTTGGCGTCTACATCGCTACACTAGAATATGATACCAGGAGCGACTCATCATTCGCCATTTGGGAGTTTGGGTTTGGTTGGCGTCTGCATCGCTGTACTGGAATATGGTACCAGGAGCGACTCATCATTCGCCGTTGGGATATGGGATTTGGAAATTGGTTGGCGTCTGCATCGCTACACTAGAATATGGTACCAGGAGCGACTCATCATTCGCCATTTAGGGATTTGGATTTTGGCTGGCGTCTGCATCGCTGCACTGGAATATGGTATCAGGAGCAACTCATCATTCGCCATTTAGGGATTTGGATTTTGGCTGGCGTCTGCATCGCTGCACTGGAATATGGTACCAGGAGCGACTCATCATTCGCTATTGCTCGTTGGGGAGCGATGGCTAGGAGACAGGTTTAGGTCCCTATCACCTAAGGCTTTTCAATTTTATGGGCCGTAAGGGTCCCATAAAAGCAATTTCTCCCTACGGGTCGTAAGGATCCTGTAGGTGTATTTTCTCCTTAGGAGTCATGAGGACTCCCAAGTGTGTTTTTCCTTTGTGAGTCGTAAGGATCCCACGAAGGTTTGTTCTCCTCATGTATCGTGACGATACATGAGTGGTCTTCCCAATGGAGCATGGTTCCAAGGGCGGAAACCAGCCGCATAATTGGTGATTACGGTGGCATGGGTATGATGAGAATTATTTGAGCCCGTTGATTGTATACGGCAGTCAATTTAGGGACTAACCGTAGGGCCGGGAGAATTTTGAGAAATTGGATTTTGATTGGCGTCTGCATCACTACACTGGAATATGATACCATGAGCGACACATCATTCGCCGTTGTTTTTTTGTTTTTTTTGTTGTTGTTTTACCGCGATTGCTCTATCATTTCAGCTTTTCTTATCGCGAAGATCGCGATTGCCCCATCATTTCGGCTTTTATTCGCGGTTGCCCCATCATTTCGGCTTTATTTTCATCTTTATTTTACTCGCTGATTTTTATTGCAAGTTGCCCCATCATTTCGTTTTTTCTTTATTTTTATTTTATTTACACATTTTTTTGTTTATTTACATATATATATAATTTTTTTACATTCCCAGTTTAACGACTTAGAGGTCGATTGTTCCCAGTTTAACGACGTGGTGGTCATCTTTGCTTATCCCAGCTCCTTGAATTTTGATCTTGGCGGAGCTGTATTGATGACCGTAGCTCTGTGGCTTGCCGATACATCTGAGGACTGTGAGGTTTTTCCAAGCTTGTATTGGTCCTCTGCCCAATCTTTAAAAACACAGCAGTCTTCAATGGAATGACTCACCACCCTATGTTATGGGCAGTATACGGGATTGCCGGTCATATTCATTTCATGTGACCTCTTCGGAATAGGCAATTGCAGACCGTTGTTCAAGGCTTCCTCGAATATATTGCGGACCCCATCCCTCTTGAAAGAGTACACCTTCTTCTTTCTCTCCATTAGAGTAGGTTCCCTCACTGATGCTGGTCCTTGAGGCCGATCAGTCTTTAGTTCGCCCTTTCCAGATAATGGCACATGTCTGGAAGGATTAGGTTCCCAAAAGGCTTCAGTCTCTATTTGTATGAAATTGGCGGTCATAGCTTGACTGTTTGCTAACACGCTTTTAGACAGTTCTATCTCTCCCATCTTGTATTGCCTTTCGACCCAATCTTTGAAGACGAAGCAGTCCTCAATGGCATGACCTATCACCCTGTGATAGGGGCAATATTTTGGGTCGTCGGTCATATTCGCTTCTTACGGTCTCTTTGATTCTGGCAGTTGTAGACCGTTTCTTAGGGCGTCCCTGAATATCATGTGGACTTTTTCTCTTTTGAAGGAATAGACCTTATCCAGTTTCTCTTTCAGAGGCGATTCCCCTTCGGTGTATATATCAGAGGGACTGGAGGCTGATCGCGGCCATTTTTCATGAAGGCGCTCCGCTCTTAGGTTGAAGGGGGAATCAGTTGGATATCTCCGAGTATCAATCCCTGGCTTATGAACCAAAATTTGATTCTGCTGTAATTGCAATCGGGCGACTTGGTTCGCGAGATCTGCCGCGACGTTTGCCAATTCATCGACCTTAGATTGTGCCTTGGCTAACTTCTCATCTCTGTCCTGAAGCTGCCTCTAAAGCCATTAAAATAATGCTTTTTCTGTGGTTCCGGTTATTACAACCGGGTCATCCTTATTGCCCGATCTCAATTCCGCAAGAACCACAGGCTCCTCTGGCTTATCGGCCTGAGCGGGCTCTTCATCATTTAGATCGAGTTGACGTTGGGTAGCGTCCACCGTATCATCACCCTGGCTGTGAAGCATAGGAGGGATCATTTCTTCATGTCCGACCATATAGACAGTGCGGACCATGTACCCAGCCATCTCTTTATCTTTGGCGGCTAACTTCACGGAGCGGTCCGGGCTTTGGAAATTCATAAATTTTAACATGGCCAGAGCCCTAGCCCTTTTGTTGGCTCTGTATCTGAGCCGCTTCTGCCTCAGCTTCTCTGCCTTGAGCGCTTGGCAGGCTTCTGCTCTTCAGGAAGCCGCCATAGGCTGAGTGATGGGGAGCTTAGAGAAGATACCCAATTGAGCAGTTGTCAGGAGTATCGCCGGAGCTTACTCGAGACGCCCTGTTGCTTTGTTGGTGTTGATGGCCTTACCCCCAGCTGGGGCCAAGGAGAGCCGTTCATTGCGTTTGAGTTGGGGCGCCTTCGAGACCACCACATTTGGCCTTTTGCCTTTCGAGACCGGTTTGTCTGTTACTGGGGCTTGAGGAGCTGGGATGGCGTTAGCTGACACGAACAGGATAGAGCCGAATGGTAGCGGCGGCTCTTCCCATTGTCGCCCGAGACTGACCCGGAGGACCGTCCTAGCATCCATCTTCATCGTGTAGGGGATGGGAGCTGTGCTGAGAGTCGGGATTATCTTTGGAGACATTATTGAAATGTGGTTGCTTGAAAACCTGTATGAAAGAGCATTATTTTAGTATTAATATAGACATGTATATTGATTGAGTTCGCATGAACGTTTAACTCGAAATGTAGGAGGAGAGATAAGTCCCACCGGGCGTGCTAGAATCTGTAGGGTGTTTTTCGTCACTTCATTGAGATGGGAATACACGCGCGCTTGTCAGGCGTACTACAGATTCCCCCTGTCTAGGGTTGGCCGGGGTTTAATGATTGTGAGGATCCGAATCTCCGGCAGCCGCGGACTAAGCTGTCGTTAATTACCCCTCGCCTTTGGAGCGAGGGAACCTCCGATTAACGGGTTAAACTGGTCATGCAAACTCAATGTGCAGTGTACGTGTGTTTTGTTTTGGAGAGGGGTAGTGTTGTAGAGTATGTGTGGTGTGTGTGTGTGTGTACATACATATATATAAAAATATAAAAAAAGGGAAAGGGCATCCAAAGGATACGTGGGAAAAAGCGCCAGCGCTTTAGATGTTAGCGCTTTGAATGCAAGAGTGCAAGAGCGCTAGCGCCCCACATGCCAGGCACATGGGCGCTCGGGCGCTAGCGCTTTGAATGCTAGCGCTCTGAGCGCTAGCGCCCCACGTGTCAGCACGTGGGTGCTCAGGCGCTAGCACTTTGGGCGCTAGCGCTCTGAGCGCAAGGGCGTTAGCACCCCACGTGTCAGCACATGGACGCTCGGGCGCTAGAGCTTTGAGCGCAAGGGCGCTAGCGCTTTGAGCGCTAGCGCCCCACGTGTCAGCACGTGGGCGCTCCGGCGCTAGTGCTTTGGGCGCTAGCGCTTTGGGCCCTAGCGCTTCGAGCGTAAGGGCGCTAGCGCCCCACGTGTCTGCACGTGGACGTTCGGGCAGCAAAAGGGACTTGGTCCCTGCAATGGGAGTTGTACTCCCAAAAAGGAGCACTTATTATTTTGTGTGTGTGTGTGTGTGTATGTGTGTGTGTGTGTGTGTGTATGAGGACTTAAACTCCTAGGATATTTTGAAGCTGACGAAAGGGCTTCTCCCCTTGAGCCCTAGTTCTTCCCCAAAGTGGGGTTTCTGGAGATGGGTCTCCTTCTTCTTCCTTTGTTGGCCAGATCTTGAAGATCAAGAAATATGAGATTTTAAAAATCTCACCTTTCTGAGATCTGATGGCAGATCTGAGTTCCCCTTTATGGGTTTTATGGTGAAAAACTATTTAGTTTTGGAAAAGGAAGAGTAAAACTCTTGATTTAATTCAAAAGAAAGAAGAAGGTTTAGAACCTTCCGAAAGGGGAAAGAGGCACAAACCCTAAATTTTGAGGGGAATGAAAAGTCTATCCTTTATTCATAATCATGTTGCCTTATATAGGCTTACATATTTACATATAGCCCCTTGGGCTTTACAAAATGGCATTTTGCCCATCCCATGTTTCATATGCTATTTCTTTTTGCACATAAGCCATGGGCTTACAAAAATTTGGCTTTATAACCATTTTTTTTACATTCATGCATAAAAAATTACATAAAAATTATTTATTACATGATTTCATTTTGGCATGGGGTAGGGCCGGCCGCTTCATGTTTGAACTCGACCTGGGCATAGGCCCACTTAGCTTGGGGTTGACTTTGACTTTGACTTGGTCAACCGGGGTGCAATTTTCGACTTCAAAAGTGGTTAGCATTTCATGCTTCCAAGGTGACCTAGATGATTATCACGCCCTACTTCCCAGTAGACGGAAACGATGACGTGGCAGGCCGCAGCGTATTTACTAAGAAATAAATACGTTAAACGTAATTAAGCAATATATAAAATGAACAAGAATGACAAGAGTATTAAAATAAAACAGCAACTTTATTTACATACAATTTTTTTGAAAATAAAAAGATACAATGATATAAAGCAGTGCCTAAACAATGGCATAAAGGAAAGTAAGTACAAGGAACTAGAAGTCAGGCTGTGCCGCAAGCTGGTCCAAGTCCTCCTGACTTGGCTCAATCTCTTCAGTGACCAGTCTTCCTGACGAACATTCCAAGGAAAGAAACAAAAAGGAATGTCGTCAGCGAACTAACGCTCGATAAGTCCCAAAAGAAGAAAGAGATTATAACAAGTAATGTGAAATGAACAGGTAAGTTGTGTATAATTAATTACCGGTATATGATAGTTATTCTAACGTGATTGTTTGTAGTTTGGTAAAGAAGGTATTCATGTATACAAAAGGAGTCCATCTTATCCCGTGGACTATGGTAACATGTAATACAAGGCCCCGTCATAACCCACGGGACAACGGCACGTGAATTCATGTAGGTGTCTTTTAAGTGATCTCTCGTGCCACGATATATGCTTCGTACCAATCTACCCCTTTATCCCCCGCGTAATATATTGTATAAATTATGTTTACAAGTCTTGTCAAAACCATGGATACAAAATGTTCAGGTATTCATGTTCAAGATGTAATCATATATTCAAGCAGTCATGTCAAGTTATAACCATGGTTCGGTCAAGTCAAGTCAAGTATGTTTGATTTCAAGTATTCATATTCATGATCAAGTATTCTTGTTTGAATTTAGATTCAGGTTTGAATTGGACTCAGACTGATTCAGACGCTTGTAAACAGATTTGGCTCTTGAATTAGGTTTGGAAGTCATCGGTAACTGCTGCACATGGACGGCAGCATTTGTGTCTTTTTCCAAGACAATTACCATTGATAACTCTGTTAAGTTGTCTACCTTAAATAAGGAAACACTCACTTTCTCCGGCTCCCTGGGGCTCAATAGAATTGATCCCGCTTAAACCCATATTTACTAAACTCCTTAAATATTGTTTTTATATAACTCGAGGGGGTTTTATGAAAAATATATTAATATAGATTAAAAATAAAACCTCAAAGGTGATTAGTATTACTTAGGGTTTTTATGAGCATGGATTTTAATAATTTTGGTATTTTAATGATAAACACTTAGCATGTGAAAGTTCATGGTATTTTATTGAAAAACTTGTCCTTTTTGGTATCTTGATGGCATTTTATTGACATTTGTTAATCTTTCATTTTTTTAGAAAAATATAGATTTATTATATTTTGAAAATATGGATTTATAATTTTATATAATTTTAATTTTAAAAATAATTTTATTTTATTTAGAAAATTTGTATTTCTTAAAAACGTATGTAAATCCTTTCAAGATTGAATGCTCCATGAGAAGATCTGCATCTTGCTCTACTAGCCCGAGGATGTGCGATAATCCGCACCATCCGTTAGCGGGTTCTCTAAAGAAGGTTGCAGATGCATAATCGCAAAGGAAATGAAATATCGCTTTAAAAGAAATCCGGTTTTAGAATTATGTGGTATTTTATAGTAATATTATTCTTTGAAACGAAAATACATACAATGAGTAGCGTGCTATGAAACCAAATGTGCATGTGGGGTAGGTCGTTACCCCATGAAGTTTTCCTAAAAGTATTGTTAAGCAATTTTGTTGAAAAGATGTGATAACAAAGTTCAAGATATGTATTTTAATATAGAAGTTCAAATATGATTGTTTTACATGAGATTCTTAGGTAAAATTTATTCTAAATATTGGTATTAAGATTACAATTGAAGTGGTAAAATTAGATTGTCCAAATGATAAAGGAGAATGGAGTTATCGATTTTAGAAAATATGATATCGGTAATAACTCCACTTTTACCAATTTTGTTTAAAAAAGAAATTCAATGAAGAGAAAGGGAGTTTAGGAGGGACTTACTGTTTAGAAAACTCAAAGAAAGGATTAGGAAGGAAAGGGTGTCATCGTGGCGTCGCGGGAGCTCCGGAATAGGCTTCGATCTTCGCCGGAACCAACTTGTTCGCTAACTACACTTTACTCCACTTGCACTTAGGAACTTTTTAAAGAGTTTTAGCTAGAATTTTCAGAACGATGTTGAGCCAAAGTGTAGGATTGTATTTTAAGTGGAGAATTAGGGTTTGAGAATTAAAATTGTGAATTAAAAAGCATTACAATGGTGTTTAATTACGAAATGAAATGTCTCTGTTTGATTGCAGGGAAATCAAACAGTGCAGAGGAGTTAGGGGTAGCTGAAAAGACAAGTGTGCAAAGCACGGGCTTCATTGGGCAACATCTGCCCGTCCCCGCCGGTTTTTAAGCCTATTTGGCCGGTCGATCTCGGGAATTGGGTCTCGAGATTCGTGCCACTTGATCAACCCTCTATTTAAACCATTTTCTACATATTTGATTTTTCTGAACTTTTCATTTCCTCGTATATTGCACGTGAAATCTTTTAGACTTCCAAAAAGTAAAAAAAAATCAGAAAAAAATAATGTATCTAATGGGAATCGAACACAGGGGCTACGTCACAGCAGTGCAAGGGGTTTACTAGTGAGCTACAAGTTGGTTCTTACTGTTATTTAACAAAAGTGACTTATAAATCATAGTCAGGTTGTAAAACTCTTTTTTTGTATATTAACAGAAAATTTTCTATACAAAGATTTTAGAGTCGTTACATTCAACCCTCCTTATAAAAATTTCGTTCTCGAAATTTATATTTACATAGGAATTAATTTTCAAATAGGTAAGGGTATTTTGTATGCATGTCTTCTTCTCGTTCCCATGTTGATTCTCCTGGCGAATCCTTTCTCCACATCACTCGGACCAAGTTTACTTCCTTGTTCCGTAATGTCTTCAACTTTCAGTTCAGGATCTCAACTGGTTGTTGCTCGCAGGTTAAATCAGTCTATACTGTGAGCTCTGAGTGATCAAGTATGTGGCTGGGGTCGCCCACATATTGTTGTAGCTGGAATATGTGGAACATGTTATGCACTCCTTCCAATGAGGGTGGTAGTTCTAGACGGTATGCCACTTCTCGAAATCGTTCGAGTATGTCGAACGTTCCTATCTATCTTAGACTTAGCTTACCCCTCTTGCCAAATCAGATCACTCCTCTGTTTGGAGATATCTTTAGGAAAACATGGTCTCCAGATTGGAACTCCATATGTCGCCGCTTTGCATCTGCCTAATGCTTCTGTCGGTCTTAGGCTATGCGCATTCTTTCCCTGATCGTGCAAACTACGTCCACAGTTTCCACGATCATATCTGGTCCAAGGAGTTCATGATCTCCGATGTCGTCCCAACTTAGCAGTGAACGACACTTCCGTCTGTAGAGTGCTGTGAATGGTGCTATTCCAATACTTGCCTGATGGTTGTTGTTGTATAAAAACTCCACAAGGTGTAAGTGATTTTCACACGAACCTCCGAAGTCTAGCATACACGCTCTTAGCATATCCTCCAGAATCTGAATTGTTCGCTTGGACTGTCCGTCCATTTATAGATGATAAGCCGTGCTGAAATTCAGACTCATTTCCAGGCTAGCTTGCAAACTCTGCCAAAATTGGGATCAGAATCTTGTATCACGATCGGAGACGATGCAAATAGAAACTCCATGTAATCTCACGATCTCTTGTATGAGTTCATGGGTATCAAATATAGTACACTTTGAAGGTTTAAATCTAACTTTAGATTTATACCTACCTCCATGTACTTCTTTGCTAATGTCTCGGTTGATTGGCCAACTCGAAATGGAATAAAATGAGCCAACTTGGTGAGTCGATCTACAATAACACATACTGCACCGTTACCCTTCGTGCTGCGAGGGAGGGCAGTCACAAAGTCCATGGTAATGTGCTGCCATTTTCATTCTGGGAATGGTAACAGCTGAAGTAGACCGGCAGTTCTACGATGTTCAGCCTTCACTTGCTGACACACCAAACACTTGGCTACGCTCCTTACTACTTCGAGCTTCATTCTATACCAGCAGTAGTGTTGCCGTAGATCCTTATACATATTTGTACCACCAGGGTATACAGAATAAGGGAAGCTGTGAGCTTCTTTCATTAACTTTTCTTGAACAGGGCCGATAGGTACACATAATCGACTTCCATATCTTAAGGACCTGTCTTCGTGGATGATGAAGTCAGTTCGAAATCTACTTTCTACTTGTTCTCGGATCCTTTGTAGCGTGGCATCATTTGCTTGAGCTGCCATGATCTAATTGACAAGAGTAGACTGGACTTGTAAGTTTATCAAATATGAAGCGTTGCCTGGCATAACTACTTCGATCGCCAATCCATGCAATTCTTGCTGTAGTTTCTACTGAGCGGTGGGATTCATTGCTAATGGCTGGCGGCTAAGTGCATCAGGAACTATATTCACCTTTCCACAAAGATACTGTAGGTTGATGTCGAAATCCGCCATGAGTTCTAGCCATCTTCTCTGTCGCATGTTTAATTCTTTCTGAGTAAATATATACTTCAGACTCTTGTTGTCGGTATGTATATCCACTCGTTCTCCCAAGAGGTAGTGGCACCATATCTTAAGTACGAAGATGACAGCTACCAACTCAAGATCATGTGTTGGATAGTTATGCTCATGAACCTTTAGTTGTCTTGATGCAAAGGCCACAACTATTTCGTGCTGGTATAGAACACATCCTAATCCTTTACCGGACGAATCACAATGCACAACAAATCCTCCAGATTGATCCGGTATTATGAGGATAGGAGCAGAAATTAATCTTGACCCGAGTTCTACAAAAGCGTTTTCACATGCTTCTGACCACACGAATACTTCATCTTTACGTGTGAGCTTGGTCAGGGGTGCCGCAATCTTTGAGAAGCCTTCAATGAATTATCGGTAATATCCTGCTAATCCCAAGAAACTTCATATATCCTTCACCGTCTTTGGTGTCGGCCATTTGCTGACAGCTGACACATTAGCTGGATCTACTGAGATTCCTTCACCTGAAACGATATGTCCGAGAAATCCGACTTGATCTAGCCAAAATTCACACTTGCTGTACTTGGCGTAGAACTGATGATGTCGTAATGTCTCCAGGACAATCCGTAAATGCTCGGCGTGTTCTTTCCGATTCTATGAATACACCATGATGTCGTCGCTGAATATGACAATGAACCTATCTAAGTACTCTCGGAAAACTTGGTTCATCAGGTTCATAAATATGGCAGGTGCATTGGTCACTCCAAATGGCAATACGAGATATTCATAATGATTATATCGAGTCCTAAACGCCATCTTCGGAATGTAAGACTCTTTGACCTTCACCTGATGATAACCCGAACAAAGATCTAGTTTCGAAAATACACAAGACCCACTTAGCTGATCGAAAAGATCATTGATGCGCGGTAGTGGATACTTGTTCTTAATCGTCACTTTGTTCAAAGCTCGATAATCCACACACATCCTGTATGAACCTTCTTTCTTCTTCACGAGTAATACTGGAGATCCCCAGCTTGAAGTACTGAGATGAATCCAACCTTTCTTCAGGAGTTCATCCAACTGAATGCGGATCTCCTTCAATCCTTCAGGACTTAACTGGTACGGAGCTTTTATTACTGGTTGTGCGCCGGGTTGTAAATCGATGCTGAATTAAAGAGATCGATCGGGAGGCAAAGCTGATATATCTTCCAGGAATACATCCTCGAACTCTCGTACTACCTCTGGTTTCGATTCTTTCGCTTGCAATGCTGCAACCACTGCCTTATTTGATTTTGCTTTGTAGATGATAGGATGATATCTCTATCATCATGTACATGCATTATGTAATATTACAGATCACTATTATGTATTGATAGAGCCCATAGGATTTTTTCTTGACTACCAGTATTATGATGGCGGTCATATACATGGGAGTTGGGTGGTCCATAAGCTCATCTTTAAATGTCCCTAGTCGAGAGAGTATCGAGACTGGACATCGATACTCCGGAGTAGACTAGTGTACACTTTTTGAGACCTTGACGAGGGGCGGTGGCCGGTCTCATAAGCCATTGGTGTCAGTTAGTCACCTAAGATAGTATACATGTGCTCATTGGGTTATAAGTTACACTGAACGGACTCATCGAAAACATGCTAGATGGTATTATACCTATTGTCAGATAGCAGTTCTCAGGTAACATGAGTACTAGTTAGTCTGTCGACCTAAGATCGTTATTTGTCTCATGCGAGTTCCCACTGTGCTTTGATTACTACCCTACCACGGCTCAAAAGAGTCGTGCAAACAGGTTTTAGTTGGGTACACTCCCGAGCCACATGGAGGCAGTGAGTGGATCGTCGGGGATTCATCTCTCCCGGTATTGGGGGTTGATGTCGCGCTGTACACGGATGGCCATCATCAGAAATGCTTGGCCAAAGTGGACGAGAATTATTGATTTGGATCAGTAGTTTCTCAGTAGGTGATAGGCTTCACACCGACACGAAATATCGTGTTATTAGGGTTCGGACTTTATCCACCCCTAGACCCAACTCTTTGACGAACAGATCGAACTGTACGGAGATTGTCGCAGACAGGCTCAGTAGGGATACGGATGAGTTTGCCTGTCGGCTTTCCTTTCTCTCAATACCTGGTCAGCCGTTACGTACAGCTTGTGCCGCTGACGTGCTTGTGGTTAAACCCACTACCAGCGTATTGATGAGTCTTTAGAGTCCCACACAGAGGGTTTTTCCGGTTCAGGCGATATGATATAGATGATGTATGTTGGTATATATATATATCCGATTAAATATGAGTACAGCCTGCACAAACTTTAATAAGACGGTTGATAGTACTGGCGGTTTAGGATTAAGCCAGATTATTAATTCAAGTTTTGATTTAATAATTTATATATATATATATATATATATTTAGTATGTATTATGGTGTTATTGTTCACTATTCATTTTCTCTCTTGGTTATTCGTATTTTTATACGAGTACATGTATATGTATTTCGAGACGTATACCGGGTTGTATTCCATATTTATACGGAATATCTTCTAGAAGATGCATACCTTATTATATGATTTTCTTTTTAGAAAATTATTTGCAAATGAGGTAGAGGGTGAGGTGGCATGAACATGGTGGGAGATATGTAGAGAGATATGTCATTTGATTGTTTATTGTAAAAATGATATGAGATATTTTTGTGTATGGTTGCAAAATGATTTAGGAGCCATTCTTTCTACATGTCATTGACTCTTCATTCTATCATGCTTGATAGCTCTTTTACACTTAGCTCTTTTTCTTGAGTTTCTCATGCCTTGGTTTTCCTCGCCTCCTCCTCCTTCTTCTTTAGTTGCTCACTTGAGTTTAAGAAATGAGAGAAAAGGATAGTGAAAAATTCCTACATCCTCACTCTCCATTGCTAGCGACCTTGGAGCGTCGGTTGCTTCGCTGGGCGAAGTTGGAGCTTGGATCATTTCCCTCAGGTGGATCATCTTCTGCAAAAGAGGACTGGCTTCCAAGTGCGATCCAGAGCACTTGAAGAAAGCTTGAGAATGTGAGTATTCTACACATAATAGATTAGTTTAGCTCACTAGGTTTTGTTTACAAGTTCTTAGCTCTTTAGTTCGATTCATGGTTTCAGGAACTTTAGCGAATTAGAAAAATTTTGAAATCCATGTTGCCATCTTCGAAAACTAGTTTGCTAGTGTGCCTAAGTTCCCAGCAGTTTACGGTGTCGTCGGCAATTTGACGACTCCTTTTCCTTAATACAGTTCCCTGAACAGTTAAAATAAATACTCATGGTATGCATGCAGTTCCTAGAACTGTTCCATAAAACACGCACAACTTTGTTTTCATGAACTGAATATTTGCTTCACTGATACAACGTTTAATACAAATCAACGCTTCAGTTCCATGTAAAATCTGTAGCCGTATTGAGTAATTATTAATGAAGGTGTTGAATTAGAAAACTCCACTACATGTCTTCATGTTTATTGGTTTATATTTATCGGATGAATTATCTGCAACGGATATCCAAATAATTTTCCTTTTGTTGCTTTGCCTCCAAGGAAACTCTCACAAGTAGATAGTTAGACTTTGGTTAAAATGTCAACTAATCCACCCCAGATGGTTAAGTCATCACATCTACCTATTGACCTAATCTACTATGTCACTCATGATATTTATAAACGGGTCAATCCTCAAAATTATAAAGAACTCATAAGAAAGATTGTCCCATTAAGCTAACTAAATACCCTAAGTCGAAACTGAAACTATAACTGACAAGAAGATGATTTATGGATAGTTGTCTGCATCTCCGATGCAAAATAGACTCATATGACCTCGACACATGATTTGCTTCCACAAACTTTTCTGCTCCTAGCAGAATGATTACTTCCACTCAGTACCCTGACGAATGGAGCGGCTCAAATTCCCACAGTCAACGTTTGGACTTAGTATGTTCATTATCGCCAGCACATTTCCCCATGTCAGATCATTTAAGTTGTTGGCGTGTTATTCCAGGTTTCTTAGCTCGATTGAACCCTTCTTGCGTTAGAACACCTGCCCTTGCGCATTGTTGACCTCGTCAACATATCAGCTGCGCTTTTAGTTCTATCGCCCTAGGCGATTAAACCTTAAATCTCAGTTACTCAAACATACTAGCAAGCGTCATCACATTCGCTTTCCGTATAACTAACTACTTCATATATCGAGTAGAAAATATATAACCGCCTGGCGCTATCACTCGACGGTCTAACTGAAGTAGCACTCTTCAGATCCCAAATCGATAAAGATATAACTCTTAACTATAACCACATTATGCGGTTCAACACCTTATGTGAAAATAAGGTCAAACTGAAAAATAATGTATTGTTGTCATATTGCATAGATTACCCCGTAACCATCGCACAACTTATCCCTTGACGCGTAGATACACTGTAACTACCGCACAGTATAAACTGCGAGTGCTCGGCAATAAATCTTATGATCACTAAAGACATCGCTTTTCATCACACCCAACGTGTAGAGCGATCCTAGATGCGCTAATCCTCCGAAAATTACTGCATCTCGAGGGTGCTGTGTTGTGAAGCCTCGCTACATCGCTGCTACCTTGTTATCACTAGCGTCCAAATCTTTCAGTTTGTTCAAGTAACACTAAACCAATATTTTTGTTTTATTATGTTATCGTCATCTACCATCTCATCCCTGGTGAGGCCGACGAAATCTTGACTTTATTATGGATGCATTAAGATTATTGGCATTTACTGGAGTATCGTTCTTTTCTAAAGAACGCTTCGTCTTCAACCCATCTTAACATCAATAATAAACTTACACTCCGAAGAAAAAGAAAAAGGCCAACGGTCCTAACCACATGCTTCAAAAGTATAAAGTTTAAAATTTTCTTAAAATGAATGAAAAACGGTTTAAAAATTTCTAAATGAAGAATAGATAAGGTAGTTGAATCTAGATTCACGATTCTATCATGAAATCTCCCACTTGAAATTTGTCAGATTTTATTAATGAATGCAGCATGCGTCATTATTCATTAAATATGCAACATCATGAATGTAACAAATAATCTAACAAATTTCACTTTTCATTAAACTACCCTTTTAAATCTTCTCCGTTTAATTAAGGATTTCATTTTTCATGAAATTGACACGCACCCCAAGCGCTCCCACTGGAACAACTACCCATCAAAACTCTAAAATTTTATGTGAGAATAAATTTATGAAACTTTTTGTGAGTAACAAAAAAAATTTGAAAAATATAACTCCCATAGTCAGAGTCAAAAACCCTACAACTAACCCATAAGATGAGTGGAAAATCAAAAAAAATATGAAAACTCAAACAAATAATTTATCTTGATTTTCTGGAATTTTCTTGATTTTCTTCTTTCTGTTTAAATATTTCAAAAAAATCTGAGCCGAGCTCGGGTTTGAACAACCCAATCCCAGCTCGAGTTGAAACCTACCCGAACCCGGCTCGGGTTTGGGCCCCTCCTTCCCGAGCCCAACTCGTCTTGGAGGCCCTGTTCTCCAAAAAAATTCTAATTTTTTTTAATTGTTTTTTTTTGTTTTTCAGATTAAAAAAAGATTAAAATCTGGGGGGGAAATCTTGTCTTAATTTTAAATTTATTTTTTCTTTTAAAAAATATTTGGCCATGCTAAATCAAAAAAATACTAGAAAATTTACTTTCATCCAGAAAAGATATTTTTTTTTGTAAAAAAAAATATTTGGTGCGTGCCAAAATCCAAAAAATATCCCATAAGTTTATCCAAAAATTAGGGTTCGGGTTTTGAAACTTTTACGACCTAGCCGTCATAAAATTCTCACCAAAAGAAATAAATTTTTTACATAAAACAATGATCCAAACTTTTTGAAAATTATTCTCACAATTTGTTCCTTTGCCAATTCCACATCAAGAAACAAGTGTTATATATCAAAGAGTCAACGAAAAAATAGATCTAATCCAGTATCATCTATGTTGAAATAAAGATTGATAGATCTATAAAGATCCATTACAAACATTAACCTTAATAATCATAGATCTGTCAACATCAAAAATTGAAAAAGAAAAAGAACAAAATTTGACCTAACTTTAGACCCAAAAAATGCAACTTTCATATTGCAACATTTAAAAAAACAGATTTAAGATCTACGATCGTGGGCAAGCATACTCTGATACCAATGTAGCATCTTGGTCCATAGATACATAAATATGATACAATTATGGAAGCGGAAACAATTACTTATCTACGCAAGGGTCTTTACAGATATACCTGATCCGATGGAGGGATTGTTATCTTCGCCCACATCACGTACTTGATCCATTCATTATCGCCCCCATGCAACAGCCAGAAGGAAACCACACTCTAATTGAGCGAGAATCCCCCACATAATCACTGCGCTAACCAACCGTACTAGAACAAGGATAGAGAAAGAAGACGACGACTCTTTGGTCGAATCTTCTAAATCCCTCTAGGTTTCTTTTTGTTAATCTCTTAATTATGTAACCCTCTTAGATAATTACCCTAGCCCATATATCATATCTATATATGTATTGGGACCAATAGAAGGGGAGAATATTGGGCCACGTGAAACCCAATAGCCAACACCTACTAAATTTGGAATAGATACTAATATCTTCAACAATATTGATAGATTTTAAATCGGTTATCATGTTTGGCTATGTTTGATGGGTGCCATCCAGTTGCAACCCGTTTTTGGGTAGGAATCCATTGTCTATTTGTACCCTCGAAATCGAAGGAGACATTCAAACAATTTATAGACAAAGCTGCTATCAGAAGGTCGGAAGGTTCATTCTCACAACTATGTGCAAACCATCTTCGAATTCATACGGTTGAAGAATCTTGACATGAAAAACATCCCTTGTTTTCTTCATTCAAGTCTACGGTTATAATGTCACGCAATCATGGTTTAGTCTTAATGTCACGCCCCGTTTCCCAGTGTACGGGGAAGAAGACGTGGCGGGCCGCGACATATTTACTCAGAAATAAACACGCTAAGCGTAAATAAGTAATATAAATAAATAACACAAGAATGACAAGAGGTGTAATAAAATAACAACTTTTTATTTATATTCATTCTTTACATACAACTAAAAAGTAAAGTACAATGATGGAAAGCGATGTCTAAACAATGGCAATATGAACTGAAAGAAAAGTAAGTACAAGTAGGAACTAGAACTCTGGCTCCTCAGTGAACTGCTCCAAATCGTCCTGGTTGGGCTCGATCTCCTGAGAGTCGTGTCCTCCTGACAACATTCCAAAGAAAGAAGAGATAGAAATGTCGTCAGCGAATTAGCACTCGGTAAGTCCCAAAAGATAGAATATAATAGATAGATAAAGAGAATAGAATAGGTAAAGTATGTATTTATTATGCAAGCGTAGTTGTTTGTAGCTTGGTACAGAATGTGTCAGCGTATACGAGAGGAGTCCAACTTGCTCCGTGGACTAAAGTAACATGTAAGTACAATGCCCCGTCAAGACCCACGGGACAACGGCATGGGATGTTCATGTAGGTGTCTTTTAGTGACCATCATCATGTAACTTTTAACACATTTCGTACCAATCTACCCCTTTAAAAACCCCGTAGTGTATATTGTATTGATTATATTGATTTGTAGTTACCGGACTTGCCGAGACCATTGTAGAAGTTGTTCATATAAACTGATTCGGGATGTAAACGGATAGTCACGTAGTCAAGTTCAAGATATAGCCATGATTCGGTCAAGTCAAGTCATGTTGATATTGTTCTGGTATTCATGTTCAAGTTCAAGTGGTCATGTTTGATATATTGGATTCAGGTTGAATTGGAGTTGGATTCATGTTTGGATTGTATTCAGATTAGACTGAGACTTAGATTGAGTCGGACACTTTAAATAGAATTGGATCCTGAATTAGGTTCTGGTGTTATCGGTAACTACTGTACATGGACGGAAGGATTTGTGTCTTTTTCCAGGACAATTACCATTGATAACCATGTTTTAATTTTCTACCTTAAATAGGAAAGCACCCACTTTCTCTGGTTCCCTGAGGCTCAAGAGAATTGGTCCCGCTTAAACCTATATTTACTAGGGTTCTTAATGTAATTTAATATAACTTAACGGGTTTTATGAAAAATATTTTTAGTATACTTTCAAAATAAACCTCAAGTATTTATTTGTCGTAGGGTTTTCATAGATGTAACTTTTAAAGAGTGAGGTATTCTAGTGAATAAATACCTAGCTTAAATAGTTCAAGGTATTTTAGTGTAAACTTAGACTTGTATTGATTCTTAATGGTATTTTCATGAAACTTGTAATTCTTTTATTTTGTTTAGAAAATATGGAATTTTATTATATATTAAAAATAGATGGTTTGATAATATTTATATAATTATTAAAATTAATTTTTATTATTAAATATAAATTCTCGTTTTTCTTAAAAATTGTATTAAAATTCCATCGAGATCGTATGCTCTGTGAGGATGTCTGCATCTCGCTCTATAGGTCTTGAGGATGTGCGATAATCCGCACCATCCCAATCGAGTTCCCCAAATTTGGTTGTAGAGGCATAATCGTAAGGAATGAATTAACACAATTTAAAGAAATCCGGGTTTTTAATAGTTTAAGGTATTTATTTGAAAAGTCGTATTTTGCCACAAGATATTGGTTTCAAGCGAATCGTGTTATATCAAGATGTGTGAGGTAAGTCATTACCTCGTGAGATATTCTAAAAGTATGCTAAGCTAAATACTTAAAAGATATCATATATAAAGTTTGTGGTATTTAAATGAAAAATGCAAATTAAAGGTACATAACATGATATTTTAAGATGGAAATTGTTCTCAATATTTGTTTCATGATTACTATGCAAGATATAGTGATATGGATGAATGATTTTTAAGAAAAAATTATGATTTTAACGATTTTAGAATCGAATATCGGGATAACTCCACTTCCGACATGTTTTGAGAAGAGAAATTTTTAAGGTGAAAGAATAGAATAAAAAGTGGGACTTACAAGTTAAAATGAGAGAGGAGAGGCATAGGATGAGAGAGGTAGCTTCGTGGAGTCGCCGGGTCGGCGGAAACATCTCGAATTCTCGCCGGAAAGTGGCCTCAGGCTAACTCCACATGTACTCTTCTTTGACTTAGAAAATTTTGAGAATTTTGACAAGAGTTCAGAATGAAGAGGGCTAGGGTATGATGTTGTATTTATAGGATGGAATTAGGGTTTAGGGATTGAAAAAGGAATTAAAAAGCATTAAAAATTGGATTTAAAGCTCCATTTTTAATTCTCTATTAATTTTCAGGGGAAAAAACAGAATAGGAGTAGTGCGGGTAGGCCAAGGGATGTGGTGTGCAGAGAACGGGCCATTCCCTATGGAGGGGACCGACGATGCCGGCTTAAACCCTGATCTTGCTGGCTATCAAGAGGAGTTGGGTGCTTGGATTTTGGCCACATGTCCTCTGCTGTTCATATAACATTTTGCACATATTTGATTTTCTGTCTTTCCATTTCTTACGTGTATTGCATGTGTAAACTTTTAGGCTTCCAAAAATTTTAAAATAAAAAATTCAGAAAAATATATGTGGCTGATGGTATTCGAACACATGGGCTACGTCACAGCAGTGCAAGATTTTACCAATGAGCTATAAGTGCTTTCTTGCAGTTCTTAAATAAAAACAACATTTAAAATATATCCAAATTTGCAAATAATCCATTATGTACATTATCTTTTAAAAAATTCATACAGTGAAATTAGAGTCGTTGCATTCTACCCTCCTTACAAAAAATTTCGTCATCGAAATTTACATTTACATAAGGACTAATTTACAAATAGGAAAGAGTATCTTGCATGCATGTCGTCCTCACATTCCTACGTTGATTCTCCTGGTGAATCTTTTCTCTACATCACTCGGACCAAATTTACTTCCTTATTCCGAAGTGATTTTACCTTTCTGTCCAGGATTTCAACGGGTTGCTGCTCACAAGATAGATCTGTCTTTACAGTGAGCTCGGAGTGATCCAGGATGTAGCTGGGGTCACTCACATATCTTCGAAGCCGGGATATGTGGAATACATTGTGCACTCCTTCCAATGAGGGTGGAAGTGCCAAACGATATGTTACTTCTCTGACTCGTTCGAGTATGTCGAACGGTCCAATAGATCTCGGACTAAGCTTACCCCTCTTGCCAAAATGAATTACTCCACGGTTTGAAGAGATCTTTAAGAACACATGATCTCCCGGTTGGAACTCCAGATGACGGCACTTTGCATCAGCCCAGTGCTTCTGTCTGTCTTGGGCTATGCACATTCTTTCCCTGAACGTGCGAACTACGATCACAGTTGCTACGATCATCTCTGGCCCAAGGAGTTCCCTATCTCCGATATCGTCCCAACTTAATAATGAACGACACTTCCTTCTATATAGTGCTGTAAAAGGTGTCGTACCAATACTCGCTTGGTAGCTGTTTATGAAAACTCTACAAGATATAGGTGATCTTCCCACGATCCTCCGAAGTCTAACATACACGCTCTTACCATATCTTCAAGGATCTGAATCGTTCGCTCAGAATGTCCATCTATTTGTAGATGGTAAGCTGTGCTGAAGTTTAGACTCGTTCCCAAGCTAGCTTATAGACTTTGCCAAAACTGTGATCGGAATCTGCTGTCACGATCGGAGACAATGCAAACCGGTACTCCATGTAATCTCACGATCTCCTGCATGAGCTCATGGGTATTAGAAATAGTACACATTGAAAAGTTAAATCTTAGTTAGATTCATGCTTACCTCCATGTACTTTTTTGCTAGTGTCTCGGTAGATTGGCCAACTCGAAATGAGACTTAGTGAGTCGATTCATAATAACCCATACCGCATCGTTACCTTTCGTGATGCGAGAAAGTGCAGTCACGAAGTCCATGGTGATGTGTTTCCATTTCCATTCTGGGATAGGTAACGGTTGAAATAAACCAGCAGTTCTGTGATATTCAGCGTTTACTTGCTGACACACCAAGCACTTGGCTACGCTTCTGGCTACTTCACGCTTCATGAAATGCCACCAGTAATGTTGCCGTAGATTTTTGTACAACTTTGTACCACCAGGGCGTACAGAGTAAGGTGAGCTGTGAGCTTTTTTTATCAACTCTTCCCGAATAGGACCTTGTGGTACACACAATCTGCTTCTGTATCTCAAAGTTCCATCTTTATGGATGATGAAGTCGGTTCAAAGTCCGCTTTCTACTTGTTCTCGGATCTTTTGCACCATGGCATCACTTGCTTGAGCTGTTTTGATCTGATTGAAAATAATAGACTGAACTTGTAAGTTCATCAAATATGAAGTGTTACCTGGCATAACCACTTCTATCTCCTCCCTAAGAATGGATGAAAGAAAGTCATCCCGTGTAATTCTTGTTGAAGCTTCTATTGTGCGGTGAGATTCATTGATAGAGGCTAGCGACTAAGTGCATCAGGAACTACATTCATCTTTCCTGGATGATATTGTAGGTTGATGTCGAAGTCCGCCATAAGTTCTAGCCATCTTCTCTGCCACATATTCAACTCCTTCTGAGTAAATACATACTTCAGACTTTTGTGGTCCGTGTATATGTCCACTCGTTCTCCAAGAAGATAATGGCGCCAAATCTTAAGTGCAAAGATAACGGCCGCCAACTTCAAATCATGTGTTGGATAGTTGTGCTCATGAATCTTCAGCTGTCTTGATGCATAAGCTACAACTTTTCTATGCTGGAGTAGAACACATCCTGATCCCTTACCGGATGTATCGCAATGTACAACGAAACCTCCAGATTGATCCGTTATTACGAGAATAGGTGCTGATGTCAATCTTGACTTGAGTTCTAAAAAAACTTGTTCACATGCTTCTGACCATACGAATGCTTTATCTTTACATGTGAGCTTGGTCAGGGATGCTGCAATCTTTGAAAAGCCTTCAATAAATCTTCGGTAGTATCCTGCTAATCCCAAGAAACTTCAAATGTCCTTCACTGTTTTTTGTGTCGGCCATTCGCTTACTGCTGATATTTTTGCTGGATCCACAGAGATTCCTTCACCCGAAACGATATGTCCTAGGAATACGACTTGATCTAGTCAAAATTCGCACTTGCTGTACTTGGCATAGAGTTGATGCTGTCGCAAAGTCTCCAGAAAAATTCGTAAATGTTCAGCATGCTCTTTCTGATTCTTTGAATACACCAGGATGTCGTCGATGAAAATAACAACAAACCTGTCTAGATACTCTCGGAAAACTTGGTTTATCAGATTCATAAATATGGCTGGTGTATTGGTCACTCCAAATGGCATCACGAGAAACTCATAATAACTATAGCCAGTCCTGAATGGCGTCTTCGGAATATCAGACTCTTTGACCTTCACCTGATAATAATTCGAACGAAGATCTAGTTTTGAGAAAACTCAAGACCCACTTAGTTGATCGAACAGATCGTCGATGCGCGGTAGTGGATACTTGTTCTTTATCGTCACTTCATTCAGAGCTCGGTAGTCTATACACATTCTATATGAACCTTCCTTCTTCTTCATAAGCAAAACTGGATATCCCCAACTTGAGGTACTGGGACGAATCCAACCATTCTGCAGAAGTTCGTCCAGCTGAGTACGGATCTCCTTCAATCCTTCTGAACTTAAGCGATATGGTGTTTTGATCACCGTTTGTGCACCAGGTACTAAGTCAATACTGAATTCAAGAGCTCGATCGAGAGGCAAACCTTCTATGTCTTCAGGGAATATATCCTCAAACTCTCGAACTACCTCTGGCTTGTCTTCTTCCACTTGTATTATTGCAATCACTACCTTCCTTGGTTTAGCCTTATAGGTGCTAGGTTCCAGGGTAAGGTCTCCACTCTTCAAATAAAAGACCGGATAATCTGGAATCTCGAATACTATCCTCCTTTGACGACAGTCGATGGTAGCGAAGAAAGTTCCTAGCCAATCCATACCCAAGACAACGTCGAAGTTCGGTATGTCCAGCACCTTGAAGTCAGCATAAAATTCTCTGCAGCAGACGACCACTGGACACAGATCGTATCCCAAAGTTGCTTTTAGAATGCCGTTCCTTGAACTGACATTCCAGCTGGATACGAGCGGTTTAACTGGAATCGTATGAGTTCGGACGAACCATTACGACATAAAGCAATATGATGCTCCAGTATCGAAGAGTGCTAAGGCAGGTAGTGAGGCTACTAAGATTGTACCTAAATTGTGTGGAATGTGTTTAGGTATAGGAAAAGATATGTATTGACGTACACAAAGATTGAAAAGGTTTTGAAAGATTAGAAGTTGCCAGTGATGACTTGGCCAGTGGCTTCAACTTCTTCCATGGTCATTGTGAAAACCTGTCGCCTAGGTATATTCCTCCTTTTTGCAGGCACATTCCTTTGTCCGTTCCTTTGTCTTTGAGGCATATTTCTCTATGCCTGATGAAGCTGATGAGTAGGCTATGCAGGAGGTCCACGAGGAGGTGGAGCAGGTAAGGCAAGATGAGGTGCAGGAGCCTGAATAGCTGGCCGCTGCGGAAAAATGATCGTTGGTCGGGGTGCAGGAGCTGGGGTAAGACGATGTGGGCAATCTCCAATAGTGTGAGTGGATGTGCCACAAACTAAGCATAGGTAGTTAGCATGCCTACGGTCCTTCTCCAGGTGTCCATTTCTCTTGCAGTAGAAGCAAAAGTCTGAACAGAGCCGGTTAAATGGCACTCCCGGTCTCCTGGGTACAAACAGTGTCCTGGAAGAGGCTTCTCCTGCTATTTGAGTAGCAGGGCGCTTCACACCGGCAGATTGATGTCTGCCCATCTTCTTCACTACTGCCTCATATCTTCGGGCAGCCTTCAATGCAAGGTCGTGGTTTGAAAAATCCCCGGTAGCTAAAGCAGTTTGGATCTCCTGGTCCAACCCTTGCTGAAATCGTCTAGCCCTGATCTTAGCAGTTGGTATGATATATGCCGCGAACTTGTTACGGTCTTGTGTTAGCTGTGTAGTATGTGATATTAGAAAATTGAATATTTGAGACATATCTTACCTGCTAAGCATGGTGAACTCAGCATCATACTCATCCACAGATTTACTCCACATAGAGCCTTGTTGCAGGTGGATGAATTGCTGTTCCATGTCAAAACGGGCAGTCTCGGGAAAATATTTTGCGTCGAACATATCGCGAAATGTCTTCCATTCGATCGGATGGGCAAGATGCCTTTCTTCAGCCTTCCACCATACTCTGGCATTATCCGTGAGTTGCAGCTTCGTAAATTTTACCCAAGCAATATCTGGCACTTGTGCTACTGCTAGATCGTCCTTAATCGACTGAGCCTATTCTTCTGCTTCTAGGAGGCTCTCTTTCCCAGAGAATTGTTTAGGGTATAGTGCCCGGAATTGTTTGTCTCCGGGTGCCTCAGTCTTAGGGTGGTGCAATAGAATAGCAGTCTGCTGCTGCTGTCCCTCCAAGAGGCTCTTGATTGTCTCAAGCAATACTGTCTGCTCATTGATTGGAGCTGCTACAGTAGGTGTAAGTGGTAGAAGTGGTGGTGGTGGTGGGGTGTTGCCATTAACGTTCGTGCTCGTATTGTTAGGGGAATTCATAACCTTGAAAGAAAAATAGGGTTAGGATAGATTCAAGGCATTTGAATTGTAAAGAATGTTTTTAGTTGCTAATTCTTATAATTCTTATGTTATATTTCTTAGGTTTCTATGCACAACTGATCTGCATGGTAAGGTTGCATGCAGAACTGACTTGCATGGACCACCAACAAAACCTGTCACGCCCAACTTCCCAGTGTACGGGAAGGAGACGTGGTGGGCCGCGACGTATTTACTGATAAGTAAACACGCTAAGCATAAATAAGCAATATAAATAAATAATACAAGAATGACAAGAGATGTAATAAAACAAAAACTTTTTATTTATATTCATTCTTTACATACAACTGAAAGTAAAGTACAATGATGGAAAGCGATGCCTAAACAATGGCAATATGAACTGAAAGAAAAGTAAGTACAGGTAGGAACAAGAACTCTGGCTTCTCAATGAACTGCTCCAAATCATCCTGGCTGGGCTCGATCTCCTGAGAGTCGGGTCTGTTGGATATATGTATGCCCTAGAGGCCATTATATGATAGTGTATGTATCGGTATGTATGTGTGTGTATATATATATTCAGAGGACAGTCTTGCTCGATATGATAGTATGCTATCTGGTTACTCTTTATCTTAACATGTTCACTTGATCATGCTTTTACTCATTTGGTACATATCGATAAAGCCCTCAGGATATTTGCTTGACTACTGGGATTATGATGTGGATCATACTAGTGGGACATCTGTAGTTTATAAGCATACCTTTGAAATGGTCCTAATCGTGGGTGTATCGAGACAGGGCATCGATATTCCAGAGTAGACTAGCGTATACCATTCTTATCCCATATGATAGGCGATGGATGATCTCATATCCATCTGGTGTGGTGACACCAAAGACTGAATACGGGTGCTCAGTGGAGATTGGGTACACTGAACGGACTCGCCAAGAACTCCTATGTGGTATTATATCTATCGTCGGATAGCAGTTCTCAGGTGATACCAGTACAGGCTAGTCTGTAGCCCCGAGATCGTCATGGAGTCTTGTGTATCCCCCTACTGTACTTTGATCTCCACCCTACCACGGCTCTACTGAGTCGTGTAAACAGGTGAATTTTGGGTACAGTCCCGAGGCACATAGAGGCAATGAGCGATAGGAGGGGTTTCGTCTCTCCCGGTATTGGGGGTTGATGTTGCGCCATGCTCGATTGGCTATAACAGGAAGTCCCTGGCCAGGGCTGCTGAGATTTACTGATAAGTGTTATCAGTAGTTTCTCGATCTGTTATGAGCTATATACTGACATGACTTATTGAGTTATTGGGGTCGACGATACCATCCCTAGACTCGATATGCAGTATATCTGACAAAGAGACCGGACTGTACGGTAAGTGTTGCCAGTTAGCTCGACGGGAGTTTTGACCGGTTTGCTTGTTTTTCTTCTGATCGCTCAATACTCGCGTGGCCGTTACGTTTAGCTGACCGCTTGCAGCTTGTGGGTGTTTGATGTGATCATCACCTACCGCCGGCGTATTGACGAGTCTTAGAGTCCCACACAAGAGTTTTCTAGCTCAGGCGAAACGATGTGGTGTGCATATGAGTTATGCGCGGGAGCTCGATTAAATGCGTGTATATGATACCATATTTTAATCGGGTGTTTTCTATTGGTTGGGTCGTATGAGATATGACCGGTTTATTAAATCAAGTGTTGCTTTAATATTGACTTTTATCTCATTTATATAAACCTTTTCTTTATGATGTATGCATGGATATATGTACATGTTGATGTGCATGCACGCATACATACATACATTTGTATCATGATTGTAGATACATAGAAGATGGCAATGCAAGACTCACATGGTATATAAATATCTTTATATTTATTAGATATTGAGAAAAAGAAAAATGATTTAAATCATGGTTGATTATTCTTTGCTTGGCCTAAGTTGAACCATGGTTTGATTTCATTTGTTCTTTAACTCACATACAAAAATATCTAGATATTTATTAACCATAGTTTGACATGAGATATTTATCTTTGATATTTATTTTTCTATGCTTAGAATTATCATTATCTTTTGAGCTCATGCTTGCCATCTTCATCTTCTTCCTCTCTCAAGCTCTCTTGAGTTTCTAAAGTGAGTGAAGTAAAAAGAAAGGAAAGGTTTTTAAGTGAGAATATAACCCACATCACCATTCTACTTTAGTCTAGCCCACTAGATTAGAGTGTTGGCTTCATCTTCATCCTTGATCAAATGAAGCAAGGAGCTTTGAGCAACGGGACTTCGGGTGGATCGTCGTGGACTTGGAAGGAGCTTAAGCAAGCCGGTTCAAACTCTAGGAGATCCAAGGAGTCATAAGGGAGGTCTACAAAGGTTGTATTTCTTCTCACTTAGTGTTAGACACTAGATAATATGTGATACTAAATGTTATTACTCTAACTTTCTAGTTCGATTCCTAGGTTAGTTTGTTTAGCACCTCCTAAATTTTTAATATGGCATGTGTGATACTTGTGAAACCCTAGGTAAGGTTCTAAGGAAAGCTTACAGTGGTATCAGAGCCAAGCTAGAAACTTAAACGATATTAAATATTACGAAACCGAAACAACTACGAAAAATACGGTTTTCTGGAAACCCAGAATCTGCTCTCTGTCGATTTTTAAACGATCTTTAAAAATTATTTAAACAACTGCAGAAGACTGTATGTGATACATATAGAACGCAGATGAAAAATGAGGGCATTCCACTGGTTTTTAACCGAGCACCAAGCCCCAAAATCCGGCGAGGACGGCCAAACATGCTCCAAAATGCCTCCTTTTTCTTCTGTTCTCTGGTGTGTAGGTTTTGGGATTTCAAGTACTGTTTGTTCAGCCCAAATTTTCATGTGATGACAATTATGCTTAGGGGCTAATTCGTAGTGTTTCGTAGTCGTAATTTTAACATTGTGTTGGTAACCTTGACGACGTTTAACAGTTTGAACGAATATCACACGCCACCTAATTACTCTCGCTGGAAATTTTCAAGTGTTGGAATTTCCCAAGTTGAATATATTCGGAAGATCGTGCAAGTATCCCTATGGACCCTCTAGAAGAACATAACCCTAACTCGATCCAATGACCATAGAACCGCGACTAAACCTTAAGGTTTTCCGTAGTCCTGTGGCGCCATAGGTAAGGCACGAGTTGACCCTTCTACAGCAGGTCCATAGACACTGTGGCACATTTTTGGGTATTTTAAGTTTGCTCAAGTATTGAGTTCTCGGGATAATTAGTGGGTGTGTTGATTCGATCGAAATGTTTAACATCGTTTTGCTATATGTGAAAGTGATAATTCCAATTGTTGTTATTATTCACTTTCTTTTCTGCGACCGTAAGTGTAATATGTGGTGTATCGCCGGTTTCGTTGCTATACATCAATGACAATTGGGATACGCATACTTACTTATGTTGATGACATGTGATGTTATGTGTTGCTGAGATATATTGTATAGGATCGTCATGAATGAATGGCCGGGGGTTTTATGTGAGATGAGAGTTTTTATTTTCATTCATGTAAAATTCATTGTATGTAATATTCTTTTATTGGGGCACTTCCGGGTTGAGGATGAGGTCACCATTGTTGTATATTATTTACTTTTCCGCATTAGGATAGATTTACGGAGGGGAGCACAAGTGACTGGGTTCTAGGGTTCAGTGGGAGTCCATCTCGAGGAGTCGAGACCGGGCCTCCTAAACTCTAGAATTAGTATGGTCACTTGCCGCTCTCATAGGGGTCTAGGAGTGTGGGCTTGGACATTCATCGTGACCGTGGAATCCGTATTTTCTATTGCTGGCTAAATATAAAATATGGACCTCCTAGAATATCCTATATTTTCATGTGTGCTTCTGCTGCTGATATTCTGTGATGTGATCACTTTATATGATAAGACAAATGGTATTATATATATATGATATATAATAAACGTTGCTTATGTTTTACATCCGCATTAGTTCCGCTCCGCTATGCCGTTAGTTAAGTAACATAACGGTGTATAACGGGATATTGTGGCGAATGCGAATGGCATAAGCGTACGTTCTATTTTCATTTCTTTTCTGTGATGGCTTAAGCACTTAAATGATGGGACTACATTAATGAGATTAATGTAAAGAAAAATGAACCTAAAAGATGTAGTAGAATCGGATTTGAAACCTACTCGGTTTTTTATGACAAAACAAGTTTTCAAAGTGTAGAGCTTAAGCCACTCCTTTCAAACCCATTTGGTTCTACAACGATATCAAGTTCAAAGCGTTAAAGGTTTTCTTAAAAACTATCTGCAGCCCTCCGTCATTTTAGGAAGTAGAGTACTTAGTATTCGTGTTGCGTATTTTGACTATACTTAAGGCGCGGTATACGGTAGCTAAGTGGTGTCTTCCTATACCGCATATGATGCGATTGGTTAGGATATTCATATGATTATGTTGACTATAGTTAAGGGTCATATGGGTGAGTCTAGTTAATCACGAAATGACAGGAAGAACTTGACTAGTACTTATGATATGTTGACTATAGTTAAGGTCATGAGTGCTAAAGGTAAAAACCATATCGGGAGTTTCAAGAGTTGAAATTTGCAATGAGATTGCATACCTTCTATTTGATAGTAGGATCCCAATCCCACTGTGAGCAAGAGTTGCTCCCGGGAGAGTTTTGCACTTTACAATTAGCTAACTCATTAGGTGTCTAGAAAGGTGTCAGCGGGGCTACGCCTCTGGGAAAACGAGGTTTATTCTAATTAGGTCGGTACGAAAGCACGGGGAACATCTCTCAAAGTACCGACACTGTCCTGGCTGAACGGTTAGCGAAGTTGTAAAATGTAATTAATTCTGGCTAGTTTTCCTCTTAAAGGTTTTAAGGAAAATTTGATAAAAGCAGTGGGAGACATCGATTAGACAAGAAAATTAATCAATCTGATCTTTGCAAGAGCTTTCGCTGAGTGTATTCTTTTCTCTCTCTTAATGGCAGATATCAATGACAGGCCTTAAGCTTTTACTAGATAAAAACAAGCTGACCAGACCAAACTATAAAGACTGGCTGAGGAACATTAACATTTCTCTCACATATGATAAGATATCATATGTCCTCACTGCCAAAGCCCCGTCCAGCCCAGGCCCTGAATCTTCTGTTGCGGATAGGGAAATCCGCAAAACGTAGGATATTGACTGTGCCACTGCCAAATGCCTCGCGCTTGCATCGATGGACAATACATATCAAAAGCAGCACGAGCAGATGGATGTTCAATCTATCTTTCTCCATACAAAAGAGTTGTATGGGGAGCAATCTCGGACCCTGAGATATGAAGCATCTCGAAAGTTGTTTGGGTGCTTGGATTTTGGCCACGTGTTCTCTGCTGTTCATATAATATTTTGCACATGTTTGATATTCTGTTTTTTCATTTCTTACGTGTATTGCACGTGTAAACTTTTAGACTTCCAAAAAGTTTAAAATAAAAAATTCAGAAAAATATATATGGCTGATGAGATTCGAACACATGAGCTACGTCACAGCAGTGTAAGGTTTTACCAATGAGCTATAAATGCTTTCTTGCTATTCTTAAATAAAAACATTTAAAATATACCCAGATTTGCAAATACTCCATTCTGTATATTAACTTTTAAAAAAAATTATACAGTGAAATTAGAGTCGTTACACTTAAGATGAGAATGATGGTTATTTACATTGGCATTCATGGAAAATTGGACGGTTAATCTAACCTTAGAATTATGACAAAGTAGGTCATATGTTCATGACATTCAACCAACCACAAAACAGTAGCCCGACTTTAGATATGAAGTAGTGTTATTTTAATATTAGTCCCTGAAATCTTTGCAAATTCCATATCAAACCGTAAAAACTTAACGAGGTCTCAAATTACTTTAGTTACTTCAAAAAAGAACATTTTTGCAATTTATATCCAAATCTAACATGTATCCAAAGTTAACCCTAATCGTGAATGACCTAACTACCCCAAAGCCAATTTATTCAAGCCATATCTAGAGTAGATCTTCCGTTTTTGGATAACCAGGCATCAGGTTAGGCTTGTAAATGGGTCGGGTCGGGTTGGGTCTAGCATGTTCCAGACCCGTACCAATTTATTTTTTATAGATCTAGACCCATCCATTTACCCTACGGGTCTGTATGGAATAGATCCAAACCGGACTCGTTAATATATAATTGGGTCAGACCCGTTTATCCAGGCCCGTTTATCTATTTTTTGATTTATTTATTTTTTAAAATTAATTGTTTATTTCATCAAGTTCTATATTGTGATATAAATGCATCACCAAAATTCAGAATCTCACAGCTAATTTTTAAAAACTAATTTGTATAATAAAAATAAATCGGGACTATAAATAGTTTATTTCTCAAATTTGCAATTTTTGTAACTTGATAGCTATTACTCATGATATATCTGCTATATTAATGTCAAAGGAGGAATGTACGGAGCACATACAAAAGAAACCATTCCAATTTGCCGCCACCTAAGCAGCGACGACATGTCAACATATTATGTCATGTGCTATGTACACAATTAAATTAATAAAATATATAAAAAAAAGATCTGTTAGCTTTTTAATTTAAATCGCTTTAACGAGCTTAGGTATGCCTTAGCTAAATTATCTAAGTTATGTAAGAGGAGAAAGAGAGGCCCATCCTACTAAAAAAGAATATAACTTAAAAACAATGAAGCACATCCACTTTTCTCCTCTCAAATTTCTTACTTAATTTAGCTAAAGCATACCTTAGCTTCATATTTTCCTTTGAGAAATATTCTTAAATATTTAAAATTATTTAACATAGCTAACTTACTAAATTTTAAAATAAAAAAAAATCCTGCAAAAAACCCTTTAAAATCTATATTATTTTAAATGGTTATTTTTTTTAAATCTCAAATATTTGCCCATGTTAAAATATTCAAACGTGCATCGTATATGCTAAATATCTCTATTATATTAATGTCAAACGAAAAGCGTAAGGAGCACATGCAAAAAAATCCCATCTAATTTGTGCCATCTAAGCAACAATGACGTATCAACTTATTATGGCACGTGCAATATACATAATTAAATTAATAACACTAGTATCTTACACGTGCAATGCACGGGTTCAAATAAAAATTATGTTTATTTTTTTGAATTTAAATTCAAAAAAATTAAAGAAGTTTAAAATGTGGAGTGGTTAATTTGTTTTCAAATTGACTCTAATAGGTATTTAAGATCAGCATAGATGATTGTAGAATTATAACTTATTCAGTTGATAATTGTGTTTATTAAATATTTTTTAAAGAAAAATCAATATTTAATTTTTTTCTGCTGATGTGTCGTTTTTGAAGCTACCTTAGACCATCAAATTAAAATCAATTTGGGGCCCTCAAGTTTTGTGACCATAATAGTAGAGATTTTTTAATTTAATTTCAAAAAAATTAGAGAAGACTAAAACATACATGGTGGAGTGGTTAATTTGATTTCAAAATGATTCACAATATTTCTAATAGGTATTTAAGATTAGTAGAGATGATTGTAGAATTTTAACTGATTCAGTTGATAATTATATTTATTAAATATTTGTTAAATAAAATTATACATTTAAATTTTTTTGTTGATGTGGCGTTATTTGAGACTACGTTAGAACATTAAATTAAAATCAATTTAGGGGCCTTCAAGTTTTGTGGTTATAATAGTAGAAATATAGAGAAAAAAAAGATGTGTTAGTTTTTTAATTTAAACCACTATAATTTTTTGTTTGAGAAATATCTTAAATATTTTTAGTTACGATAATAACGATTTTTAAAAATTATTTAAGATAGCTAATTTATTAAATTTTCAAAAAATAAAAATCTTGCAAAAAACCTTTGAAATCTACATTATTTCAACTAATTCTTTTTTAAAATCTCAATGTTAAAATATTCAAACGTGCATCGCACGTGCTAAATATCTCTTACCCCTATATTAATGTCAAAAGAGGGGAGTATGGAGCACGTACAAAAAAAACCTCTAATTTGCCGCCGCCTAAGCAGCGATGACGTGTTAACTTATTATGGCACTTACAATGCACCTAATTAAATTAATAAGAAATAAAAAAAATGATCTGTTAGTTTTTCAGTTTAATCATTTTTTTGTTTGAGAAATATCTTAAATATTTTTAATTAAGATAATAACACTTTTTAAAAATTATTTAAGATATATAACTTATTAAATTTGAAAAAAATAAAAATCCTGCAAAAAAACCTTTCAAATATATATTATTTTAACTAATTCATTTTTTTATAAAAATCACAAATATTTGTCTATGTTAAAATATTCAACCGTGCATCACACGTACTAAATACAAGTCAAAAATAACAAAAATATAAAGTTACTATTAAGATAAATTGAAAAATAGAAAATATATAGAACTAAACTTTATGACTACTAAGATATCTATTAAATTTCTTTAAAATAGTATAAAAGAGATTATAAATTCATTACTTATATCAAACACTTAAATAAGTTTGGTTTAACGGGTCCGAACAAAAGAGACCTAGACCTAATCAATTTATTAAAACAGTAAATAGGCCTGGGTCTGGACGGGTTTAGGTGTCACGCCCCGCTTCCCAATATACGGGCAGAGGCCGCGACGAGGCCGCTACGTATTTACTCTGAAGTAAATATGCTAAGCGTAACTAAGCAATATAAATGAAATGCACAAGAGACAAAAGATATAAATGAACATCAATTTTATTTTTTCACATTCTTTTACAATACATTGAAAAGTAAATACATCTAAATGAAAACAATACCTAAACGTGGCATAACAAAAATGGAAAGTACCGAAATGAAATAGGTACAAGTGGCTACAGTTCTGGGTGTTTGGTGTACTGCTCAAGGGCCTGCTCCGAATGCTCCTGAATGGTCTCGTGCTCTAGTGCGTCCGATCCACCTGACAACTTTCCAAAGAAGAAAGAGAAGGAATGTCGTCAACGAACAATCGCTCGGTAAACCCCAAAGATAAAGGAAAAGTAGAATAGACAGAGAGAGAGTGTGTGTGTGTATCTTTTAAAGTTGTATTATGTTGTTATAATGTTGTATTTAGTATTAACGCTGTTGTTTGTAGCTTGGTACATAAGGATGCTAGTGTATACGAGAGGAGTCTCTATATGCCAGAGACTAAAGGCAACTGGAAGTACAAGGCTCCGTTAGAATGCCCGGAACAACGGCGATTGTATTTAGATTAGGTGTCTTAAATCTTGCATTCTCGTGCCACTTTTAACACCTTCCGTACCAATCTACCCCTTAAACCCCACGATTTCTTGATTTTATTGTTTATATTGTATTGCAACTTGTATTGTTTTGTAATATAGATTGTATAATTGGATGACTTGCCGAAACCATGATATCAGTAAATGGATGTAACTGGAGAATCATGGATATAACTGGAGAATCATGTAAATGGAAGTATACCCATGGTTCGGTTCAGTCAATACAGATTGAATAGTTTGAACAGATTGATTATATGGATTCATGGAATCATATTGAATTATTATATTGTAGATTGTACTTGAATCATATTCAGGTAAGATTGATTATACTGAGACTCAGTCTGAGTCAGACAATTAGAAAAGAAATTGAAATCCTAAATTAGGTTTTGATATTATCGGTATCCGCTGCACATGGGCTGCGGGATTTGTGTCTTTTTCAAAGACGATTACCGTGTTGATAACACCGTTTGTTAAGTTGTCAGCCTTAAATAGGCAAGCACCCATATCTCCAGCTCTCTGAGGCTCAAGAGACTGGTCCCGCTTAAACCTTTGTTTACTAGGGTCCTCAGAGTAATTTATAAAACTTGAGGGGGTTTTATATAAAAATAATTTTGTATACTTTTTAAAATACACCTCAAGTATTTTATTATCGTATTTAGAGTTTTCATAGATGTAGATTTTATATATGTGACATTTCTAGTGAGATAAACCTATTTTTCATAATACATGGTATTTAATTGTAAAATGTTGACCTGTATAGAATTTCCTGCTATTTTCATGTAAAGTGATTCTTTTGGCATAGAAAAGTTTGAATATTGATATTATAACAAAAATAGATATTTTAATAATACATATATATTTATATATTTATAAAAAGACTTTTTAATTTATTATTTTCTAGAAATATCATTTTCTTAAGATATTGGTATTTTAAATCTCTCAAGACCGAATACTCCTTACGAAGGTCTGCATCTCGCACTACTAAGCCCAAGAATGTATGATAATCCGCACCATCCCAAACGGGTTCCCCAAAATGAGTTGTAGCGGCACTTTGCAAAGATTTGTAAAAATACGTAATCTTGTAGAAAAAGTTTTTTTTATAAGTTAAAGATAGTTTTGTGTAAAACGGTATTTCCCGAATCTAGATTTCCCAAAAGGTATTGTGCAATGTTACATATGAGTGTGGTGAAGAGATAGGTCATTATCTCGTGATCTAACTAGAGGTATAGAAAGATTAATGATGTTTTAAAGTCGAAACTATATTGCATGTTGTTTTACTGAAAAAGTACGATAAAAATTGTAATATGAAATATTTTGTTATGCAACTTTTTCATAATGTTTTGTTAATGTTTAATAGTCAAGATGTGAGAGTTTAATATGGTTGTGTTAAGTAAAATTGAACTTTATAAAGAAAACCGAATCGGAAGTGGGATTTAACTCCGCTTCCGTCGGGTTTTAGTAAAAGAAGTTTTAAGAATAGATTAGAGAAGAGAGAGGTGGGACGTATGGGTTTAGAGTCAAGAGAAGAGGGAGAGGAAGCGGTAGGAGGCGCCGGTGCGTCGTTTCGTCGCCGGGAGCTCCTAAGGTCGTCATCGGAATTTCGCTAGAGTTTCGCCCTTCGCTAACTCCACTTGTACACAAAAGTTCTAGGGATTTTCTTGAGGGTTTTGGACAGAAATTTGGAGTGAGGAGGGTGTGTTTAAGGGTGGTATTTATAGAGTAAAACTAGGGTTAGGCTAGGTGAAAAGTTGAATTAAAAATGAATTAAAAATTGTATTAAAAATATGTTTAATGAGGTTTTAAAAAATTCTGTTCATGTGCAGAAAATTTAAAGTATACAGGAGTTTCCAGAAGACAAAGAGGAACAAGTTTCATAGAGGGTCAACTCGGATTCAGCCGAGTCAACCCGGCCTTGCCGGCTGAGTCGGCCGAGTCGCCGGCCCGAGTCGGGTCGGGGCTCGCCGTCGAAGGTCCGTCGTCGTTTGATTAGCATGGTAGGGTAGTTTTTTTTTAGTGTGACCTTTGATTTTACGGATTTAGTACGTGTAGACTCTTGGAATTCTAAAAATTTAAAATGAAATCAATATTAAAAATAATGTGGGGGATGAGATTTGAACTCTAGTTCTTTTGTTCAGCAATGCAAGGCTTTACCAATGAGCTACAAGCTCTTTCTTGCTATTAAAAAGCAAAACAAACTTATAATTTGTGCTCAGGCAAAAGTACCCATTTCTGTATTTTTGAAAAAAATTGTACAGAAAGTTGTACAGGAAGTTTAGGGTTGTTACATTCTATCCTCCTTATAAAAATTTCATCCTCGAAATTTGTAAAAGGAAAATGTAACTGATTCAAGCAAAGTTTGGTGATAGGACTATTGGTAGTGTATGAAAAATATGTGAAAGAACGAAAGAATGTGAAGTTTTTGTAAGATTGTAAAAGATATGAGGGAATTTTGGTTTAGGACAGATGAAATTGGAAGATTCAAGGAATTTGAATTGTAAAGAATGTTTTCAGTTGCTGGTTCTTGTGTTATATTGCTTAGGTTGTTTACGCAAAGCTGACCTGTATGGTAGGGTTTCATACAGCTCTGACCTGCATGGGCCACTAAAAAAACCTGCCACGCTCCGGTTCCCAGTATACGTGCAGAGGACGCGACGATGCCGCTACGTATTTACTCTGATGTAAATACACTAAGCGTAACTAAGCAATATAAATGAAATGTATAAGAGACAAAAGATATAAATGAACAGCAACTTTATTTATTCACATTCTTTTACAATACATGGAAAAGTAAATACATCTGAATGAAAGAATGCCTAAACAGTGGCATAACAAAAATGGAAAGTACTAAAATGAAATAGGTACAAGTGGCTACAGTTCTGGGTCTTTGGTGTACTGCTCAAGGGCCTGCTCTGAATGCTCCTGAATGGTCTCGTGCTCTAGTGCGTCCGATCCACTTGACAACATTCTAAAGAAGAAAGAGAAGAAATGTCGTCAGTGAACAATCGCTCGGTAAGTCCCAAAGATAAGAGAGAAGTAGAATAGACGAAGAGAGAGATAGTAACTTTTAAAGTTGTATTATATTGTTATAATGTTGTATTTAGTATTAACGCTGTTATTTGTAGCTTGGTACAAAAGAATGCCAGTGTATACGAGAGGAGTCTCTATATGCCAGAGACTAAAGGAGACCGAAAGTACAAGGATCCGTCAGAATGCTCGGAATAACGGCGATAGTATTCAGGTTAGGTGTCTTAAATCTTGCTATCTCGTGCCACTTTTAACACCTTCCGTACCAATCTACCCCTTAAACCCCGCGATGTCTTGATTGTATTGTTTATATTGTATTGCAACATGTATTGTTTTGTAATATATATTGTATAATTGGATGACTTGCCGAAACCATGATATCAGTAAATGGATGTAACTGGAGAATCATGGAAATGGAGTATATCCATGGTTCGGTTCGGTCAATACAGATTGAATAGTTTGAGTAGATTGATTATATGGATTCATGGAATCATATTGAATTGTTATATTGTAGATTGTACTTAAATCATATTCAAGTCAGATTCATTATACTGAGACTCGGTTTGAATCAGACAATTAGAAAAGAAATTGAAGTACTGAATTAGGTTTTGATGTTATCGGTAACCGCTGCACATGAGCGGCAGGATTTGTGTTTTTTTTCAAAGACGATTACCGTGTTGATAACACCGTTTGTTAAGTTGTCTGCCTTAAATAGGAAAACACCCATATCTCCGGCTCCCTAAGGCTCAAGAGACTGGTCCCGCTTAAACCTATATTTACTAGGGTCCTTAGGATAATTTATAGAACTTGAGAGGGTTTTATGTAAAAATAATTTTGTATACTTTTCAAAATACACCTCAAGTATTTTATTATCGTTTTTAGAGTTTTCATAGATGTAGATTTTATATATGCAAAATTTCTAGTGAGATAAACCTATTTTTCATAACACATGGTATTTAATTGTAAAGTATTGACTTGTATGGAATTTCCTGGTATTTTCATGTAAAATGATTTTTTTAACTTAGAAAAGTTTGAATATTGATATTATAATAAAAATAGATATTTTTATAATACATATATATTTATATATTTATAAAAATACTTTTTAATTTATTATTTTCTAGAAATCTCATTTTCTTAAGATATTTGTATTTTAAATCTCTCGAGACCGAATGCTCCTTGCGGAGGTATGCATCTCACACTACTAAGCCCAAGGATATGCGATAATCCACACCATTCCAAACGGGTTCCCCAAAATGGGTTGTAGCGGCGCTTTGCAAAGATTTGTCAAAATACGTAATCTTGTAGAAAACGGTTTTTTTATAAATTAAAAGTAGTTTTGTGTAAAACGGTACTTTCTGAATTTATATTTCCCAAAAGATATTGTGCTATATTGTATATGAATATTGTGAAGAGATAGGTCATTATCTCGTGATATAAGTAAAGGTATAACAAGATTAATGATATTTTAAAGTCGAAACTATACTACATGGTATTTTACTGAAAAAGTACGATAAAAATTGCAATATGAAATATTTTGCTATGAAAATTGTTCATAATGTTTTGTTAATATTTAATAGTCAAGATGTGAGAGTTTAATATGGTTGTGTTAAGTAAAATTGAACTTTATAAAGAAAACCGAATCGGAAGTCGGATTTAACTCCGCTTCCGTCGGGTTTTAGTAAAAGAAGTTTTAAGAATAGATTAGAGAAGAGAGAGGTAGGACTTATGAGTTTAGAGTCAAGAGAAGAGGGATAGAAAGCGGTAAGAGGCGCCGGTGCGTTGTTTCATCGCCGGGAGCTCCTAAGGTCGTCGTCGGAATTTCGCCAGAGTTTCGCCCTTCGCTAACTCCACTTGTACACAAAAATTCTAGGGATTTTTTTGAGAGTTTTGGACAGAAATTTAGAGTGAGGAGGGTGTGTTTAGGGATGGTATTTATAGGGTAAAACTAGGGTTAGGGTAGGTGAAAAGTTGTATTAAAAATATATTAAAAATTGTATTAAAAATATGGTTTAATGGGGTTATAAAGAGTTCTGCTCATGTGCAGGAAATTTAAAGTATATAGTTGTTTCCAGAAAACAAAGAGGCACAAGTTTCATGGAGGGTCAACTCGGATTCAGCCGGGTCAACCCGGCCTCGCATGCCGAGTCGGGTCGGGGCTCGCCGTCGAAGGTCCGTCGTCGTCTGGTTAGCACAGTAGGGTAGTTTGGTTTTAGTGTGACCTTTGGTTTTACGGATTTAGTACGTGTAGACTCTTGGAATTCTAAAATTTTTAAAAGAAATCAATATTAAAAATAATGTTGGGGATGAGATTTGAACCCTAGTGCTTTAGTTCAGCAGTACAAGATTTTACCAATGAGCTACAAGCTCTTTCTTGCTATTAAAAAACAAAACAAACTTATAACTTGTGCTCAGGCAAAAGTACCGCTTTCTGTATTTTTGAAAAAAATTGTATAGAAAATTGTACAGAAAGTTTAGGGTTGTTACATTCTACCCTCCTTATAAAAATTTCGTCCTCGGAATTTGTAAAAGGAAAGTGTAATCGATTCAAGAAAAATTTGGTGATAGAATTATTGGTAGTGTATGAAAAATATGTGAAAGAACGAAAGAATGCGAAGCTTTTGTAAGAATGTAAAAGATGTGAGGAAATTTTGGTTTAGGACAGATGAAATTGGAAGATTCAAGTATTTGAATTGTAAAGAATGTTTTCAGTTGCTGGTTCTTGTGTTATATTGCTTAGGTTGTCCACGCAGAGCTGAACTGCATGGTAGGGTTCCATACAGCTCTGACCTGTATGGGCCACTAAAAAAACCTGTCACGCCCCGCTTCCCAGTATACGGGCAGAGGCCGCGACGAGGCTGCTATGAGGCCGCTACGTATTTACTCTGAAGTAAATACACTAAGCGTAACTAAGCAATATAAATGAAATGCACAAGAGACAAAAGATATAAATGAACAGCAACTTTATTTATTCACATTCTTTTACAATATATGAAAAAGTAAATACATCTGAATGAAAACAATGCCTAAACAGTGGCATAACAAAAATGGAAAGTACTGAAATGAAATAGGTACTAGTGGGTACATTTCTGGGTCTTTGGTGTACTGCTCAAGGGCCTTCTCCGAATGCTCCTGAATGGTCTCGTGCTCTAGTGCGTCCGATCAACCTGACAACATTCCAAAGAAGAAAGAGAAGAAATATCGTCAGCGAACAATCGCTCGGTAAGTCCCAAAGATAAGGGAGAAGTATAATAGACAGAGAGAGAGTGTGTGTGTGTAAGTTTTAAAGTTGTATTATGTTGTTATAATATTGTATTTAGTATTAACGCTGTTGTTTGTAGCTTGGTACAGAAGGATGCCAGTGTATACGAGAGAAGTCTCTATATGCCAGAGACTAAAGGCAACTGGAAGTACAAGGCTCCGCTTGAATGCCCGGAACAACGACGATTGTATTTAGGTTAGATATCTTAAATCTTGCAGTCTCATGCCACTTTTAACATCTTCCGTACCAATCTACCCCTTAAACCGCGCGATATCTTGATTGTATTGTTTATATTGTATTGCAACTTGTATTGTTTTGTAATATAGATTGTATATTCGGATGACTTGCTGAAACCATGATATCAGTAAATAGATGTAACTGGAGAATCATGGATGTAACTGGAGAATCATGTAAATGGAAGTATATCCATGGTTCGGTTCGGTCAATACAAATTGAATAGTTTGAACAGATTGATTATATGGATTCATAGAATCATATTGAATTGTTATATTGTAGATTGTACTTGAATCATACTCAAGTAAGATTGATTATACTGAGACTCAGTCTGAGTCAGACAATTAGAAAAGAAATTGAAGTCCTAAATTAGGTTTTGATGTTATCGGTAACCGCCGCACATGGGCGGCAGGATTTGTGTCTTTTTCAAAGACGATTACAGTGTTGATAACACCGATTGTTAAGTTGTCTGCCTTAAATAGACAAGCACCCATATCTTCGGCTCCCTGAGGCTCAAGAGACTGGTCCCGCTTAAACCTATATTTACTAGGGTCCTTAAGGTAATTTATAAAACTCGAGGGGGTTTTATGTAAAAAATAATTTTGTATACTTTTCAAAATACACCTCAAGTATTTTATTATCCTATTTAGAGTTTTCATAGATGTAGATTTTATATATGTGACATTTCTAGTGAGATAAACCTATTTTTCATAATAAATGGTATTTAATTGTAAAGTGTTGACTTGTATAGAATTTCCTGGTATTTTCATGTAAAGTGATTCTTTTGACTTAGAAAAATTTAAATATTGATATTATAAAAAAATAGATATTTTGATAATACATATATATTAATATATTTATAAAAATACTTTTTAATTTATTATTTTCTAGAAATCTCATTTTCTTAAGATATTTGTATTTTAAATCTCTCAAGACCGAATGCTCCTTACGGAGGTCTGCATCTCGCACTACTAAGCCCGGGGATATTCGATAATCCGCACCATCCCAAACGGGTTACCCAAAATGGATTGTAGCGGCGCTTTGCAAAGATTTATAAAAATACGTAATCTTATAGAAAACGGTTTTTTTATAAGTTAAAGGTAGTTTTGTGTAAAACGGTATTCCCGAATCTATATTTCCAAAAGGTATTGTTCTATGTTGCATATGAGTATTGTGAAGAGGTAGGTCATTACCTCGTGATCTAACTAAAGCTATAGCAAGATTAATGATGTTTTAAAGTCGAAACTATACTGCATGCTGTTTTACTGAAAAAGTACGATAAAAATTGCAATATGAAATATTTTTCTATGAAACTTATTCATAATGTTTTGTTCATGTTTAATAGTCAAGATGTGAGAGTTTAATATGGCTGTGTTAAGTAAAATTGAACTTTATAAAGAAAACCGAATCGGAAGTCGGATTTAACTCTGCTTCCGTCGGGTTTTAGTAAAAGAAGTTTTAAGAATAGATTAGAGAAGAGAGAGGTGGGAATTATAGGTTTAGAGTCAATAGAAGAGGGAGAGGAAACGGTAGGAGGTGCCAGTGCGTCGTTTCGTCGCTGGGAGCTCCTAAGGTCGTCGTCGGAATTTCGCCAGAGTTTCACCCTTCGCTAACTCCACTTGTACACAAAAGTTCTAGGGATTTTCTTGAGAGTTTTGGACAGAAATTTGGAGTGAGAAGGGTGTGTTTAGGGGTGGTATTTATAGGGTAAAACTAGGTTTAGGGTAGGTGAAAAATTGTATTAAAAATGTATTAAAAGTTGTATTAAAAATATGGTTTAATGGGGTTTTAAAGAGTTCTGTTCATGTGCAGGAAATTTAAAGTATACAGGAGTTTCCAGAAGATAAAGAGGCACAATTTTCATGGAGTGTCAACTCGGATTCAGCCGAGTCAACCCGGCCTCGCCGGCCGAGTCGGCCGAGTCGGGTCGGGGCTCGCCGTCGAAGGTCCATCGTCATCTGGTTAGCACAGTGGGGTAGTTTGTTTTTAGTGTGACGTTTGGTTTTACGGATTTAGTACGTGTAGACTCTTCGAATTCTAAAAATTTAAAAAGAAATCAATATTAAAAATAATGTGGGGGATGAGATTTGAACTCTGGTACTTTGGTTCAGCAGTGCAAGGCTTTGCCAATGAGCTACAAGTTCGTTCTTACTATTAAAAAGTAAAACAAACTTATAACTTGTGCTCAGAAAAAAGAACCCCTTTCTGTATTTTTGAAAAAAATTCTACAGGAAGTTGTACAGGAAGTTTAGGGTTGTTACATTAGGTCTAGATAGACCTATACCATACCCGAATTTTAACAACGGGTATGGATCAGATCCATGTATAAACCCGGCCCATTGACAGGCCTACATCAGGTAGATGTTAGCTGCTTTGGAAAGAACAAAATAATAGAATCTTTAATAATAAATATAGATCTATTTATGGAATCGAAAATTGGATTGACTTGACTAGTTTATTCTAGATAAGAGCGACTTCAGAGAGAGTGTGGAAGAGAGCTAAGGTTCATATCACAGAGTCTTCTATTGGAGTTCCTACATCTTCGGTGGCTCATGATGGGGATGATGTTGATGATTCAAGGAAGGCGCAGTGATGTACTGCTGGCTACTGGTAGCTAGGGGTGGTAATTGAACGAGCCAGCTCGGATTCGATTAGGGTTCAGTTCGATATCAGCTCGTTCAAACTCGGTTCATTTATTAATGAGACGAACATGAGCCTGAAAGCCTACCTCGTTTATTAAACGAGCCAAACTCGAGCTCAACTAGGCTCGTTTGGTATTGAGTCGAGTTCGGTTCGTTACACAGTTTGAAAAAAAGTAATATTTAATCAAGAACAGATTTTATAGAACTGTTAGAACACTTAATTCAATAAAAAGACAGTATATAAAGTGCAACTGAGGTGAATATAAAACCCAGCACTTAGACCCATTCTCTAGATGCTAATTTTTTTAATGTTTCCATGTCTCAAAGCCATGGATCTTAGGCTCTATGATTGTTATCTCCAGCTTAGCCTCTTACAAAATACTTTCATTTTTTCTTCTAAACCACTTGTAATAGCCATTGACCTATTCTCAGCCTCTACCAAACGTCTCTTTGTCGTTTTCCTTTCAGAGATCGCTTAATAAAAGATGCATCTGAGCTCGACTATGGCTCGGTAAGCTAACGAACAGAACATGAGCTAGACCTGATCATCTCGAGATGAACTCGAGCCGAGCTTGAGCTAGCATAAACTTAGTCGAGCCGAGCTTGGACAAGGGTCGGCTCGTTCAAGCTCGGCTCAGTTACACTCTGTAGAGTATTTTTCGTCACCCCATTGAAATGGGAAATACGTGTCGCTTGTCAGACGTATTACAGATTCCTCCTGCCTGGAGTAGGCAGAGATTTATTGATTGTGGGGATCTGAATTTTCGACAGCCACGAACTAAACTGCCGGCAATTACCCCTCGCTTTTAGAGCGAGAACCTCCGATTGACAGGTAAAACTAGTCATGCGGACTCAATGTGCAGTGTGCGTGTGTTGTGTTTTGAAGGAGAGTTAGACATATCGGGGGCCTCACAGAGTTTACGAGAGTCCCGCTACCCGAAAAGTGGGCTGGGGGTCAAGGGGACTAGCAGCCCCTTGTGAGGTGCAGGGCAGCGCCAAATTAGAATTTTTTTCTAACGGGGGACGCTTTTTAAGTGTGGAGTGTGAGGGAAAAAGAGGGGTGAGGAGCGTCCTAAGAACGCGTGGGCGCTGGACGCCCGCGGGTCACATGAGTGATGCATGGGCTTCGAGCCCCCGCGGGTCACATGCCCTGAGCGTGGGCTCTGGGCGCCCACGGGTCACATGCCCTGTGCATGGGCGCCGGGCGCCTGTGGGTCACGTGAGTGGCGTGTGGGCGCCGGGTGCCCGCGGGTCATGTGAATGGAGTTTGGGCGCCGGGCGTCCGCGGGTCACGTGCCAGACTAATGGGCGCTGGAGGCCTACTGGTTACGTGTCCTGCACGTAGGCGCTGGGCACCAGCGGGTCACATACACGGCACGCGACCGCTGGAAAAACCAGTGAAGAAAGTGGCTTAGCCCATGGGTTGAGAGTTGAACTCCTGAGAGGGTGTGGAGTTGAACACCTGAACAGGAATTAGGTATTGATTTGGAGTTAAACTCCCCAATAATTTGGTTTTGGGTTAAACTCCTATGTAAGAAATTGGATGTGGATTTGGAGTTAAACTCCTAAAAGGCTTGGATTTGAAGTTAAACTCCTAAAAGGTCTGGATGTGGAGTTAAACACCTTTGAGGGTTTAGATTTTGGAGTTAAACTCCTCGAAGATCTTCGGAGATGATTAAAGGGGACCCATTTATTCTCCCTAGAGCCTTCGATCGTCCTAAAGTAGGATTTTTGGAGGTGGATCTTCTTCATCCTCCTCTCCTTTTACTGGATCTTGGAGAAAAATGAAGATGAGATTAAAAATCTTCCTTTTAGGGATTGATGGAAGGTCTGAACTTCCCTTTGAGTGTTTTATGGTGAAAAACTATTTCTTTTTAGAAAAAAAGAGTTAAACTCTTGATTTAATTGGAAATGAAAAGAAAAGGAAGAACTTGAGAGAAAGGAGATGGAGGCACAAACCCTAGAATTTTTTAGAGAGAATGAAAAGTTGTTGATTTTTTCTTCATGTCTGTCTTTATAGGCTACACACTTTACATATAGCACTTTGGGTTTTTCCAAATGGCACTTGTGTCACTCCATACCTTATGTGCTTATTTCTTTTTGCACATAAGCCATGGAGTTTAAAAAATTTTGGCTTTCTGCCAATTTTTCATACATTTATTTCTTAAAAAATTGCATTAAACTAATTTATTGCTGCATTCTTGGCATGGAGCCGGCCCTTTCCATGCTTGGTCCGGACTTTCGCTTGGACCCACTTGGTTTGGGGGTTGATTGATTTTAACTTGGTCGAACGTGATATAACTTCTGATCACAACACACCCCTGCTGGTAGTTGTTGAATAACTTGATGAGTACTTTTTATTACATTTTGCTCCACATGCTCACACCTGGCACACTTGCTGTATAGGGTTTGTTCCACGATTCTTGAGACTTGTTTTGTGGAAACATTGTTTTTAGCTCTTTTTCATATCTTGTAGCAGCGGTTAAAATCCCTTATAATGAAATGTGAAAAAATTAAGCTCTCGTTCTACTTTAAAAAATTAACTCTTCCCATTTACCCAAAATTTGGCCGGCTCTGACTCTTCTCCCTCTTATCCCCAAACCCTAAATCCCTAGTTTCCCCATCAATTCATCTTCGTAATTTCAATTACGTTATTACCATTTAAATTTACAATATTCTATTTCAAATATTCAAATGAAATTTAAATTCAAATTAAAACAACTTAATTCTATGCCATATTGGAGTATTGTTTCAACTCAACTTCTAATGGTATATTCCGAGGTTAAACAAATCGTGGTCCTATATTTGTTGACATAGGAGCACGTGTAAATCCACCAATACATGGACCATTTACTGTTTAATACCATATTTCCTTTTTTGTTGACTCAAGCACCTCAAAAGTCTTTCTGTTTGTGGTTGTTTCTAGGGTAGTTACATGTGCCCTTACATATGTAATACAATTCTAGTGATATCGGTTGAATCTTTATATGATTTTATAGTTGCACTAATAGTAATTTATTAACTGGGTCATATATGGTTATAATAGTTATAATATTCCTAGAAATCATAATGTTAGATTATGTACGGTGATGTGTCATTTGCATGGAGACATGGTCTAATCTAATGACTTCTCAAATAAATACTTAGCATATAACTAGCATGTGATAGCTAGATTTATAACAGACTATCATGCATGACACTAACATGTTGGATATGATGATGTGTCACAGTCATCGAGAATGAAGATTCTCTATGTGCATGAGCATGTAGTTGGATACATGTAATACATGACCGTGTATGAATTCTCTAAAACATATCACCTAAGGGATAGAGAATTTAAACGGTTACATAATCCTTTTGACTTGATGACATTATTGTCTTTAATCTGTTATTTGAGTAAGATTTGATATGATGGTATTTCTTGTTATCAGACATGAATGACAAATCTGAAATATTGGGCTGCTTCAATACATTTATGAATACAATGGATATCTAGATAAAAACCGACATTCTTATGTTGATGAGAATAAGTTTACTATTTATTCCCATAAAAACGTAAAAATCCTGTCCATGAGTGTTTTGAAAAATGTTTTTAAAAATTATATTATTATAGTAATATTTATTTTCGAAATGAATTTGTGTTCATGGGAAATGAAACTTTAGGCCAATGTTTAAAATAGCCCGCTATTTTGCGCTATGTAGCATAGCATATCATTTTCGCTACGTAGCATCGGTAAATAACTTAAATACAAACCGGCTTACACTTTTTAACAAATAATAGCTTACGTTTTTTAACAAATAGTATACGCTATGCTTTGCATATGCTATTCTCACATAATATTTTCTATTAAGGGTTTTAAGATTTTGGTATCTAATCCTAAACTATATGAAGTTGGTCTCATTAAAATTCTAACCTCTCAATTGAAAATCAAATTTAGTAGACATGTCTCTTAAATAGAGATTATTTAATTAATTTTCGACACGTTTAATAAAATTATGAATCATACACATGAACTCAAGGAATGATAATTAAGAAAATAATGTTATATTGCTAATTGTTGTATGTTCTATATCTCTGAAAGATTTTAGGTTTCCATCATTTCTGTAACTCTCTTCATTCCCACGTTCTCATCTCCCAAACTAATTCTTTAAAATTCTTTTCAAATCTTTGTAATATCAAAATATACAAACGTGCATCGCACGTGCAACATATTAGTAATATATAATTTATTGTAAATAAGATGATAATGATAATAATTATTAGTAATAATTAATGATAATTGATGTAGCTTACGCAATGCGCAACGCTGTTTACACTTTTCGCTATTCAGCGGTGGAACATTATGCTGCACGCTATCGCTATTTCGAACATTGCTTTAGGCTTTAGCAATTAGATGAATATGACCTGCTTATTTAAAAGCTTAAAGACAAGTAAGTTGATATCAGAAGGGACTGCATGTAAGTTGATATTTATTGTCACCTCACATTATGGTAGATGTTTTATGAACAGTTGGTAAGATAGATAATTGAATTAAACTATTAATTAATGTAACATTTCAGAAAATATAAAATATTGTTTTTGGAATTTAATATTTTAATAATATACTTCACGAAACCTACCCGATTTGCGAAATTGGGGTTTTCGTAAAATGGTATAAATATATACCAATATTTGTGAAATAATTGGAGATTTAAATGATTTATTCAATTAAAAATATATTTATTGGATTTGGCAATTTTATAATTAATTATATGCAGCTTAAAATTAAACCCGATTAGTGCACTACTAATCGCGATTAGGCCAAATCCGTGTTTCTACTTTTTCCCATGGCTGGTACACCATGTAATGTTGTATTTTGTTGTATATTGTTGCATTTGTGTTGTTTTATGGGTATTATATGTATTTTTGTGAGAATAAGAGAAAATGTTAAAAAGAGAATGATTGGAGAGAGAGTGTGAAGCATGGACTTGTGAGGGGTGAGAATAAGAGAGAGTGAGGGTACCAGAGAGATAGAGGGCTGCCATTCTTTTCCCCCATTAGCCTTTCGTCAACTTCTTCTTCCTCATCATCTTCCTCCATCTCTACCCCTTGAAATCATCTCAAAATCTTCATCAAAACCCTAAACCCTTTTCATTAAAGATGATCCCCTCATCATCCTCAACACTTTGGACCAAGTAAAGTTGGATTTTGAAGACTTTGGAAAGCTAGGGTTTTTCATGAGTTGCCCAAATGAGGTATAATTCTTTCACTTAGTTTAGTTTATGTCTTCCTAGCATTCTACTTTAGTTTAGAATTTGATTACGTATGGGTTTGTGAACTTGGGAAAATTCAAGAGAGGATTTGGGTGTTTGTGTGGAATCATGTTGTGTGGTGGCTGTTACAAGACATTAGTGTGGGTTGTATGGCCTAGAATAGATAATACGGACTTAGGAATTACCCGTGTCGGTTTTGTGGCATTTTAGTGGCCTACAGGGAATCTGGAGTGACCCGGGGAGTTTCTGAGAAAAACAAACAACACCAGAGACCTATTTAAGACCCTAGGAGACCACTCTAAGAAGAGGAACCCCAACGGAGCCTACAGGGCCGAGCAGGCCGGAATTTCTGACAGTGTGGCCGGCCAAATCTTGATGTTTGGTGCCTAGGTTTGGTCTGTAGCTCATCTACTTCATATACAACCCCACTGCATTACTAGTTTAATCCCATTTTACCTGAGAGAGAATCTGGGAGCTTTTGTGAGTGGTTTTTGTTATGTTTTCCGTATTTTGGAATTCTTGGTTTTAGTATTTGATATTGTATTTGGTTTTTTGGCATTTGTACGTCAACGATAAGGGTTGTTTGATTGTTTTGCATGCGTAGGCTATAGGTTATAACCTATGAGCGCACTATGTGCCGTATTGGTTTTCCGAAATTGATGTTAATAGCGATTGCAATTATGTATTTATTGGAGGTACTTTCGCATGGATTCCGAAACAATGGAGCATGGCGTCATCGACTTCGGCAAGCAAGGATTAAGGTGAGTAGATCTATATCTACGGGGGAAGTCGGGTGGATGGCGTATAGCATCCCCACAAGTTTTTAATGGAAACAGATATATAGAATATGGTTAAGGAAACCTAGATTAGAAAACTATGGATAGGGTTAAAAGGATAGTTAGAGATGATATGAAAGATTGAATATATATATCGAGATATGAGATGAAAGTTATAGGAATATGACTCTTAGACCTGATATGATAGAAATGATGTCTCGAATTGATAAGTACGGATATGAAAAGTGAATGTGACTCACGACTAATAGATATAGGTAGTGCATGAGAATAAGTATGAGATTTAGAGTAGCATGACATGAGATTTATAAGATAAAATGTATATGTAAGATGACTTAATGTGATGAAAACAATATACGATGTGATATGATTACTTGATTGATATGTCGGTATACAGATGCGAGTCGATATGAGAGGATTGATACCTTTGCCGGTCCCCTGATATAAGATTGTTATGAATATGACCTGAGATATAAGTATATAAATATATATAATGTTGTGAATCATGAGTGTTATGTCGTACGAGACGTTAAGTCCGTACCCTCATTATCATATAGGTTGAAAGGATCCATAATCGTCTAATGCCGTCGTACGATGGATTACCGTACGTGATGAGTTTGACTTGATGATTGATCCATATCCTTGACTAGAGGATGCCGTACGATGGATTATACCGTACGTGATGTTGTGAAGCTGGATGCCGATTATAGATTCACTGACTCGGTCATGTTAGATACGTATACTTTATAGCATTTAGCCGACGATGTATTTTATGCTACGTTCATGTCATTCTTATTGCATTACATATACCAGTGCTAGTACACCTACACTATTTTCGATGATGCGTATGTTACACTTACACAGATTGGCCGGCTCACACACTTCATCATCGATAATTGCTATGTCACTCACACAGTAGAATTGCTATAGCATGCTATTATATTGCTATGCTCACATTATGATGATATGCCCATGTTCACATCACTGTTCCATGTTGCATGATATACGGATATGCTTACATTTTGTTATATGTCGCATACATCATGCTTTTATGATTATACGCATTGAGATATGCTGTTTTCATGAGATTTCTGGATCTGAGAACCGTGGTTATTTCAAAAGAAAGTATGTATTGTTTTAAAAACCCGGTTTCTCTTGATATGATATTTAGTGTGTCCGTCATGCATTTTCTCAGTTCTGAGATGTATGATATGTGAAACCCGATTCGAGGAGGTGGATGATCTGTTTGCGGGTTCATGGTGGACCCGGTATGGTACCCCAGGACGAGAGAGAGATTTCGTGGGGATGACGATGAGCCTGGCAGGGAGAGCACTACTTACCGGTGATTGGTTGGACCTGGCGGTTATCCGGAGGATACCGACCGGAGTCAAGAGATGAATATGGGCCGACCCGTTCTGCCGGAGCCCGAGGGCCGATCCCTCAGATGGAGCCCGTGGGTCGATCTGGACTGACGAAGCCTGAGATATGAGGATTTACGTGTCGATATTGGACACGGGTTTCATGATGTTTCGAGTGTCGATATTGGACACTCAGGTTCCATGATTTTGATGTGTCATTGCTGGACACACGTTGATTGATATCCGCATATTTACATGAAGATGCTTTCATGATATTTACATGCATGATATTGTTATGTCATTGGTTGACACGTGGATGAGATCCACATGCATACAGGCATTGATTATATGGTTGGATGATATCCACAAGCATATAGGCATTGAGTATATTGTTGGCACATATGTAGATACGGTCACCCTAGATATCATAGTATTACCTTTATGATATAGTTGATCTAGGAAATCGTTGTTTTATTCGATTTCTACATGATGATGTTTTCTACTCACGAGTTGGCAACTCACCCCCGTTGTGCCATAGTTCTTGCAGGTTGACAGCATGGATCGGTAGCGGCATCGCTGGCACATATCTGCATTCGGGTGTTTTGTTTTGGTAGGTGGTACATATTGGATCGTACCCCTCTTGTATTTATTATTCCTGTTGTATCTAGTTAACTCCATCAAATCAGAAACTAGTATTTGTATAACTAGTAAGACTTGGTGAGGCTTGTGGTTGCGAGACTTAGAGCGAGGGTTTATGTTTGCTTGGTAGGGTTGATGTCTTGCTTTACATTATTTTTTGTGTTGATCTTCACCGTTGGGCGTCGTATACCTATATTACGACTTGCATGGTTGTAATTCCGCCGATTGGCGAAGAGCTAGCTCCAGCTTAGGGATGCCTTTTATATTATCATGTGTATGTGGTTTTGGATCAAAATATATGAAGGAGGTGCTGCCCAAATTTTTAAAAGAAGAAACATGTTTTTTTTCAACTAGTAAAATTTACTTGCAGTTTCATGTTCCATTACTTATGCATTTAAGAAAACATTTGATTTCATCATACCTTTATATCAAAACTTCACCTATTTTATTTTCTTAAAAAGGTTTAGATTTCTGGGTTTCGGCTTACTTGAATTACGTTACGCCTTTAGACGTTGCGTGGTTTAAGTGCCGGTCACGAGCTAATAATTCAGGTCGTGACAATTAATTACTTACGAATTAATTTAATTTTTAGTTGGCTCTTGAAACGAGACTCAATTGGTCCCACCTATAAGCCATCTATGGAAGATTTAGACACAATCATAAAAGAAATATCATTAATAATATAATTGTTGCGTTATTAGGTGGAATTTTAGTCCTTCTTTGGATATTAAGGCTTTAGGAATCTTACCACACCCCAATATAACGGGGGTAATGATTTGTCATGAGATAATGAAATGAATTATGAAAATTCTAGCTTAAGGTTTTGGATGTCTATCATTCATGAGAGTGTTTCTTCTATAAAAGGTTGGTGGATTTCATTTGGAGATCTTTGCATTTATGGAGGCTATCAAAAATACACTTTATCAAGAGAATAAGATCCGATACGATCGAGATAAGCAAATGCACGCATTTAATTTTAACTAAAAATTCGATTTTTAGGAAATTAATGCATATGTTGCCGTTATAGACATGCATACGGTTCCTTCAGTTGTAACCATGTTTTAAATTCCAATTGAATATGTCAAGGATGTTCATTCCTACCTGAAAAAACATTTTAAATTTTTTTTAGGAAATTGTTCCTTTAAATTCAATCAAAAATAAATAGAAAATTTCATCCTCATTATTCCGTTTTTTTAAAGATATTTAGGCACTACTAATAATGGGTTGCCCCTACAGATTTAGCCATAGGGGCAAGCCATTGCCCCTACGGATATCTCCGTAGGGATATAAAATTCCACCGTAGGACCAAAACCCGCAGGTACAAGTCTTCGCCTTGAACATACCCTTAAGGAGTAATAATTGCCCCTACGTCTTACTCCGTAGGGGCATTTATCCCTACGGATTACTCTGTAGGAACATAATCTTTATTTAATTTATTGGTTTATAAAATAAAATACTTGCCCCTACGGATTTATCCGTAGGGCCTGATAGATTCCCCTACGGATTTATCCATAGGTCCAGATAAATACCCCTATTACTGAGTTCATAGGGACAAAATATCAGGTATCCTGATATTTTGTCGCTACTGATATTTTGTCCCTACGGCGAACTGTGTAGGGGCAAACATTGCACCTACGGATTAATCCGTAGTTGCAACATCTGGCCCTACGGATTAATCCGTGGGGACAAAATATCATGGTTTTTTTTAAAAAGGGGCTTCCTATTTTTCCCCCGCCCTGTGCACAATAATATATACATCATATAACCAAATACAGAAATATTCATAATCAACATCTCACACATAATATATAAAAGAAATAAACAAACAGAATACGATATCAATCTAAATTATCGTGAATAAGCAAACAACAACCAATATCGTCCAAAATATATATAACATGTATCAGATAAGTACATAAAATCCTCAAAAATATAATAAAAAAAAAGCTATCCTAACTCGGTCCAACTCCTCCACCTCTGATAATCGCCGTAATCAGGTGCATCTGCTCCTCGATGCAATCCTGAGTCGTCAAAAATTCGACTAATGAAGAAGTGGATTGTACGGGAGTCTGAGCGGGCTATAGATTTGTAGAAGTGGTCTGCGCAACCGCAGCCGAGGTAATGACTTGCGGAGCCGCAGCCGAAGGAGATGCATGTGGAGCCACAGCCGAAGTAGCCTGCCGAATCTGTTAAATTTTGTGTGTAATAAATGAGTAAGAACTGTGTATTAGATTTTAGTCGAATTCGTATCATTATTAGATTATTGGGAAACCACAATCTAAGAATACTTGGGGACTTAGGCCTAATTTGGGTATCAAGTTTGCAAAACCATTTTTATTTTATTTAGCTAGTTTTATATAAGTATGCTTAATCAAAACTAAATCTACAACCAAATAAGCTCAGGCTACTAATATTGCATATGTTACTATTTATAATGTGATATAATATTTTGCTATTGAGTATTATACGTACCAACATTTTCTTCAACTCCTCTATGGTGGTCTTCAAGGCGGCAACATCATGCTTCAAACGTCACTCACAGGGGATAGGGGAAGTAACCGTCGGAGTGGAGACCAACCTCATATGGGCTATGTTAAGACCCAGTCCTCGGTCTTTCTCCCAACCTCCGTGGTGCCCTCCGTGTGCACTATCTAGGACTGGAGTCAGTAGCATCGGATCGGTTTGTCCAATAAAATCGATCCCCGATACCTCCGCCTGCTCCACGACCCGCTCCTACACCCACATTAACCATTAAAATATAAGTATATCATTTAAATTTGAACTTATCAAAATAAAAATTTCATTCAAGTTAGAATAAATATTAATACTTACGCAATACTCCTGGGCAGCGGTGTCGGGGAATCGAAGCTCGTCTGTGGCGGGATCTGTCGAGGTACCGTGGCCGGCAAGATATGCGGTCAGCATGCTCGGTTTACCACCCTGCGCCAGGGTCTGAGCTTTCTGCAATTCGCCAAAAATTTACATATATTATAAAATAATTCTTAATATTACATTATATCAAAATAAATTTATTGTAATTTACCGATGCCTCCATGGCACGAGTAATGTTTCTCAAGCCACCTCTATAAGTGGGGCGACCCCTCTTCGCCGACTTCCTATTCTCCTTATTTTGATCGGTATGTTTCTGCACAACATATTCAGATTTACTTTTCTAATTAAGCAACACAAAAAAATAAATTATATACTAAATAATGAATAACATTTAAACTACAAACCTGTTTGCGCTGAAAGTCATAATATTGGCACAATAGAAGTCATGTATCTACGTTGACTCTCGCAAAGGCCGGAGTATTTAGGAGAGCCGCTCTCTTTGTATCGGGGGTCACCAGCCATACCAAATAGAGAATCGATCTTCAGCTCGTTCCTATTGGATCGGACCTTAAATTGTATGTTCTTCATCATGCCCAGGTACAGAGTGTGAAAATCGAGCACTCTCTTAGGGTGATTAGAGTTGGGTACAGGCTGAAAGTCGTAATCCAACTGCAAATACAAAAAAAATAATGTATTTAAATTGCAAGTGTTAAATAATAATAAATTTATTGGATAACTCAAAATAAAATATATATTAATACCCGTGCCTGATCCCAGAAGAGGGCAAATGAGCGCCGGTGTTGATCGCCCCACTCAGCGTAAAGTAGATATTTCTTTTGGATGCGGCTCTCATCCCCTATATACCGGCCGAACCGATCGGCATAATCTCCAGTATAGCGATAATCGGGGGTAAAGAAGAGGGAGAATGGTGCCTCCCTTAGCTCTATCAGGCCTCAGCCTGTGGGACTGATTCGGCCCTCGAGTCCCCCTCTCGGGATGGGGCTGCCCTGCATCTACAAGAAATATCAAGACAATCAGTATTAAGAAATTAAGGATTAATGAAAATTGAGCTGCGATATATACCTCCGGTGACAGCAGCACGAGCCAAGGCCCAGGCAGCAGCACGAGCAGGACGATAGTTCCTCTAATGAGGAACAGCTGGTGACCCGGACGTGGACGCATCCCCTCCAACTAGAAAATAAACATTGACGATAAAATTACATGAAGTTCATGTTTATTCTCAAAGGATATGTAAAATGACTAAATATTTTATATTTATTCATACTAACCTGCAGCCTGAGTGGGGGGTACAGAAGTGGCGGGGGTGGCCTCTACGCCAGATGTAGATGCACCGCCTATAATTAGACAATTAAAAATAGATTATATAAGTGATTGCAAAAAGAATTTGTATATTTATAATATAACATTCTAAATCAATATGCATGCAATATAGGATATATAAACATACCCGCAGGTACGGTGGTGGCCTCTGCCCGAGAAGTGGAGGCACCACCTACAGCTAGACAATCAAAAAATGATTATCTAAGTAAGAGCAAAAAGAATGTGTGTATATTTATGATATAACATTCTAAATCAATATGCATGCACTATCGGATATATAAACATACTTGCGGTGCGGTAGTGGCATCTGCCTCTGATGTGGATGCACCACCAACATCTAGATAATTAAACATTGACTATATAAGTAATTTTGAAATAAATATGCGTGTATATCTATAATATTACATTCAAAATGAATATATATACAATATACCTGGAGGTGTGGTAAAGTCCACACGGAAGAAGTCATCCGAAGGGGATACCGGTTAGGGTGCAAGACCAGCCCTCTGAAGCACCTTACGTAGCTCCCCGGACAGCAGAACCGCTTTGCCTCTGCCTCTGCCTCTGCCTCTGCCTCTGTCGCGGTTGGTGCTCCTGCTGCCCCTCGCTGCTTTGGGCGTCATTATCATACCTAGATAAAAGTACAATCATTACATATGCATGCAATATATGTATAGATCGTAGAAATGTGAAGTAATAATATAACATTATTGATAACCTTTTTCGTTTCGTAGACACATTAGACATATCTACTTATATTTCATCATCAATATCATTTCTAGCCCACGTAACTTCACGATCGGCCGAAAACAACCCCTCTTTTGAAACAAACGGTCAGAACACTCTAAGTCTTCTCTCTTCTTCATTCTCATCGTTGTCCTCCATACGATCCTCGAATTCTGGGACATCGTAAACATCCCTGGGTTTCCAACGGCATACGACATTCTATACCGGATGCTTCAAGCACTGTGATTAGTATACTTGGAATCCTTGGTTCAGAAAGATAAATGGATCGTCCTGACCGTAAAATCGAAATGTGTTCACACTAGTCAATCTATATTCATCTTTCAAATTCCCGAGATTGTTTCTCCACTTATCCGTATCAGTTTGTGTATCGTACCAAATAGACTGAAATATATAAAACGGTTCTGATCGTCCGGGATATTGGATGCCAAGTATGCAATTTAAGTTTCTATAATAAATCACACCATCCGATCCTACCGCCGCAATCCCACTATTCTGAGTGGTTCAAGATGTTTCTATATCCTTAACTTCAAATTTGTATCCAAGAACACCGAATTTTTTATAATATGCAACCTCCATACTAGGAAACTGAGCTAAACATGTTGAATCTCTCTCTAATGATGCAAACAAGTTCGGATAGAAGATCTGATGTTCTCCGCCGGAAGACGCGACCGGGACGTTGGGACATCTAGCCTGAATTCTCGGGGGCGGATGCTATTTGGTTTTATCCGTCCACCTCTCCGAAGATGCCAAGTTGATTTATGGCACCATGTATCGAAGGTTTAGACGGATGCGGCCGTTGTAGCAGACTTCGTCAGATTCCCCCTCGTTTACGAGGGGTTTTTGATTGTGGGGACGCTCTTCCCTGTAGGCGTAAGCCCCTGCAGTGAATTACGCTACCGCATCGCGGTAACCACTTTCTCCTTCTCTAGATAGTCATTTCGTGTCGTGTATGTTTGTTTTATTTTTGGTTGTCCGTGGATTGTATACGGAGATTAATTTATGTTGTCGCCCGTAGGGCGTGGATTAGTCCAAATCCGTATTTTCTTAGATTTGGATTTTGGTTTGGGTTTAAGCATCATTAATCTCATTTGAGACTAACATCAACTTAAACATTTGTTGAGGATACGTTAGTCTAATTTTAGACTAAGATCAACTCAACAGTTTGTTAAGGATACGTTAGTCTAATTTTCGACTAAGATCAACTTAACATGATAATTTAGATCCAACAAAAGGGCATTTGGGCTCTATTGTTTTAGTTTAGGGACTTTGCAGTCTATAGGGTTTAAGGACATCACAATCTATGGAGTTTAGAGACATCATAGTCTGTAAAGTTTAAAGACATCATAATCTATGAGTTTAAGGACCTCACAGTCCATGGAGTTTAGAGACGTTATAGTCTTTAAAGTTTAAAGACATCATAGTTCATGAGTTTAAGGACCCCACAGTCCGTAGAATGTCTAGTTGTCGGGATCCATCACCTCTCTGAAGACGTTGAAGGATTACAACGACACATATCGGAAGAGTGAAGAGATGTACCCTTGAACCAATATTGGTTGGAAGGCTCTAGGAATCACTTTGAATTCTATATGAGATGATTAGTTATGGAAAATAAGAGTATAATTGGGGTTCAGTTGAAGGGAGGTCTTGCCTCTGGAAGACTTAGCTAATTTGGGCTAAGATTGGCTCGAATATAGTGTTAAACACTTGATCCGTTCGGCGCTGACGTGCTCCCACATGAGGCGCTTAAAGTAGTGTTAAACACTAAAACTGAAGCGCTCACGTGGGATCACGTGGGATGCCTGAAGATGGGGCCTTGCTTCTTTTATTTTACTCCCAGAATATATAAGTGTTAAACACTTGACCTTTATCACCATCACGTGTGGGCACGAGATCGGTATTAATGCATTGGATAATCCTTCAGTTTTACCCCATTTTCTCTTTAAAATGGTGTTTGTCAGGGGTCACGTGGGGACACGTGAGGCATCCTTTAGGCGGGCATTGCCTTTAGGTAGGATCTTCTTTTGTTTGATAATTGCTAGGGGTCACATGGGAATACGTGAGATGCCCAAAAAGTGAAACTGCCTTAGCTTTACTCCCTTTTGTCTTGAGGAGCTTTTTAAGGGTCACGTGGAAGCACGTGATACATCCTAAAAGAGAAACTGTCTTTATTGTTTTCCCTTTTCCCTTTTAAATAAGTGTTAAACATTTTGGGAAAATCCCTTTTTCCGGTTCAGAGAAAGGGGGTCACGTGTTACCACGTGATCATGTTGAGTAATGATCTCTTTTACGTGCATGGAGAGTTAAATCCCTTGTTTAAGAATTAAATTCTTTTGATAGGGTTAAGCCCTAATTTTATTTAGAGAAATTAAATTCCTATGTATATGAAAGAATTAAATTCTTTAAACCCAATTCTCCCTCTAAGTTTTGGATCTGCATGGCAGAATCTCCCCGATGAGAATTAAATTCTCAACTTGTGGGGATATCTGCTGCTGCAGATTTTCAACCAGAGGAAGAACTAAGTTCTTTTTAGAAGAGTTAAACTCTTGGGTTGAGAATTAAATTCTCTTTTGTTTTGTGGGAGCTTATAGAATGATCTCCTTCCTTCTCTTACCTAGAGTTTTTCCTCTGAAGAGATCTTCTTTTCTCTCTGGAGAATTAAATTCTCTTTTCTTTTTTTCTCTTCTATCTTCTCTCTCTGTTGTTGTATCCTCCTTTTTGTATTTTTTCTCTTCCTTCTTGGCTCGTATTTATAGCAGAAAGAAAAGAATCAGTTTGTTCAGCCAATCTCTCATTGAGAGATTTTGATTGATTTTATAACCAACATGATATTTTAGATCACTCGGTGAATTTTATTCACGTTTGGATTTTTAATCCAAAAGATATTTTATTTGCTGTTCCTGGCAAATTTTAGGAAAATATTTTCTTGTACAAAATCTTTCTATAAATTGGTGATTTTTAATCACCATTGGATTTTTAATCCAACGGTGCTCCCTTTTACAGAATGCAATCTTTTTTGTTTGGAAAGAGATAGGGAAATATTTTTCCAATTAAGGTTTTCGATTCCTTTTAATTAGAATTTAATTCTATTAGTTCAGAGGGTTTAGGAGTCTATCACATGTTGGCACGTGACCTCACTGATTAAGAAATTAATTAGAATTTAATTCTATTAGTTCAGAGGGCTCAGAAACCCATCACATGTTGGCACGTGACCCCACTGATACAGTATTTAATTAGAATTTAATTCTATTAGTTCAGAGGGCACAGAAACCCATCACGTGTTGGCACGTGACCCCACTGATAAAGCATTTCCAATTGTTTATTTTATTCAGCGCATAGGCTTTGCCTGTAAAAGGTCACATGTCTGCACGTGAGACCCGGTCACGTGTGGGCACGTGATGCCCCCCTTTGGGGGGGTTTTCCTTGCTGCTTTATTTATATATTTTATTCAGTTCCTATGAGGGAACAAATGCTTTTAATTTCTTTTAATTAGAATTTAATTATATTAATTCAGCGGGTTCAAGAGCCCATCACGTGTGGGCACGTGACTTTATCAATTAGGCATTTGGGCATAGATAGAATATGCCCATAAAAGGTCACGTGTGAGCACATGAGGCCCCATTTAGGGGTTTTTTCTTGCTGCTCTATTTGTATTTTATTCAGTTCCATGAGGGAACATCTGACAAAACAAATTTTACGGCAAATACATAACGATATAAGTTTAGATTAAGACTTGTAGCAATAACATGTTATTCGAACAATTTACATGATCTGCAACCCAATCGCAAAAATTATCATGATGATATTTTCCAATCATTCATTATTCCAATCAGAATGCCCCTCACGTACCTCATTAATATGAATTGTGTTCTCAACAATAAATTATGACATTAATATTATATCATTTCATACACACACAAACACAAATATAACAATTAATCCAAAAAACCTTACTCTCTAATTTCTTCAAGACATACACTATTGAGGAGGATAAACCGATATATCTTGTTGATAAACATAGTGTCTACTATCTTATAATCAGCTTTACCTGAATACTCCGAGACTGGTTAAGCTTCGTCTCAATGTTCTCGTCCAGATAGCGGGAACAAAATGTGGTTATTTCATCAAGAAGATAACCTTGCATGATAGAACCCTCTGGTCGATTTCTATTGCATATATACTTTTATAGAGTGTAGAAATACCTACAGTAAAATATGTTAAATATATAAATATGAGCATATAGGACAACAATAATTTTACAAATTGCGTGAAATAAAAAATTCTACGTACCTTTCGATGGGATACATCCATCGATATTGTATCAGTCCAGCAAACTTAGCCTCGGTTGCAGATAAATCGTCAGGTGTATTATGATATCAAAGAATGACGGTGGAAAAATACGCTCAGGCTTGCAAAGTATCAATGAAATAGAATTTTCTAGATTCTCCGACGTCACAACATCCAAGGTTTTAGTGCACAGTTCTCTAAAAAAGCAACAAAGCTTATTGATTAAGAGAACAACCGATTCTGGAAGGGAAGTCATGGGAGCTAATGGGAGAAGGTGCTCCATAATAACATGGTGATCATGACTTTTCAGCCCATCGATCTTGCCTTTCACGATTTTTATCTTCTTGCTAAATGATCCTGAGAAACCTGTGGAAACTTTCAAATCATCCAACACCTGCAAGAACCTTTTCTTCTCCGGTTGTGACATATGATATGCGGAATTAGGAAGTACAAATTTTCCTGGTTTACCCGCTATCGGTTTAGAATGCAATTCACTTCTAATTTCCCGGTCCTGAAGATCCATCCGAGCACGGAGGTTGTCTTTCGATTTTCCTCCTTTACAAAGAAGCAAATTGAGTACGTTCTCGGATACTCCCTTCTCTATGTGCATGACGTCCAGACAGTGACGCACTAAATTTGTTGATTAGTACGGAAGCTCGTAGAAATTGATTAACTTGTTCCAGTTGGGTGGTTTGACCTGTTTTGCCGGATATATCCCGAAGGTCACATTATTGTAGCCATCTCACCGAGCATTACGTCCTCTCCAGACAATGAGCCTGGAGGCCCAAGAAGCTCCTGATGACCATTAAAGTGAGCAGCGTCTAACATGTAGGGATGGTCTAGTAGAAGGAAACGCCAATGACCGCAATAACAAATCTTCCAATTAAAATTCAACCATTTCGATATTGTATATTGATGGAAATAAAGGCATGTTTTGTGACCATGTACGGACTAACCTGATAGCATTCCATATGGAGGAAAGTCGTTAATTGTCCACATTAAACCCGCACGCATTATGAAGGTTGTATATTTTTTTGCATCGTAAGTATCTACACCATCAATGAATAAAGATTTTAATGCATCGATCAGAGGTCGGAGATAGACGTCGATATTGTTTCCCAGTGAGTTTAGTCCGTCAATAAGAAGATGTATCATAAAGTAGGATCGATCCATAGCCAACCAGGGTGACAAATTATAAACTATCATTACAACGAGCCATGTGCTGTGGCTTCCAGCTACATAGTTGAATGGGCAGAAGACATCACTAGCGAGTCCAAACCTGATATTGCGATGATCACTATTGAATATTTCATGCCTTCTATCGAAATCCTTCCATGTCTGTGAATCTCTTGGATGACTCATTTTTCCATCTTAACTTGGAGCAGCACAGTGATGCCAAATCATTACCTCGGCTGTTTTTTTGCTCCTGAATAGCCTCTGCATTCTCTATATTATGGGAAAGTATCGTGCTATCTTGACAGGTATATCGGACTTCTTATCAGATTCTTTCGGCTTATACCTGGCATCTCTGCATGTTTGACACTCTTTCAAATCTGAATTCTCTTTCCGGTATAACACGCAATCTTTAGTACATGCATGAATCTTCTCACACTTTAGACCCAAATCAGACATCATCTTCTGAGCTTCGTACTAGCTGTCGGGCGCGTTATTTCCCGGGGGTATAGAATCTTTCAGGAATTTCAGAAGCATCGTGAATGACTTGTTGCTCCATCCATTTAGGCACTTAATCTGGAAAAGTTGGACGAACCATGATAGGGTAGAAAACTTTGCATTCTCATAAATTGGTCTTCTAACATCATTCATGAACTTTTCATATATATCCGTAGACGGTCCTTGACCGGAAGGAATTTCATCTTCGGTAGGAATACTATCACCTAGGGCAGCCTCTATCATATCCTCCATTTCTTCTCCTAGGAAGAAGTTATCGTCTTCATCTTCTTCTGCCGCATTACTGTCTTTTCCTTCTACTTCTGCCGATTACCGTCTTCTTCTTGTCATTTCCCGTAATATAGCCAAGTTGTATAAAGTCTAATAAAAACAATGTTTATCGATATGAAACTCTACGATTTCTACTTTCTGCCAGAACTTATTCCCACATCTATCGCATGGACAGAGAATCTTCTCTAACACGATCTTATTATATGCACGTATAAATTCAATGACAGCAGCAACTCCTGCGACAAACTTAGATTGCATGCATTGTTTTCAATCCACATACATCCAGTCCTTAACTTTGATGTACTCATAGGCCATGTTAAACTGTATAACAAATAAATTGTAGGTTACGGTGACTATATTGAGAAATCTAAGAACAAGATGGTTACCGACAAAGAAGAAAATCCGTAGAGACAAGTTTGTCGATGAAAAGAATAAATTATCGATTAACAAAGTTAGATTTGAAGATACGCAAGAATGAGTTGTATTCTGTGTATGTGTATTTCAATTTATGATTTCCCTTAAGTGTAGAGTTGTTAGTGTGTATGTGCTTTGTGTGTGCGTTTGTTATGTATTCGTGTTGTATGTGTGTGTTTCGGCTGTCGGGGGTAAGGCTTCTATCCCATTAAGAATGTATAGAGCAGACACCCATTCGCTTGTGCTTTCATCCGTTTCGAGTAAATTTTAGCAGCACCTCCCCGCTATTCTCCGAGTACACTGTAATAGAATAGATAATCATTTCAATGCTGTGAAACAACGTTAAAATGAACATCTAATTTATCTTTGTATACGGAGAACCAGCGGAAAAATACCGATGAAATAACTCAAAACGAATGAAAACACAAGTGAATGCAGGTGTTAGCTTTATACATTCCTAATTTGTCCACACTGGACAAATCTATCAGTTATCCTCGTCACATAAACTACACGACGGTTGTTAGCACCAAACTATACTGTCCGATATTTAACAACTTTCGTATATTTCTATGTCACGACGATTATCGAACGTATGTTAACCGATAGACGGGGACTAAGTCGCGTTTTGATTTTCACATATGAATATCAATAAGAATATGAAAATTTCATATTATCATCAAGTATCATATATTGATTTTAACTTGAATATTTAACTTGAATAGTTTTACGTTTACGTTTCGTTTTTAAGGGTTTGAAACTTTTAGTTTAGGGTACAGTTTTCTTACGTTTACGGTAAACTTTTACGTTTATTTTATTATCGAGTATCCTACTAAAAGAACTAGTGCACCCTAAACCCTAACCCTAATTAACCTAAATTAACCTAATTAACCATAATCATCACCCTAACTCAAATTATCCGTTATTAACAGAAAATTAAGCTAATTAAACCAAATTAACATTTACCCTAATCATCACCCAAACCCAAATTAACCCTATTTTACCTAATTATCCCAAATTAACCCTAACCCTAATCATCACTGTTCCCCTCCGAACGGCGGCCTGGACTTTGGCGTCCATGCCTGATGTTCGGGGCAGATGCTATTTGGTTTTATCCGTCTACCTCTCCGAAGATGCCAAGTTGATTTATGGCACCGTGTGTCGGAGGTTTAGACGGATGCGGCCGATGTAGCAGACTTCGTCAGATTCCCCCTCAGGATGAGGGGTTTTTGATTGTGAGGAGGCTCTTCCCTGCAGGCGCAAGCCCCTGTAGTTAATTACGCTACCGTCTCGCGGTAACAACTTTCTCCTTCTCCAGAATTTCACTTCGTGTCGTGTGTGTTCATTTTGTTTATGGTTGCCCGTGGATTGTATACGGAGACTGAGTAATGCCGTCGCCCGTAGGACGTGGATTAGTCCAAATCCGTATTTACTTAGATTTGGGTTTGGTGTTTTCAGTTTAAGAACGCATTAGTCGCGTTGCGGCTAAGATCAACTTAAACGTTCGTCAAGGATACGTTAGTCCTGTTTTAGACTAAGATCAACTCAACGTAGTGATTAATTTAATGTATGGCCATCGGGACTCGTCACCTCTCTGACGTCGTTGAAGGATTATAACGACATGTATCAGAGGAGCTCGGAGATGTACCCTCGAACCAGAGTTGATTGGGAGTTTTATAATCCATTTGAATATTTAAGGATACGTTAGCCATGTTTGGGGCTAAGATCAACTTAAACGTTTGTTAAGGATACGTTAGTCCAGTTCGAGACTAAGATCAACTTAACGGGACCGTTTAGATCCGACAAAAGAGCGTTTGGGCTCTATTGTGCCAGTTTAGGGACGTGGTGGTCCGATATTAGTTTAGGGACGTTTCGGTCCGATATTAGTTTAGGGACGTTTCGGTCCGATATTAGTTTAAGGACGTCTCGGTCCAGTATTAGTTTAAGGACGTTTCTGTCCGGTATTATTTTAAGGACGTTTCTGTCCGATGTTAGTTTAGGGACGTTTCGGTCCGATGTTAGTTTATGGACGTTTCGGTCCGATGTTAGTTCAGGGATGTTTCGGTCCGATGTTAGTTCAGGGACGTTTCGGTCCGATGTTAGTTCAGGGACGTTTCGGTCCGATGTTAGTTTAGGGACGTTTCGGTCCGATATTGGGTGTGTGGCCGTTGGGACCCGTCACCTCTTTGACGTCGTTGAGGAATTACAACGATGGATGTCAAAGGAGTTCGGAGATGTACCCTCGAACCGGATGTAGATTGATTTAGGAGAGCCATTTTGCTCATCCAATTTAATTTAAGGACTTATGGCCACGATTGGGCTAAGTCCAGTAAAAAAAATGTCCAACATTGCTTTTGCATTTCCTTTTATTTTTATTTGAGCTTTGCCCAGAAAAGATGCAGGGCATCAATTTGTTTTTGGGCTCTGTTCTTTATGAATGATGCAGAGCATCAATTTTATTTGGGCTCAGCCCTTTTATTGCTTTGCAATTTATTTTGGCCTGCTAGGTCTTTTGATTTGGGCCTGGCCCTTCAAATAGTGCAAAGCACCAAGAATCTTTTAGATTCAAGAAAATGAGTGCAGAGCACTTTTTAATGATCTAAATTTAGATCAAAGAAAAGAAAGAAAAGAAAATCTTTTCTTTTTTTTTCTATCTCAGAGAACCAGAGGTTCCCTAGCAAGTGCAAGGCACTATTTTTTATTATTTTTATTTATTTATTGAAGATCACTGATTTTGTGTTTTAGATCAATGATCTATTCCTAAGAGAATTTTCTCTTATTTCAAAGGTTTTTACCTTCTTCTTTGTGTTCTCAAGAAGTTCTCTTCTTTTTCTTTTTTTTATCCAAAATCTCTCTCTGTCCTTTTGAAATGGGGTCTGGGGTCCTTTTTATAGTGCTCAAAAATCAGTTAAATTTGTTAAAAAGATCTTTTCTGAGTGATTTGGGGAATTTTCCCCACCGTCGGATCTTTGATCCGAAGGCCCCTGTTTTACAGAAGAAGTCTTCCTGTTTAAACAAGAACAGAAAAATATCCTTAAATCTTCACTCTGTTGCTGCGCAACTCACCAGCGTGTGACACGTGTCGCGCAGTGAGGCGCTTGCGCAACAGCGCTTGCGCAACAGCGCTTGCGCAACTGCGCAGACACGTGTCGCGCAGTGAGGCGCCTGCGCAACAGCGCTTGCGCAACTGCGCAGACACGTGTCGCGCAGCGGGGCGCCTGCGCAACAGCGCTTGCGCAACTGCGCAGAAACGTGTCGCGCAGCCGTGCGCTTGCGCAGTTGTGCTTGCGCAACTGCGCAGACTCGTGTCGCGCAGCCGTGCGCTTGCGCAGTTGAACGTTGCTTATGTTTTTCAAAGAGTCTTGCTCTGATTGGACGTACTGTCTTGGGCGTTGTGCTGCCGTGTCAACTTCTGACACGTGGCGCGTTGCGCGCAGCGCACGGGAACTGAAGCGTTGCTTCAAAATTTGAATTTTCAAAACTCAAGCAGAGCCTTGCTCTGATTGGGGGAACAAATGCCCCCCCACCGTTGCGCTCACGTGGCGCGCACGTGAGTGCAGCGGTGGCAAGACCCCGACCGTTGGATCATTGAGATCAGGTGAAGAGACGCAGGCGTCTATAAATGGGACCCTTGGTCCTTAAAATTTTTTTACCGTTTCAAGAACTTTGATTCAGAGCCTTGCTCTTACTTCTTCCCAAGAACTTTGAAGTTCAGAACTTAGAATCACTCTTAGGTAAAAATTTAAATTAATTTAAATTAATTTTAATTAATAGAGCCTTGCTCTTATAGATCTTTGATCTAAAGAAAACCCCTTTGGGGTTTCTTCAACAGAGCCTTGCTCTCATAGATCTTTGATCTAAAGAAGACCCCTTTGGGGTTTCATCCACAGAGCCTTGCTCTCAAAAATTTACAGAGATCTTGTTCCTGGGTTTTAACCCATGAACAGAGCCCTGCTCATAGATCAAATAGAGAACTCCTAAAAGTTTTCATGGATCTTTAAGATCCCAAAAATTTTAATTCTTAGGAGTTATAATTTTTTATTACTACTACAGAGCTAGGCTCTTTTTTAAGAAGTTTTATTCCTTTGAGACCAGAGTTTGACAAATGTCACTCTGTGACAGAGCTTTGCTCTAAAAAGAGGAGATTTTCTCCTTGTCTCTAGGGATTTCCTCCCAATAGGGATATTCTTTTGGGGGTCTTTTTCATTGACTGACAGTCTCATCTAATGATGGGACTGTCTTATCAAATGATGCGCCGTCATCTAGATTTTGTGGGTCCCCCTTTGGTCCCCTACTCACTGCACTGTAGTGTGATGTAGGACTTTGACATGTGAAGTATTGGAACGCTAACGGTTATATTTTTTTTTTTTTTTTTACAGGGAACATGTCTGAAGATTTGTCTTTCCCTTTTGTTCGCTCAGAAGGAGGGTTCCCACATGCACCAGTGGACCGGGTGGTGTTCGCCTTGATTAGAGATCACGATCCTGAGTGCAAGAGACTTCACCTGTGGGGAAGGTGGTACAGCCAAATCATCCAAGGCCGTCGCAGCTTCAGCTCCGCTTCGCCCTCTGAGCCCATAGTTACGATTCCTTATGCGGACAAGCCCCCGGTGGAGTATGCCGTGGAGGTTAAAAATTGGAATTCTGACGATCTCCTCCAGCCTGCCATTGGTGCCATCCCAGTGCAGCCGCCGCCGGCGATAGACATCTTGGGGAGGTGAATCTGTCAAGGTGAAGCACGCCCTTGGGGACAAGCTTATAATATTGGACTGATCCCGCGACCGCTTGCCGGATACCTGCAATGGGCCCGGTACATCTTATCGGCGAAAAGGACTCATCTAATGAAGATTGGTTTATATTCGGCCGTCTACGTTTCGCTTTTCGAGTATCCCTCTCCTCCAACGTGGTGGATAAAGGCCTTTATTGAACAATGGAATATCCCCACCCACACCTTCTAGACAGCGGATAGGGAAGTCTCCATCTCTTTGGAAGAATTTGTCGAGATTTCAGGTCTACTAGTGAGGGGGGAGCACTACGAAGAGCTGCTTCCTCCTGATGAATACGTCTTTGCCACCAAGCAGGTTGTATTTGACTTAACTCCGGAAAATGCCATTCAGCATCAGCACCCGGGCTTGGTGAAGGTGTTGGAGATTTATGAGGAACTCCATTTGGAATCGGGCGACCGGGGCGTCAGTTTCACGGATTTCATCGCTCGTTTTATCCGCCCGGAGTTCCTATCAGAGCAGGGCGAGAAGTTTGCTCAGCTTGCTGACCCCTTTGGTTTCGGCTTGGACCGCCGACCTTCATCGGAAAATGAGCAGCGGGATTTTTATCTCCCCGGCACTGCCAGTGTCCCTTTCTCAGAGATCGCCATTCCTGGCATAGACGGGGAGACTTTTTTCATAGGGTTCTTGGGTCTATGGCTATGCAGCTTCGCGCTTCCCATGCATCCACGCCTCATGCGGTCCTCCGTCTTTTACCCGGCGCATCGAATGGCGGCTGGTTTGCAGCTATCGGTAGGGATTGCCGGGCTGGCTTACCTTTATAATGGACTTAGCGTAGCGGCAGACGCTAATGAGCCTGGGGTACAGCCTGCTAACTTTCCGATGCACTACTTCACTTCTTGGATGGAGCTGCATGTGCGAGGGGTGTTTGGTGCCCATAAGACTCCTCCATTCTTTGAGAAATACGGACTCCCAAGAATCATGCGGTTGGTCGGGGCTTCAATTGTGGTTGCACCTCCGCGGGAGTCTAGGGGACTGCTCCTGCGTTCACATCTAGTCGGAGCGAAGACCTCTTTTGTGGATAAGGTCATCACCATAGGCTCCGAGACCGCTAAGTCAGTGGTGTCGCTGCGTGACGACTTTAAGGGCGGGGTTTCTGTACTGAAGGCTCGGGAAATCCTTCACCTTTACTCTATTCGGCCGGGCTACCTAGTATTTAGGCAGAATAAGACGGCTCTCTTTATGAGGTATAACCCACATCGATTTGCCCGACAATCGAGTTACAATCAAGGGATCCCGATGGAGGCCTTTCTGGAAACACCCGCGGTCGGCCCAGAGGGGATAAGGAATGCGATGCATCATTTCGTCCGGCTTAATACGGGATCCTATTTTTTTTATCAGTGAGCCTAGCTGTGTTCCTAAAATAATCCATCCGTATGTAGCCTGGTATGCGCATGCTATGGGCCCAATCATTTTAATGGAGAAACGCCTGCTGGTTGACCGTAGGGGTGCGCCTCCTGGTGGTGATCGCAAGGCTCCCTTGCAGCCAAGGATCCAGGTCATCCCCCCGATAAAAGATGCCAGGGCTGACCGACCGCGCGTGCTGAGCCCCCCGCGGGGACTGCCATTGCCCACTACGGTGGATGCACCGCCGGCGCCCCGTGCTCCCACGAAGACGGTTAATGTGGTATCACCAGGGTCTAGCGGAGGGGCAGAGATCGGGACTCGCCGCCCTAAAGTGGCTGCCAAGCGCAAATCCGCTCCGGGTGGATCTAAAGCTGGTGGACAGCAGAAAAAGAAGAAGTCTGCCCTTTCCCTCGATGCGATCCTCAGCTCAAAGCCTGGGGCTCCTCCTGCCGAGGCCATATGTGAGTATGGCAGCAATGAGGGCTTTGTGGTGGACCCTGAGGACACCAATTTAGCTGCCGCCATTGCAGCTTCGGAGCGATCGGCGAGGCTTGAAGCGATGTTAAGCAAACTCGCTGAGTCCGGTAATCATCAGACGCTTTATTTGTCATTTTACTGCATTTTTATTATTATCTTTAGCTAATATTTGCTTCGTTCTTAACAGGCATTTCTACTGAAGAGGCCATTGCTGCCTCTTTGAAGACCTTCCAGGAGGAGGAGAAGAAGCGTGTCCCAGCAGGCGTTGGTATGTCCTACCCTTTTCCCTTTCATAATGAAAGTTTGTCATCTTCTCTGATGGTCAACCTAACCTTCTTTTGTTTCTTTGCAGAGGTTATATCAGTTGGCGCGGGGATCCTTCCTGAGCCTGTTACTGAAGTCCCAGCTTCATCGAAGTTGCCACAAGAGCCCCGGCTTGACAAGACGATGAGGGATGCCTTGAAGAATCTAGAGGCATCCCTATATACGGACGAGGGAGCCTCACTCAAGGAAGCCCTAGTGGCATCCCTCTCAACGGCTCGAGAGGAGCGGAAGCGGTTGAGACGCGAAGCAAGGGCACGCAGAGCTGCTTTGGCCGCGGGAGCGGGCCCTAGCACTCTTTCTCGTGCCGACACTCCTTCTGAAGCAGAGGCGAGCAGAGCTGCTTTGGCCACGGGAGCGGGCCCTAGCACGATTTCTCGTGCCGACACTCCTTCTGAAGAGGCCCCTGCCGCCCTGTCTACTGCTTATAGGCAAGTGGCGCGTGCGGCTCGGAGTGCAAACGACAAGTCCTCTTCAGGTAGTACTTCTTTCAGAGCTTTGTTGTAAGAATTATAAAGCCATTGGCTCATATGCGTTTCATCTGGCAGGGCCTAGTCCGACTGAGGGGGAGGCGGAGACCGTCGAACCCAGGGGAATGGAGGAAACGGCACTTGCCGAACCCGAGCCGACAATGAGCACCGTCGTCAGGGCTATGGTACCTGAAACAGAAGTTGAAGGGTCCGCCGCCGAGAGGGTCATTGATGCCGCACCTGAAGTGGCGGCAGATGAGATGATTGTGTTAACCGAGCCGAAGGCGGTAGAGGGGGAGGCGCTTGAGGCTGGAGACCTCGCGGCGACGGTGGATGAGACAACTGTGACCGCAGGACCCGAAGGAGTAGCGGGTGAGGTGGCCACGATTCCTGAGGACGAGCCAGCCGCTCCTTCTCTGGAATCTGGCAATACTCCAATCATAGCCCTCCCCGCGTATGGTTCCTTGCCGTCTCCAGGGCTTGCGAGCACAACAACGGTTCCCATCGAGTCGGGTGACGAGGCTACGGGTGGTGGCCTGATGTCAATGGAGGAAGGAATTGCCTCAGTCTCGGCTGGCAGTTCGTCGGGTAAGTTTCGGGTTACTATCGTTTCCCCCCTTTTTTATATATCTTGTGATCTCTTCTAACAAGCTTGTCTTTGCAGGTGCGGCCAGTGCCGACGCTCCATTGCTTGAGGGAGCACCGTCAACTACTGCTTTGGCGGTGGTCACTTCCCCGTCTTCCCTCGTGCCATCGCGGATGTTGGAAGGTATGGATTTGCAACTCACAAGTTAATCTTTTAAACGTGTAGTTCATGGACTAACGCCATACCACCGCATCTTTTCAGGAGTGCTCTTTGATCATCTATATCAAGTGTTGCTCCCACACTTCTCCTTCCCATCCGAACTTGCTTCTCCCTCTAGTGGCGCTGGTGAGTGTACGTTCACTACAATATCTTTGTTCATCCCCTTTTTTCTAGCAATTGAATGATTTCTGACCTTTCCCTTTCTTTATTGCAGTGCCACAAATCGAAGGAGGGGATGCAAGACCTGCCGCGCTACCGGCTCTTCCGGCTTTGCCGTCTGTTGCTGCTGGTATAGCAAATTCCTTTTTTTTTTTGGTAACCCTTAAACATCTCTTGAACCATTGTTTAACCATGTTTTGTTTTGCAGCTATTGTTCCGGCTTCAGTCCCTTTTGAGTCTCGCGTCCTTCCACCGGCAGGCCCTTTCTTGAAACGCTCGTCTTCAAAGGGTGCTGTGATGAGTTTGGGCATGCTGAGCGGGTACATCGAAGAACTCAACATGGACGCTCTCCCTTCTGCCGTAGATTTCGCTGTGGAGGTTAATCCAATGTTGGCGGCACTCGTAAATTTTCATAACGAAGGCGTCGTCGGATCTTGGGTTAATCACTACAGGGAGATCGAGGCCTGTCTATACCGGCTGGAGTCGACGCGCCCTTCTCCCGAAGTTTTAGCCCTGAGCACCCAACGCACAACTTGGCTCGAGCAAAGCATTTCGCACTCCCGCCACTTGGAGCAAGAAGCAGCTTTAAGACTAAGGGAATGCCAAAAGACCTCGAACGAAACGGCCCATCTGCGCGCTGAGGTTGAGGCAAATGCTGCCCAAGTGAAGACTATCTTTGAGGGTCTCTTGGAGCGCATCTCCCATGGGCTAAACTTGAAGCGGAAGCTTGACGTAGCTGAGCGCAATATCCCAAGTCGGGAAGCTGCCTATCAGATCGTCAGGGAGCAGCTTGCGTCGGTCTTGCAGCAACGAGCCCAAGTGGAGGCAGAGCTGGCGGTGGTAGCTGACCAAGAGAAGGCATGGAAGGACATACGCGAGCAATTGCTACACCTATGCAAGACGCTTCCTTCCCAATAATTCCCCTTGTACCATTTGTCTTTGTAAAGTATATGTATATATTTTTTTTTATTCTTTAGTACAATGTATCCTGTACCCAGTCAATGTTCATGAATAAAAGATACACATTTTTGTAACGTCCTGTGTCATTTCTTCGCCTTTTTCATTCTTCTCAGCACGACATATTTAATACACCTTATTGACAGATAACTTCATTTCTCCCAGAGATAACGATGGCTTAGACTGCAGGTTCAGATCTGCCGCCTAGGATTTTTCAACTCTATGAGCCGTGAGGGTCTCATAGAGACTTTTCTTCCTACGGATCGAGAGGATCTCGTAGGCGGGCTTTCTCCTTAGGAATCGTAAGGATTCCTAAGTGTGGTTTTCTCTTATAAGTCGTAGGGATCTTATAAGAGAATTTTCCCTCTTACGAGTTGAGAGAATTCGTAAGCGGTTGTTTCCCTCCTCGTCGAAATTCGACTTCGGAGAGTGAGACCCATGAATAGTATGCAAGAGACCATTTTGGATTGACTTGCAGGGCCCCATTGCTTAAGAAGCAAGCTTTTTAGTCCTTGCTGTCTGAGACTTCATCTAGCAAGTTCAATTTGTTGAAGAAATCCCTTTCCTGAAAGATTTGGCGGGATTTCCCCTACCATCGGATCTTTGATCTAGGGGCTGCTGTTCTACAGAAGATAATAACCGAAAAGATTTCTTCAGAACCTTTTTGTTTAGCGCGAATGCTCCAGGATATGACGCGTGTCGCACAGCAGACAGTGCAGCGCAACTGCGCTAGCACATCTATGCCGACACGTGTCATGCAGCGCACGACGCATATGCCGCTGAAGCGTTGCTTCCCTTGGTTTTGCTTGAAACAGAGCTTTGCTTTGGCTGGGTGCGCTGCTTTGGGGTGCTGCGCTGATGCGTTTGCGCTGGACACGTGGCGTGTAGCGCGCAGCGCAACGCAACTGCGCTAGCGCTTCCGTGCTGAAGCGTCGCTTCTTCAAGACAGAGCTTTGCTCTAATCGGGGAAGGATGAAGCGTTGCTTCATCTCCTGTCTCGGAATTCGAACGGACATTTGCTCCGATTAGGGTAAACTGCCGTGACGACTCTTGGGAGTCGAAGAGGCACTTGAGGCCTATAAATAGGACCCTTGGTCCCCTCCAGATACTTATCATCTTCCAGATTTCCATTTTTGACGACTTCAGAACTTTGTTCTTGCCTTTAAGAACTCCGGTGCCTTGCTCCCTTTTTTAAAGTTTTTAAGAAGAACTTCAGGTAAACTCGATTCTTAGATCAATCTTAAATAGCAGAGCTCTCGTCTAGTGGGTTTCATCTTTGAACATAGTTTTGCTCTCTAGGAATTTAGACATCCATGTATATTATTGCTTTTCTATTGTTGATCTTCCTGTAATATTTTCTCCAGGCATAATGGCGGCGGTGCATCTATACAGTCTGCACGAGTTCATCACCTACTATGATATCCGCGCTCAGGGTCGTCAACAAAACCAGGAGTTTACAGACGCCGAATGTGCAGAAGTTATGGGTCGTCTGAACGCAAGCGGTGGTTAGCTGTTGCCTCGGCGTTCGGCTCTTTTGAAAGTCGTGCTGGGAGCAATATGGAGGGCACTTCCGGGTCTTCACGAGGCCCTACCACTCAACGCGCTGGATGATGCCGAGGACAAGGTGCATTCAGTGCACCTGACAGGGCTGATCTCAAAGAAGTGACGGAACGACCTCGTTGACATCCTGCATCAAGCGTTTCAGCAGACGACGATCGTTGCTGTTTATCAAAGGCCGGAAGGGCTTGCCGATGATACCGACACCGAGAAGCGCGAAAGACTGCGCATAAGAATAATTAGAAAGGCCAGAAGAACTCTGGATGGCCTTACTTTTGATTTCCTCAATCCGTGCCCCGGATCCGAGGTTATACCGTTGTAATATTTTGAACAATGTTTCTTATGCATTATTCTTATGCTTGTAAAAACTTTTGGCGGTATGAATGAAAACCCTCCCCTTTTCTATTTCAGCTTGTCTTATTTCTCGTCTTGAGTCTTCTGTCCATGCATAAATGAATGCATCACGCACGCCAGATCAAATGTAGACCGGATATTCTTTCTGTCATCTCTTTTTAATTGTCAGCAGGCTGTCTTAATAACCATTGTTGATGGATATCCAAAACGAGTATTCTGACTTCCTTAAGAAATAGCGATGACTTAGGCCGCAGGTTCAGGTCTACTGCCTAAGACTTTTCAACTCTATGAGCCGTAAGGGTCCCATAGAGACTTTTCTCCCTACGGATCGAGAGGATCTCATAGGTGGATTTTCTCCTTAGGAATCGTGAGGATTCCTAAGTGTGGTTTTCTCTTATAAGTCGTAAGGATCTTATAAGAGAATTTTCCCTCTTACGAGTCGAGAGGATTCGTAAGTGGTTGCTTCTCTCTTCGTCGAAATTCGACTTCGGAGAGTGAGACCCGTGAATAGTATGCAAGAGACCAGTTTGGATTGACTTGCAGGGCCCCATTGCTCAAAAAGCAAGCCTTCCTTGCTGTCTGAGACTTCTTCTTACAAATTGAGACGAATCGGGGATCTGTCTGCAGTTGTAGCGGAACAGTTGACATGAGTTAAGAAGCTCTCATCACGGAGTGTTTGTATCCGTGAGTCGAGGAGTTTGCTAGGGATTATTTGTTTCCCAAGCGCCAAGGAGTATTTGTTTCCTTGGGGTTTGAAACGAGTCGAGGGTTCCCACAGGGGCACTGGTGGCTCTGCGGGTCGACGCGGATCAGAAGGCTCTCGTCAAGGAGTGTTTGTATCCGTGAGTCGAGGAATTTGCTGGGATTATTTGTTTCCCAAGCGCCAAGGATTATTTGTTTCCTTGGGGTTTGAAACGAGTCGAGGGTTCCCACGGGAGCTCTGGTGGCTCTGCGGGTCGACGCGGATCAGAAGGCTCTCGTCAAGGAGTGTTTTTATCCGTGAGTCGAGGAATTTTGCCAGGGATTATTTGTTTCCCAAGCGCCAAGGATTATTTGTTTCCTTGGGGTTTGAAACGAGTCGAGGATTCCTACGGAGGCACTGGTGGCTCTGCGGGTCGACGCGGATCAGAAGGCTCTCGTCAAGGAGTGTTTGTATCCGTGAGTCGAGGAATTTTGCCAGGGATTATTTGTTTCCCAAGCGCCAAGGATTATTTGTTTTCTTGGGGTTTGAAACGAGTCGAGGATTCCTACGGAGGCACTGGTGGCTCTGCGGGTCGACGCGGATCAGGGGGGATCTCGTCAAGGAGTGTTTGTATCCATGAGTCGAGGAATTTTGCTAAAGTCATTGGCTTCTTCGGTTGAAATGAACCGGTGAGGTTTGGGGTTCGTCATCTGACGGAATCCGCTGGGAAAGTATGGTCCATTCTTTGTTTACGCCCTTGGATTGTATACAGGGATCGATGTGATCTTAACTGTAGGGCCAAAGTTTTATTATTTCTTCTTTTTATTTTATTTTATTTCCGCGGTGCTCTATCATTTCAGCTTTTATATCGCGAAGGTCGCGACTGCCCGATCATTTCGGCTATTTTTCGCGGTGCCCAATCATTTCGGCTATTTGTTTTTTTTATTTTTACTCGTTGCTTTTTATTACGAGTTTCCCAATCATTTCGGCTATTTTGCATGCATACATTTTACTTGCTGCTTTTTATTGCAAGTTGCCCTATCATTTCGGCTATTTCGTATGCACGAGCGGCCTACTGGCTTTCACCGTAAACCTGAAATTGGACACCGATTTCGGCATCAGCACCGCTGCAATTGGGATATTACCAGGAGCGAATCATCATTTGCCTCTGTCGTTGTCGAACAAAGGAGGCTTAGCGACCAGGGTTAGGGTCCTGTCGGCTAAGGCTTTTGACTTCATGAGCCGTAAGGGTCTCGTGAAGGTATTTCTCCCTACAAGTCGTGGGGATCTTGTAAGTGTATTTTCTCCTTAGGAGTCGTGAGGATCCCTAAGTGTTTGTTTCTCTGTAAGTCGTAAGGATCCTACAGGAGGGCTTTCTCCTTGTAAGTCGAGAGGATTTACCAGGATTGTTTACCATGCAAACATATCCCTAGTTTCAGATGGGACTTAGTTAGGGAAACGTTTGTTCGCGCCCGTGGATTGTATACAAGGGTCAATGTTGAGCCACTTGTAGGGCATTATAGAAAGTTGTGGGGGCTGCTTAAGCACAGGTTTAGATCTCTATAGCTTAAGACTTTCAAATCTTATGAGCCGTGAGGGTCTCATAAGAGCGTTCTCCTTACGAGTCGTGAGGATCTCGCAAGTGTATTTTCTCCTTAGGAACCGTGGGGATCCCTAAGTGTGTTGCTCCCTTGTGAGTCGTAAGGATCTCACGCGGGTGGTTTCTCCTTACAAGGTTGAGAGGATCTTGTAAGTGTTCTTTAACGAGGTTGCGCCCTTTCAGGTTTTCACAAACACTCGCCGATAGTCCTGCTGTTTTTACTCACGGAGCCCTTTCGGGTTTTCATCCGTGCCCCTTTCTGCTCATGGACATACCGTCTTCTTTTTTTTTATTCTTTTTATTTCTTTTTTTTTTCTTTTTTTTTTTACGAGGTCGCGCCCTTTCGGGTTTTCACGAACACTCGCCGGTAGCCCTGCTGTTTTTACTCACGGAGCCCTTTCGGGTTTTCATCCGTGCCCCTTTTTGCTTATGGACATACCGTTTTTATTTTATTTTATATTCATATTTTATTTTTATTTTATTTTATCTTGTCAGCCTAAGGATGCTGCGGTAGTAGTTTAAAGACGTTTCGGTCTGCTATTAGTTTAAGGACATTTCGGTCCGCTGTTAGTTTAGGGACATTTCGGTCCGCTGTTGAGAAGCTGGCTACTGCTTATAAAGTTTGAGCTTATGAAGATAGCGAGCAGACATAGTCGTCGTCATCTATCGTTGACCTAGGCTGTGGCTCATTAAGCGTAGTATTTCTTTAGGAAGCGACCGTTTATCGGCCTGAAAGGCCTTTCACCATGCATGTCCATAAGTAAATAGGCCCCACCCTGGTAAACTTTATCTATGATGTACGGGCCTTCATAGTTTGGCTCGAATTTTCCCCGCTTGGCGCGATTGGGGATCATAGGCCTTTTGACCACTAGCACGAGTTCACCTTGGTGGAATGTCCTCGGTCGGGTCAATCTTTCGTATGAGCGCATCATCTTTGCTTTATAAGCTTCCAGATTTTGTTGTGCTATGAGCCTAGTTTCATCAAGGGCGTCAAGCTCCTCAATCCGAAGGTGAGCATTTTCTTCGTCCGTTAGCTCGTGGTGAACTGCCACTCGTAGAGAGGGTAACTCTATCTCGAGAGGGAGTACTGCTTCCGTGCCGAACACCAACGCGTATGGCGTTGTGTTTGTGGCTGTCTTGAACGTGGTTCGATACGCCCAAAGAGCTTCTTGCAGTCTCTCATGCCAGTCTTTCTTATTTCGGGACACTGTTTTCTTTATAATTTTCGTCAAGGTCTTGTTGAAGGCCTCGGCGAGACCGTTAGCTCGTGGATTATAGACTGAGGAATATCTCCAGTCTATGTTATGCTGCTGTGCGAAGCGGCTGATTTTATGACTTCGGTAGGCTGGCCCGTTATCGGAGATGATCCGCCTCGGAGTTCCAAACCGATATATGACGTGCGTTTTGAAGAAATGGAGGATATTCTCCGTCTTCACTTCTCTCAATGGTACTGCTTCTGCCCACTTAGAGAAGTAGTCAGTCGTTGCTAGGATGAAACGACGTCCTTTAGACGATGCCGGTTCGATGGGGCCGACTATATCAGTCCCCCACATTTCGAATGGCCAGCTAGCTACCGTTGGATGCAGCGGATTTGGGTGCTGATGGATGAAATCCCTATGAATCTGGCATGAGTGACATTGCTTCGCATATTCGATGCAGTCTTGAATCATCGTGGGCCAGTAATAGCCCATCCGTTTGATCTTCAACTTCATCTTTGGAACTGCTTGGTGAGAACCGCAGATTCCGTCATGAACTTCCTGAACGACTCTTTCCGATTCGTCCGGTCCTAAGCATCTCAGCCACAGAGAATCGAATGATCTCTTGTAGAGAGTATCATTGACGAAGGCGAAGGATAGAGCTCGTTTTACGAGTTGATGTCTTGCGGACGCATCTTCGGGCATTTGGTGGGACTTGAAGTAGTCTATAAAGACTTCCCTCCAATCCTCAACCTTCTCATGTTCTTTTATTTGCAAGGTCGCTTGTCTAGTCACTCCCTTCTCTTCGGGTGATTCCGAAGGTATTTCTGCGGGGGCGAGCACCTGACGACTTTGTACCATGATTCTAACGTCATCGAGGTTCTCGTCAGCCATTTCTTTAGCAAGTTTGGCCAACGCGTCCGCTTTGCTGTTATCCGCGCATGGTATGCTCTCCAAAGTATAGGAGGGAATTTGGGTTAGCAGTTGTTGCACCTTTTCACCGTATTTTACCAATTCCGGTTTGCATGTTTGGTAATCGCCGTTTACTTGACTAACGACCAGTTGCGAATCTCCGTATATGAGGAGGTTCTCAATTCCCATGTCAATGGCGATCTCGAGGCCTGCTATCAGAGCTTCGTATTCGGCTTCATTGTTTGTCCTCGGTTCCGTCAGGGAAAACGCGTAGCGCATTATCCCTCCTTGTGGAGTTATAAAGATGAGTCCTACCCCTGATTTGATTATAGGAGTACTTTGTTTGCGCTTCTTCACGGAAGATGCTCCGTCAAAATAAAGCTTCCATCGGGTATTATCACCATCGATCGCATCAAACGCATGTTCGTCTGGAAGATCGCAGTTTAAAGGAGAGTCGGCTGGTATCGGGTGCTCAGCAAGGAAGTCAGCGATGGCCTGGCCTTTTACTGCTTTGAGTGGTCGATATGCTATCGAGAATTCCATTAAGAGCAGGGCCCATTTAGCGAGTCGTCCTGTCAATATGGCCTTTGACATTAGATATTTGAGAGGGTCCACCTTTGAAATGAGATAGACTTCATGCGCTAATGCGTAATGTCTAAGCTTTGTTATTGCGAAGATCAACGCCAGGCAGTGTTTTTCAATGGGGGAATAATTGCTTTCTGCCCCCAGCAGCACTCGACTTAAATAGTAAAGTGCTCTTTCTTTCCCCTGGTCATTCTCTTGTGCCCATAATGCGCCCAAAGAACCTTCAAGGGCGGCCGTGTAAAGAATGAGAGGCTTTCCCTTCACTGGAGCAGCCAACACTGGAGGGTTTTGCAGGTACTGTTTGATCTCGTCTAGTGCGCTTTGGCACTTTTGATCCCAGACGAACGGGGTTCCCTTCTTCATCAGGTGGCTGTAAGGGCGGCACTTTCCCGAGAGGTTGGCTATAAATCGCCGTATGTACGTGAGCTTTCCTTGGAGAGACCGCAGCTGTTTGAGAGTTCTCGGCGGAGGCATTCCCATGATTGCCTTGATCTTAGACGGATCTATCTCGATACCTCGGTGTCGAACGACGAATCCCAGGAATTTGCCCGAGGAAACCCCGAATGCACACTTCAGAGGGTTCATCTTCAAGTTGTATTGTCGAAGACGTTGAAATACGGTCTTCAGATGCTCGAGATGTTCCTCATATGATTTGCTTTTAACAATGAGGTCGTCGATATAGCACTCAACAATTTCGTGTATAAGGTTATCGAAAATCTTCGTCATGGCCCTTTGGTAGGTTGCACCGGCGTTCTTTAAACCGAAGGGCATCACCTTGTAACAGAATATTCCCAAAGGAGTCCGGAAAGCCGTATGTTTCTGGTCTTCAGGGTGCATTTTTATTTGATTATATCCTGATGAGCCGTCCATGAATAAGAAAATCTCATGCGTGGACGTGTTGTCTATCATCAGTTCGGTGACTGGTACTGGAAAATCATCCTTCGGGCAGGCTTTGTTGAGATCCCTAAAGTCCACGCATATGCGCACCGTACCATTTTTCTTCATCACTGGGACGATATTAGCAATCCATTCAGGGTATTGAACCTCTTGGATAAAGCCGGTGTCTATCAGCTTTTTGACTTCCGCGTTGATGCTCATTTCGAGCTCAAGCCGCATTCTTCTCGGCGCTTGTTTGACCGGCTTGACACTCGGGGATATTGCCAGTCTATGCACAGCAACTTCTGGATCGAGTCCCGGCATCTCGGAATAGTTCCATGCGAAGCAATCTTTATGCTGTACAAGGACGTCCTTTAACGCAGCCACCTTTTCCTCGGACAGCAGTTCGCTGACGAATGTCGGTCGCGGATCGTTTATCGTCCCCAACTCAATTTTCTTGAGGTTATCCGCAGTGGTATGTATGCCGTCCTCCAGTTCTTTCGGAGCTGGGGGAAATTCTGAGATCACCTCATCATTGCTGTTTTCGAAGCACCAGGGAAGGCTGTCCACATTCTCGGACTCCTCTTTTAATATCGTTATCATATGACAGGTGCGAATTTTCTGCCAATCCCAATGTGGAACTGGTTCTTCTTTCATGGCCTTAGGCTCATGCTTTTGTGGTGGTGCTACCCTCCAGTTGTTGGACAGAGCGAATTTACCAAGCTGATATTGATCTTCGACCCAATTCTTGAAGGTGAAGCAATCTTCAAGAGGATGACCTACTACTCGATGGTAAGAGCAATAGTCCGGGTGTGAGGCTTCGCCTGCTTGTTCGGGGTGCTTGGACTCTGGCAGCGTAAGCATTTGATGTTTTAGAGCAAGATCAAATATCTTCCTTGTTTTGTTCCGAGGAAATGAGTATGCTCGACCCATTTTCTTCATGAGGGCTAAGTCAATAACGCTCGACTCTCTGATACGTGGTTTCTTAGCTCTGCCTTGTGATTGTTGAGCGTCTTTTCTGCCCTCTGACTTGTTTTTGCTTTCGCGTCGAACCTTTTTTGTAGCAGGTTGAGCGGCCTTTCCATCCTTCACGGCCTGTCGGAGAAGACGTTGCGTCTTGGCTTTCTCATAGATGGCCGTCTCGCGATTGTGGTCATCTCGGACTTTTTGACCAGCTTCCCTTATAAGCCTGTCCATTTGTTCTTCAAATGATGGACCAGGCACTTTTTCATCAGGAACTTTTACTGACTTAGGATTAGCGTCCTCCCGTTGGGCGTCCGCATCTTCATCGAAGTCGTACATAACATAACAGCTATTTATTAGCTCTCGTTTCTTTAGCCGGATGTACCCAAGCCCTTTTGTTTCCATTCTCCCGTTAGGCAGTTTGCGTTGGGTCCCGGGAACATTCCAGACCCTGTCATAGAATTTAGCCTCTCTAACGGTCTGTCTGAAGGATATCCCCTGGCGTTTCAGCAGTTTCTTCAAACCTTCGGTATAATATCTGGGAAGACGGATAGGCTGAAGCCTGTCGAGCGTGGGATCCACGCCATGCCAAACTTCTTTTTCCACCTTGTTTTCTTCAGAACGGTAGAATAGGATTGCCTTCTCGCCTTCCCGCCCGGGAGGGATATAAAATGTCTGCAATTCTTCTACACTGTTGGTGTTGAGTGCATCCAGTTCTTTGTAATGTTCAAGCGGTACCATGGTTATCTGCAGACTTCGCTCTTCATCAGCGGAAGCCTGTATTGAAGGCCGAGCAGAGAATACGACAAGGACCTCATCCTCCGAATCACTACCAAAGACCAATGTAGGAGTGGACGGTCCTGGCTTGTTATGTTGGGGCGGACCCGAATAAACGATCTCCTCTTCTTCCTCGGTATCACTGCCGAAGACAGGGATGGTGGCGTTAGTTTTATTTTCCGGCTTGTGACACTTCTCCGTGTCTTCGAAATCCGGCAAGAAGTATTTGGCATCTTCGTATTTGCGGACTTCGTTCACAGAGAACGGGTTCAGTTCTCCCATCACGGTATACTCGAAACCATCCTTAAAATACTTCATACACTGATGTTGTGTAGAAGGGATGATGTTGTACTCGTGTAACCATGGTCGGCCGAGCAAAGCGTTGTAGCATGTCTTGGCATCTATGACGTGGAACTTAATGTCCGTGACGAGTAATCCGAAATGTAGCGTCAGTATCACAGATCCAAGAGTCTTTGACGATTGGGAGTCAAACCCGGATATGGTGATCTTGTCCCGAGCAAGGTGCTGGACGCTCATGCAGATCTCCTTTAACACCCGCACGTTGAGTAGGTTAACAGACGACCCGTTATCGATCAGAATTTTGCCTATCTTTATATCATGGCAGTATCCCGAAACATAGAGAGGGCGATTGTGTTCGCAAGTCTCAAGTAGAAGGTCCGCATCGCCAAAAATAACATCAGCCGTGTGTACTTCCTCCAACTCATCCTTCATCTTTTCCTCGGCCAGGCATGCTTGGAATTGTTCCGGTTCTTGTAAGGCTTTAATCAAAGAATCCCTCGCCTCTTTTGATAGTAACAGGGCATCGAGAATGCTGAGTTGTGAGGGTAGCTTCCTCAGATGCGCCAAGACATTGTAATCCACTTTATTCCTCTTTGGCGGGTTCTTGGCGGTTAACTTTTCCGCAACTCGATCATCCAAGGCGATGTCTTCAGAGGCCTTCTCTTTCCCTTTGTCTTTCTTGTTTAAGGGTCCGAGATTCTTTTCGGGTAACGTCCGGTTACGTAGCTGTATATTCTCGCAAGCCTTTGGTCCTTCTTCTTTTCCCGAAGTGGATTCTTTAAAGAGGGGGCCAAGCTCTAGCTCCTCATCAGAATCGCAGGTACTTGTGATTCCCCGGCGTCAATCATGCAACAACCACTGCCAGTTTTATCAAGCACTTCGTTTATTCCGTTCTGCTCTCGGCGGGCTTTGCGCTTTTCCCGCTTAAACTGTTGCCGGTGAGTAACATATCCTTGCCACCACTTACCGAAAGCTTTGCACTCTTCGGTGGGATGCGACACCTTCCGATGGTACAAGCAATAGGAGGGGTGGTTTTCCATTTCACCCGTAATATTTTTCTCAGAGGGTGGTAGCTTCATACCCATCGACACAGCCTTAGCGAATCTCTTCTTTATCTTGAACTTGATTTTATCTGTGGTGGGTGTATTTTGTTCTAGCGGGAGTACCGCAATTCTTTCGCCAAGGCGCTGGCGTTTGGCCTTTTCGAATATAACCGCTTCGTTATCCCGATCAGCTTTGCCCTTTAAGAACGCCTGATTTAAGAATGCATCAATCACTTCATCCGACGGCTCCAGCATTTTTAGTGCAGGCTTTGCCCCCAGCTTTCCAGCGCGAGGAGTCTCCTCATCGGTTGTGGACGAATGGGAAATCACATGGCCACTTGCCACATGTTCTTCAGATTCATTTTGACGAACTACCTCCCTCATCTTCTTCTTGGAAGACATGGTTGAGGAACTCTTGCAGTGTAATGGGAGTCCGCGCCTTCTGGTTGTACTCTTCCAGCGTGTCAATTTGCTTTTGCAAGTCCGTGCGCCTATCGCTAGGCTTCACCGGTTTCTTGGCCTTCTTCTTTTTCTTTGAAGACTTTGACGACTGGCTACTAGTGCTTGAACCCCCATTTTTGGTCTTTGGAGTTGGACGTGGCTTTAACATCCCCTCAACGACCTGTGGTTCCAATGGGCTTTTCCACTTGATCGCCGGACATGTCCGAAGATCATTTAGCATTCTCTTCGTTTTTGATGATAATACAACCTCCCACGGAGTTTCTTCAATGACAGAGCATGTTGCCCCCGGCGTATTCGTCCCTTTAGAGGTGTGGGGCTGCGGGGGATTCACCTTCCATTTGTCAGATAACGCAAATTTTCCCTGTCTATACTGGTTTTCAAGCCAATTTTTGAAAACGTAACAGTCCTCAATCGGATGGCCTAGCACTCGATGATAGGGGCAGTAATTAGGTTCGTTGACGTCACTTGGTTGCAACGGACGTTTTGGATCTGGCAGATTTATGAGTCTGTTGCGTAATGCCAGCTCGAATAACCTCTTCATTTTATCGCGGGGAAAGGAATAAGGACGTCCCATCCTATCTTCGAGGGGTACGTAAGGGCGCGTATTGTTTGGACGAGCAACCGGCTTCAAGTCGTTCGGTTGTTGTTGAGCATTAGCGACAATGATCGCTTTTCCCTTCCCTTTGTCAGTTCGGGAATCCGGTTTTGGGAGAGGGGGTTTATGGCCCATCTGGTCCATCTGCGCCAGTTTGTCAATCAAAGCCTGGAAGGAAGTCGGCTTGAAAAACATCATAAATTGTGAGATGGTTGCTTGTGGATCAAGAGTTCCAACAAACATTCCCACCGCAGGGGCTTCTTCTATGCGCTGCTCGCACTTCGACCATAGATTACGCCACCGTATAGCGTACTGAACCCATGTCTCGCCGGGTTTTACCCTGGCGTTGATTAGTGCCGTCATCAGGGTACGTTCACTGGCACTTGCAAAGCGTTGGGTAAACAGCAGCTCCATCTCCGCGAAGGTTTTAATAGAATCATTAGGGAGTTCAGAGTACCACTCGAACGCCGTATCTGATAGACTTCCGACAAACTGGCGGAGCAAAAGCTTGTCATCGCTGCCGGTGTTACCGCAAAGCGCCCTGAACTGGGCGACATGCTGATGGGGATTGCCAGTCCCTTTGTAGACATGAAACTTGGGAATTGTGTAACCCGGCGGGTACTTGATTTGGTCATACCAGCCTGGATATGGTCGCCCCGTTTTTACGACGTGGCCGGCTGCTTCGGCCGCATGATGAACCTTTATTTGCTGGGCTATGTATTCGTCCAGATCAGTCTTAGAGATTGTATCCTCTTTAGCTGTTAATAGAGCGGGCTGCGGATTTAATGTATCTCCCTTGTCATCTCCAAGGACGGTTAGGGGTTCTTCAGCGGGAGGATCTTGTTGTATCATCATCCCTATCATGTCCTGGAAGAGGAGGCCCATCAGCTGTATGTTGGCCGCTTGTTCAGCAGCCTCTTTGTCCCTCTTTTCCAGTACTCGGCGAAGGAACTCGGCGTCGGTCTCTTCCTCTTGGCGCTCATCTAAGGACGCCTCAGGGTTCTCTTTTGGCCCAGTGAGTGCAGCCATTGTGGTCATCATCTCCTGGAGCTTTTGTTGCTGCTCCTGAGCCTTGGTCACTGATCGGGTGAGCGGTCGGTGACCCGTAGAAGTACGGCTTTCTTCCTTTCCAGAAGCCATATAAACCGTATGAACAATTATGCCCCCTGACTTGGGGCGTTTAGGTTCACCGCTTTTAAACTTTGCCGCTGACGCGGGAGCTTTCTCTGGCCTCCTTCTTTTGTGGGCCATCGAGGTTAAAGGAGCCGTTGAAGTGGGCATCCTAGCAATTGTTGCCCCCTGTTGTTTAATGGGGCGGTTTTTGTCTTTTTCCACCTTTGCCTTTTTCTGGCGATGAAAGTGATCCGGGTCAATCACGGAGTCTTGAACTCTACGCCAAACCTTGTAAACTTTTGAGGATAGCCGTTGAGGGGGCTGTTCTTGTTTTATTTCTGGAACTCTCTCCGCAGGTGGAGGAGATCTTTTCAAGGTAGCGGTTGGAGAGTTCTTACGCACTCTCCTCAGTAGTTCAAAACTGTTCCCAGTTGGAACAGCAGCGTTGACTTCCACCATTGGAGCGGGTGGAGTTATTCCTGAGGGGGAGTTGCCCCCGGCTTTCCTCACTCGTTGCCAATGGCGACGTCGCGCACGACGAGTCGTTGGGACTGGCTTGGAAATCGAGATGGTTTCTTGTTGCCCCCTGTTTGAGTGTGGGGTAACTACCGATGTTAGCCTGTCGAAGACTGATGCCTTTTGACCAGCTGGAGGAGGAGTGGGAACCGTCAATCTTGTGAAGACCGACTCTCTGATGGGAGAGGCCGCTTTAATGACTTCCGAAGCAGTGGCCGTTGCCCTCTTTGGGATGGCCACTTTATAGTTCTGACCTAGCCTGGTGAAAACGGAGGCTGTTGGTTTAGTAGCGGGCGACCCGTTGACAGGGGCCGTCGGAATAGTGAGCCGGTTGAAGACCGACTTTTTCCCCACTTCCGGTGCAGGTATTGGTGCAGAAAAGCTTGCAGGTGGGATCATAGTCCCGAAGAACAAGCCGGTGGTGGCTTGGGTCACTTGGTCTACCGGCAGAGTAAGGAAGGAAGCCGCTTGGGGCCCATATGCTACACCTCCTGGTGAGGTGGAGCGTCCGTTGCAGCGGCATTTCGAGCAGTTGGTACAGCTAGAGGCCATTGAATCTTGAATTCTGCGCCAGGTAAAAGACCAAATCTTAGTAACTTGAAATCCGAAGACAACCAATTAATGAACCGCGATTGGTTCGCGAAGACGGCACACGAAGTGTGGAGTGGAAAGAGGAAGAGGTCCCACCGGGCGTGCCAGAATCTGTTCCCCTCCGAACGGCGGCCTGGACTTTGGCGTCCATGCCTGATGTTCGGGGCAGATGCTATTTGGTTTTATCCATCTACCTCTCCAAAGATGCCAAGTTGATTTATGGCACCGTGTATCGGAGGTTTAGACGGATGCGGCCGATGTAGCAGACTTCGTCAGATTCCCCCTCAGGATGAGGGGTTTTTGATTGTGAGGACGCTCTTCCCTGCAGGCGCAAGCCCCTGCAGTTAATTACGCTACCATCTCGCGGTAACAACTTTCTCCTTCTCTAGAATTTCACTTCGTGTCGTGTGTGTTCATTTTGTTTATGGTTTCCCGTGGATTGTATACGGAGACGGAGTAATGCCGTCGCCCGTAGGACGTGGATTAGTCCAAATCCGTATTTACTTAGATTTGGGTTTGGTGTTTTCAGTTTATGGACGCATTAGTCGCGTTGCGGCTAAGATCAACTTAAACGTTCGTCAAGGATATGTTAGTCCTGTTTTAGACTAAGATCAACTCAACGTAGTGATTAATTTAATGTATGGCCATCGGGACTCGTCACCTCTCTGACGTCGTTGAAGGATTACAACGACATGTATCAGAGGAGCTCGGAGATGTACCCTCGAACCAGAGTTGATTGGGAGTTTTATAATCCATTTGAATATTTAAGGATACGTTATCCATGTTTGGGGCTAAGATCAACTTAAACGTTTGTTAAGAATACGTTAGTCCAGTTCGAGACTAAGATCAACTTAACGGGACCGTTTAGATCCGACAAAAGAGCGTTTGGGCTCTATTGTGCCAGTTTAGGGATGTGGTGGTCCGATATTAGTTTAGGGACGTTTCGGTCCGATGTTAGTTTAGGGACGTTTCGGTCCGATGTTAGTTTAGGGACGTTTCGGTCCGATATTGGGTGTGTGGCCGTTGGGACCCGTCACCTCTTTGACGTCGTTGAGGAATTACAACGATGGATGTCAAAGGAGTTCGGAGATGTACCCTCGAACCGGATGTAGATTGATTTAGGAGAGCCATTTTGCTCAGCCAATTTAATTTAATGACTTATGGCCACGATTGGGCTAAGTCCAGTAAAAAAAATGTCCAACATTGCTTTTGCATTTCCTTTTATTTTTATTTGAGCTTTGCCCAGAAAAGATGCAGGGCATCAATTTGTTTTTGGGCTCTGTTCTTTATGAATGATGCAGAGCATCAATTTTATTTGGGCTCAGCCCTTTTATTGCTTTGCAATTTATTTTGGCCTGCTAGGTCTTTTGATTTGGGCCTGGCCCTTCAAATAATGCAAAGCACCAAGAATCTTTTAGATTCAAGAAAATGAGTGCAGAGCACTTTTTAATGATCTAAATTTAGATCAAAGAAAAGAAAGAAAAGAAAATCTTTTCTTTTTTTTTCTATCTCAGAGAACCAGAGGTTCCCTAGCAAGTGCAAGGCACTATTTTTTTATTATTTTTATTTATTTATTGAAGATCACTGATTTTTTGTTTTAAATCAATGATCTATTCCTAAGAGAATTTTCTCTTATTTCAAAGGTTTTTACCTTCTTCTTTGTGTTCTCAAGAAGTTCTCTTCTTCTTCTTTTTTTTTTATCCAAAATCTCTCTCTGTCCTTTTGAAATGGGGTCTGGGGTCCTTTTTATAGTGCTTAAAAATCAGTTAAATTTGTTAAAAAGATCTTTTCTGAGTGATTTGGGGAATTTTCCCCACCGTCGGATCTTTGATCCAAAGGCCCCTGTTTTACAGAAGAAGTCTTCTTGTTTAAACAAGAACAGAAAAATATCCTTAAATCTTCACTCTGTTATTGCGCAACTCACCAGCGTGTGACACGTGTCGCGCAGTGAAGCACTTGCGCAACAGCGCTTGCGCAACTGCGCAGACACGTGTCGAGCAGCGGTGCAGTTGAACGTTGCTTATGTTTTTCAAAGAGCCTTGCTCTGATTGGACGTACTGTCTTGGGCGTTGTCCTGCCGTGTCAACTTCTGACACGTGGCGCGTTGCGCGCAGCGCACGGGAACTGAACCGTTGCTTCAAAATTTGAATTTTCAAAACTCAAGCAGAGCCTTGCTCTGATTGGGGGAACAATCACCCAAACCTTAACCTAAATTAACTCTAGCCCAAACAAAAATTAACCCTAATTAATCTAATTAACCCTAACCCAAACCCTCACCAACCCTATTTTACCTAATTAACCCTAACCCTAACCCTAATCATCACCCAAACCCAAACCCTATTTTACCTAATTAACCCTAACCCTAATCATCACCTAAAGCCTAACCCTAACCTAAATTAACCCCAAATTAACCTGGCCCTATAACCCTAACCCTATTTTACCTAATTAACCCTAACCCTAATCATTACCCAAAGCCTAACCCTAATCCAAATTAACCCACAATTATCCCGGCCTGGTAACCCTAAGCCTAACCCTAAAATCAACAACAACAACACCAATTAAAAACAACAAAATTATAAATTAAAATCAAAATTAACTCACATCTGCCAAAGACCGGCCGACGAGTAAAGTTCCTCGAGGAGATGGAGGAGGCCGGAAAGATAGAGCTCGAAGTGGTGAAGGCGACGACGAGGACGATTGGCGGCGACGAGAAACTCCACGATGAGCTCGATCGATGACGACTGAGGAGGTAGTCGATGACGGAGGAGTAAGTCGGTGATGAGGAAGGCGACGGTATTGGGCAAGGATGGACGACGATGGGCGAGATACCTGGCGCAGATTGGTCGGAAATTTTGGGGGATAGTGAGAAAATTCTTGGTTTTATTTTTTTTAAATAACCCTTTTTTACCCCTACGGATTAATCCGTAGGGCTCTTTTTTGTGATACCATGCACTACTACAAATAAGGGTTGCCCCTACGGATTTATCCGTAGGAGCAAACCACTGCCCCTACGGATATATCCGTAGGGGCAAGAAAATACCCTGTAGGCGCAAACGCCGTAGGTGCAAGTCGCAGCTTTGAACATGCCCCTATGGTCAAAAACTTGCCCTTATGGAGTAATGTGTAGGTCCAGTTGTCCCTACGGATTAGGCTGTAGGGACAAAATATTTATTTAATTTATGATTTTATAAAATAAATTAGGTGTCCCTACGGACTTATCCATAGGGCCAAGTAGTTGCCCATATGGATAAGTGCGTAGGTATAAATCTGTAGGGACAAAATATCAGGTATCCTGATATTTTGTCCCTACGGATACATGTGTAGGGGCATTTTTTTGCCCCTACGGATATATCCGTAGGGGCAAGCGTAACCCCTAATACTGAGATCATATGGGCAAAATATCAGGTATCATGATATTTTTCCCCTACGGATAAATCTGTAGGTACATTGTTGGGCCCTACAGATTAATCCGTAGGTGCAACGTTGGGCCTTACGGATTAATCCGTAAGTATTATCAGGGTTTTTTTTAAAAAAAGGGCTGCCTATTTTTTTCTTGCCCTGTGCACAATAATATATACATCATATATAAAATTAATCATCATGCAGAACATATATCGCAGTGTTCATAATCACATTTCACGCATAATATACAAAAGAAATCAACAAGCAGAATATGATATCAATATAAACACGCAAACACCACCAATATCAATATCGTCAAAAATGTAGTACAATATGTATCATATAAATAAATACACGTTTAAAATATAAGAATCAAAAAGCTATCCTAGCTCGGTCCAGCTCCACCTCTGATAAACGCCATAATCTGGCGCGCCTGCTCCTCGGATATATCCTGAGTCAATAAATCATGCAATGCGGAGCGTGCGGGAGGCTGAGCGGGCTATGGAGCTGTAGGAGTGGTTTGCGCAGCCGCCGTCGAGGTAGTGACTTGCGGAGCCACGGCTACGGGGGTCTGAACGGGCAGTGGAGCTATAGGAGCTGTCTGCGGAACCGCAGCCGATGTAGTGGCTTGCGGAGCCGCAGCCGAAGGAGATGCATGTGGAGGCTCGGCCAATGTACCCTGTCGCGTCTGGACCTACGTGTGTAATAAGCGAGTAAGAACTGTGTATTATTCGAATTCGTATCATTATCAAGTTATTTCGAAACCCCATGTATACTTAGGGACTTAGGCCTCGTTTGGATATCTAGTTTGGAAAACCGTAGTTTATTTTAATTAGATATGTATGTATGATTAATAAAAGCTAAGTCTACAATTAAATAAGCTCAGGATACGTACTTATATTGGATATGTTGCTATCTATAATATGACATAATATTTTACTATTAAGTAGTATACATACCAATATCTCCTTCAACTCCTGAATGGTGGCCTTCAAGCTCTCCGGTTCTTGCTGGAAACGTCGCTCACTGGAGACGGAGAAGTAACCGTCGGGGTGGAGTCCAACCTCATATGGGCCCTGCTAGGGCCCAGTCCCCGGCCTCTCTCCCAACCTCCGTGGTGCCCTCCGTGTGCGGCGTCCAGGACTGGGGTCAGCAGTATCGGATCGTTCTGTCCAGTAAAATCGATCCCCGATGTCTCGGCCTGCTTAACCACTCGCTCCTGCACCCACATTAACCAATAAAATATAAGTATATCATTTAAATTTGAACCTTTCAAAACTAAAATTTCAAATAGGGGTTGAATAAATATTAACACTTACGCAATACTCCTGTAACGGCGTCGGGGTATCGAAGCTCGCCCGTAGTGGGATCTGTCGAGGTGCCGTGGACGACAAGATATACGGATAGCACACTCGGTGTACCACCTTGCGCCCGGGTCTGAGCTCTCTGCAATATTAGAAAATAACTCTTAAAAATATTAGATATATTAGAAAATAACTCTTAATATTGCATTATATAACAAAGGCTGGTCTATTGTAATTTACCGATAACTCCATGGCATGAGTAATATTCCTCGAGCCACCTATATAAGTGGGGCGACCCCTTTTCGCCGATTTCCTATTCTCTATATTTTGAGCGGCCTATTTCTGCACAACACATTCACATTTAGTTTTCTAATTAAGGAACACAAAAAAATAAATTATATACTAAACAATGAATTACATTTAAAATGCATACATGTTTGCGTTGAGAGTCGAAATATTCGCACTCGTAAAGGCCGGAGTAGATAGGAGGGCCGCTCTCTCTGCCTCGGAGGTCGCCATCCACAGGGAGTAGCAGTCGGTCTTCAGCTCATTCCTGTTGTATCGGACCTTGGTCTGCATGTTCTTCATCAGGCCATTGTACAGAGCATGAAGATTGAGCACCCTCCCAGAGTGATCAGGGTCGGGTACAGGCTAAAAATCGTAATCCAACTGAAAATACAAAAAAAAACATTGTTATTAGATTGCAAGTGTTAATAATAAATATATTGGATAAATCAAATGAAAATATATATTAATACCCGAGCCTGATCCCAGAAGAGGGCGAATGAGCGCCGGTGCTGATCGCCCCACTCAACGTGAAGTGGATAGTTCTTCACGAGCCGGCTCTCATCCCCCATATACCGGCCGAACCTCTCGACATGATCGCCGGTATAGCGATAATCATGGGTAAAAAAGAGGGGGAATGCTGCCTCCCCCTAGCTCTGTCAGGCCTCAACCTGTGGGACTGATTCGGGCCTTGAGTCCCCCTCTGGGGATGGGGAGGCCCTGCGTCTGCAAGAAATATCAAGACAATCAATATTAAGACAAAGTTGTATTAAGAAATCAAGGTTTAAAGAAAATTGAATTGTGATATATACCTCCGGTGACTAAAGCACGAGCCTGGGCCCGGGCAGCAGCACGAGCGGGACGATAGTTCCTCCGGTGAGGAATAGCCGGTGTCCCGGATGCGGACGCATCCCCTCTAACTAGAAAATAAACATTAACGCTAAATTTCCATGAAGTTCATATTTATTCTTTAGAGGATATGTAAAATGAATAAATATTTTATATTTATTCATACTAACCAACAGACTGAGCGGAGGGTACGGAAGTGGCAGGGGTGGCCCCTGCGTCAGATGTGGACGCACCACCTATAATTAAACAATTAAAAATAGATTATATAAGTAATTGCAAAAAGAATGTGTAGATCAATAATATAACATTCTAAATCAATATGCATGCACTATAGGATATATAAACATACCCGCAGGTGCGGTGGTGGCACCACCTACAGCTAGAAAATAAAAAAAATGATTATCTAAGTAAGAGCAAAAGGAATGCGTGTATATTTATGATATAGCATTCTAAATCAATATACATACACTATATGATATATAAACATACCTGGAGGTGCGGGAGTGGCTTCCGTCCCTGATGTGGACGCATCACCAACAGTTAGACAATCAAACATTGACAATATAAGTAATTTTGACATGAACAGGCATGAATATCTATAATAGTACATTCAAAATGGATATGCATGTAATATACCTAGAGGTGTGGCAAAGTCCACACAGAAGGAGGCATCCGAAGGGGTCTCCGATCTGGGTGCAAGACCGGCCCTCTGAAGCTCCCTACGCAGCTCTCCGGGCGGCATAACCACTCTGCCTCTGCCTCTGCCTCTGCCTCTGCCGGTGCCGCAACTGGAGCTCCTGCCGCCTCTCGCTGCTCCCGTCATCGTCATCAAATCTAGATAAACGGTTCGTGGACGCATTAGACAATCATTACAAGTATTGACTATATATGTATAGATCGTAAAATGTGAAGTAATAATATAACATTACTGATAACCTTTTTCGTTTCGTGAGCGCATTAAACATATCTACTTGGATTTCATCATCGATATCATTTCTAACCTACGTAACTTCATGATCGGACGAAGACAACCCGTCTTTCGAAACAGATGGTTGGAGCACTCTAAGACTTCTCTCTTCTTCATCCTCATCGCTGTCCTCGAATTCTGGGACATCGTAGACATCCCTGGGTTTCTAACGGCATACGACACTCCATCCCGGATGCTTCAAACACTGTGAGTGGTATACTTAGAATGCTTGGTTCGGAAAGATAAATGGATCTTCCTGACCGTAAAATCGAAGTGTGTTCACACTGGTCAATCCATATTCATCTTTCCAAGTCCCAAGACTGCTTCTCCACTTATCCGTATCGGTTCGCACATCGTACCAAGTACACTGGAATATATAAAAGGGTTCTGATCGTCCGGGATAGTGGATGCCGAGTATACAATTTAAGTACCCATAATAAATCACACCGTCCGATCCTACCGTCGCAATCCCACTATTCTGAGTGGTTCTAGATGTTTCTATGTCCTTAACTTCGAATTTGTATCCAAGAACACAGAATCCTTTATAATATGCAACCTCCATACTAGGAAATTGAGCTAAACATCTTGAATCACTCTCAAATGATGCAGACAAGTTTGGATCATGGATCTACCAAAACAAATTTTACGACAAATACATAACGATATATGTTTAGATTAAAACTGATAGCAATAACATGTTATTCGAATAACTTACATGATCTGTGACCCAATCGCAAAAATTATCCTGATGATATTTTTCCAATCGTTCATCGTTCCAATCAGGATGCCCCTCACGTACCTCGTTAAAATGAATTCTGTTTTCGAAAAATCAGGGTGATATTAATATTATATCATTTCATACACACACAAACATAAATATAACAATTAATCCAAAAAACTTACTCTCTAATTTGTTCAAGACATGCGCAATTAAGCAAGATAAACCGGTATATCTTGTTGATAAACATAGTGTCTACTCTCTTATAATCGGCTTTATCATATGGCCCGTCTTGAATTCTTCGAGGCCGGTTAAGTCTCGTCTCAATGTTCTCGTCCAGATAGCGGGAACAAAATGTGGTTGCTTCATCAAGAAGATAACCTTGCATGATAGAACCCTCTGGTCGATTTCGATTGCGTATATATTTTTTAAGAGTGTAGAGATACCTAAAGAAAATATGTTGAATAAATAAATACGGGCATACAGGATAAAAATAATTTTAAAAATTGCGCGAAACGAAAAATTCCACGTAGCTCTCGACGGAATACATCCATCGATATTGTACCGGTCTGACTAACTTAGCCTCAGTTGCAAGATGAACCGTCAAGTGTATTATGATATCGAAGAATGACGGTGGGAAAATACGCTCAAACTTGCAAAGTATCAACGCAATAGAATTTTTTAGTTTATCCAGCGTCACAACCTCCAGTGTTTTAACACACAACTCTCTGAAGAAAAAACATAGGTCGTTGATGTTAGTGTATATGCCCTAGAGGCCATTACTGTATCATACTAGTTTGTATATTACTTAATGGAAGCTTGGGATATTCACCTTGTATAAACAATCTTGCTCAATATAGTAGTATGCTACTTGGTTTGTTTCTACTTCAATGTGTACATGTGTTTATTTTGCGATATCACCTATACGCATTAGTGGAGCCCTTAGGATCTTTGCTTGATTACCAGCGTTGTGATGGCAGTCACACTAGTGGGGGCTGGGTAATCTATAAGCACATCCTTATACAGGTCCCTAGTCGCAGGACTATCGAGACAGGGCATCGATACTCCGGAGTAGACTAGCGTATGCGCTTCTCATCCCAGTGTGGGAGATGGTCTGTCCCACAGCCATCAGTACGTCGTACTGGAGATAGTATACGGGTGCTCGTTAGGTTACGAGTACACTGGACAGGACTCGTCGGGAACTGACAAGTTGGTATTATACCTATCGTCAGTTATCAGTTCCCAGGTGACATGAGTACAGCTTAGTCCGCTGACTTGACACTGGCACTTCGTCTCGAGTGTGTTCCCACTGCACTTTGATCACTACCCTACCACGGCTCAAAGGAGTCGTGCAAACAGGTAGTGGTTGGGTGCAGTCCCGAAGCACTTGGAGGCAGTGACGGTTAGACAGGATTCGTCTCTCCCGGTATTAGGGGTTGACATCGCGCTGTGTCTAGGAGAGCCATTACACGAGTAGTCCCTGGCCAAGGCAAGCGAGATATACTGGTAGGCTTCTAGTGTTATCTCAGGGTGTTTTGGGCTTCACCCCGATATGACTTGTACCGCTATTGGGGGACTGACGCTTTATCGCCCCCTAGGCCCGACATGCGATGTATCAGACGAACAGACCGGACTGTACGGAGAATGTCACATTCAGACTCAGTAGGAGTTCAGATGGGGTTCACCTCGTCAGCCTTCTTGTCGGCATCTACCTGGGGACCGTTACGCACAGCTAGTGCCGCTTGCGGTCTGTGGTTAAACCCACTGCCAGCGTAGTGTCGAGTCTTTAGAGTCCCACACAGAGGGTATTCGCCTCTGAGCAAAACAGAGTAGAGGTCGCATGGTTTTGCGGCAGGGTTCGTTCTCATCCGCGCACTTGTGCACGTTTGGAGTCCGGACGGATTATACTGGCAGGCTCTGGTTTGAGCCAGATACTGGTATAAGTTTTTGGGGTTGCTTTTATATCTTGGTATTCTTGTTCCTCGAAACGAGAATGCAGGTGTGTATGCACAGTTGCTTGAGGCGGAGGATGAGGTATTTCATTAGGGTTTCGGAACGGGTGCATATGCACAGTTGACAGTCGTCATTTTCCAAACCCTAATAGATTTATGAAATATCAATTAATAATAGTAATTAAATGAAATATTGTTATAGTTGATTTTGTGGACTTGTTGACCATGGTTGACTTGTTGACCATGGTTGAATGTTGACCACCATCATGCTTTGAAAGGATTCTCCTTGATTCATGCTTACACTCATTTATTGAAAGTTATGATAGTGGTCATTCCAAATACAACCATCAACTATTTCATTTTTGATTTATTATTATTAATTTGATAATTCCTTTTCTTTTAGTTATGGTTGCAAAAGAAAAGAGCTCATTCTTTCATAACCATTCTCTCTCCTCACTTCATCTTCTTTTTCCTCAAGCTCAAGGTGATTCCTTCTCATGTGTTGAGAATCCCTCACCTTGAAAAAGAAAGCACCCCATAGATACTCTCTACTCTCTCTAGGGTTCAAGGTTTAGCAAGCCGGAGATCCTAGTTCACTCAAAGTTCGAGTAAGAGCCCGAAGGTTGAACCCTCAGGTGGATCCATCTTCGACGGAAGAAGGCGACGAGAAGAGAACCATCAACCTCTACAAGGTTTCAAGAAGAAGGAGTTCAAGTTTAGGTATAACCATCTTTCCGAGTAGCTAACTCTCTTTAGCAAGTTTGCTAGTTTAGTTTACAAAAGATCCCGACTTTGTTAGTCCATGTTGCCCCATGCGCTAAAAATTTGATTTTTATACCGTTTCCGCCTCCCCGTAAGAACCGGGGGTCGCAACGTGGACTTACAGTGTTATCAGAGCCTAACTAAACTTAAACTAGCTTGGTAGTGAAGTGTAACGAAGTTCGGAACCGAAAAAAATCCAAAATCCAACTTTCACAAAACCCTAGTTTCTGTTAAATTTTTTTCTGGTCAAAACAAGATTTGTTATACACCTAAAATCGGCTCAGGGTTTTGTGTGAACACCCAAGAAAAACGATCCCCTGATTCCTTCAAACAGCCGCGTTTCCGCGGCATGAGGTAGGTGTTTGCCGCGGAACCGCCGCAGTGTGGGGTCCTCTCGTGATCGGGTTTCGTGCAGTGTTCTTCTGGTAGGATTTTGGGATTTTTCAGATATATTATATGTGCCCAGATTTTCCAGAGCAGAAATTTACTTTTGGGGTCCTATAATTCCGTATTTTTTTTCCGAACTTCACTGCACTTTGACTATGATGGTTATATCTGTGATGTTTGCATGTATTGAACGTCGGCTAATCGCTATAAGTCGATTAGTCGGGGTTATACATCTCTGTGATCTGTGTTTGATATTGGAATGTGTATATGAATGTGTTGGACTGTCGCGGGTGAATAGCCGGGGTGGATGTGAGATAAGCTTTTGTTTTTCTTTCATTCATTTGTAAATGTAAATTGATGTAATAATATTATTTGTATGGCCGCACAACCGGGTCGGGGTTGTAGCCGTCATTGTATAATTCTTTTTACTGTTTTTTCTCCTAGGATAGACCCATGGAGGGGTGCACAAACTACCGGGTACTTGGCGGGTAGTTTGCCGCACCCGTAGGGGTCTTAGGTGGGGTATTGGCTATTCACCGCGACCGTGTAATCCGCTTTTCGTTGCAGGCTCGAAAGGATTGCGGATTGCTAGTATATCCAATGTATTCATCTGTGATCTGTAATGTCTATCATTGCTTTCTATTTAGGCGTTGCTTATGTTTTACAGCCGCGCTAGCCCAGCCCCCGCTCTGTCGTTAGTTAAGTAACCTAACGGGTGATGACGGAACCCCGTGGCGAATGCGAATGGCATAAGCGTACGTCATATTTTGGTTGTTTTCTGCAATGGTAGGATTAAATGATGGGACGCATTAAAAGAACTAATGCAAGAATATCACGCATTAAAAGAACTAATGCAAGATAATAAACCAAGTTAAAATCGTTGGAACACTTTCGAAAAACCACTCGGTTCTTTTCAAAAACTAACTTTTAAATGCGGAGCTTGAGCCACTCCTTCTAAAAGCTATCTCGTTCCATCGATTATATCAAGTTCACTACGTTCACGGTTTTACCAAAACCATTCGTAGCCCTCCGTCGTTTCGCATGAATAGGCAATAGTATTCAAGCTGTGTATTTTGGCCAAAGTCAAGGCATAGTGATTGGTTGCTATTGGGTGTTCATGTGTAGCATAGATAGATGCGTTGGTTTGGGACAGTCGTGCTGCCATTTTGGCCAAAGTCAAGGGTATGTACGGATGGATCCAAATTAACCTGGAAAGTGACGGGTAGAACTTGACATGTGACTTATGATATTTTGGCCAAAATCAAGGTCATAAGAGCATGGGGCAAAAATCCACATCGGGAGTTTCATAAGTACTGAAACTTGCTAGATTTGCATACCATTTGGAGTGTGATGATTATGGTAGGATTCCTTCATTTTCGTCACGCGATGATATTTGGATCCCGATCCTACTGTGAGTATATGCTACTCCTCGGGAAATTTCTCACTAAACGATCAATGCTATAAACCTAGTAGGTGCCTAGAAAGGTGTTAGCGGGGCTACGCCCCCAGGGAAAAGAGGTTCTTAAATTAAGGAACTTCGCGAAAGCGTTGGAAAACCTCCCTCGAAGTACCGACACTGGCCTGGCTGAACGGTTAAGCAAGTATTGTGCGGTGGGATTGATCCCGGCTAATTCTTCCTTTGTGGTTTGAGGAGGGATTCGAGAGACAGTGGGAGCCATCCTGTTTAGACAAATTAAAAACCATTCTAAACTTGCAAGAGCATCGTGCTAAGTATTTCTTCTCTCCCCCTGCAGCGACCAAATCGAAATGACTGGACTTAAGTTACTTCTAGATAAAAACATACTGACAGGGCCAAACTACAAAGATTGGCTCAGGAATGTCAAAATGGCAATCACTTACGACAAGCTGGGGTATCTTCTTACCACCAAAGCTCCCCCCGTCCCAGGTCCCACCTCCAGCGTCGCGGATAAGGAAATCCGTAAGACTTGGGAGATTGATTGCGCGATGGCCAGGTGCCTCGTGCTTGCCTCTATGGACAACGATCACCAGAGGAGGCACGAGAATATGGACTTGGAGTCCATATTTCTCCATACAAAAGAACTGTATGGAGAGCAGTCTCGTATCGCAAGATACGAAGTGTCGAAGAAGTTATTTTCGACAAAGTTGGCCGTCGGATCATCGGTAGCGGACCACGTGCTTAAGATGATTGGCTACACTGAGGAGCTCGCGGAACTTGGGACCACGTTGGACAGTGAACTCTATACAGATTTAATTCTCCAGTCCCTTCCATCCACTTACGCCCAGTTTATACTGAACTTCAACTTACAAGAAAAGGAAGTTGAACTTTCAGAACTCCTCAACATGCTGAGGAGCGCAGAGGGCACCCTACAGAAGGGTAGGGAAACACCCGCTTTGTTTGTAGGAGGATCTTCCTCCTCTAGGTCCAAGGCGAAAGCCAAGGGAAAGAGGAAGAAAGCCCCCGCCAAACCAAGAGGCGGTGTTAGTAAAGTGGGTACGAAGGGAAAGGAAAAGGCAACAAAGATTGCAGGGAAGCTTGTTGGTAAAGAGGAATGCTTCTATTGTCACAAGAGTGGACACTGGAAAAAGGATTGCAGGGCTTGGAAGGCCAGGACACAGGAACTGAAGCAGGTTGCGGCTTCAGCTTCAGGTGTGTATGTTATTGAGAACTGTCTTTCTATAAACTCTACTTCCTGGGTATTGGATACCGGATCAGGATCTCATATCTGTAATTCTTTGCAGGCGTTGAGAAACCGTAGGTTTTTGAAGGAAGGTGACATGACCCTCAGAGTTGCGAACGGAGCTAGCATGGATGCTAAAGCCGTGGGGGACTATCACCTGGGAATGTCAGATGGGCATGTTTTGGTTTTGCGTAATTGCTTTTTTGTACCCAACGCAACTTGTAATATCATTTCTGTATCTTTGGTTTCTAAAGAAGGTTATGAATTTGCGTTTGTAAGTAATGTTGTAAACATTCACCTTAATCAAGTTCTGATTGGGTCAGGTACACTGAGCAATGGTATATACGTATTAAACCAACCACAGATTTTCAATGTCCAGAATACACACAAAAGAAAGTCTCCAGATATCAATCAGACTTTCTTATGGCATTGTAGACTGGGTCACATCAATGAGAGAAGGTTGACTAAGTTACATACAGAAGGATATTTGGATCCGTTCGAATATCAATCATATGCCACTTGTCAATCCTGTCTCAAAGGAAAGATGACAAAGACTCCGTTCACTGGACACGGAGTAAGAGCGAGCGAGCTCTTGGGACTCGTACACAGCGATGTGTGCGGTCCAATGTCTACACATGCGCGAAGCGGTTATTCTTACTTCATTACTTTTACGGATGATTTTTCAAGATACGGTTATGTCTTCTTACTGAAACATAAGTCCGAAGCTTTTGAAAAGTTCCAGGAATATAAGAATGAAGTGGAAAAACAGACCGGCAAAAGTATCAAGATTCTAAGATCGGATCGAGGTGGAGAATACTTAAGTGCCGAGTTCCTGAATTACTTAAAAGAGAATGGAATTCTCTCTCAGCTTACTCCTCCATACACTCCGCAACACAACGGTGTATCGGAGAGACGGAACCGAACCCTATTGGATATGGTACGGTCCATGATGAGTAACGCTGAGTTACCGCGATCATTCTGGGGGTATGCGCTAGAATCAGCTGCGTACCTTTTGAACCGAGTTCCTACTAAGACTGTGCCTGCTACACCATATGAGATGTGGTGTGGGAAGAGACCCCATCTCAGTCACATTAAAACTTGGGGAAGTCCAGCTTTTGTTAAAAAGCAGCATACGGACAAGCTCGAGGCGCGCTCAGTACTGTGTAAGTTTGTGGGATATCCAAAGAATTCCAAGGGATATCTCTTCTACTACGAGGAGGAACAAAAAGTTCTTGTTTCTCGTCATGCCCACTTTCTAGAACACCAGTTCTTAGAAAAAGAATCCAGTGGGAGCGCAGTAGAACTGGAAGAAATTCCAGAACCACAGACTAATACTGAAAGCTTAGTGGAACCAGAGGGTTCAAATGAACAGGACATTCCTACGCCGCTCCGCAGGAGTAGTAAGCAGTCTCATCCGCCCGAGAGATACTACGGTTTTCTCATAGACGGGGATAGAGAGGATTGCATCATAGATTATGATGAGCCTACTAGCTTCCAGCAGGCCGTTCAGAGCGTTGACTCGGTAAAATGGCTGGATGCAATGCGGACCGAAATGGAGTCCATGTACACCAACAAAGTATGGACGTTGGACATTGCTCCAGACGGGGTAAAACCCGTAGGATGCAAGTGGATCTTCAAAAGGAAGATTGGTGTAGATGGACAGGTTGAGACCTATAAAGCTAGACTTGTAGCAAAGGGTTTCCGTCAAAGACCTGGCTTGGACTATGACGAAACCTTTTCTCCAGTGGCTATGCTGAAATCCATTCGGATCCTTCTTGCCATTGCTGCCTTCCACGATTATGAGATTTGGCAGATGGACGTAAAAACCGCTTTTCTAAATGGAAATTTGGAGGAGTGTGTCTATATGGATCAGCCAGAGGGTTTCATTCAGAGTGGGAGCAGCGGAAAGGTGTGCAAGTTGCTTAAGTCCATCTATGGACTAAAGCAGGCATCACGGAGTTGGAACATCTGTTTTGATGAGACGGTCAAGGAATTTGACTTTATCAAAAATCCAGATGAACCATGCATCTATAGTAGATTTGTAGCGAGAACTGTAGTATTCCTTGTTTTATACGTAGATGACATTCTCTTAATAGGAAATGACATTCCTATGCTACAATCTGTCAAGGGTTTCTTGTCACACAGGTTCTCCATGAAAGACCTGGGTGATGCCTCGTACATCCTGGGGATCCGGATCCATCGTGATAGATCCAAGAGGATATTAGGACTTTCACAGTCCAGGTACATCGACACCGTACTGAAAAGATTCAGTATGGAAGATTCCAAGCGCGGTAACCTACCGGCTTGTCACGGGATCACCCTCTCTAAAGAGATGTCTCCCAAGACTGATTTGGAGAGGGATCGCATGTCTATTATACCCTACGCTTCTACGGTAGGCTCTATAATGTATGCGATGTTGTGTACCAGACCGGATGTAGCTTATGCACTGAGTGTAGTAAGCCGGTATCAGTCAAACCGTGGGGAGAAACACTGGATAGCAGTAAAGAACATTCTCAAATACCTGAGAAGGACTAAGGAGATGTTCTTGGTGTATGGCGGAAAAGACCTCCAGATCGAGGCCTTTGCTGACTCCAGCTTCCAGAGTGACAAGGATGATTCCAAGTCCATGTCGGGTTTTGTCTTTACCCTCAATGGAGGGGCGGTGTGTTGGAAGAGTTCCAAACAGGAAACCGTTGCAGACTCGACGATGGAAGCGGAATACATCGCTGCATCTGATGCCGCAAAAGAAGCTGTCTGGATAAGGAAGTTCTTGAAAGAACTTCAGGTGGTTCCGTCCATTGTTGACCCAATACCTCTGTATTGCGACAACAACGGGGCTATAGCTTTAGCGAAGGAACCCAGGTCCCATCAGAGATCCAGGCACATCTTAAGGCGGTATCACCTGATCAGGGAGATCGTGGATCGCAAGGAGATCGAGGTTCGGAGGGTTGCTTCAGAAGAAAACACTGCAGATCCATTCACCAAGGCCCTACCCCAGACTAAGTTCGAGCGGCTGATCGAGATGATAGGTCTTCGATACGCCAGTACATGGCCTTAGTGCAAGTGGGAGATTGTTAGTGTATATGCCCTAGAGGCCATTACTGTATCATACTAGTTTGTATATTACTTAATGGAAGCTTGGGATATTCACCTTGTATAAACAATCTTGCTCAATATAGTAGTATGCTACTTGGTTTGTTTCTACTTCAATGTGTACATGTGTTTATTTTACGATATCACCTATACGCATTAGTGGAGCCCTTAGGATCTTTGCTTGATTACCAGCGTTGTGATGGCAGTCACATTAGTGGGGGCTGGGTAATCTATAAGCACATCCTTATACAGGTCCCTAGTCGCAGGACTATCGAGACAGGGCATCGATACTCCGGAGTAGACTAGCGTATGCGCTTCTCATCCCAGTGTGGGAGATGGTCTGTCCCACAGCCATCAGTACGTCGTACTGGAGATAGTATACGGGTGCTCGTTAGGTTACGAGTACACTGGACATGACTCGTCGGGAACTGACAAGTTGGTATTATACCTATCGTCAGTTATCAGTTCCCAGGTGACATGAGTACAGCTTAGTCCGCTGAATTGACACTGGCACTTCGTCTCGAGTGTGTTCCCACTGCACTTTGATCACTACCCTACCACGGCTCAAAGGAGTCGTGCAAACAGGTAGTGGTTGGGTGCAGTCCAGAAGCACTTGGAGGCAGTGACGGTTAGACAGGATTCGTCTCTCCCGGTATTGGGGGTTGACATCGCGCTGTGTCTAGGAGAGCCATTACACGAGTAGTCCCTGTCCAGGGCAAGCGAGATATACTGGTAGGCTTCCAGTGTTATCTCAGGGTGTTTTGGGCTTCACTCCGACACGACTTGTACCGCTATTGGGGGACTGACGCTTTATCGCCCCCTAGGCCCGACATGCGATGTATCAGACGAACAGACCGGACTGTACGGAGAATGTCACATTCAGACTCAGTAGGAGTTCAGATGGGGTTCACCTCGTCAGCCTTCTTGTCGGCATCTACCTGGGGACCGTTACGCACAGCTAGTGCCGCTTGCGGTCTGTGGTTAAACCCACTGCCAGCGTAGTGTCGAGTCTTTAGAGTCCCACACAGAGGGTATTCGCCTCTGGGCAAAACAGAGTAGAGGTCGCATGGTTTTGCGGCAGGGTTCGTTCTCATCCGCGCACTTGTGCACGTTTGGAGTCCGGACGGATTATACTGGCAGGCTCTGGTTTGAGCCAGATACTGGTATAAGTTTTTGGGGTTGCTTTTATATCTTGGTATTCTTGTTTCTCGGAACGAGAATGCAGGTGTGTATGCACAGTTGCTTGAGGCGGAGGATGAGGTATTTCATTAGGGTTTCGGAACGGGTGCGTATGCACAGTTGACAGTCGTCATTTTCCAAACCCTAATAGATTTATGAAATATCAATTAATAATAGTAATTAAATGAAATATTGTTATGGTTGATTTTGTGGACTTGTTGATCATGGTTGACTTGTTGACCATGGTTGAATGTTGACCACCATCATGCTTTGAAAGGATTCTCCTTGATTCATGCTTACACTCATTTATTGAAAGTTATGATAGTGGTCATTCCAAATACAACCATCAACTATTTCATTTTTGATTTATTATTATTAATTTGATAATTCCTTTTCTTTTAGTTATGGTTGCAAAAGAAAAGAGCTCATTCTTTCATAACCATTCTCTCTCCTCACTTCATCTTCTTCTTCCTCAAGCTCAAGGTGATTCCTTCTCATGTGTTGAGAATCCCTCACCTTGAAAAAGAAAGCACCCCATAGATACTCTCTACTCTCTCTAGGGTTCAAGGTTTAGCAATCCGGAGATCCTAGTTCACTCAAAGTTCGAGTAAGAGCCCGAAGGTTGAACCCTCAGGTGGATCCATCTTCGACGGAAGAAGGCGACGAGAAGAGAACCATCAACCTCTACAAGGTTTCAAGAAGAAGGAGTTCAAGTTTAGGTATAACCATCTTTCCGAGTAGCTAACTCTCTTTAGCAAGTTTGCTAGTTTAGTTTAGAAAAGATCCCGACTTTGTTAGTCCATGTTGCCCCATGCGCTAAAAATTTGATTTTTATACCGTTTCCGCCTCCCCGTAAGAACCGGGGGTCGCAACGTGGACTTACAGTTGATTACTAGACCAACCGATTCGGAGAGAGAAGTCCTGAGGGATAATGGAAGAAGGTGCTCCACGATAACATGGTGATCATGACTTTTCAGCCCATCGATCTTGCCTTTCACAATTTTTATTTTCTTGCCGAATGATCCTGAGAAACCTGTGGGAACTTTCAAATTATGCCACACCTGCAGAAATCTTTTCTTCTCCGGTTGTGACATATGATAAGCGGCATTGGGAAGTACAAATTTGCCTAGTTTACCCGCTACCGGTCTAGGGTGCAATTGACTTTTTATTCCCCACTCCTGTAGATCCATCCGAGCATTCAGGTTGTCTTTCGATTTCCCGTCTTTACAAAGAAGCAAGTTGAGTATGTGCTCTGATACTCCCTTCTCTATATGCATGACGTCCAGACAATGACGCACTAAATTTGTTGACCAGTACGGAAGCTCGAAGAAAATTCTTAACTTGTTCCAAAATGGTGATTTGACCTGTTTTGTCGGATCCATCCCGAAGGTCACATTATTGTAACCATCCCACTGAGCAGTCACGACCTCTCCGAACAATAGGGCTGGAGGTCCAAGAAGCTCCTGATGACCATCAAAGTGAACAGTGTTTAACCTGTAGGAGTGGTCTAGAGGCAGGAAATGTCGATGGCCGCAATAACAAACCTTCCTGCTAAAATTCAAGAATTTCGATGTTGTGTGTTGATGGCAATGAGGACATGCTTTGTGACCATGTATGGACCAACCTGATAGCATTCCATAAGCAGGAAAGTCATTAATTGTCCACATTAAAGCCGCACGCAGTATGAAATTTGTATTTGTGTTTGCATCGTAAGTCTTTACACCATCAATGAACAAAGATTTTAACTCCTTGATCAACGGTCAGAGATAGACGTCAATATTGTTTCTCGGTGAGTTTGGTCCGTCGATAAAAAGAGAAATCATAAAGTATGATTGGTCCATAGCCAACCAAGGCGACAAATTATAAATTATCATTACAATGGGCCATGTGCTGTGACTTCCAGCCATATAGTTGAATAGGCAGAAGCCATCACTAGCCAGTCCGAGCCGGACATTGCGAGGATCGCTACTGAATATTGCGTGCCTCCTATCGAAATCCTTCCATGCTGGTGAATCTCTTGGATGGCTCATTTTTCCATCTTCACTTGGAGGAGCACGGTGATGCCAAATCATTGCCTCGGCTGTTTTCTTGCACCTGGATAGCCTCTGTAGCCTCTGTGTTATGGGAAAGTATCGTGCTATCTTGACAGGTATATCAGGCTTCTTATCAGAATCTTTCGGTTTATACCTGGCATCTCCGCATGTTGGACACTCTTTCAAATCTGAATTCTCTTTCCGGTACAAATCGCAATTTTTAGGACATGCTTGAATCTTTTCGCACTTCAGACCCAAATCAGACATCATCTTCTGGGCTCCGTACCAGCTTTCGGGCATGTTATTTCTCGGGGGCATAGAATGTTTCAAGAACGAAAGAAGTATTGTGAATGACTTGTTACTCCATCCATTTAGGCACTTAATATGGAATAGTTGGACGAACCATGAGAGGGTGGAATACTTCGCATTCTCATAAAATGGTTTTCTAGCATCATTCATGAAATTTTCATATTTATCCTGCCTCTGTCCTTGACCGGAAGGAATGTCATCTTTGGTACGAATAGATTCACCTAAGGCAGCCTCTACCATATCCTCCATTTCTTCTGATAGAAATAAATTACCGTCTTCTTCATCTGCCGCATTACCGTCTTCTCCTTCTTCTCCTGACGCATTATCGTATTCTCCTTCTTCTTCTGCCGCATTACTGCGTTCTTCTCCTTCCCCGTGATATTTCCAAGTTGTATAAAGTCTAGTAAAACCATATTTTACGATATGAAGCTCTGTCAATTCTATCTTCTGCCAGTACTTATTCCCACATCTATCGCACGGGCAGAGAATCTTCTCTATCACGATCTTATTATGTGCGCGTGCAAATTCAAGAAAAGCAGCAACTCCTGCAACAAACTTAGGTTGCATACGTTGTTGCCAATCCACATACATCCAGTCCTTAACTCTGACGTACTCATGGGCCCTGTTAGTCTGTATAACATATAAATTGTAGGTTATGGTGACTATATTGAGAAATCTAAGAACGGGATAGTTACTGACAAAGGAGAAAATCCGTGTATATGCTTTGTGTGTGCGTTTGTCGTTGAAAAGAATAAATTATCGAACGTATGTTAACTGATAGACGAGGACTAAGTAGCGCTTTTAGTTTCATATATGAGTATCGATGAGAATATGAAAGTTTCATATTATCATCGAGTATCATATATTGGTTTTAACTTGAACATCTTGAATCACTCTATAATGATGCGTTTGTTGTGTATTCTTATTTTATGTGTGTGTTTCAGCTGTCGGGGGTAAGGCTTCTATCCCATTAAGAATGTATAGAGCGAACACCCATTCACTTATACTTTCAACCATTTCGAGTAAATTTCGGCAGCAACTCCCCGCTGTTCTCCGAGTACACTGTAAAAGAATAGATAATCATTTCAAAGCTGTGAAACAACGTTGAAATAAACATCTAATCTATCTTTGTACACGGAGAACCAGCGGAAAGGTACCGACGAAATATCTCGAAACGGATGAAAATACAAGTGAATGAAGGTGTTTGCTTTATACATTCCTAACTTATCCACACAGGACAAATCTATCGGTTATCATACGATTGAATCTTCTCGTCACATAGATTATACGACGGTTGTTAGTATCGAGCTATACCGTCCGATATTTAACAACCTGCGTATAGTTCTATGTCACGACGAACATCGAACGTATGTTAACCGATAGACGAGGACTAAGTGGCGCTTTGAGTTTCATATATGAGTATCGATGAGAATATGAAAATTTCATATTATCATCGAGTATCATATATTGCTTTTAACTTGAACATCTTGAATCACTCTCTAATGGTGCGTTTATTGTGTATTCTTGTTGTATGTGTGTGTTTCGGCTGTCGGGGGTAAGTCTTCTATCCCATTAAGAATGTATAGAGCAAACACCCATTCGCTTGTGCTTTCAACCGTTTCGAGTAAATTTCGGCAGCACCTCTCCCCTGTTCTCCGAGTACATTGTAATAGAATAGATAATCATTTCAAAGCTGTAAAACAACGTTGAAATGAACATCTAATCTATCTTTGTACATAGAGAACCAGCGGAAAGGTACTGACGAAATATCTCGAAACGGATGAAAACACAAGTGAATGAAGGTGTTTGCTTTATACATTCCTAACTTGTCCACAAGGGACAAATCTATCGGTTATCATACAATTGAATCTTCTCGTCACATAGACTATACGACGGTTGTTAGTATCAAGCTATACTGTCTGATATTTAACAACCTTCATATAGTTCTATGTCACGACGAACATCGAACGTATGTTAACCGATAGACGGGGACTAAGTGGTGCTTTTAGTTTCATATATGAGTATCGATGAGAATATGAAAGTTTCATATTATCATCGAGTATCATATATTGGTTTTAACTTGAACATCTTGAATCACTCTCTAATAATGCGTTTGTTGTGTATTCTTGTTGTATGTATGTATTTCGGCTGTTGGGGGTAAGGCTTCTATCCCATTAAGAATGTATAGAATGAACACCCATTCGTTTGTGCTTTCAACCGTTTCGAATAAATTTCAGCAACACCTCCCCGCTGTTCTCCGAGTACACTGTAATAGAATAGATAATCATTTCAAAGCTGTGAAACAACGTTGAAATGAACATCTAACCTATCTTTGTACACGAAGAACCAGCGGAAAGGTACCGACGAAATATCTCGAAACGGATGAAAACACAAGTGAATGAAGGTGTTTGCTTTATACATTCCTAACTTGTCCACACGGGACAAATCTATTGGTTATCATACGATTGAATCTTCTCGTCACATAGACTACACGACGGTTGTTAGTATCGAGCTATACCATCCGATATTTAATAACCTTCGTATAGTTCTATATCACGACGAATATCGAACGTATGTTAACCGATAGACGGGGACTAAGTGACGCTTTGAGTTTCATATATGAGTATCGATGAGAATATGAAAGTTTCATATTATCATCGAGTATCATATATTGGTTTTAACTTGAACATTTAACATGAATAAGTTTTACGTTTACGTTTCGTTATTAAGGATTCGAAATTTCAAGTTTAGGATAAATTTTTCTTGCGTTTACGGTAAAATTGTACGTTTACATTATTATCGAGTATTCTACTGCAATAAACTATTGTATCCTACTAAATAAACTAGTGCACCATAAACCAAAATAACCCAAATTAACCTAATTAATCACAATTAACCATAATCGTTACCCTAACACAAATTATCCTTAATTAACCCAAAGTTAACCCAATTTACCCAAATTAACTTAATTAACCCTAATCAACCCAAACTTAACCAAATTAACCCTAATCAACACCATAACCCTTTCAAATTATCACTAATTAACCCAAATTAACCCTACCCTCTAATTAACCCAAATTAACCCTAACCCTAACCCTATTTACTGTCACGCCCCGCTTTCCAAAATACGGAATACGAGGAGTTGACGAGGCCAGCCATGCTCCTACGGTCGAAGAAATATCCCTCCGTAGTCACACTTCGGCTTCTAGCACTACATGATAATCAGTAAACAATGCACAGGTAATTAGAAATACAGTATGTAAATCAAAAGAACTAACCAGATGGAGATCAAGAGAGTATAGCCCTGGGTCGCTGATCAGGATGTCCACAATGTCCTCGAGATATGTCAGGTCCTGGTCCAGGCTAAATCCACCTCTCACTCTGAGCATACATACTCAGGTCGTCAGAGCGACACGATAGCAATACATACATACATACATACATACATACATATATATATATAATAATGATGAGTATGAAACAGTAATCACGGAATAATAGCGTGAACATGAAGTAGCTAATGCAGGTAACTAATAGAGCAGGTAAACAGTAGAGCAATAAACAGTATGTCAGGTATGTTGAATTTGTAAGCAATGCATGTCAATGTCGCTAACCCTATCAGTCTCTAAGTCTCACTGTACAGGTCGCTAAGCCTATCGTCAGTCCAAGTGTGAAAGTCAACAACTCGTGAGTATCCCCACCTAAGGGTAGGACCCAAGGACAAGGGAACACGGGCCCGAGTCGCTCGCTAATAATCAGTAATATCCCCATATGTCTCCAGAATCGCTGTATGTGCCGGCATGGGACTCTCGAGATTCTGTTGGACTCATACTCAAACTACCCCACACCCCGTGGTCTACATCAAACGCCAACCATAACCTCAAACACCAGTCGGTCCATGACAAGTCTACGTGAGAACTGAAGACAGGGTCTCCATCGAGCATGTCTCGACTGATACCCAAGATAAATGGACAGTGTTTGGTGCCTTACCTGTGACACCCATGTTCCCCTCCGAACGGTGGCCAAGACATAGGACGTCTTGCCTGAGATTCGGGGCAGATGCTAATTGGTGTTATCCGTCTACCTTTCCGAAGATGCCAAGTTGATTTATGGCACCATGTATCGAAGGTTTAAACGGATGCGTCCGATGTAGCAGACTTCGTCAGATTCCCCCTCGCTTGAGGGGTTTTTTGATTGTGGGGACGCTCTTCCCTGCAGGCGCAAGCCTCTGCAGTTAATTACGCTACCGCTTCGCGGTAACAACTTTCTCCTTCTCCAGAATTTCACTTCGTGTCGTGGGTGTTTGTTTTGTTTGTAGTTTCCCGTGGATTGTATACGGAGACCAATTTATGTCGTCGCCCGTAGGACGTGGATTAGTCCAAATCCGTGTTTTCTTAGATTTGGGTTTAGGGTTTTGGTTTGAGGATACGTTAGCCGTATTTGAGGCTAAGATCAACTCAAACGTTTGTTAATGATACGTTAGTCCAGTTTGAGACTAAGATCAACTTAACGGGATCGTTTAGATCCGACAAAAGAGCAATTGGCTCTATTGTTCCAGTTTAGGGACATAGGGGTCCAATACCAGTTTCAGGACATGGTGGTCCATTGCCAGTTTAGGGACGTGGTGGTCCAATATTCCCGTTTTGGGGACAAATGTTAGTTTAAGGACACATTAGTCCATGAGTTTAAGGACCCCACAGTCCGTATTAATGTGTAGTTTTCGGGACCCGTCACCTCTCTGAAGATGTTGAAGGATTACAACGAAAAATATCAGAGGAGTTCAGAGATGTACCCTTGAACCAATGAGTTAGTTGAAAGAGCAGATGTGCTCAGTTCAAGATGATTTGAGGACTTATGGCCAGTTTGGGTTAAGTCCAATTATGTTTGAAATATTGGCCCTTTGTTGGTTCATTGAAGGAGAGGCTTTGCCTCTAGAAACTTAGCCAATTGGGCTAAAGCTAGTGTTAAACACTAAAGACCAACAGTGTTGAACACTGGAATTAAGATTAGCAAGTTAGTGTTTAACACTAAAAGATAATCAGTGTTAAACACTAGCAACGGGGCTTTCAAATTAGTGTTAAACACTAAAGCAAATCAGTGTTAAACACTGGTAGTATAGATTTCAAATTAGTGTTAAACACTAAAGCAAATTAGTGTCAAACACCGGGAACAGAGTTTTCATATTAGTGTTAATCACTAAGAAAATCAGTGTTAAACACTGCAAATAGAATTTTCCAAATTAGTGTTAAACACCAAGAAAATCAGTGTTAAACACTGCAGATAGAGTTTTCCAATTAGTGTTAAACACTAAGGAGGGAGGGGTCACGTGCGGACACGTGAGAGCGCCCTGATTTCCCTTATTTTATTCTGCAGGTAAGTGTTTAACACTTTTAATTTCCTGGCGATCACGTGTGGGCACGTGATAGGCATCCATCCATTCGATATTAAAGGGATTCGTTAGGGGTCATGTGGGGACACGTGAGGGAGCCCTAAAGTGGAACCAGATCCCTTTTCTTCATTCTGCAATTAAGTGTTAAACACTTTTCATTTCCTGGCCATCACGTGTGGGCACGTGATAGGCATCCATCCATTGGATATTAAAGGGATTTGTTAGAGGTCACGTGGGGACACGTGAGGGCGCCCTAAATGTGGAGCCAGATCTCTTTTTGTTTTATTCTCAAATCTACGAATAAGTGTTAAACACTTTTATTTTTATTTTAGAGCATCACGTGTTGGCACGTGATGGGGATCTGTGCGCCAATTGTTAAAGCATTTGCTGAGGGGTCACGTGATAACACGTGAGAGCGCCCAAAGCTTTCATTCCCTTTCCTTTTTCTTTCTGCGTTTTGGGAGTCACGTGGGAGCACGTGAGGCATTGCCTCAAAGCTATTTCCCTTTTATTTTTGGGGATCTTTTTAGGGGTCACGTGGGAGCACGTGAGGCATTGCCTCAAAGCTTCTTTTCTTCAGGGATCTTTTCAAGGGTCACGTGGGAGCACGTGACCCTAGTTCTTTTCATGAACAGAGACATTTTAAGTCTCTTCATTTTATTTTGAGATTTTAATTCTCTGTAAGATTAAGAATTAAATTCTTATTTAGGGTAAAACCCTAATTTCTTTTTTAAAGGAATTAAATTCCTAGATATGTAAAAGAATTAAATTCTTGATTAGGGTTAAACCCTAGTTTTGTTTTAGGAGAATTAAATTCTCAAAACTCAATTCCCCTTCTAAGTTTAGGATCTGCATGGCAGGATCTCAACCCGATGAGAATTAAATTCTCAACTTATGGGGAGATGTGCTTCTGCAGATCTTCAACCAGAAAAAGAACTAAGTTTTTTTTTGTATAAGAGTTAAACTCTTGGATTTTGAGAATTAAATCCTCTGTTTGAACTTTTGATTCCCTTTCTTTTCTCACCTAGGGTTTTCTTTTGCAGAGAATTAAATTCTCCTCTCTTTTCTTTTTTTCTCTTGAGAATTAAATTCTCCTCCCTCTGTTTCTTCTCTCAAAAAAGTAGATCCCCTCTCTTCTTTTCTTGGCTCCTATTTATAGGAGAAGGAAGAGAATCAATTTGTTTAGAAAATCTCTCATTGAAAGATTTGATTTGATTTTATAATTAATATGATCCTTTAGATCATTCAGTGAATTTTATTCACCGTTGGATTTTAAATCCAAAAGATATTCTGTTTGTTATTTCGGTGAGATTTGGGGAAATCTTTCCAAGTCCAAGATTTTTCCATAAATTGGTGATATTTAATCACCTTTGGATTTTTAATCCAACGGTTCCCATAATCCTTTTCCATTTGGAAAGATTTAGAGAAATTTAGAATTTTAATTCTATTTCGAAAGATTTTAGAGAAATTTAGAATTTTAATTCTGTTAAACTGTAAGGCTTTCAAAGCCTGTCACGTGCTGGCACGTGACCCTTAGTCACGTGTGAGCACGTGACCCCCAAATTGGTTCCTTTAACAGCCGCTTGTTTATATTGTTGTTTTAACCATCACGTGTCAACACGTGACCATTGGTCACGTGTGAGCATGTGATACCTCATTGAGGTAACTTCTGATTTTTAATCAGGGAACAGATTTTAAAATTTAATTCTATTCATTATTTTAGAGGTCTTAAGAGCCCCTCACGTGTCTGCGCGTGGCCTATGGTCACGTGTGAGCACGTGATGCCCTATTGGGGTCTTTTCTAAGTTTTTATTATATCTTTTAACTTCTCCAGCGGGTTCTTAAAAGCCCATCACGTGTTGACACGTAATGCCTCATAACTTTTGATCCCGGATGAATTATGAAGCCCATAATATATTAAATCGAAGGGTTTTTCGAGAAGCTTTCGATACAATCAAAATTTATCCGTTTCTCATTCGGGAACTTGTAAAAAAACAGCCCGGAAAATACTGGTTCGTATTTCCTTAAGCGTATCGCTGCCATTTGATACCTTGGACTCTTTTGCGCAGAAATTTTTGGCGGGAACAAATGCCCCCCACTACTTTACCCATGTAAGTATGTACGTGAGTGAAGTAGTGCAGAGTTTTGCAGAGTTATGCATGGCGTATGACCTGTTTCGGGTTGGTGTATCACTTTCAGAATCTTGATCTGAGAAGATAACGAGCGGACACAAGCGTCGTCATTTATCATTGACTCAAATCTCAACTCTTAAGGGATATAGTTCTAAACCCTCATCCCCATGAGCCAAACCCTTCCATTTTTATGTCTTACTCTGGCATGAAGTAGTTTATATGCTCATAAGTAACTTCTCCATTTCAGTGGCATATAGCTTTGGCAAGTGTGGCTCATAAATGGTCCATCTTGACCTCTTTGCAGGGCAGTGATGGCTTAGGAGACTGGGTTAGGATCTGCCACCTAAGACTTTTCAACTTTATGAGCCGTGAGGGTCTCATAAAGACTTTTCTCCCTAAGAGTCGAGAGGATCCCGTAGGTGTATTTTCTCCCTAGGAGTCGTTAGGACTTCTAAGTGTGTATTTTCTCTTGAGAGTCGTAAGGATCTCACAAGAGAATTTTTCCCGCTTACAAGTCGAGAGGACTCGTAAGTGGTTGTTTCCCTTCTTGTCGAGATTCGACTTTGGAGAGTGAGGTCCGTGAATAGTATGCAAGAGTTCGTTTTGGGCCAACTTGCAGGGTCCCAGTGCTTAGGAAACAGGTTTTTTAATCCCTACTGCCTAAGACTTTATCTCACGAGTCGAAACGAATCGAGAAGTTCTCGCAAAGACATCAATTTCCTCACGAGTCAAAATGGATCGAGCAGATCTCGCAAGAATATCCTAACGTCACAGTTAACCTCCGCTCTTTATGACAGAAGTCCGTTAGGGTCTGTGGTACTTAGGGTTTTGGCAGTCGTACCGTCGCATAAGCTGATATATTCCTCGATAGGCAATCGTGCTGTTCGAGTAGGCCTGCGACTGCGGTGTCTCTGATCCCTTTGGGGGCTGGACAAGACGTCTTCAAGCAATCTTCCTAGGCAGTTTGACCGTCGGAAGAGCAAGCGTTAGGAATTTGCCATGCCGCTTTTTGGCTGAGGTTAGGCTCATTTTGGAGAGCCTCGATGAGTCATAACCACTCCGCGCTGGTGTGGGATGATCTCCGATAGTCTTTCAGGCTTTATATGACTTGCCGTTAAGACCCTGAAGCTAGGAATTTGGCCTTTGCTTCGCTTACTGGCATTGCGTCCTCTGTATCGAGACGAATGTCGTGGTTGTCCCTAGGTTGCTGGTGAACCGTCGAGGTTTGAAACTAGGGATTTTGCCGTGGCTCCTTTTGGTGATGTTGCGTCTGCTGTATCGAGACGAACGTCGAGGCGGTGATCACTCCACACTGGTGCGAGATAATCTCCGATTGTCTTTCAGGCTTTATATGACTTGCCGTTAAGACGCATGAAGTTAGGAATTCGGCCTTCGCTTCGTTTGCTGGCATCGCGTCCTCTGTATCGAGACGAATGTCATGGTTGTCTCTAGGTTGCTGGTGAACCGTCGAGATTTGGAACTAGGGATTTTGCCGTGGCTCCTTTTGGTAATGTTGCGTCTGCTGTATCGAGACGAACGTCGAGGTGGTGGCCACTCTGCACTGGTACGAGATAATCTCCGATTGTCTTTCAGGCTTTATATGACTTGCCGTTAAGACGCATGAAGCTAGGAATTTGGCCTTCGCTTCGTTTGCTGGCATCGTGTCCTCTGTATCGAGACGAATGTCATGGTTGTCTCTAGGTTGCTGGTGAACCGTCGAGGTTTGGAACTAGGGATTTTGCCGTGGCTCCTTTTGGTGATGTTGCGTCTGCTGTATCGAGACGAACGTCGAGGTGGTGGCCACTCCGCACTGGTACGAGATAATCTCCGATTGTCTTTCAGGCTTTATATGACTTGCCGTTAAGATCCTGAAGCTAGGAATTTGGCCTTCGCTTCGTTTGCTGGCATTGCGTCTGCTGTATCGAGACGAATGTTGTGGTGGTGACCACTCCATGTGGGATGGTCTCTGATTGTCTTTCTGGTTTTATATGAGTTACCGTCAACCGTTGAAGTTAGGAATTTGGCCTTCGCTTCGTTTGCTTTGGTGTGTCCTAATCCTGCTGGAGGAAGAACGCCGGGGTGACATTTTATCTGTTGTATCGAGATGATCGTCGAGGTGGTGACCACTCCACGCTGGTGTGAGATGATCTCCGATTGTCTTTCAGGTTTTATATGACTTGCCGTCAAGACGTATGAAGCTAGGAATTTGGCCTTCGCTTCGTTTGCTTAGGCACGTCCGAATCCTGCTGGGGGAAGAACGCTGGGGCGACATTTCATCTGCTGTATCGAGATGAACGTCAAGGTGGAGCTGGGATTTTGCCACCGCTCTGCTTTGTTTTGACCGTGAGGTCTTTTGTCGGCGTTGTATTCGTATCCTGCTGGACTGTGGAGGAACGCCATCGTTGACATTGCGTCTGCTGTATCGAGACGAATGCTGAGGTGGAGCTGGGATTTTACCGTCACTCTGCTTTGTTTCGACCATGGGGTCTTTCGTTGACGTTGCATATGCATCCTGCTGGACTGCGGAGGAACGTCGTCGTTGACATCTCGTTTGCAGTAACGAGACGAATGCTGAGATGGAGCTGGGATTTTGCCATCGCTCCGCTTGATGGTGTAACATCTGTGTCCTGTTGGAATGAGGAGGCACACCGTTGTTGGTCTCCAGGCTGTAGATGTGGCCATTGAGATTTGGAACTAGGGACTTTGCCATGGCTCCGTTTCGTTGCGACTCTGAGGTCGGTTGTTGACGTCACGTCTGCATCTGGTTGGAGTAAGGAGAAACGCCGTTGGTGATCTCTAAGTTGTCGATATTGACGTCGAGACCCTGAAGCTAGGGATCTTCCTTTGCTTCATTTGCTGACATTGTGTCTGCAATATTGCGACAAGTATCGAGATTGTCTCTAGGTTGTCTATGAACCGTCGAGATTTGGCTTCGCTTTCTGATGGAGCCTGAGGAGGTAAGGCGTGTTTCGCTCTTTGTTTGTGCCCCTGGATTGTATACAGGGATCGATGTGATCTCATCTGTAGGGCGAAAAGTTTCATTCTTTCATCATTTTTTTTATTCCTTCCGCGATGCTCTATCATTTCAGCTTTTTATATCGCGAAAATCGCGATTGCCCAATCATTTCGGCTATTTTTCGCAGTGCCCAATCATTTCGGCTATTTTTCATGCATACATTTTTACTTGCTGATTTTGTTTGCAAGTTGCCCCATCATTTCGGCTATTTCGTATGCATTTTTTTTGGCTCGCTGATTTATTTTTTTTATTTTTTATTTTTACGAGTAGGGGATTTGGGATCTGATACCAATCATGGCATCATCATCGCTGCAACTGGAATATTACCAGGAGCGAATCATCATTTGCCATGAAAGGGCTTGGAATTTGATACCGGTTTAGGCATCAGCTTCACTACAACTGGGATATTGCCAGGAGAAAATCATCATTTGCCATTGTCGATATTGAACAAAGGTGGCTTAGTAAACAGGGTTAGGATCCCGTCGACTAAGGCTTTTGACTTCATGAGCCGTAAGGGTCTCATAAAGGTGTTTCTCCCTACGAGTCGTGAGGATCTCGCAGGTGCGTTTTCTCCTTAGGAATCGTGAGGACTCCTAAGTGTATGCTCTCTTATAAGCCGTAAGGATCTTATAAGAGTGTTATCTCTTTATGAGTCGAGAGGACTCACAAGGGTTGTTCACCGTGCGAACATATCCCTAGCCACGGGTGGGACTTGGTTAGGGAAATGTTTATTCACGCCCGTGGATTGTATACAAGGGTCAGTATTGAGCCGCTTGTAGGGCCATATCGGAGATTGTGAGGGTTTCTTAAGAACAGGTTCAGGTCTCTCTAACTTAAGACTTTCAAATCTTATGAGCCGTGAGGGTTCCATAAGAGAGTTCTCCTTACGAGTCGTGAGGATCTCGCAGGTGTAATTTCTCCTTAGGAATCGTGAAGATCCCTAAGTGTGTTGCTCCCTTGTGAGTCGTAAGGATCTCACGCAGGTGGTTTCTCCTTACAAGGTCGTGGTTCCTGTAAGTGTCTTTTAACGAGGTTGCGCCCTTTCGGGTTTTCACAAACACTCGCCGGTAGCCCTGCTGTTTTTACTCACGGAGCCCTTTCGGGTTTTCATCCGTGCCCATTTTGCTTGTGGACATACCGTTTTTTTATTCTTTTTTTAATTCTTTTTTTATTCTTTTTTCTTTTTTTTTATTCTTTTTTTTTAAACGAGGTCGCGCCCTTTAGGGTTTTCACGAACACTCGCTGGTAGCCCTGCTGTTTTTACTCACGGAGCCCTTTCGGCTTTTCATCCGTGCCCATTTTGCTTGTGAACGTACCATTTTTTTTGGCACGTCAGCCTGAAGATGCTGCGGGTTGGGAGTAGTTTAACGACGTTTCGGTCATTTGCAAGTTTTAGGACATTGCGGTCCGCCGTTAGTTTAAGGACGTTTCGGTCCGCCGTCGCCATATTTGAGACGCATCTCTAGTTTACTGACTTTTCGGTCTATGGGGCTTTCCCTATGAATGAGCATGATGCCCCCGGCATATCCACCTTTTTCGGAGCATGTTGTTGTGGCGGGTTTACTTTCCACTTTTCGGGCAGCGCGAACTTGCCCTGTTGGTATTGGTCTTCAACCCAGTTTTTGAAGACGTAACAATTTTCGAGTGGGTGACCCATTACTCTATGGTAGGGACAATAGTTAGGATTGTTAATGTCACCTGGTTGCAATGGACGTTTTGGATCTGGCAGAGTGATGAGCCCGCTGCGCACTGCTAGCTCGAACAATCTCTTTGTTTTATCTTTGGGAAACGAGTAAGGATGTTTCAACTTCTCATTGAGGTATTGCGGCTTGTTGTTTTGACGACAAAACGGTCTCGGGTTACTCAGCTGTTGTTGAGTGTTGGCAACAAAAGCCGTTTTTTCCTTTTCCTTTCTTATTTCGTTTGCTCCGTCGTTTGCGGGTCCGAGATTCTTTCCGGGTAGCGTGAGATTGTACGGCTGAACGTTCTCGCAACTCTCCAATTCTTTTGTTTTAGAAATAAATTCCTTGAAGAGAGGGTTGAGGGCGGCTTCTTCGTCAGAATCGCTTCCAAAGGTGAGAACTCGTGATCCCCCGGGCTCGTCCCTATGACAATTGCCGGCAACTCTTTTATGCTCATCTGTCGTATTTTTTCGCTGTCTACGAGCTTCCCGCTTTATTCTATTAACGTGTTGTCTATGAGCGCATATCCTTGCCACCAACACTTAAAGGAGTTGCAGTCTTCAGTAGGATGTGCGATCCTCTGATGATATAAGCAGAAGTTAAGGTGTACGTCCGTTTCATCAAAATGTATACCACCAGGAGAATTTTCTCTGAAAGAGGGCGGCCTCATCCCCATTGATATGGCTTTAGTAAATCGCTTCCTTATCTTGATCCTGCTTTCATTTGCGGCGGATGTACTTTGATCTGGTGGGAGTGTTTCGACCCTTTTGTCCAGTCGTCGGCGTTTGGCCTTTTCAAATATGGCCATCTCACGCTCCCGATCGGCTTTACTTTTCAGACGAATCTCATTCAGAAAGGCATCGATCATCTCGTCTGACGGCCACAGAAGTTCTGGTTCAGGATCCGCCCCCGGTTTCTCGGTGCAAGGAGCCTCTTTATCATCTATCAAGGAGTGAGAGATCACATAACAACTTACTACGTAGTCCTCAGATTCATCTGATGAGTCTTCTCCATCGTTTTCGTCTTCGAGGACGTGGCTGAGAAACTCTTGGAGCGTGATTGGAATCCGCGCCTTCTGGTTATACTCTTCCAGTGCGTCAATCTGTTTCTGCAAATCCGTGTGCTTGTCGCCAGGCTTCACGGGCTTCTTGGATTTCTCCTTCTTTTTCGAAGATTTCGATGGCTGGGTGTGAATGCTTTGACTATCACCACCAATATTTGGAATTGGGCGCGGCTTCAGCATCCCCTTGATGATCTCAGGTTCCAACGGGTTCTTCCATCTAATCGCCGGGCACGTCTGAAGATCATTTAGCATCCTTTTGGTCTTGGCCGAAAGAGCTACCTCCCATGGAGCTTCCTCAACAAAAGAGCATGTTGCCCCCAGTGTATTTGTCTTCTTAGGAGTGTGCGGTTGCGGTGGGTTTATTTTCCACTTCTCGGACAGCGCAAACTTGCCTTGTAGGTACTGATCTTCGATCCATCCTTTAAAGACAAAGCAATCCTCGATCGGGTGACTTACCGTTTTGTGGTAAGGGCAATAATTGGGATCGTTGACATCGCCTGGCTGCAACGGACGCTTTGGACTCGGCAGATTGATGAGTCTGTTGCGCACTGCCAGCTCGAACAGTCTTCTCGTTTTATCCTGAGGAAACGAGTAAGGACGCCCCAGTCTCTCCTCGAGGGATGGGCGTGGACGCATATTGTTTTGACGGACAACCGGCTTTATGTTGCTCGACTGTTGTTGAGTATTAGCGATGAAAGTTGCTTTCCCTTTCCCCTTTTCATTCTGAGGGTCCGTCTTTGAAGGAGATGATCTATGATCCATCTGATCCATTTGGGCCAACTTGTCAATCAAGGCCTGGAAAGTAGTTGGCTTGAAGAACATCATGAATTGCGAGATGGTCGCTTGCGGATCAAGAGTGCCCACGAACATGCCTACCGCAGGTGCTTCTTCGATGCGTTGTTCGCACTTTGACCATAGATTACGCCACCGTATCGCATACTGGACCCAAGTTTCTCCTGGCTTTACCCTAGCGTTAATTAACGCAGTAATCGGGGTCCGCTCGCTAGCGCTTGCAAATCTCTGTGTAAACAGCAGCTCCATCTCTGCAAATGTTTTGACAGAGTCGTTGGGAAGCTCCGAGTACCATTCAAAGGCCGTTTCTGCTAAGCTGCCGACGAATTGGCGAAGCAACAGTTTGTCGTCGCCTCCAGTATTGCCACATAAGGCTCTGAATTGAGCGACATGCTGATATGGATTCCCTATCCCCTTGTACACATGGAATTTAGGGATCGTATATCCCGGCGCGTAACTAATTTGGTCATACCAGCCCGGGTAGGGTCGTCCGGTTCTAGCAATTTGCCCAGCCGCTTCATTTTCCTGGTGAGCTCGTATTTGTTGAGCTATATGGTCATCCAGTGCGGCCTTGGAAATGGTTTCTTCCTTGGCTGCTGAAAGAGCCGGAGGAGGATTCGATGTCTCCCTTTTGTCATCTTCAATCACAATCGGAGGATCTTCAGCAGGGGGATCTTGCTGGATCATCATCCTTACCATATCTTGGAAGAGAAGAGCCATTTGTTTTATGTTAGCCGCTTGCTCTGCGGCTTCTTTGTCCTTCTTTTCGAGGACTCTGCGTAGGTAGTCAGCGTCAGTTTCTTGTTCATGACGCTGCTCTGATGATGCCTCAGAGCTTTCTTTTGGCCCGGTAAGTGCGGCCATTGCAGTCATCATCTCCTGAAGCTTCTGTTGTTGCTCCTAGGCTTTCTTTACGGATCGGGTGAACGGTCGGTGGCCCGTAGAAGCGCGGCTTTCTTCTATTCTGGAAGCCATATAAACGGTATATATTACCATGCCCCCAGACTTGGGGCACTTAAGTTCAGCGTCCTTGAGGTTCGCCGCGGTTACAGGGGCTTTCTCTGGCCTCCTTCTCTTTTGACCAGTTGAAGTCGAGGGGGCCGTTGCAGTGGGCACCCAAGTGGTTGTCGTCCGTTGTGTTTTGACAAGACGGTGCTCTTCCTTCTGAGCCTTCAGCTTCTTCTGTCGGCGGAGACAGTCCTGATCAATCACCGAGTCTTGGACTTGATGCCAGACCTTGTAGATTTTAGAGGACAGCCATTGAGGGGGCTGTTCCGGCTTCACCCTTGTAGCGCTCTCCATGGGCGGAGGAGATCTTTTTAGCATGGCCGTCGAAGAGTTCTTACGTACCCTCCTAAGTGGTTCAAAATTGTTCCCAGTTGGAACAGCAGCATCAATTTCCACCGTTGGAGCCGGCGGAGTCAATCCAGAAGGAGAGTTGCCCCTAGCCTTCCTTACTCGGCGCCAGTGGCGACGTCGAGCGTGTCGAGCGGACAGTGTTGGTTCAGCGACGGGGATGGCTTTGTCTTGCCCCTATCCAAGTGAGGGGCTGCTAGCGTCAGCCTGTTGAATACTGATGTCCTTTGAGAAGCAGTATCCAATCGGTTGAAAACAGTCTTCTGAGCAGGGACAGGAACCGTAGCGGGAGCCGGAACAGTCAATCTTGTAAAGACCGACCCTTTGGTAGGAGAAGCCGCCTTGACGACTCCAGGAGCAGGGTTGGTTACCCTCTTCGGAATAACCTTCTCTGAAGGTGCAAGCTTCATCATGGATCCACCTGAACTTTGGCCCAATCTGGAGAAGACCGAGGCGCCGGTGTTGGACAACCCGTTGAGAGGGGCCGTAGTAGGTGTAAGCCGATCGAAGACCGACTTCTTGGAAACTTCTGGCGTTGGCAAAGGAATGGTGAAGCTCGTTGGCGGGAGCATGGCCCCAAAAAATAACCCTGTGGTGGCTTGAGTGACCTGTTCCACGGGCATCGCGAACAGGGAAGCAGCTTGGGGCCCGTAGGCTATGCCCCCAGTTGAGGCAGGACGTGGGTTGCAGTTGCATGTGGAACACTTTGAGCAGGTGAACGCCATTGATCCTTTGCTTTCTGCACCAAGCAAAACGCCAAATCTTAGTACCTCGAAACCCACGGGCAACCATTAGCAAACTGCAATTCGTTCGCGAACACGACACACGAAGTGTGGAGTGGAAAGAGGAAAAGGTCCCACCGGGCGTGCCAGAATCTGTTCCCCTCCGAACGGCGGCGCGACGTGGACGTCTTGCCTGAGATTCGGGGCAGATGCTAATTGGTGCTATCCGTCTACCTCTCCAAAGATGCCAAGTTGATTTATGGCACCATGTATCGAAGGTTTAAACGGATGCGTCCGATGTAGTAGACTTCATCAGATTCCCCCTCGCTTAAGGGGTTTTTTGATTGTGGGGACTCTCTTCCCTGCAGGCGCAAGCCCCTGCAGTTAATTACGCTACCGCTTCGCGGTAACAAATTTCTCCTTCTCCAGAATTTCACTTCGTGTCGTGGGTGTTTGTTTTGTTTGTAGTTGCCCGTGGATTGTATACGGAGACCAATTTATGTCGTCGCCCGTAGGACGTAGATTAGTCCAAATTCGTGTTTTCTTAGATTTGGGTTTGGGGTTTTGGTTTGAGGATACATTAGCCCTATTTGAGGCTAAGATCAACTCAAACGTTTGTTAAGGATACGTTAGTCCAGTTTGAGACTAAGATCAACTTAACGGGATCGTTTAGATCTGACAAAAGAGCAATTGGCTCTATTGTTCCAGTTTAGGGACATAGGGGTCCAATACCAGTTTAAGGATATGGTGGTCCATTGCCAGTTTAGGGATGTGGTGGTCCAATATTCCCTTTTTGGGGACAAATGTTAGTTTAAGGACGCATTAGTCCATGAGTTTAAGGACCCCACAGTCCGTATTAATATATGGTTTTCGGGACCCGTCACCTCCCTGAAGACGTTGAAGGATTACAACGACAAATATCAGAGGAGTTCAGAGATGTACTCTTGAACCAATGAGTTGGTTGAAAAAGCAGATGTGCTCAGTTCAAGATGATTTGAGGACTTATGGCCAGTTTGGGTTAAGTCCAATTATGTTTGAAATATTGGCCCTTTGTTGGCTCATTGAAGGAAAGGCTTTGCCTCTAGAAACTTAGCCAATTAGGCTAAAGCTAGTGTTAAACACTAAAGACCAACAGTGTTGAACACTGGAATTAAGATTAGCAAGTTAGTGTTTAACACTAAAAGATAATCAGTGTTAAACACTAGCAACGGGGCTTTCAAATTAGTGTTAAACACTAAAGCAAATCAGTGTTAAACACTGGTAGTATAGATTTCAAATTAGTGTTAAACACTAAAGCAAATTAGTGTCAAACACCGGGAACAGAGTTTTCATATTAGTGTTAATCACTAAGAAAATCAGTGTTAACCACTGCAAATAGAGTTTTCCAAATTAGTGTTAAACACTAAGAAAATCAGTGTTAAACACTGCAGATAGAGTTTTCCAATTAGTGTTAAAAACTAAGGAGGGAGGGGTCACGTGCGGACACGTGAGAGCGTCCTGATTTCCCTTATTTTATTCTGCAGGTAAGTGTTTAACACTTTTAATTTCCCGGCGATCACGTGTGGGCACGTGATAGGCATCCATCCATTCGATATTAAAGGGATTCGTTAGGGGTCACGTGGGGACACGTCAGGGCGCCCTAAAGTGGGACCAGATCCCTTTTCTTCGTTCTGCAATTAAGTGTTAAACACTTTTCATTTCCTGGCCATCACGTGTGGGCACGTGATAGGCATCCATCCATTGGATATTAAAGGGATTTGTTAGAGGTCACGTGGGGACACGTGAGGGCGCCCTAAATGTGGAGCCAGATCCCCTTTTGTTTTATCCTCAAATCTGCGAATAAGTGTTAAACACTTTTATTTTTATTTTAGAGCATCACGTGTTGGCACGTGATGGGGATCTGTGCGCCAATTGTTAAAGCATTTGCTGAGGGGTCACGTGATAACACGTGAGTGCACCCAAAGCTTTCATTCCCTTTTCTTTTTCTTTCTGCGTTTTGGGAGTCACGTGGGAGCACGTGAGGCATTGCCTCAAAGCTATTTCCCTTTTATTTTTGGGGATCCTTTTAGGGGTCACGTGGGAGCACGTGAGGCGTTGCCTCAAAGCTTCTTTTCTTCAGGGATCTTTTCAAGGGTCACGTGGGAGCACGAGACCCTAGTTCTTTTCATGAACAGAGACCTTTTAAGTCTCTTCATTTTATTTTGAGATTTTAATTCTCTGTAAGATTAAGAATTAAATTCTTATTTAGGGTAAAACCCTAATTTCTTTTTTAAAGGTATTAAATTCCCAGATATGTAAAAGAATTAAATTCTTGATTAGGGTTAAACCATAGTTTTGTTTTAGGAGAATTAAATTCTCAAAACTCAATTCCCCTTCTAAGTTTAGGATCTGCATGGCAGGATCTCAACCCGATGAGACTTAAATTCTCAACTTATGGGGAGATGTGCTTCTGCAGATCTTCAACCAGAAGAAGAACTAAGTTCTTTTTTGTATAAGTGTTAAACTCTTGGATTTTGAGAATTAAATTCTCTGTTCGAAATTTTGATTCTCTTTCTTTTCTCACCTAGGGTTTTCTTTTGCAGAGAATTAAATTCTCCTCTCTTTTCTTTTTTTCTCTTGAGAATTAAATTCTCCTCCCTCTGTTTCTTCTCTCAAAAAAGTAGATCCCCTCTCTTCTTTTCTTGGCTCCTATTTATAGGAGAAGGAAGAGAATCAATTTGTTTAGCAAATCTCTCATTGAAAGATTTGATTTGATTTTATAATTAATATGATCCTTTAGATCATTCAGTGAATTTTATTCACCGTTGGATTTTAAATCCAAAAGACATTCTGTTTGTTATTTCGGTGAGATTTGGGGAAATCTTTCCAAGTCCAAGATTTTTCCATAAATTGGTGATATTTAATCACCTTTGGATTTTTAATCCAACGGTTCCCATAATCCTTTTCCATTTGGAAAGATTTAGAGAAATTTAGAATTTTAATTCTATTTCGAAAGATTTTAGAGAAATTTAGAATTTTAATTCTGTTAAACTGTAAGGCTTTCAAAGCCTGTCACGTGCTGGCACGTGACCCTTGGTCACGTGTGAGCATGTGACCCCCAAATTGGTTCCTTTAACTGCCGCTTGTTTATATTGTTGTTTTAACCATCACGTGTCAACACGTGACCATTGGTCACGTGTGAGCACGTGATACCAAATTTGAGGTAACTTCTGATTTTTAATCAGGGGACATATTTTAAAATTTAATTCTATTCATTATTTTAGAGGTCTTAAGAGCCCCTCACATGTCTGCACGTGGCCCATGGTCACGTGTGAGCACGTGATGCCCCATTGGGATCTTTTCTAAGTTTTCATTATATCTTTTAACTCCTCCAGCGGGTTCTTAAAAGCCCATCACGTGTTGACACGTAATGCCTCATAACTTTTGATTCCGGCTGAATTATGAAGCCCATAATATATCAAATCGAAAGGTTTTTCGAGACGCTTTTGATACAATCAGAATTTATCCGTTTCTCATTTGGGAGTTTGTCAAAAAATAGCCCGGAGAATACTGGTTCGTATTTCCTTAAGCGTATCGCTGCCATTTGATACCTTAGACTCTTTTGCGCAGAAATTTTTGGCGGGAACAACCCATACAAGTGCTTCCATAATCGTCCCATACCAATTATAGTCACACTTTTACACGTCCCACAGACGTCGACAATGCAATAAATCAATAGGGTCCACTGATTGTGTACAAGTACGTGTCACTTTCACTTATCCATTCATGCTTAAACACTCACGTACTTGCCACAATCAAACACTAATATCTAACACTGGTTAATGCACATGATCACTAGGTTACCAATGCAATGGCATCTATATAATGTGATGAGAATACAATAATTAAGGCATGATTAAGACATTATCAGTCGGTGTCCTACCACTTGCATAATTTATCATAAATCATACATGCAAAATTTAGCGAAACAATGTAAAGCGGGTAAGTAGTATATTTAATTATCTATCCATCAAAATTAGTTTTGCGCCAATCAGATTTCAGGGTTGCTAGTTATGACCATTTCAATTTAAGTGTTCACGGCTGGAAATCCGGTTTCAGAATCGGAAGTCTATTTCGTAACACATTTTAACCTCAGTATTAAACTAGAATTGTAATATATAAAATTAGCATGAAACAAGTATTAAACTTGCCTGACGACGATCGATGGTCATGAAGGCGATGATGACGGCAGCAACAGCAGTGATTGCAATGTTCATAGGTGTTCGATGAAATGATGGGGATGGTTGGCTTGAGCTTGAATGCTTAAAGCATGGCTGTGCCGTAGAGGTAGCGACAGCGGTGATGTTGTGATGGCAGGGTGGAGTTCGGGAAGAAGGCTGCTGACGATGGTCGGCGGCATTGACGACGACAACGACGGCAAAAGGGGCGGCTACGGCTCAGCTTGGATAGGAGAGGTGAGTTGTTGCAACGGCTCGGGTCAGCAACACAGAGTGTTTAGGCTCGGCTCATCGACGGCAAGGTAGAAGGGGTGACAGAGTGGCGACAAGAGCGATAGCCGGTGAGCTGGGAGGTGGCGGCTTTGATGTGCTCGAGTGATTTGCTGGCGAGAGGAGGAAGTGGGGGCAGTGGTTGGGCTCGTGAGGGTGGTGGTGTTCATGGAAGAGCGGTGGCCCAGAGGGCTACTGACGGCGAGAGCTGGTTGGCGGTGATGGGTGGCAGAGGTGGTGCAAGGGGTGCAATGAGGAAAAGAGGTGATGGTTGTAGTGGAGAGGATGGTTTAAAGGAGAGGGGTGTAGAGGGCTCGACTTGGGGTGTAGTAATGGTGAGGAGGCAGCCGGCGGTGGTGGCGCGGCAAGCGCAGCGTAGGCATGAGTTCGAGGGGGAGAGGTGATATGGGGAAGGAGAGAGAGAAAATGAAAGTGAGGAGGGAGCGAGTTAGAGAGACGAGGGGAGGTGAGCGAGATGGAGACGGGGTCGAGGGAGGCTTCTCGCACGTGGAGTCGTGGGGACGTGGGCGCGAGTGGGGCGCGGCGTGAGACGTGGGAGCGTATGGGGAAAATGAGCAGGAAAGGATCGCGAGACTGAAGAAGAAGGGAGAGGAAAGAGGTGAAACGGGTAGGGTTGGGGAGTGGGCCGGGTTTGGGCGGCAGAAAGTGGAGGAGAAAAATTAGAGGGAAGTTGGGCCGTGAAATTAAGAGAAAGGAAAAATAAAGGGAAAGTGGAGGAGCTGTGATGGTGGGCTTGGGTTGGTAAGGAAATTAAGTAAAAATAGAAAAAGCGATACGGAGGAGTGGGTCGGCTTATAAAAGGGGAAAGAAAAATAAAGGGAAAAGGGCCGGGAAATAATGAAGGGAAAAGGGAGTTAGGGTTTGGGTTTAGAAAAGGGAAAAACAAAAAGGAGTTAAGTAATAGGATTGGTTTTAGGTAAAAGAATTTAAGAAGGGAAATAGAATAACGGAATTAGGATTTTTAAATACTTAAAATAATTATAAATATATAAATAGGTAAATTTGAGAGTGACCCCCCTTTATAAAATACGGCTATTGGCGTATAAAAGAACTGGGTATTATATCATACCACCCTTACAAAAATTTCGTCCTCGAAATTTAAAATAAACGATAAGCTATAAAGTAATAAGCGAAAAGCTACCACATCAAACACTAACATATAGTGATTTACTTAAAACAGTTAGATTAAAAAAATTGAAGGTCTATATACGTATAAGAACTAACGTAACTAAAAGGCAGGTCTAACTAAGTACAAGGCAGAATCAGTTATAAGAGTAAACAATACGTACAAAAGAATAATGGGTAGCAATAACAACCAAAAGTGAAGGGTTTGCCGATAGGCCAAAATATTTTAGAATAAATTTATCGATCAAACAATTTCAAAATAACTTAGAAAACCCACATGGTGAAAATAAGAGACATGGAACAAAGTAAAATGCGCGATATATGATTGCGCTATTGAAAATGTGAAGAATACTAGAGCATTTAAAATGGAGGTAGCACAAAAATATATAGGGCTAGCCAGGGTGGGGATTACAATGGAGTATGGCCCACTCAAAATGTCGAACTGTAGTACTTAAAACTGAATGTCGAAGAAACTGGGGTCGGGTCAGTACAGGGCGTAAGGGTGAAAGGTCACGAATCCCAAGATGGAAGAAATTTATTGAGGAGGAAGAACAGTCAAAGTATCATGCGAACCAAAAATCCACAAGGTTAGCGAACTCAGAAATTTTATTTCATTCCAGAAAATTCCCAAACAAGGCATTCTCGAAAGATAAAAGATGGTCCTAAACTATACATAGATTTATTTGGCCAGAACAGACAAAAGATGAATCACGTCAAGTGCGGTTATGGAAGTTCAGCAGGTTACGGTAGACTCGCGCGCTCAGATAGGGGCGTCCATTTCTATAGCGCCTCGCAGGGATCGCCACTGGAGGTTCTTCTACCGTGGGGTTTTGTTCTTCCGGACCTTCTCCCTCGGCTGGAGCTTCTTCATCGAGGTCTGCTTCCACGTGATTCTCTTCTTCTGTACCTTCTTCTATGGGATTATCCTCCACTGGATTCTCCCCAAGGTTTTCCTCTGTAAATCCCCTTTCCCATCTCAATAAAAGTTTCTAATTTTCCAAATTTCCCCGAGTGCCCCTTTCTTTTCCCCTCGTATTTTTTTCTGTGGGAAGTTGGTTCTTAAGTTCCAATATTTATAATTTCCCAAACCCTAAAAGTCAAAACCCAAAATTTAAAACCAATTTGGAAGACCAAATACAAACCAAATTTAAAGCAAGTAAAATATATTACTTTAAACTCTAACTATACTTAAACCCCAGCCCATTCCCAAAAATCCCCATTCTTTTCCCTGCCAGCCCATAGGAATTTTCCATTTAAAATGAAAACAATTAGACAAATTTCCCCTGGCCCGTTTAATCCTCAGCCCGCGAGAAATATTAATTAAAATGAATTCCTAAAAAAATTGCCGACCCAGCCCACTCCCTTTCAACCCGACCCGCTTCTATTCCCTCTTCCCCAACGGCTATCTCCCTCCTTCCCGCTCACCTCTTCAATTTGCGATCCGCCTCCTTCGCCGCAACTCACACCCACGCCCACGCCCTCGCCTTGCCGTTACCACCTCGCGATCCCCTCACTCTCCTCCTTCGTATCCCCCATCTCCCTCATACCCTCACCTCTCTCACTTTCAAAAATTCCACATCTCTTCCTCTCGAAAACTTACGAACCCATTGCTCCCATCACTCGTCGCCCCCTCCGACGACGACGGCGAACCTCCTCGTCGACCCTCATTCATCCTCCCTCGCCTTCAACGACTCCTCCTCTCCCAGCCGAGAGGCCCTGCACACCCAAACCCCTACACGCCAAACTCCTCTGCACCCACTCGACCTTCCCTTCCACTCGACGCCGGCGAACCTGAACCGCCCACTCGACACCCCTTCATTCTCAACATCAACTTCACCATCACCACCTCCGAGCTCTCTCTCTCTCTCTCTCTCTTCAAAAACATCCTAACCCAAAACCCAAGTCGTGAGCCTCCACTGTTGCCATCGCCGGAGCGAAGTTGTCGACCGTCGGCGACCCCAGCACTTCTTAGGCGAACCACAGACCACACCCTATGCTTCCAGTGACCGTGCAACGGCTCCGGGCAACTCCGACATCAAATCCGTATCGCGAGCCAAGTTCGCGCAAATCGATTCACGGCGTACATCGCGCGTTCGTGACGCCGCTGCTGCCGTGCAACCCCGAGACATTTCCAGGCAAGTAATTTACTTGCTACATGCTAATATACTCGTATTACAAATTCAAACGGATAAGTTATGAAATTCTTTTTCCCGATAAAATTTAGTGACATATGTGTTCGATGCTAGGCCCTAATGAAAATACTTGCCTAAGATGACGGAATTAGATTTTTTGTGTTGGCTCTTGTAGTGATGAATATCCTGTAAAAATCTTACTGGAAAATACGACTGTTAGTGACTAAAATGAATACCCTCAAATATACCGATAAAACTAGAAATTTCCTGTATCTGAAAATGGTTAAAATCACTGTAAATTATGTACATACTGGAATGATGCGTTCGAGGGCTTAAATCGAATCCTACTCGACGAACTTTAACTCTATGTAAACTTCTAATGTTTTCTATACTGTAACTGCGACGGTATTTGGATCGGAGTGTGACTCTGGACTGCAGTCCAGAGCGACTCTGATTACTGTTTACTGTCCCAAAATGTGTGTCACTTTGCTTCCTGAATTCGTAGGTTACAGAACTCTGCAGTGTATTAAAGATGGATCTGTTAGCTAAACAAAAAAATTGATTTCATTCCGTTTCATTGCCGTTTGCTATTTAATTTGTAAATAAAAAGGGCAGAACATATAACTGTCCAGAACAGATTCAGAAGTGACATACTAATGTTAAACTGTGTATAACTTTCGACGTACAGACGCGAATGAGGATCCGTCTATTGCGTTGAATACCCTATCAAAAACCATAGATTTTATTAAACTGTAGCATCGCTAAATTCTGAACCCAACTGGGTGCAATTCGTGTCGCGAAACGGACGTTCAGTTCAGAAACTGAATTTCCAGCCGCGAGCATTTAAAATGAAACAGCTGTATCTCGAATACCGGAAACCCGATTGAACTGAAACTAATTTTGATGAATTTATGACTGAGTGTTCTATTTATCGTATTTGTATCATTTCGTTGAATTCTAAACATATGATTTTATGCAATTTTTGTAAGTTAATGACGTGCACATTGGTTCATAACATACTTAGCTTATTGATGGCATACATACATATATCATATCCCATTTACCATATACTTAGTGTTAGTGCGTGTTAGAGTCAGTGGACACTGCATTATCGTGCATGATTGATGTTGGTTTAGGAGTGACGAGTATACCAATGGAAAGTGAATATTCGTGACAGTGATTGATACAGTGAACAGTGATAAAACCGTGTCATTGGTATACTTGTACACGTCTAAATTAAGATCATAAATAGTGTAAACCTGGGGATAAAGGGGAAATCGAAGTGGAAAGAGAATCGTATTTAGCGGGGCCGTGTTTTAGAGGATGATCATTCGAGCAGCGATATATATATTAGGTAGGATCTAGCGATCCGGCTGACAGGGTTATGTCCCTGGCGTGTTGGCCGTTGTCTCGGGTATGTACGAGACTCCTGTTAAACATGATCCTCTTTTCCACTATGTGATTTCAAACATGACCCAGAGACCGATAGGGACACAGATCTTATTTTGCATCATATAGTGATATAGTGATTACTCGCATTGTACTTTTACTGTTATTACCTCATTTACTTGTTTCACCTTACTATAATAATATTGTTATTGTGTCGCTCTGACGACCTGAGTATGCATGCTCAGATCCCGTGGAAGGACCAGCGCAGGAGACGGATCTATCTTTCGAGTTCACGGAGATATAGTCTGGTGTACTTTCTTTCTTTACTGCTTTCCATAAAAGTGATCGTGAGATTGAACTTGGTTAATAACTGTTCTTGTTATTTGTAATTTGTGAACAATTGATTTTAATGTAATAAATTAGTGATGTGATTCCTTTACTACTGTGCTTTATTTTCTGATTACCATGTAATGCTAGAAGCCAAAGTGTGACTACGGCGGGATGATTCCTTGACCGTAGGAGCATGGCTGGCCTAGTCATCCCTCGTTTTCCGTATTTTGGGAAGCGGGTCGTGACATGGTTTAGTTGGTATCAGAGCCAGGTGTAGTATCAAGGGATAACATTAACTACACTGTATTACGTTATTCTCGTTTCACTACTTTTGATTTTCATCCTTGAATCTGATCTTATCCTTTTGAATCTTCCAATGATATGACGTCCCCGAACGACCCCTTCTCGGACTCCAGCTCTCAGGACCGCACGGAAAGAATACTTAGTGCACTGACCACTCTTGCGGAAGCTCAGGAGAGGAAGACAGACTTACTCGCTGAGGGACTCAGGGCGATTACCGCCGCAGGAGGACCCTCCGCACTCATTACCGCTTCCGAGGGCGCTACCCCACCAGCTTATCATGCTATGGCTGGTACCGTATAAGACTTCCGACGGTTACATCCAGCTGCATTCACAGGGTTAGCTGAGCCCCTTGAGGCCGAGCAATGGCTGGTGAACATGGTGAACTTACTGACAGCCGCCAAGGTTCCAGAGGAAGATAGGGTGGACGTAATAAAGATCCAATTGGAAGATGAAGCCCGTACATGGTGGTCGGTGGAAGAAAGCAGGCTAGACGGGCCCATTGAATGGGGAAAATTTAAGGAGTGCTTCCTAGATCATTATTTTCCTTCCACAGCCAAGGCGGAAATGGAGGAATGTTTATTCTTTTGAAGCAGAATGGACGCCCAGTGGACGTATATGCGGCAGAGTTCAACCGTCTGAGCCGTTTTGCTCCATACATGGTCGTCTCATAGGTCACCAGGGCCAGACGTTTCCTTCAGGGGATAGATTTCGAGTTGCAGCAGTTGATTGCATCACTGGATTTGCAGACTTTCGCACAGGTACTCAACGCGGCGAGAGTTCAGGAGCAATTGAGTAACAAGTTCAGGAAACCCCCAGTCGTTCCAGCACGTACCCACGCACCTTCTCGAGGAGTCATACCGGTTCACAGGCCTGGAACGACACAAATGAAGCGCCCGTTCGTACCACAGCATCGCCCCGAGAAACAGGGCGTAGTTTGCGGCTATTGTGGTAGAGGTGGGCATACCCAGAAGGACTGTCGCCGTGCCAAGGGACAGTGCTTGATTTGCGGATCCGGTCAGCACAGGATTAGCGGTTGCCCTGAGCGAGCAGAGATACAGGGAGGTTCTGGACCGCCACAGCAGAGGCCACAGGAGCAGAGGCAACCCTTTACAGGTCGCGGTCAAGGACGGGCTTTCACCTTGACCGCCGAGCAAGCAGAGGCGTCAGGAGACATTGTTACAGGTACTCTACTCGTACATTCCTTACCAGCTAGAGTACTATTTGATTCTGGAGCATCGCATTGTTTCTTGTCTGTGCATTTCACTGATATACACTCCATACCACATGAACCACTAACCAAAGGTGGGAAATACATACGGGTAATGGCATTATAATATCTAGTCGAGAATGTAGATCATGCCCGGTTGTAGTGTGTGGCAGGGAATTCTATGCGAATTTCCTTCTGATTGGGACAGGCAGTTACGACGCAATTCTCGGGATAGATTGGATGAGCACTTTTCATGCAGTTATCGATTGTCGTGCAAGGAATATGATCTTCCGCATTCCCAATCACCCGGAGTTTATTTTCGAGGGTGGAAGCGAATCTTTGGAGCCAGCCAAGTACAGAGCCAAGCCCAAGGAGCTGACAGCTATGGAGATTGATGAGAGCCCAGTCCCAGTAATTGTTCGGGACTTTCTGGACGTATTTCCCGAAGATCTACCAGGTCTACCACCTCCTCAAATTTTGGAGTTCTCGATCGATTTGACTCCAGGTACGGCCCCGGTATCCAAAGCCCCATACAGAATGGCACCAGTTGCGTTGACGGAATTGAAGAAGCAAATTGAAGAGCTACTGGAGAAGGGATTTATTCGGCCGAGCGCTTCACCGTGGGGTGCACCAGTTCTGTTAGTAAAGAAGAAGGATGGATCGCTGCGAATGTGTATTGATTATCGGGAGCAGAACAAAGTCACAATAAAGAACAAGTACCTAATACCGCGCATTGACGACTTATTTGATCAGCTAAGTGGAGCCAAGGTATTCTCGAAATCGGACCTCCGTTCTGGATATCATCAAATCAGAGTAGCAGCCGAGGATGTATGCAAGACGGCTTTCAGGACCCGATACGGACATTACGAGTTCCTTGTGATGCCGTTCGGTGTTACCAATGCCCTAGCAATATTCATGGACTTGATGAATAGGGTGTTCGCAAAGTACTTGGACACGTTTATCGTTGTGTTTATCGACGACATACTTGTCTACTCGAAGACCCGGGAAGAGCACGCTGAACATTTGCGCACGGTCCTACAAATTCTTCGGGAAGAGAAGCTGTATGCGAAACTAAGCAAGTGTAAATTCTGGCTCGACAAGGTTCAGTTTTGGGGACATATCGGGCGAAGGCATCTCGGTGGACCCGGCAAAGATAGAATCTGTCAGAGATTGGCCAACGCCGAAGTCAGTGGCCGAGATCAGGAGTTTTCTGGGATTGGCAGGTTATTATCGGAGATTCGTCCAAGATTTCTCAAGAATCGCTGAACCTTTGACGAAGCTAACACGGAAGGACGTACCGTTTACATGGACAGAGGAGTGCACTCAGGCATTTGACACACTGAAGCAGAAGTTAACCACGGCGCCTATTCTTACAGTACCGGATGATTCTGGTAGGTTGGTGATACACAGTGATGCCTCAGGGAAGGGATTAGGCTGTGTTCTGATGCAGCACGGCCGAGTGGTTGCTTACGCCTCTCGACAACTGAGAAATCACGAGAAGAACTACCCTACGCATGACTTGGAGTTAGCTGCGATAGTTTTTGCGTTGAAGATTTGGAGGTACTACCTTTTGGGGGAGAAAGTGGAGGTGTACACGGATCATAAAAGTCTGAAGTACGTCTTCACTCAGAAGGAACTAAACATGAGGCAGCGCCGATGGCTAGACCTGATGGCAGATTATGACTTGGACCTTCAGTATCACCCGGGGAAGGTGAATGTGGTACCAGATGCGCTCAGTCGCAAGCCAGCGGTCATGATGTTAACCGGTCAGAGGAGCATTATTGAGGACTTCCAGAAACTCGAGCTTGAAGTGGTTACACCAAACTCACTCAGTCAACTTTGGCAACTACATGTGCAATCTTTCCTGGTGGATCGCATCAAGATTGCACAAGCGGATGATCCCCGATTGTAAAAGTTCAGAGCGCAAGTGGAAGCCGGGCTGAGAACGGACTTGATTATACATGAAGATGGCTCTCTGAGATTCGGTAGCAGACTTTGCATACCCAAGGGAGATGTCCGAGAAGAAGTATTAGCTGAAGCGCATAGTTCAGCTTATTCTCTGCATCCAGGAGGTACAAAAATATATCAGGACCTAAAGCAGCACTTTTGGTGGAACGGAATGAAGCGGGAAATTGCGGGGTTCGTATCCAGATGCTTGGTATGCCAGCAGGTGAAGGCGGAGCATCAGAGGGCAGCAGGATTGTTACAACCACTGCCGAAACCTGAATGGAAGTGGGAGCACATTACTATGGATTTCGTGACGGCCTTACCACGGAGCCCTAGGGGCAATAACGCCATTTGGGTTATCGTCGATCGCCTCACGAAAGCTGTACACTTCCTACCATTCCGGGTGGGACAGTCGACAGAATCACTGGCAGAAAGATATATGCAGGAGATTGTACGACTTCACGGTGTTCCAGTCAGCATTGTGTCAGACCGGGACACCAGATTCTTGTCGCACTTTTGGAAGAGCTTACAGGAGAGCTTGGGTACCCGTCTTAAATTCAGCACAGCTTATCACCCACAAACGGATGGACAATCCGAGCGTACGATTCAGACGCTCGAGGATATGTTGAGAGCCTGTATGTTGGACTTTCAGGGTTTCTGGGAGGACCATCTGCATCTAGTCGAGTTCTCTTATAACAATAGTTATCAGGCTAGTATTCAGATGGCCCCTTTTGAAGCACTCGGCGGGCGGAAGTGTCGATCCCCAGTATGTTGGGATGATTTAGGAGAACGAAGATTACTAGGCCTCGAACTCATTGTTCAGACAGTCGACAAGGTCCAAATGATCAGGCAGCGTATCAAGACGGCTCAGGATCGACAGAAGAGTTGGGCAGATACCAGCAGGAGGGCACTAGAATTCGAAGTCGGAGATCACGTGTTCTTGAAGATTTCCCCTACCCGAGGAGTTATCAGGTTCGGAGGTCGGGGAAAGCTCAGTCTCCATTTTATCGGACCTTTTGAGGTGCTAGAGTGAGTAGGAGAGGTGGCCAATCGACTTGCCTTGCCTCCATCACTAGCTGGTGTGCACAATACCTTCCACGTGTCACAGTTGCGACGTTATGTTCGGGATGAGAGCCATATCCTGGACCATTCGGAGCTGGTTTTGGGTACCGATCTATCGTACGAGGAGCAGCGCACTACCATCCTCGACCGCAGAGAGAAAGTGTTGAAAAATAAGGTCATTCCGTTAGTCCGAGTTTCTTAGGGCGGTCGTTCCCCAGGAGAATCCACCTAAGAGAGGGAGGAAGATATCCGTGCTCGTTATCCACATCTCCTTGTTTAGTACATTGTTTCTTTGTATCCTTGTTAAATTTCGAGGACGAAATTTTTGTAAGGGGGGTATGATATAAATCCCCGTTCCCATCTCAATAAAAGTTTCTAATTTTCCAAATTTCCCCGAGTGCCCCTTTCTTTTCCCCTCGTATTTTTTTCTGTGGGAAGTTGGTTCTTAAGTTCCAATATTTATAATTTCCCAAACCCTAAAAGTCAAAACCCAAAATTTAAAACCAATTTGGAAGCCAAACACAAACCAAATTTAAAGCAAGTAAAATATTTTACTTTAAACTCTAACTATACTTAAACCCCCAGCCCATTCCCAAAAATCCCCATTCTTTTCCCTACCGGCCCATAGGAATTTTCCATTTAAAATGAAAACAATTAGACAAATTTCCCCTGGCCCGTTTAATCCTCAGCCCACGAGAAAAATTAATTAAAATGAATTCCAAAAAAAATTGCCAGCCCAGCCCACTCCCTTTCAACCCGACCCGCTTCTATTCCCTCTTCCCCAACGGCTATCTCCCTCCTTCCCCCTCACCTCTTCAATTCGCGATCCGCCTCCTTCGCCACAACTCACGCCCCACGCCCTCGCCTTGCCGTTACCACCTCGCGATCCCCTCACTCTCCTCCTTCGTATCCTCCATCTCCCTCACACCCTCACCTCTCTCACTTTCAAAAATTCCTCATCTCTCCATCTCGAAAACTTACGAACCCATTGCTCCCATCACTCGTCGCCCCCTCCGACGACGACGGCGAACCTCCTCGTCAACCCTCATTCATCCTCCCTCACCCTCAACGACTCCTCCTCTCCCAGCCGAGAGGCCCTGCACACCCAAACCCCTACACGCCAAACTCCTCTGCACCCACTCGACCTTCCCTTCCACTCGACGCCGGCGAGCCTGAACCGCCCACTCGACACCCCTTCATTCTCAACATCAACTTCACCATCACCACCTCTGAGCTCTCTCTCTCTCTCTCTTCAAAAACATCCTAACCCAAAACCCAAGTCGTGAGCCTCCACTGTTGCCATCTCCGGAGCGACGCCGTCGACCGTCGGCGACCCCAGCACTTCTCAGGCGAACCACAGAGCACCCCCTACGCTTTCAGTGACCGTGCAACGGCTCCGGGCAACTCCGACATCAAATCCGTATCGTGAGCCAAGCTCGCGCAAATCGATTCACGACGTACATCGTGCGTTCGTGACGCCGCTGCTGCCGTGGAACCCCGAGACATTTCCAGGCAAGTAATTTACTTGCTACATGCTAATATACTCGTATTACAAATTCAAATGGATAAGTTATGAAATTCTTTTTCCCGATAAAATTTAGTGACATATGTGTTCGATGCTAGGCCCCAATGAAAATACTTGCCTAAGATGACAGAATTAGATTTTCTGTGTTGGCTCTTGTAGTGATGAATATCCTGTAAAAATCTTACTGGAAAATACGACTGTTAGTGACTAAAATGAATACCCCCAAATATACCGATAAAACTAGAAATTTTCTGTATCTGAAAATAGTTAAAATCACTGTAAATTATGTACATACTGGAATGATGCGTTCGAGGGCTTAAATCGAAGCCGACTCGACGAACTTTAACTCTATGTAAACTTCTAATGTTTTCTGTACTGTAACTGCGACGATATTTGGATCGGAGTGTGACTCTGGACTGCAGTCCAGAGCGACTCTGATTACTGTTTACTGTCCCAAAATGTGTGTCACTTTGCTTCCTGAATTCGTAGGTTACGTAACTCTGCAGTGGATTAAATATGGATCTGTTAGCTAAACAAAAAAAGTGGTTTCATTACCGTTTGCTATTTAATTTGTAAATAAAAAGGGCAGAACGTATAACTGTCCAGAACAGATTCAGAAGTGACATACTAATGTTAAACTGTGTATAACATTCTACGTACAGACGCGAATGAGGATCCGTCTATTGCGTTGAATACCCTATCAAAAATCCTAGATTTTATTCAACTGTAACATCGCTAAATTCTGAACCCAACTGGGTGCAATTCGTGTCGTGAAACGGACGTTTAGTTCAGAAACTGAATTTCCAGCCATGAGCACTTAAAATGAAACAGCTGTATCTTGAATACCGGAAACCCGATTGAACTGAAACTAATTTTGATGAATTTCTGACTGAGTGTTCTATTTATCGTATTTGTATCATTTCGTTGAATTCTAAACATATGAATTTATACAATTTTTGTAAGTTAATGACGTGCACATTGGTTCATAACATACTTAGCTTATTGATGGCATACATACATATATCATACCCCATTTACCATATACTTAGTGTTAGTGCGTGTTAGAGTCAGTGGAAACTGCATTATCGTGCGTGATTGATGTTGGTTTAGGAGTGACGAGTATACCAATGGAAAGTGAATATTCGTGACAGTGATTGATACAGTGAACAGTGATAAAACCGTGCCATTGGTATACTTATACACGACTAAATTAATATCATAAATAGTGTAAACCTGGGGATAAAGGGGAAATCTAAGTGGAAAGAGAATCATATTTAGCGGGACCGTGTTTTAGAGGATGATCATTCGAGCAGCGATATATATATTAGGTAGGATCTAGTGATCCGGCTGACAGGGTTATGTCCCGGGCGTGTGGGCCGTTGTCTCAGGTATGTACAAGACTCCTGTTAAACATGATCCTCCTTTCCACTATGTGATTTCAAACATGACCTAGAGACCGATAGGGACACAGATCTTATTTTGCATCATGTAGTGACATAGTGATTACTCGCATTGTACTTTTACTGTTATTACCTCATTTACCTGTTTCACCTTACTATAATAATATTGTTATTGTGTCGCTCTGAAGACCTGAGTATGCATGCTCAGATCCCGTGGAAGGACCAGCGCAGGAGACGGATCTATCTTTTGAGTTCACGGAGATATAGTCTGATGTACTTTCTTTCTTTACTGCTTTCCATAAAAGTGATCGTGAGATTGAACTTGGTTAGTAACTGTTCTTGTTATTTGTAATTTATGAACAATGGATTTTAATGTTATAAATTAGTGATGTGATTTCTTTACTACTGTGTTTTATTTACTGATTACCATGTAATGCTAGAATCCGAAGTGTGACTACGGCGGGATGATTCCTTGACCGTAGGAGCATGGCTGGCCTAGTCATCCCTCGTTTTCCATTTTTTGGGAAGCGGGGCGTGACATCCTCCCTTGGATTTTCTTCTATCGGGTTCTCCTCGGGATCTTCCTCTATCGGGTCTTCTTCGGGGTCCTCTTCTTCCTCGTCAGAATCACTGATCATGCCGACTTCTGGGGCTGCGACTCCCTCGTCCTCGGAATCGCTGTTTCCGAAAATGGCCTGTGGGCCATTGATCTCGTCATTTGAGCTTACCAACATGCAGTCCAAGGAAATGCACGATCGTGTGTCCTCATCTAGAGATGGCGCTGCTCCAGGATGGGCCGTGGCCTGAAAAGAAAGAGTCATGATCAGACAGTGGAACACACCAAGAAAATAACCAAGGATATGGAGCACAAGGAAAAATATACGGTAGGTAAGAACTGAAAAATCAAAATTTAAAGTACTGATGCAATAAGTAGTATAAATAAGGTGAGAGGCAAGGAAACGATACATATATCACAACTCAGAGTTTTATTGCATTCAACTAGATTTTCAACGGGTACAAGATCTTAAACGAAAGGAAATATTTACAAAAGAGTGACAACATTTTTTTTTGAAAGCAGAAAGGTGATAATTCTTCTTTGATTTCTAGACCGCTGCATTCTTGTTGCGCGAGTTGAATTCTGCGCTGGGTCCGTACTATCCTCGAGGCTCGAACTACGAAATAACCAAATCACTTAGCAATAGTGGAGAGTGTGGACGAATCTCCTCCTTGCAGCTCCTTCCTTCTAGGGCAACCATTGACAAGATGTTTGTTGGATCCGCAAATCAGACATTGCCCTTTAGCCCTGCGACAGTCTCTCTGAAGGTGTCCTGGTCTCTTACAGTATCCACAATATTGAGTCCTCCGCTGCTTCCGTTGCTGAGGAACAAGTGGGCGCTTCATCTTCACCTCTTTTTCTTGTTTAACAGGGATTCCCTTACGATTGGAGGCTTCCGCTGGTGCCTGAGCCATTTGCCTTCTTAGTCCTTCAGCTAGGAGATCGTTTGTTCGCTCATGGGCTTCCTTCAAGCCTTGCAGTACATTCAAAATCTCGACGGTCTGATTCTAAGGAGTAGAGTTGGAAGAAAAGTCGTTAGAAGTCATGGTCCTGAAACAACAAATTTGAGGGTGATATAAGGTACAAGGAATAAGAATCAGAATAAGATATAGAATAGACAACGAAACAAGAATATCAGGTGAGGTGAAACTCAAACGAGTGGAAATCAAATGTAGAACTCCAAGTCACTCAATAGAGTACAGTATTGTAACCATGCTGCAGTTCATAATTACAATCACGTAACTCTACTAAGTCACCCAAAACTCTAGCGGATGGATCAAAATATGTAGTAGACCACACTATGTGAATCAAGATCAAGGATAACAAGTTTACAATCTAGACCGAAGGATGTCTTAGATTGTCAAGCCCTACACGGAAATTGCAATCCCAATCATAGCAAAACCTGGATCTGATACCAACAAAACCATGTCACGCCCCGCTTCCCAAAATACGGAATACGAGGAGTTGACGAAGCCAGCCATGCTCCTGCGGTCGGGGAAATATCCCTCCGTAGTCACACTTCGGCTTCTAGCACTACGTGGTAATCAGTGAACAATGCACAGGTAATTAGAAATGCAGTATGTAAATCAAAAGAACTAACCAGATGGAGATCAAGAGAGTATAGCCCTGGGTCACTGATCAGGATGTCCGCGATGTCCTCGAGGTACGTCAGGTCCTGGTCCAGGCTAGATCCACTTCTCACTCTGAGCATGCATACTCAGATCGTCAGAGCGACACGATAGCAATACACACACACACACACACACACAATGCGAACACTTGCAATAATGATGAGTATGAAACAGTAATCACGGAATAACAGCGTGAACATGAAATAGCCAATGCAGGTAACTAATAGAGCGGGTAAACAGTAGAGCAATAAACAGTATGTCAGGTATGTTGAATTTGTAAGCAATGCATGTCAATGTCGCTAACCCTATCAGTCTCTAAGTCTCACTGTACAGGTCGCTAAGCCTATCGTCAGTCCAAGTGTGAGAGTCAACCACTCGTGAGTATCCCCCACCTAAGGGTAGGACCCAAGGACAAGGGAACACGGGCCCAAGTCACTCACTAATAATCAGTAATATCCCCATATATCTCCAGAATTGCTGTATGTGCCGGCATGGGACTCTCAAGATTCTAATGGACTCACACTCAAACTACCCCACACCCCGTGGTCTACATCAAACGCCAACCATAACCTCAAACACCAGTCGGTCCATGACAAGTCCACGCGAGAACTGAAGACAGGGTCTCCATCGAGCATGTCTCGACTGATACCCAAGATAAATGGACTGTGTTTAGTGCCTTACCTGTGACACCCATACAAGTGCTTCCATAATCGTCCCATACCAATTATAGTCACACTTATACACGTCCCACAGACGTCGACAATGCAATAAATCAATAGGGTCCACTGATTGTGTACAAGTACGTGTCACTTTCACTTATCCATTCATGCTTAAACACTCACGTACTTTCCACAATCAAACACTAATATCTAACACTGGTTAATACACATGATCACTAGGTTACCAATGCAATGACATCTATATAATGTGATGAGAATACAATAATTAAGGCATGATTAAGACATCATCAGCCGGTGTCCTACCATTTGCATAATTTATCATAAATCATAAATGCAAAATTTAGCAAAACAATGAAAAAGGGCTAAGCAGCATGTTTAATTATCTATCCACCAAAATTAGTTTCGCGCCAATCGGATTTCAGGGTTTCTAGTTATGACCATTTCAATTTAAGTGTTCACGGCTGGAAATCCGGTTTCAGAATCGGAAGTCTATTTCGTAACACATTTTAACCCCAGTTGGGATCGCAATTAGGCGACGCTATAGTTGAAAAAAATTTAGGGTTATCAGTTAGGTTTCCACCTCAATTGGCGGATCAGTAAAATCTTATATCGACCGGGAGTTATGGACAGGTTATGTTCGATGTGTAAAATCTGCCTCTGCAGAATTCAGCAAAATGTATCAACATTATAAAATGAGTTAAAAATATCAAACGGTTGAGAAATCTAATAATACCAGTGGAATAAGAAAGCTAATTAAATCTTCTACGTAAAAATATAGGGTTCCGCACATTCTCATATTTGAACAGAAATATACAGGGGTTTGAAAACAGGGGTTAACTAGGATTTCCTTTCTGGACTGCAGTCCAGAATCGTAATCCCCCGCAATTATCTCTATCATAATTAGTTATAATTCAGTGACCAACTATAGAATGCAGTAGGTTAACAAGTCATCTTCGATATGAGAGATGGAACGCTAAAATTCGATTTGTACATAATTTATTATGAATTTTATGATTTAGCTTGCACGAAAGTTTTCAGGTTTTACGACAAAAATTGGGACGTTATTTTACATGAGCAAACGGCATCGTATTGTAACCAAAGTCTTAAGGGGCATTCATTATAACTCGGGCCATCACATGGTATTAGCTGTCATCAATTTAACGGGGTCTTCCATTCGGGTTTTGCATCGAACACTTGGATTATAACGATTCACATGAAAAGTATATGTGGGAATTATTGGTAACTAGAATTGTAATATATAAAATTAGCATGAAGCAAGTATTAAACTTGCCTGACGACGATCGATGGTCATGAAGGCGATGATGGCGGCAGGAACAGCAGTGATTGCAATGTTCATAGGTGTTCGATGAAATGACGGGGCCGGTTGGCTTGAGCTTGAATGCTTAATGCTTGGCTGCGCCGTAGAGGTAGTGACAGCGGTGGTGTTGTGATGGCAGGGAGGAGTTCGGGAAGAAGGCTGCTGACGATGGTCGGCGGCGTTGACGACGATAACGACGGCAAAAGGGGCGGCTACGGCTCAGCTTGGATAGGAGAGGTAAGTTGTTGCAACGGCTCGGGTCAGCAACACAGAGTGTTTAGGCTCGGCTCATCGACGGCAAGGTAGAAGGGGTGACAGAGGTGGCGACAACAGCGACAGCCGGGGAGCTGGGAGGTGGCGGCTGTGATGTGCTCGAGTGATTTGCTGGCGAGAGGAGGAAGTGGGGGCAGTGGTTAGGCTCGTGAGGGTGGTGGTGTTCATGGAAGAGCGGTGGTCCAAAGGGCTACTGACGGCGAGAGCTGGTCGGCGGTGATGGGTGGCAGAGGTGGTGCAAGGGGTGCAATGAGGAAAAGAGGTGATGGTTGTAGTGGAGAGGATGGTTTAAAGGAGAGGGGTGTAGAGGGCTCGACTTGGGGTGTAGTAATGGTGAGGAAGCAGCCGGCGGTGGTGGCGCGGCAAGCACGGCGTGGGCGTGAGTTTGAGGGGGAGAGGTGATATGGGGAAGGAGAGAGAGAAAACGAGAGTGGAGAGGGAGCGAGTTAGAGAGACGAGGGGAGGTGAGCGAGATGGAGACGGGGTCGAGGGAGGCTTCTCGCGCGTGGGGTCATAGGGACGTGGGCGCGGCGCGAGTCATGGGAGCGTATGGGGAAAACGAGCGGGAAAGGATCTCGAGACTGAAGAAGAAGGGAGAGGAAAGAGGTGAAATGGGTAGGGTTGGGGAGTGGGCCGGGTTTGGGCGGCAGAAAGTGGAGGAGAAAAATTAGAGGGAAGTTGGGCCGGGAAATTAAGAGAAAGGAAAAATAAAGGGAAAGTGGAGGGGCTGTGATGGTGGGCTTGGGTTGGTTAGGAAATTAAGTAAAAATAGAAAAAGAGATATGGAGGAGTGGGCCGGCTAATAAAAGGGGAAAGAAAAATAAAGGGAAAAGGGCCGGGAAATAATGAAGGGAAAAGGGAGTTAGGGTTTGGGTTTAGAAAAGGGAAAAACAAAAAGGAGTTAAGTAATAGGGTTGGTTTTAGGTAAAAGAATTTAAGAAAGGAAATAGAATAACGGAATTAGGATTTTTAAATACATAAAATAATTATAAATATATAAATAGGTAAATTTGAGAGTGACCCCCCTCCCTTTATAAAATACGGCTATTGGCGTATAAAAGAACTGGGTATTACAATTACCATAACCCTAAGCCCAACTAATTAACCCCAACCCCAACCCCAATATCAACCTTGATCCGTTTTGAAACCCAAGTTATTGTCATGAGTATTATCCAAAAGAAAAAAGATATCATACTAAGTTGTGAGTATTGTTTATTGGTTTTCAAATCAACATATCAGTTAATACACTTAATTAGCGAATGTATAAGTTATGCAAATTTCGAACGTGGTGCGAAAATGAAAAAGGGGTTTGATTGGATTCTTAAGAACTGATTGTACGTTAACTTCAGTGATTCTAACTCCAATATCACACTACCAACCAGGAGACGGCTGCAGTTATCTAAACTCCCAGCATGTTCCAAAGTTAGCTTTACCTTCCACGTACAATTTCTATGAGGTCAGCTTCAAAGCAGGTCAATCCCTTAAATATTCTGCTGCCACGTGGCGCCACCTCATTGGTGCAGGGCAGCAGTTGGAGCTTACATGTGATAACCCTATCCCTCCCCCCATCGGGCTTTCTTCCTCTACGTGTCACCTCGCCATGCTCTCTTCACACACAAGAAGAGTTGTTTTCAAGAAAAAACAACCCTAACCCCAACCCCAACCCCAACCCCAATTCCGAACCCTAACCCTAACCCCAACCCCAACCCCAACCGCAACAGAACCCTAACCCTAACCCTAACCCCAATCCCAACCGACCCCTAACCCTAACCCTAAACTTAACCCTAACCTAAACTGACCCGATGCCTAACCCCAACCCTCACCCGTACCCCAACCCTGCCCTGAACCTAACATCATCAAAAGAGGGAAATAAAAGCATTAAATTAGAAGTAAAAATTAAAGATTTACTAACCTGTTGGGCGGTGGAGGAGACGACGGAGGAGGCGACGAGGAAGTCGACGAAGCTCGGGATCGAGGCGCTGGCGGAAGTCGACGAGGATGTTATGAGGAGACGATGAAGGAGGCAATGAGGAAGTCGACGAGGCGCGGGAGAAGATGATAAGGATTTGGAAACGGAGGGCTTTTCTGTGCCTTTTTTTTAATTATTAATTAACCCATATACATGCCTCTACGAACATAATCGTAGGTTTTTGTTTGCAGCTCCGTAGGGCCAAATATCAAATTACGATTAAATATTTTTAAATTAAATGTAGAGAACCGTAGGGTCAAGTATAGGGACCTACGGTTCAATCCGTAGGGGCAAACCAATAGTTGCCCCTATGGATTCCTTTATCCGTAGGGGCAACCTCATATTGTAGTAGTGCCATATGACTAAATAAAGACATTGCATTTTAATATTTTTTAATTTATTTATATCCCTACGAATTTAGCCGTAGGGACAAACAATGCCCCTACGGAATAAACCGTAGGCCAATAAAAAGTTGCCCCTATGAATTGCTCTATCCGTAGGGGCAACCTCTCATTGTAGTAGTGAGGTCACATGATCCACATTAATTGCTCAAAGCCATCTAAACATTCATTTTATGACTAAGATTAAAACTCAATCATTGATTTATCGTGGGTAAAGATGAAAGGTTAAGTGGAGAAGTTTTCAAGAAGAAAAGAAAATTAAGAGTAAATATACGTGAACTAGGTGACCTAATAAGCTCAATGTGAAATGGGGAAAATTGAATTAAAGATGTTTGGGTCACATAATAACTTTAACTATTTAAGCACAAAAGAAACAAAAGATGATAAAAATCAAGATTGATAAACTTTGAGAAACCCCATTGTTAAGCGAGGCTTTCTTATTTTATAATTCTTAATCTTTTCATCAATCTACCTTCAAATTTTGTTTTTGTCAAAGGACTCCCATAATCTTATGTCAAGCTTAAAACTACTTAATCATTTTAATAGTCAATAAGTTTGAACTTGTCAATTCCTCCATCACAAATCGACACTTTACATTCATATCGATTGTCTATTTTATAGTTTAAAAAAAATTATCATTATCTTGCTTTTTGTCAACTCTTGCGGTTGCTTGTGGAAGAAAATAAATACAAGCTTAGGTGAGACTCATTTCTTGGACTTATTTGGAATATTTGGAGTTTATCCAATTATTTATGTGAAGAATTATATTGTTCATATAAAATTCATTATTATAATTTTCATTTACAATTTTTTTCATTTGTTTTAATTTTTAATTAGTCCTAGGATTCCTCTGATCCCGACTCGTACGCGTCCACTTGTGCGCGTCACGTGCATTTGTAATATTTTAGAAGCTACTTCTTATTGAGTTGAGCCACGTTGCATGATTAATTAAATCATTGCTTGAAGTTTTGAAAATAATAATTAGTGGCATCATAGCTAGCATTATTAAAGAGTAATCTTAGCATCATATAGCAAAAAATTGAGACAATCCAACAATAATTTAAGGATGTTAGGTTTGTTAATGAAAGATACAACATTTGCTGTAATGCGAAGTTTGTTGTGTACAAGAAGCTTAAAACTTAGATTTCTCGATTTCTTAATAGAGGTTTCAGTATCTGCTGCGGCTAATTGTACGCAAATGTTCAACATGTTGCTTAACAAGCCATATGATTAGCTCTGGCTCCAGCTAATCTGATTGCAGCATTTGCGTTGGATTTTTGTCGCGTATATTTTATAATCCGTTAGAAATGTCAAAATTAAGCTAATTGAACACAATACTATTTACAACTTTGTATTTAGGGGTTGGTGGTTCGCGCTAGACCGCAGGGCCCTCTGTCTGAGCGATGAGATGCGGAGACTTAAAAGAGGTAAAACAAATAGGTCCTGAACCTACTGTTTTAAATTGGACGAGGCATGCTCCCGCATCCTTTAGTTTGTTCAATGCAAACCTACGGTGTATCGCAGGACCCTTGAATCCTTCTTTTTATTTATATATATAATTTGTTGGGTTTCTCAGATATAGGCCCCTTGAAACATAAATATTTTGAAAAACACTTCCTAAAACTTGGTATTTTGAAAAAGGCCCCCTAAAACCGGGAACTTAAGTAAATTAGCCGCTCTGGTTTATTTTCAGCCTAACTCCGTCAAAAGAAACCGCTGAGGGACTTAAAAGACAATTATGCCCACATAATGGCTGCTGTATCGCTTTTTAAATACCCCCAACACTTGAAGCTCTTGCTTGAGCCAATTCTTCATTTTCATCCAACTGCCTCTTCTCAATCATCTCATCTCTTTACAATTTCAAAACACAGCCGCTTCTTGACATAACAAATAATGAGTTTCAATAATTCTTTTCCATCATCTCTCTTTATATGTACAGTTGCTGCTTCGACCTAATCCTATATATGAAAAAGTAATGAAAATTGGGCAAAATTGGTTGAATCTGCACACATGCAATAAAATTTTCATTTATGCTCTCAACAATCAATTATATGCAAAATTATTGCATAAGTCTATCCCCAAAGATTTTAAGATGAAGATCGACAAAATTTGGGAAAATTATTGGAACATGTTCAAACATTGTAATAATAGCATTGAAAGTGCTGAAAACATAGATCCACATAGCATGTGTGTAGAAAATTACTTTCAGTCTCGAATGAGAGTCTAGATCTTCACAAAGCTCCTAAGAGGATTGAGATGGTGCTGCATACTTCATATGCTCTAGGGTTTTTAGAGAACAATCAGAAGGGGGGGGGGGGGGGGGGATGGAGAAAGAGTTTTAGGTTTTTTTTTTTAATCTTCATGGATCTCTGAGTTTTAGGAAGAAAGAAGGGTAACTGGGAGACAAGTTACGCTCCATCCTAAATGTGGTTAGACTTATCTCGAGTCCAACTACAAGTTAACCCAACAGAATGGCAAATCGAGATAACAGTTGAGTTTTAAGGGGCTTTTTTCTAAATACTAAGTTTTAGGGGGTGTTTTTCAAAACATCTAAGTTTTAGATGGCATATATGCAAAAACCCTAATTTTTTTGCCAACACGGTTTTCGAGCGAAGAAAGAAATCGACTCCATAAGCAATTTCAATATTTGTACCATGTAACTGATTTGGCCTTTAATGCTTCAGACAAAAGAAAAGGATAGACAAAACACTGACCCTACTTTATAACATTGTTGGAGCACCATAAGAACACACTAATTATGATTAAATGAGGGCATGCTAGCTTATTGACGATGGTACAAATTAATCACAAAGTTGAATAAGAAAAACATGTGACAAGTTCAAGGGAGTGAGAATCAAATTAATAATACAAAAATATTACTATAATATCGGCTGACATAGGATAAAAAAACAACACAATATTGATGATCAGTATCATCCATCTTTAACTTCATGCTCTAAAGTTACAGCAATTTTCATGATATGCTTGTCGTGGTCAATGTTTTCTTCGACTTTTCGATATTATATTAGCTATAGCATGTGAATATCGTGAAAATTTTAGAAATACAAAAAAAAATTAATTTTTTCGGTTTATCAAAATTTTGCTTGCTATATAGAACTTAAAAACCTCAAAATTTTTGAAAATCATAAATTTTCAGTTTTCTTCGGTTTGCCAGTATTTTGCTCCACTTTATAACTTAAAATATGAAAATTGTGAAATTTGAAACATCCCGATGTTTTATGTTTTTTCGGTTTTTTAATATTTTTCTTCTTATAGCACATGAATATAGTAAAATTTTGAAAATTCCAAATTTATGTTATCTTCAGTTTTTCGATATTAGCTTGGTAAGACACACATATAAAATATTAATCCTAAAATTTTATATTAGCTTGCTAAGACACACAATATTTAACTTTCTAACATGCTGAATCGCGAAATTTTCACAAATTCTAAATATTTCAGTTTTCTTTAGTTTATCAATATCTGCAAACAAATAAGGATAAAATTTCATTTTTCTTTCGATTATTTTCCAATATATTGCTCTTTATCATTAGTAGAAAGATGGCTTGCAACTACGGATAATAAAATCTGTAGGGGTAATTAACGAATGCCCCTGCGGATAACACCGTAGGGGCATTTATAAATAAAAATTTGTTAGAATTTAACTATTGCAGTTGCCCCTACGGTGCCGTAAAATAAAGACCTACGGATATATCCGCAGGGGAAAATTTAAAAATTAAAAAAAAAATAAAAACCAAATTGTTATCGTCTCCATCACCATACCCTAATTCCCAATACCCCACAAAATTTCCCCCGCGCGCCTCCTCCTTCGTCGATCGTTGCTTCCGACCTCCTCGTCACCCCCTCCCTTCTCGTCGCCTCCTCCGAGCTCTCGGCCCTTCCTCCGACCTCGTCGCCCCCTACAACTGCGTCGCCTCCTTCTTTGTCATTTTCTTCGTCCTCCTACGACCTCCAGCGCCGTCCTCTTTTCAACGCCGAGCTCCTCCCGGGTTTTCTCGTCACCGTTGAAATCGTCAACAGGTTAGGTGATTTATTGATAAATTTAAATTTTATTTTCGTAAAATGAATTTGGTGGGTAAAGCTTCAATTTGGGGATTTTGAATTGTGGTGGTGGCTGTGGTGGTCGGTGGAGGCGGCGGCTGTGGTGGTCGGTGGTGGTGGCTGTGGCGGCGACGGTGGTTTGAGGATGTGGGCGGCGGCGGCGGTGCGTAGTGGCTATGGGTGGTGGTAACTGCGCTGTAATTAAGTCTAGCGTTAGGGTTAATTGGGTCTAGGGTTTGGGTTAAGATAGTTAGGCTTAATTAGGTCTAGGGTTAGGGTTAAGATAGATAGGATTAGAGTTAAGGGTGTGAGTTATGATTAGGGTATTTTAGTGTTAGTGTAAGTGTGTGTGTGTGTGTGTGTAGATGATGTTATGCGTGTGTTTGTGTGTGTGTTTGTGATAATGATGATGTTGATTTCTCATATTAAATAAGGCCAAACCCTAATTTTAAAGTTAACACCAGAACTAAATCCAAAATTTTAAACTTCATACCAGCACCAAATCCGAAATCTTAAATTTGATTAAGAAAACTCTTAATTTTAAAATACTTTATCTAAACTAAAAACTTAAAACTCTTGAAATTGAAACATAAATATATAACCAATTCAAGTTAAATTTTATAATAAGTGTATATATGATAATCGATAATAATAAAAAAAATTCATATGCTCATCGATCGTCATACATGAAAATCAAAACGCCACTTAGTTCCCGTCTATTGGTTAACATACGTTCGATATTCGTCGTGACATAGAACTATCCGAAAGTTGTTAAATATCGGACGGTATCGTTCTGTGCTAACAACCGTCGTATAGTTTATTTGACGAGAAAATTCAATCGTATGATAACTGATAGATTTGTCCAGTTTGGACAAGTTAGGTATGTATAGCAAACACCTGCATTCACTAGTGTTTTCATTCGTTTCGAGTTATTTCGTCGGTACTTTTCCGCTAGTTCTCCATGCACAAAAATAGATTAGATGTTTATTTCAACGTTATTTTACAGTATTGAAATGATTATCTATTCTATTACGGTGTACTCGAAGAACAGCGGGGAGGTGCTGCCGAAATTTACTCGAAACGGATGAAAGCACAAGCGAATGGGTGTCTTCTCTATACATTCTTAATGGGATAGAAGCTTTACCCCCGACAGCCGAATCATACACATACAACACGAATACATAACAAACGCACACACAAAATACATACACACTAACAACTCTACACCTAATAGAAATCATAAATTGAAACACACATACACAGAATACAACTCATACTTGGGTATCTTCTGTTAGTTATATGTATGCCCTAGAGACCATTACTGTACATACGATGTATATTGTAGTGGATGCTTGGACATATATAGGTAGGACTTTCTTGCTCGACATGATAGTATGCAATCTGGTTGCTCTTTATCTTAACATGTACTCTGATTGTCTCTATGTTACATATTGATAAAGCCCTTAGGATAAGTACTTGACTACTAGGACTATGATGCAGATCATACTAGTGGGGACAGTGTAGTCGCCAAGTACATCCTTCAAATGTTCCTAGTCGTGGGAGTACCGAGACAGGGTATCGATATTCCAGAGTAGACTAGCGTATGCGTTTCTTGACCTATATGATAGGCGATGGATGATCCCATATCCATTGGTGTTTGACAATAGAGAAGGTATACGGGTGCTCAGTAGAGACTGGGTACACTGGACGGACTCGCCGAGAACTCCCAGATGGTATTATACCTCACGTCAGATGGTAGTTCTCTGGTGACACTGGTACAGGTTAGTTTGTAGACCCGAGATCGTCATAGATTCTTGTGTGATTCCTATTGTGCTTTGATTTCCATCATACCACGTCTAATGGGGCGTGCAAAACGGTAGCTTTTGGGTACAGTCCCGAATCACATGGAGACAATGAGCGATAGGAGGGGATTCGTCTCTCCCGGTATAGAGAGTTGATATTGTGCTGTGTTCGATTGGCTATAACTGGAAGTCCCTGGCCAGGGCTAATATAGAGATTTACTGGTAAGTGTTACCAGTAGTTTATCGACCTGTTATGAGCCTCACATCGACACAACTTATCGGTTACTGGGGTCTGACGTATACCACCCTTAGACTAGATATGCAACATATTAGACGAAGAGACCGGACTGTACGGGAGTGTTACTGATTGGATTCGCTGGAGAAAGTACAGGCTTGCTTGTTGATCTTCTGATCGCTCGATACCCGAGTGGTCGTTACGTTTAGCAGACCGCTTGCGGCTTGTAGGTGTTTGATATGATCATCACCTACTGCCGGCGTATTGACGAGTCTTTAGAGTCCTACACAGAGGTTTCCTAGCTCAAGCGAAACGGAGTAGGAGCGCATATGTGATATGTGCGGGAACGAGATTAATACGAGTATGTGATACCGCATTATATTCTCGTGATGTGTGACATGATAGGTTATATGTGATATAGCCGAGTTATCGGATCGAGCGTTGATTCGATAAGATATTGCATTTGATATTAGTCGGTTATATGTGATTGTTCAGTTGATAAAACTGCACATTTTTTATTACATTTTTTCTACCATTTTCATAGTAAAAAAGGTCTTTATTATAATATATCATACATATGAGGGTTTATGTGTAAAAATACTATTTTCCATGTGTTGATATATTATAATTAGAATTTGATAGGAAAATGTATGCAAATAATATCATTGACCAAATCCTAGTAGAACAAAGTCTACTAAATATTATTTGAGTTGTTGTGCAGAATTTTTCCAAGTTGTGCAGGATTTTTCAAGACTAAAATCAAGGAAATCAAGTTATTGAAGAAAACTTGTCTAATTAAGGAATCAAAACTTGGAGATCAAGTCTGGCAGCAACTACGAGAAGATTTCAAAGATCCAAACATACCAGAGATAGCCACATGTCACAAGGAGAGAGCCCCAAAATTATGATGAGGAGATCCCCACCATTGGCCGCGGATCCGCGGCCAAACCCCCCTGTTGGCCGCGGATCCACGGCATTATTGAGGGATTAAATGCTGAAATTTTGGGAGATGAATCTTTACTACTAGCTTCCAATTTTAGAAGCTAACTTTCTGGCTTTTGGACTATAAAAAGGGACCGAGAGCCTCTTGGAAAATTTATCAAGCCGACGAGATCACGAAGTCCAAGACGGCTCACACATCCAACCTGATCATCAACTGTTCGTCTACCTCCTTGGAAGAGATCGAGAAGCAAAACTAGGATTTGTAATCATTTTCTAAGGAATCAAAGTGTAATGAATATTGTAGATTAATAAAGATAGCTTTCTTTTTCTTATTCTATTTCTTCGTAGTTTAATTATGCATTTTCTCTCCATCTCTTTTTCTCCCAACATGCGCGAGTAATTCTCCGCTTGTTAGGGTTCGTAGGATTAGGATAGGCTAATGGATGATGAACATCTCTAAACCCTTTTTAAGTCCTATAAAGTTTATGAACTTTATCAAAAGAATCATTAACATCCTAATCGGGCGCGCTAACAATTCTTTGTTAGTTCCGACCGCGATTAGAGATTAGATTAATGATTGTTTTGGTTAAGGCTAGATATGAACGGAGTTCCGTGTCGAGATAAGGGTTAAGAGGGGATTCCTTTTTCCTCCAGAAACCCTAATCTACACGTATCACCGTCGTTCTAGTTTTAAATCTATTAAAGGATAAAAAGGGTAACTTTTAATTAAACATCCATAACTACTAAATCCTAACGAACCCTACAAACCCTCTTATTATATTAGCTACATCCCTAAAATATTCTAGATCTATATATTTTGCATTCTTGCTTAAGTTAGATCTAGAAACCATTCTACAACATTCTTATTTCTTCCTCCTTCCTCAACACATCTAAAGTAAGAGTAAAAGATTCAACGTTTCCCTGAGGACGACCTGTACTCATCTCGGTCTAGCTACGTGCGACATCGTTATTGATTGCGGTTAATATTCTACAAAACACAACTCTTTCGAATCAATCCAATGGCCCCATTGCCAGGGATACGTGCGTAATTTTTTTTTCTTACTATTTGTGTTGAATTCTTAGACGATTCATATCATTATTAAAACAAAACTGGAAATTACATATTTAACGATTTGTGTGTGAATTTTGCAAGGGAATCTGGAGTCACGGACTTGAGGAAACAGGAGATGTAGGGTTTCACACTTCTCTGGTATCTTTCTTAACTCCTTCTCTCTCCTCTCAAATCTAATAAAATCTATTTTCTGCAGGATTCTTTGCAAAATATTCGCCGCTCAAAAATCTTTTTGCAAAGTTTTGTTTTACGGTTTGTTTTTGCATATTTTAATACGGATTTTTAAGGGGCAAGACCAAAATCCAGATTAGGTGGGGATTTCATCACCCTTTCTAAGCCCCATAAATCACAAACCGAGCATCTAGATCAACCCTTCATTAATTTAAAAAAATATCTATACCAGACTTTAAGGACTGTCGCGCTCATTAAGAACAGAGGAAGGTCGTGGGTAATCTATCGTTTATCCGCATTACTTTTATAGTGCCTAGGCAAGTGTGTCAAAGGCTAGTGGTTTTTAATTAGGCCCACTACTGTGGTTCCTTCCCACTTACCTGGCACTTACCTGGCTATAAGGGTAGTACGGAGGCGGTAGAGGATTGATCCTGCGGCTTGTCCTTTGGAAGTCTAGGAGCGGTCTAGAGACTGGACCTAGGTAACCTTAGTTCTAGGGTTGTTTGTACATTTTTGTATGATTTGTCTAAATCCGTCATTTTTTAAAACAAACCAATTATTTTCTTCCCTTTTTACCTCTTCCCCCTTCTTCTCTTCTTATAATGGGTGACCTAAACAGGAGAACACTTGCCGAGCTTTGCTGTCCACAACCAGATATCTCTTGTTTTCGAAATCCCTTCGGTATACCGTCCGGCTCATCCATGTCCTTAAGAGATCATATAGAACAAGCAGGAAGAAACAGTTGGCCACCTCAGTCTAGGTCTTATCAACCGTATCCTAATCCTACACCTGTTTCAGTTGATACCCAGAGTGAGGAAGCTCCTAGACGAATGTCCATTGCTGAGCACATAGCTAGGTCTAGAGGCCAAAGTTTCAACCCAGACCAATATCAACCTTCACCACCACTGTCCAGAGAAGAGTTTGATTTGCGATTTGTGCCATATAAGATGTCTGTTGAAAATAGCCAACCAACCAACCCATGTCAATATTCTTCTTATCATCCTACTCCTACCCAAGTTCCGCAACCATTCTATTCCTATCAATCCAATCCGACTTTTCCACCTTCTCTAGACAGTTCTTCTAATCAGTCATTTGGGAGTTTTAATTATCCACAGGAATTTCAATCTTATACTGAAACCCCTTATCAACCCAAGACTAGTCTGGAGCAGACATTAGAAAAATTTCAGGAACTGTCGAACCAAATTATGAAGGATTTGGGTAGTAAGACAGAACTGTACACCCTTTCTAATCAAACCTTCCCATTCCAAACTGAAATCCACAACTCCAGTTTCATAGATTCATCAAGTACACCAAATAGAATGACTGATAAGTTGTGTGACTTTGTAGTGTTTGATTTACCCGACTGTAAAGGGTCCATTTCAAGTGAAACCAAACCCAACCCTTGTGATCTCTACACCTCCACTCTTGAACCAAAACTGATCGAAAACCATACTTTTGATGAGGAGTTTGAGAATTTTAACCTTCACTTGAATGAGGTGATTGAAATTGGGGATATTTTGATTGATGAACCCGAAATTTTGGATGATTTTGTCCCACCAATTCATCAAATCCTTTCACTTCCTTGTGTTCATCATCTTGAGCCTTTAATTCTTCCCGAACCCCAAATATATCTTGAAGTTGATAATAATGGTATACACGAAGATCAGTCCGAAATACAGCCTCCATCTTCCACATCTGGTTCAGCAACACTCGACACACCAATTTTTTTACCCATTTCACCTTCTACTTTCTCCAGTTCTTCTTCTGTTCCTATAGTTTCAGTGAGTTTTGATGAACCACAATCCGTTAATTCAAGTTCAATAATACCATAAATTCAACTTGATTTGGATATTTTTGAAAATAAAGTAGATGAGTTTTTCAAATCCTCTACCTCAATAATTTTTGATGAATCAAGTTGGATAAATTCTGGCACAAAACTCTTTGACAGCAAAATGTTCAATCACACCATTGATAAAAGTTTTGAAGAACTTTTTGCTGACGAACTTGAATTTTTAAACAATACGGATTTTGTGATTGATCAATCTCCACCTATAGAGATTGAACCGCCACCATTCCTTCTTCCTGATCATTCACATTCATCCTCATTCTTTCTTTTCTCTAATTTCAAACCCTTTCCAGACCACCTCTTATCCCTTCCCCACTTTTTCTTGACTCAATACAACACATTCTTCCACCAACCTATACGATATACTGATAAAATCTTTGAATGGTTGGTATTGACTTTTGGTCTTTGTAAAGTCTTACTTTGACCAAATGACTCACCCCCTCTTAAAATGCTTCGTATTGTCTAACTCATGTTTGAGAGGGGGTATATTTTTGGCTCTTGAACATAACTTTTGTCCTCAAATTTGTGAGCCAAAAATAAGTTTGGGGGAGGATTTTCACTTTCATATATTCTTGCCCCCATTAATAATGCCCCCCCAAGCTTACAGGTTTTTGTGATCCAGCAGATAGCAACAGCGAGGACACTGTTGAAAACAGGTTTGGGGGAGCTTTGTGCTTATTTACGCGATACTTTGCATTATACTATATATAAGCACAAATATTTTTTTTTTATAACAAAAGAGTAGAAAGTGAAAAATTACATGCAAAAGATAGGAATAGTTTAAGAAAACCAAGAAAATTAGAAGTTTTCTTAAACGAACTAGTAATAAGTAGTTATGAGCTGTTGTCCCAAGGGTTAGCAAGATGAAGGAAGTCACTAATCTGAGGATAAAAATAAGTCTGAAAAATAGTTTCTATTCTGGAAGCCAAACATTTGAATGTTGATACCCTACTATATGCACTTACAGACGTCTTGAAACTCGGGATAGTAGAGGATACCTTGAAATGCTCTTGTCTAAAAGCCAAAGTATGAAGGAAATGAAAAAATAAAAAAATGAAGAAAATATAAAAATGGTGAAAGAAAAAAATGAACACTGGTTTTGTATTGCCAAGGCAGCAATAAAAAAATATAGCGAGGGTGCCTCTTCACCTAGTGCCCTAAGGCCAACTGGTCTGGGAGTCACTGCTAAGCCTTAGGTGGTGCAAGACGAGGAAAATACTATCACCTAATCAACAAGCACATGAGTAACGGTCGGTTAGTACCTCAAGAAGTATTAACGGTCGCATGAAAATGTGTGAGCAAATCCATAAATATTCATCAAGTTAAAAAGTACTAAGGTAGATGGACAAGAGTATGATTGCTTGAATTGAATTCTCCGAGTGTAGGGATGTTCTATTCACACATGTAGGGGTATATGATCAATGTTTGGATGAAAGGTAGGAACGAAAAATAAAGACGATGTTTTATTGAGAGATGATATGATTTCTAACATTTTTTCATGACTATTAAGATAGGGCTCATGACAACTGAAAAGCTAGTATAGTTGGAAACTCTTATTTTCAAAGTCTTTCTTTTATGGTTCTTATCTTTATATGTAAATTTCACCATCTCTCCTTTGTTATAGGATTTTGTGGGTGTAATCCGCTGAAAAGCCTCAGGAGACAACACTCCTCCTACTAGGGACACCTAGAGGTTTAACGGCTTGTTGCACGTGCTCAGTGCAATCGTGTTTGCCTACGAAAGTGTGCTTAGTTTTCTCCTTTCTTTTTTCTTCTTCTCTTGAATAAACTAGTTTGCTCGGGACGATCAAAGATAAGTTTGGGGGTATTTGTTCAGTTGATAAAACTGCACATTTGTTATTATATTTTTTCTACCATTTTCATAGTTAAAAAGGTCTTTATTATAATATATCATACATATGAGGGTTTATGTGTAAAAATAATATTTTCCATGCGTTGATATATTATAATTAGAATTTGGTAGGAAAATGTATGCAAATAATATCATTGACCAAATCCTAGTAGAACAAAGTCTACTAAATATTATTTGAGTTATTGTGCAGAATTTTTCCAAGTTGTGCAGGATTTTTCAAGACTAAAATCAAGAAAATCAAGTTGTTAAAGAAAACTTGCCTAATTAAGGAATCAAAACTTGGAGATCAAGTCTGGCAACAATTACGAGAAGATTTCAAAGATCCAAACATACCAGAGATAGCCACATGTCACAAGGAGAGAGCCCCAAAATTTTGATGAGGAGATCCCCACCATTGGCCGCGGATCCGCGGCCAAACCCCCCTGTTGGCCGCGGATCCACGGCATTATTGAGGGATTAAATGCTGAAATTTTGGGAGATGAATCTTTACTACTAGCTTCCAATTTTAGAAGCTAACTTTCTGGCTTTTGGACTATAAAAAGGGACCCAGAGCCTCTTGGAAAATTTATCAAGTCGACGAGATCATGAAGTCCAAGACGGCTCACGCATCCAGGCTGATCATCAACTGTTCGTCTACCTCCTTGGAAGAGATCGAGAAGCAAAACTAGGATTTGTAATCATTTTCTAAGGAATCAAAGTGTAATGAATATTGTTGATTAATAAAGGTAGCTTTCTTTTTCTTATTCTATTTCTTCGTAGTTTAATTATGCATTTTCTCTCCATCTCTTTTTCTCCCAACATGCGCGAGTAATTCTCCGCTTGTTAGAGTTCGTAGGATTAGGGTAGGCTAATGGATGATGAACATCTCTAAACCCTTTTTAAGTCCTATAAAGTTTATGAACTTTATCAAAAGAATCATTAACATCCTAATCGGGTGCGCTAACAATTCTTTGTTAGTTCCGACCGCGATTAGAGATTAGATTAATGATTGTTTTGGTAAAGGCTAGATATGAACGGAGTTCCGTGTCGAGATAAGGGTTAAGAGTGGGATTCCTTTTTCCTCCAGAAACCCTAATCTACACGCATCACCGTCGTTCTAGTTTTAAATCTATTAAAGGATAAAAAGGGTAACTTTTAATTAATCATCCATAACTACTAAATCCTAACGAACCCTACAAGCTCTCTTATTATATTAGCTACATCCCTAAAATAATCTAGATCAATATATTTTGCATTCTTGCTTAACTTAGATCTAGAAACCATTCTACAACATTCTTATTTCTTCCTCCTTTATCAACACATCTAAAGTAAGAGTAAAAGATTCAACGTTTCCCTGAGGACAACCCGTACTCATCTCGGTCTAGCTACGTGCGACACCGTTATTGATTGCGGTTAATATTCTACAAAACTCTTTCGAATCAATCAGTGATATAGCCGGATTATTAAATCAAGAGTTGATTTGATAATTTAATGTATAATTATATATTTGATATATTATAATACATTAACTAATATTTAGCTCACTATTGTTTTCTTTTCACACATGATGTGCACATTGTATATATATACGCGATATGTACATTTGTGTACATGGATTGTGTCATGTTTGATGATACATATAAGATGAGTGTATGAGATTAACACAATGCTAGGGTTAAGTTAGGGTTTCTATTTATGTTAAGCTAATTCAAAAGGGATTGAGTTTGTTATGCTAAAGCTTGCACAAAAGCTTATGGATAAGCTTTGACAAAGTCAACCCTTTTGTCTAGTTTAAGATATTTATCAAACCCAACCTTTAACCATAGCCATGAGTTAATTCTCTACATGAGTTAGCCATGAGGTCTTAACTCAACCAAGGGTGCAATAATTCATTTGGATGAATTATTCATAAGTCTTCTTCTTCTTCTTCTTCAAGCTCCATGAAAAAGCATGCTTGCTCTAATAGAGTTTTGAGATAAAGTGTGAGAAAATCAATTCTAAAGTGAGCCCACCTCCTACTTCTTCATCCTCTACCACTTGCCATGTAGTAAAGTGTGTTCTCTTCACAAAATTCATGACCTAGTGAAGGAATAGCTTGATTCAGTGTCTCCTCGACGTAGATCATCTTCGGCCTCGAAGTCATCGATGCAAGCACGTTCGTTTCTTCATAGAGCCTCTCTAGAGTCCGGGTTTTGCGATCGCAGCGAAGGGGACTACTACACGGAGCTATTTGAAGTGAAGGACCGGACTACAAAGGTTGTAATCCCAAACTCTTAGAAGTAAAGTTGTTTACTTGCTTATTGTTTTCGTATAATCTCTAGTATACGATCTTGGTTAGGGTTGTTCGGCACGTCTAAATTTTGAATCGGGCATGGTTGATACCTTGTAGAATCTTGTGAGAGTGCCTAGTAACCCTACAGTGGTATCAGAGCCAAGCTAGAGCATTAGGCGAAGTCTAGACGAAGTTTAAAGTCCGATCGAACCCCGAAACCCCATATTTTACCCTTCTCTGGAAATTTTCTAAAAATGTTGATTTTTTCATTTTTAAAAATACTCAAAAAAATCAGCAGGAAATTCTAAGGATTACCCTAAAATACGACACCCTAACTCCCTGAAGGCGTCGCGGAAACGCGGCAGGAGCATGCTTCCCGCGGCGGTTCCACGGCCGTACTTGGGAGTTATGGCGTCGTATTGGCATGGTTGATCCGTAGGTACTTCCTTATGCTTCTGGGTATTTTTAACTATACTCAAGTGTTGAGTTTTCTGGGATATATTGGGGACTCGTTGATTCGATCGGATAATTTAACTTCGTTTAAGTTTTTCCGGATAATTTTAGAACGTGTTAAAAAGTTCGACCGGATATCAATAACTCACTTTTTCCCCTGCCGGAAAATTTCCAAGTGTTGGATTTTTCCGTAGTTTAAGAACGTTCTAAGTCGTGCAAGTAACGCGGTGGACCCTCTAGAAGACAACAAACCTTAACTCGATTATGTGTAGCAATACGGCGTTGCCACATGTGAGGCGTTGGCTTGACCCTTTTACGGCTGGACCATTGGTACTGTGGCATGTAATGGATGGTTTTAAATTCCGCTCAAGTGTTGAGCCATTTGGGAAATCTTGGGTATCTGTTTATTCGATCGGAAAGCTTAACATTGTCTATTTATCTGGAATGTGATACAATATTTGGAATCCACAAGTAGTTATGAGATAACTAATTTGAATGTTATAAATCTAGCAGTTCAGTCTCAGATGATCAGTTGCCACGGGATTTTGATGCGATCAAAAGTCCGTCGCAATCACGTAGCGTACGCGGATACTCACCGGGTAAACTTAATAGACATTTACGCCCCATAGCCCCGACCAAGTGACTGTAGGAGAACCCCGTCGCCAAAAGCATCCGTTCGGATGCTCGCGGCAGCGGTGTTCCGCCTTAGTGCACTTCGTCGACGGCATCCGGGGGTGCGGCCGTCTACTAAAGTTTGCGACGAGCATTCGATCAGGACGTCGGGAATCTTGTTGAATTGCCCGACTTGATATTGAAAAGAGTTTTCGATAATGAGACTAAAATGCGGGGTTTATAAAAGTTAGGCATGCGATGTCTAAGGAATTCATTTGGTTAGGCATATGATATCTAAGGAGGTTGCGGATTCCAACTGTTGTAGTTTTACACTTTCTTTTCTGCGACTGTAAGTGTAGTATGTAGTTGTATCGCCGGTTTTCGTTGCTATACATCAAAGACAATGGGTGTATGCATACTTACTTACGTTGATGATATGAGATATTATGTGTTGCTGTGATATGTTATATTAGATCGTCGTGTTCTGAATAGCCAGGGTTTTTATGTGAGATGAGAGTGTTTTCTTTTTCATTCATATAAAATTCATTTATATGTAATATTCTTTTATTGGGGCACTTCCGGGCTGAGGATGATGTCACCGTTGTATATTATTTACTATTCCGCATTAGGTAGACCCAAGGCGGAGAGCACCAGTAACCGGGTTCTAGGGTTCAATGGGAGACCATCTCGAGGAGTTAAGACCGGGTCTCATAACCCTAGAATTGCCAGTGTTGCTTGCCGCTCTCGTAGGGGTCTAGGGATATGGGTTTGGCTATTCAGCACGACCGTGGAATCCGTCTTTTATACAGGCTCGTATTAAAACACGGACGTCCTAGTATATCCAATATTTCATATATGTTCTTCTTCTGCAATGTTCTGTGATGAGATCATATTACTGCCTGAGACGAATGTTTATATTATATATATGAGATATATATTATATTGTTGATTTTGTTTCAAATGTGATGCTTTTGAAGCATATTAAAATGGGACTTCATTAATGAGATTAATGAAATAAAAGAAACCTAAGATGTTGTAGAAACTTGTTTAAAAACTGGTAGCTCTAGTTTTTGCTTTGCATAGCGGTGTTCCTTGTAGAATATCCAGCACCTTATTCGATAAGGAAAGAGCCGAGATCCTTTCACCGGGAGTGACCTCTTTAGTGAAACAAGCAGATGCTACAAACTCGGTTTGTCATTTGATTACTTCTATAGTTCTTGCTTTGCATAGTGATATTTATGAAATATCCTGCACCTTATTCGATGAGGAAAGAGCCGACGATCCCTTCACCGGGAGTGGCCTCTTTAGCGAAACTAGAAAAGGCGTAAAAAACACTCCATTTAAAATCACTCGATTCTACAACGATATCAAGTTCATTACGCAAAAGGTTTTCTTAAAAACCTGTCGTAGCCATCCGTCATTTTAGGAAGTAGAGTACTTAGTATTCGTGCTGCGTATATCGACTTTAGTTGAGGCGTAGTGTTCGGTAGCTAAGTGATGTCTTCCTATACAGCATATTATGCGATTAATTAGGATAGTCATGTGATTATGTCGACCATAGTTGAGGGTCATGTGGGTGGGTTTAATTAATCATGAAATGATGGGTAGAACTTGACTAGTGCTTATGATATGTTGACCTTAGTTAAGGTCATAAGTACTAGGGGTAAAATATTATCGGGAATTTCAAGTGTTGAAATTTGCTATGAGATTGCATACCTTCTATGAGATAGTTGGATCCCGATACCCGCTGCGAGTAAGAGTTACTCCTGGGAGAGTTTTACACATTACAATTAGCCGATCAAGTATGTGTCTAGAAAGGTGTCAACGGGGTTACACTCCTGGGAAAACGAGGTTTATTTTAATTAGGTCTGTGCGAAAGCATGGGGAACCTCCCTCAAAGTACTGACACTGGCCTGGATGAAAGATTGGCGAACTTGTAGTGTGTAATTAATCCCGGCTAGTCTTTCCTTTTAGGGTTTGAAGGAAGATTTGACTAAAACAGTGGGAGACATCCTGATTAGATATATTTTATAACCAATCTAATCTTGCAAGAGCATACGCTGAGTGTTTTCTTCTCTGTCTCTCCACGTAGCGACCATGTCACGCTTTAATCAAGATAAATAATACGGATGTATTGACAGAACAAACGAAGAAAGTACATGTTATACTGCGCTAGGGAACGTTGATCCTGCTCCAACTTATAATTGTTATAAGACAGAGCAGGAAATAGGGGATTACCAGAATTCCCGTGCCGCCCAAACGAAGAAAGTACATGTTGATGCATCTTCTTCGGGTGTGTTCATTACACAGAACTGTTTCTCAGTATCCTTTACATCCTGGGTATGAGATACCGGATCAGGATCCCGCAAATGTAAATTGTTACATGGGCTACAGATAGGTAGAGAACTGAGAACGGGTGATAAATTTCATGAGATAGAAACGGTGCAAGTGTTGCAGCCAAGTCTGTTGGTAGTTATCACCCTGTATTACAAGAATACATTGATTCTGAACGAATATTATTAGATACCGAACCTGATATACAACATCATATCAGTCTCTTTATTAGTAAAGAAGGATATAATTTTGTATTGTTGGATAATGTTTTGAACATTTCCTATATCAAGAGTTGATCGGATCAGGTACGTTATCTAAAAGCATAGACGTTCTAAATCAAACCACAGTTCTTAACGTACCGAACACACACAAGTGGAAGAGTTCGGAAATGAACGAATCCTGCTTGAGGTATTGTAGACTAGGTCATATCAATGTGACACGACTAGCTGAAGTTACATTTAGACGCATATTTAAATCTGTTTGAATTTACATCTTGTGAAACTTGCCGGTCATGTCACAAAGATAAGATGACCACAGCTCTGTTTATTGGAAACAGAGAAAGAGTTGATGAACTCTTGGGATTGATACATGATGATGTATGTAAGTCCCCTGTCTACACATGCCAAGACCGGTTCTTTATACTTCATTACATTCACTGTTTATCTCTCAAGATTCGGACATATGTTCCTGTTGAAACACAAGTCTGGACCTTTTGAGAAATTCAATGAATATAAGTCAGAAGTAGAGAACCAAAAACGGGTATAAGTATTATGTCCTTTGATGAGATCAAGGAGGAGAATACTTGAGCACGGGATTCCTGGACTATTCTAAAGGAGAATGAGATTCTCTCTCAGCATTACTCCTCCGTATACACCACAGCACGTCGGTGTATCGGGGCGGAGCAATCACACCCTATTAGATATGGTGTGCTCTATGATGAGTACTACTGAGTTACTATTTCTTTTTGGGAGTTATGCACTTGAGAAGCTGCATACCTATTGAATAGGATTCAAATCAAATCAGTAGCCTACCACTTCATATGTGATATGGAAAGAGAAGAGCCCATATCTTAAGTTTGTTAAGATTTGGGGTTGTCCGGCCTATGTCTAAAAACAAAATCCAGACAAAGCTTGAGGCAAGGTCAGTTTTGTAGAACTGGAAAAGTTCCAGCTATACAAACTGCAGCTGATAATTTGGTAAATACGAAGGATTCAATAGTTTCCAACGAACCTCAGCCTCTCCGCCGATCTAATAGGGTTCCTCACCCACCTGAGAGATACTTCGGTTTCTCTATGACAGTGGGAGCGAGGATTACATCATGAGATGATTACCCAACTTATTTCGAGCAGGCCATCACAAGTGGGACTCTGTAAGAATGGCTGGATGCTAGGTGATCTGAGATGGAATCCTTATACACCAACAAAGTATGGACTTTGGTTGCTTTATCTGAAGGGTTAAATCCCCATCAGAAGCAAGTATATCTTGAGAAGATTACTTGGTGTATATAGAAAAGTTAAGGCTTTCAAAGCTATGCTTAAGTCCATCCAGATCCTACTTGCCATTGTTACATACCATAACTACGATATCTGGCGGTTAGGTGTCATGACAGCTTTTCTAAAAATGATAATTTAGAAGAGAATGTCTATAAGTACACAGCCAGAGGGCTTCGTAGACAGTGGGAGCAGCGGAAACGTATGCAAGTTGCTTTATGGGATAAAGCAGGTATCGCGGAGTTGGAACGTCTGTTTTGATGTGGTAGTCAAAGAGTTTGACTTCATCAAAATGGTAGATGAACCTTGTATATACAAAAAGGGTAGTAGGGAGTATGGTGGTGATCCTCGTATAGTACGTGGATGACATACTCTTGATAGGGAAGGATTTTCCTATGCTACGCTCGGTCAATCTCTGCTTATCACAATGATTCTCTATATAGAATCAAGGTGATACCTCCTAAATCCTGGATTATGGATCTATGAGATAGATTTAGATGGATGTTAGGATTCTCACTAGTTGTAGTGGGAAGGTATCAATCGATCCTGGGGAGAATCACTGGAAAGGTTCCAGGGTGATAAGGACGACTGAATGTCAGTTGCAGGCAATGTCTTTACCCTCAGTGGAGGGACGGTATGTTGGAAGAGTTCCATGCTAGATACCGTGACTTACTAGATGATTAAAGGCTAGATACTTCGTTACCAAAGATGCTACCAAAGAGGAAGTCTGGATATAGATAATAGTTCATGAGATAAACTCAGTTCCAACTATTGTGTGACAATGGAGTTATGGCTTTGGCCTAGGAACCCCCGTCCCATCAGAAATCCAGATATAATTCTTAGGCAGTATCACCTGATCATGGAGATGGTTGATCTCCAGGGAGATCAAGGTTAGGAGAGTATACACAGAGGAAAACAGCGCGGATCCACTCACAAAGGCCTATTTCCCAGTAGAGACTTTTATGGGATGGTTGAGTATGAGATACTTTAACCTCTGCTGATTGTTGGGTATGCGATACCATAACAGATGGCCATAGTGCAAGTAGAAGATTGTTAGTTATATGTATGCCCTAGAGGCTATTACTGTACATACGATGTATATTGTAGTGGATGCTTGGACATATATAGGTAGGACTTTCTTGCTCGACATGATAGTATGCTATCTGGTTGCCCTTTATCTTAACATGTACTCTGATTGTCTCTATGTTACATATTGATAAAGCCCTTAGGATAAGTACTTGACTACTAGGACTATGATGCAGATCATACTCGTAGGGACAGTGTAGTCTCCAAGTACATCCTTCAAATGTTTCTAGTCGTGGGAGTACCGAGACAGGACATCGATACTCCAGAGTAGACTAGCGTATGCGCTTCTTGACCTATATGATGGGCGATGGATGATCCCATATCTATTGGTGTTTGACATAAAGGAGGTATACGGGTGCTCAGTAGAGACTGGGTACACTAGACGGACTCGCCGAGAACTCCTGGATGGTATTATACCTCACGTCAGATGGCAGTTCTCTGGTGACACTGGTACAGGTTAGTCTGTAGACCCGAGATCGTCATAGATTCTTGTATGATTCCCACTGTGCTTTGATTTCCATCATACCACATCCAATGGGGCATGCAAAACGGTGGCTTTTGGGTACAGTCCCGAATCACATGGAGACAATGAGCGATAGGAGGGGATTCGTCTCTCCCGGTATAGAGAGTTGATGTTGTGCTGTGTTCGATTGGCTATAACTGGAAGTTCCTGGCCAGGGCTGATATAGAGATTTACTGGTAAGTGTTACTAGTAGTTTCTCGACCTGTTATGAGCCTCACATCGACACGACTTATCGGTTACTGGGGTCTGACGTATACCACCCCTAGACTAGATATGCAACAAATCAGACGAAGAGACCGGACTGTACGGGAGTGTTACTGATTGGATTCACTGGAGAAAGTACAGGCTTGCTTGTTGATCTTCTGATCGCTCGATACCCGAGTGGCCGTTACATTTAGCAGACCGCTTGCGGTTTGTAGGTGTTTGATATGATCATCACCTACTGCCGGCGTATTGACGAGTCTTTAGAGTCCTACACAGAGGTTTCCTAGCTCAAGCGAAACGGAGTAGGAGCGCATATGTGATATGTGCGGGAACGAGATTAATACGAGTATGTGATACCGCATTATATTCTCGTGATGTGTGACATGATAGGTTATATGTGATATAGCCGAGTTATCGGATCGAGCGTTGATTCGATAAGATGTTGCATTTGATATTAGTCGGTTATATGTGATATAGCCGGATTATTAAATCAAGAGTTGATTTGATAATTTAATATATAATTATATATTTGATATATTATAATACATTAACTAATATTTAGCTCACTATTGTTTTCTTTTCTCACATGATGTGCACATTGTATATATATACGCGATATGTACATTTGTGTACATAGATTGTGTCATGTTTGATGATACATATAAGATGAGTGTATGAGATTAACACAATGCTAGGGTTAAGTTAGGGTTTCTATTTATGTTAAGCTAATTCAAAAGAGATTGAGTTTGTTATGCTAAAGCTTGCACAAAAGCTTATGGATAAGCTTTGACAAAGTCACCCCTTTTGTCTAGTTTAAGATATTTATCAAACCCAACCTTTAACCATAGCCATGAGTTAATTCTCTACATGAGTTAGCCATGAGGGCTTAACTCAACCAACGGTGCAATAATTTATTTGGATGAATTATTCACAAGTCTTCTTCTTCTTCTTCAAGCTCCATGAAAAAACTTGCTAGCTCTAATGGAGTTTTGAGATAAAGTGTAAGAAAATCAATTCTAAAGTGAGCCCACCTTCTACTTCTTCATCCTCTACCACTTGCCATGTAGTAGAGTGTGTTCTCTTCACAAAATTCATGACCTAGTGAAGGAATAGCTTGATTCAGTGTCTCCTCGACGTAGATCATCTTCGGCCTCGAAGTCATCGATGCAAGCACGTTCGTTTCTTCATAGAGCCTCTCTAGAGTCTGGGTTTTGTGATCGCAGCGAAGGGGACTACTACACGGAGCTATTTGAAGTGAAGGATCGGACTACAAAGGTTGTAATTCCAAACTCGTAGAAGTAAAGTTGTTTACTTGCTTATTGTTTTCGCATAATTTCTAGTATACGATCTTGGTTAGGGTTGTTCGGCACGTCTAAATTTTGAATCGGGCATGGTTGATGCCTTGTAGAACCTTGTGAGAGTGCCTAGTAACCGTACATCTTCAAATCTATGTTTTTTAATCCATAATTTATATTTTTCAACGACAAACTTGTCCCTATAGATTTTTCTTTGTTAATAACTCTCTTGTTCTCAGATTTCTCAATATAGTCATCATAACTTACAATTTATATGTTATACGATCTAACATGGCCCATGAGTATATCAGAGTTAAGGACTGAATGTACGTGAATTGGAAACAACGCATGCAATCTAAGTTTGTCGCAGGAGTTGCTGCTTTTATTGAATTTTCATGCGCACATAATAAGATCGTGTTAGAGAAGATTCTATGTCCGTGCGATACATGTGGGAATAAGTTCTGGCAGAAGATAGAAATCGTAGAGCTTCATATCATTAAACATGTTTTTAGTAGACTTTATACAACTTGGCTATATCACGGGGGAAGACAATAACAAGACAGTAATGCGGCGGAAGAAGAAGGAGAAGCCAGTAATGCGGCGGAAGAAAAAGAAAACTTTTTTTCAGGAGAAAAAATGGAGGATAAGGTAGAGCCTGCACTCGGCGATAGTAATCCTACCGAAGAAGACATTCCTTCCGATCAAGGACCGCGTGCGGATAAGTATGAAAAGTTCATGAATAATGCTAGAAGACCAATTTATGAGACTGCAAAGTATTCCACCCTATTATGGTTCGTCCAACTTTTCCAGATTAAGTGCCTAAATAGATGGAGCAACAAGTCATTCACGATACTTCTGAAGTTCCTAAAAGATTCTATGCCGCCGAGAAATAATGTGCCCGAGAGCTGGTACGAAGCCCAGTAGATGATGTCTGATTTGGGTCTGAACTGTGAGAAGATTCATCCATTTCCCAAACATTGCGTGTTGTACCGGAAAGAGAATTCATATTTGAAAGAGTGTCCAACATGTGGAGAGACCAGGTATAAGCCGAAAGAATCTGATAAGAAGCCCGATATAACTGTTAAGATAGCACGATACTTTCCCATAACACAAAGGCTGCAGAGGCTATTCAGGTGCAAGAAAACAGCCGAGGCAATGATTTGGCATCACCATGCAGCTCTAAGCGAAGATGGAAAAATGAGTCATCTAGGAGATTCACCGGCATGGAAGGATTTCGATAGGAGGCACTAAATATTCAGTAGTGATCCTCGTAATGTCAGGCTTGGACTGGCTAGTGATGGCTAATGCCCATTCAACTATATGACTGGAAGCCACAGCACATGGCCCGTTGTAATGATGGTTTATAATCTGACTTGATTAGTTATAGATGAATCCTACTTTATAATACCTCTTCTTATTGATGGACCAAACCAACCGGAAAATAATATCGACGTCTATCTCAGATCTCTGATCGATGAGTTAAAATCTTTATTCATTAATGGTGTAGAGACTTACGATGCAAACAAAGATACAACCTTTACGATGCGTGCGGTTTTAATGTGGACGATTAATAACTTTCCTGCGTATAGAATGCTATCAGGTTGGTCTGTACATGATCCCAAAGCATGCCCTTACTGCCATCAAGATATAACATCGAAATGGTTGAATTTTAGCAGGAAGGATTGTTATTACGGTTATCGGCGTTTCCTACAACTAGACCATCCCTACAGGTTAGACAATGCTCACTTTAATAGTCATCAGGAGTTTCTTGGGCCTCCAACCATATTTTTCGGAGAGGACGTGATTGCTCAGTGGGATTGTTACAATAACGCGACCTTCGAGATAGATCCGGCAAAACAGGACAAACTACTATACCGGTACAAGTTAAGCATTTTCTATGAGCTTTCGTACTGGTCAACAAATTTAGTGCGTCATTGTATAAACGTTATGTATATAGAGAAGGGAGTATCCGAATACGTACTCAACTTGCTTTATTGTAAAGACGGAAAATCAAAAGACGGGCTCCATACACGGATGAATCTTCAGGACTTGGAAATTAGAAGTGAATTGCATTCTAAACGGATAGCGGGTAAATCAGGAAAGTTTGTACTTCCCAATGTCGCGTATCATATATCACAATCGGAGAAGAAAAGGTTCAACAGGTGTTGCATGATTTGAAAGTTCCCACAAGTTTCTCAAGGTCATTTAGCAAGAATATAAAGATTATGAAAGACAAGGGTCGATGGGCTGAAAAGTTATGATCACCATATTATTATGAAGCACTTTCTCCCATTAGCCCTCAGGACCTCTCCTTCCGAATCGGTTGGTCGAATAATCAATGACCTTTGTTGCTTTTTTAGCGAATTGGCGCTAAAACCTGGGATATTTTGACGTTAGATAATCTATAAAATTCAATTTCCTTGATACTTTGCAAACTTGAGCATATTTTCCTGCCGTCATTCTTCGATATCATAATACACCTGATGGTTTATCTTACAACCGAGGCTCAGTTTACCGGATCGGTACAATATTGATGGATGTATCCCGTCGAAAAGTACGTTGAATTTTTCGTTCCATACATTTTGTAAAATTATTGTTGTCTTATATACCCGTATTTATTTATTTAACATATATTTTTAAGTACCTCTACACTCTAAAAAATATATATATACAAAATAAAAATCGACCACAAAGTTCTATCATGTAAGGTTATATTCTAGATGAAACAACTACATTTTGTTCCCGCTATCTAAACGAAAACATTGAGACGAAACTTAACCGGCCTCGGAGAATTCAGGATGGGTTATATGGTAAAGAAGATTATAAGAGAGTAGACCCCATATTTATCTACAAGATATATCGGTTTATCCTCCTCAATAGTGTATGTCTTGAAGAAATTAAAGAGTATGTTTTTTTGGATTAATTGTTATATTTTTGTGTGTGTGTATGAAATGATATAATATTGATGTCATAATTTATTGTTGAGAACAGAATTCATATTGATGACGTACATGAGGGGCATTTTGATTGGAATGATGAACGATTGGAAAAATATCATCAGGATAATTTTTGTGATTGGGTTGCAGGTCATGTAAATTGTTCGAATAACATGTTATTACGACGAGTTGTCTTAATCTAAACTTATATCGTCATGTATTTACCGTAAAATTTATTTTGTCAGACCCACGATCCGAACATGTTTGCATCATTAGAGAGAGATTCAAGATGTTTAGGTCAGTTTGCTAGAATGGAGGTCACATACTATAAAGGATTTGGTGTCCTTGGATACAAATTTGAAGTTAAGGACATAGAAATATCTCGAACTACTCAGAATACTGGAATTGGGACCGTAGGATCGGATGGTGTGATTTATTATGGATACTTAAATTGCATACTTGGCATCCAATATCCCGGACGATCAGAACCGTTTTATATATTTCAGTGTATTTGGTATGATACATGAACCAATACGGATAAGTGGAGAAACAATCTTGGGACTTGGAAAAATGAATATGGATTGACTAGTATAAACACACTTCGATTTTACGGTCAGGATGATCCATTTATCTTTCCGCAATAAGAAATTAAATTATACTACTCACAGAGCTTGGAGTATCCGGGATGGAGTGTCGTATACCGTTGGAAACTCAGGGATGTTTACGATGTCTCAGAATTCAAGAATCGTATGGAGGACATCGATGAGGATGAAGAAGAGAGAAGACTTAGAGTACTCCGACCGTCTGTCTCCAAAGACTGGTTGTCTTTAGCTGATCGAGAAGTTACGTGGGTTAGGAATGATACCTGTTGGGATATACTAGTGCCCTGACCATCTACCATGGCCGTTTGCGGAACAAAAATTTTAGGGTTTGAAAAACTGGCGCTAGAATAACCCGATGTCGGATCTATCATAAACCTAAACTAGCAATCAAAGAGGATATTTTATCTACTATGATAGAATTGACTCACCAAAAGATCCGTGTCCTTCGATCTTCTATCCTCTTCGTTTGCTCCTAATGATCTCCTTAATCGAGCTTTTTCATCTATCTTTGCTCCTTCGGTTCTCCTGGATCGAGCTTGATGGCCAATCTTCCTCCGTCGAAGATGATCCACCCGTGAGATGAAGTCCATGGTTCTAGCTCCACACTAAGAATCAAGTGGAGCAACTAGAGACTTTCGATTATTGTTCGATATCATAATACACTTGATGGTTCATCTTACAACCGAGGCTCAGTTTACCGGACCGGTACAATATTGATGGATGTATCCCGTCGAAAAGTACGTTGCATTTTTCGTTCCATGCATTTTGTAAAATTATTGTTGTCTTATATACCCGTATTTATTTATTTAACATATTTTTTTAAGTACCTCTACACTCTAAAAAATATATATACGCAATAAAAATCGACCACAAAGTTCTATCATGTAAGGTTATATTCTAGATGAAACAACTATATTTTGTTCCCGCTATCTGAACGAGAACATTGAGACGAAACTTAACCGGCCTCGGAGAATTCAGGATGGGATATATGGTAAAGTAGATTATAAGAGAGTAGACCCCATATTTATCTACAAGATATATCGGTTTATCCTCCTCAATAGTGTATGTCTTGAAGAAGTTAACGAGTATGTTTTTTTTGGATTAATTGTTATATTTTTGTGTGTGTGTGTATGAAATGATATAATATTGATGTCATAACTTATTGTTGAGAACAGAATTCATATTGAAGACGTACATGAGGGGCATCCTGATTGGAATGATGAACGATTGGAAAAATATCATCAGGATAATTTTTGCGATTGGGTTGCAGGTCATGTAAATTGTTCGAATAACATGTTATTACGACGAGTTGTCTTAATCTAAACTTATATCGTCATGTATTTACCGTAAAATTTGTTTTTTCAGACCCACGATCCGAACTTGTTTGCATCATTAGAGAGAGATTCAAGATGTTTAGGTCAGTTTGCTAGAATGGAGGTCGCATAGTATAAAGAATTCGGTGTCCTTGGATACAAATTTGAAGTTAAGGACATAGAAATATCTCGAACCACTCAGAATACTGGGATTGCGACCATAGGATCGGATGGTGTGATTTATTATAGATACTTAAATTGCATACTTGGCATCCAATATCCCGGAGATCAGAACCGTTTTATATATTTCAGTGTATTTGGTATGATACATGAACCAATACGAATAAGTGGAGAAACAATCTTAGGACTTGGAAAAATGAATATGGATTGATTAGTATAAACACACATCGATTTTACGGTCAGGATGATCTATTTATCTTTCTGCAACAAGCGATTAAATTATACTACTCACAATGCTTGGAGTATCTGGGATGGAGTGTCGTATGCCGTTGGAAACTCAGGGATGTTTACGATGTCTCAGAATTCAAGAATCGTATGGGGGACAGCGATGAGGATGAAGAAGAGAGAAGACTTAGAGTTCTCCGACCGTCTGTCTCCAAAGACCGGTTGTCTTTAGCTGATCGAGAAGTTACATGGGTTAGGAATGATACCTGTTGGCATATACTAGTGCCCTCACTATCTACCATGGCCATTTGCAGAACAAAAATTTTAGGGTTTGAAAAACTGGCACTAGAATAACCCGATGTCGGGCTATCAAAAACCTAAACTAGCAATCAAAGAGGATATCTATCTACTATGATAGAATTGACTCACCAAAAGATCTGTGTCCTTCGATCTTCTATCCTCTTCGTTTGCTCCTAATGATCACCTTAATCGAGCTTGTTCATCTATCCTTGCTCCTACGGTTCTCCTGGATCGAGCTTGATGACTGATCTTCCTCCGTCGAAGATGATCCACCCGAGGGATGAAGTCCATGGTTCTAGCTCCACACTAAGAGTCAAGTGGAGAAACTAGAGACTTTCGATTGCTAGTCTAAAAAGTTTAGGATGTAGTGTAAGGTTCTATGTATGTTTCTATCTCACCTCCTCTCTTGATTCTCAACACATGAGAGTGTAGAGAGGAGGTTGAAGATGAAGGTGGAGGAGCTTAAGAAACAAGATAGGAGAGTGAGGAAAATGGTGAGCATGAAGAAATTGAATCAACCATGAGAGAGAGAAACCTCACACAAGTTTTGTAAAAGAATTTTTACAATATAATAAACCAACCATGCTTCAATAGTTTGTACAAATGAATTTAAAATTCATTTGTCAATACTATTTAGGCATGGTTCTCACCATACCCCCTCACCTTATTTATATCTCATTATTCCATTTAAAGATAAATGGAAAAGTTTAAAATGAGGTGTCCACCTTCTAGAATGTTTTTCGTATAAATATGGATTATACTCTACTGTATATACATATCTGTATTCGTGTCGAAATACGAATACCCAAAGAGATAGAATAACACAAAGAACATAATACTAGAATATACATATCGAAATACATATATGTAAATTATTAAATCAATACCTGATTTAATAATTCGGATTAATCCCGAACCGGCTAGTATTATCAACTGCCCGATCGATAGTCCGGGTACACAGTACAATCAATCGATCGAAACCCTGCTCGTATCCAATATGGCTACTACATCATTTCGCCTGAACCAGGTAAACCCTCTGTGTGGGACTCTAAAGACTCGACAGTATGCTGGCGGTGAGTTACTGGATAAATCCATAATCACAAGCACATCAGCGACACTAGCTGTACATAACGGCTACCTGGGTACCTGTCGAAAAAGGAAGGCCGACGAGCAAACACATCCGGATCCCTACTGAGCCTATCTGTGATAATCTTCGTACAGTTTGTTAGTTATATGTATGTCCTAGAGGCCATTATTGTACATATGATGTATATGATAGTGGATGCATGGATATATATAGAGAGAGGACTTTCTTGCTCGACATGATAGTATGCTATCTGGTTTCCTTTATCTTAACATGTAGACTTATATTGTGATACTGTCTTGCTCTTACATGTTGATAAAGCCCTTAGAATATGTATTTGACTTCCAGGACTATGATGGAGATCATACTAGTGGGGCCAGGGTAATTCACAAGTACATCATTTAATTGTTCCTAGTCGAGTGAATATCGAGACAGAGCATCGATATTCCAGAGTAGACTAGCGTATACGCTTCTTGACCCATATGATGGGCGATGGATGATCCCACATCCATTGGTGTTTGACATCAGAGATGGTATACGGGTGCTCATGGGAGACTGGGTACACTGAACAGGACTCGCCGATGACTCCTATGTGGTAGTATACCTATCGTCAGATAGCAGTCCTCTGGTGACACTGGTACAGATTAGTCTGTAGACCCGAGATCGTCATAGAGTCTTGTGCGGCTCCCACTGTGCTTTGATTTCCTTCCTACCACGCTCAAAGGAGAAGTGCAAACAGGTGGATTTTGGGTACAGTCCCGAGTCGTATGGAGGTAATGAGCGATAGGAGGGATTTCGTCTCTCCCGGTATTGAGGGTTGATGTTGCGCTATGTTCGATTGGCTATAACTGTAAGTCCCTGGCCAGGGCTACTGCCGAGATATACTGATAAGTGTTATCAGTAGTTTCTCGAACCGTTATAGGCCAGACATCGACATGACTTATCACGTTACTGGGGTCTGACGATTTCCACCCTTAGACATGATATGCGACATATCAGACGAAGAGACCGGACTGTACGGGAGTGTTACTGATAGGCATCATGGAGACTATGGACGAGCTTGCTTGTTGATCTTCATATCGCTCAATACCCGGGTGGCCGTTACGTCCAGCTAGTACCGTTGATGGCTTGTTGGTGACTGATATGATCATCACCTACTGCTGGTGTATTGACGAGTCTTTAGAATCCCAGACAGAAGTTTCCTGGTTCAAGCGAAACGAAGCAGGAAACATATGTGATATGTGTGTGAGCCTGATTAAATACGAGTATGTGATACCGTATTGTAATCTGGCAGTCATCTGTTATTGGTGCGGTTATATGTGATATAACCAGATTGTCAAATCAAGTGTTGATTCGATAATGTGATATACAGATAAATGATATTAGCCGGTCATGTGTTATATAACCGGATTATTAAATCAAATGTTGATTTAATAATGTGATATATATTATATATGATATAATTATATCTTAATTAATATCATTAGCTCACTAATTATTCTTCTTTATATATATATATATATATATATATATATAATGAAGCATGGCATTTATATTTCTATTTTGTGAAAATAGAAATGAGGTGTAAAATGAAGCATGGTTGCAAGCATGGGATTTTCTTTTGTTTATTCATTCTCGACTCACTATTCAAGCATGGTTGCAATTTTATATTGCATAATTCCATGTTTGAATGAGTGAGGGGTCAAGGCTTGGCTTTCATTCTTGCTCATTCCAAACACTTAGCCATTTTTCCCATGGTTGCTCTCTAGCTTCTTCTTACTCCTCTTCTCATGCCTCAAGTTTCAACCCTCACATGTGATGTGAATCATGAAGCTTGAACACAAACTAGTGAGCTCTTAACATCCCCTTCTTCATCATCCCACACTAATCTAGCAATTTAGTGTGGTGTGTTTCATACACTAAAGAAGTTTAGTGTAGAGTTAGCTTGATCTAGAGGAGCTTTGGGTGGATCGTCTTTGGCGCGAAGACAACGAAGGAGGTTCATTCAAAGTCTCAAGAGAAGCCTTGTGGAGTCGCGGGACTACTACACGGAGCAAGTGAAGAGAAGGACCGTCTACAAAGGTTGTATTCTTGTTCTCTTTAGATGTAAAGTAGTTTACATTTGTTTTTGTCTAAATCTATAGTTAAAGATTCTAAGTTTAGTGTTCGTTAGCATGGCAAATTATTGAAAAAGGCATGGACGATGCCTCCCAAAATCTTGCTGTCGTGCTAGGGAACCTTACAGTGGTATCAGAGCCAATCTAAAGATTTAGACAAACTTTGTTAGATTACGAAACCAAAACTGCTCCGAAACTGAAACACGGAAAACACAGTTTCTGTCGATTTTTGAATGAGCTCTAAAATTTTTTCAAACAACTGCAGAGTGATGTATGTGACATTACATGAACACTGGAGAAATTTGAGGCAAATCTGAGAAAATTTGGCCGGCCACATACCCCCTGATCTCGGCCCAAATCCGAGCACCCCTTTTCAAATTTTTTCAGTGTTCAGGTCTCTGGGTTTTGGTGTTTCAGGAGTTGTTTGTTTTTGCTAAAATTTCATGAGATGCTAATTTTCTATAAAAACAACTCGGAGTGTTTTGTAGTCGTAATTTTAACTATATTTCGAGTCATTTAGACGGTGTTAAAAAGTTCGAACGGATATCAGATACCCACTTTAACTCTCGCTGGAAATTTATTCAAGAGTTGGATTTTTTCCAAGTTTGAAACATTCAAATATCATGCAAGTGATTCGATGGAACCTCTAGAAGAACAAAATCTTAACTCGATTATGTGACCGTCAGAACCGCCACTAAACCCTAGGGTTTGTGGTAGTTCAGCGGTGCCACATGTGAGGCATTGGTTGGCCTTTCTACGGTTGGTTCATTGGTACTGTGGCATGTGATGGATACTTTTAAACTACGCTCAAGTGTTGAGCATTTTGGGAAATTTTGGGTGTTTGTTGATTCGATCGGAATGTTTAATATCGTTTAACTTTTTGATAACATGTGATATTATGTGTTGCTTGGATATGTTATATTGGATCGTCGTGTTTTGAATAGCCGGGGGTTTTATGTGAGATGAGATTTTTTATTTTCATTTATGTAAAATTTCAATATATGTAATATTCTTTTATTGGGGCACTTCCGGGTTGAGGATGATGTCACCATTGTTGTATATTATTTACTTTTCCGCATTAGGATAGACCTAAGGTGGGGAGCACAAGTAACCGGATTCTAGAGTCCAGTGGGAGACCATCTCGAGGAGTCAAGTCCGGATCTCCTAACTCTAGAATTGGTAGGGTTGCATGCCGCTCTCGTAGGGGTCTAGGGATGTGGGTTTGGCTATTCATCGTGACCGTGGAATCCGTGTTTTATGCTGGCTTAACTTAAAACACGGAACTCCTAGTATATACAATATTTCATATGTTATCTTCTGCTGCTGATATTCTGTGATGTGATCATTTTATATGTACATTGTTTTTCCGTTTCTTCTATGATGCTTAGGAAGCATAATTGATGGGACTTCATCAATGAGATTAATGAATGAAAAGAAACCTAAAGATATTGTAGAATCAAATTTTCAAAAAGGGTAGCTCTAGTTTTCGCTTTGCATAGCGGTATTCCTTGTAGAATATCCAGCACCTTATTCGATAAGGAAAAAGCCGAGATCTCTTCACCGGGAGTGACCTCTTTAGCGAAACTAGAAAATGCTACAACTCACTCGGTTTAGTTTTTGATTGCTTCTATAGTTCTTGCTTTGCATAGCGGTATTCTTTGTAGAATATCCAGCTCCTCATTCGATGAGGAAACGAGATCCCCTCACCGGGAGTGACCTCTTTAGCAGAACTAGTAAAAGCCTCAAAAGCACTCCTTTTCAAAATCACTCAATTCTACAACGATATCGAGTTCATTACGCAAAAGGTTTTATTAAAAACCTGTCGTTGCCCTCCGTCATTTCAGATAAGGACTATTTAGTATTCGTGCTGTGTTTGTTGACCTTGTCAAGACGTAGTATACGGTAGCTGATTAGTGCTTATCTGCTAAAGCATGAGATGCGATTGGATTTGGGTAGTCGTACGGCCTTGTTGACCTTGTCAAGGGTCGTGTGGGTGGGTTTAATTCAATCATGAAATGCACGGTTGAACTTGACTTGCGATTTATGGTTTGTTGACATTGTCAAGGTCATAGATCTCTTGGGGTAAAATATTATCGGGAATTTCAAGTGTTGAAATTTGCAATGAGATTGCATACCTTCTATGTGATAGTTGGATCCCGATACCCACTGCGATTAAGAGTTGCTCCTCGGAGAGTTTTACACATGACAATTAGCCAATTAAGTAGGTGTCTAGAAAGGTATTAACGGGGTTACACCCCTGGGAAAACGATGTTTATTTTAATTAGGTCCGTGCGAAAGCACGGGGAACCTCCCTCAAAGTACCGGCACTGGCCTGGCTGAAATATTGGCGAACTTGTAAGGTGTAATTAGTCCCGGCTAGTCTTACCTTTTAGGGTTTGAAGGATGATTTGATAAAAACAGTGGGAGCTGTCCTGATTAGACAAGATAATAACCAATCTAATCTTGTAAAGAGCGCACGCTAATGCGTTTCCTTCTCTCTCTCTCTCTCCAGGCAACAACCAATGTCACGCCTTAATCAAGATAATAATATGGATGTATTGACCGAACCCGCTTGTTATGCTGAGCAGGGGAAAGTTGGTTCCGCTCCAACTTATAAGTGTTATAAGTCCGAGCTAGAAATAGGGGAATATCCGGATTCATATGCCACCCTAATGAAGAATAAGTATGTCGATGCATCTTCTTCGGGTTTGTTAGTTACCGAGAACTGTTTCTCAGTACACTCTACGTCCTGGGTATTAGATACCGGATCGGGATCCCATATATACAATATGTTGTATGGGCTAAGGAAAGGTAGAGAACTGGGAAAAGGTGATAATTCCCCAAAAGTAGGGAATGGTGCAAATGTTGCAGCCAAAGCAGTTGGTGAATATCACCTAGTATTACCTAAAGGGGATACTTTGATCTTGAATGAATGTTATTACGTACCCTCTATGATATGCAATTTAATATCAATTTCTTTATTAGATAAATAAGGATATAACTTTGTAGTAGAGAAAAATGTTATGAACATTTACCTAGATCAAGTGTTGATTGGGTTTGGTGCATTATATAACGGTTTATATGTTCTAAATCAAAACACAGTTCTTAACGTACAGAACACAAATAAGTGGAAAAGTTCAGAAATGAATGAATCCTTCTTGTGGTATTGTAAATTTGGTCATATCAATGCGACACGACTAGCTAAGCTTCATAAAGATGGATATTTAAATCCATTCGAATTTTCATTTTATGAAACTTGCCAGTCATGTCTCAAAGGCAAAATGACCAAAACTCCGTTTACTGGACACGGAGAAAGAGCTACTGAACTCTTGGGACTGATACATAGTGATGTATGCGGTCCTATGTCTATACATGCCAGGAATGGTTTTTCATACTTTATTACATTCACCGATGATCTCTCAAGGTTCGGACATGTGTTCTTGTTGAAACACAAGTCTGAACCTTTTAAGAAATTCAATGAATATAAGTGCGAAGTTGAAAACCAGACGGACAAAAGTATTAAAATCCTACGATCTGATCGGGGAGGTGAATACTTGAGCGGGGAATTCTGAGACTATTTAAAAGAGAGTGGGATTCTCTCTCAGCTTACTCCTCCGTATACCCCTCAGCACAACGGTGTATCGGAGCGGAGAAATCGCACCCTATTAGATATGGTGCGCTCTATGATGAGTAATGCTGAGTTACCTATTTCTTTTTGGGGTTATGCGATTGAGACAGCAGCATACCTATTGAATCAAGTTCCACCTAAATCAGTGCCTACAACCCCATATGAGATATGGAGTGGGAAGAGACCATATCTTAAACGAGTTAAGATATGGGGTTGTCCGGCCTATGTCAAAAGACAAATTCTGGACAAACTCGAGGCACGATCAGTTCTTTGCAAGTTTGTGGGATATCCAAAGAATTCATATGGATATTTTTTCTACCACAGTGAGGAGAAAAAGGTGTTTGTTGCTCAACATGATACCTTTTTAGAAAAGGAATTTCTTGTAAAAGAAATTAGTGGCAAAGAGGTAGAGCTGGAAGAAGTTCTAGCTACACAAACTACAACTGATGATTTATTGGAACCAGAAGATTCAGTAGTCTCCAACGAACCTCAGCCTCTCCGCAGATCTAGTAGGGTTCCTCATCCACCTGAGAGATACTACGGTTTTCTCGTAGATGGTGGAAGCGAGGATTGCATCATGGAAGATGATGACCCAACTAGCTTTAAACAGGCCATCACGAGTGGGGACTCTGTGAAATGGCTGGATGCAATGTGATCTGAGATGGAATCCATGTACACCAACAAAGTATGGACTTTGGAAGTTGCTCCCGAAGGGGTAAAACCCATTGGGAGCAAATGGATCTTTAAGAAGAAACTTGGTGTAGATGGAAAAGTTGAGACTTTCAAAGCTAGACTTGTTGCAAAAGGTTTTCGTCAATGACCAGGTGTGGATTATGATGAAACCTTTTCTCCAGTGGCTATGCTTAAGTCCATCCGGATCCTACTTGCCATCGCTGCATACCATGACTATGAAATCTGGTAAATGGATGTTAAGACCGCCTTTCTAAATGGTGATTTAGAAGAGAGCGTATACATGACTCAGCCGGAGGGCTTCGTAGACAGTGGGAACAGTGGAAAGGTGTGCAAGCTGCTTAAATCTATCTACGGGTTAAAGCAGGTATCGCGGAGTTGGAACATCTATTTTGATGAAGTAGTCAAAGAGTTTGACTTCATCAAAAATATAGATGAACCTTGTATATACAAGAAGGTTGCAGAGAGTAAGGTCGTCTTCCTCGTATTGTACGTAGATGGCATACTCTTGATAAGAAATGATGTTCCTATGCTGCACTCGGTCAAGCTCTTCTTATCACAAAGATTCTTATTGAAAGATCTGGGTGATGCTTCCTACATCTTGGGGATTAATATCTATAGAGATAGATCTAAACGGATACTGGGATTGTCCCAATCCAGGTACATTGACACCGTACTAAAGAGGTTTAGTATGGTAGATTCCAAGCGTGGGAATATACCCACGATTTGAGGACTCACTCTCTTCAAAGAGATGTGTCCCAAGACTGATTTGGAGAGAGCTCGCATGCAAGGGATACCCTATGCTTCGGCAGTAGGATCTATCATGTACGCGATGTTATGTACCAGAACCGATGTAGCGTACACACTAAGTGTAGTGAGTAGGTATCAAGCAGATCCAGGAGAGAATCACTGGACAGCTGTTAAGAACATTCTCAAGTACTTGAGAAGGACTAAAGAGATGTTCTTAGTGTACGGTAACGGTGAACTCCAAGTGAAGTCTTTTACCGACTCTAGCTTCCAAAGTGATAAGGACGACAGTAAGTCGGTCTCGGGTTTTGTCTTTACCCTCAATGGAGGGGCGGTGTGTTGGAAGAGTTCCATGCAAGACACCGTTGCAGATTCGACGAAGGAGGCTGAATACATTGCTGCCAACGATACTGCCAAAGAAGCTGTCTGGATGAAGAAGTTCATTACTGAGCTTGGTGTGGTTCTATCTATTGAGCATCCAATACCCATGTATTGTGATAACAATGAAGCGGCGGCTTTAGCCAAGGAACCCAGGTCCCATCAGAGATCCAGACATATTCTGAGGCGGTATCACCTGATCCGGGAGATAGTTGATCGCCGGGAGATCGAGGTCAGGAGAGTTGACACGAAGGACAACGTAGCGGATCCACTCATGAAGGCCTTCCCCCAGACACAATTTGAGAGACTTTTTGGGATGTTGGGTATGAGATATTACAACACATGGCCTTAGTGCAAGTGGGAGATTGTTAGTTATATGTATGCCCTAAAGGCCATTATTGTACATATGATGTATATGATAATGGTTGCTTGGATATATATAGAGAGAGGACTTTCTTGATCGACATGATAGTATGCTATCTGGTTTCCTTTATCTTAATATGTATACTTATATTGTGATACTGTCTTGCTCTCACATGGTGATAAAGCCCTTAGGATAAGTACTTGACTACCAGGACTATGATGGAGATCATACTAATGGGGCCAGGGTAGTTCACAAGTACATCCTTTAATTGTTCCTAGTCGAGTGAATATCGAGACAAGGCATCGATATTCCAGAATAGACTAGCGTATACGCTTCTTGACCCATATGATGGGCGATGGATGATCCTACATCCATTGGTGTTTGACATCAGAGATGATATACGGGTGCTCAGTGGAGACTGGGTACACTGAACAGGACTCGCCGAGGACTCCTATATGGTAGTATACCTATCGTCAGATAGCAGTCCTCTGGTAACACTGGTATAGGTTAGTCTGTAGACCCGAGATCGTCATAGAGTCTTATGCGGCTCCCACTGTGCTTTGATTTCCTTCCTACCATGTTCAAAGGAGACGTGCAACCAGGTGGATTTTGGGTACAGTCCCGAGTCGTATGGAGGCAATGAGCGATAGGAGGGGTTTCGTCTCTCCCGGTATTGAGGGTTGATGTTGCACTATGTTCGATTGGCTATAACTGGAAGTCCTCCCCTGATCCGGGAGATAGTAGATCGCCGGGAGATCGAGGTCAGGAGAGTTGACACGAAGGACAACGTAGCGGATCCACTCACGAAGGCCCTCCCCCAGACGCAATTTGAGAGACTCTTTGGAATGTTGGGTATGAGATACTACAACACATGGCCTTAGTGCAAGTGGGAGATTGTTAGTTATATGTATGCCCTAGAGGCCATTATTGTACATATGATGTATATGATAGTGGTTGCTTGGATATATATATAGAGGACTTTTTTGCTCGACATGATAGTATGCTATCTGGTTTCCTTTATCTTAACATGTAGACTTATATTGTGATACTGTCTTGCTCTCATATGTTGATAAAGCCCTTAGGATATGTACTTGACTACCAGGACTATGATGGAGATCATACTAGTGGGGCCAGGGTAGTTCACAAGTACATCCTTTAATTGTTCCTAGTCGAGGGAATATCAAGACAGGGCATCGATATTCCAGAGTAGACTAGCGTATACGCTTCTTGACCCATATGATGGGCGATAGATGATCCTACATCCATTGGTGTTTGACATCAGAGATGGTATACGGGTGCTCAGTGGAGACTGGGTACACTGAACAGGACTCGCCGATGACTCCTATATGGTAGTATACCTATCGTCAGATAGCAGTCCTCTGGTGACACTGGTACAGGTTAGTCTGTAGACCCGAAATCGTCACAGAGTCTTGTGCGGCTCCCACTGTGCTTTGATTTCCTCCCTACCACGCTCAAAGGAGACGTGCAAACATGTGGATTTTGGGTACAGTCCCGAGTCGTATGGAGGCAATGAGCGATAGGAAGGGTTTCGTCTCTCCCGGTATTGGGGGTTGATGTTGCGCTATGTTCGATTGACTATAACTGGAAGTCCCTGGCCAGGGCTGCTGCCGAGATATACTGATAAGTGTTATCAGTAGTTTCTCAAACCGTTATAGGCCAGACATCGACATGACTTATCACGTTACTGCGGTCTGACGATTTCCACCCCTAGACATGATATGCGACATATCAGACGAAGAGACCGGACTGTACGGGAGTGTTACTGATAGGCTTCATGGAGACTGTGGACGAGCTTGCTTATTGATCTTCATATCGCTCAATACCCGGGCAGCCGTTACGTCCAGCTAGTATCGCTGACGGCTTGTAGGTGACTGATATGATCATTACCTACTGCTGGCATATTGACGAGTCTTTAGAGTCCCACACAGAAGTTCCCTGGTTCAAGCGAAACGAAATAGGACACATATGTGATATGTGTGTGGGCCTGTTTAAATATGAGTATGTGATCCCGTATTGTAATCTGGCAGTCATCTGTTATCGGTGCGGTTATATGTGATATAACCAGATTGTCGAATCAAGTGTTGATTCGATAATGTGATATAAAGATAAATGATATTAGCCGGTCATGTGTTATATAACCGGATTATTAAATCAAGTGTTGATTTAATATTGTGATATATATTATATGTGATATAATTATATCTTAACTAATATCATTAGCTCACTAATTATTATTCTTTATATATATATTAATATATATATATATATATATCATAATGAAGCATGGCATTTATATTTCTATTTTGTGAAAATAGAAATGAGATGTAAAATGAAGCATGGTTGCAAGCATGGGATTTTCTTTTGTTTATTCATTCTTGACTCACTATTCAAGCATGGTTGCAATTTTATATTGCATAATTCCATGCTTGAATGAATGAGGGGTCAAGGCTTGGCATTCATTCTTGCTCATTCCAAACACTTAGCCATTTTTCCCATGGTTGCTCTCAAGCTTCTTCTTCCTCCTCTTCTCATGCCTCAAGCTTCAACCCTCACATGTGATGTGAATCATGAAGCTTGAACACAAACTAGTGAGCTCTTAACATCCCCTACTTTATCATCCCACACTAATCTAGCAATTTAGTGTGGTGTGTTTCATACACTAAAGAAGTTTAGTGTAGAGTTAACTTGATCTAGAGGAGCTTCAGGTGGATCGTCTTTGGCGCAAAAACAACGAAGGAGGCTTGTTCAAAGTCTCAAGAGAATCCTTGTGAAGTCGCGGGACTACTACACGGAGCAAGTGAAGAGAAGGACCGTCTACAAAGGTTATATTCTTGTTCACTTTAGATGTAAAATAGTTTACATTTGCTTTTGTCTAAATCTATAGTTAAAGATTCTAAATTTAGTGTTCGTTAGCATGGCAAATTTTTGAAAACGGCATGGATGATGCCTCCCGAAACCTTGCTGTCATGCTAGGAAACCTTACACAGTTTGGTCTCTTCGTCTGTGAGTATCGCATACCGGGGCTAAGGGATGGTAAACGTCAGACCCTAATAACACAATATTTCATGCTGATGTGGATTAGGACCAATCCGGGAAACTACTGATCAACCTATCAGTAAATCCCAACTGCCTTGGCCAAAGTCTTATGGTGCTGGCTAATCGAACACAGTGCGATATCGACTCCCTATACCGGAAGAGACAAATCCCTAACAATCGCTTATTGCCTCCATGTGGCTCGGGACTGTACCCAACCAAAACCTGTTTGCACGACTCAGTAGAGCCATGGTAGGGTAGTGATCAAAGTACAGTGGGAACTCACACAAGACAAATGACGATCTCAGGTCTGAAGACTAACCTGTACTCATGCCACCTGAGAACTGCTATCTGACGATAGGTATAGTATCATCTAGAAGTTCTCGGCGAGTCCGTTTAGTGTACTCACCCCTAATGAGCACCTGTATACGATCTTAGGTGCAAAAGACCAATGGCTGCGGGACCAACTATCGCCGTCGGGTTCTAGAAACATATACTCTAGTCTACTCCGGAATATCGATGCCCAGTCTCGATACTCGCATGACTAGGGACCTTTTAAGGATGTGCTTATCGACTACCCAGCTCCCATAAGTATGATCGCCATCACAACGTAGTTAGTCAAGCAATGGTCCTACGGGCCTTATCAATATGTATAAATGATATGTAATAATAAGTAAAACATACGCACATGTAAAGATAAAGACAAACTAGATAGCATACTATCATATCGAGCAAGATTGTCCCGTACATACATATATCCAAATATCCACATGTATATATATACAATAATAGCCTCTAGGGAATACATATCCAACAATCTCCCACTTGCACTAAGGCCATATATTGGCGTACCGAGTACCCAACGTCTGCACTAGGGCCAGTTGTTGACGTGTCGCATACCCAACATCTCAAATAGTCTCTTAAATTGTGCTTGAGAAAGGGACTTGGTGAATGGATCCGCCGTGTTGTCTTTTGTGTCCACTCACCGCGCCTCGATCTCCCGGCGATCAACGATCTCCCTGATCAGGTGATACCGCCTCAAGATGTGTCTGGATTTTTGATGGGACTATGGTTCTTTCGCTAAAGCCATAGCTCTATTGTTTTCGCAATACAAATGTATTAGATTAACAATGGATGGAACCACCTGAAGTTCAGTAATGAACTTCTTAATCTAGACGGCTTCTTTTGCGGTTCGTTGGCAGCGATGTATTCAACCTCCATCATCGAGTCTGCGACGGTGTCCTGTTTGGAATTCTTCCAACAGACCGCCCCTCCGTTGAGGGTAAACACAAAACCCGAGATAGACTTGCTATCATCCTTGTCACTCTGGAAGCTCAAGTCGGTAAAGGACTCCACCTGGAGGTCCCCATTACCGAATACCAGGAACATTTCTTTAGTCCTTCTCAGGTACTTAAGAATATTCTTCACTGCTGTCCAGTGGTTCTCACCTGGGTTTGACTGATACCGACCACGCTAAGCACGTAAGCTACATCTGGTCTGGTATATATCATCGCATACATTATAGATCCTACAGCCGAAACGTAGGGTATAGTGCTCATGCGAACCCTCTCCTCATCAGTCTTAGAAGACATCTCTTTGGAGAGGGAGATTCCGTGCAATACGGGTATGCTACCGCGCTTGGAATCTTCCATACTAAATCTCTTTAGTACGGTCTCTATGTACCTGAACTGCGAAAGTCCCAATAATCTCTTGGATCTATCTCTGTAGATCTTAATCCCCAGAATGTACGAGGCATCACCTAGATCTTTTATGGAGAACCTTTGTGACAAGAACAGCTTGACCGATTGTAGCATAGGAATATCATTTCCTATCAAAAGAATTTCGTCCACGTATAAGACTAGGAATACGACAGTTCGTCCTACAATCTTCTTATATATAGAAGGCTCATCCTTGTTCTTGATGAAGTCAAAATCGTTGACTGTTTCATCAAAACAGATGTTCCAGCTCCGCGATACCTACTTTAATGCATAAATAGATTTAAGCAACTTGCACACCTTCCCGATGCTCCCACTGTCTACAAAACCTTCCGGCTGATCCATATAAATGCACTCTTCCAAAATTCCGTTTAGAAAAGCCGTTTTTACGTTCATCTGCCAGATTTCATAGTTATGGAAGGCAGCAATGGCAAGTAGGATTCGAATGGATTTGAGCATAGCCACTGAAGAAAAGGTTTCGTCATAGTCCACACCTGTTCTTTGACGAAAACCTTTTGCAACAAGTCTAGCCTTATAGGTTTCCACCTGCCCATTTATACTAAATTTCTTTTTGTAGATCCATTTACATCCAACGGGTTTTACTCCGGATGGAGTAATATCCAAGGTCCACACTTTATTGGTGTGCATGGACTCCATTTTGGATCGCATAGCATCCAGCCATTTATCAGAGTCCCTACTGATAATGGCCTGCTTAAAACTAGTAGGATCATTTTCTTCCAAGATGCAATCCTCTCGATCCACGTCTATGAGAAAACCGTAGTATCTCTCGGGCAGATGAGAAATCCTACTAGATCTGCGAAGCAGCTGAGGTCCGTCTGGGACTACTGAATCTAATGGTTCCACCAAATCTTCAGTTAAATTTTGTAGTTCAGAAGTGTTTTCCAGTTCTACCGTACTCCCACTAACTTCTTTTGCAAGAAATTTCCTTTCTAAAAAGATACTGTGGCGAGATACAAACATCTTCTGTTCTTCGGTGTGGTAGAACAGATATCCATGCAAATGCATTGGATATCCCACAAACTTACATAGAAATGATTGTGCCTGAAGTTTGTCCGGATTTTATATTTTAACATAGGCCGGACAACCCCATATCTTAATACGCTTAAGACATGATTTCTTTCCACTCCATATTTCGTATGGAGTCTTAGGCACAGATTTGGAAGAAACCTGATTCAAAAGGTATGCCGTTGTTTATAGCGCATGTCCCAAGAATGAAAGAGAAAACTTGGCATTACTCATCATGGAGCGAACCATGTCTAATAGGGTACGGTTCCTCTGCTCCGATACACCATTGTGTTGTGGTGTATACGGAGGAGTAAGCTGAGAGAGAATCCCATTCTCTTTTAGGTATTCTAGGAATTTCATGCTTAAGTACTCCTCTCCTCTATCAGATTCGAAGATCTTAATACTTTTGCCAGTTTGGTTCTCTACTTCATTTCTGTATTCTTTGAATTTCTCAAAAGCTTCAGATTTGTGTTTCATAAGATACACATATCCGAACCTAGAGAAATAGTCAGTGAATGTGATGAAGTACGAGAACCCATCCCTTGCATGTATAGAAATTGGACCACATACATCACTGTGTATGAGTCCCAAGAGCTCTGCTACTCTTTCTCCGTGTCCGGCGAACGGAGATTTGGTCATCTTTCCCTTGAGACAAGACTGACGAATTTCATAAGATGAAAATCCAAACGTATTCAAATATCCATCTTTATGCAACTTACTTAGTCTTTTCTCTCCGATATGATCAAATCTACAATACCACAAGTAGGATTCGTTCACTTATGAACTCTTCCTCTTGCGTGTGTTTTGTATATTGAAAACTGCGTTTTGATTTAGAACATAGATACTATTACATAGTGTACCTTCTGCAACCAATACCTTATCAAGGTAAATGTTCATGATTTTTCTATCAAGAACAAAACTATATCCATCTTTATCAAGTAAAGAAACTGATATAATGTTGTAAACCATAGAAGGTATATAGTTACAATTGTTCAAAATCATAGTATTGCCATTTGGCAATGCTAGGTGATATTCACCGACGGCAGAAGTATCAACTTGTGCTCCATTCCCTACTCTGAGGGACATATCACCAGATCCAACCATCCTACTTTTTCTCAGTCCCTGCAATAAATTACAGATATGTGATTCTGATCCGGTATCTAGTACCCAGAAGGAAGGACTGACCAAAAAGAAGTTCTCAATAACAAGAACACCTGAAGGAGACGCAATAGCAGGCTTCTTCTTCGTTGGGGTCATCAAGGAATTCATCCAATCCTCTTTTCTCTGCTCATACTCATGACTGTTGTCATAAGTTAGAGCCAAACCGACGTTCCCCAGGCCCGAATAAGAATTCGGATCGGGCAAACGATACATTTTATTATCTTGATTAAGGCATGAATTGGTCGCTACCTAGAGAGAGAGAAAAGAAACACTCAGCGTGCGCTCTTGCAAGATTAGATTGGTTATTTTTGTCTAATCAAGATGGCTCCCACTGTTTTCTTGAATTTTCCTTCAAACCTTAAAAGGAGAACTAGATGGGATCATTAACACCTTACAAGTTCGCCAACCGTTCAGCCAGGTGAGTGTTGGTACTCCGAGGGAGGTTCCCCGTGCTCTCGCACGAACCTAATTAAAATAAATCTCGTTTCCGCAGAGGTGTAGCCCCGTTAACACTTTTCTAAACACCTAATAGGTTATCTAATTGTGAAGTGAAAAATATCTCCCAAGAGTAATCTAACTCATCAGTGGGATCGGGATCCAACTATCATTGCGTGATAAATTAGATCAAAGCCACTTTAGTCAACACACTCCAGTCACCACACTCCAGAAGGTATGCAGCACTAACAAGTTTCCTGTATATTTGAAACTTCCGATGTGGTTTTTGCCCCTAGCGGTACATGACCTTGACAAAGGCCAACAAATCATAAACCACTAGTCAATTTCAAACCGTCATTATCCTGGATTAATCTAGACCCACCTGTACAAACCCTTGACAAAGGCCAAAAAGGTTATACGACTGTCCTAAATAATCGCATTTCTATGCAACAGACAAGCAATATCTAGCTACTGTACTAGCCCCTAGCGGTACATGACCTTGACAAAGGCCAACAAACTCAGCACGAATACTAGGTACTACTCATCCGAAATGACGGAGGGCTACAGCTGGGTTTTTGGCGAAAAACCCTTTAACATAATGAACTTGATATCATTGAAGGAACCGAGTAGTTTTGAAAAGGAGTGGTTTAGGCTCCGCTTTTGAAAACTTGTGGTTTTGAAGAAAACCAAGTAATCTACAGTATAAACTTTTGCTCAAGAGGTCACTCCCCGCGAAGGAATCTAGGCTCTTGCCTCCTCGAATGAGGTGATGGATATTCATGACCGAATACCTCTATGCAAAGCGAAAGAATATAACAATAGTTTTTCGAAATTTGTTCCAACAATATTTTTTAGGTTTCTTATCTTGCATTAATCAAAATTAATGTGGTCTCATCAATTAATTCTTATCACGCCAAAAAAGAACAAAAATACAATGTACGTATATGCCATCCGCATTCGCCACGGGGCTCCGTTATGCACCGTTAGGTTACTTAACTAATGGCAAAGCGGGGGTGGAATAGCGCGGATGCAATATATATATAATATCTACTAGTATATATAAATATATATATGACATTCGTCCCAGGCATGATAGGAGCAATATCACAGAACATCAACAAGCAACACAGAATGGTGGATAATCTTAGAGCCTCGGGTTTCATTTGAGCCGCAAATGAGACCCGACGTTCCCGGTCGTGTGGATAGCCCGTGCAATAAAAACCTGGAACCCTACGAGCGCGGCAAGTTACCCGCCAATCCCAAAAGTGAGGCAACCCCAATCAACAAAGTGAATGGGTCACCCAGCATTTCACGAGATCCAGTAACCTGAACACCCCTCCGTGGGTCATCCTATACCCCCTATGAGTGCAGCGAATAGCCCGCCAATTCGAGAGTGAGGCCCCTTCCGTCTCAACGCCATGAGATGCGGGCCCGTTGCCCTCTAGAACCCGGCTATTCGAGCACTCCACCGCGGGTAATCCTAGTATAAAAAAGAAAAAATATATGTACAATGGTGACATCGACCTCAACCCGGTCGTGCCCCAATCAAAAAATATACTATCCGGCAGAAACGGTTGTCCACATGTTGGACGCTCGTTCCGTAATAACAAATATACAAATGAATCTGAACTATACTAAAACCATTGCACCATAAGCTATCTATCACGACAATCCATCCACAATATCAACACATTACAGAACATCAACGTGAATATCATGTTCGCAAACCCGTCTAATAGAACATATAGCAATTAGTCGGGTTGTACCGCTCAATGATATTCATGGTCGCAAAAACAAACGCACAGAAACTAATAAATGGTGTTTAAACATCATCTAAACTGCTAATTAAGGTTTTACGGGCTAGCTATGATACCATGGTGGGTCAGTCAGCGCAGCGGAAACTGGCCATGGCGTCCATAGGCCCCTCAGCAGCTCATTTTTACGTAATCCCCTCGCGACGGACTACAACCCGCCGGACCATATAACCGCACGGGACACCCTGGGATGCCTGTGTATCGCCACTACTGTCACCACAGTGAGAACCCCCCATGGGTTGACATTCTTGCCTAGTAGCTCTAATACCATGTTGGGTTATACTAGTGTCCTGATCATCTACGGTGGCCGTTTGCGGAACAAAAATTTTAAGGTTTGAAAAACTGACGCTAGAATAACCAGATGTTAGATCTACCATAAACCTAAACTAGCAATCAAAGAGGATATCTATCTACTGTGATAGAATTGTTTCACCCAAAGATCCATGTCGTTCGGTCTTCTATCCTCTTCGTTTACTCCTAGTGATCTCCTTTATCAAGCTTGTTCAACTATCCTTGCTCCTTCGATTCTCCTAAATCGAGCTTGATGGCCAGTCTTCCTTCATCGAAGATCATCCACCCGAGAGATGTAATCCATGGCTCTATCTCCACACTAAGAGTCAAGTGGAACAACTAGAGACTTTAGATTGCTAATCTAAAAAGTCTAGGATGTAGTGTAGGATTCTATGTGTGTTTCTATCTCAGCTCCTCTCTTGATTCTCAACACATGAGAGTGTAGAGAGAAGGTTGAAGATGAAGGTGGAGGAGCTCAAGAAACAAGAGAGGAGAGTAAAGCAAATGGTGAGCATGAAGAAAATGAATCAACCATGATAGAGAAAAACCTCACACAAGTTTTGTAAAAGAATTTTTACAATATAATAAACCAACCATGCTTCAATAGTTTGCACAAATGAATTTAAAATTCATTTGTCATTACTATTTAGGCACGGTTCTCACCATACTCCCTGTAAGTCCATGCTACCTCTCCCGGTACTTACGGGCTTGCGGAAATGATGAAAAACGATTTTTCAAGAGGTGGTAACATGGACTCAAAATACGGATCTTTGTTAAACAACTAATTAACAAACCTAACAAGAGTTTTACCTATTCGGTTAGGGGTTATACCTTTCTTGAACTCCTTCGTCTTCAACTCTTTCCGGTGTACGGATCGGCCCCACCTCGTCGTCTCCTTGCGTCGAAGATGGATCCACCTAAAAGCTTCTGCCTTTGGCTTCTTCTTCGAACTTGAAGAAACTAGAACACTTGGTTTGCTAAACCTTGTGAACTAGGATGAGTAGAGAAGTGATATGGGTTTTCTTTTATCTCTAAGGCAATGTTTCTCAACTCATGAGAGGGTGTTGCCTTGAGCTAGAGAGAGAGCAAGAGGAAGAGCAAGAGGGAGAGCTCAAGCAAGAGAGAGAAATGAAATGAGAGAATGAGAAAGTCCTTTGCCATCCAAGCTCTCATAATCCAAAACCATCATAACAAATAATAGTAATCAAGTATTATGTGATGGTTCAAGTCAAAAATGGCTATATCATTTCATGCACTCATTTTGCAAAAAGAAACAAGCAAGCAAAAGTCTTTGCTATGAAATGATAGCCATTGTCATGATGATGGTCAACTAGTCCAACCTAGTCAACCGGTCAACAAAGTCAACAAGTCAACAAAGTCAACCCCTCAACAACCATGTCACTATAATACTTAATTAATATTATTGTTAATTATATTTCTTATTCTCATTAGGGTTTAGCAAAAAGTCAATAGTCAACAGTCAACAACCCCAATGAGAATCCTCTGTCTCTGTCTCTCTGTCAACTGTGCATACACACCCGCATCCGCGTTCCGAGGAACACGAATACAAACGAGATAAAACCAATCCCAAAATGTACACTAGGATCTGGCTTAAACCAAAGCCCGCTAGTGTTAACTGTCCGGACACCAAACGTGCACAAGTGCACGGATGTGACCGAACCCTGTCGCAAAACCATGCGACCTCTACTCTTTTGCCCAAAGGCGAATAGCTTTCTGTGTGGGACTCTAAAGACTCGACACTACGCTGGCAGTGGGTTTAACCACAGACCGCAAGCGGCACTAGCTGTGCATAACGGTCCCTAGGTAGATGCCGACAAGAAGACTGACGAGGTGAAACCCATCTGAACTCCTACTGAGCCTGAATGTGATAATCTCCGTACAGTCCGGTCTGTTCGTCTGATACATCGCATGGCGGGCCTAGGGGGTGGTGAACGTCGGTCCCCTAATAGCGGTGCAAGTCGTGCCGGAGTGTAGCCCAGAACACCCTGAGAAAACACTGGAAATCTACCAGTATATCTCGCTTGCCCTGACCAGGGACTACTCGTGTAATGGCTCTCTTAGACACAGCGCGATGTCAACCCCCAATACCAGGAGAGACGAATCCTGTCTAACTGTCACTGCCTCCAAGTGCTTTGGGACTGCACCCAACTACTACCTGTTTGTACGACTTCTTTGAGCCATGGTAGGGTAGTAATCAAAGTATAGTGGGAACACACTTGAGGCGAAGTGACAGTGTCAAGTCAGCGGACTAAGCTGTACTCATGTCACCTGGGAACTGATAACTGACGATAGGTATAGTACCAACCAATCAGTTCCCGACGAGTCCTGTCCAGTGTACTCGTAACCTAACGAGCACCCGTATACTATCTCAAGTACGACGTACTGACGGCTGTGGGACAGACCGTCTTCCCTGCTGTGGGACAGACCGTCTTCCCTGCTGGGATAAGAAGCGCATACGCTAGTTTACTCTGGAGTATCGATGCCCTGACTCGATAGTCCTACGACTAGGGACCTGCATAAGGATGTGCTTGTGGATTACCCAGCCCCCACGAGTGTGACTGCCATCACAACGCTGGTAATCAAGCAAAGATCCTAAGGGCTCTACTAATATGTATAAGCAATATGCTAAAAGAAACACATGCACATATTGAAGTAGAAACAAACCAAGTAGCATACTACCATTTTGAGCAAGATTGTCAATACAAGGTGAATATCCCAAGCTTCCATTAAGTAATATACATACTAGTATGATACAGTAATGGCCTCTAGGGCATATACACTAACAATCTCCCACTTGCACTAAGGCCATGTACTGGCGTACCGAAGACCCGTCATCTCGATCAGCCGCTCAAACTGAGTCTGGGGTAAGGTCTTCGTGAGTGGATCAGCAGTGTTATCTTCTGTATTTACTCTCTTCACCTCGATCTCCCGGCGATCAACGATCTCCCTGATCAGGTGGTACCGCCTCAAAATGTGCCTGGACTTCTGATGGGACCTGGGTTCCTTCGCTAAAACTATAGCTCCGTTGTTGTCACAATACAGCGGTATTAGATCAACACTGGTAGGAACCACCTGAAGCTCCGTGAGGACCTTCTTCATCCAGACAGCTTCGTTTGCGGCATCGCAAGCAGCTATGTACTCCGCTTCCATAGTTGAGTCAGCAACGGTTTTCTGCTTGGAGCTCTTCCAGCAAACCGTCCCTCCATTGAGGGTAAAGATATAACCCGACATGGACTTGGAGTCATCCTTGTCACTCTGGAAGCTGGAGTCAGCAAAGGCCTCGATCTGGAGGTCTTTTCCGCCACACACCAAGAACATCTCCTTAGTCCTTCTCAGGTACTTGAGAATGTTCTTTACTGCTATCCAGTGTTTCTCCCCTGGGTTCGACTGATACCGGCTTACAACGCTCAATGCGTATGCTACATCTGGTCTGGTACACAACATCGCATACATAATAGAGCCTACCGTAGATGCGTAGGGTATTGATGACATGCGAGCCCTTTCCAAATCAGTCTTGGGAGACACACCTTTGGAGAGGGTGATTCCGTGACAAGCCGGTAGATTACCGCGCTTGGAATCTTCCATACTGAATCCTTTCAGTATGGTGTCGATGTACCTTGACTGTGAAAGTCCCAACATCCTTTTAGATCTATCACGATAGATCTGGATCCCCAGAATGTAGTTGGCATCGCCCAGGTCCTTCATGGAGAACCTCTGTGACAAGAATCCTTTGACTGACTGTAGCATAGGAATATCATTTCCTATTAGGAGAATGTCATCGATGTACAAGACGAGGAATACCACATTTCTCCCTACCATCTTACTGTAAATGCATAGTTCATCTGGGTTTTTGACAAAGTCGAATTCTTTGACAGTATCATCAAAGCAGATGTTCCAACTCCGCGATGCCTGCTTCAGTCCATAGATGGACTTGAGCAACTTGCACACTTTACCGCTGCTCCCACTCTGATTGAATCCCTCTGGCTGATCCATATAGACGCACTCTTCCAAATTTCCATTTAGGAAAGCCGTCTTTACGTCCATCTGCCAGATCTCATAATCGTGGAAGGCAGCAATGGCAAGAAGGATCCGAATGGATTTGAGCATGGCTACCGGAGAAAAGGTATCGTCATAGTCCAAACCAGGTCTTTGACGAAAACCCTTTGCAACAAGCTTAGTTTTATAAGTTTCAACCTGCCCATCTACACCAATCTTCTTTCTGAAGATCCATTTGCAGCCTACGGGTTTTACCCCTTCTGGAGCAAAGTCCAAAGTCCAAACGTTTTTGGTGTACATGGACTCCATCTCGGTCCGCATTGCATCCAGCCATTTTACCGAGTCACCGCTCTGAATGGCTTGCTGGAAGCTAGTAGGCTCGTCATAATCAATGACGCAATCCTCTCTATCCCCGTCTATGAGAAAACCGTAGTATCTCTCGGGCGGATGAGACTTCCTACTACTCCTGCGGAGCGGCGAAGGAATGTCCGGTTCCCCTGAAACTTCTGGTTCTTCCAAGCTTTCAGTAATAGCTTGTGGTTCTGGAATTTCTTCCAGTTCTATTGCGCTCCCACTTATCTGATTTTCCAAAAATTCAGTTTCCAAGAAGTGGGCATGCGGAGAAACAAAAACTTTTTGTTCTTCTGCGGAATAGAAAAGATACCCCCTGGAGTTCTTTGGGTATCCCACAAACTTACACAGTACTGAGCGTGCCTCGAGCTTGTCCGCATGCGGCTTTTTTACAAAAGCTGGACATCCCCATGTCTTAAGATATTTAAGACAGGGTTTCTTCCTACTCCACATCTGATATGGGGTGGTAGGCACAGTCTTGGTTGGAGCCTTGTTCAAGAGATATGCAGCTGTTTCTAGTGCATAACCTCAGAAAAATTGCGGTAACTCAGCCTTACTCATCATGGAACGAACCATATTCAATAGGGTTCGATTCCGTCTTTCAGATACACCGTTGTGTTGTGGTGTGTATGGAGGAGTACACTGAGAGAGAATTCCATTCTCTTTTAAGTAGTCCAGAAACTCGGCACTCAAGTATTCACCACCTCGATCAGATCTCAGTGTCTTTATACTTTTGCCTGTTTGTTTTTTAACTTCATTCTTGTATTCCCGAAATTTCTCAAAGGCCTCGGATTTGTGCTTCATTAAGAAGACATGTCCATACCTAAAGAAATCATCTGTGAAAATAATGAAGTATGAATAACCACTTCGCGCATGTGTAGACATTGGACCACACACATCACTGTGTATGAGTCCCAAGAGCTCGCTCGCTCTTACTCCGTGTCCAGTGAACGGAGTCTTTGTCATCTTTCCCATGAGACAAGATTCACAAGTGGCATAAGACTGATACTCGAACGGATTCAAGTATCCCTCTTTATGTAACTTAGTTAATCGTGTCTCATTAATGTGACCCAGTCTACAATGCCATAAGAAAGCCTGATTTGTTTTCGGAGACTTTCTTTTAAGTGTGTTCTGGACACTGAAAATCTGAGCTTGATTCAATACGTATATCCCGTTATTTAATGTACCTGACCCAATCAGAACTTGATTTAGGTGGATGTGTACTACATCGCTTACAAAAGTAAAACCATATCCTTCCTTAGAAAGTAAGGATACAGATATGATATTACAAGTCGCACCTGGTACATACAAACAGTTACGCAAAATCAATATCTGCCCAGTTGTCAGTCCAAGATGATATTCCCCTACGGATTCAGCATCCATGCTCATTCCGTTAGCAACCCTGAGAGTCATATCACCTTTCCTGATAACCCTACGGTTTCTCAGAGCCTGTAATGAATTACAGACGTGAGATCCTGTATCCAATACCCAGGAAGTAGGGTTAACTGACATACAGTTCTCTACTACAAACACACCCGAAGCCGAAATCACAACATGCTTCGAATTTTGGCTACTGGCTTTGCTAGCCCTGCAATCCTTCTGCCAATGTTCATTCCCGTTACAATAGGAACGTCCCTCTTTAACTACATCCAGTCCCGAAACTTTTGCCCTTCCTTTTCCTTCTTCTTCCCTGGTTTCCTTCAGGGTATAAGCAGAGGGCAGGGACTGTAGAATCAAGTCAGTACTTGACCCATTCTCCAACGTGGTCTCCAGGTCCGTGAGCTCAAAATAGCTGGTCTCTGTAAGGACGTTGCCCCCTACAGATGACCCGACAGCCAACCTCGCTTGAAGCAATTCGTTCGAGGTCTCATATCTTGCAATACGAGATTGCTCTCCATATAAATCTTTGTTATGGAGGAAGATAGAAACTGAGTCCATCTTCTCGTGCTGCCTCTGGTTTGCACCATCAACTGAGGCTAACACGAGGCACTTGGCTTTCGCACAGTCTTTTTCCGATGTCATACGGATGTCCGTGACAGGGGAAACTGGTCCTGAGACGGCAAGGGTTTGATTAGTTAAGAGGTGTCCCAGCTTGTCATGGGTAATGGACTTCTGGACAGACCTTTGCCAATCATAACAGTCAGGTTCAGTCATTTTATTATCTAGATGTAACCTATGTGCGGTCACTGGGTCGCTGCAATTAAGAGAGAGAGAAGAAAACACTCAGTATGATGCTCTTGCAAGTTTAGATTGGTTTTTAATTTATCTAAACAGGATGGCTCCCACTGTCTCTCGAATCCCTCCTCAAACCAAACAGGAAGAAGTCAGGATCAATCTCATCGTACAATACTTGCTTAACCGTTCAGCCAGGCTAGTGTCGGTACTTCGAGGGAGGTTTTCCAACGCTTTCGCGAAGTTCCTTAATTAAATAACCTCTTTTCCCTGGGGGCGTTGCCCCACTAACACCTTTCTAGACACCTACTTGGTTTATAGTATTGATCGTTAAGTGAGAAAGTTCCCGAGGAGTAGCATATACTCACAGTAGGATCGGGATCCAAATATCATCGCGTGACAAAACTGAAGGAATCCTATCAGAATCATCACACTCCAAATGGTATGCAACGCTAGCAAGTTTCAGTTCTTTTGAAACTCCCGATGTGGATTTTTGCCCCATGCTCTTATAACCTTGACGAAAGTCAACAAATCATAAGTCACATGTCAAGTTCTACCCGTCATTGTCCAGGTTAATTTGAACCCACCCGTATATACCCTTGACGAAGGTCAACAAGGTAATACGACTGTCCCAAACCAACGCATCTATCTATGCTACATATGAACACCCAACAGCTACCAATCACTATGCCTTGACGAAGGTCAACAAACATAGCTTGAATACTATTGAATATTCATACGAAACGACGGAGGGCTACGAATGGTTTTGGCGAAACCGTGAACGTAGTGAACTTGATATAATCGATGGAACGAGATAGCTTTTAAAAGGAGTGGCTTAAGCTCCGCGTTTTAAAAGTTGTTTTTGAAAAGAAACCGAGTGGTTTTCGAAATTGTTCCAACGACTTTTACTTGGTTTATTTTTCTTGCATTAATTTGAATGCGTCCCATCATTTAATCCTACCAATGCAGAAAACAACCAAAATATGACGTACGCTTATGCCATCTGCATTCGCCACGGGGCCCCGTCATTACCCGTTAGGTTACTTAACTAACGACAGAGCGGGGGCTGGACTAGCGCGGATGCAAAACATAAGCAACGCCTAAATAATATCATATATAGATATATTGCAATGATAGCCATTTCAGATCACAGATGAACACATTGGATATACTAGGAATCCGCAATTCGTACGAGCCTATAACGAAAAGCGGATTACACGGTCGCGGTGAATAGCCAAACCCCACCCTAGACCCCTACGGGTGCGGCAAACTACCCGCCAAGTACCCGAAGTGAAGCAACCTCCCTCAACTCGTGAGTAGGCCACTCGGCACTTCGAGATACCCGGTAGTTTGTTCACCCCACCTTGGGTCTATCCTAGGAGCAAAAACAGTAAAAAGAAATTATACAATGACGGCTACAACCCCGACCCGGTTGTGCGGCCATACAAATAATATTACATCAATTTACATATTTTACATGAATTGAAAGATAAAGAAAACTCTCATCTCACAACCCCCGGATATTCACTCGCGACGATCCAATAAATTCATATACACATACCATCAACATTACAGATCATAGATATGTATAACCCCCACTAATCGACGTATAGTGATTAGCAGACGTTTAATACATATATCACATCACAGATATAAAACCGTTAGCTTTAGTCTTTAAAAGTTCGATCAAAATACGGATTTTTAGGCCCTAAAAACAAAATTTTCTTTCTGGAAAATCTGGGCAGAAAAATCATGTTGTAAAAATCCCAAAACAACCCCAGAACCATACTGCAAGAAAAATCGTCGACGGCCGAGTCAACTTGGCCGCGGATCCGCGGCGGGAGCAAGCTCTCGCCGCGGTTCCGCGGCACGTTGATCGGTTCAGTGGACCATTTTCTACAGTTGCTTAAAAAAACCCTGAGCCGAATTTTAAGATAAGATTTATCATTTTTTGGAACAGAAAAAAATTCGGCAGAAAGTAGGCATTTTGGGTTCGTTTCGCGACTTTTTCTCCGATCGAATTTCTAGTTACTTTGCTAACATGTTAGATAGTGTTTAACTAGGCTCTGATACCACTGTAAGTCCATGCTACCTCTCCCGGTACTTACGGGCTTGCGGAAATGATGAAAAACGATTTTTCAAGAGGTGGTAACATGGACTCAAAATACGGATCTTTGTTAAACAACTAACTAACAAACCTAACAAGAGTTTTACCTACTCGGTTAGGGGGTTATACCTTTCTTGAACTCCTTTGTATTCAACTCTTTCTGGTGTACGGATCGGCCTCACCTCGTCGTCTCCTTGCGCCGAAGATGGATCCACCTAAAAGCTTCTATATTTGGTTTCTTCTTCGAACTTGAAGAAACTAGAACACTTGGTTTGCTAAACCTTGTGAACTAGGATGAGTAGAGAAGTGATATGGGTTTTCTTTTATCTCTAAGGCAATGTTTCTCAACTCATGAGAAGGTGTTGCCTTGAGCTAGAGAGAGCAAGAGGAAGAGCAAGAGGGAGAGCTCAAGCAAGAGAGAGAAATGAAATGAGAGAATGAGAAAGTCTTTTGCCATCCAAGCTTTCATAATCCAAAACCATCATAACAAATAATAGTAATCAAGTATTATGTGATGGTTCAAGTCAAAAATGGCTATATCATTTCATGCACTCATTTTGCAAAAAGAAACAAGCAAGCAAAAGTCTTTGCCATGAAATGATAGCCATTGTCATGATGATGGTCAACTAGTCCAACCTAGTCAACCGGTCAACAAAGTCAACAAGTCAACAAAGTCAAACCCTCAACAACCATGTCACTATAATACTTAATTAATATTATTGTTAATTATATTTCTTATTCTCATTAGGGTTTAGCAAAAAGTCAATAGTCAAAGTCAACAGTCAACAACCCCAATGAGAATCCTCTGCCTTTGTCTCTCAGTCAACTGTGCATACACACCCGCATCCGCGTTCCAAGGAACACGAATACAAACGAGATAAAACCAATCCCAAAATATACACTAGGATCTGGCTTAAACCAAAGCCCGCTAGTGTTAATTGTCCGGACACCAAACGTGCACAAGTGCACGGATGTGACCGAACCCTGTCGCAAAACCATGCGACCTGTCGCAAAACCATTCGACCTCTACTCTTTTGCCCAAAAGCGAATAGCTTTCTGTGTGGGACTCTAAAGACTCGACACTACGCTGGCAGTGGGTTTAACTACAGACCGCAAGCGGCACTAACTTTGCGTAACGGTCCCTAGGTAGATGCCGACAAGAAGACTGACGAGGTGAAACCCATCTGAACTTCTATTGAGCCTGAATGTGACAATCTCCGTACAGTCCGGTCTGTTCGTCTGATATATCGCATGGCGGGCCTAGAGGGTGGTGAACGTCGGTCCCCTAATAGCGATACAAGTCGTGCCGGAGTGTAGCCCAGAATACCCTGAGATAACACTGGAAACCTACCAGTATATCTCGCTTGCCCTGGCCAGGGACTACTCGTGTAATGGCTCTCTTAGACACAGCGCAATGTCAACCCCCAATACCAGGAGAGACGAATCCTGTCTAGCTGTCACTGCCTCCAAGTGCTTCGGGACTGCACCCAACTACTACCTGTTTGCACGACTCCTTTGAGCCGTGGTAGGGTAGTAATCAAAGTACAGTGGGAACACACTTGAGGCGAAATGACAGTGTCAAGTCAGCGGACTAAGCTGTACTCATGTCACCTGGGAACTGATAACTGACAATAGGTATAGTACCAACCAATCAGTTCCCGACGAGTCATGTCCAGTGTACTCGTAACCTAACGAGCACCCGTATACTATCTCAAGTACGACGTGCTGACGGCTGTGGGACAGACCGTCTCCCCTGCTGGGATGAGAAGCGCATACGCTAGTCTACTCTTGAGCATCGATGCCCTGTCTCGATAGTCCTACGACTAGGGACCTACATAAGGATGTGCTTGTGGATTACCCAGCCCCCACGAGTGTGACTGCCATCACAACGCTGGTAATCAAGCAAAGATCCTAAGGGCTCTACTAATATGTATAAGCAATATGCTAAAAGAAACACATGCACATACTGAAGTAGAAACAAACCAAGTAGCATACTATCATTTTGAGCAAGATTGTCAATACAAGGTGAATATCCCAAGCTTCCATTAAGTAATATACATACTAGTATGATACAGTAATGGCCTCTAGGGCATATACACTAACACTCCCCTCACCTTATTTACCCATTATTCCATTTAAAGATAAATGGAAAAGTCTAAAATGAGGTGTCCACCTTCTAGAATATTTTCCGTATAAATACGGATTACACTCTACTGCATATACATACATGTATTCGTATCGAAATACGAATACCCAAAGAGATAGAATAACACAAAGAATATAATACTAGAATATACATATCGAAATACATATATGTAAATTATTAAATCAATACCTGATTTAATAATCTGGATCAATCCCGAGCCGGCTAGTATTATCAACTGTCCGATCGAAAGTCCGGGTACACAGTACAATCAATCAATCGGAACCCTGCTCGTATCCAATACGGCTACTACATTATTTCTCCTGAACTAGGAAAACCCTCTGTGTGGGACTCTAAAGACTCGATAGTACGCCGACAGTGAGTTAGTAGATAAATCCATAACCACAAGCACGTCAGCGGCACTGGCTGTACGTAACAGCTACCCGGGTACCTGTCGAAAAAGAAAGGCCGACGAGCAAACTCATTCGGATCCCTACTGAGCCTATCTGTGACAATCTCCGTACAGTCCGGTCTCTTCTTCTGTAAGTATCGCATACCGGGTCTAGGGGGTGGTAAACGTCAGGCCCTAATAACTCGATATTTCGTGCCGATATGACTCAGGACCAATCCAGGAAACTACTGATCAACTTATCAGTAAATCCCAACTTCCTTGGCCAGGGTCTTATGGTGTTGGCCAATCGAACACAGTGCGATATCGACTCCCTATACCGGAAGAGTCGAATCCCCAATAATCGCTCACTGCCTCCATGTGGCTCAGGACTGTACCCAACCAAAACCTGTTGGCACGACTCAGTAAAGCCGTGGTAGGGTAGTGATCAAAGTACAGTAGGAACTCACACGAGACAAATAACGATCTCAGGTCTGAAGACTAACATGTACTCATGCCACCTGAGAACTGCTATATGACGATAGGTATAATACCATCTAGAAGTTCTCGGCGAGTCCGTCCAGTGTACTCTCCCCCAGTGATCACATGTATACGATCTTAGGTGCAAAATTCCAATAGCTGCGGGACCAACAATCGCCCCTCTTCGGGGTCTATAAACATATACACTAGTCTACTCCAGAATATCGATGTCCGGTCTCGATACACCCACGACTAGGGACCTTTTAAGGATGTGCTTATCGATTGCCCAGCACCCACAAGTATGATCGCCATCACAACACAGGTAGTCAAACAATGATCCTATGGGCTTTATCAACATGTATAAATGATATGTAATAATAAGTAAAACATACTTACATGTTAAGATAAAGACAAACCAGATAGCATACTATCATATCGAGCACGATTGTCCTGTACATATATATGTCCAAGCATCCACATGTATACATATACAATAATAGCCTCTAGGGCATACATATCCAACAATATCGATTATGAAATCCAAGTAGATATGTCTAATGCGTCTACGAAACGAAAAAAGTTATCAATAATATTATATTATTACTTCACATTTTTATGATATATACATATATTGCATGCATATGTAATGATTGTACTTTTATTTAGGTCTGATGACGACCCCAGGAGCAGCGAGGGGCGACAAGAGCACCAGCCATGGCAACGGCAAAGACATAGACAGATGCAGAGCGGTTCTGCCGCCCGAGGAGCTGGTAGGGAGCTCCTGAAGGCTGGTCTTGCATCCCGATCCGTATCCCCTTCGGATGACTGCTTCCGTTTGGACTTTGTCACACCTTCAGGTATATTCCACGCATACTCATTTCGAATGTAATATTATAATTATACACGCATATTTATTTTAAAGTTACTTATATAGTCAATTTTTAATTGTCTAGCTATAAGTGGTGCGTCCACATTAGAGGCAGAGGCCACTACCTCATCTACAGATATGTTTATATATTCTATATTGCATGTATATTGATTTAGAATGTTATATTATAGATATACACACATTCTTTTTTGCAATTACTTATATAATCAATTTTTGATTGTCTAGCTGTAGGTGGTGCCTCCATATCCCGGGCAGAAGCAACCACCGCACCTGCGGGTAAGTTTATATATCCTATATTGCATGCATATCGATTTAGATTGTTATATTATAGATATACATATATTCTTTTTGCAATTACTTATATAATCTATTTTTAATTGTCTAGCGGTAGGTGGTGCATCCACATCTGGCGTAGAGGCCACTCCCGCCACTTCCATACCCTCCGCGCAATCTGCAGATTAGTATTCTTAAATACAAAATCTTTTATCATCATTGTTTACATATACTCTAAGAATAAACATGACCTTCATGTAATTTTATCGTCAATATTTATTTTCTATTTGGAGTGGATGCGTCCACGTCCGGGTCACCGGCTGTTCCTCACCGGAGGAACCATCGTCCCGCTCGTGCTGCTGCCCGGCCCCGGGCCCGTGCTGCGGTCACCGGAGATATATCGCACTTCAGTTTTCGTTAATTCTTGATTTCTAAATATCGTTTTGTCTTAATATTACTTGTCTTGATATTTCTTGTAGATGCAGGGCAGCCCCACCCCGAGAGGGGGACTCAAGGGCCGAATCACTCCTACATGCCGAGGCCCGATAGAGTAAGGGGTCACCATTCCCCCTTTTCTTTACCCCCGATAATCGCTATACCAGCGATTATACCGAGATATTCGGCCGGTATATAGGAGATGAGAGTGTAACATTTCGAAAAAAAATTTAAATGTTACTTTAGAATTTTAAATATAATAGAATATTTAATAATGATAAAAAGAGGTTTATTAAAGAATTTATTTTTAAAAAGGATTTCTAATTGCAAAAAGGGTTTTATTTGCAAGAAGGTTTTGTTTGTTTTAATGAGAAGAATGGTATAGGTTAAAGGTTGAGTACACACACACCACAACACCCTCACACTCTCATATCACTCCACCCCATGCTTACCCTACACACACCTCCTCCTTCTAATATCTTCATCTTTCATTTAGAAAAAAACTATTCTAAACTGAACCATCTCATTTCTAAAACTCCATCACTCAAAGAAAATTCTTTAGTTTATCACCGAGTCAAAACAATGTGTTCTTCATGAAGTTTTCTTCAAAAATATTTAAGATAAAGCAAGAACCAAGCCAAGATGATCCAAGTTTGCATCCATGAGCTTGGATGTTCTGTAACCTCTCTTTAATAAGGTAAAAATTTAACTTTTACCAGTTTTTAAAGTGTTTAAGTTTCGAAAGTTTAGTGTGATATCTGAAAAAGCTAAGTTTTGTAGAATTTTTTATGTTAAATTAGAATCTGCTATAACAAATGAACTCTGAAAAATATTTTGAGAGTTTTATGAGACGATGAGAACAACTTGAGACCACACCCCAAGCTCCTATCCAATTGGGCCCCCACTTTGCCGCAGATTTAATAGGAATAGCCGCAATTTGCGGCTGGGGTTTTAAGTAAGGGTGTGGGATTTTTACAGTAGCTTATATACATCCTAAATAAGACTAGTGTATATGCAATTTTGTCTCAGATCACTTGTGTTAAAATCTAGAGCAAATATCCTATAATGGATTAAGGTTTTTCGTTTTAAAAACTTAAGTTTTGATTTTCGTATTTGCCGGGGGTAGTTTGATACTGATAAAACACGTTAAAATACGTCGATCGTACAAATGGGAACTCGGGCGGATAGCGTATAGCATCCCCAACCACCAGAAGCTTTACAAAATTTCGTATCGATTTTAAACACTATTTGTGATAATTAGTCGCATTTCTATGTCATATGCATTATATTGGGTACCATGCCATCCTTAGTGTATAATTATACTTGCTAGAATAGATACACTAAATGGAATACAAGCACAATACTAATGATTCCATGTTGCACAGTTCACAAACTCGCATGCTACACTACACATCATTATTACTGCCGTGACATGTAGAATTGCTATGTTTAACTATATTACCACTTATCATGATAGTATTAGTTGCTATTCATCATATTTCATTATTAGAGTGCTATAGTTCGTTTACTTATATGTTATAGTTGTCAGATGTTGCATGAATGAATCATTCTTTGTTGATATCATAGATTTGATGTTTTCTATAAATTTGAGAAACCGCGGTACCTTTTTATAAAGGATTGTGTTTTCAAAAGTGTGGTTTTCTCATGATATGATGATTTGGAGTCCACCATGAGTTTTGGTTTTTCATGATGAGATATTCGAATCGAGAGAGGGGTTAACCGATTACGGATATATGGCGGAGCCGATACAACTTCGAGAGGTAGGAAGACGTAGGGAGGTACGAGAAGCCTACTCGATGATCGATACCGAAGATAGTATTAGAGCGCGGCGGATATCCGGAGGATTTCGATCGTGGCAGAGTTGATATCAAGATAGAACTGATCAGTTGGACGGTGCCTATGATATCCAGGTTTTTGTTGTGTCGATGATGGACACAAGTTTGATGAGGATTCGATGATGATGGATATTATTTTATGTGACTTCATTCAATTCGTACTTGCATTCATTATTACACATGTCATATTATATCTTGTGATATATACTTCTATTCACTGAGTTTGCAACTCACCACCGTTGTGCCATAGCTCCTTGCAGGACAGACCACACGGACGCATAGAGGCATCGTAGACATATACTTTGGGGTTTATCTCAGATTTTGCTAGATGGGTTACACGTATAGTAATCGCCTCTTTTGTTAATGTTATTTCTTGTATCTAGTGTCACTCTATCAGACCACATGTATATTCTTTTGACTTAGATCGAGTTTGAGACTTTATGTTTATTTTTTTGGGTCGAACTCGGATAGAGTCAACTAGTTAACTTTATTACGCAGTTCATTTTATATTTACTTATGATCCTTCACCTTCGAGCATCGTATATAACTGCATGGTTATGATTCCCCATTGGGCATTAAGATAACTCCTAAGTGGGGATGCATTTTTAATTACATGTATATATACCTATTTTTATCAGTAATTGCAAAGGAGGTGCTGTCAAAATTTCAAAAAACGAAAACATTTTTAAAATTTTTTTTTTACCCTATTTCTAATTAATTGACATATGCTTTTAAATAAATAAATTGAGTTTCATAGTAAATAAATTTTTAAAAACTTCTCCTTATTTATTATTTTAAAAGATTTAGATCTTGGGTTTTGGCTTACTTGGGTCACGTCGACATCTCTAGACGTCATGCGATCTAAGTGCCGGTCACGTGCCAATTTAGGTCGTGACCAAGTTGGTATCAAAACGCCAGGTTTAACCTTTATCGAGTTTGGTTTTGACTATGTGGAGTTTAGGGTATATATTTCTGGAATCTAGGCTTAACCTTACGGAACTTTGATTTGACTTTAGGGCTTTTAAACCCGAACTTTCATCTTATAGATTGACCTTGATATGATAGAGTAGATAACTTAGGTAGAGTAACATAGTGTACGTACGTTCCGCAGTATATTTACGATACGATACTCCACTTAAATGACCTTAGGATTATGTCTTGCTAATAATTTCCTTCACACTTTGCTTCCTTTTGTTCCCGTTGTTACACCTTATCAACTCTCGTTTCCTTGTTCCAGTTGTCATGTCCACGCGAGCTAAGAGAGCCGCAATTAGAGATGCAGCCAGAGCAGATCCTCCAGTGATGGGGACTGACCCGCAGAGCACCACGATGGCACAGGGACGAGTCAATCTTTCTATCCCGACGTATGACTAGATCAGAGAAGAGCATGTTGAACTTACAGCAGATGATGGGAAAGTTGGCAGAGACCATCCGTCAGAGGCAGGATCATACATTGCCTATTCTAGAGCCCGTTGTACGGTCCGTTCGGACAGTTGCACCTGTCGTCACAGGGATTGTGGAGGTATCGCTTTCAGAGTTTAGGAGGTTGAAGCCTCAAGTGTTCACATGGACAGATGAAGCAGAGGATCCTCAGTCATTGCTCAAAAGGATAGCTAGGATCAGTAGGTCCTTGAGGTGTTCAGATGATAGGTCGGTAGAGCTGATTTGTTTTCGGTTGGAGGGACTTTCCCAGACTTGGTGCGAGTCGATTGAGAGAGGTCGAGCAGCCGATCTTCCTCTGATGACTTAGGCAGTGTTCTTCGAGGTTTTTCTAGCTTGATTTCATTCGCAGAGCATGAGAAACTCTAGAGCTCACAGTTTTGAGGCATTGTGCAAACCCGTGAGTATGTCGGTAGCTTACTACGATTTGCAGTTTACCCAGATGTCACGTTATGCTCCGTACTTAGTTCCTGCCGAGGAGCTTAAGGTGAAGAGATATGTGAGGAGTCTTGATACCCAGTTGTTCCTTGCTCTCAGCGTCCAGCACTTCGCTACATATGTCGAGGCTATGGACGCAGCGATACGAGTAGAGGAGCGTCTGAATGAGACCACGGTTTTTTCGGAACCAAAGAGGGTCCGTTCTAGCATTCCAGTTTCTAGACAGAGAGGCCGTGGCATATTCATTCCTGGATTGGACATGGGGTCAGATGTATGGCTCATATCCTGAGGGGCAAAGGTCACTGTTTCCCCCAATTAGAGCAAAATTATGTTCAAATTTCAAATTTTGAAATGAAGCAACGCTTCATAGCAGCGCCAAGTGCGCTGCGCTCTAAGCAGCACACCACATGCAAAACACGTGTGCGCTAGCGCCAAGAGTGCTGCACTTAAGCAGCGTACCACGTGCAAAGCACGCGTGCGCTAGCGCTAAATGCGCTGCACTCTAAGCAGCGCACCACGTGCAAAGCACGGGTGCGCTAGAGCTAGAACTAAAAGCTCCCCACCGTCAAATCAAAGATCTAATAAAGATGATAAATCATCAATTAATCAGAATAAAGTTCTGTTAAGGAAAGATTACTCAAAATATTTCCAAACAAAAAGATTGTGCTCTGTAAATCAGAGCACCGTTGGATCAATGATCCAAAGGTGATTAAAAATCACCAAAATATAGAATAAATTCTGTATGGAAAGATTTCCCAATCTTGTTAAAAACAAGAAGATTGCCTTCTGTAAATCAGAAGCCCTTGGATCAAAGATCCAATGGTGGGGAATCCCCAAATCAATTGGAGAAAAGATCTCCTTAACTGATTGAACAAATCAGCTCACCCTATATAAAGGCCCCAAGACTTCAAGTCTCAGAGAGACAGAAACATACAGAGGAACCCCCCCATACACTTTGAGAAATCTCAGAAAGAAGAGCTAAGCTCTCGGTAAAAGAAGAAGGTTTTCTTCAAAGTAAAAAATAACAAAGAGATGAAATCATCTCAAATTAAAAAGAAGAATTCACTTCTTTTTCACAGATCATAGATCTATAAGACCAAGGTCTTTCACAAAGAGATCAAAAGATCTCATCATAAAAAAAATAAGAAGAAGAAGAACATAATTCTTCTCACAGATCATAAATCTATAAGACAAATTGACTTTCAGAGATCATGAATATCTCATTATAAAATAAAGGGGGAAAGAATAAGACAATTCTCTTAGGATCACAGATCCATAAAGGCAAAGCCTTTCATCAAATATAAGAGATTGAAGAATCTCCTATAAAGTAAGAACTTTTGTTCTTAGAATCTTGAGACAAAATCTTTTATAAACGAGAATTTATTTCTCGGATCATAAAGTTGATCAGTTAGCGCTTTGCGCTCATAAAATAGCGCTCTGCGCTCTTGGACTGGCGCACAACGCCAAACGCACCACGTGCTCCTCACGTGTGCGCCACTTAACAGTTAGCGCTCTGTGCTTTTGGACTAGCGCTTGCGCTTATGGACTGGCGCCAAGCGCACCACGTGCTCCTCACGTGTGCGCCACTGAACAAACAGCGCTTTGCCCTCATAAAATAGCGCTTTGCGCTCATAAACTGGTGCAACGCGCCCATTATTTGGCCCTTAGCGCCAAGTGCGCCACATGCTCCTCATGTGTGCGCTACCCAGCAGAAGCGCTTTGCGCTCTTTGACTGGCGCAAAGCGCCAAGCGCGCCATAAGCCCTTCATGTGTGCGCTAAAAAAACATAAATTGTTCTATAAATAAAGCCCAGAGCTATGATGAATACTCATCATTCAATAAAAGACAAAAATATTGTCAGAATTCAAATCAATGCTTTGCATTGTCAAATGTTTAACAATTTTACTGAATGGGCCGAGCCCAAAGTGGCCACAGAACCCTCATTCAGATTAACTAAGCCCATATGCTCATTAATCTCAGATCTTAGTCCCAATTGGACTACAAATCTCCCAACCAAAACTGGTTCAAGGGTACATCTCTTTACTCCTCTGATATTTGTCGTTGTAATCCTTCAACGTCTTCAGAGAGCTAACAGGTCCCAACAACCATACATTCCATAGACTATGACGTCTTTAAACTGGACTGTGGGGTCCTTAAACCAGACTGTGGGGTTCTTAAACCCATAGACTATGATGTCCTTAACCTTGGACCGTGGGGTCCTTAAACCCATGGACTATGATGTCCTTAATCTTGGACTGTGGGGTCCTTAAGCCCATGGACTATGATGTCCTTAAGCTTGGACCGTAATGTCCCTAAACTAATGGACCGTAATGTCCCTAAACTAATCGACCGCAATGTCCTTAAACTAAACAATAGAGCCCAATTGCTCTCTTGTTGGATCTAAACGATCCCGTTAAGTTGATCTTAGTCTAAAATTAGACTAACGTATCCTTAACAAATGTTTAAGTTGATCTTAGTTTCAAATGAGACTAACGTATCCTTAAACCCACCCCCAAACCCAAATCTAAGAAAATACGGATTTGGACTAATTCACGCCCTACGGGCGACAACGTAAATTAGTCTTCGTATACAATCCACGGGCATCCAAAAACAAAACAAACACACACAACACGAAGTGACCATCTGGAGAAGGAGAAATTGGTTACCACAATGCGGTAGCGTAATTAACTGCAAGGGCTTGCGCCTGCAGGGAAGAGCGTCCCCACAATCAAAAAACCCCTCAACGAGGGGGAATCTGACGAAGTCTACTACATCGGCCGCTTCTGTTTAAACCTTCGATATATGGTGTCATAAATCAACTTAGCATCTTCGGAAAGGTGGACGGATAGCACCAATTACCATCTGCCCCAAAATTCAGGCAAGACGGACCTACGCGGTTGCGTCTCTTATTATCGGCGGAGAACAGATTCTGGCACGCCCGGTGGGACATTTTCCTCTTTCCACTCCACACTTCGTGTGTCATGTTTTCGCGAACGAATCGCGGTTTGCTATGGTTGCCCCTGGATTCGAGGTACTAAGATTTGGTCTTGCTCCCGTGCAAAAAATGAACATCAATGGCCTCTAACTGCTCCAACTGCAACTGCAACTCCCGTTCCGCCTCATCTGGAGTAGTAACCTACGAGCCCCAAGAGGCCCCCCTTTTTCATAATGCCAGTGGATCAGGTGACTCAGGCTACCACTGGGCTGTTCTTCGGGACCATGCTCCCACCGATGAGCTTCAGCGCCCCTATGCCATTGCAAGAAGCTCAGAAGAAGTCCTTTGATCGGCTTGCAACTACTGCGGCCCCTCTTAACGGGTCGCCTAAATCCAGTGCCTCTGTTTTCAATAGACTGGGCCAAAGCTCCAACGGGCCCGTGAAGAAGCCCGCAATACCAGAAGGCATTATCCCGAAGCGGATAGCCATTCCTACGCCTGAAGTCACCAAGGCGGCTTCTCCTGCTAAGGGGCCGGTCTTCACGAGAGTGGCCGTTTCAGCTCCCACTCCGGGTGAAGTAACCAAGGCCGTTTCCCCTGCACGAAAATCGGCCTTTTCAAGATTGGCCATTCCCTCTCAGCGAGCATCTGTCTTTGACAGGCTGGCGCCAACAGCAGACTCTCATCAGGGCAGGGGGCTTGGAAAAGTTGATCCAACAGCGGAGGTGATCACGGCAGCACGACATGCTCAACGTCGCCATTGGCGCCGAGTAAGGAAAGCTGGGGGCAATTCCCCTTCTGGACTGACTCCGCCAGCTCCAATGGTGGAAGTTGATGCTGCTGTTCCGACTGGGAATAGCTTTGAACTACTTAACAAGGTGCGTCGGAATTCGCCAACTGTCGTGCTGAAGAAATCTCCTCCACCTGTGGAGAATGCCCCAAAGACGAAGCAGGAGCAGCCCCCTCAGCAGCTCTCCTCTAAAATTTATAAAGTTTGGCGACAGGTCCAGGACTCCATGGTAGATCAAGACTATCCCCGCCGACAGAAAAAGATGAAGGTTCGGCGAGAAGAGGACAACCCTGTCAAGCCACAAAAGGTGACAGCAACTTGGGTACCCACTGTAACGGCCCCCTCAACTTCGACCGCCCAAAAAAGGAGAAGGCCAGAGAAAATCCCTGAGTCTACAACAAATCGCAAGACCACTGGACCCAAACGCCCCAAGTCTGGGGGGCATGGTGGTGCACACCATCTATATGGCATCCGAAAAAGAGGATAGTCGTATCTCCACAAGTCATCGACCGCTTACGCGATCAATGACTAAGGCTAAGGAGCAACAACAACAAAAGCTCCAGGAGATGTTAACAGCTATGGCCGCACTTACGGGACCGAAAGCAAGCCCGGAGACATCCTCGGAGCAGCGCCGTGAGCAGGAAACTGATGCTGAATTCCTTCGGAGAATGCTTGAGAAGAAGGACAAAGAGGCCACGGAACAAGCGGCCAATATAAAACAAATGGCCCTTCTATTCCAAGATATGGTGGGCATGATGATCTAGCCGGACCCTCCAGCCGAAGATCCTCCAGTAATAATTGAAGATGATAAAGGAGAGACATCAAATCCTTTGCCGGCTCTGTCAGCAGCCAAGGAGGAGACCATCTCAAAAGCCTTCCTGGATGATTACATCGCTCAGCAGATACGAGTTCATCAGGCGAATGAAGCGGCTGGGCAAATTGTTAAAACTGGACGACCCTATCCGGGCTGGTATGACCAAATTAAGTACCCGCCGGGATACACGATCCCCAAATTCTACGTATATAAGGGGACGGGAAATCCGCATCAGCACGTCACTCAATTCAGAGCCTTGTGTGGCAACACCGGAGGTGATGATAAGCTACTGCTTCGCCAATTCGTTGGCAGCTTGTCAGAGGTGGCATTTGAGTGGTATTCTGAGCTCCCGAATGACTCCGTTAAGACGTTTGCAGAGATGGAGCTGCTATTCACCCAACGTTTTGCGAACGCTAGCGAACATACCCCAATCACAGCATTGATCAATGCTAGGGTAAAGCCAGGAGAGACATGGGTGCAATATGCGATACGGTGGAGGAATTTGTGGTCGAAGTGCGAACAGCGCATCGAAGAAGCGCCTGCGGTAGGTATGTTCGTGGGGACCTCGACCCTCAAGTGACCATTTCACAATTCATGATATTTTTCAAGCCAACCACTTTCCAGGCCTTGATTGACAAGTTGGCCCAAATGGATCAAATGGGCCATATGCCTTCCTCTTCGAAGCCGGAGTCATGGAATGAAAAAGGGAAAGGGAAAGCGACCTTCGTCGCCAATGCTCAACAGCAGCCCAGTGGCTCAAAACTAACTGATCGCCTAGACGAGAGACTACGATTCTTTAATGAGAAAATGAAGCGCCCTTATTCGTTTCCCCGGGACAAAACGAAGAGATTGTTCGAGCTGGCGATACGCAACAGGCTCATCAACTTGCCGGATCCAAAATGCCCATTGCAACCCGGTTAGGCTAATAATCCCAATTATTGCCCCTATCACCAAGCGATAGGCCATCCAATCGAAGATTGCTTCATCTTCAAAGGCTGGATTGAAGACCAATACCAACAGGGCAAATTCGCATTGTCCGAGAATTGAAAAGTAAGCCCGCCTCAACCGCACGCTCTTAAAAGGGGGGACACACCGGGGGCATCATGCTCTTTTGTAGAAGAAGCTCTATGGGAGGTCGTTCTTTCAACCAAGACAAAAAGAATGCTGAAGGATCTTCAAACATGCCCGGCGATCAGATGGAAAAATCAGCTAGAACACGAGATCATCAAGGGAATGCTGAAGCCGCGCCCAACTCCAAAAATTAGTGGTGATAGTCAAAGCGCCCACACCCAGCCGTCAAAGTCTTTGAAGAAGAAGAAGAAGACCAAAAAGCCCGTGAAGCATGGTGACAAGCGCACGGACCTGCAAAAACAGATTGAAGCGCTGGAAGAATATAACCAGAAGGCGCGGACTCCAGTCACACTCCAAGAATTTCTCAGCTACGTCCTTGAGGACGGAGATGACGACAATGGAGAAGACTCGTCAGATGAACCTGAGGATTGTGTGGCAAGCTTCCATATGATCTCTCATTCGTCGGTAAACGATGAAGAAGCTCCTGATGCAGAGAAACTGGGGCAAATCTCAAATCGGAGCTCCTAGGACCATCAGACGAGATGATTGATGCATTCCTGAACGAAGCTCTTCTGAAAAACAAGGCTGATCGAGAGCGCGAAATGGCCATATTTGAAAAGGCCAAACACCGGCGACTGGATGAATGGGTTGAAGCACCCCACCTAGGCTGAGGCATGCCCGCGACAGACAAGAGCAGGCTTAAAATGAAGAAAAGGTCCGCCAAAGCCATATCGATGGGAATGAAGCTACCTTCGTTCAGAGGAAATTCTCCTGGAGGTATACATCTTGATAAAGCGGACGTACATCCTAACTTCTGCTTATATCATCAGAAAATTGCACACCCTACTGAGGAATGCAACACCTTTGAAAATTGGTGGCAAGGCTATGTCGCTCACAGGCAGCACTTTAAGAGGATGAAGCGTGAAGCTCGTCGACAGCAGAAAAATGCGACAGACGAACGAGGAAGAGCTGCCGGCAACTGTCACATGGTTGATAACAGGGGATCGCAAGTTCTCACCTTCGGGAGCGATTCTGAAGAAGAAATAACTCTCGACCCTCTCTTCAAAGAATCTACCCCGGGAAAAGGGGAAGAACCAAAGAGCTGCGAGAACATTCAGCTGTACAATCGTACGCTACCTGAAAGGAATCTCGGACCTACAAATAAGGGATCGAATAAAAAGGATAAGGGGAAAGTAAATATCCCTGAGGATATCACTCTCGATGATCGAGTCGTTGAGGAGCTGGCAACCAAGGACCCGCCTAAGAAAAACAAGGTGGATTACAACGTTCTGGCACACCTGAGGAAGCTACCCTCACAGCTAAGCATTCTCGATGCCCTTCTGCTATCTAAAGAGGCGAGAGATTCCCTGATCAAGGCACTATAAGAGCCCGAACAATTCCAGGCATTCCTCGCCGAAGAAAAGATGAAGGATGAGCTGGAAGAAGTGCACACAGCCAATATCACTTTCGGCGATGAAGATCTCCTCCTCGGGACGTGCGGACATAACCGTCCCCTTTATATCTCCAGATACTGTCATGATATCAAGATAGGCAAAATCCTGGTTGATAATGGGTCCTCCGTCAATCTCCTCAATGTAAGAGTGTTGAAGGAAATCTGCATGAGTATTCAGCACCTCGCTCGGGATAAGATCACCATCTCCGGGTTTGACTCCCAGTCATCACGAATGCTCGGGTCTACGATACTGACGTTACGCTTTGGGATACTCGTCATGGACATCAAATTTCACGTCATTGACGCCAAGACATGTTACAATGCTTTGCTCGGCAGACCTTAGTTACACGAGTACAACATCATCCCTTCTACACAATATCAGTGTATGAAGTACTTCAATGATGGTCTCGAATACACTGTGACGGGAGAACTAAACCCATTCTCCATGAACGAAGTCCACAAATATGAAGATGCCAAGTACTTCCTGCCAGATTTCGAATACACGGAAAGATGTCGCAAACCGGAGAGCAAGCAAAAAGCCATCACCACTATTCCAGTCTTCGGGAGTGATACCGAGGAGGAAGAAGAAATAGTCTATTCCAGGCCACCCCAATGCAACAAGCCGGGACTGTCCACCCCTATTCTGGTCTTCGGCAGCGACTCGGAAGATGAGGTCAATGCAGTATTTTCTGTTCGACCATCAATACAAGCCTTCGTTGGCGATGATCAGAGTTTGCAAATCGCCATGGTTCCGCAAGAGCACTACAAAGAACTCGACGTGCTTGATACCTATAGTGTGGAAGAACTGCAGACGTTTTACATCCCTCCCAGGCGAAAAGATGAAAAGACGATCCTCTTTTATCGATCCACGGAAACCAAAGTGGAGAAAGAAATTTGGCACGGCACTGAATCTGCACTTGACAGGCTCCAGCCCATCCGTCTACCCAGATACTACACAAAAGGCTTAAAAAGGCTATTGAGGCTCTAAGGCGTACCCCTTAAACATACTACTCGACAAGCTCAGTTTTACAACAAGATCTGGAATGCCCTCGAAACTCAGCGAAAATTGCCCAACAGGAGAATGGAAACGATCGGGCTTGGATATATTCAATCCAAGAAATAGGAGCGATTCCATGACTGCTACGTCATACATGACTTCGATGAAGAAGGAGATGCTCTGTGGGAAGACGCTAACCCTGAACCAAGACGAGGTCCTGCCGTGAAAATGCCAAGTCCGTCGTTCGAGGAACAGATGGACAAGCTAATAAGGGAAGCGGGGTAAAAGGTCAGGGATGATCATAGCCGCCAAATAGCAATCTACGAGAAAGCCAAGACGCAGCGCCTCCTTCAGCAGGCTACGGAAAATGACAATGCCCTTCGTCGCCAACCCGTCATACAAAAGACCCGGCGCAGAGGCAAAAATAAACCAAAGAACGGGAAAAACGTTCGACGGCAGTGTAGCGGGTCTGAGAAGCCACGCAATCGAGAATCGAGCAGCCGGGAGCCGTCTCTTATAAAGAAGATGGGTCGAGCATACTCTTTTCCCCAAGACAATACACAGAAGATATTCGATCTTGTCATAAAATATCAGATGATGTCACTTCTGGAGTCCAAGCACCCCGAGCAAGCAGGCAAGGCCTCTCACCCAGACTATTGCTCCTATCACCAAGCAATAGGACATCCCCACGAAGACTGCTTTACATTTAAAGACTGGGTAGAATACCAGTATCAGCAAGGCATGTTCGCTCTATCTAGCAGTTGGAAGGTAACCCCACCACAGAAGCATGAACCAAAAGCCAGGTATGCGGCGGGAGTAGAACCAGACCAACATCGGTCTTGGAAGCGATCTCGTACCTAACTCTGAAATAAAATACAAGTCTGGTTGATGGAATTACTAGATACAACTGATTAAAATAAATACAAGGGCGGTCACGATGCGAGTGAACCCACCTACCAAAGCAATCACCCAGAAAGGAAGCAGTGTGCCAGAAAGCCGCAATGAAACCTGTACGGCAAAACCTGCAAGAACTGTGGCACAATGGGGTGAGTTGCCAACTCGTGAGTAGAAAATATCACAGAGCAGAAATCTTATGTATGACTCAATCCTAGGTCAAACAGTAATAATATATATCCTCAAAATGATAAAGTCTGAAGTATGATAAGATGGCAAGGGTAAACATCTATACATCAATGTAATACCAAGTGCTCGTGTCAGTGCCTCAGATAGCAACATATCATAAATATGAGGTAAGGTCAATGTAAACAACAGGAATCAATGTCAACTATATCATGAAGTCTATAAGTATGTGGATATCATCCAACTATGTAATCAATGTCTGTATGCATGTGGATCTCGTCCACGTGTCAACCAATGACACAAAACATCATGCATGTAAATATCATAAAGCATATGCATGAAAGTATGAGAATATAAATCAACATGTGTCCCTCATGATACATCAAAATCATGGAACCTGAGTGTCCAGCATCGACACTTGAAAACATCATGAAACCTGTGCCCAGCATTGCCACGTAAATCCTCATATATATATAGGACTCCGTCAGTCTGGATCGGCCCACGGGTTCCGTCAGTCCGGATCGGCCCGTATCATCTCTCAACTCCGGTCGGTATCCTCCGGATATCCGCCGATCTCAAATACAATCACCGGTAGGTAGTAGTCCCTCTTCCAGGCTCACCGTCTGTATACACAGCATCTCTTTCTTGCCCCGGGGTACCATACCGGGCCCCACCATGTACCCGCACACGGCCCACGACTCCTCCTCGCATGGGGTATATACATATCAGAACCGATAAAACTCATGGTGGACGCACTGAAATATCATATCAAGAGAAACCGGGTTTTTAAACAATATATACTTTCTTTTGAAACAGCCACAGTTCTCAAATCCAGAAATCTCATGAAAACAGCATATCTCAATGCGTATAATCACAAAGCATGATGTATGCGACATATAATAGAAATGTAAGCATATCCGTATATCATGCAACATAAAACAGTAATATGCACACATCGAGGGAAAACCGCTCTTTGAAATGAATCCAGTTTTAAAATATATCTTGCGGTTCCCAAATCTCCAAAATCAAGCCAGAATCATCTATGTATGTGCAAATACATATGTATGCAAGTATGGGTGTACAATATGTGTGTACGCAAGTATGAGTGTACAATATGTATGTACGCAAATATGGATGTACAAGTAGGTATATACGCAAGTATGAGTGTACAATATGCATGTGCACCAATATGGATGTACAAGTAGGTATATACGCAAATATGAGTGTACAATATGCCTGTGTGCCAATATGTCATACAAGGAGGTATATACGCAAGTATGAGTGTACAATATGCTTGTATGCCAATATGTCATACAAGGAGTCATATCCTGATGCAACAATCCTACTGTGTAGTGACATGGCAATTATCGATGATGAAGTGTGTGAGCTGGCAAGCAGGTGTACGTGGAACATACGCATCATCGATAATGGTGCTGGTGTCCTAATAGCATGGGTTTAATATAACAATAAACGCATTTACACATGCAATGCGATGCAAATAGCAAGAAATGCGGAAATCGAATTATAAACGCAACAGTGAAGAATCTACATCAATATATATATGTCATACAGTTTTGCCATTTGAAATAAGACGAATCGTGGCGTTTAGAAAAATAAGGACTACGGTGTTTTTAAGAAAAGATGCGTCTTTTGAAAATATCCGTAGAATCCCTTGGCCTGTCTTTAAAATACTCACGATTCGGTAGTTTTTGAAATAGGTATAACTCGGGTCTAGTCTAACATCTACTAAGTAAACTACAGATCTAACTAACCAGCTAATCAAAATGGTATGGAAACCACCTAAATCTGAGTCGATATATATATATATATATATATATAATAGTCGGTGATCTCGCCTCAATAGTACCGCGTACGATACAATATATCATATGACATCCTCGAGTTAAGAGTGCGGATCTATCATCATAGTTATCTCGTACGGTAAATCCATCGTACGGCATCCCAAATCTGGGGTCGAATTTCACATTTATCTCATCAATTATCTGGTATCCTTATCATCATATCTCATGAACTGGGGTACTGATCTAAGTCTAGTACAAACCGATACCATCAATATACATATGCGTGTATGAAAACACACGCCTAAAAGCCCGCTATAATCTCATGTCGTATCTCAAAATACGAACCGCATCATATCACCGATCTCATGGCACCATGCCCAATCTCATCGACTCATCTCCAAATACCATATACAATCCTCATCATCCATGTGTAGGTATACGTGTATATATATATATACATAGTCCCATACCTATGTGTGTGTATATATGTATCTATCCCCAAATATGCACAAGTATAACAAGCATGCATGTGTGTGCATGTGGGTGTAAACCTTTTCTAGGGTTCGCGACTAAGAAGCTATACTAGTTCACTTCTAATAACCCTAAACTAACCATGAACACATAATCATATCTTGAATATCCATGTCACACGTAAAAGATATCATATATAATATATATATATATATCATACTATACATCGAACTGCGGGGGTGCTATACGCCATCTACCCGACTTCCCTCGTAGATATAATCTACTCACTTGCTTTTCGCTTTCCGTTGCTGACGTCGCCATGCGCTTACTTGTCGTCTCGAAGTCTTCGTGGGGCACCTACACATCATAATGTATCGTGTCGCATTAAAACCCAATTCAAAACCAAAACGACACGCTAAAAACCTATAGGTTAGAACCTATGGACTACGCTTTTAAAACCACCAAATAACACTCGATTTCAACGTACAAACGTCAAGCGATCGAATACGACACAAATCACAAAAATACAGAATTCAAAATACGCAAAACGAAACCCCGAATCAAAACAGCAACTCTTGAATATGGTCCCAGATTTTACCCTAGGTCAAATTAGTCAATTTTGCGTATGCCAAGGGTCTAGTTTACTGGAGATGGAGCCACAGAACAAATACGAGTCAATTCCTCACTGCTCCGGCCGCAAATTGCTGCTAGAATGAATTTATTTGCGGCCTGTGTAGAGGGTTAGGGGCTAGGGTTTCGGTGGGGGGGTCCTAGATTGCCTGCATGTATCACTGTCTTTGCTAAATAATTTTTAGGTCACCCGGGTGTTAGCAGATTTCATTTTACACTCACAGAATCCATAATTTTCCGATATTGGGTTTTCTAAGTTCGTATTCCGAGATTTTAGTCTCTGGTTTGGGTCTGAATTCTAGCACTAGGGGGTTTGTGTGGGCTCTACTAAGCTTAATTACACATCACAACTCAAGAATTCCATAAACCCTAACTAGAAATTTCCAAATCTCACTAAACGACACCAAATCGGTTCTAAACAAACATGGATGTAAAAGCAATGAAAATACTAGGCTAATGATTAAGAGAATACCTCATTTGGCAACTCAAGAATTTTCTTGAGTTGCCCCAAGTGTCCAAAATGCAAGCTTTCTTGGTCCAAAATGTAGCTAGTGAGCTCATGCACATTTTTTATGAAATGGAGATGAGGTTTTGATGAATTTTTCATGGAGTTGTGGGAGTTTTGAGATGGGGGAAGGAAGAGGGCAGCAGCCCAAGTGAGAGGAGAAGAGAGAATGATGAAGATGAGAAAGAAAACAAGGGTCTTGGTCAATGGGAGACCCTTCACCTCTCACTCTCTCACTTGCCCATACCTTACTTCTTTATTCATATCCCTTTTTCTTTTCTTTTCTTTTCCTTTTCTTTTATTCTCTTTAATTTATGACCATGCATGATAAAAAGAAGAAAGCATGAAAGAAAAATGTAACAAGTGCTAAAAAAAGACATGTGCATGTTTTGCACAAAACACGTTTAAAGCCCGATTAGCTATTTTTAATCGCGATTAGCATTAAATAGCGTATAATTAATCATAAAAACTTATAATTTGCATAATTCATATAAAACACCCTCTTTTTAGTAATTTCCATAATTTTCCAAATTTTTTCCCAATTTATTGGTATTTAATTATACCGCCTTATTAAAATATTCAATATTTTATTATTTAATTATAAAAATTCCAAAAAATAATATTTTATTTTTTTGAAATGTTACAGATGCCCGGATTGAATCCAGAAATAGTCGTCCACAAATTGGCGATATCTCCGGATGTCAAGCCAATCAAACAAGCACCGAGAAGAATGAGACTCGAGCTTGAGATGGGCATCAATGCCGAGGTCAAGAAGCTAATCGACTCAGCTTTATCCAAGAGGTTCGGTATCCTGACCGGATCGCCAATATCGTCCCAGTGATGAAGAAAAATGGGACAGTGCGCATATGTGTGGACTTTCGGGATCTCAACAAAGTTTGCCCGAAGGACGACTTTCCAGTACCGATCACCGAGCTGATGATAGATAATACGTCCACTCATGAAGTTTTCTCCTTCATGGACGGCTCATCGGGATACAATCAGATAAAGATGCATCCCGAGGATCAGAAGCATACCGCTTTCCGGACCCCTTTGGGCATATTCTGCTACAAGGTGATGCCTTTCGGTCTAAAGAACGCCGGTGCCACCTATCAGAGGGCCATGACGAAGATTTTCAATGACCTCATACATGAAATTGTCGAGTGCTATATTGACGACCTTGTGGTGAAAAGCAAATCATATGAGGAACATTTAGAACATCTGAATATCGTGTTTCAGCGCCTTCGAAAATATAACTTGAAGATGAACCCTCTCAAATGCGCATTCGGAGTGTCCTCACGTAAGTTCCTAGGATTCATTGTACGACACCGGGGCATCGAGATAGACCCGTCGAAGATCAAGGCGATTATGGAAATGCCTTCGCCAAGGACTCTCAAGCAACTGCGGTCTCTCCAAGGAAAGCTCGCGTATATATGGCGATTTATAGCCAATCTTTCTGGCAAATGCCGCCCCTACAGTCACCTGATGAAGAAAAGAACCCTTTTTCTGGGATCGCAAATGTCAAAGTGCGCTGGACGAAATCAAGCAATACCTGCAGAATCCGCCGGTGCTGACCGCTCCGGTCAAGGGAAAGCCTCTCATTCTGTATACAACCGCCCTTGAGGGTTCTCTAGGCGCATTATGGGCACAAGAAAACGACCAAGGGAAGGAGAGAGCCCTTTATTATTTGAGTCGAGTTCTTCTGGGGGTAGAAAACCATTACTCTCCCATTGAAAAACACTGCCTGGCGTTGATCTTCGCGATAACGAAGCTCAGACATTATGCGTTGGCACATGAAGTCCATCTCATATTAAAGGTGGATCCCCTCAAATATTTGATGTCAAGAGCCATACTAACAGGATGGCTCGCTAAATGGGCCCTACTTTTGGTGGAGTTCTCGATAACATACCGACCCCTCAAGGCAGTGAAAAGCCAGGCCATAGCCGATTTCCTCGCTGAGCATCCTATACCTGCCGACTCTCCCCTGAACTGTGAATTGCCAGACGAGTACGCGTTTGACACGATCGATGGGGAGAGAAGAGAGAATGAAACCCGATGGGAACTCTATTTTGATGGAGCATCTTCCATGATGAAGCGCAAACAAAGCACCCCCATAATCAAAGCCGGGGTAGGCCTCATCTTCGTGACTCCACAAGGAGGGATAATACGCTTTGCCTACTCCTTAATAGAGCCGAGAACGAATAATGAAGCCGAATATGAAGCTTTGATAGCAGGTTTTGAGATCGCTGTCGACATGGGAATCGAAAACCTCCTCATATACGGAGACTCCCAGCTAGTCGTTAGTCAAGTAAATGGCGACTATCAAACGTGCGAACCGGAGTTGGTGAAGTACGGTGAGAGAGTGCAGCAACTGCTGACTTAAATCCCTTCCTATGCCCTAAAAAGCATACCGCGTGCTGAAAATAGCAAAGCGGATGCATTGGCCAAACTCGCTAAAGAACTGGCCGACGAAAACCTCGATGACGTGAGGATCGTTGTGCAAAGTCGTCGGGTTCTTGAACCGGCAGAAATGTCTCCAGAGTCGTCCGAAGAAAAAGGAGCGACCAAGCAAGCGACCCTACAAGTAAAAGACCAGGAAAAGGCTATGGATTGGAGAGAAGTCTTTATGGACTACTTCAAATCCCGTCGAACACCTGAGGATGCGTCCTCGAGACATTAGCTCATAAAACGAGCTCTGTCCTTCGTCTTTGTCAATGATACTCTGTATAAGAGATCGTTCGACTCCCTATGGCTAAGATGCCTGGGACCTGAAGAAGCAAAGAGAGTCGTTCAAAAAACTCACGACGGACTCTGCGGTTCTCACCAAGACGGGCCAAAGATAAAACTAAAGATCAAAAGGATGGGCTACTATTGGCACACGATGATCCAAGACTGTCTAGAATACGCGAAGCAGTGCCACTCGTACCATATTCATGGGGACTTTATCCACCAGCATCCAAATCCACTACATCCAACGGCGGCTAGCTGGCCGTTCGAAATGTGGGGAACTGACATAATCGGCCCCATCAAACCAGCATCGTCCAGAGGACATCGGTTCATCCTGGCAACAACCGATTACTTCTCCAAATGGGCAGAAGCAGTACCGCTGAGGAAAGTGAAGACGGAGAATATTCTCCATTTCTTCAAGACACACGTCATGTATCGGTTCGGCACTCCGCGACGAATTATCTCCGATAATGGGCCAGCCTATAGAAGCCACAAAATCAGCCGCTTCGCAAAACAACATAATATAGATTGGAGATACTCTTCGGTCTATAATCCCCGAGCTAACGGTCTAGCTGTGGCTTTCAACAAGACCTTGACGAAGATCGTGAAAAAGACGGTGTCTCGAAATAAGAAGGACTGGCATGAGAGACTGCATGAAGCTCTCTGGGCGTATCGAACTACGTTCAAAACGGCCACAAACACAATGCTGTATGCATTGGTATTCAGCACAGAAGAGGTACTCCCTCTCGAGATAGAGTTACCCTCTCTACGAGTGGCAGTTCAATACAAGCTAACGGACGAAGAGAATGCTCACCTTCGGCTTGGGGAGCTCGATGCCCTTGATGAAACCCGGCTCATGGCGCAAAAAAACCTGGAGGCTTACAAAGCAAAGATGACGCGCTCATACGAGAGATTAACTCGGCCGAGAACATTCCACCAAGGCGAACTCATGCTACTGGTCAGGAGACCTATGATTCCTAATCGTGCCAAACGGGCAAAATTCGAGCCAAACTATGAAGGCCCGTACATCATAGACAATGTCTACCAGGGTGGAGCCTGTCTACTCATGGACATGCATGGTGAAAGACCTTTCAGACCAATAAATGGTCGCTTCCTAAAAAAAACTACGCCTGACGAGTCACGGCCTAGGTCAACGATAGATGACGACGCCTATATCCGCTCGCTATCTTCCTAAGCCCAAACTCTATAACTAGTAGCCGGCTAACGGACCGAAACATCCTTAAACTAACAACGGACCGAAACATCCATAAACTAACGATGGACCACTATGTCCTAAAACTGGCTATTGACCGAGACGTCTATAAACTACTATGAACCGCAGCATCCCAAGGCTGACCAAAAAAAAAGGTACGTCCATAAGCGAAATGGGCACAGATGAAAACCCGAAAGGGCTCCGTGAGTAAAAGCAGCAGGACTACCGGCGAGTTTTGTGAAAACCTGAAAGGGTGCAATCTCGTTAAAAGACGCTTGCAAGTTCCTCTTGACCCTGTAAGGAGAAACCACCTACGTGAGATCCTTATGACTCACAAAGGAGAAACACACTTAAGGATCCCCACGATTCCTAAGGAGAAAATGCACTTACGAGATCCTCACGACTTGTAAGGAGAACCCTCTTATGAGACCTTCACGGCTCATACGATTCAAAAGCCTTAAGCTACAGGGATCTGAACCTGTTCTTAAGCAGTCATACCCTCCGATTCTGCCCTACAAGCGGTTCAATACTGACCCTTGTATACAATCCACGGGCGCGAGTAAATATTTCCCTAACAAAGTCTCACCCGCGACTAGGGATATGTTTACACAGTGGATAGCCCTTGTAAGTCCCCTCAACTTATAAGGAGAAAACACTCTTGTAAGATCCTTACGACTTATAAGAGACCACACACTTAGGAATCCTCACGATTTCTAAGGAGAAAACGCACTTACGAGATCCTCACGACTCGTAGGGAGAAATACCTTCATGAGACCCTTACGGCTCATGAAGTTAAAAGCCTAAGTCGACAGGATCCTAACCCTGTTCGTTAAGCCACCTTTGTTCGACATCGACAGAGGCAAATGATGATTCGCTCCTGGCAATATCCCAGTTGTAGCGATATTGATGCCTAAATCGGTATCAAATCCCAAATTCGCAGCGAAAAGCCAGCAATCTACAAATGCATATGAAGTAGCCGAAATGATGGGGCAACTTGCAATAAAATCAGCAAGTAAAAATGTATGCATACAAAATAGCCGAAATGATTTGGCAACTCGCAATAAAAAACAGCGAGTAAATAAAATAAATAGCCGAAATGATTGGGCAATCGCGACTTTCGCGATATAAAAGCTGAAATGATAGAGCATCGCGGAAAGAAAAATATATAAAATGAAACTTTTTGCCCTACAGGTGAGATCACATCGATCCCTGTATACAATCCAGGGGCACAAACAAAGAGGAAACCATACCTTCCCACCAGGCTCCATCAGAAGGAGAGCCAAATCTCGACGGTTCACAGACAGCGTAGAGATCATCAACAGCGTTCCTCCTCATTCCAGCTAGATTCAGATGCGACAATCAACCTTGGAGCCATGGCAAAGTACCTACTCCGAATCTCGATGGTTCACAGACAACCTAGAGACCACCTCGATATTCGTCTCATTACAACAAACGCAACATCAGCAAATCGGGGCCGCGGCAAAGTTCCCAATTCCATGACTCGGCGGTGCACAGACAACCGAAAGTCAACCCCCGAATCCGTAAAATACGGATAAAGTCAACCCCTCCTGGTCTCGTGGAACACGGCTAATGTCAACCCTGATTCCGTGGGAAGCGTCCAGAGCAAATCCTGGTCTCGTGGAACACGGCTAATGTCAATCCTGACCCCGTGGGAAGCGTCCAGAGCGGATCCTGATCCTGTGGAACACGGCTAATGTCAATCCTGACCCCATGGGAAGCATCCAGAGCAAATCCTGGTCCTGTGGAACACGGCTAATGTCAATCCTGACCCCGTAGGAAGCGCCCAGAGCAAGTCCCGGTCTCATGGAACACGGCTAATATCAATCCTGACCCCATGGGAAGCGTCCAGAGAGAATCCTGGTCCTGTGGAACATGGTTAATGTCAATACTGACACCGTGGGAAGCATCCAGAGCAAATCCTGGTCTCGTGGAACACGGCTAATGTCAATCCTGACCCGTGGGAAGCGTCCAGAACGGAACCTGGTCTCGTGGAACACGGCTAATGTCAATCCTGACCCCGTAGGAAGCGTCCAGAACGGAACCTGGTCTCATGGAACACGGCTAATGTCAATCCTGACCCCGTGGGAAGCGCCCAGAGCAAATCCTAGTCTCGTGGAACACAGCTAATGTCAATTCTGACCCTGTGGGAAGCGTCCAAAGTGGATCCTGGTCCTGTGGAACACGGCTCATATCAATCCTGATCCTGTGGGAAGTGTCCAGAGAAAATCCTGGTCTAGTGGAACACGGCTAATGTCAATACTGACCCCGTGGGAAGCGTCCAGAGCAAATCCTAGTCTAGTGGAACACAGCTAATGTCAATCCTGACCCCATGGGAAGCGTCCAGAGCGGATCCTGGTCCTGTGGAACACGGCTAATGTCAATCCTGACCCCATGGGAAGCGTCCAGAGCAGATCCTGGTCCTGTGGAACACGGCTAATGTCAATACTGACCCCGTGAGAAGCGTCCAGAGCAAATCCTGGTCTAGTGGAACACGTCTAATGTCAATCCTGACCCCGTGGGAAGTTTCTAGAGCACATCCTGGTCCTGTGGAACACGGCTAAAGTCAATCCTGACCCCGTGGGAAGCGTCCAGAGCGGATCCTGGTCCTGTGAAACACGGCTAATGTCAATCCTGACCCCGTGGGAAGCGTCCAGAGCAAATCCTGGTCTAGTGGAACACGGCTAATGTCAATCCTGACCCCGTGGGAAGCGTCCAGAGCGGATCCTGGTCCTGTGGAACACGGCTAATGTCAATCCTGACCCCGTGGGAAACGTCCAGAGCGGATCCTGGTCCTGTGGAACATGGCTAATGTCAATCCTGACCTCATGGGAAGCATCCAGAGCAAATCCTGGTCTAGTGGAACATGGCTAATGTCAATCCTGACCCCGTGGGAAGCGTCCAGAGCGGATCCTGGTCCTGTGGAACACGGCTAAAGTCAATTCTGACCCCGTGGGAAACAGCCAGAGCGAATCCTGGTTCCGTGAAACACGGCTAAAGTCAATCCTGACCCCGTAGGAAACGCCCAGAGCAACCCCTGACTCCGTGAATGCGGATAATGTCAACCTCATCAATCACTTACGGGTCATCTTAACTCGAAAGGAATAAAACTCTCTTGTGAGATCCTTACGACTCCCAAGAGAAAAACACACTTACGAATCCTCACAATTCCTAAGGAGAAAATACACCTACGGGATCCTCTCGACCTGTAGGGAGAAAAGTCTTTATGAGACCCTCACGGCTCATAAGTTGAAAAGCCTTAGGCAGCAGATCTGAACATGCTTCCTAAGCCATCACCACCTCTCGAAGAGTTCAAGATGGAATGTTCTCTATCATCTATAGACCACATTTGCCAAAGTTACACGCCAGAGAAATGGAGATGCTATTCAAGAGTGCGTAAACTGCTTTGCACCAAATCAAAACGAAAAGGGTGTAACCTACTAACGAAAACCACATGCCATGCAAAACAGTAAAAAGAACGATAGATTCGCATCCGTTTAAACCTTCGATACATGGTGTCATAAATCAACTTGGCATCTTCGGAGAGGTGGACGGATAGCACCAATTAGCATCTGCCCCGAAATTCAGGCAAGACGGACCTACGCGGCCGCGTCTCCCGTTTTCGGCGGAAAACATTCACCGTCAGCGTGTTTTAGCTGCGGGAGTCCAGATCATTTCTATTGGGACTGTCCCATGAGACGCCAGGATGGGATCGCGAACTTTCAAGCCGCTTCACCCCCTCCACCCCATCCTCAGATGGCCTTACTTACTCCGCATGACACTACTCCATGTCAGACATTTGCTCCTAGAAGCCAGAGTATTGTTGGTCGTGCACAAAGAGGGCATAGGGGCAGAGGCAGAGGACCCCAGGGAAGCGGTGGAAGTCAGGCTAAGGTTTTCGCCTTGACTCCTCAAGATTCCCAGGCATCCAATGCGATGGTTACAGGTACTCTTCCCGTATGTTCCTTTAATGCGCATATTTTATTTGATCTCGGTTCTATGCATTCATATGTATCTTCACATTTTGCACCAACTCTGGGTATAGATTCGTCATTGTTAAACCTACCGCTAGTTTTAGTTGCTCTAGTAGGAGATTCTTTCGTAGTACAACATGTATTCAGATCATGTTCCATATAGATTAGTGATAGGGATTCATTAGTCGATCTGATTCTTCTTGATATGCTAGACTTTGATGTAATTCTCGGTATGGACTGGTTGTCCGCTTATCATGCGTACGTTGATTGCCGCGAGAAGTCGGTCATATTCTATTTTTCTGGTGAGTCGGTTTTAATGGTGCAGGGGTATCACAGTGCTGCTCCGGCCAATGTGATTTCTGCACTTTATGCTAATCGGTTTTTGAAGAAAGGATGTCGTGGGTTTTTAGTGTTTATTCGAGATATTGGAGCAGCAAAGAGTCCGTTAGACTAAGTTCCAATTGTGCGACAGTTTCCCAACGTGTTCCCTGATGAGCTACCAGGATTGCCGCCAGAGCACGATATTGAGTTCTGCATCCACCTGATTCCCGGTACAGGGTCTATTTCTATACCGCTCTATCGGATGGCCCCGACAGAGCTCAAAGAGCTTAAGAATCAGTTGCAGAAGTTGCTTGATAGAGAATTTGTTCGTCCTAGTGTATCACCTTGGGGAGCTCTTGTCCTTTTCGTTAAAAAGAAAGACGGTAGTATGAAATTGTGTATTGACTATTATCAGCAGAACCGCATTACAGTGCAGAATAGATATCCATTACCTCACATTGATGATTTGTTTGATCAGCTGCAGGGAGCAGGATATCTCTCGTAGATTGATTTGCGGTTCGGGCATCACCAGTTGCGAGTTCGGAATGATGACATTCCGAAAACTACCTTTCGGACACGTTATAGACATTTTGAGTTCTTGGTGATGTCATTTGTACTCACTAATGCCCCAGCAGCATTCATGGAACTGATAAACCAGGACTTCAAGCTGTTTATTGATCAGTTTATCATCGTGTTCATTGACGATATATTGATCTACTTTAGGAGTCGAAAGGATCACAAGCAGCATTTGAAAATTGCGTTGCAGACTTTGCAAGAGTATCAGCTTTTTGTCAATTTTTCGAAGTGCACTTTTTGGATTGACAGTGCGGAATTCTTAGCTCATATCGTTAAGAGAGATAGGATGCAGGTTGATCCAAAGAAGATTGAGGCGGTACAGCATTAGCCCAGACCTGTTTCTATGACAGAGATTCGTAGCTTTTTGGGCTTAGCAAGGTATTGCCGTCGCTTTGTGTAGGATTTCTCTTGTATTGCGGCACCTATGACCGGTTTGACCCAAAAGGTAGTTCCATTTTTGTGGACTAATGAGTATGAGTAGAGCTTCTAGCAGTTGAAAACTCGTCTGCCGGCTGCGCCAGTTCTATCTTTATCTTCAGGATCAGGAGGTTTTATCGTGTATTGTGATGCGTTTCATGTGGGTTTAGGTTGCGTATTGATGCAGCACGGCAGAGGTATTGCTTATGCTTCTCGACAGTTGAAGAAACACGAGCAGAACTACTCTACCTATGATCTAGAGATGGCCGCGGTGGTCTTTGCGCTTAAGATTTGGAAACATTACTTATATGGAGAGTCGTGCCAGATCTTTACTGACCACCAAAGTTTAAAGTGTATATTTCAACAGCGAAATTTGAACTTGAGGCAACGTAGATGGATAGAACTTGTGAAGGACAATGATTGTGAGATTCTTTACCATCCAGGAAAAGCGAATGTAGTGGCAGAAGTTTTAAGTCGGAGGCCTGGAGATAGCTTGTCTTATTTGGGCACGGTTCTGAGACAGTCGATGTTTGATTGGCAGATCTTGTGCGACAGTGGCATACGATTCGAGTTTACATCCGTAGGTGGACAGTTCGCTCATGTTCGTGCTCATCCGTTTCTGCTCGATCGTATTAAGGAGGCATAGTCCGAAGATGCCCGTATATCTGAGATTAGTGAGCAGGTCCAGTAGGGGAAAGATTATGATTTTGTGGTCGACAGCAAGAGAGCGTTGCGGTTTGGGACCCGTCTATATGTGCCCGAATCTGATGGGCTGAGGCGTGAGATCTTAGAAGAGGCATATCAGTCTGCTTACAGCGTTCATCCGGGGTCTACCAAGATGTATCACAATTTGCGAGATGTGTAATGGTAGGAGGGGATGAAACAAGATGTGTCTAAGTTCATTTCAAGATGCTTGACTTGTCAGCAAGTCAAGGCCGAGCATCAAAGACCGGCAGGAGAGTTGCAACCTTTACCCATTACGGAGTGGAAATAGGAGCAGATTTACATGGATTCCATTGTGGGTCTACCTAGGTACAGCAGAGGGTATGACTCTATCTGGATGATTATGGATCGATTGACGAAGGCGGCTCACTTTCTTCCAGTGAAGACCACTTTCGGATATGCTCGGTATGCCCAGATTTACATTGATGAGATTGTGCGTCTGTTCACTGCTGGAAACAGAGACGAACTGGGATCGATCGTCTTACCTGAATCTGGGGGCAGATACTATTTGGATTTATCCTTCCACCTCTCCGAAAATACCAAGTTGATTTATGGCACCGTATAACGGAGGTTTGGACGGATGCGGCCATTGTAGCGTGACTTTATCAGATTCTCCCTCATTTGTGAAAGGTTTTTGATTGGGGGACGCTCTTCCCTACAGGCGCAAGCCCCTGCAGTTAATTACATTACCACATTGCGATAACCACTTTCTCCTACTACAGAAATTCACTTCGTGTCGTGTTTGTTTTTGTTTGTTTAGGATGCCCGTGGATTATATACGGAGACTAGTTTCTGTCGTCGCCCATAGGGCGCGGATCAGTCCAAATCCGTATATTTTAGATTTGGGATTTGTTTATTTAAGGGTCGTTAATCTGATTTGAGATTAAGACCGACTTACACAAATGAGCATTTGGGCCCAATTATTTTAGTTTAAGGACATCGCGGTCTATTAACGCCGTGTTTGGGGAAGATATTAGTTTAAGGACATTTCGGTCCAATATTCCCATTTTGGGGAAACACGTTAGTTTAGAAACATTTCGGTCCGTTATCTCCATGTTTGAGGCAAGGTTCTGAGGTGTGCACGTCAATTTGGAAGTGCATCAAAATATGACGAAAGAAGTTGTTGGTTGTCGGGACCCGCCACCTCTCTAAACACGTTGAGAAATTACAATGACATATATCAAAGTTGTAGAAGGATGTACCCTTGAACCAAATCCCGTATTTAAGGGGAAAAGGGGTTGTGGTGGACCTAATAATCGTTAGTCATGTTTGAGACTAAGATTACCTTAGGAGATACGAGATGAATATTGGTTTGGATATCATCAAGGAGAGATCATTAATCATGTTTGAGACTAAGATCGGCTCAATAATGTTTTTAAGGATCATTTTTACTTAAGATCCATCAAAAGAGTATTTGGGCTCAACTGCAAGAAACTTCGGAAGCTTAGCCAATTTAGGCTTAGTCTACCTACTCTTATTCAAAAAGTGGTAAGCACTCATTTGGGTTCTGTCTGTTCAGCCCTTTTATTTTTATGAAAAAAGTGCTAAGCACTTATTTGATGCTCTGACACTCACATAGGTGTCATGTGATTTAATTATGGACACCACCTAATGAGCGCTGAGCACTCTGCCACTTTGGCTGTTTATGGAGTGCTCGGCACTTTTCTCTCTTTTCTTCTTTTTTGATGGCGCCTACGTAAGGAGCACGTGAGGCGCTGGTGCGCTGCCTAATCAGTGCTAAGCACTTAGCCGTTTTGGCTGTATATGAAGTGCTAAGCACTTTTTATGTGGCGCCCACGTGAGGTGCACGTGAGACGCTGGGGCACAACCCAATCAGTGCTAAGAACTTAGCCGTTTTGGCTGTATGTGAAGTGCTAAGCACTTTTTATGTGACGCCCGCGTGAGGAGCACGTGAGGCACTGGGCGCTGTTAAAGAGGAGAGCCTACGTGGGAAGCACATGAGGCACTAGTTTCTTTTATGTAGAGATTTAATCCCTGTTGATGGTATTTTGAATATTAATGATCACCAAGATCACTATTTTGAGGATCATGGATCATGTTCTTTTTAAGAAGTAAGTTCTTGATTCGAAGGAACTGAGTTCCTGGAGTATTATGGACTCCATATTCTTTCTCTTTTAAATTTGTTCTTCCCTAAATCTTTGATTCTCAAGAACAAGATCTTCCCGATGAGAATTAAATTCTTAACTTGTGGGAGACTTGTCTTGTGGATCTCAAATCTAGAGAAAGAACTAAGTTCTTTTAGAAGGGTCCAACTCTTAGATATGTTGGGTAAAGAAGATGTTTTGATCTCGATGTTCTCTTTACCTAAGGTTTCGAGAATGGAGCACTTCTTCTTTGAGAATTGAATTCCCTCCCTCTGTTTTTTTCTCTCTCTGTCTCTCTCTCTGTGTGCCTCTGGTCTCTGGTGTCTGTCATCGTCTCTCCTTCCTTCCCTCTCCCTGTGTGAGACTTGAAATCTCAGGGCCTTTATATAGTGGAGGCAAATTGTTGATTAGTTTTGAGAAAATCTCTCATTGAGAGATTCTAATTGATTTAATTGGTCTTAAAATTGATTTTGGGAATTTTACCCACCATTGGATCTTTAATCTGAGAACTTCTGTTTTTACAGAATATGATTTTGGATTTTTAACGACATTGAGGAAATATTTTCCCTATACATAATTTATTCTGTAGAACGGTGATTTTTAATCACCATTGGATTTTTAATCCAACGGTTCTCTGTTTTACAGAGAGCGGTCTTTATTATTTAGAAAGATTGAGGGAATATATTCCAGAATAGAATTTTATTCTACAATTGGATCTTTGATCCAACCGAGGGTATCTTTCTAATTTCAGAAAGATTTGGGAAATGTTTTCTCCCAACAGAATTTAATTCTGTATTTTGATGATTTATCGTCTTCGTTGGATTTTTTATCCAACGGCTCTATTTAACAGAGAGTATTGTAGAATTTAATTCTACTTGGGCACTGGCGCTCACGTGTCGTGCACGTGGGCGCCACTTAACAATTTAATTCTTAAGATGGGTATTCCTGTGCTTTGCACGTGCGGCGTCATCTAAGAGTTTAACTTTTATGTAACGAACTCTTCTGTGCTTTGTACATTGGCGCCCGCATGAGGAGTACGTGAGGCGCTACCATGGGATTTAATCATATAAGATTAACGCCGGCGCCTTCGTGGAGAGCACATGAGGCGCTGCCTCATTAAATTCAACAGGGCTTTGCTCTTTTATTAGGTTAAATATATTGGGGAAACAAAGGCTACACGGTGTTCCGACCTGTATAGTTTCTGATAAAGGCACACAGTTTATCAGTCGTCTCTGGCAGAAGGTTCAGGATTCTTTGGGCACTCGCTTGAGTTTTAGTACTGCTTTCCACTCACAGACCGATGACCAGTCAGAGCATACTATACAGACTCTTGAAGATATACTCCGAGCATGTACGCTAGATTTGGTGACAATTGGGATCGTCTCTTGCCCTTGATTGAGTTCTCCTATAATAATAGCTTTTAGGAGACGATTCAGATGGCACCTTATGAGACGTTATATGGGAGAAAGTACCAATCGCCGGTTTGTTGGACCGGGCTTAGCAAGAGCAACCTCCTAAGACCTCGATTGATTCTGGAGACTACAGAGAAAATCCAGTTGATTCGTGATAGGATGAAGGCAGTCCAGAGCAGGCAGAAATTTTATGCTTGTTTACCGCTGAAGACTGGACTGAGAGTTGGGACGTCTAGCCTGAATTTGGGGGCAGATTTTATTTGGACATATCCTCCCACCTCTCCGAAGATACCAATTTGATTTATGGCACCATATATCGGAGGTTTGGATGGATGCGACCGATGCAGCAGACTTCATCAGATTTCTCCTCATTTCTGAGGGGGTTTTCCTTGTGGGGACGCTCTTCCCTGCAAGCGCAATGCCCTGCAGTTAATTATATTATCACGTTGTGATAACCACTTTCTCCTGCTCCAGTAGTTCACTTCGTATCGTGTTATGTTTGTTTTTATAGGATTGCCCTTGGATTGTATACTGAGACTAATTTATATTATCTCCCGTAGGGCGCGGATTAATCCAAATCCGTACATATATTTTCATGATTTAGGTTTGGGTCAAGGATTTGCTTGACAGGGTCCATGTTGGTAGCTTGGTTTGCCAACAGAAATGAACTTAGGATGCAAATCTCATATAAATGAGGTCCACCAGTTCATGGTATATTTAGGTTTGATCTAAGGATAACTAGTCATATTTGAGACTAAGATCGACTTAAAACAAATGAGTATATGGGCTCAAGTGATCATTAGATCACATACGCATTGCCCATGGGTATTATACAGTAGTCAATATGGAGACAGTCCGCAGGGCAAAATATATTAGTTTAAAGATATCGCGGTCCATTATCGCCATGTTTGAGATGAATATTAGTTTAAGCGCATTTCGGTCCAACATTCCCATATTTGGGATGGAGTTTAGTTTAAGAACATTTCGGTCTATTATCGCCATGTTTGAGACGACAAAAAAGGAGTTGTTGGTCTCTGAAAACGTTGAAGAATTACAACGACATATATCAGAGGTGTGGAAAGATGTACCCTTGAACCAAATCCCATATTTGAGGAAAAAGATCATGGTGGACATAAGAATCGTTAGTCATATTTGAAACTAAGATTACCTTAGGAGATATGAGATGAATATCATTTTGGATATCATCGATGAAAGATCATTAGTCATGTTTGAGACTAAGATCAGTTTGGAAATCACGAGCATATGGGCTCGCTTGATTTAAAGTCAAAGAGGTTTAACTTTAGGAAACTTAGCCAATTTGGGATAAAATTGGGTTTATGTAATACCCAGCAGTGCTAAAAATTAAGATATACAGCGCTCATGTGTGTTTCACATGGGGCGCTGAAATAGTGCTAAGCACTAGTTTTCTTTGGCGCTCACGTGGGTTTCACGTGAGGCGCTAATCTTTGGACGCTCACGTGTGGTTCATGTGAGACGCTCAGACTTGGCTTCTTTTGAGTGCTCGTGTGCATTTCATGTAAGGCGCTGGGTTTCTGGAGATCATATGTGTTTCACGTGAGGCGCTATGTTTTTGGAGATTTAATCTCTGTTGATGGTTTTTTGAAAATTTAAATCTCTGTTAATGGTATTTTGACCATTAACGATCACCAAGATCACTATTTTGAGGATCTTGGATCGGATTCTTAAATAACTAAGTTCTTGATTTGAAGGAACTAAGTTTCTTGAGTATTATGAACTTCATCTTCTTCATGTTCTTTTCTTCGATATTGTTCTTCCCTGAATCTTCGAGGCTCAAAAACAAGATCTTCCCGATGAGAATTAAATTCTCAACTTGTGGAAGATTTGTCTTGTGGATCTCAGATCCAGAGGAATAACTAAATTCTTTGAGAAGGGTTAAACCCTTAGATATGTTAAGTAAAGGAGATGTTTTGATCTCGATATTTTCTTTACGTAGGGTTTTGAGGATGGAGACGATCTTCATTATTGAGAATTAAAATCTTTGTTATTTTATGGAAGCTTGTGAGAACCTTCTGTATATTTTTTTTACATAAGTTTTTGGGGTCGTCCTCTCTTCTCCCAGATTTAACCTCTTTACTCCTATTTATATGAGAAAAGAAAATTCAATTTGGTGAGAAAATCTCTCACTGAAAGATCATGATTGATTTCATAATCAATTAAAATGATCTTAAAGTTTAACCGATGAATTTTATTCACCATTGGATTTTTAATCCAAAAGCTCTCTGTTTAACAGAGAAGATTTCTTATTTGTTTTAATAAAATTAGGAAAATATTTTCTTAAGATAGAATTTTATTCTATCACATGAATATATTGTTTGTTTAACAAGATTGGAAATATATTTTCCTAACATAGATTTTTATTCTATCATATGAATATCTTATTAGTTTAACAAGATTAGGAAGATATTTTCCTAACATAAAATTTTATTCTATTTAATAGAAAAGATCTTTCTTATTTTAGAAAGATCAGGGAAATATTTCCCACATAGAATTTAATTCTATCAAATAGTTCATTTGGTGATATTTTATCACTATTGGATTTTAAATTCAAGATTCTCTGTTAGAGAAAGATTTTTCCATATTGGAAAGATCAGGGAAAATGTCACGTCCCGCTTCGTAGTAGACGGAAACGGTGACATGGCAAGCCCGCGGCATATTTATCCAGAGAAGGTCATTCCCCAAATAAATATACTAAGCGTATTGAAATAATAATACACAATGAAAGAATAAATGAAGACTGTAAATTTTTTTCAACAAATATTTTTATTTACATTCAACTTCCAATATTTACAAGTACATAAGTTTCAACTGGAAAGTAAATACAATAAAAGAAAATGCCTAAACATGTGGCATATATAACCTGAATAAAAAGTGAAGCTAAGCTAATCCCGAGGAGCAATCCAGTTGTATTCTTCATCTGTGGCCTCCACTTCCTCTGTCTCGACAGTATCTTACGAGCATTTCAAAAAAACAAGGGTGAATGAAATGCCCGTCAGCGAACTAGCGCTCGGTAAGTCCCAAGGATAAAGTAAGAATAAAAGAATGACATGTATAGAATATATATATGACGAGTAAAAGTATATGATCATTGGTAAGTATGTATTATAGGTCTCTATATGGTCACTATGTTAACGTTAAGTTCCAACTGTGAATGTCAATGCAGCCGTAGAAATATTCATGAGCTCAAGAGTGGGGACCCAGGAGCAAGGAAACACGGCCCATTTCATGTGTTAGTATCAGGGCTCTGGGCTTTGGATGGGTCAACCCGACTGATATTCGGGTAAAAGAAAAAAAGAGATTAATATGGAACTCCTGAAACTCCGTTGGATTCACACAAGAAACTATCCCAAGCACTCCGAGTATAATATATATTATAATTGTAAGATAGTCTTAGTTGATTTTATTGGTTGATTATAACATGACTTGATTGAAACCATAGATTGCAAAAGGTGAAATAATGAAGTCGAGTGAGTCAAGTAAAGTGCGATTCATGTTAATTGCAATCTTGGTTCGTATCAAGTTAGTTCGAGGAGACTGGATTCACCTTCCTGTTCAAGTTTAGATTCGAATTGGGTTTTCAAGTTTGTGTTCGAGTTCGAGTTCAAGTTTAGATTAGAGTTTGGATTCGAGTTTGCGTCTTTTTCATATGAATTGGTTTAAACTGTTAAAAAATCTTATGTTCGGAAGAAATCGGCAACTGTTGCACATGTACGGCAGAATTTGTGTCTTTTTCCAAGACAATTGTCATTGATAACTCTGTTAAGTTGTTTAACCTGAATAGGCAAGCACACAATTTCTCCGGTTTCCTGGGGCTCAAGAGAAATGATACCACTTAAACCTATATTAATTTAGAGTCCTTATATATTGTATGCATATCTCGATAGGGTTTTATGAAAAATACTTTATTATAGTTTAAAAATAAACCTCGAGGGTGATTTATAATATTTAAAGTTTTCATGAACATATATTTTAATTGTTGTGGTGCTTTGGTAATAAAACCTATATTTTAAAAGTTTATGGTATTTTTTATGAAAACTAGCTCTTTTGGAAACTATATGGTATTTTATTAAAATTATAATCTTTCATTTTAAAATAGAGTTTCAAAATTTTTTTATTGAAAATAAGAATTCATAGTTTTATATAATTTCTAACGTTTAGCTTTTATTTAGAAAAGTCTTATTTCTTAGAAACCGTATTTTTATTTCCTATCGAGACCGAATACTCCGTGAGGAGGTCTACATCTCGCTGTACTATCCCAAGGATGTGCGATAATCCGCACCATCCATTAGCGGGTCCCCTAACGAGGGTTGTAGAGGCACAATTGCCAAGGATTTAAAATATCGATTTAAAAAAACCATTTTTGTAAAAACTGTGGTATTTTAATGAAAACCTTCTTCTTTGAATTACCCATATACTTAGAATACCGTGCTATGAAACCATAGTGTGCGAGTGGGGTAGGTCGTTACCCCATGAATGATCTAAAAGTATATACTCTAGTTATTGAAATTACGGTTATATTAAAGTTCATGGTATTTTTCTGAAAATTTCATTTATATGATTATTGAACATAAAATTTTTGTTACGTCAAAAAGCAATTGATGTAAATATTATCTTGAAGTGACATTAGAGAATCTGTATAAACTTTTAAATATGGCAAAGTGACAAAATTGTTTTAAAGACAGATTATATACGAACTCCGCTTTTGTCGATATATCTTAAAAGTTATATCGAAGTGAAAAGAGAAGGAGATGAAGGGATTTACTGGTTGTGTAAAGTTAGAAAGAGGGTAAGCAAGAGAGATGGGGTCTTGGTCTCATCGGAGATATTCAGGTCGTCGGAATTTGATCGCTACTCCCCTTGACTTGCTTAACTCCACTTGAATAGCCTAGAACTTAGAGAATTTTTTAGGAATTTTCATAATAGAGGAGAGTTAGGGCATGAGTTAGTATTTATAATGAAAAATTTAGGGTTTGGAAATAAAAATTTGGATTAAAAGAATTAAAATTGATGTTAAATGATGAATTGAATAGTCTCTGTTTAATTGCAGGGAAATCAAACAGTGCAAGAGATTAGAGGGGAGCTGAAAGGACTTGTGTGCAAAGCATGGAGACAATTGGACACATCTGGACCGGCGGCGGTGGCCATTAGGGAGAAATGGGCGGTCGGATTTTGGTGGTTTGTCTCGAGATTCGTGCCACGTGTTTAGATGTGTGTTTACTCCTCTTTGCGCCTGTTTGATTTTTCTGAAACTTTTCGTTTCTCCATATATTGCACGTGCAACCCTTGGGCTTCCGAAAAGTTTAAAAAGAAAAATCTTAAAAAATAATTGAGACTGATGGGAATCAAACACACATGCTATATTACAGCAGTGTGGATGCTTTACCAATGAGCTACAAATTGTTTTTTTTTTATTAAACAAAAATGACTTATAACTCCACAACATGCTGAAATATCATTTTCTATACATTTAAACAAACAACCCTTTCTTTATTAAACAGAGAGCCGTTGGATCACTCAAAGAAAATTCTTTAGTTCATCACCTAGTCAAAACAATGAGTTCTTCATAAAGTATTCTTCAAAAAAAATTCAAAATAAAGCAAGAACCAAGCCAAGATGATCTAAGTTTGCATCCATGAGCTTGGAAGTTCTGTAACCTCTCTTTAATAAGGTAAAAATTACCAGTTTTTAAAGTGTTTAAGTTTCAAGAGTTTAGTGTGATCTCTGAAAAGGCTAAGTTTAGTAGAATTTTTTATGTTAAATTAGAATCTGCTACAACAAATGAACTCTGAAAAATATTTTGAGAGTTTTATAAGATGGTGAGAACAACTTGAGACCACACCCCAAGCTCGTACCCAATTGGGCCACACTTGGCCGTAGATTTAGTAGGAATAGCTGCAATTTGCGGCTGGGATTTTAAGTTAGGGTGTGGGATTTTTACAGTAGTTTATATACATCCTAAATAAGACTAGTGTATTTGCAATTTTGTCTCAGATCACTTGTGTTAAAATCTGGAGCAAATATCCTATAATGGTTTAAGTTTTTTCGTTTCAAAAACTTAAGTTTTGATTTTCGTATTTGCCGAGGATAGTTTGATACTGATAAAACGCGTTAAAATACGTCGATCGTACGTTCTGGTCTTTTGCGTTAGAAGTATAGTAACATTTGCGTTTCGATTGTTTTATATATATATATACAGAGAGAGGGGGGAGAGAGAGAGAGACACATACACACGCGCGCGCGCGCGCACACATACATACATACATACGCTTGGTTTAATATATAGGATTGGTCGCGGAGACGTCCGACACAGTAAGGAAGGGAAAGACATTCGCGAGCTTCGTCTAGTGTGTACTGATATTAGGTGAGTAGGGGGACATTTACAAGTGGAAATTCGCCCGGATGGTGTATAGCACCCCCGACTAGCAGAAGTTTTATAAAATTCTGTATCGGGTTTAAACACTATTCTTGATAATTAGTCACATTTCTATGTCATATGCATTACATTAAGTACCATGCCATCCATAGTGTATAATTATATTTGCTAGAATAAACCCACTAAATAAAAAACAAGCACAATCTAATGATTCTATGTTGCACAATTCACAGACTCGCATACTACACTACACATCATTAGTACTGCCATGACTCGTAGAATTGCTATGTTTAACTGTATTACCACTTATCATGATAGTATTAGTTTCTATTCATCATGTTCCATTATTAGAATGCTATAATTCATTTACTTATATGTTACAGTTGTCAGATGTTGCATGAATGAATCACTATTTGTTGATATCATAAATTTGATGTTTTCTGTAGATTTGAGAAACCGCGGTACGTTTTTATAAAGGATTGTGTTTTCAAAAGTGTGGTTTTCTCATGATATGATGATTTGGCATCCACCATGAGTTTTGGTTTTTCATGATGAGATATTCGAATCAAGAGAGCAGTTAACCGATTACGGATACATGGTGGATCCGGTAAGACTTCGAGAGGCAGGAAGACGTAGGGAGTTACGAGGAGCCTACTTGATGATCGATACCGGAGATAGTATTGGAGTGCAGCGGATATCTGGAGGATTCCGATCATGGCAGAGTTGATATCAGGAGAGAACCAATCAGTTGGACAGTGCTTATGATATCCAGGTTTTTGTTGTGTCAATGATGGACACGAATTTGATGAGAATTCGATGATGATGGATATTATTTTATGTGATTTCATTCATATCGTACTTGAATTCATTATTACACATGTCATATTATATCTTGTGATATATACTTCTATTCACTGAGTTGGCAACTCACCACCGTTGTGCCTTAGATCCTTGTAGGACAGACCGCATGGATGCATAGTGGCGTCGTGGACATATACTTTCGGGTTCATCGCAGATTTTGCTAGGTAGGTTACACGTATAGTATCCGCCTCTTTTGTTGATATTATTTCTTGTATCTAGTGTCACTTCATCAGACCACCTGTACATTCTCTTGACTTAGATCGAGTTTAAGACTTTATGTACATATTTTTTTGTCGAATTCGGATAGAGTTGACTAGTTAGCTTTATTACATGACTCGTTTTATATTTACTTGTAATCCTTCGCCTTCGAGCGTTGTATATAACTGTGTGGTTATGATTCCTCCATTGGGCGTTGAGATAGCTCCCAAGTGGGGATGCCTTTTTAATTACATGTATATATACCTGTTTTTATCAGTAATTGCAAAGGAGATGCTGTCGAAATTTCAAATAACGATAACATTTTTTAAAAATTTTTTTACTCTATTTCAAATTAATTGACATATTCTTTTAAATAAACAATTCTTGTAAATAAATTGAGTTTCATACTAAATAACTTTTTGAAAACTTCACCTTCTATATTATTTAAAAAGGTTTAGATCTTGGTTTTTGTCTTACTTAGGTCGCGTCGACTTCTCTAAATATCATGCGATCTAAGTGCCAGTCACATGCCAATTTGGGTTGTGACAGAGTGCCATATCCAAAATAAGTATCCTCTTCACATTGAGTGGGGCAATCAGCACCGGCGCTCGTTTACCCTCTTATGGGATCAGACTCAGTTATTAATATATATTTTCATTTGACTTATCAAATAAATTTTTTATTATTTAACACTTATAATTTAAATACATTATTTTCTTGTATTTGCAGTTGGATTACGACTTCCAGCCTGTACCCGACCCTGATCACCCTGACAGAGTGCTCGATCTTCACGCTCTTTACCCGGGCCTCATGAAAAATATGCAATCTAAGGTCCGATATAATAGAAACGGGATGAAGATCGATTCTACATGCTATGGCTGGCGACCCCTGAGATGGAGAGAGCGGCTCTCCTACATTCTCCGTCCTTTGCCTGAGTTGGCGTAGATACATGGGCTCTCTTGTGCCGGTATTATAAGTCTGAGTATGTCACGACCCGTAATTTAGCACGTGACCGGCACTTAAATTATGCAACGTCTAAAGACATGACGTAAATCAAGTAAGCCGAAACCCAGAAAACCTAAACCTTTTTGCGGAAAATAGTGGGGGTGCAGTTTTGAAATAAAGGTATAATGAATCATATTTTGTCTTTTAAAATTTCGGACAGCACCTCCCTTATATATTTTGATCCAAAAACATAATTATAACAATATATAGGCATCCCCAAGCGGGAGCCAGCTCTTCGCCAACTGGCGGAAACACAACCACGCAATAATATATATACGACGCCCAATGGCAAAGAAACAACCCAGAAAGAACAAATAAGGAAGCAAGACATCAAAACTCAGAAAAGCGAGTATAACCCATCGCTCTAAGTCTCACACAAAACCCAAGTCTGACTAGGTCTACCAATATACAATGTCTAGTCTCTGATTGGATTGATCTGATGTGATGTGATCTAATGGAGTTTATCTAGATACAACAGAAAATATCAGTACGAGAGTGGGCACGATCCAACATATGTCCCACCTACCAAAGCAAACATCCTAGATAAAGCTGTGTGCCAGCAATACCGCAACTGATCCCAAGCGATCAAACCTGCAAGAACTGTGGCACAACGGGGGTGAGTTACCAACTTGTGAGTAGAAAATATCGGCAAGTAGGAATCGAATAAAACAACGATTTCCTAGGTCACTATATCCTGAAGGTAATACTATGATATCTAAGGTGACCAAGTACACATATATGTCAACAATCTATCAATAAAATAACATATATAAATAAATATCCGACATCATATGCCTGTATGCATGTGGATATCATCCACGTGTCCATCAACGACATAAAACAATATCATGGAACCTGAGTGTCCCATACTGACGCTCGAACATCATGAAAACATATGCCTGTATATATATATATATATATATATATATATATGAGGATATCAACCACGTGTGCCCATCAACGACACATCAAAATCATGGAACCTGAGTGTCCAACACCGACACTCGAAATATCATGAAAACCTGTGTCCAGCATTGACATGTAAATCCTCATATCTCAGGCGCCGCATACTCATATCGGCCCTCATATCTATCTCATCTCAAGTGCCGCATCCTCAGATCGGTCATCATATCCATCTCATATTATAACTCCAAAATGGTATCCTCCGGATATCCACCGAGCTCTATACAATCACCGGTAGGTAGTGCTCCCCTGCCAGCCTCACCGCCTAACAATACGATTCTTCTTACCCCAGGGTATCTCACCGGGTCCACCATGTACCCGCAGACGGTGCCTACTGCTCCTCGAATCGGGTATACTCACTGCTCAGAACCGAGAAAACTCACGGTGGACACCTCGAAATATCATATCAAGAGAAACCACGTTTTTTTTTAAAACAATACACAATTTCCTTTGAAATTAAACTGCGGTTCTCAAATCCAGAGATCTCATAAAAATGGCATCTCAATGCATATAACCATAAAGTACAATGTATGCAACATAGAGTAGTAATATGAGCATATCGGGTATATCATGCAAGTATATCAAGTGATAGTACTGAACAATAAATGCACTTTTACTTTTAAGATTAATATCATGATAGGGCAGTTCTCCTGTGTAAATGGCCCGACAATTCTATTGTACAAGTGACATGGCAGTTACCGATGAAGAATGTGTGTGAGCCGGCAAATCTGTGTATGTGTAATATGTGCACCAACGGTAATTGTGCAGGTATACTAGCAATAATATCATATAGCATTAAATACCGGCACGTGGCATGTACATCACGAGGGTAATATCCTACACAACATAAACAATAAATGGGTATATCTATCTATACACACGAATCATACGGTCACTTTTAAACGATACATATCGTCATTTTTAAAATAGGTATGGTTCAGGTAGCAATCTTTATATCAGTTATCCCGCCTCATAACATCCGATATGACAATAATTCTCAATCATCATTCTCAATCACTAGCGCAGATCAATCATCCGGTACATCTCATCACGTACGGTAATCCATCGTACGGGGTCATCAAACAGAATAGGGAATCTATCAACCTATACAATAATGAGGCTATACAATAATGAGGGTACGGATCTAAAGTCTCGTACGGCATATTACTCATTATACCTATAAGTCTATATATATACACATATATCTCAATTCACATTTGTATAAACGTCATATCTTATTAGTTCCACAACACCTTTATCTCAATCTCATATCGTGTTTATCGATCTCGAACTCACCTCATACCATTATCAACTCATACTTGTTCTCTTTCAATTCGTACCTATCTTGATTCACTTCTCATTTCATATTCTCATATATCAATATATTCATTAGTGTCAACTTTTATCATATCAAATCTTACTAAATCATATACTAAGGTTATCTTAAGCTCGATCATATTAGAATTTATATCACAATCTTTCATATTTATGTTTGTGGAGGTGATATACGCCATCCACCCGACTTCCCCCGTAGATATAATCTACTCACCAACAATTCTCCTCGCTTAGCCGGAGTTGATGTGCTTCGTCATCTCGGAAGTCCACACGAAATACCTACAATTCAACACACAATCGCAATGCAATTAAAACCAATCCAAAAACCGATACGGCACACGGTTCCCTCTTAGGTTAAAACCTATAGCCTACGCATGAAAACATAACCAAATAACCTTCGTCGTTGACATTCAAACGCCAAACGACGGAATCCAATTCAAATATAAAAACCAAGTTTTCAGAATCGGAAAACATAATTTCAGCAACATGAGAAATCTATCCCAGATTTTCTCTCAGGTAAAATTAGCCAATTTTGCATATGGGGTTGGTCAAGATATTAGATAAGAATGTTATGGTCCAAAATTCTCACCTTTTCACCACAACTTGGCCGCAAATTGCGGCCAAATATAATTAATCTGCGGCCAGGTTTAAGGATGAGGGGCTCGGATTTCTATGGTAGTTTCTAGGTCACCTGCACGTCTCTCTGTTATGGGAACTTATCATATAGAAGTCTCAGGTCATAGCAGATCCCAGAATCCTATCACAATTTGCACAAAATACGATATCGGCCAATTTCAAAGTTTGTGTTTTGGTTTCTGGTGTCTGGTATTGGCTAATAAAACAATCTCTAAGGTCTTGAAACACTCACTGCACCTCTATTCACCACTTAACAGCAACCTCAAAATTTCCAAGATCACAAATCAAATCGGTTTAACTCTAAACTAACAATAGGATATACATACACAATAACTAATCTAAAAGTGAAGAGATTACCTCATTTGGCAATTTAGGAAAATTCTTGAGTTGCCCAAAGTCTTCAAAATCCAAATTTGAATGGTTTAAAGGGTTTAGAAGTGGGTTGTGCATGTTTATTGTGAAGGTTGCATATGGTTTTGATAAAGGATTTGAGATGGTGCATGAGTTAGAGAGGGAAGCAGATGTAGGAATTTGGGAAGGAATTAGTGTTGAAGAAGAGAAGGAGATAATGGGGGAGGATTGAAGGAGGTGGCCATGTCAAACCCTCTCTCTTCTTAAGCTCTCTCTCACTCACATCACCCCTACACTCACTCTCCAAAATATCTGCTTCTTTTCTTTCTCTTTGTTTCTTTCTCTTAACTCTTCTCTCTTTGCATTCTCTTTTCTTTTCTCATTCTCTTTTCATTGTTTATTTTGTTTTCTTTCACTTTTGTTTTCACACTCAAACTCTTTGCTTTGCATTCCCTTTTTTACTTTGTTTTCTTTTCATTTTCCTTTCTCTTTATAAATCTCACAAGTCACACACACACTCACAAACACAAAAACCAACATGCACATGACATGGTGCATAAGTCACGGAAAAATGTAAAAACACGGATTTGACCAAAAATCCAATAAATATTATTAAAATAAATAAATCATTTTAATCTCCGATTAATTTTCAAATATTTGTATATACTTATACCATTTTACGAAAAATCGCTATTCGCAAATTCGAATAGTTTTCGCGAAATATATTATTTTAATATTAAAATTTCCAAAAATTATATTTTATATTTCTGAAATGTTACAGAGTGCAAACAGATTTGTAATTTAAATATAATTCATTATTTAGTATAAAATTTATTTTTTGTGTTGCTTAATTAAAAAACTAAATCTGATTGTGTTATACAGAAACATACCGATCAAAATAAGGAGAATAGGAAGTCGGCGATGAGGGGTCGTCCCACTTACACAGGTGGCTCGAGAAACATTACTCGTACCATGGAGGTATCGGTAAATTACAATAAATCTATTTTGATATAATACAATATTAAGAGTTTTTTTATAATATATTTAAATTTTAAGTGAATTGAAGAGAGTTCAGACCCTGACTCAAGGTGATACACCGAGCGTGTTGACCGAATAACTTGCCGTCCACGGCACCTCGGCAGATCCCGCAACGGGTGAGCTTCAATTTCCCGACGCTGCTATCCAGGATTATTGTGTAAGTGTTAATATTTATTCTAATTCGAATGAAATTTTTGTTTTGATAAGTTCAAATTTAAATAATATATATTTATGTTTTAATGCTTTACATGGGTATAGGAGCGGGTGGTGGAGCGGGCGGAGGTATCGGGGATCGATTTTAGTGGATAGATCGATCCGATCATACTGACCCCGGTTCTAGACGCCACACACGAAGGGCACCACGGAGGTTGGGAGAGAGACCGGCACTTGGTCCAAGCAAAGTCCATATAAAATTGGTCTCCACTCCGGCGGTTACTTCCCTTACACCCCGTGAGCGACGTCTGGAGCATGATATTGCCGCATTGAAGACCACCGTCGAGAAGTTGAAGCAAATGTTGGTACGTATATTAATTATTAGTAAAATATTATATCGCATCATAGATAGTAGCATATGCAATATTAGTAGTCTGAGCTTATTTGGTTTTAGACTTAAGTTTGATTAATCAGAGTTACATAAAACTATCTAAATAAACTGAACTCTATAATCATAACCATGCCATATATTTCTTCATTTTGGAGTTTAAAATGTTATGCTTATCCAAACTCAAAACTTGAGGAAAAAACATTGCGTTTTAAATTAGATAACTTCAAAACCAAGTATGCAATCAAATCTAAACAATTAAAAAGATACAGGCTTACAAGTTAGAGTAAGAATCATTTCTACCTCCACTTAAAATAAACTATGGTTTTCCAAGCTAGATACCCAAACTAGGCCTAAGTTCCTAAGTATTCTTATATTGGGGGGGAAACAGAGCCCTGAATGTGTGCAATTTCATCATGTATAAATTCTCATACATGACATATGAATTTCAAGAGAATGTGTGGAATCTCAATAAAGAAAATATAAATTCGCGATTCCGCAATAATTCAATAATTATACGAATTCAACTAAAATCTAATATATCATTCTTACTCATTTATTACACAAACATAAAATTTTACATATTCGGCAGGCTATTTCGGTCGCGGCTCCACAAGCCACCACCTTGGCTGCAGCTGCCCAGACCATTCCTATAGCTCCACAGCCCACTCAGACTCCTGCACAAACCGCTCCTTCATTAGTCAAGTTTTTGACGACCCAGGGCTGCACAGAGAAATAGATGCGCCAGATTACGGTGATTATTAGAGGTGGAGAAGCTGGACCGAGTTAGGATAGATTTATTTATATTTTTGAGTATGGATGTACTTATTTGATACATATTTTATGCTTTGGACGATATCGGTGGTTGTTTGGATGTTTACGATGATGCTAGATTGATTTTGTATTCTATTTGTTTATTTCTTTTCTGTTTTATGCGTGAGATGTTGTTTATGAATATTCCTGTATTCGGCTATATATATATATATATATATATATATATATATATATATATATATATATATATATATATATATATATATATATATATATATATTATTGTGCACAGGACGTGGAAAAAACAGGTGACCCCTTTTTTTAAAAAAACCCTGATATAATGTCCCCACGGATTAATCCGTAAGAGAAACAGTTGCCCTACGGACTAATCCATAGGGACATGTTTTGCCCCTACACACTTATCCGTAAAGATAAAATATCAGAATATCTAATATTTTGTCCCTATATATTCAGTAATATGGGGAAAACTTGTCCCTACGAAATAATCCGTAGGGGAATTTAGAAGGCCCTACGGATAACTCCGTAGAGACAATTATTTTATTTTTTAAACAGATAAATTAAAAAAAGATTATGTCCCTACGGAATAATCCGTAGGACCAAATGCCTCTACGGATTACGCCGTAGGGGCAATATTTACTCCGTAGGGACATGTTCAGGGCAAATACTTTCACCTGCGTCCTTAGGACCTACGGAGGTATTTTATGTCCTTACAGATTAATCTATAGGGGCTATGGTTTGCCCTACGGCTAAATCCGTAGAGATAAGTGGATATTGTAGTAGTGTATCACACTTCATCAAGACAATAATTAGATAAAAGTAAAGTTTTTGGTTGTTTTACACCTTATGCTGGCCTCAAAACAAACAGAAGTCTTTATGCAAAACTAATTTTTTTTATATAAAACGTCAATTACACATGCATGAATACTTCAAATGGTATGAAGGGTCAACGACTATAGGATTTTATTCTAGGGCAAATCTAAAAATTTCGATTATTTAAGATTCAAGTGGCATTAGTAGATCCAATGTTGCCACCCCTTACCTACCCTAACAATGCACCTCACTTTTAACTATTTGGAGAAAGCAAATTGAACCCCACCAACATGATTTAAATAGGACGGTTGTTGGTGGCCTTGGGGGTTCGCACTTACTGTGGCCATGTACGTAGTCAAACTAAAACCTAAGGAAATAGGATTTGATTCCCCTCTCTCTCCCCCTTCTCTTTTTGGGGACGAATCTTTGGAACCAAAGCCACCAAAAGGTGACAAGGACCTTTGGTTGTGTCTCTAGCTCTTCTTATAAATGTTCTTCTTCTTAATTTTTTTTAACCTTCTTTGGGGAGAGATCTAATGAGCCTACAAATTGAGGAAAAACAAGACTCAACATATTTTAAGCAAGAACCAAAGTTGAGAATAGTAAAAGTTGTAGAGAATTCTTTTTCTAGTAATAGCAATGCTTGAAAAATTCAGGGAAAAAACTATTAATTCGGAGCAGGGAAAAAAAAGAAGTGCTAAAACCCGATGGAAGAAAAGGAATTTTGCTTGGAAAGATATATTGGATATAGCCTATTAACATGCAACCATACATTCTTACAAACCTGCTTGAGGTAACTGCCCCAAAACCATCATGCACTTAACCATTAGACTTTATGTGAATCAATAATATATAAAAACACATTATTGATTATAATATTCTTATCACAACATTCAAAGATTTTTCTATTGGAGGAAGAAATTAAACTAAATACTAATAAACCCATATAATAAATAAATAATAAAAGATATAATCAAATGTATTACACATTTTAGTTCTAATCATAATATATAAAGCAACGTTTTTTTCCTTAAAGACTCTCAAATGGATGAGAGTGTAGAGAAAATATTTCAACTGGCCCTAGCATGTGCAGACAGTAAAACATAACATATAAAGATAATTGCGGTACACATCAAATAAGACAAATTTACGCCTAATGTTTTCACATATATGATATCCAAGTTTTACTTCTAAACAGACAATAAATATTACCGGAAAATTTACTGAATTTTTATTAAGTTATAAAGTGGAGGTTAGGAACCATTTGACATATCTTATAAGTATCACTTATAAATCATGGTCGCTTAATAAATGACTTATAATTTTAAAGTAATAAGTGAGTATAGTGTTTGATAAAACTTGACTTATAAGTAAAAGAAATGTTTGGTAAACTTGACTTATAATTATGTGTTATGTCAACATGACCAAAAAGGACCTGTTATTGATTTGAATATGAAATACTATTTTAATTGCATTTGTTTACATTTAGAATGTATTTAATACTTAAATAATGGAAACTGAGATTTTATAATAATAAAATAATTGAAATTACCACCAATCTACTTTAAAATAATAATTAAACTTTTAGCAGTTTTTGATGACATAAATAATCGCCGAAGTGTTTGCCTAATTGAAAAATATCACAAAAGTTTTCCCGGAATCCGTCTAGGAGGATCGAGTATAAATTCATATTCACCGTTATGCCTTTGAGGGACGATCCATCTAAATAAGTTGCAAATTTTACATTTCTCTAACTTCTTACACTCCTTTGTCTAGTATAACATGCAATCGATCGGACACGAGTCGATTTTCGCATAACCAAAATCTATCTCTTTTAAGATATTCTTCGTCTCTGTGAAATTTTCCTGTAATATCGCATTAGAGTAAGTCTCTCTTTGCACCTCAAGAAATTGATCAAAAGACTTATTAGTCCAATTATTCTGGCATTTGATATGAAACATTTTGACAATTCAACCCAACTTAGAGATGTTTACGTCTTCGAAAAGGGATAATTCGCATCATCCATATATTTCATATATTTCGTTGATTCTGCATCAGGAAGACTACGGATATCTTCCTCTCCGACATTAGGTTCGTGAACAATATCAGGATCAGGATGCTTGCCGGTTCGGAGTTCGTCCAATATATTATTCAAACCTATGTCCCTAAAACACGTACAAGGAAAATCATTTTTTTCTAATCCAACGATTCGTAGAAATATCGACTCTCGGTACAATTTCTCCATAGTACTTTCATTTTGTATACCCAGGCAAAATATTGTTCTTCAGTTGATTGTCATACACTATATCTTGACGAAGATTGAAACCGTTCATGCACTTTTTACATGGACACAAAATCAATCCTTCAGGGGATCGGCCCCTCAATACGAATTTCATAAACTCTTCGACGCCGGCCTTATAATCATCATTAAATTTCAACAGTTTCATTCAACTCCTATCCATTACTCTCCGATTTCTGACATCATGTATTACATAAGTAGCATATCATTTTGACATATAGTTTATGACTTGCAGTTAAGGTTTAATATTTCAGTTTGATCCATCAATACATCACATCGGTTGTTGGGGGCAATGCTTCTATCCCATTAAGAATTTATAATGCATACACCTCTGCATTTGTATTTTCATTCGTTTCGATAAAATTTCGACAGTATCTCATCGCTGTTCTCCGAGTACACCGCAATAGAATGGATAATAATCATTTCAATACTAAATGTAAGACCCAGTTTTCGACGTACTATTTTACATATTTGAATGAAATAATTTTCCTATATTTTTATTATATTTATGTTCTATTCTTGTATAGTAACCTCCCTAAAATTTTACTGGATATTTCCAATTCCTATTTTACTATTTTAATCTAAATCCCATCTCCCCCACTCTTGGTCAGGCCCATCTCCTTTTTCCTTAATTTTAATTCCCAAGCCGGCCCAAATTCCCCAATTTCATTAATTCTCTATCTTCCATTTAATACCCAACCTGAGCCGGCCCTCTCTCTGTTATTTTTCTATATTCTCCCTTTTTTTCTTTTTCCTCATAATTTTATAAGGAATTGGTTGCTAGATTTGTTATATTTTATATCTTTCTAAACCCTTTAAAACCAAAACTATATGTATATTAACCCACTGCCCCGGCCCATCACTTTATTAATTAAACTAATACCCTTAAATTCTTTCTCAGCCCATTCCCACCTAAAACCCTAAGCCGGCCCATCCCCAAGCTCTCCTACTCGCGCCGCCCCAAACCCGACCCGGCTCGCGCTGCAACTCACCCTTCTTCTCCCCCAACGTAAACATTTTTCCCGCTCGATTCTTTGTTTCTCATTCCCACGTCGCCCCTCGCGCACCCACGTCGCCCTCAACCGCGCCGTTGCCCCACGCCCCGCGACCCCGGCCACGACTCCCTCAACCTCTTCTCAAACTCCCTCCCCCTCTCTCCCTCACACCCTCACTCTCCAACTCCTCCTTATCTCTCTCTATCTACAGAAAACCCAACTCGGGCTCCCATCACCCGCTCACCCCCGACGACGACGACTGCAACCCCCCTCATTCATCCTCCCTCGCTCTCTTCTTTCCAGAACTCACCCCCTCACCGAGCCCCCTGCACCTTCAGCTACCGCCGAGCACCAACTCACTCGACCCATCTCGGCCACCCCTGCACCTCGACGCCGGCGAGCCCCCACTGACCTGAACCAACTCGTCGACACCCCTACACCCTCATCAGCATCACCAACACCACCAAAACCCACACCCAAGCCCCACTGCTCTCTCTCTCTCTCTCTAAAAACCCCCCACTGCGAGCCCCAAACACCCACTGCTGCCCACAGCCGGAGCGACCCCGCCGACCATCGTCGACCCCAGCACATCCCTGGAGATCCGCAGCACCACACTCCGCCTCCGGTGATCGCGAGACATCTCCGGGCAACTCCGACGACGAAACCGAAACGCGGGCCGAGGCCATGAACCCTAGCTGCGCCGTTCGTCGTGCGTCCGTGCCGTTGCCGCTGCCGCGCATCGCCAAAATGTCTCCAGGTAAGTACCCTACTTGCTGCATGCTATATTATATCCGTTACAATTCATAATACTATAAATTCCACGTTTACGTTTCGTGAAACCTTATATAACATAAGTGTTCGATGTAAGATCCAAATGAAAACCTTCATTTAATGTGACGGAACTCAATTGAATATTCTGGCCCGTGTGGTAATGAGCACTGTATAGAAATTTTACTGGAAAATAAAATTTTTAATGGCTTAAACGAACACCCCCAAATACACCCGTAAAAACTGGGAATTTCTTGTACCTGAAACTTGTTGAAATTATAATTAATTGTGTACATATTGAAATGAGGCGTTCAAGGGCTCAAATCGAAGCCGACTCGACGACCGGTAACCCTATGCAAGTTCTTAATTGTGTATGTACTGATATTATGACGAGAATTGGTTCGGAGAGCGACTCTGGACTGCAGTCCAGAGCAGCTCTGGTTTTTGTTTCCTGTCTCGTAATGCCTACCTCTTCGCTACCTGAAATTGTATGTTGCGGAACCCTACACTTTATTGAATATGAATCTGTTAGCTAAATAACGCAAGTGACTTAACCCCTTTATATCGTCGTTTACTATTTAAACTGCAAATTAAAAGATCGGGACGTATAGCAGTCCCAAACAGAACCAGAACTGATACCCTAGTGTTGAACAGTGCATAACTTCTGACGTAGAGACGTGATTGAGAATCCGTCTAGTGAGTCAGAAACCTTATTGAAAACCCTAAATTTCATTCAACTGTAGCATCACTAAATTCTGATCCCAACTGGGATTAAAATGCGTTACGAAACTGACTTCCGATTCTGAAACCGGATTTCCAGCAGGGAATGCTTAAAATGAAATAGTCATATTTAGTGATCCTGAAACCCGATTAACGTGAAACTAATTTTGATGGTTAGATAATCAAACATACTATTTATCCCCTGTTCATTGTTTTGCTAAATTGTGCATGTACGAATTATGAAGAATTATGCATGTGGTAGGACATCGTCTGATGACATCTTAATCATGCCTTAAATAATGTTTTCTCATCACATCATATATATGTCATTGTATTGGTAACCTAGTGATCGTGTGCATTACCCAGTGTTAGGTATTAGTAGTGATTGTGGCAAGTACGTTAGTGTTTGAACATGAATGGATAAGTGAAAGTGACACGTACTTGTACACAATCCGTGAACCCTATTGATGTATTGCATTGTCGACGTCTGTGGAACGTGTATAAGTGTGACTATAATTGGCATGAGACAATTATGGAAGCACTTGTATGGGTGTCACAGGTAAGGCATCAAACACAGTCCATCTATCTTGGGTATCGGTCGAGACATGCTTGATGGAGATCCTTTCTCCAGTTCTCGCGCAGACTTGTCATGGATCGACCGGTATTTGAGTTTATGGTTGGCGTTTGATGTAGACTACGGGGTATGGGGTAGTTTGAGTGTGAGTTCAATAGATTCTCGGGAGTCCCATGCCGGCACATATGGAGATATATGAAGATATACAGGGATATCACTGATTATTAGAGAGCGACTCGGGCCCGTGTTCCCTTGCCCTTGGGTCCTACCTTTGGGTGGGGGATACTCACGAGTGGTTGACTCTCACACTTGGACTGACGATAGGCTTAGTGACCTGTACAGTGAGACTTAGAGACTGATAGGGATAGTGACATTGACATGCATTGCTTACTGAATCGACACACCCGACATACTATTTTACTTCTTTACTGTTCACCTGCTCTATTAGACACCCGCATTGGCTACTTCATGTTCACATCTTTACTATCTTGATTTACTGTTATATATTCATTATTACTGTTCGAGTTACCGCTTGCATATATATATATTTTGCTATCGCGTCGCTCTGACGACCTGAGTATACATGCTCAGAGTGAGAAGTGGATCTAGCTTGGATCGGGACCAGACGTACATCGCGGACATCTTGATCAGCTATCCATAGCTATACTCTTTTGATCTCCATCAGGTTAGTTCTTTGTATTTTTTTGTTTCAGTTACTGCATTTCTCATTACCTGTGCATTGTTTACTGATTACCACTTAAAGCTAGAAGCCGAAGTGTGACTACGGAGAGATATTACCTTGACCGTAGGAGCATGGCTGGCCTTGTCAACCCCTCGTATTCCGTATTTTGGGAATCGGGGTGTGACATGGTTTTGTTGGTATCAGAGCCAGGTTTTGCTTCGATTGGGATTGCAGTTTCCGTGTAGAGCTTGACAATCTAAGACATCCTTCGGTCTAGATTGTAAACTTGTTATTCTTAATCTTGATTCACGTAGTATATTCTGCTATCCATCCGCTAGAGTTCCGGGTAACTTGGTAGAGTTACGTAGTTGTAACTATGAACTGCATCATAATTACAATACTGTACTCTGTTTGAGTGACTTGGAGTTCTACAGTTGATCTCCACTTGTTTGAATTTCACCGCACCCGATATTCTCGATTCCTTACCTAATCCATATTGTATTTTAATTCTTATAGCTGGTGCCTTATATCGTCCTCAAATGGTTGTTTCAGGACCATGTCTTCCAATGACCCTTCCTCTATCTCCACTCCCCAGAATCCGACCGTAGAGATTCTGAATGCACTGCAAAGTCTGAAGGAAGCCCAGGAGCGAACAAACGACCTGTTAGCTGAAGGACTAAGAAGGCAGATGACTCAGACACCAGCGGAAGTCTCCAATCGTAAAGGGATCCCTGTTAGACGAGGAAAAGAGGTGAAAATGAAGCGCCCACTTGTTCCCCCACGACAGAAGTAGCAGAAGACCCAATGTTGTGGGTACTGCAAGAAGCCAGGACACCTTCAGAGGGATTGTCTCCGCGCCAAAGGGAAATGCCTGATTTGCGGATCCAGCGAACACTTTATCAATGATTGCCCTAAAAGGAAGGAGCTACAAGGAGGCGGTTCATCCACACTCTCCACTTCTGATAAGTGATGGTTATTTCTTAGTTCGAGCTTCGAGGATAGTGCGGACCTCGCGCAGGATTCAACTCGCGAGACGAGAATGCAGCGGTCTAGAAATCAAAGGAAGAGTTATCACGTTTCCTGCTTTCAATAAAAATGTTGTCACTCTTTTGTAAATATTTCTTTCCGTTTGAAATCTTGTATCCGTCGAACTTTTAGCTGAATGCAATAAAACTCTGACTTGTGATGTATGTATCGTTCTCTTGCTTCTCACGTTATTTATACTATTCATTGCATCAGCATTTTTACATTTTAATTTTTCAGTCCTTGCCTCCAGCATATCCTCCCTGTGCCACCGTATCCTTGGATATCTTCTTAATGTGTCCCACTGTCTAATCATGACTCTTCCTTTTCAGGCCATGGCTCACCCTGGAGCAGCGCCGCCTCTTGATGAGGACACTTGGTCGTGCGTTTCCTTGGACTACATGCTAGTAAGATCAGATGACGAGATCAATGGCCCACAGGTGATTTTCGCAAACAACGATTCTAAGGGTGAGAGATTCGCAGCCCCAGAAATCAACATAATCAGCAACTCTGACGACGATGAGGAGGACTCCGAAGGGAACCCGATAGAGGAGGACTCCGAAGGGAACCCGATAGAAGGAAATCCAGTGGAGGAAAATCCCATGGAGGTAGATCCAGCAGAAGAGGATCACGTAGGATCAGACCTCGATAAAGAAGCTCCAGCCGAGGAAGAAGAGTCAGAAGAAGAAGACCCCATGGCAGAAGAACCTCCACTGGCGATCTCTGCGAGGCGATATGAGAATGGACGCCCCTATCTGAGCGCGCGAGCCTATCGTAACCTGCTGAACCTCCACAACCGCGACTGACGTGCTTTAGCTTTCGTCTCCTCGGGCCAAATAAAATCTATCTATACTTAGGGCCATCTTTTATTTGTCGAGGATGCCTTGTTCGGAATTTTCTGGAATGAAATAAATTTGCTGAGTTCGCTAGTCTTTTGATCTTTTTGGTTCGCATGATGCTTGACTGTTTCCCCTATACATTTATTTTTCCTCCTGAGATCCCTGACTGTCCACCCCTGCACCTTGGGCTGTCTTGACCTTCGCTGAGATTAAAAAGTACCGCACCCCGATCTTTTGAATAGGCCACACTTCATCCTTTGTATGTGCCTTGTTTGAGATCCTTCTGGAGGAGAAATTGATAGTGAAATTTCCGAGTTTGCTAACCCTTCGGATTTTTGATTCGCATGGTGTATCGACCGTTTTCCTTCCCATACATCCCTTCCCCTCCTAAGGTTCATTACTGTTCACCCTTACACACTGGCCTGACCCAACCCCGGCCTCTTCGACCTTCAGTTTAAAGTGTCACATTCCGACCTTTTGAGTGAGCCATAATCCATCGTAATCCCTACCCGGGCTAGCTCAATACATTTTTGTGCCATTTCCTATTACCCTAACTATATTTAGGGACATCGTTATTCGAAAATTTAGTTTTCATTATCTTGTATTTATCGAAAAGTGCGTGTTATTAACTATCTCCGTTTTATGCATTTCAAGTACTTCACTACTAATCTTCCCATTATTTTCGATAGCGCAACCATATATTGCACATATTATTTTATGCTATGTTTCTTATTTTCACCATGTGGATTTTCTAAGTTACTTTAAAATTTATTTTTCTTTTGATCGATACATTATACTAGGGTGTTTTAACCTATCGACAAATCCTTCACCATTTTAATATTGTTACTTTAGTTTTCTCGGGTATTATACTTATAGGTTGCTATTATAGATGGTTATGTCTGATGCTATTATCTTAGCTGCGCTGGTTCGATATATATATGTATACATATATTTTGGGTTTCGATTTTATTGAGCACGCCTCGAATATTATTGTTTGTTATTGCTATTTTTATTCTCTTATACATGTAGTTTGCCCTTATGATTTAGTCTGCCTTGTACTTACTTAGACCTGCCCTTTGTTACGTTAGTTTTATACATTTATAGACCTTCAATCTTTACCTACCTATTTTAAGTAAATCACTATGTGTTAGTGTTCGATGTGGTAACTTTTCGCTTATTATTCTGTAACTTATCGTTTACTTTAAATTTCGAGGACGAAATTTTTGTAAGGGTGGTATGATATAAGACCCAGTTTTCGACGTACTATTTTACATATTTGAATGAAATAATTTTCCTATATTTTTATTCTATTTATGTTCTATTCCTGTATGGTAACCTCCCTAAAATTTTACTGGATATTTCCAATTCCTATTTTACTATTTTAATCTAAATCCCATCTCCCCCTCTCTTGGCCAGGCCCATCTCCTTTTTCCTTAATTTTAATTCCCAAGCCGGCCCAAATTCCCCAATTTCATTAATTCTCTATCTTCCATTTAATACCCAACCTGAGCCGACCCTCTCTCTCTGTTATTTTTCTATATTCTCCCTTTTTTTTTTCTTTTTCCTCGTAATTTTATAGGGAATTGGTTGCTAGATTTGTCATATTTTAAATCTTTCTAAACCCTTTAAAACCAAAACTATATATATTAACCCACTGCCCCGGCCCATCACTTTATTAATTAAACTAATACCCTTAAATTCTTTCTCAGCCCATTCCCACCTAAAATCCCATGCCGGCCCAGCCCCAAGCTCTCCTACTCACGCCGCCCCAAACCCGACCCGGCCTGCGCTGCAACTCACCCTTCTTCTCCCCCAACGTAAACACTTTTCCCGCTCGATTCTTTGTTTCTCATTCCCACGTTGCCCCTCGCGCGCCCACGTCGCCCTCAACCGCGCCGTTGCCCCACGCCCCGCGACCCCGGCCATGACTCCCTCAACCTTTTCTCAAACTCCCTCCCCCTCTCTCCCTCACACCCTCACTCTCCAACTCCTCCTGATCTCTCTCTATCTACAGAAAACCCAACTCGGGCTCCCATCACCCGCTCACCCCCGACGACGACGACGACTGCAACCCCCCTCATTTATCCTCCCTCGCTCTCTTCTTTCCAGAACTCACCCCCTCACCGAGCCCCCTGCATCTTCAGCCACCGCCGAGCACTAACTCACTCGACCCATCTCGGCCACCCTTGCACCTCGACGCCGGCGAGCCCCCACTGACCTGAACTAACTCGTCGGCACCCCTACACCCTTATCAGCATCACCAACACCTCCAAAACCCACACCCGAGCCCCACTGCTCTCTCTCTCTCTCTAAACCCCCACTGCGAGCCCCAAACACCCACTGCTGCCCACCGCCGGAGCGACCCCGCCGACCATCGTCGACCCCAGCACATCCCTGGAGATCCGCAGCACCACACTCCGCCTCCAGTGATCGTGAGACATTTCCGGGCAACTCCGACGACGAAACCGAAATGCGAGCCGAGGCCGTGAACCCTAGCCGCGTCGTTTATCACGCGTCCGTGCCGTTGCCGCTGCCGTGCGTCGCCAAAATGTCTCCAGGCAAGTACCCTACTTGCTGCATGCTATATTATATCCATTACAATTCATAATACTATAAATTCCACGTTTACGTTTCGTGAAACCTTATATAACATAAGTGTTCGATGCAAGATCCAAATGAAAACCTTCATTTAATGTGACGGAACTCGATTGCATATTCTGGACCGTGTGGTAATGAGCACTGTGTAGAAATTTTACTGGAAAATAAAATTTTTAATGGCTTAAACGAACACCCCCAAATACACCCGTAAAAACTGGGAATTTCCCGTACCTGAAACTTGTTAAAATTATAATTAATTGTGTACATATTGAAATGAGGCGTTTGAGGGCTCAAATCGAAGCCGACTCGACGACTGGTAACCCCATGCAAGTTCTTAATTGTGTCTGTACTGATATTATGACGAGAATTGGTTCAGAGAGCGACTCTGGACTGCAGTCCAGAGCAGCTCTGGTTGTTGTTTCTTGTCTCGTAATGCCTACCTCTTTGCTGCCTGAACTTGTATGTTGCGGAACCCTACACTTTATTGAAGATGAATCTGTTAGATAAATAACGCAAGTGACTTCACCCCTTTATATCGGCGTTTACTATTTAAACTGCAAATTAAAAGATCGGGACGTATAGCAGTCCCAAACAGTACCAGAACTGATACCCTAGTGTTGAACAGTACATAACTTCTGACGTAGAGATGCGATTGAGAATCCGTCTGGTGCTTCAGAAACCTTATTAAAAACCCTAAATTTCATTCAACTGTATCATCACTAAATTCTGATCCCAACTGTGATTAAAATGCGTTACGAAACAGACTTCCGATTCTGAAACCGGATTTCCAGCAGGGAACGCTTAAAATGAAATGGTCATATCTAGTGATCCTGAAACCCGATTAACGTGAAACCAAATTTGATGGTTAGATAATCAAACATACTATTTATCCCCTGTACATTGTTTCGCTAAATTGTGCATGTACGAATTATGAAGAATTATGCATGTGGTAGGACATCGTCTGATGACATCTTAATCATGCCTTAAATACCGTTTTCTCATCGCATCATATATATGTCATTGTATTGGTAACCTAGTGATCGTGTGCATTACCCAGTGTTAGGTATTACTAGTGATTGTGGCAAGTACGTTAGTGTTTGAGCATGAATGGATAAGTGAAAGTGACACGTACTTGTACACAATCCGTGAACCCTATTGATGTATTGCATTGTCGACGTCTGTGGGACGTGTATAAGTGTGACTATAATTGGTATGGGACAATTATGGAAGTACTTGTATGGGTGTCACAGGTAAGGCATCAAACACAGTCCATCTATCTTGGGTATCGGTCAAGACATGCTTGATGGAGATCCTGTCTCCAGTTCTCGCGCAGACTTGTTATGGATCGACCGGTATTTGAGTTTATGGTTGGTGTTTGATGTAGACTACGGGGTGTGGGGTAGTTTGAGTGTGAGTCCAACAGATTCTCGGGAGTCCCATGCCGGCACATATGGGATATATGGAGATATACAGGGATATCACTGATTATTAGCGAGCGACTCGAGCCCGTGTTCCTTTGCCCTTGGGTCCTACCTTTGGGTGCGGGATACTCACGAGTGGTTGACTCTCATACTTGGACTGACGATAGACTTAGTGACCTGTACAGTGAGACTTAGAGACTGATAGGGATAGTGACATTGACATGCATTGCTTACTGAATCGACACACCCGACATACTATTTTACTGCTTTACTGTTCACCTGCTCTATTAGACGCCCGCATTGGCTACTTCATGTTCACATCTTTACTATCTTGATTTACTGTTATATATTCATTATTATTGTTCGAGTTACCTCTTGCATCTATATATATATTTTGCTATCGCGTCGCTCTGACGACCTGAGTATGCATGCTCAGAGTGAGAAGTGGATCTAGCTTGGATCAGGACCAGACGTATATCGCGGACATCTTGATCAGCTATCCATAGCTATACTCTTTTGATCTCCATCAGGTTAGTTCTTTGTATTTGTTTTATTTCCGTTACTGCATTTCTCATTACCTGTGCATTGTTTACTGATTACCACTTAAAGCTAGAAACCGAAGTGTGACTACGGAGAGATATTACCTCGACCGTAGGAGCATGGCTGGCCTTGTCAACCCCTCGTATTCCGTATTTTGGAAAGCGGGGCGTGACACTAAATATCAATACTAAAATGGTCATCCTTTCTATATTTGTACACGGAGAACCTGCAAAAAGGTGCTAAAGAAACTAATTTCGAAACGAATGAAATCATAAATGCATGGTGTGTTTGCGTTATAAATTCTTAATTTTTCCATACTAGGCAAATCTATCGGTTATAGTACGATCAGTTTTCTCGTCACATAAACTACATGACGGTTGTCAGAAACAAACAATTAAACGCTTAGTTTTGACAACCATCATATAGTTTTATGTCACGATGAAAATCATTATGTATATAACTGATAGACAGGGTTTAAGGCGTTTTTTTGTTTTTTTAATGTTAGATCCTCGATGATAACATGTAAATTTCATGTTATCATCGAGTTTCGTAAGTTTAGTATAAGATTTTTGTATTATTTTGAAGTTCAAGGTTCAATTCATATGTTTTTTTAAAAGTTTTTCATTAGTTTTGGTTTCAAGTTATTATTTTGGTTTCATATCAAGTTTAGGATTCAAATTCACCTTTTTAGTTATAAACAGATCGGATTTCGACGAGGCAATGTTGCCACAATAAGACTTTCAAGTTGGATGATGATTAAAGAATTGAGGCATAAAAGTAAATTCCCTCACGCTTGCATCTTAGAAAGAATCATGAGTGGATATGATCAAGGATACGCAACTGTGGGGTTGTCCAGGATTAGTAATCTATAGTAAAATTAATGCAAACAGAAGCATCACTGATGTATAACAACAAAAAGATGGGAGAAAAGCTACATGGAAGTCAATTAATAAAACAAGGGTTAGTAAATGGACTAATTCTAACAGTAAAAATCGCAGCTAGATGTATTAAGGCAGCACAAGTCCAAATTGAGACATATGAAGAAGTAAAAGAGAGAGGCTTACGTGCTATCACAAATAGAGGAAGCCGGCAACACTACATGGACGACAATGACTGCTATGTTTGTAGGGAGGTGTTGCTGGAGATGGTGGTGAAGGAAATTGAAACGATGGGAGAGACGATGGTGAAGTCAAACCTGGAGGCGATGGATCCGATGGTGGAGGCTGTGGTAAAGGTGGTGATGGTGATGGATATGGCGATGGTAATGGTGAAATCGATGGTGCTGGAGGCGGTGGCGATGGTGGTGGCGATAGTAGTGCTGGAGGCGGTGGCGATGGTGACGGCGAAGTGGACGGCGGCGATGGTGACGATGATGGTGACGGTAAAGTGGATGGTGGTGACGGCGGTGGTGATGGGGAAGGAGATTTTGGGATTTTGGGGAGTTGGAGATTTTTTTTGGAGGGGTGATCAATTTGGGGTTTTTTTCGTCGGCCTTAAATCAATTTCTCGACCGGCCCCCATTTAATTTAAAATAAGGGCTATTTCGTCGAAATATAGCCAACGTGATAATACTCAATATTGACGACCTCCAAGATCGGGACACGTGACAGATGACGTGTCCTAAGGCACAGAAGAAAAGGCCTACAAGGGCCGACCAGGCCACCCGGTGCCCAACCTGCGAGCACAAACTGCCCACCTCGGGGCCCTCTGCGAATGTGCCTCCTCGGCCACTCAGCTCACCCCGAGCTGCCATAAGACCAAGATGCCTCGGCCCTCCCGCTCTTTCCCGAGCTCGCCTACCGAGGGCATCTTCCTCGGTCCCTCCGACCGACCAGCTCCACCGCTCACAGGCGTAACCGCCGCTCCGCGAATCTCGCCATGCGCAGATTCTCCGCCGGCAACATCCCGCGTTCCACGCCATTGCGATCCCCATTAACTGGCGATCCGCTTATCACGCGGGCGTGACGTCGGGAACGTAACTGCCGGCGAGATTCTCGCGCCTGCTGCTGCGTACTGCCGCCGCTATATAAACCCCCATCACAAAAGGGGTCAGGTAAGCCATTCTTTTTCACTTACGCTGTTACTCTGCTCGGATATAGTCACTGACTTGAGCGTCGGAGGGTCCTCGGTGGTACCAAACCACCCCGAGACTTGTTTGCAGGTACACGGCGGCAGCCTTCTCATCCCATTTTGTCCTCTTACTACCCATTGAGACCCACACGCATCAAAGGACAATCAACCCTGTTCATCTCGAGATCAAAGGAAGACAACATCTGACGGAGGCCCGAAAAGGAGCTCCATCAGTTGGCGCCATCTGTGGGAACAATTCCCCAAAATACAAAGTTGACCTTCCTATCTCCTCTCTCATGTCGGACAACCATCCTGGGGATCCCGGTACCAGCTGCCGCCTTCCGCTCACCGAAGGCGAGGACGAACCTTCCCCTATGACCGTAATCAACACCCTCGCAGGCCGGATAGATCGCCTGCAATCCCTCGTAGAAGCCCTCGCCCGTGTCCAAACGACTGCGCCCGGGCCCCGGATCGCTGCACCTCCGCCGCCAGAAGGCCCCGCCCCTGTCTGGACAGCCAACCACCAGCAAGCTGCATCCCCTCGCCACCGGTCCCTCGAACAGGTGCTCCTGGAGGCCCACTGGGCGCCCCAGGGCTCCACGCCGAGATCCGCCGCCAGGGAGCCCCGGCCCGAGCCTCCTCGCTACCCCTACCCTCCTGAGGAAATGTCGGTCACCTCTCCTAACACCGAGCATGGCCGACCCCATCGTGGTCAGCAGAAACGCACAGAAAGGCTCATCTTGACGGCTCGAAGGCTTCCCCGTCCCGGGACCTGAGGCACCTCATCAGGAGAAACCGGGACCGCTCCCATATGCAGTCCGCCCAGAGCGGGGCCCGGGAGTCACAAGGTGTCGACTCCTCAAGGTACCACAGTCGGCTCGACGCCCTCGAAAAGAAGATTGAGGGCATGCGCCGGGAAGCCCACCCCCCAGCGATGGAGCCAAGTACGCCTCTGACTCGCTCACGAGGCCATTCACCGAGGAACTGCTCGCTGTACACGTCTCCTCGCGCAACAAGCCCCCGAAGGTCTCCCCGTTCGATGGGAAAACTGACCTGAAAGACCACTTGGATGCTTTCACCGTTGGAATGAGCTTCCAAGATCACTCCGACGCCGCCCAGTGCAGGGCCTTCCCGGCCACCCTCATCCGCGCGGGTCGGGACTGGTTCCGGGGGCTCGAGCCCCGCTCAATCTCAACCTTTGGCAAGCTGGCCACCCAGTTCCTCGGCCACTTCGTGGGGAACCGTCGACAAAAGCGCACGATCGACTATCTCTTCACGGTCAAGAGCGGGGACAAAGAAACCTTCAAGGCCTATATTACCCGTTTCTACAACGCCCTCCTCAAAGTGCCCGAGCACCGGGACGAGACCGTCATAACGGCACTCAGATCAGGTCTGAGGCATAAGGAGTGGTTGCGTTCCTTCGCGCTGGCCCGGCCTAAAACCATGGCCGAAGTCAAAGCGTGGACCGAGCGCGAGGTCCAGCTGGAATCCGAAGTAAATGCGGACCGACCAGAAGAAAAGGATCCGGGAGGACAGGACGGAGCATCAGCAGTCCTACCACCCAAAGTTCCAAGAGTACGCCCCCCTCAACGTCTCCCTCGCGGTGTTGCTGGAGGAGTCCCAGGATGAAGAGTTCTTCAAGTTCCCGCCGGTCCCACGCCAGGCCGCTAAAAGAACCCGGGGCCTCTACTGCGCTTTCCACCGGGTGCTGGCCACGCCACGGAGGACTGCAAGCAACTGAGGGACTACGTCGAGGAGCTCATCCGGTCCGGGCACTTCGCCACCTACCTAAGGGACAAGCGGCGGGCCGACCGCGAGCGAGAGCTGCCCCGCCCTTCCGTCGGCCAGAGTGTCAGCCAGATCATGCTCGTCTCGGGGAGCAGCCGTCCCGGGGCCAAGGGGGCCGACAGTCCTTCGGGAAACTCGACTCAGGCCGACCAAGCCATCCTTTAATCTGTACTTATCCTTCCTCTTTCCCTTTTTCTAAAAACAATGTAAGTTTATCCTAGGATATACTGTTGACTGAATAAAAAGATCGAGGGAACATTGCGAAAAAGAAAGATGTTTGTTCATTCAAAGGGTATTATGGGCCCCCCGGCCATACAAAAAAATATATAAAAGAAAAAGGGGGGGTCACAATAATGGGGGCAATGGGTGTGCCGAGCACTGCTCGTGATACTCAGCGAAGATCTCCACCAACCGGGGACGCGCAAATTCCAGCCTCTGCTCCCGATTCCCCTCACGGACGTCTACCCTGAGCCTTAGCTCGTAGCATTCCCGGATGAGCGCCTCCGAGCGCGCCAGTCGGTTTGCAGAAATCAAGCCGAAGCACCTCAAAGACCGCAGCTTGCCCACGGCCTCGTCGAAGAGCTGCTCTGACAGGGGGTTGTAAAGCCCCGGCGACGCCCTCCAGATGGAATACAGCAGCAGCCGCAGCAGGGAGGAACGCCTAGGGAGTAGCCGGCCGAAGTGCTCCTTAATGCGAGCAACCACCAACTGCACCGTGTCCTCGGTACGGCCGCGGTCATAGAGATACACGTCAGCGGAATTAATGATCTCGGCGATGGTGAATGGGAAATCTTCCATTTTAATGGCCTACCTGTGAAAGGAAATCAACGGTGCCCCTTATATAGCCCGATGTGCAGCCCAACGGCCGCCACACGGCGCCCCTCGAGCATCCCCCGGACGAAACGAAGCGGCGCGCCACGTGGCGTCCAACGCTGGTTACCCGGGGGAAACGAAACGTCGCATTCCTGCCGCTTCACCTCCCTCAGCGTTCAATGCAATGGAGGCATGCGTCGTTGCCTCACCCGTCCCCATTCCCCGCGCCTGCAGCCAGACAACCAGGCCGCACCTCGTGGAAGATTCGACTCAGCAGACACCCCGGGCAGCTTCACTGCCGCAAGGACGGAGATCAAAAAGCCCTCATACTGAGGCCCCGAGCAGCTACCCTGCTCGGTCAATCAAAGAAAAGGAAAAAGAAGAACCGGAAAGCCCTCCCAGAGGCAGTCGGGCGCGAGGTTCCCTCACTCGGCTATCCCCGGCGGGCAGCTTCCCTGTCGCAACGCCGGGGATTAAACAAGTCCTCCCAGAGGCAGTCGAGGCACGAGGTTCCCTCACTCGGCTATCCCCGGCAGGCAGCTTCCCTGCCACAATGCCGGGGATCAAACAAGCCCTCCCAGAGGCAGTCGAGGCACGAGGTTCCCTCACTCGGCTATCCTTCAGGACAAAAGCCATCGCCAAGAGGCACCGGACGGTAACCCTGCCCGGCCAAGGGTCCTTAGTGGCTCCCTACATCCGTATAGCTTTCCTAGCGCCAAGGGCCAAAGTCCTCCCAGAGGCAGTCGGGTCATTGCCTGGCTATCCCCGGCTGTTAGCTCCTTACCACAACCGACAGGGATCAAAGTCCTCGCCATGAGGCACTGGGCAGCAACCCTGCTCGGTCCCCGTCCTGAAGGATCAGAAAGCCCTCCCAGAGGCAGTCGAGGAATGAGGTTCCCTCGCCCGGCTATCCCCCGCGGGCAGCTACCCTGCCAAAACACCGGGGATCAAAAAGCTCTCATACTGAGGCCCCCGAGCAGCTACCCTGCTCGGTCAAACAACAGGGCGCCTACCATGGGGCGCCCGCAAGGGATCAGAAGGCCCTATAAGAAGCAACGGAACGACTACCCCGACCGCGCAGCTACCCTGCCCGTCCAACCCCAGACAACGGCAGACGCGCTATCTAAAACTGAGGACAGGGCAGTTTTAATCTAAACGATCTCCCCTCGACTCCGGATCCCATAGAGATACCTCCTCGGAAACGCTCGTCGGCAAGCGATTGTATTCAACTCGACGGACGATCGTTAGACAGAGGGTCGACCGGACAGGAAAGCACGATGGTGCAGGCAAGAATAAGTAGCATTCTTCACAAACAGGCAGAACATGGAAGATAAGGAAAAACTTCATCGCTACCAACAAAAACAGTTTTTGATTGTTTACAAATGGTATTTTCCGGCCCCCAGGCCTTACAAAATTCAAACGAAAACAAAACAAAGACACAAGAGCGGGAGCTCTACGCCTCGGGGCCGGGCGTGACCTCGAGGTTCTCGATCTCCACCACCGGGGGCGCCGGGTCCTCGGGCATCTCCTCGCCGGGGACTTCTCCCCCTTGCTCGTCGGCGCCCACGAGGGGGAACTCAGCCCGCAGGTCCGCGTCGTCGAACCCTGGCATCCGGGACTTGACGGCATCAAGGGCGTTGTGCCAAATACGGGTCGTGGCCACTGCCAGGTCGTGGTAAAAATCCTTCGACCCCTTGTAGGACGCCACCGCCCTCAACTCGGCAGACTTAACTGCCTCGGCCGACGCCCCCAGCTCCTTCCGGAGGGTCTTCATCGTCTTCTTCAGGTTACCGACGAGCACATGAGAGTCCTCGAGCTTGCCCTCGGCGATCACGGCGGCCTCGTGATGCCGGGCGGCCTCCCTTTTTCGGGCGTCCACCTCGCCCTCCAAGGCGGCGGTCCTCGCCGACATCGCCTACTGCTCCCGCCTGGAGCTCTCCTTCAACACGGCGAGCTGGCCCGCGGCCTCCATCGCCGGGGCTACCACCTCGGTCTCCATGCGAAGGGCGAGGGCCAAGTGCTGGAGAGTCTGGGAAGACACAAAAAGGGGAAGGATAAGGAATATGGAGGAGGACACTAAAATCATACTACGCACTGGGGGCTTACCTGCACGGCTTCTTGGGCGATCGACGCCAGCTAGGCCTTGAAGGTTCCCCCTGGAACCCGACCTCCCGCCGAGGTCTCTATCTCGTGGAGGAGGCTGTCCGCGACCGACAGCCCGGATGGCACCGTGAACTGGAGCCTCCCTTCCTCTACCACGGTCGGCAAAGACCGACCCCGGGAGACTCTTCGATGACTCCTCCTAAGCGGTTCCGGCGGGGAGCCGATCTCCTCTTCGGAGGCCGTGTCGTCCACGATCAGGGCCCGCTTCCGACCCGACACCCTGCTGGGGCCCGGGGCGGGATCCGCCGCCGAGCGCCCTCGGGGGACTGCCATCGTGGCGGTCGGAGCGGGGGCTGCCTATGCCCGGGAAGAGCCGGCACCCCCGGCAGGCTGCCTCGGTTGGCGCATAGCATCTCGGAGAACGCCGAAGTCCATGGATCCTGCACAAAACAAACACCCCACTTATCAGCAATGCGAGTAAAACATGAACCCAGGAAGTAAGCCTAACTTACCGACGAACTCGACGGGGCTGAGCCCGGCCCAGCTCAAGACCCTCTCGGACAGCAACACATCATAATGGGGGATAGGCTCCCATGACGCCACTCTCACCGCGGCGGGGTCGTTGGACAGGTTCCCGGGCAGGCACTTCTCCCTCGACCATTTGGTGGGCACTGGCCAGTCCTCGCCATCGGGAGGGGAAACGAAGAAAAATTTCTTTATCCAATCATGAATGGAGGAGGGCAAGGCCACGACACCGGGCCCGGCAGCAACCCCGGGCCGTTTCCTAAAGGCAAAGTACACCCACTTGGGGTCGCCCGCTCGACCGCCGGGGTGACTTTTGAATATAAGGGAGGAATCGAGGAGGGAAAGACTAAAGGGAACCGCCTGCAGCCTCAGGCGGATCAAGAAACCAAGGAGAATCCTCCATGAATTCGGCACTAACTGGCCGGGGGCCAGACCGAAGAAGTTTAGAGTGGCGATGACCTCGGGAGAGAAGGGCAGGCACATTCCGCCCCAAAAAGCTTCCAGGTACAGGGCAATCTCCCTGCCCCGCACCTGATCGGCCCTCTCTCCCTCCTTGGCCAGACGAAGCGCGAAATGCGGAGGGATGTGGAAGCGAGCCCAAGCGTTGGTGAGCTCGTCCTCATGCCTCACCCAGCACGGGGTGATGGGGGCCACACCTACCGCCTCCTCCCTGAAGGCAGCCCCCGCCTTGCGACCCCGGGGAGAGGGGCCAGCCCCTGCTTCCCTGGAAGACTCGGGCACATCTAAAGGAACCCTAGTACCTACCCTTACAACATCTACCAATTCTACAGAAGGAGAAGACATCTAACCTTGGAAAAGAAATTCTGCAGGGGTTGGAGTAAAGAAGGAGAGACGAGCGCCGAGCAGCTGGGGCCTGAGGAAAGAAAATATGAAGGAGTAGGGACCCTAGGCTGGGCCCTACCCCATTTATCACCGCCTGCGACCTCATCCAACGGCACCCGTCGTCTCCCGCCGAAACGGCCCATTGCGCCCAACGGCTCAGATCATTCCACGTGGCGGCTCCGCGATTGACTGCGTCCCATCAGACGCCATAGACCTGCGCACGTCACGTCAGCCGATCGGCACCTGACACGTGGACCGTCGTTTCAGCTGCAGAGTGCACGTACCAGCACACCTTCTTTAAATGCGAAGATCTCGCCCTGATTCGCTAGCGGAAAAGACGACCGACGGCCCGAGGACTAGCCCCGATGAAACCCTAGAAAGGATCTCGCCTCGGGAGGCCCGGCTGTCCACTCCTGACCCGACCCACTAGCTGGTCGGGACAAGAGTGGGGGGCTAATAATAATACTCGATATTGACGACCTCCAAGATCAGGACACGTGGCAGATGACGTGTCCCAAGGCTCAGAAGAAAGGGCCCACAAGGGCCGACCAGGCCACCCGGTGCCCAACCTGCGAGCACAAACTGGCCCACCTCGGGGCCCTCTACGAATGTCCCTCCTTGGCCACTCAGCTCACCCCGAGCTGCCGTAAGACCAAGATGCCTCGGCCCTCCCGCTCTTTCCCGAGCTCGCCTACCGAGGGCATCTTCCTCGGTCCCTCCGACCGACCAGCTCCGCCGCTCACAGGCGTAACCGCCGCTCCGCGAATCTCGCCATGCACAGATTCTCTGCCGGCAACATCCCGCATTCCACGCAATTGCGATCCCCATTAACTGGCGATCCGCTTATCACGCGGGCATGACGTCGGGAACGTAACTGTCGGCGAGATTCTCGCGCCTGTTGCTGCGTGCTGCCGCCGCTATATAAACCCCCATCACAGAAAGGGTCAGGTAAGCCATTCTTTTTCACTTATGCCGTTACTCTGCTCGGATATAGTCACTGACTTGAGCGTCGGAAGGTCCTTGGTGGTACCAAACCATCCCGGGACTTGTTTGCAGGTACACGGCGGCAGCCTTCTCATCTCATTTTGTCCTCTTACTACCCATTGAGACCCACACGCATCAAAAGACAATCAACCATGTTCACCTCAAGATCAAAGGAAGACAACATCTGACGGAGGCTCGAAAAGGAGCTCCATCACAACGGAATAAGTTAGCCGACCAAATAGCCCCTATTTTCTTGTAGTGAGTTGCATTAGCAACAAAAGAAATGCAAAGGGAACATATCCCTTTGCAATGTTCCCTTTGCATTTCTTTTGTTACTAATGTGACTATTGCCAAGAAATATATATCCCTTTGCAATGTTCTCTTTGCATTTCTTTAGTTGCTAATGCGACTATTGCCAATGGATGCATATCCCTCGGCAATGTTTCCCTAGCTATGTTTTGGCCCCCTTAGAAATAGATCATTGCCGAGAGAATGTTGGAAATAGAGAAAATTCGTTTGGTGGTATACAAATTGCTAAGGGAAATGTGTTCGTTCGTAAATGTTTACCTTACTATTGCGGTTTTTTCAACTCGTTCATATACGTTGTATCTAATAGAGTGAAGAATGTCGATAACCATAGATTAACTAGAGGGTTCAATACAATATATTTAGTGAAGAGCTTCAAGAATTGGTTAATAAAAAAAATATGAACCTTTAAGGTTAAAATAAGCAAGTCTTGGTGGTCCTAGCTATTTTCAAAAAAAGGAAAAAGAAAAACTTAAAAGGTAAAGTGAAAGAATTGTTACCAAGTTAAGGTAAAGATTGAATCCTTGACCAAGTTGAAGGACAAATCAGGGCAAGGCAATCTAGCCTTAGTAGGCATGTAGTGCATGGTGATAAGGACTTTGCAAGTGATTACGATGGGTCCTTTTCACATGGGGGAGAGGTCTCAACTCTAGACCTTTCTGTCCCCCTTGTGGGTCCCACTCTCCCTTTAAATAACTGCATTTCTTCTTCCTTCTTTTCAAAGAGAGGTTTTAGCTCAAGGAAAAAATCTTTGCCCAAGTTGCAAGAGAAGGAAGAAATTTTAGGAAATTAATGGTACCTGGTCACTACTATTGCTTCAATTTCTCAATATTAATACCCCCCACCCTCTCTCTCTCTCTCTCTAATTCTCTATCATATATCATGTTTCATCCTTTTTTTTGAACTTGGTGTGTACAGGAAGGTGGTTCAGAGAGATGGGTAGGGTATGTGAATTGGAGGGGAAAGCCAGCCTTGAGAGGCAAACATGGAGGCATGATTGCAGCTTCTTTTGTGCTAGGTATGGTATTTTTAAACTATGTTCTAAGCTCTACCGATATACACTTCAAGATTTTAGAGAAAACTATGAAAGAAGAAAGAATTAAGGATTATAGATACTTATCCATGAAATCTTTTCTATATTTCATATCTTGGGTCTTCTTCTTCTTTTTTTGGTTGAAATCAATCTTATTTGGTGGTCAAACTTACGATCTCTCATATTGGAGAGGAATTAACACCAACTGAGCTAAGATGAGTTGATGGGTCTTTTAAAAAATATGAAATAATGTTGGAACCATTCTTTTAATTTGTGATTTCTTAATCATAATCCTTATGTCCTGCCAACTCTTTCATCATGAATACTCTGCTTGTCATTTGATATTGCAACATATCTTCGCTTTTTTCCGTATAATTTATCTTTTTTCAATATCAGAAGAAAGTGGAAAAAGTGTTGAAATTTTATTTTTATACCATTTTTTTTATTTACTTCATGACTCCATCCATCTTCATAACTTTCATAGTCAACTTGCTCATGTGACAAAAGAAGAGAAGGGTGAAAAGTGTGACGCCCATATTCCGAAGTGAGTCAAATTGAAAGACACGTCTCAATCTAATTAATTAATCAACACTGGTACTAATATATAATTACATGTAAGATATTTTTTCTCCTCCATGTAATTAAGTTAGAATTGTGTGGGGGTGCATGCATATATATACAGCTGTGGAAGTGTTGGAGAATCTAGCATTTCTAGCCAATGCAAGCAACTTGGTGACCTACTTGCTCCAATTCATGCATCTCTCTCCTGCTCTCTCGGCAAATGCAGTCACTAACTTCATGGGGACTTCTTTCCTTTTGGCTCTGCTTGGGGGATTCTTGTCTGATGCTTTCCTCTCAGCTTATCACATCTACTTGATGAGTGCTGCCATTGAGTTCTTGGTAAGTCCTTGATTTTTTTGATTTTGAATTGTTTTATATATATAGTTAATTCATTCAGAAGAAAATCTTTTATATAACTAGTTGGTTAATTTTCATACCCTGATATACTCATGAGACGCTAAAGTGGCTTTGTGATTCTTATTCTGGCATCTGGTCTGATATTTGTTAAATCAACGACAATTTATTTTGATTGTGGGAACATCAGTTTTGATGATACGGATCATTTAATAAACGAATCAATAGTTGAGCGTCTTTTAATTTTAATTGCCATACTTAATACGAATTTTGTAGATTCTATTTACTCTGCACTTTTTGGCACAATAGGTCTCTTCCTTCCCTCTCTCCCTCCCTCTCTCCGAGAAAAACTAAATGAAACAAATGGTCCACTTTATTTATAAATTTATAAGTGGGAAAGCTAAAATTGATATTATACACGGGCATGAATCAATTGCAATTGGTACATCAAAAACTAACTTAGCAATAATAGAGAATTGATGAGCATATTGTTGCAGCAAACACGATCACGATATAATAACAAACAATAAACAGAAGTATCAAATAAATAAAAGCGATAGGAAATAAAGCACTAACCACATCAGATTTTAGGTGGAAAACCCTTTCAGGAAAAACCAAGGGCGAAGAAGAAGCATTTATTAATGGTCAAAATTATGAAGGATTATAAACGGTGGATGAATCTCTCAAATCCCTCTCAAAACTCTAGTTCTCAAATTACAAAGGGTTTTCTAAAATATTATCTCAAAAGCTATCGGTTCTAGAATTACAAAATACTACAATAATTATATTATACTAAAGATATGAGCGAATAACTAATTTTCCAATTATCTCGAAATAGCAGATATTCGGCCCGATCCGCTCTAGAGCCGGCTCAACTTGATGATGAACCGGCTCATACAGACAGAGAACTCCACACTAGTCGTAAGCCGACTAAAGCATAACCTAAGCCATCTCTTGCAAACAAAGAGCAGATGATCATTCTAAAGGTCTTGTCACACGGCTCAAGATTGTCTTGAGCCGTCTTCTGTACCCAGAGAGCAAACGTCAATTCTGAACGACTTGTATGCCGGCACATTTAGACATTGAGCCGGCTCAACTACAAATATCTGTGAAACACCGAATCGATGGTAAACTTTCGTAAGGATCAAGAATAAGAAGTATATTCAACAAATCTCCACCTTACCTTGCATGCGCCACAAAACTTCTTCATAAAATTAATAGTAGCTTCACATTCTCCACAAAACCTCTAAAGGGCTCAATGAGTGTGACACACTCCAATTAAGTTCAAACAATGCTCAAACTTAATAAGCAAAAGAAATTTTGTCAACATGTCAGCCGGATTATCCGCTATGCCAACCTTCTTTATGATAATCTCTTCCTCATCAATGATATCCCGAACAAACCAATACCGAATATCGATGTGCTTTATTCTGTCATGATGCATCTGATATTTTGTCAAATGAATCGCGCTTTGACTATCACAATACACTACTATTGTATCCTTTTAGAAACCAAGTTTTCAAAATAGTCTCTTTAATCAAATTGCTTCCTTCACGGTCCCAACAATGACCATATACTATGTCTCTGTCGTAGACAACGTTACCATAGGCTATAACAAACCAAGACAACTAATGACACATCCTCCTAAAGAGAATACATATTCAGTGATCGACCTTTGCCTGTCGAGATCACCTAAAATCACTGAAACCAACCAAACAGTCACTGTTCCTTTCAAACTCCAACCCCACATTAGACGCACCTCGTAAGTATCGTAAAATTCATTTCACTGCTTTCCAATGGCCTTTATCAGGAAATACCATATAGTGACTAACAACACTAACCGCATGTGAAATGTTAAGTCGGGTGCAAACCACATCATACATAATACTACGCACTGCATTGGAATAAGCAACATGCGACTTATACTGAACTTCATTCTCTGTTTGCGGTGATAAATGAGTTGAAAGTTTGAAATGAGCTGCCAACAAAATACTTACAGATTTAGCGTCTGTCATGCTAAAACGTTCCAAAACTTTTGTTGGATATGTATGCCGTAGAGACCTTCATTGTATAGGATGTTAGGGATATGTATGTATAAGACAATCTTGCTCGATATGATAGTATGCTATTTGGTTTGTCTTTATCTTAACATGTGATGTGTTTTACTTAATATTTCATATCTTGTATACATGTTGATAAAGCCTGTAGGATTCTTGATTGACTACCAGTGTTGTGATAGCAATTATATTTATGGGAGCTATGTAGTCGATAAGCACATCCTTAAATGTCCATAGTCGTGGGAGTATCGAGACCGGGCATCGATACTCCAGAGTAGACTAGTGTATACATATCTAGATCCTGACGAGGGGCGGTGGATTGGTCCCGCAGCCTTTGGTGAGGTGCACCTAAGATTGTATACAGGTGCTTACTGGGGGTGAGTACACTGGATAGACTCGCCAAGAACTGGCTAGATGGTATTATACCTATCGTCAGATAGCAGTTCTCAGGTGACATAAGTACAGATAGTCTGTCGACCTGAGGTTGTCATTTGTCTCGTGTGACTTCCCACTGTGCTTTGATTACTACCCTACCACGGCTCTACTGAGTTGTGCAAATAGGTTTTAGTTGGGTACAGTCCGAGCCACATGGAGGCGGTGAGTAACTGTTGGGGATTCGTCTCTCCCGGTATATCTCCTGGTATAGAGAGTCGATGTCGCACTATGTTCGGTTGGCCAACACAATAAGTCCCTGGTCAGGACGGATTGAGAATTACTGGTAGTTGACCAGTAGATTCTCGGATAGTCTTGAGCCACATCAGCACGACTTATCAGGTTATTAGGGGTCATGCGTTTTCCACCCCATAGACCCGGCATGCGATACTCTTAGATGAACAAACCGGACTGTACGGATATTGTCACGGACAGGCTCAGTAGGAGTTCGGACGAGTTTGCTCATCGGCCTTCTTTTCGACAGATACCTGGGTAGCCGTTACGTACAGCTAGTGCCACTTACGAGCTTGTGGTTAAACCCACTGTCGGTGTACTGTCGAGTCTTTAGAGTCCTACACAGAAGGTTTCTCTGGTTCAGACGAAACGATATAGAGACCGTATGGTTTTACGTGCAGGGTTTCGATCATATACGTGTGCTAGATACACATATTTTTGATCGGACGGATAATACTAGCCGGCTTAGGATTAAGCCACGTTCTAGTAGTATAATATTGGATTATTTTTGTCTCTTGGTATTCGTGGTACGATTATAGGTATGTATATACGGTGAGGGGTATTCTTGTAATTTCACAAGGGTGCTTCTAGAAGAAGACATCTCATTTGTAATTAATCCATTTATTTAAATGGATGATGAGGTGGAGATATGAGGTGTCTTTTGATCATTATTGAAGTATGGCTACTTTGGTGACTCATTCACTTTGGATGACTATTGAAGCATGGTTGTATTTTGTTATTATTATTATTGGAAATGATATGGTTCATAACCATCAACACTTAGCCATTCTTTATATCATTATCACTTCAACACTCTCTCTCCTTTGCTCTCTTCTTCTTCCTCAAATCCTAAACATTCTCATGAGTTGAGAAACCTAGGGTTAATTAGATAAAATGATCCAATAAATATTCTCTACATCTCCTAAGCTACCCAGATTAGCAAACTGGTACATTAGTTACCTCATTCTAAAGATTAGAGCTTGAACCATAGACTCTCGAGTGGATCTTCTTCGACACGAAGAGGCCGATTACCAAGCTCAATCCGTACATACGAGGAGCTTAAGAAAAGGATAAGAAGACCCGAAGGACTTGGACACGAAGGTATAAATCACTTTATAGTAGAATGGAACCTTTGTTAGTATTGCTAGTTAGGGATTCCGATACGATCCTGGGGTTTAGGTTGATATTGCTTGCTACAAAATTATTGTTTTCTAATTCCGTCTCCCCACAAACCCTGTGGAGTATTCGACATCGACTTACATGGTATCAGAGTAAGGTTAAACCTTAACTAGCTTGTTTAGACGATGTTTAAAGTTATGAGACTGAAATAACTCCGAAACGATAAAACTTAAATTCAAGTTTCTGTCGAATTTAAAAAGTCTTCTAAATTTTTTTAAAACAAGTGCAGAATGCTACTCATGATGTAACTAGAACATCACAGAAAAACGAGACTCAAATTCATTATTTTGGCCGGCCAAATTGACAAAAATCCCGATATGGCCGGTTAATTGTAGCACTTGGGTCATGGAATTTTTGTGGTATTCTGTACTCTTGGATTTAGAATTTATGGTATTGTTTGATTTTGCCCAGCTTTCATATTCTGTTATCTTTATGTTGGAGCAATTCGGAGTATTTCGAAGTCGCAATTTTAACATCGTTTCTTCGTTTCAGTTTGTATATATGTTGCTAAACGTCTATTAATTGCTATATGTCAATTAGTGAGGGTTGCACATATCTAGTATCTTGTTGATGGTTTGTGGATATGAAGTATTGGATCGTCGTTAATGAATAGCCGGGGAATGTGAGAAGGGTGTTATTTTCTTTCATTCATGTATATTTGTAAATTGATATAATATTATTTTGCGGGGCACATCCGGATTGAGGTTGTAGCCACCGTTGTATTATTTCATTTACTTTTTCTTGCATATAGGATAGACCCAAGGTGGGATGCACAAATTACCGGGTTCTTGAAGTGCCAAGTGGCCTACTCATTTCATTGAGGGAGGTTGCTTCACTTCAGAAATTCGGCGGGTAGTTTGCCGCACCCGTAGGAGTCTAGGATGGGGTTTGGCTATTCATCACGACCGTGAAATCCGTTTTTCGTTCTAGACTAAAACGAAAATATCTTAGTATATCCAATAAATTCATCTGTGTTGCTGTGATCTGTGATCTGGAATGCCTATTATCGCATGATATATATATATATATATATATATATATATATATTGTATATAATAAACGTTGCTTATGTTTTTTACCCGTGCTAGTCTAGCCCCCGCTCTGCCGTTAGTTAAGTAACCTAACGGTGCATGACGGGATCCCGTGGCGAATGCGGATGGCATAAGCATACGTTCTATTTTTGTTTCTTTTCTGCAATGATAGGGTTAAATGATGGGACCGCATTAATGTTGTTTAATGCAAAGAAATAAACCTAAAAACTGATGTCGTTGGAATAATTACAAAACTACTCGATTTTCTTCAAAAAGCACTTTTAAATGCGGAGCCTAAACCACTCCTTTTAAAAGCTATCCTGGTTTCTTCGACTATATCAAGTTCATTACGTTAACGGTTTTCGCCAAAACCAGCCGTAGCCCTCCATCATTTCAGATAGGTATCTACTAGTGTTCATGCTATGTGTTTTGACCTTCGCCAAGACATAGTGTTTAGTAGCTAGTGGGTGCTTATCTATAGCATAGATAGATGCATTAATTTAGGACATGCGTACAGCTATTTTGGCCTTCGTCAAGAGCTTGTACGAATGAGTCTAAATTAATATGGATAATGACGGATTGAACTTGACTTGCGACTTATAATATTTTGACCTTCGTCAAGGTTATAAGCGCTTGGGGCAAAAACCACATCGGGAGTTTCAAACATATAAGAAACTTGCTAGTGTTGCATATCTTCTGGAGTGGTGTTTTTGGTAAGCTTCCTTCAAAATCATCACACAATGATAGTTGGGTCCTAATCCAACTGTGAGTATCCGCTACTCTTTCAGAGAATTTTTCACTTAACAATCAATACTATAAACCAAGTAGGTGCCTAGAACGGTGTTACCGGGGCTACGCCTCTAGGGAAAAGAGGTTATGTAATTAAGGAACTTCATGAAAGTATTGGAAAACCTCTCTCGAAGTACCGACAATAGCCTGGCCGAAAGGTTAAGCAAAAATTGTGAGGTGCGATTAATCCTAACTAATTTTCTTTTAGGGTTCGAAGAAGAATTCGAGAAAACAGTGGGAGCTATCCTGTTTAGATAAACTAATAACCAATCTAAACTTGCAAGAGTATACGCTGAGTGTTTATTTTCTCTCTCTCCTAATTGCAGCGACTATGACGGGACTTAAGCCATACTAGATAAAAATATACTGACTGGGCCAAACTATAAAGACTGGCTGAGAAACGTCAAAATGGCCCTTACTTATGATAAGGTTGCATACATCCTCACGGCAAAAGATCCCCCTGTTCCTGGTCCAGAATCCTCGGTTACAGACATTGAGGTCTGTAAGACTTGGGATCTTGATTGCGCGAAATCCAAGTGCTTCGTGCTGACCTCCATGGATAATGAACATCAGATGCGACACGAGAAGATGGACCTTGCTTCCATCTTTCTCTATACCAAAGATTTATATGGAGAACAATCTCATATTGCAAGATACGAGACCTCGAAGAAACCGTTTCAAGCGAAGTTGGCTGTCGGATCATCTGTTGGGGACCACGTCCTGAAGATGATTACTCTCATTGAAGAGCTCGCGGACCTGCGAACTACGTTGGAAAATGATTTGTATACATACTTAATTCTACAGTCCCTTCCCTCCATCTATGCCCAATTCATATTGAATTTCAATATGCAAAAGCTGGAAGTTTCACTTCCTGAGTTTCTCAACATGTTGAGGGTGGCAGATGGCACCTTGAAGAAATCTAAGGAAACGCCCATTCTGTCTGTCGGGGAATCTTCTTCCACTAAATCCAAGGCTAAGGTCAAGAAGAAGAAGAATGCCCCCACCAAACCGAGGGGAGGTGTGCAGAAAGTGTAGGGAAAGGAAAAGGAAAAGAATTAAGGGGCAATCAAAAAGGAAGAATACTTCTATTGTCGGAAAAGGGACATTGGAAGAAGAACTGCCGGGCTTTAAAAGCCAAGAATCAGAACACGAAGCAAGTTGTGGCTTCGGCTTTAGGTGTGTTCGTAATTGAAAACTGTTTCTCTATTAACTCTACTTCCTGGGTATTGGATACCGGATCAGGATCTCACATCTATAATTCTTTGCAGGCGCTGAGAAGCCGTAGAGTTTTGAGAAAATGTGATATGACCCTCAGCGTTGGCAACGGAACCAGTATGGATGCTGTTGCAGTAGGAGAATATCACCCAAGATTGGCGAGTGGATATATTTTTTATTGCGTAACTGCTTTTGTGTACCCAGTATGATGTGTAATATTATATCTGTATCTTTGTTATCTAATGAAGGATATAATTTTGCACTTGAAAGTAATGTCATAAACATTCACCTAAATCATGAAATGATTGGATCAGGTACACTGAATAACGGAATATACGTTCTCAATCAACATCAAGTTTTCAACATCTAAAACACGCTTAAAAAGAAAAGCTCCATAATCAAATCAAGCTTTCTTATGGCATTGTATACTTGGTTATATCAATGAAACACGATTAACTAAGTTACATAAAGATGGATATTTAGATCCGTTTGAATATCAATCATATGCAACTTGTCAATCATGTATTAGAGGAAAGATGACCAAAACTCCGTTCACTGAACATGGAGAAAGAGCCACTGAGCTCCTGGGACTCATACACAGCGACGTGTGTGGGCCAATGTCTACACATGCAAGAATTGGCTATTCCTACTTTATTACTTTTACCGATGATTTCTCAAGGTATGGACATGTGTTCTTAATGAAACATAAATACAAGGCCTTTGAGAAATTCCAGGAGTATAAGAATGAAGCGGAAAAGCAAACCGGTAAAAGTATCAAGATGCTCCAATCTGATCAGGGTGGTGAATGCTTAAGTGCCGAGTTCCTGGAATATCTAAAAGATAATGGAATTCTCTCAGTTTACTCCTCCATACAACCACAACACAAACGGTGTATCAGAAAGATGAAATTGCACCATGCTTGATATGGTACGTTCCATGATGAGTAATACTGAGTTGCCGCCATCATTCTGGGGTTATGCACTATAATCTACTGCATACTTATTGAATAAGGTTCCAACTAAGTCTGTGCCTACCACTCCATATGAAATGTGGAGTGGGAAGAAACTCTGCCTTAAGTATCTTAAGATATGGGGTTATTCTGCTTTTGTCAAAAAGGTTCATCCGGACAAGTTCGAGGCACGTTCGGTATTGTGTAAGTTTGTGCGATACCCCAAGAACTCTAGGGGGTATTATTTCTATTACGCTGAGGAACAAAAGGTCTTTGTTTCTCATCATGCCCGTTTTATGAAAACTTAATTTTTTGAAAAAGAGATTAGTGGAAACACAATAGAGACTCGGTGAAGTGGCTGGATGCTATGCGATCCGAGATGGAATCCATGTACACAAACCATGGACTTTTGATTTTGCTCCTGCTGGAGTAAAACCCGTAGGATGCAAATAGATTTTCAAAAAAAAGATTGGTGTAGATGGTCAGGTAGAAACCTACAAAACTAGACTTATTGCTAAAGGTTTTCGTTAAAGACCAGGATTGGACTATGACGAAACTTTTTCACCAGTGGCTATGCTTAAATTCATTCGGATCCTACTTGCCATTGCTGCCTTTCATGACTATGACATCTGGCAGGTGGATGTTAAAACCGCTTTTCTAAATGGAAGTTTAAAAGAGTTTGTTTACATGGATCAACCATATAGTTTCATAGACAGTGGGAGCAGCGGAAAGGTGTGCAAGTTGCTCAAATTCATTTATGGATTAAAGCAGATATCGCGGAGTTGGAACATCTGCTTTGATGAGACGGTCAAGGAATTCGACTTTATCAAAAATGCAGATGAACCTTATATTTATAAGAAGATTGTAGAGAGGACTATGGCATTCCTCATTTTATACGTTGATGACATTCTCCTGATAGGAAATAATATTCCTATGTTACAATCGGCTAAACTGTTTTTGTCATAGAAGTTCTTTATGAAAGACCTGGGTGATGCTTCGTACATTCCGGGGATTATGATCTATCGTGACAGATCTAAAAGAATGTTGGGACTTTCACAGTCAAGATACATAAACACCATACTAAAGAGATTTAGTATGGAAGATTCTAAGCGCGGTAATTTACCCGCTTTTCACGGAATCACCCTCTCCAAAGAGATGTCTCCCAAGACTGATGAGGAGAGGGCTCGCATGAGCATAGTACCCTACGCTTCGGCGGTGGGGTTGATAATGTATACGATATTATATACCAGACCAGATGTATCTTACGCACTCAACGTCGTAAGCAGGTATCAGTCAACCCAGGTGAGAAACATTGGATAGCAGTAAAGAACATTCTTAAGTACCTGAGAAGGACTATGGAGATGTTCTTGGTGTACGGTAATGAGGACCTCCACATCGAGGTTTTTACCGACTCTGGCTTCCAAAGTGACAAGGATAACTCTAAATCCTTCTCGGGTTATGTGTTTACCCTCAACGGAGGGGCGGTCTGTTGGAAGAGCTCCAAACAGGACACCGTAGCAGACTCGACGATAGAGGCTGAGTACATCACTACTAACGATGCCGCAAAAGAGGCAATCTGGATTTTCTGAACTTCATGTGGTTCCATCCATTGCTGATCCAATACCTTTGTATTGCGATAACAATGGAGCCATGTCTTTAGCAAAGGAACCACGGTCCCATCAGAAATCCAGACATATCTTGAGGCGGTACCACCTGATCAGGGAGATCGTAGATCGCCGGGTGATCGAGATGCAGAGAGTAGATACAAAAGATAACACGGCAGATCCATTCACCAAGACCATCCCTCAAGTCCAGTTCGAAAGACTGTTCGAGATGTTGGGTATGCGGTACACCAGCAACTGGTTCTAGTGCAGACGTTGGATACTAAATACGCCAATTACAGGCCTTAGTGCAAGTAGGAGATTGTTGGATATGTATGCCCTAGAGGCCTTCATTGTAAAGGATACTAGGGATATGTATGTACATGACAATCTTGCTCGATATGATAATATGCTATTTGGTTTGTCTTTATCTTAACATGTGATTTATTTTACTTAGTATTTCATATCTTGTATATATGTTGATAAAGCTCGTAGGATTCTTACTTGACTACCAGCGTTGTGATGGCAATCATACTTGTGTCCCTAGTCATGGGAGTATCGAGACTGTGCATCAATACTCCAGATTAGACTAGTGTATACATATCTAGACCCTGACGAGGGGCGATGGATTGGTCTCGCAGCCATTGGTGAGGTGCACCTAAGATTGTTTACAGGTGCTCACTGAGGGTGGGTACACTAGACGGACTCGCCGAGAACTGGCTAGATGATATTATACCTATCGTCAGATAGCAGTTCTCAGGTGACATAAGTACAGATAGTCTGTCGACCTGAGGTCGTCATTTGTCTCGTGTGAGTTCCCCATGTGCTTTGATTACTACCCTACCACGGCTCTACTGAGCCGTGCAAATAGGTTTTAGTTGGATACAGTCCCGAGCCACATGGAGGCAGAGAGTGACTGTTGGGGATTCGTTTCTCCCGGTATAGAGAGTCGATGTCGCGCTGTGTTCGGTTGGACAACACCATAAGTCCCTGGCCATAGCGGATTGAGAATTACTGGTAGTTGGACCAGTAGATTCTCGGATGGTCTTGAGCCATATCGGCATGACTTGTCAAGTTATTAGGGATCTGACATTTTCCACCCCTAGACCAGGCATGTGATACTCTCAGATGAACAGACCGGACTGTATGGAGATTGTCACGGACAGGCTCAGTGGGAGTTCAAATGAGTTTGCTCGTCGGCCTTCTTTTCAACAGATACCTGGGTAGCCGTTACGTACAGTAAGTGCCGCTGACGAGCTTGTGGTTAAACCCACTGCCAGCGTACTGTCGAGTCTTTAGAGTCCTACATAAAGGGTTTCTCTGGTTCAGGCGAAACGATATAGTGGTCATATGGTTTTACGTGCAGGGTTTCGATCATATACGTGTGCTAGATACACGTATTTTTGATCGGACGGATAATACTAGCGGGTTTAGGATTAAGCCGCATTCTAGTATTATAATATTGGATTATTTTCGTCTCTTGGTATTCGTGGTACGAATATGGGTATGTATATATGATGAAGGGTATTCTTGTAATTTCATAAGAGTGCTTCTAGAAGAAGACATCTCAATTGTAATTAATCCATTTATTTAAATGGATGATGAGGTGGAGATATGAGATGTTATTTGATCATTATTGAAGTATGGCTACTTTGGTGACTCATTCACTTTGGATGACTATTGAAGCATGGTTGTATTTTGTTATTATTATTATTGGAAATGATATGGTTTATAGTCATCAACACTTTGCCATTCTTCATATCATTATCACTTCAACACTCTCTCTTCTCCATTGCTCTCTTTTTCTTTCTCAAATTCTAAACACTCTCATAAGTTGAGAAATCTAGGGTTAATGAGATAAATGATCCAATAAATATTCTCTACATCTTCTAAGCTACCTAAATTAGCAAACTAGATACTTTAGTTACCTCATTCTAGATGTTAGAGCTTGAACCATAGACTCTCGAGTGGATCTTCTTCAACATGAGGAGGCCGATTACCAAGCTCGATCCATACATACGAGGAGCTTAAGAAGAGGATAAGAAGAACCAAAGGACATGGATACGAAGGTACAAATCACTTCATAGTAGAATAGAACTTTTGTTAGTATTGCTAGTTAGGGTTTCCGATACGATCCTGGGGTTTAGGTCGATGTTGCTTGCTAAAAAATTATGGTTTGCTAATTCCGCCTCCCCAAAACCCTGTGGGGTGTGCGGCATTAACTTACAACTTTCTCAACGTATCGCTGTTGAGACAGGTAAACTTTTCCTCCTTTGCGATCGCGCCTAATTTACATACTGAGAATTTTCTTGCCGCTCCCAAATCTTTAGTTTCGAGCTTACCTTTCAACTGTTCTTTAAGCTTTTCAATATCAACTATATACTTTGTTGCTATCAACATATCATCAACATAAAATAATAAGTATATGAAAGAACTATCGGCGAGTTTCTTGCAATAAAAGCAATTGTCGTCCTTATTTCGTGTAAACCCAATATTCTTCATGAAGGAGTCAAATTTCTTGTACCAACATTTAGGTTACCGCTTCAAATCATAGAGAGACTTCTCTAGCAAACAAACGCGGTCTTTCTTACCTTCAACTTCGAAACCTTTAGGTTTGTTGTATGCAGAACTTCTCTACCAAATCACTAGGCAAGAATGTAGTCTTAATATCGAGCTGCTTGAGCTCCAAATATTACATACCTACCAAACCGAGCAAGATACGTATAGAGGTTTGTTTTACAACTGGAGAAAATACCTCATTGAAGTCTACTCTCTGAACCTGCGAATAGCCTTTAGCTACCAATCGTGTCTTGTATCGTGTATCAGTAACCCCTTGGTATCTTTCTTTCTTCTTGAAAATCCACTTACAACCAACTACTTTCTTTTCTCTTTCGGGCTTCACGAGCTTCCATATTTGGTTCTTGTGAAGAGACTCAATCTCTTCATTCATAGTGATTAGCCAACGAGCTGACTCATCGGATGAGATAGCTTTTTGATAACTCGTTGGTTCGCTATTATCAACTGTCTTTGCAACGGACAACGCATACGCCACTAGATCATCGTAGCCATATCTCTTTGGTGGTCTAATGCCTCTTCGTTGTCGATCTCGAGCAAGTAGATACTGCTCATCTTGGAACTGATCTTCATCAGACGATGGTGAAGGAGAGATCTCCCGAGAACCTGAGATTTCACTGATCTCAAATTCAATGCTCGGCTCGTCCTTCTTTGTATCGTTTCTAACTAGAGATTTTGCATTCTTCGGATTCAATATAGCAGACTCATCAAATATCACATCTCTGCTAATCATAAATTTTGGTTGTTTACCGCCGGAAACCCTAAATCAAATATCACATCTCTGCTAATCAACTGTCTTTGAGCGCGTCTAGCCTGAATACGGGGGCAGATACTATATAGAATATATCCAGCCACCTTTCCAACGATACCAAGTTGATTTATGACACCGTATAACGGAGGTTTGGATGGATGCGACTGTTGTAGCTGAACTTCTTATATTCCTTTTCAATGATGAGGGGTTTTTGATCGTGGGGACGTTTTTTCCTGCAGAAGCAAGCCCCTGCAGTTAATTACGTTATCGCCAAGCGATAACAATTTTCTTTTCTCTAAATATATCATTTCGTGTCGTGTTATGGTTTGTTTATTTCGGGTTGCTTTTGGATTGTATATGGAGACTAATGTTGTCATCGCTCATAAGGCGCGGATTAGTCCAAATTCGTACATATTAGATTTAGGGTTGAACCTAGGTCATATTTTCCGTCAGTTTAAGATACATGAGTTTGATCTAAGTATCGTTAGTCGTATTTGAGATTAAAATCAACTTAGGTAACAGGGAGCATACGGGCTCAACTGATCATTTGATCATATATGGATAGCCCGTGGATAGTATACGGTAGTCAATATGGAATCAGTCCGTAGGGCAGAATACCAGTTTATGGACACAGCGGTCCATCTTTCAGGTTACGCGCCCATGCATATATTACGTGGCGAAGTGAATGATGGTAACATGAGAATGTGCCCAATATTGGGATGCAATCCAATTTGAAGGCATTTATATTTCTTTCAAAGATGTACATATACATATATGTATGCTTGGGTGGTGGTTGTTGGGATGGTGCGCATCTATATGGGGTGCGCATCAATATCAAGTGTGCATCTATATGAGACGCACATCAATATGAGGGTGCATATCAATATGAGGCGCGCATCAATATGGAGTTAAGACATTCCCCGTCTTAATGAAATTTCACATCTTTCTTCAAGTTGGGACGAAGAAGGAATCATTGGTTTTTGGGACCTGTCACCTCTTTGAAGACGCTGAGGAATTACTACGCCGTATATCGGAAGTGTGGAAGGATGTACTTTTGAACTAAATCCCATATATGATGGAAGAGAACATGTTGAAACTTACTGGAAAGGCTTCTTTGCAAACTTGTATTTTATCTAAGGATCGTTAATTTTATATGGGACTAAGATCAACTTAAGCAACATGGGTTGAGGATCTCTAGTCGTATATAAGACTAAGATCAACTTGAATATCATGGTTGATGGATCATTGATTTTATTTTAGATTAAGATCAACTTAAGCATGTGTGAGCATATGGGCTCAATAGAATATCAAAGAAGCTTAAACTTCCAAAACTTGGTCAGTTTGGACTAAGCATTGACTCTGAGGTATATGTATTGGCCCACAGAAGCTCTGGCGCATGCCACGTGTCACTCTGTTATTGGTGCACATATAGAGACATAAGGGTTTCTGGCGCAGGGTTCACTAACGCATGGTATTGTGACGCATGCCACGTGGAGGATGGGTATTAGCGCATGCCCGTTGACCTTTGGGTCTTTAGCGCATTAAATATTGGCACTTAGGGGTTGTGGCGCATGCCACGTGGCTTATGCCCATGGCGCATGGCTATCAGCGTATATACCTCTCGTGCATGGACGTTTTAGAGATCAATCTCTTTATTCATATGAAGCTTAAGTTTCATATGAAGCTTTACTTAACGGCTATTTTGGCCATCAACAACATCAAAATCATAACTTTTGTGATCATAAGTCCTTTTTTGTACTCGGTTCATAAAGAGGATGTTTGATTGAAGTATAAACTTCTTCATCATCATCATCATAATGTTTTATGTTGATTTTCAGATCATTAGGGTTCTATCCATCATCATCATGTTTATGAAGAAAACTTAAATTTTTTCTAAAGCATAGATCTTAAAATCGAAAAGTCTATCTGTTTAGAGAGATTGATCTAAGGATCTTAAAATCCGAGAAGAACTTAAGTTCTATACATGAAGGTTAACCTTTTTGATATGTGAGGATTGATCTCCTATCTACCTCAGTTTCTTTCGATGAAGGCGAGAGAGATGAGGGCTTTGTTAACAGAGAACTTAAGTTCTTTATCAAGCTTATGGAGGGTATTCAGTATATCTGAGATTAATTTATAGGGGAGGAGGGATCATTGGTCGTTGGGACTCACCATCTCTCTGAAGACACTGAGGGATTACAACGATGTAGATCAGAGGTGTGGAAGGATATATCCTAGGCCACGCCCCTTTTATAAGAGGAGGGAACATTTTTGAAGCTTAAGCTCGGAGTTTCCAAGAAGGCTTATTTGCGTCCATGCACGTGCGTCGCACGGCACCGGCGCACGTGCATCGCATGTGCGACGCACATAGCACCGACGTATGTGCATCGCACGTGGGTGCTTGGCGTTGGCGCACGTATGCTACATGTGGCGCACCTAGCACCATTGGCGCACTTGCGCCTTGGTGGGAATGGTTAATCATTCAATGATACTTAAATATTGTATGAAACTTAAACTTCTATGTATCTCTTTTGAGAGGTATCCCCTCTTATTTATAGGAGGATGGTAGAGAGTGCTCTCTCAAATTTAACAATGTTGGACTCAAATTGCATCCCTCATGTGATAGATCCTTGATTAAACTATACGTGCATAGATTCCGGGAGAATTATGAGACCCGTAATATATCAAATCGAAACACTTTTCAAGACGTTTTAGATGCCATCGGAGTTTATCTGATTCTCATTTAGGAGTCTGCTGAGATATAGCTCAGAAAAAACTTCTTTGCATTTTCTTGAGCGTATTGAGGCTACTAGATGCTTTGAGCTCCTTTGTGCTCTTGCATCAAAAATTTTTTGGCGGAAACATTGGCGACTTAGGATCTGAACACCACTATCTATAACCTTTGATTCCAGTAGCATAGCCAAGTAAAATTCATTTCTTCGCTCGAGAATCCAACTTTCCTTCTCGATAATATGCATATGCGGGACAACCAAACATTTTAAGTGTAGAATATTCGGCATGCTTTCCAGACCATACATACTCCGGTATTTTACTACCAAACGATGTATGATGAGATCGATCAACAATGAAACATGTTGTGTTCACCGCCTCTGCTCAAAACTCCTTACCGAGCTCTGCATTAGATAACATGCACCGAGCTTTCTCCATAAGAGTCCGATTCATGCGCTCCGCGACTCTGTTTTGCTATGGTGTGTGGACAATGATATGATACTAAACAATATCTTCATTTTTGCAGAATTCATTAAAATCTCCACCACAAAATTTCAATCTGGTGCTCGTCCTTAATTTCTTAATCTGCTCCCATGTCTGCTTCTTAATCAATACTTTTCATTGCCTGAACGTAAAAAACACATCACTCATGTACTTCAAAAAGTAGACCTAAACCTTCCTCGAATAGTCATCGATGAAAATAAGCAGATACTTGACACTGTTTCCTTTGGAAGTAACTTGAAAGAGTCTCTAAAGATCCGAATGGATATAGTCAACAATACCTTTTATGTTATATACTGCCAAACTGAAGCTAACTCGTTTCTGCTTCCAAAAAATGTAATGCTCAGAAAACTCCATTTTCGATGTGCTTTGACCACAAAGTAGGTCCTATTTCGATAACTCGGCCATACCTCTCACATATATGCCCGAACCTCATGTGCTATAATCTGGTAACATCTGAATTTGATATAGATTTAGATGATGAAACTGCTGCCAACTCGATAGTTGTCGAACCCTACAATATATATAAAGACCCAATTTTCAAGCCCTTCATAACAACAAGAGCACATTTTGTTACGTTCAAAACCCCACCTTTAGCGGAGCATTTATAACCCTTAACGTCGAGTGTACCCAATAAGATGAAATTCTTCTTCAAGTCAGGTACATGCCTAACTTCTGCTAATGTTCTCGCAACGTTGTCAAACATCTTGATTTAGATCGTTCCCTTGCTAATCGCTCGACACGAACTATTGTTGCCCATCAAAACCACTCCACTATTAACAGACTCATAGGTGGTGAACAAATCCTTATTGGTACACATATTATAGGAACAAACCAAATCCATAATCCATTCGTCCTTAGATCGATATTTGTTGTCAAGAACCATAAGTAGATCTCCTTCTCCTTCCGCAATACTAGCTTCAGCCGAAGACTCCTTCTTCTATTTGTCTTCAAATCTCTGCTTGTTCAACAATTTGTAACAATCGATTTTAAAATGCCCTTTTTCTTACAATAGTTCAAAGTCAAGTTCTTATTCTTGGACTTCGACGTTGACTTCTACTTGCTACCTTCCGGATCACTCTTCTCCGCTCGCCCTCGAACAAATAAGCCTGAAGATTGATCATCGCCTTCGCTAGAAGTTAACTCTTTGTTGATTTTTTTCTTGTTTATCAAATTTTCTTTAACATCCTTAATCAAGATAGTATCTCGTCTATAAATCATGGTGTCACGAAAGTGCTTATAATTGAGTGGTAAAGAACATAACAATAACAATGCTTAATCTTCATCATCAATCTTAATATCGATCTTATCCATATATGTAATGATCGAATTAAACTCCATGATATGAGATTTGATAGGAGAGCATTCTAACATACAAAGTGTGTAAAGACGCTATTTCAACAGGTGTAAATTTGTGAGAGACTTGTTCAAATATAACTTCTCTAATTTCAACCACAAACTAACCGCTATCTTCTCCACCAAAACTTCTTACAAAATTGCGTTTGTCAAACATAACTAGATAGTCGTGAGAGCTTTTTCATCCAACTTCTTCCATACTTTCTCCATCATAGTGGAAGATCTTGAATCTTTCCCAAGAATCGTCTTTCTCAAGTTATTCTGTGTCAATACGCTAATCATACGAACTTTACATAAACTAAAACTCATTGACCCATCAAACTTCTCAATATCGAACTTCATAATCATTGGAGATATGATATAGGATCAAAAGAAGACACCTAAAGTGCTTACAAACCCTAAAACTTCAAAATCACAATTTAAGAAGATGTAAAAGATGACACAAGTGTCGTTCCCCACACGTAAACTTAGATCGTGAGAGGGAAGACCCAACGGTTCAAACAAAATACCAAATCTTCCAAAGAACTACAACGTAGCTCTAATACCAGGTTGCGGCAAACACGATCACGAAGTAATAACAAACGATAAAGAGAAGCAATCAAATAAACAAAAGTGATAGAAAATAAAACACTACACACAAGACACCAGAGTTTACGTGGAAAACCTATTCAGGAAAAACCATAGGCGAAGGAGAAGCTTTATTAATCGACAAAATTATGGAGAATTACAAACGATGGATAAATCTCTCAAACCCCTCTCAAAACCTTATTTCTCAAATTACAAAAGCTTTTCTAAAAAATTATCTCAAAAGCTATCATATCTAGAGTTACAAAATACTACAATATATATAGTATACTAAAGATGTGACTGAATAACTAATTTCCCAATTATCTCGAAACAGCAGATATTCGACCCGATCCGCTCTAGAGTCGGCTCAACTTGATGATGAGCCAGCTCATAGAGACAGAGAACTCCACACTAGTCCAGTCGTGAGCCAGCTCAAATATATTCTAAGCAATCTCTTGCAAACAGAGAGCAGATGATCATTCTAAACGTCTTGTGAGACGGCTTAAGATTGTCTTGAGTTGTCTCTTATACCCAGAGAGCAAATGCCAATTATGAACGACTTGTGAGCCGGCTCATTAAGATATTGAGCGGGCTCAACATCAAATCTCTATGAAACGCTGAATCGATGGGAAATTTTTGTAGGGGTCAAGAATATGAGGCATACTCAACACATATAATAATTAATGCTTTACAACAGGAAATATCTTGCCCTCAAAAGGCTGAAAATATAGAGAACGGATCATATAGAGCGGGTTCGCGTTTTTAAAAACGCGAACCTGAATGAGGACCGTTGGATCATTTGTTTGCATTCAACGGTTAAGATTAATATACCTTAATAAATATTTTCTAACTGAAACAAATTAGCTTAATAAATCTTTTCTTACCGGAACAAATATTATTCTCCATGATTTTAGCGAGCCTCTTTTTTTTTTCCCTCGCTCCTATATCGATATAGTGTTATATTGAAAACTGAAATGTTATATTGCATAAAAATGCCTTCTCTAGTCTTTTAGGTTGTTTTTTCTTTTCCTTTTGCATTTATAAAATGAATTAAGTTCCAAGTTGCATGAAACCTGCCATTGGTGTGCCATGCATACATCCAAGTTAAAAAGCCTGAGTAATAATTTAGATATTGATGAGCATAGATTTAATGCTGGGATAGAGACTTTATTTCTGTAGCAATAATTTTTTTTTATGAAAGATGTTTTTTATTTCTAATAATATATGATTACATGATGCTAGCGAGATTTAAGGCATATATCTCGTGCTCGGCTGCAAAATGGTTTTACCATTAAACTATAATGGCACTTCTAATAAACTAGAGTTGAATGGCGTTCTATATGACAAAAACATTACTAGCTTTTTCCATTCAGTTCAGTAAAAGTTTAAAGAACTGTATATGACAAGTGTAATTGTTGTGAACAATATATAGAATAACTAAGGAGGGTGTGACCAATCAAAATAAAGTCAAAAGAGTGCTACAAGATTTTCTCTAGGGTAGCTTGATTTATGATAAAAAAAAAATCACTAGATTGGTAGAGGCCCACAAAAACAAAGTGACCACCAACATGGGGAAAATGGAGAGTGGTGTACAAGAGTACAACTAATTGATGGAGGAGATGATTCCAAAGGGAATCAATTTATTGTTACGTGTTAATTGTGTCCCTTTCCTTAAGCCTTGTGATCCTTTGTACCACACACGTGTGGAAAAACCTCACGTGAACACATGGATCCCACAAGTACAAATTGCTTTGATATATTGGTCAACTTTCGGTATCAGTATATATCAGATAATCTGTAAAATACATGTGTATGTCGATATTCTTGGCCTTTACCATACCTATAAAATAACAAAAATAAAGGAAAAAGGAATTAATATGTATAAGTAATTGTTTGTTTCTACAAGAAATAAGGTAATTGTTTGTTTTAATTACAAATGTAATGAATTATCTGTATATCGAATGTTGTTGACTAGACAACTAATGTAATTTATTCTTGATATCTTGTCCGAGCACTAAAACATGGCTTAAATACTACTTTATAAACAATTCCTTTAAGAAAGGGCCATCAGATATGATATTATGACCCGACTCCGCCATTATGTTAATATGTTTCAAAGGCAGACTAGTCCCTTGCCGAATAGAGCAAGCATGGGAACTAAAATTTTTGTAATAATATTTTCTCCTTTTTACCCTTGTTGAGAATTTTGTAGGTAATATTTATCCAAGCATTAATCCTATGTTCATTAAAAGCTCAATTTCCAATGAGATCCAAACTGACACATCATTAAAGACGACCTTGATTTCTGGGCTTTCTGTTTCTTGATAGGCCCAATGAATTTGCCAAACCTTGATACATTGACCCCTAAAGTAAAGGGTATTTATTTCCCAATTATGTTGGGGCCCACTTGAGATCTTATTGTGGGCCCAGCATAGGAGGTTTGATAAGTTTTGAGAAAACACATGCTTCCAAGTTGTAAGCATCATATAAAATTGAAAACAGCCAACGGACATGGTTTCACACATAAGGTCACGTTTATTTTTGTACATTTATATACTCCATCCGTCCTTGTTTACTCGTCATTTTGGAGAGAGAAAAATGTCGCACTTTACTTGATGTTTTTTGAATAACGAGAAAATCATTAAAGATAAAAATATCAATAAATGGTACAATACCAAAAATATCTAGAAAATTAATTGCTGATATTAAAGAAGTGATAATAATTTCCTTAACAGCTGAGAGCAGAAATAATATGGATTTTTTTAGTGAAGACGTGGCGGTAGATTAATTGTTGATGTTAAGAAAGTGATAATACTTTCCTTAACTGGTGTCCTCTAAAATGGCAAGCAAAAAAGAGACGAAGAGTGTAATTTTCAATTTGTCAACCTCTAAATTTGTTATTGTTATCATAGATCTAGACGCAATAGCAATTATATATAGCTTCTTATTTAACCAAGCTAAAGAACTGGATGGTGATAAACCAGTTTAGAGTATGTTATTCAATGATGCCATTAAATAGAGCAAGTGATTTATTCTCCGGTCATGACTAGTATTATCACCTCATAAGTCATAAATTGCATTTTGGAATCATGTCTTAACCATTAAGCAATCTTTTAATTTGAAAGGAACTTGGAATCGATTACGGACCACCATAAGAAATAAAAGGATGGTTTTATCATAAACTTTGTTAATCAATTTTTTCCTTGAAACGGGGGCTTATATATATCATTACACAATGGTAATCTGCAAAACCCCCCCCCCCCCCCCAACCCCCACCCCCAAAGTGAAAAACTTTTGTAATTGAATAACAAATACACACACACACACGAGTATAACGGAGGAAAGATGCCATAGGAGGGAATTTCCTCCTATGGCGTCGAAAAAGTACGTCCTTCCTCATTTTTTCCGACGATCGGCATCCATCTATATATAGAGAGAGAGAGAGAAAGAGAGAATAATGGAGGAAAGAGACCATACGAGAGAATTACCTTCTATGGCGTCGAAAAAATACGCCCTCCATCGTTTTTTCCGATGATCGGCACCCATCAATCTTCATCGTTATCATCTAAGATATGGATACACCAAATTTCATGTGATTCTACAAACTTTTCACCGTAAACTGCCAAAGCCTAAAATTCAGCTCAAGATTAGTTATTTCTATATCTAGTTTGAATTTTCCATTTTATAATGTTTTCTTTGGTTGCAAACCAAGAGTCTTCCACATTGCTTGTGCACTTTTTTCCAACTTAAAATTAATTTACTTTTGTCACATTTTTAAAAAAGATTTTGAGTCAAAATTAATTTTCCTTTTTAGATAAGATAATTTTTGCATGGTTTTACGTAAACCCTTCTGCTGCTTTTTTCTTTTTGAGCTAAAACGGTGGAAATATATAAGATGATGTAATTTTTTTTATAACAAAACACTTAACCCTTCGTTCATTTCATTATCTTTTATTTGAACAGGGTTTGATGGTCCTAACAATCCAAGCAAAATCATCCTCCTTGATACCCCCGCCATGCTCTGCCGCCGCCGCCGCCGCTTGCCACGCTGTCTCCGGCGCCAAAGCCCTGATTCTCTATGCCGGCCTCTACCTTACCGCATTGGGCGTCGGCGGCATCAAAGGCTCGTTACCATCCCATGGAGCTGAGCAGTTCGAGGAGGAGACCGTTCACGGGCGCAGACAACGGTCAACTTTCTTCAACTACTTCGTATTCTCCCTCTCCTTTGGGGCACTCATCGCTGTGACGTTTGTGGTGTGGGTTGAGGATAATAAGGGTTGGCAATGGGGGTTTGCGATTTCGACGATGGCGATTGTGGTTTCTATCCCAACATTTCTTGCAGGGTCCGGGGTTTATAGGAATAAGATCCCCATGGGGAGTCCTTTTACGACCATTGCTAAGGTATGTGATTTTCTATGTAACCCTGATATTTCTATTATTATAAGCTTTGCAACACATCATAGATTAGGATTAGACGCAGTGTCCGGCAATACAACCAAATAAAATCAAACTCAAATCATTCGGTTCTGATCTTAAATCCAACATGACTAATATTTAGGCCAGAGCATTTATCGCGACTCAATCCGTCTATGTAACCAAATTCTTAAAATTGTGTTGTGTCTAGATTAAAATAAACTTGAACATCCACACCAATCACCAATACCGAAGGTCGAATTATCATAACTTATTGAGGCCTAATTTGACATCATCATTGTAAAACCACGATCGATTTCACTAAAATTCATATAACACTAGGGTTTGTATGATCAGTGTCTCACTTAATTTAATTCTTGTTAGTTTCACTAAATTTGTAAAAGAAAGAAAATGCAAACATATTGGAGCTTCACTTATCAACTTGTTTCAACGAACAGGTCCTAATTGCTGCCATGTTCATCGGCAAATCTTCTCAAAGCCCAAGAAATGCCGTCGCAGACATGTCGTCAAGCCCAACCCTAGCCCAAACAAAACCCAACCCATCAGAGCAACCAAACGAACCTGATAAAGAAGTGAAAGTCATTGAAGGCCCAACAAATGACCTAAAGTTTCTCAATAGAGCAATCCAACCCAAGCCCCTTCTCAAAGGCCTCACTTGTACAGCCCAACAAGTTGCAGATGTGAAAGTAGTCATCAAAATCCTCCCATTTTTCCTCTCAACCATAATGCTAAATTGTTGCTTAGCTCAACTCTCAACATTCTCAGTCCAACAAGCCGCCACCATGGACACAAGAGTCGGCGGCCTAAAAGTCCCGCCGGCATCTCTGCCGGTATTCCCAGTCGTCTTCATCATGACCCTGGCCCCGCTGTACGACCACATCATCATCCCCTTCTTCCGGAAAATCACAAAATCCGAAATGGGCATCACCCATCTGCAAAGAATCGGTATCGGGCTATTTCTATCCATAGTGGCGATGGTGGTTGCAGCAGTGGTGGAGTATAAACGGAAACGAGTAGCGATCGACTCGGGCCTAGCAGACTCGAAAGGCCCATTACCGATAACTTTCTTTTGGATCGCGTTCCAGTACTTGTTCTTGGGCTCGGCCGATCTATTTACGTTAGCGGGCTTGCTCGAGTTCTTTTTCACCGAGGCCCCGTTGGGGATGAAGTCGTTGGCGACGTCGTTGTCGTGGGCCTCATTGGCAATGGGCTATTACTTGAGCTCAGTGTTGGTCTCCATTGTGAATAGTGTGACTGGGATAGGTGAGCACAAGGCTTGGCTAACTGGGAGCAACTTGAATCACTATCATTTGGAGAGGTTTTATTGGTTAATGTGTGTGTTGAGTGCTCTTAATTTTGTGCAATACTTGTTTTGGGCTTCTAGATACAAGTATAGATCAATAGGGAATATGTAAGGTTCAAGTTGTATATAGGGAAATGGGGTTTGCTCGTAATTGATGATGCGTTTGGGGCATTGCCCTTGTTTTACACTTCATAATTTGGTGATGAGGTCCTCCTTGTAAAAAAGGAGGAACGAGGAGGTTCTTTGCCATTGTTAGGACCTACTTTCAATAAAAAGAAACTAGTTTTTTTAATTTCTTGCACTGATATGCACGAGTGAAACAAAAGAAGCTTCCATTGCATATATATATTTCCTTTTTAAAGGAAAAAGTAGGCAATACGTCCTACTCAACTCAATAAGATAGATTAAAAATTTGTGCAAGTCTTCCGGTTTAGACCTATCGAAGTCATTAGCAGCGTTCATTATGATTGGTTGGGTATCTACTTTTTGCACCATAAAAAACTCTGAATCTTTGTGATAAGTCCCGTATGTACAAGTACTTCAGCAGAGACTAAAGCACAGTCAGTCAATGAATCACTTTGAGCATTAAAATGTGCTATGGTAAAGGTTTTTTTGTAACCATTATGGGTATACCATCAAGTTTCTGAATCATGGTATCATCTTTGGTTATTCAGATTTTCTATCAAGATTGAAGGACTTTCATTGCTTGTAGAGGGTATGAGATTGATAATAGATATAGAAATAACATCTACAATCTCAGTGGAATGTGCTGAAGTAATAATCTTGTTAGTAAGAAACCAAACCTTTTTTCGAGTTTCTGCGATTGAAATAAAACTTCAAATTTAATTTTCCTGAATTGTCATCTTCATGAGTAGAGGATGGGTGTAATACCCTGTACACGTAATACATTATTTAAAAATATTTCTTATTTATTTAAATTAGTTTTCGTTAGTATATGGTGTTTTATATGTAACGCATAGCTTCACACTATTTTTATTTATTATTTGATATAACGTAAATAATGATTTTAATTTACGTGCGATATAATTGATATAAGCTATTATATGATCCATTATAATTATTCCGTTGCCCTTATGAAATTTTATTCCCTTTTACGAAATTTTTCTCCAATATTATCTATTTTTCCTAATCTCCTTTGAAATTTACCTATATAGTTTTTCCACTTTCATTATATCTATTTTAATACCTAATTATAAACCCTAATCTAACAAACCCAACAAGAGGCTAGGACCGAGACCCTCATCCTAACACTACTAAACCCAAACCCACTAACCCAAACCCATGCCCTCACATGGTCTTTATCTCTGTTTTATTCTTTTCTTTCTTCCTTCATTTTTTTAAACCGAGCCTTTTCCCCATCCCTTTTCTCTTTCTTCTTTCTCCCTTTTTTTTCCAACGGTTCCGTCTCCTTCTCCCTCGGCCCTCGACCTGTGCCTTCATGACTTCGCCCCCATCGCCAACGTCCCCGAGATGCCCTCGTCACCTTCCCTTTCTTCTCCCCTCAAAAGCCCTGAGCACCCCTCTCCCTTACACCTCGACCACTTCTTAGCCTGAGCCACCGCGACCATTTTCGAACCCACAACACCACCTGCCCCCTCTCAAAACCCACCGTCGCTGCCTCTTTCATCAACCACCATTACCGGTGTCCCCCAGCACAGCTCCGATGTCCGCCACGAATCCATGTCCCCTCGCCGGCCACATGCAAACTCCCATTACCTGCAACCCATCGCCAGTAGTATCCTTTTCGTTGCTGCCTCCTTGCCGCTTGCACCGTGCCACGATCATGCCATCGCTGTGCCAGACCCCTACTTCCCTGAACCACCGTGCCCACGTCGAGCCGCTCTCATGCCCATCTCCGTGCCACACCGTGCCCAATCCAGTATCACCTGCGTGCCCAAACGTGCCACGACTTGTGCCCGCTTCGTGCTCAGCTCCATATTCAGTAGCGCCCAGTACTGTACCACGCCCGCGTCGCCGCCGTGTCCAGTACCGTATCGCCACTGCACCACACCCGCACCACCCACGTGCCCACTCCCGTGTCGCGCCGTATCGTAGCCAAGCCTCGCTCTGGTCGTACCCATGCCGTTTTTTTTGTCGCTGTCATGATCGTCATTTCGACTTCATGCAAGTGAACCCTTTCACGTGTTCATCATGCTATAGTAATCTCTAAATATAGTATATAATGATATATGTATAAATATAGATATTTTATATATACATTGTTTGCGAAGTTAATATCGAATAAGTACCATCATCGTAAATTTTAGTGTTTGAGACCCGACTTGGGTCAATTACGCCGTAATAATATCATATAGAAACTCATGAATTAATTTCATGTTGATCAAGTAAAAGAAATCGATATTTCGATCGATAACCGTTTACATGGTCTCGGTGTTCGATATGGAACCCTATACGATAACTTAAGCGAATATGGCGGAACCCATGATCATTAGATCCTATTACTATTAATGAATACCCTGTAGAAATTTGACGGCAAAATGACATCGTTTCATCCTTAAAACGTTGCCCTCGACAATCTTTGCGAAAGCTGAATTTTTCCGGACATGCTAGACCATTAAGTTCATAATAAATCATCTATATATCGGATCTTAGCGCTCTATGGTTCGTATCGAAGCCAACATATAAACGTACAGTACCGCATAGTTGAACCCAGAATTTTATTAAGTTATGACAATGAAAACTGAGACGATTTAGGGTTCTGGACTGCAGTCCAGAGCAAGGATCTTTACCTTTACCTATTTTAGAATGCACACTTCTCACTGTTTAAGTGCGCGAGTGTGCGGAACTATAAATGGAAAAGTATAGAACTGAATTAGGTTTCTAATGGTACTGGTCTCATTGCATTTATAACATCTTTTAAACCGTCGGTGTATACTACAGTTTTCTGCAGAGACAGAATGTATACCTTATCCTTAGACAGTGCATATTTCTCTGCATACAGCGGATAGTATTGATCCGTATGGTGCATTGGAAAGATAACCGATAGGTTTAAATATTATCTAACCATAGGGTCGCCTAATTATGCTTTCAATAGAGAGTAAAACGTGTTACGAAACGGACATCTAGTTCAGAAACTGGATTTTCAGCAGTGAACATTTAAAATGGAATGACCGTAACTTGCAATCCTAAAACCCGTTTGACTCGAAACAAATTTTGCTGTACAGATAATTAAATATACTGTTTACTCATTTTATATTGTTTTGCTAAATTATACACTTGTGATTTTATGTGATTTTTCCTAATCTAAATGACTCCGGCCGTTCATATATCATTAGTAGTGCATTTTACTGCATCTCTATTATGTTGCATGACTGTGATGCCCAAGTAATTAGCGATCATTTACATTGATACCCTAGTATCAGCTTTTAGATTGCCTAAATGTTAGTGATTATATTGTGGCAAGTACATTAGCATAAAAGCATGAACGAATAGTGATCATGACACGTACTAGTACACAATCAGCACGGCCATTTAATTATTGCATTGTCGACATCTATGGGACGTATATAGGTGTAATTATAACTAAAATGGGACGGTTATGGAAGCGTTTATATTAGTATCATAGATAATGTAACGCCCTAGCACTATTATACGATATTTTATTTGGGGTATTTCAAATCTTGCGACAGATTTCTGATTACTATTGCTTTTTGGGTGCGAATAGTGTATTTGGTAACCGTGGTTAGTATCCGACCCGACCCTTACCCGAACAAGAAGCAACATGGAAAGCGCCAACGTCGGTCGCAGGACAGTGAGAGAGCCCAAATTGGCTGGAAGAGGATAAGTAGTCTCTGCCGTTGCAGGTCCTTCTCCTTCCACTGAGACGGCCCCCGCATGTTTGAAACCCATCATGATTCAAGATTACACCAATATTTGCTAATACAGAGGATCCATGCACATCTAGATTCTATACACATATATAGTATATTCTGTATCCGCATATCTTTTAAATAATATAAATAAAAACCAAATAATATATTTTGATATCTAGTATGGCATGTTATCGTACCCCATATCATATGATTGCATTCATACATCATGTTCATGTTCTACTTGTTAAAATAGAATCGTTTGGATCGCTACGTGTATTTACGTAGATTCGTACTTGTGGGTATGCATTTTTATTGACCGGATATCGCATTATAGTTTTAACTTTTACGTATATTCTCCGTATTTAAAAACAAGATTTTTAAAAGAGACTCGGGTAATTTTCGAAGAATTTTGATATTAGTTGTATAATCCTATAATATATATTATAATATTCTTTTAAATTAACAGTATATACATACATATATAATATATTAATATATAACTAATTATTTTCTATTCTCTTTCTCTCCCCTCTCGCTCTCGGTCTCTCTCTATCCCCTCTGGCTCTCTCCTCTCCCCACTCTTTCTATCTCCCCCTATCCCCTCTGGCTCTTTCCCTCCCCCCCTCTCTCTCTATATATAAACCTAATATAATAACTTAACCCTCTCTCTTTTCCCTCTTTCGTCCCTTTCTTTCCCCACGAGAACCCAAACCCTAGCCCACGTCCTCGCCCTCGTCGTCGCCAAAACCTCGACGTCCAGCCTAGTCACCACGTCACGGCACTGCCCAGCCAGGTCCAGTCCTGCGCACACAAGTTTAGCATCGCAACGTTATTTCGACTTCAGACGTAGCATCCGTATCTCGACGTAAGGTCCGATCAGGTAAGTTTTAACTTGCAACATACTATGTTGTTATATCGATATATATATGAATAAGAATAGTACATGTATTCTATTATTCAGCAAATATTACCGATTTACAGTTTTACGGTATCCGTACTGATAATTGTTTATCTAGTTGCATGCTAGAACATCATGATATCATTATACTACTACATCAGTACAATATGTTATCTAGTTTGTATCATACATGGTAATTGATATATAATGGTTATTACAGATAGATATATATATGCATCCTGGCATCAGGTGTGTTTACCGTATTGATTACAGTTTCACATTGGGTATCTATTTGGTTAATATACATCACATGACATGTTCACGATACACTACCAGACCTGTTACTTGGATCTTATTGCTAATGCCAACAATCTTGACTTGTTGTCCTGACAGACGTGACTTGTTGTCTGTATAGACAAGAACTGTACCTACTTGATCTTGTGTTGGCATTATATTCATATCGTTAATACCTGATTTGAACACAAACCTGGGGGAAAATGGGAAATCAAGAATGCAACCGAAACATAACTCTAGAGGATATTATTATTGTCTGTCGTGATTCCGGGCGTTACGGAATAAATCATCATTGTTTGCCATTTTTCTGGGTGTTACGGAATAAATCATTATTTTCCATTTTTCCGGGCATTACGGAATAAATAATTATTTGCCGTTTTTCCGAGCGTTACAGAATAAATACTGTTACCGTGGTTCCGTGGGGAATGAACGGAATATAAAATGTTGGGTTACGATGAAGATTACATTAATTGATTTCAAAGACTTCTAGAATAGATAAGCTAGAAGCACAGATTTAGGATACACATCACACACCATACATACACATAACTCACTGTTTCATATCTGTGTTATTTATTTATATTCTTGTTTAATCATATTATTGTATCCTGGTCATTATTGTTATTTGATATTATGACGTACTGACGTCTGGGTTTTGCATGACCCGGTTCCTCTACCTTTATCGCAGGCAGATCAAGAGTATTTTAGCAACAAGACAAGCAGCGAGGAATTGAACGCGTATTTAGAGATATTTAGTTTGTTTATTTCCGTAGTTTTGTTTATTGTGTTGGATATATGTATGCCCTAAAGGCCATTATATGATAGTGTATGTACCGGTGTGTGTGTGTATTCAGAGGACAGTTTTGCTCGACATGATAGTATACTATCTGGTTACTCTTTATCTTGACATGTTCACTTGATCATGCTTTTACTCATTTGGTACATATTGATGAAGCCCTTAGGATATTTGCTTGACTACTGGGATTATGATGTGGATCATACTAGTGGGACATGTGTAGTTCATAAGCATATTCTTGAAATGTTCCTAGTCGTGGGTGTATCGAGATGGGGCATCGATATTCCAGAGTAGACTAGCGTATACCATTCTTGTCCCATATGATGGGCGATGGACGATCCCATATCCATCTGGTGTGGTGACACCAAAGATTGTATACGGGTGCTCAGTGGAGACTGGATACACTGAACGGACTCGTCGAGAACTCCTATGTGATATTATATCTATCGTCGGATGGTAGTTCTCAGGTGATACTGGTACAGATTAGTCTGTAGACCCGAGATCATCATAGAGTCTTGTGTGTCCTCCCATTATACTTTGATCTTTACCCTACCACGGCTCTACCGAGTCGTGCAAACAGGTGGATTTTGGATACAGTCCCGAGGCACATGGAGGCAATGAGCGATAGGAGAGGTTTCTTCTCTCTCGGTATTGGGAGTTGATGTTGCGCCATGCTTGATTGGCTATAACAGGAAGTCCCTGGCCAAGGCTGCTGAGATATACTGATAAGTGTTATCAGTAGTTTCTCGATCTGTTATGAGCCATATACTGACACGACTTATTGAGCTATTCGAGTCGACGATACCATCCCTAGACTCGATATGCAGCATATCTGACGAAGAGACCGGACTGTACGGTAAGTATTGCCAGTTGGCTTGACGGGAGTTTTGATAGGTTCGCTTGTTCTTCTTCTGATCGCTCAATACCCGGATGGCCGTTATGTTTAGCTGACCGCTTGCGGCTTATGGGTGTTTGATGTGATCATCACCTACTGTCGGCGTATTGACGAGTCTTAGAGTCTCACACAGGAGTTTCCTAGCTCAGGCGAAACGATGTGGTGTGCATATGAGATATGCGCGGGAGCTCGATTAAATGTGTATATATGATACCGTGTTTTAATCGGGCTTTTTCTATTGGTCGGGTCGTATGAGATGTGACCGGTCTATTAAATCAAGTGTTGATTTAATATTGACTTTTATCTCATTTATATAAACCTTTTCTTTCTGGATGTGTGCATGTATGCACATACACATGTTGATGTGAATGCATACATACATGCATACATGTGTGTCATGGTTGTTGATACACTAGAAGATGACAATGCAAGACTCACATGGTATATAAATATCTTTGTATATATATTTGATATTGAGAAAAAGAAAAATGATTAAATCATGGTTGACTATTCTTTACTTGACCTAAGTTGGACCATGGTTTGATTTCATTTGTTCTTTAACTCACATATGAAAATATCTAGATATTTATTAACCATGGTTTGTATATGAGCGTGACTCATATATATCTATTTTCATTTCTCATTTTATTATCATCATTATCCAAAAGAAAAGAGCTCATGCTAGCCATCTCCTTCTTATTCCTCCTTCATACTCTCTTGATTTTTCTTTAGCGTAAGGAACACAAAAAGAAAGGGTTTTTAAGTGAGAAAATAAACCACATCACCATTTTACTTTAGTCTATCCCACTAGTGTAGAGTGTTTGCTTCATTTTCATCCTTGATCCAGTGAAGCAAGGAGCTTTGAGCAAAGGGACTTCAGGTGGATCGTCGTGGACTTGGAAGGAGCTTAATCAAGCCGGTTCAAACTCTAGGAGATCCAAAGAGTCACAAGGGAGGTCTACAAAGGTTGTATTCTTCTCACTTAGTGTTAGACACTAGATAGTATGTGATACTTTATGTTGTTACTTTAACTTTCTAGTTCGATTCCTAGGTTAGTTTGTTTAGCACCTCCTAAATTTTTAATATGGCATGTGTGATGCTTGTAAAACCCTGGCAAGGTGCTAAGGAAACCCTACATATTGATGTGAGCCCATATTGGGACATGGTTCAAATATTGTTATTGGATCTTGATTCATTTCCGCTTTATGCATTTTCTTGATTTTATTTATTATGGCAAATGGACATTGTTTCTCCGATAAAAGAGAAAAGTTCTGTTCAAAATTTGAAAGGCAACGCCAAGAGTTAAAAACTCTGAGGCAGCGCCTCACGTGCCTTGCACGAGGGCACCAACGCTAAAAGTTAAAAACTCTGAGGCAGCGCCTCACGTGCCTCGCACAAGGATGCCAACGCCAAGAGTTAAAAACTCTGAGGCAGCGCCTCACGTGCCTCGCACGAGGGCACCAACGCCAAGAGTTAAAAACTCTGAGGCAGCGCCTCACGTGCCTCGCACGAGAGCGCCAGAACCAGATCGCTCTGTTAAACAGAGCCGTTGGATCAAAGATCCAACGGAGATGATAAATCATCAGAGTACATAATTAAATTCTGTTGAGAAAATATTCCTCAAATCTTTCTAAATAAGAAAGATTACTCTCTGTAAAACAGAGCACCGTTGGATTAAAAATCCAATGGTGATTAAAAAATCACCAAGCCACAGAATAAGCTCTGTATAGGAAAATATTTCCCCAATATTGTTAAAAACATGAAAAATATTTTCTGTAAAATAGAAGTCCTTGGATCAAAGATCCAACGGTGGATAAAATCCCTAAATCAATTAAAGATCTCTCAATGAGAGATTTCTTCAACTAAATCAACAGATTTGCCTCTACTATATAAAGGACCCAAGACTTCAAGTCTTGTAAAGAGAAACCCCCCTATAAGCTTTGAGAAAAAGAAAGAAGAAAGTTTTAAGAAGAAAAAAAAGAAGAACACTTTTCTTCAAGGTAAATAAAAAAATATATAGAGATCAGAGCATCTCATCTACCTATCCAAGAGTTTAACTCTGCTTAAAGAACATAGTTCTTTCTCTGGATCCGAAGTCCATGAGACAAGTCTCCCACAAATGAGAATTTAATTCTCATGGGGATGAACTTGTTCTTGGGGATCAAAAATCCAGAAAAGAATGAAGAATTGAACTCTTCAGAACAAAACACCCAAAGAAAAACCCAGCGCGCCTTACGTGTCCCTCATGTGGGCGTTGCTCAATAAGGGTGCTTAGCACCCAATGCTTGGTGCTCAGTGCCAAACGCCCCACGTGCTCCGCACGTGGGCGCCATAAAGAGTGTTTAATACTCCATAAAAAAATAAAGGAACAAAAAAGGAGGGGAAAGTAAAGCAAAGCATTATTTGCACAGAAAAAAGACTGAACCCAAGCAAGTGTTTAACACTTTATTCAAAGACTGAGTGGGTTGAGTCTAAGTTGACCAAATCCTCCAATTCAGATCAACTGAGCCCGTGTGCTCATCATTTTCAAAATTGGTCTTAGTTCCAAACACGACTACAGATCTCCCAATGGACATTGGTTCAAGGGTACATCTTCTCACACCTCTGATACATGTCGTTGTAATTCTTCAGCGTCTTCAGAGAGGTGGTGGGTCTCGATAACCAACAACTCTTCGGTGCACTCCCAAATTGACGGGCACATCCCACTGTGGACCAAAACGTTCTTAAACTAAAACGATAGAGCCTAAACGCTCTTTTGTTGGATCAAGATGATCCTAAACCCTTGTTAAGTAGATCTTAGTCTAAAATTGGGCTAACGTATCTTTAACAAACATTTAAGTTGATCTTAATCTCAAACAAGATTAACGATCCTTAAATCAACCCAAACCCAAATCTAAGAATATACGGATCCACGCCCTACGGGCGACAACATAAATTAGTCTCCGTATATAATCCACGGGCAACCAAAAATAAAACAAACACACACGACACGAAGTGACCTTCTGGAGCAGGAGAAAGTGGTTACCATGACGCGGTAACGTAATTAACTGCAGGGGCTTGCACCTGCAGGGAAGAGCGTCCCCATAATTAAAAACCCCTCGCAAACGAGGAGGAATCTGACGAAGTCTGCTACAACGGCCGCATCCGTCCAAACCTCCGATACACGGTGCCATAAGTCAACTTGGCATCTTCGGAGAGGTGGACAGATAAATCCAAATAGCATCTGCCCCCAAATTCAGGCAAGACGTTTGTTTTCCCGGCTTTCGGCAGTAAACAGATGTTCCCCTCCGAACGGCGGCCAAGACATGGGCGTCTCGCCTGAGGTTCGGGGCAGATGCTAATTGGTGCTATCCGTCCACCTCTCCGAAGATGCCAAGTTGATTTATGGCACCGTATATCGAAGGTTTAAACGGATGCGTCCGATGTAGCAGACTTCGTCAGATTCCCCCTCGCACGAGGGGTGTTTGATTGTGGGGACGCTCTTCCCTGCAGGCGCAAGCCCCTGCAGTTAATTACGCTACCGCTTCGCGGCAACAACTTTCTCCTTCTCCAGAATTTCACTTCGTGTCGTGGATGTTTGTTTTGTTTGTGATTGCCCGTGGATTGTATACGGAGACCAATTTATGTCGTCGCCCGTAGGACGTGGATTAGTCCAAATCCGTGTTTTCTTAGATTTGGGTTTGGGGTTTTGGTTTGAGGATACGTTAGCCATATTTGAGGCTAAGATCAACTCAAACGTTTGTTAAGGATACGTTAGTCCAGTTTGAGACTAAGATCAACTTAACGGGATCGTTTAGATCCGACAAAAGAGCATTTGGGCTCTAATGTTCCAGTTTAGGGACATAGTGGTCCATTAAATGTATGGCCGTCGGGACCCATCACCTCTCTGACGACGTTGAAGGATTACAACGACAGATGTCAGAGGAGTTCAGAGATGTACCCTTGAGCCAGAGTTGATTAGGGGGTTTATAGTCCGATTTGGGACTAGAGTCTGTTTGAAGGTTTAAGGATACGTTAGCCATATTTGAGGCTAAGATCAACTTAAACGGGATCGTTTAGATCCGACAAAAGAGCGTTTGGGCTCTATTGTTCCAGTTTAAGGACATAGTGGTCCATTGCTAGTTTAAGGACATTGCGGTCCGCCTCCAGTTTAGGGACATGGTGGTCCATTGGTAGTTTAAGGACGCATAAGTCCATGGGTTTAAGGACCCCACAGTCCATATGGGTGTGTTTAAGGACGCATTAGTCCGTTAGTTTAAGGACGCATAAGTCCGTGGGTTTGAGGACCGCACAGTCCGTATTGTTGTGTGGTTGTCGGGACCCGTCACCTCTCTGACGACGTTGAAGGATTACAATGACAAATGTCAGAGGAGTTCAGAGATGTACCCTCGAACCAATGAGTTGGTTGAAAGAGCAGATGTGCTCAGTTCAAGATGATTTGAGGATTTATGGCCAGTTTGGGCTAAGTCCAATTATGTTTGAAACATTGGCCCTCTGTTGGTCCATTAAAGGAGAGGCTTTGCCTCTAGAAACTTAGTCAATTGGGCTAAAACTAGTGTTAAACACTAAAGACCAACAGTGTTGAACATTGGGAATAAGATTATCAAGTTAGTGTTAAACATTAAAAGATAATCAGTGTTAAACACTGGGAACGGAGTTTTCAAATTAGTGTTAAACACTAAGCAAATCAGTGTTAAACACTGCCAATAGAGTTTTCCAAATTAGTGTTAAACACTAAGAAAATCAGTGTTAAACACTGAGGACAAAGTCTTCAGATTAGTGTTAAACACTAAGGAGAGAGGGGTCACGTGTGGACACGTGAGAGCGCCCTGATTCCCTTTATTTTATTCTGCAGATCAGTGTTTAACTCTTTTACTTCTGGCGGCCATCATGTGTGAGCACGCAATGAAGGCCCCCGCTCTGGTCTGTTAGAATGCTCATTAGGGGTCACGTGGTGACACGTGAGGGCGCCCTAAATGTGGAGCCAGATCTCCTTTTGGTTTATCCTCAAATCTGCGAACAAGTGTTAAACACTTTTATTTTTATTCTAGAGCATCACGTGTTGGCACGTGATGGGGATCTGTGCGCCAATTGTTAAAGCATTTGCTGAGGGGTCACGTGATAACACGTGAGAGCGCCCAAAGCTTTCATTTCCTTTGCTTTTTCTTTCTGCGTTTTGGGAGTCACGTGGGAGCACGTGATGGCATCAAAAAGTGGGGCCAGATCCATTTTATTTTGTTCTGCAAACAAGTGTTAAACACTTTTAATTTTCATAGCCATCACGTGTGGGCACGTGATGTATAATCATGCCCTGATTTATTAGAACATTTATTAGGGGTCACGTGGTAACACGTGAGAGCGCCCAGAATTGTTTCTGCCTTTGCTTTTGTTCCATATATAATGAGGGTCACGTGGGAACACGTGAGGCATTGCCTCAAAACTTTCCTCTTCTCATTTTTGGGGGATCTGTTCAGGGGTCACGTAGGGCACGTGACCTTAGTCTTTTCATGCACAGAGATCTTTTAAGTCTCCTTATCTTTAAGAATTAAATTCTTATTTAGGGTAAAACCTTAATTTTTGTTTTGAAGGAATTAAATTCCTATTGTGAAAGAATTAAATTCTTATTTAGGATAAAACCCTGATTTCTTTTCAAAGAAATTAAATTCCCAGATATGTAAAAGAATTAAATTCTTGATTAGGGTTAAACCCTAGTTTCTTTTTAGGAGGAATTAAATTCCTATGAGTTTGGGAGAATTAAATTCTCAAAACTCAATTCCTCCTCTATGTTTTAGATCTGCATGGCAGGATCTCAACCCAATGAGAATTAAATTCTCAATTCGTGGGGAGATGTGCACTCTGCAGATCCTCAACCAGAGAAAAAACTAAGTTCTTTTCTTTATGTAAGAGTTAAACTCTTTTGAGAATTAAATTCTCTTTTTAAGCCTCTCTTTTCTTACCTAGGGTTTTTCTTTTGCAGAGAATTAAATTCTCCTCCCTCTGTTTCTTCTCTCCCTCAAAAAGTAGATCCCTTCTCTTCTCTTCTTGGCTCCTATTTATAGGAGATGGAAGAGAATCAATTTGTTTAGCAAATCTCTCATTAAGAGATTTGATTTGTATGTTGAGAGATTTGATTTGCATCCATCATTAATCTGGGCCTTTAGATTGTTAAGTGAATTTTATTCACCATTGGATTTTAAATCCAAAGATATCCATTTGTTATCTCGGTTAGATTTAGGGGGGAAATCTTTCCAAGTCCAAGATTATTCCATAAATTGGTGATTTTTAATCACCCTTAGATTTTTAATCCAACGGTCCCCATAGACCTTTTGTGTTTGGAAAGATTTAGAAAATTTCAGAATTTTAATTCTATTAACTGCAAGGCTTTCGAAACCAGTCACGTGCTGACACGTGACCCTTGGTCACGTGTGAGCACGTGACCCCCAAATTGGTTCCTTTAACAGCCGCTTGTTTATGTTGCTGTTTTAACCATCACGTGTCAACACGTGACCATTGGTCACGTGTAAGCACGTGATACCTCGTTGAGGTAATTTCTGACTTTTAGAATTAAATTCTATTCATTATTTTAGAGGCTTTAAGAGCCCATCACGTGTCTGCACGTGACCCATGGTCACGTGTGAGCACGTGATGCCCCATTGGGGTCTTTTCTGAGTTTTTATTATATTTTTTAACTCCTCCAGCGGGTTCTTAAAAGTCCATCACGTGTGGACACGTAATTCCTCATAACTTTTGATCCCGGATGAATTACGAGGCCCATAATATATCAAATCGAAGGGTTTTTCAAGCCGATTTCGATACCATCAGAATTTATCTGTTTCTCATTCGGGAGTTTGTCAAAAAACAGCCCGGAAGATACTGGTTCGCATTTCCTTAACCATATCGCTGCCATTTGATACCTTGGACTCTTTTGCGCAGAAATTTTTTTGGCGGGAACAACAGATTCTGGCACGCCCGGTGGGACCTTTTCCTCTTTCTACTCCACACTTCGTGTGTCGTGTTTGCGAACAAATCGCGGTTTAATATGGTAGCCCCTGGATTCAAGGTACTAAGATTTGGCGTCTTGCTCCTGTGCAGAAGGTATATCGATGGTTTCCAACTACACCAACTGCAACGACAACTCCCACTCTGTCCCCGCTGGAGGAGTGACTTACGGGCCCTAAGCGGCCTCCATCTTTGCAATGCCAGTAGAGCAGGTGACTCAGGCCACCACTGGATTGTTCTTCGGGACCATGCTCCCGCCAATGAGCTTCAATGCTTCAATACCATCACAAGAGGCTCCAAAGAAGCCGGTCTTCGATCGGCTTGCAACTACCACAACCCTCTCAACGGGTCGTCCAATTTCAACACCTCAGTCTTTAACAGGCTGAGCCACAGCTTCAGTGGGCCCGCAAAGAGGCTCGCAATACCTGAAGGGGTTATCCCGAAGCGGATAGCCATTCCTGTTCTGACAGACGAAGTCTTCAAAGGGGCTTCTCCTGCTAGAGGATCGGTTTTCGCAAGACTGGCCATTCCAACTCCTGCTGCAGACGAGGTCGTTAAAAATGTTTCCCCTGCCAGAAAGTCTACCTTAGAAAGATTGACCGTTCCCTCTCAGCGGACGTCAGTCTTCGACAGGATGATACCGACATTAGCCTCTCATCAAAGCAAGGGGCATGACGAGGTCGCTTTCACAAAAGAGGTAGTCCCGTCCGCACAATCGCTTCAACCTGGACGCACAATCGGACAGATTCACTCAAAGCCACCTCATGTTCCTTTCGTCTCAAGGTCGCCTCTTGTTCAAAATGGCGAATGAACGGAACGCTATGCTCGACCCATGCAGCCCTTTGGGAGTTCGAAGCCAACACCTCAGGAGCAAGACGCTTGAGCTCAATCTCGCGCAGGCAAGCCTCGATCTTTTTGCAGTAATCAACCCAAGAGCCGACGAGATCTTCATCATGGAAGTTCACGAGTGTCTCCAGCATCGGATTGACTTCAAAGGCAAAATCCGTAGCAGAATTGAGGGCATCGGCATTGAGATCTTCGATAAATTCGCTCAACATTCGCCGGCTATTTGCAGCTCCCCTAGAAGATATGCGTTTAGCGAAGGGCCCTGCGGGCATTAGAATGCAAGACTAGAAAGGAGCTGGAGCCGGTGCAATTGCTGGAAAATGAATTACGATCAAATATCGACTCAGGAGATAAAGAAAATACACGAGGGATGGAGTCTATTATACCAGATGCGACAGGCGGCAGGATGGGGAGTACCGGAGGCACGGCTATTCTCTCGTCTCCTCCTCCAACCCATGACGCAGTGATCAATATGAAGAAGACTTAGCAACAATATGTCTATCCATAAAAGAAAGGGGCAGACATTAGCTGAAGAATATACTAACTGATACCAGAAGGTGGAATGACTTCCGACTGAAAAGAGAAATACGGGTTCAACACCTAATATAGATGGTCGAAAAGGATTCCTGCAGAGTTGCGACAATATACTGTCAATACAAGGATGATAGTACCCAAAGTGAAACAAATAAGTCAAAAAACTACACCTTCTAATATTTGAGGGGGCACAAAAGAAGGCGAGGGGACAACGACCGTCAGAGCAGCGACCGGTGACACTTCTTCAGACGGCACAACCTCAGGGTTCACCGTGCCTATACTCAAGACAAACAAAATATCATTAGAAGGGCTGAACATGATTGAAAAACTCAAAAACAGTGACCCAGCAACTACCTGATAGATCATGAACCAAAACCATGACGGAGGCGTCACCAGGTGTAACGGCTTCTTCACTCTCTCTCGGAGGAATAGATTCCGTGCCCATAGCTTCATCCCCTGACTCGACGAGGGCCGTCGTAACGCTTGCAACGCCCGCCGATACCAAGGAGCCACAGGGAGAAAGAGCAGCAGTCTGGACAGTCCAAGATTCCCGAGAACGAGTAGCCATTTCGGGCTCTGTAATCGCCAGCGTTTCGTCTGCCATCCCATTGCCAAGGCTTAGCCCTGCAGAAAATGCGTATGTCAGAATTCGAGGACCAAGTTCTAATAAAAGACTGGACGTTACGTTACCTTGAAGCAGCTTTTCAGTTCCTTCCCGAACTGTGCGTGCAACCTGTCTATGGGCAGTAGACAGGGAAGAGGGAACATCCGCCGAAGGAATATCAACAGGCGGAATATTGCTCGAGCCTGCACCTATGGCCAAAGCGGCATCGCGCTCCTTCGCCGTGTGCTTCCTGCGCTTCCTTTCAGTCTGAGCCATGAGAAATGATCTTTTCAAAACTTCCGACAAGGGGATGTCGTCATCCGAACCAAGCTCTGCCTCCGGAGCCGCTACAACATCCATCATCGGCTGCTTTAGCAAAGCCTCCGGTGGTGACTTTGGGAGGGCCATGGCCACGGCGGCTGGCTCTAAAAGTTTTGCTGCATCGCCACTCGGGATTGACACTGCACTTGGAATAGCCTGAGTTGAGGTAGTCCCTACAATAAGGTGAAAGAGAGGGTCAAAGCACGAATAAAAAGAATAAAAGTGTAATGAAGCAACTTATACCAAGGCCCAAAGAAGCGCGGAGCCTCTCTTCCTCCTCGAACGTCTTGATGGAAGCCGCGAGAGCCTCTTTTGCAGAAATACCTGTTGAAGAAGAGCGCTAGTGAAAGCATAATAATAAGAAAGGGATAGATGCAGAAGAATACAACTGAAGTATACCTGATTTTGCGATGGTGATCAACGCCGCTTCCTCGTGAACCAGTCGCTCGGAAGCTGTGAGGGCAGCCTGAAGATCAGTGTCGGTCACAGGCGTGCCAAACAAACCCTCGTTGGTACCATATTCGCACAAGCCCTCACTGTAGGGAGCATATGGCTCCTGGCCAAATATAACGTCGGCATAAAATAGCGACTTCTTCCCTTTCTGTGAGCAGACACCGGCCGCCGACGACAAGATTTTACGCTTGACAGGCATTTTCGGACGGCAGGTTCCGATTTTAGTACCAACACCCGGTTCCGGAGATGCCACGGCTACTACAGTTACGGGAACAGTGGGCTGAGACTTCTTAGGGAAGGCGCATGGGACCACAACCGTAGTGACTTCCCTTAAGGAGGGACGAACGGCGGTTCGTCGCTTCAAAAGAACTGCTGGATTACCAGCTGGGACAGCATCCTTATCATCAAGTAATAGCCGCCTCTCTTCCCGGATAACAGCACCCGTAGCATGCTAATACTACGCCACGTAAGCATTCGAAGCTTTTGGCACGTAGCTCGGTTCGCTGATGAGAAAGTTGGACCCCGTGTTTAGCCGCATAAAGCGGTGCAGCGCACTGCGAATACTCTCTTCAGTAGCGGCTGGTTCGGCTAAGAATGTCTCAAGGGGAACACTCTGATTGTAACCCGACAGTTGAGCGAAACGATGCGGGTTATACCTCATGAACAATGCTGATGAGTTTTGCCTGAACACTAAAAAGCCTGGCCTAATTGAATACAGGTGCAGGATCTCCCGAGCCTTCAATGTAGGAGCCTCGTCCTTGAAAGTATCACGTAGCGGTTGCACTGCCTTGGTAGATTCCTTGCCGATAGTTAAGACTCTATCGACAAAAGTCATACTATCCCCGACTATACGCGGGCGAAGGACTAAACGTCGAGCCTCTCACTGCGATGGATCTAATGCAGAAGCGTCAACTAGGAACATGACCCGGGGAATATTGTAGCTGTCGTAGAAGCGGGGTCGTTTGTGGACTCCGAAAGCACCCAGCACGTGCATCTCGACCTAGGACATGAAGTAGTGCAGCGGAAGATGTACAAGTTTTACCTCTGGCTGAGTAGTATCCACCGCTAAGCTCAGGCCGTGATATAGATGAGCCATCCCTGCTATCCCAACGGCCACACGCGTCCCTGCAACTATGCGGTGGGTTGGATAAAAAACAGACGGCCTCATGTAGTGAGGGTGCATCGGAAGCACTAACTAGCTCAACCATAGGACAATGAACCCCAGAAAGAACGTCTCTTCATCGACGTCTGAAGCAGCAAGTTCTGCAAAAGGGACAACTGGAGGGTCTGGAATAAAGACATTTTTTTGATCCGCTTCCGCTATTGGCTAGTTTTCCAAACCGAAACCAAATGGGTCGTTAAGCTTGGCAAATTTTACGGCTTGTTTTGACAGGACTTCTGAGCAAAGGAAGCGAGTGATGAAATCTGTGAAGCTGACTCCGTGCCCTCCAGACGCCAGAAATAGACTCTCTTAAATGTTCAACACCTTGATTAAGCTCGGGAACCGATGTTGAACGACGTTCTCTGGGGTGAGACCCATTACCACTGATTTGGTGGCAAAGATGTACTCATCAGGGGGAAGTATCTCCTTGTAATGTTCCCCTCTGATGGGTAGGCCTGAAATTTCCGCGAACACCTCCAAGGAAATTGAAACTTTCCGATCCGATAGAAGAAAAGTGTGAGTCGGGATGCTCCATTGCTCCAGAAAATCCTTGACCCACCATACATGCGGCGTGGGATATTGAAAAAGTGACGCATAAATTGCAGGATATAACCCGAGTTTCAGCAGCAGCGACTTCTTGGCCGACAGGATGTATCGAGCCCACTGCAGGTATCCGGCTGAATGGCGAGGAGTCAACCCTATCATGTAGACTTGTCCCTAAGGGCGTGACTCGCCTTGACATATGCGTCGACCCAAAATATCCAAGGCCATCGGCGTTTGTACGGGTATCGATGCCATAGAAGGCTGAAGGCGACCCTCGGATGTCTAGTTGACCTCCTCTACAGTGTAATTCACTTGAGGCGAGTTGGCATAGTGAATTGCTGAAATGGGCTCTGAAGGCATTGCATAAGAAAAACTGCGCCGACCCTGGATAATCTGATTGTACCACGATCCCCATAGGTGGAGAGATTTCTGCTCCGGGTCATGATCTTTAATAAGTGCGAAAACTTCTCGATCCACAAGCGCGTTAGCAAAGACGCTCTCTGAGCGTACGAAAGGGAAGGAAGAGTCGAAGGCCATTGCACCTGCACAAAAGGAGGAGGGTCAGCTATCAGTGTTATGATTCAGAAATCAGAACTTTAATGTTCTTTGACACTCAAAATCAGAACTGCGGCAAGGAGGGCCCCACAAAATCAAGATGATGTCCCATCATTGATGGGGTAGTCACTCATTAAGAATGAAATCCTAAGAGGATTTTCATTTAATGAGAAATCTCATTGGGCTAAGGAGTTAAACTCCCTCGAGAGGTGTGCTCTGCAAACAGATTCCACATCTGTCAACTCTAATTAAGAGGGAATAAAATTCCCCCAAAAAATTTCTAAAGAGCTATGCTCTGTAAAAACATTGGTATAATCTACCTAAACCCTCAAAAGCAAAGCTTTTTAACAGGGTAAAACCCCAAGATCATTAAGATCTGCAAAACAAATTCTAAGAGTTCTTCATGGAAGCAAAGCTCTGATTAATGGGTTAAGAAACCCTAAAATACATCTTAAGATCTACGATCTGAGATGAGAAAAGCTCTGTTAAGGGGTTCGATTATGATCCTTACCAAATTTTTGGGCAGAGTTCTAACTCTAGAAGGCATTTCTTTGGGTAGAGATCTAAGCTCTGAAAGGAGAATTAAATTCTCAGAAAAGAAAGAAGAACAAGAGAAGATGAACAGCAGTCATCTCAAGTGCCAAAGGCCTTACTTATAGGCAGAGGAAGTCGATTCAACTTCCAAGAAAATCCATCGGTGGAAAAGCTGCCACCGCTGCACTCACAAGCCACGTGAGCGCAACAGTGGGGGGGGCATTTGTTTCCTCGATAAAAGAGCAAAGCTCTATTCAAAATTTGAAAGGCAGTGCCAAGAGTTAAAAACTCTGAGGCAGTGCCTCATATGTGTTGTACGAGAGCGCCAGCGCCAAGAGTTAAAAACTCTAAGGCAGCGCCTCACGTGCCTTGCGCGAGGACGCTAGCGCCAAGACTTAAAAACTCTGAGGCAGCGCCTCACGTACCTCGCACGAGGGCGCCAGCGCCAAGAGTTAAAAACTCTGAGGCAGCGCCTCACGTGCCTTCTACGAGGGCGCCAGCGCTAAGAGTTAAAAACTCTGAGGCAGCACCTCACATGCGTCGCACGAGAGCGCCGGCGCTAGAACAAGATCTCTCTGTTAAACAGAGCCGTTGGATCAAAGATCCAACGGAGATGATAAATCATCAGAGTATAGAATTAAATTTTGTTGAGGAAATATTCCTCAAATCTTTCTAAATAAGAAAGATTACTCTCTGTAAAACAGAGCACCATTGGATTAAAAATCCAATGGTGAATAAAAAATTACTAAGCCACAGAATAAGCTCTGCATGGGTAAATATTTCCCCAATCTTGTTAAAAACAAGAAAAACATTTTCTGTAAAACAGAAGTCCTTAGATCAAAGACCCAACGGTGGATAAAATCCCCAAATTAATTAAGGATCTCTCAATGAGAGATTTCTTCAACTAAATCAACAGACTTGCCTCTACTATATAAATGACCCAAGATTTCAAGTCTTGTAGAGAGAAACCCCCCATAAGCTTTGAGAAAAAGAAATAAGAAAGCTTTAAGAAGAAAAAAAAGAAGAACACCTTTCTTCGAGATAAATAAAAAAATATATAGAGATCAGAGCATCTCATCTGCATATCCAAGAGTTTAACTCTTCTTAAAGAACATAGTTCTTTCTATGGATCCGAGGCCCATGAGACAAGTCTCCCATAAATGAGAATTTAATTCTCATGGGGATGAACTTGTTCTTGGGGATCAAAGATCCACATAAGAATGAAGAATTGAACTCTTCAAAACAAAACACCCAAAGAAAAACCCAGCACCAAGCGCCTCACGTGTCCCTCACTTAGACACTGCTCAATAAAGAGTGCTTAGCACTCAATGCTTGGCGCTCAGCGCCAAGCGCCTAACGTGTCCCTCATGTGGGTGCAACTCAATAAAGAGTGCTTAGCACTCGATACTTGGCGCTCGGCGCCAAGCGCCTCACATGGGCGCTGCTCAATAAGGGTGCTTAGCACCCAATGCTTGGCGCTCAGCGCCACGCGCCTAGCACTCAGTGGTTGGCGCTCAGCGCCAAGCGCCCTACGTGCGCTGCACGTGGGAGCCATAAAGAGTGTTTAACACTCCATAAAAAAATAAAGGAACAAAAAAGGAGGGGAAAGTAAAGCAAAGCATTACACAAAAAAGGGACTGAACCCAAGCAAGTGTTTAACACTTTATTCAAAGACTGAGTGGGTTGAGTCTAAGTTGACCAAATCCTCCAATTCAGATCAACCGAGCCCTTATGCTCATCATTTTCCAAATTGGTCTTAGTCCCAAACACGACTACAGATCTCCCAACAGACATTGGTTCAAGGGTACATCTTCTCACACCTCTGATATATGTCGTTGTAATTCTTCAGCGTCTTCAGAGAGGTGGTGGGTCCCGATAACCAACAACTCTTCGGTGCACTCCCAAATTGACGGGCATATCCCACTGTAGACCAAAACGTCCTTAAACTAAAACGATAGAGCCCAAACGCTCTTTTGTTGGATCAAGATGATCCTAAACCCTTGTTAAGTAGATCTTAGTCTAAAATTGGGTTAACGTATCCTTAACAAACATTTAAGTTGATATTAATCTCAAATAAGATTAACGATCCTTAAATCAACCCAAACCCATATCTAAGAATATACGGATCTACGCCCTACGGGCGACAACATAAATTAGTCTCCGTATATAATCCACGGGCAACCAAAAATAAAAAAAAATACACACGACACAAAGTGGCCATCTAGAGCAGGAGAAAGTGGTTACTGCGACGTAATTAACTGCAGGGGCTTGCGTCTGCAGGGAAGAGCGTCCCCACAATCAAAAACCCCTCGCAAACGAGGGGGAATCTGACGAAGTTTGCTATAACTGCCGCATCCGTCCAAACCTCCAATACACGGTGCCATAAGTCAACTTGGCATCTTTGGAGAGGCGGACGGATAAATCCAAATAGCATCTGCCCCCAAATTCAGGAAAGACGTTTGTGTTCCCGGCTTTCAGCTGTAAACAGACATGTACTAAATAGATTATATATTTTACTGTTCTTGATATCCGATAGACAACCGAAATGTGACTGTGGAGGGATGATTCCTAGCCAAAGGTAGCATGGTTGGCTCTGTCATGTACCATAGTTTATGTATCTTGGGAGCGGGGCATGACATGATTTGTTTGGTATCAGAGCCGTAGGATTTAGGTGCCACGCCCCGCTTCCTAGAGTACGGTAAGGAGACGTGACGGATCATGCGACGTATTTACTCGGAAGTAAACACGCTAAGCGTATATAAGCAATATAATGTAATTGTACACAAGAAAGACATAAGATGTAAATGAAGAACAACTTTTTATTTATTAAATATTCTTTACAATACAATACTGGAAAGTAAATACAAGACAGGAAAGCAATTCCTAAACAATGACATGAAACTGAAAATAAAGTATATACAAGTGTTTAGAGGCGATTAGCACGCCTACAATCCTTCGCCAGGTGTCCATTCCTTTTGCAATAAAAGCAGAAATCTGGACGGGGCCGGTTATTTGGTACCCCCGGTCTTCTGGGCACAAAAGGTGGCCTTGAAGAGGCTCCTCCTACCATCTGAATGGAAGAGCGCTTCACACCGGCAGAGTGAGGTCTGCCCTTCTTCTTCACTGCCGCCTCGTATTGACGAGCAGCTTTCAAAACTAGGTCATGGGTTGGGAAATCCCCTGTAGCTAGAGCAGCATGGATCTCCTGGTCCAACCCTTGCTGAAATCGTCTGACCCTGATCTCCGCAGTCGGTATTAGGTATGCCGCGAACCTGTTACGGTCTTGTGTTAGCTGTGCAGTATGTGATAGAAATCGAATATTAAGACATATCTTACCTGCTCAACATGGTGAACTCGGCATCATACTCATCCACTTATTTTCTCCACATAGAGCTTTGTTGTAAATGGATGAATTGATACTCTATATCGAATCGGCCATTCTCTGGAAAATACTTTGCGTCGAATATGTCGCGAAAGGTCTTCCATTCGATCGGCTGGGCAAGACGACTTTCTTCCGCCTTCCACCATACTCGGGCGTTATCTGTAAGTTGCAACTTCGCAACCCTAACCCAAACAATGTCTGGCACTTGTGCTGCTGTCAGATCGTCCTCAATTGATTGAGCCCATTCTTCAGCTTCCAAAGGGCTCTCTTTTCTAGAAAATTGCTTCGGATGCAGTGCTCGGAATTGCATCACTCCAGGTGCTTCCGCTTCTGGGCGGTTCATTAGTATGGCAATCTGTTGCTGCTGTCCTTTTAAGAGGCTCTTAATTGCCTCGAGCAGTACCGTCTGCTCGTTGATCGGAGATACAATGGTAGGTGTGAGTGGAAGAGGTGGTGGAGTGGTGTTGCCGATCACGTTAGTGCTAGTATTGTTCGGGGAATTTATAACCTTAAAAGAAAAATATGGTTAAGATAGATATAAGGAATATGAAATATAAAGAATGTTTAGTTGCCAAGTCTTATAATTCTTGTGTTATATTGCTTAGGTTTCCATACAGAACTGACACTTCAGTAGGGTTCTATGTAGAACTGACCTGTATGGGCCACCCGCTCGTCAGTTCCTTTCTTCGCTACACTTGACTTGGTCTATCACGCTCCGCTTCCCAGAGTACGGTAAGGAGACGTGACGGGTCACGCGGCGTATTTACTCAGAAGTAAACACGTTAAGCGTATATAAGCAATATAATGTAAATATACACAAGAAAGAGATGAGATGTAAATGAACATCAACTTTTTATTTATTAAATAATCTTTACAATACAACTGGAAAGTAAATACAAGACTGGAAAGCAATGCCTAAATAATGGCATGAAACTGAAAATAAATTATATACAAGTGTCTAGAGCTCTAGGTCGTCGACGAACTGCTCCAAGTCTTCTGAGCTGGGCTCGATCTCCAGTGAGTCGGGTCCGCCTGACAATATTCCAAAGAAAGAATAGAAAAGAAATGTCGTCAGCGAACAATCGCTCGGTAAGTCTCAAAGAGAGATGGAAATAGACTAAACAGGTAATGAGAATATAGGGTAGTATTTATAGGATAGAATTAGGGTTTAGAGTGTTAAAATGAGAATTAAAAATGCATTAAAATTTAGTTTTAAAGCTCATTTTAATTCTCTGTTAATGTGTAGGAAAATCAAACAGAATAGGAGTAGTGGGGGGAGGCCAACGGGTGTTAGGGCAAAATTTGAGAGCATTACAGACCGGGGGGGGGGGGGGACGACGGCGGCGCCGGCCCAAAGGGCATTCTCGCCGGCCGATCAAAGGTGGTGGGGTGTGGGATTGGTACCATGTGTCAAGGTCGTTTCATATATCTCAGTGCACATGTTTATTTAATCTGACTTTTCATTTTTACTTGTATTGCACGTGTAAACTTTTGGGCTTCCAAAAAGTTTAAAAGAAAAATCAGAAATAATAATATGTGGTTGGGGGGATTCGAACACAGGGGCTATGTCACAGCAGAACAAGGCTTTACCAATGAGCTACAAGTGCTTTCTTGCTGTTTAAAAACAAATCAAATTTATAACTTGTGCTCAGGATTTACAAATACTCTATTTGTACATTAACTTTAAAAAAATTTCTTTACATTAAAACAGAGTCGTTATATTCTACCCTCTTTACAAAAATTTCATCCTCGAAATTTACAATGTATTTAAGGACTAATTTACAAATAAGAAAGGATATCTTGCACGCATGTCGTCTTCTCTTTCCCATGTTGATTCTCCTGGTGAGTCTTTCCTCCACATCACTCGAACCAAGTTTACTTTCTTTGTTCCGAAGTGACTTTACCTTTCTGTCCAGGATTTCAACGGGTTGTTGCTCACAAGATAGATCTGTCTGTACCTTGAGCTCGGAGTGATCAAGAATGTGACTGGGGTCACTCACATACCTTCTGAGTTGGGATATGTGCAACACATTGTGCACTTCTTCCAATGAGGGTGGAAGTGCCAAGCGGTATGCCATTTCTCCGACTCGTTCGAGTATGTCGAACGGTCCAATGTATCTCGGATTTAACTTACCCCATTTTCCAAAGAGAATCACTCCAAGGTTTGGAGAAATCTTCAAAAAGACATGATCTCCCGGTTGGAACTCCAAGTGTCGGCACTTTGCATCAGCCCAGTGCTTCTGTCGATCTTGGGCTATGCGCATTCGTTCCCTGATAGTACGAACTACATCTACAGTCGCCACTATCATCTCAGGTCCAAGGAGTTCTCTATCTCCGATGTCGTCCCAACTTAATGGTGAACAACACTTCCTTTCATATAGAGCTGCAAAAGGTGCCATTCCAATACTTACTTGGTAGCTGTTATTGTATGAAAACTCCACAAAATGTAGGTGGTCTTCCCACGATCCTCCAAAATCTAGCATACAAGATCTTGGAATATCTTCAAGTATTTGAATTGTTGCTCAAACTGACTATCTGTTTGTAGATGATAAGCTGTGCTAAAATTCAGACTCGTTCCCAAGCTAGCTTGCAGACTCTGCCAAAATTGCGATCGGAATCTGGTGTCACGATCGGAGGCAATGCAAACTGATACTCTATGTAATCTCATGATCTCCTGCATAAGTTTATGGGTATCAAAGATAGTACACGATGAAGAGTTTAAATCTTACTTAGATTCATACCTCCATATATTTCTTTGCTAGTGTCTCGGTAGATTGGCCAACTCGAAAGGGAATAAAATGAGTCGACTTTGTGAGTCGATCCATAATAACCCATATAACATTGTTACCTTTCGTGCTGCAAGGAAGTGCAGTCATGGAGTCCATGGTAATGTGTTGCCACTTCCATCTGGAATAGGCAATAGTTGAAGTAAACCAGCAGTCCTGTGATGTTCACCTTTAACTTGCTGACACACAAAACATTTAGCGATACTTCTGGCAACTTCACGCTTCATTCTATACCACCAGTAATGTTGACGTAGATCTTGTAAGTCCACGTTGCGACCCCCAGTTCTTACGGGAAGGCGGAAACGGTATAAAATCAAAATTTAACGCAAGAGGCAACATGGACTAAGCTAGGTCGGGATCTTTACCTAAACTAAAACTAGCATACTAAGCTAAAGATATTTAGCTACTCGGATGAAGATGGTTATACCTAAACTTGAACTCCTTCTCTTCAAGCTCCGATGGTGGTTCGATGGCTCCTTCTCGTTGTCTCCGTACGCCGAAGATAGATCCACTTGAAAGCTCCAACCTTTAGCTCCTTCTTCGTTCTTTGAAGAAACTAGTTCACTTGGTTTGCTAAACCTAGTGAACTAGAATGAGTAGAGAGGAAATAGAATGGGATTTTATCTATGGTTCTTGATTCTCAACTCATGAGACAAGAGAACCATAGATCAAGAGAGGGAGCAAGAGGTTGAGGGTGAGAGCAAGAAGAGAGCTCAAGAACAAGAGAGAGAATGAGCAAGAAAGAAATGAGCAACTCTTTTGTCTTTCACCCTCTCATATTCCAAAGTGATCATAACTCATCATATCAAAAAAGTCTTATGTGATGGTTAGAAGCAACCATAACCTTATCATGTCATGCACTCATTTTACTCAAATGAGCAAGCAAGTAAAAGTCTTTGGCATGAAATGATAACCATGGTTATCATGATGGTCAACTAGTCAAGCCTAGTCAACCGGTCAACAAGTCAACAAAAGTCAACAAGTCAACAAAGTCAACAAGTCAACAAAAATCAACAAGTCAACAACCATATCACCATAATACTTAATTAATATAATAGTTAATCACATATCATATTCTCATTAGGGTTGAGCATAAAGTCAAATAGTCAACGGTCAACTGTCAACAACCCTAATGAGAATCCGCAGCCTCTGCCTTCCTGTCAACTGTGCATACACACCCGCATCCGCGTTCCGAGGAACACGAATGCAAACTGGATAAATCCAATCCCATAAGGTACACTAGGATCTGGCTTAAACCAAAGCCCGCTAGTGTAAACTGTCCGGACACTGTACGTGCACAAGTGCACGGATGTGACCGAACCCTGTCGCAAAACCATGCGACCTGTCGCAATACCATGCGACCTCTACTCTTTTGCCTAAAGGCGAAAAGCTTTCTGTGTGGGACTCTAAAGACTCGACACTACGCTGGCAGTGGGTTTAACCACAGACCGCAAGCGGCACTAGCTGTGCGTAACGGTCCCCAGGTAATGCCGACAAGAAGACCGACGAGGCGAAACCCATCTGAACTCCTACTGAGCCTGAGTGTGACATTCTCCGTACAGTCCGGTCTGTTCGTCTGATACATCGCATGGCGGGCCTAGGGGCGGTAAACGTCAGTCCCCCAATAGCGGTACAAGTCGTGCCGGAGCGAAGCCCAAAACACCCTGAGATAACACTGGAAACCTACCAGTATATCTCGTTTGCCCTGGCCAGGGACTACTCGTGTAATGGCTCTCCTAGACACAGCGCGATGTCAACCCCCAATACCGGGAGAGACGAATCCTGTCTAACCGTCACTGCCTCCAAGTGCTTCGGGACTGCACCCAACCACCACCTGTTTGCACGACTCCTTTGAGCCGTGGTAGGGTAGTGATCAAAGTACAGTGGGAACACACCCGAGGCGAAGTGACAGTGTCAAGTCAGCGGACTAAGCTGTACTCATGTCACCTGGGAACTGATAACTGACGATAGGTATAATACCAACTAGTCAGTTCCCGACGAGTCCTGTCCAGTGTACCCGTAACCTAACGAGCACCCGCATACTATCTCAAGTACGACGTACTGACGGCTGTGGGACAGACCGTCTCCCACACTGGGATGAGAAGCGCATGCGCTGGTCTACTCCGGAGTATCGATGCCCTGTCTCGATAGTCCTGCGACCAGGGACCTGCATAAGGATGTGCTTATAGATTACCCAGCCCCACTAGTGTGACGGCCATCACATCGCTGGTAATCAAGCAAAGATCCTAAGGGCTCTACTAATGTGTATAGGCGATATACAAAATAAACACATGTACACATTGAAGTAGAAACAAACCAAGTAGCATACTACTATTTTGAGCAAGATTGTCAATACAAGGTGAATATCCCAAGCTTCCATTAAGTAATATACATACTAGTATGATACAGTAATGGCCTCTAGGGCATATACACTAACAATCTCCCACTTGCACTAAGGCCATGTACTGGCGTATCGAAGACCTATCATCTCGATCAGCCGCTCGAACTGAGTCTGGGGCAAGGCCTTGGTGAATGGATCTGCAGTATTATCTTCTGATTTTACTCTCTTTACCTCGATCTCCTGGCGATCAATGATCTCCCTGATCAGGTGGAACCGCCTCAAAATGTGCCTGGACTTCTGATGGGACCTTGGTTCCTTCGCTAAAGCTATAGCGCCGTTGTTGTCACAATACAGCGGTATTGGATCAACACTGGTAGGAACCACCTGAAGTTCCGTGAGGAACTTCTTCATCCAGACAGCTTCCTTTGCGGCATCGCAAGCAGCTATGTACTCCGCTTCCATGGTTGAGTCAGCAACGGTTTCCTGCTTGGAACTCTTCCAGCAAACCGCCCCTCCATTGAGGGTAAAGACATAACCCGACATGGACTTGGAGTCATCCTTGTTACTCTGGAAGCTGGAGTCAGCAAAGGCCTCAATCTGGAGGTCTTTTCCGCCATACACCAAGAACATCTCCTTAGTCCTTCTCAGGTACTTGAGAATGTTCTTTACTGCTATCCAGTATTTCTCCCCTGGGTCCGACTGATACCGGCTTACAACGCTCAATGCGTATGCTACATCTGGTCTGGTACATAACATCGCATACATAATAGAGCCTACCGCAGATGCGTAGGGTATTGATGACATGCGAGCCCTTTCCAAATCAGTCTTGGGAGACATCTCTTTGGAGAGGGTGATTCCGTGACAAGCCGGTAGATTACCGCGCTTGGAATCTTCCATACTGAATCGTTTCAGTATGGTGTCGATGTACCTTGACTGTGAAAGTCCCAACATCCTTTTAGATCTATCACGATAGATCGGGATCCCCAGAATGTAGTTGGCATCGCCCAGGTCCTTCATGGAGAACCTCTGTGACAAGAATCCTTTGACTGACTGTAGCATAGGAATATCATTTCCTATTAGGAGAATGTCATCAACGTACAAGACGAGGAATACCACATTTCTCCCTACAATCTTACTGTAAATGCATGGTTCATCTGGGTTTTTGACAAAGTCGAATTCTTTGACAGTATCATCAAAGCAGATGTTCCAACTCCGCGATGCCTGCTTAAGTCCATAGATGGACTTGAGCAACTTGCACACTTTACCGCTGCTCCCACTCTGATTGAATCCCTCTGGCTGATCCATATAGACGCACTCTTCTAAATTTCCATTTAGGAAAGCCGTCTTAACGTCCATCTGCCAGATCTCATAATCGTGGAAGGCAGCAACGGCAAGAAGGATCCGAATGGATTTAAGCATGGCTACCGGAGAAAAAGTCTCGTCATAGTCCAAACCAGGTCTTTGACGAAAACCCTTTGCAACGAGCCTAGCTTTATAGGTTTCAACCTGCCCATCTACACCAATCTTCTTTCTGAAGATCCATTTGCAGCCTACGGGTTTTACCCCTTCTGGAGCAAAGTCCAAAGTCCAAACTTTGTTGGTGTACATGGACTCCATCTCGGTCCGCATTGCATCCAGCCATTTTACCGAGTCACCGCTCTGAATGGCTTGCTGGAAGCTAGTAGGCTCATCATAATCTATGATGCAATCCTCTCTATCCCCGTCTATGAGAAAACCGTAGTATCTCTCGGGCGGATGAGACTGCCTACTACTTCTGCGGAGCGGCGTAGGAATGTCCGGTTCCCCTGAACCTTCTGGTTCTACTAAGGTTTCAGTAATAGCTTGTGGTTCTGGAATTTCTTCCAGTTCTATTGCGCTCCCACTTATCTGATTTTCTAAAAACTCAGTTTCCAAGAAGCGGGCATGACGAGAAACAAGAACTTTTTGCTCCTCTGCGTAATAGAAAAGATACCCCTTAGAGTTCTTTGGGTATCCCACAAACTTGCACTGTACTGAGCGTGCCTCGAGCTTGTCCGCATGCTGCTTTTTTACAAAAGCCGGACATCCCCATGTCTTAAAGGATTTAAGACAGGGTTTCTTCCCACTCCACATCTGATATGGTGTGGTAGGCACTGTCTTAGTAGGAACTTGGTTCAAGAGATGTGCAGCTGTTTCCAGTGCATAACCCCAGAAAGATCGCGGTAACTCAGCCTTACTCATCATGGAACGAACCATATCTAATAGGGTTCGATTCCTTCTTTCCGATACACCGTTGTGTTGTGGTGTGTATGGAGGAGTACGCTGAGAGAGAATTCCATTCTCTTTTAAGTAGTCCAGAAACTCGGCACTCAAGTATTCACCACCTCGATCCGATCTTAGGATCTTGATACTTTTGCCTGTTTGTTTTTCTACTTCATTCTTATATTCTCGAAATTTCTCAAAGGCCTCGGATTTGTGCTTCATTAAGAAGACATGTCCAAACCTAGAGAAATCATCTGTGAAAGTAATGAAGTATGAATAACCGCTTCGCGCATGTGTAGACATTGGACCACACACGTCACTGTGTATAAGTCCCAAGAGCTCGCTCGCTCTTACTCCGTGTCCAGTGAACGGAGTCTTTGTCATCTTTCCCATGAGACAAGATTCACAAGTGGCATAAGACTGGTACTCGAACGGATCCAAGTATCCTTCTTTATGTAACTTAGTCAACCGTGTCTCATTGATATGACCCAGTCTACAATGCCATAAGAAAGCCTGATTTAATTCTGGAGACTTTCTTTTAAGTGTGTTCTGGACACTGAATATCTGAGCTTGATTCAATACGTATATACCGTTATTTAATGTACCTGACCCAATCAGTGCTTGATTTAGGTGGATGTTTACTACATCGCTTACAAAAGCAAAATCATATCCTTCCTTAGAAAGTAAGGATACAGATATGATGTTACAAGTCGCACCTGGTACATACAAACAGTCACGCAGAATCAATATCTGCCCAGTTGTCAGTCCTAGGTGATATTCCCCTACGGATACAGCATCCATGCTCATTCCGTTAGCAACCCTGAGAGTCATATCACCTTTCCTGATAACCCCACGGTTTCTCAGACCCTGTAACGAATTACAGATATGAGATCCTGATCCGGTATCCAATACCCAGGAAGTAGGGTTAACTGACAAACAGTTCTCAATTACAAACACACTCGAAGCCGAAGCCACAACATGCTTCGAATTCTGGCTACAGGCTTTACAAGCCCTGCAATCTTTCTGCCATAGTTCATTCCCGTTACAATAGGAACATCCCTCTTTTACTATATCCAGTCCTGAAACTTTTGCCCTTGTTTTTCCTTTTTCTTCCCTGGTTTCTTTCAGGGTATAAGCAGAGGGCAGGGACTGTTGAATTAGGTCAGTACTTGACCCATTCGCCAACGTGGTCTCCAGGTCCGTGAGCTCAATATAGCTGGTCTCTGTAAGGACGTTGCCCCTTACAGATGACCCGACTGCCAACCTCGCTTGAAGCAATTCGTTCGAGGTCTCATATCTTGCGATACGAGATTGCTCTCCATATAAAACTTTGTTATGGAGGAAGATAGAAACTGAGTCCATCTTCTCGTGCTGCCTCTGGTTTGTACCATCAACTGAGGCTAACACGAGGCACTTGGCTTTCGCACAATCCTTTTCCGATGTCCTGCGGATGTGAACATCCGTGACAGGGGAAACTGGACCTGAGACAGCAGGGTTTAGATTAGTTAAGAGGTGTTCCAGCTTGTCATGGGCAATGGACATCTGGACAGACCTTTGCCAGTCATAACAGTCAGGTTCAGTCATATTTTTATCTAGATGTAACCTAGGCGTGGTCACAGGGTCGCTGCAATTAAGAGAGAGAAGAAGAAACACTCAGCATGATGCTCTTGCAAGTTTAGAGTGGTTTTTAGTTTGTCTAAACAGGATGGCTCCCACTGTTTCTCGAATCCCTCCTCAAACCATAAAGGAAGAATTAGTCGGGATCAATCCCACCGCACAATACTTGCTTAACCGTTCAGCCAGGCCGGTGTCGGTACTTCGAGGGAGGTTTTCCAACGCTTTCGCGAAGTTCCTTAATTAAAGAACCTCTTTTCCCTGGGGGCGTAGCCCCGCTAACACCTTTCTAGGCACCTACTAGGTTTATAGCATTGATCGTTTAGTGAGAAATTTTCCGAGGAGTAGCATATACTCACAGTAGGATCGGGATCCAAATATCATCGCGTGACGAAACTGAAGGAATCCTACCAGAATCATCACACTCCAAATGGTATGCAAATCTAGCAAGTTTCAGTACTTATGAAACTCCCGATGTATATTTTTGCCCCATGCTCTTATGACCTTGACTAAGGCCAACAAATCATAAGTCACATGTCAAGTTCTATCCGTCGTTGTCCAGGTTAATTTGAATCCACCCGTATATACCCTTGACTAAGGCCAACAAGGTAATACGACTGTCCCAAACCAACGCATTCTATCTATGCAACATATGAATACCCACCAGCTACCAAACACTGTGCCTTGACTAAGGCCAACAAACACAGCTTGAATACTGTTGAATATTCATATGAAACGACGGAGGGCTACGAATGGTTTTGGCGAAACCGTGAACGTAGTGAACTTGATTTAGTCGATGGAACGAGATAGCTTTTAAATGGAGTGGCTCAAACTCCGCATTTTAAAAGTTTGTTTTGAAAAGAACCGAGTGGTTTTTCGAAAATGTTCCAACGACTTATACTTGGTTTATTTTCTTGCATTAGTTCTTTTAATGCATGTTTTGCTTGCATTAGTTCTTTTAATGCGTGATATTCTTGCATTAGTTCTTTTAATGCGTCCCATCAATTAATCCTACCATTGCAGAAAACAACCAAAATATGACATACGCTTATGCCATTCGCATTCGCCACGGGGCCTCGTCATTACCCGTTAGGTTACTTAACTAACGACAGAGCGGGGGCTGGGCTAGCGCGTCTGTAAAACATAAGCAACGCCTAAATAATATCATATATAGATATACTGCAATGATAGACATTTCAGATCACAGATAAATACATTGGATATACTAGCAATCTGTAATTTGTACGAGCCTGTAACAAAAACAGATAACACGGTCGCGGTGAATAGCCAAAACCCCACCCAAGACCCCTACGGGTGCGGCAAACTACCCGCCAAGTACCCGAAGCGTAGCAACCTCCCTCATCTCCATGAGTAGGCCACTCGACACTTCGGCATACCCGGTAGTTTGTGCACCCCTCCATGGGTCTATCCTAGGAGCAAAAACAGTAAAAAGAAATTATACAATGACGGCTACAACCCCGATCCGGTTGTGCGGCCATACAAATAATTATTACATCAATTTACAAATTTACATGAATTGCAAGAAAAGAAAACTCTCGTCTCACAACCCCCGGCTATTCACCCGCGACAATCCAACATATTTACATACACATTCCAGCACATTACAGATCATGTATAACCCCGACCAATCGACTTATAGCGATTAGCCGACGTTCAATACATGCAAACATCACAGATATAACTATCATAGTCAAAGTGCAGTGAAGTTCGGAAAAAATACGGAATTATAGGACCCCAAAAGGAAATTTCTTTTCTGGAAAATCTGGGCACATAATATATTCCAAAAATCCCAAAACCAACACAGACACACACTGCACGAAAAACGATGCACAGAAGACGACAAAGCGCGGCGGTTCCGCGGCGGATGCCTAGCTCGCGCGGCGGAAGGGCGGCGGTTTGGACGAATTACTGTATCGTTTTTCTTGGGTGTTCACACAAAACTCTGAGCCGAATTTACAAGTGTAAAGTTTTTCATTTTGAGCCAAAAAAATTTCAACAGAAACTCAGTTTTTGTGAAAGTTTGGTTTTTGGATTTTTCCGGTTCCGAACTTCGTTACACTTCACTACCAAGCTAGTTTAAGTTTAGTTAGGCTCTGATACCACTGTAAGTCCACGTTGCGACCCCCGGTTCTTACGGGGAGGCGGAAACGGTATAAAATCAAAATTTAACGCAAGAGGCAACATGGACTAAGCTAGGTCGGGATCTTTACCTAAACTAAAACTAGCATACTAAGCTAAAGATATTTAGCTACTCGGATGAAGATGGTTATACCTAAACTTGAACTCCTTCTCTTCAAGCTCCGATGGTGGTTCGATGGCTCCTTCTCGTTGTCTCCGTACGCCGAAGATAGATCCACTTGAAAGCTCCAACCTTTAGCTCCTTCTTCGTTCTTTGAAGAAACTAGTTCACTTGGTTTGCTAAACCTAGTGAACTAGAATGAGTAGAGAGGAAATAGAATGGGATTTTATCTATGGTTCTTGATTCTCAACTCATGAGACAAGAGAACCATAGATCAAGAGAGGGAGCAAGAGGTTGAGGGTGAGAGCAAGAAGAGAGCTCAAGAACAAGAGAGAGAATGAGCAAGAAAGAAATGAGCAACTCTTTTGTCTTTCACCCTCTCATAATCCAAAGTGATCATAACTCATCATATCAAAAAAGTCTTATGTGATGGTTAGAAGCAACCATAACCTTATCATGTCATGCACTCATTTTACTCAAATAAGCAAGCAAGTAAAAGTCTTTGGCATGAAATGATAACCATGGTTATCATGATGGTCAACTAGTCAAGCCTAGTCAACCGGTCAACAAGTCAACAAAAGTCAACAAGTCAACAAAGTCAACAAGTCAACAAAAGTCAACAAGTCAACAACCATATCACCATAATACTTAATTAATATAATAGTTAATCACATATCATATTCTCATTAGGGTTGAGCATAAAGTCAAATAGTCAACGGTCAACTGTCAACAACCCTAATGAGAATCCGCAGCCTCGGCCTCCCTGTCAACTGTGCATACACACCCGCATCCGCGTTCCGAGGAACACGAATGCAAACTGGATAAATCCAATCCCATAAGGTACACTAGGATCTGGCTTAAACCAAAGCCCGCTAGTGTAAACTGTCCGGACACTGTACGTGCACAAGTGCACGGATGTGACCGAACCCTGTCGCAAAACCATGCGACCTGTCGCAATACCATGCGACCTCTACTCTTTTGCCTAAAGGCGAAAAGCTTTCTGTGTGGGACTCTAAAGACTCGACACTACGCTGGCAGTGGGTTTAACCACAGACCGCAAGCGGCACTAGCTGTGCGTAACGGTCCCCAGGTAATGCCGACAAGAAGACCGACGAGGCGAAACCCATCTGAACTCCTACTGAGCCTGAGTGTGACATTCTCCGTACAGTCCGGTCTGTTCGTCTGATACATCGCATGGCGGGCCTAGGGGGCGGTAAACGTCAGTCCCCCAATAGCGGTACAAGTCGTGCCGGAGCGAAGCCCAAAACACCCTGAGATAACACTGGAAACCTACCAGTATATCTCGTTTGCCCTGGCCAGGGACTACTCGTGTAATGGCTCTCCTAGACACAGCGCGATGTCAACCCCCAATACCGGGAGAGACGAATCCTGTCTAACCGTCACTGCCTCCAAGTGCTTCGGGACTGCACCCAACCACCACCTGTTTGCACGACTCCTTTGAGCCGTGGTAGGGTAGTGATCAAAGTACAGTGGGAACACACCCGAGGCGAAGTGACAGTGTCAAGTCAGCGGACTAAGCTGTACTCATGTCACCTGGGAACTGATAACTGACGATAGGTATAATACCAACTAGTCAGTTCCCGACGAGTCCTGTCCAGTGTACCCGTAACCTAACGAGCACCCGCATACTATCTCAAGTACGACGTACTGACGGCTGTGGGACAGACCGTCTCCCACACTGGGATGAGAAGCGCATGCGCTGGTCTACTCCGGAGTATCGATGCCCTGTCTCGATAGTCCTGCGACCAGGGACCTGCATAAGGATGTGCTTATAGATTACCCAGCCCCACTAGTGTGACGGCCATCACATCGCTGGTAATCAAGCAAAGATCCTAAGGGCTCTACTAATGTGTATAGGCGATATACAAAATAAACACATGTACACATTGAAGTAGAAACAAACCAAGTAGCATACTACTATTTTGAGCAAGATTGTCAATACAAGGTGAATATCCCAAGCTTCCATTAAGTAATATACATACTAGTATGATACAGTAATGGCCTCTAGGGCATATACACTAACAGATCTTATACATTTTTGTACCTCCAGGCATAGTCACATAATTCGCGAATTATTCGCCGAATTCGCGAATAATTCGCGAATATTTGATCAAACGAATTATTCGCCGAATTATTCGCCATTGCCGAACTGGCCGAATAATTCGCGAATTATTCGCGAATAATTCGCGAATTATTCCCGAATTATGTGAAAAAACAGCGAATAATTCAAAAAACTGCAAATAATTCACAAAATCAAAACCTAGCGTCTCATATATTAATTTATTGCTCGAAATCCTTCCCGAACATTTCCCGAACACTTACCGAATCTTTCCCGAATACCTGCCGATTTTTTCCGAATAGTTCTCCGAATCCGAATTTTCGACCTCGCCGAATTATTCCCGAACGGCGAATTTGTGACTATGCCTCCAGGGTGTACTGAGTAGGGAGAGCTGTGATCTTCTTTCATTAATTCTTCCCGAACAGAACCCTGTGGTACACACAATCTGCTGGTATATCTTAAAGATCCGTCTTCATGGATGATGAAGTTTGTTCTAAATCCACTTTCTACTTGTTCTCTGATCTTTTGCAACTTGGCATCACTTGCTTGAGCTGCTTTGATCTGATTGATAATTGTAGACTGAACTTGTAAGTTCATCAAACTTGAAGCATTACCTGGCACGACCACTTCTATCTCCATCTGATGTAAATCTTGCTGTAGCTTCCACTGTACGGTGAGATTCATTGATAGTGGTTGACGACAAAGTGCATCAGGTACTACATTCACCTTCCCTGGATGATATTGTAGATTGATGTCAAAGTCCGCCATGAATTCTAACCATCTTCTCTACCGCATATTCAACTCTTTCTGAGTAAACACATACTTCAGACTTTTGTGGTCTGTGTATATATATACCCGTTCTCCAAGAAGATAATGATGCCAAATCTTGAGTGCAAAGATAACGGCTGCCAACTCCAGATCATGCGTCGGATGGTTGCGCTCATGAACCTTCAATTGTCTTGATGCATAAGCTACAACTTTACCGTGTTGATGTAGAATACATCATAATCCCTTACCGGATGCATCGCAATGCACTACGAAATCTCCAGATTGGTCCGGTATTACGAGAATAGGTGTTGATGTCAATCTTGACTTGAGTTCTACGAAAACTTGTTCGCATGCTTCTGAACACACGAATTCTTCATCTTTGCGTATGAGCTTGGTTAGGGGTGTTGCAATCTTCGAAAATCTTTCAATAAATCTTCGGTAGTATCCCGCTAATCCCAAAAAATTTCTAATGTCCTTCACTGTCTTTGGTATTGGCCATTTGCTTACTGCTGATACTTTAGCTGGATCTACAGAGATTCCATCGCCTGAAACGATATGTACAAGAGAATCCGACTTGTTCTAACCAAAACTCGCACTTGCTGTACTTGGCATAAAGTTGATGCTGTTGCAAGGTCTCCAGGACAATTTGTAGATGTTCAGCATGCTCTTTTCGATTCTTTGAATATACCAGGACGTCGTCGATGAATATGACAACGAATCTGTCTAGGTACTCTCAGAAAACTTGATTCATTAGGTTCATAAATATGGCTGGTGCATTGGTCACTCCAAATGGAATTACGAGAAACTCATAATGTCCATAGCGAGTCCTGAATGCCGTCTTCGGAATATCAGACTTTTTGACCTTCACCTGATAATAACCCGAACGAAGATCTAACTTTGAGAAAACACAAGACCTACTTAGCTGATCGAACAGATTGTCGATTCGCGGTAGTGGATACTTGTTCTTTACCGTGACTTCGTTCAAGGCTCTATAATCAATGCACATTCTATATGAACCTTTCTTATTCTTCATAAGCAAAACTGGAGATCCCCAACTTGAAGTACTGGGACGAATCCATCCTTTCTGAAGAAGTCCGTCCAGCTGAGTACGGACCTCCCTCAAACCTTCAGGACTTAACCGATATGGTGCTTTTATCACCGGTTGTGCACCAGGTACTAAATCAATTCCGAATTAAGAGCTCGATTGGGAGGCAAACCTGATATGTCTTCAGGAAATACATCGTAAAACTCTCAAACTACCTCCGGCTTGTCTTCTTCTGCCTGTAGAGTTGCAATCACTGCCTTCTTCGGTTTTACTTTGTATGTGCTAGGCTCCAGGGTACGGTCTCCACTTTTGAAATAAAAGACCTGATGCTCTGGATTCTTGATCACTACCCTCCTTTGACGACAGTCGATGGTAGCTTAGAAAGTTCCTAGCCAATCCATACCCAAACTACATCGAAGTTAGGTATGTCCAGCATCTTGAAGTCAGCATAGAATTCTCTGCTGCAGACAACTATTGGACACAGGTCGTATCCCATTATTTTCTTTAGAACGCCGTCCCTGAACTGATATTCCAGTTGGATACGAGCTGTTTGACTGGAATTGCATGAGTTCGGACAAACCGTTGCGACATAAAGTAATGAGATGCTCCAGTATCGAAGAGTGCTAGTGCAGGAAGTGAGGCTACTAAGATCGTACCTAAATTATGTGGGATAGGTTTTATATAGAGGAAAATATATATGGATATAAACAAGTATTGAATAGATTTGAAAGATGGGAAGTTACCAGTGGTGACTTGGCCAGTAGCTTCAGCTTCTTCCACAGTCATTGTGAAAGCTTGTCGCCTAGGTACATTCCTCCTTGCTGGAGGAGCATTTCTCTGTCCGTTCCTCTGTCCTTGAGGTAGGTTCCTTTGCGCTTGATGGAACTGATGGGGAGGAGGTGCAGTCGGTCTACGAGGAGGTGGAGCTGTGAGAGCAATACGTGGTGCAGGTGCCTAAATAGCTGGCCGCTGCGGATAGGTGATTGCTGGTCTGGGTGCCTGATACTGATTGAGTCTTTAAGGACAAGACTCAATATCATGTGTGGATGAGCCACAGAATAAGCAGAGGTGATTATCACGGCTACAATCCTTCGCCAGGTGTCCATTCCTTTTGCAATAAAAGCAGAAATCTGAATTGGGCCGGTTATTTGGTACTCCCAGTCTCCTGGGCATAAAAGGTGTCCTTGAAGAGGCTCCTCCTTCCATCTGAGTGGTAGGACGCTTCACATCGGCAGAGTGAGGTATGCCCTTCTTCTTCACTGCCGCCTTGTATTGACGGGAATCCTTCAAAGTTAGGTCATGAGTTGGTAAATCCCCTGTAGCTAGAGCAGCTTGGATCTCCTGGTTTAACCCTTGCTGAAATCGTCTAGCCCTGATCTCAGCAGTCGGTATTAGGCATGCCGTGAACCTGTTACGGTCTTCTGTTAGCTGTGCAGTATATGATAGAAATCGAATATTAAGACATATTTTATCTGCTCAACATGGTGAACTTGGCATCATACTCATCCACTGATTTTCTCCACATAGAGTCTTGTTGTAAATGGATTAATTGCTGCTCCATGTCGAATCGGGCAGTCTCTGAAAAATACTTCGCGTCGAACATGTCGCGAAAGGTCTTCTATTCGATCGGCTGGGCAAGACGGCTTTCTTCTGCCTTCCACCATACTCGGGCGTTATCTGTAACTTGCAGCTTCGCAACCCTTACCCAAGCAATGTCTGGCACTTATACTGCTACCAGATCATCCTCAATTGATTGAGCCCATTCTTCAGCTTCCAAAGGGCTCTCTTTTCCTGAAAATTGCTTCGGATGTAGTGCCCGGAATTTCTTCACTCCAGGTGCTTCCACTTCTGGGCGGTTCATTAGTATAGCAGTCTGTTGCTGCTGTCCTTCCAGGAGGCTCTTAATTGTCTCGAGCAGTACCGTCTTCTCGTTGATCGGAAATACAACGGTCGGTGTGAGTGGAAAAGGTGGTGGTATGGTGTTGCCGATCACGTTGGTGCTAGTATTGTTTGGGGAATCCATAATCTTGAAAGAAAAATAGGGTTGGGATAAATTCAAGGAATATGAAATATAAAGAATGTTTAGTTACCGAGTCTTATAATTCTTGTGTTTTATTGCTTTGGTTTCCATGCAGAACTGACACTGCATGATAGGGTTCCATACAGAACTAACCTGCATGAGCTACCAAAAAAACCTGTCACATCCCGCTTCCCAGAGTACGGTAAGGAGACATGACAGGTCACGCAATGTATTTACTCAGAAGTAAACACACTAAGCGTATATAAGCAATATACTGTAAATGTACATAAGAAAGATATGAGATGTAAATGAATAGCAACTTTTTATTTATTAAATATTCTTTACAATACAATGCTGGAAAGTAAATACAAGACTGGAAAGCAATACCTAAACAATAGCATGAAACTGAAAATAAAGTATATACAGGTGTCTAGAGCTCTGGATCATCGACGAACTGCTCCAAGTCTTCTGAGCTGGGCTCGATCTCCAGTGAGTCGGGTCCTCCTGACAACATTCCAAAGAAAGAATAGAAAAGGAATGTCATCAGCGAACAATCGCTCGGTAAGTCCCAAAGAGAGATGGAAATAGACCGAACAGTTAATAAGAATATAACTGGTATATTATTGATAGTTATGTTAACGCAGTTGTTTGTAGCTTGGTATAGAAAATGCCAGTGATACAAGAGGAGTCCAGCTTACCCCATAGACTATGGTATAAGGAGTACAAGGCCCCATCAAAACCCATGGGACAATGGCAATGGATATTCAGGTTAGGTGTATTAAAGTGACCGTCTCATGCCACTTTAAACACATTCAGTACCAATCTACCCCTTTAAACCCCATAATGTATTATTGTATTGTTTTGTAGTGATCTGTAAATATAAGACTTGCCGAAACCATGATATCAATTGTTCATGTAAACAGATAAGGATATAAACGGATAGTCATGTAAACATGTCAAATTTATATCCATGGATCGGTCAAATTAATTCATGTTGATAGAGATTGTATTCTAGTATAAAAGGATTCATGTTGTATTGTAGTTATATTTGAATTATATTTAAGAATGGATTGTATTCAGATTAGACAGAGACTCAGATTGAGTCAAACACTTAAAACAGCATTGAAGTCCTAAATTAGTTTTGGAGTTATCGGTACCTGCTGCGCATGGACGGTAGGATTTGTGACTTTTTCCAAGCCAATTACCATTAATAACCCTGTTTTAGTTGTCTACCTTAAATAGGCAAGCACCCACATTTTCCAGCTCCCTGAGGCTCAAAAGAATTAGTCTCGCTCAAACCTATATTTACTAGGGTCTTTATTGTAAATTAATATAACTTGAGAGGGTTTTATGAAAAATAGTTTTGATATACTTTCAAAATAAATCTCAAGTATTTAATTATCGTCTTCAGGGTTTTCATAGATGTAATTTAAAAGTGATGAGATAGTCTAGTGGATATAAACCTAATTTTAATAGTATAGGGTATTTTCATGTAATTTGACATGTATTGATTCTTGATGGTATTTTCATGAACTTTTGTGATTCTTTTCTTTTGATTTAGAAAACATGGAATTATTAAATATATTTAAAATAGATATTTTGATAATATATATATATTAAAAATAGAATTTATTTATTACATAGAAATCACATTTTCTAAAAAAATTGTAATATAAATTCCATCGAGATCGTATGCTCCGTGAGGAGGTCAGGTCTGCATCTCACCCTACTAGTCCGATAGATGTGTGATAACCCGCACCATCCAAATCGGATTCACTAAAATGGGTTGTAAGGACATAATCATATGGAATTTAATTAAAACAATCTTAAAGAATACGGTTTTTAATAGTTTAGGGTATTTTATCGTAAAATTGTATTAGTCCCAAAAAATATTGTAAAGAGGCAATCGTGCTATGTCATGATGAGTGTTGTGATGAGGTAGGTCATTACTTCATGAGTTTTCTAAAGGTAATATGAGCTATATGATGAGGTAATGTCGAATAGAAAGTTTGTGGTATTTAACCGTAAAAGTGTAATAAAAGTGTTTTTATATGGAGTTTTGAATTTAAATTTGTTTCTAATTATAGTTTAATGTTTGACAAACTAAGTATAATGATTTAGATAAATAGTTCTTAAGAAAAATTGTTAGTTTAAAAAGTTTTAGAGATGGATGTCGGTATAATTCCACTTACCGACATTATTGAAAAGAAAAAGTTTTGAGAGGTGAAAAGAAGATAGTAGAGGGGACTTACTGGTTGATTTGAGAGAGAAGAGATGGAGGAAGTTTTTGTAGGCGTCGTGGAGTCGCGGTGTCGCCGGATTTGTCTTGAATCGTCGCTGAACTCGACCTTGTGCTAACTCCACTTGTACAACTTTTTGACTTAGAAAATTTTGAGAGTTTTGATACTAGATTTCAGAATAGAGTGTGATATGGTGTAGGGTAGTATTTATACGATAGAATTAGGTTTAGGGTGTTAAAATGAGAATTAAAAATGCTTTAAAATTTGGTTTTAAAGCTCATTTTAATTCTCTGTTAATGTGCAGGAAAATCAAACAGAATAGGAGTAGTGGGGGGAGGCCAAGGGGTGTTAGGGCAAAATTTGATAGCATTACAGATGGGGGGCCCGGCACCGCCGGCCCAAAGGGCATTCTCACCGGCTGATCAAAGGTGGTGGGATGTGGGATTGGTGCCACGTGTCAAGGTTGTTTCATATATCTCAGTGCACATGTTTATTTAGTCTTACTTTTCATTTTTACGTGTATTACACGTGTAAACTTTTGGGCTTCCAAAAAGTTTAAAAGAAAAATCAGAAAAAATAATATGTGGTTGGGAGGATTCGAACACAGGGGTTATGTTACAGCAGTGTAAGGTTTTACCAATGAGTTACAAGCGCTTTCTTACTGTTTAAAACTAAATAAAATTTATAACTTGTGCTCAGGATTTACAAATACTCCATTTGTACATTAATTTTAAAAATTTTTCTGTACATTAAAATATAGTCGTTACATTAGGGTTAGTCGGGTTTGGTTCTTTTATAGTTGGGAATTGAACCCAATACACTAATCAGAAAACTCAGAATTAGGAACATATCCTACCACATTACTATCTTACCAGTCTTGAATCTATAGCTATCTTGTTTATTGAATCCTGTTTACCATTGATAATCTTCTTTAGTGTCTTGGTTTCAGAATCATGGCGGATAGAGACTTGCGATCATACCAGAGGCATGTTGATAATGCTGCATTGCTTGGTGTTGTACGTGGTATGCTGGAAAACTAGAAGCGGCAAACCGAGCTGAATCGGCGGCAGGCCGAGGCTTTCCAGAAGGGTCTGTGGATAGTCCAGCAGTCCATAGTCATAGTAGCACCTAGGCCAGCGCAGCGTGAGGGCACCGTGGCGGACTTTAGAAAGCTCGGTCTGTCCATATTTACGGTATTGGAGGAGCCATTGCCAGCAGAGCAATGGCTAGGTTACACAAAAAACCTGCCCGTCGCCACGTAAATTCCAGATGAGAAAAGGATGGATGTAGTACGCATCCAATTGGTTGAGTACGCTCGCGAGTGGTGGCTCGTAGAGGAGACCCGCTTGACCAAGCCGATCAGTTGGGCAACATTTTCGCGAAGTTTCTGGGAGAAGTTCTTTCCGCAATCTGCTCGAGAGGAAATGGAAGAGAAGTTTATTAGCCTGAAGCAGAATGACGGATCCATTGATGCGCATGCGGCTGAGTGGACTCGGCTCAGTCGATTTGTGGGGCCATTGTTTGCCAACGAGGCAGATAGGGCACGGAGGTTTATGCGTAGCTTGGATATGAAGATTCAGAGACACATTATATCTCTGAGATTAACTAGCTTCTCCCAAGTTCTCAAGGCAGATAGGGAGCAGCAGAGTTTATCGGTGAAAGCGAAGGGTACTCAATAGCAAGCCGTCCTAGTGCGGAAGCCGGCGTTTACGCCAAAAAGAGTTCCTGTATGAAGAAGCATTCTGGTGAACAAGCGAGACATTGTACCCATGAAGAAGCCCGTTGTATCCGATCAGAAAGGAAGTGTGTTTTGTGACTACTGCCAACGACTAGGTCATTTCCGGAGGGAGTGTCGGATGAGATTTGGGCACTGTCTGATTTGCGGAGCTGATAATCATCGAATGCATACTTGTCCATTGAGAGTTCAGTTGAAAGGTGATGCTCCGAGAGCACAGTAGAAGCAGATCACTCAGGGGCCTAATCAAATACGGGCCTTCACTTTGACGGCCGAGGAGGCCAAAACTTCAGACGAAATTGTTTCACGTATCCTACTCGTTCATAATTTTCCCTCTTTGGCATTATTCGATTCAGGTGCATCCCATTGCTTCTTGTCATCCAAGTTTATTAGTGCACACTCGACTCCACACACGACCCTATCTAGTTGCTGGGACATACACACTGGGAATGGGAAAATTATATCCAGTAGTGAGTACAAGAATTGCTCAATTGTTATTTGCGGATGGGAGTTATTCGCGGATTTCTTGGTGATTGATACTGGCAGCTATGATGTTGTCTTGGGAATGGACTTCCTTGGCACTTTCCACGCTCACATCGATTGTAGGACAAAGAAAGTGATTATCCAGATTTCCGGACATCCGGATTTTATATTTGCAGGAGGTAGCAGATCTGTCAGGCCAGTCGAATTTAGGGATAGGCCGACTAGTGCCATTATTTCGTCGATGGAAGTAAACAAGGAGGAACCGCCGGCAGTAGTTCGGGAGTTTATGGATGTGTTCGAGGACATCTCGGGTTTACCGCCAAAACGAAATGTGGAGTTCGCAATTGATCTCATCCCTGGAGCAGCGTCGATTTCAAAGGCTTATTATCCAATGGCACCGGTGGAACTAGAAGAGGTAAAGAAATAGATTGCCGAATTACTAGAGAAGGGTTGGATTCACAGCAACGGTTCACCATAGGAAGCTTTAGTTCTTCTAGTCAAGAAGAAGGATGGCACGCAGAGGATGCGCATCGATTATCGAGAATTAAACCGGGTGACTATTAAGAACAAGTACCATGTTCTCCGCCGAAAGACGTGACCGGGACGTTGGGACGTCTGACCTGAATTTTGGGGACAAATGCTATTTGGTTTGATCTGTCTACCTCTCCGAAAATTCCAAGTTGATTTATGACACTATGTATTGAAGGTTTAGACAGATGCGGCTGATATAGCAGACTTCGTCAGATTCTCTCTCATTGTGAGGGGTTTTTGATTATGGGGACGCTCTTCCCTGCAGGCGCAAGCCCCTACAGTTAATTACGCTATCGCATCGCGGTAACCACTTTCTCCTTCTCTGGATGGTCACTTCGCGTCGTGTGTGTTTATTTTATTTTCGGTTGCCCGTGGATTGTATACGGAGACTAATTTGTGTTGTCTCCCGTAGGGCGTGGATTAGTCCAAATCCGTATTTTCTTAGATTTGGGTTTGGGTTAGGTTTAAGGATCGTTAGTCTTGTTTTAGACTAAGATCAACCTAAACGTTTGTTGAGAATACGTTAGTCTAATTCTAGACTAAGATCTACTCAACAGGACCATTTAGATCCAACAAAAGAGCATTTGGGCTATATTGTTTTAGTTTAGGGACATTGCGGTGGGTTTAAGGACATCATAGTCCATGAGTTTAAGGACCTCATAGTTCGTAAAGTTTAAACACATCATAATCTATTAGTTTAAAGACCCCACAGTCTATAAAGTTTAAGGACATCATAGTCCATGAGTTTAAGGACCCCACAGTCCGTAAAGTTTAAGAACATCATAGTCCAGTTTAAAGACGTTATAGTCTATGTGGTTTTGGTTTAACCGTTTGGGGATGTACCAAAAGTTATTGGTTATTGGGACCTTCCGTCTTTCTGAAGACGTTGAAGAATTACAACGACTTATATCAGAGGTACGAAGAGATGTACCCTTGAACCAGTATTGGTTGGGAGATCTGTAGTCCAATTTAGGACTAAGATCAAAGATTTATGAGCATATGGGCTCAATTAATCTGAATTAAGGATCTGTGTCCAACTTGGGCTCGGCCCCGGCCCATTCAGTTAAAATGTTGGACATTTAATTAGGCTCGGTCTTTTTTCATTTAACAATGCTAAGCATTGGTTTGGGTTATAACAACAGTTTTTGTCTTTTATTGAGTGCTGAGTACTCATTATAGCTCTGTGGCTTTTACATAAAGAACACGTTGTGTTCCCTCAGCGCACACGTGAGGAGCACATGGAGCGCATGGCGCTGAGTGCCAGTCAATGAACGCAGAGCGATTCTGTTAAGTAGAGCACACGTGAGGAGCACGTGGTGCGCTTGGCGCTAAGCGCCAGACAATGAGCGCAGAGTGCTTCTGTTTAAGTAGCGCACACGTGAGGAGCACGTTGCGCGCTTGGCGCTGAGCGCCAGTCAATGAGCGCAGAGCGCTTCTGATAAGTAGCGCACACGTGAGGAGCCCGTGGCGCACTTGGCGCTGTGCGCCAGACTTGGAGCGCTGAGGTGCTTCTTTAAATTTGGAGCGCTAAGGCTCTGCAGCGCTGTGCTCTAGATTTGGAGCGCTGAAGCGCTTCATTTAATTGGAGCGCTAGGGCTCTTTTTAGGCAACTCTGCTCTTTGAGAATTAAATTCTCTCTTATAAGAGACTTTATCTCATGGATCTAAGAACAAAGTTCTTATTTTATAGGAGATATTTCAATCTCTTATGTTTTTGGTGAAAGGCTTTGCTTTTATGGATCTGTGATCCTAAGAGAATTGAATTATTCTCCCCCCTTTTTATAATGAAATGTTATGATCTCTTTGTGAAAGACATTTGCCTTATAGATCTATGATCTAGCATAAGAACTAAGTTCTTTTTCTGATGAGATACTTTGATCTCTTTATTTTACCTTGAAGAAATTCTTCTTCTGCCGAGAGCTTGCTCTTCTCTCTAAACTTTCTCAAAGTTTGTAGGGGGTTCCTCTCTGCAAGACTTGAAGTCTTGGGGCCTTTTTATAGAGTAGGCTGATTTGTTGAATCAGTTAAAGAGATCTTTCTCTGATTGATCTGGGGATGTTTCCTCACCATTGGATCTTTGATCCTAAGGCTTCTGTTTTACAGAAGGCAATCTTCTTGTTTTTAACAAGATTAGGAAAATCTTTTCTCATACAGAGCTTTTTATGTATCTTGGTGATTTTTAATCACCATTGGATGTTTGATCCAACGGTAGGGAACATTTAGTTCCAGCGCTAGCGCACTCGTGCTTTGTACGTGAGCGCTGCAACAGAGTCTGACTCATAGCGCTGGCGCTGATAGCGCGAGCGCTCTCGTGCTTTGCACGTGAGTGCTGCATCAGAGTCTTTGATTCTTAGCGCTGGCGCTGCTAGCGCAGCGTTCTCGTGCTTTATAGGTGAGCGCTGCAACAGAGTCTTTGACTCTCAGCGCTGGCGCACTTGGCGCGAGCGCACTCGTGCTGCTTCAGAACGCTGGCGCTCTTGGCGTGAGCGCTTTTATGAAGCGCTGCTTCATTTCAAATTTTAAAATTTCAACAGAGCTTTGCTCTGATTGGGGGAAACATACCCAATCCCTCGCATCGGTGAATTATTCGATCAACTCGGTGGCGCAAGGGTATTCTCGAAGTTGGATTTGCGATCCGGATATCATCAAGTTCGGGTGAAATCAAAAGATATTTGCAAGACAGCATTCCGAACTCGATATGGGTATTATGAGTACTTAGTGATGCCATTTGGAGTTACTAACGCACCGGCAATATTTATGGACTTGATGAACCGAATCTTTTCACCGTATCTGGACCAGTTCGGAGTAGTGTTTATTGATAATATTCTGGTCTATTCGAGGAGAAAAGATGAGCATGCAGAACACTTGAGGATCTCACTACAAACGTTGAGGCAAGAAAGGTTTTATGCTAAGACGAGCAACTGCGAGTTTTGGCTCGAAGAAGTGAAGTTCTTGGATCATGTTGTATCCGAAGATGGAATTGCCGTTGACCATAAAAAGATTGCAGCTGTTCATGATTGGCCAATTCCAAAGAATGTAGGAGAGATCAGAAGTTTTCTTAGGCTTGCCGGATATTATAGAAGGTTTGTGAAGAACTTTTCTCAAATTGCAGAACCATTGACCAAGATAACACGAAAGGAGGTACCGTTCGTATGGACAGAGAAATGTGCGTCAGCTTTTGAAGTGTTGAAGCAAAGTGTCACGCCCCGAAAGTACGGAACATGACCGGCACTTAAACTACGAACGTCTCGAGACGCACGTAATCTAAGTGAGCCGAAAACCCAAAAATCCAAACCAAGAAAAGTAGTAGAGTGAAGGAAAACCAATTTAAAACAAGTAGTTTTAACAGCATAAGCCGAATTATGCGGTTTTAAAAAAAACAACAAATATTTCCCGAAAATTTCGGCAGAGTCTCCTTTGTAAATACTGGCTCCCAAATGGGATACAACATGAATAGTATACGAAATCAAAAAAGGCATCCCCAAGCGGGAGCTAGCTCTTCGTCAATCGACGGTCACAACCACACAAGCAATATAATATACAACGCCAAGGGCGAGGATCAGAAACTCAAAAAGAAACTCAAACCACAAGAAATCCACCGAAATATAACGGGCGACTCTAAGGTCGAAAGAATAACTTCACTAGTCTCTATCTCAAAAATAAATACATGTTTGGTTGATGGAACTTTTAGATACAACAGAATAATGATATACAAGATATATAATGGGGGTACGATACAAGCAAACCCACCTACTAGCAAGTCACCCGGAAATGGGAAGCAGTGCCAGCAAAGCCGTAATGAAACCTGTACGGCAAAACCTGCAAGAAACTGGAGCACAACGGGGGTGAGTTGCCAACTCGTGAATAGAAAACATCTACGGAAAGAAATCGCATAAATAACGCAACCTAGGTCAATGATCATAATATATCCTCAAATATATGTATAACATGCAGCCTATAACAATGGCTAGGGTAATATCTAACCGAGTGTAATCCCATAGGCCCGTGTCAGTGCCTCAGGTAGCAATATATCATATGGATGATGTATGAATGCATGAAACAGAATGCATGTACTGAATAAAGCTACTTTCATAAATCAGTGAGATTTTTGTATTTTAAATAGGAGGTACCATAAATGAAATCAGCATAAAACAGTGCCCAGCATCGACACAAAACAAGTATCCAAATATCTCGATATCTCTGTGTCACAATCTCTGTACCTCAATATCTCAATCACAATATCTAGGGCGCCGTCAGTCCAGACCGGCCCCTACCATCCATCTCAAGACTACGACGGTATCCTCCGGATATCCGACGCGTCGGGAAAAATCACCGGTCGGTAGTGCTCCCCTGCCAGGCTCAACGTCAACAACACGATCCTCTTGCCCCGGGGTACCGCACCGGGCCCACCATGTACCCAAAACGGTTCCTCCACTCCTCGAATCGGGTCTCGAAATCCATCAGCAAACTCATGGTGGACGACTCATATATCATGGGAAAACCACACTTTTTATTTTAAAAAAGAGAAAAGGTTTATTTATGTTTTTGCGGTTTTCCTCCAAATCCAAGAAATCTCATGAAATCGGAATCCAAGTCATCAATAGCATGTAAACAGTGAATATAGGCATGAGAATCCATGAATGCGACACAACAGTGAATAATAACATGCATGAAGTAGTAGGCAATAACTACAATGTCTAACTAGCATATAAGGCAAGTACACTAATATCATGTCTAAACTATTAGCTAACAACCTATGTAAAATGAAATAGTATTTTCTAAAGTGTTCGTGACATGGCAATTACCGATGAAGATGTGTGTGAGCCGGCAAGTAAGTGTACGTGGTACATACGCGTCATCGGTAATGGTGCTGGTATCCTAACAGCATGATATTAATAATAAGAGAATGAAACATAATATAAGCATGCGATGCGAAGCGAACCACAATAATGAGCGGGAGCTGAATACTAGACGCAACTATAACTAATCTGCATTAATCTAATATAAGTCCTACAAATGGTGCCTTTTGAAATAACACGAATCATGGGGTTTTGAAAATAGGGGCTACGGTGTTTTTATGAAAAGATACGTCTTTTGAAATATCCGTAGGATCCCTTGGGCTGTCTTTTAAAATACCCACGATTCGTTAGTTTTTGAAATAGGTAAGAATCAAATCTAATCTAACAACTAAACTAAACTAAAGGGCTAAGCTAACAAGCTGGACTACAGGTAAGGAAACCGCCTAACATCTGAGTCGATACATATACATACCTGTATATATATTAGTCGGTGATCCCGCCTCAATAATATCATATCCGATACCATATCTATAATCAGACATCCCAAGTCAAGAGTGCGGATCAATCATCAAAATATAGCTCGTACGTAAATCCGTCGTACGGCATCCCCAAATCTGGGTACGGGTTAATATCATATTCATCACACTATTCATCTGGTATCCTCTTTATCCAAGATCATAGTCCAGGGTACTGACCTATGTCTAGTATAATACTAATATCATCAATATAGTCATGATCTGACTACTGATCGACAGTCTCGTACAAACCGATATCATCAGCACATATCATCATCAAGGGGTATACATCGCCCAATACGGCCTAGTATCAATATCCCAGCATATCATATCTCATATCACGATCACACGACCATTTTATTTATAGCACTATTCACCCGTATCGTCGTTCAAAGACCTGCTATAACATCAGGACGTATCTCAAATACGAATCCTGCCATATCACCGATATCACAACCTCAACACAAATATCATCGACTCATCTCAAACCCAAGTATCATCCTCAAATCCGTATGTGAATACATAGTCCCATACCCATGTGAACACATAACTATATATTCCCGAATAAGCACAAATGAAAGAAGAAAGTATACAAGTATGGGTGGTCGTGTGCATGTGTGGTGCGACCACTACTCTAGGGTTTCGCGACACTAAATCATTCAAGAACACCAAATATCCATATTATCACCAATATACTCAAAAAAAATATAATCAATATATATATGTGTGTATACGTATTCGTATACATCACCACGAACTGCGGGGGTGCTATACGCCATCCACCCGACTTCTCCCCGTAGATATAAATCTACTCACCTGGTCCTCGCTAGCCGGTGCCGACGTCGCCACGTGCTTGCTTGTCGTCTCGAAGTCCACATAGGGTACCTACATATCATAACGCATCGTATCGCATTAAAACCAAATTCGAAATCGAAACGGCACACAAAAATCAAATCGGCACGCGTATCACGCATAGGTCAAAACCTATCGCCTACGCATAGGTCAAAACCTATCGCCTACGCATGCAAGAATAGCCAACCTACCCTCGATGTCGATGTACAAACATCAAACCATCGAGAAAAATCCAATCACACTCATTTGCACATTCACGAACACTAGTTATAATATAAAATAGGTTAAAACTCACGAAAACCCCAATTTCACTTAAAAAGTCATTTTTTCGAAAATCTAGCAAGCAAAATTAACCGTTTTAGTACAAAACTCGATCTATAAACGAATCTAGCGGCCACAATATTCACTAAATATCTTAAATAAATCATAAAAACAATTCCCATAATTTAATCTCATTAAATTCCATAAACCCAAAAATTCTAGTTTACAAAATACCTAAATTTTAACAATTTTATAGCAAAAATGCACAAACTACAATCTAGCTTGGATTTTCATGAACTAAAGTATTAAACTACACTTTAAAAATGTTAATGATATCATGAATACCCTAATTAGATTTTTCTCTCAATTAATTAATAATTTTCCCAAAACCTAGTTAACAAAATTAGCATAATTAGCAAAATGATAAACTAACAATTATCAACTAGACTAGGTTTTTACATGACTAGAAATATTAATCTACACTTACAAACTTGATTTATATAAGAACCAAAAACCTTAGTTCAAACCCTTTTCTTGAAATATAATGTTAAAATTAAACCCATACTTAAACACTTAAATAGCTTAGATTACAACAATGCTAACAAGGTAACAAATTGAGTAAGATTATACCTCACAAATCTTGTGGATCTCATAGAAAACTTAGCCCCTAACAACCCATCTTGCTCCAAGATCCATGCTTGATTTAGCCAAGGAAAAATGGTTAAAGTTTAAACTAGGGATTAATGAGACTTGAATTGATTTTTAATGCAATTTTTGAGATTTTTTTGAAGTGGCAAAGAGGTGAGGAAATGGGGAGGGCAGCAGCAGAATTTCGGCCAGATGAGGGAGGAAGAGGGGTGTGTGTGTGTGTGGGAGAGAAAAACATAAGTCAAAGAACACCATACATCACATGTACAAGCCCATGCTTCATTAATTATTGCTTTCTTTTCATATCATTGACCTTTGGAAGAGGCAAAGAAATGGGCAGCCCCCCCTCTTTTGGTCGGCCAGAAATGTAAGGAGAGAGAGAGTGTGTGTGTGAGGGGTGAGTTTGGGTGAGGAAAAATGATAAGTGTTATACCCCATTCTCCATTAACACTAAATTCACAAATTAAGCCTTTTCTTTTCTTTTAAATTTCTAACCCATTTTGACAAATTCATTTCAATTCAGAACCCACATGATAAAATTTTATTTAATGTGTTAAGATGCCCAAAATTTGTTTCAACTCATTCCAATTTGTAATTTTCCCTAATTAAATATATTAGTGACGGCTTAAAATAATATTATAATAATTAATTTCGGAAAATTTTTCAGAAAATTTGAAATTTCACCAGTGGGTCAATAAACACCAAATACTAGCAATTATATAGCTAGAATATGTATATTAAATTTTTATAATAAGATATTTGTATTTTGACTTTTTACAGAAAACCCCCTTATTTTACCGTTTTTTCGAAATTTTACCGAAACGATTTTTTTCAAAACGTTACAATCTTCCCCCCTTAAAAAAATTCGATCCCCGAATTTAAATTAAAACTCCTCCCCTAAATACTAAAATATTTCAGCCAAAACCATCAAATCGCCGGGGCTCCGAAATCATAAATACATAAACACATCATAGCGCAATGCATGCGCATGAGTAGTGAGTAGATAACTCGAAATCAAAACTCCGTCAAGCATCCCGCAATTATCGGAGTCCAGGTGAAGACACGAATGTCAAATCCAATACAAAACCAACATGATATAACTCGAAACTATACACGTAAATATCAAACCTATATATGTAAATATCTTAAGGAAATGAATGCCAAATATATTCAGGTACTGTCCTCTGACTAGTCCTGCCCAGTACAAAAACACATAGCAAATATCATAAAAACATAATGCTCTATAAGAAAAATCAATCCCAAAATACGCGTATGAATACTACGTGCGTCTAGTGCGCACGGAAATCAAAATCCATATACGTGCCATACAAGTGCACAGAAACAAGATCTAAGTACATCGGGTGTGCACAAAGCATCTGTCGTAGGCAACGTGTGTGCCTGACAGTAAAATCTGGTGCATCTGACATGCACGAAGAATCTCGATTTAGTGCATCTGGGGTGCACCAAAATCACATCTCAAAACATGCGCTCAACATGCGTGAAAATCCAAGGCAGGTGTATCTATCATGTACGAAATCATGAAATCTAATATCAAGCGCCGAACATGCGTAAAATCAAATTAGGCGCACAAGGTGCACAAAACAAATATCGGGTATCACAATCGAAATCGAAGTCCAGTGCATCTAAGTGCACAAAAGGCGTATCACTGCACTGCAAGCATATATAAACTATACAGAGTGCAGGAACCAAATCGTGTGCGTGCATACGCACAAAATCAACTCAAATGCCTAAAACCGTAAAATCACAAACATGTGAAACCAAAGCACGAAAATGATATCAAGTGCAACACTGTGCAAAGATCGTAAATCCTCAATCATCAAAATCAAATCATGCGAATAAATCACCCAAAACATCGAAATCAATAATGGCGGAATAGTACCGCTCAAGTGCATCCTCTAAGAATCTCGGGCCAACTGTCGCGGTCACTAGTGGGACGTCTCGTCGATGATCATGAACTCTGGCCTGCTGGTGTGCGTAACAATGACCACTCCTGGGTCAAGGTCTTCGCCGTGAATTACCAATCTCTCGGTCCATCGGCTCATCGGCCCTGTCAGGTGTGCTAACGGGGATGATCCCGTTCTGGCACGTCTCTGGTCATCTCTCGGTCAATCATCGCGACCACTCGTAAGACAGCATATCACTGGCGTCGGCCTCTGGCTCTCTGAATGTACGTGACACATCTGATCCTGGGTGCAAGTATCATTGCAGCAGTGTCCTGGAAGGAATCCTGCTCACGGTCTCTTCCATGTCTCGTCTCTACCAACTGTCCGGAAGTCATCGTCCTTTCCTATATCTGCATCTTGCTCTGGAACGGTTGCATACCCATCGCGACTCCTTTTGGAAGGTATATCCGGTACTCTGCCTCGGCATGCGCATCGCGTCTCTGATGTCGGCGGAGGGGAACGTCATCATATCCATATCTTGTACGAACCTCTTACTCCATTTTTCTCTAATGTCGACCACTTTGGACTCGTCTCGTCGTGGCTGCATGGACTGAGCTCCAATGGCTATCCTCGTATCGGGAGTCTCCCAAGAAATGCATCTCACCACCTAGCATCTGAATTAAGTCGAGCCATCCGATCGAGTCATCAAAACCTCATAATCCCCCAAGAGCTCAACATCTTGGGCACAGTTTAATAGTATCGAGTACATACCACAGTATCGGTGGTCCAGCCGTAGAAGGGCAAACCTAAGCCTCACTAATGGCGCCGTGGAACTGCCGCAAACCCGAAGGTTCAAAGGCTTTCACACGGTCATTATGTCGAGTTATAGTTTCATTCTTCTAGAGGGACCATAGAATTGCCTGCATGTCTTTCCGACTACTTTAAACTTAGAATAATAGGTTTCTGACATTCGATCGTCTCTGTCGACTCTCAACGTCTCCGCGTGAAGTCGTCTCTAACTGGAATCAATCTATCTGATGACCCCGCATCGGGGTAGCGAACGAACCACATGTCCTAGTCATTCATCCTCGGTGACTAGCGACCTTCTATCATCTCTTAGTACAACTCGTACTGCAATAGCTCCAACATCTGGGGCGATATCTCATTGTTCGCAGCAATAGCTGGCTCGCTCGTCTGCATGCTGAACAGTGCCTTGACCATCATGAATAAGCAATACACCAACGGTCACCAAAATCTGGCTGGCCTCTGTCAGTGGCCCAATCCTCTGGTACTGATCGGCACGTCCGAGAAATCTCATAAAGGCGATCCGCCAAACGCTCGTGGCGCGGAAACACAGTAAAAAGACACATCTCCGCAATCATGTGTCGCCGGAATTTCGCCCTGGTCAGTCCTCGTTCGTGACAAGCTCGTGCTGACCGCAACTCTAGCTGTAGCTCTCCCTGCCCGTAATCGTGGCAGCAAAACCATAACTGGTACTGATGAGGCTAGATCGGAATGAATATAATACTGAGCAAAGAAATGTACATCCTAAGGCTTCTTAAGTGGAGTAGCGTATCGTAAATATGCCGCGGAACATACCTACGGTACGTCACTCTACTTTAGTCACCTATTCCATCAACCAAGGGTCATCCTACGCTCCGAAGGTAAAACCTAACGCTCTGATACCAACTTTGTCACGCCCCGAAAGTACGGAACATGACCGGCACTTAAACTACGAACGTCTCGAGGCGTACGTAATCTAAGTGAGCCGAAAACCCAAAAATCCAAACCAAGAAAAGTAGTAGAGTGAAGGAAAACCAATTTAAAACAAGTAGTTTTAACAGCATAAGCCGAATTATGCGGTTTTAAAAAAAACATCAAATATTTCCTGAAAATTTCGGCAGAGTCTCCTTTGTAAATACTGGCTCCCAAACGGGATACAACATGAATAGTATACGAAATCAAAAAAAGGCATCCCCAAGCGGGAGCTAGCTCTTCATTAATCGACGGTCACAACCACACAAGCAATATAATATACAACGCCAATAGCGAGGATCAGATTCTCAAAAAGAAACTCAAACCACAAGAAATCCACCGAAATATAACGCGCGAATCTAAGGTCGAAAGAATAACATCACTGGTCTCTATCTTAAACATAAATACATGTTTGGTTGATGGAACTTCTAGATACAACAGAATAATGATATACAAGATATATAATGGGGGTACGATACAAGCAAACCCACCTACTAGCAAGTCACCCGGAAATGGGAAGCAGTGCCAGCAAAGCCATAATGAAACCTGTACGGCAAAACCTGCAAGAAACTGGGGCACAACGGGGGTGAGTTTCCAACTCGTGAATAGAAAACATCTACGGAAAGAAATCGCATAAATAACGCAACCTAGGTCAATGATCATAATATATCCTCAAATATATGTATAACATGCAGCCTATAACAATGGCTAGGGTAATATCTAACCGAGTGTAATCCCATGGGCCCGTGTCAGTGCCTCAGGTAGCAATATATCATATGGATGATGTATGAATGCATGAAACAGAATGCATGTACTGAATAAAGCTACTTTCATAAATCAGTGAGATTTCTGTATTTTAAATAGGAGGTACCATAAATGAAATCAGCATAAAACAGTGCCCAGCATCGACACAAAATAAGTATCCAAATATCTCGATATCTCTGTGTCACAATCTCTGTACCTCAATATCTCAATCACAATATCTAGGACGCCGTCAGTCCAGACCGGCCCTTACCATCCATCTCAAGACCACGACGGTATCCTCCGGATATCCGACGCGTCGGAAAAAATCACCGGTCGGTAGTGCTCCCCTGCCAGGCTCAACGTCAACAACACGATCTTCTTGCCCCGGGGTACCGCACCGGGCCCACCATGTACCCAAAACGGTTCCTCCACTCCTCGAATCGGGTCTCGAAATCCATCAGCAAACTCATGGTGGACGACTCATACATCATGGAAAAACCGCACTTTTTATTTTAAAAGAGAGAAAAGGTTTATTTATGTTTTGGCGGTTTTCCTCCAAATCCAAGAAATCTCATGAAATCCGAATCCAAGTCATCAATAGCATGTAAACAGTGAATATAGGCGTGAGAATCCATGAATGCGACACAACAGTGAATAATAACATGCATGAAGTAGTAGGCAATAACTACAATGTCTAACTAGCATATAAGACAAGTACACTAATATCATGTCTAAACTATTAGCTAACAACCTATGTAAAATGAAATAGTATTTTCTAAAGTGTTCGTGACATGGCAATTACCGATGAAGATGTGTGTGAGCCGTCAAGTAAGTGTACGTGGTACATACGCGTCATCGGTAATGGTGCTGGTGTCCTAACAGCAAGATATTAATAATAGGAGTATGAAACATAATATAAGCATGCGATGCGAAGCGAACCACAATAATGAGCGGGAGCTGAATATTAGACGCAACTATAACTAATCTGCATTAATCTAATATAAGTCCTACAAATGGTGCCTTTTGAAATAACACGAATCATGGGGTTTTGAAAATAGGGGCTACGGTGTTTTTATGAAAAGATACGTCTTTTGAAATATCCGTAGGATCCCTTGGGCTGTCTTTTAAAATACCCACGATTCGTTAGTTTTTGAAATAGGTAAGAATCGAATCTAATCTAACAACTAAACTAAACTAAAGGGCTAAGCTAACAAGCTGGACTACAGGTAAGGAAACCGCCTAACATCTGAGTCGATACATATACATACCTGTATATATATTAGTCGGTGATCCCGCCTCAATAATATCATATCCGATACCATATCTATAATCAGACATCCCAAGTCAAGAGTGCGGATCAATCATCAAAATATAGCTCGTACGTAAATCCGTCGTACGGCATCCCCAAATCTGGGTACGGGTTAATATCATATTCATCACACTATTCATCTGGTATCCTCTTTATCCAAGATCATAGTCCAGGGTACTGACCTATGTCTAGTATAATACTAATATCATCAATATAGTCATGATCTGACTACTGATCGACAGTCTCGTACAAACCGATATCATCAGCACATATCATCATCAAGGAGTATACATCGCCCAATACGGCCTAGTATCAATATCCCAGCATATCATATCTCATATCACGATCACATGTCGACCATTTTATTTATAGCACTATTCACCCGTATCGCCGTTCAAAGACTTGCTATAACATCAGGGCGTATCTCAAATACGAATCCTGCCATATCACCGATATCACAACCTCAACACAAATTTCATCGACTCATCTCAAACCCAAGTATCATCCTCAAATCCGTATGTGAACACATAGTCCCATACCCATATGAACACATAACTATATATTCCCGAATAAGCACAAATGAAAGAAGAAAGTATGCAAGTATGGGTGGTCGTGTGCATGTGTGGTGCGACCACTACTCTAGGGTTTCACGACACTAAATCATCCAAGAACACCAAATATCCATATTATCATCAATATACTCAAACAAAATATAATCAATATATATATGTGTGTATACGTATTCGTATACATCATCACGAACTGCGGGGGTGCTATACGCCATCCACCCGACTTCTCCCCGTAGATATAAATCTACTCATTTGGTCCTCGCTAGCTGGTGCCGACGTCGCCACGTGCTTACTTGTCGTCTCGAAGTCCACATAGGGTACCTACATATCATAACGCATCGTATCGCATTAAAACCAAATTCGAAATCGAAACGGCACACAAAAATCAAATCGGCACGCGTATCACGCATAGGTCAAAACCTATCGCCTACGCATGCAAGAATAACCAACCTACCCTCGATGTCGATGTACAAACATCAAACCATCGAGAAAAATCCAATCACACTCATTTGCACATTCACGAACACTAGTTATAATATAAAATAGGTTAAAACTCACGAAAACCCCAATTTCACTTAAAAAGTCATTTTTCCGAAAATCTAGCAAGCAAAATTAACCGTTTTAGTACAAAACTCGATGTATAAACGAATCTAGCGGCCACAATATTCACTAAATATCTTAAATAAATCATAAAAACAATTCCCATAATTTAATCTCATTAAATTCCATAAACCCCAAAATTCTAGTTTACAAAATACCTAAATTTTAACAATTTTATAGCAAAAATGCACAAACTACAATATAGCTTGGATTTTCATGATATAAATTATTAAACTACACTTTAAAAATGTTAATGATATCATGAATACCCTAATTAGATTTTTCTCTCAATTAATTAATAATTTTCCCAAAACCTAGTTAACAAAATTAGCATAATTAGCAAAATGATAAACTAACAATTATCAACTAGACTTGGTTTTTACATGACTAGAAATATTAATCTACACTTACAAACTTGATTTATATAAGAACCAAAAACCTTAGTTCAAACCCTTTTCTTGAAATATAATGTTAAAATTAAACCCATACTTAAACACTTAAATAGCTTAGATTACAACAATGCTAACAAGGTAACAAATTGAGTAAGATTATACCTCACAAATCTTGTAGATCTCATAGAAAACTTAGCCCCTAACAACCCATCTTGCTCCAAGATCCAAGCTTGATTTGTCCAAGGAAAAATGGTTAAAGTTTAAACTAGGGATTAATGAGACTTGAATTGATTTTTAATGCAATTTTTGAGATTTTTTTGAAGTGGCAAAGAGGTGAGGAAATGGGGAGGGCAGCAGCAGAATTTCGGCCAGATGAGGGAGGAAGAGGGGTGTGTGTGTGTGTGGGAGAGAAAAACATAAGTCAAAGAACACCATACATCACATGTACAAGCCCATGCTTCATTAATTATTGTTTTCTTTTCATATCATTGACCTTTGGAAGAGGCAAAGAAATGGGCAGCCCCCATCTTTTGGTCGGCCAGAAATGTGAGGAGAGAGAGAGAGTGTGTGTGAGGGGTGAGTTTGGGTGAGGAAAAATGATAAGTGTTATACCCCATTCTCCATTAACACTAAATTCACAAATTAAGCCTTTTCTTTTCTTTTAAATTTCTAACCCGTTTTGACAAATTCATTTCAATTCAGAACCCACATGATAAAATTTTATTTAATGTGTTAAGATGCACAAAATTTGTTTCAACTCATTCTAATTTGTAATTTTCCCTAATTAAATATATTAGTGACGGCTTAAAATAATATTAAAATAATTAATTTCGGAAAAATTTTCAGAAAATTTGAAATTTCACCAGTGGGTCAATAAACACCAAATACTAGCAATTACATAGCTAGAATATGTATATTAAATTTTTATAATAAGATATTTTTATTTTGACTTTTTACAGAAAACCCCCTTATTTTACCGTTTTTTCGAAATTTTATCGAAACAATTTTTTTTCAAAACGTTACACAAAGATTGACCACCGCTCCTATCTTGACAGTGCTAGACGGTTCCGGAGGGCTGGTTATTCACAGCGACGCATCTGGAAAACGCTTAGAATGTGTTCTAATGCAGCATGTGAAGGCTATAGTTTATGCGTCGAGATAATTGAAGACCTATGAGAAGAACTACCTAACTCATGTTTTAGAGGTAGCAGCAGCGATTTTTACATTGAAGATTTAGAGACACTATATATTAGGCGAAAGGGTGGAAGTATTTACCGATCAAATCCTAAAGTATGTGTTCACACAGAAAGGGCTCAACATGAGGCAGTATAGATGGTTGGAGCTGATGGCTGACTATGATCTTGATATAAAATACCATCCGGGGAAAATTAATATCGTGCCGAATGCTCGAAGTCGGTTGCCAGCAATATGGATGTTGACTGCACAGAAAGAGATTATAGCTGATCTTCAAAGGTTCGAGTTGGAGATTATACTACCGAATTCTTCGGGACAGTTGATGCAGTTTTAAGTATAATCATCCTTGATCGATAACATTAAAGCAGTGTAGTCGCACGATTCAAGGTTGCAGAAGTTTCGAGAACAAGTAGAAGCGGGACTTTGAACGGACTTGTTAATTCATGAAGATAGTTCGTTATGATATGGGAGTCATCTATATGTGCCTAAAGGAGAGGTTCGTGAAGAAGTCATGAAGTAGGTTCATAGTTCTGTATATTCCGTACATTCGGGAGGTACAAAGATGTACAGAAATCTGCGACAACATTTCTGGTAGGAAGGTATGAAAAGAGAGATTGCTCACTACTTATCGGAGTACTTAGTGTGTCAGTAGGTCAAGGCTTAAAATCAAAGGGTAGCTGGTTTATTGCAACCACTTCCGATTTCTCAACGGAAGTGGAAACATATAACCATGGATTTCATAACAGTATTACCACGGAGTCCAAAGAGCAATAATACAGTTTGGGTGATTGTTGATCAATTGATCAAGGCAGCTCATTTTATACCGTTTCGAGTTGGTCAGTCGACGGAGGCTTTGGCAGAGAGGTACATGCAGGTGATCGTGAGATTGCATGGAGTACCTGTAAGCATCGTTTCCGATCGTGATACCCAATTTTTATCGCACTTTTGGAGGAGTCTATAGGAAAGTTTTGGGACTCGCTTGAAATTTAGCACAACCTATCACCCTCAGAAAGATGACCAGTCTGAAAGAATGATCCAAACTCTTGAAGATATGTTGAGAGCTTGCATGTTAGATTTCAAGGGTTCATGGGAGGATCACTTGCACTTGGTGGAGTTTTCTTATAATAACAGTTTTCAGGAGACTATACAGATGGCTCCATTCGAAGTATTGTACGTTCGTAAGTATCGCTCGCCCGTCTGTTGGGATGATATTGGAGAAAGAAAATTATTGGGACCGGATCTTATTGTGCAAACAGTGGAGAAAGTTAGCGTGATCCGAAATCATATGAAGGCGGCACAAGATTGACAGAAGAGTTGGGCTAATACAGGACGAAGACCTCTGTAGTTCGCAGTTGTTGATCTTGTATTCTTGAAGATATCATCGACTAGAGGAGTGATTCGATTTGGTAGTTGAGACAAACTTAGTTCTCGATTCGTTGGGCCTTTCGGTATCATCGAGCGTGTTGGAGAGGTAGCGTATCGATTGGCTTTACCACCATCCTTGGTGGGTGTTCATGACATATTTCATGTATCTCAACTCTGCAAGTATGTTCGACATGAGATGCATGTCTTAGATCACTCGGAGCTGACAGTAAGGGAAAATTTAACATATGAAGAAAGACCATTGGCAATTGTGGATCGACAAAAAAAGCTCTCAAGAACAAAGTTATCCTTTCAGTACTTGTTTCATGGGGAAATCGTTCGCACGGAGAATCTACTTGGGAACATGAAGATGAGATCCGACAGAAGTTTCCACACCTCTTTTCTTAGATCCGTGTTTTCTTGTCTTTTCTTATTCCAGTAATTTCGATGACGAAATTCTTTTGTAGTTGGGTATAATATAACACCCTAGCACTATTATACGATATTTTATTTGGGGTATATCAAATCATACGACAGATTTTTGATTACTATTGCTTTTTGGGTGCGGATAGTGCATTTGATAACTATGGTTAGTATCCGACCCGAACCGCATATTTGAAACCCATCATGGTTTAGGATTACGTCAATATTTGCTAATACAGAATATCCATACACATCTAGATTCTATACCCATATAAAGTATATTCTGTATCCACATATCTTTTAAATAATACAAATAAAAACCAAATAATATATTTTGATATCTAGCATGGCATGTTATCGTTCCCCATATCGTATGGTTCCATCCATATATCATGTTCATGTCCTACTTATTAAAACAGACTCGTTTGGATCGCTACGTATATTTACGTAGATCCGTACTTGGAGGTATGCATTTTTATTGACCGGATATCGCATTATTCTTTTAATTTTTACGTATATTCTCCATATTTAAAAACTAGATATTTAGAAGAGACTCGGGTAATTTGCGGAGTAATTTGATATTAGCTGTATAATCCTATAATATATATTATAATATTCTTTTAAATAAATAATATATAGATACATATATAATATATTAATATATAACGAATTATATATTCTCCTCTCTCTCTCTCTCAGCCTCTTTCTCTCCCCTCTCGCTCTCTGTTTCTCTCTATCCCCTCCGTCTCTCTTTCTCTCCCCACTCTCTCTCTCTAACTATATATATATATATATATATATAAAATTTATAAAAAACCTAATATAATAACATAACCCCCTCTCTCTTCCTTCATTCCTTTCTTTCCCCGTGAGAACCCAAACCCTAGCCCATGTCCTCGCCTTCGTTGTCGCCAAAACCTCGTCATCCAGCTTAGTCACCTCGTCACGGCACTGCTCAGCCAAGTCCAGTTCTGCGCACGTAAGTTTAGCATCGCAACGTTATTTCGACGTCGGGCGTAGCATCCGTATCTAGACGTGAGATCCGATCAGGCAAGTTTTAACTTGCAACATGCTATATTATTATATCGATATCTATATGAATAAGAATAGTGCATGTGTTTTATTATTCAGCAAATATTACCGATTTACAGTTTTACGGTATCCGTTCGTATCCGTACTGATAATTGTTTATCTAGTTGTATGCTGGAACATCATGATATCATTATACTACTAGATCACTACAATATGTTATCTAGTTTGTATCATACATGGTAATGGATATATAATGGTTATTACAGATAGATACATATGCATCCTGGCATCAACTATGTTTACCGTATTGATTACAGTTTCACATTAGATATCTATTTGGTTAATATACATCACATGCCATTTTCATGACACACTACCAGACCTGTTACCTGGATCTTATTGTTAATGCCAACAATCCTGACTTATTGTCCTGATGGACGTGAGTTGTTGTTTTCATAAACAAGAACTGTACCTACTTGATCGCGTGTTGGCATTAGATTCATATCGTTAATATCTGACTTAAACACAAACATGGGGGAAAGGGGGAAATAAAGAATGTAATCGAAACGTAACTCAAGAGAATATTATTATTGTTTGCTGTGATTCCGGCCGTTACGGAATAAATCATCATTGTTTTCCGTTTTTCCGGGCGATGCAGAATAAATTATTGTTTGTCGTTTTTCCGGGCGTTACGGAATAAATCATTGTTTGCTATTTTTCCTGACGTTACGGAATAAATACTATTACCATGGTCCCGTAGGGAATGAACGAGATATATACTGTTAGGTTACGATGAGAATTACATTAATTAATTTCAAAGATTTCTAAGAATAGATAAGCTAGAAGCACAGATTTAGGATACACATCACACACCATACATACACATAGCTCACTGTTTCATATCTGTGTTATTTATTTATATTCTTATTTAATCATATTATTGTATCCTGGTCATTACTGTTATTTGATATTATGACGCACTGACGTCTGGGTTTTGCATGGCTCAGTTCCTCTACCTTTATTGCAGGCAAAGCAAGAGTAGTTTAGCAATCAAGCCGAGCAGTGAGAAATTGAACGTGTATTTAAAGATGTTTAGTTTGTTTATTTCCATAGTTTTGTTTATTGATATGAGCCCATATCGGGACATGATTCAGATATTGTTATTGGATATTGATTCTTTCCGCTTTATACATTTTCTTGATTTTATTTACTGTGGCAAATGGACATGTACTGATATATTATATATTTTACTATTCTTGATATCCGATAGACAGCCGTAATGTTACTGTAGAGAGACGATTCCTAACCACAGGTAGCATGGTTGGCTCTGTCACGTGTCGTAGTTTACGTATCTTGGAAGCGGGGCGTGACATATAAGACATCGGGGACCGCCCACTTGTCTAAAGTACTGGCCTAGTCATGCTTGATGGAGACCAGTCTCCAATTCTCGAGTAGACTTTTCATGGCTAACCGGTATTTTGGTTCATGGTTGGACATTGATATAGACCGTAGGTGTTGGGATAGTTTGAACATGAGTTCGGTCAACGGAATCTCAGGGTCCCATTATATGAGCGAGTACTGAATACAGGAGAGGGCCCCATTCAGGGTCCCATTACGTGAACGCATGTTAATTATTATTACTGAATACAGGAGATGGCTCTGTGTTTTCAATGATCGACTCTTACGCTCAAGCTGACGATAAAATAGTGACATGGATATTGAGACCTAGAGACTGATATAATTAGTGACATGAATTTGCATCGACTTACTGATCTGATACTCATGTTATAGCATTTACCTTTGCATTCTACTTCGTGCTCATGTTATTGACTTATGCATGCTACTTCATGTCTATTATTGTTGCACATATAATATATTGTTGTTTTGTCGCTCTGACGACTTGAGTATGCATGCTCAGAGTGAAAGAAGTGGACTCGTCTGATTTCGAGGTGATCGTGGATATCTAGAAGAGTGAGCCTTCTTAATCGTTTCTTCCATTATCACTAGTTAGTTGTTGTATTTGCTGCGCTCAGTTCCTTTTCACCTGATAGTTTTAGTGACTGTATTATCTCATTATCTGTGTTATATTACTGTTACCACATACTGCTAGAAGTTGAAGTGTGACCATAACAGGATTATTCCTTGATCGTAAGAGCATGGCTGACCTTATCACTCTCGTATTTCGTATTTTGGGAAACGGGACGTGACAATGGGATATCAGTTGTGTTTCTAGGTGTTTCATTTTTTCTACTGAGGACTTTTTGATATGCTTATTACAAGATATTGATTCATGTCCATGTTTAAAACAAATCGAGCAATATTTAAAATCTTTTTCGAAGATCACAGCCTGACAAAATTTAGAAGAAGATGTACCAATCCAAATTTTTGACGGTGTGGTTTTTTGAAGATTCAATTCAACGCAAACCCTGTCTTTGTCCGTTCTCGTGAAATACAACGTGTTGACATCGATTTTAAGAAGATTACTAATAGATTTCACTATAGAACAAAGCATATCTACGTGATAAAAATTTGGTGGCAAACCAAAGGGAGAGATCCATGCTGGAACTAATGTCGGTTCATGATCGAGAGTAAGAAAAAAGGGGTCCATTTAAAAAAAATGGAATAAAAATCTTTTAACATATAGAAATTCCTTAAACCATACTTTTGTGAAATCTTCTGGAACATGAAAACGCAGTAGCATGTGACGATGATGTAGATGACTGATGACAAAATCCTTTGAGATTGAAAAATGTTGCTTCATGATCTCCGTTGCATCTTGGGTATTCGGTCTGCCGTAGGAACATTTCATAAGAATGCAATGTTAGAATGGCTTAGAAGATCTCAATATTTCTTCTTGAGAGAAAAATATGACAAAATCACCATCCATTGATAAAGAGACCTTCTTTTCTGGAACATAAATAGGAAATAAATATAGGTTTTTGCGCAATGCTGATGCATATGAGACCTTAGAGAGGGTGGTTGAGGGACCTTCGATGGGGAAGTCCCTTCGATGAAAACCAATAGTGTTAAGAATTGTAAATCCCCAGTTTTCGTATATATATTTTCTGTATTTTTTCAGATTTTCCCTATATTTTTCCATTTTTATATGTATTTTTATTATTTTATTTTAAATTTTAAAATCTAACTCCTAAACCTAACTCTACCCGACCCGACTCGCCCACTTCCCTTCTTCTTCTTCTCCCTCTTCTTTTATTTTCCTACCACTTTCTCCAACATTCTCTCGCGACGGTCGTGCCACCTCCGCGAGACCCGCACTCCGCTCGCCAACTCCCCGACATCACCTCCTCCAAATCCTCACTGCTCCCCTCTCTCTCCCCCTCAGCGACGTCTCCATGAGATTCGCTCCCCCAACGGCCACGACGACAAAATCTCCACTCGCCTACCCCTCGCTATCCTCGACGATCCCTCGCCCTCTCTCTACTTCACTCTCTCTCCCTCGTCTCTCTCTACTTCTCTCTCTCATTCCCCCCTCTCTCTCTCGTTCTTACTCCACTCCACCATCCCCAACTCCATGCTCTGAGATCCACATCGCCACCGACACCTCAGGCGACCACCAACGCCTTCGAGCTCCCAAGCCGACCTAACTCCATCCCCAGAGCTCCCCCTTCACAGCCGACGAGCTCCTCCTCCTTCAGCTCGAGCCCACCAACGCCCCAAACCCACGGCCACCTCGCCGTCTCCATCGACCCACCGGGCCCCTGCATCCATCGCCGCAACCACCACCAACTCCACCTCACCGACAAGCCCCGAGCTCCTCCCCTAACACCTACTGCACCCAAGCCCACTACCAACTGCTGCTCATCACCCTCCCGCCGCCGCCAACATCTTACCAAGTTCCCTTCGCCGCCTGCATCACCCCGGAGTTCCGCTGCCCTTACCGCCGTGTCACAGCGCCCATGCTCACCTCTGCATCATGCCGAGCCTCCCCAAGTCCTCACTAAAGCCGTGCTAGTCGCACGTGTATCGTGTCGTGACATCTCCGTGCCGTGGTTATAGCCCGTGTCGTGCCGCCGCCTCAGTCGTGCCACTTTCGCCAAAGGCAAGAGAAAACCTATCTTTTGTTGTTCCTGTTATTTTAATACCTAGGCTAGATAATAATGTTAGATTATTTTTGTTATATAGTAGTGTAGATGTGTGATTTCGACCGATTACCCCATGCTACCCTAGTGTTTGATGCGAACTATAAACCAAAACGTATCTTGCTATGGCGGAACCTATGATAGTTAGATCCCTTTATTAATTACGAATACCGTATAGAAATTCGGATGCAAAATATCATGTATAATCTCCTCCTAAAGACGACACTAAATCTGAATTTTTACCGAGCATGTTGCCTTACTAAAATCATCGTAAATTCAATACAGTTTGCAATGTAATTTTGTACGACTCATATCTAATCTGACTCAATAATCTAGAACCATCCATAGTTTATTTTCTATACCGATAGATTACGGAAACAAGAATTGACTGAGAATATGACTCTGGACTGCTGTCTGGGGCGGCATTTCTCGAGGATACCCGAATTTAAATACCTGTACATACCTGCTTTAAACTGAAAATAAGCGGAACCCTATATATTCGCGTAGATAATTCAGTTATCTAACACATGAATCTATTCTCGTGCAGTTTCACCGTCGTTTGATATTTAGTTTGTATTTTAGAGTATCAACGTGTTCTGCAGTAACAATTCTTACACCTTCACATTAAACAGGACATAACTTCTAATATAGAAAGGATATTATTAATCCGTTTGATATGTTGAAAACCTAACAGATAGAACCGGATTTTATTCAACTGGGGAAACACCTGAATCTGAACATAATCCCTAGTAAACTGCGTGCGAAGTTGGACTTCCAGTTCTGAAACTGGAATTCCAGCAACTGATTGCTGATTTAAAATGATGATAAGACCTTCGCTCAGGTATTGAACACTGCCCGAGTACAGGAAAGATTGGTAGAGAAGGCCAAGGGTCAACGATCGGTGGATAAGAGACCCCACGTAGTTCCACCACGGGCTACCCTTTCCCCCATGGAGCGATCCCAGTTCATAGGCCGGGTGTTACGCAGATGAAGCGTACTTTCTCACCTCAACAGCCACAACGGAGGGCCCTGTTTTGCGATTATTGCCAAAGGCCAAGGCATATGTAGAGAGATTGTCGCTGAGCTATGGGGCAGTGTTTACTTTACGGATCTAGCGAGCATGGGGTCAGCGGATATCCTCAGAGATCTGAGCTACAGGGAGGGTTCGGGCAACATCAACCGTCGTACGGCACATCAGCTCAGAGGGGTCCACTTCTGGTGTCCTAGCAGCGGTTATTCGATCAGAGGCATACTGGTACAGGTCGGAATCAGGGGAGGTCTTTCACCCTGTCCGACGAGAAGGCAGAGACTTATGGAGAAGTAGTTACATGTACCCTCCTTGTTTATTTTGTACCAGTTAGAGTTCTTTTTGATTCGGGTGCTTTGCATTGCTTTATTTCTATGCGGTTTGTTGACACACACTATATACCTCATGAGCCGTTGACCAAGGGTTGGGAGATACATATGGGTAACAGATTTATTGTGTCCAACCAAGAGTGTAGGTTATGTCCGGTGGTAGTATATTGGCAAAGAATTCTATGCGAATTTCCTTTCAATCGGGACGGGCAGTATGACACAATTCTCGGGATGGATTGGATGAGCACCTTCCATGCGATAATCGATTGCTGAGATAGGAAATTGACTTTCCGTATTTCTAATCACCCTCAGTTTGTTTTTGAAGGCGGAAGCGAGTCTTTGGTGCCAGCCAAGTTTAGAGCCAAGCTAAAAGTGTTGACGGCTATGGAGATCGATGAAAGTCCAGCCCTAGAGATCGTTCAGGATTTTCTTGATGTGTTCCCCGAAGATTTACTAGGTCTACCACCTCTTCGCATCTTTGAATTCTCAATCGACTTGATTCCGGGTACATCACCAGTCTCGAAAGCACCGTACAGAATGGCACCAGTTGAGTTGGAAGAATTAAAGAAGCAGATAGAAGAACTTTTGGACAAAGGATTTATCTGTCCAAGTGCCTCCTCGTGGGGTGCTCGAGTGTTTTCTAAACTAGACCTTCGGTCAGGGCATTACCAGATCAGGGTTAAGGCAGAGGATATATGCAAGACGGCTTTCCAAACCTGATATGGCCACTACGATTTTCTTATGATGTCGTTCAGTGTTACCAATGCACCGGCCATATTTATGGACTTGATGAACAGGGTTTTCTCCAAGTACTTGGATCAGTTTGTTGTCATATTCATCGACGACATTCTCGTCTATTCGAGAAGTCGAGAGGAGCACGCCGAGCATCTACAAATTGTATTGCAGGTTCTACAGGAGGAGATGCTCTATGTTGAGCTAAGCAAGTGCAAGTTTTGGCTCGACAAGGTGCAATTTATGGGGCATGTCGTTTCGAATGACGGCATTTCAGTGGATCCGACAAAAATCGAATCAATCAAAGACTGGCCGACATCGAAATCAGTTGCTGAGCTAAGAAGCTTCTTAGGATTGGCTGAGTATTATCGACGGTTTATCCAAGATTTTGCCAGAGTAGCGGAACCCTTGACAAAGCTCACACGGAAGGAGGTGCCTTATATTTGGTCGGAGGAATGCACCCAGGTGTTCGAGCGGTTGAAACTGAAGTTGACCACGACCCCTATCCTGACTGTGCCAGACAGATCGGGTGGCTTGGTTATTTATAGTGATGCGTCGGGCAAAGGTTTAGGTTGTGTATTAATGCAGCACGGTGAAGTGGTGGCTTATGCGTCTCGTCAGCTGAAAACTTATGAGAAGAACTACCCAAAGCATGACCTGGAGTTAGCAGCCGTTGTGTTCGCCTTAAAGATTTGGAGGCATTACTTGCTAGGCGAAAGTGTGGAGGTGTACACGGATCACAAAATTTTGAAATACGTGTTCACTCAGAAAGAACTGAATATGAGATAACGCGGATTGTTGGAGTTGATGGCAGACTATGACATTGATCTAAAGTATCCCCTCGGGGAAGGTGAACGTCGTTCCTGATGCTCTCAGTCGCAGGCCGTCAGCCGCGTTGCTGACTTGTCAGAAAGGGATTCTCAATGACCTTCAGAGACTCGAGTTGGAGGTAGTTACACCGGGTGTGCCCGGACAGCTTTGGCAGTTGCAGGCTCAATCATCGCTTATAGATCGCATCAAAGCCGCACAAATTGGAGACTCTCATTCGCAGAAGTTCAGAGGGTTAGATGAGGCTGGGTTGAGGACGGATTTGCAGGTTCACGAGGATGGTTCTCTAGGATATGGCAGTCGGTTGTGTGTTCTAAAGGGGGGTATTCGAGATTAAGTTCTACTGAGGCACTTTTCCAGCCAAAATTTTCGGCCAAGAGCTATTTGTTCCCTTATAACCCTTATAAAAAAGGGAGAGAAGAAAGAGGAAAAGAATTCATGGTTGGACATCACGTGTTAAACACGTGAGCGCTAATATGCAAAGCATATAAGCGCTGAAAGAAAATAACAAAAGGCCAAACAGGCCTCACGTGTTAAACACGTGAGCGCTCATATGCAAAGCATATAGGCGTTGAAAACACATAACTAAGGGCCAAACAGGTCTCACACGTGAGCGCTCATATGCAAAGCATATGAGCGCTGAACATAAATAACCAATGACCAAACAGGCCTCACGTGTTAAACACGTGAGCGCTCATATGCTCATATGAGCGCTGAAAATAAACAGGCTAAAACCCACTAGGGGTCACGTGTTAAACACGTGAGTGCTCATATATTCATATGAGCGTTGAAAATAAACAGACTAAAACCCACACTAGGGGTCACGTGTTAAACACATGAGTTCTCTTGCCGCTCACATGCAAAGTATGTGAGTGCCCCAATTTAAAATGCTCCTATCAAATTCTAGAATTAAATTCTATTTGGGAAATATTTTCCGGATCTTCCTTAAACTAGAAAGATTTTCTCTGTTAAACAGAGGACCTTTGGATCAAAGCCCCAACGGTGATCATCTGGTAGAATAAAATTCTATCATAGGAAAATATTTTCCTAATCTTGTTAAATTAACAAGATATTCTTATGTTAAGAATAAAATTCTATGTTAAACTAACGAGATATCCATATGATAGAATTAAATTTTATATTAAGAAAATAAATTCTAATCTTGTTAAAACCAACAAGATATTCATAATCATGTTAAACAAACAAGAAATCTTCTCTGTTACACAGAGAGCCTTTGGATTAAAAATCCAACGGTGAATAAAATTCACTGATTAATCTAAAAGATCATAGAATCAACCATGATCTCTCAATGAGGGATTCTCTTAACAAATTGATTCTTGTTCTTCTCGTATAAATAGGAGCAAGGAGAGGAGGAGACACACAGAGGTAGGAGAGGGGAAGAAAAATACAGAGAGAAATTAATTCTCTATAAGGAGGAGACCACCCCATAAGCTTTCCAAAAAGCTCCCACAAAAACAAAAGAGAATTTAATTTTCAAACAAAGGGTTTAACCCTTCAAAAAAAGAACTTAATTCTTCCTCTGGTTAAGCTCTGTAGAAGCAGATCTCCCCACAAGTTGAGAATTTAATTCTCATCGGGAAGATTCTGTTATGCAGATTCAAAACTTAGGAGAAAAAACTAAGTTCAAAGAATTTAATTCTTACAAAAGTATATAGGAATATAAATCCTCTGATAAAACTAGGGTTTACCCTGTAAAAAGAATTTAATTCTTATAAAACAAGAGACTTGAAATTCTCTAAACTCAGATCCCAGCATCGTTAATATGAGATCAAAATCTTCATGCACATAGAAGAAAAGACTGGTGTTTCATTAGTGTTCAACACTATAACGAAATCTCACGTGTTCCCCCACGTGAGCACTTATGATGAGAAAAAAGGAATGGCTGGGACCGAGTCACGTGTTTCACATGCGAGCATTTAAAAAGAACAAGAGGTGCCTCCTAGAGTAGTCATGTGTTTCCCACGCGAGCGTTTAAAAGAAGAACAAGAAGTGCCTCCTAGGGCAATAACTTGTTTTCCACGTGACCCCCAATCAAGTGCTTAACACTTATATAAAAAAAGGAACATACCCAAAAATAGCGCTCACATTTTGAAGGCACCCCACGTGTTCGCACGTTAGCACCACAGGGTTCAAGTGCTTAGCACTTATAAAAGAAAGAGAAATCAAATCCAGAGAACAGTTCCCATTTCGGGCGCTTCACGTGCTCACACGTGAGCCGAATGCTTAGCACTTATAAAAGAAGAGGGAAATAAAATCCAAAAAGACAGTACCCAACTTTGGGGCGCCTCACGTGCTCACACATGACTGCCACAAGAATTAAGTGTTTAACACTTATATATAAAAGGGAACTTGAACCCAATGTACAGCGCCAGCTTTGAGGTGCCTCACGTGCCACACATAAGCGCCCCCAGAACCCAGTATTTAACACTGCTTTAGGACCTCACGTGGGAAAATGTGAGTGCTGAACATATACTAGTGATTAACAATATGGGAAATCAACTCCAGCCTTAAGTTGGCTAAGTCTTCTTGAGATTAAAATATCTTCGATCTCTAAATAGACCGAGCTTCTGTGCTCTTGACTTCCTAAACTAATGAAGAGATCTTAGTCTCAAAATACGACTAATGATTTCTGGGCTCGACCATCAATTCCTTTTCCCTCAAACATAGAATTGGTTCAAGGGTACATCTCTCTACACCTCTGATATATGTTGTAATTCCTCAACGTCTTCAGAGAGGTGGTAGGTTCCGACAACCAACTGCTTTTGGGTGCACTTCCCAAAATGGCGACAACGGACCGTAACGTCCTTAAACTAAAATCTCACCTCAAAAATGGTGATCTGCGGACCGAAACATTCTTAAACTAACAACGGACCGAAATGTCCTTAAACTAAAGCAATAAAGCCCAAATGCTCTTTTGTTGGGTCTGAATGATCCCAAAACCCTGTTGAGTAGATCTTAGTCTCAAATTGGACTAACGTATTCTCAACAAACATTAAAGTCGATCTTAATCTCAAACTAGATTAACGATCCTTAAATAAAAACCCAAATCTAAAATATACGGATTTGGACTAATCGCGCCCTACAGGCGACGACATGAATTAGTCTCCGTATACAATCCACGGGCAACCAAAAATAAAACAAAAACACATGACACGAAGTGAACTTCCGGAGTAGGAGAAAGTGGTTATCGCTGCACGGTAACGTAATTAACTGCAGGGGTTGCGCCTGCAGGGAAGACCGTCCCTACAATAAAACCCCCCTCGTAAACAAGGGGGATCTGACGAAGTCTACAATAATGGTCGCATCCATCCAAACCACCGATACACAGCGCCATAAATTAACTTGGCATCTTCGGAGAGGTGGACGGATAAAACCAAATAGCATCTGCCCCAAATTCAGGCAAGACGATCCATCCCGATCCGTCTCTGTTTTTGGCGGTAAACAGATTCTGGCATGTCTGGTGGGATTTCTTCCTCTTTCCACTCCACACTTCGTGTGTCGTATTTTTTCCGCGATCAGATAATCGCGGTGTTGATCAGTCGAAAATATTGCATTCTAAACACATCAATTTCCCTACTCTTTGTAATCATCTAAAGGTGTTTGGTATAAATATAGCACATATTAGCAATTCGTCTGCAAAATATCAAATAACATGTGTTATACATTATAACCGGCATTATGAGAGAAATTGTGTGTTTATTACTACACGCATGATCTTTTGTGTATCAACACTTGTCTCGAGATTGTGTGCAGGAAATTCTCCAGGTTAAAGAGCCGAAACTGCTAAAATTGCTGATAAAATACACCAAGTCCAAGACTTGTGATCTGGCAGTAAACAAGAAAGTATAAAAATATTCCAGACATCAGGAAAGTGCCATAAAGCCAACATGAAACAATACAGAAATTTCCATGCAGCAACTCCACAAAACGGCCGCGGATCCGCAGCCGAGTCAGGCCGATCCGCTGCGGATCCACGGCCAAGTCAACTCGTCGGCGGTTGGTATTTGTTTCAGAGGCCTCCATATAACGGCCAAACTTCTTCAAGACACTTCAAATCTCCAGAAGTTTCCCTCCAACAGAAAGGCTTCTCATGCAAGCTAGCTAACTACCTTAATCTAAAAACTTCTACCTAGCTTCCTATGCAAGCCTCATAACAACCAAGCTTCCAAGAGAAGATAGACCTAGCTTCTAGGGGAAGCTAAAGGGAAAACTATAAAAGAGCACCTAGGGCTTCATTACAAAGGTTGTTGGTTGTTGATCATTCTACATCAATTCACCCGCAAGTTGAGTGACACAACTTGCAACTCAAAACCCTAGCCCAAATCCAATTCCAAAGCCAAATCAAGATCCATCGAGAAGCGAATCAAGCAATCCTTCAACGAGCCTTTGAAGCAACGCCGATCTTCATCCGAGCAAGAGATCCACGACGATCTGTGACTCAAGAAGACCGAAGCGAAGCTAGTTTCGACGATTTAGTTCTTCCTCAAATCTTGTAATCTTTGAGTGAATTGTACCTAAATGTTGATAAATAAAAGGTGAAAATTCTTAATCTTGCTTTTCTTTACATTCTTGAATTATGAAGAGTTATAGATTCTTGATTCTTTTCTTTTTCATGATGTTTGAGTGAAAACTCCGCTTGTAGCGGAATCAAGAAAATAGGTAGATGATGATGATTAAATTCTTGAACGATTCTTAAGTTTTATGAGTTTTGTAAACTTTAGGAAATTGAATCATCGAAAACCTAATTTGAGCGAGATCGCTTTCTTGAATGTTTTCGCTCCAAATTAGAGATCAACGATCGGTGATTTAATTTGCTAGAGACTAGAATTTGAATGATAATCAATGAAAGGACAAGGGATGATGATGGAGAAACCCTAGTTTCTTCAATAGATCCCTAAACCTCATTGATTGTCATCGATCTAGCAACAAATCTTCAATAGATAAGAATTTGTAATCATTAGTATTCATCATCACTATCAATTGGATCGATTCCGACAAGCCTCTTTACAAATCTTGATAATTCAAACTATTTGGACATTTTCTTGATCTCTATCATTTCTTAATTTTAGATCTATTTCTTGATGATTCTTGAAACTAAATTTCACAAATATTGAATCATTTTCTTATATCTTTTAATTTTCAACTCAACTAAAACGATAACGAACAAATCACACTTTCTCAGTGGACGATCCGTTCTCATTGACGAAACTACAATAGACACCGTCAATTCATTGCGGTATAAATTTCTTTGGTTGTGAAACATTTCTAAATACACACGAAGATATGATCAATCAGGTGTATATGTTTGTAGTTGCCCTTGGGTGATGAGATACTGAAGCTGGCGTTCCGTCTTTTTCGAGAATGGCGTTTGCTTCCATTCACCGCAACTCAGGCTCTGTCACATCTGGCGGAGTCAAGTATGGGTCACTTGCAGCCTTAAATCTCTGCAATCCGGCTCTTCAAGAAATCAGCGGGCTTCGATTTAGGTCGATATTCCAACCTCCCACCCTTGGTGCCTCAACGTAGAGGGAGGAAGCCTAGAAGAAGTCTGTCTTCCACAGGCGGGTTCCCCCAGATGCAATTTTTCCAACGGAATCGGTCCTCAAAAATCTAGCACCTGCCAAGGACCAAGGTTGACGCAAGGGGTAGAATATTCAAACTCTCAAAGGAAATAGGGTACATGCTCAGCAAAATCCTGAGGCTAATCAAATTCCGGCCGTAAGAAACGGTCGGCGTCGATATCGGCATCATACAAAACGAGCTGGGGGCAGTTCTCCATCAGCATTGACTCCACTTGCTTCAACTCTAATGATGAATGATGCTGCTCTAACCGGGAACAGTTTCGAACTGCTGCAAAGGGTCAGACAAAATTCTCCTACCGTGGTATTGATGAAAACTCTGCAGCCCAGGGAGATCCCACGAGAGCAGAAATCACTTCGCTCCCTAAAAGGGCTTTCGTCGTCTATATATAAGTGTGGAAGCAGATGAAGGACTCAATCATCAACCGCGGCTCTTCCCTTAAACGTTAGCCATATTCTGACAAATCCCCTTTCAAATACAAGGGGACTTATTCCAAGATGGATCCTGATACAACGGTTTCCCTCCCAAAAAAACCAAAGTGGCTTCTCACAAAAAAAGGCCTAATAAAGCTCAAGTGCCCGAGGTAAACTCCGAAGGCCAAAACTCCAAACACCCCAAGTCTAAGGGCACAGCAGTTCATGCAGTCCATATGGTGAACTCTAAAGATGAAGTTCAAGCATCTATTAGCCACGGACCGCATACTCGGTCCCTGAAAAAGGCTCAACTGCAACGTGAAAAGCTGCAGGAGATGCTTGCTCAGGCGGCAGCACTCGCTAATCCATCGTCTAAGGCAAATCCCGAAGGCGTACCTGGATAAAGAACACAGCACGGGTTGGATATTGATTTCTTAAATCACGCTCATAAAAAGAGAGATGAAGAAGCGGCAGAAATGTCCGGAACGATGGTTCAATCGGAACCACAAGCAAATGAACTGCAGGTAGTCGCTCTTAAAGACAAGGGTGACATTTCAAATTCTCTACGAGTCTTATCAACGGCCGAAGAGGAAATGATTCCAAAAGCAAAGCTGAACGAATATATCGCTCAGCAAATCAAAGCTCACTACGCCAGTGAAGCCGCAAATAGATCAATCAAGACTGGTTGACCGTATCCGACGTGGTACAATCAAATACAGTACCCGCCAGAGTACACACTTCCAACGTTCCACATGTACAAAGAAACTGGGAATCATCGCCAGCACATTACGTGATTTAAATCCATGTATGACAATTCTGAAGGAAATGACATATTACTCCTCCGGCAGTTCGTCAGCTGTCTGGCGGGCATCGCCTTCGAATGGTATGCGGAACTCCCAAATGATTTCGTGAAGAGTTTCGACGAAATGGATATGTTCTTCTGTCAGGGATTCGCTAATGAGAACGAACATACTACCGTGACGGCGCTGGTTAACGAAGGGTTAGACCGAATGAGACTTAGGTTCAATATGTTACCCGATGGCGAAATCTCTAGTCAAATACGAGTAACGCATCGATGAAGTTGAAGCCATGGAAATGCTCATAGCCACCCTTGACCCAAATTCAAAGGCATCCCCGTATATGGCCCTCTTCAAGTCGACGACCTTCCAAGAACTCATGGATAAAATGGCTCGATTAGATCAAATAGGTTAAAGACTCTTTCTCATCCAATGATGAAGAGTGAAAAGCGGTGGTAAGGTGGCGTTTGATGCCTACGCTCAACAAAAATAAGCGGTTCTGAACGAACCTGTCGCCAAAATAGCGACGACGTGGATACTCGTTCCCCCCGAGATATACACAAAGGGCATATTTCTTACTGGCGGAAGAATCTCTATGTAGAATGGTCCTTTCTTCTCAAAGGACAGGAAGGATATTAAGGGGTCTACAAACAGGTCCTACAAGTTAGTAGAATGCCCCGCTAAAAAAACAAAAAAAACGGTACGTCCACAAGCAAAATGGGCATGGATGAAAACCCGAAAGGGCGCAAACTCATTAAAATAAATACACTTACGATATTCTCACGACTCGTAAGGAGAACCCCCCCTGTGAGACCCTCACGGCTCATAGGATTCAAAAGTTTTAAGATACAGGGATCTGGACCTGTTCTTAAGCCGTCATATCCCCCAATTTGCCCTACAGGCGGTCCATATTGACCCTTGTATACAATCCATATGCATGAGTAAATATTTCTTTGCCAAGTTCTACAAATGGCAAGAAATGTCCCCATATGGTGAATAACACTTGTAGGTCATCTCGACTTATAAGGAGAAAACACTCTTGGAAGATCCTTACGACTTATAAGAGAAGACATCATTTAGGAATCCTCATGATTCTTAAGGAGAAAATACGCCTACGAGATCCTCATGACTCGTTGGGAGAAAACCCTTTATGAGACCTTTACGGCTCATAAAGTCAAAAATCTTAGTCGACAAGATCCTAACCATGTCTACTAAGCCACCTTTGTCCAAATCGACAAGGGCAAATGTTGAGTCGCTCCTGAAAATATCCCAGTTGTAGCGATACTGATGCCTAAACAGGTGTCAAACTCCAAGTCAACCTCTCCGGTAAATGCTGTTCCTACAACCATCTAATGAAGAAGGGGACCCCGTTCGTCTGGGATCAGAAATGCCAATGTGCACGGGACGGAATCAAGCAATACCTGCAGAATCCGCCGGTATTGACCGCTCCGATCAAGGGAAAGCCCCTAATCCTATACACAATAGCCCTTGAAGGTTCTTTAGGCGCGCTATGAGCATAGGAGAACAGCCAGGGGAAGGAGAGAGCTCTCTAGTATTTGAGTCGAGTTCTTCTAGGGGCAGAAAACAATTACTAGAAAACAATTACTCCCCCATTGAAAAGTATTTCCTGGCACTGATCTTCATGATGACAAAGCTTCGACATTATGCATTGGCACATGAGGTCCATCTCGTATCAAAAATGGATCCTCTCAAATATTTGATGTCGAGAACTATACTAACAAGAAGGCTCCCTAAATGGGCCCTCCTCTTAATGGAGTTCTCGATAGCGTATCGACCCCTCAGGGCAGTGAAAGGCCAAGCCATTGCCGACTTTCTTGCTGAGCACCCGATACCAGCCGACTCTCCTTTAAATTGACAATTGCCAGATAAACACGCGTTCGACGCAATCGATAGGGAGGAGGAAGGAAATAATGCCCGATGGGAACTCTACTTCGATGGAGTATCTTCCATGAAAAAGCGAAAGCAAAACACCCCCATAATTAAAGCCAGGGTAGGTCTTATCTTCGTGACTCCGCAAGGAGGGATAATGCGTTTCGCCCTTTCATTAACAGAGCCGAGAAAAAACAATGAGGCTGAGTACGAAGCTTTGATATCAGGTCTTGAGATTGTTGTCGACATGGAAATCGAAAACCTCCTCATATATGGAGACTCCCAGCTGGTCATTAGCCAAGTAAATGGCGACTATCAGACGTGCAAACCAGAGTTGGTAAAATATGGAGAAAGAGTGCAGCAACTGCTGACTCAAATCCCCTCCTACATTCTAGAAAGCATACCGTGGGAGGAAAATTGCAAGCCGGATGCATTAGCCAAGCTCGTTAAAGAACTGGCCGACGAAGACCTTGATGATGTAAGGATCATTGTGCAAAGCCACCGGATTCTCACGCCAGCAGACATATCTCCGGAATCATCTGAAAAGAAGGAAGCGACCAAACAAGCAGCCTGCCAAATAGAGGACGAAGAAGAGGCTACGGATTGGAGAGAAGTCTTCATAGACCACTTCAAGTCTCATCAAACGCCTAAAGATGCGTCATCAAGACATCAGCTCATAAAACGAGCTCTGTCTTTCGCCTTCGTCAATGATACTCTATACAAAAGATCATTTGACTGTTTATGGATAAGATGTCTGGGATCAAAAGAATCAAGGAGAGTCGTCCAAGAAACTCCCGATGGACTCTACGGTTCTCACCAAACCGGGCCAAATATAAAGCTAAAGATCAAGAGAATGGGTTACTATTGGCCCACAATGATTCAGGACTACCTTGAATATGCAAAGCAGTGTCACTCGTGCTAGATTCACGGGGACTTCATCCATCAGTGTCCAAATCCTCTACACCCAACGGTGGCTAGCTGGCCGTTCGAAATTTCGGGAACCGATATAATTGGGCCCATCGAACCAGCGTCATCCAAAGGATATCGGTTCATACTGGCAACAACTGATTACTTCTCTAAGTTGACAGACGCAGTACCGCTAAGGGAAGTGAAGATGGAGAACATCCTCTATTTCTTCAGGACACATGTTATCTATCGGTTCGGCACTCCGTGACGGATTATCTTAGATAATGGGCCAGCCTACAGAAGCCATAAGATCAGTCGCTTCGGATAGCACCACTATATAGACTGGAAATACTTTTCAGTCTATAATCCCCGAGCTAACGGTCTAGCTGAAGCTTTCAACAAAACCTTGATGAAGATCATAAAGAAAACGGTGTCCAGAAATAAAAAAGAATGACACGAGAGACTGCATGAAGCTCTCTAGGCGTATCGAACCACGTTCAAAACGGCCATGAATACAACACCATACGCGTTAGTATTCGGCACGGAAGCGGTACTCCCCTTGGAAATAGAGCTACCCTCTCTACGAGTGGAGGTTCGTTACGAACTGAAGGATGAACAAAAAGCTCATCTTCGGCTTGAGGAGTTTGATGCCCTTGATGAAAATCGTCTCATGGCGCAGCAAAACCTGAAAGCTTACAAAGCAAGGATGACGCGCTCATACGAAAAGTTAACCAGGCCAAGAACATTCCGCCAAGGCGAACTCGTACTAGTTGTCAAACGACCAATGATCCCCAATCGTGCCAAACAGGGGAAATTTGAGCCGAACTATGAGGTCTCATACATCATAGACAAGCTCTACCAAGGTGGGGCCTTCTTGCCTATGGACATGCATGGCGAAAGACCTTTCCGGCCAATAAACAGTCGATTCCTTAAGAAGTACTACGCCTGACGAGTCACGATTCATGTCAATGATAGATGACGACGCTTGTGTTCGCTCGCTATCTTCTTGAGTCAAAACTCTAAAAGTAGTATCCAACAGAATCTCCGTCCCAAACACGGAAACTACGGACCGAGATGTCCTTAAACTACAACGGACCGAAACGTTTTTAAACTAACTACGGACCGAAACGTCCTTAAACTAACAACGGACTGAGATATCCCTAAACTAACAACGGACCGTAATGTCCGTAAAATAAAACTTCGCCTCCAAAACGGCGATCATGGACCGAAATGTCCCTAAACTAGTACTCCGTCCCAAATATGGCGATATCATTTCCTGGGATCTGTGTTGCAATCAAAGCTCCCACAGCGAAGACTGCACATCCAAAAAAGGGGATGTCCACAAGCAAAATGGGCACGGATGAAAACCCAAAAGGGCTCCGTGAGTAAAAACAACAGGGCTACCGGCGAGTTTGAGAAAACCCAAAATGACGCAATCTCGTTAAAATAAAAACACATGCAAAGTCTTCTCGATCTTGGGAGGAGAAAACACCTGCATGAGATCCTTACGACTCACAAGGGAGCAACACACTTGGGGATCCCCATGATTCCTAAGGAGAAATTACACTTACGAGATCCTTACGACTCGTAAAGAGAATTCCCCCATATGAGACCTTCACGGCTCATAGGATTCAAAAGCCTTAAGATACAGGGACTTGAACCTGTTCTTAAGCCATCACACTCCCTAAGTTGCCCTACAGGCAGTCCATACTGACCCTTGTATACAATCCACGGGCACAAATAAATATCCCCTCATCAAGTTCTACCACTGGTGGGAAGTTTACCTATATGGTGAATGACACTTATAAGTCCTCTCGACTTGTAAGGAGAAAACACTCTTGGAAGATCCTTACGACTTACAAGAGAAGATACCACTTAGAAGTCCTCACGAGTTCTAAGGAGAATTTACATCTGTGAGATTCTCACGACTTATAGAGAGAAGTAACTTTGTGAGACCCTTATGGCTCATAAAGTAAAAAAGTCCTAGTCGATAGGATCCTAACCCTGTTTGCTAAGCCATCTTTGTTCGAATCAACAAAGGCAAATGATGATTCGCTCCTGGCAACATTCCAGTCGTAGCGATACTAATGCCTAGAATGGTATCAAATTCTCAAGTCCTTTCAAGGCAAATGATAATTCGCTTCTGAAAACATTCCAGTCATAGCGATGCTGATACCAAGATTGGTATCAAATTCTCAAGTCTTTTCATGGCAAATGATGATTCGCTCCTGGCAATATTCCAGTCGCAGCGATTCTGATGCTAAGATTAGTATCAGATCTCAAGTTCCATACTCGTAATAAAAAATCAGCGAGCAGAAAATGCATATGAAATAGCCGAAATGATGGGGCAACTCATAATAAAAATCAGCGAGCAAAATGTATGCATATAAAAACAGCCGAAATGTTTGGGCAACTCGCAATAAAAAGCAGCGAGTAAAAAGAAAAATAGCCGAAATGATTGGGCACCGCGATAAAAAGCCGAAATGATTGGGCAATCACGACTTTCGCGATATAAAAAAGCTGAAATGATAGAGCATCGCCAAAAGAAATTTAAAAAATGATGAAACTTTTGCCCTGCAGGTGAGTCCACATCAACCCCTGTATACAATCTATGGGCATAAACGAAAAGGGAACCACATTTCCGCACCGAGCTCTGTCAAAGGGAGAAGCGGATCTCGATGGCAACATCTACAGCTTAGAAGATCAACACGGCGTTCCTTCTTACTCCAGCAGGATGCATATAAGACGTCAACAACAGACCCCAGGGTCAAAACAACGGAGCCATGGAAAAGTCCCTAGTTCCAAGTCTCGATGGTTCACCAACAATCTAGAGACTATCTCGGAGCCATAGAAAAGTCCCTAATTCCAGGTCCCGACGGTTCACAACAACCTAGAGACCACCTCAATGTTCATCTCGATACAGCAGACGCAATGTCTCCCCGGCGTTCCTTCTCAACTCCAGCAGGATGCAAATGCAACGTCAACAACCGACCTCATGGTCAAAACCTTGAAGCCATGGCAAAGTCCCTAGCTCCAAGCCTCAATGGTTCACCAACAACCTAGAGACTACCTCGGAGCCATGGCAAAGTCCCTAGTTCCAAGCCTCGACGGTTCACCAACAACCTAGAGACTACCTCGGAGCCATGGCAAAGTCCCTAGTTCCAAGCCTCGACGGTTCACAGACAACTTAGAGACAACCTCGACATTCGTCTCGTTACAAAAGACACAATGTCAACAAATGAAGTAAAGGAAAATCCCTAGTTTCAGGGTCTTGACGGCAATTCAAATAAAACCTGAAAGACTATCGGAGATCATTCCACACAAGCGCGGAGTGGTTATGACTCATCGGGGCTCCCAAACTAAGCCTAACCTCAAGTAAAAAGCGGCATGGAAAATCCCTAACGCTTGCTCTTTCGACGGTAATATTACCCGGGAGATTACTTGAAGATGTCCTGTCCAGCCCTCGAAGGGATAAGAGACACGACAGTCGCGGGGCTACTCGAACAGCAAGATTGCATATTGGGGAATGCATCAGCCAACGCGACGGTACCACGGACAAAAACCCTAGTACCACAAAACCTAACGGACTTCTGTCGTAAAGCAGGGGTTATAATGTTAGGATATTCTTGCGAGAACTTCTCAACTCGTCTCGACTCGTAGGAAAAATAATGTTCCTATGAGAACTTCTCGACTCGTCTCGACTCGTAGGGAAAACCAACTTCATGAAACCCTCACGGCTCATGAAGGTGAAAAGCCTTAGGCAACGGGGATATCAACCTGTTTCCTAAGCACTGTGGCCCTACAAGCATATCCAAACCGACTCTTGTATACTATCCATGGGCCATATTCTCCAAACTCGAATATCGACAAGAAGGAAAAAAACAACTTATGAGTCCTCTCGACTTGTAAGGGGGAAAATTCTCTTGTGAGATCCTTACGACTCTCAAGAGAAAACGCACTTAGGAGATCCTCACGACTTCTAAGGAGAAAATACACCCGCGGAATCCTCTCGACTCGTAGGGAGAAAACCTTTTATGAGACCCTTACGGCTCATAAAGTTGAAAAGTCTTAGGCGGCAGATCCAAACCTATTTCCTAAGCCATCGCTGCCCTACAAGGTCCAAACTGACTCTTGTACACTATCCATGAGTCACATTCGCCAATGAAATAAGGAAGCTACTTACGGGTCCTCACGATTCATAAGGAAAAATACCCGAGTGAGATCCTTACGACTCACGGAGGCGATGGACACTTAGAAATCCTCACGATTTCTAGGGAGAATATACACCTATGAGGATCCTCTCGACTTGTAGGGAGAAAAAAGCTTCTTGAGACTCTTACGGCTCATGAAGATGAAGAAAGTCTTAGGCTACAAGGACCCTAAACTTGTCTCCTAAGCCCTCAATTCTATGGCCATGCATAACTCTGTACTATTTCACCCACGTACATACTTACGTAGGCAAAGTAGTTGGGGGCATTTGTTCCCGCCAAAATTTTCGGCCAAGAGTATAACCCTTATAAAAAAGGGAGAGAAGAAAAAGGAAAAGAATTCACGATTGGACATCACGTGTTAAACACATGAGCGCTTATATGAAAAGCATATAAGTACTGAAAGAAAATAACAAAAGGCTAAACAAGCCTCATGTGTTAAACACGTGAGCACTCATATGCAAAGCATATAGGCGTTGAAAACACATAACTAAGGGCCAAACATGCCTCACGTGTCAAACACATGAGCGCTCATATGCAAAGCATATGAGCGCTGAACATAAATAACCAATGACCAAATAGGCCTAATGTGTTAAACACGTGAGCCCTCATATGCTCATATGAGTGCTGAAAATAAACAGGATAAAACCCACACTAAGAATCACGTGTTAAACACGTAAGCGCTCATATGCTCATATGAGCGCTGAAAATAAACAGGCTAAAACCCACACCAAGGGTCACGTGTTAAACACATGAGTTCTCTTGCCGCTCACATGCAAAGCATGTGAGCGCCCCAATAAAATACTCCTATCAAATTCTAGAATTAAATTCTATTTGGGAAATATTTTCCAGATCTTTCTCGAACTAGAAAGATCTTCTCTGTTAAACAGAGAACCTTTGGATCAAAGATTCAACAGTAATCATCTGGTAGAATAAAATTCTATCATAGGAAAATATTTTCCTAATCTTGTTAAACTAACAAGATATTCATATGATAAGAATAAAATTCTATATTAAACTAACGAGATATCCATATGATAGAATTAAGTTCTATATTAAGAAAATAAAATTCTAATCTTGTTAAAACTAACTAGATAATCATAATCTTATTAAACAGACAAGAAATCTTCTCTGTTACACAGAGAGCCTTTGGATTAAAAATCCAACAGTGAATAAAATTCACCGATTGATCTAAAAGATCATGGAATCAATCACGATCTCTCGATGAGGGAATCTCTTAACAAATTGATTCTTGTTCTTCTCGTATAAATAGGAGCGAGGAGAGGAGGAGACACACAGAGGTGGGAGAGGGGAAGAAAAATACAAAGAGAATTTAATTCTCTATCAGGAGGAGACCACCCCATAAGCTTTCCAAAAAGCTCCTACAAAAACAAAAGAGAATTTAATTCTCAAACAAAGGGTTTAACCCTTCAAAAAAAAGAACATAGTTCTTTCTCTGGTTGAGATCTGCAGAAACAGATCTCCCCACAAGTTGAGAATTTATTCTCATCGGGAAGATTCTGTTATACAAATTCAAAACTTAGGGGAAAGAACTAAGTTCAAAGAATTTAATTCTTACAAAAATATATAGGAATATAATTCCTCTGATAAAACTAGGGTTTAACCCTGTAAAAAGAATTTAATTATTATAAAACAAGAGACTTGAAATTCTCTAAACTCAGATCCCAGTATCGTTAATATGAGATCAAAATATTCATGCACATAGAAGGAAAGACTGGTGATTCATTAGTGTTCAACACTATAACGAAACCTCACGTATTTCCCCACGTGATCACCTCTGATGAACAAAAAGGAATGGCTAGGACCGAGTCACATGTTTCACACACGAGCATTTAAAAAGAACAAGAAGTGCCTCCTAAAGTAGTCACGTGTTTCCCACGCGAGCGCCTAAAAGAAGAACAAGAAGTGCCTCCTAGGGCAGTCACGTGTTTTCCACGCGACCCCCAATCAAGTGCTTAGCACTTATATGAAAAAGGGAACAGACCCAAAAACAACGCTCACATTTTGAAGGCGCCTTACGTGTTCGCACGTAAGCACCATAGGGTCTAAGTGCTTAGCATTTATAAAAGAAAGAGAAATCAAATCTAGAGAACAGTTCCCATTTCGGACGTCTCACGTGCTCACACATGAGCCGTATGCTTAGCACTTATAAAAGAAGAGGGAAATAAAACCCAAAAAGACAGTATCCAACTTTGGGGTGCCTCGCGTACTCACACGTGAGTGCCACAAGAATTAAGTGTTTAACACTTATATATAAACGGGGACTTGAACCCAATGTACAGCGCCAGCTTTGAGGTGCCTCACGTGCCATACGTGAGCGCCCCTGTTCACACCATAATATTGCATTATTAAATTTCCCATTCTTATTCTTTTTATAAATAAACAGGTACTTTTGACGCATGTCTGCTATATGTTACAGGTTACAGGTTCTTGGACAGGAAACAGTGAAAACGATGTAAAGACGATGAAAATATGGACTTTTGACCAACAAATGGGAGGATCTTAGTCAAGCTTACATCGAAAGACAGTTCACAATTAACAAGGCAACGCAAGACCCCAAAATGTCAAGGCAAACGGTTAAAAAGCCATTGCAAATTGTTCACTGAAGATCTGGAACCAACCTAAAAGCCCAAATGGAAAAAGACATATAGAAACAGGAAGACAAAGTCACCAGGAGCCCAGCCCAGAAGTTGCAGAAGCCAAATCTTCCTTTTTGCCGCGGAACCGCGGCCAAACCATGCCTTGGGCCGCGGTTCTGCGGCAGTATTAAAGAAATAAAAAATTAATTTTTTAGCGAAATAAAGTGACGGCGTTGACCGGTCTTCCTAAAGGGCTATTTTTTTAAATGCAAATATGCGAGTCATTGTAACCCTAGGGTTTCCTATCTTCTATAAATAGGGACTCTAATTCATTGTAAACTTTATGCCTCCTTTTAATAAAAATTCCAAAATTCTTTATGGAGAGCATCGGTGCCTCTCTTCAATTCTGAAATTCAGATCTGACAACCCTGCATGGATGATTGGAGAAATGCATCTGTAAAGTAAGTAGATTTGTTTATTTTCTTGCCCTAGATAATTTCAATTCATGCCCTAGATTAAATTTATTTTCCTGCCCTAGTATAGATTTTATTTATCTGCCCTAGTTATAACTTTCAATTAATTGCCCTAGGTAGAATAATTTAGGATTTTAGATTTAATAATCAATCCGAACACCCTTCGGAATTAACTCGTAAGAACGAATCGGAAATTCACAACATCCCTGTGGACCGACCCGTACTCACCGGCTAGCTTCATGCGACGCCGTTCTTGATTGCGGTTACAAATATTTTTGATCTATCTTTTAAGTGCAAGCACGCTAAATCACTCAATCAAATGGCGCCGTTGCCGGGGATGGCGTGCTATTTCCTTTTTGCGATTTCGGGTTAATCAAAATTTAAAAAAAAAAATCATAAAAATCATAAAAATCAAAAAAATATAAATATATATATATATTGTTATTTTTGGAAAGGATACTTTGTTTTTTGTGAATTTTTGCAGGATCAAATTCGGATCTAGAAATTTACAGAGATCAAAACAGGAAAAAAACAGATCAGAACAACAGAAGATCACAACAACCGAGGAACGGAAGAAATTTGGAGGACCGAGTCTACAAATTAACCGCGGTGATCTGGTTCAAAAAAAAAAAATGTGCGCCGAACCGACCAAAGCGCGGCGGAACCGCCGCGCCAGCCCCCTTTTGGCCGCGGAACCGCCGCGGTCTAGTCGAATCAGGGCTTAAAAAAAAGAGGCAGAAGCGCGATAAAAAAAAAACGTTCTGCCACTGCAAATTTTTGTGAGTTTTCTCTCTCTCCTCCTCTACAAATCTTGATATATCTTCTGTAAATTTTCCTGCAGGATTTCTTTGCGCTCAAAAATATTTTCCCTTCCAAATAACAATCTTGTGCAGGATTCTTTGCACCGCGCATAAAATAAAAATCTTTGATTGCAAGTGATTTACGGTTTTGCATATCTTTAATCGGACTTTAAGGGGCTTTTTGACCAATTCAGATTGGGTGGGGATTTCATCACCCTTCCCAGGACCCCAGAAATCACATAAGGCATTTGCATTGACCATATCCTAATTAAAAAATACTAGACTCAGCCCTAAGGACATCGAGCTCAATAGGAAAAGGACTAGTATAGGCATCGACCGTTTATCCTAATTGACTTTGCAGTGTCTAGGCTAGTGGTTTTTAATTAGGCCCACTACTGTGGTTCCTTCCCACTTACCTGGCCGTACTTGTCGGTGAAGAGGCGGTTTGAGGTCCTATTTCTAGCCCTAGTTAGGAGCTGTCTAGCAGACCTAGGTGACCCTAGATCTAGGTCTGATTGTGCATTTCTGGTTGATTACATTTGTGTCTAAGCCCTTTATCGAAATTTTTTTCTGCAAACAGTCTCAAATAAACAGAAAAAGGAAAAAAGGAAAATATTTTATAGAAACTTGCAAAATTTTTTAGCTGCAAATAATCCTTGCACCACCTACCTTCTTTCTTTTCTCATTCTTCTAACATGGGTACCCCACACAATAAATCATTAGCCGAACTTTGGTATCCCGAACCTAATTTTGCGTCATATGTCAATTTGTTCGGTCAATTTAAAGACGATCCTTCCTTGCCTAAAAAATCTTTGAAAGATCAAATAGAGGTGTCTAGGAGAAACAGTTTGACTTTTCAACCCACTTTGTGTCAACCAAGTCAACCTTCACCACCTCCATATGTTGACACCACTTTTCCAAGTCCTGCTGTACCTTCTAAGCCGATGTCCATTGCTGAGCATATTGCTCAATCTCGCAGCCGATCTTTCACCCCTCTCCACTCATCTAGTTCTAGGGATCCACACGACTTTTCACCTTTTTATCCACATGTTGACCCTACCCCTGTCCAATCACCCACTTCCTACCAGTCATACTCGACGTTCCCACCTTCACTAGACACTGTTTCGACACAGCCATTAGGGAGTTTCATATATCCAAACAATTTCGAATCTTTTACCGAAACCCCCTCACCACCTAAGTCTAGTTTGGAAGATTCGTTGGAGGATTATATTGCAGCAACAAATAAAATGACTAGGAATGTGGAAGCGTCCGTGGCCGCCCTTATGCAACCTTGTGAACCGGTAGCTAGTCTCCCACTAGCTTCAAATTTTTCAATGTATAAGGAGGCGGTTGGACAGAGTGAGAATGCGAGAGGATATCCAAATCAAACCTACCCATACCCTATTGAATCCAACAACTCCAATTTTCAAACATGTGTCCAAAATGATGAGTTGTGTGATTTTGTAGTGTTTGATTTGCCAGATTGTGAGGAACCCTTTTCGAGTGAAACCGCACCTAATCCTTTCGATCTTTACACCTCCCATCTAGAACCTAAATCGATAGATATCCATGCTTTTGATGAGGTGTCTAAAGAAATTGATTTTCACTTGATTGAGGATATAGACGCCGGGAATATTTCGGATGATGAACATGTCGATTTGCTTGAAATTTTATGTTCAAATCATCATCCTGAGTTATTAAATGTTTCTCCCGAATCTCATATGCGTCTAGATTTTGATGATAATGGTTTGGATGAGTTGAATATTGAGGATAGTATCGAGAAGAGTCTTGAGGATAATATTGAGGTTGAATCATTTTTGTTTGATGTGTCTGATTTTCCAATTCATCCTCCTGAACATTTGACTGTTATATCACCCTCCCTCCTTCCCATCGTTCTGACCCCGCTTGAAGACTGTGAGCTTGAAAGATTTTCCTTTGAATCCGATACTGTTCTCACAGTTGATAACACTTACGAGTGTTTCACTTTTTCGGACGATGTTGATGACTCACCGCCCGAGTTTGAGTCCTTTACATTTTCAGATGAGCCATCAGACTCGGTTGATTATAGTAGTTTCGAACCATTAATGGAATCTTTCAAGTTCGAAATAGTTTACTACGGTGAGAAAGATACAATCCCTAATTCACTCACTTTTGGCTCTCCTATTGTCCCGACCGTACAAATGACCGTTACGCTTTCATCTCCGATACCAAGTTCGGCGTACACATATTTTCTTGCGAATCTTGAGGGATTTGATCCCATTTCTCGACGAGTAGATAGGTTAGCGCAATCGCTTATAACATATCGGTCATCACATATTGCGCTAATTTATTCACTAAATTTACACCCTCAAGATCGTACTCCACTTCCTTCTTCTTTTCGCCATTCTTCTCCCCCACCGAGACCGTATTCTACCATTCTTCTTTCCACACGGTCTCGCGTGCTTCTCATTTTCTTGCACCAACTATACCATTTCCACGATAAGATTTTTGAATGGTTGGTGCTAACCTTTGGCTTGTGTAAGGCCAAGCTTAAGTTTGGGGGGATGCTTGTTGTATATATGTATATATCCTTTTGTTTTCTTTTTTCTATAAAAAAAATTCAAAAAAGTAAAAACAAATTTTTTTTTTATAAATAAATAAACAGGGGAGTGCCAGTATTTTGACCCTCTTGATTTAGTATGACAGTGAGGACACTGTCAAGTTCAAGTTTGGGGGTATGCTCGGTACGTCTTCTTCCTTCGCATTCATTTGTACATATTTTTGCATTTGCATACTTATTTGAAAACCCATAAAAATTTGAAAAATTTCAAAAATTATAAAAAATTATTGATTCAATTTTGGCCATATTTGATTTGAGTTTGACAAATAGGTTAACTGGTTAGGAACAACTAGATTTTAGACTTAGTAAATTAAAAACCCTAAAAATAACCTTCCTTAAAGTTTAATGGTAGAAAGTATATATCTTTGTAGTTTATTTAGAAATAGGCAAATTTTGGGTTCACTTCTTGGGCTAAGTCAAAATAAAGGAAAAGTATTGATGTTCTTATTAGAGTATAAGTTTGAAAAATAGTTTCTAGCTTAAGTCTAGATTCTGAAAACGTATACCCTACAATTTGCACAATCACGCACCTTGAAACTTGGAATAGTAGAAGAGATCTTGAAATGCTCTTGTCTAAAGTCCTTAGTACGAAGAAAATTAAGAGAAAAAAAAGTATGAATAAAGAATAAAAAAAATGGACACTGGTTTTTGTGATTACTTAAGGCTGCACAAATAGAAAAATATTTAGCGAGGGTGCTTCATCACCTAGTGCCTTAGACCAACTGGTTTGGGAGTCACTGCTAAAGCCTTGGGTGTTACAAGACTAGGAATCACGCTTTAAAGTGCAAACGCATTTTGTAATCGGTCGTTGGTACCTCAAGAAGTATTAACTATCGCATGAAGGATGTGTAAGCAAAATTCATTTAAATTCACCTACTAATAAGTACTTTGGACAACGGACAAGGGTATGATTGCTTGATTTGAATTTCCAAGTGTAGGGGTGATATATACACACACGTAGGGGTATATGATTGGGATTTAGATAAGAGAAAGGAATGAAGAATATAACTTGTATCTTTAATAGAGTTGATAAAAATTCCTAAGTGGAGATGGAACCCTAGAAGGAAAACTTAGGAAATGCCGAAAGCTAAGTAGGTCTACATAACATATATAATCTTAAGTTAAATAATGAGGAAGTGTGAAGAATGTGGGTGGATAATTTGCGAGTCAAAAGATAATAGAATTCCTTGTTAGAAAACCTAATTGGAGAACAAAAGTTAATGGGCCGAATGGATAGGATTTTGTGGGTAATATCAGCTGAAAACCCTCAGGAGACAACACTCCTCCTACTAGGGACACCTAGAGGTTTAACGGCTTGTTGCACGTGCTCAGTGCAATCGCGTTTCCCTGCGAAAGTGCGGTTAGGTTTTTAGTTAATAAAAATAAGTTTACTCGAGGACGAGCAAAAGATAAGTTAGGGGGTATTTGTTCACACCATAATATTGCATTATTAAATTTCCCATTCTTATTCTTTTTATAAATAAACAGGTACTTTTGACGCATGTCTGCTATATGTTACAGGTTACAGGTTCTTGGACAGGAAACAGTGAAAACGATGTAAAGACGATGAAAATATGGACTTTTGACCAACAAATGGGAGGATCTTAGTCAAGCTTACATCGAAAGACAGTTCACAATTAACAAGGCAACGCAAGACCCCAAAATGTCAAGGCAAACGGTTAAAAAGCCATTGCAAATTGTTCACTGAAGATCTGGAACCAACCTAAAAGCCCAAATGGAAAAAGACATATAGAAACAGGAAGACAAAGTCACCAGGAGCCCAGCCCAGAAGTTGCAGAAGCCAAATCTTCCTTTTTGCCGCGGAACCGCGGCCAAACCATGCCTTGGGCCGCGGTTCTGCGGCAGTATTAAAGAAATAAAAAATTAATTTTTTAGCGAAATAAAGTGACGGCGTTGACCGGTCTTCCTAGAGGGCTATTTTTTTAAATGCAAATATGCGAGTCATTGTAACCCTAGGGTTTCCTATCTTCTATAAATAGGGACTCTAATTCATTGTAAACTTTATGCCTCCTTTTAATAAAAATTCCAAAATTCTTTATGGAGAGCATCGGTGCCTCTCTTCAATTCTGAAATTCAGATCTGACAACCCTGCATGGATGATTGGAGAAATGCATCTGTAAAGTAAGTAGATTTGTTTATTTTCTTGCCCTAGATAATTTCAATTCATGCCCTAGATTAAATTTATTTTCCTGCCCTAGTATAGATTTTATTTATCTGCCCTAGTTATAACTTTCAATTAATTGCCCTAGGTAGAATAATTTAGGATTTTAGATTTAATAATCAATCCGAACACCCTTCGGAATTAACTCGTAAGAACGAATCGGAAATTCACAACATCCCTGTGGACCGACCCGTACTCACCGGCTAGCTTCATGCGACGCCGTTCTTGATTGCGGTTACAAATATTTTTGATCTATCTTTTAAGTGCAAGCACGCTAAATCACTCAATCAGCCCCCGGAACCCAGTGTTTAACACTGCTTTAGGACCTCACGTGGGAACACGTGAGTATTGAACGTATACTAGTGCTTAACAATATGGGAAATCAACTCCAGACTCAAGTTGGCTAAGTCTTCTTGAGATTAAAATATCTTCGATCTCCAAATAGACCGAGCCTCTATGCTCATGACTTCCCAAACTAATGAAGAAATCTTAGTCTCAAAATACGACTAACGATTTCTGGGCTCGACCATCAATTCCTTTTCCCTCAAACATGGAATTGGTTCAAGGGTACATCTCTCTACACCTTTGATACATGTCGTTGTAATTTCTCAACGTCTTCAGAGAAATGGTGGGTCTCGACAACCAACTGCTTTTGGGTGCACTTCCTAAAATGGCGACAACGGACCGTAACGTCCTTAAACTAAAATCTCACCTCACAAATGGTGATCTGCGGACCGAAATGTTCTTCAACTAAAGCAATAGAGCCCAAATACTCTTTTGTTGGGTCTGAATGATCCCAAAACCGTGTTGAGTAGATCTTACTGTCAAATTGGACTAACGTATCCTCAATAAACATTAAAGTCGATCTTAATCTCAAACTAGATTAACGATACTTAAATAAAAACTCAAATCTAAAATATACGGATTTGGACTAATCGTGCCCCACGGGCGACAACATAAATTAGTGTTCGTATACAATCCACGGGCAACCAAAAATAAAAAAAACACACAAGACACGAAGTGAACTTTCGGAGCAGGAGAAAGTGGTTATCGCTACGCGGTAACGTAATTAACTGCAGGGGCTTGTGCCTCCAAGGAAGAGCATCCCCATAATCAAAAACCCCTCGCAAACGAGGGGGAATCTGAGGAAGTCTGCAACAACGGCCGCATCCGTCCAAACCTCCGATACACGGCGCCATAAATCAACTTGGTATCTTCAGAGAGGTGGACGGATAAAACCAAATAGCATATACCCCCAAATTCAGGCAAGACGATTCATCCCGGTTCGTCTCTGTTTTCGGCGGTAAACAGGCACATAGTTCTACCTACTCGGTGCACCCAGATGGCACCAAGATGTACAGAGACCTGAGACAACACTTCTAGTGGAACGGGATGAAGAGGGAGATTGCTCGCTTTGTCTCTAAGTGTCTGGTATGCCAACAGGTGAAAACCGAGCATCAGAGAATAGCTGGATTGTTTTAACTGCTTCCAGTACCAGAGTGGAAGTGGGAGCACATCACCATGGATTTTGTGACGGAACTACCTCGAAGTCCAAGGGGCAACAATGCTGTCTGGGTTATTGTTGATCATCTTACAAAGACAGTGCATTTCTTACCCTTCCGAGTCAGACAATCGATGGAGTCGCTCGCGGAGAAATATATGCAGGAGATTGTGAGACTGCACAGGGTGCCCGTTAGTATCTTGTCTGATCGAGACACCAGGTTCATTTCCTATTTCTGGAAGAGCCTGCAGGAGAGTTTGGGCACGCATATCAAGTTCAGCACGACCTATCATCCGCAAACGGACGGGCAATCCGAGCGTACTATCCAAACGCTCGAGGATATGCTGAGGGCATGCATTCTTGATTTTCAGGGTTCTTGGGAGGATCACCTCCATATGGTGGAGTTTTCGTATAACAACATCTACCAAGCGAGCATCCAGATGGCACCGTTCTAGGCTCTGTATGGACGGAAGTGTTGATCCCCTTTTTGTTGGGATGACGTGGGTGAGCGAAGGTTGTTGGGCCCTGATCTTATAGTACAGACATTGAGCAAGGTTCAGACGATCAGGCAACGTATCAAGGCAGCTCAAGACCGACAGAAGAGTTGGGCAGATGCCGGCAGAAGGTCGTTGGAATTTGGTATTGGTGACCACGTGTTTCTGAAGATATCACCCACTCGGGGAGTGATCGGGTTTGGTAGTCGCGGGAAACTCGGTCCTCGAATCATCGGACTGTCACGCCCCGCTTCTCGGTGTACGAGCAGAGGATGCGACGAGGCCGCTATGTATTTACTCTGAAGTAAACACGCTAAGTGTATCTAAGCAATATAAGTAAAATGCACAAGAGACAATGACAATAGATATAACTAAACAACAACTTTATTTATTAACATTCTTTTTACAATACATCTAGAAAGGTAAATACATAGAATGAAAGCTATGCCTAAACAGTAACATAACAAAAATGTAAAAGAAATGTACAAATGAAACTAAAGTTCTGGATCTTCAGCAAACTGGTCCAAGTCCTCGTTGCTGGGATTGATCTCCAGTGAGTCCGAATCACCTGACGACATTCCAAAGAAGTAGAAAGAGAATGTCGTCAGCAAACAAATCGCTCGGTAAGTCCCAAAGATGAGGAAGAAGTAGAATAGACAGAGAGAGAGTATAGTTTTATAATGTTTTTATTATAATGTTAGCGCAATTGTTTGTAGCTTGGTACAGAAAATACCAGTGTATACGAGAGGAGTCTCACTTACACCGGAGACTTTGTTAACCCGTAGTACAAAGCTCTGTCGATAATACCACGGAACAACGGCATAGATGTAATTACGTCTTAAGTGACCATCTCATGCCACCTTTAACATGTTCCGTACCAGTCTACCCCTTTATAACCCCGTAGTGTCTATGTATTGATTGCATTGATTGTATGGTTTGTATTGTCTTGTCTTGTATTATAAATTGTATAGATGGATGACTTGCCGAGACCATGATATCAGTAACGGAACGGATATAATGGATGAACATGTAAATGGAGTATATCCATAGTTCGGTTCAGTCAAGTTGTATAGATTGAGTATATGGATTCATATTGAATTATGGTTTCATACTTGAATCACATTCAAGTCGGATTGATTAGCTGGCCGCTAAAAGGAAAGCCTGACGCCGTGGTTCATTCCTCCTAGCCGGGGGCACATTCCACTGTCCTTAGGGCATGTTTCTCTGCCCTCAAGGCATGTTCCTTAGAGCCTGATGGAATTGACGATTAGGCTGTGCAGGAGGTAGAGCTGAGAGTGCTAGACGAGGTGCAGGAGCTTGAATAGCTGGCCGCTGCGGGTAGTTGGTGTGTGTGGGAGATGAGTTGCGTCTATAAGGACATGTCCCAATTCCGTGATTGGATGCACTACAAACTAAGCACAGGCCTTTTGTGCGCCTACAGTCCTTACACAAGGGTTCTTCCCTCTTACAATATAAGCAAAAATCGGGACTCGGCTGGTTATGGGTTTCATCCATCTCCTGGGTTCAACAGTTAGCCTTGAAGAGGTTCTTCCTGTCATTGAGTGGCAGGGCGTTTCACTCTGGAGTTTGAAGTCTGCCCCTCATCTTTACCACTGCCTCATATCGGCGGGTAGCTTTCAGAACCGATTCGTGAGTTGGGAAATCTCCTGTGGCTAATGCAGCCTGGATCTCCGGATCTAACCCTTGTTGGAATCATCGTGACCCGATCTCAGCAGTTGGTATCAAGTGTGCAGCGAATCGACTGAGCATGGTAAACTCAGCATCATACTCATCCACGGACTTGGTCCACATCGAACCCTATTGTAGATGGATGAACTGCTGTTCCATGTCGAATTTGGTAGTCTCAGGGAAGTACTTCGCGTCAAACATATCGCGAAAGGTCTTCCATTCGATAGGTTGGTCAAGACGGCTTTCTTCCGCCTTCCACCAGACCCGTGCATTGTCTATGAGCTGCAGCTTCGCAATTCGAACCCAAGCTATCTCTGGCACTTATGCTGCTGCCAGGTCATCTTCAACGCTTTGAGCCCATTCCTTTGCTTCTAATGGGCTCTCTTTTCCTGCGAATTTTTTGGGGTGCAAGGCCCTGAATTGCTTCACCCCAGGTGCTTCTGCCTCTGGTCGGTTCATCAGGATAGCAGTCTGCTGCTGCTCTACTTTCAGGAGGCTGCAGATTGCCCCAAGCAAAACCATCTGCTCGTTGATCGAAGCAGCTACGGCAGGTGTAATCGGTAGTGGAGGTGGAGTGTTGTTGAAGTTAGTGCTGGTGTTGTTTGGGGAATTCATAACCTTGAAAGAAAATTTTGGGTTAGGATAGATTCAAAATATATGAAATAGGAAGATTCAAGGAATATGAATTATAAAAAATGTTTTTAGTTAATGGTTCTTGTGTTGTCCATGCAGAGCTGACCTGTATGTCCATACAGAGCTGACCTGTATGTCCACACAGAACGGACCTGCATGGGCCACCAACAAAAGCTGTCATGCCCCGCTTCCCGGTGTACGGACAGAGGAAGCGACGAGGCCGCTACGTATTTACTCTGAAGTAAACACGCTAAGTGTATCTAAGCAATATAAGTAAAATTCACAAGAGACAATGACAATAGATATAACTGAACAACAACTTTATTTATTAACATTCTTTTTACAATACATCTGGAAAGGTAAATACATGGAATGAAAGCAATGCCTAAACAGTGACATAACAGAAATGTAAAGGAAATGTACAAGTGAAACTATAGCTCTGAATCTTCAGCAAACGAGTCCAAGTCCTCGCTGCTGGGCTCGATCTCTAGTGAGTCTGAATCACCTGACGACATTCTAAAGAAGAAGAAAGAGAATGTCGTCAGCGAACAAATCGCTCGGTAAGTCCCAAAGATGAGAAAGAAGTAGAATAGATAGATAGAGAGTATAGTTTTATAATGTTTTTATTATAATGTTAGCGCTGTTGTTTGTAGCTTGGTACATAAAATGCCAGTGTATACGAGAGTAGTCCCACTTACACTGGAGACTTTGGTAACCCGTAGTACAAGGCTCCGTCGATAATACCACGGAACAATGGCATGGATGTAATTACGTCTTAAGTGACCACCTAGTGCCACCTTTAACATGTTCCGTACCAGTCTACCCTTTTATAACCCCGTAGTGTCTATGTATTGATTGCATTGATTGTATGGTTTATATTGTCTTGTCTTGTATTATAAATTGTATAGATGGATAACTTGCCGAGACCATGATATCAGTAACGGGACGGATACAATGGATGAACATGTAAATGGAGTATATCCATGGTTCGGTTCAGTCAAGTTGTATAGATTGAATAGATTGAGTATATGAATTCATATTGAATTATGGTTTCATACTTAAATCACATTCAAGTCGGATTGATTACATTTAGACTCAGTCTGAGTCTGACAATTAGAAAAGAAATTGAAGTTCTGAATTAGGGTTTTGATGTTATCGATAACTGCTGCACATGGATGGCAGGATTTATGTCTTTTTCCAAGACAATTACCGTATTGATAACACCGTTTGTTAGGTTGTCTACCTTAGATAGGCAAGCACCCATATCTCCGGCTTTCTGAGGCTCAAGAGACTGGTCCCGTTTAAACCTATGTTTACTGGGGTCCTTATTATAATTTAGTATAACTTGAGGGGTTTTTATATAAAAATAGTTTTGTTAAAATACACTTCAAGCATTTAATTATCGTCTTTAGGGTTTTCATTGAAGTATGTTTTATAAATGTAATATTTCTAATGAATAAAACCAAATTTCATAATATATGGTATTTATTTGTAATATGAATATTGTTTTGAATTATCATGCTAGTTTCATGTAATATTTGAATCCTTTTCTTGAGTTTTGAAAATATAGAATAATATATATACATATATATTTAAAATAAGTATTTTGGTAATATTTATATATACATATTTAACGAAAATAAATTTATTTATTTTCTTGTAAAAAATCTCATTTTCTAAAGAAAATGTATAAAAATTCCATCGAGATCGAATGCTCCTTGCAGAGGTCTGTATCTCGCCCTACTAAGCCCGAGAATATGCGATAATTCGCACCATCCCAAACGGGGTCCCCAAAATGGGTTATAGAGGCGCAATTGAATGGAAATGTTTTAATATATCTTTTAAAGAAAACGGTTTTATAAGTTAAAGGAATTTATTTGCAAAACGTATCTTCCGTATTCTATTGTCCCAAAATTCATCATGCTGTGATAGATATGTGTGTTTTGAGGAGGTATGTCATTACCTCGTGAGTTTTTCTAAGGTAATACGGTTAAAAGGTATAAGCATGTGGAAATGAAATATAAAGGTATTTTAATGTAAAATTGAAATACAACTTGCTATGATTATCATTTTGATGTCAAACTTGTTCTATTGTCTTTGTTAATGATTACTAAACAATATATTAAAAGTTGTAGATTTGTTATTAAGAAAAAGTTGTTTTTTTAAAAGAAAAGAGAATCGGAAGCCGGATAACTCCGCTTCCGACACGTTTTAAGAATGAAGAGTTTATGAATAGCAAAAGAGAGAGAGAGGGGGGGGACTTACTGGCTTATAAGGTAAAGGGGAGAAAGAGGAAGAGTGGGGAATCGCCGGTGCATCGTTTCGTCGCCAGAAACTCCTTGGGCCGTTGCCGGAACTTCGTCGGAGCTTCGCCCTTTGTTAACTCCACTTGCACACTATGGGAACTTGGAAATTTCTTGAGTGTTTTGGCAGGGAATTGTGAGTGAGGAGGGGTGATATAAGGGTGGTATTTATAGAAAAGGCTAGGGTTTAGTGTAGTGAATGGGTGTATTAAAATTTATAATAAAATAGGATTAAATGTGAATTTTATTGCTCTCTGGAATAATTCAGAGTAAACAAGCAATGTGGGGTTAGTGGGGTAGCTGAAGAGGTGCAGGGGGTGAAGTTTGGGGGCAATACCGACGGATTGGACCGACGTCGCCGGATAATTTGGCCTTCTCGCCGGGTCTGTACCGTCGGGTGGGATTGGTGTTGGGGTATTAGGTCGGGGTCGTTTGGTATTCTACAGTGCACGTGTTTGATTATCTTGTGTCTCTTCATTTTACGTGTAGTGCACGTATAGTCTCTTGGGCTTCTAAAAGATTAAAAGAATTTAAAATAAAAAGAATATGTGGCTGATAGGATTTGAACTCTGTTGCTTTGGTTCAGCAGTGCAAGGTCTTACCAGTGAGCTACAAGCTCCTTCTTGCTGTTCTAAAGCAAAACAAACTTATAACTCGTGCTCAGGCTTAAGTGTGTCTTTCTGTATTTTGAAAAAATTCGTACATAAAGTTAGGGTTGTTACACTGACCTTTTTAGGTGCTAGAGCGAGTAGGAGAGGCGGCTTATCGACTTGCCTTGTCTCCATCGCTAGCTGATGTGCATAATACTTTCCATGTATTTCAGTTGAGGCTCTATGTTCGGGGTGACAGACATATCTTGGACCATTCAGAGTGAACGTTGGGCACTGATCTGTCTTATGAGGAACAGCCTACCACCATTCTTGATCGTCGGGAAAAAATGCTAAAGAAAAAAGTCATTCCCTTGGTTCGAGTTTCTTGCGGTGGTCGTTCGCCAGGAGAGTCTACTTAGGAACACGAGGAGGACATCCGTCCACGTTTTCTACACCTGTTCGAGTAGTGTTGTTGTTCTTTTATTTTCGTTCTTTAATTTCGAGGACGAAATTTTTGTAAGGAGGGTATAATGTAAATCCCCAGTTTTCGTATATATATTTTCCATATTTTTCCAGATTTTCCCTATATTTTTCCATTTATATATATTTTTTTATTATTTTATTTTAAATTCTAAAATCTAACTCCTAAACCCAACTCTACCCGACCCGACTCACCCGACCCGACCTGACTCGCCCACTTCCTTTCTTCTTCTTCTCCTTCTTCTTTTATTTTCCCGCCACTTCCTCCAATGTTCCCTCACGACGGCCGCGTCACCTCCACGAGACTCGTGCCCCGCTCGCCAACTCCCCACGCCCCGTTAACCAACTCCCCGACATCACCTCCCCTAAATCCTCACTGCTCCCCCTCACCGACGTCTCCGTGAGACTCGCTCCCCCAACGGCCATGATGACCAAATCTCCACTCGCCTACCCCCCGCTATCCTCGATAATCCCTCGCCCTCTCTCTACTTCACACTCTCTCTACTTCTCTCTCTCGTTCCCTCTTTTTCTCATTCTCACTCCACTCCACCATCCCCAGCTCCAAGCTCCGAGCTCCACATCGCCGATGACCACCTCAGGTGACCACAAACGCCTTCGAGCTCCCAAGCCGACCGAACTCCATCCCCGAAGCTCCCCCTTCACAGCCGACGAGCTCCTCCTCCTTCGACTCGAGCCCACCAACGCCCCAAACCCTCTACCACCTCGCCGCCTCCATCGACCCATCAAGCCCCTACATCCATCGCCGCAGCCACCACCAGCTCCACCTCGCCGACGGGCCCCGAGCACCTCCCCTAACCCCTACTGCACCTAAGCTCACTACCCACTACTCCTCGTCCCCCTCTCGACGCCGCCAACACCTTACAGAGCTCCTTTCGCCGCCTGCATCACCCCGGAGCTCCGCTGCCCTTCACCACCGTGTTACTGCACCCGTACCCACCTCTGCATCTTGCCGAGCCTCCCTAAGTCCTCACCAGAGCCTTGCTAGTTGCACGTGTATCGCGCCATGATATCTCTGTGCCATGGTTATAGCCCGTGTTGTGCCGCCGCTTCAGTCGTGCCACTTTCGCCATAGACGAGAGAAAACCCATCTCTTGTTGTTTATGCTATTTTAATACCTAGGCTAGATAATAATATTAGATTATTTTTGTTATATAGTAGTGTAGATGTGTGATTTCGACCGATTACCCCATGCTTCCCTAGTCTTTGATGTGAACTATAAACCAAAACGTATTTTGTTACCGAAGATGAAGATAAAGAATCTCTGGCGGAACCTATGATAGTTAGATCCCTTTATTGATTACAAACACCGTGTAGAAATTCGGATGCAAAATATCGTGTATAATCAAGTAAAGGCACCTCCTAAAGACGACACTAAATCTGAATTTTTACCGCGCATGTTACCTTATTAAAATCATCGTAAATTCAATACAGTTTGGAATGTAATGTTTTATGGCTCATATCGAAGATGACTCGGTAATATAGAACCATCCATAGTTTATTTTTCGATACTGATAGATTACGGCAACACGAATTGACTGAGAATATAACTCTGGACTCCTGTCCGGGGTGACATTTATCGAGGATACCCGAATTTAAATACCTGTACATACCTGATTTAAACTGGAAATGCGCAGAACCCCATATATTCGTGTAGATAATTCAGTTTTCTAACACATGAATCTATTCCCGTGCAGTTTCACCATCGTTTGATATTTAGTTTGTATTTTAGAGTATCGACGTGTTCTGTAGTTTCTTTAGTAACAATTCTTACACCTTCAGATTAAATAGGACATAACTTCTAGTATAGAAAGGATATTATTAATCCATTTGATGTGTTGAAAACCTAATAGATAGAACCAGATTTTATTCAACTGGGAAACACCTAAATCTGAACATAATCCCTAGTAAACTGGGCACAAAATTAGACTTCCAGTTCTGAAACTGGAATTCCAGCAACTGATCACCGATTTAAAATTATGATAAGCCCCTAACCTAAATTCCGTTTTACATGAAACTAATTTTACCGCATAGATAATCAAGTATACATTGTACGCCTTTTATATTGTTTTGGTCGATTCTATACGTGTGATTTATGGTGAATTCTGCAAGTTATATGGTGTTGGCTGTCATAATTTAGTGAATGTCTATTTAGTACATTTCTACCTTGCATCGTGTTTGCTTTATACCTTCTGCATATTGATCGTTTACATTGAAACCTAGCGACTGTTGTGCAATGTCGATATATAAGTGTTAGTGACTAGGATGTGGCAGGTACGAAAGTCATATTGATAAGTGAAAACGTGATTGAAAGTGAAAGCAATATGTATTTGTTCACAACTTATCTAATACTTGAATACATATTATAACGTGGGGAATGGGGGAAATCAAGATGGAATTGAACTCGTATTTAGCGAGGTACAGTGATTTAGAGGATGATCATTCGCTATATATATATATATATATATATATATATATATATATATATATATATATATATATATATATATATATATATATAGACACACACACACACACACACACACACACACCCAGTTCCATTATAAGTGTCTTCTGTATTTTAAATAAATACTTTTCCCAAAATTTCTATTTCAAACTTTTACAATTATTTTTTTCTAAAATTTCCTAACCTAAATCTTAAAACCCTAACTATCAAACCCTAACCTTTTATTAATTCCTAAAATTTTACAAAGCCCACAGGCCCAGCCCGTTCCCTAACCCTTCCCTCTACCCTACCGACCCGAACCCTACCGACCCAACTCGCTTCCTCACTCCCTTCTTCTTCCTCTCTTCAGTCCCTTTTCCCGGTCGTTTTCCCCCGTTTCGCCCCTCCTCATGCCCACGACCCGTTCCTTCACCCCACATCCCCCGCGACCCGCTCCACCCCAGTGACCACGTCCCTGCTCCTCTCTCATCAACTACCCTGCACGCTTCTCTCGCCAAACTCCTCCATCTCCTCAACGTCCCCTGCCCCTCGCGCTCCATGAGACCCGCGCCCACGCTCCAACGGCTGTGCCCACTTCCCTACTCCCGCAAGACTCGCTCCTCTCACCTGCATCGCTCCCTCTCTCTCCACAACTCAACCCCACAGCATCCACTGCCACCTCGCCATCATCATCTTCCCCAGTACCTCATCTCCATCTCTTCTCCTTCTCTCCTTCCTCCTCTTCCCTTCCTCCACGACGACGAGACCCACTGCAACTCAAACCAACCCCAAGAACCCGCACCCCCATCGCCGCTTGATCACCGTCGGCAACCGTGCAGTCACCACCTTCTGCGACCTCCGAGCTCCCCACTCCTCCTCGTCTTCTCTTCAACTTGCCCCTCCGCTTGCAACTGCCGACCGCCTCCACTCTTGTCGGCATCCCCATCTTGCCCACTTCCTCACCTCACCACAACCCAGCGAGAACCCACGACGACACCACCCCTACCCCGAGCACCGGACGAGAACTCCTGCAACCCATCACCCTGCACGCCTGCAACTCACACCCGAAACCCTCGTCGCCGGAGCCCGATACCGTCGACCATCGCTTGCACATCGCTTCGGCAACCTCCCTCTTCGACCCATCACTTGAGCCCTTGCAACCCCAGAATCCCGCCTTAGCCGACTCCAACCCAGCTCCAGTCACCTTGGCCGCAGCTCCTATAAGTTCATGTCGCGCACCCCGCGGAAACATGGGGAGGTGGAATTTAGAAAAATGATCTTTTTACTACTCGTAAGACGGACTTAAAATCCAGGATCTAGGCTAAACCTTAACTAGCTAAACATGTAAGGAGGCTAACTACTCAGAAAGGAGTTATACCTCATGATACAAGTCCTTCGGGTCTTCTCCGTTGTCCTCCTCGTCTACGTCGGCTCCAAGGATCGATCAGGATCGTAGCAACCTCCACGGCCTCCTCGAGTCGAAGACGATCCACCTGAGAGTCTATAGTCCGAGCTCCGCCTTAGAACCGAGGTAATTAGGGCAACAAACTTGCTAAGCTTGATGTCCTAGGTGATGTAGAGTATGCAGATGGATGCGTTTGTCTATTTAAACCCTAATTTGCTCAACTCATGAGACCTTAAGGATTTCCTAGAAAGGAAAAAGATGAAGAGCTAACATGGGAGCTCACTTGAAGAAAGAGAAAGCGTTTGTGATAATGAACAATGAGGAAAAAAAGAAAACAAATCTTTTATCATGATAATTGTGATGGCAACCTTGATTTGACCATTATCATGTCACAATTAATACTAAGCAAAATATCTAGTGCTCAACAAAAATATCTAAGTCAACCATAGTTAACAAGGTCAAATGGTCAAACCAATTAGCCATGACTCAATTATCATTAAAAAAATTAGTAAACATTTTCCTCCACCTCATTATGGTTTTAATCAAGTCAATGGTCAAAACACTAATGAGGTATCTCTTTCTTCGCTCCTCTTATCCATGCATACACACCTGCATCCGCATTCTGAAGAATACGAATACTAAGAGACAAAACTGATCTATCAATATAATACTAGGATCCGGCTTAAACCAAAGCCCAGTAGTATTATCCGCCCGAACATCATACGCGCATAGTGCACGTATGTGATCGAAGCCTTGCCGTAAAAACCATACGGCCTCTACATCTTTTGCCCAGTGCAGGAAAACTCTCTGTGTGGGACTTTAAAAACTCGACACTACGTTGGCAGTGGGTTTAACCACAGGCCGCAAGCGGTACTAGGTGTACGTCATGGTCCCCAGGTAGATGTCAATAATAAGGCCGATGAGGAAAACCCATCCGAACTCCTACTGAGCCTGAATATGACAATCTCCGTGCAGTCCGGTCTGTTCGTCTAAGAGTATCGCATATCGGGCCTAGGGGGATGGTAAACGTCAGACCCCTAATAGCGGTATAAGTCATGCTGGAGTGTAGCCCAAAACACCTTGAGAAACTACTGGAATACCTACCAGTAAATCTCGCTTGCCCTGGCCAGGGACTTTGTGTAATGGCTCTCCAAACACAGTGCGATATCAACCCCCAATAGCAGGAGAGACGAATCCTGTCTAACCGCCACTGCCTCTAAGTGCTTCGGGACTGCACCCAACTACTATCTGTTTGCACGACTCCTTTGAGCCATGGTAGGGTAGTAATCAAAGTACGGTGGGAACACACTCAAGGCGAAGTAGCAGTGTCAAGTCAACGGACTAAGCTGTAGTCATGTCACCTGGGAACTGCTATCCGACGACAGGTATAATAACCATCAGCAGTCCCTGATGAGTCCTATCCAGTGTACTCGTAACCTAACGAGCACCTGCATACTATCTCCAGTATGAAGTAATAATGGCTGTGGGACAGACCATTTCCCCTGCTGGGATGAGAAGCGTATACACTAGTCTACTCCAGAGTATCGATGCCCCGTCTCGATAATCCTGCGACCAGGGACCTGTATAAGGATGTGCTTGTAGATTACCCAGCCTTCACTAGTGTGACTGCCATCACAATGCTGGTAATCAAGCAAAGATCCTAAGGGCTCTACTAATATGTATAAGCAATATGCTAAAAGAAACACATGCACATATTGAAGTAGAAACAAACCATGTAGCATACTACCATTTTGAGCAAGACTGTCAAAAACAACTGTGAATATCCCAAGCTCCATTAAGTAATATACAAACCAGTATGATACAATAATGGCCTCTAGGGCATATACAGTAACAATCTCCTTCTTGCACTAGGGCCATGTACTGGCGTATCGCAGACCTATCATCTCGATCAGCCTCTCGAACTGTGTCTGAAGAATGGCCTTCGTGAGTGGATCTGCAGTGTTATTCTCCGAATCTACTCTTCTCACCTCGATCTCTCGGCGATCTACAATCTCCCTGATCAGGTGATACTGCCTCAAGATGTGTCTGGACTTCTGATGGGACCTGGGTTCCTTCGCTAAAGCTATAGCGCCGTTGTTATCGCAATACAGTGGTATTGGATCAACAATGGTTGGAACCACCTGAAATTCTGTGAGGAACTTCTTCATCCAGACAACTTCCTTTGCGGCATCGCAAGAAGCTATGTACTCCGCTTCCATCGTCGAGTCAGCAACGGTGTCCTGCTTGGAGCTCTTCCAACAGACCGTCCCTCTATTGAGGGTAAAGACATAACCCGACATGGACTTGGAGTCATCCTTGTCATTCTGGAAACTGGAGTCAGCATAGGCCTCGATCTGGAGGTCCTTTCCGCCATACACCAAGAATATATCCTTAGTCCTTCTCAGGTACTTGAGAATATTCTTTACTGCTATCCAGTGTTTCTCCCCTAGGTTCGACTGATACCGGCTTACAACGCTCAATGTGTATGCTACATCTGGTCTGGTACACAACATCGCATACATTATAGAGCCTACCGCAGATGCGTAGGGTATAGATGACATGTGAGCCCTTTCCAGATCAGTCTTGGGAGACATCTCTTTGGAAAGGGTGATTCTGTGACAAGCCGGTAGATTACCGCGCTTTGAATCTTCCATACTGAATCTTTTCAGTATGGTGTCTATATATCTGGACTGCGAAAGTCCCAACATCCGTTTAGATCTATCACGATAGATTTGGATCCCCAGAATGTAGGAGGCATCACCCAGGTCCTTCATGGAGAACCTCTGTGACAAGAATCCTTTGACTGACTGTAGCATAGGAATGTCATTTCCTATTAAGAGAATGTCATCCATGTACAAGTCGAGAATTACCACAGTTCTCCCTACAATCTTACTGTAAATGCATAGTTCATCTGGATTTTTGACAAAGTCAAATTCTTTGACAGTATCATCAAAACAGATGTTCAAACTCCGCGATGCTTGCTTTAGTCCATAAATGGACTTGAGCAACTTGCACACTTTACCGCTGCTCCCACTCTGAATGAAACCCTCCGGCTGATCCATATAGACGCACTCTTCTAAATTACCATTTAGAAAAGCCGTATGTACGTCCATCTGCCAGATCTCATAATTATGGAAGGCATCAATGGCAAGAAGGATCCGAATGGATTTGAGCATAGCCATTGCAGAAAAGGTTTCGTCATAGTCCAAACCAGGTCTTTGACGAAAACCCTTTGCAACAAGTCTAGCTTTATTGGTTTCAACCTGCCCATCTACACCAATCTTCTTTCTGAAGATCCATTTGCAGCCTACGGGTTTTACCCCTTCTGGAGCAATGTCCAAAGTCTAAACTTTGTTGGTGTATATAGACTCCATTTCGGTCCGCATTGCATTCAGCCATTTTACCGAGTCACCGCTCTGAATGGCTTGCTAGAAACTAGTAGGCTCATCATTGTCAACGATGCAATCCTTTCGATCCCCGTCTATGAGAAAACCGTAGTATCTCTCGGGCGGATGAGACTGCTTACTACTTCTGCGGAGTGGCGCTAGGATGTCTTGTTCTTCTGAAATCTCTGGTTCTACCAAGCTTTCAGTAATAGTTTGTGGTTCTGGAATTTCTTCCAGTTCTATTGTGCTCCCACTTATCTGATTTTCTAAAAATTCAGTTTCCAAGAAGTGGAGATGTTAAGAAACAAAAACCTTTTGTTCTTCTGCGTAATAGAAAAGATACCCACTGGAGTTCTTAGGGTATCCCACAAACTTACACAGTACTGAGTGTGCCTCGAGCTTGTCTGCATACTGCTTTTTTACAAAAGCTGGACATCCCCATGTCTTAAGATACTTAAGACAGGGTTTCTTCCCACTCCGCATCTGATATGGTGTGGTAGGCACAGTCTTGGTTGGAACCTTGTTCAAAAGATATGCAGCTGATTCTAGTGCATAACCCAGAAGGATCGCAGTAACTCGGCCTTACTCATCATGGAACGAACCATATCCAATAGAGTTCGATTCCGCCTTTCCGATACATCGTTGTGTTGTGGTGTGTATGGAGGAGTAAGCTTAGAGAGAATTCTATTCTCTTTTAAGTATCTCAGGAACTCGGCACTTAAGTATTCACCACCTCGATCAGATCTCAGTGTCTTGATACTTTTGCCGGTTTGTTTGTCCACTTCATTCTTGTATTCCCGGAATTTCTCAAAGGCCTCGGATTTATACTTCATCAAGAAGACATGTCCATACCTAGAGAAATCATCCGTAAAAGTAATGAAATAGGAATAACCACCTCGCGCATGTGTAGACATTGGACCACACACATCACTGTGTATGAGTCCCAAGAGCTCGCTCGCTCTTACCCCGTGTCCAGTAAACGGGGACTTTGTCATCTTTCCCATGAGACAAGATTCACAAGTGGCATAAGACTGATATTTGAACGGATTCAAATATCCCTCTCTATGTAACTTCGTCAATCGTGTTTCATTGATGTGACACAGTCTACAATGCCATAAGAAAGCCTGATTTGTTTCCGGAGACTTTCTTTTAAGTGTGTTTTGGACACTGAAAACCTGAGCTTGATTTAATACGTATATTTCGTTTTCTAATGTACCTGATCCAATCAGAACTTGATTTAGGTGGATGTGGACCACATCGCTTGCAAATGTAAAATCATGTCCTTCCTTAGAAAGTAAGAATACAGATATGATATTACAAGCCAGACTAGGTACATATAAACAGTTACGTAGAATCAATATTTGCCCACTTGTCAATCCTAGGTGATAATCCCCTATGGATTCAGCGTCCACGCTCATTCCGTTCGCAACTCTGAGAGTCATATCACCTACCCTGATAACTCTACGGTTTTTCAAAGCCTGTAATAAATTACAGATATGAGATCCTGATCCGGTATCTAGTACCCAGGAAGTAGAGTTAATTGACATACAGTTTTCAATTACAAACACACCCGAAGCCGAAACCACAACATGCTTCGAATCCTGGCTACTGGCTTCCAAAGCCCTGCAATCCTTCTGCCAATGTCTTTTCCCGTAACAATAGGAACATCCCTCATTCCCTACTTTTAGTCCCGAAACTTTTGCCCTTCCCTTTCCTTCTACCTCCCTGACACCTCATATCGGCTTTGTGGAGGTCTTCTTCTTCTCACCCATTGCTTCCGCCTTGGATGTAGAAGAGGAAGATCCCCCAATAAGCAGAGTGGGTGTCTCCCTGATTTCCTTCAGGGTGTAAGTAGAGGGTAGAGACTGTAGAATCAAGTCAGTATGTGACTCGTTCTCCAACATGGTTTTCAAGTCCGTGAGCTCATTAATATAGCTAGTCATTGTAAGGACGTTGTCCCCTACAGATGATCCGATAGCCAAGCTCGCTTGAAGCAATTCTTTCGAGGTCTCATATCTTGTGATACGAGATTGCTCTCCATATAAATCTTTGTTACAGAGGAAGACAGAAGCTAAGTCTATCTTCTCGTGCTGCCTCTGGTATATATCATCAACTGAGGCCAACACGAGGCACTTGGCATTCGTACAGTCCCTTTCCGATGTCTTGCGGATATAAATATCCGTGACGGTGGAAACTGGACCTGAGACGGCGGGGTTTTGAGTAGTGAAGAGGTGTCCCGGCTTGTCATACGTAATGGACATCTGGACAGACCTTTGCGAGTCATTATAGTCAGATTCAGTCATTTTATTATCTAGATGTAACCTAATCTTGGTCACTGGTTCGCTGCAATTAAGAGAGAGAGAGAAGAAAACACTTAGCATGATGCTCTTACAAGTTTAGATTGGTTTTTAGTTTATCTAAACAGGATGGCTCCCACTATTTCTCGAATCTTTCCTCAAACCATAAAAGAAGAATTAGTCAGGATTAATCTCACCGTACAATACTTGCTTAACTTTTCATCCAGGAGAGTATCGGTGCTTCGAGAGAGGTTTTACGACGCTTTCACGAAATTACTTAATTAAATAACCTCTTTTTCCTGGAGGCGTAGCCCCGCTAACACTGTTCTAGACACCTACTTGGTTTATAGCATTGATCGTTAAGTGAAAAATCTCCCGAGGAGTAGCGGATACTCACAGTAGGATCGGGACCCAAATATCATTGTGTGATAATGCTGAAGGAATTCTACCAATATTATCACACTCCAAATGGTATGCAGCACTAGAAAGTTTCAATTTCCTTAGAAACTCCCGATGTGGATTTTTGCCTCATGCTTTTATGACCTTGACGAAGGTCAACAAATCATAAGTCACATGTCAAGTTCTACCCATCATTGTCTAGGTTAATTTGAACCCACCCGTATATACCCTTGACGAAGATCAACAAGGTAATACGATTGTCCCAAACCAACGCATCTATCTATGCTACATATGATTACCCAGCAGCTACCAATCACTATGCCTTGACGAAGGTCAACAAACATAGTTTGAATACTATTGAATATTCATATAAAATGACGGAGGGTTACGAATGGTTTTAGCGAAACCGTGAACGTAGTAAATTTGATATAATCGAAGGAACCTGATTAGTTTTACGAGTGGTTTAAGCTCCACATTTAAAATCTGCTGTTTTTTAAAATAACCGAGTGGTTTTTAAAATTTGTTCCAACGATTCAACTTTGGTTTATTTTCTTTGCATTAATATAATGCGTCCCATCAATTAGTCCTAGAAAGAAATGAAAATATAACGTACGCTTATGCCATCCACATTCGCCACGGGGCCCCCTCATCACCCATTAGGTTACTTAACTAACGACAGAACGGGGGCTGGACAAGCGCGGATGTAAAACATAAGCAACGTCTACTAGATATCATATATAGATATATACATTCGTCGGATGCAATGATAGGCATTCCATATCACAGATGAACACATTGGATATACTAGGAATCCGTGTTTTGTTTAAGCCTGCAACAAAAGACGGATTACACGGTCGTGATGAATAGTCAAACCCCACCCTAGACCCCTACGGGTGCAGCAAACTACCCGCCAAATCCCCGAAGTGAAGCAACCTCCCTCATCAAAGTGAGTAGGCCACTCTGCACTTCAAAGTACCCGGTAGTTTGTGCACCCCACCTTGGGTCGATCATAGGAGCAAAAACAGTAAAAGAAATAATATACAATGGTGGCTACAATCTCAACCCGGATGTGCAACCATAAAATAATATTACATCAATTTACATTTTACATCAAATGAAAGAAAATAAAACACTCTTCTCACATCCCCGGGTATTCATCCACGACGATCCAACAAGTTCATATACACAAACCATCATAGCAACATCACAGATATGTGCAACCCCGACTAATCGACATATAGCAATTAGTCGACATTTCTAAACACATATATCAAACACAGAAGATCCGATTAGCTAAAATACTTAGAATTTTGATCGATTACCGAATTTGAATCTACCCTAAGTGCAACACGGTACACAAAAGGTTCTGGGTAGAAACAAAGTATCAGAAAAATCACAAAACACCAAGATAAACACTCTGCAGGAAAAACAAGTTGACTCGGAGTCGACTCGGCCGCGAATCCGCGGCGAAACGCATTGTTTCGCTGCGCTTCCGCGGCGGTCTGACCGAGTTACGACCTTATTTTTCTTAAGTGTCCATAAAAAAGCCTGCACGTATTTTTAAAGTCTCTGGAAAAAAATTGGACCAGTTTTAAAAATCGACAGAAAGTGTGCATTTTAGACATGTTTTTGCGATTTTTCCGGTGATCGAATTTCTAACACTTTGCTAACTAGCAAGTAGAGGTTTAGTAGGTTTTGATACCACTGTAAATCCATGTCGCGCACCCCGCGGAAACACGGGGAGGCGGAATTTAGAAAAATGATCTTTTTACTACTCACAACACGAACTTAAAATCCAGGATCTAGGCTAAACATTAACTAGCTAAACATGTAAGGAGGCTAACTACTCGGAAAGGAGTTATAACTCATGATACAAGTCCTTCGGGTCTTTTCCGCTGTCCTCCTCGTCTATGTCGGCTCTAAGGATCGATCCGGATCGTAGCAACCTCTAGGGCCTCCTCGAGTCGAAGACGATCCACCCGAGAGTCTATAATCCGAGCTCCACCTCAAAACCGAGATAACTAGGGCAACAAGCTTGCTAAGCTTGATATCCTAGGTGATGTTGAGTATGAAGATGGATGTGTTTGTCTATTTAAACCCTAATTTGCTCAACTCATGAGACCTTAAGGGTTTTTAAGAGAGGAAGAAGATGAAGAGCTAACATGGGAGCTCACTTGAAGAAAGAGAAAGTGTTTATGATAATGAACCATGAGGAAAAAAAGAAAACAAATCTTTTATCATGGTAATTGTGATGGCAACCTTGATTTGACCATTATCATGTCACAATTAATACTAAGCAAAATATCTAGTGCTCAACAAAAATATCTAAGTCAACCATAGTTAACAAGGTCAAATGGTCAAACCAATTAGCCATGCCACAATTATCATTAAAAAGATTAGTAAACATTTTCCTCCACCTCATTATAGTTTTAATCAAGTCAATGGTCAAAACCCTAATGAGGTATCTCCTTCTTCGCTTCTCTCATCCGTGCATACACACCCACATCCGCATTCTGAAGAATACGAATACTAAGAGACAAAATTGATCCATCAATATAATACTAGGATCCGGCTTAAACCAAAGCCCACTAGTATTATCCGCCCGAACATCATACGCGCACAAGTGCACGTATGTGATCGAAGCCCTACCGTAAAAACCATATGGGCTCTACACCTTTTTCCCAGTGCAGGGAAACTCTCTGTGTGGGACTCTAAAGACTCGACATTACGCTGGCAGTGGGTTTAACCACAGGTCGCAAGCAGTACTAGCTGTACGTAACGGTCCCCAGGTAGATATCGATAAGAAGGCCGATGAGGAAAACCCATCCGAACTCCTACTAAGCCTGAATGTGACAATCTCCGTACAGTCCGGTCTGTTCGTCTAAGAGTATCGCATATCGGACCTAAGGGATGGTAAACGTCAGACCCCTAATAGCTGTATAAGCCGTGCCGGAGTGTAGCCCAAAACACCTTGAGAAACTACTGGAATACCTACCAGTAAATCTCGCTTGCCATGGCCAGGGACTTTGTGTAATGGCTCTCCAAACACAGCGAGATATCAACCCCTAATACCGGGAAAGACGAATCCTGTCTAACAGCCACTGCCTCCAAGTGCTTCGGGACTGCACCCAACTACTACCTGTTTGCACGACTCCTTTAAGCCGTGGTAGGGTAGTAATCAAAGTACGGTGGGAACACACTTAAGGCGAAATAGCAGTGTCAAGTCAACAGACTAAGCTATAGTCATGTCACCTGATTGAATTGATTTCTTGGTTTGTGTTTGTAAAAGTAAGTATCGAATCAATTGCTTCCCGATAACGGTTTCATTTGATCGATAAGAGTTTCATGTTTGTCGGTATTTGTAAAATTTGTATAGAAATCACAACCAAAAATATTTTGACCGCAATCAATAACGGTGTCGGTTGTAGCGCGTTAGTAAGTGCGGATCGTCCACAGGGAAAGTGTAATCGTTCGTCTTTTGAATTAGATGAGTCGAAACTTTAAAGAAAAGAAAACAAACAATTCATGATTTGTAAATTGAAGTTCAAGAATTAGGAAAATCTAGTCTAAATCAAGAAACGATAAAATCAAGAATTGATAGTTTGATGATTTTTCCAACCAAATATCAAGAATCTAAATGAGGCTCGTAGGAATCGATCGGATCTATAGATGTGATGTAATCTTACAATTACGTATTCTTATCCTTCGATGAATTGATACTAGATCGATGATGATCGATCGAGAATTAGGGATTTCTTATGAAACTAGGGTTTCATCTTATTACTTGTTCTTTCGTCGATATCATTCACATTCTAGCCTCTAGTAAATTCAAGAAACGATCGTAGATCCCTAATTTCGAGCGATCACAATCAAGAAAGCATCGCAACGAAACTAGGTCATCGATTCTTGAACTTGCTAGGGTTTACAAAACTCGTACGACTTAAGAATCGTTTTAAGATTTGTTACATCATCATTCTATTGATCGTCTCGACTCCTTTACGAGCAGAGTTTTACTCGAACATCACAACAAGAATCACAATCACAAATTGAGATCGAATCATGATCCAAGAATTTAAAGAAAGCAAGATTAAAGAATTTCTCCTTTTATTTATATCAACAATTTCGTTACAATCGCTCAAGAACTACAAGAGGAAGAACTCGATCGTCGATTTGGCTTCGCTCGTCTCCGTGAGTCGCGGATCGGCTTGGATCACTTGCCCGATTGAAGATCAGCTCGGCTCATAAAAGGTTGAAGGCTTCTCACTTGATTTGGTACTCGGGATCTTGACTTTTGATTGGAATTAGGGTTAGGGTTTCGCACAAGTCTTGTCACTAGACTTGTGGAAGAAAATGGTGTAAGAATGAACAACTAAGATTAACTAAGATTGAACTAAAGAACTAATCAAGATTAACCCTTAACCCTAGGTTTAGGTTTCTATTTATAGACATCAAAACCCTAGATCTAGGATTTGAATTTTAAGTTTCCCTCCAAAAGTTTGTTGAGGAGATTTTGAATTTCCCTCCAAAAGTTAGTTAGAGGAGAAGCTTTTAGATGTGATTAGTTAGGAGGGAGCTTCTAGAAGAGGTTAGTTAGGAGCTTAATTAGGATTAGCTTTGCTTAATGATCTTTGCTGATCTGGCAGAAGACTCTGGAGAATTTTGGAATTTGAAGCATGTGAAATGAATGTAGGCCTTGAGATCAGAATTGTGCACTGAAAATGGAAGCTTGATCTGACCAAACCGCCGCGGAACCGCGGCGCAAGCCGACTCCCGCCGCGGTTCCGCGGCTCTTTTGGTGAGTTGGGGCTTGGGCTCTCTGGTGCTGATTTGGGCTGAGTTTTGGGCCTTTCTTTGATATGTTGATTTTTATATTACCTTTTGAATTGCTACCAGATCTGAAATCATTGAGTTGGCGTATTTTTGATCAGCTCTTTTGGCTTTGCTCGTGCAATTTCCTGCACACATCTCGACATAAGTGTTGCACAAATACAGAGATGATGCGATGCCATAAAATACAGTCAATTTCCATTAAAGTGCCGGTTTTAAAGTCTAACACATGCAATCTGATATTTTACGACTGATTTGCTAATATGTGAAATATGAATACCGAACACTTCTAAATGATAGGGAAATTGCCGGTTAAAAGATGCAATATTTTCGACTGATCAAATTCCCCCAAACTTAATTTCGATCGTCTCGAGCGAACTTTTTATTAAAAAGAAGGAGAAAATAAAGAAAGAGAAAAACTAACTAGCACATTTTCGTAGGCAACACGATTGCACTGAGCACGTGCAACAAGCCTTTAAACCTCTGGGTGTCCCTAGTAGGAGGAGTGTTGTCTCCTGAGGGTTTTCAGCGGATTGCACCCACAAAATCCAATAATAAAAGAAAGATCATGAATATTACATTTAAAGATAAGAATTGTAAAAGAAAAGCCTTGAAAATTAGGGTTTCCAACTAAGCTAGCTTTTCAGTTGTTATGAGCCCTATCTTAATGGTCATGAAAAGATGTCAGAAATCACGTTCTCCCTCAATAAAACATCGTCTTATTCTTCATTCCTATCTTTATTCCAAAACATCGATCATATCACCCTGCGTGTGTGTAAAGGACATCCCTACACCCGGAAAATTCAATTCAAGCTATCATACTCTTGCCCATCAGTCTCAGTACTTTTTAATTAATGAATATTTAGATGAGATTGCTCACACACTTTCATGCGACCGTTAATACTTCTTGAGGTACTAACCGACCGATTACTCCTGTGCTTGATTACTTGGTGTATTTTCCCCGTCTTGCACCACCTCAGGCATAGCAGTGACTCCCAGACCAGTTGGCCTTAGGGCACTAGGTGAAAAGGCACCCTCGCTATATATTTTTTATTGCCCTTGGTGATAACAAAACCAGTGTTCATTTTTCTCACCACTTTATATTTTCTTCATTTTTTTTTTATTTTTTTATTTCCTTCATACTTTTGGCTTTAAGAAAAGAGCATTTCAAGGTATCCTCTACTATCCCAGGTTTCAAGACGTGTGTAAGTGCGAATAGCAGGGTATCAACGTTCAAAATGTTTGGCTTCCAGAATAGAAACTATTTTTCAGACTTATTTTTATCCTCAGATTAGTGACGTCCTTCATCTTACTAACCCTTGGGACAACGGCTTATAACTACTTATTACTAGTTCGTATAAGAAAACTTCTAATTTTCTTAGTTTTCTTAAATTTTTCTAATCTCATGGATGTAATTGTTCACTATCTAAACTTTTATTATCTTATTTATGTAAAAAATATTTTTATTTTTGAAATTTTTTAAATTTTTATAGGTTTTCAAAAAATGTTTTGTGCTTATGCAAATGATATGCAAATGATGCGAAAATAAGCACAAACCTCCCCCAAACTTGTTTTCAACAGTGTCCTCACTGTTGCCATCTGTTAAATCTCGAAAAACCTGTAAGCTTGGGAGGAATTTATTAGTGGGGGCAAAATATTTAAGTGAAGAACCTCCCCCAAACTTATTTTTGGCTCATTATTTTGTAAAAATTTTCTTTTCAAGAGCCAGATTACACCCCCCAAACTTGAGTTAAACAATATTAAGCTTTGAAAATCACATGAGGAGGTCAAAAATCATTAGTCGATGCCAAGCTTTGCAAAGACCGAATGTCAACACCAACCATTCAAAAATTTTGTCAATGCAGTGCTCTGGTTGGTGGAAGAAGAAGTGGGGAAAGGTTAAGGGGTGGAAAAGAATATGTGTGCGTCTCATTTTGGAGAGACGATTCAGTGAATGTGATGGATTACTCGCATTCTTTTTACAGTCCATATGAAGGGGTGGAGGTTCAATTTCATTGATTTGGACATGATTCATCTCAACACCCATGCTTTTCAGAAATGCGAGTTCATCAGCGAAGATCTCCTCAAAAGTTTCATCTATACCCCTAAGAATAATGTCATCACAAGGTGCGGGGTGATCTTCAGACTCTAAAAGCAATTCATAATCAGTGTTAGTTGTTGATCCGGACATCTCGGTGGAAGAGTCCGTATGTGTATGATACATAGTAGGGTCAAACAATAACATATGAAAAGAGTCAAGATCGGTATCAGGAGGATCATCAAATTCGCTGTTGTCGACATCCATTAAGTCGACAGAACAGACCTGAGCAGTAGGTTCGGAGGGTACACTTCCCAACTTGTAAATGTTCAGCTCTATTGACCTATTCCCGAAAGATAGGGTCATAGAACCATTACGACAGTTGATGATAGCGTTGGAAGTGGCCAAAAAGGGGCGACCTAAAATCACCGGAATTTGATTCCGTGGGTTCGCTACAGGCTGTGTATCAATTACAATAAAATCCACAGGGAATATGAATTCCCCGATTTTTATTAACACATCCTCCAGTTCACCCCTAGGTTTGGTGATTGATCGGTCAGCCATCTGGAGAGTGCAATGGGTTGGCTTCAACTCTCCGATACCTAGTTGCTCATAGACTGAATATGGAAGCAAGTTAACACTAGCGCCAAGGTCTAGTAGAGCACGGTTGATGTGTTTTTCCCTGATAGAAATGGAAATCGTAGGATATCCTGGATCCTTACATTTCCTCGGTAATTGTTGGGGGAAAGCCGTGTCTACTGTTTTTGCCATGAAAATCTTCTTGGGCACTTGAGTCTTTCTCTTCCTAGTGCACAAGTTCTTAAGAGTTTTCGCATAGGACAAAACTTGTTGGATGGCATCTAGGAGAGGGATGTTGGTGTTAACCTACTTAAAAATGTCCATAATCTTCTCCATATGTGGACTCGGTGTGTTTACCCTTAACCGATTAGGATAAGGTGCTTTAGCAATAAGCGCTGGGTCCATCATAGGAGAAGGAAGTGGGGGTAGACATGATCCCAAAAGAGAAGTGGGGATCGTCTGTGGAGAAGCAAAAGAGGTGGACTGAGGTGGCGAGCCTTGTGGGAAACGAAGAATAGGCCCGTGAGAAGGCAGTGGGGTAGAAGAACTGGGGTCGGAATTGGAAGTGTGTGTGTGAGGAAAGGTCTCAGCCGGGGTGTTATTGATTGATTTATCTGTGTCATCAATTTCTTCCCCAAAGTGATTGTCAAGCACTCTTTCAGATCTCAACGTGGTTGCATTCACATGATGTGAATAGCCAGGATTGGGTAAAGGTTGAGCTGGAAGTTTCCCTTTCTCTCTTGCACTCATTTCGGCTTTTAATTGTGCAATTTGTGCTTCCATCGATTTGATATTCTCATTTTGAGAGACAATGATCTTCATCACATTCTCGATGGAAGATTGCTAACTTGCCGTCCCTTGGATGGATTGTTTCATGAAAGTATCCAAGGTTTGTGCTAGTGCAGAGGTATTATCTGTACCTGTCAATTGCAAAGGACTAGACGGTGCAAAAGTGTTGGCCGGATTTTGGAAGTTTTGTGATTGAAAGAGGTGCTGACTCAATTGAAGTGGTGGCTGCTGTTGTGGTGGAGGGACCCTTTGGAAATTGTGTTGGGTTGGAACCGTGTTTTGAGATTGTGATTGGTTCCAAGCAAAGTTAGGGTGGTTCCTCCAACCCTGATTATATGTGGAGGAAGATGGATCGTTTCTAGGTCGTTGAAATGCGGCATTGGTATGCTCATGACCATGAAACGGACATTCTTCCGTCAAGTGAGATGGATCAGAACAACAGCCACATACAGTTTTGGAGAGTGACATTTGATTTAGGGCGGCTAAAAATTTGTTTTCCATAGTCTCGAGTTTTTTTTGCATAGCTGAAATGTCAGCTCTAACTCCTATGGAAATATCATTGCCATCCTTAGATGATTGACTCACACCCTCCCACTGTAAAGATTTTTCAGCGAAATCTTCTAGAAAGTTCCATGCTTCCCCATCATCTTTAGTCATGAAGTTGCCTTGACACATTAATTCAAGGGTCTGTCTTGTGTTAGGATTAATTCCCTCATAAATGATTCGGCACAGTTCCCATCTCGGGATGCCGTGATGTGGACATTGGACTAACAGATCCTTGAAACGTTCAAGACACTTTGAAAATGTTTCATTCGGAAGCTGGGTGAATTGATAGATTTCGCTACGGACTCGAGCTGTTTTGTGATGTGGGTAAAATTTCTTAAGGAATGCTTTGACGAATTCTTCCCAATTTGAAATGGAATGTGCGGTAGTGTTATACAGCCACTTCTCGGCTATATCGCACAAGGTGAATGGGAGAAGACGAAGACGCAAAGCATCCACAGACAACTGTGAGGTACCCATCATTGCGCATACATTTTCAAATTTCGTGATAAACACGTATGCGTCCTCAGACTCGAGACCGTGGAATTTGGGTAGGAGGTTGATGTATTGGGGTTTAATCTAAAAATTTTCCCCGTTGGCTGGTGGAATGGAAAGACAGGTGGAAAGGGGACCTCGTGTAGGATAGCACCTCTCTTGGAGAGAGATGCGAGGTGGATTCTGCGCACCAACGGACGGCGGCAGGGTAGTGGAAAAGAAGTTCGATGGAGTAGGATCCATCAGTGTGGATGTGGTGGTAGGTAAAGAAGGGGTAAATGTAGAAATATCGACTTCGGAGTCGATCGGGGAGGTCGCGGACTAAACGGGCACTAGAATCCCGTGTCCAGCCTATCTTGCACTAAAAAGGGTTAGTACAAGTGGCAGCGTGACTTATAATTAGGGGAAAATGAATGAATGAATGCGGTGTTTGTTTTGAAAAGTGGACGGATTTTTGAAAAATGATGCAACACAACAAATGCAACACACAAAACCCTAAAATCTAGTGGTCACCTAGGTCCGGCTCTAGACCGCTCCTAACTTCCAAAAGACAAGTCGCAGGATAAAATCCTCCACTGCCTCTTTGTCCCCCTGTGGCCAGGTAAGTGCCAGGTAAGTGGGAAGGTACTCCACTACGTAAGTAGTGGGCCTAATTAATAACCACTAACCTTCGACACACTTGCCTTAGACACCACAAGAAAACGCGGATAAACAATGAATTACCCATGGCCTTCTTCTGTCCTAAGTGAGCGCGACGGTCCTTAGAGTCATCTCTAGATCTTTTTTAGTTAATGTGGGTCAATGCGGATGCAAGTTTGTGATTTTTGGGGCCTAGGAAGGGTAATGAACTCCCCACCTAATTTGGATTTGGTCTTTGCCCCTTAATGTCCGTATTAGTTATGCAAACAACCACAAAAATCAAAACAAGCACAATTTAATTTTGCTTTTTGCGCGGCGCTGCGATTTTTGCAAAGAACCCTGCACAAAATGTTAATTGGAGCAGATTTGAGAAGGAGATAAGAAAGATAGAGGTTACTGTGAAAATTTTGTGCAGGGAAGCTTCTACAGAGGCGCGGAACCGCCGCAATAGGGCTCTAATGCCGCGGAAGGGCGGCCGTATGTGCTGTTCAGTGCACCAAAAATCTACAGTGAACTTCTATTCACTCCTTGACCTCTCTGGAAATTCCTGAAAAAAATTTCTCCAGCTCCAACAATACCAGATTTCCTCGCACAAATCACAACAACACGTATTAGTGTTTGCGCGAATTTTGATCACAAAATTACAATGGAATAAATCTTTCAATTCAAATTTCAAATATAGAACAAATTAGCGCGCGATCCCCGGCAACGGCGCCATTTGATTGAATTGATTTCTTGGTTTGTGTTTGTAAAAGTAAGTATCGAATCAATTGCTTCCCGATAACGGTTTCATTTGATCGATAAGAGTTTCATATTTGTCGGTATTTGTAAAATTTGTATAGAAATCACAACCAAAAATATTTTGACCGCAATCAATAACGGTTTTACTCAAGCATCATCACGAAGAATACATTCAAGAATTGAATACTATTCATAATGCTCGAATTGAAAATAAGCAAGTTTAAAGAATTTTCACCTTTATTATATCAACAATTTAGTTACAACTCTCAAAAACTACAAGAGGATGGAACTTTGATCGTCGATTCTAGCGTCGCTCGGCTCCTTGAGTCGTGGAACGGCTCGGATCTCGTGCTCCGTTGAAGTCCGGTTCCGCTTCTAAAGGTTGGTTGAAGACTTGCTTGCTAGAACTCAAAGGATCTTGAATTGGGGTTTTGGATTAGGGTTAGGGTTTCGCACAAGTCTTGTCACTAGACTTGTGGAAGAAAATGGTGTAAGAATGAACAACTAAGATTAACTAAGATTGAACTAAAGAACTAATCAAGATTAACCCTTAACCCTAGGTCTAGGTTTCTATTTATAGACATCAAAACCCTAGATCTAGGATTTGAATTTTAAGTTTCCCTCCAAAAGTTTGTTGAGGAGATTTTGAATTTCCCTCCAAAAGTTAGTTAGAGGAGAAACTTCTAGATGTGATTAGTTAGGAGGGAGCTTCTAGAAGAGGTTAGTTAGGAGCTTAATTAGGATTAGTTTTGCTTAATGATCTTTGCTGATCTGGCAGAAGACTCTGGAGAATTCTGGAATTTGAAGCATGTGAAATGAATGTAGGCCTTGAGATCAGAATTGTGCACTGAAAATGGAAGCTTGATCTGACCAAACCGCCGCGGAACCGCGGCGCAAGCCGGCTCCCGCCGCGGTTCCGCGGCTCTTTTGGAGAGTTGGGGCTTGGGCTCTCTGGTGCTGATTTGGGCTGAGTTTTAGGCCTTTCTTTGATATGTTGATTTTTATATTGCCTTTTGAATTGCTACCAGATCTGAAATCATTGAGTTGGCGTATTTTTGATCAGCTCTTTTGGCTTTGCTCCTGCAATTTCCTGCACACATCTCGACACAAGTGTTGCGCAAATACAGAGATGATGCGATGCCATAAAATACAGTCAATTTCCCTTAAAGTGCCGGTTTTAAAGTCTAACACATGCAATCTGATATTTTACGACTGATTTGCTAATATGTGAAATATGAATACCAAACACTTCTAAATGAGTGCAAATGATAGGGAAATTGCCGGTTAAAAGATACAATATTTTCGACTGATCATCACCTGGGAACTGCTATCCGACGACAGGTATAATAACCATCAGCAGTCCCCGACGAGTCCTGTCCAGTGTACTCGTAACCTAACGAACACCTACATACTATCTCCATTACGACGTAATAATGGCTGTAGGACAGACCATTTCCCCTGCTGGGATGAGAAGCGTATACACTAGTTTACTCCGGAGTATCGATGCTCCGTCTCGATAATCCTGCGACTAGGGACCTGTATAAGGATGTGCTTGTAGATTACCCAGCCCCCACAAGTTTGACTGCCATCACAACGTTGCTAATCAAGCAAAGATCCTAAGGGCTCTTCTAATATGTATAAGCAATATGCTAAAAGAAATACATGAACATATTGAAGTAGAAACAAACCAAGTAGCATACTACCATTTTGAGCAAGACCGTCGAAACAACTGTGAATATCCCAAGCTCCATTAAGTAATATACAAACCAGTATGATACAATAATGGCCTCTAGGGCATATACACTAACAGCTCCAAGCCGATCTCCCAGTGTCCAAAACCAACCCCCTCACCAACGAGCTCCCCGACATCGCCGCTACTTACAACTCACCGCCGACGAGCTCTGGACCCAGCCACCATGCCCATCTTCCTGGACCACCGTGTCCTGCACCCGTGCCACTACGTGCCCCAACTCGTGCCCGTTCCGTGTCTACTACCGTGTCGCTAGCACACCATGTACACGCCACCATCGTACCCAGTTCCCGTGCCACGTTGTGCCCTCCTCCGTGCCACCGCATACCCAGACGTGTCGCGCCCCGTGCCCAGTTCCCGTGCTACGTCGTGCCAGCCCTCGTGCCACACCGTGCCTGATCTAGTGCACGTGCCGTGCCGCTCCCGCACCACGCGCCGAGTTAAGACCGTGCCCAGTGCCATGTCGTGCCATGCCACGCACCGAGTCAGGACCACGCCCACTACCGTATCACGCCCTCGTCGCCACCGCGCCCAGTACCGGATCTCCACGCATCGCGCTCACGCCACACGTCGTGTCCAGCATCACACCGTCTCGTGTGTCGAGACGAAATCCTCAAGCGGCGTCGCTTCTATATCAAGCGACCGAAGGCAAGTGAACCCCTCACTTGCTTTATATGCTAATATGCTATATATTGATTCATATTTATATATAAATTTACATTGCTCTAATTAATCTAGTGTTTGACGCTAGACCTTAAGCGAAAATCTACTTTAGAATGGAGGAACTAATGATCATTGAAACCCTGCGTGGTTAGCGAACATCGTATATAACTTTGGCTGTAAAATAATGTTGGTTACCTCCCCTAAAACGACAGCCCAATAACCCTTATGAAAGCTGATTTTTCTCGGACAAGATGAGCGGTTAAAATCATAATAAATTATCTATATATCGGATCTCAGAATGCTAGGGCTCGTATCGAAGCCAACAGATAAACATATAGTATCCCATAATTCATCTTTGCATTTTGATAAGTTATATTAATGAATACTGAGGCGATTCGCGGCCCTGAACTACAGTCTGGGGCAGCGTTCATTTTGGATACCTGCTTTGGAACACCTGTGTACCCCTTATTTAAACTGAAAATGGATGGAGCCCCATAAGACATGTAGATAATTTAGTTAGCTAACACCTGAATCTAGTCCTGTACTGTTTCACTATCATTTGATATTTAATTTGTATTTTAACGTACTTAGGTGTTCTGCAGTTTCTGCGGTGACTCCTCTTGCATAGATACACTAGACAGGACATAACTTTTAATACAGAACTGATATTGATAATTCGTTTGATGCGTTAGAAACATAACAGAAAAATCTACATACTATTTAACTGTAGCATTGCCTAATTATTCTTTCAAATGGGAGTAAAACGTGTTACGAAAAAGACTTCCAGTTCAGGAATTGGATTTCCAGCAGTGAACATTTAAAATGAAATGGCCATAACTGGAGAACCTGAAGCCCAATTGACACGAACCAATTTTGATGGATAGATAATTAAACTGAATGCTTATCTCTTTTATATTGTTTTGCTAAATTCTGCTCGTGTGATTTATAGTAAATTATTTAAGTGGTAGGACACTGGCTGCTGATATTTTATTCCTATCGTAATTAGTTGCATTCTCATCATATCATGTAGTTGTTGTATCCTCATTTGGATAGTGGTCACATACATTGATAACCTAGTAATCGTGTATATTACCCAGTGATAGATATTAGTGTTTGGATTGTGCCAAGTACGTTAGTGTTAAAGCGTGAATGAATAAGTGAAATGACACGTACTTGTACACAATCAGCGGAACCAGTTAAATTATTGTATTGTCGACGCCTATAGGGCATATATAAATGTAACTATAACTGGTATGGGACGGTTATAGAATCACTTATATTAGTGTCATAGGTAAGGCGTCAAACACAGTCTATTTATCTTGGGTACCAGTCGAGACATGCTTGATGGAGATACTGTCTCCAGTTCTCGTGTAGACTTGCTATGAACCGAATAGTATTTGGGTTTATGGTCGGTGTTTGATGTAGACCACGGGGTGTGGGGTAGTTTGAGTGTGAGTTCAACGGAATCTTGGGAGTCCCATTGCCGGCATATACGGTGATTTTGGGAGTTGTATGGATGGTGTTACTGATTATTATCGTGCGTGATTCGGGCCCGTGTTCCCTTGCCCCTGGAGCCCTACCCTTGGGTTGGTGATACTCCTGCGTGGTCGACGCTCATACTTGGACTGACAATAGATTTAGCGACCTGGACAGTGAGACTTAAAGACTGATAGGTTTAGTGACATGGCCATGCATTGACAATTTTCTGTTTTCCCTCCGACGAATTTCGGTTTACTGATTCGATATACCCGCGTTACTGTTTACCTGTACCGGTTACATCATGCTCATGTCATCACTCCGTGCTTACTGTTTCATATTCATCATTATTGCACGTGTTTACATATGTATTTCTATTTATTGCTATTGTGTCGCTCTGACGACCTAAGTATGCATGCTCAGAGTGAGAAGTGGAGTTAGCTCGGATCAGCACCTGTCGTACCTTGAGGATATTACGGACATCTAGATCAGCGACGTCAACGCTATCTTTCCCTTGACTCTATCTGGTTAGTTTTATATCTTTTTTGATTTAGTGACTGCATTTCTCATTACCTGTGCATCGATTACTGATTACCATGTAAAGTTATAAGCCGAAGTGTGACTACGGCAGGATATTTCCTTGACCGTAGGAGCATGACTGGCCTTGTCACCCCTCGTATTCCGTATTTTGGGAAACGGGGCGTGACATGGTTTTGTTGGTATCAGAGCCAGGTTTAGAATGGGATTACAGTTTCCGAGTAGGGCTTGACAATCTAAGCCACCATTTCGGTCTAGATTGTAAACTTGTTGTTCTTGACCTTGATTCATATAGTGCGTCATGCTACATGTTTTGATTTTATCCGGTAGAGTTTTGGGTAACTTGGTAGAGTTATGTGGTTGTAATTATGAAATGCAGTATAGTTACAATACTGTACTCTGTTTGAGTGACTTGGGGTTCTACCTTTGTTTCCATCATCGATTGAATATTACTTTACCGCATAATCTTGTTTTGATCGGCAAATCTCTATCTCCGTTTATATTTTATACCATTCCCGAGTTTTCAAATCTATTTTACATTTTCATCCTTGCACTTTCCTATTGATCCTACACATGCTTACGTTTCTTATTAGACTCGTTGCATCCTCACGTCTTCGTTTCTTCAAAGTTATCGTATCGCGTTGCACATTTTAAGTTCCTATCCGAGTAGCACAGCGGAAGCTAAAACCGGGCTTCCAATGACTCTTCTTTCGCCTCCACTCTCCGGAGTCAGGCTGTCGAGATTTTGGGCGTACTGCGAGGATTGATAGAAGCCCAGAAGCGAACAAATGATCTCATAGCTGAGGGACTAAGAAGGCAAATGGCTCAGGCACCAACGAAAGCCCTAATCATAGGAGAATTCCTATTAGACAAAGAGGAGGTGTACCAATGAAGCAGCGAAGAGCCCGAGTATTCGGTTATTGCATGAGACCAGGACACCTTCAGAGAGACTGTCGCAGGACTAAAAGACAGTGCCTGATTTATGGATCCGACGAGCATCTTATCGATAGTTGCCCTCGAAGGAAAGAGCTACAAGGCGGAGATTCGTCAACGCTCTCCACGTCGGCTTGAGTAACTTGGCTATTTCATAGTTCGAGTTTGAGGATGGTACGGACCCAGCACAGGATTCAAACTCGCTTAACGAGATCGCAGAGATTTAGACATCGACGCGAAGTTATCACCTTCCCTGCTTCCAACAAAGATATCCCTTTTCAGTTGTTCCTTTTCATTTAACTCTTGTATCTGTTGAACTCCTTGGTTTATATGCCAAAAAAAATGATACGTTTGTTTTCCTCATCTTTTCTAAGTACTCCACTATTTTCAAATCTTTCATAGTTCTACCTTACACTGCATATTTACTTTCTAGTTTGTTTTCCTACTAATGTTTTTCATACTATCATCCTCTTATTATGAAGTTCCATTCTTCGTGCCTTTTTGTCTTGATCTTTTTATCTGCTTTAAGTACAGGATGTCATTTTGAGCTATTTGCTACTCAATATTTATTTTAATATTTTATTGTTTGTCATATTGGTGTCATTCATAATCATTTCGTTATTGATTGACTTTCAAAATTTATATTATTAGCAGTTTGAGTTTTCTTTAAAATGGGTTCCATATTGATTTTCTATATAGTATTCGCTTTTCTTTGTTCATATGAATGCTAACTATCTTCTGTTTTCGTATTTACGTTTACCTACGTATTTTTGTGCTCCAATCAATTTAAATTTTCTATTTACTAAAATATAAATTATAGTTAACTTGTATGCTAATACATTTTAATTACTTCTACGTATATCATCATTATTTCGGTATTATCTTAGTTTCTTTTGTATTATATTATCTTCACACTTTTGCAAAAATAGTTTAGTCTTGGCCTTTACGTTAATTATTGATATCTGGTTTATTTACTAGTCACCTATGTTTTCATTTTATTTTCTCCTATACTTTACCGTATGAGTACCCTTAACTAATTATATAATTACTTGATTTATAACTTTATTAAGATAGTTTTGGTTCTTAAGGCCTATGAGCCAATTCTTCCTTATTGTTTATTATTGTCATTTTATTTTTTGTATATATATAATTTATCACTATTAATAGTTATGTCCTTATGTATGATTGTTCCTTTTGACTGCGCTATTCCTTATATATAAATATTTGATTTTCATCTAGTTGCTCTTGCGTAAATCTCTACATAATAGTATTTGATTTTGTTGTGTTTCTCATTACATTTTATTAGCTTGTCGTTCATTTTAATTTCGAGGACTAAATTTTATATAAATGGGGTATGATGTAATACCCAATTCCATTATAAGTATCTTCTGTATTTTAAATAAATATTTTTCCTAAAATTTCTATTTCAAACTTTTACAATTATTTTTTTTTTCCAAAATTTCCTAACCTAAATCTTAAAACCCCAACTATCAAACCCTAACCTTTTATTAATTCCTAAAATTTTACAAAGCCCACAGGCCCAGCCCGTTCCTTGACCCTTCACTCTACCCTACCGACCCAAACCTTACCGACCCGACCCGCTTCCCCACTCTCTTCTTCTTCCTCTCTTCAGTCCCTTTTCCCGCTCGTTTTCCCCCGTTTCGCCCCTCCTCACGCCTACGACCCGTTCGTTCACCCCACATCCCCGCGACCCGCTCCACCCCAGCGACCACGTCCCCGCTCCTCTCTCATCAACTACCCCACGCGCTTCTCTCGCCAAACTCCTCTATCTCCTCAACGCCCCCTACCCCTCGTACTCCACGAGACCCGCGCCCACTCTCCAACGGCTGTGCCCACTTCCCCACTCCCGCAAGACTCTCTCCTCTCACCTGCATCGCTCCCTCTCTCTCCACAACCCAATCCCACAGCACCTACTGCCACCTCGCCATCATCATCTTCCCCAGTACCTCATCTCCATCTCTTCTCCTTCTCTCCTTCCTCCTCTTCCCTTCCTCCACGACGACGAAACCCACTGCAACTCAAACCAACCCCAAGAACCCGCACCCCCATCGTCGCTTGATCACCGTCGGCGACCGTGCAGTCACCACCTTCTGCGACCTCCGAGCTCCCCACTCCTCCTCGTCTTCTCTTCAACTTACCCCTCCGCTTGCAACCGCCGACCACCTCCACTCTCGTCGGCATCCCCATCTCGCCTACTTCCTCACCTCACCACCACCCAGCGAGAACCCACGACGGCACCGCCCCCTTCTCCCGAGCACCCGACGAGAACTCCTGCAACCCATCACCCTGCACGCCTGCCACTCACACCCGAAACCCTCATCGCCGGAGCCCCGATCCAATCGACCATCGCTTGCACATCGCCTCGGCAACATCCCGCTTCAACCCATCTCCCGAGCCCTTGCAACCCCAGAACCTCGCCTCAGTCGACTCCAACCCAGCTCCAGTCGCCTTGGCCGCAGCTCCAAGCTGATCTCCCCGTGTCCAAAACCGACCCCCTCACCAATGAGCTCCCCGACATCGCCGGTACCTGCAACTCACCGCCGATGAGCTCTGGACCCAGCCACCGTGCCCATCTTCCTGGACCACCGTGCCCTGCACCCGTGCCACTACGTGCCCCGACTCGTACGTGCCCCGACTCATGCCCGTTCCGTGTCTAGCACCGTGTCACCATCATACCACGTATATGCCACCATCGTACCCAGTTCCTATGCCACGTCGTGCCCGCCTCCATGCCAGCGCGTACCCAGACGTGTCGCGCCCCGTGCCCAGTTCCCGTGCTACGTCGTGCCAGCCCCCGTGCCACACCGTGCCCGATCCAGTGCACGCGCCGTGCCGCTCCCGCACCACGCACCGAGTCAAGACCGTGCCCAGTGCCGAGTCGCGCCGTGCCACGCACCGAGCCAGGACCACGTCTACTACCGTATTACGCCCGCGTCGCCACCGTGCCCAGTACCGGATCTCCACGTATCGCGCTCGCGCCACGCGCCGTGTCCAGTATCACATTGTCTCGTGTGTCAAGACGAAGTCCGCAAGCAGCGTCGCTTTTATATCAAGTGACCAAAAGCAAGTGAATCCCTCACTTGCTTTACATGCTAATATGCTATATATTGATACACATTTATATAAAAATTTACATTGCTCTAATTAATCTAGTGTTTGACGCTTGACCTTAAGCGAAAATCTACTTTAGAATGGTGGAACTCATGATCAATGAAACCCTGCGTGGTTAGAGGACATCGTATATAAATTTGGCTGTAAAATAATATTGGTCACCTCCTCTAAAACAACAACCCAATAACCCTTGTCAAAGCTGATTTTTCTCGGACAAGCTGAGCGGTTAAAATCATAATAAATTATCTATATATCGGATTTCAGAGTGCTAGGGCTCGTATTGAAGCCAACAGATAAAACTAAAGTACCCTATAATTCATCTTTGCATTTTGATAAGTTATATCGATGAATACTGAGGCGATTCGCGGCCCTGAACTGCAGTCCGGGACAGCGTTCGTTTTGGATATCTGGCTTTGGAACACCTGTATACCCCTTATTTAAACTGAAAATGCTCGGAGCCTCATATGTCCACGTATATAATTTAGTTATATAACACCTGAATCTGTTCCCGTGCTGTTTCACCGTCATTTGATATTTAATTTGCATTTTAACGTACCTAGGTGTTCTGCAGTTTCTGCAGTAACTCCTCTTGCATAGCTACACTAGACAGGACATAACTTTTAATACAGAACTGGTATCGATAATCCGTTTGATGAGTTGGAAACATAACAGAAAAATCTACATACTATTTTACTGTAGAGTTGCTTAATTATGCTCTCAATTGGGAGTAAAACGTGTTACGAAAAAGACTTCCAGTTCAGGAATTGGATTTCCAGCAGTGAACACTTGAAATGAAATGGCCATAACTAGAGAACCTGAAGCCCAATTGACGCGAAACCAATTTTGATGGACAGATGATTAAACCTACTGCTTATCTCTTTTATATTGTTTTGCTAAATTCTGGGCGTGTGATTTATAGTAAATTATTCAAGTGGTAGGACACTGGCTGCTGATATTTTATTCCTATCGTAATTAGTTGCATTCTCATCATATCATGTAGTAGTTATATCATCATTTGAATAGTGATCACATACATTGATAACCTAGTGATCGTGTACATTATCCAGTGATAGATATTAGTGTTTGGATTGTGGCAATACGTTAGTATTAAAGCGTGAATGAATAAGTGAAGTGACACGTACTTGTACACAATCAGCGGAACCAGTTAAATTATTGTATTGTCGACGCCTATGGGGCATATGTAAGTGTAACTATAACTGGTATAGGACAGTTATGGAAGTACTTATATTAGTGTCATAGGTAAGGCGTCAAACACAGTCCATTTATCTTGGGTACCAGTCGAGACATATTTGATAGAGATCCTGTCTCCAGTTCTCGCGTAGACTTGCCATGGACCGACTAGTATTTGGGTTTATGGTCGGTGTTCGATGTAGACCATGGGGTATGGGGTAGTTTGAGTGTGAGTTCAACGGAATCTCGGGAGTCCCATTGCCGACATATACCGTGATTTTGGGAGTTGTATGGATGGTGTTACTGATTATTATCATGCGTGATTCGGGCCCGTGTTCCCTTACCCCTGGGGCCCTACCCTTGGGTTGGGGATACTCCTGCGTGGTTGACGCTCACACTTGGACCGACGATAGATTTAACAACCTGGACAGTGAGACTTAGAGACTGATAGGTTTAGTGACATGGTCATGCATTGTTTACTGATTCGATATACCTGTGTTACTGTTTACCTGTACCGGTTACTTCATGCTCATGTCATCACTCCGTGCTTATTGTTTCATATTCATCATTATTGCACGTGTTTACATATGTATTTCTATTTATTGCTATTATGTCGCTCTGACGACCTGAATATGCATGCTCAGAGTGAGGAGTGGAGTTAGCTCGGATCAGCACCTGTCGTACCTTGAGGATATTGCGGACATTTAGATCAGCGACGTCAGCGCTATCTTTCCCTTGACTCTATCTGGTTAGTTTTATATCTGTTTTGATTTAGTGACTACATTTCTCATTACCTGTGCATCGATTACTGATTACCATGTAAAGCTAGAAGCCGAAATATGACTACGGCAGGATATTTTCTTGACTGTAGGAGCATGGCTGGCCTTGTCACCCCTCGTATTCCGTATTTTGGGAAGCGGGGCATGTCAATATATATGCATACATTAGGTCGTGGGCCAAACGGCACGGCTGCAGGGTTATGTCCCGAGGAACAGTAGACCGTAGTCTCGGGCATACACGAGACCTTTATTAAACACGAGCATCATTTCCACTAATTGATTTCATTGACTTAGTGACTGATAAGTAGTGACATACACCTTACCTGGTTTACTGACATGATACATATATCGCGTTGTGCATATTCAAATGATGTTCATTACTTTCATGTTCTGTATTCTATTGCACCTTTCATGTTTAATAGTATTGTATCCATCATATGTAATTATTGTTTTATGTGTCGCCCTGACGACCTGAGTGTGCATGCTCAGAGAATGAAGTGGACCCAGTCAGGAACCAGCACCTGCCATTTGAACTCGCGGAGGTCTAGATCGCAACATCAGTGCCATCCCTTTTGCTTTAAGCACATTGTTTTTCGTTGGTTAGTTATTTCATTCTGCAAAATAAATGTATCTCAACTCTTTTTATTGTAATGTAATAAAATTGTGAACTATAATTTTCTTTACTCTAGTACTGTTTACTGACTACCATGTAATGCTAGAAGCCGAAGTGTGATTACGACGGGATTATTCCCTGACCGTAAGAGCAAGGCTGGCCTAATCACCCCTCGTATTCCGTATTTTGGGAAGCGGGGCGTGACAAGAATGTGGTGAACAGTTAGTCCGAAATTGGGAAAACTATAGGATGTATATGAGTATAAGATATAAGATGGGATAAAGCTCTACAATACTTGAGTTTATTGGATGAAGTCGCACTATATTAAAACCCTATGTGCATCCATATATGATCCCATGTGTTGTCGGCCCAAACCAAGTTTTACATGGTATCAGAGCTCTGGTGTTTGTTTTTCTATGTTGCGCATATGAGGTTTGAACCCTCATTGCATGTAAAGTCCCTGTTGCACATGCACGTTGCACGTGAGGTGTATATGGGTATAAAATATAAGATGGAATAAAGCTCCACAAGACTTGAATATTTTGGATGGAGTCCCATTATATTAAAAGCCCACGTGCATTCATGTGTGGGCCCATGTGTTGTGGATCCAAACCGAGTATTACAACAATTAGGCCGTCAGAAGGTTGAAGAAGATGATAGCTGGAAACCTGTCTTATTTATGATTACGATGCCAATAATATTTCTGAGATAGTGGTGGAAACTATACATGATTCCATTGCATAAATGTAATACCCCATTCCGATATATCGTAACCGTATTTTAGTAGATAAGTTCCATATATTTTCCCCAAATTTTCCTACATAAATTTTTCTAAAACCTAAACCTTTACCCTAATTAAACCTTATTCCCTTTTTATATTTTCCTAATTCTTATTTTCTAAACCCGGCCTATAACCCAAACCCTAACCCTTTCTATTGTTTCCAAATTATTTTCCTAATCTACCCCAAGCCCAGCCCCAGCCTGAGCCCACGAACCCACTTCCTTAGCCATACCCGACCCGAACCCTGTCCCTACCCGACCCGATCCGAACGCCCACGTCCCCCTCTTCTTCTTCTCCTTCCCTTTCTTCCCGATTTTTTTTCCGCCTCCCTCGCGCTACCCACGACCCGCTCCACCACGCGACCACGTCCTCGCCTACCCCTCGTCCCTCTCAACAACCACCGCCACACGCTCTCGCCGCTCGCCAACTCCCCGTGATCCCCTCGTCCCTCTCAGCAAACCCCGCCTCCAACGTTCACCCATCGAACTCGCGCCCACCTCCTCTAATCTCGTTCTCTCTCTAAATCACTATCTCGGCCTCTCTCTCCCGACTTCCTTTCTCCTCACTCCTTCCGCCATCGTCAACGACAAGCTTCACAACATTACAACCCACCAACCTCCAACATCCTATCTCTACCATCCCTCTTCCACGATCACCCGAGCCTCCTCAAAACCCCTCTTCACCTCGACCTTACCTCTCTCTCTTCTTCCCTCCAAAACCCTGCGACAACCCAACCCCGAGCTCACCCGCAGCCTGTACCCACAACCACTATAGCCTTCACTTCTGCCCTCACCGCCGATCCCTTCGCCGGAGCTCCGACCCCGTCGCTTCCACGCCCTCGCCACCACCTCTTCTTCCTCCTCTCCCCTTCTTACCGACGAGAAGATCCCCGACCTCGACTTTCCCCATGCACCCTCGCCTGCACACCCCCTCACCGAGCTTCCCACCTCGTCGGAACCGTTCCTGCCCCCGAGCTCCAATCTCAAGACGAGCCTCAATGCCATCATCGTGTCCCCTAGCCGAGCTCGACCCCTGCAACCCCTTCATCCCGCACCCACCCCTTTCCCGACCACCTCCTCCTTCTTCCTGCAGCCGAGCCGAGCTCCCGACTCCAGCCCAAGCCGCGCCAGCACCTCCAGCGCCTCGTCCCTGCGTCGTCAGCCACCATCTAACTTCGGGTCATCAAGCCTCGTCTCCATCATCAGGGCCAAGCTCACGCCATGCCGAAGTCGCGACACAAGCTCGGGCCAGAGCCGAGACGAGGCTTGCTGTTGGTGTTACTTGCGTCGTTGCTATTGCGCCGTGATCATGCCGTTGCTCTCGTCGTTGTCATTGCGGTCGCGTCTCCGATCATCTTCAGACAAGTTAAATACTTGCTACATGCTATAGTATATTCTTTCGGTTGCGAATAAAACGTTAATATAAGTGCTCGATGCAAACCATAATCTAAAAACCCTCCTAAAATGACGGAACATAAGCACAACGATTTACCCTAGTGATAACGAATACTGTGTTAAGAATTGGCTCGAAAATAAGGACCCTAACACCGTGAAATATCATTCCCATTTAGATCCGTCGAATCTGAAACCTTCTGTACCTGAAGTTTGTGAAAATCATAGTAAATTGGTTACACACCGGAATGTTGTGTTCGAGGGCTCATATCGAAGCCGACTCGACAATATAGAACTCCATATAATTTATAATATGTTTCTATTTTAAAAAGGTGACAGAAACTGGTCGGGAGTGCTGCTCTGCACTGCAGTCCACAGCAGCACTGCTTGCAAACACTTGATTGGAAATTCTTTTACATCTCTTTGTGAAAATGGTATTATGCGTAACCCTATACTGCAGAGAATATGAATCTGTTAGATAACTATTGGAAGTGCTTTCGTTCGTCTTTACCATCGTTTGCTATTTTAATCACATTTTAAACCATCAGTATGTGCTGCTATTCCAAGCAGGGATAGAATGCAGATCCCGATCTTAGATAATGCATAACTCCCAGCACTCAGAGGATATTATCGATCCGTCTGGTGTGTTGGAAATCTGACTGATAAACCTAAATATTATCCAGATGCAGCGTCGCCTAATTATGCTCCCAACTGGGAGTAAAACGTGTTACGAAACGGACTTCCAGTTCAGAAACTGGATTTCCAGCAGTTAACACTTAAAAGTAAATGACCATAACTAGCAACCCTGAAACCCGATTGACCCGAAACCAATTTTGCGGTAGATATAATTTAGTATGCTATTTATGCTTTTTATATTGTTTCGCCAAATTATGCACGTACGATTTTATATGATTTTTCTAGTCCAACCGATACCGGTTACTCATATGTATTCGGTAGCGCATTTACTATACCTCCATCATGTGCATGATTGCCATACCTCTGTAGATAGTGTTCATTTTGTATCAATAACCTAGTGACCGTGTTATATTACCCAGTGATAAATGTTAGTGATTGGATTGTGGTAAGTACGTCAGTATAAAAGCGTGAATGAACAAATGAAGTGAAACGTACTTGTACACAATCAGCGGAACCAAATAGTTATTGCATTGTTGATGCCTATGGGACATATATAAGTATAACTATAACTAGAATGGGACGGTTATGGAAACACTTATATTAGTGTCATAGGTAAAACATCGAGTACTGTCTATTTATCTTGGATACCAGTCGAGACATGTTTGTTGGAGACCCTGTCTCCAGTTCTCGCGTAAACTTGTCATGGAGCGACTAGTATTTAGGTTCATGGTCGGTGTTTGATGTGGACCGCGGGTGTGGGGTAGTTTGAGTGTAAGTTCGATCAACGGAATCTCGGAAGTCCCATTGCCGGCATATACAGCTATTTCGGGAGTCGTATGGATGATATTACTGATTATTAGCGAGCGTGATTCGGACCCGTGTTCCCTTGCCCTTATGGCCTACCCTTGGGTTGAAGATATTCCTGCGATGGTTGACGCTCACACTTGGACTGACGATAAGTTTAGTGATTTGGATAGTAAGACTTAGAGACTGATAGGTTTAGTGACATGGACATTGCATTGATTACTGATTCGATATACATGCTTTATTGTTTACCTGTACCGTTTATTTCATGCGCATGTCATCACTCCATATTTAACTGTTTCATGTTCATCATCATTGCACGTGTTTTCATATGTATTTATATATATTGCTATTGTGTCGCTCCGACGACCTGAGTATGCATGCTCAGAGTGAAAAAGTGGACTTAGCTCGGATCAGGATCTGTCGTATCTCGAAAATATTGCGCACATCTAGATCAGCGACGCCAGCGCTATCTTTCCCTTGATCCTTATCTCGTTAGTTTTATATCTGTTTGATAGAAATAATGACTGCATTTCTTATTATCTGTGCATTGATTACTGATTACCACGTAATGTTAGAAGCCGAAGTGTGATTACGGCAGAATATTTTCTTGACTGTAGGAGTATGGCTGGGCTTGTCACCCCTCGTATTTCGTATTTTGGGAAGCAAGGCATGACAATAAATATGAAAAATTGAATTATTTATGAGCATAAGGCTTTATAAAATCAACGCCCACTATTTTTCATCGACACTGTTCATCTAGTTATGGCGAGGTGCATGGTTACACCAACTTTCTTAGGAAACTTTTTACTTGTTAACCTAAAAATGTAAAATGTTGTATAGTTAAAACTATGTTAAAGCAGGCAACCATCCAAGACCAAATAAGTATCCAAAACATATAAAAACTGGTGTATACATTCATTGCGTAACAGAAGTCAAGATGAACGGTACCGATTATTGGTTGATATTGATTAATTGAGACATTATCGAAAAATTATAGGAACTAAAATTCTCTGAAACCATTTTCTCCTTATTTTATCGAGGGATTTGGAGTCCCGGCTCTGATAAAGGAAATAGCACCCAACCTATTGCATCAAACGGTCCAGATTCATCCAAAATCGAATCCAACGGTCGAGATTAATGTATAACAGGAGGCTTTGTGTATTGGAGTATGCTATAAACACATAGGATTTATGGACAGGATTACCCGAGAGCGCACTGCTATTATATTTCTAAAAAGATGGAATATTTTTCCATTTTATAGACAGAGTATACAACTTTCATAGTTTGATGTAATCATATAAATATATAATTTTTGACTTTTTGACCAATGGCAGAGTTGAAGTAATTTTCCTTTTATAACACATGCATGTCCTCTCCATTTAACAATTTTATAAAAGCTTATAAACTTTTGGACATTCGGTCCATATGTAAGTTATAACCCCACTTACAATTTGGATTTTTCTTTTGTAACTTGCATGCAAAAAGGGCGAAAAAAGGTTTAAACAAGATGTTAATTTAAGAAATTAAGATTACAATTTACTAAATATTATGAAACATGCACAAATACAGATACAAAACCTCAAAAAGGAAAGAGATCGAAAGAAGAAGAATTAAAAAGAAAAGAAAATTAAAGGCTCTTATATACAAGATAATTCCAAATAGAATAAGCGAAAAAAATAGCTGCAATGAAGAAGAGTCCGTTCAATCCGAATAGCATAATTTGTAGCTTCAAACCTGTACACTGTAATAAACCTTGGATGAGCACATATGTTTATTTTTTTTCCGTACATATGTTTTGAATCATCATGTCCACCCCTCGGTCTTTTGTACTCATCACTCTCCATCCTTTTTCTTTCGAATATGGAAACGGATAAATTAGAAATTGAAGTATCCTTTTTAATCTTTCTTTTTTAGTTCGTGATACTAATTAAGCTGATCGAAACCACAAACTTCACACGATTGTCTAATTTTGTTTACACGAAAAAGGAATAATTAATAAGTATATATCAAAGCCAATTAATTGGCTACAAATTTAAATGTTCTCTCCTAATTAAGGACTAGAAAAGATGTCCTCGTTTATGATGAAGAATCTGTACTCCAAATATTTGGAGACATCAAAGGCATTTGCCCTCTCCCAAACGAAACGTCCCAATTTGATGCATCAACTTGATGATGATGGTTAACAAAACTGCAACAAACAATCCCAGGACTCGGATGATTATGAACTCCTTCGTAGGTTGTGATCACATAGTTATGATCCTCACGGTCTCTTTCGACTCTTTTCTTCACGCCGCAGCCTTCGTTAGAGCATCGATAGTAATTCCTGCGGTTATGTAATTACTACATCAGACTTTCCCTATCATTTCACATTTTCAAAGTATTTTTGTCACCGTACCAGAACTACTCTCAAAGTATAATCAGGATTATAAGATTTGTATGTATTTGGCAAAAATCTAAAAAGCGTTTTAGTTTTAATCGAATTAATATCGTGAAACCATTCTGCTCCTAATTAAGCATTGAAATTTTTTCATATTGTTTTAGTATCAAAGCACTTGAGCATGTAACAAGGTATTTAGTGGTAACATATAACTAGAGATAGAAACTATTTTTCTTATTTATTTATATTTAAAGCAGTATGTATATATTTAAAAGGCAGAGTGAAGTGAGTGAGTAGAACGTAGAAGTTTTGATTAGAAGTTCAAAATTTCAATACATACAACAACAAAAAAAAGAGGGCTGCGGAGGCGGGGAGAGAAATTAAATAAAAGAAGTCTAATTCCTTAATCGATTGAATCACGTGCATCACACGTGTCCCAACGCTAGCCTGTAATTTACCTTGGGTTAGGACTGTTTTTGACAGATTTCTTGCCATATTTCCTCCACTTGAATCCATCGTCTAAAATCTCCACCTCAGACTTGGTTCTGAATCCAATCCTATGCCCAGCGTCCATCCTTATCCTCTTCACTTGATCTCTCTCGCATTCCCTACTTAATTTAAAAAACATATGCATATCAAAATCAAAATACATCATTCATAACATTAATAAAATTTTCATAAAGATCATCTTCCATAATTTCAAAGATAGCCATGATGAAGATATGCTTGCTATCTATGGTACTGGAGAGCATCAAGTTCTAAAAATGTATGGAATTCAAACTTTAAAATCTTTTGTTTAAATAATATACTTTTTCTTTCCCTACAAGGTTTTTTTTCAGTGAATGGAGGCTTTTTCGTAAGGTCCGAGGTTTTGGCCGAAACTATCGATACGTGGTGGTTTCGTATCGGTTTCGGTAGAGACCGATACAAAACCCAGAAATAGATACGAAACCAACTATACAATATCGTTTCGGCCGAAACCTTTTACAACATAATTTTTTTTATACTATTTTGACCATCATTGTAATCATTGTAGGCCTTCATTGTTAGAGAACCGCAAAAAAGTGAACTCAAACTCTCTATTAATACTTATATAAATACACTTTTCAATATATTTTGCACCATAGCTGGATTTTTAAACACTAGGATCATTGTCTTGTAATATAGAACCATAAATTTAAGTATTTAATATATCTACACTTATGTATATTGTATTACCACCGAAACCGAAACCCGAATCGAGATTAGCGAAACTAGCAGAAATCCAATGAAACTAATAAAATTATGAGAGACCGAAACCGAAACCGAAACCGAGTACTTAAACCTTGCTTTAATTTTCGTGATGTGGAAAAATTCTTGCATATACTAGATACATATGACAGCAAAAGAAAGATTTTCTTTTCATGTTGTTAGGGGTCGAACAGAAATTAAGATTCCAAACAAGTTTTTCCACTTACCAGAAACTAGCAGTCAACCCATCAGAACCAGAGTCGACCTTTCTGGCCGCCGGAGGTGAGAAATCGCCGAAGCAGCCCTTGTCGTCGAACGCCGCGAAACTCAAAGGTTGGATTAACCCAGAAGTATTGGTCTGCAAGAACTTAGGGGTGTAGCCCTTCAAATTGTTGGAGGTGTGAGTGAACTCAAAGAGATCAGCAGCCATGATATCATGTAATATGCCAGCCACCTCTGAATTTAATGTTAATGCTTGGTCATGACATCAATATATATATGTGGTTATTTATATATACATACATCGTACGTAAGTGGCGTTGGTTGCTTAATTGAGCTGTTGATTGATTATATTAGTTAACGTAGATAATTCTTGATTATGAAGGTGGCGGGAAAGTTCCAGGATGAAACACGTGTCAAAAGTGTTTGGATGATGTCAGAGTTCAGCACTGCCGAGAGGTTTGCCATTGACTGACCACAATTAACAACAATATCCCAGAATGAAACACGTGTCAAAAGTGTTTGGATGATGTCAGAGTTCAGCAGCTCGCTGCCGAGAGCTAGGTTTGCCATTGACTGACCACAATTAACAATATATATATATATATATATATATATATATATATATATATCAAACTAAACTTAAAGTCTTTGTAGCTTGTGATGATCACACGAACTTTTGCATGCTCTAGAATGTCGGCCTCATTTAGGCCATGTTTGGTGACTAGAAGTGATGATGCTCAAGAACGGTAATTCCCTAGATCGTGACACATGGCGGATGACGTGTCACACGCGTAAACCAATTGGGCCTTGAGGGCCACGATGAAGGAGCCAGTGTGCTACAGTGGGGGCTTCCCTCCAACCCTGTCTCCAAAGTTGTACTCCACTTCTTGCCCCCTAGCACTTCAGCAGCCAGGCCAAGTGTCCCTTTGCTCTATTCTGAGCAAGACGGGCCTCGGCCTCCTCGGCCCTTTCGGCCCGTCTCCGAGCTACCATAGGACCAAGATGCCTCGGCCCTCCCGCTCGTTCCCGAGCTCCCCCGCCGAGGCCATCTTCCTCGGCCCCTCCGACCAGCTCCACCGCTCACAGGCGTAACCTCCGCTCCGTGAATCTCGCCATGCGCGGATTCTCCGCCAGCAACATCCCACGTTCCACGCCTCCGCGATCCACATTAATGGGCAATCCGCTCTCTACGCGGGCGTGACGTCGGGAGCGTAACTGCCGGCGAGATTCTCGCGTCTGCCGCTACCACTATATAAACCCCCATCACAGAAGGGTCAACGAAGCCATTCTTTACACTTTTACGTCGTTACTATGCTCGGATCTCATCACTAACTTGAGCGTCGGAGGGTCCTCGGTGGTACCAAACCACCCCGGGACTTCTTTGCAGGTACTCGGCAACAACTCTCTCACATCATCTCTTCCTCCAAAAACCCATTGAGACTCGCATGCGAAGGAAGATAATCAACCAAGTCCACCAGGAGATCGACGGAAGACAACATCTGGCGGAGACCCGAAAAGGACCTCCATCAGTTGGCGTCGTCTGTGGGAATACAAAACTCCACAAAAACAAAAGTTGGCCTTCCGATCTCCATCCCCATGGCAAGCGATCACCCTGAAGATCCAAATACCAGGCGCCGCCTCCCCCTCACCGGAGGCGCGAGTGAACCTCCTCCGGCGAGCGTTATCAACGCCCTCGCCGGCCGAATAGACCGACACCCCCTCCCTTGACGGGGTCGCACAGAGGGGGATCGCCACGGCGGCTCGAGGGCCATCTCGCCCAAGGATCTAAGCCCTCACTAAGAGGCAGCCCAGCAGCTACCCTGCTCGGCTATCCCTGGCGGGTAGCTTCCCTACCGCAACGCCAGGGATCAGAAAGTCCTCCCAGAGGCAGTCGAGCTCGAGGATCCCTCGCTCGGCTATCCCTGGCGGCTAGCTTCCCTACCGCAACGCCAGGGATCAGAAAGTCCTCCAAGAGGCAGTCGAGCCCGAGGATCCCTCGCTCGGCTATCCCTGACGGGTAGCTTCCCTATTTCAACGCCAGGGATCAGAAAGCCCTCCCAGAGGCAGTCGAGCCCGAGGATCCCTCGCTCGGCTATCCCTGGCGGGTAGCTTCCCTACCGCAATGCCAGGGATCAGAAAGCCCTCCCAGAGGCAGTCGAGCTCGAGGATCCCTCGCTCGACTATCCTTCAGGACAAAAGCCCTCGCCAAGAGGCACCGGGCAGTAACCCTGTCCGGCCAAGGGTCCTTGGTAGGCTTCTTACAGCCCTATAGCTCTTCCCGCGCCAAGAACCAAAGTCCTCCCAAAGGCAGTCGAGTCCTTGCTCGGCTATCCCCGGCTGGTAACTTCCTACCACAACCGACAGGGATCAAAGTCCTCGCCAAGAGGCACTGGGCAGTAACCCTGCTCGGTCCCCGTCCTGAAGGATCAGAAAGCCCTCCCAGAGGCAGTCGAGCCCGAGGATCCCTCGCTCGGCTATCCCTGGCGGGTAGCTTCCCTACCGCAACGCCAGGGATCAGAAAGTCCTCCCAGAGGCAGTCAAGCCCGAAGATCCCTCGCTCGGCTATCCCTGGCGGGTAGCTTCTGTTGGATATAGTGCCCTCAAAGTTAATTATTGGATCGCAGGTACGTGATTGCAATGATTGAGGAGGACCTATACCGGTAGAACAGTCTTACTCGAGATGATAGTATGCTATCTGGTTTGCCTTTATCAGTCGTGTACAGGTTCAGGTGACCGATCACTGGTACACGTTGATAGAGCCCTTAGGATATTGCTTGACTACCAACAGTATGAGGGCGATCATATACGTGAGAGTTGGGTATTCTATAAGCTCATCCTTAATAGTGGTCCCTAGTCGTGGGAGTTTCGAGACAGGGCATCGATACTCCGGAATAGACTAGTGTATACAGTCGAGACCCCGACGAGGGGTGGTGGCCGGTCTCACAAGCCACTAGTGTCAGTTGGATAACCTAAGATGTATACAGGTGCTCATTGGGTTATGAGTACACCGGACAGGACTCGCCGGGAACCTGCTAGTTGGTATTATACATATCGTCAGATAGCAGTTCCCTGGTGACATATGTACAGGTTAGTTCATCGACCTGAGGTCGTCATTTGTCTCGTGTGAGTTCCTACTGTGCTTTGATTTCTACCCTACCACGGCTCAAAGAAGTCATGCAAACAGGTAGTTTTTGGGTACAGTCCCGAGCCACATGGAGGCACGTGAGCGGATCGGCAGGGGATTCGTCTCTCCCGGTATTGGGGGTAGAGGTCGCGCTGTGTCTAGGAAAGCCATTACACCAGGTCCTTGGCCAAGGCAGGTGAGATTTACTGGTAGGTACTCCAGTAGTATCTCAGGGTGTTCAGGGCTTGTCCGACACGACTTATACAGCTATTGGGGGTCTGACGTTACTAGCCCCCTAGGCCGGATATGCGATACTCATAGACGAACGGACCAGACTGTATATACATGGTCGCTGTTAGGCTCAGTAGGGTTTCTGGATGAGTTCGCTCATCAGCCTCCTTTGACGTCAGTCCATGGGCAGCCGTTACGCACAGCTAGTGCCGCTGACGGCTTGTGGTTAAACCCACTGCCAGGGTACTGACGAGTCATTAGAATCCCCCACAGATAGTTTCCCAAGTTCGGGCGAAACGTTGTAGAGGCCGTATGGTTTTATGGCAGAGTTCGGAAAATGCACGTGCGTTTACGCACGTGTTATTTTTCGGGCAGATAATACTGGTGGGTTTTGGTTTAAGCCGGATCCATGTATTATACAGAGTAGATATAATATCTTTGTCTCAGTTGCATTTGTATTCGGTCGTAATACAAATGCGGGTATATTTATACAGTTACGGGGTTATCCTGAAATTCGTTTCAGGATCACTTTTGGAAGTTGCCAGTTTCCAGTTTTCTATCAGCCGTATTTAACATTCGGTTAAATGCGGATTTATCTTTCCGCCACTCGGGTGTGTCATGAGGGTGAGTCGTGCTTCTAGAAGCTTCTAGAATTAGTGACTTGGTTCATGAACCTTTGTTTGCATTAATTGAATGGATGACTAGGTTTAGTGAGTCATTCATTTCATTAATGTGTTTTGTTTTTCCATGGATATTTTCTTCTTGATCTTTTCCTTTATGGTCACCATTCTTGCTCCTACAATCACCCCCCCACCTTTTTATATGGCCGGCCCATTCTTGGAGAGAGATTCCACACTTCACTTGATGATTCATTTGGATAAATTATGATAGTTTTGGGTGTATGGAAATTTCATTGCTCATTTCATTCCATCACCCGACTTAATTGGCAACTTCATTAACCGTTCGTCCATGGTTTTGGATGAAGCGAGACAAAGTCTTCTACTCATTCTCTACATCAATCTTGGTCGTCTCTTTTAGCAAACTTGACGACCGAGTTGCCTCGAGTCAGAGGCGGGAGCCCGTTTAAAGATCCGATGACGTGGTGCCACCTGGACGAGGAGATCGGAGATCGACGAGATCGGAGCAGCCGCAACGGAGCGTGGGATGATGGTTAAAGAACGAAGCACTCGGATCGTTCGGTATAACCTTACTTCCCTGTTTGTAGATTGTTAGTTTAGCGTTAATGGCAGATCCGGGTTATAGTATGCGATAGCGCCAGTTATAAAAGTTTTTGTTCCGCATTTTGGCGTCAGATTGACGGCCGGGGCGCTACCGTAGACTTACATGGTATCAGAGCCACGCCATTAAGCTTTACTAACTTGTGGTAACGCGTTTAAAAGATCGATCGAACGGATTTTCAAAAACTACAATTTTCAAGTCTAAAGTTTCTGTTGAATTTAAATCTGGTCTAAAATTTTTTTTGAGCATCTCAGAAAATCAAGCAGGCCTTTTAAAGGACACAGAAGAAATTCGACCCACTGATCCGACCGTACGGCCGCGGAACCGCCGCCAAAGCCATGCTTTGGCCGCGGCACCGCGGCCGTCTAGGTGAATCAGTGGGCCATCTTTCTTCTGTGGATTCTACTTGGGAAATTGTGGTTTCTGGAACTGTTCATTTGGGCCCAGTGTTTTTTACTGTACAGCAGATTTGCGTGGGGCCCACTTCGGAAAATTTAGTCGATCGAAATTTAAACGTGTCAGTTTACAGTGCTTACATTATATCTCCGACCGTGAATGTCATTTGATCGGTAAACCGCGTCTGATTGCTATAGTTCTTTTCGACGGGTTTGCGAACGTGACATTCGCGTTGATATTCTGTGTTGTGCTGTGATGTTGCGGATTTGTCGTGGTGGATAGCAGTGTGCAATGGTAGTGCAGTTTGAGTTTATTTGTACATTTGATATTGCGGGGCGAGCGTCCAACATGTGGACTGCCGTCACTGCCTGTTGTATAATATTCTTTTGGGGCACGACCAGGTTGCGGTCGATGTACCTGTTGTACTATTTTTCATTACTGTACTAGGTTTTGCCCCGCGATGGAGTGCACGGATAGCCGGGTTCTGGAGGGCAACTGGTCGCATCTCATGGCTTTGAGAGGCAGAGGGGCCCCACTCTAGAATTGGCAGACTATTCGCCGCACTCGTACGGGGTACAGGTTGACCCAAGGAGGGGTGCTCAAGCTACCGGATTCCGTGAAGTGCCGGGTGGTCCATTCACTATGCTGTAGGGGGCTGGCTCGCTTCACGTTTTTGCGGGTAACTTGCCACACCCGTAGGGTTCTAGGTTTCATTGCACAGGCTATCCACACGACAGGGGAACGTCGGGTTTCAGCAGCGGCTCTGTGAAACCCGGGGATCTCAGATTATCTGTATTGTTCTGTGATACTTATTACTTTTCTGTAATGTTGCATATTATCACGTCTGGAGCGATTATTGTATATTGGTATATATACTATTAGATGTTGTATATGTTTTACACCCGCGCTAGTTCAGTCCCCGCTCTATCGTTAGTTAGGTAACCTAACGGGTGATGACGGGACCCAGAGACGAATGCGGATGGCATATACGTACATTTTATTTTCGTTCTTTTCTGGTGTGATTGATTGATGGGACTGCGTTGATTCTGATCAATGCAAAGTAAAACAAACCTGTTTGGATGTTGTTGGAACAATTTAAAAGGTGTTATTATAAAGACGTTTCCTTTTGTTTTGCACAGTGGTATTCGGTTGGAATATCCTGCACCTCATTCGACGGGGTAAGGGCCGACATCCCTTCACCGGGACTGACCCCTTGGGCAGAAGTTTGCGTCAGGGTAATAACTTCACTATAGTCGATTACATGTTGCTTTGCATCGCGGTATTCAGTGGAATATCCTGCACCTCATTCCATGAGGAAAGAGCTGAGATCCCTTCACCGGGAGTGACCTCTTTAGCAAAGGTTTTCGCCACTATATTTTTATAAAAAGCTATCAGGTTTCTTCAACGAGATCAAGTTCATTACGTTAAAGGTTTTTCGCCAAAAACCAGCCGTAGCCCTCCGTCATTTCTTATGGATGGTCAGTAATATTCAAGCTATGTTTGTTGGCTTTCGTCAAGACATAGTGTTTGGTAGTTGCTGGGGTATTTATTTGTTGCATAGATAGATGAGTTGGTTTGGGACAGTCGTATTACTTTGTTGGCTTTCGTCAAGGGTATGTACGGGTGGGTTCGAATTAACAAGATAATGACGGGCAGAACTTGACATGTGACTTATGATTTGTTGGCTTTCGTCAAGGTCATAAGAACACGGTGTAAAAATCATATCGGGAGTTTCTAAAGAAACTGAAACTTGCCAGGCATGCGCATACCTTCTGGAGTGTAATAACGCGAGTGGATTCCGTCACGTTATCATGCGATGAGAGTTGGATCCCGATTCCCACTGATGAGTTGGTTTACTCTTCGGGTGACCCCGATTGATTCTTCTTTCAGGTTTGGAGGAGAATTTGACAGTACAGTGGGAGGTTTCCGGATTAGATAAAATGATAACCATTCTGATCTAGGTTAGAGTGCACGCAGAGTGTTTCTTTTCTCTCTCTCTCTTTGGCAGCGACCTTTGACCGACCCTATACTATGACTCAGGGACCAAGTTGACTGAACCTTCTTAAAATACTGGCTTTTGGATTGTCTGAGTTGCATAAGTCATTGCCACTCCTTCTTTTACCCTTTGCATTTCTCAGAACACCCCGTATTACTACGGACATCCACTTCCATTGGATAGATCCATCGTATGGTTATATACGAACTCGAAGGGACTTCTTCGAGGATGGATCAAGGTTCAGGAGAAATAGAATTGGTTTATTCAGTTGTCTTTTATTATCACCTTCTCTCAGGTTGCGAGGGCTCCTTGGTTTAGGAGAGTACACCTATTACGCTTATTGGATAGTCTTCTTCCAAACCATAGGCAGGTGCCGAAAGGTAGGGAATGAAGAAAACCAATTAGCCTAAATAGGGTGTACAGAAGGTAATATGTAAAGACAAAATAAAGGGATTAGAAAGAGGGCAAAGTAAGTTGCGACTGTTATCATTCACGACCAAACCGCGTACTTCATCGCCACTCCTATTTCACTTTTAAAAGAATAAGGTATTATTCAGTTGTCTTTTATCATCACCTTCTCTCAAGATGTGAGTACTCCTTGGTTTAGGAGGGTACACCTATTATGCTTATTGGATAGTCTTCTTCCAAACCATAGGCTGGTGCCGAACGGTAGGGAAGGAAGAAAACCATTTAGCCTGACGATGGTGTACAGAAGGTAACGACTAAAGACAAATAAAGGGATTTGGAGAGATGACAAAGAAATATACGGTTAAAGTCATGAATTGGATTATGGAAGAGGCATTACTATGAATACCAGGATACCCCTACGAAACATTTTCATGTTTCAGTGCATTGTTAATGGAAAACTGTTTTCCCGATTAGATACTTACTCCAGAGTGTGTATTCACCAGGTTTCATTCTCATATCTGTATGGTTTTATAGATGATGAGTGGGAGGAAGTTATTGGGAATTAGGTGGTCATCCTCATTATATCGGAATTCGTTGTAATTGGTGATATTTGAGGAAATCGCCTGGGTACAGTTTTCAACCTACGACGCACAGGTTTTGAGTTATTCAACTCAGCGGACTTATACAGAGTATTGTATGTTGTCCAGTGTCCATCAGGACAAAGGGATAGGTCCTCGTACTATGTTCTGTTTACTTATAACTTCTCTAGTTTTTAGACAAGTGTTTCGTAGAAATATAAGATCTAAGTTTTGAGAAGTTGTGGGTATAAGAATAAAGTAGAGAACCAGATATCGCAAGTATCGGGATTCTTCAAAGAGATCGAAGATGTAGATTCTTGTGATTAGTATTCAGATGATAGTAAATGTTTTGAGAAACTTGTTTCTCTTTCGGGTTACTCATAATTGGATGGATTCCTAAGTTGAGTAATGCTGATTAGCCTCTCTCCATTAAAGTTGATATGCACTGGAGACAGCTGCATGATTAGAATCTGGTTCCAATTAAATAAGTGCCAAAGTTTCTATATTGGATATAGAATGGTTCGTATCTTAACGATGTTAAGGTACGGGGAGTTGTCTGGCTTATGCTTAAAACCAGATTCTGGATAACTCAGGGCACGTTTCTATAATGGCTGTTTGTGGGTTGGCCCAGGGTATGACGAGGGTTGACTTTCTACCATCTGGAAGATCAATAGTGATATTGTTCTTGACTCGCCACAGTTTTAGTAAAATGGATTTTTTCAGAAAACAGTAGTGGGAGTATGGTAGAACTGGAAGTGATTCCAGAACCGCAAACGATTACGGAAAATTTAATAGGACCTAAAGATTCAATCAGGTTTGACATTCCATTAGCCACTCCGCAGATTGGTGGGTAACCTCAAACACCCGAGAGGTACTCCGGTAGCCTCAAGGACGGTGACAGGGAGGTTCTTATCTACCCAGACTTGACACTACTGTTGTTCCAGGCTATGAGACCCAGTAGGAGGGTTGTTGTGGTCAGTGGGAGCAGCGGAAGCATAGTGGGCAAGTAGCTTATGTCTATTTATAGACTAGAGCAGTTATAGCGGAGATTGATCATCTAATTTTGATGTGACAGTCATGGGTTTGACTTCATCAGAATAAGGGATGGATCTATTAAGAAGGTAGTAGGGTGTGATGTCCTAATTTTTGGATGACACACAAAGTAGGAAGTAAAATTCCTATACTACGATCGGTTGAACTTTGGTCGTCACACAGTTGTTTCTCCAGACAGGATATGGATATAATATTTGACATTCTGGTTTCTAGATCTATGGTTTTAGATCTGGATTTGGGTAGTTTCCCAATGTGGGTACTTTGACAGTATTCTAATGGTTTTTAGAATAAATGACTCCTGGCATGGTGGTGTACCTGCAAGTGATGGAGTCACCCTCTCTAAAGGTGTCTTACAGACTAAAGAAGAGAGGGATGTACATGATTGGCAGATCACTTGCTTAGGCAATTGAGTCAATCATGAGATGTCAAGTACCACACCAAATGTTGTTTTTGCACTAGATGCAATAAGTTTGTATTAATCCAATCCTGGAGAAACATAAGGAAGAAGTTTTAGAACATAAGTGCATGTTCTACGGATTTGATGACGGCAGCCTCCTTTGGAGACAGTTATCATTCCAGGCTTCAAAGGTGACATGGATGACAGAGTGATTGTCAGAGTTATAGTTTTCCCTCTGACGAAGAGGGACAGTATTATGGACAGGTGGTCCAAGAGGATACTGTGGGTGGCATGGTGCCGGATACTGATTAGGTTCAGTTATCGATACAGTCTAAGAAGTTTGGATTTGGAGTTCATTTATGAACTAGGTCCCATCAGATATCCAGACATATTCTAAGACAGGAATTACTCAATTCGGGAGATGGCTTTCTCCGCGAACTTGAGATTAAGAGAGACATAGAAAGAAACATCAGGGCGGATCAACTCACTGAGGCTATTTCTCGAACACAATAGTTTTACAAACGAGCTTTGTGAAACTGATTAGTAGAGAAGTTGGGTGTTGGTTTCACACGGGCTGTGAGTACGCGACATCGCAATAATTAGCCTTAAGTGCAAGTGGGAGATTGTTGGATATAGTGCCCTCAAAGTCAATTATTGGATCGCAGGTACATGATTGCAATGATTGAGGAGGACCTATACCGGTAGGACAGTCTTACTCGAGATGATAGTATGCTATCTGGTTTGCCTTTATCAGTCGTGTACATGTTCAGATGACGGATCACTGGTACACGTTGATAGAGCCCTTAGGATCTTGCTTGACTACCAACAGTATGAGGGCGATCATATACGTGAGAGTTGGGTAGTCTATAAGCTCATCCTTAATAGTGGTCCCTAGTCATGGGAGTTTCGAGACAGGGCATCGATACTCCGGAATAGACTAGTGTATACAGTCGAGACCCCGACGAGGGGCGGTGGCCGGTCTTACAAGCCAATGGTGTCAGTTGGATCACCTAAGATATATACAGGTGCTCATTGGGTTATGAGTACACCGGACAGGACTCGCCGGGAACCTGCTAGTTGGTATTATACATATCGTCAGATAGCAGTTCCCTGGTGACATGTGTATAGGTTAGTTCATCGACCTGAGGTCGTCATTTGTCTCGTGTGAGTTCCCACTGTGCTTTGATTTCTATCCTACCACGGCTCAAAAGAGTCGTGCAAACAGGTAGTTTTTGGGTACAGTCCCGAGCCACATGGAGGCACGTGAGCGGATCGGCAGGGGATTCGTCTCTCCCGGTATTGGGGGTAGAGGTCGTGCTGTGTCTAGGAAAGCCATTACACCAAGTCCTTGGCCAAGGCAGGTGAGATTTACTGGTAGGTACTCCAGTAGTATCTCAGGGTGTTCAGGGCTTGTCCGACACGACTTATACAGCTATTGGGGGTCTGACGTTACTAGCCCCCTAGGCCGGATATGCGATACTCATAGACGAATGGACCAGACTGTATATACATGGTCACTGTTAGGCTCAGTAGGGTTTCTGGATTAGTTCGCTCATCAGCCTCCCTTGAGGTCAGTCCATGGGCAGCCGTTACGCACAGCTAGTGCCGCAGACGGCTTGTGGTTAAACCCACTACCAGGGTACTGACGAGTCATTAGAGTCCTCCACAGATAGTTTCCCAAGTTCGGGCGAAACGCTATAGAGGCCGTATGGTTTTATGGCAGAGTTCGGAAAATACACGTGCGTTTACGCACGTATTATTTTTCGGGCAGATAATACTGGTAGGCTTTGGTTTAAGCCGGATCCATGTATTATACAGAGTAGATATAATATCTTTGTCTCAGTTGCATTTGTATTCGGTCGTAATACAAATGCGGGTATATTTATACAGTTACGGGGTTATCCTGAAATTCGTTTCAGGATCACTTTTGGAAGTTGCCAGTTTCCAGTTTTCTATCAGCCGTATTTAACATTCGGTTAAATACGGATTTATCTTTCCGCCACTCGGGTGTGTCATGAGGGTGAGCCGTGCTTCTAGAAGCTTCTAGAATTGGTAACTTGGTTCATGAACCTTTGTTTGCATTAATTGAATGGATGACTAGGTTTAGTGAGTCATTCATTTCATTAATGTGTTTTGTTTTGCCATGGATATTTTCTTCTTGATCTTTTCCTTTATGGTCACCATTCTTGCTCCTACAATCACCCCCCCACCTCTTTATATGGCCGGCCCATTCTTGGAGAGAGATTTCACACTTCACTTGATGATTCATTTGGATAAATTATGATAGTTTTGGGTGTATGGAAATTTCATTGCTCATTTCATTCCATCACCCGACTTAATTGGCAACTTCATTAACCGTTCGTCCATGGTTTTGGACGAAGCGAGACAAAGTCTTCTACTCATTCTCTACATCAATCTTGGTCGTCTCTTTTAGCAAACTTGACGACCGAGTTGCCTCGAGTCAGAGGCGGGAGCCCGTTTAAAGATCCGATGACGTGGTGCCACCTGGATGAGGAGATCGGAGATCGACGAGATCGGAGCAGCCGCAACGGAGCGTGGGATGATGGTTAAAGAACGAAGGACTCGGATCGTTCGGTATAACCTTACTTCCCTCTTTGTAGATTGTTAGTTTAGCGCTAATGGCAGATCCGAGTTATAGTATGCGATAGCGCCAGTTATAAAAGTTTTTGTTCCGCATTTTGGCGTCAGATTGACGGCCGGGGCGCTACCGTAGACTTACAGCTTCCCTACCGCAACGCCAGGGATCAGAAAGTCCTCCCAGAGGTAGTCAAGCCCGATGATCCCTCGCTCGGCTATCCCTGGAGGGTATCTTCCCTACCGCAACGCCAGGGATCAGAAAGTCCACCCAGAGGCAGTCGAGCCCGAAGATCCCTCACTCGGCTATCCCTGGCGGGTAGCATCCCTACCATAATGCCAGGGATCAGAAAGCCCTCGCCAAGAGGCACCGAGCAGCTACCCTGCTCGGCCATCCTTCGCAGGCCTCTCACGGCCCCTCCAGCCTCAAGGATCAAAGCCCTTGCCAGGAGGCGCCGAGCAGCTACCCTGTCCGGCCATCCTTCGCAGGCCTCTCACGGCCCCTCCAGCGCCAAGGATCAAAGCCATCGCCAAGAGGCACCGAGAAGCTACCCTGCTCGGCCATCCTTCACAGGCTTCTCACGGCCCCTCCAGCGTCAAGGATCAAAGCCCTCGCCAAGAGGCGCCGAGCAGCTACCATGCTTGGCCATCCTTCGCAGGCCTCTCACGGCCCTTCCAGCGTCAAGGATCAAAGCCCTCGCCAAGAGGCACCGAGCAGCTACCCTGCTCGGCCATCCTTCGCAGGCCTCTCACGGCCCCTCCAGTGTCAAGGATCAAAACCCTCGCCAGGAGGCACCGAGCAGCTACCTTGCTCGGCCATCTTTCGCAGGCCTCTCACGGCCCCTCCAGCGTCAAGGATCAAAGCCCTCGCTAAGAGGCACTGAGCAGCTACCCTGCTCAGCCACCCTTCGCAGGCCTCAAACAACCCCTCTAGTGCTGCTCGGCCATCCTTCGCAGGCCTCTCACGGCCCTTCCAACGTCTAAGGATCAAAGCCCTCGCCGGGAGGCACTGAGCAGCTACCCTGCTCGACTATCCCTGGCTGGTAGCTTCCCTACCCAACAATGCTAGGGATCAAGCCCTCACCGCGAGGCCGCCGAGTTCCTTCCTGCTCGGCGCATCCCCAGCGGGCATCCTCCTGCCCATCAGACACTGATGGTCTGAAGCCCTCATCGCGAGGCCGCCGAGTTCTGTCCTGCTCGACGCATCCTCAGCGGGCATCCACCTTCCCATCAGATGCTGAGGATCTGAAGCCCTCGTCATGAGTCCGCCGAGTTCCTTCCCGCTCGGCACATCCCCAACGGGCATCCTCCTGCCCATCAGATGCTGAGGATCTCAAGCCCTCATCGTGAGGCTGCCGAGTTCCTTCCTGCTCGGCGCAACCCCAGCGGGCATCCTCCTGCCCATCAGACGCTGATAGTCTCAAGCCCTCACCGCGAGGCCGCCGAGTTCCTTCCTGCTCGGCGCACCCCCAGCGGGCATCCTCCTGCCCATCAGACGCTGATGGTCTGAAGCCCTCGTCGCGAGGCCGCCGAGTTCCTTCCCGCTCGGCGCATCCCCAACGGGCATCCTCCTGCCCATCAGATGCTGAAGATCTCAAGCTCTCATCGTGAGGCCGCCGAGTTCCTTCCTGCTCGGCGCATCCCCAGCGGGCATCCTCCTGCCCATCAGACACTGATGGTCTGAAGCCCTCATCGCGAGGCCTCCGAGTTCCTTCCTGCTCGGCGCATCCCCAGTGGGCATCCTCCTACCCATCAGACGCTGATGGTCTGAAGCCCTCAACGCGAGGCCGCCGAGTTCCTTCTTGCTCGGCGCATCCCCAGCGGGCATCCTCCTGCCCATTAGATGCTGAGGATCTCAAGCCCTCACCGCGAGGCCGCCGAGTTCCTTCCTACTCAGCGCATCCCCAGCGAGCATCCTCCTGCCCATCAGACGCTGATGGTATGAAGCCCTCTTCGTGAGGCCGCCGAGCCTCTTCCTACTCGGCGCATCCCGGCTGCTAGCTTCCTACCCAACAAAGACAACTGATAGCCAGGGGACGATGAAACCTTAGGAGGGAGCTCACCCCGGGCGGCCCGGCAGTCCATTCCTGACCCGACCAGCTGGCTGGTAGGGATAGGAGTGGGGGGCTAATGATGATTCTCAAGAACGGTAATTCCCTAGATCATGACACATGAAGGATGACGTGTCACACGCGTAAACCAATTGGGCCCTGAGGGCCACAAAGAAGGAGCCAGTGTGCTACAGTGGGGGCTTCCCTCCAACCCTGTCTCCAAAGTTGTACTCCACTCCTTGCCCCCCAGCACTTCAGCAGCCAGACCAAGTGTCCCTTTACTCTATTCTGAGCAAGACGGGCCTCGGTCTCCTCGGCCCTTCCGGCCCGTCTCCGAGCTACCATAGGACCAAGATGCATCGGCCCTCCCGCTCGTTCCCGAGCTTCCCCGACGAGGCCATCTTCCTCGGCCCCTCAGACCAGCTCCACTGCTCACAGGCGTAACCGCCGCTCCGCGAATCTCGCCATGCGCGGATTCTCCGCCAGCAACATCCCACGTTCCACGCCTCCGCGATCCCCATTAATGGGCGATCCGCTCTCTACGCGGGCGTGACGTCGGGAGCATAACTGCCGGCGAGATTCTCGCGCCTGCTGCTGTGTGCCATCACCACTATATAAACCCTCATCACAGAGGGGTCAAGAAAGCCATTTTTACACTTTTACGCCGTTACTCTGCTCGGATCTCATCACTAACTTAAGCGTCGGAGGGTCCTCGGTGGTACCAAACCACCCCGGGATTTCTTTGCAGGTACTCGACAACAACTCCCTCACCTCATCTCTTCCTCCAAAAACCCATTGAGACCCGCACGCGAAGGAAGATAATCAACCAAGTCCACCAGGAGATCGACGGAAGACAACATCTGGCGGAGACCCGAAAAGGACCTCCATCAAGAAGCATCCCAAGTAAGGTAAATTTCATAAATCATGGTCAAACGTTTTAGGTTTTGGGATATCATCAACCAATTTTTTAAATGCCATAAACCCTTTTCGAACTAGCAATATTATATGAAAATGTTAGTTTCTTGGATAAACTATCAAAAAAAAAAAAACCCAACCTGCTTCAAACTGTTAAAAAAACCCAGGTCATTTTCTCTTGTTAGAGACATGTGTCAAGTTATATGCCTAAGAATATTGCTAAGTCTTCTTCTCCACTAACATAAAATAGTTATGAAAATAACATTATTTATCAAGTAGGTGTCATGTATTCTTAATTATCAATATATATATCATACAAAAAAATTGTTATCATATAGTATATAATATGCTTCAAAAACATATCACTTTAGTATGAATAAGCAGTATTAAACTTAGTCTAACCAAGTTTAATTATGATAAATACATATGGTCAACTTTTGGCATAAATAAGTTCATTTCATTCCAATTTATGTTGGTGTATTTCACTTTTTAATTAAACTTGTATATCACATATGCTTCTTTAATCAAAAACCTATACTACTTATCACTACTACAATGATATATTGTCTCTACAGATAGAGCAATTCATAGAGGCAACTTTTTATTGCCCCTACGGTTTACTCTGTTGGAGGATTGTTTGCTCCTACGGTGCTCACCGCAAAGGCATAAATAAATTTAAAAAATATTAAAACGTAATCTTTTTATTTGGCCCTACGGTGCCGCAAAAGAAAGCCCTATGGATTGAACTGTAGGGGCAAAAAAGGATTATTTAAAAAAATAAAACTAAGTAATTTCCCACCGTTTCCTAAAATTTTCCACCAACCCGCGCCACCCCACTCTCGTCAACGACTTCCTTGCCCCTTGTCGCCATCCCACTCTCGTCGTCGACTTCCTCGTAGCCGAGTTCCTCCTCCATTGTCGTCGATCGAGCTCGTCGTGGTGTTCCTCGTCGCCACCAATTGTTCTCATCGCCGCCTCCATCTTCCCGGCCTCCTCCACCTCTTCGAGCTCTTGCTCTCCACCTCCTCGAGCTCTTTGCCGTCGGCTGGTCTTTGGCAGAGGTAAATTAATTTGGAATTTAATTTATAATTTTGTTGTTTTTGGTGTTATTGTTGTTGATTTTAGGGTTAGGATTAGGGTTATAGGGCTGGGTTAATTGGAGGTTAATTTGGGTTAGGGTTAGGATTTGGGTGATGATGGGTTAGGGTTATGGTTGATTAGGTAAAATAGGGTTAGGGTTTGGGTAATGATTAGGGTTACGGTTAATTTGGGTTAATTAGGTAAAATAGAGTTGGTGATGATTAGGGTTAGGGTTAATTAGATTAATTAGGGTTAATTTTGGTTTGGGTTAGAGTTAATTTGGATTAGGGTTAGGGTTTGGGTTAATTAGGTAAAATAGAGTTAATTTGGGTTTTGGTGATGATTAGGGTTAGAGCTAATATGGATTAATTAGGTAAAATAGGGTTAATTTGGGTTAGGACGTTGATTAGGGTTAATTTGGTTTAATTGGCTTAATTTTAGGTTAATTAAGGATAATTTGAGTTAGGGTAATGACTAGGGTTATTTGGGTCAATTAGGTTAATTTGGGTTAGTTAGGGTTAAGGTTAGGCTTTAGAGTGCACTAGTTCCTTCAGTAGAATACTCGATAATAACGTAAACGTAAGAAAATTTTACCCTAAACTAAAAACTTCAAACCCTTAAAAACGAAACGTAAACGTAAAACCTATTCAAGTTAAAACCAATATACGATACTCGATGATAATATGAAACTTTCATATTCTCATCGATACTCATATGTGAAATCAATGCGCGACTTAGCCCCCGTCTATCGGTTAACATACGTTCGATATTCGTCATGATATAGAGCTATACGAAGGTTGCTAAATATCGGACGGTATAATTCGGTGCTAACAACCGTCGTGTAGTCTATGTGACGAGAAAATTCAATCGTATGATAACCGATTGATTTGTCCAGTGTGGACAAGTTAGGAATGTATAAAGCAAATATCTACATTCACTTGTGTTTTCATTCGTTTCGAGTTATTTCGTTAGTATTTTTCCGCTGGTTCTTTGTGTAAAAAAAATAGATTAGATGTTCATTTCTTTATTTCACAGTATTGAAATAATTATCTATTCTATTACAGTGTACTCGGAGAACAGTAGGGAGGTGCTGCCGAAATTTACTCGAAACGGATAAAAACACAAGCGAATGGGTGTTTGCTCTATACATTCTTAATGGGATAGAAATCTTACCCCCGACAGTCGAAATGTAAGCCCGCGGGGGTGCCCCGGCCGTCGATCTGACGCCGGAAACGCGGAAACAAAAACTTTCAAAAACTATTGAACCGGCACCACCGCGCACTTTTCACCCGGATCGGGCCATTAACCTAGCTAACTAGTAAACTAAAATACGGGTAGAGAAGTATACCAAGCGATCCGTGTCCTTCGGTCTTGATCTCCACTCCGATCTCCCGCGGATCTCCGTCTGTCACCGTCTCGTCGGAAAGGCACCACGTAGCCGGGCTCGTATACGGGCTCCCACCTCTGGACCGAGGCAACTCGGGCGCGAAGTTGGCTAGCCGACGCGTCCAAGGGATGCTGTAGAATAGTGTAGTAGCCATGTCTCTTTGGGGTTTATGAGGTTGCCATTTTGGAGGAATTTTTGCACAAGAGTTTTCATGGAAGCTTGCTAGAAAAAGAATGGAGCATCAAAAGCAAAATGAGCTCGGCCAAGCCTTTTTGCTCACTGGAAAAAAGAATGAAGCAAGCACTCTCTCTTTCTTTTTGAATGTGTGAAGGTAGCACAAATTAAAACCAATGAGAAAAAAAAATTCTCACAGCACACTCACTTTTTAACTCATTCCTTACTAAGGAAAATTAATCCACAATCACAAATTAAAAACCCACACCAACCCCAAACAGTGGCCGGCCCATTTGAAATTTCAATTGGCAAAACCAAAAGAATAAATCAAGAAGGAAAAGAAAAGATAATGCAAAGAATAATTCACTCTCTTTTCACAATTCCATCCATATCAATCTTATCATTTCCAATCTAATAAATGCAATGGAAATGGACAAGAAAAGCATCTCATGATGAGGAAGCAACAATATGCAAGGAAGCCCCTCACAACCAAGTTAATTGCAAACTTGCAATTAACCCCCCCTCCAACGAAAAGTCCGGCCGAGAAGGAAAAAGAGAAAACCGGCCGGAACGGAATGCAAACTGGCAACCCCAGAAAAACCGATCCCGTAATAAATTACAGGAAAACCCCGCAACTGCAAATACATGCCCGCATTTGTATTCCCACTGAACACAAATGCAAAGAGACAAAACTACACTATCAAATACTAGGATCCGGCTTAAGCCAAGGCCGGCTAGTAAAAACCGTCCGATCACGATCCGTGCAATACCGCACGTATCTGATCGAACCCTGCCATATCTCCATACGGCCTCTACAGCGTTTCGCCCGAAACTTGAGTAACTGTCTGTGTGGTGGACTCTAAAGACTCGTCAATACTGTGGCTGTGGATTTAACCACTAGCACGTCAGAGGTATAAGCCAATACGTGACGGGCCACCAGGTATTGACCAAAAGGGACGTCGATGAGCGAACTCATCCTGACACCCTACTGAGCCTGTCAGTGACAATATCCGTACAGTCCGGTCCGTTCGTCTATGAGCATCGCATGGCGGGCCTAGGGGGTTGGTAAAAGTCAGACCCCCAAAAGCGGTACAAGTCGTGTCGGAGTGTAGCCCAGAACACCCTGAGATACTACTGGAATACCTACCAGCAAATCTCCTGCCTTGGCCAAGGACTTTTCATGTTCTGGCTCTCCTAGACACAGCACGACCTCACCCCCAATACCGGGAGAGACGAACCCCTGCAGATCCGCTTACTGCCTCCATATGGCTCGGGACTGTACCCAACTAAAACCTGTTTGCACGACTCCTTTGAGCCGTGGTAGGGTAGTAATCAAAGCACAGTGGGAACTCACACGAGACAAATGACGGTCTCAGGTCGATGAACTAACCTGTACACATGTCACCAGGGAACTGCTATCTGACGTCTGGTATAATCCCAACTAGCAGGTTCCCGGCGAGTCCTGTCCGGTGTACTCATAACCCAATGAGCACCTGTATACATCTTAGGTGAACCAACTGACACCAGTGGCTTGTGAGACCGGCCACCGCCCCTCGTCGGGGTCTCGACTGTATACACTAGTCTACTCTGGAGAATCGATGCCCTGTCTCGAAACTCCCACGACTAGGGACCTTTTAAGGATGTGCTTATAGACCCCAGCTCTCACGTATTTGATCGCCCTCATACTGCTGGTAGTCAAGCAAGAATCCTAGGGGCTTTATCAACGTGTAATAGCGACTCGTAAGGTCACCTAAAGCAGTACACGATGATAAAGATAAACCAGATAGCATACTATCATCTCGAGCAAGACTGTCCTACTGGGACAGGTCCTCCCCTCAATCATTGCAATCACGTGTCTGTGACCCAATAATTGACTCTGAGGGCACTATCTCCAACAATCTCCCACTTGCACTCAAGGCTAATTATTGCGATGTCGCATACTCACAGCCCGTGTGATACCGAACACCCAACTCCTCTACTAGTCAGTCTCACAAAGCTCGTTTGCGAAACTATTGCGTTCGAGGAATAGCCTCAGTGAGTGGATCCGCTGTGATGTTTCTTTCTATGTCTCTCTATATCTCATGTTCGCGGAGAAAGCCATCTCCCGAAATGAGCAATACCTGTCTTAGAATGTCTGGATGTCTGACGGGACCTAGTTCAGAAATGAACTCCAAATCCAAACTTCTTAGACTGTATCGTCAACTGAACTCAATCAGTATCCTGCGCCATACCTTCCCTCAGTATCTACCTGGACCATCTGTCCATGATACTGCCCCTCGTTAGCGGGAAAACTATAACTCTGACAGCCACTCTGCCATCCAGGTCACCTTGGAAGCCTGGAATGATAACCGTCTCCTAAAGGAGGCTGCCGTTATCAATTCCCTAGAACATCAACTTATGTTCTAAAACTGCTTCCGATTGTGACGACCAAAGTATAACCGATCGTAGTATAGGAATATTACTTCCTACTCTGTGTATGTCATCCAATACCAGGACATCACACCCTACTACCTTCTTAACAGATCCATCCCCTATTCTGATGAAGTCAAACCTATGACTGTCACATCAGTAACATATGATCTATCTCCGCAATATCTGCTTTAGTCTATAAATAGACATAAGCCTGATATCCACCAATGCTTCCGCTGCTCCCACTGACTACGACAACCCTCTGGCAGAGTCATATAGACGTGCATTTCTAAAGCCAGTTTAGAACGACGCTATACTCATCCTCCTGCCGGGTCTCACAGTCTGGAACAACAGCAATGGCAAGTCTGGGTAAACAAGAACCTCCCTGCCACCGTCCTTGAGCATACCGAAGTACCTCTCGGATGCTTGAGGTTACCCACCTTATATGCGGAGTGGCCAATGGAATGTCAAATCAGATTGAATCTTTAGGTTCTTATCAAATCTTCAGTAATCGTTTGCGGTTCTGGAATCACTTCCAGTTCTACCATACTCCCACTACTGTTTTCTGAAAAAGTCCAGTTTTATTAAAACTGTGGCGAGTCAAGAACAATATCACTATTGATCTTCCAGATGGTAGAAAGTCAACCCTCGTCATAGCCCGGGTCAACCCACAAACAGCCATTACAGAAACGTGCCTTGAGTTATCCGGATTCTGGTTTTAAGCATAAGCCGGACAACTCCCCGTACCTTAACAATGTCAAGATATGAACTGTTCTATATCCAAGAAACAGAGGCACTGATTTAATTGAACCAGATTCAAATCATGCAGCTGTCTCCAGTGCATGTCAAGTAAATGGAAGGAGGCTGATCAGCGTTACTCAACTTAGGAATGCTTCCAATTATGAGTAACCTGAAAGAGAAGCAAGTTCTCTTAATCATTACTATCAACTGAATACCATTCACAAGTATCTACATCCTCGATCACCTTGAAGAATCCCGATACTTGCAATACTTGGTTCTCTACTTTATTCAAATACCTATAACTTCTCAAAATTCGGACCCTGTGTTTCCACGAAACACATGTCTAAGAACTAGAGAAGTTAAAAGTAAACAGAATATAGCATGAGGACCAACCCCTCTGTCCTAATGGACACTGGACAATATACAATACTCTGTATAAGTCCCCTGAGTCTAGTGACTCAATAACTGTATGTCGTAGGTTGAAAACTGTACTTTTGGTTAAGAAGAATTACACCGTTGTTCAATGCTCCTTACCTAATCATCCACTGGTATAGGTAAATGTCATAGACATAATTTCAAAAAGGTATGTCTCACTCTATAAAAATAGACGTACAGATATATCGATTTGAAATTGGTGCACAACAACGGATATTCAAAACCAAATATTTGCCGACCGGCAAACAACCCAGGTGACTTCCTCAAATATCACCGATTCCAACGAATCCCGATATAATGAGAATGGTCACCTAATTCCCAATAACTTACTCCCACTCATCATCTGTAAAACCATACAGATGTGAGAACCATACCTGGTAAATACATACCCTGGAGCAAGTGTCTAATTAGGAAATCAGTTTTCTTTTAACAGTACACAGTGAAACTGAAACATTGAAATGTTTCGATGGGGTATCCTGGTATTCCTAGTAATGCCTCTTCCATTATCCAGATTCACAACTGTAACCGTATAATTCTTTGCCACCTCTCCAAATCCCTTTATTTGTCTTTAGTCATTACCTTCTGTATACCCCTTTAGGCCAAATGGTTTTCTTCCTTTCCTACCGTTCGGCACCAGCCTATGGTTTGGAAGAAGACTATCCAACAAGCATAAAGGGTGTACTGTCCTAGTCCTAGGAGTACTCGCAACGCGAGAGAAGGTGAAGATAAAAGACACCTGAATGTACTTTATTCCTATTTCTCCTGAACTAGGATCCATCCCCGAACTGGAACAAGTTCCTTTCGAGTTCGTATATAACCATACAATGGATTATCCAATCATCTGGGATCTTCGTAGTGATACGGAGTGTCCTGGAGAAATACAAAGGTGATTTAGGATTGGCGAAGAAATACTTGGTTTGGTCGTGAACAGCAGTCGCAATTTACTTTGCCCTCTTACTAATCCCTTGCTTTGTCTGAACTTAATACCTTCTGTACACTGTTTAGGCTAATTGGCTTTCTTCATTCCCTACCGGTCGGCACCAGCCTAAGGTTTGGAAGAAGACTATCCAATTTGCGTAATAGGTGTACTATCTCCTAAGCCAAGGAGTACTCGCAATCTGAGAGAGAAGGTAAAAGGAAAAGACAACTGAATAGTCCTATTCGTTTTCTCCAGAACCGAAAACCATCCTCGAATTCCTTCGAGTTCGTATATAACCATACGATGGTTTTGTCCAATGGAAGTGGACGTTCGTAGTAATACGGGGTGTCCCGGAGAAAAGGGAAAAAGTAGGAGTGGCAATGAGGTTTGCAACTCTGACAATCCAAAAGCCAGTGTTAAGAAGGTTCGGTCAATTTGGTCACTGAGTCATAGTCTAGGGTCGGGTCAATGGTCATTGCCAAAGAGAGAGAAAAGAAACACTCAGCGTGCACTCTAACCTAGATCAGAATGGTTATCACTTTATCTAATCTGGAAACCTCCCACTGTAACGTCAAATTCTTCCCCAAACCTGAAAGAAGAATTAGCCGGGATAACCCGAGGAGTAAACCAACTCATCAGTGGGAATCGGGATCCAACTCTCATCGCATGATAACGTGACGGAATCCGCTCACGTTATCACACTCCAGAAGGTATGCGCATATCTGGCAAGTTTCAGTTCTTTTGAAACTCCCGATGTGGATTTCTGCCCCATGCTCTTATGACCTTGACTTTGGCCAACATATCATAAGTCACATGTCAAGTTCTACCCGTCATTCTCCTGGTTAATTTGAACCCACCCGTACCTACCCTTGACTTTGGCCAAAATGGCAGTACGACTGTCCCAAACCAACGCATCTATCTATGCTGCATATGAATACCCAACAGCTACCAAACAATGTGCCTTGACTTTGGCCAACATACACAGCTTGAATACTATTGACCATCCATATGAAATGACGGAGGGCTACGAATGGTTTCTGGCAAAAACCTTTAACGTAATGAACTTGATATCGTTGAAGGAACTGATAGCTTTATAAAAATATAGTGACGACAACCTTTGCTAAAGAGGTCACTCCCGGTGAAGGGATCTCGGCTCTTTCCCCGTAGAATGAGGTGCAGGATATTCCAACTGAATACCACGGTGCAAAGCAAAAGCAATCGGCTATAGTGAAGTTAATGCCCTGACGCAAACTTTTGTCCAAGGGGTCACTCCCGGTGAAGGGATCTCGGCCCTTGCCTCGTCGACTGAGGAGCAGGATATTCCAAATGAATACCACTGTGCAAAACAAAAGAGAACGCCCTTGCAATAACAGCTTTTTGAAAAAGTGTTCCAACAACATCAGATTAGGTTTATTTAACTTGCATTGATCCGAATCAATGCAGTCCCATCAATTGATCACACCACAAAGAACGAAAATATACTGACGTACGTATATGCCATCCGCATTCGCCACTGGGTCCCGTCATCACCCGTTAGGTTAGCTAACTAACGACAGAGCGGGGACTGGACTAGCGCGGATGCAAAACATATACAACATCTACTAATATATATATAATATATAATTTTCGCTCAAGGCGTGATAAAATGCAACACAGAAATGTATAGCAACACAGATCAATACAGATATCTGGGATCCCCGGGTTTCACAGAGCCGCTACTGAAACCCGACGTTCCTCTGGTCATGTGGATAGCCTGTGCAATGAAATCCCTAGACCACTACGGGCGCGGCAAGTTACCCGCCAAAACCTGAAGCGAGACAGCCCCCTTCAGCAACGTGAATGGACCACCCAGCACTTCACGGAATCCGGTAACTTGGGCACCCCTCCTGGGTCAACCTGTACCCCCTACGAGTGCGGCGAATAGCCCGCCAATTCTAGAGTGAAGCCCCTCCGTCTCAACGCCATGAGATGCGGGCTCGTTGCCCTCTAGAACCCTGCTATCCATGCACCCCTCCGTGGGGTAATCCTAGTACAGAAAGTAAAATATACATACAACGGGTACATCGACCGCAACCTGGTCGTGCCCCAAAAGAATAATACAAACATGCTGTGACGGCAGTCCACATGTCGGACGCTCACCCCGCAATATCAAATGTACATATAAAACAAAACTGTACTAACATTGCATCCAGGCTATCCCCACGACCGATCCGCAACAACACAGCATAAACACAGAACATTAACGTGAATGTCATGTTCGCAAATCCGTCTAACCGGGCTATAGCAGATGGACTGGATTTACCGATCGAGTGACATTCACGGTCGCAGATATAATGTAAATACTGTGAACTGGCATGTTTAAAATATCCGATCGAACAAATTTTATCAAGTGGGCCCCAAGCAGTACTGTAGCACTTACAGAAAATCTGGGCCCAAAAATAATATCCCAAAACCCCTATTTACAAGTCTAAAGCCTACTGGGAAATTTTGGTGCAATGAGCACATCTTACCACCGCGGAACCGCGGCCAAACCAGGGGTTTGGCCGCGTTTCCGCGGTCGTACTAACGAATCACTGCTCCAAATTTTCTCAGAATTCTTAGAATTGTCTACACATGTTTCTGAAACAACCTGAAAAATTTTAGGAGCTCAAAAAATTTCAACAGAGAACACATGTGCACAAAAATACGGTTTTTGGGGATTTTGTTCGATCGGATTCTAAACGCGCTAGAGCAAGCTAGGCTAGGTTAATGGCGTGGCTTTGATACCAATGTAAGCCCGCGGGGGCGCCCCGGCCGTCGATCTGACGCCGGAAACGCGGAAACAAAAACTTTCAAAAACTATTGAACCGGCACCACCGCGCACTTTTCACCCGGATCGGGCCATTAACCTAGCTAACTAGTAAACTAAAATCCAGGTAGAGAAGTATACCAAGCGATCCGTGTCCTTCGGTCTTGATCTCCACTCCGATCTCCCGCGGATCTCCGTCTGTCACCGTCTCGTCGGAAAGGCACCACGTAGCCGGGCTCGTATACGGGCTCCCACCTCTGGACCGAGGCAACTCGGGCGTGAAGTTGGCTAGCCGACGCGTCCAAGGGATGCTGTAGAATAGTGTAGTAGCCATGTCTCTTTGGGGTTTATGAGGTTGCCATTTTGGAGGAATTTTTGCACAAGAGTTTTCATGGAAGCTTGCTAGAAAAAGAATGGAGCATCAAAAGCAAAATGAGCTCGGCCAAGCCTTTTTGCTCACTGGAAAAAAGAATGAAGCAAGCACTCTCTCTCTCTTTTTGAATGTGTGAAGGTAGCACAAATTAAAACCAATGAGAAAAAAAAATTCTCACAGCACACTCACTTTTTAACTCATTCCTTACTAAGGAAAATTAATCCACAATCACAAATTAAAAACCCACACCAACCCCAAACAGTGGCCGGCCCATTTGAAATTTCAAGTGGCAAAACCAAAAGAATAAATCAAGAAGGAAAAGAAAAGATAATGCAAAGAATAATTCACTCTCTTTTCACAATTCCATCCATATCAATCTTATCATTTCCAATCTAATAAATGCAATGGAAATGGACAAGAAAAGCATCTCATGATGAGGAAGCAACAATATGCAAGGAAGCCCCTCACAACCAAGTTAATTGCAAACTTGCAATTAACCCTCCCTCCAACGAAAAGTCCGGCCGAGAAGGAAAAAGAGAAAACCGGCCGGAACGGAATGCAAACTGGCAACCCCAGAAAAACCGATCCCGTAATAAATTACAGGAAAACCCCGCAACTGCAAATACATGCCCGCATTTGTATTCCCACTGAACACAAATACAAAGAGACAAAACTACACTATCAAATACTAGGATCCGGCTTAAGCCAAGGCCGGCTAGTAAAAACCGTCCGATCACGATCCGTGCAATACCGCACGTATCTGATCGAACCCTGCCATATCTCCATACGGCCTCTACAGCGTTTCGCCCGAAACTTGAGTAACTGTCTGTGTGGTGGACTCTAAAGACTCGTCAATACTGTGGCTGTGGATTTAACCACTAGCACGTCAGAGGTATAAGCCAATACGTGACGGGCCACCAGGTATTGACCAAAAGGGACGTCGATGAGCGAACTCATCCTGACACCCTACTGAGCCTGTCAGTGACAATATCCGTACAGTCCGGTCCGTTCGTCTATGAGCATCGCATGGCGGGCCTAGGGGGTTGGTAAAAGTCAGACCCCCAAAAGCGGTACAAGTCGTGTCGGAGTGTAGCCCAGAACACCCTGAGATACTACTGGAATACCTACCAGCAAATCTCCTGCCTTGGCCAAGGACTTTTCATGTTCTGGCTCTCCTAGACACAGCACGACCTCACCCCCAATACCGGGAGAGACGAACCCCTGCAGATCCGCTCACTGCCTCCATGTGGCTCGGGACTGTACCCAACTAAAACCTGTTTGCACGACTCCTTTGAGCCGTGGTAGGGTAGTAATCAAAGCACAGTGGGAACTCACACGAGACAAATGACGGTCTCAGGTCGATGAACTAACCTGTACACATGTCACCAGGGAACTGCTATCTGACGTCTGGTATAATCCCAACTAGCAGGTTCCCGGCGAGTCCTGTCCGGTGTACTCATAACCCAATGAGCACCTGTATACATCTTAGGTGAACCAACTGACACCAGTGGCTTGTAAGACCGGCCACCGCCCCTCGTCGGGGTCTCGACTGTATACACTAGTCTACTCTGGAGAATCGATGCCCTGTCTCGAAACTCCCACGACTAGGGACCTTTTAAGGATGTGCTTATAGACCCCAGCTCTCACGTATATGATCGCTCTCATACTGCTGGTAGTCAAGGAAGAATCCTAGGGGCTTTATCAACGTGTAATAGCGACTCGTAAGGTCACCTAAAGCAGTACACGATGATAAAGATAAACCAGATAGCATACTATCATCTCGAGCAAGACTGTCCTACTGGGACAGGTCCTCCCCTCAATCATTGCAATCACGTGCCTGTGACCCAATAATTGACTCTGAGGGCACTATCTCCAACACGAAACACTCACACAACATGAATACACAACAAACGCACACACAAAGCACATACACACTAACAACTCTCCACCCAAGCAAAATCATAAATTGAAACACACATACACAGAATACAACTCATACCTGGGTATCTTCAAATCTAACTTTGTTAATCGATAATTTATTCTTTTCAACGACAAACTTGTCTCTACGGATTTTATTTTTTATCAGTAACCATCTCGTTCTTAAATTTCTTAATATAGTCACCATAACCTATAATTTGTATGTTATACAGTATAACATGGCTCATGGGTACATCAGAGTTAAGGACTGGATGTACGTGAATTGGTAACAACGCATGCAATCTAAGTTTGTCACAGGAATTGTTACTTTCATTGAATTTGCACGCACACATAATAAGATCGTGTTAGAGAAGATTCTCTGTCCATGCGATAGATGTGGGAATAAGTTCTGGAAGAAGGTAGAAATCATAGAGTTTCACATCGTTAAATGTGATTTGACTAGATTTTATACAACTTGGCTATTGTTCCCACAATATTTAAACATATTAAAAGAGCTAAGTTCTGTTGAATTTTAATGAGGCAGCACCTCACGTGTTCTCCAAAAGGGCGCCAGTGTCAGCACCAATCTTGTAGGATTAAATCTTATGGCGCTGCCGTATGTGCTCCTCACACGGGCACCATTTTCCAATTACAGAAGCGCCTATCATAAATAAGAATTTAATTTTTAAGTGGCACCCACGTGCACAACACGTGAGCGTCGGCGCCCAAGTTTATACCAGTAGAATTAAATTCTATATGAGAATATTTCCCTAACAAAAAAGTTGGGATACTCTCTGTTAAACAGAGTTTTTGGATCAAAGATCCAGTTGTGATGACAAATCATCAGACAATAGAATTAAATTCTAATCTAAGGAATATTTTTCCTCAATCTTTACAAATAAAAAAAATTTGTTCTCTGTAAAATCGAGAGCCCTTGGATCAAAAATCCAATGGTGATTAAAATTCATCGTTTGACAGAATAAATTCTATATATGGGAAAATATTTTCCCAATATTGTTAAAACCAAGAAAATATATTCTGTAAAACAGAAGTCCCTGGGATCAAAGATCCAACGGTGGGTAAAATTCCCCAAATCAATTTTGAGACCAATTAAATCAATTGGAATATCTTAATGAGAGATTTTCTCAAAACTAATTAACAATTTGCCTCCACTATATAAAGGACCCAAGACTTCAAGTCTCATATAGAGGGAACCTCCCCCTCCATAAGCTTTTGAAAAATACATAAAACTTTCAAAACAATAGAGAATTTAATTCTTAATAAAGGAAGAAGACTTTTCTCCTCAAAACTCTAGATAAAGAAAACACAGAGATCAAAATATCTCTTTTTACCTATCTAAGGGTTTAACCATTCTCAAAGAACTTAGTTCTTACTCTAGATCAGAGATCTACAAGACAAGTCTCCCACAAGTTAAGAATTTAATTCTCATCAGGAAGATTTTATTCTTGAGAATCAAAGATTCAGAAAAAAACTAGGTTAAAAAGAAAAAAAAGAAAAAAGAACATATGTTCTGAGAATTTAATTCCTCAGAAATTAGGGTTTAATCCTACATAAAGAACTTAGTTCTTACAAAAAGAAAAGAAGAACTTAGTTCTCCAATGAGGAAAAAATGATCCAAGGTCTTCAAAATAAAGATCTTGATGATCATTAATGGTCAAAATGGTATTAACAAATATTTAATCTCTAAAAGAAAAGAGCTTAGCGCCTTACGTGTTTTCCACATGGGCGCCCAAAGCAGAAGTCCAGTGCCTCACGTGAAATACTCGTGAGCGCTGAATAAAAGTGCTCAGCACTTCATATACAGCCAAAAAGGCTGAGTGCTTTGCAATGATTGGGCAGCGCCTAGCAACTCACGTTCTCCTCACGTGGGCGCCACATAAAAATTTCTTAGCACTTCATATACAGCCGAAACGGCTGAGTACTTAACACTAATTGGTAAGCGTCTCACGTGCTTCTCATGTGGGCGCCACATAAAAATTGCTTAGCACTTCATATACAGCCAAAATGGCTGAGTACTTAGCACTAATTGGATAGCGCCCAGTGCCTCACGTGCTCTTCATATGGACGCCATATAAAAAAGTGCTTAGCACTATATATAATTGAGTGCTTAACACTGATTGGGCAGCATCCATAACTGAAGGCTTTACATGATACCCATATGAACGTCAGAGCGTCAAATAAGTGCTTGCACTTTTGCATAAAAATGGGGGCTGAACAAACAGAGCCCAAATAAGTGCTTAACGCTTTTGAACAAAAAAAGACCGAGTAGACTAAGCCCAAATTGGTTAAGTCTCTTACAACCGAGCCCAAATGCTCTGGATCTTAATAAATCTAATAATCCTTAAAATATTGCTAAGTTGATCTTAGTCTCAAATAGGACTAATGTATCCTTAGTTAAAAGATAAATTGGGCCCAAATGCTCATATGTTTAAGTTGATTTTAATCTCAAACTAGATTAACGGTCCTTAAACCAAACAAAATATTTTTGAACTAAAGGAAAAATATGAATTAGGTTCAAAATCCCAAATCTAAAATATACGGATTTGGACCAATCCGTGTATAACGGGCGACAACATAAACTAGTCTCCGTATACAATCCATGGGCAACCTTAACAAACAAAATAACACATGACATGAAGTGAATTGCTGGAGAAGGAGAAAGTGGTTATCGCAAATGCGATAACGTAATTAACTGCAGGGGATTGCGCTTACAGGGAAGAGCGTCCCCATAATCAAAAAACCCCTCACAAATGAGGGGGGATCTGATAAAGTCTGCTACAACGGTCGCATCTGTCCAAACCTCCGATATATGGTGCCATAAATCAATTTGGTATTTTCGAAGAGGTGGATGGAGAAGTCCAAATAGCATCTACCCCCAAAATTCAGACTAGACGTCCCAACGTATCGGTCCGGTCTTTCGGTGCTAAATAGATTCTGGCACGCCCGGTGGTACATTTTCCTCTTTTCACTCCACACTTCACGTGTCATGTTTCGTGAACAAAATCGCGGTTTGCTATAGTTACCCTTGGATACAAGGTACTAAAACTGGGTGTCTTGCTCCTGTACAGGAAATCAATGGCTTCTCAATGCACTGCATGCAACAGCAGCTCTCGCTCTATCCTAACCGAAGGAGTGACCTACGAGCCCAACGCGGCCTCTATTTTCTCAATACTAGTGGGGCGAGTCACACAAGCCACTACTGGATTGTTCTTTGGGACCATACTCCTACCTGTGAGTTTCGGTGCCTCAGCGCTGCAAGAAAAAGCTCCTAAAAGGTCTGTTTTCGATCTACTGGCAACCACAACGGCCCCTCTCAACGAGCCGTCCAAATCTGGCGTCTCGGTCTTCAACAGGATGAGCAAAAACTCAAACGGTCCCGTAAAGAGGCTCGTGATACCTGAAGGGCCTACCCCAAAATGGATAGCCCTCCCAATTCCTCCTACAGGCGAAGCCGTCAAAGGCACTTCCCCCACTAGACGGTCGGTTTTCAAAAGGTTGGCTGCTTCTCCTCAAACTTTAACAAGGACGCCGGTCTTCAATAGGCTGACACTGATCGAAGCTCCTCAGCAAAACCAGGGGCATGATGAAACCGCTTCCAAAACTAAGGCGGTCCTCTCTGCAAGGCACGCTCGACGTCGCCACTAGTACCGAGTGAGAGAAGCTGGGGGCAACTCCCCCTCTGGACTCACCCTACAGCTCCAATGGTGGAAGTCAACGCTGCTGTTCTAACCGGGAACAGCTTTGATCCGCTTAAGAGGGTGCGCAAAAACTCCCCAACGGCGGTTCTAAAAAAATCACCCCCACCTGCAGAAGTTACAATGCAGGCAAATCCGGAGAAGCCTCATCAACAGTTATCCTTGCAAATTCATAAGGTCTGGAGAAAAGTCCAAGACTCCGTGATTGCTGAAAATCACTCTCGCCGACCAAAAAACTTGAAGGCTCGGTAAGAGAAAGATCACTCATTCGCCATACAACGGGGAATTCCTTCTATACAGATGCCTGTTACAGCGGTCCTTTCAACTTCAACCTCTCATAAAAGAAAGAGGCTGGAAAAAATCCCACAGCCTGAGGAAAATTCCAAAGGTGATGGACCCAAACACCCTAAGTCTGGGGGCATAATTATACATACGGTCTACATGGTTTCAGGAAAAGAAGAAAGCCGTGCCTCCGTAGGTCACCGACCGCAAACTCGGTCGCTGAAAAAAGCTTAGGAGCAACAACAAAAGTGTTGAGTTCGCTTAGCACCCCCGACGGATTTCGGCATGCATCAAGTATGCTATTTTAAAAAATTTAGGGTGTCGAGTGAGCCCGACCAAGGATCTAACTAGAAAATTAGGGTTTTATATGCATGTAAACAAACTTTACACTAAGTGAAATAGGAATACAACCTTTGTAGACCGGTCCTTCACTTCTAAACCTCCGTGTAGTAGTCCCTTTACTCCAGGTAGTGGTGTCCATGACTCTCCTTAGGCTCCACTAGGCGAAAGGAACGATCTTGCTCAAAGATGTTCGAGGCCGAAGATGATCTACGTCGAAGAATCGCTAACTCAAGCCACCTCTTCACTAATTGATGAATTAGTGAAGTAAACAACCTATACTAAATGGCTAGTTTGCTATAGATTGATGAAGTATGAATTTTGCTCACTTTAGAAGTATTTTTCTCTTTTTCTTTTTTTCTTACTTGAAAGCTAGAGAGTAAGGAAGGAGATGAAGAAGTGATCAAGTATGGAACCATAGGTGAGAAAAATATCTCATATAAACTCATGTAGAGACTTAACCATGGCTAAAGATAATGGTTAGGTTAATAAATATCTAGAGTAAAACAAAATTAGTAGACTAAAGTCAAGGCTTCTACATACTTCCACAAGCATCTTAGCCATGCTAATTTTCACCTAATTTTGATTTTTCGCTTAATATTTAAACACCCGAATTATCTTTACTTTGGTAGGAGTCTCATACACTCAAGTCCAATGTATCATCTAGCATGACACATAAATAAATACATTAATATATATCACATACAACAACAACAACAACAACTGAGCCTTTTATCCCAAGCATATGGGGTAGGCTACATGAACCAACATGAGAATCACGCCGGGTCCAGCACATGAATCCTCTGTCTCCACTCACTTCTATCGAACAATATACTTTCATTGAGTCCTTTGGCAACCATATCGTTTCGTATCACCTCCATCCATGTTTTCTTCGGTCTCCCTTTTGCCCTTTTGCCATTACCCATATCGAGAGTATCTATTCGTCGAACCGGTGCTTCCATAGGTCTGCGTCGCACATGACCAAACCATCTAAGCCGGTTTTCCCGCATCTTCTCCTCCACGGGTGCTACACCAACTTTTGCACGAATATCCTCATTTCGCACCTTGTCTTTTCTAGTGTTACCGCACATCCAACGAAGCATGCGCATCTCCGCTACGTGCATCTTCTGTGTATGATGCTTCTTAGGAGCCCAGCATTCTGTACCATATAATAAGGCAGGCCGAATAGCGCTCCGATAAAACTTCCCTTTCAATTTTAACGGAAAGTTACGATCACACAAAATCCCTGTTGCACTCCTCCATTTCAACCAACCAGCTTGGATCCTTTGATTAACATCACTATCGATCTCCCCATTCCTTTGGATGATGGAACCTAGATATCTAAACTGGTCGCTCGGTGATATCTCTTGCCCTTCCAATGTTATACCAATATGGTTTTGACTTCTCTGGCTACTAAATTTGCAGTGCATATATGCTGTCTTGGACCTGCTCAATCTGAATCCCCGAGATTCCAATGTTTGTCTCCATAATTCCAATTTTGCATTAACCCCTGCTTTCGTCTCATTTACTAGAACAATATCATCAGCGAATAGCATACACCAAGGGACCTCATCTTGGATAGTTCTAGTAAGCTCATCCATCACGATGGTAAACAGGAAAGGACTTAATGCAGATCCTTGATGTAAACCAATAGTAATCGGAAAATCACTTGTTAAGCCACCGCAAGTTCTGACATTTGCCACTACTCCGTCGTACATATCCTTGATTATGTCAATATACTTGACGGGGACCCCCTTTTTCATCATTGTCCCCCATAATACCTCTCTAGGTACCTTGTCGTACGCTTTTTCTAAATCAATAAATATCATATGCAAATCTCTTCTCCTCTCTCGAAAGCGCTCGACAAGTTGACGAAGCAAATGGATCGCCTCTGTCGTCGATCGTCCAGGCATGAAACCAAATTGGTTCTCTGTTATCTTAATATCCTTCCTTAGCCTGTGTTCAATCACTCTCTCCCAAAGTTTCATGGTGTGACACATTAGTTTTATTCCACGGTAGTTTGAGCAACTTTGAATGTCACCTTTATTCTTGTAGATAGGTACAAGGATACTTTTCCTCCATTCATTTGGCATCTTTTTTGTCTGCCAAATCTTATTAAACAGATCTGTCAGCCATTTAACGCCTATTTCTCCTAAGCATCTCCAAATCTCGATAGGAATCCCGTCAGGACCAACCGCTTTTCTTAAACCCATTCTGTTCAAAGCTTCTTTAACCTCAGTAAGTCTTATTTTACGCATGAAATCACGATTTATATCTTGAGATTGAATGACAAGTCCATCCAAATTCTTAGTAAAGCTCTCATTGAACAATTTGTCAAAATAATCTCTCCATCTTTCCTTGATATCCTCATCTCGAACTAAAACCTTCTGATTTTCATTTTTGACACACTTCACCGCACATAAGTCTCTAGTCTTCCTTTCCCGCATTCGAGCAATCCGGTATATATCATTTGCAGCCTCTTTAGTGTCTAATTTCTCGTACACCTCCTTGTAGACCTTAGATTTAGCTTCCCGAACAGCTTTCTTAACTTCCTTTTTAGCCATTTTGTACTTCTCAAATCTCTCCACATCTCTACTTTTCTTCAAATCTTTATAAGAATCTCTTTTAATTTTAATAGCAGCCTTTACATCTTCATTCCACCATGATATGTCCTTAGATGGTGGAGCACCACCTCTCGACTCACCAAGTAGATCTCTAGCTACTTTCTTGATACAACTAGCCATTTTGTTCCATGTTTTGTCTGGATCATCTTCCGACTGCCAATCCGCTTCTTGTACTACACGATCTATAAAAGCCTTTTGATTACCTTCTTTCAATCGCCACCATTTAATTTTAGGCTCTACCTTACGTCTAATCTTCCTAGGTTCTCTTCTAAATCGAAAATCTAGAACTAAAAGTCTATGTTGAGTAGTTACACTCTCACCTGGCACTACCTTACAGTCGATACAACAACCTCTATCTATTCTTCTCGTCAGAAAAAAGTCTATTTGACTAGCATTTGATCCGCTCCTAAAAGTGATAAGGTGGGACTCTCTTTTCCTAAACCAGGTGTTTGCTAAGATCAAGTCATAAGATAAAGCAAAATCTAGAATCGAGTCACCTACTTCATTCCTTTGTCCGAAACCAAAACCTCCATGGATAGTATCAAACCCACTACGACTAGTACCTACATGTCCATTAAGATCACCACCAATAAATAACTTCTCTCCACTGGGTATACTTTGCACCACCTCGTCTAAATCCTCCCAGAATAGACGCTTACTAGCGTCATCAAGACCTATCTGTGGTGCATAAGCACTAATAACATTAAAGATCTCTCCACCTAGAATAAGCTTAACCAGTAAAATTCTATCACCTTTTCTCCTAATCTCAACTACATCCTCAAGTAACCGTCTATCTATGATTATACCTACCCCATTACGATTTTTATCTCTACCCGTATACCAAAGCTTATAACCCCAAGGCTCTATGACTCTACTCTTTTCACCTACCCACTTAGTTTCTTGCAAACACATAATACCAACTCTCCTCCTAATCATCACCTCCACTAATTCTATTAGTCTACCCGTAAGGGAACCTATATTCCAGGAAGCTAGACGGATCCTATGAAACCCTTGCTTATTTGTCACTACACCCGGGGTCCGATGTAGCGCGCCGTCTCTGGACGACGACCCTTGCTTATTTGTCACTACACCCGGGGTCCGGTGTAGCGCGCCGTCTCTGGACGACGACCCTTGCTTATTTGTCACTACACCCGGGGTCCGATGTAGCGCGCCGCATCTGGACGACGACCAAGCCCTTGCATATTTAACACTACACCCGGGATCCGATGTAGCGCGTCGCTGAGTAGGGGACGCCCCAACGATATTCTGATTCTGGTTCATGTCATAGAATGTGACAAAGTTTTACGTTGGCTGTCACAAGCCTACCACAACCCTCACCCTTTCTCATCCGGACTTGGGACCGGCAACGGTGGGTTTATTAATATATATCACATATATATTTAAATGTATTTAGAGAAAATTGATTCTTAAGTGAGCTAATATTAGTTAATATATATTAATATATCAAATATATAATTATATATTAAATTACTAAATCAACACTGGATTTAATAATCTGGCTATATCACATACAACCGACTAATATCACATACCAAATTATTGAATCAACACTTGATCCAATAATCCGGTTATATCACATATAACCTATATCGCGAGATTAGAATACTGTATCACATACACGTATCAATCTCGGTCCCGCACATATCACATATGTGCCCTACTATGTTTCGCTTGAGCCGAAAACCTCCGTGTATGACTCTAAAGACTTGTCAATACACCAACAGTAGGTGGCAATCATATCAATCACCCATAAGCCGTCAACGGTACTAGCTGGACGTAACGGCTATCCGGGTATTGAGCGATCAGAAGATCAACAAGCAAGCTTGTTCATACTCCCATGAATCCAGTAAGTAACACTACCATACAGTCCGGTCTCTTCGTCTGATATGTCGCATATCGAGTCTGGGGGTAGTAAACGTCAGAACCCAATAACTTGATAAGTCATGCCGATGTGAGGCTCATAATGGGTCGAGAAACTACTGATAACACTTACCAGTAAATCTCATCATCAGCCCTGGCCAGGGATTTCCTATTATGGCCAATCGAGCACAGCGCAACATCAACCCCCAATACTGGGAGAAACGAAACCCCTCCTATCGCTCATTGCCTCCATGTGACTCGGGAATGTACCCAAAAACCACCTGTTTGCACGCTCTCTTGAACATGGTAGGGTGGAAATTAAAGCACAATGGGAATCACACAAGACTCTATGACGATCTCGGATCTACAGACTAACCTGTACCAGTGTCATCAGAGAACTGATATCTGACATTAGGTATAATACCATCTAGGAGTTCTCGGCGAGTCATGTTCAGTGTACCCAGTCTCTACTGAACACCCGTATACAATCTTTGATGTCAAACACCAATGGATATGGGATCATCCATTGCCTATCAAATGGGTCAAGAAACGTATATGCTAGTCTACTCTGGAATATCGATACCCCGTCTCGATACACCCACGACTAGGAACAATTAAAGGTTGAACTTATGGACTACCCTGGCCCCACTAGTATGATCTGCATCATAATCCTGGTAGTCAAGTACACATCCTAGGGGCTTTATCAACATGTGAGAACAAGACAGTATCACTATACTAGTCTACATGTTAAGATAAAGAGCAACCAGATAGCATACTATCATGTCGAGCAAGAAAGTCCTCTCTATATATGTCCAAGCATCCATTATAATATACAATCATGTACAATAATGGCCTCTAGGACATACATACAACTAACAATCTCCAATTACACTAAGGCCAGTTGTTGTAGTATCTCATACCCAACATCCCGAAGAGTCTCTCAAATTGTATCTGTGGAATGGCCTTCGTGAGTGGATCCGCCATGTTATTCTTCGTGTCAACTCTCCTGACCTCGATCTCCCGGCAATCAACTATCTCCCGGATTAGGTGATACCGCCTCAGAATATGCCTGGATCGCTGATGGGATCTGGGTTCCTTGGCCAAATCCACAGCTCCATTTTTATCACAATACAAAGGTATTGGATGCTCGATGGATGGAACCACTCCAAGTTTAGTTATGAACTTCTTCATCCAGACAGCCTCATTGGCGGTATCGTTGGCAGTGATGTATTCAGCCTCCATCGTCGAGTCTGCCACGGTATCTTTCTTGGAACTCTTCCAATATATTGCCCCTCCATTGAAGGTGAAGACAAAACCCGAGACCGACTTAGATTCGTCCTTATCACTCTGGAAGCTCGAATCGGTAAAGAACTCCCTTTGGAGTTCACCGTTACCATACATCAAGAACATGTTTTTAGTCCTTCTCAAGTACTTAAGAATGTTCTTCACAAATGTCTAGTGATTCTCCCCAGAATCCGATCGATACCTGCTTACAACACTAAGTGCGTACGCTACATCCGGTCGGGTACATAACATCGCATACATGATAGACCCGACTGTCGAAGCATAGGATACCTTGCATGTGAGCCCTCTCTAAATCAGTCTCGGAGGACATCTTTTTGGAGAGAGTGATTCCTGAGATCGTGGGTAAATTCCCACGCTTGGAATCTTTCATACTAAACCTCTTTAGTATGGTGTCAATTTATCTAGATTGGGACAATCCTAACATCCGTTTAGATCTATCTCTATAGATCTTAATCCCCAAGATGTAGGAGGCATCACCCAGATCCTTCATGGAGAATCTTTATGATAAGAAGAGCTTGACCGAGTGCAGCATAGGAACATCATTTCCTATCAAGAGTATGTCATCCACATACAATACGAGAAAGAAAACCTTACACTCTGCAATCATCTTTATACACAAGGTTCATCTATGTTTTTGATGAAGTCAAACTCTTTGACTGCCACATCAAAACAGATGTTCCTACTCCGTGATATCTGCTGTAACCCGTAGATTGATTTAAGCAGCTTGCATACCTTTCCGCTGCTCCCACTATCTACGAAGCCCTTTGGCTGAGTCATGTAAACGCTCTCTTCTAAATCACCATTTAGAAAAGCGGTCTTGATATCTATTTGCCAGATTTCGTAGTCATGGTATGCAGCGATGGCAAGTAGGATTCGGATGAACTTAAGCATAGCCACTGGAGAAAAGGTTTCTGCATATTCGACACCTAGTCGTTGACGAAAACCGTTTGCAACAAGTCTAGCTTTAAAAGTCTCAACTTTTCCATCTACACCAAGTTTCTTCTTAAAGATCCATTTGCTCCCAATAGGTTTTACCCTTCACGAGCAACTTCCAAAGTCTATACTTTGTTGGTGTACATGGATTCTATCTCAGACCGCATTGCATCCAGCCATTTCGCAGAGTCTCCACTCATGATGGCCTGCTCAAAGCTAGTTGGGTCATCATCTTCCATGATGCAATCCTCGCTCCTACCATCAATGAGAAAACCGTAGTATCTCTCAGGTGGATGAGAAACCCTACTAAATCGGCGGAGAGGCTGAGCTTCATCGGGGACTACCGAATCCTCTTGTTCCATCAAATCTTTTAATGTAGTTTGTGTAGTTGGAACTTCTTCCAACTCTACCTCATGAACATTAATTTCTTTTGCAAGAAATTTCTTTTCTAAAAAGGTGGCATGTCGAGAAATAAACACTTTTTGTTCCTCACTACGGTAGAATAGATATCCATGTGAATTCTTTGGATATCCCACAAATTTATAAAGAATTGATCATGCCTCGAGTTTGTCCGGATTTTGCCTTTTGACATAGGCCGGACAACCCCATATCTTAACTCATTAAGATATGGTCTCTTTCCACTCCATATCTCATATGGTGTTTTAGGCACCGATTTTGATGGAACTTGATTCAATAGGTATGTTGCTGTCTCAAGCGCATAACCCCAAAAGGAAACAGGCAACTCGGCGGTACTCATCATGGAGCGCACCATATCTAATAGGGTGTGGTTTCTCCGCTCCGATACACCGTTGTGTTGTGGTGTATACGGAGGAGTAAGCTGAGAGAGAATCACATTCTCTTTTAGATACTCCAGGAACTCCGTGCTTAAGTATTCTCCTCCCCGATCAGATCGAAGGATTTTAATAGTTTTACCCATTTGGTTCTCGACTTCACACTTATATCTTTGAATTTCTCAAAAACTTCAGATTTATGTTTCAACAGGAACACATGCCCGAATCTTGAGAGATCATCGGTAAATGTAATAAAGTAAGAGGAACCATTCCTGGCATGTGTAGACATGGGACCGCATACATCACTATGTATCAATCCCAAGAGTTCAGTAGCTCTTTCTCCGTGTCCTGTAAACGAAGTTTTAGCCATTTTGCCTTTGAGACATGACTGGCAAGTTTCATAAGATGTAAATTCGAACTGATTCAAATACCCATCTTTATGTAACTTATCTAGTCGTGTCGCATTGATATGACCTAGTCTACAATACCACAAGAAGGATTCGTTCATTTCTGAACTCTTCCTCTTGTGTATGTTCTGTACGTTAAGAACTGTGTTTTGATTCAAAACGTATAAACCGTTACATAACGTACCAAACCCAATCAACACTTGATTTAGGAAAATGTGCATAACATTATTCTCTACTACAAACTTATATCCTTCTTTATATAATAAAGAAATTGATATTAAATTGTATATCATAGAGGGTACATAATAACAGTCGTTCAAGATCAACGTATTCCCATTCGGTAATACAAGGTGATATTCACCAACTGCTTTGGATGCAACACTTGCACCATTCCCTACTTTTAGAGAATGATCACATTTTCCCAGTTCTCTACCTTTCTTCAGCCCATGTAACATATTACATATGTGGGATCCCGATCCGATATCTAATACTCAGGACGTAGAGTGTACTGAGAAACAGTTCTCGGTAACGAACACACCCGAAGAAGATGCATCAACATGCACATTTCTCGTTCGGGTCGCATGGGAATCCGGATATTTCCCTATTTCCTGCTCAGACTTATAACAATTATAAGGTAGAGTGGAACCAACTTTCCCCAGCTCAGTATAACAAGCGGTTTCGGTCAATACATCCATATTATTATCTTGATTAAAGTGTGTCATGGTCACTACCTGGAGAGAGAGAGAGAAGAAAATACTTAGCGTATGCTCTTACAAGATTAGATTGGTTATTATCTTATCTAATCAGGATGGCTCCCACTGTTTTTATCAAATCATCCTTCAAACACTAAAAGGCATGACTAGCCGGGATTAATTACACCCTACAAGTTTTCCAATCTTTCAGCCAGGCCAGTGTCGGTACTTTAAGGGAGGTTCCCCGTGCTTTCGCACAGACCTAATTAAAATAAACCTCGTTTTCCCAGAGGCATAACCCCGTTGACACCTTTCTATTCACCTACTTGATTGGCTAATTGTAAAGTGCAAAACTCTCTCAGGAGTAACTCTTACTCGCAATAGGTATCGGGATCCAACTATCTCATAGAAGGAATGCAATCTCATTGCAAATTTCAACACTTGAAATTCCCAATAATATTTTTCCCCTAACGTCCTATGACCTTGACAAAGGCAAACAAATCATAGGGCGCTAGTCAAGTTCAACCCGTCATTTCCTGATTGAATTAAACCCATCCGTATGACCCTTGACAAAGGCCAACAAGGTCGTACGACTACCCTAATACAATCGCATCATACGGTTGCAGATAAGCACTAATCAGCTACCGCACACTACGCCTTGAAAAAAGCCAACAAACGCGGCACGAATACTAAATAGTACTTATCTGAAATGACGGAGGGTTACGACAAGTTTTTAAGAAAACCTTTTGTGTAACGAACTTGATATCGTTGTAGAATCGAGTGATTTTGAAAAGGAGTGGTTTAAGCTCCACCTTTTAAAATCGATTTTTTCAAAATGAACTGAGTGGGTGTTGCATCTACTAGCTTTTGCTAAAGAGGTCACTCCCGGTGAAGGGATCTAGGCTCTTTCTTCATTGAATGAGGTGCTGGATATTCATCAAGGAATACCACTATGCAAAGCAAGAACTAGAGCTACCGGTTTTGAAAATTTGATTCCATAATATCATTAGGTTTCTTTCCTTTTCGTTAATCTCATTAATGAAGTCCCATCATTTATGCTTCCTAAACATCACAGATAAAGAAACGAAAATACAACATACGCTTATGCCTTTCGCATTCGCCACGGGATCCCGTCATGCACCGTTAGGTTAGTTAACTAACGGCAGAGCGGGGGCAGGATTAGAACGAATGAAAAACATAAGCAACGTTTATTATATATCATATATATAATATAAAGCATTCGTCTCACGCAGTTATATGATCTCATTACAGAATATTGCAGCAGAAGTCAACATATGAAATATTGGATATACTAGGAGGTACGTGTTTTAAATTAAGCCAGTAAAAAACACGGATTCCACGGTCGTGATGAATAGCCAAACCCACATCCCTAGACCCCTACGAGAGCGGCAAGCTACCCTACCAATTCTAGAGTTAGGAGACCCTGATTCGACTCCTCGAGATGGTCTCCTACTGGACTCTAGAATCCGGTTAGTTATGCTCCCCGCCTTGGGTCTATCCTAATGCGGAAAAGAAAAAAATATACATCAATGGTGACATCATCCTCAACCCAGAAGTGTCCCAATAAAAGAATATTACATACAAGTTTTTACATGAATGAAAACGAAAAACTCTCATCTCACGCAAAACCCCCCGACTATTTAAACACGACGATCCAATATAAGATATCACAGCAACACATAACATCACATGTCATCAACATAAGTAAATATGCGCATTCTAATTGTCGTTGATGTATAGCAACGAAACCGGCGATACACCACATATTGCACTTACGGTCGCAGAAAAGAAATGAAAACTACAATAATTGGAATCTGCAACATTCTTAGACCTCATAAACCCGAAATATCGCATACTTCGGATTTCATGCCTAACCATATAAATTCCTTAGACATCATAAACCCTGAATATCACATATTCCGAATTTCATGCCTAACGATATAAACCCGGCATTTTAGTCTCAAATTGAAAACACTTTCCAACATCCAGTCGGGAAATTCAACAAGATTCCCAACAGTTGATCGATTGCTCGTCGGAAATATTAGTGGATAGCCGCACCCCCGATGCCATCGACGAAGCGAACTTAGGCGGAACATCGCGGCCGCGAGCTCCCGAACGGATGCTTTTGGCTACAGGGTCCTCCTACAGTCACTTGGTCGGGGCTATGGGATGTGGCTATCTAGTAGTGTTACCCGGCGAGCGTTCACGTACTATACGAGATTGCGACGGAGTTTTGATCCGAATCAAAACCCCGTGGCAACCGATCAAAAGAGACTAAATTACTAGATTTACAAAGTACTAATTAGTTTTCACAAAACTAATTATTGTGGATTCCAAATATTGTATCACATTCATAAAAACTAGACGATGTTAAACATTTCGATCTATCCATCAAAACCCATAATTCTCAGAGAGCTCAACACTTGAGACAGATTCAAAAATACCCAAACAGTGCTACTACTACATACGGACCAACACAAGAAGGCACGTCCCTGGCCTCACCAACGGCGCTGCGGAACCGCCGCCAAAAGCATGTTTTGGCCACGATTCAGCGGTCGTTAAGTCGAGTTAGGGGTTCGTTTTTCTTGGGGGTCCATACAATACCCTGCACAATTTTCTGCAAATTTTTAAACCAAAAAATTCCAACTTTTTAAAAATTTCCAAAGAGCATGCAAATGTACGGTTTCGATATTCGTTTGAACACTTTAACGTCGTCTAGGTCACACCTAATACTCTAGCTTGGTTCTGATACCACTGCTGGGTTCGCTTAGCACCCCCGACGGATTTCGACACGCATCAAGTATGCTATTTTAAAAAATTTAAGGTGCCAAGCGAGCCCGACCAAGGATCTAACTAGAGAATTAGGGTTTTATATGCATGTAAACAAACTTTACACTAAATGAAATAAGAATACAACCTTTGTAGACCGGTCCTTCACTTCTAAACCTCCGTGTAGTAGTCCCTTTGCTCCAAGTAGTGGTGTCCAGGACTCTCCTTAGGCTCCACTAGACGAAAGGAACGAGCTTGCTCAAAGATCTTCGAGGCCGAAAATGATCTATATTGAAGAATCGCTAACTCAAGCTATCTCTTCACTAATTGATGAATTAGTGAAGTAAACAACCTATACTAAATGGCTAGTTTGGTATAAATTGATGAAATAGGAATTTTGCTCACTTTAGAAGTATTTTTCTCTTTTTCTTTTTCTTCTCACTTGAAAGCTAGAGAGCAAGAAAAGAGATGAAGAAGCGATCAAGTATGGAACCATGGGTGAGAAAAATATCTCATATAAACTCATGTAGAGACTTAACCATGGCTAAAGATAATGGTTAGATTAATAAATATCTAGAGTAAAACAAAATTAGTGGACTAAAGTCAAGGCTTCCACAAGCATCTTAGCCATGCTAATTTCCACTTAATTTTGATTTTTCGCTTACTATTTATACACCCAAATTATCTTTCCTTTGGTATGAGTCTCATACACCCAAGTCCAATGTATCATCTAGCATGACACATAAATAAATGCATTAATATATATCACATATATATTTAAATGTATTTAGAGAAAATAGATTCTTAAGTGAGCTAATATTAGTTAATATATATTAATATCTCAAATATATAACTATATATTAAATTATTAAATCAACACTTGATTAAATAATTCGGCTATATCACATACAACCGACTAATATCACATAACAAATTATTGAATCAACACCTGATCCAATAATCCGGTTATATCGCATATAACCTATATCGCAAGATTAGAATACTGTATCACATACACGTATCAATCTCGGTCCCGCACATATCATATACGTGCCATACTTCGTTTCGCTTGAGCCAGGAAATCTCCGTGTAGGACTCTAAAGACTCGTCAATACGCCAGCAGTAGGTGATGATCATATCCGTCACCCACAAGCCGTCAGCGGTACTAGCTGGATGTAACGGCTATCCGGGTATTGAGCGATCAGAAGATCAACAAGCAAGCTTGTTCATACTTCCGTGATCCAGTAAGTAACACTACCGTACAGTCCGGTCCTTCGTCTCATATGTCGCATATCGAGTCTGGGGGTGGTAAACGTCAGAACCTAATAAATTGATAAGTCGTGCCGATGTGAGGCTCATAATGGGTCGAGAAACTACTGATAACACTTAACAGTAAATCTCATCATCAGCCCTGGCAAGGGACATCCTGTTATGGCCAATCGAGCACAGTGCAACATCAACCCCTAATACCGGGAGAGACGAAACCCCTCCTATCGCTCATTGCCTCTATGTGACTCGAGACTGTACCCAAAAACCACCTGTTTGCACGCTCTCTTGAACGTGGTAGGGTGGAAATCAAAACACAGTAGGAATCACACAAGACTCTATGACGATCTCGGGTCTACAGACTAACCTGTACCAGTGTCACCAGAGAACTGCTATCTGACGTTAGGTATAATACCATCTAGGAGTTCTCGGCGAGTCTTGTTCAGTGTACCCAGTCTCCACTGAGCACCCATATACAATCTTTGATGTCAAACACCAATAGATATGGGATCATCCATCGCCCATCAAATGGGTCAAGAAACGTATACGCTAGTCTACTCTGGAATATCGATACCCCGTCTCGACAAACCCACGACTAGAAACAATTAAAGGATGAACTTATGTACTACCCTGACCCCACTAGTATGATCTACATCATAATTCTGGTAGTCAAGTACACATCTTAAGGGCTTTATCAACATGTGAGAGCAAGACAGTATCACTATACTAGTCTACATGTTAAGATAAAGAGCAACCAGATAGCAGACTATCATGTCGAGCAAGAAAGTCCTCTCTATATATGTCCAAGCATCCATTATAATATACAATCATGTACAATAATGGCCTCTAGGACATACATACAACTAACAAAAAGCTCCAGCAAATGCTGACCAAAATGGCAGCACTTACCGGACAGAAAGAAAGTTCGGATACAACAGCCGAACAACAATAAGAGCAGGAGACCGATACAGAGTTTCTGCAAAGGGTGCTCGAAAGAAAAGATAAAGAAGCCGCTGAACAAGCTGCTAACATAAAGCAGATGGCGCTCTTATTCTAGGATATAGTTGGAATGATAATCCAACCAGAACCCCTAGCTGAAGATCCGCCGATAATTATCGAGGATGACAGAGGGGAAATATCAAACCCTCTTCCAGCCTTATCAGCGGCCAAGGAGGAAACAATCTCCAAGGCCGCCCTTGATGATTATATTGCTCAACAAATAAGAGCTCATCAAGCTAATGAGGCCGCTGGCCAAATTGTTAGAACTGGACGCCATATCCAGACTGGTATAATCAAATCAAGTACCTGCTGGGATATACGATTCCCAAATTCTATGTATACAAAGGAACATGCAACCCTCACTAGCACGTCGCGCAGTTCACAGCTCTGTGCGGCAATACTGGAGGCAATGACAAACTGTTGCTTCTCCAGTTCGTTAGAAGTCTGTCAGAAACAGCATTCGAATGGTACTCGGAACTCCCAAATGACTGCGTAAGAACATTCGTAGAAATGGAACTGTTGTTCACACAACGTTTCGCCAGCGCGAGCGAACGTACTCCAATCACGACATTAATCAATGCCAGGGTAAAGCCAGGAGAATCCTGGGTCCAATACATGATCTGGTGACGGAACATGTGGTCTAAGTGCGAAAAACGCATTGAAGAATCCCCTGCCATGGGCATGTTCATTAGTACCCTTGATCCTCAAACGACTGTGTCCCAGTTCATGATATTCTTCAAACCAACAACCTTTCAAGCTCTGATAGATAAACTGGCCCAAATGGACCAGATAGGCCACGGGCCTTCCTCCTCAAACAAGGACCCTCGAAATAACAAGGGTAAAGGGAAAGCGGCCTTTTTTGCCAATACTCAACAACAGCAGAGTGGTCCAAAACCATCTGCTCGCCAAAACAACACGCGTCCGCGCCCATCCTTGGAGGAAAGACTAGTACGCGCTTATTCATTTCCTAGCGACAAGACGAGAAGACTGTTTGAATTGGCAATTTGTAATAAACTCATCACATTACCAGACCCGCGGCGTCCACCGCAACTCGGCGACGTCAACAACCCTAACTACTGCTCCTATCACAGAATGTTGAGCCACCCAATTGAAGATTGCTACATTTCAAGAACTGGGTCGAAGACCAGTATCAACAGGGGAAATCCGCGCTGTCTGATAACTAGAGGGTAAACCCACCCCAGAAGCACACTCCTAAAAAGGTGAATGTGCAGGGGGCATCATGCTCTTTCGTGGAAGAAACTCCATGGGAAGTCGTTCTATCAGCAAAAACCAAAAGAATGCTGAAGGATCTACAAGCATGTTCGGTGGAAAATCCCACTTGAACTCGAAATAATCGAAGGGATACTGAAATATTGTCCCGCATCGAAAATTGTTGACGAAGGGAAAAAAAACCCAAGTCAAGCCTCCGAAGTTTTCAAAGAAAAAGAAGAAGACCAAGAAGCATGTGCAGCCTGCCGAGTATAAAGGCAAGTGCATAGATCTGCAAAAATACATTGCTGCGCTGGAGAAGTACAACCAGAAGGAGCGCACACCAGTCACGCTCGAAGAGTTCCTCAAGCATATTCTTGAGAACGAAGATAGTGACAGCGATGAGGAAAAAGACTTATCAGGAGATACCGAGGACTGTGTAGTAAGTTGCCACATGGTCTCTCACTCGTCATTAAATGACGAAGAAGCTCCCTCAGCGTCAGAAAAAACGCAAAGAAACTGGGGGCAGAATCGGTGTTAAAATTCCCGGAACTGCCAGAGGAAGACCCGATCGAGAGGCTATTAAACGAAGCCTTTCACAAAAGCAAACTTGACTGAGAACACGAGACAGCCATATATGAAAGCGTCTAGACACATAAGCTGCGGAGAGGACGAGTAGTAAAGTAATCCCACCAAACCAAAGCACACCTGCTACAAATAAAAGCAGGATCAAAACAGAGAAGCGGTTCGCCAAAACCCTGTCAATGGGGATGAAGCTGCCGCCTCTCATAAAGAACACTTCCGGGGTCATATGCCTCGATGGACAAGGATCATATCCAGACTACTGCCTATATCATCGGAGGGTCACCCACCCTACCGAGGAATGCAGTGCTTTCAAGAAGTGGTGGCAAGGATACATTTCCCATCAAAAACATTTCAAGATGATGAAGCGTGAAGCTTAGGCTCGTCGACGTAAAAATATCGAAATGAATGCGCATGAAATGACTGGCAACTGTTATATGGTGGGTACTAGTTCGGAAGGGGAAAAAACATAAGTTCTTACCTTCGGGAGCGATTCTGAGGACGAAATACCCCTCAGCCCTCTCTTCGAAGATTTCACCTCGGGAAAAGAAGAAGAGGAGAAGAAATGCAAAAACATTCAGCTGCATAACCGTACGCTGCTTGAGAAGAACCTCAGACCTGCGAACAGAGATTCGAACAAAAAAGACAAAGGGAAGGGGAAAATCCCCGAGGAAATTGCCCTTGATGGAACATCAGTCAAAGATCTCACTGCAAAGGACCCGTCTAAGAAAAATAAGGTGGATTACATTGTCCTAGCACATCTGAGGAAATTATCCTCACAACTGAGCATATTGGATACTCTCCTCCTGTCCAAAGAGATACGAGATTCTCTGATCAGGACATTACAAAAGCCCGATCGGTTCCATGTTTTCTTCGCGGAAGAGAAGATGAAATATGAACTGGCAAAGGTATATGCGGCTGATATTACATTGAGCGATAAAGATCTCCTCCTCGGTACGTGTGAACATAATCTCCCGTTATACATCACCGGATACTGCCACGACATCAAGATAAGGAAAATCATTGTCGACAACGGATCCTCCGTTAACCTTCTCAACGTGAGAGTGCTAAAGGAAATTTGCATGAATTTTCAGCACCTTGCATAAGATAAAATTACTATCTCTAGGTTCGACACAGTCATCACGGACACTTGGGTCCATAACACTGACGCTACGCTTTGGGCTACTCGTCACTGACATCAAATTTCATGTCATTGATGCCAAGACTTGCTATAACGCTCTGCTCGGCAGGCCTTAGTTACACGAGTACAACGTCATCCCTTCTACACAATATCAGTGTATGAAGTATTTCAAGGATGGCTCGGAGCACACCGTCACGGGAAAGCTAAATCCGTTCTCCGTAAACGAAGTCCAGAAATACGAAGACGCAAAGTACTTCCTACCAGACTTTGAAGATACGGAAAGGTGCCATAAACCGGAGGATAAACAGAAGTCTGTTGCCACTATCCCAATCTTTGGGAGCGATACCGAGGAAGATGAAGAAATAGTCTACTCGGGGAAACCCCATAAAGAAAACAATAGGCCCGAACCATCTCCTCCTATTTTGGTCTTTGGCAGCGACTCAGAGGAAGAGGCAAATGCAGTGTTCTCTGTCCGCCCGTCAATGCAAACTTTTGCCGGAACAGATCAAAGTCTACAAATTACAATGGCTCCGTCTCGGCATTACAAGGAACTTGATGCGCTCGATACATACATCGTACAGAAACTGCAAACTTTCTACGTCCTTCCCAGGTGAAGAGGTGAAAAGGCGATCCTCTTCTACCAATCTACGGAGACCAAAGTAGAAAAAGAAGTCTGGCATGGTGCTGATTTTGCACTCGACAAGCATTAACCCATCCGTCTGCCAAGATATTACGCGGAATGATTGAAAAGGCTGTTAAGATGCCAAGGTGTACCCTTCGAACAAACTGTTCGACAAGCCCAATTCTACAAAAAGATTTGGAATATTCCTGGAAATCAGCGAAAGATGCCTAACGGGAAGATGGAGACAACTGGGCTCGGATATGTTCAGCCCATGAAACGGGAGAAGATTCACGGTTGCCATGTCGTAAACAGCTCTAGTGAAGCGGAAGACGCTCTTCCAAATAGCCGTGACGTCGAAACAGAGCGAAATCCCGCTCTGAGAACGTTGAGTTCGTCGCTTGAAGAACAAATCGATAAGCTAATAAAAGAAGCTTGTCAAATGAGTCGGGATAATCACAGCCACGAAATGGACATTTATGAAAAGGCTAGGACGCAGCGTCTTAGTCAACAATCTGCGGAGAAAATAGACCATAATGCTATTTATCCCCAGCCCGCTATGTGTTCTCGCGAAAGGAGAAAATCCCGAAATGGGGACAAAAACAGGGAAAAAAACGTAAATGACGTTCGAAGACAAAAAGCAGATCCAAGACGCCGTCCAAATGAGAAAAACTTGATTGGATCCCGTCCTTTATAAAAAAGATGGGTCGGGAATACTCTTTTCCCCAAGACAAGACAAAGAAAATATTCAACCTTGTTATGAAGCATCAAATGATGACGCTTCCGGAGTCTCGGCATCCCAAACAAATAAACGAGATTCATCATCCGGATTATTGCTCCTACCACCGAGTAATAGGTCATTCCCTTGAAAACTGCTTTACTTTCAAAAACTGGGTAGAAGACTAATATTGACAAGGCAGGTTTATGTTATCTGACAGCTGGAGGGTAACCCCGCCACAAAAGCACGAGCCAAAAAGGACCTATACCGTCAGGATAGGACCAGCTCAACATAAAAAGGGAAGCAAACTCGTACTTTCCATATGATAATACTCTCAAAAGAGGGAGAGCACGAGACTATGGATGACCTCTACAGGTGCTTTGTAAATGAAGACAAGAACGAGATGATCTCAGAGTTTCCACCAGCACCAAAAGAGCTGGAAAATGGGATACACATCACGGCGGACAATCTAAGAAAAATTGACTTAGGGACGGAAAATGATCCGAAGCCAACATTCATCAGTGAACTGCTATCCGAAAAACAGGTAGCCACGTTAAAATACATGCTCATGCAATATAAAGACTGCTTCGCATGGAACTATTCCAAAATGTCGGGTCTAGATCCAAAAGTGGCAGTACATAAACTGACTATATCACCGGGAATAAAGCCAATCAAACAGGCACCGAGAAGGATGCGACTCGAACTTGAGATGAGCATCAACGCTGAAATTAAGAAACTAATCAACTCCGGCTCATCCAAGAATTTCAATATCCCGACTGGATCTCTAATACCGTTCCAGTGATGAAGAAAAATGGGACGGTGCGCATCTGCGTAGACTTTCGAGACCTCAACAAAGTTTGCCCGAAAGATGACTTCCCAGTACTTATTACCGAGCTAATGATCGATAACTCGTCTACCCATGAGGTCTTCTCCTTCATGGATGGATCTTCAGTATATAATCAAATAAAGATGCATCCTGAAGACCAAAAGCATAACGCCTTCCGAACCCCATTGGGAATATTCTGCTATAAAGTGATGCCTTTCGGTTTGAAGAACGCGGGCGCTACCTCCCAGAGGGACATGACAAAGATCTTCGATGACCTCATACACGAGATCGTCGAATACTACATCGACGGCCTTGTGGTGAATAGCTAATCTCACGAGGAATATTGGGAACATCTAGACATAGTGTTTCAAAGTCTTCGGAAGTATAATCTGAAGATGAATTCTCTAACATGCACGTTTAGAGTCTCCTTAGGAAAATTCCTAGGATTCATCATACGTCACCGGAGTATCGAAATCGATCCCTCAAAGGTCAAGGCGACTATGAAAATGCTCATGCCAAGAACCCTCAAACAACTGCGGTCTCTCCAAGCAAAGCTCGTGTATATCCGGCGATTCATAGCCAACCTTTCTGGAAAATGTCGTCCCTACAGTCATTTGATGAAGAAGGGGGGCCCGTTCGTCTGGGATCAAAAATGCCAAAATACACTAAACGAAATCAAGCAATACTTGCAAAATCCACCGGTATTGACCGCTTCGGTTAAAGGAAAACCCCTTATCCTATACACAACAGCCCTTAAGGGTTCTCTAGGCGCATTATGAGCACAAGAGAACGATTAGGGAAAGGAGAGAGCTCTATACTATTTAATTTGGGTTCTCCTGGGAACAAAAAACTACTATTCCCCCATCGAAAGTTATTGCCTAGTACTGATCTTCGCAATAACGAAGCTCAGACATTACGCCTTGGCACACGAGGTCTATCTCATATCGAAGGAGGATCCTCTCAAATATCTAATTTCAAGGGCCATATTAACAGGAAGGCTTGCCAAATGGGCCCTCCTCCTGATGGAATTCTCGATAACGTATCGTCCCCTCAAAGCAGTGAAAGGGCAAGCCATTGCTGACTTTAGAGCGGAGCATCCGATACTAGCCAACTCCCCCTTAAATTTCGAGTTGCCAGACGAACACGCGTTTGATGCAATTGAAGAAGAAAATGATTCCCAATGGGAACTCTACTTCGATGGAGTATCTTCTATGAGCGGCAAAAGCAAAACACTTACATAATCAAAGCCGGGATGGGCCTTATCTTCGTAACTCCGCAAGAAAGGATATTGTGTTATGCCCTCTCCTTAACAGAGCCGAGGACTAATAACGAGGCTGAATATGAAGTTTTGATAGAAGGTTTAGAGATCGCTATCGACATGGGAATCAAAGACCTCCTCATATATGGACTCCTAGCTGATCGTTAGCAAAGTAAATGGTGACTATCATACATGCAAGCCAGAGCTGATAAAATATAGCGAAAGAGTGCAGCAACTGCTGACACAAATCCCTTCCTACATCCTGGAGAGTATACCGCGTGCAGAAAACTGTAAGGCGGACACGTTGGCCAAATTGGCTAATGAACTGGCCGATGAAGACCTCAATGACGTAAGGATCATTATGCAAAGCCGCACGGTTCTCGCGCCAACAGATATATTTTCGGAAGACATAATAGAGCCATCCGAAAGGAAAGAGACGACCGAACAAGTAGGCCTTCAAATAGAGGACGAAGAAAAGGTCATCCACTGGAGGGAAGTCTTCATAGACTACTTCAAATCCCGACGAATGCCTGAAAATGCATCGTCCAGACATCAGCTTATGAAACAAGATTTGTCTTTATCCTTCGTCAATGATACTTTATATAAGAGATCGTTCAACTGTCTATGGTTAAGATGCCTGGGGCCGGAGGAAGCGAAGAAAGTCTTCCAAGAAATATACGACGGACTCTGCGGTGCTCATCAAGCTGGGCCAAAGATGAAGCTGAAGATAAAAAGAATGGGTTACTATTGGCCCACAATGATTCATGTCACGCCCCGCTTCCCGATGTACGGGAAGGAGACGCGGCTGGTCTGCTACGTATTTACTCTGAAGTAAATACGCTAAGCATATCTAAGCAATATAAGTAAATGTACACAAGAAAGATGACAATAGATGTAATTGAACAGCAACCTTTATTTATTAACAATTCTTTACAAGTACAACTGGAAATGTAAATATATGAAAGGAAAGCAATGCTTAAACAATGGCATAACTGAAATGAAAATATGTACAGGTGCCTACAGCTCTGGATCGATAGCAAACTGCTCCAAGTCCTCAGTACTGGGCTCGGTCTCTAGTGCATCCAAATCACCTGACAACATTCCAAAGAAAGAAGAAAAGGAATGTCGTCAGCAAACAATCGCTTGGTAAGTCCCAAAGATGAGAAGAGATAGAATAGACAGAAAGAGAATATATCTAGTAATGTTTGATTATAATGTTAATGCAGTTATTTGTAGCTTGGTATAGAATATGCCAGTGTATACGAGAGGAGTCCCACTATTCCGGAGACTAAGGTATACGGAGCACAAGGAACCGTTCAACTACTGTACAGTGGCAATGGATATTCAGATTAGGTGTATTATGGTTACAGCCTCGTGCTACTTCTAACACATTTCGTACCAATCTACCCCTTTAAAACCCCGCAATGTCTTTTGTATTGATTGTATTGTTTGTTATATAGAAGGATGAATTGCTGAAACCATAATATCAGTAAATGGAATGGATATAAATGGATAGTCATGTAGACAGAGTATATCTATGGTTTGGTTCTGTCAAGACAGATTGTTATAAATTGAATAGAAGGATTCATGTTGAATTATAGTTTATACTTGAATCATATTCAAGTCAGATTGATTAGATTGAGACTCAGTCTGAGTCAGATACTTTAAAAAGAAATTGAAGTCCTGAATTAGTTTTGATGTTATCGGTAACTGCTGCATAAGGACGGCAGAATTTGTGTTTTTTTCCAAGACAATTACCGTATTGATAACACCATTTGTTAGATTGTCTACCTTAGATAGGCAAGCACCCATATTCTCCGGCTCCATGAGGCTCAAGAGAACCTATCCCGCTTAAATCTATGTTTACTAGGGTCCTTATTGTTATTTAGTATAACTTGAGGGGGTTTTATGTAAAAATAGTTTTGATATATTTTCAAAATACATCTCAAGTATATAATTATCGTCTTTAGGGTTTTCATAGATGTATATTTTATAAAAGTGAAATTTCTAGTGAGAGGAACCTAATTTTCATTGTATAGGGTGGTTTAATGAAATATTGGAATTGTATTGTATTGAAATGGTACTTTCATGTAATTGTGATTCCTTTGATTTTGAAAACTTTTAACATTTGTATAATATATTAAAAATAGATCTTTTGATAATATTCATACATATATTTATATATATAAATATATATATACATGAAAATAAATTTTATTTATTTTCTAGAAATCTCATTTTCTTAAAAATAGTATTAAAAATTCCATCGAGATCGAATGCTCCATGCGGAGGTCTGCATCTTACTCTACTAGGCCCGACGACGTGCGATAATCCACACCATCCCGATCGGAGTTCCCCAAAATGGATTGTAGAGGCGTATTTGCAAGGAATTAATTAACACTCTTTCTAAAGAAAACGGTTTTGTAATAGTTTAGGGTATTTTATTATAACTCGTAATATTCCCACAAATATTGTCTAAAAATAAATCGTGCTATGTCCAATATGTGTGTTATGATGAGGTATGTCCTTACCTCGTGAGTTTTCTAAAGGTAATACGGTTAAAAGTGGATAACAATATCGTTTGTAAACTTGGTGGTATTTAATGTAAAATTGAAATAAAGATTGTATCATGAATCATTTTGAAATGAAACTTGTTATAATATATTTATTTATGTTTTCTAAACATTATATGAGAATATGGTATTTTATGGTTTAAGAAAAATAGAATTTTTAAAGAAAAGAGAGTCGGAAGTCGGAATAATTCCGCTTCCGACGAGTTTTGAAAAATGAAAGTTTTGCAGGGTTACCTACGATGGCAGCAAGGTTTCGGGAGGCATCTTCCATGCCAAATTCAAAAATTTGCCGTTTTATCTAACCCTAACAAGAATCGTAAACTAGAAATATACGGAATCAAATGCAAACACTTTGCAATAAGTAAAGAGAGCAAGGAATACATCCTTTGTAGACCGGTCCTTCACTTCAATAGCTCCGTGTAGCAATCCCCTTCGCTGTGATCGTGAACTCTGGACTCTAGAAAGGCTCCTACAAAGAAACGAACATTCTTGCTTCGAAGACTTCGAGGCCGAAGATGATCAACGTCGGGGAGACACTAACCCAAGCTATTTCTTCACTAGGTCAAGAACTTTGTGAAGAGAACACCCTATACTAAATAGCAACTAGTAGAGGATGATAAACTAGGAAGTGGGCTCACTTTAGAATTGATTTTCTCACACTTTTTCTCATAACTCCATTAGAGCTAGAAAGCTTTTGAGCAGAAGGAAGAAGAAGATGATGAACTCAAGTCAATAATTTATCCAAATGAATTATGTAACCATGGGTGAGTTAAGTCATCATGATTAACTCATGTAGAGAATTAACCAAGGTGTAAGGTTAAGGGTTGGATTAAGAAATATCCTAAGAAATGACAAAAGAGTTGACTTTGTCAATGTTTCTACAAGCTTCAAGCAAGCTTGAGAACATTGACCAAGTCTTCTCTCTTTTATTATTTCTTAAGAATTAAACAAAACTCTAATTTAACCTTTGGATGGTCTAAGTATCATACACCCATCTTGTATGTATCATCAAGCATGACACAAACATGTACACTTGCATATATCACATATATACAATGTGCACAATCTAGTGAGAAAAGAAATCTTAAGTGAGCTAATACAAGTTAATGTAATGTAATATATCTAATATATAATTATACATTAAATTATTAAATCAACTCTTGATTTAATAATCCGGCTATAATCGACTAATATCTTGTGTAACAACTTATCGAATCAACACTTGATCCGATAACCCGGCTATATCGCATATAACCGACCAATGTCACAAATCGCGAGAATGGAATACGGTATCACATATCGTATTAATCTCGGTCCCGTACATATCACATATATGCTCCTACTCCGTTTCGCTTGAACCAGAAAACCCCTGTGTAGGACTCTAAAGACTCGTCAATACGCCGGCAATAGGTGATGATCATATCAAACACCCACAAGCCGCAAGCGGTCTGCCAAACGTAACGGCCACCCGGATATTGAGTGATCAGAAGATCAACAAGCAAGCCTACTCACACTCCTGCGAATTCAATCAGTAACACTACCGTACAGTCCGGTCTCTTCGTCAGATATGTCATATCGCGTCTAGGGGTGGTAAACGCCAGACCCCAGTAACTCGATAAATCGTGTCAATATGAGGCTCATAACGGGTCGAGAAACTACTTATAACATTTACCAGTATATCTCTGAAGCACCCTTGGCCAAGGACTTCCTGTTATAGCCAATCGAGCACGGCGCAACATCAACTCGCAATACCGGGAGAGACGAAACCCCTCCTATCGCTCATTGCCTCTATGTGACTCGGGACTGTACCCAAAAGCCACCTTTTTGCACGTTCTCTTGAACGTGGTAAGGTGGAATCAAAGCATAGTGGGAATCACATAAGACTCTATGACGATCTCGGGTCTACAGACTAACCTGTACCAGTGTCACCAGAGAACTGTCATCTGATGTGAGGTATAATACCATCTGGGAGTTCTCAGTGAGTCCGTCCAGTGTACCCAGTCTCCACTGAGCACCCGTATACTGTCTCTGATGTTAAACACCAATGGATATGGGATCATCCATCGCCCATCTATATGGGTCGAGAAGCTATACGCTAGTCTACTCTGGTATATCGATGCCCTATCTCGATACACCTACGACTAGGAATATTTGAAGGATGTATTTAGCGACTACACTGTCCCCACTAGTATGATCTGCATCACAGTCTTGGTAGTCAAGTACTCATCCTAAGGGCTTTATCAACATGTAATATAGAGACAATAAGTGTACATGTTAAGATAAAGAGCAACCAGATAGCATACTATCATGTCGAGCAAGAAAGTCCTCCATATATATGTCCAAGCATCCACTACAATATACATCGTATGTACAGTAATGGCCTCTAGGGCATACATATCACTAACAATCTCCCACTTGCACTAAGGCCATCTGTTGTAGTATCTCATACCCAACAATCAGCAGTGGTTGAAGTATCCCATACTCAATTATCCCATAAAAGTCTCTTCTAGGAATAGGCCTTTGTGAGTGGATCCGCCCTGTTCTCCTCTGTGTCTACTCTCCTAACCTCGATCTCCCTGGAGAGTAACCATCTCCATGATCAGGTGATACTGCCTAAGAATATGTCTGGATCACTGACGGGACGAAGGTTCTTAGGCCAAAGCCACAACTCCATTGTCTCACAATGGTAGGAACGAAGTTCATCTCATGAACTAATATATATCCAGACTACTTATTTGGTAGCATCCTAGGTAGCCATGTATCCATCCTTTATCGTTAAGTATGCCACGGTATCTAGCTTGGAACTCTTCCAACATACCGTCCCTCTACTGAGGGTAAAGACAGTGCCTGTGACTGACATTCAGTCGACCTTACCATTCTGGAAGCTATCCAGTGATTCTCCCCAGGATCGATTGATACCATCTCACTACACCTAGTGAGAATCCTAACATCCATTTAGATCTATCTCGTAGATCCATAAACCAGGATTTAGGTGGTATCACCTTGATCCTATATGGAGAATCCTTATGATAAGAGGAGATTGACCGAGCGTAGCATAGGAAACTCCTTTCCTATCAAGAGCATGTCATCCACGTACAATACGAGGATCATCACCATACTCCCTACTACCTTTTTGTATATACAAGATTCATCTACCATTTTGATGAAGTCAAACGCTTTGACTACCACATCAAAACAGACGTTCCAACTCCGCTATGCCTGCTTTAACTCATAAAGCAACTTGCACACGTTTCCGCTGCTCCCACTGTCTACGAAGCCCTCTGGCTGTGTACTTATAGACGCTCTCTTCTAAATCATTATTTAGAAAAGCAGTCTTAGACACCCAATCGCCAAATAGCGTAGTCATAGTATGTAACAATGGAAAGTATCATCCGGATGGACTTAAGCATAGGCACTAGAAAAGGTTTCATCATTATACACACCTGGTCGATGACGAGAACCATTTGCAACTAGCCTTAGCTTTGAAAGTCTCAACTTTTCCATGTACACCAAGTAATCTTCTCAAGATATACTTGCTCCTGATGGGGATTTAACCCTTCGGATAAAGCAACCAAAGTCCATACTTTGTTGGTGTATTTGGATTCCATCTCAGATCGAATAGCATCCAGCCATTCTCACAGAGTCCCCACTCTTGATGGCCTGCTCGAAACTAGTTGGGTCATCATCTCATGATGCAGTCCTCGCTCCCACTGTCATAGAGAAAACCGAAGTATCTCTCAGGTGGGTGAGGAACCCTACCAGATCGGCGGAGAGGCTGAGCTTCGTTAGGAACTATTGAATCCTCCGGTTCTACCAAATCATCAGCTGCAGTTTATATAGCTGGAACTCCTTCCAGTTCTACCTCACGACCACTAATTTCTTAACAAGAAATTCCCTTTCCCAAAGGTGGCTGTTCAGTTGATAAAACTGCACATTTAATATGGCATTTTTCCTACTATTTCTATATAATAAAAGGTGTTTATTATAATATATGATACATATGAGCGTTTATCTGTAAAAATACTATTTTCATGTGTTTATATATTATAATTAACATTTTGCAGGAAAAAGTAATTATATAATATCCATGTAACATTTGGCCCATTTAAATATGCTTACCTTATTAATACCTTTGACCAATTCTTAATGGTTAAGTTAATATCTCAATAAAACAAATTCTACTAACATTATTTATTGAGATAATTGTGCAGAAATTATTTCAGGGCTGGAATCAAGGAAATCCGAGTTGGCAAGATCAAATCTGCCGAAAATATTCAAGTAAATTGAAGAAACTAATTCTGGCGGAAATGTAGAAAAGATTTTCAAAGTATAGATACTCAAAAGATTACCAAGTGTTACAGATATGAAGCTACAAAAATTAAAGGCCATGATCTCACCAAAAGGAGGCGGATCCGTGGCCAAACCTATCCAATGGTTGCGGTTCCGCTGCGGATTTGAGGAGTTGAGATATGGGATTTTAGTGGTTAGGATCCTAACAACTAGTTTCCATATTAGGAAATTAGGGTTCTGGCTCTGTGACTATAAATAAGGACCGAGAGCCTCTTGAAAAAATCATCAAGCTGAAGAGATCACGAAGTCCACGACAGCCTCACGCATCTAGGCTGATCATCAACGGTTCATCTACCTCATTAGAAGAGATCGAGAAGCAAACTAGCATTTTGTAATCATTTTCTAAGGAAACAAAGTGTACTTGATCTTGTTGATTAATAAAGATAGTTTATTTTATTGCATTTTATTTTCTTCATGATTTCTATCTTTTCTTTTCCCAACATGCGCGAGTAATTCTCCGCTTGTTAGGGTTCGTAAGATTAGGGTAGATTAATGGATGATGAAGATCCTTAAACTCTTTTTACGTCTTATAAAGTTTATAAAGTTTACCAAAAGAATAGTTAACATCCTAATCGGGCGTGCTATCAATTTATTGATAAATCGTGACCACGATTAGAGATTAGATTAACAATTGCTTTGGTAAAGGCTAGACATGAACGGAGATCCATGTCAAGATAGGGGTTAAGAGTGGGAACCCTTTTTCCCTCCAGAAACCCTAATCTACATGCATCACTGTCATTCTAGTTTTAAATCTATTAAAGGATAAAAAGAGTAGTTTTTAATTAATCATCCATAACTACTAAATCCCAATGAACCCTACAAGCCCCCTTTTAATATTAAACTTACCTCCGTAGTTAATCTAGATCTATATTTTGCATCCGTGTTTAACGTAGATCTAGATCCTACAACCATTCTTCACCATTCTTTATTCTTCCTCCTTTCTTTCTCAACACGCCTAAAGTAAGAATAAAATATTCAACGTTTCCCAGAGGACGACCCGTACTCATCTCAGTCCAGCTACACGCAACACCGTTATTGATTGCGGCTAACTACACACACAGAAAAATACAGATCACATCAATCAAATGGCGTCGTTGCCGGGGATACGTGCATAATATTTTATTCTTACTATTTGTGTTGAATTCTTATTCGATCAATATCATAAATAAACAAAACTGTAAATTGTATATTTAACGATTATTGTGTGATTTTTGCGAGGGAATCTGGAGTCGCTTTAGCGAAGAGATAAAAATTCAGAGACATTCATCAATATCTAGAGGAGCAAGGGAGGCCACGTAGCAAAAATATTCATTAGATCTTCCTAGTCGGAGGCGGAACCGCAGCACAAAGAGCATATTGGCAGCGGAATCGCGGTGCATTAGGGGATTTAGGGTTTCCAATTCTCTGGTATCTTTTCTATATCTTTCTCTCTCCTCCGAAATCCAATAAAATATCTTTTCTGCAGGATTCTTTGCAAAATATCGCCGCTCAAAAATCTTTTTGCAAGTTTTGTTTTGCGGTTTGTTTTTGCATATTTTAATACGGACTTTAAGGGGCAAAGACCAGATTCAGATTAGGTGGGGATTTCATCACCCTTCCTAGGCCCCGCAAATCACAAAACAAGCATCCTCATAACCCTATATTAATTAAAAAATATCTAGATCAAGACCTTAAGGACCGTCGCGCTCAAATAGGACAGAGGAAGGTCGTGGGTAATCTATCGCTTATCCGCATTTCTTTTGTAGTGTCTAGGCAAGTGTGTCTAAGGCAAGTGGTTGCTTAATTAGGCCCGCTATTTTCGGTGATTCGTATAGCGGATACCTCCCACTTACCTGGCACTTACCTGGCCATAAGAGTAGTAAAGAGGTGCTAGAGGATTGATCCTGCGGCTTGTTCTTTGGAAGTCTAGGAGCGGTCTAGAAACTTGACCTAGGTAACCTTAGTTCTAGGGTTGTTTGTGCATTTTTTGTGTGATTTGTCATAGTCCGACACACTTTTCAAAACAAACCAAAATTTTAAATCACACGCACGCTGCCACTTGCGCTAAACCCGCTTAGTGCATGCTCGGCTGGACACGGGATTCTAGTGCCCGTCTTGTCCGCGTTCCTGCTATCGATTCCGAAATCGGTGCTTCTTCATCTTCTATTCCCCCACCACCCACCACGATCGCGATGGACGGATATCCATCAAACTTTAACACCACTCTGCCACCGCCCGCAGGTGCGCAGAATCCTCCACGCATTTCTCTCCAGGAGAGATGCTACCCTACACGTGGTCCCCTTCACACTTGTCTTTCCATTCCACCAGCCAATGGGGATAATTTCAAAATTAAACCTCATTTCATCAAACTTTTACCCAAATTTCACGGGCTCGAGACTGAAGACACATACGTTTTTATCACCAAATTCGAAAACGTATATGCTTTGATGGGTATTTCACAGCTTTCTGTGGATGCTATGCGTTTACGTATTCTCCCGTTCACTTTGTGCGATTTAGCCGAGAAGTGGCTTTATAACACACCCGCACATTCTATTTCAACATGGGACGAATTTGTTGCAGCATTCCTGAAGAAATTTTATCCCAATCATAAGACCAGCCGTGTTCGGAGCGAAATCTTCAAATTTACCGAACTTCCCAATGAACAATTTTGGAAATGCTTTGAACGGTTCAAGGATCTTCTTATCCAATGTCCTCATCACGGAATCCCTAGATGGGATCTGTGTCGAATTATCTATGAGGGTATTGATTTCACGACAAAATAGATGCTTGAAACCATGTGTCAATGTCAATTTCTATCTAAAGATGATTGTGAAGCGTGGAAATACCTGGAAGATCTTGCTCAAAACACTTTACAATGGGAAAGTGTTAGTCACTCATCGTCTAGGGAAGGTATCAACCGGCTCGATATTTTCGTCATAATGAGAGCCGAAATGGCCGCTATACAAAGGAAACTCGACGCTATAGAAAACAGAATCTCTTCAACCTCCCTAAACCAATACGCACTTCCCAAAACCATGTGTGGATGCTGTTCCGACCCATCACATTTGACGGAAGAATGTCCTTTGAATGTACCGTTTCAAGGTCACACTAATGCGGCATTTCAGCAACAACCTAGAAACGATCCTTCTTCTTCCACATATAATCAAGGTAGGAGGAATCACCCTGATTTTTCTTGGAACCAACACCAAACTCAAAACACGGTTCCAAACCAGAATGACTTTCAAAGGGTCCCTCCACAACAGCAACCACCACAACTGAGTCAGCTCCCCTGTCAACCACAAAATTTTCAAAACCCGGCCAACAACTTTGATCCTTCTTTTGCCGGTACAGCTACACCCTCTGCACGCGACATGTTCATTGCACATTCAATGCGAACGAATGATATTTTAACGTCTTCTATCCAAACGTTAGTATAAAATTCCGCCCCCCATAGTGAGAGTATTAAATCGATAGAAGCACAAATCGCACAACTAACTGCTGCAATGAGTGCTAAAGAGAAAGGGAAACTTCCATCTCAACCCTTACCTGATCCTGGACCCTCGCATTATAATCATGTGAATGCACTTACCATGTTGAGATCTAGAAGAGTGCTGGATAACCATGTGGGTGAACAGATTGAAACTGATATTGAGGAACAAATTGAACCTCCGGCTTCCACTTCCACTTCTACTTCTTACCCTATTTCGTCTAGTTTACCTTCTTCTTCCGAGCCTATTCTCCGTTTTCCCCAAGGGTCGAACCCTCCACCCACTTCATTCTTTCCACCCCCACAAACTTCTCCACATACGTTGGACCCAACACTTATTGATAAAGCTCCATTTCCAGATAGATTGAGGTCCAACAAACCGAATACACAAATGGAGAAGGTTGTGGAAATGTTTAAGCAAGTTAACGTAAATATTCCTCTATGCTATACAACAAGTTCCAGCTTATGCGAAAATACTTAAGAACTTGTGCACTAGGAAGAGAAAAACTCAAGTGCCGAAAAAAGTTTTCATGTCGAGTAATATAAGCACGGATTTTACACAGCAATTACCCAAGAAACGTAAGGACCCTGGCTGTCCTACAATCTCTATTTCTATTGGGAGTAAAAATATCAATCGTGCTTTACTCGATTTAGGCGCTAGTGTTAACTTGCTTCCTTATTCTGTGTATGAGCAATTGGGTATCGAGAATTAAAACCATCCCAATGCACTTTACAGATGGCTGATCGATCTATCACCAAACCAAGGGGTATGTTAGAGGATGTATTGATAAAAGTCGGGGAATTTATCTTCCCTGTGGACTTTATCGTTATAGACACACAACCTGTAGCGAACCCACGAAACCAAATTCCAGTGATTTTAGGTCGACCATTTCTTGCGACTTCCAACGCTGTAATCAATTGACGTAACGGCTCTATGAACCTATCCTTCGGGAAGATGTCAATTGAGCTTAACATTTACAAGTTGGGAAGTGAACCTTCCGAACCCTATGCTCATGTGTGTTCTGTCGAAACAATAGATTCCGACAGCAGCGAAATTGAAGAGCTTCACGATACTGATCTCGACTCCGCTTTTACGTTGTTGTCCGGGTCAACATCTAACGCTAAATGTGAACCTTTTATGAAGTCCGAGTATCATCCTATTCTTTCCAATGAGATTATTATTCAGGATATCGACGAAAGCTTTGAAGAAATTTTCACTGAAGAACTCGCATTCTTAGAGAACATGGGTGTTGTGATGAACCAATTTCAACACAAAGAAGTCGAACCATCATCCCTTTTTCTTATCAATAACAAGAATGCGAGTAATCCATCATCATTGTTTCGTCTCTACAAGCCGAGACGTAAACCTTTTCCATTACACCTCTTATCTCATCCCCACTTCTTTACGTCAATAAGCGACATGTTCTTCCACCAACCTTGATACTTCATCGATAAAATTTTTGAATGGTTGGTGTTAACTTTTGGTCTTTATAAGGCTTTACTTTGACCAATAACTTTAACCCCCCAATAATTTTAAAATGCTTAATACAATTTTACTCAAGTTTGGGGGGTGGGGTATTTTGGCTCTTGAAAGAAATTTTTTACAAAATTGTGAGCCAAAAATAAGTTTGGGGAAGGATTTCACTTTCATTATTTCTTGTTCCCTTTGATAACTTTTCCTCCCAAGTCTACAGATTTTAAGATTTAACAGATGACATCAGTGAGGACACTGCTGTAAACAGGTTTGGGGGATGTTTGTGCTTATTTACGCATTACTTTGCATTACATTTTGCATAAGCACAAAAAAATTTCTTTGATAATGGAAGTTAGAAAGTGAAAATTTACATAAGAAAGATAGAAATAGTTTAAGAAAAACAAGAAGGTGAGATGTTTTCTTAAATGAAACTAGTAATAAGTAGTTATGAGCTGTTGTCCCAAGAGTTAGTAAGATGAAGGAAATTATTAATCTGAGGATAAAAATAAGCCTGAAAAATAGTCCCTATTCTAGAAGCCAAACATTTGAATGTTGATACCCTACTATACGCACTTACACACGTCTTGAAACTCGGGATAGTAGAGGATAACTTGAAATGCTCTTGTCTAAAGCCAAAATATGAAGGAAATAATAAATGGAAAATAAAAGATAAAATGGTGAAAAGAAAAATGAACACTGGTTTTGTTATCACCGAGGCAGCAATAAAAAAATATAGCGAGGGTGCTTTATCACCTAGTGCCTTAGACCAACTGGTTTGGGAGCCACTGCTAAGCCTTAGGTGTTGCAAGACGAGGAAAAGCACTTAATTAGCAAGCACATGAGTAATCGGTCGGTTAGTACCTCAAAAAGTATTAATGGTCGCATGAAAAATGTGTGAGCATATTCCATCTAAATATCAATACTAAGGTAGATGGACAAGAGTATGATTGCTTGAATTGAATTCTCCGAGTGTAGGGATGTCCAGTTCACACACGTAGGGGTATATGATCAATATTTGGAGGAAAGATATGGAGGAAAACTAAAGGCGATGTTTTATTGAGGGATGATGTGATTTCTAACATTTTTTCACGACCATTAAGATAGGGCTCATAGCAACCGAAAAGCTGGTATAGTTGGAAACTCTTATTTTCAAGTTCTTTCTTTTATAGTTCTTATCTTTGTATGTAACTTTCAACGTCTCTCTTTTATTATAGGATTTTGTGGGTATAATCCGCTGAAAACCCTCAGGAGACAACACTCCTCCTACTAGGGATACCTAAAGGTTTAACGGCTTGTTGCACGTGCTCAGTGCAATCGTGTTGCCTACGAAAGTGTGCTTAGCCTTCTCCTATCTTTTTCTCCTTCTCTTGAATAAACTAGTTTGCTCGGGACGATCAAAAATAAGTTTGGGGGTATTTGTTCAGTTGATAAAACTGCACATTTAATATGGCATTTTTCCTACTATGTCTATATAATAAAAGGTGTTTTTTATAATATATGATACATATGAGGGTTTATCTGTAAAAATACTATTTTCATGTGTTTATATATTATAATTAACATTTTGTAGGAAAAAGTAAGCATATAATATCCATGTAACATTTGGCCCATTTAAATATGCTTACCTTATTAATACCTTTGACCAATTCTTAATGGTTAAGTTAATATCTCAATAAAACAAATTCTACTAACATTATTTATTGAGATAATTGTGCAGAAATTATTTCAGGGCTGGAATCAAGGAAATCCGAGTTGGCAAGATCAAATCTGCCGAAGATATTCAAGTAAATTGAAGAAACTAATTCTGGCGGAAATGTAGAAAAGATTTTCAAAGTATAGATACTCAAAAGATTACCAAGTGTTACAGATATGAAGCTACAAAAATTAAAGGCCATGATCTCACCAAAAGGGGGCGGATCCGTGGCCAAACTTATCCAATGGCCACGGTTCCGCCGCGGATTTGAGGAGTTGAGATATGCGATTTTGGTGGTTAGGATCCTAACAACTAGTTTCCATATTAGGAAATTAGGGTTCTGGCTTTGTGACTATAAATAAGGACCGAGAGTCTCTTGGAAAAATCATCAAGCTGAAGAGATCACGAAGTCCACGATAGCCTCACGCATCCAGGCTGATCATTAACGGTTCATCTACCTCATTAGAAGAGATCGAGAAGCAAACTAGCATTTTGTAATCATTTTCTAAGGAAACAAAGTGTACTTGATCTTGTTGATCAATAAAGGTAGTTTATTTTATTGCAATTTATTTTCTTCTTGATTTCTATCTTTTCTTTTCCCAACATGCGTGAGTAATTCTCCACTTGTTAGGGTTCGTAGGATTAGGGTAGATTAATGGATGATGAAGATCCTTAAACTCTTTTTACGTCCTATAAAGTTTATAAACTTTACCAAAAGAATAGTTAACATCCTAATCGGGCGTGCTATCAATTTATTGATAAATCACGACCACGATTAGAGATTAGATTAACAATTGCTTTGGTAATGGCTAGACATGAACGGAGATCCATGTCAAGATAGGGGTTAAGAGTGGGAACCATTTTTCCCTCCAGAAACCCTAATCTACATGCATCACTGTCGTTCTAGTTTTAAATCTATTAAAGGATAAAAAGAGTAATCTTTAATTAATCATCCATAACTACTAAATCCCAATGAACCCTACAAGCCCCCTTTTAATATTAAACTTACCTCCGTAGTTAATCTAGATCTATATTTTGCATCCGTGTTTAACGTAGATCTAGATCCTACAACCATTCTTCACCATTCTTTATTCTTCCTCCTTTCTTTCTTAACACGCCTAAAGTAAGAATAAAATATTCAACGTTCCCAGAGGACGACCCGTACTCATCTCGGTCTAGCTACACGCGACACCGTTATTGATTGCGGATAACTACACACACATAAAAATACAGATCAATCAGTGTCATGCTGAGAAACAAAACACTTTTTATTCCTTGGTGCGGTAGAAGATATTCCCTTGTGAATGCTTGGGATATCCAACAAACTTTTATAGAACTGACCATGCCTCGAGCTTATCCGGATTTTGCTTTTAGGCATAGGCCGGACAACCCCAAATCTTAACATCCTTAAGAGATGGACTCTTCCCATACCATATCACATATGGAGTGGTAGGCACCCAATTTGATTAGAACCCTATTCTATAAGTATGCAGCTTCTCAAGTGCATAACACCCAAATGGAAATAGGTAACTCAGTAGTACTCATCATAAAGCACACCATATCACATAGGGTGCGATTGCTCCGCCCCGATATACCAACGTGCTGTGGTGTATACAGAGGAGTAATACTGAGAGAGAATCTCATTCTCCTTTAGAATAGTCCAGGAATTCCGTGCTCAAGTATTCTCCTCCCTGGTCTCATCATAGGACATAATACTAATACCCATTTTGGTTCTCTACTTCTAACTTATATTCTGTGAATATCTCAAAAGGTTCAGACTTGTGTTTCAACAGGAACACATGTGCGAATCTTGAAAGATCATCAGTGAATGTAATGAAGTACAAAGAACCAGTCCTGACATGTGTAGACATAGGACCTTCATACATCAGCATGTATCAATCCCAAGAGTTCACTGACTCTTTCTCTGTTTCCAATAAACGGAGCTATGGTCATCTTATCTTTGTGACATGACTGGCAAGTTTCACAAGATGTAAATTCAAACTGATTTAAATATGCATCTCTATGTAACTTAGCTAGTCGGGTCGCATTGATATGACCTAGGCTATAATGCCTCAAGAAGGATTCGTTCATTTCTGAACTCTTCCTCTTGTGTGTGTTCCGCACGTTAAGAACTGTAGTTTGATTTAGAACGTATATGCTTTTAAATAACGTGCCAGAACCGATCAACTCTCGATATAGGAAATGTTCAAAACATTATCCAACAATACAAAATTATATCCTTCTTTACCAATAAAGAGACTGATATGATATTGTATATCAGGTTCGGTATCTAATAATATTCTTTCATAATCAATGTATTTGGTAATACAAGGTGATAACTGCCAACATACTTGGCTGCAACACTTGCACCATTTTTAACTCTTAAAACTTATCACCCTTTCTCAGTTCTCTACCTTTCTTTAGCCCATGTAACAGATTACATATGTGGGATCCTGATCCGGTATCTCATACCCAGGACGTAAAGGATACTGAGAAAACAGTTCTCTATAATGAACACACCCGAAGATGATGCATCAGCATGCACTTTCTTCGTTTGGGCGGCACGGGAATTCTGGTAATCCCCTATTTCCTGCTCGGTCTTATAACAATTATAAGTTGGAGCGGGACCAACGTTCCTTAGCTCAGTATAACAAGCGGGTTCGGTCAATACATCCGTATTATTATCTTGATTAAGGCGTGACATAGTCGCTACCTGGAGAGAGAGAGAGAAGAAAACACTCAGCGTATGCTTTTTCAAGATTAGATTGGTTATTAATATCTAATAAGGATGGCTCCCAACGTTTTAGTCAAATCTTCCTTCAAACCCTAAAAAGAAAGACTAGCCGGGATTAATTACACCCTACAAGTTCGCCAAAGCCAGGCCAGTGCCGGTACTTTGAGGGAGGTTCCCCGTGCTTTCGCACGGACCTAATTAAAATAAATCTCGTTTTCCCGAGGGCGTAACCCCGTTGACACCTTTCTAGACACCTACTTGATCGGTTAATTATAATGTTTAAAACTCTCCCAGGAGTAACTATTACTCGCAGTGGGTATCGGGATCCAACTATCTCATAGGAGGTATGTAATCTCATTGCAAATTTCAACACTTGAAATTCCCGATAATATTTTGCCCCTAGCAGTTATATGACCTTAACATAGTCAACAAATCATAAAGTGCTAGTCAATTTCAACCCGTCATTTCCCGATTGAATTAAACCCACCCACACGACCCTTAACATAGTCAACAAAGTCGCACGACTACCCTAATCCAATCGCATCATATACTTATACAGATAAGCACTAATCGGCTACCGCACACTACGCCTTAACATAGTCAACAAACGTAGCACGAATACTAACTAGTACTTATCTGAAATGAAGGAGGGCTACGACAGGTTTTTAAGAAAACCCTTTGCGTAATGAACTTGATATCGTCGTAGAATCGAGTGATTTTAAATGGAGTGTTTTTTAGGCTTTTACTAGTTTTGCTAAAGAGGTCACTCCCGGTGAAGGGATCTCGGCTCTTTCCTTATCGAATAAGGTGCAGGATATTTCATAAATACCGCTATGCAAAGCAAAAACTATAGAAGTAATCAAAAGACAAACCGAGTGTGTAGCATCTGCTAGTTTCGCTAAAGAGGTCACTCCCTGTGAAGGGATCTCGGCTCTTTCCTTATCGAATAAGGTGCTGGATGTTCTACAAGGAACATCGCTGTGCAAAGAAAGAACTAGAGCTACCAGTTTTTGAGACAAGTTTCTACAACATCTTTAGGTTTCTTTTATTTCATTAATCTCATTAATGAAGTCCCATTTATAATATGCTTCTCAAGCATCAGATATGAAAAGAAAGTAGCAATATTAATTATATCTCATATATATAATATATATATAGGCATTCGTCTCAGAATATAATCAATGATCACATCACAGAATATCGGAGCAGAATATAACATATGAAATATTGGATATACTAGGATTTCCGGGTTTTATTTTAAGCCTGTATAAAACACGGATTCCACAATCGTGATGAATAGCCAAACCCACATCCCTAGACCCTTACGAGAGCGGCAAGCAACCCTGCTAATTCTACAGTTAAGAGACCCAGTCTCAACTCCTCGAGACGGTCTCCCACTAGACCCTAGCACCCGGTTACTTGTGCTCCCCGACTTGGGTCTATTCTAATGCGGAAAAGTAAATAATATACAATGGTGACATCAACCTCAACCCGGAAGTGCCCCAATAAAAGAATATTACATACAATGAATTTTACATGAATGAAAATGAAAAACTCTCATCTCACATAAAACCCCCGGCTATTCAAACATGACGATCCAATATAACATATCACAGCAACACATAACATCACATGTCATCAACATAAGTAAATATGCGTATCTCAATTTTCGTTGACATATAGCACCGAAACCGGCGATACACCACATATTACACTTACGGGCGCAGAAAAGAAAGTGAAAAACTACAACAGTTGGAATCCGCTGTAAGTCTACGCTAGCGCCCCGGCCGTCTACAGACGCCAAATGCGGCACAAAAACTGTTTAACTGGCGCTATCGTATACTTTAACCCGGATCTGCCATTATTGCTAAACTAACAAACTGTAAAGAGTGTAGAAAGGTTATACCGAACGATCCGAGTCCTTCGTTCTTTAACCATCATCCCACGCTCCGTTGCGGCTGCTCCGAGCTCGTCGATCTCCGATCTGCTCGTCCAGGTGGCACCACATCACTGATTCTTTAAACGGGCTCCCGCCTCTGACTCGAGGCAACTCGGTCGTCAAGTTTGCTAAAAGAGACGACCAAGATTGATGTAGAGAATGAGTAGATGACTTTGTCTCACTTCGTCCAAGTCCGTGGACGATCGGTTAATGAAGTTGCCGAGGGAATCGGGTGATGGAATGAAATGAGCTGTGAATTCCATACACCCCAAAATCTATCATAATCTTTTCAAGTGAAACATCAAGTGAGAGAGTATGAGGAGGGGCCGGCCATATATAGATGGAGGGAGGTGAGTGTAGGAGAGGGGAGAGTAACCTTAAGCAAAATATCATAATGTGAACACAAAAGAATATCTTAAGGAAAACAAGAATGTTTAGAAATCAAAGCATGAGTCATTATCCTTGTCACCATTTTCTAGAACCTTCTAGAAGCATGACTCACCCTCATCCAAGAAAAGATAAATCCGTCTTTAACCGAATGTTAAAAGACGGCTGATAGAAAACTGGAAACTGGCAACTTCCAAAAGTGATCCTGAAACGACTTTTAGGATAACCCCGAAACTGTATAAATATACCCGCATTTGTATTACGACCGAATACAAATGCAACTGAGACAAAGATATTATATTTACTCAATATAATACTCGGATCCGGCTTAAACCAAAGCCGACCAGTATCATCTGCCCGAAAAATAACACGTGCGTAAACGCACGTGCTTTTTCCGAACCCTGCCATAAAACCATACGGCCTCTACAACGTTTCGCCCGAACTTGGGAAACTGTCTGTGGGGGACTCTAATGACTCGTCAGTACCCTGGCAGTGGGTTTAACCACAAACCGTCAGCGGCACTAGCAATGCGTAACGGCTGCCCATGGACTGACCTTAAGGGAGGCCGATGAGCGAACTCATCCGGAAACCCTACTGAGCCTAACAGTGACAATGTATATACAGTCCGGACCATTCGTCTATGAGTATCGCATATCCGCCTAGGGGGCTAGTAACGTCAGACCCCCAAAAGCAGTATAAGTCGTGTCGGAGTGTAGCCCAATAACACCCTGAGATACTACTGGAGTACCTACCAGTAAATCTCCTGCCATGGCCATGGACTATGTGTAATGGCTCTCCTAGACACAGCACGACCTCGCCCCCAATACCGGGAGAGACGAATCCCCTGCCGATCCGCTCACGTGCCTCCATATGGCTCGGGACTGTACCCAAAAGCTACCTGTTTGCACGACTCCTTTGAGCCGTGGTAGGGTAGAAATCAAAGCACGGTGGGAACTCACACGAGACAAATGACGACCTCAGGTCGATGAACTAACCTGTACACATGTCACCAGGGAACTGCTATCTGACGATAGGTATAGTACTAACTAGCAGATTCCCGGCGAGTCCTGTCCGGTGTACTCATAACCCAATGAGCACCTGTATACATCTTAGGTGATCCAACTGACACCAGTGGCTTGTGAGACCGGCCACCGCCCCTCGTCGGGGTCTCGACTGTATACACTAGTCTACTCCGGAGTATCGATGCCCTGTCTCGAAACTCCCACGACTAGGGACCACAATTAAGGATATGCGTATAAACTACCCAACTCTCACGTATATGATCGCCATCATACAGTTGGTAGTAAAGCAAGATCCTAAGGGCTCTATCAAAGTGTAACATGTAATCAGTCACCTGAACATGTACACGACTGATAAAGGCAAACCAGATAGCATACTATCATCTCGAGTAAGACTGTTCTACCGGTATAGGTCCTCCGCAATCATTGCAATCACGTACCTGCGATCCAATAATTGACTATGAGGGCACTATCTCCAACAATCTCCCACTTGCACTCAAGGCTAATTATTGCGATGTCGACTACTCACAGCCCGTGTGAAACCGAACATCCAACTCCTCTACTAATCAGTTTCACAAAGCCCGTTTGTAAAACTATTGTGTTCGAGAAATAGCCTCAGTGAGTGGATCCGCCTAGATGTTTCTTTCTATATCTCTCTTAATCTCAAGTTCGCGGAGAAAGCCATCTCCCGAATTTAGTAATACCTGTCTTAGAATATGTCTGGATATCTGATGGGACCTAGTTCATAAATGAACTCCAAATCCAAACTTCTTAGACTGTATCGATCACTGAACCTAATCAGTATCCGGCACCATGCCACCCACAGTATCCTCTTGGACCACCTATCCACAATACTGTCCCTCTTCGTCAGAGGGAAAAACTATAACTCTGACAATCACTCTGTCAACCATGTCACCTTTGAAGCCTGGAATGATAATCGTCTCCCGAAGGAGGCTGCCGTCATCAATTCTGTAGAACATCCACTTATGTTCTAAAACTGCTTCCTTATGTTTCTCCAGGATTGGATTAATACAAACTCATTGCATCTAGTGCAAAAACAACATCTGGTATGGTACTTGACATCTCATGATTGACTCAATTGCCTAAGCAAGTGATCTGCCAATCATGCACTTCCCTCTCCCGTTTAGTCTATACGACACCTTTGGAGAGGGTGACTCCATCACCTGCAGGTACACCACCATGCTAGGAGTCAACTATTCTAAAAACCATTAGAATATCTGTCAAAGTACCCACATTGGGAAACTACCCAATTCCAGATCTAAAACCATAGATCTAGAAACCAGAATGTCAAATATTATATCCATATCCTGTCTGGAGAAACAACTGTGTGACGACCACAGTACAACCGATCGTAGTATAGGAATTTTTCTTCCTACTTTGTGTATGTCATCCAAATACCATGACATCACACCCTACTACCTTCTTAACAGATCCATCCCCTATTCTGATTGAAGTCAAACCCATGACTGTCACATCAAAACTAGATGATCTATCTCCGCTATAACTGCTCTAGTCTATAAATAGACATAAGCTACTTGTCCACTATGCTTCCGATGCTCCCACTGACTACGACAACCCTCCTACCGGGTCTCATAGCCTGGAATAACAGTAGTGTCAAGTCTGGGTAGATAAGAACCTCCCTGTCACCGTCCTTGAGCCTACCGAAGTACCTCTCGGGTGTCTGAGGTTACCCACCATATCTGCGGAGTGGCTAATGGAATGTCAAACCTGATTGAATATATAGGTCCTATTAAATTTTCCGTAATCGTTTGCGGTTCTGGAATCACTTCCAGTTCTACCATACTCCCACTACTGTTTTCTGAAAAAGATCCATTTTACTAAAACTGTGGCGAGTCAAGAACAATATCACTATTAATCTTCCAAATGGTAGAATATCAACCCTCGTCATAGCCAGGGTCAACCCACAAACAGCCATTACAGAAACGTGCCCTGAGTTATCCAGAGTCTGGTTTTAAGCATAAGCTGGACAACTCCCCATACCTTAATATCTTTTAAGGTACGATCCATTCTATATCCAATATAGAAACTTTGGCACTTATTTAATTGGAACCATATTCAAATCATGCAGCTGTCTCCAGTGCATATCACTTTAATGGAAAGAGGCTAATCAGCATTACTCAACTTAGGAATCCATCCAATTATGAGTAACCTGAAAGAGAAGCACGTTTCTCAAAACCATCACTATCATTTGAATACCAATCACAAGAATCTACATCTTCGATCTCTTTGAAGAATCCCGATACTTGTGATACCCGGTTCTCTACTTTATTCTTATACCCACAACTTCTCAAAACTTAGACCTTGTATTTCTACGAAACACTTGTCTAAAAACTAGAGAAGTTATAAGTAAACAGAACATAGTACGAGGACCTACCCCTTTGTCCTGATGGACACTGGACAACATACAATACTCTGTATAAGTCCGCTGAGTTGAACAACTCAAAACTTGTGCGTCGTTGGTTGAAAACTGTACCCTGGCGATTTCCTCAAATATCACCAATTACAACGAATTCCGATATAATGAGGATAATTACCTAATTCCCAATAACTTACTCCTACTCATCATCTGTAAAACCATACAGATATGAGAATGAAACCTGGTAAATACATACACTTGGAGTAAGTGTCTAATCGGGAAAACAGTTTTTCTTTAACAATGCACTGAAACATGAAAATGTTTCGTAGGGGTATCCTGGTATTCATAGCAATGCCTCTTCCATAATCCAATTCATGACTTCAACCGTATATTTTATTGCCATCTCTCCAAATCCCTTTTATTTATCTTTAGTCGTTACCTTCTGTACACCATCGTTAGGCTAAATGGTTTTCTTCCTTCCCTACCGTTCGGTACCAGCCTATGGTTTGGAAGAAGACTATCCAGTAAGCATAATAGGTGTACCCTCCTAAACCAAGGAGTACTCGTATCTTGAGAGAAGGTGATGATAAAAGACAACTGAATAATACCTTATTCTTTTAAAGTGAAATAGGAGTGGCGATGAAGTACGCGGTTTTGGTCGAGAATGATATCAGTCGCAATTTACTTTGCCCTCTTTCTAATCCCTTTATTTTGTCTTTACATATTACCTTCTGTACACCCTACTTAGGCTAATTGGTTTTCTTCATTCCCTACCTTTCGGCACCTGCCTATGGTTTGGAATAAGACTATCCAATAAGCGTAATAGGTGTACTCTCCTAAACCAAGGAGCTCTCGCAACCTGAGAGAAAGTGATAATAAAAGACAACTGAATAAACCAATTCTATTTCTCTTGAACCTGGATCCATCCTCGAAGAAGTCCCTTCGAGTTCGTATATAACCATACGATGGATCTATCCAATGGAAGTGGATATCCATAGTAATACGGGTGTTCTGAGAAATGCAAAGGGTAAAAGAAGGAGTGGCAATGACTTATGAAACATAGACAATCCAAAAGCCAGTATTTTAAGATGGTTCGGTCAATCTGGTCACTGAGTCATAGTCTAAGGTCGGTCAAAGGTCGCTGCAAAGAGAGAGAGAAAAGAAACACTCTGCGTGCACTCTAACCTAGATCAGAATGGTTATCACTTTATCTAATCCGGAAACCTCCCACTGTCCTGTCAAATTCTCCCCCAAACCTGAAAGAAGAATCAATCGGGATCACCCGAAGAGTAAACCAACTCATCAGTGGGAATCGGGATCCAACTCTCATCGCATGATAACGTGATGGAATGCATCCACGTTACTCATACTCCAGAAGGTATGCACATACTTGGCAAGTTTCAGTTTCTTTAGAAACTCCCGATATGATTTTTGCCCCATGCTCTTATAACCTTGGCTTTGGTCAAAATGTCATAAGTCACATGCCAAGTTCTACCCATCACTATCTTGTCAATTTGAACCCACCCGCACATGCCCCTGACTTTGGCCAATCGGCAGAACGACTGTCCCAAACTAACTCATCTATCTATGCAACAATTGAATACCCAGCAGCTACCAAACACTATGCCTTAACTTTGGCTAAAATACATAGCTTGAATACTACTGAATACTCAAAAGAAGTGACGGAGGGCTACGGCTGGTTTTTGGCGAAAAACCTTTAACGTAGTGAACTTGATATCGCTGAAGGAACCTGATAGCTTTTTTAAAATATAGTGGCGAAAACCTTTTGCTAAAGAGGTCACTCCCGGTGAAGGGATCTCGGCTCTTTCCTCGTGGAATGAGGTGCAGGATATTCCACTGAATACCGCTATGCAAAGCAACTTGTAATCGACTATAGTGAAGTTATTACCCTGACGCAAACTTCTGCCCAAGGGGTCAGTCCCGGTGAAGGGATATCGGCCCTTGCCCCGTCGAATGAGGTGCACGATATTCCACTGAATACCGCTATGCAAAACAAAAGGAAACGTCTTTGCAATAACACTTTTTTAAATTTGTTCCAACAACTGCAAACAGGTTTGTTTAACTTTTTGCATTGATCAGAATCAACGCAGTCCCATCAATCAATCACACCAGAAAAGAACGAAAATAAAATGTACGTATATGCCATCCGCATTCGTCACTGGGTCCCGTCATCACCCGTTAGGTTACTTAACTAACGACAGAGCGGGGACTGGACTAGCGCGGGTGTAAAACATATACAACATCTAATAGTATATAAACCAATATACAATAATCGCTCCAGGCGTGATAATATGCAACATTACAGAAAAGTAATAAGCATCACAGAACAATACAGATAATCTGGGATCCCCGAGTTTCACAGAGCCGCTGCTGAAACTCGACGTTCCCCTGTCGTGTGGATAGCCTGTGCAATGAAACCTAGACCCCTACGGGTGCGGCAAGTTACCCGCCAAAACCTGAAGCGAGGTAGTCCCCCACAGCATAGTGAATGGAACACCCGGCACTTCACGGAATCCGGTAAATTGAGCACCCCTCCTTGGGTCAACCTGTACCCCCTACGAGTGTGGCGAATAGTCTGCCAATTTTAGAGTGGGGCCCCTCTGCGTCTCAAAGCCATGAGATGCGGACCCGTTGCCCCTCCAGAACCCGGCTATCCGTGCACTCCGTCTCGGGGCAAAACCTAGTACAGTAATGAAAAATAGTACAACAGGTACATCGACCGTAACCTGGTCGTGCCCCAAAAGAATATTATACAACAGGCAGTGACGGCAGTCCACATGTTGGACGCTCGCCCCGCAATATCAAATGTACAAATAAACTCAAACTGCACTATCATTGCACACTGCTATCCACCACGACAAATCCGCAACATCACAGCACAACACAGAACATCAACGCGAATGTCACGTTCGCAAACCCGTCTAAAAGAACTATAGCAATCAGACGCGGTTTACCGATCAAATGACATTCCCGGTCGGAGATATAATGTAAGCACTGTAGACTAACATGTTTAAATTTCGATCGACAAAATATCACAAAGTGGGCCCCACGCAAATCTGGAGAACAGTAACAAAATCTGGGCCCAAAAGATATATACCAAAAACCCCAATTTCCAGAGGAGAACACACTGTACAAATTTGGGGGCATGATCGCCCAGAACGGCCGCGGATGCGCGGCCAAACTATGGGTTTGGCCGCGTTTCCGCGGCTATCTTGTCGATTCACGTGCTCAAATTTATACGGCGTTCTTAAAAAACCCTGCACAGTTTTCTGAGATGTGTGAAATATTTTTAGGACACCATTTAAAATCAACAGAAACTGTCAAGCTGAAAAATTGCGATTTTTGATTTCCGTTTCGATCGATGTTTTAAACGCGTTAGCACAAGTTAGTATAGTAAAATGGTGAGGCTTTGATACCACTGTAAGTCTACGCTAGCGCCCCGGCCGTCTACAGACGCCAAATGCGGAACAAAAACTGTTTAACTGGCGCTATCGTATACTTTAACCCGGATCTGACATTATTGCTAAACTAACAAACTGTAAAGAGTGTAGAAAGGTTATACCGAACGATCCGAGTCCTTCGTTCTTTAACCATCATCCCACGCTCCGTTGCGGCTGCTCCGAGTTCGTCGATCTCCGATCTGCTCGTCCAGGTGGCACCACATCACTGATTCTTTAAACGGGCTCCCGCCTCTGACTCGAGGCAACTCGGTCGTCAAGTTTGCTAAAAGAGACGACCAAGATTGATGTAGAGAATGAGTAGATGACTTTGTCTCACTTCGTCCAAGTCCGTGGACGATCGGTTAATGAAGTTGCCGAGGGAATCGGGTGATGGAATGAAATGAGCTGTGAATTCCATACACCCCAAAATCTATCATAATCTTTTCAAGTGAAACATCAAGTGAGAGAGTATGAGGAGGGGCCGGCCATATATAGATGGAGGGAGGTGAGTGTAGGAGAGGGGAGAGTAACCTTAAGCAAAATATCATAATGTGAACACAAAAGAATATCTTAAGGAAAACAAGAATGTTTAGAAATCAAAGCATGAGTCATTATCCTTGTCACCATTTTCTAGAACCTTCTAGAAGCATGACTCACCCTCATCCAAGAAAAGATAAATCCATCTTTAACCGAATGTTAAAAGACGGCTGATAGAAAACTGGAAACTGGCAACTTCCAAAAGTGATCCTGAAACGACTTTCAGGATAACCCCGAAACTGTATAAATATACCCGCATTTGTATTACGACCGAATACAAATGCAACTGAGACAAAGATATTATATCTACTCAATATAATACTCGGATCCGGCTTAAACCAAAGCCGACCAGTATCATCTGCCCGAAAAATAACACGTGCGTAAACGCACGTGCTTTTTCCGAACCCTGCCATAAAACCATACGGCCTCTACAACGTTTCGCCCGAACTTGGGAAACTGTCTGTGGGGGACTCTAATGACTCGTCAGTACCCTGGCAGTGGGTTTAACCACAAACCGTCAGCGGCACTAGCAATGCGTAACGGCTGCCCATGGACTGACCTCAAGGGAGGCCGATGAGCGAACTCATCCGGAAACCCTACTGAGCCTAACAGTGACAATGTATATACAGTCCGGTCCGTTCGTCTATGAGTATCGCATATCCGCCTAGGGGGCTAATAACGTCAGACCCCCAAAAGCAGTATAAGTCGTGTCGGAGTGTAGCCCAATAACACCCTGAGATACTACTGGAGTACCTACCAGTAAATCTCCTGCCATGGCCATGGACTATGTGTAATGGCTCTCCTAGACACAGCACGACCTCGCCCCCAATACCGGGAGAGACGAATCCCCTGCCGATCCGCTCACGTGCCTCCATATGGCTCGGGACTGTACCCAAAAGCTACCTGTTTGCACGCCTCCTTTGAGCCGTGGTAGGGTAGAAATCAAAGCACGGTGGGAACTCACACGAGACAAATGACGACCTCAGGTCGATGAACTAACCTGTACACATGTCACCAGGGAACTGCTATCTGACGATAGGTATAGTACTAACTAGCAGATTCCCGGCGAGTCCTGTCCGGTGTACTCATAACCCAATGAGCACCTGTATACATCTTAGGTGATCCAACTGACACCAGTGGCTTGTGAGACCGGCCACCGCCCCTCGTCGGGGTCTCGACTGTATACACTAGTTTACTCCGGAGTATCGATGCCCTGTCTCGAAACTCCCACGACTAGGAACCACAATTAAGGATATGCGTATAAACTACCCAACTCTCACGTATATGATCGCCATCATACAGTTGGTAGTAAAGCAAGATCCTAAGGGCTCTATCAAACTGTAACATGTAATCAGTCACCTGAACATGTACACGACTGATAAAGGCAAACCAGATAGCATACTATCATCTCGAGTAAGACTGTTCTACCGGTATAGGTCCTCCGCAATCATTGCAATCACGTACCTGCGATCCAATAATTGACTATGAGGGCACTATCTCCAACATCCGCAACCACCTTAGACATCGCATGCCTAACCAAATGAATTCCTTAGACATCTCATGCCTAACAATTATAAACCCCGCATTTTAGTCTCGATGTCGAAAACACTTTTCAATATCATGTTGGGCAATTCAACAAGATTCCCGACATCCTGATCGAATGCTCGTCGAAAACTTTAGTAGACGGCCGCACCCCCCGATGCCGTCGACAAAGTGCACTAAGGCGGAACACCGCTGCCGCGAGCACCCGAACGGATGCTTTTGACGACGGGGTTCTCCTACAGTCACTTGGTCGGGGCTATAGGGCGTGGCTATCTATTAAGTTTACCCGGCAAGTATCCGCGTACGCTACGTGATTGTGACGGACTTTTGATCACATCAAAATCCCGTGGCAACCGATCAAATGAGACTAAATTGCTAGATTTATAATATTCAAACTAGTTATCTCATAACTACTTGTGGATTTCAAATATTGTATACCATCACATAATATCTGAACGACGATAAACTCTTCAATCGATTCATCAAACTCCCACAATTTCCTTACAGCTCAACACTTGAGCACAGTTTTAGTAATACCCAGAAGATGCCACAGTACTTATGAACCAGCCGTAGAAGGGTCAAACCAATGCCTCACATATGACAACGCTAGACTACCACAAACCCTAGGGTTCAAGTGGCGGTTTTGACGGCTACATAATCGAGTTAAGGTTTACGTTCTTCTAGAGGGTCCACAGAATCACTTGTATATTTTTCCGAATACGTTAAACTTGGAAAAATAGGTTTTTGACATTCGATTGAACTTTTTAACTTCGCCTAGACAATATGTGAATAACCCGAAACAATGTTAAAACTACGAATACGAAACACTCCGAATTGCTTATAGTGTAAGATTACATCACATGTAAAATTAAAAAAAATAAACAACACCTGAAACACCAAAATCCAGATCACAGAACATGAAAAAAATTTGAGACCAAAATTCCTTCATGGAGCCGGCCACCTCGGATTTTTCCCCAATGTGCTCGGCCAAAATCCGAGCACAGGGTCCCAAATTTTTGCCATGTGCTTATAACCTCCCAAATACCATTCTGCACTTGTTTGAAATTTTTTCTGAAAGCTTTTTAAAATCGACAGAAAGTATAGTTTCGTGTTTCAAGTTACGGAGTTTTTTCGGTTTCGTAATTCTAACAAAATCCGTATTAGTTTCTAGCATGTCTCTGACACCACTGCAGGGTTACCTACGACGACAGCAAGGTTTCGGGAGGCATCGTCCATGCCAAATTCAAAAATTTGCCTTTTTAGCTAACCCTAACAAGAATCGTAAACTAGAAATATACGGAATCAAATGCAAACACTTTGCAATAAGTAAAGAGAGAGAGGAATACAACCTTTGTAGATCGGTCCTTCACTTCAATAGCTCCGTGTAGTAGTCCCCTTCGCTGCGATCGTGAACTCCAGACTCTAGAAAGGCTTCCATGAAGAAACGAACATGCTTGCTTCGAAGACTTCGAGGCCGAAGATGATCTACGTCGGGGAGACACTAACCCAAGCTATTTCTTCACTAGGTCAAGAACTTTGTGAAGAGAACACCCTATACTAAATGGCAAGTAAGAGAGGATGATGAAGTAGGAAGTGGGCTCACTTTAGAATTGATTTTCTCACACTTTTTCTCATAACTCCATTAGAGCTAGAAAGCTTTTGAGGAGGAGGAAGAAGAAGATGATGAACTCAAGTCAATAATTCATCCAAATGAATTATGTAACCATGGGTGAGTTAAGTCATCATGCTTAACTCATGTAGAGAATTAACCAAGGTGTAAGGTTAAGGGTTGGGTTAAGAAATATCCTAAGGAATGACAAAAGAGTTGACTTTGTCAATGTTTCTACAAGTTTCAAGCAAACTTGAGAACATTGACCAAGTCTTCTCTCTTTTGTTATTTCTTAAGAATTAAACAAAACCCTAATTTAACCTTTGGATGGTCTAAGTCTCATACATCCATCTTGTATGTATCATCAAGGATGACACAAACATTTACACTTGCATATATCACATATATACAATGTGCACAATCTAGTGAGAAAAGAAATCTTAAGTGAGCTAATACTAGTTAATGTAATGTAATATATCTAATATATAATTATACATTAAATTATTAAATCAACTCTTGATTTAATAATCCGGCTATAACCGACTAATATTTGTGCAACAACTTATCGAATCAACACTTGATCCGATAACCCGGCTATATCGCATATAACCGGCCAATATCACAAATCGCGAAAATAGAATACGGTATCACATATCGTATTAATCTCGGTCCCGCACATATCACATATGTGCTTGTTCAGTTGATAAAACTGCACATTTAATATGACATTTTTCCTACTATTTCTATATAATAAAAGGTGTTTATATAATATATGACACACATGAAGGTTTATCTGAAAAAATACTATTTTCATGTGTTTATATATTATAATTAATATTATGTAGGAAAAAGTAAGCATAAATATCCATGTGACATTTGGCCCATTTAAATATGCTTACCTTATTAAAAGCCTTTGACCAATTCATAATGGTTAAGTTAATATCTCCATAAAACAAACTAATATTATTTGTTGAGTTATTGTGCAGAATTTTCAGGACTGAAATCAAGGAAATCAAAGTTGGTAAAAAAAACCTGCCTAATTAAGAAAGTAAACTAAAGAAATCAAATCTGGCAGTGACGAAGAGAAGATTTTCTGTTTCCAGAGATGTGAAAAGATCACCACGTGTCATCAAGATGAAGCCCCAGAAAAACAAACCAAAGATCCCACCATAAGGCCGCGGAACCGCGGCCAAACCCACCCATTGGCCACGGTTCCGCCGCGGATTTGAGGAGTTGAGATATGGGATTTTGATGGTTAGGATCCTAACAACTAGTTTCCATATTAGGAAACTAGGGTTCTGACTCTGGGACTATAAATAAGGACCGAGAGCCTCTTGGAAAAATAATCAAGCTGAAGAGATCACGAAGTCCACGACAGGCTCACGCATCCAGGCTGATCATCAACGGTTCATCTACCTCCTTAGAAGAGATCGAGAAGCAAACTAGCATTTTTGTAATCATTTTCTAAGGGAACAAAGTGTAAATGAATTTTGTTGATTAATAAAGGTAGTTTTTTTCTTATTCTATCTCTTTGTAGTTTTAATATGATTTCCCTCTCCATCTCTTCTTCTCCCAACATGCGCGAGTAATTCTCCACTTGTTAGGGTTCATGGGATTAGGGTAGGTTAATAGATGATGAAGATCCTTAAACTCTTTTTAAGTCCTATAAAGTTTATAAACTTTATCAAAAGAATAGTTAACATACTAATTGAGCGCGCTACCAATTCATTACTAGTCTCGACCGCGATTAGAAATTATATTAACGATTATTTTGGTAAAGGCTAGACATGAACGGAGATCCATGTCAAGATAGGGGTTAAGAGTGGGAACCCTTTTCCCTCCAGAAACCGTAATCTACATGCATCACTGTCGTTCTAGTTTTAAATCTATTAAAGGATAAAAAGAGTAATCTTTAATTAATCATCCATAACTACTAAATCCCAATGAACCCTACAAGCCCCCTTTTAATATTAAACTTACCTCCGTAGTTAATCTAGATCTAAACTTTGCATCCGTGTTTAACGTAGATCTAGATCCTAAAACCATTCTTCACCATTCTTTATTCTCCCTTCATAATCAACACGCCTAAAGTAAGAATAAAATATTCAACGTTTCCCTGAGGACGACCCGTACTCATCTCGGTCCAGCTACACGCGACACCGTTATTGATTGCGATTAACTACTACACATAAATACAGATCAAGCAGTGCTCCTACTCCATTTCGCTTGAGCCAGGAAACCCCTGTGTAAGACTCTAAAGACCCGTCAATAGGCCGGCAGTAGGTGATGATCATATCAAACACCCACAAGCCGCAAGCGGTCTGCCAAACATAATGGCCACACAGGTATTGAGCGATCAGAAGATCAACAAGCAAGCCTGCTCACACTCCTGCGAATCTAATCAGTAACACTACCGTACAGTCCCGTCTCTTCGTCTGATATGTCGCATATCTCGTCTAGGGGTGGTAAACGCCAGACCCCAGTAACTCGATAAGTCATGTCGATATGGGGTGCATAACGGGGCGAGAAACTACTAATAACACTTACCAGTATATCTCTAAAGCAGTCTTTACCAAGGACTTCCTGTTATAGCCAATTGAGCACAGCGCGATATCAACTCCCAATACCGGGAGAGACGAAACCCCTCCTATCGCTCATTGCCTCCATGTGACTCGGTACTGTACCCAAAAGCCACCGTTTTGCACGTTCTCTTGAACGTGGTAAGGTGGAAATCAAAGCACAGTGGGAATCACACAAGACTCTATGACGATCTCGGGTCTACAGACTAACCTGTACCAGTGTCACCAGAGAACTGCCATCTGACGTGAGGTATAATACCATCTGGAAGTTCTCGGCGAGTCCGTCCAGTGTACCCAGTCTCCACTGAGCACCCGTATACTGTCTCTGATGTCAAACACCAATGGATATGGGATCATCCATCGCCCATCTGTATGGGTCGAGAAGCTATACGCTAGTCTACTCTGATATATCGATGCCCTATCTCGATACACCTACGACTAGGAATATTTGAAGGATGTACTTAGCGACTACACTGTCCCCACTAGTATGATCTGCATCATAGTCCTGGTAGTCAAGTACTCATCCTAAAGGCTTTATCAACATGTAATATAGAGACAATAAGTGCACATGTTAAGATAAAGAGCAACCAGATAGCATACTATCATGTCGAGCAAGAAAGTCCTCCATATATATGTCTAAGCATCCACTACAATATATATCGTATGTACAGTAATGGCCTCTAGGGCATACATATCACTAAAAAGTTTTAGGATAGTAGAAGAGAGGGGGAGAGGGGACTTAATGGCTACAAGGATAGAGGGGAGAAGGGGGGAGCTTGGGAAAGTGTCGGGGCGTCGTTTCGTCGCCGGAATCTCTTTGGAACTTCTACAGAATTTCGCCCTTTTCTAACTCCACTTACACAACTTCTTGGACTTTGATAATTTTGGAGAGTTTTGGCACTTGATTTCAGAATGAAGAGTGCCAAAGGGTAGGGTTGTATTTATAGGGTAGGATTAGGGTTTAGGGTATGAATTTGAGAATTAAAATGCATTAAATCATGGAGTAATGCTCAATTTTAATTCTCTGAAAAATGTGCAGAGAAAATAAACAACAAGAGAGAAATGGGGTAGGCCAAGGGGTGCTGTTCAGTCAAAAATAGTGCACTTTTAATATGACAATTTTCTTACTTTTCTTAATCATCTAAACGTGTTTGTTATAAATATAACACATATTAGAAATTCATTTGCAAAATATCATTTACCATGTGTTTATATATTATAATCAAAATTATGAAGGAAATTGTATGTTTAATATTTTACGCATAATATTTTGTATTTCAAATATAACTAACATTGTTCATTGAAGATATTCTGCAAGATTAGCTCAGGTCAGATATCAAGAATCAAGAATCTGCCGATAAAATAAAGAAAGTCGAAGAATCAAATACTGGCAGAGACTCAGAAGAGATAATAAGGTTCCAGACATCAAAGAAATACCCAAATACCAATAGGAGAAGACTCCAGAAGTTCGAAGCCATGATCTCACCAAGACGTCGCGGAACCGCAACCGAGTCAGGCCGAGTCGCCGCTGATTCGCGGCCAATTCAAGAAGTTAGGATGCGAGAGTTTTCTGGAATCTTCTTCGTAACAAACTTAGTTTGTTGGGGTTTTCTGTTACTGGTTTTGGGGTTATAAAAAGGACCGAGGGCTACATCATTTGGGGATCTAGATCTAGATCCAATATCATCCAATTCAAATAGCAAAAAAGAGCCAAGAACAACATCAAATCATCCTCCTAAAAATCCAAGATCAAACCCAATCTCAAAAAGGGATCTAAGTTCTAAGATCAAGAATCTTCGATCTTGAGATCCTAGATCAAGAAATCATTGAGAAATTCATCAAGCGATCAATCAAGCAAGTCTTCTTTACACGAAGCCAATCACCATCAACGAGCAAGCGATGAACGACAGATCCAAGATTCGAGGTGTTCAAGTGACGTGAAGATCGACGGAACATTTACTTCGTCGAGGCAGAGATCGAGAGCAAGTTCTTCTTCCTCTTGTAATCTAAACTCAAAGAATTGTATTATGAAGTTGAGTAATAAAAGTAGAACACTAGTTTTATCAATTCGCTTACTTTTAAATTCCACATTATGAATTCTTTCTCTATTCTTCCTTTTATTTTCATGATGTGCGAGTAATTCTCCGCTTGATAGGATTCATAGAATTAAGGTAGATCAATGGATGTGAAAATACCATACTCCTTTTAAGTCTTATGAAATTTATAAACATTAGCAAAAGAATCGTCAACATCCTTATCAGGCGCGATATCAATTTCTTGATAATCTCGACCACGATTTGAGATGAGATTGACGATCCTTTTGCTAAGGGCTAGACATGAATGGAGATCAATGAAAGGACAAGGGTCAATAGAGGAGAAACCATAGTTTCTTTCAAAGAACCCTAATCTTCATTCATCGCCATCAATCTAGTTTTAAATCTATCAATAGATAAGAGGAGTAATCTTTATTAGTCATCCATGGCTACTAAATCTTAAAGAATCCTACAAGACTTCTTCATATAAATTTTCTTGATAATTCAATTAGATCTTGAAACCATTTTCTTGATAATTCAATTAAATCTTGAAACCATTTTCTTGATTTTCTTCAATTAGATTTTGAAACTATCTTCTTGATTTTCTTTATTTTCTCTTCTTTGTTTCTTTCAACCCATCTAAAGCAAGAACTATAAAATTCCACTAATCCCAGAGGACGACCCGTATTCACCACAGCTAAGCTAACGCGACGCTGTGTTGATTGCGGTTATTATACTAAAACTTCTAAACAAAACTTCTTTTCTTAATTTTTCCAAAAAGAAACGAACCAATCAAATTGAGTAGATCAATCAAATGGCGTCGTTGCCGGGGATACGTGCGTAATTTTTCTTTCTTATTATTTGGGTTGAAATATTATTATTCCATCAAAATATAAATCAAGAACGTATCTTGTGCTTAACGATTAGTGTGTGAATTTTTTGCAAGGGGATCTAGAATCACTGTAGCAGGGAGATAAATATTCAGAAGCATTCATCAAGACCATAGGAGCAAGGGAAGCAATTGTAGCAAAAAGAGTTTCAAGAACTTTCAAGTTGGCGGCGGAACCGCGGAAAGAAGTGTGTTTTGGCGGCGGAACCGCGGCCGAGTGAGTGAATTAGGGTTTCAAGTCTCTCTGGTATATTTTCTATCTTCTTCTCTCTCCTCTAAAAAAATCCAATAACAATTTTTCTGCAGGATTCTTTGCAAAATTTCGCCGCTTAAAAAATTCTTGTTGTGTGTTTTGTTTTTGCATTGTTTTTGCATATTGTAATACGGAAAATTAAGAGGCAAAGACCAAATTCAGATTAGGTGGGGATTTCATTACCCTTCCTAAGCCCCAAAAATCACAAAACAGCATCCGCATCACCCTTCATTAATTAAAAAACATCTAGACCAAGACTCTAAGGACTGTCGCGCTCATTAAGGACAGAGGAGGGTCGTGGGTAATCTACTGCTTATCCGCATTTCTTTTGTGGTGTCTAGACAAGTGTGTCTAAGGCAAGTGGTTATTTAATTAGGCCCGCTATTTCGGTGATTCGTATAGCGGGTACCTCCCACTTACCTGGCCACAAGAGGGATAAAGAGGTAGTAGAGGATTGATCCTGTAATTTATCTTCTGTAAGTCTAGGAGCGGTCTAGTGACTTGACCTAGGTGACCTTAGATCTAGAGTTGATTGTGCATTTTTGTGATTTGTCTAAGTCCGACTTTTTCAAAAACAAACTTTTCTTTTTACGTAATTCCCACAAACGCTGCCACTTGCGCTAAACCCGTTTAGTGCATGCTCGGCTGGATACAGGATTCTAGTTCCCGTCTTATCATCGTTTCTTCTATCGACTGCGAAGTCGGTACTTCTTCATCTTCTTTTTCCTCCCTACCCACAAAATCGACCGAGATGGACGGTTCTCCATCAAATTTTAATAACACCACTCTGCTACCACCCGCAGGTGCGCAGAATCCAACGCGCATCTCTCTCTAAGAGAGATGCTACCCTATACGTAGTCCCCATTCTACTTATCTTTCTATTCTACCAGCCAATGTGGATAATTTTGAAATCAAACCCCACGTTATCAATGTTTTACTTAAATTTCATAGGCTTGAGTCTGAAAACACATACGTTTTTATCACCAAATTTGAAAACGTATGAACTATGATGGGCACTTCACAACTTTCTGTGGATGCTATGTGTTTACGTCTTCTCCCGTTTACTTTATGCAATTTAACCGAAAAATGGATTTATAACACAACTGCACACTCTATTTCCAATTGGGATGAATTCGTTATAGCATTTCTTAAGAAATTTTATCCCAATCATAAGACCGTCCGTGTTCGAAGCGAAATCAACCAGTTTACCCAGCTTCCTAATGAACCATTTTGGAAATGTTTTGAACGGTTTAAGGATCTGTTTGTCCAATGTCCTCATCATGGAATCCATAGATGGGATCTATGCCAAATTATATATGAGGGCATTACTCCAGCGACAAAGCAGATACTTGAAACCATGTGTCAATGCAATTTCATGTCCAAAGACGATGGTGAAGCCTGAAAATTTCTGGAAGATCTTGCTGAACATACTTTGCAATAGGAAAGTGTTAGACCACCATCATCTAAGGGAGGTATCCATCGGCTCGATGTTTCCATCTCAGTAAAAACTGAAATGGCAGCGATGCAAAAGAAACTCGAAGCTATGGAAAACAAATTTTTATTGGCCTCTTTAAACCAGGGACGCTCAATAAAATCATGTGTGGATACTATTCCGGTCCATCACATCTGACGGAAGAATGTCCTTTGAATTCTCCGTTTCAAGGTCAAGAACACACTAATGCTTCTTTTCAACAGCGGCCTAGAAACGATCCTTATTCTTCCACATATAATCAGGGTTGGAGGAATCACCCTAATTTTGCTTGGAACCAACATCAAACTCAAACTCAAAATACGGTTCCAAACCAAAATAACTATCAAAGGATTCCTCCACAGCAACAGCAACCACCACAGAGTCAGCACCCCTTTCAACCACAAACTTTTCAAAATCCGGCCAACAATTCTGCACCTTATAATAATTCTTTCCAAACGGCCGGTACCAAAAACTCCTCTGCACTCGAACAAAACTTGGATTTGTTTATGAAACATTCCATGCAAACGTCGGATGATGTAAAGTCTTCTATCCAAACATTAACAAAGGACTCCGCCTCCCACGGTGAGAGTATAAAATCGATAGAAGCACAAATTGCACAATTAAATGCCGCGATGAGTGCTAGAGAGAAAGGGAAACTTCTATCTCAACCCCTACCGAATCCTAGCCACTCACAACATCATAATGTGAATGCCATTACCATGTTGAGATCGGGAAGAGTGCTGAACAACCAAGTCGGTGAATAGGTTGATAATGAGGAATCAATCAATGATACCCCGGCTTCCACTTCTAACCCTATTTCATCTAATCTACCATCTTCTTCCGAGCCTATTCTCCGTTTTCCCCTAGGCTCGAACCCTCCACCCACCTCTTTGAGACAACCTAACACGATCCCCACTCTAATTCTGGGATCCGTTCCACCCCCTCATCTTCTCCAATATTGGACCCAACTCTTATTGAAAAAGCTCCTTATCCAAATAGATTAAGGGGAAACAAACCAAGTCCACAAATAGAGAAGATTATGGAAATGTTTAAACAGGTTAACATAAATATCCCTCTCTTAGATGCTATACAACAAGTTCCGGCTTATGCAAAAATACTTAAGGACTTGTGCACTAGGAAGAGAAAAACTCAAGTGCCGAAAAAGGTGTTCATGATGAGTAATGTAAGCACAGCTTTTACCCAGCAATTACCTAAGAAACGTAAAGACCCCGGCTGTCCTACAATCTCTATTTCTATTGGGGGTAAAAATAACAATCATGCTCTACTCGATTTAGGCGCTAGTGTTAACTTATTTCCATATTCTGTATATGAGCAGTTAGGTATCGGAGAGTTAAAACCATCGCACTGCACTCTCCAGATGGCAGACCGATCTATCACCCAACCTAAGGGTGAGCTAGAGGATGTGTTAATCAAAGTCGGGGAATTTATATTCCCTGTGGACTTCATAGTTATTGATACACAGCTTGTAGTAAACCCACGGAACCAAATTCTGGTGATTCTAGGTCGGCCTTTTCTAGCGACTTCCTACGCTGTAATCAATTGTCGAAATGGCTCTATGAATCTATCCTTCGGGAATATGTCAATTGAGCTTAACATTTACAAGTTGGGAAGTGAACCCTCCGAACTTTATGCTTAAGTTTGTTCTGTCGAAATGATGGATACCGACAGCAGCGAATTTGAACAGCTTCACGGTACAGATCTAGACTCCCTCAATACGTTGTTGTTTGACCCCGCTATGTATTATACACATACGGAACTTTCTATCAAGCTGTCCGGGTCAACATCTAATGCTTATTATGAACCTTTTATGGAGTCTGAGTATCATCATGTTCTTTCTGATGAGATTATTTTTCGGGATATCGATGAAAGTTTTGAAGAAATTTTCGCTGAAGAACTCGCATTCTTAGAAGACATGGGAGTTATGATGAATCAACCCCAAACCAAAGAAATTGAACACCACCCCTTCTTCTTAACAATAACAAGAATGCGAGTAATCCATCATCATTATTTCATCTCTACAAATCGAGACGCAAACCCATTCTATTACACCACTTATCTCTTCCCCACTTCTTCTTGGTTATATATAACATGTTCTTCCACCAACTGGTACGTTACATTGATAAAATATTCGAATGGTTGGTGTTGACTTTTGGTCTTTGTAAAGCTTTATATTGACCAATAACTTTACCCCCCTCTTATGATTTTAAAAAGCTTAACATTGTTTAACTCAAGTTTGGAGGGGAGAAAAATATTTTGGCTCTTAAAAATAAAATTTGTACACAAAATTGATTAAAGCCATACTTAAATATCTAATAAGCTAGCTTTAAGTATTTAAACAACAACTAAAGCTTAGGGTTGGGAATTTATACCTCCACTTGAATCACAAATTTGCAACAAGATTTCCAAGATAACCACCAAAATGTTAACTTTCATGAAGATCCATGCAAGATTTAGGCTAAAGAATAATGGGTATTGATTTGTTTTTAAGTTTGTGGGATTATTTGATAATTTTTGAAGCTTTAAAGAGTGGAAATGGAGTGGGAAAATAAAAGGGCAGCCAAAGGGGGGTCGGCCATCATGGAAGAAGTAGGGAAATGTGTGGAAATATCTAAGTTAAAACACATTAAAGTTCAATTAATAAGCTTATCCTTATGCCACCTCTTAATTCCTTTTCTTTTCTAATTAAAGTTTTCTTTTAATTCACCAAAATATCTAGATATTTTCTAGGATATTTTGCAAAGATGGTTTAATGCTTAATCTTGTGAAAAAAATAAGTTTGGGGGAGGTTTTCAAGTTCATTTATTCTTGTTCCCGTTGATAACTTTTCCTCCCAAATCTACAGGTTTTGAGATTTAAAAGATGACAACAGTGAGGACACTGCTGTAAACAGGTTTGGGGGAGATTTGTACTTATTTACGTATTACTTTGCATTACACTTTGCATAAGCACAATTTTTTTTAAATTTTTTCTTTGATAATGAAAAATTAGAAAGTGAAAAATTACATTTAAAAGATTGGAAGAGTTTGAGAAAAACAAGTTAGATATTTTCTTAAACGAAACTAGTAATAAGTAGTTATGAGCCGTTGTCCCAAGGGTTAGTAAGATAAATGAAGTCACTAATTTGAGGATAAAAATAAGTCTGAAAAATAGTCCCTGTTCTTGAGGCCAAACATCTGAACGTTGATACCCTACTATACACACTTACACACGTCTTGAAACTCGGGATAGTGGAGAATATCTTGAAATGCTCTTGTTTAAAAGCCAAAGCACGAAGAAAATATAAATGAAGCATAAAAGTATAAAATGGTGAAGAAAAATGAACATTGGTTTTGTAATCACCAAGGCAGCATAAAAAATATAGCGATGGTGCTTTATCATCCAGTGCCTTAGACCAACTGTTTGGGAGGCACTGCTAAGCCTTTAGGTGTTGTAAGACGAGAAAATTGCTTACTACGCTTAATAAGTAAGCACATTTACTAATCGGTCGGTTAGTACCTCAAGAATTATTAACGGTCGCATGAAGAATGTGTGAGCAATTCCATTTAAAATATTCACCGACTAAAAGTACTGAGGTGGATGGACAAGAGTATCATAGCTTGAATTGAATTCTCTGAGTGTAGGGATGTCTTTTACACACACGTAGGGGTATATGATCGGTGTTTGGAAGAAAGGTAGGGAAGAAGACTAAAGGCGATGTTTTATTGAGGGATAATATTATTTCTAATATCTTTTCATGACCATTAAGATAGGGCTCATAGCAACCGAAAAGTTAGTGTAGTTGGAAACTCTTATTTTCGAAATCTTTCTTTTATAGTTCTGATCTTTATATATAACTTTCACCATCTTTCTTTTATTATTGGATTTTGTGGGTGCAATCCGCTGAAAACCCTCAGGAGACAACACTCCTCCTACTAGGGACACCTAGAGGTTTAATGGCTTGTTGCACGTGCTCAGTGCAATCGTGTTGCCTACAAAAGTGTGCTAGTTAGTTTTTCTTTTTCTTTCTATTTTCTTTTCTCCTTCTCTTGAATAAATAGTTTTCTCGGGACGATCAAAATCAAGTTTGGGGTATTTTTTCATCGAAAACAGTGCACTTTTAACATGACAATTTCCTTACTTTTCTTAATCATCTAAAGGTGTTTGTTGTAAATATAACACATATTAGAAGTTCATCTGCAAAATATCATTTACCATATGTTTATATATTATAATCAACATTATGAAGGAAATATTATGCTTAATATTTTAAGCATAATATTTTGTATTTCAAATATAACTAACATTGTTCATTAAAGATATTCTGCAAGATTAGCTCGGGTCAGATATTATGAATCAAGAATCTGCCGATAAAGTAAAGAAAGTTGAAGAATCAAATACTGGCAGAGACTCAGAAAAGATAATAAGGTTCCAGACATCAAAGAAATACCCAAATACCAACAGGAGAAGACTCCAGAAGTTCAAAGCCATGATCTCACCAAGACGCCGTGGAACCGCAACCGAGTCAAGCCGAGTCGCCGCGGACCGCGGCCGATTCAGGGAGTTAGGAGGCGAGAGTTTTCTGGAATCTTCTTCGTAACAAACTTAGTTTGTTGGGGGTTTCTGTTACTGGTTTTGGGGCTATAAAAAGGACCGAGGGTTACATCATTTGGAGATCTAGATCTAGATCCAATATCATCCAATTCAAAAGGCAAAAAAGAGCCAAGAACAACATTAAATCATCATCCTAAAAATCCAAGATCAAATCCAATCTCAAAAGGGGATCTAAGATCTAAGATCAAGAATCTTCGATCTTGAGATCCTAGATCAAGAAATCATTGAGAAATTCATCAAGCGATCAATCAAGCAAGTCTCCTTTACACGAAGCCAATCACCATCAACGAGAAGCGATCTACGACAGGTCTAAGATTCGAGGTGATCAAGTGATGTGAAGATCGACGGAACATTTAATTCTTCGAGGCAGAGATCGAGAGCAAGTTCTTCTTCCTCTTGTAATTTAAACTCGAAGTATTGTATTGTGAAGTTGAGTAATAAAGGTAGAACATTAGTTTTATCAATTCACTTACTTTTAAATTCCGCATTATGAATTCTTTCTCTATTCTTTCTTTTATTTTCATGATGTGCGAGTAATTCTCCGCTTGATAGGATTCGTAGGATTAAGGTAAATTAATGGATGAGAAAATACCATACTCATTTTAAGTCTTATGAAGTTTATAAATTTTAGCAAAAGAATCGTCAACATCCTTATCGGGCGCGATATCAATTTCTTGATAATCACGATTTGATATGAGATTGACAATCATTTTGCTAAGGGCTAGACATAAATGGAGATCAATGAAAGGACAAAGGTCAATAGAGGAGAAACCCTAGTTTCTTCCAAAGAACCCTAATACTCATTCATCACCATCAATCTAGTTTTAAATCTATCAATAGATAAGAGAAGTAATCTTTATTAGTCATCCATGGCTACTAAATCTTAAAGAATCCTACAAGCCTTCTTCATATAAATTTTCTTGACAATTCAATTAGATCTTGAAACCATTTTCTTGATAATTCAATTAAATCTTGAAACCATTTTCTTGATTTTCTTCAATTAGATTTTGAAACTATCTTCTTGATTTTCTTTATTTTCTTTTCTTTATTTCTTTCAACCCATCTAAAGCAAGAGCTATAAAATTCCACGAATCCCAGAGGATGACCCGTATTCACCACAGCTAAGCTACACGTGACGCCGTGTTGATTGCGGTTACTTTACAAAAACTTCTAAACAAAACTTCTTTTCTTAATTTTTCCAAAAAGAAACGAACCAATAAAATTGAGTAGATCGATCAGGTGCTCGGGTGAAAAGATGGGGAGCATCCCCTACGGACGGCCCGGCGGTGCCGGTCACCAACACAAGCGTCGCTGGTCGATCCCCGATGGGGGAGCTTGGATCTTTGGACACGTGTTGGTGTCACTTGGTTTTCTTCAGTGCACATGTTTGTTTATTCTGTAACTCATCATCTTACGTGTAGTGCACGTGTAAACCCTTGGGCTTCTAAAAGATTAAAAGAAAATCAATTAAAAATATATATATGGCTCGGGGGATTCGATCACAGGGCTACGTCATAGCAGTGTAAGGCTTTACCAATGAGCTATAAGTGCTTTCTTGCTGTTCAAAAGCAAATCAAATACTTATAGTGTACACTGGATTTGCAAATACCCCAATTGTACATTAACTTTTAAATAAATTTCTGTACATCGAAATTGGAGTTGTTACAATTCAGGACTACCTCGAATATGAGAAGCAGTGTCACTCATGCCAAATTCATGGGGATTTCATCCATCAACATCCAAATCCTTTAAAACCAACAGTGGGCAGCTGGCCGTTCGAGATATGGGGAACCGATATAATTAGCCATGTTGAACCCACGTCCTCCAAAGGACATCGGTTCGTACTGGCAACGACCGATTACTTCTTTAAATAGACAGAAGAAATACCACTAAAAGACGTGAAGACGGAGAATATCCTCCATTTCTCCAGAACACATGTCATCTATCGGTTCCGCACTCCGCGGCGAATTATCTCGAATAATAGGCCAGCTTATAGAAGTCGTAAAATCAGCCGCTTCGCACAATAACATAAAATATATTGGAGATACTCTTCAGTCTATAATTCTCGGGCCAACGGTCTAGCCGAAACTTTCAACAAGACCTTGATAAAGATTCTAAAGAAAATGGTGTCCAAACAAAAAAGACTGGCATGAAAGGCTGCACGAAGCTCTCTGGGTGTACATAACAACATTCAAAACGGCCACGAATACAACACCATACATATGGGTATTCGGCACAGAAGGAGTGCTCCCGTTGGAAATAGAACTCCCTTCTCTACGAGTAGCAGTTTGATACGAGCTGACAGATGAAGAAAACACTCATCTTCGGCTTGAAGAACTTGATGCCCTTGACGAAAATTACCTTATATAGCATAGCAAAATCTGAAGGTTTATAAGGCAAGGATGACATGGTCTTACGAAAAACTGACCAGGTCGAGAACATTCCACCAAAGCGAACTCGTACTAGTCGTCAAAAGACCAATGATCCTCAATCATGCAAAACGGGGGATATTCGAGCCGAACTATGAAGGCCCATACATTATCGACAAAATCTACCAAGGTGGAGCCTACCTGCTCATGGATATGCATGGTAAAAGAGCCTTTGTCACGCCTCGCTTCCCGGTGTACGGTAAGGAGATGCGATGGGTCACGCGACGTATTTACTCAGAAGTAAACACGCTAAGCGTATCTAAACAATATAAAGTAAAATACACAAGGGTTAAGAATGTAAATGAACAGCAACTTTATTTATTAAACATTGTTTTACAGGTACAACTGAAATGTAAATACATTAGTAGAAAGCGATGCCTAAACAATGGCATAACTGAAATAAAAATGTACAGGTGTCTAAAGCTCTGGGTCAAAAGCAAACTGCTCCAAATCCTCAGTGCTGGTCTCGGTCTCTAAAGCGTCTGAAACACCTGACAACATTCCAAAGAAAGAAGAAAAGGAACGTCGTTAGCGAACAATCGCTCGGTAAGTTCCAAAGGTGAGTAGAGATAAAATAGACAGAAAAAAATATAACTTATAATGTTTGATTATATTTTTAAAGCTGTTGTTTGTAGTTTGGTACAGAAAATGCCAGTGTATATGAGAGGAGTCCCACTATTCCGGAGACTAAGGTATACGGAGCACAAGGAACCGTTCAGCCATGGTACAACGGCAATAGATATTCAGGTTAAGTGTATTATGGTTACAGTCTCGTGCCACTTCTAACACCTTCCGTACCAATCTACCCTTTATAAACCCCGCGATGTCTTTTGTATTGATTGAATTGTTTATTATATAGATGGATGACTTGCCGAAACCATGATATCAGTAAACGGAATGGATATAAACAGAGAGTCGTGTAGACGAAGCATATCCATGGTTTGGTTTGATCAATATAGTTTGATATAGATTGAATAGACGAATTCATGTTTTATACTTGAATCACATTTAAGTCAGATTGATTAGATTGAAACTCAGTCTGAGTCAGACACTTTGAAAAGAACTTAGAATCCTGAATTAGTTTTGATATTATCGGTAACTGCTGCACATGAACGGCAGGATTTGTATCTTTTTCCAAGACAATTACCGTGTTGATAACACCGTTAGTTAGATTGTCTACCTTAAATAGGCAATCACCCATATTCTCCGGCTCCCCAAGGCTCAAGAGAACCGGTCCCGCTTAAACCTATGTTTACTAGGGTCTTTATTGTAATTTAGTATAACTTGAGGGGGTTTATGTAAAAACAGTTTGATATAATTTTCAAAATACACCTCAAGCATTGAATTATCGTCTTTAGGATTTTCATATATGTATATTTTATAAAAGTGAAATTTCTAGTGAGTAGAACCTAGTTTTCATAATATATGGTATTTTATTGAAATATTATAAATGTTTTGTATTTGGATGGTATTTTTATGTAATGGTGATTCCTTTGATTTGGAAAACTTGGAATATTTTTATAATATAATTAAAATAGATATTTTGATAATAGTTATATATTTAATAAAAATAAATTTTATTTATTTTGTAGAAATCTCATTTTCTAAAGAACAATACATTAAAATTCTACCGAGATCGAATGCTCCTTTCGGAGGTCTGCATCTCGCTCTACTAGGCCCGGGGACATGCAATAACCCGCACCATCCCGATCGGAGTCCCCAAAATGGGTTGTAGAGGCGTAATTGCAAGGAATTGTTTAACACACATTTTAAAGAAATGGTTTTGCAAGTTGATGGTATTTATTTGTAAAGTCATGTTATCCCATGAATATAATCCCAAAACATCATCGTGCTGTGTCAAAGATATGTGTTGTGATGAGGTAGGTCATCAAATCATGAGTTATCTAAAGTTAATACAAGTTTTATATTGTTTTATGTCGTAAATGAAGTATGTGGTATTTTACCGTAAAAATACAATAAAAATTGCATAAAAGAATATTTTGAGATGAAACTTGGTTTAAAGTGTTTGTTAATGTTTTTTAAACATTATGTGAGGGTATGGTACTTTGTTGATTAAGAAAAATAGAGTTTTAAAGGTAAACTGAATTGGAAGTCGGATTAACTCCGCTTCCGTCGGGTTTTAGAAATGAAACTTTTTTTAATAGGAGAAGAGAGGGGGAGAGGGGACTTACTGGTTTTTAGACAAGAGAACGGAGTGAGGAAACTAAGGAAGGCTTAGGGGCGTCGTTTCGTCGCCGGAAACTCCTTAGAACGTCGCCGGAAATTCACCCTTCGCTAACTCCACTTACATACTAAAAAGACTTGAGAATTTTTTTGAGAGTTTTGGCAGGGGATTTCTAAGTGAGGATGAGTGAAATGGGGTGTGGTATTTATAAGGGAAAATTAGGGTTTAGAGGGTGTTGAATTTTAGAATTAAAATGCATTTAAAGGGATTAAAGAGGTGATTTAATCCTCTCTGGATGAATGCAGAGTAAACAAATAATGTGGGGTTAGGGGGTAGCTAAAGAGGTGCTCGGGCAAAAATATGAGGGCATTACCTATGGTCCTACCCGGCGGTACCGGTCTTTTGATGAATTTCGCCGGTCTAAAACCGGTGGAATGGCCTCGGATTGGTGCCACGTATCCCTCACGCTTCATATACCCTCGTGCACATGTTTATTTAATCTATAACTTATCATATTACGTGTAGTACACGTGCAAACTCTTGGGCTTCTAAAAGATTAAAACAAAATTAAATAAAAAGATAATGTGGCTGGGGGGATTCGATCACAGGGGCTATGTCACAGCAGTGCAAGGCTTTAATAATGAGCTACAAGTGCTTTCTTGCTGTTCTAGAGTAAAACAAATACTTATAGTATATACAGGATTTCAAATACCCCAATTGTACATTAACTTTTTAACAATTTTCTGTATATTGAAATTGGATTTATTACAGTCTACCAAGACGTTCCTAAACTAACAATCGACCGAGATGTCCCTAAACTAACAATGGACCGAAACGTCCCTAAACTAACCAAGGACCGAAATGTCCTTAAACTAAATTGCGTTCCCAACATGGGAATGTTAGATCGAGACATTCCTAAACTAACAATGGACCGAAACGTCCCTAATCTAGTGTGTCGCCTTAAATACGGCGCATCGCCCCTAACAGGGCAATAGTGGACCGGAACGTCCCTAAACTAACGCATCGCCCTAAAAACGGCGATACACTCCCTTGAGATCTTATTGCAATCAAAGTCCTAGCGGCGAAGGTTGTAACTCAAGTCCTACAGGTTGTACAGCTACTCCAGCAATGAAGCCATCCCCAAGTCCTACCGGTTAACAGAGGGGTCACTCGTGATGAAGCCATTCTCGAGAGTTTCATCTCGTTAAAAGAACGGTATGTCTACAAGAGAAATGGGCATGGATGAAAACCCGAAAGGGCGCCGTGAGTAAAAACTGCAGGACTGCCGGCGAGTTGTGAAAACTCCGAAAAGGGCGCAAACTCGTAAAAAAAATTTATATGCACTTGCAAGGTCCTCTCGATCTTGTGAGAAGAAAATACCTACTTAAGATCCTTACGACTCACAAAGGAGCAACACACTTAGGAATCCATACGATTCCTAAGGAGAAACTACACTTGCGAGATCCTTACAACTCGTAAGGAGAATTTCCCCCTATGAGACCCTCATGGCTCATACGATTCAAAAGACTTAATTTACAAAGATCTAAACATGTTCTTAAGCAGTCATATTCTCCTAATATTGCCCTACAGGTGGTCCTATATTGACCCAGTATACAATCCACTGGTATAAATAAATATATCCCCCACCAAATTCCACCAACGACGAGAAATGTCCCCATATGGTGAACGACACTTGTAAGTCCTCATGACTTATAAGGAGAAAACACTCTTATAAGATCCTTACGACATATAAGAGAAAAATGCCTTCAAAATCCTCATGATTCCTAAAGAGAAAATACACCTATGAGATTCTTACGACTCATAGGAAGAAATACTTTTATGAGACCCTTATGGCTCATAAAGCCACAAAGCCTTAGTCGACAAGATCCCAGCCCTGTTTGCTAAGCCATCTTTATCCAAACCAACAAAAGCAAATGATGATTCTCTCCTGAAAACATTCCAGTTGTAGCGATACTGATACCTAAATAGGTGTCAAACCCCAAGTCTTCCCACGACAAATGATGATTCGCTCCTGACAATATCCAAATTGCAGTAATGCTGACGCCAAAATTGGTATCAGAACCCAAGTCCCTAACTCACGATAAAAATCAGCAAGAAAAATAAGGTATGCATATAAGAGAAAAAAGATCCGAAATGATTAGGCACTGCGATAAATAGCCAAAATGATTGGGCAATTGCGAATTTCGCGATAAAAGCTGAAAAGATAGTGTATCATGGAAAGAAATTAAAAAATGATGAAATAAAAAAAACGATGAAATGAAAACGAAACTTTTCTGCCCCGCAAGTATGTCCATATTGACTCTTGTATACAATCCATAGATACAAATAAAAGAAAATGAACCGTATTTTCTCACCAGTCTTCATAAAATGGAGAGCCAGATCTTGATGGCAACATCTACATCCTAAAAATTTACTCGACATGCTTCTCATGCCAGCAGAGTGCAGACGTGACGTCAACAAAGACCCAAGGGTCGAATAAAAAAGAAGTAATGGAAAAGTCCTATGGTACATATACAACCTAGAGACTATCCCGGTATTCTTTCTCATTCCAACAGGATACAGACGCAACGTCGTCATAAAAAAACAAAGACCCAAGGGTCAAAGAAAAAAATGGAGTAATAGAAAAATCCTAGCTCCAAGTCTTGACGGTACATACACAACCTAGAGACTATCCCGGCGTTCCCCTTCATTTCATCAGGGTGAGGATGCAACCATCAAATAAAATTGGAGCAATGGTATATTCCTAACTCCGGACTTCAATTGCAATACATACAGCATAGATGTCTACCCTATTTCAAGCAAAGAATCGGCACGACATCGTAAAAGCAAAAAACGAAGTGACGACATATTCTCAGCTTCGGGTCTTGACGGCAACTCATATAAAACCTAAAGGACCATTGAAGATCATCCCACCCCAGAAGGGTGCGATTATGACTCATCAGGGCTCCAAATTAAGCCTAACCTCAAGTAAAATGCATCACGGCAAATTCCTAAAGCTTGCTCTTCCGACAGTAATATGATCTAAGGAGATTACTTAAAGACGTTTTGTCCAGCCCCCGAAGGGATCAGAAATACGACAGTCGCGGGGCTACTCAAACAGCGGCTTAAAGACTGCATATCGAGGAATACATCAGCCAACGTGACGGTGTCACGGACTAAAACCCTAGTACCACAGACCCAACGGACCTCTGTCATAAAAAGAATGGGGGTTATCAACATACAACGTTAGGACAAGTTTGCCTGTAAATCCAAGGGAGGTAAACTAATGAGCCTCTGAAACGAGTGAATAAACTACAAACTCCGAAATGAGTACAAAAACTAGAGACTCCGAAACGAGTGAATAAATTACAAACTTCGAAATGAGTGAATAAACTAGAGACTCCGAAACGAGTGAATAAACTAGAGACTCCGAAACGAGTGAATAAACTAATTGGAGCTAAATTTAGACATCAAACACAAAGGAGCGCATGAAAAAAATGTATATTCTTTATTCATGAACCAAAGTGTTTGAAAAATACAATTAATATATAAAAAAAGGGGGAATACAATTCTAGCCGTTAAGAAGGCGGGGCTTTCAATAAAATAACAACCCGTTCACTCTACTGCCGCAGCTCCTCCTCACGCGCCACTATTGCAGCCAGCATCACTTCGACTTGAGCCCATTGTTGCAAGCGTGATGAAAGCTTCTCATCAATTTCCTACTTAGCAACTTTGCAATCTCGTATTCCCCGCTCGGTAGAGTCGAGGTTCTGCCTCAGCGCCATTCCCTTAGAAACGCATTGTTAGAGATTTTCAAAAATAACTTGCAGCTGTGCAGCATTTGCTTCAACCTGGGCATGCAATTGACTGGATTCGCCAAAAGCCGTCTCATGTTCCTTTTGCTTCAGGACTCGAAGTATTGAATGGAAGCGGCACTTTACTCGATCCAGGCAATCAGTTGAGCCTTCGAGGTTAATGCTTCAGGCGCAAAACGCTTGTGCTCGATCTCATGGAGGTAAGCCTCAATTTGCTTACAGTAGTCAACCCAAATGCCGACGAAATCTTCATTGTAGAAAGACATAAGCGTCGCCAGCATAGGGTTGACCATGTCCGCAAAGTCCACAGCAGAAATGAGAGCTTCAACATTAAGGCCTTCAATAAATTCGCTTAGCATCCGCCTGCTATTTGCCGCACCCCTGGAAGATTGACGCTTAGCAAAGGGCCTCGCGGGCATAGAAATGCGAAACTCAAAAGGAGCCAAAGCTGGTGTAGCTGCTGCAGAATAAAACACGCATAAAGAAGGGTACGATTTCAACCTAAAAATAAAAAAGAATGATGATAAATGAGATCTAACATACCAGTAGTCAAAAGTGGCAAATCAGGAGGCTCGTCTATTCCTTCGTTCTCTCCCTCGAGCAGTAAGACTGTGGTCAATATGTGAAAAGCTTAGCAATAGAAAGATTACTCGTAGAAAAATGAAATAAGAGATGACAAATATACTAACCAACACCCGAAGGAGGAACGAATTCCGATTGGAAGGCGAAGTACGAGGTTAACATTTGGTATAAGCGGTCAAAAAGCACTCCTACAGGATTGCAACAATATATGGTAAAGAAATTAATCCAAGAAATAATATCTACACTGAAACAAGAAAATGAAAAATCTTTACCTTCTGTCATTAAACCAGAGAGAACTCGGGGGTACAAAAGAGAAAGGAGGAGCAGCGATAGTCATGGCAACGGTTGACGGTGATTCTTCAATCAGCACAGCGCTAGGGTTTACTGCACCTATATCCAGAATAAAGGAGATATCATTGAATATGTCCAGAAGGATTGAGAACCCAAAAGAAACAACACGAGGAATACCTGACGGGGCAGAAACCATAGCAGTGTCTAGAGTGCCACTAACCATGACGGCTTCCTCGATTTCCACCATCACCGGGAAGATGGATTCAACGTCAACACCTTCATCCCCCAAATAAATAAAGGCCGTCATCATGCTCGCATCACCCGTCGATGCTGGGAATCCACAGGGGGAAGAAGCGGCAGTTGGAACAGTCCCTAATTCGACATGAAGGCCTGACGCCCAGACTCTTCAAACGTTGGCATTTCACTCGCCACATTAATACCTAAACTTGGCCCTGCTGCGTCATTCAAGGGCAAATGTGTTATAATTCAAGAAAAATTATTGTAAGAAGAAACCTGGACAAGTAAATAAGTCCTACTAGGTTTCAATAAGGAATCGAGCGCTGTTTTACCTTGAAGTAACCGCTCAGCCTCTTCGTGAGCCGCACGCGCAATCTGCCTATGAGCGGTAGACAGGGCAAAAGGAATGTCCTCCATAGGAACGTCAGAGGGTCGAGCATCACTCGAACCCGCGCCTGCGGCCAAGTTATCCTGACGCTCCCTTACTGCGTGCTTTCTGCGCTTCCTCTCAGTTTTGGCTGTACGAAGAGATCTCCTAAGAACCTCCGACAGAGGAACGTCTTTGTTAGGCACGGCCTCCGGATCTGCTGCAACGTCCGTCATTGACTGCTTTAGCGATGCTTCCCATGGCGGCCCTAGGGTGGTCTCAACTGTAGCCGGTAGCTCTGAAGGCGCCTCCACACCACCACCTAAGGATGGCATTGCACTTGGAACACAAGTTGCGGTGGTTCCTGTAATAAAAAGAAGAAGAGAGTCAGGGTGTGAACAAAATGAGCTAAATATGTATATTCAAAGGCGTCGCAAAATGAATCATACCGAGACCCATAGAAGTGCGAAGCTTCTCCTCTTCCTCAAATGTCTTGAGGGACACCAAGAGAGCCTTTTCAGTGGAGATTCCTGTTAAGAAAGAGCGTTAATAAAGTATAATAAATTCAAAATATATATATACAGAAGAATGTAAATGAAATATACCGGACGCCGTAAGAGAAGCAAGCGCTGCTTGCTCGCGGGCTAACCTCCCAAAAGCCTCAATAGCAGCTTGAAGATCAGTAGCAGCATTCTCATCGATAGAGGTTTCGAACAGACCGTCGTTGGTGCCGTATTCGGACAAGACCTCGCTGTAAGGAGCATGAGGCTCCTGACCGAATACAACGTCAGTCGAGAATAAAGATTTCTTCTTCTTCTGCGAACTGGCTACAACACCTGACGACAAAAGTTTTCGCTTAACGAGCTTCTTAGGATGGCGAGTCCTGATCTTCGAGCAAATTCCTGGCTCAGGGGACACCACAGCCACCACAGTCACAAGAGCACTTACATCCGGTCGTGGCTTAGCCGGAAAGGCTCGCGGAACTACAACTGTGGTGCTCTCTCTCAAAAAAGGATGGAAAACCACCCGTCACTTCAGCGGAACCGCGGGATTCCCAACCGGGACAGAATCCTTATGGTCAAGAAGCATCCGCCTTTCCTCCTTGACGACGACACTCGTGGCATGCTGATACCGAGAGATATAAGCATTTGAGGCCTTCGGGATATGATTCGGCCCACTGATCAGGAAATGAGACCCCGTATTTAGCCGCATAAAATAATGCGCCACGTTGCGAACGCTCTCTTCTATAGCAACCGGATAAAAAAGAAACGCTTCAAGGGGAACGTCTTGGTTGTAACCAGATTGCTGGGCAAAACGATGTGGGTTATATCTCATAAACAACACTGAGGCGTTCTATCTGAACACAAGGAAACCCGACCTGATAGAATACAAATGAACAATCTCCCAGGCCCATAATGCAGAAGCTCCATCCTTGAATACATCGTGGAGAGACTGGATTACTTTGAAGGGTTCCTTACCAATGGTCAGGACCCTGTCGACGAAGGTTATGATGTCCCCAACCATGCGCGGGCGAAGAAGCAATCGTCGAGCCTCTCGCTGTGTTGGGTCTGGAAAAGAAGCATCGGCCAATTGCATGACCCGAGGGAAGTTGTATCCTTCATAAAATCTAGGCCGTTTATGCACGCCAAAGGCACCCAACACGTACATGTCGATCCACGAGGTGAAGTAGTGCAATGGAAGATTTACGGGCTTCAATCTCGGCTGAGCGGTGTCGGCCGCTATACTCAGACCATGATATAAATACGCTAATTCTGCAACCCAATAGCTATACGTGTTCCCGCCATAATGCGATGAGCCGGGTAAAAGTTAGACGGTCTTATATAGCAAGGATGCATTGGAAGCGCAAACTAGCTTAGCCACAAGCTAATGAACCCCATAAAAAATGTCTCCGCATCAATGTCTGGAGCGGCAATCTCTGTAAAAGGGATGATTGGGGTATCCGGAATATAGGAATATAGTTGTCTAGTTGTGCCATGATCTCCCATGCATGTCGACAAACTTCAAATATAGCAACAAGGACTGTTGTTAAATTGCTTTCAATCTGCCTTCGCAGTCGGCAGTTTGTCCAAGCCAAATCTGAATGGATCATCGAGCTTGGCAAACTTTGCAGCTTTCTTCCATAAAGCCTCTGGACGGAGGAAATGGGCAACAAAGTACGCAAAGCTAACTTCATGCCCCCTGGACTCCAAGAACAAGCATTCACATATTCAACACTTTGATCAAACTCGGAAACTTGTGTTGAACACCATTTTCCGGGGTAAGACCCATAACCACCGATTCAGTAGCGAAGACATACTCGTTAGGAGGAAATATCTCCACATAATGCTCTCCTCTAACAGGTAACCTCGATATTTCCGCGAATTCCTCCAGCGAAATTGATACCTCCCGATCCGATAAAAGAAATGTGTGGGTCGGAATATTCCACTGCTCCAGGAAGGATTTAACCCACCACATATGTAACACCCGAGCCCAATAATACTATTTATATTACTGGTTGAGAGTTATATATTGCTCATTTCCAATTATTCTGATTTTCTGGTGTTTATTGCTAAATTTTAACCGGTTAAGTCATTTTGGCACATAACAAATTTTAACTCCTAAAATGAAATTAAAAGTGTCCATGTTGGCCTACTCGTCGCCACTAGTCGCGTGGTAGCGTCCGCGTGTCGAGATTCCGTCCCGTTCGGCTAAACGGGCAAACTTGGACGACTACGCGCGCGTACAAGTGTCCGACTTGGGGGCATGCATTTTAATCATTAAACACCTCTTTTCAAAATTTGGAACCCGCTTAAAATCCTATAATTTGAATTTGGAACATTTGGACGCAACCCGGGCTCGATTTGGAAATGTTTCATTTCGCGCCAAAAGGCCCATTTTTTAATTTAATATTATTTTCTTTACTATATAAATTTTCTGGTTCAAATCTAACGTAAATCCCTATTAAATCTTTTAGTTGTAAATTTTAAACCACCCGCACAATCCCCAGCCAATCGCGTGGCTAGGATCTGCGTGGGCCCCCTTTCCTATCTCTCTATCTCACTCTAAATCCTTTCCCTCTCTCTCTTCAATCTCTCTCTCTCTCTTCATATATTTAAACCCCTCTTCTTCTCCCTATGCAGCCGCCTCCCTGCTCATCTCTCGACCACGAGAAACCCTCCGAAACCCTAACCCTAGCCCCTCGTTCTTCGCCGCCGACCTCCCCGCGACCTCGCCGTCGCCGTCACCACCTCGTCGACCTCACCGCACCCGCTTCCTCCCTCCTCCGTCCATCTTCCGTGCCTGCACCCAACCCCGACGCCATCCTTCGCACCGCAGACCCCGTCGTCGACGTCGCCTCCAGCCACCGACGACGCCCGTGACTCCCTCTCCTCCTCCTCGTCGCGACCTCGTCGACGCCTGCATCCTCCCTTCGCCGGATCACCAGCAAGCCCGAGCCCGACCCTGCACCATCCCCGGGTTCGTCGGGAACCACGCCGTCGACCCTCGTCGACGTCAACGCGCCACCTCCGACCACCTCCTTTCCCCCTCGACCACCAGAGCCGACCACCACCCTCCGCTACTCGTCGCAACACCCTCACCAACAGACCCGAGGCCGTTCAAGCCTTCGCAGCCGCCATCGTTGCCTCGCCAGCGTTCCAGCGCCGTCGAGCCCGCCGGGGTCACCCTGGCATATCTCTCTGTAAGCCTTCCTCATCTTTCCTTTTGTACAAATCCCCCCCCCCCACTGATCGTTTTAAGTTTATCGTGTGTTGCTAACTCGTTGCCGTGTTTTTGCCGGAATCCGACCGTGCCGTCTTGGTGAACCCGACGCTCCAGCGAAGTACCCCTGGTCCGTGTGATTCCGTTGTTCTCTGTTGGGACTCGATCCGTAGTCCGTGCACCCATCTCGTATTTTCTGCCGACTTTGCATCCGTGCTTTCCGGTTTGCGAAACCGTCGAGGCAAGTATATGAATACTTGCTTAAACATGCTAGCGTGCGAGATCTAGTCTTGTCACGCAATTGAATTCATACTATATAAGACAACCACTTAATGATGGTAATTGATATTATACTATAAGTTAGAATTGATAGTTGCAGTTATTTTATCATGGAATCGTTATAATAGTTCCTCGAAATTAATCAACCCACTATCAATCCTTAATTCAACTAAATAAAACAATTGGATCATATCTGCTTAATTGTTAAATCATTCACGAGACAGTTATTATACTTAGTGTAAATTCATGTAGCTTCATTATTTTATGATTGTGGATATTGCTTCACCTTGTGGCTATTGCACCCCAAAGGTGCGTGAACCTGTTAATAAGAGAATACAAAACATCATTGTGTTTACATGGAATAATATGGTTATTTACTGTTTCCTGCTGCTGTTCATTACTTGATTGTATACCTGTTGTGAGCACATACTCGTTTGCACTACATATTGGCCTGGCCCTACTACACATGACATATACATACATACCGACTCATCCTGTTGTACCATGACATGACTTGTTTCATGATTTCTTGCCTAATGCCGACAAACCCGACCATCCCTGCTGTCTATCCAGACAGACCTATTTTTACCGGATTTTCTGTTGGCATTAGTCCTTGACTACTGAATACCTGACCTGACATACTTAGCTTGGGGGTATAGGGAAATCAAAGATGAACCTGACTTGTAACTCGACAGTTCACTACCGTCCGAGTGTACACATTCCTATTCTGTGCCTAACGGCATGTCTCGGTTTCGACCGAGAATATTGTGGCCGTGATCCCGGGTATGTACGGGGTAATACCGAGTGTACACTTTCCTATTCTGTGCCTAACGGCATGTCTCGGTTTCGACCGAGAATATTGTGGCCGTGATCCCGGGTATGTACGGGGTAATACCGAGTGTACACTTTCCTATTCTGTGCCTAACGGCATGTCTCGGCTGCAGCCGAGAATATTGTGGCCGTGGTCCCGGGTATGTACGGGATACTATTGGGTTACATCGACGATTCATCAATTGATTTCAAAGACTATAGAGTAGAAACCTGATAGGACAGTTTAGTCACCATTGCACATTACCCTGCTCTGTTATTTCTTAGTACTGCTTTATTCATGTTCATACTTGCATTGTTTATTACCATGTTCATATTATATACTTGATGACATGACGCGCTGACGTCTGGGTTTTGCATGGCCCAGATTCCATACCACTGTCGACGACCGAGCAGGAGTACTTCAGCCAGCAGGCTGAACTGTGAGTTCCTTAGGGTTTAGTTTATTTATGTCATTTCATTTCCAGATGTGAGCCCGCATTATGGGACATACTGTTTATTTATTGTATTGGATCATTTGCTTCCGCATTTATTGTTTATTGATTCTTGTTATTATGGACTTGGACATGTATTAGATTAGCTTATTATCTTGTTCTTGATATCCTTACAACCGTAATGTGACTGTGGATGGATACTTCCTACCCACAGGTAGCATGGTTGGCTATGTCACGTGCCCAATCTTGCGTACTCTGGGAAGCGGGGCGTGACATGGTTCTTTTGGTATCAGAGCCATAGGTTAATTGGGTTGATTCTTTGTAGTTGGGTATTGTACCCGATACATGAATCAGAATACCCGTGTTTAGGAAACATGTCCTACCACCTTGACCGTTTACCATTCTTGAATCACATTCTTCCGAATTATATATTTTACGACGTGCAAACTTACTTTGCATGTCGACTCGGAAACCTGATTTCTTGTTATCCCTAGGACTTGGGCGACTTGGGTGGAGTTAAGTAATTGCGGCTATGATACCGCGGCATAGCTACAATGCAGTACTCTATTTAAGTATCTTGGAGTTCTAGACTTGATCCATATTCAGAATCTATTATCATGCTAATGTTGGGTGTTTTGAGTTCAGGATTATGGCAGGTAAGAAGTTGAAGACGTACCAGAGGCGTCTGAACGAAGCCGCCATGCTTGGGGTGATAAGGGAAATGCTGGAAATCAAAGAGACAGACTGAGCTGATCCAGCAACAGCAGATTCGTTTCAGGAAGGTTTGCAGATCGTTCGGCAGTCTGTAAACAACGATGGAACTAGACCAGTCGAACGAGTAGGGACTGTAGCAGATTTCAGACTTTTGGGTCCGTCTACTTTCACTGGTTTGGAGGAGCCGTTGCCGGCCGAGCAATGGCTAGTGACACGGAGAATTTGCTGATAGTGGCACAGATCCCAGAAGACAAAGGAGTCGATGTGGTGCGCATTTCAGCTAGTGGATTACGCCCGGGAGTGGTGGCTTGTGGAGGAGAACCGCTTGCCCAAGCCACTCAGTTGGGCGGATTTTCTCTGAAAGTTTCCTGGAGAACTTCTTCCCGCGGACTACACGGGAGAAAATGGAAGAGGAGTTCATCGGACTAAAGCAGAATGGAGCAACCGTGGACGTGCATACAGCAGAATGAACGAGACTCAGTAGTCTCGCTGGACCTTTCGCGACCAACAGTGTAGACAGCAGTTGCGGTAAAGAAGCAGTTCTGTCGGGCCAGTCAAGTTTAGGGCTAGGCCGACAAACAATATTCTTGCAGGAATGGAAGTTGATAGGAATGAAGAGCCGGCAGTTGTTCGCGACTTTATGGATGTGTTTGAAGATATATCAGGCTTACCGCCGAAGCGAGATGTGGAGTTTGCGTTTGACCTTATCCCTGGTGCAGCGCCAGTATCAAAATCTTATTATCCGATGGCACTGGTGGAATTGGAAGAAGTTAAGAAACAAGTTGATGAATTACTCGAGAAGGGATGGATTCGAAGCAGCAACTCACCGTGGGGAGCTCCAGTTCTTTTAGTAAAGAAGAAGGATGGCACGAGAAGGATGTGCATTATTTATCGAGAATTGAACCGGGTGACTATTAAGAACAAGTACCCGATCCCTCGCATTGGAGAACTTTTGAGCAGCTTAGTGGCGCGAGGGTATTCTCGAAATTGGATTTGCGATCGGGATATCATCAGGTCCGAGTAAAAGCAGAAGACATTTGCAAGACGGCGTTTCGAACTCGATATGGACATTTCGAGTATCTAGTGATGCCCTTCGGAGTGACGAATGCGCCAGCAATATTCATGGATTTGATGAACAGGATCTTTTCACCGTTCTTGGACCAGTTTATTGTGGTATTTATTGACGATATTCTGGTATACTCGAAGAGTCCGGAGGAGCATGCTGAGCATTTAAGGATCGCACTGCAGACGCTGAGACAAGAGAAGTTATTTGCGAAGATGAGTAAGTGTGAATTCTGGCTGGAAGAAGTGAAGTTTCTGGGGCATGTTGTGTCGGGCAATGGAATCGCCGTTGATCCCGAGAAGATTACAGCAGTTCGAGATTGGCCTATTCCAAAGAATGTTGCGGAGATAAGAAGTTTTCTTGGACTCGCCAGTTACTACAGAAGATTTGTGGAGAACTTCGCTCGCTTAGCTGAGCCGTTAACCAAGCTTACGCGTAAGGAGGTACCGTTTGTTTGGACGGATGGATGTGCATTGGCCTTCGAGACGTTGAAGCAGAAGTTGATAACAGCCCCGATCCTGACCGTACCGGATAATTCAGGAGGACTGGTGATTCATAGCGACGCATCTGGAAAAGGATTGGGATGTGTTTTAATGCAGAATGGGAAAGTTGTCGCTTACGCATCGAGACAACTGAAGACTCATGAGAAGAATTATCCGACGCGTGACTTAGAGCTTGCAGCCGTGATCTTCGCCCTGAAGATTTAGAGACACTACCTTTTGGGCGAGAGAGTTGAAGTCTTTACGGATCACAAGAGTTTGAATTATGTGTTCACTCAGAAGGAGTTGAACATGAGGCAACGCAGATGGTTGGAGCTGATGGCCGACTATGACCTTGATCGTAAGTACCATCCGGGAAAAGTCAACGTCGTGCCGGATGCGCTGAGTCGGTTACCAGCAATTCAGATATTGACTGCACAGAGAGAGATCATTGCGGATTTTCGGAGATTTGACTTGGAGGTTGTGCTACCACATGCTACAGGACAGTTGATGCAGTTGCAAGTACAGTCGTCCTTAGTTGAGAAGATTAAAGTGGCGCAATCGCAGGATCCTAGACTGCAAAAGTTTCGAGAGCAGGTTGGAGCCGGACTACGAACCGATTTACTGATCCACGAAGACGGTTCGTTGAGATATGGTAGTCGTGTGTGTGTGCCAAAAAGAGATGTGCGTGAAGAGCTTATGAAGGAGGCACACAGTTCAGCTTACTCTGTACATCCACGAGGGACAAAGATGTACCGAGATATTCGACAGCACTTCTGGTGGGAAGGTATGAAACGGGAAATTTGCTCGCTTCGTGGCTAAGTGCTTGGGGTGTCAGCAAGTCAAGGCTGAACACCAAAGGGTTGCTGGTTTGTTGCAACCACTTCCGATTCCTCAGTGGAAGTGGGAACATATAACCATGGATTTCGTGACGGCTTTACCGCGGAGTCCAAAGGGCAACAATGCCGTATGGGTGATTGTCGATCGTTTGACCACAGCAGCTCACTTTATTCCTTTTCGGGTTGGTCAATCGACAGAGACTTTGGCAGAGCGATACATGCAGGAGATTGTCAGATTGCATGGAGTGCCGGTAAGCATCGTGTCCGATCGGGACACTCGGTTCTTGTCGCACTTTTGGAGGAGTTTACAAGAAAGTTTGGGGACTCGATTGAAGCTCAGCACAGTTTATCATCCTCAAACTGATGGACAATCAGAGAGAACGATCCAGACCCTTGAGGATATGTTGAGGGCTTGCATGTTAGACTTCAAAGGTTCTTGGGAAGAACATCTACACCTGATGGAGTTTTCGTACAACAATAGCTTCCAAGCAACTTTTCAGATGACTCCGTTTGAAGCACTGTATGGTCGTAAGTGCCGTTCACCGGTTTGTTGGGATGATGTGGGTGAACGAAGGTTACTAGGACCAGATTTGGTGGTACAGACAGTCGAGAAGGTGAATACCATCAGGAAGCATATGAAGGCAGCTCAAGACAGACAGAAAAGTTGGGCCGACACGTCAAGAAGACCTCTAGAGTTCGCCGTGGGTGATTTGGTATTCCTGAAGATATCACCGACTAGAGGGGTGATTCGCTTTGGAAGTCGGGGAAAGCTTAGTCCTCGATTCGTTGGACCCTTCGAGATATTGGAGCGTGTTGGAGAGGTATCGTACCGGTTGGCGTTACCACAGTCATTAGCAGGAGTTCACGATGTGTTTCATGTGTCTCAACTACGGAGGTATGTTCGTGATGAGACTCATGTCTTGGATCATTCGGAGTTGACTGTGCGAGAGGACCTAACTTTTGAGGAGCGACCAGTTGAAATCAAGGATCGAAGAGAAAGGGGTTCTTAAGAACAAGGTTATCCCTCTTGTGCTAGTTTCTTGGGGTAATCGATCGCATGGAGAATCCACTTGGGAGCGAGAAGACGAGATCCGGCAGAAATTCCCTCACCTTTTCCAGTAGTTAACTATCTTGTATTCTTGGAATTTCGAGGACGAAATTCTTTTGTAGTTGGGTATGATGTAACACCCGAGCCCAATAATACTATTTATATTACTGGTTGAGGGTTATATATTGCTCATTTCCAATTATTCTGATTTTCTGGTGTTTATTGCTAAATTTTAACCGGTTAAGTCATTTTGGCACATAACAAATTTTAACTCCTAAAATGAAATTAAAAGTGTTCATGTTGGCCTACTCGTCGCCACTAGTCGCGTGGTAGCGTCCGCGTGTCGAGATTCCGTCCCGTTCGGCTAAACGGGCAAACTTGGACGACTACGCGCGCGTACAAGTGTCCGACTTGGGGGCATGCATTTTAATCATTAAACACCTCTTTTCAAAATTTGGAACCCGCTTAAAATCCTATAATTTGAATTTGGAACATTTGGACGCAACCCGGGCTCGATTTGGAAATGTTTCATTTCGCGCCAAAAGGCCCATTTTTTAATTTAATATTATTTTCTTTACTATATAAATTTTCTGGTTCAAATCTAACGTAAATCCCTATTAAATCTTTTAGTTGTAAATTTTAAACCACCCGCACAATCCCCAGCCAATCGCGTGGCTAGGATCTGCGTGGGCCCCCTTTCCTATCTCTCTATCTCACTCTAAATCCTTTCCCTCTCTCTCTTCAATCTCTCTCTCTCTCTTCATATATTTAAACCCCTCTTCTTCTCCCCATGCAGCCGCCTCCCTGCTCATCTCTCGACCACGAGAAACCCTCCGAAACCCTAACCCTAGCCCCTCGTTCTTCGCCGCCGACCTCCCCGCGACCTCGCCGTCGCCGTCACCACCTCGTCGACCTCACCGCACCCGCTTCCTCCCTCCTCCGTCCATCTTCCGTGCCTGCACCCAACCCCGACGCCATCCTTCGCACCGCAGACCCCGTCGTCGACGTCGCCTCCAGCCACCGACGACGCCCGCGACTCCCTCTCCTCCTCCTCGTCGTGACCTCGTCGACGCCTTCATCCTCCCTTCGCCGGATCACCAGCAAGCCCGAGCCCGACCCTGCACCATCCCCGGGTTCGTCGGGAACCACGCCGTCGACCCTCGTCGATGTCACCGCGCCACCTCCGACCACCTCCTTTCCCCCTCGACCACCAGAGCCGACCACCACCCTCCGCTACTCGTCGCAACACCCTCACCAACAGACCCAAGGCCGTTCAAGCCTTCGCAGCCGCCGTCGTTGCCTCGCCGGCGTTCCAGCGCCGTCGAGCCCGCCGGGGTCACCCTGGTATATCTCTCTGTAAGCCTTCCTCATCTTTCCTTTTGTGCAAATCCCCCCCCCCCCGCTGATCGTTTTAAGTTTATCGTGTGTTGCTAACTCGTTGCCGTGTTTTTGCCGGAATCCGACCGTGCCGTCTTGGTGAACCCGACGCTCCAGCGAAGTACCCCTGGTCCGTGTGATTCCGTTGTTCTCTGTTGGGACTCGATCCGTAGTCCGTGCACCCATCTCGTATTTTCTGCCGACTTTGCATCCGTGCTTTCCGGTTTGCGAAACCGTCGAGGCAAGTATCTGAATACTTGCTTAAACATGCTAGCGTGCGGGATCTAGTCTTGTCACGCAATTGAATTCATACTATATAAGACAACCACTTAATGATGGTAATTGATATTATACTATAAGTTAGAATTGATAGTTGCAGTTATTTTATCATGGAATCGTTATAATAGTTCCTCGAAATTAATCAACCCACTATCAATCCTTAATTCAACTAAATAAAACAATTGGATCATATCTGCTTAATTGTTAAATCATTCACGAGACAGTTATTATACTTAGTGTAAATTCATGTAGCTTCATTATTTTATGATTGTGGATATTGCTTCACCTTGTGGCTATTGCACCCCAAAGGTGCGTGAACCTGTTAATAAGAGAATACAAAACATCATTGTGTTTACATGGAATAATATGGTTATTTACTGTTTCCTGCTGCTGTTCATTACTTGATTGTATACCTGTTGTGAGCACATACTCGTTTGCACTACATATTGGCCTGACCCTGCTACACATGACATATACATACATACCGACTCATCCTGTTGTACCATGACATGACTTGTTTCATGATTTCTTGCCTAATGCCGACAAACCCGACCATCCCTGCTGTCTATCCAGACAGACCTACTTTTACCGGATTTTCTGTTGGCATTAGTCCTTGACTACTGAATACCTGACCTGACATACTTAGCTTGGGGGTATGGGGAAATCAAAGATGAACCTGACTTGTAACTCGACAGTTCACTACCGTCCGAGTGTACACATTCCTATTCTGTGCCTAACGGCATGTCTCAGTTTCGACCGAGAATATTGTGGCCGTGATCCCGGGTATGTACGGGGTAATACCGAGTGTACACTTTCCTATTCTGTGCCTAACGGCATGTCTCGGTTTCGACCGAGAATATTGTGGCCGTGATCCCGGGTATGTACGGGGTAATACTGAGTGTACACTTTCCTATTCTGTGCCTAACGGCATGTCTCGGCTGCAGCCGAGAATATTGTGGCCGTGGTCCCGGGTATGTACGGGATACTATTGGGTTACATCGACGATTCATCAATTGATTTCAAAGACTATAGAGTAGAAACCTGATAGGACAGTTTAGTCACCATTGCACATTACCCTGCTCTGTTATTTCTTAGTACTGCTTTATTCATGTTCATACTTGCATTGTTTATTACCATGTTCATATTATATACTTGATGACATGACGCGCTGACGTCTGGGTTTTGCATGGCCCAGATTCCATACCACTGTCGACGACCGAGCAGGAGTACTTCAGCCAGCAGGCTGAACTGTGAGTTCCTTAGGGTTTAGTTTATTTATGTCATTTCATTTCCAGATGTGAGCCCGCATTATGGGACATACTGTTTATTTATTGTATTGGATCATTTGCTTCCGCATTTATTGTTTATTGATTCTTGTTATTATGGATTTGGACATGTATTAGATTAGCTTATTATCTTGTTCTTGATATCCTTACAACCGTAATGTGACTGTGGATGGATACTTCCTACCCACAGGTAGCATGGTTGGCTATGTCACGTGCCCAATCTTGCGTACTCTGGGAAGCGGGGCGTGACAACATATGAGGAGTGTGGTAACAAAAGAGAGACGCGTAGATCGCTGGGTATAACCCGGTCTACAGCAGCAGCGACTTCTTGGCCGACAAAATGTAAAGGGCCTACTGCAGATAACCAGCTGGATGTTGGGGGGTCACTCCTATCATATAAACCTGACCCCAAGGACGCACTTCTTCTTAACATATACGATGCCCCAGAATGTCTAGGGCCATCGGCGGCTGGACTGGTATCGACGCCATGGAAGGTTGGAGACGACTTTCCGAGATCCAGTTGACCTCTTTCATTGCATAAACGACCTGTGGAGGGTCAGCGTAATGAATCGATGGGATCGGTTCTGATGGCACCACACAAGTAAAGCTGTGCCGACCCCGGATAATATAACTATACCACGATCCCCACAGATGAAGAGACTTTTGCTCTAGGTCATAGTCCCGGATTAGCGCAAAGACTTCCCGATCTGTATGCGCATCGGCAAAAGCACTCTCCGAACGAACGTAAGGGAAAAAGGAATCGGAAGCTATAGTACCTGGAAAAAAACCCGTAAAGAGCTAGTTATCGGCACAATATAATTAACTACAACTAAGGGCCTTAGCATTTTCAGTACACCTAAATCTGTACTCCATTATGGCATATTAAAGCCACCACGGTCCAAAGAAAAAAGACAATGGGCCCCACAAAATTAAGGTAATACCTCATCAATGATGAGACATGCACTCATTGTGAGAATCCAAAAGGATTCTCATTAAATGAAAAATCTCACTAAGAAGTGGAGTTCAAAACTCCTAATGTTCTCGAAGAACGTGTTCTGCAATAGATCCAAATATGTAAGAAGAGTGGTAGAACCCTAAAAAGAAAAAAGGAAAGAGAAATAAAATTCCCAAAAAAAATTTAAAATTTCTCAGAGCTAAACTCTGTAGTACAAACTGGAATTAAATTTCTCGAATGATGGGATTAAATCCCAGATATCCTCATAAGAAATAAAATGGAATTAAATTCCAGAGAACCCCCAAAAATCAGAGTCAATAATAAGGTAAAATCCTAAGATCTCTAAGACCCACGGCCTACCCAAATAAAAGTTTTTTAAGATCTCTAAGAGATCATTTCAAGAAAAGAGCCAAGCTCTGTTAATAGGTTAAAAATCCAAAACAAAAAAGGAGATTCTTTTAAGAGTTAAATTTTGGTCATAATCCTTAACAATTTTTGTTAAACAGAGTTCAACTCTAAGAGGTGCTATGGGCAGATATCTAAGCTCTGAGAAGAGAATTGAATTCTCAAAGAAGAAGAAAAAAGATGATGAAACGGCAGTCATCTCAAGAGCCAAATGCCCTATTTATAGGATGTGAAGGAACGGTTCAACTCTCTAGAAGATCAAACAGTGGAAAAAGTGACACAGTTGCACTCACGTGTAAGCTACGTGAGAACAACAGTGGGAGGCATTTATTCCCCCAATATTTAAACATAATAAAAGAGCTAACCTCTGTTGAATTTTAATGAGGCAACGCCTCTCGTGCTCTCTACGAGGGCGCCTGCGCCAGCACCAATCTTGTAGGATTAAATCCTATAGCGCCGCCGCATGTGCTCCTCACATGGGCATCAATGTGCAAAGCACAGAAACGCCTATCATAAATAAGAATTTAATTCTTAAGTGGCTCCCATGTGCACAACACGTAACCGCCGGCGTCCAAGTTTATACCGGTAGAATTAAATTCTACATGAGAATATTTCCCTAAAAAAGTTGGGACACTCTCTATTAAACAGAGTTGTTGGATCAAAGATCCAGTGGTGATGACAAATCATCAAACAATATAATTAAATTCTATTCTGAGGAATATTTTTCCTCAATATTTACAAACAAAAAAATATCGTTCTCTGTCAAACAGAGAGCTCTTGGATCAAAAATCCAATGGTGATTAAAAATCACCGTTTGACAGAATAAATTCTGTATATGGGAAAATATTTCTCCAATCTTGTTAAAAACAAGAAAATATATTCTGTAAAACAGAAGTCCGTTGGATCAAATATCCAACGGTAGGTAAAATTCCCAAAATCAATTTTGAGACCAATTAAATCAATTGGAATCTCTCAATGAGAGATTTTCTAAAAATTAATTAACAATTTGCCTCCATTATATAAAGGACCCGAGACTTCAAGTCTCATATAGAAGGAACCCCACATAAGCTTCTGAAAAATACAGAAAGTTTTCAAAACGACAGAGAATTTAATTCTCAATAAAGGAAGAAGATTTTTCTCTTCAAAACCGCAGGTAAAGAAAACACAGAGATCAAAATATCTCTTTTTACCTATCTAAGGGTTTAACCATTCTCAAAGAACTTAGTTTTTTCTCTGGATCAGAGATTCATAAGACAAGTCTCCCACAAATTGAGAATTTAATTCTCATCAGGAAGATCTTGTTCTTGAGAATAAAAAATTCAGAAAAGAAATAGGTTAAAAAGAAAAAAAGAAAACAGAACATAAGTTCTGAGAATTTAATTCCTCAGAAATTAGGGTTTAATCCTACATAAAGAACTTATTTCTTATAAAAAGAAAAGAAGAACTTAGTTCTCCAAAGAAGAAAAAATGATACAAGGTCTTCAAAATAAAGATCTTGATGATCATTAATGGTCAAAATGGTATTAACAGAGGTTTAGTCTCTAAAAGAAAAGAGTTTAGCACCTAACGTGTTTCCCACGTAGGCGCCCTCCCAATAGCGCCCAGCGCCTCACGTGAGAAACACGTGAGCGCCCAAAGCAGAAGGCCAGCGCCTCACGTGAAATACACGTAAGCGCTGAATAAAAGTGCTCAACACTTCATATACAGCCAAAAAGGCTGAGTAGCGCCCGGCGCCTCACGTGAGAAACACGTGGGCGTCCAAAGCATAACGCCAGCGCCTTATATGAAATACACGTAAGCGCTGAATAAAAGTGCTCAGCACTTCATATACAGCCAAAAAGGCTGAGCGCTTAGCACTGATTGGGCAGCGCCTAACGCATCGCGTGCTCCTCACGTGGGCGCCATATAAAAAGTGCTTAGCACTTCATCTACAGCCGAAGCGACTGAGTGCTTAGCACTGATTGAGCAGCGCCCAGCGCCTCACGTGCTTCTCACGTAGGTGCCACATAAAAAGTGTTTAGCACTTCATATACAACCAAAACGGCTGAGTGCTTAGCACTAATTGGGCAGCGCCTAGCGCCTCATGTGCTCTTCACGTGGACGCCATATAAAAAAGTGCTTAGCACTATATATATATATATATATATATATATATATATATATAACCGAGTGCTTAGCACTGATTGGGCAGCACCCATAACTGAAGGCTTTACATGATACCCATGTAAGCGTCAAAGCGTCAAATAAGTGCTTAGCACTTTTGCATAAAAAGGGGCTGAACAAACAAAGCCCAAATAAGTGCTTAGCACTTTTGAACAAAAAAGGACTGAGTAGACTAAGCCCAAATTGGTTAAGTCTCTTGCAACTGAGCCAAAATGCTCTGGATCTTAATAAATCTAATGATCCTTAAAATATTACTAAGTTGATCTTAGTCTCAAATAGGACTAATATATTCTTAATTAAAAGATAAATTGGGCCTAAAAGCTCATATGTTTAAGTCGGTCTTAATCTCAAACTAGATTAACGGCCCTTAAACCAGACAAAATATTTTTGAAGTGAAAGAAAAATAAAACTTAGGTTCAAAATCCCAAATCTAAAATATACAGATTTGGACTAATCCACGCCCTACGGGCGACGACATAAACTAGTCTCCGTATACAATCCACGGACAATCTTAACAAACAAAATAACACACGACACGAAGTGAATTGCTGGAGAAGGAGAAAGTGGTTATCGCAATGCGATAACGTAATTAACTGCAGGGGCTTGTGTTTACAGGGAAGAGCGTCCCCACAATCAAAAATCCCTCACAAACGAGGGGGATCTGATAAAATCTGCTACAACGGTCGCATCTATCCAAACCTCCGATACATGGTGCCATAAATCAACTTGGTATTTTTATAGAGATGGATGGAGAAGTCAAAATAGCATCTGCCCCCAAAATTTAGGCTATACGTTCCAACGTGTATGTCCAGTCTTTCGGCGGTGAACAACTATATCCCGGGGAAGGACAATAAAAAGACGGTAATGCGGCAGAAGAAGAAGGAGAAGACAGTAATGCGGCAGCCGCAGAAGAAGAAGATGATAGCTTTTTTCCAGGAGAAGAAATGAAGGATATGGTAGAGGCTGCCCTCGGTGATAGAATTCCTACCGAAGATGACATTCCTTCCGGTTAAGGACCGCATGCGGATAAGTATGAAAAGTTCATGAATGATACTAGAAGACCAATTTATGAGAATACAAAATATTTCACCCTATCATGGTTCGTCCAACTTTTCCAGATTAAGTGTCTAAATGAATGGAGCAATAAGTCATTCACGATACTTCTGAAGTTCCTGAAAGATTTTATGCCCCCGGAAAATGATGTACCCGATAGCTGGTACTAAGTCCAAAAGATGATGTCTGATTTGGGTCTGAAGTGTGAGAAAATTCATGCATGTCCCAAAGATTGTGTGTTGTATCGAAAAGAGAATTCAGATTTGAAAAAGTGTCCAGCATGCGGAGAAGCCAGGTATAAGCCGAAAGAATCTGATAAGAAGCCCGATATAGCTGTCAAGATAGCTTGATACTTTTCCATAACATAGAGGCTGCAGAGGCTATTCAAGTGCAAGAAAACAGCCGAGGCAATGATTTGGTATCACCGTGCTGCTCCATGCGAAGATGGAAAAATGAGTCATCCAAGAGATTCACCGACATGGAATGATTTCGATAGGAGGCACGAAATATTCAGTAGTGATCCTCGCAATGTCAGGCTCGAACTCGCTAGTGATGGCTTCTGCCCATTCAACTATATAGCTGGAAGCTACAACACATGGCCCGTTGTAATGATGGTTTATAATTTATCGTCTAGGTTGGTTATGGATCAATGCTACTTTATGATGCCTCTTCTTATTGACGGACCAAACTCATTGAGAAAAAATATCGACGTCTATCTCCGACCTCTGATCGATGAGTTAAAATCTTTATTCATTGATGGTGTAGAGACTTACGATGCAAACACAGACACAACCTTCACAATGCATGCAAATTTAATATGAACAATTAATGATTTTTCTGCGTATGGAATTCTATCAGGTTGGTACGTACATGGTCACAAACCATGCCCTTATTGCTATCAATATACAACATCGAAATGGTTGAATTTTAACAGGAAGGTTTTTTATTGCGGTCATCGGCGTTTTCTGCCACTAGACCATCCCTACAGGTTAGAGGCTGCTCACTTTACCGGTCATCAGGAACTTCTTAGGCTTCCAGCCCCATTGTCCGGAGAGGACGTGATTGCTCAGTGGGATAGTTACAATAATGTGACCTTCGGGATAGATCCAGAAAAACAGGTCAAACCATCCTACTGGAACAAATTAAGTATTTTCTACGAGCTTCCGTACCGGTCAACAAATTTCGTGCGTCATTGTCTAGACGTCATGAACATAGAGAAGGAAGTATCCGAGCACGTACTCGACTTGCTTCTTTATAAAGAAGGAAAATCGAAAGACAACCTCTATGCTCAAATGGATCTTTAGGACTGGGAAATTAGAAGTGAATTGCATACTAAACCGATAGCGGGTAAACCAGGTAAGTTTATACTTCCCAATGCCGCGTATCATATGTCACAACCGGAGAAGAAAAGGTTCCTGCAGGTGTTACATGATTTAAAAGTTCCCACATGTTTCTCAGGATCATTTAGCAAGAAGATAAAAATTGTGAAAGGTAAGATCGATAGGTTGAAAAGTCATAATCACCATGTTATTATGGAGCACCTTCTCCCATTAGCCCTCAGTACTTCCCTTCCCAAATCGGTTAGTCTAGTAATCAATGACTTTTATTGCTTTTTTAGAGAATTGTGCGCTAAAATCTTGGATGTTGTGACGCTGGAGAATCTAGAAAAATCTATATCATTGATACTTTTCAAGCTGGAGCGCATTTTCCCACCATCATTCTTCGATATCATAATACACCTGACGGTTCATCTTACATCCCGGAAAGGTGAATGTACTGATGCACTTAGTCGCCAGCCATTAGTAATGAACCCCACCGTACAATGGAAGCTACAGCAAAAATTGCATGGATTGGAGATCAAAGTAGTTATACCAGGTAACGCTTCAGATTTGATGAACTTACAAGTTCAGTCCACTCTTGTCAATCAGATCAAGGCAGCTCAAGCAAATGATACCAAGCTAAAAAAGATCAGAGAACAAGTAGAAAGTGGACTTCGAACTGATTTCATCATCTACGAAGATGGATCCTTACAGTATGGAAGTCGTTTATGTGTGCCAATTGGCCCAGTTCGAGAAGAGTTGATGAAAGAAGCTCACGGCTCTCTGTATTCGGTACACCCCGGTGGTACGAACATGTACAAGGATCTACAGCAATACTACTGGTGGCCTGCAATGAAGCGTGAAGTAGCAAGGAGCGTAGCTAAGTGTTTGGTGTATCAACAAATTAAGGCTGAATATCACAGAACTGCTGGTCTACTTCAGCCGTTACTATCCCAGAATGGAAATGGCAGCACATTACCAAAGACTTTATGACTGCCCTTTCTTGCAGCACGAAGGGTAACGACACAATATGGGTTATTGTGGATCGACTAACCAAGTTGGCTCAGTTTATTCCATTTCGAGTTGGCCAGTCAATCGAGACGTTAGCAAAGAATTACATGGAGGTAATCATAAATCTAAAGTAAGATTTAAACCTTCAAACTATACCATATTTGATACCCATAAACTCATGCAGAAGATCGTGAGATTACATGGAGTACCTGTTTGCATCATCTCCGATCGTGACACCAGATTCCGATCACAATTTTGGTAGAGTTTGCAAGCTAACCTAGGAATGAGTCTGAGTTTCAGCACGGTGTATCATCCACAAATGGACGGACAGTCCGAACGAACAATTCAGATTCTGGAGGACATGCTAAGAGCTTGTATGTTAAACTTCAGAGGTTCGTGGGAAGATCACCTACACCTTATGGAGTTTTCATACAACAACAGCTATCAGGAAAGCATTGGAATGACACCATTCGCAGCACTCTAAGGATGGAAATGTCGTTCACTGCTGAGTTAGGATGACATCGGAGATCATGAACTCTTTAGACCAGAGATGATCATGGCAACTGTGGACATAGTTCGCACGATCAGGAAAATAATGTGCATAGCCCAAGACCGGCAAAAGCATTGGAAAGATGCAAAGCGTCGGCATCTGGAGTTCCAACCTGGAGACCATGTATTCCTAAAGATCTCTCCAAACAGAAGAGTGATCCGCTTTGGTAAGAGGGGTAAACTAAGTCTAAGAAATATAGGACCGTTCGACATACTCGAACGAGTTGGAGAAGTGGCATACCGTTTAGCACTACCATCCTCATTGGAAGGAGTGCACAACGTGTTCCACATATCCCAGCTACGACATTATGTGAGCAACCCCAGCCATTTAATTGATCATTCAGAGCTCACAGTACAGACCGATCTAACCTGCGAGCAACAACCAGTTGAGATCCTAGACCGAAAGGTGAAGATATTACGGAACAAGGAAGTAAACTTGGTCTGAGTGATGTGGAGAAAGGATTCGCTAGGAGAATCAATATAGGAACGAGAAGAAGATATGCATGCAAGATACCCTTATCTATTTGAAAATTAGTCCATCTGTAAATGTAAATTTCTAGAATGAAATTTTTATAAGGAGGGTAGAATGTAACGACTCTAAAATCTTTGTACGGAAAATTTTCCTATTAATACAGAAAAGAGTATTACAGCATGAGTTTGAATTATAAGTTACTTTTATTAAATAAAAGCAAGAAACAACTTGTATCTCACTGGTAAAGGCCTTGCACTGCTGTAACATAGCCTCTGTGTTCGATTCCTATCAGACACAATTATTTTTTCTGATTTTTCTTTTTAACTTTTTGGAAGCCCAAAATATTTCACGTGCAATACACGGGAAATGAAAAGTTCAGAAAAATCAAACATGTGAAAAATGAAGTAAACAGAGGGTTGATCAGATGGCACGAATCTCGAGGCAAAGGCCTTAAGATCGACAGGCCATTCTAGGGTTTCGGCTGGCGGGGACGGGTGTGATGAGCCCAATGAAGCCCGTGCTCTGCACACATGACTCTTCAGCTACCCCTAACCCCTCTGCACTGTTTGATTTCCCTTCAATCAAATAGGGACATTTTATTTCACAATTTAACACCATTTTAATACTTTTTAATCCACAATTTTAATTCCCAAACCCTAATTCTCCACTATAAATACCACCCCACATTTTGGCTCAACACCATTCTGAAAATCCTAGCCAAAACTATCTAAAAAGTTCCCAGTGCAAACGAAGTAAAGTGGAGTTAGCGAGCAAATTGATTCCGGCGAAAATCAAAACCAATTCCGGAGCTCCCGCGACGCCACGAAGATCATCCTCTCTTCTTTAACCTTTCTTTGAAGTTTCTAAACCGTAAGTCCCTCCCAATCTCTCTTTCTCTTCATTGAAATTCAATTTTAAAACTTATATCGGTAAGTAAAGTTATTACCGATATCTTTTTTCTAAACCCTTGAAACTCCTTCTTCTTTATATTTTATTCAACCTAATTTTTACACAATACTTCTAACCCTAAATACTAATGTTTAGAATCAATTTTAACCAAGAATCTCATGTGAAACAACTATAATTGAACTTTTATATTAAAATATCTTGAGCTTTATTATCGCATCTTTTCGACAAAATTGCTTAACAATACCTTTAGGAAAACTTCACAGGGTAACGACCTACTCCACACGAACACTTAGTTTCATAGCACGATACCTAATTGTATGTATTTTTGGTTCGAAGAATAGCATTACAATAAAATACCACATAATTCTAAAACCGGATCTTTAAAAGTGGTATTTTATTTCCTTTGTGATTATGCATCTACAGCCCTTTTTAGGGGACCCACTAATGGATGGTGCGGATTATCGTGCATTCTTGGGCTAGTAAAGCGAGATGCAGACCTCCTCACGGAGCATTCGATCTTAAAAGGATTTAAATGCGTTTTTAAGAAATACGAATTTTTCTAAATAAAATTAATTTTTAGAAAAAATATATAAAATTATAAATCCATATTTTCAAAATATCATAAATCTATATTTTTCTAAAAATGAAAGATTAACAAATGATAATAAAATATCATCAAGATACCAAAAAGGACAAGTTATTCAATAAAATACCATGAAATTTCCAAGCTAAGTAATTATCACTAAAATACCCAACACTTAAAATCCATGCTCATGAAAACCCTAAGTAATACTAATCACCCTCGAGCTTTACTTTTTAACTATATTAAAATATTTTTCCATAAAACCTCCTCGAGATATCTATAAAAACAATATTTAAGGACTTTAGTAAATATGGGTTGAAGCGGGAACAATTCTCTTAAGCCTCAGAGAGTCGGAGAAAGTGAGTGCTTGGCTATTTAAGGTAGACAATATAACGGTGTAATCAAAGGCAATTATCTTGGAAAAAAACACAAATCCTGCCGTCTATGTGCAGCAGTTGCCGATGACTCCCGAACCTAAGATTTCAAGAGTTAAATCAGTTTACAAGTGTCTGACCCAGTCTGAGTCTAACCGCAAACCTGAATCCAAATCAAACATGAATACTTGATCATGAACATGAATACTCGAACTCAAACATCAATATCAAACATATATACTTGACTTGACTTGACCGAACCATGGTTATAACTTGACTTGAACTTGATATGATTACTTGAATACATGACTACATCCTGAACATGAATACTTGAATATTTCGTATCCATGGTTTCAGCAAGACTTGTAAAAATCTATACAATATCTTACGCGGGGATAAAGGGATGGATTGGTACGGAACGTATATCGTGGCACGAGAGGTCACTTAAAAGATACCTACATGAATTCTTATGCCGTTATCCCGTGGATTATGATGAGGCCTTATACTAGTCCACGGGGTAAAATGGACTTCTCTCGTATACATGAATACTTTCTTTACTAAACTACAAACAACCACGTTAGAATAACTATCATATACCGGTAATCATTCATATAGAACTTTACCCATTCATTTTACTTTATATACTATCTTCTCTTTCTTCTTTTGGGACTTATCGAGCATTAGTTCGCTGACGACATTCGTTTCTGTTTCTTCTTTGGAATGTTCGTCAGGAGGACCAGACTCTGAGAAGAAAGAGCCGAGACAGGAAGACTTGGACCAAATTACAGCTCAGCTGGACTACTAGTTCTTCTTGCACTTATTTCCGTATGCCATTATTTAGGCACTTACTTTATATCATTGTATCTTTTCACTTTCAAACAGTTGTATGTAAAGTTGAATGTAAATAAAGTTGTTTATTTTATTACTCTTGTCATTTTTGTATATTTTTATATATTGCTTAATTACGTTTAACGTATTTATTTCTTAGTAAATACGTTGCGGCCTGCCACGTCACCGTTTCTGTCTATTGGGAAGCGGGGCGTGACACTCGTTTATTATTCACAAACTTTTACAGATTCGGCATGCTATTTTGGATGCAGCTCCACATGCATCTCCTTCAGCTGCGGCTCCGCAAGCCACTACCTCGACTACGGTTGCGAAGACCACTCCTACAACTCCACAGCCCATTCAGACTCCCTCACAGCCCGCTCCTTCATTAGTCGAGTTTTTGACAACTCAAGATTGCACCGAGGAGCAGATGCGCCAGATTACAGCGATTATCAGAGGTGGAGGAGCTGGACCGAGCTAGGGTAGCTTTATTTACATTTTTGAGGATGTATGTACTTATCTGATATATATTGTTTATATTTTGGACGATATTGGTGGTTGTTTGCTTGTTCACGATGATTTAGATTGATACCGTATTATGTTTATTTATTTTTTTATATATATTATGCGTAAGATGTTGATTATGAATATTTCTGTATTTGATTATATGATGTATATATTATTGTGCACAGGGCAGGGGAAAAACGGGAAGCCCCTTTTTTTTTTTAAAAACGTGATATTTTGTTCCTACGGATTAATCCGTAGGAGCAACTGTTGCACCTACGGATTAATCCGTAGGAGCAAGGTTTGCCCCTACACATTTCACCGTAAGGACAAAATATTAGAATATCTAATATTTTGTTCCCTATGGACTCAGTAACATGGGTAAAACCTGCCCCTACGAATTAATTCGTAAGGGCATTTATCTAGACCTACGGATAAATCCGTAGAGGCATTTATCAGGCTCTACGGATAAATCCATAGGTACTCGTATTTTATTTTATAAACCAATAAATTAAATAAAAATTATGTCCCTACAAAGTAATCCGTAGAGATAAATGTCCCTACAGAGTAAGGCGTAGGGGCAATTATTATTCCCTAGGAGCATGTTCAGGATGAAGACTTGCACCTGCAGCGTTTGGACCTACGGAGAAATTTTATGCCTCTACGGATATATCCGTAGGGGCAATGGTTTGCCCGTACGGCTAAATCCGTAGGGGCAAGCGATTATTGTAGTAGTGTATCAATATACATAAATCTAATTTCTCACATCATTTACTAGATCAGGCGTATCTTCTATGTGGAATTCTAAAGCCCCAACAATACGCTGGCGGTGAAAGGATTTCAAAAATCCTATCCGAAACACTTTCGGTCTAACAAGCTCGACAGTGATGCTAGCTGCATATGAAGGCTATCCAGGTATATGTCGAAGAGAGTAGGTCGACGAGCTAACTCACCAAACTAGTCAGAACATATCCGTGACAATTATCGTACAGTTCGGTCTATTCGTCAAAACATACCGCATATTGAGTCTAAGGTATGCTGAACTGTCGTACCCGAATAATTCAATAAATCATGTTGATATATAACTCATAACCCCAAAAATATAATAGATAACACTTAGTTTATCTTATCTATCTTGACCAAGGATTTATGGTTATAATTATATCAGACAATGCACGATATTAACTCTCTATACCGGGAAAGACGAATCCTATCTCAATCGCTCATTTACCTCCATATAGGCATGTAAATGTGCGGGTTTGGATCGAGTCTAGCATGTCCCATATCCATACCCATTTATTTTTTTATGGACTCAGACCCGCCCATTTACCCGACGAGTCTGTATGGAATGGACCCGGACCCATTATTAATTGGGTCGGACCCGCTTACTTGGACCCATTTATCAACTTAATTTTATCGATCATTACTATAACTCAAAATTTTACAAATAATTTTTAAAAGTTAGTACATAATAAAAAATCAACTCAAACTATTAATAATTCTATTTCTAAAATTAGCAACTACTATAACTTAACAGCTAAAATCCACAAGAATGAAGAGGTAAGAGCGGTGCAATGGTAAAAAAAATAGTGAAAAAAGATGTAGATGAGAAACACCGAGAGAAAATTAGAAGTTACGAACTAGGATACTTTCATATAGGTTAGGGTTTGCATTAATTAATTATATATAAGATATATGGGTCGGGTCCAAACAGGTACAAATCAAACAAACCCAGACCCGACACATTTATTAAGTGGTTAAATGGGTCCAGGTCTAGAAGAATTTATACCAGACCTAGATTTTCTCAGCGGATTTGGGTTGGGTCCAGGACTAGACCAACCCATTGACAGACCCACCTCCATATGCTTCGGACTATATCCAAAAAAAACCTTTATACACAACTACGAGGAGCTACTGCTGGTGGAAGTCAAAGTATAGCCGCCCATTCACAAGGTAAATGTGACGATCTCAGGTATAACACTAACATGTACCATTGTCATCTGAGAATTGTTATGTGACAGTTAGGTATAATATCAAATAGGAGTTCCCAACGAGTCCGTTCAGTAAACTCATTCTTTAATGAGCACATGTATACAATCCTACGATGTCAAACACCAATAATTGTGGGACCAACCATCGCCCTCCAACCAGGTCAAGTAAAGTATGTACTAGGGGCACGATGTCCTATCTCGACATTCCCATGACTAGGAACATTTTAGAATGCGCTTAACAACTATCCAGGTCCCACTATTATGATATCATCATGATAGTGCTCGAGATTGGCGATCTCCATGATCAGGACACGTGGTAGATGACGTGTCCCAGAACTCAGAAGAAAGGGCTCACAGGGGCCGACCAGGCCATCCCCGTACCCGACCTGCAAGCACAAGCTGGCTCTCCTCAGAGCCCCTGAAAATTGGCCTCCTTGGCCTCTCAGCTCGCCCCGAGCTGCCACAGGACCAAGACTCCTTGGCCCTCTCACTCGTCCCCGAGCTCCCCAGCCGAGGCCATCTTCCTCGGTCCCTCCGACCGACCAACTCCACCACTCACAGGCGCAACCGCCGCTCTGCAAATCTCGCCATGCGCAGATTCTCCGTCGGAAACATCCCACGTTCCACGCCATCACGATCCCCATTAACGAGCGATCCGCTCTTTACGCGGGCGTGACGTCTGGAGCGTAACTGCCGGCGAGATTCTCGCGCCTGCTGTTGCGCGCCGCCGCCGCTATATAAACCCCCATCATAGAGGGGTCAAGTAAGCCATTTTTTACTCTTTAAGCCGTTACTCTGCTCGGATCTCATCACTAACTTGAGCGTCGGAGGGTCCTTGGTGGTACCAAACCACCCCGGGACTTCTTTGCAGGTACTCGGCACCAACTCCCTCACTTCACCTCTTCCTCCAAAAACCCATTGAGACCCACGCGTAACGAAGGGCAACCAACTAAGTCCACCACGAGATCAACGGAAGACAACATCTGACGGAGGCCTGAAAAGGAGCTCCATCAGTTGGCGCCGTCTGTGGGAACATAACTCCACAAAATACAAAGTTGGTCTTCTTATCTCCACCCTCATGGCAGACGACCATCCTGGGGATCCCGGTACCAGCCGTCGTCTTCCACTCACTGAAGGCGGGGATGAACCTCCTCCCATGACGGTCATCAACGCCCTCGCAGGCCGGATAGATCACCTGCAATCCCTTGTGGAGGCTCTCGTCCGCGTCCAAACGGCCGCGTCCGGGCCCCAGATCGCCGCTCCACCGCCTCCAGAAGGCTCTTTCCCTGTCTGGACGGCCGACCACCAACAGGCTGCGTCCCCTGGCCGCCGGTCTCTCGAACCGGTGCTCCCTGAGGCCCGCTGGGCTCCCCAGGGCTCCACACCGAGATCCGCCGCCAGGACGCCTCGCCTCGAGCCTCCTCATGACCCCTATCCCCCTGAGGAGATGTCGGTCACCTCGTCTATCCACGGGCGTGGTCGACCCCACCACCATCGGCAGGGCCGCACAAAAGGGGTCCGCCCCGGCGGCTCAAGAGCTACCTCACCCCGGGATCTGAGGCACCTCATTGAGAAGAACCGGGGCCGCTCCCAGACGCAGGTCACCCGCAGCGGGGGCCGGGGATCCCGAGGCGCCGATTCCTCGGGGTACCATGGTCGGCTCGACGCCCTCGAGAAGAAGATCTAGGGCATGCGCCGAGAAGCTCACCTCTCGAGCGACGGAGCTAAGTACGCCTCCGACTCGCTCACGAAGCCGTTCACCGAGGAACTGCTCGCCGTCCACGTCTCCTCGCGCAACAAGCCCCCAAAGGTTTCCCTGTTTGACGGGAAAACCGACCCGAAGGACAACTTGGACGCTTTCACCGTGGGGATGAGCTTCCAGGATCACTCCGACGCCGCCCAGTGCAGAGCCTTCCCGGCCACCCTCATCCGCGCAGGTCGGGACTGATTCCGGGGGCTCGAGCCCCGCTCGATTTCGAGCTTCGACGAGATGGCTACTCAGTTCCTCGACCATTTTGTGAGGAACCGTTGACAGAAGCGTACGGTCAACTACCTCTTTACGGTTAAGAGTGGGGACAAGGAAACGTTCAAGGCCTACATTACCCGTTTCTACAACGCCCTTTTCGAGGTGCCCGAGCACCGAGACGAAACCGTCATAACGGCACTCAGATCTGGTCTGAGGCACAAGGAATGGTTACGCTCCTTCGCACTGGCGCAACCTAAGACCATGACCGAGGTCAAGGCGTGGACCGAGCGCGAGGTCCAGCTGGAATCTGAGGTGAATGCTAACCTTCCCCGGGTAGAACGGCCCGACCAGAAGAAGAGGGCTCGGGAGGAGAGGCCAGAGCGTCAGCAGCCCTACCACCCGAAGTTCCAGGAGTATACCCTCCTCAATGTCTCCCTCGCGGTGTTGCTGGAAGAGGCCCAGAACGAGAGGTTCTTCAAGTTCCCTCCGGTCCCGCGTCAGGCCGCAAAGCGAACCCGGGACCCCTACTGCGCTTTCCACCGGGTACTAGGCCATGCCACGGAGGACTGCAAACAACTGAGGGACTACATCGAAGAGCCCATCCGGTCTGGGCACCTCGCCGCCTTCCTGAGGGACAAACGGCAGACCGACCGCGAGCAGGAGCAGCATCGCCCTCCTGCCGACCTGACCATCGGTCAGATCATGCTTGTTTCAGCAGACGGCCATCCCGGAGCTCAGGGAGCCCCATGCCCTATGCCAAGCGCGGGGACCGACAGCCCTTCAGGGAGCTCGGCCCAAGCCAATAAAGTCATCTACTAGCCTGTACCTTTCTTTTAAAGCAATGTAAATTCTTCCTAGGATCTATTGTTAATTTAATAAAGATCAATGGAGCATTGCGAAAAAGAAAGAAAAGCTTTGTTTATTTAATGGGTATTATGGGCTCCTCAGCCATACATGCAAAAAGAAAAGAAAATTACAATAGTGGGGGAAGGGGGTGCAGCGAGCACTGCTCGTGGTACTCGGTAAAAATCTCCGCCAGCCGGGGCCTCGCTAGTTCCAGCCTCTCTCCCCGGTTCCCCCCGCGGGCATCGACCCCGAGTCTCAGCTCGTAGCATTCGCGAACGAGCGCCTCTGAGCGGGCCAACCGGTTCGCGGAGATTAAGCCGAAATGCCTCAAAGACCGCAGCTTACCCACGGCCTCATCAAAGAGCAGCTCAGACAGGGGGGTTGTAAAGCCCCGGCGATGCCCTCCAGATGGAGTACATCAGCAGCTGCAGCAGAGAGGAGCGTCGAGGGAGCAACCGGCCAAAATGGTTCTCGATGCTCCCGTAGACCAGCTGCACCGTATCCTCGGTGCAGTACGGGTCGTAGAGGTACACGTCTTCAAAGTGGACGATGTCGGGGATGGTGAACGGGAAGTCCTGCATTCTCGGCGACATGTTTATGAAGATGAAAGGACCAGTACTCCTTCATCCTTATATAGCCCACTGCGCAGCCCAACCGTCGCCCGCTTTCGCCCAAGGAGCCACTGCCACGCGGCAGCCATCAAGCCTTCTCCGGTGGAATCGAAGCGACGTGCCCCTAGCGCTTCGCCTTCCCCCACATTCAATAGGCTAGCTACGCGCGCCGTTGCCCCGACCGTTCCCATTCCCCGCACCTACAGCTAAACGGTCGGGTTACACCACAACAAGATTCAGCCCAACAGCTTCCCTGCTCAGTCGTCCCCAGCGGGCAGCTTCCCTGCCGCAACGCCGGGGATTAAGAAGCCCTCCCAGAGGCAGTCAAGCCCGAGGTCCCCTCGCTCGGCTATCCCCAGCGGGCAGATTCCCTACCACAACGCCGGGGATCAAAAAGCCCTCCCAGAGGCAGTTGAGCCCGAGGTCCCCTCGCTCGTCTATCCCCGGCGGGCAGCTTCCCTGCCACAACGCCGGGGATCAAAAATCCCTCTCAGAGGCAGTCGAGCCTGAGGTTCCCTCGCTCGGCTATCCCCAGCGGGCAGCTTCCCTGCCACAACGCCGGGGATCAAAAAGCCCTCTCAGAGGCAGTCGAGCCCGAGGTTCCCTCGCTCGGCTATCTTTTAGGACAAAAGCCCTCGCCAAGAGGCATCGGGCAGTAACCATGCCCGGCCAAGGGTCCTTGGTAGGCTTCTTACAGCCTTATAGCTCTTCCCGCGCCAAGGACCAAAGTCCTCCCAAAGGCAGTCGGGTCCTCGCTCGGCTATCCTCGGCTGGTAGCTTTCTACCACAACCGACAGGGATCAAAGTCCTCGCCAAGAGCCACTGGGCAGTAACCCTGCTCGGTCCCCGTCCTGAAAGATCAAAGCCCTCGCAAGAGGAAACCGAGCAGCTACCCTGCTCGATAAAAACTCCGGCTGGTAGTTGCCTACCCACGACGCCAGAGGTCAAAGCCCTCGCCCAGAGGCCGCCGCGCAGCTCCGCTGCCCGGGCATCCTTAGTGGACTTCTTACAGCCCCTCAAACGCTAAAGACCCAAGCCCTCGCAAGAGGCAACCGAGCAGCTACCCTGCTCATCCATCCTTGGTGGGCAACTCCCCTACCACCGCGCCAGGAAGCATAAAGCCTTTGCAAGAGGTGACCCCCCGGATGGTAACCAATGCTCGGAATCAGAGATGCTCTATGGCCGTGGAGGACCCGAGACCCCGGTGAGTGGCGTCAGGTCTGTCCAAGTCCAAACGATCTCCTCTCGACTCCGAGGCCCAGGGAGGTACCTCCTCGGAAGCGCTCATCGGCAAGTGATTGCAGACAACTCGACGGACGATCACTAAACAGATGGCCATCCTGACATAAAAGCACAACGGTACAAGCAAAAAATATTCCACGAGCATTCTTCACAAACAGATGGCAGAACGCAATTCTATGGAGCTGAAGAAAAACTTTATTACTACTGCCAAAGACAAAAGGTTTTTTTTTTACAAAGGGTATTTTTTGGGCTCCCCAGCCTTACAAAATTTAAAAGAAAAACAAAATGAAGATAGGAGAACGGGGGCTCTACACCTCGGGGCCGAGCGCGACCTCAAGGTCCTCGACCTCCACCACTTGGGGCGCTGGGTCCTCGGCCACCTCCTCACCGGGAACTTCTTCCCCTTGCTCGTCGGCGCCCACGAGGGGGAACTCGGCCCGAAGATCCGCGTCGTCGAACCCCGGCATCCGTGACTTAACGGTATTGAGGGCATCGTGCCAAATGCGGGTCGTGGCCACGGCCAGGTCGTTATAAAAATCCTTCGACCCCTTATAGCTCGCCACGGCCCTCGATTCAGCTGACTTAAACGCCTCGGCCGCCGCCCCCAGATCCTTTCGGAGGGCCTTCACCGTCCTCTTCCGGTTGCCGGCAAGCACCTGGGAGTTCTCGAGCTTGCCCTCGGCGATCACGGCGGCCTCGCGATGCCGGACGACCTCCCTTTTCCCGGCATCCACCTCGCCCTCCAAGGCGGCGATCCTCGCCGACATCGCCTCCTGCTCTCGCCTGGAGCTCTCTTGCAGCGAGGCGAGCTGACCCGCCACCTCCAACGCCGGGGCTACCACCTCGGTCTCCATGCGAAGGGCGAGGGCCACGTGCTGGAGAACCTGGGAAGACACAAAAAAGATCAGAGAAACGAAGGAGGCATCAAATCTTACAATGAACTGGGGGCTTGCCTGCACGGACTCCTGGACGATCGACACCAGCTGAGCCCTGAGGGTCCCCCCAGGAACTCGACCCCCCGCTGAGGTCTCTATTTCATGCAGGAGGTTGTCCGCGACCGACGGCACCGTGAACCGGAGCCCCCCTTCCTCCACTACGGTCGGCGAGGACGGGCCTCGGGAGGGTCTCCGGGAACTCCTCTTGAGCGGCTCCGAGGGGGAGCCGATCTGCTCTTCGGAGCCGTGTCCTCCAGAATCAGGGCTCGCTTCCGACCCGACGCTCTGCTGGGGCCCGGGGCGGGGTCCGCCACCGAGCGTCCTCGGGGCGCCGCCACCGAGGCAGTAGGAGCCGGGGCGGGCTGCGCCCGAGAAGAGCTGGCGCCCCTGGCCCTAGTAGGCTGCCTCGACTGGCGCATAGCATCATGGAGAGAGATGAAGTCCATGGATCCTGCATGAAACAAACACCCAACAAATCAGCAACACGAGTAAAATGTAAACCCAAAAAGCAAGCCTAACTTACCGACGAACTCGACGGGGCTAAGCCCGGCCCAGCTCAAAACCCTCTCGGATAGCAGCACGTCATGTCGAGGAATGGGCTCCCGCGACGCCACTCTCACTGCAGCGGGGTCATCGGACAGGTTCTCCGGCAGACACTTCTCTCTCGACCACTTGGTGGGCACCGGCCAGTCCTCGCCCTCGGGAGGGGAAACGAAGAAAAATTTCTTTTTCCAATCATGAATGGAGGAGGTCAAGGCCATGACCCCGGTCCCTGCAGCGACCCCCGGCCGCTTCCTAAAAGTAAAATAAACCTATCTCGGGTCGCCCGCTCGACCGTCGGGGTAACTCTTGAAGACGAGGCAGGAATCGAGAAGGGAAAGGCTGAAGGGAACCGCCTGCAACTTCAGGCGGATCAAGAACCCGAGGAGAATCCTCCACGAGTTCGGCACTAACTGGCCAGGGGCCAAACCGAAGAAATTCAGAGCGGCGATGACCTTAGGAGAGAAGGGCAGGAGCATTCCGCCCCAAAAAACTTCCAAGTACAGGGCAATCTCCCTACCCGTACCTAATCTGCCCTCTCTCCCTCCTTGGCCAGACGAAGCATGTAGCGCGGGGGGATGTGGAAGCGAGCCCGAGCATTGGCAAGCTCGTCCTCATGCCTCATCCAGCACGGGGTGCTGAGGGCCACATCTGCTGCCTCCTCCCAGGAGGCGGCCCCCGCCTCACGACCCCGGGGAGAGGGTCCAGCCCCTGCTCCCCGAGGAGACTCAGACACGGCTAAAGAAACCCTAGCATCTACTCCTACAACGTCTACTGATTCTACAGAGGAAAACATCTAACCTGAGAAAAGCAATTCTTCAAAGGCTGGAAACAAGAGAAGGGAGACGAGCGCCGAGCAGCCGAAACTTGAGAGAGGAAAATATGAAGGAGTAAGGGCCCTAGGGCGGACCCCACCCATATTTATTACTGCATACGGCCTTATCCTACGGTGCCCGTCGTCTCCCGCCGAAACGGCTCCTCGCGCCCAGCGGCTCCGATCGCTCCACGTGGCAATCCAGCGCTGAACCGTGTCCTATCAGACGCCGCAGGCCTGCATACATCGCATCAGCCAACCGACGCCCGACACGTGGACCGTCGCTTCAATTGCAGAGTGCACGAACCGGCGCACTTTCTTTAAATGCAGAGATCTCGCTTTGATTCGCTGGCGGAAAAGACAACCGACGGCCCGAGGACTCGTCCCGACGAAATCCTGGGAGGGATCTCATCTCGGGAGGCCCAGCAGTCCACTCCTGACCCGACCCGCTAGCTGGTCGGGACAAAAGTGGGGGGCTAATGATAGTGCTCGAGATTGGCGATCTCCAAGATCAGGACACGTGGCAGATGACGTGTCCCAGAACTCAGAAGAAAGGGCTCACAGGGGCCGACCAGGACACCCCCGTATCCGACCTGCAAGCACAAGCTGGCTCTCCTCAGAGCCCCTGAAATTGGCCTCCTCGACCTCTCAGCTCGCCCCGAGCTGCCACATGACCAAGACTCCTTGGCCCTCTCGCTCGTCCCCGAGCTCCCCAGCCGAGGCCATCTTCCTCGGTCGGCTCACAGGCGTAACCGCCGCTCCGCAAATCTCGCCATGCGCAGATTCTCCGTCGGCAACATCCCACGTTCCACACCATCACGATCCCCATTAACGGGCGATCCGCTCTTTACGCGGGCGTGACGTCGGGAGCATAACTGCCGGCGAGATTCTCGTGCCTGCTGCTGCGCGCCGCCGCCGCTATATAAACCCCCATCACAGAAGGGTCAAGTAAGCCATTTTTTATTCTTTAAGCCGTTACTCTACTCGGATCTCATCACTAACTTGAGCGTCGGAGGGTCCTTGGTGGTACCAAACCACCCCGGGACTTCTTTGCAGGTACTCGGCACCAACTCCATCACTTCACCTCTTCCTCCAAAAACCCATTGAGACCCACACGTAGCGGAGGACAACCAACTAAGTCCACCACGAGATCAATGGAAGACAACATCTGACGGAGGTCTGAAAAGGAGCTCCATCATATCATAATCCTAGTAGTCCCACAATATCGATTTTATCAGTATGTATTATACGTAATATAAAATAAGACATATACACATAACTGATAAAGTAAGCGAGATAACGTGCTATCATTTCAAATAAGATTATTTCATACATAAAGATCCATATATAATTACAATAATTGACTTCACCGTACCTATATCCAACAACGATGTTCCTTCAATCCTTTAATGTTCCAATCTCCAAACATGGCCTTATCTTAAGTACAATTGATACTAATAGGTGGTGTTGTAGATATTTTCAATATATCAAGTTTGACCTGTGCTCTTGTTATCACTTATGCATGTAGGTTTCTGTAGCTAAATCAAAACTTTGAAATTTTACTAAAGATGTAAGAAATGACATTATAATCTAATAAAAATTTCCAAGTTTAGGGTAGTGGAACAGTCAAGTTTTTGCCCCAGAAAATCGGAGTTTTCTAGAGCGATATTTTTTTTTCTAATCACATCTGGATATACATCCTTTTCGTCTGGAAAACTCCACATTTACTTTGAAGATAGTACGAACCTCAAAAGTGGCTTGGCCTGTGGCATAAGCTGTCCGAGCTTCTATCTGCACTTGTAAAACACCGATCTTATAATAAGTCTTGGTTTTACTATCCATAGAAATTTCTTAATATCTAGCCAATTAATATTTACCTTACCTAATCATTCTGATATGTATTCAAATTATCCGTTTCATTATCGATCCATTCTTATCTTTTTTTGGTTATTCAAGTTTGAAACAACCCAGTGCGAACCTCTCTAGATCTCACTTTCGACACAAAATTTTATCACATGAGCAATGCACAACTGAATGAAAGATGCTTGGTCCAATCTAAGATTGGCAGTCTTTGCTTCAAAGTTTGATGGAATTATCATGTGATCCTCTTTGCTTTCATTTAGTAGCGGTCACAATCTTGCCCCACAATTTTGCATCATGTATCAATCAACTAAGAAAATATAAATAATGACTTGATTACCTCACTGTTGACTGAAGCTTGTATAAACCAAAATGATATAGCTTTCTCTATCAAAAAATAAAAACAATATTAAAATGATATAGCAAACGAGCTTAGCTTCTCTAAGAAAAATAAATTTGATGCTAGTTTCTACGGAGTTACAAGGGTAAGATAGTAGCATATGGCACTTATCTACATTAACAGATTTGCAAACATAACAAAATTATGCATTATTTAGAAGGCTGCACAGTATAAAATGGCGGGTAGAAAATTTCCTATATTTACCGCTTGAAAAATCAGCCTTCCTCATTTTGGAAAATTGTCACCACCCACATTAATCTCTATATCCTAAACTATGCATACCAATTTTCATGTCTTTTGGTTACCTTTTGTCCGTTAATTTTATAATCATCCCATATAAAAGCAAAAAGAATCCAATTTACATGAAAATTAGTGTACATGTACCTGAGGACATGGTGGTCAAGATAATAATTGTCAAAATAATAAGATGGATGATTAGCTTTTAGAGCTGCCGATATAAGAAATTTTCTACCACACCACTTTATACCTTTTTTTTCCTGTTTAATGCTACAAACAGTATGGCTCATCGCATTTACTGGAGTTTATGGTGTATTTCTCAAAAACGATCAAAGTTGAAGTATAATGCTCCATGGGGAGGGAAGGGGAGGGGGAGGGGCGGATGAAAATATAACATATTAGATAAACAGAATGCACCACCATCAACTCCCTTGCCGACACATTCACAACTTAAGGTGGCATTTTTCAAAGATTCTTATAATAATTAAGCTCTTCTAGAGCGCGCAGAGAGAGAGAGAGAGTACATTGAACCTCAAAATGCATCACTATCTAGGACACCAATAGAATCATATTTTACCCTATACCAGGGATGGATCCACCTATAGGCGAGACGAGACGGACGCCTCACCTGGATTTCGGGTTTTTAAGTATACATATATGTATATTTTCTCTATTATATTTCCGAAATGACTAAAAAAGTGAATCACTAATAAAAAAAAACAAAAACTAGGTTCGTTTTGGTGAATAAACTGTTTTGAGATATAAAGCAATAGCGGCAGAAGGATTGAGGTTCGATTCCCTCAAGGCTTGAATCACATTCAAGCTTGTTCATCACAACTTGAACATTTGAAACTAACCAATGCACAAAGCCAAAGACTCTTTGCTTCAAATTTTACCTTGGTAATTCACGCACAGCATCGAAAATATCTGTGGTTCATTATAAAAGTTATTTCCGCTGTTGCTTTCAATAATTCCAACAAAACAAACAAGCAGTCGTACTTTTCTCTTTCAACCTCCTCGGCCGTGGATAAACGTTTGCTTTATAATGTCAAAATGGAATTTTATAGACGTGTATACATCATGTTTGATAACTATGGAATTTAGAGATGGCAAAAATAAATAAATAAATAAATATCGCTCGCAATCGAAAACCGAAAGTGAACCACAATTTTGCAACAGAGTGCAACAATCACGGTGTCTCTATCGAACATTTATCAAAATCTTGTATCAAAGATGTGAACCACGTTGAAACGCTGAATAGCGGTTCTGAAAGCTCTAGCATCAAAATTGAAACTTCAATTTTTAGTAGCAGAGACCCAACAGTGTTGTAGTCAAATTTGTCTGCTTCATGTTGTTCATAGCCGCCTCGTGAATTAACCACATGTATAGTTCTAGACAAAGCCAACAATGCCTAACTTTGTGCTGGGACACATGGGCCAGCGGTGGGCAATAGAAGTTTGTGTTGGGGACATCCGGGATCGAACCCGGGATCTTCCGTTTAGTTCTTTGAAAAGGGACACGCGGGACCGGTGGGCTTCATTGCGGTGGAAATAAAACAATGCCCAACTTGGGATGTTAATCATTTTTACCCCTGCATCTCATACTATCTTAGACAAGTGGTAAAAATGATTAAGACAGGTTGATAGCAGGTGCGTTAAACTTTGCCAAATTCTTTACGCAATCTTACGCTTGAAAATTAAACGATGACAAAGAGGCCTAACCATAACTCCTTGCAGATAGATTAAGCCACGTACCCGAGTTGAAGAGCCCTGCATACTCATTGTCTCTCTCTCTCTCTCTCTCTCTCTCTCTCTTTCATCTCTTAAGAGGAAAACCCCTTGTTGATAACTAACTAATTAATTAAACTGCCTTCGGAGAAATTTCCTGATCGCCAACCCTTAACCAAAATCCTCACTATCACGAGACTGATTTGTAAGCAAAGCTTCTGGAAGACGAGGACCTGACCTTCAAAACAAAAGAGCTAGTGCCTGTTTAAAATAAGTAAACATCTCAGAATTGAACAGGAAGCATCATAGAGTTTTTTGATTTTTTTTCCCCCTTAAATAACCCTAATGAATTATTTAAATCCCAAATTATTTTCCAAAATGACTTCGGGATTGACCGCGTGAAGTATGAGTATGAGTGGGCACGTCAGCCAAAAGCGTTTCTGGGCTAAAAATAGAGAGCGAGTTTTTTCAAAGTAAAACGCAGCTTGTACGAGCGTTTTCATCATGAAGAAAACGCAACTTGAATAAATTTGCAACTAGCTGCAAGCACATGGTATCGTCATCAACTACAAGCAGCAAAACACGCCCTCGGTGTTTTACTTTCCCTTCTCATGACTTTCAATTAATAATAAACTTTTGCACAGCATATGATTCTGAACAGCTATTCAGCAGGGTGTTTAGCGCTTTATAACTTGTGTTTCATTGTGCGGGTGCCAAATTAAACATCACCAACCATTTAAGCTTGGATTTTTGGTGCAATTTGCGCACAAGAAGACTCGATTTGATTTCATTGTCGACAATTTCTAAGTAAAACCTAGATCATTAAGATTTACAAAGAACCAAAACGAAAAGCAAATAATCAAACAAAAACAAATAATTATTATATTAAACCCAAAATAGGCATAGCATATTTGATTTCTTATTATTTCGACAACTTTTTTGGAGTCACTTGCTCTTTTTGCTCTATACATATTTGCATAAAATGCTATTAAATTGAAAAACCTAATCACACAGGAAAAATAGGGTGATGTTATCTTTTTTATTTTATTTGTTAGAAAGTAAAATATCGGTACGCTTTATTTGACTAATAAAAATTGTCTTAAATATGAAGGTTTTATCAGACCTTGCTTTAAATATTTGTTTAATATATTTTTTAAATTGTAACCAAAATCTTTATTTATTGTTTTTTTGCCATGAAAAATTTAATTTTCTTAAATAAATCTGGAAGAAGTGCTCCATCTAAAATTAAAAGACCTTAACGAAGCCAAATTAATACAATGTTCTCCTTGTTGACCTTTAATGATTTTTATATTGCCGAAGTTTGATTTTAATGTTCGAGTCTTTTTTTGTTTGTAAATTTAAATTCTTGATACCTTAAGAATTTTCCCCATATTTTGTATTTGTAAGTGTAAAAGGAGACAAAATAAAAATTTAAGTAAGAAATTAATTCTAAATAAATTCATACTAAACCCCTCAATAAATTGGTTTCTATATTTTATCTATGATATCTCAATTATTTAATATTGTGCATTACCAGTGACCAAAAACTAGTCAACTTTGATTCTAGTTGGATTCATCTCAAAACCTTATCCACTCAAAATTAATTCTTCTAATATATTTAACAGCAAACGTTAAAAAAAAACATCTAACTTGCTCTTGATGAAGGATAATTTCGCTATTTCAAATGAATATGTTTATGACTGGATATACGTAGAACTATTTTGAAGTAAAAGTCGTCGGTATAAAAGGCCTTACTTAATAAAATAAAATAAAATATATACAAGACAAAACATTTGTGATCGAGATCAACAGTTTGTGTTTGATCTAATATTTTCCGATTTTAATTGTGGAAGAATCATTGTCCTTATCCGTCACACAAATACATCATAAGATATATATTCAACACCTTACCGATAAGAATTATCGATGCATCTTGTGGTTTGTTATAAAATTTTGTGTTTTAATCCATTTGAAAGGTTAGCTACCGTATTTCCTGTTGTTATTCAAAAAATGAGAATTTTTATTGCCAGGTTTCATTTTCAAAATCTTTTTGAAATATATGGTATGGTTTGCAGCTTCTGAAAATCGTTAATCATACAAATTCTTGGTTTACAATACGAAAATAGATTTTAGATATGTTATAACTATTAAAGTAATTGATAATCAGAATAATCTAATTAAATATTTTTAATTAAAGCTATTCTTTTTACGTTGAATGGATATTGATTGCAGAAGATTTTATCCAATCAAAACAATTGATAATTGGGAAAATTGTTTCTGGACCCACTTTAGAGAGATGACTTATTTTTAATCCCATGTATTTTCAAAATTGTGAAAAAACCTAATACTTATAAAATACAGACGTTTTAAGCCCAAAAAAATTATGTGTATTATACTTAGAATGTTTTTGCAAAAATTCTAAGTTTACCCTCATTCTTTTAATCAAAAGTACATGAATATTTTCTTAAAAAAACTATTTGTGTGATTTACTTTCATGATTATTATGGTTCGTTCCTTCTTTCTCGATACTTCTTTTCCAATTCCTCATTTTCCAAGCTCAGCCCTCACCGATCTCATCCCAAGATCCCGACACTTCGCCGGCCTCAACCTCCTTGACATCGTATCATTTCAGAGCGGATTCTGGCTGAGATTCACCGACGAACCTAAGGGTGAGGAGATGCTTGAGAGAGAACGCTATCTTGGATAGTAGTTCCTTCTTGCTGAGAAGGAAACGTTATCTAAGATAGCGTTTTTGCTAACGTGGTCCTCCGGTCGTTCCGAGTCATTTTGGAAATTAATTTGGTTTTGGGGTTGAATAAGGTTATTTAGGGGGGCGAATATTTTTTGACTTCTCTTTAACCATTTCTCCTCTGCACAAATTGCACCTTGCCAAAGAGTTTTCTTTTTCATTTTGCCGTTTTCAGCGAGTAAACAAATCGGTTATAATGCTTCGTAGCTCCAATTTCTCCTCCTATATTGGTTTCACACTTGGATGCCTCGTATAGATCTAACAACCCAAAAAGTTGAGACATAAAAATGTTCTCTTCATAGTAAACTTAGGGATGGATACAAAACAACGGTATAAAACCAAAAAAATTCGGCAGTAACAAAATAATGTATAGATGTGAAAATTTATTCTGTATAAACTACTCTTAGTATTTATATCAATAAAACTTATAACATGATATTGAATATTAAGGCCTTGCCTGAGTTCAATTCGGTTTAAGTCCCCTTCGGTGAGATTTGGATTTGGATTTTTTGGGCAAACAAATATAAAATCCGAGTCAATGGAATGACTTGCTCCTAATTGGCTGGATCAAGAGAGTTTGGCAAGAACCAAGCTTTCAGATAGTGACATGGAAACTTAAAACGACACCAATAATTGAGACAAGTCACGACTCTCAGATAAGATTCGATCTATATATAGACAAATGAAAATTAGTAACCTGTTTGTAATTGTACCTCTACTAAACACTGTTAACATCACCTGCTTAATCTTTTGCATTATTGAAATGCATTCAATAAGTAACAACATAGTCATGTGATGATCTATCTCTTCACTACGCTACCTCAGTCAAATGTACCAACGGAATCTCTCTCTTTTTACATCTACTAGCATGCAATGCACACATTGTGAACTATGATAAATATGCTTCGACTGTATCCAACTCGGGAGCTCCTTTCGATGAAGAAAGTCAAGAATTTTGCCCTCAAAACTACAAGCTTCACGATCATAGTTGATGCGGCAGAAAGTATTGACGGCATTGGGATGAGTTATTAGAACCCAGTCCTAAAAGAAATTATGTTAACTCGTTCGTGACATGTCTAATCAACCACTTAATGGCATCGAGGAATCAAACCATATGTTAGTCCCATCCCAGTCCTCAAAATTAACTCTAATTTGAACCATGCAGATTGTTTGGAAACTTTGCTATACTCTACTAGCATGGCACCAGGAACTTGATGCATTATGTCTAATCGTTGGCGTTACCCATGGTGTACACATTCTTTACTTTGAATTCAGACAATAAACATACGTTCTTCCTTTATTCCTTTGGGTCCTAACATTTCCTTTCAAGCTAGAGCATATATATGACATACCATATCTTGTCGCTTGTTGCCAATGTATTTCCCTCTTCAACAAACCAGTATATTCAGTAGATTTAGCGATGTCTGGAACATATATATTTTGCATTCCGTGAATGAAATGCATATAGCAAATTTATCACCTAAGTTGATTGGGCCTAGGAAATTTGTGTATCAGTCTGCACAATCTCTAGTTTCATTCAGAGTCAGCAAGAAATTTGAGAAAAGATGTTTCAAGAAGGAAAGCATAGTCTCTTGTGGTGTTTGACTGGCCACAAGTTACAATCTGCAGCTAATTGAATTCAAGCAGACTAGCACCTCTAATGAGACAATATGGAAAATCAAGCATGAAAATCCCATCGATGGGAAGTAAAATTCTGTTCAAACGGCCTAAACAAAACAGAAAATTCTTAATTCATCCTGCAGCCTACAGTTAATATTTTCACTAATTCATACTCGTCTATTATAAGCTCTTCAGTTGCATACATGTTGCTTCTTGCACATCTAGATCTATAGGGTGAGCGGATTTTCTAGTGTATATAACCTTAGACATTTTATCTTCCCTCCAATATCGGAATATACCATACTATTTCTCTCTATATAAATCCCACATTTTAACTTGATACACAATAATATAAAAAAACAAGTACAAAACATTATATCTAATTAATTAATCAACAAGTAATCTGATCATTGTGCAAACAAACATAAACACAGGAGCATGGCAAAAAACGAGGTACATAAATAAGCACAGGAGAAAAATACCAGAAGTCCTACCATATTTAAGAAATGGTGGCCATCAACTTTTCATTGAAATTGTCGTTCTACACATAAGACATAACAAAAGCTAATGGAAGGTGAAAATGACGCAGAGCATTGAGGGCAACCTCAATATTTCCTATTGTTGCATGATGAAAATGTTAAGACAAAATAATTACAGATCTAGACCATGTTCTGTACCTGTGAGACTATACTAACAGCTAAAAGTATCCTATGATGAAGAGGACCTCGAAGAAGAGCTTGGACCGGCAGATAAGCTCCTTACCGCTACCTTGACTGCAGCCACCGCACTCATCTGTCTCATCTCCGGGCTTAGCCCATGCACATCTTTGCTATTTTCATTAATTTGGACGCCAACATAAAAAGCAATCTGAAAATTAAGATGTTCTAAGATTTAGATGTATTATAATTCTAAGATGCTCTATAACAATTAGCCAGGATGATGCTATTATAAGAAGAATGATTTACAAGCACAAGTGCAGTGGATCTAAGCAAATCAATTAAGTAGATAATAAGGAAATATAGAGTCCAAATTGATTTTGAGGTGCATTGGTTATAAATAAAAACGTCCAATTTAATTGTGTGCAGTGATTGTAAATTAAAACCTTGCCGGTTGAATTCCGTACTGGTGATATATGAAGATGGTTCCAGAACGAGCTTTCATCTTTCCTGAAATTTCAAAGCAGCAGGAGAAACTGTTACCTTACAAGCTCAGGTTTTTTTGTTTTTTTTTTTGAAACTGGCCCGAAAGCCTAACCCGCGCAGCACACAAGCGCGGGCGCGCGCGCGCGCGCGCACACACACGAGGGGACCCACAAATTTGCCCTAAAAACATTAATTTGTGGCCCCTTCCGTCCTAGGGTTTGAACCCCGCACTGAGCTATTGTCATTGATTATAAGCTCATAGTTGGAACTCGGAAGCTCCTGCCCATAGAACTTCATGTGGTCAAATTTATATTTTAAAAAAAACATCATCATCTTCTAAGCCTTTCCCCCATCCAAATGGGGCCGGCTATCATATGTAGATAACATGTACCTGTAATTTAATAAACATACTCTGCAAGCTTGTTCTGCTTGAATGCTGTCCTTTATCTACAAATATCGAAGATAAGGAGGTAGTAATCCTACAAATGAAAGCTGATTTAATCTTGTGGGCAGGCTACATGCTACAGAAAGCATAGTGATCATATACCTCCTGTAAGGCCTCAACATCTGTACCAGGTCCATTTAAAAATCTACAATTTCGCCCCAAAACTTCATGCCTAGAGTAACCTACAGATATAAGAGTAGAATTAATTGTGTTTCATATTAAAGTTCTCATGTTAAGAACATTCCATGTTAATGATGTAGGAACAAACAATAAATAGCTGAAGTAATTGCACTCCAGGAGGTTCACAATATCACAGTATCTTGTTACAGAAGTGGATTCAAGGCAAGTTTTTCTCAATCAGTACTCATATGCTTGCTTTGAAAAGACCTTAATGAGCGTCAAGCAAAGCATGGTCCTTCAAAGAGATCCTCGGACTAAAGGCTGATGTTATCTTTAACCAAAGATTGAAGGGTTCCTCTCGAGAGAAAAGACAAGGCCCTAATAATCGGAAATGCATTATGCATGATGCTGCCCTAATAGTTCATCTAAAATGGTTCGTCCCTGATCATAAAATTCTTCACAGAAAATTTAGAGTGAGCAGCGCATCGATGAATATTCATGCGATTTCTCACATTCAATAGTTTTCAAAGATTTTAATTACCCCGACCATTCAAAAGCTGTTAATCTATCAACGAGGTTTCCATCATTTTAGCAATGTGCTAAATGTTGTATGTTAACTTCAGATCGGCGGAAACTTTTCATGTTAGATGGCGGATGTCGGAATATATTCAAGGGCAGTTACAAGATTTTAGTTGTCATGACAAATAAGTTTTATGTTCTAAATATGACCCTATCAAGTTTTCATTCATTACATATCATAGTATGGAGGATTGCTATTGGGATTAAAATTTACACCCCATCGCCAAAACCAAAAATCAAAATTAAAAGTCAAAGTCAAAAGATCAAGACCAATGCCCAGGCCAAGCGGGCCCGAGTCCAGGCCTAGCCCGAGCATGTAAGGGGCCGGCCTCATGCCATGAGAAGACAAGAATTATGTAATAAATAAATGTAATTTTTTGGAAATAAATGTAATTTTTTGGAAATAAATATAAATTAAATGGGCAAGAAGCCAAATTTTGTAAAACCTATGGCTTATGTGCAAAAAGAAATAAGCACATAAACATGAGGAGCACAAGTGTCATTTTGAAAAGCCAAAGGGGCTATATGTAAAATTGTGAGCCTACAAAGGGCCAACATGATGAATGAATAATTTTTATTCCCCTCAATCAATCTAGGATTCTGAGGCTCCTCTCTCTCCTAGTACTTCTTCATTTTATATTTTAAAGAAAAACAAGAGGAAAACCTCCTTTCTCAAAAAAAAAAAATAGAGATTTTTGCCACAAAACCCAATGAGAGAAACACCAGTCTCCCATCAAATCCCAAAAAGGAATGAATTTTGCCTACCTCCTTCCTCAAGATCCGATCTGAAAGAAGAAGAAGAACTCATCTCCAAAACCTTAATTTTAACAAATTTCAAGGCTTGAAGGAGGAGAAAAAGACCCCTTTTCAATCATCCAAGGGAAAAAACTAAAGTTTTAAGGATCCAAAAGAGCCTCTTTAGGCCAAAAGAGAAGAACACCCCCTTTAAGCTCAAACTCCAAAAAAACTGGACCTTTTGGCCCATACGGGACCTTTTGGCCCCCTCCTCGCACGCAACTGTAGCGCGTGCCGCCGACTTTCATGAAGCCTTAATTTTAAATAGAAAGAAAAGAAAAGAAAAAACTGTTTAATAAAAATTTTATATTTTAGTTTTTCTTGTAAATAAATAAAAAAAATAAATGAACACGCTCTTTTGCACTATTTTCAAAACACAACCCACATTCCACACTGCACATTGAGTTCGCATGATATGTTCGACCCGTTAATCAGAGGTTCTCTCGATCCAAAAGCGTGGGGTAATTAACGGCAGTTTTGTTCGCGGCTACCAGAGATTTGGATTCCCATAATCAATAAACCCCGGCCTATCCTAGGCAAGGAGCGTCTGTACATACCTGACAAGCGTGTGCATTTCTATTTCAATAGAGTGACGAAAAACACTCTACAGATTCTGGCACGTCCGATGGGACTTTTCTCTCCTTCCATATCTCGGGTCAAATTCTCATGCGAACTCATTAATATGTATGTGTGTATAGATAGATAGATATTTGTACTGAAATCATGCTCTTCTATGCAGCAATCAGCAATCAACTTTCAACATCGACGCAACCCTCATCACCTACACCATCAAGATAAACACACTGGTGGTTCTCCCAACAAGTCTTGCGCAACAGTGGAAGGAACCGTCACATCAATTCGGCTCCATCATAATTTCTCCAGCCTTCAGCGCTCCTACTGTCGAGACCCGGGCAAGCCAAGTAACTAAACCCGCCTCAAAGGGTAAATGGCCGAACGCCGTGGTTGCAGGCACGCTCGCACCCAAGCGCAAGTCCGTATTCAAACGGCTCTGTCGCTCCAACCGGGGGCAGAGCCGTCAAAACCAAAGAAACCCCAAAACATCTCGGGCAAAGCTCAGGCGATGCCCTTAACAACATCTCGACCAGGTGTTTTCTCAATACTCCCCGTCAATCGGCCAACGACGGCTGCCAGGAAAGCAAATGCCCGCCAGGTGCTCAAAATCGAGAAGCTAAGGCAAAAAAGGATCAGACACATAGCCAACAAAAGGGCAAGGGCTCCCGCACCACTAAACTTCGTGAGGTTCCAGAAAGATGGCTATCTCGCGACACAAGTTGAGTAGGCCGTAAAAATCAACAATTCTTTTGAACCCTTGAAGTGGGTTCAGAAAAATTCCGACTGCAAGAATCAAGAAGACAACAATCCGTATAGTGCTGCGAAGAGATGTGTCGAAGCCTTAGCATAGAAAGCATGACACAGTCTCCTCAAAAGTCTACCAAGCGCTTGTAGCCGCCCGAAAGCCAAGAAGGGAGTCTGAGCATAGGGCACCGGTTTTACTTGAAGCTTCGGCTAGACTATCTGTCTTCAACCGCCTGTCTTTCCCTAAGAAGAATGGGTCGAAACAACCAAAGGCTCAGCAAATACCGCTACCAATGGTAAAGGCTTGGCCGGATGCACAGTCCACACGGTTTATATGGTCGGCGCACGACCCAGTGATAACCTTCGCAGCAAGAGCAAAGATGAGGCTACCACATCTCAAGCCCAATCTGATTTGAATGTAGCCGCCACTTCCCAAGCCTAACCTTCTCCGGAAGAATGAAAACCCCTTCGGCGAGACTGGTAAGTAGAAAAATCCTTCAATTTCCGGGGAGTCGAGCTCGGAGAGCGATGAAGAGCCGATTTTCACCCCTAAGACTGCAGAACAGCAGCTGCTCCAAGAACTTCGGAAACAACTCAAAAGGAAAGATAAGGAAATGGCCAAGCTTTACATCAAAATTGATGACTTGACAAATGTCGTGTTGCAACTTCCAGCCAAAGTCGCTCAAGGGCAACCCAATCAAGTGCAGGGCTCCACCCATGAACTGGGAAGCGATGTCCTGAAGCAGCCAATGCCTGTCCCCTGAGTCCAAAAGTAGGCGAGCCATATGGGAGTTGACCACACTCAGCCTCGGGAGATGTTCTGACCCTCAACGACGGTAGGGCGTTAATCCAAGATAAAATAATGAACTTGGTCGCCAATAAAGTCAAGACATTGGTGGTCGAAGCCGAAGCGCAGAAAAACGTCATCAGTAGTGAGAGACCATACCCGGCACGATATGATCTCGTGGAGTTTCCCAGCGGCTATGTTGTCCCTAAATTTGAAAGATTTGATGGAACGGGAAATGCAAGCCAGCACATTACACACTTCAAATCATCGTGCGCAAATACTAGGGGCAATGATGCACTTCTCCTACGCCAATTCTTTAATAGCTTGAGTGACGTTGCCTTCGACTCGTACGCAAACATACCGGAAGGCTCTGTCACTACGTTTGCCCAAATGGAATCTCTGTTTAGGCAAATGTTTACGAGTGTTGATTAGTCTAAAATATTGCACATTTGAATGAACATTTTCCCTATTATTGTTAAGTACTAAAATGTGTTTATTGTAATTATGGAACATATGAGGTTTTATGTGTAAAAAGTTTATTATCATATGTTTCTACATTATGATTAACATAATGAGGGAAAATACATGCATATAATATTTATATGAAATCTTAGTAATTAAAATATGCATATCATATCTAATATTTCTAATCAATATTCTTAACATATAATATCATATAAAATGGTTTGAATATCTCAAAAATACCAAATACTACTAACACTTTGATTTGAGATATTGTGCAGATTAGCTCAGGTCTGGAATCCAAGAGATCCGGGATAAATCAAAATGTCGGAATCAAATCTACCAAAATATAGAAGCAAATCGTAAGATCTGGCAACGGCAGAGACTCGAAGCATTATTTTCAGAATCTAGTCATCAAGAGAATCTCCAAATATCAATACAAAACACCACAAAAAATCCCTAATCCTAATTCCACAATATTGCGGCGGAAGGGCGGCAAAATGGGGTATCCGCGGCGGCTTGGCAGCCGTAGGATTTGAGATTTTGTGGTTTGGATTCTAACTGCATGTCCTCAATTATGGAATCTAGGGTTTCTAGTTTCTGTGACTATATATGAACCTAGAGCTTCACATCAAAAATCATCACCGAAAAGATTAAGAGGTCCAAAGCGATCCGCGCATCCGAGTGATCATCAGCTAGTCATCCACTTCCAATAAAATAGAGATCTAAAAGCAACTATGGTTCTTATACTCTACTTTCAAAAGTTGTATGCAATAGTTGATAAATAAAGGTAGTGTTTTTATTAGTTAATTCTTTTCTGCACTTACTTTTTGCATCTTAATCATGTTTTCATTCTTCAACCTTTCTTCTAAATCTTAAATCATGAGCGAGTAATTCCTAACTTGCTAGGGTTCGTATGCTATGGTAGATCAATGGATGATAAAATCATTTAACTTCTTTTACACATTTTAACGTCTATAAATTTTAGCAAAACAAATGTTAACATCATGCGCACTAGCAATTTATTGCTAGTCACGACCGCGATTTGAGATTGGTTTAACACTTATTTTGTTAAGGGCTAGACATGAATAAAGATCAATGCAAGGACAAAGGTTAAGAGTGAGGAAACCCTAGTTTCTTCTAAGGAAACCCTAATCTACATTAATCTCTATTGATCTAGTTTTAAACTATTAAAGCATAAAAGGAGTTATTTTTAACTATTCATCCATTACTATTAATTCCTATGAACCCTACAAGCCTCTTCTTTATAAATTCTACATCCGTATTAAAATAGATCTACAACCAATCATCCTTCTTCAATCAACTCGTCTAAAGCAAGAAAAAGGTTCGCGTTTCCCTGCAGACGACCCGTACTCATCGCGGCTAGCTACTAACGACACCGTCTTGATTGCGGTTATTTACAATACTTTTCAGCATCATATCAATCAAATGGCGCCGTTGCCGGGGAGACGGCTGTAATTTATTTTCTTGTTATTCGGGTTGATTTCTTAAAAATAATTCAGCAAACATATTATAATCGAGAACCAAAACCGCATCTTGTGTATTTAACGATTATTGTGCGAGTTTTGCAAGGGAATCTGAAGTAACTGGAGCAAGAAAACAGAGATTTAGAGACTTTCAACGTAGCACAGAGGAGCAGAGGGGAGTACTGAAGAAAATTTGGCAACTGATCCTACCACCTTGCGGCGGAACCGCGGCGAAAGTGAGAGTTTTGGGCGGAACCGCGGCAGCTTGGTGGATTTGGCCCCCAAAATCTTCAGGTAATTTCCTAATATCTTTCTCTCCTCTAAAATCCAATAATTTGATCTTTGCTTGTAGGATTCTTTGCAAATATCGCCGCTCAAAAATCTTTTTACGTGTTTTGATATCGGTTTGTTTGTGCATATCTTAACTGGACATTAAGGGGCAATTACCCAAATCCAGATTAAGTGGGGATTTCATCATCCTTCCTAAGCCCCACAAATCACAAAACGAGCATACTATCACCCTACATTAATTTAAAAATATCTACACCAAGCCTCTAAGGACTGTCACGCTCAATTAGGACAAAGGAGATTCGTGGGTAATCTATCGCTTATCTGCATTTCTTTTGTGGTGTCTAGGCAAGTGTGACTAAGAAAAATGGTTAATTAGGCCCGCTATTTCGGTGATTCGCATAGCGGATACCTGGCACTTACCTGGTCACAAGAGTGATAAAAAGATGGTAGAGGATTGGTCCTGCGAGTTGTCCTTTGGAAATCTAGAAGCAGTCTAGTTACTTGACCTAGGTGACCTTAGTTCTAGAGTTTGAATGTGCATTTTGTGATTTGTTGAGTCAAGCCTCACGTCCGACTATTTTTTTTTCAAAACAAACCTTATTAAAATCGTTCTCACATACGCTGGCTGCTACGTGCGCTAAACCCGCTTAGTGCATGATCGGCTGGACACAGGATTCTAATGCCCGTCTTGTCCACATTTTTGCTATCGACTCCGAAGTCGGTGCTGCATCTTCTATTTCCCCTCCACCCACCACATCTTCCGAAATAGAAAGATCTCCATCGGGATTTACGATACCACCCTGCCACCACCCGTAGGTGTGCCGAATCCACCGCGCATCTCTCCAAGAAAGATGCTACCCTATACGTGGGCCCCTTCCTACTTGTTTGTCTCTTCTACCGACCAATGGGGGTAATTTTGAAATTAAACCTCATTTCATCTTGTTGCCCAAATTTCAAGGGCTTGAATCCGAAGACGCGTACGTTTTCATAACCAAATTCGAGAACGCATATGCAATGATGAGCACAACACAACTTTCAGTGGATACTATGCGATTACGTCTTCTCCTTTTTACCTTATACGATCTAGCAGAAAAATGGTTTTATAGCACTGTCGTACATTCTATCGCCAAATGGGGTGAATTCGTTATAACATTCCTTAAGAAATTTTATCATAATCACATAACCGTCCGTGTTCGAAGCGAGATAAACCAGTTTACCCAACTTCCCAACAAACCATTTTGGAAATGGTTTGAACGGTTTAAAGATCTTCTTGTCCAATGCCTTCATCACGGAATCAAAAGATGGCAACTTTGCTAAATTATATACGAGGGTGTTAATCCTGCCACGAAACAAATGCTTGAAACCATTTGTTAATACCATTTCATGTCAAAAGACGATAGCGAATCTTGGCAATTTCTGGATGATCTCGCCGAACAAACCTCACAATGGGAGAGCACTAGACCAACATCATCTTTATCTAGGGCAGGTATCCATCAGCTCGACGTTTCCATCGCAGTGAAAGCCGAAATGGATGCAATGCAAAAGAAACTCGAAGCTATCGAAAACAGTCTCACCAACCTCACTAAACCAAGTTACGCTCCCCAAAACCGTGTGTGGTTACTGTTTTGACCCATCACATTTAACGGAAGAATGTCCTTTGAATCCTCCGTTTCAAGATTAAGAACAAACTAATACTGCTTTTCAACAACGACCTAGAAACGATCCCTATTCCTCCACATATAATTAGGGATGGAGGAATCACCCTAATTTCGTTTGGAACCAAAACCAGTCTCAAAATCAAAATCAGTTCCCAAGCCAAAATAATTATCAAAGGCTTCCTCCACAGCAACAGCAGCCACCACAACAAAGTCAGCACCCCTTTCAACCGCAATCTTTTCAAAATCCGGCCAACTTTGCACTTTATAATAATTCTTTTCCGACGGCCGGTATCGATAAAAGCTCTGCACTCGAACGTAACTTAGAAACGTTCATTAAACAATCTACACAGACGACGGCTAATTTAATGTCTTCTATCCAAACGTTAATGCAACATACTGCTTCCCACGGTGAAAACATAAAATCGATAGAAGCATAACTTGCACAGTTAAATGTCACAATGAGTGAGAGAGAGAAAAGGAGACTTCCATCTCAACATCTTCCAAATCCCGGCCTTACAAAGCACGAATCTCATCCTTCAAAATCATAATGTGAGTGCCGTAACTACGTTGAGATCGGAAAGAGTGCTGAATAACAATGTTGGTATACAAGTTGAAGTTGATGACATTGATGAAACCCGGCTACTACTTCTACTCCTACTTCGTCTAATCCAACATCTTCTTCCGATTCTATTCTCCGTTTTCCACTAGACTCGAACCCTCAGCCTATTTTCTTGAAGGAATTACCATCTACGACCATCCCAAATCCAATTTTGGGATCCATTTCATCCCCACAAACTTCTGCTCAAAAGTTAGACCGAACCCTTATTGATAAAGTTCCTTTTCCACACAGGTTGAGGGCCAACAGACCAAGTCCCCAAATGGAGAAGGTTGTGGACATTTTTAAACAAGTTAACATAAATATTCATCTCCTGGATGCTATCAGATAAGTTTCTTCCTATGCAAAAATTTTAAAGGGCTTGTGCACTAGGAAAAGAAAAACTCAAGTACCTAAAAAGGTTTTCTAAGCGAGTAATATAAGCAATTCTCTTACCCAATTGGTGCTCACGAAGCGTAAGAACCCCGGTTGTCCTACAATATCTATAACTAATGAAGGTAAAAATATTAATCATGCTCTACTCGATTTAGATGTTAGTGTTAACTTGCTTCCGTATTCTGTTTATCAGCATTTACGCATAGAAGAGTTGAAACCTGCGCATTGCACTCTCCAGATGGCCGATCGATCCATCACCCAACTTAGGGGTGAGCTAGAGGACGTGTTAATCAAAGTCGGGAATTTATATTCCCTATGAACTTTATAGTCATAGATACACAGCCTGTGGCAAACCAACGGAACCAAATTCCGGTAATTCTAGATCGACCTTTCATAGCAACTTCAAACGCGATAATCAATTGTCGCAACAGTTCAATGAACCTGTCCTTTGGAAAGATGGCAATTGAGCTTAACATCTACAAGCTAGGAAGTCAACCCTCCGAACCCTATGCTCAGATAAGTGATGTATGTTTTGTCGACATGATAGCTACCGACAATTGCGAATTTTAGGAGCTTCACGATTCTGATCTCGACGCCACTAGTGCGTTATTGTTTGATCTTATTATCTATTATACACGTAAAGACCCTTCTGTCGACAAGTCCACACCTAAGTCCGAACCCTTTGACTTGTCGAATGATTTAGTCGAGCTATCCGATTTTCATAACTTCCTTTCCGAAAAGATTATCATTCGGAATATCGATGAAAGTTTTAAAGACATTTTTGCCGAAGAACTCGCATTCCTAGAAGACAAGGGAGTTGTGATGAATCAACCCCACCCAAAAAAGTTAAACCGTCACCCCTTCTTCTTATTAAGAACAAGAATGTGAGTAGTGCACCATCACTGTTACGTCTCTACCAACCGAGACGTAAACCAGATCGATTACGCCTCTTATCTCCCCATTTCTTCATATCTATGATTTTCCACCAACCATGGTGTTACATTGATAAAATATTCAAATGGTTGGTGTTGACTTTTGGTCTTTGTAAAACTTTGCATAAACCAATAACTTTACCCCCACTTATAATTTTAAATGTTTGATACTGTTTTACTCAAGTTTAGGGGGAAGAAAAATATTTTGGCTCTTGAAAGAAAAATAAAATTTTACAAAATTGTGAGCCAAAAATAAGTTTAGGGGAGGATTTGACTGTCATTAACTCTTGTTCTCTTTACTAACTTTTCCTTCCAAGTCTACAGGTTTTAAGCTTAAAAGATGATATCAATGAGGCCACTGCTACAAATAGGTTTGGGGAAGGTTTGTGCTTATTCACGCATCATTTTTTGCATTATATTAAATAAAGGCATAAAAATTTTGATAATAAAAGTTAGGAAGTGAAAAATACATATGATAGGAAGGAAAAATTTAAGAAAAGCAAGAAAATTAGATATTTTATAACGAAGCTAGTAATAGGTAGTCATGAGCTGTTGTCCCAAGGTTTAGTAAGATGAAGAAAATCACTAATTTGAGGATAGAAATAAGTCTGAAAAAAAAATTCCTTTTTCTTGAATCCAAACATCTGAACTTTGATACCCTACTATACGCACTTGCACACATCTTGAAAATTGGGATAATAGAGGATACCTTGAAATGCTCGTCTAAAATCCTTAGTATGAAGGAAAAAAGTATATAAATCAACAAAATATTTTTAAAATGGTGAAGAAAAATGAACATTGGTTTTGTAATTACTTAAGGCAGCATAAAAAAATATATAGCGAGGGTGCTTTATCACTTAGTGCCTTAGACCAACTGGTTTGGAAGCCACTGCTAAGCCATAGGTGTTGCAAAACTAGGATATTGCTAATTACGCCTTAATGAGTGAGCACATTTGGTAATCGGTTAGTACCTCAAGAAAACGGTCGCATGAAAATGCGTGAGCAATTCCATCTATAAAACTCACCGACTAAAAAATACTAAGGAAGATGGACAAGAGTATGATAGCTTGAATTGAATTCTCTAAGTATATGGATGTCTTTTACACACACGTAGGGGTATATAATCTATGTTTGGAAGAAAGGTAGGGAAGGAGACTAAAGGCGATATTTTATTGAGAGATGGTGTGATTTCTGATATCTTTTCACGACTATTAAGATAGGGCTCATGTCAACTAAAAAGCTAGTGTAGTTTGAAACTCTTATTTTCAAATTCTTTCTTTTATATATTCTTTATCTTTGTATGTAACTTTCATCATCTTTCTTTTATTATGGGATTTTGTGGGTGCAATCCGCTGAAAACCCTCAGGAGACAACACTCCTACTAGGGACACCTAGAGGTTTAAAGGCTTGTTGCACGTGCTCAGTGCAATCGTGTTGCCTACGAAAGTGTGCTAGATTTTTCATTATTCTTTTTCTTTTTTCTCTTTAATAACTAGTTTGCTCGGGATGATCAAAATTAAGTTTGGGGGTATTTGATTAGTCTAAAATATTGCACATTTGAATGAACATTTTTCCTATTATTGTTAAGTACTAAAAGGTGTTTATTGTAATTATGGAACATATGAGGGTTGATGTGTAAAAAGTTTATTATCATATGTTTCTACATTATAATTAACATAAAGAGAGAAAATACATACATATAATATTTATATGAAATCTTAGTAATTAAAATATGCATATCATATCAAATATTTCTAATCAATATTCTTAACATATAATATCATATAAAATGGTTAGGAAAATATCTCAAAAATACCAAATACCAACACTTTGATTTGAGATATTGTACAGATTAGCCCAGGTCTGCAATCCAAGAGATCCGGGATAAATCAAAATGTCGGAATCAAATCTGCTAAAATACTGAAGCAAATCGTAAGATTTAGCAACGGCAGAGACTCGGAGCATTTTTCAGAATCTAGACATCAAGAGGATCTCCAAATATTAATAGAAAAAATCCCTAATCCTAATTCCACAATATTGCGGCAGAAGGACGGCAAAATAGGGGTATCTACGGCGGCTTGGTAGCCGTAGGATTTGAGATTTTGTGGTTTGGATTCTAGCTGCATATCCTCAATTATGGAATCTAGGATTTCTAGTTTCTGTGACTATATATAGGACCGAAAGGTTCACATCAAAAATCATCATCGAAGAGATCAAGAGGTCCAAAACGATCCGCGCGTCCGAGTGATCATCAGCTAGTCATCTACATCCAATAAGATAAAGATCTAAGAGCAACTGGGGTTCTTGTACTCTACTTTCAAAAGTTGTATACAATAGTTGATCAATAAAGATAGTGTTTTTATTAGTAAATTCTTTTCTGCACTTACTTTCTGCATCTTAATCATGTTTTCATTCTTCAACTTTTCTTCCAAATCTCAAACCATGAGCGAGTAATTCCTAGCTTGCTAGGATTCGTAGGCTAGGGTAGATCAATGGATGATAAAATCATTTAACTTCTGTTATACATTTTAAGTCTATAAATTTTAGTAAAACAAATGTTAACATCCTTAACGGGCACGCTACCAATTTATTGCTAGTCATGACCACGATTTGATATTGGTTTAACACTTGTTTTGTTAAGGGCTGGACATGAATAGAGATCAATGCAAGAACAAGGGTTAAGAGTGGGGAAACCCTAGTTTCTTCCAAGAAACCCTAATCTATACTCATCACTATCGATCTAGTTTTAAACTATTAAAAGATAAAAATAGTTATTTTTAATTATTCATCCATTACTACTAAGTCTTAAGAACCCTACAATCCTATTCTTTATAAATTCTACATCCGTATTAAAATAGATCTACAACCAATCACCCTTCTTTCATCGACTCGTCTAAAACAAGAAAAAGGTTCACGTTTCCCTGCGGACAACCCGTACTTATCGCGGCTAGCTACTAGCGACACCGTCTTGATTGCGGTTATTTACGAACACACTTTTCAGCAAGCACAACAATCAAGTGTCAGCGATAAAATCATCATTTCTGACCTTGTGAGGACTAAGACAAAGAACAACGAAAGCAACACAGCTTTTACAGTCTGATGGTGCAATCTCTCAGTCAATTGTGAACCGTTGTTAGATCAAGACCAGTCTGTCAGCCTTCTTATAGAAAGTCTCGACGGTTAGATGAATCATTTCATATACACAGCGGGCCTCAAAACATTTCAGGAGCTGACAAGGAAGGTTCAAATGTGTCCCCAGTTCCTTGTATTCTCCTATTTCTTTATAAATATTTTTTTTCGATTTTTCTTTCCAATTCTATTCCCTATTTCTATTTTTGTACCGTAACTCTAAATTAAAACCTTAAAACCCTAACCCAATTCCTTAGCCCAAACCCACACTGGCCCGGGCCAACACTCGACCCGACCCAGCCCAACCCTTCTCCCCTTCTTCTCTTCTTCTTTCTTTTTGGTCGAGCCCCTCACCCATGCCTACTTCGCAACGAGCGCCCGCAAGACCCGCTCCACCCACAATGAAGCCACGCCCCAACTGACCCCGAGATCTGAGCGCCGGCCTCCTATCTTCCCTCAGCGTCTCTCTCTCATCATCTCTTAGTCTCAATCTCCATCTCTAACTCCATTACTCTCTCTCCCCCAAAAAACCCATCGAGCTCCCCTCCTACTCCTTTCACCGCAAACCAGCTCGCCAGCATCCTCTTCACCGCTGATGAGCTCCTCGTCAGCGCCTCCAACTCCTCCATCCGCCACCTTCTTCATCTCCAAACAACCCGAGCCTTCCTCTACAACACCACCATCTCATAGCTACCACCGGTCGCCCTCGACGCCGCCGACCACCTTCTCTAATGAGCCACCGCCGCGACACCTCTTCTTCTTTCCCAACTCCAGAACTGATGGAGTTTCGGATCTCCTTCAGATGTTGTCCTCCGTCGATCTTGCGATGGCCGTCTTGGACGGCTGTAATTTGGTTTTGGATTTGGTTTTGGAGTTGTTGGGTGTGGATCTCAATGGGTTGGTGATGGACGCCGAGCTACCTGTAAAAAAGTCCCGGGATAGGTGACCACCATAGGACCCTCCGACGATCAAGTTAGAGCCGAGGAATAGAGACGGAGTAGCAGCGTATTGAGATAATTCGAGTTACCTGAGTCGTCTGAGAGGGGGTTTTATATAGGGGTCGCGTGGAGCGAGCAGGCATGAGATCACCGCCGTCAGTTACGCCCTAGCGTTATCCTCGCCTTGAATGGCGAGATGCGCCCATTAATGGAGGGATGCGCTAGCGTGGGGCGCGGATTGTGGGGAGGCAGATATCTCGCCCTGGCGATATTCGCGGAGCCATTGCGGGACGCATGGGATCCGCGCTCCCGGTAGATCGGGGGAGGCCGAGGAAGCTCGAAATGTCGGGGGCTCGAAGACGAGCCTGGAGGTCGAGGAAGTTCGGCGCATCGGAGGCTCGGAGACGAGCCTAGAGGCCGAGGAAGCTCGGAAACTCAGATGCTCGGAGACGAGCAAGGAGGCCGAAGAAGCTCGGCACGTCGGATACTCGGAGACGAGCAAGGGGACTGAGATAGCTCGGAGGCGAGCTATTAGTAGATTCACGGGTGAAGGCGGAATGCATTCAGGGAGGTCTCCTGGAAGGTCAGACATGTTCCCCGAGACGAAGTCCCGAGAAACCCTCACAATCCAACTCGTTTATCCCATCTCCGTAGCCTTCGGGACAGTCATCCGCCACGTGTCGTAATCCGAAGAGACACCACTTGTGAGCATCATCATTAGCCCCCCGCTCTCGTTCCGACCTATCCAACGCTCTCGTTCCGACCTATCCAAGGGTCGGGTCGAGAGTGGTCTGCTCGGTTTTTCTTCTGCTCAATTTGGCGCCAAGAAATCGTAACGCGGATCGCCTGGGAACAGCACGGCGTTTGGCAGTCGTGTCGTTTCGATCTTTTGGGCCCACGTGTCATCCCGTCGCGCGCCTGAATCTTTGCGCATATCCTCGATGGCGTCAGCGAATCAAATGAAATGATCGCGTTTTAAAGAGGGGGTGCCGTTTCAGTCAGTCGCCTGTTGGGATACGGGCCACGTGTCGGGCGTCGGTTGGTGGACGTGACAAGCTGTCGCGTGTCACCAACAACCGAAGGGCCGTCCCCAATGGTCGATTGACACGTGGAGCTCTGACGGCTGGCAAGCGCGACGTTTCATTTTGGCGGGAGTCGATCTGTGCCGTCGGATGCTTTCTTTGAGGTGTATAAATAGGAAGGGACCTCTCTAGGGCCAATACTTCCGCCGTAATTTGCTTTCGTTGTTGAAAATTGCTCGGCGCTCCTTCCTTTTAGATCGGATCGCCCATGATTTTTCCTCGGCGAGCCCATTCCCTTAGATCGGGTTAGATGTCTTCATCTGAGGAGTCTATAGAGATAGTTAGGGTTGAGTCGGACGATGAGGCTCCGGTTGTTGGAGCCGAGTCCAGCGGGTCTTCCTTCTCCTCGGCTTCAGATAGGCGAGAGGGTTCTTCTGTCGCGTCGTCTGTGTCGGGCTTGCCTCTAGAGCCAGGGCTGCTCGTGTCATTCGCCGTCGGGTGGAGATAAGGGCGCCTAAGACGCGCATCAGGAATGCCCGCGATGCACCCTCTGTTTTGAGGAATGTGGACGAGCTTACCGAGATTCAAGCTCGATTCCGTATTCCCTCCAACTATTCATTTCGCTTAGCTAGAGAGGATGAGCGGGCAGACCAGGTGCAGGGCAAAGAGATTGCCCTGTATTTGGAAACATTCCGGGCCGGAATGCGTCTGCCCTTCTCAGCCGAGGTATGTGGGGTGCTTCGCTGCTTCCATCTTGCCCCGGGCCAGCTAGCGCCGAACTCGTGGAGAATCTTCCTCGAGTTTCTGGTCTAGTAAAAACTTGAAAACATCCCCTTCAGTTTGACCCTCCTCGTTTCCTTTCTCTGTTATAAGAATCACCCTAGCACCAGTAAGGATGAGCCGCGCTGGGTGTACTTCTTCTTCAAAAAACGTAGGGGCAGGGTGGCCGGATCGGGTGTGGTAGCCGTCCCTTCTTCGATTCATGAATGGAAGGAGAAGTTCATTTTCGTCGGGCCACCCGAGGGCGAAGATTAGCCCATGCCTACACAGTGGCACATGGCTGACTGCCCGAGGGCGAAACAGTTATCTTCACCCGAGGCAAGGGTGGTGTCGTTATGGGAGCCGATCCAGCGAGCCGACGTCCTACTTTCTGAGCAGGCCTTGAGTTGGGTTGGGCTCAGCCCTGCACGCTTTCTGGGTAAGTTAGGGTCGTAGACGATCTATTTAGACTTTAATGAATTTTCTTTGCCCTTTTCAGCGTCACTAACTTTCTTTATGTATTCCTCCACTTTTGCAGAGCAAATGGACCGATCCAAGTTCTTGGCTTTCATCGGCGCGAAGGCCCAAAAGAAGACCGGGGACGAAAGCTCGTCCCGACCGGGTCCGAGCTTGGCAGCTTGGCCCCGAGGCCTGCCCGACGAGCAAGTCTTCAGCTGCGTCACCCCGAGTTCCCGAAGAGTGTCGCGGGGGCGAAAAGCACGCACGGGATCCGGCGCCCCGGGAGAGGGAGGAGGAGGAGGCCGAGCCCACAGAAGCCCCTCTAAAAAGGCACAAAAGGACGGTTTCTCGGACGCCTCCTTCCACCGGGAACCCAATACAGGAGGGGGACTTCTGCTTCGAGGTGCCCTCGGGGCTCTCCGTCGCCGACAGCTTGCTCTTCGACATGAAGCAAACAGCTGGGGGCAAGATTCCCCGGGGGGACCCTGAAGGCCCAGATGGTCGCCATCGCTTAGGAGGCAGTTCAGGTCGGTATCCGTTTTCCTTTAAGAATCTTCTTAAGCATATTTTTTTCAGTTTGAAAGTTTCTAACTCTTTTTGTTGCTTTTCCTCAGGTCCTCCACCACTGCGCCCTCATTGTAAATATGGAATCCGAGGAGATAGCCCCGGCCATGAAGAAGGCGGGCGAATTGTCCTCGTGGGAAGAGGATCTGTGCCTTCGGCTGAAACAAGCAGAAGAGAAGATAGCCGCACTCGAAGCCCGGGTGGTCGCCGAGCTGACGAACTCCAAGTATAAGGAATCTCACCGACTTCTGAGTGAATCCAACCGGGCTATCCAGACCAAGTTGGAGGAGGTTGGTAACCTCTATAACGCAATGAAGAAGTCGAGGGACGTCAGCAGGAAGGACGCCCGGGTGGCGCTTGAGGCCGTGAAGCTTGCCGAGGTCCGGGTTGTGAAGTCCATAGAAAGGTATAAAGCATCGGACCAGTTCTATGCCGACCTCGCCGATGCCTCGGCCATCGTTTGGCACCAGGCTCTCGACGCCGTCAAGGCGTTGATGCCGGAGTTTGTCGACAGCGAGCTCCGGGTCCAGTACCCTCTCTCCGAGGATGCGCCGCAGGAGGAAGTTACCAGGGCGGCCGCCGGGGTGAGGCTGTCGGTGGAAGCGCCGACCCACAGGTCGCCGTTTTGGTCCCCGATGCTGGCGTCGAGCAGGGCGAGATCCTCCCCGAGCCTACGGTCTGAGCTTTCCTGCCTAGGAGATTTTTTCTCTTTTTTTTTCCAAAGTTTTGTAAGCCTCCAGGCATTTTTGTAAGACTGAGGAGCCCAGAATACCTTGTATTTATTTTCGGGTCAAATAAAATGCACCTTCTTCTTCCTTGTCCAAATGTTTAGCTCGCATACTTTTGTTTGTATCTTCATTCTGCAATTATATTTAGCTCGTCAATAGCCTCATCCCACGAGTATTAAGTCGTGGGTTGGTGTCCGGCCTTTTATGTGACGATCGCGCGACGAGCGTAAGTCGAGTAACAGAAGGTCGGTACCCTCCCGTTCTCCGGAGTCGAGGTAGCGATCGTTCATTTAGCATGAATCGAAAAATAGCCAAGTTAGAATAGGTCGGTGTTAACTGATCCTTCCTTGACGAGGGCGTTGGATCATCTTTTCTTAGGGCAGGACCCTACCCCACACGAACGAGCCGAACAGGAGTATGTTTGGTGGCCTCTTGGTGAGGGCTTTAAATCCTTAGGATTGATGGGTAGGAAGCTACCCGCTAGGGATGGACCAGGCAGGAAGCTGCTCGGTGGCCTCGTTAAGAGGGCTTTAGGTCCTTAGCGTTATTGGGTAGAAAGCTACCCGTTAGGGATGGACCGAGCAGAAAGCTGCTCGGTGGCCTCGTAATGAGGGCTTCAGATCATTAGCGTCGTTGGGTAGGAAGCTACCTGCTAGGGATGGACCGGACAGGAAGCTGCTCGGTGGGCTCGTTAAGAGGGCTTCAGATCCTTAGCGTAGATGGGTAGGAAGCTACCCGCTAGGGATGGACCGGATAGGAATCTGCCAATGGCCTCGTTAAGAAGGCTTCAGAGCCTTAGCATAGATGGGTAGGAAAATACCCGCTACGGATAGACCGGGAAGGAAAGCTGCTCGGTGGCCTCGTTAAGAGGGCTTCAGATCCTAACCGTAGATGGGTAGGAAACTACCCGCTAGGGATGGACCGGGCAGGGAAGCTGCTCGGCGGCCTCTTGGTGAGGAATTTGGATCCACGGTGTTGTTGGACAGGAAGCTACCCGCTGCGGATGCGTCGAGCAGCAAGCTACCCGCTGCGGATGCATCGAGCAGCAAGCTACCCGGCGGCCTCGCGAGGAGGGCTTTCGAGTTTTCCTTGGGCCCTCGCGGGGTGTCGTTCAAACTTCCACGAGCCGCATTGACGGGAGTGAGGGCGTTGTTCAACCTTCCGTGGGCCGCATGGCCGCCCTTGAAGACAGGCATGGCCGACACGTGGTCGTTCCCTATCGGGAAATTGAGGCCCTGCGATTCGTGTCACTGCACGAGTAATCTTTCGACCATTGGAAGATTTTGTTGACCATTAGATTCTTTCTAGCCTTGTGTTTCTGAAGATGGCCGGACGTCCGTGTGTGCTCATCAGGAAGATCATTTCTCGTGACGATATGTATCTTTATAGCCTCGATCGCTCCGAACAGATGTACGAGGCGGTGATAGACCGCATGGAGGGCCATTTTGGACGCCTTCTTCCTCGGCGATCTCTCCTCCAACTGCTCATTTACGCGATCTAGAGGATGTTCCCGGGTCTGCACAATGCCTTGTCTCCGCGACTGAGGGACGAGGCGATCGAAAAGTTGCACTCGCTCTACCACCTCGGCCTGATCTTGCAGAGCAGACGGGAGCGGTCGGTGGGTCTTCTCCTGGAGTGTTTCCAGAAAAGGCAGATCGTTACTTCTTGCCTGTCGGATCATGCCCCCGACGCTTCCGTGGCATCTAGGGTCCACATGCACCGTTAGAGGGAGCGGGCGGAGGAAGCTCAGGCTTGGCTGCACGAGATCTGCTCGGAGTGCCATCAACAGTGCTTTCTTGATCCCCACTCATCTCTATTGTAATTATTGTAAGGCTGAGGAGCCTATAATACCCTTTAACCAATAAAATTTGTTTTTGGTGGTAGGGTGTTGTCTCCTTTTTTTCTCTTCTTGTACAATTTTCAAACTTTAACTAAATGCCAACAGGAACTTTATTTATTTCAGAAAGAGTATACAGATACATTTTTTTCATTTGTACAACTTGAGCTTTTCAGCATTGTAAGGCCGGGGGAAATTATAGCCCCGGGCGTCCTGCAGGCGGTATGCCCCGCCGAGCAACGCCTCTTTCACGAGGAAAGGTCCATCCCACTTCAGGGAGAACTTATGCAGCCTGCTCGGGTCTGCGAACTCGTTTCTTTGTAAGACCAGATCTCCTGCCTTGAAGGCCCGATGTTTAACCCGGGTGTTGTAGTAGCGAGCGGTTTGTTGTTGATAGACGGCCGTTCTGATTTGTGCTTGGTCCCGCTTCTCCAATAAGACGTCCAAGTTGTTTCGGAGCGCCGAGGTGTTGGCTTCGTCGTCGAAATGTTCGACCCTGTAACTGGACAGTCCGATCTCCGCCGGGACCATTGCCTCGGTACCGTGGCAGAGACCGAACGGGGTTTCTCCCGTAGGTGTTTTCTTCGACGTTCGCATTGCCCATAGGACCCGAGGCAGTTCCTCGACGCAGCCGCCTTGTCTTCCTTCTAAACGGGCTCAAAGACCGCGGATGACGCCTCGATTCGCTACCTCTGCCTGCCCATTGTATTGAGGATGTGCAACCGCGGTAAACTTCATCAATATGTGGTACTCGCTGCAAACTCTCTGACTTTATCATTTTTGAAGTTGGTCCCGTGGTCGGTGATCATGCATCTCGGGATCCCAAATCGGGTGATTATGTTGTTTTGCAGGAACTTTATCGTAGAGGTGGCGTCTGGTCTCCTGATGGGTACAGCTTCTATCCACTTTGTGAAATAGTCCACAGCGACGAGGATGTACTTGTGCCCCCGTGCCGGTGGGGAGTTGGCCCACCATATCCATCCTCCATTTTGCAAACAGCTAAGGGGAACTGAGTGGAGTTAGCTCGGGGACGAGAAGACGAAGAATGTTGCCGAAGAGTTGACAATTCTTGCATCTTCTAACCAGTCTCTCGGCGTCCTGGTGCAGCGTAGGCCAATAGTACCCGTGCAGTAGTGCCTTTTGGACCAGGCGTCCTGGTGCAGCGTAGGCCAATAGTACCCGTGCAGTAGTGCCTTTTGGACCAAGGTTCGGCCCCCTTGATGTGCTTCGCCGACCCCTTCATGTATTTCTCGCAGAACGTAGTCAGCCTCTTGGGGGCCGATGCACCGGAGCAGGGGCTGAGTGTATGATTTCTTGTATAGGTTTCCGTTGCTCCAGACGAAATGTTGTGCCTTGGCCCGTAGCCGACGAGCTTCTCCTCGGTCTTCGGGAAGTGCACTGTCCCTTAGGAACTCCATGAGGGGCTTTCTCCGAATCTCGGCCTTCTTCCTAAGTTGTGTAGATCTGGAGTGTTACCTCCCCGTCTTCCACGCTGGGTCGTGGCAGGACTTCAAAGAGGATGTTCCTCTTATGGTTGGCCGAATAGGAAGAAGCGAGCTTGCTTAAAGCGTCAGCTCGGGTGTTTAAGTTCTTGGGGATTTGCTCTACCTGGACTTCGTCGAAATTTTTGCGGAGACTTTTTACCTCGGCCAGATATTTGATCATGAGTGGTTCCCGAACCTCGAATCTCCCGGTTACTTGGCCGATGATCAATGCAGAGTCGCTGCAAATTCGGATCGTCTTCAGCCCTATCCCGGAGCGATTCGCAATCCGGCTAACAAAGTTTCGTATTCCGCGGCATTGTTCGAAGCTTTGAACCCTAGCTTCAAAGAGTATTCCATCTCCACCTCGTCCGGGCTCAGATGATCAGGCCAGCCCCGCTCCCTTCCTCGGCAGAGGATCCATCCACGTAGAGCACCCAGTCGGGGACGGAGTCAGGTACTTCATCGGCCGAGGGACGTGGTTTGGGGCCCCGAGCTACCGCTTCTTCTTTAGTGGAAATAGTGCATTCAACCACAAAGTCTGCTAGGACCTGCGCTTTGATGGCCTGCCTGGGACGGTACTTGATGTCGAATTGGGATAATTCCCACCTCAATTTCTCTAGTCGTCCTGATGATTCAGGAGAAGCAAGAATAGTCCCTATAAGTCGCTCGGTGAGGACGAGGATGGTGTGCGCCTGGAAGTAGTGACGTAGTTTTCTTGAGGCGACAACTAGTGCCAAAACTATCTTTTCTATGGCTGGGTATCTTGTTTCCGCGTCCTTGAAAATGTGGCTTAACTAGTAAACCGGCTTCTGTACACCGCCGAATTCCCTGACGAGCACTGAGCCTGCAGCCTGATCGGAGACTGCGAGGTATAATAATAGCTTGTCGCTTTCGACTGGTCGAGTGAGCAGTAGGAGAGTTGATAGGTGTGCCTCGAGCTTTTTGAAAACGCTCCGACACTCCTCCGACCATTCGAACTTAGGAATTTTACTCAAGGCTTTGAAGAACGGGAGGCACTTCTCCCAGGATCTTGACATAAAACGACTCAGAGCGGCCACTCCCCGTGAGCCGCATGATCTCGACATTGCTCTTCGATGTGGCCATGTTGAGAATGACGCTGATCTTTTCTGGGCTCGCTTTGATTCCCCGATGGGTGACCATGAACCCGAGGAATTTCCCGCTGGTGACTCCGAACGCACACTTAGCTGGGTTCAGCTTCATTTTATATTTGCACAGGACGTCGAATGTCTCCCTGAGATCTTTGGAGTGCCCGTCTGATGATGTTGATTTTACGAGCATGTCGTCGACGTAGACTTCCATGCTCCTCCTGAACTGCGGTTTGAACAGCTTGTTGACGAGGCGCTGATACGTGGCATTGGCATTCTTAAGTCCGAAAGGTATCACTTTGTAGCAGTATACCCCCGGTCAGTGGTGAAGGCGGTCAGTTCTTCGTCGGCTGGGTTCATCCTGATCTGATTGTAACCCGAGAAGGCGTCCATGAAGCTCAATAATTCGTAGCCTGCCGAGCTGTCTAGAAGCCGGTCTATCCGAGAGAGGGGATAGTTATCTTTGGGGCAGGCTTTGTTTAAGTCCGTAAAATCGACGCACATGCGCCATTTCCCGTTCGCCTTCTTGACCATGACTACATTTGACAGCCAATCAGAGTAGTCCAGATTCCTGATAAAGTTAGCGGCGAGCAGTCGATCCACTTCGTCTTCTGTCGTCTTTTGCTTGGCCGGCGCAAAGCTTCTTTTCTTTTGTCGGGCGGACTTTGCTTTCGGATCGACTCCTAGCTTGTGGGAGATCACTCTAGGGTCAATTACGGGCATGTCCGCCGGTGTCCAAGCAAAAACGTCCAAATTATCTCGGAGGAAGCGGATCAGTTCTTCGCGGCGATCCCCAATCAGAAGAGAGCCGATCTGGACTGTTCGGTCGTTGACCCCTTCTTCGAGTGGTACCTCCGTTCCTCTGACTTCCATTTGGTCGTCGCGCATATCTAAAGACCCCTGAAAGTCGGGTATATCCTCAAAATCGTCGCTTTGATCTCCGGCAGTGGACGTCGAGGTGAAGCAAATCCTAGCGGTTTGCTGGTCTCCGTGGGCCCGGCCTATTCCCCTTTGATCTAAAGGAAACTTGATCGTAAGGTGATAAGTTGAGATCTAGGCTCGGAGAGCGTTTAAGGTCGGACGTCCTAGGAGAATGTTGTAGGACAAAAGGACTTTGGCGACGAGGAAATCCACAGGTACGGTTCGTGTATGTCCCGCTTCCCCAATGTTGAGTAGGAGGGTGATCAATCCCTCGGCAGGGACGGAGTGATTGGTGAATCTCGAGAGTACATGGGAGGTAAGTCGAAGGTCGGATGGTCCTAGTCCCATACGCTGGAAGCAGTCGTAGAACATGATATCTGCCGAGCTCTCTGAGTCCACCAAAATCCTCTGGCCCTCATAACGGTGGACTCTGGCAGTTATTACGAGTGGGTCGTTATGAGGTAAGAATATACCGTGGAGGTCTTCATCGGTGAAGATGATGGGCTCGTCTTTCCTGCCCTTCTTCTGGGGTGGGACGCCTACATTCTCGACCGGGAGGAGGCGATGGTTTCCGCCAGCTTCCCAAGCAGGATCCGAGGTAACGACCATGATCTGGCCAATCGTTAACTCCCCGGGAAGGGGCTGGTTCTCTTGCTCCCGCTCTGCCCGCCGCTTGTCCCGCAAGTACTTCGCCAGGTGGCCGGAGCGGATTAACTTCTCAATGTAGTCACGGAGTTGTTTGCAGTTTTCGGTCCGGTGGCCCTGCGACCTGTGGAAGGCGCAGTACGGGCCTCGGAGACGCTTGCCCGCCCTTTGGGTCACCGGCGGGAGTTTGAAGAACCTCTCGCCCTTTGCCTCCTCGAGCAGCTCGGTCTCGGACATGTTTAGGGGAGTGTACTCCTGAAACCTAGGTGAGTAAGGCTTCGGACGGTCGACCTTCTTCTTCTACTCTCTGCCCCGTTTCTTTTGGTCGGTTTGGTCGCCTCTGGGCAGATTTGAGTTCACCCCGGACTCGAGTTGGATCTCCCGTTCGGTCCAGGCTTTTACCGCGGCCATGTCTTAGGTTGCACTGATGCAAAAGAGCGGAGCCACTCTTTGTGCCTAAGACCCGACCTCAGCACGGTGATGACCGTTTCATCGCGGTGCTCTGGGATCTCGAGGAGCGCATTGTAGAAGCGGGTGATATATCCTTTGAAGGATTCTTTGTCTCTGTTCTTAATAGTGAACAGATAGTCGACCGTCTTCTTCTGCCGTCGATTCCCGACGAAGTGACCGAGAAATTGGGAGGCCAGCTCGTCGAAAGTCGAGACGGAGCGTGGCATAAGTCCTCGGAGCCAGTCCCGTCCAACCCGGATGAGGGTGGTGGGGAAGGCTCGGCATTGGGCTGCGTCGGAATTATCCTGGAAGTTCATGCCCGCCGTAAACGCGTCCAGATGGTCCTTCGGGGCGGATTTCCCATCAAAGAGGACCATCTTGGGCGGTTTGTTCCTGGATGAGACACGTTCGGCCTGCAATTTCTCGGTGAAGGGCTTCAAGAGATAATCCGCGGAATACCTAGCTTCTTCACCGGACGGATGGTCGTCTCGTCTTATGCCCTCGATCTTCTTTTCGAGGGCCTCGAGTCGGTAGTAGTAACCTGAGGATTCCGCACAGTCAGAGTGGTGGCTAACCCCACTCTGGGTCTGCGCCAGGGTGCGGCTTCGATTCCGCTCTATCAGGTGTCTCAGATCCCCAGACGATGCCCTTCTCGAGCGGTCCCTACGCTCGTCGTTCACGCGATCCCGGCAAGAGTGGAGGCGTCGGTCATACCTGGAAGCATGCGAGCCAGCCGACACCTTCTCGGGAGGAGAGAACGCGTGACGGTCAATGGGGCGACGGCCCAGTCTTTCCTGGGACCGTGGCGTGGAGCTGTCCGGCGCCCAGCGGGTCATGGAATCAGTCGCCGCGTGTGAATTAAGGTGGCCGGAGTCAGCCCACCGGCGCTGTGACAAGCGTGAGGTAGATCGGGGGCTTGAGTGTGCCCGTCCGTCCTTCGGCGGACGTCGTTATCCCAAGGAGGCAGAGCCGTGCTCTGGTGGTTAGGGCCCGCCGCTTGAACGCGGACGAGGGCATCTACCAGCGTCGTGAGCCGATCTATCCGGACGGCGTGGATGGCATTAGGAGAGGGAGGCGAGTCGCTCCCGCCTCCGTTGTGGCGGCTCATGTTTGGATCGTTGCGGTCGTCGCTTGCCATTGGATCTAGGGCGGAAGGTCAACTTTTTTTGTAGAACAAAATAAGTCATTCATTCCAACAGACGGCGCCAACTGAAGGAGCTTCGGATCTCCTTCAGATGCTGTCCTCCGTCGATCCTACGATGGCTGTCTTGGACGGCTGTAATTTGGTTTTGGAGTTGTTGGGTGTAGATCTCAATGGGTTGGTGTTGGATGCCGAGCTACCTGCAAAAAGGTCCCGGGATGGATGACCACCGTAGGACCCTCCGACGATCAAGTTAGAGCAGAGAAATAAGGGCCGAGTAGCAGCGTATTGAGATAATTCGAGTTACCTGAGTCGTCTGAGAGGGGGGTTTATATAAGGGTCGCGTGGAGCGAGCGGCCGTGAGATCACCGCCGTCAGTTACGCCCCAGTGTTATCCTCGCCTTGAACGGAGGGATGCGCCCATTAATGGAGGGATGCGCTAGCGTGGGGCGCAGATTGTAGGGAGGCGGATATTTTGCCCTGGCGATATACGCGGAGCCTTTGCGGGACGCATGGGATCCGTGCTCCCGGTAGATCGGGAGAGCCGAGGAAGCTCGGAATGTCCGGGGCTCGGAGACGAGCCTGGAGGCCGAGGAAGCTCGGCACATCAGAAGCTCGGAGACGGGCCTGGAGGCCGAGGAAGCTCGGAATCTCGGATGCTCGAAGACGAGTAAGGAGGCCGAAGAAGCTCGGCACGTCAGTTGCTCGGAGACGAGCAATGAGACTGAGATAGCTCGGAGGCGAGCTATTAGTAGATTCCCAGGTGAAGGCGGAATGCATTCAGGGAGATCTCCTGGAAGGTCGGACATGTTTCCCGAGACGAAGTCCCGAGGAACCCTCACAATGCAACTCGTTAATCCCACCTCCGTAGCCTTTGGGACACGTCATCCGCCATATGTCGTAATCTGAGGAGACACTACTTATGAGTATCATCAAGAACCCACCACCATTTTGTGTACACCTCCAACGCCAATCCATCATCACCCAAGCACCTTGCCGCTTCACCCCGGCCCCCGTTGCCTTGCACCAACACAGCCTGCATACCACCGCCGACGGCACTCCTATCGCTTCCAACACCACTGTGACCATCGCCTCACTGGAGCCCAACCACCACCGTGCTGCCACCATCTCTGCACTCCGTCACCTACAAGCTGCATCCAAGCTCACATCGCCGAAGCTCCTCACTCCAACGCCGATGGCTGCAGCCCCTCTCCGCCTCGACTCCTTGCCGTCCCACTAGTTTCTCCTCCAAATCCCGAGTCAAGCCCTCGTCCCTCGAGCCAAGTAGCATCGCGCCGACCCAAGCTCCAGCCTAAGCCCTAGTTGTGCCCTGTCGTTGCCGTGCTCGCGCCGCTGCCGTACCATCGTCGAACCCTCGCCGGGCAAGTGAAAACCTTCACTTGTTTATCTTGCTACGAAAATTATTAGCCAAAGCAATTTACAATAACTAGATATATGTAGATATAATTATATCGTAAATTGTTATTGAAATTATGTAACGAACCATAGTGGCGTCTTGTTGATTGGAGCTCGACTAGGGCTTATTACTGTGTTGGCATCACGTAGGAGTTATATGGCTAATATCTAAATTCGTTTGGCTAAAAGAAACATATGTTTCGATCGATAACCGAACGTTTGCCCAAGGTGTTCGATAAGACCTTAAGCCGGAATCTAATTAAAATCGGTTGAACTTGTGATCGTTAAACCCGTTTACTGTTCATAGATGTACTGCAAAATTTTGGCTGCAAATTAATATCGTTTCACCCATAATATATTGCCCTCGATAACCATTGCGAAATCAGAATTTCCCCGAACATGCTAGACAATTAAATTCATAATAAATCGTACAAAAATTGGATCATAACATTCTTAGGCTCGCTGCGAAAAAGACTATATAACCTATAAACGTACAGTGACTTTTACTGAATATCGTGTCTTTTAGATAGCAGAAACTGAAGAGATTCGTGGCTCTGGGCTGCAGTCCTGAACCGAAATCCCTACGAATACCTGGAATCAAACACCTGCAACTCACTGTTCGAATTCGTAAATGCGCAGAACACTATATAGATACGTAAGAAATCGAGTTAGCTTTCTTACACGACTGGTTCCACCGAATTACGTCGTTGTTATCTATTTTTAACATAATTTATTTTATCAGTGTATATGGCTGATTTCTGCGGTCTTTCATGTTGGATCATGTTGGAACCTGAACTTAATTGCATGTACATCCCTACATAAAACTGAAAATACGCAGAGTCCTATATCGTCAAATAGATAATTCAGTTAGCTAACTCATGGTTCTGGTCTCGTTTAGTTTTCCTGTCGTTTGATAATTTAATTATATTTTAGATTGTTGATGTGCTCTGCAGTTTTCTGCTGACAGTTTTTACACCTTGACACTAAACAGAACATCTCTTAGAACACAGAGGCTGTTATTGATCCGCTTAATGCGTTAGAAACCTAACATATAGAGCTAGGTTTTATTCTACTGGAGCAACACCTGAATCTAAACACAATCCGTAGTACTGCTTGTGAAGTTAGACTTCCAGTTCTGAAACTGGAATTCCAGCAACTAATCGCTAATTTAAATGGATTATAAATCCTTAACCTGAATTCCTATTGACATGAAACTAATTTTACCGCTTAGATAATCATGTATACTTCGTATGCCTTTTATATTGTTTTGACCGATTCTACACGTATGATTTATGGTGAATTTTGTAAGTCATATGGCGTTGCCTGTCATAATTTAGTGAAAATCTGTTTAGTGCATTTCTACCTTATTTTGTGATTGCTTTATACCCAGTGCATAGTGATTATTTATATTGAGACCTAGCGACTGATTTGCATTGTCGATAGATAAGTGTTAGTGACCGGGTTGTGACAAGTACGATGGTAAACCAGTGATTGAAAGTGATTGATAAGCAAAAACGTGACTGAAAGTGAAAGTGATACGTAATTGTTCACAACCTATCTAATATCTGAACACATAATATAACCTGGGAAATAGAGAAATCAAGATGGAATCAAATTCGTATTTAACGAGGTACAGTGACTTAGAGGATGATCATTCGATATTAGCGATATATATTAGGTCGTGAGCCTAGCGGCAAGGTTGCAGGGTTATGTCCCGGATAACAGTGGACCGTAGTCTCGGACATGCACGAGACCCTTGTTAAACACGAGCATCCTTTTTCACCGATTGATTTCAATTGACTTAATGACTGATAGGTAATGACATACACATTGCATGGATTGCTGACATGATACATATACCATACTGTTCATATTCATTTGATATTCTATATTCTCATATTACTGTATTTTGCCATTCATTTCATATCATTGTACACACACCGTGTCCATGCTCAAAGGACGTAGTGGACCCAGCTCAGGAGCACGACCAGCCATTCGAGATCACGGAGATTTAGACCGCGACACTAGCGTCATCGTCTTCTGTTTGCACTAACGATATTGTTATTTCTTTTGGTTGGTTGTTTCTTTCATGCGAATAATTGTATCTTGAACTTTGTTGATCAAATATAATAAAGTTAAGAGCTGTGATTTCCTTTACTTTCATGTTGTGTTTACTGATTACCATATAATGCTAGAAACCGAAGTGTGACTACGGCAGGATTATTACTTGATCATAGGAGCATAGCTGGCCTAATTATCTCTCGTATTCCGTATTTTGGGAAGCGGGGCGTGACAAAATTTGGAACGCTCAAAACAAGAGTTCACTCCGGACATCCAAATTAATAACAAACTCTGGAAGAAAAGGAAGGATGACAATAGCGAAGACGGGAGTTCCAACAACACCGACGCTTTCAATGCATTTGACAATGAAAACAACCAAAAAGCAGGCGGAGCAAAGACCGACCGGCCTCGAAGGCCAATATTGGGAGGAGAAGGATCGACTCTGAAAAAGAAAAAGAATAAGACCTACTCCTTCAAAAGGGATAAAGTCCGTAAAATATTTAAGGACGCCATAAACAACGGTCTACAACCGCCAAAGTCGAAGAGGCTTCATGAAGCGAAAATGACCGATAATTCGTTGTATTGCCCATACCACAGAGTAGTGAGTCATACAATCGAAGACTGCTACATTTTCAAGAATTAGGTCAAGAAACAATACAAGACTGGAGAAATCGAGGTGTCCAAAGACGTGCTTGCAAACAATCAAGCCTCGACCGCCAACTTCGTACAGACGGAAGCCGAAGTCTTCAAGGAAGGGGCGGCTCAATCATCCTCTCCAAGCAATGATGCTAATCTGCCGCAACTTCTATAAAATGTGTACATATCCAAGAAGACGAAGAAGATACTGAAGCTGCTTCAGAAAGAGCTCAGAATCGAATGGAAGGGGCGAAAAGAGCCCATTGTTCCGGCTATCAATTCGGCGCGATCGAGCTCAAAGCCCAAGAATCCTAAAAAGAAAAAAAAAAGTGTGGCTCGACGCAAAGAAGAGTCTGCGAGGAAATCGACCATCCAAAGATATAGATTTTCTTAAGGACTATGTGCAAAAAGAAAGAGCCCTAATCAAATTGAAGGAATTCTTCCCCAACGAAGCAGCAAAAATCCTAAAAGAGGTAGAAGAGGATGCTGATGATAAAGTCCCTGTGGTAACTTGCTATGTCAACCCTCTTGGCAGCAATACCGAGGAAGATCTTTGTTTCCCTAAAGAAGATGAGCTCGCCACAAAGTCCAATCAGATCCAACTCCGAAGCGGCAAAGTGCTACCACCAAAACAGGGCAACGCCCAAAAGGAAAAAGAAAAACAAGTCACAGCTGAAAGGGGCGATGAAGAGCCAGCTCATAAAGACTCTCCCTCAGTAGACTACAATGTCTTGGCTCATCTCCGGAAGCTCCCATCTCCCGTCTCATCTCCGGAAGCTCCCATCTCTCCTGAGTGTCTATAATGCTCTTGTTATGTCCCAAGAGCTTATAGATGTGCTCATTTATGCGCTACAGAACCCTGGGTAATACCAGGCCTGCTTCGCAGAAATCAATATGAAAGAAGCCCGATACAATCTGCATACAGCTTCAGTCGCGTTCAAGGATGAACACCTGCTGTTAGGAACGACTGAGCATAATAGGCCATTTTACATGGCAGGATACAGCGACGGAGACAGGATCAATCGCATTCAGGGCTTCAACTAAGGAAAGGAAAGTCATTCCCTCGTCTCCAAAGCCCGGGTCGCGAGGCATTCAGGGCTTCAACCAAAACAACCAGCAAATCCTGAGGTATATAGCTCTGCCAATCAAGTTTGGGGACCTACAGACAAAAGCAAAGATGTACATCATCGATGGCAATACGTCATATAAAATCCTTCTGGGGCGGCCATGGCTACATGACGGTAGGATTGTTCCATCAACGCTCCATCAATGCATAAAGTATACCAAAGATGGTAAAGAAAAGCGCATTAACGGAGACATACAGCCGTTCGGCGTACACGAAGTCCGGTATGAGGATTCTCGGTACTTTACAGACCTCCACAATGCTAATCCACAACCGGCCGAGAACGAATGGCCCTAAAGTCCGAAAGCAGGACTGAACCAGCTGTCATCTTTAAAACCAAATATCCTTGAATGCGTCCACATTTCGGCAGTGACACCGACGAGTCCGACACAGGAAGCCGTCCTTCCGTATAATTCGCCCGCACTTTGGCACCGACACTGACGAGTCTTGACATTGAAGGCCTAGCCTCCAGCAAAATTCACCCGCACTTGGGTAGCAACACTGATGAATCAGATGCAGAGGATCCGTCCTCGACAAATGTGCAGATAAGACTCTCGTGTGAAAAGCAAGACTGAGAGTAACCCCTAAAATCACAGAAGGATCTCTGGTCATCACAAAGATCCCGGACCAGTTATACAAAGAACTTGACGCACTATCAGTCTCCACTGTGGATGAATTGAAAACCTTCTATATCCCCGGAAGAAAGAGCGGGCGGAAGGGCATTTTATTTTACAGGTCAGATCCTGTCATACACCCAAACGATTTGTCCTTAATGTGCCTTCCTTATGAAAGAGGCGTAAGAGCTGTCCTAAACCCTAAAATACTACACTTCCGAAATGTGGGAATATTTTAAGTGTGAATGCCCGTTATATCAAACAGATCCCGAAGCAAAATTCTACGAAGGACTGTGGTATCCACCTCAAACCGACCGTTCATCGATGGGCAAATCCTAGATATACGGGGCATAAGTTTCATCCAACATGATGTCAAGTCCTACTATATGATCTACGTCAATGAGACCAGCGGAAAGTAAGAAGAAGAGGACGAGCTAACTGAGTCGGAACCCTCAAGAGCTCGAAAATGGTGGACAAGAAATTTCGACGAGCTAACCGAAATCGATTTGGGGACGCCCAATAATCTAAGGCCGACCTATTTCAGCTCGCTCTTGCCAGAAGAAGTGAAAGAGCAGATAATCGCCTTGCTGCATGAATTCGTCGACTGCTTCGCATGGACGTACAAAGAAATGCCTGATCTCTCCCCTAAGATGGTCGTGCATAAACTGGTTATATCTCCCAATGCCAAGCCGGTTAAGAAAGCTCCTCGAAGAATGAGAAGAGAGTTGGAAGAAAAGATGATCGAGAAAACCAAAAGACTCATCGATGCCGGCTTCATCAGAGAAGAAAAATATACAGTCTGGATCGCATGCATTATTCCAGTAAAGGAAAAAAATGGGCAGATCCGAGTCTGCGCCAATTTTAGGGACCTTAACAAGACATGCCCCAAAGATGATTTCTCGCTCCCAATCATAGAAATGATGGTCGACGATGTAGTTACGAACTGTTCACCTTCATGAATGGTTTGTCCAGATACAACCAAATCAAGATGTCACCGAGGATGAGAAACACACGGCGTTTCGAACTCCGATTGGCATACTGCTACAAGGTGATGTTGTTCGGGCTAAAGAATGCGGTTGCCACTTAACAAAGAGCGATGACAAAGATCTTTAACGATTTAATCCATAAAGTTGTCAAATGCTACGTCGATGATTTGGTCGTCAAGACTAAAACCACAACCAATCGCATCCAAGATCTCCAAACTGTCTTCACCAGACTGAGATAGTACAATCTAAAGATGAATCCTCTGAAATGCGCATTTGGCGTGTCATCGGGAAAATTCCTGGGCTTTATAGTCCGCATCGAGGGATCGAAATCGACCGGTCAAAAATAAAAGAGATTATGGAGATGCCCCTCTAAGGAATCTGACACAGCTAAGATCCTTCTAAGGCAAGCTCACTTATATATGAAGATGCATCTCGAATCTATCAGGAAGATGTCGACCTTTTTCAAAACTCATAAAGAAAAATGCTCATTTTACCTGAGATGTCGAATGTCAAGATGCGTTCGAAAGCGTCGAGCAATATCTGTTGCACCCTCCAGTGCTCGCCGCTCCCCTTCCAAATAAACCACTGATGCACTAGACGATCACTTGGCGCGCTTCTCGCCAAAAATAACGAGGAGGGAAAGGAAAATGCCCTCTACTACCTCAATCGAACTATAATCGGGGCAGAACATAATTAACCCCCGATTGAAAAGCAATGTATGCCTCTGATATTCGCCGTGAAGAAGGTAAGGCACTATCTGCTCGCTTACCGGATTATGCTGATCTATAAGATCGACCCACTGAAATATTTAATGACAAAGGAGAGCCTATCTGATAGAATGGCCAGATGGGTTGTCTTGCTGCCCCAATTCAACAGTGTATACTCCTCAAAAAGCAGTAAAAAGACAAGCCCTGGCCGATTTACTAGCGGCTCATCCCATACATGAAGGGTCTCCGCTAAATTGCGAGTTACCCGAAGAAGCGCTGCACCTCGAAGATGAAGAGTCGTGCTAGGAGCTTTACTTCAATGGAGCCACATCAATGAGGCCTTCTAGCAAATCAAGTATCGTGCGGATAAAAGCTGGGGCAGGATTGATGTTCATCACGCCGTAAGGAGGCAACTTGCAACAATCTCACTCTTACCGAGCCGCGCACAAATAACGAGACCGAGTATGAAGCGCTGATAGTTGGTCTCGAGCTCGCCATAGAAATGAAGGTCGTTCGGCTGCGAGTCTACCGAGATTCTCAGCTGGTCGTCAACCAAGTAAGCGGCGACTACAAAGTATACAAATTTGAGTTGGCTCGATACAGAAACCGGGTCATGGAACTTATGAAACAGTTTAGTTACACTGAGCTGATTAGAGTTCTCATGGCGTTGAATGGAAAATCTGACGTACTCGCTCGCCTAACCAAAGATTTGGCTGATCCCGACATAAGATGGAATTCTGATCACGGTAAGAAGCCGGCAAATTCTACCTCCGGTTTTTCTACGGGAGGAAGAATTCGTAGAACAAGAGAACTGTCCTGCTAAAGAAGCCCTAGCCATCCAAGACAAGCCCGATTGGAGAAAACCCTTCATAGAGTATCTCCGATATACTAAACTGCTTCAAGAAAAATCTATGAGGGTTCAGCTGAAGAAAAGAGCTCTCTGATATGTGTTCGTAAATGACGCTATGCCGAAGATCATTCAACCAGCTCTGGCTCAGGTGTCGGGTCTCGTCCAGTCATGAAAGAAGTCCACTCAGGCGTCTATGGAGCACACCAATCTGGCCCCAAAATACGCTTCAAATCAAGTGGCTTGGATATTACTGACCTACCATGATAAAGGACTGTGAAGAATATGCGAAGAAATGCCACCTCTGTCAAATACACGGCAACTTCATACACAAGCATCTCAACCCGCCACATCCTACCGTAGCGTCATGGCCATTCGAAATATGAGGCACCGACATAGTTACCCTAATTGATCCTCCGTCATCTAAGTGCCACAGGTTCATATTAGCCGCGACTGACTACTTCTTTAGATAGGCTTAAACTGTCCCGCTAAAGGAAGTCAATGCAGAATATATTCTAACATTCTTCTGGCATAATGTTCTATACCGTTTCGGCACACCAAGAAGAATCATTTCTAACAATGGCTCTCTTTCAAGAGTTTCAAAGTCTCAAGATTCGCTGCTCAATACAAAATAGACTGGAGATATTCATCCATCTATAATCCATGAGCCAATAGGCTGGCCGAAACCTTCAATAAACCTTTATGCAAGTTTCTGAGAAAAAATGCTTCAGCCAACAAAAGAGACTGGAATCTCAAACTTCACGAAGCGTCATGGGCATATCGTACCATGCACCGCACTCCAACCCAATCTACCCCATACTCGCTGCTCTGGGGTGGAGGCAATTCTTCCTCTTGAAGTCGAAATTCCAAGTTTAAGAATGGTCGTCCAGCACAGTCCGACAGAAGAGGAAAACACTCCTTCGGCTCGAAGAGCTCGACGACCTTGAAGAAAAAAGACTCGCGGTGCAACAAAACTTTGAGTTGTACCGAGCCCAAATGTCGCGGGCCTATAACAAGACGACATGTCCCCGTGTTTCAAGAAAAGTGAACTGGTGTTGGTCCTTAGAAGATCAATCATCCCCAATCGACATGCTAAAGTAAAATTCAAGCCAAATTGGGAAGGGTCGTACGTCATCGAGAAAGTGTTTGACGAAAGATCATACCAACTAATAAGTGCGAAGAGAGAAAGGCTCATGCTACCCATCAACGGTCGATATCTCAAGAAATACTACGCATGAATGCTCCAAGTCGCAAACGAATTGAGCCAACTATACTGCCTTACGGTCGGTCTCTAAATTGACTACCGTATATAATCCACGGGCACAAATAATCATCATCCTAATCAAGTTCTATTATACTGTACAGATCCGACGCTTCGTGCGCGTCGTATACAATCCATGGGCATAAACAAGCTAAAACAATCCCAAGTCCCACCGCAATCAACGGCCCTGCGACATCTTCCGAGGAGAAAACCGACTCATGTGTCCTCACGATACATAAGGAGAACAGAGCTTGCGATATTCTCTTGACTTGTACGAAAAACACTCTTGTGGGATCCTTACGACTCATAAGAGGAAAGCACAATTAGGGCCCTCATGACTCCCAGAAAGAAAATACACATACGAGATCCTCTTGACTCGTAGAAAGAATATGAGACCCTTATGGCTCATAAAATTGAAAAGCCTAAAGTGACAGGCACCTAAACATGCCTCCTAAGCCAGCGCCCCCAACGGGAAATGGTAAATGATGAATCGCTCCTAGCATTTGTGCTTTAATGATTAGCGGTGTTGACGCCGACCCAAAACCCAAATTTCGATTTCCCCAAAGGTAAATGATGAGTCGCTTCTGGCATTCGTGCTCCAGTGTCAACGGTGCTGATGCCGACCCAAACCCTAAATTCCCCAATGGCAAATGATGAATTGGTCCTGACACCTGTATTTCAGTATTAGCAACGCTGAAGCCGGCCCCGGCCCTAAAATTCCAAATTTTCAATCCAACTTAAAATCAAACCCTACAAACAAAAATCCAAATTCCAAGTCCCACTAGACAATACTTGCAAGCTCAAAAATCCCACCGAACAAAGCAGGAATAAAACAAATTAGATCAAAGTCCTACCCGGCACTAGTTCTAAAGCTCAAAAAGCCCCGCGGAATGGACAAGAACTCCAAAACAAATCAGATCAGCCGAATCAAGCTCCGTCTTGGAAACAAGTCAACCAACGACCTCCTCGACAGAATCAAGCTCCATCTTGGAAACAAGTCAACCAACGACCTTCCCGACGGAATCAAGCACAAATCCCGACACCACAAGAAGCGGAGCAAGTCAAATCAATCTCGACACCGCAAAAAGCGAAGCAAGTCAAATCAAACCACGACCGTTCATCGTTGTAAAAAGGGCAGCGCGGGCCGTGCCAGTCTCCCAATAATAGGAACCAAATCCACATCAACCGTCCATTGTCGTAAAAGGGCAGTGTCAGACTCCCAAAAAGCAGGAGCCAAATCAAACCATCTCCACGAAAGAAGGTCCATCAATTTCATGCATACGACCCATACATGTATGCATTTATTGATGGGAGCACTTTGTTGGGGTTAAAACTTACACCCCATTGCTAAAATCAAAAATCAAAATTAAAAGTCAAAAAGTCAAATTCAAAGTCAAAAGATCAAGACCAATACCCAAGCAAGTGGCCCAAGCCCAAGTCAAATGGGCCAGACCAAGAGGGCCCAAGTCAAGCCCGAGCATGGAAGGGGCCGGCCTCATGCCATGAGGAGACAAGAATTATGTAATAAATAAATGTAACATTTAGGAAATAAATGTAAATTAAATGGGCAAGAAGCCAAATTTTGTAAAATCCATGATTTATGTACAAAAAGAAATGAGCACATAGGCATAGGGGAAGCACAAGTGCCATTTTGAAAGGCCTAAGGGACTATATGTAAAGTTGTGAATCTATAAAAGGCCAACATGATAAAATGAATAACTTTTATTCCCCTCAATCAATCTAGGGTTTTGAGCCTCCTCTCTCTTCTCAAGGTTCTTCATTTTATTTTTTAAAGAAAAACGAGGAAAACCTCTCCTTCTAAAACAAATGAGATTTTTGTCCCAAAACCCATTGAGAGGTACACCAATCTCCTATCAAATCCCCAAAAGGAAGGATTTTTGCCTCCCTTCTTCCTCCTCAAGATCCAATTTGAAAGAGGAAGAAAAAGAACTCATATCCAAAACCTCATTTTTAACAAATTCCAAGGCTTGAAGGAGAAGGAAAAGATCCATTTTCAATCATCCAAGGGCAAAAACTCAAGTTTCAAGAATCCAAGAGAGCCTCTTTAGGCCAAAAAAGAACACTCCTTTGAGCTCAAGCTCCAAAAAAACCGGACCTTTTGGCCCCCTCCTCACATGCTACTGTAGCGCGCGGTCCGCACGCTACTGTAGCGTGCACTTCCTACTTTCATGAAACCTTTTTTTTAAATGGAAAGAAAAGAAAAGAAAAAAAATGTTTACTAAAAATGTTATTTTGAAGTTTTTCTTGTAAATAAATTTAAAAAATGAAATGAACACGCCCTTTTGCATTATTTTCAAAACGCATCACACACACATTGCACACTGCACATTGAGTTCCTATGATATGTTTGACCCGTTAGTCGGAGGTGCACTCGCTCCAAAAGCGAGTGAAAATTAACGGCAGTTTTGTCCACGGCTGACAGAGATTTGAATCCCCGTAATCAATAAACCCCATGTTATCCTAGGCAGGATGAATCTGTACACGCCTGACAGGCACGCGCATTCCTATTTCAATAGGGTGACAAAAAACACTCTACAATTACAGTCGCATTAAACATAAAAAAAATAGAAACATATAATGAATGATATTAATATATAATGCATGTATACTTGTCTTGAGTCCTTGATGGTCGCTATAAAGCAATATGATATAGCCAAAAAATGTACCTTATACAAACAACTATAAAACTAGAGTAATACTTTTCCTACCGGTACGGTGGAATCCATGTAGCAACATGGATTCTCATTGGATACAATATGTGACATAGGATACAAGTACCAAGGTAGTGGATAACATGGCCCACCTTATATGCAATGGGAATCCATATAGCCTACATGGATTCCACCGTACCGGTAGAAAAAATATTATTCATAAAACTATTAGACTTCAAATTTCAAATAACTATAGTCAGTAGATGTGGGAGAACATCTGGGGCGATACAATGGATCCAACATGACATTTCGGGATATTGACCTAAAACGCTATAAATTATATTTGCATGTATGATGTGGACGTCGTTTGCTAAAAAAAAGGATATTGCAGGCAACATGCCATATATGTCGGGAATATTCAAAACAATGATTTTTACTACTCTTCAAGAAGATGTGATTACACTTTAAAAGAATCACACTGAAGATAATAAGAAAGTAGGCATAAACACATTAAAAATATCATCATCATTTTTAATGCAAGCATATGTATACTCAAAAAAGCTCTCTGCCCTCAGATTAGTGTACACATCATCTGATGCGAATGTATATTCCCCACCAGAGACAGAGATTATTAAATACTCAATTGCTTGCTTATACAACTTGATCTTTATGCGGCAAGCATTTAGCAAGTCTTGTTTTCTCATGTTATGTCACTACGTATTTGATTTTGTTCTATCTACAACTGTAAATCTAAATAAGGAACGATTCTCATGTTGATCTCTGCTTTGTGATTCTCAAACATCAAACCGAATGTACAATGAGCATGAAATTAGTGGAAATTTCTTCTGAGCCTCAAAACGCCAAATACATTAAGAAAATGTGGTCAAAAGCGAAACATCACTGAGTAAACATTTTCCACGCAGTTTTACAACATTCCATATGGCTTCATAAATAACGAAATGCATCGCTCACATGCTAAGCGGGTCTGACGATATCCATAAGTAATATGCACAGTATAAGAGTAGGGCCCAACTACTAAAAGGTTTCAGCAACCCAAGGCCAGTAGATCTAGAATCTAGATTAAAAATTTCAGCCCAGTTATAGTGAGACCATGTCTTTTGCTAGGAAAGAGACTTGTTGGGGATCCATTCATTCATATTGTAGTAAAAAGTTCTCTTTTTGTGTGTGTGTGGGTGGGTGGGTTTGCGGGGATCCTTTATCCTGCTGCAATCACTATCATAGAACAGGCTAAATAAAACATAACAAGCATCTTGAAAGGAAAAGGTAATTTTAGAACTATTGGGAGATGCAGGAGCAAGAAACATATTAGTTTTGCTCATTTAATTAGATCAAGATACAGACATGTTGTTCCGAGATAAAATAACTTTCTGAATAAGCCAATCTTGTCATAGCTAGGTTTGGGCATACGGTGCCTGGATGAACCAGTTCTAAAGACGGTAAGAAATCTAGAGCTTGACAGGTCCATAATTGACAAGTTAGCAAGCATAATGACAAAACGAAAGCCATACCACATCATTCTATCAGAATTTGAAAGCGAAGAAGCCCTTCCCATCCAAAGACGAAAACTAAAGCATTCCTCGTGCACAAAGTCAGCTTAGCTTCCAAAGACCTACGCCACATTGTTCACCAGTCCATTGGCCATTTACATAGTTATATTTTAGACTCATGCATATATGGCAATGCATTATAACTTTATATTTATGTATAACAATTCTTAGATACGTATACATGATATACATGATATACGCTAAATTGCTGGAACCCTCCTCGATTTTGCTTGTATAGCAAGGTACCATCCTCTGTTGTAAGGACTGCATATATTTATAGCTATAGTTTTTTTTAGCAAAATATGTTTAGCTATAGTTAAAATCTTCTTTCCTGTCAATTTTTTTATTCCCAAATGACCCTTCATTTTCTATCATTTTTCTACCATCATTTCATTAATGGTTAATAATTAACACTTTGCAGAAATGAAAAGGCTAAGCAGTCATTAAATCAGGAAGGAAAGTTCATGATTGTAAAACATTGGATGGTATTCTGCTACACGGGCAAAAACAATGAGATTTCCTAAAGTGAAATATTTGACTGATACATAATGTGTACGGAAATGTTTATGTATATGGAGTATGGAGACACCAAATATTAAGTACTGAACATGGTTTAAAATCTCGGCCAATCCAATCCGATATAGCCAATTATGATCCTAAAAATGAATGTCTGAATTCCAATACCAGTAACGGTCGATAACAAGTAATATTGGGTTACCATCTAATTTGTGGGTGTTTAGTATTAAGTTTATTAATTGGTTAGTAACTTTGTCAATGGACTAATGGGTTTATTAATGGGTTAATCTATAGCATGGGTTAGTAGGCATTATCAATTTCTAAAAATATAGCACAAAGTTTATGGTTATGTATTACCAAATATAAAAAAAAACATTTTAGACATAATTAATTACTAACGGATTTTCCACATTATTCATAGTTACTTTTGGTGTTTTTTGAAAAAATTATTAATCTTAAAAATTATTTTTGTTACATGATGTAAAATCCAATATTGGACAATCGATACGACCGAAATGGCCAATTCCAATCCCAAGAATGACCGTCTAATACCAGTAATAATGCGTAATTTTAAACTTTGGTGCTGCATGCATATTGTGTATGCCTTCATTATTAAATATGGCATGTCCTACTTATCAGAAAACCGGTTGTATGAACATTAAACAAACCGAAGGAAAGTATGTGCTTTTAGTAGTTATGTAATAATTTATTTAATATATTTTGGAGGGGGCATCCAAAAAACTTATTCAGCTATATAATGCATAAACCGAATAAAAATAATTCAGCTGCTAAAAACAGGACGCTACCAACTGGGCTATAACTTTCCTTTCCAAAGTGAGGTTTCCATTTCGATTCCTGTAGGGGTTCCCATCCAAAAAATAAAAACTGGACGCTAGGTGAAAAAAAATGCAGTCACCAAGTATGGGACCTATGAAACATGGGCATGAATACAAGCATAGCCACGAGACATGACAAATTTTTATAAAAGTTAGGACACAAAGACATGACTATATTATTTATTTATTTATTATTATTAATAATAATAATAATAATAATAATAATAATAATATTATTATTATTATTATTATTATATATGGAGTTGATCCTATGAGGTCTGGCTTCCCCTTTTCAAACACACAATACATTATGTTTTTTACCGATCTGCACCGATCATCGTGATCTAGACATGTTAAATAGGTTGTGTATCGAATTTTACGAGAGATTTGGATACCTCTAACTAATCCATAAAAAAGACTAAACAATCGACGGCTTTATGATGCATGAAAAACAAGACCGTTTGATGGATGTGTTGGAGGTCTCCAAATCTAATGAAACTTTATACATAACCTATCTAATAAAGTATATATCAAAGTGATCAATGCGGATCGGAGAAAAACACGAGGATTGTGTTTAAAAGTTTGGGTTCAAAATAAGAAATGAGAAAATGTGTGTGTGTGTGTGTGTGTGTGTGTGTGTGAAATAGAATGTAATAAATTACGAGAGAAAAAACCTGTATTGATAACTTTAAAAAACACAAAACTAAATCAAGGTTTTAACTTTATCCACAACCAAAAGATTTCTAGAGTATAGAACTACAATGCATAAGGGTTAAATAAACAAAAAAGATAGTTTTTATTTACAGGAGCTGACTGCCGTATACCCAACTTTATGTTGGCCCTTTAAAACTTTACTCCTTCTAACTCCAGTCTATAAGGAAAGAGATGTAAAATCTTCAATACTCTTGTCTCCATAAAAATATTATAGTTGTCTACACCTATATACCATATTATTATCTCAATCATGTGCGTAAATAGAAATGTCACACGTTAATTTGGGTCAACACCAACTGTCTCGGGCACGGTATTGGGCGGTGTGTCAGTGTGTACAATATGTGTCGAACATGAACACGGCAAACAGATACAAGTGTCGGTGCTTCCTAGTATGGGTCTATATACATAAGCAGAAATAGAAAGAATAGTGTGAGTTATTGTAACAACAAGTCGATCGGCCATTGAAGATGGGGGTAAAGGTATTTGGGATGAACTTCAAGGATTTGTGTGTGGTTGTGCATGCTCGGCACTCTTGTTATTGCTCATCAAGAGTAAAGTTTACTCTAAAATGATTATGAATAAGGTCTGACTCTATCATAATTTAACCCAGTATTGCCTCTCAAGCACACAATATTGAAGTCTAATCATGCATCTACGAAGACTTTATCACTCCATTTGTGGCAACATACTAAGGTTACTTCCTAAGAGAATAATTGTTGAAATTTCATGTGCATTTGATAGGAGTTGTTTTACAAATATGTCACTCATATGAGTGAGCCCTGTGGTGTCTTTACCTGGAATCTGATTCCAAATTGCCGCCGCAGTATCACATCAATTTTAATTCAAAAGCAAGGTTGATTGGCTGATTATCTTAATGGAAGATTCAAAAACAAGAAACAACGCAAGGGTTTATGATTTAGATATTTCTTTGATAAGTGTTAAACATAAATGTTAGCACGTCGTTCTAAAACTCAGAGTGTTCTTCATTCTTTAGTTACTAATCATTGGACACTGCCTTATTTACATTTTATTCTTCATTAACTTTTTGATAGTGGAGCTACTTGTTGCATAACATAAAGAGATATATATGCATGCCATGTCACCTTATTCTGCTCTCTAAAGGCCAGAGATGGGTCCAATATAATTCAATGAATGGAGATGGAGATCAAAGCATATGGAATTGCATAGGGATTCACCGGATGGGGCAGAGGTGAATGCAGTGTAGTATGTATTTGATGTTGGTCAAGGACTAGGCAGAGGTGTAGGAATTAACATATTCATTGATTAAAATAATGAAAAACAATCACTTGCGTTGGTAGGTGATCTATAATCATTGTTGACGTTAGTTATTCAACTTGGTGGAAGCAAACAGGGAGATCACTCTGCAGTAAGCACCTCAAATAAAAATATATCTAATTCTTGCAACTAAAGCTAATGAAGCCCTACTGATGCCATCCAGAAATTACCATCTAAATCTATTTATTACATACAATAACATGCATATTGTGCCTGTTTGGTTATGCCAATCATCACTAAGAAAATAAATGATGACACACATATAATATTATAATTGCTGAAGTATATAGGTATTTTGTGTGATTCCATATACATTCAAAAGGAGAAATTGGCTCTTAAAAGGAATGGTAGTCAGAGAAAAACGAAGAAAAAAGAAAATATGACAGAATAGCATTTGGAAAAGCACCTGTTAAACTTAGGAACGCGTCACTGGCATAAACAATGGGCATGTCAGGTAAATAGGGATCAGTTCTGCAAGATGACAAGAGACTTGTATCAATAATGCATAAAAGACATCTTAAGTACTTTCTTTCGCTAAAAAGAGAAGCATGCCACTTTGTTATATTAATGAAAACAGGAATTAGTTTAACTCACAATACAAAGCTTTGTTTGATTCTACCAAGAGATATATTTAGAGATGAATTTAGAGGAGAAATGCTCGCTAAACTGCTTCTCTTTCCACATAGCACGCTATCTTTGTGCTTTCTATAATAAGTTAATATGGATAAGATGTTTTTTGCTGCATTAGATGCTTTCTGTTTCTCCAAATCGCTGGCTTCACGTGACTCTTCAGCCTCCAACCCTAAGAATTTAGCAAGCATGTTATGTCTATAAAAATCAAGAAGCATATCCAAATAAGTTGCCTAATTTATAAGCAGAATTTGATTTTGTTGTATCCACATTTGATTTGCATTAACAGTTTCACACCCCTTCCGTTCTTACCAAAATATGATCTTTGGGGAATTTTTTGGTGTTTCGACTATTGCATTTGGACTAGTTGCATTAGAACTAAATAATGGAACATTAACAGAATTTATGGAAATTATATATCATCACAACAACTATATATACAACTAATTACCAAAATGCCGTCCTTAAAGAAACAACCTCTTCTTTACAAAAGGTCAATTATGAAGTAGTATCGGCATCACTAGTATTACATCAAATAAACCTGACTTGGTGAAATCGAATGGAGGACCAGTGGGTTTAATTAGCAGGAAAAACCAATCAATGTTTGCTGCATTTCAGCTTTAAAAAAAGGAACATATGATATTTGGGGAATTTTTTGGTGTTTCAACATTGCATTTGGAGTAGTAGCATTAGAACTAAATAATAGAACATTGAACAGAATTTATGGAAATTATATATCATCACAACAAGTAACTATATACAGCTAAGAAAAAGGAACAAAAACAAGATACCAAAGGAAAAAAAATCGCACTAAATCTTTATGGCAGCAAAACTGTTATTGGCATAAGAACAGGTTTATCTAATTGGAATCGGCCCAAAAACGACAAACAAACTCAATCAAGCAGGCTCAAGGCGCTCTGTTTTCTATCTCAGTTAGGCATTTCCGAAAACAAACTGAAGCAAAGGTCAAAACTTTAAAACATTTGTCAAACTATAAACTTATCTAGTGTAATGGCTACTTCTAAAGTAAGCTACTTCTAAAGTAAATGAGTGATTAAGGTATCGAAATCAGAAATCAATAAAGCGAGAGAACTAACCTCTCTACTACCAATGTCCTTCAAGTGAATCAAAGGCAATATCAAACCACGACAATAAATCAGTGCAATCATTATTAAAAACAAATATCAAAAAAAAAAACTACTTTATAATCAAAACCAACCTCTATTATCAGTATCCTCAAAGCCATCCATCAAGCTCTCACATCGCCTCACCTCATCCCTACAAGCTCCAAACACCGTCCCCAACCTCTCCCCCCTCTCTCTCCTCGCAATCGGCACCTCCACCGCCAGAAAATGAATCACTCTCCCCTCAACGGCCACAGGACACAAATGGAACAAGATCCAATTCAAGCTCCCATCCTTCTTATAATTCAACAAGCTGATCTGAATCGTCTTCTCGCCTCGAATCGCCTCTCGAATCTCCATCACCGATCTCCGATCGGTCCTCGGCCCTTGGAAGATCCTTCCGTTCTTTCCGATCACCTCCTCCTTCGAGTACCCCGACATCAAGAGGAACCCTCGGCTAGCGAATACGATGGGGTGGCCGGCGATCGACGGGTCGGTGATGAGGAAGTTGTCGGCGAGGTCGTCGAGGACTTCGACGATCGAGTCGGAGTAGTTGAGGGTCAGTGACTCGGTGAAGCGATCCATGGGCGATTCGATTCGACTCGCGCTGGCGATCGATTGGAGATTGAAAGCAACCATCAGCAGCGAGCTCTTCAGCTCGACGTCCCATCAAGAAAGTGATGGCGTTTAGAGAGAGAGAGATATCTCTTTGGTAATGGTGATGCTATTATTGTTTTTCCTTTTGTTTAATCAATGATTTTCTTTTTGCATTAAATACCCCTTGAAATCTTCTTATTTGCATAAAAAATGGAGCTGCCCTCACAACTCAACCTTCTGAGCCTTCAGGGAAAAAAAAGAATTGCTTCTGTTTCTATTTTACGATCGGTATAGTAAATTTATTTTACAATAACTTGTTTTTTAATAAAGAGATAAATTAGTATAAATAATACACTTTGATGGGTTTTAACAGTAGCATTCATCCTTTTATATGCTTAACAGCAAAGACGAAAAATAGTATTGCAATTTTGAGGAGGAGGTGTCGAAAAAATAGTATCAAAGTAATTAAAGAGCTTTTGGAGGTGCTAGATATGAATAAGCAAGATGGGGAAAATATTCTCGGTAAGGGATTGCAGAGAAATTTCTCTACATGTCTCTTGCAATCCTTTGAATGGACTTTGTGATTGGTGCAAATCTTTTTTAAGGATATAATTGCGGAAGTTTTTTCAGTAGGAGTTGGATTTATACAGGAAAACTTCCTTTTGTAAGGATATAATTGCGGAAAAAGATAAGATTAGGATTTATTGATTTATTAATTATCTGCTTATAGCTGAGAAAGCTGTAGCGAGGAATTTAGAAAGAGACCAGGTTTTGGACTGGGGTCATTCAGTTGGGTGCATTTGTGGGTATGAAAAAACGATAAAGACAATTTTGGTATAGATAAAGGAGGGCCACATGGGACAGGGGGACGTGGAGACCTGGTGCCGGCTTCATCATGAGAAAGAAGGGAAGTGAGGGTATGCGTTTATTTGTGTGGGGCCCACGTCAGTGTGGACGGTATAAAACGGAAGAATATAATATGTGCGATAATTTGTGTTGGTGTTTTTTAAAACCTTTTTTTGGCCAGCATTAAAATATTTATATGAATTTAAGGGCAGGTGACGTGGAATCTTATCCTTCTACGTCATTCTCGATTGTTCATTTATTTTTAGGAGAATTGTTTTTCTACGTATAGCTGCAAGCCAGGTCATTGGTTTTGTTCCATCAATCAATGATGTCAGCCCCTATTTTTTCTAAGTGGTAGAAACAGAAAAAATATTGCTTTGTTTTCCTCATATTTGATCGATAAGGGATGAAGGTTGTGATCTTCCTCCGATGTTGTCCTCCTTCGATCTGACAGCGAGCGGTTTTGAGCGGTTGAGATTTGTTTTAGGGTTTGTTGAGCGTGTGGATCTCAATGGGTTGTTGGAACTTCCTAAGACCGAGCAACCTGCAAGAAAAGTCCCGGGATGGGAAACCACCGTAGAACCCTTCGACGATCAAGTTAATATCGGGGAATTAGAGCAGCATTGCGGCCTATTGGAATGAGTTCGAGTTACCTGAGTCGTCTGAAGGAGGGGTTTATATAGTGGTCACGTGGAGCGAGCCGGCGCGAGATCCTCGCCATCAGTTACGCCCCTGCGTTATCCCTGCATTAATGGTGGGATCCGCCCATTAATGGAGGGACGTGGAACGTGGGACGGCGGATATCTCGCCTTGGCGAGATACGCGGAGCCATTGCGGGGGCGCTTGAGCTCCGCGCTCTCGGTTGATCGGAGAAGCCGAGGAAGGTCGGCCTGTCAGGAGGCTCGGAGACGAGCCAGGAGGCCGAGGAAGCTCGTCATGTCAGATGGCTCGGAGACGAGCCGGGAGCCTGAGGAAGCTCAGGCATTGCAACATCTCGGAGACGAGCGGGGAGGCCGGGGAAGCTCGGTTGTAATACTGCTCGAAGGTGAGCCGATGGCTGTTTGCTAGATGAATATGGAAGGTACTCAAGGAGGTCTCCGAAGGGTCGAATGCATCCTCGGAGACGAAGTCCCGAGGAACATCCCTAATGCATCTTATTTATTCCACCTCCGTAGCCCCCGGAACACGTCATCCGCTACGTGTCGTAATCTGAGCAATTCCTACTTGTGAGCATCATCATTAGCCCCCCACTCTCGTTCCGACCTATTTATGGGTCGGGTCGAGAGTGGCCTGCTAGGTTTTCTCTGCTCGGCTTGGTGCTGAGAATTCTTCGTGGTGGATTGTCCAAGAACGACATGGCGTTTGGCGGTTGCGTCGTTTCGATCTTTGAGTCCATGTGGCGTCTCACTGTGCGCCTTAATTTTCGCGTATATCCCCGATGACGTCAGCGGATCAGTGAAATGATTACGCTTTAAAGAGGAGGCGCCGTTTCACTCGATCGTCAGTTGAGTTACGGGCTACGTGTCCAACGTCGGTTGGTGGGCGCGACAGGCTGTCTCTGACTCCTGCAACAAAGAAACGTCCCCAATGGTCGACTGCCATGTAGAGCCTCGACGGCCGCTAGGCGAGACACTTCGTTTTGGCGGGAATCGATCTGGGCCATAAGATGCTCTTTTTGGGGTGTATAAATAGAAGGTGACCATCCTAGGGCCAACACTTTGCGTTAATTATCTTTCGTTGTTTGAAGATTGCTCGTCGCACCTCCGCTTAGATCGGATCTTCCGTTGAATTTACCTCGGCGAGTCCTTTTCTTTGAATCAGGTTAGATGTCTTCCTCCGAGGAGTCTGTAGATGTATTAGGAGTAGAGTCGGACGATGAGGCTCTGGTTGCTGGGGCTGAGTCCAGTAGGTCTTCCTCCTCTTCGGCTTCAGATAGCCGAGAGGGTTCTTCTTCTACCGCGTCTTCTGCGTCGGGCTCGCCCTTAGAGTCAGGGCCGCTCTTGTCACTCGCCGTCGGGCGGCGACAAGGGCTCCCAGGTGCACATCGGGAACACCCGTGATGCGCCCTCCGTCTTGAATCGTCTGGACAAGCTTTCCGACATCCGGACTCGATTCCATATCCTCTCTAGCTATTCACTCCGTTTAGACATAGAGGGTGAGCGGGCAGACCAGATGTGGGGCAAGGAGATTGCTCTGTATCTGAAAGCATTCCGGGCAGAAATGCATTTGCCCTTCTCACCCGAGGTTCGTGCGGTGCTTCATTGCTTCCGTCTTGCCCCTAGCCAGCTAGCGCCGAACTCGTGGAGGATCCTCTTCGGGTTTTTGGTCCGGTTAAAATTTGATCAGATCCCATTCAGTTTGACCCTCCCCTTGTCTTTTCTTTGTTATAAAAATCACCCCGGTACCAGTAAGGAAGAGCCGAGCTGAGTGTACTTTCGTTTAAGAAAACGTAAGGGTGGGGCGGCCGGGTCGGGGGTAGTGGTCGCCCCTTCTTCCATCCATGAATGGAAGGAGAAGTACATCTTCGTCGGGCCACCGGAGGGCGAGGATTAGCCTGTACCCACACAGTGGCACATGGTCGACTGCCCAAGGGCGAAACAGTCGACCTCCCCCGAGGTGAAGGTGGTGTCCCAGTGGGAACCGATCCAGCGGGCTGATGTCCTGCTTTCCGAGAAGGTATTGAGCTGGGCTGGGCTCAGTCCTGCGTGTTTTTTGGGTAAGTTAGGGTTTTTAACGATCTGCTTAGACTTTGCTAAATTTTTTGTCGTTTCCACTTCGCTGATCTTTTCTCCTGTATGTTCTTTTTTGCAGAGCCCATGGACCGATCAAAAATCATGGCTGCCATGGCCGTCAAGGCCCAAGGAAGAAAGACCAGTGGCGCAAGTTCGTCCCGACCCGGTCCAAGCGCAGCCCCGAGGCAAACTCCTCAGGCCAAGCCTTCCGCGGCACCCCCAGTCCTGGAGGAGCGCCGCTGGGGTGTCAGAAGCACGTGCGGGATCCGGCATCCCGGACGAGGGAGGAAGAGTCTTCCCCCGTCGAGGAAGTCCTCCTCAAGAAGCAGAAACGGGTAGTCTCTCGGCCACCCCTACCGGGATCCAAGTGCAGGAGAGCGACTTCTGCATTGAGGTGCCCTCAGGGCTATCTGTGGCTGACAGCTTGCTGGCGGACATGGAGAAGTCAACCGGGGCCAAGATTCCCCGGGGCACCATGAAGGCCCAAGGGCCGCCATAGCGCAGGAGGCGATTCAGGCCGGTATCTAGTTTCCTTCGAAAATTCCTTAAGTTTTATTTCCTCTGTTTTAGCTTTTTAACATGCTTACTGTTTTTCTCAGGTCCTTAAGCACTGCGCTTTCCTCGTCGCCATGGAGTCCGAGGAAATAGCCCCGGTGATGAAGAAGGCGGGCAAATCCTCCTCGCGGGAGGAAGAGCTTCGCCTTCAATTGCAGCAAGCGGAGGAGAAGGCGGCCCTCCTTGACTCGAGATTGGTCGCTGAGGGGCTGATGATCTCAAAGATGAAGGAGTCCCATCGGCTTCTAAATGAGTCCAACTGGGCTATCCAAGCCAAGATAGAGGAGACGAACGGCCTCTAGAACGCTATGAAGAGGTCAAGGGACGCTATTGTTCCCGCCAAAATTTTCGGCCAAGAGCTATTTATGCCCTTATAACCCTTATAAAAAAAGGAGAGAAGAAAGATGAAAAGAATTTATGGTTGGACATCACGTGTTAAACACGTGAGCGCTTACATGCAAAGCATATAAGCGCTGAAAGAAAATAACTAAGAGCCAAACAGGCCTTACATGTAAAACACGTGAACGCTCATATGCAAAGCATATGAACGCTGAACATAAATAACCAATGACCAAACAGGCCTCACGTGTTAAACACGTGAGCGCTCATATGCTCATATGAGCGCTGAAAATAAACAGGCTAAAACTCACACTAGGGATCACGTGTTAAACATGTGAGTTCTCTTGCCGCTCACATGCAAAGCATGTGAGCGCCCCAATTTGAAATGCTCCTATCAAATTCTAGAATTAAATTCTATTTGGGAAATATTTTCTTGATCTTCCTCAAACTAGAAAGATTTTCTCTGTTAAACAGAGGACCCTTGGATCAAAGGTCCAAAGGTGATCATATGCTAGAATAAAATTCTATCATTGGAAAATATTTTCCTAATCTTGTTAAACTAATAAGATATTCACATGACAAGAATAAAATTCTATGTTAACAAGATATTCATATTAAGAAAATATATTTCTGATCTTGTTAAACTAAAAAGATATGATAGAATAAAATTCAAATCTTGTTAAAACTAACAAAATATTCATAATCTTGTTAAACAAACAAGAAATCTTTTCTGTTAAACAGAGAACATTTGGATTAAAAATCCAACAGTGAATAAAATTCACCGATTGATTTAAAAGATCATGAAATCAATCAAGATCTCTCAATGAGAGATTTTCTCAACAAATTAATTTTTTCTCTTCTCCTATAAATAGAAGAAAGGAAATTAAATCCAAAAGAGGAGAGACCCCTCCATAAGGTTTGAGAAAAAGAAAGAAAAAGAAAAAGAAAAAGAAAAAGAGAATTCAATTCTCTAAAGGAAGAAAATCCCCTTCTTAAACAGAAATCCTAGGTAAGAAGAAAGACACGAAGATTATCTTATCTCTTTTTTAAGGGTTTAACCCTTCAAAAAAAGAACTTGGTTCTTCCTCTGGTTGAGGTCTGCAGAAACAGATCTCCCCACAAGTTGAGAATTTAATTCTCATCGGAGAGATTCTGTTATGCAGACTCAAAACTTAGGGGAAAGAACTAAGTTCAAAGAATTTAATTCTTCCAAAATTATATAGGAATTTAATTTCTCTAATAAAACTAGGGTTTAACCCTGTAAAAGAATTTAATTCTTATAAAACAAGGGACCTAAAAATTCTCAAAACTCAGATTAAAATCTCTGTGTATGTAAAAGAAAAGACTAGGAATTCATTAGTGTTCGACGCTATAATGAAAGCTCATGTGTTTCCACATGAGCACCTCTAATGAGCAAAAATGAATGACTGAGATCGAATCACGTGTTCCCACGTGACCCCTTAAAACGAGCACTTAGCAATTACATGAAAAAGGGAATAAACCAAAAGACAGTTCCCATTTTAGGGCGCCTCACGTGTTCCCACGTGACCCCAAACAGTCGCTTAACACTTATATGGAAAAAGGGGAAAATCCAAAGACAGCGCTCACATTTTGAGCACCTCACGTGTTTGCACGTGAGCATTATATGAGCTAAGTGCTTAGCAGTTATAAAAGGAAGATGGAATAAATCCAAAAAGGCAGTGCCCAACTCTGGGGCGCCTCACGTGCCCACACGTGATGGTCACAGGAATTAAGTGTTTAACATTTATATACAGACGGGGATTTGGATCCAAGTGTACAGCGCCAACTTTCAGGCACCTCACGTGCCACACGTGAGCGCCTCAAATTTCAGTGTCTAACACTGCTTTAGAGACTCGCGTGAGAGCACGTGAGCACCGAGTATATATTAGTGTTTAACATTATAAGAAGCCAACTTCAGCCTCAAATTGGCTAAGTCTTCCTGAGATTAAAACTTCTTGGATCTCCAAATAGACTGAGCCTCTATGCTCATGACTTCCCAAACTAATTGACCAGAACGATGTCCATCGCACATCTCCTAAGTTAATCCTAATCTCCCAAAAATGACTAACGATTCTTAGATGGTCCACCATGATCTCTCCCCTCAATCTGGAATTTGGTTAAATGGTACATCTCTCCACACCTCGGATACATGTCGTTATAATTCTTCAACGTCTTCAGAGAGGTGGAGGGTCCCGACAACCAACAACTCTTTGGTGCACTCCCAAACCGACGAGCACATCCCAATACGGACCGCAACGTCCTTAAACTACAACGGACCGCAACGTTCTTAAACTAGCTATGGACCGTAATGTCCTTAAACTAATAACGGACTGTAACATCCTTAAACTAAAGCAATATAGTCCAAATGCTCTTTTGTTGGGTCTGAATGATCCCAAAATCCTATTGAGTAGATCTTAGTCTAAAATTAGACTAACGTATCTTCAACAAACATTTAAGTTGATATTAATCTCAAACGAGATTAACTGTCACGACCCGAAATAGCACGCGACTGGCACTTGAATCATGTGAAGTCTATAGGACCCCACCTAATTCAAATAAGCCAAAAGCCCAGAAATCTAAACCATTTAAAAAAAGAGAGAAGGAAAACTTGTTTTGAGCAAGTGGTTTTAACATAATAATTAGCATTAAACATTTAAAAGCAACATCATATTTTCCCGAAAATTTCGGTAGAGTCTCCTTTGTAAATACTGGCCCCCAAACGGGTACAACGCATGAAATACATAATAATGAATAAAGGCATCCCCAAGCGGGAGCTAGCTCTTCACCAATTGGCGGAAACAACCACGCAATGCAATATAATATACAACGCCGGAGGGCGAGGATCAAAACTCAGAAGAAAACCAACAACTTAAAAAAACCCAGAGAAGAATCATAATAATACAAGCGCGCGACTCTAAGGTCGAAAGAATATACACTGGTCTTCTAAGTCTATCAAATATACAAGTCTGGTTGATGGAGTTTACTAGATACAACTGAAATATATAAAGTGCAACGGTGGTCACGATGCAAGTGAACCCACCTACCAAGCAATCACCGGAAGGAAGCAGTATGCCAGCAAGCCGCAATGAAATCTGTAGGGCCAAACCTACAAGAAACTGTGGCACAACGGGGGTGAGTTGCTAACTCGTGAGTAGAAAATATCACCGAGAAGAAATCGCACGTATGACTCTCTCCTCATGCAATAATAATATGCTCAATATATAACCTGAAGCATCTAATAATGGCAAGGGTAAATATCTATACATAAGTGTAATACCAAGTGCTCGTGTCAGTGCCTCGGGTAGCAACATATCACAATATGATGTATGAATGCATTAAGAATGAAAACAGAATACATCATGAATGAGAAAAACTGTTTTCATATCTCAGTGAGATTTTTGTATAAAATTGAAGTATTATCAATGAAATCAACAGAGAATCCGTGTTAAGTATCGACACAAAATATACATCCCAATATCTCAATATCTCGGGCTCCGGCAATCCGGACTGGCCCGTATCATCAAATCTCAATACTTAGGGCTCCACATGATCAGGATCGGCCCATAACTCCGAACGGTATCCTCCGGATATCCGTCGAGTTTCCATACAATCACCGGTCGGTAGTGCTCCCCTGCCGGGCTCAACGCCTTCTCAATACGTCCATCTTGCCCCGCGGTACCGCACCGGGTCCACCATGCACCCATAGACGGTCCCTCCCCTACCTCGAATCGGGTGTATGATACCACTCGAGAACCGAGAAAACTCATGGTGGACACCACAATATCATATCACGAGAAAACCGTAAATTTCTATCTTTTGAAATGAAAAATGAGTTTATAAATCCTTACGGTTTCTCCAAATCCAGAAATCTCATGGAAAAATCCGAATCTCATAATCAAGAGTCAATAACAGTGAATACCGGCGTCAAGCCCCACAATATTACATATTAGAATGAATGTACAAATACATGAAATATCCAAGTAAGTAATGCAATATCTAAACTAGCACAGCAATGACATATTGGAACTATCAGCTAGCAAGTTATATCAATGGAATACTATTCTCTAAGGTGTACGTGACATGGCAATTACCGATGATGATGTGTGTGAGCCGGCAAGCAAGTGTTCGTGGACATACGCATCATCGGTAATGGTGCTGGTGTCCTGACAACATGGGTTTATAATAATTAAAGAAAACACCGGTATAAGCATGCACTGCAATAAAAACAACATGAATTAAACGGAGAATGAATAGTAATCGCAATAAAGTAGGATATACACTTTTATATATACGAGTCATACAGTCTTGACATTTGAAATAGTACAAATCGTGGTTTTTAGAAAATACGGGCTACGGTGTTTTAAGAAAATGTGCATCCTTTAAAAAATCCGTAGTATCTCTCGGCCTGTCTTTAAAATATTCACGATTCGTTAGTTTTGGAAATAAATATGACTCGAGTCCAGTCTAACATCTACCAAGTAAACTACATGATGAAGCTAAGAGACTAAACGAAAAGGTAAGGAAATCCACCTAAGTCCGAGTCGATATATCTAGTAGTCGGTGATCCCGCCTCAATAGCGTCACGTACGATAAAATATATAATGCGACATCCTCGAGTCCCGAGTGCGGATCAATCATCATATTTATATATCGTACGGTAAAAATCCATCGTACGGCATCCCAAGTCGGGGTATGGGTCAAATATCACATATAACTCATAATTTATCTGGTATCATTATCATCATATCCTGAATTAGGGGTACTGGTCTAAAGTCTAGTACATTCCGATACCATCAAACATATATCCGCGTGTGAATAAAACACATCGCCCATCGATCCACTATACAATCATGTAGTATATTATAACATGACCCAAATCACATAACCGATCTCACGGCATCATGCCCGATCATATCGACTCTCCTCCGAATATCATATACTATCCTCATCATACGTGTATACATATATGTATATATATAGCAACACATCCATATACATATACACACACACACACACACATATACATACATACATATACACACACACACACACACACACACACACACACATATACATATATCATATACACCAAAAACATAACACGTGTGTGCATGTGTATGTGTGTGAACCATTACACTAGGGTTTCGCAACAAAGGGACTAAACTAAGAACAATAACCTTCAATTACGCTAAACTAACCATGATCTCCTAAAGCCTTTCCTCCAAATTATTCACGTACCACTATACGCAAAATTATATATATAAATATCGCATACTACACTACGAAACTGCGGGGGTGCTATACGCCATCCATCTGACTTCCCCCGTAGATATATATATCACTCACCTGAACGTCTCGGCTAATCTGATCCGATTCCAGTTCTGTTATTTCTGCGCCGCATCCGACGCTCTGCACCCGATCCTAGCAACGTATACAAGGAAATAAGAGAATAAATATAAATAGTCACGGACACAAACAATACAAGTCAACCACGCGCACGCACTTGGTGCACGAAACGCGCCGCGATAACGCCACAAAATACAAATAGGCTCACTATACGTGAAAATCCCCAAACTTGAAACCCAAATGTACCAATTATAGTTTTACAACACACTAAATATTATATGAAATAAGTTGTAACTCATCAAAACCTCAAAATTAATCAAATCGATTTATTTCCAAAAAACCTAGTAAGCCTCCATCTACCGTTTTAGTTCAAAACTTGATATTTTAACAATTCTAGTGGCCACAATAATCACTAAATATCTTAACTAAGTCACACAAAGCATAACTAAATTTTAATCTCACTTATTTTCATTAACCCAAAATTCTAGTTTACAAAATAGCTTAATTAGTACAACTTTAAAATAACAATTAGCAAACTAGCTACTATGTTAGATTTTACATGTCTTAAAGTGTTAAACTACACATTCAAACCGTGATCAATTTATAAAAACCCTAACTTGATCTCAACCCTATTATAGAAATTTCAAGTTAGCACTTCGAACCACAATTAAACATCAAAATTAGCTAAATTGAAGTGATTAAATATCAAGTAAACATCGGGTTAAGATTATACCTCAAAATCATTTAGAATGAGATACACACTTGCAAAACTTAGCCTCCAAAATACTAACTTTGCTCCAAGATCCATACTAGATGGGCCAAGGAATAAAGGGTAAAGCTTGGATTTGGAGTTTGTGAGGTTTTATTTTGATTTTTGATGAATTTGTGAGGATTTTTGAAGAGAAAATGTGGTGGGGAAAGCATGGGGCTGCTGCTGGAAATTGGGGTCGGCCAAGGTGGTGAAGGGGGAGAGAGTGAGGTGTTGTGTTTGACCAAGTGAAGGAAATACCCCCAAGTCAACAATGCCCATGCCTTTTTTCTTTATTTTCCTTTTCCCCTTTTCATTTCTTTTCTTAATTGGAGTGGGAAATTTTTGGGGAGGGGGCAGCCAAGGGGGCTCGGCCAGCATAGGTATGGGTGTGTGTGTGTGTGGAAATTCTAAGTAGAGAAAGCCCATAACTCAAGTCACAAACCCATACCTCACTTCCATTTCATTTAATTTCATAAATTAAGCCTTTTTATTTTATATTTTCTAAACCATCTTGACAACTTCTTTCATTCCAAAAACATCATGTTACATTTTAGTTTAATATGTCATGATGCACAAAACTTGTATTAACCCATTTTAATTTGTAATTATCTCTAATTAAATGTATTAGTGAAGGCTTAAAATAATATTTAAAATAATTAATTACGGAAAATATTTTAGTAAACTAGAAATTAATAAGTGACCAATTAAATACCAAATACTAGCAATTACATAGCTAGAATAGATATATTTAAGTTTATGATGAAAAATAATTGTATCTTGGTTTTTACGGAAAAACCCCGTTATTTTACCGATTATCAGAAATTTCACCTAAACGATTTTCAAAACGTTACATTAACGATCCTTAAACCAACCCAAACCCAAATCTAAGAATATACGGATTTAGACTAATCCACGCCCTACGGGAGACAATATAAATTAGTCTTCGTATACAATCCACGGGCAACCAAAACAAACACAAACACACACGACATGAAGTGACCTTCTGGAGCAGGAGAAAGTGGTTACCGCGATGCGGTAACGTAATTAACTGCAGGGGCTTGCGCCTGCAGGGAAGAGCGTCCCCACAATCAAAACCCCCTCACAACGAGGGGGAATCTGACGAGGTCTGCTACAACGACTGCATCCATCTAAACCTCCGATGCACGGTGCCATAAATCAACTTGGTATCTTCGGGAAGGTGGACGGATAAATCCAAATACCATCTACCCCTAAATTCAGGCTAGACAATCCATCCCGGATCTGTCTCCCGTTTTCGGAGGTAAACAGATTCTGGCACGCCCGGTAGGACCTTTTCCTCTTTCCACTCCATACTTTGTGTCTTGTTCACGAACAAATCGCAGTTTACTATGGTTGCCCTTGGATTCGAGGTACTAAGATTTGGTGTCTTGCTCCTGTGTAGAGAAAAGAAGATCAATGGCTTCTAAGTGTACCTGCAACGGCAACTCCCATTCCGTTCCCGCCGGAGGAGTGACTTATGGGCCCCAAGCGGCCTCCATCTTTTCAATGCCAGTAGAACAGGTGACTCAGGCCACCACTGGACTGTTCTTCGGGACCATGCTCCCACCGACAAGCTTCAGCGTCCTGATGCTACCATAAGAAGCTCTAAAGAAGTCGATCTTCGATCGACTTGCAGCCGCCACGGCCTCTCTCGATGGGTCTTCTAATTCTAACACCTCAGTCTTCAGCAGGCTGAACCATAGCTCAAGTGGGCCCGCAAAGAGGCTCGCAATACCTGAAAAGGTTATCCCGAAGTGGATAGCCATTCCAGTTCCAGCAGATGAAGTCGTCAAAGGGGCTTCTCCTGCTAAAAGATCGGTCTTCGCAGGATTGGCCGTTCCAACTCCTGCTGCGGGCGAAGTCACCAAGACTGCTTCCCCTATCAAAAGATCGGTTTTCGCAAGATTGACCACCCCCTCTCAACGGACGTCAGTCTTCAACAGGCTGACACCAACGGCGGCCTCTCATCAAAACAGGGGGCATGATGAAGCCGCTCCCACGACAGAGGTAGTCCCGTCTGCACGACATGCTCAACGTCGCCACTGGTGCCGAGTGAGGAAAGATGGGGGAAGTTCCCACTCTGGACTTACCCCACCAGCTCCAATGGTGGAAATTGACGCTGCTGTTCCAACTGGGAACAGCTTTGAGCTGCTCAGGAGGGTGTGCAAGAACTCCCCAACCGCTGTACTAAAGAAGTCTCCTCCACCTGCTGAAAACATGACACAGGTGAAGCCGGAGCAGCCTCCTCAGCGGCTATCCTCCAAAATCCACAGGGTCTGGCGGAAAGTCCAAGACTCCGTAATTGACAAAAAATTACTCTTGCTGACTAGAGAAAAAGAAGGCTCGGCAGGAGGAGGACTACCCCTCCGCCATACCACGGAAGGTATCGTCTGCATGGGTGCCTGCTACAACGACCCCCTCAGCTTTGACCTCCCATAAAAGGAGAAGGCCGGAGAAGATCCCCATGCCTGCGATAAATTTCAAAGGCAGTGGACCTAAGCACCCCAAGTCTGGGGGCATGATTGTACATACCGTCTACATGGCTTCTGGAAAATAGGATAGTCGTGCTTCCGTGAGTCATCGATCACCCACTCGGTCGTTGACAAAAACTCAGGAGCAGCAGCAAAAGCTCCAAGAAATGCTAATGAAGATGTCAGCACTCACTGGGCAAAAAGAAAGCCCGAAAGCATCGTCTGAACAGAGCTGGGAGCAGGAGACTGATACCGAGTTCCTGCGAAGGGTGCTGGAAAGGAAGGATAAGGAGGCTGCAAAACAGGCCGCTAATATAAAACAGATGGCGCTCCTGTTCCAAGACATGGTTTGGATGATAATCCAGCCGGACCCTCCAGCCGAAAATCCACTAATAATCATTGAAGACGACAGAGGGGATACATCAAACCCTCTTCCAGCTCTATCAACAGCCAGGGAGGAGACGATCTCCAAAGCTGCCCTTGACGACTACATAGCTCAACAAATACGAGCTCATCAGGCAAGCGAAGCGGCTGGCCAAGTTGTCGGAACTGGGCGACCTTATCCAGGCTGGTACGATCAAATCAAGTACCCGCCGGGATATACGATCCCTAAATTCCACGTGTATAAGAAGACAGGCAATCCCCATCAGTACGTCGCTCAGTTCAGAGCTCTATGCGGCAATACTGGAGGCGACGACAAACTGCTGCTTCGCCAGTTCGTCGGCAGCTTGGCGGAGACAGCATTTGAATGGTACTCGGAGCTTCCGAATGACTCCGTCAAAATATTTAAAGAAATGGAGCTACTGTTCACGCAGCGTTTCGCAAGCGCAAGCGAGCGCACCCCTATCACCGCATTAATTAATGCCAGGGTAAAGCCGGAAGAAACCTAGGTTCAATACGCAATTCGGTGGTGGAACCTATGGTCAAAATACGAACAACGCATAGAAGAAGCTCCTGCCGTGGGTATGTTCGTAGGGACCTTTGATCCTCAGGCGACTATATCCCAATTTATGATGTTCTTCAAGCCGACCACCTTCCAGGACTTGATCGACAAGCTGATCCAAATGGACCAGATGGGCCATAGGCCGTCCTCTTCAAAAACAGATCTCCAGAATAAAAAGGGCAAAGGAAAAGCGACCTTCGTTGCCAACGCTCAACAACAACCGAGTGACCCGAAACCGGTTGCTCGCCAAAGCAACAAACCACGATCTCTCGAAGAGAAGTTGAGACGTCCTTACTCATTTCCCCGGGATAAAACGAGGAGACTGTTCGAACTGGCAGTGCGCAACAGGCTCATCACTCTGCTGGATCCGAGACGCCCACTGCAGCCTAGTGACATCAACAGTCCTAACTACTGCCCCTACCACAGAGTAATAGGCCACCCAATCGAATATTGCTACGTCTTCAAAAACTGGGTTGAAAACCAGTATCAACAAGGCAAGTTCGCGCTATCCGAAAACTGGAAGGTGAACCCGCCACAGCAGCACGCTCCTAAAAAGGTGGACACGCCAGGGGCATCATGCTTATTTGTAGATGAAGCTCCGTGGGAAATTGTCCTTCCGGCTAAAACTAAAAGAATGCTGAAGGATCTTCGAGCATGCCCGGCGATCAGGTGGAAAAGCCCGATGGAGCCTGAGATTATTGACGGGATGTTGAAACCACGCCCAACACCGAAAGATGGTAATGATGGGCAGAACACCCAGGTCAATCCTTCAAAGTCTTCGAAGAAAAAGAAGAAGGCCAAGAAGCCCGTGCAGCTTGACGACAAGCGCACGGACCTGCAAAACTACGTTGACTCGGTGGAGGAATACAACCAGAAGGCGCGGACCCCAATCACACTAGAAGAGTTTCTCAACCACATACTTGAGAACGGAAACAGTGACAATGATGAAGGAGACAACTCGTCAGAAAAACTCGAGGATTATGTGGCGAGTTGCCACATGATCTCTCATTCGTCAGTCAATGGCAAAGAAGCTCCTTCAGCGTTAGAAAATAACGCGGAGGAACTGGGGGTAGGATCTGTAGGGTTCCTAGGCACGCTAATGAGGTCACACAAGGCATCAACCATGCCAATTTCAAATTTTACGGGTGCCGAGAAACCCTAATACGGATCGTTAACTAGATATCTAGGCGAACACATGCAACTAGTTAACAAAATAACTAAAAGAACGGAAATACAACCTTTGTAGATCCGATCCTCCACCTCCATAGCTCCGCAATGAAGTCTCCTCGCTGTCCAAATGGAAACCCGGGCTCTAGCGTCGGCTTCATCGGAGAAATGGGCGGGCAAGGTCGTCGGCTTCGTGCCGAAGATGATCTACGTCGAGGCATCGCAAGATCAAGCTCCCACTTCACCAAGTCATGAAACTTGTGAAGAAAACACACTCTACTACTTGGTAAGAGGTAGAGGATAAAGAAATAGGAAGTGGGTTCACTTTAGAATTGGATTTCTCACTCATTTGCTCAAGTTGCCATTGTTGAAGCAAGCTTTTTTCAAGTGAAGAAGAAGAAGAAGCAAGAAAGAATATGATAAGTGTTGTGAAAAAAGAATAATAAAATCATTCTTATCATAATATTAACCATGGTAATGTGTAGAGAGTTAACTAAGGTTAGATGAATGGTTAGGGTTTTGGAGATGAAGACAAAATAGTCACTTTGGTCAAAGTTGCATGAAGCTTCAAGAAGCATCATGAATGAAAGCAACCCTTATGTTTTCATTTCTCCTTTTTAATCCAAATAAAAAGATAAATGAATGAATAAATGAAAACCCTAACCATTTACTTAACCAAGGTTTAACTCTTTACACAAACCCTAGCATTCTTGCATCATCAAACATGATACAATCAAGTGCACAAAACTATATCGAATATGCAATGTGCACATCCGAGCGAGAAAATCCATTTAAAGTGAACCAATACTAGTTAATGCAAAGAAATATATCAAATATATAATTATGCATTAAATCATTAAATCAACACTTGATTAATGATCCGGTCATATCGCATATAACCGGCTAGTATCCAATGTATCGGCTTATCGAATCAATCCTTGATTCGATAACTAGGTTATATCGCATACAACCATTCGACACATTCATCGCGAGAATGAAATACGGTATCACATACACGCATTATTCTCGGTCCCGCACATATCTCATATGCGCTCCTATTTCGTTTCGCTTGAACCAGGAAACCTCTGTGTAGGACTCTAAAGACTCGTCAATACGCCGGCAGCGGATGATGATCATATCAAACATCCACAAGACGCAAGCGGTCTGCTAAACGTAACGGCCACCCGGGTATTGAGCGATCAGAAGATCGACGAGCAAGCCCGCTCACACTCCTGTGAATCCAACCAGTAACACTTACCGTACAGTCCGGTCTCGTCGTCTGATATGTCGCATATCTCGCCTAGGGGTGGTAAACGTCAGACCCCAATAGCTCGATAAGTCGTGTCGATATGAGGCCTATAACAGTTCGAGAAACTACTGGTAACACTTACCAGTAAATCTCTGCAACCCTGGCCAGGGATTTCCGGTTATAGCCAATCGAACACAGCGCAACATCAACCCCCTATACCGGGAGAGACGAATCCCCTCCTATCGCTCATTGCCTCCATGTGATTCGGGACTGTACCCAAAAACCACCGTTTTGCACGCCCTCTTGGACGTGGTAAGATGGAAATCAAAGCACAGTGGGAACCACACAAGACTCTATGACGATCTCGGGTCAACAGACTACTCTGTACCAGTGTCACCAGAGAACTGCCATCTGACGTAAGGTATAATACCATCTGGGAGTTCTCGGCGAGTCCGTCCAGTGTACCCAGTCTCCACTGAGCACCCGTATATCATCTCTGATGTCAAACACCAATGGATATGGGATCATCCATCGCCCATCTGTATGAGTCGAGAAGGTATACGCTAGTCTACTCTGGTATATCGATGCCCCGTCTCGATATACCCACGACTAGGGACTTTGAAGGATGTACTTATGGACTACCATGTCCCCACTAGTATGATCCGCATCATAGTCCAGGTAGTCAAGTACACATCCTAAGGGCTTTACCAACATGTAACAGAGAGACAATCAGTGTACACGTTAAGGTAAAGGGTAACCAGATAGCATACTATCATGTCGAGCAAGAAAGTCCTCCCTATATATGTCCCAGCATCCACTACAATATACATCCAATGTACAGTAATGGCCTCTAGGGCATACATATAACTAACAATCTCCCACTTGCACTAGGGACATCTGATAGCAGTGGTTGTAGTATCTCATACTCAACCATCCCATAAAAGTCTCTCTCTGGGAAAAGGCCTTCACGAGTGGATCCGCCGTGTTGTCCTCTGAGTCTACTCTCCTTACCTCGATCACCCTGGAGATCAACTATCTCCATGATCAGGTCATACTGGCTTAGAATATGTCTGGATCACTGATGGGACAGACGTTTCTTGGCATAAGCCACAACTCCATTGTCACACAATGGGAGGAACTAAGTTCATCTCATGAACAAATATACATCCAGACTGCCTCTTTGGTAGCATCTTAAGTAGCGATGTATCCAGCCTTTATCGTCTAGTATGCCACGGTATCTTTCTTGGAACTCTTCCAACATACCGTCCCTTTACTGAGGGTAAAGACAATGCCTGTGACTGACTTTCAGTCGTGTTTATCACCCTGGAACCCTTCCAGTGATTCTCCCCAGGATCGGTTGATACCATCTCACTACATCTAGTGAGTATCCTAACATCCAATTACATCTATCTCATAGATGAAAACTCAGGATTTAGGAGGTATCACTTTGATCCTATGTGGAGAATCCTTGTGATAAGCGGAGATTGACCGAGCGTAGCATAGGAAACTCCTTCCCTATCAAGAGTATGTCATCCACGTACTATTCGAGGATCATCACCATACTCCCTACTACCTTTTTGTATATACAAGGTTCATCTACCATTTTGATGATGTCAAACTGTTTGACTACTACATCAAAACAGATGTTCCAACTCCGCGATACCTGCTTTATCTTATAAAGCATCTTGTGCACGTTTCCGCTGCTCCCACTGTCTACGAAGCCCTCTGGCTGTGTACTTATAGACTCTCTCTTCTAAAACATCATTTAGAAAAGCAGTCATGGCACCCAACCACCAGATATCGTAGTCATGGTATGTAGCCGTGGTAAGTAGGATCTGGATGGACTTAAGCATAGCCACTTGAAAAAGGTTTCATCATTATCCACGCTTGGTCGATGACGAAAAGCTTTAACAAGTCTAGCTTTGAAAGTCTCAACTTTTCCATCTACACCAAGTAATCTTCTCAAGATATACTTGCTCCTGATGGGGATTTAACCCTTCAGATATAGCAACCAAAGTCCATACTTTGTTGGTGTATAAGGATTCCATCTCAGATCGCTAAGCATCCAGCCATTCTTACAGAGTCCCTACTCTCGATGGCCTGCTCGAAACTAGTTGGGTCATCATCACATGATGCATTCCTCGCTCCCACTGTCATCGAGAAACCGAGGTATCTCTCAGGCGGATGAGGAAACCTACTAGATCGGCGGAGAGGCTGAGGTTCGTTGGTAACTATTGAATCCTTTGGTTCTTTCAAATCATCAGCTGCAGTTTGTATAGCTGGAACATTTCCAGTTCTACATAACAGATTTTGCCTCGAGCTTGTCCGGATTTTGCTTTTCAGACATAGGCTGGACAACCCCAAATCTTAACTAACTTAAGAGATGGGCTCTTCCCTTATCATATCAGATATGAAGTGGTAGGCAACTGATTTGATTTGAACTCTATTCAATAGGTATGCAGCTTCTCAAGTGCATAACTCCCAAAACGAAATAGGTAACTCAGTAGTACTCATCATAGAGCACACCATATCAAATAGGGTGTATCTGCTCCACCCCGATATACCATCGTGCAATGGTGTATACGGAGGAGTAACGCTGAAAGAGAATCTCATTCTCCTTTAGAATAATCCAGGAATTCCGTGCTCAAGTATTCTCCTCCTTGATCACATCAAAGGACATAATACTTATACCCTTATTTTGGTTCTCTACTTCTAACTTATATTCTGTGAATATCTCAAAAGGTTCGGACTTGTGTTTCAACAGGAACATATGTCTGAATCTTGAGAGATTATCAGAGAACGTAATGAAGTATAAAGAACCGGTCTTGGCATTTGTAGACAGGGGACCTACATACATCAACATGTATCATCCCAAGAGTTCATTAACTCTTTCTCTGTTTCGAGTAAACGGAGCTATGGTCATCTTATCTTTGTGACATGACTGGCGAGTTTCACAAGATGTAAATTCAAACAGATTTAAATATGCATCTAAATGTAACTTCAGCCAGTCGGGTCGCATTGATATGACCTAGTCTACAATACCTAAAGAAGGATTCGTTCATTTCTGAACTCTTCCTCTTGTGTGTGTTCTGTATACTAAAGAACTGTAGTTTGATTTAGAACATTAATGCTTTTAGATAACGTGCCTGAACCGATCAACTTTTGATATAGGAAATGTTCAAAACATTGTCCAACAATACAAAATTTTATCATTTCTTTACTGATAAAGAGACTGATATGATTTTGTATATCTGGTTCGGTATCTAATAACATTCGTTCAGAATCAATGTATTGGTAATACAGGGTGACAGTGACCAACAGACTTGGCTGCAACATTTGCCCCGTTTTCTGCCTCATGAAACTTATCACCCGTTCTCAGTTTTCTACCTTTCTATAGCCCTATGTAACAGATTACATATCTGGGATCCTGATCCGGTATCAAATACCCAGGATGCGGAGGATACTGAGAAACAGTTCTTTGTAATGAACACACCCGAAGATGATGCATCAGCATGCACTCTCTTCGTTTGGGCGGCACGGGAATTCTGGTAATCCCCAATTTCCTGCTCTGTCTTATAACAATTATAAGTTGGAGCGGGACCAACGTTCCCCAGCTCGGTATAACAAGCGGGTTCGGTCAATATTCCGTATTATTATCTTGATTAAGGCGTGATATGGTCGCTACCTGGAGAGAGAGAGAAGAAAACACTCAGCGTGCGCTCTTGCAAGAATAGATTGGTTATTATTTTATCTAATCAGGATGGCTCCCACTGCTTTTTATCAAATCTTCCTTCAAACCCTAAAAGGAAAGACTAGCCGGGATTAATTACACACTACAAGTTCGCCAATCTTTCAGCGAGGCCAGTGTCGATACTTTGAGGGAGGTCCCCCGTGCTTTCGCACGAACCTAATTAATGTAAACCTCGTTTTCCCAGAGGCGTAACCTCGTAAACACCTTTCTAGACACCTACTTGATCGGCTAATTGTAATGTGTAAAACTCTCCCAGGAGTAACTCTTACTCGCAGCGGGTATCGGGATCCAACTATCTCATAGAAGGTATGCAATCTCATTTGAGCATTTTGGATGCTCTCCTCCTGTCCAAAGAAGAACGAGATTCTCCAATTAAGGCACTGCAAGAGCCTGATCAGTTCCAAGATTTCTTTACGGAAGAAAAGATGAAGGATGAGCTGGCAGAGCTTCATACAGCTGACATCACATTCGGCGATGAAGTTCTCCTCTTCGGAACGTGCGAGCACAACCGTCCTTTATATGTCACCGGGTACTGCCACAACATCAAGACAGGGAAGATTCTGGTCGACAACGGGTCCTCCGTCAACCTTCTCAACGTGAAGGTGCTAAAAGAGATTTGCATGAACATTCAACACCTGGCCCGGGACAAAATTACTATCTCTGGGTTCGACTCGCAGTCATCACGGACGCTCGGGTCCGTAATACCGACGTTACATTTAGGGATGTGTTTCCCCCAATCAGAGCAAAGTTCTGTTTTAAAATTCAAAATTTGAAAATTGAAGCAACGCTTCAAATTCAGCGCTAGGCGCGCTGTGCGCCACGTGTCAGACACAGACGCGCTAGCGCCATGTGTGCTGCGCCCTATGCAGCGCACCCCCAATCAGAGCAAAGCTCTGTTTTAAATTTCAAAACTCAAAAGTTGAAGCAACGCTTCAGATCCAGCGCTCTGCGCTGCGCTCTACGTGTCAAATACGGGTGCGCTAGCGCAGTTGCGCTGCGCTCTGCGCTGCGTGCCACGTGTCGAACGTAAGTGCGCTGGCGCAAGGTGCGCCAGCGGTGGAATTAAGAATTCCCCATCGTTAGATCAAAAGATCTAATAATAATAAATTATTAATTAATCAGAATTAAAATTCTGTTATGGAAGATCTTTCTAATCTTATTAAAACAAGAAGATTATCTTCTGCAAAGCAGAAGCCCTATGATCAAAGATCCAACGGTGGGAAATATTCCCAAATCAGTCAGAGAAAAATCTCTTAAAACTGATTTAACAAATCAATTGGCCCTATATAAAGGCCCCAAGACTTCAAGTCTAATAAAGAGAAAACCCTCTGCAAATTTTGAGAAAACTCAAAGAGAAAGAAAGGCAAGCCTTTAGCAAAAGAAGATCATTTTCTTCAAGGTAAAGAATTAATTTTTGAACAATAGAGATGAAATCATCTCATAAAAGAAGAACTATCTTCTAAATAAGATCATAGATCTACAAAAGACCAAGGTCTTTGATAAAAAGAAAAAGATCAAAAGATCTAATCATAAAAAATAAAAGAAGTGTTTACTTCATTCACAGATCCTTGATCTACAAAGGCAGTGCCCTTTTTTATAAACAAGAACTTTTGTTCTTGAATCTTGAGGCAAAGCCTCCTTTAAAAAGAACATAAACTTGTTCTCTGATCATAAATTTGGTCAGATGCGTTTTGCGCTACTGAACAGTGCCTTACACTCATGAACTACGCTTTTGCGCTCCTTGGATCGGCGCTCAGCGCCAAAACATGACACGTGTCAAACACAGACACAGCTTGCGCTTCTGAAACAGCGCACTGCGCCAATGGACTGGCGCTCAGCGCCAAGCGCGCCACGTGTCACTCACTGGCGCGCCCCTAAAACAGCGCAAAGCGCTCGTAAATTGAAAGCGCAATGCGCTAATAAACCAGCGCTTAGCGCTAAGCGCGACACGTGTCATCTTCGTGTGCGCTACCTGACATAAGCGCAATGCGCTCTTTAATTGGCACAAAGCGCCTGGCGCGCCACGTGGCGCACTGTCAGAACATATTTCGTTCTGATGAATGCTATGCATTCAATACAAGACAAAAGATGTCAGAACCCAATGCCCAGCATTATTAAAAGGGCCGAGCCCAAATAAAGGCTTAATAGCCAGAATAAAAATGTTAAACATTTTAATTGGACTTAGCCCAATTCTGACCATAAGTCCTCAACTTATATTGAACTGAGCACATCTGCTCACAAATATTTCAACAGACCTTAGTCCCAAACTGGACTACAGATCTTCCAATCAATTCACACCGGTTTAAGGGTACATCTCGTTACTCCTTTGATGTTTGTCGTTTTAATCCTTCAACGTCTTCAGAGAGGTGACGGGTCCCGATGACCACACATTTCTACGGACTGTGGGATCCCTTTAAACTCACGGACTACGATGTCCTTAACCTGGACTGTGGGGTCCCTTTAACCCACAGACTATGATGTTTTTAAACTGGACTGTGGGGTCCCTTTAAACCCACGGACTACGATGTCCTTAACCTCGGACTGTGGGGTCCCTTTAAACCCACGGACTACGATGACCTTAACCTGGACCGAGATGTCCTTAAACTACCGATGGACCGAGATGTCCTTAAACTAACAATGGACCGTAATATTCTTAAACTAATCGACCGCAATGTCCCTAAACTAAACAACAAAGGCAACCCAAATGCTCTCTTGTTGGATCTAAACGATCCTGTTAAGTTGATCTTAGTTTAAAAATTAGACTAACGTATCCTTAACAAATGTTTAAGTCGATCTTAGTCCCAAATGAGGCTGACGTATCCTTAAACCAACCCCCAAACCCAAATCTAAGAAGATACGGATTTGGACTAATCCACGCCCTACGGGCGACAACATAAATTAGTCTCCGTATACAATCCACGGGCAACCACAACACAAAACAAACACCCATGACACGAAGTGACCATCTGGAGAAGGAGAAAGTTGTTACCGCGATGCGGTAGCGTAATTAACTGCAGGGGCTTGCGCCTGCAGGGAACAGCGTCCCCACAATCAAAAACCCCTCAAACGAGGGGGAATCTGACGAAGTCTGCTACACCGGCCACATCCGTTTAAACCTTCGATACATGGTGCCATAAATCAACTTGGTATCTTCGGAGAGGTGGACGGATAGCACCAATTAGCATCTGCCCCCAGATTCAGGCAAGACGTTCGTCTTCCCAGTTTCCGGCGGTAAACAGATTCTGGCACGCCCGGTGGGACCTTTTCCTCTTTCCACTCCACACTTCGTGTGTCGTGTTCGCGAACGAATCGCGGTTTGATATGGTTGCCCTTGGGTTCGAAGTACTAAGATTTGGTTTCTTGCTTGGCGCAGAAAGCGAAATAGCAATGGTATCTACTTGTGTGAAGTGCTCCAACTGCAACTACAACTCGCGCTCCGCCTCATCTGGAGGCATAGCTTACGGGCCTCAAGCGGCCTCCTTGTTCACGATGCCGGTAGATCAGGTGACTCAGGCCACCACCGGATTGTTCTTTGGGACCATGCTCCCACCGATGAGCTTCAGCACCCCTGTACCAACACCAGAAGCTCCCAAGAAGTCGGTCTTTGATCGGCTTGCTACTACCGCGGCCCCTCTCAACGGGTCGTTCAGCTTCAATGCCTCAGTCTTCGCCAGACTAGGCCAAAATTCTTGTGGGCCCATGATGAAACCTGCAATCCCAGAAAAGGTTGTTCTGAAGAGGATAGCCATTTCTGCTCCTGAAGTCGTCAAGGCGGCTTCTCCTACCAAAGGGTCAGTTTTTACAAGACTGACTGTTCCGGCTCCTACTACGGTTCCCGCCCCTGCTCAGAAGTCTGTTTTTGACCGGTTGGATACCACTTCTCAACGGACATCAGTCTTCAAGAGGTTGACGCCAGCAACAGCCCCTCACCTGGATAGGGGGCAAGACAAAGCCATCCCCATCTCCGAACCAATACCATCGGCTCGACACGCTTGACGTCGCCACTGGCACCGAGTAAGGAAGGCTGGGGGCAACTCTCCCTTTGGGCTGACTCCACCAGCCCCAACAGTGGAAGTCAATGCTGCTGTTCCAACTGGGAACAGTTTTGAATTGTTAAACAAGGTGCGTAGGAACTCTCCTACTGCCGTATTGAAAAGATCTTCTCCACCGGTGGAGAATGTTACAGAAGCAAAGCCGGAACAACCCCCTCAGTGGCTGTCCTCCAAGGTTTACAAAGTCTGGCGACGTATCCAGGAGTCGGTGATCGATCAAGACTATCCTCACCGACAAAAGAAGCTGAAGGTTCAGCAGAAAGAGAACCGTCCTAGCAAGCCACAAAGGACGACAACTGCCTGGGTGCCCGCTGCAACGGCCCCCTCAATGTCAACTGCTCAAAGGAGAAGGAGGCCAGAGAAAGCCCCTGTAATTATGGCAGATCGCAAAGACGCTGAGTCCAAACGCCCCAAGTCTGGGGGCATAACGGTCCATACTGTTTACATGGCATCCGGGAAAGAGGATAACCGGCTTCTACGGGTCACCGGCCGCTCACCCGATCCGTGACAAAAGCCCAGGAACAACAGCAGAAGCTTCAAGACATGCTGACTACAATGGCCGCACTTACCGGGCCAAAAGAAAGCCCGGAGGCATCATCAAAGCAGCGTCACGAACAAGAAACCGACTCTGACTTCCTACGCAGAGTCCTCGAAAAGAAGGACAGAGAAGCAGCAGAACAAGCTGCCAACATAAAACAAATGGCACTTCTCTTCCAAGACATGGTAGGAATGATGTTGCAGCCGGATCCTCCAGCTGAAAACCCTCCGATCATTATTGAAGACGATAGAGGGGAGACATCTAATCCTCCTCCGGCTCACTCAGCAGCCAAGGAGGAAACCATTTCCAAAGCCGCACTGGATGATTATATAGCTCAGCAAATACGAGTTCACCAGGCGAATGAAGCGGCTAGCCAAGTCGTCAAAACTGGACGACCGTATCCAGGATGGTATGACCAAATAAAATACCCGCCGGGATACACAATCCTCAAATTCCATGTGTACAAGGGGACAGGCAATCCTCACCAGCACGTCGCCCAGTTCAGAGCTCTTTGCGGCAATACCGGGGGTGATGATAAACTTTTGCTCCGTCAGTTCGTCGGCAGCTTGTCGGAGACAGCCTTCGAATGGTACTCCGAACTTCCAAACGACTCCGTCAAGACTTTCGCAGAGATGGAGTTGTTATTCACCCAGCGATTCGCGAGTGCTAGTGAACGCACCCCGATAACGGCATTGATCAATGCCAGGGTGAAGCCAGGCGAGACGTGGGTCCAATACGCCATCTGATGGCGGAATCTGTGGTCGAAGTGAGAACAGCGGATCGAAGAAGTGCCAGCGGTAGGCATGTTTGTGGGAACTTTGGACCCTCATGCAACCATTTCACAATTCATGATGTTCTTTAAGCCGACCACATTCCAAGCCTTAATCGACAAACTGGCCCAAATGAACCAGATGGGTCATAGGCCGTCTCCTCCAAAGCCGGACTCTCGAAACGAGAGGGGAAAAGGGAAAGCGATTGTCATGGCCAATGCTTAACAGCAGCCTAGTGGCTCGAGACCAGTTAATCGCCAAAATAACAGAACTCGATCTCTCGAAGATAAAATGAGTCGCCCTTGCTCGTTCCCTCGAGATAAGACAAAGAGGTTATTTGAGCTTGCACTCCGCAACAAGCTCATTACGCTCCCAGAGCCAAGACGCCCGACGCAGCCAGGCGACATTAGCAATCCTAACTATTGCCCTTATCACCGAATGTTGGGCCATCCGATCGAGAATTGTTACATCTTCAAAAGCTGGATAGAAGATCAGTACCAGCAGGGAAAATTCGTATTATCTGAGAACTGGAAAGTGAACCCGCCTCGGTCACACACTCCCAAGAAAACGGATACACCGGGGGCATCATGCTCTTTCGTAGAAGAAGCTCCATGGGAGGTCGCTCTTTCAGCCAAAACTAAAAGAATGCTGAAGGATCTCCACACATGTCCGGCAATTAGGTGGAAGAATCCGCTGGAGCCTGAGATCATCGAGGGGATGCTGAAGCCACGCCCAACTCCAAAGATTGGTGGTGATAGTCAAAGCACTCACATCCAAACTGTCAAAGTCTTCGAAAAAGAAGAAGAAGACCAAAAAGCCCGTGAAGCCTGGCGACAAGCGCACAGACCTGAAAAAAAGATTGACGTGCTGGAAGAGTATAATCAGAAGGTGCGGACTCCAATCACACTTCAAGAGTTTCTCCGCCACGTCCTTGAGGATGAGGATGACGATAATGGAGAAGACTCGTCGGATGAATCCGAAGATTACGTGGCAAGTTGCCATGTATCTCTCACTCATCGATAGACGACGAAGAAGCTTCTTGCACCGAGAAACTGGGGGCAGGTCCTGAACCGGAGCTTCCAGGGCCGTTAGATGAAATGATTGACGCATTCCTAAATGAAGCTCTTCTTAAAAGCAAAGCTGCTCGAGGGCGTGAAATGGCTATATTTGAAAAAGCTAAACGCCGGCGACTGGACGAAAGAGTTGAAACACTCCCGCCAGATCAAAATACATCCGTCACAAATAAAAACAGGTTCAAGACGAGGAAAAGGTTCGCTAAAGCCATATCGATGGGAATGAAGCTGCCATCCTCCGAAGCGAACGCTCTTGGTGCAACAGAAACATATCCTAGCTACTGCTTATATTATCAAAAGATTTCGCACCCTACCGAAGAGTGCGGCGCTTTTAAAAGATGGTGGCAGGGATATGTTGCTCACCGACAACATTTCAAGCGAATGAAACGCAAAACTCGTCGGGAGCAAAGAAGTGCGACCGAGGAGCATAAAAGAACTATCGGCAACTGCCGCGTGGTCAACGCCGGGGGATCGCAAGTTCTCACCTTCGGGAGCGACTCCGACGAAGAAATGACTCTTGGCCCTCTCTTTAAAGATTCCACTTTGGGAAAAGAGGAAGAACCGAAAAGCACATCGCCTTCCGGACTCCGCTAGGCATATTCTGCTATAAGGTGATGCCCTTCAGCTTGAAGAACACAGGCGCTACCTATCAGAGGGCCATGAAAAAGATCTTTGATGACCTCATCCATGAGATCGTTGAATACTGTATCGAAGACCTCGTGGTGAAAAGCAAATCGTACGAGGAGCACTGGGAGCATTTGAAAATAGTGTTCCAGTGTTTTCGGAAATATAATCTGAAGATGAACCCTCTGAAATACGCGTTTGGAGTCTCCTCAGGCAAATTCCTAGAATTCATCGTACGACACTATAATAACTCCAATTTTAGTGTACAAAGATTTATTTAAAAGTTGATGTATACTTAGAGTAATTACATTTCTATGAGTACCATAAATATTTGTTTTGCTAATTAATTACAAGCAAAAGCTTGTAGCTCATTGGTAAGACTTTGCACTGCTGAACCAAGCCACCAGAGTTCAAATCCCATACCCCACATTATTTTTAATATTGTTTTATTTTGAATTTTTAGAATACCAAGGGTTTACACATGCATATCTCACAAAAACCCCACTACACCCTGAAATGTAACTATACCAGAGGATAGACCGGCCGTCGAGCGAGGATTCCGGCCGCCTAACTCGGCCGGAATCGGCCAACTCGGCCGGCGAACCGGCCGACTCAGGTCACAGGCCGAGTCACGGCCGAGTCGCGGCAGAGTCGGCCGATTCCGGCGACGACCCCAACACAAAAACTGTGTCTTTTAGTCTCCCCCATACACCTACATAATTTATTTCCTCAGACCATTTCCAGAGCTCTTTTAAAACCCTAATTACTCCACTTTTAATATATTTATTATATTTTTTCAATTAAACCTTTCATCTACCCTAACCCTAGACTAACCCTATAAATACAACCCCTACACACTACCCCTTCACTCCAAAATTTTGATAAAAAACTCTCATGAAAAACCCTAGAAGTTGCGTGCATTTGAAGTTAGCAAAGGGGCGAAACTCCGACGATCTTCCGACGACGTTTCAAGGAGCAACCGGCGACGAAACGACGCACCGGCGATTCCTCTCTCACCCTCAATCTCCTCTCCTTCTTTTTAGCGAGTAAGTCCCATTTCCCCCTTTCTCTACTCTTTTCTAAAATACGGAATTCCAAAACCTGACGGAATCGGAGTCAAACCGATTTCTGATTCGGTTTCTTTCTAAAAATCCTACTTTTCTTAAACACAACCCTTTTAAACCATTACATATTGATTATTAATCATTAACAAACATGTTGAACAAGTTTCATGACAATATATTTCATTTTGCAACTTTTACCGTATTTTTCCAGTAAAATACCATGTAGTTTCATTTTGACATTAAATCCATCACAATCTTGCTATACCTTTAAGTAGATCACGAGATAATGACCTACCTCCTCACAACACTCATATGAAACATAGCACAATACTTTTTGGGAATATAGAATACGGGAAAACGAAACATTTCAAATAAATACCATTACTATTAAAACCGTTTTCTAAAATATTAGTATTTTACACAAATCTTTGCAAAGCGCCACTACAACCTATTTTGGGGAACCCGACTAGGATGGTGCGGATTATCACACATCCCTGGGCTTAGTAGTACGAGATTCAAACCTCCGCAAGGAGCATTCGGTCTCGAAAGATTTACAAAATACAAAATCTTAAGAAAATGAGATTTCTAGAAATATAATATATATTAAAAATTATTTTTATATAAATATATATATATATATGTATAATTAAAATATCTATTTTGTGATAATATAAATATTCCAACTCTTTTCAAAAATCACAAGAATCACTTTACATTAATATACCATGAATTCCATACAAGTCAATATTACAAATAAATATCCTTTATTATGAATTTAGGATATTTTCACTAGAAATATCACAATTATAAAATGTACATTCATGATAACTCTAAAGACGATAACTAAATACTTGGGGAGTATTTTGAAAATTATAGAAAAGTATTTTTACATAAAACCCCCTCAAGTTCTATATATTACTCTAAGGACCCTAGTAAACATAGGTTTAAGCGGGACCAATCTCTTGAGCCTCAGGGAGCCGGAGAAGTGGGTGCTTGCCTATTTAAGGTAGACAACTTAACAACGGTGTTATTAACACGGTAATCGTCTTTGAAAAAGACACAAATCCTGCCGCCCATGTGCAGCGGTTACCGTAACATCAAAACCTAATTCACGATTCAATTTCTTTTCTAATTGTTCTGACTCAGACTGAGTCTCATTATAATCAATCTGACTTGAATATGATTCAAGTACAATCTACAACTACAATTCAATATGAATACATGAATTCATATATTCAATCTGTTCAAACTATTCAATCTATATTGACCGAACCGAACCATGGATATATTTCCATTTACATGATTCTCCAGTTACATCCATGATTCTACAGTCACATCCATTTACTGATATCATAGTTTTGGTAAGTCACCCAATTATACAATCTATACAGTTTACAATACAAGACAATACAATACAACTATACAACAAGACATCTCGGGATATAAGGGGTAGATTGGTACGGAAGGTGTTAGAAGTGGTACGAGACAGTAACCATGAGACACCTAACCTGAATTCAATTGCTGTTGTACCGTGGCATGAACGGTTCCTTGAGTTCCTGATACCTTAGTCTCCGGGGCAAGTGAGACTCCTCTCGTATACACTGGCATTCTTCTGTACCAAGCTACAAACAACAACGTTAACACTAAATACAACATTATAACAATATAATACAACATTAAAAGCAACTCTCTCTCTCTCTCTCTGTCTATTCTATTTCTCCCTTATCTTTGGGACTTACCGAGCGATTTGTTCGCTGGCGACATTCTCTTTCTTTCTTCTTTGAATGTCGTCAGGCGATCTGGACAACCCGGAGATCGAGCCCACTAGTGAAAACTTGGACCACTTCATTGAAGACCCGGAGCTCTAGCTACATTGTACACTTTTATTTCAATATTTTTCATTTCTGTTATGCCACTGTTTAGGCATTGCTTCTTTCAGATGTATTTACTTTTCCATGCATTGTATAAAATGAATGTGAATAAATAAAGTTGCTGTTTCATTACATTTTTCTCTTATGTACATTTCTTTATATTGCTTAGATACGCTTAGCGTATTTACTTCAGAGTAAATACGTAGCGGCTTCGTCCCGTCCCTTTCGCCGTACAACGGGAAGCGGGGCATGACAAACACCGAGGCATCGAGGTAGACCCATCAAAGATCAAGGCGATTATGGAAATGCCCTCACCAAGAACTCTTAAGCAACTACGGTCTCTCCAAGGAAAGCTCGCGTATATCCGACGGTTCATAGCTAACCTCTCCGGCAAATGCCGCCCCTACAGCCTGTTTACCCCAATCAGAGCAAAGCTCTGTTCAAATTCCAAGGTGGGAAAAAAAGCAATGCTTCTGTTTTTCTCCAATCAGAGCAAAGCTCTGTCTTGAAAATTAAAGTTAAAATAAATGAAGCAACGCTTCAGATCCCCTGCGCTGCACGCAGAGCGCCACGTGTCAAAATCAGACACGTTAGCGCAGGGAGCGCAGCGCCCAAGGCAGCGCACCCAATCAGAGCAAGGCTCTGTTTAAAATTCAAACTTTAATTAAAGAAGCAACGCTTCAGCTGGCCTGCGCTGTGCGCTGCACGCCACGTGTCAGCGCAGCTGCGCTAGCGCAGGTGCGCTGCGCTGTGCGCTAGCGCAGGTGCGCTGCGCTGTGCGCTGCGCGCCACGTGTCAGCGCAGCTGTGCAAGCGCAGTTGCGCTGCGCTGTGCGCTGTGCGCTGCGCGACACGTGTCAGCGCAGCTGCGCAAGCGCAGTTGCACTGCGCTATGCGCTGCGCGACGCGTGTCACGCTCTGGAGCATCTGCGCCAAACAGAATTAAAATTCTAAAGAAATCTTTTCTGTTCTTGTTAAAACAAGAAGATTTTCTTCTGTAAAACAGAAGCCCTTGGATCAAAGATCCAACGGTGGGGAAAATTCCCCAAATCACTCAGAGAAAGATCTCTTTAACAAATTTAACTAATTTATGGGCACTATAAAAGAGACCCCAGACCTCAATTCAAGGCATGAACATTTTCTGAGAAAAAAGGAGAACTCTGAAGAAATTTCAAGAAGAAAGGTAAAAGACCTTTTAGATAGAAGAATTTCTTCTGATAGATCATTGATCTAAGAACAAGATCAATGATCTTTAATAAAAAACAAAATAAAAATAGTGCTTTGCACTTATGAACCATTGGTTCTCTAAGATCAAGAAAAATAAGAAACACTTGTTTTCTTTGATCTAAATTAGATCAAGAAACCAAGTAGTGCTTTGCACTTATGAACCATTGGTTCTGGAATCTAAAAAATTCTCAAGTTAATAGTGGCTTGCACTTGCAAAACTGCACTGTTGCGCTCTTGGGTTGGCGCAAGCCACTAGAGAGCGCCACGTGTCAGCATCTGAACCAATTGCGCTATGCGCTTTTGAAACGGAGCCTTGCTCTCTAAAACTGGCGCAATTCACCACAGCGCGCCACGTGTCAGCAGCGCAAGCGCAGCGCACTAGAATAGCGCTGTTGCGCTTGCGCTCGCCAGAGTATGACACGTGTCATCACCATATGAGCTTGCGCTCATTACTTGGCGCAAAGCGCCAGACAAATGCACTGCATTGCTTACAAAAGGGCCAAGCCCAATTAAAGAAGGCTTAACAGGCCTAATAAAATGCAATGCATTATTTTAAAAAGGGCAGAGCCCAAACCAAAACAGATGCTCTGCATCATAAATAAAGAGACAGAGCCCAAATCAAAAAGGCCTAGCAGGCTAGAATAAAATGCAGTGCATTATTAAATATGGGCAAAGCCCTAGCACAGGCCTAATAGGCCAAAGATCAAGAAAAATATTGAATATTCTCAACGGGGCTTAACCCAATCATGGCCGTAAGTCCCCAAACTAAATTGACTGAGCAAGAATGCTCTCCTAAATCAATTTACGATCGGTTCAAGGGTACATCTTTGAACTTCTCTGATACCTATCGTTGTAATCCTTCAATGACGTCAGAGAGGTGACGGGCCCCGACGACCACACATCAACACGGACTGCGGGGTCCTTAAACTCGTGGACCGAAACGTCCTTAAACTAACGTTGGACCGAAACATCCTTAAACTAATGTCGGACCGAGACGTCCTTAAACTAATATCGGACCGAAACGTCCCTAAACTAATATCGGACCGAAACGTCCTTAAACTAATATTGGACCACCATGTCCCTAAACTGGCGATGGACCGAAACGTCCCTAAACTAATATTGGACCGAAACGTCCCTAAAACTAATATCGGACCGAAACGTCCTTAAACTAATATTGGACCACCATGTCCCTAAACTGGCGATGGACCGAAACGTCCCTAAACTAATATTGGACCGCAATGTCCCTAAACTACCTATGGACCACTACGTCCCTAAAACTGGAACAATAGAGCCTTCAAATGCTTTTTTGCCGGATCTAAACGATCCCGTTTAAGTTGATCTTAGCCCCAAACACGGCTAACGTATCCTTAAACATTCAAACGGACTATAAAACTCCAAATCAACCTTGGTTCAAGGGTACATCTCCGAACTCCTCTGACATCTGCCATTGTAATCCTTCAACGATGTTAGAGAGGTGACGAGTCCCGATGGCCAGATATTAAATGGATTATCACGTTGAGTTGATCTTAGTCTCAAACAGGACTAACGTATCCTTAACGAACGTTTAAGTTGATCTTAGCCGCAACGCGACTAATGCATCCTTAAACTAAAAACACCAAACCCAAATCTAAGTAAATACGGATTTGAACTAATTCACGTCCTACGGGCGACGGCATTACTCAGTCTCCGTATACAATCCACGGGCAACCACAAACAAAATAAACACCCACGACACGAAGTGAAATTCTGGAGAAGGAGAAAGTTGTTACCGCGATGCGGTAGCGTAATTAACTGCAGGGGCTTGCGCCTGCAGGGAAGAGCGTCCCCACAATCAAAAACCCCTCAAGCGAGGGGGAATCTGACGAAGTCTGCTACATCGGCCGCATCCTTCTAAACCTCCGATACACGGTGCCATAAATCAACTTGGCATCTTCGGAGAGGTGGACGGATAAAACCAAATAGCATCTGCCCCGAATCTCAGCGTCAGGACATCGCAGTCTTGTGCGCCGTCTTTCGGAGGGGAACAGATTCTGGAACGCCCGGTGGGACCTTTTCCTCTTTCCACTCCACACTTCGTGTGTCGTGTTCGCGAGCAAATCGCGGTTTGCTGTGGTTGCCTGTGGATTCAAGATACTTAGATTTGGTGCTTTTCTCTGTGCAGGAAACAGAAGATCAATGGCTTCAAGCTGCACTACCTGCAACTGCAACTCTCGCTCCGTCCCTGCTGGAGGAGTGACTTATGGGCCCCAAGCGGCCTCCCTTTACAAGATGCCAGTGGAGCAAGTAACTCAAGCGACCACTGGACTATTCTTCGGGACCATGCTCCCACCAATGAGCTTCAATGCCCCAACGACGGTGCACGAAGCCCCAAAGAAGTCAGTCTTTGATCGACTTACCATTGCCGCGACCCCTTTCAACAGGTCGCCCAGTTTCAATACCTCAGTTTTCAACAGACTGGGCCAGAACGTCCGCAAACCTGTGATACCCGAAGCTGCCATCCCAAAGCGGATAGCCATCCCGACGCAAACGGAAGAAATCATTGGAAAGTCTTCTCCTTCCGAAAAGTCAGTTTTTACAAGGCTGGCCATTTCGGTTGCTACTTCAGGCGAAGTCCTCAAAGCTGCTTCCCCTACCCAGAGCAGGGGGCATAAAGAAGCTTATCCAACAACGGAGGTGACTCCATCCGCAAGACACGCTCGACGTCGCCACTGGCGTCGAGTAAGAAAGCCTGGGGGCAACTCCCCCTCTGGATTTACTACACCAGCTCCAACAGTGAGGGTCGATGCTGCTGTTCCAACCGGGAACAACTTTGAATTGCTGAACTCGGTGCGCAGAAACTTTCCTACTGCGGTGTTGAAGCGAACTCCTTCACCCGCGGAGAATGCTCCAGAGAAAGAGCTAGAGCAGCCCCCTCAACGGCTGTCCTCTAAAATTTACAGGGTCTGGCGACAGGTCCAGGAGTCGGTGATTGATGAAAACTACCTCTACCGACAGAAAAAGACGAAGGTTCGGCAAGAGAAAGGTTGCTCCGTCAAGCCACAAAAAGCAACAGCCGCTCGGGTGTCTACTGCAGGGACGCCCTCAACGCCAATCACTCAAAAGAGAAGGAGGCCGTAAAAAGCCCCTGTGAACAAGGCACACCGTAAAAGCACTGGACACAAATGCCCCAAGTCTGGGGGCATGGTAGTGCACACAATTTATATGGCTTCCGGAAAGGAGGAAAGCCGCGCTTTGACGGGTCACCGACCGCTCACCCGATCAATGACGAAAGCCCAGGAGCAACAACAAAAACTTCAGGAAATGATGACTGCAATGGCCGCACTCACTGGGCCAAAAGAAAGCTCTAAAACGTCTTCGAATGAGCGTCAAGAACAAGAAACTGACGCTGAGTTTCTTCGCCGGATATTAGAGAAAAAGGATAAAGAGGCTGCGGAACAAGCAGCCAGCATAAAGAAAATGACCCTCCTCTTCCAAGACATGGTAGGGATGATGTCACAGCCGGACCCTCCAGCTGAAGACCCTCCAATCATTGTTGAAGATGATGGAGGGGAGACATCTAATCCTCCGCCAGCTCTTTCAGCAGCCAAAGATGAAACCCTTTCCAAGGCCGCGCTAGACAATTATATAGCTCAGCAAATCCGGGTTCATCAGGCGAGTGAAGCAGCTGGGCAAACTGTTAGAACTGGACGACCCTATCCGGGCTGGTATGACCAAATCAGTTACCCGCCGGGATATACTATCCCTAAATTCCACGTATATAAAGGGACAGGGAATCCGCATCAACATGTCGCTCAATTCAGGGCCTTATGCGGCAACACTGGAGGCGATGACAAATTGTTGCTACGCCAATTCATTGGCAGCTTAGCAGAAACAGCCTTTGAATGGTATTCGGAGCTACCTAATGACTCTGTCAAAACATTTGCGGAGATGGAGCTACTGTTCACGCAAAGATTCGCGAGTGCTAGTGAACACACCCCGATAACAGCACTGATAAATGCCAGGATAAGGCCAGGTGAAACGTGGGTCCAATACGCAACACGATGGCGAAACCTATGGTCGAAATGCGAACAACGCATAGAGGAGGCACCTGCGGTAGGCATGTTCGTGGGTACCCTTGACCCTCAAGCGACCATCTCGCAATTCATGATGTTCTTCAGGTGACCACCTTCCAGGCTTTGATCGACAAATTAGCTCAAATGGACCAGATGCGCCATGGACCGTCTCCTCCAAAACCTGAGTCTCGAAACGAGAAAAGAAAAGGGAAAGCGATCGTCGTCGCCAATGCTCAATGACAGTCGAGCAACTCAAAGCCGGTCGTTCGCCAAGACAACGTGCGTCTACGCCCATCCCTCGAAGAGAGGCTAGGACGTCCTTACTCGTTTCATCAGAATAAAACGAGAAGACTGTTTAAGCTGGCAGTGCGTAACAGACTCATCAATCTGCCGAGTCCAAAGCGTCTATCGCAGCCAGGCGATCTTAATAATCCAAATTATTGCCCTTACCACCAAATGGTAAGTCACCCGATCGATGATTGTTTCTTCTTTAAGGGATGGATCGAGGATCAGTACCTACAAGGCAAGTTCGCGCTGTCGGAAAACTGGAAGGTAAACCCGCCACAGCCGCATACTCCAAAGAAAACGGATACAATGGGTACAACTTGTTCTATCGTCGAGGACGAAAACGATGGAGAAAATTCATCATATGAATCCAAAGACTACATAGCGACTTGTCATGTGATTTCTCATTCATTGACGGACGATGAGGAGGCTCCTTGCGCTGAGAAATCAATAGCGAATCCTGAGCCGGAAATTCTACAGCCATCAAACGAGCTGATCGATGTCTTCCTAAATGAAATTCGTCTGAAAGCAAAAGCCAATCAAGAGCATGAAATGGCCATACTGGAAAGAGCCAAGGCATTCCCGTCAAATCAAAAGCCATACACTGCGGGTAAAAACAAATTCAAGACGAGGAAAAGATTCGCCAAAGCTCTATCAGTAGGAATGAAGCTACCGCCCTCTGAAGAAAATACTCTCGATAAGGTAGAGATGCACCCTAACTTCTGTTTATATCATCAGAAGATCATACATCCTACCGAAGACTGTGAATCCTTTAACTGTTGGTGGCAAGGGTATGTCGCTCAAAAGCAACACTTCGACAGGACAAAGTGTGAAGCTTGTGGACATCGGAAAAATGCGGTATATGAGCGCAAAGGAGCCGGCGCCGACTGTTATATAGCCGACTTCAAGGGATCGCAAATTATCACCTTTGGAAGCGACTCTGACGAAGAAGCTACCCCCAACTCTTCCCTTGGGGAATCTATTTCAAAAATAAAGGAATTGAGAAGCTGCGAGAACGTTCAGCCGTGTAATCGCACGCTACTCGGAAAAAATCTTGGCCCCGCAAACAATGGAGCGAACAAAAAGGATAAAGGAAAAGGAAAAACGGCTTTCGTCGCCAGCGCTCAACAACAATCAAGTGATCCTAGACCGGTTGCTCGCCAAAACGACAAGCGGCAACCCCTCCAGGAAAAGTTGAAACGTCCTTACTCGTTTCCGCAAGATAAAACAAGGGGACTATTCGAGCTGGCAGTGTGCGACAGACTCATCACTCTGTCGGGTCCAAAACGTCCGTTGCGGCCAGGCGAAGTTAATAATCCTAATTATTGCCCTTACCACCAAACGGTAGGTCATCTGATCGAGGATTGCTACGTCTTCAAGAACTAGGTTGAAGACCAATACCAACAGGGCAAGTTCGCGTTGTCCGAAAATTGGAAGGTGAACCCGCCACAACTGCATGCTCCGAGAAGGATGGATACGCCGGGGGCATCATGGTCAGTCATGGGGAAGGACCCATAGACCGAAAAGTCAATAAACTAGATATTCGCCTCAAATACGGTGACACCAGACCGAAACGTTGTTAAACTAAAGATGGACCACTATGTCCTAAAACTGGATAATGACCGAAACGTCGTTAAACTACTACCAACCCGCGGCGTCCCTAGGCTGACTTGGTAAAAAAAACAAAAAACGGTATGTCCATAAGCAAAATGGGCACGGATGAAAACCCGAAAGGGCTCCGTGAGTAAAAACAGCAGGGCTACCGGCGAGTGTTTGTGAAAACCTGAAAGGGCGCAACCTCGTTAAAAAAAAAGAGAAGAAGAAAATAAAAAGAAAAAAAACGGTATGTCCATAAGCAAAATGGGCACGGATGAAAACCTGAAAGGACTCCGTGAGTAAAAACAGCAGGGCTACCGGCGAGTGGTTGTGAAAACCCGAAAGGGGGCAACCTCGTTAAAAGACACTTATAGGGTCCTCTCGACCTTGTAAGGAGAAACCACCCGCGTGAGATCCTTACGACTCACAAGGGAGCAACATACTTAGGGATCCCCACGATTCCTAAGGAGAAAATACACTTGCGAGATCCTCACGACTCGTAAGGAAAACACTCTTATGGGACCCTCACGGCTCATAAGATTTGAAAGTCTTAAGTTACAGAGACCTAAACCTGTGTTTAAGAAACCCCCACAACTTTCGATATTGCCCTACAAGTGGTTCAGTACTGACTCTTGTATACAATCCACGGGCGCGAACAAACAGTTCCCTAATCAAGTCCCATCCGAGACTAGGGATATGTTCGCTTGGTAAACAACCCTTGTAAATCCTCTCGATTTATGAGGAGAAAACCCTCGTGTGGGATCCTTACGACTTACAGAGGCACAAATACTTAGGAATCCTCACGATTCCTAAGGAGAAAATACACCTACAAGATCCTCACGACTTATAGGGAGAAATACCTTTGTGAGACCCTTACGGCTCATGAAGTCAAAAGCCTTAGTTGACAGGACCCTAACCCTGTTCGCTAAGCCACCCTTGTTCAACATCGACAGCAGCAAATGATGATTCGCTCCTGGCAATATTCCAGTTGTAGCGATGCTGATGCCTAAATCGGTATCAAATTCCAAGTCTTTTCATGGCAAATGATGACTCGCTCCTGGCAATATTCCAGTCGTAGTGATGCTGATGCTAAGATTGGCATCAGATTCTAAGTTCCACACTCGCGATATAAAAAAAATCAGCGAGCCAAAAATGCATATGAAATAGCCGAAATGATGGGGCAACTTGCAATAAAAAGCAGCAAGTAAAAATGTATGCATGTAAAATAGCCGAAATGATGGGGCAACTCGCAATAAAAAGCAGCGAGTAAAAATAAAATAAATAGCCGAAATGATTGGGCAACTCGCAATAAAAAAACAGCGAGTAAAAATAAAATGAATAGCCGAAATGATTGGGCACCACGAAAAATAGCCGAAATGATTGGGCAATCGCGACCTTCGCGATATAAAAGCTGAAATGATAGAGCATCGCGGAAAGAAATAAAATAAAAAAATATATATGTAACGAAATTCATGCCCTACAGGTGAGATCACATCAATCCCTGTATACAATCCAGGGACACAAACAAAGAGGGAACCATACCTTCCCGACAGGCTCCGCCAAAAAGCGAAGCCAAATCTCGACGGTTCAACAACCACCTAGAGACAACCGTGACATTCGCCTCGATACAGTAGACGCAATGTCAACAATAACGTTCTTCCTCCAACAAGCTTCAAACATGACAAAGCAAACGAAGCAAAGGCTAAATTCCTAGCTTCAAGGTCTTGACGGCAACCCATATAAAGCCAGAAAGACAACTGGAGATCGTCTCACACCAGTGTGGAATGGTCACCACCTCGACGTTCGTCTCGACACAGCAGACGCAACATCATCAAACAAACGGAGCCACGGCAAATCCCAGCTCCATCCCGACGTTCGTTTCGATACTGCAGACGAGTTGTCACCCCAGCGTTCTTCCTCCAGCGGGATTCGGACGCGACAATCAAACAAACGGAGCCACGGCAAAATCCCAGCTCCACCCCGACGTTCGTTTCGATACAGCAGACGAGTTGTCACCCCAGCATTCTTCCTCCAGTGGGATTCGGACGCGATAATCAAACAAACAGAGCCACGGCAAAATTCCAGCTCCACCTCGACGCTCGTTTCGATACAGCAGACGAGTTGTCACCCCAGCGTTCTTCCTCCAGCGGGATTCGGACGCGACAATCAAACAAACGGAGCCACGACAAAATTCCAGCTCCACCTCGGCGTTCGTTTCGATACAGTAGACGAGTTGTCACCCCCAGCGTTCTTCCTCCAGCGGGATTCGGACGCGACAATCAAACAAACGGAGCCATGGCAAAATCCCTAGTTCCAAACCTCGACGGTTCATCAGCAAACTAAAAACAACCGCGACATTCGTCTTGATACAGCAGACGCGATGCCAGCAAAACGAAGCGAAGGCCAAATTCCTAGCTTCAGGGTCTTGACGGCAACTCACATAAAACCTGAAAGACTATCGGAGATCATCCCACACCAGCGCGGAGTGGTTATGACTCATCGGGGCTCGCCAAAATGAGCCTAACCTCAAGTAAAAAGCGGCATGGCAAATCCCTAACGCTTGCTCTTCCGACGGTCAAACTGCCTAGGAAGATTGCTTGAAGACGTCTTGTCCAGCCCCCGAAGGGATCAGAGACACGGCAGTCGCAGGGCTACTCGAACAGCACGATTGCCTATCGATGACTATATCAGCTTATGCGACGGTACGATGGCCAAAACCCTAAGTACCACCAACCTTAACGGGCTTCTGTCGTAAAGAGCAGAGGTTAAATGCGACGTTAAGATGTTCTTGCGAGAAACGCTCGATTCGTCTCGACTTGTGAAGAAATTGTTGAGGCGGCTCGACTCGTGAGATAAAGCCTTAGGCAATGAGCATAAAAGAAGCCTGTTTCTTAAGCACTGGGACCCTGCAAGTTGGCCCAAAACGGTCTCTTGCATACCATCCACGGGTCTCACTCTCCAACGTCGAATTTCGACAAGGAGGGAAACAACCGCTTACAGGTCCTCTCGACTCGTAAGAGGGAAAGTTCTCTTATAGGATCCTTACGACTTATAAGAGAAAACCACACTTAGGAATCCTCACGATTCCTAAGGAGAAAACCCACTTACGAGATCCTCTCGATCCATAGGGAGAAAAGTCTCTATGAGACCCTTACGGCTCATAGAATTGAAAAGTCTTAGGCGGCAGATCTGAACCTGCGGCCTAAGCCATCGCTATCTCTTGGAGAAATTAAGTTTATCAAGACAGCATGCTGATAATAAGAGAGTGACAGAAAGAACATCCGATTTACATTTGATCAAGTGTTTAAGACATACTCATTCATGCATGTGCAAACGGTTCAGAACGAGGAATAAGACAAGCTGAAATGGAAATTTTCTATTCACATCATAAAAAGGGGTTCTTACAATCACGGAGAAACAAATAATAACATTATTAAAATGTTTACAAAGGTATAACCTCGGATCCGGGACACGGATTGAGGAATTCAAAAGTAAGGCCATCCAAAGTTCTTCTAGCCTTTCTGATTATTCTTGTGCGCAGCCTCTCGCGCTCCTGTGTGTCAAGATCCTCGGCAAGCCCGTCCGGCCTTCGGTAAGCAGCAACTATCGTCGTCTGCTGAAAAATTTGATGTAGGATGTCAATGAGGCTGTTCCGCCGTTTCTTCGAGATCAGCCCCGTCAGGTATACTGAATGCACCTTGTCTTCGGCATCATCCAGCGCATTGAGCGGTAGGGCCTCGTGAAACCCTGGAAGTGCTCTCCATACGGCTCCCAGCACGACCTTCAAGAGAGCTGAACGACGAGGAAGCAGCCAACCACCGCTTGCGTTGAGGCGACCCATGACTTCTGCACACTGGGCATCTGTAAACTCCTGGTTTTGTTGACGGCCCTGTGTACGGATGTCCTCATAAGTGATGAACTCATGCAGGCTATATAGACGCACCGCCATGATACCTGAAGAAAGCAGTACAGGGAGATTAGCAGATAAGAAGATACAGAGGGTTAAAAGTTAAACTCCCTGAGAGCAATGCTTTGCAGACAGGAGTGACATTGATCAAGATCAGTTATGAAGAGAATTTGAAGAAAATCCCTTGAGAACATTGAGAGCTTTGCTCTACAAAGATAATATAATAATGATAATAATATCAAATGCCATATTTAACTTCCAAGATCCATGAAGAACTCTTAAGAGTTCTTCTATGTGATTTGGAAGGAGCAAAGCTCCATTAATTAAGAAAATCCAAGGAATTTTTTTTTTAGAGAGCAAAGCTCTACTAATGGAACCCTAATAGGGCTCTCCTTAGTCTTCTATAGACCCCCTTAGAGCAAAGCTCTGCTAAGTGAAACCCTAAATGGGTCTTCTTTAGATCAGGGATATATGGAGAGCAAAGCTCTTAAAATTGACTTAATTTAATCAAAATTAATATTTTTACCTAAAATTCTCTAAAGTTTGAACTTTTTAAAGTGTTAAACAAAAGAGCAGGGCTCTGAATTCTGAGAGTAAAATTTTGAAGATGAAAATCACCTAAAGGACCAAAGGTCCTATTTATAGGAATCAAATACCCTTTCAACTTCCAAAAGTTACCACAACGGTTGGAATTCTATCACCGTTGCGCTCACGTTTTGGAACCACGTAAGCGCAACGGTAGGGGGCATTTGTTTATCCCAATCAGAGCAAAGCTCTGTTCAAATTCCAAGGTGGGAAAAGAAGCAATACTTCTGTTTTTCTCCAATCAGAGCAAAGCTCTGTCTTAAAAATTAAAGTGAAAATTAAAGTTAAAATAAATGAAGCAACGCTTCAGATCCCCTACGCTGCACGCAGAGCACCACGTGTCAAAATCAGACACGTTAGCGCAGGGAGCGCAGTGCCCAAGGCAGCGCACCCAATCAGAGCAAGGCTCTGTTTAAAATTCAAACTTTAATTAAAGAAGCAACGCTTCAGCTGGCCTGCGCTGTGCGCTGCACGCCACGTATCAGCGCAGTTGCGCTGCGCTGTGCGCTGCGCGACACGTGTCAGCGCAGTTGTGCAAGCGCAGTTGCGCTGCGCTGTGCGCTGCGCGACACGTGTCAGCGCAGTTGCGCAAGCACAGTTGTGCATGTGCTGCGTGACACGTGTCACGCTCTGGAGCATCTGCGCCAAACAGAATTAAAATTCTAAAGAAATCTTTTCTGTTCTTGTTAAAACAAGAAGATTTTCTTCTGTAAAACAGAAGCCCTTGGATCAAAGATCCAACGGTGGGGAAAATTCCCCAAATCACTCAGAGAAAGATCTCTTTAACAAATTTAACTAATTTATGGGCACTATAAAAGAGACCCCAGACCTCAATTCAAGGCATGAACATTTTCTGAGAAAAAAGGAGAACTCTGAAGAAATTTCAAGAAGAAAGGTAAAAGACCTTTTAGATAGAAGAATTTCTTCTGATAGATCATTGATCTAAGAACAAGATCAATGATCTTTAATAAAAAACAAAATAAAAATAGTGCCTTGCACTTATGAACCATTGGTTCTCTAAGATCAAGAAAAATAAGAAACACTTGTTTTCTTTGATCTAAATTAGATCAAGAAACCAAGTAGTGCTTTGCACTTATGAACCATTGGTTCTGGAATCTAAAAGATTCTCAAGTTAATAGTGGCTTGCACTTGCAAAACTGCACTGTTGCGCTCTTGGGTTGGCGCAAGCCACTAGAGAGCGCCATGTGTCAGCATCTGAACCAATTGCGCTATGCGCTTTTGAAACAGAGCCTTGCTCTATAAAACTGGCGCAATTCACCACAGCGCGCCACGTGTCAGCAGCGCAGGCGCAGCGCACTAGAACAGCGTTGTTGCGCTTGCGCTCGCCAGAGCATGACACGTGTCATCACCATATGAGCTTGCGCTCATTACTTGGCGCAAAGCGCCAGACAAATGCACTGCATTGCTTACAAAAGGGCCAAGCCCAATCAAAGAAGGCCTAACAGGCCTAATAAAATGCAATGCATTATTTTAAAAAGGGCAGAGCCCAAACCAAAACAGATGCTCTGCATCATAAATAAAGAGACAGAGCCCAAATCAAAAAGGCCTAACAGGCCAGAATAAAATGCAGTGTATTATTAAATATGGGCAAAGCCCTAGCACAGGCTTAATAGGCCAAAGATCAAGAAAAATGTTGAATATTCTCAACGGGACTTAGCCCAATCATGGCCGTAAGCCCCCAAACTAAATTGACTGAGCAAGAATACTCTCCTAAATCAATTTACGACCGGTTCAAGGGTACATCTTTGAACTTCTCTGATACCTATCATTGTAATACTTCAATGACGTCAGAGAGGTGACGGGTCCCGACGACCACACATCAACACGGACTGCGGGGTCCTTAAACTCATGGACCGAAACGTCCTTAAACTAACGTTGGACCGAAACGTCCTTAAACTAATGTCGGACCGAGACGTCCTTAAACTAATATCGGACCGAAACGTCCTTAAACTAATATTGGACCACCATGTCCCTAAACTGGTGATGGACCAAAACGTCCCTAAACTAATATTGGACCGAAACGTCCCTAAAACTAATATCGGACCGAAACGTCCTTAAACTAATATTGGACCACCATGTCCCTAAACTGGCGATGGACCGAAACGTCCCTAAACTAATATTGGACCGCAATGTCCCTAAACTACCTATGGACCACTACGTCCCTAAAACTGGAACAATAGAGCCTCTAATTGCTTTTTTGCCGGATCTAAACGATCCCGTTTAAGTTGATCTTAGCCCCAAACACGGCTAACGTATCCTTAAACATTCAAACGGACTATAAATCTCCAAATCAACCTTGGTTCAAGAGTACATCTCCGAACTCCTCTGACATCTGCCGTTGTAATCCTTCAACGACGTTAGAGAGGTGACGAGTCCCGATGGCCAGATATTAAATTGATTATCACGTTAAGTTGATCTTAGTCTCAAACAGGACTAACGTATCCTTAACGAACGTTTAAGTTGATCTTAGCCGCAACGCGACTAATGCATCCTTAAACTAAAAACACCAAACCCAAATCTAAGTAAATACGGATTTGGACTAATCCACGTCCTACGGACGACGGCATTACTCAGTCTCCGTATACAATCCACGGGCAACCACAAACAAAACAAACACCCACGACACGAAGTGAAATTCTGGAGAAGGAGAAAGTTGTTACCGCGATGCGGTAGCGTAATTAACTGCAGGGGCTTGCACCTGCAGGAAAGAGCGTCCCCACAATCAAAAACCCCTCAAGCGAGGGGGAATCTGACGAAGTCTGCTACATCGGCCGCATCCGTCTAAACCTCCGATACACGGTGCCATAAATCAACTTGGCATCTTCGGAGAGGTGGACGGATAAAACCAAATAGCATCTGCCCCGAATCTCAGCGTCAGGACATCGCAGTCTTGTGCGCCGTCTTTCGGAGGGGAACACAGCCATCTAATGAAGAAGGGGACCCCGTTCATTTGGAATCGTAAATGCCAGAATGCACTAGATGAAATCAAGCAATATCTGCAAAACCCGCTAGTACTGACCGCTCCAGTCAAGGGAAAGCCTCTCATCCTGTACACAGCAGCCCTTGAAGGTTCTTTAGGTGCACTATGGGCACAAGAGAACGACCACGGGAAGGAGAGAGCTCTCTATTATTTGAGTCGAGTTCTCCTGGGGGCAGAAAACAACTACTTCCTCATAAAAAAGAATTGCCTGGCACTGATATTCGCGATAACGAAGTTTCGACATTATGCCTTGGCACATGAAGTCCATCTCATATCAAAGGTGGATCCTCTCAAATATTTGATGTCAAGAGCCATACTAACAGGAAGGCTTGCCAAATGGGCCCTCCTCTTGATGGAGTTCTCAATAATATATCGACCCTCAAAGCAGTAAAAGGTCAGGCCATGCCAACTTTCTTGCTGAGCATCCGATACCAGCTGATTCTCCCTTAAATTGCGAATTGCCAGACGAACATGCGTTCGACACAATTGAAGGGAGGACAGAGGAAAATAATGTCCAATGGGAACTCTACTTCGATGGAGCGTCTTCCATGAAGAAGCGAAAGAAAAACACCACCATAATCAAAGCTGGGGTAGGCCTTATATTTGTGACTCTATAAAGAGGGATAATGCGTTTTGCCCTTTCCTTAACAGAGCCAAGAACAAACAATAAGGCTGAGTACGAAGTTTTGATAGCAGGTCTTGAGATTTCTGTTGACATGGGGATCGAAAACCTTCTCATATACGGAGACTCCCATCTGGTCGTTAGCCAATTAATGGCGACTATCAGACGTGTAAACCTGAGTTGGTAAAATATGGCGAAAGGGTGCAGCAACTGCTGACTCAAATTCCATCCTACGTCCTGGAAAGCATACCACGGGTGGAAAATAGTAAGGCGGATGCGTTAGCCAAGCTCGCTAAAGAACTGGCCGATGAAAATCTCGATGATGTAAGAATCATTGTGCAAAGCTGCCGGATTCTCGTGCCGGCAGAGATATCTCCGGAGATGTCTGAAGAAGGGGAAGTGACCAAACAAGCGGCTTTCCAAGTAGAGGACGAAGAAAGGCTAAGGATTGGAGAGAAGTCTTCATAGACTACTTCAAATCCCATCGAACACCCGAAACACATCTTCAAGACATCAGCTCATGAAACGAGCACTATCATTCACCTTCGTCAATGATACTTTATATAAGAGATCGTTCGACAGTTTGTGGCTAAGATTCTTAGGACCGGAGGAAGCAAGGAGGGTTGTCCAAGAAACTCACGACGGACTCTGTGGTTCCCATCAGGCCGGGCCAAAGAAGAAACTGAAGATCAAGAGAATGGGTTACTATTGGCCCACGATGATTCAGGACTGCCTCGAATATGCGAAGCAGTGTCACTCGTACCAAATTCACGGGGACTTTTTCCACCAGCATCCAAATCCGCTACACCCAACATTGGCTAGCTGGCCGTTCGAAATGTGGGGAACCGATATAATTGGGCATATCGAACCAGTATCATCCAAGGGACATCGGTTCATATTAGCGGCGACCGATTACTTCTCTAAGTGGGCAGAAGCAATACCGCTAAGAGAAATGAAGATGGAGAACATCCTCCATTTCTTCAGGACACACGTCATCTACCGGTTCGACACTCCACGACGGATCATCTCGGATAATGGGCCGGCCTACAGAAGCCATAAGATCAGCCGCTTTGCACAGCAGCATAATATAGACTGGGGATACTCTTCAGTCTATAATCCCCGAGCTAACGGTCTAGCTGAGGCTTTCGACAAGACCTTGACAAAGATCATAAAGAAAACAGTGTCCAGAAACAAAAAGGACTAGCATGAGAGATTGCTTGAAGCTCTCTGGGCGTATCGAACCACGTTCAAAACGGCTACGAATACAACACCATTCATGTTGGTATTTGGCACGGAAGCGGTACTTCCCTTGGAGATAGAGCTACCCTCTCTACGAGTAGCAGTTCGATACGAGCTGACAGATGAAGAAAATGCCCATCTTCGGCTTGAGGAGCTCGATGCCCTCGATGAAACTCGTCTCATGGCGCAGCAAAACCTGGAAGCTTACAAAGCAAAGATAAAGCGCTCATACGAAAGACTGACTAGGCCGAGAACATTCCGCCAAGGCAAGTCGTGTTAGTCGTAAAAAGACCTATGATCCCCAACCGTGCAAAACGGGGGAAATTCGAGCCAAACTATGAAGGTTCGTACATCATAGACAAGGTCTACCAAGATGGAGCTTACTTGCTCATGAATATGCATGGCGAAAGACCCTTCCGGCCAATAAACGGTCGGTTCCTTAAGAAAAACTACGCTTAACAAGTCGCGGCTCAGGTTAATGATAGATGACGACGCTCGTGTCCGCTCGCTGTCTTCCTGAGTCCATAGCATCCGCGGTAGTTCTTTGACCCAACCGCCTTGCCTTCCTTCCAAGCGGGCTCTAAGACCGTGGATGATACCTCGGTTCGCTACCTCGGCCTGCCCATTGCATTGAGGATGTGCAACTGCGGAAAACTTCATAAATATGTGGTAGTCGCTGCAAAAGTCTTTGACTTTATCGTTTTCGAAGTTGGTCCCATGCTTGGTAACTATGCACCTCGGGATCCCAAATAGAGAAATTATGTTGTTCTGCAGGACTTTATCGTAGAGGCGGCGTCCGGTTTCCTGATGGGTACAGCCTCAATCCATTTCGTAAAGTAGTCCACAGCGACAAGGATGTATCTGTGCCCGCCCGTGCCGGTGGGGAATTGGCCCACCATATCCATTCCCCATTGTGCAAACGGCCAAGGGGAACTGAGTGGAGTTAGTTCGATGGCGGAGAGACGAGATATGCTGCCGAAGAGTTGGCAGTTCTTGTAAGTCGATGTCGCGCACCCCGCGGGGAGGCAAAATTTTGAAAAAAAACGATTTTCATAAAGCTCGCAACACCGACTAAACTCCAGAATCTATTCGAAAACCTTAACTAACAATAACTACAAGGAGGTTTAGCTACTTGGTAGAAAGTTATACCTCCGTGACCAAGTCTTTCGGGTCTTCTTTTCATCCTCTCCTTAGCTCCTCGAAGAACGGATGAAGGTCGCATCGTCGGCCTCCTCGCGTCAAAGATGATCCACCCGAGAGTATGTGCTTTGAGCTCCTACCTCTAAACCAAGGTAATTATGGTACTTAGATCGCTAAGCTAAGTAGCCTAGGTGATGTCGAGTAGCTAAAGGAGTGTTTTATCTCATGAGACCCTTTGTTTCACAACACATGTAAGGGTAAGGATCTTAAGGAAGAAGGAGAGGAAACTTAGGAGAGAGAATGAGATGAAGCAGATGAACTTAAGTGAAAGGCTAAGTGTAGAGAATAGCTCTTTTCTCTTACTCACTTATTGAACCATGGAATAAAAATCAATACAATATATCACCCATGCTTTAATAGTGAGACCAAATGAATAAACAAATACAAGAGCCATGCTTCACGCCATGCCACAAAAATCTTCTCCAATTTCCACCTCATTAATCCATTTATCAAAATAGATAATCAAGTAATAAGGTGTCCCCTTCTAGAAGCATACCATGTAAAATTACAAGAATGCCATTACCGTATATACATACCCGTATTCGTATTCTTAAAATACGAATACAATGAGACGATAACAATCCAATAATACAATACTAGGATTCGGCTTAAACCAAAGCCCACTAGTATTATCCGTCCGGACATCATCCGTGCATAAGTACATGTACGTGATCGAAACCCTACCGTAAAACCATACGGCCTCTACATCGTTTCGCCCGAAGCAGGGAAACCCTCTGTGTGGGACTCTAAAGACTCGATAGTATGTTGGTAGTGGGTTTAACCATAAGCACATCAGCGATACTAGCTGCACATAACGGCTACCCAGGTATCTGCCGATAAGAAGGCCGATGAGCAAACTCATCCGAACTCCTACTGAGCCTGTCTGTGACAATCTCCATACAGTCCGGTCTGTTCATCTGAGATACTCGCATATCGTGCCTAAAAGGATGGTAAACGTCAGACCCCTAATAGCGCAATAAGTCGTACTAGAGTAGAGTCAAAAACACCCTGAGAAACTACTGGAGTACTTACCATCAAATCTCACTTGCCCTGTCCAGAGACTTTGTGTAATGGCTTTCCAAACACAGCGCGATATCAACCCTCAGTACCGGGAGAGACGAATCCTATCTAACCGCTATTGTCTCCAAGTGCTTCGGGACTGCACCCAATTACTACCTATTTGCACGACTCCTTTGATCCGTGGTAGGGTAGTAATCAAAGAACAGTGGGATCACACTCGAGGCGAAGTGCGATGTCAAGTCAACGGACTAAGCTGTATTCATGTCACATGGGAACTGCTACCTGACGATAGGTATAATACCAACCAGCGGTTCCCGACGAGTCCTGTCTAATGTAACTCATAACCTAATGAGCACCTGCATACTAATGGCTGTGGGACAGACCATCTCCCATGCTGGGATGAGAAGCGTATACACTAGTCTACTCTGGAGTATCGATACCCCGTCTCGATAATCCCATGACTAGGGACCTGTATAAGGATGTGCTTATAGTCTATCCAGCCCCCACTAGTGTGACTGCCATCACAACGCTGGTAGTCAACCAAAGATTCTAAGGTCTGTACCAATATGTATAAGCGATATGCTAAAAAAAACACATGCACATATTGAGGTAGAATCAAACCAAGTAGCATACTACTATATCAAGCAAGACTGTTATTATAACTGTGAATATCCCAAGCTTCCAATATATAATATACAATCCAGTATGATACATAATGGCCTCTAGGGCATATCTCACTAACAGTTCTTGCATCTTCTGACCAGCTTCTCGGCATCCTGGTGTATTCTCGGCCAATAGTACCCTTGTAGTAGTGCCTTTTGGACCAGGGTTCGGGCCTCTTGATGTGCTCCCCCGACCCTTTCATGTATCTCTCGCAGAACGTAGTCAGCCTCGTGGGGGTCGATACACCGGAGCAGAGGCTGAGTGTATGATTTCTTGTACAGGTTGCCGTTGCTCCAGACGAAATGGCGTGCTTTGGCCCGAAGCCAGCGAGCTTCTCCTCGGTCTTCGGGAAGTACACCGTCCTTTAGGAACTCCACGAGGGGTTTTCTACAATCTCGGCCTTCTTCCTGAGTTGTGTAGATCTGGAGTGTTACCTCTCCATCTTCCACGCTGGGCCGTAGCAAGACTTCGAGGACGATATTTCTTTTATGGTTGGCCGAATAGGAAGAAGCAAGCTTTCTCAAGGCGTCGGCTTGGGTGTTCAAGTTCCTGGGAATCTGCTCCACTTGGACTTCGTCGAAATTTTTTCGAAGCCTTTTTTACTTCGGCCAGGTATTTTATCATGAGTGGCTCCCGGGCTTCAAAACGCCCGGTTACTTGGCCGACGACCAGTGTGGAGTCACTGCGAACTTTGATGGTCTTCAGCCCTACCCCAGAGGCGATTTGAAGTCCTGCCTACAAAGCCTCGTATTTCGCGGCGTTGTTCGACGCTCTGAACCCGAGCTTTAAAGAGTATTCCATTTCCACTTCGTCTGAGCCGCGGATGATCAGGCGAGCCCCGCTCCCCTCTTCGGTAGAGGATCTATCCACGTACACCCAGTCCAGGATGGGGTCGGGTACCTCTTCGACCGAGGGACGTGGTTCGGGGCTCTGCGCTGCCGTTCCTTCTTTAGCGGGAATAGTGCATTCGACAATGAAATCTGCTAAGACATGTGCTTTGATGGCTTGTCTGGGGAGGTATTTGATATCGAATTGGGAAAATTCCCACCTCTATTTATCCAGACTACCTGACGACTCGGGGGAAGCAAGAATAAACCCTAAAGGTCGCTCGGTGACGACGAGGATTGTGTGCGCTTGGAAATAGTGTCGAAGTTTTCTGGAGGCGACGACAAATGCCAGGACTATTTTCTCTATGGACGGGTATCTTGTTTCTGCATCCTTGAAAACATGGCTCACGTAGTAAACCGGCCTCTGTATGCCTTCGCATTCTCTGAAAAGCACCGAGCCTGCAGCTTGGTCGGAGATGGCTAGATATAATAATAGCCCGTCGCCCTCGACCGGTCGGGTGAGTAGCGGAGGAGTCGCTAGGTGTGCCTTGAGTTGTTCAAAAGCATTCTGGCATTCCTCAGACCATTCGAACTTAGGAATTTTCCTTAGGGCCTTGAAGAACGGGAGGAACTTCTCTCCGGATCTGTACATAAAGCGACTCAGGGTAGCCACCCTCCCCATGAGGCGTATGATGTCGACATTGCTCTTGGGCGTGAGGATGGCGCTGATCTTTTCTAGGTTTGATTTGATTCCTCGATGGGTAACCATGAACCCGAGAAACTTCCCACTGGTGACTCCGAACGCACACTTAGCTGGGTTTAACTTCATTTTGTACTTGCGCAGGACGTCGAATGTCTCGCCGAGGACTTTAGTGTGCCCGGCTGAGGAGACGGATTTTATGAGCATGTCGTCGGCGTAGACTTCCATGTTTCTCCCAATCTGTGGTTCGAACAGTTTGTTGACCGGGTGTTGATACGTGGCCCCAGCGTTCTTGAGTCTGAAGGGCATCACTTTGTAGCAGTATACCCCCCGATCCGTGGTGAAGGCGGTAAGTTCTTCGTCGGCCAGGTTCATCCGGATCTGATTGTAACCTGAGGTGAGTACACTGGACGGACTCGTCGAGAACTTTTAGATGGTATTATACCTATCGTCAGATGGAAGTTCTCAGGTGGCATGAGTACAGGTTAGTCCTTTGACCTGAAGTCGTCATTTGTCTCGTGTGAGTTCCCACTGTACTTTGATTACTACCTTACCACGGCTTAAAGGAGTCGTGCAAATAGGTTTTAGTTGGGCATAGTCCCGAGCCACATGGAGGCAGTGGTCGACTATCAGGGATTCGTCTCTCTTGGTATTAGGATCGATGCTGCGCTGTGTTCAGTTGGCTATCATCAGAAGTCCTTGGCCACGGTAGGGAAGATTTACTGATAGTTGATCAGTAGTATCTCAGTTGGTGATGGACTAGACTCGGACATGATTTATCAGGTTAGTAGGGGTCTGACGTTATCCACCCCCTAGACCCGATATGCGATACTCTTTGACGAAGAGATCGGACTGTACGGAGATTGTCGCATTCAGGCTTAGTAGGGTAAGGACGCACTTGATTGTCGACCCCTCTTTCGACAAGTATCTGGGTAGCCGTTACGTACAGCTAGTACCGCTGACGTGCTTGGGGTTAAACCCACTGCCAGCGTATTGTCGAGTCTTTAGAGCAACACACAGAGAGTTTTCCGGTTCAGGCGACAGATGTAGGAGCCGTACGGTGGTACGTGCAGGGGTCCGATTAGATACGTGTACGCGGTATACGGACTTTAATCGGACAGTTGATAATACTAGCTGGCTTAAGATTAAGCCGGATTATTAAATCGGGTTTTGATTTAATAATTTATATATGTATTTTGATACATATATTTTAGTATTATTGTTTACTATTCATTCTCTCTTTAGTGCTATCCGCATTTTTATATGGATACGCGTATATGTAGCGATACATATACCAGGTAAAGTATTCCGTATTTATACAGGAATACTTCTAGAAGAATGACACCTCATATTTGATTTTCCTTTTAAAAAAATTAAAAGGGAAATAAGGTGGTAAGTGGAGACAATGAGGCATGGTGCATGAAGGTTGAGAGGTATGGTTTGGGAATTTTATATTGGAAAATTCATTTGTGAGCACTATTGGATCATGGTTGATTTTAGTAGCCATTATTTTTTATTTCATGACTTGATGTTTTCTTCATCTCCTCCATGGTTAGCTCATGCTTCATCTTCTCCTTCTCCTTCTTCTTCTTGCTCTCATTTACAAGAAAGATTCTAGAGAGAAAAATATAGTGAAGTATTCCTACATCACCGGCCATCCAAACCTACTAACTTTGGACCGTCGGTTAGAGCCTCCTCCGCGTTCCCTCAGGTGGATCATCTTCGGTAAGGGTGGTCGATGCTCAAGCAAGTTCTCGGCGGTTACAAGTTTGGAGGGGTCTTCCACAATTGGGTGGATACGCGACAAAGGTTGTATTTCTCAACCCCTTGCATGTTTTATATTTTTTAGTTTAGGGTATTTGGTTCGAATCCTCGGGTGTGAGCGTCCGGTGCCCGCAAAAATTTTTTGTTTTCGCTTCCGCTTCGTCCGTAGCCTCCGCGGTGCGGGCACCGGATCCCAACATAGTATCAGTGCCACCCAACACCATAAACTAGTGTTTGACGATGCTTAAGTTTCAAAACCGAAAACACCGATTTCGAAAACCCAGTTTCTGTCGAAAATTTTATGGTCTCTAAAATTTTTTTAAATAACTGCAGAAGCTTCATCTAGACTAGATTAAGACACACAATGAAAACGAGAAGATTCCATCATGATTGGCCCGGCGAGATTGGGTTTTTGGCCGGCGACGCCGGTTCACTGTTCACCAATGGAGCTCGTTTTCATTCTGTGTCTTGGGTTTTGTAAAATGGTATTTTTGGTGTTGTTTGATTTGTCCCAGATTTCACTTTGTGTCATCTCAGTTTTGGGACAACTCGGGAGTTTTGAAAACTCAAAAATTTTGCATCGTCGGTATCTGTGATGTTATATATGTGTTGCTGAACGTCGTCTAATTGCTATATGTTCATTTAGACGGGGTTGCATACATTTTGGTGTTGCTTGCTTTTGCGGTTATATATATATCTGGTTATGGTTTGTGCGGATTGTTATGATGGATAGCCATGTGTGCAATATTAGATGTACAGTTCAGATTCATTTGTATATTGATTATTGCGGGACGAGCGTCCGACATGTGGATTGCCGTCACTGCTAGTTTGTATATTCTTTTATTGGGGCACGACCGGGTTGAGGTCGATGTCGCCGTTGTATATATATTTTCTTTTCTGTACTAGGATTAGCCCGCGGAGGAGTGCTCGAATAGCCGGGTTCTAGAGGGCAACGGGCCCGCATCTCATGGCGTTGAGACTGGGGGGCCTTACTCTAGAATTGGCAGGCTGTTCGCCGCACCCGTAGGGGGTATAGGTTGACCCACGGAGGGGTGTTCAAGTTACCGGATTCCGTGAAACACTGGATGGCCCAATCACTTTGTTGATTGGGGTTGCCTTATTTCGGGGATTGGCGGGTAACTTGCCGCACTCGTAGGGGTCTAGGATCTTCATTGCACTGGCTATCCATACGACTGGCGAACGTCGCGTCTCATTTATGGCTCAAATGAAATGCGGGGCTCCTAGATTATTCTCTATTCCATATTGTTGTTTGCATGCCTGTGATGATTTTATCTGCTGTGATGACTATTATCTGCTTGCGATGTTGATATATATATTATATATATTTAGTAGATGCTTCTATACGTTTTGCATCTGCAGTAGTCCAGCCCCCGCTCTACCGGTAGTTAAGTAACCTAACGGTGCATGACGGGGCCCTGTGGCGAATGCGGATGGCATATAAAAAGCATGCTATTTTGGTTGTTTCTTTTGTGGCTTGGAAACATAAAATGATGGGAACGCATTATCGATATAATGCAAGGAAAAATAAACCTAAATGATATTATCGGAACTAATTTTAAAACTACTCGATTTTCTTCAAAACTCATAGTCATATTCTTTTGCTTTGCATAGAGGTATTCGGTTAGGAATATCCCGCACCTTATTCTATGAGGGAAGAGCCTTGATCCCTTCATTGAGAGTTCGCTCTTGAGCAAAAGTTTATGTTACTAGTTTTTAAATACGGAGCTTAAGCCACTCCATTTCAAAGCTACTCGAGTTCCTTCAACGATATCAAGTTCATTACGTTAAAGGTTTTTCGCCAAAAGCCAGCCGTAGCCCTTCGTCATTTCAGATTAGTATTGCATAGTATTCGTGCTGCGTATATCAACCTTTGCCGAGGCATAGTGTTCAGTGGATCTGTAATACTTTTCCGTTGCATGGATATGCGATTATTTAGGACAGTCGCACGGTTATGTTGACCTCTGTCAAGGACTTGTGCGGATGGGTCTAATTAATTCAGGACAATGACGGGTTGAACTTGACTTGCGACTAATGATATGTTGACCTCTGTCAAGGTCATAAGCCGTTTGGGGCAAAAACCGTATCGGAAGTTTCAAACATACGGGAAACTTGCCAGGCATGCGTATACATTCTGGAGTGTGGTGACTTGAATGGATTCCGTCAAGTTATCACATGATGATAGTTGGATTCCCACTGATGAGTATGTATTACTCCTTAGGAGATTTCTTCACTTCGCAGTTAGCTAACCTATTAGATGTCTAGAAAGTGTTAACGAGGTTACGCCTTTGCAGAAACGGGGTTATTAATTGGGTCCGTGCGAAAGCACGGGGTACTTCCCTCGGAGTACCAACACTGGCCTGGCTGAACGGTTTAGCGAACTTATAAAGTGTGAATGATCCCGACTAGTTCTCCTTTTATGGTTTGAAGGAGAATTCGAGAAAACAGTGGGAGCCATCCTGATCAGATAAAGTGATAACAAATCTGATCTTGATAGAGTGCACGTTGAGTGTTTTCTCTCTTTCTCTCTTTCTGGTACAGCGACCCATGACTTACCTTAAAAACTCATGAACCAATTTGACCGAACCTTTTTACACCCTTTGGTTTTGGCTTATCTTAATTCACGACAAAGTCACATATATCCCTGCCACTCCTACTTTACCCTTTGCATTTCTTCAGAACATGTCGTATCACTACGATGATCCATATTGCTTGGAACGGCCATCATATAGTTACATACGAACTCGAAGAAGTTACTTCAGGCGAGGATGGCCACATGTTCTAAAGAAATTGAATAGGATTATTCGGTCGTCTCTTCTCTTTACCTTCTCTCAGGTTGCGAGAGCTCCTTGATTAGGAGAGTACACCTGCTATGCTTATTGGATAGTCTTCTTCCAAACCTTAGGCTGGTGCCGAAAGGTAGAGAAGGAAGAAAACCAGTTAGCGTAGGGAAGGTGTGCAGAAGGTAAGATGTAGCGACATATAAAGGGATTGAAGTGAGGGAAAAAAAAATTGCGAATGCTGTCTTGAATCTGGATAATGGAAAAGGTATTGCTAGGAATACCTGACCATCCCCTATGAAACATTTTCAGTATTTCTGTGTACATGTAATAGAGAACTGTTTTCCCAGTCAATTCTGACTCCAGGGTATGTATTTACCAGTTTTGGATCTTACATCTGTACGGTGTTATAGATGATGAGTAGGAGAAGAATATTGGGAAATAGGCAATTTGATCGTCAATATCGGGATTCGTTGTAATTGGTGATATTGGATTAAATCGCTTGGCTTTTGCCTGACGGCAAATATTTGGTTTCGAATAACCGTTGTTATGCACCAGATTTTAAAATGAAATATTTGTACCTTTATTTTTATAAAGTGAGATATACATTTTGAAAATTATGTTGTAAACATTTACCTTTATCAGTTGAGGATAAGGTAAGGTGCATTGAATAACGGTGTAAGACATTTTTAACCAAGATACAGTTTTCAGCTTACAAAACATAGAATTTGAGTTAGTATACTCTTGGGACTTATACATGAAGATGTATGCTGTCTAGTGTCCTTCGGGAAAAGAGGATTGGTACTCTTACTTCATTCAGGATCACCTATGAGTTCTTTGGTTTTAGACACGCATTCGTAGTAATGCAAGGTCAAAGATTTTGAGAAGTTTGTAGGTATAAGAATAAAGTAGAGAACCATACGTTGGAGTACCGGGATTCTTCGAGGTAATCGAAAATGTAGATATTTATGCTAGGTATTCCATTATAGTAATATCGAGAACATGATTCTCTCACAGGTTACTCATCCGTGGACGCGCTTCATGATAAGCAATGCTGTATTGGCCTTTTTCCATTAGGTGATATGCACTGGAAACAGCTGCATGATATTTGAATCTGGTTCCATCTAAATTAGTGCCTTGATTCTATATGGACATAGAATGGTTGCATATCTTATGCTTGTTAAGATATGAAGTTATCCAGTTTCTGTCTAAAAGCAGAATCTGGACAAACTCGAGGCACGCTTCGGTAATGGCAGTTTGTGGGTTATCCTAAGCATTCGTTAGGATATTGTTTCTACAATTTTCAAGATTAATAGTAATATTGTTCTTGACTCGCCACCTTTTTATAAAAGGATCTTTTTACAAAAGAAACTAGTGGGAGTATGGTAGAATTGGAAGTGATTCCAGAGCCACAAACGGTTACCGAAAATTTAGTAGAACCTAAGGATTCAATTGGACTTGATAAACCGTTAGCCACTCCGCAGATTTTAGTAGGTGACCTCAGACACCCGAGAGATACTTCGGTTTTCTCGCAGACGGCGACAGGGAGGTCAGTATCATGGTGATGAGGACCCTACTAGTTACCAGCAGGTCATAGGAAGTGGAAACTTCCAAGTGACCGGATATTTCATATCCAAGATGAACTCCACGCACTTCAGCAAATTATGGATTTTGGATTTTGCCGGGTGCTCCTTAAGGGTTAAAACCCATTAGGAGCAGGTAGATCTTTCGATATCTGTGCAGGTGGAAAGGTACTATGCTAAAGTCCATATGGATATGACTTGACACTGCTATTCCCCTACTTGTTATCAGCAGGTCATAGGAAGTGGTAACTTTCAGGTGACCAGGCATTTCATACCCAAGATGGACTCCACGCACTTCAGCAAATCATGAATTTTGTACTTTGCTGGGTGCTCCTGAAGGGGTAAAACCCATTAGGAGCAAGTAGATCTTTCGAGATTTGTGCAGGTGGAAAGGTGTTAAGCTAATAAGGCTAGACTTGTTGTAAAGAGTTTTCATCAAATACCCGTTGTGGATTGTGATGTGAATTTTACTTCAGTGTCTATGCTGAAGTCCATATGGATATGTTTTGGCGCTGATGCAGTTCATGGCTATGATATCTGGCAGGTGGGTGACTATAATGTCTTTCCAAATGGGATTTTGGAAGTGCACGTGTATATGACTTTGCCAGAGGGTTATCGTGGTCAGTGGGAGCAGCGGAAGATGTGCAAGATGCTTATGTCTATTTATAGACTAAAGCAAGGATAGCAGAGGCGGATCATCTATTTGGATGTGACAGTCAAAGTGGTTGACATCATCAAAATAAAGGATTAACCTAGTAAGAAGGATGTAGGGAGTACTGTCCATGATTTGGATGATATACTCCAGATAGGAAGTGATGTTCTTATATTATAATCGGTCAGATTTTGGTTGTCACACAGTGTTTTCTCCACGTTGGATATGATAGTATATCAGGAGTTCTGGTGACTAGATCTATGGTTTTAGATCTAAATTTGGGAAGTTTCCCAAATCAGGTACTTAGACAGCATTCTAAAAGTATCTTAGAACGGATGACTCCTAGCATGGTGGTGTACCTGCAGGTGATGGAGTCACCCTCTCTAAAAGAGATGTCTTTTAGACTGATGAAGAGAGAGACTGGTATGAATGACATATCATTTGCTTACGCAATTGAGTCAATCATGCAAAGTCTTGTACAACACCAGATATTGCTTTTGCACTTATTGCAACAAGCATATATTAATCCAATTCTCGAGAAACAAAGGGAAACAATAAAGAACATAAGAGGATGCTCTTGGTATAGAATAACGACAGCCTCCTTTGGGAGGCAGTTATCAGTTCAGGCTTTCAAGGTGACGCGGATGACAGAGATACTGTCAGAGTTATGAGTTTAGCCTCTTCTGAGGATCAATGTATTGGATAGTGTTCCAATAAGGGTATTGAGGTAATCATGGTGCAGGATGTCGGTTATAACTCAACAGAGGATACCACCCAAGAAGTTTGTTGGATAGGAGTTGTTCATCGATGAACATGGTCCCATCACGTATCCAGACGAATTCTTATAGCGGGGTATCGCTCAGTTTAGGAGATTGTTGATCTCTGCAAAGTTGAGATATAGAGAGAAGAAGTTGAAACATTATAGCGGATCTACTCACTGAGTCTATTTCTCGAACACAGATGTTCCTCAAACGAGATTTAAGAAACTGATTAGTAGAGAAGTTGGGTATTCGGTAGCACACGAGCTGTGGGTATGCGATACCGCAATAATTAGCCTTAGGTGCAAGTGGAAGATTGTTGGATATAGTGCCCTCAAATCAATTATTGTAATCGCAGGCGCGCACTTGTGATGATTGAGGGAGGACCTATACGGGTAGGACAATCTTACTCAAAATGATAGTATGCTATCTAGTTTGTCTTAATCATCATGTACATGCATTATATGGTATTGCAAATCACTATTACATGTTGATAGAGCCTATAGAATTCTTGCTTGACTACCAGCATTATGATGGCGATCATATACGTGAGAGCTGGGTAGATATAAGCATATCCTTAAATGTCCCTAGTCGTAGGAGTATCGAGACTGGGTATCGATATTCCAGAGTAGGCTAGTATATAGGCTTCGAGACCCCGAAGAGGGGCGGTGGCCGGTCTCACAAGCCATTGGTGTTGTGTCACCTAAGATAGTATACAGGTGCTCGTTGGAGGTGAATACACTGGACTGACTCGTCGAGAACTTCTAGATGGTATTATACATATCGTCATATGGATGTTCTCAGGTGGCATGAGTACAGGTTAGTCTTTTGACCTGAAGTCGTCATTTGTCTCGTGTGAGTTCCCACTGTACTTTGATTACTACCCTACCACAGCTCAAAAGAGTTGTGTAAACAGGTTTTAGTTGGGTACAGTCCCGAGCCAGATGGAGGCAGTGGTCGACTGTCAGGGATTCGTCTCTCCCGATATTAGGAGTCGATGTCGCGCCGTGTTCAGTTGGCTATCACCAGAAATCCTTGGCCACGGTAGGGGAGATTTACTGATAGTTGATCATTAGTATCTCAGTTGGTGATGAGCTAGACTCAGACACGATTTATCGGGTTAGTAGGGGTCTGACGATTTCCACCCCCTAGACCCGATATGCGATACTCTTTGACGAAGAGACCGGACTATACGGAGATTGTCACATTCGGGCTCAGTAGGGTAAGAATGCATTTGATTGTCGACCCCCCTTTCGGCAAGTGAAAGGTTCTTATGCACGACAGCAAGGTTTCGGGAGGCATCGTCCATGCCATTTTCAAAATTTTGTCATGCTAAAGAACTCTAACCTAGGATGTTTAACTAGAGAATCATACGAAACATATTGTAAACTACTTTACAACTAAGTGAAGTAGGAATACAAAGACCGATCCTTCACTTCAATAGCTCCGTGTAATAGTCCCTTCTCTCAAAGTAGTGATCTTTCGGACTCTAGCATGGCTTCACAAGGTGAAAGGAACGAGCTTGCACGAAGTCTTCGAGGCCGAAGATGATCTACGTCGAGGAGACACTAACCCAAGCTACTACTTCACTAATGAGAGATTAGTGAAGCTAAGACCCTATACTAAAGTGCTAATCTAGTAGAGGATGATGAAGTAGAATTTTTGCTCACTTTAGAATTGATTTTCTCACTAATTTTAATCTCTCTCACAAAACCTAGTGAGCTCTCTCTTGAGCTTGAGGAAGAAGAAGATGATAATGGATGAGAGAGTGAATGGCAACCATGGGTGAGTTTGTATCATATACTAACTCATGTAGAGACTTAACCATGGCTAAGTTATAATGGTTAGGTTAATAAATATCTTAAGTAAAACAAAATTAGTGAACTAAGTCAATGCATCCACAAGCTTCTACAAGATTCATGCATGTGACTAATTTCCTACTAATTTGGATTTACCTTAAATATTAAAACCCTACATTATAATTAGTATGGTGTAAGTCTCATACACTCATGTAGTGTGTATCATCAAGCATGACACTAAAAATGTACATTAATATATATCACATATATATTACATGCACACAAGTGAGAAAAAGAAATGTTAAAGTGAGCTAATATTAGTTAATGTAATCTAGTATATCACATATACAATTATACATTAAATTATCAAATCAACACTTGATTTAATAATCCGGCAATATCACATACAACCAACTAATATAATTTGTATCAACTTATCGAATCAACACTTGATTCGATAACCCGGCTATATCACATATAACCGACCGATACGAATAAATCACGAGAATAGAATACGGTATCACATACTCGTATTATTCTTGGTCCCGCACATATCACATATGTGCTCCTACTTCGTTTTTCCTGAGCCAGTAAAACCTCTGTGTAGGACTCTAAAGACTCGTCAATAGCCGGCAGTAGGTGATGATCATATCAAGCACCCACAAACCGTCAGCGGTACTAGTTGGACGTAACGGCTACCCGGGTATTGAGTGATCAGAAGATCAATAAGCAAGCCCGCTCTAGCTCCTGTAAAGCCTGTCAATAACACTACCGTACAGTCCGGTCTTTTCATCCGAGATGTCGCATATCCAGTCTAGGGGTGGTAAACGTCAGACCCCAATAACTCTATAAGTCATGCCGATACGAGGCTCATAATGGGTTGAGAAACTACTGATAACACTTACCAGTAAATCTCTAAATCAGCCCTGGTTAGGGACTTCCAGTTATAGCCAATCGAGCACAGCACGACATCTACCCCCAATACCGGGAGAGACGAAATCCCCTCCTATCGCTCATTGCCTCCATGTGACTCGGGACTGTACCCAAAAACCACCGTTTTGCACGTACTCTTAAACGCGGTAAGGTGGAAATCAAAGCACAGTGGGAATCACACAAGACTCTATGACGATCTTGGGTCTACAGACTAACATGTACCAGTGTCACCAGAGAACTGCTATCTGACGTCAGGTATAATACCATCTAGAAGTTCTCGGCGAGTCCGTTCAGTATACCCAGTCTCCACTGAGCACCCGTATACCATCTCTGATGTCAAACACCAATGGATATGGGATCATCCATCGCCCATCTCATGGGTCGAGAAGCGTATACGCTAGTCTACTCTGGTATATCGATGCCCTATCTCGATACACCCACGACTAGGAACATTAAAGGATGAACTTATGGACTACCATGTCCCCATTAGTACGATCTACATCATAATCCTGGTAGTCAAGTATACATCCTAATGGTTTTACCAACATGTAACTATGAGACAGTATAAAGAGACAAGTATACATGTTAAGATAAAGAGCAACCAGATAGCATACTATCATGTCGAGCTAGAAATTCCTCTCTATATATGTCCAAGCATCCACTATAATATACATTATATGTACAATAATGGGCTCTAGGGTATATATATAACTAACAACAAGTACCTGGGTAGCGTTACATACAGCTAGTGTCGCTGACGTGCTTGTGGTTAAACCCACTGCCAGCGTATTGTTGAGTCTTTAGAGTCCCACACAGAGGGTTTTTCCGGTTCAGACGACAGATATAGGAGCCGTACGGTGGTACGTGCAGGGGTCCGATTAAATACGTATACGCGGTATACGGGCTTTAATTGGACAGTTGATAATACCAGCCGGCTTAGGATTAAGCCGGATTATTAAATCAGGTTTTGATTTAATAATTTATATATGTACATATATTTTAGTATTATTGTTCACTATTCATTTTCTCTCTTTGGTGCTATCCGTATTTTTATACGGATACGCGTATATGTAGCGATATATATACCAGGTAAAGTATTCCGTATTTGTATGAGAATACTTCTAGAAGAAGGACACCTCATATTTGATTTTCCTTTTTAGAAAATTAAAAGGGAAATGAGGTGGCAAGTGGAGACAATGAGGCATGGTGCATGAAGGTTGAGAGGTATGGCTTGAGAATTTTATATTGGGAGAATTCATTTGTGAACACTATTGGATCATGGTTGATTTTAACAGCAATTCTTTTCTACTTCATGACTTGATAAGGATTTTTCTTCATCTCCTCCATGGTTAGCTCATGTTTCATCTTCTCCATCTCCTTCTTCATCTTGCTCTCATTTTCAAGCAAGATTCTAGAGAGAAAAATATAGTGAAGTATTCCTACATCACCGGCCATCCAAACCTAGCAACTTTGGACTGTCGGTTAGAGCCTCCTCCACGTTCCCTCAGGTGGATCATCTTCGGCAAGGGTGGTCGATGCTCAAGCTCGTTCCCGGCGGCTACGAGCTTGGAGGGGTCTTCCACAATTGGGTGGACATGCGGCAAAGGTTGTATTTCTCAACCCCTTGCATGTTTTAGATTTTCTAGTTTAGGGTGTGTAACGACCCTAGTATTACTATACCTTAGTGTTTTCTTTCTTTAGTAAAATATTGTATTTATTTATTCGTAGTATTTTTTCGTAAATTTTGTTTTCTATTAAATATATTATTTTATTATTGTATCTATTTTTCCTAAACCCATTTTTTAAAACTAAATCTTAACCTATTTCAAATTAAACGCAATACCTAACCCAACCCATAACCCAAATCCAATCTCATTTTCATTTTCTTTTATAAAACTATGAGCCCAAAAGCCCACTTTTTTTTCAAGCAACAACATATATTTAATTCTAATTAAATATGTGCATGAACAACCTTATAGCACATTGGTTAAGTCCTTACATTGTTATTCCATAAGTCACATGTTCAAATCTCACTTCTTGCAATTATTTTTTTATCAATTTTTTATTCTTCTCATAACTTACAAATGAGACCTTTCATTTCCAAAATGAATGGTGACCTTTCATTTCTCTTTTAATTCCCATGTTGAATGCATATATTATTATAGATAATTCACCATTACACCATCTTTATTTGTTCTCCTCTTTCTTTTCTTCCTCATATTTTTCTATCTCTCCCTTCTCCCTCTTCACCTAGAGTCCTAGAAGAAGAATACCAAGAAGTTTCAAGAAAGTCTCGCTAGAAACGCGAGACTATCGACGGATAGACAAACCCGGTGACAATACCGGCTTGTGTATATAAGTCTCTTTTCTCTTTCCCTTCCTCCATCTCTTTCTCTTTATCTTTATCTTTTTTTATATTGCCATGAAAAACTTCCCTTATCATATAATAATTCCTAAATAATTAATTAAATGGATACATATATAAATAATGAACACACACAAACATATACACATATATAGTTTGTAAAGTTTTTTCATTACTCTCAATCCATATATTAAGATTTCATAGTGACCAATTAGAATTGCATCGTTTGTTGTTGTATTTTAAATTACTTTATTCAAATTTTGTTAAAGAAAATGAAGTTATGAATAAATACTATGATTTCATCATTCTCACATATGACATATCAATACTTTTATCTTTAAAATAATTTTTAGAAATTAATTTTTACTTCTGAAAATTTCAAGAAATTTATCTATCACAAAATATATTATTTTTTAGACTAGAATATCATCGATAAACACCACAATAAACTGGTCCAAGAACAGTGAAAAGATTCGGTTCATCAAGTCCATGAATATCGCTGGTGCATTCGTGACTCCGAATGGCATCACTAAATATTCGTAATGGCCATACCGAGTTCGGAACGCAGTTTTGCAAATATCTTCTGATTTAACTCGGACTTGATGATATCCGGATCGCAAATCCAGCTTCGAGAATACCCTCGCGCCATTAAGTTGCTCGAACAATTCGCCAATGTGAGGGATCGGATACTTGTTCTTAATACTCACCCGGTTTAATTCTCGATAGTCGATGCACATTCTCCTTATGCCATCTTTCTTCTTTACTAGAAGAACTGGAGCTCCCCAAGGTGAATTACTGCTGCGAATCCAACCCTTCTCAAGCAATTCGGTAACCTGCTTCTTGACTTCTTCCAACTCCACCGGTGCCATTGGATAGTACGCCTTTGAGATTGGTGCTGCACCAGGAACAAGATCGATTGCGAACTCCATATCTTGTTTTGGCGGTAAACCCGAGATGTCCTCGAACACGTCCATGAACTCTCGAACTACAGCTGACGCTTCCTCCTTATCCACTTCCATCGACGAAAGACCGGTGCTTGTCGGCCTAGCCCTAAACTCGACTGGCCCGACAGAACTGCTACCTCCAGCAAAAACAAACTCCGGATGTCCAGGAATCTGGAAAATCACTTTCTTTGCCCTACAATCCATGTGAGCGTGGAAAGTGCCGAGAAAGTCCATTCCCAAGACAACATCACAATGGGATGCACCAGAATCGAATAATTCTAATGTGGGGAAAACATGAACAAGTAGGATATCGGAAACAACTTCATCTGAAGCCAAGACACTGAAGAAGATAAGCACGGTAAACAGGAATCAAGCTTGCGATAAAATATGAACTGGTAAGCAATGAAACCGATAGAGAACCAAGGAAATTTCATGACTATGAATCAAGAAAATGAATCAAGACCAGGACTCCAAGTTACTTAAATAGAGTACCGCATTGTAACCATGCTGCAGTTCATGGGTACAATCACATAATTCCGTTCAAGTCGCCCAAATCCTAGTATCCGAATTAAGGAACATGGAGAAACAATAGGAAACAAAAAAGGTTTCAAGTCGAGATGCAAAGTGGTTTGCATGTCGTCAAGGTAAGGATCAAGAGAAAGTTAAGATTCAAGAATGGCAAGATGGTAAAGTGGTAGGACATGTTCCTAATCATGAGTATTCTGATTCGTGAATTGGGTTCAATACCCAACTACAAAGAATCAAACCCGACTAATCCTAAATCCTATGGCTCTGATACCAAACAAACCCTGTCATGCCCCGCTTCCCAGAGTGGGCTAAGATCGGCACGTGACAGAGCCAACCATGCTACCTGTGGATAGGAAATATCCCTCCACGGTCACATTACGGCTCTAGAGATATCAAGAACAGTAGAAATAATAAACAACTATCTAATACATGTCCATGAGCCAGAATAAAGAGTCATGAAATAAAATAATGCGGAAGTAAAAGATTCAAATACAATAATCTGGAATGTACGTCCCATAATACGGGCTCACATCAGGAATGAAAAATACTGAAAGGAAAACTAAACTAAACTAATAACAGGTCTTCACTGCTCGGCCTGTTGATCAAAATATTCCTGAGCAGCCTGCGATAAGGATAAGGGATCTGGGCCATGCAAAACCCAGACGTCAGTGCTTCATAATATCAATAATATTAAGCAAGCATGATGTAATGAAATATGCAGGCATGAAGTATGAACAATAACAAGTTATCAAGAAATAAGCAGTAACATGAATATAGATCAGTGAACAGGATATATACAGGTGAAGTGCAGTGAGTAGTCTAAACTGTGCTATAGGGTTATCTACTCTAAAGTTATTGAAATCAATTAATGTAATCCTCATCGTAACCCATCGGTCTATGCCTCGTTCATTCCCCACGGGACCATGGTAAAATGATATGATAGACTATGAGTCTATGTCCCGTTCATTCCCCACGGGACCACGGTAAAATGATATAACAGCCCTTTGAGTTACGTTCAGCTACATTCTTGATTTCCCCATACCCCCAAGTTATATGTTTAAGTCAGGTATTGATAATCTGGAGTTAATGCCAACACAAGATCAAGCAGATACTGGTTTGTCTGTATAGACAACAGAATATGTCTATAGGTACAACAGGTCAAGTTTGTCGGCATTAGTAACAAGATCAGATATCAAGTCAAGCTGTGGTATATGAGGTCATGTCAGATAGTGCACATGTGTCAAGTCATGTCAAATGGTGTATCAGGTCGTGTCAAGTAGTGCACAGGTATCTAGTGGGTGTTCATAATCAAACTGTAGTAAGTATGGGTGCACAAAATCAAGTATGGAGTACTAATATAACAATAAAATGAAATAATGTGACATGGTATGCAAATAGATATAAAATCAAAGATATAGATGCACAATTATCAATTAGGGTTATATTTATAGTTTCAATACTAATTAGGATGCACTTTATTAAACATGGGGTGTTAATATAACAGTATTATGTATTAATGTGATCTGTAAATGCAGCTATATGTATACCATATGATATGGATGCAAATGGGTATTCGAAAACTGTAAAACTTGCATATGGATGTATAATATGATAAACGGGTAACATTTTGCTCATATGGATGCGTAATACTATACCTAGAATGTAGCAAGACGATTTAGCATGCGACTAGATATGTAATTACTAATATGGATACATACGGACGTGATATAACAGTAAAATGATAAACTGGTAAATGAGGGATGCACAATTAAACGATATGAACTGTTATATTCAATTAGATGCAGTATATTGTTGTATAATATGTAACAAGATAGGTTTGCATGTGCTAGATGTAAAATAACAAGAACGGATGCAGACGGATGTCGAAAAACTGTAAAACTAAACATGGGGTGCATGATTTGAAATACCAGTATTATATTTGTTAAAATAGATGTATATAAAGTAACGTAGCATGTAGCAAGATAAACTTGCCTAGACGGATCACGAAACAGATATATACGGTACGTCCGACGTCGGCAAAATGTCGCGACGCACGTACGGCACACGGGACGGGTCCAAGTAACGCGAGAGGGTGATCACGCAGGTAAGGTACTTCCCCCGGGTCGTCTGGATCGTCGGCGATGTCACGGCTCCGGCGAGCTATGATAATATGGAATTCAAGAATTGAAGAAAAAGAAAATGAAAGAAGAAGAAGGAGGAGGAGAAGAAAAGAGAGGGAAGAGATTGCTTACTGTGGTTTAAGGTGCATAGGGGTCAGGAAAGGAGTGAAGGTGACGATGAGATCGACTGAACTCAGGCGATGAGGTTCTGTTGTTAGGGTTCTGTTGTTTAGGGTTTAGGCTCGGGTTTGGTCTGGGGTTTCTTGGTGTGCAGGGATATTGGTGAGGGAGAAGCACAGAGGAGAGGGAGAGTAGTAGGAGATGAAGGTGGAGGTAATCGGCGGCGATGGAGGTGTGCAGGGTTCTCGGGGTTGTGTTGGGTGTGCAGGTGAGGGCTCGGGAATGGGTGAAGGAGAAGAAGAAGATGGAGAGGAGGAGGAGAGGAGGCTCTGTGAGGAAGGAGAGCGATGAGGCAATGGGGAGTTTTTAGGGTTAGGGTTTCGTTTCATGGGTTCTCGCAGAGGAAGCTCGTGGGGTTTAAATAAAGAGAGAAGAGAGGAAAAGGAAGGAAAGAAGGGAGGTGATGAGATCTGAGGGGAGGTGACCACAATTGAGATGTAAACAGTGATCGCGATATGTGAGAAAGAGGGTGCGAGAGGAGAGAGAAAGAGGAGGGGGAAAGAGACAGTGCGGGGGAGAGAGAGAAAGAGAGAGGAAAGAGGAAGAGGAGAAAGGTGAGGGCTCGGTGGTAGGACCAGAGAGAGAGCGAGAGCTGGGTAGTTTAAAGGTTAGGATTTTAATTGATAAAATATTTTTAGTTATAGAAATTTTAACTGTCGAATATTAAAATAAATATTATATTAAATAAATTTGAATTTTGTCGGGATACAAAAATTTTCCAAAATACATCCGGGTCGGGTCAAAAAATTCAGTTTTTAAAATATGAAAAATATATGCGACGACCAAATTTAAAAATGAATGCTCGGGTAACGAAAATGTATACCCCCAAGAACGGATGCACATACATGCGCGTAGCCATCCAAACAAGCCCATTTCACTGAACGGGACAGGAACAAGATACGCGGATGCTACCACAGGGTTAGGGGTATCATGCAGGCCATGCAATGTATTTTTAAAATATTTTACGTGACTTAAAATGTTATATTGTAAAATTCAATGCCAGATAAAATGCCAGTATACAGTATTCATGAATGTGCACAAATCTACGTAACAAGTCAGGATAAACCATAAATATGAACCAAGATAGGTTCCAAGCAAGCGGGTCGGGTCGGATACTAATATAGATGTCAGATATATTATTTGCACCAAAAACACAGTAAATCATGAAAATACCATCAATAAAGAAATACGTGAACTGGAATTGGTATAAATGAACTAGGGTGTTACAGGGCCCGTGTTTCCAAGCCCCTGGATGATAGCCTGTTGGGTTTGGAATACTTCAATAACAATTGAAGTCCCGCTATTTTGGGCCCGTGATTCCTTACCCCTGGACGATAGCCTTGGGTTCGAGAATACTCTTGAGATTGGTTGACATTCACACTTGAACCTACGTTAGTTAATTTTACCCTTTTAGAGACCTTTTAGGACACTTGCATTCACTTCATGTTCATTATACCTACACTCCACGGTCATGCTATACTTGTTTACTATGCTTATGTTATATTGCCATGCTTACATAGTTGTCATTAACATTATCATGTTATACTTGTTCATGTTTTATTTCCATTCATACTATATCACATGCCACCTTGCATATTCATTTATATACTTTCACATCTCACCTTTCTTGGGGACTTACCGAGCGCAAGTTCGCTGACGGGCCTTCCACCCATCTTTCTTTCTTTCTTGGAACGTTCGTCAAGTGACATTGAGACAGAGAAGATAGAAGTGGTCGAAAAAGAATACAACCAGTTCGCATCACAAACAGATGTATAGTTTCATTCAGCTTTTCATTTCATTTCACCTTATTTATATATGCCTCCTTGTTAAGGCTTATCATGTTATATATCTTGTATTCGGATATTTTGTCTATTATGAATCATGAATGTAATAAATCATAATTGGATTTCATTTTTTTGTTTGTTCTTGTTACTTTATGTTGCTTATATATGCTTAGCGTATTTATTTCGAGAAATGGCCTTCTCGGAATAAATACGTCGCGGGCTTGCCACGTTATCGTTTCCATCTACTGGGAAGCGGGGCTTGGCAGGGTGTTTGGTTCGAATCCTCAGGTGTGAGCGTCCGGTGCCCGTAAAAAGTTTTTGTTTTCGCTTCCGCCTCGCCGCGGCCTCCGCGGCTCAGGCACCGGATCCCAACAGGTTCTCCCCGTTTTCCCGAGCTTGATCCGAGGTAACGACCATGATTTGCTCAATCGTTAATTCCCTGGGAGGAGTTTGGTCCTTTTGCTCCCGCTCCGCCTGCCTCTTGTCCCATAAGTATTTTACCAGGTGGCCAGAGCGGATCAACTCTTCGATGTAGTCACGGAGTTGTTTGCAGTTCTCAGTCGGGTGACCCTGCGACCCGTGGAAGGCGCAGTACGGGCCGCGGAGACGCTTACCCGCTCTTTAGGCAACCGGCGGGAGCTTAAAGAACCTCTCTCCCTTATCTTCTCCAGCAGCTCGGTCTGGGTAATATTTAGAGGAGTGTACTCCTGGAACCTCGGGGAGTAAGGTTTCGGACGGTCGACTTTCTTTTTCTCCCCCTTGTCCCTTTTCTTTCGGTCCGTTTGGTCGACTCGGAGCAGATTTGAGTTCACCTCCGATTTGAGTTGGATCTCTCGCTCGGTCCAGGCTCTCACTTCGGCCATGGTCTTAGGTTGCGCTAATGCAAAAGAGAGGATCCACTCTTTGTGCCTAAGACCCGACCTCGGCGCGGTAATAACTGTTTCATTGCGGTGCTCGGGAACCTCCAGGAGGGCATTATAGAAGCGTGTGACATACTCTTTGAAGGATTCCTTGTCTCCGCTCTTGACAGTGAACAGGTAGTCGACCGTCCTTTTTTGTCGTCGGTTTCCAACGAAATGACCGAAGAATTGGGTAGCCAGCTCGTCGAAGGTCGAGATGGAACGCGGCACGAGGCCTCGGAACCAGTCCCGGCCATCCCGGATTAGGGTAGTGGGGAAAGCTCGGCATTGAGCTCCGTCCGAGTTATCTTGGATGCTCATGCCCGCCGTCAATGCGTCTAAGTGGTCCTTCGGGCCGGACTTCCCATCGAAGAGGGCCACTTTGGGCGGCCTGTTTCTGGACGAGACATGCTCGGCCAGCAGCTCTTCTGTAAGGGCTTTGTGAGAGAATCGGCGGAATACCTAGCCCCTTCGCCGGACATGTGGCCATCTCGTCATATGCATTCAATTTTCTTTTCGAGGGCTTCAAACCGGTGGTGGTACCCCGAGAATTCTGCACAGTCGGAGTGGTGGCTACCCCCGCTCCGGGTCTGCACGATGGTGCGGCTTCGATTCCGCTCTATCAAATTTCTTAAATTCTCGGGAGAGGCCCTTCTTGAGTAGTCCTGCCGTACGCCGTTTGCACGGCATTGGCAGGAGTGGGGGCGTCAGTCATGCCTGGAAGCAGGTGAAATGACCGAAACCTCCTCAGGGGGTGTGAGCGTGCAGCGGGCATCGGAGCGACAACCTAGTCTCCCCTGAGATCGGGGTGTGGAGCTGTCCGGTGCCCTGCGGGTCATGGAATCATTCACCACGCGCGGGTCATGGTTGCCGGAGTCGACACGCCGGCGCACAGTGACGCTGAGATGAACGTGAGCGAGATCGAGGGCCTGAGCTTGCCTATCTGTCCTTCTGCGAACGTCGTTATCCCGGGGATGAGGAACTGTGGCTTGATGGGTAAGGCTCGCCGCTTGAACGCGGACGAGCGCATCCACCATAGCTGTGAGTTTGTCGATCCGGACGGATAAGGCGCCGATGACGTTAGGAGGGAGAGGAGAACCGCTCCCTGTAGGGTTCCTATGAATGACAGCAAGGTTTCGGGAGGCATCGTCCATGCCATTTTCAAAAATTTGCCGTTTTAAAGAACCCTAAACTAGAATCGTTAACTAGAGAATCATACGAAACTAAATGTAAACTACTTTACATCTAAGTGATAACGGAATACAACCTTTGTAGACCGGTTCTTCACTTCAATAGCTCCTTGTAGTGGTCCCTTCGCTGCGATCATGGAACTCCCGGCATGGCTTCTCAAGGTGAAAGGAACGATCTTGCTTGAAGTCTTCGAGGCCAAAGATGATCTACGTCGAGGAGACACTAACTCAAGCTACTACTTCAGTAATGAGAGATTAGTGAAGCTAACACCCTATACTAAAGTGCTAATCTAGTAAAGGATGATGAAATAGGAAGTGAGCTCATTTTAGTTTTATTTTTCTCACAATATTTTCTCACTTTTCAAAAGGCTGGCAAGCTTTTTCTCAAGGATGAAGAAGATATAGTCAAGAGATGAGAATGAACTAATGAGATGAGAGAGACAACCATGGGTGAGTTTGTATCATATATCTAACTCATGTAGAGATATAACCATGGCTAAATTATAATGGTTAGGTTAATAATTATCTTTAGTAAAACAAAATTAGTGGACCAAGTCAATGCATCCACAAGCTTCTACAGGCTTCATGCATATGACTAATTATCCACTAATTTGGATTTACTTTAAATATTTAAACCCTACATTATAATTAGTATGGTGTAAGTCTCATACACCCATGTAGTGTGTGTCATCAACCATGGCACAAAATAGAACACAATTAATATATATCACATATATAATAAGTGTGCACATGTGAGAAAAAATAAATACTTAAGTGGGCTAATATTAGTTAATGTAAACTAGTATATCAAATATACAATTATACACTAAATTATCAAATCAAAACTTGATTTAATAATCCGGCTATATCTTATATAACCGACTAATATTATTGTACCAACTTATCGAATCAACACTTGATTCGATAACCCGGCTATATCACATATAACCGACCGATACAAATATCGCGAGAATAGAATACGGTATCACATACTTGTATTATTCTTGGTCCTGCATATATCACATATGTGCTCCTACTTCGTTTTGCCTGAGCCAGTAAAATATCTATGTAGGACTCTAAAGACTCGTCAATACGCCGGCAGTAGGTGATGATCACATCAAGCACTCACAAGCCGTCAGCGGTACTAGCTGGACGTAACAGCTACCCGGGTATTGGGCGATCAGAAAATCAACAAGAAAGCCTGCTCTAGCTCCTGTAAACCCTGGTAGTAACATTACCGTACAGTCCGGTCTCTTGGTCTAAGATGTCGAATATCAAGTCTAGGGGTGGTAAACGTCGGACCCCAATAACTCGATAAGTCATGCCGATACGAGGCTCATAACGGGTCGAGAAACTACTGATAACACTTACCAGTAAATCTCTAAATCAGCGCTGGCCAGGGACTTCCAGTTATAGCAAATCGAGCACAGCACGAAATCTACCCCTAATACCGGGAGAGACGAAATCCCCTCCTATCGCTCATTGCCACCATGTGACTCGGGACTGTACCCATAAACCCCCGTTTTGCACGTCCTCTTGAACGTGGTAAGGTGGAAATCAAAGCACGATGGTAATCACATAAGATTCTATGACGATCTCGGGTCTACAGACTAACCTGTACCAGTGTCACCAAAGAACTGCCATCTGACGTGAGGTATAATACCATCTAGGAGTTCTTGGCGAGTCCGTCCAGTGTACCCAGTCTCCACTGAGCACCCGTATACCATATCTGATGTCAAACACCAATAGATATGGGATCATCCATCGCCCATCTCATGGGTCGAGAAGCATATACGCTAGTCTACTCTGGTATATCGATACCCTGTCTTGATACACCCACGACTAGGAATATTAAAGGATGAACTTATGGACTACTATGACCCCACTAGTATGATCTGCATCATAATCCTGGTAGTCAAGTACACATCCTAAGGGCTTTACCAACATGTAACCACAAGACAGTATCAAGAGACAAGTATACATGTTAAGATAAAGAGCAACCGGATAGCATACTATCATGTCGAGCAAGAAAGTCCTCTCTATATATGTCCAAGCATCCAATATAATATACATCATATGTACAATAATGGCCTTTAGGGCATACATACAACTAAAAATATCCCACTTGCACCAGGGCCAGCTGCTGTAGTATTGCATACCCAACATCCTGAAGAGTCTCTCGAACTGTATCTGGGGAATGGCCTTCGTGAGTGGATCCGCTGTGTTGTTCTTCATGTCAACTCTCCTGATCTCGATCTTCCGGCGATCAACTATCTTCCGGATCAGGTGATACCGCCTCAGAATATGCCGAATCGCTGATGGGACCTGGGTTCCTTGGCCAAAGCCACCGCTCCATTGTTATCACAATACAAAGGTATTGGATACTCAATGGATGGAACCACTCCAAGTTTAGTTATGAAGTTCTTCATCCAGACAGCCTCTTTGGCAACATCGTTAGCAGCGATGTATTCAGCCTCCATCGTCGAGTCTGCCACGGTTTCCTGCTTAGAACTCTTCCAGCATACCGTCCCTCCATTAAGGGTAAAGACAAATCCCGAGTGCGACTTAGAGTCATCCTTATCACTCTGGAAGCTCGAATCGGTAAAGGACTCCACTTGGAGTTCTCCGTTACCATACACCAAGAGCATCTCTTTAGTCCTTCTCAAGTACTTGAGAATGCTCTTCACAGCTGTCCAGTTATTCTCTCCAGGATCTGCTTGATACCTACTCACTACACTTAGTGAGTATGCTACATCGGGTCTGGTACATAACATCGCGTACATGATAGAGCCTACTGCCGAAGCATAGGGTATTCCTTACATGCGAGATCTTTTCAAATCAGTCTTGGGAGACATCTCTTTGAAGAGTGAGTCCTGAGATCGTGGGTAAAAACCCACGCTTGGATTCTTTCATACTAAAGCTCTTTAGTATGGTGTCAATGTACCTAGATTGGGACAATCCCAGTATCCGTTTAGATCTATCTCTATAAATATTAATCCCCAAGATATAGGAGGCATCACCTAGATCTTTCATTGAGAATCTTTATGATAAGAAGAGCTTGACCGATTGCAGCATAGGAATGCCATTTCCTATCAAGAGTATGTCATCCACGTACAATACGAGGAAGACAACCTTACTCTCTGCCACCTTCTTGTATATATAAGGTTCATCTACGTTTTTGACGAAATCAAACTCTTTGATAACGACATCAAAACAGATGTTCCAACTCCGCGATGCTTGCTTTAACCCGTAGATGGATTTAAGCAGCTTGCACACCTTTCCGCTGCTCCCACTGTCTATGAAGCCCTCTGGCTGAGTCATGTACACGCACTCTTCCAAATCACCATTCAGAAAGGCGGTCTTAACATCCATTTGCCAGATTTCGTAGTCATGATATGCAACAATGGCAAGTAGGATCCGGATGGACTTAAGCATAGCCACTGGAGAAAAGGTTTCGTCATAATCCACACCTGGTCGTTGATGAAAACCATTTGCAACAAGTCTAGATTTGAAAGTCTCAAATTTTCCATCTACACCAATTTTCTTCTTAAAGATCCATTTGCTCCTAATGGGTTTTACCCCTTCAGGAGCAACTTCCAAAGTCCATACTTTGTTGGTGTACATGGATTCCATCTCAGATCGCATTGCATCCATCCATTTCACAGTGTCTCCACTCGTGATGGCCTGCTCGAAGCTAGTTGGGTCATCATCCTCCATGATGCAATCCGCGCTTCCACCATCAATGAGAAAACCGTAGTATCTATCAGGTGGATGAGGAACCCTACCAGATCGGCAGAGACGCTGAGGTTCGTTGGGAACTACCGAATTCTCTGGTTCCACTAAATCTTCAGTTGTGGTTTGTGTATCTGGAACTTCTTCCAGCTCACCTCTTTGCCACTAATTTCTTTTACAAGAAATTTCTTTTCTAAAAACGTGGCATGTTGAGCAACAAACACCTTTTATTCCTCACTGTGGTAGAAAAAATATCCATATGAATTCTTTGGATATCCCACAAACTTGCAAAGAACTGATCGTGCCTCGAGTTTGTCCGGATTTTGCCTTTTGACATAGGCCGGACAACCCCATATCTTAACTCGTTTAAGATATGGTCTCTTCACACTCTATATCTCATATGGTGTGGTAGGTACAGATTTAGATGGAACTCGATTCAATAGGTATGCTGCTGTCTCAAGCGCATAACCCCAAAAGGAAATAGGAAACTTAGCAGTGCTCATCATAGAGCGCACCATATCTAATAGGATGCGATTCCTACGTTCCGATACACCGTTGTGTTGTGGTGTATACGGAGGAGTAAGCTGAGAGAGAATCTCATTCTCTTTTAGAAAGTCCAGGAATTCCGTGCTGAAGTATTCACCTCTCCGATCAGATCGAAGGATTTTAATACTTTTACCCGTTTGGTTCTCAACTTCGGATTTATATTTCTTGAGTTTCTCAAAAGTTTCAGACTTGTGTTTCATCAGGAACACATGTTCGTATCTTGAGAGATCGTCAGTGAATGTAATGAAATACGAAGAACCATTTCTGGCATGTGTAGACATGGGGACCACATACATCACTATGTATCAGTCCCAAGAGTTCCGTAACTCTTTCTCCGTGTCCTGTAAACGGAGTTTTGGTCATCATGCCTTTGAGACATGACTGGAAAGTGTCATAAGATGAAAATTCGAACGGATTCAAATATCCATCCTTATGCAACTTAGCTAGTCGTGTCGCATTGATATGACCTAGTCTACAATACCACAAGAAGGATCCGTTCATTTCTGAACTATTTCTCTTGTGTGTGTTTTGTATATTAAGAACCGTGGTTTGATTTAGAACGTATATGCCATTATTTAACGAGCCTGATCCAATCAACTTTTGATTCAGTAAGATATTCATAACATTATCCTGTACTACAAAATTATATCCCTCTTTACTTAATAAAGAAACTGATATAAGATTGCATATCAGGGTCGGAATGTAATAACATTCGTTCAGAATCAATGTATTACCATTTGGTAATACAAGGTGATATTCGCCAACTGCTTTGGCTGCAACATTTGCACCATTCCCTACTTTTACGGAATGATCACCCATTCCCAGTTCTCTACCTTTTCTCAGCCCATGTAACATATTACATATGTGGGATCTTGATCCGGTATCTAATAGCCAGGACGTAGAGTGAACTGAGAAACAGTTCTCGATAAGAAACACACCCGAAGAAGATATATCAACATGCATATTCTTCGTTTGGACGGCGTGGGAATCCGGATATGTCCTTATTCCCTGTTCAGTCTTATAACAATTATAAGAAAGAACGGAACCAACGTTCCCCAGCTCAGCATAACAAGCGGGTTCTGCCAATACATCCATATTATTATCTTGATTAAGACGTGACATGGTCGCTACCGAGAGAGAGAGAACAAAACACTTTAGCGTATGCTCTTACAAGATCAGATTGGTTATTATTTTATCTAATCAGGATGACTCCCACTGTTTTTATCAAATCTTCCTTCAAACCCTAAAAGGAAAGACTAGCCGGGATTAATTACACCTTACAAGTCGCCAATCTTTCAGCCAGGCCAGTGCCGGTACTTTGAGGGAGGTTCCCCGTGCTTTCGCACGGACCTAATTAAAATAAACCTCGTTTTTCCAGAGGTATAACCCCGTTGATACCTTTCTAGACACCTACTTGATCGGCTAATTGTAAAGTGCAAGACTCTCTCAGGAGTAACTCTTACTCGTAGTGGGTATCGGGATCCAACTATCTCATAGAAGGTATGCAATCTCATTGCAAATTTCAACACTTGAAATTCCCGATAATATTTTGCCCCAAGCGATCTATGATTTTGACAAGGTCAACAAACCATAGACCGCAAGTCAAGTTCAACCCATCATTTCGTGATTGAATTAAACCCACCTGTACGACTCTTGACAATGTCAACAAGGCCGCACGACTACCTTAACCCAATCGCATCATATGTTTTGCAGATAAGCATTAATCAGCTACCGCACACTACGCCTTGACAAGGTCAACAAACGCAGCACGAATACTAAGTAGGATTTATCTAAAATGACGGAGGGCTACGACAGGTTTTTCTGAAAACCTTTTGCGTAATGAACTTGATATCGTTGTAGAATCGAGTGATTTTGAAAAGGAGTGTTTTTGAGGCTTTTACTAGTTTCGTTAAAGAGGTCACTCCCGGTGAAGGGATCTCGGCTCTTTCCTTATTGAATAAGGTGCAGGATATTTCATAAATACCGTTATGCAAAAAAAGAGCTATAGAAGTAATCAAAAACAAAACTGAGCATTGTAGCATCTGTTAGCCTTTGCTAAAGAGGTCACTCCCGGTGAAGAGATCTCGGCTCTTTCCTTATCGAATAAGGTGCTGGATTTTCTACAAGGAATACCGCTGTGCAAAGCAAAAACTAGAGCTACCCTTTTGAAAATTTGATTCTATAACATCTTTTAGATTTCTTTTCTTTCATTAATCACATTAATGAAGTCTTATCATTTATGATTCCTAAGTATCACAGAAGAAACGAAAATACAACGTACGCTTATGCCATCCGCATTCGCCACAGTGTCCCGTTATGCACCGTTAGGTCACTTAACTAACGGCATACCCGGACGGGACTAGCGCGGGTGCAAAACATAAGCAACGTCTACTATATATTTCATATATAATGTATTACCATTCGTCTCAGATTCCACAGTGATCACATCACAGAGCAGCAGAAGAAACATATGAAATATTGGATATATTAGGAGGTCCGTGTTTTATTTTGAGCCTGTATAAAACACGGATTCTACGGTCGCGATGAATAGCTAAACCCACATCCCTAGACCCCTACGAGAGCGGCAAGCAACCCTTCCAATTCTAGAGTTAGAAGACCCGGACTCGACTCCTTGAGTTGGTCTCCCACTGGACTCTAGAACCCAGTTACTTGTGCTCCCCTCCTTGGATCTATCCTAATGCGGAAAAGTAAATAATATATAACAATGGTGACATCATCCTCAACCCGGAAGTGCCCCATTAAAAGAATACTACATACAAAGAATATTACATGAATGAAAATAAAAACTTTCATCTCATATAAAACCCCCGGCTATTCAAAACGTGACGATCCAATATAACATATCACAGCAACATATAACATCACATGTCATCAACGTAAGTAAATATGCGTATCCCAATTGTCGTTGACATATAGCAACGAAACCGGCGATACACCACATGTTACACTTACGGTCGCAGAAAAGAAAATGTCAAACTACAACATTTGGAATCCATAATGACCTTAGACATCATAAACCCAAAATATCACATACTTTGGGTTTCATGCTTAACTATATGAATTCCACATATTGTATCATATTCCACAAATAGCTAGATGATGTTAAACATTCCGATCGAATCAACAAACACCCAAAATTTCCCAAAAAGCTCAACACTTGAGCGTAGTTTAAAATTATTCAGCACAGGCCACAATACCAATGAACCAGCCGTAGAAGGGTCAACCAAGGCCTCACATGTGGCACCGCTGAACCACCACAAACCCTAGGGTTTAGTGGCGGTTCTGACGGTCACATAAACGAGTTAGGGTTTCGTTCTTCTAGAGGTTCCATCGCATAACTTGCATGATGTTTGAATACTCTTTAACTACGGGAAAAAAATCCAACTCTTGAAAAATTTCCGGGCAAGGGTTAAAGCGGGTATTTGATATCCGATCGAACTTTTTAACACCGTCTAAAGTAACCCGAAAAACTGTTAGAATTACGACTACGAAACACCCCGTGTTACCATTGCAGAAAGTTAACATCACATGAAAATTTAGCAAAAACAAACAACACCTGAAACATCAAAACCCAGTCACTGGAACACACTGAAAATTTCAAGGCCGCAACATGCCTCTGCTCGGCCAAAATCCGAGCTTCCCCCCTGAAATTTTCACTGTGTTCATGATATATCCCATATAATATTCTGCACATGTTTAAAAATTTTTTTGACAACTTTAAAAAACGACAGAAACTACAATTTGGTGTTTCAAGTTTCGGAGTAGTTTCAGTTTCGTAATCCTACACAATCCGTCTAATTCTCTAACTAGGCTCTGATACCACTGTAGGATTCCTATGAACGACAGCAAGGTTTCGGGAGGCATCATCCATACCATTTTTAAAAATTTGCCGTTTTAAAGAACCCTAAACTAGAATCATTAACTAGAATATCATACGAAACTAAATGTAAACTACTTTACATCTAAGTGATAACGGAATACAACCTTTGTAGACCGGTCCTTCACTTCAATAGCTCCTTGTAGTGGTCCCTTCACTGTGATCATGGAACTCCTGGACTCTTGCAGGGCTTCTCAAGGTGAAAAGAACGATCTTGCTTGAAGTCTTTGAGGCCGAAAATGATCTACGTCGAGAATACACTAACTCAAGCTACTACTTCACTAATGAGAGATTGGTGAAGCTAACACCCTATACTAAAGTGCTAATCTAGTAGAGGATGATGAAGTAGGAAGAGGGCCCACTTTAGTTTTATTTTTCTCACAATATTTTCTCACTTTTCAAAAGGCTAGCAAGCTTTTTCTCAAGGATGAAGAAGATGAAGTCAAGAGATGAGAATGAAGTAATGAGGTGAGAGAGACAACCATGGGTGAGTTTGTATCATATATCTAACTCATGTAGAGACATAACCATGGCTAAATTATAATGGTCAGGTTAATAAATATCTTTAGTAAAACAAAATTAGTGGACCAAGTCAATGCATCCACAAGCTTCTACAAGCTTCATGCATATGACTAATTATCCACTAATTTGGATTTACTTTAAATATTTAAATCCTACATTATAATTAGTATGGTGTAAGTCTCATACACCCATGTAGTGTGTGTCATCAACCATGACACAAAATCGAACACAATTAATATATATCACATATATAATAAGTGTGCACATGTGAGAAAAAATAAATGCTTAAGTGAGCTAATATTAGTTAATGTAAACTAGTATATCAAATATACAATTATACACTAAATTATCAAATCAACACTTGATTTAATAATCCGGCTATATCTTATATAACTGACTAATATTATATGTACCAACTTATCGAATTAACACTTGATTCGATAATCCGGCTATATCACATATAACCGACCGATACAAATATCGCGAGAATAGAATACAGTATCACATACTCGTATTATTCTCGGTCCCGCACATATCACATATGTTCTCCTACTTCGTTTTGCCTGACCCAGTAAAACATCTATGTAGGACTCTAAAGACTCGTCAATACGCCGGCAGTAGGTGATGATCACATCAAGCACCCACAAGCCGTCAGCGGTACTAGCTGGACGTAACGGCTACCCGGGTATTGAGCAATCAGAAGATCAACAAGCAAGGCTGCTCTAGCTCCTGTAAATCCTGTCAGTAACACTACCGTACAGTCCGGTCTCTTTGTCTAAGATGTCGCATATCAAGTCTAGGGGTGGTAAACGTCAGACCCCAATAACTCGATAAGTCATGCCGATACGAGACTCATAACGGGTCGAGAAACTACTGATAACACTTACCAGTAAATCTCTAAATCAGCCCTGGCCAGGGACTTCCAGTTATAGCCAATCGAGTACAGCACGACATCTACCCTCAATACCGGGAGAGACGAAATCCCCTCCTATCGCTCATTGCCTCCATGTGACTCGGGACTGTACCCAAAAACTACCGTTTTGCACGTCCTTTTGAACGTGGTAAGGTAGAAATCAAAGCACAGTGGGAATCTCATAAGATTCTATGACGATCTCGGGTCTACAGACTAACCTGTACCAATGTCACCAGAGAACTGCCATCTGACGTGAGGTATAATACCATCTGGGAGTTCTCGGCGAGTCCGTCCAGTGTACCCAGTCTCCACTGAGCACCCGTATACCATTTCTGATGTCAAACACCAATGGATATGGATCATCCATTGCCCATCTCGTGGGTCGAGAAGCATATACGCTAGTTTACTCTGGTATATCGATACCCTGTCTCGATACACCCACGACTAGGAACATTAAAGGATGAACTTATGGACTACCATGGTCCCATTAATATGATCTGCATCATAATCCTGGTAGTCAAGTACACATCCTAAGGGCATTACCAACATGTAACCACAAGACAGTATCAAGAGACAAGTATACATGTTAAGATAAAGAGCAACCAGATAGCATACTAACATGTCGAGCAAGAAAGTCTTCTCTATATATGTCCAAGCATCCAATATAATATACATCATATGTACAATAATGGCCTCTAGGGCATATATACAACTAACACTCCCGCTTTCATCATGGAAGGTAGGGTGGCTCGTATTGGGATCGTCGCGGTTGTCGCTCGCCATCAGGTCGAGGACGGAAGATCAACTTTATAGGTGGAGAAGCTTCTGAAAGGTTTCACACAGACGGCGCCAACTGATGGAGGTTGTGATCTCCCTCAGATGTTGTCCTTCGTCGATCTGATAGCGAGCAATTTTGAGCGGTTGAGATTTGTTTTAGGGGTGGTTGAGCGTATGGATCTCAATGGGTTGTTGAAAGTTGCTGAGACTGAGCTACCTGCAAGGGAAGTGTTAGTGTATATCCCCTACGGGCCATTATTGTATCATACTAATTTGTATATTACTTAATGGAAGCTTGGGATATTCACAGTTATATAACAGTTTTGCTAAACATGGTAGTATGCTACTTGGTTTTTATTTATCTTAATATGTGAGTATACGTATTGATAGAACCCTTGGGATCTTGCTTGACTACCAGCGTTGTGATGGCAGTCACACTAGTGGGGGCTGGGTAGTCTACAAGCACATCCTTTTCCAGGTCCCTAGTCGTAGGATTATCGAGACAGGGCATCGATACTCCGGAGTAGACTAGTGTGTACGCTTCTCATCCTAGTTGGGGAGATGGTCTGTCCCACAGCCATCAGTACGTCGTACTGGAGATAGTATACAGGTGCTCGTTGGGTTACAGGTACAACGGACAGGACTCGCAGGGAACTGTTGGTTGGTATTATACCCGTCGTCAGTTAACAGTTCCCAGGTGACATGAGTACAGCATAGTCCGCAGACTTGACACTGCTACTTCGCCTCGAGTGTGTCCCACTGTTCTTAGATTGCTACCCTACCACGGCTCAAAGGAGTCGTGCAAACAGGTAGCAGTTGGGTGCAGTCCCGAGCACTTGGAGGCAGTGGCGGTTAGACAGGATTCGTCTCTCCCAGTATTGGGAGTTGATATCGCGCTGTGTCTGAGAGCCATTACGCAAAGTCCCTGGCCAGGGAACCGAGATTTACTGGTAGGTTCCAGTAGTTTCTTAAGGTGTAATGGGCTATGCTCCGACACGACTTATATCGTTATTAGGGGACTGATGCTTGCCGCCCCTAGGCCCGATATGCGACAGTCTTAGACGAACAGACCGGACTGTACGGAGATTGTCACATCAGGCTCAATAGGAGTTCGGATGGGTTTCCTCATCCGCCTTCTTATCGACATCTACCTGGGGACCGTTACGTACAGCTAGTGCCGCTTGCGGTCTGTGGTTAAACCCACTGCCAGCATAGTAGTCGAGTCTTTAGAGTCCCACACAGAGAGTTTCCCTGCTCCAGACGAAACGATATAGAGGTCGTATGGTTTTACGACAAGGGTTCGGACGCATACGTGTGTTTACGCACGTACGACATTCGGACAGTTTTTACTAGCCGGCTTTGGTTTAAACCAGATTCTAGTATCGGATTAATGGATTTATACAGTCTAAAGTTTTTTCGTGTTTTCACGGATAGGAGGGGCGTTCTCGTAATTTGGCGGGAAGCTTCTAGAAGGATGATGACTTGGGGGTGTAGGTGGCATAAGCATTAAATGATTTAGTAACTCATTTGTGTGATTCATCCATATCATTAATGCATCATTAAATGGTTAATGACTCATGTAGATGAATCACTCATATGAATAAATGAAGCATGATGATTAATCATTTTATTTATTTATTTTGATAAATCATTATGCTTCATATATTCAAGAGAGATCATTATCTCATTCTCATTCTCATGCTCACCTTCTCTCTCCTCAAACTCTTTCTCTCTTCAAACCCTAATCCTCCCCTCTCATGTGTTGAGATCAAGGATTAGATAGACTAATTAATCCATAACCTCACTCTATATCACCTAGGTACCTTTGATTAGCAACTAAAGAAACCTAGTTACCTCAAGTTTAGAGGTGAAGCTTGGAATAGAAGCTATCGGGTGGATCGTCTATTACATAGAGAAGGCCGAGGAGGAGGTGGATAATGAAAAGACGAAGGATTAGATTCACTGGGTATAATCTCTTTTCATAGTAGTTAAGAACTTCTATGTATTTGTTAGTTATAGTTTAGCAAAGATTTTTCGGTTAGTCGATGTTAACTCAAAGAACAAGATTGTTTTTCATATTTCCGCCTCCCCGCAACTCGTGGGGTGTTGTACATCGACTTACAGTGGTATCAGAGCCTCGCTAAACAATAATTAACTTATTAGCAAAGTCGTATGAATTTCGAACGCAAAACGAACCGGAAAAAACATCGATATCACTAAGTTTCTGTCGAATTTAAAATGAGGTCTAAAAATTTTTCAGGGGCCTCTAAAATTACAAGCAGGGAATTTTAAGGTTACTGGAGAAAAATAGGTTCATGAATCGGCCAAACAGCCGTGGAACCGCGGCCGATCCCACCGATCCGCCGCGGATCCGCGGCCAAGTTGAAGCCGATTCAGCCCAGTTCTCCCCAGTAACTCTTCATTGATGTTTTTGTCTTTTCTGGAATGTTTATTTTCTGCTCAAGTCTCAGGTGCACAGAGAAGTTTTGGAGTAGAATCTAATGTGTTTGCTCGATCGAAATTATACGATGTTTGCTAATTAGATTATATCTGTGAACTGTATAATGTGTTCGTAAACCTCCCATAACTGCTAGTATGTCGGTTGGCAGGGGGTTGCACATTTCTGTAATGTTTTAACTGTTTGTGATTATGAACTTGATTGGATTGTTGTGATGATTAGACGGGGTTTGTGATGGGTTGTTATATTCATTCATTCGATATAATTGTAATATGTTGTAATATTATTTTGCGGGGCACATCCAGGTTGCGGTTGTAGCCACCGTTGTATTATTTCATTTTACCGTTTTTGCTCTTAGGATAGACCCAAGGTGGGGTGCACAAACTACCGGGTACTTTGAAGTGTTTAGTGGCCTACTCATGTTGTTGAGGGAGACCGCTTCACTTTGGGTACTTGGCGGGTAGTTTGCCGTACTCGTAGGGGTCTAGGGTGGGGTAATGGCTATTCATCACAACTGTGTAATCCGTCTTTCATTGCAGGCTAAAAAAGAAACGCGGATTGCTTGCATATCCAATAATGTTCATCTGTGATCTGGAATGCCTATTATTGCGTCTGACGAATGTACAATATCTATATATGATAGCTATTTAGACGTCACTTATGTTTTATACCCGCGCTAGCCAGGCCCCGCTCTGTCGTTAGTTAAGTAACCTAACGGGTGATGACGGGACCCAGTGGCGAATGTGGGTGGCATAAGAGGACGTTGTATTTTCGTTGTTTTCTGCAATGATAGGTTAATGACGGGACGCATTATTATTAATGCAAAGAAAATAAACCAAAGTTTAATCGTTGGAACAATTTAAAAGAAACCACTCGGTTATTTTTAAAACAGAAGATATTTTTAATTGCGGAGCTTTAACCACTCCTTTTAAAAGCTATCAGGTTCCTTCGGTTATATCAAGTTCACTACGTTCACGGTTTCGCCAAAACCATTCGTAGCCCTCCGTCATTTCATTTGAGTATTCAGTAGTATTCAAGCTATGTATTTTGACCTAACGCCAAGGCATAGTGTTTGGTAGCTGCTGGGTATTCATTTGTTGCATAGATAGATGAGTTAGTTTGGGACAGTCGTATTATCATTTTGGCCAAACGCCAAGGATATATACGGATGGGTTCAAATTAACAAGATAATGATGGGTAGAACTTGACATGTGACTTATGACATTTTGACCTAACGCCAAGGTCATAAGAGCATGGGGCAAAAATATATATCGGGAATTTCTAAAGAAACTGAAATTTGCAAAGAGATGCATACCATTTGGAGTTTGATGAGTGCTGGTAGGATTCCTTCAGCATTATCATACGATGATATTTGGATCCCGATCCTACTGTGAGTATATGCTACTCATCAGGAGATTCATCACTTAACGATCAATGCTATAAACCAAGTAGGTGCCGAGAAAGGTGTCAGCGGGGCTACGCCCCCAGAGAAAAGAGGTTATTTAATTAAGGAACTTCGCGAAAACGTTGGAAAACCTCCCTCGAAGTATCGACACTGGCCTGGCTGAACGGTTAAGCAAGTATTGTACGGTGAGAATAGTCCTGGCTAGTTCTTCCTTTTTGGTTTGAAGAGGGATTTTAAAAACAGTAGGAGCCATCCAGTTTAGATAAATTAAAAACCACTCTAAACTTGCAAGAGCATCATGCTAAAGTGTTCTCTCTCTCTCTCCTAATTGCAGCGACCCTGAAAATGACTGGACTTAAGTTACTATTAGAAAAAAAATATACTGACAGGGCCAAACTATAAAGATTGGCTGCGGAATGTCAAAATGGCTTTGACCTATGACAGATTGGGGTATGTCCTCACCACTAAGGCACCTGCAGTCCCAGGTCCCAAATCCAGTAATGCGGATAAGGAAATCCGCAAAACCTGGGAGTTAGATTGCGCGAAGGCCAAGTGTATCGTGCTTGCCTCGATGAATAATGAACATTAGAGGAGGCACGAGGATATGGATCTAGATGCCATATTTCTCTATACAAAGGAATTTTATGGAGAGCAATCTCGTATAGCAAGATACGAGACCTCAAAGAACTTGTTTCGAGCGAGGTTGGCCGTCGGATCATCGGTAGGAGAACATGTCCTAAAGATGATTGGCTATATTGAAGAGCTCGCAGACTTTGGGACGACTTTGGATAATGAGCTCTATACAGACTTGATTCTCCAGTCCCTTCCTTCCACCTATGCCCAGTTTATTCTGAATTTCAACATTCAAAGAAAAGAAGTTGAACTTCCAGAACTCCTTAACATGTTGAGGAGTGCAGAGGGCACCTTGCAGAAGGCAAGGGAAACACCCGCTATGTTTGTTAGCGGAGCTTCTTCTTCCGGGTCCAAGGCTAGGGCCAAAGGAAAAAAGAAGAAGGCCGCCACCAAACCTAGATGAGGTGTTAGTAAGGTGGGAGCGAAGGGAAAGAAAAAGATTGCAGTGCCAGTAGTGGCCAAGGATGAGTGCTTCCATTGTCATAGGAAAAGGGCACTGGAAGAAAGATTGCAAGGCGTGGAACGCCAAGAACCAGGAACCGAAGCAGGCTGTGGCTTCGACTTCAGGTGTGTTTGTAATTGAGAATTGTCTGTCAATCAACTATACTTCCTGGGTATTGGATACCGGATCAGGATCTCATATATGCAATTCATTGCAGGCACTGAGAAACCGTAGAGTGCTGAAGGATGGCGATATGAACCTAAAGGTTGCTAACGGAGCTAGCGTGGGAGCTGTGTTCGTCGTGGATTATCACCTGGGATTGACGAGTGGACATATTTTGGTTTTACATAACTGTTTTTGTGTACCTAGCTTAACGTGTAATATCATATCAGTTTCCTTGTTATCAAATAAAGGTTATGATTTCACGTTTGTAAGTGATGTTGTTAACATCCACCTTAATCATAGTTTGATTGGGTCCGGTACACTGAATAACGGTATATATGTCTTAAACCAACTACAGATTTTCAATGTCCAGAGCATACTAAAAAGAAAGTCTCCAGATTTAAATAAGGCTTTCTTATGGCATTGTAGACTAGGTCATATCAATGAGACAAGGTTAACTAAGTTACATAGAGAAGGATATTTGGACTCGTTCGAATATCAAACTTATGCCACTTGTGAATCATGTCAAAAAGGAAAGATGACAAAGAATACATTCACTGGACATGGAGTAAGAGCGAGCGAGCTTTTAGGACTCATACACAGCGATGTATGTGGTCCAATGTCTACACATGCAAGAGGTTGTTTTTCCTATTTCATTACTTTTACGGATGATTACTCTAGGTACGGATTCATTTATCTGATGAAACATAAATCCGAGGCTTTTGAGAAATTCCAAGAGTATAAGAATGAAGTAGAAAACCAAACCGGCAAAAGTATCAAGACACTAAGATCTGATCGAGGTGGTGAATACTTAAGTGCCGAGTTCCTAGGTTACCTATAAGAGAAAGGAATTCTCTCTCAGCTTACTCCTCCATACACCCCACAGCATAACGGTGTATCGGAGAGACAGAATCGAACCCTATTGGATATGGTACGTTCCATGATGAGTAATGCTGAGTTACCACGATCTTTCTGGGGTTATGCGCTAGAATCAGCGGCATATCTTTTTGAACATGGTTCCTACCAAGACTGTGCCTACCACATCATATCAGATGTGGAGTAGGAAGAAATCCTATCTTCAGTATCTGAAAATATGGGGATGTCCAGCTTTTGTTAAAAAGCAGTATGTGAACAAACTCGAGGCACGATCAATACAGTGTAAGTTTGTGGGACATTCAAAGAACTCCAAGAGGTATCTATTCTATTACGCAGAGGAACAAAAGGTTTTTGTTTCTAGTAATGCCCATTTTCTAGAATATCAGTTTTTAGAAAAGGAAATAAGTAGGAGCGAAATAGAACTGGAAGAAATTCCAGAACCATAAACTACTACTGAAAGTTTGGTAGAACCAGTAGTTCAAGAAGAACAGGACATTACCGTACCCCTTCGCAGGAGTAGTAGGCCGTCTCATCCGCCTGAGAGATACTACGGTTTTCTCATAGATGGGGATAGAGAGGATTGCGTCATTGATGATGATGAGCCTACTAGCTTCCAGCAGGCCATCCAGAGCGGCGACTCAGTACGATGGCTAGATGCAATGCGAACCGAAATGGAGTCCATGTACACCAACAAAGTATGGACTTTGGACTTTGCTCCAGATGGGGTAAAACCCATAGGATGCAAATGAATCTTCAAGAAAAAGATTGGTGTAGATGGACAGGTGGAAACCTATAAGGCTAGACTTGTTGCAAAGGGTTTTCCTCAAAGACCTGGTTTGGACTATGACGAAACTTTTTCTCCAGTGGCTATGCTCAAATCCATTCGGGTCCTTCTTGCTATTGCTGCCTTCCATGATTATGAAATCTGGCAGATGGACGTAAAGACGGCTTTTCTAAATGGTAATTTAGAAGAATGCGTCTATATGGATCAGCCAGAAGGTTTCAATCAGAGTGGGAGCAGCGGGAAAGTTTGCAAGTTGCTTAAGTCCATTTATGGACTGAAGCAGGCATCGCGGAGTTGGAACATCTGTTTTGATAAAACCGTCAAACAATATGACTTTATCAAAAATCCAGATGAACCATGTATATATAGTAAAGTTGTAGTAACGAACTGTCGTATTCCTCGTATTATACGTGGATGACATTCTATTGATAGGAAATGACATTCCTATGCTACAATCTGTCAAAGGATTCTTGTCACACAGGTTCTCCATGAAAGACCTGGGTGATGCCACTTACATTCTGGGGATCCGGATCTATCGTGATAGATCCAAGAGAATGTTGGGACTTTCGCAGTCCAGGTATATCAACACTATACTGAAAAGATTCAGTATGGAAGATTCAAAGCGCGGTAATCTACCGGCTTGTCACGGAATCACCCTATCCAAAGAGATGTCTCCCAAAACTGATTTGGAAAGGGATCGCATGTCTATTATACCCTACGCTTCTGCTGTAGGCTTTATAATGTATGCGATGTTGTGTACCAGACCAGATGTAGCTTACGCACTGAGCGTGGTAAGCCGGTATCAGTCAGACCCATGGGAGAAGCACTGGATAGCAGTAAAGAACATTCTCAAGTACCTAAGAAGGACTAAGGAGATGATCTTGGTTTACGGCGGAAAAGACCTCAAGATGGAGGCCTTTGCTGATTCCGGCTTCCAGAGTGATAAGGACGATTCCAAGTCCATGTCAGGTTCTGTCTTTACCCTCAATGGAGGAGCGGTGTGCTGGAAGAGTTCCAAGCAGGACACCGTTGCTGACTCGACGATGGAAGCGGAGTATATTGCTGCTTGCGATGCCGCAAAAGAAGCGGTTTGGATGAAGAAGTTCCTAACAGAACTTCAGGTGGTTCCTACCATTATTGATCCAATACCTCTGTATTGCGATAACAACGGAGCTATAGCTTTAGCGAAGGAACCAAGGTCCCATCAGAAGTCCAGACATATCTTAAGGCGGTATCACCTGATCAGGGAGATCATAGATCGCCAGGAGATCGAGGTCCGGAGAGTTGCTACTGAAGAGAACATTGCTGATCCATTCACAAAGGCCCTACCTCAGATTCAGTTCGAGAGGCTACTCGAGACCATCGGTCTTCGATATGCCAGTACATGGCCCTAGTGCAAGTGGGATATTGTTAGTGTATATGCCCTAGAGGCCATTATTGTATCATACTAGTTTGTATATTACTTAATAGAAGCTTGGGATATTCACAGTTATATAACAGTCTTGCTAAACATGGTAGTATGCTACTTGGTTTTTATCTATCTTAATATGTGAGTATACGTATTGATAGAGCCCTTGGGATCTTGCTTGACTACCAGCGTTGTGATGGCAGTCACACTTGTGGGGGCTGGGTAGTCTACAAGCACATCCTTTTCCAGGTCCCTAGTCGTAGGATTATCGAGACAGGGCATCGATACTCCGGAGTAGACTAGTGTATACGCTTCTCATCCCAGTTGGGGAGATGGTCTGTCCCACAGCCATCAGTACGTCGTACTGGAGATAGTATACAGGTGCTCGTTGGGTTACAGGTACACCGGATAGGACTCGCAGGGAACTGTTGGTTGGTATTATACCCGTCGTCAGTTAACAGTTCCCAGGTGACATGAGTACAGCATAGTCCGCAGACTTGACACTGCTACTTCGCCTCGAGTGTGTCCCACTGTTCTTAGATTGCTACCCTACCACGGCTCAAAGGAGTCGTGCAAATAGGTAGCAGTTGGGTGCAGTCTCGAGCACTTGGAGGCAGTGACGGTTAGACATGATTCGTCTCTCCCGGTATTGGGAGTTGATATCGCGCTGTGTCAGAGAGTCATTACGCAAAGTCCCTGGCCAGCGCAACCGAGATTTACTGGTAGGTTCCAGTAGTTTCTCAAGGTGTAATGGGCTACGCTCCGACACGACTTATACCGCTATTAGGGGACTGACGCTTGCCACCCCCTAGGCCCGATATGCGATAGTCTTAGACGAACAGACCGGACTGTACGGAGATTGTCACATCAGGCTCAGTAGGAGTTCGGATGGGTTTCCTCATCAGCCTTCTTATCGACATCTACCTGGTAGACCGTTACGTACAGCTAGTGCCGCTTGCGGTCTGTGGTTAAACTCACTGCCAGCGTAGTAGTCGAGTCTTTAGAGTCCAACACAGAGAGTTTCCCTACTCTAGGCGAAACGATATAGAGGTCGTATGGTTTTACGACAAGGGTTCGGACGCATACTTGTGTTTACGCACGTACGACATTCGGACAGTTTTTACTAGCCGGCTTTGGTTTAAACCAGATTCTAGTATCGGATTAATGGATTTATACAGTCTAAAGTTTTTTCGTGTTTTCACGGATAAGAGGGGCGTTCTCGTAATTTGGCGGGAAGCTTCTAGAAGGATGATGACTTGGGGGTGTAGGTGGCATAAGCATTAAATGATTTAGTGACTCATTTGTGTGATTCATCCATGTCATTAATGCATCATTAAATGGTTAATGACTCATGTAGATGAATCACTCATATGAATAAATGAAGCATGATGATTAATCATATTATTTATTTATTTTGATAAATCATTATGCTTCATATATTCAAGAGAGATCATTATCTCATTCTCATTCTCATACTCACCTTCTCTCTCCTCAAGCTCTCTCTCTCTTCAAACCCTAATCCTCCCCTCTCATGTGTTGAGATCAAAGATTAGATAGACTAATTAATCCATAACCTCACTCTATATCACCTAGGTACCTTTGATTAGCAACTAAAGAAATCTAGTTACCTCAAATTTAGAGGTGAAACTTAGAATAAAAGCTCTCGGGTGGATCGTCTATTATATAGAGGAGGCCGAGGAGGAGGTGGATAACGAAAAGACGAAGGACTAGATTCATTAGGTATAATCTCTTTTTATAGTAGTTAAGAACTCCTATGTATTTGTTAGTTATAGTTTAGCAAAGATTCTTCGGTTAGTCGATATTAACTTAAAGAATAAGATTGTTTTTCATATTTCCGTCTCCCCGCAACTCGTGGGGTGTTGTACATCGACTTACAGGAAGTCCCGAGATGGAAAACCACCGTAAGACCCTCGGACGATCAAGTTAGTACCGGAGAATTAGAGCGGCGTTGCGGCCTATTGGAATGAGTTCGAGTTACCTGAGTCGTCTAAAGGAGGGGTTTATATAGTGGTCGCGTGGATACGCCCATTAATGGGGGGACGCGCCACCGTGGGACGCGCCAGCGTGGGGCGGCAGATATCTCGTCTTAGCGAGATACGCGGAGCCGTTGCGGGGGTGCTTGGACTCCGCGCTCTCGGTTGATCGGAGAAGCCGAGGAGGGTCGGCCTGTCAGGAGGCCCGGAGATGAGCCGGGAGGCTGAGGAAGCTCGGCCTGTCAGATGGCTCGAAGAAGAGCCGGGAGCCTGATGAAGCTCAGGCATTGTGACAGCTCAGAGACGAGCAGGGAGGCCGAGGAAGCTTGGTTGTAGCATTGCTCGAAGGTGAGCTGATGGCTGTTTGCCAAGTGAATATGGAAGGTACTCAGGGAGGTCTCCGAAAGGTCGGATGCATCCTCGGGAGGAACGTTCCCAATGCATCTTATTTATTCTACCTCCGTAATCCCCGGAACACGTCATCCGCCACGTGACGTAATATGAAGAATTCCTACTTGTGAGCATCATCAATAAGTATAATCGTTTTTATTCTTTCCTTAAAGAAAAGTATAAGGAAAATGCATAAATCCATGTACCTAATCAGGAATTCCCATTTCATTTTTTGTTTCGGTGTCAAGAAGAGTGAAAAACTCTCCATTCCGTCGGCACCGCCTCATGAAACTATGGAAAAATAATTCGCTTTGGGCTGAACTAGTATTGAGATGGCAAAGGTATTAGTAAACAATTAAGCAACCCTTGCTCTAGCCATTGATACAATGACACATGTCTTTCTCATTTCTCCCTCTATATTTTCCTTTTAGCAAACAGGTTAATTCTTAGAAAAGCTTTGCCTTGGTCAAATCATCCATGCACCAAAACACATGAAGCCTCCGTGGTTAGAGAATCGAATCGGTTTTCCTTTGACAGTTGTTAGGTCATGGTTTTTTTACATTGAACCAAGGATGCCCTAGATTTTCCATGCTGGAAAAATCCGTCACTCAAAATTTCTATTTGGGTTATTATAAAAATAACTTTCATCTTTTTCATAATGTTGGGTTTGTTGATATTGTATTTTTCACAATTGTTGGGTTTGTCATGATATCATATTCTAAACTTTTTTCACAATAAAAACACGGAGCATCTTCAATATATATATATATTCCTCTCTGCTTTTTACTCAGAAAACAAAGCTCCTGAATTTAACAATATAAATTAATTGCATATTTCACTCAATGCAAGCAAATTGTGTAAAAAGAATATGTTATAATGCTCGGTGTGAATTTAATTAGAAGAAAATGTTTGGGGTACAGTATAGAGATGGATGTCTATAGAGTATAATACAAAAATAGTTATATGAATCGGTTTACAGATGAAACAAAACATAGGTTTTGTTCAATTAGCAAGGATATAGTGTACAGAAAAATCTTGTCCGATAAAGTTCAAATACCTTTGATATAATATTAGAGGTGTGAGTACATTATTAAGAGGACCCATCAAAGTCTTTTTGAAATAGAAATAGAATATAGATCGATATGAACATTGGTGTGGTTTCTGTTTTCTTTTGTTTATTTATCGATCGCTTGTAGTTGGGAAGATATTAAGATTAATCTTATTGATGTGACCTTTAGATTTGTATGATTTCCAAAGCTAAAAGCATATGGTTGGTGCTATTAGACATTCTAGGCAGAGTAAAATATTTAACGGGCCGTCATGATGTAGTTATCATTTAATGGTCCATTATATATGATTTTGCTGCTTAAGATAACAAGATTAAAAGTTGATATACACCATGAAGAGGAACAGGATATGGTTTTCAACTTCTTACGAGTCCTTAAATGCGGACCTGTCGAATTGCTTTTATCTACAGAAAGTTGCTTGGATGAAACTCTCAAAAATTCTAACTCGATTATCGGTGTTTAATTGTTTATGCGTATGCTACAAAATACACACGCCTAGCCATATGAAATATATCTTGATATTAGTATCTTTTGTATTTTATATTATGTGAATTATAATAAAATAAATTTCTTTACTTGATGAATGTTAAAAGCGCTCAGCTTGGAAAATCTTAGCTTCTGCTTCGCTCCAGCCTTTATTAAGCATGTAATTATGCTTTACAGTTTCTTGTTTGCTTGCTTGCTTGCTTGCTTCTCTGTCTCTCTCTCTCTCTCTCTTTCTGTGTGTGTGTGTGTGTGGGGCGGGGGCGGGGGGGGGGGGGGGTTGAGGCAGGGGGGGCGGTTTAGGCCATGGATCCTCTAGCACTTCCTGTTTCCCTTATATTACCCTGGCCATTTCTTGGTTTGGAGGATTGTGCTTGTAATCTTGCACGCTTGTTTTTATTAATTGAGCTCCTTGCCATACTTTCTCTCTCTCAAAAATAGAATAATAAATTCATATTATCACCGTTGGTAAAACCGAGATATTTTATCTTTAAATAAAAAGCTAACCGGATAGCGGGGTTATTTAGTTCGGATTCTCTTACCACATCGATTACAAAGCTTGGTTAAGTAGACAAGTATTGAATTGCACATGTGTTAGTAGATATTGCACACCCTCACAACACTTGTGAGGAGGCGGAAGTGGCAAACAATAATTTTCTTGCATGCAACATTTACTTTAAAACTAGATCTTGTGCTAAACCATAACTATAAATTCTATCTAGAGATCTTATATACCGTGATAGGGGTTATATCTCAAGGAAACGGTCCTTTGGGTCTTTTTTCCGCTGCGACTCCTTGACTTCTTCGATGGTTGAGAAGAACCCGGTCTCCGGTCACCTCAGATCCAAGATAATCCACCCGAGAGCTCTACAACAAGCTACAAACTCTTCACAAGGGTTAACTAAGAAATCAAGTGTGCTAGAAATGATCACTTAGATGATGTAGAGATCAAGTAGTGGATTATTATGTCTCTTGACTTATGAATCACAACACATATGAGTATTTAGGTCAAGAGGAAAAAGAAGGAGATAAGGAGGAGAGAGAATGCGAGAGTGATAATGAATGAAAAATGAAACATGGAAAAATGATACGGCCCATGGGAAAATAATTGAAGTATGTATTATTTTATCTCTAAAATTGTCACGCCCCGATTCTCAGTATACGGACAGAGGACGCGACGAGACCGCTACGTATTTACTCTGAAGTAAATACGCTAAGCGTATTTATATTGCTAAGCGTATCTAAGCAATATAAATAAAAATGCACAAGAGACAAAAGATATAATTGAACAACATTATTTATTCACATTCTTTTGTGCAATGTATGGAAAAGTAAATACATCTGAATGAAAGCAATGCCTAAACAATGGTATAACAGAAATGGAAAGTACAGAAATGAAATGTGTGCAAGTGTAATTACTGCTCGGGATCTTCAATAAGTTGGTCTAAATCTTCGGTGCTAGGCTCGATCTCTGGAAGGTCCGAAACACCTGACGACATTCAAAGAAGAAGAAAGAGAATGTCGTCAGCGAACAAATCGCTCGGTAAGTCCCAAAGATAAGGAAGAAATAGAATAGACAGAGAGAGAAAATAGCTTTTAAAGTTGTATTTAGAGTTAACGCTGTTGTTTGTAGCTTGGTACATAAGGATGCCAGTGTATACGAGAGGAGTCTCTATATGCCAGAGACTAAAGGCAAATGGAAGTACAAGGCTCCGTTAGAATGCCCGGAACAACGGCGATTGTATTCAGGTTATGCGTCTTAAATCTTGCAGTCTTGTGCCACTTCTAACACCTTCTGTACCAATCTACCACTTAAACCTCGCGAAGTATTGTTTTGTATTGTTTGTATTGTATTGCAACTTGTATTGTCTTGTAATATAGATCATATAATTGGATGACTTGCCGAAGCCATGATATCAGTAAATGGATGTAATTGGAGAATCATGGATGTGACTGGAGAATCATATAAATGGAAGTATACCCATGGTTCGGTTCAGTCAATATAGATTGAATAGTTTGAACAGATTGATTATATGGATTCATGAAATCATATTGAATTGTAGTTTGTACTTGAATCATATTCAAGTCAGATTAATTATAATGAGACTCAGTCTGAGTCAGAACAATTAGAAAAGAAATTGAAATTCTGAATTAGGTTTTGGTGTTATCGGTAACCGCTGCACATGGACGGCAGGATTTGTGTCTTCTTCAAAGACGATTACCTTGTTGATAACACCGTTTGTTAAGTTGTCTACTTTAAATAGGCAAGCACCCATATCTCCGGCTCCCTGAGGCTCAAGAGACTGGTCCCGCTTAAATCTATATTTACTAGGGTCCTTAATGTAATTTATAAAACTTGAGAGGGTTTTATGTAAAAAAACTAATTTTGATATATATTCAAAATACATCTCAAGTATTTAATTATCATCTTGATGTATATACAACAATTTAAAAATCAAGATAGATATGTATACATGTTCGAATAGCATAAAATGAGTCAAGTATATTATTCAAGTAACTACCATAAACAATGCTGTAAAGAAATATTAAGTACGACTAATTAATCAAGTCGAACGAATGCGGAAATATAAACAAAAATATAGATCTAAGTGTTGTGCACGTGTGAGCTCCAGTCGCGCCTAAATACGACTACCGGTTTGGGAGATATACTCATTTTCGCTTTGTCGCGCAGAACAGATAAGAATCTGTTCAGCACCGTCGCATATTTTTAAAACACAGTTTGAGTTAATTACCATCAGATTTCAGGTTACAATAATTATTAGAAAATTTTAGGTCTTTCGATATACTTATCTAAAACACTAATATTCGCACAATTTGGATTTCTGAAACTCTACTTATGATCATTTTAATATCAATGTTTAAAACAGAAATTCAGATTTTTGGACAGCAACTATATGTTATATTGTAAAGCCTATATCGGGTTGTTTCATGCATTTATAAGTAATATAATATACATAAAATTATAGCTTTATCAATTATGCATCTACACATCTAAATTTTGCCACAAATGGATATCGGGTGTTCGAGTTATGTCCTATTTAAAAATAGTGTGCGAATCATGGCAGATTCTGTCCAGATCCATCATTTAATATTGTAACACAGCTTTCTATATTTTACGTTGGTTTTCAGTGAAAACATAAAACAAAGAAAATCTAAATATTTCGATGTAAATGTTCAAAATATCTGGAAACACTTAATTTGGATTAAAGATTACAGGGTTATGGTCTCTCTCGAAGACCCTTATTGGCAGTTTTCTAGTTTTAAAAACAGTGAATAAAAAATTATGTAACTCCTAAACCGTTTTTCGGTTTGGTATGAAATTTTTAAAGCATGTACAGAAGAATATATTCTATCATATGTAAATTTCTTGAAATTTACAGAAGTAAAAATTAATTTAAATGTAAAGGTATTGATATGTCATATGTGAGAAATGAGAAAACCATGGTATTTATTCTTAACTTCATTTTTTTTATAAACTTTAAATAAAGTAATTTAAAATACAACAACAAACGATGCAATCCTAATTGGTTACTATGAAATCTTAACATATGGATTGAGAGTAATGAAAAAGACTTTACAAACTATATATGTGTGTATATTTGTGTGTGTTCATTATTTATATATGTATCCATTTAATTAATTATTTAAGGACTATGATATGACAAGGGAAGTTTTTCATGGCAATATAAAAAAGAGAAAGGTAAAGAGAAAGAGATGGATGGGGGAAAGAGAGAAGGGACTTACTGGCTTTTGGTTTAGAGGAGAGGGAGAGGGATTGGTAGTAGTTTCCGGTGAGTCGTTTCGTCGCCGGGAGCTCCTAGGGTCGTCGTCGGAAGATCGCCGGAGTTTCACCCTTCGCTAACTCCACTTGTTCACAAAAGTTCTATAGAGTTTTCTTGAGAGTTTGGACAGAATTTGTGAGTGATGGGTGTATGTTTAGGGTTGATATTTATAGGGTAAGGCTAGGGTTAGGATAGGTGAAAGGATGAATTGAAAATGTAATAAAAATTGTATTAAAAATATGGTTTAATGGGATTTTAAAGTGCTCTGTTAAATTGCATGAAATTTAAAGTGTACAGGGGTTTAAGGAAGACCAAGAGGCAGAACTTTCATGTTTGACAATTGGCGATCCGGCCGAGTCCGGCTGGCGGCGGCGGGCCGAGTCGGGCCGGGGCTCGCCGCCACGTGTCCCTCGTCGCTTGGTGTAGCCCCTGGGTCAGTTTATTTTACATGTGTAGTGGGGTTTTTTACGAGTTATGCATGTGTAGGCTCTTGGGCTTCTAAAAATTTAAAAGAAAACAATATTAAAAATAATGTGGGGGATGAGATTTGAACTCTGGTACTTTGGTTCAGCAGTGCAAGGTCTTACCAATGAGCTTCAAGCTCCTTCTTGCTATTAAAAAGCAAAACAAACTTATATCTTGTGCTCAGACAAAAATACCCCTTTCTGTATTTTTTTGAAAAATTTGTACAGAAAGTTGTACAGAAAGTTTAGGGTTGTTACAAAAATAATGCATCATACTTTAATAGGAATCCCAAATGAATAAAAAATAATATGAGCCATTTCTTCATCCATGCTTTGACACTCTCCAAATTCCACCTCATTTATTTCTTTCCCAAAAAAGAAAATCATCTAATATGAGGTGCCTCCTTCTAGAAGGTGCTCTTGCACAATTACAAGAATATCCCTCACCGTATACCGTATAAGTATTCCCGTATCCGTATTCCAAAAAATACGAATACAAATAATCCAATAATATAATACTGGTATCCGGCTTAAACTAAAGCCAGCCGGTATTATCCTTCCGATCATCATTCCTGCAGCCAGTACACGAACATGATCGAAACCGTGCCGTAACAACTTATGGCCTCTACATCTTTTGCCTGAACCAGGGAATCCTCTGTGTGGGACTCTAAAGATTCGATAATACAATGGCAGTGGGTTTAACCACAAGCACGTCAGCGGCACTAGCTGTGCATAACGGCTACCCACGTACATGACGAAAAGGTGGTGATCAGTCGAAAATATTGCATTTTTAACACATCAATTTCCCACTCTTGGCAATCATCTAAAGGTGTTTGGTATAAATATAGCATATATTAGTAATTTGTCTGTAAATTACCAAATAACATGTGTTATACATTATAACCGACATTTTGAGGAAAATTGAGTGTTTATTACTGCACGCATGATCTTTTGTGAATCAACACTTGTCTCGAGATTGTGTGCAGGAAATTCTCCAGGTAAAAAAGCCGGAACTGCTAAAAATGCTGATAAAATACGCGAAGTCCAAGACTTGAAATCTGGCAGTGAACAAGAAAGTATAAAAATATTCCAGACATCAGGAAAGTGCCATAAATCCAACAGAAGAATTACCTGGAAATTGCATGCAGCAAGTCCACCAAACGGCCGCAGATCCGCGGCCGAGTTGGCCGATCCGCCACGGATCTGCGGCCATGTTGAATCATCAGGGGCAGAATACTTTCTCAGGCTTCTCCTTTCAATAGCCAAACATCTTCAAGACACTTCAGTCTCCAGAAATCTCCAGAAGCTTCCCTTCTAACAGCCAAGTTTCTTGTGCAAGCCTAATACCTACCAAGCTTCTCATGCAAGCTAGCTAACTACCTTAATCTAGAAGTTTCTCCTCAACTACCAAGCTTGCAAGGGAAGCTAAACCAAGCTTAGCTTATTAAGGAAGCTAAACCTAGCTTCTAGTGGAAGCTAAAGGAGAAGACTATAAAAAGGGACCCAAGGCTTCATTACAAAGGTTGTTCTACAATTCTACACACAAGTTGAGTGACACAACTTGTGAATCCAAAACCCTAGCCCAAATACAATTTGATTCAAATCAAGATTCATCGAGTACCAAATTGAGCAAGAATCCAACGAGCCTTTTAAAGCAACGCCGATCTTCATCCGAGCAATTGATCTACGACGATCTACGACTCAAGAAGACGATGCGAAGCTAGTTCGACGATCGAGTTCTCTCCTCAAATCTTGTAATTTTTGAGTGAATTGTAACGAAACGTCGATTAAATAAAAGGTGAAAATTCTTGATCTTGCTTTTCTTTACATTTGAGTATTATGAAGAGTTATCAATTCTTGATTGTTTTCTTTTTAATGATGTTCGAGTAAAAACTCCGTTTGTGGAGGAATCGAGAAAATAGATAGATGATGATGATTAAATTCTTAAACGATTCTTAAGTCTTATGAGTTTTGTAAACTTTAGGAAATTGAATCAACGATGACCTAGTTTTGAGAGAGATACTTTCTTGAATGTTTTCGCTCCAAATTAGAGATCAACGATCGATGATTGAATTTTCTAGAGGCTAGAATTTGAATGCTAATTAACGAAAGGACAAGAGATGCTGATGAAGAAACCATAGTTTCTTCGATTGATCCCTAAATCTCGTTGATTGTCATCGATCTAGCAACAAATCTTCAATAGATAAGAATTTGTAATCATCATTCTTCATCATCACTATCGATTGGATTGATTTCTACAAGTCTCTTTACAAATCTTGATAATTCATTCGATTTGGACAATTCTTGATTCTTGATCTTTATTTTCTTGATGATTCTTGAAACTAAATTTCACAATTATTGAATCATTTTCTTTTATCTTTTAATTTTCGACTCAACTAAAACAATAACGAGCAAATCACACTTTCTCAGTGAACGATCCGTTCTCATTGACGAAACTACAATAGACACCGTCAATTGATTGCGGTATAAATTTCTTTGGTTGTGAAACATTCTAAACATGACACGGAAACGTTCAATCAAATGGCGTCATTGCTGGGGATCGAGTGCTAATTTGTTTGTTTTTGTAATTTGAGTTGAAAAATTTATTATTCCATCAGAATTTTTAGTTAAAATTCGCACAAGCGCTTAACGATTTATTGTGATTTGTTGCAAGGAGATCTGGAATTTGTGGAGCAAGATGAAATTTTTTCAGAGAATCTCAGAGAGTTCAGTGAGTGAACATGTGCATCTGCACGAAATTTTGTGCAGAGATCTCACCTTCAGACCGCGCATCCGCGACCAATCCAAGCATATCGCGGCGGTTCCGCGGCGAGATTAGCGCTTCACTGCTTCAAAATTCTTAGGTCCATCTCTGACTTTCTTATCTACTCCCTGCTCTGTCCATTAACCAATTTCTGCAGGTTTCTTTGCAAAAATTCGCAGCGCCGCAAAAAAAAAAAAGAAAAATTGTGCGTGTTTGATCTTGATTGTTTGCATTTTTAATACGGAAATTAAGGGGCCAATTTAGAGGTTTTTTTTACGATCAAAAATAATTTACCGCAATCAAGAATGGCGTCGCTTTGCAGCTAGCCGGTGAGTACGGGTCGGTCCACAGGAATGGTATTAATTTCCTAAATATTCTTACGAGCTAATTCCAATGGGTGTTGGATCTTCTAATTAAATCTAAAAACTAAGTTGTACGAGAATTAAGAAACTTGCTAGGATTAGGTCTAGGTGAAGTTTGGTAAGATTAAATTTCACACCTCTTTCAATGACCTAAATTAAATATTTTAGGAGTTATAGCAATTATTAGTAAAGGGGATTAGGATGATCGAGAAGAAACAATGTTTCTTCCTCTAGATCCTTGTCCGTCCTTTCCTAATAATTACTCTAACCTTCATGGAAGACATGCATGTCCGGTCCTTTATACTACGGTTTCACCTTTTCCTCGTGGGTAGGGTGCCGTAGGGAGCGGATCATGCATGGATGCATGAAGTTCTAATTATTGCAAATGATTGGGCACGAAAGAGATGAGAGATCTTCATCTCTCAAACTCTTCCCTATTCCTAACCCTAACAAGCGAGGAAATTACTCGCTCATTAAGGGATCTATTAAAAACATCATTTTTATTATATGTATTTTTAGATCTAATAGATTAATTACATACTGCAGTTTAAGAGATTCTATACTAGATTAAACTAAGGCAAAAGAATAATTTATCTAGGGCAAGAATTTAATTATAAAACTATAGCAGAAAATAAAAGATGAACTTACAGAATGATGCTCTCCCAACTTTGATTGAATCTGAATTTTTATTTATGAAAAAGAGGCATCCCTCATACAATATTTAGCATACATATTTATAGAGGATAGGAAAATTAGGGTTACAATGACTCGCACATGTGCTATTACAAAATTGCCCCTAGGAAGACTAGTCAACGCACCGCCAGAGCTCCCGTGAAATTTTCCACCGACGTGTGCTATACACGGCCGTGGAACCGCGGCCCGAGGCCAGGTTTGGCCGCGGTTCCGCGGCCAAAAGAAGGCTTTGGGCTGTGAGTCTTCTGGGCCTGGCTTCTATTGACTCTTAGTTCCTGTTTATATATGTCCTTTTTCAATTGTGCTTCTAGTCTTCTCCAGATCTCTAGTGAACATTGTAGCGGACTTTTACCGTTGCTTCGTGACGAAGTCCTGAACCTTGCGCTGTTTTGTACTGATCTCTGTGTAGGCTTGATCAAGATTCTCTGTTTGTTGGTCAAAGTCTCACTTTTGCATTATCTTTTATCATTTTCACTGTTTAGATCCAGGAACTTGTAACCTGTAATATGTAGCAGACATGCGTCAAAAGCACCTGTTTATTTATAAAATGAATAAGAATGGGAAATATAATAATGCAATATTATGGTATGAACAAATACCCTAAACTTATCTTTTGCTCGTCCTCGAGCAAACCTAGTTTTATTCTCGACAAAAACCCTAACCTCACTTTCGCAGGGAATCGCGATTGCACCGAGCTCGTGCAACAAGCCGTTAAACCTCTAGGTGTCCCTAGTAGGAGGAGTGCTGTCTCCTGAGAGTTTTCAGCGGATACTACCCACAAAATCCTATCAATTTGGCTTTTTCGACTTTAATTCTCCAATTAGGTTTTCTAACAAGGAATTCTATTATCGTCTACTCGTAAATTATCCACCCATATTCTTCACACTTCCTCGTCATTTAACTTAAGATTATATATGTTTTATAGACTCACTCAGCTTTCGGCATTTCTTAAGTTTTCTTTCTAGGGTTCCAGCTCCACTTAGGAATTTTTATCAACCCTACTAAAGATACAAGTTCTATTCTTCATTCCTCTCTCTTATCTAAATCCCAATCGCATACCCCTACGTGTGTGTATATATCTCCCCTACACTTGGAAATTCAAATCAAGCAATCATACCCTTGTCCGTTGTCCAAAGTACTTATTAGCTGGTGAATTCTTAAATGAATTTTGCTTACACATCCTTCATGCGACCGTTAATACTTCTTGAGGTACCAACGACCGATTACAAAATGCGTTTGCACTTTAAAGCGTACTTCCTAGTCTTGTAACACCCAAGGCTTTTTAGCAGTGACTCCCAAACCAGTTGGTCTAAGGCACTAGGTGATGAAGCACCCTCGCTAAATATTTTTCTATTTTTTAGCCTTAAGTAATCACAAAAATCAGTGTTCATTTTTTTCCCTTTATTCACACTTGTATAAATTTTCATTTTCTTCGTACTAAGGACTTAAGACAAGAGCATTTCAAGGTCTCCTCTACTATTCCAAGTTTCAAGGTGCGTGATTGTGCAATTTGTAGGGTATAAATTTTCAGAATCTATACTTAAACTAGGAATTATCTTTCAAACTTATACTTTAATAAAAATCAATACTTTCCTTTATTTCGACTTAGCCCAAGAAGTGAACCCAAAATTTGCCTATTTCTAAATAAACTACAAAGATATATACTTTCTACCGTTAATCTTTAAAGAAGGTTATTTTTAGGGTTTTTAATTTACTAAGTCTAAGATCTAATTTTTCGTAGCCAGTTAACCTATCTGTCAAACTCAAGTCAAAATAAGGCTAAAATTGAATACATTAATTTTTATAATTTTTGAAAATTTTCAATTTTTATGAGTTTTTATTTTACTATATTTTTTTTATTTTTTTTATTTTTCAAATTTTTATGATTTTCATATAAAGATGCAATGCAGAAATATACATATGAATGCGAAGGAAGAAAACTTACCGAGCATATCCCCAAACTTAAACTGGACAGTGTCCTCACTGTCATGTTGCACCAAGTGGGTCGATAATGTCGGCAATTTCCTGCTTATTAACATATTTACAAATGATACACACCCCAAACTTATTTGAAATAAAGTTTTGGAAAAATTGATTGGCAATTCGGGGGTGAAAGTGGAGGAAAATCAATCAGTGTAAATTGGCTCCTGCAAAAATCCTCTGAATGGTCCGCTGTGAGGAACGGTTTCAATCGATGTCCATTTATTTTGAATAAAGTACCGTCCTCTGAATTTTCAAGATCGACTGCACTGTGCGGATAAACGGTGCGAACTACAAATGGTCCTTTCCACCTAGAACGGAGCTTGCCGGGGTGATAATATAACCGAGTATCATAGAGTAAAACCTGTTGACCAGGTTTAAAAGTTTTTCGCAGAAGGTGTTTATCATGGAACACCTTGGTTCGGTTGTTAACAATTACGGCATTATCATAAGCCTCATTCCGCAGCTCTTCTAGTTCATTTAACTGCAGCTTTCGATTGCTGCCCGCATCTCCTAATGATAAATTCAACTCTTTGATAGCCCAAAATGCCTTATGCTCAATCTCTACTGGGAGGTGGCAAGCCTTCCCATACACAAGCCGGTATGGAGACATACCAAGATCGGTCCTGTATGCAGTATGGAAAGCCCATAGTGCATCGATCAGTTTGAGTGACCAATCTTTACGGTTTTTAGACACCGTTTTCTCCAAGATTTGCTTGATTTGCCGATTTGAAATCTCGGCTTGCCCATATGTTTGGGGATGGTATGGCGTTGATAGCTTGTGGGTAATAGAATATTTGCGCATTAAGGACTCAAAAGTCCTATTGCAAAAGTGAGAACCATTATCACTTATGATCGCTCGAGGGTGCCCAAATCGAGAAAAGATGTGTTCTTTAAGAAATCGAACGTCAACCTTATTGTCATTCGTTCGTCTAGGCACAGTCTCGACCCACTTTGAAACGTAGTCAACAGCCAAAAGAATATAAATATTCCCAAAAGAATTGGGAAATGGTCCCATGAAGTCTATTCCCCAAACATCAAAAACGTCCACAACCAAAATTGGTTGGAGCGGCATTTCGTTTCTCCGCGATATCTGGCCCAAGTGTTGGCACCGGGAGCATGTCTTGCAGTATTCATATGCATCCTTAAAGAGTCGTGGCCAATAGAAACCACACTGCAAGATTTTTTCGGCTGTCTTCTTTGGGCCAAAGTGCCCGCCACATGCTTGATCGTGGCAAAAAGACAGCACACTCTTAAACTCATTTTCCGGTACACATCGACGAATGATTTTGTCGGAACAGTATTTAAAAAGATAAGATTCATCCCAGTAAAATTGCTTTGCTTGGGACAAGAATTGAAGTTTATCCTGTTTCGACCAATCTTTAGGTATCAAGCCGGTGGCTAAGTAGTTGACGATATCAGCGAACCATGGTTCGCAAGAAACGGTTAAGAGTTGCTCATCGGGAAAGACATCTTTTATTGAAATTTCAAGTGTAGGCGAAGAAGGAAGTCGTGAAAGATGATCGGCTACTACGTTTTCACATCCTCTTTTGTCTCTTATGACAATGTCAAATTCTTGTAGCAAGAGGATCCAACGTATTAGCCTCGATTTAGCATCCTTCTTCGCAAAAAGGTGGCGAAGAGCTGAATGATCCGTATACACAATGACTGGAGAGCCGATTAAATAAGGCTGAAATTTTTCAAGTGCAAACACAACTGCTAAAAACTCTTTTCTGTTGTTGTGTAGTTTAGTTGGGCCTCATTTAATGTACGGCTAGCGTAATAAATCACGTGCGGCATTTTATTAATGTGCTGTCATAGAACAGCACCAATGGCAAAATCTGATGCGTCGCACATGATTTCAAAGGGGTGCGTCCAGTCTGGAGATGAAAGAATGGGCGCAGAAATGAGAGAGTGTTTCAATGACTCGAACGCTTCCATGCAAGTTGAGTCAAAATCAAATGTTGTGTCCTTGGCCAATAAGAGAGTCAAAGGTCTAGCAATCTTGCTAAAATCCTTGATGAACCGTCTATAAAAACCGGCGTGGCCAAGGAAAGCTCGGATGTCTTTGACGCATTTAGGAGGAGGAAGATTAGAAATGACTTCAATTTTGGCTCTATCAACCTCTATGCCGTTTTGCGAGATGACATGTCCTAAGACAATGCCTTCTCGTACCATAAAATGACACTTCTCCCAATTCAAAGTTAGGTTCTTATCCCTACAGCGGGTAAGAACAGCGTCAAGGTGTAGCAAACACTCGTCGAAGGAGTCACCAAAAATGGAGAAATCATCCATAAAGATCTACAAGAACTTTTCAACCATGTCCGAAAAGATCCCCATCATACACCGCTGAAATATAGCAGGTGCATTGCATAATCCAAAGGGCATGCGACGATAAGCAAAAGTGCCAAAAGGACAAGTAAATGTGGTCTTGTCTTGATCCTCTTTGGCGATGGGGACTTGGTTATAGCCGGAATAGCCATCCAAAAAACAATAGAACTTGTGCCCAGACAATCGTTCTAGCATTTGGTCAATGAAGGGTAAAGGAAAGTGGTCTTTCCTTGTCGCGGCATTGAGTTTTCTATAGTCGATGCAAACTCGCCACCCAGTTTGGGTGCGAGTGGGAATTAACTCATTTGCCTCATTGGTAATGACCGTGATGCCCGATTTCTTTGGCACAACATGAATGGGGCTAACCCATTGGCTATCTGAGATAAGGGTAAATGATATCACTATCAAGATATTTAACAATCTCCTTCTTGACAGCCTCTTTCATAATGGGGTTGAGGCGTCTTTGTGGATCCCTTACCGGCTTGGTATCATCCATCAAGTGTATATGATGTTCGACTATAAGGGGACTAATCCCCTTGATGTCCGCCATAGACCAGCCAAAAACTTGCCGATTATTTTGTAAGACCATTAAAAGGGCCTTCTCTTGCTCGAGAGCTAGAGAGGCAGATATGATAACGGGTAAGGTCTCATCCTCACCTAGATAAGCATATTTTAGGTGAAACGGCAAAAGCTTTAGTTCGAGTTTAGGAGGTGAAACAATAGATGGTAACAATGGAGTAACTGTTTCAAACTCGAAGGATTCCATCAAAGGTTCAAATCGAGTGTACGCAACCGAGTCGGATGGTTCAACTAACTCATCCGAAAAAGCAAAAGACTCAAACTCGGGTGGTGAGTCTTCAAAATTGTCTACAAAGGTGAAACACTCATAATCGTTGTCCGCCGTGAAAGCTGTGTCGGATTCTAGGAGGAACGCACTAGTGGCGTCAACACTGCTGTGATCAAACATAAAATTTTCGAACTCACAGTCCTCCTCCGCGATCTCATTGATCGAGCAAACATCAAGTACACTCGAATTAGGCTCGGCAGGCTGATTTCCTAACTTAAAAATGTTGAGTTCAATTGTCATATTGCCAAAAGATAGATTCATCGAACCGTTACGACAATTGATCACTGCGTTAGAAGTCGCAAGGAATGGTCGACCAAGTATCACCAGAATTTGACTCCGGGGGTTAGCGACAGGTTGTGTATCCATAACAATAAAGTCTACGGGGAAAATGAAATCCCTAACTCTAATTAACACATCCTCCAACTCTCTCCTAGGATGGGTGATTGATCGGTCGGCCATTTGGAGAGTACAGTGAGTGGGCTTAAGCTCTCCAACGCCTAATTGCTCGTACACAGAATAAGGTAGCAAATTGACACTAGCACCAAGATCTAATAGTGCTCTATTGATGTTCTTGTCCCCAATTGTTATCGAAATAGTAGGACAACCGGGGTCCTTGTGCTTTTGGGGTAAAGATTGGACAAGAGCATCGCTAACAGCATTAGCCATGAAAACTTTCTTTGGTACTTGTGACTTCCTCTTTTTGGTGCATAAGTCCTTTAAGATTTTTGCATATGAAGGAACTTATTGGATTGCATCCAAAAGAGGGATATTTATGCTAACCTGTTTGAATAACTCGACAATCTTCTCCATTTGTGGAGTTGGTTTATTGGATCTCAACCGGTTTGGAAAAGGTACATTTTGAAAGGTTGTTGAGTCCAATTTTTGCGGATCAGATTGTTGAGTTGGAACGGAACCCCGTGTAGATGTGTTCGTGTTGTGAGAAATGGGTCCGTTCGAGCTAGAAGAAGTAGAGCCGTGTGAAGGATGGAGAATAAGCTCTAACGAAGAAGAAGAAGGTGAAGAAGATGAAGAAGGACCACCGGCAGGGGTGTCATTATTAATACCCACATTGTTTTGCAACACTTTTCCGGATCTCAACGTGGTCACAACATTTACGTTATGATTTTGCTGTTGATATGCAATATGTGCGTGACCAGGATTTGGCAGTGGTTGAGATGGGAGCTTTCCTTTTTCTCGCTTGCTCAATGCTGCATTGAGTTGTGCAATTTGTGCCTCAATAGATTTGATGCTTTGATCGTGTGAGGCACTGTTTTGCACCAAAGATTGAATAGAAGTCTCTAATCTTGCTGCAGATTGTGTAGATTGCTTTAGGAACGCATCTAGACTTCTTTCGAGCGAAGTAACCTTGTCATTATTAGGTTGAACAAAATTGTTTGGCGGGTAAGAATTGTTAGGCACAAAATTGTTCACTTGATTAGGGTAAAGTTGCTGTTGGAAAGGTTGCTGAAATTGAGTTTGTGGAGGTGCTTGTTGTTGTGGAGGAGGAGGCCTTTGAAAATTGTTGTTTCCTTGGAATTGTTGATTTTGGTTCCAAGCGAAATTTGGGTGACTCCTCCAACCCGGATTGTATGTCGAAGAGTATGGATCATTTCTTTTTCGTTGCTGAAAGGCAGCATTGACTTGATCATGTCCTTGAGTAGATGCATTGTAAGGGCACTCTTCGGTGAGATGTGATGGATCCGAACAACAAGCATACACAGTTCGTGGAGGCATAACAGGGGCAGGAGAAGACGATGAGATTTTGGTCTCAATCGCTTCTAGCTTTTTCGTAAGAGCGGCCATCTTGGCCTTCATAGCAACCAACATCTCTAATTGATGTATGCCTGCCCTAGGTTGACCAATAGAAGAAGATGATGATGTGGTCTTGGTGCTCTCCCACTGAATTGTTTGTTCACTAAGGTCCTCAAGAAACTGCCACACTTTCTCACTAGATTTGGTTAGAAAGTGACATTGACAAATGGTTTCTAGCAACTGCTTCGTTGCCGGGTTCAATCCCTCATATAATGTTTGGCAAAGTTGCCAACTTTCGATCCCATGATGAGGGCATTGAACGAGTAGGTCTTTAAATCTTTCAAAACACTTCCAAAATGGTTCGGAAGGAAGCTGGGAAAATTGTATAATCTCATTACGGATTCTAGCAGTTTTATGATGAGGATAGAACTTTTTAAGAAAAGCTTTCACAAACTCGTCCTAATTTCTAATTGAATGTGATGCTGTGCTGTATAGCCACTTCTCGGCTAAGTCACATAAGGTGAAAAGAATGACCCTTAGCCTTATAGCGTTATCACTTAATTGGGTAGTTTTCATCATGGCGTAAACGTTTTGGAATTTATTAATAAAGATATAGGCATCTTCGGATTCCAATCCATGAAATTTTGGCAGCATATTGATGACGTGGGGTTTTATTTCAAAATTGTCCCCATTTGCCGGTGGGGGTGAAAGACATGTAGGTAAAGAGGTGCGGACAGGGTAGAAGAGATCCTGTAGTGCGACTCGTGTGGGCGCTTCAACAGGCGGGTGATTCGGGTTATTCGCACCTAACGGAGGTGGAATCAGTCTCGTCGGTAAGGTGTTATTAGGATTGTATCCCGACATACCTTCGGAAGAAGAATTTGAAGGTGGAGGTAAGGAAGTGGACGGAATTTCGACTTCGGTGTCGAAAGGTTCGTCGGTCGGTACCAACGAAACACGGACTAATCGGACGCTAGTGTCCCTAGTCCAAAGTGACATACACTAAAGGGGTAGTGTAGTCAGAAAAATGAAAGACAGAATGTGGAGGTAAGAAAACGTCAATGAGAAAAAGTGGTGTAAGTGGAGTGCAAGGATTCCTTTAGCGACAAGTTGCAAGTTTTTGAAAAGATTTTTCCTTTTTTTATGTGAGATTTTTGCAAAAAGATTTTTGAAAAGAGACTTTTGACACAAATGCAATCAACCATAAATGCACAATCAAGCCTAGATCTAGGGTCATCTAGGTCAGCTAGACAGCTCCTAACTGTTCCAAAGGGCTAGAAATAGGGCCTCAAACCGCCTCTTCACCGCAAATTGCGGCCAGGTAAGTTCCAGGTAAGTGGGAAGGAACCACAGTAGTGGGCCTAATTAAAAACCACTAGCCTTTGACACACTTGCCTAGACACCGCAAAGTCAGGTTAGGATAAACGGCCGATGCCTATAACTAGTCCTCTGTCCTAGTGAGCGCGACGTCCTTAGGGCCGAGTCCAGTATTTTTTAATTAAGAGTGGTCAATGCAAATGCTTTAAGTGATTTCTGGGGTCCTGGGAGGGGTGATGAAATCCCTACCCAATCTGAGTTGGTCAATAGCCCCTTAAAGTCCGATTAAAATATGTAAAGCAGTAAATTCACTTGCAATTAATTATTTTTTAGCGTGGTGCAAAGAATCCTGCAGAAAATCTGTTATTGAGAAGGGGGAAGAAGATTTTTAGCGCAAAGAAATCCTGCAGAAAATTTGACAAAAGATATATGGAGGTTGGCAGAGGAGGGAAAGAGAAACAAACCGACAAAATTTCGCTCACTGTGGCCACGTGGCAGCCGCGGAAGGGCGGCGGGAGCGTGCTTAGGCCGCGGTTTAGCGGTCTGGTGGAGGCTTCAGGGCTCAAAAAAATTTCTGCTGTTCTGTACTTGCAATCCCTCTATGTTTTGATGTACCTTTTTCTTTTTCGCACTCTGGATTTTTCCAGATCCGAGATTCTTCGCTGTTCCTGCAAAATTCAAACGATAAACTCTTCAAACAATAAAAAAAATGATAAAACTTTTTGTACTTTTTATATTTTCAGATTTTTATGATTTTTTAAAATTTATATTAACCCGAAATTACAAAAAGGAAATTTTTACGCCATCCCCGGCAACGACGCCATTTGATTTAGAGGTTTTTTTTACGATAAAAAATAATTTACCGCAATCAAGAACGGCGTCGCTTTGCAGCTAGCCGGTGAGTACGGTTTGGTCCACAGTGATGGTGTTAATTTCCTAAATGTTCTTACGAGCTAATTCCAATGGGTGTTGGATCTTCTAATTAAATCTAAAAACTAAGTTGTACGAGAATTAAGAAACTTGCTAGGATTAGGTCTAGGTGAAGTTTGGTAAGATTAAATTTCACACCTCTTTCAATGCCCTAAATTAAATCTTTTAGGAGTTATAGCAATTATTAGTAAAGGGGATTAGGATGATTGGGAAGAAACAATGTTTCTTCCACTAGATCCTTGTCCGTCCTTTCCTAATAATTACTCTAACCTTCATGGAAGACATGCATGTCCGGTCATTTATACTACGGTTTCACCTTTTCCTCGTAGATAGGGTGCCGTAGGGAGCGGATCATGCATGCATGCATGAAGTTCTAATTATTGCAAATGATTGAGCACGAAAGAGATGAGATATTTTCATCTCTCAAACTCTTCCCTATTCCTAACCCTAACAAGCGAGGAAATTACTCGCTCATTAAGGGATCTATTAAAAACATCAATTTTATTATATGTATTTTTAGATCTAATAGATTAATTACATACTGCAGTTTAAGAGATTCTACACTAGATTAAATTAAGGCAAAAGAATAATTTATCTAGTGCAAGAATTTAATTATAAAACTAAGGCAGAAAATAAAATATGAACTTACAGAATGATGCTCTCCCAACTTTGATTGAATCTGAATTTTTATTTATGAAAAAGATGCATCCCTCATACAATATTTAGAATACATATTTATAGAGGATAGGAAAATTAGGGTTACAATGACTCGCATATGTGCTATTACAAAATTGCCCCTAGGACGACTAGTCAACGCACCGCCAGAGCTCCCATGAAATTTTCCACCGACGTGTGCTATACACGGCCGCGGAACCGCGGCCCGAGGTCAGGTTTGGCCGCGGTTCCGCGGCCAAAAGAAGGCTTTGGGCTGTGAGTCTTCTAGGCCTGGCTTCTATTGACTCTTGGTTCCTGTTTATATATGTCCTTTTTCAATTGTGCTTCTAGGTCTTCTCCAGATCTCCAGCGAACATTGTAGCGGACTTTTACCGTTGCTTCGTGACGAAGTCCTGAACCTTGCGCTGTTTTGTACTGATCTCTGTGTAGGCTTGATCAAGATTCTCTGTTTGTTGGTCAAAGTCTCACTTTTGCATTATCTTTTATCTTTTTCACTGTTTTAGATCCGGGAACCTGTAACCTGTAATATGTAGCAGACATGCGTCAAAAGCACCTGTTTATTTATAAAATGAATAAGAATGGGAAATATAATAATGCAATATTATGGTATGAACATAGGCAAATACCAAATTCAGATTAGGTGGGGAGTTCATTACTCTTCCTAAGCCCCAAAAATCACAAACTTGCATCCGCATTACCCCTCATTAACTAAAAATGATCTAGACAAGACTCTGAGGACCGTCGCGCTCATTTAGGACAGAAGGAGGTCGTGGGTAATCTATTGCTTATCCGCATTTCTTTTGTGGTGTCTAAGGCAAATGTGTCTAAGGCAAGCGGTTACTTAATTAGGCCCACTACTTATGTAGTGGAGAACCTCCCAATTACCTGGCATTTACCTGGCCACAGAAGGGATAAAGAGGCAGTAGAGAATCTATCCTGCGATTTGTCTTCTGGAAGTCTAGGAGCGGTCTAGAGACTTGACCTAGGTGACCACTAGATTTAGGGTTGCTTATGCATTGTTTGTGCGAATTTTTCAAAAATCAGTATTTTTTATAACAAACACCAACCAACTTTTCCCCTAATTATCACAACGCTGCCACTTGTACTAAACCCTTTAGTGCAAGCTTGGCTGGACACGAGATTCTAGTGCCCGTCTTGTCCGCGTTTCCCCCATCGACCCCAAAATCGGTATTTCTACATTTTCTTTTTCCCGCCACCCACCACGACCGCGATGGACGGATTTCCATCAAACTTTAACACCAGTCTGCCACCGCCCGCTGGTGCGCAGAATCCTCCACGCATTTCTGTCCAAGAGAGATGCTATCCTACACGTGTTCCCCTTCCCACCTGTCTTTCTATACCACCTGCCAATGGGGAAAATTTTGAAATCAATCCCCAATTTATCAAACTGTTACCCAAATTTCACGGTCTTCAGTCTGAAGACGCATACGTTTTTATCTCCAAATTTGAAAACGTATGCGCAATGATTGGAATGTCACAACTGTCTTTGGATGCTCTGCGTTTACGTCTTCTCCCATTCACTTTGTGCGATTTAGCCGAGAAGTGGCTTTATAATACAACCGCACATTTTATTTCAAAATGGGATGAATTTGTTGCAGCATTCCTTAAGAAATTTTATCCCAATCACAAGACCAGCCGTGTTCGGAGCAAAATCTTCAAATTCACCCAACTTCCCAATGAACCATTTTGGAAATACTTTGAACGGTTCAAGGATCTTCTTATCCAATGTCCTCATCATGGAATCCCTAGATGGGATCTGTGTCGAATTCTTTATGAGGGTATTGATCTCACGACAAAACAGATGCTTGAAACCATGTGTCATTACCAATTCCTGTCTAAAGATGATGGTGAAGCTTGGAAATACCTAGAAGATTTAGCTCAAAACATATTACAATGGGAACATGTTAGACCACCATCGTCTAGGGATGATATCAATCAGCTCGATGTTTCCGTCACAATGAGAGCCGAAATGGCCGCAATACAAAGCAAACTCGACGCTATAGAAAACAGAATTTCTTCAGCCCCCCTAAACCATTACACACTTTCCAAAACCATGTGTGGCTGCTGTTCAAATCCATCACATTTGACGAAAGAATGTCCTTTGAATGTACCGTTTAAGGTCACACTAATGCTGCATTTCAGCAAAGACCTAGAAACGATCCTTCTTCTTCCTCATATAATCAAGATTGGAGGAATCACCCTGATCTTTCTTGGATCCAACACCAAACTCAATACACGGATCTAAAGCAGAATAACTTTCAATGGGTCCCTCCACCACAACAGCAACCACCACAACTGAGTCAGCACCCCTTTCAATCGCAACCTTTTCAAAACCCGCCCAAGAATTTTGATCCTTTTTCTGCCGGTACCAATAACACCTCTGCACTTGAACAAACCATGAGTTTGCTTATGACAAATTCTATTCAAATGTCGGCTGATTTTAAGTCTTCTATCGATGATATAAAGAAAACCACCGCCTCCCAAGGTGAGATTATTAAATCGATGGAAGCACAAATTGCACAGTTAACAGCCGAAATAAGTGCTAGAGAGAAAGGGAATCTTCCATCTCAACCTCCGTCTGATCCTGGACCTTCACATTACACTAATGTGAATGCACTTACCATGTTGAGATCTGGAAGAGTGCTAGACAATCATGTGGGTGAACAGATTGATGTTGAGGAATCAATTGAACCCCAGGCTTCCACTTCCACTTCCACTCCCACTTCCACTCCCACTTCTACTTTTTACCCTATTTCGTCTAGTTTACCTTCTTCTTCCGAGCCTATTCTCCATTTTCCCAAAGGTTCGAACCCTCCACCCACTTCATCCTTTCCACCCCCACAACCTTCTCCACAAATGTGGGACCCAACACTTATTGATAGAGCTCCATTTCCGGAAAGGTTGAGGCCCAACAAACCCAATGCCCAAATGGAGAAGCTTATGGAAATGTTTAAGCAAGTTAACATCAACATCTCTCTCCTAGATACTATACAACAAGTTCCGTCCTATGCGAAAATTCTTAAGAACTTGTGCACTAGGAAGAGGAAGTCTTAAGTGCCTAAAAAAGTTTTCATGTCGAGTACTGTAGACACGGCTTTTCCCCAACAATTACTAAGGAAACGTAAGGACCCTGGCTGTCCTACTATTTCTATCTCTATTGGGGATAAACATATTAACCGTTCTTTACTTAACCTTGGCGCTAGTGTTAACTTGCTTCCATATTCAGTCTATGAGCAACTAGGTATCGGAGTGTTAAAGCCCTCGAACATAACTCTCTAGATGGCCGACCGATCAATCACCAAACCTAGGGGTGAGCTTGAGGATGTGTTGATAAAAATCGGGGAATTTGTATTCCCTGTAGACTTTATTGTTCTTGATACACAGCCTGTAGTGAACCCACGGAACCAAATTCTGGTGATTCTAGGTCGTCTCTTTTTGGCTACTTCCAACGCTGTAATCAACTGTAGAAACGGCTCTATAAACCCATCTTTTGGGAATAGGTCAATTGAGCTCAACATTTACAAGTTGGGAAGTCAACCCTCCGATCCTCATGCTCGAGTATGTTCTGTCGAATTAATAGATATCGACAGCAGCGAACTTGAACAGCTTCACGATACAGATCCAGACTTCTTTTATACGTTGTTGTTTGACCAAGATATGTATCATATACATACAGACCCTTCTTTTGAGTTGTCCGGGTCAACATCTAACGTTGATTCTGAACCTTTCATGGAGTCTAAGTATCATCCCATTCTTGCCAATGACATTATTCTTCGGGGAATCGATGAAAGCTTTGAGGACATTTTCGCTGATGAACTCGCATTTTTAGCAAACACGGGTGTTGAGATGAATCATCTCCAAAACGAAGAAATTGAACCTCCACCCCTTCTTCTGGACTATAAAGAGAATGCGAGTAATCCATCACAATCACTGTGTCGTCTCTCCAAAACGAGACGCAAACACATTCTATCCCACCACTTATCTCTTCCCCACTTCGTCCTGTCTCCTTATAACATGTTCTTCCACCAATCGGTGCACTACACTGATAAATTTTTTGAATGGTTGGTGTTGACTTTCGGTCTTTGCAAAGCTTGGCATTGACCAGTAATTTTTGACCCCCTCTTATGATTTTCAATTCACATTGTTTAACTCAAGTTTGGGGAGGGGGGTTTATATTTTTGGCTCTTGAAAATAAAAGTTGTCCTCAAAAATTGTGAGCCAAAAATAAGTTTGGGGGAGGATTTTTCACTTTCACTTATTCTTGCCCCCATTAATAATGTCTTCCCAAACTTACAGGTTTTTTGAGGTTTAGCAGAAGACAACAGTGAGGACACTGTTGAAAACAAGTTTGGGGGAGGTTTGTGCTTATTTACGCATCACTTTGTATCATACTTTGCATAAGCACAAAACTTTTAAAACATATAAAAATTAAGAATTTTTTTTTCAAAAGATAAAAAAATATTTAATATTTAATTTTATGATAAAAGATTAGATAGTGAAAAATTACATCCAAGAGATTGGAAAAATTTAAGAAAACCTAGAAAATTAGAAGTTTTCTTAAACGAACTAGTAATATGTAGTTATGAGCCGTTGTCCAAGGGTTAGTAAGATGAAAGAAGTCACTAATCTGAGGATAAAAATAAGTCTGAAAAATAGTTCATATTCTGGAAGCCAAACATTTGAATGTTGATACCCTACTATATGCACTTACACACGTCTTGAAACTCGGGATAGTAGAGGATACCTTGAAATGCTCTTGTCTAAAAGCCAAAGTATGAAGGAAATAATAAATGAAGAAAATATAAAAATGGTGAAGAAAAAAATGAACACTGGTTTTTTTATTACCAAGGCAGCAATAAAAAAATATAGCGAGGGTGCTTCATCACCTAGTACCTTAGACCAACTGGTCTGGGAGTCACTGCTAAGCCTTAGGTGGTGCAAGACGAGGAAATGCTAATACACCTAATCAGCAAGCACATGAGTAATCGGTCGGTTAGTACCTCAAGAAGTATTAACGGTCGCATGAAAAATGTGTGAGCAATCCCATCTAAATATTCATCAAATTAAAAAGTACTGAGGCAGATGGACAAGAGTATGATAGCTTTAATTGAATTTTCTGAGTGTAGGGATGTCTTTTACACACACGTAGGGTTATATGATTGATGTTTGGAAGAAATGTAGGAATGAAGAATAAAGACGATGTTTTATTGAGGGATGATGTGATTTCTGACATCTTTTCATGACTATTAAGATAGAGCTCATGACAACCGAAAACCTAGTGTAGTTGGAAACTCTAATTTTCAAAGTCTTTCTTTTATAATTCTTATCTTTACATGTAACTTTCACGGTCTTCCTTTTATTTTGGGATTTTTTTGGTGCAATCCGCTGAAAAACCTCAGGAGACAACACTCCTCCTACTAGGGACACCTAGAGGTTTAAAGGCTTGTTGAACGTGCTCAGTGCAATCGTGTTGCCTACGAAAGTGTGCTAGTTAGTTTTTCTTTTTCTTATATTTTCTTCTTCTTTTGAATAAAACAAGTTTGCTCGAGACGACCAAAATTAAGTTTGGGGGAATTTGATCAGTCGAAAATATTGCATTTTTAACACATCAATTTCCCTACTCTTTGCAATCATCTAAAGGTGTTTGGTATAAATATAGCACATATTAGCAATTTGTCTGTAAAATACCAAATAACATGTGTTATACATTATAACCGGCATTTTGAGGGAAATTGAGTGTTTATTACTGCACGCATGATCTTTTGTGAATCAATACTTGTCTCGAGATTGTGTGCAGGAAATTTTCCCGGTAAAAGAGCCGGAATTGCTAAAAGTGCTGATAAAATACGCCAAGTCCAAGACTTGAAATCTGGCAGTGAACAAAAAAGTATAAAAATATTTCAGACATCAGGAAAGTGGCATAAAGCCAACAGAAGAATTACCTGGAAATTGCATGCAGCAAGTCCACCAAACGGCCGCGGATCCGCGGCCGCGTTTAATCATCAGGGGCAGAATACTTTCTCAGGCTTCTCCTTTCAATAGCCAAACATCTTAAAGACACTTCAGTCTCCAGAGATCTTCAGAAGCTTCCCTTCTAACAGCCAAGCTTCTTGTGCAAGCCTAATACCTACCAAGCTTCTCATGCAAGCTAGCTAACTACCTTAATCTAGAAGTTTCTCCTCAACTACCAAGCTTGCAAGGGAAGCTAAACCTAACTTAGCTTCTTAAGGAAGCTAAACATAGCTTCTAGGGGAAGCTAAAGGAGAAGACTATAAAAAGAGACCTAAGGCTTCATTACAAATGTTGTTCTACAATTCTACACACAAGTTGAGTGACACAACTTGTGAATCCAAAACCCTAGCCCAAATACAATTTGATCCAAATCAAGATTCACCGAGTACCAAATTGAGCAAGAATCCAACGAGCCTTTTGAAGCAACGCCGATCTTTATCCGAGCAAGAGATCTACGACGATCCACGACTCAAGAAGACGATGCGAAGCTAGTTCGACGATCGAGTTCTCTCCTCAAAATCTTGTAATCTTTGAGTGAATTGTAACGAAACGTCGATTAAATAAAAGGTGAAAATTCTTGATCTTTCTTTTCTTTACATTTGAGTATTATGAAGAGTTATCAATTCTTTATTGTTTTCTTTTTAATGATGTTCGAGTAAAAACTCCGCTTGCGGAGGAATCGAGAAAATAGATAGATGATGATGATTAAATTCTTAAACGATTCTTAAGTCTTATGAGTTTTGTAAACTTTAGGAAATTGAATCAATGATGATCTAGTTTTGAGCGAGATGCTTTCTTGAATGTTTTCGCTCCAAATTAGAGATCAACGATCGATGATTGAATTTCCTAGAGGCTAGAATTTGAATGCTAATTAACGAAAGGACAAGGGATGATGATGAAGAAACCCTAGTTTCTTCGATAGATCCCTAAAGCTCGTTGATTGTCATCGATCTAGCAACAAATCTTCAATAGATAAGAATTTGTAATCATCATTCTTCATCATCACTATCGATTGGATCGATTCCTACAAGTCTCTTTACAAATCTTGATAATTCATTCGATTTGGACAATTCTTGATTCCTGATTCTTGATCTTTATTTTCTTGAAGATTCTTGAAACTAAATTTCACAATTTTTGAATCATTTTCTTTTATCTTTTAATTTTTGACTCAACTAAAACAATAACGAGCAAATCACACTTTCTCAGTGGACGATCAGTTCTCATTGACGAAACTACAATAGACACCATCAATTGATTGCGGTATAAATTTCTTTGGTTGTGAAACATTCTAAACACGACACGGAAACGATCAATCAGGTGGCCGACGAGCGAACTCATCCCAACCTTAACGAGCCTGTAAGCAACACTTACCGTACAGTCTGGTCTCTTCGTCTGATACGTTGCATATGAAGTCTAGGGATGGTAAATGTCAGACCCAGTAATTTTATAAGTCATACTGATTTATGGCCCATAACAGATCGAGAAACTACTGATAACTCTTATCATTAAATCTCGACAACCCTGGCCGGGGATTTGCTGTTATGGCCGATCAAGCATAGCGCGGCATCAACTCCCTATACAGGGAGAGACGAAACCCCTCCTATCGCTCACTGCTTCCATTTGATTCGAGACTGTATCCAAAATCCACTTGTTTGCATGACTCAGTAGAGCCGTGGTAGGGAGGAAATCAAAGCACAGTGTGAAGCACACAAGATACTATGACGATCTCGGGTCAACAGACTAACCTATACAAGTGTCACCAGAGAACTGCTATCTGACAATAGATATATATATATCATCTAGGAGTTCTCGGCGAGACCTGTTCGGTGTACCCATTTTCCAATGAGCACCTGTGTACAATCTTTGATGTCAAACACCAATGGTTGTGGGATCAACCATCGCCCCCAGGGTCAAGAAACGTACACACCAGTCTACTCTTGTAATATCGATGCCCTGTCTCGATATACCCTCGACTAGGAACTATTAAAGGATATGCTTTTAGACTGCACAGGCCCCACTAGTATGATCTACATCATAATCCCGGTAGTCAAGCATAATCCTAAGGGCTTCACCAACATGTATATAAGATATGAAGAATAACACATCACACGTTAAGATGAAGATAAACCAGATAACATACTATCATTTCGAGCAAAGATTGTTTATGTACATATACATGCCCAGTATCCTATACAATACATGCCTCTAGGGCATACATATCTAACAATCTCCCACTTGCACTAAAGCCTGTAGTAGGTGTAATAAGTACCCACTGTCTACACTAGAACCAGTTGTCGGCGTACCATATGCCCAACTTCTCGAACAGTTTCTCAAACTGGACTTGAGGGATGGCCTTGGTGAATGGATCTGCTTTGTTATCTTTCATGTCTACTCTCCGTACCTCGATGTCCTGGCGATCCACTATCTCCCTGATGAGGTGATACCGCCTCAAGATATGTCTGGATTTCTAATGGGACCGCGGTTCCCTTGTTAAAGCCATGGATCCATTGTTATCGCAATACAAAGGTGTTGGATTAGCAATGGATGGAATAACCTAAAGTTTAGAAATGAACTTCCTTATCCAGACTGCCTCTTTTGCGGCATCATTAGCAGTAATATACTCAGCTTCCATCGTGGAGTCAGCGACGGTATCTTGCTTGGAACTCTTCCAACATACCGTCCCTCCATTTAGGGTAAATACAAACCCTGAGATGGACTTACTATCATCCTTATCGCTCTGGAAGCTGGAGTCGGTAAAGGCCTCCATTTGGAGATCTCCGTTACCATACACCAAGAACATTTTTTTAGTCCTTCGCAAGTACATCAGAATGTTCTTCATAGCAGTCCAGTGTTTCTCTCCTGGATTGGATTGATACCTGCTTACTGCACTCAGTGCATAAGCTACATCTGGGCGAGTACATAATATCGCATACATTATAGATTCCACAGCCGAAGCGTAGGGTATAATACTCATGCGAGCCCTCTCCTCATCAGTCTTTGGAGGCATCTCTTTGGAGAGGATGATTCCGTGACAAGTGAGTAAATTACCTCGCTTGGAATCTTCCATACTAAACCTCTTTAGTATGGTGTCTATGTATCTCGATTGGAACAATCCCAATAATTTCTTAGATCTATCTCTATAGATCTTAATTCCAAGAATGTACGAGGTATCACCCAGGTCTGCGATAAGAATATTTTGACCGATTGTAGCATAGGAACATCATTTTCTACCAAGGGAATCTCGTCCACATACAATACGAGGAATGTAACAGTACTCTCTACAATCCTTTTATAAATACATGATTCATCTACATTTTTGATAAAACCAAACTCTTTGATTGTATCATCAAAGCAGATGTTCCAACTCCGTGATGCCTGCTTTAATCCATAGATGGATTTAAGCAACCTGCATGCTTTTCCGCTGCTCCCACTATCAATGAAGTCTTCTGGCTGATCCATAAAAACGCATTCTTCTAGATCACCATTTAGAAATGCCGTTTTAATATCCATCTACCAGATTTCATAGTCATAGTGAGTAGCTATAGCAAGCAGGATCTGAATGGATTTAAGCATCGCGACTGGTGAAAAGGTTTCATCATAGTCCAAGCCTGGTCTTTGACGAAATCCTTTTGCAACCAGCCTAGCTTTATAGGTCTCCACCTAATCATCCACACCAATCTTTCTCTTAAAGATACATTTGCACCCTATGGGTTTTACTCCAGATGGTGCAACATCCAAAGTCCATGCTTTATTGGTGTGCATGGATTCCATTTCGGATCTCATGGCATCCCGCCATTTCACTGAGTCACCACTCGTGATAGCTTGCTGAAAACTAGTAGGATCATCATCATCCATGATGTAATCTTCTCTATCACCATCAATTAGAAAACCGTAGTATCTATCAGGTGGACGAGAAGTCCTACTAGATCTACGGAGTGGTTGAGGCTCGTCAGGTTCTATTGAAATCTCAGGTTCAACCAAATCATCGTTAATTGTTTGTGGATCTGGAATTTCTTCCAGTTCTACCGCATTGCCAACAGTATCATTTGTAAAAAATCCATTTTCTAAAAATGTGGCATACTGAGAAACAAACACCATTTGTTCCTCCTTGTGGTAGAAAAGATATCCATACGAATATTTTGGATATCCCACAAATTTACACAAAACCGATCGTGTCTCGAGTTTGTCCGGATTATGCTTTTTCACATAAGTCGGACAACCCCATATCCTAACTCGTTTAAGTGACGGTCTCTTCCCATACCATATCTCATATGGAGTGGTAAACACAGTTTTGGTCGGAACCCTATTCAATAGATATATTGCAGTCTCCAATGTGTGCCCCCATAATGAAAGTGGTAACTCAGCATCACTCATCATTGATCGTACCATATCTAATAGGGTATGATTCCTCCGTTCCGACACACCGTTGTGTTGTGGTGTGTAAGGAGTGAGTTGAGAGAGAATCCCATTCTCTTTTAGGAAATCTAGAAACTCTGAGCTTAGATACCCACCTCCTTGATCCGATCGAAGTTTCTTGATACTCAAACCTGTTTGTTTTTCTAGTTCAGATTTATATTCCTTGAACTTTTCGAAGGCTTCGGACTTATGTTTCAACAAGAACACGTGTCTGAATCTTGAAAAATTATCAGTAAAATTTATGAAGTATGAAAAACCACCTCTCGCATGTGTAGACATTGGTCCACATACATCACTATGTATGAGGCCTAAGAGTTCAGTAGCTCTCTCTCCGTGTCCAGTAAACGGAGTTTTGGTCATTTTAGTTTTGATACAAGACTGGCAAGTCGTATAAGATTTATATTCAAACGAGTTTAAATAACCATCTTTATGTAGCTTGGTTAGTCTTGTTTCATTAATATGACCAAGTCTACAATACCAAATGAAAGCTTCATTTATGTCTGAAATCTTCCTTTTGTTTGTGTGTTGTATATTGAAAATTGTATGTTGATTTAGGACGTATATCCCGTTATTTAATGTACCAGACCCAATCAACTCTTGATTAAGGTTAATGTTCATAACATTAGATTGTAACACAAAATTATATCCTTCATTGTCCAACAACGATATTGATATAATATTACATAATATCGACGGTACAAAATAACATGGGTTCAAAACCAATATACAACCCGACGGTAAACCAATGTGATACTTTCCCACTGCTACAGCATGTACAGAGGAACCATTCCCAACTCGGAGAGTGTGATCGCCTTTCTTCAAAAACCTGCTATTTCTCAGCCCCTGCACACAATTGCAGATGTGAGATTCTGACCCGGTATCTAATACCCAGGAAGCAGAGTTAATTGAAAAACAATTTTCTGTTACAAACACACCTAAAGTGGAAGCATCGGCATGCTTCTTCTTCTTGAGGTCGGCAAGGTATCCAACACAGTTTCTCTTCCAGTGCTTGGCAGTGGAAGCATTCCCCTCTTCCTGACGCAACAACCCCTATCTTGTCCTTTCCTGTTGCCTTTTTCACTCCTCCTCTCGGCTTGATGGGATTCTTCTTCTTTTTTCCCTTGGCCTTAGCTTTCGGGACGGAAGAGGAAGATGACCCAGCAATTAGAGTGGGAGTTTTCGCTACCTTTAGCATGCTCTCTGCACTCCTCAACATATTGAGGAGTTCAGGAAGTGACTTCTCCATGTTGTGCATGTTGAAGTTTAGTATGAATTGAGCAAAGGCAGGGGAGAGACTGTAGAACAATATCAACGTACTGTTCGTTCTCCATGGTCCATCCTAGGTCCTCTAGTTCTTCGATAAGTCCTATCATCTTCAATACATAGTCACCTACAAACGTGCCAGCAGCCATCCGCATCTGAAATAACTTTCAAGATGCCTCGTATTGGAGAGTGCGAGATTGCTCTCCATACAACTCCTTTTTATGGAGAAAGATGGATTGTACATCCATTTTCTCATGCTGCTTCTGATGTTCATTGTTCATAGAAACAAGCGCGAGACAATTGGCTGTTGCACAGTCTATATCCCATGTCTTGCGGATTTCCTTATCCGCAACTGAAGAATCAGGGCCTGGGCTAGGAGGGGCTGGAGTAGTCAAGACGTATCTGACCTTATCATAGGTCAGGGCAATATTTACGTTCCTCGGCCATTCTTTGTAATTTGGTCCCGTGAGTTTATTCTTGTATAATAAAAAATTAAGTCCCGTCGTAGGTATCTGCCATTAGGAGAGAGAAAAGAAGACACCCAGCGATTGCTCTTGCATGATTAGATTGGTTATTAATTTTATCTAATCGATGTCTCCCACTGCTTTTATCAAATTTTCTTTCAAACCTTAAAAAGAAAATTAGACCGGATTAATTGCAACCTACAAGTTTGCTAACCGGTCGGCCAGGCCAGTGTCGGTAATCCGAGGGAGGTTCCCCGTGCTTTCGCATGGACCTAATTAAAATAAACCTCATTTTCTTAGAGGTATAACCTCATTGACACCTTTCTAGATACCTACTGGATTAGCTAATTGTAAAGTGCAAAATTCTCCCGGGAGTAACTTTTACTCACAGTGGGATCGGGATCCAACTATCAAATAGAAGGTATGCAATCTCATTGCAAATTTCAACTCTTGAAATTCCCGATATGGTTTTTACCCCTAGTGTCTTATGACCTTAACTATGGTCAGCAAATCATAAGCACTAGTCAAGTTCTACCCGCCATTTCGTGATTGATTTAGACCCACCTGCATGACCCTTAACTATGGTCAAAAAGGTCATGCGAATGTCCTAATCGATCGCATCATATGCTTTGTAGGAAGACATCACTTAGCTACCGTACACCACGCCTTAACTATAGTCAACAAACGTGGTACGAATACTAAGTACTCTGCTTCCTAAAATGGCGGAGGGCAACAGATGGTTTTGATGAAAACCTTTAACGTTTTGAACTTGATATCGTTGTAGAATCTAGTGAAAGGAGTGGTTTAAGCTCCAATTTTAAAAGTCGAATGGTTTTGTAGTATCTTTCTAATTTTGCTAAAGAGGTCAGTCCCGGTGAAGGGATCTCTGCTCTTTCCTCATCGAATGAGGTGCTGGATATTCATCAAGGAATACTACGATTCAAAAAAAAAAAATTAGATCAACTATAAAAACAAATCGAGTGCTTTGTAATATATTTTAGTTTCGCTAAAGGGGTCACTCTCGGTGAAGGAATCTCGGCCCTTTCCTTATTGAATGAGGTGCTGGATATTCATCAAGGAATACCACTATGCAAAGCAAAATCTAGACTTACCTATTTTTAAAAAGTCTGATTCTTCAACATCTTTAGGATTTTTTTCTTAACATTAATCACATTAATATTGTCCCATCATTTACGTTTCCTAAACATCACATAAAAGAAACAAAAATAGAACGTACGCTTATGCCATCCGCATTCGCCACGGGGCCCCGTCATGCACCGTTAGGTTACTTAACTAACGGCAGAGCGGGGGCTGGACTAGCGCGGGTGCAAAACATAAGCAACGTTTATTATATATCTCATATATAAATAGTCATTCGTCGCATGCTGTTATAAACATTCAAGATCACAGATGAATACATAGGATATTCTAGGAATTCCGTATTTCATTTAAGCCCTTAACGAAAGATGGGTTCTTGGTCGTGATGAATAGCCAAACCCTACCCTAGACCCCTACGGGTACGGAAAACTACCCGCCAAATTCCCGAAGTGAAGCAACCTCCCTCAATAAAATAAGTAGGCCACTCGGCACTTCAAGAACCCAGTAGTCTGTGCACCCCACCTTGGGTCTATCCTAGGAGCAAAAACAGTAAAAAGAAATTATACAACGGTGGCTACAAGCTCAACCCGGATGTGCCCCGCAAATTACATCGCTTTTTACAAATTATATGAATGAAAGAAAGGAAAAATGCTCTTCTCACATCCTCCCGGCTATTTATCCACGACGATCCAACACATTCATATACACATACCATCACTTGATATATATATGTGCAACCCCCACTAATCATTGTATAGCAATTAGTGGACGTTTCAAACACATATCAAACTGAAAAGCGGATAAACGACATTAAAAGTTCGATTTCGAAACACTCCGATTTCCCCTAACACTTAGGTTACATTACATGTAATCTGGAAATAATTAAACAATACCATAAATCCAAAAACCCAGAGTACAGATAACCCTAAAAAACCCAAGCCCAAACTTCACTGTTCATCATGCGACGCCGGGAAATTGCAAGATCTCGCCGGGAAAATCCGGTGGTTTGGGCTCGTTTTTCTAGGGTTGTCTAGTTATCTCATAACAAGTATTATGCACATGCTTAAAAAATTTTAGAACACCTTTTAAAAATTTTCAGAGAGCAGTTTTTGGGTTTGTGGTTTTGGAGTTGTTTCGTGTTCGAAGCTTTAAACGTCGTCTAAATAACTAGTTATGGTTTAGTTAGGCTCTGATACCATGTTAGTAGATGTTGGACACCCTCAAAACACTTGTGAGGAGGCAGAAGGGGCAAACAATAATTTTCTTGCATGCAACACCTACTTTAAAACTAGATCCTGTGCTAAAGCATAACTAGAAATCCTATCTAGAAATCTTATCTACCGTGATGGGGGTTATATCTCAAGGAAACAGTCCTTCGGGTCTTATTTCCGCTGCGACTGCTTGGCTCCTTCGATGGTTGGAAAGAACATGGTCTCCGGTCACCTCTAGATCCAAGATGATACACCCGAAAGCTCTAGAACAAGCTAAAAATCTTCACAAGAGTTAACTAAGAAATCAAGTGTGCTAGAAATGATCACTTAGATGATGTAGAGATCAAGTAGTGGATTATTATGTCTCTTGACCTATGAATCACAACACATGTGAGTGTTTAGGTCAAGAAGAAGAAGAAGGAGATAATGAGGAGAGAGAAAGTGAGAGTGATAATGAATGAAAAATGAACCATGGAAAAATGACATGGCTCATGGGAAAATAATTGAAGTATGTATTATTTTATCTCTAAAATAATGCATCATACTTCAATAGTAATCCCAAATGATTAAAAAATAATATGAGCCATTCCTTCATCCATGCTTTGACTATCTCCAAATTCCACCTCATTCATTTCTTTTCCAAAAAGGAAAATCATCTAATATGAGGTGTCTCCTTCTAGAAAGTGCTCTTACACAATTACAAGAATACCTCTCACCGTATACCGTATAAGTATACCTGTATCCGTATTCCGAAAAATACGAATATAAATAATCCAATAATATAATACTAGTATCCAGTTTAAACTAAAGCCTGCCAGTATTATCCTTCCGATCATCATTCCTGTAGCCAGTACACGAACATGATCAAAACCGTGTCGTAACAACTTACGACCTCTACAACTTTTACCTGAACCAGGTAACCCTCTGTGTGGGACTCTAAAGACTCGACAGTACGCTGGCAGTGGGTTTAACCACAAGCACGTCAGCGGCACTAGTTGTGCGTAACAGCTACCCAAGTATATGACGAAAAGGTGGCCGACGAGCGAACTCATCCCAACCCTAACGAGCCTGTAAGCAACACTTACCGTACAGTATGGTATCTTCGTCTGATACATCGCATATGAAGTCTAGGGGTGGTAAATGTCAGACCCCAGTAACTTTATAAGTCATGCTGATTTATGGCCCATAACGGATCGAGAAACTACTTATAACTCTTATCAGTAAATCTCAACAATCCTGGCCGAGGATTTGCTGTTATGGCCGATCAAGCATAGCGCGACATTAACTCGCTATACCGGGAGAGACGAAACCCCTTCTATCGCTCACCGCCTCCATGTGATTCAGGACCGTACCCAAAATCCACATGTTTGCATGACTCAGTAGAGCCATGGTAGGGAAGAAATCAAAGCACAATGGGAATCACACAATACATTATGACGATCTCGGGTCTACAGACTAACATGTACAAGTTTCACCAGAGAACTGCTATCTTACAATAGGTATATATACCATCTAGGAGTTCTCGGCGAGTCCTATTCGGTGTACCCATTCTCCAATGAGCACCTGTGTACAATCTTTGATGTCAAACACTAATGGTTGCGGGATCGACCATCGCCCCCAGGGTCAAGAAACGTACACACTAGTCTACTCTGGTAATATCGATGCCCTGTCTCGATATACCCTCGACTAGGAACTATTAAAGGATATTCTTTTAGACTGCCCAGGCCCAACTAGTATGATCTACATCATAATCCCGGTAGTCAAGCATAATCCTATGGGCTTCATCAACATATATATAAGATATGAAGAATAACACATCACACGTTAAGATGAAGATAAACCAGATAGCATACTATCATTTCGAGTAAAGATTGTTTCTGTACATATACATGCCTAGCATCCTATACAATACAGACCTCTAGGGCATACATATCTAACAACATGACCCAGGTCGTGGGCTCGACCTTTCGATCTTCATTTCCTCTGCAATTTTAAAGGGAACCTTAAAAACTTACCAATGCTTAATTTATGGTAATTTTATCTAATTTTTTCCCTCCAAAATCCTAATCACCCCTTTTTGTTCATGGGCTAACTTTGAGCTTCCCTCCTTTCTTTCGAAGGAGACCAGTACTATTGTTGGAACATGAGCATTAGTTTGTAAATTGCTATAACACATGAAAATGGGTTTCTACTTTTTTATTTTTTTTGGCTAATGCATCCGCATTCCGGTGCGTGTAAACCAAATTAACCATGCCACTTCTATCATGTTAGAATCACTGCTGACGTATTTCAACCAGCTTGCTCCTGTAAAGATGGTTTCCATAGTTTATAGGGTCACTTCCTACATACTGTAAGTTGTTGTGGCCTTATGGCCAAATATTCTACTCGGCCCAATTACCGGGTATTGAGAAGAACCGCGTTCGTTGCGATTCTTTCTCGCGACCATGTTAATCGTTAGATAGAGTGATCGAGAGAAGCGATCTCTCCGAGTAAAATCTAGGCAGTTTCGAGGGTGAAGGGAAAAAGAGGTGGCCTATATATGGAGAGAGGATCATTTCCTCTATAGAATTGATCAATCAAGCATCCTCTTCCCCGGAGCCCCAAATCAAATCACAAATTCCCTCATAAAATGACCTTAATCACAAATCCCTTAACCGCTGGAAACGGAGACGAACTGGGATAGATTGTCTTGCCTGAATCCTGGGGGAAGATACTATTTGGATTTATCCGTTCACCTCTTCGAAAATACCAAGTTGATTTATGGCACCGTATGTCGGAGGTTTGGATAGATGCGACCATTGTAGCAGACTTTATCAGATTCCCCCTCATTTTATAGGTTTTTTTTGATTATGGGGATGCTCTTCCTTGCAGGCGCAACCCTCTGCAGTTAATTATGTTACCGCATTGCGATGACCACTTTTTTCTGCTCCAGAAGTTCACTTCGTGTCGTGTGTGTTTTTGTTTGTTTTGGTTTCCCGTGGATTGTATATAGAGACTAGTTTGTGTCATTGCCCGTAGGGCGTGGATCAGTCCTAATCCGTATATTTTAGATTTGGGCTTAGGTTTATATAAGGACCGTTAATCTGGTTTGAGATTATGATCAACTTAAATGTATGAGCATTTGGGCTCAATTTGTTCGTGCTAAGGACGCGTTAGTTTAATTTGAGACTAAGATCAGCTTAGCAAAATTTCAAGGATCATTTTTATTTAAGATCCAATAAAAGAGCGTTTGGGCTCAGCTGCAAGAAAATTTCAGAGACTTAGCCAATATGGGCTAAGTCTACTTAGCTTTTTTCTTTTCAAAAGTGCTAAGCACTTATTTGGGCTCTGTTTGTTTAGCCCCCCTTTTTATGCAAAAGTGCTGAGCACTTGTTTGATGCTCTGACGCTTACATGAGTATCATGTGAAGCCTTCAGTTATGGGCCTTGTCCAATCAGTGCTAAGCACTCAGTTATGTACAGTGCTAAGCACTTTTTTATATGGCGTCCACGTGAAGAGCATGTGTGTCTCTGGGCGTTGCCCAATTAGTGCTAAGCACTCAACCGTTTTAGCTGTATATGAAATGCTAAGCACTTTTTGTGTGGCGTCCACGTAAGGCGCTGGGCGCTGCCCAATCAGTGCTAAGCAATCAGCCGTTTTGGCTGTATATGAAGTGCCGAGCACTTTTATTTAGCGCTCATATGTATTTCACGTGAGGCGCTGGCCTTTTGCTTTGGGCACTCACGTATTTTTCACATGAGACGTTGGGCCTGTTGAGAGGGCGCCCACGTGGGAAGCACGTGAGGCGCTAAGCTCTTTTCTTTCTCTGTTAATGGCATTTTGACCATTAATGATCATCAAGGTCTTTGTTTAGAAAACCTTGGATCGTTTTTTCTTCATTGGAGAACTGAGTTCTTCTTCTTCTTTTTTATAAGAATTAAGTTCTTTATGTAGGGTTAAACCCTAATTTCGGAGGAATTAAATTCCCAGAATATATGTTCTTTTAATTTTTTTCTTTCTTTCTTTTTAAACTAGTTCTTTTCTGAATCTTTGATTCTCAAGAACAAGATCTTCCGGATGAGAATTAAATTCTTAACTTGTGGGAGACTAGTCTTGTGGATCTCTGATCCCGAGAAAGAACTAAGTTCTTTGAGAATGGTTAAACCCTTAGATAGGTAAAAAGAGATATTTTGATCTCTGTGTTTTTTTTACCTAGAGTTTTTGAGGAGGCAAGTCTTCTTCTTCTTTGTTGTTTTTAAGCTTTCTGTATTTTTTAGAAGCTTAAAGGGGGTTTCCTCTGTTTTGTCTGTCATTCTCCTCTTTGAGACTTGAAGTCTCGGGTCCTTTATATAATGGAGGCAAATTATTAACTAGTTTTGAGAAAATCTCTTATTGAGAGATTCCGATTGATTTAATTGGACTCAAAATTAATTTGGGGAATTTTACCCACCATTGAATTTTTGATCCAAGAACTTCTGTTTTACAGAATATGATTGGAATATTTTCTCCTATACATAATTTTTTTTGTAAAACGGTGATTTTTTAATCACCATTGGATTCTCAATCTAAGGGTTCTCTGTTTTATAGAGAGCAATCTATCTTGTTTAGAAAGATTGAGCGAATATATTCCAAAATAGAATTTTATTCTATAATTGGATTTTTGATCCAACTGAGAGTATCTTTATTATTTTAGAAAAATTTGGGAAATGTTTTTCTCCCAACAGAATTTAATTCTGTATTTTGATGATTTATCATCTCCATTGGATTTTTGATCCAACAGCTCTGTTTAACAGAGAGTATTGTAGAATTTTAATTCTACTTGGGTACCGGCGCTTACGTGCTATGCATGTGGGCGCTACTTAAGAATTTAACTCTTATAATGGGCATTTATGTGCTTTGCACATTGGCACCCGCGTGAGGATGACGTGCGACGCCATCTAAGAGTTTATCTCTTATGCAATGAACTCTTCTGTGCTTTGCACATTGGCGCCCTCGTGAGGAGCACGTGCGGCGCCATCTAAGAGTTTAACTTTTGTGAACTCTTCTGTGCTTTGCACATTGGCATTCACGTGAGGAGGGCGTGAGGCACCACCGTAGGATTTAATCGTATAAGATTGGCTCTGGCGCTGGCGCCCTCGTGGAGAGCACATGAGGCGCTGCCTCATTAGATTCGACAGAGCTTTGCTATTTTGTTAGGTTAAATATTGGGGAAACAAATGCCCCCATTGTTGCTCTCATATGTCTTACACGTGGGTGCAACGGTGTCACTGTTTTCCACCATTGGATCTTCTGGGGAGTTAAACCGTCCCTTCACATCTTATAATTAGGGCCTTTGGCCCTTGAGATGACTGCCGTTTTGTCATCTTCCATCTTCCTCCTTAAGAATTTAATTCTCCTCTCAGAGCTTAGATCTCTGCCCAAAGAAACTCTTAGAGTTTAACTCTGTTTAAGAAAATTGGTAAGGATTATGACCATTTTTCTCTTAAAAGAGACTCTTTTTCTCTTAGATTTTTAACCCATTAACAGAGCTTGGCTCTTTTTCTTGAAATGATCTTTTAGAGATCTTAAAAACTTTATTTTAGGTAGACCGTTGGTTTCAGAGATCTTAGGGTTTTACCCTGTTAATGGAGTTGTTTGGAATTTAATTCCCGTGGGGATTTCTGGTATTTAATCCTATTAGAGGAATTTAATTCTGGGTTGTTCTACAGAGCTTAGCTCTGAGAAAATTTCTTTTTAAGAAATTCTTTTGGGAATTTTATTCCCTTTTCTTTCTTTCTGGGGTTCTTCTTGTAGATTTTAATCTGCTGTAGAACTCATTTTTCGAGGGAGTTTAACTCCATAGTTCAATGAGATTTTTCATTAAATGAGAATCCTTTTGGATTCTTACAATGAGTGCCTTACTCATCATTGATGGGGGCATTACTTTGATTTTGTGGGGCCCATTGTCCCTTTCTCTTTGAACTGTGGTGACTTTAACATGTCAGAATATACTACAAATTTAGGTGTAATGAAAAGTTTAAAGTCTTGAACATTGTGTCGATATTTAAACCCTTTTTTTATTATTTATTTTTTTACAGGGATTATGGCTTCCGATTCCTCCTTCCCCTACGTTCGCTCGGAAAGTGCTTTCGCCGATGTGCCTGTAGATCGGGAAGTCTTTACACTCATTTGGGATTATGACCTAGAGCAAAAGTCTTTTCATCTATGGGGGTCGTGATATAGTCACATTATCTGGGGTCGGCGCAGTTTTACTTGCACAGCGCTGTTAGAACCGATCCCGTCAATCCATTACGCTGACCCTCTGCAGGTTACTGTTTACCGCCGAAAGACATGACTGGGACGGACGCCCGGCCTAAATTTTGGGGCAGATGCTATTTGGTTTTATCCATCCACCTCTTCGAAAATACCAAGTTGATTTATGGCACCGTATATCGAAGGTTTAAACGGATGCGGCTGATGTAGCAGACTTCGTCAGATTCCCCCTCATTGTGAGGGTTTTTTTAATTGTGGGGATGTTTTTCCCTGCAGGCGTAAGCCCTTGCAGTTAATTACGTTACCGCGTAGCGATAACCACTTTCTCCTTCTCCAAATGTTCACTTCGTCTCGTGTGTGTGTATTTTGTTTTTTGGTTGCCCGTGGATTGTATACGGAGACTAATTTATGTTGTCGCCCATAGGGCGTGGATTAGTCCAAATTCGTATTTTCTTAGATTTGGGTTTGGGTTGGTTTAAGGATCGTTAATCTCATTTGAGACTAATATCAACTTAAACGTTTGTTAAGGATACGTTAGTCTAATTTTAGACTAAGATCTACTTAACAGGGATTTGGGATCATTTAGATCCAACAAAAGAGCATTTGGGTTCTATTGTTTTAGTTTAGGGACATTGCGGTCCATTGGGCTTAAGGACATCATAATCCGTGGCAGTTTAGAGACATCATAGTCTGTAAAGTTTAAAGATATCATAGTCTATGAGTTTAAGGACCTCATAGTCCATAAAGTTTAAGGACATCATAGTCCATGAGTTTAAGGACCTCATAGTCCATAAAGTTTAAAGACATCATAGTCTGTGGGGTTCTAGTTTAACCAGTTTTTGGGGATGCGCCAAAAGTTATTGGTTATTGGGACCCTCCATCTCTCTGAAGACGTTGAAGGATTATAATGACATGTATCAGAGGTATGAAGAGATGTACCCTTGAACCAATGTCCCGATTTGGGGAAATAGGATGAATATCAGTTTAGATGTCATTTGTTGGGAGCTTATTGGCTATCTTTGGAATTGAGATCAGTTTTGGAGACCCTGAGCATGAGGGGCTCAATTGATGGTCCTTGGAAAATTTGGTCTGAATCTGGCTAATGTTAGCCTTCCATAGGGTTCAACACTAACATATTTATTCAGCGCTCACGTGCTCCCACGTGAGGTGTTTGAAATAGTGTTAAACACTAGAATTCTGAGGCGCTCATGTGGGGTCATGTGAGGCGCTTGAAATAGTGTTAAACTTCAAGAATTTAAAGCGTTGCTTCTTTGGGTTTATTCTTTTGTTCTTTTCTGAGCGACAAGCTCTGTTGGATCACGTGAGATCACGTGAGGCGACCCAATAGTGGGAACTGCCTCCGGTTTATTCCCTTCTTTGCTTTGTAAGTGCCAAGCACTACTATGGGATCACGTGTGATCACGTGAGCCAATCTCGATTATTCTCTTTTGTTCATCACAGGCGCTCACGTGGGAGCACGTGATCGGCTGTTATCATGTTGGGTGACAATCCTTTTACGTGCATGGAGGTCCTGAGTTTCGAGACTTTCAAGCCCATTGTTTGTATGAGAGTGGGATTCTTAAGACTTAGTTTTTCTCTTAGATTTGGGATCTTTATGACAGAATCTCCCCGATGAAAATTAAATTCTCAACTTGTGAGGAGATCTGCTTCTGCAGATCTTTTACCATAAGGGGGAACCGAGTTCTCACATGAATGTTAAACCCTTGTTTCATCAGAGGAATTAAATTCCTACATAATTTTTTGGGAGAATTAAATTCTCTGAACTTAGATCTCTCTAGGTTTTGGATCTGCATGGTAAAATCTCCCTGATGAGAATTAAATTCTCAACTTGTGGGGAGATCTACTTCTGCAGATCTTAACTAGAGAAAGAACTAAGTTCTTTTTAGAAGAGTTAAACTCTTATGGAGGTGAAAAATGTTAGTTATATGTATGCCCTAGAGACTATTACTGTATTGGATGTATATTGTAGTGGATGCTGGGACATATATAGGTTGAACTTTCTTGCTCGACATGATAGTACGCTATCTGGTTGCTCTTTATCTTAACATGTATACTTTCTGTCTCTCTGATTACATGTTGATAAAGCCCTTAGGATGTGTACCCGACTTCCAGGACTATGATGCAGATCATACTAGTGGGGCCTGGGTAGTCAATGAGTACATCCTTCATTGTTCCTAGTCGTGGGAATATCGAGACGGGGCATCGATATTCCAGAGTAGACTAACGTATATCCTCTCGACCCATGTGATGGGCGATGGATGATCCCATATCCATTGGTGTTTGACATCAGAGATGGTATACGGGTGCTCAGTGGAGACTGGGTACACTGAACGGACTCGCCGAGAACTCCCAGATGGTATTATACCTCACGTCAGATGGCAGTTCTCTGGTGACACTGGTACAGCTTAGTCTGTTGACCCGAGATCGTCATAGAGTCTTGTGTGTCTCCTACTGTGCTTTGATTTCCACCCTACCACGGCTCTACTGAGTCGTGCAAACAGGTGGTTTTTGGGTACAGTCCCGATTCACATGGAGGCAATGAGCGATAGGAGGGGATTCGTCTCTCCCGGTATTGGGGGTTGATGTTGCGCTATGCTCGACTGGCCATAACAGGAAATCCCTGGCCAGGGTTGCAGTGACCTACTGGTAAGTGTTATCAGTAGTTTCACACATGTCATGGACTTCACGCCGGCATGAATTATCAAGCTATTGGGGTCTGAAGTTTACCACCCCTAGGCGAGATATGCGACATATCAGACGAACAGACCGGACTGTACGGTAAGTGTTACTGGTTGGATTCACAGGAGTGTGAGCGGGCTTGCTCGTCGATCTTCTGATCGCTCAATACCCGGGTGTCCGTTACGTTTAGCAGACCGCTTGCGGCTTGTGGGTGTTTGATATGATCATCATCTGCTGCCGGCGTATTGACGAGTCTTTAGAGTCCTACACAGAGGTTTCCTAGCTCAAGCGAAACGAAATAGGAACGCATATGAGATATGTGCGGGACCGAGAATAATGCGTGTATGTGATACCGTATTTCATTCTCGCGATGAATGTGTCGAATGGTTGTATGCGATATAACCTAGTTATCGAATCAAGGATTGACTCGATAAGCCGATACATTGGATACTAGCCGGTTATATGCGACATGACCGGATCATTGAATCAAGTGTTGATTTAATGATTTAATGTATAATTATATATTTGATATATTACTTTGCATTAACTAGTATTGGTTCACTTTAAATGGATTTTCTCACTTGAAATGCACAAGTTGTATATGTGATATAATTTTGTGCACATGATTGTATCATGTTTGATGATACATGCAAGCTAGGGTTAGTGTAAAGAATTAAACCATGGTTAAACTAATGGTTAGGGTTTTGTTTTTCCATTTACTTATTTATCTATTTATTTATCTTATTCATTTTGGAAAAGAGAAAGATGAATGGTGGCTTTATTTGTTATAGTTGAACATTCATGAAACTTTGACTAAGTCACCATTCTTGTCTCATGCTTAACCCTAACCATATGAACTAACCATAGTACATTCTCTACACTTAACCAAGGGTTAGTAAATGATAAGTATTGATTTATTTATCTAATTTACATAACTTATCATATCTTCTTCTTCTTCTTCATCTTCTTCTTTCATGAGAAGAAAGCTTGCTACATCAATGGTGATTGATGAAAAAGTGTGAGAAATCCAAATCTAAAGTCTACCCACTTCCTATTTCTTCATCCTCTACCTCTTGCCAAGTAGTATAGGGTGTTTCCTTCACAAGTTTTCTTGACTTGATGAAGTTGGAGCTTGATCTAGCGATGCCTCGACGTAGATCATCTTCGGCATCGTCGTCGATGACCTAGCCCACTTTTTCTCCGATGAAGCCGACGCTAGAGCCATGGTTCGATTTGGACAGCGGAGAGGACTTCATCACGGAGCCTAGGAGGTGGAGGACCGGATCTACAAAGGTTGTAACCCCTTCCCTTTAGCTATATTTCCGTTTACTTGCTTGCTTCGCCTATACTTCTAGCCAACGATCCGTTCTAGGGTTTCTCGGCGCCGTAATTTTTAGAAATTGGCATGGATGATGCCTTGTGAGACCTCACTAGGGTGCCTAGGAACCTTTCATTGGTATCAGAGCCTAGCTATAGCCTTAGGCGAAGTCCAGACGGAGTTTGAAGTCCGATCGAACCGAAACCCTAACTCCAAACTTGCTCTCTGTCCTTTTTTGAAAATTGAGGAATTTTTAGAATTAAAAATATGCAGAGAAATGTGCAGGAAATTCTAAGAAAAACTGTAGAAAACGACAGCCTAATTCTACAGTACGGCCGCGGAACCTCGGCGTTGACCCCCCTTTTGTGGCGGTTCCGCGGCCGTCTGTGATGATCAGGCTGTGAGTTTTCTTCAGTTGTTTCTGTTGGTGTTTCTTGTGTGTTCTGGATGTTTTTAATAAATTTTCAAGAGTTGAATTTTTTGGGTTGTATTGGGGACTCGGTGTATCAATCGGATTGTCTAATTTTGTCAGTGTGCTTTTCCGGATAATTTTAGAATATGTTAAAAAGTTCGACCGGATATAAATACCCAAGTTTTCCATTGTCGGGAAATTTCCAATTGTTGGATTTTTCCGTAGTTTAACGACATACTAAGTAGTGCAAGTAACGCAATGGACCCTCTAGAAGACAACAAACCTTAACTCGATTATGTGACCTTCTTGAATTGCCCTTTGAACCTTCGGGTTTGGGGCAGTACGGCGTGCCACATGTGAGGCGTTGGCTTGACCCTTCTACGGCTGGACCGTTGCTACTGAGGTACGAACTGAATGCTGTTAGACTTATTTCATGTGTTGAGCTGTTTCGGGAAAACTTGGGTGTTCGATTGTTCGATCGGAAAGTTTAACATTTTCCATTTATCCGGAATGTGATACAATAATTGGAATTCACAATAAGTTATGAGATAACTGAATGAATGTTATAAACATAGCAGTTTAGTCTCACATGATCGGTTGCCACGGAATTTTGATGTGATCAAAAGTCCGTCGCAATCACGTAGCGTACGCGGATACTCGCCGGGTAAACTTAATAGACAGCCTCACCCCATAGCCCCGACTAAGTGACTGTAGGAGAACCCCGTCGCCGAAAGCATCCGTTCGGGTGCTCGTGGTAGCGGTGTTCCGCCTTGGTTCACTTGGTCGACGGCGTCGGGGGTGCAGCCGCCTACTAAAGTTTGCGACGAGCATTCGATCAAAATGTCGGGAATCCTGTTCAATTGCCCGACTTGGTATTGAAAAGTGTTTTCGATAATGAGACTAAAATACGGGGTTTATAATTGTTAGGCATGCGATGTCTAAAGAATTCATTTGATTAGGCATGTGATGTCTAAAGAGATTGTGGATTCCAACTATTGTAGTTTTACACTTTCTTTTCTGTGACCGTAAGTGTAATATGTGATATCGCCGGTTTCGTTGCTATATGTCAACGACAATTGGGATGCGCATATTTACTTACGATGATGACATGTGATGTTATGTGTTGCTGGATATATTATATTGGATCGTCGTGTTTGAATAGCCGGGTTTTTTTTATGTGAGATGAGTGTTTTTTCATTTTCATTCATGTAAAAACTTGTATGTAATATTCTTTTATTGGGGCATTCCAGGTTGCGGATGTTGTCACCATTTGTATATTATTTACTTTTCCGCATTAGGATAGACCCAAGGAGGGGAGCACAGGTAACCGGGTTCTGGGGTTCAGTGGGAGACCAACTCGAGGAGTCGAGTCCGGGTCTCCTAACCCTAGAATTGGTAGGGTTGCTTGCCGCTCTCGTAGGGGTCAGGGGTGTGGGATTGGCTATTCATCACGACCGTGGAATCCGTGTTTTATACTGGCTCGTATTGAAAACACGGACGTCCTAGTATATCCAATATTTCATATGTATTTTCTGCTGCGTTATCTGTGATGTGATCATGTGATGTTCTGTAACAGATATTATATATAGTATATATGATATATTATATAGACGTTGCTTATGTTTTACACCCGCGCTAGCCCTGCCTCGCTCTGGCGTTAGTTACCTAACCTAACGGTGCAGACGGGACATCGAGGCGAATGCGGATGGCATAAGCGTACGTTATATTTATCTGTGATGATTAGGTGGACTTATATGATGGGATATTCATTAATGTGATTAATGAAAGAAAATAAACCTAATTGATGTTGTGGAATCGAATTTCAAAATAAAAACAGGTAGCTACAGTTCTTGCTATGCATCGCGGTGTTCCTTGTAGAACATCCTGCACCTTATTCGATAGGGAAAGGACCGAGATCCCTTCACCGGGAGTGACTCCTTTAGCAATAACTGGAAGATGCTACATCACTCGGTTTGTCTTTTGATAGCTTCTATAGTTTCCGCTTTGCACAGTGATATATATGATATATCCCGTACCTCATTCGACGAGGAAAGGGCCGACGATCCCTTCACCGGGAGTGACCCCTTTAGCAAAACTAGAAAAGCTTCAAAAACATTCCATTTAAAAACCATTTGATTCCGCAACGAGATCAAGTTCAAAGCGTTAAAGGTTTTCATAAAAACCAGCCGCAACCCTCCGTCATTTTAGGAAGTAGAGTACTTAGTATTCGTGCTGTGTTTGTTGACCATAGTCAAGGCACAGTGTACGGTAGCTAAGTGATGTCTTCCTACACCGCATATGATGCGATTAGTTAGGACAGTCGCGTGACTTTGTTGACCTTAGTTAAGGGTCATGTGGGTGGGTCTAATTAATCACGAAATGACGGGTAGAACTTGACTAGTACTTATGATTTGTTGACCATAGTTAAGGTCATAGGTGCTAGGGGTAAAAACCTTTATCGGGAGTTTCAAGTGTTGAAATTTGCAATGAGATTGCATACCTTCTATATGATAGTTGGATCCCGATACCCACTGCGAGTAATTGTTACTCCTGGGAGAGTTTTGCACTTTACAATTAGCCGATCAAGTAGGTGTCTAGAAAGGTGTCAACGGGGTTACACCTCTGGGAAAACGAGGTTTACATTAATTAGGTTCGTGCGAAAGCACGGGGGACCTCCCTCAAAGTACCGACACTGGCCTGGCTGAAAGATTGGCGAACTTGTAGTGTGTAATTAATCCCGGCTAGTCTTTCCTTTTAAGGTTTGAAGGAAGATTTGATAAAAACAGTGGGAGCCATCCTGATTAGATAAAATATATAACCAATCTGATCTTGCAAGAGCGTACGCTGAGTGTTTTCTTCTCTCTCTCTCCAGGTAGCGACCATGTCACGCCTTAATCAAGATAATAAAATGGAATATTGACCGAACCCACTTGTTATACTGAGCTGGGGAACGTTGGTCCCGCTCCAACTTATAATTGTTATAAGACAGAGCAGGAAATTGGGGAATACCAGATTTCCCATGCCGCCCAAACGAAGAAAGTGCATATGATGCATCTCCTTCGGGTGTGTTCATTACAAAGAACTGTTTCTCAGTATCCTCTGCATCCTGGGTATATGATACCGGATCAGGATCCCAGATATGTAATCTGTTACATAGGGCTACAAAAGGGTAGAAAAACTGAGAACGGGTGATAAGTTTCATGAGACAGAAAACGGGGCAAGTGTTGCAGCCAAGTCTGTTGGTCACTGTCACCCTGTATTACTAATACATTGATTCTGAACAAATGCTATTAGATACCGAACCTGATATACAAAATCATATCAGTCTCTTTATTAGTAAAGAAATGATAAAATTTTGTATTGATGGATAATGTTTTGAACATTTCCTATATCAAAAGTTGATCGGTTCAGGCACGTTATCTAAAAGCATTGACGTTCTAAATCAAACTACAGTTCCTTGTATACTGAACACACACAGGAAGAAGAGTTCAGAAATGAACGAATTCTTCTTGAGGCATTGTAGACTAGGTCATATCAATGCGACCCGACTGGCTGAAGTTACATGAAGATGCATATTTAAATCAGTTTGAATCTACATCTTGTGAAACTTGCCAGTCATGTCACAAAGATAAGATGACCATAGCTCCGTTTACTGGAAACAGAGAAAGAGTTAATGAACTCTTGAGACTGATACATGATGATGTATGTAAGGTCTCCTGTCTACACATGCCAGGACTGGTTCTTTATACTTCATTATATTCTCTGATAATCTCTCAAGATTCAGTCGTATGTTCCTGCTGAAACATAAGTCCGAAGCTTTTGAGGTATTCACAGAATATAAGTTAGAAGTAGAGAACCAAAATACGGATATAAGTATTATGTCCTATGATGAGATCAGGGAGGAGAATACTTGTGCATGGCATTACTGGACCATTCTAAAGGAGAATGAGATTCTCTCTCCGTATTACTCCTCTGAATACACCACAGCACAACGGTGTATCAGGGCGGAGCAATCACACAATATTAGATATGGTGTGCTCTATGATGAGTACTACTGAGTTTCCTATTTCCTTTTGGGAGTTATGCACTTATGAAGTTGCATACCTATTGAATAAGGTTCGATTCAAATCAGTGCCTACCACTCCATATGAGATATGGTATGGGAAGAGCCTATCTCTTAAGTTAGTTAAGATTTGGGGTTGTCCAGTCTATGTCTAAAAAGCAAAATCTGGACAAGCTCGAGGCAAGGTCAGTTATGTAGAACTGGAAAGGTTCCATTTATACAATCAAAAGCTGATGATTTGACAGAACCAAAGGATTCAATAGTTCCCGACGAACCTCAGCCTCTCCGCCGATCTAGCAGGGTTCCTCATCCGCCTGAGAGATACCTCGGTTTCTCGATGACAGTGGGAGTGAGGATTGCATCATGAGATGATGACCCAACTAGATTCGAGCAGGCCATCAAGAGTAGGGACTCTGTGAGAATGGCTGGATGCTTAGTGATCTGAGATGGAATCCTTATACACCAACAAAGTATGGACTTTGGTTGCTATATCTGAAGGGTTAAATCCCCATCAGGAGCAAGTATATCTTGAGAAGATTACTTGGTGTACATGGAAAAGTTGAGACTTTTAAAGCTAAACTTGTTAAAGGTTTTCGTCATCGACCAGGCACGGAAAATGATGAAACCTTTTTCCAGGGAATATGCTTAAGTCCATCCAGATCCTACTTGCCACGGCTACATTCCATAACTGCGATATCTGGTGGTTGGGTGCCATGACTACTTTTCTAAATAATGTTTTAGAAGAGTGCGTCTATAAGAACACAGCCAGAGGGCCTCGTATACAGTGGGAGCAGCGGAAACGTGTGCAAGATGCTTTATAGGATAAAACAGGCATTGCGGAGTTGGAACGTCTGTTTTGATGTGATAGTCAAACAGTTTGACATCATCAAAATGGTAGATGAACCTTGTATATATAAAACGGTAGTAGAGAGTAAGGTGGTCATCCTCGTATTGTACGTGGACAACATACTCTTGATAGGAATAGGATTTCCTATACTACGCTCGGTCAATCTCCGCTTATCACAAAGATTCTCCAATAGGATCAAAGTGATACCTCCTAAATCCTGAGTTTTCATCTATGAGATAGATGTAATTGGATGCTAGGGTTCTCACTAGATGTAGTGAGATGGTATCAATCGATCCTGGGGAGAATCACCGGAAGGGTTCCAGGGTGATAAAGACGACTGAATGTCAGTCACAGGCATTGTCTTTACCCTCAGTAAAGGGACGGTATGTTGGAAGATTTCCAAGCTAGATACCGTGACAAACTAGACGATAAAGGCTGGTAACATCGCTATTAAAGATACTACCAAAGAGAAAGTTTGGGTGTATATTGGTTCATAAGATGAACTAGGTTCCTGCCATTGTATGACAATGGAAGTGTGACTTCGGCCCTGGAACCCTGGTCCCATCAGTGACCCAGACATATTCTGAGGCAGCATCACCTGATCATGGAGATAGTTGATCTCCAGGGTGATCGAGGTTAGGAGAGTAGACTCAGAGGACAACACGGCGGATCCACTCACGAAGGCCTTTTCCCAAAGAGAGACTTTTAGGGGATGGTTGAGTATTAGATACTACAACTACTGCTACAGATGGCCCTAGTGCAAGTGGGAGATTGTTAGTTATATGTATGCCCTAGAGGCCATTACTGTACATTTGGATGTATATTGTAGTGGATACTGGGACATATATAGGTAGAACTTTCTTGCACGACATGATAGTACGCTATCTGGTTGCTCTTTATCTTAACATGTATACTTTCTTTCTCTCTGATTACATGTTGATAAAGCCCTTAGGATGTGTACCCGACTTCCAGGACTATGATGCAGATCATACTAGTGGGGCCTGGGTAGCCAATGAGTACATCCTTCATTGTTCCTAGTCGTGGGAATATCGAGACGGGGCATCGATATTCCAGAGTAGACTAGCGTATATCCTCTCGACCCATGTGATGGGCGATGGATGATCCCATATCCATTGGTGTTTGACATCAGAGATGGTATACGGGTGCTCAGTGGAGACTGGGTACACTGAACGGACTCGCCGAGAACTCCCAGATGGTATTATACCTCACGTCAGATGGCAGTTCTCTTGTAACACTGGTACAGCTTAGTCTGTTGACCCGAGATCGTCATAGAGTCTTGTGTGTCTCCCACTGTGCTTTGATTTCCACCCTACCACGGCTCTACTGAGTCGTGCAAACAGGTGGTTTTTGGGTACAGTCCCGATTCACATGGAGGCAATGAGCGATAGGAGGGGATTCGTCTCTCCCGGTATTGGGGGTTGATGTTGCGCTATGCTCGACTGGCCATAACAGGAAATCCCTGGCCAGGGTTGCAGTGACCTACTGGTAAGTGTTATCAGTAGTTTCACACATGTCATGGACTTCACGTCGGCATGAATTATCAAGCTATTGGGGTCTGACGTTTACCACCCCTAAGCGAGATATGCGACATATCAGACGAACAGACCGGACTGTACGGTAAGTGTTACTGGTTGGATTCACAGGAGTGTGAGCGGGCTTGCTCGTCGATCTTCTGATCGCTCAATACCCGGGTGGCCGTTACGTTTAGCAGACCGCTTGCGGCTTGTGGGTGTTTGATATGATCATCATCTGCTGCCGGCGTATTGACGAGTCTTTAGAGTCCTACACAGAGGTTTCCTAGCTCAAGCGAAACGAAATAGAAACGCATATGAGATATGTGCGGGACCGAGAATAATGCGTGTATGTGATATCGTATTTCATTCTCGCGATGAATGTGTCGAATGGTTGTATGCGATATAACCTAGTTATCGAATCAAGGATTGACTCGATAAGCCGATACATTGGATACTAGCCGGTTATATACGACATGACCGGATCATTGAATCAAGTGTTGATTTAATGATTTAATGTATAATTATATATTTGATATATTACTTTGCATTAACTAGTATTGGTTCACTTTAAATGGATTTTCTCACTTGAAATGCACAAGTTGTATATGTGATATACTTTTGTGCACAAGATTGTATCATGTTTGATGATACATGCAAGCTAGGGCTAGTGTAAAGAATTAAACCATGGTTAAACTAATGGTTAGGGTTTTGTTTTTCCATTTACTTATTTATCTATTTATTTATCTTATTCATTTTGGAAAAGAGAAAGATGAATGGTGGCTTTATTTGTTTTTAGTTGAACATTCATGAAATTTTGACTAAGTCACCATTCTTGTCTCATGCTTAACCCTAACCATATGAACTAACCATAGTACATTTTCTACACTTAACCAAGGGTTAGTAAATGATAAGTATTGATTTATTTATCTAATTTACATAACTTATCATATCTTCTTCTTCTTCTTCATCTTCTTCTTTCATGAGAAGAAAGCTTGCTACATCAATGGTGATTGATGAAAAAGTGTGAGAAATCCAAATCTAAAGTCTACCCACTTCCTATTTCTTCATCCTCTACCTCTTGCCAAGTAGTATAGGGTGTTTCCTTCACAAGTTTTCTTGACTTGATGAAGTTGGAGCTTGATCTAGCGATGCCTCGACGTAGATCATCTTCGGCATCGTCGTCGATGACCTAGCCCGCTTTTTCTCCGATGAAGCCGACGCTGGAGCCATGGTTCGATTTGGACAGCGGAGAGGACTTCATCACGGAGCCTAGGAGGTGGAGGACCGGATCTACAAAGGTTGTAGCCCCTTCCCTTTAGCTATATTTCCGTTTACTTGCTTGCTTCGCCTATACTTCTAGCCAACGATCCGTTCTAGGGTTTCTCGGTGCCGTAATTTTTAGAAATTGACATGGATGATGCCTTGTGAAACCTCACTAGGGTGCCTAGGAACCTTTTAAAAAAGGGATGAGATATTCTCTCTGTGTTTTGTTTCTTCTCTTACCTAGAGTTTCTTTTTCTTTGGAGAATTAAATTCTTTTTTCTTTTACTTACGAGGGGTTTCTCTCTCTCTCTCTCTCTTTCTCAGAACTAGAAAACTTCTCTCCTCCTTTTTTTCTTTTCTCTTTCTCCTTGGTGCCTTTGCTCTTATTTATAGGGGAAAGAAAAGAATCGATTTGTTTTAGAAAATCTCTCATTGAGAGATTCTGATTGATTTTCTAATCAACCAACATGATCTTTTAGATCACTTGGTGAATTTTATTCACCGTTGGATTTTTAATCCAATTTTTACAAAAGATATTTCTTTTGTTGTTCTTAGCAAGTTTAGGAAGATATTTCCTTGCACAGAATTTTTCTGTAGATTGTTGATTTTTAATTACCGTTGGATCTTTAATCTAACGGCGCTCTGTTTTACAGAGCGTAATCTCTCTTGTTTAGAAAGATCCAAGGAAATATTTTCCAAATATGGCTTTTGGTCCTTTTTAATTAGAATTTACTTTTATCGGTTCAGAAGGCGTAGGAATCTATCACGTGTTGCACATAACTCCACCAAATTAAGCCTACCAAAAGGTGTCACGTGCTATCACGTGAGTGTTTCTCTTTTGTCCAATTGTTTACCTTATTCAGGCGCCTATATATTTTGTATATAAAAGTCACGTGCCTGCATGTGAGGCTTGGTTTTAGCTTCAGTTTCAGCCTTACTTTGTCAAGCGCAGCGCCTATTACGTGTGGCCACGTGAAGCTCTATTTGGGGACTTTCCCTTTGCTTTTATATTTTTTATTCAGTTTCCGTGAGGGAACAGTTACATACGCAATAGAAGAGGTCAACTGTGTTAGTGTATATGCCTTAGGGGCCATTATTGTATCATACTAGTTTGTATATTACTTAATGGAAGCTTGGGATATTCACAGTTGTATTAACAGTCTTGCTCAAACATAGTAGTATGCTACTTAGTTTATATCTATCTTAATATGTGTATATGTTTCTTTTAGCATATCGCGAATACATATTGATAAAGCCCATAGGATCTTGCTTGACTACCAGCGTTGTGATGGCAGTCACACTTGGGGGCTGGGTAGTCTACAAGCACATCATTTTTCAGGTCCCTAGTCGTAGGATTATCGAGACAGGGCATCGATACTCCGGAGTAGACTAGTGTATACGTTTCTCATCCCAGCAGGGGAGATGGTCTGTCCCACAGCCATTAGTACGTTGTACTGGAGATAGTATGCAGGTGCTCGTTGGGTTACGGGTACACCGGACAGGACTCGCAGGGAACTGTTGGTTGGTATTATACCCGTCGTCAGATAACAGTTCCCAGATGACATGAGTACATCATAGTCCGTAGACTTGACACTGTTGCTTCGCCTCGAGTGTGTTCCCACTGTTCTTAGATTGCTACCCTACCATGGCTCGACTGAGTCGTGCAAACAGGTAGCAGTTGGGTGCAGCCCCGAAGCACTTGGAGACAGTGGCGGTTAGATCGGATTCGTCTCTCCCGGTGTTGGGGGTTGATATCGCGCTGTGTTTTAGAGAGCCATTACGCAAGGTCCCTGGCCAGGGCAAGCGAGATTTACTGGTAGGTTTTCAAGTAGTTTCTCAAGGTGTAATGAGCTTCACTCCGACACGACTTATACTGCTTTTAGGGGACTGACGCTTGCCGCCCCTAGGCCCGATATGCGATAGTCTTAGATGAACAGACCGGACTGTATAGAGATTGTCACATCAGGCTCAGTAGAAGTTCGGATGGGTTTCCTCATCGACCTTCTTATCGACATCTACCTAGGGACCGTTACGTACAACTAGTACCGCTTATGGCCTGTGGTTAAACCCACTGCCAGCGTAGTGTCGAGTCTTTAGAGTCCTACACAGAGGGTTTCCCTACTTCAGGAGAAACGATATAGAGGTCGTATGGTTTTACGACAGGGTTCGTACATATACGTGTACTTGTGCACGTATGATGTTCGGACAGATTATACTAGCAGGCTTTGGTTTAAGCCTGATTCTAGTATTGGATTATTGGATTTATGCAGTCTCAGTATATCCGTGTTTTTCGTAAATACGGATGAGAGGGGCATTCTCGTAATTAGTCGAGAAGCTTCTAGAAGTAAGGTGACTCATTTAGTTTTAATTCATTTGTGAATTAAACTTAATGAGGTGGAGAGGTGATGTGTAATTTTCATTAATTGCACCATGAGTCATGAGGTGATTCACCTCAAGGTAATTAATGAAGCATGGTTGTTGATTTTATATATTATTGTTTAAATATTTTTTTATGCTTCATTATTTATCAAAAATGACTTAAGATTCAATTCATTATCACATACACATTCTCTCTCCTCAAGCTCTCATCTTCTTCATCCTAACCCTAATCTTATCATGTGTTGAGAACCCTAAGGTTAGCAAGACTAATAGATCTTTAATCTATCTCTATATACTCTAGGTCACTTGGATTAGCAATCCTAGCCACTTAGTTACCTCAAGTTAGAGGTTAAAGCTTGAAGAAGAAACACTCGGGTGGATCTTCTATTATATCGAGGAGGCCGACGAGGAAGTGAACAACAAGAACAAGAAGGGCTAGTATCTTGAGGTATAATCATCTATCATAGTAGTTAACTACTTCTAGATAGTTTGTTAGTTAGAGTTTAGCAAAGATCCGTTTGATAGTCGATGTTATTTTGAACAAAATGATTGTTTTACCTATTCCGCCTCCCCGCATCTTGTGGGGTGTGTAACGTTGACTTAAAATGGTATCAGAGCCTTGCTAAACCATAACTAATATGTTAGCAAAGTCTTTAGAAATTCGATCGCAATTTGATCCCGAAAAAACGACATTTTCATCAAGTTTCTGCCGTTTTTAAATTGGGGTCTAAAATTATTTTCAGGGACCTTAAAAATACAAGTAGGGTTTTTTAAGAATTGTGAAGAAATTTGGGATCGTGACTTGGCCAAACCGCCGCGGAACCGCGGCCGATCCAAGCGATCCGCCGCGGAACCGCGGCCGATCCAAGCGATCCGCCGCGGATCCGCGGCCGAGTTGACATCGAGTCAACCCAAATTTGCTCAGTTATTCTTCTGTGTTGATGTTGGGTTTTCTGGGATATTTTGTTTCTGCTTAGGTTTTATGTGCACAGAGAATTTTTTGGAGTAGATTCATATATGGTGCTTGATCGAAATTCTAAGAACTTTGGCTAACTGGATTATATCTGTGTTGTGTTTAATGTGTTCGTAAACCTCCCCTAATTGCTAGTATGTCGGTTAACAGGGGGTTGCACATTTCTGTAATGGTTACTTTATATTTGTGAATATGAACTTGTTGGATTGTCGTGAATGGATAGCCGGGGATGTGAGACGAGTGTTTCTTTCATTCAACTATAAATTGTAATTTGTTGTAATATTCTTTTGTGGGGCACATCCGGGTTGAGATTGTAGCCACCGTTGTATTATTTCATTTACTGTTTTCTGCTCCTAGGATAGACCTAAGGTGGGGTGCATAAACTACCGGGTATTTTGAAGTGCTTAGTGGCTTACTCACGTCGTTGAGGGTGACCGCTTCACTTCGGGTACTTGACGGGTAGTTTGCCGTACCCGTAGGGGTCTAGGGTGGGGTTGGCTTTTCATCACGACTATGTAATCCGTCTTTCATTGCAGGCTTGATTGAATGATTCTCGGTGTGTAGGTAGAAAATGTATAGAAATCACAATCAAAGAAATTTGTAAACCACAATCAATAACGGTGCCAATTGTAGGTTCGTTACCGAGTGTGGATCGTCCACAGGGAAAGTGAGATTTGATCGTATTTGTTTTAGTTGAGTCGAAAATTAAAAGATCAAGAAAAGAAAATTTGATTCAAGATTTATGAAATTGATTTTCAAGAATTATCAAAAACTAGATATAATATAAAGAAATACTAAAGATCAAGAATCAAGAATTGATGATATCCAATCGAATTAGGTTTCAAGAATTGAAATGAGGCTCGTAGGAATCGATCGAATCTATAGACGTGATGAAAACTAGTGATTACGTTTTCTTATCCATTAATGATTTGATGCTAGATCGATGAAGATCAATCGAGGTTTAAGGATCTTTTAAAGAAACTAGGGTTTCTTCATCTCATTCTTTGTCCTTTCGATGAATCTCATTCAAAATCTAGCCTCTAGTAAATTGAATCACCAATCGTCGATCTCTAGTTACGAGCGAAAATAATCCAGAACGCATCTCACTAGAAACTAGATTGTCGACGATTCAATTTACAAGAGTTTACAAAACTTATAAGAATTAAGAATCGTTTCAAGATATAATCATCATCATCTATTGATTCTCTCGACTCCTCCACGAGCGGAGTTTTTACTCAAGCATTATAACAAAGAACACAATCAAGAATCGAGATCTAATCATAATGCTCAAATAGAAAAGTAAGCAAGATAAAGAAATTTCACCTTTTATTAATCATCAATTTTGTTACAATTCTCTCAAGATCTACAAGAGGAAAGAACTCGATCGTTGATTTGGCTTCGCACGTCTCCTTGAGTCGCGGATCGTCTCGAGGATCACTTGCTCGGTTGAAGTCCGGCGTCGCTTCTAAAAGGTTGAAGGCTTCTTGCTTGATTTGTACTCAAAGATCTTGAATTTGGCTTTGGTGATTGGATTAGGGTTAGGGTTTGAACAAGTTATGTCACTCAACTTGTGGGTGGAAATTGATCAACAATCAACAACCTTAGAATAGAAGCCTTAGGGTCCCTTTTATAGCCTTAGTATTGGGATTAGCTTCCTTTAGAAGCTAGGTTTAGTTTAGCTTCACTTGCAAGCTTGGTAGTTAGGTAGAAGGTTCTAGAGTTAGTTAGTTATGGCTAGCTTCCTTCATAAGCTTGGAGGTTAGGGAGAAGCTTTTAGGCTTAGGTAGTTAAGTGGCTTGCTTAAGAAGCTTGGAGATGTTTAGCTTGAACACAAAGTTTTGCTGTTCGGATAGAAACTTCTGGAGATCTCTGGAATTTGCATTGTCTTGAAGAGGTGTGGGCCTTGAAAGAAGAAACCTGACGCGATGCACTGCTGACGTCATGCTGACACGGCCGCGGATCCGCCGCGCAAAGGCCCTTCTGGCCGCTGATCCGCGGCCCATTAGTGTCCTCTCTGCATTGAATTTCCAGGGTGTGTTTGTGCTGACCTTGTGGCACTTTTCTGATGTGTGGAATCTCATATTTCTTTCTATATCACTGCCAGATCACAAGTCTTGGACTTGACGCATTTTTATCAGCACTTTTGATAGTTTCGGCTCTTTTCCTGGAATTTCCTGCACAGATTCTCGAGACAAGTGTTGCGCTACACAAAGATTATGCTTGCAATGATAAACACTCAATTTCCCTCAAAATGTCGGTTTTAAAGTAAAAAACAAGTAATTTGGTATTTTACGGATGTTTTCCTAATATGTGCTATATTTATTCCGAACACCTCTAGATGAGTGCAAATGGTAGGGAAATTGTCGTGTTAGAAATGCAATATTTTCGACTGATCAAATTCCCCCAAACTTATTTTTGGTCGTCTCGAGCAAACTGTTTTATTAAAAAGGGAAGGAGAAAATAAAGAAAAAGAAAAACTAACTAGCACACTTTCGTAGGCAACACGATTGCACTGGGCACGTGAAACAAGCCTTTAAATCTCTAGGTGTCGCTAGTAGGAGGAGTGTTGTCTCCTGAGGGTTTTCAGCGGATTGCACCCACAAAATCAAATAATAAAAGGAAGACCGTGAAATTTACATTTAAAAATAAGAATTGTAAAAGAAAGACTTTGAAAATTAGAGTTTCCAACTATACTAGCTTTTCGGTTGTCATGAGCCCTATCTTAATGGTCATGAAAAAATGTTAGAAATCACATCATCTCTCAATAAAACATCGCCTTTATTCTTCATTCCTATCTTTCTTCCAAACATCGATCATATAACCCTACGTGTGTGTAAAGAACATCCCTACACCCGGAGAATTCAATTCAATCTATCATACTCTTGTCCATCTGCCTCAGTACTTTTTAATTTGATGAATATTTAGATTTGCTCACACATTTTCATGCGACCGTTAATACTTCTTGAGGTACTAACCGACCGATTACTCATGTGCTTGCTTATTAGGTATATTTTTCTCGTCTTGCACCACCTAAGGCTTAGCAGTGACTCCCAGACCAATTGGTCTAAGGCACTAGGTGAAGAGGCACCCTCGCTATATTTTTTTATTGCTGCCTTGGCGATAACAAAACCAGTGTTCATTTTTCTTCACCATTTTATTTTTTTATTCAATTTTTTTTCCTTCAAACTTTTGGCTTTTAGACAAGAGCATTTCAAGGTATCCTCTACTATCCCGAGCTTCAAGACGTGTGTAAGTGCGAATAGTAGGGTATCAACGTTCAAATGTTTGGCTTCCAGAATAGAAACTATTTTCAGACTTATTTTTATCCTCAGATTAGTGACTTCCTTCATCTTACTAACCCTTGGGACAACGGCTCATAACTACTTATTACTAGTTCGTTTAAGAAAACTTCTAATTTTCTTGGTTTTCTTAAAATTTTCCAATCTTTTGGATGTAATTTTTTACTATTTAATCTTTTATTATCTTATTTATGTACAAAAATATTTTTATTTTTTATTTTTTTGAATTTTTTTAAATTTTTATATGTTTTAAAATGTTTTGTGATATGTTTTGTGCTTATGCAAAGTATGCGAAGTGATGCGAAAATAAGCACAAACCTCCCCCAAACTTGTTTTCAACAGTGTTCTCGCTGTTGCTATCTATTAAACCTCAAAAAATCTGTAAGCTTGGGAGGACATTTATTAACGGGGGCAAAATATATTAAAATGAAAATCCTCCCCCAAACTTATTTTTGGCTCTAAATATTGAGGACAGCAGTTATTTCAAGAGCCAAAAATACACCCCCCTCAAACATGAGTTAAACAATGTTAAGATTTGAAAATCACAAGAGGGGGTCAAAATTATTGGTCGATGCCAAGCTTTGCAAAGATCGAAGGTCAACACCAACCATTCGAAGATTTTATCAATGTAGTGCTCAGGTTGGTGGAATAAGAAGTAGGGAAAGGGTAAGTGGTGGAATAGAATGTGTTTGCGTCTCGTTTTGGAGAGACGACTAAGTGTATGTGATGGATTGCTCACATTCTTTTTACAGTTCAGAAGAAGGGGTGGAGGTTCAATTTCTTTGTATTGAGGTAGATTCATTTCAACACCCGTGTTATTCAAAAATGCGAGTTCTTCAGCGAAGATTTCCTCAAAAGCCTCATCAATACCCCGAAGAATAATGTCATCACAAATTTTGGGGTGATCTTCAGACTCTAAAAACGGTTCATACTCGGTGTTAGTTGTTGACCCGGACAACTCGGTGGAAGAGTCCGTATGTGTATGATACATAGTTGGGTCGAACAACAACATATGAAAAGAGTCAAGATCAGTATCATGAGGATCGTCAATTTCACTGCTGTCGACATCCATTAAGTCAACAGAACAGACCTGAGCAGTAGGTTCGGAGGGTATACTTCCCAACTTGTAAATGTTCAGCTCAATTGACCTATTCCCGAAGGATAGGGTCATAGAACCGTTATAACAGTTGATTATAGCATTGGAAGTGGCCAAAAAGGGGCGACCAAGAATCACCGGAATTTGATTCCGTGGGTTTGCTACAGGCTGTGTATCAAGTACAATAAATTCCACAGGGAATACAAATTCCCCGATTTTTATTAACACATCTTCCAGTTCACCCTTAGGTTTGGTGATTGATCGGTCAGCCATCTGGAGAGTGCAGTGAGCCGGTTTCAACTCTCTGATCCCTAACTGCTCGTAAACTGAGAAAGGAAGCAGGTTAACACTTGCGCCAAGGTCAAGTAGAGAACGGTTAATGTGTTTTTCCCCGATAGAAATGGAAATAGTAGGATAGCCAGGATCCATACGTTTCCTTGGTAATTGCTGGGGAAAGGCTGTGTCTACCGTCTTTGCCATGAATATCTTCTTGGGTACTTGAGTCTTCCTCTTTCTAGTGCACAAGTCCTTAAGAGTTTTCGCATAAGCGGGGACTTGTTGGATTGCATCTAGAAGAGGGATGTTGATGTTAACCTGTTTCAAGATTTCGGTGATCTTCTCCATTTGTGGACTTGGTCTTTTTCCCCTTAACCGATTCGGGTAAGGAGCTTGGGCAATAAGGTCGGGGTCCAACATTATAGAAGATCGTGTGGGTGGAAACGATCTAAGAATATGAGTAGGGATCGTTTTTGGTGGACTAGAAGAGGTGGGCTGAGGTGTCGAGCCTTGGGGAAAACGGAGAATAGGCTCGAAAGAACATGGTGGGGTAGACGAACTGGGGTCAGAATTAGAAGTAGAAGTGGAAGGAAAAATCTCAGCCGGGGTATCATCGATTGATTCATCATTTTTATCAATCTCCTCACCAACATGATTGTCAAGCATTCTTCCAGATCTTAACGTGGTGATAGCGTTCACATGATGTGAATAGCCAGGATTGGGTAAAGGTTGAGCTGGAAGTTTCCTTTTCTCTCTTGCACTCAATTCGGCTTTTAATTGTGCAATTTGTTCTTCCATCGATTTTATAGTCTCATTTTGAGAGACAGAATTTCTTTTCATGTCATCGACGGAAGACTTCAACTCAGCTGAAACTTGCATGATATTTGTCAGAATCAAATTCATGTTTTGTGTGAATGCAGAGGACTCATCAGTCCCGGTCAACCGCAAAGGATTATACGGTGCAGGTGTGTTGGCCGGATTTTGGAAGTTTTGTGATTGGTAAGGGTGCTGACTCAATTGAAGTGGTTGCTGTTGTGGTGGAGGAGCCCTTTGAAAGTTGTTTTGGTTTGGAACCGTGTTTTGAGTTTGTGATTGGTTCCAAGCAAAGTTATGGTGATTCCTCCAACTCTGATTATAAGTGGAAGAAAACATATCATTTCTTGGTCTTTGTTGGAAAGCATTTTTGACATGCTCATGACCTTGAAACAGAGAATTTAATGGACATTCTTCCGTGAGATGTGATGGATCAGAACAACATCCACAGACAGTTTTGGAGAGTGACATTTGGTTTAGGGCGGCGGCTAAAAATTTATTTTCCATAGTTTCGAGTTTCTTTTGCATTGCTAACATTTCAGCTCTAACTCCTATGGAAACATCCGATTGGTTATTGCCACTCCTAGATGATTGACTTACACCATCCCACTGTAAAGATCTTTCAGCAAATCTTCTAAAAATTTCCAAGCTTCACCGTCATCTTTAGTCATGAAAGTGCCTTGACACATGGATTCAAGGGTCTATTTTGTGGTAGGATTAATGCCCTCATATATGATTCTGCACAGATCCCATCTAGGGATTCCGTGATGTGGACATTGAACTAACAGATCCTTGAAGCGTTCAAAACACTTCGAGAAAGTTTCATTTGGAAGTTGGGTGAATTGATTTATTTCGCTACGGACTCGAGCTGTCTTATGATTGGGGTAGAATTTCTTTAGGAATGCTTTTACAAATTCTTCCCAGTTTGAAATGGAACGTGCGGTTGTGTTATACAGCCACTTCTCGGCTATATCGCAAAAAGTGAATGGGAGAAGACGGAGACGCATAGCATCCACAGAAAGCTGTGAAGTACCCATCATTGCGCATACATTTTCAAATTTGGTAATAAAGACATATGCGTCTGCAGACTCGAGACCGTGATATTTGGATAGAAGATTTATGTATTGGGGTTTTATTTCAAAATTGTCCCCGTTGGCTGGTGGAATGGTGAGACAGGTCGAAAGAGGACCTCGAATATGATAACATCTCTCTTGGAGAGAGATGCGGGGTGGATTCTGCGCACCTGCGGATGGCGGCAGAACAATAGTAAAGAAGTTCGATGGAGAATTGTCCATCGAAGTAGGTATGGTGGTAGGTAAAGAAGTAGTAGACGTAGAATTACCGACTTCGAAGTCGATAGGAGGAACGCGGATAAGACGGGCACTAGAATCCCGTGTCCAGCCAAGCATGCACTAAAGGATTTAGCACAAGTGGCAGCGTTGATATAATTAGAGAAAATGATAAGTTGGTGTTTGTTTTGAAAAAGATACGGATTTTTGAAAAAAAAATGATGCAAATCATAACAAATGCACAAGCAACCCTAAAATCTAGTGGTCACCTAGGTTAAGTCTCTAGACCGCTCCTAACTGCTAGAAGACCAATCTCAGGATCAATCCTCTACTGCCTCTTTTGTCCCTCCTGTGGCCAGGTAAGTGCCAGGTAAGTGGGAGGTTCTCCACTACGTAAGTAGTGGGCCTAACTAAGTAACCACTTGCCTTAGACACACTTGCCTTAGACACCATAAAAGAAATGCGGATAAGCAATAGATTACCCACGACCTCCTTCTGTCCTAACTGAGCGCGACGGTCCTTAGAGTCATGTCTAGATATTTTTTAGTTAATGAGGGTAATGCGGATACAGTTTTGTGATTTTCGGGGCTTAGGAAGGGTAATGAACTCCCCACCTAATCTGAATTTGGTCTTTGCCCTTTAATTTCCGTATTAAAAATGCAAACAACCAAGATAAAACATGCACAATTTTGTTTTTTACGGCGCTGCGAATTTTTGCAAAGAAACCTGCAGAAATTGGTTAATGGAGCAGATCAAGGAGGAGATAAGAAAGTCAGAAAGTCACCGAGCAAATTTGGTTCAGCGATGCCCTCGTCCCACCACAGAACCACCGCGGGAAGCTAGCAATGGCCGCGGAAACACGGTGCAATGAGAAGATGTCTGCACAAAAATTCTTGCAACAGCTCCTGTTCACTCCCCGAGCTCTCTGGAATATTCAGAAATTTTTTCCTCTCGCTCCAAAGATTCCAGATTTCCTCGCAACAAATCACAACGAATCGTTTAGTGTTTGTGCGAATTTTGATCTAAAAATTCTGATGGAATAAATTTTGCAACTCAAATTTCAAAAACGAACAAATTAGCACACTATCCCCGGCAACGACGCCATTTGATTGACTTTCTTTTTCTTCGTGTGTCAAATTTGAAAATGTATAGTGGTAAGTATTCCCGCCTGTCACGCGGGTGACCCGGGTTCGATCCCCGGCAACGGCGCCATTTGATTGAATGATTCTCGGTGTGTAGGTAGAAAATGTATAGAAATCACAACCAAAGAAATTTGTAAACCGCAATCAATAACGGTGTCAATTGCTGGTTCGTTAACGAGTGCGGATCGTCCACAGGGAAAGTGAGATTTGATCGTATTTGTTTTAGTTGAGTCGAAAATTAAAGGATCAAGAAAAGAAAATTTGATTCAAGATTTATGAAATTGATTTTCAAGAATTATCAAAAACTAGATCTAATATCAAGAAATACTAAAGATCAAGAATCAAGAATTGATGATATCCAATCGAATTAGGTTTCAAGAATTGAAATGAGGCTCGTAGGAATTGATCGAATCTATAGACGTGATGAAAACTAGTGATTACGTTTTCTTATCCATTAATGATTTGATGCTAGATCGATGAAGATCAATCGAGGTTTAAGGATCTTTTGAAGAAACTAGGGTTTCTTCATCTCATCCTTTGTCCTTTCGATGAATCTCATTCAAAAGCTAGCATCTAGTAAATTGAATCACCAATCGTCGATCTCTAGTTACGAGCGAAAATAATCAAGAACGCATCTCACTCGAAACTAGATTGTCGATGATTCAATTTACAAGAGTTTACAAAACTTATAGGAATTAAGAATCATTTCAAGATCTAATCATCATAATCTATTGATTCTCTCGACTCCTCCACAAGCGGAGTTTTTACTCAAGCATTATAACAAAGAACACAATCAAGAATTGAGATCTAATCATAATGCTTAAATAGAAAAGTAAGCAAGATAAAGAAATTTCACCCTTTATTAATCATCAATTTTGTTACAATTCTTTCAAGATCTACAAGAGGAAAGAACTCGATCGTTGATTTGGCTTCGCACGTCTCTTTGAGTCGCAGATCGTCTCGAGGATCACTTGCTCGGTTGAAGTCCGGCGTCGCTTCTAAAAGGTTGAAGGCTTCTTGCTTGATTTGTACTCAAAGATCTTGAATTTGGATTTGGTGATTTGATTAGGGTTAGGGTTTGAACAAGTTGTGTCACTCAACTTGTGGGTGGAAATTGATCAACAATCAACAACCTTAGAATAGAAGCCTTAGGGTCCCTTTTATAGCCTTAGGATTGGGATTAGCTTCCTTTAGAAGCTAGGTTTAGTTTAGCTTCACTTGCAAGCTTGGTAGTTAGGTAGAAGGTTCTAGAGTTAGTTAGTTAGAGCTAGCTTCCTTCATAAGCTTGGAGGTTAGGGAGAAGCTTCTAGGCTTAGGTAGTTAAGTGGCTTGCTTAAGAAGCTTGGAGATGTTTAGCTTGAACACAAAGCTTTGCTGTTCGGACAGAAGCTTCTGGAGATCTCTGGAATTTGCATTGGCTTGAAGAGGTATGGGCCTTGAAAGAAGAAACCCGACGCGATGCACTGCTGACGTCATGCTGACACGGCTGCGGATCCGCCGCGCAAAGGCCTTTCTGGCCGCGGATCCGCGGCCCATTAGTGTCCTCTCTGCACTGAATTTCCAGGGTGTGTTTGTGCTGACCTTGTGGCACTTTTCTGATATGTGGAATCTCATATTTCTTTCCATATCACTGCCAGATCACAAGTCTTGGACTTGACGCATTTTTATCAGCACTTTTGACAGTTTCGGCTCTTTTCCTGGAATTTCCTGCACAGATTCTCGAGACAAGTGTTGCGCTACACAAAGATTATGCGTGCAATGATAAACACTCAATTTCCCTCAAAATGTCGGTTTTAAAGTAAAACACAAGTAATTTGGTATTTTACGGATGTTTTCCTAATATGTGCTATATTTATTCCGAACACCTCTAGATGAGTGCAAATGGTAGGGAAATTGTCGTGTTAGAAATGCAATATTTTCGACTGATCAAGGCTCAAAGGAAATGCGGATTCCTAGAATATCCAATATGTTCATTTGTGATCTGGAATGCCTATTATTGCGTCTGACGAATATACAATATCTATATATGATTTGCTTATGTTTTGCATCCGCGCTAGCCCAGCCCCCGCTCTGTCGTTAGTTAAGTAACCTAGCGGGTGAATGACGGGGCCCAGTGGCGAATGCAGATGGCATAAGCGGATGTTGTATTTTCGTTGTTTTCTGCAATGATAGGTTAATTGATGGGACGCATTATATTAATGCAAAGAAAATAAACCAAAGTTGAATCGTTGGAACAATTTAAAAGAAACCACTCGGTTATTTTTAAAACAGCAGATTTTTAATTGCGGAGCTTAAACCACTCCTTTTAAAAGCTATCAGGTTCCTTCGATCATATCAAGTTCACTACGTTCACGGTTTTGCCAAAACCATTCGTAGCCCTCCGTCATTTCATTTGGGTATTCAGTAGTATTCAAGCTATATATTTTGACCAACGCCAAGGCATAGTGTTTGGCAGCTGCTGGGGATTCATCTGTTGCATAGATAGATGAGTTGGTTTGGGACAGTCGTACTGCCATTTGACCAACGTCAGGGGTATGTACGGGTGGGTTCAAATTAACAAGATAATGATGGGTAGTACTTGACATGTGACTTATGACATTTTGGCCAACGTCAAGGTCATAAGAGCATGGGGCAAAAATCCACATCGGGAGTTTCTAAACAAACTGAAACTTGCTAGAGTTGCATACCATTTGGAGTGTGATAATTTTGGTAGGATTCCTTCAGCTTTATCACACGATGATATTTGAATCCCGATCCTATTGTGAGTATATGCTACTCATCGGGAAATTCTTTCACTTAACGATCAATGCTATAAACCAAGTAGGTGTCGAGAAAGGTGTCAGCGGGGCTACGTCCCCAGGGAAAAGAGGTTATTTAATTAAGGAACTTCGCGAAAGCGCCGTAAAACCTCCCTCAAAGTACCGACACTTGCCTGGCTGAACAGTTAAGCAAGTATTGTACGGTGAGAATTGTCCTGACTAGTTCTTCTTTTATAGTTTGAGGAAGGATTCGAGAAACAGTGGGAGCCATCCTGTTTAGATAAACTAAAAACTACTCTAAACTTGAAAGAGCATCATGCTAAAGTGTTTTCTTATCTCTCTCCTAATTGCAGCGACCTATAAAATGACAGGCCTTAAGTTATTATTAGATAAAAATATTTTGACAGGGTCAAACTATAAAGATTGGTTCCGGAATGTCAAGATGGAAATCACCTATGGCAAATTGGGGTATGTCCTTACTACTAAGGCCCCTGCCGTCCCAGGTCCAGAATCCAGTGTCGCGGATAAGGAAATCCGCAAGACCTGGGAGTTAGACTGCGCGAAGGCCAAATGCATCGTGCTTACCTCTATAGATAATGAACATCAGATGAGGCACGAGAATATGGATCTTGAAGCCATATTTCTCCACACCAAGGAACTGTATGGAGAGCAATCTCGTATAGCTTGATACGAGACCTCGAAGAACTTATTTCAGTCGAGGCTGGCCGTTGGATCTTCTGTAGGGGAACATGTCCTTAAGATGATTGGCTACATTGAGGAGCTCGCGGACCTCAGGACAACATTAGAGAACGAGCTGTATACAGACTTGGTTCTCCAATCCCTTCCTTCCACCTAAGCCCAGTTTATCTTGAATTTCAATATTCAAGGTAAAGAAGTTGAACTTCCAGAACTCCTTAACATGTTGAAGAGTGCAGATGGTATCTTGCAGAAAGCAAGCGAAACACCCGCTATGTTTGTTCATGGTGCTTCCTTTTCCAGGTCCAAGGCAAGGGCCAAAGGAAGGAAGAAGAAGGCCGCTACCAAACCGAGAGGTGGTGTTGGTAAGGTGGGAGTCAAGGGAAAGGCAAAGGTTGCGGTGCCAGTAGTAGCAAAGGACGAGTGCTTCCACTGTCGTAGGAAAGGCCATTGGAAGAAAGATTGCAAAGCTTGGAATGCCAAGAACCAGGACCCGAGGCAAGTTGTGGTTTCGGTTTCAGGTGTGTTTATAATTGAAAATTGTCTGTCAATCAACTCTACTTCCTGGGTATTGGATACCGGATCAGGATCTCATATATGCAATTCATTGCAGGCACTAAGAAGCCGTAGAGTACTGAAGATTGGTGATATGACCCTCCAGGTTGCTAATGGAGTGAGCGTGGATGCTGTGTCCATAGGGGATTATCACCTTGGATTGATGAATGGACATATTTTGGTTTTGCGCAACTGTTTTTGTGTACCTAGTTTAACGTGTAATATCATATCAGTATCGTTGTTATCAAAAGAAGGTTATGATTTCACGTTTGTAAGCGATGTTAATACTTACGTGCCGAGTTCCTGGGTTACCTAAAAGAGAATGGAATTCTCTCTCAGCTTACTCCTCCATACAATCCACAACACAACGGTGTATCGGAGAGACGGAACTGAACCCTATTGGATATGGTACGTTCCATGATGAGTAATGCTGAGTTACCGCGATCTTTCTGGGGTTATGCACTAGAATCAGCTGCATATCTTTTGAACAGAGTTCCTACCAAGACTGTGCCTACCACACCATATCAGATGTGGAGTGGGAAGAAACCCTATCTTCAGTATCTCAAGATATGGGATGTCCAGCTTTTGTTAAAAAGCAGCATGCGGACAAACTCGAGGCACGCTCAGTACAGTGTAAGTTTGTGGGATATCGAAAGAACTCCAAGGGGTATTTTTTCTATTACGCAGAGGAACAAAAGGTTTTTGTTTCTCGTAATGCCCATTTTCTAGAACAACAGTTTTTAGAAAAGGAAACAAGTGGGAGAGCAATAGAACTGGAAGAAATTCCAGAACCACAAACTACTACTGAAAGCTTGATAGAACCAGAAGTTCTAGAAGAACAGGACATTCCCGCACCCCTCCGCAGGAGTAGTAGGCCGTCTCATCCGCCTGAGAGATACTACGGTTTTCTCATAGACGGGGATAGAGAGGATTGCGTCATTGATAATGATGAACCTACTAAATTCCAGCAGGCCATCTAGAGCGGCGACTCAGTAACATGGCTGGATGCAAAGCGGACCGAAATGGAGTCCATGCACACCAACAAAGTATGGACTTTGGACTTTGCTCTAGATGGGGTAAAACCTATAGGATGCAAGTGGATCTTCAGAAAGAAGATTGGTGTAGATGGACAGATAGAAACCTATAAGGCTAGACTTGTTGCAAAGGGTTTTCGTCAAAGGCCTGGCTTGGACTATGACGAAACTTTTTCTCCAATGGCTATGCTCAAATCCATTCGGATCCTTCTTTCCATTTCTGCCTTCCACGATTATGAGATCTGGCCGATGGACGTAAAGACGGCTTTTCTAAATGGAAATTTGGACGGGTGTGTCTATATGGATCAGCCAGAAGGTTTTAATCTGAGTGGGAGCAGTGGAAAAGTGTGCAAGTTGCTTAAGTCCATTTATGGACTAAAGCAGGCATCGTGGAGTTGGAACATCTATTTTGATGAAACGGTCAAAGAATATGACTTTATCAAAAATCCAGATGAGCCATGTATTTATAGTAAGGTTGTAGCACGAACTGTCGTATTCCTCATCTTGTACGTGGATGACATTCTCTTGATAGGAAATGATATTCCTATGCTACAATCTGTCAAAAGATTCTTGTCACACAGGTTCTCCATGAAAGACCTGGGTGATGCCTCTTACATTCTGGGGATCCAGATCTATCGTGATAGATCTAAGAGGATGTTGGGACTTTCACAGACTAGGTATATCAATACTATACTGAAAAGATTCAGTATGGAAGATTCAAAGCGCGGTAATTTACCGGCTTGTCACGGAATCACCCTCTCCAAAGAGATGTCTTCCAAGACTGATTTAGAAAGGGACTGCATATCAGTTATACCCTACGCTTCTGCGGTAGGCTCTATAATGTATGCGATGTTGTGTACCAGACCAGATGTAGCTTACGCAGTAAGCATGGTAAGCCGGTATCAGTCAGACCTAGGGGAGAAGCATTGGATAGCAGTAAAGAACGTTCTCAAATACCTAAGAAGGACTAAGTATATGTTCTTAGTTTACGGCGGAAAAGAGCTCCAGATCGAGGCTTTTGCTGACTCCAGCTTCCAGAGTGACAAGGATGACTTCAAGTCCATGTCAGGTTATGTCTTTACCCTCAATGGAGGGGCGGTGTGTTGGAAGAGTTCTAAGTAGGACACCGTTGCTGACTCGACGATGGAAGCGGAGTATATCGCAGCTTCTGATCCTGCAAAAGAAACAGTCTGGGTAAAGAAGTTCTTAACAGAACATCAGGTGGTTCCATCCATTGTTGATCCAATACCTATGTATTGTGACAACAACGAGGCTATAGCTTTAGCGAAGGAACCCAGGTCCTATCAAAAGTCCAGACACATTTTGAGGCGGTATCACCTGATCAGGGAGATTATAGATCGCCGGGAGATCGAGGTCCGGAGAGTTTCTACAGAGGAGAACATTGCAGATCCATTCACAAAGGCCTTACCTCAGACACAGTTCGAGAGGCTATTCGAGATGATAGGTCTGCGATACGCCAGTACATGGCCCTAGTGCAAGTGGGAGGTTGTTAGTGTATATGCCCTAGGAGCCATTATTGTATCATACTAGTTTGTATATTACTTAATGGAAGCTTGGGATATTCACAGTTGTATTAATAGTCTTGCTCAAACATAGTAGTATGCTGCTTGGTTTATATCTATCTTAATATGTGTATATGTTTATTTTAGCATATCGTGAATACATATTGATAGAGCCCATAGGATCTTGCTTGACTACCAGCGTTGTGATGGCAGTCACACTAGTGGGGGCTGGGTAGTCTACAAGCACATCCTTTTTCAGGTCTCTAGTCATAGGATTATTGGGACAGGGCATCGATACTCCGGAGTAGACTAGTGTATACGTTTCTCATCCCAGCAGGGGAGATGGTCTGTGCCACAGCCATTAGTACATTGTACTGGAGATAGTATGCAGGTGCTCGTTGGGTTACGGGTACACCAGACAGGACTCGCAGGGAACTGTTGGTTGGTATTATACCCGTCGTCAGTTAACAGTTCCCAGGTGACATGTGTACAGCATAGTCCGTAGACTTGACACTGCTGCTTCACCTCGAGTGTGTTCCCACTGTTCTTAGATTGCTACCTTACGACGGCTCGACTGAGTCGTGCAAACAGGTAGCAGTTGGGTGCAGCCCCGAAGCACTTGGAGGCAGTGGCGGTTAGATACAATTCGTCTCTCCCGGTGTTGGGGGTTGATATCACGCTGTGTTTTGGAGAGTCATTACGCAAGGTCCCTGGCCAAGGCAAGCAAGATTTACTGGTAGGTTTTCTAGTAGTTTTTCAAGGTGTAATGGGATTCACTCCGACACGATTTATACTGCTTTTAGAGGAATGACGCTTGCCGCCCCTAGGCCCGATATGCGATAGTCTTAGACGAACAGACCGGACTGTACAAAGATTGTCATATCAGGCTCAGTAGGAGTTCGGATGGGTTTCCTCATCGACTTTCTTATCGACATCTACCTGGGGACCGTTACGTACAGCCAGTACCGCTTGCGGCCTGTGGTTAAACCCACTGCCAGCGTAGTGTTGAGTCTTTAGAGTCCCACACAGAGGGTTTCCCTACTTCAGGAGAAACAATATAGAGGTCGTATGGTTTTACGACAGGGTTCGGTCATATACGTGTACTTATGCACGTATGATGTTCAGACAGATTATACTAGCAGGCTTTGGTTTAAGCCAGATTCTAGTATTGAATTATTGGATTTATGCAGTCTTGGTATATCCGTGTTTTTCGTAAATACGGATGAGAGGGGCATTCTTGTAATTAGTCGAGAAGTTTCTAGAAGTAAGGTAACTCATTTAGTTTTAATTCATTTGTGAATTAAATTTAATGAGGTGGAGAGGTGATGTGTAATTTTCATTAATTGCACCATGAGTCATGAGGTGATTCACCTCAAGGTAATTAATGAAGCATGGTTGTTGATTTTATATATTATTTTTTAGATATTTTTTATGCTTCATTATTTATCAAAATGACTTAAGATTCAATTCATTATCACATACACATTCTTTCTCCTCAAGCTCTCATCTTCTTCATCCTAACCCTAATCCTCTCATGTTGAGAACGCTAGGGTTAGCAAGACTAATAGATCCTTAATCTATCTCTATATCCTCTAGATCACTTGGATTAGCAATTCTAGCCACTTAGTTACCTCAAGTTAGAGGTTAAAGGTTGAAGAAGGAACTCTCGGGTGGATCTTCTATTACATCGAGGAGGCCGACGAGGAGGTGAACAACAAGAACAAGAAGGACTAGTATCTTGAGGTATAATCATCTATCATAGTAGTTAACTACTTCTAGATAATTTTTTAGTTAGAGCTTAGCAAAGATCCGTTTGATAGTCGATGTTACTTTGAACAAAATGATTGTTTTACCTATTCCGCCTCCCCGCATCTCGTGGAGTGTGTAACGTTGACTTACAAACTGGACCTCAGAAGGTCGTCTCCATCCCTCCATGGCATCGATACCTGTGCAACCACCGATGACCCTAGACATTCTAGGGCATCGCATATGCCAAGGAGAATCTCGTCCTTGGGGCAGGTTTACTTGATAGGAATGACTCCCCGTCATTCGGCTTGCTATCTGTAGTGGGCCCGATACATTCTGTCGGCTAAGAAGTCGCTGCTACTGAAGACCGGGCTATATCCCGCGATCTATGCATCCCTCTTTCACTACCACACTCCCCATGTGTGGTGGGTCAAATCTTTTCTGGAACAATGGAATATCCCGACCCGCACATTTCTCTTATCGGATCGGGAGGTATCAATCTCATTGGAGGAATTCACGGAGATATCTGGATTACCCGTCAGAGGGGAACACTACGAGGAGATACTCTCCCTCTGATGAGTACATCTTTGCTACCGAATCAGTGGTAATGGGTCTTACCCCAGAGAATGCCGTTCAACACAAGTTTCCAAGCTTGGTCAAGATGTTGAACATATACGAAACCTTATTCTTGGAGTCTGGTGGGCACGGAGTTAGCTTTACCGATTTCATCGCCCGCTTCCTTCATCCGGAGTCTTTGTCGAAGAAATCTGCGAAGTTCGCCAAGCTTGATGATCCGTTCGGATTTGGCTTGGACAAATTACCGACCACGGAAGTAGATTTAAAGCAGTTTTTTTTATTCTGGATACCCAGGTCATTTCTTTCGTAGAGGTCGCTACTCCGGACATTGATGAGGAAATATTCTTCCTGGGGTTCGTTGGCTTGTGGCTAAGCTGGTTCGCACTTCCGATGCATCCTCATTATTTGAGACCGTCTATCTTTTATCCGGCTCACCGTATTGTGGCGAGGACACGCCTGGCCTTTGGGGTTGCAGGTCTGGCTCACTTATATCATGGCCTAAGTATAGCGGCCGACACTACTCAGCCTGTAACAACCCTAACTTTCTGTACGAATTTTTCAAAAATACAGAAAGACATACTTGAGCCTGAGAACAAGTTATAAGTTTGTTTTACTTTTGAACTGCAAGAAAGAGCTTGTATCTCATTGGTAAGACCTTGCAGCTGAACCAAAGCACCAGAGTTCAAATCCCATAAGCCACACATTATTTTTATTTAAAATTGTTTTAATCTTTTAGAAGCCCAAAGGTTTACACGTGCACAATCCGTAAAACCAAGAGTCAAAGCCTAAACAAATATGTGCACGAGGCTAGACCAAGAGTCAGGGACACGTGGCGAGAATCCGAGCCCCCAACTCCAAGATCGGACCGGCGAGAGCACCCCAAAGGACGGCGCCTGTCACGCCCCGCTTTCCGGTGTACGGGCAGAGGACGCGACGAGGCCGCTACGTATTTACTCAGAAGTAAATACGCTAAGCGTAACTAAGCAATATAAAACAAATATACACAAGAGACAAATGTAATGAAATATCAACTTTATTTATTAATATTCTTTTGTACAATGCATGGAAAAGTAAATACATGAAATGGAAGCAATGCCTAAACAGTGGCATAACAGAAATGGAAAATACAGAATGTAAAGAAAATGTACAATTGTAACTACAACTCGGGATCTCCAATAAACTGGTCTAAGTCTTCAATGCTAGGCTCGATCTCTTGAAGGTCCGAATCACCTGACGACATTCCAAAGAAGAAAGAGAAGGAATGCCGTCAGCAAACAATCGCTCGGTAAGCCCTAAAGATAAGGGAGAAGTAGAATAGACAGAAAGTAAGAGAGAGAGTGTAGCTTTTAAAGTTGTTTTTAGTATTAACGCTGTTGTTTGTAGCTTGGTACAGAAGGATGCCAGTGTATACGAGAGAAGTCTCTATATGCCAGAGACTAAAGGCAAATGGAATACAAGGCTCGGTTAGAATGCCCGGAACAACGACGATTGTATTCTGGTTAGGTGTCTTAAATATTGCGGTCTCGTGCCACTTCTAACACCTTCCGTACCAATCTACCCCTTAAACCCCGCGAAGTATTGTTTGTATTGTATTGCAACTTGTATTGTCCTATAATATAGATTGTACAATTGGATGACTTGCCAAAACCATGATATCAGTAAATGGATGTAACCGGAGAATCATGTAAATGAAAGTATATTTATGGTTCGGTTCAGTCAATATAGATTGAATAGTTTGAATATATGGATTCATATTGAATTGTTATATTGTAGATTGTACTTGAATCATTTTCAAGTCAGATTGATTATATAGAGACTCAGTCTGAGTCAGACAATTTGAAAAGAAATTGAATCCTGAATTAGGTTTTGGTGTTATCGGTAACCGCTGCATATGGACGGCAGGATTTGTGTCTTTTTCAAAGACAATTATCATATTGATAACACCGTTTGTTAGATTGTCTACCTTAGATAAGCAAGCTCCCATATCTCTGGCTCCCTGAGGCTCAAGAAACTGGTTCCGCTTAAACCTATATTTACTAGGGTCCTTATTGTAATTTATATAACTTGAGGGGGTTTTATGTAAAAATAATTTTTTTTATAGTTTTCAAAATACAACTCAAATATTTAATTATCGTCTCTATGTACATACAACAATTTATTGATCAATATAAATATGTATACATGTTCAAATAGCATGAAACGGGTCAAGTATATTATTCGAGTAACCACCATAAACAATGCTGTAAAGAAATATTATGTACGGCTAATTAATCAAGTCGAACGAATGTGGAATATAAACAGAAATATGGATCTAAGTGTTTTTCATGCGTGAGTTCCAGTTTCACCTAAATACGACTACTGGTTTGGGAGGTATATATGTTTTCGTATCATCGCGCAAAACAGATTAGAATCTATTCGGCACCGTCACATATTTTTATAACATAGTTTCGGTCATTTTTCATCAGGTTTCAGGTTAAGAAAATTATCAAAAAATTGTAGGTCTTTCGATATACTTATCCAAAACACTAAGATTCGCACGTTTTGGATTTCTTAAACTATAGTTATGATCATTTTAATGTCAACGTTTAAAACAAAAATTCAGATTTATGGACAGCAACTATATGTTATATTGCAAAGCCTATATCGGGTTGTTTCATGCATTTCTGAGTAATATAATATACAGAAAATTATAGCTTTATCAATTATGCATCTACACATCTAAAGTTTGTCATGAACGGACATCGGGAGTTTGAGTTATGTCTAATTTAAAAACAGTGTAAAAATCAGGACAGATTCTGTCCAGATTCATCGCTTAATATTGTAACGCAGTTTTCTATATTTTACGTCGGTTTTTAATAAAAACATAAAAGTAAGAAAATCTATATCATTCGATGTAGATATCAAAAACACCTTATTTTGCTCAATTTGGATACCGGTATACAAAGTTATGTGTCCTAAAAGTTGACCGATAACTGCAGTTTTCTGTTTTACAAACAGTGAATAAAAATGATATAATTTCTAAACCGTTAAGTGATTCCATCTAAAATTTTTACAGCGTGTATAGAAAAATATATTCTATCATATGTAAATTTTTTGAAATTTCCAGAAGTAAAAATTAATTTCTAAAATTTATTTTAAAGGTAAAGGTATTGATATGTATGCTAAAATCGGCAAAAAGATTAACTAGTATTTTTTTATGCAAGCTTCTCCTTTTCTTTTAATAAGCGAACCGATTCTATGAGATATCGTAGATATATTTTGGTATGAAATTTATGTTCTCACAACTCATAATAAACATTCATAGTCATGAGCAAAGAATTGAAAACACTTTAATTTGAACAAGAGGTAATAAAGTATTATTAAACCATATAGAACCATATATATCTAAACTTATATATGTGTGTATGTTTATGTTTATCTTCTCTTATGGATTATGATATGAAAAGAATAGCGGGTTCACGAGGTATGACAAGAGGAGAATAAAGAGATGGAGGGGGAGAGGGAGAAGAGACTTACATACACAAGCCGGTATTGACACCGAGCTTGTCTATCCGCCGATAGCCTCGCATTACTAGCGAGACCTTCTTGAAAACTTCTTTGTGTTCTTCTTCTAGGACTCTAGGTGAAGACAGAGAAGGGAGAGATAGAAAAATGTGTGGAAGAAAAAGAAAAAGGAGGACAAATAAAGATGGTGTAATGGAGAATTATCTATCATAATATATGAATTCAACATGGGAATTAAAAGAGAAATGAAAGGTCACCATTCATTTTGGAAATGAAAGGTCTCATTTGTAGGTTATGAGAAGAATAAAAAATGATAAAAAAAATAATTGCAAGAATGGGGATTTGAACATGTGACTTATGGAATAACAATGTAAGGACTTAACCAATGAGCTACAATGTTGTTCATGAACATATTTAATTAGAATTAAATATATGCTGTTGCTTGAAAAGAAAGTGGGCTTTTGGGCTCATAGTTTTATAAAAGAAAATGAAAATAAGATTGGATTTGGGTTATGGGCTGGGTCAGGTCTTGCGTTTAATTTGAAATAGGTTAAGATTTAGTTTAAAGAATTAGGTTTGGAAAAAAAAAATAGATGGAATAATAAAATAATATATATATAACAGAAAACAAAATATACAGAAAAATACTACGAATAAATAAATACAATATTTTACTAAAAAAAGAAAACACGATGATATAGTAATATTGGGGTCGTTACAGCGTCGCCGGTTTTCTTTGAGCCAAACCCCATTTTTTTGAACCCTAATACCCCTTGGACTCCCCATGTTAACCCCTGACTGTTTGTTTTCCTGCATTTTCCAGAGTATCAAAACTTTGCATACTCCATGTTTTAATGCATTTTAATTCTCAAAAATTTATCACTCCCTAACCCTAATTTTCCCTATAAATACCCACTCTATTTTTACACCCCTTCACACTGAAATTTTCTACAAAGACTCTCAAGAAAATTCCAAGATCCTTTTGTGTGCAAGTGGAGTTAGCAAAGGGGGAAGCTCCGACGAACTTCCGACGACGAAATGACGTACCGGCAACTCCCACCTCTTCCTCTCTCTCCCCTCTAGTTCTAAAGCCAGTAAGTCCTTACTTCTTCTTCTTTTCTCTATTCTAAAAAACATTCAAAACTAAAACCCGACGGAAGCGGAGTTAATCCGACTTCCGATTCGGGTTTTCCTTAAAAAGTTCTATTTTTCTTAAACACAATAATACCAAACTCTTATGTCATGACCATTAAATATTAACAAAGACAATAGAACAAGTTTGACATCAAAATAATAACCTTAGCAAGTTTTATTCCACTTTTACGTTAAAATACCTTCATATTTCATTTCGACATGCTTAAACTTTTTAAACCGTATTACCTTAGAAAACTCATGAGGTAATGACCTACCTCCTCACAACACACATATTTAACATAGCACGATGGAATTTGGGAATATAGATTTGGGAAAATACGACTTTACATATAACCACCTTCAACTTATAAAACCTTTTTCTATAAGAAATGTATTTAACAAATCTTTGCAATTGCGTCTTTATAACCCATTTTGGGGAACCCTTTCGGTATGGTACTGATTATCGCACATCTTCGGGCCTAGTAGAGTGAGATGCAAACCTCCGCAAGGAGCATACGATCTCGAAAGATTTTTAAAAACATTTTTCTTTAGAAAATGTGATTTCTATTATAAATAAAACTTATATTTTTAATAAATAAATATATATGTAATTAATATCAAAATATCTATTTAAAAATATTTATAATATTTCACATTTCCAAAAATACAAGAAAAACATCCCATTTACAAGAAAATACCATACAATTCTAATAATTCAAATAAATACCTTATACTTTAGAACTAGGTTATATTCACTAGAAATTTCACATTGAATAAAAGAAACATGTATGAAAACTCTAAAGACGATAATTAAATACTTGAGATATATTTTGAAAGTATAACAAAACTATTTTACATAAAACCCCCTCAAGTTATACTGGATTACAATAAGGACCCTAGTAAATATAAGTTTAAGCGGGACCAGTCTCTTGAGCCTCAGGGAGACGGAGATATGGGTGCTTGCCTATTTAAGGTAGACAACTTAACAAACAGTGTTATCAACACGGTAATTGTCTTTGAAAAAGACACAAATCCTGCCGTCCATGTGCAGCAGTTACTGATAGCACCAAAACATAATTCAGGACTTCAATTTCTTTTCTAATTGTCTGACTCAGACTGAGTCTCAATATAATCAATCTGACTTGAATGTGATTCAAGTACAAACTACAATACAACATGATTCAATATGAATCTATCTATTTAATCTATATCAATCTGTATTGACTGAACCGAACCATGGATATATTCCGTTTACAAGTTCATCCATTATATCCGTTCCATTACTGATATCATGGTTTCGGCAAGTCATCCATCTATATACAATCTACAAGACAATACAATACAATCAGTACAATCAAGATATCGCGGGGTTTATAAAAGGGTAGATTGGTACGGAAGGTGTTAAAAGTGGCATGAGACTGTAACCATAATACACCTAACCTGAATCTCTATTGTCGTTGTACTGTGGTTGAACGGTTCCTTGTGCTCCTTATACCTTAGTCCATGGGGAAAGTTGGACTCCTCTCGTATACACTGGCATTTTCTGTATCAAGCTACAAACAACTACGTTAACATAACAATCAACATTATAATAGTTACACACTCTCTCTGTCTATTCTACTTCTCCCTCCTCTTTGGGACTTACCGAGCGACTTGTTTGCTGACGACATTGTTTCCTCCAATCAGAGCAAAGCTCTGTTCAAATTCCAAGGTGGGAAATGAACCAACGCTTCCGTTTCCCCCAATCAGAGCAAGGCTCTGTTTTAAAATTTAAATTTTAAAAATAAAGGAAGCAACGCTTCAGATGACTTGCACTCAGCGCTGCGCGACACGTGTCAGTGCAGTTGCGCTGCGCGGCAGTGTCAGCGCAGTTGCGGTCGCGCAGTTGCGCTGCGCTCTGCGCTGCGCGACACGGTCAAGCGCAGATGCACTTGCGCCAACTGTGCCATCACTAAAACTTAAATAATGAATTATTTAATCAGAATTAAAATTTTAGAAAGATCTTTTTAATCTTATTAAAACAAGAAAATTATCTTCTGTAAAACAGAGGCCTTAGGATCAAAGATCCAACGGTGGGGAAATATCCCCAGATCAATCAGAGAGAGATCTCTGTAACTAACCTAACAAACTAATTGGCCCTATATAAAGGCCCGTAGACTCCAAGTCTCAAAAAAAAATATAGAGAGCTCCTCTAAAACCTTTGAGAAAAACTCAAAGAGAAAAAAAGGTAAACCTTTGAAAAAAGAAGAATTTCTTCTAAAAGTATCAAAGATCTAAGAACAAGATCAAGATCTTCAATAAAAAGAAAAAAGATCAAAAAAGAGAGAAAAAGATCCAATCATAAAAGATAAAAGAAGTAATTTACTTCATTATTAGATCTTTTGATCTATATAAAGGCACAGCTTTTTGATGAACCATTGGTTCTTGAAAACTTGAGGTAGAACCTCTTTAGAACTAAAAAGATTCTTTTCTTTGATCTAAATTTGATCAAGATGCGCTCTGCGCTATTGAATAGTGCCCTGCACACTTAATTTGCGCTGTTGCGCTCCTTGGATTGGCGCACTGCGCCAGAGAGTGCCACGTGTCAATCTGCGCCTTGCGCTCTTGGATTGGCGCACTGCACCAGAGCGCGCCACGTGTCAGCAGCGCACTAGCGCAGCGCACTGCGCTAACAGACTTGCGCTCACCAGAGCGCGACACGTGTCGCCTCCACATGCGCTGGCGCCTTGCGCTCTTTAATTGGCGCAAAGCGCCCGACAGGCCACGTGGCGTATTGACAGATTATTAAATTCTATGCATTATTAAACAAGGGCAGAGCCCAATTAAAAGGTCCAACATACCAAAACAAAAATGCTATGCATTATTAAAGAAAGGAAGAGCCCAAGTAAAATCCTAATAAGCCAAATATAAATGTTAGACATTTTTTCTAACCGGACTTAACCCAATTCTGGCCATAAGTCGTCAAATTAAATTGAACTGAGCACAACTGCTCTCCCAAATTAATTTACATCCGGTTCAAGGGTACATCTCTGAACTCCTCTAGTATTTGTCGTTGTACGTCGTCAGAGAGGTGACGGGTCCCGACAACCATATATTGCTACGGATTGTGGGGTCCTTAAACTCATGGACTATGATATCCTTAAACCAATATTCGTCCCCAAAATGAGAATGTTGGACCGCCATGTCCCTAAACTGGTAATACGGACTTTGGGGTCCTTAAACTCATGGACTATGTCCTTAAACCAATATTTGTCTCCAAAACGGGAATGTTGGACCACCATGTCCCTAAACTGGCAATGGACCACCATGTCCCTAAACTAGAACAATAGAGCCCAAATGCTCTTTTGTCGGATCTAAACGATCCTGTTAAGCTGATCTTAGTCTCAAATTAGACTAACGTATCTTTAATAAACGTTTAAGTTGATCTTAGCCTTAAATATGGCTAACGTATCCTTAAACCAAAACCCCAAATCCAAATCTAAGAAAATACGGATTTGGACTAATCCACGTCCTACGGGCGACAACATAAATTAGTCTCCGTATACAATCTACGGGCAACCACAAACAAAACAAATACCCACGACACGAAGTGACCAGCCGGAGAAGGAGAAAGTTGTTACTGCGATGCGGTAGCGTAATTAACTGCAGGGGCTTGCGCCTGCAAGGAAGAGCATCCCCACAATCAAAAAAACCCCTCAAGCGAGGGGGAATCTGACGAAGTCTGCTACATCGGCCGCATCTGTTTAAACCTTCGATACATGGTGCCATAAATCAACTTGGCATCTTCGGAGAGGTAGACGGATAAAACCAAATAGCATCTGCCCCGAATTTCAGGCAAGACGTCCCTGTCTCGCGCTGTCTTTCGGAGGGGAACAGATTCTGGCACGCCCGGTGGGACCTCTTCCTCTTTCCACTCCACACTTCGTGTGTCGTGTTCGCGAACGAATCGCGGTTTGCTGTGGTTGCCTGTGGATTCGAGGTACTTAGATTTGTTGTCTTACTCCGTGCAGAAAACAGAAGATCAATGGCTTCAAACTGCACTACCTGCAACTGCAACTCTGTAGGGTTCCTAGGAACTCTAATGAGGTCTCACAAGGCATCAACCATGCCAATTTCTAATTTTACAAGTGCCGAGAAACCCTAATACGGATTCGTTGACTAGAGTTTCGGCGAAAAGTGAAACTAGTTAACATATTAACTAAAAGTAAGAAGCTACAACCCTTGTAGATCCGGTTCTCCACTTCCTTAGCTCCACGTAGACGTCCTCTCGCTGTCCAAGTCGGATCTCGGACTCTAGCATCGGCTTCATCGGAGAAATGAGCGGACAAGTCGTCGGCTACGATGCCGAAGATGATCTACGTCGAGGTTACACAAGATCAAGCTCCAACTTCACCAAGTTGTGAAACTTGTGAAGAAAACACCCTATACTACTTGGCAAGAGATAGAGGGTGAAGAAATAGGAGGTGGGTTCACTTTAGAATTGGATTTCTCACACTTTTACTCAAGAAGCCATTGATGATGGCAAGCTTTTTCAAGAAGAAGAAGAAGAAGCTCAAGATAGAATATGATAAGTATATTTTTTAAAATGCAAAAGAAATGAATACTTATCATAATATGAAGCATGGTTAGGTGTAGAGAATTGACTAAGGTTAGATGAATGGTTAGGGTTAAGCATGAAGACAAAATGGTCACTTTGGTCAAAGCTTCATGAAGCTTCAACAAGCTTCAAGAATGATAGCAACCATTTTGTTTTCTTTTGCAATTTCTTTTTAATCCAAATTAAAAAGATAAATGAAAGAATAAATAAAAACCCTAACCATTTACTTAACCAAGGTTTAATTCTTTACACTTAACCAAATGAGCAAGTATCATCAAACATGATACAAACATGTGCACAAAAGTATATCACATATACAACTTGCACATCAAGTGAGAAAATCCATTTAAAGTGAACCAATACTAGTTAATGCAAAGTAATATATCAAATATATAATTATACATTAAATCATTAAATCAACACTTGATTTAACGATCCGGTCATATCGCATATAACCGACTAGTATCCTATGTATCGGCTTATCGAATCAATCCTTGATTCGATATCTAGGTTATATCGCATATAACCAATCGATACATTCATCGCGAGAATGGAATACGGTATCACATACACGCATTATTCTCGGTCCTGCACATATCTCATATGCGCTCCTATTTCGTTTCGCTTGAGCCAGGAAACCTATGTGTAGGACTCTAAAGACTCGTCAATACGCCGGCAGCAGATGATGATCATATCAAGCACCCACAAGCCGCAAGCGGTCTGCTAAACGTAACGGCCGTCCGGGTATTGAGCGATCAGAAGATCGACGAGCTAGCCCGCTCACACTCCTGTGAATCCAACCAGTAACACTTACCGTACAGTCCGGTCTGTTCGTCTGATATGTCGCATATCAAGTCTAGGGGTGGTAAACGTCAGACCCCAATAACCGATAAGTCGTGCCGATATGAGGCTCATAACGGGTCGAGAAACTACTGGTAACACTTATCAGCAAATCTCTGTTCAGCCCTGGCCAGGGACTTCCCTGTTACGGCCAATCGAGCACAGCGCAACATCAACCCCCAATACCGGGAGAGACGAAACCCCTCCTATCGCTCATTGCCTCCATGTGACTCGGGACTGTACCCAAAGACCACCGTTTTGCACGCCCTCATGGACGTGGTAAGGTGGAGATCAAAGCACAGTGGGAATCACACAAGACTCTATGACGATCTCGGGTCTACAGACTAACCTGTACAAGTGTCACCTGAGAACTGCCATCTGACGTGAGGTATAATACCATCTGGGAGTTCTCGGCGAGTCCGTCCAGTGTACCCAGTCTCCACTGAGCACCCGTATACCATCTCTGATGTCAAACACCAATGGATATGGGATCATCCATCGCCCATCTCATGGGTCGAGAAGCGTATACGCTAGTCTTCACTGGTATATCGATGCCCCGTCTCGATACACCCACGACTAGGGACCTTGAAGGATGTACTTATGGACTACCATGTCCCCACTAGTATGATCTGCATCATAGTCCAGGTAATCAAGTACACATCCTAAGGGCTTTATCAACATGTAACCATAATACAGTTTAAAGAGACTAGTGTACATGTTAAGATAAAGAGCAACCAGATAGCATACTATCATATCGAGCAAGAAAGTCATCTCTATATATGTCCAAGCATCCAATATAATATACATCATATGTACAATACTGGCCTCTAGGGCATACATACAACTAACAATCTCCCACTTGCACTAGGGCCAGCTGCTGTAGTTTCGCATACCGAGCATCCTGAAGAGTCTCTCAAACTGTATCTGGGGAATGGCCTTCGTGAGTGGATCCGCCGTGTTGTTCTTCGTGTCAACCCTCCTGACCTCGATCTCCCGGCGATCAACTATCTCCTGGATCAGGTGATACCGTCTCAGAATATGCCTGGATCGCTGATGGGACCAGGGTTCCTTGGCCAAAGCCACCGCTCCATTGTTATCGCAATACAAAGGTATTGGATGCTCAATGGATGGAACCACACCAAGTTCAGTAATGAACTTCTTGATCCAGACAGCTTCTTTAGCAGCATCGTTGGCAGTGATGTATTCAGCCTCCATTGTCGAGTCTGCCACGATTTCTTGCTTGGAACTCTTCCAGCTAACCGCCCCTCCGTAAAGGGTAAAGACAAATCCCGATTGCGACTTAGAGTCGTCCTTATCACTCTGGAAGCTCGAATCGGTAAAGGACTCCACTTGGAGTTCTCCGTTACTGTTTCGCCCAATCAGAGCAAAGCTCTGTTGAAATTCAAAATTCAAAATTTTGAAGCAAAGCTTCAAGTTTCGGGCGCAACGCGCCACCTGTCAGGCGCTAATACGTCAGCGCAGCGCCCGAGAGGGCGCGCCCAATCAGAGCAAAGCTCTGTTTAAAGGAAGCAACGCTTCAGTTGCGCATGCACTGCGCTGCGCGACACGTGTCAACGCGGATGCGCTAGCGCAGTTGCGCTGCGCTGCGCTGTGCGCTGCGCGACACGTGTCAGCGCTGATGTGCTAGCATAGTTGCGCTGCGCTCTGCGCTGCGCGATACGTGTTGCGCTAGCGCAGTTGCGCTGCGCTCTGCGCTGCGCGACACGTGTCAGCGCAGATGCGCTAGCGCAGTTGCGCTGCGCTGTGCGCTGCGCGACACGTGTCACGCGCTGGGGCATCTGCGCCAAACTGAATTAAGATTCTAAAGAAATCTTTCTGTTCTTGTTAAAACAAGAAGATTTTCTTGTACAAGGCAGGGGGCCTTTGGATCAAAGATCCAACGGTGGGGAAAATCCCCCAAATCACTCAGAAAAAGATTTATTTAACAAATCTAATTAATTTATGGGCACTATAAAAAGGACCCTAGACCTCAATTCAAAGGCATCAGCACCCTTCTAAAAAAAAAGAAAAAGAAGAAAGCTCTTGAGAACTCCTCAAGAACAACAGAAGGTAAAAACCTTTAGAAAAAAAAAGAGAAAATTCTCTTATGGACAGATTATTGATCTAAGAACAAGATCAATAATTTTAAATAAGAATATATATATATATATATAAAGTAATAATAGTGCTTTGCACTTTTTGTGAACCTCTGGTTCTTGAAACAAAAAAAAAGAGAAAAGAAAAATTTATTTTCTTTGATCTAAATTAGATCAAGGAATCAAATAGTGCTTTGCACTCCTGTTCTTGAATTTAAAAGATTCTTAGTGCTTTGCACTTCCAAACTGCGCTGTTGCGCTCTTGAGAGGGCGTCACGTGTCAGCTACTCGCGCTACGCGCTCTTGAAATAGAGCTTTGCTCTTTGGAATTGGCGCAACTCACCAGAGCGCGCCACGTGTCCGCAGCGCACTAGCGCAGCGCACTGCGCTGTTGCGCTTGCGCTTACTAGAGCATGACACGTGTCCTAACCACAAGCGCTTGCGCTCAGTAATTGGCGCAGACCGCCTGATAAATGCAATGCATTTCTCAAAGGGCCAGGCCCAAGTCAAAAGACCAAGCAGGCCTAATTAAATTGATGCTATGCATCATTTATAAATGGGCAGAGCCCAAACAAAATAATAAAAATGCTATGCATTTTAAAAGGGGCAAAGCCCAAACAAAGTAGATTCCTTGCAGAGCTCAGGATAAATTGATGCTCTGCATCTTTCATGAGCAGAGCCCAAACAAAAAAATAGAAAATAATGCAATGCATTATTTAAAAATGGGCCAAGCCCTAGCACAGGTCTAACAGACCAAAAACAAATAAAAGGCGTTGAATATTTTTCAACTGGACTTAGTCCAATCATGGTCGTAAGTCCTCAAATTAAATTGACTGAGCAAGACTGCTCTCCTAAATCAATTTACTACCGGTTCGAGGGTACATCTCCGAACTCCTCTGACACCTGTCGTTGTAATCCTTCAACGACGTCAGAGAGGTGACGGGTCCCAACGACCACACTAAACATGGACCACCACGTCCCTAAACTGGAACATGGACCACCACGTCCCTAAACTGGAACATGGACCGAAACGTCCTTAAACTAATATTGGACCGAAACGTCCTTAAACTAATATTGGACCGAGATGTCCCGAAACTAAAATGGACCACCACGTCCCTAAACTAGAACAATAGAGTGTCCAAATGCTCTTTTGCCGGATCTAAACGGTCTCGTTTAAGTTGATCTTAGCCCCAAATATGGCTAACGTATCCTTAGACATTTAAATGAATGGTAAAACTCCAAATCAACTTTGGTTCAAGGGTACATCTCTGAACTCCTCTGACATCCATCGTTGTAATCCTTCAACGACGTCAGAGAGGTGATGAGTCCCGACGGCCATATATTAAATAGATCACTACGTCAAGTTGATCTTAGTCCAAAACAGGACTAACGTATCCTTGACGAACGTTTAAGTCGATCTTAGTCACAATACGACTAACGTATCCTTAAACTAAAAACACCAAACCCAAATCTAAGTAAATACGGAATTGGACTAATCCACGTCCTACGGGCGACGGCATTACTCAGTCTCCGTATACAATCCACGGGCAACCACAAACAAAACAAACACACACGACGCGAAGTGAAATTCTGGAGAAGGAGAAAGTGGCTACCGCGATGCGGTAGCGTAATTAACTGCAGGGGATTGCGCCTGTAGGGAAGAGCGTCCCCACAATCAAAAAACCCCTCAAGCGAGGGGGAATCTGACGAAGTCTGCTACATCGGCCGCATCCGTCTAAACCTCCGATACACGGTGCCATAAATCAACTCGGCATCTTCGGAGAGGTGGACGGATAAAACCAAATAGCATCTGCCCCAAATCTCAGGCGAGACGCAAAGTCTAGGCTGCCTTTTGGAGGGGAACAGATTCTGGCACGCCCGGTGGGACCTCTTCCTCTTTCCACTCCACACTTCGTGTGTCGTCTTCGCGAACCAATCACGGTTTGTTAAAAGGTTGCCTTCGGATTTCAAGTTGCTAAGATTTGGTCTTTTGTCTGGCGCAGAACTCAAGCATCCATGGATTCTAACTGCACCAACTGCGCGAAGTACCACTGCAACGGACGCTCCACCTCACATAGAGGTGTGGCATATGGGCCCCAAGCGGCCTCTTTCCTCACTCTGCCAGTAGACCAGGTGACCCAAGCCACCACTGGCTTATTCTTCGGGACCATGATCCCACCGACAAGCTTCTCTATGCCGATACCTGCATCAGAGGTGAACAAGAAGTCGGTCTTCGACCGACTCACTGCTACCACGACCCCTGTCTACGAATCGCCCGCTACCAAACCGACAGCCTCCGCTTTCACCAGGCTAGATCAGGACTCTAAACGGGCTGTCCCAAGGAAGGCAATTACTGCTGCTCCAGAAGTCGTCAAGGCGGCTTCCCCTGTCAAAGAGTCAGTCTTTTCAAGACTGACGATTCCTGTTCCTGCCCCTACATGAAGATCTGTCTTTGACAGATTGGATATTACCCCGCAAGAAACAACCTCAGTTTTTAAAAGGTTAACACCGGCGGTGCCTCATTCAGACAGAGGCAAAAAGAAGCTATCTCTATCTCTGAGCCAGTCCCAACGGCTCGTCGTGCTCGACGTCGCCATTGGCGACGAGTGAGGAAGGCAGGGGGCAACTCCCCCTCAGGGCTAACTCCACCGGCTCCAGTAGTGGAAGTCAACGCTGCTGTTCCAACTGGGAACAGCTTTGAACTGTTGAGGAGGGTGCGGAAGAATTCTCCAACCGCTACACTGAAAAGATCTCCTTCGCCTGCGGAGAGAGCTCCGGAAACAAAACAAGAACAGCCCCCTCAACGGCTGTCTTCAAGGATTTATAAAGTTTGGCGAAGGGTTCAAGACTCCGTGATTGACCCAGGTCACTCCTCTCATCGCCAGAAAAAGGCGAAGGTGGAAAAAGACAAGGGTTGCCCCATTAAACAGCAGGGGACAGCAGCTGCTGGGATGCCCCCTTCAATGGCCCCTTCCACCTCAACGGCCCACAAAAGAAGGAGGCCAGAGAAGACTCCCGTGTCAGCGGCAAAAGTTAAAAACGGTGAAACTAAACGCCCCAAGTCAGGGGGCATAACAGTTCATACGGTTTACATGACATCGGGAAAAGAGGACAGCCGTACGTCCACGGGTCATAGACCGCTTACACGGTCAGTGACCAAGGCTCAGGAGCAGCAACAGAAGCTCCAGGAGATGATGAGCGCTATGGCTGCACTTACAGGGCCAAACGAAAGCCCTGGAACCTCTTCAGAAGAATGTCAAGAACAAGAAACGGACGCCGAATTCCTTTGGCGCGTACTAGAGAAGAAAGATAGAGAAGCTGCGGAGCAGGCAGCCAACATAAAGAAAATGGCCCTCCTGTTCCAGGATATGGTGGGTATGATGATTCAGCAAGATCCACCTGCTGGAGATCTCCCGATCATTCTTGAAGACGATAGGGGAGAGACATCAAATCCTCCACCGGCTTTATCCGCAGCTAAAGAGGATACCATATCATAAGCTAATTTGGATGAATACATCGCCCAGCAAATACGGGTGCATCAGGCGACTGAAGCAGCCGGTCAGGTCATAAAGACGGGGCGACCATATCCGGGTTGGTACGATCAGATTAAGTACCCGACAGGTTATACAATTCCTAAGTTCCATGTCTACAAGGGGACGGGTAATCCTCATCAGCATGTTGCCCAGTTCAGGGCGCTTTGCGGCAACACCGGCGGTGATGACAAGCTGTTGCTTCGCCAATTTGTTGGAAGCTTATCAGATACGGCATTCGAATGGTATTCTGAGCTTCCCAATGACTCTATTAAAACCTTTGCGGAGATGGAGCTGCTGTTTACCCAACGTTTTGCAAGTGCCAGTGAACGTACCCCAATGACGGCACTGATTAACGCCAGGGTAAAACCCGGCGAAACATGGGTTCAGTACGCTATACGGTGGCGTAATCTATGGTCAAAGTGCGAACAGCGCATAGAAGAAGCTCCTATGGTGGGAATGTTTGTTGGAACCCTTGATCCGCAAGCAACCATCTCATAATTCATGATGTTCTTCAAGCTGACTACCTTCCAGGCTTTGATCGACAAACTAGCGCAGATGGACCAGATGGGCCATAAACCCCCTCTCCCAAAGCCGGACTCCCGAAATGACGAAGGAAAGGGAAAAGCGATCGTTGTCGCTAATGCTCAACAACAACCGAGCGACTCAAAGCCGGTTGCTCATCCAAACAATACGCGCCCGTACGTACCCCTTGAGGATAGGATGGGACGTCCTTATTCCTTCCCCCGCGATAAGACGAGGAGGCTATTCGAGCTGGCGTTGCGCAACAGACTCATAAATCTGCCAGATCCAAAACGTCCGTTGCAACCGAATGACGTCAACGAACCCAACTACTGCCCTTACCATCGAGTGCTAGGCCATCCCATTGAGGATTGTTACGTTTTCAAAAATTGGCTTGAGAACCAGTACCGTCAGGGCAAATTTGCACTATCTGACAAATGGAAGGTGAATCCCCCGCAGCCCCACGCCTCTAAGGGGACGAATACGCCGGGGGCAACATGCTCCGTCATTCAAGAAGCTCCTTGGGAAGTCGTATTATCAGCCAAGACAAAGAGGATGCTAAACGATCTTCAGACATGTCCAGCGGTCAAGTGGAAGAACCTATTGGAGCCGCAAATTATGGAGGGAATGCTAAAACCTCGTCCAACTCCAAAGACCGATGGTGGCGGTTCAAGCACTTGCAGCCAGCCGTCAAAATCTTCGAAAAATAAGAAGAAGAAATCTAAGAAGCCCGTGAAGCCTAGCGACAAGCGCACGGACTTACAAAAGCAAATTGACGCTCTGGATGAATACAATCAAAAGGCACGGACTCCCATTATGCTTCAAGAGTTCCTCAATCACGTCTTTCAAGAAGAAGATGAGGGAGAAAGTTTATCGGATGAATCCGAGGAATATGTGGCGAGCTGTCATATGATCTCCCATTCGATCACGAATGATGAAGAGACTTCTGGCACTAAAACGCTGGGGGCAGATACCGAGCCAAGAGTTCCGGAGTTATCAGTCGATATGATTGACGCGTTCCTTAATGAAGCTCGATTGAAAAGTAAAGCGGATCGAGAACGCGAGACGGCTATATTCGAAAGGGCCAAGCGCCAGCGACTTGAGGAAAGAGCTGAGATGATCCCGCTGGAGCAAAATGCCTCCACCGCCGACAAAAGCCAATCCAAGAAGAGGAAAAAGTTTGCTAAAGCCATATCAATGGGCATGAAGCTACCATCCTCTGAAAGAAAAATTACTGGTGGAATAGAAATGCACCCCTCCTATTGCTTATATCATCAGAAGGTCTCGCATCCCACTCAAGAGTGCAAAGCTTTCGATAGATGGTGGCAAGGATACGTCGCTAATCGACAACGCTTTAAACGGGAAAAGCGTAAAATTCGTCGGGAGCAAAGAAATACGACCGAAGAGCTTGAAAGAATTGCCGGCAATTGTCACATGGTTAACACTGGCGGGTCACAAGTGCCTACATTCGGGAGCGACTCTGATGAGGAGCTAGAACTTGCCCCTCTCTTTAAAGAGTCAACTTCGGGAAAAGAAGAAGAGCCAATGGTCTGCGAAAATATCTGGCTGCGGAATCGGACGCTGCCTGAAAAGAACCTCGGACCCTTGAACAGAAAAGATAAAGGAAAAGAAAAGGTCTCTGAAGATATCATCTTAGATGACCAAGTTCTGGAAGAGCTAAACGCCAACAACCCGCCGAAGAAGAATAAGGTGGATTACAACGTCTTAGCACATCTGAGAAAGCTGCCCTCACAGCTCATTATTCTCGACGCCCTTTTGTTATCAAAGGAGGCGAGAGATTCGTTGATCAAGACACTACAAGATCCGGAACAATTCCAAGCTTGCCTGGCAGAAGAAAAGATGAAGGATGAATTGGAAGAAGTGCACACAGCCGATGTCACTTTCGGCGACGAGGACCTTCTCCTTGGGACATGTGAACACAACCGCCCCCTATATGTCTCAGGATACTGCCATGATATTAAGATAGGCAAAATCCTGATCGACAATGGATCCTCCGTCAATCTTCTCAACGTGCGAGTGTTAAAAGAAATCTGCATGAGCATACAGCACCTTGCTCGTGACAAGATCACCATCTCCGGGTTCGATTCCCAGTCATCAAGAACTCTTGGATCTGTGATACTGACGCTACGCTTCGGGCTACTCGTCACGGACATTAAGTTCCATGTCATAGACGCCAAGACGTGCTACAACGCTTTGCTCGGCCGACCATGGTTACACGAGTACAACATCATCCTTTCTACACAAAATTAGTGTATGAAGTATTTTAAGGATGGTTTCGAGTATACCGTGACGGGAGAACTGAACCCGTTCTCTGTAAACAAAGTCCGCAAATACGAAGATGCCAAATACTTCTTGCCAGATTTCGAAGACACGGAGAAATGTCACAAACCAGAGAACAAAGCTAACGCAACTATCCCTGTCTTCGGCAGTGATACCGAGGAAGAAGAGGATGTAATTTATTCGGGTCCGCCCCAATACACCAAGACGAGACCATCCGCCCCTTCACTGATCTTTGGTAGTGATTCGGAGGACGAAGTCCATGCTGTATTCCCTGCTCGGCTTTCAATACGAGCTTCTGCTGATGAAGAGCGAAGTCTACAGATAGCCATGGTGCCGCTTGAACATTATAAAGAATTAGATGCGCTCGCCAACGATAGTGTGGAAGAATTGCGGACATTTTATATCCTTCCCGGACGAAAAGGCGAGAGGGCAATCCTATTCTACCGTTCCGAAGAAAACAAGGTGGAAAAAGAACTTTGGCACGGTGCGGATCCAACGCTGGACAGACTTCAGCCCATCCGTCTACCCCGATATTATACGGAAGGCTTGAGGAGACTGCTGAAACGCCAGGGGATACCCTTCGAACAGACCGTTAGGAAGGCCAAATTCTATGACAGGGTTTGGAACGTCCCCGGAACTCAGCACAAGCTACCTAATGGCAGGATGCAGACGATTGGGCTCGGATACACTCACTCCAGGAAACGAGAACTGCTCCGCGGCTGTTACGTCATGCATAATTTTGATGAAGAAGCAGATGCTCAAGAGAAAAACGCTAATCCTGAACCAGCAAAAGTTCCTGATAAAAAAGCGCCCAGTCCATCATTTGAAGACCGGATGGGCAAACTTATAAGGGAAGCGGGTCAAAAAGTCCGAGATGATCACGATCGTGAAATGGCGATCTATGAGAAAGCCAAAACGCAGCGCCTCCTTCAACAGGCGGTAAAAGACGAGGATGCTGCCCCATGTCAACCTTGTTGGGGTAAAAATTTACACCCCGGTTGACCGAGTCAAAGTCAAGGTCAACCCCCAAGTTAGGTGGGCCCAAGCCCAGGTCAAGCGGGCCCATGCCCAAGTCGAGCTCGCGGCCAGCCTCCTCCATGCCAACAACAAAAATCATGTAATAAATAATTTTTATGTAATTGTTTATGCATGAATGAAAACAAAATGGGCATAAAGCCAATATTTTGTAAGCCCATGGCTTATGTGCAAAAATGAAATGGCACATGAGCCATGGGATGGCTAAAATGCCATTTTTGTAAAGCCCAAGGGGCTATATGTAAATATGTAAGCCTATAAAAGGCAAAATGATGATGAATAATAACAACTTTTCATTCCCCCAAAAATTAGGGTTCTTTGTGCCTCCTGCTCCTTCTCCAAGGTTCTAAACCTTCTAATTTCTTTTGAATTAAATCAAGAGTTTTACTCTTTTTTTTCAAAAACTAAGAAGTCTTTCACCACAAAACCCACAAAGGGGAACTTGGATCTACCATTAGATCTCAGAAAGAGGAGATTTTTAGATCTCACATCTCTTGATCATCAAGATCCAGCCAACAGAGGAGGAAGAAGAAGAACATCTTTCACTAAACCCCCAAGAAAGAAGAAAAAAACACTCAGGAGTCCAACTCCTCTTTGATCTCTCTTCAGAGAAATCTTTTTTAGGCTAAAAGCCTCTTGTCCTCTCCGGCGCGCAGCGCAAGTGCGCAAAGCGCCCGCGTGCCGACACGTGGCGCGCGCTTGCGCACCTGCGCGCTTGCGCAAGTGAGCAAAGCGCCCGCGTGCCGACACGTGGCGTGCTTGCGCAAGTGCGCAAAGCGCCCGCGTGCCGACACGTGGCGCGCGTGCGCTTGCGCACCTGCGCGCAGCGCTCTTGCGCAAAGCGCCCGCGTGCCGACACGTGGCGCGCGCGCGCTTGCGCAAGTGCGCAAAGCGCCCGCGTGACGACACGTGGCGCGCTTGCGCAAGTGCGTAAAGCGCCCGCGTGCCGACACGTGGCGCGCGCTCGCTTGCGCACCTGCGCGCAGCGCTCTTGCGCAAAACGCCCACATGCCGACACGTGGCGCGTGCGCTTGCGCACCTGCGCGCAGCGCTCATGCGCAAGTTGCCCACGTGTCGACACGTGGCGCGCGCGCGCCTGAGCGCACAGCACCTTAGCGCACAACGCTCTAGACGCTGGCCCCACGCATCCTTTGGATGTCTTTTTCCCCTTTACTTATATTTACATGTATATATATATACATATGTATATAAATGTACACATACACATACTCCGCGACACTGTCCCTGTTAGAAAAAAATTTCTAACGGGGCGCTGCCCCGCACCCCGCAAGGGGGCTGCTAGCCCCCTTGACCCCCAGCCCGCTATCCGGGTAGCGGGACCCCCGTAAAAACTCTGCGTGGCTCCCGATATATCCAAAACCCCCCTTTCAAAACACAACACACGTACACTGCACATTGAGTTCGCATGACCAGTTTTACCCGTTAATCGGAGGTTCCCTCGCTCCAAAGGCGAGGGGTAATTAACGGCAGCTTAGTCCGCGGCTGCCGGAGATTCGGATCCCCACAATCATTAAACCCCGGCCTACCCTAGGCAGGGGGAATCTGTAGTACGCCTGACAAGCGTGCGCGTATTCCCATCTCAATGGGGTGACGAAAAACACCCTACAGATTCTGGCACGCCCGGTGGGACCAATCTCTCCTCCCATTTTTCGGGTTAACCATTCATGCGAACTCAATCAATGTACATATCTGTATTTACACTAAAATAATGCTCTTTCATGCAGGTTTTCAAGCAATCGACGATGTCTTCGATGATGAACTCAGCTCCCGTCTCCTACACGATGAGGATAGACTCTAGGACGGTCCTTCCGGCCAGTCTCGGGCGACAATGGGAGGAGCCGCTGCTACCATTCGGCTCTATTATGTTCATGCCAGTTGGCGCCATCCCAGCTCCTCAAGCCCCGGTGGCAGACAAGCCGGTCTCGAAAGGCAAGAGACCAAATGTGGTGATCTCGAGGGCGCCCCAACCCAAACACAAGTCGGTATCTGAACGACTTTCCTTGGCCCCAACTGGGGGCAAGGCCATCAACACCGACAAAGCAACAAGGCCTCTTGAGCAAGCTCCGACGGTGCCCTTGACAACTGCTCGATCGGGTATCTTCTCTAAGCTCCCCATCACTCAGCCTATGGCGGCTTCCCGGAGAGCAGAAGCCTGCCAAGCGCTCAAGGCAGAGAAACTGAGGAAGAAGCGGCTTGGACACAGAGCCAACAAAAGGGCTAGGGCTCCGGCCATGTTAGAATTTATGAATTTCCAAAGCCCGGACCGCTCCGCGAAACCAGCTGCCAGTGATGAAAGAATGGCTGAGTGTGTTATCCACACTGTCTACATGGCCGGACATGAAGAAACGAACCTTCCTCTTCTTCACAGCCATGGCGATGATACGATTGATGCTACCCAGCATCGGCTCGATCTAAATGATGAAGAGCCCGCTCAGGCCGATAAGCCAAAGGAGCCCGTGGTTCCTACGGAATGGAGCTCAGGCAATAATGATTACCCGGTTGTCATAGCCGGAACTACAGAACAAGCATTATTCCACTGGCTTCAAAGGCAATTCCAGGACAGGGATGAGAAGATGGCCGAGGTCTATTTCAAAGTCGACGAGCTGGCAAACGTCGTGGCAGATCTCGCGACCCAAGTCGCCCGATTGCAATTACAACAGAGTCAAATTTTGGCTCATGAGCCAGGGATTGATACCCGGGGGCAGCCAACTGATATCCCTTCCAACCTAAAAGCGGAGCGCCTTCGCGAAAAACGGCCGCAATCAGCCTCCGGTCCTTCCGACACATACGCCGGGGGGGAATCGCCTCTAAAAGAGAAGCTGGAGAAGGTCTATTCCTTCAAGAGGGAAAAGGTCCACAAGATATTCAGGGACGCCCTAAGAAACGGTCTACAACTGCCAGATTCAAAGAGACCGCAAGAAGAGAATATGACCGACGACCCAAAATATTGCCCCTATCACAAGGTGATAGGTCATGCCATTGAGGACTGCTTCGTCTTCAAAGATTGGGTCGAAAGGCAATACAGGATGGGAGAGATAGAACTGTCTAAAGGCGTGTTAGCAAACAGTCAAGCTACGATCGCCGATTTCATGCAAATAGAGACCGAAGCCTTTCGGGAACCTAATCCTCCCAGACATGTGCCTCGAGGACCAGCATCAGCAAAGGCACCTACTCCAATGGAGAGAAAGAAGAAGGTATACTCCTTCAGGAGGGATGAAGTCCGCAAAATATTCGTGGACGCCTTGAACAATGGCCTGCAACTGCCTGTTCCAAAGAGGCCACAGGAAATGAACATGACCGGCAATCCCATATACTGCCCATATCATAGAGTGGTGGGTCATACCATCGAAGACTGCTATATTTTCAAAGATTGGGCAGAGGAACAATATAAGCTTGGAAAAACCTCACAATCTTCGGATGTATCGGCAAGCCACAGAGCTAGGTCATCAACACAGCCCCGCCAAGATCAAAGTTCAAGGAGCTGGGATAAGCAAAGAGGACCACCACGTCGTTAAACTAGGAACAGCCGACCACCACGTCATTAAACTGGGAACAGTCGACCTCTAAGTCGTTAAACTGGGAATGTAAAAATATACATATATATATATGTAAATAAAAAAATGTGTAAATAAAAGAAATATAGAGAAAAGCCGAAATGATGGGGCAACTCGCAACAAAAATCAGCGAGTAAAAATAAAAATGAAATAAAGCCGAAATGATTGGGCAACCGCGAATAAAAGCCGAAATGATAGAGCAATCGCGATCTTCGCGATAAAAAAGCTGAAAGGATAGAGCAATCACGGTAAAAAAAAAAAAATTCAAATTTCCAAAATTCTTCCGGCCCTACGGCCAGTCCCCAAATTGACTGCCGTATACAATCCACGGGCTCAAATAATCCTCAGCATACCCATGCCCCACCGCAACCACCAGTTACGCGGCTGGCCTCCGCCTTTGGAATCATACTCCATTAGGAAGACCCACTCATGTGTCCTGGCACCTCTGCTTCAGTGTTAGCAATGCTGATGCCGGCCCCCACCCCAAAATTCCAAGCTCGCCATCAATAGACCCCTAGGTCGTTAAACTGGAAACAGATGACCACCAAGTCGTTAAACTGGAAACAGATGACCACCAAGTCGTTAAACTGGAAACAGATGACCTCCAGGTCTTTAAACTGGAAAGAGATGACCACCAAGTCGTTAAACTGGAAACAGATGACCTCCAGGTCGTTAAACTGGAAACAGATGACCACCAAGTCGTTAAACTGGAAACAGATGACCACCAAGTCGTTAAACTGGAAACAGATGACCTCTACGTCATTAAACTGGAAATAGACGACCTCTACGTCTTTAAACTGGAAACAGATTACCTCTAAGTCGTTAAACTAGAAACAGTCGACCTCTAAGTCATTAAACTGGAACAAGGGAAATCCACTCATGTGTCCTCACGATACATGAGGAGAACAAACCTTTGTGGGATCCTTACGACTCACAAAGGAAAAGCACACTTAGGAGTCCTCACGACTCCTAAGGAGAACATACACTTGCGGGATCCTTATGACTCGCAGGGAGAAAATACCTTTATGGGAATCTCACGGCCCATAAAATTGAAAAGCCTTAGGCGATAGGGATCTAAACCTGTCTCCTAAGCCATCGCTCCCCAGTCCCCAAGCGGCGAATGATGAGTCGCTCCTGGTACCATATTCCAGTGCAGCGATGCAGACGCCAACCAAATTCCAAACTCAAATTCCTAAGCGGCGAATGATGAGTCGCCCCTGGTACCATATTCCAGTGCAGCGATGCAGACGCCAACCAAATTCCAAATCCCATACCCCAACGGCGAATGATGAGTCGCTCCTGGTACCACATTCCAGTGCAGCGGTGCAGACGCTAACAAAGTCCTGAAATTTTTCTGGCCCTACGGTCTGGATCATACATCCTGCAAAACCGTATACAATCCACGGGCGTAAAACAATCCCAATCTCTCCAAAAAAAAAAAAGAAAAAAGAAAAAAAAAACAAAAAAAAAAGAAAAGAAGAACGGTATGTCCACAAGCAAAATGGGCACGGATGAAAACCCGAAAGGGCTCCGTGAGTAAAAACAGCAGGACTGCCGGCGAGTTTGTGAAAACCCGAAAGGGCGCAAACTCGTAAAAAAAAAAAGAAATGAAATGCACTCGCAAAGTCCTCTCGACTTTGTGAGGAGAAAATTCCCGCGTGAGATCCTTACGACTCACAAAGGAGCAACACACTTAGGAGTCCCCACGACTCCTAAGGAGAAAATACACCTGCGGGATCCTTACGACCCGTAGGGAGAAAAGGCTTTTATGGGACCCTCACGGCCCATAAAATTGAAAAGCCTTAGGTGAAAGGGATCTAAACCTGTCTCCTAAGCCACCAATTCCCAAATCCTCCCGGGGCAAATGTTGAGTTGCTCCTGGCATTATTCCAGTGCAGCAATGCAGATGCCAAACAAAAAATCAAATCCAAATCCTCCCGGGGCACATGATGAGTTGCTCCTGGCATTATTCCAGTGCAGTAATGCAGATGCCAACAGAAAACCAATTCCCACATCCTCTCAAGACAGATGATGATTCGCTCCTGGTACCATATTCTAGTGTAGCGATGCTGATGTCAACCCAAATCAAATCAAACCAACAACCTCTATGGCGGAATCATGCTCCGTCCCAGAATTTACCCCGTGTCGAAATCATGCTTCGCTTCGGGATATCTACCTTCCCTGCCGGAATTATGCTCCGCCTAGGACTCAAATCAACCCGACACTCCGCGCCGGGGAAAAGTCGATCAGCGACACTCCGTGCCGGGGAAAAGTCAACCCACGACACTCCGCTCCGGGGAAAAGTCGATCAGCGACACTCCGTGCCGGGGAAAAGTCAACCCGCGACACTCCGCGCCGGGGAAAAGTCCATCAGCGACACTCCGTGCCGGGGAAAAGTCAACCCGACACTCCACGCCGGGGAAAAGTCCATCAGCGACACTCCGTGCCGGGGAAAAGTCAACCCACGACACTTCGCGCCGGGGAAAAGTCCATCAGCGACACTCCGTGCCGGGGAAAAGTCAACCCGACACTCCGCGCCGGGGAAAAGTCGATCAGCGACACTCCGTGCCGGGGAAAAGTCAACCCGCGACACTCCGCTTCGGGGAAAAGTCGATCAGCAACACTCCGTGCCGGGGAAAAGTCAACCCGCGACACTCCGCGCCGGGGAAAAGTCCATCAGCGACACTCCGTGCCGGGGAAAAGTCAACCCGACACTCCGCGCCGGGGAAAAGTCCATCAGCGACACTCCGTGCCGGGGAAAAGTCAACCCACGACACTTCGCGCCGGGGAAAAGTCCATCAGCGACACTCCGTGCCGGGGAAAAGTCAACCCGACACTCCGCGCCGGGGAAAAGTCCATCAGCGACACTCCGTGCCGGGGAAAAGTCAACCCGACACTCCGCGCCGGGGAAAAGTCGATCAGCGACACTCTGTGCCGGGGAAAAGTCAACCCACGACACTTCGCGCCGGGGAAAAGTCCATCAGAGACACTCCGTGCCGGGGAAAAGTCAACCCGACACTCCGCGCCGGGGAAAAGTCCATCAGCGACACTCCGTACCGGGGAAAAGTCAACCACCGACACTCCGTGCCGGGGAAAAGTCAACCCGACACTCCGCGCCGGGGAAAAGTCCATCAGCGACACTCCGTGCCGGGGAAAAGTCAACCAGCGACACTCCGCGCCGGGGAAAAGTTGATCAGCGACAGTCCGTGCCGGGGAAAAGTCAACCACTGACACTCCGCGCCGGGGAAAAGTCCATCAGCGACACTCCATGCCGGGGACACGTCAACCAGCCGATACTCCGCCTCGGGGAAACGTCGACCAGCGACACTCCATGCTGGGGACACGTCTACCAAATCGCTTCGTAACAGAGCGTCGACCGTCTATGTCGCAAAAAGGGCAGTGCAGGCTCCCGCAAATTGGGAACCCAAATCGCTTCGTAACAGAGCGTCGACCGTCTATGTCGCAAAAAGGGCAGTGCAGGCTCCCGCAAATTGGGAACCCAAATCGCTTCGTAACAGAGCGTCGACCGTCTATGTCGCAAAAAGGGCAGTGCAGGCTTCCTACAAAGCAGGAACCGGATCGCTCCGGGCCAGGGAAACGTCTACCATGGACACTCCGTCTCGAAGACGCATTAAGCGTCGACCGTCCATGTCGTAAAAAGGGCAGTGCATCCCAAACAGTGGGAACCAAAGCAAGTCGCCTCCACGTGAAAGAAGATCCATCAATTTCATGCACACGACCCACATACGCGGTGTGCATTTATTGATGGGGGGCAATTTGTTGGGGTAAAAATTTACACCCCGGTTGACCGAGTCAAAGTCAAGGTCAACCCCCAAGTTAGATGGGCCCAAGCCCAGGTCAAGCGGGCCCATGCCCAAGTCGAGCTCGCGGCCAGCCTCCTCCATGCCAACAACAAAAATCATGTAATAAATAATTTTTATGTAATTGTTTATGCATGAATGAAAACAAAATGGGCATAAAGCCAATATTTTGTAAGCCCATGGCTTATGTGCAAAAATGAAATGGCACATGAGCCATGGGATGGCTAAAATGCCATTTTTGTAAAGCCCAAGGGGCTATATGTAAATATGTAAGCCTATAAAAGGCAAAATGATGATGAATAATAACAACTTTTCATTCCCCCAAAAATTAGGGTTCTTTGTGCCTCCTGCTCCTTCTCCAAGGTTCTAAACCTTCTAATTTCTTTTGAATTAAATCAAGAGTTTTACTCTTTTTTTTCAAAAACTAAGAAGTCTTTCACCACAAAACCCACAAAGGGGAACTTGGATCTACCATTAGATCTCAGAAAGAGGAGATTTTTAGATCTCACATCTCTTGATCATCAAGATCCAGCCAACAGAGGAGGAAGAAGAAGAACATCTTTCACTAAACCCCCAAGAAAGAAGAAAAAAACACTCAGGAGTCCAACTCCTCTTTGATCTCTCTTCAGAGAAATCTTTTTTAGGCTAAAAGCCTCTTGTCCTCTCCGGCGCGCAGCGCAAGTGCGCAAAGCGCCCGCGTGCCGACACGTGGCGCGCGCTTGCGCACCTGCGCGCTTGCGCAAGTGAGCAAAGCGCCCGCGTGCCGACACGTGGCGCGCTTGCGCAAGTGCGCAAAGCGCCCGCGTGCCGACACGTGGCGCGCGTGCGCTTGCGCACCTGCGCGCAGCGCTCTTGCGCAAAGTGCCCGCGTGCCGACACGTGGCGCGCGCACGCTTGCGCAAGTGCGTAAAGCGCCCGCGTGACGACACGTGGCGCGCTTGCGCAAGTGCGTAAAGCGCCCGCGTGCCGACACGTGGCGCGCGCTCGCTTGCGCACCTGCGCGCAGCGCTCTTGCGCAAAACGCCCACATGCCGACACGTGGCGCGTGCGCTTGCGCACCTGCGCGCAGCGCTCATGCGCAAGTTGCCCACGTGTCGACACGTGGCGCGCGCGCGCCTGAGCGCACAGCACCTTAGCGCACAACGCTCTAGACGCTGGCCCCACGCATCCTTTGGATGTCTTTTTCCCCTTTACTTATATTTACATGTATATATATATACATATGTATATAAATGTACACATACACATACTCCGCGACACTGTCCCTGTTAGAAAAAAATTTCTAACGGGGCGCTGCCCCGCACCCCGCAAGGGGGCTGCTAGCCCCCTTGACCCCCAGCCCGCTATCCGGGTAGCGGGACCCCCGTAAAAACTCTGCGTGGCTCCCGATATATCCAAAACCCCCCTTTCAAAACACAACACACGTACACTGCACATTGAGTTCGCATGACCAGTTTTACCCGTTAATCGGAGGTTCCCTCGCTCCAAAGGCGAGGGGTAATTAACGGCAGCTTAGTCCGCGGCTGCCGGAGATTCGGATCCCCACAATCATTAAACCCCGGCCTACCCTAGGCAGGGGGAATCTGTAGTACGCCTGACAAGCGTGCGCGTATTCCCATCTCAATGGGGTGACGAAAAACACCCTACAAACCTGATACAAAAGGGGCTCGACGCGGAGGCAGAAACAGGCCGAAAGGCCGAAGAGGCGCTCAACAGCAACAAAGCAGGACTAAGAAGCTACGCAAACGAGAATCGAGCGTTATTGACCTATCCCTCATGAAGAAAATGGGTCGAGCATACTCGTTTCCTCGGGAAAAGACGAAGAAGATACTCGATCTTGCCCTAAAGCATCAAATGCTTACATTGCCGGAATCTAAGCATCCCGAACAAGCGGGCGAAGCCTCTCACCCGGACTATTGCTCTTACCATCAAGTGATAGGTCATTCTCTTGAAGATTGCTTCACCTTCAAGAATTGGGTCGAAGATCAGTACCAGCTTGGTAAATTTGCTCTGTCCGACAACTGGAGGGTAGTGCCACTACAGAAGCACGAGCCCAAGGCCATGAAAGAAAAAACAGTTCCACATTGGGACTGGAAGCGAATTCGTACCTGTCACATAATAACAATACTAAAAGGAGAACCCGAGAACATGGACAGCCTTCCTTGGTGCCTCGAAAACAGCAATGATGAGGTAATCTCAGAATTTCCCCCAGCTCCGAAAGAACTGGAGGATGGAATACATACCACCGCAGATAACCTCAAGAAAATCGAGTTGGGGACGGTAAATGATCCGCGACCGACATTCGTCAGCGAACTGCTGCCTGAAGAGAGGGTGGCTGCGTTAAAGGATGTCCTTGTGCAGAACAAAGATTGCTTCGCATGGAATTATTCCGAGATGCCAGGACTAGATCCAGAAGTCGCTGTACATAGACTGGCGATATCCCCGGGTGTCAAGCCAGTTAAACAAGCGCCGTGAAGAATGCGCCTCGAGCTCGAAATGAGCATCGACGCCGAGGTCAAGAAGCTTATCGACTCTGGCTTCATCCAGGAAGTTCAATATCCTGAATGGATCGCCAACATCGTCCCGGTGATGAAGAAAAATGGGACGGTGCGCATATGCGTGGACTTTCGGGATCTCAATAAGGCTTGCCCGAAGGATGATTTCCCAGTGCCAGTCACCGAATTGATGATAGACAATACATCCACTCATGAGGTTTTCTCCTTCATGGACGGCTCATCGGGGTATAACCAGATAAAGATGCATCCTTAAGACCAGAAACACACCGCTTTCAGGACCCCTCTAGGTATATTCTGTTACAAAGTGATGCCCTTCGGTTTAAAGAATGTCGGTGCCACTTATCAAAGGGCCATGACGAAGATCTTCGATGACCTTATACATGAAATCGTCGAATGTTATATCGACGATCTCGTGGTTAAAAGCAAATCATACGAAGAACATCTCGAGCATTTGAAGACCGTATTTCAACGCCTTCGTCAATACAATCTGAAGATGAATCCTCTTAACTGTGCGTTCGGGGTTTCCTCGGGCAAATTCCTGGGATTCATCGTCCGACACCGAGGTATTGAGATAGATCCGTCTAAAATCAAGGCGATCATGGAAATGCCTCCGCCAAGAACTCTTAAACAGCTGCGATCTCTCCAAGGAAAGCTTGCATACATTCGGCGGTTTATCGCTAACCTTTCAGGCAAGTGCCGTCCCTACAGCCACCTGATGAAGAAGGGAACCCCGTTTGTCTCGGATCAAAAATGCCAAGGCGCACTGGATGAGATCAAGCAATATTTGCAAAACCCTCCAGTGTTGGCTGCTCCGGTTAAGGGAAAACCTCTCATTCTTTACACGGCCGCCCTTGAAGGTTCTTTGGGCGCATTATGGGCACAAGAGAATGACCAGGGGAAAGAAAGAGCACTCTACTACTTAAGTCGGGTTCTGCTGGGGGCAGAAAGCAATTACTCCCCCATTGAAAAACAATGCCTGGCGTTGATCTTTGTAATAACAAAGCTTAGACATTATGCATTAGCGCATGAAGTCCATCTCATTTCAAAGGTGGACCCTCTCAAATATCTAATGTCAAAGGCCATATTGACGGGACGACTCGCTAAATGGGCTCTGCTCTTAATGGGGTTCTCGATAACATATCGACCCCTCAAGGCAGTGAAGGGTTAGGCCATAGCCGACTTCCTTGCTAAGCACCCGATACCTGCCGATTCTCCCCTGAATTGCGATTTGCCAGACAAGCATGCGTTTGACGCAATCGACGGTGGTGATACCCGTTGGGAGCTTTATTTCGATGGAGCATCTTCCATGAAGAAGCACAAACAAAGTACGTCAATGATCAAATCGGGAATAGGCCTTATCTTCGTGACCCCACAAGGAGGAATAATGCGCTTCGCCTTCTCCTTAACAGAGCCGAGAACGAATAATGAAGCTGAATATGAAGCTCTGATAGCAGGCCTCGAGATCGCAATCGACATGGGAATCGAAAGCCTCCTCATATATGGGGACTCCCAGCTAGTCGTCAGTCAAGTGAATGGCGATTACCAAACATGCAAACCGGAATTTGTAAAATACGGTGAAAAGGTGCAACAACTGCTAACCCAAATTCCCTCCTATGCTTTGGAGAGTATACCGCGTGCGGAAAACAGCAAAGCGGATGCACTGGCCAAACTTGCTAAAGAATTGGCTGACGAGAACCTCGATGACGTTAGAATCATGGTACAAAGCCGTCGAGTGCTTACCCCAGCAGAAATATCTTTGGAATCATCCGAAGAAAAAGGAGCGAACGAGCAGACAACCATGCAAGTAAAAGATTGGCAAAACACCAAAGATTGGAGAGAAATCTTCATAGATTACTTCAAGACCCACCGAATGCCTGAAGAAGCGTCCACAAGACATCAGCTCGTGAAACGAGCCCTGTCTTTCGCCTTCGTCAACGATACCCTGTACAAGAGGTCATTTGATTCTTTGTGGCTGAGATGCTTAGGACCTGATGAAGCGAAAAGAGTCGTCCAAGAAGTTCACGACGGACTCTGCGGTTCTCATCAAGCAGGCCCTAAGATGAAGTTGAAGATAAAATGGATGGGCTACTACTGGCCCACGATGATTCAGGACTGCATCGAATATGCGAAGCAATGCCACTCATGCCAAATTCATGGGGACTTCATCCACCAGCATCCAAATCCGCTACACCCGACAGTGGCTAGCTGGCCATTCGAAATGTGGGGAACTGATATAGTTGGCCCCATCGAACCAGCATCGTCTAAGGGACATCGTTTCATCCTAGCGACGACTGACTACTTCTCTAAGTGGGCAAAAGCGATACCGTTAAGAGAAGTGAAGACGGAAAATATCCTTCACTTCTTCAAAACGCACGTCATATATCGGTTTGGAACTCCGCGACGGATCATCTCCGATAACGGGCCAGCCTACAGAAGCCACAAGATCAGTCGCTTTGCGCAACAGCATAATATAGACTGGAGATATTCCTCAGTTTATAATCCACGAGCTAACGGTCTGGCTGAGGCCTTCAACAAGACCTTGACGAAGATCATGAAGAAAACGGTGTCACGAAATAAGAAAGACTGGCACGAAAGACTGCAAGAGGCTCTTTGGGCGTATCGAACTACATTTAAGACGACCACAAACACAACGCCGTACGCGTTGGTATTTGGGATAGAAGCAGTACTCCCTCTCGAGATAGAATTATCCTCTCTACGAGTGGCAGTCCACTACGAGCTGACAGACGAAGAAAATGCTCACCTTCGGCTTGAGGAGCTTGACGCCCTTGATGAAATCCGGCTCATAGCACAGCAAAATCTAGAAGCTTATAAAGCAAAGATGACGCGCTCGTACGAAAGATTGACCCGACCGAGGACATTCTGCCAAGGCGAACTCGTGCTAGTGGTCAAAAGGCCTATGATCTCCAATCGCGCCAAGCGGGGAAAATTCGAGCCAAACTATGAAGGTCCGTACATCATAGACAAAGTCTACCAAGGTGGAGCCTATCTACTCATGGACATGCACGGTGAAAGGCCTTTCAGACCGATAAACGGTCGCTTCCTAAAGAGGTACTACGCTTAATGAGCCACAGCCTAGGTCAATGATAGATGACGACGACTATGTCCGCTCGCTATCTTCCTAAGCTCAAGCTTTATAAAAATAGCCAACCTTCTTAACAACGGGCCGAAATGTCCTTAAACTAATAGCAGACAAAAACGTCTTTAAACTACCACCGCAGCATCTTAGGCTGACGAGATAAAAAAAAATATAAATAAATAAATAAATAAATATATATATAATAAATAAAAACGGTATGTCCATAAGCAAAAAGGGCACGGATGAAAACCCGAAAGGGCTCCGTGAGTAAAAAGAGCAAGGCTACCGGCGAGTGTTCGTGAAAACCCGAAAGGGCGCGACCTCGTAAAAAAAAAGGAGAAAAAGAAAATAAAAAGAATAAAAAAAAACGGTATGTCCATAAGCAAAAAGGGCACGGATGAAAACCCGAAAGGGCTCCGTGAGTAAAAACAGCAGGGCTACCGGCGAGTGTTTGTGAAAACTCGAAAGGGCGCAACCTCGTTAAAAGACACTTATAAGGTCCCCTCGACCTTGTAGGGAGAAACCACCCGCGTGAGATCCTTACGACTCACAAGGGAGCAACACGCTTGGGGATCCCCACGATTCCTAGGGAGAAAATACACTCGCGAGATCCTCACGACTCGCGAGGGGAAATCTCTTATGGGACCCTCACGGCTCATAGGATTTGAAAGTCTTAAGTTACAGAGACCTAAACCTGTGCTTAAGCAATCCCCACAACCTTCGATATTGCCCTACAAGTGGCTCAATACTGACCCTTGTATACAATCCATGGGCGCGAATAAACATTTCCCTAACCAAGATCCATCCGTGACTGGGGATATGTTCGCACGACCCTTGTAAGTCCTCTCGATTTACAAGGAGAAAACCCTCCTGTAGGATCCTTACGACTTACAGAGGAAACAAACACTTAGGAATCCTCACGATTCCTAAGAAGAAAGTACACCTATAAGATCCTCACGACTTGTAGGGAGAAATACCTTTATGAGACCTTTACGGCTCATGAAGTCAAAAGCCTTAGTCGACAGGACCTTAACCCTAGTCACTAAGCCTCCTTTGTTCGACAACGACAGAGGCAAATGATGATTCGCTCCTGGTAATATCCTAGTTGCAACGGTGCTGATGCCGAAATCGGTGTCCAATTTCAGGTTTACAGCGAAAAGCCAATAGGCCGCTCATGCATACGAAATAACCGAAATGATGGGGCAACTTGCAATAAAAAGCAGCAAGTAAAATGTATGCATGCAAAATAGCCGAAATGATTGGGCAACTCGTAATAAAAGCAACGAGTAGAAATAAAATAAATAGCCGAAATGATTGGGCACCGCGAAAAATAGCCGAAATGATTGGGCAATCGCGACCTTCGCGATATAAAAGCTGAAATGATAGAGTATCGCGGAAATAAAATAAAATAAAAAGAAGAAATGATAAAACTTTGGCCCTACAGTTAAGATCACATCGATCCCTGTATACAATCCAAGGGCGTAAACAAAGAGGAAACCATACTTTCCCAGCGGATTCCGTCAGACGACAAAGCCCAAACCTCAACGGTTCATTTCAACCGAAGAAGCCAGTGACTTCAGCAAAATTCCTCGACTCACGGATACAAACACTCCTTGACGAGAGCCTTCTGATTCGCGTCGACCCGCAGAGCCACCAGTGCCCCCGTGGGAATCCTCGACTCGTTTCAAACCCCAAGGAAACAAATAATCCTTGGCGCTTGGGAAACAAATAATCCCTAGCAAAATTCCTCAACTCACGGATACAAACACTCCTTGACGAGATCCTTCTGATCCGCGTCGACCCGCAGAGCCACCAGTGCCCCCGTGGGAATCTTCGACTCGTTTCAAACCCCAAGGAAACAAATAATCCTTGGCGCTTGGGAAACAAATAATCCCTAGCAAAATTCCTCGACTCACGGATACAAACACTCCTTGACGAGAGCCTTCTGATCCGCGTCGACCCGCAGAGCCACCAGTGCCCCCGTGGGAATCCTCGACTCGTTTCAAACCCCAAGGAAACAAATAATCCTTGGCGCTTGGGAAACAAATAATCCCTAGCAAAATTCCTCGACTCACGGATACAAACACTCCTTGACGAGAGCCTTCTGATCCGCGTCGACCCGCAGAGCCACCAGTGCCCCCGTGGGAATCCTCGACTCGTTTCAAACCCCAAGGAAACAAATAATCCTTGGCGCTTGGGAAACAAATAATCCCTAGCAAAATTCCTCGACTCACGGATACAAACACTCCTTGACGAGAGCCTTCTGATCCGCGTCGACCCGCAGAGCCACCAGTGCCCCCGTGGGAATCCTCGACTCGTTTCAAACCCCAAGGAAACAAATAATCCTTGGTCCTTGGGAAACAAATAATCCCTAGCAAACTCCTCGACTCACGGATACAAACACTCCGTGACGAGAGCCTCCCAACCCACGTCAACTCGTAGAGCCACCACTGTCTCCGTGAGAGAATTCCCGGTTCGTCCCACCTTGCAAGATAAAGTCTCGGGCAGCAAGGATTAAAAAAAAAACTTGCTTCCTGAACAATGGGGCCCTGCAAGTCAATCCAAAATGGTCTCTTGCATACTATCCACGGGTCTCACTCTCCAAAGTCGAGTTTCGATAAGGAGGGAAACAACCACTTACGAATCCTCTCGAATCGTAAGAGGGAAAAATTCTCTTATAGGATCCTTACGACTTATAAGAGAAAACCACACTTAGGAATCCTCACGATTCCTAAGGAGAAAATCCACCTATGGGATCCTCTCGACCGTAGGAAGAAAAGCCTCTATGGGACCCTCACGGCTCATAGAGTTGAAAAGTCTTAGGCAGTAGACCTAAACCTGCGGCCTAAGCCATCACTATTTTTTAAGGAAGTCAAAATACTCGTTTTAGATATCCATCAATCATGGTTATTAAGACAGCCTGCTGACAATAAAAAGAAGATGACAGAAAGAATATCTGATCTACATTTGATCCGGCGTTCGTGACGCATTCATTTATGCACAGGCAGAAGACTCAGGACGAGAAATAAGACAAGCTGAAATAAAAGGGAGAGTTTCCATTCATACTGCTAAAAAAAAAATTCCTTTTTTACAATCATAAGAACAATAAATAAGAAACATTATTCAAATTATTACAACGGTATAACCTCAGACCCGGGGCACGGATTGAGGAAATCGAAAGTAAGGCCATCCAGAGTTCTTCTGGCCTTTCTAATTATTCTTATGCGCAGTCTTTCACGCTCCTCTGTGTCAATATCATCGGCAAGCCCCCCTGGCCTTCGATAAGCAACAACTATCGTCGTCTGCTGGAAGACTTGGTGTAGGATGTCAATGAAGCTGTTCCGCCGTTTCTTTGAGATCAGCCCTGTCAGGTACACTGAATGCACCTTGTCTTCGGCATTATCCAGCGCGTTGAGCGGTAAGGCCTCATGAAGACCCGGAAGTGCTCTCCATATGGCCCCTAACACGACTTTCAAAAGGGCCGAACGACGAGGCAACAGCCACCCATCGCTTGCGTTCAGACGATCCATGACTTCTGCACATTCAGCGTCTGTAAACTCCTGGTTTTGTTGGCGACCCTGAGCGCGGATATCGTCGTGAGTAATGAACTCGTGCAAACTGTATAGATGCACCGCCGCCATTACGCCTGGAAGAAATATTACAGGAAGATCAGCAATAGAAAAACGATAACATACATAAAGGACTAAATTCCTAGAGAGCAAGAATATGTTCAAGGATAAAGTCCCCTGGACGAAAGCTCTGCTGGTTAAGATTAATCTAAGAATCGATTTTACCTAAAAAGATTTTCTAAAAACTTAAAAAAAGGGGGGGGGAGCAAGGCACCGGAGTTCTTGAAGTCAAGAACGAAGCTCTGAAATTTTTTGAAAATAAAAATCTGAAAGATGATAAGTATCTGTGGGAGACCAAAGGTCCTATTTATAGACATCAAGTGCCTCTTCGAGTTCCAAAAGTTGTCACGGCGGTTCACCCTAATCAGAGCGAAGCTCTGTTTAAATTCTGAGGCGGGAGATGAAGCAACGCTTCGTCTTCCCCTAATCAGAGCAAAGCTCTGTCTTGAAAATTAATTTAATGAAGCGACGCTTCAGATTGTTTGCGCTGCGCAACGTGTCACGTATCTGACGCAGACGTATCAGCGCAGCGCCCAAAGCAGCGCACCCAATCAGAGCAAAGCTCCTTTTCAAACAAAATTAAAGGAAGCAACGCTTCAACTGCGCTGCGCCGTGCGCTACACGACACGTGTCAGCGCAGATGCGGTAGCATAGTTGCGCTGCGCCGTGCGCTACACGACACGCGTCAGCGCAGAGGCGCTAACACAGTTGCGCTGCACTGTGCGACACGTGTCATACCCTGAAGCATTTGCGCTAAACAAAATTAAAAGTTCTGAAGAAATCATTTCTGCTCTTGTTAAAATAAAAAGATTTTCTTCTGTAAAACAGAAGCCCTTTGATCAAAGATCCGACGGTGAGGGGAAATTCCCCCAAATCATTCAGAAAAGGGATTTCTTTAATAAATCGAATTTGCGTCTCAATTTGCAAGATGAAGTCTCGAGCAGCAAGGATTAAAAAACTTGTTTCCTGAACGATGGGACCCTACAAGTCGATCTAAAACGGTCTCTTGCATACTATACACGAGTCTCACTCTCCAAAGTCGAGATTCGGTAAGGAGGGAAACAACCGCTTACGGGTCCTCTCGACTCGTAAGAGGGAAAATTCTCTTATAGGATCCTTACGACTTATAAGAGAAAACCACACTTAGGAATCCTCACGATTCCTAAGGCGAAAACCCACCTACGAGGTCCTCTCGATCCGTAGGGAGAAAAGTCTCTATGAGACCCTCACGGTTCATAGAGTTGAAAAGTCTTAGGCAGCAGATCTGAACCTGCGGCCTAAGCCATTGCTATCTCTTAAAAAAAAAAACTAAGTTATCTGCCAATTATGTTTATCAAAGACAACATGCTGATAATAAGAGAAGGCAGAAAACAAAAGAGTATACAAGACATTACAAAAGAAAATGTGTATCTTTATTCATTGACTTCAATCAAATACAAGATGAATCGTACAAAAGAACGAAGAATGGATACATATTATTTAAAAGGAAAATTTTACAAATACATTGATACAAAGGCAGCTACTGGGAAGGAAGCGTCTTAAGTAGCTTTATCAGTTGTTCGCACACTTCCTTCCATGCCTTTTCCCGATCGGCTACCACCGCCAGTTCTGCCTCCACTTGGGCCCGTTGCTGTGCGACAGATGCCAGCTGATCCCTGACGGCCTGATGAGTAGCTTCACGGCCTGGGGTGTCATGCTCGGAGATATCAAGTGCTCGCTTCAGTCTCAGCCCATTTGATATGCGCTCCAGAAGGCCCTCGAAGACGGCCTTTACCTCAGCGGCGTTTGCCTCAACTTCAGCACGCAGACGAGCAGTTTTGCTTGAAGATTCTTGGCACTCCTTCAGCCTCAAAGCTGCTTCTTGTTCCAAATCACGGAAATGAGAAGTGCTTTGTTCGAGCCATGCTCCCCGTTGAGTGCTCAAGGCTAAAATCTCGGCGGATAGGCGCATCGATTCCAGCTGATGAAGGCGAGCCTCAATCTCCCGACAGTAGTTAACCCAAGAGGCGACAATGCCCTCATCATGGAAGGTGGCAAATATCACCAACATCGGGTTAACCGTCGTAGCGAAGTCCTCAGCATATGTAGGAGCCTCGACGTCGAGTTCCTCGATATAGTCGCTTAGCATGCGCAGACTATTCGCCGCACCTTTTGAGGACGGACGTCTCTGGGAAGGGCCGCCTGGCATTATAATGTGAGATTCGAAAGGCGCCGAGACTGGAACGACAGCTGAAAAAGACAAAATGCGATTAGATGATGATTCAATAGATATGGAGAAAATCATTGATAAGATATTTTACTATACCGGTTGAAGCAGGTGGCAAGGCCGGAAAGGCCGGTGGCGCAACCAATCTTTCTTCTCCCACTTCGATTTGTAACACTACCGTCAGGATAAGAGAGAGTTAGAAATAATTCTACCACTGAAAAACAAAGATATCAATCGGGAACGGTACTCACCAGCGCCACCAGAGAGAGAGGCGAATTCAGATGGGAAGGAGAAGTGTGGGAGCAACACTTGATAGAGATGATCAAAAAGCACTCCTGGAAGATACAACAGTGTGACTTTAGTACACAAATGATACATCTGGAAGACAAGATTAATAAATCGTAAACACATACCTTCCGGCATCTTCGAGGGTGTGAGAGAGGGTTGAGAGGTGACCACCGCTAAGGCAGTCGTTGAAGGCGCCCCCTCGAGCAGTGGGGCATCAGCCATGGCTGCACCTGCATTACGAAAAAGTGAACTTGTCAGAAAAGATTGTAAAGTTAAGAAAAGCAGCCACTTGGAGTTTACCTGAGGAGCTCCCGGCTGAAACGGAGGCGACTCCTTCCTCTATCGACATGAGACCACCGCCCGTGGCCTCGTCACCCGACTCGATGGGGACCGTCGTCGTGCTCGCAAAACCTGGAGACGGCGGAGGGCCATAGACGGAAAGGGCTATGATTGGAGTATTGCCAGATTCCAAAGAAGGGGCGGTTGGCTCATCCTCGGGAATCATGGTCACTTTACCCACCACTCTTTCAGGTTCAGTAGTGGCGGTTGTATCGTCCACCGTCGCCAAGGGATCGCCGGACTCGAGCGCTTCATTCGCCACCACCCTGGACTCGGTTATAATGATCATATCATCTGCCACCATTTCAGGTTCGGCATCAATGACCTTCTCGGCGGCAGGCCCCTCGACCTCCGCCTCAGGCTCCAAAGCCACAACGACGTTGCCCACCGTCGGCTCAAGTTCGGCAAGTACCGCCTCCTCCATTTCTTTGGGGTCAACGGTTTTCGCCTCCCCCTCGATCGGACTTGGCCCTGCAAGATAAGAGATATAAGGACCAATGACCTTAAAATCCTTATAACAAAAAATCTGAGAGAAATATTACCTGAAGCGGATTTACCGTTTGCGCTCCGAACTGCGAGCGCCACCTCTCTGCGGGCAGTGGATAGGGCGACAGGGGCCTCTTCAGAGGGAGTATCAGCACGAGGGGCGGTGCTGGGGCCCGCTCCCATAGCCAAGGCAGCCCTGCGCGCCTTTGCCTCAAGCCTCAGCCGCTTCCTCTCCTCCCGAGCGGTCATAAGGGACCTCTGTGACGCCTCCTTCAAGGCATCGTCATCTTCATTCAGGGATGCCTCCAGAGCCTTTAAGGCATCTCTCATCGGCTCTTCAAGACGAACCTCCTGCGGGGGCCCAGAGGAAGCAGGAACGACGGCAGCAGGTAGAACATCTGCGTCACTTGGAGGGAACGGCATTGAGGCTCCTGTAATTAAAAGGGAAAGGTTAGATCAACCATAACACAAGGAAAATGAAAAACTTGATGAGTCGAAACTTACTAAGGCCCATAGATGCTCTGAGACGTTCCTCCTCCTGGAAAGTCTTCAGAGAAGCAGCAATGGCTTCTTCATCAATGATGCCTGTTGAAAGAAAAGAAAGAAAAGCGTTAGTCAAAAATAATGAAGAGGATATGTTGCAATAAAGAAAAGGCGACTAGTAGTTACCTGATTGCGCAAGCTTAGCCAGCCACGCGTCACGCTTCGCCAACCATGCCGAAGCTCTGAGAGCAGCCTCCAAGTCTGTATCGTCCGGCGGCGGCATCACCAACCCTGCGTTAGTCCCATATTCGAGCAGACCTTCAGCATAAGGAGCATGGGGTTCCTGGCCGAACACGACATCCGCAGCGAAGAGCGACTTCTTTTTCTTTTGCCCTCCGACCCTAGGCTCACGGGGGATCGACTTCCGCTTGGCAGCCACTTTGGGACGACGGGTCCCGATGTCCGCACCCACGCCAGACTCCGGAGAGGGTACAACCACTGTTTCCACTGGAGCATAGGGTGCGGGAGGTGCATCCGCGATATCAGGGAGCAGCAACTCACGTGGAGGACTTTGCGCACGTGATGGTCTGCCCTCGACATCTTTTAGAGGAGCGACTACTGGAGTCCTAGGAACCAAAGGAGCGTTGCGATCGGTATCTGGAGGCGCACCCTTACGATCGACCAACAGTCGCCTTTCCTCCTTTATAACTGCTCCTGTTGCATGATTGTACCAGTCTTTGTACACATTGAGGAGTCTCGGAGCGTAAGCCGGCGCATTGATAAAAAAATGAGAGCTCGTATTCACACGCATGAAATGGTGCAGTGCGTTCTCCATCCCTTCTTCAGTGGCAGCGGGTTCCAGCAAGAAGGCTTCCAAGGGGACCCCTTGATCGTAGCCCAGTTATTGAGAAAAACGATGTGGGTTATACCTCATAAAAATTGCCACACCATTCTGCCTAAAAACCAAGAAACCCGGTCTAATGGAATATAAGTGAAGGGTCTCCCGAGCCGTTAAAACTGAGGCTCCATCCTTAAAGATATCTTGTAATGGCTGCGTCACAGTGGTAGACACCTTTCCAACGGTCAATACCTTATCGACAAAGGACATCCCGGCTCCGACGGTATTAGGGCGAAGGAGTAAGCCCCTGGCGTTCCGCAGTGATGGGGTTACAATTGATGCGCCGATCAGCTGTATAATGCGAGGAAAACCGCACTTGTCAAAGAACGAGGGCCTTTTATGCATCCCGAAGACACCCGCTGTGTGTAACTCGAGCCACGATGCAAAGTAATGCATCGGGAAGACCACATGCAGTACCCCGGGCTCATTAGCATCCGCTGCTCGACTGAGGCCATGGTATAAGTGTGCCAAGCCAGCGATCCCAACAGCCACCTTCACCCCGATGACCATCCGGTGTGCTGGATAAAAGACAGAGGGCCGCATCCGATGAGAGTGCGTTGGGATAGCGAACCAACTCAACCATAACCCGAGAAATTCTAAGAAAAAGGCCTCCTCATCCATTCCAGGGGCCGCTACTTCTGCAAGAGACATGGTTGGAAAGTTAGGAAGAAAAAAATCCTTTTGGCCTACTTCATTCGCCGGCAGGTTATCTAAACCTAAACCGAAAGGGTCCTCAAGGGTGGCAAACTTGGCAGTGTCCGCAGAGAGGACGTTCGGGTGAAGAAACCGAGCAATGAAATCCTCAAAATTAACTCCCCGACTCCCATGTTCGACGAAGAGAGACTCATATATGTTCAACACTTTAATCAAGCTTGGGAACTGGTGCTGAACAGCATTATCTGGCGTGACCCCCTTTACCATCGGCCTAGCACCGAAGACGTACACGTCTGTTGGGAGCAGCTCCTCAAAATGTTCCCCCATCACCGGTAAACCGGATACCTCTGCAAACTCCTCCAGGGAGATTGACACTTCCCGATCCATGGCAAGGAAAGTGTGGGTAGGAATATTCCATTGCTCCAAGAAAGCTTTGAACCACCAGGTGGGAAGCGTGGGATACTGGAAGAGAGAGACGTAGACCACGGTGTACAGTCCTAATCTTATCAACTGCGACTTCTTTGTCGACAGGATATACCGGGCCCACGGCAGATAGCCAATCGGGTGGCGGGGAATCAGACCAAGGTTATACGATTGCCCCTAAGGCCGTGCTTCACCTTGACAGATACGACGTCCTAGGATGTCCAAAACCATAGGACGCTGAACCGGTATCTCATCTATGGAGAGATGTAGAAAACCTTTCGATGTCCAATCCGCCAACTCCACGGCATACTGCACCGAGGGTGGGGTAGCATAATGAATCGCCGTGATGTGCTCGGACGGCACTGCGCATGTGAAGCTGCGTCGACCCATAATAATCTGGTTATACCAGGACCCCCAAAGGTGAAGATTCTTATACTCCAGGTCGTATTCTCTAATCATGGTCAGGACTTCACGGTCCGAGGGCGCCTCGGGAAATCCCTCCTCCGTGCGGACGAACGGGAATGAAGTGTCTAGAGACATGATCGCTGCAAAAAGAACAATTTAGCCGTTAGTGTTGTAATTCCAACGTTTGGCGTTTAAAGAAGAAAATGCATTAATTAAATTAAAATTAAAATTAATTAATTACATCACACAGCAGTGCAGTGAGTAAGGGACCAAAGGGGGACCCACAAAATCTGGATGACAGTATGTCAGTTAGTAGGACAATCTCATCATTGGAGGAGATTGTCAGTTGTTCCCTAGGAAAACGTTCCCATTAATAAAGAATCCCTAGAGACAAGGAGAAAATCTCCTCTTTCAGAGCAAAGATCTGTCACAGAATGACACTTGTCAAATTCTGGTCTCAAAAGAATGAGATTCCTTAAAAAGAGCTTAGCTCTGTGATATTCCATCAAAAAGAAAATTTTGAAAGGAAATTTAAAATTAAAATTTCCGGAATCTTAAAAAAAAAGAAAATCCATGAAAACTTATAAAAAATTCTTCATTTTTCAGATCTAAAAGATCTACATTTAATTCAAGAGCAAAGCTCTGTTCATGGGTTAGAACCCATGAACAAGATCTCTGTAGATCTATAAGTTTTTTTTTAGAGCAAAGCTCTGTTTATGAAACCCCAATGGGGATTTCTTTAGATAAAAAGATCTGTGAGAGCAAAACTCTATTGGTTAATTAAAATTAATTTCACTTAAGATTAATTTTACCTAAAATTTTCTGACTTGAAAGATGAGAGCAAAGCTGTAATGTTCTGGAAACGAGAGCAAAGCTCTGGAGTTCTAAGCAAGAGCAAAGCTCTGGAAATCAAAATCTTGAAATGATAAGATTTTTCTAAGGGCCAGAGGTCCTATTTATAAGGCGCTAGCGCCCCTTGAGCTCACCCCTTGATCCAATGGTCAGGGGTTGCCACCGTTGCACTCACGTGCGTGCTACGTGAGCGCAACGGTGGGGGGGCATTTGTTTCGCCCAATCAGAGAAAAACTCTGTTGAAATTCAAAATTCAAAATTTTGAAGCAACGCTTCAAGTCTCGGGCGCAACGCGCCACGTGTCAGGCGCTAATACGTCAGCGCAGCATCCGAGAGGGCGCGCCCAATCAGAGCAAAGCTCTGTTTAAAGGAAGCAACGCTTCAGTTGCGCATGCACTGCGCTGCGCTACACGTGTCAGCGCGGATGCGCTAGCGCAGTTGCGCTGCGCTGTGCGCTGCGCGACACGTGTCAGCGCGGATGCGCTAGTGCGCTAGCGCAGTTGCGCTGCGCTGTGCGCTGAGCGATACGTGTCACGCGCTGGGGCATCTGCGCCAAACTGAATTAAGATTCTAAAGAAATCTTTCCTTTGATCTTTGAATTAAGATTCTAAAGAAATCTTTCTGTTCTTGTTAAAACAAGAAGATTTTCTTGTACAAGGCAGGGGGCCTTTGGATCAAAGATCCAACGGTGGGGAAAATCCCCTAAATCACTCAGAAAAAGATTTATTTAAAAAATCTAACTAATTTATGGGCACTATAAAAAGGACCATAGACCTCAATTCAAAGGCATCAGCACCCTTCTAAAAAAAAAGAAAAAGAAGAAAGCTCTTGAGAACTCTTCAAGAACAACAGAAGGTAAAAACCTTTAGAAAAAAAAAGAGAAAATTCTCTTATGGACAGATTATTGATCTAAGAACAAGATCAATAATTTTAAATAAGAAAATATATATATATATATATATATATATATATAAAGTAATAATAGTGCTTTGCACTTTTTGTGAACCTCTGGTTCTTGAAACAAAAAAAAAGAGAAAAGAAAAATTTATTTTCTTTGATCTAAATTAGATCAAGGAATCAAATAGTGCTTTGCACTCCTATTCTTGAATCTAAAAGATTCTTAGTACTTTGCACTTCCAAACTGCGCTGTTGCGCTCTTGAGAGAGCGCCACGTGTCAGCTACTCGCGCTACGCACTCTTGAAATAGAGCTTTGCTCTCTGGAATTGGCGCAACTCACCAGAGCGCGCCACGTGTCCGCAGCGCACTAGCGCAGCGCACTGCGCTGTTGCGCTTGCGCTTACTAGAGCATGACACATGTCCTAACCACAAGCGCTTGCGCTCAGTAATTGGCGCAGACCGCCTGATAAATGCAATGCATTTCTCAAAGGGCCAGGCCCAAGTCAAAAGACCAAGCAGGCCTAATTAAATTGATGCTATGCATCATTTATAAATAGGCAGAGCCCAAACAAAATAATAAAAATGCTATGCATTTTAAAAGGGGCAAAGCCCAAACAAAGTAGATTCCTTGCAGAGCTCAGGATAAATTGATGCTCTGCATCTTTCATGAGCAGAGCCCAAACAAAAAAATAGAAATAATGCAATGCATTATTTAAAAATGGGCCAAGCCCTAGCACAGGTCTAACAAACCAAAAACAAATAAAAGGCGTTGAATATTTTTCAACTGGACTTAGTCCAATCATGGTCGTAAGTCCTCAAATTAAATTGACTGAGCAAGACTGCTCTCCTAAATCAATTTACTACCGGTTCGAGGGTACATCTCCGAACTCCTCTGACACCTGTCGTTGTAATGCTTCAACGACGTCAGAGAGGTGACGGGTCCCAACGACCACACTAAACATGGACCACCACGTCCCTAAACTGGAACATGGACCACCACGTCCCTAAACTGGAACATGGACTGAAACGTCCTTAAACTAATATTGGACCACCACGTCCCTAAACTGGAACATGGACCGAAACGTCCTTAAACTAATATCGGACCGAAACGTCCTTAAACTAATATTGGACCGAGATGTCCCGAAACTAAAATAGACCACCACGTCCCTAAACTGGAACAATAGAGTGTCCAAATGCTCTTTTGCCGGATCTAAACGGTCCCGTTTAAGTTGATCTTACCCCAAATATGGCTAACGTATCCTTAGACATTTAAATGAATGATAAAACTCCAAATCAACTTTGGTTCAAGGGTACATCTCTGAACTCCTCTGACATCCATCGTTGTAATCCTTCAACGACGTCAGAGAGGTGATGAGTCCCGACGGCCATATATTAAATGGATCACTACGTCAAGTTGATCTTAGTCCAAAACAGGACTAACGTATCCTTGACGAACGTTTAAGTCGATCTTAGTCTCAATACGACTAACGTATCCTTAAACTAAAAACACCAAACCCAAATCTAAGTAAATACGGATTTGGACTAATCCACGTCCTACGGGCGACGGCATTATTCAGTCTCCGTATACAATCCACGGGCAACCACAAACAAAACAAACACACACGACGCGAAGTGAAATTCTGGAGAAGGAGAAAGTGGCTACCGCGATGCGGTAGCGTAATTAACTGCAGGGGCTTGCGCCTGCAGGAAAGAGCGTCCCCACAATCAAAAAACCCCTCAAGCGAGGGGGAATCTGACAAAGTCTGCTACATCGGCCGCATCCGTCTAAACCTCCGATACACGGTGCCATAAATCAACTCGGCATCTTCCGAGAGGTGGACGGATAAAACCAAATAGCATCTGCCCCAAAGCTCAGGTGAGACGCAAAGTCTAGGCCGCCTTTCGGAGGGGAACAGTTACCATACACCAAGAGCATCTCTTTAGTCCTTCGTAAGTACTTGAGAATGCTCTTCACAGCTGTCCAGTGACTCTCTCCAGGATCAGCTTGATACCTGCTCACTACACTTAGTGAGTATGCTACATCGGGTCTGGTACATAGCATTGCATACATGATAGAGCCTACAGCCGAAGCATAGGGTATCCCTTGCATGCGACCTCTCTCCAAATCAGTCTTGGGAGACATCTCTTTGGAGAGAGTGACTCCAGAGATCGTGGGCAAGTTCCCACGCTTGGATTCTTCCATACTAAACCTCTTTAGTATGGTGTCAATGTACCTGGATTGGGACAATCCCAATATCCGTTTGGATCTATCTCTATAGATCCTAATTCCCAATATGCAGGAGGCATCACCAAGATCTTTCATTGAGAATCTTTGTGATAAGAAGAGCTTGATCGATTACAGCATAGGAATATCATTTTCTATCAAGAGTATGTCGTCCACGTACAATACGAGGAAGACAACCTTACTCTCTGCCACCTTCTTGTAGATACAAGGTTCATCTGGGTTTTTGACGAAATCAAACTCTTTGATAACGACGTCAAAGCAGATGTTCCAACTCCGCGATGCTTGCTTTAATCCATAAATGGATTTAAGCAGCTTGCACACCTTCCCGCTGCTCCCACTGTCTACGAAGCCCTCTGGCTGAGTCATGTACACGCACTCTTCTAAATCACCATTTAGAAAGGCGGTCTTAACATCCATTTGCCAGATTTCGTAATCATGATATGCAGCGATGGCAAGCATGATCCGGATGGATTTAAGCATAGCCACTGGAGAAAAGGTTTCGTCATAGTCCACACCTGGTCTTTGACGAAAACCTTTTGCAACAAGTCTAGCTTTGAAAGTTTCCACTTTCCCATCTACACCAAGTTTCTTCTTGAAGATCCACTTGCTCCCAATGGGTTTTACCCCTTCAGGAGCAACTTCCAAAGTCCATATTTTGTTGGTGTACATGGATTCCATCTCGGACCGCATTGCATCCAGCCATTTCACTGAGTCTCTACTCGTGATGGCCTGCTCGAAACTAGTTGGGTCATCATCCTTCATGATGCAATCTTCGCTTCCACCGTCAATGAGAAAACCGTAGTATCTCTCAGTGGACGAGAAACCCTGCTGGATCGGCGGAGAGGCTAGGGTTCGTCGGGTACTACTGAATCCTCTGGTTCTACTAAATCTTCAGTTATAGTTTGTGTTGCTGAACCTCTTCCAGTTCTACCTCAATGCCACTAATCTGTTTCATAAGAAAACCTTTTTCTAAGAAAGTGGCATGTCGAGAAACAAACACCTTTTGTTCCTCGGGGTGGTAGAAGATATACCCTTGTGAATTTTTGGGATATCCTACAAACCTACATAAGACTGATCTTGCCTCGAGTTTGTCCGGATTTTGTCTTTTGACATAGGCTGGACAACCCCATATCTTAACATACTTAAGAGATGGTCTCTTCCCTTTCCATATCTCATATGGAGTGGTAGGCACTGATTTGGTAGGAACCATATTCAATAGGTGTATGGCTGTCTCAAGCGCATACCCCCAGAAGAAATAGGTAACTCAGCTGTACTCATCATTGAACGCACCATATCTAATAGGGTGCGATTCCTTCGTTCCGATACACCGTTGTGCTGTGGTGTATAAGGTGGAGTAAGCTGAGAGAGAATCCCATTCTCTTTTAGATAATCTTGGAACTCATTGCTCAAGTATTCTCCTCCTCGATCAGATCGAAGGATCTTAATACTTTTGCCCGTTTGGTTCTCTACTTCGTGCTTATATTCTCTGAATTTCTCAAAAGCTTCAGACTTGTGTTTCAATAGGAACACATGCCCGTATCTAAAGAGATCGTCAGTGAATGTAATGAAGTAGGAAGAACCGTTCCTGGCATGGGTAGACATGGGATCGCATATATCACTATGTACCAGTCCTAAGAGTTCAGTAACTCTTTCTCCGCGTCCACTAAACGGAGCTTTGGTCATTTTTCCTTTGAGACATGAATGAAAGTATCATAAGATGATAATTCGAACGGATTCAAATAACCATCCTTATGTAACTTAGCCAGTCGTGTCGCATTGATATGACCAAGTCTACAATGCCACAAGTAGGATTCGTTCATTTCTGAACTTTTCCTCTTGTGTGTGTTTTGTATATTGAGGACTGTATTTTGATTTAGAATGAATATGCCATTATGTAACGAGCCTGATGCAATCAACTTTGATCTAGGAATATGTTCATAATATTATCCTGTACTACAAAATTATATCCTTCTTTACTCAATAAAGAAACTGATATAATGTTGCACATCATGTTCGGTATATAATAGCACTCATTCAGAATCATTGTATCACCACTTGGTAATACTAGGTGATATTCGCTAACTGCTTGGCTGCAACATTTGCACCGTTCCCTACTTGAACGGAATGATCACCTTTTCCCAGTTCTCTACCTTTACGTAGCCCATGTAACTGTTTACATATGTGGGATCCTGATCCAGTATCTAATACCCAGGACGTAGGGTGAACTGAGAAACAGTTCTCAATAACTAACACACCTGAAGAAAATGTATCAACATGCATGTTCTTTTGGGCGGCTTGAGAATCCAGATATTCTTCTATTCCCTGTTCAGTCTTATAACTCTTATAAGAAAGAACGGGTCCAACGTTCCCCTGCTTAGTATAATAAGCGGGTTCAGTCAATACATCCATATTATTATCTTGATTATGGCCTGACATGGTCGCTACCTGGAGAGAGAGAGAAGAAAAAGAAGAGAGAAGAAAACACTTTTAGCGTATGCTCGTGCAAGATCGGATTGGTAATTATCTTATCTAATCAGGATGGCTCCCACTGGTTTTTTATCAAATCTTCCTTCAAACCCTAAAAGGAAAGACTAGCCGGGATTAATTACACGCTACAAGTTCGCCAATCTTTCAGCCAGGCCAGTGTCGGTACTTTGAGGGAGGTTCCCCGTGCTTTCGCACGGACCTAATTAAAGTAAACCTCATTTTCCCAGAAGCGTAACCCCGTTGACACCTTTCTAGACACCTACTTGATCGGCTAATTGTAATGTGCAAAACTCTCCCAGGAGTAACTCTTACTCGCAGTGGGTATCGGGATCCAACTATCTCATAGAAGGTATGCAATCTCATTGCAAATTTCAAACATTTGAAATTCCCAATAATATTTTACCCCTAGTGTTCTATGACCTTGACGAATTCCAAACAACCCATAGTCCACTAGTCAAGTTCAACCCGTACATTTCTTGATTGAATTAAACCCACCCGCACGACCCTTGACGAATGCCAAACAACGCCGTACGAATACCCTAATCCAATCTGCATCATATGCATAAGCAGATAAATACTAGTTAGCTACCGTACACTACGCCTTGACGAATGCCAAACTACCGTAGCACGAATACTAAGTAGCACTTATCTGAAATGACGGAGGGCTACGCAGGTTTTCAGAAAACCATGAGCGTAATGAACTTGATATCGTCGTAGAATCATGTGAATTTTTTTTAAATGGAGTGTTTTTGAGGCTTTCTTTAGTTTTGCTAAAGAGGTCACTCCCGGTGAAGGGATCTCGGCTCTTTCCTCATCGAATAAGGTGCAGGACATATGATATATGTCACTGTGCAAAGCAAAACTCTAAAAGCAATCAAAAGACAAACCGAGTGTGTAGCATCTGCCAGTTATTGCTAAAGGGGTCACTCCCGGTGAAGGGATCTCGGCCCTTTCCTCATTGAATAAGGTGCAGGGTATATCATATATACCACTATGCAAAGCAAAACTGCAGCTACCCTTTTTATTTAAAATTTGATTCTACAACATCTTAGGTTTCTTTTCATTCATTAATCACATTAATGAAGTCCCATCAATTATGAATCAAAACATCACAGATAAATATGACGTACACTTATGCCATCCGCATTCGCCTCGATGTCCCCTCGTGCACCGTTAGGTTAGGTAACTAACGACAGAGCAGGGCAGGGCTAGTGCGGGTGCAAAACATAAGTAACGTCTATATAATATATCATATATACTATATACTGTATCCATCAGAACAAATCAAATGATCACATCACAGATATCGCAGCAGAATATATCATATGAAATATTGGATATACTAGGACGTCCGTGTTTTCAATACGAGCCAGTATAAAACACGGATTCCACGGTCGTGATGAATAGCCAATCCCACACCCTAGACCCCTACGAGAGCGGCAAGCAACCCTACCAATTCTAGGGTTAGGAGACCCGGACTCGACTCCTCGAGATGCTCTCCCACTGGACCCTAGAACCCGGTTACTTGTGCTCCCCTCCTTGGGTCTATCCTAATGCGGAAAAGTAAATAATATACATCAACGGTGACATCTTCCGCAACCTGGAAGTGCCCCAATAAAAGAATATTACATACAAGTTTTTACATGAATGAAAATGAAAAACACTCATCTCACATAAAAACCCCCGGCTATTCGAACACGACAATCCAATATAACATATCCAGCATCACATAACATCACATGTCATCAACGTAAGTAAATATGCGCATCCCAATTGTCGTTGGCATATAGAAACGAAACCGGCGATATCACATATTACACTTACGGTCACAGAAAAGAAAGTGTAAAACTACAACAGTTGGAATCCGCAACCTCTTTAGACATCGCATGCCTAATCAAATGAAATACTTAGACATCACATGCCTAACAATTATAAACCCCGCATTTTAGTCCCATTATCGAAAACTCTTTTCAATATCAAGTGAGACTAAACCGCTAGATTTATAACATTCATTCAGTTATCCCATAACTGTTTGTGAATTCCAATTATTGTATCCCATTCTGGATAAATAGCAAATATTAAACTTTCCAATCGAACATTCGAACACCCAAGTTTTCCCGAAACCGTTCGACACATGAAATAAGTTCAAAGACGTTCACCTCATGCCTCAGTACCAACGGTCCAGCCGTAGAAGGGTCAAGCCAACGCCTCACATGTGGCACGCCGTACTGCCCCAAACCCGAAGGTTCAAAGGGCAGTTCAAGACGGTCACATAATCGAGTTAAGGTTTGTTGTCTTCTAGAGGGACCATCGCGTTACTTGCACTACTCAGAACGTCCTTCAACCACAGAAAAATCCAACACTTGGAAATTTTTCCGGCAGAGGAAAAGTTGGGTATTTATATCCGGTCGAACTTTTTAACATATTCTAAAGTTATCCGGAAAACCACACAGACAAAATTTGATAATCTGATCGAATCTTTGATTCCCAATACAACCCCAGAATACACAACTCTTGAGTCAAATTAAAAATTCCCAGAAAACTCAGCACTGTGAAATAGGAATTACTGTGCAGATTAGGAGGGGTGACGTCACCAGAGAGCCGCGGAACCGCCGCAGAAGCTAGGCTTCTGCCGCGGTTCCGCCGCATGTTTGAGGTATCAATGGTCAAATTTTGCACCGTAATTCTTATAATTCCCTGCTGAATTTTTTAAGCATTTTTAATCTGGAAAAAACCCAGTTTTTAGAAAAAGTCCAGAGAGCATTTTGGTTTTTAGGGTTTCGGTTCGATCGGGTTTCAAACGTCGTCTACACTTCGCCTAAGGCTCTAGCTAGGCTCTGATACCACTGTAGGGTTCCTAGGCACTCTAATGAGGTCTCACAAGGCATCAACCATGCCAATTTCTAATTTTACAAGTGCCGAGAAACCCTAATACGGATTCGTTGACTAGAGTTTAGGCAAAAAGTGAAACTAGTTAACATATTAACTAAAAGTAAGAAGCTACAACCCTTGTAGATCCGGTTCTCCACTTCCTTAGCTCCACGTAGACGTCCTCTCACTGTCCAAGTCGGATCTCGGACTCTAGCATCGGCTTCATCGGAGAAATGAGCGGACAAGTCGTCGGCTACGATGCCGAAGATGATCTACGTCGAGGTTACACAAGATCAAGCTCCAACTTCACCAAGTTGTGAAACTTATGAAGAAAACACCATATACTACTTGGCAAGAGGTAGAGGGTGAAGAAATAGGAGGTGGGTTCACTTTAGAATTGGATTTCTCACACTTTTACTCAAGAAGCCATTGATGATGTCAAGCTTTTTCTTGAAGAAGAAGAAGAAGCTCAAGATAGAATATGATAAGTATATTTTTTAAAATGCAAAAGAAATGAATACTTATCATAATATGAACCATGGTTAGGTGTAGAGAATTGACTAAGGTTAGATGAATGGTTAGGGTTAAGCATGAAGACAAAATGGTCACTTTGGTCAAAGCTTCATGAAGGTTCAACAAGCTTCAAGAATGATAGCAACCATTTTGTTTTCTTTTGCAATTTCTTTTTAATCCAAATTAAAAAGATAAATGAAAGAATAAATAAAAACCCTAACCATTTACTTAACCAAGGTTTAATTCTTTACACTTAACCAAATGAGCAAGTATCATCAAGCATGATACAAACATGTGCACAAAAGTATATCACATATACAACTTGCACATCAAGTGAGAAAATCCATTTAAAGTGAACCAATACTAGTTAATGCAAAGTAATATATCAAATATATAATTATACATTAAATCATTAAATCAACACTTGATTTAACTATCCGGTCATATCGCATATAACCGACTAGTATCCTATGTATCGACTTATCGAATCAATCCTTGATTCGATATCTAGGTTATATCGCATATAACCAATCGATACATTCATCGTGAGAATGGAATATGGTATCACATACACGCATTATTCTCGGTCCTGCACATATCTCATATGCGCTCCTATTTCGTTTCGCTTGAGCCAGGAAACCTCTGTGTAGGACTCTAAAGACTCGTCAATACGCCGGCAGCAGATGATGATCATATCAAGCACCCACAAGCCGCAAGCGGTCTGCTAAATGTAACGGCCATCCGGGTATTGAGCGATCAGAAGATCGACGAGCTAGCCCGCTTACACTCCTGTGAATCCAACCAGTAACACTTACCGTACAGTCCGGTCTGTTCGTCTGATATGTCGCATATCAAATCTAGGTGTGGTAAACGTCAGACCCCAATAACCGATAAGTCGTGCCGATATGAGGCTCATAACGGGTCGAGAAACTACTGGTAACACTTACCAGCAAATCTCTGTTCAGCCCTGGCCAGGGACTTCCCTGTTACGGCCAATCGAGCACAGCGCAACATCAACCCCCAATACCGGGAGAGACAAAACCCCTCCTATCGCTCATTGCCTCCATGTGACTCGGGACTGTACCCAAAGACCACCGTTTTGCACGCCCTCATGGACGTGGTAAGGTGGAGATCAAAGCACAGTGGGAATCACACAAGACTCTATGACGATATCGGGTCTACAGACTAACCTGTACAAGTGTCACCTGAGAATTGCCATCTGACGTGAGGTATAATACCATCTGGGAGTTCTCGGCGAGTCCGTCCAGTGTTCCCAGTCTCTACTGAGCACCCGTATACCATCTCTGATGTCAAACACCAATGGATATGGGATCATCCATCGCCCATCTCATGGGTCGAGAAGCGTATACGCTTGTCTACACTGGTATATCGATGCCCCGTCTCGACACACCCACAACTAGGGACCTTGAAGGATGTACTTATGTACTACCATGTCCCCACTAGTATGATATGCATCATAGTCCAGGTAATCAAGTACACATCCTAAGGGCTTTATCAACATGTAACCATAAGACAGTTTAAAGAGACTAGTGTACATGTTAAGATAAAGAGCAACCAGATAGCATACTATCATATCGAGCAAGAAAGTCATCTCTATATATGTCCAAGCATCCAATATAATATACATCATCTGTACAATACTGGCCTCTAGGGCATACATACAACTAACAAACTCTCACTCCGTCCTTGCTGGAGGAGTGACTTACGGGCCCCAAGCGGCCTCCCTTTTCAAGATGCCAGTGGGGCAGGTAAATCAAGCCACTACTGGACTATTCTTTGGGACCATGCTCCCACCAATGAGCTTCAGCATCCCTGTACCAACACTAGAAGCTCCCAAGAAGTTGGTCCTTGATCGGCTTGCTACTACTACGGCCCCTTTCAACGGGTCGTCCAAGTCCAATGCCTCAGTTTTCAGCAAACTGGGCCAAAGCTCAAGTGGGCCCATGATGAAGCCTGCAATCCCAGAAAAGGTTGTTCCGAAGAGGATAGCCATCCCTACTCCTAAAATCGTCAAGGCGGTTTCTCCTGCCAAAGGGTCGGTCTTCACAAGACTGACTATTTCTGCTCCCGTTCCAGGCGAAATCACCAAGATTTCTTCCCCTACTTGGAAGTCTGCTTTTGATAGGTTGGCCGTCCCCATTCAACGGATGTAGGTCTTTAAAAGGCTGATACCGGCAAATTCTGACCAACACAGGGGCATGAGGAGGTCACCCCTACGGCTAAACCAACTCCAATCGCGCGACATGCTCGCCGTCGTCACTGGCGCCGGACAAGGAAGGCCGGGGCAACTCTCTCTCTGGGATAACTCCGCCAGCTCCGATGGTGGAAATCAATGCTGCTGTTCCAATCGGGAATAGCTTTGAACTGCTAAGAAGGGTGCGCAAAAACTCGCCAGCTGTCGTATTGAAAAGATCTCCTACACCTGTGGATAATGCCCCAAAGGTGAAGCTGGAGCAGCCCCCTCAGCGGCTGTCCTCCAAAATTTACAAAGTCTGGCGACAGGTCCAGGAGTCGGTGATTGATCAAGATTACTCCCGCCGACAGAAAAAGATAAAGGTTCAGCGAGAAGAGAACCATCCTGTCAAGCCACACAAGGCGACAGCTATATGGGTGCCCACTACAACGGCTCCCTCAACGTCAATCACTCAAAAGAAAATGAGGCCGCAAAAAGCCCCTGCGAACATGGCGAACCGTAAAAGCGCTGAGCACAAACGCCCCAAGTCTGGGGGCATGGTGGTGTATCCTTTTTATATGACATCCGGGAAAGAGGATAGCCGCGCTTCGATGGGTCACCGACCGCTCACCCGATCCGTGATAAAAGCCCAGGAGCAGCAACAGAAGCTTCAGGAAATGCTGACGCAAATGGCCGCACTCACCAGGCCAAAAGAAAGCCCGGAGGCATCATCAGAGCAGCGTCACGAACAAGAAACCGATGCTGACTTCTTACGCAGAGTCCTCGAAAAGAAGGACAAAGAAGCCGCAGAGCAAGCGGCTAACATAAAACAAATGGCGCTCCTCTTCCAAGATATGGTAGGGATGATGTTACAGCCGGACCCCCCAGCTGAAGACCCTCCGATCATTATTAAAGACGATAGAGGGGAGACATCTAATCCTCTTCCGGCTCTTTCGGCAGCCAAGGAGGAAACCATTTCCAAGGCCGCACTGGATGACTATATAGCTCAGCAAATACGAGCTCATCAGGCGAGTGAAGTGGCTGGGCAAATTGTTAAAACTGGACGACCTTATCCGGGCTGGTATGACTAAATCAGTTACCCGCCGGGATATACGATCCCTAAATTCCATGTGTACAAGGGGACAGGGAATCCACATCAGCATGTCGCTCAATTCAGGGCCTTATACGACAACACTGGAGGCGATGACAAACTGTTGCTTCGCCAATTCGTCGGCAGCTTGGCAGAAACGGCTTTTGAATGGTATTCGGAGCTACCTAACGACTCTGTCAAAACATTTGCGGAGATGGAGCTATTGTTTACACAAAGATTTGCAAACGCCAGCGAGCGCACCCCGATAACAGCACTGATTAATGCCAGGGTGAAGCCAGGCGAGACGTGGGTCCAATACGCAATACAGTGGCGAAACTTATGGTCGAAGTGCGAACAACGCATCGAAGAAGCACCTGCGGTAGGCATGTTCGTGGGCACTCTTAATCCGCAAGCGACCATCTCGCAATTCATGATGTTCTTCAAGCTAACTACTTTCCAGGCCTTGATCGACAAGTTGGCCCAAATGGATCAGATGGGACATAAACTGTCTCTTCTAAAGCCAGACTCTCGAAATGAGAAAGGAAAAGGGAAAGCGATCGTCGTCGCCAATACTCAACAACAGCCGAGCAACTCAAAGCCGGTTGTCCGTCAAAACAATATGCATCCACGCCCATCCCTCGAGGAGAGACTGGGACGTCCTTACTCGTTTCCTCAGAATAAAACAAGGAGACTATTCGAGCTGGCAGTGCGCAACAGCCTCATCAATCTGCCGAGTCCAAAACGTCCGTTGCAGCCAGGCGATGTCAACGATCTTAATTACTGCCCTTATCACCAAGCGGTAAGCCATCCAATTGAAGATTGCTTCGTCTTTAAGGGATGGATCGAAGATCAGTACCAACAAGGCAAGTTCGCATTATCCGAAAACTGGAAGGTGAACCCGCCACAACCTCATACTCCTAAAAAGGTGGACACGCCGGGGGCGTCGTGCTATTTTGTTGAAGAAGCCCCATGGGAGGAGGCCCTTTCGGCCAAAACCAAAAAGATGCTGAATGATCTCCAGACATGCCCGGCGATCAGGTGGAAGAACCCGCTAGAACCCCAGATCATCGAAGGGATGCTGAAGCCGTGCCCAACTCTAAAGATCGGTGGTGATGGCCCAATCACTCACACCCAGCCGTCGAAATCTTCGAGAAAGAAGAAGAAATCCAAAAAGCCCGTGAAGTCTGGTGACAAGCACACGGACCTGCAGAAACAAATCGACGCGCTGGAAGAGTATAACCAGAAAGCGCGGACTCCAATCATGCTCCAAGAATTCCTTGGCCACGTCCTTGAAGACGAAGATGACGGAAAAGAATCGTCAGACGAATCCGAGGATTACGTAGCAAGTTGCCATGTGATCTCTCACTCGTCGATAGACAGTGAAGAAACTCCTGACGCGGGAAACCAGGGGAAAATCCCGAGCCTGAACTTCTAGAACCATCAGACGAAATGATTGATTCATTCCTAAACGAGGCCCGTCAGAAAAGCAAAGCCAATCGAGAGCGTGAACTGACTATATTCGAAAAAGCCAAATGCCGACGACTGGAGGAAAAGGTCGAGACATCCCAACTGGAGCAAAGCATCCCTATCGCCAGCAAAAGCAAGCTTAAAGTAAGGAAACGATTCGCTAGGGCCCTGGCAATAGGAATGAAGTTGCCCGCTTTCAAAGGAAATTCCCCTGGCAATATACGTCTTGATGAAGCGGAAATACATCATGACTTTTGCCTATACCATCAGAGGATTGCACACCTTACCGAGGAGTGCATAGCCTTTAAAAACTGGTGGCAGAGATATGTTGCCCATCGACGACACGTTCAACGAATGAAGCGCAAGGATCGTCGGGAACATAAAAGCACGACATATGAGCAAGAAAGAGCTGCTGGCAACTGTCACATAGCCGACACCAAGGGATCGCAAGTTATCACCTTTGGAAGCGACTCTGACGAAGAAATCGCCCCCGGCCCTCTCTTCAAGGAATCCACCTCCGACACAAAACATGCGAAGATTTGCGACAAAATCTAGCCGCGTAATCATGCGTTCACAAATGACCGAAACGTCGTTAAACTACTACCAACCCGCGGCATCCCCAGGCTGACGTGGTAAAAAAAAACAAAAAAAACAAAAAAAAAACGGTATGTCCATAAGCAAAATGGGCACGATGAAAATCCGAAAGGGCTCCGTGAGTAAAAACAGCAGGGCTACCGGCGAGTCTTGTGAAAACCTGAGAGGGCGCAACCTCGTTAGATAAAAAAAAAGAGAATAAACAAAAAAAAAAGAAAAAAAAGAAAACGGTATGTCCATAAGCAAAATGGGCACGGATGAAAACCCGAAAGGGCTCCGTGAGTAAAAACAGCAGGGCTACCGGCGAGTCTTGTGAAAACCCGAAATGGCGCAACCTCGTTAAAAGACACTTACAGGGTCCTCTCGACCTTGTAAGGAGAAACCACCCGCGTGAGATCCTTACGACTCATAAGGAAGCAACACACTTAGGGATCCTCACGATTCCTAAGGAGAAATTACACTTGCGAGATCCTCATGACTCGTAAGGAGAACTCTCTTATGGGACCCTCACGGCTCGTAAGATTTGAAAGTCTTAAGTTACAGAGACCTGAACCTGTTCTTAAGAAACCCCCACAACCTTCGATATTGCCCTACAAGTGGCTCAATACTGACCCTTGTATACAATCCATGGGCGTGAATAAACATTTCCCTAACCAAGTCCCATCCATGACTGGGGTATGTTCGTATGGTGAACAACCCTTGTAAGTCCTCTCGGCTTATAAGGAGAAAGCACTCTTGTAAGATCCTTACGACTTACAGGAGAACATGCACTTAGGAATCCCCACGACTCCTAAGGAGAAAACACACCTACGAGATCCTCACGACTTGTAGGGAGAAATACCTTTGTGAGACCCTTACGGCTCATGAAGTCAAAAGCCTTAGTCGACAGAATCCTAACCCTGTTTACTAAGCCACCTTTGTTCGACATCGACAAAGGCAAATGATGATTCGCTCCTGGCAATATCCCAGTTGTAGCGATGCTGATGCCTAAACCAGTATCAAATTCCAAGTCCTTTCATGGTAAATGATGATTCGCTCCTGGCAATATTCCAGTTGTAGCGATGCTGGTGCTGAGATTGGCACCAGATTCCAAGTTCCATACTCGCAATAAAAAAATCAGCGAGCTAAAAATGCATATGAAATAGCCAAAATGACGGGGCAACTTGCAACGAAATCAGCAAGTAAAAATGTATGCATACAAAAACAACCGAAATGATTGGGCAACTCGCAATAAAAAGCAGCGAGTAAAAAGAAAAATAACCGAAATGATTGGGCACCGCGAAAAATAGCCGAAATGATTGGGCAATCGCGACCTTCGCGATATAAAAGCTGAAATGATAGAGCATCGCGGAAAGAAATAAAATGAAAAATATATATAATGAAATTTATGCCCTACAGATGAGATCACATCGATCCTTGTATACAATCCAGGGGCACAAACAAAGAGGGAACCATACCTTCCCAACAAGCTCCACCAGAAAGCGAAGCCAAATCTCGACGGTTCATAGACAACCTAGAGACAAACTCGACATTTGTCGCAATATTGCAGACACAATGTCAACAAACGAAGCAAAGGAAGATCCCTAGCTTCAGGGTCTCGACGTCGATATCGACAACTTAGAGATCACCAACGGCGTTTCTCCTCACCCCAACCAGATGCAGACGTGACGTCAACAACCGACCTCAGAGTTGCAACGAAACGGAGCCATGGCAAAGTCCCCAGTTCTAAATCTCAATGGCCACATCTACAGCCTGGAGACCAACAACGGTGTGCCTCTTCATTCCAGCAGGACATAGATGCTACACCATCAAACGGAGTCATGGCATCGTCCCTAGTTCCAAATCTCGACGGTTCACAGACAACTTAGAGATCATCTCATCATTCGTCTCGTTACACCAGACGAAATGTCAACAACGGCGTTCCTTCGCAGTCCAGCAGGATGTAGACGCAACGTCAACCAAAGACCCCATGGTCGAAACAAAGCGGAGCGACGGCAAAATCCCAGCTCCACTTCAGCATTCGTCTCGTTACAGCAGACGAGATGTCAACAATGGCGTTCCTTCACAGTCCAGCAGGATGCAGACGCAACGTCAACAAAAGACCTCACGGTTAAAACAAAGCGGAGTGACGGCAAAATCCCAGCTCCACCTCAGCATTCGTCTCGATACAGCAGACGAGATGTCAACAACGGCGTTCCTTTGCAGTCCAGCAGGATGCAGATGCAACGTCAACAAAAGACCTCACGTTGAAACAAAGTGGAGTAACGGCAAAATCCCGGCTCCACCTTAGCATTCGTCTCGTTACAGCAGACGCAATGTCAACAACGGCGTTCCTTAGCAGTCCAGCAGGATGTAGACGCAACGTCAACGAAAGACCCCATGATCGAAACAAAGCGGAGTGACGGCAAAATCCCAGCTCCACCTCAGCATTCATCTCGTTACAGCAGACGTAATGTCAACAGCAGCGTTCCTTCGCAGTCCAGCAGGATGCAGACGTACCTCACGGTCAAAGCAAATGAAGCGAATGCCAAATTCCTAGCTTCAGGGTCTTGATGGTAACTCATATAAAACCTGAAAGACAATCGGAGATCATCCCACACCAGCGCGGAGTGGTCACCACCTCGATGTTCGTTTCGATACAGCAGGCGAGATGTCACCACAGTGTCCTTCCTCCAACAGGATTCGGACGTGACAAAGCAAACGAAGCGAGGGCCAAATTCCTAGCTTCAGGGTCTTGACGGTAACTCATATAAAACCTGAAAGACCATCGGAGATCATCTCACACTAGCGCGGAGTGGTCACCACCTCGACGTTCGTCTCGATACAGCAGATGAGATGTCACCCCAGCGTTCTTCCTCTAGCAGGATTCAGACACGACAATCAAACAACGGAGCCACGACAAAATCCCTAGTTCCAAACCTCGACGGTTCACCAACAACCTAGACACAACCGCGACATTCGTCTCGATACAGCAGATGCATTGTCTCCAAATGAAGCGAAGGCCAAATTCCTAGCTTCAGGGTCTTGACGGCAACTCATATAAAACCTGAAAGACCATCGGAGATCATCTCATACCAGCGCGGAGTGGTCATCACCTCGACGTTCGTCTCGATACAGCAGACGATATGTCACCCCAGCGTTCTTCCTCTAGCAGGATTCAGACACGACAATTAAACAACGGAGCCACGGCAAAATCCCTAGTTCCAAACCTCGACGGTTCACCAACAACCTAGAGACAACCGCGACATTCGTCTCGATACAGCAGACGCAATGTCTCCAAACGAAGCGAAGGCCAAATTCCTAGCTTCAGGATCTTGATGGCAACTCATATAAAACCTGAAAGACTATAGGAGATCATCCCACACCAGCGCGGAGTGGTTATGACTCATCGGGGCTCTCCAAAATGAGCCTAATCTCAAGTAAAAAGCGGCATGGCAAAATTCCTAACGCTTGCTCTTCCGACTGTCAAACTGCCTAGGAGGATTGCTTGAAGACGTCTTGTCCAGCCTCCGAAGGGATCAGAGACACGACAGTCGCAAGGCTACTCGAACAGCAAGATTGCCTATCGAGGAATACATCAGCCAACGCGACGGTTCGACGGATAAAACCCTAAGTACCACAGACCCTAACGGACCTCTGTCATAAAGAGCATAGGTTAACTGTGACGTTAGGATATTCTTGCGAGAACTGCTCGATTCATCTCGACTCGTGAGGAAATTAGTGTCTTTGCGAGAACTTCTCGATTCGTCTCGACTTGTGAGATAAAGCCTTAGGCAGCAGGGATTAAAAAACCTGTTTCCTAAGCACTGGGACCCTGCGAGTCGATCCAAAATGGACTCTTGCATACTATTCACGGGTCACACTCTCCAAAGTCGAATCTCGACAAGGAGGGAAACAACCGCTTACGGGTCCTCTCGACTCGTAAGAGGGAAAATTCTCTTATAAGATCCTTACGACTTATAAGAGAAAACGCACTTAGGAATTCTCACGATTCCTAAGGAGAAAATACACCTATGAGATACTCTCGATCCGTAGGGAGAAAAGTCTTTGTGAGACCCTCACGGCTCATAAAGTTGAAAAGCATTAGGTAGCAGATCTGAACCTGCTTCCTAAGCCATCACTACTTGTTCAGTTGATAAAACTGCACATTTATTATTACATTTTTTCTACCATTTTCATATTAAAAAGGATTTTATTATAATATATCATACATATGAGGGTTTACGTGTAAAAATACTATTTTCCATGTGATGATATATTATAATTATAATTTGATAGGAAAATGTATGCAAATAAATTCATTGACCTAATCCTAGCAGAACAAAGTCTACTAAATATTATTTGAGTTGTTGTGCAGAATATTTCCAAGTTGTGCAGAATTTTTCAAAGACTAGAATCAAGCAAATCAAGTTGTTGAAGAAGACTTGCCTAATTAAAGAAGCAAAACTTGGAGGCCAAGTCTGGAAGCAACCGAGAAAAGATTTCCAAATTCTAAAGGTGCCAAGGATCGCCACATGTCACAGGTTGAAAGCCCTAAAAGTTTGATCAATTGATCTCGACCATTGGCCGCGGATCCGCGGCCAAAACCCCACTTGGGCCGCAGATCCGCCGCAGTTCTATGGAGTTGGAAGCCGAGGATTTTTGGGGTGAATCTATGATAAATTTTACCTAATTTTGAAGTAAATGATTCTGGCTTTGCACTATAAAAAGGCACCGAGAGCCTCTTGGAAAATTTATCAAGCCGAAGAGATCACGAAGTCTAAGACGGCTCACGCATCCAGGCTGATCATCAACTGCTCATCTACCTCCCTTGGAAGAGTTCGAGAAGCAAACCAAGTTTTTGTAATCATTTTCTAAGGAATAAAGTGTAGATTGTTCAAGTTGATTAATAAAGGTAGTTGTTTTATTTAATTCTTTTGAATTTTACATTATGTTTTCCCTCTCTGTCTTTTCATCTTCTTTTCCCAACATGCGCGAGTAATTCTCCGCTTGTTAGGGTTCATAGGATTATGGTAAATTAATAGATGATGAAGATCCTTAAACTTTTTTTTACGTCCTATAAAGTTTATAAACTTTACTAAAAGAATCATTAACATCCTAATCGGGCACGCTACCAATTTATTGTTAGTCTCGACCACGATTAGAGATTAGATTAATGATTGTTTTGGTAAAGGCTAGATATGAACGGAGTTCCATGTCGAGATAGGGGTTAAGAGTGGGAACCATTTTCCCTCCAGAAACCCTAATCTATATGCATCTCTGTCGTTCTAGTTTTAAATCTATTAAAGGATAAAAAGAGTAATTTCTAATTAATCATCCATAACTACTAAATCCTAATGAACCCTACAAGCCCTCTTATTATATTATCTACATCTCTAAAATAATCTAGATCTATATTTTACATTCTTGTTTAACGTAGATCTAGAAATCATTCTATAAAAATTCTTTATCCCTCCTCTCTTTCTCAACACATCTAAAGTAAAAGTAAAAGGTTCCACGTTTCCCAGAGGACGACCCGTACTCATCTCGGTCTAGCTACACGCGACACCGTTATTGATCGCGGTTAACTACAAACACACTCTTTCGTATCAATCAAATGGCGCCGTTGCCGGGGATACGTGCGTAATTTTTTATTCTTACTATTTGTGTTGAATTCTTAGACGATTCATATCATTATTAACACAAAACTGCAAATTGCATATTTAACGATTATTGTGTGAATTTTGCGAGGGAATCTGGAGTCACATACTTAAGGATACAGAGAGACAGAGACATTCATCAAGATCCAGAAGAGGACAGGAGGCCACAGAAAAATTCTCATCAACTGATCCATCTACTCCGCGGCGGAAGCGCCGCAAAGGACCTCATTTGCGGCGGAAGCGAGGCGGGAAGGAAGATCTAGGGTTCCAAACTTCTCTGGTAAGATTCTAACCTCCTTCTCTCTCCTCTCAAATCCAATAAAATCTATCTTCTGCAGGATTCTTTGCAAAATCGCGCCGCTCAAAAATCTTTTTGCAAAAGTTTTGTGATTGGTTTTGTTTTGCATATTTTAATATGGACTTTAAGGGGCAAAGACCAAATCCAGATTAGGTGGGGATTTCATCACCCTTCCTAAGCCCCACAAATCACAAACTGAGCATATAGATCTACCATTCATTAATTTAAAAAATATCTAGACCAGACTCTAAGGACTGTCGCGCTCAATAAGGACAGAGGAAGGTCGTAGGTAATCTATCGTTTATCCGCATTACTTTTGTAGTGCCTAGGCAAGTGTGTCAAAGGCTAGTGGTTTTTAATTAGGCCCACTACTGTGGTTCCTTCCCACTTACCTGGCACTTACCTGGCTACAAGGGTAGTACGGAGGCGGTAGAGGATTGATCCTGCGGCTTGTACTTTGGAAGTCTAGGAGCGGTCTAGAGACTGGACCTAGGTGACCTTAGTTCTAGGGTTGCTTGTGCATCTTAGGGTGATTTGTCTTGAGTCCCACATTTTTCAAAACAAGCCAATTTTAAATCACACACACGCTGCCACTTGCACTAAACCCGCTTAGTGCATGCTCGGCTGGACACGGGATCCTAGTGCCTGTCTTGTCCGCGTTCCTTCTATCGACGCCGAAGTCGGTACTTCTTCATCTTCTTTTCCCCTGCCACACACCATGACCGAGATGGACGGCACTCCATCAGAATATAACACCACACTGCCACCGCCCGTAGGTGCACAGAATCCACCGTGCATCTCTCTCTAAGAGAGATGCTATCCTATCCGTGGTCCTCTTCCCACTTGTCTATCTCTTCCACCACCTAACGGGGATAATTTCGAAATTAAACCCCACTACATCAATCTGCTGCCCAAATTTCACGGGCTTGAGTCGGAAGACGCTTACGTTTTCATCACCAAATTCGAAAACATATGCGCAATGATGGGTACTTCACAATTGACTTTAGATGCTATGCGCTTACGTCTTCTCCCATTCACACTGTGCGACTTGGCAGAAAAATGGCTTTATAATACTGCCGCACACTCTATCACTAATTGGGATGAATTCGTCATAGCATTTCTTAAGAAGTTTTACCCAAACCATAAGACTGCCCATATTAGGAGCGAGATCAACCAGTTCACCCAGCTTCCCAATGAACCATTTTGGAAGTGCTTTGAACGTTTCAAAGATCTGCTTGTCCAACGCCCCCATCACGGAATACAAAGATGGGATTTATGTCGGATTATATATGAGGGCATTAATCCAGCGACAAAGCAGATGCTTGAAACAATATGTCAATGCAATTTCATGTCTAAAGATGACGGTGAAGCATGGAAATATCTGGAAGATCTAGCAGAACACACGTTGCAGTAGGAAAGCGTAAGATCACCTTCAACTAAGGGAGGTATTCACCAGCTCGATGTTTCTATCGCAGTAAAAGCCGAAATGGCAGCGATACAGAAGAAACTCAACGCTATTGAGAACAAATTCTCATCATTCTCCCTAAATCAGGTCACGCTTCCTAAGACTGTCTGTGGTTGCTGTTCGGATCCTTCACACTTAACGGAAGAATGTCCTATGAAGCAACCGTTTCAAGGTCACGAGCAAACTAATGCTGCTTTTCAGCAGCGACCTAGAAACGATCCTTATTCTTCCACGTACAATCAATGATGGAGGAATCATCCCAGCTTTGCTTGGAACCAAAACCAACAAAGCAATTATCAAAGACCTCCTCCACAGCAACAACAACCACAGAATCAGCCCCCCTTTCAGTCACAGAATTTCCAAAATCCGGCCAACATTTCTACACCACAAGTGGCCGGTACTGACAACTCACTTGCACAAACTTTGGATATGTTCATGAAACAATCCATGCAAATTTCGGCTGAGATGAGGTCTTCTATTGATACCATAACAAAAAACTCCGCCTCCCATGGTGAGAGTATTAAATCATTAGAAAACCAAATCGCACAGTTAAACGCCACAATGAGTGCGAGAGAGAAAGGGAAACTCCCATCTGAACCCATACCTAATCCTGGCCACTCACAAAGTTATAATGTGAGTGCCGTTACTACGTTGAGATCGGGAAAAATGCTGAATAACCAAGTGGGTGAGCAATGTGATGATAGTGACACCAATGATACCCCAGCTTCTTCTTCTTACCCTAATTCGTCTAGTCTCCCACCTTCATCCGAGTCTATTCTCCGTTTTCCCCAAGGCTCGAACATTTCGCCAAATCTATCTAAGTCGATTCCCATTCCAGTTTTGGGATCGAATCCGTCCCCACAATCCTCTCCAATGTTGGACCAAACCCTTATTGATAAAGGACCTTATCCAAACAGGTTAAGAGGCAACAGACCAAGTCCACAAATGGAGAAGATTGTGGAAATTTTTAAGCAAGTTAACTTAAACATTCCTCTCCTAGATGCTATTCAACAAGTTCCGTCATATGCGAAAATCCTAAAGGACTTGTGCACTAGGAAGAGAAAAGTTCAAGTACCTAAAAAAGTTTTCCTTGCGAGTAATGTGAGCACAGCTTTTACACAACAACTACCCAAGAAACGAAAGGACCCCGGAAGTTCTACAATTTCAATTTCTATTGGGGGTAAAAATATCAATCGTGCTCTACTCGATCTAGGTGCTAGTGTTAACTTGCTTCCGTATTCTGTTTATGAGCAATTAGGGATTGAAGAGTTAAAACCTGCGCATTGCACTCTTCAGATGGCCGATCGATCTATCACCCAACCTAGGGGTGAGCTACTGGATGTGTTAATCAAAGTCGGGGAATTCATATTCCCTGTGGACTTTATCGTTATTGATACACAATCTGTGGCAAACCCACGCAATCAAATCCCGGTGATACTCGGTCGACCCTTTTTGGCCACTTCCAACGTAGTAATCAATTGTAGAAACGGCTCTATGACCCTATCATTTGGAAAGAAGTCAATTGAGCTTAACATTTACAAGTTGGGAAGTGAACCCTCCGAACCCTATACTCATGTGTGTTCTGTCGAATTAATGGATGTCGACAGCAGCGAATTTGATCAACCTTATAATTCTGACTCTTTTCATATGTTGTTGCTTGACACAGACTCTTCCACCGAGTTGTCCGGGTCAACATCTAACACCGATGAGGAACTTTTTATAGAGTCTGACGATCACCCCATTTTCTCTGATGACATTATTATTCGGGGTATCGATGAAAGCTTTGAGGAAATTTTCGCTGATGAACTCGCATTTTTACAAGACACGGGTGTTGAAATGAATCAACTCCAAGATGAAGAAATTGGACCTCCACCCCTTCTTTTGGACAATCATGATAATGCGAGTAATCCATCATTACTATCACTGTGTCGTCTCTCTAAATTGAGACGCAATCCTTTTCCATTACACCTCTTATCACCTCACCACTTCTTCACGTCGAAAAGTGACATGTTACAACCTTGGTGCTTCATCGATAAATTTTTTGAATGGTTGGTGTTGACCTTCGGTCTTTGTAAACCTTGGCATTGACCAATAATCTTGACCCCCTCGTGTGATTTTAAAAGATTAAAATTGTTTAACTCAAGTTTGGGGGGGTATATTTTGGCTCTTGAAAGAAAAAGAATTTTTACAAAATTGTGAGCCAAAAATAAGTTTGGGGGAGGATTTTCACTTTCATATATTCTTGCCCCCATTAATAATTTCCTTCCAAGTCTACAGGTTTTTGAGCTTAACGGGTGACATCAGTGAGGACACTGCTGTAAACAAGTTTGGGGGAGGTTTGTGCTTATTTACACATCAATTTGCATCATATTTTGCATAAGCACAACATTTTCAAAAAATTTAAAAAAAATAAATAAATTTTTTTTATAACAAAAGAGTAGAAAGTGAAAAATTACATCCAAAAGATAGGAATAGTTTAAGAAAACCAAGAAAATTAGAAGTTTTCTTAAACGAACTGGTAATAAGTAGTTATGAGCCGTTGTCCCAAGGGTTAGTAAGATGAAGGAAGTCATTAATCTGAGGATAAAAATAAGTCTGAAAAATAATTTCTATTCCGGAATCCAAACATTTGAATGTTGATACCCTACTATATGCACTTACACACGTCTTGAAACTCGGGATAGTAGAGGATACCTTGAAATGCTCGTCTAAAAGCCAAAGTATGAAGGAAGTGAAAAAAATGAAGAAAATATAAAAATGGTGAAAAGAAAAAAAAATGAACACTGGTTTTGTATCGCCAAGGCAACAATAAAAAAATATAGCGAGGGTGCCTCTTCACCTAGTGCCCTAAGGCCAACTGGTCTGGGAGTCACTGCTAAGCCTTAGGTGGTGCAAGACGAGAAAAATATTATCACCGGATCAGCAAGCACATGAGTAATCGGTCGGTTAGTACCTCAAGAAGTATTAACGGTCGCATGAAAAGGTATGAGCAAACCTAAATATTCATCAAATTAAAAAGTACTAAGGTAGATGGACAAGAGTATGATAGCTTGAATTGAATTTTCCGAGTGTAAGGATGTTCTATACACACACGTAGGGGTATATGATCAATATTTGGAAGAAAGATAGGAATGAAGAATAAAGACAATATTTTATTGAGGGATGATGTGATTTCTAACATTTTTTCATGACTATTAAGATAGGGCTCATGACAACTGAAAAGCTGGTATAGTTGGAAACTCTTATTTTCAAAGTCTTTCTTTTATGGTTCTTATCTTTATATGTAAATTTCACCATCTCTCTTTGTTATAGGATTTTGTGGGTGTAATCCGCTGAAAACCCTCAGGAGACATATCTCCTCCTACTAGGGACACTTAGAGGTTTAACGGCTTGTTGCACGTGCTCAGTGCAATCGTGTTTGCCTACGAAAATGTGCTTAGTTTTCTCCTTTCTTTTTTCTCCTTCTTTTGAATAAACTAGTTTGCTCGGGACGATTAAAGATAAGTTTGGGGGTATTTGTTCAGTTGATAAAACTGCACATTTATTATTACATTTTTTCTACCATTTTCATATTAAAAAGGACTTTATTATAATATATCATACATATGAGGGTTCACGTGTAAAAATACTATTTTCCATGTGATGATATATTATAATTATAATTTGGTAAGAAAATGTATGCAAATAAATTCATTGACCTAATCCTAGTAGAACAAAGTCTACTAAATATTATTTGAGTTGTTGTGCAGAATATTTCCAAGTTGTGCAGAATTTTTCAAAGACTAGAATCAAGCAAATCAAGTTGTTAAAGAAGACTTGCCTAATTAAAGAAGCAAAACTTGGAGACCAAATCTGGAAGCAACCGAGAAAAGATTTCCAAATTCTAAAGGTGCCAAGGATCGCCACATGTTACAGGGAGCAAGCCCTAAAAGTTTGATCAATTGATCTCGACCATTGGCCGCGGATCCGTGGCCAAAACTCCACTTGGGCCGCGGATCCGCCGTAGTTCTATAGAGTTGGAAGCCGAGGATTTTTGGGGTGAATCTATGATAAATTTTACCTAATTTTGAAAAAAATGATTCTGGCTTTGCACTATAAAAAGACACCGAGAGCCTCTTGGAAAATTTATCAAGCCGAAGAGATCACGAAGTCCAAGACGGCTCACGCATCCAGGCTGATCATCAACTGTTCATCTACCTCCTTTGGAAGAGTTCGAGAAGCAAACCAAGTTTTTGTAATCATTTTCTACGGAATAAAGTGTAGATTGTTCAAGTTGATTAATAAAGGTAGTTGTTTATTTAATTCTTTTGCATTTTACATTATGTTTTCCCTCTCTGTCTTTTCATCTTCTTTTCCCAACATGCGCGAGTAATTCTCCGCTTGTTAGGGTTCATAGGATTAAGGTAAATTAATGGATGATGAAGATCCTTAAACTCTTTTTACGTCCTATAAAGTTTATAAACTTTACTAAAAGAATCATTAACATCCTAATCGGGCACGCTACCAATTTATTATTAGTCTCGACCACGATTAGAGATTAGATTAATGATTGTTTTGGTAAAGGCTAGATATGAACGGAGTTCCATGTCGAGATAAAGGTTAAGAGTGGGAACCCTTTTCTCTCCAGAAACCCTAATCTACATGCATCTCTGTCGTTCTAGTTTTAAATCTATTAAAGGATAAAAAGAGTAATTTCTAATTAATCATCCATAACTACTAAATCCTAATGATCCCTACAAGCCCTCTTATTATATTATCTACATCTCTAAAATAATCTAGATCTATATTTTACATTCTTGTTTAACGTAGATCTAGAAACCATTCTATAAAAATTCTTTATCCCTCCTCTCTTTCTCAACACATCTAAAGTAAAAGTAAAAGGTTCCACGTTTCCCAGAGGACGACCCGTACTCATCTCGGTCTAGCTACACGCGACACCGTTATTGATTGCGGTTAACTACAAACACACTCTTTCGTATCAATCACTACTCCCCAAAGTATTCAAGACGGAATGTTCTATATCACCTACAGGCTACGCTTACTTAAGGAATATGCCAATAACAAAGCAGAAAATAAAAGGAAGGAGGCAAAAGATTTGTCATTCATACTTGGAAAATTCTTACATCAATAAAGACAATAAACAAAAACAGCATTGTTGAAATGCTATTACAATGGCAGAACCTCAAATCCAGGACATGGATTGAGGAACTCGAAAGTGACCTTGTCCAGGACTTTCCAGGCCCGGCGAACCATCCTAGTGTGCTTTCTTTCGCGAGTACGAGCGTCGGGATCCCCATTAATGTCCTCCACCCTCCGATAAGCAGCAAGTATGGCTAACTGTTGAAAGGCCTGGTGCAGGAGATCGACAAGATTGTCTCGCCGTCTCTTCGAGATTAGGTTCATCAGGTACACCGAGTGCACTTTATCCTCTGCGGCATCTAACGCCCTGAGCGGCACGCCGGTAAAGAATAAGGGAAGCGCTTCCCAAATTGCTCCTACAATAAGCTTCAGGAGAGGGGAGCGTCGAGGAAGCAGTTGGCCATTATATGCGTCAAAACGACTCATAATTTCGGCACACTCAGCGTTTGTGAATTCTCGGTCCTGAGAACGGCCAAGTCGACGGATGTCTCCGTAAGAGATGATCTCATCAAGGTCATACATGTGGCCGTCCATTACTCATATAAAAGAAAATCAATAAAACTAGCAGATAGACTGATTAAGCAAGATGATATAATTCATCAAGACTATATGATTTGGAAGGATCAAAGCTTCATTAATGAATTAAGAAAACACAAGAAAAATCCTTTTAGAGAGCAAAGCTCTATTGATGGAACCCTAATAGGGTTCTCTTTAGTTCCCTTTAGACCTATAGAGCAAAACTCTGCTAATGAAACCCTAAATGGGTTTTCTTTAGATCAGGGATCTATTAAGAGCAAGGCTTTTAAAATTAATTTAATCTAATTTAATTTTTACCTAAAATTTTTCTACAGTTTTAACTCTTAAAAGTGCTTGAATGATAGAGCAATACTCTGAATAAGAGATAATTCTCAAGGAGGTGATGAAAATCATCAAAGAGACCAAAGGTCCTATTTATAGGTATTGAGAACCGTTTCAACTTCCAAAAGATGGCGCAACGGTTGGAATTTTGCCACCGCTGCACTCACGTCTGAGGCCACGTAAGCGCAACGGTAGGGGGGCATTTGTTTTCCCCAATCAGAGCAAAGCTCTGTTCAAATTCCAAGGCGGGAAATGAAGCAACGCTTCCGTTTTCCCTAATCAGAGTAAGGCTCTGTTTTAAATTTTAAATTTTACAAATAAAGGAAGCAACGCTTCAGATGACTTACGCTCTGCGCTGCGCGACACGTTTCAGCGCAGTTGCGCTAGCGCAGTTGCACTGTGCGACACGTGTCAGCGCAGTTGCGGTCGCGCAGTTGCGCTGCACTCTGCGCTGCGCGACACGTGTCAGCGCAGTTGCGCTGCGCGACACGTGTCAGCGCAGTTGCGCTGCGCGACACGTGTCAAGCGCAGATGCACTTGTGCCAACTGTGCCAGCACTAAAACTTAAATAATGAATTATTTAATCAGAATTAAAATTCTAGAAAGATCTTTTTAATTTTATTAAAACAAGAAGATTATCTTCTGTAAAACAGAGGCCTTAGGATAAAAAATCCAACGGTGGGGAAATATCCTCAGATCAATCAGCGAGAGATCTCTGTAACTAACCTAACAAACTAATTGGCCCTATATAAAGGCCCTTAGACTCCAAGTCTAAAAAAAAAATTACAGAGAGCTCCTCTAAAAAGTTTGAGAAAAACTCAAAGAGAAAAAAAAGGTAAACCTTTGAAAAAAGAAGAATTTCTTCTAAAAAGATCAAAAATCTAAGAACAAGATCAAGATCTTCAATAAAATGAAAAAGATCAAAAAAAAGAGAAAAATATCCAATCATAAAAGATAAAAGAAGTAATTTACTTCATTATTAGATCTTTTGATCTATATAAAGGCACAGCCTTTTGATGAACCATTGGTTCTTGAAAACTTGAGGTAGAACCTCTTTAGAACTAAAAAGATTCTTTTCTTTGATCTAAATTTGATCAAGATGCGCTCTGCGCTATTGAACAGTGCCCTGCACTCTTAATTTGCGCTGTTGCGCTCCTTAGATTGGCGTACTGCGCCAGAGAGCGCTACGTTTCAATCTGCGCCTTGCGCTTCTAAAAACATAGCACTGCGCTCTTGGATTGGTGCACTGCACCAGAGCGCGCCACGTGTCAGCAGCGCACTAGCGCAGCGCACTGGCGCAGCGTACTGCGCTAACAGACTTGCGCTCACCAGAGCGCGACACGTGTCGCCTCCACATGCGCTGGCGCCTTGCGCTCCTTAATTGGCGCAAAGCGCCCGACAGACCACGTGGCGCATTGATAGATTATTAAATGCTATGCATTATTAAACAAGGGCAAAACCCAATTAAAAGGTCCAACAGACCAAAACAAAAATGCTATGCAATATTAAAGAAAGGCAGAGCCCAAGTAAAAGCCTAATAGGCCAAATATAAATGTTAGACATTTTTTCTAACTGGACTTAATCCAATTCTGGCCATAAGTCCTCAAATTAAATTGAACCGAGCACAACTGCTCTCCCAAATCAATTTACACCCGGTTCAAGGGTACATCTCTGAACTCCTCTGGTATTTGTCGTTGTACGTCGTCAGAGAGGTGACGGGTCCCGACAACCATACATTGCTACGGACTGTGGGGTCCTTAAACTCATGGACTATGATGTCCTTAAACCATTATTCGTCCCCAAAATGGAAATGTTGGACCACCATGTCCCTAAACTGGTAATACGGACTGTGGGGTCCTTAAACTCATGGACTATGATGTTCTTAAACCAATATTCGTCCCCAAAACGGGAATGTTGGACCATCATATCCCTAAACTGGCAATGGACCACCATGTCCCTAAACCGGCAATGGACCACTATGTCCCTAAACTAGAACAATAGAGCCCAAATGCTCTTTTGTCGGATCTAAACGATCCTGTTAAGCTGATCTTAGTCTCAAATTAGACTAACGTATCCTTAACAGACGTTTAAGTTGATCTTAGCCTCAAATATGGCTAACGTATTCTTAAACCAAAACCCCAAACCCAAATCTAAGAAAATACGGATTTGGACTAATCCACGTCCTACGGGCGACAACATAAATTAGTCTCCGTATACAATCCACGGGCAACCACAAACAAAAAAACACCCACGACACGAAGTGACCAGCCAGAGAAGGAGAAAGTTGTTACCGCGATGAGGTAGCGTAATTAACTGCAGGGGCTTACGCCTGCAGGGAAGAGCGTCCCCACAATCAAAAAACCCCCTCAAGCGAGGGGGAATCTGACGAAGTCTTCTACATCGGCCGCATCCGTTTAAACCTTCGATACATGGTGCCATAAATCAACTTGGCCTCTTCGGAGAGGTAGACGGATAAAACCAAATAGCATCTGCCCCGAATTTCAGGAAAGACGTCCCTGTCTCGCGCCGTCTTTCGGAGGGGAACAGATATTCTCTTTCTTCTTCTTTGGAATGTCGTCGGGTGATTCGGACTCACTGGAGATCGAGCCCAGCAGCGAGGACTTGGACCAGCTAGCTTTCGACCCGGAGTTTTAGGCTCACTTGTACATTACATTTCATTTTCATTTTTGTTATGCCATTGTTTAGGCATTGCTTTCATTCCATATATTTTCATTTCAGTTGTATTGTAAAAAAGAATGTTTAATAAATAAAGTTGTTGTTTATTTATATCTTGTCTCTTGTGTACATTTTATTTTATATTTCTTAGATACGCTTAGCGTGTTTACTTCAGAGTAAATACATAGCGGCTTCGCCGCGTTCCCTTCACCGTACACTGGGAAGTGGGGCGTGACAGGTTTTGTTGGTGGCCCATGTAGGTCCGAGCTGTATGGAACCCTACCATGCAGGTCAGTTCTGCGTGGACAACCTAAGCAATATAACACAAGAACAAGCAACTAAAAACATTTTTTACAATTCATATTCCTTGAATCTTCCAATTCCATATATTTTGAATCTATCCTAACCTAAATTTTTCTTCCAATGTTATGGATTCCCCAAACAACACCAGCATAAATGTCAACAACATTCCCCCACCTTTACCGCTTACACCTTCCGTCGCTGCTCTGATCAATGAGCAGACGGTTTTTCTTGAGGCAATCCGAAGCCTCCTGGAAGGACTGCAGCAGCAGACTACTATATTATTGAAGCGACTAGAAGCAGAAGCAACCGGTATAAAGCGCTCTTCCACCCAGATGGCAGGAGGACCCTATCCTATATAACCTTCAAAACCCAAGAGACAGAAAGAAACAATTAACCAGTCAAATCCAGGTATTTGTTTCTACTGCAAGAAGGATGGACACTTGTGGAAGGACTGTAGGCGCGCAAAAGGCCCGTGCTTAGTTTGTGGCGCATCCAATCACGGAATTGGAACCTGTCCTTATAGACACAACTCAACTCACACACCCACCAACTACCCGCAGCGGCCATCTATCCAGGCTCCTGCACCTCATCTTGCACTCCCATCTCTACCTCCTGCATAGCCTACTCGCCAATTCCATCAGGTAATAAGGAACATACCTCGAGGCAGAAAAACATGCCCCAAAGACAGAGGACTGTACCTCTAGCTAGGAGGAATGTCCCCCGGCGCCAGGCTTTCACCTTTGCAGCCGAAGAAGCCGAGACTGTAGACCAAGGTAACACTGGTAATTCTCTTCAACCTTTTCAAACTCTGGTATCACTTTGTTATTTTTCATACACTATCAGTACTTCTATCACCAACCTTTCCTTGAATCTGTTACACTTTCCTTTTACAAATTTCGAGAACGAAATTTTTATAAGGAGGGTAGAATGTAACAACCCTAACTTTCTGTACGAATTTTTCAAAAATACAGAAAGACATACTTGAGCCTGAGCACAAGTTATAAGTTTGTTTTACTTTTGAACAGTAAGAAAGAGCTTGTAGCTCACTGGTAAGAAGCAACAGAGTTCAAATCCCATCAGCCACACATTATTTTTTTTTAAAACTCTTTTAATCTTTTAGAAGTCCAAAGGTCTACACGTGCAAAACCCGTAAAACCAAGAGTCAAAGACTAAACAAACATGTGCACGAGGCTAGACCAAGAGTCAGGGACACGTGGTGAGAATCCGAGGCCCCAACTCCAAGATCGGACCAGAGAGAGCACCCCATAGGCCGGCGCCGCCGGTTTTCTTTGAGCCAAATCCTATTTTTTTTGAACCCTAATACCTCTTGGACTCCCCCTGTTAACCCCTGACTGTTTGTTTTCCTGCATTTTCCAGAGAATTAAAACTTTGCATTACTCCATGTTTAATGCATTTTAATTCTCAAAAATTTATCACTCCATAACCCTAATTTTTCCTATAAATACCCACTCTATTTTTACACCCCTTCACACTTAAATTTCCTACAAAGACTCTCAAGAAAATTCCAAGATCCTTTTGTGTGCAAGTGGAGTTAGCAAAGGGCGAAGCTCCGACGAACATCCAGTGACAACTCAAGAAGTTTCCGACGACGAAATGACGTACCGACAACTACCCCCTCTTCCTCTCTCTCCCCTCTAGTTCTAAAGCCAGTAAGTCCCTACTTCTTCTTCTTTTCTCTATTCTAAAAAACATTCAAAACTAAAACCCGACGGAAGCGGAGTTAATCCGACTTCTGATTCGGTTTTTCCTTAAAAAGTTCTATTTTTCTTAAACACAATAATACCAAACTCGTATGTCATGACCATTAAATATTAACAAAGGCAATAGAACAAATTTGACATTAAAATAATAACCTTAACAAGTTTTATTCCACTTTTACGTTAAAATACCTTCATGTTTCATTTCGACATGCTTAAACTTTTTAAACCGTATTACCTAAGAAAACTCATGAGGTAATGACCTACCTCCTCACAACACGCATATCTAAAATAACACGATGGAATTTGAGAACATAGATTTGGGAAAATACGACTTTACATATAACTACCTTCAACTTATAAAACATTTTTCTATAAGAAGTGTATTTAACAAATCTTTGCAATCGCGTCTTTACAAACCATTTTAGGGAACCCTTTCAGTATGGTGCGGATTATCGCACATCCTCGGGCCTAGTAGAGTGAGACGCAGACCTCCGCAAGGAGCATACGATCTCAAAAGATTTTTGAAAATATTTTTCTTTTGAAAATGTGATTTTTATTATAAATAAAACTTATATTTTTAGTAAATAAATATATATGTAATTAATATCAAAATATCTATTTTTAAATATTTATAATATTCCACATTTCCAAAAATACAAGAAAAACATCCCATTTACAAGAAAATACCATACAATTCCAATAATTCAAATAAATACCTTATATTTTAAAACTAGGTTATATTCACTAGAAATTTCATATTGAATAAAAAAAACATCTATGAAAACTCTAAAGACGATAATTAAATACTTGAGGTATATTTTGAAAGTATAACAAAACTATTTTACATAAAACCCCTCAAGTTATACTAAATTACAATAAGGACCCTAGTAAACATAGATTTAAGCGGGACCAGTCTCTTGAGCCTTAGGGAGCCGGAGATATGGGTGCTTGCCTATTTAAGGTAGAAAACTTAACAAACGGTGTTATCAACACGGTAATTGTCTTTGAAAAAGACATAAATCCTGTCGTCCATGTGCAGCAGTTACCGATAGCACCAAAATATAATTCAGGACTTCAATTTCTTTTCTAATTGTCTGACTCAGACCGAGTCTCAATATAATCAATCTGACTTGAATGTGATTCAAGTACAAATTACAATACAATATGATTCATTATGAATCTATCTATTCAATCTATATTAATCTGTATTGACCAAACCGAACCATGGATATATTCCGTTTACAAGTTCATCCATTATATCCGTTCCATTACGATATCATGGTTTCAGCAAGTCATCCATCTATATACAATCTACAAGACAATACAATACAATCAGTACAATCAAGATATCGCGGGATTTATAAAGGGGTAGATTGGTACGGAAGGGGTTAAAAGTGGCACAAGACTATAACCATAATACACCTAACCTGAATCTCCATTGCCATTGTACCATGGCTGAACGGTTCCTTGTGCTCCTTATACCTTAGTCCACGCGGAAAGTTGGACTCCTCTCGTATGCACTGGCATTTTTTTGTACCAAACTACAAACAACTACGTTAACATAACAATCAACATTATAATAGTTACACACTCTCTCTATCTATTCTACTTCTCCCTTCTCTTTGGGTCTTACCGAGCGACTTGTTCGTTGACGACATTCTCTTTCTTCTTCTTTGGAATGTCGTCAGGTGATTCGGACTCACTGGAGATCGATCCCAGCAGCGAGGACTTGGACCAACTAGCTTTCGACCTGGAGTTTTAGATTCACTTGTACATTAAATTTTATTTTTATTTCTGTTATGCCATTGTTTAGGCATTGCTTTCATTCCATGTATTTTCATTTCAGTTGTATTGTAAAAAGAATGTTTAATAAATAAAGTTGTTGTTTATTTACATATTGTCTCTTGTGTACATTTTATTTTATATTACTTAGATACGCTTAGCGTGTTTACTTCAGAGTAAATACGTAGCGGACTCGCCGCGTCCCCTTCACCGTACACTGGGAAGCGGGGAGTGACACAGCCTCTGAAGCCCGTTAATCTCCTACTACATTACTTCACCTCATGGATCGAGATGCACGTATTGGGTGCTTTTGGCGTTCAAAACGATCCAGATTTTATGAAGGATACAATTTTCCTCGGGTCATGCACTTGGTCGATGCTTCTTCTCCGGACCCAACACAGTGGGAGGCTCGGAGATTGCTTCTTCGCCCACGCATGGTCGGGGACAGCATGACTATCGTCGACAGAGTCCTGACCATCGGCAAGGAATCTTCCAAAGCCATCCGGCCGCTTCACGACATTTTCAAGGATGAAGCTTCTGTATTGAGGGCCCGAGAGATTGTCCACTTGTATTCTATCAGGCCGGGCTTCCTGGTATTCACACAGAACGCCTTGGTTTTGTTCATGAGATATAACCCACGCTGTTTTGCTCAGTAATCGGGTTACAACCAAGGCATTCCCCTCGAGGCGTTCATCGTGGATCCCGTTTCTACTGGGAAGGGTGTTCGCAACGCGTCGCATCATTTCATGCGTTTGAATACGGGGTTCCATTTTCTCATCAGCGAGCCGAGTCACATTCCAAGGGCCTCGAATGCTTACGTTTATTGGTACCAACATGCGACGGGTGCTGTCATCAAGGAGGAGAGGCGACTGCTGCTTGACCACAAGGATGCTGTCCCAACCAGTAATCCAGCGGTCCCGCTGAAGCGGCGGGAGGTTGCGATTCCTTCTCTGAGGGAAAGAAACATAGTTGTGGTTCCGCGAGCTTTTCCAAATAAGCCTCGGCCGAAGGTAAATGTTCCTGTGGCTGTAGTGGCTGCAGCATACTCCGAGTCGGGTATTGGCTCGGAGATCGGGACCCGCCGTCCGAAGAAGCCCGTTAAGCGCAAACTTTTTCCGTCAGGTGCTGGTTCGCAGAAGAAGAAGTCGTTATTCTCAGCTGATGTTGTATTCGAACAGGAGCCGCATGATCCTTATAACGAAGGACTAGCCGAGTACGGCACCAACATTGGCCTTTTCGAAGCTTCTGTCGACGAGAATGCCACTACTGATCTTCAAGCCGCTATCAAGGCTTATGAAAGATTAGCCCGCGAGCAGGAAACGCATGCTTCTCTTGCGGCGTCCGGTATATTTCATTTATACTCTCCTGTATATATTCCTTTTTATGAATTTATTACGCTTTACTAATGCCCTTCTCTTAACAGGAATCTCCACTGAAGAAGCTCTCTTGGCGTCCCTCAAAACATTTGAGAAGGAGGAGAGGTGTCACACCCCGCTTCCCAGAGTGCGCTAATTACGGCACGTGACAGAGCCAACCATGCTACCTATGGATAGGAATCATCCCTCCACAGCCACATTACGGCTGTCTATAGGACATCAAGAACAGTAAAATATAAAATCTATCTAAAACATGTCTAATTGCCAGAATAAAAGAGTCAAGAAAATATATAAGTGGAAACGATGAATCCAATAAATAACAACATCCGAAAGTACGTCCCAATACGGGATCACATCAAGAAATAAAAGCTGCGAAAAAAATAACTAGACTAAACAACACTAAACACAATCCTCACTGCTCGGCTTGACGGCTAAAATACTCCTATTCAGCCTGCGATAGAGATAGAGGAACTGGGCCATGCAAAACCCAAACGTCAGTGCGTCATAATATCAAGCAATAGTAATAACCAGGATATAACCAGATATGCAGGCATGAATATAAATCAACAACATGAATATAAACAGTGAGGTGTGTATATGTCTGTGAAGTGCGATGGGTAATCTAAACTGTGCTACTGGGTTATCTACTCTAAAGTTTTTGAAATCAATTTAATAGAATCGTCGATATAACTCAATAGTATTCCGTGCATGCCCGGGACCACGGTCAAGACTCTCGGGCTGAATCTGAGACGTGTCGCTAGGCAGTAACATGTAACATGTATAGATGAATGATGTCAGCATCATCATCCCGGGGTTGGCCTAACCCGTAAAGACTGATCAGTATAAGCATCGAACTGTCGAGTTACAAGTCAGGTTTCATTATTGATTTCCCCTTATCCCCTAGGTTATGTGTTCAAGTCAGGTATTGATAATATGGAACTAATGCCAACACAGGATCAAGCAGGTACAGGTTTTGTCTATGTAGACAACATGTTACGTCCGTCAGGATAATAAGTCAGGATTGTCGGCATTAGTAACAAGATCAAGTATCAAGTCAAGTAGTGTATCAGGGCATGTTATATGGTGCATATGTATCAAACGGATACCCAAAGTAAAACTGTAAACGATATCGGGATCACAGTAAATAGTGCTGATGTCATGATGCACATGTGTCTATCTGTAATAACCTATATATATCCATGACTACTTATGATGCAAGCTAGATAACATAGCAAGATAATATAATAGTGAAATGACATCCGGGTGTTCCGGCATGCAACTAGATATGCAATAGACAGCATGGATACGTAAAGGTATCGTAAAACGGTAAAACTGTAACATGGGATGCACAATTAAACTACATGTAATATTTTGATTCATATGGATGTAAATATAGTAGCATAGCATGTAGCAAGATAAACTTGCCTCGGAAACAACGGTCGATGTGCAGGCGGCTTGGTGCGACACGACACGACACGGTGCGTGAAATGGAACGACACGGTGCTGGGCCTTGCGGTGACACGGTACTGATGCGATGGTGGCATGGGCTGAGCAAGAAGCGGGCATGGCGTGGCGCAGGAGCATGTCACATGGCGTGACACGGTCTGGACACGGTGATGACACGGTCATGGCATGGTCTGGGTACGGTGCATGGTCTGGTGGTGATCTGGTCGCGATTTGGTGCATGGTCTGGTCACGATCTGGTGCATGGTCTGGTGCATGGTCTGGTCGTGGTCTTGTGGTGGCACGGTCGTGATCTGGTGCATGGTCTGGTGGTGGCATGGTCGTGATCTGGTGGTGGCACGGTTGTGACGTGGAAGTGGTGATGGTATGATTTTGGTATTGTGGTGGTACTGTGGTGATGTTATTGTTCGTCTGGATCGTCTACGACGTGTGCGACTCCGGCGATCACCGGAAAAGAAAGAATCAAGAAAAGCAAAGAGAAGAAGAAGTAGTAGAAGAAGAAGAAGGTGGTCTGGGGTTTGGTGCTTTGTCTTGGAGTCAGAAACGAGGAGGCGAAGGGGTGACGACGAGGTCGTGGGTTTTCCGGCGATGGGGGTGTGCAGGGGTCTCGTCGAGTTGCGGTTGTTGGGGTCGGGTTCTTGTATAGTGAGTGAGTTGGGGTTTGCAGGTGTTGTCGGGGATGCTCGAGAGAGGAGAGGAGGAGAGGAGAATGGGGTGAGGTCGGGGTGGTGATCGGCGGTGAGTTGCAGGCATGGGTTAGGGTGTCGGGTGATGGGTTCTCGTCGGGGTTGGAGAGAGAGGAGAGGAAGAGGGAGGTGATGGAGATGTGGATGACGAGGAGGTGGTGAGGGGATGCAGGCGAAGGTGGTCACGGCAAGGGGATGAGGGCGAAGGTGGTGGCTGGGTTCGGCGTGGGTGCTCGGTGATGGGTTCGTTGCGGGGATGTTGGTGTAGGGGTAGCGAGGAAGAAGAGTGAAGGAGGTGGAGGTGACGATGACGGGGACGTGGAGACGAGGGGGTCGGTGGCGGCGGCGATGGCGAGGGTAAGGTGCATGGGTTAGGGTTCTCGCGGGGGTTGAGGTCGGGGAAAAGAGATGAAAAGGGAGAGAGAGGGGGCTGCTGGGTTTGTAAAGATTAAGTTTTAAAAATATAATATATATATATATATATATTTATTTATTTGAGAATAATGGAGGAAAGAGGCCATAGGAGGGAATTTCCTCCTACGGCGTCGAAAAAACACACCCTCCATCGTGTTTTCCGACGATTGGAATGCATCATCTTCATCGTTATCATCTAAGATGTGGGTACACCAAATTTCATATGATTCTAAAACTTTTTCACCGTTGATTTAGCAATGTAAAAAGTTCTATTGTCGGTAAACCGTTAATTTTGAACCCACCAATTCAACGGTGAAAAAGTTGTAGAATCACATGAAATTTGGTATACCCACTTCTTAGATGATAACGATGAAGATGATGCATTCCGATCATCGGAAAACACGATAGAGGATGTGTTTTTTCGACGCCATAGGAGGAAATTCCCTCATATGGCATTTTTCCTCCATTATTCTCTCTCTCTCTATATATATATATATATATTAGAGGATGTGTTTTTTCGACGCCATAGGAGGAAATTCCCTCCTATGGCATATTTCCTCCATTATTCTCTCTCTCTCTCTCTCTCTCTCTATATATATATATATATATATATATATATATATATATATATAGGAGAGAGACAGAGAGAGGGTGAGAAAGGAAGAGAGAGATACGGATGAGAGATGGAGAAAGAGATTTAGATTAGGATTATAGAAAATATAATAACAGTTTATAATATAAAGAATATAATAATATATATTATAGGATTTTAAGGCTAATACAAAAATACTCCGAAAAATACCCGGGTTCTGTCTAAAAATCTAGTTTTAAAATACGGATAATATACGTATCAACCAAAACTATAATGCAATATCCGGTTAAAGAAAATGCATACCCCCAAGAACAGATACACGTAAATGCACGTAGCGATCCAAACGAGTCCGTTACAACAAACAGGAAGTGAACACGATGTCTGGATGCAACCATAGGGTATGGGGTATGATGCAGGCCATGCTATGTATTTAAAATATTATATTTGGTTATATTTGTATTATTTATAATATATGCAAATGACAAATGCATGATACAGGTATATGGAGCATAAATGTGCGCACGGATCCTCTGTACTAACAAGGATATGTCGTAATCAAGAATCAAGATGAATTTCAAATATGCGGATCGAGTCAGATACAAACATAGATACCAAATATACTATCCGTACCCAAAACATATAAAATCAAGAAATAGCCACAAGATAAAGGAAATAATCAAATAGAATATGGTATAAATGAACTAGAGTGTTACATTATACCCAACTACAAAAAGAATTTCGTTCTCGAAATTCCCGGAATAAAAAAAGACAAGCAAACATGAATCTAAGAGAATAAGTGTGGAAATTTCGGTCGAATCTCGTATTCTCATTCCCAAGTTGATTCTCCGTGCGAACGATTCCCCCATGAAACAAGTACTAGAGAGATAATCTTATTCTTGAGGATCTTTTCTCTTCGATCTACAATCGCCATCGATCGTTCTTCATATGTCAAGTCCTCCCTTACTGTCAGCTTCGAATGATGTAGCACATGCGTCTCATATCGAATATACTTGCGGAGTTTGAGATACATGAAACACGTCGTGAACACTTGCCAAGGATGGTGATAACGCCAATCAATAAGCCACCTCTCCAACACGCTTAATGATATTGAAAGGCCCCACCAATCGATGACTAAGCTTGTCTCGACTACCAAATCGAACCACTCCTCTGGTCGGTGATATCTTCAGGAATACAAGATCACCAACTGCGAACTCCAGAGGTCCTTGTCCTGTATCGACCCAACTTTTCTGTCGATCTTGCACTGCATTCAAATGACTTCGGATCGTATTAACTTTCTCTACGGTTTGCACGATAAGATCCGATTACAATAATCTTCATTCTCCAACATCGTCCCAACAGATGGGTGAAAGACACTTACAACCATACAATGCTTCGAATGGAGCCATCTAAATAGTCGCCTGAAAGCTGTTATTATATGAAAACTCCACCAAGTGCAAATGATCCTCCCATGAACCCTTGAAGTCCAACATGCAAGCTCTCAACATATCTTCAAGAGTTTGGATCGTCCTTTCTGACTGGCCATCTGTCTGGGGATGATAGGCTGTGCTGAACTTCAATCGAGTCCCCAAACTTTCCTGTAAACTCCTCCAAAAGTGCAATAAGAATCGGGTATCACGATCGAAAACTATGCTCACAGGTACTTCATGCAATCTCACAATCTCCTGAATGTACCGCTCTGCTAACGCTTCTGTCGACTGACCAACTCGAAACGATATGAAATGAGCTGCCTTGGTCAATCGGTCAACAATTACCCAAACTGCATTATTACCCTTTGGACTCCGCGGTAAAGCTGTCACGAAATCTTTGGTTATATGTTCCCGCTTCCACTGAGGAATCAGATGAGGTTGTAATAAACCAGCTACATTTTGATGTTCAGCCTTGACTTGCTGACACACCAAGCACTTCACTATAAAGCGAGCAATCTCCCTTTTCATGCCTTCCTACCAGAAATGCTATCGTAGATCTCGGTACATTTTTGTGCCTCCCGGATGTACGGAATACGTGGAACTATACGCCTCCTTCATAACTTTTTCACGAATATCTCCTTTTGGCACACATAAATGGCTCCCATATCGTAACGAACCATCTTCATGAATCAACAAGTCCGTTCGAAGTCCCGCTTCTACCTGTTCTCGAAACTTATGTATCTTTGGATCGTGCGACTACGTTGCTTTAATATTATCGATCAAGGAGGACTGTACTTGCAGTTGCATCCACTGTCCCGAAGAATGCGGTAATACGATCTCCAACTCGAATCTCTGGAAATCATCTATAAGCTCTTTCTGAGCAATCAACATCCGTATTGCTGGCAACCGATTTAGCGCATCCGGCAGTACATTAACTTTCTCCGAATGGTATTTGAGATCAAGATCATGGTCAGCCATCAGCTCCAACCAACTTCGCTGCCTCATGTTGAGCTCTTTCTGGATGAACACGTATTTTAGGCTCTTGTGATCGGTAAATACTTCCACCCTTTCGCCCAATAAGTAGTGTCTCCAAATCTTCAAAGCGAAAATCATTCCTGCAAGCTCCAAATCATGAGTTGGGTAATTCCTCTCATGAGTCTTTAATTGTCTCGACGCGTAGGCTATAACTTTCCCATGCTACATTAGAACACATCCCAAGCCTTTCCCAGATGTGTCGCTGTAAATAACCAACCCTCCGGAACTGTCTGGCACTGCCAAGATAGGAGCGGTGGTCAATTTTTGCTTCAACGCTTTAAATGCTGACGCACATATCTCCGTACATACGAACAATATCTTTTTTCGTGTTAGCTTGGTCAATGATTCAGCTATTCGAGCGAAGTTCTCCACAAACCTTCTATAATATCCGACAAGCCCAAGAAAACTTCTCATCTCCCCTACGTTCTTTGGAATCGGCCAATCATGAACTGCTGTAATATTTTCAGAGTCAACAACAATTCCATCTCCGGATATGACATGACCCAAAAACTTCACTTTTTCGAGCCAAAACTTGCACTTGCTCATCTTAGCATATAACCTTTCTTGCCTCAACATTTGATGTCACGCCCCGCTTCCTAGTGTACTGGCAGAGATCGCGACGGGTCACACGGCGTATTTACTCAGAAGTAAACACGCTAAACGTATCTAAGCAATATAAAGTAAATTACACAAGAGACAAAAAATGTAATTGAACATCAACTTTATTTATTAACATTCTTTTTTTTACAATACAATGAAAAGTAAGTACATGGAATGGAAGAAATGCCTAAACAATGGCATAACAGAAATGTAAATGAAATGTACAAGTAACTAGAGCTCCGGGTCAAAAGCTAGTTGATCCAAGTCCTCGCTGGTGGGCTCTGTCTCCAGAAGGTCCGATCCACCTGACAACATTCCAAAGAAAGAAGAAAATGAATGTCGTCAGCGAACAATCGCTCGATAAGTCCCAAAAGTAAGAAGAGACAGAATAGACAGAAGGAGAATGTAAGTTTTAAAGTTATATTATATTGTTAACGCTGTTGTTTGTAGCTTGGTACAGAAAATGACAGTGTATACGAGAGGAGTCCCACTATTCCGGAGACTAAAGTATACGGAGCACAAGGAACCGTTCAGCCACTGTACAACGGCAATGGAGATTCAGGTTAGGTGTATTATGGTTACAGTCTCGTGCCACTTTTAACACTTTCCGTACCAATCTACCCCTTATAAACCCTGCGATGTCTTGATTGTATTGTATTGTATTGTAAATTGTATATGGATGACTTGCTGACACCATGATATTAGTAATAGAACGGATATAATGGATGAACATATAAATGGAGTATATCCATGGTTCGGTTCGGTCAAGTTGTATAGATTGAATAGATTGCATAGATTGAATATATAGATTCATATTGAATTGGATATTATACTTGAATCATATTCAAGTCAGATTGATTATATTGAGACTCAGTCCGAGTCAGACATTTTTAAGAACTTGAAATCCTGATTGTTTTGATGTTATCGGTAACTGCTGCACATGGACGGCAGGATTTGTGTCTTTTTCCAAGACAATTACCGTGTTGATAACACCGTTTGTTAGACTGTCTACTTTAAAGAGGCAAGCACCCATATCTTCCCCTCCCTGAGGCTCAAAAGACTGGTCCCGCTTAAACCTATGTTTACTAGGGTCCTTATTGTAATTTATTATAACTTGAGGGGGTTTTATGTAAAATAGTTTTGGCATAATTTCAAAATACACCTCAAGTATTTAATTATCGTCTTTAGGGTTTTCATAAATGTATATTTTATAAATGTGAAATTTCTAGTGAATAGAACCTAATTTGATAGTATATGGTATTTTCTTGAAATGTTGTACTAATTTTGTATTTGGATGGTATTTTCATGTAATAGTGATTCGTTTGATTTAGAAAACTTGGAATATTTATATAATTAAAATAGATATTTTGATAATAGATACATACATATTTAATGAAAATAATTTATTTATTTTCTTATAGAAATCTCATTTTCTAAAGAAAAATGTATCTATCGAGATCGAATACCCTTTGCGGAGGTCTGCATCTCGCTTTACTAAGCCCGAGGATGTGTGATAGTCCGCACCATCCCGAACGAGGTCCACAAAATGGGTTGTAGAGGCGTAATTGCATGGAAATGTTTAATAAACCTTTTTATAGAAAACGGTTTTGTAAGTTTAGGGTATTTATTTGTAAGTCATATTTCCCATACTCTATTGTCCCAAAATTCATCGTGCTATGATAGAGATATGTGTTGTGATGAGGTAGTTCATTACCCCGTGAACTATCTAAAGGTATAGCAAGGAATAAAGGTTATAATGTCGAAATGAATAGTTTGTGGTATTTTTTGTAAAAATGCGATAAATGTTACAAAAATGATTATTTTGATGTGAAATTTGTTTTATTGGGTTTGTTAATGTTTATTAATCAACATATGAGAATATGGTTTTATCTTGTTAAAGAAAAGTGTAGTTTTAAAAAGAAAACCGAATCGGAAGTCGGACTAACTCCGCTTCCGTCGGGTTTTTGAAATGGAACTTTTTAAAGATGAAGGCGAGAGAAGAGATGGGACTTACTGGCTTTGATGAGAGGGGGGAGGTAGAAGACAGTATAGGATACGTCGGTGCTTCGTTTCGTTGCCGGAAATTCCTCGTATCGTCGCCGGAACTTCGTCGGAGTTTCGCCCTTTGCTAACTCCACTTGCACAATATAAAGACTTGGGAATTCTTGAGAGTTTTGGCAGGGATTTGTGAGCGAGGAAGTGTGGAATGAGGGGTGGTATTTGTAGGAAAAGCTAGGGTTTAGGGTAGTGAATGGGTGCATTAAAATTTGTAATAAAATTGGGGTAAATAGGAGATTTAATGTTCTTTGTATGAATACAGAGAAAACAAGCAGTGTGAAAGGAGTGGGGTAGCTGAAGGGTTGCAGGGGTTTAAATATGGGAGCAATAGGGATGGGGGAGACCGGCGGCGCCGGGCTTTTTACCTGTGTCGCCGGTTTTGTACCGACGGGTGGGGGTGAGTTTGGTGCCACATGTCAGGGTCGATTGATATTCCACAGCGCACATATTTAAATTATTTGTAACTCTTGGTTTTACGTATTGTGCACGTGTAGAATCTTGGGATTCTAAAAAGTTTAAAAGAAAATAAAACAAAAAGATAGTGTGGCTGATGAGATTTGAACTCGGGTGCTTTATAACAACAGTGCAAGGCTTTACCAGTGAGCTACAAGTGTTTTCTTGCTGTTCAAAATCAAAACAAATTCTTATAGTATTCACAGGATTGCAAATACCCCAATTGTACATTAATTTTAAATGAATTTTCGGTACATTGAAATTGGAGTTGTTACATTTGCAGTGTGATTCTCAAGTGTTCTGCATGTTCTTCTTTGCTCCTCGAATAGACCAGAATGTCATCAATAAACACTACTACGAACTGGTTCAAATACGGTGAAAAGATTCGGTTCATCAAGTCCATAAATATAGCCGGTGTGTTCGTGACACCGAATGGCATCACTGAGTACTCGTAATGCCCATATCGAGTTCGGAACACTGTCTTGCAAATATCTTCTAATTTCACCCGAACTTAATGATATCCGGATCGCAGATCCAGCTTCGAAAATACTCTCGCGCCACTGAGTTGATCGAATAATTCTCCGATTCGATGGATCGGGTACCTGTTCTTAATAGTCACCCGATATAATTCTCGATAGTCGATGCACATCCTCCGCATGCCATTTTTCTTCTTGACTAGAAGAACTGGAGCTCCCCAGGGTGAATTGCTGCTGTGAATCCAACCCTTCTCTAGTAATTCGGAGACCTATTTCTTTATCTCTTCTGGTTCCATCGGTGCCATCGGATAATACGCCTTTGAAATCGGCGCTGCTCCAGGAATAAGATCAATCATGAACTCCACATCTCGTTTTGGTAAACCCGAGATGTTCTTGAACACATCTATGAAATCCCGAACTGCTATCAGCGCTTTATCTGCAACTTGTTTACGAACTTCACCATTCAGTAAACGATTTCCTTCATCATGAATTTGCAAGTTTATTCTAAGACTTGTGGTTATCAGGCCACCGCTCTTCCGCTGCGTTACTCTGATAATTTGAAGCGGGTTCATCAGAACTCTTCGAAACATCCCGCATCTGAACGGTCTTGAAGCAGTCTGTACTACTGCAATCAAAAGCTTCTCCTATGTTTCTCCTTTTCTTCGAAACACAAACGGATTGGTCACTACGGGACAAGGGAAAGATATAACATGGTTGCCGGATTTAAGCTCGCGATAAGATATAAACTTGTAAGCAATGACGCTAAGAGGAAACAAGGTAATTCAACGACCATAAGTTAAGAAAATGAATCGAAATAGAACTTCAGGTTACCAAAACAGAGTACCGCATTATAACCATGCCACGGTACATAGTTACAATCATATAACTTCATTCAAGTAGCCCCAATCCTACTATCAGAATCGAAGGAATAGGAAATGAGAAACAATAAGGAATCAGGAGGATTCCAAGTTGAGATGCAAAGTCATTAAGGGAAAGATAAGATTCAAGAATTTGAATGACAAGACAATAATGTGGTAGGACATATTCCTAATTCCGGGTTTCCTGCTTAGTGTATTGGGTTCAATACCCAACTATAAAAGAACTAAACCCGATTAATCCTAAATCCTATGTGTTTTGATACCAAACAAATCTTGTCACGCCTCGCTTCCCAGAGTGCGCTAACTACGGCACGTGACAGAGCCAACCATACTACCTATGGATAGGAATCATCCCTCCACAGTCACATTACGGCTGTCTATAGGACATCAAGAACAGTAAAATATAAAATCAATCTAAAACATGTCCAATTGCCAGAATAAAAGAGCGAAGAAAAAATATAAGCGGAAATGATGAATCCAATAAATAACAACATCTGAAAGTACGTCCCAATACGGGCTCACATCAAGAAATAAAAGCCGTGGAAAAAATAACTAGACTAAACAACATTAAACACAATCCTCACTGCTAGTCTTGATGGCTAAAATACTCCTGTTCAGCCTACGATAGAGATAGAGGAACTGTGTCACGCCCCGTTTCCCAGTATACGGGTAGAGGACGCGACGAGGCCGCTACGTATTTACTTAGAAGCAAATACGCTAAGCGTAACTAAGCAATATAAAAGAAATATACACAAGAGAAAAATGTAATGAACATCAACTGTATTTATTAACATTTTTTTGTACAATGCATGGAAAAGTAAATACATCTGAATGAAAAAAATGCCTAAACAGTGGCATAACAGAAAAGGAAAATACAGAATGTAAAAGAAAAAGTATAAGTGAAACTACAGCTTGGGATCTTCAGTAAACTGGTCCAAGTCTTCGGCACTGGGCTCGATCTCTTGAAGGTCCGAATCACCTGCCAACATTCCAAAGAAGAAAGAGAAGGAATGTCGTCAGCGAACAATCGCTCGGTAAGTCCCAAAGAGAAGGGAGAAGTAGAATAGACAGAGATTAAGAGAGAGAGAGTAGCTTTTAAAGTTGTATGTAGTGTTAACGCTGTTGTTTGTAGCTTGGTATAGAAGATGCCAGTGTATACGAGAGGAGTCTCTATATGTCAGAGACTAAAGGCAAATGGAATACAAGGCTCCGTCGACAATACCACGGAACAACGGCATAGATGTAATTACGTCTTAAGTGACCACCTCGTGCCACTTTTAACATATTCTGTACCAGTCTACCTATTTATAAACCCCGCGATGTCTTGATTGTATTGTTTGTATTGTATTACAACTTGTATTGTCTTATAATATAGATTGTATAATTGGATGACTTACCGAAACCATGATATCAGTAAATGGATGTAACTGGAGAATCATGGATGTGACTGGAGAATCATGTAAATGGAAGTATACCCATGGTTCGGTTCAGTCAATATAGATTGAATAATTTGAACAGATTGATTATATGGATTCATGAAATCATATTGAATTGTAGTTTGTACTTGAATCATATTCAAGTCAGATTAATTATAATGAGACTCAGTCTGAGTCAGAACAATTAGAAAAGAAATTGAAATCCTGAATTAGATTTTAGTGTTATCGGTAACCGCTGCACATGGACGGCAGGATTTGTGTCTTTTTCAAAGATGATTACCGTGTTGATAACACCATTTGTTAAGTTGTCTACCTTAATTAGGCAAGCACCCATATCTCCGGCTCCCTGAGGCTCAAGAGACTGGTCCCGCTTAAACCTATATTTACTAGGGTCCGTATTGTAATTTATAAAACTTGAGGGGGTTTTATGTAAAAATAATTTTGTATAATTTTCAAAATACACCTCAAGTATTTAATTATCGTCTTTAGAGTTTTCATAGATATATATTTTATCATTGTGACATTTCTAGTGAATAAACCCTATTTTCCATAATACATGGTATTTAATTGTAAAGCATTGAACTTGTATGTAATTGCATGGTATTTTCATGTAAAATGATTCTTTTTGATTTAGAAAAGTTGGAATATTTATAATATATCAAAAATAGATGTTTTGATAATACATATATCAATATTTATAAAATAATTAAATTTATTATTTATCTAAAAATCACATTTTCTTAAAATATTTGTATTTTAAATCTTTCGAGATCGAATGCTCCTTGCGGAGGTCTGCATCTCGCACTGCTAAGCCCGAGGATGTACGAAGTGTGCGCACTATCCCGAACGGGTTCCCCAAATGGGTTGTAGCGACACTTTGGAAAGATTTGTTTAAAAATACGTAATCTTGTAGAAAATGGTTTTTATAAGTTAAAGGTATTTAATTGTAAATTCGTATTCCCGTATTCTATATTCCCGAAAGGTATCGTGCTATATTTCATATGAGTGTTGTGAGGAGGTAGGTCATTATCTCGTGATCTATTTAAAGGTATAGCAAGAAATATGATGTTTTAATATCGAAACTAAACTACATGGTATTTTACTGAAAAAGTACGATAAAAATTACAATATGAAATGTTTTTCTATGAAACTTATTCATGATATTTTTTTAATGTTTAATAGTCAAGATGTAAGGGTTTAGTATGTTTGTATTTAAGAAAAAAGGTGGAATTTTTAAGAAGAACCGAGTTGGAAGTCGGATTAACTCCGATTCCGTCGGGTTTTAGAAATACGTGTTTTAAGAATAGAAAAGAGGAGAGGGAGGAGGGACTTACTGGCTTTTGGTTTAGAGGATAGGAAGGGGGAGTGGAAGTAGGTTCCGGTGCATCGTTTCGTCGCCGGGAACTCCTAAGGTCGTCGTCGGAATTTCGCCGGAGTTTCGCCCTTCGCTAACTCTACTTGTACACAAAAATCTTAGAGAGTTTTCTTGAGAGTTTGGACAGAATTTGTGAGTGAGGGGGTGTGTTTATGGGTGATATTTATAGGAAAAACTAGGGTTAGGATAGATAAAAGGGTGTGAAAGAAAAATGTATTAAATTTTGTATTAAAAAGAGTTTTAATGGGATTTTTAATTCTCTGTAATAATTCAGAAAAATTAAACATGACAGGGGTTTCAAGAAGGAAAAGAGACACAACTTTTATGAAGGAATATCAGCGATCCGACTCGGTCCGACCGGCGCCGCCGGCCCGAGTCGGCCGAGTCGGGCCGGGTCGCCGTCGTCATGTGTCCATCAACTTTGGTCTACCCCCTGGGCTCGTTTGTTTTACATGTGACTTTTGGTTTTTACGAGTTATGCACGTGTAGACTCTTGGGATTCTAAAAATTTAAAAGAAAACAATATAAAAAAATAATGTGGGTGATGGGATTTGAATTCTGGTGCTTTGGATCAGTAGTGCAAGGTCTTACCAATGAGCTACAAGCTCCTTCTTGCTATTAAAAAGAAAAACAAATTTATAACTTATGCTTGGGCAAAAGTACCCCTTTCTGTATTTTTGAAAAAATTGTACAGAAAGTTGTACAGTAAGTTTAGGGTTGTTACAAACTGGGCCATGCAAAACCCAGACATCAGTGCGTCATAATATCAAGCAATAGTAATAACCGGGATGTAACTAGATATGCAGGCATGAATATAAATCAACAACATGAATATAAACAGTGAAGTGTGTATATGTCTGTGAAGTGCGATGGGTAATCTAAACTGTGCTACTGGGTTATCTACTCTAAAGTTTTTGAAATCAATTTAATAGAATCGTCGATGTAACTCAATAGTATCCCGTGCATGCCCGGGACTACGGTGAAGACTTTCGGGCCGAATCCGAGACGTGCCGCTAGGCAGTAAACAGATAACATGTACAGATGAATGGTGTCAGCAGCATCATCCCGGGGCTGGCCTAGCCCGTAAAGACTGATCAGTATTAGTATTGAACTGTCGAGTTATAAGTCAGGTTTCATTATTGATTTTCCCTTACCCCCAAGGTTATGTGTTCAAGTCAGGTATTGATAATATGGAACTAATGCCAACACAGGATCAAGCAAGTATATATTTTGTCTATGTAGACAACATGTTACGTCCGTCAGGACAACAAGTCAGGATTGTCAGCATTAGTAACAAGATCAAGTATCAAGTCAAGTAGTATATCAGGGCATGTTATGTTATGCATATGTATCAAACGGATACCCAAAGTAAAACTGTAAACGATATCGGGATCTCAGTAAATAGTTTTGATGTCAGGATGCACATGTGTCTATCTGTAATAACCTATATATATATCCATGACTACTTATGATGCAAGTTAGATAACATGGCATGATAATATAATAGTGAAATGACATCCGGGTGTTCCAACATGCAACTAGATATGCAATAGACAGTATGGATACGTAAAGGTATCGTAAAACGGTAAAACTGTAACATAGGATGCACAATTAAACTACATGTAATATTTTTATTCATATGGATGTAAATATAGTAGCATAGCATGTAGCAAGATAAACTTGCCTCGGAAACAACGGTCGATGTGCAGGTGGCTTGGTGCGACACAACATGACACGACACGGTGAGTGAAATGGTACGACACGGTGCTGGGCCTTGCGGTGACACGGGACTGATGCGATGGTGGCACACAAGTGGCATGAGCTGAGCACGAAACGGGCATGGCGTGGCACAGGAGCAGGGCACATGGCGTGATACGGTCTGGATACAGTGATGACATGGTCATGACATGGTCTGGGTACGGTGTATGGTCTGGTGGTGGTCTGGTCGCGATCTGGTGCATGGTCTGGTTGTGGTCTGGTGGTGGCACGGTCGTGATCTGGTGCATAGTCTGGTGGAGGCACGATCGTGATCTGGTGGTGGCACGGTCGTGACATGGAAGTGGTGATGGTATGATTTTGGTATTGTGGTGGTACTGTGGTGATGGTATGTTTCGTCTGGATCGTATACGACGTGCGCGACTCCGGCGATCACCAGAAAAGCAAGAATCAAGAAAAGAAAAGAGAATAAGAAGTAGAAGAAGAAGAAGAAGAAGAAGAAGAAGAAGAAGAAGGTTGTCTGGGGTTTGGTGCTCTGTCTTGGAGTCAGAGACAAGGAAGCGAGGGGGTGACAATGAGGTCGTGGGTTTTCCGGCGATGGGGGTATGCAGGGGTCTCGTCGAGTTGCGGTTGTTGGGTCGGGTTCTTGTGCAGTGAGTGAGTCAGGGTTTGGAGGTGTTGTCGGGGATGCTCGGGAGAGGAGAGGAGGAGAGGAGAATGGGGTGAGGTCGGGGTGGTGTTCGGCGGTGAGTTGCAGGCGTGGGTTAGGGTGTTGGGTGATGGGTTCTCGTCAGGGTTGGAGAGAGGGGAGAGGAAGAGGGAGGTGATGGAGATGGGGATGACGAGGAGGTGGTGAGGGGATGCAGGTGAAGGTGGTGATGCCAAAAGGACGAGGGCGAAGGTGGAGGCTGGGTTCGGCGTGGGTGCTCGGTGATGGGTTCGTTGCGGGGATGTTGGTGCAGGGGTGGCAAGGATGAAGAGTGGAGGAGGGGGAGGTGATGATGACGGGGACGCATAGACGAGGGGGTCGGCGGTGGTAGCGATGGCGGTGGCGAGGTGCGTGGGTTAGGGTTTTCGCGAGGGCTGAGCTCGGGGAAAAGAGATGAAGAGGGGAGAGAGAGAGGGCTGCTGGGTTTGTAAGGATTAAGTTTTAAAAATAATACACACACACACATGTATGCATGTATGTAGAGGAGAGAGACAGATAGAGGGTGAGAAAGGAAGAGAGAGAGATACGGATGAGAGAGAGAGAGGTAGGATAGAGAGAGTTAGGAGATAGAGAGAGAGTGATTTAGATTAGGATTATAAAAATATAATAACAGTTTATAATATAAAGAATATAATAATATATATTATAGGATTTTAAGGCTAATACAAAAATACTCCGAAAAATACCCGGATTGTGTCTAAAAATCTAGTTTTATTATACGGATAATATACATATCAACCAAAAACATAATGCAATGTTCGGTTACAGAAAATGCACACCCCCAAGAATGGATACACATAAATGCACGTAGCGATCCAAACGAGTCCGTTACAACAAACAAGAAGTTAAAACGATGTCTGGATGCAACCATAGGGCATATGGTATGATGCAGGCCATGATAAGTATTTAAAATATTATATTTGTTATATTTGTATTATATAAAATATATGCATATGCTAAATGCATGATACAGGTATATAGAGCATAAATGTGTGCACGGATCCTCTGTACTAGTAAGGATATGTCGTAATCAAGAATCAAGATGGGTTTCAAACATGTGGGTCGGGTCGGATACAAACACAGATACCAAATACATTATTCGTACCCAAAACAAATAAAATCAAGAAATAACCGCAAGATAAAGGAAATAATCAAATTGAATATGGTATAAATTAACTAGGGTGCTACAAGAGGCTTCACGCTTCCATAGGTCTTGGTATGATTTGTTTCACGACGCCTTTATATATTTAGTTTATTTTATTCACAATTTGACTCCTTTCCTCTTCCTGTTACAAGAACCACGGCAGCCCATGTTGTTCCAAGTACAATGCCAATCTCGGGTGGTGGTGTGTAAGTCTTCAGGGCCACCGGTTATGGCGGAAGGCCTTCCCGGGCCGCCACGTGAAGCGTCGCTGAAGCAGCCGATGACGGATGTTATAGTATGTCCCGAGGCCGAGCCTGATCTGGATGACGCCGCTCTTCTGTTGGAGGTCCTGTGGAGATTCGTTCGTACAGCCAAGCCTGAGAGGAAGCGCAAAAAGCATGTCGCAAGGGAGTGTCAGGCAAATCTGGCCGCAGACGTGGGCTCGAGCGATGCTCGACCTTCTGATGTTTGCATGGAGGACGCTCCTTCTGTCCTGTCCACATCTCATAGGCAAATTGTGCGTGTGGCTCGCGAAGAGGCCGAGCGGTCGCTTCAAGGTAAAATAGTGCACAACCCCTGATAGCAGTTTTTTTGAATTATAACATTCTTGTTTTTTTTAACTGGGTTGAGTTCAGGTGGTGACGCGGCGGGCGAAGTGCCAGCCTCGAAGTGCCTGGAGTATCAGGCCTCCCTTTCGAATATGGGACTGTTCCGATTGCCGCTTCCTCCCCCCGTGGATCCACGATATCGGTAGGTGATGCAAGCATTACGACGACCCTTATTGATTCAGGGGACGAATGTGTGGATGCCGAATGCACATTCTCGATGATTATGGAAACTGAGGAAGCCGTTGAGGCTAGTGATGCTCCATACCCTGTTATGACTTCCGCCCCATCAGGTATACCTCGAGCCATTACTTTTGGTTTCTCAATCCCATCAAACATTTCTGCTGATATTTCCTTTATTCTGAATACAGGCGTGGTAGAGTCCGGCGCTGTGCTGATTGAAGCATCGTTGTCAGCCGTGGCCGCGATTGTTACTGCTCCACCCCTCTCTTCTGTGTCCCCCTGAGTTCCTTCAGGTTTAATGACGGAAGGTAAAGTTCTCTCATTTCTTGTTTAAGTGTATACACTGTTTTCTTATATTAACCATATATTATTGCAATCCTGCAGGAGTGCTTTTTGACTGCTTACACCAGATGTTAAGCCTATACTTCGCCTTCCAATCGGAATGCGTTCCCCCTTCAGGCGTTGGTTAATATATTTTTCTCCTTTTATTTCATCCTTTTACGGGTAAATTTCCTATTACTAAGCTTTCCTTGTATTGACCACAGTATCACAGCTCGATGGAGAGAGCGAACGAATAACCGAGCTCCTGTGCTCCCTGCCCTGCCGCTTTTTGACCACTAGTATGGTAGATCTCGTCCATCAGCATTCTCCTTTATTTTTTTAGGTTGAAATCTGACCCTTCTTTGTGCTTGATTTATTCTGCAGCAGCTACATCTCCTTTGAGTCTCGCATTTCCATGCCCGTAGGGCCCTTTGCTAAGCATCAATCTTTCAGGGGTGCGGTGAATAGAAGGTGAATATTGAGTGAATTCATTGAAGATCATAACGTTGAAGCTCTTACTTCTGCCGCTGATTTTGCTGACGAGCTCAACCCGATACTGGCGACGCTTGTGAATTTTCACAATGAAGATTTCGTCGGCCTTTGGGTTTATTATTGTAAGCGGATCGAGACTTGTCTGCATGAGATTGAAATCAAGCGTCTCACTCCTGAAATATTAATCTCGAAGGCTCAACTGATCGCGTGGATCGAGCAATGTGCCGATTCTATTCAATACTTTGAGCAAAGGTTGGCCTTGAAGCAAAAGGAGCATGAAACAGCTTTTGATGAATCCAGCCGATTGCGAGCCCAGGTCGAAGCGAATGCCGCGCAACTGCGAGTTATTTTTTAAAACCTCCAACAATGCATTTCTTATAGACTGGCGCTGAGGCAGAACCTCTCCTTTACCGAGCGGGGCATGCGAGATTGCGAGGTTGCAAAGTAGGAAATCGCTAAGAAGCTTTCATCATGTTTGTAATAATGGGCTCAAGTCGAAGCGAGGCTAGCTGCAGTAGTGGCACGAAAGGAGGAGCTGCGGGAAGAAACTGAGCGGGTTGCCAATCTATTGAAAGCCCCGCCTTCTTAACGGTTAAAATTGTATTTCCCACTTTTCTTTACATAAATGTAAACCATTTTGATTTATGAATAAATAATTCATATTTTTTTGCATGGGCTCCCTTGTGTCCGATGTTCTTAATTTAGCGCTCATTAGTTTATTTACTCATTTCGGAGTTTGTAGTTTATTTACTCATTTCGGAGTTTGTAGTTTATTCACTCGTTTCGGAGTTTTTATCTTATGTACTCGTTTCGGAGTTTATAGTTTATTCACTCGTTTCGGAGTTTCTAGTTTATGTACTCATTTCGGAGTTTGTAGTTTATTCACTCGTTTCGGCGTCTCTAGTTTATGTACTCATCTCGGAGTTTGTAGTTTATTCAATCGTTTCAGAGTTTTTAGTTTATGTACTCATTTCGGAGTGTTTTTAGTTACCTCCCTTGGGTTTACAGGCAAACTTGTCCTAACTTTATATGCAGATAACCTCCATTCTTTACGACAGAGGTCTGCTAGGTTTGTGGTACTAGGGTTTTAGTACATGTTACCATCGCGTTGGCTGATGTATTTCTTGATATGCGGTCTTTAAGCCGTTGTTCGAGTAGCCCCGCGACTGTCGTGTCTCTAATCCCTTCAGGGGTTGGACAACACGTCTTCAAGTAATCTCCTCAGGTCATATTACAGTCGGAAGAGCAAACATTAAGAATTTGCTATGATGCTTTTTACTTGAGGTTAGGCTCAGTTTAGAGCCCCGATGAGTCATAACCACTCCACTCTGGTGTGGGATGATCTCCGATAGCCTTTTAGGCTTTATATGAGTTGCCTTCAAGACCCGAAGCTGGGAATATGCCGTTGTTTCATTTTTTGTTTTGACGATATCGTGCCGATTCTTTGCTGAAGAAGGGTAGACATCTGTAAGACTTCTATACTGTATGTACTGTAATTGAATCCCGGAGCTTGGAATATGTCATTGCTCCATTTTTATTTGATAGCCGCATTCGCATCCTGCTGAAACGAGGGGGAACATCGGGTTGGTCTCTAGGTTGTATATGTTCCATCGAGACTTGGAATTTAGGATTTTGCCATTACTCCATTTTTATTTCGACCCTTGGGTCTTTTGTTGACGTTGCGTCAGTATCCTGCTGGAATGAGCAGGAACGCCGAGATAGTCTCTGAGCTGTATATGAACCGTCGGGACTTGGAGTTAGGATTTTGCCATGGCTCCATTTTTGTTTCGACCCTTGGGTCTTTTGTTGACGTTGTGTCTGCATCCTGTTGGCATGAGAAGGAACGTCGAGATTGTCATGCCCCGCTTCCCAGTGTGCGGGCAGAGGACGCGACGAGGCCACTACGTATTTACTCTGAAGTAAATACACTAAGAGTATCTAAGAAATATAAATATAAAGGCACAAGAGATAAGATATAATAAAACAACAACTTTATTTATTCACATTCTTTTTGTACAATGCATGGAAAAGTAAATACATCTTAAAGAAACAATTCCTAAACAGTGGCATAACAGAAAAGGAAAAGTACTGAAATAAAAGTGTACAATGTAGCTAGAGCTCTGGGTTGTAGGAAAGCTGGTCCAAGTCTTCGATGCTGGGCTCGATCTCTGGAAGGTCTGAATCACCTTACGGCATTCAAAGAAGAAAGAAAGAGAATGTCGTCAGCGAACAAATCGGTCGGTAAGTCCCAAAGATAAGGGAGAAATAGAATAGACATAGAGAGAAAGAGAGAGTGTAGATTTTAAAGTTGTATTATATTGTTATACTGTTATATTTAGTATTAATGTTGTTGTTATCGTAAGTTCAAGGGTGAATATTAACCAATCTCAAGAGTGTTCTCAAACCCAAAAGGCTGTAATCCAGGGGTAGGGAACCACGGGCCCGAATCAAATGTTAGTAATGGGACTTCGACCGTCGTCGAAGTATTCTAAACTCAACAGGCTATAATCCAGGAGCATGGAAACACGGACCCTCTTGATAACTTGCTTGTGTTAGTAGACATGGATTCATGATCTAGGGGGACTCTTGAGATTCTGTTGGATTCACAAATGAACTACCCCAATACCCCGTGTATTTATTGTATTGATAGTAATGATTGTACTGATGGTATTGTATTGTATTGTATTGTCTTGAAAATTGTATAGATGACTTTGCCGAAACCATGATATCAGTAAATAGATGTAGCTGGAGAATCATGTAAATGGAGAATCATGTAAATGGAAGTATATCCATGGTTCGGTTCAGTCAAATTGTATAGGTTGATAGATTGAATATATATATGGATTCATGGATTCATGTTGAATTGTAGTTTGGATACTTGAATCATATTCAAGTTAGTTTATTAATGAGACTCAGTCTGAGTCAGAATAATTAGAAAAGAAATTGAAGTCCCGATTGTTTTGATGTTATCGGTAACCGCTGCACATGGGCGGCAGGATTTGTGTCTTTTTCAAAGACGATTACCGTGTTGATAACACCGTTTGTTAAATTGTCTACCTTAGATAGGCAAGTACCCATATCTCCGGCTCCCTGAGGCTCAAGAGACTGTTCCCGCTTAAACCTATGTTTACTAGGGTCCTCAGGGTAATTTATAGAACTTGAGGGGTTTTATGTAAAAATACTTTTGTATAACTTTCAGAATATACCCCAAGTGTTTAATTATCGTCTTTAGAGTTGTAATAAATGTAGATTTTATATATGTGATGTTTCTATTGAGATTAACCTAATTTCATAATATAGGGTATTAAATTGTAATATTGTACTTAGTATGGAATTCATGGTATTTTAATGTAAAGTGACTCTTGTGATTTTAGAAAAAGTTGGAATATTTATATTATCACAAAATAGAGATTTAATTATACATATATATATTTATATAAAATAATTTTTTTATATATATTATATTTCTAGAAATCTCATTTTCTTAAGATTTTGTATTTTGTAAATATTTCGAGACTGAATGCTCCTTGCGGAGGTCTGCATCTCGCACTACTAAGCCTAGGGATGTGCGATAATCCGCACCATCCCAGTCGGGTTCCCCAAATTCGGTTGTAGCGGCGCTTTGCAAAGATTTGTGTAAAATACTTAATCCTTGAGAAAATGGTTTTATTAATTTATGGTATTTATTTGAAATGTTTCGTTTTCCCGTATTCTAGGTTTCCAAAAGGTATTGTGCTATGTTGCATATGAGTGTTGTGAGGAGGTAGGTCATTACCTCGTGATCTAACTTAAAGGTATATCAAGATTGTGATAATTTAATGTCAAAATGAAACTACATGGTATTTTAGTGAAAAAGTACGATAAAAGTTACAAAATGAATTATATTGTCATGAAAATTGTTCAATATGTTTGTTAACGATTAATAGTCAACATGTAATGGTTTAATAGGGTTGTTTTTAAGAAAAGTGGGATTTTTAGAAAGAAACCGAATCGGAAATCGGTTTGACTCCGATTCCGTCGGGTTTTATTAAAAGATGTTTTTAGAGTAGAAAAGGAGAGAGGGAGGTGGGACTTATGGTTTAGAGATCAGAAGAGAGGGAGAAGGAACAGTAGGAGGCGTCGGTGCATCGTTTCTTCGCCGGGAGCTCCTAGGGTCGTCGTCGGAATATCGCCGAAGCTTTCGCATTTTGCTAGCTTAAGTTGCACACAAATTCTCTATAGTTTTCTTGAGAGTTTTGATCAGAATTTTGGAGTAAGGGGTGTGTGTCTAGGGGTTGTATTTGTAGAGTAAGGCTAGGGTTAGGGTAGGTGAAAGGGTGAAATGAAAAAATGTGATAAACTGTATTAAAATGTATTAAAAGTAGAGTAATTAGAGTTTTAAAAGAGTTCTGTTACTGATCTAAGGATTTAAACTATACAGGTGTGTAGGGGATTCCAAATGTCACAACTTCCATGTTGATGACTTGGCGGTCCGGCCGAGTTCGGCCGGCGGCGGCGGCCCGAGTCGGCCGGTCCGCCGACTGATTCGGCCGAGTCCGGCCGAGTCAGGTGGTCGGAAGGTCTCCCGTCGGTTGGTTATCTCACTGGTGCAGTTAGTTTACAGGGTGTAATGGGGGTTTTTTGTGAGATGTGCACGTGTAAACCCTTGGTATTCTAAAAATTCAAAATAAAACAATATTAAAAATAATGTGGGGTGTGGGATTTGAACTCTGGTGGCTTGGTTTAGTAGTGCAAAGTCTTACCAATGAGCTACAAGCTTTTGCTATTAAAAAGCAAAACAAATTTATAAGTTGTGCCCAGGCAAAAATACCCCTTTCTGTAATTTTAAAATATTTTTACAGAAAGTTGTACAGAAAGTTAGGGTTGATATAGAGATAGCCTCTGAGTTGTACATGAACCGTTAAGACTTGGAGCTAGGATTTTGTCATGGCTCCATTTTTGTTTCGACCCTTGGGTCTTTTATTGACGTTGCGTCTGCATCCTACTAGAGTGAGAAGAATGTCGAGTTGATCACCAGGCAGTAGATATTGCCGTCAAGATCTGGCTCTCCCTTTGATGGAGTCTGGTGGGAAAGTATGGTTCCCTTTCTTTCATTTGTGCCCATGAATTGTATACAAGAGTCAATATGGACATACTTGCAGGAAAGAGGAAATTTTATTTTATTTTATTTTTTTATTGCCGCGATGCTCTATCTTTTCAGCTTTTTATATCGCGAAAGTCGTGATTGCCCAATCATTTCGGCTTTTCTTATCTGAGGTGCCCAATCATTTCAGCTATTTTTTAAATATATTTTTACTCGCTGTTTTTTATTGCGAGTTGCCCAAACATTTCGGCTGTTTTTATATGCATATTTTTTTGCTACTCGCTGCTGTTATTTTATTGCGAGTTTCGAATCTGATACCAACCTTGGTATCAACATCGCTACGACTGGAATATTGCCAGGATCGAATCATCATTTGCCGTTGTAACATTTCAGAAAATAAAATATTATTTTTGGGAATTTAAATAAATAAAATAATAAATTTCATGAATATTATGAAAATATGGATATTTGTTTTAATGATGTGGTATAACTATATACTGGTAGTTTGGAAAATAATTGGAAAATTAATATAAATTATTGATTTTGAAAGAATTTATGTGATTTGGATATTTTATAAATTATTATACAATTAATTATATACAAGTTTAATGCTAAATTTGATTAATATTTACTAATTATGTATTAAGCTTGATTATGCATGGCATGCACCATGTCATGTTGCAAAACACTTATTACATTTAATTAAACCATGGATTCTTTTGCAAATATATGGTTTTTGAAATTTATTTTTAAAAGAAAAGGAAATGGAATTTTAAATGTGAGATATTTTGTGACATGGAGGCATGGTTGAGGTGAGAGAGAGAGAGAACCTTCTACACACCATGGCTCTTGTTCTTTTCCTCCTTCATTTCTCTCATCATTATTCATCTCATTCTCCTCACCAATTCCTTTCTTCTACCTCACACAAACACCTTAAAATCTTTGCCAAAGCCTTATACCCTCTTCACAAAAAATGATCTCTAGCTCACTACAAGCATGATGGTAGGAACAAGCCAAGACCTTGAGCACTTAGGGCAACTCAAGAAAATTCTTGAGTTGCCAAATGAGGTATAATCCCTTCCCTTCTAGTTATGTTTTGGTGTTTCTTATATCCTAGTGTTGTTTTAAGCAATAAGTGAGGTTTACTGATCTTGGAAATTTCCAAGATGAGGTTAAGGGTGATTATGAGTTGTGATGGTTGAGGATTAGATAGTCTTCAATCATTCTAGTGTATGAATCTTGGACCAACTGAGCATTTAGACCCCAAGACTTGAGTTAGAATTTTTTCGATCTCGGTTTCTTTGATTTTTGAGGACTACAGGGAATCTGGAGCAACTTGGAGTGTTTATAGGAAAAACAAACAACTACATTGACCTAACTAGAACACTAGAAGACCACCACAGAGAGACGAGACCCAAATTCCAACGTGGGTCCGGTGACACCGGGAAAATAGCTATTCTCGCCGGGCCAATTTAGGGCATTGGTGTTGGGTTTTGGCATGTAGCTCACTTAACTTATAACATAGCCTCTGTATTGTTAGTTTGGTCCTTGAGCAAAAATCCGGGAGCTTTTTTATGTTGATTTTGGCAATGTTTTTTCGATTTCTAAAACTTGGTTTTTGGTATTTGAATTTGGAATTGGTCGTTGGACGTTTGTACGTCAACGATGAGGGTTATTTGATTGTTTTGCATGCGTTGGCCGTAGGTTCTAACCTATGTGCACTCCTCGTGCCGTATCAGTTTTCATATGCGACTCTTATTTACGATACGATGTGCTTGAAACTGTGGGTACCTTTGCGTAGACTTTGGACGACAAGAGAGAGCGTGGCGTCATCGACTTCGGCAAGCAATGATCGAGGTGAGTAGATGTATATCTACGGGGGAAGTCAGGTAGATGGCGTATAGCACCCCCGCAACCGTAGAATATGATATCTATATATATTGTGTGTGTGTCTATATATATATATATCTGTCTGTGTGTGTGTGTGTGTGTGTGTGTGTGTGTGTGTGTGTGTGTGTGTGTTTATGCGAGGCTTGGATACCTAGCAAATAGGGTTTCTAGGAGACTGTAGGTTAGATTAAGCATACTCGTAGGATGGTTTACTTTTAGTTTAGTTCCTTAGTCGTGAGTTGTTGGTTTTACTTTGTCGCACACACACACACGCTTGATTTGATATGTGTGTATATGTGTGTTTGTGTATATATATATATATATATATATATATATATATATATATATATATATACATACATACATACATATATGGGTATGTGATATATATATATATATATATATATATATCACAATCGAGCATGATGAGGATATATATATGTACATATATGTGTATTTGATATATATATATATATATGTGATATATATATATATGTACATATATGTGTATATGTGATATATGTGTGTGTCTGTGTGTGTGTGTGATACATATATATATGTACATATATGTGTGTGTGTGTGTGTGTGTATATATACATATGTGTATATGTGATACACATACACACACACACTATACATATACGTGCATGATGAGGATATGATGTATTATATGGTTTGAGTTGATACAATCGAGCAAGATGTCAAGAGATAATTGATATATGATTTGGGATGAGACATCGTTTATGATGCGATATATTAGCGGATTGTTGGGCGTTATATACATACATACGATAACATGTGACTTGATATATAATAAATTGTACGAGACCTTAGATCCGTACCCCTGATTATGATATTTTACGACGATTGATACCGTACGAACTATATGATTTATATATGATATTTGACCCGTACTCTCGATTTTTAGGGTGTCGTACGACGGACTATACCGTACGAGATATATATATGATGATTGATCAACACTCTTGACTCGAGGATGCCGTACGATGGATATTACCGTATGTGATACTATGAGGCTGGATTGCCGACTACTAGATATATCGACTCGGATAAGCTTTCGATTCCTATTTACTTTCGACTCGGTTCTTAGTTTAGTTTTTAGTTGCTTAGATAGCTGTTAGCTTAGGCTTGAGTCATACCTATTTTCAAAACTAACGAATCGTAGGCATTTTCAAAGGATAAACCGAGGGACGCTACGGATTTTCAAAAGACATCTCTTTTCTCAAAAAACCGTAGTCCCTACTTTTCTAAAAACAATGATTCGTGCTCTTTAAACACGATAAAAGGTATGGCTCGTATATAGATTTATACACCTTATTGTTGCTTTTACTATTTATTTTCTGTTATGATCTTGCCTGCTAGGACACCTGCACCATTACCGATGATGCGTATGTTGCACGTACACTTGCTTGCCGGCTCACACACATCAGCATCGGTAATTGCCATGTCACGTATACATTAGAAAAATGTTACATCTCTTGTGTAACCTGCTAGTTGGTAGTTTATACATATTGTTAGTATTCTTACTCTCACATGCTAGTTAGATATCACAATTCTTATTTAGATACCACATTGCATTCATATACATACATTTTGGTTATGCACTGTAGATTGGCTTTACGCCTGTACTCACTGTTTCATTATATACTCTTGATTATGAGATTTCGATTTCATGAGATTTCTGGATTTGGGAAACCGCATGTGAATTTGAAAACTTATGCTCCTTTTAAAAATGCGGTTTTTCCTTGATATGACGTGTGATGTCCACCATGAGATTTCTCGGTTCTGGAGTATATATGATATATGACTACCCGCTACGAGGAGTGAGTCGACACCGTTTGTGGGTACATGGTGGACCCGGTGCGGTACCCTGGGACAAGAAGGCCGTATAGAGATTAAGACGTTGAGCTCGGCAGGAGAGCACTACCGAATGGTGATATTTGGCTCGGCGGACATCCGGAGGATACCGACCGCAGTCATAAGATTAGATGATATGTAGCCGATCTGGACAGACGGAGCTCGAGATATGAAATTTATGTGTCTCATACAGACACGGTTTTCATGATGTTTTCGAGTGTCGATATTGGGCACTCAGGTTTTATTATGATTTTAGTGTGTCGTTGCTGGACACACGTTGGATGATGCATTCATACATTATACATATGACAGGTTATCACTTTATGACACTGACATGAGTACTTTGGTATTACCCTTATGCACATGTTTATATTTTCACCTTTGTTATCACTCGATGTCTTTATTACCATTATTATTGTACTGTATGACCTAGGAGATAGTCATATATTCGGTTTCTACTCGGTGATGTCTTCTACTCACGAGTTGGCAACTTACCCCCGTTGTGCCACAGTTTTCTTGCAGGTTTAGTCGTACAGGTTCCGTTATGTCTTCGCTGGCACTCCATTTTCTTCTGGGTGATTGCTTTGGTAGGTGGGATCCTCTTGTATCGTGACCACCATTTGTATTTGTATAATTATTCAGTTGTATCTAGTTAAAGCTCCATCAACCAGACTATGTATATTTGTAGACTTAGAGAACGTTGTTGTATATTCTTTCGGCCGTAGAGTCACGCTCATGTATTATTCTTATTTCTGGTTCTTGATGATACTTTGTTTTCTTTGCTTTATTCGTTTTGATCCTTTCCTTCGGCGTTGTATATTTACATCTTGCCTGGTTGTTTCCGCCAATTGGTGAAGAGCTAGCTCCTGCTTTGGGATGTCTTTTATTATTATTACTTGTATTTGTTTTTGGGTTAAAATATACAAAGGAGGTGCTGCCGAAATTTTCAATGACGAAATATGTTTTCAAGATAGCTTCAAAACATTGTGTTTTCATATACTATTACTTATGTTTTAAAGAAAGAACTTGTTTTCATTATACCGTCATTTCAAAACTTCACCTCCACTATTTTCCCTAGAAGGTTTGGATTTTTGGGCTTTTGGCTTACTTGAATTAGGCGGGTGTCTATTGACTTCACATGATTCAAGTGCCAGTAACGTGTCTTTTCCGGGTCGTTACAGCCTTGAAACGACTTGGAGTTTGACACCTGTTTAGGCATCATCATCGTTACGACTGGAATATTGCCAGCATCGATTCATCATTTGCCTTTGCTGATTTGAACAAAGGCGGCTTAGCAAACAGGGTTAGGATTCTGCCGACTAAGGCTTTTTGACTATAAGCCGTAAGGGTCTTATAAAGGTATTTCTCCCTACGAGTCGAGAAGACCTCGTAGGTGTACTTTCTCTTTAGGAATCGTGAGTATTCCTAAGTGTATTTTCTCTTGTAAGTAGTAAGGATCTTGCAAGGGTGTTTTCTCCTTATAAGTCGAGAGGGCTTACAAGTGTCATTCACCATACGGGGACATTTCTCGTCGTTGGTGGAGCTTGGTGGGGGAATGTTTATTTGTGCCCGTGTATTGTATACAAGGTTCAATATTAGACCACCTGTAGGGCAGCTTAGGGGATATGACGGCTTAAGAACAGGTTCAGATCCCTGTAGCTTAAGGCTTTTAAATCTTATGAGCCATGAGGGTCTCATAAGGGGGATTCTCCTTATGAGTCGTGAGGATCTCGCAAGTATAATTTCTCTTTAGGAATCATGAGGATTCCTAAGTGTATTGCTCCTTTGTGAGTCGTAAGGATCTCACGTAGGTATTTTATCCTCACAAGGTCGAGAGGACTTTGCAAGTGCACATGAATTTTTTTATTTTACGAGTTTGCGCCTGTTCCTCTTCGAACACAGAGACGCGACCGCGTAGGTTCGTCTTGCCTGAGATTCGGGGCAGATGCTATTTGGTTTTATCCGTCCACCTCTCCGAAGATGCCAAGTTGATTTATGGCACCGTGTATCGGAGGTTTAGACGGATGCGGCCAATGTAGCAGACTTCGTCAAATTCCCCCTCGCTTGAGGGTTTTTTGATTGTGGGGACGCTCTTCTCTGCAGGCGCAAGCCCCTGTAGTTAATTACGCTACCGCATCGCGGTAACAACTTTCTCCTTCTCCAGAAATTTCATTTCGTGTCGTGTGTGTGTTTGTTTTGTTTATGGTTGCCCGTGGATTGTATACGGAGACTAAGTTATGCCGTCGCTCGTAGGACGTGGATTAGTCCAAATCCGTAGTTACTTAGATTTGGGTTTAATGTTTTGGTTTAAGGATACGTTAGCCGTATTGAGGCTAAGATCAACTTAAATGTTCGTTAAGAATACGTTAGTCCTGTTTGAGACTAAGATCAACTTAACGTAGTGATCCATTTAATATATGGCCATCGGGACCCGTCACCTCTTTTACGTCGTTGAAGGATTACAACGATAGGTGTCAGAGGAGTTCAGAGATGTACCCTTGAACCAAAGTTGATTAGGGAATATGTAATCCGACTAACTGTTTAAGGATACGTTAGCCAGATTTGAGGCTAAGATCGACTCAAATGAGATTTTTTAGATCCGGCAAAAGAGCATTTGGGGGCCCTATTGTTCCAGTTTAGGGACGTAATGGTCCATAAGTAGTTTAAGGACATTGCGGTCCATTGCCAGTTTAGGGACATGGTGGTCCATATTCCAGTTTAGCGACATGGTGGTCCACTGCCAGTTTAGGGACATAGTGGTCCATAGGTAGTTTAAGGAAGCATTAGTCCATGGGTTTAATGACCCCACAGTCCATCTGGGTGTGTTTAAGGACGCATTAGTCCATGAGTTTAGGGACCCCGCAGTCCGTCTAAGTGTGTGGTTGTCGGGACCCGTCACCTCTCTGATGTCGTTGAAGGATTACAACGATAGGTGTCAGAGGAGTTCGGAGATGTACCCTTGAACCAGATGTAAATTGATTTAAGAGAGCGATCTTGCTCAGTCAATTTAGTTTGAGGACTTATGACCAGAATTGGGCTAAGTCCAGTTGAATCTGTTCAACAATTTATTTGCGTTTGGCCTGTCAGGCCTTTGCTGGGGCTTTGCCCTTGTTTAATAATGCATGGCATTCTTGTTTGGTCTATTAGACCTTTATTTAGGCTCTACCCTTATTTTTTTAAATGATGCATAGCATCTGTTTTGGTCTGACAGACATTTGTTTGGGCTCTGCCCTTTTTAAAATAATGCATGGCATTTTATTAGGCCTGTTAGGCTTTTTTTTAATTGGGCTCGGCCCTTCTTGTCAATAATGCAGTGCATTAATTATCTGACAGTGGCCATGTGGCCTGTCAGGCGCTTTGCGCCAATTAATGAGCGCAAGCGCATGTGGAGGTGACACGTGTCATGCTCTGATGAGCGCAAGCGCAACAGTGCAGTGCGCTGCGCTGTTGCGCTGCTGACACATGGCGCGCTCTGGTGAGTTGCGCCAATTAATGAGAGCAGTGCTCTATTTCAAAAGCGCAAAGCGCAATTGGTTATGGTGCTGACACGTGGCGCTCTCTGGTGGCTTGCGCCAACCCAAGAGCGCAACAGTGCCAATTTTGCAAGTGCAGGGCACTGTTTTATATTTTGATCAATTTTAGATAAAAAAAACAAGTTTTTCTTGTTTACAAAGAACCAGTGGTTCATAAAAATGTGCAAGGCATTGTTATTATTTATTTTTTATTGAAGATCATTAATCTTGTTCTTAGATCAATGATCTATTCAGAAGAGATTCTTCTCTTTTATAAAGGTTTTTACCTTTTTGTTCTTGAGTTCTTCTCAATTCTTCAGAGTTCTCTCTGTTTTGAAGTTCTTGATGTTTCTCTTTTTCTCTTCTGTGTTGATGTTTTTTTTTAGACTTGGAGTCTAGGGGCCTTTATATAGTACCCAACAATTTGTTAAATTTGTTAAAGAGATCATTCTCTGAGTGATTTGGGGAATTTTTCCCACCGTTGGATCTTTGATCCAAGGGCTTCTGTTTTACAGAAGACAATCTTCTTGTTTTAACAGGAACAGAAAGATCTTACTGAATTTTAATTCTGTTTGGCGCAAATGCCCCAGCGCTTGACACGTGTCACGGAGCGCAGCGCAACTGCGCTTGACACGTGTCGCGCAGCGCACAGCGCAGCGCAACTGCGCTTGCGCAACTGTACTGACACGTGTCGCGCCGCACACAGTGCATCGCAACTGCGCTGACACGTGTCGCGCAGCGCACAGCGCAGCGCAACTGTGCTTGCGCAACTGAAGCGTTGCTTCCTTTAATTTTGTTTTTACTAGAGCCTTGCTCTGATTGGGCGCACTGCCTTGGGCGCTATACTGACGTATCAGTTTTCGACACGTGGCGCTTTGCGCGCAGCGCAGGGATCTGAAGCGTTGCTTCATTTATTAAAATTTACATTTTCAGAGTAGAGCCTTGCTCTGATTGGAGGAATCAGAAGCGTTGCTTCACTTCCCGTCTTGGAATTTGAGCAGAGCTTTGTTCTGATTGGGGTAAACAAATGCCCCCCCTGCTGGTGCGCTTATGTGGCCCCAAATGTGAGCGCAACGGCGGCAGAATTCCAAGCGCCGCGGCAACTTTTAGAAGCCGAAAGGGCACTTGATGCCTATAAATAGGATCTTTGGTCCTCAACAGATGATTATCATCTTTAAGATTTTTACTTTCAAAACTTCAGAGCTTTGCTCTTGCCTTCAAGAACTCTCAGAGTTAAATTTTCTTTTAAAAGAAACTTTTTAGGTAAAAATTAATCTTGAATCAAATTAATTTTAATTAGTAGAGCCTTGCTCTTATAGATCTTTGATCTAAAGAAAACCCCTTTGGGGTTTAACCAATAGAGCCTCGCTCTCAGGAATCTGCTTCAGGGTTTTTTAACCCATGAACAGAGCTTTGCATTTTTGGCAAAACATAGATCTTTTGATCTAAAAATGGTGAACTCTTGAGAGTTTAATCATGTATAATGAAGATTAAAAATGGAGTTTTACCTTTAATGGATTATATCATCTTTTAATAGTAAGGATCTCAGAGTTCTCGGGGAATTTCTTTAAATTCCCTTTATTATTGAATTTTGACAGGTGTCACTCCTGTTTGCAGAGCATTGCTCTCGAGGAGTCGAACTCCCTGTGCCCGTTTTTTAATAAGAATTCGCTTAGTCAGTATGTCGGCTAATTCTGTTAATCTTCTTTTACAGTAACGATGGACGCCCACATGTACGACCTTGATGAAATCATTTCTTACTGAGACATCCGCCGTCTCGGCCGTTCTCAGAACCGAGAATTTACCAACGCCGAGTGTGCCGAGATCATGAGTCGCTTTGACGCGTACAATGGTCAACTGCTTCCTCGACGCTCCTCTCTCCTGAAGCTTATCGTGGGAGCCATTTGGGAAGCACTTCCCTTATTCTGTTCCGGCGTGCTGCTTGGGGCGTTGGACGCTGCTGAGGATAAGGTGCATTCGGTGTATCTGATGCACCTAATCTCCAAGAGATGGCGAGACAATATGGTCGATCTCCTGCACCAGGCTTTCCAACAGTCCGCCATACTCGCTGCTTATTGGAGGGAGGAAGACATCAGGGGGGACCCCGACGGTTGTGCTCGCGAAAGAAAGCACACTAGGATGGTTCGCCAGGCCTGGAAAGTCTTAGATAGGGTTACTTTCGAGTTCCTCAGTCCATGTCCTGGGTCTGAGGTTATACCGTTGTAGACATTTTAATAATGTTGTTATTTATTTCTTTATGATTGTAAGAACCCTTTTATGATATGAATGGAAATTTTTTATTTCAGCCTGTCTTATTCCTCGTTCTGAGTCTTTTGCACATGCATGAATGAGTGTGTCTCGAATGCTTAATCCAACGCCAATCAGATGTTCTTTCTGTCGCTTTCTTCTTTCTCTTATTATCCGCATGTTACCTTAGTGAACATGGTTGACAGATAATAGAGTAAGCATCTTAGTTTCTTCAAGAGATAACGATGGCTTAGGCCGCAGGTTCAGATCTACCGCCTAAAACTTTTCAACTCTATGAGCCGTGAGGGTCTCACAGAGACTTTTCTCCCTACGGATCGAGAGGATCTCGTAGGTGGATTCTCTCCTTAGGAATCGTGAGGATTCCTAAGTGTGTTTTCTCTTAAAGTCGTAAGGATCCTATAAGAGAATTTTCCCTCTTACGAGTCGAGAGGACTCGTGAGCGGTTGTTTCCCTCCTCATCGAGATTCGACTTTGGAGAGTGAGACCCGTGGATAGTATACAAGAGACCTTTTTAGGCCGCCTTGCAGGGTCCCGGTGCTTAGGAAACAAGTTTTTTAATCCCTGCTGCCTAAGGCTTTATCTTGTAAGTTGAGACGAATCGGGAAGTTCTCGCGGAGGCACTGGTTTCTCTGCGGGCCGACGCGAATCAGGAGGCTCTCATCAAGGACGCTAGTTTCCCTGGGTTGAGGAGTTTGCCAGGGACACTGGTTTCCCTGGGGTTGAAACGAATCGATGTGTTCCTGCAAAGACGCTAGTTTCTCTGCGGGTCGACGCGAATCGGGGTGTTCTCGTCAAGGACATTGGTTTCCCTGAGTCGAAGTATTTTGCCGAGGACGCTAGTTTCCTCGAAGTTGAAACGAATCGGAGTATTCCTGCGGAGACACTGGTTTCTCTGCGGGCCGACGTGAATCGGGAGTCTCTCATCAAGGACGCTAGTTTCCCTGAATTGAGGTTACCAGGGACACTGGTTTCCCCGGGGTTGAAACGAATCGATGTGTTCCTGCAAAGACGCTAGTTTCTCTGCGGGTCGACGCGAATCAGGATGTTCTCATCAAGGACACTGGTTTTCCTGAGTCGAAGGATTTTGCCGAAGACACTGGTTTCTTCGGGGTTGAAATGAATCGGAGTATTCCTACGGAGACACTGGTTTCTCTGCGGGCCGACGCGAATCAGGAGTCTCTCATCAAGGACGCCAGTTTCCCTGAATTGAGTTTACCAGGGACACTAGTTTCCCTGGGGTTGAAACGAATCGATGTGTTCCTGCAAAGACGCTAGTTTCCCTGTGAGTCGACGCGAATCAGGATGTTCTCGTTAAGGACACTGGTTTCCCTGAGTCGAAGGATTTTGCCGAAGACACTGGTTTCTTCAGGGTTGAAACGAATCGAAGTATTCCTGCGGAGACACTGGTTTCTCTGCGGGCCGACGCGAATCAGGAGTCTCTCATCAAGGACGCTAGTTTCCCTGAATTGAGGTTACCAGGGACACTGGTTTCCCTGGGGTTGAAACGAATCGATGTGTTCCTGCAAAGACGCTAGTTTCCCTGCGGGTCGACGCGAATCAGGATGTTCTCGTCAAGGACACTGGTTTCCCTGAGTCGAAGGATTTGGCCGAAGACACTGGTTTCTTCGGGGTTGAAACGAATCGGAGTATTCCTGCGGAGACACTGGTTTCTCTGCGGGCCGACACGAATCAGGAGGCTCTCATCAAGGACGCTAGTTTCCTTGAATTAAGGTATTTGCCAGGGACACTGGTTTCCCTGGGGTTGAACTGATCTGTGGTGGTCTTTCAGGTTTTATATAAGTTACCGTCAAAACCGTGAAGCTAGAAATTTGATCTTCGCTTCATTTGCTGGCACTGCGTCTGCTGTATCGAAACGAATGTCACAGTCGTCTCTAGGCTGTTGGTGAACCGTCGAGATTTGGCCTTGCTTTCTGGCGGAGCCTGTTGGGAAGGTGTGGTTCCGTCTTTGTTTGTGCCCTTGGATTGTATACAGGGATCGATGTGATCTCAACTGTAGGGCGAAAGCTTCATATATATTTTTTTATTTTATTTTATTTCCGCGATGCTCTATCATTTCAGCTTTTATATCGCGAAAGTCGCGATTGCCCAATCATTTCGGCTATTTTTCGCGGTGCCCAATCATTTCGGCTATTTATTTTATTTTACTCGCTGCTTTTTATTGCTAGTTGCCTAATCATTTCGGCTATTTCGTGTACATACGTTTTTACTTGCTGCTTTTTATTGCAAGTTGCCCCATCATTTCGGCTATTTCGTATGCATGTGCGGCCTACTGGCTTTTCGCCGTAAACCTGAAATTAGACACCGATTTCGACATCAACACCGCTACAACTGGGATATTTCCAGGAGCGAATCATCATTTGCCTCTGTCGATGTCGAGCAAAGGTGGCTTAACGAATAGGGTTAGGGTCCTGTCGACTAAGGCTTTTGACTTCATGAGCCGTAAGGGTCTCACAAAGGTATTTCTCCCTACAAGTCGTGAGGATCTTGTAGGTGTATTTTCTCCCTAGGAATCGTGAGGATTCCTAAGTATATGTTCCTCTGTAAGTCATAAGGATCCTACAAGAGGGTTTTCTCCTTGTAAGTCGAAAGGACTTACAAGGGACATTCATCATGCGAACATATCCCCAGTCACGGATGGGACTTGGTTAGGGAAATGTTTATTCGCGCCCGTGGATTGTATACAAGGGTTAATACTGAGCCGCTTGTAGGTCAATATCGAAGGTTGTGGAGGGTTTGCTTAAGCACAGGTTTAGGTCTCTGTAACTTAAAACTTTCAAATCTTATGAGCCGTGAGGGTCCCATAAGAGAGTTCTCCTTACGAGTCGTGAGGATCTCGCAAGTGTATTTTCTCCTTAGGAATCGTGAGGATCCCTAAGTGTGTTGCTCCCTTGTGAGTCGTAAGGATCTCACGCGGGTGATTTCTCCTTACAAGGTCGAGAGGACCATGTAAGTGTCCTTTAACGAGGTTGCGCCCTTTTAGGTTTTCACAAACATTCGCCGGTAGTCCTGCTGTTTTTACTCATGGAGCCCTTTCGGGTTTTCATCCGTGCCCATTTTGCTTATAGACGTACCATTTTTTTTATCCTTTTTTTTTCTTTTTTTTTACGAGGTCGCGTCCTTTCAGGTTTTCACGAACACTCGCCGGCAGCCCTGCTGTTTTTACTCACGGAGCCCTTTCAGGTTTTCATCCGTGCCCATTTTGCTTATGGACATACCGTTATTATTTTTTTTATATTATTTTTTTTATTCTTTTTTTTTATCTCGTCAGCCTGAGGATGCTGCGGTAGTAGTTTAAAGACATTTCGGTCGTCAGCTAGTTTTAGGACGTAGTGGTCCGTCATTAGTTTAAGGACGTTTCGGTCCGTTATTAGTTTAAGGACGTTTCGGTCCGGTATTAGTTTAAGGACGTTTCGGTCCGGTATTGAAGAAGGCTGGCTACTACTTATAGAGTTTTGGGCTTAGGAAGATAGCGAGCGGATATAGTCGTCGTCATCTATTATTGACCTAGGTTGTGACTCGTTAGGCGTAGTATTTCTTCAGGAAAAGACCGTTTATTGGCCTGAAAGGCCTTTCACCGTGCATATCCATGAGTAGATAGGCTCCACCCTGGTAGACCTTGTCTATGATGTACGGGCCTTCATAGTTCGGCTCGAACTTTCCCCGCTTGGCGCGATTGGGAATCATAGGTCTTTTGACCACTAGCACGAGTTCGCCTTGGCGGAATGTCCTCGGCCGGGTTAATCTTTCATATGAGCGCGTCATCTTTGCTTTGTAAGCCTCCAGATTTTGTTGCGCTATAAGCCGGGTTTCATCAAGGGCATCAAGCTCTTCAAACCGAAGGTGAGCATTTTCTTCGTCCGTTAGCTCGTAATGGACTGCCACTCGTAGAGAGGGTAACTCTATTTCGAAGGGGAGTACTGCTTCTGTACCGAACACTAACGCGTATGGCGTAGTGTTCGTGGCCGTCTTGAACGTGGTCCGATACACCCAGAGAGCTTCTTGCAGTCTCTCGTGTCAGTCCTTCTTATTTCGGGACACCGTCTTCTTCATGATCTTTGTCAAGGTCTTGTTGAAGGCTTCAGCTAGACCGTTAGCTCGCGGATTATAAACTGAGGAATATCTCCAGTCTATATTATGCTGCTGCGCAAAGCGACTGATCTTGTGGCTCCTGTAGGCTGGCCCGTTATCGGAGATGATCCGTCGCGGGGTTCCAAACCGATATATGACGTGCGTCTTGAAGAAATGGATGATATTCTCCGTCTTCACTTCCCTCAATGGTACTGGTTCTGCCCATTTGGAGAAGTAGTCAGTCGTCGCCAAGATGAAACAATGTCCTCTAGACGATGCTGGTTCGATGGGGCCGACTATGTCAGTTCCCCACATTTCGAATGGCCAGCTGGCCACTGTTGGATGTAGTGGATTTGGATGCTGGTGGATGAAGTCCCCATGAATTTGGCATGAGTGGCATTGCTTCGCATATTCGAGGCAGTCCTGAATCATCGTGGGCCAGTAGTAACCCATTCGTTTTATCTTAACTTCATCTTCGGGCCTGCTTGGTGAGAACCGCAGAGTCCGTCGTGAACATCCTGAACGACTCTTCTCGCTTCATTAGGTCCCAGACATCTCAACCACAGAGAATCAAACGACCTTTTGTACAGAGTATCATTGACGAAGGCCAAAGACATAGCTTGTTTCATAAGCTGATGTCTTGAGGACGCATCTTTGGGCGTTCGACGGTATTTGAAGTAGTCTATGAAGACTTCTCTCCAATCCTCAGCCTTTTCTCGGTCTTTTATTTGCAGGGTCGTCTGCTCAGCCGCTCCCTTTCCTTCGGGTGATTCTGGAGATATTTCTGCTGGGGCAAGCACCCGACGACTTTATACCACAATTCTGACGTCATCGAGATTCTCGTCAGCCAGTTCTTTAGCGAGTTTGGCTAATGCGTCCGCTTTGCTGTTTTCCGCACGCGGTATGTTTTCCGAAGTGTAGGAGGGAATTTGGGTCAACAGTTGTTGCAGCTTTTCGCCGTACTTACCAACTCTGGTTTGCACATTTGGTAGTCACCATTTACTTGACTGACAACCAGTTGGGAGTCTCCATATATGAGGAGGTTTTCAATTCCCATGTCGATGGCGATCTCGAGGCCTGCTATCAAAGCTTCGTATTCGGCTTCATTATTCGTCCTCGGCTCTGTTAAGGAGAAAGCAAAGCGCATTATCCCTCCTTGTGGAGTTACGAAGATGAGGCCTACCCCCGATTTGATTATAGGGGTACTTTGTTTGCGCTTCTTCATAGAAGACGCTCCATCAAAATAGAGTTCCCATCGGGTATTACTACCGTCGATTGCATCAAACGCATGCTCGTCTGGCAACTCGCAATTCAAAGGCGAATCGGCAGGTATCGGATGCTCAGCGAGGAAGTCGGAGATGGCCTGGCCTTTTACTGCCTTGAGAGGTTGATAGGTTATCGAGAACTCCATCAAGAGTAGAGCCCATTTAGCGAGTCTCCCTGTCAATATGGCCTTCGACATTAAATATTTAAGGGGGTCCACTTTCGAAATGAGACGGACTTCATGCGCCAACGCATAGTGCCTGAGCTTTGTTATCGCAAAGATCAACGCCAAGCAGTGTTTTTCAATGGGGGGGTAGTTGCTTTCTGCCCCCAGCAGGACTCGACTAAAATAGTAGAGTGCTCTTTCTTTCCCTTGGTCATTCTCTTGTGCCCATAATGCGCCTAAGGAACCTTCGAGGGCAGTCGTATAGAGAATGAGGGGCTTTCCCTTGACCGGAGCAGCCAGCACTGGCGGATTCTGCAAGTACTGTTTGATTTCGTTTAGCGCGCTTTGGCATTTTTGATCCCAGACGAACGGGGTCCCCTTCTTCATCAGGTGGCTATAAGGACGGCACTTGCCTGAAAGGTTGGCTATAAATCGCCGTATATATGCAAGCTTTCCGTGAAGAGACCGCAGCTGTTTGAGAGTTCTCGGCGGAGGCATTTCCATGATCGCCTTAATCTTTGACGGATCTATTTCAATACCTCGGTGTCGGACGACGAATCCCAGGAATTTGCCCGAGGAAACTCCGAATGCGCACTTGAGAGGATTCATCTTCAAGTTGTATCGTCGAAGGCGTTGAAATACGGTCTTGAGATGCTCGAGATGTTCCTCGTACGATTTGCTTTTCACCACGAGGTCGTCGATATAGCATTCGATGATTTCATGTATCAGGTCATCGAAGATCTTCGTCATGGCCCTCTGATAAGTAGCACCGGCGTTCTTTAGACCGAAGGGCATCACCTTATAACAGAATATTCCCAGAGGAGTCCGAAAAGCGGTGTGCTTCTGGTCTTCGGGATGCATCTTGATCTGATTATATCCTGATGAGCCGTCCATGAAGGAGAAAACTTCGTGAGTGGACGTGTTATCTATCATCAGCTCAGTGACTGGCAGTGGGAAATCGTCTTTCGGGCAAGCCTTATTGAGATCCCGGAAGTCCACGCATATGCGTACTGTCCCATTTTTCTTCATCACCGGGATAATGTTGGCGATCCATTCAGGATATTGAACCTCCTGGATAAAGCCAGAGTCGATTAGTTTCTTGACCTCGGCATTGATACTCATCTCAAGCTCGAGCCGCATTCTTCTTGGCACTTATTTGACCGGCTTGACGTCCGGAGATATCGCCAATTTATACACAGCAATTTCTGGATTTAGTCCTGGCATTTCGGAATAGTTCCATGCGAAGCAATCTCTGTACTACATAAGCACGTCTTTTAACGCAGCCACTCTTTCTTCAGATAGCAACTTGCTGACGAATGTCGGTCGCGGGTCGTTCACCGTCCCCAACTCAATTTTCTTAAGGTTATCTACAGTGGTATGTATTCCATCCTCCAGCTCTTTTGGTGCTGGTGGAAATTCTGAGATCACCTCATCGTTGCTGTTTTCGAAGCACCAGGGAAGGTCATCTATGTTCTTGGGCTCTTCCTTTGATATCGTTATCATATGACAAGCACGAATTCGCTTCCAAGACCAATGTGGAGTTGGTTCTGCTCTCGTGGCTTTGGGTTCGTGCTTCTGTGGCGGTGTTACCCTCCAGTTGTCAGACAGAGCGAACTTGCCGAGCTGATACTGATCTTCGACCCAATTCTTAAAGGTGAAGCAGTCCTCGAGAGGGTGCCCTATTACTCGATGATAAGAGCAATAGTTTGGGTGAGAGACTTCGCTCGCTTTTTCGGGGTGTTTAGACTCCGGCAGCGTAAGCATCTGATGTTTTAGAGCGAGGTCAAGTATTCTCTTCGTCTTGTCCCGAGGAAAAGAGTACGCTCGACTCGTTTTCTTTACAAGGGACAGATCTGGACCGCTCAATTCCTGCTCGCGTGGCTTCTTAGTCCCGCTTTGTTGTTGTTGAGCGCCTTTTTGGCCTTTAGACTTGTTTCTGTCTCTGCGTCGAGCTTTTTTTATAACAGGTTGACAGGGGGTAGCATTTTCATCTTTCACGGCCTGTTGGAGGAGACGTTGCGTTTTGGCTTTCTCATAGATGGCCATTTCGCGGTTGTGGTCGTCTCGGACTTTTTGACCAGCTTCCCTTATAAGCTTGTCCATTTGTTCTTCGAACGACGGACCAAGCACCTTTGTATCAGGAACTTTTACCGGTTCTGTATTAACGCCCTCCCATTGAGCATCCGCTTCTTCATTGAAGTCATGTACGACATAACAATCGCGAAGTACCTCTCGTTTCTTGGATCGAATGTATCCAAGACCGATTGTTTCCATCCTTCCACTAGGCAACTTGTGCTGAGTTCCGGGGACGTTCCAGACCCTGTCATAGAATTTGGCTTTTCGAGCGGTCTGTTTGAAGGATATCCCCTGGCGCTTCAACAGCCTTTTCAAGCATTCTGTGTAATATCTGGGGAGACGGATGGGCTGAAACCTGTCAAGCGTAGGATCCGCACCGTGCCAGATTTCTTTCTCCACTTTGGTTTCTTCAGAGAGGTAGAATAGAATTGCCTTTTCGCTTTTCGCTTAGGAGGGACGTAGAACGTCCGCAGCTCCTCTATCGTGTAGGTATCGAGTGCATCCAGTTCTTTATGATGTTCAAGTGGAACCATGGCGACTTGCAGACTCTGCTCTTCGTCAGCGGATGTCTGTATTGAAGGCCGAGCGGAGAATATGGTATGGACTTCATCTTCCGAGTCACTACCAAAGATCAATGTAGGAGCGGGTGTTCCCGGTTTATTGTATTGGGGTGGACCCGAATAAACTATCTCCTCTTCCTCCTCGGTATCACTGCCGAAGACAGGGATGGTGGCGTTAGTTTTGTTTTCCGGCTTGTGACATCTCTCTATGTCCTCAAAATCCGGTAAGAAGTATTTTGCATCTTCATATTTGCGGACTTCGTTCACGGAGAACAGGTTCAGTTCTCCCGTCACGGTATACTCGAGACCATCCTTAAAATATTTCATACACTGATGCTGTGTAGAGGGGATGATGTTGTACTCGTGTAACCATGGTCGGTCGAGCAGAGCATTGTAGCATGTCTTGGCGTCTATGACGTGGAATTTAATGTCCGTGACGAGCAGCCCAAAGCGTAGCGTCAGTATCACAGACCCAAGAGTTCTTGATGATTGAGAGTCGAACCCGGAGATGGTGATCTTGTCCCGAGCAAGGTGCTGGACGCTCATAGAGATTTCTTTTAACACCCGCACGTTGAGAAGATTAACGGAGGATCTATTGTCTGTTAGTTGTATGTATGCCCTAGAGGCCATTACTATACATAGGATGTATATTGTAGTGGATGCTTGGACATATATATGGAGGACTTTCTCGCTCGACATGATAGTATGCTATCTGGTTACTCTTTACCTTAACGTGTATACTGTTTGTCTCTCTGTTACATGTTGGTAAAGCCCTTAGGATGTGTGCTTGACTACCTGGACTATGATGCGGATCATACTAGTGGGGACATTGTAGTCCATAAGTACATCCTTCAAGGTCCCTAGTCGTGGGTGTATCGAGACGGGGCATCGATATACCAGAGTAGACTAGCGTATACCTTCTCGACCCATACAGATGGGCGATGGATGATCCCATATCCATTGGTGTTTGACATCAGAGATGATATACGGGTGCTCAGTGGAGACTGGGTACACTGGACGGACTCGCCGAGAACTCCTAGATGGTATTATACCTTACGTCAGATGGCAGTTCTCTGGTGACACTGGTACAGGTTAGTCTGTTGACCCGAGATCGTCATAGAGTCTTGTGTGGTTCCCACTGTGCTTTGATTTCCACCCTACCACGTCCAAGAGGGCATGCAAAACGGTGGTTTTTGGGTACAGTCCCGAATCACATGGAGGCAATGAGCGATAGGTGGGGATTCGTCTCTCCTGGTATAAGGAGTTGATGCTGCACTGTGTTCGATTGGCTATAACCGGAAATCCCTGGCCAGGGTTGCTGAGATTTACTGGTAAGTGTTACCAGTAGTTTCTCGAACTGTTATAGACCTCATATCGACACGACTTATCGAGCTATTGGGGTCTGACGTTTACCACCCCTAGGCGAGATATGCGACATATCAGACGACGAGACCGGACTGTACGGTAAGTGTTACTGGTTGGATTCACAGGAGTGTGAGCGGGCTTGCTCGTCGATCTTCTGATCGCTCAATACCCGGGTGGCCGTTACGTTTAGCAGACCGCTTGCGGCTTGTGGGTGTTTGATATGATCATCACCTGCTGCCGGCGTATTGACGAGTCTTTAGAGTCCTACACAGAGGTTTCCTGGCTCAAGCGAAACGAAATAGGAGCGTATATGAGATATGTGCGGGACCGAGAATAATACCAGTATGTGATACTGTATTTGATTATCACGATTTGTAACATTGATCGGTTATATGCGGTATAGCTGGGTTATCGGATCAAGTGTTGATTCGATAAGTTGTTACTATTGATATTAGTCGGTTATATGCGATATGACTGGATCGTTAAATCAAGTGTTGATTTAATGATTTAATGTATAATTATATATATGATATATTAATTTACATTAACTAGTATTGGTTCATTTTAAATGGATTTTCTCACTTTATGTGCACATTGTATATGTGATATACTTTTGTACACAAGTTTGTATCATGTTTGATGATACATGCTCACTAGGGTTTGTGTAAAGATTAAACCATGGTTGTGTAATGGTTAGGGTTTTCATTTTCTTATTCATTTATTTATTTATTTATTTTGGAAAAGAAAAAAAGGGAAAATGGTGGCTTTCTTTGTTTGTTATTGAAGCTTCATGAAGCTTTGACCAAGTGACCATTTTGTCTTGATGCTTAACCCTAACCCTTCAATCTAACCATGATTTATTCTCTACACCAAACTATGGTTGGTAAATGATAAGTATTCATATTATTTTCTTTTTAGAAAATACTTATCACAATTCTTATCATAATATCTTCTTCTTCTTTTTCTTGATATTCAAAGATGAAGAAAGCTTGCCTCCATCAATGGCAACTTGAGAAAAAGAGTGAGAAATCCAATTCTAAAGTGAACCCACTTCCTATTTCTTCATCCTCTACCTCTTGCCAAGAAGTATAGGGTGTTTTCTTCACAAGTTTCATGACTTGGTGAAGTGGGAGCTTGATCTTGTGATGCCTCGACGTAGATCATCTTCGGCATCGAAGTCGACGACCTAGCCCGCCCATTTCTCCGATGAAGCCGATGCTAGAGTCCGGGATCCGATATGGACAGCGAGGGGACTTCATCACGGAGCCGTGGAGGTGGAGGACCGGATCTACAAAGGTTGTAGCCTCTTTCTTTTAGTTAAGTTGTTAACTAGTTGCTTGTTTCGCCTAAAATTCTAGTTAACGATCCATATTAGGGTTTCTCGGTACTTGTAAAATTTGAAATTGGCATGGTTGATACCTTGTGAGGCCCCATTAGAGTGCCTAGGAACCCTACATTGTCGACCAGGATTTTGCCTATCTTTATATCATGGCAGTATCCTGAGACGTAGAGGGGGCGATTGTGTCCGCACGTCCCAAGGAGAAGGTCTTCATTGCCAAAAATGACATCGGTCGTGTGCACTTTCTCCAATTCATCCTTCATCTTTTCTTCGGCCAGGAAAGCTTGGAATTGCTCCGGCTCCTGTAGTGCCTTGATTAACGAATCTTTCGCCTCTTTTGATAGTAAAAGGGCGTCAAGAATGCTGAGCTGTGAGGGTAGCTTCCTCAGATGCGCTAGAACGTTGTAGTCCACCTTATTTTTCTTCGGCGGGTCCTTGGCAGTTAGCTCTTCCATGACTTGGTCATCTAGGGCGATATCCTCAGAGACCTTTTCTTTCCCTTTATCTTTTTTGTTTGAGGGTCCGAGATTCTTTTCGGGTAGCGTCCAATTACGCAGTCGGATATTCTCGCAAACCTTCAGCTCTTCTTCTTTTCCTGAAGTGGACTCTTTAAATAGGGGGCTAAGAGCCAACTCCTCGTCAGAATCGCTCCCGAATGTGAGCACTTGTGATTCCCCGACATTAATCATGTGATAATTGCCGGTAGCTTTGTCATGCCCCTCGGTCGTATTTTTCTGCTCCCGACGAGTTTTGCGCTTCTCCCGTTTAAAATGTTGCCGGTGAGCGACATACCCCTGCCACCATTTATTGAAAGCTTTGCACTCTTCGGTGGGGTGCGAAACCTTTTGATGATACAAGCAGTATGAAGGGTGCATTTCTGCTTCACCAGTAATGTTTCCTTCAGAGGATGGTAGCTTCATACCTATAGATATGGCCTTAGCAAACATTTTCCTCGTCTTGAATTTGCTTCTATCTGCAGGGGACGTACTTTGCTCCAGCGGGAGTATCCCAACTGCTTCATCAAGCCGCTGGCGTTTGGCCCTTTCAAATATGACCGCCTCGCGTTCCCGATCAGTTTTGCTTTTAAGACAGGCTTCGTTCAGGAATGCATCAATCATTTTGTCTGATGGTCCTAGAAGTTCTGGCTCAGGATCTGCCCCCGGCTTTTCAGCATAAAGAGTTTCCTCATCATCTGTAAACGAATGAGAGATCATATGACAGCTCGCTACTTATTCTTCGGATTCATCCGACGAACTTTCTCCCTCATCTTCCTCTTGAAAGACGTGGTTGAGGAACTCTTGGAGTGTAATGGGAGTCCGCGCCTTTTGATTGTATTCTTCCAGCGCGTCAATTTGTTTTTGTAAGTCCGTGCGCTTGTCGCCAGGCTTCACGGGCTTCTTGGCTTTCTTCTTCTTCTTCTTCTTAGATTTTGACGGCTAGTTGTGAGTGCTTGGGCCACCACCATCGGTCTTTGGAGTTGGACACGGTTTTAACATCCCTTCAATGATCTGAGGTTCCAACGGGTTCTTCCACCTGATCGCTGGGTATGTTTGAAGATCGTTTAGCATCCTCTTTGTCTTGGCTGATAGCACGACCTCCCATGGGGCTTCTTCAACGAGAGAGCATGTTGCCCCCGGCGTATTCATCCTTTTAGGGGTGTGAGGCTGAGGCGGATTCACCTTCCATCTGTCGGACAATGCAAACTTGCCCTGTTGGTAATGGTCCTCAATCCAATTTTTAAATACATAGCAATCTTCGATCGGATGACCCAGTACTCGATGATAGGGACAGTAGTTGGGATCGTTGACATCAATCGGCTGCGGCGGACGTCTTGGATTCGGCAGATTTATGAGTCGGTTGCGCAATGCCAGCTCAAACAGTCTTCTCGTTTTATCTCGGGGAAACGAGTAAGGACGTCCTTGCCTCTCTTCGAGGGGTGCGCGGGGACGCATATTATTTTGACGGACAGCCGGTTTCAAGTTGCTCGGCTGTTGTTTGGTATTAGCGACAACGATCGCTTTTCCTTTCCCCTTCTCGTATCGTGAGTCCGATTTTGGAGGGGGCGGTCTATGGCCCATCTGATCCATTTGAGCCAGCTTGTCGATTAGGGCCTGGAAGGTAGTCGGCTTAAAGAACATCATAAACTGGGATATGGTCGCCTGCGGATCGAGGGTTCCAACAAACATACCCACTGCCGGTGCCTCTTCAATGCGTTGTTCGCATTTTGACCATAGGTTCCTCCACCGTATCGCATATTGAACCCATGTTTCGCCTGGTTTCACCCTGGCATTAATCAACGCCGTTATCGGGGTGCGTTCGCTGGCACTTGCGAAACGCTGTGTAAACAGCAGCTCCATTTCTGCGAAGGTTTTGATAGAGTCGTTTGGGAGCTCGGAGTACCATTCGAATGTTGTATCCGATAAGCTACCAACGAACTAGTGATGCAGCAATTTATCATCACCGCCGGTGTTGCCGCAGAGTGCCCTGAACTGGGCAACATGCTGGTGGGGATTGCCAGTACCTTTATACACATGGAATTTCGGTATTGTATAGCCTAGCGGGTACTTGATCTGGTCGTACCAGCTCGGATATGGCCGTCCCGTTTTTACGACCTGGCCGGCTGCCTCAGTCGCCTGATGAACCCGGATCTGCTGAGCTATATAGTCGTCCAAGTCAGCTTTGGAGATCGTCTCCTCCTTAGCTGTTGACAGAACTGGTGGAGGATTCGATGTTTCTCCCCCGTCGTCTTCAAGGATGATCGGAGGATCTTCGGCAGAAGGATCTTGTTGAATCATCATTCCCACCATGTCCTGGAACAGGAGGGCCATTCGCTTTATGTTGGCTGCTTGTTCAGCGGCCTCTTTATCCTTCTTCTCCAATACCCGACGAAGGAATTCAGCGTCAGTTTCTTGCTCCTGGCGTTGATCAAATGACACTTCGGGGCTTTCTTTTGGCCCAGTGAGTGCGGCCATCGCGTTCATCATTTCCTGGAGCTTTTGCTGTTGCTCCTGAGTTTTGGTCACTGACCATGTCAGCGGCCTATGACCTGTAGATGCACGGCTGTCCTCCTTTCCCGACGCCATGTATATAGTATGAACCATGATGCCCCCGGACTTAGGGCATTTAGATTCACTGCCTTTGACATTTTCCGCAGGCGTGGGAATTTTCTCCGGCCTCCTTCTCTTGTGAGCAGTTGAAGTTGAGGGGGCCGTTGCAGCGGGCACCCAGGTGGTGGTCGTCCTTTGTTGTCTGTCCGGACGGTTCTTTTCTTCTTGAACTTTTACCCTCTTCTGATGACGAGAGTGACCTTGGTCAATTACGGAGTCTTGCACCCTTCGCCAGACCTTGTATATTTTGGAGGACAGCCATTGAGGGGGCTGCTCCAGCTTCATTTCCGGAACCCTCTCCGCAGGTGGAGGAGATCTTTTCAGTGTAGCAGTTGGAGAGTTCTTTCGTACCCTCCTAAGTGGTTCAAAGCTGTTCCCAGTTGGAACAGCAGCATTAACTTCCACCACTGGAGCAGGTGGAGTTAACCCTGAGGGGGAGTTGCCTCCTGCCTTCCTTATTCGTCGCCAATGGCGACATCGAGCATGACGAGCCGTTGGGGCTGGCTCGGCGATAGAGACAGCTTCTTCTTGCCTCCTGTCTGGATGAGGCGCCGCTGGTGCCAGCCTCTTAAAGACTGATGTTGTCTTTTGAGTGGAAATATTCAATCTGTCATAGACATATCCTCGAGCAGGGGTAGGAGCCAGAATAGTCGCCTTGAAAAGACTGACTCTTTGACAGGAGAAGCCGCCTTGACGACTTCTGGAGCAGGGGTGGCCATCTTTCTCGGGATGGCCATTTCAGGGTTCTGGCTCAGCCTAGCAAAGACAGAGGCTGCTGGTTTGATAGTGGACGACCCGTTGAAAGGGGCCATCGTAGCAGTGAGCCGGTCGAAGACCGACTTCTTGTTCGCTTCTGGTGCGGGCATTGGCATGGTGAAGCTTGCAGGCGGGAGCATGGTCCCGAAAAATAGGCCGGTGGTGGCCTGGGTCACTTGTTCTACCGGCATGGCAAGGATGGAGGCCGCGTGAGGCCTATATGCTACACCTCCAGGTGATGTGGAGCGTCGGTTGCATTGGCACTTCGAGCAGTTCGAGCAGTTAGAGACCATTGATGCTTGATTTCTGCACCAGGCAAAAGACCAAATCTTAGTAACTTGAAACCCAAAGGCAACCATTAACAAACCGCGATTCTTTCGCGAAGACGACACACGAAGTGTGGAGTGGAAAGAGGAAAAGGTCCCACCGGGCGTGCCAGAATCTGTTCCCCTCCGAACACAGAGACGCGACCGCGTAGGTTCGTCTTGCCTGAGATTCGGGGTAGATGCTATTTGGTTTTATCCGTCTACCTCTCCGAAGATGCCAAGTTGATTTATGGCACCGTGTATCGGAGGTTTAGACGTATGCGGCCGATGTAGCAGACTTCGTCAGATTCCCCCTCGCTTGAGGGGTTTTTGATTGTGGGCACGCTCTTCCCTGCAGGCGTAAGCCCCTGCAGTTAATTACGCTACCGCATCGCGGTAACAACTTTCTCCTTCTCCAGAAATTTCACTTCGTGTCGTGTGTGTGTTTGTTTTATTTATGGTTGCCCGTGGATTGTATACGGAGACTAAGTTATGCCGTCGCCCGTAGGACGTGGATTAGTCCAAATCCGTAGTTACTTAGATTTGGGTTTAATGTTTTGGTTTAAGGATACGTTAGCCGTATTGAGGCTAAGATCAATTTAAACGTTCGTTAAGGATACGTTAGTCCTGTTTGAGACTAAGATCAACTTAACGTAGTGATCCATTTAATATATGGCCATCGGGACCCGTCACCTCTCTGACGTCGTTGAAGGATTACAACGATAGGTGTCAGAGGAGTTCAGAGATGTACCCTTGAACCAAAGTTGATTAGGGAATATGTAATCCGACTGACTGTTTAAGAATACGTTAGCCAGATTTGAAGCTAAGATCGACTCAAACGAGATCTTTTAGATCCGACAAAAGAGCATTTGGGGGCCCTATTGTTCCAGTTTAGGAACGTTGTGGTCCATAAGTAGTTTAAGGACATTGCGGTCCATTGCCAGTTTAGGGATATTGTGGTCCATGTTCCAGTTTAGGGACATGGTGATCCACTGCCAGTATAGGGACATGGTGGTCCATAGGCAGTTTAAGGACGCATAAGTCCATGGGTTTAAGGACCCCACAGTCCATCTGGGTGTGTTTAAGGACGCATTAGTCCATGAGTTTAGGGACCCCGCAGTCCGTCTAAGTGTGTGGTTGTCGGGACCCGTCACCTCTCTGATGTCGTTGAAGGATTACAACGATAGATGTCAGAGGAGTTCGGAGATATACCCTTGAACCGGATGTAAATTGATTTAAGAGAGCGATCTTGCTCAGTCAATTTAGTTTGAGGACTTATGGCCAGAATTGGGCTAAGTCCAGTTGAATCTGTTCAACAATTTATTTGCGTTTGGCCTGTCAGGCCTTTGCTAGGGCTTTGCCCTTGTTTATTAATGCATGGCATTCTTGTTTGGTCTATTAGACCTTTATTTGGGCTCTGCCCTTATTTCTTTAAATGATGCATAGCATTTTTTTTGGTTTGACAGACCTTTGTTTGGGCTCTGCCCTTTTTAAAATAATGCATGGCATTTTATTAGGCCTGTTAGGCTTTTTTTTTTAATTGGGCTCGGTCCTTCTTATCAATAATGCAGTGCATTAATTATTTGACAGTGGCCATGTGGCCTGTCAGGCGCTTTGCGCTAATTAATGAGCGCAAGCGCATGTGGAGGTGACACGTGTCACGCTCTGATGAGCACAAGCGCAACAGCGCAGTGCGCGGCGTCAGTGCGCTGCGCTGTTGCGCTGCTGACACGTGGCGCGCTCTGGTGAGTTGCGCCAATTAATGAGAGCAGTGCTCTATTTCAAAAGCGCAAAGCGCAATTGGTTATGGTGCTGACACGTGGCGCTCTCTGGTGGCTTGCGCCAACCCAAGAGAGCAACAGTGCCAATTTTGCAAGTGCAGGACACTGTTTTATATTTTGATCAATTTTAGATCAAAGAAAACAAGTTTTTCTTGTTTTCAAAGAACCAGTGGTTCATAAAAAAGTACAAGGCACTGTTATTATTTATTTTTTATTGAAGATCATTGATCTTGTTCTTAGATCAATGATCTATTCAGAAGAGATTCTTCTATTTTATAAAGGATTTTACCTTTTTGTTCTTGAGTTCTTCTCAATTCTTCAGAGTTCTCTCTGTTTTGAAGTTCTTGATGTCTCTCTTTTTCTCTCTGTGTTGATGTTTTTTTTTTAGACTTGGAGTCTAAGGGCCTTTATATAGTGCCCAATAATTTTTTAAATTTGTTAAAGAGATCATTCTCTGAGTGATTTAGGGAATTTTCCCCATCGTTGGATCTTTAATCCAAGGGCTTCTGTTTTACAGAAGACAATCTTCTTATTTTAACAGGAACAGAAAGATCTTACTAAATTTTAATTCTGTTTGGCGCAAATGCCCCAGCGCTTGACATGTGTCACGCAGAGCACAGCGCAGTTCAACTGCGCTAGCGCAACTGCGCTTGACATGTGTTGCGCAGCGCACAGCGCAGCGCAACTGCGCTGACACGTGTCGTGCAGCGCACAGCGCTGCGCAACTGCGCTGACACGTGTCGCGCAGCGCACAGCGCTGTGCAACTGCGCTTGCGCAACTGAAGCGTTGCTTCCTTTAATTTTGTTTTTACTAGAGCTTTGCTCTGATTGGGCGCACCGCCTTGGGCGCTGCGCTGACATATTAGTTTTCGACACGTGGCGCTTTGCGCGCAGCGCAGGGGATCTGAAGCGTTGCTTCATTTATTAAAATTTACATTTTCAGAGTAGAGCCTTACTCTGATTGGGGGAATCAGAAGTGTTGCTTCACTTCCCGTCTTGGAATTTGAGCAGATCTTTGCTCTGATTGGGGTAAACAGCGCCCTTTTCGGGTTTTCACAAACTCGCCGGCAGTCCTGCTATTTTTACTTATGGCGCCCTTTCGGGTTTTCATCCATGCCCATTTTGCTTATGGCCATACCATTTTTAATGGCGAAACTCTCGAAAGTAGCTTTGTCGCAGGTGACCCATCTGTTTGCCGGTGGGTTTTGAGGGTGGCTTCATCGCTGGACTAGCTATGTAGCCAGTGGGACTCGGGTTGCAATCTTTCTTGCTAAGACTTCGATTGCAATATAGATCCTAAGGGAATGTATCACCGTATTTGGGGCGATATACTAGTTTTGGGACGTTCCGGTCCATTATTACCATGTTTGAGGCAAAATTTTACTTTAGGGACTAAAATTTCCAATGTCGCCATATTTTAGGCGAAGTTCTAGTTTAAGGACATCTCGGTCCTTTGTCGCCATGTTTGAGGCGAATTTCTAGGTTAAGGACATCTCGGTCCTTTGTTAGTTTAGGGAAATCTCGGTCCGATGTCGCTATGTTTGAGGCGGATAATTAGTTTAAGGACATCTCGGTCCTGTATCGCCACATTTGAGGCGAGATTCTAGTTTAGGGACATCTCGGTCCTTTGTCGCCACGTTTGAGGCGAATTTCTAGTTTAAGGACATCTCGGTCTTTTGTCTCCATATTTGAGGCGACGGAGCTTCTTTGCGTACTACTCTCAGAGTTCTGACTCAGGAAGATAGCGATCGGACATGAGAGGCGTCATCTATCATAGACCTAAGTCGTGACTTGTCAATCGTAGTATTTTTTGAGGAATCAGTCATCTATTAGCCGGAAGGGTCTTTCTCCATGCATATCCATGAGCAGGTAGGCTCCACCTTGGTAGACTTTGTTTATGATGTACGGGCCTTCATAGTTCGGCTCGAATTTCCCCTATTTTGCACGATTGGGGATCATTGGTCTTTTGACGACTAGCATGAGTTCGTCTTGGCGGAATGTTCTCTGTCACGTCCCGCTTCCTAGTATACGGAGAAGCAGACATGACGGGCCGCGACGTATTTACTTAGAAGTAAACACGTTGAAGCTTCCATTTTGCGGTGAGATTCATTGATAGTAGCTGGGGACTAAGTGCATCAGGAACTACATTCACCTTCCCTGGATGATATTGTAGGTTGATGTCGAAGTCCGCCATAAGTTCTATCCATCTTCTCTGCCGCATATTCTGTTCCTTCTGAGTAAACACATACTTCAGAATCTTGTGATCCGTGTATATATCCACTCGTTCTCAAAGAAGATAATGACGCCAAATCTAAAGTGCAAAGATAACGGCTGCTAACTCCAAGTCATGTGTTGGATAGTTGCGTTCATGAACCTTCAGCTGTCTTGATGCAAAGGATACAACTTTTCCATGCTGGTGTAGAACACATCCTAATCCCTTTCCGGACGCATCGCAATGCATAAAAAATTCTCCAGATTGGTCCGGTATTACTAGAATAGGAGATGATGTCAATCTTGACTTGAGTTCTACAAAAGGTTGTTCACATACTTCTGACCACACGAATGCTTCATCTTTACGTGTGAGCTTGGTCAGGGGTGCTGCAATCTCGAGAAACCTTCGATGAATCTTTGGTAGTATCCTGCTAAACCCAAGATACTTCGAATATCCTTCACTGTCCTTAGTGTCGGCCATTCGCTGACGGCTGATAGCTTAGCCATATCTACTGAGATTCCTTTACCCGAAACAATGTGTCCGAGAAATCCAACTTAATCTAGCCAAAATTCGCACTTGCTGTACTTGGCATAAAGTTGATGATGTCGTAATGTCTCTAGGACAATCCGCAAATGCTCAGCGTGCTCTTTCCGATTCTTTGAATACATCAGGATGTCGTCGATGAAAATAACAACAAACATGTCTAGGTACTCTCGGAAAACTTGGTTCATCAGATTCATGAAAATAGCAGGTGCATTGGTCACTCCAAATGGTATCACGAGAAACTCATAATGACTATAGCGAGTCCTTAATGTCGTCTTCGGAATATCAGACTCTTTGACCTTCACCTGATGATAACCTGAATGAAGATCTGGTTTTGAGAAAACACAAGACCCACTTAGCAGATCGAACAGATCGTCGATGCGCGGTAGTGGATACTTGTTCTTTATCGTCACTTCGTTCAAAGGTCGGTAGTCTATACACATTCTGTATGAACCTTCTTTCTTCTTCACGAGCAAAACTGGAGATCCCCAACTTTAAGTACTGGGACGAATCTATCCTTTCATCAAAAGTTCTTCCAGCTGAGTATGGATCTCCTTCAATCCTTCAGGACTTAACCGATATGGTGCTTTGATCACCGGTTGTGCACCAGGTACTAAGTCGATACTGAATTCAAGAGCTTGATCGGGAGGCAAACCTGAGATGTCTTCAGGGAATACATCCTCAAACTCTCGAACTACCTCTGGCTTGTCTTCTTCCGCTTGTATTGTTGCAATCACTGCCTTCCTTGGTTTAGCCATGTAGGTGCTAAGTTCCAGGATACGGTCTCCACTCTTGAAATAAAAGACCGGATGATCTGGTATCTCGAACATTACCCTCCTTTGACGACAGTCGATGGTAGCAAAGAACGTTCCTAGCCAGTCTATTCCCAAGACTACGTCGAAGTTCGGTATGTCTAGTACCATGAAGTCCGCATAAAATTCTCTGCTGCAAACGTCCACTGGATACAGATCGTATCCCAGAGTTGCCTTTAGAACGCTATTCTCTGAACTGACATTCCAGCTGGATACGAGCAGTTTAACTGGAATCGCATGAGTTCGGACGAATCGTTGCGACATAAAGCAATATGATGCTCCAGTATCGAAGAGTGCTAAAGAGGATAGGGAGGCTACTAAGATTGTACCTAAGTTGTATAGGTTATGTTTAGGTATAGAAAGAAAAATATATTGATGTATTAGGATTGAAAAGGTTTGAAAGATTGGGAGTTACTAGTGATGACTTGGCCAATGGCTTCAGCTTCTTCCACAGTCATTGTGAAAGCCTGACGCCTAAGTACATTCCTCTTTGCTGGAGGCACATTCCTTTGCCCGTTCCTCTATCCTTGAGGCATGTTCCTCTGTGCCTGATGAAACTGAAGAGGAGGCTGTGCAGGAGGTCCACGAGAAGGTGGAGCAGGTAGGGCTAAGCGAGGTGCAGGAGCCTGAATAGCTGGCCGCTGTAGAAAAGAGATCGCCGGTCGGGGTGCGGGAGCTGGGGTGAGACGATGAGGACAATCTCTAATGGCGTGAGAGATGCGCCACAAACTAAGCATAGGCGGTTAGCACGCCTGCAGTTCTTCGCCAGGTGTCCATTCTTCTTGCAGTAGAAGCAAAAGTCTGGACTGGGCCGGTTAAATGGTATTTCCGGTCTCCTGGGTACAAAAGGTGGCCTGGAAGAGGCTCCTCCTGCCATTTGAGTGGCAGGGCGCTTCATACCGGCAGTCTGAGGTCTGCCCTTCTTCTTCACTACCGCTTCATATCGTCGGGCAGCCTTCAGCGCAAGATCATGGGTTGGAAAATCCTCTATAGCTAATGCAGCTTGGATCTCCAGGTCTAACCCCTTGCTGAAATCTTCCTTGCCCCGGATCTCAGCAGTCGTGATGAGGTATGCCGCGAACCTTCTAAGCAGGGTAAACTTAGCATCATATTTCATCCACAGATTTGTTCCCACATCGAACCTTGCTGCAAGTGGATGAAATGTTGTTCTCTATATCGAAAACTGGCAGTCTCGGAAAAAGTATTTCGCGTCGAAAAATGTCGCTAAAAGTCTTCCATTCAATCGGCTGGCCAAGACGGCTTTCTTGAGCCTTCTACCATACTCTGGCGTTGTCTGTGAGTTGCAGTTTCGCAACCTCTCATCCAAAACAATCTCTGGCACTTGTGCTGCTACCAGGTCATCTTCCTACAGACTGAGCCCATTCCTCTGCCTCTAGTGGTCTCTCTTTCCCAGAAAAGTTCTTAGGGTGCAATGCTCCGGAATTGTTTGACTCCGGGTACCTCAGTCTCTGGGCGGTGCAAAAGGATAGTAGGTCTGCTGCTGCTGACCCTCCAAGAGGCTCTTGATCGCCCTCAAGCAATATCGTCTGCTTATTGATAGGAGCTGCTACGGTAGGTGGTGGTAGTAGAGGAGGTGGAGTGTTTCCATTCATGTTGGTGCTCGTGTTGTTGAATCCATAACCTTGAAAGAAAATGAAGGGTTAGGATAGATTGAAAAGCTTAGAAATGTAATGAATGTTTAGTTGCTGATTCTTATAATTCTTGTAACATATGGCTTAGGTTTCCATGCAGAACTGATCTGCATGGGCCACCAACAAAACCTGTCATGCCTCGTTTTCCAGTATACGGAGAAGTAGACATGACGGGCCGCGACGTATTTACTCAGAAGTAAACACGTTAAGTGTAAATAAGCAATATAAATGAATACACAGGAATAAAAAGAGATGTAATAATAACAGCAACTTTTATTAACATTCTTTCTTTACATACAACTGAAAAGAAAAATACAATGATAGAAAGCGATGCCTAAACAATGGCATATGAACTGAAAAGAAAATAAGTACATGTAAAAACTTAGAAGTCTGGCCCCTCTGTGATCTGCTCCAAATTTCCTGACCAGGCTCGGTCTCCTGAGAGTCGGGTCCTCCTGACGAACATTCCATAGAAAGAAGAGACAGGAATGTCGTCAGCGAACTAGCGCTCGGTAAGTCCCAAAAGATAGAATGGAATAAACAAGTAAAGAGAATAGAACTGGTAAATTTTCTGTTTGTTATGCTTACGTAGTTGTTTGTACCTTGGTACAGAATGTATCAGTGTATACGAGAGGAGTCCAACTATACCATGGACTATGGTAATATGTAAGTACAAGGCCCCGACAAAACCCACGCGACAACGGCACATGATGTTCATGTAGGTGTCTTTTAGTGTCCATCATCGTGCCACTTTTAACACATTCCGTACTAGTCTACCCCGTTAAACCCCGTAATGTATATTGTATTGATTGGTAATTATCAGACTTGCCGAGACCATGGTATAAGTTGTTCATGTAAACAAGTTCAGGATGTATCAAGTAGTCATGTAATGAGTCAAGTCATAACCATGGTTCGTTCAAGTTAAGTCAAGTTTTCATGTTGATATTGTTTTGGTATTCTGGTCCGTGTTTGGTATATTAGATTCATGTTGAATTGGATTTATGTTTGGATTGAATTCAGATTAATACTTGGACTCGGACTTGAGTCAGACACTTTAAACATAATTTGGATTCTGAATTAGGTTTAAGAGTTATCGATAACTGCTGCACATGGACGGCAGGATTTGTGTCTTTTTCAAGCCAATTGCCATTGATAACCTCATTTTAGTTTTCTACCTTAAATAGGCAAGCACCCACTTCTCCGGCTCTCTAAGGTTCAAGAAAATTGGTCCCGCTTAAACCTATATTTACTAGGGTCCTTATTGTAATTTTATATATCTCGAGGGGTTTTATGAAAAACATTTTATATACCTTCAAAATAAACCTTGATTAATTATATATGTTCTTTAGGGTTTCCATAGATGTGAATTTTAAAGAGTGAGGTATATTAATGAATAGTAACTTAGCTTGATTAGTTCATGGTATTTTAGTGTAACATGTCTTGTATTGATACTTGATGGTATTTTAATGAAACCTGTCATTCTTTTATTTTCTAGAAAACATGGAATTTTATTATATATTAAAAATATATGGTTTGATAATATTTATATAATTATTAAAAATTAATTTTATTTATTAAGTAGAAAATCTCGTTTTTCTTAAAAATCGTATCAAAATTCTTTCGAGATCGTATACTCCGTGAGGAGATCTGCATCTCGCTCTACTAGTCCCGAGGATGTGCAATAATCAGCACCATCCAATAGCGGGTTCCCCAAAATGGGTTGTAGAGGTATAATTGCAAAGAATTTGATAATACTATTTAAAAGAAAACGGGTTTTTATAGTTCAAGGTATTTTGATGAAAAATCGTATTTTGCCGCAAAAGTTATGTCTCAAGAGAATCGTGCTATGTCAATATGTGTGTATGTGAGAGGTAGGTCATTATCTCGTGAAGTTTTTTAAATGTATGCTAAGCAAAACAATTAAAAGATGTCGTATAGAAAGTACATAGTATTTAAATATAAAAGTTGATTTAAAGTAATCTAGCATGTTGTATTTGAGTGAAAACGAATTCTAAACATTAGATTCAAGGTTATAATTATAGGGTAAGAGTTTGAATGTAAGTTATGAAAGAATTAATAAAATTTTCTGGGTTTTAGAGAGAAATGTCGGTGGTAACTCCACTTACCGACGTGTTTTGAAAAGTGAACTTTTTTAAGGTAAAAGAGTAGAATAAGAAGTGGGACATACAAGCAAAAAGGAAAGAGGAGAGGTAGAGGATTAGGGTGGTAGCCTTCGTAACGTCGAGGGGTCGCCAGAACTTATGTAGATCCTCGCCGGATTTTGACCTTGGGCTAACTCCACTTGTACTCTTCTTGGACTTGGAAAATTTTGATAATTTTGGCTATTGATTTCAGAATGAAAAGGGGCTAGGGTATGGGGTTGTATTTATAGGGTGAAATTAGGGTTTTGGAATGTAAGAAAGAATTAAAATGCATTTAAAATTGGATTAAAGAATAAAATTTACTTCTCTGTTAAATTGCAGAGAAAATAAACAGAACAAGGGTTGTGGGGTAGGCCAAAGGGTTTTGTGTGCAAGACCCGGGCACTTTTTCTTACGGTTCACCCGTCGGCGCCGGTGGAATAGCCGATCTCGCCGGTCGATTTTCTGAGGTGAGCCGTCAGATTGGTGACATATATCCTCCTCAGTGTACACAACATTTTACACATGTTTATTTTTTCCATCTTTTTATTTTTACGTGTATTGCACGTGTAAACTTTTTGGCTTCTAAGAAGTTTAAAAGGAAAATTCAGAAAAAATATATGTGGCAGATGGGATTCGAAAACACAGGGGCTACGTCACAGCAGTGCAAGGCTTTACCAGTGAGCTACAAGTGCTTTCTTGCTGTTCTTAAACAATAATAACTTTTAAATTGTAGTCAGGCTTGCAAACTCCATTCTGTACATTAACTTTAAAAAATTTCATATAGTAAAAACAGAGTCGTTACATTCTCGACCTGGTCAGTCTTTCATATGACCGTGTCATTCTTGCCTTATAAGCTTCTAGGTTTTGCTGTGCTATAAGGCGAGTTTCGTCGAGGGCATCGAGCTCCTCAAGCCGAAGATGAGCATTTTCTTCATCTGTCGGCTCGTATCGAACCGCTACTCGTAGAGAAGGGAGTACTATTTCTAGGAGAAGCACTGCTTCCGTGCCGAATACCAACGCGTATGGTTTTGTATTTGTCGCTGTTTTGAACGTTGTTCGGTACGCCCAGAGAGCTTCATACAACCTTTCGTGACAGTCTCTCTTATTTCTGGACACTGTTTTCTTTAAAATCTTCGTCAAGGTCTTGTTGAAAGCTTCAGCTAGACCGTTGGCTCGAGAATTATAGACTGAAGAGTGTCTCCAATCTATTTTATGCTGTTGTGCGAAACGGCTGATTTTATGACTTCTATAAGCTGGCCCATTATCCGAGATAATTCGTCGCGGAGTGCCGATTTGATAGATGACATGTGTCCTGAAGAAATGGAGGATATTCTCCGTCTTCACCTCCATTAGTGGTACTGCTTCTGCCACTTAGAGAAGTGGTCGGTCGTTGCCAGTATGAACCGATGTCCTTTGGACGATACTGGCTCGATGGGGCCAATTATATCGGTTTCCCACATTTCGAACGACCTGCTAGCTACTGTTGGGTGTAGCGGATTTGGATGTTAGTGGATGAAGTCCCAGTGAATTTGGCATGAGTGACACTGCTTCGCATATTCGAGGCAGTCCTGAATCATTGTGGGCCAATAGTAACCCATTCTTTTAATCTTCAGCTTCATTTTTGGCCCAGCTTGGTCAGAACCGCAGATTCCATCGTGAATTTCTTGAACAACTTTCTTTGTTTCCTCCAGTCCCAGGCATCTTAGTCATAGACAGTCGAACGATCTCTTACATAGAGTATCATTGACGAAGGCGAAGGACAGAGCTCATTTCATGAGCTGAAGTAGAGACGTCGCGATTTTGGGCGTTCGTTGGGATTTGAAGTAGTCTATGAAGACTTCCCTCCAATCATTGACCTTTTCTTTGTCCCTTATTTGAAGGGTTACTTGTTCAGTCGTTTCCTTTCCTTCGGATGGCTTTGTTAAGTCTCCCGAAGATATTTCTGTTAGCACGAGGATCCTACGACTTTGCATGATGATCTTTACGTCATCAAGGTCTTCATCGGCCAGTTCCTTAGCTAATTTGGCTAATGCATCCGCCTTGCTGTTTTCTGCATGCGTTATACTCTCCAGGATAAAGAAGGGGATTTGTGTCAACAGTTGTTGCGCTTTTTCACCATACTTTATCAGCTCTGGTTTGCATGTCTGATAGTCTCCATTTACTTGGCTAACGATCAGCTGGGAGTCTCCATATATAAGGAGGTCTTTGATTCCCTTGTCGACAGCGATCTTGATACCTTCTATCAAAGCTTCATATTCAGCTTCATTATTAGTCCTTGGCTCTATTAAAGAAAGGGTGTAACGTAATATCCCTCCTTGCGGGTCAAGAAGATAAGGCCCACCCCGGCTTTGATTATGGGGGTGTTTTGCTTTTGCCGCTTCATAGAAGATGCTCCATCGAAGTAGAGTTCCCATTGGGAATCATTTTCTTCCTTCTCTCCTTCGATTGTGTCGAACACATGTTCATCCGACAACTCGCAATTTAAGGGGGAGTCGGCTGGTATCGGATGCTCCGCGAGAAAGTCGGCAATGGCCTGGCCTTTCACTGCATTGAGGGGTCGATACGTTATTGAGAACTCCATCAAGAGGAGGGCCCATTTGGCAAGACTTCCTGTTAGTATGGCCCTCAACATCATATATTTGAGAGAATCCACCTTTGATATGAGATGGACCTCATGTGCCAAGGCGTAATGTCTGAGCTTCGTTATCGCGAAGATCAGTGCTGGGCAATACTTTTTAATGGGGGTGTAGTTGTTTTCTGCCCCCAGGATAAATCGACTCAAATAGTACAGAGCTCTCTCTTTTTCCTGATTGTTCTCTTATGCCCATAACACGCCTAGAGAACCCTCAAGGGCCGTCGTATATAGGATAAGGGGTTTTCCCTTAACCGGAGCGGCCAATACCAGCGTATTTTGTAGGTATTGCTTGATTTCGTTTAGTGCATTTTGGCACTTTTGATCCCAGACGAATGGGGTTCCCTTCTTTGAACCGCCGGATAGGTTGGCTATGAACTGCCGGATATATGCGAGCTTTCCTTGAAGAGATCGCAATTGTTTGAGAGTTCTTGGCGTGGACATTTCCATAAACGCCTTGATCTTTGAGAGATCGATTTCGATACCCTGGTGCCATATGATGAATCCTAGGAATTTGCCTGAGGAGACTCCAAACGCGCATTTTAGAGGATTCATCTTCAAATTATATTTCCGAAGACACCGGAACACAATTTTTAGATCTTCCCAATGTTCCTCATGAGATCTGCTTTTAATCACAAGGTCTTTGATGTAGCATTTGACGATCTCGTGGATGAGGTCATCAAAGATCTTTCTCATGGCCCTCTGGTAGGTAGCGCCAGCGTTCTTCAGACCGAAGGGCATCACCTTATAGCAAAATATGCCCAGCGGAGTCCGGAAGGCGGTATGTTTTTTATCTTGACGATGCATTTTTATTTGATTGTATCTTGAAGATCCATCCATGAAAAAGAAGACCTCATGGGTAGACGTGTTATCGATCATCAGCTCGGTAACAGGTAATGGGAAGTCATCCTTCGAGCAAGCTTAGTTGAGGTCCTGAGAGTCCACGCAGATACGCACCGTCCCATTTTTCTTCATCACCGGAACGGTGTTGGCGATCCAGTCAGGATATTGAACTTCTTGGATGAAGCCGGAGTCGATTAGTTTCTTGACCTCAGCATTTATACTCATCTCAGGTTCGAGCCGCATTCTTCTTGGCGCTTGTTTGACTGGCTTAATGTCCGGCGATATGGCCAGTTTATGTACTGCCACCTTTGGATCTAGACCCGGCTTCTTGAAATAGTTCCATACGAAGCAGTCTTTTAATTGCATGAGCACGTCTTTTAACGTGGCTACCTGTTTTTCAGATAGCAGCTCACTGACGAATGTCGGCCTCGGATCATTTTCTGTCCCTAAGTCAATTTTCCTTAGATTGTCCGCCGTAGTATGTATCCCATCTTCCAGCTCTTTTGGTGCCGGTGGAAACTCGGAGATCACCTCGTCCTCGTCTTCACTTGCGAAGCACATGCGTAGGCTATCCATAGTCTCATGCCCTCACTCCTTTGAGAATGTTATCATGTGGCAAGTACGAGTTCGCTTCTATTTTTTGTGTTGAGCAGGTCTTATCCTCATGGTATAGATCCTCTTTGGCCTATGCTTTTGCGGCGGGGTTACCCTCCAGCCGTTGGATAAAGCGAACCTGCTTTGTTGATACTGGTCTTCTACCCAGTCTTTGAAGGTGAAGCAATCTTCAAGGGGATGACCTATTGCTTGGTGGTAGGAGCAATAATCTGGATGATGGACCTTATTTATTTGTTCGGGATGACGAGACTCCAGGAGCGTCTTCATTTGATACTTCAAGACAAAGTTGAATATTTTCCTCATCTTGTCTTGGGGGAAAGTGTATTCCCGACCCATTTTCTTTATAAAGGACGGGTTCCAACCGAGTTTTTCTTGATAGCATGGTTTCTTAGATCCGCCTTGTTGTTTGTGAACGTTTTTTGGGCTCTTTGTCCCGTCCTTGCTTTTATTTCGGGATTTTTCCCTTTTACGAGGACATACACCGGGCTGGAGATAAAGGGCGTTGCAGTCTTCTTTCTCCGCAGATTGCTGATGGAGGCGCTGCGTCCTGGCCTTTTCATAAATGGCCATTTCACGGCTGTGATTGTCTCGGCTCTTTTGACAAGCTTCTTTTATTAGCTTGTCTATTTGTTCTTCGAGCGACGGACTTAACGTTCTCAGAGCGGGATTTCACTTTGTTTCAACGTCACGGCCATTTGGAAGAGTGTTTCCCTCTTCGCTGAAGCTGTTTATGACGTGGCAGCTGTGGAACTGCTCCCGTTTCTTGGACCGAATGTATCTGAGCCCGGTTGTCTCCATCTTCCCGTTAGGCATCTTTCGCTGGGTTCCAGGATATCCCATTTTTTGGTAGAATTGGGCTTGCCGAACAGTTTGTTCGAGGGGTACACCTTGGCACTTTAACAACCTTTTAAATTGGGCATCTTGCGCATGTCTTCATACTCGGCAGGTTGCACAAGCTTCTTGGTCTTCTTCTTTTTCTTCGAAGACTTTGAAAGCTTGACTTGGGGATTTTGCCCTTTGTCAATAATTTTCGGTACGGGACGTGGTTTCAGCATCCCTTCGATGATTTCGGGTTCAAGTGGGCTTTTCCACCTGACTACCGGACATGCCTGTAGATCTTTCAGCATTCTTTTGGTTTTAGTTGAAAGAGAGTTTCTTCCACGAGCGAGCATGATGCCCTTGGCGCATCCATCTTTTTGGGAGTGTGCTTCTGTGGTGGGTTCACCCTCCAGTTCTCAGATAGCGTGAACTTCTCCTATTGATACCGATCCTCGACCCAGTTCTTGAAGACATACCAATCCTCAATTGGGTGGCTCACCATTCTGTGATAGGAGCAGTAGTTGGGGTTGTTGACGTCGCCGGGTAGCGGTGGACGCCGTGGGTCTGTCAATATGATGAGTTTGTTACGCATTGCTAACTCAAATAGTCTTATCGTCTTATCGCGCGGAAACGAGTGAGCGCGTCCTAGCCTTTCTTCCAGGGTTAGGCGTGGACGTGCGTTGTTTTGGCGAGCAGCCAGTTTTGGGCCACTCGGTTATTGTTGAGTGTTAGTAACAAAAGCCGCTTTCCCTTTACCCTTGGCGTTTCGAGGGTCCTTACTTGAGGAGGAAGGCCCATGGCCCATCTGGTCTATTTGAGCCAGTTTATCGATCAGAGCTTGAAAGGTTGTTGGTTTGAAGAACGTCATGAACTGGGACACAGTCGTTTGAGGATCTAGGGTTCCGATGAACATGCCCACTGTAGAGGATTCTTCAATGCGTTGTTCGCACTTTGACCATAGGTTCCGCCACAGAATTGCATAATGGACCCAGGTTTCTCCTGGCTTTATCCTGGCATTAATTAATGCCGTAATCGGGGTGCGCTCGCTTACGTTGGCGAACCGCTGTATAAACAACAGTTCCATCTCTGTGAATGTCATCATAGAGTCATTTGGGAGCTTCGAGTACCATTCAAAGGCTATCTCTGACAGGCTGCCAACGAACTGGTGAAGTAATAGTTTGTCATCGCCTCCAGTGTTGCCGCAAAGAGGTCTGAACTGCGCGACGTGCTGATGTGGGTTGCCTGTCCCCTTGTACACATGGAACTTGGGATCATATATCCCGACGGGTATTTAATTTGGTCATACCAACCTGGATACGGTCGCACGGTTCTAACGATTTAGCATGCGGCTTCATTAGCTTGATGAGCTCTTATTTGTTGAGCTATATAATCATCAAGAGCAGCCTTGGAGATTTTTTCCTCCTTGGATTCCGATAAGGCCGGAAGGGGGTTTGATGTTTCCCCTCTGTCATCCCCTATGATTATCGGCGGATCCTCGGCCGGGGATCATCATCCTAACCATGTCTTGGAATAAGAGAGCTATCTGCTTTATGTTAGCAGCCTGCTCAGCAGCTTCCTTGTCCTTTCTTTCTAGCACCCTTCGTAGGAACTCTGTATTGGTCTCATGCTCCTGGCGTTGTTCGGCTGTTGTGTCCCGGCTTTCTTTCTGCCCAGTAAGTGCCGCCATTTTGGTCAGCATCTCTTGGAGCTTTTGTTGTTGCTCCTGAGCTTTTGTCAGCGACCGAGTTTGCTGTCGATGTCCTACGAAAGCACGGCTTTCTTCTTTCTCGGAAGCCATGTGGACCGTATATACGATCATGCCCCTAGACTTTGGGTGTTTGAGTCCATCGCCTTTGGAATTTGCCGCCAGCGGTGAGATTTTCTCTGGCCTCATCCTTTTGTGGGAGGTTGAAGTTGAAGGAGCCGTTGTAACAGGCACCTGTGTAGAAAAAGCCCCTCACTATATGATGGAGGAGTGATCTTCCTCTTGCCGAGCCATCGATTTCTTTGGTCGACGAGAGTAGTTTTGATCAATCACGGAGTCCTAGAATTTTTGCCAGACCCTGTGAATTTGCAAGGAGAGCCGTTAATGGGGGCACTCCGGCTTTGCATGCATTGTGGTTTCTGCAGGCAGGAGCGATTTCTTTAGCACCGCCGTTGGAGAGTTCTTGCGTACCATCTTGGGTAGATCAAAGTTGTTCTCGGTTGGAATAGCAGCGTCAACTTCCACCATTGGAGCTGGTGAGGTAAGTCCAGAGGGGGAGTTGCCCACAGCTTTTCTCACTCGGCGCCAGTGATGACGTCAAGCGTGTCTTGCAGACGGGGCCGCCACAGATTTAGAAACGGCTTCTTCATGCCCCCGGCTTTGCTGAGAGGATGCTATTGGTATCAACCTGTTGAAGACTGACGTCCTTAATAGGGTTTGAGAAGGGCCGACCAATCTTTCAAAGACCGACTTTCTGGTAGAGAAAGCACCTTTGACGACTTCACCCATAGCAGAAATTGGGAGGGCTATCCGTTTTGGTGCAGTCCCATCAGGTATCATGAGCCACTTTGCGGGCCCGTTTGGGTTCTTGCCCAGCCTGTTGAAGACTGAGACATCAGCTTTGGACCTCCCGTTGAGAGAGGCCGTTGTGATCGCCAGTCAATCGAAGACCGACCTCTTGGGAGATTCTTCCTGCGGCGCTGAGGCACCGACACCCACTGGTGGGAACATGGTCCCGAAGAATAGTCCAGTAGTGGCTTGCGTTGCTTGCCCCACCGGCATTGAAAAGATGGAGGCAACATTAGGCCCGTAGGTTACTCCTCCAGTTGGGGTGGAGCGAGAGTTGTTGTTGCAAGAGGTGCGGTTGGAAGCCATCGATTTTCTTCTTCTACACAGGAGCAAGACACCAAATTTTAGTACCTCAAATCTAAGGGCAACCATTGCGAACCGCGATTTCGCTCGCGAAATACGATACACGAAATATGGAGTGGAAAGAGGAAAAGGACCCACCAGGCGTGTCAGAATCTATTTACGGTTGGAAATGGAGACGAACTGGGATAGATCGTCTTTCCTGAATCCTGGGGGCAGATGTTATTTGGATTTATCCGTCCATCTCTTCAAAAATACCAAGTTGATTTATGGCACCATATATCGGAGGTTTGGACAGATGCGATCGTTGTAGCAGGCTTTATCTAATCCCCCCTCATTTTATGAGGGGTTTTTGATTGTAGGGACGCTCTTCCCTGCAGGCGCAAGCCCCTGCAGTTAATTACGTTACCGCATTGTGAGAACCACTTTCTCCTGCTCCGGAAGTTAACTTCGTGTCATGTGTTTTTTGTTTGTTTTGGTTGCCCGTGGATTGTATACGGAGATTAGTTTGTGTCGTCGCCCGTAGGGCCTGGATCAGTCCAAATCCGTATATTTTAGTTTTGGGTTTAGATTTATTTAAGGACCGTTAATCTGGTTTGAGATTAAAGTCAACTTAAATATGTGAGCATTTGGGTTCAATTTGTTCCTGCTAAGGATATGTTGGTCTAATTTGAGACTAAGATTAACTTAGCAAAATTTCAAGAATCATTTGTATTTAAGATCCAACAAAAGAGCGTTTGGGCTCAGCAGCAAACAAATTTTAGAGAATTAGCCAATTTGGGCTAAGTCTACTTAGCCTTTTTCTTTTCAAAAGTGCTAAGCATTTATTTGGGCTTTGTTTGTTCAGCCCCCCTTTTTATGCAAAAGTGCTGAGCGCTTGTTTGATGCTCTGATGCTCACATGGGTATCATGTGAAGTCTTCAGTTATGGGCGCTGCCCAATCAGTTCTAAGCACTCAGTTATGTATAGTGCTAAGCAATTTTTTATATGGTGCCCACGTGAAGAGCACGTGCGGCGCTGAGCACTGCCTTATTAGTGCTAAGCTCTCAGCCGTTTTGGCTGTATATGAAGTGCGAAGCACTTTTTATGTGGCGTCCATATGAGGCGTTAGGCGCTGCTCAATCAGTGCTAAGCACTCAGCCGTTTTGGCTGTATATGAAGTGCTGAGCATTTTTATTCAGCGCTCATATGTATTTCATGTGAGACGTTAGGCGCTATTGGGAGGGCGCCCACGTAGAAAGCACGTGAGGCGCTAAGCTATTTTCTTTCTCTGTTAATGGTATTTTGACCATTAATGATCATCAAGGTCTTTGTTTTGAAAACCTTGGATCGTTTTTTCTTCATTGGAGAACTGAGTTCTTCTTCTTTTTTTTATAAGAACTAAGCTCTTTATATAGGGTTAAACCTTAATTTCGGAGGAATTAAATTCCTAGAACATATGTTCTTTTTCTTTTTTTCTTTCTTTCTTTTTAATCTAGTTGTTTTCTGAATCTTTGATTCTCAAGAACAAGATCTTCCCGATGAGAATTAAACTCTCAACTTGTGGGAGACATGTCTTGTGGATTTCTGATCCAGAGAAAGAACTAAGTTCGTTGAGAAGGGTTAAACCTTTATATAGGTAAAAAGAGATATTTTGATCTCTGTGTTTTTTACCTAGAGTTTTTGAGGAGGCAAGTCTTCCTCTTCTCTGTTGTTTTTAAGTTTTCTGTATTTTTTAGAAGCTTATGGGGGATTTCCTCTATTTTGTCTGTAGTAGTCATTCTCCTCTTTGAGACTTGAAGTCCCGGGTCCTTTATATAGTGGAGGCAAATTTTTAACTAGTTTTTAGAAAATATCTCATTGAGAGATTCCAATTGATTTAATTGGACTCAAAATTGATTTGGCAAATTTAACCCACCGTTTGATCTTTGATCCAAGAATTTCTGTTTTACAGAATATGATTCGGGAAATATTTTCCCCTATACAGAATTTATTCTGTAAAACAGTGATTTTTTAATCACCATTGGATTCTCAATCCAAGGGTTTTCTATTTTACAGAGAGCAATCTTTCTTGTTTAGAAAGATTGAGAGAATATATTCCAAAATAGAATTTTATTCTATAATTGGATTTTTGATCCAACCGAGAGTATCTTTCTTATTTTAGAAAGATTTGGGAAATGTTTTTCTCCCAACAGAATTTAATTTTGTATTTTCATGATTTATCATCTCCGTTGGATTTTTGATCCAACGGCTCTGTTTAACAGAGAGTATTGTAGAATTTTAATTCTACCTGGACGCCGGTGCTCACATGTTTTGCATGTGGTCGCTACTTAAAAATTTAACTCTTATAATGGGTATTTATATGCTTTGCACATTGGTGCCCGCGTGAAGAGCACATGCGGCGCCATCTAAGAGTTTAACTCTTATGCAATGAACTCTTCTGTGCTTTGCACATTGGCACCCTCGCGAGGAGCACATGTGGCGCCATCTAAGAGTTTAACTCTTATGAACTCTTCTATGCTTTGCACATTGGCGTCCGCGTGAGGAGGACGTGAGGCGCCACCGTAGGATTTAATCCTATAAGATTGGCTCTGGCACTGGCGCCCTCGTGGAGAGCATGTGAGGCCCTGCATCATTAAATTCAACAGAGCTTTGCTTTTTTATTAGGTTAAATATTGGGGAAACATCAACCAATCTCAAGAGTGTTCTCGAACCCAACAGGCTGTAATCCAGGGGTAAGGAACCATAGGTCCGAATCAAGTGTTAGTAACGGGATTTCAATCTAGTGTTGAAATATTCCAAACTCAACAGGCTATAATTCAGGAGCAAACAAACACAGGCCCTCATGATAGCTTGCTTGTGTAAGTAGACATGGATTCATGATCTAGGGAGCTCCTGAGATTTTGTTGGATTCGCACTTGAACCACCCCAACACCCCGTGTATTCTAGGTTACGGATAAAATTACCAGCCTTACTCGAATCCATGAATACATCAAGTTGCGAGATTGAGTTCATGTCAATGTCAAGTATTCATGTCAAATTGTATTCATGGTTTGAGTCAAGTCCGTTTCAATAGCAGCCATTGTGTTATGGTATTGATGTTAAGTTCATGTCAAGTCATAGTATTCTAGTATTCAATCTTTGTGATATTCAAGTTCAAGTGTTCTGGTTCATGATCAAGGCTTCAAGTTTATGTTAAAATTTGGATCCTGATTGAGTTTTGTATTCTGGATAGAGAGTAAATATCTTCTGAAAATGTAACACCCTAGTACATTTATACTATATATTTTGGGTATTTTAAATTTTGCAGTAAAATTTTTTACTGTTGTTGCTATTGGATTGCAAATGATGCAATTAATAGCTGTGGTTATTATCCGACCCAACCAGCATGTTTAAAACCTAATATGGTGCGAGATTATATCAAATATTTGCTGGTACAGTGTATCCATGTGAATCGAGTGCTAAATATATATATAATATATTTTAAGCTCTACATATCTCTTTATAATACAAGATAAGAACAAATAATATTCTTTTTCTATCTAGCCTTGTATGGCAAATTACCCTATGTCAGGTTGTTGCGCCTATATATTATGTTCATATTCTCAGTTATAGAGAGACAAATAATTAGAAATTTCTACGTATATTTACGTAGATTTTATTGGGGGTATATGTATTTAATTACAGAATATTGCATTATAGTTAAAATTCTTACGTATATTCTTTAGATTTAAAAACTATATTTTTGAAGAGAGACGGGTAATATTTGGAGTAATCTGGTATTATCTGTAAAATTCTACAATATATATATATATATATATATATATATATATTCCTATAACTATAATTTATATATAACTGTTATATATATAATATATATTATATTAATTATTAATTTAAATTCTCTCTCTCTCTGTCCCTATATCTCCATCTCTCTCCCCCTATATATATACATATATTTATAATAATATAAATTTTAATGAACTTTATCTCCCCGTCTTCATCTCTTTCTCTCGCCGAACCTTAACCTACGCCAAACCTCACGTCATCGCCGTCCCCATCTTCTCGCCATCACCACCCTCATCTCCTCCTTTTTCTTGTCGTCACCTCCTCCTCCTCGAGATCTCGCCTGAGTTTTAACCCCGCAACCGAAATCCACTTCCTTCAGCCTCCCCTTTCTCCGTCTGATTGATTTCTATTTTTGAGAAGTGTTTGTAGAATAACAGCAATCAATAACGGTGTCGCGTGTAGCTAGACCGAGATGAGTACGGGCCGTCCTCAGGGATATGTGGAATCTTTCGATCTTACTTTAGACGTGTTGAAAAAGAGGAAGAATAGAGGAATAAGGAATAGTGGAAATAGTTTCTATATCTACATCAAAATACGGATGTAGAATATAGATCTAGTTTGAATACGGATATAGATTTTATAAGAAGAATGCTTGTAGGGTTCGTTCGGATTTAGTAGTCATGGATGACTAATAAAGATTACTCCTTTTATCTATTGATAGATTTAATACTAGATAGATAGTGATGAATGAGGTTTAGGTTCTTGGAAGAAACTAGGGTTTCCCCACTATTGACCCTTGTCCTTTCATTGATCTCTATTCATGTCTAGCCCTTAACAAAACAATTGTTAATCTGATCTCAAATCGCGGTCGAGACTAGCAATAAATTGGTAGCGCGCCCGATAAGGATGTTAACATTTAGTTTGCTAATGTTTATAAACTTCATAAGACTTAAAAGAAGTTAAAACATTTTTTCATCCATTGATCTACCCTAATCTTACGAACCCTATCAAGCGGAGAATTACTCGCGCATGATGGAGATAGAAGAAGAACGGATAGAGAAAGAATTCATAATGTAAGTGCAGAAAATAAATGCTAAATAATGATCTACCTTTATTAATAAACTTCACAATTACAAAGCCTTCAAGTTTAGATTACAAGAGGAAGAAGAAGTTGCTCTCGATCTCTGTCTTGTAGGAAGTAGATGCTCCGTCGAATCTCACATCGCTATATCATGTCGAATCGTGGACCTTTCTTATATCTCGTGTTCTTTGACGGTGATTTGCTTCATGTAAAAGGTGATAATTTCTAATTTTAGCCATCGGTCCTTTATATAGCCCTCAAAGAAGAAAACCTAGTTACGATATATGGTGACTTCCTGATATGGCGATTTTCCATATATGGTGATTTACTAATATGTTGACTTTCCATATATGGTGACTTTCCATATATGGTGATTTCCTAATATGGTGACTTTCCATATATGGTGACTTTCTTTAGGATCCTACCCAAAAAATCCATAACCCCAATTCCCTATAACGGCCGTGGATCCGCCGCATATGGCTTGTTTTGGCCGTGGAACCGCGGCCGTTTGGTGTGATCATTGCTTCAAAATTCTTGGGCTACTTCATAGTGACACATATAGATTTATTTTATGTCTAGAATCTTCATGTCTTTTCTGAGTCTCTGCCAGTATTGATTCTTCGATTTATTTAACTTCATCGGCAGATTTTTGATTCCCGACACTCGATATCTCGATCTCCTGATCCGAGCTAAGCCTTGCACAATATCTCAATGAATAATGTTAGTAATATTTGTTATTATTGAGATATTATCCTAACCATTTTATATGATATTATATTTTAAGAATATTGATTAGGGATATTTGATATGATATGCATATTTTAATTATCAAAATATTGTATAAATATAATATGCATATATTTTCCTTCATAATGTTAATTATAATATATAGAACATATGAAAATAGATATTTTGCAGATAAACCCTTATATGTTCTATATTTATAATAAATACCTTTAAGCACTTAACAAAAGTAAGGAAAATGTTATATCAAATGTGCAATATTTTCGACTGAAAAAATACCCCTAAACTTAACTTTGATCATCCCGAGCAAACTTGTTATTCAAGAGAGGGAGAAAAAGAAAAATAACCTAAGTAGCACACTTTCGTAGGCAGCACGATTGCACTGAACACGTGCAACAAGCCGTTAAACCTCTAGGTGTCTCTAGTAGAAGGAGTGTTGTCTCCTGAGGGTTTTCAGCGGATTACACCCACAAAATCCTATAATAAAAGAAAGATAGTGAAAGTTACATACAAAGATAAGAACTATAAAAGAAAGAACTTGAAAATAAGAGTTTCCAACTACACCAGTTTTTCGGTTGTTATGAGCCATATCTTAATGGTCGTGAAAAGATATTAGAAATCACATCATCCTTCAATAAAATATCGTCTTTAGTTTTCCTCCCTATCTTTCCTCCAAATATTGATATATACCCCTACGTGTGTATAAAATATATCCCTACACTTAGAGAATTCAATTCAAGCTATCATACTCTTGTCCATTTTCCTTAGTACTTTTTAATTGGTGAATATTTTAGATGGAATTGCTCACACATTTTTCATGCGACCGTAAAAATTTCTTGAGGTACTAACCAACCGATTACTAAATGTGCTCGCGTATTAAGGCGTAATTCCTCGTCTTGCAACACCTGAGACTTAGCAGTGGGTCCCAAACCAGTTGGTCTAAGACACTAGATGATAAAGCACTCTCGCTATATTTTTTTTATGCTTCCATAAGCAATTACAAAACCAGTGTTCATTTTTTTCTTCACCACTTATATTTTATTTTGTTTTCCTTCATACTAAGGCTTTTAAACAAGAACATTTCAAGGTATCCTCTACTATCCCAAGTTTCAAGATGTGTCTAAGTGCGTATAGTAGGGTATCAACGTTCAAATGTTTGGACTTAAGAATATGGACTATTTTTCAGACTTATTTTTATCCTCAGATTAGTAATTTCCTTCATCTTACTAACCCTCAGGACAACGGTTCATAACTACTTATTACTAGTTTCGTTTAAGAAAACATCTAACTTTCTTGCTTTTCTCAATCTATTCCTATTTTTCATATGTAAATTTTCACTTTCAAACTTTCATTATCAATTTTTTTTGCTTATATATAGTATGATGAAAAATAATGAGCGAATAAGCACAAACCTCCCCCAAACCTGTTTACAACAGTGTCCTCACTGATGTCATCTGTTAATCTTTAAAAAAACTGTAGATTTGGAAGGAAAAGTTAGTAACGGGGACATGAAAAAGTGAAAGTAAAATTCTCCCCCAAACTTATTTTTGGCTCACAATTTTATAAAAAATTTCTTTCAAGAGCCAAAATATCCTCCCCAAAACTTGAGTAAAATAGTATTAAGCATTTAAAATTATTAGGGTGGTTAAAGTTATTAGTCAAAGTAAAGCCTTACAAAGACCAAAAGTCAACACCAACCATTCAAATTTTTTATCGATATAACGCACTGGTTGGTGGAAAATCAGAGATTTGAAGAAGTGGGGAGATATGAGGCGGTATGGTTTACGTCTCAGTTGATAGAGACGAAACAATAATAGTGAACGGAAACGAGAATGTGGATGATTAGGAAAAGAATGATCACATTCTCGTATGGGATAAGAAGAAATGGTGGTGGTTCGGCTTCTTCAGGTGGAGGTTGATTAATCACAAAATCCATGTCGTTTAGGAATGCGAGCTCGATGGCGAAAATATCTTCGAAATATTCATCGATGGTCCGATTAAACGTTTCAATGTCAATAAGTGTCGCACCAGAATTCAACACACTTGAATTGTAAAAAATTATGGAGGTAGGATACTCGTAAAGCTCATCTACCTCATTCTCAAAAGAGTCTAAATCAAGTTGTCTTTCTAGAATTATTGAACTCGACATATCAGATTGAGATTCATCAACACTCGCTATCATTAAAAGAAGATTAGAAGAAGAACTAGAGAAAGTGGGAGATGAAATGGGTAAAAAAATTTGGTGTGTCGAGTATTGCTGAACCAGATGTGGGAAATGAAAGCTGAATTTTGTTCTGCTTTTCGGTTATACATTTATCATCAACTTCAAGACGCATATGGGGTTCGGGAAGAATAGTTAAAGGTTCGAGATGATGACCACACGGGAGTGAAAGGACCTGATGAATTGGTGGGACAAACTCATCCAAAATTTCGGGTTCATCATCCAATATATCCCCAACGTCAATATGCTCAATCAAGTGAAGGTTACAAGTCTCAGACACCTCATCAAAAGCAGGGTTTTTAATCAATTATGGTTCTAGAGTGGAGGTGTAGAGATCACAAAGGTTGGGTGTGGCTTCACTTGAAATGGACCCTTCACAATCGGGTAAATAAAACTCTACAAAGTCACACAACTCATCAGACAATCTATCTTCAATTGGTGAATCATTTGGTGTACTTGATAGATTAGTGAAACTAGAGTTGTGGATTTCAATTTGGGATGGGGAGATTTGATTAGGAGGGGTGTACCGCTCTCTCTCACTACCCAAATTCTCAATTTGTCTTATGGCCGTATCATACATTGAAAATTTTTGAGCTGGTTCGAAACTAGTTGCTCGTTTGTTTTGTTTATTGAGGACGGCCATGCACTCTTTCAATTCCTCTCTGGTGCGGCGTGACGTTATCACATATTCTTCTAGTGTCCGCTCAAGATTAGACATGGGTCGGTAAGGGGTTTCAGCATAAGATTGAAATTCATGTGGATAAGTAAAACTCCGAAATGACTGATTAGAAGGACTATCTAGAGAAGGTGTAAAAGTCGGGTAGGATTGATAGGAATTGAATGGTTATAAAAATTGGGCAGGAGAAGGATCAACATTGTGATAAGAAGAATATTGATATTGGTTGGTTGGTTGGCGATTTTCAACAGACATCATATACGCCACAAACCGAGTATGAAAATCTTCTTTAGAAAGTGGTGGTGTTTGTTGTCCTAATGGTTTGACTGGATTGAAACTTTGGTCGTTAGTCCTTGCTATATGCTCAGCGATGGACATGCGTTTAGGAGTTCCCTCACACGTTTTAGATAGAGTATCAACAAAAGAAGATATAGAATTTTGATGTGGTTGATAGGATCTGGAGTGAGGTAGCCAACTGTTTCTTTCCGCTTGCTCTATCCGATCTCTTAAAGACATGGTAGAGTCGGATGGTATATCGAAGCGATTACGATAACAAGAAATATTTGGTTCTGGATAGCAAAACTCAGCAAGAGTTCTTTTATTTGGGTTACCCGTTATAAGAAGGTGAAAAGAGGGGGGAGGGTGAAAAGATTTAAGCTCTATTTGAAATGTTTTGCTTTGAAAGTGGGACTTGAGGGTTGACTCAACAAATCACAAAATGCGCAAGCGAACCCTAGAACTAAGGTTATCTAGGTCAAGCACTAGACCGCTCCTAGACTTCTAAAGGACAAGCCGCAGGATCAATCCTCTACCACCTCTTTATAACTCTTGTGGCCAGGTAAGTGGGAGATATCCGCTATACGAATCACCGAAAAGAGCGGGCCTAATTAAGTAACCACTTGCCTTAGACACACTTACCTAGACACCACAAAAATAACGCGCATAAGCGATAGATTACCCACGACCTTCCTCTGTCCTATTTGAGCGCGACGGTCCTTAGGGTCTTGATCTAGATATTTTTTAATTAATATAGGGTTATGTGGATGCTAGTTTTGTGATTTGTGGGGCCTAGGAAGGGTGATGAAATCCCTGATTGTTGCGAGATTTTAATGCGCTTTCGCTTTTAAAAGATGAATCAAAGAATATTAACTGCAATCAAGAACGGCGTCGCTTGGTAGCTAGCCGGTGAGTACGGGTCGGTCCACAGGGATTTTGTGTATTTTCTATTTGTTCTAACGAGTTAATTCCAATTGTGGTGGATTGGATTATCACTAAAAACTAAGGTTGATTTAGATTAGGATTAAAACCTTGCTAGGGTTAAGATTAGGTTAAGTTTGGAAATTCAATATTTCTCACCGCTTTCTATGCCCTAATTAAGATCTATTTAGGTGTTAAGGTAATAATTAACAAAGTGGATTAGTACCATCGGGAAGAAATTAGGTTTCTTCCTCTAGGTCCTTGTCCGTCCTTTCTTAATTCTTACCCTAACCTCCATGGAAAACATACACAACCGGTCTTTAACTACGGTATCACCTCTACCTCATGGGATAGGATGCCGTAGTGAGCGGTGTGTATGTATACATAGAGCCCTATTAAAATGTATGACGGGCAAGAAAGGGGTGAGAGATTTTCATCTCTCAAACCTTTCCTATTCCTAACCCTAACAACTGAGGAACTGCTCACTCATTAGGGAATTGATAAAAAGAGACATTTTTTATGATTGTTTTTAAAAGACTAATTATCTAAACTACATCAAATAAATAAAATCTAAACTAGGGCAGATAAATAAAATTGCTAAACTACGGCAGAAAAGAAATTAACTAGGGCATGGAAAGGAAAAACTTACTTTATTCGATGCACTCTTCAAAACATTAATAGAATTCTGAATTTGATAAACAAAAAGAGGCATGCTCCAAAAAGAGCTTTAGGGTTTCTATTTATAGATTATAGAAACCCTAGGGTTACATCTGATCCCTATCTGCATTTACAAAATTACCCTAAGAAGCCTAGTCAACGCATCGCCACACCGTCAAAGTTTGCACCGACACGTGCTTAACATGGCCGCGGATCCGCGGCCATATGCCTTGTTTGGCCGTAGATCCGCGGCATTATTTGAGGCTTTTTGGCTGAATTCCTCTGGTGTTCTTTCTGTTGCTTTTTACTGGGCTTTTCTTTACTTGGTTCTTTAGAATGTCTTCTAGTCTCTTCCAGATTTCCACAGTGCATAATGTCGTGGACTTTTACCGTTTGCTTCGTGTCGAAGTCTTGAACCATGCGCTGCCTTTGTACTTTGTGATATTATTCATTGATCTTCATTTGTCCCTCACACTGTAGGCATGATCAAGATTCTTCTATTTGTTGGTCGTAATCTCACTTTTGTATCGTCTTTTCATCAATTTCACTGTTTTGTTCCGAGAACCTGTAACCTGCAACTATGTAGCAGACATGGATCAAAAGCACCTGTTTATTTGTAAAATGAATAAGAATGGGAAATATAATAATGCAAAATTATGATATGAACAATCCCCACCTAATCTGAATTGTGGTCTTGCACCTTAAAGTCCAAATTAAAATATGCAAAAACAACCCGCAAATCAAAACACGCAAAAAGATTTTTGAGTGGCAATATTTTGCAAAGAATCCTGCAGAAAATATATTATTGGATTTTTCAGAGGAGAGAAAGAGATAGAAAAGATACCAGAAAAGTTTGAGCGCACAACTCCCCAAGACCGCCGTGGTTCCGCCGCCGTTTGCCCACAATAGCCGCGGTTCCGCCGTGCTTTTGGGGGTTCTTTGTTTAATTTTTTCACTGTGGCTTCCTTTGCTCTACTAGGTCTTGATGAATGTCTCTGAATCTTTGTCTCCTCGCTAAAGTGACTCTAGATTCCCTCGCAAAAATCACACACTAATCGTTAAATATGCAAGATGCGGTTTTGTTTTATTTTTGTGATATAGATTGAATAAGAATTCAACACAAATAGTAAAAATAAAAAATTACGCACGTATCCCCGACAACGATGCCATTTGATTGATCTGTATTTAAAGAAGTGTTTGTAGAATAACTGCAATCAATAATGGTGTCGCGTGTAGCTAGACCGAGATGAGTACGGGTCGTCCTCAGGGATATGTGGAATCTTTCAATCTTAATTTAGACGTGTTGAAAAAGAGAAAGAATAGAGGAATAAAGAATAGTGGAAATAGTTTCTAGATCTATGTCAAAATACAGATGTAGAATACAGATCTAGTTTGAATACGGAAATAGATTTTATACGAAGAATGCTTGCAAGGTTCGTTCGGATTTAGTAGTCATAGATGACTAATAAAGATTACTCCCTTTATCTATTGATAGATTTAATACTAGATAGATAGTGATGAATGATAATTAGGGTTCTTGGAAGATACTAGGGTTTCCCCATTATTGGCCCTTGTCCTTTCATTGATCTCTATTCTTGTCTAGCCCTTAACAAAACAATTGTTAATCTGATCTAAAATCGCGGTCGAGACTAGCAATAAATTGGAAGCGCACCCGATAAGGATGTTAACATTTATTTTGCTAAAGTTTATAAACTTCATAGGACTTAAAAGAAGTTAAAATATTTTTTCATCTATTGATCTACCCTAATCTTACGAATCCTATCAAGCAGAGAATTACTCGCGCATGATGGAGATAGAAGAAAAACGGATAGAGAAAGAATTCATAATGTAAATGCAGAAAATAAATTCTAAATAATGATCTACCTTTATTAATCAACTTCACAATTACAAAGCCTTCAAGTTTAGATTACAAGAGGAAGAAGAACTTGCTCTCGATCTCTGTCTTGTATGAAGTAGATGCTCCGTCGAATCCCACGTCGCTCTATCATGTCGAATCGTGGACCTGTCGTGGATCTCGTGTTCTTTGACGATGATTTGGTTCGTATAAACGGTGATGATTTCTAACTTTAGCCATCGGTCCTTTATATAGCCCTTAAAGAAGAAAACCTAGTTACCATATATGGAGACTTCCTAATATGGTGATTTTCCATATATGATGATTTCCTATGGTGACTTTCCATATATGATGATTTCTTAATATGGTGAGTTTCCATATATGGTGACTTTCTTTAGGATCCAACCCCAAAAATCCAGAACCCCAATTCCCTATAACGGCCACGGATCCGCCGCATATGGCTTGTTTTGGCCGTGGAACCGCGGCCGTTTGGTGTGATCATTGCTTCAAAATTCTTGGGCTGCTTCATAGTGACACATGGAGATTTTTTTGATGTCTAGAATTTTCATATCTTTTCTGAGTCTCTGCCAGTATTGATTCTTCGATTTATCTAACTTCATCGGCAGATTTTTGATTCCCGACACTCGATATCTCGATCTCCTGATCTGAGCTAAACCTTGCACAATATCTCAATGAATAATATTAGTAATATTTGTTTTTATTGAGATATTATCCTAACCATTTTATATGATATTATATTTTAAGAATATTGATTAGGGATATTTGATATGATATGCATATTTTAATTATCAAAATATTGTATAAATATAATATGCATATATTTTCCTTCATAATGTTAATTATAATATATAAAACATATGAAAATAGATATTTTGCAGATAAACCCTTATATGTTCTATATTTACAATAAACACCTTTAAGCACTTAACAAAAGTAAGGAAAATGTATTATCAAATGTGCAATATTTTCGACTGAATACCGTCGTCTGACCCGACCACCACTCTCACCTTCCTCGTCTCGTCAGCAACACCATAGAACCCACACCACACCTCCGTCTTTCCCTTCCCCGAAGGCTCACCCGAGCCAACCCTCAAGCCGAGAACCCATCTCTTTCTCCCTCGTCGACCATGTCGCCGGGACCCGACCGCAACCATCACCATCCATCTCCTTCCCTCTTCTTCTCAGCATCGCTAGAGAACTCACACACCACCACCTCACCTTCTCCTTCTTCTCCCTCTCGTTTCCTCGATCACCATCAACCCCCCACCGGCCACGGCACCTCGCCATTGACCTCGTCCATTCAACCTCGTCACCGACCACCTCTCTCATCTTCCCTATCCACGCTCAAACCCCAGAACCCCAATAACCTCATAGTCTTCTTCTTCCCCTTCTCTCTTTCTCAGTCTCCGGTTGGTGTTCACCGGAGTTGTTCACTGCCAACGAGAACAATCCAGACGACCCAGTCACCGTCGTCATCTAACCCAGTTACCACGTCATGCAGTTGCTCTGTTCAGGTCAAGTAGTACATATGTGGGTTTTGCGTCGTGTCGTTATTCGGTGTTCGGAACATGATATCCATATATTCGTCGTGAGATTTCGATCAGGCAAGTTCTAAACTTGCAATATGCTGTTTTGTTTATATCATTATTTATATGATTAATTATAGTACATGCGTTTTAATATTCAGCAAATATTATCGATTTACAGTTTTATAGCATCCGTTTGTATTCGTACCAATAATGGTTTTATCTAGTTGCATGCCGGATCATTACAATATTATTATAATTTTATATCAGTTCAGTAATCCTTATCTAGATTACCATATACCCGGTAACAGACATAAAACGGTTATTACAGATAGATACATGTACATCATAGGCGTTAGTCATGGTTACCATATTTAGGTATTGGTTACAGTTTTACATTTGGTATCTATTTTGTGTTAATATATATTGCCTGGCTTGTATACAAGACATTACTAGACATGTTACTAAGATTATTACTAATGCCGACTATCCTGACCTGTTGTCCTGACGGACGTGACTTGTTGTCTAGATAGACAAGTCCATTACTTTCTTGATCCTGTATTGGCATTAGATTGATATCATCAATACCTGACTTGAACACAAAACTTGGGGGTAAGGGAAAATCAATAATGAAACTTGACTTGTAACTCAACAGTTCGATACTTACAGAGACTGTTCAATCGATACGGGCTTCGGCCCCGGAATGATGATGCTGACATCATTCGTCTGTACATGATACATGTTTTTACTCTTAGCGGCACGTCTCGGATTCGGCCCCGAGAGTCTTGACCGTGGTCCCGGGCACGCACGAGATACTATTGAGTTATTTCGACGATTCCATTTAATTGATTTCAAAGACTTGTAATATAGATAACCTAGAAGCACAAACTTTAGGATACACATCACATACATATAGCTCATTATTTTATACCTGTGTTGATTATTTATACTAATGTTTAATCATAGCATCATATCCTGGTTATTACTATTATTTTTATATTTATGATGCACTGACGTCTGGGTTTTGTATAGCCCAGTTCCTCTGACTTTGTCGCAGGTGGATCAGGAGTATGTTAACAAGCAAGCCGGGCAATGAGGAGCTAGATGTTTAGCTCTAGAGATACTTAGTTTATTTTATTCCGTAGTTTTATTTTATCGATGTGATCCCATAAGGGACGTGATTCAAAGATTATTTTTATTGGATCTTGCTTCGTTTCCGCCATATGCATTTCTTGACTTTTATTTATTGTGGCAGATGGACATGTGTTAGCTAGATTTTATTTACTATTCTTGATATCTGATTGACAGCTGTAGTATGACTATGGAGAGATTATTCATAGCCATAGGTAGCATGGTTGGCTCTGTCACGTGCCGTATTTACGTCTTTTGGGAAGCGGGGCGTGACAGAGTTTGTTTGGTATCAGAGACATAGGACTTAGGGTTAGTCGGGTTTGGTTCTTTTGTAGTTGGGTATTGAACCCAATACACTAACCAGGAAACCCAGAATTAGGAACATATTCTGCCATATTACTACCTTTCTAGTCTTGAATCTATAGCTATCAATATCTTGTTTATTGAATCATGTTTACCGTTACTAATCATCTTCAGTGTGTTGGCTTCAGAATCATGGCGGATAGAGATTTGCGACCATACCAGAGGCGTGTAGGTAACGCCACATTATTTGGAGTTGTACGTGGTATACTTGAAAACCAGAAGCGTCAAACTGAGCTGAATCAGTGGCAGACCGAGACTTTCTAGGAAGGTCTGCGGACGGTCCAACAGTCCGTGGTTACAGCAGCTGAGAGGGCAGCAGCACCCAGGCCAACACAGCGTAAGGGAACTGTGGCAGACTTTAGGATGCTCGATCCATCCACATTTATAGGATTGGAGGAGCCATTGCCAACGGAGCAGAGGCTAGTTGATACAGAGAACCTGCTCATTGCCGCGTAGATTCCAAATGAGAAAAGGGTGGATGTAGTACTCATCCAATTGGTAGATTACGCTCGCGAGTGGTGACTCGTAGAGGAGACTCGTCTGACCAAGCTGATCACTTGGGCAACTTTTTCGCGAAGTTTCTTGGAGATGTTCTTTCCGCAGTCTGCTCTAGAGGAAATGGAAGAGAAGTTCATTATCTTGAAGCAGAATGGCGGATCCGTTGATACACATGCAGCTGAGTGGACCCGGATCAGTCGATTTGCGGCGCCCTTGGTTACCAATGAGGCAGATAGGGCAAGACGGTTTAGGCGTAAGTTGGATGTGGAGATTCAGAGACACATTATATCTCTGGGATTGACCACCTTCTCCCAAGTTCTCAAGGCAGCCAGGGAGCAACAGAGTGTATCGGTAATACAGTGTTTACGCCAAACAAAGCTCCTGTACGTAGAAGCATTTTGGTAAAAAAATGAGGCACTGTACCTATGAAGAAGCCTTTTGTATCAGACCAGAAAAGGTGTGCGATTTGTGACTTTTGCAGTTACCCGGACACACGCAGAAAGACTGTCGAAGGAGGCTTGGACTTTGTTTGGTTTGTGGATCAGCTGGCCATACCATCAGTGCTTGCCCTTCAAAACTACGATCGAGAGATGATATTCAGAAACCACCGCAGAAGCAGACCTATAGGCAGAAGCTGATCACTCAAAGGCCTAATTAAGGACGGGCCTTCACCTTGACGGCCGAGGAGGCTAAGGCGTCCGATGATGTTGTTTCAGGTATCCTACTTGTTTATAATTTTCCCGCATTGGCATTATTCGATTCAGGTGCATCTCAGTGCTTCATGTCGTCCAAGTTTATTAGTGCACACTCTATTCCACACACGGCCCTGTCTAGTTGCTGGGACATACACTCTGGGAATGGGAGAATTGTATCCAGCAGTGAGTGTAAGGGTTGCTCGATTGTTATTTGCGGACGGGAGTTATTCGCGGATATCTTGGTGATTGAAACTGACAGCTATGATGTTGTCTTGGGAATGGATTTCTTTGGTATTTTCCATGCTCACATTGGTTGTAGGGCAAAGTGAATTTCCAGATTCCTAGACATCCGGAGTTCATATATTCGGGATGTAGCAGATCTTTCGGGCCAGTCAAATTTAGGGCTAGGCCGACTAATGCCTTTCTTTTGTCGATGGAAGTAAACAAGGAAGAAGCACCAGTGGTAGTTCGGGATTTTATGGATGTATTCGAGGACATACCTGGTTTACCGCCAAAGCGAGATGTAGAGTTCGCGATTGATCTTATCCCTGGAGTAGCGTCGATTTCAAAGGCTTATTATCCAATGGCGCCGATGGAACTGGAAGAGGTAAAGAAACAAATTGCTGAATTACTAGAGAAGGATTGGATTCATGGCAGCGGTTCACCATGGGGAGCTCCAGTTCATCTAGTCAAGAAGAAGAATGGCACGCGGAGTGTCATGCCCCGCTTTCCAGTGTACGGAAACGGTGACGTGGCGGGCTGCAACGTATTTACTAAGAAATAAATACGTTATGCGTAATTAAGCAATAGATATAAAATACACAAGAATGACAAGTGATATAAAATAATAAACATCAACTTTTATTTACATTCACTTTACATACAACTGTTTGAAAATGAAAAGATACAATGATATAAACAATGCCTAAACAATGGCATACAAACTGAAAGTAAATACAAGGAGAGCTAGAAGTCCGGCTGGGCAGTGAGCTGGTTCAAGTCCTCCTGGCTAGGCGATCTCCTGAGAGTTTGGTCCTCTTGGCAAACATTCCAAAGAAAGAAAAGACAGTAATGTCTTCAGGGAACTAGTGCTCGGTAAGTCCCAAAAGAAGGAATGGAATATAACAAGTAATGCGAAATGAAACTGGTAAGTTGTACAGGTATATGCTTGTTATTCTAACGTAGTTGTTTGTAGCTTGGTACAGGAGGTATTTGTGTATACGAGAGGAGTCCATCTTACTCCGTGGACTATGATAACATGTAGTACAAGGCCCCGTCAAAACCCACGGGACAAAGGCACGAGAGTTCATGTAGGTGTCTTTTAAGTGACCATCTCGTTCCACGTTAATACGTTCTATACCAATCTACCCCGTTATCCCCGCGTAATGTATTGTATAGAGTATATTTACAAGTATTTCCGAAACCATGGATACAAGTTGTTCAAGTAGTCAAGTTTGAGATGTAATCATGTTTTCAAGAAGTCATGTCAAGTTATAACCATGGTTCGGTCAAGTCAAGTCAAGTATTCATGTTTGGTATTGATGTTTGAATTCAAGTATTCAAGTTCAAGTTCAAGTATTCATGTTAGAATTTAGATTCATGAATTGGTCTCTAATTTGAGTTTGGATTCAGGTTTGAGTTAGACTCAGACTTGAGTCAGACACTTGTAACTGATTTAGATCCTGAATTAGGTTCGGGAGTCATCGGTAACTGCTGGTCATGGACGGCAGGATTTGTGTCTTTTTCCAAGATAATTACCATTGATAACTCCGTTAAGTTTTCTACCTTAAATAGGAAAGCACTCACTTTCTCCGGCTCCCTAGGGCTCAAGAGAATTGATCCCGCTTAAACCTATATTTATTGAAGTCCTTAAATATTGTTTTATATAACTCAAGGGGGTTTTATGAAAAATAAAATTTCAAAATAAATCTCGAGTATTTATTTATATTATTTAGGGTTTTCATGCATATAGATTTTAAGGATTTGAGGTATTTTAGTGATAAATGCATAGTTTGGAAAGTTCATGGTATTTTATTATAAAACTTGTCTTTTGTTGGTATCTTGATGGTATTTTGGTGAAACTTATAATTCTTTCATTTTAAAAAATGTAAGTTTATTATATTTTGAAAATATATGGATTTTATAATTTTATATAATTATTAAAAAATTAATTTTATTTAATTAGAAAAAATCGTTTTTCTTAAAAACCGTATTTAAAACCTTTCGAGACCGAATGCTCCGTGAGGAGGCCTGCATATCGGTCTACTAGCCCAAAGATGTGCGATAATCCACACCATCCAATAGCGGGTCCCCTAAAGAGGGTTGTAGAGGTATAATCGGAAAGGAATTTAAAATAAAATTTAAAAGAAATCCGGTTTTTATAGTAAGTGGTTTTTCTTGTAATAATATCTTTGCAACGAAAAATACATTCAAAGAGTATCGTGCTATGAAACCAAGGGTGTATGTGAGTGGTAGGTCGTTACCTCATGAAGTTTTCCTAAAGGTATTGTAGGGTGTTTTTCGTCACCCCATTGAGATGGGAATACGCGTCGCTTGTCAGGCGTACTACAGATTCCCCCTGCCTAGGGTAGGCTGGGGTTTATTTATTATGGGGATCCGAATCTCCGACAGCCGCGGACTAAGCTGTTGTTAATTACCCCTCGCCTTTAGAGCGAGCGAACCTTCGATTGACGGGTCAAACTGGTCATGCGAACTCAATGTGCGGTGTGCGCGTGTTGTGCAGTAAGGAGTTTTGGATATATCGGGCGCCCCGCGGAGTTTACGGGGGTCCCGCTATCCGGATAGGGGTATGGGGGTTAAGAGGGCTAGCAGCCCCCTTGCGGGGTGCGGGGCAGCGTCCCGTTAGAAATTTTTCCTAACAGGGGAAGTGTGTATGTATATAAAAAATGCGAAAATAGGGTCCAAAGGATGCGTGAGCGCTGGCGCGCCACGTTCCTGGCACGCGGGCGCCGGGCGTCGGCGCCGCACGTGCCTGGAACGCGGGCGCTAGGCATCAGCAGGAAAAGGGGCTTAGCCCCTACACTGGGAGTTGTACCCCCGATTGATTTTTGGAGTTGAACTCCTGACAAAGAGGACAAAGGGGCTTGGCCCCTGCACTGGGAGTTGTAGTCCCAAAAAGAAAGATTTATTATTATTATTATTATTATTATTATTATTATATATATATATATATATATATATTGAGAAGTTAAACTCCTAAGATATTTTTGGAGCTGATGAAAGGAGACCCCTTTCTTCTCCCTTGAGCACTGGATCTTCCCCAAAGTGGGGCTTTTGGAGGTGGTCTCCTTCTTCCTCCTCTCTATTAGCTGGATCTTGGATAAAGGAGGGTGATATTTTAAAAATCTCCTCTTTTGGTGATTTGATGGAAAATCCGCGTTCCCCTTCAAAGGTTTTGTGGCGAAAACCTATTTCTTTTTGGAAGAGGAAGAGTGGAACTCTTGATTTAATTCAAAAGAAGAAGAAGAAGGTTTAGAACCTTGAGCAAAGAGAAGGAAGCACAGAAAACCTAATTTTTGGGGAGAATGAATTCTTCTTTCATTTCATCATCATGTTGCCTTTTATAGGCTTATAAATTTACATATAGCCTCTTGGGCTTTACAAAATGGAATTTTTCCCATCCCATGCCTCATTTCTTTTGCATATGAGCCATGGGCTTTACAAAAATTTGGCTTTATGCCCATTTTTCTTACATTCATGCATGAAAATTACATCAAAATTATTTATTACATAATTTCCATTTTGGCATGGGGGAGGTTGGCCGCAGGGCTCGACTTGGGCCCACCTGGATTGGGGTTGACTTTGACTTGGTCAACCGGGGTGTAATTTTTTACCCCAACATGTGTGTTTGTAACAAAAACTAAAAGAGATGATATTTAAAGTTCATGGTATTTAAATGAAAAGGTGTTACTATTGTTATTTCACATGAGAATTTTAATGAAAATTTGATTCTAAATATTAGGGTTTAAGATTACAAGTATTGTATAAAAATTTGTTTGACCAAAGATAAAAAGAATTGGAGTTATAGGATTTGGAATAAGTGATATCGGTATTAACTCCACTTACCGATATACGTTTTAAAATGATTTTTTAAAGAAGAGTAATGAAGATTAGAAGGGACTTACAAGTTAGGAGGCTTAAAGAAAGGTTGAAGAAGGGGGGATGAGTTTCTTAGCGTCGCGGGAGCGCCAAAATAGTTTCGATTCTTCGACGAAAGTTCACCGCTTGCTAACTCCTCTTTACTCCACTTATACTTAGAGAATTTTTGATAGTTTTGGCTAGAAATTTCAGAATGATACTGAGCCAAAGTGTGGGGTGGTATTTATAATGGAGAATTAGGGTTTTGGAATTAAAAATTTGGATTAAAAAGTATTAAAATTTGGCTTAATAGTGAAATGAAAGGTCTATGTTTGATTGCAGGGAAATCAAACAGTGCAGGGGTGTTAGGGGTAGGTCAAGAGTCAAGTGTGCAAAGCCCGGGACTCATTGGCCGCGGTTGAACCGTCGATACCGGCCATTATAGGCTTTCCGCCGACCGATCTAGGGCTTTGTGCCTCTGTATTCGTGCCACGTGTACAACTCAGTGTTTACTCTATTTTCCACATATTTGATTTTTTCCGACTTTTCATTTTTATGTGTATTACACGTGTAAGCTTTTGGGCTTCCAAAAAGTTAAAAAGAAAAATCAGAAAAAATAATGTTTTTGATGGGGATCGAACACAGGGGCTACGTCACAACAGTGCAAGAGCTTTACCAGTGAGCTGCAAGTTGTTTCTTGCTGTTATTTAACAAAATTAATTTATAACTCACTCTCAGACTATATAACTCATTTCTGTACATTAAACTGAAAAATTACGTACAGTAAATTCAGAGTCGTTACATTCTGCCCTCCTTATAAAAATTTCGTCCTCGAAATTTATATTTACATAGGGACTAATTTACAAATAAGTGAGGGTAGCTTGCACGCATATCTTCTTCTCGTTCCTATGTTGATTCTTTGGGCGAATATTTTCTCCACATCACTCGAACCAAATTTACTTCCTTGTTCCGCAGTGTCTTCACCTTTCGGTCCAGGATCTCAACGGGTTTTTGCTCGCAAGTCAGATCAGTCTGGACTATGAGCTCTGAGTGATTAAGGATGTGGTTGGGGTCGCTCATATATCTTCGTATCTGGGATATGTGGAACACGTTGTGTACTCCTTCCAATGAGGGTGGTAGTGCCAAACGGTTTGCCACTTCTCCAACACGTTCGAGTTTGTCGAACGATCCTATGTATTTTGGACTAAGCTTACCCCTCTTGCCAAAGTAGATCACTCCTCTGTTTGGAGAGATCTTCAGAAAAACATGGTCTCCAGGTTAGAACTCCAGGTGTTGGCGCTTTGCATCAGCCCAATGCATCTGTCGATCTTGAGCTATGCGCATTCTTTCACTGATCGTGCGAACTACGTCCACAGTTGCCACGATCATCTCTTGTTCAAGGAGTTCACGATCTCCAACGTCGTCCCAACTTAGTGTTGAACGACACTTCCTTTCGTAGAGTGCTGCAAATGGTGCCATTCCAATGCTCGCATGATAGCTGTTATTGTATGAAAACTCCATAAGGTGTAGGTGATTTTCCCACGAACCTCCGAAGTCTAACATACAAGCTCTTTGCATGTCCTCCAGAATCTGAATTGTTCGCTCAGACTGTCCGTCCGTTTGTGGATGGTAAGTCATGCTGAAGTTTAGACTCGTTCCCAGGCTAGCTTGCAGACTCTGCCAAAACTGTGATCGGAATCTGGTATCATGATCGGAGACGATGCAAACCGGTAATCCATGTAATCTCACGATCTCCTGCATTAGTTTATGGGTATCAATTATAGTACACTTTGAGGTTAAATTTTACTTTAGATTCTTGCTTACCTCCATATACTTCTTTGCTAACGTCTCAGTTGACTGGCCAACTCGAAAGGGAATAAAATGAGCCGACTTGGTGAGTCGATCCACAATAACCCATACTGCATCGTTACCCTTCGTGCTGCGAGAAAAGGCAGTCATGAAGTCCATGGTAATGTGCTGCCATTACCATTCTGGGATTGGTAACGACTGAAGTAGACCAGCAGTTATGTGATGTTCAGCCTTTACTTGCTGACACACCAAACACTTGGCTACGCTCCTTGCTACTTCACGATTCATTCCATGCCACCAGTAGTGTTGCCGTAGATCCTTATATATATTTTTTGCCATCGGGGTGTACAGAATAAGGAGAGCTGTGGACTTCTTTCATCAACTATTCTCGAGCCGTTTGGTACACATAATCGACCTCCATATCGCTAGGATCTATCTTTGTGGATGATGAAATCAATTCGAAGTCCACTTCTACTCGTTCTCGGATCTTTTGTAGCTTGGCACCATTTGCTTGAGCAGCTTTGATCTGATTGACAAGAGTGGACTGGACTTGTAAGTTCATCAAATACAAAGCGTTACCTGGCATAGCTACTTCGATTATCTATCCGTGCAATTCCTGCTATAGCTTCCACTGAGCGGTGAGATTCATTGCTAATGGCTGGCGGCTAAGTGCATCAGGAACTACATTCACCTTCCCGGGATAATACTGTAGGTTGATGTTGAAGTCCGCCATGAGTTCTAGCCATCTTCTCTGCCGCATGTTCAATTCCTTCTGAGTAAATACATACTTCAGACTCTTATGGTCAGTGTATATATCCACTCTTTCTCCCAGAAGATAGTGGCGCCAAATTTTAAGTGCAAAGATAACGGCTGCCAACTCCAGATCATGTGTTAGATAGTTGCACTCATGAACCTTCAGCTGTCTCGACGCGAAAGCCACAATTTTTCTATGCTGATGTAGAACACATCCTAATCCCTTACTGGACGCATCACAATGCACAACAAATTCACCAGATTGATCCGGTATTAAAAGGATAAGAGCCGAAGTTAATCTTGCTTTGAGTTCTGCGAAAGCGTTTTCACATGCTTCTGACTACACGAATACTTTATCTTTACGTGTGAGCTTGGTCAGGGGTGCTGCAATCTTTGAAAAGCCTTCAATGAATCTTCGGTAGTATCCTGCTAATCCCAAGAAACTTCGTATATTTTTCACCGTCTTTGGTGTCGGCCACTCGCGAAAAACTGACACCTTAGCTGGATTTACTGAGATTCCTTCACTTGAAATGATATGTCTGAGAAATCCGACTTGATCTAGCCAAAATTCACACTTGCCGTACTTGGCATACAGCTGATGTTGTCGCAATGTCTCCAGGACAATCCGTAAGTGCTCGGCGTGTTCTTTCCGATTCTTTGAACACACCAGGATGTCGTCGATGAAGATGACAATGAACCTGTCTAAGTACTCTCGAAAAACTTAGTTCATCAGATTCATGAATATAGCAGGTACATTGGTCACTCCAAATGGCATTATGAGATACTCATAATGACCGTATCGAGTCCTGAACGCCGTCTTCGGAATATCGGACTCTTTGACCTTCACCAGATGATAACCCGAACGAAGATCTAACTTTGAGAATACACAAGACCTACTTAGCTGATCGAACAGATTATCAATGCGTGGTAGTGGGTACTTGTTCTTTATCGTTACTTCGTTCAACGCTCGATAATCTACACACATCCTGTATGAACCTTCTTTCTTCTTCATAAGTAATACTGGAGATCCCCAACTTGAAGAACTGGGATGAATCCAACCTTTCTTCAGGAGTTCGTCCAACTGAATGCGGATCTCCTTCAATCCTTCTAGACTTAGCAGGTATGGAGTTTTGATTACCGGTTGCGCACCAGGTAGTAAATCAATGTTGAATGCAAGAGCTTGATCGGGAGGCAAACCTGAGATATCTTCAGGGAATACATCTTCGAACTCTCGAACGACCTCTGGCTTTTCTTCTTCCGCCGGTAGGGTAAACACTTCTGCATTCTTTGGTTTAGCACGGAAGATTCCTTGCTCCAACGTTCTATCTCCTCTCTTGAAGTAGAAAACTGGGTGATCTGGTATCTCAAATACTACCCTCCTTTGACGGCAGTCAATCGTAGCTTAGAAAACTCTCAGCCAGTCCATTCCCAACACAACATCGAAATTTGGGATGTCCAGTACTTTGAAATTCGCGTAGAATTCTCGTTTGCAAACTAAACTGCACACTGATCAAATTCCATAGTTTCTTTTAATACTCCATTCCCGGAACTGACATTCCAGCTTGAAATGAGTGGCTTCACGGGAATCATATGCGTTCTCACAAATCGTTGGGACATGAAGCAATGTGATGCTCCAGTGTTGAAAAGTGCGAGTGTAGGTGTTAGGAATATGTATGCCCTAGAGGCCATTATTGGTGATATAGTGGATGCTTGGACATATATTGAGAGGACTTTCTTGCTCGACATGATAGTATGCTATCAGGTTAACTTTATCTTAACATGTAAACTGGTATTTATACTGTCTGTCTCTTACATGTTGATAAAGCCCTTAGGATATGTACTTGAGTACCAGGATTATGATGAGATCATACTAGTGGGGCCAAGGTGGTCCAAAAGTACATCCTTTAATCAGTTCCTAGTCGAGGGAATATCGAGACTAGGGCATCGATATTCCAGAGTAGACTAGTGTGTACGTTTCTTGTCCCTTAGAGGGCAATGGTTGATCCCACAACCATTGGTGTGTGACATCAAAGATTGTACACAGGTGCTCATTGGAGAATAGGTATACCGAACAGGACCCGCCGAGGACTCCTATGTGGTAGTATACCTATCGTTAGATAGCAGTCCTCTGGTGACACTGGTGCAGGTTAGTCTGTAGACCCGAAATCGTCATAGAGTCTTGTGTTTCTCCCATTGTGCTTTGATTTCCTCCCTACCACGCTCAAGAGGAGTTGTGCAAACAGGTGGATTTTGGGTACAGTCCCGAGTCACATAGAGTAATGAGCGATAGGAGGGGTTTCGTCTCTCCCAATATTGGGGGTTGATGTTGCGCTATACTCGATTGGCTATAACTGGAAGTCCCTGGCTAGGGCTACTGCCGAGATTTACAGATAAGAGTTATCAGAGTTTCTCGAACCGTTATAGGCCAGACATCGGCATAACTATCACGTTACTGGGGTCTGACATTTACCACCCCTAGACATGATATGCGACATATGATACGAAGAGACCGGACTGTACGATAGTGTTACTGATAGGCTTCATAGAGAGTATGGACAAGCTTGCTTGTTGATCTTCATATCGCTCAATACCCGGATAGCCGTTACGTCCAGTTAGTACCGCTGACGGCTTGTTGGTGACTGATGTGATCATCACCTACTGCTGGCGTATTGACGAGTCTTTAGAGTCCCACACAGAAGTTCCCTGGTTCAAGCGAAACGAAGTAGGACACATATGTGATATGTGTGTGGGCCTGATTAAATACGTGTATGTGATACTATATTGTAATCTGGCAGTTATCTGTTATCAAGTTAGGTTATATGTGATATAACCAGATTATCGAATCAAGTGTTGATTTGATAATGTGATATTCAGATAAATGATATTAGTTTTTCATATGTGATATAACCGGATTATTAAATCAAGCGTTGATTTAATAATGTGATATATATTATATTTGATATAATTATATCTTAACTAATATTATTAGCTCACTAATTATTCTTCATTATAAATATATTAATATATATGATATATATATATATATATATATATAATAATGAAGCATGGAAAAAAATTCTATTTTGTGAAAATATAAATGAGGTGGAAAATGAAAGCATGGTTGCAAGCATGGGCTTTATATTTTGTTTATTCATCTTGACTCACTATTCAAGCATGGTTGCAATTTTATATTGCAAAATTCCATGCTTGAATGAGTAGGGGTCAAGAGTTGCCATTCATTCTAAGCTTATTCCAACACTTAGCCATTTTTCTTTAGTTGCTCCCATGGTTGCTCTCTAGCTTCTTCATCTTCCTCATTACCATGGTTCAAGCTTCAACCCTCACATGTGATGTGAACCATGAAACTTGAACACAAACTTGTGAGCTTTAACATCCCCTACTTCACAATCCTATATTTGACTAGCGATCGAGTGTAGCGTGTTTACTACGCTAAAGAGTTTAGTGTAGAGGTAGCTTGAGTTGGAGGGACTTCGCGTGGATCATCTTCGGCACAAAGGTCATCGGAGGAAGCTTGTCCAAACCCTCAAGTGGAGCCTAGTGGAGTCGCGGGACTACTACACGGAACATGTGAAGTGAAGGACTCGATCAACGAGGGTATAGCCATCTTTCACTTAGTATAGTTTACGTGATATCAAACTTTAAATCCTAATCACCTAGCTAAAGATCTTGTTTAGTCTAGCTTAACACCATAAAATTTTGAATTTGGCATACCTCATGTCACTTGGACCTTATGGTGGTGCTTGGGTAGACTTTAAGTAGGAAGGGTGGCTACTAGTATAGTACCTAAGTTGTGTGAGGTTGGTTTTAGATACAGGAGAAATATAGAGGTATACAAGGATTGAAAAGATATGAAAGGATTGGGAATTACCAGTGATTACTTGGCCAGTGGCTTCGGCTTCCTCAACCGTCCTTATAAAAGCCTGACGTCTGGGTACATTCCTCCTTCCTGGAGGCACATTCCTCTGCCCTTGAGGCACGTTTCTCTGCCCTTGAGGCATGTTTCTCTGTGCCTGGTGGAATTGAAGAGGAGGCTATGCAGGAGGTCCACATGGAGGTGGTGCAGGGAGAGCTAGACGAGGTGCAGGAGCCTGAATAGATGGCTGCTGTGGGACTGTGATTGCGGGTCTTGGTGCTGGAGCTGGGTTCAGTCGATATGGACATTCTCCAATGGCGTGAGTGGAAGTGACACAAACCAAACGCAAGCCATTTGCACGCTTACAGTCTTTCGCTAGGTGTCCATTCCTCTTGTAGTAGAAACAAAAGTCTAGACTGGACCGGTTAAATGATCCTCCCGATCTCCTGGATGCAAAAGTTGGCCTAGAACAGGCTCCTCCTACCATCTATGTGGCAGGGTGTTTGATTCCAGCTGTCTGGGGCTTACTCTTCTTCTTCACCACCGCTTCATAACGACGAGCTGCCTTTAGGGTGAGTTCATGGGTCGGGTAATCGCTTGTGGCTAATGCCGTCTGAATCTTCGAGTCTAAGCCCTATTGCAATCGTCTAGCCCGAATCTCATCAGTCGGGATGAGGTGTGCAGCGAACCTGTTACGAGCTTGTGTTAGCAGTGTAGTAAGTGATATTACGAATTTAAATTTGAGACAATATCTTACCCGCTAACCATGGTAAACTCAGCATTGTATTCATCCACAGACTTGGCCCACATCGAGCCCTGTTGTAGATGGATGAACTGCTGTTCCCTGTCGAAACGGGCAGTCTCAGGGAAGTATTTCGCATCGAACATATCGCGAAACGTCATCCATTCGATAGGTTGGGTGAGACGGCTTTGTTCAGCCTTCCACCAGTCTCTGGCGTTGTCTGTTAGTTGCAGTTTCGCAACCCTTACCCAAGCAATCTCTAGAACTTGTGCTGTTTCCAGATCATCTTCTATTGACTGAGCCCATTCTTCTGCCTCCACTGGGCTCACTTTTCCTGAGAAATGTTTCGGGTGCATTTCCTGGAATTGCTTGACTCCGGGTGCCTCTGTCACGCCCCGCTTCCCAGTATACGGAAACGGTGACGTGGCAATCCCGCAACGTATTTACTAAGAAATAAATACGTTAGGCGTAATTAAGCAATATATATAATGCACAAGAAATGAAAAGAGATATAAAATAAACAACAACTTTTATTAACATTCATCTTTACAATACAACTGCTTTGTAAAATAAAGATACAATGATATAAAGCAATGCTTAAACAGTGGCATACAGAATAAAAGTAAGTACAAAGAAAGCTAGTAGTCTTGCTGGACAGTGAGCTGGTCCACGTTTTCCTGGCTAGACTCGATCTCCTGAGAGTCCGGTCCTCCTGACGAACATTCCAAAGAAAGAAAAGACAGGAATGTCGTCAGTGAACCAGCTCTCGGTAAGTTTCAAAAGAAAGAATGATATATAACAAGTAATAAGAATTGAACTGGTAAGTTGTATAGGTATAAGCTTGTTGTTCTAACATAGTTGTTTGCAGCTTGGAACAGAAGGTATTGGTGTATACGAGAGGAGTCCATCTTACCCGTGGACTATGGTAACATGTAGTACAAGGCCCCGTCAAAACCCACGGGACAACGGCACGAGAATTCATGTAGGTGTCTTTTAAGTGACCATCTCGTGCCACGTTAATATATTTCATACCAATCTACCCTGTTATCCCCGCGTAATTTATTGTATAGATTATATTACAAGGCTTGTCGAGACCATGGATACAAGTTGTTCAAGTAGTTAGGTTCAGGATGTAATTTTGTAGTCATGTAAAGTTATAGCCATGGTTCGGTCAAGCCAAGTCATGCATTCAGGTTTGATATTAAAGTTTGAATTCAGGTATTCAGGTTCAAGTTCAAGTATACATGTTAGACTTTGGATTCATGTTTGAATTGGAATCTGATTTGAGTTTGGATTCAGGTTTGAGTTAGACTCAAACTTGAGTCAGATATTTGTAACCGATTTAGATCCTGAATTAGATTCGGGAGTTATCGGTAACTGCTGCACATGAACGGCGGGATTTGTGTCTTTTTCCAAGAAAATTACCATTGATAACTCCGTTAAGTTTTCTACCTTAAATGGGCAAGCACTCACTTTCTCCGGCTCTCTGGGGCTCAAGAGAATTGATCCCGCTTAAACCTATATTTACTAAAGCCCTTAAATATTGTTTTATATAACTCGATGGGTTTTATAAAAATATTTTTAATATAGTTTCAAAATAACCTCTAAAAGTTATTTATATTATTTAGGGTATTCATGGATGTAAATTTTAAGGATTTGAGGTATTTTAGTGATAATAGCTTAGCTTGGAAAGTTTATGGTAATTTATTGTAAAACTTGTCTTTTGTTGGTATCTTGATGGTATTTTGGTGAAACCTGCAATTCTTTTATTTAAAAAATATAAGTTTATTATATTTTGAAAATATATGGATTTGTAATTTTATATAATTATTAAAAATTAAATTTTTATTTAAGTAGAAAAAATACGTTTTTCGTAAAAACCGTCTTTAAAACTTTTCGAGACTGAATGCTCCTTGAGGAGGTCCGTATCTCACTCAACTAGCCCAAGGATGTGCGATAATCCGCACCATCCAATAGCGGGTCTCCTAAAGAGGTTTGTAGAGGCATAATCACAGAGGGATTCAAAATACAATTCAAAAGAAAACCGGTTTTTATAGTAAATGGTATTTTCTTGTAAAGTTGTGCTCGTAACAAAAATTCATACAAGGATATATCTTGTTATGGAACTATGTGTGTATGTGAGGGGTACGTCGTTATCCCGTGAAGTTTTCTAAAGGTATGTTTTAACAAAATACGAAAAGAAGTGTTATCTAAAGTTCATGGTATTTTAATTAAAAAGTTAAATTGTGATTATTTTACAAAAGATTCTTGGATAAAATTTATTCTAGACATGAGTATTAAGCTGTTAGGAATATCTATGCACTAGAGGCCATTATTGTATATTATAGTGGATACTTGGACATATATATATATAGAGGACTTTCTTGCTCGACATGATAGTATGCTATCTGGTTGCTCTTTATCTTAACATGTACACTTGTATTATTATATTGACTCTCTGATACATGTTGATAAAGCCCTTAGGATGTTAGCTTTACTACCAGGACTATGATGCAGATCATACTAGTAGGGCTTGTGTAGTCCATAAGCACACCCTTTAAATAGTTCCTAGTCGAGAGAGTATCGAGACAGGACATCGACATTCCAGAGTAGACTAGTGTGTACGTTTCTTGACCCTGTATGGGGCAATGGTTGATCCCACAACCATTGGTGTTTGACATCAAAGATTGTACACAGGTGCTCATTAGAGAATGGGTACACCGAACAGGATTCGCCGAGAACTCCTAGATGGTACCATACCTATTGTCAGATAGCAGTTCTCTGGTGACACTTATACAGGTTAATCTGTAGACCCGAGATCGTCATAGTGTCTTGTGTGGTTCCCACTGTACTTTGATTTCCTCCCTACTACGGCTCAAAGGAGTCGTGCAAACAGGTGGATTTTGGGTACAGTCCCGAGTCACATGGAGGCAGTGAGCGATATGAGGGTTTTCGTCTCTTCCTGTATGGGGAGTTGATGTTGCACTATGCTTGATTGGCTATAACAGCAAGTCCCTGGCCATAGCTAATGAGATTTACTGGTAAGTGTTATCAGTAGTTTCTCGAACGGTTATAGGCCACACATCGGCATGACTTATCAAGTTACTGGGGTCTGACGATTCCACCCCTAGACTTGATATGCGACATATCAGACGAAGAGACCGGTCTGTACGGTAAGTGTTGCTTATAGGCTTCACGAGAGTTTGGACAAGCTTTCTTGTTGATCGTCTATTCGTTCAATATCAGGGTAGCCATTACGTCCAGTTAGTACTGCTGACGGCCCTTAGGTGACTGATGTGATCATTACCTAATGCTAGCGTATTGAAGAGTCTTTAGAGTTCCACACAGAGGTTTCATAGCTCAAGCGAAATGAAATAGGGAGGCACATATGCTGATATGTGCGGGAGCTTGATTAAATACGAGTATGTGATATTGTATTCTAATCTCGCGATATTTGATATCTGTTAGGTTATATGTGATATAACCGGATTGTTGAATCAAGTATTGATTCAATGATATGTTATATGTATATATATATTTGATATTGGCCGGTTATATGATATGACCAGATTATTGAATCAAGTGCTGATTTGATATAGTATATTGAATGTTGTCAGTTATATGTGATATGACCGGGTTATTGAATCAAGTGTTGATTTGATAATTTGATATACATATAAATGATATTAGTCGGTTATATATGATATAACCGAATTATTGAATCAAGTGTTGATTTAATAATTTTATATATATATTTATATATTTGATATATATATTTATATATTTGATATACATATATATATATATATATATATAAACTAATAATTGCTCACTTATGATTTTCTTCTCTTCTCTTTATATATATAATTATATAATATGATATATATATATATATTTATTTATTTATATATTGTGTCATGGTAGATGATACAATGGACATGGATGTATGAGACTCACACCATGACCTAAAAATAATTGGGTGATTATTTATTAAGAGGAAAATAAAAAAATGAGTGGATTAATGAGCATGGTTTGGATGCTTGTGGAAGCAAGTAGAAGTCATGACTCATCACTCATTTTTTGTTTTTTCTCTAGATATTTTTCTCACCCAACTTTATTTTTAACCCATGGTCCACTCTCTCATTATTGATTTATAACCTCATTCACCCAAGTTCATCTTCTTCCTCTCTAGTCTTTTTCATGAGTTAGAAAATAAAAGGAGAAATAAATTTCTACAGTAAGAAAAATTCTTATTTCATCAAGCTACACATTACTAACCCTTTAATTTAGGTTGTTTGCTTCACTAATTCCTTGATTAGTGAAGAGGTAGTTTGAGTTAGAGAGACTTCAAGGTGGATCATCTTCGGCTCCGAAGACATCAAAGCAAGCTCGATCTTTTCTTCAAGTGGAGCCAAGAAGAGTTCTAGGGACTACTACTTGGAGCTAAAGGACTACTACTTGGAGCTATAGAAGTGAAAGACTTGGTCTACAAAGGTTTTAATCCTCTGCACTTAGTTATAGAACTATTTTGCTTGCATGTAACCCTAATTCTCTAGTTCGATTCTTAGTTAGTGTTGCTTAGACCTTTAGATTTTTTAAAATTGCATACTTGTTGCATGTGGAAACCTAGTAGAGGTGCTAAGACACACTTTCATGGTATCAGAGCCAAGCTAGAGTTTTAGGCAAAGTCTAAATGATGTTAAAGTGTTCGATCGAACTTCAAAACCCGTATTTTTCCAAGTTTCTGTCCATTTTTTCAAAAGTTGAAATTTTACAGATTAAAAATATTCAGAAAATCATGCAGGGTATTTTATGAAGCCCCAAGAAGTACGAGCCCATAACTCTTCTAAAGTGTTGCGGAACCGCCGCAAAAACTATGGTTTGGCCGCGGTTCCGCCGCACTTTTGGAGAGTTAATGGCTCGTATTTCTTGTGCTGCTCCATTGTGTTATTTGGCACATTCTGGGTATTTTTAGTGAGGCTCAAGTTGTTGAGGTCTCTGTGATTTGTGGGTGTTTGATATATCGATCGAAATGTTTAACATCGTCTAGATAGTTTTGATATGTGATACAATATTTGGAATTCACATTAATTAGTTTTGTGAAAACTAGTTTGTTTTTTGTAAATCTCACGTTTTAGTCTCTTTTGATCGATTGCCATAGAGTTTCGATTCAGATCAAAACTCCGTCGCAATCTCGTATTGTACACGAATAGTCACCGGGAAAACATTACTAGATAAACACGCCCCATAGCCCCGACCAAGTGACTATAGGAGAGCCCCGTTGCCAAAAGCATCCACTCGGGTGCTCGTGGCCGCGGTGTTCCGCCCAAGTGCACTTCGTTGACGGTATCGAGGGTGTGGCAATTTACTAAAGTTCCTGATGAGCATTCAATCATTTTATCGGGAATCTTGTTGAATTACCTGATTTGATATTGAAAGTGTTTTCAATTCGAGACATAAATGCAAGATTTAAAGGGTTAGGCATAAAATCCGAGATATGAAATATTCCGGGTTTATGATGTCTAAGATAAGATGCGGATTCTAATTAATGTTTTTTTCATTTCTTTTCTGCGACCGTAAGTGTAATATATGGTGTATCCCCGATCTTGTTGATATACGTCAACGATATTAGGAATACGCATATTTACTTACGTTGATGACATGTGATGTTATATGTTGCTGTAATATGTTATATTGGATTGTCGTGAATGAATAACCGGGTTTTTTTTACGTGAGATGAGAGTTTTTATATTTTCATTCATGTAAAATATTTGTATGTAATATTCTTTTATTGGGACACTTCCGGGTGGAGGATAATGTCAACATTGATGTATATTATTTAGTTTTCCGCATTAGAATAGACCCAAGGCGGGGAGCACAAGTAACTGGATTCTAGAGTCCAGTGGGATACCATCTCGAGGATCGAGACCGGGTCTCCTAACTCTAGAATTGGCAGGGTTGCTTGCCGCTTTAGTAGGGGTCTAGGGATGTGGTACAATTTGTTTGATCAAAAGGTACAGGAAAATGGAGTTATATGCTTTAGAAAAAGGAATATCGGTAATAACTCCACTTTTTACCGATTTTGATTAAAAAGAAATTCAAGGAATAGAAAGGAAGATTGGGAGGGGCTAACGATTTAGGAGGCTTAAAGAAAAGTGTAGGAAGAGAGAGTTATCACTCTACAGGAAAGTTTGGGAACTCGCTTGAAGTTTAGCACGGCCTATCATCCTCAGAAAGATGGCTAGTCTTAATGACCGATCCAAACTCTTGAAGATATGTTGAGAGCATGCATATTAGATTTTAAGGGTTCATGGGAGGATCATTTGCATTTAGTGGAGTTTTCATACAACAACAGTTTTCAGGCGACTATACAGATGGATCCATTCTAAGCATTATACGGTCGTAAGTGACGCTCGCCTGTTTGTTGGGACGATGTTGAAGAAAGAAAATTATTGGGACCGGATATTATTGTGTAAACTGTGGAGCAAGTTAACGTGATCCGAAATCATATGAAAGTGGCGCGGGATCGACAGAAAAGTTGGGCTGATACTGGACGAAGATCTTTAGAGTTTGCGGTTGGTGATCTTGTGCTCTTGAAGATATCACCGACTAGAGGAGTAATCCGATTTGGTAGTCGAGGCAAGCTTAGTTCTCAATTCGTGGGGCCTTTCGATATCATCGAGTGTGTTGGAGAGGTAGCTTATCGATTGGCTTTACCACCATCCTTGGTGGGTGTTCATGACGTGTTTCATATATCTCAACTCCGCAAGTATGTTAGAGATGAGACGCACGTTCTAGATCACTCGGAACTGACAGTAAGGGAAGATTTAACATATGAAGAGCAACCAATGGCTATTGTGGATCGACGAGAAAAGGGTCTTAAGAATAAAGTCATCCCACTAGTACTCGTTTTATGGGGGAATCGTTTGCATGGAGAATCTACTTGGGAACGTGAAGACGAGATTTACAGAAGTTTCCACACCTCTTTTTTTTAGATCCGTATCTTCTTGTCTTTTTCCTGTTCCATGAATTTCGAGGACGAAATTATTTTGTAGTTGGGTATAATGTAACACCCTAGTATATTTATACTATATATTTTTGGTATATTAAATCTTGCGGTAAAATTCTTTACTATTGTTGCTATTGGATTGCGAATGATGCAATTAGTAGCTATGGTTATTATCCGACCTGACCTGCATGTTTGAAACCCAATATGGTGCGAGATTATATCAAATATTTACTAGTACAGTGTATCCATGTAAATCGAGTGCTAAATATATATAATATATTTTAAGCTCTACATATCTCTTTATAGTATAAGATAAGAACAAATAATATTCTTTTTCTATCTAACCTTGCATGGCAAATTACCTCTTGTCAGGTTGTTGCGTCTATATATCATGTTCATATCCTCAGTTATAAACACATAAATAATTAGAAATTTCTATGTATATTTACGTAGATTTTATTGGGGGTATATATATTTAATTATAAAATATTGCATTATGGTTAAAATTCTTACGTATATTCTTTATATTTAAAAACTATATTTTTGAACGAAGACGAGTAATATTTGGAATAATCTGGTATTATCTGTAAAATCCTACAATATATATATATATATATATATATATATATTATATATATTCCTATAACTATAATTTATATATAAATGTTATATATATAATATATTATATTAATTATTAATTTAAACTCTCACTTTCTCTCTCCGCATCCTTATATCTCCATCTCTCTCCCTATATATATACATATAAATATAATAATATAATTTTTAATAAACTCTCTCTCCTCCCGTCTTCATCTCTCTCTCTCTTGCCAAACCCTAACCTACGCCAAACCCCACATCGTCGCTGTCCTCATCTCCTCGCCATCACCACCTTCATCTCCTCCTTTTCCTCGTCGTCACCTCATCCTCTTCGAGACCTTGCCTGAGCTTTAACCCCGCAACCAAAACCCACCTCCTTCAACCTCCCCTCTTGCCGTCGCCTGACCCGACCACCACCCGCACCCTCCTTCACCTTCCTCGTCTTGTCAGCAACACCAGAGCACCCACACCACACCTCCTTCTTTCCCTTCCCCGAAGGCTCACCTGATCCCCAAGCCGAGAACCCATCTCTTTCTCCCTCGTCGACCTTGTCGCCGGGACCTGACCACTACCATCGCCCTCCATCACCTTCCCTCTTCTCGTCAGCATCGCTAGAGCACTCACACACTACCACCGCACCTTCTCCTTCTTCTCCCTCTCGTTTCCCCGATCACCATTAACCCTTCACCGGCCACTGCACTTCGCCGTCGACCTCGTCCCTTCAACCTCATCGCCGACCACCTCTCTCATCTTTCCCGTCCATGCTCAAACCCAGAACCCCAACAACCTTGTCTTCTTATTCTCCTCCTCCTCTTTCTCGGTCCCCGATTGGTATTCGCCAGAATTGCTCACCGTCGACAAGAACAATCCATACGACCCAGTCACCGTCGTTGTCTAACCCAGTTACCACGTCACGTAGTTGCTCAGTTCAGGTCAAGTACTACGTACGTGGGTTTTGCTTTGTGTCATTATTCGGTGTTCGTAACGTGATATCCATATATTCGTCGTGAGATTTCGATCAGGCAAGTTCTAAACTAGCAACATGCTATTTTGTTTATATCAATATTATATGATTAATTATAGAACATGCGTTTTAATATTCAACAAATATTATCGAATTACAGTTTTATAGCATCAGTTTATATCCGTACCAAAAATGGTTTTATGTAGTTGCATGCTGGATCATTACAATATTATTATAATTTTATATCGATTCAGTAATCCTTATTTAGATTGCCATATACCTGGTAACAGACGTAAAACGGTTATTACAGATAGATATATGTACATCATAGGCGTTAGTCATGGTTACCATATTTAGGTATTGGTTACAGTTTTACATTTGGTATCTATTTTGGGTTAATATATATTGCCTGACTTGTACACAAGACATTACCAGACCTGTTACTTGGATTATTACTAATGCCGACAATCTTGACTTGTTGTCCTAACGGACGTGACTTGTTTTCTAGATTGGCAAGACATGTACCTGCTTGATCCTGTATTGGCATTAGATTGATATCAGCAATCCCTGACTTGAACACAAAACCTAGGGGTAAGGAGAAATCAATAATAAAACCTGACTTTTAACTCAACAGTTCGATATTTCCAGAGACTGGTCAATCGATACGGGCTTCACCCCCGGAATGATGATGCTGACATCATACTTCTGTACATGATACCTGTTTTTACTGCTTAGCGGCACGTCTCGGATTCGGCCCCGAGAGTCTTGACCGTTGTAGGGTGTTTTTCGTCACCCTATTGAGATGGGAATACGCGCACGCTTGTCAGGAGCATTACAGATTCCACCTGCTTAGGGTAGGCCGAGGTTTAATGATTGTGGGGATCCGAATCTCCGGCAGCCGTGGACTAAGCTGCCGTTAATTACCCCTCGCCTTTGGAGCGAGGGAGCCTCCGATTGACGGGTTAAACTGATCATGCGAACTCAATGTGCAGTGTTGTGTTTTGAAGGGGTTTTGGATATATCGGGGGCCCCGCAGAGTTTTTACGGGGGTCCTGCTACCCGGATAGCGGGCTGGGGGTCAAGGGGGCTAGCAGCCCCTTGCGGGGGGCGGGGCATCGCCCCGTTAGAAATTTTTTTCTAACAGGGACAGTGTCGTGGAGTATGTGTGTGTGTACATTTGTATACATATGTATATATATATATGTATGTATGTATATATATAAAAAAAGGGGGAAGCATCCAAAGGATGCGTGGGGCCAGCGCCAGCGCTTTGAGCGCTCGCGCACCACGTGTCAGCACGTGGGTGCTCGGGCGCTAGTGCGCCACGTGTCAGCACGTGGGCGCCAGGGCGCTAGCTCTCTGAGCGCAAGAGCGCTAGCGCACTGAGCGCTAGCGCGCCACGTGTCAGCACGTGGGCGCTCGGGCGCTAGCGCTCTGAGCTCAAGTGCGCTAGCGCACTGAGCGCTAGCGCGCCACGTGTCAGCACTTGGGCGCTCGAGCGCTAGCGCTTTGGGCGCTAGCGCTCGAGCGCTAGCGCTTTGGGCGCTAGCGCTCTGAGCGCAAGAACGCTAGCGCGCTACGTGTCAACACTTGGGCGCTCGAGCGCTAGCGCTTTAGGCGCTAACGCTATGAGCACTAGCATGCCACGTGTCAGCACGTGGGTGCTCGAGCGCTAGCGCTGTGGGCGCAAGAGCGCTAGCGCACCACGTGTCAGTACGTTGGCGCTCGAGCAGCAAAAGGGACTTGGTCCCTGCAATGGGAGTTGTACTCCCAGAAAGGAGCACTTATTATTCTGTATATATATATATATATATATATATATATATATATATATATATATATATATATGAAGAGTTTAAACTCCTAAGATATTTTGAAGCTGATGAAGAGCTTCTCCCCTTGAGCCCTAGTTCTTCCCCAAAGTGGGGTTTCTGGAGATGGGTCTCCTTCTTCTTCCTTTGTTGGCCGGATCTTGAAGATCAAGAAATATGAGATTCTAAAAATCTCTCATTTCTGAGATCTGATGGCAGATCTGAGTTCCCCTTTGTGGGTTTTATGGTGAAAAACTATTTAGTTTTGGAAAAGGAAGAGTAAACCTCTTGATTTAATTAAAAAAAGAGAGGAAGGTTTAGAACCTTGAGGAAGGAGAAGATCACAGATCTAGATTTTTCTTTGGAGAGAGAAAAAATTGTTGAGATATTTCATTATCTTGGCCTTTATAGGCTATACACTTTACATATAGCCCCTTGGGCTTTTCAAAATGGCATTTTACCTATCCCATGGCTCATGTGCCATTTATTTTTGCACATAAGTCATGGGCTTTACAAAAATTTGGCTTTATGCCCATTTTGCATACATTCATGGATAAAAAATTACATAAAAAATTATTTATTACATGATCTATATTTTGGCATGGAGGAGGCTGGCCGCGGGCTCGACTTGGGTATGGGCCCGCTTGACCTGGGCTTGGGCCCACCTGGCTTGGGGTTGACCTTGACTTTGACTCGGTCAACCAGGGGTGCAAATTTTGACCCCAACAAAGTGCCCCCCATCAATAAATTCACACCGCACATTTGAGTTGTGTGTATGAAATTGATGGATCTTGAAGCTGAACTTCGAGGTGGAACATCATTCCGGGGGCGGAGCATCATCCCGGGGAGCATGATTCCCAACGATCGGAGCATCATTCTAATTCGTGGAGCATAATTCTAAGGTCGAAGTATCCCTCATGGAGCATGATTCCCGGGGATCGGAGCATCATTCCGATTTGCGGAGCATAATTCCAGAGGGATCGGAGCATCATTCCGATGAGCGGAGCATGATTCCAGGGATCGGAGCATCATTCCGAAGCGCGGAGCATGATTCCAGGGATCGGAGCATCATTCCGATGAGCAGAGCATGATTCCAGGGATCGGAGTATCATTCCGTTGAGCGGAGCATGATTCCAAGGATCGGAGCATCATTCCAAAGAGCGGAGCATGATTCCAGGGGATCGGAGCATCATTCCGATGAGCGGAGCATCATTCCAAAGAGCGGAGCATGATTCCATGGATCGGAGCATCATTCCGATGAGCGGAACATGATTCCAGGGTTCGGAGCATCATTCCGAAGAGCGGAGCATGATTCCACGGTTCGGAGCATCATTCCGAAGAGCGGAGCATAATTCCAGGATTCGGAGCATCATTCCGAAGAGCGGAGCATAATTCCAGGATTCGGAGCATCAATCCGAAGAGCGGAGCATAATTCTAGGATTCGGGGCATCATTCCGAAGAGCGGAGCATGATTCCAGGATTCGGAGCATCATTCCGAAGGGTGGAGCATTATTCCAGGATTCAGAGCATCATTCCGAAGGGCGGAGCATGATTCCAGAGATCGGAGCATCATTCCGATGAGCATAATTTCGGAGATCGGAGCATAATTCCGAGGATCGGAGCATCATTCCGAAGAGTCGGAGCTTAATTCCGAAGGGATCGGAGCATCATTCCGAAGGTCGGAGCATGATTCCAGGGATCGGAGCATCATTCCGAAAAGTCGGAGCATAATTCCGATTTGCGGAGCATAATTCCAGGGTCGGAGCATCATTCCGAAGGATCGGAGCATCATTCCGATTTGCGGAGCATAATTCCAGGGATCGGAGCATCATTCCGAAGAGCGGCAGACATTCTGACCGAAGCATAATTTCGATGCAGAGGTTGATTCCCAGGCGAAGCATAATTCCGACGGGGAAGGTAAATACTCCGAGGCGAAGCATGATTTCGACACGGGGTACATTTTGAGACGGAGCATGATTCCGGCGCAGAGCTTGTTGGTTGACTTGATTCCGAGGCGAAGCATAATTCCGACAGGGAAGGTAGATATCCCGAGGCGAAGCATGATTTCGACACGGGGTGAATTCTGGGACGGAGCATGATTCCGCCGCAGAGGTTGTTGGTTTGATTTGATTTAGATTGACATTAGCATCGCTACACTGGAATATGGTACCAGAAGCGAATCATCATTTGCCATGAGAGGATTTGGGAATTGGTTTTGGCTTGGCATCTACATTGCTGCACTGGAATATGGTACCAGGAGCAACTCATCATTTGCCCCGGGAAGACTTGGGAACTGGTTTTTTTGTTTGGCATCAGCATTGCTGCACTGGAATAATACCAGGAGAAACTCATCATTTGCCCCGGGAGGATTTGGGAATTGTTTTTTTTTTCTTTTCCAGTATCTGCATTGCTATACTGGAATAATGGCAGGAGCAACTCATCATTTTCTCTGGGAGGATTTGGGAATTGGTGGCTTAGGAGACAGGTTTAGATCCCTATCACCTAAGGCTTTTCAATTTTATGGGCCGTAAGGGTCCCATAAAAGCTTTTTCTCCCTACGAGTCGAAAGGATCTCGTAGGTGTATTTTCTCCTTAGAAGTCGTGGGGACTCCTAAGTGTGTTTCTCCTTTGTGAGTCGTAAGGATCTCACGCGGGAATTTTCTCCTCACAAAGTCGAGAGGACTTTGCGAGTGCATTTCATCTCTTTTTTACGAGTTTGCGCCCTTTCGGATTTTCACAAACTCGTCGGCAGTCCTGCTGTTTTTACTCACAGAGCCCTTTCGGTTTTTCATCCGTGCCCATTTTGCTTGTGGACATACCTTTTTTATTTTTATTTTTTATTTTTATTTTTTTTATTATTATTTTTATTTTATTATTTTTGGTGGGACTTTGAATGTGGTCTCACTAGTTGGACTTGGGATTGTTTTACGCCCGTGGATTGTATACGGTTTTGCAGGATATATGATCCAGACCGTAGGGCCGGAAAAATTTCAGGACTTTGTCGGCGTCTGCATCGCTGCACTGGAATATGGTACCAGGAGCAACTCATCATTCGCCGTTGGGGTATGGGATTTAGAATTTGGTTGGAGTCTACATCGCTGCACTGGAATATGGTACCAGGAGAGACTCATCATTCGCCATTGGGATTTGAATTTGGAATTTGGTTGGCGTCTGCATCGCTGCACTAGAATATAGTACAGGGAGCGACTCATCATTCGCCATTGGGAATTTGAGATTTGGACGGCGTCTGCATCGCTGCACTGGAATATGGTACCAGGAGCGACTCATCATTCACCGTTTCCTATTGGAAAGCGATGGCTTAGGAGACAGGTTTAGATCCCTATCGCCTAAGGCTTTTCAATTTTATGGGCCGTGAGGGTCCCATAAAAGCATTTTCTCCCTACGAGTCGTAAGGATCCCGCAGGTGTATTTCTCCTTAGGAGTCGTGAGGACTCCTAAGTGTGTTTTTCCTTTATGAGTCGTAAAGATCCTACAAAGGTTTGTTCTCCTCATGTATCGTGAGGACACATGAGTGGATCTTCTCAATGGAGCATAATTCCAAATGTGGAGACCAGCCGCGTAACTGGAGATTGTGGTGGGGCATGGGTATGATGAGAATTATTTGAGCCCGTGGATTGTATACGGTAGTCAATTTGCGGACTGGCCGTAGGGCCGGAAGAATTTTGGGAAACTGAATTTTGGTTGGCGTCTGTATTGCTGCACTGGAATATGGTACCAAGAGCGACTCATCATTCGCCGTTGTTTTTTTTGTTTTGTTTTTGTTTTTGTTGTTTTTTTTACCGCGATTGTTCTATCATTTCAGCTTTTCTTATCGCGAAGATCGCGATTGCCCTATCATTTCGGCTTTTGTTCGCGGTTGCCCCATCATTTCGGCTTTATTTTCATCTTTATTTTTACTCGCTGATTTTTATTGCGAGTTGCCCCATCATTTCGGCCTTTCTTTACATTTCTTTTATTTACACATTTATATATATATATATATATATTTTTTTACATTCCCAGTTTAACGACTTAGAGGTCGACTGTTCCCAGTTTAATGACATGGTGGTCAGCTGCTTCCAGTTTAACGACTTAGTGGTCAATCATTCCCAGTTTAACGACATGGTGGTCCTCTTTGCTTATCCCAGCCCCTTGAACTTTGATCTTGGCGGAGCTGTGTTGATGACCTAGCTCTGTGGCTTGCCAATACATCCGAGGATTGTGAGGTTTTTCCAAGCTTGTATTGGTCCTCTTCCCAATCTTTGAAAATACAGCAGTCTTCAATGGTATGACTCACCACTCTATGGTATGGGCAGTATACAGGATTGCCGGTCATATTCATTTCATGTGTCCTTTTCGGAATAGGCAATTGCAGACCGTTGTTCAAGGCTTCCTCGAATATATTGCGGACCTCATCCCTCCTGAAGGAGTACACCTTCTTCTTTCTCTCCATTAGAGTAGGTGCCCTTACTGATGCTGGTTCTTGAGGCCGATCAGTCTTTGGTTCACCCTTTTCAGATAGTGGCACATGTCTGGGAGGATTGGGTTCCCGAAAGGCCTCGGTCTCCATTTGTATGGAATCGGCGGTCGTAGCTTGACTGTTCATCAACACGCCTTTAGGCAGCTCTATCTCTCCCGTCTTGTATTGCCTTTCGACCCAATCTTTGAAGACGAAGCAGTCCTCAATGGCATGACCTATCACCCTGTGATAGGGGCAATATTCTGGGTCGTCGGTCATATTCGCTTCTTGCGATCTCTTTGATTCTGGCAGTTGTGGGCGTCCCTGAATATCTTGTGGACTTTTTCCCTTTTGAAGGAATAGACTTTTTCCAGTTTTTCTTTCAGAGGCGATCCCCCCCGGCATATGTATCGGAGGGAGTGGAGGCTGATTGCGGCCGTTTTTTGCGAAGGCGCTCCGCTCTTAGGTTGAAGGGGGTATCAGTTGGCTGCCCCCGGGTATCAATCCCTGGTTCGTGAACCAAAATTTGATTCTGCTGTAATTGCAATCGGGCGACTTGGGTCGCGAGATCTGCCACGACGTTTGCCAATTCGTCGACCTTGGCCTGTACCTTGGCTAACTTCTCATCCCTATCCTGAAGATGCCTCTGAAGCCATCAGAATAATGCTTGTTCTGTAGTTCCGGCTATGACAACCGGGTCATCTTTATTGCCTGAGCTCAATTCCGCAGGAACCACGGGCTCCTCTGGCTTATCGGCTTGAGCGGGCTCTTCATCACTTAGATCGAGCCGATGTTGGGCAGGGTCCTCCATATCATCACCATGGCTGTGAAGCATGGGAGGGTTCGTTTCTTCATGTCTAACCATGTAAACAGTGCGAACCACATACCCAGCCATCTCTTTTTCTTTGGCGGTCGATTTCGCTTAGCCGTCCGGGCTTTGGAAATTCATAAATTTTAACATGGCCAGAGCCCTAGCCCTTTTGTTGGCTCTGTATCTGAGCCGCTTCTGCTTCAGTTTCTCTGCCTTGAGTGCTTGGCAGGCTTCTGCTCTTCGGGAAGCCGCAATAGGCTGAGTGATGGGGAGGCTTGAGAAGACACCCAATCGAGCAGTTGTCAGAGGCGCCGCTAGAGCTTGCCCGAGACGCCTTGTTGCTTTGTTGGTGTTGATGGCCTTGCCCCCAGCTGAGGCCAAGGAAAGTCGTTCAAACACCGACTTGCGTTTATGTTGGGGCACCCTCGCGATCATGACATTCGGCATTTTCCCCTTTGAGACCGGTTTGTCTGTTGCTGGAGCTTGAGGAGCTGGAATGGCGTTAACTGGCACGAACAAAATAGAGCCGAACTGTAGCAGCGGCTCCTCCCATTGTCGCCCGAGACTGGCCGGAAGGACCGTCCTGAAGTCTATCTTCATCGTGTAGGAGACGGGAGTCGTGCTGAGAGCTGAGATCATCCTTGGAAACATTGTTGAAAAGTGATTGCTTGAAGACCTGCATGAAAGAGCATTATTTTAGTATAAATATAGATATGTATACTGATTGAGTTCGCATGAACGTTTAACCCGAAATATGGGAGGAGAGATAGGTCCCACCAGGCGTGCCAGAATCTGTAGGGTATTTTTCGTCACCCCATTGAGATGGGAATACGCGCGCGCTTGTCAGGCGCATTACAGATTCCCCCTGCCTAGGATAGGCCGGGGTTTAATTATTGTGGGGATCCGAATCTCCGGCAGCCGCGGACTAAGCTGCCGTTAATTACCCCTCTCCTTTGAAGCGAGGGAACCTCCGATTGACGGGTTAAACTGATCATGCGAACTCAATGTGCAGTGTTGTGTTTAGAAGGGGTTTTGGATATATCGGGCGCCCCGCAGAGTTTTTACGGGTGTCCCGCTACCCGGATAGCGGGATGGGGGTCAAGGGGGCTAGCACCCCCTTGCGGGATACGGGGCAGCGCCCTGTTAGAAATTTTTTTCTAACAGGGACAGTGTCGTGGAGTATGTATGTGTGTACATATGTATACATATGTATAAATATATATATGTATATATATATATAAGGGGGAAAAGGCATCCAAAGGATGCGTGGGGCCAGCGCCAGCGCTTTGAGCGCTCGCGCACCACGTGTCAGCACGTGGGCGCTCGGGCGCTAGCGCACTGAGTGCTAGCACGCCACGTGTCAGCACGTGGGCGCTAGGGCGCTAGCGCGCTAGCGCTCTGAGCGCACTGAGCGCTAGCACGCCACGTGTGAGCATGTGGATGCTCAGGCGCTAGCGCTCTGAGCGCAAGAGCGCTAGCGAACTGAGCACTAGCGCGCCACGTGTCAGCACGTGGGCGCTCGGGTACTAGCGCTCTGAGCGCAAGAGCGCTAGCGAACTGAGCACTAGCACGCCACGTGTCAGCACGTGGGCGCTAGCGCTTTGAGCGCTAGCGCGCCACGTGTCAATACGTGGGCGCTCGAGCGCTAGCGCTTTGGGCGATAGCGCTATGAGTGCAAGCGCGCTAGCGCTATGAGCACTAGCGCGCCACGTGTCAGCACGTGGGCACTCGAGCGCTAGCGCTCTGGGCGCAAGAGCGCTAACGCACCACGTGTCAGCACGTGGGCGCTCGAGCAGCAAAAGGGACTTGGTCCCTGCAATGGGAGTTGTACTCCCAGAAAGGAGCACTTATTATTCTCTCTGTGTGTGTGTGTGTGTGTGTGTGTGTGTGTGTGTGTATGAGGAGTTTAAACTCCTAAGATGTTTTGAAGCTGATGAAGGGCTTCTCCCCTTGAGCCCTAGTTCTTCTCCAAAGTGGGGTTTCTGGAGATGGGTCTCCTTCTTCTTCCTTTGTTGGCCGGATCTTGAAGATCAAGAAATATGAGATTCTAAAAATCTCTCCTTTCTGAGATTTGATGGCAGATCTGAGTTCCCCTTTGTGGGTTTTGTGATGAAAAACTATTTAGTTTTGGAAAAGGAAGAGTAAAACTCTTGATTTAATTATAAAAAAGAGAGGAAGGTTTAGAACCTTGAGGAAGGAGAAGATCACAGATCTAGATTTTTCTTTGGAGAGAGAAAAAATTGTTGAGATATTTCATTATCTTGACCTTTATAGGCTATACACTTTACATATAGCCACTTGGGCTTTTCAAAATGGCATTTTGCCTATCCCATGGCTCATGTGCCATTTCTTTTTGCACATAAGCCATGGGCTTTACAAAAATTTGGCTTTATGCCCATTTGCATAAATTCATGGATAAAAAATTACATAAAAAATTATTTATTACATGATCTATATTTTGGCATGGAGGAGGCTGGCCGCGGGCTCGACTTGGGCATGGGCCCGCTTAACCTGGGCTTGGGCCCACCTGGCTTGGGGTTGACCTTGACTTTGACTCAGTCAACCAGGGGTGCAAATTTTGACCCCAACAACCGTGGTCCCGTGCACGCACGAGATACTATTGAGTTACATCGACGATTCTATTTAATTGATTTTAAAGACTTGTAGAATAGATAATCTAGAAGCACAGATTTTACGATACACATCACATACATATAGCTCATTATTTTATACCTGTGTTGATTATTTATACCCATGTTTAATCATAGTATCCTATTCTGGTTATTACTATTATTTTGATATTTATAACGCGCTGACATCTGGGGTTTGCATGGCCCAATTCCTCTGACTTTGTCGCAGGCAGATCAGTAGTATGTTAACAAGCAAGCCGGGCAATGAGGAGCTAGATGTTTAATTTTAGAAATGCTTAGTTTATTTTATTCCGTAGTTTTATTATCTATGTGATCTCATAAGGGACGTGATTCATAGATTATTTTTATTGGATCTTAATTCGTTTCCGCTCTATGTATTTCTTGACTTTTATTTATTGTGGCAGATGGGCATGTGTTAGCTAGATTTTATTTACTATTCTTGATATCTGATTGACAGCCGTAATGTGATTATGGAGGGATTATTTCTAGCCATAGGTATTGTCACGCCCCGCTTCCTAAAATATGGAATACGAGGGGTTGACAAGGCCAGCCATGCTCCTACGGTCGAGGTAATATCTCTCCGTAGTCACACTTCGGTTTCTAGCTTTACGTGGTAATCAGTAAACAACACACAGGTAATGAGAAATGCAGTGACTGAAATAAAACTGATACAAGGAACTAACCTGATGGAGATCAAAAGGGTATAGCTCTGAGTAGCTGATCGAGATGTCCGCGATATCCTCGAGGTACGTCGGGTCCTGGTCCAGGCTAGATCCACTTCTCACTCTGAGCATGCATACTCAGGTCGTCAGAGCGACACGATAGCAACATATATATATATATATATATATATATATGCAAGTGGTAACTCGAACAGTGATAATAGATATGTAACAGTAAATCAAGACAGTAAAGATGTGAACATGGAGTAACCGATGCGGTGTCTAATAGGTCAGGTGAACAGTAAAGCAGCAAAATAGTATGTCAGGTGTGTCAATACAGTAAGTAATGCATGTCAATGTCACTATCCCTATCAGTCTCTAAGTCTCACTGTACAGATCACTAAGCCTATCGTCAGTCCAAGTGTGAGAGTCAACCTCTCGTGAGTATCCCCCACCCAAGGGTAGGACCCAAGGGCAAGGGACCACGGGCCCAAAATATATAACGCACGGTAATAATCATGTAATATCCCTGTAAATCTCCATATATATATGCCGGCATGGGACTCCCGAGATTCTGTTGAACTCACACTCAAACTACCCCACACCCCGTGGTCTACATCAAATACCAACCATAGACTCAAATACCATCCGGTCCATGACTTGTCTACGCGAGAACTGAAGACGGGGTCTCCATCAACCATGTCTCGACTGATACCCAAGATCAATGGACAGTGTTTGGTGCCTTACCTGTGACACCCATACAAGTGCTTCCATAAGTGTCCCATACCACTTATAGTCACACTTATACGCGTCCCACAGATGTCGACAATGCAATAAATCGATAGGGTTCACTGATTGTATACAAGTACGTGTCACTTTCACTTATCCATTCATGCACGAACACTAACGTACTTGCCACAATCACCACTAATACCTAACACTGGGTAATGCACATGATCACTAGGCAATGACATATATATATGATGTGATGAGAAAACAGTATGTAAGGCATGATTAAGATGTCATATGTCGGTATCCTACCACTTGCAAAATTTATCATAAATCATACATACCAAATTTTGTGAAATAATGAACAGGGGATAAGTAGTATGTTTGATTATCTATCCATCAAAATTAGTTTCACGTTAATCGGGTTTCAGGATCACTAGATATGGCCAATTCATTTTAAGCGTTCACTGTTGGAAATCCGGTTTCAGAATCGGAAGTCCGTTTCGTAACGCATTTTAATCACAGTTGGGATCAGAATTTAGTGACGCTAAAGTTGAATTAAATTTAGTGTTTTCAATAGGGTTTTCAACGCAACATACGGATTCTCAATCGCGTCTGTACGTCAGGAGTTATGCACTGTTCAACACTAAGGTATCAGTTCTGGTTCTGCTTGGAACTGCTATACGTACCGATCTTTTAAATTGTAGTTTAAATAGTAAACGCCGATAAAACCGAGTGAAATCACTTGTGTTATTTATTTAACAAATTCATATTCAATAAGGTGTAGGTTTCCGCAACATACGAGTTCAGGAAGCAAGGTAGTAAACATTGCGGGACAGAAAACAATAACCAGAGTTGCTCTGGACTGCAGTCCAGAGCCGCTCTCCGAACCAATTCTCGTCATAATTTCATTACAAAAACCATTAAAAACTTATTTAGGGTTACAGATCATCAAGTCGGCTTCGATTTGAGCCCTCGAACGCATTATTTCAATATGTATGAGATTAACTATAATTTTAACAAGTTTCAGGTGCGGGAAATTCCTAGTTTTTACGGGTGTAATTGGGGGTGATCGTTTAAGCCGTTAGCAATCGTATTTTCCAGTAAAATTTCTACACACTACTCATTGCCACACGGGCCAAAATATGCAATCAAGTTCCGTCAAATTAAATGAAGGTTTTCATTCAGATCTAGCATCGAACACTTATATTATATAAGGTTTCACGAAACGTAAACGTGGAATTTATAGTATTATGAAATGTAACGGATATAATATAGCATGCAGCAAGTAGGGCACTTGTCTGGAGACGCTTTGGCGATGTACGGCAGCGGCAATGGCACGATCACGTCACGAACGCAGCACAGGTTTAGCCTCGTCGGGTCTTTGCTTCTTGTACTTGACGGCTCGGTGGGTGCGACGAACGGCGTGTTGGTGATGATGACGGCTTAAGGGACCGAGGCCACAGATTTGATGGCGACGTCGGTGACCCGAATAGCGGCAACGGCGATCGCTGTAGATGTTCGACGAAATGCCGGGGCTCGACCGCGGCGGCTAGGGATGCAGTGAGGGGGGTGCCGGGGCCGGGGGTCGCTGGTGCTGTCAAGGCCGGTGGAGAGGGGTTGCAGAGGGGAGAGAGAGAGAGGAGTTGCAAAGAGAAAGAGAGAGAAAGAGAGAGAGAGAGAGAGAGAGAGAGAGAGGAGTTGCAGAGAGAAAGAGAGAGGGAGGAGTTCCAGGGGGAGAGAGGGATTTACTCGGTGGTGATGGGGCGACGGTGAGGGTTTTCGGGAGGAGGACGGCGGCGTGTGGTTGAGGTAGAGGAAGATGGGGTCGTCGGCGGCGGCTGCAGTGAGGAGGAAGAGAAGAGGGAGCTCGGTGGGTTTGAAGGCGCAGGGGGGACGTGGTGAGGCAGTGAGGGGAGATGAGGTGATTTAGGTTTGTGAGAGGGAGTGAGGGAGTCGACGAGGAGGTTGTCGTCGTCGTCGTCGTCGTCGCGGGAGAGAGGTAGCAGGGAGTGAGTTAGAGAGGAGAAGTGAGGAAGATGAGAGAACGAGGGTGATGGGGGAGAGAGGAGTTTGAGACGGGAAGTGGGTTGATAAGCTCGCAAGGGAGTGCACGGCGTGGGGGCAACGGCGAGGCGATGTGGGCACGACGCGAGGAGAAATAAAAATGAGCGGGAAGTTGGGGAAGAAGGAGTTAAGAACGGGTCAGGTCGGTTAGTGAAGGCGGGCTCGGGGAGTCTGGGCTTGGGCCAGGGGAGGTTTTAATTTAGTTTAATTTTCTTTGGGCTGAGGGGAGTGGGCCGGCGGAATAAATTTGGGATTTAAATCAATTGAATTTCTCTTGGGCTGAGGCAGGTTTGTGTATTGTAAATATATTTTGGGTTTTAAAGGTTTTGGGTTTTGATTTAATTTAAATATTGCTCGGGACTGAGGAATTGGAATGGGGAGGAGTAATTGGGAAAAGAGATGAGCCTGGCCAAGAGAGGGGATTAGGTTTAGATTAAAATAATAAATTAGGAATTGGAATTACCCTGTAAAATTCTAGGGGATTACTATAAAGGAATGGAACATAAATAGAATAAAATATAGGAAAATTATTTCTTTCAAATATGTAAAATAGTACGTCGAAAACTGGGTCTTACAGGTATCATGGTTGTCTCTGTCACGTGTCTTATTTACATCTTTTGGAAAGCGGTGCATGATAAAAGATTTAGCTCTTGAATTTCTTAAGTTCGGGAGAAATCAGACAACTGTTGTGCATGGACGGCAGAATTTGTGTCTTTTTTCAAGACAATTGCCGTTGATAACTCCATTAATTTGCAGTGTTGTCTAACCTGAATAGGCAAGTTCTCACTTTTTCCGACTCCCTGGGGCTCAAGGGAATTGATACCGCTTAAACCTATATTAATTTAGAGTCCTTAAATATTTATTATTGTTGTTTACATTGTATTTATATTGTTTGCATTTCTCGAGGGGGTTTTATGAAAAATACTTTAATATTGTTTCAAAATAAACCTCGAGGGTGATTTATAATATTTAGAGTTTTTATGAAGATATATTTTAATTTTAGTGGTATTTAAGTGATAAAACCTAGCTTTTAAAAGTTTATGGTACTTTTATAAAAACTACTTCTTTTGGAAACTTGTTGGTAAACTTTTAATCTTTTATTTTAAAAAATATAGTTTCATAATTTATTTTTATTTAAAATACGGATTCATAGTTTTATATATTTTTTCAAAGTTTAGTTTTGTTTAGAAAAGTTGTATTTCTTAGAAACTGTATTTTTATTTTCTTTCGAGACCGAATACTCCGTGAGGAGTTCTGCATCTCGCTCTACCATCCTAAGAATATGTGATAATCCGCACCATCCATTAGCAGGTCCCCCAACGAGAGTTGTAGAGGCGCAATTGCCAAGAATTCAAAAATATCGATTAAAAGAAACCCTTTTGTAAAACTGTAGTATTTTAATGAAAAACTTATTCTCTTAAATTAGCCGTACATCTAAATCTCATGTTATGAACCAAAAGTGTACGTGTGAGGTAGGCCATTACCCCGTGAATGATCTACATTAACATATCTTAGAAACTAGTTTTTTAACAAGAATAAATAATGATGGTATTTTAACGTTATTTTCATTATAGTATTCGGCTTTAACCATAGCAATTTCATTTTAAATACATGTAAAAATTGTATATGGCATGGGTTGCAAAATGAATGGTGGTAAATTTGTATTTTCTTGTTAATATAGTATGGGAAATTTTGTGAACATGAAAAAGGTTGCAAAATAAATTAAGATAAATTATCATATGGATTATAGTGTGATAACGATGAGGGAGCAAAGGAAAAGAAGTAAAGGGGGACTTGGCGCAGTTACGAGTGATGAGGAGTGGCAATATGTCAACAAGAGATTCAATAAGAAATGTGTAAAAATGGAGAAAGAGGAAAATGACTTACAGTTGCGTGTTCGTATTCATACGAACGAGAAGGAAAGTAGAGACCTCGGTTTGTAGAACCGAGACTGACGATGAAAGTAGAATGACGAGCTTGAGTTTCCGGTTTTCTCTCGGCAACTTATAGCGTACCGTAGGCATGAGTGATAAGAAGCACGAGGCCGAGCTTGACGGAAACGAGCGCGAGCTTCTTGGAAAGAACTTGGGAATTAGGATTTCTTTGAGGGTATTTGAATGGAACAATTTCAGAGAAGAACTTAGGAATAAGCTTGGTATTTATAGGGGAAAGAGAAGGGTATGGTTAATTAAAAACTGTGATTAAAAAGAATTAAAACTAAGTTAATTGGGATAGCTGAAAGGGTTTCTGTTTTCAGAAGTTTTAAACAATAGAAATGGGTAGTGGGTAGTCCAAAGATTTCACGGGTGGAGCAAGGGAGCATTTGGGCATAGAAAAACCGCCGGGGGCGGTTTTCTGGTGGTCCACCTCGAGGCAAATATCTCGGGGTTCATGTAGTGTTTTCATTTGAGTATTTATGTCTCGTTTTTATTGTTTGACTTATTTGCAAATCTTCGTTTCTCCGTGTAATGCACATGTAACTCTTAGGCTTCCGAAAAATTAAAAAGAAAAATATTAAAAATAATTGGAACTGATGAGATTCGAACTTGCAGACTATGGGACAGCAGTGTAGAGGCTTAACCAGTGAGCTATAAGGAGTTTCTTGTACATAAGTTATCAAAAATAACTTATAACTCGAAACCAAGACATATATACACTCTTTTATTAACATTGGATCAATAAAAGTGTATAGGACTTTTAGGGTCGTTACAGAACAGTATGCTATATAGGATGTCACGTGTAAAATAACGTAAGAGTGTAAACAAACAATCACATGTGTTATAACAGCAGGCTATATGTATGTTACGTGTATCCTAAAGTCTGTGTCTCTAGATTAATTATCCTACCGGTATTTCAAACCAATGAATGTACTCCTCCATGTAACTCAAAAGTATATATCCCATTACCTCTCGGGACAACGGATCAAGATGTATGAATCAAGAATGATTCTGTTCCGTTATCTCCCGGAACCACGAATTAAGTAATAAGAATCATGAGTGGCTCTGTTCCGTTACCTCCCGGAACCATGGATCAAGTAATAAGAATCACGAATGATTATGTTCTGTTACCCTCCGGAACTACGGATCAAGTAATAAGAATCATGAATGATTCTATTCCGTTACCCTCCGAAACCACGGATCAAGCAATATCCTTTTAAGTTACACTTTTGGTTTGCCCATTTTCCCAGATTTCGTTTTCCAAGTCAGGTATGAATAATATCTACCTAATAACAACACAAGAACAGGCAGGTACAGGTTATGTCTATCTAGACAACATATTACGTCCATCAGGACAACAAGTCAGGCTTTTTGGCATCAATAAGTACTACAGACAAAAAGGTACTGGCATGATAACGGTAATAGTAACAGGATGGCAGGTTACAAGCATGTCATGAATCAGTGTACAAGTAGGTCAGTGATGATGTAATCAATCAGGTAATTATACATACCACAGGTAGGATGAATATATCACAGACGTGTATCATAGATAATTCTAGATGTAAAGCAAGTAATTAGTTGTAATAGTATATCGATAATCGTGTCTGATGTAGATTAACAAGTCATGTCAGGTTTAAATTATTTTTGGTATTTTAGTGTAATAGTAATAAACATTAATCAAGGTAAAAATAGAAGAAATATATCAATAAGATGATCAATGGTTCTAGAAATTAGATATAGGAGAATGTCCAGTTGCCAGACTCAAATAGTCTAATATTTTTAATGAGGGGTTAAGTAAAACAAGACTAAAATGATCATGTGCTAGATTAAAAGACTCCTGAAATTTTGTGTCACGCCCCGCTTCCCAGTGTATGGGCAGAGGACGCGACTGGCCGCTACGTATTTACTATGAAGTAAATACGCTAAGCGTATCTAAGCAATATAAAAAATATACACAAGAGACAAAGACAATAGATATATATTGAATAGCAACTTTATTTATTAACATTCTTTTACAATACATGGAAAAGTAAATACATGGAATGAAAAGCGATGCCTAAACAGTGGCATAACAGAAATGGAAAGTACTAAAATGAAATGAAATAAGTACAAGTGGCTACAGCTCTGGGTTTTCGGTAAACTAGTCCAAGTCTTCAGTGCTGGTGGGCTCGATCTCCTGAAGGTCCGATCCACCTGACAACATTCCAAAGAAGAAAGAGAAGGAATGTCGTCAGCGAACAATCGCTTGGTAAGTCCCAAAGATAAGGAAAAAGTAGAATAGACAGAGAGAGAGTGTAGTTTTTAAAGTTGTATTATATTGTATACTGTTGTATTTAGTGTTAACGCTGTTGTTTGTAGCTTGGTACAGAAGAGGCCAGTGTATACGAGAGGATTCTCACTTGCCCCGAAGACTAAGGTATCAGGAACATAAGGAACTGTTTATGCCACGGTACAACAGCAATGGAATATAGGTTAGGTGTCTTATGGTTGCTGTCTCGTGCCACTCCTAACTCCTTCCGTACCAATCTACCCCTTAAACCCCGTGATGTCTTGATTGTATTGTTTGTAGTAAATTGTAATGTGTTGTTTGTATTGTTTTGTAAATGTAAATGGAAGACTTGTATTGTAAATGGAAGACTTTCCGAAACCATGATATCGTATAAAAGGAAATGGAGGTACTGGATAATCATGTAAATGGAATATATCCATGGTTCAGTTTGGTCAAGTTGTATAGATTGTTTAGATTGAACAGATAGATTCATGGATTCATGTTGTACTGTTATATATATATATATATATATATATATATATATATATATATATACGCTTGAATCTCATTCAAGTCAGATTATATCGAGACTCAGTCTGAATCAGACAATTAGAAAAGAAATTGAAATCCTGAATTAAGTTTTGATATTATCGGTAACCGCTGCATATGGACGGCAGGATTTGTGTCTTTTTCAAAAACGATTACCGTGTTGATAACATTGTTTGTTAAGTTGTCTACCTTAAATAGGCAAGCATCCACTTCTCCGGCTCCCTGAGGCTCAAGAGATTGGTCCCGTTTAAACCTATATTTACTAGGGTCCTTATTGTAGTTTATAATACTTGAGGGGGTTTTACGTAAAAATAATTTTGTATAATTTTCAAAATACACCTCAAGTATTTTATTATCGTCTTTAAAGTTTTCATAGATGTAGATTTTATCATTGTGAAATTTCTAGTGAATGAATCCTATTTTTCATAATACATGGTATTTAATTGTAAAGTGTTGAACTTGTACGGAATTGCATGGTATTTTCATATAAAAGGATTCTTTTTGATTGAGAAAAGTTAGAATATTTATAATATATCAAAAATAAATGTTTTGATAATACATATATAAATATTTATAAAATAATTAAATTTATTATTTATCTAAAAATCACATTTTCTTAAGATATTTGTATTTTAAATCTTTCGAGACCGAATGCTCCTTGCGGAAGTCTGCATCTCGCACTACTAAGCCCGAGAATGTGCGATAATCCGCACCATCCTGAACGGTTTCCCCAAATGGGTTGTAGCGGCGCTTTGCAAAGATTTGTTTAAAAATACATAATCTTGTAGAAAACGGTTTTAATAGTAAAAAGTATTTATATGTAAAGTTGTGTTTTCCCGTATTCTGTGTTCCCGAAATACATCGTGCTATGTTGCATATGAGTGTTGTGAAGAGGTAGGTCATTACCTTATGATCTATTTAAAGATATAGCAAGAAATATGCTGTTTAATGTCGAAACTAAATTTCATGGTATTTTTTAGTAAAATTGCGATAAAAATTAAAATAGAAATTATTTTGATATGGAACTTGTTCAATATGTCTTGTTAATGATTAATAGTCATGATGTGCAAGATTGGTATTGTTGTATTTAAGAAAATTGGAACTTTTTAAGGAAAACCGAATCGGAAGTCGGATTAACTCTGCTTCCGTCGGGTTTTAGAATTATGAGTTTTCAGAATAGAAAAGAGAAGAGGGAGGAGGGACTTACAGGATTTCAGATTAGAGTAGAGGGAGAAGGAATGGTAGTAGGTTCCGTTACGTCGTTTCTTCGCAGGGAGCTCCTAGGGTCGTCATCGGAATTTCGCCGGAGCTTCGCCCTTCGCTAACTCCACTTGTACGCAAAAATTCTAGAGAGTTTTCTTAAGAGTTTGAACAAAATTTGTGAGTGAGGGGGGTATGTTTAGGTGTGGTATTTATAGGGAAATTCTAGGGTTAGGGTTTGATAGAAAAATCAATTAAAAGATTGCATTAAAATGGATTTAATTAGATTTTAAAGCCTCTGTTAAAGTGCAGGAGAAATAAAGATGACAGGGGTTACAAGAAGACCAAGAGACACAAGTTCACAGAAGACCAACTCGGGTTTGGAGGTGAATCGGCCGGCGGCGGCGGGCCGAGTCAGCCGTGCCCTCGGCCCGATCCGGCCGAGTCACTCCGATTCTCGCCGCCACGTGTCCTATGTCTGTTGGTGTAGCTCCTTGGTCAGTTTGTTTTATATGCGATTTTTGGTTTTACGGGTTTTGCACGTGTAGACTCTTGGGATTCTAAAAGATTAAAAGAAAACAATATTAAAAAATAATGTGGCTAATGGGATTTGAACTCTGGTGCTTTGGATCAATAGTGTAAGGTCTTACTAATGAGCTACAAGCTCCTTCTTGTTATTAAAAAGCAAAAACAACTTATAACTTGTGCTCAGGCAAAAGTACCCCTTTCTGTATTTTTGAAAAAAATTGTATAGAAAGTTTAGGGTTGTTACATTCTACCCTCCTTATAAAAATTTCGTCCTCGAAATTTGTAAAAGGAAAGTGTAACAGATTTAAGGAAAGCTTGGTGACTTATGTACTGATAGTGTATGAAAAATAATAAAGTGATACAAGGGTTTTTTAAAAAAATGTGAAAGAGACTTACCAGTGTTACCTTGACCTACAGCCTCGGCTTCTACGGCTGCTAAGTTGTAAGCCCGTCGCCGTGGCACGTTCCTCCTAGCTGGGGGCACATTTTTTCCTTGGGGCATGTTTCTCTGCCCTCGAGGCTTGTCCCTCATTGCCTGATGGAATTGGCGAGTAGGATGTGCATGTGGTGGGGATGGGAGTGCAAGACGAGGTGCAGGAGCCCGGATAGCTGGCCGCTGGGGGTAATTGGTGGGTGTGTGAGCTGTGTTGCGTCTATAAGGACAGTTTCCAATTCCGTGATTAGATGCACCACAAACTAAGGATAGGCCTTTTGCGCGCCTACAGTCCTTCCACAAGTGTCCTTCCCTCTTGCAATATAAGTAAAAGTCAGGACTTGGCTGATTATTATTTTCTTCAGTTCTCCTGGGTTCGAACAATGGCCGGGAAGAGGCTCCTCCTGCCATTTGAGTGGCAGGGCGTTTCAAACAGGCAGATTGAGGTCTGCCCTTCTTCTTCACCACTGCCTCATATCTTCGGGCAGCCTTCAAAACCAAATCATGGGTTGGGAAATCTCCTGTAGCTAGAGCAGCTTGGATTTTCGGGTCCAACCCTTGCTGAAATCTTCTAACTCTGATCTCAGCAGTCGGTATGAGATGGACCGCAAACCGACTGAGCATGGTGAACTCAGTATCATATTCAAATACTGACTTAGTCCACATTGAACCTTGTTGCAGATGGATGAACTGCTGTTCCATGTCAAACTTGGTAGTCTCAGGGAAGTACTTTGAGTCGAACATGTCTCGGAAAGTCTTCCATTCGATGGGTTGTTCAAGACGGATTTCTTCCGCCTTCCACCAATTCCGTGTATTGTCCGTGAGCTGTAATTTCGCAACAGAAACCTAAGCTATTTCTGGAACTTGTGCCACTGTCAGATCATCTTCGATGCTCTGAACCCATTCTTCTGCTTCTAGAGAGCTCTCCTTTCCTGAGAATTGTTTGGGATGTAAAACTCTGAATTGCTTCACCCCAGGTGTTTCTGCCTCTGGACGGTTCATTAAAAGAGCAGTCTGCTGCTGCTGTCCTTCCAGGAGGCTGCGGATCGCCTCAAGCAGAACCGTCTGCTCGTTGATCGGAGCAGCTACGGCAGGTGTGATCATTAGGGGAGGTGGAGTGTTGTTGAAGTTGGTGCTGGTGTTGTTCGGGGAATCCATAACCTTGAATGAAAAATTTAGGTTATGACAGATTCAAAGTATATGAAATTGTAAGATTTAAGGAATATGAATTGTAAAGAATATTTTCAATTGTTGTTTCTTGTGTTATATTGCATAGGTTGTTCACGCAGAACTGAACTACATGGTAGGGTTCCATACAGCTCCGACCTGCATGGGCCACCAACAAAACCTGTCATGCACCGCTTCTCAGTGTACGGGTGTTCCCTCATAAAATACAAGGAAAAACCCTAATGGGGTATCACGTGCGCACACGTGATCGGGGGTCACGTGCCGACACGTGATGGCTTCCTGAGGTCTCTGAAATGATAAGAATTGAATCCTAATCAAATGGGTCACGTGCCCACACGTGAATGGCCTTTAAACCCACTGAAAAGAATTAAAGGTATAATAAAACAACAAGGAAAAACCCCAATGGGGCATCACGTGCCCACACATGACCAAAGGTCACGTGCTGACACGTGATAATTCCTCAGTTCTTTAAAACAACAGAATTAAATTCTGGTTAAAAGCTTAATCAGTGGGTCACGTGCCACCACGTGATGGAGTCTTAAAAACTCTCTGAGTTAAAGGAAAGAAAACCTTAAACGGGGCATCACATGCCCACACGTGATAGGGGGTCACGTGCCGACACGTGATAGGTTCCTAAAGATCTCTGAACTAATAGAATTGAATTCTAATTAAATGATCAATCAGTGGGGTCACGTGCTAACACGTGATAGGCTCTTAAACCTTCTGAACTAATAGAATTAAATTCTAATTAAGGGAAAAACCCTAGTTGGAAAAATATTTCCTTAGATCTTTCCAAACAAAAAGATTGCGCTCTGTAAAGTGGAGCACCGTTGGATTAAAAATCCAATGGTGATTAAAAATCACCAATTTATGGAAAGATTCTATAGCAGGGAGATATTTCTCTAAAATTTGCCAGGAATAACAGACAAAATATCTTTTGGATTAAAAATTCAATAGTGAATAAAATTCACCGAGTGATCTAAAAGATCATGTTGGTTACAAAATCAATTAAAATCTTTTAATGAAAGATTGACTAAACAAACTGATTCTTTTCTTTCTCCTATAAATACGAGCCAAGAAGGAAAAAAAGGAGAGATACAACAACAGAGAGAAAAAAAGAAGAGAATTTAATTCTCCAGAGAGAAAAGAAGATTTCCTCAGAAGAAAAAGAAACCCTAGGTAAGAAAGGGAAAGAGATCATAAGCTCCAAAAAACAAAAAGAGAATTTAATTCTCAAACTAAGAGCTTAACTCTTCTGAATAAGAACTTAGTTCTTCCTCTGGTTGAAAATCTGCAGAAGTAGATCTCCGCATAAGTTGAGAATTTAATTCTCATCGGGGAGACCCTGTCATGCAGATATAAAACCTAAGGGAGGACCTAAGTTCAGAGAATTTTATTCTCCCAAAAAGCACATAGGAATTTAATTCCTCCAACAAAAATAGGGTTTAACCCTTAATACAAGAGCTTAGTTCTTCTTCATGGTTGAAGATCATCAGAAGCATATTTCCCTATAAGTTGAGAATTTAATTCTCATCGGGAAGATTCTGCCATGCAGATCCAAAACTTAGAGGGAGAGTTGGGTTTAAAGAATTTAATTCTTCCAAAGATATAGGAATTTAATTCCTCTAAACAAAATTACGGTTTAACCCCACCAAAGAATTTAATTCTTAAACAAGGGATTTAAAACTCTCCATGCACGTAAAAAGATCAGTACCCAACCTGATCGCGTGGCAACACGTGACCCTCCCTTCAATGGTCAGAAAAGAATGAATGAGATGGACGTGACCCTTGGATAAATTCCTCAAAATAAAGATAACATAGCAAAGACAGAACAGACTTCGGCTGCCCTCACGTGTCCCCACGTGACCCTTGACAAACACCTTTTTAAAAAAGAGAAGATGGAAAGAACTGAAGGATTAAAATCCAATGCATGGGCGCCCTCACGTGTCCCTACGTGACCCCTAGAAAATCCTTTTAATATCCAGTGCATGGATGCCCATTACGTGCCCACACATGATGGCCTTGAAGACTAAAAGTGTTTAACACTTATTCTGAGAATAAAATAAGGGAGTCTTGACCCAATCCTAGGCCGCCTCACGTGACCCCACGTGAGCGCTTCACTTTTAGTGTTTAACACTATTTTAAGCATTTCATCCCTGGTGTTTAACACTATGCATCACGTGAGAACACGTGACCGCCAAATATGTGCTAGTGTTTAACACTATATGCAAAACAGTCTTATCCCAAATCGGCTAAGTCTTCCAAAGGCAAGACTCCCCTTTTGACTGAGCCTCAAATACATTCTTGTTTTTTCCAAGATTGATCATCTCATATGGCATATGAGTGCTCAGCACTCAATAAAAGACAAAATACGGTCAGAACCCAGACTCATGCTTAGCACTGCTAAATAATGGGGGGCTGAGCCCAGACAAATGTTCAACAGTTCAAACAAAGGTCCAACATTTTAAACCTAATTGGATTTAGCCCAAGTTGGCCATAAGTCCTCAATTCAGATTTAACTGAGCCCATGTGCTCATAATCTAATTAATTGATCTTAGTCCCAAATTGGACTACAAATTTCCCAATCAACTTTGGTTCAAGGGTACATCTTTTCACTCCTTTGATATTTGTCGTTGTAATCCTTCAACGTCTTCAGAGAGGTGACGGGTCCCGATAACCAATCATTCCATGGACTGTAGGGTCCTTAAACTCATGGACTATGGTGTTCTTAAACTTTATAGACTATGACGTCTTTAAACTATGGAATGTAGGGTGATTAAGCCTATGGACTATGATGTCCTTAACCTTAGACTGTGGGGTCCTTAAACCCATGAACTATGATGTCCTTAACCTCGGACTGTGGGGTCCTTTAAGCCCATGGACTATGATGTCCTTAACCTTGGACCGTAATGTCCTTAAACTAATCGACCGCAATGTCCATAAACTAAACAATAGAGCCCAAATGCTCTCTTGTTGGATCTAAATGATCCCGTTAAGTTGATCTAAGTCTAAAATTAGACCAACGTATCCTTAACATACGTTTAAGTTGATCTTAGTCTCAAATGAAACTAACGTATCCTTAAACCCAACCCTAAACCCAAATTTAAGAAAATACGGATTTGGACTAATCCACGCCCTACGGGTGACAACATAAATTAGTCTCCGTATACAATCCACGGGCAACCAAAAAACAAAACAAACACACACGACACGAAGTGACCATCTGGAGAAGGAGAAAGTGGTTACCGCGATGCGGTAGCGTAATTAACTGCAGGGGCTTGCGCCTGCAGGGAAGAGCATCCCCACAATCAAAAAACCCTCAATGTGGGGGAATCTGACGAAGTCTGGTACATCGGTCGCATCCGTTTAAACCTTCGATACACGGTGCCATAAATCAACTTGGCATCTTCGGAGAGCTGGACGGATAGCACCAATTAGCATCTGCCCCCAAATTCAGGAAAGACAAACCTACGCGGTTCCGTCCTGTATTCGAAGGAGAACGGATTCTGGCACGCCCGACGGGACCTTTTCCTCTTTCCACTCCACACTTCTTGTGTTGTATTTTTCCCGTGATCAGATAATCGCGGTGTGTATGTTTGTGGTTGCCCTTAGGGGAGTGGATACCGAAGTCGGCGCTTCATCTCTATGAAGAATGGCGTTTGTTCCCACCCTAGCAACACAGGCTCTGTCATATCTGGTGGAGTCAGGTACGGGCCACCTGCAGGCTCAAATCTCTACAATCCGGCTCTTCAAGAAATCAACGGGCTTCTCTTTGGGTCGATACTCCCATCTCCCACCCTCGGTACCTCAACGTCGATGGAGGAAACCCAGAGGAAGTCAGTCTTCCACAGGCGGGCTCCCCAAGCAGCAGCTTTGCCGACGGAATCAGTCCTCAAACAACTGGCACATGCCAAGGACCAAGGTCAACGCAGGGGGCAGAATATTCAAGCTCTCAAAGGAAACAAGGGGCAGGCTCGACAAAATCCTGAAGCTAATCAAATCCCGGTCGTAAGAAACGGTCGACGTCGATATCAGCGTCATACAAAATAAGCTGGGGGCAGTTCTCTGTATGGTCCTGTTTCAACCCCAGTGGTAAATGTTGTTGTTCCAACTGGGAACAACTTCAAATTGTTTTGAAGGGTCAGACAAAGTTCTCCTACTGCAATATTGAAGAAGTCTCCGTAGCCTATGGAGATCCTACGAGAGCAGAAACCAGTTCGCTCCCTGAGACAGCTTTCCTCATCTATATATAAAGTGTGGAAGCCGGTGAAGGGGACTTACCCCAAGACGGATCCTGATACAGCGGTTCCTCCCAAAACCAAAGCGGCTTTTTACAACAAGAGGCCCAATAAAGCTCAAGTGCCCAAGGGTATGGCTGACCTCTCCTGGTGCTTCGAAAACGATGATAACGAAGTGATCTAAGAATTTCCACCGACGCCAAAAGAGCTGGAAGATGGGATACATACTACTACAGATGATCTCAAAAAAATCGACTTGGGAACGGCAAACGACCCACGACCGACGTTTGACAGTGAACTGTTGTCTGAAGAAAAGGAGGCTACGCTCAAGGACGTGCTCATGCAGCATAAAGACTGTTTCGCATGGAACTATTCCGAGATGCCAGGACTGGATCCAGAAATAGCCGTGCACAGATTGGCGATATCTCCGGACATCAAGGCGATAAAAAAAAACCGAGAAGAATGCGGCTCGAGCTTGAGATGAGCATCAATGCCGAAGTCAAGAAGCTAATCGACTCCGGATTCAGGAAGCCCAAAATGACATGAGCCAGCACAGAAAATTACAGAGCCCAAGCCCACTTGTTGGCCGTGGAACCGCGTCCAAACCCAGGCTGAGGCCGCGGTTCCGCGGCCGTATTGCGCAGTTAGAATATAATATTTTTACCATAATTCAAGATGGCTCTGACTAGGTCGTTTCTTAGGGGTATTTTTGTAATAGCAGATGTGCGAGTCATTGTAACCCTAGGGTTTCCTATTCTTTATAAATAGGAACTCTAATCATTGTAAACTTTATGCCCTTTTAATAATAAAATTCAGAATTCTTTATGGAGAGCATCGGTGCCTCTTTTCAATTCATGAATTCAGATCTGACAACCCTGTATTGATGTTTGGAGAGAGCCATCTGTAAGTAGTTTTATTTAATTGCTCTAGTTTAGATTTTAATTCCTTGCCTTAGATATTAGCTTTGGGGAAGGCTTTTGAGAGATGAGATCTCTCATCCCTTTCTTGCCCATAATATATTATCAATAGGACTCCATGCATACACGCACACACCTCGTCCTACGGCATCCTATCCCTCGAGGTAGCGGTGGTACCGTAGTGTAAAAGCCCGGTTGCGCGCTTTTTCCATGGAGGTTAGGGTAAGGATCTCTAAAGGAAGGACAAGAACCTAAAGGAAGGAACACCTTCCCGAATGGATCTAATCCCCTTTATTGATAATTACCATAACTCCTCTTAGATCCTAAATTGGGTATAGAAAGCGTTGAGATTTACTTGTATTTTCAAACCATCCCTAAACCTAACCCTAGCAAGACTAGATCTAGATAATCGTAGTATAGAATAATTAGATTTTTAGATTTAATAACAACTCCGAACACCCTTCGGAATTAACTCGTTAGCGCGACTAGGAGATTCATAAAATCCCTGTGGACCGACCCGTACTCACCAGCTAGCTGAAAAGCGACGCCGTTCTTGATTGCGGTTACAAATATTTTTGATCTATCTTTTAGAAAGCGCAAGCACGCTAAACCATTCAAAATCAAATGGCGCCGTTGCCGGGGATGGCGTAGAACTTTCCTTTTCGCAATTTAGGGTTAATCATAAAATAAAAAATCAAAAAAATCTGAAAAATCAAAAAAATATAAAAATATATATATTGTTATTTTTGGAAGGGATACTTTCTTGTTTGAATTTTTTGCAGGATATACAAATTCGGATGTGGAAATTTCCAGAAAGCGAAACGGAAAAAGAGATATCGGAACAGAAAGGATTTTAAAAAACAGAGAAGCACAAAAATTTTGGAGCCCCAAACCCCCCAACTCGCCGCGATTCCGCGGCCAAAACCACCTTAGGCCGCGGAACCGCGGCCATCTTGGAGAATCTGAACGTCAGAAAATTTTTGGGGGTTCGTGCTGATGAGACCGCCGCGAAAACGCGGCATTAATGCATTTAAACCGCGGAAACGCGGCCTTATGGTGTCTTCAGGTGATGAAATTTGCACTGTAAGCTCTCTGTTATTTCTCCTCTGCAAATTTTAATATATTTTCTGAATAATACCTGCAAGATTTTGTGTGCTTTAAAAATATATTCTCTTTCATATAACAAGTCTTGTGCAGGATTTTTGGGCCCCGCTTGAACTAAATTGATTGCAAGAAATATTTTGTTGTTGCATATCTTTTCTCGAATATCTTTTTGCAACATTTCTTTCCAAATAAAGATTCTTGTGATATGCTTAAAATAATAATGGATTGCAAGTAATATTTTGTTTCTCTAAAATCTCTTTGCAACAAAATTTTTTCCAAATAAAGAGAAAAAAGAATAAAAATAAAAAGGACAAATTTTATTAGAAACTTGCAAAATTTTTGGCCTCAAATAGATCCTTGCACCACAAACTTTCTTTCTTTCCCCTTTCTTCCAACATGGGTACCCCACATAATAAATCATTAGCCGAACTTTGGTATCCCGAACCTAATTTTGCGTCATACGTCAATTTGTTCGGTCAATTTAAAGACGATCCCTCCATGCCTAAAAAATCTTTGAAAGATCACATAGAGGCGTCTAGGAGAAACAGTTTGACTTTTCAACCCACCTTGTGTCAACCAAGTCAACCTTCACCACCTCCATATGTTGACACCACTTTTTCAAGTCCTGCCGTAACTCCTAAACCGATGTCCATTGCTGAGCATATTGCTCAATCTCGCAGCCGATCTTTCACCTCTCTCCACTCATCTAGTTCTAGGGATTCACACGACTATTCATTTTTTTATTCACATGTTGACCCTACCCCTGTCCTAACACCCACTTCCTACCAGTCTTACCCGACCTTCCCACCTTCACTAGACACTGCTTCTACACAGCCTGTTGGGAGTTTTGCATATCCACACCATTTTGAATCTTTTACCGAAACCCCTCACCACCTAAGTCTAGTTTGGAAGAGTCGTTGGAAGCTTATATTGTTGCAACAAATAAAATGGTTAGGAATGTGGAAGCGTCCGTGGCCGCCCTTATGCAACCTGCTGAACCGGTAGCTAGTTTCCCGCTAGCTCAAAATTTTTTAATATATAAGGAGGCGGTTGGACAGAGTGAGAATGAGAGAGGATTGCCAAATCAAACCTACCCTTACCCAATTGAAGCCCACAACTCCTGTTTTCCATCGATTGCCCTAAATAGTTCACCTGTTGAAAATAAAAATGAGTTGTGTGATTTTGTAGTGCTTGATTTGCCAGATTGTGTGGAACCCCTTTCGAGTGAAACCGCACCTAATCCTTTCGTTCTTTACACCTCCCATCTAGAACCTAAATTGATAGATATCCATGCTTTTGATGAGGTGTCTAAGAAAATTGATTTTCACTTGATTGAGGATATAGACGCCGGGAATATGTCAGATGATGAACCTGTCGATTTAATTGAAATTTTATGTTCAAATCATCATCCTGAGTTATTAAATGTTTCTCCCGAATCTTATATGCGTCTAGATTTTGATGATAATGGCATGGATGAGTTGAATTTTGAGGAGAATTATAAGGAAAGTATTGAGGAGAGTTTTGAGGATAATATTGAGGTTGAATCATTTTTGTTTGATGTGTCTGATTTTCCAATTCATCATCCTGAACCTTTGACTGTTATATCACCCTCCCTTCTTCCCATCGTTCCGACCACGCTTGAAGACTGTGAGCTTGAAACCTTTTCGTTTGAATCTGACACAATTCTCACAGACGATAACACCTACGAGTGTTTCACTTTTTCGGACGATGTTGATGACTCACCGCCCGAGTTTGAGTCCTTTACATTTTCCGATGAGCCATCAGACTCGGTTGATTATAGTAGTTTCGAACCATTAATGGAATCTTTCAAGTTCAAAACAGTTTACTACGGTGAGAAAGATACTATCCCTAATTCACTCCCTTTCGTCTTTCCCATTGTTCAGACCAAACAAGAGACCGTTACGTTTTCATCTCCTATACCAAGTTCGGCGTACCCATGTTTTCTTGCGAATCTTGAGGGATTTGATCCCATTTCCCGACGGGTGGATAGGTTAGCGCAATCGCTTATAACACATCGGTCATCACATATTGCGCTAATTTATTCACTCGATTTACACCCTCAAGTTCGCGCAACCCTTCTTTCTCCTTTCCGCCCTTCTTCTCCCCCACCGAGACCATATTCTACCATTCTTCTTTCCACATGGTCTCGTGTGCTTCTCATCTCTTTTCTTCCCACTCCATTCTTGCACCGACTATACCTTTACCATGATAAGATTTTTGAATGGTTGGTGCTAACCTTTGGCTTGTGTAAGTCCAAGCTTAAGTTTGGGGGGAACCTTGTTGTATATATGTATATATATTTTTGTTTTCTTTTTCTATAAAAAATAAAAAAAATTCAAAACATTAAAAAATAAAAAAAATTGTAAATAAATAAACAGGGGAGTGCCGATATTTTGACCCTCTTGGTGTAGCATGACAGTGAGAACACTGTCAAGTTCAAGTTTGGGGGTATGCTCGGTACGTCTTCTTCCTTCGCATTCATTTGTACATTTGCATACTTATTTGAAAACCCATAAAAATTGAAAAATTTTCAAAAATTATAAAAATTATTGTATTCAATTTTGGCTAATTGACTTGAGTTTGACAAATAAGTTAACTGGCTAGGAACAACTAGATCTTAGACTTAGTGAATTAAAAACCCTAAAAATAACATTCCTTAAAGTTTAACGGTAGAAAGTATATGTCTTTGTAGTTTATTTAGAAATAAGAAAATTTTGGGTTCACTTCTTAGGCTAAGTCGAAACGAAGGAAAAGTATTGAAACTTTTATTAGAGTATAAGTTTGAAAAATAATTCCGAGTTTAAGTCTAGATTCTGAAAATGTATACCCTACAAAATGCACAATCACGCACCTTGAAACTTGGAATAGTAGAAGAGATCTTGAAATGCTCTTGTCTAAAGTCCTTAGTACAATGAAAATAAAAGGAAAAAAAGTGAATAAAGAAAAAAAAATGGACACTGGTTTTTGTGATTACTTAAGGCTGCAAAAATAGAAAAATATTTAGCGAGGGTGCTTCATCACCTAGTGCCTTAGACCAACTGGTTTGGGAGTCACTGCTAAAGCCTTGGGGATTGCAAAACTAGGAAGTACGCTTTAATGTGCAAACACATTTTGTAATCGGTCGTTGGTACCTCAAGAAGTATTAACGGTCGCATGAAAGATGTGTAAGCAAAATGCAATTAAAAATTCACCTACTAATAAGTGCTTTGGACAACGGACGAGAGTATGATTGCTTGATTTGAATTTCAAAGTGTAGGGGTGATCTATACACACACGTAGGGGTATGTGATTGGAATTTAGATAAGAGAAAGGGATGAAGAATAGAACTTGTATCTTTAGTAGAGTTGATAGAAATTCCTAAGTGGAGATGGAACTTTAGAAGGAAAACTTAAGAAATGCCGAAAGCTAAGTAATTCTATAGAACATATATAATCTTAAGTTAAATAATGAGGAAGTGTGAAGAATGTGGGTGGATAATTTGCGAGTCAAAAGATAATAGAATTCCTTGTTAGAAAACCTAATTGGAGAACAAAAGTCAATGGGCCGAGTTGATAGGATTTTGTGGGTGTAATCCGCTGAAAACCCTCAGGAGACAACACTCCTCCTACTAGGGACACCTAGAGGTTTAACGGCTTGTTGCATATGCTCAGTGCAATCGCGTTTCCCTGCGAAAGTGCGTCTAGGTTAGGATTTTAGTGAATAAAAATAAGTTTGCTCGAGAATGAGCAAAAGATAAGTTTGGGGGTATTTATTCATACCATAATATTGCATTTTATATTCCCCATTCTTATGCATTTTACAATGAAAACAGGTGCTTTTGACCCATGTCTGCTACATGTTACAGGTTACAGGTTCTTGGATCTAAAACAGTGAAAACGATGTAAAGACGATATAAAAGTGAGACTTTGACCACCAAACAGAAGACTCTTGATCAAGCCTACATCAAAGATAAAGTTTACAAAGTGCAAGGCAATGCAAGGTCCAAAATCGCGAAGCGAACTGTTAGAAGTCCACTACAATGTTCACTGGAATATCTGGAAGAAACCTGGAAGCCTATTTGAGAAAAATACCAAAGAAACAGGAAGCCCAAAATGGCATGAGCCAGCACAGAAAATTACAGAGCCCAAGCCCACTTGTTGGCCGCGGAACCGCGTCCAAACCCAGGTTGAGGCCGCGGTTCCGCAGCCGTATTGCGCAGTTAGAATATAATATTTTTACCATAATTCAAGATGGCTCTGACTAGGTCGTTTCTTAGGGGTATTTTTGTAATAGCAGATGTGCGAGTCATTGTAACCTTAGGGTTTCCTATTCTTTATAAATAGGAACTCTAATCATTGTAAACTTTATGCCTCCTTTTAATAATAAAATTCAGAATTCTTTATGGAGAGCATCGGTGCCTCTTTTCAATTCATGAATTCAGATCTGACAACCCTGCATTGATGTTTGGAGAGAGCCATCTGTAAGTAGTTTTATTTAATTGCTCTAGTTTAGATTTTAATTCCTTGCCTTAGATGTTAGCTTTGGGGAAGGCTTTTGAGAGATGAGATCTCTCATCCCTTTCTTGCCCATAATATATTCTCAATAGGACTCCATGCATACACGCACACACCGCGCCCTACGGCACCCTATCCCTCGAGGTAGCGGTGATACCGTAGTGTAAAAGCCCGGTTGTGCGCGTTTTCTATGGAGGTTAGGGTAAGGATCTCTAAAGGAAGGACAAAAACCTAGAGGAAGGAACACCTTCCCGAATGGATCTAATCCCCTTTATTGATAATTACCATAACTCCTCTTAGATCCTAAATTGGGTATAGAAAGCGTTGAGATTTACTTGCATTTCCAAACCATCCCTAAACCTAACCCTAGCAAGACTAGATCTAGATAATCGTAGTATAGAATAATTAGATTTTTAGATTTAATAACAACTCCGAACACCCTTCGGAATTAACTCGTTAGCGCGACTAGGAGATTCACAAAATCCCTGTGGACCGACCCGTACTCACCGGCTAGCTGCAAAGCGACGCCGTTCTTGATTGCGGCTACAAATATTTTTGATCTATCTTTTAGAAAGCGCAAGCACGCTAAACCATTCAAAATCACCTACCGCAGAAGCGTAGGGTATAATAGACATGCGATCCCTTTCCAAATCAGTCTTGGGAGACATCTCTTTGGAGAGGGTGATCCCGTGACAAGCCGGTAGATTACCGCGCTTGGAATCTTCCATAATGAATCTTTTCAGTATGGTTTCGATGTACCTGGACTGTGAAAGTCCTAATATTCTCTTGGATCTGTCACGGTAGATCCGGATCCCCAGAATATATGAGGCATCACCCAGGTCTTTCATGGAGAACCTGTGTGACAAGAACCCTTTGACAGATTGTAGCATAGGAATGTCATTTCCTATCAAAAGAATGTCATCCACGTACAAAACGAGAAATACGACAGTTCTGGCTACAAATCTACTATAGATGCATGGTTCATCTGGATTTTTGATAAAACCAAATTCTTTGACCGTCTCATCAAAACAGATGTTCCAACTCCGCGATGCCTGTTTTAGTCCATAAATGGACTTAAGCAACTTGCACACCTTTCCGATGCTCCCACTCTGAATGAAACCCTCTGGCTGGTCCATATAGACACACTTCTCTAAATTTCCATTTAGAAAAGCGGTCTTTACGTCCATCTGCCAGATTTCATAATCGTAGAAGGCAGCAATGGCAAGAAGGATCCGAATGGATTTCAGCATAGCCACTGGAGAAAAGGTTTCGTCATAGTCCAAACCAGGTCTTTGACGAAAACCCTTTGCAACAAGTCTATCCTTATAAGTCTCAACCTGTCCATCTACACCAATCTTCCTTTTGAAGATCCACTTGCATCCTACGGGTTTTACCCCATCTGGAGCAACGTCCAACGTCCATACTTTGTTGGTGTACATGGACTCCATTTCGGTCCGCATTGCATCCAGCCATTTTACTGAGTCAACGCTCTGAATGGCCTGCTGGAAGGTAGTCGGCTCATCATAATCAATGATGCAATCCTTTCTATCCCCGTCTGTGAGAAAACCGTAGTATCTCTCGGCCGGATGAGACTGCCTACTACTCCTGCGGAGCGGCGTAGGAATGTCCTGTTCTTTCGAACCTTCTGGTTCTACTAAGCTTTCAGTAATAGTCTGTGGTTCTGGAATTTCTTCCAGTTCTATTGCGCTCCCACTAATTTCCTTTTCTAAGAACTGGTGTTCTAGAAAATGTGCATTATGAGAAACAAAAACCTTTTGTTCCTCTGCGTGATAGAAAAGATACCCCCTGGAGTTCTTTGGGTATCCCACAAACTTGCACAGTACTGAGCGTGCCTCGAGTTTGTCCGCATGCTTCTTTTTGACAAAAGCTGGACATCCCCAGATCTTCAGATATTGAAGATAGGGTTTCTTCCCACTCCATAACTCGTATGGTGTGGTAGGCACAGTCTTAGTTGGAACTCGGTTCAAAAGATATACGGCTGATTCTAGCGCATATCCCCAGAATGATCACAGCAACTCAGCGTTACTCATCATAGAACGTACCATATCCAATAGGGTTTGGTTCCGTCTCTCCGATACACCGTTATGTTGCGGAGTGTATGGAGGAGTAAGCTGAGAGAGAATTCCATTCTCTTTTAAGTAATCCAGGAACTCGGTACTTAAGTATTCACCACCTCGATCAGATCTTAGAGTTTTGATACTTTTGCCTGTTTGTTTTTCTACTTCATTCTTGTATTCCTGGAACTTTTCAAAGGCTTCAGATTTATACTTCATTAAGAAGACATGTCCGAACCTTGAAAAATCATCCGTAAAAGTAATGAAGTAAGAATAACCGCTTCGCGCATGCGTAGACATTGGACCGCACACGTCGCTGTGTACGAATCCCAAGAGCTTGCTCGCTCTTACTCCGTGTCCAGTGAACGGAGTCTTTGTCATCTTTGCTTTGAGACAGGATTGACAAGTTGCATATGAATGATATTCGAACGTATCCAAATATCCTTCTGTATGTAACTTCGTCAACCTTCTCTCATTAATGTGACCCAGTCTACAATGCCATAAGAAAGCATGATTGATTTCTCGAGACTTTCTTTTGTGTGTATTCTGGATATTGAAAATCTGTGGTTGGTTTAATACGTATATACCATTGCTTAATGTACCTGACCCAATCAAAACTTGATTAAGGCGAATGTTCACAACATTACTTACAAATTCAAATTCATAACCTTCTTTAGATAATAAAGATACAGATATGATATTACAGGTTGCATTGGGTACAAAATAACAATCACGCAAAACCAAAACGTGTCCATCTGACAATCCCAGGTGATGTCCCCTACGGACTCAGCATCCATGCCAACTCCGTTTGCAACTCTGAGGGTCATATCACCTGCCTTCAAAACTCTACGCCTTCTCAATGCCTGCAAAGAATTACAGATTGAGATCCTGATCCGGTGTCCAATACCCAGGAAGTAGAGTTTATTGATAGACAGTTTTCAATAACATACACACCTGAAGCTGAAACCGCAACTTGCTTCAGATCCTGGGTTCTGGCCTTCCAAGGCTTGCAATCCTATTTCCAGTGTCCACTCTTGTGACAGTAAAAGCATTCTTCCTTTCCCACAAGCTTTCCCGCTACCTTTGTTGCCTTTGCCTTTCCCTTCGTATCCACTTTACTAACACCGCCCCTTGGTTTGGTGGGGGTTTTCTTCTTCTTTCCCTTGGCTTTCGCCCTAGACCTAGAAGAGGAAGATCCTCCTACAAACAAAGTGGATGTTTCCCTACCTTTCTGTAGGGTGCCCTCTGCACTCCTCAGCATGTTGAGGAGTTCTGAAAGTTCAACTTCTTTTTCTTGCAAGTTGAAGTTCAGGATAAACTGGGCGTAAGTGGAAGGAAGGGACTGGAGAATCAAGTCCGTGTAGAGCGCATTCTCTAACGTGGTCCCAAGGTCCGCGAGCTCCTCAATGAAGCCAATCATCTTAAGCACGTGTTCCGCTACCGATGATCCGACGGCCAATCTCGCCGAAAACAGCTTTTTCGAGACTTCGTATCTGGCGATACGGGATTGCTCTCCATACAGTTCTTTTGTATGGAGAAATATGGATTCAAGGTCCATATTCTTGTGCCTCCTCTGGTGTTCATTGTCCATAGAGGCAAGCACGAGGCACTTGACCTTCGCGCAGTCGATTTCCCAGGTCTTACGGATTTCCTTATCCGCGACGCTGGTTTTAGGACGTGGGACAGGGGGAGCTTTGGTGGTAAGGAGATACCCCAACTTGTCATAAGTGATTGCCATTTTGACATTCCTGAGCTAATCTTTGTAGTTTGGCCCTGTCAGTATGTTTTTATCTAGTAGTAACTTAAGTCCAGTCATGATGTTTGGTCGCTGGAATTAGGAGAGAGAGAAGAAACACTTTAGCATGATGCTCTTGCAAGTTTAGAGTGGTTTTTGATTTGTCTAAACAGGATGGCTCCTACTGTCTCTCGAATCCCTCCTCAAACCATAAAGGAAGAATTAGTCGGGATCAATCTCACCATACAATACTTTCTTAACCGTTCAGCCAGGCCAGTGTTGGTACTTCGAGGGAGGTTTTCCAACGCTTTCGTGAAGTTCCTTAATTAAATAACCTCTTTTCCCTGGGGCGAAGCCCCGCTAACACCTTTCTAGACACCTACTAGGTTTATAGCATTGATCGTTAAGTGAGAAATTTCCCGAGGAGTAGCATATACTCACAGTAGGATCGGGATCCAAATATCATCGTGTGACAAAACTGAAGGAATCCTACTAGAATCATCACACTCCAAATGGTATGCAACGCTAGCAAGTTTCAGTTCTTTTGAAACTCCCGATGTGGATTTTTGCCCCATGCTCTTATGACCTTGGCGTAAGGTCAAAATGTCATAAGTCACATGTCAAGTTCTTCCCATCATTATCCAGGTTAATTTGAACCCACCCGTACCTACCCTTGACGTAGGCCAAAATGGCAGTACGACTGTCTCAAACCAACGCATTCTATCTATGTAACGGATAAATATCCGGCAGCTACCAATCACTATGCCTTGGCGTGAGGTCAAAATATATAGCTTGAATACTACCGAATATTTAACTGAAATGATGGAGGGCTACGAATGGTTTTTGGCGAAACCGTGAACGTAGTGAACTTGATATAATCGATGGAACGAGATAGCTTTTAAATGGAGTGGTTCAAGCTCCGCATTTAAAAGTTAGTTTTTGAAAAGAACCGAGTGGTTTTGAAAGTGTTCCAACGACTTTTACTTGGTTTATTTTCTTGCATTAAATTTAATGTGTCCCATCAATTAATCCTACCATTGCAGAAAACAACGAAAATATGACGTACGCTTATGCCATCCGCATTCGCCACGGGGTCCCGACATTACCCGTTAGGTTACTTAACTAACGACAGAGCGGGGGCTGGACTAGCGCGGATGCAAAACATAAGCAACGCCAAAATAGATATCATATATAGATATTTACATTCGTCACATGCAATGATAGTCATTCCAGATCACAGATGAATATATTGGATATGCTAGGAATTCGCATTCCGTTCGAGCCTGCAACGAAAAACGGATTACACGATCGCGATGAAAAGCCAATTGTTGGGGTAAAAATTTATACCTCGGTTGACCGAGTCAAAGTCAAGGTCAACCCCAAGCCAGGTGGGCCTAAGCCTAGATCAAGCGGGCCCATGCCCAGGTCAAGCGGGCCCATGCCCAAGTCAAGCCCGCGGCCAACCTCTCCGTGCCAACAACAAAATCATGTAATAAATAATTTTTATGTAATTGTTTATGCATGAATGGGCATAAAGCCAATATTTTGTAAGCCCATGGCTTATGTGCAAAAATGAAATGGCACATGAGCCATGGGATGGCTAAGATGCCATTTTTGTAAAGTCCAAGGGGCTATATGCAAATATGTAAGCCTATAAAAGGCAACATGATGATGAATAAAGATAGACTTTTTCATTCCCCCAAAAACTAGGGTTCTTTGTGCCTCCTGCTCCTTCTCCAAGGTTCTAAACCTTCTCAATTCTTTTGAATTAAATCAAGAGTTTTACTCTTTTTTTTCCAAAACTAAGTAGTTTTCCACCACAAAACCCACAAAGGGGAACACAGATCTCCCATCAGATCTAAAAAAGGAGTGATTTTTAAAATCTCATACTTCTTGATCTTCAAGATCCGGCCAAACAACAGAAGGAAGAAGAAGAACCCCTTTCATCAGCTTCAAAACATTCCAGGAGTTTAACTCCATACATATATACATAACAAATATTTCCTTTCTGAAGCATAGCTTCTGTTTCTTAGGCTAAAAGCCACATTTTCTCGCCGGCGCTCAAGCGCAGAGCGCCCACGTGCCGACACGTGGCGCGCTTGCGCTCAAGCGCAAGCGCCCGAGCGCAAGTCGCCCACGTGCCGACACGTGGCGCGCTTGCGCTCAAGCGCAAGCGCCCGAGCGCAAATCGCCCCGGTGCCGACACGTGGCGCGCTTGCGTTCAAGCGCAAGCGCCCGAGCGCAAGTCGCCCCGGTGCCGACACGTGGTGCGCTTGCGCTCCAGCGCAGGCGCTCAAGCGCAAAGCGCCTACGTGCCGACACGTGGCGCGCTTGCGCTCAAGCGCCCAGCACTCAAGCGCCCAGCACTCAAGCGCAGAGCGCCCACGTGCCGACACGTGGCACTCTAGCGCCTGAGCGCACAGCACCTAGGCGCATAGCGCCCAAGGTGCTGCCCCCACACATCCTTTAGATGCCTTTTCCCCCTCTTTCTTTTATATATATACATATATACATATATATACACATATGTATACATATTTGCACACACACGTGCTCCACGACACTGTCCCTGTTAGAAAAAAATTTCTAACGGGGCGCTGTCCCGCACCCCGCAAGGGGGTTGCTAGCCCCCTTGACCCCCAGCCCGCTATCCGGGTAGCGGGACCCCCGTAAAAACTCTGCGTAGCTCCCGATATATCCAAACCCCCCTTTCAAAACACAACATACGTACACTGCACATTGAGTTCGCATGACCAGCTTAACCCGTTAATCGGAGGTTTCCTTGCCCCAAAGGCGAGGGAATATTAACGGCAGCTTAGTCCGCGGCTGCCGGAGATTCAGATCCCCACAATCAATAAACCCCGGCCTACCCTAGGCAGGGGGAATCTGTAGTACGCCTAACAAGCGTGCGCGTATTCCCATCTCAATGGGGTGACGAAAAACACCCAACAGATTCTGGCACGCCATAGTGGGACCAATCTTTTCTCCCATATTTCGGGTTAAGCATTCATGCGAACTCAATCATTATACATACCTGTATTTATACTAAAATAATGCTCTTTCATGCAGATTTTCAAGCAATCACCTTCCGACGATGTCTCCAAAGATGAACTCAGCTCCCATCTCTTACACGATGAGGATAGACTCTGGGACGGTCCTTCCGGCCAGTCTCGGGCGACAATGGGAGGAGCCGCTGCTACAATTCGGCTCTATTATGTTCATGCCAGTTGGCGCCATCCCAGCTCCTCAAACCCCGGTGGCAGACAAACCGGTCTCGAAAGGCAGGAGACCAAATGTGGTGGTCGCGAGGTTATCTCAGCCCAACCGCAAGTCCGTTTCCGAACGACTCTCCATGGCCACAGCTGGGGGCAAGGCCATCAGCACCAATAAAGCTACAACGTGTCCCGAGCAAGCTCCAGCAGTGCCATTGACCACTGCTCGAACGGGTGTCTTCTCTAAGCTCCCCGCCAGTGAGAAAGAGACGACTAGATATGAGGTCCACACTGTCTACATGGTGGGCACGCGCAGCAAGAGCAAGGACGGGGCCACTACATCCCAAATCCAATCTGGCGTGAATATGGCTGCCACATCCCAAGGCCAGCCTCCTCTGGAAGGTAATGAAGACCTTCCCAGTGAGGCTGATAAGCAGAAAGACCCTTCGGTCCATGAGGAGTCGGGCTCGGAAAGTGAAGAAGAGCCGACTTTCCGCCCTAGGACCGCGGAGCAAGAGCTGCTTCAAGAGCTCCGAAAGCAGCTCAGAAGCAAAGACAAGGAGATGGCCAAGCTCTACTCAAAGATCGACGACTTGACAAATGTCGTCTTACGGCTTACGGCCCAACTTGCCTCTCAGCCGCCCAATCAAGCACAGGGCTCTGCTCATGAACCGGGAAATGTTGACCCGAGACAGCCAGTGCCTATTCCCTCAAATCCAAGGGTGGGCGGACCGCACGAAAGTCAGTCGCATCCTATCTCGGCCAATGTCTTGGCTACCGATGACAATAGCCCGCTAACTCAAGATCAAATCATGGATTTGGTTACCGACAAAGTCAAAACCTTGGTAGCCGAAGCCGAAGTGTAAGGTTCCTAGGCACTCTTATGAAGGTTCATAAGGCATCAAACATGCCCGGATAAAAATTTAGACGTGCCGAACAACCCAAAGCCGGGATCTTTGCTAGATTATTAGGGTTAAACATGCAAGATGATAACTTTTATCTAAGTGTGAGGGATTACAACCTTTGTAGTCCGCTCCTTCGCTTCACAAGCTCCGAGTAGAAGTCCCTTTGCCGCGATCCACGATCTCCCGGACTCATGAGAGGCTCCACGACTCGAACGATCCATGCTAGCTTGAAGTGTTCCAAATCTCCGATGATCTACGTCGAAGTTGCAAAGACTCAAGCTATCTCACTCTAAAGAGATGAACACACTAATCTCATGGGCTAGATGAGATGAGGATGAGAGAGTAGTATTTTTGCTTTCTTTTTAAATCATTTTCTCATATTTATTCATCACATGAAGAAAATCAAGTAAGCTTTTTCAAGAGAGAAGAAGATGATAATGGAAAAAGATAATGATTAATTCTTTTGTGATGAATAGAAAACAAAGCTATATGATTGATATATCAACCATGGTTAAGGATGAGTGGCTAAGATTGTGTAGAGAATAAACTAGAGTTAGGGTTTGGTTGGGTTAAAAATGTGTCATCCAAAAATATCTTAACAATGACAAAAGAAAAATGCTTCTAGAAGGTGCATGAAGCATCTAACCCTAATCAAACCCTAACCTCAATTAATCATCCTTAAACATGTTTAACAATTAATCATATCATGTCACAATAATATATATCACATATATATTATATATTTGCAACAAAAGAAAATAATACAATTAACATATATCGCATATATATCAATGTATCATCCAGTGAGAAAATGAAATAATAAAGCGAGCCTATATTAGATAATGTAATACAATATATCATATATATTATTATAAATTAAATCATCGAATCAACACTTGATTTGATGATCCGGCTATATCGAATATTACCGACTAATATATCATGTACCGATTCATCGAATCAACACTTGATCCGATGTCTCAGTTCATATCAAAATATCGCGAGAATATAATACGGTATCTCATATCGCATTATTCTCGGTCCTGCACATATCACATATGTGCATCTACTCCGTTTCGCCTGAGCCAAGAAACCTCTGTGTAGGACTCTAAAGAATCGTCAATACGCCGGTAGTAGGTGATGATCATATCAAACACCCACAAGCTGCAAGCGGTCAGCTAAACGTAACAGCCACCCAGGTATTGAGCGATCAGAAGATCAACAAGCTAGCCTATGCGTTCTCCTATGAATCCAATCAGTAACACTCCCGTACAGTCCGGTCTGTTCGTCTGATATGTCGCATATCAAGTCTAGGGGTGGTATACGTCAGACCCCAGTAACCGATAAGTCGTGTCGATGTGTGGCTCATAACGGGTCGAGAAACTACTAGTAACACTTACCAGTAAATCTCTATATCAGCCCTGGCCAGGGACTTCCAGTTATAACCAATCGAACACAGCACAACATCAACTCCCTATACCGGAAGAGACGAATCCCCTCCTATCGCTCATTGCCTCCATGTGATTCGGGACTATACCCAAAAGCCACCGTTTTGCACGCCCTCTTGGACATGGTAAGGTGGAAATCAAAGCACAGTGGGAATCACACAAGACTCCATGACGATCTCGAGTCTACAGACTACCCTGTACCAGTGTCACCGGAGAACTGCCATCTGACGTGTGGTATATCACTATCTGGGAGTTCTCGGCGAGTCCGTCCAGTGTACCCAGTCTCCACTGAGCACCCGTACACCATCTCTGATGTCAAACACCGATGGATATGGGATCATACATCGCCCATCATATGGGTCAAGATGCGTATACGCTAGTCTACTCTGGTGTATCGATGCCCTGTCTCGATATACCCTCGACTAGGAACAGTTATAGGATGTACTCATCGACTACCGTGGCCCCACTAGTATGATCTCATCATAGTCCCAGTAGTCGAGTACAGATCCGAAGGGCTTTATCAACATGTGAGAGTAAAACAGTAAACCAATACAAGTCAACATGTTAAGATAAAGTGAAACCAAATAGCATACTATCATGACGAGCAAGAAAGTCATCTCTATAAATATCCAAGCATCCATTATAATATACATCATATGTACAACAATGGCCTCTAGAGCATATACATAACTAACAATCTCCCACTTGCACTAAGGCCAGCTGCTGTAGTATCTCATACCTAGCATCCCGAATAATCTCTCAAACTGTATCTGGGGAATAGCCTTCGTGAATGGATCCGCAGTGTTGTCCTTCGTATCTACTCTCCTGACCTCGATCTCCCGGCGATCAACTATCTCCCTGATCAGGTGATACCGCCTCAGAATATGTCTGGACTTTTGATGGGATCTGGGTTCCTTGGCCAAAGCCACAGCTCCATTATTATCGCAATGCAGAGATATTGGATGCTCAATGGATAGAACCACACCAAGTTCACTAATGAACTTCTTGATCCAGACAGCTTCTTTGGCAGCATCGTTGGCAGCGATGTATTCAGCCTCCATCGTCGAGTCTGCAACGGTATCCTGTTTGGTACTTTTCCAACATACCGCCCTTCCATTGAGGGTAAAGACAAAACCCGAATGCGACTTAGAGTCGTCCTTATCACTTTGGAAGCTGGAATCGGTAAAGGACTCCACCTGGAGTTCTCCGTTACCATACACCAAGAACATCTCCTTAGTCCTTCGCAAGTACTTGAGAATGTTCTTCACAGCTGTCCAATGACTCTCTCCAGGATCTGCTTGATACCGACTCACTACACTTAGTGAGTATGCTACATCGGGTCTGGTATATAGCATCGCATACATGATAGAGCCTACTGCCGAAGCATAGGGTATCCCTTGCATGCGAGCTCTCTCCAAATCAGTCTTGGGAGACATCTCTTTGGAGAGAGTGAGTCCAGAGATCGTGGGTTGGTTCCCACGCTTGGATTCTTCCATACTAAACCTCTTTAGTATGGTGTCAATGTACCTGGATTGGGACAATCCCAGTATCCGTTTAGATCTATCTCTATAGATCATTATTCCCAATATGCAGGAGGCATCACCTAGATCTTTCATTGAGAATCTTTGTGATAAGAAGAGCTTAACTGATTGCAGCATAGGAATATCATTTCCTATCAAGAGTATGTCATCCACGTACAATACGAGGAAGACAACCTTACCCTTTGCTACCTTCTTATAGATACAAGGTTCATCTATATTTTTGATGAAGGCAAACTCTTTGACTACAACATCAAAATAGATGTTCCAACTCCGCGATGCTTGCTTTAACCCATAAATGGATTTAAGCAGCTTGCACACCTTTCCGCTGCTCCCACTATCTACGAAGCCCTCTGGCTGAGTCATGTACACGCTCGCTTCTAAATCACCGTTTAGAAAGGCGGTCTTAACATCCATTTGCCAGATTTCGTAGTCATGGTATGCAGCAATGGCAAGTAAGATCCGGATGGACTTAAGCATAGCCACTGGAGAAAAGGTTTCGTCATAATCCACACCTGGTCGTTGACGAAAACCCTTTGCTACAAGTCTAGCTTTGAAAGTCTCAACTTTTCCATCTAGACCAAATTTCTTTTTAAAAATCCACTTGCTCCCAATGGGTTTTACCCCTTCAGGAGCATTTTCCAAAATCCATACTTTATTGGTGTACATGGATTCCATCTCAGATCGCATTGCATCCAGCCATTTCACAGAGTCACCACTCGTGATGGCCTGCTCGAAACTAGTCGGTTCATCATCATCCATGATGCAATCCTCGCTTCTACCATCAATGAGAAAACCGTAGTATCTCTCAGGTGGACGAGAAACCCTACTAGATCGGCGGAGAGGCTGGGGTTCGTCAGGTACTACTGAATCCTCTGGTTCCAATAAATCATCAGTTGTAGTCTGTGGTGCTGGAACCTCTTCCATCTCTACCTCTTTGCCACTAATTTCTTTTGCAAGAAATTCCTTTTCTAAAAAGGTGGCATGTTGAGCAACAAACACTTTTTGTTGTTCACTGTGGTAAAATAGATATCCATACGAATTGCTTGGATATCCTACAAACTTACAAAGAACTGATCGTGCCTCGAGTTTTTCCGGATTTTGCCTTTTAACATAGGCCGGACAACCCCATATCTTAACTCTTTTAAGAGATGGTCTCTTCTCATTCCATATCTCATATGGAGTGGTAGCTAGGCACTGATTTAGTTAGAACTCTATTCAATAGGTATATGGCTGTTTCCAGTGCATACCCCCAAAAGGAAATAGGTAACTCAGCTGTACTCATCATAGAGCGCACCATATCTAATAGGGTGCGATTCCTCCGCTCAGATACACCGTTGTGCTGTGGTGTATAAGGAGGAGTAAGCTGAGAGAGAATCCTATTCTCTTTTAGATAATCTAGGAACTCACTGCTTAAGTATTCACCTCCTCGATCAGATCGAAGAATCTTAATACTTTTGCCCGTTTGGTTCTCTACTTCGTGCTTATATTCTCTGAATTTCTCAAAAGCTTCAGACTTGTGTTTCATCAGGAACCCATATCCGAATCTTGAGAGATCGTCAGTGAATGTAATGAAGTAGGAAGAACCGTTCCTGGCATGCGTAGACATGGGACCGCATACATCAATATGTACCAGTCCTAAGAGTTCGGTAACTCTTTCTCCGTGTCCACTAAATGGAACTTTGGTCATTTTTCCTTTGAGACATGAATGGCAAGTATCATAAGATGATAATTCAAACGGATTCAAATAACCATCTTTATGTAACTTAGCCAGTCGTGTCGCATTGATATGACCAAGTCTACAATGCCACAAGTAGGATTCGTTCACATCTGAACTTTTCCTCTTGTGTGTGTTTTGTATATTCAGGACTGTATTCTGATTTAGAATGAATATGCCATTATGTAACGAGCCTGATGCAATCAACTTTTGATTTAGGAATATGTTCATAACATTATCCTGTAGTACAAAATTATATCCCTCTTTACTCAATAAAGAAACTGATATAATGTTGCACATCATGTTCGGTATATAATAGCACTCATTTAGAATCAGTGTATTACGACTTGGTAATACAAGGTGATATTCGCCAACTGCTTTGGCTACAATACTTGCACCGTTCCCTACTTGAACGGAATGATCACATTTTCCCAGTTCTCTACCTTTACGTAGCCCATGTAACTGTTTACATATGTGGGATCCTGATCCGGTATCTAATACCCAGGACGTAGGGTGAACTGAGAAACAGTTCTCAATAACTAACACACCCGAAGAAGATGCATCAACATGCATGTTCTTTTGGGCGGCGTGAGAATCTAGATATTCTCCTGTTTCCTGTTCAGTCTTATAACTCTTATAAGAAAGAATGGGTCCAACGTTCCCTTGCACAGTACAATAATCGGGTTCAGTCAATACATCCATATTATTATCTTGATTATGGCCTGACATGGTCGCTACCTGGAGAGAGAGAGAAGAAAACACTTTAGCGTATGCTCTTGCAAGATTAGATTGGTTATTATCTTATCTAATCAGGATGTCTCCCACTGTTTTTATCAAATCTACCTTCAAACCCAAAAAGGTAAGATTAGCCGGGATTAATTACACCCTACAATTTCGTCAATCTTTCAGCCAGATCAGTGTCGGTACTTTGAGGGAGGTTCCCCGTGCTTTCGCACGGACCTAATTAAAGTAAACCTCATTTTCCCAGAGGCGTAACCCCGTTAACACTTTTCTAGACACCTACTTGATCGGCTAATTGTCCTGTGTAAAACTCTCCCAGGAGTAACACTTACTCGCAGTGGGTATCGGGATCCAACTATCTTATAGGAGGTATGCAATCTCATTGCAAATTTCAACACTTGAAATTCCCGATAATACTTTTACCCCTAGCAACTTATGACCTTGGCTAAGGTCAACAAATCACAAGCGCTAGTCAAGTTCAACCCGTCATTTCCTGATTGAATTAAACCCACCCGTACGACCCTTGGCTAAGGTCAACAAAGTCGCACGACTACCCTAACTCAATCACATCTCATGTTTTAGCAGATAAATACTAATTAGCTACCGTACACCACGCCTTGGCTAAGGTCAACAAATGCAGTACGAATACTAACTAGTCTCTATCTGAAATGACGGAGGGCTACGCAGGTTTTTCAGAAAACCCTGAGCGTAATGAACTTGATATCGTCGTAGAATCGAGTGAAGTTTTGAAAAGGAGTGTTTTTGAGACTTTTCTTAGTTTCGCTAAAGGGGTCACTCCCGGTGAAGGGATCGTCGGCCCTTTCCTCATCGAATAAGGTGCAAGATATATCATATATACCGATGTGCAAAGCAAAACACTAAAAGCATTCAAAAGACAAACCGCGTTTTTTAGCATCTGCCAGTTTCGCTAAAGAGGTCACTCCCGGTGAAGGGATCGTCGGCTCTTTCCCCATCGAATAAGGTGCAGGATATATCATATATATCACTGTGCAAAGTAAAACTGTAGCTACCCCTTTTATAAAGTTTTGATTCTACAACATCTTTAGGTTTCTTTTCTTTTTATTAATCTCATTAATAAATATCCCATCAGCTTATGCTTCCTAAGCATCACAGAAGAAACGAAAGCAGTAATATTTATATATCAGCATATATATATAGTATAAGCATTCGTCTCAGACAGTAATATGATCTCATCACAGAACATTGCAGCAGAAGAACATATATGAAATATTGGATATACTAGCACGTCCGTGTTTTCAATACGAGCCTGTATAAAACACGGATTCCACGGTCGCGACGAATAGCCAAACCCACATCCCAAGACCCTTACGAGAGCGGCAAGTAACACTGCCAATTCTAGGGTTAGGAGACCCGGTCTCGACTCCTCGAGATGGCCTCCCACTGGACCCTAGAACCCGGTTACTTGTGCTCCCCTCCTTGGGTCTACCTAATGCGGAAAAGTAAATAATATACAAGGGTGACATCAACCTCAACCTGGAAGTGCCCCAAATAAAAGAATATTACATTACAAATGAATTTTACATGAATGAAAATAAAAACCCTCATCTCACATAAAACCCCCGGCTATTCAGAACGCGACGATCCAATATAACATATCACAGCAACACATAATATCTCATATCATCAACGTAAGTAAATATGCGCATCCCAATTGTCGCTGACATATAGCAACGAAACCGGCGATATCACATATTACACTTACGGTCACAGAAAAGAAAGTGTAAAACTACAATATTTGGAATTCACTATCACTTTAGACATCATAAATCCGAAATATCACATACTCCGCATTTCATGCCCAACTCTATGAATTCCACATATTGTATCACATTCCAGATAAATAGACAGTATTAAACTTTCCGAACAGATAATCAAATACCCAAAATTTCCTAAATTGCTCAACACTTGAGCGGAGTTCAAATAATCCCAGAATATGTCACAGTACCAGTGATCCAGCCGTAGAAGGGTCAAGCCAACACCTCACATGTGGCACGCCGTACTGCCCCAAACCCGAAGGTTCAAAAGGCAGTTCAAGACGGTCACATAATCGAGTTAAGGTTTGTTGTCTTCTAGAGGGTCCACTGCTTAACTTGTACAATTTTTCCGAAAGATTTAAACCCGATAAAAATTCAACACTTGAAAGTTTTACGTGCCGGGAAAAAGTGGGTTAATGATATCCGTTCAACTAGTTTAACAGTTTCTAAATATCCGGAAAGAAATACGAATTAAAAATTTCCGATCGAGTCTACTATTACAAAACAAACTCCAGAATATTCAACACTTGAAACAGAATAAAAATACCCATAAAATATATCTCACAGAATAATTAATTACTGTGGAAAAATTATTTCTTGATCTGTACATACCGCCGCGGTTCCGCGGCCCAAGCAAGCTAAGGCCGCGGATCCGCGGCTCTTTGTACGGATCAGGGGATAATTTTTTTACCGTAATTCTTATATTTTCCTGTAGTATTTTTCAGGTATTTTTAATTCAGAAAAATCCCAAATTTTAAAAAATTTCCAGAGAGCGGGTATATTTTGTCGGTTCGGGTTCGATCGGAGTTTTAACTTCGTAAACACATCACCTAATACTCTAGCTAGCCTCTGATACCACTGTAAGGTTCCTAGGCACTCTTGTGAAGGTTCATAAGGCATCAAACATGCCCGGATAAAAATTTAGACGTGCCGAACAACCCAAAGCCGGGATCTTTGCTAGATTATTAGGGTTAAACATGCAAGATGATAACTTTTATCTAAGTGTGAGGGATTACAACCTTTGTAGTCCGCTCCTTCGCTTCACAAGCTCCGAGTAGAAGTCCCTTTGCCATGATCCACGATCTCCCGGACTCATGAGAGGCTCCACGACTCGAACGATCCATGCTAGCTTGAAGTGTTCCAAATCTCCGATGATCTACGTCGAAGTTGCAAAGACTCAAGCTATCTCACTCTAAAGAGATGAACACACTAATCTCATGGGCTAGATGAGATGAGGATGAGAGAGTAGTATTTTTGCTTTCTTTTTAAATCATTTTCTCATATTTATTCATCACATGAAGAAAATCAAGTAAGATTTTTCAAGAGAGAAGAAGATGATAATGGAAAAAGATAATGATTAATTCTTTTGTGATGAATAGAAAACAAAGCTATATGATTGATATATCAACAATGGTTAAGGATGAGTGGCTAAGATTGTGTAGAGAATAAACTAGAGTTAGGGTTTGGTTGGGTTAAAAATGTGTCATCCAAAAATATCTTAACAATGACAGAAGAAAAATGCTTCTAGAAGGTGCATAAAGTATCTAACCCTAATCAAACCCTAACCTCAATTAATCATCCTTAAACATGTTTAACAATTAATCATATCATGTCACAATAATATATATCACATATATATTATATATTTGCAACAAAAGAAAATAATATAATTAACATATATCGCATATATATCAATGTATCATCCAGTGAGAAAATGAAATAATAAAGCGAGCCTAAATTAGATAATGTAATACAATATATCATATATATTATTATAAATTAAATCATCGAATCAACACTTGATTTGATGATCCGGCTATATCGAATATTACCGACTAATATATCATGTACCGATTCATCGAATCAACACTTGATCCGATGTCTCAGTTCATATCAAAATATCACGAGAATATAATACGGTATCTCATATCGCAATATTCTCGGTCCTGCACATATCACATATGTGCCTCTACTCCGTTTCGCCTGAGCCAAGAAACCTCTGTGTAGGACTCTAAAGAATCGTCAATACGCCGGTAGTAGGTGATGATCATATCAAACACCCACAAGCTGCAAGCGGTCAGCTAAACGTAACAGCCACCCAGGTATTGAGCGATCAGAAGATCAACAAGCTAGCCTGTGCGTTCTCCTGTGAATCCAATCAGTAACACTCCCGTACAGTCCGGTCTGTTCGTCTGATATGTCGCATATCAAGTCTAGGGGTGGTATACATCAGACCCCAGTAACCGATAAGTCGTGTCGATGTGTGGCTCATAACGGGTCGAGAAACTACTAGTAACACTTACCAGTAAATCTCTATATCATCCCTGGCCAGGGACTTCCAGTTATAGCCAATCGAACACAGCACAACATCAACTCCCTATACCGGGAGAGACGAATCCCCTCCTATCGCTCATTGCCTCCATGTGATTCGGGACTATACCCAAAAGCCACCATTTTGCACGTCCTCTTGGACGTGGTAAGGTGGAAATCAAAGCACAGTGGGAATCACACAAGACTCCATGACGATCTCGGGTCTACAGACTACCCTGTACCAGTGTCACCGGAGAACTGCCATCTGACCTGTGGTATATCACTATCTGGGAGTTCTCGGCGAGTCCGTCCAGTGTACCCAGTCTCCACTGAGCACCCGTACACCATCTCTGATGTCAAGCACCGATGGATATGGGATCATCCATCGCCCATCATATGGGTCAAGATGCGTATACGCTAGTCTACTCTGGTGTATCGATGCCCTGTCTCGATATACCCTCGACTAGGAACAGTTATAGGATGTACTCATCGACTACCGTGGCCCCACTAGTATGATCTCATCATAGTCCCAGTAGTCGAGTACAGATCCTAAGGGCTTTATCAACATGTGAGAGTAAAACAGTAAACCAATACAAGTCAACATGTTAAGATAAAGTAAAACCAAATAGCATACTATCATGACGAGCAAGAAAGTCATCTCTATATATATCCAAGCATCCATTATAATATACATCATATGTACAACAATGGCCTCTAGGGCATATACATAACTAACACGAAGCGCAAAAAGATGTCAGCAGTAGTGGGAGACCATATCCTGCTCAGTATGATCTGGTAGAATTTCCTAGCGGCTATGTCATCCCCAAATTCGGAAGATTCAACGGGACGGGAAATGCGAATCAGCACATCGCCCACTTCAAAGCCTCATGCGGGAATACTGGGGGCAATGATGCGCTTCTCCTCCGCCAGTTCGTTAATAGCCTGACCGATGTTGCTTTCGACTGGTACGCGAGCATACCAGATGGCTCCGTCACAACTTTTGTCCAAATGGAGTCTCTATTTCGGCAGAGGTTCATGAGCGTCAGCGATAAGATTACCATTGCCGAGCTCTTAAGGACCAAGCACAAGAGCGACGAAAGCATCACGGATTTTATAACCCTATGGAGTAATCTCTCCGTCAAATGCGAACCGCCGATAGAGCAGGACAATCTGTCAGTCTCCTTGTCGAAAATCTCAACAACTGGATGACCCCGTTTCTATGTACCGCGGGTCTCAAAACATTCCAAGAGCTGACCAAAAAGGTCCAAATGTTGGAACGCTCAAAGCCCGAGTCCGCTCAGGATCTTCAGTTCACAAACAGACCGAAAACTTGGAGGGACGACAACCGAAAAGGCGGAAGTTCTAATATCACCGATTCTCCAAATAAGCAGAGAACGGGCGGAGCAAAAACTGACCAGTCTCGGGTACTAGCGCTCTGAGCACAAGAGCGCTAGAGAACTGAGCACTAGCACGCCACGTGTCAGCACGTGGGCGCTCGGGCGCTAGCGCTTTGAGCGCAAGAGCGCTAGCGCGCCACGTGTCAATACGTGGGCGCTCGAGCGCTAGCGCTTTGGGCGATAGCGCTCTGAGCGCAAGCGCGCTAGCGCTATGAGCACTAGCGCGCCACGTGTCAGCACGTGGGCACTCGAGCGCTAGCGCTCTGGGCGCAAGAGCGCTAGCGCACCACGTGTCAGCACGTGGGCGCTCGAGCAGCAAAAGGGACTTGGTCCCTGCAATGGGAGTTGTACTCCCAGAAAGGAGCACTTATTATTCTCTCTCTCTCTCTGTGTGTGTGTGTGTGTGTGTGTGTATGAGGAGTTTAAACTCCTAAGATGTTTTGAAGCTGATGAAGGGCTTCTCCCCTTGAGCCCTAGTTCTTCTCCAAAGTGGGGTTTCTGGAGATGGGTCTCCTTCTTCTTCCTTTGTTGGCCGGATCTTGAAGATCAAGAAATATGAGATTCTAAAAATCTCTCCTTTCTGAGATCTGATGGCAGATCTGAGTTCCCCTTTGTGGGTTTTGTGGTGAAAAACTATTTAGTTTTGGAAAAGGAAGAGTAAAACTCTTGATTTAATTATAAAAAAAAGAGGAAGGTTTAGAACCTTGAGGAAGGAGAAGATCACAGATCTAGATTTTTCTTTGGAGAGAGAAAAAATTGTTGAGATATTTCATTATCTTGACCTTTATAGGCTATACACTTTACATATAGCCCCTTGGGCTTTTCAAAATGGCATTTTGCCTATCCCATGGCTCATGTGCCATTTCTTTTTGCACATAAGCCATGGGCTTTACAAAAATTTGGCTTTATGCCCATTTGCATACATTCATGGATAAAAAATTACATAAAAAATTATTTATTACATGATCTATATTTTGGCATGGAGGAGGCTGGCCGCGGGCTCGACTTGGGCATGGGCCCGCTTGACCTGGGCTTGGGCCCACCTGGCTTGGGGTTGACCTTGACTTTGACTCGGTCAACCAGGGGTGCAAATTTTGACCCCAACAACCGTGGTCCCGGGCACGCACGAGATACTATTGAGTTACATCGACGATTCTATTTAATTGATTTTAAAGACTTGTAGAATAGATAATCTAGAAGCACAGATTTTACGATACACATCACATACATATAGCTCATTATTTTATACCTGTGTTGATTATTTATACCCATGTTTAATCATAGTATCCTATTCTGGTTATTACTATTATTTTGATATTTATAACGCGCTGACATCTAGGGTTTGCATGGCCCAATTCCTCTGACTTTGTCGCAGGCAGATCAGTAGTATGTTAACAAGCAAGCCGGGCAATGAGGAGCTAGATGTTTAATTTTAGAAATGCTTAGTTTATTTTATTCCGTAGTTTTATTATCTATGTGATCTCATAAGGGACGTGATTCATAGATTATTTTTATTGGATCTTGATTCGTTTCCGCTCTATGTATTTCTTGACTTTTATTTATTGTGGCAGATGGGCATGTGTTAGCTAGATTTTATTTACTATTCTTGATATCTGATTGACAGCCATAATGTGATTATGGAGGGATTATTTCTAGCCATAGGTATTGTCACGCCCCGCTTCCTAAAATATGGAATACGAGGGGTTGACAAGGCCAGCCATGCTCCTACGGTCGAGGTAATATCTCTCCGTAGTCACACTTCGGTTTCTAGCTTTACGTGGTAATCAGTAAACAACGCACAGGTAATGAGAAATGCAGTGACTGAAATAAAACTGATACAAGGAACTAACCTGATGGAGATCAAAAGGGTATAGCTCTGAGTAGCTGATCGAGATGTCCGCGATATCCTCGAGATACGTCGGGTCCTGGTCCAGGCTAGATCCACTTCTCACTCTGAGCATGCATACTCAGGTCGTCAGAGCGACACGATAGCAACATATATATATATATATATATAGAGAGAGAGAGAGATGCAAGTGGTAACTCGAACAGTGATAATAGATATGTAACAGTAAATCAAGACAGTAAAGATGTGAACATGGAGTAACCGATGCGGTGTCTAATAGGTCAGGTGAACAGTAAAGCAGCAAAATAGTATGTCAGGTGTGTCAATACAGTAAGTAATGCATGTCAATGTCACTATCCCTATCAGTCTCTAAGTCTCACTGTACAGATCACTAAGCCTATCGTCAGTCCAAGTGTGAGAGTCAACCACTCGTGAGTATCCCCCACCCAAGGGTAGGACCCAAGGGCAAGGGACCACGGGCCCAAAATATATAACGCACGGTAATAATCATGTAATATCCCTGTAAATCTCCATATATATATGCCGGCATGGGACTCCCGAGATTCTGTTGAACTCACACTCAAACTACCCCACACCCCGTGGTCTACATCAAATACCAACCATAGACTCAAATACCATCCGGTCCATGACGAGTCTACGCGAGAACTGAAGACGGGGTCTCCATCAACCATGTCTCGACTGATACCCAAGATCAATGGACAGTGTTTGGTGCCTTACCTATGACACCCATACAAGTGCTTCCATAAGTGTCCCATACCACTTATAGTCACACTTATACGCGTCCCACAGACGTCGACAATGCAATAAATCGATAGGGTTCACTGATTGTATACAAGTACGTGTCACTTTCACTTATCCATTCATGCACGAACACTAACGTACTTGCCACAATCACCACTAATACCTAACACTGGGTAATGCACATGATCACTAGGTTACCAATGCAATGACATATATATATGATGTGATGAGAAAACAGTATGTAAGGCATGATTAAGATGTCATATGTCGGTATCCTACCACTTGCAAAATTTATCATAAATCATACATACCAAATTTTGTGAAATAATGAACAGGGGATAAGTAGTATGTTTGATTATCTATCCATCAAAATTAGTTTCACGTTAATCGGGTTTCAGGATCACTAGATATGGCCAATTCATTTTAAGCGTTCACTGTTGGAAATCCGGTTTCAGAATCGGAAGTCCGTTTCGTAACGCATTTTAATCCCAGTTGGGATCAGAATTTAGTGATGCTAAAGTTGAATTAAATTTAGTGTTTTTAATAGGGTTTTCAACGCAGCATACGGATTCTCAATCGCGTCTGTACGTCAGGAGTTATGCACTGTTCAACACTAAGGTATCAGTTCTGGTTCTGCTTGGAACTGCTATACGTACCGAACTTTTAAATTGCAGTTTAAATAGTAAACGCCGATAAAACCGGGTGAAATCACTTGTGTTATTTAGTTAACAAATTCATCTTCAATAAGGTGTAGGGTTCCGCAACATACGAGTTCAGGAAGCAAGGTAGTAAACATTGCGGGACAGAAAACAATAACCAGAGTTGCTCTGGACTGCAGTCCAGAGCCGCTCTCCGAACCAATTCTCGTCATAATTTCATTACAAAAACCATTAAAAACTTACGTAGGGTTACATATCGTCAAGTCGGCTTCGATTTGAGCCCTCGAACGCATCATTTCAATATGTATGCGATTAACTATAATTTTAACAAGTTTCAGGTGCGGGAAATTCCTAGTTTTTACGGGTGTAATTGGGGGTGATCGTTTAAGCCGTTAACAATCGTATTTTCCAGTAAAATTTCTACACACTACTCATTGCCACACGGGCCAAAATATGCAATCAAGTTCCGTCAAATTAAATGAAGGTTTTCATTCAGATCTAGCATCGAACACTTATATTATATAAGGTTTCACGAAACGTAAACGTGGAATTTATAGTATTATGAAATGTAACAGATATAATATATCATGCAGCAAGTAGGGCACTTGTCTGGAGACGCTTTGGCGATGTACGGCAGCGGCAATGGCACGATCACGTCACGAACGCAGCACAGGTTTAGCCTCGTCTGGTCTTTGCTTCTTGTACTTGACGGCTCGGTGGGTGCGACGAACGGCGTGTTGGTGATGATGACGGCTTAAGGGACCGAGGCCACAGATTTGATGGCGACGTCGGTGACCCGAATAGCGGCAACGGCGATCGCTGTAGATGTTCGACGAAATGCCGGGGCTCGACCGCGGCGGCTAGGGATGCAGTGAGGGGGGTGCCGGGGCCGGGGGTCGCTGGTGCTGTCAAGGCCGGTGGAGAGGGGTTGCAGAGGGGAGAGAGAGAGAGGAGTTGCAAAGAGAAAGAGAGAGAGAGAGAGAGAGAGAGAGAGAGAGGAGTTGCAGAGAGAAAGAGAGAGGGAGGAGTTCCAGGGGGAGAGAGGGATTTACTCGGTGGTGATGGGGCGACGGTGAGGGTTTTCGGGAGGAGGACGGCGGCGTGTGGTTGAGGTAGAGGAAGATGGGGTCGCAGGCGCCTGCAGTGAGGAGGAAAAGAAGAGGGAGCTCGGTGGGTTTGAAGGCATAGGGGAGACGTGGTGAGGCAGTGAGGGGAGATGGGGTGATTTAGGTTTGTGAGAAGGAGTGAGGGAGTCGATGAGGAGGTTGTCGTCGTCGTCGTCGTCGCGGGAGAGAGGTAGCAGGGAGTGAGTTGGAGAGGAGAAGTGAGGAAGATGAGAGAACGAGGGTGATGGGGGAGAGAGGAGTTTGAGACGGGAAGTGGGTTGATAAGCTCGCAAGGGAGTGCACGGCGTGGGGGCAACGGCGAGGCGATGTGGGCACGACGCGAGGAGAAAGAAAAATGAGCGGGAAGTTGGGGAAGAAGGAGTTAAGAGTGAAGGCGGGCTCGGGGAGTCTGGGCTTGGGCCAGGGGAGGTTTTAATTTAGTTTAATTTTCTTTGGGCTGAGGGGAGTGGGCCGGCGGAATAAATTTGGGATTTAAATCAATTGAATTTCTCTTGGGCTGAGGCAGGTTTGTGTATTGTAAATATATTTTGGGTTTTAAAGGTTTTGGGTTTTGATTTAATTTAAATATTGCTCGGGACTGAGGAATTGGAATGGGGAGGAGTAATTGGGAAAAGAGATGAGCCTGGCCAAGAGAGGGGATTAGGCTTAGATTAAAATAATAAATTAGGAATTGGAATTACCCTGTAAAATTCTAGGGGATTACTATAAAGGAATGGAACATAAATAGAATAAAATATAGGAAAATTATTTCATTCAAATATGTAAAATAGTACGTCGAAAACTGGGTCTTACAGGTATCATGGTTGTCTCTGTCACGTGTCTTATTTACATCTTTTGGAAAGCGGTGCATGACAAAAGATTTAGCTCTTGAATTTCTTAAGTTCGGGAGAAATCAGACAACTGTTGTGCATGGACGGCAGAATTTGTGTCTTTTTTCAAGACAATTGTCGTTGATAACTCCATTAATTTGCAGTGTTGTCTAACCTGAATAGGCAAGTTCTCACTTTTTCCGACTCCCTGGGGCTCAAGGGAATTGATACCGCTTCAACCTATATTAATTTAGAGTCCTTAAATATTTATTATTGTTGTTTACATTGTATTTATATTGTTTGCATTTCTCGAGGGGGTTTTATGAAAAATACTTTAATATTGTTTCAAAATAAACCTCGAGGGTGATTTATAATATTTAGAGTTTTTATGAAGATATATTTTAATTTTAGTGGTATTTAAGTGATAAAACCTAGCTTTTAAAAGTTTATGGTACTTTTATAAAAACTACTTCTTTTGGAAACTTGTTGGTAAACTTTTAATCTTTTATTTTAAAAATATAGTTTCATAATTTATTTTTATTTAAAATACGGATTCATAGTTTTATATATTTTTTCAAAGTTTAGTTTTATTTAGAAAAGTTGTATTTCTTAGAAACTGTATTTTTATTTTCTTTCGAGACCGAATACTCCGTGAGGAGTTCTGCATCTCGCTCTACCATCCTAAGAATATGTGATAATCCGCACCATCCATTAGCAGGTCCCCCAACGAGGGTTGTAGAGGCGCAATTGCCAAGAATTCAAAAATATCGATTAAAAGAAACCCTTTTGTAAAACTGTAGTATTTTAATGAAAAACTTATTCTCTTAAATTAGCCGTACATCTAAATCTCATGTTATGAACCAAAAGTGTACGTGTGGGGTAGGCCATTACCCCATGAATGATCTACATTAACATATCTTAGAAACTAGTTTTTTAACAAGAATAAATAATGATGGTATTTTAACGTTATTTTCATTATAGTATTCGGCTTTAACCATAGCAATTTCATTTTAAATACATATAAAAATTGTATATGGCATGGGTTGCAAAATGAATGGTGGTAAATTTGTATTTTCTTGTTAATATAGTATGGGAAATTTTGTGAACATGAAAAAGGTTGCAAAATAAATTAAGATAAATTATCATATGGATTATAGTGTGATAACGATGAGGGAGCAAAGGAAAAGAAGTAAAGGGGGACTTGGCGCAGTTACGAGTGATGAGGAGTGGCAATATGTCAACAAGAGATTCAATAAGAAATGTGTAAAAATGGAGAAAGAGGAAAATGACTTACAGTTGCGTGTTCGTATTCATACGAACGAGAAGGAAAGTAGAGACCTCGGTTTGTAGAACCGAGACTGACGATGAAAGTAGAATGACGAGCTTGAGTTTCCGGCTTTCTCTCGGCAACTTATAGCGTAGCGTAGGCATGAGTGATAAGAAGCACGAGGCCGAGCTTGACGGAAACGAGCGCGAGCTTCTTGGAAAGAACTTGGGAATTAGGATTTCTTTGAGGGTATTTGAATGGAACAATTTCAGAGAAGAACTTAGGAATAAGCTTGGTATTTATAGGGGAAAGAGAAGGGTATGGTTAATTAAAAACTGTGATTAAAAAGAATTAAAACTAAGTTAATTGGGATAGCTGAAAGGGTTTCTGTTTTCAGAAGTTTTAAACAATAGAAATGGGTAGTGGGTAGTCCAAAGATTTCACGGGTGGAGCAAGGGAGCATTTGGGCATAGAAAAACCGCCGGGGGCGGTTTTCTGGTGGTCCACCTCGAGGCAAATATCTCGGGGTTCATGTAGTGTTTTCATTTGAGTATTTATGTCTCGTTTTTATTGTTTGACTTATTTGCAAATCTTCGTTTCTCCGTGTAATGCACATGCAACTCTTAGGCTTCCGAAAAATTAAAAAGAAAAATATTAAAAATAATTGGAACTGATGAGATTCGAACTTGCAGACTATGGGACAGCAGTGTAGAGGCTTAACCAGTGAGCTATAAGGAGTTTCTTGTACATAAGTTATCAAAAATAACTTATAACTCGAAACCAAGACATATATACACTCTTTTATTAACATTGGATCAATAAAAGTGTATAGGACTTTTAGGGTCGTTACAGAACAGTATGCTATATAGGATGTCACGTGTAAAATAACGTAAGAGTGTAAACAAACAATCACAGGTGTTATAACAGCAGGCTATATGTATGTTACGTGTATCCTAAAGTCTGTGTCTCTAGATTAATTATCCTACCGGTATTTCAAACCAATGAATGTACTCCTCCATGTAACTCAAAAGTATATATCCCATTACCTCTCGGGACAACGGATCAAGATGTATGAATCAAGAATGATTCTGTTCCGTTATCTCCCGGAACCACGAATTAAGTAATAAGAATCATGAGTGGCTCTGTTCCGTTACCTCCCGGAACCATGGATCAAGTAATAAGAATCACGAATGATTATGTTCTGTTACCCTCCGGAACTACGGATCAAGTAATAAGAATCATGAATGATTCTATTCCGTTACCCTCCGAAACCACGGATCAAGCAATATCCTTTTAAGTTACACTTTTGGTTTCCCCATTTTCCCAGATTTCGTTTTCCAAGTCAGGTATGAATAATATCTACCTAATAACAACACAAGAACAGGCAGGTACAGGTTATGTCTATCTAGACAACATATTACGTCCATCAGGACAACAAGTCAGGCTTTTTGGCATCAATAAGTACTACAGACAAAAAGGTACTGGCATGATAACGGTAATAGTAACAGGATGGCAGGTTACAAGCATGTCATGAATCAGTGTACAAGTAGGTCAGTGATGATGTAATCAATCAGGTAATTATACATACCACAGGTAGGATGAATATATCACAGACGTGTATCATAGATAATTCTAGATGTAAAGCAAGTAATTAGTTGTAATAGTATATCGATAATCGTGTCTGATGTAGATTAACAAGTCATGTCAGGTTTAAATTATTTTTGGTATTTTAGTGTAATAGTAATAAACATTAATCAAGGTAAAAATAGAAGAAATATATCAATAAGATGATCAATGGTTCTAGAAATTAGATATAGGAGAATGTCCAGTTGCCAGACTCAAATAGTCTAATATTTTTAATGAGGGGTTAAGTAAAACAAGACTAAAATGATCATGTGCTAGATTAAAAGACTCCTGAAATTTTGTGTCACGCCCCGCTTCCCAGTGTATGGGCAGAGGACGCGACTGGCCGCTACGTATTTACTATGAAGTAAATACGCTAAGCGTATCTAAGCAATATAAAAAATATACACAAGAGACAAAGACAATAGATATATATTGAATAGCAACTTTATTTATTAACATTCTTTTACAATACATGGAAAAGTAAATACATGGAATGAAAAGCGATGCCTAAACAGTGGCATAACAGAAATGGAAAGTACTAAAATGAAATGAAATAAGTACAAGTGGCTACAGCTCTGGGTTTTCGGTAAACTAGTCCAAGTCTTCAGTGCTGGTGGGCTCGATCTCCTGAAGGTCCGATCCACCTGACAACATTCCAAAGAAGAAAGAGAAGGAATGTCGTCAGCGAACAATCGCTTGGTAAGTCCCAAAGATAAGGAAAAAGTAGAATAGACAGAGAGAGAGTGTAGTTTTTAAAGTTGTATTATATTGTATACTGTTGTATTTAGTGTTAACGCTGTTGTTTGTAGCTTGGTACAGAAGAGGCCAGTGTATACGAGAGGATTCTCACTTGCCCCGAAGACTAAGGTATCAGGAACATAAGGAACTGTTTATGCCACGGTACAACAGCAATGGAATATAGGTTAGGTGTCTTATGGTTGCTGTCTCGTGCCACTCCTAACTCCTTCCGTACCAATCTACCCCTTAAACCCCGTGATGTCTTGATTGTATTGTTTGTAGTAAATTGTAATGTGTTGTTTGTATTGTTTTGTAAATGTAAATGGAAGACTTGTATTGTAAATGGAAGACTTTCCGAAACCATGATATCGTATAAAAGGAAATGGAGGTACTGGATAATCATGTAAATGGAATATATCCATGGTTCAGTTCGGTCAAGTTGTATAGATTGTTTAGATTGAACAGATAGATTCATGGATTCATGTTGTAATTTTATATATATATATATATATATATATATATATATATATATATATACACGCTTGAATCTCATTCAAGTCAGATTATATCGAGACTCAGTCTGAATCAGACAATTAGAAAAGAACTTGAAATCCTGAATTAAGTTTTGATATTATCGGTAACCGCTGCATATGGACGGCAGGATTTGTGTCTTTTTCAAAGACGATTACCGTGTTGATAACATTGTTTGTTAAGTTGTCTACCTTAAATAGGCAAGCACCCACTTCTCCGGCTCCCTGAGGCTCAAGAGATTGGTCCCGTTTAAACCTATATTTACTAGGGTCCTTATTGTAGTTTATAATACTTGAGGGGGTTTTACGTAAAAATAATTTTGTATAATTTTCAAAATACACCTCAAGTATTTTATTATCGTCTTTAAAGTTTTCATAGATGTAGATTTTATCATTGTGAAATTTCTAGTGAATGAATCCTATTTTTCATAATACATGGTATTTAATTGTAAAGTGTTGAACTTGTACGGAATTGCATGGTATTTTCATATAAAAGGATTCTTTTTGATTGAGAAAAGTTAGAATATTTATAATATATCAAAAATAAATGTTTTGATAATACATATATAAATATTTATAAAATAATTAAATTTATTGTTTATCTAAAAATCACATTTTCTTAAGATATTTGTATTTTAAATCTTTTGAGACCGAATGCTCCTTGTGGAAGTCTGCATCTCGCACTACTAAGCCCGAGGATGTGCGATAATCCGCACCATCCTGAACGGTTTCCCCAAATGGGTTGTAGCGGCGCTTTGCAAAGATTTGTTTAAAAATACATAATCTTGTAGAAAACGGTTTTAATAGTAAAAAGTATTTATATGTAAAGTTGTGTTTTCCCGTATTCTGTGTTCCCGAAATACATCGTGCTATGTTGCATATGAGTGTTGTGAGGAGGTAGGTCATTACCTTATGATCTATTTAAAGATATAGCAAGAAATATGCTGTTTAATGTCGAAACTAAATTTCTAGGTATTTTTTAGTAAAATTGCGATAAAAATTAAAATAGAAATTATTTTGATATGGAACTTGTTCAATATGTCTTGTTAATGATTAATAGTCATGATGTGCAAGATTGGTATTGTTGTATTTAAGAAAATTGGAACTTTTTAAGGAAAACCGAATCGGAAGTCGGATTAACTCTGCTTCCGTCGGGTTTTAGAATTATGAGTTTTCAGAATAGAAAAGAGAAGAGGGAGGAGGGACTTACAGGATTTCAGATTAGAGTAGAGGGAGAAGGAATGGTAGTAGGTTCCGGTACGTCGTTTCTTCGCAGGGAGCTCCTAGGGTCGTCATCGGAATTTCGCCGGAGCTTCGCCCTTCGCTAACTCCACTTGTACGCAAAAATTCTAGAGAGTTTTCTTAAGAGTTTGAACAAAATTTGTGAGTGAGGGGGGTATGTTTAGGTGTGGTATTTATAGGGAAATTCTAGGGTTAGGGTTTGATAGAAAAATCAATTAAAAGATTGCATTAAAATGGATTTAATTAGATTTTAAAGCCTCTGTTAAAGTGCAGGAGAAATAAAGATGACAGGGGTTACAAGAAGACCAAGAGACACAAGTTCACAGAAGACCAACTCGGGTTTGGAGGTGAATCGGCCGGCGGCGGCGGGCCGAGTCAGCCGTGCCCCCGGCCCGATCCGGCCGAGTCACTCCGATTCTTGCCGCCACGTGTCCTATGTCTGTTGGTGTAGCTCCTTGGTCAGTTTGTTTTATATGCGATTTTTGGTTTTACGGGTTTTGCACGTGTAGACTCTTGGGATTCTAAAAGATTAAAAGAAAACAATATTAAAAAATAATGTGGCTAATGGGATTTGAACTCTGGTGCTTTGGATCAATAGTGTAAGGTCTTACTAATGAGCTACAAGCTCCTTCTTGTTATTAAAAAGCAAAACAAACTTATAACTTGTGCTCAGGCAAAAGTACCCCTTTCTGTATTTTTGAAAAAAATTGTATAGAAATTTTAGGGTTGTTACATTCTACCCTCCTTATAAAAATTTCGTCCTCGAAATTTGTAAAAGGAAAGTGTAACAGATTTAAGGAAAGCTTGGTGACTGATGTACTGATAGTGTATGAAAAATAATAAAGTGATACAAGGGTTTTTTAAAAAAATGTGAAAGAGACTTACCAGTGTTACCTTGACCTACAGCCTCGGCTTCTACGGCTGCTAAGTTGTAAGCCCGTCGCCGTGGCACGTTCCTCCTAGCTGGGGGCACATTTTTTCCTTGGGGCATGTTTCTCTGCCCTCGAGGCTTGTCCCTCATTGCCTGTTGGAATTGGCGAGTAGGCTGTGCATGTGGTGGAGATGGGAGTGCAAGACGAGGTGTAGGAGCCCGGATAGCTGGCCGCTGGGGGTAATTGGTGGGTGTGTGAGCTGTGTTGCGTCTATAAGGACAGTTTCCAATTCCGTGATTAGATGCACCACAAACTAAGGATAGGCCTTTTGTGCGCCTACAGTCCTTCCACAAGTGTCCTTCCCTCTTGCAATAGAAGTAAAAGTCAGGACTTGGCTGATTATTGTTTTCTTCAGTTCTCCTGGGTTCGAACAATGGCCGGGAAGAGGCTGCTCCTGCCATTTGAGTGGCAGGGCGTTTCAAACAGGCAGATTGAGGTCTGCCCTTCTTCTTCACCACTGCCTCATATCTTCGGGCAGCCTTCAAAACCAAATCATGGGTTGGGAAATCTCCTGTAGCTAGAGCAGCTTGGATTTTCGGGTCCAACCCTTGCTGAAATCTTCTAACTCTGATCTCAGCAGTCGGTATGAGATGGACCGCAAACCGACTGAGCATGGTGAACTCAGTATCATATTCAAATACTGACTTAGTCCACATTGAACCTTGTTGCAGATGGATGAACTGCTGTTCCATGTCAAACTTGGTAGTCTCAGGGAAGTACTTTGAGTCGAACATGTCTCGGAAAGTCTTCCATTCGATGGGTTGTTCAAGACGGATTTCTTCCGCCTTCCACCAATTCCATGCATTGTCCGTGAGCTGTAATTTCGCAACAGAAACCTAAGCTATTTCTGGAACTTGTGCCGCTGTCAGATCATCTTCGATGCTCTGAACCCATTCTTCTGCTTCTAGAGAGCTCTCCTTTCCTGAGAATTGTTTGGGATGTAAAACTCTGAATTGCTTCACCCCAGGTGTTTCTGCCTCTGGACGGTTCATTAAAAGAGCAGTCTGCTGCTGCTGTCCTTCCAGGAGGCTGCGGATCGCCTCAAGCAGAACCGTCTGCTCGTTGATCGGAGCAGCTACGGCAGGTGTGATCATTAGGGGAGGTGGAGTGTTGTTGAAGTTGGTGCTGGTGTTGTTCGGGGAATCCATAACCTTGAATGAAAAATTTAGGTTATGACAGATTCAAAGTATATGAAATTGTAAGATTTAAGGAATATGAATTGTAAAGAATGTTTTCAATTGTTGTTTCTTGTGTTATATTGCATAGGTTGTTCACGCAGAACTGAACTGCATGGTAGGGTTCCATACAGCTCCGACCTGCATGGGCCACCAACAAAACCTGTCATGCACCGCTTCTCAGTGTACGGGTGTTCCCTCATAAAATACAAGGAAAAACCCTAATGGGGTATCACGTGCGCACACGTGATCGGGGGTCACGTGCCGACACGTGATGGCTTCCTGAGGTCTCTGAAATGATAAGAATTGAATCCTAATCAAATGGGTCACGTGCCCACACGTGATGGGCCTTTAAACCCACTGAAAAGAATTAAAGGTATAATAAAACAACAAGGAAAAACCCCAATGGGGCATCACGTGCCCACACATGACCAAAGGTCACGTGCTGAGACGTGATAATTCCTGAGTTCTTTAAAACAACAGAATTAAATTCTGGTTAAAAGCTTAATCAGTGGGTCACGTGCCACCACGTGATGGAGTCTTAAAAACTCTCTGAGTTAAAGGAAAGAAAACCTTAAACGGGGCATCACGTGCCCACACGTGATAGGGGGTCACGTGCCGACACGTGATAGGTTCCTAAAGATCTCTGAACTAATAGAATTGAATTCTAATTAAATGATCAATCAGTGGGGTCACGTGCTAACACGTGATATGCTCTTAAACCTTCTGAACTAATAGAATTAAATTCTAATTAAGGGAAAAACCCTAGTTGGAAAAATATTTCCTTAGATCTTTCCAAACAAAAAGATTGCGCTCTGTAAAGTGGAGCACCGTTGGATTAAAAATCCAATGGTGATTAAAAATCACCAATTTATGGAAAGATTCTATAGCAGGGAGATATTTCTCTAAAATTTGCCATGAATAACAGACAAAATATCTTTTGGATTAAAAATTCAATAGTGAATAAAATTCACCGAGTGATCTAAAAGATCATGTTGCTTACAAAATCAATTAAAATCTTTTAATGAAAGATTGACTAAACAAACTGATTCTTTTCTTTCTCCTATAAATACGAGCCAAGAAGGAAAAAAAGGAGAGATACAACAACAGAGAGAAAAAAGAAGAGAATTTAATTCTCCAGAGAGAAAAGAAGATTTCCTCAGAAGAAAAAGAAACCCTAGGTAAGAAAGGGAAAGAGATCATAAGCTCCAAAAAACAAAAAGAGAATTTAATTCTCAAACTAAGAGCTTAACTCTTCTGAATAAGAACTTAGTTCTTCCTCTGGTTGAAAATCTGCAGAAGTAGATCTCCGCATAAGTTGAGAATTTAATTCTCATCGGGGAGACCCTGTCATGCAGATATAAAACCTAAGGGAGGACCTAAGTTCAGAGAATTTTATTCTCCCAAAAAGCACATAGGAATTTAATTCCTCCAACAAAAATAGGGTTTAACCCTTAATACAAGAGCTTAGTTCTTCTTCATGGTTGAAGATCATCAGAAGCATATTTCCCTATAAGTTGAGAATTTAATTCTCATCGGGGAGATTCTGCCATGCAGATCCAAAACTTAGAGGGAGAGTTGGGTTTAAAGAATTTAATTCTTCCAAAGATATAGGAATTTAATTCCTCTAAACAAAATTACGGTTTAACCCCACCAAAGAATTTAATTCTTAAACAAGGGATTTAAAACTCTCCATGCACGTAAAAAGATCAGTACCCAACCTGATCGCGTGGCAACACGTGACCCTCCCTTCAATGGTCAGAAAAGAATGAATGAGATAGGGTCACGTGCTCCCACGTGACCCTTGGATAAATTCCTCAAAATAAAGATAACATAGCAAAGACAGAACGGACTTCGGCTGCCCTCACGTGTCCCCACGTGACCCTTGACAAACACCATTTTAAAAAAGAGAAGATGGAAAGAACTGAAGGATTAAAATCCAATGCATGGGCGCCCTCACGTGTCCCCACGTGACCCCTAGAAAATCCTTTTAATATCCAGTGCATGGATGCCCATTACGTGCCCACACATGATGGCCTTGAAGACTAAAAGGGTTTAACACTTATTCTGAGAATAAAATAAGGGAGTCTTGACCCAATACTAGGCCGCCTCACGTGACCCCACGTGAGCGCTTCACTTTTAGTGTTTAACACTATTTTAAGCATTTCATCCCTGGTGTTTAACACTATGCATCACGTGAGAACACGTGACCGCCAAATATGTGCTAGTGTTTAACACTATATGCAAAACAGTCTTATCCCAAATCGGCTAAGTCTTCCAAAGGCAAGACTCCCCTTTTGACTGAGCCTCAAATACATTCTTGTTTTTTCCAAGATTGATCATCTCATATGGCATATGAGTGCTCAGCACTCAATAAAAGACAAAATACGGTCAGAACCCAGACTCATGCTTAGCACTGCTAAATAATGGGGGGCTGAGCCCAGACAAATGTTCAACAGTTCAAACAAAGGTCCAACATTTTAAACCTAATTGGATTTAGCCCAAGTTGGCCATAAGTCCTCAATTCAGATTTAACTGAGCCCATGTGCTCATAATCTAATTAATTGATCTTAGTCCCAAATTGGACTACAAATTTCCCAATCAACTTTGGTTCAAGGGTACATCTTTTCACTCCTTTGATATTTGTCGTTGTAATCCTTCAACGTCTTCAGAGAGGTGACGGGTCCCGATAACCAATCATTCCATGGACTGTAGGGTCCTTAAACTCATGGACTATGGTGTTCTTAAACTTTATAGACTATGACGTCTTTAAACTATGGAATGTGGGGTGATTAAGCCTATGGACTATGATGTCCTTAACCTTAGACTGTGGGGTCCTTAAACCCATGAACTATGATGTCCTTAACCTCGGACTGTGGGGTCCTTTAAGCCCATGGACTATGATGTCCTTAACCTTGGACCGTAATGTCCTTAAACTAATCGACCGCAATGTCCCTAAACTAAACAATAGAGCCCAAATGCTCTTTTGTTGGATCTAAATGATCCCGTTAAGTTGATCTTAGTCTAAAATTAGACCAACGTATCCTTAACATACGTTTAAGTTGATCTTAGTCTCAAATGAAACTAACGTATCCTTAAACCCAACCCTAAACCCAAATTTAAGAAAATACGGATTTGGACTAATCCACGCCCTACGGGCGACAACATAAATTAGTCTCCGTATACAATCCACGGGCAACCAAAAAACAAAACAAACACACACGACACGAAGTGACCATCTGGAGAAGGAGAAAGTGGTTACCGCGATGCGGTAGCGTAATTAACTGCAGGGGCTTGCGCCTGCAGGGAAGAGCATCCCCACAATCAAAAAACCCTCAATGTGGGGGAATCTGACGAAGTCTGGTACATCGGTCGCATCCGTTTAAATTTTCGATACACGGTGCCATAAATCAACTTGGCATCTTCGGAGAGCTGGACGGATAGCACCAATTAGCATCTGCCCCCAAATTCAGGAAAGACAAACCTACGCGGTTCCGTCCTGTATTCGGAGGAGAACGGATTCTGGCACGCCCGACGGGACCTTTTCCTCTTTCCACTCCACACTTCTTATGTTGTATTTTTCCCGTGATCAGATAATCGCGGTGTGTATGTTTGTGGTTGCCCTTAGGGGAGTGGATACCGAAGTCGGCGCTTCATCTCTATGAAGAATGGCGTTTGTTCCCACCCTAGCAATACAGGCTCTGTCATATCTGGTGGAGTCAGGTACGGGCCACCTGCAGGCTCAAATCTCTACAATCCGGCTCTTCAAGAAATCAACGGGCTTCTCTTTGGGTCGATACTCCCATCTCCCACCCTCGGTGCCTCAACGTCGATGGAGGAAACCCAGAGGAAGTCAGTCTTCCACAGGCGGGCTCCCCAAGCAGCAGCTTTGCCGACGGAATCAGTCCTCAAACAACTGGCACATGCCAAGGACCAAGGTCAACGCAGGGGGCAGAATATTCAAGCTCTCAAAGGAAACAGGGGGCAGGCTCGCCAAAATCCTGAAGCTAATCAAATCCCGGTCGTAAGAAACGGTCGACGTCGATATCAGCGTCATACAAAATAAGCTGGGGGCAGTTCTCTGTATGGTCCTGTTTCAACCCCAGTGGTAAATGTTGTTGTTCCAACTGGGAACAACTTCAAATTGTTGTGAAGGGTCAGACAAAGTTCTCCTACTGCAATATTGAAGAAGTCTCCGTAGCCTATGGAGATCCCACGAGAGCAGAAACCAGTTCGCTCCCTGAGACAACTTTCCTCATCTATATATAAAGTGTGGAAGCCGGTGAAGGGGACTTACCCCAAGACGGATCCTGATACAGCGGTTCCTCCCAAAACCAAAGCGGCTTTTTTCAACAAGAGGCCCAATAAAGCTCAAGTGCCCAAGGGTATGGCTGACCTCCCCTGGTGCTTCGAAAACGATGATAACGAAGTGATCTAAGAATTTCCACCGACGCCAAAAGAGCTGGAAGATGGGATACATACTACTACAGATGATCTCAAAAAAATCGACTTGGGAACGGCAAACGACCCACGACCGACGTTTGACAGTGAACTGTTGTCTGAAGAAAAGGAGGCTACGCTCAAGGACGTGCTCATGCAGCATAAAGACTGTTTCGCATGGAACTATTCCGAGATGCCATGACTGGATCCAGAAATAGCCGTGCACAGATTGGCGATATCTCCGGACATCAAGGCGATCAAAAAAGCACCGAGAAGAATGCGGCTCGAGCTTGAGATGAGCATCAATGCCGAAGTCAAGAAGCTAATCGACTCCGGATTCATCCAAGAGGTTCAGTATCCTGACTGGATCGCCAACATCGTCCCAGTGATGAAGAAAAATGGGACGGTGCGCATATGTGTGGACATTCGGGATCTCAACAAATCTTGCCCGAAGGACGACTTTCAAGTACCGGTCACTGAGCTGATGATAGATAATACGTCCACCCATGAAGTTTTCTCCTTCATGGACGGCTCGTCAGGATACAATCAGATAAAGATGCATTCCGAGGACCAGAAGCATGTAAGTCCACGTTACCTCTCCCGGTTCTTTTGGGCTTGCGGAAATGGTGAAAAACGATTTTTCGGGTCATAGTAACATGGACTACAAAATACAGATCTTGGCTAAACTACACACTAGCAACTAACAAGAGAGTTATCTACTCGGTTAGGGGTTATACCTCAACTTGAACTCCTTCTTCTTGGACTCTTTGTAGTGGTAGGATGGTGCTTTCCTCGTCGCCTTCTCTTGTCGAAGATGGATCCACCTGAGGGTTTCTTCCTTGAGCTCCTTTCTCGAACTTTGAGAAAACTAAAGTCTCCGGCTTGCTAGACCTTCGATCTTAGGATGAGTAGAGAGTGGCTTTGGGTGTTTTATCTCCAAGGAAAGGTTTCTCAACTCATAAGAATAATTCTCCTTGAACTAGAGGAGGAGGAAGATGAAAGGAAGAGAGAGAATGGTTATGATAGAAAATGAGAATGGTTTTTTACAACCATAACAATATATGTGAATTATCTAATTAATAATATTAATCCAAAATGAAAAAGGTGATGGTTGGTTTGATGAGACCATTATCATATCACATTAAATGTTTTTGCAAAGATCAAAGAGCATCTTGAAAAGTAATGATGATGGTCAATGTTTCAAACATGGTCAACTAGTCAACCAAGGTCAACAAGTCAACAACCCAAACCATGACATAATTTCATTTAATTAATATTATTAATTGATATTTCACATATTCATTAGGGTTTGGAAAAAGACAACTGCCAACTGTGCATACACACTCGTTCCGAAACCCTAATGCAAATCCTCTTCCTCCGCCTCAAACAACTGTGCATACACACCCGTATTCGTGTTCCGAGGAACATGAACACAAAGTGATAAAACTAACCCCAAAACATATACTAGGATCTGGCTCAAACCAGAGCCCGCTAGTAATGACTGTTCGGACACCAAATGTGCACAAGTGCGCGGATGTGAACGAACCCTGTCGCAAAACCATGCGACCTCAACTCTGTTTTGCCCAAAGGCGAATAACCCTCTGTGTGGGACTCTAAAGACTCGACACTACGCTGGCAGTGGGTTTAACCACAGACCGCAAGCGGCACTAGCTGTACGTAACGGTCCCCAGGTAGATGCCGATGAGAAGACTGATGAGGTGAACCCATCCGAACTCCTACTGAGCCTCTATGTGACAATCTCCATACAGTCCGGTCTGTTCGTCTGAGAATATCGCATGGCGGGCCCAGGGGGCGGTAAACGTCAGTCCCCTAATAGCGGTACAAGTTGTGTCGGAGTGTAGCCCAGAACACCCTGAGATAATACTGGAAACCTACCAGTATATCTCGCTTGCCCTGGCCAGGGACTTTGTGTAATGGCTCTCCTAGACACAGCGCGATATCAACTCCCAATACCGGGAGAGATGAATCCTGTCTAACCGTCACTGCCTCCAAGTGCTTCGGGACTGCACCCAACTACTACCTGTTTGCACGACTCCTTTGAGCCGTGGTAGGGTAGTAATCAAAGTACAGTTGGAACACACTCGAGGCAAAGTGACAGTCTCAAGTCAGCGGACTAAGCTGTACTCATGTCACCTGGGAACTGATAACTGACGATAGGTATAGTACCAACCAACAGTTCCCGACGAGTCATGTTCAGTGTACTCGTAACCTAACGAGCACCCGCATACTATCCCAAGTACGACGTACTGATGGCTGTGGGACAGACCGTCTCCCAAGCTGGGATGAGAAGCGCATACGCTAGTCTACTCCGAAGTATCGATGCCCTGTCTCGATAGTCCTACGACTAGGGACCTGCATAAGGATGTGCTTGTGGATTACCCAGCCCCCACGAGTGTGACTGCCCGCTGGTAATCAAGCAAAGATCCTAAGGGCTCCACTAATGTGTATAGGTGATATACTAAAAGAAACACATGTACACATTAAAGTAGAAACAAACCAAGTAGCATACTACTGCTTTGAGCAAGATTGTCTATACAACTGTGAATATCCCAAGCTTCCATTAAGTAATATACAAACTAGTATGATACAGTAATGGCCTCTAGGGCATATACACTAACAATCTCCCACTTGCACTAAGGCCATGTACTGGCGTATCGAAGACCTATCATCTCGATCAGCCGCTCGAACTGAGTCTGGGGTAAGGCCTTTGTGAGTGGATCAGCAGTGTTATCTTCTGAAGCAACCCTCCGAACCTCGATCTCCTGGCGATCCACGATCTCCCTGATCAGGTGATACCGCCTCAAGATGTGTATGGATTTCTGATGGGACCTGGGTTCCTTCGCTAAAGCTATAGCCCCGTTGTTGTCGCAATACAGAGGTATTGGATCAACAATGGACGGAACCACCTGAAGTTCTTTCAAGAACTTCCTCATCCAGACGGCTTCTTTTGCGGCATCAGATGCAGCGATATATTCCGCTTCCATAGTCGATTCAGCAACGGTTTCCTGTTTGGAACTCTTCCAACACACCGCCCCTCCATTGAGGGTAAAGACAAAACCCGACATGGACTTGGAATCATCCTTGTCACTCTGGAAGCTGGAGTCAGCAAAGGCCTCAATCTGGAGGTCTTTTCCGCCATACATCAAGAACATCTCCTTAGTCCTTCTCAGCTACTTGAGAATGTTTTTTACCGCTATCCAGTGCTTCTCCCTAGGGTTTGACTGATACCGGCTTACTACACTCAGTGCATAAGCTACATCCGGTCTGGTACACAATATCGCATACATTATAGAGCCAACAGTTCATACCATAATATTGCATTTTATATTCCTCATTCTTATGCATTTTACAATGAAAACAGGTGCTTTTGACCCATGTCTGCTACATGTTACAGGTTACAGGTTCTTGGATCTAAAACAGTGAAAACGATGTAAAGACGATGTAAAAGTGAGACTTTGACCAACAAACAGAAGACTCTTGATCAAGCCTACATCAAAGATAAAGTTTACAAAGTGCAAGGCAATGCAAGGTCCAAAATCGCGAAGCGAACGGTTAGAAGTCCACTACAATGTTCACTGGAATATCTGGAAAAAACCTGGAAGCCTATTTGAGAAAAATACCAAAGCAACAGGAAGCCCAAAATGACATGAGCCAGCACAGAAAATTACAGAGCCCAAGCCCACTTGTTGGCCGTGGAACCGCGTCCAAACCCAGGCTGAGGCCGCGGTTCCGCGGCCGTATTGCGCAAGAATATAATATTTTTACCATAATTCAAGATGGCTCTGACTAGGTCGTTTCTTAGGGGTATTTTTGTAATAGCATATGTGCGAGTCATTGTAACCCTAGGGTTTCCTATTCTTTATAAATAGGAACTCTAATCATTGTAAACTTTATGCCTCCTTTTAATAATAAAATTCAGAATTCTTTATGGAGAGCATCGGTGCCTCTTTTCAATTCATGAATTCAGATCTGACAACCCTGCATTGATGTTTGGAGAAAGCCATCTGTAAGTAGTTTTATTTAATTGCTCTAGTTTAGATTTTAATTCCTTGCCTTAGATGTTAGCTTTGGGGAAGGCTTTTGAGAGATGAGATCTCTCATCCCTTTCTTGCCCATAATATATTCTCAATAGGACTCCATGCATACACGCACACACCGCGCCCTACGGCACCCTATCCCTCGAGGTAGCGGTGATACCGTAGTGTAAAAGCCCGGTTGTGCGCGTTTTCCAAGGAGGTTAGGGTAAGGATCTCTAAAGGAAGGACAAAAACCTAGAGGAAGGAACACCTTCCCGAATGGATCTAATCCCCTTTATTGATAATTACCATAACTCCTCTTAGATCCTAAATTGGGTATAGAAAGCGTTGAGATTTACTTGCATTTCCAAACCATCCCTAAACCTAACCCTAGCAAGACTAGATCTAGATAATCGTAGTATAGAATAATTAGATTTTTAGATTTAATAACAACTCCGAACACCCTTCGGAATTAACTCGTTAGCGCTACTAGGAGATTCACAAAATCCCTGTGGACCGACCCGTACTCACCGGCTAGCTGCAAAGCGACGCCGTTCTTGATTGCGGTTACAAATATTTATGATCTATCTTTTAGAAAGCGCAAGCACGCTAAACCATTCAAAATCAAATGGGGTATTTGTTCATACCATAATATTGCATTTTATAGTCCCCATTCTTATGCATTTTACAATGAAAACAGGTGCTTTTGACCCATATCTGTTACATGTTACGGGTTACAGGTTCTTGGATCTAAAACAGTGAAAACGATGTAAAGACGATGTAAAAGTGAGACTTTGACCAACAAACAGAAGACTCTTGATCAAGCCTACATCAAAGATAAAGTTTACAAAGTGCAAGTCAATGCAAGGTCCAAAATCGCGAAGCGAACGGTTAGAAGTCCACTACAATGTTCACTGGAATATCTGGAAGAAACCTGGAAGCCTATTTGAGAAAAATACCAAAGAAACAGGAAGCCCAAAATAACATGAGCCAGCACAGAAAATTACAGAGCCCAAGCCTACTTGTTGGCCGTGGAACCGCGTCCAAACCCAGGCTGAGGCCGCGGTTCCGCGGCCGTATTGCGCAGTTAGAATATAATATTTTTACCATAATTCAAGATGGCTCTGACTAGGTCGTTTCTTAGGGGTATTTTTGTAATAGCAGATGTGCGAGTCATTGTAACCCTAGGGTTTCCTATTCTTTATAAATAGGAACTTTAATTATTGTAAACTTTATGCCCTTTTAATAATAAAATTCAGAATTCTTTATGGAGAGCATCGATGCCTCTTTTCAATTCATGAATTCAGATCTGACAACCCTGTATTGATGTTTGGAGAGAGCCATCTGTAAGTAGTTTTATTTAATTGCTCTAGTTTAGATTTTAATTCCTTGCCTTAGATATTAGCTTTGGGGAAGGCTTTTGAGAGATGAGATCTCTCATCCCTTTCTTGCCCATAATATATTCTCAATAGGACTCCATGCATACACGCACACACCGCGCCCTACGGCATCCTATCCCTCGAGGTAGCGGTGGTACCGTAGTGTAAAAGCCCGGTTGCGCGCTTTTTCCATGGAGGTTAGGGTAAGGATCTCTAAAGGAAGGACAAGACCTAGAGGAAGGAACACCTTCCCGAATGGATCTAATCCCCTTTATTGATAATTACCATAACTCCTCTTAGATCCTAAATTGGGTATAGAAAGCGTTGAGATTTACTTGTATTTTCAAACCATCCCTAAACCTAACCCTAGCAAGACTAGATCTAGATAATCGTAGTATAGAATAATTAGATTTTTAGATTTAATAACAACTCCGAACACCCTTCGGAATTAACTCGTTAGCGCGACTAGGAGATTCACAAAATCCCTGTGGACCGACCCGTACTCACCGGCTAGCTGAAAAGCGACGCCGTTCTTGATTGCGGTTACAAATATTTTTGATCTATCTTTTAGAAAGCGCAAGCACGCTAAACCATTCAAAATCAAATGGCGCCGTTGCCGGGGATGGCGTAGAACTTTCCTTTTCGCAATTTAGGGTTAATCATAAAATAAAAAACCATAAAAATCTGAATAATCAAAAAAATATAAAAATATATATATTGTTATTTTTGGAAGGGATACTTTCTTGTTTGAATTTTTTGCAGGATATACAAATTCGGATGTGGAAATTTCCAGAAAGCGAAACGGAAAAGGAGATATCGGAACAGAAAGGATTTTAAAAAACAGAGAAGCACAAAAATTTTGGAGCCCCAAACCCCCCAACTCGCCGCGATTCCGCGGCCAAAACCCACCTTAGGCCGCGGAACCGCGGCCATCTTGGAGAATCTGAACGTCAGAAAATTTTTGGGGGTTCGTGCTGACGAGACCGCCGCGAAAACGCGGCATTAATGCATTTAAACCGCGGAAACGCGGCCTTATGGTGTCTTCAGGTGATGAAATTTGCACTGTAAGCTCTCTGTTATTTCTCCTCTGCAAATTTTAATATATTTTCTGAATAATACCTGCAAGATTTTGTGTGCTTTAAAAATATATTCTCTTCCATATAACAAGTCTTGTGCAGGATTTTTGGGCCCCGCTTGAACTAAATTGATTGCAAGAAATATTTTGTTGTTGCATATCTTTTCTCGAATATCTTTTTGCAACATTTCTTTCCAAATAAAGATTCTTGTGATATGGTTAAAATAATAATGGATTGCAAGTAATATTTTGTTTCTCTAAAATCTCTTTGCAACAAAATTTTTTCGAAATAAAGAGAAAAAAGAATAAAAATAAAAAGGACAAATTTTATTAGAAACTTGCAAAATTTTTGGCCTCAAATAGATCCTTGCACCACAAACTTTCTTTCTTTTCCCTTTCTTCCAACATGGGTACCCCACATAATAAATCATTAGCCGAACTTTGGTATCCCGAACCTAATTTTGCGTCATACGTCAATTTGTTCGGTCAATTTAAAGACGATCCCTCCATGCCTAAAAAATCTTTGAAAGATCACATAGAGGCGTCTAGGAGAAACAGTTTGACTTTTCAACCCACCTTGTGTCAACCAAGTCAACCTTCACCACCTCCATATGTTGACACCACTTTTTCAAGTCCTGCCGTAACTCCTAAACCGATGTCCATTGCTGAGCATATTGCTCAATCTCGCAGCCGATCTTTCACCTCTCTCCACTCATCTAGTTCTAGGGATCCACACGACTATTCATTTTTTTATTCACATGTTGACCCTACCCCTGTCCTACCACCCACTTCCTACCAGTCTTACCCGACCTTCCCACCTTCACTAGACACTGCTTCTACACAGCCTGTTGGGAGTTTTGCATATCCACACCATTTTGAATCTTTTACCGAAACCCCTCACCACCTAAGTCTAGTTTGGAAGAGTCGTTGGAAGCTTATATTGCTGCAACAAATAAAATGGTTAGGAATGTGGAAGCGTCCGTGGCCGCCCTTATGCAACCTGCTGAACCGGTAGCTAGTTTCCCGCTAGCTCAAAATTTTTTAATGTATAAGGAGGCGGTTGGACAGAGTGAGAATGAGAGAGGATTGCCAAATCAAACCTACCCTTACCCAATTGAAGCCCACAACTCCTGTTTTCCATCGATTGCCCTAAATAGTTCACATGTTGAAAATAAAAATGAGTTGTGTGATTTTGTAGTGCTTGATTTGCCAGATTGTGTGGAACCCCTTTCGAGTGAAACCGCACCTAATCCTTTCGTTCTTTACACCTCCCATCTAGAACCTAAATTGATAGATATCCAAGCTTTTGATGAGGTGTCTAAGAAAATTGATTTTCACTTGATTGAGGATATAGACGCCGGGAATATGTCAGATGATGAACCTGTCGATTTAATTGAAATTTTATGTTCAAATCATCATCCTGAGTTATTAAATGTTTCTCCCGAATCTTATATGCGTCTAGATTTTGATGATAATGGCATGGATGAGTTGAATTTTGAGGAGAATTATAAGGAAAGTATTGAGGAGAGTTTTGAGGATAATATTGAGGTTGAATCATTTTTGTTTGATGTGTCTGATTTTCCAATTCATCATCCTGAACCTTTGACTGTTATATCACCCTCCCTTCTTCCCATCGTTCCGACCACGCTTGAAGACTGTGAGCTTGAAACCTTTTCGTTTGAATCTGACACAATTCTCACAGACGATAACACCTACGAGTGTTTCACTTTTTCGGACGATGTTGATGACTCACCGCCCGAGTTTGAGTCCTTTACATTTTCCGATGAGCCATCAGACTCGGTTGATTATAGTAGTTTCGAACCATTAATGGAATCTTTCAAGTTCGAAACAGTTTACTACGATGAGAAAGATACTATCCCTAATTCACTCCCTTTCGTCTTTCCCATTGTTCAGACCAAACAAGAGACCGTTACGTTTTCATCTCCTATACCAAGTTCGGCGTACCCATGTTTTCTTGCGAATCTTGAGGGATTTGATCCCATTTCCCGACGGGTGGATAGGTTAGCGCAATCGCTTATAACACATCGGTCATCACATATTGCGCTAATTTATTCACTCGATTTACACCCTCAAGTTCGCGCAACCCTTCTTTCTCCTTTCCGCCCTTCTTCTCCCCCACCGAGACCATATTCTACCATTCTTCTTTCCACACGGTCTCGTGTGCTTCTCATCTCTTTTCTTCCCACTCCATTCTTGCACCGGCTATACCTTTACCATGATAAGATTTTTGAATGGTTGGTGCTAACCTTTGGCTTGTGTAAGTCCAAGCTTAAGTTTGGGGGGAACCTTGTTATATATATGTATATATATTTTTGTTTTCTTTTTCTATAAAAAATAAAAAAAATTCAAAACATTAAAAAATAAAAAAAATTGTAAATAAATAAACAGGGGAGTGCCGATATTTTGACCCTCTTGGTGTAGCATGACAGTGAGAACACTGTCAAGTTCAAGTTTGGGGGTATGCTCGGTACGTCTTCTTCCTTCGCATTCATTTGTACATTTGCATACTTATTTGAAAACCCATAAAAATTGAAAATTTTTCAAAAATTATAAAAATTATTGTATTCAATTTTGGCTAATTGACTTGAGTTTGACAAATAAGTTAACTAGTTAGGAACAACTAGATCTTAGACTTAGTGAATTAAAAACCCTAAAAATAACATTCCTTAAAGTTTAACGGTAGAAAGTATATGTCTTTGTAGTTTATTTAGAATAAGAAAATTTTGGGTTCACTTCTTGGGCTAAGTCGAAACGAAGGAAAAGTATTGAAACTTTTATTAGAGTATAAGTTTGAAAAATAATTCCGAGTTTAAGTCTAGATTTTGAAAATGTATACCCTACAAAATGCACAATCACGCACCTTGAAACTTGGAATAGTATAAGAGATCTTGAAATGCTCTTGTCTAAAGTCCTTAGTACAATGAAAATAAAAGGAAAAAAAAGTGAATAAAGAAAAAAAAATGGACACTGGTTTTTGTGATTACTTAAGGCTGCAAAAATAGAAAAATATTTAGCGAGGGTGCTTCATCACCTAGTGCCTTAGACCAACTGGTTTGGGAGTCACTGCTAAAGCCTTGGGGATTGCAAAACTAGGAAGTACGCTTTAATGTGCTAACACATTTTGTAATCGGTCGTTGGTACCTCAAGAAGTATTAACGGTCGCATGAAAGATGTGTAAGCAAAATGCAATTAAAAATTCACCTACTAATAAGTGCTTTGGACAACGGACGAGAGTATGATTGCTTGATTTGAATTTCAAAGTGTAGGGGTGATCTATACACACACGTAGGAGTATGTGATTGGAATTTAGATAAGAGAAAGGGATGAAGAATAGAACTTGTATCTTTAGTAGAGTTGATAGAAATTCCTAAGTGGAGATGGAACTTTAGAAGGAATACTTAAGAAATGCCGAAAGCTAAATAATTCTATAGAACATATATAATCTTAAGTTAAATAATGAGGAAGTGTGAAGAATGTGGGTGGATAATTTGCGAGTCAAAAGATAATAGAATTCCTTGTTAGAAAACCTAATTGGAGAACAAAAGTCAATGGGCCGAGTTGATAGGATTTTGTGGGTGTAATCCGCTGAAAACCCTCAGGAGACAACACTCCTCCTATTAGGGACACCTAGAGGTTTAACGGCTTGTTGCACATGCTCAGTGCAATCGCGTTTCCCTGCGAAAGTGCGTCTAGGTTAGGATTTTAGTGAATAAAAATAAGTTTGCTCGAGGACGAGCAAAAGATAAGTTTGGGGGTATTTGTTCATACCATAATATTGCATTTTATATTCCCCATTCTTATGCATTTTACAATGAAAACAGGTGCTTTTTACCCATGTCTGCTACATGTTACAGGTTACAGGTTCTTGGATCTAAAACAGTGAAAACGATGTAAAGACGATATAAAAGTGAGACTTTGACCACCAAACAGAAGACTCTTGATCAAGCCTACATCAAAGATAAAGTTTACAAAGTGCAAGGCAATGCAAGGTCCAAAATCGCGAAGCGAACTGTTAGAAGTCCACTACAATGTTCACTGGAATATCTGGAAGAAACCTGGAAGCCTATTTGAGAAAAATACCAAAGAAACAGGAAGCCCAAAATGACATGAGCCAGCACAGAAAATTACAGAGCCCAAGCCCACTTGTTGGCCGCGGAACCGCGTCCAAACCCAGGCTGAGGCCGCGGTTCCGCAGCCGTATTGCGCAGTTAGAATATAATATTTTTACCATAATTCAAGATGGCTCTGACTAGGTCGTTTCTTAGGGGTATTTTTGTAATAGCAGATGTGCGAGTCATTGTAACCTTAGGGTTTCCTATTCTTTATAAATAGGAACTCTAATCATTGTAAACTTTATGCCTCCTTTTAATAATAAAATTCAGAATTCTTTATGGAGAGCATCGGTACCTCTTTTCAATTCATGAATTCAGATCTGACAACCCTGCATTGATGTTTGGAGAGAGCCATCTGTAAGTAGTTTTATTTAATTGCTCTAGTTTAGATTTTAATTCCTTGCCTTAGATGTTAGCTTTGGGGAAGGCTTTTGAGAGATGAGATCTCTCATCCCTTTCTTGCCCATAATATATTCTCAATAGGACTCCATGCATACACGCACACACCGCGCCCTACGGCACCCTATCCCTCGAGGTAGCGGTGATACCGTAGTGTAAAAGCCCGGTTGTGCGCGTTTTCCATGGAGGTTAGGGTAAGGATCTCTAAAGGAAGGACAAAAACCTAGAGGAAGGAACACCTTCCCGAATGGATCTAATCCCCTTTATTGATAATTACCATAACTCCTCTTAGATCCTAAATTGGGTATAGAAAGCGTTGAGATTTACTTGCATTTCCAAACCATCCCTAAACCTAACCCTAGCAAGACTAGATCTAGATAATCGTAGTATAGAATAATTAGACTTTTAGATTTAATAACAACTCCGAACACCCTTCGGAATTAACTCGTTAGCGCGACTAGGAGATTCACAAAATCCCTGTGGACCGACCCGTACTCACCGGCTAGCTGCAAAGCGACGCCGTTCTTGATTACGGTTACAAATATTTTTGATCTATCTTTTAGAAAGTGCAAGCACGCTAAACCATTCAAAATCACCTACCGCAGAAGCGTAGGGTATAATAGACATGCGATCCCTTTCCAAATCAGTCTTGGGAGACATCTCTTTGGAGAGGGTGATCCCGTGACAAGCCGGTAGATTACCGCGCTTGGAATCTTCCATAGTGAATCTTTTCAGTATTGTTTCGATGTACCTGGACTGTGAAAGTCCTAATATTCTCTTGGATCTGTCACGGTAGATCAGGATCCCCAGAATATATGAGGGATCACCCAGGTCTTTCATGGAGAACCTGTGTGACAAGAACCCTTTGACAGATTGTAGCATAGGAATGTCATTTCCTATCAAAAGAATGTCATCCACGTACAAAACGAGAAATACGACAGTTCTTGCTACAAATCTACTATAGATGCATGGTTCATCTGGATTTTTGATAAAACCAAATTCTTTGACCGTCTCATCAAAACAGATGTTCCAACTCCGCGATGCCTGTTTTAGTCCATAAATGTACTTAAGCAACTTGCACACCTTTCCGCTGCTCCCACTCTGAATGAAACCCTCTGGCTGGTCCATATAGACACACTTCTCTAAATTTCCATTTAGAAAAGCGGTCTTTATGTCCATCTGCCAGATTTCATAATCGTGGAAGGCAGCAATGGAAAGAAGGATCCGAATGGATTTCAGCATAGCCACTGGAGAAAAGGTTTCGTCATAGTCCAAACCAGGTCTTGGACGAAAACCCTTTGCAACAAGTCTAGCCTTATAAGTCTCAACCTGTCCATCTACACCAATCTTTCTTTTGAAGATCCACTTGCATCCTACGGGTTTTACCCCATCTGGAGCAACGTCCAACGTCCATACTTTGTTGGTGTACATGGACTCCATTTCGGTCCGCATTGCATCCAGCCATTTTACTGAGTCAACGCTCTGAATGGCCTGCTGGAAGGTAGTCGGCTCATCATAATCAATGATGTAATCCTTTCTATCCCCGTCTGTGAGAAAACCGTAGTATCTCTCGGCCGGATGAGACTGCCTACTACTCCTGCGGAGCGGCGTAGGAATGTCCTGTTCTTTCGAACCTTCTGGTTCTATTAAGCTTTCAGTAATAGTCTGTGGTTCTGGAATTTCTTCCAGTTCTATTGCGCTCCCACTAATTTCCTTTTCTAAGAACTGGTGTTCTAGAAAATGTGCATTATGAGAAACAAAAACCTTTTGTTCCTCTGCATGATAGAAAAGATACCCCCTGGAGTTCTTTGGGTATCCCACAAACTTGCACAGTACTGAGCGTGCCTCGAGTTTGTCCGCATGCTTCTTTTTGACAAAAGCTGGACATCCCCAGATCTTCAGATATTGAAGATAGGGTTTCTTCCCACTCCATAACTCGTATGGTGTGGTAGGCACAGTCTTAGTTGGAACTCGGTTCAAAAGATATGCGGCTGATTCTAGCGCATATCCCCAGAATGATCATGGCAACTCAGCGTTACTCATCATGGAACGTACCATATCCAATAGGGTTTGGTTCCGTCTCTCCGATACACCGTTATGTTGCGGAGTGTATGGAGGAGTAAGCTGAGAGAGAATTCCATTCTCTTTTAAGTAATCCAGGAACTCGGCACTTAAGTATTCACCACCTCGATCAGATCTTAGAGTTTTGATACTTTTTCCTGTTTGTTTTTCTACTTCATTCTTGTATTCCTGGAACTTTTCAAAGGCTTCAGATTTATACTTCATTAAGAAGACATGTCCGAACCTTGAAAAATCATCCGTAAAAGTAATGAAGTAAGAATAACCGCTTCGCGCATGCGTAGACATTGGACCGCACACGTCGCTGTGTACGAATCCCAAGAGCTTGCTCGCTCTTACTCCGTGTCCAGTGAACGGAGTCTTTGTCATCTTTACTTTGAGACAGGATTGACAAGTTGCATATGAATGATATTCGAACGTATCCAAATATCCTTCTGTATGTAACTTCGTCAACCTTCTCTCATTGATGTGACCCAGTCTACAATGCCATAAGAAAGCATGATTGATTTCTGGAGACTTTCTTTTGTGTGTATTCTGGATATTGAAAATCTGTGGTTGGTTTAATACGTATATACCATTGCTTAATGTACCTGACCCAATCAAAACTTGATTAAGGCGAATGTTCACAACATTACTTACAAATGCAAATTCATAACCTTCTTTAGATAATAAAGATACAGATATGATATTACAGGTTGCATTGGGTACAAAATAACAATCACGCAAAACCAAAACGTGTCCATCTGACAATCCCAGGTGATGTCCCCCACGGACTCAGCATCCATGCCAACTCCGTTTGCAACTCTGAGGGTCATATCACCTGCCTTCAAAACTCTACGTCTTCTCAATGCCTGCAAAGAATTACAGATTGAGATCCTGATCTGGTGTCCAATACCCAGGAAGTAGAGTTTATTGATAGACAGTTTTCAATAACATACACACCTGAAGCTGAAACCGCAACTTGCTTCAGATCCTGGGTTCTGGCCTTCCAAGGCTTGCAATCCTATTTCCAGTGTCCACTCTTGTGACAGTAAAAGCATTCTTCCTTTCCCACAAGCTTTCCCGCTACCTTTGTTGCCTTTGCCTTTCCCTTCGTATCCACTTTACTAACACCGCCCCTTGGTTTGGTGGGGGTTTTCTTCTTCTTTCCCTTGGCTTTCGCCCTGGACCTAGAAGAGGAAGATCCTCCTACAAACAAAGTGGATGTTTCCCTACCTTTCTGTAGGGTGCCCTCTGCACTCCTCAGCATGTTGAGGAGTTCTGAAAGTTCAACTTCTTTTTCTTGCAAGTTGAAGTTCAGGATAAACTGGGCGTAAGTGGAAGGAAGGGACTGGAGAATCAAGTCCGTGTAGAGCGCATTCTCTAACGTGGTCCCAAGGTCCGCGAGCTCTTCAATGAAGCCAATCATCTTAAGCACATGTTCCGCTACCGATGATCCGACGGCCAATCTCGCCGAAAACAGCTTTTTCGAGACTTCGTATCTGGCGATACGGGATTGCTCTCCATACAGTTCTTTTGTATGGAGAAATATGGATTCAAGGTCCATATTCTTGTGCCTCCTCTGGTGTTCATTGTCCATAGAGGCAAGCACGAGGCACTTGACCTTCGCGCAGTCGATTTCCCAGGTCTTACGGATTTCCTTATCCGCGACGCTGGTTTTAGGACCTGGGACAGGGGGATCTTTGGTGGTAAGGAGATACCCCAACTTGTCATAAGTGATTGCCATTTTGACATTCCTGAGCTAATCTTTGTAGTTTGGCCCTGTCAGTATGTTTTTATCTAGTAGTAACTTAAGTCCAGTCATGATGTTTGGTCGCTGCAATTAGGAGAGAGAGAAGAAACACTTTAGCATGATGCTCTTGCAAGTTTAGAGTGGTTTTTGATTTGTCTAAACAGGATGGCTCCCACTGTCTCTCGAATCCCTCCTCAAACCATAAAGGAAGAATTAGTCGGGATCAATCTCACCATACAATACTTTCTTAACCGTTCAGCCAGGCCAGTGTTGGTACTTCGAGGGAGGTTTTCCAACGCTTTCGTGAAGTTCCTTAATTAAATAACCTCTTTTCCCTGGGGCGAAGCCCCGCTAACACCTTTCTAGACACCTACTAGGTTTATAGCATTGATCGTTAAGTGAGAAATTTCCCGAGGAGTAGCATATACTCACAGTAGGATCGGGATCCAAATATCATCGTGTGACAAAACTGAAGGAATCCTACCAGAATCATCACACTCCAAATGGTATGCAACGCTAGCAAGTTTCAGTTCTTTTGAAACTCCCGATGTGGATTTTTGCCCCATGCTCTTATGACCTTGGCGTAAGGTCAAAATGTCATAAGTCACATGTCAAGTTCTTCCCATCATTATCCAGGTTAATTTGAACCCACCCGTACCTACCCTTGACGTAGGCCAAAATGGCAGTACGACTGTCTCAAACCAACGCATTCTATCTATGCAACGGATAAATATCCGGCAGCTACCAATCACTATGCCTTGGCGTGAGGTCAAAATACATAGCTTGAATACTACCGAATATTTAACTGAAATGATGGAGGGCTATGAATGGTTTTTGGCGAAACCGTGAACGTAGTGAACTTGATATAATCGATGGAACGAGATAGCTTTTAAATGGAGTGGTTCAAGCTCCGCATTTAAAAGTTAGTTTTTGAAAAGAACCGAGTGGTTTTGAAAGTGTTCCAACGACTTTTACTTGGTTTATTTTCTTGCATTAAATTTAATGTGTCCCATCAATTAATCCTACCATTGCAGAAAACAACGAAAATATGACGTACGCTTATGCCATCCGCATTCGCCACGGGGTCCCGACATTACCCGTTAGGTTACTTAACTAACGACAGAGCGGGGGCTGGACTAGCGCGGATGCAAAACATAAGCAACGCCAAAATAGATATCATATATAGATATTTACATTCGTCACATGCAATGATAGTCATTCCAGATCACAGATGAATATATTGGATATGCTAGGAATCCGCATTCCGTTCGAGCCTGCAACGAAAAACGGATTACACGGTCGCGATGAAAAGCCAATTATTGGGGTAAAAATTTATACCTCGGTTGACCGAGTCAAAGTCAAGGTCAACCCCAAGCCAGGTGGGCCCAAGCCTAGGTCAAGCGGGCCCATGCCCAAGTCAAGCCCGCGGCCAACCTCTCCGTGCCAACAACAAAATCATGTAATAAATAATTTTTATGTAATTGTTTATGCATGAATGGGCATAAAGCCAATATTTTGTAAGCCCATGGCTTATGTGCAAAAATGAAATGGCACATGAGCCATGGGATGGCTAAGATGCCATTTTTGTAAAGTCCAAGGGGCTATATGCAAATATGTAAGCCTATAAAAGGCAACATGATGATGAATAAAGATAGACTTTTTCATTCCCCCAAAAACTAGGGTTCTTTGTGCCTCCTGCTCCTTCTCCAAGGTTCTAAACCTTCTCAATTCTTTTGAATTAAATCAAGAGTTTTACTCTTTTTTTTTCCAAAACTAAGTAGTTTTCCACCACAAAACCCACAAAGGGGAACACAGATCTCCCATCAGATCTCAAAAAGGAGTGATTTTTAAAATCTCATACTTCTTGATCTTCAAGATCCGGCCAAACAACAGAAGGAAGAAGAAGAACCCTCTTCATCAGCTTCAAAACATTCCAGGAGTTTAACTCCATACATATATACATAACAAATATTTCCTTTCTGAAGCATAGCTTCTGTTTCTTAGGCTAAAAGCCACATTTTCTCGCCGGCGCTCAAGCGCAGAGCGCCCACGTGCCGACACGTGGCGCGCTTGCGCTCAAGCGCACGCGCCCGAGCGCAAGTCGCCCCGGTGCCGACACGTGGCGCGCTTGCGTTCAAGCGCAAGCGCCCGAGCGCAAGTCGCCCCGGTGCCGACACGTGGCGCGCTTGCGTTCAAGCGCAAGCGCTCGAGCGCAAGTCGCCCCGGTGCCGACACGTGGCGCGCTTGCGCTCAAGCCCAGGCGCCCGAGCGCAAGTCTCTCCCGTGCCGACACGTGGCGCGCTTGCGCTCCAGCGCAGGCGCTCAAGCGCAAAGCGCCTACGTGCCGACACGTGGCGCGCTTGCGCTCAAGCGCCCAGCACTCAAGCGCAGAGCGCCCACGTGCCGACACGTGGCACTCTAGCGCCTGAGCGCACAGCACCTAGGCGCATAGCGCCCAAGGTGCTGCCCCCACACATCCTTTGGATGCCTTTTCCCCCTCTTTCTTTTATATATATACATATATACATATATATACAAATATGTATACATATTTGCACACACACGTACTCCACGACACTGTCCCTGTTAGAAAAAAATTTCTAACGGGGCGCTGCCCCGCACCCCGCAAGGGGGTTGCTAGCCCCCTTGACCCCCAGCCCACTATCCAGGTAGCGGGACCCCCGTAAAAACTCTGCGTAGCTCCCGATATATCCAAATCCCCCTTTCAAAACACAACATACGTACACTGCACATTGAGTTCGCATGACCAGCTTAACCCGTTAATCGGAGGTTCCCTTGCCCCAAAGGCGAGGGGTAATTAACGGCAGCTTAGTCCGTGGCTGCCGGAGATTCAGATCCCCACAATCAATAAACCCCTGCCTACCCTAGGCAGGGGGAATCTGTAGTACGCCTGACAAGCGCGCGCGTATTCCCATCTCAATGGGGTGACGAAAAACACCCAACAGATTCTGGCACGCCATAGTGGGACCAATCTTTCCTCCCATATTTCGGGTTAAGCATTCATGCGAACTCAATCATTATACATACCTGTATTTATACTAAAATAATGCTCTTTCATGCAGATTTTCAAGCAATCACCTTCCGACGATGTCTCCAAAGATGAACTCAGCTCCCATCTCTTACACGATGAGGATAGACTCTAGGACGGTCCTTCCGGCCAGTCTCGGGCGACAATGGGAGGAGCCGCTGCTACAATTCGGCTCTATTATGTTCATGCCAGTTGGCGCCATCCCAGCTCCTCAAGCCCCGGTGGCAGACAAACCGGTCTCGAAAGGCAGGAGACCAAATGTGGTGGTCGCGAGGGCATCTCAGCCCAACCGCAAGTCCGTTTCCGAACGACTCTCCATGGCCACAGCTGGGGGCAAGGCCATCGGCACCAATAAAGCTACAACACGTCCCGAGCAAGCTCCAGCAGTGCCATTGACCACTGCTCGAACGGGTGTCTTCTCTAAGCTCCCCGCCAGTGAGAAAGAGACGACTGGATATGAGGTCCACACTGTCTACATGGTGGGCACGCGCAGCAAGAGCAAGGACGGGGCCACTACATCCCAAATCCAATCTGGCGTGAATATGGCTGCCACATCCCAAGGCCAGCCTCCTCTGGAAGGTAATGAAGACCTTCCCAGTGAGGCTGATAAGCAGAAAGACCCTTCGGTCCATGAGGAGTCGGGCTCGGAAAGCGAAGAAGAGCCGACTTTCCGCCCTAGGACCGCGGAGCAAGAGCTGCTTCAAGAGCTCCGAAAGCAGCTCAGAAGCAAAGACAAGGAGATGGCCAAGATCTACTCAAAGATCGACGACTTGACAAATGTCGTCTTACGGCTTACGGCCCAACTTGCCTCTCAGCCGCCCAATCAAGCACAGGGCTCTGCTCATGAACCGGGAAACGTTGACCCGAGACAGCCGGTGCCTATTCCCTCAAATCCAAGGGTGGGCGGACAGCACGAAAGTCAGTCGCATCCTATCTCGGCAAATGTCTTGGCTACCGATGACAATAGCCCGCTAACTCAAGATCAAATAATGGATTTGGTTACCGACAAAGTCAAAACCTTGGTAGCCGAAGCCGAAGTGTAAGGTTCCTAGGCACTCTTATGAAGGTTCATAAGGCATCAAACATGCCCGGATAAAAATTTAGACGTGCCGAACAACCCAAAGCGGGGATCTTTGCTAGATTATTAGGGTTAAACATGCAAGATGATAACTTTTATCTAAGTGTGAGGGATTACAACCTTTGTAGTCCGCTCCTTCGCTTCACAAGCTCCGAGTAGAAGTCCCTTTGCCGCGATCCACGATCTCCCGGACTCATGAGAGGCTCCACGACTCGAACGATCCATGCTAGCTTGAAGTGTTCCAAATCTCCGATGATCTACGTCGAAGTTGCAAAGACTCAAGCTATCTCACTCTAAAGAGATGAACACACTAATCTCATGGGCTAGATGAGATGAGGATGAGAGAGTAGTATTTTTGCTTTCTTTTTAAATCATTTTCTCATATTTATTCATCACATGAAGAAAATCAAGTAAGCTTTTTCAAGAGAGAAGAAGATGATAATGGAAAAATATAATGATTAATTCTTTTGTGATGAATAGAAAACAAAGCTATATGATTGATATATCAACCATGGTTAAGGATGAGTGGCTAAGATTGTGTAGAGAATAAACTAGAGTTAGGGTTTGGTTGGGTTAAAAATGTGTCATCCAAAAATATCTTAACAATGACAAAAGAAAAATGCTTCTAGAAGGTGCATGAAGCATCTAACCCTAATCAAACCCTAACCTCAATTAATCATCCTTAAACATGTTTAACAATTAATCATATCATGTCACAATAATATATATCACATATATATTATATATTTGCAACAAAAGAAAATAATACAATTAACATATATCGCATATATATCAATGTATCATCCAGTGAGAAAATGAAATAATAAAGCGAGCCTTTATTAGATAATGTAATACAATATATCATATATATTATTATACATTAAATCATCGAATCAACACTTGATTTGATGATCCGGCTATATCGAATATTACCGACTAATATATCATGTACCGATTCATCGAATCAACACTTGATCCGATGTCTCAGTTCATATCAAAATATCGCGAGAATATAATACGGTATCTCATATCGCATTATTCTCGGTCCTGCACATATCACATATGTGCCTCTACTCCGTTTCGCCTGAGCCAAGAAACCTCTGTGTAGGACTCTAAAGAATCGTCAATACGCCGGTAGTAGGTGATGATCATATCAAACACCCACAAGCTGCAAGCGGTCAGCTAAACGTAACAGCCACCCAGGTATTGAGCGATCAGAAGATCAACAAGCTAGCCTGTGCGTTCTCCTGTGAATCCAATCAGTAACACTCCCGTACAGTCCGGTCTGTTCGTCTGATATGTCGCATATCAAGTCTAGGGGTGGTATACGTCAGACCCCAGTAACCGATAAGTCATGTCGATGTGTGGCTCATAACGGGTCGAGAAACTACTAGTAACACTTACCAGTAAATCTCTATATCAGCCCTGGCCAGGGACTTCCAGTTATAGCCAATCGAACACAGCACAACATCAACTCCCTATACCGGAAGAGACGAATCCCCTCCTATCGCTCATTGCCTCCATGTGATTCGGGACTATACCCAAAAGCCACCGTTTTGCACGCCCTCTTGGACATGGTAAGGTGGAAATCAAAGCACAGTGGGAATCACACAAGACTCCATGACGATCTCGGGTCTACAGACTACCCTGTACCAGTGTCACCGGAGAACTGCTATCTGACGTGTGGTATATCACCATCTGGGAGTTCTCGGCGAGTCCGTCCAGTGTACCCAGTCTCCACTGAGCACCCGTACACCATCTCTGATGTCAAACACCGATGGATATGGGATCATACATCGCCCATCATATGGGTCAAGATGCGTATACGCTAGTCTACTCTGGTGTATCGATGCCCTGTCTCGATATACCCTCGACTAGGAACAGTTATAGGATGTACTCATCGACTACCGTGGCCCCACTAGTATGATCTCATCATAGTCCTAGTAGTCGAGTACAGATCCTAAGGGCTTTATCAACATGTGAGAGTAAAACGGTAAACCAATACAAGTCAACATGTTAAGATAAAGTGAAACCAAATAGCATACTATCATGACGAGCAAGAAAGTCATCTCTATAAATATCCAAGCATCCATTATAATATACATCATATGTACAATAATGGCCTCTAGGGCATATACATAACTAACAATCTCCCACTTGCACTAAGGCCAGCTGCTGTAGTATCTCATACCTAGCATCCCGAATAATCTCTCAAACTGTATCTGGGGAATAGCCTTCGTGAATGGATCCGCAGTGTTGTCCTTCGTATCTACTCTCCTGACCTCGATCTCCCGGCGATCAACTATCTCCCTGATCAGGTGATACCGCCTCAGAAAATGTCTGGACTTTTGATGGGATCTGGGTTCCTTGGCCAAAGCCACAGCTCCATTGTTATCGCAATACAGAGGTATTGGATGCTCAATGGATGGAACCACACCAAGTTCACTAATGAACTTCTTGATCCAGACAGCTTCTTTGGCAGCATCGTTGGCAGCGATGTATTCAGCCTCCATCGTCGAGTCTGCAACGGTATCCTGTTTGGAACTTTTCCAACATACCGCCCCTCCATTGAGGGTAAAGACAAAACCCGAATGCGACTTAGAGTCGTCCTTATCACTTTGGAAGCTGGAATCGGTAAAGGACTCCACCTGGAGTTCTCCGTTACCATACACCAAGAACATCTCCTTAGTCCTTCGCAAGTACTTGAGAATGTTCTTCACAGCTGTCCAATGACTCTCTCCAGGATCTGCTTGATACCGACTCACTACACTTAGTGAGTATGCTACATCGGGTGTGGTACATAGCATCGCATACATGATAGAGCCTACTGCCGAAGCATAGGGTATCCCTTGCATGCGAGCTCTCTCCAAATCAGTCTTGGGAGACATCTCTTTGGAGAGAGTGAGTCCAGAGATCGTGGGTTGATTCCCACGCTTGGATTCTTCCATACTAAACCTCTTTAGTATGGTGTCAATGTATCTGGATTGGGACAATCCCAGTATCCGTTTAGATCTATCTCTATAGATCATTATTCCCAATATGCAGGAGGCATCACCTAGATCTTTCATTGAGAATCTTTGTGATAAGAAGAGCTTAACTGATTGCAGCATAGGAATATCATTTCCTATCAAGAGTATGTCATCCACGTACAATACGAGGAAGACAACCTTACCCTTTGCTACCTTCTTATAGATACAAGGTTCATCTATATTTTTGATGAAGTCAAACTCTTTGACTACAACATCAAAACAGATGTTCCAACTCCGCGATGCTTGCTTTAACCCATAAATGGATTTAAGCAGCTTGCACACCTTTCCGCTGCTCCCACTATCTACGAAGCCCTCTGGCTGAGTCATGTACACGCTCGCTTCTAAATCACCGTTTAGAAAGGCGGTCTTAACATCCATTTGCCAGATTTCGTAGTCATGGTATGCAGCAATGGCAAGTAAGATCCGGATGGACTTAAGCATAGCTACTGGAGAAAAGGTTTCGTCATAATCCACACCTGGTCGTTGACGAAAACCCTTTGCTACAAGTCTAGCTTTGAAAGTCTCAACTTTTCCATCTACACCAAATTTCTTTTTAAAAATCCACTTGCTCCCAATGGGTTTTACCCCTTCAGGAGCATTTTCCAAAATCCATACTTTATTGGTGTACATGGATTCCATCTCAGATCACATTGCATCCAGCCATTTCACAGAGTCACCACTCGTGATGGCCTGCTCGAAACTAGTCGGTTCATCATCATCCATGATGCAATCCTCGCTTCCACCATCAATGAGAAAACCGTAGTATCTCTCAGGTGGACGAGAAACCCTACTAGATCGGCGGAGAGGCTGGGGTTCGTCGGGTATTACTGAATCCTCTGGTTCCAATAAATCATCAGTTGTAGTCTGTGGTGCTGGAACCTCTTCCAGCTCTACCTCTTTGCCACTAATTTCTTTTGCAAGAAATTCCTTTTCTAAAAAGGTGGCATGTTGAGCAACAAACACTTTTTGTTGTTCACTGTGGTAAAATAGATATCCATACGAATTGCTTGGATATCCTACAAACTTACAAAGAACTGATCGTGCCTCGAGTTTGTCCGGATTTTGCCTTTTAACATAGGCCGGACAACCCCATATCTTAACTCTTTTAAGAGATGGTCTCTTCTCATTCCATATCTCATATGGAGTGGTAGCTAGGCACTGATTTAGTTAGAACTCTATTCAATAGGTATATGGCTGTTTCCAGTGCATACCCCCAAAAGGAAATAGGTAACTCAGCTGTACTCATCATAGAGCGCACCATATCTAATAGGGTGCGATTCCTCCGCTCAGATACACCGTTGTGCTGTGGTGTATAAGGAGGAGTAAGCTGAGAGAGAATCCCATTCTTTTTTAGATAATCTAGGAACTCACTGCTTAAGTATTCACCTCCTCGATCAGATCGAAGAATCTTAATACTTTTGCCCGTTTGGTTCTCTACTTCGTGCTTATATTCTCTGAATTTCTCAAAAGCTTCAGACTTGTGTTTCATCAGGAACACATATCCGAATCTTGAGAGATCGTCAGTGAATGTAATGAAGTAGGAAGAACCGTTCCTGGCATGCGTAGACATAGGACCGCATACATCACTATGTACCAGTCCTAAGAGTTCGGTAACTCTTTCTCCGTGTCCACTAAACGGAGCTTTGGTCATTTTTCCTTTGAGACATGAATGGCAAGTATCATAAGATGATAATTCGAACGGATTCAAATAACCATCTTTATGTAACTTAGCCAGTCGTGTCGCATTGATATGACCAAGTCTACAATGCCACAAGTAGGATTCGTTCACATCTGAACTTTTCCTCTTGTGTGTGTTTTGTATATTCAGGACTGTATTCTGCTTTAGAATGAATATGCCATTATGTAACGAGCCTGATGCAATCAACTTTTGATTTAGGAATATGTTCATAACATTATCCTGTAGTACAAAATTATATCCCTCTTTACTCAATAAAGAAACTGATATAATGTTGCACATCATGCTCGGTATATAATAGCACTCATTTAGAATCAGTGTATTACGACTTGGTAATACAAGGTGATATTCGCCAACTGCTTTGGCTACAATACTTGCACCGTTCCCTACTTGAACGGAATGATCACCTTTTCCCAGTTCTCTACCTTTACGTAGCCCATGTAACTGTTTACATATGTGGGATCCTGATCCGGTATCTAATACCCAGGACGTAGGGTGAACTGAGAAACAGTTCTCAATAACTAACACACCCGAAGAAGATGCATCAACATGCATGTTCTTTTGGGCGGCGTGAGAATCTAGATATTCTCCTGTTTCCTGTTCAGTCTTATAACTCTTATAAGAAAGAATGGGTCCAACGTTCCCTTGCACAGTACAATAATCGGGTTCAGTCAATACATCCATATTATTATCTTGATTATGGCCTGACATGGTCGCTACCTGGAGAGAGAGAGAAGAAAACACTTTAGCGTATGCTCTTGTAAGATTAGATTGGTTATTATCTTATCTAATCAGGATGTCTCCCACTGTTTTTATCAAATCTACCTTCAAACCCAAAAAGGTAAGATTAGCCGGGATTAATTACACCCTACAATTTCGTCAATCTTTCAGCCAGATCAGTGTCGGTACTTTGAGGGAGGTTCCCCGTGCTTTCGCACGGACCTAATTAAAGTAAACCTCATTTTCCCAGAGGCGTAACCCCTTTAACACTTTTCTAGACACCTACTTGATCGGCTAATTGTCCTGTGTAAAACTCTCCCAGGAGTAACACTTACTCGCAGTGGGTATCGGGATCCAACTATCTTATAGGAGGTATGCAATCTCATTGCAAATTTCAACACTTGAAATTCCCGATAATACTTTTACCCCTAGCAACTTATGACCTTGGCTAAGGTCAACAAATCATAAGCGCTAGTCAAGTTCAACCCGTCATTTCCTGATTGAATTAAACCCACCCGTACGACCCTTGGCTAAGGTCAACAAAGTCGCACGACTACCCTAACTCAATCACATCTCATGTTTTAGCAGATAAATACTAATTAGCTACCGTACACCACGCCTTGGCTAAGGTCAACAAACGCAGCACAAATACTAACTAGTCTCTATCTGAAATGACGGAGGGCTACGCAGGTTTTTCAGAAAACCCTGAGCGTAATGAACTTGATATCGTCGTAGAATCGAGTGAAGTTTTGAAAAGGAGTGTTTTTGAGACTTTTCTTAGTTTCGCTAAAGGGGTCACTCCCGGTGAAGGGATCGTCGGCCCTTTCCTCATCGAATAAGGTGCAGGATATATCATATATACCGCTGTGCAAAGCAAAACACTAAAAGCATTCAAAAGACAAACCGCATTTTTTAGCATCTGCCAGTTTCGCTAAAGAGGTCACTCCCGGTGAAGGGATCGTCGGCTCTTTCCCTATCGAATAAGGTGCAGGATATATCATATATATCACTGTGCAAAGCAAAACTGTAGCTACCTCTTTTATAAAGTTTTGATTCTACAACATCTTTAGGTTTCTTTTCTTTTTATTAATCTCATTAATAAATATCCCATCAGCTTATGCTTCCTAAGCATCACAGAAGAAACGAAAGCAGTAATATTTATATATCAGCATATATATATAGTATAAGCATTCGTCTCAGGCAGTAATATGATCTCATCACAGAACATTGCAGCAGAAGAACATATATGAAATATTGGATATACTAGCACGTCCGTGTTTTCAATACGAGCCTGTATAAAACACGGATTCCACGGTCGCGACGAATAGCCAAACCCACATCCCAAGACCCCTACGAGAGCGGCAAGTAACACTGCCAATTCTAGGGTTAGGAGACCCGGTCTCGACTCCTCGAGATGGCCTCCCACTGGACCCTAGAACCCGGTTACTTGTGCTCCCCTCCTTGGGTCTACCTAATGCGGAAAAGTAAATAATATACAAGGGTGACATCAACCTCAACCTGGAAGTGCCCCAAATAAAAGAATATTACATTACAAATGAATTTTACATGAATGAAAATAAAAACCCTCATCTCACATAAAACCCCCGGCTATTCAGAACGCGACAATCCAATATAACATATCACAGCAACACATAATATCTCATATCATCAACGTAAGTAAATATGCGCATCCCAATTGTCGCTGACATATAGCAACGAAACCGGCGATATCACATATTACACTTACGGTCACAGAAAAGAAAGTGTAAAACTACAATATTTGGAATTCACTATCACTTTAGACATCATAAATCCGAAATATCACATACTCCGCATTTCATGCCCAACTCTATGAATTCCACATATTGTATCACATTCCAGATAAATAGACAGTATTAAACTTTCCGAACAGATAATCAAATACCCAAAATTTCCTAAATTGCTCAACACTTGAGCGGAGTTCAAATAATCCCAGAATATGTCACAGTACCAGTGATCCAGCCGTAGAAGGGTCAAGCCAACGCCTCACATGTGGCACGCCGTACTGCCCCAAACCCGAAGGTTCAAAAGGCAGTTCAAGACGGTCACATAATCGAGTTAAGGTTTGTTGTCTTCTAGAGGGTCCACTGCTTAACTTGTACAATTTTTCCGAAAGATTTAAACCCGATAAAAATTCAACACTTGAAAGTTTTACGTGCCGGGAAAAAGTGGGTTAATGATATCCGTTCAACTAGTTTAACAGTTTCTAAATATCCGGAAAGAAATACGAATTTAAAATTTCCGATCGAGTCTACTATTACAAAACAAACCCCAGAATATTCAACACTTGAAACAGAATAAAAATACCCATAAAATATATCTCACAGAATAATTAATTACTGTGGAAAAATTATTTCTTGATCTGTACATACCGCCGCGGTTCCGCGGCCCAAGCAAGCTAAGGCCGCGGATCCGCGGCTCTTTGTACGGATCAGGGGATAATTTTTTTACCGTAATTCTTATATTTTCCTGTAGTATTTTTCAGGTATTTTTAATTTTGAAAAATCCTAAATTTTAAAAAATTTCTAGAGAGCGGGTATATTTTGTCGGTTCGGGTTCGATCGGAGTTTTAACTTCGTAAACACATCACCTAATACTCTAGCTAGCCTCTGATACCACTGTAAGGTTCCTAGGCACTCTTGTGAAGGTTCATAAGGCATCAAACATGCCCGGATAAAAATTTAGACGTGCCGAACAACCCAAAGCCAGGATCTTTGCTAGATTATTAAGGTTAAACATGCAAGATGATAACTTTTATCTAAGTGTGAGGGATTACAACCTTTGTAGTCCGCTCCTTCGCTTCACAAGCTCCGAGTAGAAGTCCCTTTGCCGCGATCCACGATCTCCCGGACTCATGAGAGGCTCCACGACTCGAACGATCCATGCTAGCTTGAAGTGTTCCAAATCTCCGATGATCTACGTCGAAGTTGCAAAGACTCAAGCTAACTCACTCTAAAGAGATGAACACACTAATCTCATGGGCTAGATGAGATGAGGATGAGAGAGTAGTATTTTTGCTTTCTTTTTAAATCATTTTCTCATATTTATTCATCACATGAAGAAAATTAAGTAAGCTTTTTCAAGAGAGAAGAAGATGATAATGGAAAAAGATAATGATTAATTCTTTTGTGATGAATAGAAACAAAGCTATATGATTGATATATCAACCATGGTTAAGGATGAGTGGCTAAGATTGTGTAGAGAATAAACTAGAGTTAGGGTTTGGTTGGGTTAAAAATGTGTCATCCAAAAATATCTTAACAATGACAAAAGAAAAATGCTTCTAGAAGGTGCATGAAGCATCTAACCCTAATCAAACCCTAACCTCAATTAATCATCCTTAAACATGTTTAACAATTAATCATATCATGTCACAATAATATATATCACATATATATTATATATTTGCGGCAAAAGAAAATAATACAATTAACATATATCGCATATATATCAATGTATCATCCAGTGAGAAAATGAAATAATAAAGCGAGCCTATATTAGATAATGTAATACAATATATCATATATATTATTATACATTAAATCATCGAATCAACACTTGATTTGATGATCCGGCTATATCGAATATTACCGACTAATATATCATGTACCGATTCATCGAATCAACACTTGATCCGATGTCTCGGTTCATATCAAAATATCGCGAGAATATAATACGGTATCTCATATCGCATTATTCTCGGTCCTGCACATATCACATATGTGCCTCTACTCCGTTTCGCCTGAGCCAAGAAACCTCTGTGTAAGACTCTAAAGAATCGTCAATACGCCGGTAGTAGGTGATGATCATATCAAACACCCACAAGCTGCAAGCGGTCAGCTAAACGTAACAGCCACCCAGGTATTGAGCGATCAGAAGATCAACAAGCTAGCCTGTGTGTTCTCCTGTGAATCCAATCAGTAACACTCCCGTACAGTCCGGTCTGTTCGTCTGATATGTCGCATATCAAGTCTAGGGGTGGTATACGTCAGACCCCAGTAACCGATAAGTCATGTCGATGTGTGGCTCATAACGGGTCGAGAAACTACTAGTAACACTTACCAGTAAATCTCTATATCAGCCCTGGCCAGGGACTTCCAGTTATAGCCAATCGAACACAGCACAACATCAACTCCCTATACCGGGAGAGACGAATTCATGAATTGAAAAGAAGGCAATTAAATAAAACTACTTACAGATGGCTGGGTAATCTGGCAGTCACACTCGTGGGGGCTGGGTAATCCACAAGCACATCCTTATGCAGGTCCCTAGTCGTAGGACTATCGAGACAGGGCATCGATTCTTCGGAGTAGACTAGCGTATGCGCTTCTCATCCGAGCGCAAGTCTCCCCCGTGCCGACACGTGGCGCGCTTGCGCTCAAGCGCAAAGCGCCTACATGCCGACACGTGGCGCGCTTGCGCTCAAGCGCCCAACGCTCAAGCGCAGAACGCTCATGTGCCGACACGTGGCACTCTAGCGCCTGAGCGCACAGTACCTAGGCGCATAGCGCCCAAGGTGCTGCCCCTACACATCCTTTGGATGCCTTTTCCCCCTCTTTCTTTTATATATATACATATATACATATATACATATATATACACATATGTATACATATTTGCACACACACGTGCTCCACGACACTGTCCCTGTTAGAAAAAAATTTCTAACGGGGCGCTGCCCCGCACCCCGCAAGAGGGCTGCTAGCCCCCTTGACCCCCAGCCCGCTATCCGGGTAGCAGGACCCCCGTAAAAACTCTGCGTGGCTCCCGATATATCCAACCCCCCTTTCAAAACACAACATACGTACACTGCACATTGAGTTCGCATGACCAGCTTAACCCGTTAATCGGAGGTTCCCTCGCCCCAAAGGCGAGGGGTAATTAACGGCAGCTTAGTCCGCGGCTGCCGGAGATTCAGATCCCCACAATCAATAAACCCCGGCCTACCCTAGGCAGGGGGAATCTGTAGTACGCCTGACAAGCGTGCGCGTATTCCCATCTCAATGGGGTGACGAAAAACACCTTACACCAATACCCCACCCAAGACCCCTACGGGTGCGGCAAACTACCCGCCAAATACCCGAAGCGAAGCAAGCTCCCTCAACTCGTGAGTAGGCCACTCGGCACTTTGAGGTACCCGGTAGTTTGTGCACCCCCTCCATGGGTCTATCTTAGGAGCAAAAACAGTAAAAAGAAATTATACAATGACGGCTACAACCCCATCCCGGTTGTGCGGCCATATAAATAATATTACATCAATTTACATATTACAAGAATTGAAAGATAAACAAAACTCTCATCTCACAACCCCCCGGCTATTCATCCGCGACAATCCAATGAATTCATATACACATACCATCAACATCACAGATCACAGATATGTATAACCCCCACTAATCGACGTATAGCGATTAGCAGACGTTCAATACATATATAATATTACAGATACAACCCATTAGCCAAAGTCTACAGAAAATCGACCAAAATACGGATTTGTAACCACCCCAAAAACAAATTTGTTCTCTGGAAAATCTGGGCAGAAACAAACCATCTCAAAAATTACAAAACACCACCAGAAACAAACTGCAGGAGAAACGATCCACGGCCGAGTCAACTCGGCCGCGGATCCGCGGCGGAAGCAAGCTTCTGCCGCGGAACCGCGGTGAGTTGGTCAGTTCGTTGGATCGTTTTTCTTGCCTGTTCATAAAAAAAACCTGAGCCAATTTTTAAGACATGATTTATTATTTTTAGAACAGAAATAAAAATCGGCAGAAACTAGGTTTTTTCGGGGTGTTTCGCGGTTTTTTGTCCGGTCGAAATTCTAGATACTTTGCTAACATGCTAGGGTGTGTTTAGTTAGGCTCTGATACCACTGTATGTCCACGTTACCTCTCCCGGTTCTTTCGGGCTTGCAGAAATAGTGAAAAACGATTTTTCCGGTCATGGTAACATGGACTACAAAATACGGATCTTGGCTAAACTACACACTTGCAACTAACAAGAGAGTTATCTACTCGGTTAGGGGTTATTCCTCAACTTGAACTCCTTCTTCTTAGACTCTTTGTAGTGGTGGGATGGTGCTTTCCTCGTCGCCTTCTCTTATCGAAGATGGATCCACCTGAGGGTTTCTTCCTTGAGCTCCTTTCTCGAACTTTGAGAAAACTAAAGTCTCCGGCTTACTAGAACTTCAACCTTAGGATGAGTAGATAGTGGCTTTGGGTGTTTTATCTCCAAGGAAAGGTTTCTCAACTCATGAGAATGATTCTCCTTGAACTAGAGGAACAGGAAGATGAAAGGAAGAGAGAGAATGGTTATGATAGAAAATGAGAATGGTTTTTTACAACCATAACAATATATGTGAATTATCTAATTAATAATATTAATCCAAAATGAAAAAGGTGATGGTTGGTTTGATGAGACCATTATCATATCATATTAAATATTTTTTGCAAAGATCAAAGAGCTTCTTGAAAAATAATGATGATGGTCAATGTTTCAAACATGGTCAACTAGTCAACCAAGGTCAACAAGTCAACAACCCAAACCATGAAACAATTTCATTTAATTAATATTATTAATTGATATTTCACATATTCATTAGGGTTTGGAAAAAGACAACTGTCAACTGTGCATACACACCCGTTCCGAAACCCTAATGCAAGTCCTCTTCCTCCGCCTCAAACAACTGTGCATACACACCCGCATTCGTGTTCCGAGGAACATGAACACAAAGAGATAAAACTAACCCCAAAACATATACTAGGATATGGCTCAAACCAGAGCCCGCTAGTAATGACTGTCCGGACACCAAACGTGCACAAGTGCGCGGATGTGAACGAACCCTGTCGCAAAACCATGCGACCTCAACTCTGTTTTGCCCAAAGGCGAATAACCCTCTGTGTGGGACTCTAAAGACTCGACACTACGCTGGCAGTGGGTTTAACCACAGACCGCAAGCGGCACTAGCTGTACGTAACGGTCCCCAGGTAGATGCTGATGAAAAGACTGATGAGGTGAACCCATCCGAACTTTTACTGAGCCTCTATGTGACAATCTCCATACAGTCCGGTCTGTTCGTCTGAGAATATCGCATGGTGGGCCTTGGGGGCGGTAAACGTCAGTCCCCTAATAGCGGTACCAATCGTGTCGGAGTATAGCCCAGAACACCCTGAGATAACAATGGAAACCTACCAGTATATCTCGCTTGCCCTGGACAGGGACTTTGTGTAATGGCTCTCCTAGACACAGCGCGATATCAACCCCCAATACCGGGAGAGACGAATCCTGTCTAACCGTCACTGCCTCCAACTGCTTCGGGACTGCACCCAAATACTACCTGTTTGCATGACTCCTTTGAGCCGTGGTAGGGTAGTAATCAAAGTACAGTGGGAACACACTCGAGGCGAAGTGACAGTGTCAAGTCAGCGGACTAAGCTGTACTCATGTCACCTAGGAACTGATAACTGATGATAAGTATAGTACCAACAGTTCCCGACGAGTCCTGTCCAGTGTACTCGTAACCTAGCGAGCACCCGCATACTATCCCAAGTACGACGTACTGACGGCTGTGGGACAGACCGTCTCCCAAGCTGGGATGAGAAGCGCATACGCTAGTCTGCTCCGGAGTATCGATGCCCTGTCTCGATAGTCCTTTGACTAGGGACCTGCATAAGGATGTGCTTGTGGATTACCCAGCCCCCACGAGTGTGACTGCCATCACAACGCTGGTAATCAAGCAAAGATCCTAAGGGCTCCACTAATGTGTATAGGTGATATACTAAAAGAAACACATGTACACATTAAAGTAGAAACAAACCAAGTAGCATACTACTGTTTGAGCAAGATTGTCTATACAACTGTGAATATCCCAAGCTTCCATTAAGTAATATACAAACTAGTATGATACAGTAATGGCCTCTAGGGCATATACACTAACAAAGCATACCGCTTTCCGGACCCCTCTGGGCATATTCTGCTACAAGGTGATGCTTTTCGGTCTAAAGAACGCCGGTGCCAGAGGGCCGTGACGAAGATTTTCGATGACCTCATACACGAAATCGTCAAATGCTATATCGACGACCTCGTAGTTAAAATTAAATCATACGAGGGACATTTAGAGTATCTGAAGATCGTGTTTCAGCGCCTTCGGAAATACAACTTGAAGATGAACCCTCTCAAATGTACGTTCGGAGTTTCCTCGGGCAAGTTCCTAGGATTCGTCGTCCAACACCGAGGCATCGAAATAGACCTGTCGAAGATCAAGGCGGTCATGGAAATGCCTCCGCTAAGGACTCTCAAGCAACTGCGATCTCTCCAAGGAAAGCCCGCATATATCCGACGGTTCATAGCCAATCTCTCCGGCAAGTGCCGTCCTTACAGTCACCTAATGAAGAAGGGAACCCCATTCATCTGGGATCGCAAATGCCAAAGCGCACTGGACGAAATCAAGCAATACTTGCAGAATCCGCCAGTACTGGCCGCTCCCGTTAAAGGAAAACGTCGTCCTGTACACAACAGCCTTTGAAGGTTCCTTAAGCGCGTTGTGGGCACAAGAGAACGAGCAAGGGAAGGAAAGAGCCCTCTACTATCTGAGTCGAGTTCTCCTGGGGGCAAAAAGCAACTACTCCCCCATCGAAAAACACTGCCTGGCGTTAATCTTCGCGATAACGAAGCTCAGACGCTATGCGTTGTCACATGAGGTCCATCTCATATCAAAGGGGGATCCTCTCAAATACTTGATGTCAAAAGCCATACTAACAGGACGACTCGCTAAATGGGCCCTGCTCTTGATGGAGTTCTCGATAACTTATCGTCCCCTCAAGGCGGTAAAAGGCCAGGCCATCGCCGACTTCCTCGCTGAGCATCTGATACCTACCGATTCTTCTTTGAACTGCGAATTGCCAGACGAGCACGCGTTTGACACGATCGACGGGGAGAGAAGAGAGAATGATACCAAGTAGGAAATCTACTTTGATGGAGCGTCTTCCATGAAGAAGCGCAAACAAAGCACCCCCATAATTAAATCAGGGGTATACCTCATTTTCGTGACACCACAAGGAGGGATAATGCGCTTTTCCTTCTCCTTAATAGAGCCGAGGACGAATAATGAAGCCGAATATAAAGCTTTAATAGCAGGTCTTGAGATCGTTGTCGACATGGGAATTGAAAACCTCCTCATATACGGAGACTCCCAGCTGGTCGTTAGTCAAGTAAATGGCGACTATCAAATATGCAAACCAGAGTTGGTGAAGTACGGCGAGAGAGTGCAGCAATTGCTGACTCAAATCCCTGCCTATGCCCTGGAAAACATACCACGTGCGGAAAATAGCAAGGCGGATGCATTAGCCAAGCTCGTTAAAGAATTGGCCGATGAGAACCCCGATGACGTGAGGATCGTTGTGCAAAGCCGTCGGGTTCTTGCACTGGCAGAAATGTCTCCGGATTCGTCCGAAGGAAAAGGAGCGACCGAACAAATGGCCCTATATAAAAAAGACCAAGAAAAGGCTAAGGATTGGAAAGAAGTCTTTATAGACTACTTCAAATCCCATCGAACACCTGAAGATGCGTCCTCAAGACATCAGCTCATGAAACGAGCTCTATCTTTTGCCTTCGTCAATGATACTCTGTATAAGAGATTATTTGATTCTCTGTGGCTAAGATGCCTAGGACCTGAAAAGGCAAAGAAAGTCGTCTAAGAAACTCACAACGGACTCTGCGGTTCTCACTAAGCCGGGCCGAAGATGAAGCTAAAGATCAAAAGGATGGGCTACTAATGGCCCACGATGATCCAAGACTGCCTCGAATACGCGAAGCAGTGCCACTCATGCCAGATTCACGGGGACTTTATCCACCAGCATCCAAATCCACTACATCCAACGGTGGCTAGCTGGTCGTTCGAAATGTGGGGAACCGACATAATCGGGCCCATCGAACCAGCATCGTCCAGAGGACATCGATTCATTTTGGCGATAACTGATTACTTCTCCAAATGGGCAGAAGCAGTACCGCTGAGGGAAGTGAAGACGGAGAATATTCTCCATTTCTTCAAGGCACACGTCATTTACCGGTTCGGCACTCCACGACGGATTATCTCCGATAACGGGCCAGCTTATAGAAGCCACAAGATCAGCCGCTTCGCACAACAGCATAACATAGACTGGAGATACTCTTCGGTCTATAATCCCCGAGCTAACGGTCTAGCTGAGACTTTCAACAAGACCTTGACGAAGATCGTGAAAAAGACGGTGTCTCAAAATAAGAAGGACTGGCACGAGAGACTGCATGAAGCTCTCTGGGCGTATCGAACTACGTTCAAAACGGCCACAAACACAACGCCGTATGCATTGGTATTCGGCACAGAAGCAGTACTCCCTCTCGAGATAGAGTTACCCTCTCTACGAGTGGCAGTTCTTTACGAGCTAACGGACAAAGAGAATGCTCACCTTCGGCTTGAGGAGCTCGACTCCCTTGATGAAACTCGGCTCATGGCGCAACAAAACTTGGAATCTTACAAAGCAAAGATGACGCGCTCATATGAGATATTGACTAGGCCGAGGACATTCCGCCAAGGCAAACTCGTGCTAGTGGTCATGAGACCTATGATCCCCAATCGTGCCAAACGGAGGAAATTCGAGCCGAACTATGAAGGCCCGTACATCATAGACAAAGTTTACCAAGGTGGAGCCTATCTACTTATGGACATGCATGGTGAAAGACCTTTCCGGCCAATAAACGGTCGATTCCTGAAAAAATACTACGCATGACGAGTCACGGCCTAGGTCAACGATAGGTGACGACGCTTATGTCCGCTCGCTATCTTCCTAAGCCCAAACTCTATAAGTAGTAGCCGACATACGGACCGAAATGTCCTAAAACTAACGACGGACCGAAATGTCCTTAAACTAACAACGGACCGAAATGTCCTAAAACTAATGACGGACCGAAACGTCCTTAAACTAATAATGGACCACTATGTCCTAAAACTGGCTACGGACCGAAATGTCCTAAAACTAACGACGGACTGAAACGTCCTTAAACTAACAATGGACCACTATGTCCTAAAACTGGCTACGGACCGGAATGTCCTAAAACTAACGACGGACCGAAATGTCCTAAAAACAAACGGACCGAAACGTCTTTAAACTAACGATGGACCACTATGTCCTAAAACTGGCTATTCACCGAGACGTCAATAAACTACTACGGACTGCAGCATCCCAAGGCTGACACAAAAAAATAAAAAATAAATAAAAAAGAAAGAAAACGGTATGTCCATAAGCGAGATGGGCACGGATGAAAACCTGAAAGGGCTCCGTGAGTAAAAACAGCAGGGCTACCGGAGAGTTTTGTGAAAACCCGAAAGGGCGCAATCTCGTTAAAAGACACTTGCAAGGTCCTCTCGACCTTGTGAGGAGAAAATATCTGCGTGAGATCCTTACGACTCACAAGGGAGCAATACACTTAGGGATCCCCACGAATCCTAAGGAGAAATCACACTTACGAGGTCCTCACGGCTCGTAAGGAGAATTCCCCTTTGAGACCCTCACGGCTCATAGGATTTAAACGCCTTAAGCTACAGGGATCTGAACCTGTTCTTAAGCCATCACAACCTCCAATGCTGCCCTACAAGCTGTGCAATATTGACCCTTGTATACAATCCACGGGCACGAATAAATATTTTCCCAACAAAGTCCCACCAGAGACTGGGGATATACTCGCACGGTGAATAGCCCTTGTAAGTCCTCTAGACTTAAAAGGAGAAAATACTCTTGTAAGATCCTTAAGACTTATAAGAGACCATACACTTAAGACTCCTCACGACTCTTAAGGAGAAAACTCACTTACGAGATCCTCACGACTCGAAGGGAGAAACACCTTTATGAGACCCTTACGGCTCATGAAGTCAAAAGCCTTAGTTGACAGGATCCTAACCCTGTTTACTAAGCCAGCTTTGTTCGACATCGACAAAGGAAAATGATAATTCGCTCCTGGCAACATCCAGTTGTAGCGACGTTGATGCCTAAATCGGTATCAAATCCTAAACTCGCGGCGAAAAGTCAGCAAGCCACAAATGCATACGAAATAGCCGAAATGATTGGGCAACTTGTAACAAAATCAGCAAGTAAAAAGTATGCATGCAAAATAGCCGAAATAGTTGGGCAACTCGCAATAAAAAGCAGCGAGTAAATAAAACCAATTGCCAAAATGATTGGGCACCGCGAAAAATAGCCGAAATGATTGGGCAATCACGAATTTCGCGATATAAAAGCTGAAATGATAGAGCATCGTGAAAAGAAAAATATATAAAATGAAAATTTTTGCCCTACAGGTGAGATCACATGATCCCTATATACAATCCAGGGGCACAAACAAAGAAAGAACCATACCTTCCCACCAGGCTCCATTAGAAAAAGAAGCCAAATCTCGACGGTTCACAGACAGCCTGGAGATCATCTCAACATTCGTCTCATTACAACAGACGCAGCATCAGCAAATCGGAGCCGCGGCAAAGTTCCCAGTTCCATGACTCGGCGATGCATAGACAACCGAGAGTCAACCCCTCCTGGTCCCGTACAACACGGCTAATGTCAATCCTAACCCCGTGGGAATCGCCCAGAGCACCTCCTGGTCCCGTGGAACACGGCTAATGTCAATCCTGACCCCGTGGGAAGCGTCCAGAGCAAATCCCGATCCCGTGGAACACGGCTAATGTCAATCCTGACCCCATGGGAAGCGCCCAGAGCAAATCTTGGTCCCATGGAACACGGCTAATGTCAATCCTGACCCCGTGGGAAGCGCCCAGAGCAAATCCTGGTCCCGTGGAACACGGCTAATGTCAATTATGACCCCGTGGGAAGCGTCCAGAGCAAATCCTGGTCCCGTGGAACACGGCTAATGTCAATCCTGACCCTGTGGGAAACGCCCAGAGCACCTTCTGGTCCCATAGAACACGGCTAATGTCAATTCTGACCCCGTAGGAAACGCCCAGAGCACCTCCTAACTCCGTGAAATGTGGATAAAGTCAACCCCCTGACCCTGTGAAATGCTGATAAGGTCAGCCCCTGACTCCGTGAAATGCGGATAAAGTCAACCCTCGACTTCCCCGTCAAAGCAATTCTTTGATTCGGGAGAAAATCAACTCATCAATCACTTACGGGTCCTCTCGACTTGTAAGGAGAGAATTCTGTTATGAGATCCTTACGACTCTCAAGTGAAAACGCACTTAGAAATCCTCACGATTCCTGAGGAGAAAATACACCTACGGGATCCTCTCGACCTGTAGGGAAAAAATTCTTTATGAGACCCTCACGGCTCATAAAATTGAAAAGTCTTAGGTGGAAGATCCTAACCCTATCTCCCAAGCCATCGTTGCCTCGCAGAGAGGTCAAGTTAGATTCCCTGCAGGCCACACTCTCCGACAAGAAAGGAAACAATCACTTAAGAGTCCTCTCGACTCGTAAGCAAGAAAAATTCTCTTGTGAGATCCTTACGACTTTCAAGAGAAAACACACTTAGGAATCCTCACGATTTCTAGGAAGAAATTACACTTATGAGATCCTCACGACTCGTAAGGAGAAATACCTTTATGAGACTCTCACGGCTCATAAAGTTGGAAAGCCTTAGGAGGCGGATCTGAACCTGACTCCTAAGCCATCGCTGTCCTACAAGGAGATCAAAATAGATTATCCATAAAATGCATTTACTAAAAGGGACACACCACCATGAAGCAAAATATGTCTTTTATTCATGAATCAAAATGAATACAAAGTACAATTTATGAAAGAATCAAAAAATACTCTCATTCAGGAGTATGTACTAAAGAAGAATGAAAAGAAAAATTATACAACTCTTCAAGCCGACGGACGATTTAATAGATTTGCCAGGTCATCCTTTTTTCGCTGGGCCTCGGCTTCATGATTCATTATCGCTAAGAGACGGGCCACCGCTTGAGACTGTTGTGCCTGGTACGAGGCAAGCTGAATTTCAAGCTCCTTTTCGGTAACTTTATAAGCTTCGACCATTTCGCGAGTAAAAATGACGGCTTTATCAATGGCTACCGCCTCCCTGATAGCTTCTTTAAGCACCCGCCAAATTTCAAATGCCCGAGTGGTCTTGGCCGTAAGATTAGCTTGAAGTTCTCCCAGCGCAGTTGAAGCCAGCTTCCTCTCTGAAAATTTTTGAATGAGCCTCTTCTCGCATGACAGCGTATTTGCGGCGCACCGTTCGATCAGCCCCCGCAAGCTCGCCTTTGCAGCCACAACCTCTGAAGGAAGGCATGTACATTCAAGACTATGCAAGCAAGCCTCCACCCGACGACAAAACTCAACCCAGACTTGCACCAATATTTCGCTATGGTAAGCAGTAAGAAAGGGGAGAGAACTGTTGGCTTTGGCAGAAAATTCTTCGGCTGTGATCAAACTACCAGTACGAAGGTCTTCGATCAGAGATAACAAAGAGTGAAGGCTTAGCTTTGCCATCCGTTCCGAAGCACGTAGAGCATAGGGGCCGGGCGGCATGACGATGCGAGATTCCAGCGTAGTAAGAACTGGCAAAGCTATTAAAATTCATAAAAAGAAATCAGTGAGACTTGCAAGCAAAGAGCAGGTGGAACAACGTCGAAACTTTACTTACCCACAGTCATGCAAGAAAGGTCTGAAGGATCCCCCGGCCCGACAAGAATCTCAACCTCGTCATCGGCTTCCAGAACTGCAAAAGACATCAGTATCGTTATACAAAATAATAATAATAATGTCGTGAAGAATGCGAACAACACTAACCTTGCCCGGAAGATAGGACGATGCGTTGAGAAGATATTGCCTGCGGAGCGGCCATTTCTAGCAAACGCTGAAAGGATTTTCTGGGAGACAGATCAGCGATAGACGCCGCCAACCCGCGCAATTCTGAAAAGACAGAAAGGTTCAGATAATGGAGAGATTAGTAAAATAAAATATAGAAGGATACCTTCGATGCTCCTCCCGCTCTGAACTGGAGGGACAACAGCTTCGGTGGCCTCCCCCATGCCCCCAGGCACATCATCGGGGATGTGGTCCGGTATAACAACTTCCAATTGAGGAGCAGTGGCCACCGCTGCAGACTCCAATGAAAGGATGGTAGCCTCGACTACCTGTCCCATAGTCTCCGGGCCGTCCCCAGAAAGATCCATTGAATCCGCGGGCAATGAAGATGCCTCCTCCGGGAGAGCAAGCACCGGGGGAACGGAAATCACCAATGGGAGCTCCATGACAGGAAGAACAGCTGTATCGACCCCTTCCACACTTACTAATGTCTCATCGGGGATATTTATAGAGTCCATAGTCAAGGCGCGACTCGAACTCAGATCCTCTGCCATTGCCGAAGTCCCTGCAAAGTTTTTACGAAAATAAGGATATATATATAAAGCAGTGCAAAATACTACAAAAAGATATATAAATATACCAATGCGCAGAGGAGCTTCTAGTATGGCTTTTTCAAGCCGACGTTCCTTCCTGAGGTGGTGTGCTCGCCGGGGTTCGAGGGTAGACTCGTGGCCACCAGTCTACAACGATAGCGCATCTTCGGCATTGGCCGAGATAGGCTGCTTAAGGGCTATCTCGCTTCCCTCTTCCAAAGGACCTATAAATATCCGCCGTATCGATGGAGGATCTTCGTAGAAGATGACGGCAGGATAAGGCCTCTTCAGGACCCTTACATTTTCAGTCTCATCCTGAGAGCGTCTTATAGCCTCAGCCAATTGTGCGGCTTTCTCAGTAGATGAACCTGGAAAAAGAATACCACCATCCGGCTCTTGCATAGCTAGTGATTCATCTTGAAAGATAGGCTCTGATTCCACTATAAAGTCGAGCAGATTGGTGACCGTCTTCCTTCGCCTCTTTGACCCAGAACTAACACCAAAAGACGATCGCTTCTTTCCCCTCGGTGCTTTAGTGCGACGTTGACCCACTTCGCCTTCAATATCCTCTCTCGGCGGTGCTACCGATGATGACACTGCCATTGCTGACACCGCAGCTGATGATACTGCTACTGGTGCCTTATCAGATGCCCTTGCCTGAGCTCTAGTGCGCATCGGCATCCCAACTGTCGGGGTCAAGTCCACATTCGCCGCCTCAGGAATAAGTATGGTACCAGTATCCCTCAAGGGAGGGCGAAACATTGTCCGCGGTCGCGGTGGGACTCCCGTATCCCAGAGCGGGGCGGGAGCTTTCAGCCCAAAAAGTATCCTCCTCTGCTCAGCAATGATTGGACTAACCCGGTGGCGATACCAACCCGTGAACGCCCCCACGCACCTTGGAATGTAGTCGGCCTCGGGGATCATGAAATGAGAACCGGTGTTCAGCCTCATGAAATGGTGGGTGGCGTCACGAACAGTTTCCAAAGAAGGGCTGGGCTCCACTGTGAATGCCTTGAAGGGGATACCCTGGTCATATCCCAGTTTCCAGGCAAAGCGGTGTGGATTGTACCGCATGAAAAGAGCCGCATCGTTTCGGCGGAACACCAGATACCTGGGTCTGATCGAGTATAAGTGCATGGCTTCCCTGGGTTTCAAAGATGTTGCCCCCTCTTTCGATAAGTCAAACAACTGTTGAACAGGTCCCAAGGGAGCAGAGAGGATTCGATCATTAAATACCATTCCACCTTCGTTGGCATACGGATTGAGCAGCACTCGAAGAGCCCCTAATTGAGTCGGGTCAGGAGCAGAAGCGTCCACCAACCTCATGACCCATGGAAAGGTACAGGCATCATAAAAGCTGGGTCTCTGATGCGCGGCAAATGCCCCTAGAAGGTGCATCTCAATCCATGACATAAAGTAATGAAGAGAGAAACTCACTATGTTCACGCCTGAGGTTGAGGTATTGGCTGCAGTGCTTAGCCCATGGTACAGATGCGACAGCCCTGCGATGGCCACAGCTAGTCGCGTCCCTCCGGTAATGCGATGAGCAGGGTAAATGACTGAGGCTCTCATGAATCGACGGTGCGTTGGAACAACGAACCAACTGAGCCAAACGCTGATAAAACCCATGAAGAAAGTTTCTTCATCCATGCCAGGAGCTGCGATCGACTCAAAAGGTATAGCCGACAAGACTGGAATGTAGAACTGGGGCAAATCCTCTTCTCTAGCCGGTAGCCTATTTAAACCAAACCCGAAGGGGTCGTTGATATTCGCGAACTTCGGAGCCGCCTTTAATAGAACGTCTCCACGAAGGAAGCAGGTGATAAAGATTTTAAAAGTGACGCCATGCTCTTCTGACTCCATGAACGGCTTCTCAAAAATCCCCAGCATTTTGATTAGACTCGGGTACTTGTGGTGGACGGTGTTTTCAGTCGACAAGCCGTCGAGCATAGCGGGCACAGTCTCGAAAGCATACTCGTCAGAGGGCAACAATTCTTCGTAAGGCGCTCCCCTGATTGGTAAGCCTGAGATCTCGCGAAACTCTTCCAAAGAGATCGAAACTTCGCGGTCCCCTAACAGGAAAGTGTTGGTGGGAAGATTCCACTGATTTAGAAAAGTTTTGACCCACCATACATGGGGAGATTAATAATGGAAGAGGGACGCGTACACCGCCTGGTAAAGCCCGACCCTCTGCATTTGCGCACGATGAGCGGACAAGATGTAACGAGCCCAGAGAAGGTAGCCCGCGGGATGGCGAGGGGTAAGCCCTACCTTGTAAACTTGTCCCCAAGGCTGGGCTTCACCCTGGCAAAAACGACGCCACAAGATGTCTATGGCCAGCACAGGCTGGTTTGGTATCCCAGTTGTCGATGGTTCGAGCCGACCGGTAGGAGTCCAATCTGCCACCTCTACAGCAAAAGCAGTCCGCGGACGGTCCATCGGCAAGAATGGGCGGATAGGCTCTGCTGGTACCTCGCAAAGAAAGCTTCGATGACCGCGGATGATATGACCGTACCAGGTCCCCCATAAAAGTAAATTGGTGCAATCAGGGTCATGAGCCCTGATCATCGCCATCACTTTTTCATCCGACGGTGATTGAGGAAAATCCGCCTCCGAGCGAGTAAAGGGAAAGTATGGAAGAGAAGCCATTGTTCCTGAAATAAAGGAAGGGAAAACTGTTAGTGAAGCCCATACGTGTGTGTGTGTGTGTGTGTAAGAAGACAGTGGAAGAAAGCGACAAACAACTTATTTTATGGGACCATTGGTTACAAAATACATGGGCCCCACAAAATCAATATGGCGGCTCACTAATAATGAGGCTGGGCAATCATCATGAGAACAAAAGGAAGATTCTCAATAAATTCAAATGACTCTACACATTCCCCCAAGGAGAAAACCCATTACAGGAATTCTGTGCAAATCGAGAAGGATCTCTGCAAGAACAACTCAGGATGAAAAATCCCAAGAAATCTTCTTTTAAGAACTAAGTTCTTTAGAGGAATTAAATTCCTTTTGAACAGAGGAATTGAATTCCCAGAAAAATTTTCAGAGCTAAGCTTTTTGAAATGGAATTAAATTCCAGAGGGAGGACAAGTATCATCATCAATCCCCTAAGATCAGAGAAACCCTAGCAAAAAGGGGGGTTTTATTTAAAGATTAGACATTTTTAAAGAACTTGGAAAGATGGGTTTTTGTTAAAGGGAAAAACCCTTGGTGTGGATTTAAAATCCAAAGAAAATTTCTACAAGAAGTTCCTCGGCCATTCGAGATCCTTACCTGAAAAGGGGAATCTTTTGTTGACAGAGTTAAACTCTGAAAATTTTTGGAACAGAGAACTGAGCTCTGAGAAAGAGAATTAAATTCTCAAGGCAAGAACAAGGAAGGAAGAAGATGAAAGAGTGGAGGCGCTTCTGAAGAGACCCCTGCATTTATAGGATGTGATGGGAAACGGTTCATCTACCCCCTTCCCTAGGTAGATCCAACAGCCACAAAAGTTACAGCGTTGCACTCACGTGCAAACACGTGAGAACAATACTGTGGGGGTATTTGTTCCCTCATAAAATACAAGGAAAACCCCCAATGGGGCATCACGTGCACACACGTGATCGGGGGTCACGTGCCGACACGTGATGGCTTCCTGAGGTCTTTGAAATGATAAGAATTGAATCCTAATCAAATGGGTCACGTACCCACACGTGATGGGCCTTTAAACCCACTGAAAAGAATTAAAGGTATAATAAAATAACAAGGAAAAACCCCAATGGGGCATCACGTACCCACACGTGACCAAGGATCACGTGCTGACACGTGATAATTCCTGAGTTTTTTAAAACAACAGAATTAAATTCTGGTTAAAAGCTTAATCAGTGGGTCACGTGCCACCACGTGATGGAGTCTTAAAAACTCTCTGAGTTAAAAGAAAGAAAACCCTAAACGGGGCATCACGTGCCCACACGTAACAGGGGGTCACGTGCCGACACGTGATAGGTTCCTAAAGATCTCTGAACTAATAGAATTGAATTCTAATTAAATGATCAATCAGTGGGGTCACGTGCTAACACGTAATAGGATCTTAAACCTTCTGAACTAATAGAATTAAATTCTAATTAAGGGAAATTAAAAACCCTAGTTGGAAAAATATTTCCTTAGATCTTTCCAAACAAAAAGATTGCGCTCTGTAAAGTGGAGCACCGTTGGATTAAAAATCCAATGGTGATTAAAAATCACCAATTTATGGAAAGATTCTATAGCAGGGAGATATTTCTCTAAAATTTGCCAGGAATAACAGACAAAATATCTTTTGGATTAAAAATCCAATAGTGAATAAAATTCACTGAGTGATCTAAAAGATCATGTTGGTTACAAAATCAATTAAAATCTTTCAATGAAAGATTGACTAAACAAACTGATTCTTTTCTTTCTCCTATAAATACGAGCCAAGAAGGAAAAAAAGGAGAGATACAACAACAGAGAGGAAAAAAGAAAAGAATTTAAGTCTCCAGAGAGAAAAGAAGATTTCCTCAGAAGAAAAAGAAACCCTGGGTGAGAAAGGAAAAGAGATCATAAGCTCCAAAAAACAAAAAGAGAATTTAATTCTCAAACTAAGAGTTTAACTCTTCTGAATAAGAACTTAGTTCTTCCTCTAGTTGAAGATCTGCAGAAGCAGATCTCCCAATAAGTTGAGAATTTAATTCTCATCGGGGAGACCCTGTCATGCAGATCTAAAATCTAAGGGAGGACCTAAGTTCAGAGAATTTTATTCTTCCAAAAAGCACATAGGAATTTAATTCCTCCAACAAAAATAGGGTTTAATCCTTAATACAAGAGCTTAGTTCTTCTTCATAGTTGAAGATCTGCAGAAGCAGATTTCCCCATAAGTTGAGAATTTAATTCTCATCGGGGAGATTCTGCCATGCAGATCCAAAACTTAGAGGGAGAGTTGGGTTTAAAGAATTTAATTTTCCAAAGACATAGAAATTTAATTTCTCTAAACAAAATTAGGGTTTAACCCTACCAAAGAATTTAATTCTTAAACAAGAGATTTAAAACTCTCCATGCACGTAAAAAGATCAGTACCCAACCTGATCACGTGGCAATACGTGACCCTCCCTTCAATGGTCAGAAAAGAAGGAATGAGATGGGGTCACATGCTCCCACGTGACCCTTGGATAAATTCCTCAAAATAAAGAGAACAAAGCCAAGGCAGAACAGACTTCGGGCGCCCTCACGTGTCCTCACGTGACCCGTGACAAACACCTCTTTAAAAAAAGAGAAGATGGAAAGAACTGAAGGATTAAAATCCAATACATGGGCGCCTTCACGTGTCCCCACGTGACCCCTAGCAAATCCTTTTAATATCCAGTGCATGGATGCCCATCATGTGCCCACACGTGATAGCCTTGAAGACTAAAAGCGTTTAACACTTATTCTGAGAATAAAATAAGGGAAGCTTGGCCCAATCCTAGGGCGCCTCACGTGACCCCACGTGAACGCTTCACTTTTAGTGTTTAACACTATTTTAAGCATTTCATCCCTAGTGTTTAACACTATGCATCACGTGGGAATACGTGACCGCCAGATATGTGCTAGTGTTTAACACTATATGCAAAACAGTCTTATCCCAAATCGGCTAAGTCTTCAAAAGGCAAAACTCCCCTTTTGACTGGGCCTCAAATACATTCTTGTTTTTTCCAAGATTGATCATCTCATATAGCATATGAGTGCTCAGCACTCAATAAAAGACAAAATACGGTCAGAACCCAGACTCATACTTAGCACTGCTAAATAATGGAGGGCTGAGCCCAGACAAATGTTCAACAATCCAAACAAAGGTCCAACATTTTAAACCTAATTGGACTTAGCCCAAGTTGGCCATAAGTCCTCAATTCAGATTTAACTGAGACCATGTGCTCATAATCTAATTAATTGATCTTAGTCCCAAATTGGAATACAGATTTCCCAATCAACTTTGGTTTAAGGGTACATCTCTTCACTCCTTTGATATTTATCGTTGTAATCCTTCAACGTCTTCAGAGGGGTGATGGGTCCCGATAACCAATCATTCCATGGACTGTGGGGTCCTTAAACTCATAGACTATGATGTCCTTAAACTTTATAGACTATGACGTCTTTAAACTACGGACTGTGGGGTCCTTAAGTCTATAGATTATGATGTCCTTAACCTTGGACTGTGGGGTCCTTAAACCCATGGACTTTGATGTCCTTAACCTCGGACTGTGGGGTCCTTTAAGCCCATGGACTATGATGTCCTTAATCTTGGACCGTAATGTCCTTAAACTAATCGACCGCAATGTCCCTAAACTAAACAATAGGGCCCAAATGCTCTCTTGTTGGATCTAAATAATCCCGTTAAGTTGGCCTTATTCTAAAATTAGACCAACGTATTCTTAACATACGTTTAAGTTGATCTTAGTCTCAAATAAGACTAACGTATCCTTAAACCCAACCCCAAATCCAAATCTAAGAAAATATGGATTTGGACTAATCCACGCCCTACAGGCGACAACATAAATTAGTCTCCGTATACAATCCACGGGCAACCAAAAAACAAAACAAACACACATGACACGAAGTGACCATCTGGAGAAGGAGAAAGTGGTTACCGCGATGCGGTAGCGTAATTAACTGCAGGGGCTTGCGCCTGCAGGGAAGAGCGTCCCCACAATCAAAAACCCCTCAACGAGGGGGGATCTGACGAAGTCTGCTACATCAGTCGCATTCGTTTAAACCTTCGATACACGGTGCCATAAATCAACTTGGCATCTTCGGAGAGGTGGATGGATAGCACCAATTAGCATCTGCCCCCAAATTCAGGCAAGACGAACCAACGCGGTTCCGTCTCTGTATTCGGAGGAGAACAACGGGCAGAGGACACGACTGGCCGCTACGTATTTACTATGAAGTAAATACGCTAAGCGTATCTAAGCAATATAAAAGAAATATACACAAGAGACAAAGACAATAGATATATATTGAACAACAACTTTATTTATTAACATTCTTTTACAGTACATGGAAAAGTAAATACATGGAATGAAAAGCGATACCTAAACAGTGGCATAACAGAAGTGGAAAGTTCTAAAATGAAATGAAATAAGTACAAGTGGCTACAGCTCTGGGTCTTCGGTAAACTGGTCCAAGTCTTCAGTGCTGGTTGGCTCGATCTCTTGAAGGTCCGATCCACCTGACAACATTCCAAAAAATAAAGAGAAGGAATGTCGTCAGCGAACAATCGTTCGGTAAGTCCCAAAGATAAGGGAGAAGTAGAATAGACAGAGAGAGAGTGTAGCTTTTAAAGTTATATTATATTGTATACTGTTGTATTTAGTATTAACGCTGTTGTTTGTAGCTTGGTACAGAAGAGGCCAGTGTATACGAGAGGAATCTCACTTGCCTCGGAGACTAAAGTATCAGGAACACAAGGAACCGTTTATGCCACTGTACAACAGCAATGGAATAAAGGTTAGGTGTCTTATGGTTGCAGTCTCGTGCCACTCCTAACTCCTTCCATACCAATCTACCCCTTAAACCCCGTGATATCTTGATTGTATTGTTTGTAGTAAATTGTAATGTGTTGTTTGTACTGTTTTGTAAATGTAAATGGAAGACTTGTATTGTAAATAGAAGACTTCCCGAAACCATGATATCGTATAAAAGGAAATGGAGGTATTGGATAATCATGTAAATGGAATATATCCATGGTTCGGTTCGGTCAAGTTGTATAGATTGTTTAGATTGAACAGAAAGATATCGGTAACCGCTGCACATGGACGGCAGGATTTATATCTTTTTCAAAGACGATTACCGTGTTGATAACATCGTTTGTTAAGTTGTCTACCTTAAATAGGCAAGCACCCACTTCTCCGACTCCCTGAGACTCAAGAGATTGGTCCCGCTTAAACCTATATTTACTAGGGTCCTTATTGTAGTTTATAAAAGTTGAGGGGGTTTTACGTAAAAATAATTTTGTATAATTTTCAAAATACACCTCAAGTATCTTATTATCGTCTTTAAAGTTTTCATAGATATAGATTTTATCATTATGACATTTCTAGTGAATGAATCCTATTTTTCATAATATATGGTATTTAATTGTAAAGTGTTGAACTTGTAAGGAATTGCATGGTATTTTCATGTAAAAGGATTCTTTTTGATTTAGAAAAGTTGGAATATTTATAATATATCAAAAATAAATGTTTTGATAATACATATATAAATATTTATAAAATAATTAAATTTATTATTTATCTAAAAATCATATTTTCTTAAGATATTTGTATTTTAAATCTTTCGAGACCGAATGCTCATTGCGAAGGTCTGCATCTTACACTACTAAGCCCGAGGATGTGCGATAATCCGCACCATCCCGAACGGTTTCCCCAAATGGGTTGTAGCGGCGCTTTGCAAAGATTTGTTTAAAAATACATAATCTTGTAGAAAACGGTTTTAATAGTAAAAGGTATTTATATGTAAAGTTGTGTTTTCCCATATTCTGTGTTCCCGAAAGATATCGTGCTATGTTGCATATGAGTGTTGTGAGGAGGTAGGTCATTACCTCATGATCTATTTAAAGATATAGCAAGAAATATGCTGTTTAATGTCGAAACTAAACTTCATGGTATTTTTCAGTAAAATTGCGATAAAAATTAAAATAGAAATTCTTTTGATATGGAACTTGTTCAATATGTCTTTTTAATGATTAATAGTCATGATGTGAAAGATTGGTATTGTTGTATTTAAGAAAATTGGAACTTTTTAAAGAAAACCGAATCGGTAGTCGGATTAACTCCGCTTCCGTCGGGTTTTAGAATTATGAGTTTTCAGAATAGAAAAGAGAAGAGGGAGGAGGGACTTACGGGATTTCAGATTAGATGAGAGGGAGAGGGATTGGTAGTAGGTTCCGGTGCGTCGTTTCGTCGCCGGGAGCTCCTAGGGTCGTCGTCGCAATTTCGCCGGAGCTTCGTCCTTCGCTAACTCCACTTGTACACAAAACTTCTAGAGAATTTTCTTAAGAGTTTGGACAGAATTTGTGAGTGAGGGGGGTGTTTAGGTGTGGTATTTATAGGGAAATTCTAGGGTTAGGGTTTGATAGAAAAATCAATTAAAAGATTGCATTAAAATGGATTTAATTAGATTTTAAAGCCTATGTTAAAGTGCAGGAGAAATAAACATGACAGGGATTACAAGAAGACCAAGAGACACAAGTTCATTAGAAGACTAACTCGGGTTTGGAGGTGAATCGGCCGGCGGCAGGCCGAGTCAGCCGCGGCGGCAGGCCGAGTCGCGCCGATTCTCGCCGCCATGTGTCCTATGTCTGTTGGTGTAGCTCCTAGGTCGGTTTGTTTTATATGTGACTTTTGGTTTTATGGGTTTTGCACGTGTAGACTCTTGGGATTCTAAAAGATTAAAAGAAAACAATATTAAATAATAATGTGGCTAATGGGATTTGAACTTTGGTGCTTTGGATCTGTAGTGCAAGGTCTTACCAATGAGCTACAAGCTCCTTCTTACTATTAAAAAGCAAAACAAACTTATAACTTGTGCTCAGGCAAAAGTACTCCGTTCTGTATTTTTGAAAAAAAATTGTACAGAAAGTTTAGGGTTGTTACATTTTGTCATATCTTTTTATGCCTAATGATTGCTTGTTGCACTTTATTTGCATGGTTAATTCAAAAGAATTGAAATAAGTGGAAATAAATATTGGTTCCAGCATTTATAAAACAAAAACCATATTCTACTCATCCTAGAAATCATGCTCATTATATAAGTTCTTAAATCAGCTATATATATGTTTGACAAATATCTATGGAGGGACATAAAGGCATTTACAAGTGATGTAAATCATTAGTAGATAAACTTACACCCTACACAAATAAATTACCCATGCCAGGAACTGAAACTATATATGTGTGTGTGTGTGTGTGTGTGTGTGTGATATTAGATTAAGTTATCACATAGTAAAGATAATGTAATCCGAACGTAACTAGCATGAAAAGAAAGTGTCAGATACCTGTCTCGAGTTGATGATATATAGTGGGAATGGACCGATGACGAAACGAGAAGTTTGAAGCCCGACGGCGAGATCTTGGCTCGGCTATGGAGTCTGAGTTGCAGCTGATGACCGCAGCGATAATAGTGATGAGGAGGACGATCGCGGCAATGATGGAGGCAGCGATAACATCCTTAAATGTCCCCAGTCATCACAGCAAACTCATCGTAGCAACAGCCCCGTAGTCGCCATCCGATCATCGCCTCCTGCCTCCGACGCGTCGCCCCGCACCGCCACCGTGCCACGGCTGCACCACTGCGTGCCCAGACGTGTCGCGCCTCATACCCACTCCCCGTGCCACACCGTACCCCCACGTCGTGCCAGACTCCGTGCCACGCCGTGCTAGTCCCCGTGCCATGCCGTACCCTGATCCAGTGCATGCACCGTGCCCACTCCTGCACCAGCATCACGTCCAGTACCATGTCGCGTCGTGCCACTCCCGCACCACGCACTGAGCCAAGACCATGCCCGCTACAGTGTCACGTCCGTGTTGTCACCGTGCCCAGTAATGGATCTCCACGCATCACGCGCGTGCCACGCACCGTGTCCAGCATCGCATCATCTCGTATGTCGAGACGAAGTCCGCAAGTGGTGTCGCTTCTATATCAGTGGCCGAAGGCAAGTGAAATCCTCACTTGCTTTTAACATGCTATATGATTTCGTGTTAAAATTTTATTAGATAGATTATTACGAACGTGTGTTTAGTAGTATATTTACACGTATATTGTAAGTGTTATATACCGTTTTCATGAGTTGGACAAAACCGGCATTAATTCGATAATTCAAGATATTGAACGCTAAGAGTTCGATGTGGTGAACTGATCCAAAACCCTATAGAAAATACTCTAATAATTTCTTTTGCTGCTTATGAATATTATGTAAGAAACTGAACTCAAATAACAAAGTATTGCGCAAGGAAACGACGTCCCAAAGACACAACGTCAAATCTGATTTTACTGTATACGTAGTAGTGATAAATTGGTATTAAATTAGTTACATGTCGAAATGTAATGTTCTATGGCTCATATCGAAGCCGACACGATAATCTAGAACCCTCTATAGTTTACCCTTCAATTTTGATAGGCCATTATAACGAGAATTGACTGGGAATGCGGCTCTGGACTGCAGTCCGGGGCAGCATTCCACGAGGATACCTGAACTTAAGCGCATGCACGTCCCAACATAAAACTGAAAATGCATGAAGTCCTATATAGTCACGTCGATAATTTAGTTAGCTAACATATGGATCTATTCTTGTTCAGTTTCTCAGTCGTTTGTTATTTTTTTGTATTTTAGACTGTCGACGTGTTCTGCTGTTTTTGCAGTGACATCTCTTTCACCTTCACACTAAACAAGACATATCTCCTACTACATAATGGATATCATGGATCCAATTGATGCGTCGAAAACCTAACATATATAAATAGGTTTTATTCAACTGGGTCAACATCCGAATCTAAATACAATCCCTAATAAACCGCGCGTGAAGTTGAACTTCCAGTTCTGAAACTGGAATTCTAGCAACTTGTCGCTGATTTAAAATGATGATAATTCTCTAACCTGAATTTTTTTTGATATGAAACTAATTTTACCGCTTATATAATCAAGTATAATTTGTACGCCTTTTATATTGTTTTGCTCGATTCTATACGTGTGATTTATGGTGAATTTTTCAAGTCATATGGCGTTGGCTGTCATAACTTGGTGAATATAAGTTCAGTGCATTTCTACCTTATTTTGTGTTTGCTTTATGCATTCTCCATAGTGATCGTTTATATTGAGACCTAACGACTTGTTTTCATTTTCGATATATAAGTATTCGTGATTGGGTTTTGGCAAGTACGAATGTGAACCAATGATCGAAAGTGATATCGATAAGTGGAAGCGTGATTGAAAGTGAAAGCGATACGTATTTGTTCACAACCTATCTAATACCTGAACAGTTACTATAACCCGGGGAATGGGGAAATTAAGGTGGAATTGAACTCGTACGGTGACTTAGAGGATGATCATTCGATATTAGTGATATATTTACACATACATTAGGTCGTGGGCCTAGAGGCACAGCTGCAGGGTTATGTCCCGGGCAACAGTGAACCGTAATCTCGGGCATGCACGAGACCCTTGTTAAACATGAGCATCCTTTCCACCAATTGATTTGATTGACTTAGTGACTGATAAGTAGTGACCTACACATTGCTTAGTTTACTGACATGTTACATATATCGCGTTGTGCATATACAAATGATATTCATTATTATCATGTTTCTGTATTCGGTCGCACCTTTCATATTTGATAACATTGTAGGCACATTATATATTTATTGCTATATATTTCGCATTGACGACCTGAGTGTGCATACTCAGAGGACAAAGTGGACCCAGCCCAGGAGCAGGATCTGCCATTCGAGATCACGGAGTTTTAGGCCGCGGCATCAGTGCCATCCCTTTCTTGCTATAAGAGAATTGTTATTTCGTTGGTTAGTTATTTCTTCCATGCAAATAAATGTATCTTGAACTCTTTTATTTTGATGTAATAAAGTTGTGAGCTGTGATTTGCTTTACTCTAGTACAGTTTACTGACTACCAGGTAATACTAGAAGCCGAAGTGTGACTACAGCGGGATTATTCCCTGACCGTAGGAGCATGGTTGGCCTAGTCTCCCCTCGCATTCCGTATTTTGGGGAGAGGGGCGTGACATAGTTTTGTTGGTATGAGAGCCAGGTTTGGATGAAACTACAGTTCCGTCGAGGGATCCCTAGATTGAGTTACACCCTTGACGTGTGCCTTGTTACATTTCTTTTTCACTTTCTAATCCTCGTTGAATCATCGTAGCCCTTGTTTGAATCTGATTTATTTTGATCATCTTTTAGAAATATAGACTCCTCGGGCAACTCCTCAGGTGCCGGTTCCCACGATCGTACCGAGAAGATCCTCAGCACACTGACGACCTTGGCCCAAGCTCAAAAGAGGAAGACCGATCTCCTAGCCGAGGGATTGAAAGCGGTACAGGAGACAGCAATTACCGCTCTTGAGAGATCTACGGCTGTTCCCGCCGCCCCCGAGGGCGCCCTCGTACCAACTACACAGGCTAGGGTTAGTACCGTTTCAAACTTTAGGAGGCTTCATCCAGCGGTCTTCACGGGATCAGCAAATCCACTCAAGGCCGAGCAATGGCTCATTAACGTGGAGAACCTTTTAATGGCCGCTCGAGTTCCTGACAATGACAGAGTGAGTGTGGTGAAGATCCTGCTAGAAGACGAGGCTCGCACGTGGTGGTCCGTAGAGGAAAGCCGGCTAGAGAAACCTATCAGATGGGACATGTTCTCCGCATGCTTTCTAGATCACTATTTCCTAGCCACTGCCAAGGCCGAAATGGAGGAGAAATTCATCATGTTGAAAAATAATAGATGCTCGGTGGATGTCTACACCGCAGAGTTTAACCAGCTGAGTCGCTTCGCACCGTACATGGTAACTGTTGGCTATAGTGCCCTCAAGGAAATTATCAAGTCGCAGGCAGGTGATTATGATGATTGAGGGAGGACCTATACCGGTAGAACAGTCTTACTCGAGATGATAGTATGCTATCTAGTTTGTCTTTATCATCATGTACAGTATTAGGTGGCATTACAGATCACTATTACATGTTGATAGAGCCCATAGGATTCTTTCTTAACTACCAGCAGTATGATGGCGATCATATACGTGGCAGCTAGGTAGTCTATAGGCACATCCATAAATGTCCCTTGTCGTGGGAGTTTCGAGACTGTGCATCGATATCCAGAGTAGACTAGTGTATACTGATCGAGACCCCAACGAGGGGCGGTGGACGGTCTCACAAGCCATTGGTGTTAGTTTGTTCACCTAAGATGTATACAGATGCTCATTGGGTTATGAGTACACCGGACGGACTCGCCAGGAACATGCTAGTTGGTATTATACCTATTGTCAGATAGCAGTTCCCTGGTGACATGTGTACAGGTTAGTCTATCGACCTGAGATCTTCTACCAAACTGGGGAATAAAAGGTGTTTTTGTTTCTCAGCATGCCACCTTTGTGAAAGGGAATTTCTTGTGAAGAAATTAGTGGTCATGAGGTAGAACTGGAAGGAGTTCCAGCTATACAAACCGCAGCTGATGATTTGGTAAACCCATAGGATTCAATAGTTTCCAACGAACCTCAGCCTCTCCGCCGATCTGGTAGGGTTCCTTATCCACCTGAGAGATACTTCGGTTTCTCTATGACAGTGGGAGAGAGGATTGCATCATGAGATGATGACCCAACTAGTTTCGAGCAGGCCATCAGGAGTGGGACTCTGTAAGAATAGCTGGATGCTTAACGATCTGAGATGGAATCCTTATACACCAACAAAGTATGGACTTTGGTTGCTTTATCTGAAGGGTTAAATCCCCATCAGGAGCAAGTAAATCTTGAGAAGATTACTTGGTGTACATGGAAAAGTTGAGACTTTCAAAGCTATGCTTAAGTCCATCAAGATCCTACTTGCCACTGCTACATACCATGACTACGATATCTGGCGGTTGGGTGTCATGACCGCTTTTCTAAATGATGATTTCGAAGAGAGCTTCTATAAGTACACAGCCAGAGGGCTTCGTAGATAGTGGGAGCAGCGGAAACGTGTGCAAGTTGTTTTATGTGATAAATCAGGCATCGCGGAGTTGGAACGTCTGTTTTGATGTAGTAGTCAAAGAGTTTGACTTCATCAAAATGATAGATGAACCTTGTATATACAAAAAGGTAGTAGAGAGTATGGTGGTGATCCTCATAGAGTACGTAGATGACATACTCTTGATAGGGAAGGAGTTTCCTATGCTACGCTCGGTCAATCTCCTCTTATCACAAAGATTCTCCATATAGGATCAAGGTGATACCTCCTAAATCCTGAGTTATGGATCTATTAGATAGATCTAATTGGATATTAGGATTCTCACTAGTTGTGGTGAGATAGTATCAATCAATCGTGGGGAGAATCACTGGAAAGGTTCCAGGGTGATAAGGACGACTGAATGTCAGTCGCAGGCATTGTCTTTACCCTCAGTGGAGGGACGGTATGTTGGAAGAGTTCCAAGCTAAATACCGTGACTTACTAGACGATTAAAGGAAAGATACATCGTTATCAAGGATGCTACCAAAGAGGAAGTCTGGATATATATGAGTTCATAAGATGGACTTCGTTCCTGCCATTGTGTGACAATGGAGTTGTGGCTTAGGCCAAGGAACCCCCGTCCCATCAGAGATCCAGACATATTCTTAGGCAGTATCGCCTGATCATGGAGATGGTTGATCTCCAGGGAGATCAAGGTTAGGAGAGTAGACACAGAGGACAACAGCGCGGATCCACTCACAAAGGCCTATTTCCCAGTAGTGACTTTTATGGGATGTTGAGTATGAGATACTTCAACCACAGCTTATTGTTGGGTATGAGATACTATAACAGATGGCCCTAGTGCAAGTGGGAGATTGTTAGTTATATGTATGCTCTAGAGTCCATTACTGTACATGCTTTGTATATTGTAGTGGATGCTGGGACATATATAGGGAGGACTTTCTTGCTCGACATGATAGTATGCTATCTGGTTACTCTTTATCTTAACATGTACTCTGATTGTCTCTATATTACATGTTGATAAAGCCCTTAAGATAAGTACTTGACTACCAGGACTATGATGCAGATCATACTAGTGGGGACAGAGTAGTCTCCAAGTACATCCATCAAATGTTCCTATTCGTGGGAGTACCGAGACAGGGCATCGATACTCCAGAGTAGACTAGCGTATGCGCTTCTTGACCCATATGATGGGCGATGGATGATCCCATATCCATTGGTGTTTGACATCAGAGAAGGTATATGGGTGCTCAGTGGAGACTGGGTACACTGGACGGACTCGCCGAGAACTCCAAGATAGTATTATACCTCACGTCAGATGGCAGTTCTCTGGTGACACTGGTACAGGTTAGTCTGTAGACCCGAGATCGTCATAGAGTCTTGTATGATTCCCACTGTGCTTTGATTTCCATCATACCACGTCCAAGAGGGCGTGCAAAATGGTGGCTTTTGGGTACAGTCCTGAATCACATGGAGGCAATGAGCGATAGGAGGGGTTTCGTCTCTCTCGGTATAGGGAGTTAATGTTGCGCTGTGTTTGATTGGCTATAACTGGAAATCCTTGGCCAGGGTTGCTGAGATTTACTGGTAAGTGTTATCAGTAGTTTCTCGAACTGTTATAGACCTCATATCGACATGACTTATCAAGCTACCGGGGTCTGACGTTTACCACCCCTAGGCGAGATATGCGGCATATCAGACGAAGAGACCGGACTGTACGGGAGTGTTACTGATTGGATTCACGGGAGAAAGTACAGGCTTGCTTGTTGATCTTCTGATCGCTCAATACCTAGGTGGCTGTTACGTTTAGCTGACCGCTTGCAGCTTGTAGGTGTTTGATATGATCATCACCTACTGCCGGCGTATTGACGATTCTTTAGAGTCCTACACAGAGGTTTCCTGGCTCAGGAAAAATGGAGTAGGAGCACATATATGATATGTGCGGGACCGAGAACAATACGTGTATGTGATACCGTATTAGATTCTCGCGATATGAGATATCGGCCGGGTATATGTGATATAGCCGGATCATCGGATCAAGTGTTGATTCGATGAACTGATACATATTATATTAGTCGGTTATTTGTGAAATAGCCGGATTATAAAAATCAAGTGTTGATTCGATAATTTAATGTATAATTATATATTTGATATATTAAATTACATTAACTAATATAAGCTCACTAAAAGATTCTTTTTCTCACTCGGGTAATACATTGATATATATGCGATATATGTTAATTGTATTATTTTATTTTGTTACAAAATATATTATATATGTGATATATAATATTGTAACAAGTTAAGGTTACAAATGCAACATGTTTTGTGGAGTTTAAACATGGTCAGGGTTTGGATTAGGGTTAAACCTTCTTGAAGTTTCTAGAAGTTTTGCTTTTGTTTTTAACTAAAGATATTTTCTAAAGATATTTTGGTTGATATTTGTTAACCCAACCCAACCCAACCCTTCACCATGGTTAAGTCTCTACATGGGTTAAGTTATCATACTTAACCCATGGTTGCATTTCTAACCTCACAATTTTTTTTCATTATTCATCACAAAAGGATTGATCATCTTCTTTCTTCTTCTTCCTTGCATGAAAAGCTTTCTAGCTTTTTGTGAAGTGATGAAAATGAGTGAGAAATAGAAAATAAATGAGAGCTAAATTTCTACTTCATCATCCTCATCTATTCTAGCCACTTAGATTAGGGTGTTTGCTTTGCTAATACTTGATTAGCAAAGCAAGAGCTTGGGTTTGAGTTTCTTCAAGGTAGATCATCTTTGTTATCGAAGATCGGAAGCAAGCTTGCATCTTTCTTTTGTGGAGCCTCTCTAGAGTCCGGATACTCGATGATCGCAGCGAAGGGACCTCAACACGGAGCTTTAGAAGTGAAGGACCGGACTACAAAGGTTGTAATCCCAAACTCTTAGAAGTAAAGTTGTTTACTTGCTTTGTTTCGCCTAATATCTAGTTTACGATCTTGGTTAGGCTTGTTCGGCACGTCTAAAATTTAAATCGGGCATGGTTGATGTCTTGTAGAACCTTGTGAGAGTGCCTAGTAACCCTACAGCGTGCACATATCGTATTTTTAGTGCCATATTGGAGTCTCTGTGTCACGCCCCGCTTCCCAGAGTGCGCTAAGATAGGCACATGACAGAGCCAACCATGCTACCTGTGGATACGAAAAATCCCTCCACAATCACATTACGGCTGTAGAGATATCAAGAACAGGAAAGTAAACTAAACTATCTAGTACATGTCCATGAGCCAGAATAAATGAGTCAAGAAATAATATAATATGCGGAAGCAAAAGATCCAATAGAAAAACACATGGAAAGTAAAACTGGATACTAACAGGATCCTCACTGCTCGGTCTAACGGCGACAGTACTCCTGATCAGCCTGCGACAAAGGTAGAGGATCTGGGCCATGCAAAACCCAGACGTCAGTACGTCATACTATCAAACAATAATATAATCAGGGGGTAGCAAGACATGAAGGCACGAGTATGGACAGTAATAAAAGTAGAACAGTAACACGAATAAGGAACAGTGAAGCGTAAAAGCATATGTGATGTGCAGTGAGTAATCTAAACTGGTCTACTGGGTTAACTACTCTCAAGTCTTTGAAATCAATTTAATGAATCGTCGATGTAACTCAATACAATCCCGTGCATGCCCGGGACCACGGTCCAGATTCTCGGGATGAAACCGAGACATGCCGCTAGGCACTAAACAGGAAATATGTACAGATGAATGATGTCAGCAGTATCATCCCAAGGCTGGCCTGGCCTCTAAAACTGATCAGTATAAGCAAGCGAATTGTTGAGTTACAAGTCAGGTTTCATCATTGATTTCCCCATACCCCCAAGTTATGTGTTCAAGTCAGGTATTGATAAATCTGAAGCTAATGCCAACACAGGATCAAGCAGGAACATGTTTGTCTATACGGACAACAGGATATGTCCATCGGGACAACATGTCAGGATTGTCGGCATTAGAAACAGGATCAGGTAACACGTCAAGTAATGATATATCAGGTCATGTCAGGTAGTGTACATGTATCAAGTCATGTCAAGTAGTGAAGTATCAGGTCATGTCAAGCAGTGCACAGGTATCAAGTCATGTCAAGTAGCAGTATGTCAGGTCATGTCAGGTAGTGCACAAGTATCAAGTGAGTGCTCATAATCAAACTGTAATAAGTATGGGTGCACAATATCAAGTATGTAGTACTAATATAACAATAAAATGATATAATGCAACATGGTATGCGAATAGGTATAAAATCAATGGTATGGATGCACAATTAACGGTTAGGGTTACATTTATAGTTTCAATACTAATTAAGATGCACTTTATTAAACATGGGGCGTCAATATAACCATAATATGTAATAGTGTGATCTATAGATGCAGCTATATGTATAATATATGATATGAATGCAAACGGTAATCGAAAACTGTCAAACTTTAACATGAATGTATAATGTGATAAATGATAACATTTTATTCATATGGTTACATAATACTATACCTAGAATGTAGCAAAATGATTTAGCATGCGACTAGGTGTATAAATCATGATATGGATGCACACGGACGACGTATGATAGTAAAATGATAAATTGGTTAAAGCATGATGTACAATTAAACAATATGATCTATTATATTCAATTAGATGCGGTATAATGTAGTATGATATGTGACAAGATAGGTTTGCATATGCTAGATGTAAAATATCACATACGAACGTATACGGATGTCGTAAAAACTGTAAAAGTAAACATGGGGTGCATAATTTGAAATACCAGTATTATATTTATTAAAATAGATGTATATAAAGTAATGTAGCATGTAGCAAGATAAACTTGCCTCGGGGATCCACAGATGCACGGCACGCAGCAAGAATGCGAGAAAACGACGGAAAATCTCCATTGGGGCATTTCGTCGAACACTTTGCGCGTACAAACAGAACAGAACCAGACAATGCAAGAATGTAACCGCGTAGGTAGGGAACGTCCACTGGGTCGTCCGGATCAGCGGCGTCACGTCCGGTTTCCGGCGAACTCGAATGCGATGAACGGATAAATCACGAGGATACGATGCTAAGGTCAAGCTTGAAGGCTCGGTTACGGGGTCCGGATCTCAAGAGAGAGATGAGGCAATGATGTTTCTGAAGAAAAGGTGATGGCCGGAGTTTAGGGCTGTTGCTTTTGCCGACGAAAGTGTTGTGGTCTTGAGGTGGAGACAACGGCGATGAAGGTTGGAAAGGGTGTTCGGGTTATGGGTGATGGTGTATGTGGGTTTCGCCGGTGAGGTGCTTGGAGTCGGCGACGGTGAGGGGTTCTGGCGGAGTCTCGGGTGTTAGGGAGAAAGTGATGTTGGGGTTGAGACGCGGCTGTAATGGTCAGAGTCGAGGTTGCTGGTGGTGTGGGTGCGGCCGAGGAAGGAGGTAGCGCTGGTGAGGGTGACGGATTATGATGGTGAGGCTGTTGGGTATGGTTGGTGCAGAAGTGGCGCCGTTGATGCCGGCGGTGGAGTGGGTCTCTTAGTTGAGGGAGTCGGCTATATAGATTGCCGAGGTCGATGGGTTTTGCTTAGGGTGAGATGAAGGAGATGGGTTACTTGGAGGTTGAAGATGAAGATGTTGTGGGATCTCAGGTTAAGGGTTCGGAAGCACGGCGATGGCAAAGGGTCGTAGGTTGATGGCGTTGGTGGTCAAGGGAAGGAGGCAATGTGTGCTTCGATGGTTGACGTTGGGGTTAAGGTGATGCGGTAGTCAGAGAAGGTGAAAGAGGCATGGCTTGGTCGAAGGTGAAGGTGAGATCGGAGGAGGCGGATGGTGAGGCAGCAGGTAAAGGAGAGAGGCGCTGTGCGGACGACTAGCAGAGGGCTGGAGGCGACGGCGAGGAAGGACTAGGGTTTTCTTGTGGGCGCTGGGGTTTATAAAGAAGAAGAAGAAGAGAATGAAGGGAAGTGGCGGTAAAAGGAGAGAGGTGACCAGAGTCGAGAAGTGCACAGTGATTCCGAGAGGTGAGAGAAAGCGCGAGAGGAGAAAGAAAGGGGGGAGAGAGAGACTAGGTGGGGGAAAGAGATGGGAAAAGAAAGAGAAAGAGAGAGGTAGGGTCAGAGAGATATAGAGAGAAAGAGAGATATGTATCTTTTTTTAGTGGTTAAGAATAAAATTTAAAAAATCTTTTTCGTTAATAAAATTTGTTAACAGTTAATAATATTTAAAATATAATATTAATAAAATTTGATATTTTGGTAAATACAAACTTACTTCAAAACATACCCGGGTCAGGTCTAAAAATCTAGATTCAAAATATGAAAAATATCTGCGACGTCCAAATCTCAAAATTCATGCTCAGGTAACGAAAATGCATACCCCCAAGAACGGATGCACGTACGTGCCCGTAGCCATCCAAACAAGTCTGTTTCACTGAACGGGACGAGAACAAGATACGCGGATGCTACCACGGGGTTAGGGGTATCAAGCAGGCCATGTTATGTAATTTTAAAATATTTTATGTGACTTAAAATGTTATATGGTAAAAGATGCAATGCCAGATAAAATGCAAGTATGCAGTAAACATGAAATGCACAGTCTACGTAACAAGTCATGGTACTTGATAACTATGAATCAAAACAGGTTCAAGCAAGCGGGTCGGGTCGAATGCAAAGTAAAATGTAAAATACCATTCGCACCCAAACACGATAAATCAATGAAATACCACAGATAAATAAATACGGGAACTGGAATTGGTATAAATGAACTCGGTTGTTACATTATACCCAACTACAAAAAGAATTTCGTCCTCGAAATTCCAAGAACAAGAAAAGATAAACAATCAAGAAACTACAAGAATAGATGTGGAAACTTCTGCCGGATTTCATCTTCTCTTTCCCAAGTTGACTCTCCATGCGAGCGATTTCCCCAAGAAACAAGTATTAGAAGGATAACCTTGTTCTTAAGAACCTTTCCCTTCGATCCACAATCGACATTGGTTGTTCCTCAAAGGTTAAATCTTCTCGTACAGTAAGCTCCGAATGGTCCAGCACGTGTGTTTCATCTCGAATATATTTATGGAGTTGAGATACATGAAACACGTCATGAACATTCGCCAAAAATTATGGTAACGCCAATCGATAAGCCACTTCTCCAACACGCTCCAAAATCTCGAAAGGCCCAACGAATCGAGGACTAAGCTTTCCTCGACTCCCAAAAAGAATCACTCCTCTAGTCGGTGATATCTTCAAGAATACTAGATCACCAACAGCAAACTCTAGAGGTCTTCTCGATGTATCGGCCCAACTCTTCTGCCGATCTTGTGCTGCCTTCATATGATTCCGGATAGTATTAACTTTCTCTACGGTTTGCACGATAAAATCCAGTCCCAACAATCTTCGTTCTCCAATATCGTCTCAACAAACATGTGAGCGACACTTGCGACCATACAATACTTCGAATGGAGCCATCTGAATAGTCGCCTCAAAGCTGTTGTTGTACGGAAACTCCACCAAGTGTAGATGATCCTCCCATGAACCCTTGAAGTCTAACATGCAAACTCTCAAGATGTCTTCAAGAGTTTGGATCGCTCTCTCCGACTGGCCATCTATTTGAGGATGATAAGCTGTGCTAAACTTCAATCGAGTCCCCAAACTTTCCTGGAAGCTCCTCCAGAAGTGTGATAAGAAACGGGTGTCACGGTCGGATACGATGCTCACTGGTACTCCATGCAATCTTACAATCTCCTGCATGTACCGTTCCTCCAATGCTTCCGTTGATTGACCAACTCGAAATGGTATGAAATGAGTTGCCTTGGTCAATCGATCAACAATCACCCAAACTGCATTGTTGCCCTTTGGACTCCGTGGTAAAGCTGTCACGAATTCCATGGTTATATGTTCCCACTTCTATTGAGGAATCGAAAGTGGTTGCAATAAACCAGCAACCCTTTGATGTTCGGCCTTAACTTGCTGGCACACCAAGCACTTTGCTACAAAGCGAGCAATCTCCATTTTCATGCCTTCCCACCAGAAATGCTGTCTTAGATCGCGGTATATCTTCGTGCCTCCTGAATGTACAAAATACGTGGAACTGTGTGCCTCCTTCAAAACTTCTTCGCAAATATCTCCTTTTAGCACACACAAACGGCTACCATATCGCAACGAACCATCTTCATGAATTAACAAGTCCGTTCGAAGTCCAGCTTCAACCTGTTCTCGAAACTTCTGCAATCTTGGGTCCTGCAACTGCGCTGCTTTAATATTATCGATCAATGACGACTGTACTTGCAGCTGCATCAACTGTCCCGAAGAATGCGGTAGCACGATCTCCAATTCGAATTTCTGAAAGTCTTCGATAAGTTTCTTCTGTGAAGTCAACATCCGAATTGCTAGCAACCGACTAAGAGCATCCGGCACAACAGTAACCTTCCCCGGATGGTACTTGAGATCAAGATCGTAGTCAGCCATCAGCTCCAACCATCTACGCTGCCTCATGTTAAGCTCTTTCTGTGTGAACACGTACTTTAGGCTTTTGTGATCGGTGAATACTTCGACCCTTTCGCCCAATAAGTAGTGTCTCCAAATCTTCAAAGCGAAAATCACTGCTAGAAGCTCCAAATCATGAGTTGGGTAATTCTTCTCATGGGTCTTCAACTGTCTTGATGCGTAAGCTATAACCTTCCTATGTCGCATCAAACACATCCCAAACATTTCCTAGATGCATCACTATGAATCACCAATCCTCCGGAATTGTCTGGTACGGTCAAAATAGGAGCGGTTATCAATTTCTGCTTCAACGCCTCAAAAGCTGACGCACATCTATCCGTCTATATGAACGGTACTTCTTTTCGCGTAAGCTTAGTCAAAGGCTCAACCAAACGAGCAAAATTCTCCACCAACCTTCGGTAATACCTGGCAAGTCCAAGAAAGTCTTCTGATCTCAGCAATGTTCTTCGGAATCGTCCAATCTTGAACTGCTGCAATCTTCTCAGGATCAACAGCGATTCCACTTCCAGATACGACATGCCCCAAGAACTTCACTTCTTCAAGACAAAACTCGCACTTGCTCATCTTTGCATATAATCTTTCTTGCCTCAATGTCTGTAGTGCGATCTTCAAGTGTTCCGCATGCTCTTCAATGCTCCTCGAGTAGACCAGAATATCATAGATGAAAACCACTATAAACTGGTCCAAGAACGGTGAAAAGATTCGGTTCATCAAGTCCATAAATATCGCAGGTGCATTCGTGACTCCGAATGGCATCACTAAATACTCGTAATGTCTATACCGAGTTCGGAACGCAGTCTTGCAAATATCTTCTAATTTAACTCGGACCTGATGATATCTGGTTTGCAAATCCAGCTTCAAGAATACCCTCGCGCCACTAAGCTGCTCGAACAATTCTCCAATGCAAGGGATCGGGTACTTGTTCTTAATAGTCACCCGGTTTAATTCTCGATAATCGATGCACATCCTCCTTGTGCTATCTTTCTTCTTGACTAGAAGAACTGGAGCTCCCCAAGGTGAATTACCGCTGCGAATCTAACCCTTCTCAAGCAATTCGGCAACCTGCTTCTTGACTTCTTCCAGCTCCACTGGTGTCATTGGATAGTACGCCTTTGAGATTGGCGCTGCACCAGGAACAAGATCGATCGCGAACTCCACATCTCGTTTTGGTGGTAAACCCGAGATGTCCTCGAACACGTCCATGAAATCTCGAACTACAGCAGGCGCTTCCTCCTTATCAACTTCCATCGACGAAAGAACGTTATTTGTCGGCCTAGCCCTAAACTCGACTGGCCCGACAGAACTGCTTCCTCTAGTGAAAACAAACTCCGGATGTCCGAGAATCTGGAAAATCACTTTCTTTGCCTTACAATCAATGTGAGCGTGGAAAGTGAGACCATCAATTTCCAAGACAACTTTGTAACTGCCGGTATCGGTCACCAAGAAATCTGCAAAACATAAACTGGTAAGCAATGAAACGGAGAGAACCAAGGTAATAGAACGACCATGAAACAAGGAAATGAAACAAGACCAGGACTCCAAGTTACTTAAATAGAGTAACGCATTGTAACCATGCTGCAGTTCATAGTTACAATCACATAACTCCGTTCAATTCGCCCAAATCCTAGTATCAGAATCAAAGGAATAGGACGGAAGAAACAATAGGAAACCAAAAGAATTTCAACTCGAGATGCATAGTTGTTTGCATATCGTCAGGACAGGGGTCAAGAGAAAGATATGATTCAAGAATCATGATAACAATATGGCAGGACATGTTCCTAATCACGGATTTTCTGATTCATGTATTGGGTCCAACACCCAACTACAAAAGAATCAAACCCGATTAACCTAAATCCTATGGCTCTGATACCAAACAAACCCTGTCACGCCCCGCTTCCCAGAGTGCGCTAAGATAGGCACGTGACAGAGCCAACCATGCTGTCTGTGGATAGGAAAAATCCCTCCACGGTCACATTACGGCTGTAGAGATATCAAGAACAGGAAAGTAAACTAAACTATCTAGTACATATCCATGAGCCAGAATAAATGAGTCAAGAAATAATATAATATGCGGAAGCAAAAGATCCAATAGAAAAACACATGGAAAGTAAAACTGGATACTAACAGGATCCTCACTGCTCGGTCTAACGGCGGCAGTACTCCTGATCAGCCTGCGACAAAGGTAGAGGATCTGGGCCATGCAAAACCCAGACGTCAGTACGTCATACTATCAAACAATAATATAATCAGGGGGTAGCAAGACATGAAGGCACGAGTATGGATAGTAATAAAAGTAGAACAGTAACACGAATAAGAAACAGTGAAGGGTAAAAGCATATGTGATGTGCAGTGAGTAATCTAAACTGGTCTACTGGGTTAACTACTCTCAAGTCTTTGAAATCAATTTAATGAATCGTCGATGTAACTCAATAGTATCCCGTGCATGCCCGGGACCACGGTCCAGATTCTCGGGCTGAAACCGAGACATGCCGTTAGGCACTAAACAGGAAATATATACAGATGAATGATGTCAGCAGCATCATCCCAAGCCTGGCCTGGCCTCTAAAACTGATCAGTATAAGCAAGCGAACTGTCGAGTTACAAGTCAGGTTTCATCATTGATTTCCCCATACCCCCAAGTTATGTGTTCAAGTCAAGTATTGATAAATCTGAAGCTAATGCCAACACAGGATCAAGCAGGAACATGTTTGTCTATAGAGACAACAAGATATGTCCATCGGGACAGCATGCCAGGATTGTCGGCATTAGAAACAGGATCAGGTAACATGTCAAATAATGATATATCAGGTCATGTTAGATAGTGTACATGTATCAAGTCATGTCAAGTAGTGAAGTATCAGGTCATGTCAAGCAGTGCACATGTATCAAGTCATGTCAAGTAGCAGTATGTCAGGTCATGTCAGGTAGTGCACAAGTATCAAGTGGGTGCTCATAATCAAACTGTAATAAGTATGGGTGCACAATATCAAGTATGTAGTACTAATATAACAATAAAATGATATAATGCAACATGGTATGCAAATAGGTATAAAATCAATGGTATGGATGCACAATTAACGGTTAGGGTTACATTTATAGTTTCAATACTACTTAAGATGCACTTTATTAAACATGGGGCGTCAATATAACCATAATATATAATAATGTGATCTATAGATGCAGCTATATGTATAATATATGATATGAATGCAAACGGTAATCGAAAACTGTCAAAATTTAACATGAATGTATAATGTGATAAATGATAACATTTTATTCATATGGTTACATAATACTATACTTAGAATGTAGCAAGATGATTTAGCATGCGACTAGGTGTATAAATCATGATATGGATGCATACGGACGATGTATGATAGTAAAATGATAAATTGGTTAAAGCATGATGTACAATTAAACAATATGATCTATTATATTCAATTAGATGCGGTATAATGTAGTATGATATGTGACAAGATAGGTTTGCATATGCTAGATGTAAAATATCACGTACGGACGTATACGGATGTCGGAAAAACTGTAAAAGTAAACATAGGGTGCATAATTTGAAATACCAGTATTATATTTATTAAAATATATGTATATAAAGTAATGTAGCAAGATAAACTTGCCTCGGGGATCCACAGATGCACGGCACGCAGCAAGAATGCGAGAAAACGACGGAAAATCTCCATTGGGTCATTTCGTCGAACACATTGTGCGCACAAACAGAACAGAACCAGGCAATGCAAGAATGTAACCGTGTAGGTAGGAAACGTCCACTGGGTCGCCCGGATCAGCGGCGTCACGTCCGGTTTCCGGCGAACTCGAATGCGATGAATGGATAAATCACGACGATACGATGCTAAGGTCAAGCTTGAAGGCTCGGTTACGTGGTCCGGATCTCAAGAGAGAGAGGAGACAATGATGTTTCTGAAGACAAGGTTATGGCCAGAGTTTAGGGCTGTTGCTTTTGCCGACGAAGGTGTTGTGGTCTTGAAGTGGAGACAACGGGGATGAAGGTTGCAAAGGGTGTTCGGGTTGATGGGTGATGGTGTGTGTGGGTTTCGCCGGTGAGGTGCTTGGAGTCGGCAACGGTGAGAGGTTCTGGTAGAGTCTCGGGTGTTAGGGAGAAGGTGATGTTGGGGTTGAGACGCGGCTGTAATGGTCAGAGTCGAGGTTGCTGGTGGTGTAGGTGTAGCCGAGGAAGGAGATAGCGTTGGTGAGGGTGACGGATTATGAAGGTGAGGCTGTTGGGTGTGGTTGGTGAAGAAGTGGCGCTGTTGATGCCGGCGGTGGAGTGGGTCTCTTAGTTGAGGGAGTCGGCTATATAGGTTGCCGAGGTCGGTGGGTTTTGCTTGGGGTGAGATAAAGGAAATGGGTTGCTTGGAGGTTGAAGATGAAGATGTTGTGGGATCTCAGGTTAAGGGTTCGGAAGCACGGCGAAGGTAAAGGGTCGTAGGTTGATGACGTTGGTGGTCAAGGGAAGGAGGCAATGTGTGCTTCGATGGTTGACGTTGGGGTTAAGGTGATGCGGTAGTCGAAGAAGGTGAAAGAGGCACGGCTTGGTCGAGGGTGAAGGTGAGATTGGAGGAGGCGGATGGTGCGGCGGCAGGTAGAGGAGAGAGGCGCTGTGTGGACGACTAGCAGAGGGCTGGAGGCGACGGTGAAGAAGGGCTAGGGTTTTCTCGTGGGCGCTGGGGTTTATAAAGAAGAAGAAGAAGAGAATGAAGGGAGGTGACGGTAAAAGGAGAGAGGTGACCAGAGTCGAGAAGTGCACAGTGATTCCGAGAGGTGAGAGAAAGAACGAGAGGAGAAAGAAAGGGGGAGGGAGAGAGAGACTGAGTGGGGAGAGAGAGATGGGAAAAGAAAGAGAAAGATAGAGGTGGGGTCAGAGAGATATAGAGAGAAAGAGAGATATGAATCTGTTTTTAGTGGTTAAGAATAAAATTTAAAAAAATCTTTTTCGTTAATAAAATTTGTTAACAGTTAATAATATTTAAAATATAATATTAATAAAATTTGATATTTTGGTAAATACAAACTTACTCCAAAACATACCCGGGTCAGGTCTAAAAATCTAGATTCAAAATATGAAAAATTTCTGCGACGTCCAAATCTCAAAATGCATGCTCAGGTAACGAAAATGCATACCCCCAAGAACGGATGCACGTACGTACGCGTAGCCATCCAAACAAGTCCGTTTCACTGAACGGGATGAGAACAAGATACGCGGATGCTACCATGGGGTTAGAGGTATCAAGCAGGCCATGTTATGTAATTTTAAAATATTTTGCGTGACTTAAAATGTTATATGGTAAAAGATACAATGCCAGATAAAATGCAGGTATGTAGTAAACATGAAATGCACAGTCTACGTAACAAGTCATGGTACTTGATAACTATGAATCAAAACAGGTTCAAGCAAGCGGGTCGGGTCGAATGCAAAGTAAAATGTAAAATACCATTCGCACCCAAATACGATAAATCAATGAAATACCACAGATAAATAAATACGGGAACTGGAATTGGTATAAATGAACTCAGTTGTTACATTCTGTGATCTACTATGACCTGGAATCTTTACTGTAAAATCTAGCAATATAGTAATGTTTTACTAGTGACCCTGAGTGTGCACCTGAACACGAACCCCACCTGGGCGGTTTTGGCCGGCGACAATAAGGGGAAGTCTGGCGAGCTCGGTCTTTTGGAGGAGTTGGGGCTTGGTTTTTGTAGGGTAGCTGTCTGCAGTTATTTAGACGTATTTGGTACTGTTTGATTTTTAGGTTTTGACAGTATGCAAAATATGGGAACACTTTGCTATAATCTAGTGTTTCGACTACGCCTGTTACGTTATCCGACACGGTTCGTGATCTTATGTAGCTGCTGTACCTGGGTTGGTTTTGGGATGTCGCTACACACGTTAGACACTAGATGGACACTTGAGAGTTGATTTGAAATTGGTGCGTCGGTCAAACGTAGTTTGTACGTGATATTGGTCGATTTCTGAGATTTGCACTTGTTATGTTTTGTGTTAATAGGATCACAGGCGGGGACTTCGAACGCTGCGAAGAAAGGGAAGCAGGTGATTGGATCTACCTAGCTCGAGATCGTCGGTGAGTAGATTTAACATCTACGGGGAAATCGCCCGTATGGCGTTAATCGTCAAGGCTAGATATGATATGATATTAGCCGCATGTTTATATGCACATATAAAGATGGTGCATGAACTTCATCGCATATTATTACTTGTTGTGCCTGGACTTGTACCCTTCGGACACTGCACTATTATTGACAGTTCATGTTGCACGAGCACTAATTGTATGCTACACACACACTGTCGGTAATTGCCATGATACGCACAACACATATACATATGTGATATTGTATTGATTTGTGACATTGAGACATTGACTCTGTGCGATTGCGCATATGAAATATAGCATACATGCATACCTACATGCTTACACATATACCATGCTGTAGCTGCATGTTCACCCTTATATGATGTTGCGTTGGATTTTGGATAAATTGGGAACCGCGTGATATATTTAATAACGTGATGCATTTAAATAGCGGATTTTCCTTGATATGCTCATATTACTGTTCTATGTTGCATACATCATATTACATGGATTTACGCATTGAGATATGATTTCATGTGATTTTCTGGATTTGAGAACCGCGGGGATATTTCAAGAAATGTGTATTGTTTTGAAAACCCAGTTTCTCTTGATATGATATTTCGATACGTCCACCATGAGTGTTCTCGGTTCTGAGACTTGTGTTAGAAACCCGATGCGAGGAGTGGATGAGGCCGTATTGCGGGTTCATGGTGGACCCGGTATGGTACCTCGAGACAAGAAAGGTATGTCGATGGATTTGCCGATGAGCCTGGCATGGGAGGTGCACTGCGTACCGATGGTAGTTTTAGACTCTGCAGTTATCCGGAGGATATCGACCGGAGTCGTGAGATGGATATAGGCCGATTCGTACTGCCGGAACCCGCGGGCCAATCCGGGCAGACGAAGCCCATGGTACATGGATTTATGTGTCGATGATGGACACGAGTATTTCATGATGTTTCGAGTGTCGATATTGGACACTCAGGTTCCATGAGACGTACGGATATGAGGGCCGGTCCTGGTGACGGCGCTTGAGGATTTTGGGATTTGGGGTGTCATTGATGGACACTAGGGTTTTTCCATGCAGATGATTTGTGCATGAGGTTTATTATTTATCCCACACTCGGGATTTATTTGATATTCATTTGATTCACGTAGATGTAGTACCCTGGTGGTGTACCTTGATCATGATTGTTGCATATCCATATTGCCATACTTATGCTATCAGATTGCATGTGATAGATTTATCGTTGTTCGTGCATACTTGCGATTATAGTATGATGTTATTTACTATTCACGAGTTGGCAACTCACCCCGTTGTGCCACAGTGTTTTGCAGGTCTGAGACTCAGAGTAGTCGCGGCAGGGCGCCTTATTATCTCTACTTTTGCGGATACCGCTACGGTTGGCTGTGAGGCCTTTTACTATAGGTGGGTTTGCGGTTATCCGATGATGTCGTTGTATATCTTTTGTATCTAGTACTCTCCATCTACTACCTTCATGTTTGACCTAGAGACGAGTTGTGAGGATCGATATTGTATATTCTTATGACTCTGGTTGTCGTGCTCGTGTGAGGCTGCCTTTATTTATGTTGATTATTGTCTTTTCCTTCGCTACAGCGTCGTATATCTATTGCGGAGGTTGTTTTCGCCTTTGGGCGAGATTTGCTCCCGTTTGGGGATGCTTTACTTATATCTTATGTTTGTACCCGTTTCGGGGCTAGCTTTTACAAAGGAGGTGCTGCCGAAATTTTTATGAAAACAAACTTAAGCTTTAAGGTTTTACTTGAGATTTAAAAATGTTCCTATCTTTTCCTTCTTGTAATGGTTTAGATTGCTGGGTTTTCGGCTTACTTGAATATTTTTACGCATGTTGACGTTACGTAGTCTAAGTGCCGGTCATGTGCCTAACTTGGGTCGTGACAAAGTTGGTATCAGAGTGCTAGGTTTTACCTTTCGGAGTGTAGCATGACCTTGGTATGATGGAATAGGTAGCTTAAGCAGAGTGACGTAGCGTGTGTATGTTCCGCGGAATACTTACGATACGGTACTCCGCCTAAGTGACCTTAGGACTTATTGTTTGAAATTCCTTCCGTGATTATATACATCCTTGTGATTCGATTTCTATGTCCTTATCGAATCATGTTTCCATTTCCAGCCTTTATGTCGCCGAAGACTACGAGGGCGCAGAGAGCGGCCGTGAGAGCCGAGGTCAGAGTTGACTCATCTGAGACGAGGACTGACCCGGACGGTACGTCCATTGTGCAAAAGCAGATTGATCCACTTTCGATGGACCGTACTACTAGGCTTGAGGCTGGTATGCAGGATATGCGCCAGATGATGGGGATGTTGGTTGAAGCCAGTCGAGCGTAGAGACAGGAGGTTGTTCCACCTATTGCGGGGACCGCGATGGTGCCTACTGTTCAGGCAGTTGTACCTGCAGCTACAGAGGTGATCACTGTATCGTTATCGGAGTTCATGAGGCTGAGGCCTCCGGTTTTCACTGGCACCAATGCAGCTGAGGATCTGCGGTCGTTTATCGATCGGATGGCCAGGATATGTCGTTTGCTGAGATACTCCGATGCGAAATGGGTAGAGTTCGCAAGTTTTCGTCTGGAGGGTCTGGCCCAGAAGTGGTGCGAGTCTTTAGAGAAAGGCAGAGCCGCAGGTCTTTCTCTTATGACTTAGGCTGAGTTCGTGACGGTGTTTCTTGCCTATTTTCTTCCGCAGAGCGTCAGAGATGCTCGAGAGTGCAGTTTCGAGTCGTTACACCAGACTCCAGGGATGACGGTGGCTGAGTACGATGTGCAGTTTACCGAGCTGTCTGTGTATGCTCCGTATTTGGTAGCTACTGAGGAGATGCGGGTCAAAAGGTTTGTTCGAGGCCTGCTTATCCAGTTGTTCCTCGCTATCAGCGTACAGCATTATGACACGTATGAGCAGCGGTGGATGCGGCCCTATTGGTTGAGGAGCGCCTTTCCGAGACGTCGGCTGTTCCGGAACCGAAGAGGGTTCGTATAGGTGTTTCAGCATGGAGGCAGACGTTTAGACGCCGTAACAGATTCCGTTCAGGTACTGGGGGTAGTGGAGGCTCGGGGCGAGGCCAGTTATATAGCTCTTATCCCCAGGAGGGTCAGCAGTTTTCATCTGGATGTTTCCGGTGCGGGAGTTTGCATCATCAAGTCAGAGACTGTACTGAGGCACTTGAGGGTGAGGCAGCTGTACCATATGTTACCTTACCACCTTCTCCACCTCAGAGAGCGTTGCCTCTTATGCCTGTTGTTGCCACGCGTCAGACTCATGCTCAGAGAGGTCGTGGTTGCGGTGGTTTTGTTTCGAGGGGACGGATTGGTAGAGGCGGAGGTCAGCCAGTCGCCGGTAGAGGACAGGCTTGGGTGTTTTTCTTGACTCATCAGGATGCACAGGCGTCCAATGTAGTGCTTTCAGGTACTCTTTCTGTATGTTCTTTTGATGCACATGTTTTATTTGATCCGGGATCTACGCACTCGTATGTTTCTACACACTTCGTACCGAGGTTGGGCCGAGAGTCGTGCTTGCTAGATCAGTCGCTTGTTGTGATTACTCCTGTTGGCAATTCTTTTGTTGCGCGACATGTGTTTCGGTCGTCTGCCGTTCGGTTTGGAGATATAAATTTGTCCGTCGACTTGATCCTTCTAGATATGTTGGACTTCGACGTTCTCCTTGGCATGGACTGGTTAACTGCTTGCTATGTGTCTGTGGATTGCCGTGAGAAGACAGTCAGTTTTAGTTTTCCGGGCGAGTCTGTTCGAGTTGTGCAGGGGGACCGTGGTGCCGCCCCTCACAGTTTGATTTCAGCCCTTTGCACTAGTCGGATTTTGAGGAGAGGATGTCGGGGATTCTTGGCTTTCATTCGAGATACTGGAGCCACAGTAGAGTCGTTGGACCGGGTTCCTATCGTGCGAGAGTTTCCCGACGTTTTTCCCGATGTGTTACCTGGTTTGCCGCCAGAGCGCAATATTGAATTTTGCATTGATCTGATTTCCGACACGGGACCTATTTCTATACTGCCTTACCGGATGACCCCGGTGGAGCTTAGAGAGCTTAAAGATCAATTGCAAGTTGCTTGAGCGTCCGAGTGTTTCGCCTTGGGGAGCTCCTGTTCTGTTCGTCAAGAAGAAGAACGGCAGTTTGAGGTTGTGTATTAATTATCGTCAATTGAACCAAGTTACGGTGCGGAATAGGTATCCTTTACCTCGCATTGACGGTTTGTTTGATCAGCTCCAGGGTGCGAAACATTTTTCTAAGATTGATTTGTGTTCTGGTTATCATCAGTTGTGGGTTCGGAATGATGACATTCCGAAGACTGCTTTTCGTACATGGTACGGGAATTATGAGTTTTTGGTGATGTCGTTCGGAGTCTTCGGACTCACCAATGCCCCAGCAGCATTCATGGATCTGATGAACCTGATTTTCAGGCCGTTCCTCGACCATTTTATTATTGTGTTTATTGATGACATTCTGGTCTACTCTAGGAGTCGTGAGGAGCATGAGAAGCACTTGAGGATTGCTATGCAGACTTTGAGAGAGCGCCAGTTGTATGCTAAATTCTCAAAGTGCGCATTTTGGCTTGATAGAGTTGACTTCCTGGGTTATGTGGTGATGGGAGACGGTATTCGTGTTGACCCGAGGAAGATCGAGGCTGTACAGTTTTGGCCCAGACCTGTATCTGTGACAGAGGTCCGCAGCTTTTTGGGCTTAGCTGGTTATTACCGCCGCTTCATGCAGGATTTCTCAAGTATCGCTGCACCGTTGACCGGACTGACCCAAAAGGGAGTTCTTTTTCTTTGGGCTGATGCGTGCGAGCAGAGTTTTTAGAAGTTGAAGACTCGGTTGACGACTGCACCAGTTCTATCTTTGCTTTCTGGATCGTGTGAGTTTGTTGTTTACTGTGATACTTCTCGAGTAGGGCTCGGTTGTGTACTGATGCAGCATGATAGAGTGATTGCTTATGCTTCTAGACAGCTGAAGAAGCACGAGCAGAATTATCCCACTCACGATCTTGAGATGGCCGCGGTGGTCTTTGCGCTGAAGATTTGGAGACACTACTTGTACGGGGAGTCGTGTCAGATTTTCACGGACCACAAGAGATTGAAGTACATCTTCCAGCAGCGGAATCTGAATCTGAGACAGCACTGTTGGATGGAGCTTGTGAAGGATTATGATTGTGAGATCCTTTATCACCCGGGAAAGGCGAATGTGGTAGCTGATGCTTTGAGTCATAGGCCCGGGGGTAGCTTGTCCCAGTTGAGCGCAGTTCAGAGACAGTCTTCTGCAGATTGGCAGATCTTGTACGATGGTAGAGTACAGTTTGAGTTCACTTCCACTGGGGGACAGCTTGCTCATGTCTGCGCCCGTCCACTTTTACTTGATTGAGGCACAGCCCAGTAATGCCCGTTTGTCTGAGATTCTTGAGCTTGTTCGGCAGGGTACAGATTCAGAGTTCTTGATTGAGGACCAGGGTGTGCTACGTTACGGGACTCGCTTGTGTGTACCAGATACCGAAGGATTGAGACGCGATATCCTTGAGCAGGCACATCAGTCAGCCTTTAGCGTTCATCCAGGTTCCACCAAGATGTACCGTGACTTGAGAGACATTTACTGGTGGGAAGGGATGAAGCGCGATATTTCGGACTTTGTTTTGAGGTGCCTGACTTGTCAGCAAGTCAAGACTGAGCATCAGAGACCGGCTGGAGAGTTGCAGCCTTTACCCGTTCCTGAGTGGAAATAGGAGCAGATTTCCATGGACTTTGTTGTGGGTCTACCCAGGGCCAGTCGGGGGTATGACTCCATTTTGGTGATCGTTGACCAGTTGACGAAAGTGGCTCACTTCCATCCAGTGAAGACCACTTTTGGTTATGCTCAGTATGCTCAGTTGTATATAGATAAGATTGTACGTTTGCACGGCGTTCCCACATGCATCGTATCCGACAGAGGCACCCAGTTTACTAGCCGTCTTTGGCAGAAACTTCAGGAAGCTTTGGGTACCCGGTTGAGTTTTAGCACCACTTTCCATCCGCAGACTGATGGTTAGTCAGATTGGACTATACAGACTCTAGAGGATATGCTTCGTGCGTGTGTGCTTGATTTTGGTGGAAGTTGGGATCGTCACTTGCCATTGATTGAGTTCTCCTAGAACAACAGCTTTCAGGAAACTATTCAGATGGCACCTTTTGAGGCTTTATATGGTAGGAAGTGTCGATCGCCAGTCTGTTGGACCGAACTAAGCGAGAGTAGGGTTTTGGGACCCCAGCTAGTTCAGGAGACTACGGAGAAGATCCAGCCGATTCAGGACAGGACGAGAGCAGCACAGTGCAGACATACAACTTATGCCGACCGTCGTCGTCGCAGACTTGAGTTCGTAGTGGGGGATCATGTATTCCTGCGGATTTCTCCGATGAAGGGCGTTATGAGATTTGGGAAAACGGGGAAGCTCAGTCCCAGATTTGTAGGTCCTTTCGAGATCCTTGAGCGAGTTAGTACCGTTGCCTATCGTTTGGCACTCCCGTCCATTTTTCCGGATGTTCACCCCGTATTTCATGTGTCGATACTTCGTAGATACCTTCATGATCCTTCTCACATGATTCAGCACCAGACCGTTCAGCTTGAGCCCGATCTTTCGTTCACCGAGCAGCCGGTAGTTATATTGGATCGGCAGGTGAAGAAACTTCGATCAAAGGTCTTGCCATCTGTGAAGGTTCTTTGGCGTAGCCCGACTGCTGAGGAGATCACTTAGGAGGCCGAGAGCGAGATGCAGAAGAAATTCCCTCATCTCTTTGAAGGTACGCAGAGTAAGAATTTTAAATTCGGGGACGAATTTCTTTAAGGGGGGAGATTGTAACACCTTAGAATGCGATTAAGCGTTAATGCGGGTTTTTAAGAAAAATTTTACCAAATTTGGTTCCTCGCATTTTATAACAATTAATTAATATTTTATTATTATTTGTTATGGCTTGCACACACTTGTGCATGTTAATGTGATGGTTAGTTAGTGTTAATCTTGTTAAGTAGTCATGACACCTTAAGCTAATCTATGCCTTGATTTAACCTTGCCTTAGATATCTTGTGTGAGAAATATCTTCTTGTTTTGGAATGTGGGAGGTGGCTAGGTGAGTCATGGAGGCTTTAATGCAAGCATTGATGACGAGAGGAAGAGAGTAAGTGTAAGGTTAAAGCTCAGCCTACACTCACCCTCTCATCATTACCTTTCCTCACTCTCTCATTCTTATCTCTTCTCAATTATTCTTCATCTCCTCAACTCTCAAACTGAAACCCTCACTATCTCTTCACAAATACTTGTAAAACTTGATAAAACACCATGAAAACACTTCACAAGTCTTGATTTAGCCACTAGGTTGACTTGGAGCTTGGAAACGTTGGATTTTTTAGCAAGAGTGGCTAGGTAATGATCTCTAACTGATAATTAGGTGTTTATATTGTTGTGTTGCCTTGTATTTGTGGTTTAGAACACTAAAGGTATAGTTTCGTGCACATATCGTATTTTTAGTGTCATATTGGAGTCTCTATGATCTGCTATGACCTGGAATCTTTACTATAAAATCTAGCAATGTAGTAGTGTTTTACTAGTAACCCCGAGTGTACACCTGAAGCACGAACCCCACCTGGGCCATTTTGGCCGGTGACAATAGGGGGAAGTCCGGCGAGCTCGGTCTTTTGGGGGAGTTGGGGCTCGGTTTTTATAGGGTAGCTGTCTACAGTTGTTTAGAGCTGTTTGGTATTGTTTGATTTTTAGGTTTTGACAGTATGCAAAATCTGGGATCACTTTGCTATAATCTAGTGTTTCGACTACGCGTGTTACGTTATCCGACACTGTTCGTGATCTTGTGTAGCTGCTGTACCTGGGTTGGATTTGGGACGTCGCTACACACGTTAGCCACTAGACAGACACTTGAGAGTTGGTTTGGAGTTGGTGCGTCGGTCAAACGTAGTTTGTACGTGATATTGGTCGATTTCTGAGATTTGCACTTGTTATGTTTTTTGTTAATAGGATCGCAGGCGGGGACTTCGAACGCTGCGAAGAAAGGGAAGCAGGTGATTAGATCTACCTAGCTCGAGATCGTCGGTGAGTACATTTAACATCTACGAGGAAATCACCCGTATAGCGTTAAGCGTTAAGGCTAGATATAATATGATATTAGCCGCATGTTTATATGCACATATAGAGATGGTGCATGAACTTCATCACATATTATTACTTGTTGTGCCTGGACTTGTATCCTTCGGACACTGCACTATTATTGACAGTTCATGTTGCACGAGCACTAATTGTATGCTACACACACTGTCGATAATTTCCATGATACGCACAAAACATTTACATATGTGATATTGTATTGATTAGTGACATTTAGACATTGACTCTGTGCGATTGCGCATATGAAATATAGCATACATGCATACCTACATGCTTACTGTTCCTTGATTAAAAAATCAGGAAAGGCTTCAGAAGAGGCATCACGTGCTTACACGTGACCAGTGGTCACGTGTTGGCACGTGATGGTTGAGCAGTGGCAAAGAGCAGAGCGTGGAAGAGAAGCCCATTCAGGGGGGTCACGTGCCCACACGTGATCGGGGTTCACGTGCCCACACATGACCGGGGGTCATGTGCCCACACATGACCAAAGGTCACGTGGCCGCACGTGACTAGCTTTAAAAGCCCTGCTGTTCAACAGAATTAAATTCTAAATAAGATCATTTAAATCTTTCCAAAATGGAGAAGAATCATATGAAGTCGTTGGATCAAGAATCTAAAGGTGATTAAATATCACCAATTTATGGAAAAATCTTGGACATGGAAAGATTTCCCCCTAAATCTAACCGAAATAACAAATAGATATCTTTGGATTTAAAATACAATGGTGAATAAAATTCACCTAATAATCTAAAGGCCCAGATTAATGATGAAGATAAATCAAATCTCTCAATAAACAAATCAAATCTTTCAATGAAAGATTCACTAAAACAGATTGATTCTTTTCCTTCTCTTATAAATAGGAGCCAAAGGAGAGAGTTTTTAAAGGAGGAAGAAATAAAGAGAGGGAGAGATATAGAGCCTTGGGATCTTGAAAATTTAGAAGGAAGAATTTGATTCTCTGCAAAAGAAAAACCCTAGGTAAGAAAAGAGAGGCTTAAAAAGAGAATTTAATTCTCAAAAGAGTTTAACTCTTATTTAAGGAAAAGAACTTAGTTCTTTCTCTGGTTGAGGATCTGCAAAGTGCACATCTCCCCATGAATTGAGAATTTAATTCTCATCGGGTTGAGATCCTGCCATGCAGATCCAAAACATAAAGGAGGAATTGAGTTTTAAGAATTTAATTCTAACAGAATTATAGGAATTTAATTCTTTTGAGATAAAATTAGGGTTCAACCCTATATTATAGGAATTTAATTCCTTCAAAATGGACAGAACTAGGGTTTAACCCTAACTGAGAACTTAATTCTCTCAAAATCACAGGAATTTAATTCCCTTCAAAATCCTCTAAAGAAATTAGGGTTTCACCCTATGCCAGAATTGAATTCTTCACATATATGAGAATTTAATTCCTACAGAATGTAAATCAGGGTTTAACCCTATCTAAGAATATAATTCTTCAGAAGAAAAAAGGAATTTAATTCCTCTAAAGTTTATTACTAGGGTTTAATTTAATTCTTAAAAAAGATAAACATATCTTCAAACAGGCAAGGAAATAGGGTCACGTGCTACCACGTGACCCCTGTAAAGATCCACAGAGAAAAACTTTGAGGCAACACCTCACGTGCTCCACGTGACCCCTAAAGCGCACAAAGAAAAAGCAAAAGAAAAGAAGCTCTGGGGCGCCCTCACGTGTTACCACGTGACCCCTAATGAACATTCTAACAGATCAAAGCGTGATCCCCCGTCACGTGCCTATACGTGATGGCTTTCAGAATTAAAAGTGTTAAACACTTATCTGTAGAACAAAATGAAGGGGATCTAGCCCCACCTTTCGGATGCCATCACTTGCTCCCACGTGATCTCTTCTCTGACAATATTTAACATCAAACTGATGATTTGTTCCCAGTGTTTAACACCGATTTCCTTACTGTTTAACACTGGTTTGAAAACTCCATTTCCAGTGTTTAACACTGATTTTCTTAGTGTTTAACACTAAATTGGAAAACTCTATTCCTAGTGTTTAACACTGATTTGCTTTAGTGTTTAACACTAATTTGAAATCTCTGTTGCCAGTGTTTAACACTGATTTGCTTTAAAGCCCCGTTGCTAGTGTTTAATACTGATTATCTTTTAGTGTTAAACACTAACTTGCTAATCTTAATCCCAGTGTTCAACACTGTTGGTCTTTAGTGTTTAACACTAGTTTTAGCCCAATTGGCTAAGTTTCTAGAGGCAAAGCCTCTCCTTCAATGGACCAACAGAGGGCCAATATTCTAAACGTGATTGGACTTAGCCCAAGAAGGCCATAAGTCCTCAATTCAGACTCAACTGAGCCAATGGGCTCATAATATAATTAATTGGTCTTGGTTCCAAATTGGGCCAAAGATTATTTAATCTACCTTGGTTCAAGGGTACATCTCTTCACTCCTTTGGTATTTGGCGTTGTAATTCCTCAACGTCTTCAAAGAGGTGACGGGTCCCGATGACTACACATTGATACGGACTGTGGGGTCCTTAAACTCATGGACTATGATGTCCTTAACCTTGACCGGAATGTCTTAAAACTAACACCGGACTGTGGAGTCCTTAAATCCATGGACTATGATGTCCTTAACCTTGACCGGAATGTCTTAAAACTAACAACGGGCTATGATGTCCTTAACCTTGACCGGAATGTCTTAAAACTAACAACGGACTATGATTTCCTTAACCTTGACCGTGATGTCTTCAAACTAACAATGGACTGTGGAGTCCTTAAATCCACGGACTATGATGTCCTTAACCTTGACCGCAACGTCTTAAAACTAACATTGGACCGCAATGTTCTTAAACTACCTATCGACCGCAATGTCACTAAACTAAACAACAAGGCTCCTTTAATTGCTCTCTTGTCAGATCTAAACGATCCCGTTAAGTTGATCTTAGTCTAAAACTAGACTAACGTATCCTTAACAAACGTTTAAGTCAATCTCAGTCTCAAATGAGGCTAACGTATCCTTAAACCCAAACCCCCAAACCCAAATCTAAGATAATACGGATTTGGACTAGTCCACGCCCTACAGGCGACAACATAACTCAGTCTCCGTACACAATCCACGGGCAACCAAACACAAAATAAACACACACGACACGAAGTGATCATCTGGAGAAGGAGAAAGTTGTTACCGCAATGCGGTAGCGTAATTAACTGCAGGGGCTTGCGTCTGCAGGGAAGAGCGTCCCCACAATGAAAAACCCCTCAAGCGATGGGGAATCTGATGAAGTCTGCTACATCGGACGCATCCGTTTAAACCTTCGATGCATGGTGCCATAAATCAACTTGGCATCTTCGGAGAGGTAAACAGATAGTGCCAATTAGCATCTGCCCCGAATTTCAGGCAAGACATCCGTCGCACCGTCTTTCGGAGGAGAGCAGATTCTGGCACGCCCGGTAGGACCTTTTCCTCTTTCCACTCCACACTTCGTGTGTCGTCTTCGCGAACGAATCGCGGTTTGTTAATGGTTGCCTTTGGGTTTCAAGTTACTAAGATTCGGACCTTTTCCTGGCACAGAAATCAATCATCAATGGCTTCCAACTGCTCAAGCTGCTCGAAATGCAAGTGCAACAGACGCTCCGCCTCACCTGGAGGTGTAGCCTATTGGCCTCAAGTGGCCTCCATCCTTGCCATGCCAGTGGAACAGGTGGCTCAGGCCACTACCGGTCTATTTTTCAGGACCATACTCCCACCTGCAAGCTTCACTATGCCAATGCCCGCACCGGAAGCAAACAAGAAGTCGGTCTTCGATCGACTCACTGCTACAACGGCCCCTTTTAACGAGTCGTCCAATATCAAACCGGCAGCCTCTGTCTTTGCTAGGCTGAGCCAGAACCCTAATGGGCCCGCCAAGAAGCCCATGAACCCTGAAATAGCCGTCCCGAAGAAGACAGCCACCCCTGCTCCAGAAGTCGTCAAGGCGGCTTCTCCTGTTAAAGAGTCGGTCTTTTCAAGGCTGACCATTCTGGCTCCTGCTCCTACTCGAGGATCTGTCTTTGACAGATTGAACATCGCCACTCAAAAGACAACATCAGTCTTCAAGAGGCTAACACCAGCAGCGCCTCATCCAGACAGGGGGTAAGACGATACTATCGCCGAGCCGGTCCCAACAGCTCGATGCGCTCGACGTCGCCACTGGCGCAGAGTAAGGAAGGCCGGGGGCAACTCCCCCTCAGGACTGACTCCACCGGCTCCAATGGTGGAAGTTGATGCTGCTGTTCCAACTGGGAACAGCTTTGAACCGCTAAGGAGGGTACGCAAGAATTCTCCGACTGCCACGTTGAAAAGATCTCATCCACCTGCGGAGAGTATTACAGATGCGAAGCTGGAGCAGCCCCCTCAACGGCTGTCCTCCAAAATTTACAAGGTCTGGCGACGGGTTCAGGACTCAGTAATCGACCAAGATCACTCTCGCCGGCAGAAGAGGGTGAAAGTTCAGGAAGAAAGGAATCGTCCTGTCAAACAACAAAGGACGACAACCACTTGGATGCCCGCTGCAACGGCTCCCTCCACGTCGACTACTCAAAAGAGAAGAAGGCCGGAGAAAATCCCTACGCCTGCGGCGAATGCCAAAGGCGACAAGCCCAAACGCCCTAAGTCCCGGGGCATTGTAGTCCATACTGTATACATGGCATCGGGGAAGGAAGACAGCCGTGCATCTACAGGTCATCGACCGCTCACGCGATCGGTGACTAAAGCTCAGGAGCAGCAGCAGAAGCTCCAAGAAATAATGAATGCGATGGCTGCACTCACTGGGCCAAAAGAAAACCCCGAAGCATCCTCGGATGAACGCCAGGAGCAAGAAACTGACGCTGAATTCCTTCGCCGGATGTTGGAAAAGAAGGATAAAGAGGCTGCTGAACAAGCAGCCAATATAAAGCAAATGGCCCTCCTGTTCCAGGACATGGTGGGAATGATGATCCAACAAGATCCTCCTGCCGAAGATCACCCGATCGTCCTTGAAGATGACAGGGGAGAAACGTCAAACCCACCTCCGGCTCTTTCAACAGCCAAGGAGGAACAATCTCCAAAGCTGACTTGGACGAATATATAGCTCAGCAGATAGGGGTTCATCAGGCGACTGAGGCAGCTGGTCAGGTCGTAAAAACGGGGTGACCATATCCAAGCTGGTACGATCAGATCAAGTACCCGCCGGGCTATACAATACCAAAATTCCATGCGTATAAGGGGACAGGCAATCCCCACCAGCATGTTGCTCAGTTCAGGGCCCTTTGCGGCAACACCGGCGGTGATGATAAACTGCTGCTTCGCCAGTTCGTCGGTAGCTTATCGGATACAGCATTCGAGTGGTACTCCGAGCTCCCAAACGACTCTATTAAGACATTTGCGGAGATGGAGCTGCTGTTTACCCAGCGTTTTGCAAGCGCCAGCGAACGCACTCCGATAACGGCGTTGATTAATGCCAGGGTGAAACCAGGCGAGACATGGGTCCAGTACGCTATACGCTGGCGAAACTTATGGTCGAAATGCGAACAACGCATTGAGGAAGCGCCCGCGGTGGGCATGTTCGTGGGCACTCTAGATCCTCATGCAACTATCTCACAGTTCATGATGTTCTTTAAGCCAACCACGTTCCAGGCTTTGATCGACAAGCTGGCCCAGATGGACCAGATGGGTCACAGACCGTCTCCCCCGAAGCCGGAACCTCGGAATGACAAGGGTAAAGGGAAGCCAACCTTCGTTACGAATGCTCAGCAGCAACCCAGTGCCCCAAAGCCGACAGATCAACTGGAAGAAAGACGGCGGTATTATAATGAGAAAATGAAGTGCCCCTACTCATTCCCGCGGGATAAGACGAAGAGGCTATTCGAGCTGGCGGTACACAACAGGCTCATCAACTTGCCAAATCCAAGGCGACCGCCACAACCCAGTGAGGTGAATAACCCCAATTATTGCCCTTACCATCAAACGGTAAGCCATCCGATTGAGGATTGCTTCGTCTTCAAAGGATGGATTGAAGATCAATACCTACAGGGCAAGTTTGCGCTATCCAAGAAGTGGAAGGTGAACCCGCCACAACCTCACACTCCCAAGAAGACGGACACACCGGGGGCAACTTGTTCTTTCGTTGAAGAAGCCCCATGGGAGGTTGTGCTATCAGCCAAAACAAAAAGGATGCTGAACGATCTTCAAACATGCCCAGCGATCAGGTGGAAGGACCCGCTGGAACCCCAGATCATTGAAAGGATGCTAAAGCCACGCCCAACTCTAAAGATCGGTGGTGATGGCCCAAGTACTCACACCCAGCCGTCAAAATCTTCAAAGAAAAAGAAGAAGAAATCCAAGAAGCCCATGAAGCCTGGCGACAAGCATAAGGACTTGCAGAGACAGATTGACGCGCTGGAGGAGTACAATCAAAAGGCGCGGACTCCCATTACACTCCAAGAGTTCCTCAACCACATCTTCCAGGAAGAAGATAATGGAGAGAGCTCGTCGGATGAATCCGAGGGATATATGGCGAGTTGTCATATGATCTCCCACTCGTTTACGGACGATGAAAAAACTCCTGGCACTGATAAGCTAGGGGCAGAGCCTGAACCAGAACTTGTGTGGCCGATAGACGAAATGATTGACGCCTTTCTGGATGAGATTCATCTGAAAAGTAAAGCCAATCGGGAGCGTGAGATGGCCGCATCGGAAGGAGCCAAACGTAGGCGTCTAAACAAAAGATGCGAAGCACTTCTGCCAGGTCAAAAAACATCCGATGCGAATAAAAACATATTCAAGACGAGGAAAAGGTTTGCCAAAGCCATGTCATTGGGAATGAAACTACCACCCTCGGAAGAAAACACGCTCAATGGGGCGGAGAGGCACCCTAATTACTGCTCATATCATCGAAAGATTTCACACCCTATTGAGGAGTGCGACGCCTTTAAGATATGGTGGCAGGGGTATGTTGCTCACCGACAACATTTTAAGCGAATGAAACGCAGAACTTGTCGGGAGCAGAGAGATACAACCAACAGGCACAAAAGAACTACCGGCAACTGTTACATGGTCAACGCCGGAGGATCACAAGTTCTCACCTTTGGGAGCGACTCTGATGAGGAAATGGCTCTGGGCCCTCTCTTTAAAGAATCCGTCTTGGGGAAAGAGGAAGAACCGGAGGCCTGCGAGAATATTCAGCTGCGCAACCGCACGTTCCTGGAAAAGAATCTCGGACCCGCAACTAGGAGAGATAAGGGAAAGGAAAAGGTCGCTGAGGATATCGCCTTAGATGACCAAGTCATGAAAGAGCTGACTGCCAAGGACCCGCCTAAGAAGAGTAAGGTGGACTACAACATCCTAGCGCACTTGAGGAAGCTACATTCGTAGCTCAGCATTCTCGACGCCCTCTTATTATCAAAAGAAGCGAGAGATTCATTAATCAAGGTGCTACAAGAGCCCGAGCAATTCCAATCCTTCCTCACCGAACAGAGGATGAAGGATGAACTTGAAGAAGTACACATGGCCGATATCACTTTCGGTGACGAAGACCTTCTCCTCAGGACGTGCGATCACAACCGTCCCCTATATGTCTCTGGATACTGCCACGATATCAAGATAGGCAAAATCCTGGTGGATAATGGGTCCTTCGTCAATCTCCTTAATGTTCGGGTGTTGAAGGAAATCTGCATGAGCGTTCAGCACCTCGCTCGGGACAAAATTACCATCTTCGGTTTTGACTCCCAGTCATCACGAATTCTTGGATCTGTGATATTGACGCTACGCTTTGGGCTACTTGTCACGGACATTAAGTTTCACGTCATAGACGCCAAGACATGCTACAATGCTCTGCTTGGCCGACCTTGGTTACACGAGTACAACATCATCCCTTCTACGCAACATCAGTGTATGAAGTATTTCAAGGATGGTCTCGAGTATACCATAACAGGTGAGCTAAACCCGTTCTCCGTGAATGAAGTCCGCAAGTACGAAGATGCAAAATACATTTTGCCATATTTCGAGGACACAGAGAGGTGTCGCAAACCGGAGAACAAAGCTGTCGCCACCATTCCCGTCTTCGGGAGTGATACCGAAGAAGAAGAAGAGATAGTTTACGCTGGGCCATCTCGACGCAACAACTCGGGACCGTCCGCCCCCATATTGATCTTCGGAAGTGATTCGGAAGATGAGGTTAACGCTGTGTTCTCCAGTCGGCCGTCAATACGAGAATTCCCTGATGGTGATCAGAGTTTGCGAATTACCATGATTCCGCGGGAGCACTACAAAGACCTTGATGCACTTGAAGCTTACAATGTGCAAGACCTGCGGACATTTTATATCCCTCCCAGGCGAAAAGGTGAAAAGGCAATCCTATTCTACCGGTCTACAGAAACAAGAGTAGAGAAAGAGATCTGGCACGGCGCAGATTCTACACTTGACAGGCTCCAACCCATCCATTTGCCCAGATATTACACGAATGGATTAAAAAGGCTATTGAAGCGCCAAGGGGTACCCTTAAAACAGACTATTCGACAAGCTCGATTCTATAACAGGATTTGGGATGTCCCTGGGACTCAGCGTAAATTGCCCAACGGGAGAATGGAAACGCTTGAGCTTGGATATGTGAGATCCGGGAAACAGGAACGAGTCCACGGTAGCTACGCCATATATAACTTCGATGAAGAAGAGGACGCCCTGTCCGGAAATGCCAACCCCTTATCAAAACGAGATCCCGCAATCAAAATGCCGAGTCCGTCATTTGAGGAAAGAATGGACAGGCTTATCAGGAAAGCGGGTCGAAAAGCTCGAGACGACCAGAATCGCGAAGTGGCCATCTACGAGAAAGCCAGGACGCAACGTCTTCTTCAACAGGCTGCGAAAAACGAAAATGCTCCTCCCTGTCAACCTGCCGTGCAAAAGGCCCGACGCAGAGGCAGAAATAAGTCAAAGAGCGGAAAAGGCATTCGACAACGACAAAGCGGGACTAGAAAGTCACGTAATCGGGAATTGGGCGGTCCGGATTTGTCCCTCATGAAGAAGATGAGTCGAGCATACTCCTTTCCTCGAGACAAGACGGAGAAGATACTTGATCTCGCTTTAAAACATCGAATGATCACATTGCCGGAGTCTAAGCACCCTGAGCAAGCTAAGGAGGTCTCTCATCCGGGCTACTGCTCTTATCACCGAGCCATAGGGCACCCTATCGAAGACTGCTTCACCTTCAAGAACTGGGTCGAAGACCAATATCAGCTCGGCAAGTTCGCTCTATCCAGCAGCTGGAGGGTAACGCCGCCACAAAAGCATGAACCCAAAGCCACAAGGGCAGAACCAGATCCACATCGATCTTCGAAGTGAGCTCGTACTTGTCACATGATAACAATATCGAAAGACGAGCCCGAGGATATGGACGACCTTCCCTGTTGCTTCGAAAACAGCAACGACGAGGTCATCTCAGAATTTCCACCAGCACCGAAAGAGCTGGAGGATGGAATACATACTACTGCAGATAACCTTAAGAAAATTGAGTTGGGGACAACGAACGACCCGCGGCCGACATTTGTCAACGAATTGCTATCTAAAGAAAGGGTAGCTGCGCTAAAAGGCGTGCTTATGCAGTATAGAGATTGCTTCGCGTGGAACTATTCCGAAATGCCAGGACTAGATCCAGAAATAGTTGTCCATAAATTGGCAATATCCCCGGACATCAAGCCAGTTAAACAGGCGCCGAGAAGAATGCGGCTCGAGCTTGAGATGAGCATCAACGCCGAAGTCAAGAAGCTGATCGACTCTGGGTTTATCCAGGAAGTTCAGTACCCGGATTGGATCGCCAATATCGTCCCAGTAATGAAGAAAATGGGACAGTGCGCATCTGCGTAGACTTTCGAGATCTTAATAAAGCTTGCCCGAAGGACGACTTCCAAGTACCGGTCACCGAGCTGATGATAGATAACACGTCCACTCACGAGGCTTTCTCTTTCATGGACGGCTCATCAGGGTATAATCAGATAAAGATGCATCCCGAAGACCAGAAGAACACCGCTTTCCGGACCCCTCTGGGAATATTCTGCTACAAGGTGATGCCCTTCGGTCTAAAGAATGCCGGTGCCACCTATCAGAGGGCCATGACAAAGATCTTCAATGATCTTATACATGAAATCATCGAATGCTATATCGACGACCTCGTGTTTAAAAGCAAATCATACGAGGAACATCTCGAGCATCTAAAGACTGTATTTCAACGCCTTCGGCAATACAACTTGAAGATGAACCCCCTCAAATGCGCGTTTGGGGTATCCTCAGGCAAGTTCTTAGGGTTCATTGTCCGGCACCGGGGCATTGAGATAGATCCGTCAAAGATCAAGGCGATCATAGAAATGCCACCGCCAGGGACTCTCAAACAATTGCGGTCTCTCCAAGGGAAGCTCGCGTACATCCGACGATTTATAGCCAATCTTTCAGGCAAGTGCCGCCCTTACAGTCACCTGATGAAGAAGGGAACCCCATTCGTCTGGGATCACAAATGCCAAGGCGCGCTGGACGAGATCAAGCAATACCTGCAGAACCCGCCGGTGTTAGCTGCTCCAGTCAAGGGAAAGCCTCTTATTCTTTATACCACATCCCTCGAAGGTTCCTTAGACGCATTATGGGCACAAGAGAACGACCAAGGGAAAGAAAGAGCTCTCTATTACTTGAGTCGAGTTCTCCTGGGGGCAGAAAGCAATTACTCCCCCATCGAAAAACACTGTCTGGCGTTGATTTTCGTGATAACAAAACTCAGGCACTATGCAATGGCGCATGAAGTCCGTCTTATATCAAAGGTGGACCCCCTCAAATATCTGATGTCAAAGGCCATATTGACAGGGAGACTCGCTAAATGGGCCTTGCTCTTGATGGAATTTTCGATAATCTATCAGCCTCTTAAAGCAGTGAAAGGCTAGGCCATCGCCGACTTCCTCGCTGAGCATCCAATACCGGCTGATTCCCCTTTGAATTGCGAGCTGCCAGACGAACATGCGTTTGATGCGATTGACGGAAGTGGTACCCGGTGGGAACTTTATTTTGATGGAGCGTCTTCCATGAAGAAGCGCAAACAAAGCACCCCTATAATCAAATCGGGGATAGGCCTCATCTTCGTAACTCCACAAGGAGGGATAATGCGCTTTGCTTTCTCCTTGACAGAGCCCAGGACGAATAATGAAGCCGAGTATAAAGCTTTGATAGCAAGCTTCGAGATCACCATCGACATAGGAATTGAGAACCTCGTCATATACGGAGACTCCCAACTGGTCGTTAGTCAAGTGAACGGCGACTACCAGACATGCAAGCCAGAGCTGGTGAAGTATGGCGAGAGAGTACAGCAATTGCTGACTCAAATCCCCTCCTACATGCTGGAAAGCATACCGCGCGCGGAAAATAGCAAAGCAGATGCACTAGCTAAGCTCGCTAAAGAACTGGCCGACGAGAACCTCGATGACGTAAGAATCGTGGTACAAAGCCGTCGGGTGCTTGCCCCAGCAGAAATATCTCCGGAACCATCCAAAGAAAAGGGAGCGACTGAGCAAATGGCTATGCAAATAAAAGACCAGGAAAAGGCTGGGGATTGGAGAGAAGCCTTTATAGACTACTTCAAATCCCGTCGAACACCTGAAGATGCGTCCTCAAGACATCAGCTTGTGAAACGAGCTCTGTCCTTCGCCTTCGTCAATAATACTCTGTACAAGAGGTCATTTGACTCTCTGTGGTTGAGATGCCTGGGACCTGACTAAGCGAAAAGAGTCGTTCAGGAAGTTCACGACGGACTCTGCGGTTCTCATCAAGCAGGCCCGAAGATGAAGTTGAAGATTAAACGAATGGGCTACTATTGGCCCACAATGATTCAGGACTGCCTCGAATATGCGCAGCAATGCCACTCATGCCAGATTCATAGAGACTTTATCCATCAGCACCCAAATCCTCTACATCCGACGATGGCTAGCTGGCCATTCGAAATGTGGGGAACCGACATAATTGGCCCCGTCGAACCGGCATCTTCCAGGGGACATCGTTTCATCCTAGCGACCACTGATTACTTCTCCAAATGGGCGGAAACAGTACCGTTAAGGGAAGTGAAGACGGAGAATATCCTCCATTTCTTTAAGACGCACGTCATCTATCGGTTTGGAACCCCGCGACGGATCATCTCCGATAACGGGCCAGCCTACAGAAGCCACAAGATCAGTCGCTTCGCGCAACAACACAACATATACTGGAGATATTCCTCAGTTTATAATCCGCGAGCTAACGGTCTAGCGGAGGCTTTCAACAAGACCTTGACGAAGATCATGAAGAAGACGGTGTCCCGAAATAAGAAGGACTGGCATGAGAGACTGCAAGAAGCTCTCTGGGCATATCGAACTACATTCAAAACGGCCACAAACACGACGCCGTACGCATTGGTATTCGGTACAGAAGCAGTACTCCCCCTCGAGATAGAGTTACCCTCTCTACGAATGGCAGTCCACTACGAGCTGACGGACGAAGAAAATGCTCACCTTCGGCTTGAGGAACTTGACGCCCTTGATGAAACCCGGCTCATAGCGCAACAAAATCTGGAGGCTTACAAAGCAAAGATGACGCGCTCATATGAAAGATTGACCAGGCCGAGGACATTCTGCCAAGGTGAACTCGTGCTAGTGGTCAAAAGACCTATGATCCCCAATCGCGCCAAGCGGGGAAAATTCGAGCCGAACTATGAAGGCCCATATATCATAGACAAGGTCTACCAGGGTAGAGCGTATCTGCTCATGGATATGCACGATGAGAGACCTTTCAGACCAATAAACGGTCGCTTTCTCAAGAAATACTACGCTTGACGGGTTAAGGCTTAGGTCAATGATAGATGACGACGACTATGTCCGCTCGCTATCTTCCTAAGCCCGAACTCTATAAGTAGTAACCGGCCTTCTTCAACAACGGACCAAAATGTCCTTAAACTAACAACGGACCAAAATGTCCTTAAACTAACAACGGACCGAAACGTCCTTAAACTAACAATGGACCACTATGTCCTAAAACTAGCTGTTGACCGAGATGTCGATAAACTACGGTGGATTGCGACATCCCAAAACCGATAAAAAAAAGAAGAATAAAAAAAAATAAAAAAATAAAAACGGTATGTCCATAAGCGAAGTGGGCACGGATGAAAACCCGAAAGGGCTCCGTGAGTAAAAACAGCAGAGCTACCGGCGAGTGTTTGTGAAAACCCGAAAGGGCGCAACCTCATTAAAGAACACTTGCAGGGTCCTCACGACCTTGTAAGGAGAAACCACCCGCGTGAGATCCTTATGACTCACAAGGGAGCAACACACTTAGGAGTCCTCACGATTCCTAAGGAGAAATTACACTTGCGAGATCCTCACGACTCGTAAGGAGAACTCTCTTATAGGACCCTTACAGCTCATAAGACTTGAAAGTCTTAAGTTACAGAGACCTGAACCTGTTCTTAAGCAACCCCCACAAACTTCGATATTGCCCTACAAGCGGCTCATACTGACCCTTGTATACAATCCACGGGCGCAAATAAATAGTTCCCTAACCAAGTCCCATCCGTGACTAGGGATATGTTCATATAGTGGACAACCCTTGTAAGTCCTCTCGACTTATAAGGAGAAAACCCTTTTGTAAGATCCTTACGACTTACGGGGGAACATTCACTTGGGAATCCCCACGATTCCCAGGGAGAAAACACACCTACGAGATCCTCATTTGTGGGACCCTTACGGCTCATGAAGTCAAAAGCCTTAGTCGACAGGATTCTAACCTTGTTCGCTAAGCCACCTTTGTTCGATATCGGCAGAGGCAAATGATGATTCGCTCCTGGCAATATCCCAGTAGTAGCGGTGTTGATGCCAAAATTGGTGTCTAATCCCAAGCTTGCGGCAAAAAGCTAGCAAGCCATACATGCATACGAAATAGCCAAAATGATAGGGCAACTTGCAACAAAATCAGCAAGTAAAAATGTATGCATGATAGCCAAAATGATTGGGCAACTCGCAATAAAAAGCAGCGAGTAAAAAAAAATAAAAATAAAATAAAATAAATAGCCGAAATGATTGGGCACCGCGAAAAATAGCCGAAATGATGGGGCAATCGTGACCTTCGCGATATAAAAGCTGAAATGATAGAGCATCGCGGAAAAAGAAATAAAATAAAAATTAAATTTATGCCCTACAGGTGATATTACATCAATCTCTGTATACAATCCAGGGGCACAAACGAAGAAGGAATCACACTCCTCCTCCCGAGGTTTCATCAAAAGAAGAAGCCAAATCTCGACGGGCCACAAGTGACCTAGAGGTCGTCTCAACACTCGTCTCGTCACAACGGACACGACCTTGAACAAAGCAGAACAGCGGCAACTCCCAGTTCCATGACTCGACAATGTACTCCCACCGAGAGTCAAATCCCAACTCCGTGAAATGCGGATATAATCAGCAAAATTCCTGGTCACGTGGAACGCGGATAACGTCACTCTTTGACCCCGTGGAAAACGTCCAGAGCGGAGCCTAGTCCTCGCCGAACGCGGCAGTGAACCCGTGTGAAGCATCTAGTGCAAAATTCCTGGTCACGTGGAACGCGGATAACGTCACTCTTTGATCCCGTGGAAAACGTCCAGAGCGGAGTTTAGTCCTCGCCTAACGCGGCAGTGAACCCGTGTGAAGCATCTAGTGCAAAATTCCTGGTCAAGTGGAATGCGGATAATGTCACTCTTTGACCCTGTGGAAAACATCCAGAGCGGAGCCTAGTCCTCGCCTAACGCGGCAGTGAACCCGTGTGAAGTATCTAGTGCAAAATTCCTGGTCACGTGGAACGCGGATAACGTCACTCTTTAACCCCGTGGAAAACGTCCAGAGCGGAGCCTAGTCCTCGCCTAACGCGGCAGTGAACCCGTGTGAAGCATCTAGTGCAAAATTCCTGGTCACGTGGAACGCGGATAACGTCACTCTTTGACCCCGTGGAAAACGTCCAGAGCGGAGCCTAGTCCTCGCCTAACGCGGCAGTGAACCCGTGTGAAGCATCTAGTGCAAAATTCCTGGTCACGTTGAACGCGGATAACGTCACTCTTTGACCGTGTGGAAAACGTCCAGAGCGGAGCCCGGTCCTCGCCAAACACGGCAGTGAACCCGTGGGAAGCATCCAGAGCAAAATTCCTGGTCACGTGGAACGCGGATAAAGTCACTCTTTGACCCCGTGGAAAACGTCCAGAGCGGATCCTGGTCCTTACAGAGCATGGCAGTGAACCCATGTAAAGCATCCAGAGCGGAACCTAGTCCTCGCCGAACGCGGCAGTGAACCCGTGTGAAGCATCCAGTGCAAAATTCCTGGTCACGTGGAACGCGGATAACGTCACTCTTTGACCCCGTGGAAAACGTCCAGAGCAGATCCTTGTCCTCGTAGAGCACGGCAGTGAACCCGTGTGAAGCATCCAAAGCAGAGCCTAGTCCTCGCCGAACGCGGCAGTGAACCCATGTGAAGAATCTAGTGCAAAATTCCTGGTCATGTGGAACGCGGATAACGTCACTCTTTGACCCCGTGGAAAACGTCCAGAGCGGAGCCTGGTCCTCGCAGAATACGGCAGTGAACCCGTGGGAAGCATCCAGAGCAAAATTCCTGGTCACGTGGAACACGGATAACGTCACTCTTTGACCCCGTGGGAAACGTCCAGAGCGGATCCTGGTCCTCGCAGAGCACGGCAGTGAACCCGTGTGAAGCATCCAGAGCGGATCCTGGTCCTCGCAAAGCACGGCAGTGAACCCATGTGAAGCATCCAGAGCAGAGCCTAGTCCTCTCCAAACACGGCAGTGAACCCGTGTGAAGCATCTAGTGCAAAATTCCTGGTCACGTGGAACGCGGGTAACGTCACTCTTTGACCCCGCGAAAAACGTCCAGAGCGGAGCCTGGTCCTCACAGAGCATGGCAGTGAACCCGTGCGAAGCATCCAGAGCAAACATCGGACTGTGGAGTCCTTAAAATCCACGGACTATGATGTCCTTAACCTTGACCGTAATGTCTTAAAACTAACAATCAACTACCATGATTCTAGACTGATTTTACTTTGGTTCAAGGGTACATCTCTTCACTCCTTTGATATTTGTCGTTGTAATTCCTCAACGTCTTCAAAGAGGTGACGGGTCCCAGTAATCAAACATCGGACTGTGGATTCCTTAAATCCATGGACTATGATGTCCTTAACCTCGACCGTGACGTCTTAAAACTAACACCGGAATGTGAGGTCCTTAAACTCACGGACTATGATGTCCTTAATCTCGACCGCGATGTCTTAAAACTAACAACGGACCGAAACGACCTTAAACTAACAACGGACCGAAACGTCCTTAAACTAACAATGGACCACTATGTCCTAAAACTAGCTGTTGACCGAGATGTCGATAAACTACGGTGGATTGCCGGTATCCCTCAGAAGAAAGCGGACCGGGGCGTGCGGTCGCAGCGTAGCTCCCGTGGCCAGAACCTGAGTAGGGGCACCGTGGCCAAGAAGTACCCTTCTCTCCTCAATAATAATCGGGTTGACCCGATGGAGATACCAGCCCGTGAACGACCCCACGCACCGGGGATGTAATCAGTATCGGGGATCATGAACTGGGAACTGGTGTTCAGCCTCACAAAATGATGGCGGTATCTCAAACGGCCTCGAGCGAAGAAACTGGCACGACTATGAAAGCCTCAAATGGGACGCCCTGATCATAGCAAAGCTGCCGAGCAAAGCGATGCGGATTGTACCGCATGAAAAGGGTTGCGCTGTCCTGACGGAATACCAGGTAGCCCGGTCTGATTGCGTATAAGTGCGCGGCCTCCCGGGGCTTTAAAGAGGGCATGTTATCTTTTGACCGGTCCCAAATCGGCTGAGTTGAACCCGAGGAAGAATATAAGATCCGATCAGTGAATACCAACCCACCAGCAGTAGCATAAGGAGAAATCAACGCCCGAATAGCCCCGAATTGAGTCGGGTCAGCGGCAGAAGCATCCACCAATCGCATAAGCCGCGGGAAGGTATAGGCGTCGTAGAATGCGAGCCTCTGATGCATAGCGAAAGCACCCAAGATGTGCATTTCGATCCAAGACGTAAAGTAGTGAAGCAAAAAATTTACCACATCTACGCCAGGGATGGAAGTATTAGCTGCAGCGCCCAACCCGTGATAGAGATGCGCCAATGCCGGGATGCCAACGGCCAGCCGCGTTCCCTCAGCTATACGGTGAGCCGGATAGATGACCGAAACCCTCATAAAGCGGTGATGCATAGGGATGACAAACCAGCTGAGCCAGACACTGATAAACCCAACGAAGAATGTCTCCTCATCCATGCCGGGAGCTGCAATGGATTCGAAAGACATCGGCGACATTATGGGGATGTAGTACTGCGGTAGATCCGATTCATTGGTTGGCAGCTTCTTCGGACCAAACCCAAAGGGGTCTTTAATATTTGCGAACTTCGGAGCTGTCTTCGACAAGATGCCCTCGCGAAGGAAATAGGCAATGAAGCTCTTAAAAGTAACTCCCTACTCCTCATATTCGGTGAACAACCGATCAAAGTTACCTAGCACCTTGATCAAGCTGGGACGCTTGTGGCGGACGGCGTTCTCAGCAGACAAGCCATCAAGCGGTGCGAGCTCGGGTTCAAAGACGTATTCATCAGAAGGCAGCAACTCCTCATAAAGTGTCCCTCGAATTGGCAGCCCCGAGATCTCATAAAATTCCCCCAAAGAGATCGAAACCTCTCTGTCCCCCAGAAGAAAAGTGTTGGTGGGGAGATTCCATTGATTCAAGAACGCCTTAACCCACCAGACATGCGGGAATTGATAATGGAAGAGCGACGCATATATTGCCTGGTAAAGCCCAACCTTCTGCAGCTGCGCACGATGGGTAACAAGGATATAGCGAGCCCAGAGGAGGTAACCCGTGGGGTGTCGAGGAGTGAGCCCTATCTTATAAATCTGTCCCCATGGGTGGTCCTCACCCTGGCAAATACGTTGTCTCAGGATATCTATAGCTGGGATCGGATGGTTCGGGATACCGGTCGTCGAAGGCTCAAGCCGTCCCGTTGGAGTCCAATTTGGCATCTCCACAGCGAAAACCGTCCTCGGAGGGTCCATCGGCAAAAACGGGAAAGTGGGCTCTGTCGGCACTTCGCAGAGGAAACTCCGGCGACCCCGGATAATATGGCTATACCAAGTTCCCCATAGAAGTAAGTTAGTGCAGTTCGGGTCATGAGCCCGGATCATCGCCATCACTTCCTCATCAGATGGTGACTGAGGAAAAGCGGCCTCCGAGCGAGTGAAGGGAAAGCACGGAACAGAAGCCATCGCACCTGAAATAAAGTAAAGGAAAACTATCAAAAGTGAAGCCAGCAATACACACACACACACACACACACACACACACATATGAGCATAGATAAATGAAGACAGTTGAAGAAAGAGACAGAGGACTTGTTTGGTAGGACCATTAGTTACAAAACATGTGGGTCCCACAAAATCAAGATGACGGCTGGTTAATGATGAGGCACAGCAATTATAATGAGACAAAGGGAGTATTCTAATCAAATAGACAGGGGACTTCAAATAACCCTACACACTCCCCTAAAAGAAATCCACCTTGGACTCTACAACAAATCAAACAGGATCAAGGGAATTAAATTCCCACAAAAGACATCATTGCAGGCTTCTTCTTCATTGATTACAGAAGGATAACCCAGGGCAAGAAAACCCTAAGAAGCCTCCATGGGAAGAACTGGGTTCTTCACAGGAATTAAATTCCTTATTGAGAGAAGGGAATTAAATTCCCAGAAACATTTTCTTAAAACGGAATTAAATTCCTTGGAAAAGGCAATGGATCTCATCATCTCCCTAAAGATCAAATGAACCCTAAGAAATTTACTATTCGAAGATTAAATGGTCTTCTATTTTCGTTGATAAACTTGAAAAAATGGGTTCATGTTAAAAGGGGTGAAACCCTTGGTGTGGATTTAAAATCCAGAGAGTTTGTGGAAAAAGTATACATAAGGGTTCCTCAGTCGTTCGAAGATCATTACCTGAAGAAAGGGTCTCTCAAACAGAGTTAAACTGTGAAAAGTTTGAAGCAGAGAACTAAGCTCTGAGGAACGAGAATTAAATTCTCAAGGGAAAAAGTTCTCAAAGAAAGAAGATGAGCAAAAGTGGAGGCTTTTTTGAAAGGACATGGGCATTTATAGGATGGGATGGAAACTGTTTCATCTACCCTACTCCCAAGACAGATCCGACGGTCATAAAAGTGACAGCGTTGCACTCACGTGCAGACACGTGAGGACAACGCTGTGGGGGCATTTGTTCCCTGATTAAAAAATTAGGAAAGGCTTCAGAAGAGGCATCAAGTGCTTACACGTGACCAGTGGTCACGTGTTGGCACGTGATGGTTGAGCAGCGGCAAAGAGCAGAGCGCAGAAGAGAAGCCCATTCCGGGGGTCACGTGCCCACACGTGACCGGGGGTCACGTGCCCACACGTGACCAAAGGTCACGTGGCCGCACGTGACTAGCTTTAAAAGCCCTGTTGTTCAACAGAATTAAATTCTGAATAAGATCATTTAAATTTTTCCAAAATGGAGAAGAATCATATGAAGCCGTTGGATCAAGAATCTAAAGGTGATTAAATATCAACAATTTATGGAAAAATCTTGGACATGGAAAGATTTCCCCCTAAATCTAACCGAAATAACAAATAGATATCTTTGGATTTAAAATCCAATGGTGAATAAAATTCACCTAATAATCTAAAGACCCAGATTAATGATGAAGATAAATCGAATCTCTCAATAAACAAATCAAATCTTTCAATGAAAGATTCACTAAAACAGATTGATTCTTTTCCTTCTCCTATAAATAGGAGCCAAAGGAGAGAGTTTTAAAGGGAGGAAGAAATAGAGAGAGGGAGAGATATAGAGCCTAGGGATCTTGAAAATTCAGAAGGAAGAATTTGATTCTCTGCAAAAGAAAAACCCTAGGTAAGAAAAGAGAGGCTTAAAAAGAGAATTTAATTCTCAAAAGAGTTTAACTCTTATTTAAGGAAAAGAACTTAGTTCTTTCTCTGATTAAGGATCTGCAAAGTGCACATCTCCCCATGAATTGAGAATTTAATTCTCATCGGGTTGAGATCCTGCCATGCAGATCCAAAACATAGAGGAGGAATTGAGTTTTGAGAATTTAATTCTCACAGAATTATAGGAATTTAATTCCTTTGAGATAAAATTAGGGTTCAACCCTATATTATAGGAATTTAATTCCTTCAAAATGAACAGAACCAGGGTTTAACCCTAACTGAGAACTTAATTCTCTCAAAATCACAGGAATTTAATTCCCTTAAAAATCCTCTAAAGAAATTAGGGTTTCACCCTATGCCAGAATTGAACTCTTAACATATATAAGAATTTAATTCCTACAGAATGTAAATCAGGGTTTAACCCTATCTAAGAATATAATTCTTCAAAAGAAAACAGGAATTTAATTCCTCTAAAGTTTATTGCTAGGGTTTAATTTAATTCTTAAAAAAGATAAACATATCTTCAAACAGGAAAGTAAATAGGGTCACGTGCTACCACGTGACCCCTGTAAAGATCCACAAAGAAGAACTTTGAGGCAACGCCTCACGTGCTCCACGTGACCCCCAAAGCGCACAAAGAAAAAGCAAAAGAAAAGAAGCTCTGGGGCGCCCTCACGTGTTACCACGTGATCCCTAATGAACATTCTAACAGATCAAAGCGTGATCCCCCGTCACGTGCCTACACGTGATGGCTTTCAGAATTAAAAGTGTTAAACACTTATCTGTAGAACAAAATGAAGGGGATCTGGCCCCACCTTTCGGATGCCATCACGTGCTCCCACGTGATCTCTTCTCTGACAATATTTAACATTAAACTGATGATTTGTTCCCAGTGTTTAACACTAATTTCCTTAGTATTTAACACTGGTTTGAAAACTCCATTTCCAGTGTTTAAGACTGATTTTCTTAGTGTTTGACACTAAATTGGAAAACTCTATTCCCAGTGTTTAACACTGATTTACTTTAGTGTTTAACACTAATTTGAAATCTCTGTTGCCAGTATTTAACACTGATTTGCTCGAAAGCCCCGTTGCTAGTGTTTAATACTAATTATCTTTTAGTGTTAAACACTAACTTGCTAATCTTAATCCCAGTGTTCAACACTGTTGGTCTTTAGTGTTTAACACTAGCTTTAGCCCAATTGGCTAAGTTTATAGAAGCAAAGCCTCTCCTTCAATGGACCAACAGAGGGCCAATATTCTAAACGTGATTGGACTTAGCCCAAGAAGGCCATAAGTCCTCAATTCAGACTCAACTGAGCCAATGGGCTCATAATATAATTAATTGGTCTTGGTTCCAAATTGGGCCAAAGATTATTTAATCTACCTTGGTTCAAGGGTACATCTCTTCACTCCTTTGGTATTTGGCGTTGTAATTCCTCAACGTCTTCAAAGAGGTGACGGGTCCCGATGACTACACATTGATACGGACTGTGGGGTCCTTAAACTCATGGACTATGATGTCCTTAACCTTGACCGGAATGTCTTAAAACTAACACCGGACTGTGGAGTCCTTAAGTCCATGGACTATGATGTTCTTAACCTTGACCGGACTGTCTTAAAACTAACAACGGGCTATGATGTCCTTAACCTTGACCGGAATGTCTTAAAACTAACAACGGACTATGATGTCCTTAACCTTGACCGTGATGTCTTCAAACTAACAATGGACTGTGGAGTCCTTAAATCCACGGACTATGATGTCCTTAACCTTGACCGCAACGTCTTAAAACTAACATTGGACCGCAATGTCCTTAAACTACCTATCGACCGCAATGTCACTAAACTAAACAACAGGGCTCCCTTAATTGCTCTCTTGTCGGATCTAAACGATCCCGTTAAGTTGATCTTAGTCTAAAACTAGACTAACGTATCCTTAACAAACGTTTAAGTCGATCTCAGTCTCAAATGAGGCTAACGTATTCTTAAACCCAAACCCCCAAACCCAAATCTAAGATAATACGGATTTAGAATAGTCCACGCCCTACGGGCGACAACATAACTCAGTCTCCGTACACAATCCACGGGCAACCGAACACAAAATAAACACACACGACACGAAGTGATCATCTGGAGAAGGAAAAAGTTGTTACCGCAATGCGGTAGCATAATTAACAGCAGGGGCTTGCGCCTGCAGGGAAGAGCGTCCCCACAATCAAAACCCCTCAAGCGAGGGGGAATCTGACGAAGTCTGCTACATCAGACGCATCCGTTTGCATGGTGCCATAAATCAACTTGGCATCTTCGGAAAGGTAAACGGATAGCGCCAATTAGAATCTGCCCCAAATTTCAGGCAAGACGTCCGTCGCGCCGTCTTTCGGAGGGGAACACTTACATATATACCATGCTATAGCTACATGTTCACCCTTATATGATGTTGCGTTGGATTTTGGATAAATTGGGAATCGCGTGATACATTTAATAACTTGATGCATTTAAATAGCGGATTTTCCTTGATATGCTTATATTACTGTTCTATGTTGCATACATCATATTACATGGATTTACGTATTGAGATATGATTTCATGTGATTTTCTGGATTTAAGAACCGCGGGGATATTTCAAGAAATGTGTAATGTTTTGAAAACCCGGTTTCTCTTGATTTGATATTTTAATACGTCCACCATGAGTGTTCTCGGTTCTGAGACTTGTGTTAGAAACCCGATCCGAACAGTGGATGAGGCCGTGTTGCGGGTTCATGGTGGACTCAGTATGGTACCCCGGGACAAGAAAGGTATGTCGATGGATTAGCCGATGAGCCTGACAGGGGAGGTGCACTGCCTACCGGTGATAGTTTTAGACTCGGCGGTTATCCGGAGGATATCGACCGGAGTCGTGAGATAAATATGGGCCGATTCATACTGCCGGAGCCCGCGGGCCGATCCGGGCAGACGGAGCCCATGGTACGTGGATTTACGTGTCGATGATGGACACTAGTATTTCATGATGTTTCGAGTGTCGATGTTGGACACTCAGGTTCCATGAGACGTATGGATATGAGGGCCGGTCCTGGTGACGGTGCCTGAGGATTTTAGGATTTGGGGTGTCCTTGATGGACACTCGGGTTTTTCCATGCTGATGATTTGTGCATGAGGTTTATTATTTATCCCACACTCAAGATTTATTTGATATGCATTTGATTCACGTAGATGTAGTACCCTGGTGGTGTACCTTGATCATGATTGTTGCATATCCATATTGTCATACTTATGCTATCAGATTGCATGTGATAGATTTATCGTTGTTCGTACATACTTGCGATTACAGTATGATGTTATTTAGTATTCACGAGTTGGAAACTCACCCCATTGTGCCACAGTGTTTTGCAGGTCTGAGACTCAGAGTAGTCGCAGCAGGGCGCCTTATTATCTCTACTTTTGCGGATACCGCTATGGTTGGCTGTGAGGCCTTTTGCTATAAGTGGGTTTGCGGTTATCCGATGATGTCGTTGTATATCTTTTGTATCTAGTACTCTCCATCTACTATCTTCATGTTTGACCTAGAGACGAGTTGTGAGGATCGATGTTGTATATTCTTATGACTCTGGTTGTCGTGCTCGTGCGAGCCGGCCTTTATTTATGTTGATTATTGTCTTTTCTTTCGCTACGGCGTCGTATATCTGTTGCGGTGATTGTTTCCGCCTTTGGGCGAGATTTGCTCCCGTTTGGGGATGCTTTACTTATATCTTATGTTTGTACCCATTTCGGGGCTAGCTTTTACAAAGGAGGTGTTGCCGAAATTTTTATGAAAACAAACTTAAGCTTTAAGGTTTTACTTGAGATTTAAAAATGTTCCTATCTTTTCCTTCTTGTAATGGTTTAGATTGTTAGGTTTTCGGCTTACTTGAATTGCGTTACGCCTGTTGATGTTACGTAGTCTAAGTATCGGTCATGTGCCTATCTTAGGTCGTAACAAAGTTGGTATCAGAGCACTAGGTTTTACCTTTCGGGGTGTAGCATGACCTTTGTATGATGGAGTAGGTAGCTTAAGCAGAGTGACGTAGCGTGTGTATGTTTCGCGGCATACTTACGACACGGTACTCTGCCTAAGTGACCTTAGGACTTATTGTTTGAAATTCCTTCCGTGATTATATATATCCTTGTGATTCGATTTCTATGTCCTTATCGAATCATGTTTCCATTTCCAGCCTTTATGTCGCCGAAGACTACGAGGGCGCAAAGTGCGGCCGCGAGAGCCGAGGTCAGAGTTGACTCGTCTGAGACGAGGACTGACCCGGGCGGTACGCCCATTGTGCAGGAGCAGATTGATCCACCTTCGATGGACCGTATTACTAGGCTTGAGGCCGGTATGCAGGATATGCGCCAGATGATGGGGACGTCGGTTGAGGCCAGTCGAGCGCAGAGACAGGAGGTTGTTCCACCTGTTGCGGGGACCGTGATGGTGCCTACTGTTCAGGAAGTTGTACCTGCAGCTACAGAGGTGATCACCGTATCGTTATCGGAGTTCATGAGGTGAGGCCTCCGGTTTTCACTGGCACCGATGCAGCTGAGGATCCGCGGTCGTTTATCGATCGAATGGCCAGGATATGCCGTTCGCTGAGATGCTCCGATGCAAGATGGGTAGAGTTCGCGAGTTTTCGTCTGGAGGGTCTGGCCCAGAAGTGGTGCGAGTTTTTAGAGAAGGGCAGAGCCGCAAGTCATTCTCCTATGACTTAGGCTGAGTTCTTGACGGTGTTTCTTGCCCATTTTCTTCCGCAGAGCGTCAAAGATGCTCGAGCGCGCAGTTTCGAGTCGTTACACCAGACTCCAGGGATGACGGTGGCTGAGCACGATGTGCAGTTTACCAAGCTGTCTGTGTATGCTCCGTATTTGGTAGCTACTGAGGAGATGCGGGTCAAGAGGTTTGTTCGAGGCCTGCTTATCCAGTTGTTCCTTGCTATCAGCGTACAGCATTATGACACGTATGCAGCAGCGGTGGACACAACCCTATTGGTTGAGGAGTACCTTTCCGAGACGTCGGTTGTTCCGGAACCAAAGAGGGTTCATACGGGTGTTTCAGCATAGAGGCATACGTTTAGACGCCGTGACAGATTCCGTTCAGGTATTGGGGGTAGTGGAAGCTCGGGGCGAGGCCAGTTATTTAGCTCTTATCCCCAGGAGGGTCAGCAGTTTTCATCTGGATGTTTCCGGTGTGGGAGTTTGCATCATCGAGTCAGAGACTGTACTGAGGCACTTGAGGGCGAGGCAGCTGTACCACATGTTACCTTACCACCTTCTCCACCTCAGAGAGCGTTGCCTCTTATGCCTGTTGTTGCCCCACGTCAGACTCATGCTCAGAGAGGTCGTGGTCGCAGTGGTTTTGTTTCTAGGGGACGGAGTGGTAGAGGCGGAAGTCATCCAGTCGCCGGTAGAGGACAGGCTTGGGTGTTTGCCTTGATTCATCAGGATGCGCAGGCGTCCAATGCAGTGGTTTCAAGTACTCTTTCTGTATGTTCTTTTGATGCACATGTTTTATTTGATCCGGGATCTACGCACTCGTATGTTTCTACACACTTCATGCCGAGATTGGGCCGAGAGTCGTGTTTGCTAGATCAGTCGCTTGTTGTGATTACTCATATTGGCAATTCTTTTGTTGCGCGATATGTGTTTCGGTCGTGTGCCGTTCGGATTGGAGATAGAGATCCGTCCATCGACTTGATCCTTCTAGATATGTTGGACTTCGACGTTCTCCTTGGCATTGACTGGTTAGCTGCTTGCTATGCGTCTGTGGACTGCCGTGAGAAGACAGTCAGTTTTAGTTTTCCTGGCGAGCCTGTTCGGGTTGTGCAGGGGGGCCGTAGTACCGCCCCTCACAGTTTGATTTCAGCCCTTTGCGCTAGTCGGCTTTTGAGGAAAGGATGTATGTTCCCCTCCGAAGGACGCGACCGGGACGTTGGGACATCCGGGCTTAACTTCGAGGGCAGATGCTATTTGGTGCTATCCGTCCACCTCTCCGAAGATGCCAAGTTGATTTATGGCACCATGTATCGAAGGTTTAAACAGATGCGGCCGATGTAGCAGACATCGTCAACTTCCCTCTCGTTGAGAGGTTTTTTATTGTGGGGACGCTCTTCCCTACAGGCGCAAGCCCCTGCAGTTAATTACGCTACCGTATCGTGGTAACCACTTTCTCCTTCTCCAGATGGTCACTTCGTGTCGTGTGTATTTGTTTTGTTTTTGGTTGCCCGTGGATTGTATACGGAGACTAATTTATGTTATCGCCCGTAGGGCGTGGATTAGTCCAAATCCGTATCTTCTTAGATTTGGGTTTGGGTTGGGTTTAAGGATATGTTAGTCTCATTTGAGACTAAGATCAACTCAAACGTTTGTTAAGGATATGTTAGTCTAATTTCAGACTAAGATCAACTTAACGGGATCGTTTAGATCCAACAAAAGAGCATTTGGGCTCTATTGTTTAGTTTAGGGACATTGCGGTCCATTAGTTTAAGGACATTACGGTCCAAGGTTAAGGACATCATAGTCCATGAGTTTAAGGACCCCACAGTCCAAGGTAAAGGACATCATAGTCCATGGGTTTAAGGACCCCACAGTCCAAGGTTAAGGACATCATAGTCCATGGGCTTAAGGACCCCACAGTCCAAGGTTAAGGACATTATAGTCCGTGAGTTTAAGGACCCCACAGTCCAAGGTTAAGGACATCATAATCCATGGGTTTAAGGACCCCACAGTCCGAGGTTAAGGACATCATAGTCCATGGGATTAAGGACCCCACAGTCCGAGGGATGTTTGGTTATCGAGACCCGTCACCTCTTTGAAGACGTTGAAGGATTACAACGACATATATCAAAGGAGTGAAGAGATATACCCTTGAACCGATTTTGGTTGGGAAATCTGTAGTCCAATTTGGGACTAAGATCTGAAGATTTGTGAGCATATGGGCTCAATTAATCTGAGGTAGGGGTTTATGGCCACTTTGGGCTCGGCCCACTCAGTTAAAATGTTAAACATTTGGCAATATTGAGCATTGATTTGGGTTCTGACAGCCTTTCTGTCTTTTATTGAATGCTAAGCATTCATCATAGCTCTGGGCTTTATTTATAGCACAATTTATGTTCTTTTAACGCACATGTGAGGAGCACGTGGCGCGCTTGGCGCTTGGCACCAGTTAAAGAGCGCATTGCGCTTCTGCTGGGTAGCACACACATGAGGAGCACGTGGCGCGCTTGGCGCTGAGCGCCAGTCCATGAGCGCAAAGCGCTAGTTTATGAGCGCAAAGCACTATTTATTCAGTGGCGCACACGTGAGGAGCACGTGGTGTGCTTGGCTCTGAGCGCCAGTCTATGAGCACAAAGCCCTATTTGTTAAGTGGCGCACATATGAGGAGCACGTGGTGCGCTTGGCGCTGAGCGCCAGTCCAAGAGTGCAAAGCGCTATTTGATCAGCTTTATGATCTGAGAAATAAATTCTCGTTTATAAGAGACTTTATCTCAAGGTTCTAAGAACAAAGTTCTTATTTTATAGGAGATATTTCAATCTCTTATTTTGGTGAAAGGCTATGCCTTTATGGATCTGTGATCCTAAAAGAATTGAATTATTCTCCCCCCTTCTTTATAATGAGATGTTCATGATCTCTTTTCGTAAAAGACCTTAGTCTTGTAGATTTATGATCTGTAAGAAGAGTTATGTTCTTCTTATTTTTTTATGATGAGATCCTTTGATCTCTTTGTGAAAGACCTTGGTCCTATAGATCTATGATCTTAAAGAAAGAAGTGAATTCTTCTTTTTATATGAGACGATTTCATATTTCTGTTCTTTTTACCTTGAAGAAAATCTTCTTCTTCTGAGAGCTTGCTCTTCTTTCTGAGATTTCTTAAAGTTTATAGGGGGGTTCCTCTATTTTTTTTCTTTTTTTTCTCTGTATCTCTTTAGACTTGAAGTCTTGGGGCCTTTATATAGTGAAGGCTGATTTGTTCAATCGGTTAAGGAGATCTTTTCTCCAATTGATTTGGGGATTTCCCCATCGTTGGATCTTTGATCCAAGGGCTTCTGATTTACAGAAGGCAATTTTCTTGGTTTTTAACAAGATTGGGAAATCTTTCTCAATACAGAATCTATTCTGTAATTTTGGTGATTTTTAATCACCATTGGATCATTGATCCAACGGTACTCTGATTTACAAAGCAAAATCTTTTTGTTTGGAAAGATTTTGAGGAATCTCTCCTTAACAGAATTTTATTCTGGTTAATTGATGATTTTTAATCATGTTCATTGGATCTTTGATCCAACGGTGGAGAACATTTAGTTCTAGCGCTAGCGCACCCGTGCTTTGCACGTGGTGCGCTGCTTAGAGTGCAGCGCATTTAGCGCTAGCGCACACGTGCTTTGCACGTGGTGCGCTGCTTAGAGTGCAGCGCTCTTAGCGCTAGCGCACACGTGCTTTGCACGTGGTGCGCTGCTTACAGTGCAGCGCTCTTAGCGCTAGCGCACACGTGCTTTGCACGTGGTGCGCTACTTGGGACGCAGCGCACTTGGCGCTGCTATGAAGCGTTGCTTCATTTCAAAAATTTAAAATTTGAATAGAGCTTTGCTCTGATTGAGGGAAACAAATGCCCTCCCCCACCGTTGCACTCACGTGGTCCACACGTAAGTGCAGCGGTGGCAGTATCTGCGCCCTTAGATCAACTTACAAGTTGAAACGGCATCTCAGTGCCTATAAATAGGGCCTTTGGCCCTTGAGATGATTTCTGTTCATCTTCTTACTTTTTTTCTGAGAATTATTTCTCCTTCAGAGCATAGCTCTTCCTCTTAAGAATTTTCTTAAGGATAGAACTCTGTCAAAATTTTAGGTAAAAATTAAATCTTTTAAAGGATTATTTAATAATCTAGGGTTTCACCCATTAACAGAGCTTTGCTCTTCATAGATCTTCGATCGAAAGAAAACCTTTTTAGGATTTTATTAACAGAGCTTTGCTCTCTTGAAATCATAGATCTAAAGAGATCTTTCTTAGGGTTTATTAACCCATTAACAGAGCTTTGCTCTTTTCAAATCATATAGATTTGTTAACCTCTTATGAAGAACTCTTAGAGTTTGTTCATAGATCTTGAAGATCTCAGAATTTTAATTCATTAAAAACTTTACTTCAATTTTTCTGATGGGTTATTTCATCATTTTTACAGAGCAAGGCTCTTGAGGAATTTTCATTCCTATCATCATTAGAGTTGACAGATGTCACTCTATCACAGAGCGCTGCTCTCAAGGGGAGATTTACTCCTTGGCCCGAGGGGTTCTCATTGAACGAGAATCTTTTGAGGATTTTCTCATTTAATGACAGTCTCATCAAATAATGAGACTGTTTTATTAATGATGAACTGTTATCCAGATTATATGGGTCCCCTTTGGTCCCTTTTCACTGCATTGCAGTGCAGTACGGATTTAAAGTACCTAGTAATAGAACTTAAACTGTAGCATTGACGGCTGAAAATCTGTTCTTTTCCGCGCAGGTACTATGTCTTTCGACACTTCCTTCCCGTTCATCCATTCGGAAGGCGGATTCCCCGAAGTGCCCATGGACAGGGAAGTATTTGCACTGATCAAGGATCACGACCCAGAGCGGAAGAATCTCCATTTGTGGGGAACATGGTACAACCAAATCATCAAAGGTCGTCGGAGTTTTTCTTGCGCGACACCTTCGGATCCTATTTCGGCAATCCCTTATGCAGATTCACCCCTGATAAACTATACTGTGGAGGAGGTGAATTGGACTTCAGAGGGTCTCCTTCGGCCTTCTATGGCCGCAATACCCGTGCAGCCGCCGGTGGTTTTGGACACTCTAGGGCGACGCATATGTCAGGGCGAGTCGCGCCCATGGGGACAGCCATACAACATAGGACTAACTCTCCGTCACCTAGCCGAATATCTGCAGTGGGCCCGATTCATCTTATCGGCGAAGAAGTCACAGCTGCTAAGGCTCGGATTGTACCCTGCGATCTATGCTTCTTTGTTCCAGTTTTCCACACCTCCTATATGGTGGGTCAAGGCATTTCTGGAGCAATGGAACATTCCGACCCACACCTTCCTCTTATTGGATCGAGAAGTCTCCATTTTTTTGGAGGAATTTGCTGAGATCTCTAGATATCCGTTAGGGGAGAACATTACGAGGAGCTGCTTCCTTCGGATGAATATATTTTTGCCACCAAATCAGTGGTAATGGGTCTTACCCCGGAAAACGCTATTCAACACCAATTCCCGAGTTTGATAAAGGTGTTGAATATCTATGAGAACCTTTTTCTCGAATCTAAAGGTCGTGGGGTTAATTTTACGGATTTTATCGCTCGTTTTCTCCGCTCAAAAGTATTGTTGAACGAAGCCACGAAGTTCACCAAACTTGACGATCCTTTTGGCTTAGGTTTGGGTAACCTGCCGACGGCGAAGGAAGATCGGAAGAGTTTCTTTCTCCCCGGCACCCCGGTCGTCCCTTTTACAGAGCTGGCAGCTCCTAGGATCGACAAAGAAACGTTCTTTTTGGGGTTTCTCGGGTTATGGCTGAGCTGGTTTGCGCTTCTGATGCACCATCGCCATATGAGGCCGTCCGTCTTCTACCCAGCGCATCGAATGGTTGCTGGGATGCAAGTGGCCGTCGGGATCGCTGGGTTAGCCCATTTGTATCACGGCCTCAGCTTGCAGCGGATACTACTGAACCAGGGGTGCAGCCTGCAAACTTCTCGATGCATTATTTCACCTTGTGTCTCGAGTTGCACGTGCTTGGCGTCTTTGGTATCCACAGAAGGCCTTGCTTCTATGATAAGTGTAAGTTCCCTCAGATCATGCAGCTAGTCGACGCATCCATTGTAAACCTGACACCACAGGAAGCTAGGGGCTTGCTCCTTCATCCGCGCACGATTGGAGATGGCATGTCCTTCACCGATAAAATTTTGACCGTCGGCCAGGAATCCGCGAAAACGGTGCTGCCATTGCAGGACATTTTTAAAGACGGGGCTTCTGTCTTGAAATCTCGGGAGATTCTTCATCTATACTCCATCAGGCCAGGCTTTCTCGTATTTAGGCAGAATGATGCGGCGTTGTTCATGAGATACAACCCGCATCATTTCGCCCAGCAGTTAAGCTATAATCAGGGCATCCCGCTTGAGGCTTTCTTGGCAGAACCGGCTGCTACCGAAGAGGGTATCGTTGCATCATTTTATGCGCCTAAACACAGGGTCCAATTTCTTCATCAGTCAACCGAGCTGTGTTTCGAAGGCCCTGAACGTGTATGTGGCGTGGTATCAACATTCGATGGGCACCGTCATTAGGAAAGAAAAGCGATTGCTGCTTGATCGCAAGGACACCGCCCCGGCTGGTAACCCCGTCGTTCCCTTGAAATGACGTACCATTGTCCTTCCTCCCTTGAGGGAAGCTGCTACGGCTGTGGTACCGCATGATATACCCGAGCTGCCGCTACCCCGTGCTCCCGTTGAAGTGGTCGCTGTGGCGTCTCCTGAGTCCGGCTTGGGTGCGGAGATCGGGACTCGCCGTCCGAAGTTGCCCGCTAAACGCAAGCTCGTGTTACCGGCAGCCGATACTCGCTCGCAGAAGAAGAAGAAGAAGTCGATTCTTTCTGCAGACGTTGTACTCGGCCAGGAGCCCCATGCTCCTTATAGTGAAGGCTTAAGCGAATACGGGACCAACGAGGGTCTATTCATGGCGCCAGATGATACTGATCTGGAGGCTGCCGTCGCAGCTTCCGAGCGACTAGCTAGCCACAAGGCAGGACTAATCACCCTCGCTGAGTCAGGTAATCTTCAGTCATATCTTTTTGTTGTTGCATTACATTTTTATTATCGTGTTTTGACTGACACTTTTTCTTCAACAGGCGTTTCCACTGAAGAGACTCTCGTGGCTTCTCTCAAGACTTTTGAGGAGGAAGAGAGGCTTTGCGCTTCATTGGGCTTTGGTATATTTCAGCTCATTATGCCCTTATTCCCTTTTCCTTCATGGATGGTCTGACCTCTCCTTTTTATCTTATTGCAGGGACTACCTCGACTCAGGTTATCCCGAGTGCAGTGCCAACTTCGCAGGGTGGTGTGGAGACGCTTCCAATGCCAGCTACCGAAGTCCCAGCCTCTCCAGCATTGCCAAAAGAGGATTCACTTAAGCAACCGATGACGGACGCCATAACGGCTCCATAGGTAGCTCCTGGCGTGAACGATGACGTCTCCTTGACGAAGGTTCTAAGAAGATCAGCTCTTACGGCCCAGGCGGAAAGGAAGCGCAGGAGGCGTGCTGCAAGAGAACGTAACGCCGCCTTGGCCATAGGTGCAGGCTCGAGCGCTGCTTCCCCTGTCCCTGTTTCTTCAGAGGGTGCTCCAGCAGCCCTGTCTACCGCTCATAGACAGGCGGAAAGAGCGGCAATCGGGAAGTAGTTGAAAAGCCGTCACAAGGTAACGTAACACTGGGTCCTTTTGTCAGAGTTTGATCTTCAGATTCTCATATATCCTACCCTGCAGGGCCAAGTCCGGGTGAGGAGGTGGCAGGCGAGACGACGGCGACTACTGAGCCCGAAGCGGCTACTCTTTCCCAGGAGTCCGGGAATGCTCGAATTGCCGCTCTTTCCGCCTACGGTTCCCTGCCATCGTTTGGCATTGCGAGTGTCACAACGGCTCTCATGGAATCAGGGAACGAAGCTACGGGCGGCGAAACCATCCCCCCAAATAAGATCGAAGAAGTCGTGATGCTTGGTGATGCTTCCATCACCGTTTTGGCTGATGACCTGTCTGGTTGGTCTTGGATCGCTGCATTCTTTTCGTTTTGCAATCCCTTCTGCTGACATCTTATTCCTTTCGAATGTAGGTGTGGTGAGCACTGAGGTTGTGACACATGAAGAAGCACCACCAGCTGCCGCTCTGACGGTTGATGCCCCTTCGTCTCCTATTATATCTTTTCGAATGTTGGAAGGTATGGGTTTGTGAGATTTAAATTAGGGACAGCATCTTCCGTGTACTGACCATGTATCATCGTGATTTTACAGGAGTTCTCTTTGATCACCTGTATCAGGTGCTGAACCCGCACTTCTCCTTCCAGTCGGAGATTAGTCTGCCCGCCGGTGCCGGTGAGTATCTTTTCTAACCGACGTCTATTATTTTCTTTAACCGGCAGCCATGTCGTTGCTAATTCTTCTTTGCACTACTTGTAGTCTTACAAATTTAAGGAGGGGACAAGGGTATCTTCGCGCCACCGGTACTCCTAGCTCTGCCCCCTGTTGCAGCCGGTATAGTGACTCTATTATTCGTGTATTTTCTTCATCCCTTGATCCGACATATGATTATGATTTGTTTTGCAGCAGTGAAACTGACTCCAGCTCCGTTCGAGTCTCAAATGATAATGCCGGCAGGGCCCTTTTCTAGACGTCCATCTTCAAAAGGCGTTGTGACCAGTCTGTGTATGTTGAGTGAATACATCGAGGAGCTTGACGCGGAGGCCCCTACATTCGCTGCGGATTTTGCTGCCAAGGTTAATCCAATGTTGGCGACGCTTGTGAACTTCCATAACGAAGGCGTCGTTGAGTCTTGGGTTAACCACTGCAGGAAGATCGAGGCATGCCTGCATGAGCTTGAGCTCGGACGTCCTGCTCCTGAGATGTTGGCTTTGAACTCCCAGCGGGCTGCATGGGTTAAGCAGAGCGTGTCCTTCCTCCGCCATTTTGAACAAGAAGCGATCTTGAGGCGGAAGGAACGCGATGAGGCTTCGGGTGAATCTACCCGGCTGCGCACCCAAGTTGAGGCGAATGCCGCACAACTGAGAGTCGTCTTTGACAATTTGCAGCGATGCATTTCGGGCGGGCTGGCATTGAGGCGGAAGCTCAACTCCATTGAGCGGGTTACGCAAATTCACGAAGCTGCCCAACGGGAAGTCGATGAGAAGGTTTCATCGTGCTTGCAGCAAAGGGCTTGCGTCGAAGCGGAGCTGGCCGAAGCGACTGTCCATGAAAGGGAATAGAAAGGAGTGCGCAAGCAACTTGCTGACTTATTGAAAACGCCTCCTTCTCAGTAGCTGTTTTGTATAGATTGAACACTTGTAATCTTTGAATAATATGTATCCATTTTTTTTATTCTTTCATATGATTCAACTTGTACTCCATTGAATTCATGAATAAAAGATACACATTTTTTGTTCTACAGTTGCTTTCTTCTCTTTTCTGCGTCATTTCCATGTGATTTTAGCAAATGTGGCCTGTAGATAGTATGTGACGGTCCATCTTGGATTCTTTGCAGGGTAACGATGGCTTAGGAAACAGGTTCAGGTCTGCTGCCTAAGACTTTTCAATTTTATGAGCTGTGAGGGTCTCATAAAGAATTTTCTCCCTACAGGTCGAAAGGATCCCATAGGTGTATTTTCTCTTTAGGAATCGTGAGGATTCCTAAGTGTGTTTTCCCTTGAGAGTCGTAAGGGTCTCGCAAGAGAGTTTTTCTTGCTTACGAGTCGAGAGGACTTGTATGTGGTTGTTTCCTTTTTTTTGTCGATGTTTGACTTATAAGAGTGTGGCGTGTAGAAATCTACCTTGACCTCTCTGCGAGACAATGATGGCTTGGGAGACAGGGTTAGGATCTGCCACCTAAGACTTTTCAACTTTATGAGCCGTGAGGGTCTCATAAAGACTTTTCTCCCTACGAGTCGAGAGGATCTCGCAGGTGTGGTTTCTCCTTAGGAATCGTGAGGATTTCTAAGTGCATTTTCTCTTGAGAGTCGTAAAGATCTCACAAGAGAGTTTTTCTTCTTACAAGTCGAGAGGACTCGTAAGTGATTGATGAGTTGACCTGTTCCCGAGTCAAAGCATTGCTTTGACGGGGAGTTCGAGGGTTTTCTCTGGTTGTTTCCTACGGAGTCAGGATTGACTTTGGCCGTGTTCTACGGGGCCAGGAGGGGTTGACTTTATCCGCATTTCACGGTGTCAGGGGTTGACTTTATCCGCATTTCACGGTGTCAGGGGTTGACTTTATCCGCATTTCACGGTGTCAGGGATTGCTCTAGCCATTTCCCACGGGGTCAGGATTGACTTTAGCCGTGTTCTACGGGACCGGGATTTTCTCTGGCTGTTTTCTACGGGGTTAGGATTGACTTTAGCCGTGTTCCACAGAGCCAGGATTTGCTCTGGCTGTTTTCCACGGGGTCAGGATTGACTTTAGCCATGTTCTACAGGACCAAGATTTGCTCTGGGCGTTTCCCACGGGGTCAGGATTGACTTTAGCCGTGTTCTACGGGACCAGGAGGTGCTTTGGGCGTTTCCCACGAGGTCAGGATTGACCTTAGCCGTGTTCTACGGGACCAGTATTTGCTCTGGACGTTTCACACGGGGTCAGGATTGACTTTAGCCGTGTTCTACGGGACCAGGATTTGCTCTGGGCGTTTCCCACAGGGTCAGGATTGACATTAGCCATGTTCTACGGGACCAGGATTTGCTCTCTCGGTTGTCTATGAACCGTCGAGGTTTGGAACGGGGACTTTTCCATAGCTCCAAGGTTGATTGTCACGTCTGAATCCTGCTGGAATGAGAAGGAACATTGTTGGTGATCTCTAGGCTGTCTGTGAACCGTCGAGATTTAGAACAGGGACTTTGCCATGGCTCCAAGGTTGATTGTCGCGTCTGAATCCTGCTGGAATGAGGAGGAACGTTGTTGGTGATCTCTAGACTGTCTGTGAACTGTCGAGATTTCGAACAGGGACTTTGCCATGACTCCAAGGTTGATTGTCGCGTCTGAATCCTGCTGGAATGAGGAGGAACGCTGTTGGTGATCTCTAAGCTGTCTGTGAACCATCGAGATTTGGAGCAGGAACTTTGCCATGGCTCCAAGGTTGATTGTCGCGTCCGAATCCTGCTGGAATAAGGAGGAACGTTATTGGCGATCTCTAGGCTGTCTGTGAACCGTCGAGATTTGGAACAGGGACTTTGCCATGGCTCCAATGTTGATTGTCGCGTCTGAATCATGCTGGAATAAGGAGGAATGTTGTTTGTGATCTCTAGGCTGTCTGTGAACCGTCGAGATTTAGAACAGGGACTTTGCCATGGCTCCAAGGTTGATTGTTGCATCCAAATCCTGCTGGAATGAGGAGGAACGTTGTTGGTGATCTCTAGGCTATCTGTGAACCGTCGAGATTTGGAACAGGGACTTTGCCATGGCTCCAAGGTTGATTATCGCGTCTGAATCCTACTAGAATGAGGAGAAACGATGTTGGTGATCTCTAGGCTGTCTGTGAACCGTCGAGATTTGGAACATGGACTTTGCCATGGCTCCAAGGTTGATTGTCGCGTCTGAATCCTGCTGGAATGAGGAGGAACGCTGTTGGTGATCTCTAGGCTGTCTGTGAACTGTTGAGATTTAGAACAGGGACTTTGCCATGGCTCCAAGGTTGATTGTCGTGTCTGAATCCTGCTGGAATGAGGAGAAACGCTGTTGGTGATCTCTAGGCTGTCTGTGAACCGTCAAGATTTGGAACAGGGACTTTGCCATGGCTCCAAAGTTAATTGTCTCATCTGAATCCTGCTGGAATGAGGAGGAACGCTGTTGTGGGTCTCTAGGCTGTAGATGCGGCCGTCGAGACTTAGCTCTCTTTCTGATGGAGCCTAGTGGGAAGGTATGGTTCCCTTTTTTGTTTATGCCTCTAGATTGTATACAGGGATCGATGTGATCTCACCTGTAGGAAAAAAGTTTCATTTTATATATTTTTCTTTCCGTGATGCTCTATCATTTCAGCTTTTTATATTGTGAAAGTCGTGATTGCCCAATCATTTCGGCTATTTTTCGCGGTGCCCAATCATTTCGGCTATTTGTTTTATTTACTCGCTGCTTTTTATTGCGAGTTGCCCAACCATTTCGGCTATTTTTATATGCATACATTTTTACTTGCTGATTTTGTTGCAAGTTGCCCCATCATTTCGGTTGTTTTTGTATGCATTTGTGGCTCGCTGACTTTTCGCTGCGAGTTTAGGATTTGATACCGATTTAGGCATCAGCATCGCTACAACTGGGATATTACCAGAAGCGAATCATCATTTGCCTTTGTCGATGTCGAACAAAGGTGGCTTAGAAAACAGGGTTAGGATCCTGTTGACTAGGGCTTTTTGACTTTACGAGCCATAAAGGTCTCATAAAGGTATTTCTCCTTACGAGTCGTGAGGATCTCGTAAGTGCGTTTTCTCCTTAAGAATCGTGAGGAGTCTTAAGTGTATGGTCTCTTATAAGTCGTAAGGATCTTATAAGAGTGTTTTCTTTTTATAAGTCAAAAGAACTTACAAGGGTTGTTCACTGTGTAAACATATCCCTAGTCGCGGGTGGGATTTTGTTAGGAAAATGTTTATTCGTGTCCGTGGATTGTATATAAGGGTCAGCATTGAACCGCTTGTAGGGCAAAAATGAGGTGTATGACGGCTTAAGAACAGGTTCAGATCCTTGTAGCTTAAGGCTTTTGAATCCTATGATCCGTGAGGGTCTCAAAGGATAATTCTCCTAACGAGTCGTGAGGATCTCGCAAGTGTAATTTCTCTTTAGGAATCGTGGGGATCCCTAAGTCTGTTTCTCCTTTATGAGTCGGAAGGATCTCACGCAGGTGGTTTCTCCTTACAGGATCGAGAGGACCTTGCAAGTGTCTTTTAACGAGATTGCGCCCTTTCGGGTTTTCACAAAACTCGCCGGTAGTCCTGCTGTTTTTACTCACGGAGCCTTTTCGGGTTTTCATACGTGCCCATTTCGCTTATGGATGTACCGGTTTTTTTTTTGCGTCAGCCTTGGGATGCTGCGGTCTGTAGTAGTTTATAGACATCTCGGTCAACAGCCAGTTTTAAAACATAGTGGTCCATCGTTAGTTTAAGGACGTTTCGGTCCGTAGCTAGTTTTAGGACATAATGGTCCATTGTTAGTTTAAAGACGTTTCGGTCCGTTGTTAGTTTAAGGACGTTTCGGTCCATTGTTAGTTTAAGGACGTTTCAGTCCATTGTTAGTTTAAGGACGTTTCGGTCCATGGGGCTTTCTCTTTGAATGAGCACGATGCCCCCGGCATGTCCATCTTTTATGGAGCATGTGGTTGTGGCGGGTTCATCTTCCAGTTTTTGGACAGCGCGAACATACCCTGTTGATACTGGTTTTCAACCCAATTTTTGAAAACGTAGCAATCTTCGATCAAATGGCCCAATACTCGGTGGTAGGGGCAGTAATTGGGATCGTTGACATCGTTCAGTTGTAGTGGGTGTTTCGGCTCCGGTAGAGTGATAAGCCCGTTGCGCATTGCTAGTTCGAACAGTCTCCTTGTTTTATCCCGGGAAAACGAATAAGGGCGCTTCAGTTTCTCATTGAAGAATCGCCGTCTTTCATCTTGGCGATCAGTTGGCTTTGGACCCTAGGCTGCTACTGAGCATTGGCGACGAAGGTCGCTTTCCCTTTCCCTTTCCCTTTCCCTTTTTCATTTCGAGATTCCAGCTTCGAGGAAGACGGTCTATGACCCATCTGGTCCATTTAGGCCAATTTGTCAATCAAGGCCTGGAAAGTGGTCGGCTTGAAAAACATCATAAATTGTGAAATGGTCGCCTGAGGGTCGAGGGTCCCTACGAACATGCCTACCGCAGGCGCTTCTTCGATGCGCTGTTCGCACTTCGACCATAGATTCCGCCACCGTATTGCGTATTGCACCCATGTTTCGCCTGGCTTTACTCTGGCATTGATCAATGCTGTGATTAGGGTACGTTCGCCAGCGCTCGCAAAACGTTGGGTGAATAGCAGCTCCATCTATGCAAATGTCTTGATAGAGTCATTCGGGAGTTCCGAATACCACTCGAATGATGTCTCCGACAAGCTGCCAACAAACTGGCTAAGCAGTAGTTTATCATCACCTCCAGTGTTGTCGCACAGAGCCCTAAATTGAGCAACGTGCTGGTGTGGATATTCCGTCCCCTTGTATACATGGAATTTGGGGATCGTGTATCCCGGCGGGTACTTTATTTGGTCGTACCAACCCGAATAGGGTCGTCCAGTCTTAACAATTTGCCCAGCCGCTTCATTCGCCTGATGAACTCGTATCTGCTGAGCGATGTAATCATCCATGGCAGCTTTTGAGATGGTCTCATCTTTGGCTGCTGAATAAGCTGGAAGAGAGTTTGACGTCTCCGCTCGGTCGTCTTCGAGGATAATCGGAGGATCTTCAGCTGGAGGATCCGACTGTAATATCATCCCGACCATGTCTTGGAATAAGAACGTCATTCGTTTTATATTGGCAGCTTGTTCCGCTACCTCTTTGTCCTTCTTTTCGAGCATTCTACGGAGGAACTCAGCATCAGTTTCTTGTTCTTGACGTTGCTCTGACGACGTTTCCGGGCTTTCTTTTGGCCCTGTGAGTAGAGCCATTTGCGTCAACATTTCCTGGAGCTTCTGTTGTTGCTCCTGGGCCTTTGTTACGGATCTGGTGAATGGTCGATGGCCCGTAGAGATAAGGCTATCCTCTTTCCCGGATGCCATATAGACAGTATGTACCGCCATCCCCCCAGGCTTGGGGTGTTTAGATTCAGTGTTCTTGCGATTCGTCGCAGACTCAGGAATTTTCTCCGGCCTTCTCCTCTCGTGGGCGGTCGAAGTTGAAGGAGCCGTTGCAGTGGGCACCCAAGTAGCTGTCGCCTTCTGTGGCTTGACGGAGTGGTCCTTTTCTTGCCGGAATTTCATCTTTTTCTGTCGGCGGAGATAGTCTTGATCTATCACGGAGTCATGGACCTGTCGCCAAACTTTATAAATTTTAGAGGACAGCCGCTGATGGGGCTGCTCCAGCTTCGCCTTTGTAGCATTCTCCATTGGTGGAGGAGATCTTTTCAGCACAGCAGTTGGCGAATTCCTGCACGCCCTGTTAAGTAGTTCAAAGCTGTTCCCAGTTGGAACATCAGCATCAACTTCCACCATTGGAGCTGGCGGAGTCAGTCCAGAAGGGGAATTGCCCCCATCTTTCCTCACTCGGCGCCAGTGGCGACGTCGAGCATGTCGTGCGACTGAGATCACCTCTGCTGTTGGATCAGCTTTTCCATGCCCCATTTTCTGATGAGAGTCTGTTGTTGGCGCCATCCTGTCAAAGACAGATGCTCGCTGAGAGGGAATGGCCAACCTGTCAAAAGCCGACCTTCGAGTAGGGGAGCAGCTTGGACGACCTCCACTATAGCAGGAGTTGGAGTGTCCTTCTCTAGTATTGTGAGCCTCTTCGCGGACCCACTTGAGCTTTGACCCAGCCTGTCAAAGACTGAGGCATTGGAGTTGGACGACCCGCTGAGAGGGGCCGTACTGGTTGCAAGCCGATCAAAGACCAACTTCTTCACAGCTTCCTGTGACGGCATCTGAACGTTGAAGCTCGTTGGTGGGATCATGGTCCCGAAGAATAGCCCGGTGGTGGCTTGGGTCACTTGTTCCACCGGCATTGTGAAAAGGGAGGACGCTTGGGGCCCATAGGTTACTCCTCCAGATGAGACAGAAAGGGAGTTATTGTTGCAGCTGGAGCAGTTAGAGGCCATTGATGTTCTTTTTTCTACACGGGAGCAAAACCAAATCTGAGTACCTCGAACCCAAGGGCAACCATATTAAACCGCGACTCGTTCACGAACACGACGCACGAAGTGTGCAATGGAAAGAGAAAAAGGTCCCACCGGGCGTGCCAGAATCTGTTCCCCGCCGAAGGACGCGACCGGGAAGTTGGGACGTCCGGGCTGAACTTTGAGGGCACATGCTATTTGGTGCTATCCGTCCACCTCTCCGAAGATGCCAAGTTGATTTATGGCACCATGTATCGAAGGTTTAAACGGATGCGGCCGATGTAGGAGACTTCGTCATATTCCCCCTCGTTGAGGGGTTTTTGATTGTGGGGACGCTCTTCCCTGCAGGTGCAAGCCCCTGCAGTTAATTACGCTACCGCATCGTGGTAACCACTTTCTCCTTCTCCAGATGGTCACTTCGTGTCATGTGTGTTTGTTTTGTTTTTGGCTGCCCATATATTGTATACGGAGACTAATTTATGTTGTCTCCCGTAAGGCGTGGATTAGTCCAAATCTGTATCTTCTTAGATTTGGGTTTGGGGTTGGGTTTAAGGATACGTTAGTCTCATTTGAGACTAAGATCAACTCAAACGTTTTTTAAGGATACGTTAGTCTAATTTCAGACTAAGATCAACTCAACGGGATCGTTTAGATCCAACAAAAGAGCATTTGGGCTCTATTGTTTAGTTTAGGGACATTGCGGTCTATTAGTTTAAGGACATTACGGTCCAAGGTTAAGGACATCATAGTCCATGAGTTTAAGGATCCCACAGTCCAAGGTTAAGGACATCATAGTCCATGGGTTTAAGGACCCCACAGTCCAAGGTTAAGAACATCATAGTTTATGGGTTTAAGGACCCCAATGTCCGATATTAAGGACATCATAGTCCATGGGCTTAAGGACCCCACAGTCCGAGGTTAAGGACATCATAGTCCGTGAGTTTAAGGACCCCACAGTCCAAGGTTAAGAACAACATAGTCCATGGGTTTTAGGACCCCACAGTCTGAGGCTAAGGACATCATAGTCCATGGATTTAAGGACCCCACGGTCCGAGGGATGTTTGGTTGTCGGGACCCGTCACCTCTCTAAAGACGTTGAAGGATTACAATGGCATATATCAGAGGAGTGAAGAGATGTACCCTTGAACCGATTTTGGTTGGGAAATCTGTAGTCCAATTTGGGACTAAGATCTGAAGATTTATGAGCAGATGGGCTCAATTAATCTGAGGTAGGGGTTTATGGCCACTTTGGGCTCGGCCCACTCAGTTAAAATGTTAAACATTTGGCAATGCTGAGCATTGATTTGGGTTGTGATAGCCTTTCTGTCTTTTATTGAATGCTGAGCATTCATCATAGCTCTGGGCTTTATTTATAGAACAATTTATGTTCTTTTAGCGCACACGTGAGGAGCACGTGGCACGCTTGGTGCTTTGCGCCAGTCAAAGAGCGGATTGCGCTTCTGCTGGGTAGCGCACACGTGAGGAGCACGTGGCACGCTTGGCGCTGAGCGCTAGTCCATGAGCGCAAAGCGATAGTTTATGAGCGCAAAGTGCTATTTGTTCAGTGGCGCACACGTGAGGAGCACGTGGTGCGCTTGGCGCTGAGCGCCAGTCCATGAGCGCAAAGCGCTATTTGTTAAGTGGTGCACACATGAGGAGCACGTGGTGTGCTTGGTGCTGAGCTCCAGTCCAAGAGTGCAAAGCGCTATTTGATCAGCTTTATGATCTGAGAAATAAATTCTCGTTTATAAGAGACTTTGTCTCAAGGTTCTAAGAACAAAGTTCCTATTTTATACGAGATATTTCAATCTCTTATTTTGGTGAAAGGCTTTGCCTTTATGGATCTGTGATCCTAAGAGAATTGAATTATTCTCCCCCCTTCTTTGTAATGAGATGTTCATGATCTCTTTTCGTAAAAGACCTTGGTCTTGTAGATCTATGATCTGTGAGAAGAGTTATGTTCTTCTTCTTATTTTTGTATGATGAGACCCTTTGATCTCTTTGTGAAAGACCTTGGTCTTATAGATCTATGATCTTAAAGAAAGAAGTGAATTCTTCTTTTTATATGAGACGATTTCATATTTCTGTTCTTTTTTCCTTGAAGAAAATCTTCTTTTTCTGAGAGCTTGCTCTTCTTTCTGAGATTTCTCAAAGTTTATAGGGGGTTCCTCTATTTTTTTCTCTTTTTTCTCTGTATCTCTTTAGACTTGAAGTCTTGGGGCCTTTATATAGTGAAGGCTGATTTGTTCAATCGGTTAAGGAGATCTTTTCTCCAATTGATTTGGGGATTTCCCCATCGTTGGATCTTTGATCCAAGGGCTTCTGATTTACAAAAGGCAATTTTCTTGTTTTTTAACAAGATTGGGAAATCTTTCCCCATACAGAATTTATTCTGTAATTTTGGTGATTTTTTATCACCATTGGATCATTGATCCAACGGTGCTCTGATTTACAGAGCAAAATCTTTTTGTTTGTAAAGATTTTGAGGAATCTCTCCTTAATAGAATTTTATTCTGGTTAATTGATGATTTTTAATCATGTTCGTTGGATTTTTGTTCCAACGGTGGAGAACATTTAGTTCTAGCGCTAGCGCACCCGTGCTTTGCACGTGGTGCACTGCTTAGAGTGCAGCGCACTTAGCGCTAGCGCACACGTGCTTTGCACGTGGTGCGCTGCTTAGAGTGCAGCGCTCTTAGCTCTAGCGCACACGTGCTTTGCACATGGTGCGCTGCTTAAAGTGCAGCGCTCTTAGCGCTAGCGCACACGTGCTTTGCACGTGGTGCGCTGCTTAGAGTGCAGCGCTCTTAGCGCTAGCGCACACGTACTTTGCACGTGGTGCGCTACTTGGGGCGCAGCGCACTTGGCGCTGCTATGAAGCGTTGCTTCATTTCAAAAATTTGAAATTTGAACAAAGCTTTGCTCTGATTGGGGGAAACAATGTCGGGGATTCTTGGCTTTCATTCGAGATACTGGACCCACAGTAGAGTCGTTGGACCGGGTTCCTATCGTGCGAGAGTTTCCCGACGTTTTTCCCGATGAGTTACCTAGTTTGCCGCCAGAGCGCGATATTGAATTTTGCATTGATCTGATTCCCGGCACGGGACCTATTTCTATACCGCCATACCGGATGGCCCCGGCAGAGCTTAGAGAGCTTAAAGATCAATTGCAAGAGTTGCTTGATAAGGGACCGGTGCGTCCATGTGTTTCACCTTGGGGAGCTCCTGTTCTGTTCGTCAAGAAGAAGGATGGTAGTTTGAGATTGTGTATTGATTATCGTCAATTGAACCGAGTTACGGTGCGGAATAGGTATCCTTTATCTCGCATTGACGATTTGTTTGATCAACTCCAGGGTGCGAAACATTTTTCTAAGATTGATTTGCGTTCGGGTTATCATCAGTTGCGGGTTCGGAATGATGACATTCCGAAGACTGCTTTTCGTACATGCTACGGGCATTATGAGTTTTTGGTGATGTCGTTCGGAGTCTTCGGACTCACCAATGCCCCAGCAGCGTTCATGGATCTGATGAACCGGATTTTCAGGCCGTTCCTCGACCAGTTTATTATTGTGTTTATTGGTGACATTCTGGTCTACGTTAGGAGTCGTGAGGAGCATGAGCAGCACTTGAGGATTGCTTTGCAGACTTTGAGAGAGCGCCAGATTTATACTAAATTCTCAAAGTACGCATTTTGGCTTGATAGAGTTGACTTCCTGGGTCATGTGGTGATGGGAGACGGTATTCGTGTGGACTCGAGGAAGATCGAGGCTGTACAGTTTTGGCCCAAACCTATATCTGTGACAGAGGTCCGCAGCTTTTTGGGCTCAGCTGGTTATTACCGCCGCTTCGTGCAGGATTTCTCAAGTATCGCTGCACCACTGACCGGACTGACCCGGAAGGGGGTTCCTTTTCTTTAGACTGATGCGTGCGAGCAGAGTTTTCAGCAGTTGAAGACTCGGTTGACGACTGCACCAATTCTATCTTTGCCTTCTGGATCGGGTGGCTTTGTTGTTTACTGTGATGCTTCTCGAATGGGGCTCGCTTGTGTACTGATGCAGCATGATAGAGTGATTGCTTATGCTTCTAGGCAGCTGAAGAAGCACGAGCAGAATTATTCCACTCACGATCTTGAGATGGCCGCGGTGGACTTTGCGCTGAAGATTTAGAGACACTACTTGTACGGGGAGTCATGTCAGATTTTCAAGGACCACAAGAGCTTGAAGTACATCTTCCAGCAGCGGGATCTGAATCTGAGACAGCGTCGTTGGATAGAGCTTGTGAAGGATTATGATTGTGAGATCCTTTATCACCCGAGCAAGGCGAATGTGGTAGTTGATGCTTTGAGTCGTAGGCCCGGGGGTAGCTTGTCCCGGTTGAGCGCAGTTCAGAGACAATCTTCTGCAGATTGGCAAATCTTGTGCGATGGTAGAGTACAGTTTGAGATCACTTCCACTGGGGGACATCTTGCTCGTGTTCGCGCCCGTCCACTTTTACTTGATCGTATCCGTGAGGCGCAGCCCAGTGATGCCCGTTTGTCTGAGATTCTTGAACTTGTTCGGCAGGGTACAGATTCAGAGTTCTTGATTAATGACCAGGGTGTGCTACGTTATGGAACTCGCTTGTGTGTACCAGATACTTTGGGTTAAGACGCGAGATCCTAGAGCAGGCACATCAATCAACCTTTAGCGTTCATCCAGGTTCCACCAAGATGTACCGTGACTTGAGAGACAATTACTGGTGGGAAGGGATGAAGCACGATGTTTCAGACTTTGTTTCGAGGTGCCTGACTTGTCGGCAAGTCAAGGCTGAGCATCAGAGACCGGCTGGAGAGTTGTAGCCTTTACCCGTTCCTGAGTGGAAATGGGAGCAGGTTTCCATGGACTTTGTTGTGGGTCTACCCAAGGCCAGTCGGGAGTATGACTCCATTTGGATGATCGTTGACCGGTTGATGAAAGCGGCTCACTTCCATCCAGTGAAGATCACTTTTGGTTATGCTCAGCATGCTCAGTTGTATATAGATGAGATTGTACGTTTGCACGGCGTTCCCACATGCATCGTATCCGACAGAGGCACCCAGTTTACTAGCCGTCTTTGGCAGAAGCTTCAGAAAGCATTGGGTACCCGGTTGAGTTTTAGCACCGCTTTCCATCCGTAGACCGATGGTCAGTCAGAGCGGACTATACAGACTCTGGAGGATATGCTTCGTGCGTGTGTGCTTGATTTTGGTGGAAGTTGGGATCGTCACTTGCCGTTGATTGAGTTCTCCTACAACAACAGCTTTCAGGAGACTATTCAGATGGAACCTTTTGAGGCTTTATATGGTAGGAAGTGTCGATCGCCAGTCTGTTGGACCGAACTAAGCGAGAGTATGGTTTTAGGACCCCAGCTAGTTCAAGAGACTACGGAGAAGATCCAGCTGATTCAGGACAGGACGAGAGCAGCCCAGTGCAGACAGACGTCTTATGCCGACCGTCGTCGTCGCAGACTTGAGTTCGTAGTGGGGGATCATGTATTCCTGCGGATTTCTTCGAGAAGGGCGTTATGAGATTTGGGAAAAAGGGGAAGCTCAGTCCCAGATTTGTAGATCCTTTCGAGATACTTAAGCGAGTTGGTACCGTTACCTATCGTTTAGCACTCCCGCCCAGTTTTCTGGATGTTCACCCCGTATTTCATGTGTCGATACTTCGTAGATACTTTCATGATCCTTCTCACATGATTCAGCACCAGACCGTTCAGTTTGAGCCTGATCTTTCATTCACCGAGCAGCCGGTAGTTATATTGGATCGGCAGGTGAAGAAACTTCGATCAAAGGTCATGCCATCTATTAAGGTTCTTTGGCATAGCCCGACTGGTGAGGAGATCGCTTGGGAAGCCGAGAGCGAGATGCGGAAAAAATTCCCTCATCTCTTTGAAGGTACGCATAGTAAGAATTTTAAATTCGGGGACGAATTTCTTTAAGGGGGGAGATTGTAACACCTTAGAATGCGATTAAGCGTTAATGCGGGTTTTTAAGAAAAAGTTTACCAAATTGGGTTCCTCACATTTTATAACAATTAATTAATATTTTATTATTATTTGTTATGGCTTGCACACACTTGTGCATGTTAATGTGAGAATTAGTTAGTGTTAATCTTGTTAAGTAGCCATGACACCTTAAGCTAATCTATGCCTTGATTTAACCTTGCCTTAGATATCTTGTGTGAGAAATATCTTCTTGTTTTGGAATGAGGGAGGTGGCTAGGTGAGTCATGGAGGCTTTAATGCAAGCATTGATGAGGAGAGGGAAAGGGTAAGTGTAAGGTTAAAGCTCAGCCTACACTCACCCTCTCATCATTACCTTTCCTCACTCTCTCATTCTTATCTCTTCTCAATTATTCTTCATCTCCTCAACTCTCAAACTGAAACCCTCACTATCTCTTCAAAAATCCTTGTAAAACTTCATTAAACACCATGAAAACACTTCACAAGTCTTGATTTAGCCACTAGGTTGACTTGGAGCTTGGAAAGATTGGATTTTTTAGCAAGAGTGGCTAGGTAATGATCTCTAATTGATAATTAGGTATTTATATAGTTGTGTTGCCTTGTAGTTGTGGTTTAGAACACTAAAGGTATAGTTTCGTGCACATATCGTATTTTTAGTGTCATATTGGAGTCTCTATGATCTGCTATGACCTGGAATCTTTACTGTAAAATCTAGCAATGTAGTGGTGTTTTACTAGGGACCCTGAGTGTACACCTGAAGCACGAACCCCACCTGGGCGGTTTTGGCCGGCGACAATAGGGGGAAGTCCGGCGAGCTCAGTCTTTTGGGGGAGTTGGGGCTTTGTTTTTGTAGGGTAGCTGTCTGCAGTTGTTTAGAGGTGTTTGGTACTGTTTGATTTTTAGGTTTTGACAGTATGCAAAATCTGGGATCACTTTGCTATAATCTAGTGTTTCAAATATGCGTGTTACGCTATCTGACACGGTTCGTGATCTTGTGTAGCTGTTGTACCTGGGTTGGTTTTAGGATGTCGCTACACACGTTAGCCACTAGACGGACACTTGAGAGTTGATTTGGAGTTGGTGCGTCAGTCAAACGTAGTTTGTACGTGATATTGGTCAATTTCTGAGATTTGCACTTGTTATGTTTTGTGTTAATAGGATCGCAGGAGGGGACTTCAAACGCTGCGAAGAAAGGGAAGCAGGTGATTGGATCTACCTAGCTCGAGATCGTCGGTGAGTAGTTTTAACATCTACGGGGAAATCACCCGTATGGCGTTAAGCGTCAAGGCTAGATATGATATGATATTATCCACATGTTTATATGCACATATAGAGATGGTGCATGAACTTCATCGCATATTATTACTTGTTGTGCCTGGACTTGTATCCTTCGGACACTGCACTATTATTGACAGTTCATATTGCACGAGCACTAATTGTATGCTACACATACTGTCAGTAATTGTCATGATACGCACAACACATATACATATGTGATATTGTATTGATTAGTGACATTTAGACATTGACTCTGTGCGATTGCGCATATGAAATATAGCATACATGCATACCTACATGCTTACACATATACCATGCTATAGCTACATGTTCACCCTTATATGATGTTGCGTTAGATTTTGGATAAATTGGGAACCGCGTGATATATTTAATAACTTGATGCATTTAAATAGCGGATTTTCCTTGATATGCTCATATTACTGTTCTATGTTGCATACATCATATTACATGGATTTACGCATTGAGATATGATTTCATGTGATTTTCTGGATTTAAGAACTGCGGGGATATTTCAAGAAATGTGTAATGTTTTGAAAACCCGGTTTCTCTTGATATGATATTTCGATGCATCCACCATGATTGTTCCCAGTTCTAAGACTTGTGTTAGAAACCCGATGCGAGGAGTGGATGAGGCCGTGTTGCGGGTTCATAGTGGACCCGGTATGGTACCCCAGGGCAAGAAAGGTATATCGATGGATTAGCCAATGAGCCTGGCAGGGGAGGTGCACTGCCTACCGGTGATAGTTTTAGACTCGGCGGTTATCCGGAGGATATCGACCGGAGTCATGAAATGGATATGGGCCAATTCGTACTGCCGGAGCCCGTGGGCCGATCTGGGCAGACGGAACCCATGGTATGTGGTTTTACGTGTCGATGCTGGACACGAGTATTTCATGATGTTTCGAGTGTCGATATTGGACACTCAGGTTCCATGAGACGTACGGATATAAGGGCCGGTCCTGGTGACGGCTCCTGAGGATTTTAGGATTTGGGGTGTCATTGATGGACACTAGGGTTTTTCCATACTGATGATTTGTGCGTAAGGTTTATTATTTATCCCACACTCAGGATTTATTTGATATGCCTTTGATTCACGTAGATGTAGTACCCTGGTGGTGTACCTTGATCATGATTGTTACATATCCATATTACCATACTTATGCTATCAGATTGCATGTGATAGATTTATCGTTGTTCGTACATACTTGCGATTACAGTATGATGTTATTTACTATTCACGAGTTGGCAACTCACCCCCGTTGTGCCACAGTGTTTTGCAGGTCTGAGACTCAGAATAGTCGCGGCAAGGCGTCTTATTATCTCTACTTTTGCGGATACCGCTACGGTTGGCTGTGAGACCTTTTGCTATAGGTGTGTTTGCGGTTATCCAATGATGTCGTTGTATATCTTTTTTATCTAGTACTCTCCATCTATTACCTTCATGTTTGACCTAGAGATGAGTTGTGAGGATCGATGTTGTATATTCTTATGACTCTGGTTATCGTGCTCATGTGAACCGGCCTTTATTTATGTTGATTATTGTCTTTTCCTTCGCTAAGGCGTCGTATATCTGTTGTGGTGGTTGTTTTCGCCTTTGGGCGAGATTTGCTCCCATTTGGGGATGCTTTACTTATATCTTATGTTTGTACCCATTTCGGGGCTAGCTTTTACAAAGGAGGTGCTGCCGAAATTTTTATGAAAACAAACTTAAGTTTTATGGTTTTACTTGAGATTTAAAAATGTTCCTATCTTTTCCTTCTTGTAATGGTTTAAATTGCTGGGTTTTCGGCTTACTTGAATTTCGTTACGCCTGTTGACGTTACATAGTCTAAGTGCCGGTCATCTGCCTAACTTGGGTCGTGACAAGTTGCCTCGGATATGAGGTTGAAGCTCGTTGCATAGACTCTCGGGTGGATCATCTTCGATAGAGGGAGACCAGAGATCAAGCTTGATCAAGGAAGCCCCTAGGAGCTTGGGATGATGGTTGAAAACCGAAGGACACGGATCTATTCGGTATAACCATTCTAACTCCTTTGCATGTTTTTTTATCTAGGGCTTATGGGTAGATCCGGGTAATTGGTTGTGGTAGCGCCAAGTTTTATAAATTTTTGTTCCGCATTTGGTCACAGATTGATGGCCGGGGCACTGCCGTAACCGAACATGGTATCAGAGACACTCCATTAGCCTTAGTTAACTCTTTGCGACATTAGAAATCCACCGTTATTGTCGTGCAAAAACTGCCGACAAAAACAATTCCAAAAACTGAAAGTTTGAGATATTTGCACACCCCGCGGGCTCACGGTTTGAACTGAGAAGCCGCGGGGTGGTGCATGGGTACCCCGGGGAATCCTCGGGGGGACCGAACGGCTAGGCCCACTTCCCAAGACCACCACAAATTGGTCTTGGCGGTGGGGACCCGAAACTGCCCCACCTTAGGCAGTTTCGGGTCTGCCTCACCCCCTGGCCATCTAGTGGTAGCCTCGGGGGTAGGGTATGTAGGGTTCCTAGGCACACTAATGAGGTCTCACAAGGCATCAAACATGGCTAATTCAAATTCTACAAGTGCCGAGAAACCCTAATACGGATCAATAACTAGATGTGTAGGCTATGCGATATAAGTTAACGACTTTAACTAAAAAGGAAAGGGGCTACAACCTTTGTAGATCCGGTCCACCACTTCCTAAGCTCCGCAATGATGTCCCTCCGCTGTCCAAATCGGATCCCGAACTCTAGCATCGGCTTCATCGGAAAAATGGGCGGGCTTGGTCGTCGGCTTCGATGCCGAAGATGATCTACGTCGAGGCATCACTAGATCAAGCTCCCACTTCACCAAGTCATGAAACTTGTGAAGAAAACACCCTATACTACTTGGAAAGAGCTAGAGGATGAAGAAATAGGAAGTGGGTTCACTTTAGAATTGGATTTCTCACTTGATTTCATCACTTGCCATTGATGAGGCAAGTTTTTCTTTCTTGCTCATGAAGAAGGAGATGAAGAAAGAATATGATAAAGTGTTATTGAATAATTGAAAAAGAATTGATTCTTATCATATTCTAACCTTAGTTAAGTGTAGAGAATAGACCATGGTTAGTTATGATGGTTAGGGTTAAGCAAGAGACAAGAATGGTGGACTAGGTCAAAGCTTCATGAAGATTCAACAAAACTACAAATAAAGCCACCATTCTTTTCTTATCCTTTCCAAAATGAATAAACAAATAAATAAATGAATAAGCAAAACCCTAATCATCAACTTAACCATGGTTTAATTCTTTACACTTAACCAAATAAGCATGTATCATCAAACATGATACAATCATGTGCATAAAAGTATATCACATATACAACTTGCACAATTCAAGTGAGAAAATCCATTTAAAATGAACCAATACTAGTTAATGCAAAGTAATATATCAAATATATAATTCTACATTAAATCATTAAATCAACACTTGATTTAACGATCCGGTCATATCGCATATAACCGACTAGTATCCTATGTATCGGCTTATCGAATCAATGCTTGATTCGATAACTAGGTTATATCGCATATAACCAATCGATACATTCATCGCGAGAATGAAATACGATATCACATACACGCATTATTCTCGGTCCTGCACATATCTCATATGCGCTCCTATTTCGTTTCGCTTGAGCCAGGAAACCTCTGTGTAGGACTCTAAAGACTCGTCAATACGCCGGCAGCAGGTGATGATCATATCAAACACCCACAAGCCGCAAGAGGTCTGCTAAACATAACGGCCATCCGGGTATTGAGCGATCAGAAGATCGACGAGCAAGCCCGCTCACACTCCTGTGAATCCAACCAGTAACACTTACCGTACAGTCCGGTCTGTTCGTCTGATATGTCGCATATCTTGCCTAGGGGTGGTAAACGTCAGACCCCAGTAGCTCGATAAGTCATGCCGACGTGAAGTCCATAACATGTGTGAAACTACTGATAACACTTACCAGTAGATCACTGCAACCCTGGCCAGGGATTTCCTGTTATGGCCAGTCGTGCATAGCGCAACATCAACCCCCAATACCGGGAGAGACGAATCCCCTCCTATCGCTCATTGCCTCCATGTGAATCGGGACTGTACCCAAAAACCACCTGTTTGCACGACTCAGTAGAGCCGTGGTAGGGTGGAAATCAAAGCACAGTGGGAGACACACAAGACTCTATGACGATCTCGGGTCAACAGACTAAGCTGTGCCAGTGTCACCAGAGAACTGCCATCTGACGTGAGGTATAATACCATCTGGGAGTTCTCGGCGAGTCCGTTCAGTGTACCCAGTCTCCACTGAGCACCCGTATACCATCACTGATGTCAAACACCAATGGATATGGGATCATCCATCGCCCATCGCATGGGTCGAGAAGATATACGCTAGTCTACTCTGGAATATCGATGCCCCGTCTCGATATTCCCTCGACTAGGAACATTGAAGGATGTACTCATGGACTATCCAGGCCCTACTAGTATGATCTGCATCACAGTCCTGGAAGTCGAGTACACATCCTAAGGGCTTTATCATCATGTAACAGAGAGACAGAAAGTATACACGTTAAGATAAAGAGCAACCAGATAGCGTACTATCATGTCGAGCAAGAAAGTCCTACCTATATATGTCCCAGCATCCACTACAATATACATCCAATGTACAGTAATGGCCTCTAGGGCATACATATAACTAACAATCTCCCACTTGCACTAGGGCCATCTGTAGCAGTGGTTGCAGTATCACATACTCAACCATCCCATATAAGTCTCTCTCTGGGAAAAAGCCTTCGTGAGTGGATCCGCCGTGTTGTCCACTTAGTCTACTCTCCTAACCTCGATCACCCCGGAGATCATCTATCTCCATGATCAGGTGATGCTGCCTCAGAATATGTCTGGGTCACTGATGGGACCAGGGTTCCTAGGCCAAAGCCACAGTTCCATTGTCATACAATGGTAGGAACCTAGTTCATCTTATGAACCAATATACACCCAAACTGCCTCTTTGGTAGTATCTTTAATAGCGATGTTACCAGCCTTTATCGTCTAGTTTGCCACGGTATCTAGCTTGGAACTCTTCCAACATACCGTCCCTTTACCGAGGGTAAAAACAATGCCTGCGACTGACATTCAGTCGTCCTCATCACCCTGGAACTTTTCCAGTGATTCTCCCCAGGATCGAGGTGGTATCACCTTTATCCTATTTGGAGAATGGTTGTGATAAGCGGAGATTGACCGTGCGTAGCATAAGAAACGCCTTCCCTATTAAGAGTATGTCATCCACGTACTCTACGAGGATCACTACCATACTCTCTACTACCTCTTTGTATATACAAGGTTCATCTACCATTCTGATGATGTCAAACTGTTTGACTAATTCATCAAAACAGATGTTCCAACCCCGCGACGCCTGCTTCATCACATAAAACATCTTGCACACGTTTCCATTGCTCCCACTGTCTATGAAGCCCTCTGGCTGTGTTCTTATAGACGTTCTCTTCTAAATCATTATTTAGAAAAGTAGTCATGGCACCCAACCACCAGATATCGTAGTCCTGGTATGTAGCCGTGGCAAGTAGGATCCGGATGGACTTAAGCATAGCCACTGGAAAAGGTATCATCATTATCCACGCCTGGTTGATGACTAAAACCTTTAACAAGTCTAGCTTTGAAATTCTTAACTTTTCCATCTATACCAAGTAATCTTCTCAAGATATACTTGCTCCTGATGGGGATTTAACCCTTCAGATATGGCAGCTAAAGTCCATACTTTGCTGGTGTACATGGATTCCATCTCAGATCGCTAAGCATCCAGCTATTCTTACAGAGTCCCTACTCTCGATGACCTGCTCGAATCTAGTTGGGTCATCATCTCATGATGCAATCCTTGCTCCCACTGTCATCGAGAAACCGAAGTATCTCTCAAGCAGGTGAGGAACCTTACTAGATCGGCGGAGAGGCTGAGGTTTGTTGGAATCAACTGAATCCTTTGGTTCTACCAAATCACCTGCTGTAGTTTGTATAACTGGAACCTTTCCAGTTCTACACAACAGACCTTGCCTTGATCTTGTCCGGATTTTTGCTTTTAGACATAGGCCGGACAACCCCAAATCTTAACTAACTTAAGATATGGGCTCTTCCCTTTCCATATCACATATGAAGTGGTAGGCAACTGATTTGATTCGAACCTAATTCAATAGGTATGCAGCTTCTCAAGTGCATAACTTCCAAAAAGGAAATAGGTAACTCAGTAGTACTCATCATAGAGCACACCTTATCATATAAGGTGTGATTGCTCCGCCCCGATATACCATCGTGCTATGGTGTATACAGAGGAGTAATGCTGAGAGAGAATCTCATTCTCCTTTAGAATAGTCCAGGAATTCCGTGCTCAAGTATTCTCCTCCTTGATCTCATCAAAGGACATAATACTTATACCCGTATTGGTTCTCTACTTCTAACTTATATTCTGTGAATATCTCAAAAGGTTCGGACTTGTGTTTTAACAAGAACATATGTCTGAATCTAAAGAGATCATCAGAGAATGTAATGAAGTACAAAGAACCGGTCTTGGCATGTGTAGACAGGGGACCTACATACATCAACATGTATCATCCCAAGAGTTCATTAACTCTTTCTCTGTTTCCAGTAAACGGAGCTATGGTCATCTTATCTTTGTGACATGACTGGCGAGTTTCATAAGATGTAAATTCAAACTAATTTAAATATGCATCTTTATGTAACTCTAGCTAGTCTTGTCACATTGATCTGACCTAGTCTACAATACCTCAAGAAGGAATCGTTCAATTCTGAACTCTTCCTCTTGCGTGTGTTCTGTATACTAGGAACTGTAGTTTGATTTAGAACGTCAATGCTTTTAGATAACGTGCCTGAACCGATCAACTTTTGATATAGGAAATGTTCAAAACATTATCCATCAATACAAAATTTTATCATTTCTTTACTAATAAAGTGACTGATATGATTTTGTATATCAGGTTCGGTATCTAATAGCATTTGTTCAGAATCAATGTATTGGTAATACAGGGTGACAGTGACCAACAGACTTGGCTGCAACACTTGCCCCGTTTTCTGTCTCATGAAACTTATCACCCGTTCTCAGTTTTTCTACCCTTTTGTAGCCCTATGTGACAGATTACATATCTGGGATCCTGATCCGGTATCATATACCCAGGATGTAGAGGATACTGAAAAACAGTTCTTTATAATGAACACACCCGAAGGAGATGCATCTCATGCACTTTCTTCGTTTGGATGGCATAGGAATTTTGGTATTCCCCTATTTCCTGCTCTATCTTATAACGATTATAAGTTGGAGCGGGACCAACGTTCTCCAGCTCAGAATAACAAGCGGGTTCGGTCAATATATCCATATTATTATCTTGATTAAGGCGTGATATGGTCGCTACCTGGAGAGAGAGAGAGAAGAAAACACTCTGCGTGCGCTCTTGCAAGATCAGATTGGTTATATATTTTATCTAATCAGGATGGCTCCCACTGTTTTTATCAAATCTTCCTTCAAACCTTAAAAGGAAAGACTAGCCGGGATTAATTACACTCTACAAGTTCGCCAATCTTTCAGCCAGGCCAGTGTCGGTACTTTGAGGGAGGTTCCCCGTGCTTTCGCACGGACCTAATTACAGTAAACCTCATTTTCCCAGAGGTGTAACCCCGTTGACACCTTTCTAGACACCTACTTGATCGGCTAATTGCAAAGTGCAAAACTCTCCCAGGAGTAACAATTACTCGCAGTGGGTATCGGGATCCAACTATCATATAGAAGGTATGCAATCTCATTGCAAGTTTCAACACTTGAAACTCCCGATAAAGATTTTTACCCCTAGCACTTATGACCTTAACTATGGTCAACAAATCATAAGTACTAGTCAAGTTCTACCCGTCATTTCGTGATTAATTAGACCCACCCACATGACCCTTAACTAAGGTCAACAAAGTCACGCGACTGTCCTAACTAATCGCATCATATGCGATGTAGGAAGACATCACTTAGCTACCGTACACTGTGCCTTAACTAAGGTCAACAAACACAGCACGAATACTAAATACTCTACTTCCTAAAATGACGGAGGGTTGCGAATAGTTTTTATGAAAACGTTTAACGCTTTGAACTTGATCTCGTTGCGGAATCAAATGGTTTTTAAATGGAATGTTTTTGAAGCTTTTCTAGTTTTGCTAAGGGGGTCACTCCCGGTAAAGGGATCGTCGGCCCTTTCCCCGTCGAATGAGGTGCGGGATATATCATATATATCACTGTGCAAAGCAGAAACTATAGAAGCAATCAAGTGACAAACCGAGGGTTGTAGCATCTGCCAGTTATTGCTAAAGGAGTCACTCCCAGTGAAGGGATCTCGGTCCTTTCCTCATCGAATAAGGTGCAGGATGTTCTATAATGAACACCGCAATGCAAAGCAAGAACTGTAGCTACCTGTTTTATTTTGAAATTCGATTCCACAACATCAATTAGGTTTATTTTCTTTCATTAATCTCATTAATGAATATCCCATCATTTAAGTCCACCTAAACATCACAGATAAATATAACGTACGCTTATGCCATCCGCATTCGTCTCGATGTCCCGTCTGCACCGTTAGGTTAGGTGACTAACGCCAGAGCGAGGCAGGGCTAGTGCGGGTGTAAAACATAAGCAACGTCTATATAATATATCATATATACTATATATAATATCTGTCACAGAACATCACATGATCACATCACAGATAAGTCACAGCAGAAGATACATATGAAATATTGGATATACTAGGACGTCCGTGTTTTTCAATACGAGCCAGTATAAAACACGGATTCCACGGTCGTGATGAATAGCCAATCCCACACCCCTAGACCCCTACGAGAGCGGCAAGCAACCCTACCAATTCTAGGGTTAGGAGACCCGGACTCGACTCCTCGAGATGGTCTCCCTCTGGACCCCAGAACCCTGTTACTTGTGCTCCCCTCCTTGGGACTATCCTAATACGGAAAAGTAAATAATATACAAACGGTGACAACATCCGCAACCTGGAAGTGCCCCAATAAAAGAAAATTACATACAAGTTTTTACATGAATGAAAAAAGAAAAACACTCATCTCACATAAAAAAAACCCGGCTATTCAAACACGACGATCCAATATAACATATCCAGCAACACATAACATCACATGTCATCAACGTAAGTAAATATGCGCATCCCAATTGTCGTTGACATATAGCAACGAAACCGGCGATATCATATATTACACTTACGGTCACAGAAAAGAAAGTGTAAAACTACAACAGTTGGAATCCGCAACCGCTTTAGACATCGCATGCCTAATCAAATGAAATACTTAGACATCTCATGCCTAACAATTATAAACCCCGCATTTTAGTCTCATTATCGAAAACTCTTTTCAACATCAAGTCGGGCAATTCAACTAGATTCCCGACATCATGATCGAATGCTCGTCGCAAACTTTAGTAGGCGGCCGCACCCCCGATACCGTCGACGAAGTGCACCAAGGCGGAACACCGCTACCGCGAGCACCCGAACGGATGCTTTCGGCGTCGGGGTTCTCCTACAGTCACTTGGTCGAGGCTATGGGGCGAGGCTGTCTATTAAGTTTACCCGGCGAGTATCCGCGTACACTACGTGATTGCGATGGACTTTTGATCACATCAAAATTCCGCGGCAACCGATCAAGTGAGACTAAAGTGCTGTGTTTATAACATTCATACAGTTATCTCATAACTTCTTGTGAATTCCAATTGTTGTATCACATTCCGGATAAACAGAAAATGTTAAACTTTCCGATCGAACAATCGAACACCCATGTTTTCCCAATACAGCTCAAGACATGAAATAAGTTAAGTCTAAAAACATTCAGTTCGTGCCTCAGTACCAACGGTCCAGCCGTAGAAGGGTCAAGCCAACGCCTCACATGTGGCACGCCGTACTGCCCCAAACCCTAAGGTTCAAAGAGCAGTTCAAGACGGGCACATAATCGAGTTAAGGTTTGTTGTCTTCTAGAGGGACCATCGCATTACTTGCACTACTTAGAACGTCATTAAACTACAGAAAAATCCAACAATTGGAAATTTCCCGGAAGGGAAAAAAGTGAGTATTTATATCCGGTCGAACTTTTTAACATATTCTAAAATTATCCGAAAAAACACACACTGACAAAATTAGACAATCCGATCGAAACACCGAGTCCCTAATACAACCCAGAAAATTCAACTCTTGAATAAATATTAAAAATTCCCAGAAAAACCAGCAACAAAATATAAGAATTACTGTGCAGGAAAAAATGTCTGAAGAGACCAAGTTGCCGCGGAACCGCCGCATTAGGCATGCCAATGCCGCGGTTCCGCCGCACTATTATCGATTCATGGGTCCCGTTTTATACAGTAATTCTTAGAATATTCTACTGAGTTTTCTGCATATTTTTAATTCTCAAAAAACTACGATTTCAGAAAATGTCCAGAGAGCCGTTTTGAGTTAGGGTTTCGGGTCGATCGGACTTCTAACTCCGTCTACGCATCGCCTAAGGCTCTAGCTAGGCTCTGATACTACTGTAGGGTTCCTAGGCACACTAATGAGGTCTCACAAGGCATCAAACATGGCTAATTCAAATTCTACAAGTGCCGAGAAACCCTAATACGGATCGATAACTAGATGTGTAGGCTATGCGATACAAGTTAACGACTTTAACTAAAAAGGAAAGGGGCTACAACCTTTGTAGATCCGGTCCACCACTTCCTAAGCTCCGCAATGATGTCCCTCCGCTGTCCAAATCGGATCCCGGACTCTAGCATCGGCTTCATCGGAAAAATGGGCGGGCTTGGTCGTCGGCTTCGATGCCGAAGATGATCTACGTCGAGGCATCACTAGATCAAGCTCCCACTTCACCAAGTCATGAAACTTGTGAAGAAAACACCCTATACTACTTGGAAAGAGGTGGAGGATTAATAAATAGGAAGTGGGTTCACTTTAGAATTGGATTTCTCACATGATTTCATCACTTGCCATTGATGAGGCAAGTTTTTCTTTCTTGCTCATGAAGAAGGAGATGAAGAAAGAATATGATAAAGTGTTATTGAATAATTGAAAAAGAATTGATTCTTATCATATTCTAACCTTAGTTAAGTGTAGAGAATAGACCATGGTTAGTTATGATGGTTAGGGTTAAGCAAGAGACAAGAATGGTGGACTAGGTCAAAGCTTCATGAAGATTCAACAAAACTACAAATAAAGCCACCATTCTTTTCTTATCCTTTCCAAAATGAATAAACAAATAAATAAATGAATAAGCAAAACCCTAATCATCAACTTAACCATGGTTTAATTCTTTACACTTAACCAAATAAGCATGTATCATCAAACATGATACAATCATGTGCATAAAAGTATATCATATATACAACTTGCACAATTCAAGTAAGAAAATCCATTTAAAATGAACCAATACTAGTTAATGCAAAGTAATATATCAAATATATAATTCTACATTAAATCATTAAATCAACACTTGATTTAACGATCCGGTCATATCGCATATAACCGACTAGTATCCTATGTATCGGCTTATCGAATCAATGCTTGATTCGATAACTAGGTTATATCGCATATAACCAATCGATACATTCATCGCGAGAATGAAATACGATATCACATACATGCATTATTCTCGGTCCTGCACATATCTCATATGCGCTCCTATTTCGTTTCGCTTGAGCCAGAAAACCTCTGTGTAGGACTCTAAAGACTCGTCAATACGCCGGCAGCAGGTGATGATCATATCAAACACCCACAAGCCGCAAGCGGTCTGCTAAACGTAACGGCCACCCGGGTATTGAGCGATCAGAAGATCGACGAGCAAGCCCGCTAACACTCCTGTGAATCCAACCAGTAACACTTACCGTACAGTCCGGTCTGTTCGTCTGATATGTCGCATATCTTGCCTAGGGGTGGTAAACGTCAGACCCCAGTAGCTCGATAAGTCATGCCGACGTGAAGTCCATAACATGTGTGAAACTACTGATAACACTTACCAGTAGATCACTGCAACCCTGGCCAGGGATTTCCTGTTATGGCCAGTCGTGCATAGCGCAACATCAACCCCCAATACCGGGAGAGACGAATCCCCTCCTATCGCTCATTGCCTCCATGTGAATCGGGACTGTACCCAAAAACCACCTGTTTGCACGACTCAGTAGAGCCGTGGTAGGGTGGAAATCAAAGCACAGTGGGAGACACACAAGACTCTATGACGATCTCGGGTCAACAGACTAAGCTGTGCCAGTGTCACCAGAGAACTGCCATCTGACGTGAGGTATAATACCATCTGGGAGTTCTCGGCGAGTCCGTTCAGTGTACCCAGTCTCCACTGAGCACCCGTATACCATCTCTGATGTCAAACACCAATGGATATGGGATCATCCATCGCCCATCGCATGGGTCGAGAAGATATACGCTAGTCTACTCTGGAATATCGATGCCCCGTCTCGATATTCCCTCGACTAGGAACATTGAAGGATGTACTCATGGACTATCCAGGCCCTACTAGTATGATCTGCATCACAGTCCTGGAAGTCGAGTACACATCCTAAGGGCTTTATCATCATGTAACAGAGAGACAGAAAGTATACACGTTAAGATAAAGAGCAACCAGATAGCGTACTACCATGTCGAGCAAGAAAGTCCTACCTATATATGTCCCAGCATCCACTACAATATACATCCAATGTACAGTAATGGCCTCTAGGGCATACATATAACTAACAGGGTACCCCTTCTAAGCCCCCCAACTCGAAGTTAATTTTGTGCTCTAACTCCCCGCGAAGGTTCGGGCGCGTTTCATTTTGGTTCGGACTTCCGAATTGGCTTTAAACGGTCGGTTTTTGGAACTTTAGCTCACTGTTTTTTCATGATTTTGGAAATTGGTTTAGTTTGCTAATTGCGTGCGGAATTCTAATGTCGTAGTTTTCAGTACATACATTACTATCTGCGACTGTGAATGTCATTAGAGAGGTAAAACTCGTCTAATTGCTATATGACTTTTAGACGGGTTTGCGAACGAGACATTCACGTTGATGTTCTGTGTTGTGTTGTGGTTGTGGTTGGATCGTCGTGGTGGATAGCTTGGGTGCAATGGTTATTTCCCCCAATCATAGCAAAGCTCTGTTCAAATTTTGAAATTTAAAATGAAGCAGCGCTTCATAAAAGCGCTGGCGCCAAGAACGCCAGCGCTGAGAGTCAAAGACTTTGAGGAAGCGCTCACGTGCAAAGCACGAGAGCGCTGGCGCCAAGTGCGCCGGCACTGAGAGTCAAAGACTCTGAGGCAGCGCTCACATGCAGAGCACGAGAGCACTGGCGTGAAGTGCGCCAGTGTTAAGAGTCAAAGACTCTGAGGCAGCGCTCACGTGCAGAGCACGAGAGTGCTAGCGCCAAGTGCGCCAGCCCTAAAAGTCAAAGACTCTGAAGCAACGCTCACATGCAAAGCACGAGAGCGCTGGCACCAAATGCGCCAGCGCTAAGAGTCAAAGACTCTGAAACAACGCTCGCGTGCAAGGCACGAGGGCGCCAAGCGCCAGAAATAAATGTTCTCCACCGTTGGATCAAATATCCAATAAAGATGATAAATCATCAAATTACCAGAATAAAATTCTGTTAAGGAAATACTCCTCAGAATCTTTCCAAACAAGAAAGATTATGCTCTGTAAATCAGAGCACCGTTGGATCAATTATCCAATGGTGATTAAAAATCACCAAGATACAGAATAAGCTCTGTATGGGAAAATATTTCCCAATCTTGTTAAAAACAAGAAGATTGTCTTCTGTAAGACAGAAGCCCTAGGATCAAAGATCCAACAGTTGGAAACACCCCCAAATCAATCCGAGAAAAGATCTCCTTAACTGATTCAACAAATCAGTCTCCCCTATATAAAGGATCGAAGACTTCAAGTCTTACATAGAGGAACACCCCCCCCCCCAAACTTTAAGAAATTTCAAAAAGAAGAGCGAGCTCTCGGAAGAAGAATTTCTTCAAGGTAAATAAAACAGAGAGATCAAAGCATCTCATCAAAAAGGAGAAGAACTTAGTTCTTTTTCTAGATCATAGATCTATAAGACAGAGGTCTTTCACAAAAAGAGATCATAGCATCTCATCATAAAAAGGGAGGAGAAGAACTTAATTCTCTTCAGATCATAGATCCATACAGACAAAGTCTTTCACAAAAACAGAAGGGATTGTAACATCTCCTATTAAAATAAGAACTTAGTTCCTAGATCAACGAGACAAAGTCTCTTATAAACGAGAACTTAATTCTCAGAGCACAAAATTGATCAAGAGCGCTCTGCACTCATTCGCTGGCGCTCGGCGCCAAGCGCGCCACGTGCTCCTCACGTGTGTGCTATTTCGCAAGGAGCGCTCTGCACTCATGGGCCGGCGTTCAGCGTCAAGCACGCCACGTGCTCCTCACGTAGGCGCTACTTAATAAAGAGCGCTCTGCACTCATTGGCCGGCGCTCAGCGCCAAGCGCGCCACGTGCTCCTCACGTGTGTGCTATTTCATAAGAAGCGCTCTGCACTCATTGACTGGCGCTCAGCACCAAGCGCACCACGTGCTCCTCACGTGTGCGCTATCTCACAGGAAGCGCCTTAGCGCTCTAAGTCTGGCACTCAGCGCCAAGCGCGCCACGTGCTCCTCACATGGGTGCTGAGGGAACATAAACTGTTCTTTAAATAAAGCCCCAAAGCCATAATGAGTGCTCAACACTCAATAAAAAAAAAAAGATCGTCAGAACCCAAACCAATGCTCAGCATTGTTAAATAAAAAAGGACTGGGCCTAATTAAATGTTCAACATTTTAACTGAGTGGGCCGAGCCCAAGTTGGCCACAAATCCCTAATTCAGATTAATTGGGCCCATATGCTCATAAATCTTTTTAACTGATCTTAGTCCCAAACTTGACTACAGATCTCCCAACCAACATTGGTTCAAGGGTGCATCTCTTCATACTTCTGATATATGTCGTTGTAATTCTTCAACATCTTCAGAGAGATGGAGGGTCCTAATAACCAATAAATTTTGGCGCATCCCCAAACGGTTGAACCAAAACCACATAGACTATGACGTCTTTAAACTGGACTATGATGTCCTTAAACTTTACGGACTATGAGGTCCCTAAACTCATGGACTATGATATCCTTAAACTTATGGACCGCAACATCCCTAAACTAAACCCCTCACAGACTATGACATCTTTAAACTGGACTATGATGTCCTTAAATTTTATGGACTATGAGGTCCTTAAACTCATGTATGACGTCCTTAAACTTATGGACCGCAATGTCCCTAAACTAAAACAATAGAGCCTAAATGCTCTTTTGTTGGATCTAAATGATCCCAAAACCTTGTTAAGTAGATCGTAGTCTAAAATTAGACTAACGTATTCTTAACAAACGTTTAAGTTGATCTTAATCTCAATGAGATTAACGATCCTTAAATCAAACCAAACCCAAATCTAAGAAAATACGGATTTGGACTAATCCCCGCCCTACGGGCGACAACACAAATTAGTCTCTGTATACAATCCATGGGCAACCAAAAATAAAACAAACACACACGACACAAAGTCACCTTCTGGAGCAGGAGAAAGTAGTTACCGCGATGCGGTAGCGTAATTAACTGCAGGGGCTTGCGCCTGCAGGGAAGAGCGTCCCCACAATAAAAAAACCCTCACAAAGAGGGGGAATCTGACGAAGTCTGCTACAACGGCCACATCCGTCTAAACCTTCGATGCATGGTTCCATAAATCAACTTGGCATCTTCGGAGAGGTGGACGGATAAAACCAAAAAGCATCTGCCCCCAAATTCAGGCAAGATGTCTGTCTTCCCGTCTTTCGACGGAGAACAATGGTAGTACAGTTTAGTTTCATTTGTACATTTGATATTTTGGCGCGAGCATCCGACATGTGGACTGTCGTCACTGCCTGTTTGTATATTATGTGTTTAGGGAACGACCGGGTTGAGGTCAATGTCACCCTTGTACTTATTTTCTTTTATGTACTAGGATTACCCCGTGGTGGAGTGCACGAATAGCCGGGTTCTAGAGGGCAACAGGCCCGCATCTCATGGCGGTGAGACGAAGGGGGCCTCACTCTAGAATTGGCGAGCTATTCGCCGCACTTGTAGGGGGTATAGGTTGACCCAAGGAGGGGTGCTCAAGTTACCGGGTTCCGTGGAGTGCTGGGTGGCCCATTCACGTTGTTAATTGGGGTTGCCTCGCTTCTAGGATTGGCAGGTAACTTGCCGCGCTCGTAGGGGTCTAGGTTTTCATTGCACAGGCTATCCACACGACAGGGAATGTCGGGTCTCATTTGCGACTCAAATAAAACCCGAGGCTCCAGGATTATCCACCACTCTGTGTTGCTTAGCTGAGATTCTGAGATGTTGCATATATCATGCCTGGGACGATTGTTATGTATATTTATATATTTACTAGTAGATATTGTATATGTTTTGCACCCGCACTAGTCCAGTCCCCGCTCTGTCGTTAGTTAGGTAACCTAACGGGTGATGACAAGACCCGGTGGCGAATGTGGATGGTATATACGTACATTTTATTTTTCGTTCCTTTTTCAGTAGTATGATATGTTAACTGATGGTACTGCATTGATTCTGATCAATGCAAGGAAAACAGACCTATTTGATGTTGTTAGAACAAATTTTTAAAAAATGTTATTACAAAAACGTTTTCTTTTGTTTTGCACAGCGATGTTCGGTTATGAATATCCAGCACCTCATTCGACGAGGCAAGAGCCGAGATCCCTTCACCGGGAGTGACCTCTTGGGAAGAAGTTTGCGTCGGGGTAATAACTTCACTATAGTCGATTACTTTTTGCTTTGCATCGTGATATTCGGTTAGGAATATCCTGCACCTCATTCGACAAGGAAAGAGCCGAGATCTCTTCACCGGGAGTGACCTCTTTAGCAAAAGTTTTCGCCACTATATATTTGTAAAGCTATCCGGTTCCTTCAACGATATCGAGTTCATTACGTTAAAAGTTTTTCGCCAAAAACCATTCGTAGCATTCCGTCATTTCAGACGGGTAGCACTTAGTATTCATGCTATGTTTGTTGGCCTTAGTCAAGGCATAGTGTATGGTAGCTATTTGTTACTAATCTGTTGCATAAATAGATGCGTTGGTTTGGGACAGTCGTACAGCCTTGTTGGCCTTAGTCAAGGGCGAGTACGGGTGGGTTCAAATTAACCTGGACAATGACGGGTAGAACTTGACATGTGACTTATGATTTGTTGGCCTTAGTCAAGGCCATAAGAGCATGGGGTAAAAATCACATCGGGGGTTTCTAAAGAAACTGAAACTTGCTAGGCATGCGCATACCTTCTGGAGTGTGATAACTTGAGTGGATTCCATCAAGTTATCATGCGATGATAGTTAGATCCTGATTCTCACTGATGAGTTAGTTTACTCCTCGGGTGATTTTAGATGATCCCGACTAATTCTCCTTTGGGTTTGGGGGAGAATTCGAGGAAACAGTCGGAGACATCGGATTAGATAAAGTGATTAACCATTCTAATCTAGATTAGAGTGCACGCTGAGTGTTTCTTTTCTCTCTCTCTCTTTGGCAGCGACCATGGCCTGACCCTAGACTAAAACTCATGAACCAAGTTAACCGAACTTTCTTAAAACACACTGGCTTTTGGATTGTCAGAGTTGCATACTTCATTGGCACTCCTACTTTTACCCTTTACTTTTCTACGGAACATTCTGTATCACTACAAAGATCCACATTTATTGGATATGACCATCGTATAGTTACATACGAACTCGAAGAAACTTGTTTCAGATTCGAGAATGGTTTTCGGTTCTGGAGAAATTGAATAGGACTATTCAGTTGTCTTTTCCTTTTACCTTCTCTTAGGTTGTGAGGGCTCCTAAGATTAGGAGAGGGTACACCTATTGCGCTTATTGGATAGTCTTCTTTCAAACCATAGGCAGGTGTCGAAAGGTAAGGAAGGAAGAAAACTAATTAGCCTAAGTGAGGTGTACAGAAGGTAATAAATAAAGATAAATAAAAGGATTAGAAAGAAGGCAAAGTAAATTGTGACTGCTATCATTCACGACCAAACCGCGTATATCATTGCCACTCCTACTTCACATTTGCATTTCTCTATAACATCCCGTATCACTACGAAGATCCACATTTATTGGATAATTCATCGTATAGTTACATACAAACTCGAAGGAACTTGTTCCAGTTCAAGAATGGATTCTGGTTCAGGAGAAATAGAATAAGGATTATTCAGTTGTTTTTTATCTTTACCTTCTCTCAGGTTGCGAGGGCTCCTAGAATTAGGAGAGTACACCTATTACGCTTATTGGATAGTCTTCTTCCAAACCATAGGCTGGTGTCGAACAGTAGGGAAGGAAGAAAACCATTTAGCCTAAGTACGGTATACATAAGATAATAAGGAAAGACAAATAAAGGGATTGGAGAGATAGCAAGGAAATATACGGTTACAGTCATGAATCTGGATAGTGGAAGAGGCATTAATAAGAATACCCGAATACCCCTTCGAAACATTTTCATGTTTCAGTTTCACTGTGAGTTGTTAATTGAAAACTGATTTCCCAATTAGATTCTTACTCCAGGGTATGTATTTACCAGGTTTGATTCTCACATCTGTATGGTATTACAGATGATGAGTGGGAGTAAGATATTGGGAATTAGGTGATTATATCCTCATTATATCGGAATTCTTTGTAATTGGTGATATTTGGGGAAATCACCTGGGTTTTTGCCGGACGGCAAATATTTGGTTTTGAATATCCGTAGTTATGCACCAGTTTCAAACTGATATATCTGTACGTTTATTTTATAAAGTGAGATATAACTTTTTGAAATTATGTCTATGACATTTACCTATATCAGTTGATGGTTAGGTAAGGAGCATTCAACAACGGTGTAATTCTTCTTAACCATAGTACAGTTTTCAACCTACGACGCACAGGGTTTGCGTTATTGAACTCAGGAGACTTATACAAACTATTGTATGTTGTCCAGTGTCCATTGGACAAAGGGGTTAGTACTCGTACTATATTTTGTTTACTTGTGACTTCTCTAGTTTTTAGACAAGTATTTCGTAGAAATACAAGGTCCAAGTTTTAAGAAGTTATTGGTATAAGAATAAAGTAGAGAACCATGTATTGCAAGTATCGGAATCCATCAAGGTGATCGAAGATGTAGATACTTGTGTTTGGTATTCAGTTAATAGTAATGGTTTTGAGAACTTGCTTCTCTTTCAGGTTACTCATATCTGGATACACTCCTAGTTGAGTAATGCTGATCGGGCTCTCTCCATTTAGTTGACATGCACTGGAGACAGCTGCATGATTTGAATCTAGTTCCAATTAAATTAGTGCCTCTTTTTCTATATTGTATATAGAATGGTTCATATCTTAACGATGTTAAGGTATATAGAGTTATCCGGCTTATGCTTGAAACCAGACTATGGATAAACTCAAGGCACGTTTCAGTAATGGTTGTTTGTGGGTTATCCCGGGCTATGTCGAAGGATAACTTTATACCATCTAGAAGATCAATAGTGATATTGTTCATGACTCGCCACAGTTTTAGCAAAATAGACTTTTTTCAGAAAACAGTAGTGGGAGTATGGTAGAACTAGAAGTGATTCCAGAACCACAAATGATTACTGAAGATTTAATAGAACCTAAAAATTCAATTGGTTTTTGACATTCCATTAGCCACTCCGTAGATATGGTAGGTAATCTCAGACGCCCGAGAGGTACTTCGGTATACTCAAATACGGTGACAGGGAGGTTCTTGTTTATCCAGACTTGCCATTACTGATGTTCTAGACTATGAGACCCGGCAGGAGGATGAGTATAGCGTCGTTCTAAACTATCTTTAGAAGTGCACATGTATATATGACTCTGCCAGAGGGTTGTTATAGTCAGCGGGAGCAGCGGGAGCATAGTGGACAAGTAGCTTGTGTCTATTTATAGACTGAAGCAGGTATAGTGGAGATAGATCATCTATTTTTGATGTGATAGTCATAGGCTTTGACTTCATCAGAATAGGAGATGGATCTGTTAAGAAGGTAGTAGGGTATGATGTCCTGGTATTTGGATGACATGCACTTTATTGGAAGTGAAATTCCTATACTACGATCAGTTATACTGTGGTTGTCACATAGTGGTTTCTCCATATTAGATATGGATAATATATCAGGCATTCTGGTAACTAGATTTATGGTTTTAGATCTAGATTTGGGTAGTTTCCCAATCTGGGTACTTTAACACTATTCTAAAGGTGTTTTAGAATGGACGACTCCTGGCATGGTGGTGTACCTGCAGGTGATGAAGCCACCCTCTCTAAAGGTGTCTTACAGACTAAAGGGGAGAGGGATGTGCATGATTGGTATATCACTTGCTTGGGCAATTGAGTCAATCATGAGATGTCAAATACCACACCAGATGTTGTTTTTGCACGAGCTGCAATAAGTTTATATTGATCCAATCCTGGAGAAACGTTGGGAAGCAGTTTATGAACATAAGTGGATGTTCATGGGATATGGTAACAGCAGCCTCCTTCGGGAGACGGCTATCATTCCAGGCATCCAATGTGACCTGGATAACAGAGCGACTGCCAAAGTTTTAGTTTTCCCTCTTTTGAGGGGAAGTAGTTTGGACAGGTGGTCCAAGCGGATACTGAGGAAGGCATGGTGCAGGATACTGATTAAATTCAGTGGACATTACAGTCTAAGAAGTTTGCTGGATTTGAAGTTCATTTGTGAACTGGGTCTCATCAGATATCCAGACATATTCTAAGACAGGTATTGCTCATTTCAGGAGATAGCTTTCTCCGCGAAGTTGAGATATGGAGAGATACAGAAAGAAACATTGGAGCGGATCCACTCATTGAGGCTATTTCTCGAACACAATAGTTTCGCAAACGAGCTTTTCGAGACTGATTAGCAGAGGAGTTGGGTGTTCGGTATCACACGGGTTGTGAGTATGCGACACCGCAATAATTAGCCTTAAGTGCAAGTGGTAGATTTTTTGCTATTGTGCCTTCAAGGCAATTATCATAGTCGCAGGCAGGTGATTATGATGATTGAGGGATGACCTATACCGGTAAAACAGTCTTACTTAAGATGATAGTATGCTATCTGGTTTGTCTTTATCATCATGTACAGCATTAAGTGGTATTACAGATCACTATTACATGTTGATAGAGTCCATAGGATTCTTGCTTGACTGCCAGCAGTATGATGGCGATCATATACGTGGGAGCTGGGTAGTCTATAGGCACATCCTTAAATGTCCCTAGTCGTGGGAGTTTCGAGACTGGGTATCGATACTCCAGAGTAGACTAGTGTATACTGATCGAGACCCCGACGAGGGGCGGTGGCCGGTCTCACAAGCCATTGGTGTTAGTTTGTTCACCTAAGATGTATACAGGTGCTTATTGGGTTATGAGTACACTGGACGGACTCGCCGGGAACATGCTAGTTGGTATTATACCTATTGTCAGATAGCAGTTCACTGGTGACATGTGTACAGGTTAGTCTATCGACCTGAGATCGTCATTTATCTCGTGTGAGTTCCCACTGTGCTTTATTACTACCCTACCATAGCTCAAAGGATCATGCAAACAGGTTTTAGTTGGGTACAGTCCCGAGCCACATGGAGGCAGTGAGCGCATCGTCAGGGGATTCGTCTCTCCCGGTATTGGGGGTTGATGTCGCGTTGTGCACGGATGGCCATCACCAGAAATCCCTGGCCAAGGTAGTCTAGAATTATTGATCTAGGATCGGTAGTTTCTCAAATGGTGATGGACTTCATACCGACACTAAATGTCGCGTTATTAGGGGTCTGACTTTATCCACCCCCTAGACTCGATATGCGATACTCATAGACGAACGGACCGGACTGTACGGATATTGTCACTGTCAGGCTCAGTAGGGCTTTCAAGATGAGTTTGCTCGTCGGCCTCCCTTTCGCTCAATACCTGGGTAGCCGTTACGTACAGCTAGTGCTACTGACGTACTTATGGTTAAACCTACTGCCAGCGTATTGACGAGTCTTTAGAGCCCCACACAGAGGGTTTCCCTGTTTCGAGTGAAACGATATAGAAGCCGTATAGTTTTACGACAGGGTTCGATCATATACATGTACTTGTGCACGGATGATGTTCGGACGGATAATACTAGTGGGCTTTGGTTTAAGCCGAATCCTAGTATTATATTTGTTGGATTTTTTTCATCACTTTGTATTCGTATTCTTCGGAATACGGATGCGGGTATATATATACGGTTGAGGGGTATTTTTGTAATTTATTACAAGATTACTTTTAGAAGATTACACCTCATCATGGTTTAGACCATTTTGGATTAAAGGTTATTGAGGTGTAGGATGAGCTGTTTATTGCATTTTTGTGGCATGGCTAATTAGTGACCCATGGTTTTTATTCTAGCATGCTTAGGGTTTTTGTTTGTTGTGAGATTATGTTGACTTGAAATATTTTTTGTTGACTAAGATATTTTGGAGACATGGACATTTATGTGATGGCTCCATTATTTCTTATCATACTCACACAACAAAAAAAACACAAAGCCATTATTCATTTTCTTTTTCTCTCTCTTGAGTTGCTTTCAACACCTCATCCTCATGGCATCTTCTTCTTCCTCCACCCAAACCCTCTCATGTGTTGAGAAACCTTGGGTGTCTTGAGATAAATTAATCCTTCATCACTCTCTACTTTATCTACGGTATCTAGAGTGGCGATCTAGGTGCCCTGGTTGCCTCGGATATGAGGTTGGAGCTCATTGCATAGACTCTCGGGTGGATCATCTTCGATGGAGGGAGACCGGAGATCAAGCTTGATCAAGAAAGGCCCTAGGAGCTTGGGATGATGGTTGAAGACCGAAGGACACGGATCTATTCGGTATAACCATTCTAACTCCTTTGCATGTTTTGTTATCCGGGGCTTATGGGTAGATCCGGGTAATTGGTGGTGGTAGCGCCAAGTTTTATAAATTTTTGTTCTGCATTTGGTCACAGATTGATGGCTGGGGCGCTGCCGTAACCCAACATGGTATCAGAACCACTCCATAAGCATTAGTTAACTCTTTGCGACATTAGAAATCCGCCGTTTTTGTCGTGCAAAAACTGCTGACAAAAACAGTTCGAAAAACTGAAAGTTTGAGATATTTACACACCCCGCGGACTCAAGGTTTGAACTGAGAAGCCGCGGGGTGGTGCATGGGCACCCCGAGGAATCCCCGGGAGGACCGAACGGCTGGGCCCACTCCCCAAGACCACCACAAGGTGGTCTTGGCGGTGGGGACCCGAAACTGCCCCACCTTGGGCAGTTTCGGGTCTGCCTCACCCCCTGGCCACCTCATGGTGGCCTCGGGGGTAGGGTACCCCCTCTAGGCTCCCCAACTCGAAGTTAATTTCGTGCTCTAACTCCCCGTGAAGGTTCGTGCGCGTTTCGTTTTGATTTGGACTCCCGAATTGGCTTTAAACGGTCGGTTTTTGGAACTTTAGCTCACTGTTTTTTCATGGTTTTGGAAATTGGTTTAGTTTGCTAATTGCGTGCGGAATTCTAATGTCGTAGTTTTCAGTACATACATTACTATCTGCAACCATGAATGCCATTAAAGCGGTACAACTCGTCTAATTTCTATATGACTTTTAGACGGGTTTGTGAACGTGACATTCACATTGATGTTTTGTGTTGTGCTATAGTTGTGGTTCGATCGTCGTGGTGGATAGCTTGGGTGCAATGGTAGTACAGTTTAGTTTCATTTGTACATTTAATATTTCGGGGCAAGCATCTGACATGTGGACTGCCGTCACTGCCTGTTTGTATATTATTTGTTTAGGGAACGACCGGGTTGAAGTCGATATCACCCTTGTACTTATTTTCTTTTCTGTACTAGGATTACCCCATGGTGGAGTGCACGAATAGCCGGGTTCTAGAGAGAAACAGGCCCGCATCTCATGGCGGTGAGACTGAGGGGCCTCACTCTAGAATTAGCGGGCTATTCGCCGCACTCGTAGGGGGTATAGGTTGACCCAAGGAGGGGTGCTCAAGTTACCGGATTCCGTAGAGTGCTGGGTGGCCCATTCATGTTGTTAATTAGGGTTGCCTAGCTTCTGGGATTGGAGGGTAACTTGCCGCGCTCTTAGGGGTCTAGGATTTCATTGCATAGACCATCCACACGACAGGGAACGTCGGGTCTCATTTGCGGCTCAAATGAAACCCGAGGCTCCAGGATTATCCACCACTCTGTATTGCTTGGCTGAGATTCTGAGATGTTTCATATATCATGCCTAGGATGATTTTTATATATATTTATATATATACTAGTAGATGTTGTATATGTTTTGCACCCGCACTAGTCCAGGCCCCGCTCTGTCGTTAGTTAAGTAATCTAACGGGTGATGACGGGACCCAGTGGAGAATGCGGATGGCATATACGTACATTTTATTTTTCGTTCCTTTTTTCTGTGGTATGATATGTTAACTGATGGGACTGCATTGATTCTGATCAATGCAAGGAAATGTACGGGCAACAACAACCGTCGTACGACACTTCAGCTCAGAGGGTCTACCTCTGGTATCCCAGCGACGGTTATTTGATCAGAGGCAGACCGGTACGGGTCAGAATCAGGGGCGGGCTTTCACCTAGACCGCCGAGCAGGCAGATGCTTCTGGAGAAGTGGTTGTAGGTACTTTCCTTATTTATTCTATACCAGCTAGAGTTCTTTTTGATTCGGGTGCTTCGCATTATTTTATTTCTACGCGGTTTGTTGACACACACTCTATACCTCACGAGCCGCTGATCAAGGGTTAGGAGATACATACGGGCAAAGGAATTATTGTGTCCATCCAAGAGTGTAGATTATGTCATGTGGTGGTTTGTTGTAGGGAATTTTATGCAAACTTTCTTTTGATTGGGACTGGTAGCTACAACGCCATTCTGGGGATGGATTGGTTGAGCATGTTTCATGCTGTTATCAACTGCCGGGCTAGGAGTGTGACTTTTCGCATTCCTAATCGCCCGGAATTCGTATTCATGGGCGGCAGCAAGTCTTTGGAACCAGCTAAGTTCCGAACAAAGCCGAAGACCTTGATAGCTATGGAGATAGACGAGGAGCCTGCACCGGAGGTAGTTCGAGAGTTTCTTGATATCTTCCCTGAAGATCTACCTGGTTTACCCCCGCCTCGCATATTGGGGTTCTTGATTGACCTGATTACAGGGACGGCGCCGGTTTCCAAGGCTCCCTACAGGATGGCGCCAGTTAAGTTGGCAGAATTAAAGAAGCAAATAGAAGATCTTCTGGACAAAGGATTTATCCATCCAAGTGCTTCCCCGTGGGGTGCTCCTGTGTTGCTGGTTAAGAAGAAAGACGGTTCCTTACGCATGTGCATTGACTACCGGGAGTTGAACAGGGTGACGGTGAAAAACAAGTACCCATTCCCCACATCGACGACTTGTATGACCAGCTGGGTGGTGCTCGGGAATTTTCAAAACTAGACCTTCGGTCAGGGTATCACCAAATCAGGGTTAAGGCAGAGGATGTATGCAAGACGGCCATCTGAACTCGATATGGCCACTTTGAGTTTCTTATGATGTCGTTCGGTGTTACCAATGCACCGGTCATATTTATAGACTTGATGAACAAAGTTTTCTCCAAGTGCTTGGATCAGTTTGTTGTCGTATTCATCGAAGACATTCTCGTCTATTCGAGAAGTCAAGAGGAGCATGCCGAGCACCTACGAATTGTATTGCAGGTTCTGCGGGAGGAGAAGCTCTATTCTAAGCTAAGCAAGTGCGATTTTTGTAAGTCCATGCTACCTCTCCCGGTACTTTCGGGCGTGCGGAATTTGATGAAAAACAATTTTCTTAGAGGTGGTAACATGGACTTAAAACCCGGATCTTTGTTAAACATCTAACTAACAACCTAACTAGGAGTCGTTAACTACTCGGTTAGGGGGTTTATACCTTTCTTGTCTTGAACTCCTTCGTCTTCAAGCCTCGATGGTGGTCCGGATCGGCTTCTTCCCGTCGTCTCCTTACGCCGAAGATAGATCCACCTGAAAGCCTCAACCTTTGGCTCCTTCTTCGATCTTTGAAGAAACTAGTTCACTCGGTTTGCTAAACCTTGTGAACTAGAGTGAGTAGGGAAGAGTTTGTATGGGATTTTATCTATGGTTCTTGGTTCTCAACTCATGAGACAAGTGAACCATAGAGTCAAGAGAGGGAGCAAGAGGAAGAGAGTGAGAGCAAGAGTATGAGAGCTCAAGAACAAGAGAGAGAATGGTCAAGCAAGAATGAGCCTCTCTTTTGTCTTTCACCCTCTCATAATCCAAAACAATGATAACAAATCATATCAATCAAGTGTTATGTGATGGTTTAAGCAACCATAGCCATATCATTTCATGCACTCATTTTGCACAAAAGAGCAAGCAAGCAAAAGTCTTTGCCATGAAATGATGGCTATGGTTATCATGATGGTCAACTAGTCAAGCCTAGTCAACCGGTCAACAAAGTCAACCTCTCAACAACCATATCACCATAATACTCAATTAATATAATTGTTAATCACATATCACATTCTCATTAGGGTTGAGCAAAAAGTCAATAGTCAACGGTCAACTGTCAACAACCCTAATGAGAATCCTCTGCCTCTGTCTCCCCGTCAACTGTGCATACACACCCGCATCCGCGTTCCGAGGAACACGAATGCAAACTGGATAAATCCAATCCCAAAAGGTACACTAGGATCTGGCTTAAACCAAAGCCCGCTAGTGTAAACTGTCCGGACACTGTACGTTGTTCAAACCATAATATTGCATTTATCATTCCCCTATTCTTATCCTTTTTATAAATAAACAGGTACTCTTGACGCACGTTTGTTGCATATTACAGGATACAGGTTTCTGGAGCAAACACAGTGAAAAAGACACAAAACAACAGAAAATGGACTTTTGACCAACAATTAGACGAATCCTAGTCGAGCCCAGTTCACATAGGTGCAAGACAACGAATGTCAATGTGAAACGGTTAAAAAGCCCAATACAAGTCTTCACTGAAGATCTGGAGAAGAGTGAGAAGCCAACAGAGAAAATACATATAAAAATACAGAGCCCCAGAACTCCTGAAGAAAGCCCAAAAGACTGGCGGCCCAAGACCACCAAAGGGCCGCGGATCCGCGGCCCAAGCCAGCATTTGCCGCGGATCCGCGGCCGTCTAATGCCCGGGTCGATGGAGATTTCTTCTGTTGCCGCGACTGTTCTGGTGTTGGGATTCTCCGGGGTCAAATCAGTAATTGCGCATGTGTGAGAGTCTGTAACCCTAGGTTTCCTATTTTCCTATAAATTGTAATTTTAGATCTGTAAAAACTATGCCTCTTTTCAATAAATAAAATTCAGAATTTCTGGAAGTGACATTCAGATCTGTTCTTTATCGCTTGGAGGGAGCCATCAAATCTTAGGTAATTTATTTCCTTGCTTTTATTTTCTAGTATAATTTATCATCCCCTAATGAGCGAGTGGTCTTCTCGCTTGTTAGGGTTAGCCTTAGCGAAAGGGTTGAGAGATGAGATCTCTCACCCCTTTCAATGCCATCTTCACTTTAGAGTTAGAACTCCATGCATACGCACACATCCGCTCCCTACGGCACCCTACCCCTCGAGGTAACGGTGAACCGTAGTATAAAGGGCCGGTTGCGCGCGTTTTCCATGGGGGTTAGGGTAATTATCAACAAAGGAAGGATACAAATCTAGAGGAAGAAACATCTTCCGAAAAGATTCGTATCCACTTTATTGATAATTAACGTAACATCTAATAGATCTAAAAAAGAAGGCATTGAAAGCGGTGAAGGAAACATTAATCTCCAAAACTTCCCCTAAGCCTAACCCTAGCAAGACTCTTAATTAGATTAATTAGATCTAGATTTTATAGATTTTTATAAACCAACCAAAACGACAAATAGAATCAACTCGTTAAAACACACTAAAGGAATTTACCCGTCTCTGTGGATCGACCCGCACTCACCGGCTAGCTGCGAAGCGACGCCGTTTCTGATTGCGGTAAATACATGCTTTTGACAACCAATCAAATGGCGCCGTTGCCGGGGACGTCGTAATATTTCTTTTTGTGAATTTTCGGGTTGATATAAATTTAAAATAATTATAAAAATCTGAAAATATAAAAAAAAATAAAAAAAAATTATCAACTTTGATCTGTTTGAAGGGTGTATCTTTGGAATCTTGCAGGAACAGCGAAGAATCGCGGATCTGGAAATTTACAGAGGGCAAATCAGAAAAGTACATATCCGAACAGAGAGGAACTGAAGACAAAGAACAGTAAAAAAAATTTCAGAGCTCGATCCCACCATTAGACCGCTCTTCCGCCGCAAAATAGGCCCTTGGACCGCGGTTCCGCGCCTGTTCTGCCACGTCAGCACCTGAAATTTTTTGGGTTTGTTCCTCATTCTCCCCTCTGCAACCTCCATATCTCTATCTGTAAAAAATTTCTGCAGAGTTCTTTGCGCTAAAAAATCTTTCTCCCCCTTCTAAATAACAGATTTTCTGCAGGTTTCTTTGCGCCGCGCTAAAATTGAATGCAAGTGAAATTTTATTTGTTTTGCATAATTTAATCGGACTCTAAGGGGCTATTTGACCAAACTCAGATTGGGTGGGGATTTCATCACCCTTCCCAGGACCCCAGAAAACACCTAAAGCATTTTGCATCGACCACCTTTAATTAAAAAAGATTAGACTCAGACCTAAGGACAGCGAGCTCAATAGGAAAAGGACTAGGGTAGGCATCGGCCGTCTATCCTAACTGACATTGCGGTGTCTAGGCTAGTGGTTATTAATTAGGCCCACTGTAGTGGTGGTTCCTTCCCACTTACCTGGCCGTACTTGTCCGTGAAGAGGCGGTTCGAGGTCTATTTCTAGCCCTAGTTAGGAGCTGTCTAGTAGACCTAGGCAACCCTAGATCTAGGCCTGATTGTGCATGTGTGGTTGATACATTTGTGTCACGAGTCCCATTTTCTAAAACCTTATTGCAAAACTCTCCAATAAAAAAAAATAAAGAAAAATCTTTTTAAAAACTTGCAAAAATTTTGTCGCTAAGAAATCCTTGCACTCTTCTATCATGGGTACCCCACATCATAAATCTCTTGTCGAATTTTGGTATCCCGAACCTAACTTTGCGTCGTTCGTCAATTGTTTTGGTCAATTTAAAAACGATCCCTCCTTGCCAAAAATTTCGTTGAAAGATCAAATAGAGGCGTCTAGGAGAAATAGTTTGACTTTTCAACCCACTTCGTGTCAACCGAGTCAACCTTTACAACCTACATATGTTGATACCACTTCTTCAAGTCCTTCCGTCACTCCTAGGCCGATGTCCATTGCTGAGCATATTGCTCAATCTCGCAGTCGATCTTTCACCCCTCTCCACTCATCTAGTTCTAGGGATCCGCACGATTATTCACCTTCTTATCCATATGTTGACCCTACTCCTGTCTTACCACCCACTTCCTACCAGTCATACCCGACCTTCCCACCTTCACTAGACGCTGTTTCGACACAGCCATTAGGGAGTTTCACATACCCAACTAATTTTGAATCTTTTACTGAAACCCCCTCACCACCTAAGTCTAGTTTGGAAGAGTCGTTGGAAGCATATATTGCTGCAACAAATAAAATGATGAGGAATGTGGAAGCATCCATGGCCGCCCTTATGCAGCCTAGTGAACCGGTAGCTAGTGTCCCGCTAGCTCCGAATTTTTCAATGTATAAGACGGCAGTTGGACAGAGTGAGAATGAGAGAGGATTTTCAAATCAAACCTATCCTTACCCAATTGAATCCCACAACTCCGGTTTTCCATCGATTGTTCCAAATGATTCACCAATTGAAAATAAAAATGAGTTGTGCGATTTTGTAGTGTTTGATTTGCCAAATTGTGAGGAACCCCTTTCGAGTGAAACCGCACCTAATCCTTTCGATCTTTACACCTCCACTCTAGAACCTACATTGATAATATCCATGCTGTGGATGAAGTGTCTAGAGAAATTGATTTTCACTTGATTGAGGATATAGACGCTGGGAATATTTCGGATGATGAACCTGTCGATTTAATAGAAATTTTATGTTCAAATCATCATCCTGAGATTTTAAATGTTTCCCCCGAATCTCATATGCGTCTAGATTTTGATGACAATGGCATAGATGGATTAAATATTGAGGAGAGTCTTGAGGATAATATCGAGGTTGAACCATTTTTTGATGTGTCGGATTTTCCAATTCAGCCTCCTGAACCTTTGACTGTTATACCACCCTCCCTCCTTCCTATTGTTCCAACCGAACAAATGACCGTTACGCTTTCATCTCCTATACCAAGTTCGGCGTACCCATGTTTTCTTGCGAATCTTGAGGGATTTGACCCCATTGCACGACGAGTTGGTAGGTTAGCGCAATCGCTTTTGACACATCGGTCATCACAAATTGCGCTAATTTATTCACTCAATTTACACCCTCAAGATCGCACTCCACTTCTTTCTTCTTTCCGTCTTTCTTCTTTCCGTCTTTCTTCTCCCCCACCGAGACCATATTCTACCATTCTTCTTTCCACACGGTCTCGCGTGCTTTTCATCTCTTTTCTTTCCATCCCATTCTTGCACCAACTCTACCATTACCATGATAAGATTTTTGAATGGTTGGTGCTAACATTTGGCTTGTGTAAGGCCAAGCTTAACTTTGGAGGGAATCTTGTTGTATATATGTATATATCCTTTTGTTTTCTTTTTCTATAAAAAAAAATTCAAAAAAAAAATTTATTATAAATAAATAAACTTGGGAGTATCGGTATTTTGACCCTCTTGGTTTAGCATGACAGTGAGGACACTGTCAAGTTCAAGTTTGGGGGTATGCTCGGTACGTCTTCTTCCTTCGCATTCATTTGTACAAATTTTTGCATTTGCATACTTATTTGAAAACCCATAAAAATTTGAAAAATTTCAAAAATTATAAAAATAATTGTATTCAATTTTGGCTAATTGACTTGAGTTTGACTAATAGGTTAACTGGTTAGGAACAACTAGATCTTAGACTTAGTGAATTAAAAACCCTAAAAATAACATTTCTTAAAGTTTAACGGTAGAAAGTATATGCCTTGTAGTTTATTTAGAAATAGACAAATTTTGGGTTCACTTCTTGGGCTAAGTTGAAACAAGGGAAGGGTATTGATGTTCTAATTAAAGTATAAGTTTGAAAGATAGTTCCTAGCTTAAGTCTAGATTCTGAAAATGTATACCCTACAAAATTGCACAATCACGCACCTAGAAACTTGGAATAGTAGAAGAGACCTTGAAATACTCTTGTCTAAAGTCCTTAGTACGAAGAAAATAAAAGAAAAAGTGTGAATAAAGAATTAAAAAAAATGGACACTGGTTTTTGTGATTACTTAAGGCTGCTAAAATAGAAAAATATTTAGCGAGGGTGCTTCATCACCTAGTGCCTTAGACCAACTGGTTTGGGAGTCACTGCTAAAGCCTTGGGTGTTGCAAGGACTAGGAAGTACGCTTTAAAGTGCAAACGCATTTTGTAATCGGTCGTTGGTACCTCAAGAAGTATTAACGGTCGCATGAAGGATGTGTAAGCAAATTTCATTTAAATTCACCAATTAATAAGTACTTTGGACAATGGACAAGGGCATGATTGCTTGAATTGAATTTCCAAGTGTAGAGGTGATCTTTACACACACGTAGGGGCATGTGATTGGAATTTAGATAAAAGAGAGGAATGAAAGATAGAATTTGTATCTTTAATGGAGTTGATAGAAAATTCCTAAGTAGAGATGAAACCCTAGAAGGAAGACTTAAAAGATGCCGAAAGCTAAGTAGGTCTACATAACATATATAATCTTAAGTTAAATAATGAGGAAGCGTGAATATGGGTGGATAATTTACGAGTCAAAGAAAATAGAATTCCTTGTTAGAAAACCTAATTAGAGAACAAAAGTCAATGGGCCGAGTTGATAGGATTTTGTGGGTGTAATCCGCTGAAAACCCTCAGGAGACAACACTCCTCCTACTAGGGACACCTAGAGGTTTAACGGCTTGTTGCACGTGCTCAGTGCAATCGCGTTTCCCTGCGAAAGTGTGGTTAGGATTTTAGTGAATAAAAATAAGTTTGCTCGAGGACGAGCAAAAGGTAAGTTTGGGGGTATTTGTTCAGACCATAATATTGCATTTATCATTCCCCTATTCTTATCCTTTTTATAAATAAATAGGTACTCTTGACGCACGTTTGTTGCATATTACAGGATACAGGTTTCTGGAGCAAACACAGTGAAAAAGACACAAAACAACAGAAAATGGACTTTTGACCAACAATTAGACGAATCCTAGTCGAGCCCAGTTCACATAGGTGCAAGGCAACGAATGTCAATGTGAAACGGTTAAAAAGCCCAATACAAGTCTTCACTGAAGATCTGGAGAAGAGTGAGAAGCCAACAGAGAAAATACATATAAAAATACAGAGCCCCAGAACTCCTGAAGAAAGCCCAAAAGACTGGCGGCCCAAGACCACCAAAGGGCCGCGGATCCGCGGCCCAAGCCAGCATTTGCCGCGGATCCGCGGCCGTCTAATGCCCGGGTCGGTGGAGATTTCTTCTGTTGCCGCGATTGTTCTGGTGTTGGGATTCTCCGGGGTCAAATCAGTAATTGCGCATGTGCGAGAGTCTGTAACCCTAGGTTTCCTATTTTCCTATAAATTGTAATTTTAGATCTGTAAAAACTATGCCTCTTTTCAATAAATAAAATTCAGAATTTCTGGAAGTGACATTCAGATCTGTTCTTTATCGCTTGGAGGGAGCCATCAAATCTTAGGTAATTTATTTCCTTGCTTTTATTTTCTAGTATAATTTATCATCCCCTAATGAGCGAGTAGTCTCCTCGCTTGTTAGGGTTAGCCTTAGCGAAAGGGTTGAGAGATGAGATCCCTCACCCCTTTCAATGCCATCTTCACTTTAGAGTTAGAACTCCATGCATACGCACACATCCGCTCCCTACGGCACCCTACCCCTCGAGGTAACGGTGAACCGTAGTATAAAGGGCCGGTTGCGCGCGTTTTCCATGGGGGTTAGGGTAATTATCAACAAAGGAAGGATACAAATCTAGAGGAAGAAACATCTTTCCAAAAGATTCGTATCCACTTTATTGATAATTAACGTAACATCTAATAGATCTAAAAAAGAAGGTATTGAAAGCGGTGAAGGAAACATTAATCTCCAAAACTTCCCCTAAGCCTAACCCTAGCAAGACTCTTAATTAGATTAATTAGATCTAGATTTTATAAATTTTTATAAACCAACCAAAACGACAAATAGAATCAACTCGTTAAAACACACTAAAGGAATTTACCCGTCTCTGTGGATCGACCCGCACTCACCGGCTAGCTGCGAAGCGACGCCGTTTCTGATTGCGGTAAATACATGTTTTTGACAACCAATCATACGTGCACAAGTGCATGGATGTGACCGAACCCTGTCGCAAAACCATGCGACCTGTCGCAAAACCATGCGACTTCTACTCTTTTGCCTAAAGGCGAATAGCTTTCTGTGTGGGACTCTAAAGACTCGACACTACGCTGGCAGTGGGTTTAACCACAGACCGCAAGCGGCACTAGCTGTGCGTAACGGTCCCCAGGTAGTGCCGACAAGAAGACCGACGAGGCGAAACCCATCTGAACTCCTACTGAGCCTGAATGTGACATTCTCCGTACAGTCCGGTCTGTTCGTCTGATACATCGCATGGCGGGCCTAGGGGGCGGTAAACGTCAGTCCCCTAATAGCGGTACAAGTCGTATCGGAGTGAAGCCCAAAATACCCTGAGATAACACTGGAAGCCTACCAGTATATCTCGTTTGCCCTGGCCAGGGACTACTCGTGTAATGGCTCTCCTAGACACAACGCGATGTCAACCCCCAATACCGGAAGAGACGAATCCTGTCTAACCGTCACTGCCTCCAAGTGCTTCGGGACTGCACCCAACTACCACCTGTTTGCACGACTCCTTTAAGCCGTGGTAGGGTAGTAATCAAAGTACAGTGGGAACACACTCGAGGCGAAGTGACAGTGTCAAGTCAGCGGACTAAGCTGTACTCATGTCACCTGGGAACTGATAACTGACGATAGGCATAATACCAACTAGTCAGTTCCCGACGAGTCCTGTCCAGTGTACTCGTAACCCAACGAGCACCCGCATACTATCTCAAGTACGACGTACCGACGGCTGTGGGACAGACCGTCTCCCACACTGGGATGAGAAGCGCATGCGCTAGTCTACTTCGGAGTATCGATGCCCTGTCTCGATAGTCCTGCGACTAGGGACCTGCATAAGGATGTGCTTATAGATTACCCAGCCCCCACTAGTGTGACTGCCATCACAACGCTGGTAATCAAGCAAAGATCCTAAGGGCTCCACTAATGTGTATAGGTGATATACTAAAATAAACACATGTACACATTGAAGTAGAAACAAACCAAGTAGCATACTACTATTTTGAGCAAGATTGTATATACAAGGTGAATATCCCAAGCTTCCATTAAGTAATATACAAACTAGTATGATACAGTAATGGCCTCTAGGGCATATACACTAACAATTTTTGGCTCAACAAGGTGCAATTTTTAGGGCATGTCATTTCGAGTGACAGCATTGTTAGTTATATGTATGCCCTAGAGGCCATTACTGTACATATGATGTATATTGTAGTGGATGCTTGGACATATATAGGGAGGACTTTCTTGCTCGACATGATAGTATGCTATCTGGTTGTACTTTATCTTAACATGTACTCTGATTATATCTATGTTACATGTTGATAAAGCCCTTAGGATATGTACTCGACTACTGGGACTATGATGAGATCATACTAGTGGGGCCACGGTAGTCGGCGAGTACATCCTATAACTGTTCCTAGTCGAGGGTGTATCGAGACAGGGCATCGATACACCAGAGTAGACTAGCGTATACGCATCTTGACCCATATGATGGGCGATGGATGATCCCATATCCATTGGTGTTTGACATCAAGGATGGTATACGGGTGCTCAGTGGAGACTGGGTACACTGGACGGACTCGCCGAGAACTCCCAGATGGTATTATACTTCACGTCAGATGGCAGTTCTCCGGTGACACTGGTACAGAGTAGTCTGTTGACCCGAGATCGCCATAGAGTCTTGTGTGATTCCCACTGTGCTTTGATTTCCATCATACCACGTCCAAGAGGGCGTGCAAAAAGGTGGCTTTTGGGTACAGTCCCGAATCACATGGAGGCAATGAGCGATAGGAGGGGATTCGTCTCTCCCGGTATAGGGAGTTGATGTTGCGCTGTGTTCGATTGGCTATAGCTGGAAATCCCTGGTCAGGGTTACTGAGATTTACTGGTAAGTGTTACCAGTAGTTTCTCGAACTGTTATAGACCTCATATCGACACGACTTATCAAGCTACTGGGGTCTGACGTTTACCACCCCTAGGCGAGATATGCGACATATTAGACGACGAGACCGGACTGTACGGTAGTGTTACTGATTGGATTCACAGAAGAATGTACAGGCTTGCTTGTTGATCTTCTGATCGCTCAATACCCTGGTGGCCGTTACGTTTAGCAGACCGCTTGCGGCTTGTGGGTGATTGATATGATCACCACCTACTGTCGGCGTATTGACGAGTCTTTAGAGTCCTACGCAGAGGTTTTCTAGCTCAAGTGAAACGAAATAGGAGCGCATATGAGATATGTGCGGAACCGAGAATAATACCAGTATGAGATACTGTATTCTATTCTCGCGATTTGTATCATCGGACGGTTATATGAGATATAGCCGGGTTACCGAATCAAGTGTTGATTCGATACATTGATACACTAGATATTGGTCGGTTATAGGAGATATGACCGGATCATTAAATCAAATGTTGATTTAATGATTTAATGTATAATTATATATTTGATATATTACTTTACATTAACTAGTATTGGTTCACTTAAGATTGATTTTCTCACTTGATGTGCACAAGTTGTATATGTGATATATTTTTGTGCACTGGATTGTATCATGTTTGATGATACATGCAAACTAGGGTGTGTGTATGATTTACACCATGTTTAGGTTAATGGTTTGGGTTTTTATTTGTTTTGGAAAATCAAAATGGTGATTTTTTTTGTCTTTGCTTGAAGCTTCACGAAGCTTTCAAGCATCTTTGACAAAGTCTAACCATTTTGTTTTGCATGAGATTTTCATTAACCTAACCATTAACTTAAACTCTAGTTTAGTCTCTACAAAGGTTAACTCACCCATGGTTGCAATATGATAGACTTCACTTGATTATTCTTTTGTGATAATTGATTATTCATTCTTATTCTTTTCTTTCTTCTTCATCTTCTTCAAGTGAAGAAAGCTTGCTAGAAAAATTTTCAAGTGAAGATTTAGAGTGAGAAATACAAATCTAAAGTGAACCCACTTCCTATTTCATCATTCTCTACTACTTGCCATTTAGTTTAGGGTGTTCTCTTCACAAAGTTCTTGACCTAGTGAAGATAGAGCTTGAGTTTGAGTCTCCTCGACGTAGATCATTTTCGGCCTCGAAGTCAACGACCTAGCCCGCTCATTTCTCCGAAGAAACCATCGCTAGAGTCCGGGATCCCGATGATCGCAGCGAAGGGACGTCAACACGGAGCTTTAGAAGTGAAGGACCGGATCTACAACGGTTGTAATCCCTTTCACTTGTAGTTAAAAATGTTTAACTTGCTAGTTTTCGCATAATCTCTAGTATACGATCTTGGTTAGGGTTGTTCGGCATGGCTATTTTTTTAATCGGGCATAGTTGATGCCTTGTAGAACCTTGTTAGAGTGCCTAGGAACCCTACAGTGGTATCAGAGCCTAGCTAGAGCTTTAGGCGAAGTGTAGACGAAGTTAGAAATCCGATCGAACCCCGAAACCCTAATCTATACCCTTCTCTGGACATTTTCTGAAAATGTAGTCTTTTCCAAATTAAAAATACTCAAAAAAATCAGCAGGGAATTCTATGGACATGTGTGAAAAATGAGACACTAACTCACTTAAACGGCCGCAGAACCGTGGAAATTACATGCCATTAGCGGCGGTTCCGCGGCTCTACTGTAGAGTTAGGGTTTCATTTTTGTACAGTTTCATCCGTATGTGTTCCCTGATGTTTCTGGGTACTTTTAAATATATTCATGTGTTGGGTTTTTCTGGGTTGTATTGGGGATTCATTGATTCGATCGGATAATTTAACTTCGTTTAAGTTTTTCCGGATAATTTTAGAACGTGTTAAAAAGTTCGACCGGATATTAATAACTCACTTTTTCCCCTGCCGGAAAATTTCCAAGTGTTGGATTTTTCCGTTGTTTAAGAACGTCTAAATCATGCAAGTAACGCGATGGACCCTCTAGAAGACAACAAACCTTAACTCGATTATGTGACCGTCTTGAACTGCCATTTGAACCTTAGGGTTTGGGGCAGTACGGCGTGCCACATGTGAGGCGTTGGCTTGACCCTTCTACGGCTGGACCGTTGGTACTGTGGTATGAAATGGATGTTTTTAAACTCCCCTCAAGTGTTGAGCTATTGGGAAAACTTGGGTGTTTGATTATTCGATCGCAAAGTTTGGCATTGTCTATTTATCTGGAATGTGATACAATATTTGGAATCCACAAGTAGTTATGAGATAACTAATTTGAATGTTATAAACATAGCAGTTTAGTCTCAAATGATCGGTTGCCACGGAATTTTGATGTGATCAAAAGTCCGTCGCAATCACGTAGTGTACGCAGATACTCGCCAGGTAAACTCAATAGACGGCCACGCCGCATAGCCCCGACCAAGTGACTGTAGGAGAACCCCGTCGCCAAAAGCATCCGTTCGGGTGCTCGCGGCAGCGGTGTTTCACCTTAGTGAATTTCGTCGACGGCATCCGGGGGTGCGGCCGTCTACTAAAGTTTTCGACGAGCATTCGATCAGGATGTCGGGAATCTTGTTGAATTGCCCGACTTGATATTGAAAAGAGTTTTCGATAATGATACTAAAATGCGGGGTTTATAATTGTTAGGCATGCGATGTCTAAGAAATTTATTTGGTTAGGCATGCGATGTCTAAGGAGGTTGCGGATTCCAACTGTTGTGGTTTTACATTTTCTTTTCTGCGACCGTAAGTGTAATATGCGATATCGCCGGTTTCGTTGCTATACATCAACGACAATTGGGATGCGTATATTTACTTACGTTGATGACATGTGATGTTATGTATTGCTGGATATGTTATATTGGATCGTCGCATTCTGAATAGCCGGGGGTTTTATGTGAGATGAGAGTTTTTCTTTTTCATTCATGTAAAATTCAATGTATGTAATATTTTTTTATTGGGGCACTTCCGGGATGAGGTTGGTGTCACCATTTGTATATTATTTACTTTTCCGCACTAGAATAGACCCAAGGAGGAGAGCACAAGTAACCGGGTTCTAGAGTCCAGTGGGAGACCAACTCGAGGAGCCGAGTCCGGGTCTCCTAAGTCTAGAATTTCTAGGGTTGCTTGCCGCTCTCGTAGGGGTCTAGGGGTGTGGGTTTGGCTATTCATCGCGACCGTGGAATCCGTGTTTTATAGAAGCTCAAAATAAAACACGGACGTCCTAGTATATCCATTATTTCATATGTTTCTTCTGCTGCGTTATCTGTGATGTGATCATTTGATATGTTGTGATAGATACAGTATATAGTATATATGATATATTATATAGACGTTACTTATGTTTTACACCCGTGCTAGCCCTGCCTCGCTCTACCGTTAGTTACCTAACCTAACGGTGCAGACGGGACATCGAGGCGAATGCGGATGGCATAACCGTACGTTATATTTATCTGTGATGTTTAGGTGACTTAAATGATGGGACTTCATTAATATGATTAATGAAATAAAAGAAACCTAAAAGATGTTGTAGAAACTTGTTTAAAAACTGGTAGCTCTAGTTCTTGCTTTGCATAGCGGTGTTCCTTGTAGAACATCCAGCACCTTATTCGATGAGGAAAGAGCCGAGATCGCTTCACCGGAAGTGAGCTCTTTAGTGAAACTAGCAGATGCTACAAACTCGGTTTGTCTTTTGATTTCTTCTATAGTTCTTGCTTTGCATAGTAGTATATATGATATACCCTGCACCTTATTCGATGAGGAAAGTGCCGACGATCCCTTCACTGGGAGTGACCCCTTTAGCAAAATTTGAAAAGGCCTCAGAAACATTCCATTTAAAATCACTCGATTATACAACGATATCAAGTTCATTACGCAAAGGGTTTTCTTAAAAACCTGTCGTAGCCCTCCGTCATTTCAGATAAGGACTGTTTAGTATTCGTGTTCCGTTTGTTGGCCTTTGTCAAGGCGTAGTGTGCGGTAGCTGAATAGTACTTATTTGCTTATGCATATGATGCAGATTAGATTAGGGTAGTCGTGCGACCTTGTTGGCCTTTGTCAAGGGCCGTGCGGGTGGGTTTATTTCAATCAAGAAATGACGGGTTGAACTTGACTAGCAGCCTATGATTTGTTAGCCTTTGTCAAGGTCATAGGAGGCTTGGGGCAAAATTTTATCGGGAATTTAAAGTGTTGAAATTTGCAATGAGATTGCATACCTTCTATGAGATAGTTGGATCCCGATACCCGCTGCGAGTAAGAGTTACTCCTGGGAGAGTTTTACACATTACAATTAGCCGACCAAGTAGGTGTCTAGAAAGGTGTTAACGAGGTTACGCCTCTGGGAAAACGAGGTTTACTTTAATTAGGTTCGTGCGAAAGCACGGGGCACCTCCCTCAAAGTACCGACACTGGCCTGGCTGAAAGATTAGCGAACTTGTAGCGTGTAATTAATCCCGGCTAGTCTTTCCTTTTAGGGTTTGAAGGAAGATTTGATTAAAACAGTGGGAGACATCCTGATTAGATATATTAGATAACCAATCTAATCTTGCAAGAGCATACGCTGAGTGTTTTCTTCTCTCTCTCTCCAGGTAGCGACCATATCACGCATTAATCAAGATAATAATACGGATATATTGACCGAACCCGCTTGTTATACTGAGCTGGGGAATGTTGGTCCCGCTCCAACTTATAATTGTTATAAGACAGAGCAGGAAATTAGGGAATACCAAATTTCCCGTACCGCCCAAACGAAGAAAGTGCATACTGATGCATCATCTTCGGGTGTGTTCATTACAGAGAACTGTTTCTCAGTATCCTTTACATCATGAGTATGAGATACCGGATCAGGATCCCGCATATGTAATCTATTACATAGGCTACAGAAAGGTAGAGAACTGAGAACGGGTGATAAGTTTCATGAGACAGAAAACGGTGCAAGTGTTGCAGCCAAGTCTGTTGGTCACTGTCACCCTGTATTATCAGAATACATTGATTCTGAACGAATGTTATTAGATACCGAACCTGATATACAACATCATATCAGTCTCTTTTTAGAAAAGAAAGGATATAATTTTGTATTATTGGATAATGTTTTGAACATTTTCTATATCAAGAGTTGATCGGTTCAGGCACGTTATCTAAAAGCATTGATGTTCTAAATCAAACTACAGTTCTTAGTATACAAAACACACACAAGAGGAAGAGTTCAGAAATGAACGAATCCTTCTTGAGGTATTGTAGACTAGGCCATATCAATGTGACCCGACTAGCTGAAGTTACATATAGATGCATATTTAAATTAGTTTGAATTTATATCTTGTGAAACTTGCCGGTCATGTCACAGAGATAAGATGACCATAGCTCTGTTTATAGAAAACAAAGAAAGAGTTAGTGAACTCTTGGGATGATACATGTTGATGTATGAAGGTCCCCTGTCTACAGATGCCAAGACTGGTTCTTTGTACTTCATTAAATTCTCTGATAATCTCTCAAGATTCAGACATATGTTCCTGTTGAAACACAAATCCGAAGCTTTTAAGATATTCACAGAATATAAGTTAGAAGTAGAGAACCAAAATACGGGTATAAGTATTATGTCCTTTGATGAGATCAAGGAGGAGAATACTTGTGCACGAAAATCCTGGACTATTCTAAAGGAGAATGAGATTCTCTCTCAGCATTACTCCTCCGTATACACCATAGCACGATGGTATATCAGGGCGGAGCAATAGCACCCTATGTGATATGGTGTGCTCTATGATGAGTACTACTGAGTTTCCTATTTCCTTTTGGGAGCCATGCACTTGAGAAGTTGCATACCTATTGAATAGGGTTCAAATCAAATCAGTTGCCTACCACTTCATATGTGATATGGAATGAGAAGAGCCCATATCTTAAGTATGTTAAGATTTAGGGTTGTCCGGCCTATGTCTGAAAAGCAAAATCCGGACAAGCTCGAGGTAAAGTCAGTTCTGTGGAAGTTTATTGGATATCCCAAGTATTCGCAAGGGAATATCTTCTACCAAACCGAGGAACAAAAGTGTTTTATTTCTCAACATGCCACCTTTGTGAAAGGGAATTTCTTGTGGAAGGAATTATTGGTCATGAGGTAGAACTGGAAAGAGTTCCAGCTATACAAACTACAGCAGATTATTTGGTAGAACCAAAGGATTTAATAGTAACCAATGAACCTCAGCCTCTCCGCCGATCTAATAGGGTTCCTCACCCACCTGAGAGATACTTTGGTTTCTCTATGACAGTAGGAGCGAGGATTGCATCATGAGATGATGACCCAACTAGTTTCGAGCTGGCCATCAGGAGTGGGACTCTGTAAGAATGGCTGGATGCTTATTGATCTGAGATGGAATCCTTATACACCAACAAAGTATGGACTTTGGTTGCTTTATCTAAAGGGTCAAATCCCCATCGGGAGCAAGTATATCTTGAGAAGATTACTTGGTGTACATGGAAAAGTTGAGACTTTCAAAGCTATGCTTAAGTCCATCCAGATCCTACTTGCCATGGCTACATACTATGACTACGATATCTGGCGGTTGGGTGACATGACTGCTTTTCTAAATGATGATTTGAAAGAGAGCGTCTATAAGTACATAGCCAGAGGGCTTCGTAGAAAGTGGGAGCAGCGGAAACGTGTGCAAGATGTTTTATATGATAAAGCAGGCATCGCGGAGTTGGAACGTCTGTTTTGATGTGGTAGTCAAAGAGTTTGACTTCATCAAAATGGTAGATGAACCTTGTATATACAAGAAGGTAGTAGGGAGTATGGTGGTGATCCTCGTAGTTTACGTGGATGACATACTCTTGATAGGGAAGGAGTTTCCTATGCTACGCTCGGTCAATCTCCGCTTATCACAAGGATTCTCCATATAGGATCAAAATGATACCTCCTAAATCCTGGGTTTTGGATCTATGAGATAGATCTAATTGGAAGTTAGGATTCTCACTAGTTGTAGTGAGATGGTATCAATGGATCCTGGGGAGAATCACTGGAAAGGTTTCAGGGTGATAAGGACAACTGAATGTCAGTCACGGGCTTGTCTATACCCTCAGTAGAGGGACGGTATGTTGGAAGAGTTCCAAGCTAGATACCGTGACATACTAGAGGATTAAAGGCAAGATACATCGTTACCAAGGATGCTACCAAAGAGGCAGTCTGGATATATAAGTTCATGAGATGAACTTCGTTCCTACCATTGCGTGACAATGGAGTTGTGGCTTTTGCCAAGGAACCCCCGTCCCATCAGAAATCCAGATATAATTCTTAGGCAGTATCACCTGATCATGGAGATGTTTAATCTCCAGGGAGATCGAGGTTAGGAGAGTAGACACAGAGGACAACAGCGCGGATCCACTCACAAAGGCCTTTTTCCCAGTAGAGACTTTTATGGGATGGTTGAGTATGAGATACTTCAACCACAGCTAATTGTTAGGTATGTGATACCACAACAGATGGCCCTAGTGCAAGTGGAAGATTGTTAGTTATATGTATGCCCTAGAGGCCATTACTGTACATACGATGTATATTGTAGTGGATGCTTGGACATATATAGGGAGGACTTTCTTGCTCGACATGATAGTATGCTATCTGGTTGTACTTTATGTTAACATGTACTCTGATTGTCTCTATGTTACATGTTGATAAAGCCCTTAGGATATGTACTCGACTACTGGGACTATGATGAGATCATACTAGTGGGGCCACGGTAGTCGGCGAGTACATCCTATAACTGTTCCTAGTCGAGGGTGTATCGAGACAGGGCATCGATACACCAGAGTAGACTAGTGTATACGCATCTTGACCCATATGATGGGCGATGGATGATCCCATATCCATTGGTGTTTGACATCAAGGATGGTATACGGGTGCTCAGTGGAGACTGGGTACACTGGACGGACTCGCCGAGAACTCCCAGATGGTATTATACTTCACGTCAGATGGCGGTTCTCCGGTGACACTGGTACCGAGTTGCCTGTTGACCCGAGATCGCCATAGAGTCTTGTGTGATTCCCATTGTGCTTTGATTTCCATCATACCACGTCCAAGAGGGCATGCAAAAAGGTGGCTTTTGGGTACAGTCCCGAATCGCATGGAGGCAATGAGCGATAGGAGGGGATTCGTCTCTCCCGGTATAGGGAGTTGATGTTGCGCTGTGTTCGATTGGCTATAGCTGGAAATCCCTGGCCAGGGTTGCTGAGATTTACTGGTAAGTGTTACCAGTAGTTTCTCGAACTGTTATAGACCTCATATCGACATGACTTATCAAGCTACTGGGGTCTGACGTTTACCACTCCTAGGCGAGATATGCGACATATTAGACGACGAGACCGGACTGTACGGTAGTATTACTGATTGGATTCACAGGAGAATGTACAGGCTTGCTTGTTGATCTTCTGATCGCTCAATACCCGGGTGGCCGTTACGTTTAGCAGACCACTTGCGGCTTGTGGGTGATTGATATGATCACCATCTACTGCCGGCGTATTGACGAGTCTTTAGAGTCCTACACAGAGGTTTCCTAGCTCAAGCAAAACGAAATAGGAGCGCATATGAGATATGTGCGGGACCGAGAATAATACCAGTAAGAGATACTGTATTCTATTCTCGCGATTTTTATCATCGGACGGTTATATGAGATATAGCCGGGTTACCGAATCAAGTGTTGATTCGATACATTGATACACTAGATATCAGTCGGTTATATGCGATATGACCGGATCATTAAATCAAGTGTTGATTTAATGATTTAATGTATAATTATATATTTGATATATTACTTTACATTAACTAGTATTGGTTCACTTAAGATTGATTTCCTCACTTGATGTGCACAAGTTGTATATGTGATATATTTTTGTGCACTGGATTGTATCATGTTTGATGATACATGCAAACTTGGGTGTGTGTATGACTTACACCATGTTTAGGTTAATGGTTTAGGTTTTTATTTGTTTTGGAATAACAAAATGGTGATTTTCTTTGTCTTTGCTTGAAGCTTCACGAAGCTTTCAAGCATCTTTGACAAAGTCTAACCATTTTGTTTTGCATGAGATTTTCATTAACCTAACCATTAACTTAAACTCTAGTTTAGTCTCTACAAAGGTTAACTCACCCATGGTTGTGATTGTTAGAGGTTCTGCGTGTTCAAGTTTTAGTTTAAATACCGCAATCAAGACGGTTTCGCTTGTAGCTAGCCGGTTGAGTACGGGTCGTCCGCAGGGAGATGGGAGTGTTTTTCTATGTGTTTTAACGAGTTAAGTCCGAGAGTTCAGAGTTGTTTGTGATTATCTAAGTGTTAAGTTGATGTTTTAAAGATAGCTTGTTAGGGTTAGGATTAGGTTAGTTTGAGTTAGGAGTCTCCACATCTTTCGTTGCCCCTCTTAATATCGGTGTTACGGTAATCGGCAACAACGGGGATTAGCACGACTAGGAAGGAACTTGCGAGTATAAGCTAGGCTTTCCAACGCATAAGTCCTTCCTTTTGGTGCTTGTCCGTCCGTTCTTGGCTCTTAGCCATACCTCCGGTTAATTCAACCACAACCGGTCTCACTACGGAATCACCGCTATCATGTAGGATAGGGTGCCGTAAGGAGCGGATTGTGGTTCAATTAACGGGAGTCGATTTAAACTGTTGGGCAAGGAAAGAGTGAGAGAGATTTCCTTCTCTCAAACTTCCCTTATCCTACCCTAACAAGTATGAACTACTCACACATCATGATACGGAAAAATAAAAAAAAACAAAAGAGGAAGATAGAAAGAAGGAGATTAGAAGAATACGACTAGCTATTTGCGACCTCACCTTGGCGAGGATCGAGCGTAAGCATCATTGTCGTATTAAGGATAAAGAAAAAGAGAGAAGAAAGAAACAACAAGAAAATAACAACAACTACTTAACAAATTAAAATTACAACAATTAACAAGATAAAGAGACAAGTATGATAATAAATGGTTCTTCTTTATTCATCACTCTTCACTCATAAGCTCACTACAAGTTTCAATGGAGAAGAGGTGAGAAGAGGAAGAAGAAACACACTAAACTTAGCAAAAATGAAAATACAAGAATGGCCCCCTTTCCTTCTCAAAGTTCTGGGCTATTTATAGGCTGGAGAATGAAAATCTAAGGCAACCACCAGAACACATCTGAAAAGACCAAAATACCCCTGGAAAAGTTTTGCCTGCCGCCACTATACGGCCGCGGATCCATGGCCTATACCCCCTATTGGCCGCGGATCCGCGGCCCTTTAGAGGTGTTGGGCCCTCTTCTTTTTTGTGCTTCTCTGGTTCTCTGTGCCCATTATTCTTATATCTGTATTTTCTCATAATTTCTTCACGAATTTTCCAGAATTTCTGTTGAGAGAAAGGTGGACTTTTTGTCAAGATTTGGCATGATTGCCTCAAGCTCCGCGTAGATTTCTTGGAACTTGTTGTTGCCATTGAGCCTTGTGCATGAAGGTGACAATCGATTTGCCCTTTTGTCTTCCTAAACTGGTATCTGGCAACATACGGATGAAGAGCGGAGACCGTGTTTTATCTGTGGTTGGCAGGAACCCGGATTTTGTCGTGTTTTCCATGAATTTCACCGTTTTAGAACCGAGAACCTGTATCCTGCAATTGACTAGCAAACACGGCTCAAGAGTATCTACCGATATGCAATGTGATAAAAATTGGGCGGTATGAAAATGCAAAAATCTGATATGAACAAATACCCCCAAACTTATCATTTGCTCGTCCCGAGCAAAGCCAATTTATTCACAAAAAAAATTTCTAACCTCACTTTCGCAGGGAACGCGATTGCACTGAGCATGTGCAACAAGCCGTTAAACCTCTAGGTGTCCCTAGTAGGAGGAGTGTTGTCTCCTGAGGGTTTTCAGCGGATACTACCCACAAAATCCGGTCAAGTTGGTTTTGTAAAATAACTAAGATTCAAACCCTAAAGTTTTGTTTCAGAAAATAACAATTCTATAATCCTAAGTCTAGACTATCGAACCTTTATTTTTCACACCTCGCTTCTTATTTAACTACAGATTTTATATGTCTTTACGTGCAGTGCAAATAGTGTCGTTAAGTTCCCGAAAGATCGAATAAAGTCATCATGTCGCACAATAAAGCCCAGATAACAATTTTAAAAGGATCACATAAGTTTTATAAAGAGTTAAGCATTTTTCAAGTTTCGTTTTCCAGTAAGGTTTCAACTTCAGAATTTCTATCTTCCTTAACAGGAAACTAAGTCGTATTCTTCACTCCACCTTTTTCTTGTTTTCATTTCATACACACCTCTGTGAACGTGCAATAGTCTTTATCACAGAATAAAACCTTCATATCTCCGCTAAATTTTTTTATAAAAGCCTGTCTTTTATCAAGATTATTCTCACACAAAGAATCGTTAGGAATTTTAACTCGGAGAGAACACTTGCTTGACTTTGTTTTAAACTGGACTTTCTAGGCTTCTTAGCGAGCTTTGGGCCAATGCACCCAAACCAGTTGGTTTTAGGGCATTAGGTGTAGAAACACCCCAGCGGACTTAATTACTCAAGTTACCTAGGTCCAAAAACAAAAGACAGTTTGGCGTGAAAATCAGATGATTTAATACGAACGGAGATATAACCGGCTGTTCAATTATTTTTTTTTTTGGATAAAAGACGTGTTTAGTGGGTTTGGTGTGTAATCATTCCAATCAAGTTTCAGATGGGTTATTTTTCAGACTTAGCTCCAATTACGGCATCAATAACATTCCTTCATATTCGCTTTACTTCATAAACTATTCTTGTCATTACTTATTTCAGAACAAACCTATTTGATCCTCAGAAAATCATTTATCTGTTTAAAAGTTTTTCAACATAACAGACTTGTCATCTAATTCCCAAAAACTCACAACACGTGTAGTGTGATGTAAAGACTTATATCAGCTATAGTTAACTTCAAAGGAGAGTTATCTTTCAGGTTTTCAAAATCTAAACATAAGATTTAGTCATTCCTATTTTTTCAAACAAACACCGTCGAAATGTTGAATCAGGGTTCTTCCACAAGCTAACTTGACAGAAAAGTTTTTATATTTTTTAGAAAATTTTCAGATTTTTATGGATTTTATGGATTTTAATATGCAGATGCAAAATATACATATGAATGCGAAGGTAAGAAATGCGTACCGAGCGTACCCCCCAACTTAAACTGGACAGTGTCCTCACTGTCGTTGCATGAAGAGATCATTTGAAGGGTCAAAATTGTCGGTTAGCGATACACAAATTTTTATTTGTTTTTGTTTTTAAAGAAAAGAAAAAAGAATAAGAATATACACAAATATATACAAAATGGTTTGTACATACCCCCAAACTTATTTGGAACAGTGTCTACTGTTCTTGGCTGGATAACCGAAGTTTGGAGGTAGGCAGAGGAAGATCATTCAGGGTAAACCGGCTCCTGTAAGAACAGGAGCTCCTCTGTTGGTTCGGCGCTAAGGTACGGTTTACATCGGTGTCCATTTACTTTGAAAAGTAAACCGTCCTTTGGATTTTCCAAATCCACAGCGCCCTGCGGATACACATTCCGCACAAAATACGGCCCTTTCCAGCGAGATCTGAGCTTTCCAGGATGGAAGTGAAGTCGGGTGTCGTAAAGCAGTACCTGCTGACCAGGTACGAAGGTTTTGCGCAAAAGGTGTTTATCGTGAAACACCTTTGTTCGGTTCTTAACGACAACCGCGTTATCGTAAGCCTCATCCCTAAGCTCGTTCAGTTCGTTCAACTGCAGCTTCTGATGGCTGCCCGCATCCTCAAGAGACAGATTCAGCTCCTTTATCGCCCAAAATGCGCGATGCTCTATTTCGACAGGTAGGTGGCAGGCTCTTCCGTACACAAGCCGATAGGGAGACATGCCAAGGTCGGTCTTATAAGCGGTTCGAAAAGCCCAAAGGGCATCAGTGAGTTTCAGCGACCAATCCTTACGGTTCTTGGAAACCGTCTTCTCCAGTATCTGCTTGATTTGCCGATTTGAAACTTCGGCCTGCCCGCAGGTTTGGGGGTGGTAGGGCGTAGAAAGCTTATGATTAATGGAATATTTCCGTATCAAGGCCTCGAAAGTCCTATTGCAGAAATGACTTCCATTGTCGCTAATGATCGCTCGAGGGTGGCCAAACCGGGAGAAAATGTTTTCTTTAAGGAACCTAACGACAACCTTGTTGTCGTTAGTCCGGCTCGGCACAGCCTCGACCCATTTAGAGACGTAATCAACAGTTAGAAGGATGTACAAGTTCCCAAAAGAGCTGGGAAACGGCCCCATGAAATCTATCCCCCAAACATCGAAAATCTCTACAACCAAGATTGGTTGGAGCGGCATCTCGTTCCTCCGGGATATCCGGCCCATGTGTTGGCACCGGGAGCAAGTCTTGCAATAGTCATGAGCGTCTTTGAAAAGTTGTGGCCAGTAGAAACCACATTGCAAGATCTTCTCAGCTGTCTTTCTGGGCCCAAAATGCCTGCCACACGCTTGATCGTGGCAAAATGACAGCACACTCTTGAATTCCTCATCAGGGACACATCGACGAATAATCTGGTCGGGACAGTACTTGAACAAGTAGGGTTCGTCCCAGTAAAAGTGTTTTACTTGGGATAAGAAGCGAAGTCTGTCCTGACTCGACCATTCAGTCGGAAGTAATCCTGTGGCCAAATAGTTCACAATATCTGCGAACCAGGGTTCGCACGATACTGTCAAGAGCTGTTCATCCGGGAAAACGTCGTTGATCGGAATTGGAAGCGAAGGCGAAGAAGGAAGTCGTGAGAGATGGTCGGCAACCACGTTTTCACATCCTCGTTTGTCCTTAATGACAAGGTCAAACTCTTGAAGCAAGAGGATCCAACGGATTAACCGAGATTTTGCATCTTTCTTCGCAAAAAGATGGCGCAGAGCAGAATGGTCGGTGTAGACAATGACTGGAGAGCCGATGAGGTAGGGCCTGAACTTTTCTAAAGAAAAAACAACAGCTAAGAATTCCTTCTCAGTTGTTATATAGTTAAGTTGGGCGTCGTTCAGGGTTCGGCTCGCGTAATAGATTACGTGCGGCATCTTATTGATGTGCTGTCCAAGGACAGCACCGATGGCAAAGTCGGATGCATCGCACATAATCTCGAATGGGTGCGTCCAGTCAGGTGAAGAAAGAACGGGAGCAGAAGTGAGTGAGCGTTTCAGTGACTCGAATGCAATCACACAGCTTGAGTTGAAGTCGAAAGGTGTATCCTTGGCCAGCAAAAGAGTCAAGGGCCTAGCAATCTTGCTAAAGTCCTTGATGAACCGTCTATAGAAATCGGCATGGCCAAGGAAGGCTCGGATATCTCTGACACATCGGGGAGGAGGCAGATTGGAAATGACCTCAATCTTAGCTTTGTCAACCTCTATGCCATTTTGCGAGATGATATGTCCTAAGACAATACCCTCGCGCACCATGAAGTGGCATTTCTCCCAGTTTAAAGTGAGATTCTTGTCCTTATATCGGGTAAGGACAGCGTCAAGATGCAGCAAACACTCGTTGAAGGAATCACCGAAGATGGAGAAATCATCCATGAAAATCTCCAGAAATTTTTCCACCATGTCTGAGAAAATTCCCATCATACACCGCTGGAAGGTAGCGGGCGCATTGCATAACCCAAAGGGCATGCGACGATATGCAAACGTGCCGAAAGGACAAGTGAAAGTGGTCTTGTCCTGGTCTTTTTCGGCGATGGGAATTTGATTATAGCCAGAGTAGCCATCAAGAAAGCAGTAGTACTCGTGTCCGGCCAATCGTTCAAGCATTTGGTCAATGAAAGGTAGCGGAAAGTGGTCTTTCCGCGTTGCGGCGTTGAGTTTTCTGTAATCAATGCAAACTCGCCACCCAGTTTGGGTGCGAGTAGGGATTAACTCGTTCGCCTCGTTAGTGATGACCGTAATGCCCGACTTCTTGGGGACAACATGAATGGGGCTAACCCACTGGCTATCAGAGATAGGGTAAATGATACCACTATCTAGACATTTTACGATCTTCTTCTTCACAGCCTCTTTCATGACTGGATTGAGACGTCTCTGTGGATCCCGGGCTGGTTTGGCATCATCCATCAGATGAATGTGATGCTCAACGATCAGGGGACTAATCCCCTTGATGTCCGCCATGGACCAGCCAAAAGCTTGCCTGTTGTTGTGCAAGACTGCGAGAAGGGCTTTCTCTTGCTCTGGAGCTAGAGAAGCCGAAATGATGACAGGGAGGGTCTCGTTCTCACCTAAGTAAGCGTACTTAAGGTGAGACGGCAAAGGCTTGAGTTCGAGCGTTGGAGGTGAAATGATGGAAGGCAGGATTGGTGCAGAGGTCTCGAACTCAAAGGACTCCAGCAAAGGTTCGAAACGAGTGTAGGCGACCGAGTCGGATGGTTCAGGTAACTCATCCGGAAATTCGAAAGATTCAAACTCGGGTTGTGCGCGGCAAAGATCGTTTGAAAACGTGAAACACTCGTAGTCGTTGTCGGGCGCAGAAACAGCAGCAGGTTCGAAGAGAAACGCACTAGTGGCGTCAAGATTATCGTGATCAAACAGAAACTCCTCGAATTCACACTCTTCTGGGGTGATCTCCTGGATCGAGCAGACATCCAGTATATGAGCATTAGGTTCGGCGGGCTGATTCCCCAACCTAAAAATGTTGAGTTCAATCGTCATGTTTCCAAAAGAGAGGTTCATCGAACCATTGCGACAATTGATCACGGCATTTGAGGTTGCGAGAAATGGGCGACCGAGTATCACCGGAATTTGATTCCGGGGGTTAGCTACAGGCTGTGTGTCTAATACAATGAAGTCAACGGGGAATATGAAGTCCCCGACTTTGATTAACACATCCTCTAGCTCACCCCTAGGATGGGTGATCGATCGGTCGGCCATTTGGAGAGTGCAGTGCGTGGGTTTCAACTCTCCGACGCCTAATTGCTCGTATACTGAATATGGAAGCAGGTTAACACTGGCACCCAGATCTAATAGTGCGCGGTTGATGTTCTTATCCCCAATAGTAATTGAAATCGTAGGACAGCCAGGGTCCTTCCGTTTTTGTGGTAAAGATTGGATAAGGGCATCATTCACAGCACTAGCCAAGAAAACTTTCTTGGGTACCTGAGACTTCCTCTTTTTCGTGCACAAGTCCTTTAAGATTTTCGCGTAGGACGGAATTTGTTGGACAGCATCTAAAAGAGGAATGTTAATGTTAACCTGCTTAAATAACTCCAGAATCTTCTCCATTTGAGGATTTTGTTTATTAGACCTCAACCGGTTTGGAAATGGAACATTTTGAAAATTGGTTGAGTCTAATGCTGGAGGAGGAGATTGTGGAGTTGGAACGGATCCCAGAATAGGTGTCTTCGTGGAGTGAGAAGTGGGTCCGTTCAGAGCAGAAGAAGAGGGAGGGGAGCCTTGTGAAGAACGGAGAATAGGCTCAGAAGACGAAGAAGAAGAAGAAGAAGAAGAAGAAGCAGCAGCCGGGGTGTCATCGTTGATCCGTTTGCCAATGTTGTTTTGCAGCATCCTCCCCGATCTCAGTGTGGTCACGGCACTCACATTATGGTTTTGTTGTTCAAGAGCAACATGTGCGTTATGTGGGTGACCGGGATTTGGAAGTGGCTGGGACGGGAGCTTCCCCTTTTCTCGCTCGCTCAAGGCCGCGTTCAGCTGTGCAATCTGGGCCTCGATGGTCTTGATGCTTTGCCCGTGTGCGGCAGTGTGTTGCACTAAAGATTGAATAGAAGACTGGATGTTGGCGGTGGATTGAGTCGATTGTTTAACAAACGCCTCCAGACTTCGTTCGAGCGAGGAAACCTTATCGTTGTTTGACGGAACAAAGTTGTTTGGTGGAAAAGAATTGTTGGGTGCAAAGTTGTTCGTCTGATTTTGGAAAGGTTGGGGTTGGAAAGGCTGCTGATATTGATGTTGAGTTTGTTGTTGCGCTTGTTGTTGCGGTGGAGGGGCCCTTTGGAAATTGTTGCCCTGGAATTGATTCTGATTCTGATTCCAGGCGAAATTGGGGTGGTTCCTCCAACCGGGATTGTAGGTGGAAGAGTATGGATCATTCCTCGGTCTTTGCTGGAAGGCAGCATTAACCTGATCCTGTCCTTGCCAGAGTGGATTGTAAGGACACTCTTCGGTCAAGTGGGAAGGATCGGAACAACAAGCGCAAATGGTACGGAAGGGGAGAACAGGGGCAGGAGCAGGAGCAGAAAATTTGCTCTCTATCGCTTCAAGCTTTCTTGTTATAGCAGCCATTTCAGCTTTCATCGCAATAGAGACGTCAAGTTGGTGGATTCCTACCCTAGACTGACCGGTAGAAGTGGAGGTAGAAGAAGAAGAAGTCGGTCTGGTGCTCTCCCATTGTAGCGTTTGCTCCGCAAGGTCGTCAAAGAACTGCCACGCTTCCTCGTCAGATTTCGATAGGAAGTGGCCCTGACAGATGGTTTCCAACAACTGCTTCGTTGCTGAGTTCAGGCCCTCGTATAAGGTTTGGCAGAGCTGCCATTTCTCTATACCATGGTGAGGACACTGAACAAGAAGGTCTTTGTATCGGTCAAAGCACTTCCAGAAGGGTTCAGAAGGAAGCTGGGAGAATTGGTTGATTTCATTTCGAATCCTTGCGGTCTTATGATTCGGATAGAATTTTTTTAGAAACGCTTTAACAAACTCATCCCAGCTGGTGATTGAGTGGGAAGCGGTGCTATACAGCCATTTTTCAGCGAGATCGCATAAAGTGAACGGAATGACCCGTAGACGTATAGCATCGTCCGACAGCTGGGTGGTTTTCATCATGGCACAGACGTTTTGAAATTTATTGATGAAGATATAGGCATCTTCAGATTCAAGCCCATGAAAACGTGGAAGCATGTTGATGAAGTGGGGCTTAATTTCAAAGTTGTCCCCATTGGCCGGAGGAAGAGAAAGGCAGGTAGGAAGTGCAGAACGGGTGGGATAGAAACGATCCTGGAGCGCGATTCGCTGTGGCGCTACAACAGGCGGTGGTGGTGGGATATTGGTCTCCGTAGGAGGTGGAGCCAATCCAGGGGTGGTCAAAGAGATGTTCGGATTAAATCCCGACATCGCGGAAGAAGAGGTTGGTGAAGGTGAAGGTGAAGATGTATGAACAGAATTCCGGTCAACGTCGGAGTTGGCCGGCAAAGGAAGGGGTGAAAGAGGAGTGGACGGAGTATCGACTTCGGAGTCGATCGCGTAGTCGGTAACGACTAAAGTAATGCGGACTAGACGGGCGCTAGTGTCCCGAGTCCAAGCGGACATACACTAAACGAGTTTAGTATAGTCAAAGCGGAGAAGGTGAGGGTAAGAAAACGTCAATGGAGAAAGGCGATGGGTGGTGGGTGAAAATGGATTTGGTGACAAAAGGGCAAGTTTTTGTAAAAGTTTTTTGATTTTTTTCTTTTTTTTTTTAGAAAGATTTTTACAGAAATATGTACGGAATTACGGCTTAAGCAATCACAAACAAGATATGCACAATCACACCTAGATCTAGGGTAACCTAGGTCTACTAGACCTGCTCCTGAACTTGATTGTCGAAGTTAAACAGTGTCGAGAAACGGGCTTAAAAATACACTGATCACGAGGCCAGGTAAGTGCAGAGATAAGGGGAGGTTGTCCAACACTTTCGCGAAGTTCCTTAATTAAATAACCCTTTCTCTTTCGGCGGTTGCGCCTTTAACACTTTCCTAGACACCCCGTAAACAATATACCGTTAAGCGAGGTTCTAAACACGGTTTATCTTCTCCTAATGAGCGTGAAGTCCTTAGGGCTGAAGTCTAGTATTTTTTAATTTACAATGGACAATGCATATGCTTTAGTGATTTTTGGGGTCCTGGGAAGGGTGATGAAATCCCCACCCAATCTGGATTGGTTTCAAGCCCCTTAAGTCCGTATTAAAGAAATGCAAAGCAGTAACAAATCAACTGCAAACAATTTTTATTTTTGCGGCGCAAAGAATCCTGCACAAGAACAGTTTATTGGAAGGGGGAGAAGAGTTTGCGCAAAGAAATCTGCAGAAAACACAGTTCAGTGGAATCCAGAGGAGTGGGGAGAAGAAGAGAGACTTAGAGAGAGAAGTTGACAACCCAAGGGCACCAATTGGCCGCGGATCCGCGGCCAAACACCACCTTGGGCCGCGGTTCCGCGGCTATGTAGAGGAATTGGGGCTCTGAAAAAATTTGGGTGTTCTCTGTTGGGTGTCCTCTGCTTGTCTGGATGTGTGGAATTCTGAGTTGCTCACTGTATCTGCTCCAGATTTTTCAGTAGACCGTTTGCTTCGTTTTGATCCATCGCGGTGTAGCCGCGAAATGTGGGTCTATCTTCCCACGTCTTTGGCACTGTACTTGAACTCCGTATTATCCGACGTCTTTGGCGCCGATCTTGAACTTCGTATTTTCCTGCACACTTGCACAACAACTAATCAAGAATAACAAGATGGTTTTTTTACAAAGTATATTTTTTTGTTCGTTTTTTTTTCTTGGTTATATTTATACTTACAAATTAACCCGAAATTACACAAGGAAATAAACTACCGTCTCCCCGGCAACGGCGCCATTTGATTGTTAGAGGTTCTGCGTGTTCAAGTTTTAGTTTAAATACCGCAATCAAGACGGTTTCGCTTGTAGCTAGCCGGTTGAGTACGGGTCGTCCGCAGAGAGATGGGAGTGTTTTTCTATGTGTTTTAACGAGTTAAGTCCGAGAGTTCAGAGTTGTTTGTGATTATCTAAGTGTTAAGTTGATGTTTTAAAGAGAGCTTGTTAGGGTTAGGATTAGGTTAGTTTGAGTTAGGAGTCTCCACATCTTTCGTTGCCCCTCTTAATATCGGTGTTACGGTAATCGGCAACAACGGGGATTAGCACGACTAGGAAGGAACTTGCGAGTATAAGCTAGGCTTTCCAACGCATAAGTCCTTCCTTTTGGTGCTTGTCCGTCCGTTCTTGGCTCTTAGCCATAACCTCCGGTTAATTCAACCACAACCGGTCTCACTACGGAATCACCGCTATCATGTAGGATAGGGTGCCGTAAGGAGCGGATTGTGGTTCAATTAACGGGAGTCGATTTAAGCTGTTGGGCAAGGAAAGAGTGAGAGAGATTTCCTTCTCTCAAACTTCCCTTTTCCTACCCTAACAAGTATGAACTACTCACACATCATGATACGGAAAAATAAAACAAAACAAAAGAGGAAGATAGAAAGAAGGAGATTAGAAGAATACGACTAGCTATTTGCGACCTCACCTTGGCGAGGATCGAGCGTAAGCATCATTGTCGTATTAAGGATAAAGAAAAAGAGAGAAGAAAGAAACAACAAGAAAATAACAACAACTACTTAACAAATTAAAATTACAACAATTAACAAGATAAAGAGACAAGCATGATAATAAATGGTTCTTCTTTATTCATCACTCTTCACTCATAAGCTCACTACAAGTTTCAATGGAGAAGAGGTGAGAAGAGAAAGAAGAAACACACTAAACTTAGCAAAAATGAAAATACAAGAATGGCCCCCTTTCCTTCTCAAAGTTCTGGGCTATTTATAGGCTGGAGAATGGAAATCTAGGGCAACCACCAGAACACATCTGAAAAGACCAAAATACCCCTGGAAAAGTTTTGCCTGCCGCCACTATACGGCCGCGGATCCGCGGCCCTTTAGAGGTGTTGGGCCCTCTTCTTTTTTGTGCTTCCCTGGTTCTCTATTCCCATTATTCTTATATCTGTATTTTCTCATAATTTCTTCACGAATTTTCCAAAATTTCTGTTGAGGGAAAGGTGGACTTTTTGTCAAGATTTGGCATGATTGCCTCGAGCTCCGCGTAGATTTCTTGGAACTTGTTGTTGCCATTGAGCCTTGTACATGAAGGTGACAATCGATTTGCCCTTTTGTCTTCCTAAACTGGTATCTGGCAACATACGGATGAAGAGCGGAGACCGTGTTTTATCTGTGGTTGGCAGGAACCCGGATTTTGTCGTGTTTTCCATGAATTTCACCGTTTTAGAACCGAGAACCTGTATCCTGCAATTGACTAGCAAACATGGCTCAAGAGTATCTACCGATATGCAATGTGATAAAAATTGGGCGGTATGAAAATGCAAAAATCTGATATGAACAGGTTGCAATATGATAGACTTCACTTGAATATTCTTTTGTGATAATTGATTATTCATTTTTATTCTTTTCTTTCTTCTTCATCTTCTTCAAGTGAAGAAAGCTTGCTAGAAAAATTTTCAAGTGAAGATTTAGAGTGAGAAATACAAATCTAAAGTGAACCCACTTCCTATTTCATCATCCTCTACTACTTGCCATTTAGTTTAGGGTGTTCTCTTCACAAAGTTCTTAACCTAGTGAAGATGGAGCTTGAGTTTGAGTCTCCTCGACGTAGATCATCTTCGGTCTCGAAGTCAACTACCTTGCCTGCTCATTTCTCTGAAGAAACCATCACTAGAGTCCGGGATCCCGATGATCGCAGCGAAGGGACGTCAACACTGAGCTTTAGAAGTGAAGGACCGGATCTACAAAGGTTGTAATCCCTTTCACTTGTAGTTAAAAATGTTTAACTTGCTAGTTTTCGCATAATCTCGAGTATACGATCTTGGTTAGGGTTGTTCGGCACGGCTATTTTTTTAATCGGGCATGGTTAATACCTTGTAGAACCTTGTTAAAGTGCCTAGGAACCCTACAAGCATTTCAGTGGATCCGACGAAAATCAAATCTATCAAAGACTGGCCGACACCAAAATCAGTTGCTAAGATAAGAAGCTTCTTGGGATTGGCTTGGTATTATCGACGGTTTGTCCAAGATTTCGCCAAAGTAGCGGAACCCTTGACGAAGCTCACACAGAAAGAGGTGGCGTATGTTTGGTTGGAGGAGTGCACCCAGGCATTCGAACTGTTGAAATAGAAGCTGACCATGGCCCCAATCCTGACTGTGCCAGACAGCTCGGGTGGCTTGGTTGTTCATAGTGATGCATCGGGAAAAGGTTTGGGTTGTGTATTAATGCAGCACGGTCGAGTGGTGGCTTACGCCTCTCGTCGGCTGAAAACTCACGAGAAGAACTACCCTACGCATAACCTGGAGTTAGCAGTCGTTGTGTTCGCTTTAAAGATTTAGAGGCGTTACTTGCTAGGCAAAAAAATGGAGGTGTACACGGATCACAAAAGTTTGAAATACGTGTTCACTCAGAAGGAGCTGAATATGAGACAACGCCGGTGGTTGGAATTGATGGGAGACTATGATATTGATCTGCAATATCATCCGGGAAAGGTGAACGTCATTCCTGACGCTCTCAGTCGCAGGCCGTCAGCTGCGTTGCTTACTTGTCAGAAGGGGATTCTCGATGACCTTCAGAGACTCGAGTTGGAGATAGTTACTCTGGGTGTGCCCGGACAGCTCTGGCAGTTGCAAGTTCATTCATCGCTTATAGATCGCATTAAAGCTGCACAGGCTGGAGACTCTCAGTTGTAGAAGTTCAAAGGGTTAGTTAAGGCTGGTTTGAAGACGGATTTGCAGATTCAAGGAGATGGCACTCTGAGATTTGGCAGTCAGCTGTGTGTTCCGAAGGGGGTATTCGAGATGAAGTTCTAGATGAGGCACAAAGTTTCGCTTACTCGGTGCACCCAGGTGGCACCAAGATATACAGACCTGAGGCAGCACTTCTTGTGGAATGGGATGAAGAGGGAGATTGCTCGCTTTGTCTCCAAGTGTCTGGTATGCCAACAGGTGAAAGCCGAGCATCAGAGAATCGCTGGGTTGTTGCAATCGCTTCCAGTGCCAGAGTGGAAATGGGAGCACATCACCATGGATTTTGTGACGACACTACCTCGAAGTCCAAGGGCCAACAATGTTGTCTGGGTTATTGTTGATCGCCTCACAAAGCCAGCATATTTCATACCTTTCCGAGTCGGACAATCGACGGAGTCGCGTTTAGAGAAATATATGCAGGAGATTGTGAGACTGCACGGGATGCTCGTTAGTATCATGTCTGATCGAGACACCAGGTTCATTTCCTATTTCTGGAAGAGCCTGCAGGAGAGTTTGGGCACGCATCTCAAGTTCAGCATGGCCTATCATCCGCAGATGGACGAGCAATCCGAGCGTACTATCCAGACGCTCGAGGATATGCTGAGGGCATGCATGCTTGATTTTCAGGGCTCTTGGGAAGATCGCCTCCATCTGGTAGAGTTTTCTTATAACAACAGCTACCAAGCTAGCATCCAGATGGCACCGTTCGAGGCTCTGTATGGACGGAAGTGTCGGTCCCCTCTTTGTTAGGATGACATGGGTGAACGAAGGATGTAGAGCCCTGAGCTTATAGTACAGATAGTGAACAAGGTTCAGACGATCAGGCAACGAATCAAGACGGCTCAGGACCGACAGAAGAGTTGGGCAGATGTCGGAAGAAGGTCGTTGGAGTTTAGTGTTGGTGACCATGTATTTATGAGGATATCACCCACTCGGGGAGTGATCAGGTTTGGTAGTCAGGGGAAATTCAGTCCCCGATTCATCGGACCTTTTGAGGTTCTAGAGCGAGTAGGAGAGGTGGCTTATCGAACCTTTTAAGGTGCTAGAGCGAATAGGAGAGGTAGCTTATCCTAGAATTTTCCTATTATTTTTTTTTGCACATTTTTATATTTTTTTATTATTTTATTTATTAAATTTTTCTAAAACCCAAACCCTAAACTACCCCGGCCCGAACCCGACCCAGACCCGACCCGTTACACCCCCACTTCTTCTTCTTCTCCCTCTCTTTCTTTTCCCACCATCTCCAACGTCCTTCCCCTCTTCTCGCGCTGCTCCCACGAGACCCACGCTCTTCGTCAACGGCCGCGACCTTGCCTCGATCCCAACTCCCCGTGATCCCCTCCTCCAAATCCTACTTCCCACATTCCCTTACAAACTCCCTCTTCCCTCACCGAGATCACTGTCGTCGTCCCCTCCTCTGTCGACTCAAGCCACGCCTCAACTACTTCCCAAGATCCCCTTATTGTATCCCTCATCTTCCTCAACGTCTCTCTCTTCCTCCCTAGCCCTTAACCTTGACCCCGATCACCGAGACCACACCACCATTTCCCTCGAGCAACCGCACAATCCTTCGGCCTCATCCTCGACCAAGAACCCCGGCACCATCGAAGCACCCATCGCCACCTTCCTATTCTATCACCTTCGAACACCAACTCACCATCACCAGCAAACACCCAAGCATCATGATCATCACCACCGACTACAACGAACCGACAACCCACTCGTTCACCGACGGCTTCCTCCATCACCTGCTAACTCCTCCAACCCGCTACCACCACCTCATAACCCTCATCTAACCGGCATCCATACCCTAACCCTCATCGACTTCCTTCACCAAGAACTCAATTCGACTGAACCCGAGCCCTAGCTCATCACAGCAAACCCATTGCAGCAGCAGCCCCGTAGTCGCCATCCGATCATCACCGCCTGCCTCCGACGCGTCGCCGCTGCCTCTGCACCGCCATCGTGCCATGGCTGCACCACCACGTGCCTAGACGTGCCGTGCCTCGTACCCACGCTATGCCAGCCTCCATGCCATGTCGTGCCAGTCCCCGTGCTACGCCATGCCAGTCCCCGTGCCATGCCGGATCCCGATCTAGTGCACGCACCGTACCCACTCCCACACCAGCATCACGTCCAGTACTATGTCGCATCGTACCACTCCCGCACCACACACCGAGCCAAGACCACGCCTGCTACCATGTTATGCCCTCATTGTCACCGTGCCCAGTATCATATCTCCGCGCATCGCGCATGCGCCACGCACTGTGTCCAGTATAGCATCATCTAGTGTGTCGAGGCGAAGTCCGGAAGTGGTGTCGCTTCTATATCAGCGATCAAAAGCAAGTGAAATCATCACTTGCTTTTAACATGCTATATGATTTCGTGTTAAAAATTTATTAGATAGATTATTACGAACGTATGTTTAGTAGTATATTGACACGTATATATTGTAAGTATTATATACCGTTTTCATGAGTTGGACAAAACCGACATTAATTCGATAATTCAAGATATTGAACGCTAAGAGTTCGATGTGGTGAACTGATCCAAAACCCTGTCGAAAATGCTCTAATAATTTTTTTTGCTACTTATGAATATTATTGAGGAAACTGAACTCAAATAACAAAGTATTGCGCAAGGAAACGGCATCCCAAAGACACGACGTCAAATCTGATTTTACTGTACACATAGTAGTGTTAAATTGGTATTAAATTAGTTACATGTAGGAATGTAATGTTCTATGGCTCATATCGAAGATGACACGATAATATAGAACCCTATATAGTTTACCCTTCAATGTTGATAAGCCATTATAACGAGAATTGACTAGGAATGCGGCTCTGGACTGCAGTCCGGGGCAGCATTCCACAAGGATACCTGAACTTATGCGCCTGCACGTCCCAACATAAAACTGAAAATGCATGGAGTCCTATATAGTCGCATCGATAATTTAGTTATATAACATATGGATCTGGCCTCGTTCAGTTTCACAGTCGTTTGTTATTTTTTTTGTATTTTAGACTGTCGACGTGTTCTGCAGTTTTTGCAGTGACATCACTTTCACCTTCACACTAAACATGACATATCTCCTAGTACAGAATGGCTATCATGGATCCGCTTGATGATTCGGAAACCTAACAGATAGAACTAGGTTTTTCAACTGGGTCAACATCCTAATCTAAACACAATCCCTAATAAACCGTGCGTGAAGTTGAACATCCAGTTCTGAAACTGGAATTCTAGCAACTGATCGCTAATTTAAAATGATGATAAGTCTCTAACCTGAATTCGTATTGATATGAAATTAATTTTACCGCTTAGACAATCAAGTATAATTTGTATGCCTTTTATATTGTTTTGGTCTATTCTATACGTGTGATTTATGGTGAATTTTTCAAGTCATATGGCGTTGGCTGTCATAACTTGATGAATATAAGTTCAGTGCATTTCTACCTTATTTTGTGTTTGCTTTATGCCTTCTGCATAGTGATCATTTATATTGAGACCTAGCGACTGATTTATATTGTCGATATATAAGTGTTCGTGATTGGTTTGTGGTAAGTATGAATGTGAACCGGTGATCGAAAGTGATATCGATAAGTGGAAGCGTGATTGAAAGTGAAAGCGATACGTATTTGTTCATAACCTATCTAATACCTGAACACATACTATAACCTGGGGAATGGGGAAATTAAGGTGGAATTGAACTCGTATTTAGCAAGGTACAGTGACTTAGAGGATGATCATTCGATATTAGTGATATATATATATATATATATACACACACACATACATTAGGTCGTGGGCCTAGCGGCATGGCTGCAAGGTTACGGGCAACAGTAGACCGTAGTCTCAGGCATGCACGAAACCCTTATTAAACACGAGCATCCTTTCCACCAATTGATTTCATTGACTTGGTGACTGATAAGTAGTGCCATACATATTGCCTGGTTTACTGACATGATACATATATCGCGCTATACATATTCAAATGATATTCATTATTCTCTTTTTTCTGTATTCTATTGCACCTTTGATATTTGACAACATTGTACGCACATTATATATTTATTGCTATATATGTCGTCCTGACGACCTGAGTGTGCATGCTCAGAGGAAGAAGTGGACCCAACCTAGGAGCATGATCTGCCATTCGAGATCGCGAAGATTTAGGTCGCGACATCAGCGCCATCCCTTTCTTGCTATAAGAGTATTGTTATTTTGTTGGTTAGTTATTTCTTTCATGCAAATAAATGTATCTTGAACTCTTTTATTTTGATGTAATAAAGTTGTGAGCTGTGATTTCCTTTACTTTAGTATTGTTTACTGACTACCATGTAATGCTAGAAGCCGAAATGTGATACGGCGGTATTATTCCCTGACCGTAGGAGCATGGCTGGCCTAGTCACCCCTCGCATTCCGTATTTTGGGAAGCGGGGCATGACACTTGTGCAACAAGAAGTAAATGTTGTGCAGTATTGAAAGGTGCAAGGAACACATAGGAGTCATCACATTGAACCCTCCAAGCCATCCTTCAAAAGACCTAACCAGCAGCACACTCACAGCAAGAAAGGACTTCCTGATGCCTGCTATATCTGGAGGAAATTTGAAAAGGTTTATATATGGTTTAAAACAGTCATCTAGACAATGGTATATCAAATTTCACAATATTGTTATTCAACTTGGTTTCATTGCGAACAAATTGGATAACTATGTGTATGTCTTGAAGAGTAGGAGCATTTTTTCAATAGTATCCATGTACGAAGATGATATTTTACTCGATGGAAATGATATAGAAGTGTTGAACAAGATCAAATCAGTACTTAGTAGTGAATTTAAGATGAAGGACATGAGAGATGCATCTTATGTTCTTGGTATACAGATCCTTAGGGATTGAAAGTCTATAATGTTAAGTTTGAATCACGAAAGGTATTTGCGCACAATACTTAGAAGATTTGGGATGCAGAATTGCAATCTGGAACCTACACCACTGGTTATGCGAAAGCGGTTGTGTAAAAAACAATGTCCTGAAGATGAATAGAAACCGCTTAATGCCTCATATGCTCAAGCTGTTAGAAGCTTGATATATACAATGCTGTGTGCTGTTGGATATAGTGCCTTCAAGAAAATTATTGTAATTGCAGACATGCAATTATGATAATTGAGGGAGGACTTATACAGGTAGAACAATTTTACTCGAGTTGGTAGTATACTATCTGGTTTGTCTTTATCATTGATGTGTATACGTTTTACTTGTTATTACATGTCGCTAATACATAATGATAAAGCCTGTAGGATTCCTGCTTGACTACCAGCATTATGATGGCTATCATATACGTGAGAGCTGGATAGTCCATAAGCACATCCTTAAATGTCTATAGTTGTGGAAGTATCGAGACTGTGTTAGATATATGTATGCCGTAGAGGCCATTACATGTATAGTGGATGCTTGGACATGTATATATATAGATTACTTTCTTGCTCGACATGATAGTATGCTATCTGGTTTACTTTATTTGACATGTTGATTTGATCATGCTTTTATTCATTTGCACATGTTGATAAAGCCCTCATGATATTTGCTTGACTACTGTGACTATGATGCGGATCATACTAGTGGGGCACGTGTAGTTTATAAGCATATCCTTGAACTGTTCCCAGTCGTAGGTGTATCGAGACAGGGCATCGATATTCCAGAGTAGACTAGCCTATACCATTTTTGTCCCATGTGATGGGCGATGGATGATCCCATATCCATCTGGTGTGCTGACTCCAAAAAATGTATACGGGTGCTCAGTGGAGACTGGGTACACTGAACGGACTCGCCGAACTCCGATGTGGTATTATATCGATCGTCGGATGGCAGTTCTCAGGTGACACTAGTACAGGTTAGTCTGTAGACCCGAGATCGTCATAGAGTCTTGTGTGTCCTCCCACTGTATTTTGATCTCCACCCTACCATGGCTTTACTGAGTCGTGCAAACAGGTGGTCTTTGGGTACAGTCCCGAGGTGCATGGAGGCAATGAGCGATAGGAGGGGTTTCGTCTCTCCCGGTATTGGGAGTTGATGTTATGCTATGCTCGATTGACTATAACAGGAAGTCCCTGGCCAGGGCTGCTGAGATTTACCGATAAGTGTTATCAGTAGTTTCTCGATCTGTTATGAGCCATACACCAGCATGACTTATTGAGTTATTGGGGTCGACGATACCATCCCTAGAGTCGATATGCAACATATCTAATGAGGAGACCGGACTGTACGGTAAGTGTTGCCAGTTGGCTCGACGGGAGTTTTGACAGCTTTGCTGGTTTTCTTTTGATCGTTCAATACCCGGATGGCCGTTATGTTTAGCTGACCGCTTGCGGCTTGTGGGTGTTTGATATGATCATCACCCACTGCTGGCGTATTGACGAGTCTTAGAGTCCAACACAGAAGTTTCCTAGCCCAGGCGAAAAGATGTGGTGTGCATATGAGATATGCGCGGGGACCCGATTGAATACGACTATGTGATACCATATGTTAATCGGGCGTTTTTCTATTGGTCAGGTCGTATGTGATATGACCGGATTGTTAAATCTATTGTTGATTTAACATTTGACTTTTAGTTTTATTCTTTATTCAAACCCTTTTTCTTAAAGAAGAAGTATGCATGTATGTATGCACATGTTGATGTGCATGTATGCACATGTTGATGTGCATGAACACATACATGCATAGTATCATGGTTGATGATACATCTTTGGTGGCAATATAAGACTTACATGGTTCAATATATATATACATATATTTTTATTTGGATAATTAAAGGCAAATGGAAATTAAATCATAAATGGATTTTTTTACACACTTCTTTGCTTTGACCTTGGTTAAACCCTTGGTTTAATTTCCATTTGGTCTTTAACCCAAATAGAAAATATCTAGATATTATTGAACCATGGTTTGCAATGAGAGATGGAAAATATATATACTATCTTTTCTTTTTTTCATTCAAGTTTTATCATTCTCATTTTGACAAAAGCTTTTGCCATTTATCTTCTTCTTCCTCCAAGCTCTCTTGAGTTTTCTTTTGAGTGGGGTTAACAAAAAGAAAGGGTTTTGATTAAAAAAAACACACCACATCATCATTCTACTCTAATCTAGTCAATTAGTTTAGATTGTTTAGCTTCATCTTCTTCTTGCATCAAGTGGAGCTAGAAGCTTGGACGAAGTGGACTTCGGGTGGATCATCGTGGACATGGGAGCTTACTAGCAAGCCTTTCTAACCTCTCAACGATCCTAGAGTCATAACAAGAGGAATACAAAGGTTGTATTCTTTTCACTTAGTGATATCTTGTTTTTTATGAGATACAAGTGTTGTTACCCTAAATTTCTAGTCAATGATTCATGGATAGTTTGCTTAGCACCTCTTTAAATTTTAAAGTGGCATGTGTGATACTTCCATACTCTTAAGTAGGTCCTAGGGAAACCCAACAATGGTATCAGAGCCAAGCTAGAATTTTAGACACGGTGTTATTACAAATACGAGAACGAAATCGACTCCGAAAAATACGGTATTACGGAACCCTAAAAATGCTCTCTGGAAATTTTCTAAAAAGTGCTTTAAAAATTTTTCAAACAGGTACAGAGTGGAGTATGGGCAAACATAAGAACACAGGAGAAATACGGAGGCTTGTGCTCGGATTTTGACAGAGCACAAGCCCCCAGAATCCGGCCTGGCCGGCCCCCCTACCCCCATTGCACCCCATGTTTCTCCTGTGCTCTGATGTTTGCAAGTTAGGGTTTCTAGTATTGTTTGCTTAGCCCAATTTTCATGTGATGATTATTTTGACCTGGGGCTAATTCGTAGTGCTTCGAAGTCATATAATTTAACACTAAATTGGTAACCTAGACTATGTTTAGCAGTTCGAATGAACTTCAAAACCCCACAACTTGACCCCGCTGAAATTTCCAAGTGTTGTGATTTTCCTAAGTTAACTTTATATTCAATAGTCGTGCAAGTGTTCCTATGGTCCCTCTAGAAGAACATAATAACTATAACTCGATTCTATGCCCACGGAACCGCGATCGAACCTTCGGGTTGTCGTAGTTCCGTGGTGTCATAGGTGAGGCGTTGGTTAACCCCTTCTACGGCTGGACCGTAGACACTGTAGCACGTTTTTGGGTATTTGTAACTTTGCTCAAGTGTTGAGCTCTTGGGGTAAATTGTGGGTGTATGTTGATTCGATCAAAATGTTAAACATCGTCTTGATATATGAGATTGTGATGATTGCAATTGTTGTTTTTCACTTTTTTTCTGCGACCGTAAGTGTAGTATGTAGTGTATCGCCGTTTTCGTTGCTATACATCAACGACAATCAGGATACACATACTTGCTTACGTTGATGATATGAGATATTATGTGTTGCTGAGATATGATGTGCAGGATTGTCGCGATCGAATAGCCGGGGATTTTATATGAGATGGGAGTCTTTATTTTCATTCATGTAAATATCAATTGTATGTAATATTCTTTTATTTGGGGCACTTCCGGGTTGAGGTTGATGTCACCATTATTGTATATTATTTACTTTTCCGCATTAGGATAGACCCAAGGAGGGGAGCACAAGTGACCGGGTTCTAAGGTTCAGTGGGAGGCCATCTCGAGGAGTCGAGACCGGGTTTCCTAAACTTTAGAATTGGCAGGATCACTTGCCGCTCTCGTAGGGGTCTAGGGGTATGGGCTTGGCTATTCATCACGACCTTGGAATCCGTATTTTCTATTGTTGGCTGAATACAAAATACGGACCTTCTAGATATCCTTTTATTTTCATATGTGCTTCTGCTGTTGATATTCTGTAATATGATTACTTAGTATCTAAGATGAATGGATTATTATTATATATATGATATATAATAAACGTTGCTTATATTTTGCACCCGCGCTAGTCCCGCCCCGCTATGCCGTTAGTTAAAAAACCTAACGGTGCATAACAGGACACTGTGGCGAATACGGATGGTATAAGTATATGTTCTATTTTCTTTTCTTTTCTGTGATGGATTAGGAACTTAAATGATGGGACTACATTAATAAGATTAATGTAAAGAAAAAGAAACCTAAAGATGTTGTAGAATCGGATTTGAAACACACTCGGCCTTTTTATGAAAAATGCAAAGTTTCAAAAGATGCGGAGCTTAAGCCACTCCCTTTCTAAACCGTTTTGATTCTACAACGAGATCAAGTTCAAAGCGTTAAAGGTTTTCATAAAAACCATCCGCAACCCTCCGTCATTTTAGAAAGCAGGGTACTTAGTATTCATGCTACGTATGTTGATTATAGTCAAGGCGTAGTGTACGGTAGCTAAGTGATGTCTTCCTACAAAGCATATGATGCGATCAGTTAGGACATTCATGTGATTATGTTGATCATAGTCAAGGGTCATATGGGTGGGTCTAGTTAATCTCGAAATGACGGGTAGAACTTGACTAGTACTTATGATATGTTGACCATAGCCAAGGTCATAACTAAATAGGGGTAAAAACCATATCGAGGGTTTCAAGAGTTGAAATTTGCAATGAGATTGCATACCTTCTATATGATAGATGGATCCCAATCCCACTGTCAGTAAGAGTTACTCCCAGGAGAATTTTGCACTTTACAATTAGCTAATCCAGTAGGTGTCTAGAAAGGTGTCAACGGGGTATGACCTCTGGGAAAACGAGGTTTATTTTAATTAGGTCTGTGCGAAAGCACGGGGAACCTCCCTCAAAGTATCGACACTGGCCTGGCTGACCGGTTAGCGAAACTGTAAAATGTAATTAATCCTGGCTAGTTTTCTTTTCAGGTTTTGAAAGAAAATTTGATTAAAGCAGTGGGAGACATCGGTTAGATAAGATAATAACCAATCTAATTCTTTGCAAGAGCATTTCGCTGAGTGTATTCTTTTCTCTCTCCTAATGGCAGATACCGATGACGGGATTTAAGCTTCTTTTAGAAAAAAACAAACTGACACGGCCGAATTATAAAGAATGGTTGAGGAACTTGAACATTGCACTCACATATGATAAAGTATCATATGTTCTCACTACCAAAGCCACACCCGTCCCAGGACCTGAATCATCTGTTTCGGATAGGGAGATCCGAAAAACATGGGATATTGATTGCAACACGGCCAAGTGCCTCGCGCTTGCTTCTATAGACAACATCCATTAGAAACGGCACGAGAAGATGGATGTCCAATCCATCTTTCTTCATACAAAGGAGTTGTATGAAGAGCAATCTCGTACTTTGCGATATGAGGCATCTCGAAAGTTGTTTCAGATGTGGATGGCCCCCGACGTATCAGTAGGAGACCATGTCCTGAAGATGATTGGTCTTATAGAAGAACTTGAGGAACTGGTATGGACTATGGATAATAAGCAATATACAGATGTTGTTCTGCAGTCTCTCTCCCCTGCCTTTGCTCCGTTCATAGTGAATTTCAATATGAACGATTTGGAGAAATCATTGCCTGAACTTCTCAATATATTGAGAAGTGCAGAGAGCACGCTTAAGACAGTGAAAACTCCCGCTCTTCTTGCTGGGCCATCTTCCTTTTCTATCCCAAAAGCTAAGGCCAAGGGAAAGAAGAAGAAGAAATCCATCAAACCGAAAGGTGGTTAAAAAGGCGAAGGGGAAAGACAAATCTGGGGCCGAGGGAAGTGGAAAAGGGGAATGTTTTTACTGCCACAAGTTGGGACATTAGAAACGCAACTGTGCTATGTATCTTGCTGATCTCAAGAAGAAGAAGTATGGTGATGCTTCCGCTTCAGGTGTGTTTGTAACTGAGAACTGTTTTTCAATTAACTCTGCATCTTGGGTATTAGATACCGGTTCTCGTTCTCACATCTGCAATTGTGTGCAGAGATTGAGAAAATGTAAAGTTTTGAAGACTGGAGACCATACTCTGCGGGTTGAAAATGGTTCCAATGTACATGCTGTATCCGTAGGAGAGTATCATCTAGGGTTGCCTTCGGGTTGTATTTTGGTTTTGAACCCTTGTTATTTTGTACCTAGTATGCTATGTAATATAATATCCGTTTCTTTGTTGGATAATGAAGGATATCATTTTGTGTTGCAAAATAATGTTATGAACATTAACTTGAATCAAAAGTCGATTGGGTATGGTACACTAAATAACGGTATTTACGTCCTGAACCAACACACAATTTTCAATATGCAACATACTAATAAAAGAAAGTTTTCAAATATAAATGAAGCTTTTCTTTGGTATTGTAGACTTTGTCATATTAATGAAACAAGACTAAGCAAGCTACATAAAGATGGATATTTGAATCCTTTTGAATATAAATCTTATGCGACTTATCAGTCCTATATCAAAGGTAAAATGACCAAAACTCCGTTTACTGGACACGGAGAAAGAGCTGTGGAACTCTTAAGCCTCATACATAGTGATGTATGCAGACCAATGTCTACACATGCTAGAGGCGGTTTTTCATACTTCATTACTTTCACTGATGATTTCTCAAGATTCGGGCACGTTTTTTTATTAAAGCATAAATCCGAAGCTTTCGAGAAATTCAAGGAGTACAAACTTGAAGCAGAAAAACAAACAGGCTTGAGTATCAAGAAACTTCGATCGGATCGAGGTAGAGAGTATTTAAGTACAGAGTTTTCAGACTTCTTAAAAGAGAATGGGATTCTCTCGCGGCTCACTCCTCCTTGCACACCACAGCACAACGGTGTGTCAGAACGGAGGAATCGTACCCTATTAGATATGGTACGGTCCATGATGTGTGATGCTGAGTTACCGCTTTCCTTTTGAGGGCATGCATTGGAGACAACAATGTATCTGTTAAACAGGGTTCCAACCAAGACCATGTCTACCACTCCATATGAGATATGGAGTGGAAAGAGACCGTCTCTTAAAAGAGTTAGGATATGGGGTTGTCCGGCTTTTGTCAAAAAGCAGAATCCAGACAAACTCGAGACACGATCGGTCATGTGTAAATTTGTGGGATATCCAAAACATTCGTATGGATATCTATTCTACCACAAGGAGGAACAAAAGGTGTTTGTTTCTCAACATGCCACATTTTTGGAAAATGAAATCTTTACAAATAGTACTGATGGCAATGCAGTAGAACTAGAAGAGGTTCTAGAGACACAAATTACTCAAGACGAATTGGTTGAAACTGATGTTGCAGTAGAACTTCAAAAACCTCAGCCGCTCCAGAGATCTGGTAGAACTTCCCGCCCACCAGAGAGATACTATGGATTTCTCATTGATGATGATAGAGAAGATTGCATCATGGATGATGATGACCCTACTAGTTTTCAGTAAGCTATCACGAGTGGTGACTCAGTGAAGTGGCTGGAAGCCATGAGATCCGAAATGGAGTCCATATACACCAATAAAGTATGAACTTTGGACGTTGCATCTCCTGGGATAAAACTCGTTGGGTGCAAATGGATCTTTAAGAGAAAGATTGGTGTAGATGGACAGGTAGAGACCTTTAAAGCAAGGCTTGTAGCGAAAGGTTTTCGTCAAAGACCAGGATTGGACTATGATGAAACTTTCTCTCCAGTAGCAATGCTCAAATCCATTCGGATCCTACTTGCTATTGCTTCTCACTATGATTATGAAATCTGGAAGATGGACGTTAAAACAGCATTTCTAAATGGTGATTTAGAAGAATGCGATTTTATGGATCAGCCAGAGGGCTTCATTGACAGTGGGAGCAGCGGGAAAGCATGTAGATTGCTTAAATCCATTATGGATTAAACCAGGCCTCACGGAGCTGGAACATCTATTTTGATGATACAATCAAAGAGTTTGATTTTATCAAAAATATAGATGAACCATGCATTTATAAGAAGATTGTAGGGAACAATGTCACATTCCTCATATTGTACGTGGATGACATTCTCTTGATAGGAAATGATATTCCTATGCTATAATCGGTCAAACTATTCTTATCACAAAGGTTCTCCATGAAGGATATGGATGATGCCTCATGCATTTTGGGCATAAGGATCTATAGAGATAGATCCAAGAGGTTATTGGGATTGTCCCAATCAAAGTACATTGACACCATCCTAAAAATGTTTAGTATGGAAGATTCCAAGCGTGGTGTCTTACCCGCTTGCCATGGAATCGCTCTTTCCAAAGACTTCTGTCCGAAGACTGATGAAGAGAGAGCTCGCATGAGCAATATACCCTACGCTTCAGCCGTAGGATCTATAATGTATGCGATGTTATGTACCTGCCCTGATGTAGCTTATGCACTAGCTGTTGTAAGCAGGTATCAATCCAACCCAGGGTAGAAGCATTGGATAGAAATGAAGAACATTCTTAAGTACTTGCGAAGGACTAAAGAACTGTTCTTGGTGTATGGTAATGGGGATCTCCAAATGGGGGCCTTTACCGATTCCAGCTTCCAAAGTGATAAGGATGACAGCAAATCTATCTCAAGGTTTGTATTTACCCTCAATGGAGGGGCAGTTAGTTGGAAGAGTTCCAAACAGGATATCGTTGCAGACTCAACGATAGAAGCTGGGTATATTGCTGCAAATAATGCTGCCAAGGAAGCCGTCTGGATGAGGAACTTCGTCACAGAACTAGGAGTAGTTCCAACCATTGTTGATCCAATACCATTGTATTGTGATAATAAAGGGGCTATGGCGTTAGCCAAAGAACCAAGGTCCCATCAAAAGTCCAGACACATCCTCAGGCGATATCATTTGATCCGGGAGATTGTAGATCACCAAGAGATCGAGATTCGGAGAGTTGATACAAAGAATAACACAGCGGATCCACTCACCAAGGCCCTTCCACAGCCGCAGCATAAGCGACTTTTCAAGATGTTGGGTATGAGATAAGCCAATAATTGGCCTTAGTGCAAGTGGGAGATTGTTAGATATATATATGCCCTAGAGGCCATTATATGTATAGTGGATGCTTGGACATGTGTGTGTATGTGTATTACTTTCTTGCTCGACATGATAGTATGCTATCTGGTTTACTTTATCTGACATGTTGATTTGATCATGCTTTTATTCATTTGCACATGTTGATAAAGCCCTCAGGATATTTACTTGACTACTGTGACTATGATGCGGATCATACTAGTGGGCACGTGTAGTTTATAAGCATATCCTTGAACTATTCCTAGTCGTAGGTGTATCGAGACGGGGCATCGATATTCCAGAGTAGACTAGCGTATACCATTCTTGTCCCATGTGATGGGCGATGGATGATCCCATATCTATCTGGTGTGCTGACACCAAAGAATGTATACGGGTGCTCAGTGGAGACTGGGTACACTGAACGGACTCGCCGAGAACTCCTATGTGGTATTATATCTATCGTCAGATAGCAGTTCTCAGGTGACACTGGTACAGGTTAGTCTGTAGACCCGAGATCGTCATAGAGTCTTGTGTGTCCTCCCACTGTACTTTGATCTCCACCCTACCACGGCTTTACTGAGTCGTGCAAACAGGTGGTCTTTGGGTACAGTCCCGAGGTGCATGGAGGCAATGAGCGATAGGAGGGGTTTCGTCTCTCCCGGTATTGGGAGTTGATGTTGTGCTATGCTCGATTGACTATAACAGGAAGTCCCTGGCCAGGGCTGCTGAGATTTACTGATAAGTGTTATTAGTAGATCTCGATCTGTTATGAGCCATACACCAGCATGACTTATTGAGTTGTTGGGGTCGACGATACCATCCCTAGACTCGATATGCAACAAATCTGACGAGGAGACCAGACTGTACGGTAAGTGTTGCCAGTTGGCTCGACGGGAGTTTTAACAGCTTTGCTGGTTTTCTCTGATCGTTCAATACCCGGGTGGCCGTTACGTTTAGCTGACTGCTTGCGGCTTATGGGTGTTTGATATGATCATCACCCACTGCCGGCGTATTAACTGTTAGTTGTATGTATGCCCTAGAGGCCAGTATTGTACAGATGATGTATATTATATTGGATGCTTGGACATATATAGAGATGACTTTCTTGCTCGATATGATAGTATGCTATCTGGTTGCTCTTTATCTTAACATATATACTAGTCTCTTTATACTGTCTTATAGTTACATGTTGGTAAAGCCCTTAGGATGTATACTTGACTACCTGGACTATGATGCAGATCATACTAGTGGGGGCATGGTAGTCCATAAGTACATCCTTCAAGGTCCCTAGTCGTGGGTGTATCGAGACGGGGCATCGATATACCAGTGTAGACTAGCGTATACGCTTCTCGACCCATGTGATGGGCGATGGATGATCCCATATCCATTGGTGTTTGACATCAGAGATGGTATACGGGTGCTCAGTGGAGACTGGGTACACTGGACGGACTCGCCGAGAACTCCCAGATGGTATTATACCTCACGTCAGATGGCAGTTCTCAGGTGACACTTGTACAGGTTAGTCTGTAGACCCGAGATCGTCATAGAGTCTTGTGTGATTCCCACTGTGCTTTGATCTCCACCTTACCACGTCCATGAGGGCGTGCAAAACGGTGGTCTTTGGGTACAGTCTTGAGTCACATGGAGGCAATGAGCGATAGGAGGGGTTTCGTCTCTCCCGGTATTGGGAGTTGATGTTGTGCTGTGCTCGATTGGCCGTAGCAGGGAAGTCCCTGGCCAGGGCTGATCAGAGATTTGCTGGTAAGTGTTACCAGTAGTTTCTCGACCCGTTGCGAACCTCACATCGGCATGACTTATCGGGTTATTGGGGTCTGACGTTTACCACCCCTAGACTTGATATGCGACATATCAGACGAAGAGACCGGACTGTACGGTTAAGTGTTACTGGTCGGATTCGCAGGAGTGTGAGCAGGCTAGCTCGTCGATCTTCTGATCGCTCAATACCCGGGTGGCCGTTACGTTTAGCAGACCGCTTGCGGCTTGTGGGTGCTTGATATGATCATCATCTGCTACCGGCGTATTGACGAGTCTTTAGAGTCCTACACAGAGGTTTCCTGGCTCAAGCGAAACGAAATAGGAGCGCATATGAGATATGTGCGGGACCGAGAATGATGCGTGTATATGATACCGTATTTGATTCTCGCGATTAATGTTTCGATTGGTTGTATGAGATATGACCTAGTTATCGAATCATTGATTCGATAAATCGATGCCTTGAATACTAGTCGGTTATGTGCGACATGACCGGATCATTGAATCAAGTGTTGATTTAATAATTTAATGTATAATTATATATTTGATATATTACTTTGCATTAACTAGTATAGGTTCACTTTAAACGGATTTTCTCACTTGATTTGCACATTGTATATGTGATATGCTTTTGTGCACATATTTGTATCATGTTTGATGATGCATACTCATTTGGTTAAGTGTAAAGGATTAAACCTAGGTTAAGTAAGTAATTAGGGTTTTTATTATCCATTCTTTTCATTTATTTATTTTAGAAAAAGAATGGCATATGAATACAAAATGGTTGCTTTCTTTCTTGAACCTTTGTGAAGCTTCATGAAGCTTTGACCCAAGTGACCAATTTGTCTTCATGCTTAACCCTAACCACTCTTTTAACCTTGGTCAATTCTCTACACCTAACCATGGTTCCCATTATGATAAGTATTGTTTTATTATTCATATTTACAAGACTTATCATAATTCTAGCTTCATCTTCTTCTTCACTTCAAAAAGAAAAAGCTTGATGCCATCAATGGCAACTTCATTTCTAGAGTGAGAAATCCAAATCTAAAGTGAACCCACCTCCTATTTCTTCATCCTCTACCTCTTGCCAAGTGGTTTTGGGTGTTTTCTTCACAAGTTTCACAACTTGGTGAAGTCGGAGCTTGAACTTGTGCAATCTCGACGTAGATTGTCTTTGACACGAAGCCGACGACCTTGCTCGCCCGTTTTTCCGATGAAGCCGACGAATGAGTCTAGGATTCATGATGGACAGCGAGAGCACACCCGCGTGGAGCTAAGGAAGTGGGGAACCGGATCTACAAAGGTTGTAGCATCTAACTTTTAGTTAAGTAGTTAACTAGATTCTCATTTCGCCTAAACATCTAGTCAACGATCCGTGTTAGGGTTTCTCGGCACCAATAATTTTTGAAATTGTCATGGTTGATGCCTTGTGAGACTTCATTAGGATGCCTAGGAACCCTACAGTGGTATCAGAGCCTAGCTAGAGCCTTAGGCGAAGTCTAGACGGAGTTTGAAGTCCGAACGAACCCGAAACCCTAATTCCAAGGTGCTCTCTGGAAATTTTCTGAAATTTTGGATTTTTGTCAATTAAAAATATGCAGAAAATTATGCAGGGTCTTATATGAAATACTGTGAAATACGAGGGCCTGATTCAACTTTTCCACCGCGGAACCGCGGCATGAGCTTTGCATGCGCGGCGGTTCCGCGGCCGTACTGTCCCCTTGTCTGGTGATTTTTTCACAGTAATTCATGAATTCAGATATTATATTTTCTGGGTATTTTTATTGTGACTCTACAGAAGAGTATTTTGGGGTTGCTTTGGGGATTCAATTATTCGTTCGGGTTATCAAATTTCGTCTTTGTGTTTTTCCGGATAATTTTTTTTGAATATGTTAAAAAGTTCGACCGGATATAAATACCCAATTTTTCCCCTGTCGGGAAATTTCCAAGTGTTGGATTTTTCCGTAGTTTAACGACGTTCTAAGTAGTGCAAGTAACGCGATGGACCCTCTAGAAGACAACAAACCTTAACTCGATTATGTGACCGTCTTGAACTGCCCTTTGAACCTTCGGGTTTGTGGCAGTACGGCGTGCCACATGTGAGGCGTTGGCTTGACCCTTCTACGGCTGGACCGTTGGTACTGAGGCACGAACTGAATGTTGTTAGACTTATTTCATGTGTTGAGCTGTATCGGGAAAACTTGGGTATTCGACTGTTCGATCGGAAAGTTTAACATTTTCTGTTTATCTGGAATGTGATACAATAATTGGAATTCATAAACAGTTATGAGATAACTGAATGAATGTTATAAATCTAGCAGTTTAGTCCCACATGATATTGAAAAGAGTTTTCGATAATGAGACTAAAATGCGGGATTTATATCTGTTAGGCATGTGATGTCTAAGTATTTCATTTGATTAGGCATGCGATGTCTAAAGAAGTTGCGGATTCCAATTGTTGTAGTTTTACACTTTCTTTTCTGTGACCGTAAGTGTAGTATGTTCATATCGCCGGTTTCGTTGCTATACGTCAACGACAATTGGGGTATGCATACTTACTTACGTTGATGACATGTGATGTTATGTGTTGCTGGATATGTTATATTGGATCTTCGTGTTTGAATAGCCGGGGGGGTTTTATGTGAGATGAGTGTTTTTCATTTTCATTCATGTAAAAACTTGTATATAATATTCTTTTATTTGGGGCACTTCCAGGTAGCGGAAGTTGTCACCCTTTGTATATTATTTACTTTTCCGTATTAGGATAGACCCAAGGAGGGGAGCACAAGTAACCGGGTTCTGGGGTCCAGTGGGAGACCATCTCGAGGAGTCGAGTCCGGGTCTCCTAACCCTAGAATTGGCAGGGTTGCTTGCTGCTCTCGTAGGGGTCTAGGGGTGTGGGATTGGCTATTCATTACGACCGTGGAATCCGTGTTTTATACTGGCTCGTATTGAAAACACGGACGTCCTAGTATATCCAATATTTCATATGTTTATTCTGCTGCGATATCTGTGATGTGATTCTGTGATGGATTTAGTATATAGTATATATGATATATTATATAGACGTTACTTATGTTTTACACCCGCGCTAGCCCTGCCCTGCTCTGTCGTTAGTTACCTAACCTAACGGTGCACGAGGGGACATCGAGGCGAATGCGGATGGCATAAGTGTACGTCATATCTATCTGTGATGTTTAGGTACTTAATGATGGGACTTCATTAATGTGATTAATGAAAGAAAAGAAACCTACGATGTTGTAGAATCAAAATTTTAAATAAAAAGGGTAGCTACAGTTCTTGCTTTGCACAGCGATATATATGATATATCCCGCACTTTATTCGATGAGGAAAGGACCGAGATCCCTTCACCGGGAGTGACTCCTTTAGCAATAACTGGCAGATGCTACACACTCGGTTTGCTTTTGACTGCTTTTGGGTTTTTGCTTTGCACAGCGATATATATGATATATCCTGCACCTCATTCGACGAGGAAAGGACCGAGATCCCTTCGCCGGGAGTGACTCCTTTAGCAAAACTAGAAAAGCCTCAAAATCACTCCATTTTAAAACTTCATTTGATTCTACAACGATATCAAGTTCATTACGCTCATGGTTTTCAGAAAAACCTGGCGTAGCCCTCCGTCATTTCAGATGAGTAGTAGTTAGTATTCGTGCTACGTTTGTTGGCCTGCGTCAAGGCGTAGTGTGCGGTAGCTAACTAGTATTTATCTGCTTATGCATATGATGCAGATTGGATTAGGGTAGTCGTGCGACTTTGTTGGCCTGCGTCAAGGGTCGTACGGGTGGGTTTAATTCAATCAGGAAATGACGGGTTGAACTTGACTAGCGCACTATGGTTTGTTGGCCTGCGTCAAGGTCATAGGACGCTAGGGGCAAAATATTATCGGGAATTTCAAGTGTTGAAATTTGCAATGAGATTGCATACCTTCTATGAGATAGTTGGATCCCGATACCCACTGCGAGTAAGAGTTACTCCTGGGAGAGTTTTACACATTATAATTAGCCGATCAAGTAGGTGTCTAGAAAAGTGTCAACGAGGTTACGCCTCTGGGAAAACGAGGTTTACATTAATTAGGTTCGTGCGAAAGCACGGGGGACCTCCCTCAAAGTACCGACACTGGCCTGGCTGAAAGATTGGCGAACTTGTAGTGTGTAATTAATCCCGGCTAGTCTTTCCTTTTAGGGTTTGAAGGAAGATTTGATACAAAGCAGTGGGAGCCATCCTGATTAGATAAGATAATAACCAATCTGATCTTGCACGAGCATACGCTAAAGTGTTTTCTTCTCTCTCTCTCCAGGTAGCGACCATTTCATGCCCTAATGAAGATAATAATATGGATGTATTGACCGAACCCGCATGTTATACTGTGTTGGGGAACGTTGGTTCCGTTCTTTCTTATAAGAGTTATAGGAATGAACAGGATATAGGGGAATACCAGGATTCCCATGCCACCCGAATGAAGAAAGTACATGTTGATGCATTTTCTTCGGGTGTGTTCGTTACAGAGAACTGTTTCTCCATTTGCTCTACGTCCTGGGTATTAGATACCGGCTCAGGATCCCATATATGTAATCAGTTACATGGGCTAAGGAAAGGTAGAGAACTTGGAGAAGGTGATAAAGACATAAGAGTTGGAAATGGTGCAATTGTTGCAGCTAAGACTGTCGGAGAATATCACCTTGTATTACCAACTGGTAATACATTGGTTCTGAACGAATGCTATTACATGCCGAACCTGATATGCAACATTATATCGGTTTCTTTGTTAAGCAAAGAAGGATATAATTTTGTATTACAGGACAATGTTATGAACATTTTCCGTAACCAAAAGTTGGTTGGATCAGGCACGTTATGCAATGGCATTTATGTTCTAAATCAATCAACAGTTCTGAGCATAACGAACACACACAAGAGGAAGAGTTCTGAACTCAATGAATCCTTCTTGTGACATTGTAGACTGGGTCACATCAATGCGACACGACTAGCTAAGTTGCATAAAGATGGATATTTAAATCCGTTTGAATTTTCATCTTATGACACTTGCCAGTCATGTCTCAAAGGCAAGATGACCAAAACTCCGTTTACGGGACACGGAGAAAGAGTTACCGAACTCTTGGGACTGATACATAGTGATGTATGCGGTCCCATGTCTACACATGCCAGGGATGGTTCTTCATACTTCATTACATTCACTGACGATCTCTCTAGGTTCGGGTATGTGTTCCTGATGAAACACAAATCAGAAGCTTTTGAGAAATTTAGAGAATATAAACAAGAAGTTGAGAACCAAACCGGAAAAAGTATTAAAATCCTACGATCTGATCGAGGAGGAGAATACTTAAGCAATGAATTCCTGGACTTCCTAAAAGAGAATGGGATTCTCTCTCAGCTGACTCCTCCATATACACCACAGCACAACGGTGTATCAGAACGGAGGAACCGCACCCTATTAGATATGGTGCGCTCTATGATGAGCACAGCTGAGTTACCTATTTCCTTCTGGGGATATGCACTGGAAACAGCTGCAGACCTATTGAATATGGTTCCCACCAAAACCGTGCCGACCACTCCATATGAGATATGGAAAGGAAAGAGACCATGTCTTAATTATGTTAAGATATGGAGTTGTCCGGCCTATGTAAAAACGCAAAATCCGGACAAACTCACGGCAAGGTCCATTCTGTGTAAGTTTATTGGATATCCCAAACATTCACGCGGGTATATCTTCTACCACCCTGAGGAACAAAGAGTGTTTGTTTCTCGGCATGCCACCTTTTTAGAAAAGGAATTTCTTGAAAAAGAGATTAGTGGTCATGAGGTAGAACTGGAAGAGGTTCCAGCTGCAGAAGCTACAACAGAAGATCTGGTGGAACCAGAGGATTCCGTAGTTCCCGATGAACCCCAGCCACTCCACCGATCTAGTAGGGTTTCTCGCCAACCTGAGAGATACTACGGTTTTCTCATGGACGGTGGAAGTGAGGATTGCATCATGGAGGATGATGACCCAACTAGCTTCGAGCAGGCCATCACGAGTGGGGACTCTGTGAAATGGCTGGATGCTATGCGGTCCGAGATGGAATCCATATACACCAACAAAGTATGGACTTTGGAAGTTGCTCCTGAAGGGGTAAAACCCATTGGGAGCAAGTGGATCTTCAAGAAGAAACTTGGTGTAGATGGGAAAGTGGAGACTTTCAAAGCTAGACTTGTAGCAAAGGGTTTTCGTCAAAGACCAGGTGTGGACTATGACGAAACCTTTTCTCCAGTGGCTATGCTTAAATCCATCCGGATCATGCTTGCCATCGCTGCATATCATGATTACGAAATCTGGCAAATGGATGTTAAGACCGCCTTTCTAAATGGTGATTTAGAAGAGTGCGTGTACATGACTCAGCCAGAGGGCTTCGTAGACAGTGGGAGCAGCGGGAAGGTATGCAAGCTGCTTAAATCCATTTATGGATTAAAGCAAGCATCGCGGAGTTGGAACATCTGCTTTGACGTCGTTATCAAAGAGTTTGATTTCGTCAAAAACCCAGATGAACCTTATATCTACAAGAAGGTGGCAGAGAGTAAGGTTGTCTTCCTCGTATTGTACGTGGACGACATACTCTTGATAGGAAATGATATTCCTATACTGCAATCGGTCAAGCTCTTCTTATCACAAAGATTCTCAATGAAAGATCTTGGTGATGCCTCCTGCATATTGGGGATTAGGATCTATAGAGATAGATCCAAACGGATTTTGGGATTGTCCCAATCCAGGTACATTGACACCATACTAAAGAGGTTTAGTATGGAAGAGTCCAAGCGTGGGAACTTACCCACGATCTCTGGAGTCACTCTCTCCAAAAAGATGTCTCCCAAGACTGATTTGGAGAGAGCTCGCATGCAAGGGATACCCTATGCTTCGGCAGTAGGCTCTATCATGTATGCGATGCTATGTACCAGACCCGATGTAGCATACTCACTAAGTATAGTGAGCAGGTATCAAGCTGATCCTGGAGAGAGTCACTGGACAGCTGTGAAGAGCATTCTCAAGTACTTACGAAGGACTAGAGATATGTTCTTGGTGTATGGTAACGGAGAGCTCCAAGTGGAGTCCTTTACCGATTCGAGCTTCCAGAGTGATAAGGACGACTCTAAGTCGCAGTCGGGTTTTGTCTTTACCCTTTACGGAGGGGCGGTTAGCTGGAAGAGTTCCAAGCAGGAAACCGTGGCAGACTCGACGATGGAGGCTGAATACATCGCTGCCAACGTGCTGCCAAAGAGGCTGTCTGGATCAAGAAGTTCATTACTGAACTTGGTGTGGTTCCATCCATTGAGCATCCAATACCTTTGTATTGCGATAACAATGGAGCAGTGGCTTTGGCCAAGGAACCCAGGTCCCATCAGCGATCCAGGCATATTCTGAGGCGGTATCACCTGATCCGGGAGATAGTTGATCGCCGGGAGATCGAGGTCAGGAGGGTTGACACGAAGAACAACACGGCGGATCCACTCACAAAGGCCATTCCCCAGATACAGTTTGAGAGACTCTTCGGGATGCTCGGTATGCGATACTACAGCAGCTGGCCCTAGTGCAAGTGGGAGATTGTTAGTTGTATGTATGCCCTAGAGGCCAGTATTGTACAGATGATGTATATTATATTGGATGCTTGGACATATATAGAGATGACTTTCTTGCTCGATATGATAGTATGCTATCTGGTTGCTCTTTATCTTAACATATATACTAGTCTCTTTAATACTGTCTTATAGTTACATGTTGGTAAAGCCCTTAGGATGTGTACTTGACTACCTGGACTATGATGCAGATCATACTAGTGGGGGCATGGTAGTCTATAAGTACATCCTTCAAGGTCCCTAGTCGTGGGTGTATCGAGACGGGGCATCGATATACCAGTGTAGACTAGCGTATACGCTTCTCGACCCATGTGATGGGCGATGGATGATCCCATATCCATTGGTGTTTGACATCAGAGATGGTATACGGGTGCTCAGTGGAGACTGGGTACACTGGACGGACTCGCCGAGAACTCCCAGATGGTATTATACCTCACGTCAGATGGCAGTTCTCAGGTGACACTTGTACAGGTTAGTCTGTAGACCTGAGATCGTCATAGAGTCTTGTGTGATTCCCACTGTGCTTTGATCTCCACCTTACCACGTCCATGAGGGCGTGCAAAACGGTGGTCTTTGGGTACAGTCCCGAGTCACATGGAGGCAATGAGCGATAGGAGGGGTTTCGTCTCTCCCGGTATTGGGAGTTGATGTTGTGCTGTGCTCGATTGGCCGTAGCAGGGAAGTCCCTGGCCAGGGCTGATCAGAGATTTGCTGGTAAGTGTTACCAGTAGTTTCTCGACCCGTTGCGAACCTCACATCGGCACGACTTATCGGGTTATTGGGGTCTGACGTTTACCACCCCTAGACTTGATATGCGACATATCAGACGAAGAGACCGGACTGTACGGTTAAGTGTTACTGGTCGGATTCGCAGGAGTGTGAGCGGGCTAGCTCGTCGATCTTCTGATCACTCAATACCCGGGTGGCCGTTACGTTTAGCAGACCGCTTGCGGCTTGTGGGTGCTTGATATGATCATCATCTGCTACCGGCGTATTGACGAGTCTTTAGAGTCCTACACAGAGGTTTCCTGGCTCAAGCGAAACGAAATAGGAGCACATATGAGATATGTGCGGGACCGAGAATGATGCGTGTATATGATACCGTATTTGATTCTCGCGATTAATGTTTCGATTGGTTGTATGAGATATGACCTAGTTATCGAATCATTGATTCGATAAATCGATGCCTTGAATACTAGTCGGTTATGTGCGACATGACCGGATCATTGAATCAAGTGTTGATTTAATGATTTAATGTATAATTATATATTTGATATATTACTTTGCATTAACTAGTATAGGTTCACTTTAAACGGATTTTCTCACTTGATTTGCACATTGTATATGTGATATGCTTTTGTGCACATATTTATATCATGTTTGATGATGCATACTCATTTGGTTAAGTGTAAAGGATTAAACCTAGGTTAAGTAATTAGGGTTTTTATTATCCATTCTTTTCATTTATTTATTTTAGAAAAAGAATGGCATATGAATATAAAATGGTTGCTTTCTTTCTTGAACCTTTGTGAAGCTTCATGAAGCTTTGACCCAAGTGACCAATTTGTCTTCATGTTTAACCCTAACCACTCTTTTAACCTTGGTCAATTCTCTACACCTAACCATGGTTCCCATTATGATAAGTATTGTTTTATTATTCATATTTACAAGACTTATCATAATTCTAGCTTCTTCTTCTTCTTCACTTCAAAAAGGAAAAGCTTGATGCCATCAATGGCAACTTCATTTCTAGAGTGAGAAATCCAAATCTAAAGTGAACCCACCTCCTATTTCTTCATCCTCTACCTCTTGCCAAGTGGTTTTGGGTGTTTTCTTCACAAGTTTCACAACTTGGTGAAGTCGGAGCTTGAACTTGTGCAACCTCGACGTAGATCGTCTTTGACACGAAGCCGACGACCTTGCTCGCCCGTTTTTCCGATGAAGCCGACGAATGAGTCTAGGATTCGTGATGGACAGCGAGAGCACACCCACATGGAGCTAAAGAAGTGGGGAACCGGATCTACAAAGGTTGTAGCATCTAACTTTTAGTTAAGTAGTTAACTAGATTCTCATTTCGCCTAAACATCTAGTCAACGATCCGTGTTAGGGTTTCTCGGCACCAATAATTTTTGAAATTGGCATGGTTGATGCCTTGTGAGACTTCATTAGGATGCCTAGGAACCCTACATTAACGAGTCTTAGAGTCCCACACAGAAGTTTCCTAGCCCAGGCGAAAAGATGTGGTGTGCATATGAGATATGCGTGGGGACCCGATTGAATACGACTATGTGATACCGTATATTAATCGGGCGTTTTTCTATTGGTCGGGTCGTATGTGATATGACCGGATTGTTAAATCAATTGTTGATTTAACATTTGACTTTTAGTTTTATTCTTTATTCAAACCCATTTTCTTAAAGAAGAAGTATGCATGTATGTATGCACATGTTGATGTGCATGAACACATACATGCATAGTGTCATGGTTGATGATACATCTTTGGTGGCAATATAAGACTTACATGGTTCAATACACACACACACACACACACACACACACACACACACATATTTTTATTTGGATAATTAAAGGCAAATGGAAATTAAATCATAAATGGATTTTTCTACATACTTCTTTGCTTTGACCTTGGTTAAACCCTTGGTTTAATTTCCATTTGGACTTTAACCCAAATAGAAAATATCTAGATATTATTGAACCATGGTTTGCAATAAGAGATGGAAAATATATATACTATCTTTTCTATTTTTCATTCAAGTTTTATCATTCTCATTTTGACAAAAGCTTTTGCCATTTATCTTCTTCTTCCTCCAAGCTCTCTTGAGTTTTCTTTTGAGTGAGGTTAACAAAAAAAAGGGTTTTGATTAAAGAAAACACACCACCTCATCATTCTACTCTAATCTAGCTAATTAGTTTAGAGTGTTTAGCTTCATCTTCTTCTTGCATCAAGTGGAGCTAGAAGCTTGGACGAAATGGACTTCGGGTGGATTATCGTGGACAAGGGAGCTTACTAGCAAGCCTTTCCAATCTCTCAACGATCCTAAGAGTCATAACAAGAGGACTACAAAGGTTGTATTCTTTTCACTTAGTGATAACTTGTTTTTTATGAGATACAAGTGTTGTTACCCTAAATTTCTAGTCAATGATTCATAGATGGTTTGCTTAGCACCTCTTTAAATTTTAAAGTGGCATGTGTGATGCTTCCATACTCTTAAGTAGGTGCTAGGAAAACCTAACAGACTGGGCATTGATATTACAAAGTAGACTAGTGTATACGTTTCTAGACCCCGACGAGGGACGGTGGCCAGTTTCACAAGCCATTGGTGTTGTGTCACCTAAGATAGTATGCAGGTGTTCACTGAAGGTGAGTACACTGGGCGGACTCACCGAGAACTTCTAGATGGTATTATATCTATCATAAGATGGAAGTTCTCTAATGGCATGAGTACAGATTAGTTTTTTGACCTGAGATCATCATTTGTCTCGTGTAAGTTCCCACTGTAATTTGATTACTACCCTACCACGGCTCAAAGTAGTCGTGCAAACAGGTTTTAGTTGGATACAGTCCCGAGCCACATAGAGGCAGTGAGCGATTGTCGGGGATTCGCCTTTCCTGATATTAGGAGTCGATGTCGCACTGTGTTCGGTTGGCTATCACTCTAAATCTGTGGCCACGGTAGATGTAATTTACTGATATGAGTTCAGTAATTTCTCGGTTAGTGATAAGCTTGACTCCAACACGACTTATCGGGTTATTAGGGGTCTGACATTATCCACCCCTAGACCCGATATGTGATACTTTTAGACGAAGAGACCAAATTGTACGAAGATTGTCACATTCAGGTTCAGTAAGGTACAGATGGACTTGATTGTCGACCTCCCTTTCGGCAGATACTTGGGTAGATGTTACGAACAGTTAGTGCCGCTGACGTGCTTGTGATTTTTGGATTTATCCAATAAATCACTGCAAGTGTATTGTCAAGTCTTTAGAGTCCCACACAGAGAATTTTCCCGGTTCGGGTGATATGATGTAGATGACGTATGTTGGTACATACAGGGGTCCGATTAAATACGTGTACAGGCTATACGGACTTTAATCGGACTGTTGATCATACTAGCGGCTTAGCATTAAGCCGGATTATTAAATCAGGTTTTGATTTAATAATTTATATATATATTTAATATATGTATTCTAGTATTATTGTTCACTATTCATTTTCTCTCTCTTGACTATTCGCGTTTTGTACGAATACACGTATATGTATTTCGATACGTATACTGGGTTGTATTTCATATTTATACGTAATTTGTTCTAGAAGATGGACACTTCATTTATTAGTTTTTCTTTATAAAGAAAATAAAAAATGAGGTGGAGGATGAGGTATAAAGAAGCGTGGTAGAAAGGCATGGTTTTGATTTTATATTGTGAAAATCATTTAGATTTTTACTATTCTTTCATGGTTGCAAAAATGAGAGCCATTCTTTTCTACCTTGATATTTTTTCTTCTATACAAAAACACTTAGCCATTTGCATGTCATGGTTACTACTTCTTCACCTCCTCCTCCTTTTTCTTGCTAGCTCACTAGAGCTTAGAAAATAGAGAGAAAAAGATAGTGGAAAATTCCTACAACCCCTCTCTCCATTTGTAGTGAGCTTGGAGCGTCGGTTGCTTCACTGTGTGAAGCCGGAGCTTGGATCGGTTCTCTCGGGTGGATCATCTTCGGCAAGGGCGGTCGCCACTCAAGTTCGATCCAGACGGCATACAAGAAGCTTGGAGGGGTCTTCCACGATTGGGTGGACACACATCAAAAGTTGTATTTCTTAACCAATGCATGCTTGATTTACTAGTTTTGGTGTTTGGATCGATCACTAGGTTTTAGTCTTTAGTTGCCCCTCGTTATTTTTGTTTTCCACTTCCGCATCGGCTGCGGCCTTCGCGGCGAGGGCACTGGGGACTTACATTGGTATCAGAGCCTCCCAAACAGCCTAAACTAGCTAGTTACGACATTAGAATTCCCGGTTTTTCCAGTGTTAAAAACTGTCGAAAACGGTTCAAAAATTCGAGTTTTGAGATGTTTACGCACCCCGCGAGCTCACGGTTTGAACCAAGAAGCCTTGGGGTAGTGCGTGCGCACCTCAGGGATTACCCCAAGGGGGATCGAAAGGCTGGGCCTACTCCTTATGACCACCACGGGGTAGTCTTGGGGGTGGGGACCCGAGACTACCCTAATGGGTAGTCTCGGGTATGCCCCTTCCCCTGGGCTTCTTCGTAGTGGCCTCGAGGGTGGGGTACCCCCTAGGCCCCCTGATTAGACGTTAATTTTGTGTAGGAACTTTCCGTGAAGGTTCAGGTGCGTTTCATTTTGATTCGGACTTCCGAATTGGCTTAGAACCTGGTTTTTTGGAAGTTTATTGGACTTGGTTTTCTATCTTATGGTATATTTGGGATGTGTGGTATTTGTGTGTGGAATTCAAATGTCATGACTTCGTTTGTGTGCGTGTATATGTTGTTGAATGTTGTCTAATTGATATATGCTTAATTAGACGAGATTGCACACTTGCTTCGGTTGCTTGTTTATGTGGTTATATATATCTTAATTATGGTTTAGTCCAATTGTCGTGTCAGATAGCCCCTCGTACGTTGCTTGTACAATTTTTATTTACTTTGTTATATTCATTTGTTCGGAACGAGCTCCAACATGTGGCCGCCGTTTCCGTATTATGTATATTCTTTTATTAGGGCTCGACCAGGATGCGGTCGATGTTATCGTTGTATATATTTCATTTTTGTACTAAGATTAACCCAGGAGAAGTGCTCGAGTAGCCGGGTTCTAAAGTGCAGCAGGTGGCTATCTCATGGAGTTGAGACCGGGCCGCCTCGCTCTAGAATTGACGGGTTGCTCGCCGCACTTGTAGGGATTATAGGATTCAACTCGCGGAGGGGTGCACAAGTTACCGGATTTTAGAAAGCGACGGGTGATCGACTCATTTTATTGACGACGTGTTACCTAGTTTTTAGGATTGGCAGGTGGCTTGCCGCACTCGTAGGGGTTTAGGATCGACTTTCTATGGGCTATCAACACGATCGAGGAACGTCGTGTTTCATTTGCGGCTCAGATGAAACGCGGGGATCCAAGTTTATCCGCTATTCCATATCGTTGTTCGCTTGCCTATGATGATTCTTATCTGCATGTGATGACTATTATCTGCCTGCAATGTTGAGATATATATATATATATATATATATAGTAGATACTTCTATATGTTTTGCATCTGCGTTAACCCTGTCCCCGCCCTGCCGTAAGTTAAGTAACCTTACGGTGAATACCCGGGACCTCATTGCGAACGCAGATGACATATAAAAGCATGCTATTTTGGTTGTTTCTGGTGTGGCTTAGAAACTATATTTGATGGGACTGCATTATATTTTTAATGCAAGGAAAATAAACCTATTTGATGTTATCGGAACCAAATTTTAAAATTACTCCATTTTTTTCAAAACAACCATCATATTCTTTTGCTTTGCATTGAGGTATTCGGTTAGGAATATCTTGCACCTTATTTTATGAGGAAAGAGCCTTGATCCCTTCACGGGAATTTCGCTATTACGCAAAGGTTTATGTTACTAGTTTTAAAATACGGAGCCTAAATCATGTTGACTATAGTTCCCTCATAGTCAATTATTGGATCACAGGCACGTGATTGCAATGATTGAGGGATGACCTATACCGGTAGGACAGTCTTACTCGAGATGATAGTATACTATCTGGTTTGTCTTTATCATCGTGTACATGCTTCAGATGACAGATCACTATTACTCGTTGATAGAGCCCATTGGATTCTTTCTTGACTACCAACGGTATGATGGCGATCATATACGTGAGAGTTGGGTAGTCTATAAGCACATCCTTAAAGTGTCCCTGGTCGTGGGAGTTTCGAGACTGGGCATCGATACTCCGATAGTAGACTAGTGTATACGAATCGAGACCCCGACGAGGGGCGATGGCCGGTCTCACAAGCCATTGGTGTCAGTTGGTTCACCTAAGATAGTATATGGGTGCTCATTGGGTTATGAGTACACCGGACGGACTCGCAGGGGCACTGCTGATTGGTATTATACCTATCGTCAGGAGCAGTTCTCAGGTGACATGAGTACAGCTTAGTCCGTTGACTTGACACTGCTACTTTGCCTCAAATGTGTTCCCACTGTTCTTTGATTGCTACCCTACCACGGCTCAAAGGAGTCGTGCAAACAGGTAGTAATTGGGTGCAGTCCCGAAGCACTTGGAGGCAGTGGCGGTTAGATAGGATTCGTCTCTCCCGGTATTGGGGGTTGATATCGCGCTGTGTCTGGAGAGCCATTACACAAAGTCCTTAGCCAAGGCAAGTGAGATTTACTGGTAGGTATTCCAGTAGTTTCTCAAGGTGTTCTGAGATACACTCCGACACGACTTATACCACTATTGGGGGTCTGACGTTTACCATCCCCTAGGCCCGATATACGATACTCATAGACGAACAGACATGACGGTACGTAGATTGTCACAGATAGGCTCGGTAGGGTTTCAGGATGAGTTCGCTCGTCTGCTTCCCTTTCGCTCAATACCTGGACAGCCGTTACGTACAGCTAGTACCACTGACGTGATTGTGGTTAAACCCACTGCCAGCATATTGACGAGTCTTTAGAGTCCCCCACAGAAAGTTTCCCAAGTTCGGGCGAAACGTTGTAGAGGTCGTATGGTTTTATGGCAGGGTTCAATCATATACGTGCACTTATACACGGATCATGATTAAACGGATCATACTAGTAGGTTTTGGTTTAAGCCGGATCCTAGTATTAGATTTGTTGGATTACTTTCGTCTCATTGCATTCATATTCAGTCGGAATGCGTATGCAGGTATGTATATACAGATGAGGGGGATTCTTGTAATCCGTCACGAGTTTACTTTAGAAGATACCATTCTATTTATTGTTCTAAACATTTGGATTAATGTTTATTAGGTGGAAATTGTGAGTGCTGGTCATGATCAAGAGCATTAAATGTGGCATGTATTTTGTTGATGAGTCATGGTGTTATTTTTTGTGCCATGTCTAATCTCTTGATTAATTATTGTGTGGGATTAACATGTGAAGAGAGAGGGGGCAGCCACATATAGTGTGGGGCTTGGTCTTGAGATTGAGGGAGCTCTCACATTTTTATCTCAAACAATAGCAATGCCATACTTCTTCACTAGATTTTTTCTTGAGCTCACAACTTCCATCAATAGCTTCTTCTTCAACCTCCACTCTATCCCTCTCATGTGTTGAGAACCTAGAGTGTCATGAGACAAAGTTATCACACCTATCTCTACTTCACCTTGGACATGTCGGCTAGAAAACTTCATGTCCGAGTTGCTTCGGTTTGAAGCGAGAGCCCATATAAAGATTCCTCGACGTGGTGCCACTTCGACAAGTGAGACCGGAGAGCGAACTTCGTCGGGGCAGCCGCGACAAGCGTGGGACGGAGATTGAAGACCGAAATACATGGATCGATCGGTATAATCTCTAAACACTTTATAGTTTGCTGGTATAGGGTTAATGGCACGATCCGGGTAATTGGTTGTGGTAGCGCCAAATTTTACAAATTTTTTGTTTCGCATTTGGCCACGGATGATGGTCGGGACGCTGTCGTATCCCAACATGGTATCAGAGCCAACCCATTGACCCTTCTTACTAGTTTGCACAAGGTTAAAATCTCGATTGACAAATTTTTCCGAATCACGAATCTATGTTCATGTGCTTGCAGTCGATTTTCAAAGTTGTTCTAAAATTTTTTTAGGTATCTTAAAATTATGTGCAGGCAAAACTAGAGCAACAGAAAAAATTTGGTGACCTAAATCCAAAATTCCGCCACGGAAACGGAGTAAAATGTCACATTTTGCGGCCCTTCCGCGGCGCTTTTTGGGCTACAGTACCCCAAAATTTTTCAGGGGCTCTAGTTCATGAAAATATGATTTTTGTGATATATAGTTTTGGCCTAAATTTGTTTGAGTGCTGGATTTGCATTTGGGGCTTATTTGGAAAAGTTTAGTGTAACATTTCAAAAAAAAATAAAATATTATTTTTAGGAATTTTTATAATTTAATAATAAAATATTGAATATTTTAATAAGGCGGTATAATTAAATACCGACAAATTTGTGAAAATTTTGGAAAATTATGGAAATTACTAAAAAGAGGGTGTTTTATGCGAATTATGCCATTTTTAAGATTTTATGATTAATTATATGCTAATTTAGTGCTAATCGCGATTAAAAATCGCTAATCGGATTTTTAGCATATTTTGTGCAAACACGCACCATATCATTTTACATTTGTTACATATATTTTTCCATGGCTTTCCTTCATGTTTTAGCATGGTTGTTGATTGTTGGAAAATAGAAAAGAAAAAGGGGAAAAAGAATAAAGAATGGAATGGTGTGAGGTATGGGTGAGAGAGAGAAAGAGAGTGTGAGGGGTCAACCTTGTCTTGAGCCATTCCTTCTCCATTTCCTCACTCATTTCTCACCCCTCTGCTCATGTTGTTGTTGTTGCTGCTGCACCCTCTCTCCCTCTTCACAAAATCCCCCAAACACCATGGAAATCACCTCAAAACCCAAATCTCATTTCACCAAAAAGATGCACAAGCTCAAGGGAAGCACATTGGACCAAGAAAGTAAGGATTTTGGCCACTTGGGGCAACTCAAGAATTTTCTTGAGTTGCCAAATAAGGTAATTTCTGAACCATAAGCTTAGTGTTTCCATTACTTATACCCCCATATTAGATTTGAACCGATATCGAGTGGTTTTGTGGACCGAGGAAAATCCTAGAGAGGGTTGAGGTTATTTTGAGTTGGATTAAGTGCTAATAAGCCTTATTAGTGACCTAAACCCCTATGATGGTAGAAAACCTAGACCAACCAGAGACTAGAACCCCGGAATACGGATTTAGAAAAGCTGATATCGGAAAATTCTTGATTCTGTGAGGGCTATTTGGAATCTGCTATCACCCCGAGACTCTGAAAATTATTTTGCAAGGACAGTGATACATGCAGGCACCTAGGAAGCTACCACTAAAACCCCAGCCCCTGAATCATTTTTCTGGCCGCAGATTTAATCTGTATGGCCGCAAATTGCGGCCTGGGTCCCACCAATTTGATTCGTGTTGGTTCTGTAGCTTTATTTCATGTAAATTAGACCCCTGGCATATGCAAAATTGACCAATTTGGCCTAGGGTAGAATCTGGAGCCTTTTCCTGAGTTGCTGTTTTGATTCGGAGTCTCGTTTCTCGTATTTTGAATTCTGGATTTGCGTATTTGTGTTTTACCTCGATCGCTTGACGTTTGCACGACGATTGTTAGGTTTGCCTAGCACCCTGTGTAGAGTTTGGAAGCATCACATGTCATAAAGTTTAAATTTTTATGGTGCTAAGCAAGCATACAAAGGAATCGATCCTAGAAAATTATGGTTTCAAAAGATGAAGGCAATAAAGACTAGGGTTTCGAGACTACAACCTTTGTAGCTCCCTTTGCTAGACTCTTTGGCCTCTTGGGTGTTGGAAGAAGGTCCTCTTGAAGTCTTCTCGCATCCACGATGATCCACCCGAAGTTCCTCGTCCAAGCTCGCAACTTCACTTTTCAAGATGAGAAATGAAGAGAACACTCTAAACAAGTTGGCTAAACTTGTGTAGAATGATGTTGTGGTTATGATTCTCACTTCAAAAACCTTTCTTTATGTGTGTTTTGCTCACTATAAGAAACTAGAGAGCAAATGGTGAAGGAGGAAGAAGATGGTGGTTTTCTTTTAACAAGAGTAAAATGATAACCCTTGTAAAGGAAAAAGAAAATATATGAATATATATTTTCTAATCCTCATATTAAACCATGGTTAGATGATGGAGACATTATTTAACTTGAGTTTAAAACACAAAGAGAAGAATAACTCATGGTTAAAAGTAGGTGAGCATGGTTAGGTTTAAAGAAGAGTGTAGAAGCTAAGCAAGAATTATCCTTTTCTTTACCATTTTGTTTTAAACAAAAAATCAAATAATAATCCATATATATATATCCATGGTGTGAGTCTTATATTGCCACCATTTCCATGTGTAAACAACCATGCTAGATGGTGTATGTATGTATGTATGTATGCACATCTATATGTGCATGAAACTAGAAAGAAAGAAAGAAAAACATACATGCATGCATACATCCATCATATACTAGAAAAGGTTTTAAGTGAGAAAACTAATGGTTAAATGATAAATCAATACTTGATTTATCAATCCGGCCATATCACATATGACCCTACCAAAAGCAAGCCGCCCGATCAATATACGGTATCATATACGCGCATTTTAATCGGGTCCATGCGGATATCGCATACGCGCACCACAATGTTTCGCCTGGACTAGGTAACTCTTTTGTGGGACTCTAAGACTCGTCAATACGCCGGCAGTGGGTGATGATCATATCAAGCACCCCCAAGCCGCAAGCGGTCAGCTAAACGTAACGGCCACCCGGGTATTGAGCGATCAGAAGAAAACAAGCGAACCTGCTACAACTCCCGTCGAGCCAACCGGCAACACTACCGTACAGTCCGGTCTCTTCGTCAGATATGCTGCATATCGAGCCTAGAGATGGTCACGTCGACCCCAATAACTCAATAAGTCGTGCCGGTGAATGGTCTATAACACATCGAGAAACTACTGATAACACTTATCAGCAAATCTCAGCAGCCCTGGCCAGGGACTTACTGATATAACCAATCGGGCACAGCACAGCATCAACTCCCAATATCGGGAGAGACGAAACCCCTCCTATCGCTCATTGCCTTCGTGTGTCTCGGGACTGTACCCAACGGCCATCTGTTTGCACGACTCAGTAGAGCCGTGGTAGGATGGCAATCAAAGTACAGTGGGAGAACACACAAGACTCTATGACGATCTCGGGTCTACAGACTAACCTGTACCAGTGTCACCTGAGAACTGCTATCCGACGATAGATATAATTCCATATAGGAGTTCTCGGTGAGTCCGTCCAGTGTACCCAGTCACCACTGAGCACCCGTATATGATCTTGATGTCAAACATCGATGAATGTGGGAACATCCATCGCCCATCGTATGGGTCTAGTATCATGTACGCTAGTCTACTCTGGTATATCAATGCCCCGTCTCGATATACCTACGACTAGGGACTTTCCAGGATATGCTTATAGACTACAAATGTCCTACTAGTATGATCTCCATCATAATCAGAGTAGTCAAGCCGATATCCTCAGGGCTTTATCAGCATGTATGAATGAATAAAAGCATGATCAAATCAACATGTCAGATAAAGAAGAGCCAGATAGCATACTATCATGTCGAGCAAGAATGCATACTGAATATATATACATGTATAGATACATCCACTATCATATAATGGCCTCTAGGGCATACATATATCCAACAACGACATCGAGGGTTGTTTGATGGTTTTAAAAGCGTAGTCCATAGGTTCTAACCTATAGGCCTTAGCGCGTCGTTTGGTTTCCTCGATGTGATTTTAAGGTACATTGCGATTGTGTTATCTTGTAGGTACCTTCTCGAGGGCTTCATATGATGAAGAAGATGAAAGTGACATCGACACCGACACGCGGGATGCAAGGTGAGTAGATTATATCTACGGGGGAAGTCGGGTGGATGGCGTATAGCACCCCCACAGTTCGATATTTAGCATACTATATATATATACTATATATATGTATGATAGCGTTATGTGTGTGACTTGGATATTCAGGTGTGAGTAGTGTACTATGGATAGAATAGGGTTTAGATGTAAACTAGTATAGTTTCCTAGATACGAACCCTAGAATAGGTTTACACCCACACGCACACACATGCTTATTTGCTATACATATACCTATATGATGAGGATAGTGGATGATATTTGGAGATGAGTCGATGAGATTGGGCATAGTGCCATGAGATCGGTGATATGATATGATTCGTGTTTGGGATACGACATGTGATTTTAGCGGGCCTTTGGACGTGTGTTTTACACACGCATTTATATTTATATAGATGGTATCGATTTGTACTAGACTTAGATCAGTACCCTAGATCATGAGATATGATGATAAGGATACCGGATAATTGATGAGACGAATGTGATATTGACCCATACCCAGCTTTTGGGATGCCGTATGATGATTTACCGTACGAGCTTTATATTGATGATAGATCCGCACTCATGACTCGAGGATGTCATATGATATTGTATCGTACGCGGTACCTTTGAGGCGGGATCACCGACTATTATATTTACATATATATATTTATATCGACTCAGATTTAGGTGGTTTCCATACCCCTCCTGATTGACTTGTTAGTTAGAGCTGTAGTCTCGCTAGTAGATGTTAGGCTAGGCCGATATCATACCTATTTCAAAAACTAACGAATCGGGAGTATTAAAGACAGGCAAGGGATTCTACGGATATTTTCAAAAGACGCATCTTTTCTTAAAAACACCGTAGCCCTTATTTTCCTAAAAACCTCGATTCGTCTTATTTCAAATGGCAAAAACAGTATGACATAGATACATTGATGTAGATTCTACACTGTTGGGTTTATTACTCATTTGCCGCAGATTCTTACTGATTGCATCGCATTGCATGTTAAATCCATGCTGTTAGGACACCAGCACCATTATCGATGATGCATATATTTCACGTACACCTGCTTGCCGGCTCACACACTTCATCATCGATAATTGCCATATCACTACACTGTAGTATTGTTGCATTCAGGATATAACCCTTGCATGGCATACTTGTGCACATACCTATTGTACATTCATATTCGTGTACTTACATATTGTACACTCATACATGTGCACATACCTATTGTACATCTATACTTGTGTACTCACATATTGTACACTTATACTTGTGCACATACTTACTGTACACTCATACTCGTGCACCTACCTATTGTACACTCATACTTGTACACATACATATTTGCACATACATAGATGATTTCTCGCTTGATTTGGAGATTTGGGAACCGCAAGATACTCTTTAAAACTGATTTATTTTAAAAGAGCGGTTTTCCCCAATATGTGCATATTACTATTCCATATTGCATGATATACTGATATGCTTACATTCTTTTATATGTCGCATACATCATGCTTTCTGATTATACGCATTGAGATATGTTGTTTCCATGATATTTCTGGATTTGGGAACCGTGGATATTTTAAAAAGAGAGTATGTATTGTTTTAAAAACCCGGGTACCCTTGATATGATATTTCAGTGCGTCCACCATGTGTTTTCTCGGTTCTGAGAGTGGCATGTGAAACCCGATTCGAGGAGCGGTAGGCACCGTCTGCGGATACATGGTGGACCCGGTGAGGTACCCCGAGGCAAGAAGACTCGTATATGCTAGACGGTGAGCCTGGCAGGGGAGTACTACCTACCGGTGATTGTATTTGAGCTCGGCAGATATCTAGGGGATACCGACCGGAGTTGAAAGATGATACGGGCCGGTCCGGACTGACGGAGCCCTATATATATGAGGATTTACGTGCCGATGCTAGGCACAGGTTTCATGATGTTTTCGAGTGTCGATGCTAGACACTCAAGTTCCATGATTTTGATATGTCGCAAGCGACACATGCTGATTTATATCCTCATATTCCCATGCATATGCTTTATGATATTTACATGCATGATGTTTATTGTCATTGGGTAACACGTGGACGATATCCATATATATATAGTTGACATTGATGACATTGATCACATAGTTGGACGAGATCCACATTCATGATGATATTGATTACATAGTGGGATGATATCCGCATACTTATAGACTTCATGATATAGTCGACATTGATCATACCTCATATTTATGATATGTTATTATCTGAGGCACTGGCACGAGCACTTGGCACTACACTCATGTATAGATGTTATATTGCCACCTTATCATGCTTCAGACTTATTCATTTGAGATTTATATATATCTGATCGTATTGACCTAGGATTGTGTCATACATACGATTTCTGCTCTGTGATGTTTTCTATTCACGAGTTGGCAACTCACCCCCGTTGTGCCACAGTTCTTGCAGGTTTTGCCGTACAGGTTTCATTACGGCTTCTGGCACACTGTTTCCCTTACGGGTGATTTGCTTTGGTAGGTGGGTTCTTTTGCATCAGGAGCACCATTGTACATGTATTATTCAGTTGTATCTAGTAATTCTATCAACCAAACTTATATATTGTTCAGACTTAGAAAGCCGGTTGTGTATTATTTCGACCTTAGAGTCGCACGTTGTAGTATTATGGTTTTCAAGCTGATTTGAGTTTTCCTTTGAGTTTTGATCCTCGCCCTTTGGCGTTGTATATTATATTGCTTGCGTGGTTGTGACCGTCGATTGACGAAGAGTTAGCTCCCGCTTGGGGATGCCTTTTTCATCATATATATATTATTCATGTTGTACTCCGTTTGGGGCCGGTATTTACAAAGGAAACTCTGCCGAAATTTTCAGAAAAGACTTTAGATTTTAAAAATGCATATTCGGCTTACTTATTTAAAAACCTCGTTTTTAAAACATGTTTTCCTTACTTCTTAAAAACTAGTTTTCTTCATTTACTCCTTAAAAATGGTTTTAGATTTCTGGGCTTTTGGCTTACTTGAATTAAATGGGGTCCTATAGACTTCATATGATTCAAGGCCAGTCACATGCTATTTCGGGTCGTGACATTTAGTCGATCGAAATTTTAAATGTGTATTTTTCAGTACTTGACATACTATCTACGACCGTGAATGTCATTTGATCGGTACAACTTGTCTAATCGCTATAGTCCTTTTAGATGGGTTTGCGAACGTGACATTCACGTTGATGTTCTGTGTTGTGTTGTGATGTTGCGGATTTGTCGTGGTGGATAGCTTGGGTGCAATGATAGTGCAGTTTGGATTTATTTGTACATTTGATATCGCGGGACGAGCATCCGACATGTAGACTGCCGTCACTGCCTGTTTGTATATTATTCTTTTGGGACACGACCGGGTTGAGGTCGATGTACCCGTTGTACATATTTTCTTTTCTGTACTAGGATTACCCCGGGTTGGAGTGCACGAATAGCCGGGTTCTAGAGGGCAACGGGCCCGCATCTCATGGCTTTGAAATGGAAGGGGCTTCACTCTAGAATTGGCAGGCTATTCGCCGCACTCGTAGGGGGTACAGGTTGACCCAAGGTGGGGTGCTCAAGTTACCGGATTCCGTGAAGTGTTGGGTGGTCCATTCACTTTGCTGAAGGGGGCTGCCTCGCTTTCGGTTTTGGCGGGTAACTTGTCGCACTCGTAGGGGTCTAGGTTTTCATTGCACAGGCTATCCACACGACCAGGGGAACGTCGGGTTTCACTTGCGGCTCAAAGGAAACCTGGGGCTCCCAGATTATCTGTATTGTTCTGTGATGCTTATTACTTATCTGTGATATTGCATTTATCACGCCTGGAGCGATTATTATATATTGATATATATACTAGTAGATGTTGTATATGTTTTACACCCGCGCTTGTCCAGTCCCCGCTCTGTCGTTAGTTAAGTAGCCTAACGGGTGATGACGGGACCCAGTGGCGAATGCGGATGGCATATACGTACATCATATTTTCGTTCTTTTGTGGTGTGATTAAATGACGGGACCCAGTGGCGAATGCGGATGGCATATACGTACATCATATTTTCGTTCTTTTGTGGTGTGCGTTGATTCAGATCAATGCAAGGAAAACAAACATATTCGATATTGTTGGAATAATTTTAAAAAGCTGTTATTACTAGGGCGTTTTCTTTTGTTTTACATAGTAGTATTCGGTTATGAATATCCAGCACCTCATTCGACGAGGCAAGGGCCGAGATCCCTTCATCGGGAGTGACCCCTTGGACAGAGGTTTGCGTCAGGGTAATATCTTCACTACAGTCGATTACTTTTTTCTTTGCATCGCGGTATTCGGTTGGAATACCCTGCACCTCATTCTACGGGGAAAAAGCCAAGATCCCTTCACCGGAAGTGACCTCTTTAGCAAAGGTTTTCGCCACTATATATTAATAAAAAGATATGCGGTTCCTTCAACGATATCAAGTTCATTACGTTAAAAGTTTTTCGCCAAAAAACAGCCGTAGCCCTCCGTCGTTTCTTACGAGTATTATTTAGTATTCGTGCTGCGTTTGTTGACCTAGTCAATACGTAGTGTTCGGTAGCTAAGTGATTGTTTGTTGCATAAATGTGATTGGTTAGGACAGTCATACGGTCTTGTTGACCTAGTCAAGGGCACGTACGGGTGGGTTTAATGCAATACAGGATAATGACGGTTTGAACTTGACTAGCGGTTTATTGTTTGTTGACTTAGTCAAGGTCATAAGCCGCTTGGGGTAAAGACACACATCGGGAGTTTCTAAAGAAACTGAAACTTGCCAGGCATGCGCATACCTTCTGGAGTGTGATGACTTGAGTGGATTCCATCAAATTATCATACGATGATAGTTGGATCCCGATACCCACTGATGAGTTGGTTTACTCCTCGAGTGATCCAGACTAATTCTTCTTTCAAGTTTGGAGGAGAATTGAGGATACAGTGGGAGACATCCTGATTAGATAAAGTGATTAACCATTCTGATCTAGGTTAGAGTGCACGCCGAGTGTTTCTTTTCTCTCTCTCTTTGACAGCGACCATGGCCCGACCCTAGACTATAACTAAGTAACCAAGTTAACCGAACTTTCTTAAAACACTGGCTTTTGGATTGTCTGAGTTGCATACATCATTGACACTCCTTCTTTAACCCTTTGCATTTCTCCAAAACACCCCGTATCACTACGAACATCCACTTCCATTGAATAAGTCCATCGTATAGTTACATACGAACTCGAAGGAACTTGTTCCTGATTCGAGGATGGATTCTGGTTCTGGAGAAATTGAATAGGACTATTCAGTTGTCTTTTCCTTTTACCTTCTCTCAGGTTGTGAGGGCTCCTACGATTAGGAGAAAGTACACCTGTTGCGCTTATTGGATAGTCTTCTTCCAAACCATAGGCAGGTGCCGAAAGGTATGAAATGAAGAAAACTGATTATTCTAAGTGTGGTGTACAGAAGGTAATAAGTAAAAACAAATAAAGGGATTAGAAAGAGGGCAAAGTAAATTGCGACTGCTACCATTCACGACCAAACCACGTATTTCATCGCCACTCCTACTTCACCTTTGGATTTCTCCAGAACACCCTGTATCACTATGAAGATCCACAATTTATTGGATAGTCCATCGTATGGTTATATACGAACTCGAACAAACTTATTCCAGTTCGAGGATGGATTCTGATTCAGGAGAAATAGAATAAGGTTTATTCAGTTATCTTTTATCTTTACCTTCTCTCAGGTTACGAGTACTCCTAGGATTAGGAACGTACACCTATTACGCTTATTGGATAGTCTTCTTCCGAACCATAGGCTAGTGCCGAACGGTAGGGAAGAAAGAAAACTATTTAGCCTAAGAGGGTGTACAGAAGGTAATGAGTAAAGACAAATAAAGGGATTTGGGGAGATGGCAAAAGAAATATACGATTATAGTCATGAATCTGGATAATGGAAGAGGCATTACTAGGAATACCCGGATACCCTTTCGAAACATCTTCATGTTTCAGTTTCACTGTGCGTTGTTAATAGAAAACCGATTTCCCAATTAGATCCTTACTCCAGGGTATATATTTACCATGTATGATTCTCACATCTGTATGGTTTTTCAGATGATGAGTGGGAGTAAATTATTGGGAATTAGGTGATCATCCTCATTATATCGGAATTCGTTGTAATTGGTGATATTTGAGGAAATCACCTGGGTTTTGCCGGACGGCAAATATTTGGTTTTGAATATCCGTTGTTATGCACCAATTTCAAACTGATATATCTGTATGTTTATTTCATAAAGTGGATATAACTTTTAGAAATTATGTCCATGATATTTACCTATATCAGTTGATGGTTAGGTAAGGAGTATTAAACAACGGTGTAATTCTTCATAACCATAGTACAGTTTTCAACCTACGACGCACAGGGTTTGAGTTATTCAGCTCAGGGGACTTATACAAAGTATTGTATGTTGTCCAGTATCCATTAGGACAAAGGGGTTGGTCCTCGTACTATATTCTGTTTACTTGTGACTTCTCAAGTTTTAGACAAGTGTTTCGTAGAAATACAAGGTCCAAGTTTGAGAAGTTATAGATACAAGTAAAGTAGAGAACCATGTGTTGCAAGTATCAGGATTTTTCAAGGTGATCGAAGATGTAGATATTTATGTTTGGTATTCAGTCGATAGTAATGATTTTGAGAACTTGCTTCTCTTTCAGGTTACTCATAATTGGATGCACTCCTAAATTGAGTAATGTTGATCGGCCTCTCTCCATTTAGTTGACATGCACTGGTTTACAGCTGCATGATTTGAATCTGGTTCCAATTAAATCGGTGCCTCTGTTTCTATATTGTATATAGAATGGATCATATCTTAACGATGTTAAGGTATATGGAGTTGTCCGGCTTATGTTTAAAACAGACTCTGGATAACTCAAGGCACGTTTCTGTAATGGCAGTTTGTGGGTTATCCCAGGCTATGACGAAGGATAGTTTTCTACCATCTGGAAGATCAATAGTGATATTGTTCTTGACTCGCCACAATTTTAGTAAAATGGACTTTTTCAGAAAACGGTAGTGGGAGTATAGTAGAACTAAAAGCGATTCCAGAACCACAGACGATTACTGAAAATTTAATAGGACCAAAAGATTCAATCTGGTTTAACATTCCATTAGCCACTCCACAGATATGGTGGGTAACCTCAGGCGCCCGAGAGGTACTTCGGTATCCTCAAAGACGGTGGCAGGGAGGTTCTTGTTTACCCAGACTTGACACTACTGTTGTTCTGGACTATGAGACCCAGCAGGAGGATGAGTATAGCATCGTTTTAAACTAGTTTTAGAAGTGCACGTGTATATAACTCTGCCAGAGGGTTGTTGTAGTCAGTGGGAGCAGCGGAAGCATAGTGGACAAGTAGCTAATGTCTATTTATAGACTAAAGCGGATATAGCGGAGATCGATCGTCTATTTTTGATATGACGGTCATAGGTTTTGACTTCATCAGAATAGAAGATGGATCTGTTAAGAAGTGTAACGTCTTCAAAATAATAAAATATGATTTTTGGGAAATTTTATAATTTAATATTATTTTAATGAATATTTTAATATTCTGGTATAATTAAATACAGATAAATGGGGAAAAATTATGGAAAATTCTAAAATAAGGTATTTTAAGGAATTGCCTCGTTTTCTGTGCATGCCCCCATTTCCTCTAGTTTTGACCCTGAGTATGTCTAGTTTTGACTGATTCCATCTAGGGTGAAATCTGGGTTGATTTTCCTATGTTGGTGTATAATTTGGGACTTGTTTTAGCATGGATTTTGGTATTTGGTGATTCATTCCTGTCGGGTGGCGTTTGGACGTCAACGACAAGTGGATTTTGATTGTGTTTACATGCGAGTCGATGGGTTTTTACCTATGCGGGTAGCGTGTGCCATTTTGGTTTCCAATGCGATTTTCATGTGCTTTAGCATTGTGATATACTTGTAGGTACCCCACGTGATGTTGAGGCAAAGGAGGTGAAGATAGCGACATCGGCTTTGGCACACGAGAAGCAAGGTGAGTAGATTTATATCTACGGGGAAAAGTCGGGTGGATGGCGTATAGCATCCCCGCAGTCCGTGGTGATGTATACGAATACGTATACACACGAATATTTATTATGTGTTGTTTAGGGTTATTGATGGTAATAATGATATTTTGATGATAAGAATATATTGGTTTAGTATAGTGCGAACCCTAGAGTAGTGGTTACACTCACACATACATTTACACACATACTTGCATTCATTCTTTCATTTATTAGAGTGCATATGATGGTGCGTATATCTACACATGGGTATGGGACTATGTGTTTATATACGGGATTTGAGGATGATACGTGGTTTGAGATGATACTTGATGTGAGGCCGTGAGATCGGCGATGTGACATAGCTTGTCTTCGAGGTGCGATATGATAGTTTTAGCGGGCCTTTGGACATGTGCTTTACCCGCATTCATATTTTATAGATGGTGTCGATTTGTACTAGACTTACAGTAGTACCCCAGATTGTGTGATCTGATGATAAGTGATACCTGATATGTGATGAGATAGTGTGATATTGACCCCTACCCAGCTATTGGGATGCCGTACGACGATTTACCGTACGAGCCGATATTGATGATAGATCAGCACTCATGACTCGAGGATATCATACGATATGTTATTGAGGCGAGATCACCGACTATCATATCTATATTTATATATTGACTCAGATTAGGTGGTTTCATACCCCTCCTGTCTAGATTATTTAGTAGACATTAGACTAGACCGAGTCATACCTATTTCAAAACTAACGAATCGGGGATATTTTAAAGATAAGCAGAAGGGTTATACGGATATTTTCAAATGATGCATCTTTTCTTAAAACACCGTAGCCCTTACTTTACCAAAAGCCCTGATTCGTCTTATTTCAAAAGGCAAGGTTGCATGACATATCTATTGGGGCAGGTTCTGTACTTTTGCGTTGATCATTCGTTTCCGCATATTCCTGCTATTTGCATTGCATCGCTTGTATTGTTGTGACATTCAGTCATGCTGCTAGGACACCAGCACCATTATCGATGATGTATATGTTCCACGTACACTTGTTGCCGGCTCACACACTCATCATCGATAATTGCCATGTCACTACACTATAGTACTATTGCATTCATGATATGATTCTGGCATGGCATATTGTACACTTATACCTGTACACATATATAGATGATTCTAGCTTGATTGGGGATTTGGGAACCGCAAGATACTCTTTAAAAACAGATTCCTTTTAAAAGAGCGGTCTCCCTCGACATGTGCACATTATTATTCCATGTTGCATGACTTACTGATATGCTTGCATTACTGTTACATGCCGCATACATCATGCTTTGACTGTACGCATTGAGATATGTTGTTTCTATGATATTTCTGGATTTGGGAACCGAGGGTATTTCAAAAGAGAATATGTCATTTCTTTAAAAACCCGGTTACCCTTGATATGATATTTCAGTGCGTCCACCATGTGTTTTCTCAGTGCTGAGAGCGATATGTGTAACCCGAATCGAGGCGTGGATGAGCCGATTGCGGGTACATGGTGGACCCGGTATGGTTCCCCTCGGCAAGATGATCGATGAGCTTTGCCGATTGAGCCTGGAGGCGGGCGAGTACCTACCGGTGATTGGTTGGACCTGGCGGTTATCCGGAGGATACTGACCAGAGTCGATGGATAGATTTGGGTGTCCTGCCGGGGCCGAGGGCCGATACCGCAGACAGAGCCCGCGGGCCGATCCGGACTGACGGAGCCCGATATATGAGGATTTATGTGCCGATGCTGGGCACAGTTTTCATGATGTTTTCGAGTGCCGATGCTGGGCACTCCGGTTCCATGATTTTGACGTGTCGCGAGGGACACGGGTGAGTTATATCCTCATATTTCCATGCACAGGTTTCATGATATTTACTTGCATGATGGGTATTGTCATTGGGTGATGAGTGGACGGGATCCACGAGTGTGCAGATTTGATTACATTGGTTATACCTCATATTCATGACATGCTATTACCTGAGGCACTAGCACGAGCACTTGGCACTACACTCATGTATAGAGATTACATTGCCAGTTTAGCATGCTTCAGCTTTATTCATATTGAGGTTTATTTATATCTGATCGTATTGACCTAGGATGGGTCATGCATTCGATCTCTGCTTGTAGATATCTTTCTATTCACGAGTTGGCAACTCACCCCCGTTGTGCCCCAGTCCTTGCAGGTTTTTGCCGTACAGATTCCATAGCGGCATTTCTGGCACACTGCTTCCTATGGGTGACTTGCTTGGTTAGGTGGGTTCTTTTGTATCAGAACCGCTATTGTATTTGTATTATTCATTGTATCTAGAATTTCCATCAACCAAAACTTGTTTATTGTTTCAGACTTAGAAAACAGTGTTGTTTTATTTCGACCTTAGAGTCGCGCTAGTAGTATTGCGGTTTTCTGGCTGTTTTGAGTTCTTTTTGGATTTGATCCTCGCCTTTGGCGATGTATATTTTTATTGCTTGCGTGGTTGTGACCGTCGATTGACGAAGGGCTAGCTCCCGCTTGGGGATGCCTTTTATCATTTCATATATATTATTCTTGTTGTACCCCGTTCGGGGCCAGTTTTTACAAAGGAAACTCTGCCGAAATTTTCAGGAAAGGTTACACATTTTAAAAAAATGCATATTCGGCTTAGTTATTTAAAAACTTTGATTTCCTTACTTTTCAAAAACAGTTTTCCTTATTTACTCTTTAAATGGTTTTAGATTGCTGGGCTTTTGGCTTACTTGGATCAGATGGGGTCCTATAGACTTCATATGGTTCAAGGGCCAGTCACGTGCTCTTTCGGGTCGTGACAAAGTTGGTATCAGAGCGCTAGGTTGACCTTGGTTCGAGTCTGAGTTTGACTATGTGGAGCCTAGGGAGTTATTTATATACGGAACTTAGGCTTGACCTTACGGAACTTAGACTTGGTCGAGGGGGTATTAGACCCGAACTTTCTTCGCGTAGGATGACCCTTGGTTGATGGAATAGGTGACTAAAGTAGAGTGACGTACCGTTGGTATGTTCCGCGGCATACTTACGACACGCCACTCCGCTTAAGGAACCTTAGGATGTACATACTTTCGAGATCAGTGATTCTCTTCATATCCATGATTATACATCCATTTGAGATCCCCGATTCTATTAGTTTCATGATCATACCTTTATTGATGCCGTTCCTTCTTATGATCATGTATCCACTTTGGATCTGTTGTTCTCTTTCTTGCCATTGACCTGCTCTCTTCGATACTCGATTGAGGTTCCTGTCGCCATGGTTGAGCGCAGTTTGGGCTGCTGCTAGGGTTACGGTCAGGGCGAGCTCGTCCGGTACGAGGGCCGACCATTGTGTTTTCTGGTGACATGGGAACGTCTCGAGTTGGTATTGATGAGTGTGACCTCTAGTGGAGGCGAGTGCTTGGTCTTGCACCGGATGATCGGGTCATTGTTAGAGCTGCCACTTGAGAGAGGACTGTTGATGTACAGCGTACCTCAGAGATTATGACGTCGCCTACCGTGCAGACAGATGGACCAGCTGTTGCTGAGATTGACAGGATGTTGCTTTCAGAGCTTACGAGCTGAGATTGCCGGAGCTTTCAGGCAGATATGCGACAGATGATAGCTAGTCTACCCGATTTGAGAGACGAAGGTGATTCGTCCGATTTTTGCGCCGGAGCGGGCCCAGCTGAGTTGAAGATCTCCAGTGTGGAGAGTCTTGCTCAGATCTAGAGCAGACCGATTCAGAGATGACCGCTTATGTATCGCCTTTTCTGGAGGATTGAGGCGCTGTTTAGCGTATATACGAAGGAGCCAGTTGTTGCTGCGAGTGATGAGATATCGCCCAGATGATTGGAGCTACTGCAGCATGAGCATATTCTTAGAGATGTGATAGTGAGTCGCTAGTCACCGAGGATTAATGACTAGGACATGTGGTTCGTTCGCTTATCCCGATGCGAGGTCATCAGATAGATTGATTCCAGCTAGAGGCGACTTCACGCAGATTCGTTGAGAGTCGATTGAGACGATCGAATGTCAGGAACCTATTTTCCAAGTTTAAAGTATACGGAAAGACATGCAGGTGATTCTATGGACCCTCTAGAAGAATGAAACCCTAACTCGACTTAATGACCGTGTGAAAGCCTTCGAACCTTAGGGTTTGCGGCGGTTCCACGGCGCCATTAGTGAGGCTTGGGTTTGCCCTTCTATGGCTGGACCACCGACGCTGTGGCATGTACTCGATACTATTAAACTGTACCCGAGATGTTGAGCTCTTGGGGGATTGTGAGGTTCTGACAAGTCGATCGGATGATTCGACATCATTCGGATATCATGTGATGGGACACTGCTTAGGAGACTCCAGATACGAGCATAGCCGTCGGAGCGCAGTCTGTGTAGCCATGATGAGATGAGTCCGAATCAGTCGATAGTGGAGCAAGGTGGAGTAAAGAGTTTGCACGAGATTTCGACGAGATGACGTTCCACTCCACTGACATCAGAGATGCGATATGCACGCTGAGGATGTGTTCGGCTAGATATCTTCTACTGAGTGATGAAGATACTGAGTTCGTGATTTCGAGTCCGTGTTAGAGACTTCGGGTGGACCGTAGCCGAGGACATTGCAGTGTGCAGATAAAGACGCGACGTCGAATGGTCGATGATACAGACAAGCGGGACAAGAAGTTCGTGCGAGAGGCAGACGAGCTGTTACTACACCCCGTTAAGATTAAAGGCCGGACATGCATACAGAGGCGCAGAGATGTGACCAGCTTCCGAGGAGATGTCGTACTAAGGACGCAGAGGTCCAGAGAGCGAGAAAAGATTACGCCAGAGTACCAGCCTCCTTACAGTTTGGCTTAGGCAAGATCAGAAGAGACCTTGAGTAGGATTCCTTCCAGTACACTGCTGCAATAAGAGTTGCACCCAGGATCGGATGTGTGATATGCATTCAGAGGACCCGAGGTCGGCGCCAGAGATGTGCTGCTTTACGAGCGGTCGTGAGGATTGACCGAGAGATGACCAGGGAAGTGCAAGAACGGAATCGTTCCTGTCAGCACACCTGACCGGGCCGATGAGCCGATGGATTGCGAGTTGGTAATCTACAGGAAAGATCAGGAACCAAAGGCAGAGGACGCCAGCCGCGAGCAAGAGGCAAGTAGATATCTTGCGCCGCTAGCATCGGATGTACCGGTACCTTCTCGACCCTGAAGAAGGATATACCGACGACGGTAATTATGATTTATGATTTTGTGATTTGATTATCACGTATCCGTTGCTTTGGATTTCGGTATTTTGGGCGATCTATTCGCATGATTTAGTCTTGATGACTGAGTTTCATGATATTTGATTTTGTGCACCATGGTTGCACCTACTGGGTATTTATACCTTGTACATAGTTATTACTCTTGAGCTGTTGATTGCGATTTCATGCCTATTTTATGCTGGTGATTTGATTTACGCTTCCAGCAGAGTTTCATGTAATTTTAGTGTTTTGATTTTGCACTCGGTATAGCTTATATGTGCTTGTAGTGCATCGATATGTGTTTTGTGCCCGCAGCTGCACACGTTTATGATTTTCTTCATATCTGGATACACTTGGTGTTGCTGTTTACGTATTTGAGTTATTGCTTGGTATTTGTGCATGGGATGCACCAGTTCTATACTTCGTGCATTTGTCGCACCAGTTTTATGTTTCTTGCGTTTATCGCATCAGATTTATATTTCGTGCCTTTGTTGCACCGGATTTATATTTTGTGCATTACGATTGCACCTGACTTCGATTTGATGCCTTTCGGTATGTCGATTTTGATTGTGATATTGATGTGGATTCTTGCACTCCGTGCTTTTGACTGGACTTACGCATATTCGACGTTGCTATTGGATTTTGTGATTCCATGCATATTGAGTGCGCAGGGTTTAGATTTTCATTCGTGCACGATGGATGCACCGATTTGGATTTCCGCGCATGTTGGGCGCATGTTTTGAGATACGATTTTGGTGCACACCCGATGCACTAAATCGAGATTTCTTCGTGCATGTCAGATGCACCGGGTTTTTGGCTGTCAGACACACACGTTGCCTATGACAGATGCTTCGTGAACACCCGTTGCACCTAGATGCTGTTATGTGCATCTGTTTAGCACATATATGGATTTTGATTCCCGTGCGCACTAGATGCACAGGGTGGGTTATGTATATTTTTGAGATTTATTCCTTTTGGAACAGTACATTTTTATGATATTGGATATTATTTTCTTACTGAGCAGGACTAGTCAGAGGACAGTACCTGGATATTTTTTTTTTTGCATGCATCGATAGTTATCGAAGGGATTTCCAAAAAGCGAGCTATAGTCTCAGTATATACCTACGTGTCCGATGTGACACAAAACGTTTTAAAAACAAGGAAACCCTTCTGATTTTTTTCAAAATGGTGGAACGTGCTTATTAAACAAAGGATATATATATACACATATATAGTTATTTTCTTATGAGAAACGTCCGCCACTGTGCAGTGTTACGCGCATCGCACAGCGACTTAAAAAGATTTGGCATACAGTTGCATCAGCTAATTACATGTATAGATTGGGTGTCTACATGTATAGTCTTGGTCCATATCATATTGATTTTGTATTGGATTTGACATTGTGTCGTTACCATGACTCCGATGATTGCGGATGCTTGATGGAGTGTTGCTTTTGAGTTATCTGCTCAGTACTCATGCGCATGCATTGCGCTATGATGTTTTATGTATAGATGATTTCGGAGCCCGGATGACTTGGAATTTGTATTGAAATATTTTAGTATTTGGGGGTTTAAATTTAAATTCGGGGACCGAATTTCTTTAAGGGGGGTAGATTGTAACGTCTTCAAAATAATAAAATATGATTTTTGGGAAATTTTATAATTTAATATTATTTTAATGAATATTTTAATATTCTGGTATAATTAAATATAGATAAATGGGGAAAAATTATGGAAAATTCTAAAATAAGGTATTTTAAGGAATTGCCTCGTTTTCTGTGCATACCCCCATTTCCTCTAGTTTTGACCCTGAGTATGTCTAGTTTTGACTGATTCCATCTAGGGTGAAATCTGGGTTGATTTTCCTATGTTGGTGTATAATTTGGGACTTGTTTTAGCATGGATTTTGGTATTTGGTGATTCATTCCTGTCGGGTGGCGTTTGGACGTCAACGACAAGTGGATTTTGATTGTGTTTACATGCGAGTCGATGGGTTTTTACCTATGCGGGTAGCGTGTGCCATTTTGGTTTCCAATATGATTTTCATGTGCTTTAGCATTGTGATATACTTGTAGGTACCCCGCGTGATGTTGAGGCAAAGGAGGTGAAGATAGCGACATCGGCTTTGGCACACGAGAAGCAAGGTGAGTAGATTTATATCTACGGGGAAAAGTCGGGTGGATGGCGTATAGCACCCCCGCAGTCCGTGGTGATGTATACGAATACGTATACACACGAATATTTATTATGTGTTGTTTAGGGTTATTGATGGTAATAATGATATTTTGATGATAAGAATATATTGGTTTAGTATAGTGCGAACCCTAGAGTAGTGGTTGCACTCACACATACATTTACACACATACTTGCATTCATTCTTTCATTTATTAGAGTGCATATGATGGTGCGTATATCTACACATGGGTATGGGACTATGTGTTTATATACGGGATTTGAGGATGATACGTGGTTTGAGATGATACTTGATGTGAGGCCGTGAGATCGGCGATGTGACATAGCTTGTCTTCGAGGTGCGATATGATAGTTTTAGCGGGCCTTTGGACATGTGCTTTACCCGCATTCATATTTTATAGATGGTGTCGATTTGTACTAGACTTACAGTAGTACCCCAGATTGTGTGATCTGATGATAAGTGATACCTGATATGTGATGAGATAGTGTGATATTGACCCCTACCCAGCTATTGGGATGCCGTACGACGATTTACCGTACGAGCCGATATTGATGATAGATCAGCACTCATGACTCGAGGATATCATACGATATGTTATTGAGGCGAGATCACCGACTATCATATCTATATTTATATATTGACTCAGATTAGGTGGTTTCATACCCCTCCTGTCTAGATTATTTAGTAGACATTAGACTAGACCGAGTCATACCTATTTCAAAACTAACGAATCGGGGATATTTTAAAGATAAGCAGAAGGGTTATACGGATATTTTCAAATGATGCATCTTTTCTTAAAACACCGTAGCCCTTACTTTACCAAAAGCCCTGATTCGTCTTATTTCAAAAGGCAAGGTTGCATGACATATCTATTGGGGCAGGTTCTGTACTTTTGCGTTGATCATTCGTTTCCGCATATTCCTGCTATTTGCATTGCATCGCTTGTATTATTGTGACATTCAGTCATGCTGCTAGGACACCAGCACCATTATCGATGATGTATATGTTCCACGTACACTTGTTGCCGGCTCACACACTCATCATCGATAATTGCCATGTCACTACACTATAGTACTATTGCATTCATGATATGATTCTGGCATGGCATATTGTACACTTATACCTGTACACATATATAGATGATTCTAGCTTGATTGGGGATTTGGGAACCGCAAGATACTCTTTAAAAACAGATTCCTTTTAAAAGAGCGGTCTCCCTCGACATGTGCACATTATTATTCCATGTTGCATGACTTACTGATATGCTTGCATTACTGTTACATGCCGCATACATCATGCTTTGACTGTACGCATTGAGATATGTTGTTTCTATGATATTTCTGGATTTGGGAACCGAGGGTATTTCAAAAGAGAATATGTCATTTCTTTAAAAACCCGGTTACCCTTGATATGATATTTCAGTGCGTCCACCATGTGTTTTCTCGGTGCTGAGAGCGATATGTGTAACCCGAATCGAGGCGTGGATGAGCCGATTGCGGGTACATGGTGGACCCGGTATGGTTCCCCTCGGCAAGATGATCGATGAGCTTTGCCGATTGAGCCTGGAGGCGGGCGAGTACCTACCGGTGATTGGTTGGACCTGGCGGTTATCCGGAGGATACTGACCAGAGTCGATGGATAGATTTGGGCGTCCTGCCGGGGCCGAGGGCCGATACCGCAGACAGAGCCCGCGGGCCGATCCGGACTGACGGAGCCCGATATATGAGGATTTATGTGCCGATGCTGGGCACAGTTTTCATGATGTTTTCGAGTGCCGATGCTGGGCACTCCGGTTCCATGATTTTGACGTGTCGCGAGGGACACGGGTGAGTTATATCCTCATATTTCCATGCACAGGTTTCATGATATTTACTTGCATGATGGGTATTGTCATTGGGTGACGAGTGGACGGGATCCACGAGTGTGCAGATTTGATTACATTGGTTATACCTCATATTCATGACATGCTATTACCTGAGGCACTAGCACGAGCACTTGGCACTACACTCATGTATAGAGATTACATTGCCAGTTTAGCATGCTTCAGCTTTATTCATATTGAGGTTTATTTATATCTGATCGTATTGACCTAGGATGGGTCATGCATTCGATCTCTGCTTGTAGATATCTTTCTATTCACGAGTTGGCAACTCACCCCCGTTGTGCCCCAGTCCTTGCAGGTTTTTGCCGTACAGATTCCATAGCGGCATTTCTGGCACACTGCTTCCTATGGGTGACTTGCTTGGTTAGGTGGGTTCTTTTGTATCAGAACCGCTATTGTATTTGTATTATTCATTGTATCTAGAATTTCCATCAACCAAAACTTGTTTATTGTTTCAGACTTAGAAAACAGTGTTGTTTTATTTCGACCTTAGAGTCGCGCTAGTAGTATTGCGGTTTTCTGGCTCTTTTGAGTTCTTTTTGGATTTGATCCTCGCCTTTGGCGTTGTATATTTTTATTGCTTGCGTGGTTGTGACCGTCGATTGACGAAGGGCTAGCTCCCGTTTGGGGATGCCTTTTATCATTTCATATATATTATTCTTGTTGTACGCCGTTCGGGGCCAGTTTTTACAAAGGAAACTCTGCCGAAATTTTCAGGAAAGGTTACACATTTTAAAAAAATGCATATTCGGCTTAGTTATTTAAAAACTTTGATTTCCTTACTTTTCAAAAACAGTTTTCCTTATTTACTCTTTAAATGGTTTTAGATTGCTGGGCTTTTAGCTTACTTGGATCAGATGGGGTCCTATAGACTTCATATGGTTCAAGGGCCAGTCACATGCTCTTTCGGGTCGTGACAAGAAGGTAGTAGGGTGTGATGTCCTGGTATTTGGATGACATGCACTTTAAAGGAAGTAAAATTCTTATCCTACAATCGGTTATACTGTGATTGTCACACATTAGTTTCTCCACATAGGATATGGATATAATATCAGGCATTCTGGTCACTAGATCTATGGTTTTAGATCTAGATTTGGGAAGTGTCCCAATCTGGGTACTTAGACAGCATTCTAAAGGTGTTTTAGAATGGACGACTCCTGGCATGGTGGTGTACCTACAAATGATGGAGTCACCCTCTCTAAAAGTGTCTTACAGACTAAAAGGAGAGGAATGTGCATGATTGGCATATCACTTGCTTAGGCAATTGAGGCAATCATGAGATGTCAAGTACCACACCAGATGTTGTTTTTGCACTAGATGCAATAAGTTGAGATATTAATCCAATCCTGGAGAAACGTTCGAAAGCAGTTTTAGAACATAAGTGGATGTTCTAGGGATATGATAACGCAGCCTTCTTCGGGAGACGGTTATCATTCCAGGCTTCCAAGATGACCTGGATGACAGAGTGACTGTCAGAGTTATAGTTTTTCCCTCTGACAAGGGGCAGTAGTTTAGACAGGTAGTCCAAGCGGATACTGAGGGAGGCATGGCGTAGGATACTGATTAAATTCAGTTGACGATACAGTCTAAGATGTAAACTGGATTTGGAGTTCATTTGTGAACTGGGTCCCATCAGATATCCAGACATATTCTAAGAAAAGTATTGCTCATTTCGGGAGATGGCTTTCTCCGCGAACTTGAGATTAAGAGAGACATAGAAAGAAACATCAGAGCGGATCCACTCACTGAGGCTATTTCTCGAATGCAATAGTTTCACAAACGAGCTTTGTGAAACTGATTAGTAGAGGAGTTGCATGTTCGGTATCACACGAGCTGTAGGTATGCGACACCGCAATAATTAGCCTTAAGTGCAAGTGGGAGATTGTTGACTATAGTGCCCTCAAAGTAAATTATTGGATCGCAGGCACGTGATTGCAATGATTGAGGGAGGACCTATATCGGTAGAACAGTCTTACTCGAGATGATAGTATGCTATCTGGTTTGTCTTTATCATCGTGTACATGCTTCAGGTGACATTACAGATCACTATTACTCGTTGATAGAGCCCATAAGATTTTTGATTGACTACCAGCAGTATGATGGCGATCATATACGTGAGAGTTGGGTAGTCTATAAGCACATCCTTAAAGTGTCCCTAGTCGTGGGAGTTTCGAGACTGGGCATCGATACTCCGATAGTAGACTAGTGTATACGGATCGAGACCCCGACGAGGGGTAATGGCCGGTCTCACAAGTTATTGGTATCAGTTGGTTCACCTAAGATAGTATACAGGTGTTCATTGGGTTATGAGTACACCGGACGGACTCGCAGGGGCCCTGCTGATTGGTACTATTCCTATCGTCAGGAGCAGTACCCAGGTGACATGAGTACAGCTTAGTCCGTTGACTTGACACTGCTAGTTTGTCTCAAGTGTGTTCCCACTATTCTTTGATTGCTACCCTACCACGGCTCAAAGGAGTCGTGCAAACAGGTAGTGGTTGGATGCAGTCCCGAAACACTTGGAGGTAGTGGCGGTTAGATAGGATTCGTCTCTCCCGGTATTTGGGATTGATATCGTGCTGTATCTGGAGAGCCATTACATAAAATCATTGGCCAAGGCAAGTGAGATTTACTGGTAGGTATTCCAGTAGTTTCTCAAGATGTTCTGGGCTACACTCCGACATAACTTATACCGCTATTGGGGGTCTGACATTTACCATCCTCCTAGGCCCGATATGCGATACTCATAGACGAACAGACAGGACTGTACGGAGATTATCACAGATAGGCTCAGTAGGGTTTCAGGATGAGTTCGCTCGTCAGCTTCCCTTTCGCTCAATATCTGGGCAGCCGTTACGTACAGCTAGTACCACTGACATGCTTGTAGTTAAACCCACTGCCAGCGTATTGACGAGTCTTTAGAGTTCCCCACAGAAATTTTCCCAAGTTTGGGCGAAATGTTGTAGAGGCCGTATGGTTTTATGGCAGGGTTCGATCATATACGTGCACTTGTGCACGGATCATGATTGGACGGATCATACTAGTAGGTTTTGGTTTAAGCCGGATCCTAGTATTAGATTTGTTGGATTACTTTCGTCTCATTGCATTCGTATTCAGTCGGAATACGTATGCAGGTATGTATATACAGATGAGGGGTATTCTTGTGATCCGTCACGAGTTTACTTTAGAAGATACCATTCTATTTATTGTTCTAATCATTTTAATTAATGTTTATTAGGTGGAAATTGTGAGTGCTGGTCATGATCAAGAGCATTAAATGTGGCATGTACTTTGTTGATGAGTCATGGTGTTATTTTTTGTGCCATGTCTAATCTCTTGATTAATTATTGTGTGGGATTAACATGTGAAGAGAGAGAGGGCAGCCACATATAGTATGGGGCTTGGTCTTGAGATTGAGGGAGCTCTCACATTTTTATCTCACATAATAGCAATGCCATACTTCTTCACTAGATTTTTTCTTGAGCTCATAACTTCCATCAATGGCTTCTTCTTCAACCTCCACTCTATCCCTCTCATGTGTTGAGAATCTTAGAGTGTCATGAGACAAAGTAATCACACCTATCTCTACTTCACCTTGGACATGTCGGCTAGCAAACTTCATGTCCGAGTTGCTTCGGTTTGAAGCGGGAGCCCGTATAAAGATTCCTCGACATGGTGCCACTTCGACAAGCGAGACCGGAGAGCGAACTTCGTCGGGGCAGCGCGACAAGCATGGGACGGAGATTGAAGACCGAAGGACACGGATCGATCAGTATAATCTCTAAACACTTTATAGTTTGCTAGTATAGGGTTAATGGCACGATCCGGGTAATTGGTTATAGTTGTGCTAAGTTTTACAAATTTTTTGTTCCGCATTTGGCCACGGATGATGGTCGGGGCGCTGCCGTATCCCAACAAATCACTCCATTTCACAGCCACTCGAGTTCCTTCAACGATATCAAGTTCATTACGTTAATGGTTTTTGCCAAAACCAACCGTAGCCCTCCATCGTTTCAGATGAGTATCAACTAGTATTGATGCTATGTGTTTTGACCTTCGCCAAGGCATAGTGTTTGGTAGCTACAGGATACTTGTCTGTAGCATAGATAGATGCATTAATGTAAGGCAGGCGTACAGTTGTTTTGACTTTCGTCAAGGGTGTTCTCTTAAAAAAGGAGGGGAGAAGAGAAGAAAGAAGAAACGAATTCCTTCCATGTGCAAAGCATGTGAGCGTTCTCGCTTTAAGGTGAAATAAAACCCACAGTTTGACCTCATGTGTTAAACACGTGGGTGCTTATATGCAAAGTATATGCGCGCTGAACATAAGTAACCAAAAGGCTAAACAAGCCCCACGTGTTAAACATGTGAGCGCTCACATGCAAAGCACATGAGCCCTGGAAGTAAATAACCAAAGGCAAAATAGACCCCACGTGATAAATACGTGAGCGCTCACATGTAAAGCTCATGAGCGCTGAAAGTAAATAACCAAAACCCAAATAAGTCTCACGTGTTAAACACGTGAGTGCTCATATGCAAAGCATATGACCGCTGAATATAGACAAGCTAAAATCCACACTGTGGGTTACGTGTTAAACGCGTGAGCACATCATTTCGAAGTGCTAGATTCAGATAAAATTAAATTCTATATAGAATTAAATTCTATTTGGGGAAATATCCCCCCTCCCGATCTTTCCAAAACGAGAAAGATTTTTCTTTGTTAAAAAGAGAACCCTTGAATTCAAAATCTAACGTGATTATAATATAACCGACCAAATCAGAAAATCAAATCAATTTCTTTGTTAGGAAAATATTTTCCTAATCTCGCTAAAACCAACAGAAAATATTTTCTGTTAAATAGAAAATCACTGGGTGAAAGATCCAACGGTGAACAAAATTCCCTGAATGATTTTTAAAATCAATTAAATCAATTGGTATCTCTCAATGAGAAATTTTCTCAACTAATCAACAATTTTTTATCACCTATATAAAGGACCCGAGACTTCAAGTCTCAAGAGGGGAATCAAACCCATAAGGTGATAAAAAGCTACAACTGAGAGTTTGATTCTCTGGCGAAAAAAGCACCTCCTTGCTCCCTTCAAACCCTAGGTAAAGAAAAAAATAGAAATCAAAATATCTTATTTACCTATCATACATAAATGTAAGGGTTTAACCCTTCATAAAGAACTTAATTCTTTCTCTGGATCAGAGATCTGCAAGACAAATCTCCCATAAGTTGATAATTTAATTCTCATCCGGAAGATTTGCTCTTCATACTCAAGATCTAGAGGAAAAGCTAGATATAAGAAAAGAAACATGAATAAAAGAAGGGGAAATTATATTTCAGGAATTTAATTCCTCTAAAAATAGGGTTTAACCCTATATAAAGAACTTAGTTCTTATAAAAAAAAGGAACATAAAAACTTAGTTCTCAAAAATCTGATCCCGGATCTTCAAAACAGAGATCTTGGTGATCATCAATGGTCAAAACACCATTAACAGAAGTTTAACCTCTTTCAAAAAATAAACAGAGATTAAATCTTTGAGGGCTCAGCGCCTCACGTGAGCGCCGATAAATGATAGCTCAGTGCCTCACGTGATATACACGTGGGCACTAAAAAAGAGTGGTGTTTACCGTCGAAAACGGGAATGAACCGGGATGGATCGTCTTGCCTAAATTTGGGGGCAGATGATATTTGGGTTTATCCGTCCACCTCTCCGAAGATACCAAGTTGATTTATGGCACCGTGTATCGGAGGTTTGGACGGATGCGGCTGTTGTATCAGACTTCATCAAATTCTCCCTCATTTACGAGGGTTTTTTTTATTGTGGGGACGCTCTTCCATGCAGGCGTAAGCCCCTGCAGTTAATTACGTTACCGCATCGTGATAACCACTTTCTCCTGCTCCAGCAGTTCATTTTGTGTCGTGTGTATTTGTTTTATTTTCGGTTGCCCATAGATTGTTTACGGAGACTAATTTATGCTGTCTTCCGTCTTCCGTAAGGCGTGGATTAGTCCAAATCCATATATTTTAGATTTGGGTTTGGGTTGATTTAAGAATCGTTAATCACGTTTGAAATTAAGATCTACTTAAATTGCTGTTAAGGATACGTTAGTCCAAGTTGAGACTAAGATCTACTTAACAGGGTTTTAGGATCATTCAGATCCAACAAAAGAGCATCCAGGCTCTATTGTTTTAGTTTAAGGACGTTACGATCCCTTATTAGTTTAAGGACGTTTCGGTCCGTAGATCACCATTTTTGAGGTGAGGGATTAGTTTGAGAACATTACGGTCTGTGGTAGTTTGAGGACTTTACGGTCTGTAGATCGCCCTTTTTGAGGTGATGGTTTAGTTTAAGGACGTTTAGGTCCAGAGTAGTTTGAGGACGTTACGGTCCGTAGATCACCCCTTTTGTGCCCACGTATTTGTCATGTGACGGGATGTATGGTGATGATGTGGGATACACCTATTTAGGGTGTGGTTTGGTTTAAGGTGTGCACGTCAGCTTGGGAAGTGCACCCAAAAAAAGTTGGTTGTCGGGACCTGCCGCCTTTCTGAGGACGTTGAGGAATTATAACGACATGCATCAGAGGTATGGAGAGATGTACCCTTGAACCAATTCTCGTGTCTGGGGGAAGAGATCATGATGGGCCATCTAAGAATCATTAGCCATTTTTTGGGGGGACTAAGATTAACTTAGGAAATGTGGGATGAACATCATTTTGGATGTCATGAGTCATGTTAGGGAAGCAATGGGTTCATGGGCTCAGTTGATCTGAATTAGGGACCTAGCCAACTTGGGCTTGACCCACTCAATTTTCTTTTATTTGAAAGAAGTGCTGAGCACTGGTATGGACTCAGTCCTCTTTTTCTTGAAAAAGTGCTAAGCACTTATGTGAGTTCTGACGCTCACACTTTACTCTCTCTTTTCTTTTGTCTCTACATGTGAAGTGCTGAGCACTCTTTATAGCGCCCACGTGCAAAACACGTGAGGCACTAGACGCCAGGTGCTGAATGCTGAGTGTTAATCACCCTTATGTTCTGTAGCGCCCACGTGAGGGTCACGTGAGGTGCTGGGCGCCGAGCGCCATCCACTGAGTGCTAAGCACTCCTTATTTTATAGCGCCCACATGAGGGGTACGTAGGGCGCTGGGCGCTGGCCACTGAGTGCTAAGCACTCCTTATTTTTGTAGCGCCCACGTGAGGGCCACATGGGGCGCTGGACGCTGAGCGCCAGCCACTGAGTGCTAAGCACTCCTTATTTGTCTCTTTTTTTTTGAATGATCCACGGGATCTTTATCTACTTTTGTTTACCTAAAATTTCCAAGAAGAGAGTTCTTCTTCCTCGAGAATTTAATTTTCTGTTCTTTCAAAGCTTTCTCTTCTTTTTTTTCGAAGTTTATGGGGGAGTTCCTCTCTTTCAGACTTGAAGTCTTAGGGCCTTTATATAGTATAAGCAAATCTGTTGATTAGTTGAAGAAATCTCTCATTGAGAGATCCTAATTGATTTGGGGATTTTTCCCACCGTAGGATCTTTGATCCAAGGACTTCTGTTTTACAGAAGATATTTTTCTTATTTTTAACAAGATTAGGGAAATATTTTCCCACACAGAATTTATTCTGTAGATCGGTGATTCTTTAATCACCATTGGATTTTTAATCCAACGATACTCTGGTTTACAGAGAGTAATCTTTCTTATTTAGAAAGATTTGAGGAATATTTCCTCAACAGAATTTAATTCTGCATTTTGATGATTTGTCATCTCCGTTGGATCTTCGATCCAACGACTCTGTTTAACAGAGAGTAGAATTTAATTCTACCAGGCGTCGGCGCTCACGTGCTATGCACGTGCGGCTCCAATAAGAGTTTTTAACTCTGTCGCTGGCGTCCTCGTGGCAAACACGTGAGGCGCCGCCTCTTGAGTTTTAAACAGAGCTTTGCTCTTTTAACTCTGGCGCTGGCGCCCTCGTGGCAAACACGTGAGGCGCCGCCTCTTGAGTTTTGAACAGAGCTTTGCTCTTTTAACTGGCGCTGGCGCCCTCGTGGCAAACACGTGAGGCACTGCCTCTTGAGTTTTGAACAGAGCTTTGCTCTTTTAAGAGTTTTTAATTCTGGCGCTGGCGCCCTCGTGGAAAACACGTGAGGTGTTTCCTCTTGAGTTTTGAACAGAGCTTTGCTCTTTTATTGGGGAAACAAATACCTCCTACCGCCGCGCTCACGTGGCTCACACGTGAGTGCAGCGATGGCATCTTTTCCACCGTAGGATCTCCTCGGAAGTGGAACCGTCTTCTTGTGCCTATAAATAGGGCCTTTAGCTCTTGAGATGATTATTATTCATCTTCCTTTCTTCTTCTTTCTGAGAATTCAATTATCTTTCCAGAGCTTAGATCTCTGCCCAAGGAAACTCTTTTAGAGTTAGAATTTTGTCCAAAAATTTGGTAAGGATTATGATCGAACCCATTAACAGAGCTTTGCTCTTCTTAGATCGTTGATCTTAAAAATGTATTTTAGGGTTTCTTTAACCCGTTAATCAGAGCTTTGCTCATCTTTCATGAAGAACTCTTAGAGTTTCTGGGATTTTTCTTTCAGATCTTAAAGATCTTAGGGTTTTACCATGTTAAAAAGCTTTGCTTTTGAGGGTTCAGGTAGATTACCCCATTGTTTTATAGAGCATGGCTCTGAAAAAACTCTTGGAAAATTTTATTCTCTTCTTGATTTTCTGTCAGATATGCAATATGTTTGCAGATCACAGCTCTCGAGGGAGTTTAACTCCTTAGTCCAATGATATTTCTCATTAAATGATAATCCTTTTAGGATTCTATTCTTAATGAGTGACTGTCCCATCAATAGTGGGGCATCACCTTAATTTTGTAGGCCCCTCTTTGTCCCACTGCAACGCAGTGCAAAAATTTTGAGTCTCAAAGAACGTTAAAGTTCTGATTACTGAATCATGACACCAATAACTGAACCTTCTCCTTTTGTGCAGGTGCAATGGCCTTCGACTCTTCCTTCCCTTTCATACGTTCAGAGAGCGCCTTTGCCGACGCACCCGTGGATCAAGAAGTCTTCGCACTTATTAAAGATCATGACCCGGAGCAGAAGTCTCTTCACTTGCAAGGGGCGTGGTATAATCAGATCATTCGGGGTCGGCGCAATTTTTCTTGCGCGGGGCCCTCAGAGCCAATTTCAGCAATCCATTATGCCGATTCGCCTCAAGTGAATTATGCCATAGAAGAGGTCAACTGGACTTTGGAGGGTTGCCTTCAGCCCTCTATGGCATCAATACCTGTACAGCCGCCGATAGCTTTGGACATTTTGGGGCGGCGCATATGTCAAGGCGAGTCGCGCCCTTGGGGACAAGTCTATATGATAGGATTGACTCCTTGCCAATCAACCGGCTACCTGCAGTGGGCCCGGTATATCCTGTCAGCCAAGAAATCGCTGTTGCTGAAGCTTGGGCTATATCCTGCCATATATATGTCCCTTTTCCAATATCCCGCGCCTCATGTATGGTGGGTTAAGGCTTTTCTCGAACAGTGGAACATCCTAACCCACACATTTCTTCTATCAGACCGAGAGGTCTCAATTTCTTTGGAGGAGTTTGCGGAAATCTCCGGCTTACCCGTCAAAGAAGAACATTACGAAGAAATACTTCCCCCTAACGAGTACATCTTTGCCACCAAATCAGCGGTGATGGGCTTTACTCCAGAAAATGCTGTTCAACACCGGTTCCCATGCCTAATCAAGGTATTGAACATTTATGAGAGTTTGTTCTTAGAGTCTGGAGGGCACGGAGTTGGCTTTGCAGATTTCATCGCCCGCTTTCTTCACCCAGACGTCTTGTCAAAACAAGCCGCGAAGTTCGCTAAACTTGATGACCCGTTCAGTTTCGGTTTGGATGACTTGCCGACGGCAGAGGTGGATTTGAAGAATTTTTTTATTCCAGACGTTCCGATCATCCCTTTTGCAGAGCTCGCTGCTTCAGACGTCGACGAAGAGACGTTCTTTCTGGGGTTCATCGGCCTATGGTTGAGTTGGTTTGTGCTTCCGGCGTATCCTCGCTATATGAGGTCGTCTGTCTTTTATCCGGCCCACCGCATGATTGCAGGGACGCGTGTGGCCGTTGGGATCGCAGGGCTGGCTCATCTATATCACGGCCTGAGCTTAGCGGCAGACACTACTCAGCCGGAGGTAAAGCCCGTACATCTCCCGTTTTAGTACAACGAGACGTTTCGGTTTCCTAAATCTTCATCTTGAAACAAAGGTTGGGTCCGCTTCTCACCGCTTGATCTATCACCTTCTTCAATTAGTATTTCATAGATATAATAAAATCTTGCAACCCGTTTTAATACGATATTAAAACCTTCACACATTTTATGTTACGGTATTATTTTAATGAAATAATCTAAACTTGATGTTGATATCATGGGATAACGACCTATCCCTCATGCTCACACACATATCTACAATCATAAAATTCACATTGTTGTTTATCAGTGGCTAAGATAGCATATCACACATACTTTATGATATTAAGAATTAATGCTTCCACAATATATTCTCATATTATGAAAAGTTATGTTTGAAATCATATACTAATTAGATAAGTATTTTAAATGGGTTTAATATATATATATATATATATATATATATATATATATATATATATATTTGATATTATAAAATATATCATAATCTCATTAAAATACCCCAATCTTGAAAGTCGTAATATTCGTTAGATATGCTCAAAAATTCCGAAACAACCTATGTCGCATAAATACCATGTTTTCTAAGTTACATAAGCTAATTTTAATATAATTTTTACATCAATACTCTTCATTTAAGGGAAATATTTTTATATTCATACCTTTAGCCTATAATCACTAAGGTTTAACAAGATACCCTAATAAAGAAATATTTTACATGAAATATCCCATGGTTGATAGGCTATCGTCCCTAAAAAGGACACAAATTCTGTCGTCCATGTGCAGCGGTTGCCAACGCGGGTTTGTTTTTGTAGAATATCACATTTAATAAAATACCCTAATTTAAATAGGGTAATGTTTTACGTAAATATCTTATAGTTGATAGGCAATCGTCTCTAAAAAGGACACAAATACTGCCGCCCATGTGTAGTGGTTGCCAACACGGACGTATTTCTAAAATATTATCTCCAAATAAATACCATAACTTTATAAATTATTGTTTACAATAAAACACCTTAATCCATCCTAAAAAGATATAATTTCATTTAAATACCTTGACCTTTACTAAAATTCTATTTTCAAAAAAAAAAATCATGACCTTTTATAAAAAAAGATATTTCCCAAAAGAATACCTAAATCTTTGTTAAAAGATAAATTCAAATAAGTACCATATTCTTTTTTTGAAAGATATTTTCATTAAAATACCTTGGGTTTCCCAAATTATATTTACTCTAAAATACCATGGTTTTCTTATAAACTATGACTACAATTAAATCCCGTGATTTTTATTAAATAAGGTTTCTATAAAATACGATGATCCACATTATAAATCTTAAAAGGTAATAAGATAAAATGGGTGGTTGTGGAAGGCCATATTAAGTGAGATCAACTATTTGAATACAAACTTACGATCTACATGACATATGATACAATTAGGGTTAGAATGCGCGAACCTAGATATGGAATACTTTATATGTGAAGATCCCTGCAGGCAGGGTGAACAGTCCAATATGTGGATGAATAGTAACCCGATATTCGAACGAATACTAACCCGATTTCCGAGCAAATACTAACTCTACTTTAAGGACGAATAATTCAATATGTGGATGGCATACAATGTGTAAACTCCATGCTTAGATGATATACGCACTAACTCTAATTCGTCAAAACCTTTACACTGAACAGCGGGGATGTATAGTTTGATTAGACAAGGATATGCGGAACTCGGATTCCTATATTACTCAATCATGATCCCGGGAAGTGAAACTGTACATTTCACTTCCCCAGTTGTTGTTTCGTGGCCACAACGGAATAATCGCGAGTATATGGACCCTTATTTAGCAAACTAATGCGAACATTTACCTGGTAGATACCTCATACAACATACCCTTATTTACATTTACTTCAAACCCTTATACACATATACATCATACCTTTATACACATATCATGCCATTATACACTTGTTGTTCTTTTTGTACCCTTACTTCCTTATGAGGCAATCCTATCCGAGTGTAACTCGTCGACAGACTTTCCTTTTTCTCTCTTCTCTATCTCTGGAATGTCCGTTAGATGAGGACAAGTATTATGATGAGGATCAAGGTGTGGAGCCTACTAATGAAGATTATGCGGATTTAGCAACAGAAGATTAGCTAGTTACATTTGTTTGGTTAGCCCACATGTTTAGGCCTTTTTTCCTTTCCTTAGATGTAATTAAACTATTTAGTTTATTTTACTTATTTCTTTTGGGATGTAATAAAGTTTTTATTGATGGAAATAAATGCCTTCCGCTTTATTTAATTCGTTTTGGTATATATCCTGTATGTTATAGATATTCATACACTTAACGTAACTATATTGAAATAGACCACCTTCAATACAGTTAGGTTGCGGACTGTACCACGTTATCTCTTCACTTTCTTTTGGGAAGCAGGGCGTGACAGAAGTGGAAGATACCGCCTCACGTAAAACACACGTGAGCGCCCAAAAATTCAGCGCCTCACGTGATAGCACATGAGCGTCAAGAAACTTAGCTCATCATGTGGCAACACGTGAGCGGGAAAAAGAAACATAGCGCCTCACGTGATACCCATATGAGCGCTGAACAAAAGTGCTTAGCACTATATATATTCAAAGTGACTAAGTGCTTAGCACTGAGTGGGCAGCGCCCAAGTCTGAGCGCTTCATGTGATACCCACGTGGGCGCCAAAACAGAAGTTTGGATATTATATCAATAGTCAAAAGACTAAGTGCTTAGCACCGTTAGATGATGAAAAGCCCAGGACTGAGCCCAAAATTGGCCAAGTCTCTAAAATTTCCTTATAGTCGAGCCCATATGCTTTGTTGATGGATCTTAATAAAATTTAATAATCCTTAAACATATTTCTAAGTTGATCTTAGTCTTATACAAGACTAATGTATTCTCAGTTAAAATAAATTGAGCCCATATGCTCATATATTTAAGTTGATCTTAATCTAAAACCAGATTAACGGTTCTTAAATAAAATAAAATATCGCTTGAACCGACGGAACATACAACCTAGGTTCAAACCTAAATCTAATATATACGGATTTGGACTAATCCGCACTCTACGAGCGACGATATACATTAGTCTCTGTATACAATCCAAGGGCAACCAAAATAAACCAAATACAATATGATGCAAAGTGACCTACTGGAGCAGGAGAAAGTTGTTGTTGCAACACGATAACGTAATTAACTGCATGGGGTTATGCCTGCAGGGAAAAGCGTCCCCACAATAAAAAAAAAACCCTCACAAATGAGAGGGAATCTGACAAAGTCTGCTATATCGGTTATATCTATCCAAATCTTCGATATACGGTGTCATAAATCAACTTGGTATTTTTGGAGAGGTGGATGGATATGTCCAAATAGTATCTGCTCCAAAATTCAGGCTAGACGTCTCAACGTCTCAGTCCGGTCTTCGGCGGTAAACAAAGGGCTTGTACGAATGGGTCTAGATTAATCGGGACAATAATGGGTTGAACTTGATTTGTGACTTATGATGTTTTGACCTTCGTCAAGGCCATAAGCGCTTGGGGGCAAAAACCATATCGGAAGTTTCAAATATAAGGGGAACTTGCCACATTTGTGCATACCTTTTGGAGTGTGGTAATTTTGATCGGCTTCCGTCAAAGTTATTACACAATGATAGTTGGGTTCCGATTCACTGATGAGTAGGTATTACTCCTCGGGAGATTTTCACTTCACAACTAGCTAATCTATTAGGTATCTATAAAGTGTTGACGAGATTACGCCTCTGCAGAAACGGAGTTATTAATTGGGTCCGTGCGAAAGCACGGGGGACCTTCCTCGGAGTACCGACACTGGTGGCTGAACGATTAGCGAACTTGTAAGGTGTATATGATCCCAACTGGTTCTCCTTTTAGGATTTGAAGGAGAATTCGAGGAAAATGTGTGAGCTATACTGATTAGATAAAGTGATAACCAATCTAATCTTGATAGGGTGCACGTTGAATATTTCTTTTCTCTCTCTTGTGCAGTGACCCATGACCTACCTTAAACTAAAACTCATTAACCAAGTTAACCGAACCTTCTTACAGATTTTGGTTTTGTATTGTCATGATTCACGACAAAGTCGCAAATATCCTTGCTACTCTTACTTTCCCTTTGTTTTTCTCCAGAACCCTCCGTATCACTACGATGATCCATATTGTTTGGAACGACCATTGTATAGTTACATACGAACTCGAAAAAGTTAGTTTAGTCGAGAATGGCTACTGGTTCTAGAGAATTTAAATTGTATTATTCGATTGTCTCTTCCTTTTACCTTCTCTCAGGTTGTGAGAGCTCCTTCCAATAGGAGAGTACACATATTATTCTTATTAGATAGTCTTCTTTCAAACCTTAGGCTGGTGCCGAAAAGTAGGGAAGGAAGAAAACCGATTAGCTTAAGTGCGGTGTACAGAAGGTAAGATGTAGAGATATATAAAAGGATTGCAGTGAGCGCAAAAGGAAATTACGACTACTGTCATGAATCTGAATATTGAAAAGGGCATTACTAGGAATACCCGGCCACCCCTTTTAAATATTTATGTTTAAGAAATTCTGTGTACTTGTAAATGTAAAATTGTTTTCTCAATTAATTCTGACTCCAGGGTATGTATTTACCGGATTTGGATATCACATCCTACGGCATTACAGATATTGAGTAGGAGTAGAATATTGAGAAATGGGCAATTTGATCCTCAATATCGGAATTCGTTGCAACTGATGATATTGGATAAAGCCGCTTGGTTTTGCCTAACGGCAAATATTTGGTTATGCCTAACGGCAAATATTTGGTTTCGAATGACCGTTGTTATGCACCAATTTTTAAATAAAGTATCTGTATCTTTATTTTGTAAAGTAAGATATAAATTTTGAAAATTATGTTCCAAACATTTATTTTTATCAGTTAAGGATAAGGTAAAGTGCATTGAATAACGGTGTAACACATTTTCAACCAAAATACAGTTTTTAACTTACAACACGCGAAATTTGAGTTAGTATCCTCTTGGGATTATACATGAAAATGTATGTTGTCCAGTATCCTTCGAGACAAGGGGTTAGCGCTCTTATTTCATTCAGGTTTATCAATGAGTTCTCTGGTTTTAGACACGCATTCGTTGTAATGTAAGGTCCAAAAATTTTGAGAAGTTTATAGGTATAAGAATAAAGTAGAGAAGCATACGTTGGAAGTATCAGGATTCTTCGAAGTGATCGAAAATATAGATACTTATGCTAGGTATTCCATCATAGTAATATTGAGAACTTGTTTCTATCTCATGTTACTCATCCGAAGGTTCGCTCCTTGACGAGTAATGATGTATTGGCCTTTTTCCAATTAGGTGATATGTACTGGAAACAGCTGCATGATATTTGAATCCAATTCCATCTAAATTAGTGCTTTTGATTCTATATGGATTTGGATTGGTTGCATATCTTGAGGTTGTTGAGATATGGAGTTATCCGGTTTCTGTTTAAAAGCAGAATCTGGACAAACTCAAGACACGCTTCGGTAATGGCTGTTTGTGGATTATTCCAAGCATTCGTTAGGGTTTTGTTTCTACCATTTTCAAGATCAATAGTTATATTGTTCTTGACTCGCCACCTTTTTTATAAAAGAAATCTTTTTGCAAAAGAAACTAGTGGGAGTATGGTAGAACTGGAAGGGATTCCAGAACCACAAAGGATTACCGAAAATCTAGTAGAACCTAAGGATTCAATTGTACTTGACAAACCATTAGCCACTCCGCAGATTTTACTAGGTGACCTTAGCCACCTGAGAGATATTTCGGTTTTCTCGTAGACGGTGACAGGGAGGTCAGCATCATAGTTATGATGGCCCTACTAGTTATTTGCAGGTCATAGAAAGTAGTAACTTCCAAGTGACCAGATGCTTTATATTCAAGACGGACTCCACGCACTTCATCAAATTATGGATTTTGGACTTTGCTGAGTGCTCCTGAAGAGGTAAAACCCATTATGAGCAAGTAGATCTTTCGAGATCTGTGCAGGTGGTGAAAGTAGGTCTTAACACCTCTACTGGGTTTATACAAGTATCAAGTATGCAATTTAAAAAAATCTAGAGGTCTAACGTATAGTAACCTAGAATCTAACTAGAGAATTAGGGTTTAGAAGCAAGAAAACAAGTTCAACACTAAGTGATGAGGGTTTACAACCTTTGAAGACCAGACCTTCACTTCTAAACCATTAGCCACTCCGCAATTATGATAATTGAGGGAGGGCCTACACAGATAAAACAATCTTACTCGAGATGATAATATACTATCTGGTTTGTCTTTATCATTGATGTATACACGTTTTACTTATTATTACGTGTCACTAATACATAATGATAAAGCCCGTATGATTCCTGCTTGACTATCGGCATTATGATAGTGATCATATACGTAAGAGCTGGGTAGTCTATAAGCACATCCTTAAATGTCCCTAGTCGTGAGAGTATCGAGACTGAGCATCGATATTCCGGAGTAGACTGGTGTTTACATTTTTAGACCCCGACGAAGGGCGGTGGCCGGTCTTACAAGCCATTGGTGTTGTGTCACCTAAGATAATATATATGTGCTTACTGGAGGTGAGTACACTGGATGGACTCACCGAGAACTTCTAAATGGTATTATATCAATCGTCAGATGGAAGTTCTTCAGCGGCATAAGTACAAGTCAGTATTTTGACCCGAGATCGTCGTTTGACTCGTGTGAGTTCTCACTGTACTTTTATTACTACCCTATCACGATTCAAAGGAGTCGTGCAAACATGTTTTAGTTTGGTACAATCCCGAACCACATAGAGGCAGTGAGCGATTGTCGGGGATTCGTCTCTCCTGATATTAGGAGTCGACGTCGCACTGTGTTCGGTTGGCTATCACCTTAAATCCATGGCCACGGTAGATGAGATTTATTGATATGAGTTTAGTAGTTTCTCGGTTGGTGATGAGCTTGACTCCGACACGATTTATCGGGTTATTAGGGGTCTGATGTTATCCACTCCCTTGACTCGATATGTGATACTCTTAGACTAAGAGACCGGACCGTGTAGAGATTATCACATTCAGGCTCAGTAGGATACGGACGGACTTGATTGTCGACCTCCTTTTCAGCAGATACCTGGGTAGCTGTTACGTACAGCTAGTGTCGCTGACGTGCTTGTAATTTTTGAATTTATCCAGTAAATCACTGCCAGCGTATTGTCGAGTCTTTAGAGTCCCACACAGAAAGTTTTCCTGATTCAGACGATATGATGTAGATGACGTATATTGGGGTCCGACTAAATACGTGTACAAACTACACGGACTTTGATCAGACGGTTGAAAATACTAGTGGCTTAGAATTAAGCCGGATTATTAAATCAGGTTTTGATTTAATAATTTATATATATATATATATATATATATATGTATATATATATGTATGTATACATATATATATACATACATACATATATATATATATATATACATACATATACATACATATATATACATACATACACATACATATATATATATACATACATATACATATATATATATATATATATATATATATTCTAGTATTATTATTCACTATTCATTTTCTATCTCTTGACTATTCGTATTTTTGTACGAATACGTGTATATGTATTTCGATACGTATGCCGGGCTGTATTCCGTATTTATACGGAATTTGTTCTAGAAGATGGGCATTTCATTTATTGATTTTTCTTTATAAAGAAAATAAAAAATGAAGTGGAGGATGATGTGTAAAGAAGTATGGTAGAGAGGCATGTCTATGATTTTATATTGTGAAAATCATTTAGATTTTTACTATTCTTTCAAGGTTGCAAAAATGAGAGCCATTCTTTTCTACCTTGATATTTTTTCTTCTACACAAAAACACTTAGCCATTTTCATGTCATGGCTATTACTACTTCACCTCATTCTCCTTCTTCTTGCTAACTCTTTAGTGCTTTGAAAATAGAGAGAAAAAGATGGTGGAAAAATTCCTTCATCCCACTCTCCATTCGTAGCGAGTTTGGAGTATCGGTTGCTTTACTTTGTGAAGCCGGAGCTTGGATCGGTTCCCTTATATGGATTATCTTCGGCAAGGGCGGCCGCCACTCAAGCTCGATCCGGATGGTATACAAAGAGCTTGAAGGGGTCTTCCAAGATTGGGTGGACATGCGTCAATGGTTGTATTTCCTAACCAATGAATGCTTGATTTGCTAGTTTTGGTGTTTAGATCGATCATTAGGTTTTAGTCTCTAGTCACCCTCTCGTTATTTTTGTTTTTCGCTTCCGCATCAGTCGCGGCCTCTGCGGCAAGGGCACTAGGGACTTACATGTACTAAACCAGGCTTGACGTATCCGGTGAGTCTAGTTAGTAGATCCCAAAGCAATCCTGGTCAGCACATTGTGAAGCTGTTAAGAGGATTCTGAAGTATCTAAAGGATACTATGCACCATAAGTTGGTTTATCATGCAAACTCGCTTGAGATTCTTGGTTACCCCGATACCGATTTTGGAGGAGACAAAGATGACGGGAAGTCCATTTCGGGACATTTGTTTATCTTTGGAGGTGCAGCTGTTTCTTGGGGTAGCAAAAAACATGGATGTGTAGCAAGATACACACAAGAAACTAAGTACATATTCTGTAGTATGTCCACTACTCATGCAGTCTGGATTAGACGGTTACTAGAGGACTTGGATCTCAATTTGATGGATGGACTAATTGCGATTTTGTCATGCCCCGCTTCCCAAAATACGGAATACGAGGGGTTGACAAGGCCAGCCATGCTCCTACGGTCAAAGATACATCTTGCCGTAGTCACACTTCGGCTTCTAGGTTTACATGGTAATCAGTAAATAATGCGCAGGTAATAAGAAATGCAGTAACTGGAACAAAACAGTATAAAGAACTGACCTGATGGGAAACAAAAGGTATGACCCTGGATAGCTAATCAAGATGTCCGTGATGTACGTCTAGTCCTGGTCCAGGCTAAATCTTCTCCTCACACTGAGCATGCATACTCAGGTCATCAGAGCGACACAATAGTAATATAATACATAAAATCATGTGACAATTCTAACAGTGATAATAGATATATATAACAGTAAATCGATGATGGTATAGGTATGAACATACAGTAATCAATACAGCGGAACAGTAAAAACAGTAGAATGTTATACCACGGATGTCAACACAGTAAGTATGTATATCGATGCTATCATCCCTATCAGTCTCTAAGTCTCACTGTACAGGTCACTAAACCTATCGTCAGTCTAAGTGTGAGAGTCAACCACTCACGAGTGTCCTCCACCCAAGGGTAGAACCCAAGAGCAAGGGACCACGGACCCAACATGTAACTCACGGTAATAATCATGTACCCTGTAAATCTCCATATATCTCCATATATATAAGCCGGCAAGGGACTCCCGAGATTCTGTTGAACTCACACTTAAACTACCCCACACCCCGTGGTCTACATCAAACGCTAAACATAACCCTAAATACCAATCGGTCTGTGACAAGTCTGCGCGAGAACTGGAGGCAGGACCTCCATCAAGCACGTCCCGACTAATACCTAAGATAAATGGCAGTGTCTGGTGCCTTATCTGTGACACCCGTGCAAGAGCTTCCATAAGTGTCCCATACCACTTATAGTCACACGTACACGCGTCCCACAGACGTCGACAATGCAATAGAATAATAAGGTTCACTGATTGTGTACAAGTACGTGTCACTTTCACTTAATCACTTATACACGAACACTAACGTACTTGCCACAATCATCACTAATACCTAACACTGGGTAATGCACATTATCACTAAGTTATCAATGCAGTGACATATATAATATGATGCGTAAACAGTATGTAGAGTATGATTAGGATGTCATAAAACAGTATTCTACCACTTGCACGATTTATCATAAGTCATATGTTTACAGTTCAATGAAACAATGAATGTGGAATAAATAGTAGGTTCAGTTGTCTATTCAGTGAATTCTGTTTCATGCCAATCGGGTTCCAGGATCATTAATTATAGCCATTTCATTTTAAGCGTTCACGGCTGGAAATCCGGTTTCAGAATCGGAAGTCCGTTTCTCAACTCATTTTAATCCCAATTGGGATCAGATTTTAGCGACGCTACAGTTGAATGAAATCTAGGGTTTTCACTAAGGTTTCCAACGCAATAAACGGATCCTCAATCGCGTCTGTATGTCAGGAGATATACATTGTTTAATACTGGTACGTCAATTCTGATTCTGCTGGGACTGTTATACGTCCACATCTATTAAATTACAGATTAAATAACAAACGATAACGAAACAGGATGAAACCACTTGTGTTGTCTAGCTAACAGATTCACCTATAATAAACAGTGGAGTTCCGCAACCTACGAGTTAAGAAAATAGTGTGGTACCCATTACGGGACAGCACACAGTAAACAGAGTCGCTCTGGACTGCAGTCCAGAGTCGCACTCCGATCCAAATATTGTCACAGTTTAAGTATAGAAACAATTAGAAATTTACATAGGGTTATAGTTCGTCGAGTCGGATTCGATTTAAGCCCTCGAACGCATCATTCCAGTGTGTATACAATTTATGGAGATTTTAACGGTTTTCAGGTACAAGAAAATTCCAGTTTTACGAGTAAACTTGGAGGTAGTCGTTTTAGTCGTTAACGGTCATATTTTCCAGCGAAACTTGCACAAGATATCCATCACTACAAAGGTCAATATAAACCATCCAGTTCCGTCAAATTTGATAAGTATTCTCATTGGGAACACACATCGAACAGGTATGACACCCAATTGATCTAAAATTGTAACTTTATGATCTAAGTAATCTAAGATTGTAACTTGAGTATATAGCATGTAAGCGAGTAAAATACTTGCCTGGAGACGTTCCGGGGATGCACGGCAGCGACGCGGTTTATTACAATGGCACGACGCAATCACGACGCAAATACGACAAAGATTGACCCAGGCTCGAGCTTCGCTTGAGGGCTCGGTGCAGTGGTTGTTTGCGTGTGCGATGGAGAGAGGCTGTAGAGGAAGAGAGAGAGAGAGAGGGATTTTGAGAGAGAGAGAGAGAGAGAGAGAGTGCAGGGAATTGTCTCGAGCTCGAGCTCCGGTGATGGAGGGTGAGTCGGCGAGGGAGGAGGTGGATGGAGAGATGAGGTGGTCGGTGATGGTGGTTGCTGCCGACGACGATGGTGGCTGAGCTCGGTTGCGGGGATGGGTTGCAGTGGGTTGAGGCGGCGGCAAAGGAAAAAGCGACGGTGGATGTTCACTGCTGGGGTTGGGTTCGGTGGAGGTGCTCGGTGTAGGGAGGAGATGATGGTGAGGGTCGGAGCTCCGGCGAAGGAAGCGAGTGAGGGAATCGGAGTGTAGGGGTCGGTTAGTGGGTTCGAGAGAGGAGGAGGAAGGAAAAGAGAGGAGGGAGAAGACGTGGGGGAGAGAAGGAAAGACGAGGGTCGCGTGTCGTGGGTAACGCTCGCGAGCGTTGGCGCGAGAAGCGGCGACGTGGGCGCAGGCGTGGGGTGCGGCGGAATTAAAGGAGCACAGTAACGAGCGGGAAGGAAGGAGAGACGTTGGGGGAGAAAGGGTAACGAAGCGGGTCGGGTCGGGGAAGCGGGCTTGGAGAGGGGACGCGGGAGCGGGCCGAAGGGGAGTGGGCCAGGAGAAATAAAGAAAATGCTGAGAAGGAGTGTGGGCCGGGCTGCTGGGGAAAAATGGGAAGGGCCAGAAAAATAAAAATAAAAAAATGAATTTCCATTCTTTGTGTGGGCTGAAGAGCTGGGCCGCAGGGAAAATTTATAAAAAGGAAAAAGAAACGAAGGCCGGCTGGGAAATTGGAGAAAAACGAAGAAGTGGGCTTGGCCTTTGGGAAAAAAGAAAATGAGCTTATTTTAAAAGAAATGGGCTGGGGTTAAGGGGAAGGGTTAATTAATTTATTAGAGAAAAAGGAATAGGGGAAAAATAAAAAGGCGATAAATTCTCTTAAAGAAAGGGAAAGGGCTGGGCTCAAATAATCTTAACTTAGAATGGGAAAAGCAACAGCTGGGCCGGAGGAAGTGAAAGCTAAGGTTTGGGTTTAATGGGATTTTGAAAATAAAATAAATAATTATAAATAAATTAAAATCTTATAAGTTAACGAGAAACACGAATATTGGTATAAAAAGGGCTGGGTGTTACAGGTTTACTGTGATAATCAAACATCTATCGGCTTGATTCACAGTGGTGCAAATGGTTCGAAAGAAAGACATATTGAAGTTCAATATCACTATATACGTGATATAGTGGAGAAGAAAAAAGTCAAGATGACTTATATTCCTACCAGTGACATAATAGTTGATCTCTTGACGAAGGGTATCCCTGCAGAAATATTCTTCAAATATGTTGGTTTGATGGGACTTAGAAATGTCCGAGTCGAAGAATTTTCATAAATAATGAAAATGAGACAAATCATGGATGATGGTGGTCTCGGTTTTTACGAAAAGCGAAAAGTGTACATATCTCATGGATAGTGGGAGCATATGTAATTACATCTTGAGTCACATCTCACGAATAGTGGGAGAATGCTCGGAAAACATTTGACCAGTTCGGTCAAGTGGGAGATGTAAGTTGTTGTGGCCTTTTGGCCAAATATCCGATCCGGCCTAATTACTGGGTATTGAGAAGAACCACGTTCGTTGCGATTCTCTCGCGGCTGCGTCAAGCGCGAGATAGAGGGATATTGTGAAGCAATCTCTCGGAGGAAAATATGGACAGTTTCGGGGGCGAAGGGCAGATGAGGTGGCCTATATATGGAGAGGAGATCACCTCCTCTGTAGAATCGATCAATCGATCATCCTTTTCACCGGAGCCTCAAATCAAATCACAAATTCCTTTACATACTTTTTCTATGTAGACGATTTGTTTTATCTTTATTCAATTTCGACGGTTTAACTTCCCCATTGCAATTCTTCTTTTAGCCAATACTGCGGGCACCCCTCCCCTTAAAACATTTACTCATATTATGGTAGCAAAAAATGCTGCAAATGTAAAGGCTGTATATTAGGAAAGCCAGCTTTGTAGGCACAATCGAGCTTGAGCAAGGATTATGCAGTACGTGTGATTAGTTCCTTAATCCATATCTTTAAGCTAGCCCACCATGACGAGCATAAATACCCGTTCCTCATGCACCGTCAAAACTACTTCTAATTTCACTTGAACAAGCACTATGCACCTTTTTTTTAAGTCAATGTGCTCTACTTTCAGTCATGAGCCTCACACACAGATTTCTCCAGGATATCATTGTTATTCCGATGCTCCTACATATCGAACTCGATTCTGAAGGTTATGAAGCACGTGGAATCCCCAAACGAATCGACTTCTTTCGCGGATCGGGTTCGAGGGTTATTTTAAGCTATAACTTTGGTTGCGGTCGGTTTTGATACTATAACAGCCCAAACGACCCGCATCCACACTTTAATATTAATATATCCCCAAAAGCTAACCCAAATTAGGGCAAAGATCGATCGAGAGCGAAGCTCGTTGTCGTCCTCGTCGCTTTCTCCTGCTCACAGCTCCGAGTGTGAAGCTCGTCTCCTCTCTGCGACCGACGACAGGCCCTCAAGGTATTCACAGTTCAGAAAGTTCAAATTTTGCAACCTTTTTTCTGTAATTTGAGCTGCAAAGTTTCATCCTTTGGATGGTACAAGAAGATACCAGTAAAATTTGTGTTTGTTTTGTTGTTCTGTAGTTGAGTAAGCAATTTACTCATGTTGCTTGGATCCCAATCTTTAATGTTTGATTGTTTTTAGCTCAGAATTGTTTAATAATCCCTTTGTTTCATATTCTTGTTTTTTTTTTGTGAACACTTTACTCCCTCCGTTTCTTTTTTACTTTTTTCCTTTCTATAATCAATAGCCCCTTTAGAACATCAAGAAGCAAGTTTCAACTCCATGCTTTTAAAATCAATGCACTTTATATATGAAGTTCCAAATTTATCCCTAATTGGGAGAATAATTGAAGACTATTTAAGCTTAAATTAGGAATTTCCCATTCATGACATTTTAGATTTTAGAGCAGCTATACTCTTCTTAACAAGCGAGGAAGAGGAAAAACAGACTAGTAAAAATAAATGGAGGGAGTATTTTTTTTCTTCCACAAATTAATTGTTGCTTTTATAATTTCAATAGAAATGTTATACCTTCATGCTTCTGAAATCCATACACTTAAAAAATGGAGTACCAAATCCCTGAAAATTGGAAAAACAATTCTCTATGCCATCATGCATTTTCTATATGCTTATACTAGTTTCAAGAGGATTATGAAGACTATCATAAGGTTAAATCAGGGAGTTCGTATGTATGCCATTTTAGATTGTAAAGAAGTTAAAACTCTTCTTAATAAGTGTCGAGGAGGTCAAAAGGACTGGTTTAATGAAACAAAGGGAGCTTTTTTTTAAAAATTACTTATCTATGTCGCATGGATTTGTCGATGATGAGACATATCCGTACCGAATACGTATTGGATCGGTATCCATATCGGATTCTTTCTGATACGTTGAGAACATGTGGATTATTTTCTTGCATGTATTAAAATTTTATATTGTATTCTAGATTATCAAAATGTACAATGGACAAAACAACAACGCAACACTAACAAATTGTCCATATTCTTAGTTAAGATGTGTTAAAAATGTGAATTTTGGTGACAACGAATATACATTTTAACAACAGAAGCTTAACGCATATCAACGAATTGTATCCTAGATTTTTAGAAATTGCATATCCGTGAATTCGACTCGGATCATGTCCCATATCTGTTTATGAATCTGTGCTTCTAGTACTTACACACACACACACTCATAATTAATTAAAAAAATTTAATATAAGCTTTTTGGAAAATTAGTCTGAAGGCATATCATCTTTCTACAAGTCCTCTACCAAAGGTGATGATAGACTTGAGTAATAACTCACGCGACTCTCCTTACATGGGTCAGACTAGTGTTTTAAAAAATGGATAAGCGCTGAAGCGGCCGCTTAAGCGGAGGAGGCAGCTTCGCTGTTCCTTTTTTGCCCGATTAAGCGGGTGATATTTCACACCCCTTTAATTGAAAGTCCACACCCTCATGGAAAGTCTTACAGTGGTACATAAGCAGGTTATTTGGTGTTAGGATAACAAAATCTCATTACATCCTAAATTCCCTCTTTTTCCCACGACACCTTCTCTTCTCGATCTCGACTTTCGACAAGCAGCTAGGGGGGTTTCGATCTGTTGCATCTCCAAGCCCTTGATTTCTTCTTCAGCAACTCAACAAACGAGATCGAGAATTCAGCGACCGTCGATTTCCTGCTCGATTTCGACACAGCGATTATGATTTCCTTCTCAATTTTGACTTAGCGACTAGATTTTTTTCGATTTGTATAAAGGCAACTCAGCAAGGATTTTCGATGAGCCTAGGGTTTTTCAAAGACTTTGAAGCAACCCAGTAAATATCTCAGCAGGTCTCTGTTTAATTTCAGCAAATTTCTGAGCATTTTCAGCAAATATCTTTGTTGAGTTGATTTTCCAGATTATCTTGAGTGTTTCTTAGTATTTCTGAGCATTTTCTAAGTATTTTTCAGCAAATTTCAGCAACTATCTCTGTACTTATTAATGTTGGATTGTTTTGGATAATTTATTTACTGTATTAGCTGATTTATTTACTGGAATGTTAGTTCTATATTACGAATAACAACAAAATTAGTAAATTACACTAGTTACATCATACATTGGATTGAGTTTTAAAATGAGTTCTTGCAATAGCCGAATTTGTTCCCGTATTAATCTGAATTTCAGTTGTGTATGCATTTGAGAATGCTAATCTAGTAATCTACGGATCTACTAGTGAAAAAGAAACAAACATAGCTAAAAGCCCCGTTAGAATCAATTTAACAATTTTTTTACATTAAATAACAAAATTGAACCAAAATGCACCTTTTCCTAGTTCTGAACGGGGCTGTCTGGCCGCTTATTTTTTATGCTTTTAAAACCATGGTCAGATCACCTTGCATTATCACTGGTTCACCCTCTGCAGTTCTATGTCCTTAGGTTGGTGTAACACACTACATTCGAAGTTTTTTTTTAAAAAAAAAATTCAACTTCTCCTTGCCAATATCAACTGTTATTACCACAATCTGTACCCCACAGGCTTCCACTGAATTTCCTTGATGAGTTTCGTGGCGCAAGCTAAAACTTCCTAGTGCTTTAGGGCTTTAATTGGCGTTCTCGATATTTTGTGTATACTTGCGGTCCAAACTAATGCTTCCTAGTAGGGGCTAGTAAGTATTCTGCTTCATGGCGCACGTGTGATTGTGGTGTGTTGATGCAGGCATCATTGTGGTTCTCTTCCTCTCATGAAACAAACATCATGCCTGTTTGCCCCCCCACCCCCCCACCCCCCCAAAAAAAAAGAAAGAAAGAAAAAGAAGATAAAATAAAAAAGAAAAAAAGTAGATAAGCTCGGGGACACATATATCACCGCTCTATTCTTGTTAATCATGTGTGCTACATATCCCTCAAATCCTAAGTCTTTACACATGTTCTGTCAAGGTGCCCAATTGCATATGCACAAGTACTGTTGTATCAATAAAATATATCTTAATAGTCCTTCCACGAGAAAATGTTAGTTTCCTGTAACTTGCATAATGGCATGATATAGCCCTATTGGTATGAACAAGTTGCATCTTCAGAAGCAGCCCTACCACTTACTTTCGGGACAAAGGTTAGACCTTTTGAAGCCTTCAGAGACGTAGAGGAAAATAAAGGAACAAATTCAGGGTTATTGAAGGCGATGATGTGATGTTTAAACAAAAGGGAATCGGGGGTAAGTCATGGAAGGTGATGATCCTATGTGTATAAATGTTTTATCACCACAAAATGCATGCTATAGTAAATATTATTTACATTCTTACTTTTGGGATACCCCATCTAAAATTGATGTACTCTACCCTAGTAATTATTGACTTAAGTGCAGTCAGTTAAGTGATTGTCTACGAATGGGTCCATATATTAAACAATAGCTGATTGCTAACTTGCATATCGGAATTTAAGCAGAAGAATGATGTTTTAATTATCTAGCCCTACCTAGGGGCGGACCTATTCATGGGCTGGGTGGGGCCATGGCCCCACCCTATTTTCCCCCACCTTGGCCTAAAAATAATTCCTGGATTGTTGAGGGATGGGGAGTGGAGAGAGAAGCGTTGGTGACTGTACTCGGTGTTGAGGAAGGTGATGTAGAAGTTGGATGTGGAGATGAGGAGGTGAGAGAGCTTCAGCAATGGGGGCATGTGCCCTTGTACACATGAGGTGTATTCTTCTTGTTCATGTTACTAGCCGCGTTTTCTTCTCCTATTTTTGCCATGGGATCTGGTTTGATTTGAGTTTTTTTTTGGGGGGGGGGGTTTAGACAAGGCAGAAGAAGATAAGAGAGGGGTATGAGAGTCTAAATTGGCTGTGGTTGTTTGCTTGGAATTTTGGATGGGATTTTGATTTGATTTCTTGTCTATCTTTCCATGTGCAGGATTATTGTCGGTGGGATTTTAGTGTCATCTTGCAATGACTTTTCGTTTCGCCTGTTTTGATTTTGTTGACTTTATTAACCCCAAAAAAATATTTTTCCAACAACCGGGTAAATAGACCACCGGGTTAGTTATTGGCTGTAAAGTGGAACACAAAGGTACAACTTTCAAAGTTGTGATCTTCTACCTTAGCTTTGTATTCAATCACCAGATCGGCAAGTTGTGTTGAATTTACTAAATTGTTAGTAAAAGTATTGCTCATATTTTAATGAACAAGTTTTAAGCTAGCAATTATTCGATTAGGATTTTTTTATTATGTGATATTCTTCTTATGATTTTCGAGCGTGTCACTTGTTGTCTACGCTGTATTATGCTTTATATATACAAGTGCAAATTAGTTACCCTTATAGTTTGAATATTTTGTGCTCTATTTGTGAATGAGTAACCTGGATCTTGGCCCCATCCTTTGAAAATTTCTGGATCCCTGCCCCTGGCCCTACCCCATGAGGAGATTGCTTCCACTTAACCGACAATATCTTACACTTTCAGGGAGCTCTAGCTGGTCATTTTTAATTTATCTCCATGGCTTCAAAAAATTTCCATGTGCTTCTTTGAAAGGATATGTACGATGGAGTAGTGGCAAATGTCAGAACTTGCGGTGGCCTAACGAGTGATTTTCCGATTACAATTGGTTTATATCAAGAATCTGTATTAAGTCCATTCCTGTTTACCATCGTGATGGATGAGCTTACTAGAACTATCCATGATGAGGTACCTTGGTGTATGCTATTCGCCGATGATATTGTTCTAGTAAATGAGACGAAAGCAGAGGTTAATGCCAAATTGGAATTATGCAGGAAAACATTGGAATCTCGGGGGTTCAGATTGAGCAGGTCCAAAACAGCATATATGCATTGCAAATTTAGTAAACAGAGAAGTCAAAACCATATTGGTATAACATTGGAAGGGCAAGAGATATCACCGAGCAATCGGTTTAGATATCTAGGTTCCATCATCCAAAATGATGGGAAGATCGATAGTGATGTTAATCAAAGAATCCAAGCTGGTTGGTTGAAATGGAGGAGTGCAATAGGGATTTTGTGTGATCGTAACTTTCCGTTAAAATTGAAAGGGAAGTTTTATCGGAGCGGTATTCGGCCTGCCTTATCATATGGTACAGAATGCTTGGCTCTTAAGAAGCATCATACACAGAAGATGCACGTAGCGGAGATGCGCATGTTTCGTTGGATGTGCGGCAACACTAGAAAAGATAATGTGCGAAATGAGGATATTCGTGCAAAAATTGGTGTAGCACCTGTGGAGGAGAAGATGCGGGAAAGCCGGCTAAGATGGTTTGGTCATGTGCGACGCTGAACTATGGAAGCACCGGTTCGACGAATAGATACTCTCGATATGGGCAATGGCAAAAGGGCAAAAGGGAGACTGAAGAAAATATGGATGGAGGTGATACGAAACGATATGGTTGCCAAAGGCCTCAATGAAAGTATATTGTTCGATAGGAGTGAGTGGAGGTGGAGGATTCATGTGCTGGACCCGGCGTGATTCTCATGTTGGTTCATGTAGCCTACCCCATATGCTTGGGATAAAAGGCCCAGTTGTTGTTGTTGTTGTGCTTCTTTGAACTTGCTACTAATTTTGTTTGTTAGTTATCAGTGCTATTGTTAATTATATTAGCTTCTTCTTCTGTGGTTGTAGGATTATCTGGCAAATTTTAAGTTCATTTGATGGGATATTGCTTTATGGAGTATAGTCAAGAGTATCTATAAAGGATTTGCATGGACCTTGCACAGGCTTTTATCTTTTAGGAAATGCACAGGTTGATTCCATGGATGGTGTTGTTGATTGTGGAGTTGGTTTTGATAAAAAAACCTCACCACGTCGTGTAGCAATCGAGAGGGCACAAGCAAAGCTACGGTGTGTAAATCTATACCTATCATTAATGGTTTTTTTCGTTGCTTCTGAATTTTTCTTTCAAAATGCATTTGTTACAGGAAAGAATATGATGTCCGGGAAGAACGGAAACGAGAACTTGAGTTCCTTGAAAAGGCGTGCTTTGTTTATCTCCTTTTTTCCTTATCTGATATGTCATACATTCATTTTATATATCTCTTTTTCTTGATATTTCTTTCAGGGAGGAAATCCCTTGGATTTTAATTTTGTTCCTGCAACATCAATCAGTCTACAGTCTACTTCTTTCACAGATCGGTCAGCTGAGCAACATGTGATAAGGTAAGTATCCCTATCGGCTCATATTATATGAGAGACGTTCTGAAACATGCATGACTTGCTCAAATGAGTTATTATCAGTTTAATTAATGCTAATCGGTTTCTCTTACTAATAAAAATTATTCTTTTCTTTTTTCGACACCAGTGAAGCAAAAGGCAGCTTTGCATTGGCTGCCTCACCGCATGGAGATTCTATTGAAAGCAGTGGCAGACCCAGGAGATCTGTGAGCAGAGAAACAAATATCGCTGACAATCTTTTACTCTTTGATGGAGTAAACAGTAATCCCACAGGAGAGAAAAATGTGAAACGTACCGGTAAAAGAGGAAATGTATCTCTACACGAACAGTGTTCAGAAGGCGATGGCTGCCCTCGTGCCAAGGAAACAGATGACTCTCTTATGTTTCACCTTGGTGTTAAAAGCCAGGCATATGCTCGGAGGAACCGAACCAGATCAAGTCGTGATAGTCACGGTAATAAATCCACTGTTCATATAAAACCAGCAAGTCCAACCGGTAATAACATATCAACAGCGCCTGCCACTGATAATAAGTTGGATATGGAGGTTGATGGCTTGCTAACACGTCAAACAAGTTCAGAGAAGATAAAAGGTGGGGTTCCTGATGGAGCAGCAGAAGTTAATAATCCTAAAATTGTGCATAACTGTAACCAGTTTAATCAACATGCTAATTCACCTGCAGAGAAAGTTGATAAGGATGAAGCCACTTCAGTTAATTCACATTCTTGTTCCCCAGAGCGCACTGGAAATTTCAAAGACATCAGTGGATTTGAAAGAGCCAATGGCTCTAGCATTCCAGATAAGTTCGTGGCTGATGGACAAGAAGATGATTTGAGTGGGAAGAATTGTGAAGTCAGAAGGCTGAGTGATGCAAACACAGATACTCAAGTTGTGGAGGAAAATAGGGCTTCTGGGAATGAAAATTGTGGTATGGTAAGGGGTGAGGAAGGTGTGGCAAATGGAGAGTCCCAAGAAAAATTAGTATTTCCAAAGACTTCAGATAATAGAAGTGCAAAAGAACATAGCCTGTTGATTGGGGTTGCGGCCCCCATTACTGCTAGTGATGAACTGATATCTGCTCCCTCAAATCTAAGCAAATCAATAATTCGAGTTAAAGATGAAGTAGAACTAAGTAATAATAAAATTAACACTGTTCCACAACCTGAGAGCCTGAAAACAAATGGAGAAATTGTTTCAAAACCTGAGAGAAACCCAAACAGCTCTAATGGTTCCCATTCCATTAACAAGGTGGGTGTTATCGTAAGCAGTTTGGTTGTGCCCACTTGTGAGCCTTCAGTTACAGCTCTTTCTAAAAGAGGTACCTTAACTAGCTCTGCTGTTCAGAAATGTGAAGCTAACAATTTTAGATCGGCAAAGAAGGCACGGGAAGATGCAATTTTAAAAGAGGCTCGGACAATCGAGGTTTGTTCTAGTGTTTTCACAGATTACTCCCGTATTTGAAATGTTAGTTTAGATAGACGGCTTTTAGCAGCCTTTGTTGATCAGGCAAAGCTTAAGAGGACTGCTCACCTATCCACATCTTATAAATCTTCGGAGAAGCAGAGAAAGTGTCACTGGGATTTTGTCCTTGAGGAAATGGCATGGATGGCAAATGATTTCATGCAGGTCTAGTTCTTCAAATTCTTCTGGCACTCAGTGCCTTCCTTTATTTTATTTTTTAATTTGTGTCCAATCTGCATGTTTTCCCATCATTTTAAAATTACTTTATTGTTAGTTTCATATATTAGATGAAGATCTGTTTCAACTGGAACCTCTGTTTCCTGTTAACTTGTGAACAGGAGCGTCTTTGGAAGACATCAGCTGCAGCACAGATATGCCATAGTATTTCTTCAAGTGGCAGATCAAAGTTTGAGCAGGAAATTATCTATCAAAAGCAGAAAATAGTAGCTAGAACTCTGGCCAAAGCCATAACGGAATTTTGGCATTCTGCTGATGCATTTCAAACAACTAGAGAGGCATCCAAAGGCCTAAATGGGGAGAGCAATTCAGATCTGTCTAAATCATGTAAAGTGAATGGAGAAGCTGAAAAGAATCAGGTTAGGGTATTTCAGTTTGAGCTTGTTGGTTGCTAAGCATAATTTCCAAATACTGATGTATGTTTGTTGATGAGCTAACTTCTATCTAATGTTTTAATGACACAATGACTCTTACTACATAAATTCTTCAGCACACTTATCGTAGTAGATATGACGCAGAATATACATAATTAAGGAAGGTCAATTTTCATTTCATGGAGTTTTGGTCAAAGATTGTAATTATCTGTTTACTTTCAGACATAACTGCACTTTTGTGCCCCTTCCAAGGTTCTAGTCGGTCCTCTTCTTTACCACTGTATCGAGAACCACATGGTTGTACTTGTAATTGGCTGAGTTAATAGCTTAATTTGTAATTCTCTTGTACCTTTTTCTGGGATGTGCTTAATTTGTATGTGACTTTTTTATGATGACATATTTGAGGTTAGATATTACTTGATTTTGTATTTTTTTACAATTATTGTAGCTACAATGCTACACATTTTCCATTGTTTACCTTTTTAATAAAAGCTTCATGATAGTAGACCTGGTTATTAATAGAACACCGCTGTTCCTCAAATTACACGTCTTATTTCAATCTGCTGCATGTTCGTTATTCTCTTTTATAACATGTGGTTAGCTAGGTGCTCCCCAAACATAATTCATATTCTACCAATTCTCCTTTTCCACATCCTCTCCCAAGTTCTTTCTTGTTAATCTGTAGCCCTTTCTCCTTTTCCACATCCTCTCCCAAGTTCGTTCTTGTTAATCTGTAGCCCTTAACTTATTCTCTCTCCCCCCCCTCGCTCTATTTGCCTTGCGCTTCATGACTTCTCATTTCTATTAGAACCCACCTTCCGACTAATCTTCTTACACCACAATAGAATTAATCAAAAGATACCTAGAAATTTTCGCAGCATCCGATGCAACGAAGAGTTCTTTAAATAACTGGAAGAATTTTAGGGAGGAAAAGGAGAACGATAAAATTGAGGGGCAAAAATATTTTATTCCAAGGGTCAAGATTGCTACGCTAAAATCATTCCGATGGAAGAAAAACATTTTATCATCCTATGCCACATCATCATAGTGAGAATTCTCCGTTTCAGCCAAATGTTCCTGTGCACAACCTGACGTTAAACCAAACTTTTGTGTTGAAATCTTGGCCGAGTATGCTATGGATAGAAGAAGGTCTAGTCATAGAACATACAACCCTTTTTGGCCAAGGAAATTATGGACACAAGAGAAGGGCTTACCTTCATGCTGCTTTACTAAAGTAGGGTGAAGGTGATGATTTCCTATATGAATTACATTCGACTCAAAGGAATGATATAAATCCACATAGCCAGATAAAAAGGCATTCCAAATAACTGAATGGAAAGAGCTCTTAAAACTAAACCTCACTATAACCTGACATCTTTGTCTTGACTTTGCAGGCATCTAGGTATTTTTTGGTTGCTGTTGGTTTATTTATTTCTTTTTTCCTTTTTTCTTTTTCTTTTTCTTTTTCTTTTTGGGTGGGGGTGGTTGGGTGGGGTGGGGTAATTGGAGGACTGCCCCATGGTTGCATGGGGGCTTAAAAAGAATGCATGGCACAATAAGACATGTGAATGCTATGTACCAATTATGCTCAAGGTCATTTCATGAATTTGTGTCTCGTAGTTTCTCCGGCCATGAATGTGACACCAACTCAATAAGAATTGACTTATGTAAGATTGACAGCTGAGCTTCAAATCCTTGATAGTTTTCTTATAGAGCCTTTTCAACTCATATTGCACTGCTGTAAATACCACTTTTGATGGGAAGTTTTTTACGATGTTGATGAATACCACATATTCCAAGCCTGCCATCACATGATATGTTTAAGTCTTTGAAAAAAAATGACCAACTTTTAGAAACAATGTATTGTTGTTGATTGGGTTAAAACCCAATTCAAGTCTATATGAAACTGATTAGATAACTTTGTTGGGGTCAAAAATTACATCCCATAGCCAAGGTCAAAAAACCAAAAAGTCAACACCCAAACAAGCGGGTCCAAACACAAGCCAAGTGGGCCCGAGCCTAAGCAGGCAGGCCTAAGCCCAAGCCAGGTGGGCCCGAGCCCAAGCCCAAGCATGGGGCCGGCCCTATGCCAAGAGGAGAAAAGAATTATGTAATAAATAAATTTAAATGCAATTTTCAGGAATTGGGCAAAAAGCCAAAATTGTAAAGCCTAAGGGGCTATGTGAAATTGTGAGCCTATATAAGGTAAACATATGAAGAAATCAATATCAACTTTGATTCCAAAATTATTCTAGGGTTTCGAGCCTCCTTTTTTTCTTTCCTCAAGGTTTTTCATCTGCTCTAAATTAATCTAGAGGAAAAACCTCTTTTTCTAAAGTTAGACAAACCCACAAATCTATTGAAAGAGAGCCTCTTTCTTCCCTAAATCAACCTATTGAAGGAGAACTCATCTCTTGAAGAAGACTTCATTCTCAAAGCTCAAGATCCAAGAATAGAACCAATAAAGGAACAAGCTTTCTTCATATAACTTAGGAACAAGAGAGAACAAGGGTTCTCGGGGTGAAGGCCCATGGCTTTCACCCCGAGAAAGCATATTTTTCTAATCGGGAACTAGATGAGAGCCCCCGTGCCTCCGTGAAGGGGTGACATCGGATACCCTAGCCACTACTTTCGGAAATCCCTCAAGGGTATTTTCCGCTGCGTACCCTCCGTAAGGAACCCGCAAGTGGAGACCACCTTTGGAGGTCCCCCGCAAGCGGACACCCCCTTGGAGGCGTTTATTCGCACTTCCTGTCCATTTCTCTTTTTCGGAAGCTTCCCGACACACTCAAAAGACTTTTCTCCTTCAAAAAAATTTCTAACATGGCGCTGTCCTGCACCCCGCAAGAAGGCTGCTACCCTTTTGCCCCAATTTTCTAACCGAGTACCGGGACCCCCGTAAACTCTTGAGGCCTCCGATATACCTAAAGCACCCTAAAAATTGTTTCTCGAAATACAACACACGCATATTGCACATTGAGTTTGCATGACTTATACGATCCGTTAGTCGGAGGTTCTCTCGCCTCAAAGCGAGAGGAAATTAGCGCCAGCTTTGTCCGCGGCTGCCGGAGATTAGAATCCCTATAATAAATAAACCCCTGCCCGTTTAAGGTAGGTGGGATATGTACGACGCCTGACAAACAAGAGTATCCTATCTTAATAGGGTGACGAAGAATACTCTACAGATTCTAGTACGTCCGGTGGGACTTTTTCTCTTCTCTCATATTTCGGGTCAAATGATTATGCGAACTCATTAAACATATACACCGTTGTTTGTACTGAAATCATGCTCTTTTATACAACAAACAACTTCAACAATCAACAACAATCAGCATCGCTCAATGGTGTCTCAACAAACAAGACCAGCTTCCAACGCGACCACCGTTGCATACACGCTCAAGACAACTGCCAAAGTGATTCTTCCATCGAATCTCATGCTTCAATGGATGGAGCAACCACTCCCATTCGGTTCCATTTCATTCGTCTCAGTTAGCAGCGTTCCTACCCTCAAGCTCCAGTGATGGATAGGCCGGTTTCAAAAGGTAGGAGGCCAAATGTTGTAATTGCAAGGGCGTCCAAGCCTGAACGCAAGTTAGTGTTGTCTGTTGCTCTAGCTGGGGACAAAGCCGTCAACACCAGGAAAACGACAAGGTGTTTAAGGCAAGCTCAGGCGGTACCCTTCACAACTGCACGATTGGGTGTCTTCACTAGACCCCCTATCAATTGGCCTACAACGGTTTCCAGGAAAGCAGATATCCGCCAAACCCTTAAAACTGAAAAGTTAAGACAAACGATTTAGACATAGAGCCAATAAGAGGGCCAGGGTTCCTGCTAAGTTGAATTTCGTGAGGTTCTAAGAATATGGTTACCCGGCGACAACAACTAAGTATGCCTTGAAGATCAGCAACTCCCTCGAACCTTAAAGTGGGTTCAGAAAAACGTCATGACTGCAAAAATTAAGAAGACGGCGATTCGAACAGTGCTGCGAAGAGACGTGTCTAAGTTTCAATACAAAAAACATGATACCATCTTTTTAAGAGTATAAATAAGAGGATGACCTCTCAAAGCAACCAACGATCATCCCCTGCAACCCAGGCATGCAGCATCTTCATGAAGCTCAACCACATTCGACTTTGGGAAGAACCTCAATACTAGATGACGACAGGTCCACCTAAGAAAAGATCATGAACTTAGTCTAGCAAAGTCAAAACATTGGTGGCTGAAGTCGAGATGCAGAAAGAATAAATCTACAGTGGATGGTCATATCCCGCGGAATATGACCATGTAGAATACCCGAGCAGTTATGTCCCTGAGTTCAAAAGATTTAACGGCATCGGGTACACCAATCAGCACATTGCCCATTTTAAAGCGTTATGCAACAGCACTGGGGGCAATGATGCGATGCTCCTCAGACTGTTCATCCTAAGTCTAACTGACATGGCTTTCGAATGGTACATGAGCATACTGACGGCTCAGTCAAGACATTCACTCAAATAGAATATTTGTCAAACAAAGATTCCTGAATGCCGGTGATAAAATAATCACTGCTGACCTTCTTAAAATTAAGAGGAAATATAATAAGAGCGTCACGGATTATATAGCTTGATGGCATGATCTCAACACCAAATGTGAATCGTCATTAGGCCAGGAGCAAGCTGCTAGGCTTCTCATAGAAACCATTAATAATTGGATGATGCCTCTCTTATATGCATCGAGCATCAAAACATTACATGCCCTAATTAAAAGATTCCAGATGTTGGAACATGCCGGTCCTGAATCTTTTCCAGAATTCTAATATGACAACAAATTCAAATGTCCGGAGGACAATTGTTAAAGGAAAGGAAAAGTACTAATGATGTCTACTCTTTCAATATGATTGCTGATAGACGAAAGGAAGAGATGGTCGGATCAAAGACCAACTAGCCTCGAAAACCAGTGTTGGGATGGGGAGGAGAATCATCTCCGGAAGAGAAGTAAATAAAGTATATTCCTTTAGAAAGGGGACATCGTCCATAAAATATTTAAGGACGCCTTAAGCAGCGGTCTACAGCTGTCTGTGCCAAAAAGACCGCAGAAAGCAAAAATGACCAATGATTTCAATTACTGCTCATACCACATAGTGTTGGGGCTTACAATCGAAGAATACCATGTTTTCAAAAACTGGGTCGAAGAACGGTACAAGACGAGAGAAATTTCGCTATCTTCCGATGTGCTGACGAGCAATCAAGCCACGACTGCCAATATTGTACAAACGAATGCCGAAATCCTCTGGGAGCAAACAACTCAATCGCCCGTTCTAAGGAACGACTCGATCCTGCTGTAGCCTTTGTGGGATATACGCTTGGCCAAAAGACGAAGAAAATGTTGAAGCTGCTTTAGAATGAGCCAAGGATCAAATGGAAGAATCAAACAAAGCCCACCGTCTCGGCCATCTGTTCGATTCCATCAAATTCAAAATCCGAGAATTAAACTTCGCAGTAAGGCGCCAACAAGGCCAAACAAAGAATGAGCACAGTTTTGACCTCTAAGGCGTTAAACTGGGAAATAAAAGAAAAAAGAAAACAAACAAGAAAATGAAAAAAAAGAAATAAAGGATCGGTCCATAAGCAAAAAGGGCATGAATGAAAACCTGAAAAGGTTTTGTGAGCAAAAATAGCAGGACTATCCGCGGGCTTGTGAAAACCCGAAAGGGCGTGAACTCGAAAGAAAATCCTTTTGACCCTTAAGTCATTAAACTGGGAATATATATATATATATATATATATATATATATATATATATAAACATCTCAACTCCTCCAACGGTGAATGATGAGTCGCTTCTGGCACCATATTCCAGTGTAGCGATGCATATGTCGATCAAAATTCAAATCTCCAAATCTTTCAAAGGCGAATGATGAGTTGCTTCTGGTACTATACTCCAGTGTATGCGGACGACAACTAAGATCTAAATTCAAAAGCCTCCAACGGTAAATGATGAGCCGCTCATAGTACCATACTCCAGTGCAGCGACACTGAAGGCAAAAAAAAATCTAAGTCCCTAAAGCCTCCAACGGCAAATGATGAGTCGCTCCTAATACCATACTTCAGTGTGCGAAGCTGACGCCAAACAAAAATCAAAATCCATAAATTTCCTAATGTTGAGTCGTTCCTGACACCATTCTAGTGGTAGTGATGCAGACGCCGAACAAAAAATTCAAACCCCTAAACCCTCCAACGACAAATGATGAGTCGCTCCTGGTGCTATACTCCAGTTTAGTGATGCTGACGCCAAACAACAATCCAAATCTTTAAAATCTCCAATGGCAAATGATGAATTGCTCGTGGGACCCGTACTCCATTGTTAGCAACACTGATGCCAGTCCCAACCCTAAAATTTCAAACTTTCAATCCAAATTCTATTCAAAATCTTCAAATTCCAATCCAAATAAAAATCCAAATTCCAAGTCCCACCTGGCAATGCTTCCAAGTTCAAAGATTCCACCTAACAGGACAGGAATCAAACAAAAACCTAAATTCTAAATCCCATTTGGCAATGCTTCCAAGCTCAAAGGTCCTTCCGAACTGGGTAGGAATCAAACAAATCAAATTAAAGCTCCACTCGGCAATACTTCTAAGCTTAAAAAGTCCCGCCGAACAGTGCAGAAGACAAGCAAATCAAGCCTTGCGCCGGAATCATGCTCCGCTTCGGAATATATGCTTTTGCGTCGGAATCATGCTCCGTCTCAGAATGTCTGCCCCCACACCGAAATCATGCTCCGTCTCGGAATATATACTTCGTGTAGGAATCATGCTCCTCCTCAGAATGCCTGCCACCGCGTCGGAATCATGCTGTCTCAGAATGTCTGCCACCGCGTCGGAATCATGCTCCATCTCAGAATGTCTGCCCCAGCATCGGAATCGTGCTCCGCCTCGGAATATATGCTTTCGGGTCGGAATCATGCTCCTCGGAATGTCTGCCCCCGCGCAGGAATCATGCTCCGTCTCAGAATGTATGTCTCCACGTCGGAATATCTGCCATCGCGTCGGAATCATGCTCTATCTCGGAATGTCTGCCCTCACGTCGGAATCATGCTCCGTCTCTTGATATTGACATTCACATCACTAAAAGGGAACCAAGCTGACCTCTCCATGAAGAAAGATCCATCAATTTCATGCACACGACACATATATCGTATGCATTTATTGATGTGGAAGCACTTTGTTGGGGTCAAAAATTATACCCCACAGTCGAGATAAAAAAGCCAGAAAGTCAATATCCAAACAAGCGGGCTCGAGCCCAAGTCAATGCAAGCCGGCCCGAGCCTAAGCTAAGTGAGCCCGAGCCCAAGCAGACGGGCCCGAGCCCAAGTCAAGCCCAAGCATGGGGGCCGGCCCCATGCTTAGAGGAGAAAAGAATTATGTAATAAATAAGTTTAAATGTAATTTTCAGGAATAAATGACAGGAGAATGGGCAAAAAGCCAAAATTGTAAAGCCCGAGAGGCCATGTGTAAAGTTGTAAGCCTATATAAGGCAAATATATGAAGAAATCAATAACAATTTTGATTCCAAAATCATTCTAGGGATTCAAGCCTCCTCTCTCTCTACAAGGTGCTTCATCAGCTCTAAATTAATCTAGAGGAAAAAACCTCTCTTTTTCTAAAATAAGTTAGACAAACCCACAAATCCATTGAAAGAGCCTCTTTCCCAAATCAACCTATTGAAGGAGAACCCATCATTTGAAGAAAACTCCATTTCTTAAAGCTCAAGATCCAAGAATAAAACCCAACAAAGAAGCAAGCTTTCTTCATGAAACTTGAAGAACAAGAGAACAAGAGTTCTCGGGGTGAAAGCCTATGGCTTTCATTCCGAGCAAGCATATTTTTCTAATAGGGAACTAGATAAGAGCCTCCGTGCCCCCGTGTCGGATACCCCGGAAGGGGGTTATCCACTACTTACGGAAAACCCTTGAAGGGGATTTTCTGCCTTGGAAATCCCCAAGAGGGAATTTTCCGCTGCTTACCCTCCGTGAGTAACCCGCAAGAGGAGACCCCCTTTGGAAGTCCCAATAGCGGGGACTCCCTTAGAGACATGCCCGCATGCTGGGACCCTTTTGGAGGCATTCATTCGCATTCCCTGCCCTTTTCTCCTTTTCGTAAGCGCCCCGACACACTTAAAAGACTTCCCCTCTTTAAAAAAAAATTCTAACAGAGTACCGTCCCACACTCCGCTAGGGGGCTGCTAGTCCCCTTGACTCCAAGCTTGCTAACCGGATAGCGGGGTCCCTGTAAACTCTATGAGGCCCCCGTATGGCTTAAAGCACCCTCAAAATTGTTTCTCAAAACACAACACGTGTATATTGCACATTGAGTTCGCATGACTTATACGACCCGTTAATTGGAGGTTCTCTCGTCTCAAAGCGAGGGGTAATTAACGGTAGCATTGTCCGCGGCTGCTGGTTATTAGAATCCTCACAATAAATAATCCCCTGCATATCTTAGGTAGGAGGAATCTCTACAATGCCTGGCAAGCAAACGTATCCTGTCTCAATAGGGCGACGAAAAACACTCAACAAACTTCCTATTAAAAGAATGGAAAAGATACTTATAAATATGAAGCAATTTATCTGTGCATATAAAGGTCATAATCATAAAGCTTAAAATCTTTAAAAATCATTTCAAATTATGCCGGTCCTTTATAAGAATGAAATTTGTAGCAGACTAAGCCTCCTAGGCAGGGGGTCCTCCGTTAAAGATCCTCATCAACCGTCCTCCTCCTAAGTTAATTCATTAGAATTAATGTCCTTCTTAGTCATGTTTTCATGAATGAAATTTCCTGCAGCTACTGGGCTCTCTTCTTTAAGTTGAATTGGTGCTTAACCTTAGCTGCTTTGGACACTTAGTCAAGTTCCATTTTAGTTGGATGGCTCATTCATTCTTTGATGAGGGGAGCAAAACCACAGTTGATACTTAGTCACGATTCTGAAGCTATGAAATTTTATCGCCAGGGTGCTTGTTGGTTTCCCCCCTTATATCAGTTCAATATGTTCATAATCATTCCTTATGCTTCTCCTTTGTAACTGCTTCCTGGACTTGTTTATTCATTTGTTAAGTATATTATTGACGATATGTTAGATTAAAAGCGAACCTTTCTCATTCAAGGTTTTGAATTCAATCTTTGATTTATTATCATCTTTACATTTCATTTTAAATTATAGTTCATTACTGAAGTGAAACTTTTGCTTAAGATTTTTATTAGTCAAATATTTTCTTTATGCAAAAACTCTTTTCACGTATAATGCTTGCTTAGACACGCGTGAAGTATTAAAGCTCCATAGGAATTTGATGTAATACTACTGTTCCTTTGGTAAATTTCCTATGTGCTACAGGCCCCTGATATCATTGTATTGTGTTTGAGTAATCATCATCCAAGACTTTTCATCTTTCCCCATCTACACGAGTTCACTTATGTTGCAAGGCTCCATGAAAGAATTGCAAAGTTTGATGCTTGTTGTTGACATGATGTTGATCCTCTCTTACTTGGTACAAATTCAAATTCCGGACGAGAACCTATACATACAAGATAGGCTTTCCACATTTCTAAATTATCGGTGTACCTTGTACAAATTCTCTTAGACTGGTGGAGAAGTATGAACAAAAGAGGAAACGAATGATAGATTTGCTAATATGGAATAATGTTCAACCCTAAGGCACATATACTGCCACATGTGTAAGATAACACAAGCCCACATCATTAATGTGCACATTTTTTTTTATTACTTTAATTGCTTCCCCCCTCTCTAATTATCTTAAACATTAATGAAAAAAGAAAGAAGCTAAACTAACCTTTTGCAGGGTAGCAAATCCTTGGAAGCAGAGAACTTTAGTTCTTACCCAGCTATTCAAGGCTATGCTGCTAGGTTCTTGAAGCATAACCATAGTACATCCTCTCATTCTATCCTGGCTGAAGCACCAGCCACTCCTGACAGAGTAAATGATGCAGGAATAGTAGAAAATTCCTTGGAAGGCGATCTTTCAGAAGTATGGACTTTATCCTTTTCCTTTTATATATGGTGTAGTCAATGTTGTGGGTCATACATCACTGCTGTTGGATAATACCACTGTTTAAAAGTTTCTTCTGTATTTATATAACCGAAAGCATGTTTTCGTAGGCATGAAAGGATAGTGATCCTGCATGCACATTCCTCGGTCATGCACACAACAGGTTTTTCGTACTTTTACAGCTATTTTTCTCTTCTTCAGGAAAGCCTCTTTTATACAGTGCCGCCTGGTGCAATGCAGGTCTACAGAGAAACCGCGGAGTCCCAATGGCTGAATTATCAGGTTGAAATATGCTTTTTAATATTTCTGTCCTATATCATACATGTCATCCATATTCATTTGTTGTAGATTTTCATGAACATCCTCTCTCCATGGCCCATCAGAAAACTGGACCTATGCCTTGCTCTTCAAATATTTGACAATCTTCATGAGAGTCAGGCATTAGAATGTTGTACACAAGCAGGTGCTTAGAACATATAAACCTTGGAGTGAATGTGTCAGCCTGGAATTTATAAATTAGGCGCAAGCTTTATTGATATGACATACATACTTAACTGTAGGGGTTCTCCTGTTCCCAAATATCATAAATCCCATACATGCCATCCTTTTCAAACAGGGACTCCTAGCTTGATGACGTTCTATCATATTTATTTTTACTTTTCTTCTTCTTTTTTGGTTGTTTTTATCCTTTTTTTTTGGGGGGGGGGGGTCATTGTTTTCTAATTTTTCAAAATCATGCTCTGGGATTCGTAAAAAACAGTTTTTATAGTATCTCCTTCTTGGGAGATGGCACATGTAATGCAACTTGTTTGTAGCCTTGTTTTTTCTTTTCTTTTGGGTTAACAACATGTCAGTAATCATTTTATTTTAAAGATAACTTTGCTATACGATCATTAGCATAATGTTGAACTCACCAAACTTTACTGTTAATTGTGGGACACAATAGAAGAGAACCTTTAAAGTTGGTCGTTTGTTTGTGGTACAACCATATGTCACTTACTATTGCTTGCCTATTAACTATTTCTATTTCCAAGGGAATGCCAAATGGTTATCCATGTTTGGATTTAGTTTTTCCATACCAATAGAAACAGTTATTTCCATCCTTAAATGTAGTATAATGCTTGAGAACCAGTGGTTCCTAAGTATCACCTTATGCCCCTTTTGCATATTAGATACTTATCTAAGTTTCTTAATTCAGAAAATGGTCAACCCTATGAATCAAGAAGCTTCCGAGGCATCTCCTTGTGATTCTCTGCCAGGTTCTATTCTATCTATAACCTCTGATGTTAATTTCTATATATATTCTTATGTAAAATATATTTGAATATAGATGGACCTCAGAAAAACGAATACGAAGAGGAAGGTGAATCAGGCTCATACTTTTTTCCTGGAGCATTTGAAGGCTATATCTCATCAAAATTTACTCAGAAGAAAAAGAAAAACTTCCAACAGAAATATGCCCCATGGTCCTATAATGTTGGTAGTGAGTTTCCTTATGAATCTCGCCTTGAAGGAAAATCTGCTCATCGTTCTGTGATGTTTACTGTGAAAAGGCCTTCAAGCACCCCTAATGTTGGTCCAATTCCAACAAAGCGTGTCCGTACAGCTTCTAGGCAACGGGTAGCGAGTCCTTTTGCTGCTGGACCTGCTGGGAGTTTACAACTAACTAAGACAGATGTTTCAAGTGGAGACACAAATTCTCTCCAAGATGATCAAAGTTCAATGTATGGTGGGTCTCAATCATGTAAAAACATGGAAGTTGAGTCTACAGCAGAGTTTGGGAATCAGTTGCCATATGATGGTAATGAGACATCAAGCAAATCTAAGAAGAAGAAGGCTAAACATATGGACCAGAATCTTTTGGATTCTGGTATTTTCATTGGATCAGAAAAGGTGCGTTTTGCTTTAAATTTAACGCGCATGTTAGTTATGTATGTCAATTTATTCGTATGAAATTGCAGGGTTCCATGTTTGATCAGAGGTTACAGGCTGACTCCATGGGTCAACAAGAGCAGGTGATGGCTGTTTTGAGATTGTCTCATCTTGTTTAATTCTAGTCTTGTCAGCTATCAGGTTTTTTTTTTTGATAATGCTAATAGCATTAGATATTCTAAAATGCTCGAGCAATTATTGCTAAATATCCTTACCTCTGATGGTTGTGGGTATCTGTGTGAATTGTGATTCATTCTTGCTATCAAGTCTGGGGTCTTTATCAGCTAGGTTCTCCATTGTTTTTCACGACATCTACATACTTAAGACCTCTCTTCCTTTCTAGTTTGCTTTGTACATTTCTTGTTTGATTACCTTTCTGGGCCTTTTGTTGGCTCATCTTCTTCTTTTTTTGGCTTTTGGGTATTTATGCTACATGTTTGCTTGATGATGTTTAAAAAAAAAAAACTATATTAGATTCATTTTAGGGCTTATTGTTTCTTTAATCGTCCAGATAACATATTTATCTTACTATGATATCTAAATCACATATTTGTGCAAGATTTATGTCTAAATATTATCCTCCAAAGATAGCTAATTGGGAAGGGGAAACAATACAGATTTTAACATTAGTTCCTCAGAAAATTAGTTCGCCCATGTTTTCTTACGCATTTTTATGATCTCTGACTCATAAACTCTTCTTGAGTTGCATACACATTTAGTGTACACTGTTACTTGTTTGTGAGAGTACATATTTAAATGGATAAAAGAGATGAGTATGGCTGTAGAACAACTGTATTATTACTCAAGCGGATAATTGAAATTTCATACTAAGAGCATTGGATGCCCCTGCATGGGGTGAAAATTGTTTTTTGGACTCTGGCCGTAGGTAGTACTAAATTGAGGGCCTGTTTGTTGAATTAATTTGTAGTTGCATGTGTAATTAATGGGTACCCCTATTTGATTTTGAAGGTACAACCACAAATGGATAAACAAATATTGCCTTGGTTATAAAATCATCTAGTTTAAGGTTTTTGTAATTGGGGTTGATTATGAAGCAAGTCTTAATGAAAGATTTAAAAAAAAGTCATGACAACTATTGACATATGATGATAACCTTCTCTTAGTGCCAGCTTACTGGCCTAGAAAACTATGGACTAGAGAGGGGCTTTGTCATAATCCTAAATGACCATATAATGCCAAGTCACACAGAACCCATTTCCATATACCACAATCATATATAATTTGATATTTCCTCAAGCTAATGTCATGCCTCAATCAAAAAGCAGTGGATTTAATGTTATGTGACGAGGAGAAATGGTTATGTGGCTTGATCCGTTGTTATCTAATAACTTAAGCTTTTGGGTGAAGCGGTTTTTGACACAGTTGCTTTAATAATTATTCTGCTGCAACAAGTTTAGCTTATTTAAATGGCAAACTAGGTAATCACATAATGTTGCTCAATCCATGCTTCTAAAAGAAAAGCGAATGGTTAAATTTTGCTGAACTATCTCTAATTGGAGAGGTCACAGTGGCTTTAGGAGGACACATTCACTTGTTACAGACTTTACAAGTTTAGTTATTAACTTGATGCTAAAAGAACGCCTAATCAGATAGGATTCACTTGTAGGATATTATTTATAGAAAGATCGACCCTTAGTGGAGAAAATTTAATGTCCCTGTAGAACTGTAGAAGAGTATCCAAGATATACATAGCATAATTGTGAAGGACCATACTTTCCCTAAATCTTGAAGAGGAGATGTACTCTTTGTTGTGGTGGTTGTGATCCTTACCAGACGAAACATGCTCCGTACCATGCATGCTCCAAGTAGATGTCTCAACCACTACCTGCCATTCATATCAAACAAAATTGGAACATGCCTTCTAAAACTTGTCATGCAATCATGAGTGAAAGCCTCTGTGTGCTTCAGTCAATTTTTTACAAAAATCAATATGTATATATCATTTATAATGTTTGTAGACTGGTAGTTATCTTCTTATGTTATGCAATCTTTTCATGACAAAAGATATCTGCTGATTACATTACTAAAGAAAGTCGTATTCACATGCCAATTTCCCCCATATCTGATTTGGGAGCATGAATTTGACACCTTATTTTAGTATTATTATGTTAGCGATTTATTATTGTTCTACTGCAGAGGGACACGATGAAAAAGAGATGGGATAGCCAGCAATATGAATCCAATGGAAGTATTGGTAATTCTTCTATATGTGTATTATCTTTCTACTTTGAAGTAAAATAATCATGTTTCTTTTCACTTGTTTCTTATACCTGATGCTTAAATTTTTCTAAATGGACCACAGGTATATATGGGCAACATGCTTCTAAAAATCCTAAGCTCTTAAAGCAACAGACAGAGCCTTCACAAGAGGCTATAATGCCAACCACTGGGTCCATGCCTTCTCCGGTTGCTTCACAGACGAGTAACATGCCGAACAAGAATAGGTTTATCAAGATAATTGCTATTAGGGGGAAAAAGAGTAAAGCTATGAAGGTATACCATCTGTTTTTAATTTAATACCAAATGATTAGTTTAATCTATACTTTATTTTATTTTTATTTGTCAAGACAGTTCTATACTTGATCACTCTTTTATTAGTATAAGATAACATGTTATTTAATCCCTATATTATTTACCCCTTATTTACCCCTATATTGCTAACAGACAGAGAGAGAGAGAGAGAGAGAGAAGGCTAATTTACCCCTACGGAATAACCACCGTAGTTGTGCTATGTGGATAATGGTTTTATTTACCCCTTATTTACATAAAAGGTAAGGACATGGCTGTTGATGAAAAAGTATGCTTAAAGTAAAGAATATTTATAACTTCTCCTCTTTTTCTTTGAAAGTAAAAAATAAAATCTTCAAAACGAGAAACCCACGCCTTTTGCTTTTCTTCTGTGTTCTTTCCTCTCTCATACATCTGCTGGCCCAAACTGTTAGAAATCATTTCATAATTTTGCTCATGGTCATTTTGTCAATATTAATTGGGGAAGGGTTTCTCTGATGCATGCTTGTAAGGATTAATCAACAGCAGGGGTTAATGCCAAATTGGAATTATGGAGGCAAATATTGGAATCTCGGGGATTCAGATTGAGCAGGTCCAAGACAGCATATATGCATTGCAAATTTAGTAACCAGAGAAGTCAAAACCATATTGGTATAACATTGGAAGGGCAAGAGATATCACCGAGCGACCAGTTTAGATATCTAGGTTCTATCATCCAAAAGAATGGGGAGATCGATAGTGATGTTAATCAAAGGATCCAAGCTGGTTGGTTGAAATGGAGGAGTGCAACATGGATTTTGTGTGATCGTAACTTTCCGTTAAAATTGAAAGGGAAGTTTTATCGGAGCGCTATTCGGCCTGCCTTATTATATGGTACAGAATGCTGGGCTCCTAAGAAGCATCATACACAAAAGATGCACGTAGCGGAGATGCGCATGCTTCGTTGGATGTGCGGTAACACTAGAAAAGATAAGGTGCGAAATGAGGATATTCGTACAAAAGTTGGTGTCGCACCTGTGGAGGAGAAGATGCGGGAAAACCGGCTAAGATGGTTTGGTCATGTGCGACGCAGACCTATGGAAGCACCGGTCCGACGAATAGGTACTCTCGATATGGGCAATAACAAAAGGGCAAAAGGGAGACCGAAGAAAATATGGATGGAGGTGATACGAAACGATATGGTTGCCAAAGGACTCAATGAAAGTATATTGTTCGATAGGAGTGAGTGGAGGCAGAGGATTCATGTGCTGGACCCGGCGTGATTCTCATGTTGGTTCATGTAGCCTACCCCATATGCTTGGGATAAAAGGCTCAGTTGTTGTTGTTATTGTATGCTTGTAAGGATTAATCGTGGAAGGATCACTCAAATGCTTATCCAAATCTTCATTGGGCTGATTGAATAATTAAATAACCATACAAGCATTCTTGCACTAGTTGGTGAGAACCATACAAGTCCTTGAACGAAGGTTTGGTTTTTATTATTTATCTCATTCAAAGACCCAACAATACTTTAAGGATTTGAGATGGAAGAGAATGGTCTCCTCGGAAAAAGGAACGTGCTTGGGGATTTTATTTGTTTGGAATTCTGAGGAAGAAATATTTACAAGATATTAAGATCTTCCTACAGTATTTTATAAATTATCCCTATATTATTGACAATCCCATTCTTATTTTCTCAATAAACGATGGGGCAAATGAGGTTATTATCCACATAGCATAAATAAGCTGGTTATGCCCTATGTGTAAATTAGTCTTCCCCCCACTATATATATATATATATATATATATATATATATATATATATAGGATTTAGAAACAAATCCTTTCTGCTTTTTTGTCATTGGATCCTCGTTGGGATACGTGCAAATAATTATGAAGAAAAGTTCTTATTTATTCCAACATCTTTATAATTGTTTGCACGTATCTCAATAAGGTGCCAACAAATAGGTAGGATTTGTTTCTAAATCCTACCAATAGAATTGAGGTTTATCTTTCTCCCTATATATGCGTGTGTTTGTAGGCGTGCACGCGTGTGAAAACGTAGTATACAATGAAGACACTATTATTAATGATCTCATATGGACCCTATTACAATCAATTGTGTAGCTAAGATGGGGGCCTCTCTTTCTTAGAAAAAGTTATTTAAAAAAAGAAAAATTCTGAATAACTTATTGTAGTCTTGGGAACCCGTGCCAACTTTTCCTTATTTTAAGATTTTAAACAATATTCTATCTTCCCAAGAAAAGGCTTCTTTCTCTTTCCAAATAAAACATCTATTCCACCCATGTTTTTAAATCTGAAATATATATTTAGAATTTTATTTTTTGAAATCCACATTCATCGCACGTGCAAAATACTAGTGTGTGTATGTGGTAGATTCAAAAACTTTTAATGCAAAAGATTTATATAGATTTAATGGTTTTTTTTGAAAATTTTTAGGGTAAATTGTAAAAAAAGCCCTAGGCCCGCTCGGGAGTTCTCTAAAACCCCGTTATATTTTCGAAATTGTTGGGAAGGGCATACTGTTCCAAATCTTTGTGAAAAAAACCCCGGGGCTGCATTTCATTTAGGCCTTTATTCCCTCCAACTGCCTAGATATTACAGGCAACTGCCTAGATATTATAGACAACTAGTATAAAGGGGTTTTTAATTGGGCCCTGGTTTTTTGTAACGAGCAAAATGCCCAGGAGTTTTTACACAAGTTTGAAGCGGGCTCAGGGATTTTTGACAATTTACCCATTTTTTTTATTGTTTGTTTGAAAACTAACTACAAAGGCAGCAGTTGAAGTGGAAGTAATCAATAATCACTATAATCACTTATCTTCTTATTGATTGCTCAGTACTTTTCGTTTACAATATAGCAGTACAACCATACGTATTCTCTCTCTTTACATATAAATGACCTAATTTACCTTCCCATGCACAATACCATACAATAGATAATTTGGAAATATGGTTTGTTAATCACTGTTGTAAAAAGGTGCTTAAAGCGGGCGCTAAAGCATTTTGAGCGGGTCTCCGCTTCGCTTCAGAGGAAAGAGGTGGTGTAAAGCGTTTAGAGATTCTAATAGGACTTCGAAGCAAAAAAGCGCGCTTTAGCAAGCGAAGCTGTCATGAAGCAGAAGAAATGGGGTCATGAAGCGAGCGAAGCTGGTCTTTAAGGAGGGTGAAGCGGGTAAAGAGAAGCGGTTTTTGGATGAAGCGGGTTGGATATAGCAATTTCGTAATTAAAAAAATTAATCTTAATAGGTTTAGGTTCAAGTAAAGTGATTATACCTGACGCAATAACTTAAAAAAATTATATCGTCTTTTTATTGTTATCAAACCATATATATATATATATATATATATATATATATATATATAGGTTGGCACTTGTTTCCACTAAGGCGCGCTAAAGCTAAAGCGCCATCCCACCGCTCCGCTCCGCTTTCCACAACCTTTTTGAAAACCAAGTACAAAGACATAGCAACTGAAGTGAAGTAATCAATAATCACTTTATTGCTTATCGATTGGTCAATGCTTTGCGTTTACAATGAAGTAGTACAGTCATGTATTTTCTCTTTTTATATATAAATGACCTAATTTACCTTATCATGCACTATAATATATAATAAATAATTTGGAAATTTAAGAAAGGCAATTTGATATTTGTTTCTCAAAGTTGATATGGATACATATATGAATGTTGTTCGAATATTTGGTGAAAGCCTATATGCCCTAAATAGAATGTGGGTAGTGTTCAAATATTACAGAACTAGACTAAAGTAGTTGAGGTAGAAATTCAACCTGAATACCTTCACTAAAAGAAAATTATGTAAAATTTCATATATTCAGTGTATCTTTGTTAATATATCTGTATATCTATGTGTGCCATCGGTCTGTATACTTTCTAATTTCTATATACTTAGATTTGGATACCAATATAGGCAGAACATGAATACCTCATTTGCATCCATGTTGTAGAGGGGCGGGTGTGGACATTAATATTATTCACAGTAAGTTCCAATTTTTTTTTCTTTTTTTCATACTAGCTTTGTGTCATTCTATGAATGCAGCCACTTAATTTGTTGCTATATGGTTCTATGATTTTGGTGGTTTGTTAGTGTAAGTTTTATATTAATTAATTTAATTTGCATCTAAAAATATACCATAGAGACTTTGGCTAGCTTATTCAACCATGTTGTAGAGTTTATTATTACATATAATGCTCTTTGTTACTAAAAGCTTATTCCTTCCTCCAGATGGCTGCTGGACAGTCAGGTTCTGGAAATTCATGGTCAACCTTGGAGGAACAGGTTACTTTGATTTTCGATATATAGTCTTTGAACAATTCCATCTTACAAGTAACAAACTTTTTGTAATATAACTTATGTCATATCAGGCACTTGTTGTCTTTGTTCATGATATGGGTCCAAACTGGGAGCTAGTAAGTGATGCTATCAACAACACCCTACAGTTCAAGGTGATCAACACATGATTCTAGAATACTTATATTGCTTAAAGGTGTGTAGTTTGTAAACCGAAAATGCATATCAGATAATAATCGAATTTGAGGGACATACAAACTTCAAGAGTCAGGACCATCCGCGTTCTACACCTTGGGATTCCATTCTTTTTTCTTTCTTTCCTTTATTATTATTATTATCATTATTATTTAGACATAAATCAGTGTATTCTCTATGCATATCTTTAGCTGCCGCCTTTGTATAGGCTTTTATATTGTTTTTATCCTAGAGCTTTCTAATTGGTTGGCTTTTTAGTTTGGTGTTTAGATGTTCTGTTCTTTTCTTGTTTTCACATGAACATGAGGCTCTTGTTTAACATGACCCTGAGATTTTGATAGTACGTTATAATTGCAGCGTATCTTCAGGAAACCTCAAGAATGCAAGGAGCACCACAAATTTCTAATGGAAAAAAGTTCTGGTGATGGGGCAGATAGTGCAGAGGATTCTGGTTCTTCTCGACTTTATCCGTCCACCATACCTGGAATTCCAAAGGTAAGGTGGCACAGGACGGAAAATCAACCCTAAGGGACCCGCTCTTTAGAGGGATCTCTCCTCACACCGAATCACTCGGCAAAATAATCAACTTTGGAATTTTCCGATTCTCAGAGAAGAGGCAACTTTTATCATTCAACAATAAGGAAAATCATTCTCTAATCTCTCAAAACTCCAATCTCTCTCCTATAAATAGAGACACTATTACAGCTATGCAAAAACATCCAAATAAAACCATAATTATGAATCAGTCCAAACTTATTAATAATCCAAACTACATAACAATGGTCCCACAATATAAGGTCTCTGAATTCCTATGTTTGAAAATTGAAATTTGATTCTTACAACATTGGCCACATAGGGTCGCTCCTGGAATTAAGAGTATTTAAGATTTCTGCTGAGATGCCACATAACTTGCTGGGAGCCAGTCCATACACCATCTTTGATAATTTAAGTTTCTAACCAGAATTTTTGGGATTAAATACATCAATCCTCTATGCCTGTGATCTTCTTTAATGGCCTTAACACATCGTTTATTACCAGTACTATATCCCTTCTTTTTACCGCATTAGTCCATTCTTTGCTTTTTCCTTAGTTCTAGCTGTGGTATCAACTCTTGTCACTCGTTACTGGCACACTGAATATTTGAAAGGCCTGATTTTGACTGTTAAGAACTAAAGATTTCTTGTAACCATGGTTCTACACAGATTATATATATCATTTGTATGAATGTTTATTCTCAATTTATATGTAAGTCAACAGACAAGGATGGAGTTGAGCATTTGACCTATGTATCACGGGTTCGAATACACATGATACGGATTCGTGGATTCGCAATTTTCCAAAAACCTACGATATGGGATACATTTTTATATCGATTTTAAATTAACTAAATATGAATATATATATTCAGGTATATATACCAATATATAGTATAAATAAATAATGGCATTATGTTAGATATTAAATGCATTTTTAAACTTTTGATTGCCGTAATTTTCGAGAGAAAGAGAGGATGCATCGATCCGAGAGAGGTTGGTGAGAAATTCATAAGTCCGAGCGAATCCGAAAGACTCCGAGAGTTTCCTAGAGTTTCGGACCAATACATGATCAGAGATGATTCGTGAGGGATATACAAGTATCCGTGCTTCATAGCATATGACAACCATGGGTAATATTTTTATATATGACTTCTGAATACATAATATTTTACCTTATTTGATGTTTCTTTTCTTATAAATTTTGAACATGAAGTACAAATAGGATCGCAGAAACTGTCGAATATATACTTAAAGAGAGGAGACTTAAACCTAAAATAACTAACACCGACTTCTTTAGACCTTTTGCTGAAAATTTGCTTTATGTTCAATATAGTTGACCGATAATGGATGTCACGCCTCGCTTCCTAAGATATGCAGACTACGGCACGTGATAGAGCCAACCATGCTACCTGTGGTTAGGAATCATCTCTCCACAGTCACATTACAGCTGTCTATCGGATATCAAGTACATGTCCATTTGCCACTGTAAATCAAATCAAGAAAATGCATATAGCGGAAATGAATCATATCCAATAAACAATATCTGAATCATGTCCCAATACGGGCTCACATCAAAAGAAATAAAACTACGGAAATAAAAACTAAACATCTCAAATAATATGTCCAATTCCTCATTGCTCGGCTTGATTGCTAAAATATTCTCGATCTGCTTGCGATAAAGGTAGAAGAACTGGGCTATGCAAAACCCAGACGTCAGTGCGTTATAATATCAAAATAACAGTGATGACCAGGATATAATGATATAAGTAAATATGAATATAAATGAATAACACAGATATGAAATAGTGAGGCATGTGTATGTATGGGTGTGATGTGTATTCTAAAACCGTGCTTCTAGGTTATCTATCCTAAAAGTCTTTAAAATCAATTTAATGAAATCGTAAATATAACTCAATAGTATCCCGTGCGTGCCCGGGACCACGGTCGAGATTCTCGGGCTGAATCCGAGACGTGCCGCTAAGCAGTAAACATGTAACATGTACATATGAATGATGTCAGTAGCATCATCCCGAGGCTGGCCGAGCCCGTAAAGACTGATCAGTATAAGCATCGAACTGTTGAGTTACAAGTCAGGTTTCATTATTGATTTTCCCTTACTCCTCAGGTTTTGTGTTCAAGTCAGGTATTACTGATTTAAATCTAATGTCAACACAGGATCAAGCAGGTACAGGTTATGTCCATTAGGACATCATGTAAGGATTGTTGGCATTAGTAACAAGATCCAAGTAACGAGTCAGGTAGTGTGTCGTGAACATGTCATGTGTTGCATATTAATCAAATAGATACCCCATGTGAAACTGTAATCAATATCGGAACATGGTTAACAAAACTGATACCATGATGCATATGTATCTATCTGTAATAATCATTATACGTCTATGACTGTATATTACAAATTAGATAACATGTACCGATGTAGTAGTATAATAATATCATGATGTTCCTGTGCGCAACTAGATATGCTATTATCAATACTGATACGAACGGATATCGTTAAACTGTAAATCTGTAATATTTGCTGCATAATAAAACACATGTATTATTTTTATTCATATGGATATCGATATTGTAACATAGCATGTTGCAAGTTAAAACTTGCCTAATCGGATCTCACGTCGAGATATAGATGTTACGTCCAATGTCGGAATAACGTTGCGATGCTAAACTTACGCAAGCAGGACTGGACCTAGCTGAGCAGTGACGTAACGAGGTGACTAGGCTGGACGACGTTGGTGACTGGGTCGTTCGGATCGTCGGCGACGCACGCAACTCCGGCGAGCCGATCGGAGAAACGATCGAAAAAGAACAAGGAGAAGAAGACTAGTGTCTGTTGTGTCAGCTCTGGGGTGGAGAGAATAGAGACAAGACGGCGACGTGGCTGCATCGGCGAGGTGACTGGGGCTCTTGGGGTTGTTGTTCGGGTCGAGGAGTGCAGGGTGTGGTGCTGGTGGAGGTCTGGGGTGTCGGGGAGAGAATTGGGAGGTGAAGGTAGGGGTGATGGTGATGGCGACGGTGATGTCTCCGACGAGGTTGGGGTTTCTGGATTTGGTGTCGCGGGTTGTCGTCGGGTGCAGGGTTCTCGGGAAGAGGAGAAGGAGAGGAGGTGGAGGTGGTGATGAGGACGAGGAGGTGGTGGTGACGACGAGGTGAGGTCGGCGATGGCGAAGACGCGGGCGTAAGCTAGGGTTTGGGTTTCGCGGCGGGGAAGAAGAAAAGAAATAGAGGAGAGAGAAAGTTGGTTTTTATAATAGGTTATTATATAATATATATTTATATATAGAGAGATATATAGAGAGGAGAGAGATGAGAGAGAGACTGAGGCTGGGAAAAAGAGATTAGAATAGGATAATATATTTAGTTAATATATAATATAAGTTATATATATATACCTGTTACTTTTAAAAATATTATAATATATATGTTTTGGATTTGAACAACTAATATCAAATTACTCCAAAAATTACCCGGGTTCTTTCTAAAAATATAGTTTTTAAATATAGAGAATATACGTACAAGTTAAAACCATAATGCGATACCCAGTCAATAAAAATGCATACCCCCAAGTACGCATCTAGATCTACGTAAATATACGTAGCGATCCAAACGAGTCTGTTTTAACAATTTGGACAAGAACATGCTACATGGGTGCAACTATATGATATGGGGTACGATGACATGACATGTTAGATTATTAAAATATATTATTTGGTAAATGTGCATGGATCCTCAGGACTAGCGAGTATTGACGTAATCCAGAACCATGGGTTTCAAACACGCGGGTCGGATACTAACTGCAGTTACCAAATGCACATCCGCACCTAAAACAATAGTAAACAAGAAGTTGTCGCAAGATTTGAAAATACCCCAAATAAAATATCGTATAATAGTGCTAGGGTGTTACATTATACCCGACTACAAAAGAATTTCGTCCTTGAAATTTCCGGAATAAGAAAAGACAAGAAAACACGGATCTAAGGAAAGAGGTGGAAACTTCTGTTGTATCTCGTCTTCTCGTTTCCAAGTAGATTCTCCGTGCAAACGATTATCCTATGAAACAAGTACTAGAGGGATAACCTTGTTCTTGAGGACCCTGTCTCGTTGATCCACAATTGCCATTGATCGTTCTTCATATGTTAAGTCCTCTCTTACTGTCAGCTCTGAGTGATCTAGGACGTGTGTCTCATCTCGAACATACTTAGGGAGTTAAGATACATGAAATACATCATGAACACCCCTCCAATGATGGTGGTAAAGCCAATCGATACGCTCTCTCTTCAACACGCTCGATGATACCGAAAGGCCCTACGACTAAGCTTGCCTCGACTACCAAATCAAATGACTCTGGTTGGTGATATCTTCAAGAATACAAGATCACAAACTGCGAACTCCAGAGGTGTTCGTCTTGTATCGGCCCAATTTTTCTGTCGATCTTGTGCCGTCTTCATATGATTTCGGATCATGTTTACTTTCTCTACTGTTTGCACAATAAGATCCGATCTTAATAATCTTCTTTCTCCAATATCGTCCCAACAGATAGGCGAGCGACACTTACGACCGTACAATATTTCGAATGGAACCATTTGTATAGTCGCCTGAAAACTGTTATTAAAAGAATTTGGGAACTCCCTTGAAATCTAACATGCACGCTCTCAACATATCTTCAAGAGTTTGGATCGTTCTTTCAGACTGTCCATCTTTCTGAGGATGATAGGCTGTGCTAAATTTCAAGCGAGTTTCCAAACTTTCCTGTACTCTTTCTAAAGTGCGATAGAAATCGAGTATCACGATCCGAAACGACGCTCATAGGTACTCCATGCAATTCCAAAATCTCCTGCATGTACCGCTCTACCAAAGCTTCCGTCGACTGACCAACTCGAAACGGTATAAAATGAGCTGTCTTGGTCAATCGATCAACAATCACCCAAACTGCATTATCGCCCTTTGGACTTCGTGGTAAAGCTGTCACGAAATTCATGGTTATATATTTCCATTTCCATTGAGGAATCGGAAGTGGTTGCAATAAACCAGCTACCCTTGATGTTCAGTCTTGATCTGTTGACACACCAAGCACTTCGATACGTAGCGAGCAATCTCCTTTTTCTTGTCTTCCCATCAGAAATGTTGTCAGAAATCTTTGTATATCTTTATGCCTCCCGGATGTACGGAATACGTGGAACTATGAGCCTCCTTCATGACTTTTTCATGACCATCTCCTTTAGGAACACATAGACGACTACCATATCGTAACAAACCATCTCCATGAATTAACAAGTCCGTTTGAAGTCCCGCTTTTACTTGTTCTCGAAACTTCTGCAACCTTGGATCGTGCGACTGCGCTGCTTTAATGTTATCGATCAAGGACGACTGTACTTGCAATTGCATCAACCGTCCCGAAGAATGCGGTAGTATAATCTCCTTCTGTGCTGTCAACATCCGTATTACTGGCAACTGATTTAGAGCATCCAACACTATATTAACTTTCCCCGGATGGTATTTTAGATCAAGACCATAGTCAGCCATTAGCTCCAACCATCCATGTTGCCTCATGTTGAGCTCTTTATATGTGAACACATATTTTAGACTTTTGTGATCGGTAAATATTTCTACCTTTTCGCCCAATAAGTAGTGTCCAAATCTTCAAAGCAAAATCACTGCCGCTAGTTCCAAATCATGAGTTGGGTAGTTCTTCTCATGAGTCTTCAATTGTCTCGACGCATAGGCTATAACCTTCCAATGCTGCATTAGAACACATCCCAAGCTTTTCCCAGATGTGTCGCTGTGAATAACCAATTCTCCAGAACCGTCTGGCACTGTTAAGATAGGAGCGACGGTCAATCTTTGCTTCAACACTTCAAAATCTGACGCACATCTCTCCGTCCATACGAGCGACACTTCCTTTCGTGTTAGTTTGGTCAATGATTCAGCTATTCGAGCGAAGTTCATCACAAAGCTTCTATAATATCCGGCAAGCCCAAGAAAACTTCTGATCTCCCTTACATGTTTTGGAATTGGCCAATCATGAACATCTGCAATCTTTTCAGGGTCAGCAGCAATTCCATCTCTGGATACGACATGACCCAAGAACATCACTTCTTCGAACCAAAACTCGCACTTGCTCATCTTAACATATAACTTTTCTTGCCTCAACATTTGCAGTGCGATCCTTAAGTGTCCTGCATGCTCTTCTTTGCTTCTCGAATAGATTAGAATGTCATCAATGAACACCACTACGAACTGGTCCAGATACGGCGAAAAGATTCGGTTCATTAAGTCCATAAATATTACCGATGCGTTGGTAACTCCAAATGGCATCACTAAGTACTCGTAATGTCCATATCGAGTTCGGAACGCTGTCTTGCAAATATTTTCTGATTTCATCCGAACTTGATGATATCCGGATCGCAAATCCAACTTCAAGAATACCCTCGCGCCACTGAGTTAATCGAATAATTTGTCGATGCGAAGGATTGAGTACTTATTTTTAATAGTCACTCGGTTTAATTCTCGATAATCAATGCACATCCTCCACGTGCTATCTTTCTTCTTGTCTGGAAGAACTGGAGCTCTCCATGGTGAATTGCTGCTGCGAATCCAACCCTTCTCTAATAATTCGAAAACTTGTTTCTTTACTTTTTCCAATTCCACCGGCACCATCGGATAATACGCCTTTGAAATCGGCGCTGTCCAGGAGTAAGATCAATCGCGAACTCTACATCTCGTTTTGGCGGTAAACCCGAAATGTGTTCGAACATATCCATAAGCTCTTAAACTACTGCTAGCGCTTCCTCCTTGTCTACTTCCATTGACGAAAGAACGGAACTTGACGGCCTAGCCCTAAATTTGACTGTCCCGACAGATCTGCTACCTCCTAAAATATAAACTCCGGATGTCCGGGAATCTAGAAAATCACTTTCTTTGTCCTGCATTTGATGTGAGCATGGAAAGTGCTAAGAAAGTCCATTCTTGAGACAACATTATAGCTGCCAGTGTCAATCACCAAGAAATCCGTGAATAACTCTCGTCCGCATATAACAATCGAACAATTCTTGTACTCGCTACTAGATATAATTTTCCCATTCCCAGTGTGTATATCTCAGCAACTAGACATGGCCGTGTGTGGAATAGAGTGTACACTAATAAACTTGGACGGCATAAAGTAATGAGATGCACCAGAATAGAATATTGCCAATGCATGAAAATTATAAACGACTGAAACAACTTCGTTTGAAGCTTTGGTCTTCTCGGCCGTCAACGTGAAGGCCCAAGCTTGATTAGGCCTCTGAGTAATCTGCTTCTGCGGTGGCTTCTGAATATCATCCCTCAATTGTAGCTTTGAAGGGTAGGCATTTATGGTATGGTCAGCTGATCCGCAAACAAGACAGAGTCCAAGCTTCCTTCGACATTCCTTCTGTAGGTGTCCGGGTAGATGGCAAAAGTCACAAATCACACTTCTTTTCTGATCGGAAACAACGGGCTCTTTATAGGTATAATGCCTCACCGGAATGCTTTTACGTACAGGAGCTCTGTTTGGCGTAAACGCCGGCTTCCGCACTACGACGGCTTGCTGTTGAGTACCTTTCGCTTTTACTGACAGCTTTGCTACTCCCTGCCTGTCTTGAGAACTTGGGAGAAGGTGGTCAATCCCAGAGATATGACGCGTCTCTGAATCTCCACATCCAAGCTATGCATGAACCTCCGTGCCCTATCTGTCTCATTGGCAACCAAAAGCCCCGCAAATCGATCGAGCCGAGTCCACTCAGCCGCATCGCATCAACGGATCCGCCATTCTATTTCAGGCTAATAAACCTTTCTTCCATTTATTCTCGAGCAGATTGCGGAAAGAACTTCTTCAAGAAACTTTGCGAAAACGTTGTCCAACTGATCGGCTTGGTCAGGCGGGTCTCCTCTATGAGCCACCACTCACGAGCATAATCTACTAACTGGATGCGTACCACATCCATCTTTTTCTCATCTGGAATTTGCGCGGCGACAAGCAGATTCTCCGTATCAACTAGTCACTGCTCTGCTGGCATTGGCTTTTCTAATCCAGTAAATATGGACGGACCGAGACCGAGCTTTCTAAAGTCCACCACGGTGCCCTCACGCTGTGCTGGCTTACTGCAACTACGGACTGCTGGACTCTTCGTAGACTTTCCTGGAAAGCCTCGGCCTGCCGCAGATTCAGCTCAGTTTGCCGTTTCTTGTTTTTCAACATACCACGTACCACATCAAGCAATGCGGCATCATCAACACGTCTATGGTATGATCACAAATCTCTATCCGCCACTGAAGAGAATTAGCAACGGTAAACCGGATTCAAGAAACAAGATAGCTATAGATTCAAGACTGGCAAGATAGTAATGTAGCAGGACATGATCCTAATTCGGGGTTTTCTGGTTAGTGTATTTGGTTTAATACCCAACTACAAAAGAACTAAACCCAACTAACCCTAAATCCTATGGCTCTGATACCAAAAAAATCCTGTCACGCCCCGCTTCCCAAGATACGCAGACTACGGTACGTGACAGAGCCAACTATGCTACCTGTGGCTAGGAATCATCCCTCCACTGTCACATTACTGCTGTCTATCGGATATCAAGAATGATAAAATATATAAAATCTATCTAGTACATGCCCATTTGCCAAAGTAAATCAAATTAAGAAAATGCATATAGCGGAAACGAATCAGATCCAATAAACAATATCTGAATCATGTCTCAATATGGGCTCACATCAAAAGAAATAAAACCACGGAAATAAAAACTATAACATCTGTAATAATCCATGTCCAATTCCCCATTGCTCGACTTGATTGCTAAAATATTCTCGATCTGCTTGCGATAAAGGTAAAGGAACTGGGCTATGCAAAACCCAGACGTCAGTGCGTCATAATATCAAAATAACAGTGATGACCGGGATATAATGATATAAGTAAACATGAATATAAATGAATAACACAGATATGAAACAGTGATGTATGTGTATATATGGGTGTGATGTGTATTCCAAGACTGTGTTTCTAGGTTATCTATCCTAAAAGTCTTTGAAATCAATTTAATGGAATCGTCGATTTAACTCAATAGTATCCTGTGCGTATCCGGGACCACGGTCAAGATTCTCGGGCTGAATCCGAGACGTGCTGCTAAGCAGTAAACATGTTACAGATGAGTGATGTCAGCAACATCATCCTGAGGCTGGCCGAGCCCGTAAAGACTGATCAGTATAAGTATCGAATTGTTAAGTTACAAGTCAGGTTTCATTATTGATTTTCCCTTACTCCCCAGGTTTTGTGTTCAAGTCAGGTATTACTGATATAAATCTAATGCCAACACAGGATCAAGCAGGTACATGTTTTGTTTATGCAGACAACAAGTTACGTCCGTCAGGACATCACGTCAGGACTGTTGGCACTAGTAACAAAATCCAAGTAACGAGCCAGGCAGTGTATTGTGAACATGTCATGTGATTCATATTAATCAAATAGATACCCCATGTGAAACTGTAATCAATATCGGAACATGGTAAACAAAACTGATACCAGGATGCATATGAATCTGTCTGTAATAACCATTATACGTCCATGACTATGTATGATGCAAAGTAGATAACATGTTGTACTGGTATAGTAGTATAACGATATCATGATGTTCCGACATGCAACTAGATATGCTATTATCAGTACGGATACGAACAGATATCGTAAAACTGTAAATCTGTAATATTTGCTGCATAATAAAACATATATACTATTTTTATTCATATGGATATCGATATAGTAATATAACATGTTGCAAGTTAAAACTTGCCTGATCGGATCTCACGTCGAGATACGGATGCTACGTCCAATATCGGAATAACGTCGCGATACTAAATTTACGCGAGCAGGACTGGACCTGGCCGAGCAGTGACGTGACAAGGTGATTAGGCTGGACAACGACGGTGACTGGGTCGTCCGGATCGTCGGCGACGCGCGCAACTCCGGTGAGCTGATCGGAGAATCAAGAAACGATCGAAAAAGAACAAGGAGAAGAAGACTGGTGTCTGTTGTGTCGGCTCTGGGGTGGTGAGAACAGAGGCAAGACGACGGCGATGTGGCTGCGTCGGTGAGGTGACTGGGGCTCTTGGGGTTGCTGTTCGGGTCGGGGAGTGCAGGGTGTGGTGTTGGTGGAGGTCTAGGGTGTTGCGAAGCCAAGAGGAGGTGAAGGTGGGGGTGATGGCGATGGCGACGATGGGGTCTCCTGTCACGTCCCGCTTCCCAAAATACGGAAACAGTGACGTGCCAAGGTCCGCTACCTAACTGTGTCGAGAGTGGTCTTTTCAAGATACAGTTACGTTAAGCGTATAAATCATGCATGCAATATACCAAAACTGATAATAGAAGCAGAAGTATTTATTTCCATTAACTACAATTATTACATCCCAACGTATTGATAGTAAACTAAGTAGTTTGATTACATTGATTAAAAGAAAACAAGCCCTAAACAGGTGGTCAATAGAAGAGCTATCCTAATACTTTTGTGTCAACTCCGCGTAGTCATCATTAGTGGGCTCCATTCCATCGTCTCCTTCATTAACTTCGTGCTCATCTAACGAACGTTCCAAGGATCGAGAAAGGGAAAAAAAGTCCGTCAGCGAGTTACACTCGGGTAGGATTTTCTCAACAGAAAGTAATGGTAAAGAGAACAAGTGTGTAATATATGATGTGATATGTATGCAGAGGTATGATGGATGTATTGTAGGTATTTGGTAAATTAAGGTATACTGCGTGCGGTAACTACAGGTAATATATTCATTTAGTTTGTTAGACAAGAGTAGTGGGTTCTCAAGATTATTCCGTTCTAACCACGGAACACGGTTGGGGAAGGTGAAATGTACTGTTCCATTTTCCCGGATCTGATCGAGTAATAGGGGAATTCGAGTCCGTATACTACCTTGTCTGAATAAACTACCCAGCCTCGTTTTATTCAGTGTGAAGGTTTTACGAATCAGAGTTGGTGCGTATATCATCTAATCATGGAATGCCATTTGTCCGTGTTGGGACTGTTCAATTCATTCGTAGTAGTCGTCCATGTTGGGACTGTTCACTTCATTTGTAGTAGTCGTCCATGTTGGGACTGTTCATCATGTCTGCAGGGATCTTCATTTGTAATAGTATTCCATACTTAAGTTCGCGCATTCTAACCCTAACCACATCGTAGGTCATGTCGTGTTGATGTGTCAAAAGTTGGATTTAAGTAGTTGATATCTCAGTCGATATGGATTTCTACAGTCGTGGGTTATATCTCGTTCCATTATAGTTGTAAGGTAAACAGTATTTTATAGAAACCTCAGTTTATAATGGACTATGGTATTTTATCGTAATTATTGTTTATATAAAAACAATGGTATTTTTAGGACAAAGATTGTGACGCTTTAATAAGAATAACCCTTTATAAAAGAGTATGGTATTTATATGGTATATTAACGTAAATTATATTTTATTATAGAGGCTGTGGTATTTTAATAAAAGAACCGCTTTTATAAAAAGGTAAGAGTATTTTAGTGAAATTCTAAAAAACTTAAATTTCGAAATTAGGGGTATTTTTGGTAAGGTTTCATTTCTTAAAGGTGTCTAGTAAAAATCTAGTTTTAGGATTATTATTAGTATTTACAAGAAAACCCTAGCTTTTAAAAGTTCAGGATATTTTAATAAAACTAATTACTTTACCAAGTTCATGTTATTTTCGTAAAAAAATTATGATTCAGAAAAGCTCGTGGTATTTTAATAAAAATATCACTTGGAAAGATTTGGGGTATTTTAAGGAAAATACTATTTTTCCAAAGTTCATGGCATTTAATGAAAATATAAATTCTTAGGAGTTGATGATATTTTTGTGAAATACCCAAATTAGCGAAAATATGTTTTCACATGTTTACCATCAATTTTATTTTAAAAATAACCGATATATAAAAATTTACTATAATTTTTCCATGTTTTAATAATTAAGGACTAATTGTTGATAATCTTTATTTAACACCATAAAATAATTACATTTATTCTTGCAGAAGTTGTCCCGGTCATGATAGTCGCTTTACGACTTAGTTCCATATGTCCAAGCATGAATCGGGTGTTGTCAGTTACCCCGTGATTTTATCGTGAAGGATAACTGCTAAAAGTTCGTTATATTATTAGTGTTTAATATCGTTTTTAATTGTTAAAGCCCGTAAAATAGATAATGCAGTTAAAACATCATAATTAGGTCTTGAAATTTTTTCCATAGATAGATATTTTCAGGGGTCAAGTGTTGAGAGATCCTACCTGAAATGAACTAGGAAAATGAAAGTCGGTGAGTGTCGGGGTTGTACGAGAAAATGTATATCTTAAAGCCGAGAATTTTTTTGCCTTTGGGACTTGGTCCAGAGTGTAGAAGACTCAAAGTGGAAGCTCTAGAAATTTTTGAGATTATTTTTGCCGAACAGATATTTTTTTAGGGATTTTAGAAGCTTAGGGCTATTTATAGGGATTTTTTTGGATTAAAAATCCCTATTTTTTTCTCCAGCCGCTATAGGAGCCGACCCCACGAGCCGACAAGATCCGGACTGTCGCTCGACCAGATCCAACGACCCACATCCTATCCGCGTGAGCTGGCGTGGGCCTCGGCTCGGGTTGGCGCTGGCGAACCTTGACCGTTGGATCGTTGGTCGTCCAACGGTCCAGATCAAAGGCGTATATATATTTCTTTTTCTTTTTTTCTTTTAATTAAGCTGTCGGCAGAATCTGGACCGTTGATTTTCAGAGCCGACGGTCCAGATTCATTCTCGCTAAAAAAATTATAAAATTTGTTTTTAATATTTAAAAATGTTTTTAAAAATTGTTTTTGGCATCTAAAAATTATTTTAAAATAGTTAAAAATATTATAAAATTCTGGAAAAATTATAGAAAATGTATTTTGATGTTTTCTATCCTACCAAATTTGGTCTAAAATAGCTCCCCTTGTCGGTTTTAAAAACTTTTCCTTTCGATAAAAAAATCCATTTAAATTCTTAAAAATTCCTAAAATTTCGTAAAAATCATATTAATTTATTTTAATCATGGAAAAATATTTTTAAAGTGTTTTCTACCAATAAAAGCAGTAAAATAATTGTTTTGACCTCGAGAAAAATTATAAAACGTTTTTATTATGTATCTATATACACGGTCATTACAATCTACTATCTTTGAAATAATTTCGTCCTCGAAATTCTGGAGGTAAGCAAAAGAGTAGTTACATAGAAGGGGTTACAAATAGATTGGGATAGCGTTTCCTCATCTCATCCTCTCTCTCCCACGTGGATTCGTCCAGAGAGTCCTTCCTCCATATAACTCTAACCAGCTGGACTGTCTTGTCCCTCAATGTCTTCTCCTTCTAATCTAGGATCTCAACTGGTGTTTCGTAGGTTAGGTCAGCCCCTACCGTGATTTTGGAATGATCCAAAATATGACTGGGGTCACCAACATACCTTCTTAACTGTGAGATATGAAAAACATCGTGCACGCCTTCCAAAGAAGATGGTAAGGCTAGGTGATACACAACCTCCCCAACTCGTTCAAGAATGTCAAATGGATCGATGAATCGCGGACTGAACTTTCCCCGCTTCCTGAAATGTATCACTCCGCAATTCGGTGAGATCTTCAGGAACACATGCTCACCTGGTTGAAATTCTAGGTGCCTCTTTTTTGCATCTGCTCAATGTTTCTGTCGATCCTGAGCTATACGTAGTTGTTCCCTTATGGTTCTCACCACTCCCACGGTCTCGACAATCAATTCTGGTCCTAGAAGTTCTCGATCTCCAACGTCATCCCAGCTCAATGGAGATATAATGCTGCGAAAGGTGCCATACCGATACTTTCCTGGTAGCTGTTATACGCGAACTCTACTAAGTGCAAGTGGTCCTCCTAAGATCCCTCAAAATCCAACATACAAGCTCGGAGCATATCTTCGAGAATCTAAATAACTCTCTCAGATTGGCCATCGGTTTGGGGGTGATAGGCTGTACTGAAACTCAGGTTCATGCCAAGACTCTCCTGTAGACTTTGCCAGAAATGAGATTGGAAATGTGTCTCGATCAAAAACGATGCATACAGGTACTCCGTGTAATTGGACGATCTCCTCCATATACTTTTTCGCTAGGCTTTCGGTTGATTGGCCGACGCTACTTTCGGTTGATTGGCCGACGCACAAAGGAATGAAATACACAGACTTGGTAAGCCGGTCCACGATTACCGATACGGCATCGTTGCCCTTAGTATTGTGAGGGAGTGCAATCATGATATCCATGGTGATGTTCTGCTACTTCCATTCGGGTATCGGTAAGGGCTGTAAAAGACCGGCAATTCGGTGGTGTTCAGCTTTCACCTGTTGACAAATCAGGCACTTGGATACACTTTTTGCTACCTCCCGCTTCATACCATACCACCAATAGTTTTGACGGAGGTCCTTGTACATCTTCGTCCCTCCAGGATGAACGGAGTATGGAGAACTGTGCGTCTTTTTCATCAATTCCTCTCTGACTTCTCCGGTAGGCACACAAATCCTGCTTCCATATCTTAGTGACCCGTCTTCATGAATGATGAAGTCAGTTCGCAAGTTTGTTTTTACCTGCTCTCGAATCTTTTGTAATCTTGTATCTCCAGCTTGAGCTTCTTTAATCCGATCTATCAATGTGGACTGAATTTGCATATTCATAAGTGATGAGAATACCCCGGACATGATTATCTCCGTCTCTAACTCGTTCAGGTCCTGTAGATTCCTCCAGTGAGTAGCAAGACTCAACGTCATCGGCCGGCGACTCAGAGCGTCATGGACCACATTTACCTTCCCTGGATGATATTGCAGGTTTATATCAAAATCTGCCATTAGTTTTAGCCACCTCCTTTGCCTCATATTGAGTGCTTTCTGAGTAATAATATACTTCAAACTCTTTTGCCCGGTATAAATCTCCACCTTCTTCCCTAATAAATAATGCGTTCAGATTTTGAGTGCGAAGATAACCGCAACGAGCTCCAAATCATGGGTCGGGTAGTTGCGTCGTGAATCTTCAGCTGTCTCGATGCATGTCACTACCTTACCGTGTTGGCGTAACACATCCCAATTCTTTTCCCGAGGCGTCGCAATGAACGTCGAAACCTCCAGTTCTGTCGGGAATAGTAAAAATGGGCGCCGTGGTTAGACGCGTCTTCAACTCCGAGAACGCTTTCTTACAAGCCTCAGTCCACATATACGACACATCCTTTCGAGTCAAACAAGTCATCGGTTCCGCAATCCTGGAGAAGTTTTTAATAAACCGGCGGTAATATCCAGCAAGCCCCGAGAAGCTCCTGATCTCCGTAACTGTTCCTGGTGTTGGCCATTTTTGTATAGCGGTAATTTTGGTCGGATCCACCGAAATTCTATCGCCCGACACAATGTGTCCCACGAAAGCTATTCGCTCCAACCAAAACTCACATTTGTTGAGCTTTGCGTACAGTTGATGTTGACGCAAAGTTTCAAGCACAATGCGCCGATGCTCCGCATGTTCCTCTCGATCTTTTGAATACATAAGGATATCGTCGATGAAAATGACGACAAACTTGTCCAAGTATTCATAAAACACTTGGTTCATTAGATTCATGAATACCGCCGGGACATTGGTCACTTCAAAAGGCATCACTAGAAATTCGTAGTTCCATTACTTAGTCCAAAAAGCCTTCTTAGGAATGTCTTGACTTTGAGTTGATGATAACCTGTCCGCGGATCTAGCTTCGAGAACACTCGAGACCCTTCCAACCGATCGAACAGATCGTCTATCCTCGGCAGAGGATACTTGTTCTTGATAGTGACCTTATTTAACTCCCGATAATTTATACACATCCGCTTGGTTCCATCCTTCTTAGGTACCAAAAGAACCGGAGCACCCCAAAGTGATGTGCTTGATTTAATAAATCCGTTGTTAAGGTGGTCCTCAATTTGCATGTGAAGCTTGGTCAAGTCTACCGGCCCAATTCGATACGGTGCTCGTAAGATTGGTTGTGTGCCCGGCATCAAGTCTATTGCGAATTCGATCGCTCGATCTGGTGGTAACCCAAACCCCTCGGCGAACACATCTTCGAACTTTTGAACCACCATCGACATATCTTCCTCCTTATGGAAAGTATATAACCTCTCCTTCCTCGGTACAGCTTTATAAGTTGCTGGATCCAAGGATCGACTCCCGTGCTTGAATACCAACATTGGATGGTCAGGAATTTCGAACACTACTCTCCTTTGACGGCAGTCGATGGTAGCGTAAAAAGTACTCAACCAGTCCATGTCCAAGACTATGTCGAAATTAGGCATATCTATCACCATGAAGTTGGCGTAGAAACCCCGACCACAGATCACCACAGGACATACGTCGTACCCCGTAGTGGACTTGATCACACCGTTTCTTGTGTTGACATTCCATTCAGTGACGAGGGGTGCCATTGGAATGGAGTTGGTTGTCGCAAACTTTTGTGCCATAAAGCAGTGTGACGCGCTGGAATCAAAAAGTGTAAGTGTAGGTGTAGAGAATACCAGGACACCTACGTTTGAAAAGTAAAGGTATGAGTGAGCCTAACTATACGTGGATAACGAAAATAACAGTGATACTGGAAGCAAAAAAATTGATGGGAAAAGGAATGGATACCTGTAATGACTTCCCCGGTGGCCTCAGCCTCCTTGGCTGTCATAGTATAGGCCTGGCGCTTGGGACTATTTCGCTGAGCTTGTTGAAAAACATGCTTTTGCGAAGGCAAGGATGGTCCTCTAGCTGGCACACCTTGTCCGATCGGCATAGCAGCAGAAAGTGGTCGGTTCCCCTGTTGTGGCGTCCCATTATTGACTGGCTTGTTAACAGGGCCCAGTGGTCTTCTCTGAGGACAGTTCTCTATAGCATGATCTGGGGACCCACAAATTATATAGAGTTTGTTCAAAATACGGCAGTCCCTCATGTAATGTCCGACTCTGTCACAGTGGTTGCATGTGACGGTTGGTTTTCTTGGGACAATTGGCCCTGTTGGCCTATTGAACTGTTGTCTTCCATTGAATTTGGAAGACGATCCTTCTGAAATTTGATTTGCCGGTTGTTTCATCTTGGATGAATGATCGCTCTTCTTGATCCTTTTCTCCATATCCTCATAATTACGAACTGCCTCTAGAATCACATCATAAGTGGGGAGAGCGGTACAGGACATGGCCGACCGTGTCTTAAGATCCAAACCCTGTCGGAATCTTTTAGCATACAGTTCAGGGGTGGCCACAAGATGGAGAGCGAAATGGCAAAGCATAGCATATTCCGCCGCATATTGGTCTACAGTCATCTCTTACATAGACCCCTGTTGGAACTGAACGAACTTCCGCTCCATATCCATATGTGTTACTACTGGAAAGTACTGAGTATAGAAACGCACCTTGAAGATTTCCCAAGTGATAGGCTTCGTCAGTCTACTTTCCTCAGCTTCCCACCATATTCGGGCATTGTCCGTGAGTTGTAGCTTGGCAATGCTGATCCACGCATCCTTTGGGATCTGAGCAGCCCAAGATCGTTGACAGTTCCTCGAAGCTATTCCTGAGCTTCTAATGGAGTGCCTTTCCCAGCAAAAGTCTTCAGATGCAATGATCAGAATTGTCCCGCGGATCCTTAGGGAGTTGGGGCTAATGCCTTCTCCAATAGCTCAGCCTGTTGCTGCTTACTTTCTCGCAACCTTGGTGAATGACGACTGTCTGTTGCTGTTGTTGGTCTAACAACCCTTGCATCATATTCATCATGGCTGCTTGCTGAACCGCGGCCTCATGGATCCGATTTCCTGGTTATGGTTACGACCAACCATCGTTAACTGAATAAGAAGGTGGATTAGGTTACAAACAGATTCGAGGATGAGACCAGATAGTAACTTGCATGAAAGAATAACAATTAATGCAAGAGAGATACAAAGAAAGGAAAAGGCATGAGACACAAGAGAGTTTTGCTCGAAACCAAGATTTCATTAATAAAAGTTAAAAGGAGATACAACTAAAGATAAACGCGGCCCTACTCTTATACATATGTTTATTTAGCCAACTAGTACAAACTAAAACTAATACTGATCGTCTCGATCACTGTCCGTCAAATAAACGTGTGGAACCGCTCAGCTCTAGCGCGCCGGTTGTTGACCTTCCTCGCAAAGCTATAGTAGAAGGGTGAGCCTGGTATGTCACGGCGATAGAGGCGTGGAGGAGTGCGGCGCACGCATCTGTAACGACTGTGTACCCTAGATACGTAATAAAAATGTTTTATAATTTTTTTTGAGGTCAAAACAATTATTTTACTGCTTCTATTGGTAGAAAGCACTTCAAAAATATTTTTCCATGGTTAAAATGAATTAATATGATTTTTAGGAATTTTTAAGAATTTAAATGGATTTTTTAATGAAGGGAAATGTTTTAAAAACTGACAAGGGGAGTCATTTTAGACCAAATTTGGTTACAAAGGATAGGAAACATGAAAATACATTTTCTATAATTTTCCCAGATTTTTATAATATTTTTAACTATTTTAAAATAATTTTTAGAAGCCAAAAATATTTTTAAAAGCATTTTTAAATATTAAAAATAAATTTTATTAATAATTTTAGAGCGTGAATGGATCTGGACCGTCGGATCTGAAAACCAACGGTCCAGATTCTGCCGACAGTTTAATTAAAAGATAAAAAAAATATATATATGCGCTTTTGATCTGGACCTTTGGATCAACGATCCAACGGTCAAGGATCGCCAGAGCCAATTCAAGCCGGGTCCTACGCCAGCTCAAGCGTGATGTGATGTGGATCATTGGATCTGGTCGAGCGACGGTCCAGATCTGGTCAGCTTGTATGGTCGGCTCTTGTAGCGGCTGGGAAATTAATAGGGATTTTTAATCCCAGAAAATCCCTATAAATTGCCCTGAGCTTCTAAAATCCTCCCCAAAAAATATCCGGTCGACAAAAAAAATCTCAAAATTTTCTAGAGCTTACTTTTTGAGTCTTTTACACTTTGGATCAAGTTCCAAAAGCAAAAAAATTCTCGGCTTCAAGATATACCTTTTCTCGTATAACCCGACGCTCGCCGACTTTCATTTTCCTTGCTCATTTCAGGTAAGATTTCTCAACAATTGACCCTTGAAAATATCTATCCGTGAAAAAAATTCTAGGATCTAATTATGATATTTTATCTGCATTATCTATTTTACGGGCTTTGACGATTAAAATCGATATTAAACACTAATAATATAACGAAATTTTAGCAGTTATACTTCACGATAAAATCACGGGGTAACGGACTACCCCAGATTCATACTTGGACATATGGAACTAAGTCGTAAAGCGACTATCATGACCGGAACAACTTTTGCAGGAATAAATGTAATTATTCTACGATGTTAAATAAAGATTATTGATAATTAGTTCCTTAATTATTAAAACATGAAAAAATTATAGTAAATTTTTATATATTGGTTATTTTTAAAATAAAATTGATGGTAAACACGTGAAACCATGATTTCGCTAATTTGGGTATTTCACAAAAATACCATAAACTCCTAAGAATTTATATTTTCATTAAAATACCACGAACTTTGAAAAAATAGTATTTTCCTTAAAATACCCTCAATCTTTTCAAGTGATATTTTTATTAAAATATCATGAACTTTTCTGAATCATACATTTTACGAAAATACCATGAACTTGGTAGAGTAATTAGTTTTATTAAAATATCCTGAACTTTTAAAAGCTAGGGTTTTCTTGTAAAAATCAATAATAATCCTAAAACTAGATTTTTACTAAACACCTTTAAGAAATAAAACCTTACCAAAAATACCCTTAATTTCGAAAGTTAAGTTTTTAGAATTTCACTAAAATACTCTTATCTTTTTATAAAGAAGATTCTTTTATTAAAATACCACAACCTTTATAATACCATTGTTTTTATATAAACAATAATTACGATAAAATACCATAGTCCATTATAAACTAAGGTTTCTACAAAATACCGTGTTTACCTTACAACTATAATGGAACGAGATATAACCCACGACTGTGGAAGTCCATATCGACTGAGATATCATCTATTTAAATCCAACTTTTGACAAATCACACGACATGACCTACGATGCGGTTAGGGTTAGAATGCGCGAACCTAGATATGGAATACTATTACAAATGAGGATCTCTGCAGGCAGGGTGAACAGTCCCAACATGGACGATTACTACAAATGAAGTGAACAGTCCCAATATGGACGACTACAACGAATGAATTGAACAGTCCTAACACGGACAAATGACATTTCATGCTTACATGATATATGCACCAACTCTAATTCGCAAAACCTTCATATTGAATAAAATGGGGCCGGGTAGTGTTTTTTGACAAGGTAGTATACGGACTCGGATCCCCTATTACTCGATCAGATCCGGAAAAGTGGAACAATACATTTCACCATCCCCAACCGTGTTTCGTGGTTAGAACGGAATAATCTCGAGAACCGGCTATCCTTGTCTAACAAACTAAATGAATATATTACCTGTTGTTGCCGCACGCAGTATACCTTAATCTACCAAATACCTACAATACATCCCTCATACCTCTGCATACATATTACATATACTTCTCTTTACCATTACCTTCTGTTGAGAAAATCCTGCCCGAGTGTAACTCGCTGACGGACTTCCTTTCCTTTTCTCTACCGTTCTAAGTCTGTTAGATGAGGACGAGATTAATGAAGAAAGAAGCGATGGAATGGAGCTCACTAATAAAGACTACGCGGAGTTTGCACAAGAGTATTAGGATAGCTCTTCTATTACCCACATGTTTAGGGCTTACTATCTTTTAATCAATGTAATCAAATTATTTATTTTGCTTTCAGTACTTTGGGATGTAATAATTTTAGTTAATGAAAATAAATGCTTCTGCTTTTATTATCAGTTTTGGTACATTGCCTGCATGATTTATACGCTTAACGTAACTGTATCGAGAAAAGACCACCCTCGACATAGTTAGGTTGCGGACCTTGGCACGTCACTGTTTCCGTACTTTTAGGAAGCGGAGTGTGACAGCATCGATAAGCATGCCCCCGAATATAGAGCGTCTCCCCAATAAACCACATGTGAGGACCGTATTCTTCCAGTTCCTATGCCTCAACGGGAGCCACCTCTTCAGCTGGGGCCTCTTCTTCAGCTGGGGCCTCTTCAATAGGTTCCTCTTCCGCTGGTTCTTCCTCGATGGGTTCGTCTTCCTCCGGCTCTTCCTCGGTAGGTTTCTCTGAGTTACTGTCGGAGATAACCGTCGGTGGTCCTACGACATCGTCATTTGAATAACCAAGTGTAGCCTCGAAGGTAATATCTGACATGTTGTCCTCGTCTGGAAGGGGTACAACTCCTAGATTGGCCATGACATGAAAGAAAAGGCCATGGTAAGAATACAGAATGTGAAGGAAGATAGAAAGAACAATAGAAGATGTATGAAGACGGGATAAGTGGATAAGATTCATAAACATAATAACGTCAGTTAATGGTTTCATTTTAGTATATTGAGGGCCTGCATGGGTCACCACTAAAACCTGTCATGTCCCGCTTCCCAAAAGTACGGAAACGGTGCCGTGCAAAGGTCCGCAACCTAACTGTGTCGAGGGTGATCTTTTTTCGATACGGTTACGTTAGGCGTATAAATCATGCAGGCAATGTACCAAAACTGATAATAAAAGCAGAAGCATTTATTTCCATTAACTAAAATTATTACATCCCAAAGTATTGAAAGCAAACTAAATAGTTTGATTATATTGATTATAAGAAAACAAGCCCTAAACAGGTGGGCAATAGAAGAGCTATCCTAATACTCCTGTGTCAATTTCGCGTAGTCTTTATTGGTGGGATCCATTCCATTGTCTCTTTCTTCATTAACCTCGTCCTCATCTAGCGGACGTTTCAAAGGATCGAGAAAGGGAAAGGAAGTCCGTCAGCGAGTTATACTCGGTTAGGATTTTCTCAACAGAAAGTAATGGTAAAGAGAACACGTGTGTAATATATGATGTCATATGTATGTAGATGTATGATGGATGTATTGTTGGTATTTGGTAAATTAAGGTATACTGCGTGCGGCAACTACAGGTAATATGTTCATTTAGTTTGTTAGACAAGGATAGCGGGCTTTCGAGATTATTCCGTTCTAACCACGGAACACGGTTGGGGAAGGTGAAATGTACTGTACCACTTTTCCGGATCTGATCGAGTAATAGGGGAATCCGAGTCCGTATACTACTTTGTCAAAACAAACTACCCATCCCGTTTTATTCAGTGTGAAGGTTTTTCGAATTAGAGTTGCGTATATCATCTAAGTATGGAATACTATTTGTCCGTGTTGGGACTGTTCAATTCATTCGTAGTAGTCGTCCATGTTGGAACTGTTCACTTCATTTGTAGTAGTCGTTCATATTGGGACTGTTCATCCTGCCTGCAGGGATTCTCATTTGTAATAGTATTCCATACCTAGGTTCACACATTCTAATCCTAACCGCATCATAGGTCATGTCGTATGATGTGTCAAAAGTTGGATTTAAATAGATGATATCTCAGTCGATATGGACTTCCACTGTCGTGGGTTATATCTCGTTCCATTATAGTTGTAAGGTAAACACAATATTTTATAGAAACCTTAGTTTATAATGGACTATGGTAATTTATCGTAATTATTGTTTATATAAAAACAATGGTATTTTTAGGGCAAAGATTGTGACGCTTTAATAAGAATAACCCTTTATAAAAGAGTATGATATTTATATGGTATATTAATGTAAATTATCTTTTATTATAGACGCTGTGGTATTTTAATAAAAGAACCACCTTTATAAAAAGGTAAGAGTATTTTAGTGAAATTTTAAAAACTTAACTTTCGAAATTAGGGGTATTTTTGGTAAGGTTTCATTTCTTAAAGGTGTTTAGTAAAAATCTAGTTTTAGAATTATTATTGGTATTTACAAGAAAACTCTAGCTTTTAAAAGTTCAGGATATTTTAATAAAACTAATTACTCTACCAAGTTCATGGTATTTTCGTAAAAAAATTATGATTCAGAAAAGTTCATGGTATTTTAATAAAAATATCACTTGGAAAGATTTAGGATATTTTAAGGAAAATACTATTTTTCCAAAGTTCGTGGTATTTTAATGAAAATATAAATTCTTAGGAGTTCATGGTATTTTTGTGAAATACCCAAATTAGCGAAAATATGGTTTCACATATTTTCCATTAATTTTATTTTAAAAATAACCAATATATAAAAATTTACTATAATTTTTCTATGTTTTAATAATTAAGGAACTAATTATCGAGAATCTTTATTTAACACCGTAAAACAATTACATTTATTCTTGCAAAAGTTGTCCCGGTCATGATAGTCGCTTTACGACTTAGTTCCATATTTCCAAGCATGAATCTGGGGTTGCCCGTTACCCCGTGATTTTATCGTGAATGATAACTGCTAAAAGTTCGTTATATTATTAGGGTTTAATATCGTATTTAATCGTCAAAGCCTGTAAAATAGATAATACAGTTAAAACATCATAATTAGGTCCTGTAATATTTTCCACAGATAGATATTTTTATAATGAAGATAACAAGGGCTCAAGTGTTGAGAGATCTTACCTGAAATGAGCTAGAAAAATGAAAGTCGGCGAGCATCACGAGAAAAGGTATATCTTGAAGGCGAGAATTTTTTTTGCCTTTGGGACTTTGTCCAGAGTGTAGAAAACTCAAAGAGGAAGTTCTGGAAATTTTTGGGATTTTTTTGTCGAACAGATATTTTTTGGGGATTTTAGAAGCTCAGGGTTATTTATAGGGATTTTCTGAGATTAAAAATCCCAATTTATTTCCCCAGCTGCTACAGGAGCCGACCCCAAGAGCCGACAAGATCCGGACCGTCGCTCGACCAGATCCAACGACCCACATCCCATCACGCGTGAGCTGGCGTGTGCTTCGGCACTGGTTGGCGCTGGTGATTCTTGACCGTTGGATCGTTCCAGATCAAAAGCGTATATATATATATATATATATATATATATATATATATTTTAATTAAATTGTCGGCAGAATCTGGACCGTTGGTTTTCAGATCCGACTGTCCAGAGTCATTCCCGCTCTAAAAAAATAATAAACTTTGTTTTTGATATTTAAAATTGTTTTTGGCTTCTAAAAATTATTTAAAAATATTATAGAATTCTGGAAAAATTATAGAAAATGTATTTTGATATTTTCTATCCTTTGCAACCAAATTTGGTCCAAAATAGCTTCCCTTGTCGGTTTTAAAAACTTTTCTTTCGATAAAAAAATCAATTTAAATTCTTAAAAATTCCCAAAAATTCGTAAAAATCATATTAATTCATTTTAATCATGGAAAAATATTTTTAAAGTGTTTTCTACCAATAGAAGCAGTAAAATAATTCTTTTGAACTCGAGAAAAATTATAAAATATTTTTATTACGTATCTAGGGTACACTGTCGTTACATTTCCGGCGAGGTTGGGGTTTCTGGGTTTGGTGTCGCAGGTTGTTGTCGGGTGCAGGGTTCTTGGGAAGAGGAGAGGAGGTGGTGAGGGTGACGAGGACGAGTAGGTGGTGGGGATGACGCGGTGATGCCGGCGATGGCGAGGACGCGGGCGTAGGCTACGGTTTGGGTTTCGCGGCGGGGGCGACAAGGAAAAGAAATAGAGGAGAGAGAGAAAGTTGGTTTTTATAATAAGTTATTATATATATATATATATATATATATAGAGAGAGAGAGAGAGAGAGAGAGAAGAGAGAACCGAGAGAGACGAGACTGAGGCTGGGGAAGAGAGAGATTAGAATAGGATAATATATTTAGTTAATATATATATATATATATATATATATATATATATAACCGTTACTTTTAAAAATATTATAATATATATGTTTTGGGTTTGAACAACAAATATCAAATTACTCCGAAAATTAACCGGATTCTTTCTAAAAATCTAGTTTTTAAATATGGAGAATATACGTACAAGTTAAAACTATAATGCGATGTCCGGTCAATAAAAATGCATACCCCAAGTACGGATCTACGTAAATATACGCATCGATCCAAACAAGTCTGTTTTAACAATTAGGATAAGAACATGCTACATGGGTGCAACTATATGATATGGGGTACTATGACATCCCATGCTAGATTATCAAAATATATTATTTGGTTATTATTTGTATTATTAAAAGATATGCGGATACAAAAATATATCATGTGTATAGAATCTAGATGTGCATGGATCCTCTGTACTAGCGAATATTGACGTAATCTAGAACCATGATGGGTTTCAAACATGCGGGTCGGGTCGGATACTAACCGCAGTTACCAAATGCACTATCCGCACCCAAAAACAATAGTAAATAAGAAGTTGTCGCAAGATTTGAAAATACCCCAAATAAAATGTCGTATAATAGTGCTAGGGTGTTACAATGGATCTAATGCTTTTTCATGTTTTTTAAAAATTTATTAGGGAGGCGCCAGACAGCTGTTTCAACGCCTTCAGGGACCAATGGAGGAGGATACTTTAAAATCTCATTTTGAAAAGATCATTTCGATTGGGCAGAAGTCACATTCATGTAGAAGTCAGGTCTGCTTCTCATCACATCTAGCAGTCCCGTTCTCATCACATCTAGCAGTCCCGTTCTCATCACATCTAGCAGTCCCGTTCTCTTACAGTATTCTGTAGTAATATAACGAGTATTATTAACATGAAAAGACCTGGAGGTGGCACTGGCCTTCCATGTTCCCATTTATCATAGGTAGAACTAAATGTACTATATTTCTTAAGCCGACAAAGCTCAGGGTGTAATATTGTATTGTGGTTCTTTAAGCTTGAAAAGTTTTGTTCTAACTTGTTGAAGAACAATTTCCTTACTCAACTTATGTGATTGGTTTTCAAGTCTCATTTAGCTTATTAAGTAACTTAGAGAACTACCTTTTTTAAGTATACAGATAAGGCTTGCACCCCCCTGTTTGCAGCTATGTATCACCAATTGAATATTATTAGCCTGCAAGATAAATTTGTAGGTTGCAGACAGCCTGAAATTCTCTGTAGGAATTTTTCTTTTGAGTGTTAAAAAAAAACTTTTCCTTGCAGTTTATTCATTTACCTTTAATCGCTTTGCTGATGTGTTTTGTTTGTTGAACTCGCTCGTGAATTTATTTGGCAGAAGGATACCCAAGAACCAAAACAAATTACTCCTGTTCACAATTCTCACTATGTCTCTCTTTCTCAGACGTGCCCAAACAACCTGGGAGGATCTGTCCTATCGTAAGTTCTACTGATGCATGATGTCTTGTGGTTGAGCTACAACCGATTTCATCATCGTTCACATTGGCTTAGATTTCATTTCAAAGTTATCCTGAGTGATACTTAACCATGTATTATATGCTTGTTTTCTTTTGTAAATTATACAGGCCCCTTGATCTTTGTGATGCCAATTCTTCAAGTCCGGATGTCCTTGCACTTGGATATCAGGGATCTCATACAAATGGTGCACCAATCCCTGGTCTTCAAGGATCTCCGACACCGGGTCTTTCTACAGCTAGCGGAAACTCCATGATACAGGGACCTTCCGGTAGAGTCCTAGGAAACAACTTACCGTCGCCTTCTACTCCACTGAACGCTCTTTCTAGGTAATCTATAAATAGTCATGCTGATTATCTTCCATTTATTTATCTTAATTAGCCCTGGCCGCTGCACCAAAAGCTCCATAGTTTTGGTGTGACCACAATTTTTGTGAGAACTCTTTTATTGCGTACCTGTTGATATTGAACCTGGGTGGCCATGATGTCATCTTAAAGTCTCAAGCACTGCACCAAAACTTTATATGTGGTGAGGGCTTGGTGATATGTTCCCTTGTCATAACAACTAGTATAATAATGTTTTTTTTTGGTGAATCTTAGGGATGCACAGAGGCACTGCATGCCTAGAGCAGCGTCATTACCTATGGACGACCAACAAAAAATGCACTATGCCCAAATGCTTTCTGGTCGAAATATTCAGCAGCCGAGCTTGCCTGGGGCTTTAGCTGTGGGAGTTGATCGAGGTACTCACTTGTTGCCCTGTAATTACGGCATGGGGATGATGGGTGGCCGAGCTACACCCATGCCTAGACCGGGCTTTCAGGCAATGATGTCCCCAGGCATGCCCTTGGGTTCGACTGGTAGCATGCTTGCGGGCCCAAATCCTGTCAGTGTTCATCCCGGTACTGTTTCGGGCCAGGGAAACTCGATGATGAGGCCATGTGATGCTTTGCAAATGCCACGGGTTAGACTTTGTTCTTTAGCGCATGCTGTAAAACATGTCTTCATTCTCTATTCGGTTGGCCAGCCATAACGCATATATGGATTATACACTTTATAGTCGGGTTATGGGGAATTACGCAAATGTGTGTTTGGGGGGCGGGGGGGTGGGGGGTATCTTGAAAAAATTAAAAAGGTATAAAATGGTGGGCTGATAGGTAGAAAAGGAAAGAACCGGGACTTATTTAGTGGAGTTTATCTGTAGTGTTTTGAATATAGGTGGGCTGTGTGTATCATATGTATGCCCTAAATTTTGTTTAGGACCATTCTGGCGATGATTCACCCTTTTAATACTGTTTGATGTGGTTGCTACCCTAAAACTTTTAAGCTGCCTGGTAATTAGCCTCTTGAACCTTGTTTGACAACACTGCTTCAGCTTGATATTTTAGTTTATCACATTGCTAAAAAACTTGAGATTGTGTTTTGAGGGCCCCCCCCCACACCCACACCCACACACACACACACACACAAAACAACAAAAAGGACTTTTATCAATTGAATATTTTTTCTCCATGGAAGTCTCATCTCTTCACGCATATGGTATCCTGCAGTTTAATACGTCCTAAAAAGACGGTAGTGTGAAAGAAGTTTGGTGCATACGTGAACCAAAATCATGTACTTCCAAATTTGGCGTAATCAAGTCTGTTGTGATCAAGGCTTACCACACTAACTGTATTATAGTGGGTACTGATTGTACTCCAAGCTTGAAATGAGTCAAATAGATTGCTTGAATTATTTTTTTTCCCAAATGCCTGCCAAGTATTAATCTCCTGGATGAGTTAGTAAATTAGAAACTTCAAATATATACTTTAAATGGTTTTGTACATAATTTTTTTCCTACAAACTTCTTGGTTCGCATGTTTTATTCTCCCACCAGCTGTGGTGTTGTATATGGACCACAGTATGATTTTTAAATGATGGAACTTTCTAGTTATAACTGGCATGCTAACCATGGTTCGAAATCTTTGCCTATCCCAATCCGAGATGGCCAATTTTGATCCAAAAAGAAAAATGACCGTCCGAGTTCCGATACCGAGTTATATTGGGTTAACCATATGATTAGTAGGGTTTTAGTTTAAATTTTTAATGGGTTAGTGGGTTTATTAATAGATTATTGGGTTATGATTTATTTGACATCATTATTTACTAAAAAGCGTATTGAAACTACAGTCATTTTACCAAGTACTAAAACAGCCATTTTACCAAGTACTAAAACAGCCATTTTGGATCATTAATTGCTATTCTTTATAGGTGCTTTTACTTTTTACTAAAATGACCATTTTCTGGTCAAATGATATATATTCTATTTCCGATCCAAGATGGCTGACAAGGCCGAATCCGATCCCAAAAATAACTGTCCGATACCGAGATTTTAAACCTTTAATTGCTAAGTCGAGCCAACTATTAACAACTCATGCCATTATTTTTAACTTATTATTAGATGCTTAAAGTTGATATGCTAAATTAGATGGCATATAGTCAGCTTTCTGTTATTAGTCGCATAGACAGAACACCCCCATCTCATTATGCCTTTGGAGATGGATCTGTATTATGCATTATGAGTATTTTTATGAATGCAGTGTATGTATTCATTTATGTCATACGTATGAGCAAATTAATGCATTTGTTACTTTGGCCACCCGCACGCAGGAGTGATAAATAAATTATTAGCTCTCCATAATGCTTGTTTACCATTGAGATTTCATAATCCTCTTTCCCCCTCTCCTTTTTCATATTTTTATCCCTTCTGCAGCTTTTGACTAATGGCATTCTAAGGTCTTCCTCTACTGGTGCCATCCCTAAACATATTATTTCACCTTTACTCAAAATAGATTAATGGTACAAAAGACAGATATCTAGCAACAAATTAACATGTTTACTGATATTTTGACACAAATTAGCAAATTTATTTGAATCAAGGAGATATCTGTTAGCAATTTAAAAGGATTATTATAGACATCCACAAAATCATTGTTAACAGAGCTGAAGTTCTTAGAATGCTAGTTTATTGTCATCGTTGTGGATTATTTTGGCCAGTCACATGATCCTTGAAAATCAAACTGCTAGTTATTCTGCTGGGTTGGATCTGTCGTTGAATTGTCATAAATTGTGTCTGAGCTAGTAACATACAGCTCAAAATCCTAAGATTATGATATTTCCTTCAAATTACTTGTTAGCTTGGAGTAACATGTGTGTGTTTACTAAATAAGAATGCTTGTCCTGTAGCCTGGTCAGAGCGCAGAGGACCATAGGCCAATGATGATGCAAGACATCCAAATGCAAGTTTCACAAGGGAACGTTCAGTCCATGCCTCCTTTCAGTGCTTTGAGCGCCCCATTCTCTACCACAACTGGTGTTTCTTCTCTACATTCATATCCGCCTCAATCCCATCACACGCTTGCAAACCCCAACCATTCAAGCACACAGCAGCAGGCCTATGCTATGCGGCTAGCTAAGGAGAGGCATCTTCAACAGCGAATGCTTCCTCAATCTCAGCAACAACCATTTTCTAATCCTAGTGCCATGTCACCGGTGCAGAGTACCCCACAATCAAGCTCGACATCTTCACAGGCCCAGCATAACAAGCAGCAGATGCCCCGAAATCCACAATCCGGTTCAACTATGCCAAATCAGATCATGAAGCAAAGACAGAGGCAGCAGCAGCAGGCTCATCAGCAGCAGCAGAAGCAAATGTTGCAGCAGCAGCAGCAGCAGCAACAGGCTAAGCTTGTGAAGGGTTTAGGCAGACCTGGGGGCCCAATGCTGATTCATCAAAATCTATCTGTGGATCCTAGAAATCAAATTTTGAATTCAAGTTTGCCACAAGCCTCGAACCACCAAAAATTGTATTCTCGGCCACCACTCCAATCATCAAAGCAAATGCTGCAACCTCCACTCCCATCATCAATTTCCTTGGCTTCTTCCGCCCAGCCGCAACACCAGCGCCCGATGCATCAGAACATGCAAAGACTGATGCTTCAGCAGAATCGAAAGCCGAGTTCTGATCAAGTTCAACCCAATCAGATGATTCCTGATTCTGCAAGTTGTGCACCTTCGGGTTCATCTAAAATGCAGGAGATACAATCTGATACAAGCTCACGTTCTCAAAAAACTCACTTGCCTGGATCACCACGAGAAAAATTGGTTGGAACCGACACATTAATTCCTTTGGCTAGTGAGGAATCAACACAGAAACAATTTTCGCAGCATCAGCAGCAACCTCGACAAGGGGTGCAGGGTAATTTATATGCCCGACCGTCAAACTCAGGGCCAGGTGGATAATAGATACTAATGGATTAACTTTCTTTGGAGAGCTGCTGTGTTCCTTTTACAAAACTGATACCGAGGTACTAAGTTCCATACTATTCTTATTAATTAGAAAGTTGAGGAGTATTATTTTATTCATTAAACTAAGAAGTTACGTAGTCCTGATTCCTTATAGTATATCGATATGGAACATAGCTCACCCACAACAAAAACCGCCTGCATGGCTAATCGCATTACACACAAGCTTATCTGGGTTTTAACTGTATCAAACCAAAATATCTGCCAGTTAACGATCATATTGGATCGCAAAAATAGAGTTCATTTCCAATGCCACGAATACAAAATTACCTACCAACCCCTAAGCTGAAAAGTAAGGAATCTAAAGCATTTGAACTGACTCATGTGCTTCAATTTCTCACTGTCTGCCACTCTACCGTTCTTCTCTACAAGAAAATCTGCCCATAATGGAGGAAAGAGCCATTGGAGGCGAGGAGTTTTTCCAAAGTAGTAGATTATATAAAAACATTTCTAGAGAATGACCGGAAACATGTAGAATGTGAGAACTGATATTGTACAAGTTGTGTTAAATATGGCTTGTGTTTTTCAATGACAAATCCATGAATGGATATATCTTTGCCGAGTACCACTTATATGTTTGTACATTAATAAATAAACATACAAACATGAGAGAGAGGAGGGAGGGAGGTAGGCGAATTTAGGAAAGATTTAGATCCATCATATTTCCCATTCAAGTTCAGCGATATATTATCTAATCCCCTCTGCTATTTATGGTATACAGTGAGCGAGGATGTGTTGCACCCTAAACCAATGCAAGCGCACCATTGCACTTGAATTGACTTCATTATAAACTTCAAATAAACCACCATTTTTATTAAAAAAAATATTAATGGTTTAATGCACCATTCTAGATTTCATATAAACATTAAAAGGTCAGTAGGCATAAAAATTCAAATACACCATTTTTTTTTGAAAAATATTACTGGTCCATGCTTGCAACTTGCCAACATACTAATGCTGTAATCTAATAGTAATATAAGTTCTTTCATGCAAAACTGTAAGCCATTCACAGCGGAACTGGTGGAGAATATGCTTGCTGTTGAAAGATGAAGTAAAGGAGTTGATATTGGGTATTAAATTGAAAGGTGATGATTTATGTATTTTTGAATTTTGTTTGTAAAACCATCTTTGACGAAGCAAGAAAATGCTATACCAAGTTAATGGTTTGATAAGCTCCTCAAGAATGTGACTCAGAAGGATTTGGTCATATGAAAAGTGCCGTTTTCACCACTTTTTTAGTATCAGGTAAACTTTTTTCTTTCAAAATGTTTCTCAAGAAAGCCAAGGGGTGTCATTCGCCACCTATTTGTTTAACCGAAGTTGTGGTCATTGCAGATTGCTGCTTAAATTTTTCTTTAAAGATGTGCTCTATAAATTATATATATTTCTTCTTTATAGACCATATCAAAACTAACAAATTTATAACTCCAGCATCATGAGTTCTCTATCTACATGCTCATGCACACATCTTATAGCAATGTCAACCAATGCATATTTACCCCTATACCATCATAAATTTCAAATAAACGATTCTTATTTCCTTCAACCATCATCTCAACGCTTGGAAAACATGTAATTCATAGTTGGTACAAGATTAAGCTCACGGTAAAAGCCACGTGCTGTCTAAATTGTATGGGAGTATCGTATATATTGTACCAGAATCAGCATTCAGTTTCAGTTGTTTTCTGGTGATAGCTGTGCAGTAAAACAAAGTTGCATTGTATTTTAGTGCAGTTTATGAAGCGAAAAGGTCCTGTATGGAAAAACACTGACATGATCATCGTCTTATTTTAGCCTAAAGATATATTTACCTCACTTGCCATCTTTGATTATATAGATTTTATTTCGTGCTGATTCTTTTTTTTTCGTTAATTACTTTTCTAGATGACAGCTGAGGAGAGAGTTATGGTCCACCCCTAGAAAAAAGATCGAGCTCTTTCGTTTCCTCGCATTGGATGTTGGCTCCTTGGCATGTCTGATCAATGGCAATTTCACAATCAAATGTTGCATAAAGTGTGTTAGTCTTGGTTAGGTATTAGTTTATTTTTACCCTCATATTTGTATTCTATTTAGATCATTATTTGTAAAAACGAAAAAAAGTGAGAAATCAAAAGAATTAGTGCTTACAAAGAAATGCTGCTGTACTTTCCACAGAACAGTGTGAAAATGGAGTTTTTCCCCTAAATAATACTATTTAATTAAATAATTTCCAAAATGATACCTGCAAAATACTTTCTAGAATAGATCTCTGTGCAACCATGTAGGAATGAGCGGTAGTTAGATGCGTTTTTCTTTTGACGAATTGGCAATAGCGTATTTCTCACTATGCTATTGCCAGTAGCGTTTTCTTTGTTGATATTGATTTGCTATACGACTCGTAAGATTTTGATTTTGATTTTGTTTTTTGATTTTGTTCAAGGTGGTTTCAGATTTTGTTGAAATTGCAACAAAATTGAAAGAGTAAAGAAAAACTCTCATGGTTTTTTGAGAATAGAATAAATTTAGTTATTATATAAAGTTCTATTATGATTTTTTTTATACAAATGTATATTTGATTTGGAAAATATATAGAAAAAACATAATAGAAATCTATAATTAACTAAATTTATCATTTTCTCAAAAAACTATTATATATTTATATTAGTTTCTTTCAATTTTGTTATAATTTTAACAAAATCAAAATCTAAAACCATCTTAACAAAAATCAATATCAACAAAAGAAAACACTATTGGCAACGTCGTTTTTATTTTGAGGAAAACGCTATTGTCAATAGCGTTTTCCTTGGATTTGGGGTCCATGCTATTATGATGAAAATTGCATGGGGGTTATGTAAATTGAAATGTTGTGTGTGGTTAATCGAAATGTTGTGTGGTTAAGATTTATTCCTATCACTATGAAATTTTTAGGACTCACATGATAAAAGAATGTTTAAAAAAGTGAATATATACTAACCACATAAGAAAAAAAAAATGTGTGGTTGGAATCTACATAGTACTCATGCTATTTTCATCATAACAGGATGGACCCCATTTGGCATGCAACTACTGCATGATACCAAATCCAACGCGACTGTACGGAGATCTATTCTCAGAAATATTTTTAGGGAGAGTATCATTTTAGGAATTAATTATTTTCGAATTTTTTTTTGTGAAAATGATATCTGATGCATGCGACAGAACTTTGCTTCTGTAAAATGAAATGCATCAAGCATCCATGTGAATTTTTAACATGAGGCAGTTTGGCTCTATGGTTAAGCTACAGTAGCTTTTTGCCTCATGTGATGCGTCCAAATAATAATTAGCGGTCGAACTTTGGTTTTATGGTGGGCTTCACCACTGGTGCGCCCTTGGATGTATCTATTTTTAAAGTGCAAAAGGCACCGGGTCTCTCCAATTTTAAAATTGATTTGAAGCACTGGCTAAATTCATTAAAAGAGTAAAAAAAAATCAAATCTTAATTTGTAAGCGCAACCAACCCCATATACATCTTTTTCAATTATCAACTCTACAAATTTCTATTAGTAACTAACTACATAGACATAACGTGCATCACACGTGCAAATCACTAGTAATAAATAGTGGTCGAACTTTGGTTTAAGTTGTGGTGGGCCCCACCCTTGGTGCCCGACTGCCCAAGTCATGAGAGCCCCGCCATGGGGCTGCGCGTGTGACCCAGCCCAATCTTTGTCAAGCTTGTAATAAGGTAGATTTATAGGTCACGACACGTGCATGTTCACACAAATGCACAGGAGAATTTGAAGGCATGAGTACGGTATCGAGTAACAATCTCTATATGCCATGGTTATGTCCTATGAGTAAATTACCCTTATATGGATTAGACTAATTTACTCCTAGGACGTAAGTAAGCTTAGTTATTTTATATGGATTGTAGAGTGTTTTTCTTCACCCTATTGAGATAAGAACGCGCTTACTCGTCAGGCATATACAGATTCCTCCTGTTTAGTGTAAGCTGGGTTATATTGATTTTGGGATCCTAATCTCCAGCAGCTGTGGATAAAACTGCTGTTAATTACCCCTTGTTCTGAGACGAGAAAACCTCCGATTAACGGGTTGTGCGATCATGTGAACTCAATGTGAAATATGTGTGTGTTGTGACGTGAAAACAACTTTGAGGGTGTTTTGGACATATAGGGAGCCTCAAAGAGTTTATGAGGGTCCTGTTACCCGGATAGCAGGTTGGGTCAAGGGGACAAGCTGCCCCCTTACGGGGTGTGGAGGAGCGCACTGTTAGAAATTTTTTCTAACGAGAAGTACTACTCGATCCTTGTTTGTGGGGAACTTAAGTCCCACGAAGCTTAAGTTTCGACACTCGGCAAATTTTGTTAAGTCCTAACTTCTGATTCAGTGCCCATGTGCATTCTGGCGCTGGCTCACATGTATTGCACATGGCACTGGCATAGTTTTTCAAAGGGACGCCCTTGGTCCTGACGCTGGCGCCACGTGGGTGGCGCCCATGCACGTCCATACACGATTCAGCAAAAAGTGTCCTTGGTGTGGGCGCAGGCGCACGTGCATTGCACGTAGTGCTGGCGCAATTTTATAAAAGGGGACTATGGCGCGGTTGCACATGCATTATACGTAGCGCATATATGCAACTTGGCAGAAGGCGCCTCTAGCATAGACGCACGTGCATTACACGCAGCGCACATGCGCAACTTGGCAGAAAGCACCTCTGGCGCACGTGCATTACATGTAGCACAAATGCGCAATTTGGCAGAAGGCGCCTTCAGAGCTGGCACACGCGCATTGAACGTAGCGCGCATGCGCAACTTGGCAGAGAGCATCCATGGCGCCGGTGCCTTGGCATAGGGCACACCTTGTGGATGAAAGTTGATCCTTTCAGGAAGCTTAAGCTTTCGATTGGTGGAGCATATGCTTCTGTTTGATTATTTTGTGTGTGTGTATTGTTTTGATCTTTAGGTCTTGCCGCTGGTGTTTTTTTTTGGTTGGAAGATGATCTCTTTCCTCCGTCTCTTTTTTCCCTTTTGGATCTTGATGAAGAGAGGATGAAAAGAGATAAAAAGATCTCTTTTTTATATGGAGATTTTTAGATCTCAATTTATTGACCGAGACAAAAAGAGAGGAGGCTTCTTCAAAAGTTTGGAAGAAGAAGAAAGAAAAACCTACGTAAGAATGAGAAGGGAAATGACTCAAAACCTTAATTTTTAATAGGAGAATAATATACTTTATTTCATCATGGGACTGGCTTTTATAGCCCTTGCATTTTACATTAGGCCCCTTGGGTTTTACACTTTTGGATTTTTGCCTCTCCTATACTCATGTGCTTATTTAATTTTGCGCATAAGCTATGTGCTTTACAATTATTTGGCTTTCTGTCTATTTCCCTTACCTTTTATTCATAAAAATTACATTAACGTCCGTTATTGCGTAATTCTTTTCTTCATCGGTGGTCGGCTCCGCTTGGGCTCAAGATGGCTTGTATGCATCCAGTTGCTTGGGGTTGGAGCCGGATTAGTCAGACCCACGATGACTTGAGTGTTGACTTTGACACTTAATGTCTGATTTGTAATTTTGGCAAGTGGAGTGTAAATTTTGACTCCAACAAAGTGTCTCCCATCAATAAATGCACACCACGTGTATGGGTTGTGCATATGAAATTGATGGATTTTCTTTCGTGGATCTGATTTTTGAGATTCTTAACTTGATTCTCTTTTAGCAACGTAGAGATCGATACTGTCCTTTTTACGACGTGAACGGTCGATATTTGACTTGATTCCCTTTTAGTGACGTAGAGGTCGGTACTACTCTTTTTGCGACGTAAAGGCCGGTACTATCCATTTTGCGACTTGGACGGTCGATATTTGACTTGATTCGCTTTTAGCGACGTAGAGGCCGGTACTGCCCTTTTTGCGACTTAGATGGTGATGTTTGACTTGATTCCTTTTTAGCGACGTAGAGATCGGTAGTTTAACTTGATTCCCTTTTAGCAACGTAGAGGCCGGTATTGCTCTTTTTGCGACGTCGACGGTCGATTTTTGACTTGATTCCCTTTTAGCGACGTATAGGTCGGTACTGCCCTTCTTGCGATGTGGACGGTCGATATTTGACTTGATTCCCTTTTAGCAACGTAGAGGTCGGTGTTTAACGTGATTCCCTTTTAGCGACGTAAAGATCGATATTGCCCCTTTTGCAATGTGGGCCGTTGATATTGCTATTTTTGCGACATGGACGGTCGATAGTTGATTTATTTCCGAGGCGGACTTGATTCCGACGGGTAGGCCATTGGTTGACTTGTTTCATTTTACCGACATGGAGGTCGATATTGTCCTTTTTGCGACGTGGATGGTCGATACTGCCATTTTTGCGATGTGGACGGTCGATGATTGACTTGTTTTCGAGGCAGACTTGATTCCGACGGGGAGGTCATTGGCTGACTTGTTCCATTTTACCGACGTGGTGATCGATACTGATATTTTTACGATGTGGACGGTCGATACTGACATTTTTGCGACATGCGGTCGATGATTCACCTGTTTCCGACGTGGAAGTCCTTTTGAGTGGCTTGTTTCCGGCATGGAGGTCTTTGGTTGAACCGGTTGATTTGATCTGTTTCGGAAGTTTTCTATCTATCCAGCGGGACTTTTGAACCTGGAAACACAGACGGGTGAGACTCTGATTTGATTTGTCTGATTCCTACCCTGTTCGGAGGAACTTTCTGAGCTCGGGGCACTTGTCGAGTGGGAATTGGACCTTTTTTTAACGAGTTTATGCCCTTGCGGGTTTTCACAAGCTTGCGGGCAATCTCGCTGTTTTTACTCACGAAATCTTCTCAGGTTTTCATTCGTACTTTTTTCGCTTGTGGACCGACCCTTTTTTTAAGGAGTTTGATGTTGAATTGGATTTGAGTTGGAATTTTGGTTTTCGAGCTGACATCAGCGTTGTTAACACTGGAGCATGGGTGCCAGGAGCAATTCATTATTTGACTTGGGAGAGTTTGGAATTGGTTCAGCATCAGCATGCTAACACTAAAGTATAGTGCCAGGAGCGACTCTTCATCTGCCATTGGAGGATTTATGGATTTGGATTTCGGTTGGTGTCTGCATCGCTACCCTGGAGTGACTCATCATTCTCCGTGGGAGGACTTTATTTGTGTCATGCCCCGCTTCCCAAAATCCGTAAATACAGAATATGATAAAGCCAGCCATACTACATACGGTAAGGAAATATCTTTCCATAGTTACATTAAGGTTGTTGTTGGGACTTTACCCGCATGCGCAAACGCGTATGCTTTGGAAATGGAATCGTTTTAAGGAAATGGATACGAGCGCGAGCTCGGTCTCATTTTAAAATTTATAAACCGCAAGTGCACGGCGCGTTGTAGCAAGCCGGCAAGTATGGGTCGATCCGCAGGGAATTGTGTATTAGGTTTTGTTGTTTAAGGTTCAACAAATAATGAATCGGGTGGTTTGTCACAAAAGTATAAAATACGAAAACAAAGAAAACAAATTAAGGAAGAAATGGCTGTGGCTTTGGCTCGGATGGTCGAATCGTGACGATTCTTTCGACGCTCCCTTGTTTATGAGTTGTCCGTTCTTGTGTTGATCCCGGCGCGAAGCATGCCTTGTCAAAGCGGTTGCGAGGCACAAGTCGTCAAGTTGCCGATATTCGACGTAAACACAAAACGAGTCCATTTTGTTCACTTACCGTTTGTATGTCCAAGTTTGAGGTATCAACACTAAGTATAAGGGTTAGCAAGCATACGACAACATCAAAGACACAAGTTAGCGAGTGAGAGCAATTAGTTTCTAGTGTTAACTTTGCTAAGGGTTTGTGATAGTATAGGGGATATGAAAACCGAGGGTTTTTCAAGCACTTGATCACGAAATACCGTATCTAAACTTAGCAAATTTAACACCAAATTGATTTTAACTTACACAGTGTGAAATGGGGAAAGGGAGTGAGTATGGTATATGAAGAGATTACAAAGTAACCATGGTTTCAAAATACCATATCACATCAATACATAAACAATTTTTAAGTTAGAATCATGTTAAGCACATTAAATATAAACAAGAGGAGGAAGGAAAAACTTTTCATCTCATTTCCCCACCATCACCACAACCAAAGAAAGATTAGTTACACATAATAATAGCAAAAGAAAGCAAGTAAGGAATAGAATGAAAGAAACAAAGCAAAAGCAATTTTATTAACACTTGATGAAATTGGGGTACAAGATATTGGTAGCTTGTTCAACCTCCATAATAAAGCTCTCAAAAGAAAGTTTCAAGAGGGAAGAAGAAGAAGAAACCAAGTTAAAGCCCATACAACTTTCAAGCCTAAACCAAAAACAAAAAGAAAACTAGAAAATGGGTATATACTATGCACCCCTTGCTTAATATCTGTTCTGGTATTTATAGGCTCAACTTCAGAATAAACAAACAATATAGATGGACTGATGTGCCCCTAAGAAATGACCATAAGAAAAATGGGGGCATTTGAAGCAAGGGGACCGGCGTCGCCGGAATTATGGGGGGCCCGCCAGTCTAAATCTGAGTATAGAGGCTCGGATTGGAATGGTGGATTTGTGTGCTCTCCACAATCACAATGATTCTGTTTGATTTATCTGTTTAAACCTGGTTTGCATTCAGAGATTTGGAGGGTATATGATGCCATACATCACATCAAAACTTGTAGCATTTAACACTCATGCCCACTTGTGCCCACATATACCATGGGCAGCCCCCACCTACGTCCAAGAACCAAAGAGCTATGTGCACACTTGTGTTGTGTTGGACCAAAAATGTGTACACATGATTATTTGCAAAAGAGCTCTTTGAATATCGGTTGGTTTTCTGTTCTGATTGCAGTGTCGGCTCCCAAATGCTATATCCGTGATATTGAGCGTGTTTCCAGTATTTTATCACGAATACCTGTAATCTGTAATTACTGAGCAGACACTGATTAATAGTACCGATATATAACAAAATTGATAATGAATGAGAGGTATTAAAATGCAATTTTATGAGATGAACAAATACCCCCAAACTCATCTTTTGCTCGTCCCGAGCAAAACAAAAAATCCTATCCTCACTTTCGCAGGGAATGTGATTGCACTGAGCACATGCAACAAGCCGTTAAACCTCTAGGTGTCTCCAGTAAGAGGAGTGTTGTCTCCTGAGGGTTTTCAGCGGATTACACTCACAAAATCCAGTCAAGTTAGCGCCATGGTGAAACTGTTGATTCTAATATTAAGTTAGAGATTAAAGTTGGAAGTTCTATCACCCAAATTTGAAATGTTTAAACCCAATTTTTCACTCCTCACAATTTGTTTAACATAAGCGTATACGCGTCTTTACGTGATTGTGCGGATAGTGTCCATAAGTTTTTAAGAACTTGATTAGGGTCATCATGTCATAAGTACGGACCATGATAGATTTCTAAAGGATCACACGAGTTTGAAAATGAGTTAAGATTTTCTCAAGTTTTGTTCTCCAGTTAGGTTTCAAGTAAGAATATATATCAATTTTAACAGGGTAACAGGGAACCTAAGTCATATTTTTCAATCCTACCTTTCACTGTTGTAGTTCATACACACCCTTCATTATTATGCAAAACGTTTTTATAAATATAAACCTTCATATCTCCGAAAAAACTGTTTTTAATAGAAAATTCGTCATCGCCAAAATTATTCTACCACAAAGAACCGTGAGGACTTTTAACTCGGGGAGAACACTTGCTTAGCTTGTTTTATTTGGCGATTGGAAACTTAGTGAGTTTTGGGTCAATGACTCTCAAACCAGATGGTTTTAGGTTATTAGGTGTGGAGACACCCAAGGACCTAACTACTCAAGTTACCAAGGCCATAAAACAAAAGACTCATTTTATTACGTTTAAAATGTTTTGAACTCAGTGAAAACGGAGATATAGCCAGCTTTTCCTTTTAATCCGAAAACGTTATTATGTGGATAGGGTGTGTAATTACTCCGACAAGGTTGCAGATGGGTTATTTTTCAGACTTATAGCTTCAATCAAAACCTCAATAATATCCTTCATATTTACTTCACTGTATGAACTATTCTAGATATTGCTTAACTCAGAACAAACATGTTTGATCCTAAAGAAGTTTTATCAGTTTTCAAAAGTTTAAAGACATGTCAGACATTCATCAAATTCTCAAAAACATACGACATGTGTCAAGTGTATAAAAGACGTATATCAGCTATGGTTAAACACAAAGGAGGGTTATTTTTTCGGGTCATCAGTCTCACAACAAGGATTTAGTTATTTCTAATTTATCAACCGAATCGTCAGACTTCGAATCAAGTTCCCCCGCAAGCTAACATGACAAACAAGTTTTTATGTTTTGAAGAATTTTTTCAATTTTTATAAGCTTTTTAATACAATGCAATACAAAAGCAGATATGAAATGCGACTACATGCAAAGAAAAGAAAAATACATAATGTAAAGTGCTGAAATGCAGGAAATATGCACATGCAAACTATATGCTGATACAAAATACATCCAAAATAGATCCACCCCCAAACTAAAGATGACGATGACCTCATCGTCGCTTGGCCTTGCCCTTGGTTCTGCTGCTCCCGCTTGCTTCTTCCTGCTGCGCTAAGATTTGGCTGAGTTGTTCTTTTATCTCCTTGTTCTGCTTGATCAAAGTTTTGATGCCATGGACCTCCATCCTGTATAATTTATATGGATCAGTCGGAACGTCCTCTCCCAAGTAAATCTCTGAGTAAGTCTGTGGTGCCGCATGCTTACTGGGGTCAGTAGGTGACCAAATCTGCTGCTCACTCCTGCTGTCAGTATAACCTGGTGAGATTCTCTCTATCTCCACCTGGATGGTGTCATACATAGTGACGCTGGCCGCGAAATCACCGTCCTCCATATAGTAGCGACAAATTTGGGTGACGAAGACGGGAAGTAATGATTTGTGCACCACGACGCTTTCCTTGATTGTGGCAAATAGCATGCTCGCCATGCAAAATTGATAATCCTTGGTCATTAAACAATGAACCATATGCCCCACAATTGCTGGAAACGAGAAAACTCGAGCGATCCCCCTGACGTTACGGTAAGCCCAGCGGCAAGCCGTATAGACGTTTCTATAAATCTGCTGGACATTTAGCCCAGCATCTCGTAACTCGCACCGTGTTCCCATGATCATCCTATACTGGGCAAGCTCTAACGGTCTCTAGAATCCAGGTCGGGTAGGGATGTTGGTGACATTGGATATTGTATCTGCTGAGAATACCCTCCATCTACCATGAAAGTGAAATCTAATATGGTCCTGGAGTATTTCACCATTTCTTAGAGCGTCGTAGAACTCATCTACCAAATGCTCACAAGCACACAACCCCTCTTCCCCATATAGCAAAAACTCCGACCCCAACTGTCGGATAGCATCATGAAAATAGCTTCCAAACACCTCGTGGGTGAACACATCGACAAAATTTCTCTCTAATTCAAAAGGGGCCATGATCTGTGGGTTGGTGAAGTTTGTTGAAAATTTAAACAACGCAGGAGAGGGGGGAGAGAAAATCTTACAGAGCTGAAGAGGGAAAACGACGATCGGTGGCAAGAAGGCCGGCATCGCCGGATTTTTAGAGGGACTCGCCAGCAATATTCCGAGCAAAGGGGCTAGGGTTTTGGAGGAAGGTTTGGGGAGAGCACATAAAATATCTAGATCTGTTTGAGTGGTGAGAAGAATGGGTCGGGGTCAGGGATCTGATGACTTTATAAAGGTCATTTTACAAAACCCCCAACAAAAAGAAACCCCGTTCCTTACAATTTACTCAAATCAGAAGCTAAATCAGCATGCTGTCCCCAAAAAATCAGCACTCTCCCCCTAATGGGTAAGATCTTATTGTAAAAATACTAAGAAAAACAAAAATTAATTACAGTATTCACAAGTTAAACGATATTGTCAGCCCAGAAATTAATACCAGCCATTTAAATTTTTTATCGATATAATGCAAGGGCTGGTAAAAGAATAAGTATATGAAAAAGAAAAAGAATGTGTTAGTTGTTAATGAAGGGCATGCGTGTGTGTAATTAGGGATCGGAAGACGCTGAAAGTGAAAATGAAGTTTTGAAGAGGTAAAAGACTTTTCGTTCGTATGAATTGAATTTTTAAGAAGTACGTGTTGAGTTTTGGAGTCAAACTCATTTAAAAACTGGAGTTCATCCCCAAAAATTTGGAAAAGGAAAGGTTCATGGGATGATCCCAAATTGTTCCTAACTCAAACTCACCAAGAATATCCAGTTCTGTCACGACCCGAAGGTACGGAACGTGACCGACACTTAAATTGCGAAACGTCTAAAGGCGTAACGTAATCTAAGTAAGCCGAAGCCCAGAAATCTAAACCATTTAAAAGAAGAAGTGTAGGAAAACAAGTTTCAAAGCAACCTCAAATTTTCTCAAAAATTTCGGCAGAGTCTCCTTTGTAAAAACTGGCCCCAAATGGGTACAAGCAAGAATATATACATAAGCAATAATAAAAAGGCATTCCCAAGTAGGAGCAAGCTCTACGCCAATTGGCGGAAACAACCACACAAGCAATATAATATACAACACCGAAGGACGAGGATCCAAACTCAAAGAAAACCATCAAAATCACCAGAAAACCATAATAATACAAGCGCGACTCTAAGGTCGAAAGAATAAACAACTGGTCTTCTAAATCTATCAAGTAATACAAGTCTGGTTGATGGAGCTTACTAGATACAACTGAAATAAATAGCAATACAATGGCGGTCCCGATACAATGAACCACCCTACCAAGCAATCACCCTGAATGAAATGATGTGCCAGCAAGCTGCCAAGGAAACCTGTACATCTAAACTGTAAGAAAAATTTGGCACAACGGGGGTGAGTTGCCAACTCGTGAGTAGATGATATTTGCGAGTAGAAATCGCATGCACGACGATCTCCTAGGTCATAATAATATACTTAACATGACGCTAATCATCTAGTAGTGGCAGGGTAATAATCTATGCGTAAGTGAAATACTCAGTGCTCATGTCAGTGCCTCAAGTAATAACATGTCATGTGTATGAGTATGCATGCATTATGAATGTAAAACAATCAATCATGAAATCTGGACATATATGTATAAGAAAATCTTAACTTTTATTATAGTAAAATTTGTATGATAATCTGAACATCATCAATGAAATCTATGGAAATCCGTGTCAAGTATCGACACAAAACATATACATCTCAATGTCTCAATATCTCGGGCTCCGTCAGTCCGGATCGGCCCATATCATCAAATCTTACGACAACGGTCGGTATCCTCCGGATGTCCGCCGCGTCAGACATCACCGGTAGGTAGTCTTCCCCAGCCAAGCTTATCGTCATCCCCACAAAAACACTCTCGCCCTGGGGTATGTTCAGTCGATAAAACTGCACATTTGTAGTACATTTTTCCTACCATTTTTATATAAAAAAGGACTTTAATATGATATATTATACATATGAGGGTTTATGTGTAAAAACATTATTTTCCATGTGTTAATATATTTTTATTATCATTTGGTAGGAAAATGTATGCAAATAAAATTATTGATCTAATCCTAGTAGAACAAAGTTTACTAAAATCTTATTTGAGTTGTTGTGCAGAATATTTCCAAGTTGTTATGAAGAAATCAATTTGTTGAAGAAAACTTGCCAAATTAAGAGAACAAAACTTGGAGATCAAGTCTGGCAGTGATTATGAGAAGATTTCAAAGACACAAAGATTCCAGAGGAACCCACATGTCACAAATACAGAAGCCCTGAAGTTTGATCAAGGGAGGATATTAAATGGCCGCGGATCCGCGGCCTTACCCACCTTGTGCCGCGGATCCGCGGCAAGATTGAGGGATCAATTGCTGAAAATTTGGGGCATGAATCTCTGACATATTTTACCAAGTTTCCAACTGAAAGATTCTGGCTTTGCACTATAAAAGAGCACCGAGAGCCTCTTGGAAAAGCTATCAAGCCGAAGAGATCACGAAGCTCCCGACGCTCACGCATCCAGACTGATCATCGACTGTTCGACTACCTCCTTAGGAAAGATCGAGAAGCAATTAGTTGTAATCATTTTCTACGGATTAAAGTGTAGTTTGTTCAAGTCGATTAATAAAGGCAGTTATTTTATTTAATTGTTTTTTTTACATTATGTTTTCCCTCTCTTTCTTTTCATCTTCTTCTCCCAACATGCGCGAGTAATTCTCCGCTTGTTAGGGTTCGTAGGATTAGGGTAGGCTAATGGACGATGAAAATAATTAAAACCTTTTTAAGTCCTATAAAGTTTAGGAATTTTATCAAAAGAATCATTAACATCCTAATCGGGCGCGCTAGCAATTCTTTGCTAGTTCCGACCGCGATTAGAGATTAGATTAATGATTGTTTTGGTAAAGGCTAGATATGAACGGAGTTCCGTGTCGAGATAAGGGTTAAGAGTGGGATTCCTTTTCCCTCCAGAAACCCTAATCTACACGCATCACCGTCGTTCTAGTTCTAAATCTATTAATGGATAAAAAGGGTAACTTTTAATTAATCGTCCATAACTACTAAATCCTAACGAACCCTACAAGCCCTCTTATTATATTAATTACATCTTTAAAATAATCTAGATCTATATTTTACATTCTTGTTTAACGGAAATCTAGAAATCTTTCTATAAAATTCTTTATCCCTTTTCTCTTTCTCAACACATCTAAAGTAAAAGTAAAAGGTTCACGTTTCCCAGAGGACGACCCGTACTCATCTCGGTCTAGCTACGTGCGACACCGTTATTGATTGCGGTTAAACTACAAAACACAATTTTTCACATCAATCAAATGGCGCCGTTGCCGGGGATACGTGCGTAATTTTTTATTTTTACTATTTGTGTTGAATTCTTAGACGAGCCATATCATTATTAAAACAAAACTGCAAATTGCATATTTAACGATTTGTGCGTGGATTTTTGCAAGGAGATCTGGAGTCACAGAATTGGGGAAAACAGGAAACAGAGACATTTCTAGAGATCCAGAGGAGCAAAGGACATCACAGAAAAATTTTCAGCAAGCGATCCATCCACCTCGCGGCGGAACCGCGGCACAAAGGTGCTTCCTGCGGCGGAAACGCGGCTTCTTGGAGGGATTAGGGCTACAGAATTCTCTGGTATCTTTCTTTACTCCTTCTCTCTCCCCTCAAATCCAATAAAATCTATTTTCTGCAGGATTCTTTGCAAATTTGCGCCGCTCAAAAATCTTTTTGCAAAAGTTTTGTGATTGGTTTTGTTTTGCATATTTAATACGGACTCTAAGGGGCAAAGACCAAATCAAGATTAAGTGGGGATTTCATCACCCTTCCTAAGCCCCACAAATCACAAACTGAGCATATAGATCAACCCTTCATTAATTTAAAAAATATCTAGACCAGACTCTAAGGACTGTCGCGCTCAATAAGGACAGAGGAAGGTCGTGGGTAATCTATCGTTTATCCGCATTACTTTTGTAGTGCCTAGGCAAGTGTGACAAAGGCTAGTGGTTTTTAATTAGGCCCACGACGTGGTTCCTTCCCACTTACCTGGCACTTATCTGGCTACAAGGGTAGTACGGAGGCGGTAGAGGATTGATCCTGCGGCTTGTCCTTTGGAAGTCTAGGAGCGGTCTAGAGACTGACCTAGGTGACCTTAGTTCTAGGGTTGCTTGTGCATCTTAGGGAGATTTGTCTTGAGTCTCACTTTTTCAAAACAAGCCAATTTTAAAATCACACACACGCTGCCACTTGCACTAAACTCGCTTAGTGCATGCTCGGCTGGACACGGGATCCTAGTGCCCGTCTTGTCCTCGTTCCTTCTATCGACACCGAAGTCGGTACTTCTTCATCTTCTTTTCCCCCACCACACACCACATCGACCGTGATGGACGGCACTCCATCAGAGTATAACACCACGCTGCCACTGCCCGGAGGTGCGCAGAATCTACCGCGCATCTCTCTCCAAGAGAGATGCTATCCTATTTGTGGTCCCCTTCCTACTTGTCTATCTCTTCCACCACCTAACGGGGATAATTTCGAAATTAAACCCCACTACATCAACCTGCTCCCCAAATTTCACGGGCTTGAGTCGGAAGACGCGTACGTTTTCATCACCAAATTCGAGAACGTATGCGCAATGATGGGTACTTCACAATTGACTTTAGATGCTATGCGCTTACGTCTTCTCCCATTCACATTGTGCGACTTGGCAGAAAAATGGCTTTATAATACTGCCGCACACTCTATCACTAATTGGGATGAATTTGTCGTAGCATTTCTTAAGAAGTTTTACCCAAATCATAAGACTGCCCACATTAGGAGCGAGATCAACCAGTTCACCCAGCTTCCCAATGAACCATTTTGGAAGTGCTTTGAACGTTTCAAGGATCTGCTTGTCCAATGCCCCCATCACGGAATACAAAGATGAGATTTATGTCGGATTATATATGAGGGCATTAATCCAGCGACAAAGCAGATGCTTGAAACAATGTGTCAATGCAATTTCATGTCTAAAGATGACGGTGAAGCATGGAAATATCTGGAAGACCTTGCTGAACACACGTTGCAGTGGGAAAGTGTTAGACCACCTACAACTAAGGGAGGTATTCACCAGCTCGACGTTTCCATCGCAGTAAAAGCCGAAATGGCAGCGATGCAAAAGAAACTCGATTCTATTGAGAACAAACTTTCATCAGTCTCCCTAAATCAGGTCACGCTTCCCAAGACTGTCTGTGGTTGCTGTTCGGATCCTTCACACTTAACGGAAGAATGTCCTATGAATTCATCGTTTCAAGCTAATGCTGCTTTTCAGTAGCGACCTAGAAATGATCCTTATTCTTCTACATATAATCAAGGATGGAGGAATCATCCTAACTTTGCTTGGAATCAAAACCAACAAAGCAATTATCAAAGACCTCCTCCACAGCAACCACAACCACAGAATCAGCCCCCCTTTCAGTCACAGAATTTCCAAAATCCGGCCAACATTTCTACACCACAAGTGGCCAGTATTGACAACTCACTTGCACAAACTTTGGATATGTTCATGAAACAATCCATGCAAAATTCGGCTGAGATGAGGTCCTCTATTGATGCCCTAACGAAAAACTCCTCCTCCCATGGTGAGAGTATCAAATCAATAGAAAACCAAATCGCACAGTTAAACGCCGCAATGAGTGCGAGAGAGAAAGGGAAACTCCCATCTCAACCCCTACCGAATCCTGGCCATTCACAAAGTCATAATGTGAATGCCGTCACTACGTTGAGATCGGGGAGAGTGCTGAACAACCAAGTGGGTGAGCAAGTTGATGATAGTGACACATTGGATACCCCTTCTTCTTCTTCTTCTTCCCCTAACTCGTCTAGTCTTCCACCTTCGTCTGAGCCTATTCTCCGTTTTCCCCAAGGCTCAAACATTTCGCCAAATCTATCTAAGTTGATGCCCACTCCAATTTTGGGATCGAATCCGTCGCCACAGTCTTCTCCATAAACGTTGGATCCAAAACTTATTGATCGAGCTCCATTTCCAAACCGATTAAGGGCCAACCGACCTAACCCGCAAATGGAGAAGATTGTGGAAATGTTTAAGCAAGTTAGCGTGAATATTCCTCTTCTAGATGCTATTCAACAAGTCCCATCTTATGCAAGAATCCTTAAAGACTTATGCACTAAGAAGAGAAAAACTCAAGTGCCTAAAAAGGTTTTCATGACGAGTAATGTTAGCACAGCTTTTACCCAACAAATACCAAAGAAACGTAAGGACCCCGGCTGTCCTACAATCTCTATTTCTATTGGGGGTAAAAATATAAATCGTGCTTTACTCGATCTAGGCGCTAGCGTCAACTTGCTTCCTTATTCAGTATACGAGCAGTTAGGACTTGGAGAGTTAAAACCCGCCTATTGTACTCTCCAAATGGCTGATCGATCTATCACCAAACCTCGGGACGAACTAGAGGATGTGTTAATTAAAGTCGGGGAATTCATATTTCCCGTGGACTTTATTGTTTTAGATACACAACCCGTGGCAAACCCACGCAATCAAATTCCGGTGATACTTGGTCGACCCTTCCTAGCAACTTCTAACGCTGTGATTAATTGTCGTAACGGTTCTATGAACTTATCCTTCGGGAAAATGACAATTGAGCTTAATATTTACAAGCTAGGAAGTCAGCCATCAGAACCTTCTGCTCAATTGCTGGATGTTTGTTCCATCCACGAGATAGCTTCCAAAAGCTGCATGGATGAGGAGCTTTGCTTTGATGTTCTCGACAACACTAATAAGACATCGTTTGATCTTGCACCACTTTACAGTGAGGATATGTTCAATGAGTCAGACCTTGAGATTGAACCCGTTGACTCATTGCAAAAGTCAGCAGCACTTTCCGAGTCAATATCTTATGCAAGTTTTGAACCTCTTCGGGAGTCCGAATATCATTCGCTTACCCCACCTTCTATAGTCTCTCCGCCAATTCTTGATCTCAAACCGCTACCTTCTCATCTTAAATATGCATATTTAGGAGAGAATGAGACTTTGCCAGTGATTATTTCCGCTTCTCTAGCCTTAGAGCAAGAGAATGCACTTTTGGCAGTGTTGAGATCGAATCGGCAAGCATTTGGTTGGACAATGGCCGACATCAAAGGGATTAGTCCATTAATTGTTGAACATAACATACATCTGATGGATGAAGCCAAACCAACCCGAGACCCACAAAGACGGTTAAATCCCGTTATGAAGGAGGCGGTAAAGAAAGAAATCGTCAAGTGCCTTGATAGTGGAATAATTTACCCTATATCTGATAGTCAATGGGTAAGTCCAATTCATGTGGTCCCTAAAAAGTCTGGCATCACGGTCATCACTAACGAGGCTAATGAGTTAATCCCAACACGCACCCAAACTGGGTGGCGCGTATGTATCGATTACAGGAAACTCAATGCCGCGACGAAGAAAGATCACTTCCCTCTACCTTTCATTGACCAGATGTTGGAACGATTAGCGGGACACGAATACTACTGTTTCTTGGACGGATACTCTGGTTACAACCAGGTCCCCATCGCCGAAAAGGATCAAGATAAAACCACTTTTACTTGTCCTTTCGGAACTTTTGCTTATAGACGCATGCCCTTTGGGTTATGCAACGCTCCCGCTATATTTCAGCGGTGCATGATGGGGATATTTTCAGATATGGTGGAAAATTTTCTAGAAATTTTTATGGACGATTTCTCCACTTTTGGGGACTCCTTTGAGGGTTGCCTTCGTAATCTTGACGCTGTTCTTACCCGCTGTAAGGATAAGAACTTGACTTTGAATTGGGAAAAATGCCATTTTATGGTCCAAGAAGGTATTGTACTTGGACATATAATTTCACATAAAGGCATTGAGGTTGACAGAGCTAAAATAGATGTCATTCAAAACCTCCCTCGTCCCAATTGCGTCAAAGATATACGATCCTTCCTTGGTCATGCAGGATTTTATAGGAGATTCATTAAGGACTTTAGCAAAATTGCTAGACCCTTAACCCTTCTATTGGCCAAGGACACTACTTTTCACTTCGATTCGGATTGTGAGGCTTCTTTTGAATCGCTTAAAGAATCACTCACTACAGCCCCCGTTCTATCATCTCCGGATTGGAACCACCCGTTCGAGCTTATGTGTGACGCATCAGATTTTGCTATTGGTGCTGTCTTACGACATCATATTGATAAGATGCCACATGTAATTTACTATGCAAGTAGGACCTTGAATGATGCACAAATAAATTACACAACTACCGAGAAAGAACTCTTGGCAGTTGTATTTGCATTAGAGAAATTCAGGCCCTACTTGATTGGCTCGCCTATTGTGGTTTACACAGATCACTCCGCCCTACGACATCTTTTATCGAAGAAGGATGCAAAGGCCAGGCTAATACGTTGGATCCTATTGTTACAAGAATTTGATCTTGTCATCAAAGACAAGAGTGGATGTGAAAACGTTGTAGCCGACCATCTTTCACGCATCACTTCTTCGCCAACTGTGACCGTGCCGATAAATGACTCATTTCCCGACGAACAGCTCTTGAATGTATCCTACGAACCTTGGTTCGTGGATATCGTGAACTATCTTGCGACGAGACTTATACCTAGCGATTGGTCGAAACAAGACAAACTTCGATTTTTATCCCAAGTAAAATATTTTTACTGGGATGAACCATATCTATTCAAGTATTGTTCCGATCAAATCATTCGCAGGTGTGTCCCTAACGATGAATTCAAGAGCGTGTTATCATTTTGTCATGATCAGGCATGCGGCGGTCATTTTGGACCTCGAAAAACAGCGGAGAAAGTTTTGCAATGTGGCTTTTATTGGCCAACATTATTTAAAGATGCATTTGAACATTGCAAACTTGTCCGCGATGTCAGCATTTGGGTCTGATTTCACGAAGGAACGAGATGCCGCTCCAACCTATATTGGTTGTGGAAATATTTGATGTTTGGGGTATTGATTTTATGGGCCCTTTTCCCAACTCCTTTGGGAATCTATATATCTTGTTAGCGGTTGATTATATCTCAAAGTGGGTGGAAGCTATACCGTGTCGCACTAATGACAACAAAGTTGTCATTAAGTTCCTTAAAGAAAATATCTTTTTGCGATTCGGACACCCTCGCGCTATCATTAGCGACAACGGGACACATTTTTGCAATAGGTCTTTCGAGGCCTTGATGCGGAAATATTCAATCACTCACAAGTTTTCTACGCCCTATCACCCCCAAACAAGCGGGCAGACTGAGATCTCAAATAGGCAGATCAAACAGATATTGGAGAAGACGGTTTCGAAAAACCGTAAGGATTGGTCAACCAAATTGACGGATGCTCTTTGGGCATTCCGCACCGCTTATAAGACCGATCTTGGTATGTCTCCATACCGCCTTGTGTTTGGGAAGGCATGTCACCTCCCTGTCGAGATTGAACATAAGGCAATGTGGGCTATTAAAGAGCTTAATTTTGATCTTGATCATGCAGGCAGCTATCGGAAGCTGCAATTGAATGAGCTAAGCGAACTCCGCGATGAAACTTACGATAATGCGGTGATAGTAAAGAATAGGACTAAAGTGTTCCACGATAAAAATCTTTTTAGAAAAACCTTCACATCGGGGCAACAAGTCCTTCTTTACGATTCCCGTCTCCATCTTCATCCGGGTAAGCTTAAATCTCGTTGGAAAGGACCTTTTGTGGTGCGGTATGTACACCCGCACGGAGCAGTTGAAGTCGAAAATTTGAAAAACGGTTCGATTTTTAAAGTGAATGGGCATAGATTAAAACCGTATTTTTCTGCTGACCCCACGGAGGAGCTCCTGTTTTTACAGGAGCCGCTTTATCAAAACTAAAATTCCTCCGCCTCACCTCCATGTTTTAATAACATTTTCTCATTTTAAGAAATGGAGGTGAGTAAAAAATGGATTTGATTGAATATCTGTGCGTGTCAAAGAATAAGTTTGGGGGAATTTATCATTTAACTATTATTTCACCCCTTGTATCTCTCCCTTAGTATACAGGTCCATATTCTCAAAAGGCTACATCAGTGAGGACACTGCTGAAAACAGGTTTGGGGGGGAGGTTTGTATTCACTGAATTATCTTTGACACCGGGCATTAAATTTTTTTTTTATAACAAATGAATAGAAAGTGAAACATTACATCCAAAAGATAGGAATAGTTTAAGAAAACCAAGAAAATTAGAAGTTTTCTTACACGAACTGGTAATAAGTAGTTATGAGCTGTTGTCCCAAGGGTTAGTAAAATGAAGGAAGTCACTAATCTGAGGATAAAAATAAGTCTGAAAAATAGTTTCTATTCTGGAAGCCGAACATTTGAATGTTGATACCCTACTATATGCACTTACACACGTCTTGAAACTCGGGATAGTAGAGGATACCTTGAAATGCTCTTGTCTAAAAGCCAAAGTATGAAGGAAATGAAAAAATAAAAAAAAATGAAGAAAATATAAAAATGGTGAAAAGAAAAAAAATGAACACTGGTTTTGTTATCGCCAAGGCAGCAATAAAAAAAATATAGCGAGGGTGCATCTTCACCTAGTGCCCTAAGGCCAACTGGTCTGGGAGTCACTGCTAAGCCTTAGGTGGTGCAAGACGAGGAAAATACTATCACCGAATCAGCAAGCACTTGAGTAATCGGTCGGTTAGTACCTCAAGAAGTATTAACGGTCGCATGAAAGTGTGTGAGCAACCCTAAATATTCATCAAATTAAAAAGTACTAAGGTAGATGGACAAGAGTATGATAGCTTGAATTGAATTCTCCGAGTGTAGGGATGTTCTTTACACACACGTGGGGTTATATGATCAATGTTTGGATAAAAGGTAGGAATGAAGAATAAAGACGATGTTTTATTGAGGGATGATGTGATTTCTAACATTTTTTCATGACTATTAAGATAGGGCTTATGACAACTGAAAAGCTAGTATAGTTGGAAACTCTTCTTTTCAAAGTATTTCTTTTATGGTTCTTATCTTTATATGTAAATTTCACCATCTTTCTTTTGTTATTGGATTTTGTGGGTGTAATCCGCTGAAAACCCTCAGGAGACAACACTCCTCCTACTAGGGACACCTAGAGGTTTAACGGCTTATTGCACGTGCTCAGTGCAATCGTGTCTGCCTACGAAAGTGTGCTTAGTTTTCTCCTTTCTTTTTCTCCTCTTGAATAAACTAGTTTGCTCGGGACGATCAAAGATAAGTTTGGGGGTATTTGTTCAGTTGATAAAACTGCACATTTGTAGTACATTTTTCCTACCATTTTTATATTAAAAAAGGACTTTAATATGATATATTATACATATGAGGGTTTATGTGTAAAAACATTATTTTCCATGTGTTAATATATTTTTATTATCATTTGGTAGGAAAATGTATGCAAATAAAATTATTGATATAATCCTAGTAGAACAAAGTCTACTAAAATCTTATTTGAGTTGTTGTGCAGAATATTTCCAAGTTGTTATGAAGAAATCAATTTGTTGAAGAAAACTTGCCAAATTAAGAGAACAAAATTTGGAGATCAAGTCTGGCAGTGATTATGAGAAGATTTCAAAGATACAAAGATTCCAGAGGAACCCACATGTCATAAATACAGAAGCCCTGAAGTTTGATCAAGGGAGGATATTAAATGGCCGCGGATCCGCGGCCTTACCCACCTTGTGCCGCGGATCCGCGGCAAGATTGAGGGATCAATTGCTGAAAATTTAGGGCATGAATCTCTGACATATTTTACCAAGTTTCCAACTGAAAGATTCTGGCTTTGCACTATAAAAGAGCACCGAGAGCCTCTTGGAAAAGCTATCAAGCCGAAGAGATCACGAAGCTCCCGACGCTCACGCATCCAGGCTAATCATCGACTGTTCGACTACCTCCTTAGGAAAGATCGAGAAGCAATTAGTTGTAATCATTTTCTACGGATTAAAGTGTAGTTTGTTCAAGTCGATTAATAAAGGTAGTTATTTTATTTAATTGTTTTTTTTACATTATGTTTTCCCTCTCTTTCTTTTCATCTTCTTCTCCCAACATGCGCGAGTAATTCTCCGCTTGTTAGGGTTCGTAGGATTAGGGTAGGCTAATGGACGATGAAAATAATTAAACATTTTTTAAGTCCTATAAAGTTTAGGAACTTTATCAAAAGAATCATTAACATCCTAATCGGGCGCGCTAGCAATTCTTTGCTAGTTCCGACCGCGATTAGAGATTAGATTAATGATTGTTTTGGTAAAGGCTAGATATGAACGGAGTTCCGTGTCGAGATAAGGGTTAAGAGTGGGATTCCTTTTCTCTCCAGAAACCCTAATCTACACGCATCACCGTCGTTCTAGTTCTAAATCTATTAATGGATAAAAAGGGTAACTTTTAATTAATCGTCCATAACTACTAAATCCTAACGAACCCTACAAGCCCTCTTATTATATTAATTACATCTTTAAAATAATCTAGATCTATATTTTACATTCTTGTTTAACGGAAATCTAGAAATCTTTCTATAAAATTCTTTATCCCTCCTCTCTTTCTTAACACATCTAAAGTAAAAGTAAAAGGTTCACATTTCCCAGAGGACGACCCGTACTCATCTCGGTCTAGCTACGTGCGACACCGTTATTGATTGCGGTTAAACTACAAAACACAATTTTTCACATCAATCAGAGTACCGTATCGGGCCCACCATGTACCCGAGACGGTTCCTCCACTCCTCGAACCGGGTCTCGAAATCCAACAGAAAACATGAAAACTCATGGTAGACAACCCATACATCACGAGAAAACCTTAACTTACATTTTAAAAATGATAATAATAAGTTTTTATTAAATTCTTGCGGTTTTCCCCCAAAATCCAGAAATCTCATAGAAATCCAAATCCCAAAATCATGAGTAAGTAAATAATGAGTATTGGCATAAGCCCCACAATACTGCATGATAATATGAATATGTGAATGCATGACGTGTCTAAATAATAAATGCAAGTCTAAACTAGCACATGAGAGTAATCACACAATATTATATTAGACTAGAATTTAGCTGATTATATCAATAAAAAGATAATATGTTCTAAAGTGTACGTGACATGGCAATTACCGATGATAATGTGTGTGAGCCGGCAAATAAGTGTACGCGGATCATGCGCATCACCGGTAATGGTGCTGGTGTCCTAACAGGCAGAGTTTCATATTAGCTAAAGAAACATATGTATGGATATGCAATGCGATGAATACAACATGAATATAACGGTGAATGTGTAGTAAACGCACAACTAGAGAATACATACTAATTGCGAGTCATACAGTTTGTTGTTTGAAAAAACACGAATCGTGGTTTTTAGAAAATTAGGGGCTACGGGGTTTTTATGAAAAGATATGTCCTTTGAAAAATCCGTAGTATCCCTCAGGCTGTCTTTAAAAATGCGCACAATTCGTTAGTTTTGAAAATAAGTATGACTCGAGCCTAAACTAAGATCTACCTAACCAACTAAGGAACTAACTAAAGACACCAGTCGAAAGGTAAGAAGAATCCTCCTAAAGTCTGAGTCGATATCTCTAGTAGTCGGCGATCCAGCCTTAATAGCGTCACGTACATAGTACGACTTTCTCGAGTCAAGAGTGCGGATCAATCATCACATCGATGCCTCGTACGGTAAAATCCATCGTACGGTATCCCAAAATCGGGGTACGGGTCAACTATCACATATATACATCATCGTTCGTATAGTATCATCATCAAACAATATCATGATCAAGGGTACTGTACTATAATCGCATACATCCCAATATCATCAATCATATATTATCGTCTGTATAAATATACATCGTCAAATGATCTACTAAAATATCATGTCATATATCATATCGTGATTAAGTCACATATTACAATCCGGGTTCTATTCTAGAGTCTCGTACATTTCAATGTCATCATCACCTATTATCGTTTATGTATAAATATACATTTTCTCATTTCCCAACGATCCACTAATATCATAATACATCTCATATCATAATTCGATCATATATCTAATATCTCACGGCATCATGCCCAGTCATACCGACTCATCCCCAGGTATCATATAACATCCTCATATCACGTGTGTGTGTGTGTGTATATATATATATATAGAAACCTACACACATTCACACACACACACACACACACCAAGTCAAGTGTATGTGTGTGTCTACATGAAACCTACGAATTCCCTCCAAGGCAATTATCCTCTGGTTAAGTCTTTCTAAATTAGTCTAATCCAACTTAAAGTCTTCAATAGTACCCTACTCGCCAAGAATCTAAGGTCACGTCCGACTTCCTAATAATAGTACGTAATATCCTTATTCTACGTTTGCGGGGGTGCTATACGCCATCCACCTGACTTCCCCTGTAGATATACATCTACTCATCTGGTCCTTGTCATCCGAAGTCGATGCCGCCATCCTCTTCTTCATCGTCCGAAGTCCACGTGAGGGGTACCTATAAGCAAACATATATAATATTGTAAACCAAAATCGCGGATAAAACCAAAACGGCGCACGAAACGCGCATAGGTTAAAACCTATGACCCGCTCATGCAAAAGAACCAAATAACTCTCGACATCGGCGTACAAACTCCGATGATCGAGAAAAACCCAAACACACCAATCGTGGTTTCACAAATCACTAATTATAATATGAAATAAGCTGTAACTCATAAAAACCTCAAAATAAATCAATTCAATTTATTTCCGAAAACCTAGAAAGCCTCAAATAACCGTTTTAATTCAAAACTTGATATTTTAATAAACTAAAGGCCATAATATTCACTAAATATCATAACTAAGTCATACAAATCATTACTATAATTTTATCACACTAATTTGTATAAATCCAAAAATTCTAGTTTGCAAATTTACCCAATTTTAACACCTTTAAAGCAAAAATTCACAAATCATCAACTAAACTAAGTTTTGAATGATCTAAGTTGCTAAACAACAAATTAAAATATTAATACTATCATGAAAACCATAATTAGATTTTAATCTCAATTATTTAATCAATTTCCAAAAACCTAGTTTGCAAAATTAGCATAATTAGCATAATTTTAAACTAACAATTAGCAACCAGTAACTAGATTAGGATTTGCATTCCATTAACATGTTAATTTACTCATCAAAACCATGAGTAATTGATAAAAATCCTCACTTGATCACAAACCCTAATCTTGAATTTTTAATTTAGCAACTAAAACCATAATTAAACACCGAAATCCATTAAATTAAAGTAATTAGCCTATAATTAACACTAGGGTTAGGATTATACCTCCAACTTGAGATCCAAACATGCAAACTTGTCTCCAAAATGATCTCTTTGCTCCAAAGATTCAAGCAAGATTGATCAAAGAATAATGGGTAGAGATTGGTTTAGGAATTTGTGAGGTTTTATTTTGGATTTTTTATGAATTTTTGAAGAGTTTTGATGCAAAGTGAAATGGGGCAAAATTTTGGGCAGCCATGGGGAGTTTCGGCCATGTGAGGGGAGTGGAGAGAGAGAGAGAAATGAGTGTAGAAATGTGTAGAAGACTTCTCAAATTATTACATCACTTAAGTCTTTTCATAAATTAATTAATTAATTAATTTTCTAATTTTATTTGACCTAGAAAAGTCTAGAAATTTGAAGACAAATCAAGAAGAGAAGAGCATGCTACAAAATAAATTCTAGTAAGTCATGGCTCACTTTTGTAAAATTAACCCACTCCAATTTATAATTTGCACTAATTTAATGTATAATTAAAAGCTTATATTAATATTTGAAATAATTAATTTAGAAAAAATATTTAAGTAAACTAATAATTTATAAGTCACTAAATAATATTAATTACTAGCAGTTACATAGTTAAAATAAGTCTTTTTAAATCTATGATGAAAAATAATTATAGTTAAAATTTTACGGAAAATACGGTTTATTTTACCGATTGTCAGAAAATTCACCTAAAGGATTTTATTTATCTATTTATCTATTTTTAAAACGTTACAAGTTCATCCGCAAATATTTCCTCAAAACTCTGCAAGAAAGAATATTTTTCAAGGCTGCCTTTCTCCCTATGATTTTCCACAATCCTATTTTTATCACTATGGTTTTCTGATTCTCCCAATACAATTTCTTCATTACATTCACAAATGGGTAGGTATATGTAATCTAAAAAAATAGGTTTCCACACTAATGTTTCTTCCTAAACAATATCACTAGGTGATACAAAAATTGTGGGTTCCTGATCATTGATCTCTTCTAACAATCTATCCAAACCATACCCGTCAAAATCACAAGCTTCCTCCTCTAAAATTGGAATGCAAAAATTAGTTGGTTCATGAATTTCTTCTTCAAGTAATATTTCAGTTAAATCAACCTCAAAATCACAAGTGACAGGAGGTTCTGTAGGTACCTGAAGGTTAGTGTCGAACTGACTCGGAGGTTTTCTTGTGTGTCCTGATAACACTTAGTCAATTCATTTGCATTATCATCTATGAAATCATCAAAATTCAATTGATCGTTTATCTTACTTGGGTGACTTCCTAGATGACAGATATTGACACTATGTGGTTCTAATTGACTGTGTTCACTCTTTAGAATCACTACAGCTACATGCTCTTCAATTCTAGCCAAAAATTAAGCTTGAGCGTGAAATAATTGCTCAGACTGCTGTATAAACAGGGCTAGCATAGCAGCTGTTTGATTCTCGACCGCAATCATCACTTCAATACATTTCTATAAAGCGGTCAACCTAGCATCCATCTCACCATCATTCCCTAAGGATGGGTCAGTTGTTTCAGAAAGAGAGGGTTGTGACGGTGGTGATGCTAAAGCAGTTATCCTGTTGACCTCTTTCTCTAAATTTTCAATCATTAGGTCTCTAATTGAAGTGGGACTGTGTTCAAGAGTGTTAGGTGGATGACCGTTATCAAAAATCTGAGACAGTTGGTCACCTCCTAAAAAAGGACAATTTTCATGAATGTGGGAAGAATCATGGCAATTTGAACAAAAGATTTGGGACTGAGTATAAACAGAGGAATAAGAATCGTGAAAAATTGAATTAAATCGTGTATCACCCATATCAACAAGAATTCACAAATATCACAAAAACTAAGAGTGTCACACCCTAGCAGTCTATGTTATGCTAAGTCAACTAGACCTGCTCAAGAACCTTATTGTCGAAATAAAACTGTGTCGAGAAACGGGCTCATGATATACGGATCACGAAACCAGGTAGGTGCAGAGATAAGGGGAGGTTTTCTAACGCTTTCGTGAAGTTTCTTAATTAAAATAACCCTTTCTCTTTTGGCGGTTTCGCCGTGAACACTTGCCTAGACACCTTGTGAACGATATACCGTTAAACGGTGTTCTAAACACAGTTAACTTCTCCTAATGAGCGTGATGTCCTTAAAGTCAAAGTTCTAGTTGATTTTAAATTACTGTGGGAATGCAAGAATATAGTTTTGTGATTTGTGGGCTACGGAGAAAGGTGATGAAATCCTTTACCGTATCTTGTTTGGTCGTGCCCTTAATATCCGTATTAAGATGCAAATGCGCAATTCAATAAAAGAATTCAAGAATTCAATCAATAAAGCAATTCTTTTCCTGTTTTAGGCTTAAGCGTTGCAACAAATACGGGTTAGTTCTCTGTGCAATTGGTGGCAATATTGTGTGAAGAATCCTGCAGAAGATAGAATATCGGAATGCGTCGGATTTGAGCGAAGCTGTTAGAAAATACGTACCGATGCAATTTTGGGTTAAGAAACCCCCTTTGAAGTGAATACGAGTATTTGAATATTCGCTTGCGCGGGTCAAACTACCCGGATCTTTGGCACTATATTTCACTAACGTTTTGCAGTTGAATTTGAGCCTTACTCCGCACGATCGCGGGTCGGAATTCCTTTAAATCTGAAATGTCGGAAAAATACGATATTTAGTGTCAAAAAGCGATATATATGCCCCAATTCCTGCACACAAAAAATTACAAAAATAAAACAATACCAATAGATTACTGACAAAGCACTGGAGATAACACAAGAAACAAAAATCAAAAACACCCTGAATGGGCCGGCGAGATCGGAATTTTCATCAATGTCGCTGGCCAAATGCAGAGTATTTGTGCTCGAATTTTGTATGGCTCTTCCAGGCTATATTAGTAGTCTACTAGTATACTTTGATTTTTTAATTTAAGTTTAGGGTGATAGCAGGTTTTAAGGACAGAGAACAAAGTGTTAGAAATGAATGTGTTTTGTTAGTTTTGAAAAAATTGAGTTAAAAATTAGTGAGTTAGTACGAATCAGAAATAACAATTCCTAATAACTACAAACACCCCGGCAACGGCACCAAAAACTTGTTGGGACTTTACCCACGCGCGCAAACGCGTATGTTTTGGAAATGGAATCGTTTTAAGGAAATGGATGCGCATGCGAGCTCGGTCTCATTTTAAAATTTATAAACCGCAACTGCACGGCGCGTTGTAGCAAGCCGGCATGTACGGGTCGATCCGCAGGGAATTGTGTATTAGGTTTTGTTGTTTAAGGTTCAACAAATAATGAATCGGGTGGTTTGTCACAAAAGTATAAAATACGGAAACAAAGAAAACAAGTTAAGGAAGAAATGGCTGTGGCTTAGGCTCGGATGGTCGAATCATCATGATTCCTTCGACGCTCCCTTGTTTATGAGTTGTCCGTTCTTGTGTCGATCCCGGCACGAAGCATGACTTATGAAAGCGGTTGCGAGGCACAAGTCGTCAAGTTGCCGATATTCGACGCAAACACGAAACAAGTTCGTTTTGTTCCCTTACCGTTTGTATGTCCAAGCTTGAGGTATCAACACTAAGCACAAGAGTTAGCAAGCATACGATAACATCAAAGACACAAGTTAGCGAGTGAGAGCAATTAGTTTCTAGTGTTAACTTTGCTAAGGGTTTGTGATAGTATAAGGTATATGAAAACCGAGGGTTTGTCAAGCACTTGGTCACGAAATACTATATCTAAACTTAGAAAATTTAACACCAAATTGATTTTAACTTAAACATTGTGAAATGGGGAAAGGGAGTGAGTATGGTATATGAAGAGGTTACAAAATAACCATGGTTTCAAAATACCATATCGCGTCAATACATAAACAATCTTTAAGTTAGAATCATGTTAAGCATATTAAACATAAACAAGAGGAGGAGGAAGGCAAAGCCTTTCATCTCATTTTCTCACCATCACCACAACCAAAGAAAGATTAGTTACACATAATAATAGCAAAAGAAAGAAAGTAAGGAAAAGAATGAAAGAAACAAAGAAAAAGCAATATTATTAACACTTGATGAAATTGAGGTACAAGATATTGGTAGCTTGTTCAACCTCCATAATGAAGCTCTCAAAAGAAAGTTTCAAGAGGGAAGAAGAAGAAGAAACCAAGTTAAAGCTCACACAACTCTCAAGCCTAAAACAAAAACAAAAAGAAAAATAGAAAATGGGTATATACTATGCACCCCTTGCTCAATATCTGTTCTGGTATTTATAGGCTGAACACCAGAATAAACAAACAATATAGATAGACTGATGTGCCTCTAAGAAATGACCATAAGAAAAATGGGGGAATTTGAAGCAAGGGGGGGCCGGCGTCGCCGGAATTATGGGGGGCGCCGGTCTAAATCCGAGCATAGAGGCTCGGATTGGCATGGTGGATTTGTGTGCTCTCCACAATCACAATGATGCTGTTTGATTTATCTGTTTAAGCCTGGTTTGCATTCAGAGATTTGGAGGGAACATGATACCATCAAAACTTGTAGCATTTAACACTCATACCCACTTGTGCCCACATGTACCATGGGCAGCCCCCACCTAGGTCCAAGAACCAAAGAGTTATGTGCATACTTGTGTTGTGTTGGACCAAAAATGTGTACACATGATTATTTGCAAAAGAGCTCTTTGAATATCGGTTGGTTTTCTGTTCTGATTGCAGTGTCGGCTCCCAAATGCTATATCCGTGATATTAAGTGTGTTTCCAGTATTTTATCATGAATACCTGTAATCTGTAATTACTGAGCAGACACTGATTAATAGTACTGAAATATAACTAAATTGATAATAAATGAGAGGTATTAAAATGTAATTTTATGAGATGAACAGCTGTCAATCAGTAATCAAGAACAATAATATAACAATTTATCTCTATACATGTCCAATAGCCACAAGAATAATAATAGGAAACAGTAGCAGAAGCAATAAAGATCTAAGGAAAAAGAATACCTAACCATCAATAAGAGCTCTATCAGTGAAATGGTCCTCACTGATCGGAAATCCTGTTGAAGTACTCACGATTCTCACGTGCTAAAATCAAGTATCTAGGCCATGCAAAACCCAAATGTCATTGCGTCATAAATATCATAATAATATAACCAGTGTGAAATATAGTATATACTAGATTGAAGAACTAGATGCCATGAGTATAAACGATAAGCAATAGTATTAACATGTAATGTAACAAGCAAGATATATGGTGTCAATCATGTCACGTGTATCCTATGGGTTCATGTGTCTAGGTTCTCTATCCTAAAGGTATTTAAAACCAATTAATGTATTCATCATCGTAACTCAACAGTATATATCCTGTTCATTCCCCACGGGGCCATGGTACAATATATCCTGTTCATTCTCCATGGGGCCACGGTACAATCAACAATGGTTATTCCGTTCACTCCCAAAATCACGACAACAATAATATGCTCTTAAGTTACGTTTCAGTTACATTCTTGATTTCCCCTTTCTCCCAGGTTTCATGTTCAAGTCAGGTATCAATATAATATCTACCTAATACCGACACAAGAATAATCAGGTACATGTTATGTCTATCTATTGGCTATAGTGCCCTCAAGGAAATTATTGTAATCGCAGGCAGATGATTATGATGATTGAAGGAGGACCAATATGGATAGAACAGTCTTACTCAAAATGATAGTATGCTATCTGGTTTGTCTTTATCATCATGTACACGCATTATGTGGTATTACAGATTACTATTACATGTTGATAGAGCCCATAAGATTCTTGCTTGATTACCAGTATTATGATGGCGATCATATATGTGGGAGCTGGGTGGTCTATAAGCACATTCTTAAATGACTTTAGTCGAGGGAGTATCGAGACCGGGCATCGATATTCCGGGGTAGACTAGTGTATACTTATCGAGACCCGGACGAGAGGCGATGGCTGGTCTCACAAGCCATTGGTGTCTGTTTGTCACCTAAGATAGTATGCAGGAGCTCATTGGGTTATGAGTACACTGGACGGACTCGCCGGGAACATGATAGTTGATATTATACCTATTGTCAGATAGCAGTTCCCAGGTGACATGTGTACAGATTAGTCTATCGACCTGAGATCATCATTTGTCTCATGTGAGTTCCCACTATGCTTTAATTACTATCCTACCATGGCTCAAAGGAGTCATGCAAACAGGTTTTAATTAGGTACAGTCCTGAGCCACATGGAGGCAGTGAGCGGATCGTCGGGGATTCGTCTTTCTCGGTATTGGTGGTTGATGTCGTGTTGTGCACGGTTGGCCATCACCAGAAATCCTTGGCCAAGGTGGATGAGAATTACTGATTTGGATCAGTAGTTTCTCAGTTGGTGATAGGCTTCATACCGACACGAAATATCGCGTTATTAGGGGTCTGACTTTATCCATCCCCTAGACCCGATATGCGATACTCTTAGATGAACAGACCGAACTGCGGAGATTGTGACGAACAGGCTCAGTAGGAGTTCGGATGAGTTTGCTCGTCGGCCTTCCTTTCGCTCAATACCTGAGAAGCCGTTACGTACAGCTAGTGCCGATGACGTGCATGTGGTTAAACCCACCGCTAACGTATTGACAAGTCTTTAGAGTCCCACACAGAGTATTTCCCTGCTTTGGGCAAAACGATATAGAGACCGTATGGTTTTACGACAGGGTTCGATCATATACGTGCACTTGTGCACGTATTATGATTCGAACGGATAATACTGGTGGGCTTTCGTTTAAGCCGGATTCTAGTATTATATTGTTGGATTATTTTTATCTTTTTGTATTCGTATTTTTCGGAATACGGATACGGGTATGTATATACGGATGATGGGTATTCTTGTAATTTATTACAAGGTGCTTCTAGAAGACGATACCTCATTTAGTTTTATAGTCATTTTGGATTAAATGGCTAATGAGGTGAAGGATGAGATGTTATTTGCATTTAATAGAGCATGGCTCACTTGGTAACTCATGGGGTGACTCATGATTCACTATTGTAGCATGCTTGATTTATTTGGTGTTGTGAGATATTTTGGGATGATTGATTCTTGAGTTCACAACACTTAGCCAATTTTTCATGGTTGGAAAAAAGCTCACAACACTCTCATCCTCTCTTGCATCCTTCCTCTACCTCCACCCTAAAAGTCTCATGTGTTGAGAAACTTAGAGTGTTATGAGATAAATTAATCCATCATTAGACTCTACATCCTCTAGGCTATCTAATTTAGTGAACTAGGTACCCTAGTTACCTCGGCTATAAGGTTGGAGCTCGAACTATACATTCTCAGGTGGATCATCTTCGATGGAGGGAGACCAGAGGCTAAACTCAATCCATGACGCCTCAAGGAGCTTATGAAGATGGTAGAAGACCGAAGGACTCGGATGATTTGGTATAACCATTCTAACTCCTTTCATAGTTTTCTAGTTAAGGGTTTATGGTTCGGTCCGGTGGGTTTCGTTAGCGCCAAGTTTTTAAACGCCGTTTTTGTTCCGCACCGGCCACGGTAGATGGCCAGGGTGCTGGCGTATCCCAACATCATCTAGACAACATGTTACGTCCATTAGGACAAAATGTTAGAATTGTTGGTATCGATAAGTATTACAGTCAATAGGTACTTGCATAACAACGGTAATAATAACATGATGGTAGGGTACAAGTCATGAATTTGTGTTCAGGCATGTCAGGGATGATGTAATCAGTCGGAATAAGAGGACAACAAATCAGGCTCAAGAAGATGGTCATTGCCAGGTATAAGTAACTTCATGCTTATCCGGCTTAAACTGACACTAGGCACAGTCTGAATTGTAAACTTAGTGAAGCTCAGCAACACTTTCCTCAGTCAAGGAGTGGGGTTTTAGTTCGAGTTTTTGTCGAAAACGAGTTGTTAAAAAAATGGTTGTTGCCCTTTTGAGTTTTCCAAGCCGGATCAGAGAGCGTCACAATCACATATTCCAATCAAATTATGGTATACAGCGACAATACAGTTATAACTGAATATCAGTAAATACTAACGGATATAGGTTAACAAGTGTGTCATGTTTAAGATTAATTAGTTATAGAATCAAATCGACTATTACTTGTTCATGATATTAATCTGATTGAATTAAGAATAGTATTTTGTTTTAGGATTGATTTATATGAGTATTTTATACTCGATATTTATACTTATAACAAAGAGATGGTTATTAAACTAGTAAAAAACAAATGTAACCATCAAGATATTTGAACTACTATTTTATATTTAACTTTTATATTTTATATTTAAATTTCTATCTCATAATATTAATTTACCAATCGAAAATAATATTATGACAAGTATATACTTGCTTATTATTTATCATATAGTTATATAATTATAATGAGCGTTCATTTACAGCATGTTATTTTACTAGTTACGATGTATCATTAAATAATACTAATTAAATATCTTATAAATTAATATATACTGAACTTATTATAACTTAAGCTTATTATTGAGGTTATTTGTTAAATTAGTTAACCGACATGAGATGATAAAATAACAATCGCATAAAATGATAGAATATATATAGTATCACGATAATATATACATATATTATGTAACTATAGCATGTAGCAAGTCAACAACTTACCTCGAACGCGATCACGGAGACGAAGACGCGCACGGGGACGATGAACAAGGCAAGACAAAAACATGAAAGCTCGTCTAGAGTTTCCAAGTTTGCTCAAGGTGTTATTGCGACGATGGGGCTGCGATGAAAGAAGGGAGATGAAAGAGAGGCGGGGGGAGGGATACGAGAGAAAGAGAGAGAGAGATGAAGAGAGTTTTTGTATAAATATATTTTTATTTTTATAGTATATTAGGTTTATATATATATATATATATATATATATATATTATATGTATATATATATATATAGATATATTATATGTATATAGATATATTATATGTATATAGATATAGATTTGGTATAACTAAATAACTAAAATATTATATAAATATATTAAGATCCCCGATCCGTCTCCACTAAATCTCAAAAATATACTAGAAAATATCTATGCATATGTAGCCCACTTAAACCATAAATCTAATGGTTAGAAAAAAATATATTCTAATCACAATATTTTAGAATGTTTAAGATTTACCTGTAATAAATAATCGTCAATATAATATCTTGAGATATTTGAATAAGATAAAACATACCGACAATTAATATATAAAAACTATCCATAACGTATGGCTAATAGAATATATATATATATATATATATATATATATATATATATATATTATTATTATTAGAGACTCATATAGATTCATATATATTAATAAAAGATACTCTAACACCATAACGGGTTTCATGCAAACGGGTCGGATCCGTTAAACACATATACTATTCAAACTAATCACAACCCAAATAATAAATAAAACAAAATTCAAAATACTAATTAAAATCGTTAAATAACGTACGATCGTGCTAGGGTGTTATATTATACTCAACTACAAAAAGAATTTCGTTCTCGAAATTCACGAAACAGGAAAAGACAAGAACGATGAAGATACAGATTTAAAGAAAGAGTTGTGGAACGTGAAGACGAAATTCGACAAAAGTTTCCACCAAGTTCAGGTAAAAACAGAAGATATCTGCAAGACGGCATTCCGAACTCGATATGGGCATTACAAGTATTTAGTTATGCCATTCGAAGTTACTAATGCACCGGCAATATTTATGAACTTGATGAATCGGATCTTTTCACCATTTCTAGATCAGTTCGTGGTAGTATTCATTGATGATATTCTGGTCTACTTGAAGATCAAAGAAGAACATGAAGAACACTTCAGAATCATACTGCAAACGTTGAGACAAGAAAAGTTGTACGCTAAGATGAGCAAGTGGGAGCTTTGGCTCGATGAAGTGAGGTTCATGGATCATGTTGTATCCAGAGATGAAATTGCAGTTGACCCTGAAAAAATTGCAGTTGTTCACAATTGGCCGACTCCAAAGAATGCAGGGGAGATCAGAAGTTTCCTTGTGCTTTCTGGATACAATAGATGGTTTGTGGAGAACTTCGCTCGGATAGCAGAACTCTTAAGTAAGGTAACACGAAAGGAGGTACTGTTTGTTTGGTCCGAGAAATGTGCGTTAGCTTTTGAGGTGCTAAAACAAAGGTTGACAACCGCTTCTATTTTAACAGTGTCAGATGGTTCTGGAAGATTAGTTATTCACAGTGAGGCGTCTGGGAAAGGTTTGGGATGTGTTTTGATGCAATATGGAAATGTTGTAACTTATGCGTCGAGGCAGTTGAAAACTCATGAAAAGAACTTCCCAACTCATGAGATGGAACTAGTAGCAGTTATCTTTGCGCTAACGATTTGGAGACACTACTTATTGGGCAAAAAGGTCGAGGTGTTTACTGATCAGAAGAGCCTAAAGTATGCGTCTCAACTTCGCAAGTATGTTCGAGATGAGACACGCATCCTAGACCACTCAGAATTGATAGTGAGGGAGGATTTAATTTATGAAGAGCAACCGATGGTTATTGTGGATCGACGAGAAAAGATTCTCAAGAATAGAGTAATCTTTCTAGTACTTGTTTCGTGGAGAAATCGTTCGCATAGAAATTCGACAAAAGTTTAGGCTCTTCTGATCAGTAAACACCTCGACCTTTTTGCCCAATAAGTAGTGTCTCCAAATCGTTAGCGCAAAGATAACTGCTACTAGTTCCATCTCATGAGTTGGGAAGTTCTTTTCATGAGTTTTCAACTGCCTCGACGCATAAGTTACAACATTTCCATATTGCATCAAAACACATCCCAAACCTTTCCCAGACGCCTCACTGTGAATAACTAATCTTCCAGAACCATCTGACACTGTTAAAATAGAAGCGGTTGTCAACCTTTGTTTTAGCACCTCAAAAGCTAACGCACATTTCTCGGACCAAACAAACAGTACCTCCTTTCGTGTTACCTTACTTAAGAGTTCTGCTATCCGAGCGAAGTTCTCCACAAACCATCTATTGTATCCAGAAAGCACAAGGAAACTTCTGATCTCCTCTGCATTCTTTGGAGTCAGCCAATTGTGAACAACTGCAATTTTTTCAGGGTCAACTGCAATTTCATCTCTGGATACAACATGATCCATGAACCTCACTTCATCGAGCCAAAGCTCCCACTTGCTCATCTTAGCGTACAACTTTTCTTGTCTCAACGTTTGCAGTATGATTCTGAAGTGTTCTTCATGTTCTTCTTTGATCTTCAAGTAGACCAGAATATCATCAATGAATACTACCACGAACTGACCTAGAAATGGTGAAAAGATCCGATTCATCAAGTTCATAAATATCGCCGGTGCATTAGTAACTTCGAATGGCATAACTAAATACTTGTAATGCCCATATCGAGTTCGGAATGCCGTCTTGCAGATATCTTCTGTTTTTACCTGAACTTGGTGATAACCCGATCGCAAATCTAACTTTGAGAATACTCTCGTACCACTGAGTTGATCGAATAATTCGCCTATGCGAAGAATTGGGTACTTATTCTTGATGGTCATCCGATTTAACTCTCGATAGTCGATGCACATTCTCCGCGTGCCATCTTTCTTTTTAACTAAAGAACTGGAGCTCCCCACAGTGAACCACTGCTGCGAATCCAACCCTTCTTTAATAATTCAGAAACTTGTCTCTTCATCTCTTCCAGTTCTACCGGTGCCGCCGGATAATAAGTCTTCAAAATTGGCGCTGCTCTAGAAATAAGAACAATTGCGAACTCCACATCTCATTTTGGCGGTAAACCCGAGATGTCCTTGAACACATTCATAAAATCTCGAACTACTATCAGCGCTTCATCTGCAACTTATTCACGAACATCACCTTTCAGTACACATAAATAGTTGCCTTCACCATGAATTTACAAATCTGTTCTAAGACTTGTGGGTTATCAGTCCACCACACTTCCGCTGTGCTATTCTAATAAATTAAGGCAAGTTTGTCAGAACTTATTCAATGAAACATCTTATACCTGATCGGCCTTGAAGTGGTTTGTACCCGCTCCCGCTGGGGTCAATCTCGAACTACTGCAATCATCATATGCTCTCCCATGTTTCTCCTTGTTCTTTGAAATGCAAACGGATTGGTCACTACGGGACAGGAGGAAAGATATAACGCGGTTATTGGATTCAAGTTCACGATAAGACATAAATTCATAAGCAATGAAACTGAGATAAAACAAAATAGCACAACGAATATAAGTCAAGAAAAAATGAATCAAAACAGGACTCCAGATAACCCAAATAGAGTACCGCATTGTAGCCATACCGCGGTACATAGTTACAACCACATAACTCCATCTAAGTCGCTCAAATTGTACTATCAGAATCGAGAGAATAAGAGGGAAGAAACAATAAGGAATCAAGAGGATTCCAAGCTGAGATGCAATATCATTTTCATATCGTCGAAATAAAAGAGTTTAATTGAAAGATAAGATTTGAGAATTTGAATAACAAGACAATAATGTGGTGGGATATGTTCCTAAAATTCCACGTCTCAAGGAAAATGTATTGGGTACCATACCCAACTACAAATTGAACCAAGCCCAGGTAAGCTAAACCTATGCTCTGATACCAACAAAAACTTGTCACGCCCCGCTTCCCAAAATCTATAAATACGGAATGTGACAAAACCAACCATGCTATTTACGGTAAAGAAACATCCTTTCGTAGTCATATTAAGGCTGTCAATCAGTAATCAAGAACAATAATATAACTATCTATATCTAAATATGTCCAATAACCATAAGAACGATAATAGGAAACAATAGCAGAAACAATAAAGATCCAAGGAAAAAGAATACCTAACTATCAATAAGAGCTATATCAGTAAAATGGTCCTCACCGATCCACAATTCTATCGAAGTACTCACGATTCTCACATGCTAAAGTCAAGTATTTGGGACATGCAAAACCCAGACGTCAGTGCGTCATAAATATCATAATAATATAACCAATGTGAATTATAGTATATACCAGGTGTAAGAACTAGATTCCATGAGTATAAACGATAAACAATACTAATAACATGTAATGTAACAAGCAAGATATATGGAGTCAATCATGTCACGTGTATCCTATGTGTTCATGTGTCTAGGTTCTCTATTCTAAAGGTATTTAAAACCAATTAATGTAATTTTCATCGTAACTCAACAGTATATATCTCGTTTATTCTCCATGGGACCACAGTAAAATATATCTCGTTCATTCCCTATAGTACCACGGTACAATCAACAATGGTTATTCCGTTCACTCCCGGAATTATGGCAACAATAATATCCTCTTGAGTTATGTTTCAGTTACATTCTTGATTTCCCTTTTTCCCTAGATTTCATGTTCAAGTCATGTATCAATATAATATCTACCTAATGCCGACACAAAAACACTCAGGTGCATGTTATGTCTATCTAGACAACATGTCATGTCCATCATGACAATAAGCCAGGATTGTTGGCATCAATAAGTATTACAGTCAATAGGTACTAGCATGATAACAGTAATAGTATCAGGATGGTAGGGTAAAACTCATGAATTTGTGTACAGGCATGTCAGGGATGATGTAATCAGTCAGGTAAGATATCTACTTCACAATCACATATTCCAATCAAATCATGGTTTACAGCAGGCAATACAGTTATGACCGAATATCAATAAACACTAACGGATATAGGTTAACAAGCGTGTCATGTTTAAGGTTAATTAGTTATAAAATCAAATCGACTATTACTTGTTCATGATATTAATCTGACTGAATTAAAAATAGTATTTTGTTTTAGGATTGATTTATATGAGTATTTTATACTCGATGTTTATACTTATAACAAAGAGATGGTTATTAAACTAGTAAAATTCAAATGTAACCATCAATATAATTGAACTACTATTTTATATTTAACTTCTATATTTTGTATTTAAACTTTTATCTCATAATGTTAATTTACAAATTGGAAATAATACGACAAGTATCGAATACTTGCTCATTATTTATCCTGTAGTTATATAATTATAATGAGCGTTCATTTATCGCATGTTATTCTACTAGTTACGATGTATCATTAAATAATACTAATCAAGTATCTTATAAATTAATATACACTAAATTTATTATGACTTAAGTTTATTATTGAAGGTTATTTGTTAAATTAGTTAACCGACAAGAGATGATAAAATAACAATCGCATAAAATGATAGAATATATATAGTATCATAATAATATATACGTATATTATGTAACTATAGTATGTAGCAAGTTAACAACTTGCTTCGAACGCGATCACGGAGACGAACACGCACATGGAGACGACGAACAAGGCAAGACAGAAACTTGAAAGTTGTAACGACTCTCAATTTACTGTACGAAAATTTTCAATTTAATGTACAGAAAGGAGTTTGCAAGCCTGGGTACAATTTAAAAGTTAATTTTTGTTAAGAATAGCAAGAAACAACTTGTAGTTCACTGGTACGGCCCACTGCTGTGACGTAACCCCTGTGTTCGAACCCCATCAGACACATTATATTTTTTCTGATTTTTCTTTTAAACTTTTTGGAAGCCCAAAAGTTTACACGTGCAATGCACATAAAAATGAAAAGTCTGAAAAAAAATAAACATGTGGAAAAGTGTTTAAATACAGGAGAGGAACACATGGCACAAATCCGACGGCTCCCCTATACAAATCGACCGGCCAAAACCCTTGAAAAAACGGCACCGACGGTCCATCCGTAGGTGATGATGCCCAGGTTTTGCACACGAGTCTCTTCCCCTACCCCATCATCCCTGTACTGTTTGATTACTCTGCAATCAAACAGAGACCCCTCAATTCCTCAATTTATCACATTTTAATACATTTTAATTTACTCTTTTATTTCCAAAACCCTAATTCCACACTATAAATACTATCACATGCCCTAGCCCTTTCTCATTCTGAAAATTCTAACTAAAACTCTCAAATTTTCTCAAGTACAAGTGGAACAGAAGAGGAGTTAGCTAACGGCCAACTTCCGGCGAGAAATCGAGACTATTCCGGTGACCCCGCGACGTCACGACTACCAATCTATCTTCTTCAACCTCTCCTTAAACTAATTCACTTATAAGTCCCTACCTATCCCTCTCTTTCTTCTTGAAAAGTTCTCTTTTTCAAAACATATCGGTAAGTGGAGTTAACACTGACCTTTTATTCTAACCCTAAAAATTTCACTATTTCTCCCATATCTTTCATCCAAATTTTTACCCTATATTTATAACCATAAAAATAATGTTTAGAACCAACTTTCACTTAATAAAATCATGCTAAATAGTTTTAATCTAACTTTTACATAAAAATACCATGAACTCTATGTACGTCATCTTTTATTCCTTTGTTTGAACATACCTTTAGAAAACTTTACGGGGTAATGACTTAACCCTCACATACACACATGTTTCCATAGTACGATATCCCTTGAACATATTTTTGTTACATATTACATCAAAATACCATGTACTATAAAAACAACTTTCTTTTAGATTGTATTTAAAATCCCTTTGCGATTGTGTATCTACAACCCTTTTTAGGGGACCTGCTATTGGATGATGCGGATTATTGCACATCCTTGAACTAGTAGAGCGAGATACAGATCTCCTCACGAAGCATTCGGTCTCAAAAGGGTTTTAATACGATTTTTAAGAAAAACGAAATTTTCCACTTAATAATCAAAATTAATTTTTTATAATTATATAAATATTATAAAATCCATATATTTTCAAAATATAATAACTTATATCTTTTCAAATAAAAGAATTACAAGTTCAATCAAAATACCATCAAGATCAATACAAGACAAGTTTACAGTAAAATACCATGAACTATTCAAGTTAAGGTAATTGTCACTAAAATAACTCAAATCTCTAAAATTCACATTCATGGACACCCTAAATAATATAATTAATTTCTCGAGGTTATGTTGAAATTATATGTTAAAAATATTTTTCATAAAACCCCATCGATGGTAATTGTTTTGGAAAAAACACAAATTCTGCCGTCCATGTGCAGCAGTTACCGATAACTCCCGAACCTAATTCAAGATCCAAATCAGTAATAAGTGTCGGACTCAAGTCTGAGTCTAAATCAAACTTGAATCCAAACTCAAACCAGAATTCAATTCAAACATGAATCCAAAGCTTAACATGTATACTTGAACCTGAACCTGAATACTAGAACAATATCAACATGCAAACATGATTTGACCTGACCTGACCTGACCGAACCATGGTTATAACTTGACTTGATTACATGACTACTTGTTTACATCTCGAACCTGATTACATGAATAACTTGTATCCATGGTCTCGGCAAGATTGATAAATATAATCTATACAACACATTACGGGGTTAAAGGGTATATTGGTACGGAATGTATTAAAAGTGGCTCGAGATGATGACTAAAAGACACCTACATGAACTCTTGTGCCGTTGTCCCATGGGTTTTGACGGGGCCTTGTACTACATGTTACCATAGTCCATGAGGTAAGATGGACTTCTCTCGTATACACCGATACCTTATGTACCAAACTACAAACAACTACGTTAGAATAGCAATCTTATACCTGTACACCTTAATAGTTCGATTCTCTATACTTGATATATTCCTCTCTTTCTTTTAGAAATTACCGAGCGCTAGTTCGCTGACGATATTCCGGTCTTTTCTTTCTTTGGAATGTTCGTCAGGAGGACTGGACTCTCTCGAGATCGAGCCTAGCCAGGAGGACGTAGACCAGTTCACTGAGCAGCTGGATTGCTAGCTTTTCCTTGTACTTACTTTTCATTTTATATGCCACTGTTTAGGCATTGTTTTATATCATTGTACTTTCCTTTTCAAAGCAATGTATTGTATAGATGAATTTTAATAAAAGTTGTTGTTTATATTATATCTCTTGTCATTCTTATGCATTTCATATATTGCTTATTTACGCTTAACGTATTTATTTTTGAGTAAATACGTCGCGTGCCCATCTCGTCTCCTTCCTCGTACACCGGGAAGCGGGGTGTGACAAAAGCTCATCTAGAGTTTCCAAGTTTTCTCAAGGTGTCATTGCGACGATGGGCTGCGATGAAGGAAAGAAGATGAAAGAGCGAGAGAGATATGCGAGAGAGAGAGAGAGAGGGATATGCGAGAGAGAGAGAGAAAGAATTGTAAGGCAGAGACACACAGGGAGAGAGAGTTTTTGTATAAATATATTTTTATTTTTATAGCATATTAGGTTTAGTTATATATATATATATATATAATATGTATATAGATATAAATTTGGCATAATTAAATAACTAAAATATTATATAAAAATATTAAGATCTCCGATCCGTCTCCACTAAATCTCAAAAATATACTAGAAATTATCTACGCATACGTAACCCACTTAAACCATAAATCTAATGGTTAGAAAAAAATTCTAATCACAATATCTTATGATGTTTAAGATTTACCTGCAATAGATAATCGTTAATATAATATCACGAGATATTTGAATAAGATAAAATATACTGACAATTAATATATAAAAACTATCCATAACGTATGGCTACCGGAATATATATATATATAAATGTTTTATATCTATTATTAGAGATTCATATAGATTTAGTCCACAGATAAATATAAATAAAATATACTCTAGCACCATAACGGGTTTTATGCAAGCGGGTCGGGTTCGTTAAACACATATACTATTCAAACCAATCACAACCCAAATATTAAATAAAACAAAATTCAAAATACTAATTAAAATCGTTATATAACATACTATCGTGCTAGGGTGTTACAATTTGTTCCCAGTTTAACGACTTAAGGGTCATCTTATTTTCAGTTTAACGATTTAGGGGTCTTTTTTAACGAGTTTGCGTCCTTGCGGGTTTTCACAAGCTCGCGGGTAGTCTCACTATTTTTACTCACGAAAACTTTTCAGGTTTTCATTCGTTCCCCTTTTTCTTGTGGACCGACCTTTTATTTATTTATTATTTCTTTTCTTTTCTTTTATTTCCCAATTTAATGACTTAGAGATCAAAGTTGTACTTATTCTTTAAGACTCTTGGATTTTGATGGAGTCGAGTCGAAGGCCGGGACAATGGGCCTTATTCGATTTTGGACTCTTTCTGAAGCAGCTTCAACATCTTCTCCATCTTATTGGATGTGCATATAGTCCACGGAGATTGCGGTAGATTGGCATCATTTCTTGGAGTGGATGGTTGAACCATCTATTCCCAGAAGATTTCGTCTTCTGTCTTTATGTAGTTGGCGGTCGCGGCTTGATTGCTTTGTTCCTTCATAAAAAATTACCTTTGTTTAAATAAAATCAGGCCACGCTTCACGTGAAAGGAATGTGAGCGCCGGCGCTAGTCTCTGATAGGATTAAATCCTATGGCAGCGCCTCACGTGATACACGAGTGAGCGTCGGCGTGCAAAGCACGTGAATGCCAATTTATGTAAGAATTGAATTCTTGAGCGGCGACCACGTGCATAGCAAATGATCGTCAGCGCCCAATTAAAATGGGTAGAATTAAATTCTATATGGGAAATATTTCCCTAAAATCCAGGGATATTATCTGTTAAACAGAGCCGTTGGATTAAAAATCCAACGGTGATTAAAAATCATATGATGAGAATTAAATTCTATTAGGGAAAATATCTCCTTTATCTTGCTAAATGAGAAAGGTAATCTCTGTTAAATAGAGAGCTGTTGGATCAAGAATTCAATAATATAATTAAATTCTATTTTGGGAATATCTTTCCCCAATCTTTCTAAATAAAAAAGATATTCTCTGTTAAATAGAGAGCTGTTAGATTAAAAATCCAATGATGATTAAAAATCACCATTTAACAGAATTAAATTCTATATATGGGAAAATATTTCCTTAATCTTGTTAAAAACAAGAACATATATTTTGCAAAACAGAAATCACCAGATCAAAGATCCAACGGTGGATAAAATTCTCTAAATAATCTTTGAGACTAATTAAATCAATTGGTATTTCTCAAATGAGAGATTTTCTCAAAACTGATCAACAGTTTGCCTTATCTATATAAATGACCTAAGACTTCAAGTCTTATATAGAGAGAAACCCTCATAAACTTCTGAAAATGAAAAGATAGAAGCTGCAATTGAGAATTTAATTCTCTAGCTGAAGAAAGCCCCGTTCTCCTTTCAAACCCTAGGTAAAGAAAAAACAAAGATAAAAATATATCTTCTTTGCCTAGTACAAGTAAAAAATAAGGGTTTAACCCTTCATAAAAGAACTTAGTTCTTTTTCTGGATCTGAGATCCGTAAGACAAATCTTCCACAAGTTGAGAATTTAATTCTTATCAAGAAGGTTATGTTTTTCAGACTCAAAATCTAGAGGAAAAACTAGATAAAAAGGAAAAGAGAGAAAAGAAACATGCTCCAGGAATTTAGTTCCTTTGAAAAATAGGGTTTAACCCTATAAAGAACTTAGTTCTTATAATAAAGAACATAAGAACTTAGTTCTCAAAAACTTGATCTCAGATCTTCAAAACAGAGATCTTAATGATCATCAATTGTTACGCCCCGCTTCCTAATAGACGGAAACGGTGACGTGGCAAGCTCGCGATGTATTTATTCGAGAAGGTAATTTCCCGGAATAAATACTCTAAGCGTAAAATGAGCAATATAAGATAATAAGAAATAAACATGAGATTTAAACTTCAACAACTTTATTTACATTCAACTTGATACATTTACAATACATGAGTTCAAATGAAAGAAAATACAAGAAGAGAAATGCCTAAATATGTGGCATGCATAAACTGAAAGAGAGGATAACTAGTCTAGTCCCGAGTCGTGATCTGATCTTGCTCCTCCTCGGTTGTGTCCACCTTCTCAGTCTCCACAGTATCTGACGAACATTCCAAGAAACAAAGATAGGTTGAATGTCCGTTAGCGAACTTCGCTCGGTAAGTCTCCAAGAATTGGGTGTGCAGTATAAAGTTTAATGATAAAGAAAATGTATATGAAGTAATGGATTAGGGATATGTTGTTTAAACATGTCATTTAATGTAAGTATGGCAATTCTATTTAATATGCAATTCTATATATATCATGGCAAAATAACATGAGCATAGTATAGCATGACCATATGGTGTAGTTATAGTGAACATGAAGTGTCCTAAAAGGTCTTTCCATGGGTAAAATAATTTAACGTAAGTTCAAGGGTGAATGTCAACCCATCTTAAGAGTGTTCTCAAACCCAACAGGCTGTAATTTAGTAAGGAACCACGGGCCCAAACCAAATGTTAGTAACGGGACTTCAACCTAGTGTTGAAGTATTCCAAACTCAACGGGCTATAATCTAGGAGCAAGAAAACACGGGCCCTCATGATAGCTTGCCAGTTTTAGTAGACATGGATTCATGATCTAGGGGGACTCCTGAGATTTCGTTGGATTCACACATGAACTACCCCAACACCCCGTGTATTCTACGTTACAGTTAAAATTAATAGCCTTGCTCGAATCCATGAATACATCATGTAGCAAGATTGAGTTCATGTCAATATCAGGTATTCGTGTTATGTGTTCATGTATTCATGTCAATTTGTATTCATAGTTCGAGTCAAGTCAGTTTCAATAGCAACCATTGTGTTATGGTATTCTTGTTAAGTTCAAGTCAAATTATAACCATGGCTCGGTCAAGTCAAGTCAAGTATACATGTTTGAATTCGAGTACTCATGTTCATGATCAAGTATTTGTGTTTAAGTTTGGATTCAGGTTTGAGGTTGGACTCAGACCGAGTCTGACACTTGTACTGATTTAACTCATGAATCCTTAGGTTCGGGAGTCATCGGCAACTGCTGCACATAGACGGCAGGATTTATGTTTTTTTCCAAGACAATTGCCATTGATAACTCCATTATGTTGTCTAACCTGAATAAGCAAGCACTCACTTTCTCCGGCTCCCTGGAGCTCAAGAGAATTGATCCCGCTTAAACCCATATTTACTAGAATTCTTAAAATATTATTTTGTATATCTCGAGGGGGTATTATGAAAAATATTTTTAATACAGTTAAAAATAAAATATCGAGGGGTTTTTATATTACTTAGGGTTTTCATGAGCATGTGTTTTAAATATTGAGGTATTTTAATGATAAATACATTGCTTTTAAAAGTTTATGGTATTTTATTGAAAACTATTCTTTTTAGTAACTTGATGGCATTTTATTGACATATTTTAATCTATCAATTTTATAAAAATATAGCTTCATAATATAATGAAAATATGGATTTATAATTTTATATAATTTTTAATTTTTAGAAAAATTAGTTTTATTTAGAAAATTCATTTTTCTTAAAAACCGTATTTGTATCCTTTCGAGATTGAATACTCCGTGAGGAGTGCTGCATCTCGCTCTACTATTCTCGGGATGTGGGATAATCTGCACCATTCATTAGCGGGTCTCCTAACAAGGGTTGTATATGCATAATTGCAAAAGAATATGAAATACCGTTTAAAAGAAACCCGGTTTTAAAGTAGGTGGTTTTTTATTGTAATGATTATACTTTGAAACAAATATTCATACAAATTAGCATCATGCTATGTAACTACAGTGTATGTGAGGGATAGGTCGTTACCCCGTGAAGTTTTTCCTAAAGGTATAGTTTTAATGAAAACGATAAGAGTGATATTAAAGTTCAAGGTATTTTAGTGAAAAAGTTCAATTATGAATGTTACACTTAGGATTCTTGGTTAAACTTGATTCTAAACAATGGTATTTAAGATTAAAAGTAATGTGTAAGAATTTGGTTGAAAAATATATAAGAAAAAGGGAGTTTCTAGGGTTTAGAAAAAAGATATCGGTATTAATTCCACTTACCGATATAAGTTTTAAAGTTGGATTTTAATGAAGAGAAAAAGAGATTGGGAGGGACTTACTATTTGGAAATGTCAAGAAGAGGTTAAAGAAGTGGAGGGAGCTTTCGTGGTGTTGCGGGAGCTCCGGAATCGGTTTCGATTTTCGACGGAAGAAGCTTGCTCGCTAACTCCACTTTATTCCACTTACACCTAGGAACTTTTAAGAGGGTTTTTGCTAGAATTTTCAGTTTTTGCTAGAATTTTCAGAATGGTGAAGAAATATGGTATGGGGTGGTATTTATAATGGGTAATTAGGATTTGGGAATTAAAAATGTGGATTAAAAAGTATTAAAATGATGTTAAATTGTGAAATGAAAGGTCTTTGTTTGATTGCAGGGAAATCAAATAGTGCAAAGGAGTTGAGGGGAGTTGAAGGGACGAGTGTGCAAAACACGGAACAATATGGGCTCATCTTAGCCGTCCCCGCCGGTCCCTAGGGTGATTTGGCCAGTCGATCTTGGCTCTTTGGCCTCGAGATTCGTGCCATTTGATCAACTTTGTATTTACACCATTTTCCACATGTTTGATTTTTCTAAACTTTTCATTTCCACCTGTATTGCACATGCAATCTTTTGGGCTTCCAAAAAGTTAAAAAGAAAGATCAGAAAAAATTTGTGTCTGACGGGAATCGAACACACAGGCTATGTCACAGCAGTGCAAATGCTTTACCAGTGAGCTACAAGTGGCTTCTTGCTTTTATTTAGCAAAAGTGACTTATAACTCATACACAGGCTGTCAAACTCTTTTCTGTATAGTAACAGAAGAATTTCCGTACAGAGATTTCAGGGTCGTTACATTCTACATTCCTTATAAAAATTTCTTCCTCGAAATTTATACAAGGATGCTGTAATAGATTCAAGAAAAATTTGATTTACACAGTGGTGAAGGAACTACTGATATTGTACCGAAAGTGCATGAAAATGTTTGGGTAGATGAAAGAACGAAAGGATGCAAGAATTTGAAAAGGCTGAAAAAGATGGGAAGAGATTTACCAGTGTTATCTTGACTTATAGCTTCGGCCTCTACAGTCGCCAAAGTGAAAGCCTGACGTCTCTGCACATTTCTCCATTTCTCTGTGCCTGGTACATCGATGGCTGACGAGGTAAAGGTGGTCTGTGTGGAGGTGGTGCAGGAAGGGCTAACCGAGTAGGTGGAGCTTAAATAGCTGGTTTAGCTACGGGGGCTATTGAGTTCATGCCAATGCCAAGTATTCATGTCAAATGGTCATGTATTGCTATTGAAACTGACTTGACTCGAACCATGAATACATGACCACTTGACATGAATACATGACCATTTGACATGAATACTTGACATTGGCATGAACTCAATCTTACAACTTGATGTATTCATGGATTCGAGCAAGGCTGGTAATTTTAATTATAATCTAGTATACACGGGGTGTTGGGGTAGTTCAAGTGCGAATCCAATGAAATCTCAGGATTCCCCTAGATCATGAATCCATATCTACTAACACAAGCAAGCTATAATGAGGGTCCGTGTTTCTTTGCTCCTGGATTATAGCCTGTTGAGTTTGGAATAATTCAACACTAGGTTGAAGTCCCGTTACTAACACTTGATTCGGTCCCGTGGTTCCATACCCCTGGATTACAGCCTGTTGGGTTCGAGAACACTCTTGAGATTGATTGACATTCACCCTTGAACTTACGTTAAATTAGTTTACCTATGTAGAGAGCTTTTATGACACTTACATGCACTTCATGTTCACTATACCTACACTACACGGCCATGCTATACTATGCTCAAGTTAGTTTTCCATGATATATATATAGAACTGCATGTTAAATAGAATTGCCATGCAAACATTAAATGACACGTTTAAACACCATATCTCATAGTCCATTTCTTCATGATATTCATTTTTCTTTGTCATTATACTTTTATACTTCATACCCTTTTTCTTGGGGACTTATCGAGCGAAAGTTTGCTGACGGGTATTCCACCTATCTTTGTTTCTTGGAATATTCGTCGGATACTGTGGAGACTGAGGAGGTGGACACCACAGAGGAGGAGCACGATCAGATCGCGACTCAGGCCTTGACTAGTTATCCTTTTCTTTCAGTTTATTTATGGTATCTATTTAGGCATTTATTTTCTTGTATTTTCTTTTAGTTGAACTCATGTATTGTAAATGTGTCAAGTTGAATGTAAATAAAGTTGTTAAAATTTAAATCTCATGTTAATTTCTTTTCATTTTATATTGCTCAATTACGCTTAGTGTATTTATTCCGGGAAATGACCTTCTCGAGATAAATACGTCGCGAGCCTCGTCACATACCTGCTTCCGTCTTTTGGGAAGTAGGGTGTGACAGGTTTTGTTGGTGGCCCATGCAGGTCAGTTCTGCATGAAGTCGTAAGCAATATATCACAAGAAATTTGAAATTCAACAACTTTACATTTCTTGCAATTCAATTTCCATTGAATCTATCCTAATTTTTCTTCTCTATAAGATGATGGATTCTCCCAACAACATTGAACCAATGTCAATGGAAGTACACCACCCCACCTACCCTTACCGTTCTACCACCTCCCCCTACTATAGACGCCCCACTCATAGAACAGACGATACTTTTAGAGGCTATCAAAATACTACTTGAAGGTCAGCAGGTTCAAAGCACGATTTTGCAGGAGCAAACTGCTCTCCTTCAACAGACTTTCACCCGCTCTGAAGCAGATGCACCGGGAGTGAAACAATTTCGAGCATTACACCCGAAAATCTTTTTAGGGAAAGATAAACCGCTTGAAGCCGTGGAATGGGCTCAAAGCAGAGAAGATGATCTAGCAGCAGCTCAAGTTCCAGAAGTGGAGTGGGTAAGAATAGCAAAACTCCAACCTACTGACAATGCCAGAGTCTGGTGGAAAGCCGAAGAGAGCCATCTTGAACAGCCGATCGAGTGGAAGAATTTCCGTGATCTCATTGATGCCAAGTATTTTCCGGAAACCGCACACTTTGAGATGGAACAAAAATTCATTCACCTGCAACAAGGATCCATCTGGGATAAGTCGGTGGATGAGTATGATGCCGAATTCATCATGCTCGGCAGATTCGCTGCCCATCTAATTCCTACTGCAGAAATCAGAGCCAGACGCTTCCAGCAAGGATTAGACTCTGAGATCCAGGCTGCCCTAGCAACGGGAGAATACCTAACACATGAACCAGTTTTGAAGTTATCCCGTCGCTATGAAGCTGTAATTAATAAGAAAGGAAGGCCAAAGTCGGCCGGTATGTGTCACGCCCCGCTTCCCATGATACGTAACTACGCCATGTGACAGAGCCAACCATGCTACCTGTGGCTAGGAATCATCCCTACACAGTCACATTACGGCTGTCTATCTAATATCAAGAACAGTAAAATATAATCTAGCTAACACATGTCCATCTGCCACAATAAATAATATTAAGAAATGCATATAGCGGAAACGAATCAAGATCCAATAAACAATAGTATCTGAATCACCTCCCAATATGGGCTCACATTAATATAAATAAAACTGCTGAAATAAATAAACTAAGAGTTTCTAAACTAAATAGCTAGCTCCTCATTGCTCGGATTGATTGCTAAAGTATTTTTGATCTGCCTGCGATAAAGGTAGAGGAACTGGGCTATGCAAAACCCAGACATCAGTGCGTCATAATATCCAAATAATAATAATAACTAGGATAGGATGATATGACAAAACAAGAATGTAAATAATAACACAGGTATAAATAGCGAGCTATATGTATGTGATGTATATCCTAAAGTTTGTGCCTCTAGGTTATCTATTCTAGAAGTCTTTGAAATCAATTTAATGGAATCGTCGATGTAACTCAATAGTATCCCGTGCGTGCCTGGGACCATGGTCAAGACTCTTGGTCTGAATCCGAGACGTGCCTCTAAGCAGTAAACATGTAACATGTACAGACGAATGATGTCAGCAACATCATTCCGGGGCTTGCCGAGCCCGTAAAGACTGATCAGTATAAGTATCGAACTGTTGAGTTACAAGTCAGGTTTCATTATTGATTTCCCCTTACGCCGAAGGTTTTGTGTTCAAGTCAGGTATTGATGATATAAATCTATTGCCAACATAGGATCAAGCAAGTACAGATTTTGTCTATGTAGACAACAAGTTACGTCCATCAGGACAACAATCAGGATTGTTGGCATTAGCAAGAAGATCTAAGTAACAAGTCTGGTAGTGTGTCGTGAACATATCATGTAATGTATATTAACACAAATAGATGCCAAATGTAAAATTGTAGTCAATATCGAAACACGGTAAACTCAATTAATGCCAGAATGCATATGTTTCTATCTATAATAACCATTATACGTGTCCATAACTATGTATGACGTAGATAGCATATTGGACTAATATTGTAGTGTGACAACATCGTGAAATTCCGTCATGCAACTAGATAAGATATTATCAGTACGGATACAGACGGATACTGGAGAACGGTAAATCGGTAATATTTGCTGAATATTAAAACACATGCACTATCATTTATTAAATAAATATTGATATAATAACATAGCATGTTGCAAGTTTATAACTTTCCTGATCGGATCTCATGTCGAGATATGGATGTTACGTTCCGATGTTGAAATAACGTTACGAAGCACGCAAGACTGGACCTGGCCGAGAAGCTGCGTGACGTGGTAACTGGGATATACGACGATGGTGATTGGGCCGTCTGGATCGTCGACGATGTGCGCAACTCCGGCGAGACGGCCGAAAAAAGAGAAAAGACAAGAAAGAAAGAAAAGGAAAAGAAAGAAGAAGAAGAAAAAGAAGACTAGCTGTTGGGGTTACTGGGTTGGCGAGGACAGAAGAGAGATGGTGGCGACGAGGTGACGGCGACGAGGTGGCGACGAGGTGACGGCGACGAAGTGACGACGACAAGATCGTCGTAGCATGAGGGGTGAAAGGTGATCGGGAGAAGAGCAGAGAAGGGAGAAGAGAGTGTTATAATTTTATTATATATTATATATATTCTATAGAGAGAGAAGAGAGAGAGAGAGAGAGAGAGACGATAGAGAGAAGAGAGAGATTTATTAATAAATTTAATTAATATTATATATATATATATATATAACAGTTTATATATATTATTTGTTATAAAAATATATAATATATATTGTGGGATTTTACAGATAATATCAGATTACTCCGAATATTACCCGTGTCCCTTCAAAAATCTACTCTTTCAATTTAGAGAATATATGTAAAAGTTTAAACCATAATGAGATATCATGTTAATAAAAATGTATACCCCTAAGTACGGATCTATGTAAATATACGTAGCGATAAAAAATGAGTCTGTTTTTAACAATTAGGGTATGAACATGATATATGGGTGCAACTACATGATATGGGGTGTGATGACATGCAAGGCTAGATATCAATGTTGGGATTCCTTAGCACCATGCCTAGGGTTTGGAAGCATCATACATGCCACTATAAAATTTTTGGGGAAGGTGCTAAGCAATCTAATCATGAATCGAACTAGAAAAATTAGGGTAACACTAATAGTATCTCATACAACATGGAAACTATCACTAAGTGGGAAGAATACAACCTTTGTAGTCCTTCTTTAGTGACTCCTTGGATCCTTGAAAGTTTTAACCGGCTCGCTAGAGACCTTCCAAGTCCACGATGATCCACCCGAAGTCCCTTTGCTCAAAGCTCCTTACTTCACTTGATCAAGAATGAAGATGAAGCAAACATTTTACACTAATGGGCTAGAGTAGTGTAGAATGGTGATGTGGTTTGTTTTCTCACTTCAAAACCCTTTCTTTTTAACTAACTCACTCACTAGAAATCTCAAGAGAGCAAAAGAGAGGAGGAAGAAGAAGATGGCAAGCTTGAGCTCAATGTTGTGATAATCATAAATGAAATGAGAATAGAAAATATAAATCATTTCACACTCTCATTTAACTATGGGTTAATAAATATCTAGATATTTATTTTAGAGTCAAAAGCCAAATGGAAAATTAATCCATGGTTAATAATTAGGTCAAGTATGGTCAAGTTTAGAAGAGTGTAGATAAATATCAACCATGAATTAATCCATTTTCTTTTCTCAAATAATAAATATATATATAGATATTTATTTCCATATGAGTCATGCATTGCCATCTTATATGTATCAACAACCATGACACCATGTATGTATGTATGTATGTATGTGTGCATTCACATCATCATGTGCATGAACAAAAATCTATGTATACATGCATGCATACATCAAAGTAGAAAAGGGTTTAATAAAAGTGAGCTATAAAGTCAATGTTAAATCAACACTTGATTTAACAAATCGGTCATATCACATACGACCCGACCAATAGAAAAATGCCTGATTAATATACGGTATCAGATACACGCATTTAATCGGGTCCCCGCGCATATCTCATATGCACACTACATCGTTTCGCCTGAGTTAGGAAACTCTTGTGTGGGACTCTAAGACTCGTCAATACGCCGGCAGTAGGTGGTGATCATATCAGACACCCACAAGCCGCAAGCGGTCAGCTAAACGTAACGGCCACCCGGGTATTGAGCGATCGGAAGAAAAACAAGCGAAGCTGTCAAAAACTCATGTCGAGCCAACTGGCAACACTTACCTTACAGTCCGGTCTCTTCGTCAGATATGCTGCATATCGAGTCTATGGATGGTATCGTCGACCCCAATAACTCAATAAGTCATGCCGGTGTATGGCTCATAACAGATCGAGAAACTACTGATAACACTTATCAGTAAATCTCAGCAGCCTTGGCCAGGGACTTCCTGTTATAGCCAATCGAGCATAGCACAACATCAACCCCTAATACCGGAAGAGATGAAACCCCTCCTATCACTCATTGCCTCCATGTGCCTCGGGACTGTACCCAAAATCCACCTGTTTGCACGACTCAGTAGAGCCGTGGTAGGGTGGAGATCAAAGTACAGTGGGAGGACACACAAAACTCTATGACGATCTCGAGTCTACAGACTAACCTGTACCAGTGTCACCTGAGAACTTCTATCCGACGATAAATATAATACCACATAGGAGTTCTCGGTGAGTCCGTTCAGTGTACCCAGTCTCCACCGAGCACCCGCATACAATCTTTGGTGTCATCACACCAGATGGATATGAGATCATCCATCGTCCATCATATGGGACAAGAATGGTATACGCAAGTCTACTCTGGAATATTGATGCCCCGTCTTGATACACCCACGACTAGGAACAGTTCAAGGATATGCTCATAAACTACACATATCCCACTAGTATGATCCGCATCATAGTCGCAGTAGTCAAGCAAATATCCTGAGGGCTTTATCAACATGTACCAAATGAGTAAGATGTATGATCAAATGAACATGTCAAGATAAAGTAAACCAGATAGCATACTATCATGTCGAGCAAGAAAGTCATTTGTGTGTGTGTGTGTGTGTGTGTGTGTGTGTGTAAGCATCCACTATACATATAATGGCCTCTAGGGCATACATATATCCAACAATCTCCCACTTGCACTAAGACCAATTATTGGCGTATCTCATACCCAACATCTCAAAAAGTCGCTCATGTTGCGGCTGTGGAAGGGCCTTGGTGAGTGGATCCGCGGTGTTATTCTTTGTATCTACTCTCCGAATCTCGATCTTGTGGCGATCTACTATCTTCCGGATCAAATGATATCGCCTCAGGATGTGTCTGGACTTCTGATAGGACCTAGGTTCTTTGGCCAACGCCTTAGCCCTATTATTATCACAATACAATGGTATTGGATCAACAATGGTTGGAACTACTCCTAGTTTCGCGATGAACTTCCTCATCCAGACGGCTTCCTTGGCAGCATCATTTGCAGCAATATACTCAGCTCTATCGTGGAGTCTGCAACGGTATCTTATTTGGAACTTTTCCAACTAACCGCCCCTCCATTGAGTGTAAATACAAACCCTGAGATAGATTTGTTGTTATCCTTATCACTTTGGAAGCCGGAATTGGTAAAGGCCTCCATTTGGAGATCCCCATTACCATACACCAAGAACAATTCTTTAGTCCTTCGGAAGTACTTAAGAATGTTCTTCACTGCTATCCAATATTTCTCCCCTAGGTTGGATTGATACCTGCTTACAACAGCTAGTGCATAAGCTACATCAGGGCGAGTACATAACATCACATAAATTATAGATCCTACGGCTGAAGGATAGGGTATAATGCTCATGCGAGCTCTCTCTTTATCAGTCTTCGGACAGAAGTCCTTGGAGAGAGTGATTCCATGACAAATGGGCAAGGCACCACGCTTAGAATCTTCCATACTAAACCTTTTTAGGATGGTGTCAATGTACTTTGATTGGGACAATCCCAATAACCTCTTGGATATATCTATATAGATTCTAATGCCCAAAATGCAAGAGGCATCACCCAGGTCCTTCATAGAGAACCTTTGTGATAAGAATAGTTTGACCGATTGTAGCATAGGAATATCATTTTCTATCAAGAGAATGTCATCCATCTACAATACGAGGAATGTAATAGTACTCCCTACAATCTTATTATAAATGCATGGTTTGTCTATATTTTTGACAAAATCAAACTCTTTGGTTGTATCATCAAAGCAGATGTTCCAGCTCCGTGATGGTTTCTTTAATCCATAAATGGATTTAAGCAACCTACATGCCTTTTCGCTGCTCCCGGTGTCAATGAAGCCCTCTGGATGATCCATAAAAACGCATTCTTCTAAATCATCATTTAGAAATGCAGTTTTTACGTCCATCTGCCGGATTTCATAATCGTAGTGAGCAGAAATAGCAAGTAAGATCCGAATGGATTTAAGCATTGCTACTGGAGAGAAAGTTTCATCATAGTCCAATCCTGGTCTTTGACGAAAACCTTTCGCTACAAGCCTTGCTTTATAGGTCTCTACCTGTCCATCTACACCAATCTTTCTCTTAAAGATCCATTTGCAACTTACGGGTTTTATCCCAGGAGGTGCAACATCCAAAGTCCATACTTTGTTGGTGTATATGGACTCCATTTTGGATCTCATGGCATCCAGCCACTTCACCGAGTCATTACTCGTGATAGTTTGCTGAAAACTAGTAGGGTCATCATCATCCATGATGCAATCTTCTCTATCACCATCAATAAGAAACCCATAGTATCTCTCCGGTGGGCGAGAAGTTCTGCTAGATCTCCGGAGCGGCTGAGGTTCTTGAAGTTCTACTGTAACATCAGTTTCAACCAATTCTTCATTGTTCCCCCAATCAGAGCAAAGCTTTGTTTTGAAATTCAAAATTTAAAAATTAAAGCAACGCTTCAGATCCAGCGCTAGGCGCGCTGCGCGCCACGTGTCAAACACGGATGCGCTAGCGCCAGGTGCACTGCGCCCTAGACAGTGCACCATGTGTGTGCTAGCGCTAGGCGCGCTGCGCGCCACATGTCAAACACGGGTGTGCTAGCGCAGGTTGCGCTGCACTCTGAGCAGCGCACCACATGTCAAGCACAGGTGCGCTAGCGCAAAGTGCGCTGCGCTCTGAGCAGCGCACCACATGCAAAGCATGGGTGCGCTAGCGCTGGAATTAAAAATTCCCTACCCTTAGATCAAAAGATCTAATAATAATGATAAATCATTAATTAATCAGAATTGAAATTCTGTTATGGAAAGATTTTCTCAATCTTGTTAAAAACAAGAAGATTGCCTTCTGTAAAGCAGAAGCCCTAGGATCAAAGATTCAACGGTCGGAAATATCCCCAAATCAATCAGAGAAAGATCTCTTTAACTGATTCAACAAATCAGCTGGCCCTATATAAAGGCCCCAAGACTTCAAGTCTGATATAGAGAAACCCTCCTATAAATTTTGAGAAATTAAAAGAAAGAAGAGCAAGCTCTTGAAAGAAGATTTTTCTTCATGGTAAAGATCTTGAAGGATGAACACGGAGATGAAATCATCTCATAAAAAGAAGAATTGTCTTCTTAAAAGATCATAGATCTACAAAGATTAAAGTCTTCCATAAAAAAGATCAAAAGATCTCATCACATAATAAAAGAAGAACATATTCTTCACACAGATCATTGATCTATAAAGGCAAGCCTTTCAAAAATAAGAACTGTTGTTCTTGAATTTTGAGACAAACTCTCTTTTAAAAGAACATAAATTTGTTCCCAGATCATAAAATTGATCAACATGCGTTTTGCGCTAATGAAATGCGCCTTGCGCTCTTGAACAGCGCTTCTGCGCTCTCTGGACCAGTGCTCAGCACCAAAATGTGCCACGTGTCAACCACGTATGAAATTTGCGCTTTGCGCTTCTGAAATAGCGCACTGCGCTCATGGGCTGGCGCTCAGCGCCAAGCGCGCCACGTGTCACTCACGTGTGCGCCACTAAATTGATAGCGCAATGCGCACATGGACTAGCGCTTAGCGCTCATAAACTGGTGCAATACGCCTACCATCTGGCGCTTAACGCCAAGCGGTACACGTGTCCTTCTCGTGTGCGCTACTTGACAGAAGAGCACTGCGCTCTTTAACTGGCGCAAAGCGCCTGGTGCGCCACGTGTTGCGCCGACAGAACACAAATTGTTCTTTAATGAGCCAGAGCTCTGCTGAATGCTTTGCATTCAATACAAGACAAAAGAAAAGATCTAATGCTCAGCATTATTAAAAGGGCCAAGGCCAAATAAAGGCTCAATAGCCAGAATAATAAAATGTTAAACATTCATTGGACTTAGCCCAATATTGGCTATAAGTCCTCAACTTATATTTAATTGAGCACGTCTGCTCATAAATATTTAACAGATCCTAGTCCCAAATTGGACTACAGATCTTTTAACCAACTCACACCGGTTTGAGGGTACATCTCGCTACTCCCCTGATATCTGTCGTTGTAATCCTTCAACGTCTTCAGAGAGGTAACGGATCCCGACAACCAAACACTCTACGGACTGTGGGGTCCCTTTAAACCCACGGACTATGATGTCCTTAACCTCGGACTGTGAGGTCCTTAAACTCATGGACTATGATGTCCTTAACCTAGATTGTGAGTTCCTTAAGCTCATAGACTACGATGTCCTTAACCTGGACTGTGAGGTCCTTAAACTCATGGACTATGATGTCCTTAACCTGGACCGAGATGTCCTCAAACTAACACTGGACAGTAATGTCCTTAAACTAATCGACCGCAATGTCCCTAAACTAAACAATAGAGTCCAAATGCTCTTTTGTTGGATCTAAACGATCTTGTTAAGTTGATCTTAGTCTAAAATTAGACTAACGTATCCTTAACAAACGTTTAAGTTGATCTTAGTCTCAAATGAGACTAACGTATCCTTAAACCAAAACCAAAACCAAAATCTAAGAAAATACGGATTTGGACTAATCCACGTCCTACGGGCGACAACATAACTTAGTCTCCGTATACAATCCAAGGAAAACCAAAAACAAAACAAACACACACGACACGAAGTGACCATCTGGATAAGGAGAAAGTGGTTACCGCGATGTGGTAGCGTAATTAACTGCAGGGGCTTGCGCCTGCAGGGAAGAGCGTCCCCACAATCAAAAACCCCTCAAATGAAGGGGAATCTGACGAAGTCTGCTACATCGGCCGCATCCGTTTAAACCTTTGATACATGGTGTCATAAATCAACTTGGCATCTTCGGAGAGGTGGACGGATAGCACCAATTAGCATCTGCCCTCGAATTTCAGGCCTGATGTCCCAACGTCCCGGTCGCGTCTTTCGGCGGGGAACAGATTCTGACACGCCCGGTGGGACCTTTTCCTCTTTCCACTCCACACTTCGTGTGTCGTGTTCGCGAACGAATCGCGGTTTGCTATGGTTGACTGTGGATTCGAGGAACTAAGATTTGGTGTCTTGCTCCGTGCAGAAAACAGAAGATCAATGGCTTCAAACTGCACTAACTGCAACTGCAACTCTCGCTCCGTCCTGTCCGGATGAGTGACTTACGGGCCCCAAGCGGCCTCCATCTTCGCTATACCGGTAGAACAGGTGACTCAGGCCACCACTGGGCTATTCTTCGGGACTATGCTCCCACCGATGAGCTTCAATGCCCCAATATCGTCGCAAGAGGCTCCAAAGAAGTCGGTCTCTGATTGGCTTACAACTACCGCGGCCCCTCTCAACGGGTCGCCCAAGTCTAATACCTCAGTTTTCAGCAAATTGGGCTAAAGCTCAAGCAAGCCCATGAAGAAGCCCGCGATACCTGAAGCGGCCATCCCGAAGCGGATAGCCATTGCTGCTCCTAAAGTCGTCAAGGCAGCTTCCCCTGCTAAAGGGTCGGTCTTCACAAGACTGTCCGTTTCAGCTCCTATTCCATGCGAAGTCATGAAGGCTGCTTCTTCTGTTCGAAAGTCGGCCTTCACAAGACTGACTATCCCCTCTCAACGGACGTCAGTCTTCGACCGGCTAGCGCCAATAACAGCCTCTCCTCAAAACAGGAGGCATGACAAAGCCATCCCCATAGCCGAACCAACACCATCTGTGCGACATGCTCGCCGTCGTCACTGGCGCCGAGTACGGAAGGCTGGGGGCAGCTCTCCGTCTGGATTTACTTCACCAGCTCCAACGGTGAAAGTCAATGCTGCTGTTCCAACTGGGAACAGTTTCGAGCTGCTTAATAGGGTGCGCAGGAATTCACCCACCGCCGTACTGAAAAGATCTCCTCCACCCGTGGGGAATGTTACAGAAACGAAGCCGGAGCAGTCCCCTCAACGGTTGTCCTCCAAACTTTACAAGGTCTGGCGACAGGTTCAAGACTCAGTAATTGATCAAGATTACTCTCGCCGACCCAAAAAGCTCAAAGCTCAGCAAGAAAAGAGCCATCTTGAGGTACCACAGAAAATGTCTTCCGTCTGGGTGCCCACTGCAACGGATCCCTCAACGTCAACCACCCAAAAGAGAAGGGGACCAGAGAAAACCCCTATGAACGTGGCGAACCGTAAAAACGCCGAATCTAAACGCCCCAAGTCTAGGGGCATAATGGTGCATATTGTTTATATGGCTTCCGGAAAATAGAAAAGCCGCGCTTCGACGGGTCACCGACCGCTCACCCGATCCGTGACAAAAGCCCAGGAGCAACAACAGAAGCTTCAGGAAATGCTAACGCAAATGGCCGCACTTACCGGGCCAAAAGAAATCCCGGAAGCATCATCAGAGCAGCGTCATGAACAAGAAACCGATGCTGACTTCCTCCGCAGAGTCCTCGAAAAGAAGGACAAAGAGGCAGCGGAACAAGCTGCCAACATAAAATGAATGGCGCTTCTCTTCCAAGACATGGTCGGGATGATGTTACAGCCAGAACCTCCAGCTGAAGACCCTCCGATCATTATTGAAGATGATAAAGGAGAAGCGTCAAATCCTCTGCCGGCTCTGTCAGCAGCCAAGGAGGAAACCATCTCAAAAGCCACGCTCGATGATTATATAGCTCAACAAATACGAGCTCATTGAGCGAACGAAGCGGTTGGCCAGGTTGTCAAGACTGGACGACCCTATCCGGGCTGGTATGACTAAATAAGTTACCCGCCGGGATATACGATCCCCAAATTCCATATGTACAAAGGGACGGGCAATCCCCACCAGCATGTTGCCCAGTTCAGGGCTCTTTGCGGCAACACCAGGGGCGATGATAAATTGCTACTTCGCCAATTCGTCGGCAGCTTGTCGGAGATGGCATTCGAGTGGTATTCTGAACTTTCAAACGACTCCGTCAAGACTTTCGCAGAAATGGAGGTATTATTCACCCAGCGATTCGCGAGTGCTAGTGAACGCACCCCGGTAACGGCATTGATCAATGCCAGGGTGAAGCCTGGAGAAACATGGGTCTAATATGCAATACGATGGCGAAATTTGTGGTCGAAATGCGAGCAGCGCATCGAAGAAGCGCCTGCGGTAGGGATGTTCATGTGGACCCTTGACCCTCAGTCAACCATTTCCCAATTCATGATCTTCAAGCCGACTACCTTCCAGGCCTTGATCGACAAGCTGGCCCAAATGGACCAGATGGGCCATAAGCCTTTCCCTTCAAAAGTGGGTTTTCGGAATGAAAAAGGCAACGGGAAAGCGACCTTTGTCGCCAACACTCAGCGACAGCCGAGTAACCCGAGACCGTCTGTTCATCAAAGCAACAAGCCGCGATCCCTCGATGAGAAGTTGAAACGTCCTTACTCATTTCCCAGGGATAAAACAAAGAGACTGTTCGAGCTTCCAGTGCACAACAGGCTCATAAATTTGCCAGATCCAAAATGTCCGTTGCAGCCAGGTGATGTCAACAATCCTAATTACCGCCCTTACCACCAAGCAGTAAGCCATCCAATCGAAGATTGCTTCATATTCAAAGGATGGATTGAAGACCAATACCAACAAGGCAAGTTCGCATTATCCGAAAACTGGAAGGTGAACCCGCCATAACCTCACGCCCCTAAAAAATTGGACGTGCCGGGGGCATCGTGCTCATTCATAGAGAAAGCCCCTTGGACCGAAAAGTCCGTAAACTAGAGACTCGCCTAAAATATGGGACGGACCAAAACGTCCTTAAACTAACAATGGACCGCTATGTCCTAAAACTTGTTGTGGACCGAAACGTCCTTAAACTAACGATGGACCACTATGTCCTAAAACTGGCTGATGACCGAAACGTCGTTAAACTACTACCAACCCGCATCATCCTCAGGCTGATGTGGTAAAAAAAACGGTATGTCCATAAGCAAAATGGACACGGATGAAAACCCGAAAGGGCTCCGTGAGTAAAAACAGCAGGGCTGCCGACGAGTTTTGTGAAAACCCGAAAGGGCGCATTCTCGTTAAAAGACACTTACAAGGTCCTCTCGACCTTGTGAGGAGAAACCACCTGCGTGAGATCCTTACGACTCACAAGGGAGCACACTTAGGGATCCCCACGATTCCTAAGGAGAAATTACACTTGCCAGATCCTCACGGCTCGTAAGGAGAACCCTCTTATGAGACCCTCACGGCTCATAAGATTCAAAAGTCTTAAGCTACATCGGTCTGAACATGTTCTTAAGCGGCCATCACAACCTCCGATTTTGCCCTACAAGTGGCTCAACGCTGACCCTTGTATACAATCCACGGGCATGAATAAACATTTCCCTAACAAAGTCCCATCCGTGACTAGTGATATGTCTACACGGTGAACAATCCTTGTAAGTCCTCTCGACTTATAAGGAGAAAACACTCTTGTAAGATCCTTACGACTTATAAGAGACCATGCACTTAGGAATCCTCACGATTCCTAAGAAGAAAACGCACCTACGAGATCCTCACGACTCGCAGGGAGAAATACCTTTATGATACCCTTACGGCTCATGAAGTCAAAAGCCTTAGTCGACAGGATCCTAACCCTGATCGCTAAGCCACCTTTGTTCGACATCGACAGAGGCAAATGATGATTCGCTCCTGGCAATATTCCAGTTGCAGCGGTGTTGATGTCGAAATCAGTGTCTAATTCCAAGCTTGCAGCAAAAAGCCAGCGAGCCACACATGCATACGAAATAGCCGAAATAATGGGGCAACTTGCAACAAAATCAGCAAGTAAAAATGTATGCATGCAAAATAGCCGAAATGATTGGGCAGCTCGCAATAAAAAGAATCGAGTAAAAATAAAATAAATAGCCGAAATGATTGGGCGCCGCGAAAAATAGCCGAAATGATTGGGCAATCGCGACCTTCGCGATATAAAAACTGAAATGATAGAGCATCGCGGAAAGAAATAAAAAATATATATAAATAAAACTTATGCCCTGCAGGTGAGATCACATTGATCCCTGTATACAATCCATGGGCACAAACAAGAAGGGAACCTTATCGTCCCACCAGACTCCATCAGAAAGCGAAGCTAAATCTCGACGGTTCATAGACAACCTAGAGACAATCTCGACATTCATCGCAATATTGCAACCATAATGTCAACAAACAAAGTGGAGGAAGATCCCTAGCTTCAGGGTCTCGACGTCAACATCAACAACTTAGAGATCAACAATGGCGTTTCTCCTTACTCCAGCAGGATGCAGATGCAACGTCAATGAAAGACCTCACGGTCGAAACAAAGCGGAGTGACGGCAAAATCCTAGCTCCACCTCAGCATTCGTCTCGTTACAGCAGACGCAATGTCAACAACGGCGTTTCTCCTTACTCCAGCAGGATGCAGACGCAACGTCAATGAAAGACCTCACGGTCGAAACAAAGCGGAGTGACGGCAAAATCCTAGCTCCACCTCAGCATTCATCTCGTTATACCAGACACAATGTCAACAACGGCGTTCCTTCGCAGTCCGGCAGGATGCAGATGCAACGTCAATAAAAGACCCAATGGTCGAAACAAAGCGGAGTGACGGCAAAATCCAAGCTCCACCTCAGCATTCGTCTCGTTACACCAGACGCAATATCAACAACGACGTTCCTTCGCAGTTCAGCAGGATGCAGATGCAACGCCAATGAAAGACCTAATGGTCGAAACAAAGCGGAGTGACGGCAAAATCCCAGCTCCACCGCAGCATTCGTCTCGATACAGCAAACGAGATGTTACCACAGCGTTCTTCCTCCAGCAGGATTCAGGCGTGACAATCCAACAACGGAGCCATGGAAAAGTCCCTAGTTCCAGGTCCCGATAGTTCACCAACAACCTGGAGACCACCTCGACGTTCGTCTCGATACAGCAGACGAGATGTCACTACAGCGTCCTTCCTCCAACAGGATTTGGACACGCCAAAGCAAACGAAGCGAAGGCCAAATTCCTAGCTTCAGGGTCTTGACGGCAACTCATATAAAACCTGAAAGACTATCGGAGATCATCCTACGCTAGCGCGGAGTGGTCACCACCTCGACGTTCGTCTCGATACAGCAAACAAGATGTCACTATAGCGTCCTTCCTCCAACAGGATTCGAATACGCCAAAGCAAACTAAGCGAAGGCCAAATTCCTAGCTTCTGGGTCTTGACGGCAACTCATATAAATTATGAAAGACTATTGGAGATCATCCCACGCTAGCGCGGAGTGGTCACCACTCCGACGTTCGTCTCGATACAGCAGATGAGATGTCACTACAGCGTCCTTCCTCCAACAGGATTCAGACACGCCAAAGCAAACGAAGCGATGGCCAAATTCCTAGCTTCAGGGTTCTGACAGCAACTCATATAAAACCTGAAAGACTATCAAAGATCATCCCACCCCAGCGCGGAGTGGTTATGACTCATCGGGGCTCTCCAAAATGAGCCTAACCTTAAGTAAAAAGCGGCATGGCAAAGCTCCCAGCGCTTGCTCTTCCGACGGTCAAACTGCCCAAGAAGATTGCTTGAAGATGTCTTGTCCAGCCCCTGAAGGGATCAGAGACACGACAGTCGTAAGGCTACTCGAACGGCAAGATTGCCTATCGAGGAATACATCAGCCAACACGACGGTACGACGGACAAAACCCTAGTACCACAGACCCTAACGGACCTCTGTCGTAAATAGCAGAGGTTAACTGTGACGTTAGGATATTCTTGCGAGAACTACTCGATTCGTCTTGACTTGTAAGGAAATTAGTGTCTTTGCGAGAACTTCTCGATTCGTCTCGACTCGTAGGGAAAAGCCTTAGGCAATGGGGATAAGAACCGGTTTCCTAAGCACTGGGGCCCTGCAAGTCGGTCTAAAATGGACTCTTGCATACTATTCACGGGCCACACTCTCCAAAGTCGAATCTCGACAAGGAGGGAAACAACCGCTTACGAGTCCTCTCGACTTGTAGGAGGGAAAATTCTCTTGTGAGATCCTTACGACTCTCAAGAGAAAATGCGCTTAGGAATCACGATTCCTAAGGAGAAAATACACCTACGAGATCCTCTCGACTCGTAGGGAGAAAGTCTTTATGAGACCCTCACGGCTCATGAAGTTGAAAAGTCTTAGGCAACAGATCTGAATCCGCTTCCTAAGCCATCACTACCCCTCGAAGAAGCCAAAAAAAGATGCTCACTCTATCATCTGCCGGCTATGCTTGCTAAGGTGACATGCTGATAACAAAAGAAAGAAGAAAACAGGAGATGACACAACACATTGCAAAAGAAATGTATCTTTTATTCATGAATTCAATCGGGTACAAAACACATCATATGAAAGAATAAAAGAATGAATACATTTTATTCAAAATTACAAATGGTACAAAAAACAATTATTGAGAGGGAAGCGCTTTCAATAGTCCGATCAGCCGCTCGCGCACTTCCCCCAGCCCCTTTTCTTGATCAGCTGCCGCAGTCAACTCTGCTTCGACTTGGGCTCGTTGCTGCAAGTAAGACGAAAGTCTCGACTCGCTCCCCACGACCTTCTCCTCGCCTCTAACTACTCTCCGAGATCTCCTCCCCAGCCTCCCCCATTCTCTCAACCGAATTCTTTACCCTCTCTCTTCATCTCTTCTTCTCTCTCTCTCTCTCTCTCTCTCTCTCTCTCTCTCTCGTTTTCTCTCTTTCCCCCTTACAACTCTTGCCCAGCCACATCCACCACCACCGCCAGTCCTTTTCCTCTTTCTCCCACCTCCATTACCCATCAACATCGCCAACCACCCCAACCCGAGCTGCCAACTCCTTGACCCCTATGCCACCTCGCACCACCAGAGATACCTCCATCGACCATGATGAGCCTTACCTCCTTTGCCTACCCGAGCTCCTCTATAAGCTATGACCCATCAACCTCCACTCCAAGTGCGACCACCTCCGACGACTTCCTCAAACACCCATTGTAACACCCAGCCCCCTTTTTTATACCAAAATACGTATCTCTCTTTAATTGATAAAGTTCTTATTTTTATTATTCATTTTATTTATAATTATTGATTTATTTAAAAACTTTTTAGCCCAAACCCAAACTATAGATTTATTCTTCATCGAAATACATTTCCCTATATTTATATATTTCTAGTTTTTTTTTACTCTAGTTGTTTTATATTTCTAATCTAAAACCCTAGTTCTAAATATTATCCTAAACCCAGCCCATTCCTTTTTTTTAAATTAAAATCCTTTTTAAACTTTAGCCCGTTCCCTTTCTCATTCCATTATAATTCTTTAACTTTTATTTTTAGCCCAGCAAATTTTTCTCAGCCAAGCCCACCTACTCTTTTCTCCTCAAATTTTTCCGTATATTTTCTCTGGCCCAACTTGTTTCCGGCCTGCTTTCATTTTTCCCATTTAAATCCATTTTCTCTTGCGCTGGCCTGGCCCACTCATCCCCTCACCCGCGCCCGCTTCACGACCCGACCCGTTTCTCCTTTCTCCCCCAACGGCTACCTCCTTCTCCCCCGCTCGCGCGATCCACCCTTCTCGCCAACGCTCGTGCACACTTCGCCGCACCTCGCACCCACCCCGCGCTCGAGCGCAGTTACTCCCACAACGCGCGCCTCGTCCTTTCCTCTCTCCCTCACTCACATCACTTTCCCTCATCCCGCTCCTCTCTCGAACCCGCACCCACACTCACCATCGCCCTCGTCTTCACGTAGAACCCATCACCACTCGCCGCTCGCCCTGACGGCGACGACCATGACCTATTACCCTCCTCCCTCGTTCACTATCTCACACCCACAGAACTCCCTCGCTAACTCACCCCTCCGTCGAGCTCGAGCCCTGCATGCCCCCGCCACCGAGCCTCGCCCGCTTCCCTCGACGACGGCGACGACCCCACCACCATCATACCCCTCGACCGCATCATCATCAACATCATCATCATCATCGTCGTCGTCATCTCTCTCTGTTCTCTTTCTCTAACTCTGCCTCTCTGCTCTTTCTCTCTCTGTTCTCACTCTCTCTCTCTTTCTCAATATCTCTCTGGTTCTCTCTCTTTGTCTCTCCCCTCTCTTCTTGCATCTCTCTCACTCTGTTATCTCTTCCTCACTCTCTCTCTCACTGATCTCTCACAATCTCTCTCTCAGTTCTCTCTCTCTCTCTCATTCGTCTCTCTCTCTCTTTCTCGATACACTCTCTCTCTCTCTCTCTGTATAACACTCCTTCTTCCGGCCACCACCACAGCGAGCAATCCCATACCAACGACCACCACCCTCGCCGTCAAAACCCCAGCAACCAAGCCGCCGCTGTCGAGACTCGAGATTCGAACCAAGTCAAGTTGACGTGCCGCGCGTGTATCGCGCGGTCATGACGTTACCGTCACCATACATCCCCGAGACGTGTCCAGGCAAGTTCTCTACTTGCTACATGCTACTTTATGATAATTACGTATTACAATCGTGTATATCACATGTTTTACTTTTCTGTTAAATATTACGACGCAACTGTTCGATACATGTTCTCAAGGGAAATTATCATTTAATTTGACGGAACTCGATTGTATAAGCTAGCCCGTATGGCCATGAATCTAGTATGTGAATTTCGTTGGACAATATGACCGTTAACGACTAAAATGACTACCCCCAAGTTTACTAGTAAAACTGGAATTTTATTGTACCTGAAAACCGTTAAAATCACCATAAATTATATACATACTGGAATGATGCGTTCGAGGGCTCAAATCGAAGCCAACTCGACGAACTTTAATTCTATACAAGTTTCTATTAGTTTCTGTACTTAAATGGTGACAAGATTTGGAACGGAGTGCGACTCTGGACTGCAGTCCAGAGCGACTCCAGTTGTGGTTTACTGTCCCGTAATGAGCACCACCCTATTTCCTTAACTTGTAGGTTGCGTAACTCTGCTGTTTATTGTAGGTGAACCTGTTAGCTAGACAACACAAGTGGTTTCATTCTGTTTCATTGTCGTTTGTTATTTAATCTGTAATTTAATAGATCGGGATATATAACAGTCCCAACAGAATCAGAATTGACATACTAATGTTAAACAGTGTATATCTCCTGACGTACAGACGCGATTGAGAATCCGTCTGTTGCGTTGAAAACCTTATTGAAAAACCTAGATTTTGTTCAACTGTAGTATTGCTAAATTCTGATCCCAACTGGGATTAAATTGCGTTGCGAAACGGACTTCCGATTCTGAAACCGGATTTCCAGCCGTGAACGCTTAAAATAAAATGGCTATAATTAGTGATCCTGGAACCTGATTGGCATGAAACTAAATTCGGTGGATAGATAATTGAACATACTAATTATCACCTGTTTATCGTTTCGCTAAACTGTACACGTACGATTCATGATAAATCGTGCAAGTGAAAGAATACTGTTTTATGACACCTTAACCATGCTTTACATACTGTTTACGCATCATATCATACACATGTCACTGCATAGATAACCTAGTGATAACGTGCATTACCCAGTGTTAGGTATTAGTGATGATTATGGCAAGTACGGTAGTGTTCGTGTATTAGTGAATAAGTGAAGGTGATACGTACTTGTACACAATCAGTGAACCTTATTATTATATTGCATTGTCGACGTCTGTGGGACACGTGTACGTGTGACTATAAGTGGTATGGGACACTTATGGAAGCTCTTGCACGGGTGTCACAGATAAGGCACCAGACACTGCCATTTATCTTAGGTATTAGTCGGGACGTGCTTGATGGAGGTCCTGCCTCCAGTTCTCGCGCAGACTTGTCACGGACCGATTGGTAGTTAGGGTTATGGTTAGCGTTTGATGTAGACCACGGGGTGTGGGGTAGTTTGAGTGTGAGTTCAACAGAATCTCGGGAGTCCCATGCCGGCTTATATATTTAGGGAGATATATAGAGATTTACAGGGTACATGATTATTACCGTGATATACATGTTGGGCCCGTGGTCCCTTGCCCTTGGGTTCTACCCTTGGGTGGAGGACACTCACGAGTGGTTGACTCTCACACTTGGACTGACGATAGGATCAGTGACCTGTACAGTGAGACTTAGAGACTGATAGGGATACTGGCATTGATATACCTTACTTACTGTGTTGACATACGTGGCATATCATTCTACTGCTTTTACTGTTCCGCGGCATTGATTACTGCATGTTAATACCTATACTGCCATTGATCTACTGTTATATATATCTATTATCACTATTAGAATTGTCACATGATTTTATATATTATATTGCTATTGTGTCGCTCTGACGACCTGAGTATGCATGCTCAGTGTGAGGAGAAGATTTAGCCTGGACCAGAACTAGACGTGTATCACAGACACCTCGACTTGCTATCCAGAGTTACATTCGTTTGTTCCCCCTCAGGTCAGTTCTTTACATTGTTTCATTCCGTTACTGCATTTCTCATTACCTGCGCATCATATACTGTTTACCATGAAAAACTAGAAGCCGAAGTGTGACTACGGCATGACATTTCCTTGACCGTAGGAGCATGCTGGCCTTGTCAACCTCTCGTATTCCGTATTTTGGGAAGCGGGGCGTGACATGGTTTAGTTGGTATCAGAGCCCAGGTTTTGCTTCGATCGGGATTGCAGTTTTCCGTGTAAAGCTTGACAATCTAAGACGTCCCTCAGTCTAGACTGTAAACTTGATATTCTTGATCCATATTCGCATCGTGTGTTCAGCTATCTATTCGCTAGGGTTTCGGGTGACTTGGCAAGGTTACGTGGTTGCAATTGCACTACCGTACTCTGTTTAAGTCATACAGTTGATTTTCCACTTGTAATGAATTTCATCACATCTGATACTCTTGAATCTTTGTCCTGTCCATATTATATTTTGATTCGTATAGCTTGTGACTTATATCATCCTCAAAAATTGTTGTTTCAGGATCATGTCTTCCAACGACTCTTCATCTATATCCGCTCTCCAGAATCAGACCATTGAGATTCTGAGTGTACTGCAAGGTCTAAAGGAAGCCCAGGAGCGAACAAACGACTTGTTGGCTGAAGGACTGAGAAGACAGGTGAATCAGGCACTAGCGGTTGTCTCCAATCATAAAGGGATCCCTGTTAGACGAGGAAAAGAGAAGAAGATGAAGCGCCAATTTGTTTCCCCATGACAGAAGCAGCAGAAGACCCCATGTTGTGGGTACTGTATGAAGCCAGGACACCTTCAGAGGGTTTGTCGCCTCGCCTAAGGGAAATGTCTGATATGCGGGTCCAACAAAAATCTCATCAACGGTTGCCCAGAAAGGAAAGAACTACAAGGAGGAGACTCGTCCACACTCCCCACTTCTGCCAAGTGAGGATTATTGCGTAGTTCAAACATCGAGGATAAGACGGACCCAGCGCAGGATTCAACTCACGTGACGAGAATGCAACGTTCTAGTAGTCAAAGAAGAATTTTCATGTTTTCCAATTTCAGTAATAATGTTGTCATCTTCTTATAAATATTTCTTTCCGTTGAAATCTTGTATCCGTCAAACTTTTAGTTGAATGTAATAAAACCTTGAATCATAATATATGTATCATTCTCTTGTCATTTCCCTTATTCATACTATTCACTATCACAGCACTTTTATCCTGATTTTTCAGTTCCTGCCACCGTATATCTCTCTATACTTCGTATCCTGAGCTATTTTCTTAATGTACTCCACTGTCTAATCGTGACTCTTTCTTTTCAGGCCATGGCCCACCCTGGAGCAGCGCCACATCTAGATGAGGATGCACAGTCATGCATTTCCTTAGACTGCACGTTGATGAGTTCTGATGATGAGATCAACGATCCCCAGGCCATTTTCGGGAACAACGATTCAGAGGACGAAAGAGTAGCCGCCCCATAGTTTGACATGATAGGCGATTCCGACGAAGAGGAAGGGGCTGAAGAGATCCCGATAGAGGAAGATCCCGATGAAGACCCGATAGAAGAAAATCCGGTGGAGAAAAATCACATGGAATCGGACCTCGATGAAGAAGCCCCATCCGAAGAAGAAGGACCAGAAGATCAAGACCCTGCTGTGGAAGAACTCCCAATGGCGATCCCTGCGAGGCGCTATGTAAATGGACGTCCCTACCTGAGCGAGCGAGCCTACCGCAACCTGCTGAATCTCCAAAACCGCGACTGACGGGATTTTTTTTAGATGTTGCCTTATCTGGCCAAATAAATCTGTGTATAGTTTAGTGCCACCTTTCGTCTTTGAGAATGCTTTGTTTAAAATCTTCTGGAATAAAATCAATTGTTGAGTTCGCTAATTTTTCGATTTTCTTAGTTCACTTGTTGCTTGATTATTTCTTCTATACAATTATTTTCCTACTGAGATCTGTCTACCCCTACTCCTTACATTGCCTTAACTCTCACTCAGATTAACCAGTACCACACCCGATCTTTAGAGGTCCACCTTCATCCTTCTTCTATGCCCCGTTTGAGATCCTTCTGGGAGAAGAACAATTTTAGTGAAATTACCGAGTTCGCTAACCCTTCAAACTTCTGATTCGTATGTTGTACCGACCGTTATTTTCCCCATACTTTTTCCCTTGTAGTCCATTGTGGCTCACCCTTACTTCCTGTGCTGACCCGATCCCAATCTTCTTGATCTTCAGCCTAAAGCCGCCACACTCCGACCCTTGAATGAGCAACACTCCATTGTAATCCCTTCCCTAGCTAGCCCTATTCATATTGGTGTTTTCTCTATTACCCTAACTATATTTGGGGACATTATTATTCAAAATTTAGTTTTCACTATTTTGAATTTATCAAAGAGTGGGTGTTATTGATTACTCCATTTTAGGTATTTAAAATACATTATTATTATCCTCATTTTTGTAGCGCAACATTACACCGCGGATATTTTGTTCCATGTTCCTTATTTTCACTATGTGAGCTTTCGCAGTTATTTGACAGATGCGTTATCCTAAAATGTTTTAACTTACCTACAAATCTTTCACTATTTTATTGTCGTTACTTTATTTTCGGGTATTGTGCCTACGGTTACTATTATCTATGGTTGTGCTTTACACTTATTATTTCTGTTGTGCTACCTTTGATATAATTATACGTGCACATATTTGAGTTTCGATTTTATCGGGTACGCCTCGAATATCATTATTCGTTACTGTCGTTATTGCTATTCTCGTATACATGTAGTTGCCCTTATAATTATTCCTGCCTTATACCTATTTAGACCTATCTTTTGTATGTTGTTCTTACATATTTATACCTTCAAATTTCTTCGTCCACGGATTTCTAGTAAATCTTTATGTGTTAGTTTGCAATATGATAAATTTCGCCTATGTTTGTATATCTTATCATTTATTTTAAATTTCGAGGACAAAATTTTTGTAAGGGTGGTATGATGTAACACCCAGCCCTTTTTTTTATACCAAAATACGTATCTCTCTTTAACTGATAAAGTTCTTATTTTTATTATTCATTTTATTTATAATTATTGATTTATTTAAAAACTTTTTAGCCCAAACCCAAACTATAGATTTATTCTTCATCGAAATACATTTCCCTATATTTATATATTTCTAGTTTTTTTTTACTCTAGCTGTTTTATATTTCTAATCTAAAACCCTAGTTCTAAATATTATCCTAAACCCAGCCCATTCCTTTTTTTTAAATTAAACTCCTTTTTAAACTTTAGCCCGTTCCCTTTCTCATTCCATTATAATTCTTTTACTTTTATTTTTAGCCCAGCAAATTTTTCTCAGCCGAGCCCACCCACTCTTTTCTCCTCAAAATTTTCTCTATATTTTCTCTAGCCCAACTCGTTTCCGGCCCGCTTTCATTTTTCCCATTTAAATCCATTTTTCCTTGCGCTGGCCCGGTCCACTCATCCCCTCACCCGCGCCCGCTTCACGACCCGACCCATTTCTCCTTTCTCCCCCAACGGCTACCTCCTTCTCCCCCGCTCGCGCGATCCACCCTTCTCGCCAACGCTCGCGCACACTTCGTCGCACCTCGCGCCCACGCCGCGCTCGAGCGCAGTTACTCCCACAACGCGCGCCTCGTCCTTTCCTCTCTCCCTCACTCACATCACTTTCCCTCATCCCGCTCCTCTCTCGAACCCGCACCCACACTCACCATCGCCCTCGTCTTCACGTAGAACCCATCACCACTCGCCACTCGCCCTGACGGCGACGACCATGACCTATTACCCTCCTCCCTCGTTCACTATCTCACACCCACAGAACTCCCTCGCAACTCACCCCTCCGTCGAGCTCGAGCCCTGCATGCCCCCGCCACCGAGCCTCGCCCGCTTCCCTCGACGACGGCGACGACCCCACCACCATCGTACTCCTCGACCGCAGCATCATCAACATCATCATCATCGTCGTCGTCGTCATCTCACCGTGTTCTCTTTCTCTAACTCTGCCTCTCTGCTCTTTCTCTCTCTGTTCTCACACTCTCTCTCTCTTTCTCAATATCTCTCTGGTTCTCTCTCTTTGTCTCTCCCCTCTCTGCTTGCATCTCTGTCACGTCCCGCTTCCCAAAATACGGAATACGAGAGGTTGACAAGGCCAGCCATGCTCTTACAGTCAAGGAAATTTCCTGCCGTAGTCACACTTCGGCTTCTAGCTTTAAGTGGTAATCAGCAAATAATGCGCAGGTAATGAGAAATACAGTACTGGAACAAAACAGTATAAAGAACCGACCTGATGGAAAACAAAAGAGAATAACTCTGGATAGCTAATCAAGATGTCCGTGATGTACGTCTAGTCCCGGTCCAGGCTAAATCCTCTCCTCACACTGAGCATGCATACTCAGGTCGTCAGAGCGACACAATAGCAATATAATATGTATAAATAAGTGATAACTCTAACAGCGATAATAAATATATATAACAGTAAAATTAGTGACGGTACAGGTATGAACATGCAGTAATCAAAGCAGTGGAACAGTGAAAGCAATAGAATGATATGCCACGTATGTCAACACAGTAAGTATGTATATCGATGCTATCATCCCTATCGGTCTCTAAGTCTCACTGTACAGGTCACTAAGCCTATCGTCAGTCCAAGTGTGAGAGTCAACCACTCGCGTGTGTCCTCCACCCAAGGGTAGAACCCAAGGGCAAGGGACCACGGGCCCAACATGTAACTCACGGTAATAATCATGTACCATGTAAATCTCCATATATCTCCATATATATAAGCCGGTATGGGACTCCCGAGATTCTGTTGAACTCACACTTAAACTACTCCACACCCCGTGGTCTACATCAAACGCTAACCATAACCTCAACTACCAATCGGTCTGTGACAAGTCTGCGCGAGAACTGGAGGCAGGACCTCCATCAAGCACGTCCCGACTAATACCTAAGATAAATGGCAGTGTCTGGTGCCTTATCTGTGACACCCGTGTAAGAGCTTCCATAAGTGTCCCATACCACTTATAGTCATACGTACACGCGTCCCACAGACGTCGACAATGCAATAGAATAATAAGGTTCACTGATTGTGTACAAGTACGTGTCACTTTCACTTATTCACTGATACACGAACGCTAACGTACTTGCCACAATCATCACTAATACCTAACACTGGGTAATGCACGTTATCACTAGGTTATCTATGCAGTGACATGTGTATGATATGATGCGTAAACAGTATGTAAAGCATGGTTAAGGTGTCATAAAACAGTATTCTATCACTTACACGATTTATCATAAATTATACGGTTACAGTTTAGTGAAACGATGAACGGGGAATAAATAGTATGTTCAGTTATCTATCCAGCGAGTTTGGTTTCATGCCAATCGGGTTTCAGGATCACTAGTTATGGCCATTTCCTTTTAAGCGTTCACGGCTGGAAATCCGGTTTTAGAATCGGAAGTCCGTTTCGCAACGCATTTTAATCCCAGTTGGGATCAGAATTCAGCGACCCTACAGTTGAATGAAATCTAGGGTTTTCAGTATGATTTTCAACGCAATAGACAGACCTTCAATCGCATCTGTACGTCAGGAGATACACACTGTTCAATACTAGTATGTCAATTCTGATTCTGTTGGGACTGTTTTACGTCCCTATCTATTAAATTACAGATTAAATAACAAACGATAACGAAACAGAATGAAACCACTTCTGTTGTCTAGCTATCAGATTCACCTTTCATAAAAAGCGGAGTTCCACAACCTACGGGTTAAGGAAACAGGGTGGTACTCATCACGGGACAGCACACAGTAAACAGAGTCGCTCTGGACTGCAGTCCAGAGTCGCACTCCGATCCAAATATCGTCACAGTTTAAGTACAGAAACAATTAGAAATTTATATAGGGTTATAGTTCATCGAGTCAGATTCGATTTAAGCCCTCGAACGCATCATTCCAGTATGTACATAATTTATGGTGATTTTAACGGTTTTCAGATACAAGAAATTTCCAGTTTTACAAGTATACTTGGGGGTAATCGTTTTAGTCGTTAATAGTCGTATTATCCAGTGAAATTTATACACCGCATTCATCACTACATGGGCCAGCATAGGAAATCCAATTCCGTCAAATTAGATGAATATTTTCATTGGGATCATGTATCGAACAGGTATGTCATATAATGTATCGGAAATTGTAAATTTGTAAGTTATACGATTTGAGTTTATAACACGAATAGATTAGCATGTAGCAAGTAAAATACTTGCCTGGAAATGTGTCGACAATAATACTGCGGTGGTATCAGCACGATCGCGCCACGAACGCAGCACCAGCTCAGTCCTTTGGAATTCGACAATTCCACTCGATCTAGCTGCTCTTCGTGCCTTCCTTTTCTTCGCTGCTTCACGCTGTTCCTTGATTTGATGTGAGGAAGGGTGAGACGCTGATAAAGAGAGAGAAATTTAGAGAGAGAGGAAGAGAGAATTAGAGAGAGAGAGAATTAGAGAAATTGAGAGAGAGAGAGGGAATTAGAGAGAAAGAACATGGGTAAGATGAGAGAGGGGGAATAGAATGAATGAGAATTAAGTGGTGATTAATAGGATTTTAAAAGGGATTAATGGGGGAAATTAATTGGGATTAAAGAGGCATTAACTTGGTGGTTTAATAGGAATTTATAGAGGAGATTTGGGTTTGGATTTGAAGGGATTTAAAAGAAATGAGGTGGGATAATTGGTATTTTAATAGGCTGGGGAGGGAAAATGGGCTCGGGCCAAAGGATAAGATAGTAGGGAAAAGAAAGGGGCCGGGCTTGTGATTTTAAGTGAATGAGAAAAGGATTAGAGGAGTGGGCCGGCTCTGGGCTTGGAGAAAGTATCGGCTGGGCTAAAAATGAAAAAGAAAGGGGATAATAAAAGAGGAAGGGAATGAGGGTTTGGGTTAGGGAAAATTAAAAGATATGTGATTAGATTAGGATTTGGGTTTTTAGAATAATACAAATAATAATTATAAAATAAATAAATTTTGAGAGTGACAAAAATACGGATATTGGTATTCAAAAGGACTGGGTATTACATCATACCACCCTTACAAAAAATTTTGTCCTCGAAATTTAAAAGAAACGACAAGCTATAAAATAGTAAGCGAAAAGTTACCACATCGAACACTAATACATAGCAATTTACTTAAAATGGGTGGATAAAATTTTGAAGGTCTATATATGTAAGAACAACATACAAAAGGATAGGTCTAAATAAGTATAAGGTAGGAACAACTATAAGGGAAAACTACATGCATACGAGAATATAATAACAATAACGAATAATAATATTCGAGGCGTGTTCGATAAAATCGAAACCTAAATATGTGCACATATAACTATATCAAAAGTAGCACAGTAGAAATAGTAAGTATAAGGTATAATCATATTGAAGCAGTGAAGGACTTGACGGTGGTTTAAAACATTTTTAGAATAACGTATCAGTCAAACCATTTTAACATAACTTAGAAAACTATATGGTGAAAATAAGAAACATAGTACCAAAATAATATGTGTAATACATATGGTCGCGCTACCGAAAAATGAGGAGAATAGTAGTGTACTTAAAATACATAAAACGGAGTAGTCAATATCACGCACTCTTCGATAAATACAAAATAATGAAACTAAATTTTCGAATAATGATGTCCCTAACTATAGTTAGGGTAACAGGGAAAAGCACAAAAATGTATAGGGCTAGCTAGGGTAGGGATTACAATGGAGTATGGCTCATTCAAAAGGTTGGAGTGTGACGGCTTTAGACTGAAGGTCGAAGAGGTTGGGGTCGGTTCAGCCTAGTGTGTAAGGGTGAATAGTAATGAACCTCGGGAGGGGAGGGAATGTATGGGAAGGAAACGGTCGACACATCAAGCGAAAAAATCCGAAGGATCAGCTAACTCGGAAATTTTACCATCAATTTCCCCTCCCAGAAGGATCTCAAACGAAGCACAGACAAAGGATGGAGGGTGGACCTCTAAAAAGATTGAGTGTGGTACTGGTTAATCTGAGTGAGGGTCGAAACATCACAAGGTATAGGTGTGGACAGTAAGGGGTCTCAGGAGGAAAACAGTAAAGGGAAAAAATCAAAGCATCGAGTGAACCAGTAAACAAAAGATTTTCGAACTCAGAAAATTTATTTTATTCAAGAAGATTCGAAACAAAGCACTTTCAAAAAATGAAGGTGGCCCTAAACTATACATAAATTTATTTGGCCAGAGAAGACAACATCTAAAAAAAATCCCGTCAGTCGCAGTTGTGGAGATTCAGCAGGTTGCGGTAGGCTCGCGCACTCAGGTAGGGACGTCCATTTCCATAGCGCCTCGCGGGGACCGCCATTAGGAGTTCTTCCACAGCAGGGTCTTGTTCTTCTGGTCCTTCTTCCTCGGCTGGAGCTCCTTCATCAGGACCTACTTCCATGTGATTCTCTTCTTCTGGATTCTCTTCCATGGGATTTTCCTCCACTGGGTTTTCTTCTATCGGGTCTTTCTCGGGATCTTCCTCTATCGGGTTCTTTTCAGGGTCTCCTTCCTCTTCGTTGGAATCGTCTATCATGTTAAACTCTGGGGCGACTGCTCCTTCGTCCTCTGAATCGCTGTTTCCGAAAATGACCTGGGGATCATTGATCTCATCGTCAGAACTCATCATCTTGCAGTCTAAGGAAACGCATGACTGTGCATCCTCATCTAGATGCGGCGCTGCTCCAGGATGGGCCATGGCCTGAAAGGAAAGGGTCATGATTAAACAGTGAAATACATCAAGAGAATAGCTCAGGGTACGAAGTATAGGAAAATATACGGTGGCAGGAACTGAAAAATCAGGATAAAAATGCCGTGATAATGAATAGTATAAATAAGGAGAAAGACAAGAGAATGATATATATATTACGATTCAAAGTTTTATTGCATTCAACTAAAAATTCGACGGATACAAGATTTCAAATGGAAAGAAATATTTATAAGAGGATGACAATATTATTACTGAAATTAGAAAACATGAAAATTCTTCTTTGATTGTTAGACCGCTGCATTCTCGTTACGCGAGTTGAATCCTGTGTTGGGTCCGCTTTATTCTCAAAGTTCGAACTACGCAATAATCATCACTTGGCAGAAGTGGGGAGTGTGGACGAGTCTCCTCCTTGTAGCTCCTTCCTTTTTGGGCAACCGTTGATGAGATGTTCGCTGGATCCGCAAATTTGACATTTCCCTTGAGCGCGGCGACACTCCCTCTGAAGATGTCCTGGTCTCTTACAGTACCCGCAACACTGGGTCTTCAGTTGCTTCTGTCGCGAGGAAACAATTTGGCGCTTTATCTTCTTCTCTTTTCCTCGTCTAGCATGAATCCCTTTATGATTGGAGACTCCCGCTGGTGTCCGACTCACTTGTCTTCTTAGTCCTTCAGCTAATAAGTCGTTTATTCGCTCCTGGGCTTCCTTTAAACCTTGAAGTACACTCAGGATCTCAATAGTCTGATTCTGGGGAATGGAGATAGAGAAAGAGTCGTTGGTCGACATGATCCTGAAACAATAATTTTTGAGGATGATATAAGGCACAAGCTATAAGAATCAAAATATAATGTGGATTGGGCAAAGATTCAATAATATCAGATGTGATGAAATTCATTACAAGTGGAAAATCAACGGTAGGATTCTAAGTCACTTAAACAGAGTACGGTAGTGCAATTACAACCACGTAACCTTGCCAAGTCACCCGAAACCCTAGCGAATGGATAGCGGAACACACAATGTGATTATGGATCAAGGATATCAAGTTTACAATCTAGACTGAGGGATGTCTTAGATTGTCAAGCTCTACACGGAAAACTGCAATCCCAATCGAAGCAAAACCTGGCTCTGATACCAACTAAACCATGTCACGCACCGCTTCCCAAAATACGGAATACGAGGGGTTGACAAGGCCGGCCATGCTCCTACAGTCAAGGAAATTTCCTGTCGTGGTCACACTTCGGCTTCTAGCTTTAAGTGGTAATCAGCAAATAATGCGCAGGTAATGAGAAATACAGTACTGGAACAAAACAGTATAAAGAACCGACCTGATGGAAAACAAAAGAGAATAACTCTGGATAGCTAATCAAGATGTCCGTGATGTACGTCTAGTCCCGGTCCAGGCTAAATCCTCTCCTCACACTGAGCATGCATACTCAGGTCGTCAGAGCGACACAATAGCAATATAATATGTATAAATAAGTGATAACTCTAACATCGATAATAAATATATATAACAGTAAAATTAGTGACGGTACAGGTATGAACATGCAGTAATCAAAGCAGTGGAACGGTGAAAGCAATAGAATGATATGCCACGTATGTCAACACAGTAAGTATGTATATCGATGCTATCATCCCTATCGGTCTCTAAGTCTCACTGTACAGGTCACTAAGCCTATCGTCAGTCCAAGTGTGAGAGTCAACCACTTGCGAGTGTCCTCCACCCAAGGGTAGAACCCAAGGGCAAGGGACCACGGGCCCAACATGTAACTCACGGTAATAATCATGTACCATGTAAATCTCCATATATCTCCATATATATATAAGCCGGCATGGGACTCCCGAGATTCTGTTGAACTCACACTTAAACTACCCCACACCCCGTGGTCTACATCAAACGCTAACCATAACCTCAACTACCAATCGGTCTGTGACAAGTCTGCGCGAGAACTGGAGGCAGGACCTCCATCAAGCACGTCCCGACTAATACCTAAGATAAATGGCAGTGTCTGGTGCCTTATCTGTGACACCCGTGAAAGAGCTTCCATAAGTGTCCCATACCACTTATAGTCACACGTACACGCGTCCCACAGACGTCGACAATGCAATAGAATAATAAGGTTCACTGATTGTGTACAAGTACGTGTCACTTTCACTTATTCACTGATACACGAACACTAACGTACTTGCCACAATCATCACTAATACCTAACACTGGGTAATGCACGTTATCACTAGGTTATCTATGCAGTGACATGTGTATGATATGATGCGTAAACAGTATGTAAAGCATGGTTAAGGTGTCATAAAACAGTATTCTATCACTTGCACGATTTATCATAAATTATACGGTTACAGTTTAGTGAAAAGATGAACGGGGAATAAATAGTATGTTCAGTTATCTATCCAACGAGTTTGGTTTCATGCCAATCGGGTTTCAGGATCACTAGTTATGGCCATTTCCTTTTAAGCGTTCACGGCTGGAAATCCGGTTTCAGAATCGGAAGTCCGTTTCGCAACGCATTTTAATCCCAGTTGGGATCAGAATTCAGCGACTCTACAGTTGAATGAAATCTAGGATTTTCAGTAAGGTTTTCAACGCAATAGACAAACCTTCAATCGCGTCTGTACATCAGGAGATACACACTGTTCAATACTAGTATGTCAATTCTGATTCTGTTGGGACTGTTATACGTCCCTATCTATTAAATTACAGATTAAATAACAAACGATAACGAAACAGAATGAAACCGCTTCTGTTGTCTAGCTATCAGATTCAAATTTCATAAACAGCGGAGTTATGCAACCTACGGGTTAAGGAAACAGGGTGGTGCTCATCACGGGACAGCACACAGTAAACAGAGTCGCTCTGGACTGCAGTCCAGAGTCGTACTCCAATCCAAATATCGTCACAGTTTAAGTACAGAAACAATTAGAAATTTACATAGGGTTATAGTTCGTCGAGTTGGCTTCGATTTAATCCCTCGAACGTATCATTCCAGTATGTACATAATTTATGGTGATTTTAACGGTTTTCAGATATAAGAAATTTCCAGTTTTACAGGTATACTTGGGGGTAATCGTTTTAGTCGTTAATAGTCGTATTATCCAGTGAAATTTATACACCGCATTCATCACTACATGGGCCAGCATAGGAAATCCAATTCCGTCAAATTAGATGAATATTTTTATTGGGATCATGTATCGAACAGGTATGTCATATAATGTATTGGAAATTGTAAATTTGTAAGTTATACGATTTGAGTTTATAACACGAATAGATTAGCATGTAGCAAGTAAAATACTTTTCTGGAAATGTGTCGACAATAATACTGCGGTGGTATCAGCATGATCACGCCACGAACGCAGCACCGGCTCAGTCCTTTGGAATCCGACAATTCCACTCGATCTAGCTGCTTTTCGTGCCTTCCTTTTCTTCGCTGCTTCACGCTGTTCCTTGATTTGATGTGAGGGAGGGTGGGACGCTGATAAAGAGAGAGAAATTTAGAGAGAGAGGAAGAGAGAATTAGAGAGAGAGAGAGAGAGATAGAATTAGAGAGAGAGAGAGAGAGAATTAGAGAAATTGAGAGAGAGAGGGAATTAGAGAGAAAGAACATGGGTGAGATGAGAGAGGGGGAATAGAATGAATGAGAATTAAGTGGTGATTAATAGGATTTTAAAAGGGATTAATGGGGGAAATTAATTGGGATTAAAGAGGCATTAACTTGGTGGTTTAATAGGAATTTATAGAGGAGATTTGGGTTTAGATTTGAAGGGATTTAAAAGAAATGAGGTGGGATAATTGTTATTTTAATGGGCTGGGGAGGGAAAATGGGCTCGGGCCAAAGGATAAGATAGTAGGGAAAAGAAAGGGGCCGGGCTTGGGATTTTAAGTGAATGAGAAAATGATTAGAGGAGTGGGCCGGCTCTGGGCTTGGGGAAAGTAACGGCTGGGCTAAAAATGAAAAAGAAAGGGGATAATAAAAGAGGAAGGGAATGAGGGTTTGGGTTAGGGAAAATTAAAATATATGAGATTAGATTAGGATTTGGGTTTTTAGAATAATACAAATAATAATTATAAAATAAATAAATTTTGAGAGTGACAAAAATACGGATATTGGTATTCAAAAGGACTGGGTATTACAATCTCTCTCATTCTGTTCTCTCTTCCTCACTCTCTCTCTCACTGATCTCTCACAATCTCTCTCTCAGTTCTCTCTCTCTCTCTCTCATTCCTCTCTCTCTCTTTCTCGGTACTCTCTCTCTCTCTCTCTCTCTCTCTCTGTATAACACTCCCTCTTCCGGCCACCACCACAGCGAGCAATCTCACACCAACGACCATCACCCTCGCCGTCAAAACCCCAGCAACCAAGCCGCCGCTGCCGAGACTCGAGATTCGAGCCAAGTCAAGTTGCCGTGCCGCGCGTGTGTCTCGCGGTCGTGACGTTACCGTCACCATACATCCCCGAAACGTGTCCAGGCAAGTTCTCTACTTGCTACATGCTACTTTATGATAATTACGTATTACAATCGTGTATATCACATGTTTTACTTTTCTGTTAAATATTACGACGCAACTGTTCGATACATGTTCTCAAGGAAAATTATCATTTAATTTGGCGGAACTCGATTGTATAAGCTGGCCCGTATGGCCGTGAATCTAGTGTGTGAATTTCGTTGAACAATATGACCTTTAACGACTAAAATGACTACCCCCAAGTTTACTAGTAAAACTGGAATTTTATTGTACCTGAAAACCGTTAAAATCACCATAAATTATATACATACTGGAATAATGCGTTCGAGGGCTCAAATCGAAGACAACTCGACGAACTTTAACTCTATACAAGTTTCTATTAGTTTCTGTACTTAAATGGTGACAAGATTTGGAACGGAGTGTGACTCTGGACTGCAGTCCAGAGCGACTCCAGTTGTGGTTTACTGTCCCGTAATGAGCACCACCCTATTTCCTTAACTTGTAGGTTGCGGAAATCCACTTTTTATTGTAGGTGAACCTGTTATCTAGACAACACAAGTGGTTTCATTCTGTTTCGTTATCGTTTGTTATTTAATCTGTAATTTAATAGATCGGGATATATAACAGTCCCAACAGAATCAGAATTGACATACTAATGTTAAACAATGTATATCTCCTGACGTACAGACGCGATTGAGAATCCGTCTACTGGGTTGAAAACCTTATTGAAAACCCTAGATTTCGTTCAACTGTAGCATTGGTAAATTCTGATCCCAACTAGGATTAAATTGCGTTACGAAACGGACTTCCGATTCTGAAACCGGATTTCCAGCCATGAACGCTTAAAATGAAATGGCTATAATTAGTGATCCTGGAACCTGATTGGCATGAAAATAAATTCTATGGATAGATAACTAAACATACTAATTATTACCTGTTTATCGTTTCGCTAAACTGTACACGTACGATTCATGATAAATCGTGCAAGTGATAGAATACTGTTTTATGACACCTTAACCATGCTTTACATATTGTTTACGCATCATATCATACACATGTCACTGCATAGATAACCTAGTGATAACGTGCATTACCCAGTGTTAGGTATTAGTGATGATTGTGGCAAGTACGTTAGTATTCGTGTATCAGTGAATAAGTGAAAGTGATACGTACTTGTACACAATCAGTGAACCTTATTATTATATTGCATTGTTGACGTCTGTGGGACACGTGTACGTGTGACTATAAGTGGTATGGGACACTTATGGAAGCTCTTTCACGGGTGTCACAGATAAGGCACCAGACACTGCCATTTATCTTAGGTATTAGTCGGGACGTGCTTGATGGAGGTCCTGCCTCCAGTTCTCGCGCAGACTTGTCACGGACCGATTAGTAGTTAGGGTTATGGTTAGCGTTTGATGTAGACCACGGGGTGTGGGGTAGTTTGAGTATGAGTTCAACAGAATCTCGGGAGTCCCATGCCGGCTTATATATTTAGGGAGATATATGGAGATTTACAGGGTACATGATTATTACCGTGATATACATGTTGGGTCCGTGGTCCCTTGCCCTTGGGTTCTACGTGGAGAACACTCGCGAGTGGTTGACTCTCACACTTGGACTGACGATAGGATCAGTGACCTGTACAGTGAGACTTAGAGACTGATAGGGATACTGGCATTGATATACCTTACTTACTGTGTTGACATACGTGGCATATCATTCTACTGCTTTTACTGTTCCGCTGCATTGATTACTGCATGTTAATACCTATACTGCCATTGATCTACTGTTATATATATCTATTATCACTGTTAGAATTGTCACATGATTTTATATATTATATTGCTATTGTGTCGCTCTGACGACCTGAGTATGCATGCTCAGTGTGAGGAGAAGATTTAGCCTGGACTAGAACTAGACGTATATCACAGACATCTCGACTTGCTATCCAGAGTTACATTCGTTAGTTCCCCCTCAGGTCAGTTCTTTACATTGTTTCATTCCGTTACTGCATTTCTCATTACCTGCGCATCATATACTGTTTACCATGAAAATTGTAACGACCATATTTTCTAATACCTAATAAAATATATTATATATATATTTCTACTATCAAATAATTATTTACATGTTTCTTTTATAGAAGAAATTTTTGTAAAGCAAAATTAATAATTTTCAATGCCTTGAATATGATTAAGGGAATTTTCTAAAGTCTACTTATTGTTTTTATAGGCTTAAAATATTTTAATAAAATTTTATAGTGCCCTAAAATAATCTACATATTTTTATCATCAATTGAAGTAATTAATTCGTAATTAAAATTATTTTAAAGGATAAACTAGGTATCCTATAATTTTAGTAACTAGCTAAAACCATAGGAAGGTTATATTACTTAGTTTTATCCCAAAACTATTTTTATACTAAAGACAATAATAAAATATATTTTCTGGAATTTTTCCATAATTTTCCCGTGTTTTTAACTATTTTTAACAAATTTTCAAAGCCAAATCCAAAATTTAAAATAATAAACAGAATATATTTTATATATATATAAAAAAATTATTAATCCCTTTTGATCTGGACCGATCCAAGATCCAACGGCCCAGAACACACCGCCAGCGCCACGTGGTGGGGACCACGCGAAAACGCGTGGTCTCCCCACGCGCGACACGTGGCGGCGGCGGCGTGATGGGCTGAGCGATCTGGGCCGTTGGATGCAGACCCAACGGCCATGAATTATAGGCGACAGGCGCAATCACGAGGCGTTGATTAGGCAATCATCAGCAATCATGGGCCGGCGTGATTTTCCGTGCGCTTTAACTTTTTGGATTTTATTGTTACCTTTTAACCCTATAAATAGACACCTTCAAACCTAAATTTCTCACACCACCGAACTCCAAAAATTCTTAAAAAAATACCAGTTCCTTCGTATCGACGACGCCGACGCTACGGCTCCATCCAATCGCAGAGGAAAAATCGGGACGCGGAACTATTGAGGATTTAGTACGAGACTACGTTTCCAACATTTCGGCATCCGACTCAAACAAAAGGTAGGATCCGCCTCTCTCTCCTTTTCCTGTCACCTTCTTCTATCGAAATTCCATCTTCTAATCAGCAACCCACATTTAAAATGTTGTTATTATAATTGTCCATACCTTTTTTCCTTGTACCCTTAATTATGATAATGTTAACCCATATTTTTAAAACGGTATTTAAATTTCATATGTACACAATTATATTGCACATCCATAATACCTGGAATTTGATATAACCCATGAATTGTCATTTCACCTCTGACATACCCACACTATAAAAATGATCTCAAAATAGGTTACTTCCACAAGATACCCTCGTTTAAATATTATATTTTAAATATATGTAAAATGAATCTTTTAGATATATTTTACTTACAAATATTTTTAAACCCCCTCAACTTTTTAAGAAAGAAAATATTATTTAAACAACGATATCTTTTCAAAAGGGAATATTTAGTATCTTTTAAAAGGAAATTTTTAAAACCAATCTAAAATAAAGGAAAGGTTGTAGGCATCGATCGTTTATCTAAACCAGATTTTGTGCCGTCTAGGCAAGTGTGTCTAAGGCTAGTGGTTATTAATTAGGCCCACTACTTACGTGGTGGAGTACCTTCCCACTTACCTGGCACTTACCTAACCACAATTGGCGGTGAAGAGGCGATTTGAGGACCTCATAACTTATCCTTTTGGAATATTAGGAGCAGTCTAGATTTTTCAAATAAACACCCCTTTTAAAAGATTTTCAAATAAATATCACAACCTTGTATCAAAAAAATATTTTCTGTAAAAACCTATTCTTTTCCAAAATAATAAATATCCCAAATATCATGATTTTTCTTAGAAATAATAAACGATATTTAAACCTTATTATTTTAACTAAGCTTTTTCCGAAGAACACGAAGTACTTTACAAATTCTAGAAAATAAAACGAGTGGTTGTGGAAGGCCATATTAAATGAGATCAAACACTCTTTCTAAAATTCCAGTTTATGACAACATGACATATACAAAACATGATACGGTTAGGGTTAGAATGCGCGGACCTAGGTATGGAATACTTTATGAAGATCCCTGCAGGCAGGTGAACAGTCCAAAGTGTGGACGACTATACAAATATGAAGATCCCGATATTCCGGGTGAACAGTCCAAAGTGTGGACGACTATACAAATATGAAGATCCCGATATTCTGGGTGAACAGTCCAAAGTGTGAACGACTATACAAATTTGAAGATCTCGATATTCTGGGTGAACAGTCCAAAGTGTGGACGACTATACAAATATAAAGATCCTGATATTTCGGGTGAACAGTCCAAAATGTGGACGACTATACAATGTGGAAATTCCATGCCTAGAAGTATACGCACTAACTCTAATTCGTCTAAATCTTTATACTGAACCACGGGGATGGGTAGTTTGATTAGACAGGGATAATTCGGAACTCGGATTCCCCTACTACTCGATCATGATCCCGGGAAGTGAAACGGTACATTTCACTTCCCCAGTTGTTGTTCCGTGGCCACAACGGAATAATCTCGAGTATCCGGACCCTTATTTAACAAACTAATACAAACTATTGCCTTCATCTACACATAACTTACAACATATATAACCTACTCATATTCACATATCCAATTTGTACATAACCTCATACCTTTATACACATGTACATCATATTCATTATACACACCTTTTCGTTTCTATACCTTTACTATCTTATGAGGCAATCCTACCCGAGTATAACTCGCTGACGGACCTTCCTTTTCTTTCTCTATCCTTGGAATGTCCGTCAGATAAGAATGAGCATTACAGCGAAGATCAAGGTGAAGTCAGCTTATGAAGATCTTGCAGACTGCACGATGGAAGATTAGATAGTTTTAATTTTTGTTGTTGCCCACATGTTTAGGACTTTTGTTTCTCCTTTGATGTAATTAAACTACTTAGTTTATTTTACTATTTCCTTTGGGATGTAATAAAGATTGGTTAATGGAAATAAAATGCCTTTCGCTTCTATTATTTTTGTTTTGGTACACATCCTGCATATTAAATATTTATACGCTTAACATAACTGTATTGAATAGACCACCTTCAATACAGTTAGGTTGCGGACCTTGCCACGTCTTCCTTCTCCTTCTTTTGGGAAGCGGGGCGTGACAAAAAACTAGAAGCCGAAGTGTGACTACGGCAGGACATTTCCTTGACCGTAGGAGCATGGCTGGCCTTGTCAACCCCTCGTATTCCGTATTTTGGAAAGCGGGGCGTGACACCCATCACTCCGTGCACGTTTTGAACTCCTCTGCAACCCACAGCCAACGCACATCGCCTGAGCACCGCCGCCGCTCCAGCCACGGCCAAGTCCAGCGTCCGTGGCTAAGACAAGTTACAGCCGTCGCAGCCGGGAACGTGCCATGCTCATGTCTGTGCTGCCGCAATGCCTACTCCCAGAACCACCGTGCTCACATCGAACCTACCTCCGCACCGCTACCGTGCTACAACTACACCACTGCGTGCCCAGACGTATCGCGGCTCGTACCCGCCTCCGTGCCACCCCATGCCTCGGTTCAGGGCACACACCGTGCCGAGTAGTGCCTAGCACCGTGTCCAGTACTATGGCGTGCCGTGCTACACCCGCACCATGCACCGAGCCAAGACCGTGTCCAGTACTGTGTCACACCCGCGTCATCACCACGCCCACTAACGTATCACGTCCGCGTCGTCACCGTGTCTAGTACTGGATCACAACGCATCGCGCTCGCGTTATGCATCGTGTCTAGTATCACATCGTCTCGTATGTCGAGACGAATCCTGCACATGGTGTCGCTTCTATCAGCGACCGAAGGTAAGTGAAATCCCTCACTTGTTTATCATGCTATTTTTAGCGTTAACCTAAGCGATGTAATAACTAGATGTACATAACTAGTTTAGATCGCAACTATTTTCGAAATTGCATAGCGAACTATAGTGCCGTCTTATTGATGAAAGCTCGACTAGGTCATTTTTTTTCATGTTAGTAATGCATAGATATTATATGGATAAGATTTAAATTCAACTGGTTAAGGAAAACTCGTGTTTCGATCGTTTACCGAATGCTACCGGAAGTATTTGATGCAAACTGTGACCGATAAATAAATCAAATATGGATGACCTTGTTATAGGTGGATCCATTTACTAATAATGAATATCATGCCAGAAATTGGGTTGAAAATAGTGAAGTTTACATCAAGTAATGACGCCCCAAAAAGGCGATGTTGAATCTGAAATTTACCGCACATGTCTCGTTCTAAAATCGATATTAAACTGAATACAACTCGTAACCTAATGTTCTAAGACTCGTATCGAAGCCAACAGATAATCCTATAGCACCCCATAGTCGATCCCTTAAATTTTATAAGCTGCGACGATGCAAAATGCGGCGATTCATGGCTCTGGACTGCAGTCCACGGCCAGAATCTTTACCTTTACTCGTTTTAAAACGCATGTTTCTCCCTGTTAATATGCACGAGTGTGCGTAACCATACATAGAAGCGTAGAGGATTGAATTAGCTTTCTAACAGTACTGGTCTCACTGCATTCCATTGTCGTTTGACATTTATAATACCTTTTAAACTGTTGAAGTGTACTACAGTCCCAAGCAGGGACAGAATGGATGTTCTGATCTTGAACAGAATGTTTCTCTCAGCACAAAGCGGATACTGTTGATCCGTCCGGTGATTTAGAAACCTAATTAAAAGATCTAAATTTCACTCAACTGTAGCTCTGCCTAATTACGATCCCAACAACGTGAAAAATGTGTCGCGAATTGGACTTTCAGTTCAGGAACTGAATTTCCAGAGATGAAAACGTAAAATGTAACGACCGCATCTCGCAAACCTAAAACCCGTTTGATATGGAACCAATTTTGTTAGATCACTGTTGGAGTTTATTTTTTCCTCTTCTGTGGCATTTTTGTCTAAATACGATCGTGTAGATTAATATATTTTTCTGAAATCATAAGGTGCAGTGTATTTCATATCGTATGTGACTTGCTATGTTGCATCATTCTTGTATTTTATCCGAACATGATACCTTTAGTGATAGCGAATGTTCATAGTGATTTGTAGCGAACTTTATATTGTCGAACGTGGGTAGTATTGGATTAGTTGTGTCAAGTACGCCAACGATAAAGGATTGATTCGTGAAAGTGAACAGTACAACGAAAGTGAATAAGACCGTGATTTGGCACGTGCTTGTATACAAATAGTCCTATACGTATAGTTATTGTGACATGGGGAAATTAAGGTGGAATTAAACTCGTATTTAACGAGGTACAATGATTTAGAGGATGATCATTCGATATTACACACACACACACACACACATTAAGTCGTAGGCCTAGTGGCACGGTTGCAGTCCCGGGCAACAATGGACCGTAGTCTCGGGCACGCACGGGATCCTTATTAAACATGAGCATCCTTTTCCACCGATTGATTTCATTTGACTTAGTGACTGATAAGTAGTGGCATACACATTGTCTGGTTTGCTGATATGATACATATACCGTATTATTCATATTCACTTGATATTTATTATTCTCATGTTTCTGTATTCTGCCGCACATTTCATGTTTAATAATATTGTACACACTATATTTTTATTGCTATATGTGTCGTCCTAACGATCTAAGTATACATGCTCAGAGGATGAAGTAGACGCAGCTAAGGAGCAGGACCTGCCATTCGAGATCGTGGAGATTTAGACCGCGACATCAACGCTATCGCCTTCTGCGTGCTATAAGAATACCGTTATTTCTTTGGTTAGTTATTTCTTTCATTCAAATAAATGTATCTTGAACTCTGTTATTTTAATGTAATAAAGTTGTGAATTAGCTTTCTAGCAGTACTGGTCTCACTGCATTCCATTGTCGTTTGACATTTATAACACCTTTTAAACTGTCGAAGTGTACTGCAGTCCCAAGCAGGGACAGAATGGATGTTCTGACCTTGAACAGAATGTATCTCTCAGCACACAGCGGATATTGTTGATCCGTCCAGTGCTTTGGAAACCTAATTAAAAGATCTAAATTTCACTCAACTGTAGCTCTGCCTAATTACAATCTCAACAAGGTGAAAACTGTGTCGCGAATTGGACTTTCAGTTCAGGAACTGAATTTCCAGTGATGAAAACGTAAAATGTAACGACTGCATCTCGCAAACCTGAAACCCGTTTGATATGGAACCAATTTTGTTAGATCACTGTTGAAGTTTATTTTTTCCTCTTCTGTAGCATTTTTGTCTAAATACGATCGTATAGATTAATATATTTTTCTGAAATCATAAGGTGCAGTGTGTTTCATATCGTATGTGACTTGCTATGTTACACCATTCTTGTATTTTACCCGAACATGATACATTTAGTGATAGCGAACGTTCATAGTGATTTGTAGCGAACTTTGCATTGTCGAACGTGAGTAGTATTGGATTAGTTGTGTCAAATACGCCAACAATAAGGGATTGATTCGTGAAAGTGAACAGTGCAATGAAAGTGAATAAGACCGTGATTTGGCGCGTGCTTGTATACAAATAGTCTTATACATATAGTTATTGTGACATGGGAAAATTAAGGTGGAATTGAACTCGTATTTAGCAAGGTATAGTGATTTAGAGAATGATCATTCGATATTAGTGATACACACACACACACACATTAGGTTGTAGGCCTAATGGCACGGTTGCAGTCCCGGGCAATAGTGGACCATAGTCTCGGCATGCACGAGATCCTTGTTAAACACGAGCATCCTTTTATACCGATTGATTTCATTTGACTTAGTGACTGATAAGTAGTGGCATACACATTGTCTGGTTTACTGACATAATACATATACCGTACTGTTCATATTCACTTGATATTCATTATTCTCATATTTCTGTATTCTGCCGCACATTTCATGTTTAATAATATTGTACACACACTATATTGTTATTGCTATATGTGTCGTCATGACGACCTGAGTGTACATGCTCAGAGGACGAAGTAGACCCAGCTAAAGAGCAGGACCTGCCATTCGAGATCGTGGAGGTTTGGACCGCGACATCAGCGCTATCGCCTTCTGCGTGCTATAAGAATACTGTTATTTCTTTCGTTAGTTATTTCTTTCATGCAAATAAATGTATCTTGAACTCTGTTATTTTAACGTAATAAAGTTGTGAACTGTGATTTCCTTTACTCTAGTGCTGTGTTTACTGATTACCATGTAATGTTAGAAATCAAAATGTGACTACGGCGAGATTATTTCTTGACCATAGGAGTATGGTTGGCCTAGTCACCTCTCGCATTCCGTATTTTGGGAAGCGGGGCGTGACAGAGATCTTCCGAGTCAAGTCGATATTTGCCGATGCTACTTTTGGGATGTCAGTTGCAATATTGATTGTCCTTATATTTGAATAATTCTAGTTGTGTAGCACTTTGCCTCATGTGACATTTGTTAGTAACTTACAGTATATTTGAAATACGGTTTTGTAAAATAATCAAAACACAGAGAATGAGACTCATAGGTCAACGGGTCTTTGTGCACGGTATGCAACTTTGCATGCCCTTTTGTTTTCCTTCTTCTCTTTTGTTTTCCTTCTTTTGTTTTCTGTAAAGAATTGGTTGGTTAACGGAAAAGGTTTTAAACTAGGTTATCCTACGTGTTGTTAGGAAAATAAAATTTATATAGTTATACACACATATTAAAGCATTCCTCTGAATATTTTCCTTATCCAACGTGAGAACTTGATCTTTTCTCCCATAGGCTTGCTCTGGTTGCTTTGCATATATTTAAATAAGTTCGATTGTTTAATATGACTATATAAATGAGTCAATTGTATACTTTGCAGGGTATTAGTACAGAAGGATGCACGAGGTATGAGGAATCATCAAATTTTTTAGTACTTTAAACAGTGTTTCCCAAGCAGCTTCAATATAACAACCAACAAAGAACTTGCTTATGCCTTGGCATCTCTCCCTCCCTATGAAAGTTAGGCATCTCCACTGCAAGGTTAGATAACAGAATTTAAATGCTTAATACGGACATTTTTCCCCCTCATGGATTTGCCCCCTTTCGGTCTGCTAAATATATGCATTCTATATTTCCGTTCGTTGCTAATACATGCAGCGGTGTTGTATTAGGTTCCAATGAAGGAATTATATCACAGTCTGAATGCTACAATAGTGGGACTGGCGGTTAGTTCTCAGGAGTCAACAATGACTGAGGGTGACATACCTTGGTGTGTCGGGCTTGGTAATCGAAATGCCTTTTTTTAAATAAAAATACTTTTGAATTGTTTTTTGAAGCTAAAAATGTTTTGAGCGATCAATAATAAATTTCTATAAACGAGCATCCATGATATTCTTGTTTGTTTGTTTATAATTACAACTCATTATTTGCTTGTAATGTATTTCTGCAACTTTATTACATGAAAATCGATACTTGTTGAGTTTTCTTCATTGATTGTTAATATCAGGTTTGATGCCAAGTGGTGGCTGCCCTTGGCCTATAATAATCTCGGCACATGATGACAACCTTAGCACACCTAACTATTAAGCCATTGATTCAAGGGAGAAAATTATGATAGGTTCCCCCCAATTCATCTCTCTAGTAATTCAGAGTTCAATGGTCAGTTTTATTTTTATTCAGAGTTGCATCAAACAAACCATTGGTGCATCCACAGAACTCTTGCTAATGACTTTTTTTGCCCTCCTTGGTGGCTTTCTTCAATCTGTAAAGAAGGATATGATATTTCTCCACATAATTTCTTCTCCTCTTATGTAAAAGGTGTAAGATTGACTATTAGACAACTGAAATGTTTTAGATTCTCTTCACAATTATTTAGGGATATTGTCATGAAATTATTCATTTTCCTTTGTATTTAGTTCTATTATTATACACACGGATCTCTGAACACAAAAAATAAGTTCATGCGCTTCTGCTTGCATAAACAAGTTTTGAAATAGTTTTGCTGTAATAATTATTGTAGGTTAAATTTATATCTGCTCTTCTTCTATAAGGCATTGTGAGAGGGGTGGACATCAGAAAAGATTTCCTCTATGTGATAACGCCTGTTCCATGTGAAAATCTTGAAAATGTTGATCTTCTTCTGCATGGTTTTATCGAGATACCCACTGGTTTTTTGCAGGTAATTATTCTCTTCCCACTTAAAAAGGATTTATTTAAAATAAAAAAAAGAGCTTCCTGTGTTCGTATATATAAGGTAGCTTTCTCTTGTTGGATTTATTACTATTTTCATGCTTTACTTGTTCTTCCTTTCTGACATTGGAAGAAGCAATTAAAACAATTCCTTTTATTGTATTAGTTAGTGTCATCTTTATACAGGCATGCGAATTATGAATATTTTTTTCTTTTCTTCTCATTTCTTTTTTAACTCTTAGAATGCATTCTAATTTATTGGTTTCCACGGTTCATTTACCTTCATAGTTTTCGGATTTTTGGGACCTGTTTTTGTTTGCATCGGTAGTTCATTAATGTTATAAACCTAAGCGGAATTTTGTCCCTTATATATCAACGCCATTAATGCATTGTGCTCGAGGATCGATAAAGAATGAAATTGTTTGTTTCCTTTTCCCTTTGTTTATCAACTCATTTGTTTTTATTTTAAGCTACGTATATAAAATAAAGCAACACTCCCTCTCGTAGCCATCCCCACAATGTTCTATGCATTAGCTTCGTGGGTTGCTGGGTCCAACTAGTTGTGCATTTTACTTATGTTAGAAACAAAAATTGACATCACTTCTCATAATTTGTTTATCTTTCCCTTCATAGCATGATATTTTTTGTAAAGCGTGTAATATGTATGTTCCCTAATCTTTGTAGCATATTGCCTATATAAAAACTTACGACCTTTGACTGCAATTTTCTCGCAGGTGCGAGGGGAGAAACCAATGTATTGCGCAAGCTTCCAGACAAGGATTTGTAACAAGCAACAACTTGTTCTAGCCTTCTTTCATATGCCCAAGCTGAAACGGAATTTTCACGAGAGATGAGCCGCATGGGATGGAAACGGCAGCAATTATAAACTGTTGGCCTTGTTTGCTAATTCGCTCGCTTTGCAAAAATTCTATTCAGATTCAATAATCCCCTTGAATGGGTGGCTGCCATCCTTCAACAGCACTGAATATAATTGTATCAAGCAACATTATGTACCGCATCTCATCTACTTTAGATAATAACTTTACTTTGCATAACAATTTCAGTTATTTCATTTCTCATGCTTGGGTGTATTGCAGATTTCGCTTTTGCCTCTAAAGCAAGAGCTCGGATTTGTGTGATCGAGAGCATACCGACAGATGGTCAATGTTGGTAAAACAGTATTCTCAAGTTTAGACATTCACAGACGAGAGTGCAGTTTCAGGTTACCAAGCATTGTGGTTGGGGTTCTAGCATTAGAAAGTTGAGCGTGTTTCATACGGTCCTATAATAATCCGAATGCACTCACTATTATCCAAGTGCGCAAACAATATCTTTCGCAGAGCCATGTAAATATGCAAAGTCCTTCAAAATGCAAGGCAAAAGTATACATATATAAAACCATTAATCCATATACTGTTTTGTTCTTCTGTCATCGCTGCTGCTCTTGCATAGAGCACGAAACAATAGAACACTACCGTCTCCTGAAGTCCTTGAACATTGCAAATTACAAAGCAATACAACTAAAAGAAAAGAATGATGATGATGATGATGATGATCTCGCCACTTGCCAAAACTCTTTTCTTTTCTACAGCACATTTATAAACAGATACTGACCACCATTATCAGGTTATGAGACGGTCATGGCGATTACAAAAAATAGTCTGGTGTCTTTCGGGTGGTATCTGGCTCAACTTGACGCGGTGCTGGATCAAACTGGAGGAAATTCTGAGACATGTTTTCTCCAATCTCCAGTATAGCTGCCATGTTACCGCAGCGGTAACAGTAGTTCGGGGCACTGAACACTGTAACAACATTCTTGTCCTGCATGAAATCAAGCATATGATAAAACTTCTGATAACAAACACGATCAATATTCGCAGATGCTAATAAAAACTTCTAAAGCAGAGACTTGGTTAAATTGCAGAAAACCTCTTTCGTTTTTCCATATATAGCATGATACAACCCTCTTTATACACACCAACTTTAGCAGCCTTTTTTTTTGCCGTTTTTATACACTAACTCCCAGATATATAGCTAAAGTTGGTGTGTGAAAAGAAAACTCCCAGATGGCAGCCAGAAAAAATATACTAGACGGCACTTTCATCCAAATGAAATGGACAAATTGAATGGATAGTGGAAATTTTATTATTATTATTATTATGCATTCCCGTAGCTCGAATATATTATAGCAGGGATATTAGTAAGTTGTACCGAGTTGACCCACCTGACACCAGTTGAAACCTTCCATAACTAACTGGTGAGCTCTGGCTACTAACGTAAGGCCATTTGTGTGATTGAATTGTTTTGCAATGTCTTGGCCAAATGTGTACCCTGCTCCCCTCGGTGAAATGCCCCATCCACAGCGGTCATCTGGATCCGACCACAAAAGATCACACATGGGTCCTTCATGCGGAACCTATAACCCCCAAAAAACCAAAATGAAATGAACCAAAAAGAAAAAACTGGCCATTGGAGTAAAGAGAAAAATATAAAAATACAGTGTAAAAATTGACAAGTACCCAACTGAAGCAATCTTTACAGCAATTTTAGGTTTTTCTTTCCTCAATTGTGTGTGATCCAACAGATTTCAATAGACTGGGCATTGGTCTAAGGGATATGCAAATAATTAACAAATTTACAGGGAGAACTCTGAGAAATCTTTACATAATGATGCAACTCTTTCTGCTTCAATTTTGCTCTCAAAATCATTAAAAAATTGCTGAATGGTACCCTTGAATGGAATTTAAAAATGTACAATTGCCTGACATGTTTTCTTCCTAACAACTTTCTCTCCTTTTTGCCCTTGCCTTGTAACCTGAATGTGCAGAGTACAAGCCACTTCGCTTGTACTAAATATTTTTCACATGCCAAAATATGATTGTTTCTTAAAATATTTGAAGACAGCTCTTTGACCTCTATTGTGCGTTGGAGGAAAATAAATTTCTTATACCAAACTATTATAACAATTGTTGTTCAGTAGTTGACTAATAGCCATGTAGAGAAATAACAATTTTAATGGTTTGAACAGTGCTGTTATAGATAACAAAGCAATAATGCAGTGCATACCTCCTGTATACGGTCTAGGGCACGAATATTATCTAAAGTATCCAATGATGGAGATAAGCCCCCATGCAAGCAAAATATCTACATCATACAATCAACATTTTGTCAGAAATAATAATAAATGAAGGCTATAAATAAAAATTTAATGTAGTGATGTGAAGCCTATACCTGGTTCTCAATAAGAGATGTAAGAGGCAAATAATCAAAAAGGTCTGTAAAGTACTTCCACACGTTTGCGTTACCATATTTTCTCAAGCATTCATCATAAAAGCCATAGCTGCAACCAAAAGAACAATGATTAACATAGCAAAACAATACAATTGAGGAGTCGACACAAAAATATAAAGATCCCAATTCAGGAACCAAATATTGTATATTCTTTTAATTGCCAGCAGAAAACACAGCAAAAAGAAAATGGAAGTAACAGTCATGAACAGCACAGCTTCAGAACATTTCGTAGTTGAAAAAAATTGCATAACCTTGTCAGTAATAATCGATGCCAACAGGTCATTGATTCTTGTTAAGCATAAACAATTTCAGCCGACATTTAAGAAGCAGTTTACCATTGGCCTCCAGTATAACATCGTGGTGATAAAATATAAGAAAGCGTGGAAAAACTTAGAAGACTTGATTCCTTAATCCCACAAACAGCCAAGTGTACCTCTGATTCAGAGACAAGCTGTTGGATCAGTTCATCAATAAAGGTAATAAAGTATTGGCTCAAATGCACAGGGGTAACAGGCCGAAGAAAAATTATAGTGAGTAATGAGATCGCAGAAGAATCAACCATATATACCACTAGATATGTCTTAGCGGCCTCTTTAAAGAGAGAAGAACAGAAATTTCTCTAGCATTCCAGGTTTCATTTCCAAGAATCTCCAAGGCTTTCCAAACTATGTAAAAGTTATATGAACTATTAGAAAATCCTTTTTCAACCAGTACATACGGTACGGTCAGTCGCAACAGGCTCCCAACCAATTTCTACTTCCATAAATTTGTTGGCTTAAATTGCAACGGAAGCAGGAATCCTCATTGGAAGCAGGAATCCTCATTGAAACACACGTGAACTCCTTCCATGAACTTCCTAGTTATTCCTCTTCATTTTTTGGATGTCCCTCTACACATACTGGGGCTGGAAAATCCTTCCATGAACTTTTTGTAAAAATGTGAGTTCAAGAGGCAAACTTATGGTCGAACCTATTTGTCATAACCTTGGATGCCAAAGGCCAGTGGCTGACCCAGAAATTTTGGTCAGGGGAGCACAACATGTGGCAAGGTTCCATTAAGATTTTGTTTAAAATTTTCTACCTTGCTTTTTTTTTAATTGAAACCAAACAGTTTTGTTTACAAGAAGTACACAATAGGATTCATACTTAATATAATTAAACAGAAAAAAATAATTATCTCAATGGTTGGGAATTGAACCCATGACCTCTTGTTAGGGTACATCACTCACAACCACATGAGCAAACATATCTTCATGCCATCTTTATGAACACTCACTCTCTCTCTCTCTCTCTCTCTCTCTCTCTCTCTCCCCCCCCCCTCCCTCCCTCCCTCCCTCCCTCCCTCCCTCTCCCAATATAGTACTGAATCAATATATCGAAGGAGGAATTCCTTTTTCTGTAAAATCTCTGTGGGGCACATGCCCCCTCTGAGTTGTATGTGGGTCTGTCCCTGCCAAAAGCTGTGAAACGAAATAAGCCAGTTTTGAGATGCAATCCCAAGTTCCTATTATTGAAGGGATCCTCAATTTTAGAAGCAAATGCTGCTAGAAGCCAAGAATAAGCTACCAATATGCTATATTTTCTGCACATTCATCAAATCCGTCTCACAAGGACTTCATGTCTATGCCTCAAGGCTCATCCACAAAAATGCTGCATTCTCACATGTCACTACTAAATGGAAAGATGATGGCAGAGTTGCGCAACAGAAATATTTTTAAAACAAAGAAAAATAAAGTGAATGCCAAGGCTAGAAATATCTTTCGTAGTATTTTCTACCATGTGAAAGCAATGACAAATTAAAAGCCGAAATGACATCCATTAAATTAAGAAAAGTGCAGCCCACATTTTTTGAACCTTCTATATGAATACCCCCAACAAACATGTTATAGAGAAATGAGTAGATTCCTTGCTTGCCACCAAAACCATACTTCTATCTTAACTCTGCTGTTGCTTAATTAGTTGTGATCTTCATTTCTTCTGGAGTGTGTTACCATCGAAGATTCAAAATGCTCGGTGTTGAAAGCCTTTGTACAATATTACTATTTGCTTCAGATGACGCAGTCACTGAGACTCGACTTTCTTAATTTGCAAGGAAATATAACTCATGGTTGAAAAGTTCAGGGTTCCTAGCTGCACCTTCATGCAGCAGCTGGGACCCAGAATGTGGGATCACCTACTACCTTCCAGCATCTGAATTGCCTCGACGCCAGACACGAATCAAATAGCCTTTTGATTAGCTTGAATGGACTACTTGAGGTAATTTGGACACAACATAAATCAATATCAGAAGCCCACATGCCACAACTGAATGTCGCATTCACATCTTTCTTGATACGAGTTATAAAGGTGTACTGAGTTATGAAATGTATGAACATATCAATGATGTCACCTGCTAATTGCTCTCGTGCTGAATAATTAAAATCTCCAGCACATTGCAAGTGCTCGTATTGTTTTATTGCTAGCACAATCAAAATTTAAACATCATGTAATCATTAACATGGAATCATAACAAAAGAAAGTGGTGTGGTTTACGCAGCATCAGTTAATGACTATTATGAGATTAATAAATCAGATTCACCACCCAGATCAGCTTCTGGTCAGGCCAATTTTTCAACAACTTATCAGATTGTCATCGCCCCATCAGCCCTAAGTAAAAGACTCGTTTCTGTAGAGATAGAACCTCAAGGCCATGGACACAAGGAAAGAAATGCTCAACAAGTTCATTCTTTTGAATATTCAAAACATGGCAAATGCTACCAGTGTATTGAATTTCAAGCAATAGAATATCCATCATTTCTAGTGCTGCCAAACCCAATTTACCAATCTACACCACTAGAAGTATGAGGGAACTAAAGGGAAGATCGCACTTACACTTGAGTAATTTGCCGGCTCTCATGATTCCCTCTTAGAATTGTAATCCTATCTCTATAACGAACTTTCAGGGCCACTAGAAGAGTGACAGTCTCCACTGAATAGTAGCCACGATCTGCATTAAAAAAAAGTCACTTAGCATTATTGTAGATCAAGCCCTGACATATTAATGCCAAGGCAATGTTATCTGGAATGCAGAACGTTTCGGTACGCAAAACGATAACGGGAACGTGGTACGATAAGGACAGTCTTCTTCCATATGTTTATATGGGATGGAAAACTTACCTCTAAAAAGGAAATGTTTTTGGACCGTTTCTATATGTGTGTGTGTATTTGTGTATAATATACATATTATACATTAATATAATTCAATTTCTTCTGCTAAAAAATAAATATTTTTTGGTATAATCTAACAAAAACCCGATTATATGCTCCCATTTAACTTAAGTTTTGATTGGAACGATGATTCTTCCGATCCGGTGCGCTAGTGTTCCCGAATTGGGAACGATCATTCCAAATCGCAATTCGCTAACGGTTTAGAGATTTATGGTAACATAGTGCCAAGGGCACAACAAATAAAAATTACAAAAACAAAAAACATTTCATGATGGACACAAAATTCACATTTATAAGAGAACAAAAAGGGGGCAGGAAAGTACAAATAAACCAACATATTGAGAAAATGCTGCCTCGTTGGACAATGATTTCCTTAAGTAGAGGAAACGTTGGAAAAATGGATTAACCGATATACATAACAGCAAAAGGATGTGAAAGTTACAAAGCTTTTATTGTTTATGAAGGAATGACTTATTGACTAATGACAAGAAGCACACAAAGGATATAGCGTGCTTCTACATTTATGGCAAACATAAGCAAATATAGCCCTACTTCAGGTCAAATGCCAACTTCCACAAAAGTCCAAATTTATTATTACATTAAAACCATTTTCCGGTGCAGGTGATGTATATGGTAACTTGAGTGCATTATTTAAGTTCTTCATCTTTGCCTCCTAATGGCTCATGCGAAACAATTAATAATCTTAGCATCTAGAAGACTTCATATCTTACCATTCAATCTTAGTGGTGTATACCTTAGGAGGCATATAACTATGTAGACATAATATCTGGATATAAATGCTGCAAGCACCACGCTACAGAGGATTTTTTTTTATAACTATTTGCCCCTCCCAAAGTGAGGGATAAGAAAACACAAGGAACAAGCAACAGAATGAGTACCCCATGTGTGATGCATACAACTCTCAGACTTTTTTGCAATGTAAATTATGTAATAGTTCTCAAAAGGACAAATCCAGAGGACACATGTCGAATTGCTGATGACCACTCTCAAATTCCCAATTTTCCAGCCAAGGTAAATAGTGTCCATATTGTCCCCCAGTTTACCAAAAGAAAAGTTATATATTAAAATTAAGGCAAAAAAGCTCTGGAGTCTACCTCTTTGTGCATAAGGTGATTTCACATGCAACTTCTAGTTTTCATTAAATTGATGAAGATTCATTATACTGAGACCTTCCTATTATACGAGCAAGTAATTAATTATGAATCTATGATAGATTTGACTTAATTCTACATGAAATAACCAAATATACAAACGATAACTAAGCTGTTCATTTAATCGACATAAAGGGTAAAATTAGGTAAGAAGAAAGATCCCTATCGGCTATTAAATTCCATTCAATATTTGTTATGAGTATGCACCACACACATGAAGAATCGTCATCAATAAAAACCCATAATAATAGATGTTTTCTTTGTTTATATACTAGAATCTTACATGAAAATAGAAAATCATTGTATTTTTAATATTACACAACTTCACACACACACACACACACACACACACACACACACACACACTGTTCTAATGCAAAATAAAAAACAGGGGTCAATGATTTCAAAATAAATTGATGATGCGGCTTTTCCTTTTTTAGAAAAAGTAAAAGAAAAAACACCAAAATCCAAATCAAAATAAACTAAAAACATAAAATAATGAAATGAACAATGAGACACTACAGAATTTCTGCGAGAAGTGAGATGTTGGTTAGGCGGGAATTGCTAGTACATGCATGTATAGATTTTTGGTAGTGAATGAAACTAATCTTCTTATTGATGAACCACCTTCCATAACCTCACATTGATTATTTCCTCTTCCCAATTTTTCCATTTTGGGATATTAACATTCTATTTTGTATATATGCTAATATTGGAATGAAACGAAGACAAATGAAAGACTTAAGTTTTTCGTCATACCACGGCCATGTTGTGTCATTGGCCACGTGATCTTACACTCAAATGTATTTCGATTACACCAAAAGAAAACTTGTGATCCATTTGAATGCTTAAGATATCTATCATGGACATAGCCATCCTTTTTGAGTAATCAATCTTTATCTATGTCTATCATTGCAGTTTTTAACCGTTCATAAGGGGATCACAGGTTATAAGGAAAAAAATTCTCTCGTAAGCCAATTCTTCATTTCTGCATCTCTCACACATTTTTTTGTTTTTGCCCAGGTAGGGGAAGGATAAATTTTGGTGATTTGGAGCTTGATTGATCTGCAGCATAGCTAGAATTTGTGCAAGCTCATGATACAAAAAATGCATCCTCAAAAGAGTGTTGGGTTATGTCTAGAAGTGTTGTAAAGTTTGGTTACTCTTGGGTTATATCCCCTTCTCTCTTTTGGTTTTCTTCTTTTTTGTTCTTATGGGTTTCTAATGTATTTTGTTGAACTTTTATATACTGTGTTTTTCTGCTATAAATTTTTAACGAGGCGGCATATTTTGCTCTACTTTTTCTTCCAAAAAAAATGACTTAAGATATGTGATTAACTCAAAATTTAGCTTCTAAAATACTTATTTTAGTGAATACATAATGAATTAAAAAAGATATGATATTTCCTTTCTTATATACGTTGAGTTGACATAAGATATGCGCTTAACTTGAAATTTAGCTTCTAAAATACTTATTTTTAGCGAGTATATAAATGAATTAACAAAGAAATGATATTTCCTTTCTTATATATGTTGAGTTTATATTTAAAATATTATTTAGCAATGTATGCACAAACAAAGCAAGTACCAAAAAAAGCAAAGCGTTGTATTATTCATATAATTCAAATTTATTATTCAACATGGTCATTTTTATCATCATATTACTCTAACTGTTTAACACATACATATAGGATGAGATGTGATTAGCCACATTTCTTAACAATAGTTTGGCAACGTACGAAGCCCTACACAATAGGAGGCACTCATCACGAAGGCTAACTGTGCAAAAAGAACGGCTTATTGACATTGTTTCACCAAAGATATATCATGTTTTGTTATATTAAATGCCATTTATTTTATTCTTATGTGTTACTACCCACACCACGTGCGATAAATTAAATGTCATTTACTTTATTGTGTTTCTTCATGCCATATGCATTGCACATGCAAATTACTAGTATATGTGAACATATGAAGAAAACGGAATGTCATATATGACGCCATTCAAATTCGACAAGAAATTAAAAAAATACTTGTTATTTCAAAAATGGCAAACCATACTTCCAACAATTTCATTGAACAATAGAGATTGAAAATTTAAAATAAAAACATATATTTCAAAGATCATTCTGGAAACCAATGTTTGCCCTGAAAACAAATTTAAGTTCTAGAAGATAGTGTATTTACTATGACATGATTCCTAAATTTTTACTGAGAAATGCTAATAAACATCTTTTAAAGCTCAGAGGTTAATGCACAAGACGTCCCATCACTAGGAACCTTGCTGACCCGACCAACATGAATATTGCTAGCATAAGGATATCATCTTGCTTGATCATGATATCCTTTAGAATGTGTGTGTATGATTTCTAAATTTGAACTAAAATGCAAGAAAATATCTTTTTGAGGTTAGAAGTGTAATGCAAACGTCCATCGCTAAAACCTTGATAACCTGACCAACATGATTATTGCTAGTTTAATGACACCATCTTGTTTGAGCATGAAATTCTTCAGAATATATATAAACATATATATAGCATAGCTGCATAAGTTTGGTCATATACATCAATCCATCTCGCTCTCCACACCTTACATATAAAATCTCACAAATAAAACCTCGCTGTCGATTTTTTCATCGTTTATTTACGAAAAAGAGTATGTTGTGAATTTCATTTATTAGGTCTTAAGCTTTCAAAAATCTGAAATCCAACGGCACCAAGCATAACTTACCCTAAGGAATTATTGAGCAAATTTGCAAAACGGATTCAATATCCAACACAGCTAATACCAGATTAAAAGAAAACTAATTTGAGAATATATCCCTCAAGACCATAAAGCTTAATTATTGTAATTTCCTTTATAAAAATAATTTCAATATTAAACTTTGTGGAGGATAATTAAAGAGCTTGCAATATTAATAGATGCTTGAAGCGTGCACCTCACGCCACACAAGAAGCACGTGAGGTGCATGCCTTGCGCTAGCGTGTTAAAAACTTTTGGGCTTAGGATTCTTATACAAACAAAACTCAATATCAAAGCCGATAGGTAATACATCCAACCCGGAGAGCTCAGATCAAACAATTTCTTTCTTTCTACATCTATGATTTTTTTCTCGAACCCTAAAAGCTTCTACAATCCCAACAAAGACTGCACTATCTTCCCAAACCCTCGAGGGTGTAACGACCACAAAATCTTAGTACTTTCCTTATATTTTCCTTTTTTCAAGAAATGCCCATTTTTTTTGAAACACTTGTATATATATTTATTTCCTTTCAAATAATATACATGGTCTATTCTTGTATATCTTGGTTATCACACTGCATTACTATTCCATACGTCATAGATTCGAACCCTGACTGAAATATTTTAGTTTTTATTTTAAAACCCCAAGTTTTAAAACTAATATCATATTTTTTATATAACCAAATATTTATTAATATTTTAAAGGAAAAAAATATTCTAATTAAAAATAAAATTTATTTGTTTATTTTAGTTAGTTTGTTGTTTTGATATGCTTGTATTGATTGTTTTCTTTTTTGTTGTTTTGAATTTGGAGGATTGATAGGATTTGATAAATCTTAACCGCTTAACCTTTTTCTTTAATATGCCATATATCAAAACACCGCAACTTTGAGAGAGAAGAAAAACGAACCCCTTTGTCTCTTCCTCATCATTATTTTCTCATTCCTTAAATATTGAGATCAACGAATATTGAGAAGGAAGACCGCCAGTATCGAAAACAATTTCGAGGCTTTTTCTTTTCCTTTTTCTTTTGGCTTGCGACTTGATTTTTGGAAATCAAGATCGCTGATTGTAAGTCCTCTTTCCGTTCTCTCATCATTGTGTTTTTCGTAACTAGGATTTATTTAGGTTTACATATAAAAATAATAATAGTTAAGGCTTGTATACGTTTTATATTTTCCCTAATCAAAAGACTTGGAATAATTAAAGTCATAATTAACACAAGTTATCATATTTGACAATATAAATAACGTGATATACACACTAATCAACTATCTGATTGTTATAATTTTAAATAAAATTAACTAATATCTAATGTGTTATAAACACTATACTATATATCATGCAATTATGACTTTACGTTATATCTATAATTACTAAAATGTATCCATAAATTGTGTATTAAGTATAGTGAAAACTAAATGAGTATATACTCTATTTTTTATATCTTACATTTTTATACTTATACTACTGTTATCCTGAAATTTGTTATGATTTATCTGTTGACTTGAACCTGGTCTGAATCATGAATGCATGCATAATTGGCTATTTGAATACTTGAATACTTGTAGACATGAATACTTAAATACACGAACTCATGAACCCATAAACCTGACATGAACCTGAGCTATTTCAAGTATTCATAGTCTTGTGCTAGCATTTATGACCAGCTCTAAAATTCAATAAACAAGTGATATGGTGATGGGGAAGTTTGATGAATGACGATAAATATGTGTAACAGGGATCATACATGATCGCCGTAGTTCCAGATATTACGGAACAATGCATTACTAACTCATGAATCTCTTGAATCCATATTTCTGTTGTTCCGAGAGGAAACAGAACATTTTTATTACGTGTAAAACCCTCACTAGTCGAACTTATAAACTTAAAACATGACAATACCGTTTAGAGAACAAACATCATGATATTGTTGCCTTATATCTATTTCTATTTATACGTGCTTGATCGTTTCCTTCTCTCTTTTTTATATATCATGTTTTTGTTATACTCTATTTTTTAATTGGGAACTTACTGAACTTCAGTTCGTTGACGGGCATTCCATTTTCTGTGTTTTCTTTCTTTTTAGGAATGTCCGACAGATGACTTTGAGGCAGGAGACCAAGCTCAGTATAAAGTTGAGCCGAGCGAGCAGAATAGCAACTACTTTACTTCTCAAGTAAAGCGTTAACTTCGGTTGCAATATACATTCTTTTGTTCAAGACCATTCTTTTTATTCCTGGTTCTTTAAATTTTTTGAACTATGTTCAATTATCGTTTTTAGGACTATAATAAACGTTTTTGGACATTATTATTGTTTTAAATTTTTGTATTTATTATTTTTATGTTTGTAGTTACGCTTAGAGTATTCATGTCGAGAAGGAATGTTTCTCAGTGTGAATACGCTGCGGGCCTCGTCCGCTCTCGCTCTCTGTCGTTTGGAAAGCGGGGCATGACAAAAAGCTTTGAATATGCTTCTCCAACCTCGAGACATCCTCAATTTCTTTGTGAACCTGAGAGGTAACCCTTCTTTTCTCAAAAATTGCATCATTTACAAATTGTTGTAGAATTAGTTCCTATGAAATCATTATTTTCTCTAGAATTTGCTTCTATTTGTTTGTACTTCTTGAGTTGTTTTTTAATACAATTTTAAGTTGCTTTGGACCTTTGGTTGTTGGATAGTCCAAAAATACCTAATTTACTAGAGATTATGTTTCCAAAAAATGTTATTCCCCCAGAGCTCGTTTACTAATTTTTCTCGATGGGTAAAATTAGTTCACCGATATATCTTCTTTTTTTGCTCTTGAGTTTTTCACTTGATTGAATTATTAACTTCAAAGTATTTTCTGCAAATAAAACTTGTGCGCCTCACACTCGGGCGTGTTCCAAATGTGCGCCTTGCGCCTTGAGCGGATTACACCCTTTGCACCTCACATTGCGCCCTTATTGCAACCTATAACTATGTTATGTTTGGAAATAAATGAGCTTTCAAAACCATGAGTTTCGGAGATTGAAGTCAATGAGCCCGTGAGTGCCCATGAATTTCATCAACCGATTTGATTAGATTTTTGGACATTCCAATAAGACCGCAAAATGTTTTGCCAAACAATTTATTAGTTCATGAAAACCCAAACACAAGGGCTGTGTATACAACCCTGATTTTATATTTAACTTATACTTAACAATGATTAGGGGCGTCGGCTTTGTTATAACTGTTCTACGCCCTACACAATTATTAAATGGATACTTTTTTCCCAATCCGATTTTTACCCAAGCCATTTTTTCCCAACCCGAATTGTACGCAATTATAAATGATTAACCCAGTCCGATAAACCTGGCTACAAGACGGTAGATGCAACCCCATCCAACTTGACCCAAAACCGACCCAGACCCTGGACAACGTTTTTTCTTTGTTTGTGTGTGTAGATGGCTTATAGAAACTAATCTAAAGAATAAAAACACTTGCCATTGAAGTGGTTGGTTTTAGTTATCAATTAGTGTTTAACCCTTAAAACATTTTTACTTCGAGCATAAACATCAATAGCTTAATAGTTAAATCAGGTAAACTTGCGTCAAACTCCCCGACTCTAATCCTATCCATTATTAATCAAATTAGACGGTCAAGCCATCAATTGACTCATGCTCATTTGTTCCAATCGGCTCAGGGTTCTCAGAAACTGAGCAGCCAAGCTACGCATTCAAGAGATCTACGAAATAACTCCTACATGATAATTGGGATACATCATAGAATTGGCCTCCAAGAAAAAGGAAACTGACCTACATAATCCCCCATGAAGAGGTAATTGGTATCGGGGGCGTCTCCTCCGATCTTGAACAGCTCGATCAGGTCATGGAACTGGCCGTGGATGTCTCCACAGACCGTGACCGGGCACTTTACCGGCTGCACGTTCCACTCCTCCATCAGAATCGCCCTCGCCTGATCGCAGAGGGCCTTCACCTCCGCATCTGGCAGGAACTTGCACTCCCTCAGATGCTCGATCTGCCGATCGAGATCTGAATACGACGGCATCGTCAATGATCTGTGATGATGATATGCGAATCAGATGAACGAGATCGGCGATTTGATGGGGGATAAGGGCTAGGGTTAGGGCTTGGGATGAGAAATGGGGAAGAGACTGGTTCAATGCTCATTCGTCGCAGATATCCATTTTTTTGGGTTTTTTAAAAAATAAAAAAAATTGCCGGAGTCGGCTTTGTAGGAAACATCTCAATTCAACTAGAATGATCTGTGTTTAGATAGCTAGAGTTTCAGAAGGTTATCTTGACCCGAACACCAAAATCCTAATTATATCTTGTTTGGTTTTCACGAAAATATTGTTACGACCCGAAAAGGACACATAACCGGCACAAGAATTACTTGAAGTTAAGTGGACACTATATAACCTAAGTAAGCCAAAACCAAAAATTCAAACCATATATATAAGAAAAATAGATAATAATAAATAGAAATGAAGTTTTAAGAAATGCTTTATAAAAGAAATAAAGGTTGTTTCGAAAAGATATTTGAAAAACGGACGGCACGTTCTTTATAAATTTTGAATAAAACAAGTACAAGGATAATGAATATAGAAGCATACTAATACGAGAGCTTGATCAACTCCAACACGGCGGAATTACAAACCACACAGTAATATACGGCGCCAAAAGGTGAAGAACCAACAATCGGAAAGTAAACAACATAAATATACATCAAGTCGACTCCACACAAGTCCGACTACAACAACTTCTAAGGTCTCGACAACACACTAAACTTGGTCTTTGATGGAATACTTCTAGATAGAAATAAGGTACAAGACAATTGCCGATATAAATTCTTAGCCACCAAACTCAAAAATATATGCAACCACACCCACAAGAGAGCAGATATGCCAAATAAACCGCTACTGGTCCAAGCAGTCAAACCAGCAAAGAACTATGGCACAACGGGATGAGTTGCCAACTCGTGAATAGAATGTATATAACAAGCTAGAAGTCGCATGCATAAGCGGTGAAACAACTACAGCATGATAAATGTGCACATTAAGGAGGGTAATAAGCATGCATCGAACTAGAGTTCGGGCGATAAAATATAATGATACTAACCCCTCATGTACAACTCGTGTACCGCTATCATAGCATGTGAAGTATAGAAATGTGTGTGTAGTTATCATGTCAATATTAAGTAATTAATATCTTGCCCGATACTGACACAATATAACCACAAATATCTGAAAGTATGTGAGTCCCTGAAGTAAATGCGATATTGTGCAATGAAATGATAATCAATCATCATTCATCAATAACCCACTGCATATATATACAACGGTATCAAATCACAATCACCGTAACCGTAGTGCAATATCTATAGAACACGATCAAACATAAATACAATCAAGACTATAATACATATATAGCACGTGTCACGCCCCGCTTCCCAAAATACGGGATACGAGAGATGACTAGGCCAGCCATGCTCCTACGATCAGGGAATAATTCCGCCGTAGTCACACTTCGGCTTCTAGTATTACATGGTAGTTAATAAATAGTGCCTGAGTAAAGGAAAAATTATAGTTCACAACTTTATTACATTGCAATTTAAAAGAGTCCGAGGTACATTTATTTCACAGAATAAACAACTAACCAATAACAAATGCTGAAATCAAAGAAAGTAGCGCTAGTAGTGCAGTCTAGATCTCCGCAATCTCGAAGGATAAGTCCTGCTCCTGGGCTGGATCCACTTCGTCCTCTGAGCATGCACACTCAGGTCATTAGGGCGACACATATAGTAATAAATATGTATAATAGGTGTGCAGTATTATTAAACATGGGGAGTACAATGGACTGCAGAACATGTATATAATGACATCAACTGAAAATGAATAGTGCACTATGAGTAAGATGTCGGTGAACTAAGCAATGTATATGTCACTACTTAACGGTCATTAAGTCCATGAAATCAATTGGTGGAGAGGATACTCGTGTTTAACAAGGGTCTCGTGCATGTCCGAGACTACGGTCCACTGTGCCCGGGACATAACCCAGTCAGCCGTGCCGCTAGGCCCACGACCTAAAGTATGTATATATATATAAATATCACTGATAGCGAATGATATTGCTCTAAATCACTGTACCTTGCTAAATACGAGTTCAATTCCACCTTGATTTCCCCATTCCCCAGGTTATGGTATGTATTCATGAATTAGATAGGTTGTGGACAATACGTATCACTGTCGTTTTCAATCACTTTTTCCACTTATCAATATCACTGTCGTATTTACCACAACCCAATCACTAATCATTAATATATCGACAATGCAAATGATTCACTATGTGGCAGGTATAACTCAAGCATGGAAAATATGTAGAAATGCACTGAATAGGTATTCATTATACTATAACGACTAATGTCATATAACTTGCAAAATTCATGGTAAATCATACGCTTAGAATTGACCAAAATAATATAAAGGGCGTATGAAGCACACTGGATTATCTAAACAATAAAATTTATTTCAGGTCAATCGGAGTTCAGGTTAGAGAATTATCATCGTTTGAAGGCAACGATCGATTTCTGGGCTTCCAGTTCCAGAACTGGAAGCCCAACTTCGCGTGCATTTTATCAGTAATTATGTCCAGATTCAGCTTTTTCCCTAGTTGAATAAAATTTAGTTCTGCCAGTTAAGTTTCCAACGCACCAAACGGATTATCAATCTCACCTCTACATCAGAAGTTATGTTCATATTAGAGTGACAATGTAATGAACATTTCTGCAGAAACTGCAGAACGCACTGACATTCTAAAATACAATTTAAATACCAAACAACTGTAAAAATGCATGGGACCAATTTCAGGTGTTAGCTAATTGAGTTATCTACAAGACCATATGGGGATCCACACATTTTCAGTTTTAAGCAGGTGTGTACAGGTGCTTAGAATTCAGTTTCCCCCATAGATTGCTAACCCGGACTGCAGTCCAGAATAATAAATCTATACAGTTTTCACTATTTAAACCACTTGATTTTCTGTGATCGTATACATGGATTCATAGATTATTCAGTTCTATTCACAACGAGCCTAAGCACGCCACAATCCGATTTTTTTTATAATTTATTATGAAGCTAACAAGGCTGCATGATCAGAAAATTCAGTTTGGACGATGCATCCTGAGTGCATCGTATTATGTTTGGAACTTCAATAATTTAACACCAATTTTATACACACTACCAGATAACAGTACATGGATCCTTTAAATCATAAATTTAGGGATTTCAAACGAGGTTTTGGTTCAAGACAATTGATCGAGAACGTAGTATACATATGAAACTATCGATCGGAACTTCGTGTTTCGTCTAATCAATTCAAACGAGATTGATCCCCCGATCCCTTCATGTATTAACCCTGGGTTATAGTCCCGATTCCAAATGATCACGCATAACTCCAAGCCATTACAGGTTATAGTAGAAAACTAGTTGATAACAATACGACAGACACACACCCAATTTCAATTGTCTCATTTGTTTCTAATTGAAATTAAAGAATACCAATTCCAATTATCTAATCCATTTCAATTGTCTCACAGGTTCAAGATATAGCATGATAAGCTAGTAGAAGATACTTGCCTTAGGCGAAGGTGGCACGACAACGACGACGAGCACAATCAAGGCACGATGCGCGCTCCACTGGGCTAGATCGGAGTACTCGGGCTCAGCACTGGCATGGAGGCGGTCACGGCAGGGGTTTCCAGCGACTCCGTCGAAGTGCTCGAGTGCAGAGGGGCTGCCGGCAGTGAGCTCAGGCGGCTCGGTGATTGGAGCTGGTGAGTCGGGGAGCTCGGGGCTGCAGGGGATCGATGTGGCTCTGGCTCTGGCTCTGGCGAGGTCGGCTGAGGCGACGGGTCGGAGCTCAGGTGAGGCACAGGGACGAGGGAGTTGGGTTCGCCAGCGAGATGCAGGGGTCGGTGTTGGATGTGGTGGGTTCTCGGTGTGGTGGTGATGAAGATGAGGTGAGGGTGTTGGCGTTTGAGGTGTTGGGAAAGAGGAGAGGGAAAGTTGGGGAGCTCGCGGCGGTGGTCGGAGCTGGGGAGTTTGGGTTGGGGTGCATGGGTGTTGTTGGCTCGGTGTTGGAGGAAGGCAGAGGATAGTGAGCAGGGGAGTTCGGGGAGAAAAATGAAAATGAAGAAGAAGAAAAGAGAGGGGAAAAGAAGGGGGAGCTCGGTCGTCGTGGGGAGGGAGAGCCGTTGGAGGAAGCAATTGTTAGTGTATATGCCCTAGGGGCCATTATTGTATCATACTTGTATGTATATTACTTAATGGAAGCTTGGGATATTCACAGTTGTATATACAGTCTTGCTAAAAATGGTAGTATGCTACTTGGTTTGTATCTACTTTAATATGTGCATATGTTTCTTGTAACGTATCACTTATACATATTACTAGAGCCCATAGGATCTTTGCTTGATTACCAGCGTTGTGATGGCAGTCACACTAGTGGGGGCTGGGTAGTCTATAAGCAAAATCCTATACAGGTCCCTGGTCGTTGGATTATCGAGATAGGGCATCGATATTCCGGAGTAGACTAAGTGTGTACGCTTCTCATCCCAGTTGGGAAGATGGTCTGTCCCACAGCCATCAGTACGTTGTACTGGAGATAGTATACAGGTGTTCGTTAGGTTACGGGTACACCGGACAGGACTCGCAGGGGAACTGATTGGTTGGTATTATACCCGTCGTCAGTTAACAGTTCCTAGATGACATGAGTACAGCATAGTCCGCAGACTTGACACTGCTACTTCGCCTCGAGTGTGTCCCACTGTTCTTAGATTGCTACCCTACCACGGCTCAAAGGAGTCGTATAAACAGGTAGCAGTTGGGTGCAGTCCCGAGCACCTGGAGACAGTAGTAGTTAGATAGGATTCATCTCTCCTGGTATTGGGAGATGGTATCGCGCTGTGTCAGAGAGCCATTACGCAAAGTCCCTGGCCAGGGCAAGCGAGATATACTGGTAGGTTTCATTAGCTTCTTAGGGTGTAATGGGCTTCGCTCCGACACGACTTATACAGCTATTAGGGGACTGACGCTTGCCGCTCCCTAGGCTTGATATGCGATAGTCTTAGACGAACAGATCGGACTGTACAGAGATTGTCACATCAGGCTCAGTGGGAGTTCGGATGAGTTTCCTCATCGGCCTTCTTATCGACATCTACCTGGGGACCGTTACGTACAGCTAGTGCCGCTTGCGGTCTGTGGTTAAACCCACTGCCAGCGTAGTGTCGAGTCTTTAGAGTCCCACATAGAGAGTTTCCCTGCTCCAGGCGAAACGATATAGAGGTCGTATGGTTTTACGACAAGGGTTCGGACGCATACGTGTGTTTACACACGTACGACTTTTCGGACAGTTTTTACTAGCCGGCTTTGGTTTAAACCAGATTCTAGTATCGGGTTATTGGATTTATACAGTCTAAAGTTTTTCCGTGTTTTTACGGATTGGAGGGGCGTTCTCGTAATTTGTTGGGAATCTTCTAGAAGCATGGTGATTTGGGGGGTAAGGTGGCATTGCATTAAATGAGATTAGTGACTCATTTGTGTGATTCATCCATGTCATTAATGCATCATAAATGCTTAATGACTCATGGAGATGAATCACTCATAGATATTTATGAAGCATGGTTGTTAATTCTATTATTTCATTTTTGGATAAATAAATAATGTTTCATATATATTATGATACATCATTATCTCATTTCATTATCATCTTCACCTTCTCTCTCCTCAAGCTCACTCTCTCTTCAAACGCTAACCCTAGCCTCTCATGTGTTGAGATCAAGGGTTAGCTAGACTAATACATCCATAAGCTCACTCTATATCCCCTAGGTAGCTTAAATTAGCACTTTAAGCAACCTAGTTATCTCAAGTTTGAGATTAAGCTTGGCGTAGGAGCTCTCAGGTGGATCATCTTTGATTCGAGGAGGCCGTTGAGGTGCCGATGTTCCAAGGAGCCTACGAGGAGTGGAGGACCGCAATGAAGACCCGAAAGACAAGTAACGTGAGGTATAACTTCGTATCCGAGTAGTTAAACCTCTAGTAAATTGTTAGCAATGGTTTAGATAATGGTTCATGCGCTCAAGTCCGTGTTACGAAACTTTGATAATCGTTTTTCATATATTCCGCCTCCCCGCAAGTTCGTGGGGTGCATGACATGGACTTACAGTGGTATCAGAGCCAACTAAACCATTACTAGCTTGTTAGAAACTAATTAGAAGTTCGATCGACGGAAAACATGAAAACGAAACCCCGGGATCCCTAAGTTTCTGTTAATTTTAAACATGTCTGAAAAATTATTTGATACGCCTTAAAATTCACAGCAGGGAAATATAAGAATACTGGGAAAATACGAGCCCCTAACTCGGCAAGACAGTCGCGGATCCGCGGCAATAAGGTGCTTTTGGCCGCAGATCCGCCGCCGAGTCAACGCCGAGTTGACTCGGATTTGCTCTGTTATTCATATTTATTGGTGTTTTGGTTTCCTGTATGCTCTGTTTCTACCCAGGTTACTTCAGTGCAGGTTTGCTTTTGGGATAGACACGGAATATGGTAATCGATCGATGTTCTAAGATATTTGCTAATTGGGTTTTTATCTGTAATGTTTAATGTGTTCGTAAACCTCCCCTAACTGCTAGTATGTCGGTTGGCAGGGGGTTGCACATTTCTGTAATGTTTACTGTTTGTGTATATGAACTGTGTTGGACTGTTGTGATGATTAGCCGGGGTTTGAGATGTATTTAATATTCATTCAATGTAAATGTAATTTGATGTAATATTCTTTTGCGGGGCACATCCAGGTTGCGGTTGTAGCCACCGTTGTATTATTTCTTTTTACTGTTTTTTGCTCCTAGGATAGACCCAAGGTGGGGTACACAAACTACCGGGTACGTCGAAGTGTTTAGTGGCCTACTCACGTTGTTGAGGGAGACCGCTTCACTTCGGGTACTTGGCGGGTAGTTTTCCGTACCCATAGGGGTCTAGGGTGAGGTAATGGCTATTCATCACAACTGTGTAATCCGTTTTTTATTGCAGGCTCAAAGCAAATGCGGATTGCTAATAAATCCAATAAAGTTCATCTGTGATCTGGAATGCTTATTATCGCGTCTGACGAATGTACAATATCTATATATGATAGCTATTAGACGCCACTTATGTTTTACACCCACACTAGCCCAGCCCCCGCTCTGTCGTTAGTTAAGTAACCTAACGGGTGATGACGGGACCCAGTGGCGAATGCGGATGGCATAAGAGGACGTGGTATTTTCGTTGTTTTCTGCAATGATAGGATAAATGATGGGACGCATTATTATAATGCAAAGAAAATAAACCATAGTTTAATCGTTGGAACAAATTTAAAAAGAAACCACTCGGTTATTTTAAAAGATCAGAATTTTTAATTGCGGAGGTTTAACCACTCCTTTTAAAAAGTATCAGGTTCCTTCGATTATATCAAGTTCACTACGTTCACGGTTTTGCCAAAACCATTCGTAGCCCTTCGTCATTTCATATAGATAGTCAATAGTATTCAAGCTGTGTTTGTTGACTAAAGTCAAGGCACAGTGTTTGGTAGCTGTTGGATATTTATATGCAGCATAGATAGATGCGTTGGTTTGGGACAGTCGTATTACCTTGTTGACTAAAGTCAAGGGTATGTACGGATGGGTTCAAATTAACCTGGATAATGACGGGTAGAACTTGACATGTGGCTTATGATTTGTTGACTAAAGTCAAGATCATAAGAACATGGGGCAAAAATCCACATCGGGAATTTCTAAAGAAACTGAAATTTGCAGAGAGAGCATACCATTTTGGAGTTTGATGAATGTTGGTAGGATTCCTTCAACATTATCATACGATGATATTTTGGATCCCGATCCTACTGTGAATACATGCTACTTATCAGGAGATTCGTTACTTAACGATCAATACTATAAACCAAGTAGGTGCCAAGAAAGGTGTCAGCGGGGTTACGCCCCCAGAGAAAAGAGGTTATTTAATTAAGGAACTTCGCGAAAGCGTTGGAAAACCTCCCTCGAAGTATCGACACTGGCCTGGCTGAACGGTTAAGCAAGTATTGTACGGTGAGAATTGTCCTGGCTAATTCTTCTTTTATGGTTTGAGGAGGGATTCGAGAAACAGTGGGAGCCATCCTGTTTAGATAAATTAAAAACTAATCTAAACTTGCAACAGCATCGTGCTAAATTGTTTTCTTCTCTCTCTATTAATTGCAGCGACCTTGTGACCACACATATGTTACATCTAGATAACAAATTGACTGAATCTGACTTATATGACTGGTAAAGGTCTGTCCAGATGTCCATTGGCTATGACAAGCTGGACCACCCTATTACTACTCAAGATCCCGCCGTCCCAGGTCTAGTTCTCACTGTCGCGGATATTGATATCCGTCAGACAAGGGAAAAAGATAAAGCGAAAGCTAAGTGCCTCGTGTTAGCTTCAGTTGATGGTGTATACCAGAAGCAGCATGAGAAGATGGACTTAGTTTCCATCTTTCTCCATAATAAAGATTTATATGGAGAGCAATCTCATATCACTAGATATGAAACCTCGAACGAATTAATTCAAGCGAGGTTAGCTGACGGGTCATCTGTAGAGGACAACGTCTTTACAATGACTAACTGTATTGATGAGCTCCAGGACCTGGAGACCGCGTTGGGAAACGAGTCAAATACTGACTTGATTCTACAGTCTCTGCCTCCTACCCTGAAGGAAACCAGGGAAGGAGAAGGAAAGAGAAAGGCAAAAGTTTCGGGACTGGATATAGTAAAAGAAGGACGTTCCTATTGTTACAGGAATGAACATTGGCAGAAAGATTGCAGGGCTTTAGAAGCCAGTAGCCAGGATTCAAAGCATGTTGTGGCTTCAGTTTCGGGTGTGTTTGTGATAGAAAACTGTATGTCAGTTAACCCTACTTCCTGGGTATTGGATACCGGGTCAGGAACTCACATCTGTAATTCTTTACAGGCTCTGAGAAACCGTAGGGTTATCGGGATATATGATATGACCCTCACAGTTGCTAACGGAATGAGCATGGACGCTGAATCCGTAGGGGAATATCATCTTGGACTGACAACTGGGTAGATATTGATTCTACGTAACTGTTTTTATGTACCAGGTACGACTTGTAATATCATATTTGTACCCTTACTATCTAAGGAAGGATATGATTTTACTTTTAAAAGAGATGTGGTTCACATCCACCTAAATCAAGTTATGATTGGGTCAGGTACATTAGAAAACGGAATATACGTATTAAATCAAGCTCAGATTTTCAGTGTCCAGAACACACTTAAAAGAAAGTCTCCGGAAACAAATCAGGCTTTCTTATGGCATTGTAGACTAGGTCACATCAATGAAAGAAGGTTGACTAAGTTACATAGAGAAGGATATTTGAATCCGTTCGAATATCAATCTTATGCTACTTGTGAATCTTGTCTCATAGGAAAGATGACAAAAACTCCGTTTACTGGACACGGAGTAAGAGCGAGCGAGCTCTTAGGGACGTACACAGTGATGTGTGCGGTCCAATGTCTACACATGCGCGAAGCGGTTATTCATACTTCATTACTTTTACGGATGATTTTTCAAGGTACGGATATGTCTTCTTAATGAAACATAAATCTGAAGCTTTTGAAAAATTCCAGGAATACAAGAATGAAGTAGAAAACCAAACAGGCAAAAGTATCAAGACACTGAGATCTGATCGAGGTGGTGAATACTTAAGTGCCGAGTTCCTAGGTTACTTAAAAGAGAATGGAATTCTCTCTCAGCTTACTCCTCCATACACACCACAACATAACGGTGTATCGGAGAGACGGAACCGAACCCTATTGGATATGGTTCGTTCCATGATGAGTAACGCTGAGTTGCCGCGATCATTCTGGGGATATGCACTAGAATCAGCTGCATATCTTTTGAACCGAGTTCCAACCAAGACTGTGCCTACCACACCATATCAGATGTGGAGTGGGAAGAAACCCTGTCTTAAGTATCTTAAGACATGGGGATGTCAAGCTTTTGTAAAGAAGCAGCATACGGACAAACTCGAGGCACGCTCAGTACGGTGTAAGTTTGTGGGATATCCAAAGAACTCCATGGGATATTGTTTCTATTACGCAGAGGAACAAAAGGTCTTTGTTTCTCAACATGCCCGCTTCTTGGAAACTGAGTTTTTAGAAAATCAGAAGAGTGGGAGCGCAATAGAACTGGAAGAAATTCCAAAACCACAAGCTATTACTGAAACCTTGGTAGAACAAGAAGGTTCAGGAGAACAGGACATCCCGACGCCACTCCGCAGGAGTAGTAGGCAATCTCATCCGCCCGAGAGATACTACGGTTTTCTCATAGACTGGGATAGAGAGGATTGCACTATTGATTATGATGAGCCTACTAGCTTCCAGCAAGCCATTCAGAGCGGTGACTCAGTAAAATGGCTGGATGCAATGCGGAACGAAATGGAGTCCATGTACACTAACAAAGTATGGACTTTGGACATTGCTCCAGATGGGGTAAAACCCGTAGGATGAAAATGGATCTTCAAAAAGAAGATTGGTGTAGATAGACAGGTTGAAACCTATAAAGCTAGACTTGTTGCAAAGGGTTTCCGTCAAAGACCTGGTTTGGACTATGACGAAACCTTTTCTCCAGTGGCTATGCTTAAATCTATTCGGGTCCTTCTTGCTATTGCTGCCTTCCACGATTATGAAATCTGGCAGATGGACATAAAGACGGCCTTTCTAAATGGTAATTTAGAAGAGAGCGTCTATATGGATCAGCCAGAGGGATTCATTCAGAGTGGGAGCAGCGGTAAAGTATGCAAGCTGTTTAAGTCCATTTATAGACTAAAGCAAGCATCACAGAGTTGGAACATCTGTTTTGATGATGATGTCAAAGAATTTGACTTCATCAAAAATCCAGATGAACCATGCATATACAGTAAGATTGTAGGGAGAGCTGTAGTATTCCTCGTCTTGTACGTGGATGGCATTCTCCTAATAGGAAATGATATTCCTATGTTACAGTCAGTCAAAAGATTCTTGTCGCATAAATTCTCCATGAAAGACCTGGGTGATGCCACCTACATTCTGGGGATCCGGATCTATCGTGATAGATTAAAAAGGATGTTGGGACTTCGCAGTCTAGGTACATAGACACCATAGTGAAAAGATTCAGTATGGATGATTCTAAGCGCGGTAACCTACCGGCTTGTCACGGAATCACCCTCTCCAAAGAGATGTCTCCCAAGACTGATTTGGAAAGGGATCGCATGTCGATTATACCCTACGCTTCTGCGGTAGGCTCTATAATGTATGCAATGTTATGTACCAGACCAGATGTAGCATACGCATTGAGCGTAGTAAGCCAGTATCAAGCAAACCCAGGGGAGAAGCACTGGATAGCCGTGAAGAACATTCTCAAGTACCTGAGGAGGACTAAGGAGATGTTCTTGGTGTATGGCGGAAAAGACCTCCAGATGGAGGCCTTTGCCGACTCCGGCTTCCAGAGTGACAAAGATGACTCCAAGTCCATGTCGGGTTATGTCTTTACTCTCAATGGAGGGGCGGTCTGTTGGAAGAGTTCCAAGCAGGAGACCGTTGCTGACTCAACAATGGAAGCGGAGTACATAGCTGCTTGCGATGCCGCAAAAGAAGCTGTCTGGATGAAGAAGTTCCTCACAGAACTTCAGGTGGTTCCTTCCAGTGTTGGTCCAATACCTCTGTATTGTGACAACAACGGCGCTATAGCTTTAGCGAAGGAACCCAGGTCCCATCAGAAGTCCAGACACATCTTAAGGCGGTATTGTTGGGGTAAAAATTTACACCCCGGTTGACCGAGTCAAAGTCAAGGTCAACCCCAAGCCAGGTGGGCCCAAGCCCAGGTCAAGTGGGCCCATGCCCAGGTCGAGTTCGAAACATGAAGCGGCCGACCCTCCCCATGCCAAAATGAAATCATGTAATAAATAATTTTTATGTAATTTTTTATGCATGAATGTAAACAAAATGGGTATAAAGCCAAACTTTTGTAAGCCCGTGGCTTATGTGCAAAAAGAAATGGCACATGAACCATGGGATGGGCAAAATGTCATTTTGTAAAGCCTAAGGGGCTATATGTAAATGTATAAGCCTATATAAGGCAACATGATGATGAATAAAAGAGATACTTTTCATTCCCCAAAAAAAAATTAGGGTTCTTTGTGTCTCCTGCTCCTTCTCCAAGGTTCTAAACCTTCTCATTTCTTTTGAATTAAATCAAGAGTTTTACTCTTTCTTTTCCAAAACTAAGTAGTTTTTCACCACAAAACCCGCAAAGGGGAACTCAGATCTCCCATCAGATCTCAAAAAGGAGAGATTTTGAGATCTCACATCTCTTGATCTTCAAGATCCGGCCAAACAACAGGAGGAAGAAGAAGAACCCCCCTTCATCAGCTTCAAAACATCCTAGGAGTTTAACTCCATACATATATACATAATAAATATTTCCTTTCTGAAGCATAGCTTCTGGTTCTGGGACTAAAAGCCCTTTTATCTCGCCAGTGCCCAGCGCTCGAGCGCAAAGCGCCCACGTGCCGACACGTGGCGCGCTTGCGCTCAGGCGCACTGCGCTCGAGCGCAAAGCGCCCACGTGGCGCGCTTGCGCTCAGGTGTACTGCGCTCGAGCGCAAAGCGCCCACGTGCCGACACGTGGCGCGCTGCGCTCAGGCGCACTGCGCTCGAGCGCAAAGCGCCCACGTGCCGACACGTGGCGCGCTTGCGCTCAGGCGCACTGCGCTCGAGAGCAAAGCGCCCACGTGCCGACACATGGGCGCGCTTACGCTCAAGCGCACTGCACTCAAGCGCAAAACGTCTACGTGCTGACACGTGGCGCGCTTGCACCTGAGCGCACAGCGCTCAAGGCGCTGGCCCCCACGCATCCCTTAGATGCCTTTTCCCCCTCTTTTTATGTACATATATATATATATATATACATATGTATACATATTTACATACACACATACTCCACGACACTGTCCCTGTTAGAAAAAAATTTCTAACGGGGCGCTGCCCCGCACCCCGCAAGGGGGCTGCTAGCCCCCTTGACCCCCAACCCGCTATCCGGGTAGCGGGACCCCCGTAAAAACTCTGCATGGCTCCCGATATATTTAAACCCCCTCTCCAAAACAAAACACACGTACACTGCACATTGAGTTCGCATGACCAGTTTAACCCGTTAATCGGAGGTTCTCTCGCCCCAAAAGCGGGAGGGGGGGTAATTAACGGCAGCTTAGTCCGCGGCTGCCGGAGATTTGAATCCCCACAATCATTAAACCCCGGTCTACCCTAGGCAGGGGGAATCTGTAGTGCGCCTGACAAGCGCGCGCGTATTCCCATCTCAATGGGGTGACGAAAAACACCCTACAGGTATCACCTGATCAGGGAGATCGTAGATCGCCGGGAGATCGAGGTGAAGAGAGTAGAGACGGAGAATAACATTGCTGATCCATTCACAAAGGCCTTTCCTCAGACGCAGTTCGAGAGGCTATTCGAGATGATAGGTTTATGATATGCCAGCTCATGGCCCTAGTGCAAGTGGGAGATTGTTAGTGTATATGCCCTAAGGGCCATTATTGTATCATACTTGTATGTATATTACTTAATGGAAGCTTGGGATATTCACAGTTGTATATACGGTCTTGCTAAAAATGGTAGTATGCTACTTGGTTTGTATCCACTTTAATATGTGCATATATTTCTTGTAACGTATCACTTATACATATTAGTAGAGCCTATAGGATCTTTGCTTGATTACCAGCGTTGTAATGGCAGTCACACTAGTGGGGGCTGGGTAGTCTGTAAGCAACATCCTATACAGGTCCCTGGTCGTTGGATTATCGAGATAGGGCATCGATATTCCGCAGTAGACTAAGTGTGTACGCTTCTCATCCCAGTTGGGGAGATGGTCTGTCCCACAGCCATCAGTACGTTGTACTAGAGATAGTATACAAGTGCTCGTTAGGTTACGGGTACACCGGACAGGACTCACAGGGGAACTGATTGGTTGGTATTATACCCGTCGTCAGTTAACAGTTCCCAGATGACATGAGTACAGCATAGTCCGCAGACTTGACACTGCTACTTCGCCTCGAGTGTGTCCCACTATTCTTAGATTGCTACCCTACCACGGCTCAAAGGAGTCATGTAAACAGGTAGCAGTTGGGTGCAGTCCCGAGCACTTGGAGGCAGTAGTGGTTAGATAGGATTCGTCTCTCCTGGTATTGGGAGATGATATTGCACTGTGTCAGAGAGCCATTACGTAAAGTCCCTGGCCAGGGCAAGCGAGATATACTGGTAGGTTCCAGTAGCTTCTCAGGGTGTAATGGGCTTCGCTCCGACACGACTTATACAGCTATTAGGAGACTGACGCTTTCCGCCCCCTAGGCTTGATATGCGATAGTATTAGACGAACAGACCGGACTGTACGAAGATTGTCACATCAGGCTTAGTGGGAGTTCGGATGAGTTTCCTCATCGGCCTTCTTATCGACATCTACCTGGGGACCGTTACGTACAGCTAGTGCCGCTTGCGGTCTATGGTTAAACCCACTACCAGCGTAGTGTCGAGTCTTTAGAGTCCCACACAGAGAGTTTCCCTGCTCCAGGCGAAACGATATAGAGGTCGTATGGTTTTACGACAAGGGTTCGGACGCATACGTGTGTTTACGCACGTACGACTTTTCGGAGAGTTTTTACTAGCCGGCTTTGGTTTAAGCCAGATTCTAGTATCGGGTTATTGGATTTATACAGTCTAAAGTTTTTCTGTGTTTTCACGGATTGGAGGGGTGTTCTCGTAATTTGTCGGGAAGCTTCTAGAAGCATGGTGACTTAGGGGGTAAGGTGGCATTGCATTAAATGAGATTAGTGACTCATTTGTATGATTCATCCATGTCATTAATGCATCATAAATGCTTAATGACTCATGGAGATGAATCACTCATAAATATTTATGAAGCATGGTTGTTAATTCTATTATTTCATTTTTGGATAAATAAATAATGCTTCATATATATTATGATACATCATTATCTCATTTCATTATCATCTTCACCTTCTCTCTCCTCAAGCTCACTCTCTCTTCAAACCCTAACCCACTACTAAAATAAGGGGTTGCCCCTACGGATATTGAAATCCGTAGGGGCAGATTTATGTTGGCCCTACGGATTAATCCGTAGGGCTATAAGGTTGCCCCTACGGGCCAAGACGTTCAAGAATAAAAATATTAATTCTTAATTTGGTGTTTGCCCTTACGGAGCCGCAAACCAAGGACCTACGGACAAATCCGTAGGGGCAACTAAATAGCGATTTAATAAAGGGCACAGATCGATCGCCTACGCCCGTTATCTCTTTCTTCCTCTCTCGATCGCGCGCGAAACAAAATCCCCAAATCATTCCCGCCGTTCTCGTCGTCGCCACCGCCGTTCTCGTCGTCGCCACCGCCGTTCTCGTCGTCGCCGCCGTTCTCGTCGTCGCCGCCGTTCTCGTCGTCGCCACCACCGTTCTCATCGTCGCCACCGCCGTTCAGGTTAGTAAATCTTCAACTAAATTAAAGAAATTTTTGATTATTTAGGGCTAGGGTTCATGGCTGGGGCTGGGGTTGCGGTTGGAGTTGGGGTTCGGCAGGGGTTGCGGTCGGGGTTGGGGTTGGGGTTAGGGTTAGGGTTGGGGTTCGGCTGCGGCTGGGGCTGGGGTTAGGGTTTGGCTTAGGGTTGGGGTTGGGGTTTAGCTGGGGCTGGGGTTAGGGTTAGGTTGGGGCTGGGCTGGGCTGGGGCTAGGGCTGGGCTGGGGCTAGGGCTAGGGTTAGGTTGGGGTTGGGGTGGGGGTGGGGCCGGGCCTGGGGTTAGGGTTTGGCTTAGGGTTGGGGTTGGGGTTTAGCTGGGGCTGGGGTTAGGTTGGGGCTGGGGTGGGCTGGGGCTAGGTTAAGGTTGAGGTGGGGCTGGGCTGGGGCTGGGTCTGGGGTTAGGGTTAGGTTAGGGTTGGGGTTTGCTGAATTTTGGCAAACCTGAGAGGAATTTCCAGCAATTTTAGCCTAGTTTGATTACTAAAATTATTGTTGATCGAGAAAATCTTGGGTCCTTCTAATCAAACATTGTTTGTTACTATATGTCAATGAGTACTGATAAAAGAAAAAACCGATTTCAAGTGGAAATTAGGTATGTACAATGTTCTAATATAATTTGTATTTCTTGCCATCATCAAACATATAAAAGTACTAATATGAAATGGAAAATAAATAAATAAATAATCAAAGCTTTGGCATGTATGTAAAATCCCTTGTTACTTTTTCTTGGTTGCCCAACTTTGAAAATTCTATCTATTAAATTAGACATACTCTAAAAATAATGATATTGCAAGAATTTGACTTGGTGGAGACTTGCATCATTAATAGAAATATGAAAGTGTAAGGACGTTCTTTACCTTCGATAGGGTTCGGTTGGGGTGGGGCTGGGCTAGCTAGGGCTTGGGCTTCATCACCTGATATAGCGAAATACAAAGCGTACTTCAGTACACCCGACCTTATTGAGTTTCCTATTGAAGTTCCCGGTCAAACAGCATATGCATATTTTTATTCGCCATGAAATCCCAATTATCAAGTTACCGAGGACGAAAAGCCACCTTTGTTAGTCGAGAGTCATGGTAATAGACTTGTCATTATAGATCATAGTCAATTGTTTTTCCTATCATTTTCTTGATCCAGATGCTAATCAACTTGTTAATTAGTTACTGTTTTTATAACGTATTTGTCTATATTTGTTGACAGTGGCCTTTCTTTTGGATGAACATGTTTTTTTGATGCATGTTTCAGTCATGTGAATTCATATGTTGCGTATAACGCTTTATGATATCAGTATCCTACATTTGTAGTTTTAATTGTTGATTGTTATAGATGAATGCCATTGCAATAATAGTTTTTGGTTGATGAATGCTATTGCAATGTAGGATGATCAGTTCTATCAATCTTGATCTCAATGGTTTAAAATCATGTTACACATACAACACGAATGCACAACAAACACATAATTAGAGAGCGATTCGAGATATTCAGGTTAAAACCAATATATGATACTCGATGATAATATGAAAGCTTCGTATTCCCATCGATACTCATATATGAAATTAAAAGCGCCACTTAGTCCCCGTCTATCGGTTAACATACGTGCGATGCTCGTCGTGACATAGAACTATACGAAGGTTGTTAAATATCGGACGGTATAGCTCGATACTAACAACCGTCGTTTAGTCTACGCGACGAGAAAATTCAATCGTATGGTAATCCATAGATTTGTCCCGTGTGGACAAGTTAAGAATGTATAAAGTAAACGCCTTCATTCACTTGTGTTTTCATCCGTTTCTAGATATTTCATCGGTACCTTTCCGCTGGTTCTCTGTGTACAAAGATAGATTAGATGTTCATTTCAACGTTGTTTCACAGCTTTGAAATGATTATCTATTCTATTACAGTGTACTTGGAGAACAGCGGGGAGGTGCTGCCGAAATTTACTCGAAACGGTTGAAAGCACAAGTGATGGGTGTTCGCTCTATACATTCTTAATGGGATAGAAGCCTACCCCCGACAGCCGGAACACACACATACAACAAGAATACACAACAAACACATAATTAGAGAGCGATTCGAGATGTTCGGGTTAAAACCACTATATGATAATATGAAACCTTCATATTCTCATCGATACTCATATATGAAACTAAAAGCGCCACTTAGTTCCCGTCTATCGGTTAACATACGTGCGGTGCTCGTCGTGACATAAAACCATACGAAGGTTGTTAAATATCGGACAGTATAGCTCGATACTAACAACCGTTGTATAGTCTACGCGACGAGAAAATTCAATCGTATGGTAACCCATAGATTTGTCCCGTGCGGAAAAGTTAAGAATGTATAAAGCAAACGCCTTCATTCACTTGTGTTTTCATCCGTTTCGAGATATTTCGTCGGTACCTTTCCGCTGGTTCTCCGTGTACAAAGATAGATTAGATGTTCATTTCAACGTTGTTTCACAGCTTTGAAATGATTATCTATTCTATTACAGTGTACTCGGAGAACAGCGGGGAGGTGCTGCCGAAATTTACTCGAAACGGTTGAAAGCACAAGTGATGGGTGTTCGCTCTATACATTCTTAATGGGATAGAAGCCTACCCCCGATAGCCGGAACACACACATACAACAAGAATACACAACAAACGCATAATTAGAGAGCGATTCGAGATGTTCGGGTTAAAACCACTATATGATAATATGAAACCTTCATATTCTCATCGATACTCATATATGAAACTAAAAGCGCCACTTAGTCTCCGTCTATCGGTTAACATACGTGCGATAATTTATTATTTTCAATGACAAACGCACACACAAAGCATATACACGGATTTTCTCCTTTGTCAGTAACTATCCCGTTCTTATATTTCTCAATATAGTCAGCATAACTTACAATTTATATGTTATACAGTCTAACATGGCCCATGAGTACGTCAGAGTTAAGGACTGGATGTATGTGGATTGGAAACAACGTATGCAACCTAAGTTTGTCGCAGGAGTTGCTGCTTTCCTTGAATTTGCACGCGCACATAATAAGATCATAATAGAGAAGATTCTCTGTTCGTGCGATAGATGTGGCAATAAGTACTGGCAAAAGGTAGAATTGGCAGAGCTTCATATTGTAAAACATGGGTTTACTAGACTTTATACAACTTGGAAATATCACGGGGAAGGAGAAGAATGCAGTACTGCGGCAGAAGAAGTAGAACACGATAATGCGGCAGGAGAAGAAGAAGAATTCGGTAATGCGGCAGAAGGAGAAGGCGGTAATTTATTTCCATCAGAAGAAATGGAGGATATGGTAGAGGCTGCCCTAGGTGAATCTATTCGTACCGAAGATGGCATTCCTTCCGGTCAAGGACCGCGTGCGGATAAATATGAAAATTTCATGAATGATGCTAGGAAACCAATTTATGAGAATGCGAAGTATTCTACCCTCTCATGGTTCGTCCAACTTTTCCAGATTAAGTGTCTAAATGGATGGAGCAACAAGTCATTCACAATGCTTCTTTCGTTCTTGAAAGATTCTATGCCTCCGGGAAATAATGTGCCCGACAGCTGGTACGAAGCCCAGAAGATGATGTCTGATTTGGGTCTAAAGTGCGAGAAGATTCAAGCATGTCCTAAAAATTGCGTGTTGTACCGGAAAGAGAATTCAGATTTGAAAGAGTGTCCAACATGCGGAAAGGCCAGGTATAAGCCGAAAGATTCTGATAAGAAGCCTGATATACCTGTAAAGATAGCACGATACTTTCCCATAACACAGAGGCTACAGAGGCTATTCAGGTGCAAGAAAACAGCCGAGGCAATGATTTGGCATCACCGTGCTCCTCCAAGTGAAGATGGAAAAATGAGTCATCCAAGAGATTCACCGGCATGGAAGGATTTCGATAGGAGGCACGCAATATTCAGTAGCGATCCTCGCAATGTCCGGCTCGGACTGGCTACTGATGGCTTCTGCCCATTCAACTATATGGCTGGAAGTCACAGCACATGGCCCGTTGTAATGATAATTTATAATCTGTCGCCTTGGTTGGCTATGGACCAATCATACTTTATGATGCCTCTTCTTATCGACGGACCAAACTCACCGAGGAACAATATCGACATCTATCTCCGACCTCTGATCGAGGAGTTGAAATCTTTGTTCATTGATGGTGTGGAGACATATGATGCAAACATAAATACAACCTTCATACTGCGTGCGGTTTTAATATGGATAATTAATGACTTTCCTGCGTATGGAATGCTATCAGGTTGGTCCGTACATGGTCACAAAGCATGTCCTCATTGCCATGAACACACAACATCGAAATTCTTGAATTTTAGCAGGAAGGTTTGTTATTGCGGCCATCGACGTTTCCTGTCTCCAGACCACCCCTATAGGTTAGACACGGTTCACTTTGATGGTCATCAGGAGCTTCTTGGACCTCCATCCCCATTGTCCGGAGAGGACGTGACTGCTAAATGGGATGGTTACAATAACGTGACCTTCGGGATGGATCCGACGAAACAGGTCAAACCACCATATTGGAACAAGTTAAGCATTTTCTTCGAGCTTCCGTACCGGTCTATAAATTCAGTGCGTCATTGTCTGGACGTCATGCATATAGAGAAAGGAGTATCAGAGCATATACTTAACTTGCTTTTTTGTAAAGACGGGAAATCTAAAGACAACATGAATGCTCGGATGGATCTACAAGAGTGGGGAATAAGAAGTGAATTGCACCCTAGACCAGTAGCGGGTAAACCGGGCAAGTTTGTACTTCCCAATGCCACTTATCATATGTCACAACCGGAGAAGAAAAGATTCCTGCAGGTGTTGCATGATTTGAAAGTCCCCACAGGTTTCTCAGGATCATTCAGCAAGAAAATAAAAATTGTGAAGGGCAAGATCGATGGGCTGAAAAGTCATGATCACCATGTTATCTTGGAGCACATTCTTCCCTTAGCCCTCAGGACTTCTCTCCCCGACTCGGTTGGTCTAGTAATCAATGACCTATGTTGTTTTTTCAGGGAGTTGTGTGCTAAAACACTGGAGGTTGTAACGCTGGATAAACTAGAAAATTCTATTGCGTTGATACTTTGCAAGTTTGAGCGTATTTTCCCACCGTCATTCTTCGATATCATAATACACTTGACGGTTCATCTTGCAACTGAGGCGAAATTAGCCGGACCGGTATAATATCGATGGATGTATCCCGTCGAGAGGTACGTGTAATTTTTCGTTTCGCGCAATTTATAAATTTACTGTTGTCCTGTATGCCCGTATTTATTTATTCAACATATTTTCATTAGGTACCTCTACACTCTTAAGAAGTATATACGCAATAAAAATCGACCAGAGGGTTGTATCATGCAAGGTTATCTTCTTGATGAAGCAACCACATTTTGTTCCCGCTATCTGGACGAGAACATTGAGACAAGGCTTAACCGACCATGAAGAATTCAAGACGGACTATATGGTAAAGCCGAGTATAAGAGGGTAGACACTATATTTATCAACAAGATATACCGGTTTATCTTGCTTAATTGCGCATGTCTTGAACAAATTAGAGAGTAAGTTTTTTTGGATTAATTGTTATATCTGTATTTATGTGTGTATGAAATGATATAATATTAATGTCACCATTATTTGTCGAAAACAGAATTCATTTTAACGAGGTACGTGATGGGCATCCTGATTGGAATGAAGAGCAATTGGAAAAATATCATCAGGATAATTTTTGTGATTGGGTCACAGATCATGTAAGTTATTCGAATAACATTTTATTGCTAGCAGTTTTAATCTAAACTTGTATCGTTATGTATTTGTCGTAAAATTTGTTTTGTTAGATCCACGATCCGAACTTGTCTGCATCATTTGAGAGTGATTTAAGATATTTAGCTCAATTTCCTAGTACGGAGGTTGCATATTAGAAAGGATTTGGTGTCCTTGGATACAAATTCGAAGTTAAGGAATTAGAAACATCTAGAACCACTCATAATAGTGGGATTGGGACGGTAGGATCATACGGCGTGATTTATTATGGGTACTTAAATTGTATACTCGGCATCCACTATCCCGAACGATCGGAACCCTTTTATATATTCCAGTGTACTTGGTACGATACGCGAACCGATACGGACAGGTGGAGAAGCAATCTTGGGACTTGGAAAGATGAATATGGATTGACCAGTGTGAACACACTTCGATTTTACGGTCAGGAAGATCCGTTTATCTTTCCGAACCAAGCGTTCCAAGTATACTACTCACAGTGTTTGAAGCATCCGGGGTGGAGTGTTGTATGCCGATGGAAACCCAGAGATGTCTACGATGTCCCAGAATACGAGGACATCGATGGGAACGAAGAAGAGAGAAGGCTTAAAGTGCTCCGACCGTCTGTTTCGAAGGACGGGTTGTCTTCGACCGATCATGAAGTTACGTGGGTTAGAAATGACATCGACGATGAAATCCAAGTAGATATGTATAATGCGCCCACGAAACGAAAAAGGTTATCAGTAATGTTATATTATTACTTCACATTTTACGCTCTATACATATATAGTCAATACTTTTAATAATTGTCTAATGCGTCCACGAACCGTTTATCTAGATTTGATGACGATGTCGGGAGCAGCGAGGGGCGGCAGGAGCTCCAGCCGCGGCAGAGGCAGAGGCAGGGGCAGAGCGGTTCTGCCGCCCGGAGAGCTTCGTAGGGAGCTTCAGAGGGCCGGTCTTGCACCCAGATCGGAGACCCCTTCGGATGCCTCCTTCCGTGTGGATTTTGCGACACCTCCAGGTATACTGCACGCATATCCATTTTGAATGTAATATTACAGATATTCATGCCTGTTTATGTCAAAATTACTTATATTGTCAATGTTTGATTGTCTAGTTGTTGGTGATGCGTCCACATCTGGGACAGAGGCCACTCCCGCTCCTCCAGGTATGTTTATATATCATATAGTGCATGTATATTGATTTAGAATGCTATATCATAAATATACACATATTCCTTTTGCTCTTACTTAACAATTTTTATTATTGTCTAGCTGTAGGTGGTGACACCACCGCACCTACGGGTATGTTTATATATCCTATAGTGCATGCATATTGATTTAGAACGTTATATTATCGATCTACACATTCTTTTTGCAATTACTTATATAATCTATTTTTAATTGTCTAATTATAGGTGGTGCGTCCACATCTTCCGCAGGGGCCACTCCTGCCGCTTCCATACCATCCGCATCGTCTGCAGGTTAGTATGAATAAATATAAAATATTTATTCTTTTTACATATGCTCTATAGAATAAATATGAACTTCAGGGAAATTTAGCGTCAATGTTTATTTTCTAGTTGCAGGGGATGCGTCCGCATCTGGGACCCCGGTTGTTCCTCACCGGAGGAACTATCGTCCCGTTCGTGCTGCTGCCCGGGTCCAGGCTCGTGCGATAGTCACCGGAGGTATATATCACACTTCAATTTTCACTTAAGCTTGATTTCTTAATACAACTTTGTCTTAATATTGATTGTCTTGATATTTCGTGCAGACGCAGGGCCTCCCCATCCCCAGAGGGGGACTCGAGGCCTGAATCAGTCCCATAGGCTGAGGCCTGACAGAGCTAGGGGGAGGCAGCATTCCCCTTCTTTTTTACCCTTGACTATCGCTATACCGGTCCTCATGTCGAGAGGTTCGGCTGGTATATGGGGGACGAGAGCCGGCTCGTGAAGAACTATCCACTTCACGTTGAGTGGGGCGAGCAGCACCGGCACTCATTCGCCCTCTTCTTTGATCAGGCTCGGGTACGTATTAACGTCCTATTTTCATTTGATTTATCCAATATATTTATTATTAACACTTTCAATCTAATAACAATGTTTTTTTTGCATTTTCAGTCGGATTACGATTTTCAGCCTGTACCCGACCCTGATCACCCTGGGAGGGTGCTCGACCTTCATGCTCTGTACAATGGCCTGATGAAGAACATGCAGACCAAGGTCCGATACAACAGGAATGAGTTGAAGGCCGACTGCTACTCCCTGTGGATGGTGACCCCCGAGGCAGAGAGAGCGGCCCTCCTATCTACTCCGGCGTTTGCGAGAGTCGACGTAGAGACATGGCCTCTATTGTGCGATTATTTCGACTCCCAATGCAAATAGGTATGTATTTTAAATGTAATTCATTGTTTATGATATAATTTATTTCTTTGTGTTCCTTAATTAGAAAACTAAATGTTAATGTGTTGTGCAGAAACAGGCCGCTCAGAATACAGAGAACAGGAAGTCGGCGAAGAGGGGTCGCCCCACTTACACAGGTGGCTCGAGGAATATTACTCGAGCCATGGAGTTATCGGTAAATCACAATAGACCGACCTTTCTGATATTCTGCAATATTAAGAGTTATTTTCTAATATTTCTAATATTAAGAGTTATTTTCTAATATTGCAGACAGCTCAGACCGTGGCGCAAGGTGGTACACCGAGCGTGCTGTCCGCATATCTTGCCGTCCACGGCACCTCGACAGATCCCGCCATGGGCGAGCTTCGATATCCCGACGTCGCTACCCAGGAGTATTGCGTAAGTGTTAAATATTTATTCTACCCATATTTGAAATTTTAGTTTTGGAAGCTTCAAGTTTAAATTTTATACTTATACTTTACTGCTTAATGTGGGTGTAGGAGCGGGTGGTTGAGCAGGCCGAGGCCTCGGGGATCGATTTTACCGGACAGAGCGATCCGAGATTGCTGACCCCAGTTCTAGACGTCGCATACGGAGGGCACCACGGAGGCTGGGAGAGAGGCCGAGGACTGGGCCCTAGCAGGGCCCATATGAGGTTGGACTCCACCCCGGTGGTTACTTCCTCCGTCTCCAGTGAGCGACGTGTCCAGCAGGAACTGGAGAGCTTGAGGGCCACCGTTGAGGAGTTGAAGGAGATGCTGGTATGTATACTACTTTTTAGTAAAATATCATGTCATATTATAGATATCAACATATCCATAATTAGTATGTAGCTTGAGCTTATTTGGTTTTAGACTTAGGTTTGATTAATCATACATACATATGTAATTAAAATAAACAACGGTTTTCCAAACTAGATATCCAAATGGGATTTCGAAATAACTTGATAATGATACGAATTCGAATAATACACAGTTCTTACACGCTTCTTACACACGTTTGGTCCAGACGCGACAGGGTACATGGCATGCATCTCCTTCGGCTGCGGCTCCGCAAGCCACTACATCGGCTGCGGTTCCGCAGACAGCTCCTATAGCTCCACCGCCCGCTCATACTCCCGTAGCCGTGGCTCCGCAAGCGACTCCCTCGACGGCGGCTGCGCAGACCACATCGCCAGCTCCACAGGATGCTCAGACTCCCGCTCGCGCCGAATTTCAAAGTTTATTGACCGAGGAGCAGGCGCGCGTTATTCTATCGTTATTCAGAGGTGGAGCTGGACCGAGCTAGGGTAGCTTTTTGGTTCTTATTTTTTGAAACATGTATTTATTTATATCATACATATTGTACTACATTTTGAAACGATATTGATATTGATATTGATATTGGTTTATATTTATATGATATTCAGTATTTGGGTTTCTTTTGTATATTATATGCGTGAGATGTGATTATGCGATATATGTTGTGTGATGATTAATTTTATATTTTATTAATATATATATATTATTGTGCACAGGGCGAGAAAAAATAAGGCAGCCCCTTTAAAAAAAACAGATAATGTGTACCTACGGATTACTCCGTAGGTACACAGGTTGCCCCTACGGATTAAGCCGTAGGGGCAAAATATCAGCAGTAACTGATATTTCCCCCTGATCTCAGTGTCAGAGGGGTTGGTCTTGCCCCTACGGATTTATCCGTAGGGGCAAACAAAGACCCCTACGGATATATCCGTAGGGGAAAAATATCAGGAATCCTGATATTTTGCCCCTACGGATAAGTACCTACGCATATATCTATAGGGGAAACTATTTGGCCCTACGGATATATCCGTAGGTACAGTTAATATAATTAAAATAACCGTAAATAAAATAACTTTTTTTCCCCTACGCCCTAATCCGTAGGTGCAAATGTACCTACATAGAACTCCGTAGGGGCAAGTTTTTGACCGTAGGGGCAAGTTCAGGGCTTCAACTTGCACCTACGGTGTTTGCACCTACAGATTAATTTTTTGCCCCTACGGAGATATCCGTAGGGGCAGTGAGTTGCCCCTACGGGTAAATCTGTAGGGGCAACCCTTATTTCTAGTAGTGACCCTAGCCTCTCATGTGTTGAGATCAAGGGTTAGCTAGACTAATACATCCATAACCTCACTTTATATCCCCTAGGTAGTTTAGATTAGCACTTTAAGCAACCTAGTTATCTCAAGTTTGAGATTAAGCTTGGCGTAGGAGCTCTCGGGTGGATCATCTTTGATTCGAGGAGGTCGTTGAGGTGCCGATGTTCCAAGGAGCCTACGAGGAGTGGAGGACCGCGATGAAGACCCGATGGACAAGTAACGTGAGGTGTAACTTCGTATCCGAGTAGTTAAACCTCTAGTAAATTGTTAGCAATGGTTTAGATAACGATTCATGCGCTCAAGTCCGTGTTACGAAGCTTTGATAATCGTTTTTCATATATTCCGCCTCCCCGCAAGTTCATGGGGTGCGTGACATGGACTTACAGCGAGGTCGTGGACGGAGCTTGAGATGGCGGCGCGAGAAGGGAGGAGTCAAGGGGGAAGAGCTGTTGGGCCTTGGAGCTGTTGGGGGTGACGCGAGGGACGCGGTCGTCGTGGGGCGAGCGCGGTTCATGGGGAGATGCGCGCGAGAAGCGGGGGATCATGGGGGAGCCGTTGGGGAGAAATGGCGGGAAAAAAGGGAGCGGGGGAGGAAGACGAGGGAGCGGGTCGAGTCGGGTTGGCTGGGTCGGGTCGGGTAGAAATAGGAATGGGTTAGGGATTTTAGTTTGGATTTTTTTTGTTTGGAGAATTAATTTAAAAAATAATATAAATATATATATATATATATATATATATATATAAATGAAATAAATTTGGATTAAATTATGGAAAAATACGGAATTTTTTTTATTCGGAACTGGGGATTTACAGCACGCATCCATATACAATCATATAAAAGTAGCCGAAAAATATATGTATGTGAAACTCTTTTAAAATAGTCATATGATGTGTATATCACGGCACAAGTAGCAGACGTTGATTTGTAAAGAAAAATATGCATTTCGTTTAAAGTATATGTCTCGCCTTTTGAAAATGATTTAAAGGGGTTTTCTTTTGAAAGATTCTGTATCAATCATAGACACGTGGAAAATATGAGACTATAGCTCCTTTGAAAACCTCTTTAATATATATCGATATATGAAAATGATATTTAGGTACAGTCTCATGGACCGGTCCTGTTCGGCTACTGTATATATAGCATAATATATCTCATTACTGCAGGGTATCTATATCGATCCCTCATATATCCATAATATATCCATATCAATGCAGAGTATCTATATCTATCCATCACATATCCACCAGTAGACATCTTGTGTTTCCTTGCCTCAATCACTCATGGATTGAACACACATATATCACCGAGTGACATCTTGTGTCTCCCTGCCTCAATCTTTCATGGATTGAACACACAATAATATATATCATGGATTCCCGGTTATATCCACTGTGTCCAAATCATAATCCTCTTTTTTATATTCTTTATATATATACTCGATCTCTTAGGATTGATATCATATCGCATTATATCCACAGTAATATAAATCTCGTCAAACTCGTATCCCTTTAGTCTATGTGAACTAGACATAGCAAGACGGGTAACATATAGCAGCACTGTCACGATCCGGATATGTGGAACGTGACTGGCACTTAAATTACGAAACGTCTAGAGGCGTAACGTAATATAAGTAAGCCAAATCTCAGAAATCTAAACCACTTAAAAATATAGAGTGAAGGAAAACTTAACTTAAAAAGGTAGCTTTAGTAGAAATAAAGTCACATTAAAACAATTTAAAACATCAAATTTTCCCAAAAATTTCGGCAGAGTTTTCTTTGTAAAAACTGGCCCCAAACGGATACAAAACAAGAATACGCATAGACAATGAATAAAGGCATCCCCAAGCGGGAGCTAGCTCTTCGCCAATGGCGGAATCACAACCACATGCAATATATATCATCATAATATGAGATAAATATCAGAAAACGAGAAATAAGAAAACACCACGTCGGATCAAGTGAGCATCGACACCAGAAATAGAATACATACAAATCTTACAAGCTCACCATCTAAGTCCAAATATACAACTGATGGAAAACGGTAGATAAGGTAGATGGAATGTACTAGATACAATAATAATACGCAAGGTGGGATCAAAAAAATCCTAGCAACCCACCTGTGAGCAAACCGCAAGTCAAAGCAATTGAAGCAGAAAAGAAAGTACGCCTGCCGCTACTGTGCTGACGAGTCGAACCTGCAAGATACTGTGGCATAACGGGGGTGAGTTGCCAACTCGTGAGTAGTAAGTAACATCTAATAAGGCTATCTTAAATATGCACGCAACGCGTTTATATATATATATATATATATATATATATATATATATATATATATATATATATATATGATGCGATGCACTAGTATGAACACAACATGCATGCATAATCAACATGAAAGCTGAATATATCTGGTATGGGAAAATCTGTATTCTTATTTTGGTAAAACTTTGGTATATTAAAACTGGAGTATCATTAATGAAATCGATAGAAAATCTATGTCAAACGTCGATACAATACATGTATCTCAATGTCTCAATATCTCAATGGTCGTCTCTCAGATTGGCTCTCAAATCTGTCACATCCCACGACTCCGGTCAGTATCCTCCGGATAACCGCCGAGTCAATAATAACCGGTAGGTCGTGCTCCCCTGCCAGGCTCATCTTCTACAACTCGAGCTTCTTGCCCCGGGGTACCATACCCGGCCCACCATGTACTCAAAACGGTTCATCCTACTTCTCGAATCGGGTCTCGAAAACAAACTCAATCAGGAAAACTCATGGTGGACGTCATATACATCATATCACAAGAAAACCGCAACTTGCATTTTAAAATGAAAATAGATTTATAAAATTCTTGCGGTTTTCCCCAAAATCCAGAAATCTCATAAATACTGAAATCTCCAAGAAGAATCACAATATATGAACATGTAGGAAATGATGAGTGTCTATGATATCAATAATATGCAATGTGATTTATAACTAGAAAACTATGTATGAATGATGATAAAATGAGGTATATATGACTAGCAATCCTACGTATCCATCCCGATGAAAAGAATATACAACTACAAGTTCACATATCATATATGATGCAAATGCTTAGATACTGATTTAAGCAAGTTCTATAGTGTTCGTGGCATTGCACTTATCAATGGCGTGTGTGTTCACATAAAATAGTGCACGTGCGGCATGGACCAATGGTAATGGTGCAAATGTCCTATGAGATAATATCATATGTATATAAGATGATGCAATGCAATGAGATGAATGACTAGGAGACTACGCATATAAATACAAGCACTACTAATAATCCTAACTATCGGGCGCTTCGCGCCATCCAGACGATCCCCCCATAGATGTGTATATCTACCGGGACGCCTCGGCTAATTCGTTCCGATCACAGCACTTCCTTTCTACGTCGCGTCCGACGTCTCTGCACCCGATCCTAGAATCGCACACAAGTAAATAAGAGGATAGATACATAAATAGTCGCGGACACAAACGATACAAGACAACCAACGCGCACTAACTAGACGTGTACACACTTGGTGCACAAACGCGCTCGTGACAACGCCACAAACCACAACTATGGGTCGCTATACGTGACAACCACTAAACCTAGGACCCGATCGTACCGATCGCGCATTCACAATACATTCTATATCATAGGAAATAGGTTTTAGATCATTCCAACCTCAAACTTAATTAAAATCTATTTATTCCAAAAACCTAGTAAGCAACAATTCACCGTTTTAGCGCAAAACTAGATGTTTTAGCAAATCTACTGGCCATCATTTACACTTAATATCTTAATAAAGCCACACAAATATTAACCAAATTTTAATCTCATCCTTTTTACATGCTAACATAATTTGGTTTGCATGAACATTTAATTAAAATAATCAGAAGTAAAAATTTGCAAGTTAACAACTAGATTAGATTTTGCAATGTCTTTAGATGATAAACTACACATTGCAATCATAATCAAGTGATACAAACCCTAACTTGAACCCAAACCCTTCTCTTTAAAAACTCAAGCATGCAATTAGAACCATATTTATACTTAAATAAGTTAGATTAAAGTAATTAACCAACAAAGTAACCATTAGGTTAAAATTTATACCTCAAGAATTTTGAGATCTAACTTGCAAACTTAGCCTCCTAAAATGCTTTCTTGCTCCTAAATCCAAGCTAGTTTAGGCCAAGGAATTTTAGGTGAAGGTTTAACTATGAATTAGTGAGGTTTTGTGTAGATTTTTGATGGAAAATTGAGGATTTTTGAGATGAGTTTATGAGGTATTTTGAAGTGAAAAGAGAAGAAAAATTTGGAGAGAGAGGGGGCTGCCTTGCTTGGCCACAAATGAGAGAGAGAGAGATGAGTGGGTGTGAGTGAGAGAGGGGTAATCATACCCCCCCCCCCCCACATACCATCTAATCTTTCATTTCACTTATTATTTTCTTTTCTTTTATTTTTCTAATTAATCCTAGAAATCTCTAGAACCTTGGAGTCCAATGAAAAGAATATGTTACAACTAGAAATTAAGTTGTCAAGGTACACTAATATATACTTAACCCATTCTAATTGTAATTAATACTAATTAAATATATAAATGAAAGATTAAAATAATATTTAAAAATAATTAATTAAGGAAAATATTTAAGTAAACTAGCAATTAATAGGTGACTAATTAAATACTAATACTAGCAATTACATAGCTAAAATAGGTATATTTAAGTTTACGTTGAAAAATAATTATATTTTGGTTTTTACAGAAAACACGTATTGTATTACTAATTAGCGGATAATTTAACTTAAACGAATTTTCAAAACGTTACAATTTTTCCCCCTTAAGGAAATTCGGTCTCCGAATTTAAAATCTAACTACGCATACCTTCAAAGAGATGGAGATATTTCTTCCTCATCACGTCCTCAACTTCCCACGTGACCTCTTCGCTGTTCGGGCCACGCTAAGAACCTTTACGGACGGTATGACATTGGATCTCAGTTTCTTCACCTGCTGATCTAGAATGACTACCGGCTGCTCGGAAGAGAAAGATCGCGCTCCAGCTGAATTGTCTGGTACTGAATCGCATGGGAGGGGTCATGAAGGTACTTGCAGAGTATCGATACATGGAACACGGGGTGAACATCTGGAAAGCTGGGCGGAAGAGCCAAACGATAAGCAATTGTGCCGATACGCTCGAGAATCTCGAAAGGACCCACATATCTGGAACTGAGCCTTCCTTTTCTACCGAATCTCATCACGCCCTTCATTGGAGAAACCCTCAAGAAAACATGATCACCTACAGTAAATTCCAGTCTGCGACGATGTCTATCCGCATAAGATTTTTGCCTACTCTGAGTCACTCTCATCCTATTTCGAATCAACTGGATCTTCTCGGTTATCTCCTGCACAAGCTGTGGTCCTAAAACACTGCTCTCCCTGAGCTCCGTCCAACAAACTGGTGATCGACCTTTCCTCCCATATAATGCCTCGAAGGGTGCCATCTGAATCTTCTCCTGGAAGCTGTTATTATAGGAAAACTCTATCAAGGGCAAGTGGCGATCCCAACTGCCACGAAATTTAGAACGCAAGCTCGGAGCATATCCTCAAGAGTCTGAATAGTCCGCTCTGACTGACCGTCGGTCTGCGGATGGAAAACTGTATTGAAACTCAATCGGTGCCCAAAGTCTCCTGAAGTTTCTACAATAGTCGGCTGGTGAACTGGGTGTCCCGATCGGACACAAAACAAGTCGGAACTCCATGTAGTCGCACAATCTCATCAACATATATCTGAGCATACTGAACGAATCCGAAAGTGGTCTTGACTGGCAGAAAGTGAGCTGGTTTCATTAATCGGTCTACAATCACCCAAATTGAGTCATACCCTCGACTGGTCCTAGGTAGACCCACGATAAATTCCATAGAGATCTGCCCCTATTTCCACTCCGGAATGGGCAAAGGTTGTAACTCTCCCACTGGCCTCTGATTCTCGGCCTTGACTTACCGACAAGTCAGCATCCCAAAACAAAATCTGTGACATCTCTCTTTATCCCTTCACACCAGTAGACACCTCTCAAGTCCTGATACATCTTGGTGGAATCCGGATGAACACTATATGTCGACTGGTATGCATCCTCTAAAATCTCGCGTCTCAGTCCCTCGGAATCTGGCACACATAGTCGAGTCCCAAATCATAGTACTCTCTGATCATCGATCACGAACTCTGAATCTCTGCCCTGTAGAACTTGCTCCATGATCTCTGACAAACGAACGTCATCGGACTGTACCTCACGGATATGATCAAGTAACTATGGTTGTGCACGGACACGAGCAAGCTATCCCCCGGTCGAAGTAAACTCGAACTGTACTTGGCTGTCACATAGAATTTGCCAATCTGCCATCGACTGTCTCTCAACTGCGCTCAAACAAGATAAGTTACCTCCGGGCCTCCGACTCAAAGCATCTGCCACAACATTCGTCTTGCCCGGATGATAAAGAATCTCGCAGTCATAGTCCTTTACTAGCTTTATCCATCGGCGCTGTCTCAAATTTCGATCTCGCTGCTGAAAGATGTACTTTAAGCTTCTTGTGGTCCGTAAATATCTAGCACGACTCGTCGTATAAGTAATGTCTCCCGATCTTGAGTGCAAAAATCACCACAGCCATCTTTAAATCATGAGTGGGATAATTCTACTCGTGCTTCTTTAACTGCCGAGAAGCATAGATGACGACCCTGCCGTGCCGCATCAACACACAGCCTAGCCCTATCCGAGAAGCATCACAATAAACGACAAAACTGCCTGATCCTGAAGGCAAAGATAATACTGACGCCGTAATCAACGAGTCTTCAACTGCTGAAAGCTCTGCTCGCATGCCTCGGTCTATAGAAAAGGAACTCCTTTCTGGGTCAACCCGGTCAACGGTACAGCTATACGAGAAAAATCCTGTACGAAACGTCGATAGTATCCGGCTAAACCCAAAAAGCTGCGAACCTCCGTCACTGATACAAGTCTGGGCCAGTGCTGAATGGCCTCGATCTTTTTCGGGTCCACACGTATGCCATTGCTCGTTACCATGCGACCCAAGAAATCAACACTATCTAGCCAAAAGGCGCACTTGGAGAATTTAGCGAACAGCTGATACTCCCTCAAAGTCTGCAATGTGATCCTCAAATGCTGCTCGTGCTCCTCTCGGCTCCAGGAGTATACTAAGATATCATCAATGAATACGATGATGAACTGATCAAGATACGGCCTGAAAAATGCGGTTCATTAAGTCCACAAACGCTGCTGGGGCATTGGTGAGCCCGAATGACATTACCAAAAATTCATAATGCCCGTAGCGCGTACGAAAAGCAGTCTTCGGAATATCATCCTTTCGAACCCGCAACTGATGGTAAACCAACCGCAAGTAAATCTTCAAGAAATGTCCCGCATCCTGGAGCTGATCAAACCAATCGTCAATGCGAGGTAGGGGATATTTATTCCGCACAGTCGCTCGATTCAACTGATGATAATCAATGCATAATCGCATACTGTCGTCCTTCTTCTTGACGAACAGAACAGAAACATCCTAAGGGGACACACTCGGTCGAATAAGCCCTTTATCCAACAAATCTTGCAACCGATCCTTCAGCTCTTTAAGCTCCGCCGGGTCTATCCGATAAAGAGGTATAGAGATAGGCCCCGTGCTGGGGATCAAGTCAATGCAGAACTCAATATCACGCCCTGGCGACAAACCAAGCAACTTGTCAGGAAAGACATCGGAAAATTCCCTCACAATAGGGACCTGGTCCAACGTGATCTCTGCGGCTCTAGCATCGCAATCATATGCTAAGAATCCTTGACATCCTTTCCTCAAGAGCTGACTAACGCGAAGAGAAGAAATCAGACTGGGAAGGGTAGCGCTACGGTCTCCCTGAATAACAAGAATTGGCTCACCCAGAAAACTAAATCTGACCGCCTTCTCACGGCAGTCCACGGACGCATAACACGTGGCTAACCAATCCATGCCCAGAAGAACTTCGAAGTCAAACATATTGAGAAGAATCAAATTGACAGAAGAATCCCTATCTCCGATACGAACAAAAAAAACACAAACGAAAAACACATAGAGCGACAAAAGACTCGCCTACGGGAGAAATCACAACAAGCTGCTGATTTAGCAAGGACTACTATCGGCTAAACCTCGATACAAAATATGTAGATACCATTTCAAACAACACCAGAAAGAAATACGCATTGGAAGAAAACACCGAAAGAATACCTGTCACAACGGCGTTGGATGCCTGCGCATCCAGAGGAGTCAAAGCAAACACTCAGCCCGTCCCCCACTTGTAGCCGGCTGTCCTCCACCTCTGCCACCACCGTCTCCCGGAAAGAACCTGTCATGGCGTTTACCTAACCGCCTTTGAGTTGGCATACCGGTACAAATCTGTTTCGGTCTAGAAACGATCGAAGTCTCAGAAATGCGCTCCTCCAACAGTAAGACCGCGTCCATAGCAATGGCGTAAGTGTCAAAAGGCTAGCGCCGAAGGCAAGAAACAACTGCGTGTCAAGTCCCCACACAAACCTCTTTATCTTCTTCTCTTCAGTGTCCACCAAGTAAGGAGCATATCGGAATAACTGAATGTTGTACTCGGACACTGTCATGCCTGGAGTCTTGCGCAAAGACTCGATGGGTAACTGATGTGATCATTACTTACTGCTGGCGTATTGACGAGTCTTTAGAGTCCCGCACTGACACGGCTTATGGGTAACTGATGTGATTATTACCTACTGTTGGCGTATTGGCGAGTCTTTAGAGTCCCACACAGAAGTTTCCTGGTTCAAGGGAAATGAAGTAGGGCACATATGTTGAAATGTGCGGGGGCCTGATTAAATACGAGTATGTGATACCGTATTCTAATCTGGCGGTTATTTGATATCAGTTAGGTTATATGTGATATAACCGGATTATTGAATCAAGTGTTGATTTGATAATGTGATATATAGATAAATAATATTAGTAGGTTATATGTGATATAACCGGATTATTAAATCAAGAGCATGGTTAGATTTTCTATTTTGTGAAAATAGAAAATGAGGTGGAAAAATAGGGAGACTTTTGTGGTATGGTGCAAGGCATGGCTTTTATATTTATTTATTGGTCTTGCAACACTATTGAAGTATGATTGAATAAATTTATTGAAAATTTATCCATGCTTCAATAAGTGAGCAAGTGTGAGCCATTCTACACTTGATGAGTTTTTCTTTGGTTCATGCCTTAGCTATTTTTTGAGCTCATCTCTCTAGCTCTCTCCATCTTCTTCTTCCTCACTCTCCAAGCCCTAACCCTTACATATGATGTGAATCATAGGGCTTTGGAAAAACCTAGTGGGCTTTAAACCCCTACTTCACCATCCTACACTTGATTAGCACTTAAGTGTAGTGTGTTTTCTTCACTAAAGAGTCTAGTGAAGAGGTAGCTTGGATTAGCGGAGCTCCGGGTGGATCATCTTCGGCACGAAGATCGCAAATGGAAGCTTGTTCAATTTTCAAGTGGAGCCTAGTGGAGTCGTGTGGACTACTACACAGATCTTTTGAAGAGAAGGGCATTGTCTACAAAGGTTGTTGCCTCCTTCTCTTACTATAGTTTGTGATATCATCATAGTTAACCCTAATAATCTAGTTAGATTCTAGGATAGTCTAGCTTAATACTCCAATTTTTTGAAAATTGCATGCTTGATGCTGGTTTAGACCTCATAGTGGTGCCAGGGTAGACTTTCAGTACAATGACCATCCAATATACTATTATATATCATATCATAATAATAATCGGTATAGTTTTCTAATCTACGTACCCAAACATATATAGCATAAATAGTACGGACATTAAGTCTACGTACACACATAGCGATTGGTGCGGACATCCCATCAATGCACTCGCTCAACGATCAGTACGGACAGCTCATGTCACGTACACGCATGGCGACTAGTACATACCTCCCGTCGCGGACTCGTCCAACAATCAGTACGGACATCTAATCACATATGCGCAAATAACGGTAATCGTACTATAATATCATTTTTACTATAACGCGGATATTTCTTTAACGTAAATCCTACTTTAATATATAAGCATGGCAAGTTCTACATGGCATGGCGGTACTAATGATATATAGTGTACATGCGAGTCTGTGATCATATAACATGGCAATCATTAGTATTTGTGCTAGTGTTCTACCAAGTGTATTTATGATAAGCCTACTAAGCGATACTAACGAAGTTTGCTAAATAACGGACAAGTCTAAACATACGTGGTATGAACCATAAGCACATTTAATAACATAAATTAAGCAATATGTTTCACGGGGGTGTTATACGCCATCCACCCGATTCCCTACTCGTAGATATAATATACTCACCGATATACAATCGAGCTAGTCGTATCTTACGATCGTCCTGCCCTTCGTCGTCGCCTTGGAGGTCTCCGCAATCGAACCTAACATAGAATAATCATGCAATCATATAAGAATCCAAATCAGCATCAATATAACGAGTAAGCGTCGATAGATTAGAACCTATTACCAACGTGTGTTAGTCGTGTGCTAACTACATTGAATTACCCCCAGCATCGCTATTTAAAGCGAAAAGACCAAGAAGTAAAAATCCGATTCCCCAAGTTTAAAAAACTTAAAACATTGTCAAATACCAACTAAAACACTTCTAGATTTCGTGAAATTTGGGAAATTTTGATATATGAAAGTGGCCTAGTTTTCTCTCAAAAAAACCCATGATCTAGACCCAAAGCCTAACTCACTAGTAGGGCCGACCTGGGCGGCTCTAAGCCAGACCTGGGCGGTTTGGAAAGAGGGTTAGGGTCTCGGGTTTCGTGTGTATTCTTAGTGTTGTCTAAGCTTGTCATACCCCGCTTCCCAAGATACGTAAACTACGGCATGTGACAGAACCAATCATGCTACTTGTGGCTAGGAATCATCCCTCCACAGTCACATTACGGCTGTCTATAGGATATTAAGAACAGCAAAATATAAAAACTAGCTAATACATATCCATCTGCCATAGTAAATAGAGTCAAGAAAATGCATAAGCGGAAACGAATCAAGCTCCAATAAACAACATCTAAATCATGTCCCAATATGGGCTCACATCAAGGAAATAAAACCGCGGAAATAAACTAAACTAAACATCTCTAAATACACGTTCAATTCCTTATTGCTCGGCTTGATTGTCAAAGTACTCTTGATCAGCCTGCGATAAAGGTAGAGGAACCAGGCCATGCAAAACCCAGACGTCAGTGCGGCATAATATCAAAATAACAGTGATAACCAGGATATAACGATATAAGTAAACATGAATATAAATAAATAACACAGATATGAAATAGTGAGGTATGTGTATGTATGGGTGTGTGATGTGTATTCTAAAACCGTGCTTCTAGGTTATCTATTCTAAAAGTTTTTGAAATAAATTTAATGGAATCGTCAATGTAACTCAATAGTATCCCATGCGTGCCCGGGACCACGGTCAAGACTCTCGAACTGAATTCGAGACGTGCCTCTAAGCAGTAAACATGTAACATGTACAGACGAATGATGCCAGCAGCATAATTCTGGGGCTGGCCGAGCCCGTAAAGACTGATCAGTATAAGTATCGAACTGTTGAGTTATAAGTCAGGTTTCATTATTGATTTCACCTTACCCCCAAGGTTTTGTATTCAAGTCAGGTATTGATGATATAAATCTAATGCCAATACAGGATCAAGCAGGTACATGTCTTATCTATACAGACAACAAGTCACGTCCGTATTCACCGCCGAAAACAAGGACGAACTGGGATTGATCGTCTTGCCTGAATTTGGGGGTAGATGGTATTTGGACTTAACCATCCACCACTTTGAAGATACCAAGTTGACATATATCGGAGGTTTGGATAGACGCGACTGTTATAGCAAACTTTATTAAATTCCCCCTCATTTTATGAGGGTTTTTTTGATTGTGGGGATGATCTTCCCTGCAGGCACAAGCCCCTGCAGTTAATTATGTTATCACATTGCGATAACCATTTTCTCCTGCTCCTGCAGTTCACTTTATGTCGTGTCGTGTTTTTGTTTGTTTTGGTTGCCCATATATTGTATATGGAGACTAGTTTATGTTGTTACCAGTAGGGCGCGGATTAGTCCAAATCCATATATTTGAGATTTGGGTTTGGGTCAAGGATTTTCTTGAAGGGGTCCACATTGGTAGCTTGGTTTGCCAACAAGAATGAACTTAGGACGCAGATTTCATATTTGTGAGGTCCATTGGTTCATGGGATATTTGGGTTTGATCTAGGGATCATTAGCCATATTTGAGACTAAGACCAACTTATGAGCAGTGAGCATATGTGCTCAACTGATCATTAGATCATATATGAATAGCCCATGGATACTATACGGTAGTTATTATGGAGACAGTCTGCAGGGCAAAACATATTAGTTTAAGGACATCGCGGTCTAACATTCCCTGTTTGAGACGAATGTTAGTTTAAGGACATTTCGGTCCATTATTCAACTTGCGCGCATGTGTATTTGTTACGTGGCGAAGTGAACGATGGTGATATGGAATGCGTCCAATTTGGGGTGCGATCCGATTTGAGATGTGTACGTAAGTTCGGAAGTGCATCAATGTGGGGTGTAAAATTCACTATCTTGATGAAATTTTACATCAAGTTGGGACGATGAGTTGTTGTTGGTTATCGGGACCCGCCACCTCTCTGAAGACGTTGAGGAATTACAACGACATATATTAGAGGTGTGGAGAGATGTACTCTTAAACCAAATCCCGTATTTGAGGGAAAGGGGGTGATGGACCTAAGAATCGTTAGTCATATTTGAGACTAAGATTAATTTAGCAGATATGAGATGAGTATCATTTTGGATATCATCAATGAAAGATCATTAGTCATGTTTGAGACTAAGATCAGTTTGGAAATCACGAGCATATGGGTGTTTACCGCCGAAAACAGGGACGAAACCGCGTAGGTCGTCTTGCCTGAATTTGGGGGAAGATGCTATTTGGTTTTATCTGTCTACCTCTTCGAAGATGCCAAGTTGATTTATGGCGCCGTGTATCGAAGGTTTAGACAGATGCGGCCGTTGTAGCAGATTTCGTCAGATTCCCCTCGTTGTGAGGGTTTTTTTGATTGTGGGGACGCTCTTCCCTGCAGGTGCAAGTCCCTGCAGTTAATTACGTTACCGCGTAGCGATAACCACTTTCTCCTGCTCCAGAAGGTCACTTCGTGTCGTGTGTGTTTGTTTTATTTTTGGTTGCCTGTGGATTGTATACAAAGACTAATTTGTGTTGTCGCCCGTAGGGCGTGGATTAGTCCAAATCCGTATTTTCTTAGATTTGGGTTTGATTTGATTTAAGGATCATTAACCCTGTTTGAGATTAAGATCGACTTAAATATTTGTTAAGGATACATTAATCCGATATTGGACTAAGATCTACTTAACGGGGGTTCGGGATCATTTTTTATTCAACGAAAGAGTATTTAGGCACCATCGTTTTAGTTTAAGGACATTGCGATCCACAGCTAGTTTAAGGACGTTGCGGTCCGTTGTTAGTTTAAGGATATTATAGTCCATTATGGTATGCTCATGGGTTTGAGAGTGCATCCAAGAGCTGTTGATTGTCGGGACCTTCCACCTCTCTGACATTGTTGAAGAATTACAACGACATGTATCAGAGGTGTGGAGAGATGTACCCTTGAACCGAACTCCAGATTGAAGGGAGAGATCATGGTGGAACGAACATCATTTTAGATGCCATGTGTCAGGAGATCATTGGCTATCTTTGGCACTAAGATCGATTCGGGGAGACCTGAGTATATGAGGGCTCGGTTGATTGATGGTTGAAAGGTTTTGGCTTCGGAAGACTTGGCTAATTTTGGCTAAGGTTGGCCTCTCACAGTGTTAAACACTGATATCTGCATGACGCTCACGTGCTCCCACGTGAAGCTCATAAGTAGTGTTAGATACTGAAATTTGGAGCGCTCACGTGCAGCATGTGAGGCACCTAAAAATTGGGCGTTATGCGCTTGGGTCTAAATCCCTATCTGTATACAAGTGTTAAACACTTGGTCCTTGTGGCCATTACGTGTAGGCACGCGAGGTGCTCCAGAGTTGGGCACTACCTCCTTTGGATTTATCTTCCTATTCTGTTCTAGGTGCTAAGCATTATTGGGGGTTATGTGGGATCACGTGAGGTGCCCCAAAATGAGAACTTTCTTAATTTATTCCCCCTCCCTTTTTACAAGCGCTGAGCACTATCAGGGGTCACGTGGGATCATGCGACTCGAACTCAGTCATTCCCTTTTGGTCCTTAGAGGTGCTTACGTTGGAACACGTGATCTGTCGTTATAGCGTTGAACGCTAATATGAATGGGGCTCTTGATCTTAGTCTTGAAAATTTCAAGTCCTTTGTTTTATAAGAATTAAATTCTTATGCAGGGTTAAACCATAGTTTTATCAGAGGAATTAAATTCCTATGTCTTTGGAAGAATTAAATTCTTCAAACCTAGTTCTTTCCTCTAATTTTTGGGACTGCATAACAGAATCTCCCCGATGAGAATTAAATTTTCAACTTGTAGGGAGATCTTCTTCTGCAGATCTCAACCAGAGGAAGAACTAAGTTGTTTTTTTGGAAGAGTTAAACTCTTGTAAAAGGAGATAAAATGATCTCTAGGTCTTTTTCCTCACCTAGGGTTTCTTTTTCTTCAAAAAGAACTCCTCTTCTTTTTTATTTTCTCAAATCTTATGGGGGGGGTCTCCTCCTTTTCTCTTTTCAGTCTCGAGTCCTTTATATAGTAGAGGCAAGTTTGTTGATTTAGTTAAGGAAATCTCTCATTTAGGGATTTTTTGATTAATTCAAGGATTTTATCCACCGTTGGATCTTTGATCCATGGACTTTTGTTTTAGAGAAGAATTTTTTCTTGTTTTTAACAAAATTGGGAAAATATTTTCTCATACAGAGCTTATTCTGTAGCTTGGTGATTTTTAATCATCATTGGATTTTTAATCCAACAGTGCTTTGTTTTACTGAGCACAATCTTTCTTGTTTAGAAAGATTGGTGAAATATTTTCCCATACAGAGCTTATTCTGTAGCTTGGTGATTTTTAATCACTATTGAATCTTTAATCCAACGGCGCTCTGCTTTACAGAGCGTAATCTTTCTTGTTTAGCAAGATTCAAGAAAATATTTTCCAAAATAGGGTTTTGATCCCTCTTAATTAGAATTTAATTCTATCGGCTCAGAAGACATTAGGAACCCTCATGTGTAGCACGTGACCCATAGCATTTGACTGGTTTTCTTATATGTAGCAGTCCCAGGGAAAAGCATCACGTGTTGGCACGTGAGCTGATGTTCAGGTATGTCACGTGTGGCACGTGACCCCCATGAAGTTAAGTCCAACAAAGAGCATCACGTGCTGACACGTGACATTCTCTGGCTTGTTATTTGTTTTAGGAAGGCGACTATATACCTTGTATATAGATTCTCACGTGCCTGCATGTGAGACTCAATTTCGGCCTTATTTGTTAAGCGCGATGCCAATAACCTTTGCTCCAAGGCGCATCACGTGTGGGCACGTGATGCTCCATTTGGGGAATTTTTCCCATCGCCTTTTGGTTTATTATTTTTATAAGGGAACAAATGCCCCCATAGCGTTGTTCTCACGTGGCTTGCACGTGAGTGCAACGCTGTCACCTTTACAGCCGTTGGATTGCCTAGAAAAAAGGGGAGGTGAACTGCTCTTGTCACGTCTTATAAACGCAAGGGTTTGGTCTTTGAGAATCCACTGTTCTTTGATCTTCTTCCTTCCTTGTCTTCTTTGAGAATTCAATTCTCTTCTTCAGAGCTTAGTTCTCTGCCCATTGCAATTCCGGAGTTAAACTCTATCAGAAAAAGATACCCTTTTTAAGGTAAAGATCTTGAACAACAAAGAAATCCTTTTCTTAAAAAAAATTCTTTGGATTTTAAATCCACCATAAGAGGTTTGCTCTCTTTTTGAAACCTATCTCTTAGAGATCCAAAGATATGACCTTTGAGTAGTAAACCTCGATGTCTTGGACATTCTCCTTCTGATCTTTAAGGATTCATGGCATTTTTATGTTTCTCTTCCTCCTCATGGGGGTTTCTGGAATTTAATTCCATCGTACAAAAGGAATTTAATTCCTCACCAAAGAGCTTTGCTCTGAAGATCAAGAGGGCCCCTCGGGAATTTCATTCCCTGGTGTTCTTGAGCATATTTTCATAGGGTTTTCCCTTACTTGCACAAATTCAAATTTGTTGGGTATTTTAACAGAACCCGTTTTCTCTATGAGGATGTCAAGAGTTGTTTAAACTCCTGTGTCCGTTTAATGAGAATCTTTTTTGATTCTCACAATGATTGTCCTATCTCATCATTGGTGAGCCGCCATATTGATTTTGTGGGGTCCATTAATTTTGCAATCAGTGGTCCCATGGAACAAACTTTCTATCGTTTCCCTCTATTATTATTATATATATATATATATATATATACATACATACATACATATATATATATATATATATATATAGGTTTCATTAACGGCTTTTCCTTCCCCCTTTTCAGGAACAATGGCTTCTCTTCCTTACTTTCTTTTTACTTGCTCAGACGCCTCTTTTCCGCAATCGCCGTAGGATGAGGAGGCTATGGCAATGATCAGGGCCCATGACAGGGACTGTACTAGTTTGCTCCTATGGGGAGTTTGGTATGGACACATCATCCGGGACCGTCACAGCTTTACTTGTGAGATGCCAACAGAGCCTCTCCGCCCAATATCGCTGATGGAGCGTCCGCAGACTGCTTATGCGGTGGAGGGGGCTAATTGGACTCCTACAGACCGGCTTGAGACATCAACAACTGGGATACCCAACCAGCCCTTGCTGGCTATAGATATCTTGGGGCGCCGCATCTGTCAAGGTGAAGCCCAACCCTGGGGACAAGTTTATAAGGTATGGCTTACCCCTCGCCACCCAATCGGCTATCTTCCTTAGGCTCGATATGTTCTCTCCGCCCACCGTGCACGGTTTCAGAAGGTTGGATTATATCAAGCGGTGTACGCGTCTCTTTTTCATTACCCGGCTCCTCACGTCTGGTGGGTTAAAGCTTTCCTGAACCAATGGAATCTTCTTACCAATACCTTCTTGCTAGGGGATCGTGAGGTCTCGATTTCATTGGAAGAGTTGCGCGAGATCTCCGGATTGCCGTTCAGGGGAGAGCATTATGAAGAGTTGCTGCCTCCCGATGAGTATGTGTTGACTATGCCTGCTACGCTTGACGGCTTGGCAACTGAAAACACTGTCCGTCATAAGTAACCCAACCTAATCAAGACTCTAGGTACTTTTGAGGAGCTGTTCGCGGAATCAGAAGGACAGGGAGTCACCTTTAAAAGTTTCATCGCCTGTTTTCTCCGTGAAGATGTTTTATCAAAAGAGGCCCCAAAATTTGCAAGCATTAATGATCCTTTTGGGTTTGGGCTGAATAATCTGTTGGCCAAAGAAGAGGACTTGCTGAAGTTTTACATTCCGGCCTCGTAGGCCGTGCCTTTCGATGCAATTGCGGCCCCCAGCATGGATGAAGAGACTTTCTTCGTCGGCTTCATCAGTCTTTGGCTCAGTTGGTTCGCTATGCCGACGCATCGACGCTTCATGAGAGCTTCCGTCTTCTACCCCGCCCATCGAGTAGCCGAATGGGCACGGTTGGCCGTTGGCATCGCGGGACTGTCACATCTTTATCATGGATTAAGTGTTGCGGCCAACACTTCAACCCCAGGTACAGACGTCGTGAATTCCTCCCTCCACTACTTTACGTCGTGGATCGAGATGCATGTATTGGGAGCGTTCACAGCGCATCGGAGGCCAGATTTCTATGATTCCTACACCTTCCCATGGGTTATGAGGTTGGTGGATGCTTCTGCTCCCGATCCAACTGAGCTAGGATCCCTCCGTGTGCTGCTTAATCCGTACTCCATTGAGGGCGGGATGGTTTTTAGTGACCGAGTCCTCTCTGCTCCCGCGAGGCCTATCCAGCAGCAGTTTGATTTTTCGAAAGATGGAGCATCGTCTTTAAAGCCTAAGGAGATCATGCACTTGTACTCGATTAGGCCGGGCTACTTGGTGTTCCGGTAGAATAACGTGGCCCTTTTTATGCGGTACAATTCGCATCGCTTCGCCCAGCAGTTGGGCTATAACTAGGGTGTCCCTTTCGAGGCATTCTTGGTTGAACCTACTCTGTCTCTGGAAGTCACACGTGATGTCACCCATCACTTTATGCGGCTGAACACCGGCTCCCGTTTCGTGATCCCCGAGGTTGACTATATTCTAAGGTGTGTGGGTTCTTTCATAGGTTGGTATCGTCATCGAGTCGGTCCCGTCATCGTTGAGGAGAGGCGGGTACTCTTTGAGTGTCGATAGTCGGCTCTGGCCCAAGCCACTGGTATTCCGTTGCGGCCGCGGACAGTGGTTCACTCTCTATTGAGGGATAGCGGCGTGGTTCTTATCTCGAGAGCCGCAGAAACAGAATTGGCTCCTCGCACTGCTGGGATGCCGGTACGCACTAGAGCTCAAGCAAAGGCCTCCGATGAAGCGCTAGTGACAGTACCATCAGTGGCTGTGTCATTCGTGGTGGTATCGCCAAAAGGGGATACCAGAAGCGAGGTTGACCAACGTCGCGCCAAAACGCCGAGGGGAAGGAAGCGGTCCTCTTCTAGTGTTAGCTCCAGCTCGAAAAGGAGGAAGAAAACAGTTGCTGGTCTGCTTGACCTCTTGCTGGAATCTGAGCCTATTGTTCAAGACGAACCTATCTCCATGCAAGAGCCGGATGATGGTCTTATTTACCCGGGCTCGTCCGCTAAGGAAGCCGTTCAATTAGTTGAAGCTTTAAGACACTCGCAGGACGAGACCAAAAATGTGCGTATCCCGAATAAGCCCTACCCCCCGGTTATCTTCTACGAAGATCCCCCTTCACTATGGAGAGTACATATGTGTCATCTGCGAAGGGAAGATGAAAGAGCCTTCAAGCAGCCCATCTCAGTTGCTTCTGAAGATGAGCTGGCACTGAAAACCGGTGGGCATGAATCTGCATTTGAAGCCTGGCGAGCATATTTCCTCAGGAAGGAACGATGGCTTGAAAAATCCATACTAGAAGCATCCTGGCGTATCGGTATGTATGCTTTCCGTATTTTTCTTTTGGCAAATAATTTGTATCGCTTTTTATATCTCCTTATCTTTGAGAGAACTTTGCAGGGACTTCAGCAATGAAAGAGGATCTGAGCCCAGGTCGTGCCATGACCGCAGATTCTATAGATGTCTCCCATGACGCATCGGCAGGTGCAGAAGGGATTACCACGGCCGCTGTTCCTGTTGCGAAGCCTCCGGTGGTGGCTCTTGTTCCTTCGGTGTCCATTCCTCGAGCGGAGGTGATCCCATTGTCCACGGACCCTATGGATGTCTCTAGTGATGCACCGAAAGGTATAGAAGAGATTGCCGAAGCTGTTAGTTCTATCTTGGAGCTCCCGGTGACGACCTCCGTCTCTTCGACGTCTATACTTTCCACAGAGGAGACCTTGTCGGTCATAGACCCAATAGATTTTTCTGGTGGCATCTTGAAGATTGTAGGAAGGACCGTCAAGGCTGCTATTCCCTCTTTGAATCCTGAAGTGGCGGCCGTTGCTCCGTAACTGGAAGCTGCTACACCAGTAAATATCCCCGGTGATGTGCCTGAGGGCGCGGAGGAGGCTGCCGAAGCTGTTATCCCTCCAGTTCAAAGCGAGCGGAGCGTCGAAGGTAATCTTTTATATTTTATTTAAATGATCCCTTGTTATCTGAACTCTTCTTTCTTTCAGAACTGCGGGAATTGGCGGCTTCTATAGTGGACCTATCTCCTAGGAAGTCCTTCCAGTGCTTACTTGATATGGCTGCCCTACGGGCGATATCCCCGCCAAGCATCGTCATTTCTTCCGGGAAAGGTCGATGTTCTTTGACCCCTTTGCTTTATTATCACTTTTTTACAACGATGCTAATATGCCCTCTGTAGTTCTGGAAGCTGATGACGAAGTGGAGATCCTTGATGGGCCTGGGGATCTTTCAAACCCCCCTTGCATGACTGTGGGTAAGTAAAACTTTACCCTTGGCATTGTTTTGTTTATTCCATGTTTGCCAGTCTCGTTGACTATTCATAAATTTTAACAGCTTTGCTAGCTCTGGCTCCGTTAGAGTCCCGAATCTCTATGCCACCGGGCCCATATGCCCGACGTGCATCTGAAAGGATGGCGAGACAAAGCATTCACTTTTTGTCGGCCCTTATTGATGATCTTCGTGCTGGTAGTTCTGTTACGGCCGAAGAATTTGCTGTCGAAGCCAATACTTCTTTGCCCTTCCTTGCCACTTATCATGACGAAACATTGGTGCATGTTTGGGTTGAGTATTGTCGCCGAGTGGAGGCTTGCTTACATAATCTTGAGTGCATACACCTTCCTTCCGAGCTCCTGACTGCAAAGGTGAGCCTGCTACAGTCTTACGAGAAGAGGCTCAACCGGAAATTTTCGGAGAGGGAGCTAGCTTCAAATGCTTTGGGGGAACTCCAAGCTCAACTCACTACTAAGACCACCCGTGCGTACGAAATTTGGCGGGTGCTTCAAGAAGCTATCACAGAGGTGATAGCTCTTGATAAAACCATTATCTTTACCCGCGAGATGGTTGAAGCTCATAAAGTTGTTGAAAATGAGCTTGAGAGTCGGTTCGCTTCGTATCAGACTCAACAGTCTCAGGCGGAGACCCGTCTTGTGGCAATAACAAAGCTTGAAGCCGAGGCCCAACGGAAGGATGATGAACCGACGAACTTATTGCACCATCCGCCTGTTAGTTATATGATATACCCTGCACCTTATTCGATGAGGAAAGAGCCGAGATCCCTTCACCGGGAGTGACCTATTTAGCAAAACTGGCAGATGCTACAAACTCACGGTTTATTTTTTTGATTGCTTCTATAGTTCTTGCTTTGCACCGCGGTATTTATGAAATATCCTGCACCTTATTCGATAAGGAAAGAGCCGAGATCCCTTCATCGGGAGTGACCTCTTTAGCGAAACTAGAAAAGCCTAAAAAATACTCCTTTTCAAAATCACCTGTTTCTACAATGATATCAAGTTCTTTACGCTCATGGTTTTCTGAAAAACCTGCGTAGCCCTCCGACATTTCAGATAAGTAATACTTAGTATTCATGTAGCGTTTGTTGGCTTTCGTCAAGGCGTAGTGTGCAGTAGCTAACTATTGCTTATCTGCAGCATATGATGCAACCGGGTTAGGGTAGTCGTACGGCTTTGTTGGCTTTCGTCAAGGATCGTGCGGGTGGGTTTAATTCAATCAAGAAATGTACGGGTTGAACTTGACTAGCGTATTATGCTATGTTGGCTTTCGTCAAGGTCATAGCACGTTAGGGGTAAAAGTATTATCGAGAATTTCAAGTATTGAAATTTGTAATGAGATTGCATACCTCCTATGAGATAGTTGGATCCCGATATCCACTGCGAGTAAGAGTTATTCCTGGGAGAGTTTTACACATGACAATTAGCCGATCAAGTAGGTGTCTAGAAAGGTGTTAACGGGGTTATGTCTCTGGGAAAACGAGGTTTATTTTAATTAGGTCCATGCGAAAGCATGGGGAACCTCCCTCAAAGTACCAACACTGGCCTGGCTGAAAAATTGGCGAACTTGTAAGGTGTAATTAATCCCGACTAGTCTTTCCTTTTAGGGTTTGAAGGAAGATTTGATGAAAACAGTGGGAGCAATCATGATTAGATAAGATAATAACCAATCTAATCTTGCAAGAGCATACGCTAAAGTGTTTTCTTCTCTTTCTCTCCAGGTAGCGACCCTGTCAGGCCTTAATCAAGATAATAATATGGATGTATTGACTGAACCCGCTTATTATACTGAGCAGGGGAACGTTGGTCCCGTTTTTTCTTATAAGTGTTATAAGACTGAGCAGGGAATAGGAGAATATCTAGATTCTCACGCCGCCCAAACGAAGAACAAGCATGCTGATGCATCTTCTTCGGGTGTGTTTGTTATCGAGAACTATTTCTCAGTTCACTCTACGTCCTGGGTATTAGATACCGGATCGGGATCCCACATATGTAATATGTTACGTGGGCTACGTAAAGGTAGAGAACCGGGAATGGGTGATCATTCCGTAAGAGTAGGGAATGGTGAAGATGTTGCAGCCAAGGCAGTTGGCGAATATCACCTTGTGTTACCAAGTGGTAATACATTGGTTCTGAATGAATGCTATTACATTCCGACCCTGATATGCAATCTTATATCAGTTTTTTTATTGAGAAAAGAAGGATATAATTTTGTAGTACAGGATAATATTATGAATATATTCCTGGATCAAAAGTTGATTGGATCAGGCTCGTTAAATAATGGCATATACATTCTCAACCAAACTACAGTACTTAATGTACAGAACACACACAAGAGGAAGAGTTCAGAAATGAATGAATCCTACTTATGGCATTGTAGACTAGGTCATATCAATGCGACACGGCTAGCTAAGTTACATAAGGATGGATATTTGAATCCATTCGAATTATCATCTTATGAAACTTGTCATTCATGTCTCAAAGGCAAAATGACCAAAACTCCGTTTACTGGACACGGAGAAAGAGTTGAGGAACTCTTGGGACTGATACATAGTGATGTATGTGGTCACATGTCTACACATGCCAGGAACGGTTCTTCCTACTTCATTACATTCACTGACGATCTCTCAAGATACGGACATGTGTTCCTGTTGAAACATAAGTCTGATGCTTTTGAGAAATTTAGAGAATATAAGAACGAAGTAGAGAACCAAATGGGCAAAAGTATTAAGATCCTTCGATCAGATCGAGGAGGAGAATACTTAAGCAATGAGTTCCTAGACTATTTAAAAGAGAATGTGATTCTCTCTCAGCTTACTCCTCCTTATACACCACAGCACAACGGTGTATCGGAGCGGAGGAATCGCACCCTATTTGTAGGGTTCCTAGGCACACTAATGAGGTCTCACAAGGCATCAACCATGCCAATTTCAAAAATTACAAGTGCCGAGAAACCCTAATACGGATCGTTAACTAGAATTTTAGGCGAACACATGCAACTAGTTAACAATTTAACTAAAAGAACGGAAATACAACCTTTGTAGATCCGGTGCTCCACCTCCATAGCTCCGCAATGAAGTCTCCCCGCTGTCCAAATGGAAACCCGGGCTCTAGCGTCGGCTTCATCGGAGAAATGGGCGGGCTTGGTCGTCGGCTTCGATGCCGAAGATGATCTACGTCGAGACATCACTAGATCAAGCTCCAACTTCACCAAGTCAAGAAACTTGTGAAGAAAATACCCTATACTACTTGGCAAGAGGTAGAGGATGAAGAAATAGGAAGTGGGTTCACTTTAGAATTGGATTTCTCACACTTTTGCTCAAATCACCATTGATGAAGCAAGCTTTTCTTCTTGTGAAGAAGAAGAAGAAGATGAATATGTTATGATAAGTTGTTTTCAAAATAGAAAATAAAAGAATACTTATCATAAACCAACCATGGTCAAGTGTATATAATTGACTAAGGTTAGATGAATGGTTAGGGTTAAACATGAAGACAAAATGGTCACTTGGTCAAAGCTTCATGAAGCTTCAACAAGCTTCATGAAAGAAAGAAAGAAAGAAACCACTTTGTTTTCATTTGCCATTTCTTTTTAATCTAAATTAAAAAGATAAATGAATGATAAAATATAAACCCTAACCATTTACTTAACCAAGGTTTAATTCTTTACACAAAAACCCTAGCAATAATGTATCATCAAACATGATACAATCAAGTGCACAAAAGTACATCACATATACAACTTGTGCAATGCAAGTGAGAAAATGCATTTAAAGTGAACCAATACTAGTTAATGCAAAGTAATATATCAAATATATAATTATGCATTAAATCATTAAATCAACACTTGATTTAATGATCCGGTCATATCACATGTGACCGACTAATATCCAATGTATCGGCTTATCGAATCAATCCTTGATTCGATAACCAGGTTATATCGCATACAACCAATCGATACATTCATCGCGAGAATAGAATACAGTATCACATACTGGTATTATTTTCGGTCCCGCACATATCTCATATGCGCTCCTATTTCGTTTCGCTTGAGCCAGGAAACCTCTGTGTAGGACTCTAAAGACTTGTCAATACGCCGGCAGCAGGTGATGATCATATCAAACACCTACAAGCCGCAAGCGGTCTGCTAAACGTAACGGCCACCCGGGTATTGAGCGATCAGAAGATCGACGAGCAAGCCCGCTCATACTCCTGTGAATCCAACCAGTAACACTTACCGTACAGTCCGGTCTCGTCGTCTGATATGTCGCATATCTCGCCTAGGGGTGGTAAACGTCAGACCCCAATAGCTCGATAAGTCGTGTCGATATGAGGTCTATAACAATTCGAGAAACTACTGGTAACACTTACCAGTAAATCTCAGCAACCCTGGCCAGGGATTTCCGGTTATAGCCAATCGAACACAGCGCAACATCAACCCCCTATACCGGGAGAGACGAATCCCCTCCTATCGCTCATTGCCTCCATGTAATTCGGGACTGTACCCAAAAACCACCGTTTTGCACGCCCTCTTGGACGTGGTAAGGTGGAAATCAAAGCACAGTGGGAACCACACAAGACTCTATAACGATCTCGGGTCAACAGACTAATCTGTACCAGTGTCACCAGAGAACTGCCATCTGACGTAAGGTATAATACCATCTGGGAGTTCTCGGCGAGTCCGTCCAGTGTACCCAGTTTCCACTGAGCACCCGTATATCATCTCTGATGTCAAACACCAATGGATATAGGATCATCCATCGCCCATCTGTATGGGTTGAGAAGGTATACGCTAGTCTACTCTGGTATATCGATGCCCCGTCTCGATATACCCACGACTAGGGACTTTGAAGGATGTACTTATGGACTACCATGTCCCCACTAGTATGATCCGCATCATAGTCCAGGTAGTCAAGTACACATCCTAAGGGCTTTACCAACATGTAACAGAGAGACAATCAGTATACACGTTAAGGTAAAGAGCAACCAGATAGCATACTATCATGTCGAGCAAGAAAGTCCTCCCTATATATGTCCAAGCATCCACTACAATATACATCCTATGTATAGTAATGGCCTCTAGGGCATACATATAACTAACAATCTCCCACTTGCACTAGGGCCATCTGATAGCAGTGGTTGCAGTATCTCATACTCAACCATCCCATAAAAGTCTCTCTTCTGGGAAAAGGCCTTTGTGAGTGGATCCTCCGTGTTGTCCTCTGAGTCTACTCTCCTAACCTCGATCACCCTGGAGATCAACTATCTCCATGATCAGGTGATGCTGCCTCAGAATATGTCTGGATCACTGATGGGATGGACGTTCCTTGGCATAAGCCACAACTCCATTGTCACACAATGGGAGGAACTAAGTTCATCTCATGAACAAACATACATCCAGACTGCCTCTTTGGTAGCATCTTAAGTAGCGATGTATCGAGCCTTTATCGTCTAGTATGCCACAGTATCTAGCTTGGAACTCTTCCAACATACCATCCCTTTACTGAGGGTAAAGACAATGCCTGTGACTGACATTCAGTCGTCCTTATCACTCTGGAACCTTTCCAGTGATTCTCCCCAGAATCAATTGATACCATCTCACTACAACTAGTGAGAATCCTAACATCCAATTAGATCTATCTCATAGATCCAAAACCCAGGATTTAGGAGGTATTACATTGATCCTATATGGAGAATCATTTTGATAAGCGGAGATTGACCGAGCGTAGCATAGGAAACTCCTTCCCTATCAAGAGCATGTCATCCACGTACTCTACGAGGATCGTCACTATACTCCCTACTACCTTTTTGTTTATACAAGGTTCATCTACCATTTTGATGATGTCAAACTCTTTGACTAAAACATCAAAACAGATGTTCTAACTCCGCGATACCTGCTTTATCCTATAAAGCATCTTGTACAAGTTTCCGCTGCTCCCACTGTCTACGAAGCCCTCTGGCTGTGTACTTATAGACGTTCTCTTCTAAAATATCATTTAGAAAAGCAGTCATGGCACCCAACCGCCAGATATCGTAGTCATGGTATGTAGCCGTGGCAAGTAGGATCTGGATGGACTTAAGCATAGCCACTTGAAAAGGTTTCATCATTATCCACGCCTGGTCGATGACGAAAAGCTTTAACAAGTCTAGCTTTGAAAGTCTCAACTTTTCCATTTACACCAAGTAATCTTCTCAAGATATACTTGCTCCTGATGGGGATTTAACCCTTCAGATATAGCATCCAAAGTCCATACTTTGTTGGTGTACATGGATTCCATCTCAGATCGCTAAGCATCCAGCCATTCTTACAGAGTCCCACTCCTGATGGCCAGCTCGAAACTAGTTGGGTCATCATTTCATGATGCAATCCTCGCTCCCACTGTCATAGAGTAACCGAAGTATCTCTCAGGTGGGTGAGGAACCTTACTAGATCGGCGGAGAGGCTGAGGTTCGTTGGTTACTATTGAATCCTTCAGTTCTACCAAATCATTTGCTGTAGTTTGTATAGCTGAAACATTTCCAGTTCTACATAACTGACCTTGCCTCGAGCTTGTCCGGATTTTGCTTTTAGACATAGGCCGGACAATCCCAAATCTTAACTAGCTTAAGATATGGGCTCTTCCCTTTCCATATCACATATGAAGTGGTAGGCAACTGATTTGATTCGAACCCTATTCAATAGGTATGCAGCTTCTCAAGTGCATAACTCCCAAAAGGAAATAGGAAACACAGTAGTACTCATCATAGAGCACACCATATCACATAGGGTGCTATTGCTCCGCCCCGATATACCATCTTGCTTTGGTGTATACGGAGGAGTAATGCTGAGAGAGAATCTCATTCTCCTTTAGAATATGTCTAGGATTTCCGTGCTCAAGTATTCTCCTCCTCGATCACATCAAAGGACATAATACTTATACCCTCTATTGGTTCTCTACTTCTAGCTTATATTCTGTGAATATCTCAGAAGGTTCGGACTTGTCTTTCAACAGGAACATATGTCTGAATCTTGAGAGATCATCAGAGAATGTAATGAAGTACAAAGAACCGGTCTTGGTATGCGTAGACAGGGGACCTTCATACATCAACATGTATCATCCCAAGAGTTCACCAACTCTTTCTCTGTTTCCAATAAACAGAGCTATGGTCATCTTATCTTTGTGACATGACTGGCAAGTTTCACAAGATGTAAATTCAAACTGATTTAAATATGCATCTAAAATGTAACTTCAGCCAGTCGGATCGCATTGATATGACCCAGTCTACAATGCCTCAAGAAGGATTCGTTCATTTCTGAACTCTTTCTCTTGTGTGTGTTTCGTATACTAAGAACTGTAGTTTGATTTAGAACATCAATGCTTTTTAGATAACGTGCCTGAACCGATCAACTTTTGATATAGGAAATGTTCAAAACATTATCCAACAATACAAAATTATATCCTTTCTTTACTAATAAAGAGACTGATATGATTTTTTATATCAGGTTCGGTATCTAATAACATTCGTTCAGAATCAATGTATTTGGAATACAGGGTGACAGTGACCAACAGACTTGGCTGCAACACTTGCCCCGTTTTCTGCCTCATGAAACTTATCACCCGTTCTCAGTTCTCTACCTATCTGTAGCCCTATGTAACAGATTACATATCTGGGATCCTGATCCGGTATCAAATACCCAGGACGTAGAGGATATTTGAGAAACAGTTCTTTGTAATGAACACACCCGAAGATGATGCATCAGCATGCACTTTCTTCGTTTGGGCGGCATGGGAAATCTGGTATTCCCCTATTTCCTGCTCTGTCTTATAACAATTATAAGTTGGAGCAGGACCAACGTTCCCCAGCTCAGTATAACAAGCGGGTTCGGTCAATATTCCGTATTATTATCTTGATTAAGGCGTGATATGGTCGCTACCTGGAGAGAGAGAGAAGAAAACACTCAGCGTGCGCTCTTGCAAGAATAGATTGGTTATAATTTTATCTAATCAGGATAGCTCCCACTGGTTTTATCAAATCTTCCTTCAAATCTTAAAAGGAAAGACTAGCCGGGATTAATTACACACTACTAGTTCGCCAATCTTTCAGCCAGGCCAGTGTCGGTACTTTGAGGGAGGTCCCCCGTGCTTTCGCACGAACCTAATTAATGTAAACCTCGTTTTCCCAGAGGCGTAACCTCGTTAACACCTTTCTAGACACCTACTTGATCGGCTAATTGTAATGTATAAAACTCTCCCAGGAGTAACTCTTACTCGCAGCGGGTATCGGGATCCAACTATCTCATAGAAGGTATGCAATCTCATTGCAAATTTCAACATTTGAAATTCCCGATAATATTTTGCCCCTAACGTGCTATGACCTTGACGAAAGCCAACAAACCACAGCCCGCTAGTCAAGTTCAACCCGTATATTTCTTGATTGAATTAAACCCACGCGCACGACCCTTGACGAAAGCCAACAAAGCCGCACGACTATCCTAATCCAATCGCATCGTATGCAGCAGATAAGCAGCATATAGCTACCGCACACTGCACCTTGACGAAAGCCAACAAATGCAGCACGAATACTATATACAACTTATCTGAAATGACGGAGGGCTACGACAGGTTTTTCTGAAAACCTATTGCGTAATGAACTTGATATCGTTGTAGAATCAAATGATTTTAAAATGGAGTGCTTTTGAGGCTTTTCTAGTTTTGCTAAAGGGGTCACTCCCGGTGAAGGGATCGTCGGCCCTTTCCTCGTCGAATGAGGTGCGGGATATATCATATATATCACTGTGCAAAGCAAAAACTCTTAAAAACAATCAGAAGACAAACCGAGTGTGTAGCATCAACCAGTTATTGCTAAAGGAGTCACTCCCGGTGAAGGGATCTCGGTCCTTTCCTTATCGAATAAGGTGCAGGATATATCACATATACCTCTGTGCAAAGCAAGAACTGTAGCTACCTGTTTTAATTTTGAAATTCAATTCTACAACATCTTAGGTTTCTTTTATTTCATTAATCACATTAATGAAGTCCCATCATTTAAGTACCTAAACATCACAGATAAATACGACGTACACTTATGCCATCCGCATTCGCCACGATGTCCCCTCGTGCACCGTTAGGTTAGGTAACTAACGGCAGAGCAGGGCAGGGCTAGCGCGGGTGTAAAACATAAGTAACGTCTATATAATATATCATATATACTATATACAGTATCTATCACAGAACATCACATGATCACATCACAGAAATCGCAGCAGAAGAATCATATGAAATATTGGATATACTAGGACATCCGTGTTTTCAATACGAGCCAGTATAAAATACGGATTCTGCGGTCGTGATGAATAGCCAAACCCACACCCCTAGACCCCTACGAGAGCGGCAAGCAACCCTACCAATTCTAGAGTTAGGAGACCCGGACTCGACTCCTCGAGTTGGTCTCCCACTGGACTCCAGAACCCGGTTACTTGTGCTCCCCTCCTTGGGTCTATCCTAGTGCGGAAAAGTAAATAATATACAAAGGGTGACATCTTCCGCAACCTGGAAGTGTCCCAATAAAAGAATATTACATACAAGTTTTTACATGAATGAAAATGAAAACACTCATCTCACATAAAAACCCCCGGCTATTCAAACACGACGATCCAATATAACATATCCAGCAACACATAACATCACATGTCATCAACGTAAGTAAACATACGCATCCCAATTGTCGTTGACATATAGCAACGAAACCGGCGATATCACATATTATACTTACGGTCACAGAAAAGAAAGTGTAAAACTACAACAGTTGGAATCCGCAACCTGCACAGACATCGCATGCCTAATCAAATGAATTCCTTAGACATCGCATGCCTAACAATTATAAACCCCGCATTTTAGTCTCATTATCGAAAATACTTTTCAATATCAAGTCGGGCAATTCAACAGGATTCCCGACATCCTGATCGAATACTCGTCGCAAACTTCAGTAGACGGCCGCACCCCCTATGCCGTTGACGAAGTGCACCAAGGCGGAACACCGCTGCCGCGAGCACCCGAACGGATGCTTTCGGCGACGGGGTTCTCCTACAGTCACTTGGTCGGGGCTATGGAGTGAGGCTGTTTATTAAGTTTACCCGGCGAGTATCCGCGTACGCTACGTGATTGCGACGGAGTTTTGATCACATCAAAATTCCGTGGCAACCGATCAAGTGAGACTAAAGTGCTATGTTTATAACATTCATTCAGTTATCTCATAACTACTTGTGAATTCCAATTATTGTATCACATTCCGGATAAATAGAAAATGTTAAACTTTTCGATCGAACAAACGAACACCCAAGTTTTCCCGATATAGTCCAACACATGAAATAAGTCTAAAAACATTCAGTTCGTGCCTCAGTACCAACGGTCCAGCCGTAGAAGGGTCAAGCCAACGCCTCACATGTGGCACGCCGTACTGCCCCAAACCCGAAGGTTCAAAGGGCAGTTCAAGACGGTCACATAATCGAGTTAAGGTTTGTTGTCTTCTAGAGGGTCCATCGCGTTACTTGCACTACTTAGAACGTCTTTAAAACACGAAAAAATCCAACACTTGGAGATTTCCCGACAGGGGAAAAGGTGGGTATTTATATCCGATCGAACTTTTTAACATATTCAAAAATATCCGGAAAAACACACACTGACAAAATTAGACAATCCGGTCGAAACAGCGAGACCCCAATACAACCCAGAAAATTCAACTCTTGAAAAAATATTAAAAATTCCCAGGAAAACCAGCACTGCAAACTAAGAATTACTGTGCAAAATTTAACACAAGAAATGACCACATGGCCGTGGAACCGCCGCATTAGCCATGCTAATGCCGCGGTTCCGCCGCACTTTGGTGGATTCAGGGGTACGGGCTTCTCAGTAATTCTTATAATCTTCTGCTGGTTTTTCTGCATATTTTTAATTTGGAAAAGCCCAGTTTTTCAAAATTGTCCAGAGAGCAAATTTGGGTTTGGGTTTTGATTCGATCGGACTTCTAATTCCGTCTACGCATCGCCTAAGGCTCTAGCTAGGCTCTGATACCACTGTAGGGTTCCTAGGCACACTAATGAGGTCTCACAAGGCATCAACCATGCCAATTTCAAAAATTACAAGTGCCGAGAAACCCTAATACGGATCGTTAACTAGAATTTTAGGCGAACACATGCAACTAGTTAACAATTTAACTAAAAGAACGGAAATACAACCTTTGTAGATCCGGTGCTCCACCTCCATAGCTCCGCAATGAAGTCTCCTCGCTGTCCAAATGAAAACCCGGGCTCTAGCGTCGGCTTCATCGGAGAAATGGGCGGGCTTGGTCGTCGGCTTCGATGCCGAAGATGATCTACGTTGAGGCATCACTAGATCAAGCTCCAACTTCACCAAGTCAAGAAACTTGTGAAGAAAACACCCTATACTACTTGGCAAGAGGTAGAGGATGAAGAAATAGGAAGTGGGTTCACTTTAGAATTGGATTTCTCACACTTTTGCTCAAATCACCATTGATGAAGCAAGCTTTTCTTCTTGTGAAGAAGAAGAAGAAGATGAATATGTTATGATAAGTTGTTTTCAAAATAGAAAATAAAAGAATACTTATCATAAACCAATCATGGTCAAGTTTAGAGAATTGACTAAGGTTAGATGAATGGTTAGGGTTAAACATGAAGACAAAATGGTCACTTGGTCAAAGCTTCATGAAGCTTCAACAAGCTTCATGAAAGAAAGAAAGAAAGAAACCACCTTGTTTTCATTTGCCATTTCTTTTTAATCTAAATTAAAAAGATAAATGAATGATAAAATAAAAACCCTAACCATTTACTTAACCAAGGTTTAATTCTTTACACAAAAACCCTAGCAATAATGTATCATCAAACATGATACAATCAAGTGCACAAAAGTACATCACATATACAACTTGTGCAATGCAAGTGAGAAAATGCATTTAAAGTGAACCAATACTAGTTAATGCAAAGTAATATATCAAATATATAATTATGCATTAAATCATTAAATCAACACTTGATTTAATGATCCGGTCATATCGCATGTGACCGACTAATATCCAATGTATCGGCTTATCGAATCAATCCTTGATTCGATAACCAGGTTATATCGCATACAACCAATCGATACATTCATCGCGAGAATAGAATACAGTATCACATACTGGTATTATTCTCGGTCCCGCACATATCTCATATGCGCTCCTATTTCGTTTCGCTTGAGCCAGGAAACCTCTGTGTAGGACTCTAAAGACTCGTCAATACGCCGGCAGCAGGTGATGATCATATCAAACACCCACAAGCCGCAAGCGGTCTGCTAAACGTAACGGCCACCCGGGTATTGAGCGATCAGAAGATCGACGAGCAAGCCCGCTCATACTCCTGTGAATCCAACCAGTAACACTTACCGTACAGTCCGGTCTTGTCGTCTGATATGTTGCATATCTCGCCTAGGGGTGGTACGTCAGACCCCAATAGCTCGATAAGTCGTGTCGATATGAGGTCTATAACAATTCGAGAAACTACTGGTAACACTTACCAGTAAATCTCAGCAACCCTGGCCAGGGATTTCCGGTTATAGCCAATCGAACACAACGCAACATCAACCCCCTATACCGGGAGAGACGAATCCCCTCCTATCGCTCATTGCCTCCATGTGATTCGGGACTGTACCCAAAAACCACCGTTTTGCACGCCCTCTTAGACGTGGTAAGGTGGAAATCAAAGCACAGTGGGAACCACACAAGACTCTATGACGATCTCGGGTCAACAGACTAATCTGTACCAGTGTCACCAGAGAACTGCCATCTGACGTAAGGTATAATACCATCTGGGAGTTCTCGGCGAGTCCGTCCAGTGTACCCAGTCTCCACTGAGCACCCGTATATCATCTCTGATGTCAAACACCAATGGATATGGGATCATCCATCGCCCATCTGTATGGGTCGAGAAGGTATACGCTAGTCTACTCTGGTATATCGATGCCCCGTCTTGATATACCCACGACTAGGGACTTTGAAGGATGTACTTATGGACTACCATGTCCCCACTAGTATGATCCGCATCATAGTCCAGGTAGTCAAGTACACATCCTAAGGGCTTTACCAACATGTAACAGAGAGACAATCAGTATACACGTTAAAGTAAAGAGCAACCAGATAGCGTACTATCATGTCGAGCAAGAAAGTCCTCCCTATAAATGTCCAAGTATCCACTACAATATACATCCTATGTATAGTAATGGCCTCTAGGGCATATATATAACTAACACTATTAGATATGGTGCGCTCTATGATGAGCAATGCTGAGTTGCCTATTTCTTTCTGGGGGTATGCGCTTAAGACAGCCATACACCTATTGAATATGGTTTCTACCAAATCAGTGCCTACCACTCCATATGAGATATGGAAGGGGAAGAGACCATCACTTAAGTATGTTAAGATATGGGGTTGTCCGGCCTATGTCAAAAGGCACAATCCGGACAAACTCGAGGCAGGGTCTGTCCTATGCAAGTTTGTAGGATATCCCAAGAACTCACAAGGGTATATCTTCTACCACACTGAGGAACAAAAGGTGTTTGTTTCTCGACATGCCACCCTTTTAGAAAAGGAATTTCTTGCAAAGGAAATTTGTGGTAAGGAGGTAGAACTGGAAGAAGTTCCAGCGACACAAACTGCAACTGAAGATTTAGGGGAACCAGAGGATTCAGTAGTTCTCAACGAACCCCAGCCTTTCCGCCGATCTAGTAGGGTTTCTCATCCACCTGAGAGATACTACGGTTTTCTCGTTGATGGTGGGAGCGAGGATTGCATCATGGAAGATGATGACCTGACTAGCTTTGAGCAGGCCGTCACGAGTGGGGACTCTGTGAAGTGGCTGGATGCAATGCGATCTGAGATGGAATCCATGTACACCAACAAAGTATGGACTTTGGAAGTTGCTACTAAAGGGGTAAAACCCATTGGGAGCAAATGGATCTTTAAGAAGAAATTTGGTGTAGATGGAAAAGTGGAGACTTTCAAAGCTAGACTTGTTACAAAGGGTTTTCGTCAACGACCAGGTATGGATTATGACGAAACCTTTTCTCCAGTGGCTATGCTTAAGTCCATCCGGATCCTACTTGCCATTGCTTTATACCATGACTACAAAATCTGGTAGATGGATGTTAAGACCGCTTTTCTAAATAGTGATTTAGAAGAGTGCGTGTACATGACTCAGCCAGAGGGCTTCGTAGACAGTGGGAGCAGCGGAAAGGTGTGCAAGCTGCTTAAATCCATCTACGGGTTAAAGCAAGCATCGCAGAGTTGGAACATCTGTTTTGATATTATAGTCAAAGCGTTTGACTTCATCAAAAACATAGATGAACCTTATATTTACAAGAAGGTTGCAGAGAGTAAGGTTGTCTTCCTCGTATTGTACGTTGATGACATACTCCTGATAGGAAATGATGTTCCTATGCTGCACTCGGTCAAGCTCTTCTTATCACATAGATTCTCAATGAAAGATCTAGGTGATGCCTCCTGCATTTTGGGAATTAAGATCTATAGAGATAGATCTAAACGGATACTGGGATTGTCCCAATCCAGGTACATTGACACCATACTAAAGAGGTTTAGTATGGAAGAATCCAAGCGTGGGAACCAACCCACGATCTCTGGACCCACTCTCTCCAAAGAGATGTCTCCCAAGACTGATTTGGAAAGAGCTCACATGCATGAGATACCCTATGCTTCGGCAGTAGGCTCTATCATGTATGCGATGCTATGTACCAGACCCGATGTAGAATACTCACTAAGTGTAGTGAGTAGGTATCAAGCAGATCCTGGAGAGAGTCACTGGACAGCTGTGAAGAACATTCTCAAGTACTTACGAAGGACTAAGGAGATGTTCTTGGTGTATGGTAACGGTGAACTCCAGGTGGAGTCCTTTACCTATTTGAGCTTCCAAAGTGATAAGGACGACTCTAAGTCGCACTCGGGATTTGTCTTTACCCTCAATGAAGGGGCCGTGTGTTGGAAGAGTTCCAAACAGGAAACCGTTGCAGACTCGATGATGGAGGCTGAATACATCGCTGCCAACGATGCTGCCAAAGAGGCTGTCTGGATGAAGTTCATCACTGAACTTGGAGTGGTTCCGTCCATTGAGCATCCAATACCTTTGTATTGTGATAACAATGAAGTTGTGGCTTTGGCCAAAAAACCCAGGTCCCATTAGAAGTCCAGACATATTCTGAGGCGGTATCACCTGATCCGGGAGATAGTTGATCGCCGGGAGATCGAGGTCAGGAGAGTTGATACGAAAGAAAACACTGTGGATCCACTCACGAAGGCCATTCCTCAGACACAGTTTGAGAGACTCTTCGGGATGTTGGGTATGAGATACTACAACAGCTGGCCTTAGTACAAGTGGGAGATTGTTAGTTATATATATGCCCTAGAGTCCATTGTTGTACATATGATGTATATTATAGTGGATGTTTGGATATATATAGAGAGGACTTTCTTGCTCGACATGATAGTATGCTATTTGGTTTCACTTTATCTTAACATGTTGACTTGTATTAGTTTACTGTCTTGCTCTCACATGTTGATAAAGCCCTTAGGATATGTACTCGACTACTAGGACTATGATGCAGATCATACTAATGGGGCCAGGGTAGTCAAAGAGTACATTCTATAACTGTTCCTAGTCGAGGGAGTATCGAAACAGGGCATCGATACTCCAGAGTAGACTAGCGTATACGCATCTTGACCCATATGATGGGCGATGGATGATCCCATATCCATCGGTGTTTGACATCAAAGATGGTGTACGGGTGCTCAGTGGAGACTGGGTATACTGAACGGATTCGCCAAGAACTCCTAGATGGTATTATACCTATCGTCAGATAGCAGTTCTCCGGTGACACTGGTACAAGTTAGTGTGTAGACCCGAGATCGTCATAGAGTCTTGTGTGATTCCCACCGTGCTTTGATTTCCACCTTACCATGTCCAAGAGGGCGTGCAAAATGGTGGCTTTTGGGTACAGTCCCGAATCACATGGAGGCAATGAACGATAGGATGGGTTTCGTCTCTCCCGGTATAGGGAGTTGATGTTGTGCTGTGTTCGATTGGCTATAACTGGAAGTCCCTGGCCAGGGCTGATATGGAGTGCTACTGGTAAGTGTTATCAGTAGTTTCTCGACCTGTTATGAGCCTTACATTGACACGACTTATCGGTTACTGGGGTCTGACGTTTACCACCTCTAGACTGGATATGCGACATATCAGACGAAAAGACCGGACTGTACGGTAGTGTTACTGATTGGATTCATAGGAGAATGTACAAGCTTGCTTGTTGATCTTCTGATCGCTCAATACCTGGGTGGCTATTACGTTTAGCTGACCGCTTGTAGCTTGTGGGTGTTTGATATGATCATCACCTACTGCCGGCGTATTGATGATTCTTTAGAGTCCTACACAGAGGTTTCCTGGCTCAGGCAAAACGGAGTAGGAGAACATATATGATATGTGCGGGACCGAGAATAATACGATATGAGATACCGTATTCTATTCTCACGATATGAGATATCGGCCGGGTATATGTGATATAGCCGGGTCATCGGATCAAGTATTGATTCGATGAATCGGTACATGTTATATTAGTCGGTTATATGCGATATAGCCGGATTGTCGAATCACGTGTTGATTCGATAATTTAATGTATATTATATATGTAATATATTACATTACGTTAACTAATATAAGCTCGCTTTATTGATTCATTTTCTCACCGGATAATACATTGATATATATGCGATATATGTTAATTGTATTATTTTCTTTTTGTTACAAAATATATTGTATATGTGATATATAATATTGTAACAAGTTAGGGTTACATATGCAACAATGATTTAGAGATTAAACCTAGTTAGGGTTTGGATTAGGGTTAGCTTTTGGGTTAGCTTTTTCATGAAGCTTCATGAAGCTTTCATTTTGTCTTTAGCTTTAATATTTTGTGTAGATATTTGTTGACCCAATCTAAACCATTAACTCTAGTTTATTATCTACATGAGTTAAAACCCTTCATGCTTAACTCATGGTTGAATAAGTAACCATAACAATTATTCATTATTCATCACAAAAACTTTTGCTTCTTCTTCTTGCTCCTTGAAAAAAGTTTGCTAGCTTTTGTGTTTGTGATGATAAATGGTGAGAACTTGAAAACAAAAGAGTGTAAAATTCCTACTTGAAAACAAAAGAGTGTAAAATTCCTACTTCATCATCCTCATCTATTCTAGCCACTTAGATTAGGGTGTTCACTTCTCTAATTACTTCATTAGTGAAGTGTAAGCTTGGGTTAGAGATTCTTCAAGGTAGATCATCTGAGATCATGAAGACTACAAGCAAGGTGTCTCATTTACCTCATGGAGCCACTCGAGAGTCGGAGTTCATGTTGATCGCAGTGAAGGGACCTCAACACGGAGCTTATGAAGCGAAGGAACGGACTACAAAGGTTGTAATCCCCATCTGTTTACTTCTTTGTATGTGATACAATATTTGTTACCCTAAAAATTCTAGCAAGATTCATGGTTAGTTAGCTTTGCACCTCTCTAATTTTTAAATTGGCATGAGTGATGCTACCAAACCCTAGACTAGGTGAAAGGGTAACCCAACACCGTCGGCTTAAATATTTTTTGTATACTCTCATTTTTTGTATTTACTCTTGAGTTAGAGTATTTTGTATTCATTTTGATTCTTTTATGAAATGTACCTTGTATTCATTTGGATTCACGAATAAAAGACATATTTCATTTCATACTGGCATGTCCCTTTTAGCAAATGCGTCTTGTAGATAGTCTATCTTGATCTCCTTGCAGGGCAGCGATGGCTGAGGAAACAGGTTCAAGTCTGCCGCCTAAGACTTTTCAACTTTATGAGCCGTGAGGGTCTCATAAAGACTTTTCTCCCTACGAGTCGAGAGGATCTCGTAGGTGTATTTTCTCCTTAGGAGTCGTGAGGACTCCTAAGTGCGTTTTCTCTTGAGAGTCGTAAGGATCTTACAAAAGAATTTCCTCCCTTACAAGTCAAGAGGACTAGTAAGTGGTTGTTTCCCTCCTTGTCGATATTTGACTTTGGAGAGTGTGTCCCGTGAATAGTATGCAATAGTCCATCTTGGACCGACTTGTAGGGCCCCAGTGCTTAAGAAACAGGTCTTTATCCCTATTGCCTAAGGTTTTTCCCTATGATTCGAGACGAATCGAGCAGTTCTCGCAAGGACACTAATTTCCTCACGAGTCGAGACGAATCGAGAAGTTCTCGCAAGGGTGTCCTAACGTCACAGTTAACTCCTGCTAATAGAAGTCCGTTAGGGTATGTGGTACTAAGGTTTTTTACCCGTCGCACCGTCGCGTTGGCCAATATATTCCCTGATATGCAATCTTGCTATTCGGGTAGCCCCACGACTGTCGTGTCTCTGATCCCTTCGGAGGCTAGACAAGACGTCTTCAAGTAATCTTCCAGGTGATATTACCATCGAAAGAGCAAGCATTAGGGATATTCCATGTCGCTTTTTACTTGAGGTTAGGCTCATTTTGGGAGCCCCAATGAGTCATGACCACTCCGCGCTGGCATGGGATGATCTCCGATAGTCTTTTCAGGTCTCATTTAAGTCGCCGTTAAGACCCTGAAGCGAGGGATTTTCCTTGGTTTCGTTTGTTGACATTGTGTCTGCAATATTGCAACGAATGTCGAGGTTGTCTCTAGGTTGTTTATGAACCGTCGAGATTTGGAACTAGGGGACTCTGCCATGGCTCCGTTTGTTGATGTCGTGTTTGCATCCTGCTGGGGGGGGAAGAACGCTGTTGTTGATCTTTAGGCTGTGGATGCTGCCGTCGAGACTTGGAATAGGGACTTTGCCATGGCTCCGAGGTAGTCTCTAGGTTGTCTGTGAACCATCGAGATTTGGAACTAGGGGATTTTGCCATGGCTCCGAGATAGTCTCTAGGCTGTCTATGAACCGTCAAGATTTGGAGCTAGGGGACTTTGCCATGGCTCCATTTGTTGACGTCATATTTGCTTCTGGTTGGAACGAGAAGGAACGCCGTTATTGATTTCTAGGCTGTAGGTGTAGCCATCGAGATCAGGCTTCCCTTTTGACGAAGCCTGGTGGGACGATATGGTTCCCTTTCTGTTTGTACCCATGGATTGTATACAGGGGTCAATGTGATCTCACCTGCAGGATAGAAATTTCATTTCATTTTTTATTTCTTTCCGCGATACTCTATCATTTCAGCTTTTTATATCGTGAAAGTCGTGATCGCCCAATCATTTCGGCTATTTTTCATGGTGCCCAATTATTTCGGCTATTTTTCTTTTTCTTTACTCGCTGCTTTTTATTGCGAGTTGCCCAATCATTTCGGCTATTTTTATATGCATATATTTTACTCGCTGATTTTTGTTGCGAGTTGCCCAATCATTTCGGCTATTTCATATGTATTTTTGGCTCACCGATTTTTTTGCTGCAAGTATGGAACTCAACGTCTGATACCAATCTTAGCATCAACATCGCTGCGACTGGAATATTGCCAGGAGCGAATCATCATTTGCTGTGAAAGGACTTGGAATTTGATACCAATTTAGGCATCAGCATCGCTACAACTGGGATATTGCCAGGAGCGAATCATCATTTGCCTTTGTCGATTCGAACAAAGGTGGCTTAGCAAACAGGGTTAGGATCCTGTCGATTGAGGCTTTTGACTTCGTGAGCCATAAGGGTCTCATAAAGGTGTTTCTCCCTATGAGTCGTGAGGATCTCGTAAGTGCGTTTTCTCCTTAGGAATCGTGAGGATTTTTAAGCATGTGTTCTCTTATAAGTCATAAGGATCTTACAAGAGTGTTTTCTCCTTATAAGTCGAGAGGACTTATAAGTGTCGTTCACCACATGGGGAAATTTCGCGCCATTAGTGGAACATGGTGGGGGAAACGTTTATTCGTGCCCGTGGATTGCATACAAAGGTCAATATTGAACCGCTTGTAGGGCAAACTGGGGGATGTGATGGCTTAAGAACAGGTTCAGATCCCTGTATCTTAAGGTTTTCGAATCCTATGAGCCGTGAGAGTCTCATAGGGGGAATTCTCCTTACGAATCGTGAGGATCCCGTAAGTGTAATTTCTCTTTAGGAATCGTGAGGATCCCTAAGTGTGTTGCTCCCTTGTGAGTCATAGGGATCTCACGCAGGTATTTTCTCCTTATAAGGTCGAGAGGACCTTACGAGTTTGCATGAATTTTTTTTACGAGTCCGCGCCCTTGTGGGTTTTCATAAACTCGCCGGCGGTCCTGCTGTTTTTACTCACGGAGCCCTTTCGGATTTTCATCCGTGCCCATTTCGCTTATGGACCTACCTTTTTTTTACGATGAAACTCTTGAGAATATTTTCGCCGCATGTGGCCCATTTGTTTGCCGGTGGGATTTGAGTCGCAGTCCTCACCGCTGAGACTTGTGGACTTGCACTCCACTATCGCCATGTTTGAGGCAACGTTGTTAGTTTAGGGACATCTCGATCCGTTGTTAGTTTAAAGACATCTCGGTCCAATATTAGTTTAAGGACATCTCGGTCTATTATTAGTTTAAGGACATCTCGGTCCACAACTAGTTTAAGGACGTTGCGGTCCGTAGCTAGTTTAAGGACATCTCGGTCCGTAGCTAGTTTTAAGGACATCTCGGTCCGTTGTTAGTTTAACGACATCTCGGTCCGTTGTATTTCGAGGCGAGGTTTCGCTGGATACTACTCATAGAGTTTGGACTCAGGGAGATAGCGAGTGGACACGAGCGTCATCATCCATCATTAACCTGAGCCGTGACTTGTCAGGCGTAGTATTTCTTAAGGAACCGGCCGTTTATTGGCCGGAAAGGTCTTTCGCCATGCATATCCATGAGCAAGTAGGACCCATCTTGGTAGACCTTGTCTATGATGTTCGGCCCCCCATAGTTCGGCTCGAATTTCCCCCGTTTGTCTCGGTTGGGGATCATAGGTTTTTTTACGACTAACACGAGTTTGCCTTGGCGGAATGTTCTCGTCCTAGTCAGTCTTTCGTATGAGCGCGTCATCTTCGCTTTGTAAGCTTCTAGGTTTCACTGCGCCATGAGACGAGTTTCATCGAGGGCATCAAGCTCCTCGAGCCGAATATGGGCATTTTCTTCATCCGTCAGCTCATATCGAACTGCTACTCATAAAGAGGGTAGCTCTATTTCTAATAGAAGTACCGCTTCCGTGCCGAATACCAACACGAATTGCGTTGTATTCGTGGCCGTTTTGAACATGGTCCGATAAGCCCAGAGAGCTTCATGCAATCTCCCGTGCCATCCTTTTTATTTCTGGACACCGTTTTCTTTATGCTCTTTGTCAAGGTCTTGTTGAAAGTCTCAGCTAGACCGTTATCTCGGGGATTATAAACTGAAGAATATCTCCAATCTATTTTATGCTGCTGTGTGAAGCGGCTGATCTTATGGCTCCTATAGGCTGGCCCATTATCCGAGATGATTCGTCGCGGGGTGTTGAACCTATAGATGACATGTGTCCTGAAGAAATGGAGGATGTTCTCCGTCTTAACTTCCCTTAGCGGTACTGCTTCTGCCTACTTAGTGAAGTAATCGGTTGTTGCCAGTATGAACCGACGTCCTTTAGATGACGTTGGTTCGATGGGCCTGATTATATCGGTTCCCAACATTTCGAACGACCAGCTAGTCAATGTTGGGTGTAGCGGATTTGGATGCTGGTGGATGAAGTCCCTGTGAATTTGGCACGGGTGACACTGCTTTGCATATTCGAGGCAGTCCTGAATTATTGTGGGCCAATAGTAGCCCATCTTTTTGATTTTCAGCTTCATCTTTGGCCCAGCTTGATGGGAACCACAGAGTCCGTCATGAGTTTCTTGAACGACCCTTTTTGCTTCTTCTGGTCCCAGACACCTTAGCCACATGCAATCAAACGATCTCTTATATAGAATATCATTGACGAAGGCGAAAGACAGAGCTCGCTTCCTGAGCTGATGTCTTGATGACGCATCTTCGGGCGTTCGATAGGATTTGAAGTAGTCTATGAAGACTTCTCTCCAATCCTTCGCCTTTTCTTCATCCTCCAATTGGAAGGCCTCTTGTTCGGATGCTTCCTCTCCTTTAGACGTCTTCAGACATATTTCTGCTGGTGTGAGAATTCGGCATCTTTGCACAATGATCCTTACATCATCGAGGTTTTCGTCGGCCAGTTTTTTAGCGAGCTTGGCTAACGCATCCGCCTTGCTATTTTCCGCACGCGGTATGCTTTCCAGGGTGTAGGAGGGGATTTGCGTCAGCAGTTGCTGCGCTCTTTCACCATACCTGATCAGTTCTGGTTTGCTTGTCTGGTAGTCGCCATTTACTTGGCTAACGACCAGTTGGGAGTCTCCATATATGAAGAGGCTTTCGATGCCCATGTCGACAGCAATCTCAAGATCTGCTATCAAAGCTTCATACTCAGCCTCATTGTTTGTTCTCGGCTCTGTTAAAGAAAGGACAAAACGCATTATCCCTCCTTGTGGAGTCACAAAGATAAGGCCTACCCCGGCTTTAATCATGGGGGTGTTTTGCTTTCGCTTCTTCAAGGAAGACGCTCTATCGAAGTAGAGTTCCCATCGGGTATCATTCCCTTCTTTCTCCCCGTCAATTGCGTCAAACGCGTGTTCGTCCGGCAACTCGCAGTTCAAGGGAGAGTCGGCAGGTATCGGATGTTCAGCGAGAAAGTCGGCGATGTCCTGGCCTTTTATTTCCTTGAGGGGTCGATATACTATCGAGAACTCCATCAAGAGGAGGGCCCATTTGGAAAGCCTTCCTGTTAGCATAGCTCTTGACATCAAATACTTGAGAGGATCCACCTTTGACATGAGATGGACCTCATGTGCCAATGCATAATGTCGAAGCTTCGTTACCGCGAAGATCAGTGCCAGGAAATGCTTTTCGATAGGGGAGTAGTTATTTTTTGCCCCTAGGAGAACTCGACTAAAATAATAGAGAGCTCTCTCCTTCCCCTGGTTGTTCTCCTGTGCCCATAATGCACCTAAAGAATCTTCAAGGGCTGTTGTATACAGGATGATGGGCTTTCCCTTGACCGGAGCAGTCAGTACTGGCGGGTTCTGTAGATATTGCTTGATTTCGTCCAGTGCGCTTTGGCATTTGCGATCCCAAACGAACGGGGTCCCTTTCTTCATTAGATGACTGTAGGGACGGCATTTGTCGGAGAGGTTAGCTATGAACTGCCGGATATACGCGAGCTTTCCTTGGAGAGACTGCAGTTGCTTGAGAGTTCTTGGTGAAGGGATTTCCATAATCGCCTTGATCTTCGACGGGTCTATTTCGATACCCCGGTGTCGTACGATGAATCCTAGGAATTTGCCTGAGCAACCTCCAAACGTGCATTTAAGAGGGTTCATCTTCAGATTATATTTCCGAAGATGCTGGAACACTATTTTCAAATGCTCCCAGTGTTCCTCGTATGAGTTTCTCTTCACCACGAGGTCGTCGATATAACATTCAACAATCTCATGTATAAGATCGTCGAAGATCTTTGTCATGTCCCTCTGGTAGGTGGCGCCAGCGTTCTTCAGACCGAAGGACATCACTTTGTAGCAAAATATACCCAGCGGAGTCCAGAAAGCAATGTGCTTTTGGTCTTCAGGATGCATCTTGATTTGGTTGTACCCTGAGGATCTGTCCATGAAGGAGAAGACTTCATGGGTGGATGTTTTATCGATCATCAGCTCGGTAACAGGCACCGGGAAGTCATCCTTCGGACAAGCTTTGTTGAGATCCTGAAAATCTACGCAGATGCGTACTGTCCCATTTTTCTTCATTACCGGAACGATATTGGCGATCCAGTCAGGGTATTGAACTTCTTGGATGAAGCCGGGGTCGATTAGCTTCTTGACATCGGCATTGATACTCATCTCAAGTTGGAGCCACATTCTTCTTGGCGCTTGTTTGACTGGCTTGACATCCGGCGATATCGCTAGTTTAAGCACAGCTATCTCTGGATCTAATCCCGGTATCTCGGAATAGTTCCATGCGAAATAGTCTGCATAAGCATGTCTTTTAACGTGGCTACCTGTTTCTCAGACAGCAGCTCACTGACAAACGTTGGCCTTGGCTCGTTTGCCGTCCCCAAGTCGATTTTTCTCAGGTTGTCTGCTGTGGTGTGTATCCCATCTTCTAGCTCTTTTGGCGCCGGTGGAAATTCTGAGATCACCTCGTTCTCATCTTCATTTATGAAGCACTGGCGGAGGTCGTTCGTATTCTCGTGTTCTCCTTCCTTTGAGAATGTTATCATATGGCAGGTACGAGCTCGTTTCCAAGCTTGATGCTGATCTAGACTTTCTCTCGCAGTGTAGGTTGCTCTCGGCTTTTGCTTTCGTGGCGGGACTACCCTCTAACCGTCGGAAAGAGAAAACCTGCCTTGCTGATACTGATCCTCAACCCAGTGTTTGAAGGTGAAGAAGTCTTCAAGAGGATGTCCCATTATTCGGTGGTAGGAGCAATTATCCGGGTGATGGACCTCGTTCATCTGTTTGGGGGTATCGAGACTCCGGAAGCGTCATCATTTGATGCTTCATGACAAGGTTGAATATTTTCCTTGTCTTGTCTTGGGGGAAAGAGTACTCCCGACCCATCTTCTTCATAAAAGATGGGTTCCAGCTGACTTTTTCTTGCTCGCGCGGCTTCTTGGGTCTGCTTCACTGTTTTTTAACGTCGTCCCTGTTCTTCACCTTGCTTTTACTTCTATGTCGGGCCTTTTTCTTGCCACGAGAGCGCACAGCGGGCTGGGGGTGAAGGGCATCATCATCTTCCGTAGCCTGCTGAATGAAACGTCACGTCCTGGCCTTCTCGTAAATGGTCATTTCGCGGCTATGGTCATCCCGAACCTTTTGACCCGCTTCTCTTATTAGCTTGTTAATCTGTTCTTCGAATGATGGGCTTGGTATTCTTACGGCGGGTTCTTGCTCTAGTTTGACATCAATGCCATCTGAGAATGCATTCGTTTCTTCACCGGAATTATTTATGACATGGCAGCCATGGAACCGCTCCCTTTTCTTGGACCGAACGTATCCAAGACCAGTCGTCTCTATTCTTCCATTGGGCATCTTCCGCTGAGTCCCGGGAACGTCCCAAATCTTGTTATAGAACTGGGCTTGTCAAGCGTCTGTTTGAAGGGTATGCCTTGGCATCTCAATAGCCTTTTTAGTCCCTCTGCATAGTATCTGGGCAGACGGATTGGTTGAAGCCTGTCGAGAGCAGGTTCGGCCCCATGCCATACTTCTTTCCCCACTTTAGTCTCCTTGGATTGGTAGAAAAGGATCGCCTTCTCACTTCTTTGGTGAGGAGGGACGTAGAAGGTCTGCAGCTCTTGCACGCTGTACGTATCAAGTGTATCAAGTTCTTTGTAATGCCGCTGCGGGACCAGGGTAATCTGTAAACTCTGGTCAGCTCTAGCAATGGTCTGCATTGGCGGGCGGACGGAGAACACTGTGTTGGCCTCGTCCTCAGAGTCACTGCCAAAGTCCAGCATAGGAGTAGATGGTCCTGGCCTATTGCCATGGGGTTGTCCCGAGTAGACCATCTCTTCATCCTCTTCGGTATCGCTCCCAAATATCGGGATAGTGGCGATGGCTTTTTGTTTATTCTTTGGTTTGCGACATCTTTCTATGTCTTCGAAGTCTGGTAAGAAGTACTTGGCGTCTTTATATTTGCGTACTTCATTTACGGAGAATGGGTTCAGCTCTCCTGTAATTGTGTACTCGAGGCCGTCCTTGAAGTACTTCATACACTGATGTTGTGTAGAAGGGATGATGTTGTACTCATGTAACCAAGGCCTGCCGAGCAAAGCGTTGTAGCAAGTCTTGGCGTCAATAACTTGGAACTTGATGTCAGTGACGAGCAGCCCGAAGCATAATGTCAGCATTACAGACCTGAGCGTTTGTGATGATTGGGGGTCAAAACCGGAGATGGTAATTTTATCCCGAGTCAAGTGCTGAACGTTCATGCAAATCTCCTTCAGTACTCTTACATTGAGAAGGTTGACGGAGGACCCGTTGTCGACCAGGATCTTCCCTATCTTCATATCATGATAATATCCGGTTACATACAGCGGACGGTTGTGCTTGCACGTTCCGAGAAGAAGGTCTTCATCGCCGAAGGTGATATCAGTCGTGTGGACTTCTTCCAGCTCGTCCTTCATCTTTTCTTCCGCCAGGAAGGCTTGAAACTGGTCGGGCTCTTGTAACGCCTTGTTCAGGGAATCTCGTGCCTCTTTAGACAGGAGAAGGGCATCCAAGATACTCAATTATGAGGGTATCTTTCTCAGATATGCCAGGACATTGTAATCCACCTTGTTCTTCTTGAGCGGGTCCTTGGCTGTGAGCTCTTCGACAACTCTATCATCGAGAGCAATCTCCTCAGGGACTTTTTCCTTTCATTTGTCTCTTTTGCCCGAACCTTTGTTTGAGGGTCCAAGATTCTTTTCAGGCAACATACGGTTACGCGGCTGAATGTTCTCACAGTTTCTCATCTCTTCTTCTTTTCCAGAAGTGGATTTCTTGAAGTAAGGGACGAGGGATATTTCCTCATCTGAATTGCTCCCGAAGGTAAGAACTTGAGACTTCCCTTTGTTGGGATGGCATCAACTTTATGACAGTTACTGGCTGTTCCTTTATGCTCGTCTGTCGCGCTTCTCTGCTCCCGATGGGTTTCTCGCTTCATTCGCTTGAATTGTTGTCGATGGGAAATGTATCCCTGCCACCACTTCTTGAAGGCATTGCACTCTTCGATGGGGTGCGTGACCTTCCGATGGTATAAGCAGTAGTTCGGATGTACATCCGGTTCATCGAGGTACGTACTCCCAGAAGTATTTTCTTTGAAAGGCGGTAGCTTCATTCCCATTGACAGAGTTTTGGCAAACTGCTTCCTTATCTTGATTCTGCTCTTATTGGTGGGAAGGGCACTTTGATCCAGTTGAGGTACTTTAAGGCTTCTTATCACCGGAGCTTTTTCGGCCTGACACCGACGCTTGGCCTTTTCGTAAATGGACGCTTCACGTTCTCGATCAGTTTTGCTCTTTTGAAGAGCTTCATTCAGCAGCTTATCGATGAGGTCATCCGACGGTTTCATGGGTTTTGGTTCTGGATCTGCCCCCAGTTTCTCTACGTCAGGAGCCTCTTTGCCATTTATCGATGAGTGAGAGTGGCAACTCACTACATAATCCTCGGGTTCTCCCGAAGAATCGTCTCCTTCATCAATATAATTGTTTCCGTTCTCAAGAACATGCTTGAAGAACTCTTCCAGTGTGACTGGGGTCTGTGCCTCTTAGTTGTATTCCTCTAGTGCATCGATGTATTTCTACAGACCCGTACGATTGCCGTCGAGCTGGACGGGCTTCTTGGCCTTCTTCTTTTACTTTGAATACTTCGGAGGCTCGGCCTGGAGGTTTTGTCCATCATTACCAACTTTTGGCATTGGGCGCGGTTTCAGCATTCCGTCAATAATTTCAGGCTCCAGCGGGCTTTTCTACCTAATTGCCGGACATGCCTGAAGATCCTGCAGCATTCTTTTAGTTTTAGCTGAAAGGACTACTTCCCACGGAGCTTTTTCTACAAATGAGCATGATGCCCCCGGCTGTTCATATCATAATTTTGCATTATTATATTCCCTATTCTTATTCATTTTACAAATAAACAGGTGCTTTTGATCTATGTCTGCTATATAGTTGCAGGTTACAGGTTCTCGGAACAAAACAGTGAAAATGATGAAAAGACGCTATAAGAGTGAGACTTCGACCAACAAATAGAGAATCTTTATCATGCCTACAGTTTGAAGAACAAACGAAGATCAATGAACAATTTCACAAAGTACAAAGGTAGCGCAAAGATTCTAGACTTCAACACGAAGCGAACGGTAAAAGTCCACCACATTCTACACTGTGGAAATCTGGAAGAGACTAGAAGACATTCTGAAGAACCAAATTAAGAAAAGTCAAGGAAAATGCAGCATAAAATATACCCGAGAAAACAGAGCCAACAACCCCACCATATGGCCGCGGATCCGCGGCCAAACATGGCTTTTGGCCGCGGTTCCACGGCCATAGTGAGCACGTGTCGGTGCATTTTTTTGTCGGTGGTGGCGGTGCGTTGACTAGGATTCTTAGGGTAGTTTTGTAAATGTAGATAGGGATCAGAATGTAACCTAGGGTTTCTATAATCTATAAATAGAAACCCTAAAGCTCTTTTTTGGAGCATGCCTCTTCCTATGTCTTTTTTTATTGATCAAAATTCAGAATTCATTGTAATGTTTTGAAGAGTGCATCGAATAAAAATAAGTAGTTTTTTTTACCTTACCCTAGTTAATTTCTTTTCTGCCATAGTTTAGAAATTTATTTATCTGCCCTAGTTAGATTTTATTTATCTGCCGTAGTTTAGATAATTAGTCTTTTAAAAACAATCATAAAAAAAATGTCTTTTATTATCAATTCCCTGATGAGTGAGTAGTTCCTCACTTGTTAGGGTTAGGAATAGGAAAGGTTTGAGAGATAAAAATCTCTCACCCCTTTCTTGCCCATCGCTTATTTTTTATAGGACTCCATGCATATATTCACACACCGCTCACTCCGGCACCCTACTGTACGAGGTACCGGTGATACCGTAGTTTAAAAGTCTGGTTGTGCATATTTTCTATGAAGGTTAGGGTAAGAATTAAGAAAGGACGGACAAGGACCTAGAGGAAGAAACATCGTTTCTTCCCGATCATGCTAATCCCCTTTATTAATTATTACCATAACACCTAAATAGATCTTAATTAGGGTATTGAAAGCGGTGAGAAATATTCAATTTCCAAACTTAAGCTAAACCTAACCCTAGCAAGGTTTTAATCTTAGTCTAAATCAACCTTAGTTTTTAGTGATAATCCAATCCACCATAATTGGAATTAACTCGTTAGAACAAATAGAAAATACACAAAATCTCTGTGGACCGACCCGTACTCATTGGCTAGCTACCAAGCGACGCCGTTCTTTGATTGCGGTAAAATTCTTTGATTCATCTTTTGAAAGCGCAAGCGCGCACTAAATCTATTTCAATCAAATGGCGCCGTTGCCGGAGATGGCGTAGTTATTTTCTTTTTGTAATTTCGGGTTAATATAAAAATTGAAAAATCATAAAAACTGAAAAATATAAAAATAAAAATTTTTATCATCTTGTTATTCTTTGAAGGGTTTTCTTTTGAATTGTGCAGGATCGAAGAACAGATTCAGATCTAGAAAAATCCAGAGAGCAAAACAGCAAACAGCAAATCTGAACAAACAGAGGAGGACCGCAACAGACAATAGAAGAAGTTTGGAGGCCCGAGTCAACCGTTTGACCACTGAACCGCCGCGCTTGGACCCTTTTGACCGCAGATCCGCCGCGGTCAAGTGACGTCATCTGTCCAAAATTTCTCTGTAAGCATCTTTTCTTCTTCTGAACGCCTTGATCTCCTCTGAAAAATTTTCCTGCAGGGTTCTTTGCACAAAAACTTCTCTCCCTTCTCCAATAACTTGATCTTGTGCAGGATTCTTTGCGCCGCAATAATTTTTTTTTTGGCAAGTGGCTTGATTGTGTTTTACTGCTTTGCATTCTTAAACTGACTTTTAAGGGGCTTTATCACCAATCCAGATTGGGTGGGGATTTTATTACCCTTCCTAGGACCCCAAAAATCACAAAAAGCATATTGCATTGACCATCGATTTAATTAAAAAAAATATTAGACTCAGCCTATAAGGACTTCGTGCTCAATAGGACAAAAGAATAGTTGTAGGCATCGATCGTTTATCTAAACCAAACTTTGTGGTGCCTAGGCTAGACAAGAGGGGAAATGTAATTTTAAAAGGCCCGTCTCACGGCGATTCGTGAGCGGATCCCTCATTTCTTTACTTGTGCTTACCTGGCCACAATTGGCGGTGAAGAGGCGATTTGAGGACCTCACAACTTGCCCTTTGGAACAGTTAGGAGCAGTCTAGTTGACCTAGGAGACCCTAGATTTAGGCTTGATTGTGCATATTGTGATTGATTGAACGTGTGTTTAAGCTTCTTATTGAAAATCTTTTTGCAAAAAGCTCCTTATAAAAAAAACACAAAACGGAAAAATATTTTACAAAAACTTGCTACTTGTCGCTAAGAAATCCATTGCACCCCACTTGCACCCACATTTTTTTTCTTCTCCTTCTTACATCATGGGTACCCCACCTCCCAAAACTCTTGCCGAACTTTGGTACCCTCATCCAAACATTGCTTCCTACGCGATTGTTTTGGTCGAATTACGGACGACCCCTCCATGCCCAAAATTTCTTTGAAAGATCGAATAGAAACGTCTAGGAGAAACAGTTGGACTCCGCAATCCACTTTGTATCAACCGTTTCAACCTTCACCACCTTCTTACATTGATACTCCTTTTTCGAGTCTAACTCCGAAACCCATGTCTATTGCCGAACATAGTGAACAATTTCGTAACCGATCTTTCACTCCTTTCAACACTTCCAGTTCTTGGGATCAACAAGTCCATTCACCTTTTTATCCAAATGTTGATCCTACTCCTGTCCAACCATTCAATTCCTACCAGTCCTACCCGACTTTCACACCTTCCCTAGACATTGCTTCTACACAACCATTTGGGAGTTTCACGTATCCAAACAACTTTGAATCTTTTACTGAAACCCCTTCACAATCCATGTCTAGTCTGGAACAGTCGTTGGAAGTTTATATTGTAGCGACAAACCAACAGATGAGGAATTTGGATGCGTCCATTGCCGCCCTTATGCAACCTAGTGACCCAGTAGCTAGTTTCCAACTAGCTCCAATGTATGATGAGGCGGTTGGACAGATTGAGAATTTAAGTGGAGAGAGTGAGCTGTGCACCCTTCCAAATCAAACCTACCCATCACCAATTGAATCCCATAACTCCGGTTTTGAATGTCTATCAAGTGTCCCAAATGATTCACCAGTTGTAAATAAAACTTTTAATGAGTTGTGCGACTTTGTAGTGCTTGATTTGCCAAATTGTGAAGGGTCGAGTGAAACCATCACCAATCCTTTCGACCTCTACACCTCCAATCTAGAACCTGAATTGATAAATATCCATGCTTTTGATGAGGTGTCCAAAAAAATTGATTTTCACTTGATTGAGGATATTGACGCAGGGAATATTTTGGATGATGAACCCGCAGATTTGACTGAATTTTTCTCTCCAATTCATCATCCCGAGTCATTAAATGTTTCTCCCGAACTTCATATGCGTCTTGATTTTGATGATAATTGCATGGATGAGATAACTTTTGAGGAGAATTATGAGGATAGTATTGAGGAGTATTGAGGATAGTATTGAGGATGAACCAGTTTTGTTTGATGAGTCGGATTTTCCAATTCATCCTCTTGAACCTTTAACTGTTATACTTCCTAAATCACCCCCCTTCATCCTTGCAATTGTTCCGACCACGCAAGAGATCATGCAGGAGGACTGTAAGCTTGAAAAATTTCTGTTCGATCACAGCAGTTTTGACGCCACTAGTGCGTTCCGCCTTGAATCTGACACAGTTCTCACAACCGATAACGATTACGAGTGTTTCACTTTTTCGGACGATTTTGAAGACTCACTGCCCGAATTTGAGTCCTTTGAATTTTTAGATGAGTTAGTTGAACCATCAGACTCGGTTGCTTACAGTTATTTCGAACCATTGATGGAATCCTTCGAGTTTGAGACAGTTTCACCAATTTCACCTTCAATTGTTTCACCTCTGAAACCCGAACTCAAGCTGTTGCCGTCTCACCTTACATACGCTTAATTAGGTGAGAATGAGACCCTTCCTAAATCACTCCCCTTCGTCCTTTCCATCGTTTCGACCGCGCAAGAATCCGTCACGCTTCCATTTTCAATGGATGGTTTACCAAGTTCAACGTACCCATGTTTTCTCGCGAATCTTGAGGGATTTGATCCCATTTCTCGACGGGTTGATAGATTAGCACAATCGCTTTTAACACATCGGTCATTACAATTTGTGCTAATTTATTCACTCAATTTTTACCCTCAAGTTCGTACTACACTTCTTTCTCTATTCCGTCATTCTTCTCCTAATATACCGAGACCATATTCCATCTTTCTTCCCATACGGTCTCGTGTGCTTCTCATTTCTTTTCTCTACACTCCATTCTTTCACCAACCATACCATTATAACGATAAAATTTTTGAATGGTTGGTGCTAATTTTTGGCCTGTGTAAGGCCTTGTATAGCTTGATACTGTGTTTTTCTCCTCCCTAACTCTGAACTTTAATACTTCAACAGTGGAAATTTTGTTTCACTTAAGTTGGGGGGCGGGACCTTTTTGTATATATATTTTTTGTTTTTCTTTCAACAATAAAAAAAATAAAAAATAAATAAAAACAGGGGAGTACCGACAATTTTGACCCTCTTGGTGTAGCCTGACAGTGAGGACACTGTCAAATTTAAGTTTGGGGGTGTGCTCGGTAAGCTTTCTTCCTTCGCATTCATATGTACATTTTTGCATTTGCATAATTATTTTAAAACCCATAAAAATTGAAAAATTTTAAATTATAAAAATTGAAAAATTTAATTTTTGCCATAATTGACTTGAGTTTAACAAGACGGTTAACTAGTTAGGAAAAACTAGATCCTAGACTTAGTAAATTAAAAACCCTAAAAATAACCTTTTTTAAAGTTTAACCGTAGAAATTATATGTCCTTGTAGTCTACTTAGAAATAAGCAAATTTTGAGTTCACTTCTCGGGCTAAGTCAAAATAAGGGAAAGGTATTGATATTTTTATTAAAGTGTAAGTCTGAAAAATAATCCCTAAGCTTAAGTCTAAATTCTAAAAATATATACCCTACAAATTGCACAAACACGAACCTTGAAACTTGGAATAGTAGAGGAGACCTTAAAATGCTCTTGTCTTAAGTCCTTAGTATGAAGGAAAATAAAATAAAAATACAAGTGTGAATAAAGAGATATAAAAAAATGAACACTGGTTTTGTAATTACTTAAGGCTGCGTAAAAAAAATTATATAGCAAGGGTGCTTTATCACCTAGTGCCTTAGACCAACTGTTTTGGGAGTCACTGCTAAAGCCTTAGGTATTACAAGACGAGGAATTATGCCTTAATGCGCAAACACATTTTGTAATCGGTCATTAGTAGCTCAAGAAGTATTAACGGTCACATGAAGGACGTGTGAGCAATTTCATCTAAAAATTCACCAATTAAAAGTACTTTGGACGATGGACAAGAGTATAAAAGCTTGAATTGAGTTTCCAAGTGTAGGGGTGATACATACACACACGTAGGGGTATATGATTGGGGTTTGGATGAGAGATAGGAATGAAAAATAGGACTTATATCTTTAGTAGAGATGATAAAAATTCCTAAGTTGAGATGGAACCTTAGAAGGAAAATTCAAAAGATGCTAAAAGCTAAATAAATCTACAGAACATATACAATCTTAAGTTAAATGATAAGGAAGAGTGAAAAATACGGGTTGATAATTTCTGAGTTGAAGATAATGGATTTCTTGCTAGAAAACCTAATTGAAGAATAAAAGTCAATAGGCCGAATTGATAGGATTTTGTGGGTAGTATTCGCTGAAAACTCTCAGGAGACAACACTCCTCCTACTAGGGACACCTAGAGGTTTAACGGCTTGTTGCACGAGCTCAGTGCAATCGCGTTTCCCTGCGAAAGTGAGGTTAGGCTTTTTCGAGAATAAAACTAGTTTTGCTCGAGGACGAGCAAAAGATAATTTTGGGGGTATTTGTTCATATCATAAATTTGCATTATTATATTCCCCATTCTTATTCATTTTACAAATAAACAGGTGCTTTTGATCCATGTCTGCTACATAGTTACAGGTTACAGGTTCTCGGAACAAAACAGTGAAAATGATGAAAAGACGCTATAAAAGTAAAACTTCGATCAACAAATAGAGAATTTTTATCATGTCTACAGTTTGAAGAACAAACGAAGATCAATGAACAATTTCACAAAGTAGAAGGAAACGCAAAGATTCTAGACTTCAACACGAAGCGAACGGTAAAAGTCCACCACATTCTACACTGTGGAAATATGGAAGAGACTAGAAGACATTCTGAAGAACCAAATTAAGAAAAGTCAAGGAAAATACAATATAAAATATACCTGAGAAAATAGAGCCAACAACCCCACCATATGGCCGCGGATCCACGGCCAAACATGGCTTTTGGCCGCGGTTCCGCGGCCATAGTGAGCACGTGTCGGTGCATTTTTTTGTCGGCGGCGGCGGCGCGTTGACTAGGCTTCTTAGGGTAGTTTTGTAAATGTAGATAGGGATCAGAATGTAACCTAGGATATCTATAATCTATAAATAGAAACCCTAAAGCTCTTTTTTGGAGCATGCCTCTTCCTATATCTTTTTTTATTGATCAAAATTCAGAATTCATTGTAATATTTTGAAGAGTGCATCGAATAAAAGTAAGTAGTTTTTTTACCTTGCCCTAGTTAATTTCTTTTCTGCCGTAGTTTAGAAATTTATTTATCTGCCCTAGTTAGATTTTATTTATCTGCCGTAGTTTAGATAATTAGTCTTTCAAAAATAATCATAAAAAAATGTCTTTTATTATCAATTCCCTAATGAGTGAGTAGTTCCTTACTAGTTAGGGTTAGGAATAGGAAAGGTTTGAGAGATGAAAATCTCTCACCCCTTTCTTGCCCATCGCATATTTTTTATAGGACTCCATGCATACATTCACACACCGCTCACTCCGGCACCCTACCCCACGAGGTAGCGGTGATACCGTAGATTAAAAGACCGGTTGTGCATATTTTCCATGAAGGTTAGGGTAAGAATTAAGAAAGGACGGACAAGGACTTAGAGGAAGAAACATCGTTTCTTCCCGATCGTGCTAATCCCTTTTATTAATTATTACCATAACACCTAAATAGATCTTAATTAGGGCATTGAAAGCGGTGAGAAATATTCAATTTCCAAACTTAACCTAAACCTAACCCTAGCAAGGTTTTAATCCTAATCTAAATCAAGCTTAGTTTTTAGTGATAATCCAATCCACCTCAATTGGAATTAACTCGTTAGAAGAAATAGAAAATACACAAAATCCCTGTAGACCGATCCGTACTCACCGGCTAGCTACCAAACGACGCCGTTCTTGATTGCGGTAAAATTCTTTGATTCATCGTTTAAAAGCGCAAGCGAGCACTAAATCTATTGCAATTACCGGCGTGTCCACCTTTTTAGGAGCGTGCTGCTGCGGTGGGTTTACCTTCCAGTTTTCGGACAGCGCGAACATGCCCTGTTGATACTGGTTTTCAACCCAGTTTTTTGAAGATATAGCAATCTTCAATTGGGTGGCCCACTATTCGGTGGTAAGGGCAGTAATTGGGATTGTTGACGTCACCCGATTACAATGGGCGTTTCGGATCCGGCAGAGTGATGAGACTGTTGCGCACCGCTAGTTCAAATAGTCTCCACGTTTTATCCCGGGAAAACTAGTAAGGACGTCTCAACTTCTCTTCGAGGGCTTGCGGTCTGTTGTTTTGGAGAGCCACCGGTTTCGGGTCACTCGATTGTTGTTGAGCGTTGGCGATGAAGGTCGCTTTCCCTTTCCTTTTTTCATTCCGGAGATCCGTTTCTGAAGGGGACGGTCTATGGCCCATCTGATCCATTTGGGCCAGCTTGTCAATCAAGGCCTGGAAGGTGGTCGGCTTGAAGAACATCATAAATTGGGATATAGTTGCCCGAGGGTCGAGGGTCCCCATGAACATGCCCACAGCAGGAGCTTCTTCTATGCACTATTCACACTTCGACCATAGGTTCCGCCACCGAATTGCATACTGAACGCAGGTCACGAACATGCCCACAGCAGGAGCTTCTTCTATGCGCTATTCACACTTCGACCATAGGTTCCACCACCGAATTGCGTACTGAACCCAGGTTTCTCCCGGCTTCACCTTGGCGTTGATTAATGCCGTGATCGGGGTGCGCTCGCTTGCGCTTGTGAACCGCTGTGTGAACAGTAGTTCCATCTCCGTAAATGTCTTGACATAGTCATTTAGGAGCTCGGAGTACCATTCAAATGCTGTCTCCGCCAACCTGCCGACAAATTGGCGAAGCAATAGTTTGTTATCGCCCCCGGTGTTACCGTACAAAACTCTGAATTGAACAACATGTTGGTGTGGATTGCCCGACCCCTTATACACATAGAATTTGGGGATCGTATATCCTGGCGGGTACTTAATTTGGTCGTACCAGCCTGGGTAAGGTCGCCCAGTTCTAACGACCTGTCCTGCCGCTTCGTTCGCTTGATGAGCTCGTATTTGTTGAGCTATGTAGTCATCAAGGGTAGCTTTGGAGATCGTCTCCTCCTTAGCTGCTGATAAAGTCGGAGGAGGGTTTGATGTCTCCCCTCTGTCGTCTTCAATGATTATTGGAGGGTCTTCGGCTGGAGGATCTGGTTTGATCATCATCCCCATCATGCCTTGGAAGAGAAGCGCCATTTGTTTTATATTAGCCGCTTATTCCGCTGCCTCTTTGTCTTTCTTTTCAAGAATCCTCCGTAGGAATTCAGTGTCGGTCTCCTTCTCCTGGCGTTGTTCCGACGATACTTCCGGGCTTTCTTTCTGCCCAGTAAGTGCGGACATCCTTGTCAACATCTCCTGGAGCTTTTGTTGTTGCTCCTGAGCTTTCGTCACAGACCGTGTGAGTGGTCGATGACTCACGGAAGCACGGCTATCCTCTTTTCCGGATGCCATGTAGACGGTATGCACAACCATACCCCCAGACTTGGGGCGTTTGGGTCCACTGCCTTTGAAATTTGCCGTAGGCAGGGGGATCTTCTCCAGCCTTCTCCTCTTATGGGAGGTTGAAGTTGAGGGGGCCGTTGCGGCAGGCACCCAGGCAGACGATACCTTTTGTAGTATGGCAGAGGGATGGTCTTCTTCTTGCCGAGCCTTCATCTTCTTCAGCCAGCGAGAGTAATCTTTGTCAATTATAGAGTCTTGGACTTTTGGCCAAACTCTGTGGATCTTGGAGGACAACCGCTGAGGAGACTGTTCCGGCTTCACCTGTGTTGTGTTTTCAACAGGCGGAGGAGACTTCTTCAGTATGGTGGTTGGAGAGTTCTTGCGCACCATCCTGAGGAGCTCGAAGCTGTTCCCAGTTGGAACAGCAGCATCAATTTCCACCATTGGAGCTGGTGGGGTAAGTCCAGAGGGGGAACTGCCCCCAGCCTTCCTTACTCGGTGCCAGTGGCGACGTCGAGCATGTCGTGCATATGGGAATGGTTCAGTTATGGGAGTGGCTTCGTCATGCCCTCTACTCTGATGGGGTGTTGTTGGTGTCAATCTATCGAAGACCGATGTCCGCTGAGAGGGAACTGTCAATCTTGCAAAGGCCCACTTTTTGGTAGGGGAAGCCCCTTTGACGATTTCGTCTACCGGAGCTGGTATGGCTATCCGCTTGGAAATAACCCCTTCAGGTATCGCGGGCCTTTTCGCGGGCCCACTTGAGCTTTGGCTCAGCCTGTCAAAGACTGAGGTGGCGGACTTAGACGACCCGTTGAGAGGGGCCGTGGTAGTTGCAAGCCGATCGAAGACCGACCTCTTTGGAGCCTCCTGTGATGATATTGAAGCATTGAAGCTCATTGTGGGAGCATGGTCCCGAAGAATAGTCCAGTGGTGGCCTGAGTCACCAGTCCTACTGGTATTGCGATGATGGATGCCGCTTGGGGCCCATAAGTTACTCCCCCAGCAGGGACGGAGTGGGAGTTATTGTTGCAATTGGTGCAGTTGGAAGCCATCGATGTCATCTTCTCTTCTGCACGGAGCAAGACACCAAATCTTAGTACCTCAAATCCAGGGGCAACCATATTAAACCGCGATTCGTTCGCGAACATGACACACGAAGTGTGGAGTGGAAAGAGAAAAAGGTCCCACTAGGTGTTCCAGAATCTGCTTACCGCCGAAAACAGGGAAGAAATTGCGTAGGTCGTCTTGCCGGAATTTGAGGGCAGATGCTATTTGGTTTTATCTGTCTACCTCTCCGAAGATGCCAAGTTGATTTATGGCGCCGTGTATCGAAGGTTTAGACAGATGCGGCCATTGTAGCAGACTTCGTCAGATTCCCCCTCGTTGTGAGGGTTTTTTTTATTGTGGGGACGCTCTTCCCTGCAGGCGCAAGCCCCTGAGCTAATTACGTTACCGCGTAGCGATAACCACTTTCTCCTGCTCCAGAAGGTCACTTCGTGTCGTGTTTGTTTGTTTTATTTTTGGTTGTTCGTAGATTGTATACGGAGACTAATTTGTGTTGTCGCCCGTAGGGCATGGATTAGTCCAAATTCATATTTTCTTAGATTTGGGTTTGATTTGATTTAAGGATCGTTAACCCTGTTTGAGATTAAGATCGACTTAAATATTTGTTAAGGATACGTTAATCCGATATTGGACTAAGATCTACTTAACGGGGGTTCGGGATCATTTTTGATTCAACGAAAGAGCGTTTAGGCACTATCGTTTTAGTTTAAGGACATTGCGGTCCACAGCTAGTTTAAGGACGTTGCGGTCCGTTGTTAGTTTAAGGACATTACAGTCTATTACGGTATGCTCATGGGTTTGAGAGTGCATCCAAGAGCTGTTGGTTGTCGGGACCCTCCACCTCTCTAACATCATTGAAGAATTACAACGACATGTATCAGAGGTGTGGAGAGATTTACCCTTAAACCAAACTCCAGATTGAAGGGAGAGATCATGATGGAACGAACATCATTTTAGATGCCATGTGTCAGGAGATCATTGGCCGTCTTTGGCACTAAGATCGATTCGGGGAGACCTGAGTATAGGAGGGCTCGGTTGATTGATGGTCGAAAGGTTTTGGCCTCGGGAGACTTGGCTAATTTTGGCTAAGGTTGGCCTCTCACAGTGTTAAACACTGATATCTGCTTGACGCTCACGTACTCCCACGTGAAGCTCATAAGTAGTGTTAGATACTGAAATTTGGAGTGTTCACGTGCAACACGTGAGGCACTTGAAAATTGGGCGTTATGCGCTTGGGTCTAAATCCCCATCTGTATACAAGTGTTAAACACTTAGTCCTTGTGGCCATCACGTGTAGGCACATGAGGTACTCCAGAGTTGGGCACTGCCTCCTTTGAATTTATCTTCCTATTCTGTTCTAGGTGCTAAGCATTATTAGGAGTCACGTAGGATCACGTGAGGCGCCCCAAAATGAGAACTTTATTAATTTATTCCCTCTCCCTTTTTACAAGCGCTGAGCACTATCAGAGGTCACGTGGGATCACGTGACTCGAACTCAGCCATTCCTTTTTGGTCCTTAGAGGTGTTCACGTGAGAACACGTGATTTGTCGTTATAGTGTTGAACGCTAATATGCATGGAGCTCTTGATCTTAGTCTTGAGAATTTCAAGTCTTTTGTTTTATAAGAATTAAATTCTTATGCAGGGTTAAACCCTAGTTTTATCAGAGGAATTAAATTCCTATGTCTTTGAAAGAATTAAATTCTTCAAACCTAGTTCTTTCCTCTAATTTTTGGGACTGCATAACAGAATCTCCCTGATGAGAATTAAATTCTCAACTTGTGTTGAGATCTGCTTCTGCAGATCTCAACCAGAGGAAGAACTAAGTTCTTTTTTTTGGAAGAGTTAAACTCTTGTAAAAGGAGATAAAATGATCTCTTGGTCTTTTCCCTCACCTAGGGTTTCTTTTTCTTCAAAGATAACTCCTCTTCTTTTTTATTTTCTCAAATCTTATGATGGGTCTCCTCCTTTTCTCTTTTCAGTCTTGAGTCAATTATATAGTAGGGGCAAGTTTGTTGATTTAGTTAAGGAAATCTCTCATTAAGGGATTTTTTGATTGATTCGGGGATTTTATCCACCGTTGGATTTTTTATCCAGGGATTTCTGTTTTATAGAAGACATTTTTCTTGTTTTTAACAAGATTGGAAAAATATTTTCCCATACAGAGTTTATTCTGTAGCTTGGTGATTTTTAATCACCATTAGATCTTTAATCCGACTGTGCTCTATTTTACAGAGCACAATCTTTCTTGTTTAGAAAGATTGGGGAAATATTTTCCCATACAGAGCTTATTCTGTAACTTGGTGATTTTTAATCACCATTAGATCTTTAATCCAACGGTGCTCTGCTTTACAGAGCGTAATCTTCTTGTTTAGAAAGATTCAAGAAAATATTTTCCAAAATATGGTTTTGATCCCTCTTAATTAGAATTTAATTCTATCGGCTCAGAAGGCATTAGGAACTCTCACGTGTAGCACGTGACCCATAGCATTAGACTGGTTTGCTTATATGCAGCAGTCCCAAAGAAAAGCATCACGTGTTGGCACGTGAGCTGATGTTCAGGTATGTTACGTGTGGCACGTGACCCCCATGAAGTTAAGTCTAATAAAGAGCATCACGTGCTAACACGTGAGATTCTCTGGCCTGTTATTTGTTTTAGGAAGGCGCCTATATACCTTGTATATAGATGCTCACGTGCCTGCACGTAAGACTCAATTTCGGCCTTATTTGTTAAGCGCGATGCCTATAACCTTTGCTCCAAGACGCATCACGTGTGGGCACGTGATGCTCCATTTGGGGAATTTTTCCCATTGCTTTTTGGTTTATTATTTTTATAAGGGAACAATGGGCTCGGTTGATTTAAAATCAAAGAAATTTAATTTCAGAAAACTTAGCCAATTTGGGCTGAGATTGGGTTTCTATACTACCCAGCAGTGCTAAGCACTAAGATATACAGCGCTCACATGTGTTTCATGTGGGACGCTGGAATAGTGCGAAGCACTAATTTTTTCTGGTGCTCACGTGCTTTTCATGTGAGGCGCTGAGTTTTTTTAGCCTTGGGCGTTTGCGTGCTTTTCATGTGAGGCGCTAAGTTTTTAGCCTTGGGCGTTTGCGTGCTTTTCACGTGAGGCGCTGAGTTTTTAGCCTTAGGCGCTCCTGTGCTTTTCATGTGAGGCGCAACCATAGTGCTAAGCACTAATTTTCTCTGAAGCTCACGTGTGTTTCTCGTGAGGCGCTATGTTTTTAGAGATTTAATCTCTGTTGATGTTTTTTAGAGAACTTATATCTCTGTTAATGGTATTTTGACCATTAACGATCACCAAGATCACTATTTTTAGGATCTGGGATTAGGTTATTTAAGAACTAAGTTCTTGTTTTGAAGAAACTAAGTTCCCGGAATATTATGGACTCCATTTTCTCCACGTTCTTTCATCCCTCTTCTCTTGTTCATGTTTTCAGAGAGATTAAACCTCTGTTAATGGTATTTTGACCATTAATGATCACCAAGATTACTATTTTGAGTATCTTGGATTGGGTTCTTTAAGAACTAAGTTTTTGATTTGAAGGAACTAAGTTCCTAGGGTATTATGCACTCCATCTTCTTCATGTTCTTCTTTGTTCTTTCCTGAATCTTTGAATCTCAAGAATAAGATCTTCCCGATGAGAATTAAATTCTCAAATTATGGGAGACTTTCTTGTGGATCTCAGAACAAGAGAAAGAACTAAGTTCTTTGAGATGTGTTAAACCCTTAGATACAGTATTGTTCCCCTAATATTAGACCTAATAAAAGAGCAAAGCTCTGTTGGAATAAGGCAGCGCCTCACGTGCTCTCCACGAGGGTGCCAGCATCAGAACCAATCTTATAGGATTAAATCTTATGGTGGTGCCTCACGTGCTCCTCATGTGGGCGCCAATGTGTAAAGCACAGGAGTGCTTCCTGAATAAAGGTTAAATTCTTATATGGCGCCGCACGTGCTCCTCACGCGGGCGCCAATGTGCAAAGCACAGGAATACATATCTTAAGAATTAAATTCTTAAGTGGCGCCCACGTGCACAACATGTGAGCGCCAGCACCTAGGTAAAATTAAAATTCTACAATACTCTCTGTTAAACAGAGCCGTTGGATCAAAAATCCAACGGGGATGATAAATCATCAAAATATAGAATCAAATTCTATTAGGAGAAAATATCTCCCATATCTTTCTAAATAAGAAAGATACTCTCGGTTGGATTAATGATCTAATTTTTGGAATATATTCCCTCGATCTTTCTAAATAAAAAAGATTGCTCTCTGTAAAACAAAGAACTCTTGGATTAAAAATCCAATGGTAATTAAAAATCACCATTTTACAGAATAAATTCTGTATAGGGGAAAATATTTCCCCAATCTCGTTAGAAACACGAAATCATATTCTGTAAAACAGAAAACCCTTGGATCAAAGATCCAACGGTGGGTAAAATTACCCAGAACTTTGAGACCAATTAAATCAATTGGAATCTCACAATGAGAGATTTTCTCAAAACAGGTTAACAATCTGCCTCCTCTATATAAACAACCCGAGACTTCAAGTCTCACAAGGAGACACAGAGAGAGAGACACACGGACAGAGACACACAGGGAGAAACGCACCCAGATAAAGGAACCCCCCATAAGCTTCTAAAAAAAGAGGCAGAAAGCTTTCGAAAGAACTGAGAATTTAATTCTCAAAGAAGAAGACTTCCCTCTTCAAGAAAAAGAACCTAGGTAAAGAAAACACAGAGATAAAAATATCGCTTTTACCTATTTAAGGGTTTAACCTTTCTCAAAGAATTTAGTTCTTTTTCTGGATTAGAGATCCACAAGACAAGGCTCTCATAAGTTGAGAATTTAATTTTCATCGGGAAGATCTTGTTCTTGAGAATAAAAAATTAAGAAAAGAACTAGGAAAAAAACCTTATCCTATGGGGATTTAATTCCTCGGAAAATAGGGTTTAACCCTAAAAGAAACTTAACTCTTAAAAGAAAACTTGATCCCATATCTTCAAAACAAGGATCTTAGTGAACATTAATGGTCAAAATACCATTAACAGAGACTCAATTTATGAAATAGAAAAAGACTTAGCGCCTCACGTGCTTTCTACGTGGGTGCCCCTCCCAAAAGCACCCAGCGCCTCACGTGAAAAACACATGGGTGCCCAAAGCAGAAGCCCAGCGCCTCATGTGATTTTCACGTGGGCACCACAAAAATAATAAGAGTGCTTAACATTCCACAAATAGCCAAAACGGCTGAGTACTTAGCACTGATTGGGCAGCGCCTCACGTGCTCCTCACGTGGGCGCCACAAAAAAAAAAGAGTGCTTCGCACTCTATAAATAGCCAAAACGGATGAGTACTTAGCACTGACTGGGCAGCGCCCAACGCTTCACATGCCCCTTACGTGGGCACCACATAAAAAATGCTCAGCACTTTATATGCAGCCAAAACGGCCGAGTGCTTAGCACTAATTGGGCAGCGCCCAACGCCGCACATGCACCTCACGTGGGCGCCATAAAAAGTGCTTAGCATTTCATGATTAGCCAAACGACTAAAGTTTTCAACACTCATTGGGCAGCGCTCATGACTGAATGCTTCACATGATATACATGTGAGCGTCAGAGCTCAAATAAGTGCTTAACACTTTTACATAAAAAGAAAATGGCTGAACAAACAGAGCCCAAATAAGTGCTTAGCACTTTTGAATGAACAAAAAGAAAAGACTAAGCAGACTAAGCCCAAATTGGCTAGGTCTATGAGGTTTTCTTACACCTGAGCCCAAATGCTCTATTGTTGGATCTGAAATAAAAATGATCCTTGAAATTTTGCTAAGTTGATCTTAGTCTCAAATTAGACTAACTTATCCTTAGTTAAAATAAATTGAGCCCAAATGCTCATATATTTAAGTTGATCTTAATCTCAAACCAGATTAACGGTCCTTAAATAAACCTAAGCCCAAATCTAAAATATACATATTTGGACTAATCCGCGCCCTACAGGCGATGACATAAACTAGTTTCCGTATACAATCCACGGGCAACCAAAACAAACTAAAACACACACGACATGAATTAACTGCAGGGGCTTACGCCTATAGGGAAGAGCGTCCCCACAATAAAAAAACCCTCATAAAATGAGGGGGAATCTGATAAAGTCTGCTACAACGGTCGCGTCTGTACAAACCTTTGATATATGGTGCTATAGATCAATTTGGTATCTTCGGAGAGGTGGATGGATAAATCCAAATAGCATTTACCCCCAGATTCAGGCAAGACGATCCATCGCGGTTCGTCTCTGTTTCCGGTGGTAAACAGATTCTGGCACGCCCGGTGGGACCTTTTGCTTTTTCCACTCCACACTCCGTGTGTCGTTTTTTGCGAACAAAATCGCGGTTCACTATGGTTGCCCTTGGATTTGAGGTACTAAAACTTGGTGTCTTGCTCCTATGCAGAAAATCGATGGCTTCCAACTGCACTTCTTGCAACAGCAACTCTCGCTCCACCCTAACTAGAGGAGTGATCTACGGGCCTAACCCGGCCTTAATTTTCTCAATGCCGGCGGTGAAAGTTACTCATGCTACTACTGGACTATTCTTCGGGACCATGTTCCCACCGGTGAGTTTCGGTGCCTCAGCGCCGCAAGAGGAAGCTCCCAAAAGGTCGTTCTTTGATCGACTGGCGACCACAATGGCCCCTCTCAATGGGCCGTCCAAAGCTGACGTCTCAGTCTTCAACAGGCTGGTTAAGAACTTAAACGGGCCTGCAAAGAGGCTCGTAATATCTGAAGGGGCTGCCCCAAAACGGATAGCCCTCCCAACTCCTCCTACGGGCGAAGCCGTCAAAAGCGTTTCCCCCATCAGAAGATCGGTCTTTGAAAGATTGGCCATTCCTCTTCAACAGGCTGACGCCAATAGCAGCCCCTCAGCAAAGTCAGGGGCATAAAGAAGCCGCTTCCAAAACTTAGACGGTCCCGTCTGCAAGACACACTCGACGTCGTCACTGGCGCCGAGTGAGAAGAGCTGAGGGCAACTCCCCTTGTGGACTTACCCCACCAGCTCCAATGGTGGAAATTGACGCTGCTGTTCCAATGGAGAACAGCTTTGATCTGCTCAGGAGGGTGCGCAAGAACTCTTCAATGGCGGTGCTAAAGAAATCACCCCCACCTGCAGAGGTCATTGCTCAGGCAGAACCGGAGCGCCCCCATCAGGGGCTCTCCTCCTAAATTCATAGAGTCTGACGGAAAGTCCAAGACTCCATGACCGAAAAAGACTACTCTCGTCGACCGAATAAATCGAAAGTGCGGCAAGAGAAAAACCATCCCTCCGTCATACAGCGAGGGGCTTCTTTTGCACAAGAGCTTGTCACAACGGCTCCTTCAACTTCGACCTCCCACAAAAGGATGAGGCCGGAGAAAATCCCGCCGCCTGTAGCAAATCCCAAAGGTGATGGACCCAAACGCCTCAAGTCTGGGGGCACGATCGTGCATACGGTCTACATGGCTTCCGGGAAAGAAGAAAGTCATGCTTCTATAGGTCACCGACCGCAAAAGGTCACCGACTAAAGCTTAGGTGCAACAACAGAAGCTACAGGAAATGCTGACCAAAATGGCAGCGCTTACCGGACAGAAAGAAGGTCCGGACAAAGAGGCCGAACAGCGTCAGGTGCAGGAGATCGATACAGAGTTCCTACGAAAAGTGCTTGAAAGAAAAGAAAAAGAAGCCGCTGAGCAAGCTGCCAACATAAAGCAGATGGCGCTCTTGTTTCAAGATAAGGTTGGAATGATGATCCAGCCAAAACCCCTAGCCGAGGATCCGCCGATAATTATCGAGGATGACAGAGGGGAAACATTAAATCCTCTTCCGACCTTATCGGCAGCAAAGGAAGAAACAATTTCCAAGTCTGCTCTTGATGATTATATAGCTCAACAAATAAGAGCTCATTAAGCTAGTGAAGCCGCGGGCCAAATCCTCAGAACTGGACGACCGTATCTAAGCTGGTATGAACAAATTAAATACCCGCCGGGATATACGATCCCCAAGTTCTATGTGTACAAGGGAACAGGTAACCCACACCAGCACGTTGTTCAGAGCTTTTTGCAGCAACACTGGAGGCGACGACAAACTATTGCTTCGCCAGTTCATTGGCAGTCTGTCAGAGACGGCCTTTGAATGGTACGCGGAGCTCCCAAATGACTCCATGAGAAAATTCACAGAGATGGAATTGCTGTTCACACAGTGGTTCGCCAGCGCAAACGAGCACATCCCGATCATGGCATTAATCAATGCCAGGGTAAGGCCAGGAGAGACCTGGGTCCAATATGCGATCTGGTGGTGGAACCTATGGTCAAAGTGCGAACAGCACGTCGAAGAATCCCCCGCCGTGGGTATGTTCATCGGAACCCTTGATCCTCAAACGACTATGTCCCAGTTCATGACATTCTTCAAACCAACAACCTTCCAGGCTCTGATCGACAAACTGGCATAAATGGATCAGATGGGCCACGGGCCTTCCTCCTCAAATAAGGACCCTCGAAATAACAAGGGTAAAAGGAAAGCGGCCTTCTTTGCCAACACGCAACAACAACCGAGTGACACAAAACCGAGTGGCACAAAACAACGCGCGTCCGCGCCCATCCTTGGAGGAAAGATTAGGACACACTTACTCGTTTCCCCACGACAAGACGAGGAGACTGTTTTAATTGGCAGTGCGCAACAAACTCATCACATTTCCAGACCCACGGTGTCCACCGCAACCCAACGACGTCAAAAACCCCAACTACTGCTCCTATCACAGAATGGTGAGCCACTCGATTTAGGATTGCTACGTTTTCAAGAACTGGGTCGAGGACCAGTATCAACAGGGGAAGTTCGTGCTGTCTGAAAACTGGAAGGTAAACCCACCGCAGAAGCACACTCCTAAAAAGGTGGATGCACCGGGGGTATCATGCTCGCTCATGGAAGAAACTCCATGGGAAGTCATTCTTTCAGCTAAAACCAAAAGAATGCTGAAGGATCTACAAGCATGTCCGACAGTCAGGTGGAAAAGCCAACTTGAACCTGAAATCATCGAAAGGATGCTGAAACCGCGTCCCGTACCGAAGATTGTTGATAAATGGCAAAATCCCCAAGTCAAGCCTTCAAAGTCTTCGAAGAAAAAGAAGAGGATCAAGAAGCCTGTGCAGCCTGCCGAGTATGATGACAAGCGCACAGACCTACAGAAGTACATTGACGCGCTAGAGGAGTACAACCAGAAGGCGCGGAAATCGGTCACGCTCAAAGAGTTCCTCAAGTATATTCTTGAGAATGAAGATGGTGACAACGATGAGGAAAATGACTCATCAGAAGAAACCGGAGACTATGTAGCAAGCTTCTATATGGTCTCCCTTTCGTTGTTAAATGGCGAAGAAACTCCTTCAGCGTCAGAAAACAACGCGGAGGGACCGGGGGCAGGATCGACGCTAAAATCCTCGGAACTGCCAAAAGACCCGATCGATAAGCTGTTAAACGAAGCCTTTCGAAAAAGCAAAGCTAACCGAGAACGCAAAACAACCATATACGAAAAAGCTAAGCGTCAGCGTCAGGATGAAGAAGCTGCGGCAAGGAGGAGTCGTAAAGTACTCCAACCAAACCAAAGCATACCTGCGACAAATAAGAGCAGGATCAAGGTAGAGAAGCGGTTCGCCAAAGTCCTGTCAATAGGAATGAAGCTGCCACCTCTCATAGGAAATACTCCTGGGGTCATATGCTTCGATGGAGAGGATTCACATCCAAACTACTACTTATACCATCGGAGGGCTATCCATCCCACTAAGGAATGCAGTGCTTTTAAGAAGTGGTGGTAAGGATACGCTGCCCATCAAAAACACTTCAAGAGGATAAAGCGTGAAGCTCGTCGATGGCAAAAAAGTGCGACATATGCGCGTGAAAAAACGACTGGCAACTGTCATATAGTTGATGCCAGTCCGGAAGGGGAAAAACCCCAAGTTCTTACCTTCGGGAGCGATTCTGAGGACGAAATACCCCTTAGCCCTCTCTTCAAAGACTCCACCTTCGAAAAAGAAGAAGAGGAGAAGAACTATGAGAACATTCAGCTGCATAACCGCATGCTGCCTGAGAAGAATCTCGGACCTACAAACAAAGGTTCGAGCAAAAAAGACAAAGGGAAAGAAAAAGTCCCTGAGGAAATTGCCCTCGACGATGGAGTTGTCAAAGAGCTCGCAACCAGGGACCCGTCTAAGAAAAACAAGGTGGATTACAATGTCCTAGCATGTCTGAGGAAAATACCCTCACAATTGAGCATATTGGATGCTCTCTTCCTGTCCAAAGAGGCACCGATCTCCGCGATAACGAAGCTCAGATATTACGTCTTGGAATATGAGGTCCATCTCATATCAAAAGTGGATCCTCTCAAATATCTAATATCAAGAGCCATACTAACAGGAAGGCTTGCCAAATGGGCCCTCCTCCTGATGGAGTTCTCGATAACGTATCGACCCCTCAAAGCAGTGAAAGGCCAGGCCATTGCCGACTTTCTCGCGGAGCATCCGATACCAGCCGACTCCCCCTTAAATTGTGAGTTGTCGGATGAACATGCGTTCGACACAATCGAAGGAGAAAAGGAAGAAAATGATTCCCAATGGGAACTCTACTTCGATGGAGCATCTTCCATGAAAAGGCGAAAGCAAAACACCCCCATAATCAAAGCCGGGGTGAGCCTTATCTTCGTGACTCCGCAAGGAGGGATATTGCGTTACGCCCTTTCCTTAACGGAGCCAAGGACTAATAACGAAGCTGAATATGAAGCTTTGATAGCAGGTCTCGAGATCGCTGTCGACATGGGAATCAAAGACATCCTCATATATGGAGACTCCCAGCTGATCGTTAGCCAAGTAAATGGCGACTATCAGATGTGCAAGCCAAAGCTGATAAAGTATGGAGAAAGAGTGCAGCAACCGCTGACACAAATCCCCTCCTATATCCTGGAGAGTATACCGTGTGCAGAAAATAGTAAAGCAGACGCATTGGCCAAATTGGCTAAGGAACTAGCCGATGAAGACCTCGATGACGTAAGGATCATTGTGCAAAGCCGTAGGGTTCTCGCGCCAACAGATATATCTTCGGAAGACCTAATAGAGCCATCCGAAGGAAAAGAAGCGATCGAACAAGTAGCCTTTCAAATAGGGGACGAAGAAAAAGTCAGATTGGAGGGAAGTCTTCATAGACTACTTCAAATCCCGACAAACGCCTGAAAATGCGTCATCCAGACATCAGCTTATGAAACAAGCTCTGTTTTTCGCCTTCGTCGATGATACTCTATATAAGAGATCGTTCGACTGTCTATGGCTAAGATGCCTGGGACTAGAGGAAGCAAAGAAAGTCGTTCAAGAAACTCACGATAGACTCTGCGGTTTTCATCAAGCTGAGCCAAAGATGAAGCTGAAGATAAAAAGAATGGGTTATTACTGGCCCACAATGATTCGGGACTGCCTCGAATATGCAAAATAGTGTCACTCATGCCAATTTCACGGGGACTTCATCCACCAGCATCCAAATCCGCTACACCCAACAGTAGCTAGCTGGCCATTCGAAATGTGAGGAACCGATATAATTGGCCCCATTGAACCGACATCGTACAAAGGACATCGGTTCATACTGGCAGCGACCGACTACTTTTCTAAGTGGGCAGAAGCAGTACCACTAAAAAAGGTGAAGACGGAGAATATCCTCCATTTCTTCAGAACATATATCATCTATCGATTCGGAACTCCACGATGAATTGTCTCGGATAATGGACCAGCTTATAGAAGCCATAATATCAGCCGCTTCGCACAATAGCATAAAATAGATTGGAGATACTCTTTAGTCTATAATCCTTGTGCGAACGGTCTAGCTGAAGTCTTCAACAAGACCTTGACAAAGATTATAAAGAAAACAATGTCTACAAACAAAAGAAACTGGCACGAAAGGCTGCATGAAGCTCTCTGGGCGTACCGAACAACGTTCAAAACGGCCACGAATACAACACCATGCGCATTGGTATTCGGCACGGAAGCAGTGCTTCCCCTGGAAATAGATCTCCCTTCTCTACGAGTAGCGGTTTGATACGAGCTGACAGATGAAAAAAACGCTCATCTTCGGCTTGAGGAGCTCGATGCCCTCGACAAAACTCGCCTTATAGGACAGCAAAATCTAGAGGCTTATTAGGCAAGGATGACGAGGTCATACGAAAAACTGACCAGGCCAAGAACATTCCACCAAGGCGAACTCGTGCTAGTCGTCAAAAGATCCATGATCCCTAATCGTATAAAATGGGGGAAATTCGAGCCGAACTATGAAGGCCCGTACATCATAGACAAAGTCTACCAAGATGGAGCCTACCTGCTCATGGATATGCATGGCGAAAGATCCTTGCCGCCAATAAACGGCCGATTCCTCAAAAAATACTACGCCTAATGAGTCATGACCTAGGTCAATGATAGATGACAATGCTTGTGTCCGCTCGCTATCTTCCTAAGTCAGAACCCTAAAAGTAGTATCCAAAAGCTCCGTCGCCTCAAAAATGGTGATAACTGACCAAGATGTCCCTAAACTAGAACCTCGCCTCAAATATGGCGATATAGGACTGAGAAGTCCATAAACTAATTATCCGCCTCAAACATGACGACATCGGACCGAGATGTCCCTAAACTAACAACGAACCGAGATGTCCCTAAACTAACAATGGACCAAAAAGTCCTTAAACTAGAAATTCGCCTCAAATATGGCGATAATGGACCGAAACATCCCTAAACTAGTGCGTCGCTTCAAACATGGCGCATCGCCCCAAATAAGACGATATCCTCCTTTGAGATTTATATTGCAATCAAAGTCTCAACGGCGAGGGTTGCAACTCAAGTCCTGCTGGCTACACAGCTACTCCAGTAATGAAGCCACTCCCAAATCCCACCGGCAAACAGATGGGTCACCTACGACGAAGCTATTTTCGTGAATTTCATTAAAAATTTTTTAAAAAAAACGGTACGTCCACAAGCGAATGGGCACGGATAAAAACTCGAAAGGGCGCTGTGAGTAAAAACAGCAGGGCTACCGGCGAGTTTGTGAAAACCCAGAAGGGCACAATCTCATAGAAAAAAATACACTTGCAGGGTCCTTTCAATCTTGTGAGGAGGAAATACCTGCATGAGATCCGTATGACTCATAAAGGAGCAACACACTTAGAAATCCACACGATTTCTAAGGAGAAAATACACTTACGAGATCCTCACGACTCGTAAGGAGAATCTCCCCTATGAGACCCTCACGGCTCATAGAATTCAAAAGTCTTGGGTTACATGGATCTAAACCTATTCTTAAGCCATCATATTTCCCAAGTTGCCCTATAAGTAGTCCAATATCGATCATTGTATACAATCCATGGGCATAAATAAACAATTCCCTACTAAGTTCCATCAATGGCGAGAAATGTCCCCATATGGTGAGCGACTCTTGTAGAAAACACACTTGTAAGATCCTTACGACTTACAAGAGAAAACGCGCTTAGGAATCCTCACGACTCTTAAAGAGAAAATACACCCATGAGATTCTCTCGACTTGTAGGGAGAAATACCTTTATGAGACCCTTACGGCTCATAAAATCAAAAAGCCTTAGTCGACAGGGTCATAACCCTGTTTCCTAAGCCATCTTTGTTCAAATCGACAAAGGCAAATGATGATTCGCTCTTGGTAATATCCCAGTTGTAGCGATATTGATGCCTAAACAGGTGTCAAACTCCAAGTCCTCTTACGGCAAATGATGATTCGCTCCTGGTAATATTCCAGTTGCAGCGATGCTGATACCAAGATTGGTATCAGATCTCAAGTTCCTAACTCGTAATAAAACTCAGCGAGTCGCAAAAAAATGCGTATGAGAAAGCCGAAATGTTTGGGCAACTCACAATAAAATGCAGCAAGTGAATAAAAAATTATATATATATATATTGCCGAAATGATTGGGCACTGCGAAAAATAGCCGAAATGATTGGGCAATCACGACTTTTGCGATATGAAAAGCTGAAAAGATAAAGCATCGCGGAAAAATAATTTAAAAAATATAAAATAAAATTTTCTCTGCCCTGCAGGTGAGTCCACACTGACCCCTGTATACAATCCATGGGCACAAATGAAAAGAGAACCCACCAGGCTCCGTCAAAGGGAGAGCCGGATCTTAACGGCAACATCTACAGCCCAGAGATCAGCTCGATGTGCTTCTCATGCCAACAGGATGTAGACACAACATCAATAAAAGACCCAAGGGTCAAACAAAAAAGAAGTAATGGCAAAATCCCAGCTCCAGCTCGACTCTCCTTCTCGGTGTAGATGTGACATCAACAAAGGCCCTAAGAAGCCAAATCAAAAAGTGGAGTGATGGTAAAATCCTAACTCCAGCTCGACATACTTCTCATGCCAGCGAGATGCAGACGCAATGTCATCATCAAAAAAATAGGGCCCAAGGGTCAAAGAGAAGTGGAGTAACGGCAAAATCCTAACTCCAGCTTGATATTTCTTTTCATGCTAGCAGGATGCAGACACAATGTCATCATAGAAAAAAATGGGTCCCAAGGGTCAAAGCAAAGTGGAGTAACGGCAAAATCCTAACTCCAGCTCGACGTTTCTTCTCATGCCAGCAGGATGCAGACGCAACGTCAACAAAAGACCCAAGGGTCAATGCAAAAATAGAGCCATGGCAAAATCCTAGCTCCAGGTCTTAACGGTACATATACAACCTAGAGACTATCCCTGTGTCCCCTCCCTCCTCATTCTAGCAGGGGAAGACACGGAAATCAAATAAAAGTGAAGTGACGGCAAAATTCTAATTTCAGGTCTTAATGGCAACATCTAAAGCCTATAGATCACCCCGACGTTCTTCTCATTCCAGCAGAATGCATATGCAATATCAACAAAAGACCTAAGGGTCAAAGCAAAAATAAAGCCATGGCAAAATCCTAGATCCAAGTCTTGATAGTACATATATAACCTAGAGACTATCCAGGCGTTCCCCCTCATTTCAGCAGGATGCGAACGCAGCTATCAAATGAAATTGGAGCAATGACATATTCCTAGCTTCGGACTTCAACTGCAATACAAGCAGCATAGAGGTCCTACAAATGTCTACCCTGCTTCAGCAAAAAATCGGTGCGATATCGTCAAAACAAAAAATGAAGTGATGGCATATTCCAAGCTTCGGGCCTCGACGGCAACTCATATAAAACCTAAAAAACTATCGAAGATCATCCCACACTAGAGCGGAGTGGTTATGACTCATCGGGGCTCCAAATTGAGCCTAACCTCAAGTAAGAAGTGCCATGGAAAATTCCTAACGCTTGCCTTTCTGACGGTAATATGACCAAAGGAGATTACTTGAAGACGTCTTGTCCAGCCCCCGAAGGGATCAGAGACACGACAGTCACGGGACTACTTAAACAATAGCTTGAAGACTGCATATCGAGGAATACATCAGCTAACGCGATTGTAACACTTTGAAATTTAGTTTAGATTATTTTCGTGTTAATTAGCGATAATGCGTGTTTTTCATAAAATCTCGTAATTTATTAAATTTTTCACTTAAACTAGATTAAATCAAGTTGTAATTGTGAAAATACGTGTTTTTATATTTAATTGAGTTTTATTAAGTAGTAATTAGTTTAGTGTTCACTTAACAAAAAAAATTCCTTAATTGTATTTTTCCAAGCAATTTAGTGTAACTAGCATGCACACTTATCACATATTGTATCACATGTTTCTCTTTCCCACTTCATTCAAGTTATCATGTCTTTTCGTTTTAAAATAAAACCATAACTTTTAACACTAAAAGAAAATTGAATTTTTAGAGAAAAGAGAGAGGCATGGGGGGTATTTATTAAGGCATGGGCTTTGACTTCCTTACACACACTCTCTCTCTCCCTTCCCTCTCATTTTCCTGCTCAGCAGCAGCAGCAGGCAGCGGCATCTCAGCCCCCTCCCCTTCATCTCCTCTCCTTCTCTCATCATTTTCTAACTCAAATCTTCATTTAAAACACATCTACCTCACACCAAATCACATTTCTCACTCCAAGATCACTTCTTTATGGATCTTTTAGCCAAATCTGAACTCTTGGGGCTAGACCAGCAAGTGGTGCCACTTCTTGACCAACTGTGAGGTATTAAGCCCACTTTAATCACTTATTTGCGTAACTTGTAGTTTAATTAGTTAAATCTAGTGTTTTAGTGAATTTTAGTGCTAATCTTGTGGTTTAAGTAAGTTTAGGTTAAGTTAAGGATATTAGGGTCTGGTTAACTTAATTAAGTGCTATTAGTGTTGTTTAAACCAAGTCTTTTCTTCAGTTTACACCAAAATACCATTTTGTACCAAATTAGTGTTTTGTTTAAAACGTTTTTAAGCAAGATTATAGGATACGGTGAATCTGCTATATCTACGATTATTTTCTTGTGTTGCAAACATATACAGAGTGATGTGCAGGTTTTTTTGAGTAGGGTGTAGGTTTTCGAGCCCGTTCCACCCCCGAAAATCTGGCGACATCCCATCCCAATCCGGTCTCGCCGGCCCCCTGGAAAATTCTGGGGTTGGTTCTGTGCAGGGGAGTGTCTGTGTATATGTTTCTGTGTTTGGTATTGTTTATTTTCTTGTTGTGGTTCCAGGTAAAAATCTGGGACCAGTTGCCCTTAATTAGAGTTTTGTGTTTAGCGCGACACGTACGCTTCGAGATGGTCTGGTGGGTTCTGTGCATCACAGCGCATCGGGGTAGTTCTGGGTTTAGCACACGCACGTTTTGGTGTATTAAGTTCACGCGTTTAGCTTGCGATGCTACTTTTTCCATATTGCCTTAGTATCACGTTTTTTGCAGGATTTTAGCTTATGTGTATTCTTTGTGTAATTCTAGAATCGCAGGCGGGTACGTCGGACGCCGCAAAGAAGGGGAAGCAAGTAGTCGGCTACACATAGCACGAGACCACTGTGAGTAGATTTAATATCTACGGGGAAATCGCCTGTATGACGTTAAGCGTCGGGGCTTGATAGGATATTGTAGTCGCATATATATATATATATATATATTGCTTGTGTATATATACTATTGTAGCGTACCCTCTTTTGTTGCATATAGATACAATATTTATATAGCACCGCACTGTCACTAACGGTTCAAGCTGCACGAGCACTATTTGTATGTTACACCCACACCGTTAGTGATTACCATGACACTTGCACTATAGAATTGCTACGAACCATACATCGTTTTGATTACCTCCTCATTGATGATTAGACATGATTCTGTCCCATATTGGCACATATACATATTGCACACTCATGCTTGCATATATACATCCTTGTGCATCCATGCCTACATACATACATACTCTTGCATATACATAGATGATGCTGACTTTAATTTGAAAGATTGGTGACCGCATGAAATGTTTTCAACTGGACCCTTTTTAAAGAGCGGTTTTCCCCTTTTACTCATAGTACGATTTTATGCGGCATACGACACATTGCATGGATTTACGCATTGAGTTTTGGATTCGTGTGATTTCTGGATTTGAGAACCGTGGTATTATTTTAGAAAATATGCACCGTTTTGAAAACCCGGTTTCTCTTGATATGATATTTCAGTGCGTCCACCATGCGTTTTCTCAGTTCTGAGACGCGTGACATGTGAACCCGAATCAAGGAGCTGGATGAGGCCGATTGCAAGTACATGGTGGACCCGGTATGGTACCCCGAGGCGAGAACGGATCTGTCGTGCAGTAGGCGATGAGCCTGGCAGAGGGACTACTACCTACCGGTGATTGGTTGGACCTGGCGGTTATCCGGAGGATACTGACCAGAGTCGAGAGATGGATACGGGACGACCCGTACTGCCGGGGCCGAGGGCCGATTCCGCAGACGGTGCCCGTGGGCCGATCCGGACTGACGGAGCCCGATATATGAGGATTTGCGTGTCGATGCTGGACACGAGTATTTCATGATATTTCGGGTGCCGATGTTAGGCACCCCGCTTCTATGAGATTTACAGGATTGTAGGCCGGATAGAGTGACGGCGCCTGAGTTTTTGGGATTTTGGGGTGTTTTTGGTAGACACCGGGGTTTTTCCGCGATGATGATTCGTGTAGATCATATTTTATCCCATGCGCAGTACTTATTGTTATGCATCGCATCATGTAGTCGTAGTACCTGATAGAGTACTTTGGTATGATTATTGCATAGCTTGCTCATCATTTAGATGTTATCTGATTGCACATGTTAGAGTATCGCAGTACGTGCATACTCGCGACTAGCTTTATTTGTTATCTATTATTCACGAGTTGGAAACTCACCCCCGTTGTGCCACAGTGTTTACAGGTCGACCCTCAGAGTAGTTGCGGCAAGGCTATCTCTTGTATCTTTTTGGCTACGGATACCACTGCAGTTGGCGCAAGAGCTGTTTTACTGATAGGTGGGTTTGTGGTATCCGGTTATTTTCCATTTGTACACTCTATTGTATCTAGTACTCTCCATCTACTATTTCATGTATTGACTTAGAGACCAGTTGTGAGGATGATGCTGTATATTATTTTGTACTCTGGTGTCGAGCTCGTGTGAGCCGACTTTATTTATGCAGTTTTATCTTTTATGATGTTTTTCACTTATATTGTTCATTTCTTCGCTACGGCGTCATATATTATTCTTGTGGTAATTGTTTCCGCCGTTGGGCGTGATTGCTCCCGTTTGGGGATGTTATATTCTTGTTATCAGTCATTTTACTTATGTCATGTTTTGTACCCGTTTTCGGGGCTAGTTTTTACAAACGAGGTGCTGCCGAAATTTTTAAGAAGATAACTTAAACTTTAATGATTTTTATTCAATTACTCAAGGTTTTCTAAATGTTTTAAACTAATGTTTTTCTTCACTCACTATTTTTAATGGCTTTGATTTCTGGGTTTTGGCTTACTTGATCGCGTTGCGCCTGTAGACGTTACGTGGTTAAGTGCCGGTCACGGGCTAAACTTTGGGTCGTGACAGCGTTGGTACCACGGACTAAAACCCTAGTACCACAAACCTAACGGATCTCTGCCGTAAAGAATAGGGTTATCTGCATATAACGTTAGGACAAGTTTGCCTGTAAACCCAAGGAAGGTAAACTAAAAGCACTCCGAAACGAGTACATAAACTAGAAACTCCGAAACGAGTGAATAAACTACAAACTCCGAAATGAGTATATAAATTAGAAACTCTAAAATGAGTGAATAAACTACAAAATTTGAAATGATTAAATAAACTAGAGACTCCGATATGAGTGAGTAAACTAATTGGCGCTAAATTAAGGCATCAAGAAATAGAAATGCGCAACTCATAGACCTCGGGGCTCGGACTTACGTTTCTTAAAGATCAAGACCTGAGTTACTCATGGATGACGACGCTTGTGTCCATCTCCTTTCAAAATTCTAAATGACATGCCAGCCCGAAACCAGCCATATCTTATACTTCACTCACGGGTATACCACCGTGAGCAAGGTGGCAGGGCGAAGAATTTGTTCACATCAGTCCAGTACTCACCTATGTCTAGATGCATGCATCAGAAACCTCTAAGGTTAAAATACAAAGTATACGTGCAGAGGCAAGATGCCCACATGGATATGTGCTGGGGGTGAAACATTCAGCGGTCAAAAAATTATTTATTTATTTATTCCACAGAAAAAAGATCACCAAATATGGGATCGGAGATACAGGGATTAGTAAAACAATAAACAAAATTCTCTAACTCCCTCTCTGCCTTCTCTACTATGTCAAAATGGCGATCTTCGCGAGAGGTCACTACTCATCGGTCAGCGCCGTACCCATTAGTGAAGGCGGACATGACGGCCCGCTGAGCCCGCATCTGACTTAGCAACTGAACAGAACGGTTCTTTAGAGGCTGGGAAATCAAATATGCCTCATAAAAGCACTCGATCTTGTCCTCTGCTGCGTCGAGTATTGCCGGAGTCATCTTCACTGGATGAGGGGAGATGTCAGCAAGCACGGACAGGAAGATCATCCGGAGCCAAATGGAGCCGATAGGAAGAGGAGAGCCCCTATGAGCCAAAAGCTCCTACATCACCGTGTCACACTGGTCATCAGTGAGAACGGGATCCACTAATCGCGCAGCAAAACGGGAAACAATTCCCTCGATAGGTACCTCCCATGATTGCCGACGAGCATGGGGACGATTGCAAGCCATAACTCTTGGTCTGTAAAAAAATGCCTTTTTTCTTGTGAAGAAGAAGAAGATCATCACTTCAGAATATAAAGTGAAGCATTTAAATTTAGGTACAAAAAACGTTGTGCATGGTGGAACTCTTTTCAAGGCCTGGCAAAAAGGGCATGGGAAAAGAAAGAGTTGATCCATGGGAATTAGAGCAAGAAGGTGAAACGATTGCCTCAGCGGCGCCCTACGTGCCTGACACGTGAGCATCGACACTGATTCTTTCTGGGATTAGAGCAGAATCTCATGTGCATGACATGTGAGTGCTGGCGCTAGTTCTTTTCGGGATTAAGTCCTGCAATAACGCCTCATGTGCATGACATGTGGGCGCCGATGTTTTTTTATATAATACCTCATACGAGCATTGGCATAAAGAAAAGGAGAGCTTTGTCATTCATACTTCAAAGAAATTTATATATTGGTGATAAGGGTGATAAAAAAAAGACATCATCAAAATAATTACAATGGCAAGACGCTGAATTCCAGACACGGATTCATGAACTTAGAGGCAAGTTTGAGTAAAGTGCTTCTGGCTTCGTTGACCATCTTCTTATGTATTTTCTCACGAATGCAAGCATCGAGATCCCCGCTGATGTCATCCATTCTTTGGTACGTGGATATTATCGCCTTCTGTTGGAAGATACGATGTAAAAAAGCGATAAGATCATCTCTCCACTTCTTTGAAATCAGGCCCATCAGATATACTGAATGCATCTTGTCTTCAGCATCATCAAGTGCTTCGAGTGGCATAGCCTCATCAAGCTCAGGAAGTGCTTCCCAAATCGACCCAACTACAATCTTCAAAAGAGCAGAATGGCGGGGGAGCAATCGACCGTTGTAATTGTCAAAGCGATGCATCACCTCAGTGTATTAGGCATCAGTAAACTCCTGGCCTTGCAACGGCCTTGTATGTGAATCTCCTCATAAGAGATAATCTTTTCAAGATCATACAGATGAGAAGCAATAGTATCTGAAAAGAAAAACCAGTAAAGGGTTAGCAATCAAAATACCAAAATTATTACAATCTAGAAGAAAAACAGTAGGCCCCACAAAATCAAGGAAATGCCCCATCAATGATGAGGCAGGCACTCATTGTAAGAATCCAAAAGGATTCTCATTTAATGAAAAATCTCATTGAACCGTAGAGTTAAACTCCTAATATTCTCGGAAAACGAGTTCTACAGTAGATTCAAATTTGTAAGAAGAACCCTAAAAAGAAAATAAGAAAAGAGAATAAAATTCCCAAAAGAAATTTCAAAAGAAATTTTCTTAGAAATCCCCACAGGAAATGGAATTAAATTCCAAATAACTCTCAAAGATTAAAGTCACTAATAGGGTAAAAACTCTAATATCTCTAAGACCCATGGTCTACCCAAATAAAAGTTTTTTTAAGATCTCTAAGAGATCGTTCCGAGAGAAGAGCAAAGCTCTGTTAATGGGTTAAAAACCCAAAAACGAGAAGAGATTCTTTTAAGAGTTTCTTTAAGAGTGGTCATAATTTTTACCAATTTTTGACAGAGTTTAACTCTGAGAAAGTTCTGGAAACAGAGATCTAAGCTCTGAGAAGAGAATTAAATTCTCAAGAAAGAAGAAGACTCAAGAAGAAGATGGAACAACAGTCATCTCAAGAGCCAAAGGCCCTATTTATAAGACATGAAGGGACAGTTCAACTCCCCAGGAGATCGAACGATAGAAAAGATGACACCATTGCACTCACGTGTGAGCCACGTGAGCACAATGATGGGGGGCATTTGTTCCCCCAATATTAGACCTAATAAAAGAGCAAAGCGCGCCTCACGTGCTCTCCATAAGGGCGCTAGCGCCAGAACCAATCTTATAGGATTAAATCCTATGGTGGCGCCGGACGTGCTCTTCACGTGGGCGCCAATGTGCAAAGCACAGGGGTGCTTCCTGAATAAAGATTAAATTCTTATATGGCGCCGCACGTGTAACTCAAGCGGTTGCCAATGTGCAAAACACAGGATTACCTATCTTAAGAATTAAATTCTTAAGTGGCGCCCACGTGCACAACATGTGAGCGCCAACGCCTAGGTAGAATAAAAATTCTACAATACTCTCTGTTAAACAGAGATGTTGGATCAAATATCCAACGGGAATGATAAATCATCAAAATATAGAATGAAATTCTATTAAGAGAAAATATCTCCCATATCTTTCTAAATAAGAAAGATACTTTCGATTGGATCAATGATCTAATTTTTGGAATATATTCCCTCAATCTTTCTAAATAAAAAAGATTGCTCTCTGTAAAACAGAGAACTCTTGGATTAAAAATCCAATGGTGATTAAAAATCACCATTTTACAGAATAAATTCTGTATAGGAGAAAATATTTCCCTAATCTCGTTAGAAACAAGAAATTATATTCTGTAAAATAGAAAACCCTTGGATCAAAGATCCAACGGTGGGTAAAATTATCCAGATCAACTTTGAGACCAATTAAATCAATTGGAATCTCACAATGAGAGATTTTCTCAAAACAGGTTAACAATCTGCCTCCACTATATAAAAAACCCGAGACTTCAAGTCTCACAGGGAGACAGAGAGAGAGAGACACAGACACAGAGACACACAGGGAGAAACGCACCCAGATAAAGGAATCCCCCATAAGCTTCTAAAAAAAAGAGGCAGAAAGCTTTCCAAAGAAGTGAGAATTTAATTCTCAAAGAAGAAGACTTCCCTCTTCAAGAAAAAGAACCCAGGTAAAGAAAACACAGAGATAAAAATATCTCTTTTACTTATTTAAGGGTTTAACCCTTCTCAAAGAACTTAGTTCTTTTTCTGGATCAGAGATCCACAAGACGAGCCTCCCACAAGTTGAGAATTTAATTCTCATCGGGAAGATCTTGTTCTTGAGAATCAAAGATTTAGAAAAGAACTAGGAAAGACAACATATCCTATAGGGATTTAATTCCTCGGAAAATAGGGTTTAACCCTAAAAGAAACTTTGTTCTTACAAAAGAACTTAGTTCTTAAAAGAAAACTTGATTCCAGATCTTCAAAACAAAGATCTTGGTGAACATCAATGGTAAAAAAACCATTAACAGAGACTCAATCTCTGAAAAAGAAAAGAACTTAGCATCTCACGTGCTTCCCACGTGGGTGCCCCTCCCAAAAGTGCCCAGCGCCTCACGTGAAAAACACATGGGCGCCCAAAGCAGAAGCCCAGCGCTTCATGTGCTTCTCATGTGGGCACCATAAAAATAATAAGAGTGCTTAGCATTCCACAAATAGCCAAAATGCCTGAGTGCTTAGCACTGATTGGGCAGCGCCCAGCGCCTCACGTGCTCTTTACGTAGGCGCCACAAAAAATAATAAGAGTGCTTCGTACTCCATAAATATCCAAAACAACTGAGTGCTTAGCACTGACTGAGCAGCGTCCAGCGCCTCATGTGCCCCTCACGTGGGCACCACATAAAAAGTGCTCAACACTCCATATGCAGCAAAAACGGCTGAGTGCTTAGCACTGATTGGGCAGCGCCCAACGCCACACGTGCACTTTACGTGGGCGCCATAAAAAGTGCTTAGCACTTCATGATTAGCCAAACGATTAAAGTGTTCAACACATGTTGGGCAACACTCATGACTGAATGCTTCAAATGATACACATGTGAGTGTCAGAGCTCAAATAAGTGCTTAGCAATTTTACATAAAAAGAAAATGGCTGAACAAACAGAGCCCAAATAAGTGTTTAGCACTTTTGAATGAACAAAAAGACTAAGCATACTAAGCCCAAATTGGCTAGGTCTCTGAGGTTTTCGTATAACTGAGCCCAAATGCTCTGTTGTTGGATCTGAAATAAAAATATTTCTTGAAATTTTACTAAGTTAATCTTAGTCTCAAATTAGACTAACGTATCCTTAGTTAAAATAAATTGAGCCTAAATGCTCATATATTTAAGTTGATCTTAATCTCAAACCAGATTAACGATCCTTAAATAAACCTAAGTCCAAATCTAAAATATACGGATTTGGACCGATCCGCACCCTATGGGCAATGACATAAACTAGTCTCTGTATACAATCCACGGACAACCAAAACAAACAAAAACACACATGACACGAAGTGAACTGCTGGAGAAGGAGAAAGTGGTTATCGCAATGCGGTAACGTAATTAACTGCAGGGGTTTGCGCCTGTAGGGAAGTGCGTCCCCACAATAAAAAAACCCTCATAAAATGAGGTAGAATCTGATAAAGTCTGCTACAACGGTCGCGTCTGTCCAAACCTCCGATATATGGTGCCATAAATCAACTTGGTATTTTCAGAGAAGTAGATGGATAAATACAAATAACATCTGCCCCCAGATTCAGGCAAGACGATCCATCCCGGTTCGTCTCTATTTCCGGCGGTAAACAGGTATGTTAGGTAAATGAGATATTTTGATCTCTTCTTTTTTCTTTTATCTAGGGTTTTTATGAGGGAGATCTTCTTCTTTGAGAGAATTAAATTCTCTGTTTTTTTGAGAGCTTTCTGTATTTTTACATAAGTTTATAGGGCTCTCCTTTTTTCCTCCTCTTTTCCTTTTTTATCGAGTCCTCCCCCTCCCCCTCCCCCTTGATTAATCTCCTTGCTTCTATTTATAGGATTAGAGAAAAATCAATTTGTTGAGAAAATCTCTCATTGAGAGATCATGATTGATTTCATGATCAATCAAAATAATCTTTCAGATCAATTGGAGAATTTTATTCACCGTTGGAATTTTAATCCAAAGGCTTTCTATTTAACAGAGAAGATTTTTTGTTTGTTTAATAAGATTAGGAAATATTTTTCTAAGATAGAATTTTATTCTATCATATGAATATTTTATTAGTTTAATAAAATTAGAATTTTATTATATTATATGGATATCTTGTTAGTTTAAGAAGATTAGGAAAATATTTTCCAAATATAGAATTTAATTCTATCATATGGATATCTTGTGATTCCAATTGATTTAATTGGTCTCAAAATTGAGTTAGGGAATTTTACCCACCGTTGGATTTTTGATCTAAGGGTTTCTGTTTTATAGAATATGTTTTCTTATTTTTAACAAGATTAGGGAAATATTTTCCCATATACAGAATTTATTCTGTAAAATGGTGATTTTTAATCACCATTGGATTTTTAATCCAAGGGTTCTCTGTTTTACAGAGAGTGATCTTCTTTTGTTTAGAAAGATTGAGGGAATATATTCCCAAAATAGAATTTTATTCTATTATTGGATCATTGATCCAACTGAGAGTATCTTTCTTATTTAGAAAGATTTGGGAGATATTTTCTCCTAATAGAATTTAATTCTATATTTGGATGATTTATCATCTCCATTGGATTTTTGATCCAACGGTTCTGTTTAACAGAGAGTATCCTAAATTCTCATGTAGAATTTAATTCTATTGATCTTGACTTGGACGCTGGCGCTCACGTGTTTTGCACGTGGGCGCCACTTAAGAATTTAATTCTTATGATGGGTACTCCTGTGCTTTGCACATTGGCGCCCGCGTGATGAGCACATGCGGTGCCATATAAGAATCTAATTCTTATTCAGAAAGTGTTTTTATACTTTGTGCATTGGCGCCGGCATGAGGAGCACGTGCGGCGCCACCACAAAATTGGTGCTGGCGCTGACGCCCTCATAAGAAACACGTGAGGCACTTCCCCATTAGCTTTCAACAAAGCTTTTCTTTTTTTATATTGTTTAAATTTTGGCGGGAACAAATGCCTCCCACTACTTTGCCCATGTAAGTATGTACGTGGGTGGAGTAGTGCAAAGTTATGCATGGCCATAAAATTGATGGTTTAGGAGACAAGTTTAAGATCTTTGTAGCCTAAGGCTTTTATTTTAATTTCATAAGCCGTAAGGGTCTCAAGAAGGTTTTTCTCCCTATGAGTCTTGAGAATCTCACAGGTGCATATTCTCTTTGGGAATCATGGGGATTCCTAAGTGTCTTTCACCTTCGTGAGTCGTAAGGATCTTACACATGTATTTTCTCCTTACGGGTCAAGAGGACCCGTAAGTTGCATCTTCACTTCATCGATAAATGTGGTCCGTAGATAGTATACAAGAGTCAGTTTGAGCGTTCTTGTAGGGCAGCGATGGTTTAGGAAACAAGTTTAGATCTGTCGCCCAAGGTTTTTCAATTTTATGAGCCGTGTAGGTCTTATAAAGATGTTTCTCCCTACGAGTCGAGAGGATCTCGTAGGTGTATTTTCTCCTTAGAAGTTGTGAGGACTCCTAAGTGATTTTTCTCTTGAGAGTCGTAAGGATCTCACAAGGGAATTTTCCCCTTACGAGTCGAGATGACTCGTAAGTGGTTTTTCCTCCTCATCGGTATGCGACTTTGGAGGATGTGGCACGTGGATAGTGTACAAAAGTCAATTTGGACCTACTTGTAGGGCCACAGTGCTTAGAATACAGGTTGATATCGCCGTTGCCTAAGCCTTTTCACCTTCATGAGCCGTGAGGGTTTCCATAAAGATGTTTTTCCTTACGAGTTGAGACGAGTCGAGAGGATCTCGCAGGTGTATCCTAACATGAAATATAGATAACCCCCATTCTTTTACGATATAGGTCCGTTAGGTTTGTGCTACTAGGGTTTTAGTCCGCGGTACCGTCGCGTTGGCTGAATATTCCTTGATATGCAGTTTTTAAGCCACTGCTCGAGTAACCCCGCGACTGTCGTGTCTCTGATCTCTTCTGAGGCTGGACAAGATGTCTTCAAGTAATCTTCTTAGGTCAAATTACCGTTGGAAGAACAAGTTTTAGGAATTTGCCATGACGCTTTTCACTTGAGGTTAGGCTCAATTTAGAGCCCCGATAAGTCATACCACACCCTTCTGGGGTGGGATGATCTCCAATGGTCTTTTGGGTTTTATATGAGTTGCCGTCAAGACCCGAAACTAGGAATATGTCATCACTTTGTTTTTGGCTTTGACGATGTCGCGCCGATTCTTTGCTGAAGTAGGGTAGATATATATAGAACCTTTATGGTGTATGTATTGCAATTGAAGTGCAGAGCTAGGAATATGCCATCGCTCCAATTTCAATTGATAGCTGTATCCGCATCCTGCTGAAATGAGGAGAATGTTGAGCTGGAGGTAGGATTTTCTATTACTCCTCTTTTATTTGACCATTGGGTCTTTGTTGACGTTGCATATGCACCGAGAAGGAATGTCGAGCTGATCTCTAGGCTGTAGATGTTGCCATCGAGATCTGGAGCTAGGAATATGCCATTGCTCCACTTTTTTTTGACCCTTAGGTCTTTGTTGATGTTGTATCTGCACCGAGAAGGAACGTCGAGCTAGAGCTGGGATTTTGCCATTACTCCTTTTTGATTTGGCTCCTTGGAGCTTTATTGACGTTACGTGTGCACCCTGTTGGAATGAAAAGAATGTCGAGTTGGTCTTTAAGTTGTATATGAACCGTCAAGATCTAGCTCTCCCTTTGATGGAGCCTGGTAGGAAAATATGGTTCTCTTTCTCTCACTTGTGCCCATGGATCCTCTACATGTGTCAATATGGACATACTTGCAGGGCAGAAAAGTTTCATTTTCATTTTTTTCCTTTCCGCGATGCTCTATCTTTTCAGCTTTATGTCGCAAAAGTCGCGATTGCCCAATCATTTTGGCTATTTATTGCGGTGCCCAATCATTTCAGCTGTTTTTTGTTTTTACTTGCTTCTTTTTATTGCGAGTTGCCCAAACATTTTGGCTTTTTTTGTTTTTACTCGCTGCTTTTTATTGCGAGTTGTCCAAACATTTCGGCTTTTTCTTGAGTTGGGGATTTGAAGTCTGATATCAATCTTGGCATCACTATCGCTACCACCGGGATATTGTCAGGAGCGAATCATCATTTGCCTTTGCGAGAACTTGAAATTTGATACCCATTTAGGCATCAGTATCGTTACAACTGGGATATTGTCAGGAGCGAATCATCATTTGCCTTTGTTAATTTGAACAAAGGTGGCTTAGAAAACAGGGTTAGGATCCCATCGACTAAGGCTTTTTGACTTTATGAGCCGTAAGGGTCTCATAAAGATATTTCTCCCTACGAGTCAAAAGGATCTCGTAGGTCTACATTCTCCTTAGAAGTCGTGAGAATTCCTAAGTGGTGTTTTCCCTTTCAAGTCGTAAGGATCTTACAAGAGCGTTTTCTTCTTCTAAGTCGAGAGGACTTACAAGTGTCATTCACCATATGGGATATTTCTCGCCATTTGTGGAACTTGGTGGAAAATTGTTTATTCATACCCGTGGATTGTATACAAGGGTCAATATTAAACTTCCTGTAGGGCAACTTAGGAGATATGACGGCATAAGAACAGGTTTAGATTCCTATAACCTAAGACTTTCGAATTCTATGAGCCGTGAGGGTCTCACAGGGGGAATTCTCCTTACGAGTCGTGAGGATCTCATAAGTGTATTTTCTCCTTAAAAATCGTGTGGATTTCTAAATGTGTTGCTCCTTTGTGAGTCGTAAGGATCTCGCGCGAGTATTTTCTTCTCACAAGATCGAAAAGACCCTGCAAGTGTATTTTATTTTTTATTTATTTTTTTTACGAGATTGCGCCATTCCGGGTTTTCACAAGCTCACATAGTAGTCCTGCTGTTTTTACTCACGGCGCCCTTTTGGGTTTTCATCCGTGCCCATTTCGCTTGTGGACATACCGTTTTTTTTGTTTTTTTAACGAGTTTTCCCCCTTCTGGGTTTTCACAAGCTCGCCGGTAACCCTGTTGTTTTTACTCACGTCGCCCTTTCGGGTTTTCATCTGTGCCCATTTCGCTTGTGGACGTACAAATTTTTTTTGCGAACGGTGAAACTCTTGAAGGTACTGTAACAACCCTAATTTTCCTATACAAATTTTTGTACAATTTTTTTCAAAATTGTTTAAAGGGGTATTTATTGCCTGAGCACAAGATAACTAATTAATTAGCAATTTAATTACAAGAAGGAGCTTGTGGCTCATTGGTAATACCTTGCACTGCTGAACCAAGCCGCCAGAGTTCAAATCCCATACCTCACATTATTTTTAATATTATTTTGTTTTGAATTTTTAGAATACCAAGGGTTTACATGAGCATATCTCACAAAAACCCCACTACACCCAAAAATGTAACATTTCCAGAGGATAGATGAATCGTCGTGGGGGATTCCGGCCGCCTGACTCGGCCGGAAATCGGCCAACTCGGCCTCGACTCAGCCGACTCAGGCCTCCTACCGAGTCACGGCCTAGTCGGCCGATTCCGGTGATGACCCCAATACAAAAAATGTGTATTTTGGTCTCCCCTGTACACCTGCAAAATTTTATCCTCAGACCATTTCCAGAGCTCTTTTAAAACCCCAATTACTCCACTTTTAATACATTTTTCATTTTAAGCTTTTCATCTACCCTAACCCTAGCCTAACCATATAAATACTATCCCTACACACTACTCCCTCACTCCAAAATTCTGAGCCAACTCTCAAGAATTTCTTAGAACCATAGTGTGTTTTGAAAGTGAGCAAAGAGGAGAAACTCTGGCAAATTTTCGGCGACAACCCTAGGAGATTCCGGCGAAGAAACGATGCACCGGCTCCTCCTCCTGACTCCTCTTCCTCTCCTCTAAGTCTTAAGCCAGTAAGTCCCACTTTCCCCCTTCTCTACTCTTTCTAAAAATACGGAATTAAAAAACCCGACGGAATCAAAGCAAACCCGATTTCCAATTCGGTTTCTTCATAAAATCTCATTTTTCTCTTAATACAATCTTGTTAAACCATTACATGTTGACTATTAAACACTAACTAATCATATTGAATAAGTTCCATATCAAAAGAAATTGCTATTTCCATTTTACCGTACCTTTTCATTTAAATACTGTTGGGGTCAAAATTTGCACCCCCGGTTGACCGAGTCAAAGTCAAGGTCAACCCCAAGCCAGGTGGGCCCAAGCCCATGTCAAGCGGGCCCATGCCCAAGTCGAGCCCGCGGCCAGCCTCCTCTATGCCAAAATATAGATCATGTAATAAATAATTTTTATGTAATTTTTTTATGCATGAATGTATGCAAAATGGGCATAAAGCCAAATTTTTGTAAAGCCCATGGCTTATGTGCAAAAAGAAATGGCACATGAGCCATGGGATGGGCAAAATGCCATTTTGCAAAGCCCAAGGGGCTATATGTAAATATGTAAGCCTATATAAGGCAACATGATGATGAATAATAGATACACTTTTCATTCTCTCAAAAAACCTAGGGTTTGTGCCTCTTTCCCCTTTCTGAAGGTTCTAAACCTTCTTCTTTCTTTTGAATTAAATCAAGAGTTTTACTCTTCCTTTTCCAAAACTAAATAGTTTTTCACCACAAAACCCATAAAGGGGGTCTTGGATCTGTCATTAGATCTCAAAAAGAAGAGATTTTTAAAATCTCACATCTCTTAATCTTCAAGATCCGGCCAAACGACAGGAAGAAGAAGGAGACCCATCTCCAGAAACCCCACTTTGGGGAAGAACTAGGGCTCAAGGGGAGAAGCCTCTTCATCAGCTTCAAAACATCCTTGGAGTTTAACTCCTCGTGTATATATATATATATATATATATATATATATATATATATATATATATATATATAGAATAATAGTGCTCCTTTCTGGGAGTACAACTCCCATTGCAGGGACTAAGTGCCTTTTTGCTGCTCGAGCGCCCACGTGCTGACACGTGGTGCGCTAGTGCTCTTGTGCCCAGAGCGCTAGCGTTCGAGCGCCTATGTGCTGACACGTGGCGCGCTAGCGCGCTTGCGCTCAGAGCGCTAGCGCTCGAGCGCCCACGTGCTGACACATGGCGCGCTAGCGCTCTTACGCTCAGAGCGCTAGCGCCCAAAGCGCTAGTGCCCGAGCGCCCACGTGCTGACACGTGGCGCGCTAGCGCTCAGTGCGCTAGCGCTCTTGCGCTCAGAGCGCTAGCGCCCAAAGCGCTAGCGCCCTAGCGCCCACGTGCTGACACGTGGCGCGCTAGCGCTCATTGCACTAGCGCCCGAGCGTCCATGTGCTAACACGTGGTGCGCTAGCGCTCTTGCGCTCAAAGTGCTGGCGCTGGCCCCACGCATCATTTGGATGCCTTTTCCCTTTCTTTTTATGTATATACATATGTACACATACACATACTCTACAACACTGTCCTTCCCAAAAAATTTTTGGGCCGGGGCACTGCCCCGCACCCCGCAAGGGGGCTGCTAGCCCCCTTGACCCCCAGCCCGCTAACCGGGTAGCGGGACCCATGTAAAAACTCTGCGTAGCTCCCGATATATCTAAACCCCCTCCAAAACAAAACACACGTATACTGCACATTGAGTTCGCATGACCAGTTTAACCCGTCAATCGGAGGTTCCCTCGCTCCAAAGGCGAGAGTTAATTAATGGCAGCTTAGTCCGCGGCTGCCGGAGATTCGGATCCCCACAATCATTAAACCCCGACCTACCCTAGGCAGAGGGAATCTGTAATGCGCCTGACAAGCGCGCGCATATTCCCATCTCAACGGGGTGACGAAAAACACCCTACAAATACCATATAGTTTCATTTCGACATTTAAACTATCATAAACTTGCTATACCTTTAAGTAGATCACGAGGTAATGACCTACCTCCTCACAACACTCACATGCAACATAGCACAATACTTTCAAATACCTAGAATATGGGAAAACGAAACCTTTCAAATAAATACCACTTATTATCAAAAACCGTTTTCTTAAAGATTAAGTATTTAAAAATCTTTGCAAAGCGCCGCTACAACCCAATTTAGGGAACCCGTTCAGGATGGTGCGGATTATCGCACATCCTCGGGCTCAGTAGTGCGAGATTCAGACCCCCGGAAGGGGCATTCAGTCTCGAAAGATTTACAAAATACAAAATCTTAAGAAAATGAGATTTCTAGAAATATAATATATATTAAAAATTATTTATATATATATATATATATATATATATAAGTAACATTAAAATATCTATTTTTTAAATAATATAAATATTCCAACTCTTTTCAAAAATCACAAGAATCACTTTACATTAAAATACCATGAATTCCATGCAAGATCAATATTACAAGTTAATACCATATATTATGGAAGTTAGGTCATTCTTACTAGAAATGTCACATGTATAAAATCTACGTTTATGATAACTTCAAAGACGATAACTAAATAGTTGGGGAGTATTTTGAAAAGCATATAAAAGTATTTTTACATAAAACCCCCTCAAGTTCTATAAATTACCCTAAGGACCCTAGTAAACATAGGTTTCAGCGGGACCAATCTCTTGAGCCTCAGGAAGCCGGAGAAGTGGGTGCTTGCCTATCTAAAGTAGACAATTAACAAACGGTGTTATCAACACGGTAATCATTTTTGAAAAAGACACAAATCCTGCTGCCCATGTGCAGCGGTTATCGATAACATCAAAACAATCAGGACTTCAATTTATTTTTCTAATTGTCTGACTCAGATTGAGTCTATCTATAATCTGACTTGAATATGATTCAAGTACAATCTACAATCTACAATATTACAATTCAATACGAATCCATTATTCCATATATTCAATCTATCAATCTATACAACTTAACTAAACCGAACCATGGATATACATTCCATGTACATAATCATCCAGTTTACATGATTCTCCAGTTACATAAATGATTCTACAGTTACATCCGTTTACTAATATCATGGTTTCGACAAGTCATCCAATTATACAATTCAATTTACAAGACATTATAATGCAATACAATACTATCAATACAATAACTACACGGGGTATTAGGATAGTTCATTCGTGAATCCAACAGAAGCTCAAGAGTCCCCCTAGATCATGAATCCATGTCTACTAACACAAGCAAGCAATCATGAGGGCCCGTGTTTCCATGCTCCTGGATTGTGGCCTGTTGAATTTGGAATATTTCGGCGACGGTCGAAGTCCCGCTACTAACATATCATTCGGGCCCATGGTTCCTTACCCCTGGACTGTGGCCTGTTGGTTTTAAGAACACTCTTGAGATTAGTTGACATTCACCTTGAACTTACGATAATAACAGCATTAATATTATAATAATATAATACAACTGTAAAAGCCACACTTTCTCTTTCTTCTTTTCTACTTCTCCCTTATCTTTGGGACTTACCGAGCGATTTGTTCGCTGACGACATTCTCTTTCTTTCTTTTTTGAATGTCGTCAGGTGTTTTGGACCTTCTGGAGACAGAGCCCAGCATCGAGGACTTGGACCAGATTATTGAAGACCCAGAGCTCTAGCTTCATTGTACACATTTCATTACAGTACTTTTCTTTTTCTATTATGCCATTATTTAGGCATTGTTTTCATCAGATATATTTACATTTCCATGAATTGTACAGAAAGAATGTGAATAAATAAAGTTGCTGTTTTATTATATCTTGTCCGAGATCAGCTCAAGCGAAGGTCTTCCTATTTTGGATTGGACAACTATATTCCGGCCTTGGTCAAAATGGTCAAGGCTTAGACATGCTTAGCGTATTTACTTCACAGTAAATACGTAGCGGCCTCGTCGCATCCTCTGCCCGTACACTGGGAAGCGGGACGTGACAGGTTTTGTTGGTGGCCCATGTAGGTCAAAGCTGTATGGAACCCTATCATGCAGTTCAGCTCTGCGTGGACAACCTAAGCAATATAACACAAGAACCAGCAACTAAAACATTCTTTACAATTCATCTTTCTTGAATCTTCCAATTTCATATATCTTGAATCTGTTCTAACTCAAAATTCCCTCACCCCTTTTACAATCTTACCAAAACCTTCACATTCTTTCATTCCTTCACACTTTTTTCATACACTTTCAAGTATTTCTATCACCAAACTTTTCTTGAATCTGTTACACTTTCCTTTTACAAATTTCGAGGACAAAATTTTTATAAGGAGGGTAGAATGTAACAATCCTAATTTTCCTATACAAATTTTTGTACAATTTTTTTCAAAATTGTTTAAAGGGGTATTTATTGCCTGAGCACAAGATAAGTAATTAATTAGCAATTTAATTACAAGAAGGAGCTTGTGGCTCATTAGTAATACCTTGCACTGCTGAACCAAATCACCAGAGTTCAAATCCCATACCCCACATTATTTTTAATATTATTTTGTTTTGAATTTTTAGAATACCAAGGGTTTACACGTGCATATCTCACAAAAACCCCACTACACCCAAAAATATAACATTACCAGAGGATAGATGAACCGTCGGGGGGGGGGGTCCAACCGCCTGACTCGGCCGGAAATCGGCCAACTCGGCCTCGACTCAGCCGACTCAAGCCTCCGACCGAGTCACGGCCGAGTCACGACCGAGTCGGCCGATTCCGGCGACGACCCCAACACAAAAAATGTGTCTTTTGGTCTCCCCTGTACACCTGCAAAATTTTATTCTCAGACCATTTTCATAGCTCTTTTAAAACCCCAATTATTCCACTTTTGATACATTTTTATTACATTCTATCACATTTTTCATTTTAAGCTTTTCATCTACCCTAACCCTAGCCTAACCCGATAAATACTATCCCTACACACTACCCCCTCACTCCAAAATTCTGAGCCAACTCTTAAGAAATTCTTAGAACCCTAGTGTGTTTTGAATGTGAGCAAAGAGGCGAAGCTCCGGCAAATTTCCGGCGATAACCTTAGGAGATCCCGGCGACGAAACGATGCACCAGCACCTCCTCCCGACTCCTCTTCCTCTCCTCTAAGTCCTAAGCTAGTAAGTCCCACTTCCCCCTTCTCTACTCTTTCTAAAAATACGGAATTACAAAACCCGACGGAATCGGAGCAAACCCGATTTCCGATTCGTTTTCTTCATAAAATCTCACTTTTCCCTTAATACAATCTTGTTAAACTATTACATGTTGACTATTAAACACTAACTAATCATATTGAACAAGTTCCATATCAAAAAAAATTGCTATTTCCATTTTACCATACTTTTTCATTTAAATACCATATAGTTTCATTTTGACATTTAACCATCATAAACTTGATATACCTTTAAGTAGATCACGAGGTAATGACCTACCTCCTCACAACACTCATATGCAATATAGCACAATACTTTCAAATACCTAGAATATGGGAAAACGAAACCTTTCAAATAAATACCACTTATTATCAAAAACCGTTTTCTAAAAGATTAAGTATTTTATAAATCTTTGCAAAGCGCCGCTACAACCCAATTTAGGGAACCCGTTCAGGATGGTGCGGATTATCGCACATCCTCAGGCTTAGTAGTGCGAGATTCAGACCCCCGCAAGGGGCATTCAGTCTCGAAAGATTTACAAAATACAAAATCTTAAGAAAATGAGATTTCTAGAAATATAAAATATATTAAAAATTATATATATATATATAAGTAACATTAAAATATTTGTTTTGCAAATAATATAAATATTCCAACTCTTTTCAAAAATCACAAGAATCACTTTACATTAAAATACCATGAATTTCATGCAAAATCAATATTACAAGTTATATTATGGAAATTAGGTCATTCTTACTAGAAATGTCACATGTATAAAATCTACATTCATGATAACTTCAAAAACGATAACTAAATAGTTGGGGAGTATTTTGAAAAGCATATAAAAGTATTTTTACATAAAACCCCCTTAAGTTCTATAAATTAGCCTAAGAACCCTAGTAAACATATGTTTAAGCGGGACCAATCTCCTGAGCCTCAGGGAGCTGGAGAAGTGGGTGCTTGCCTATCTAAGACAGACAATTAACAAACGGTGTTATCAACACGGTAATCATCTTTGAAAAAGACACAAATCTTGCCACCCATGTGCAGTGGTTAGCGATAATATCAAAATAATCAGGACTTCAATTTATTTTTCTAATTGTCTGACTCAGATTGAGTCTCTCTATAATCTGACTTGAATATGATTCAAGTACAATCTACAATCTACAATATTACAATTCAACATGATTCCATGAATCTATTAGTCCATATATTCAATCTATCAATCTATATAACTTGACCGAACCGAACCATGGATATACATTCCATTTACATGATCATCCAGTTTACATGATTCTCCAGTTACATCCGTTTACTGATATCATAGTTTCGGCAAGTCATCCAATTATACAATTCAATTTACAAGACATTACAATGCAATACAATACTATCAATACAATAACTACACGGGGTATAAGGATAGTTCATTCATGAATCCAACAGAAGCTCAAGAGTCCCCCTAGATCATGAATCCATGTCTACTAACACAAGCAAGCAATCATGAGGGCCCATGTTTCTATGCTCCTGGATCATGGCCTGTTGAGTTTGGAATACTTCGGCGACGGTCGAAGTCCCGCTACTAACATATCATTCGGGCCCGTGGTTCCCGACCCCTGGACTGTGGCCTGTTGGGTTTAAGAACACACTTGAGATTAGTTGACATTCACCCTTGAACTTACGATAATAACAACATTAACATTATAACAATATAATACAACCTTAAAAGCCACACTCTCTCTTTCTTCTTTTCTACTTCTCCCTTATCTTTAGGACTTACCGAGCGATTTATTCGCTGACGACATTCTCTTTCTTTCTTCTTTGAATGTCATCAAGTGTTTTGGACCTTCTGGAAATAGAGCCCAGCAACGAGGACTTGGACCAGATTATTGAAGACCCAGAGCTCTAGTTTCATTGTACACATTTCATTCCAGTACTTTTCTTTTTCTGTTATGCCATTGTTTAGGCATTGTTTTCATCAGATGTATTTACATTTCTATGCATCGTACAGAAAGAATGTGAATAAATAAAGTTGCTGTTTTATTATATCTTGTCTCTTATGTATTTACTTTTATATTGCTTAGATACGCTTAGCATATTTACTTCACAGTAAATACGTAGTGGCCTCGTCGCGTCCTCTTCCCGTATACTGGGAAGCGAGGCGTGACAGGTACCTTCATCGCAGGTAACCCATCTATTTGCTATTGGGATTTAGGGATGGTTTCACCACTGGAGTAGCTGTGTAGCCGGTAGGACTTGAATTGCAATCTTCGCCGTTGGGACTTCGATTGCAAGATAGATTTCAAGAGAGCATATCGCCGTATTTGATGCGGTGTACTAGTTTAGGGACGTTCCAGTCCATTATCTCTGTATTTGAGGCGACGCACTAGATTAGGGACGTTTCGGTCCATTATCGACGTGTTTGAGGTGACGTGTCGTGTTTGGGGAGATGCACTAGTTTAAGGACGTTTCGGTCCAGTATCGTCGTTTTTTAGGTGACGCTCTAGTTTAGAGACATTTCGGTCCAACATTCCCGTTTTGGGGACGAATGTTAGTTTAAGAACATTTCGGTCCAATATTCCCGTTTTGGAGACGAATGTTAGTTTAAGAACATTTCGGTCCAACATTCCCGTTTTGGGGACGAATGTTAGTTTAAGAACGTTTTGGTCCGTTATTAGTTTAAGGACGTTTCGGTCCAACATTCCCGTTTTTTTAGAGGAACACATTATTTTAGAGACGTTTCGATCCAACATTTCCGTTTTTTAGGGTAACGCGTTAGTTTAGGGACGTTTCGGTCCATTATTAGTTTAGGGACGTCTCGGTCTGTTGTTAGTTTAGGCACGTCTCGGTCTGTTATCGCCATATTTGAGGCGGATTGTTACTCTAGGGACTTCTTGGTCCATTCTTTTTCATTCGGTCGGGACGTTACATAACCCATCCCTTCCGAGTCTTGTTTGCTGAGGCGCTTTAGCTAGTCCTTTGTATGTATGGACACTTCACACCTCAAGCTCTTTTCACCCATTTGGACTGCTTCTTTTATTATCACAGCAATCAGGTTTTTTTTTGCGGAAAATAATAGGCATTTTACACGACGCCTGCCCCCTGCTCATTAATGTCGCTTTTCGATACTGATGGAGTATCTTCTTCATATACGAAGGAACGAGATATCACGTCATTTCTTCAGCCGAGTCTTCCTCTTCCTTGGAAGAATGAACTTGACTTGGGGGTTTTCCCTCATCGTCTGATTCAGAGTGGGACATGGATTTCACATCCCTCCCATGATTTTTTTGTTCAAGCAGGATATTCCACTTGATTGTAGGACCCGTTTTTAGGTCCCTTGATATCCTTTCTATTATTTGAAAGGAAAGGACCATCTCACGTAGAGATTCTGCCGCCAGTGAGGAATATGCCCCCGTGTATATTTCGGGGGGGGTACCCACGTCGTCGCTATTTTAGCAATAGATTGCTTCAGAGCTGCTCATCTTGTTGAGCGTTGGCGAAAAACGCCACCTTGCATTTGCTTTTCATTCATCTTCATCGGATGAGGAAGGATCTTGACCCATCTGATCCAATCGAGCCATTTCATCTATGAGCTCTTAGAAGGTCGTTGGCTTGAAGAGGGCCATATATGGGAACACCTTTGAATTTGGGTCAAGGGTGGCTATGAACATTCCCACGGCTGCAGCTTCGTTGATGCGTTGCTTGCATTTTGACTAGAGATTTCGCTATCGGGTAACATATTGAACCCAGGTATCATTCGGTCCAACCGTTTCGTTGGTCAACGCCGCTACGGTAGTGTGTTTATTCACACTAGCGAACCTCTGACAGAAGAGCATATCTATCTCGTTGAAGGTCTTTACGGAATCATTTGGGAGTCCCGCATACCATTCGAAGGTGATGCCTATCAGGCTGCTGCCGAGCTATCGGAGGAGCAATATGTCATTTCCTCCAGTATTGTCGCACATAGATTTAAAACGCGCGATGTGCTGGCGAGGATTCCCAGTTCCTTTATACATGTGGAACGTTGGAAGTGTATACTCTAGCGGGTACTGTATTTGATCGTAGCACGCCAGATACGGTCGACCAGTCTTGATCGATCTATTTGCAGTATCACTGGCATAGTGAGCTTTGATTTGCCGAGCGATATATTCGTCCAGCTTTGCTTTTGGAATCATTTCCTCCTCATCCGTTGATGAGGCTTGGAGAGGATTTGAAATATCACCTTTGTCTTTAAAAGCGACTTTCAGCGTTTCATCTGCTAGTGGTTCCGAATGGACCATCATTCTAGCCATATTCTGGATTAGAAAGTCCATCCGGTTCATTTTAGTGGACATTTCTTCCGCTTCTTTATCTCTCTTTTTGAGAGCACGCTTTAGGAAATCAATATCCGACTCCTTTCCTACTCTTTCTTCGGGTGCATCCTTGGGATTTTCATTAGGTGATAAATTAGCGAGTGCCGCCGCCTGAGCAAGCATCTCCTGCAGCTTTTCACATTGCAGTTGAGCCTTTATCAGGGACCGAGTATGCAGTCCGTGACTAGTATAAGTGTGACATTCATCTTTGGAGTTCACCATGTAGACCGTGTGAACTATTATGCACCCAGGCATGAGGCGTTTGGAGCTTTGACCTTTGGAGTTTGCCTCGGGCACTTGGGCTTTATCAGGCCTATCTTTTTTAAAAGAAGCTGCTTTAAGAGGAACCATTGTATCAGGAACCGTCTTGAGATGAGTCCCCTTCTATTTGAAAGGGGATTTGTCAGAATTTGGCTGACATTTAGAAGAAGAGTCATGGCTGACGACTGAGTCCTTCACCTGCTTCCACACTTTATATATAGATGAGGAAAGTTCTTTTAGGGAGCGAACTGTTTTTTGCTCTCGTGGGATCTCCATGGGCTGCGGAGATTTCTTCAATATTACAGTGGGAGAATTTTGTCTGACTCTTCGTAATAGTTCGAAACTTTTCCCGGTTGGAACAACAGCATTCACCACTGGGGTTAAAACAGTACCATACGAAGAACTGCCCCCAGCTTGTCTTATTTGACGCCGATATCGACATCGGTGATGTCTTGCGACCGGAATTTGATTAGCCATAGGATTTTGCTGAGCCTGCCCCTGTTTTCTTTGAGAGCTTGAGTATTCTGCCCCCTGCATCGACCTTGGTCTTTGGCAGGTGCTAGTTGTTTGAGGACTGATTCCGTCGGCAAAACTGAAATTGGAGGATCCAGTCCATGGAAGACAGACTTTTTCTGGGCTTCCACCTTCGGTGTTGAGGTACTGAGGGTAAGAGATGGGAGCATAGACCCGGAGATAAGCCGATTGATTTCCTGAAGAGCTGTATTGCAGAGATTTGAGATTGCAAGTAGCCCATATTTGACTCCACCAGATATGACAGAGCCTGAGTTGCTGGCGTTGGAAGAAAATGCCAATATGCATAGAGAAGAAACGTCGAGCTTCGGTATCTCATCACCTAAAGGCAACTACAAACATATATACCGCGATTATTTGATCATGGAAAAACACGACACACGAAGTGTGGAGTGGAAAGAGAAAGAGGTCCTACCGGGCGTGCCAGAATCTGTCCACTACCGTAAACAGGGACGAACCAGGATTGATCGTCGTGCCTGAATTTGGGGGCAAATGCTATTTGGACTTATCCATCCACCTCTCCGAAGATACCACGTTGATTTATGACACCATATATTGGAGGTTTAGATAGACGCGGCCGTTGTAGCAGACTTTATCAGATTTCCCCTCATTTTATGAGGGATTTTTTGATTATGGGGACGATCATCCCTGCAGGTGCAAGCCCCTGCAGTTAATTACGTTATCGCATTGCGATAACCACTTTTTCCTGTTCCGGCAGTTCACTTCGTGTCGTATTGTGTTTTTTTTGTTTTGGTTACCCGTGGATTGTATACGGAGACTAGTTTATGTCGTTGCCCGTAGGGCACGAATTAGTCCAAATCAGTATATTTGAGATTTTGGTTTGGGTCAAGGATTTGCTTGATGGGGTTCACGTTGGTAGCTTGGTTTGCCAACGGGAATGAACTTAGGATGCAGATCTCACATTTGTGAAGTCCATTGGTTCATGGGATATTTGGGTTTGATCTAGGGATCATGAGCCATATTTAAGACTAAGATCGACTTATGAGCAGTGAGCATATGTGCTCAACTGATCATTAGATCATATATGAATAGCCCATGGATAGTATATGGTAGTCATTATGGAGACAGTCTGCAGGGCAAAACATATTAGTTTAAGGACGTCGCGGTCCAACATTCCCTGTTTGAGACGAATGTTAGTTTAAGGACATTTTGGTCCATTATTCACCTTCCACGCACGTGTATTTGTTATGTGGCAGAGTGAACGATGGTGACATGGAATGCGTCCAAATTGGGGTGTGATCCGATTTGAGATGTGCATGTCAGTTTGGAAGTGCATCAATATGGGGTGTATAATTCCCTATCTTGATAAAATTTTACATCAAGTTGGGACGAGGAGTTGTTGTTGGTTGTCGGGACCCTCCACCTCTCTGAAGATGTTGAGGAATTACAACGACATATATTAGAGGTATGGAGAGATGTGCCCTTAAGCCAAATCCTGTATTTGAGGGAAAATGGGTGATGGACCTAAGAATCGTTAGTCATATTTGAGACTAAGATTAACATAAGAGATATGAGATGAGTATCTTTTTGGATATCATCAATGAGAGATCACTAGTCATGTTTGAGACTAAGATCAGTTTAGAAATCACGAGCATATAGGCTCGGCTGATTTAAAATCAAAGAGATTTAACCTCAGGAAACTTAGCCAATTTGGGCTGAGATTGGGTTTCTATACTACCCAGCAGTGCTAAACATTAAGATATACAGTGCTCACATGTGTTTCACGTGGGGCGCTGGAATAGTGCTAAGCACTAATCTTTTCTGGTGCTCACGTGCTTTTCACGTGAGGCGCTGAATTTTTTTAGCCTTAGGCGCTCGCATGCTTTTCACGTGAGGCACTGAGTTTTTAGCCTTGGGCGTTCATGTGCTTTTCATGTGAGGCGCTGAGTTTTTATTCTTGGGCGCTCACGTGTTTTTCACGTGAGGCGCTACCATAGTGCTAAGCACTAATTTTCTCTGGCGCTCACGTGTATTTCACGTGAGGCGCTATGTTTTTGGAGATTTAATCTCTGTTGATATTTTTTAGAGAACTTGAATCTCTGTTAATGGTATTTTGACCATTAACAATCACCAAGATCACTATTTTGAGGATCTGGGATTAGGTTCTTTAAGAATTAAGTTCTTGTTTTGAAGGAACTAAGTTCCCGGAGTATTATGGACTCCATTTTCTCCACGTTCTTTCATCCCTCTTCTCGTGTTCATGTTTTCAGAAAGGTTAAATCTCTGTTAATGGTATTTTGACCATTAACGATCACCAAGATCACTATTTTGAGGATCTTGGATCGGGTTCTTTAAGAACTAAGTTCTTGATTTGAAGGAACTGAGTTCCTGAGGTATTATGCACTCCATCTTCTACATGTTCTTCTTCGTTCTTCCCTGAATCTTTGATTCTCAAGAACAAAATCTTTCCGATGAGAATTAAATTCTCAACTTATGAGAGACTTGTCTTGTGCATCTCAGATTCAGAGAAAGAACTAAGTTCTTTGAGAAGGGTTAAACCCTTAGATATGGTATGTTAGGTAAAGGAGATATTTTGATCTCTTCTTTTTTTACCTAGAGTTTTTAGGAGGGAGATCTTCTTCTTTGAGAAAATTAAATTCTCTGTTGTTTTGAGAGCCTTCTGTATTTTTACAAAAATTTATAGTGCTCTCATTTTTTCCTCCTCTTTTCCTTTTTTATCGAGTCCTCTGTAGGACTACAGTAGCGCCCCGGCCGTCTATCCGAGGCCAAAATGCGGAAACGAAAATTTTTCTTGACTTTAAAACCGGCACTACCGCATCTTAAAAAACCCGGATCGAACCATTAACCTAATGCTAGCTAACTAGAGAAAGGGTAGAGAGCTATACCGAGCGATCCGAGTCCTTCGGTCTTCGGCCTCCACTCCGATCTCCTCGCGGAATCTTCGGTCTTCATTTCCTCGTCGGAACGGGCACCACATCGTCGGGTTCATTTACGGGCTCCCACCTCTGGACCGAGGCAACTCGGGCACGAAGTTGGCGAGCCGACGTGCCCAAGGGTGCTGTAGGATCAATGTAGAATGCTTTGTCTCTTACGGGTAGTGAAGTTGCCTTTGAAGGAGGGAAGAAGAAGATGAGCTTTTGAGATGGCTATAGATTTTTGTGGCAAAGAATAATATGATATGATAATTTCTCCCATACCAAAAATGAACCCTCTCTCTCCCACAAGAAGTGGCCGGCCATCACAAATTTGAGAAGAAGAAAAAATACAAGGGAGGTGAGTGTAGGAAAAGAAATGGTGACCATAAGCCATAAAGCAAGCCTCACATCATAATCCTTATCAATCTAATCTCCAATCCTTTCTCATTAATGCAAAACCATGATGAATGAAAAAGCAAAGATGCTTGAACCATCATAATCACTCATTTACAAAAAAAACCCTCCACATATCTAATTTGCACACTTGCAAATAACCCCCTCCATCAGAAAAATCCGGCCGTGAAGGAACAAAGGAAAACTGGCCGAAACGGAATGCAGACTGGCAACTTTAGAAAACTGATCCCGAAATAAATTACAGGAAAACCCCGCGACTGTATATACATACCCGCATTTGTATTCCGACCGAATATAAATGCAATTTGACAAAATCTACACTGTACAATACTAGGATCCGGCTTAAACCAAAGCCCGCTAGTATTATCCGTCCGATCTTGATCCGTGCAATACCGCACGTGTAAGATCGAACCCTGCCATATCTCCATACGGCCTCTACAGCGTTTCGCCCGAAATTTGAGAAAACGGTCTGTGGGGGACTCTAAAGACTCGTCAATACTTTGGCTGTGGATTTAACCACTAGCACGTCAGAGATATTAGCCATACGTAACGGGATACTAGGTATTGACCAAAAGGGACGTTGATGAGCGAACTCATCCTGACACCCTACTGAGCCTGTCAGTGACAATATCCGTACAGTCCGGTCCGTTCGTCTATGAGCATCGCATGGCGGGCCTAGGGGGTTGGTAAAAGTCAGACCCCCAAAAGCGGTACAAGTCGTGTCGGAGTGTAGCCCAGAACACCCTGAGATACTACTGGAATACCTACCAGTAAATCTTCTGCCTCGGCCGAGGGCTTTGTGTAATGGCTCTCCTAGACACAGCGCGACCTCACCCCCAATACCGGGAGAGACGAACCCCTGAAGATCCGCTCACTGCCTCCATGTGGCTCGGGACTGTACCCAACTAAAACCTGTTTGCACGACTCCTTTGAGCCGTGGTAGGGTAGTAATCAAAGTACAGTGGGAACTCACACGAGACAAATGACGATCTCAGGTCGATGAACTAACCTGTACACATGTCACCAGGGAACTGCTATCTGACGTCAGGTATACGACCAACTAGCATGTTCCCAGCGAGTCCTGTCCGGTGTACTCATAACCCAATGAGCACCTGTATACATCTTAGGTGATCCAACTGACACCAGTGGCTTGTGAGACCGGCCACCGCCCCTCATCGTGGTCTCGACTATATACACTAGTCTACTCTGGAGTATCGATGCCCTGTCTCGAAACTCCCACGACTAGGGACCTTTTAAGGATGTGCTTATAGACCCCAGCTCCCACGTATATGATCGCCATCATACTGCTGGCCGTCAAGCAAGAATCCTAAGGGCTCTATCAACGTGCAATAGTGACCTGTAAGGTCACCTAAAGCAGTACACGATGATAAAGATAAACTAGATAGCATACTATCATCTTGAGTAAGATTGTTCTAACGGTATAGGTCCTCTCTCAATCATTGCAATCACGTGCCTGTGATCCAATAATTGACTCTGAGGGCACTATCTCCAACATCCTCCTCCCCCTTAATTAATCTCTTTGCACTTATTTATAAGAGAAGAGAAAAATCAATTTGCTGAGAAAATCTCTCATTGAGAGATCATGATTGATTTCATGATCAATCAAAATGATCCTTTAGATCAATCAGTGAATTTTATTCACCGTTGGATTTTTAATCTAAACGCTCTCTATTTAACAGAGAAGATTTCTTGTTTGTTTAACAAGATTAGGAAATATTTTCCTAAGATAAAATTTTATTCTATAATATGAATATCTTGTTAGTTTAATAAGATTAGAATTTTATTCTATCATATGGCTATCTTATTAGTTTAATAAAATTAGGAAAATATTTTCCTAATATAGAATTTAATTCAATCATATGGATATCTTGTGATTCCAATTGATTTAATTGGTCTCAAAATTGAGTTGGGGAATTTTACCCACTGTTGGATCTTTGATCCAAGGGTTTCTGTTTTACAGAATATATTTTCTTGTTTTTAAAAAGATTGGGGAAATATTTTCCCATATACAGAATTTATTCTGTAAAATAATGATTTTTAATCACCATTGGATTTTTAATCCAAGGGTTATCTGTTTTATAGAAAGCAATCTTTTTTGTTCAGAAAGATTGAGGGAAAATATTTCCAAAATAGATTTTTATTCTATTATTGGATCATTGATCCAACTGAGAGTATCTTTGTTATTTAGAAAGATTTTGGAGATATTTTCTCCTAATAAAATTTAATTTTATATTTGGATGATTTATCATTTCCATTGGATTTTTGATCCAACGGCTTTATTTAACAGAGAGTATCCTAAATTCTCATGTAGAATTTAATTTTATTGATCTTGACTTGGGCGCCGGCGTTCACGCGTTGTGCACGTGGGCGCCACTTAAGAATTTAATTCTTATGATGGGTACTCCTGTGCTTTGCACATTGGCGCCCGCGTGATGAGCACGTGCGATGCCATATAAGAATTTAATTTTTATTCAGAAAGCTTTTCTGTACTTTGCACATTGGCGCCGGCATGAGGAGCACGTGTGGTGCCACCACAAAATTGTTGCTAGCGCCCTCGTGAGAAACACATGAGGCGCCGCCCCATTAGCTTTTAACAGAGCTTTTCTCTTTTTATATTCTTAAATTTTGGCGGGAACAGTCCGTTAAGACAACAAGTCAGGATTGTCAGCATTAGTAATAATATCCAAGAAACAAGTCTGGTAGTGTGTCGTGAAAATGTCATGTAATGTATATTAAGCAAAACAGATACCAATGTAAAACTGTAATCAATATCGAAACACGACTAATGTCAGGATGCATATGTATCTATCTGTAATAACCGTTATACGTCCATTACCATGTATGATGCAATCTCGCTAACATATTGACTGATATGGTAGTATAATAATATCATGACTTTCCGGCATGTAACTAGATATGCTATTATCAGTACGGATACGAACGGATAACGTAACACTATAAATCGGTAATAGTTGCTTAATAATAAAACACATGTACTATTTTTATTCATATAGATATTGATATAATATAATATAGTATGTTGCAAGTTAAACTTGCCTGATCGGATCTCATGACGGGATACAGATGCTACGTTCGATGTCGGAATAACGTCATGATGTAGCTACACGTGCAGGATTGGACCTGGCTGAACAATGGCGTGACTTGATGACTAGGCTGGACGACGACGGTGACTGGGTCGTCCGGATCGTCGGCGACGCGTGCGACTCCGATGATACGGCCGGTAAATCAAGAAAACAAGAAAGAAAGAAAGGAAGAAGAAGAAGAATGGGGCTGCTAGGCTCTGAGTTCTAGGGTGGTGAGCGTAGAAGCGAGGTGACGGCGACGATGGGCTGCTGTCGACGATGAGGGGCAGTGGTTTCTGGGGTTGCTGTTCGGGGTCATTGGGAAGTCGGGGTTGATGGTGGTGGTGGAGGGTGTGGTGCTGGTGGAGAGAAGAGAGGGATGAGGAGGTGAAGGCGGGGGTGAGGGTGATGGCGACGGCAAGTCCCCGGCAATGAAAGTGGAGGTTCTTAGGTCGGGGTTCTTGGGTTGCAGATGGCGTCGTGTGCAGGGTGCTCGGGGAAAGGAGAAGAGGGAGACGCGGTGGTAGAGGTGGTGATGATAAAGGCGAGGAGACGAGGGTGAGATAATCGGCGGAGAGGGACGACGTTTCTGCGGTTGGGCCGCGGGTCGTCGGGGTATAGGGTTGGGGTCGTCGGGGTGGCTATGGTGGTTGTGGTTTCTCGGGAGAAGAGAGAGGAGGTGGTGAAGGTGACGACGAGGTGGTAGTGACAACGATGGGAGGTCAGTGGTGCAGGCGTGGGCGAAGGGTTTGTAAGTGCACAAAGGCGCCGCGGCCGTCAATCCGATGCCGGAAACGCGGAAACGAAACTTTTCTAAAAACTAGAAACCGGCCCCCCCGCGCACTTTTATCTCGGATCGGGACATTAACCTAATCTTTGCAAATACGAGAGAGGGTAAAGATGCTATACCGAGCGATCCGTGTCCTTCGGTCTTCGCCTCCACTCCGATCTCCTCACGGAATCTCCGGTCGTCAAAATGAGCACCACATCGCCGGGTTCTTGAACGGGCTCCCACTTCTGGACGGAGGCAACTTGGGTATGAAGTTGGCAAGCCGACGTGCCCAAGAAGTGCTGTAGGCTAGTGTAGAATCACTTTGTCTCTTGCGGGTAGAAGTTGCCTTTGATGGAGGTAAAGAGAGAAAAAGCTTTTGGAGGAAAAATGGTGCACTCATTTTTGCAAGGAATGAGATGAGAAAAATCCACACATAAAAATGAAAACCCTTCCCCTCACCAAAGTGGCCGGCCCCTACAAATGGGTGGAGGAAAAATGAATGTTAATCAAGAGAGGAAAAATGAATCATAATGAGAAAAATGGTCACAACCAAATTCTAATCTCACATCCAACTCAATCCTTTCTCCATTAATGCAAGACATGTGATGCAAAAGGAATCTCATCATGCAAGAACCATCATGATGCCACAAAATGCAAGAAAACCCCTCCACAAATGCTAATTTGCGAACTTGCAAATTAGCCCCTCCAACGGAAAAGTCCGGCCGGGAAGGAACAAAGGAAAACCGGCCGAAACAGAATGCAAACTAGCAACTTCAGAAAACTGACCCCGTAATAAATTACAGGAAAACCTCGCTACTGTATATACATACCCGCATTTGTATTCCCACTGAACACAAATGCAAAGAGACAAAACTACACTGTCTAATACTAGGATCAGGCTTAAACCAAAGCCCGCTAGTAAAATCCGTCCGATCACGATTCGTGCAATACCGCACGTATCCGATCGAACCCTGCCATATCTCCATACGGCCTCTACAGCATTTCGCCCGAAACTTGAGAAACTGGTCTGTGGGGGACTCTAAAGACTCGTCAATACGTTGGTTGTGGATTTAACCACTAGCACGTCAAAGGTCTTAGCCAATACGTAACGGGCTACCAGGTACTGACCTAAAGGGACGTCGATGAGCAAACTCATCCTGACACCCTACTGAGCCTGTCAGTGACAATATTCGTACAGTCCGGTCCGTTCGTCTATGAGCATCGCATGGCGGGTCTAGGGGGTTGGTAAAAGTCAGACCCCCAAAAGCGGTACAAGTCGTGTCGGAGTGTAGCCCAGAACACCCTGAGATACTACTGGAATACCTACCAGTAAATCTCCTGCCTTAGCCAAGGACTTCGTGTAATGGCTCTCCTAGACACAGCGCGACCTCACCCCCAATACCGGGAGAGACGAACCCCTGAAGATCCGCTCACTGCCTCCATGTGGCTCGGGACTATACCCAACTAAAATCTGTTTGCACGTCTTCTTTGAGCGTGGTAGGGTAGTAATCAAAGTACAGTAGGAACTCACACGAGACAAATGACGATCTCAGGTCGATGAACTAACCTTAACACATGTCACCAGGGAACTGCTATCTGACATCTGGTATAAGACCAACTAGCATGTTCCTGGCGAGTCCTGTCCGGTGTACTCATAACCCAATGAGCACCTGTATACATTTTAGGTGAACCAACTGACACCAGTGGCTTGTGAGACCGGCCACCGCCCCTCGTCGGGGTCTCGACTGTATACACTAGTCTACTCTGAAGAATCGATGCCCTGTCTCGAAACTCCCACGACTAGGGACCTTTTAAGGATGTGCTTACAGACCCCAGCTCCCACGTATATGATCGCTCTCATACTGCTGGTAGTCAAGCAAGAATCCTAGGGGCTCTATCAACGTGCAATAGTGACCTGTAAGGTCACCTAAAGCAGTACACGATGATAAAGATAAACCAGATAACATACTATCATCTTGAGTAAGACTGTCCTACCGGGATAGGTCCTCCCTCAATCATTGCAATCACGTGCCTGTGATCCAATAATTGACTCTGAGGGCACTATCTCCAACAATCTTCCACTTGCACTCAAGGCTAATTATTGCGATGTCACATACTCACAGCCCGTGTGATACCGAACACCCAACTCCTCTACTAGTCAGTCTCACAAAGCTCGTTTGCGAAACTATTGCGTTCGACGAATAGCCTCAGTGAGTGGATCCGCTTTGATGTTTCTTTCTATGTCTCTCTTTATCTCATGTTCGCGGAGAAAACCATCTCCCGAAATGAGCAATACCTGTCTTAGAATGTCCGGATGTCTGATGGGACCTAGTTCATAAATGAACTCCAAATCCAAACTTCTCAGACTGTATCGTCAACTGAACTTAATCAGTATCCTGCGCCATGCCTCCCTCAGTATCTTCTTGGATCACCTGCCCAAAATACTGCCCCTCGTCAGAGGGAAAACTATAACTCTGACAGTCACTCTGTCATCCAGGTCACCTTGGAAGCCTGGAATGATAATCGTCTCCTAAAGGCGGCTGACGTTATCATATCTCTAGAACATCCACTTATGTTCTAAAACTGCTTCCGAATGTTTCTCCAGGACTGGATTAACATCCTTATCTGGAGAAACCACCGTGTGACAACCAAAATATAACCGATCGTAGGAATATCACTTCCTACTCTGTGTATGTCATCCAAATACCAGGACATCACACCCTACTACCTTCTTAACAGATCCATCCCCTGTTTTGATGAAGTCAAACCTATGACTGTCACATCAGAAATAGATGATCTATCTCCGCTATATCTGCTTTAGTCTATAAATAGACATAAGCCACCTGTCCACCAATGCTTCCATTGCTCCCACTGACTACGACAACCCTCTGGCAAAGTCATATAGACGTATACTTCTAAAGCTAGTTTAGAACGACGCTATGCTCATCCTCCTGCTAGGTCTCACGGTCTGGAACAATAGCAATGGCAAGTCTGGGTAAACAAGAACCTCACTGTCACCGTCTTTGAGGCTACCGGAGTAGCTCTCGGGTGCCTGAGGTTACCCACCATATCTGCGGAGTGGCCAATGGAATGTCAATATAGATTGAATCTTTAGATTCTTATCAAATTTTCAGTAATCGTTTGCTGTTCTGGAATCACTTCCAGTTCTACCATACTCCCACTACTGTTTTCTGAAAAAATCCATTTTTATTAAAACTGTGGCGAGTCAAGAACAATATTACTATTGATCTCCCAGATGGCAGAAAGTCAACTCTCGTCATAGCCTGGGTCAACCCACAAACAGCCATTAAAGAAACGTGCCTTGAGTCATCCAGAGTTTGGTTTTAAGCATAAGCCGGACAACTCCCCGTACCTTAACATCGTTAAGATAAGAACTGCTCTATATCCAATACAGAAACAGAGGCACTGATTTAATTGAACCAGATTCAAATCATGCAGCCGTCTCCAGCGCATGTCAACTAAATGGAAGGAGGCCGATCAGCATTACTCAACTTAGGAATGCTTCCAATTGTGAGTAACCTGAAAGATAAGTAAGTTCTCTTAATCATTACTATCAACTAAATACCATACACAAGTATCTACATCTTCGATCACCTTGAAAAATCCCGATACTTACAACACCTGGTTCTCTACTTTATTCATATACCTATAACTTCTCAAAACTCGGACCTTGCATTTCTACGAAACACATGTCTAAGAACTAGAGAAGTCGTAAGTAAATAGAATATAGTACGAGGACCAACCCCTCTGTCCTAATGGACACTGGACAATATACAATCCTCTGTATAAGTCCCCTGAGTCTAGTAACCCATTCACTGTGTGTCGTAGGTTGAAAACTGTACTTATGGTTAAGAAGAATTACACCGCTGTTCAATGCTCCTTACCTAACCATCCACTGATATAGGTAAATATCATAGAAATAATTTCAAAAAGGTATATCTCACTCTATAAAAAATAGATGTACAGATATATCAATTTGAAACTGGTGCATAACAACGGATATTCAAAACCAAATATTTGTCGTCCGGCAAACAACCCAGGTGACTTCCTCAAATATCACCAATTACAACGAATTCCGATATAATGAGGATTATCACCTAATTTCCAATAACTTACTCCCACTCATTATCTGTAAAACCATACAGATGTGAGAATCATACCTGGTAAATACATACCCTGGAGCAAGTGTCTAATTGGGAAATCAGTTTTCTTTTAACAATACACAGTGAAACTGAAAACATTGAAATGTTTCGTAGGGGTATCCGGGTATTCCTAGTAATGCCTCTTCCATTATCCAGATTCACAACTGTAACCGTATATTTCTTTGCCATCTCTCCAAATCCCTTTATATGTCTTTAGTCATTACCTTCTGCACACCCCTTTAGGCCAAATGGTTTTCTTCCTTCCCTACCGTTCGGCACCAGCCTATGGTTTGGAAGAAGACTATCCAATAAGCATAATGGGTGTACTGTCCTAATCCTAGGAGCACTCGCAATGCGAGAGAAGGTGAAGATAAAAGACAACCGAATAAACCTTATTCCTATTTCTCCTGAACCAGAATCCATCCCCGAACTGGAACAAGTTCCTTTCGAGTTCGTATATAACCATACGATGGAATATCCAAATAACTGTGGATCTTCGTAGTGATACGGAGTGTCCTGGAGAAATACAAAGGTGAAGTGGGAGTGGTAAAGAAACACTTGGTTTGGTCGTGAATAGCAGTCGCAATTTACTTTGCCCTCTTACTAATCTCTTGATATGTCTTTACTTAATACCTTCTGTACACCGTTTAGGCTAATTGGTTTTCTTCATTCCCCACCGCTTGGCACCAGCCTAAGGTTTGGAAGAAGACTATCCAATTTGCGTAATAGGTGTACTATCTCCTAAACCAAGGAGTACTCGTAACCTGAGAGAAGGTAAAAGGAAAAGACAACTGAATAGTCCTATTCGTTTTCTCCAGAACCGGAAACCATGCTCGAATAAATTCCTTCGTGTTCGTATATAACCATATGATGGTTTTGTCCAATGAAAGTGGACGTTCGTAGTAATACGGGGTGTCCTGGAGAAAAGGGTAAAAGTAGGAGTGACAATGAGGTTTTGCAACTCTGAAAATCCAAAAGCCAGTCTTATAAGAAGGTTCGGTTAACTTGGTCTCTGAGTCATAGTCTAGGGTCGGGTCAATGGTCGCTGCCAAAGAGAGAGAGAAAAGAAACACTCAGCGTGCACTCTAACCTAGATCAGAATGGTTATCACTTTATCTAATCTGGAAACCTCCCACTGTACCGTCAAATTCTTCCCCAAACCTGAAAGAAGAATTAGTCGGGATCACCCGAGGAGTAAACCAACTCATCAGTGGGAATCGGGATCCAACTATCATCGCATGATAACGTGACGGAATCCGCTCACGTTATCACACTCCAGAAGGTATGCGCATATCTAGCAAGTTTCAGTTTCTTTAGAAACCCCCGATGTGATTTTTGCCCCATGCTCTTATGACCTTGGCGTGAGGTCAAAATGTCATAAGTCACATGTCAAGTTCTACCCATCATTATCCAGGTTAATTTGAACCCACCCGTACATACCCTTGACGTAGGCCAAAATAGTAGTACGACTGTCCCAAACCAACGCATCTAACTATGCAACAGATAAATATCCGGCAGCTACCAATCACTATGCCTTGGCGTGAGGTCAAAATACATAGCTTGAATACTACCGAATATTTAACTGAAATGATGGAGGGCTATAATTGGTTTCTGGCGAAAACCTTTAACGTAATGAACTTGATATCGTTGAAGGAGCCGATAGCTTTATAAAAATATAGTGACGAAAACCTTTGCTAAAGAGGTCACTCCCGGTGAAGGGATCTCGGCTCTTTCCCCATAGGATGAGGTGCAGGATATTCCAACTGAATACCACGATGCAAAGCAAAAGTAATCGACTATAGTGAAGTTATTGCCCTGACGTAAACTTCTGTCCAAGGGGTCACTCCCGGTGAAGGGATCTCGGCCCTTGCCTCGTCGACCGAGGAGCTGGATATTCATAACCGAATACCACCGTGCAAAACAAAAGTGAACGCCCTTGCAATAACAGCTTTTTGAAAAATGTTCCAACAACATCAGAATAGGTTTGTTTAACTTGCATTGATCCGAATCAATGCAGTCCCATCAATTGATCACACCAATAAAGAACGAAAATAATGACGTACGTATATGCCATCCGCATTCGCCACTGGGTCCCGTCATCACCCGTTAGGTTAGTTAACTAACGACAGAGCGGGGACTGGACTAGCGCGGATGCAAAACATATACAACATCTACTAGTATATATATCAATATATAATATTCGCCCAAGGTGTGATAAAATGCAACATCACAGAAATGTAATAAGCATCACAAAACAATACAGATATCTGGGATCCCTGTGTTTCACAGAGCCGCTACTGAAACCCGACGTTCCCCTGGTCGTGTATATAGCCTGTGCAATGAAAATCCTAGACCCCTACGGGTGTGGCAAGTTACCCGCCAAAACCTGAAGCGAGGCAGCCCCCTTCAGCAACGTGAATGGACCACCCAGCACTTCACGGAATCCGGTAACTTGGGCACCCCTCCTGGGTCAACCTGTACCCCCTACAAGTGCGGTGAACAGCCCGCCAATTCTAGAGTGAAGCCCTCTCCGTCTCAATGCCATGAGATGCGGGCCCGTTGTCCTCTAGAACCCGGCTATCCGTGCACCCCTCCGCGGGGTAATCCTAGTACAGAAAGTAAAATATACATACAACGGGTATATCGACCTCGACCCGGTCGTGCCCCAAAAGAATAATACAAACAGGCGGTGACGACAGTCCACATGTCGGACGCTCGCCCCGCAATATCAAATGTACATATAAAACAAAACTGTACTAACATTGCAACCAGGCTATCCCCCATGACCAATCCGCAACATCACAGCACAACACAGAACATCAACGTGAATGTCACGTTCGCAAATCCGTCTAAAAGGGCTATAGCAGTTAGACAGGATTTACCGATCAAATGACATTCACGGTCGCAGATATAATGTAAATACTGTGAACAAATGTTTTAAAAATTTTCGATCGACCAAATTTTACCAAGTGGGCCCCAAGCACCACTGTAGCGCTCAAAGAAAATCTGGGCCCAAAAAGAATATTCGCAAAACCTTATTTTCAACTCAAGAGCTCTCTGCAAAACTTTGGTGCACTGAAAACTAATAGTCGCGGCGGAACCGCGGCCCAGGCATGGGTTTGGCCGCGGTTCCGCGGTGGGAAAGTGAGTTCATGCAACCAAATTTTCGCAGAATGCTTAGAATTTCCTGCACGTGTTTCTGCAATGTACTGAAAAAATTTTGGAGCTAAAAAAATTTCGACAGAGAACAGATGCACTATAAAATACGATTTTTGGGATTTTGTTCGATCGAAGTTTTAAACACACTAGACCAAGCTAGACTAGGTTAATGGCGTGGCTCTGATACCATTGTAAGTGCACGGCGGCGCCCTGGCCGTCAATCCGGCGCCGGAAACACGGAAACGAAACTTTTCTAAAAACTAGAAACCGGCACCCCCGCGCACTTTTATCCCGGATCGGGCCATTAACCTAATCCTAGCAAATACGAGAGAGGGTAGAGATGCTATACCGAGCGATCCGTGTCCTTCGGTCTTCGCCTCCACTCCGATCTCCTCGCGGAATCTCCGGTCGTCAAAACGAGCACCACATCGCCGGGTTCTTTAACGGGCTCCCACCTCTGGACCGAGGCAACTCGGGCACGAAGTTGGCAAGCCAACGTGCCCAAGAAGTGCTGTAGGCTAGTGTAGAATCACTTTGTCTCTTGCGGGTAGAAGTTGCCTTTGATGGAGGTAAAGAGAGAAAAAGCTTTTGGAGGAAAAATGGTTCACTCATTTTTGCAAGGAATGAGAAGAGAAAAATCCACACATAAAAATGAAAACCCTTCCCCTCACCAAAGTGGCCGGCCCCTACAAATGGGTGGAGGAAAATGAATGATTAATCAAGAGAGGAAAAATGAATCATAATGAGAAAAATGGTCACGACCAAATTCTAATCTCACATCCAACTCAATCCTTTCTCCATTAATGCAAGACATGTGATGCAAAAGGAATCTCATCATGCAAGAACCATCATGATGCCACAAAATGCAAGAAAACCCCTCCACAAATGCTAATTTGCGAACTTGCAAATTAGCCCCTCCAACGAAAAAGTCCGGCCGGGAAGGAACAAAGGAAAACCGGCCGAAACAGAATGCAAACTGGCAACATCAGAAAACTGATCCCTTAATAAATTACAGGAAAACCCCGCTACTGTATATACATACCCGCATTTGTATTCCCACTGAATACAAATGCAAAGAGACAAAACTACACTGTCTAATACTAGGATTCGGCTTAAACCAAAGCCCGCTAGTAAAATCCGTCCGATCACGATTCGTGCAATACCGCACGTATCCGATCGAACCCTGCCATATCTCCATACGGCCTCTACAGCGTTTCGCCCGAAACTTGAGAAACTGGTCTGTGGGGGACTCTAAAGACTCGTCAATACATTGGTTGTGGATTTAACCACTAGCACGTCAGAGGTATTAGCCAATACGTAACGGGCTACCAGGTACTGACCAAAAGGGACGTCGATGAGCGAACTCATCCTGACACCCTACTGAGCCTGTCAGTGACAATATCCATACAGTCCGGTCCGTTCGTCTATGAGCATCGCATGGCGGGCCTAGGGGGTTGGTAAAAGTCAGACCCCCAAAAGCAGAACAAGTCGTGTCGGAGTGTAGCCCAGAACACCCTGAGATACTACTGGAATACCTACCACTAAATCTCCTGCCTTGGCCAAGGACTTCGTGTAATGGCTCTCCTAGAGACAGCGCGACCTCACCCCCAATACCGGGAGAGACGAACCAAGATCCGCTCACTGCCTCCATGTGGCTCGGGACTATACCCAACTAAAATCTGTTTGCATATCTCCTTTGAGCGTGGTAGGGTAGTAATAAAAGTACAGTGGGAACTCACATGAGACAAATGACGATCTCAGGTCGATGAACTAACCTTTACACATGTCACCAGGGAACTGCTATCTGACATCTGGTATAAGACCAACTAGCATGTTCCCGGCGAGTCCTGTTCGGTGTACTCATAACCCAATGAGCACCTGTATACATCTTAGGTGAACCAACTGACACCAGTGGCTTGTGAGACCGACCACCGCCCCTCGTCGGGGTCTCGACTGTATACACTAGTCTACTCTGGAGAATCGATGCCCTGTCTCGAAACTCCCACGACTAGGGACCTTTTAAGGATGTGCTTATAGACCCCAGCACCCACGTATATGATCGCTCTCATACTGCTGGTAGTCAAGCAAGAATCCTAAGGGCTCTATCAACGTGCAATAGTGACTTGTAAGGTCACCTAAAGCAGTACACGATGATAAAGATAAACTAGATAGCATACTATCATCTTGAGTAAGACTGTCCTACCAGGATAGGTCCTCCCTCAATCATTGCAATCACGTGCCTGTGATTCAATAATTGACTCTGAGGGCATTATCTCCAACAGGGTTTAGGTTAGGTTTCTCGTCGCAAAGGGAAGAAGAAAAGGAAGGAGAGGAAAGAGAGAGGTGATAATAATTATTAGGTTTAATATAATAATTTATATATATAGGAGAGAGAGGGATAGGAAGAGAGAGAGATGCAGCGGGTAGAAAGAGAGAGAAATTAAAATATATTATGATTAGTTAAAATATTATATATATATAAACTTTATATATAAAATTATTTGGGTTATACAGCTAATATTAAACTGCTCCGAAAATTATTCAGGTTTCTTCTAAAATTCTAGTTTTAAATTATGGAGGATATACGTATAAGTTAAAACCATAATGCGATGCCTGGTCAGTAAAAATGCATACCCCCGGGTACGGATATACGTAAATATTTGTAGCGATCCAAACGAGTCTGTTTTATCAATTTAGACATGAACACGATGTATGGATGCAAACATATGATATGGGGTACGATAACATGCCATGCTAGATATAAACATATATTATCTAGCTATTATTTGTATTATTTAAAAGATATGCAAACACATAAATATATTAAACATGTATATAGAATTTAGATGTGCATGAATCCTCTGTACTAGCAAATATATGACGTAATTTTGAACTATAATGGGTTTCAAGCATGCGAGTCGGGTCGGATACTAACCATGTTACCAAATACACTATCCGCACCCAATAACAATAATAAACAAGAAGTCGTCGCAAGATTTGAAAATACCCCAAAAATATCATATAAATGCATTAGGGTGTTACATTATACCCAACTACAAAAGAATTTCGTTCTCGAAATTCCCGGAACAAGAAAAGACAAGAAAATACGGATCTAAGAAAAGAGATGTGGAAACTTCTGTCAGATCTCGTCTTCACGTTCCCAAGTTGATTCTCCGTACGAACGATTTTCCCATGAAACAAGTACTAGAGGGATAACTTTGTTCTTGAGGATCTTGTCTTGTCGATCCACAATCGCCATTGGTCTTTCTTCATATGTTAAATCTTCCCTGACTATCAGCTCCGAGTGATCTAGGACGTGCGTCTTATCTCGAACATACTTGCGAAATTGAGATACATGAAACACGTTATGAACACTCACCAAGGATGGTGGTAAAGCCAATCGATAGGCTACCTCTCCAACACGCTCGATAATACCGAAAAGCCCCATGAATCGAGAACTAAGCTTGTCTCGACTACCAAATTGAATCACCCCTCTGGTCGGTGATATCTCCAAGAATACAAGATCACTAACTGCGAATTCCAAAGGTCTTCATCCTGTATCAGCCCAACTTTTCTATCGATCTTGTGCCCCCTTCATATGATTTCAGATCACGTTAACTTTGTCCACCGTTTGCACAATAAGATCCGGTCCCAATAATCTTCTTTCTCCAACATCGTCCCAATAGACGGGCGAGCGACACTTACAACCGTATAATGCTTCGAATGGAGCCATCTGTATAGTCGCCTGAAAACCGTTGTTATAAGAAAACTCCACCAAGTGCAAAGATCCTCCAATGAACCCTTGAAGTCTAACATGCACGCTCTCAACATATCTTCAAGAGTTTGGATTGTCCTTTCAGACCGGCCATCTGTCTGAGGATGATAAGCGGTGCTAAATTTCAAGCGAGTCCCCAAACTTTCCTGTAAACTCCTCCAAAAGTGCGATAGAAAACGAGTATCACGATCCGAAACGATACTCACGGGTACTCCATGCAATCTCACAATCTCCTGCATGTACCGTTCTGCTAAAGCTTCCGTCGACTGACCAACTCGAAACGGTATGAAATGAGCTATCTTGGTCAATCGATCAACAATCACCCAAACTGCATTATTACCCTTTGGACTCCGTGGTAATTTTGTCATGAAATCCATGGTTATATGTTCCCACTTCCACTGAGGAATCGGAAGTGGTTGCAACAAACCAGCTACCCTTTGATATTCAGCCTTGACTTGCTGACATACCAAGAACTTCGATACGTAGCGAGCAATCTCTCTTTTCATGCCTTCCCACTAGAAATGTTGTCGTAGATCTCGGTACATCTTTATGCCGCCCGGATGTACGGAATATGCGGAACTATGAGCCTCCTTCATGACTTTTCACAAACATCTTCTTTAGGCACACATAGATGACTACCATATTGTAACGAACCGTCTTCATGAATTAACAAGTCCGTTCGAAGTCCTGCTTTTACCTGTTCTCGAAACTTCTGCAACCTTGGATCATGCGATTGTGCTGCTTTAATATTATCGATCACGGATGACTGTACTTGCAACTGCATCAACTGTCCCGAAGAATGCGGTAGTACAATCTCCAATTCGAATCTCTGAAAATCAACTACAATCACTTTTTATGCAGTCAACATCCGTATTGCTGGCAACCGACTTAGATTATCTGGCATTACATTAACTTTCCCCGGATGGTATTTTAGATCAAGATCGTAGTCAGCCATAAGCTCTAACCATCCACACTGCTTCATGTTGAGCTAGTTCTGTGTGAATACATACTTTAGGCTTTTGTGATCAGTAAATACTTCTACCCTTTTGCCCAATAAGTAGTGTCTCCAAATCTTCAAAACAAAAATCACTGCTGCTAGCTCCAAATCATGAGTTGGGTAGTTCTTCTCATGAGTCTTCAATTGTTTCGACACATAAGCTATAACTTTCCCGTGATGTATTAGAATACATCCCAAGCCTTTTCTAGATGCGTCGCTGTGAATAACCAACCCTCCGGAACTGTCTGGCACTGTTAAGATAGGAGCGGTGGTCAATCTTTGCCTCAACGCTTCAAAAGCTGACGCACATTTCTCCATCCATACGAACGGTGCCTCCTTTCGACTTAGCTTGGTCAATGGTTCAGCTATTCGAGCGAAGTTCTCCACAAACCTTCTATAATATCCAGCAACCCCAAGAAAACTTCTGATCTCCCCTACATTCTTTGGAATTGGCCAATCATGAACAGCTGCAATCTTTTCAGGGTCAACGGCAATCTCATCTCCAGATACAACATGACCTAAGAACTTTACTTTTTTGAGCCAAAACTCGCACTTGCTCATCTTAGCATATAAGTTTTCTTGTCTCAACGTTTGCAGTGCGATCCTCAAGTGTTCTGCATGCTCTTCTTTACTTCTCGAATAGATCAGAATATCATCAATAAACACCACTATGAACTGGTCCAGGTAGGGTGAAAAGATTTGGTTCATCAAGTCCATAAATATTTCCAGTGCGTTAGTAACTCCAAATGGCATCACTAAGTACTAGTAATGCCCATATAAAGTTCGAAACGCTGTCTTGCAAATATCTTCTCATCTCATTCGAACTTCATGATATCCAGATCGCAAATCCAGATTCGAGAATACCCTCGCGCCACTGAGTTGATCGAATAATTCGCCGATGTGAGGGATTGGGTACTTGTTCTTAATAGTCACCCGGTTTAATTCTCAATAGTCAATGCACATCCTTCGTGTGCCATCCTTCTTCTTGACTAGAAGAACTGAAGCTTCCCATGGTGAGCCGCTGCTGCGAATCCAACCCTTCTCTAGCAATTTGGCAATTTGTTTATTTACCTCTTCTAGTTCCACCGATGCAATTGGATAATATGCTTTTGAAATCGGCGTTGCTCCAGGAATAAGATCAATCGTGAACTCCACATCTCGTTTTGGCGGTAAACCCGAGATGTCCTCGAATACATCCATAAACTCTCGAACAACTGCTGGCACTTCCTCCTTGTCTACTTCCATCGATGAAAGAATGGCACTTGTCGGCCTAGCCCTAAATTCGACTGGCCCGACAGATCTGCTACCTCCTGAAAATATAAACTCCGGATGTCCGGGAATCTGGAAAATCACTTTCTTTGCCCTACAATCGATGTGAGCGTGGAAAGTGCCAAGAAAGTCCATTCCCAAGACGACATCATAGCTGCTCGTATCAATCACCAAGAAATCCGCGAATAGCTCTCGTCCGCACATAACAATCGAACAATCCTTACACTCACTATTGGATATAATTTTTCCATTCCCAGTGTGTATGTCCCAACAACTAGACAAGATCGTGTGTAAAATAGAGTGTGCACTAATAAACTTGGACGACATAAAGAAATGGGATGCACCTGAATCGAATAATGCCAATGCAGGAAAATTATAAACGAGTACGATACCTGAAAAAACTTCGTCTGAATCTTTGGTCTCCTTGGCCGTCAAGGTGAAGGCCTGAGCTTGATTAGGCCTCTCAGTGATCAGCTTCTGTCCATGAATCTGCTTCTGCGGTGGCTTCTGAATATTGTCCCTCAATCGTAGCTTTGATGGGCAAGCATTGATAGTATGGTCAGCTGATCCGCAAACAAGACATAGTCCAAGCCTCCTTCGACATTCCTTCTGTAGGTGTCCGGGTAGATGGCAAAAGTCACAAATCGCGCTTTTTTCTGATCGGATACAACAGGCTTCTTCATGGGTATAATGCCTCGCTTGTTCATCGGGTTGCCTCTGCGTATAGGAGCTCTGTTTGGCGTAAATGTCGGCTTCTGCACCACGATGGCTTGCTGTTGCGTACTCTTCACTTTCACCGATAAACTCTGCTACTCCTTGGCTGCCTTGAGAACTTGGGAGAAGGAGGTCAATCCCAGAGATATAATGTGTCTCTGAATCTCTACATCCAACTTACGCATAAACCTTCGTGCCCTATCTGCCTCGTTGGCAACTAAAGGTCCCGCAAATCGACTGAGCCGGGTCCACTCAGCCGCATGCGCATCAACGGATCCGCTATTCTGCTTATAAATTTCTCTTCCATCTCTTCTCGAGTAGATTGTGGAAAGAACTTCTCCAAGAAACTCCGCAAAAACGTTGCCCAGCTGATCGGTTTGGGTAGACGGGTCTCCTTTACAAGCCACTACTACGAGCGTAATCTACCAATTGGATGTGTAGTACATCCACCCTTTTCTCATTTGGAATCTGCGCGGCGACAAGCAGATTCTCCATGTCAACTAGCCACTGTTCCGCTGGCAATGGCTCCTCCAATCCTGTAAATGTGGACGGACCAAGCTTTCTAAAGTCCGCCATGATGCCCTCACGCTGTGCTGGCCTGGGTGCTACTGCAACTACGGACTGCTGGACTGTCTGTAGACCCTCCTAGAAAGCCTCAGCCTGCCGCTAATTTAGCTCAGTTTGCCGCTTCTGGTTTTCAAGCATACCACGTATAACTCCAAGCAGTGCGGCATCATCAACACGCCTCTGGTACGATCGCAAATCTCTATCCGCCATGATTCTGAAACCAAGACACTGTAGAGGATTAGCAACGGTAAATAGGATTCAATAAACAAGATAGCTATAGATTCAAGACTGGAAAGATAGTATTGTGCATAACATGTTCCTAATTTCGGGTTTCCTGGTTAATGTATTGGGCTTAATACCCAACTACAAAAGAACCAAACCGATTAACCCTAAATCCTAGGGCTCTGATACCAAACAAATCCTGTTACACCCCGCTATTCAGACCAGAATATTGCATTTTAATACCGCTCATTCATTATCTATTTTTTGTATATATCGATACTATTAACCGGTGTTTGCTCAGTAATACAGATTACAGGTATCCGTGACAAAATACTAGAAATACATTCAAAATCATGGATATATCATTTGTGAGCTGACACTGCAACCAGAACCGCAAACCGACCGATATCCCAAGAGTTATTTTGCAAACTAGTGTGTGCACAACATTTTGGTCCAACACATAACATGTGTACACACTAACTCTTGGGGCTTGGACCATGGACTTAGGGGGCAGCCATGGCATGATGGCTCATGGCAAGTGGGCATTAGAAGTGATGTGCATTTATGGTGCATTTATTCCATAAAGTGTGATGTGATTCATAGAAACCATGTTTCCCTCCAAGCCCTGAGTGCATCCAGAGCTTTTACTGACCAAGCAAACAACAACAGTGGACTTCTGGGGACAACACAAGACCACACTACAAGCATAAGCCTAGGGGCTCGGATTTCAACCGAGCACTTTCCTTCCCAAGCCGAGCTCGCCGGCCGTACTGCCCCCAATGGGTCCCATCTTTCTACTGGCCCTCCCTTGCTGCCTTTTCATCATTATTTTATTGTTTATTTTCTTTTCTTTTGTGCCTATATATAGCAGGCAGTAGGTAAGGGTCGAGGCTCTCACATTGTCTCACATGGTCTCACTTTTGCCTAGTTTTATTCTTTACAAGTTTTCATTTTTGTTTCTCTTTTGGTTCTTGTACATAGCTTTCCCTTGAGTTCATGCCTTTCTCTTGATCTTGCAAGCTCTTTAGTGAGCTTGCAATTTTAAGTTTAGGGTATTAATCTCAAGGTTGTATCTTGGACATAATGAAGATATCATTTTGCACACTTTGGTTCTTAGTGTCTCTTTACTTGCTTTTTATTACTTGCCCTTTACATTCTTGCTTTACTTTCTTGCACTTTACATTCATGCTTTACATTCTTGCAATTTAAATTCCATGTCATTTAATTACTTGCTTTTAATCTTTTCTTTTCTTCTCTTTTCTCTTTTCTTTTGCACTTTTTGTTGTTGTTAATATGGTGTTGTTAATATGATGTTGTGAATATTGTTGTTAGGAAAAGAAACCGATATTGTATGTTAAGGTTTCCGTTTCCCATTTCCTTTTCCCGTTATTTTCCATTAAACTCTGCCCAAACCTTACGCAAGCACTCCGTTAGGCACCCTACCCTACCAAGGTAACGGTGATTCCTAATCGCGACCGGTTACGTTCGGTTTCGCCGGAGGCGAAAGCAAGAGACAAGAACGGAAGGACAAGGGTCAATAAACCGGATTTCTTAAATACCGTGCTTAAGTACCCTAATCCACGTTGTAACCGATTGCCCTAGCTTCAATAGGTCAAGACTCGGTTCAAAGGACTTGAATACGGATTTCCTTAACTTACATTATCCTATCTTTCCTAACAAGCTTTACTTTGCATATAACACGTAGGGTAGATAAAGAACTTTCCGCCCTCGCGCATTAACTTGTAAGAACAAGAACGCAAAACGCTCCGTCTCCCTGTGGATCGACCCGTGCTCAACCGGTTAGCTGCAAAGCGACACCGTCTTGATCGCGGTTAAACTTTAGAATTTTAAATATCCGACACGCTTTTGGCGTGCGATCAAATGGCGCTGTTGCCGGGGATTTTGTGGGTAGTATCCGCTAAAAACCCTCAGGAGACAACACTCCTCCTACTAGGGACACCTAGAGGTTTAATGGCTTGTTGCACGCGCTCAGTGCAATCGCATTCCCTACGAAAGTGAGGCTAGGATTTTGTTTTGCTCGGGACGAGCAAAAGATAAGTTTGGGGGTATTTGTTCAGACCAGATTATTGCATTTTAATACCGCTCATTCATTATCTATTTTTTGTATATATCGGTACTATTAACCGGTGTTTGCTCAGTAATACAGATTACAGGTATCCATGACAAAATACTGGAAATACATTCAAAATCACGGATATATCATTTGTGAGCTGACACTGCAACCAGAACCGCAAACCAACCGATATCCTAAGAGTTATTTTGCAAAGTAGTGTGTGCACAACATTTTGGTCCAACACATAACATATGTATACACTAACTCTTGAGGCTTGGACTTGATCACGGTTAAACTTCAATTCCTATCCGTCCTACCCGACTTTCATTTGATCGCACGCCAAAAGCGTGTCGGATATTTAAAGTTCTAAAATTTAACCGTGATCAAGACGGTGTCGCTTTGCAGCTAGCCGGTTGAGCACGGGTCGATCCACAGGGAGACAGAGCGTTTTGCGTTCTTGTTCTTACGAGTTAATGCGCGAGGGCGGAAAGTTCTTTATCTACCCTACGTGTTATATGAAAAGTAAAGCTTGTTAGAAACGATAGGATAATGTAAGTTAAGGAAATCCATATTCAAGTCCTTTGAGCCGGCTCTTGACCAATTGAAGTTAGGGCAATCGGCAACAACGTGGATTAGGGTACTTAAGCACGGTATTTAAGAAATCCGGCTTATTGACCCTTGTCCTTCCGTTCTTGTCTCTTGTTTTCGCCTCCGGCGAAACCGAACGCAACCGGTCGCGGTTAGGAATCCTCGTTACCTTGGTAGATTAGGGTGCCTAACGGAGCGCTTACGTAAGGTTTGGGCGAAGGCGAAAGCAAGAGACAAGAACGGAAGGACAAGGGTCAATAAACCAGATTTCTTAAATACCATGCTTAAGTACCCTAATCCACATTGTTGCCGATTGCCCTAGCTTCAATTGGTCAAGACTCGGCTTAAAGGACTTGAATATAGATTTCCTTAACTTACATTATCCTATCGTTCCTAACGAGCATTACTTTGCATATAACACGTAGGGTAGATAAAGAACTTTCCGCCCTCGCGCATTAACTCGTAAGAACAAGAACGCAAAATGCTCCGTCTCCCTGTGGATCGACCCGTGCTCAACCGGCTAGCTGCAAAGCGACACCGTCTTGATCGCGGTTAAACTTTAGAACTTTAAATATCCGACACGCTTTTGGCGTGCGATTAAATGGCGCCGTTGCCGGGGAGACGGTAACGTTTTTATTCTTATTATTTCGGGTTAATCACTGTACATCTCATTTATACTTATAACACTATTTTTCAAAACAAACATAAATATAAAAAATTTCAAAAACCAAAAACTAACTAAACTAACAATTTTGCTCTCTGGATTCTAGACCTACTTGCACTCTGTAACTCATCTGAAAAGATAAACAATACCAGTATGGCATTAGTGGAACACTGAGACTACTGTTGAAATTTGGAGCCCTGATTCATCAAGTTGGCCGGCGACATCATACCCAAATCCGGCGACGCCGGCCGTACCTCCTCCTTCTGCTTCCAATTTTTCTTATGTGCTCCAGTGTTCTGTTTCTGTCCCATTTTTATTGTTTGTTTTTTATAATTGTTACTGTGCAGGTATTTAGGCATTCGTATCATTTTTCCGCACTAATATCTAATTTTTCCGACATTTGCAGATTTTGCGGAATTGCGAACGGCAATTGTAGGGAGCAAAGTGTACATTCCAAGCTAAGATGGTTGCGAAGTACAGTGCAAATGATCCGGGTAGTTTGACCCAGCAAGCGAACATTCCAAGCTACTCGGATTTAATTTCAACGTGGGTTTCTTAACCCCAAAACTTATCGGTACATACTTTACTAACACCTTCTTCTCAAATCCGATGCATCCAATATAATATCTTTGCAGGATTCTTTGCAAATTCGCTTTCAAACGCCAAAATTGACTAACTCATATTTGTTGCAGTGCCGTGCTGAATATAAAAAACGATTGTTTGATTCTTTATAGAATTTTTATTGAATTACGCATTGCATACATTAATACGGACTTAGGGGCAAGCGAACCCCACAACATACGGTAAAGAATTTCATCACTTTTTCCGTGGCCCACAAATCACGAAACTGTTCATAAACGTTTACCCGCACAAATTTTAAAAGAAATTAGACTTTAAGCCTTAAGGACTTCGCGCTCACTAGGAGAACTTAACTGTGTTTAGAACACCGCTTAACGGTATATTGTTTACGAGGTGTCTAGGAAAGTGTTAACGGCGAAACCACCAAAAGAGAAAGGGTTATTTAATTAAGGACCTTCGCGAAAGCGTCGGAAAACCTCCCCTTATCTCTGCACTTACCTGGCCTCGTGATCAGTATATCTTGAGCCCGTTTCTCGACACAGTTTTACCTTGACAATCAAGTTCTTGAGCAGGTCTAGTTGACCTAGGTGAACCCTAGACCGATTAGGTGTGTGGTATTTATTTTGTGTCGTGATTATTTTTGTCCAAATTATTTTTTGTGTGTACATTTAATTCTTTTGTTAATAACTAACTTATAAAAAAAATAAAAAAAATCACATTCTTTTTCTTCTCTTTTTCTCTAATCATATCATGGGTACCCCACCGCGAAAAACTCTTGCCGAACTTTGGTACCCACAACCAGACATAACTTCCTACGGTTTTTGTTTTGGCCGAACTTCGAACGATCCCTCCATGCCCAAAATGTCTTTGAAAGATCGGATAGACGCGTCCAGGACTACCAATTGGACTCCGCAATGCACTTTGTATCAACCATTTCAACCTTCACCACCTTCTCATGTTGATACCCCTTTTTCGAGTCCTGTTGTAACTCCAAGACCCATGTCTATTGCTGAACATATTGAACAATCTCGTAACCGATCTTTCACTCCTTTCACCACTTCAAATTCTTGGGATCAACAATTCTATTCGCCTTCTTATCCAAATTTTAATGCTACTCCTGTCCAACCATTCAATTCCTATCCGTCTTACCAGACTTTTGCACCTTCCCTAGACATTGCTTCTGAACAGCCTTTTGGGTGTTTCCAGTATCCAAACAACTTTGAATCTTTTACTGAAACCCCGTCACAACCTATGTCTAGTCTGGAACAGTCGTTGGAAGACTTTAGGGTAGCGTCATGCCAACAGCTGATGGATTTGAATGCGTTCATGGCCGCCCTCATACAACCTAGTGACCTAGTAGCTAGTTTTCAACTAGCTCCATATTTTCCAATGTATGAAGAGACGGTAGGACAGGCTGAGAATTTAAGTGGAGAGAGTGAGCTGTACACCCTTCCAAATCAAACCTACCCATTTCAACTTGAATCTCACAACTCCGGTTGTGAATGTCTATTTAGTGTTCCAAACGATTCATTGATTGAAGATAGAACAAATAATGAGTTGTGCGACTTTGTAGTGTTTGATTTGCCCGATTGTGAAGGGTCCCTTTTGAGTGAAACCACACCCAATCCTTTTAACCTCTACATCTCCATCTTAGATCCAAAATTAAATGAAATCCACGCTTTTGATGAGGTGTGTGAATATTGATTTTCACTTGATTGAGGATATTGACGCCGGGAATATTTTGGATGATGAACCCACAGTTTTGAATGAGTTTTTCTCTCCAATTCATCATCCCGAGTCATTAACTGTTTTTCTCGAACTTCATATGCATCTTGATATTGATGAAAATTCTATAGAGAAGCTGAATTTTGAGGAGAATTATGAGGATAGTTTTGAGGATGAACCAGTTTTACTTGATGAGTCGGATTTTCCTATTCATCCTGTTCCTTTCATAGACTGTGTACACCCTCCTGAACCGTTAATTTTGACCCTTCCTCAATCACTTCCCTCCATCCTTTCCATCGTTCCGACCTTGCAATATAGCATATCACGTTCACTTCCAATGTCTGGTTTACCAAGTTCGGTGTGCCGATGTTTTCTCACGAATCTTGAGGGATTTGACCCCATTTCTCGACGGGTTAATAGATTAGCACAAACGCTTCTTACACATCGGTCATCACAAATTATGCTAATTTATTCACTCCATTTTCACCCTCAAGTTCGTACTCCATTTATTTTTCCCTTCCGCCATTCTTCTTCTCATATACCGGGACCGTATACCACTTCTATCCCCATACTGTCTTGCGTATTCTCCATTTCTTACCTCTCCGCATTCTTTCACCAACCAGCACACTGCAGAGATAGATTTTTTGAATGGTTGGTACTCACTTTTGGCCTGTGTAAGGTCTTGTATAGCTTGATACTGTTCTCTCCCCCCTAATCCTAAAATTCAACGCTTAACAGTAGAAACACTGTTTCACTTAATTTTGGGGGGGGGGCTCTTTTTGTGTATATATTTTTTTGGTTTGTATATAATTTTTTTTTGGGAGCGCCGATAATTTTGACCCTCTTGGTGTAGCCTGACAGTGAAGGCACTGTCAAGTTTAAGTTTGGGGGTATGCTCGGTAAGTTTTCTTCCTTCGCATTCATTTGTATATTCCGCATTTGCATACCTTATTAAAAACCCATAAAAATCGAAAATTTTCCAAAAATATAAAACTTTGTCGTCAAGTTAGCTAATTGGGTAACTTAGATTTTTTCCGAAAGCTTAGTTGATACATTAGAAATAACTAAATCCTAGGCTTAGGAATTGAAAACCCTAAAAATAACCCTCATTCTGTTTAACTTTGGTAAATATACGTCCTTAAAGTTTTTTTGAGAAATGGGTAATCTTGAGTTCAGTTCTTGAGTTAAGTCGAGATGAAGGTAAAGTATTGAAATTTTACTGAAGGATAAGTCTGAAAAATAGTTTCTATTCTTAAATTCAAATTTAGAAAGTATATACCCTACAAACTGCACTTACACGCACCTTGAAACTTGGGATAGTAGAGGATACCTAGAAATACTCTTGCCTGAAAACCTAGTATGAAAGAAAAAATGGTATTTAAAGCTAACCACCTAAAGAGCATCATTGAAAAAATATATCCGGTCTTGAAAAAGAAAAATAAATAAAGAAAAGAAAAATAAATAAATAAAGTCAAGACCTGGAAACTGCTATATACGCTTTAAGCTCACACATTCGGTAATCGGCCGTTAATGCCTCAAGAAGCATTAATAGTCGCATGAAAGATGTGTGAGCAACTCCGTCCATCTTTAACGAAAAGAAATAGTATTAGGTATTGGGGCAAGGGTACTATAGCTTGAATTGAATTCTTGAGTATAGGGGTGCAAATATACACTCACGTAGGGGTATACAATCAATGTTTGGAGGAAAGATAAAAATGAAGAATAAGACTTATGTTTTCAGTAAAGTTGATAAAAATCCATGATTTGAAACCGCACTTTAGAAGGAAAACTCAGGAGATACCAATATCTTTCTAAACTTTTTTGGAACGTATAGAATCTGAGGTTAAATAGATAGGAGGTGTGAAACATAAAGGTGAGATATTTCTAAGTTAGGATAATAGAATTTCTAACATAGATACTAAACTATAGGAGTAGAATCGACGTTAACTTATGAAACTAGCTTGATGGGATTTTTTGGGTAGTATCCGCTGAAAACCCTCAGGAGACAACACTCCTCCTACTAGGGACACCTAGAGGTTTAACGGCTTATTGCACGCGCTCAGTGCAATCGCGTTCCCTGCGAAAGTGAGTCTAGGATTTTATTTTTCTCGGGACGAGCAAAAGATAAATTTGGGGGTATTTGTTCAGACCAGAATATTGCATTTTAATACCGCTCATTCATTATCTATTTTTTGTATATCGGTACTATTAACCGGTGTTTGCTTAGTAATACAGATTAAAAGTATCCGTGACAAAATACTGGAAATACATTCAAAATCACGGATATATCATTTGTGAGCTGACACTGCAACCAGAACCGCAAACTAACCGATATCCCAAGAGTTATTTTGCAAACTAGTGTGTGCACAACATTTTGGTCCAACACATAACATGTGTACATACTAACTCTTAGGCTTGGACCAGGGACCTAGGGGGCAGCCATGGCATGATGGCTCATGGCAAGTGGGCATGAGAAGTGATGTGCATTTATGGTGCATTTATTGCATAAAGTGTGATGTGATTCATAGCAACCATGTTTCCCTCCAAGCCCTGAGTGCATCCAGAGCTTTTACTGACCAAGCAAACAACACCAGTGGACTTCTGGGGACAACACAAGACCACACTGCAAGCACGAGCCCAGGGGCTCGGATTTCAACCGAGCACTTTCCTTCCCAAGCCGAGCTCGCCGGCCGTACTGCCCACAATGGGTCCCATCTTTCTACTGGCCCTCCCTTGCTGCCTTTTCATCATTATTTTATTGTTTATTTTCTTTTCTTTTGTGCCTATATATAGCAGGCAGTGGGCAAGGGTCAAGGCTCTCACATTGTCTCACATGGTCTCACTTTTGCCTAGTTTTATTCTTTACAAGTTTTCATTTTTGTTTCTCTTTTGGTTCTTGTACATAGCTTTCCCTTGAGTTCATGCCTTTCTCTTGATCTTGCAAGCTCTTTAGTGAGCTTGCAAGTTTAAGTTTAGGGTATTGATCTCAAGGTTGTTTCTTGGACATAATGAAGATATCATTTTACACACTTTGGTTCTTAGTGTCTCTTTACTTGCTTTTTATTACTTGCCCTTTACGTTCTTGCTTTACTTTCTTGCACTTTACATTCATGCTTTACATTCTTGCAATTTAAATTCCATGTCATTTAATTACTTGCTTGTAATCTTTTCTTTTCTTCTCTTTTCTCTTTTCTTTTGCACTTTTTGTTGTTGTTAATATGGTGTTGTTAATATGATGTTGTGAATATTGTTGTTAGGAAAAGAAACCGATATTATATGTTAAGGTTTCCGTTTCCCATTTCCTTTTCCCGTTATTTTCCATTAAACTCTGCCCAAACCTTACACAAGCACTCCGTTAGGCACCCTACCCTACCAAGGTAACGGTGATTCCTAATCGCGACCGGTTGCGTTCGGTTTCGCCGGAGGCGAAAGCAAGAGACAAGAACGGAAGGACAAGGGTCAATAAACCGGATTTCTTAAATACCGTGCTTAAGTACCCTAATCCACGTTGTTGCCGATTGCCCTAGCTTCAATAGGTCAAGACTCGGTTCAAAGGACTTGAATACGGATTTCCTTAACTTACATTATCCTATCATTCCTAACAAGCTTTACTTTGCATATAATACGTAGGGTAGATAAAGAACTTTCCGCCCTCGCGCATTAACTCGTAAGAACAAGAACGCAAAACGTTTCGTCTCCCTGTGGATCGACCCGTGCTCAACCAGCTAGCTGCAAAACGACACCGTCTTGATCGCGGTTAAACTTTAGAACTTTAAATATCCGACACGCTTTTGGCGTGCGATCACCTGCTTCCCAAGATATGTAAACTACGGCACGTGACAGAGCCAACCATGCTACCTGTGGCTAGGAATCATCCCTCTACAATCACATTACGGCTGTCTATAGGATATCAAGAATAGTAAATATAAAAACCAGCTAACACATGTCCATCTGCCACAGTAAATAGAGTCAAGAAAATGTATAAGCGGAAACTAATCAAGCTCCAATAAACAACATCTGAATCATGTCCTAATATGGGCTCACATCAAGGAAATAAAACTGCGGAAATAAACCAAACTAAACATCTCTAAAAACACGTTCAATTCCTTATTGCTCGGCTTGATTGCCAAAGTACTCTTGATTGGCCTGCGATAAAAGTAGAGGAACTGGGCTATGCAAAACCCAGATGTCGGTGCGTCATAATATCAAAATAATAGTGATAACCGGGATATAATGATATAAGTAAATATAAATATAAATGAATAACACAGATATGAAATAGTGAGGTATGTGTATGTATGGGTGTGATGTGTATTCTAAAACTGTACTTCTAGGTTATCTATTCTAAAAATCTTTGAAATTAATTTAATGGAATCGTCAATGGAACTCAATAGTATCCCGTGCGTGCCCGGGATCACGGTCAAGACTTTCGAGCTGAATCCGAGATGTGCCGATAAGAAGTAAACATGTAACATATACAGACGAATGATGTCAGCAGCATCATTCCGGGGCTGGCCGAGCCCGTAAAAGCTAATCAGTATAAGCATCGAACTGTTGAGTTACAAGTCAGGTTTCATTATCGATTTCCCCTTACCCCTAAGGTTTTGTGTTCAAGTCAGGTATTGATGTTGTAAATCTAATGCCAACATAGGATCAAGCAGGTACAGGTCTTGTCTATACAGACAACAAGTTACGTCCGTCAGGACAACAAGTCAGGATTGTCGACATTAGTAATAATATCCAAGAAACAAGTCTGGTAGTGTGTCGTGAACATGTCATGTAATGTATATTAACCAAAACAGATACCAATGTAAAACTGTAATCAATATCGAAACATGACTAATGTCAGGATGTATATGTATCTATCGGAATAACCGTTATATGTCCATTACCATGTATGATGCAATCTCGCTAACATATTAACTGATATAGTAGTATGATAATATCATGACGTTCCGGCATGTAACTAGATATGCTATTATCAGTACGGATACGAACAGATAACGTAACACTGTAAATCGGTAATAGTTGCTTAATAATAAAACACATGTACTATTTTTATTCATATAGATATTGATATAATATAACATAGCATGTTACAAGTTAAACTTGTCGGATCGGATCTCACGACGGGATACGGATGCTACGTCCGATGTCGGAATAATGTCACGATGCAGCTACGCGTGCAGGAATGGACCTGGCTGAATAATGATGTGACATGATAACTAGGCTGGACGGTGACGGTGACTGGATTGTCTGGATCGTCGGCGACGCGCGCGACTCCGGCGAGACAGCCAGAAAATCAAGAAAACAAGAAAGAAAGGAAGAAGAAGAAGAATGGGCTACCGTCGACGATGAGGGGAAGTGGTTTCTGGGGTTGCTGTTCGGGGTCGTCGGGATGTCGGGGTTGATGGTGGTGGTGGAGGGTGTGTGCTGGTGGAGAGAAGAGAGGGATGAGGAGGTAAAGGCGGGGGTGAGGGTGATGGCGACGATGAGGGTGGAGGTTCTTGGGTTGCAAATGGCGTCGGGTGCAGAGTGCTCAAGGAGAGGAGAAGAGGGAGACGAGGTGGTGGAGGTGGTGATGATAAAGGCGAGGAGACGAGGGCGAGATGATCGGCGGTGAGGGACGAGGTTTCTGCAGTTGGGTCGCGGGTCGTCGGGGTGCAGGGTTGGCGTTGTCGGGGTGGCTGCGGTGATTGTGGGTTCTCGGGAGAAGAGAGAGGAGGTGGTGAAGGTGACGACGAGGTGGTGGTGACAATAATGGGAGGTCAACAGTGCAGGCGTAGGCGTAGGGTTTGGGTTAGGTTTCTCGTGGCGAAGGGGAGAAGAAAAGGAAGGAGAGGAAAGAGAGAGGTGATAATAATTATTAGGTTTAATATAATAATTTATATATATAAGGGAGAGAGAAGAGATAGAGAGAGATGCCGGGTAGAGATAGAGAGAAAATATATATATATAGAGAGAGAGAAATTAGAATATATTATGATTAGTTAAAATATTATATATATATATATATATATATATAAACTGTTTAGTTTTAGAAATAATTATAATATATATTATAGGATAATACAGCTAATATCAAACTGCTCCGAAAATTATTCGGGTTTCTTCTAAAAATCTAGTTTTAAATTATAGAGGATATACATTTAAGTTAAAACCATAATGCGATACCCGATCAGTAAAAATGCATACCCCCGGGTACGGATATACGTAAATATATGTAGCGATCCAAACGGGTCTGTTTTATCAATTTGGACATGAACACGATGTATGGATGGAAACATATGATATGGGGTACGATAACATGCCATGCTAGATATGAACATATATTATCTGGCTATTATTTGTATTATTTACAAGATATGCAAACACATAAATATATTATACATGTATATAGAATCTAGATGTGAATAGATCCTCTGTACTAGCAAATATATGACGTAATTTTGAATCATAATGGGTTTCAAGCATGCGAGTCGGGTCGGATACTAACCACAGTTACCAAATATACTATCCGCACCCAATAATAATAATAAACAATAAGTTGTCGCAAGATTTGAAAATACCCCAAAAATATCATATAAATGCACTAGGGTGTTACAAAGCTCAAATAGATATGTTAAATTTTTTTCAAAGATCAAAACAAAAATCCAACAGAGTCTTGAATCTTAACACCGTAAAAACATACTCTTTGATTAAAATATGTGGTTTTCATAGCAAATAAACTCTAGACTTGAAAACTAGGGATTACCTTTTGGGAAAGATAAAGTGAAGAGGGAATCCAAGCTTGAAAGAGCTACATGAACTTGAGGTGGTTTAAACTTGAATTCATGAAGTGGCTCCACTTAATGAGGCTTGAGAAAGTGTGAGAGAGTGTTTGGAGTTGGGTTTTGAGAGTGGGAGAGTGTTATGATTTTGGAGTGAGAGTTCAAGATACGGGGAGAGAGATGGCCATAGGAGTTGAGAGGGTTGAGAGTGAGAGATAGTTTCGGTGAGAATGAGAGGATGAGGAAATGAGGAGGGAATTGAGGAGGAGAATGGGAGAGGACAAGGAAACATGGGCATTAGGCATGGATGAGCCCATGCCTCCCCCCCTCTCTCTAAATATATTGTCCTAATAACATATCAACCATGCAAAACAAATATTAATCCCAACTAAAGAAAATGCTAAGTTTAAATTATGCTAGCCATGCCCTAAAATAATTATTAACTTGTAAAAGTTTGGTTTTACCATTAAATTTTTTATAGATACATGTATATTTACTAAATTATGATAAATCAATTCCATAATTATTATATTCTTAATAAAACTCATTTATCATTATTTAAAATTCTAAAATAATATTTAAAATTTTCTGTAATGTTACAATTATCTTCACTCGACTCCAAAAACCTATTTATGCATTGTTTGGCTTTCGTTGATCTAAACTCCAATTTAACAGAAGCTTTCTCTAAAAAAATATGAAGAAAGCTTCTATTTTAGAGTTTAGATAACTCCATTACCAAACACCGGATCAAAGTTAAACTTGAAGTGATGATAGGGCCTTGCAAACTAAACTTTGCATTGCATGGCCTTTTAACTCTAGTTTTACTAATCTCCTACCTAAACTAGGTTGGATTGTTGCATAAGTTGGATATTGTATATACAAATTTAAAAATGTTTTTATATATGTCACTCTCAAAACTTACCTATTTTTAAATATCACGCTTAAAACTTTGATATTCTATATATCTCCCCAAGACTTGTAAGTTATCTAAATTTCTTCCCTGAGCTAATTTTTGAATAAAATACTTCTTAATAATGAAAATAATTCTTCTTCCAGCATTAATGACTTAAAGGTAAAATCCAACTTTTGTTTTGCCAAGAAATTAAGGATTTTAAACAGTTTGGTGGATTGAATCAAGTGTATTTGAAAAAAGGGAAAATGCCTTAAGTGAGAAGAATAAAAGAGAAATAGGCTAATTATGATTTTCTGTTTCATAAACGCACAGCTAAAGTTAAGTTCACCCAACTAGAGTTAATAAATTTGATACAGGAAACTAATGCAGGCGACTTTTAGATAATGACAACATTTTAAGGATGTTTTTTGGATGGTGACTTATATATATATATATATATATATATATATATATATATATATATATATATATATATATATATATAGTAGTGATCCATTGCAAAGTTGTTCGCGTTTTTTCAAAACGGAAACTCCCAATCTACAACATATTTTAACAATCCAATCCGTTCAAATTGATCACCCTACCCTCAAATATATGTGTATGAAAAATCAAGGGATTAAATACCTCTAGCCTATGCATCGAATGACGTTTATGCTGCATTATCTAAAGACGTTCATTTCTGTACCCATCGATATATAGGCTAGAGGTCTTTAAATCCCTTGATTTTTCATATACATGTATTTGACGGTAGGGTGACTAACTTGAACAGATCAGATCGTTAAAATATGTTGTTGATCGAGAGTTCCCGTTTTTAAAAAACGCGGACCAGTTTGTAATGGATCGCTCCTATATATATATATATATATATATATATATATATATTCCAAGCTTGGCTGATCGAGAGTTCCCATTTTTGAAAAACTCTTATTTTCGCTTATGCCGGAGCCACCGGATTCCTAGTTCGGACCAAAAGATACGTGTAGGCTCACGATAACCCGAACCAATCCAATTTGTGCTCGATTCAGCCTCGATTCGAGGCCGAATTGAGACCGATTCAGCCCTGAACCGTGGGCTGAATCAGCCCCAATTTGGGGCTGCTCCAGGGCTGATTCAACCATGATGCAGGGCTGATTCCGCCTATGATTTGGCCCCGTTTCGGAGCCAAATCAAAACTCAAATACTGTGGGAATTTTGGGGGTTAACGAGATTCGATTTCATGCAAAAATGAGAGGTTTTTTAAACATCGATTTGCGTTTGAAGTTCAAATTGTTTGGAATTTCAAGCGTACAACTTATCGGGTTAATGTAGTTTGGTTACAGATTGGATAAGGATATGTGTAGGAAAACGTCGTCTAATTGGTATATAGACAATTAGAGGGGTTGCGCATTTGTTTGTGTTTTGTGGATATTGGTTTGATATAGTGTAGTAGGATCGTCATGATGAATAACCCCGTGTGAATGTGTGTAATAAGTATATATCTTGTATATTTATTATTTGGGACGAGCGACTGACTTGTGGTCATCGTTACCGCTCCATGTATATTCTTTGATTGGGACACTTCCGAGTGTTAGTGTATATGCCCTAGAGGCCATTACTGTATCATACTAGTTTGTATATTACTTGATGGAAGCTTGGGATATTCACCTTGTATAAACAATCTTGCTCAATATAGTAGTATGCTACTTGGTTTGTTTCTACTTCAATGTGTACTTGTGTTTATTTCAGTATATCACTTATACGCATTAGTGGAGCCCTTAGGATCTTTGCTTGATTACCAGCGTTGTGATGGCAGTCACACTAGTGGGGGCTGGGTAATCTATAGGCACATCCTTATACAGGTCCCTAGTCGTAGGACTATCGAGACAGGGCATCGATACTCCGGAGTAGACTAGCGTATGCGCTTCTCATCCCAGTGTGGGAGATGGTCTGTCCCACAGCCATCAGTACGTCGTACTGGAGATAGTATACGGGTGCTCGTTGGGTTACGAGTACACTGGACAGGACTCGTCGGGAACTGACAGGTTGGTATTATACCTATCGTCAGTTATCAGTTCCCAGGTGACATGAGTACAGCTTAGTCCGCTGACTTGATACTGGCACTTCGCCTCGAGTGTGTTCCCACTGCACTTTGATCACTACCCTACCACGGCTCAAAGGAGTCATGCAAACAGGTGGTGATTGGGTGCAGTCCCGAAGCACTTGGAGGCAGTGACGGTTAGACAGGATTCGTCTCTCCCGGTATTGGGGGTTGACATCGCGCTGTGTCTAGGAGAGCCATTACACGAGTAGTCCCTGGCCAGGGCAAGCGAGATATACTGGTAGGTTTCCAGTGTTATCTCAGGGTGTTTTGGGCTTCACTCCGACACGACTTGTACCGCTATTGGGGGACTAACGTTTTACCGCCCCCTAGGCCCGACATGCGATGTATCAGACGAACAGACCGGACTGTACGGAGAATGTCACATTCAGACTCAGTAGGAGTTCAGATGGGGTTTCACCTCGTCAGCCTTCTTGTCGACATCTACCTGGGGACCGTTACGCACAGCTAGTGCCGCTTGCGGTCTGTGGTTAAACCCACTGCCAGCGTAGTGTCGAGTCTTTAGAGTCCCACACAGAGGGTATTCGCCTCTGGGCAAAACAGAGTAGAGGTCGCATGGTTTTGCGACAGGGTTCGTTCTCATCCGCCCACTTGTGCACGTTTGGAGTCCGGACGGATTATACTGGCAGGCTCTGGTTTGAGCCAGATACTGGTATATGTTTTGGGGGTTGCTTTTATATCTTGGTATTCTTGTTCCTCGGAACGAGAATGCAGGTGTGTATGCACAGTTGCTTGAGGCGGAGAATGAGGTTTTTCATTAGGGTTTCGGAACGGGTGCGTATGCACAGTTGACAGTTATCATTTTCCAAACCCTAATGGATTTATATATTATCTATTAATAATAGTATTTAAATGAGAATTTTGTTATGGTAGATTTTGTTGACTTGTTGACCATGGTTGACTTGTTGACCATGGTTGAATGTTGACCACCATCATGCTTTGAAAGATCCTCCTTGATTCATGCTTACACTTCATTTAAAGAAGCATGATAGTGGTCATTCCAAAATTACCATCAACTATTCTTATTTCAATTATTATCATTTAGATAATTCTTTTCTTTTGCAATATGGTTGCAAGAAAGAAAAATATAGCTCATTCTATCATAACCTCTCTCTCTCCTCATTTCATCCTCTTCTTCCTCTAACAAAGAGAAACCTTCTCATGTGTTGAGAATCCTTCTCTTTAAAAAGGAAAAGCAAACCCTAGTTACTCTCTACTCATTCTAGGTTCAAGGTTTAGCAAGCCGGAAACCCTAGTTCACTCAAAGATCGAGGAAGAGCCCAAAGGTCGAACCTTCGAGGTGGATCCATCTTCGACGGGAGAAGGCGACGAAAAGAGAACCATCAACCTCTACAAGATTTCAAGAAGAAGGAGTTCAAGTTTAGGTATAACCTTCATCCGAGTAGCTAACTCCTTTTAGCGTATTTGCTAGTTTAGTTTAGACACGATCCCGACCTTGTTTAGTCCATGTTGCCTCTTGCGATAAAAATTTGTTTTTTATACCGTTTCCGCCTCCCCGTAAGCACCGGGGGTCGCAATATGGACTTACAGTGGTATCAGAGCCTAACTAAACTTAAACTAGCTTGGTAGCGAAGTGTATGGAAGTTCGAAACCGAAAAATCACAAAACCGGAAAAACCAAAACCCTAACTTTCTGTTGAATTTTTTTCTGCTCTAAATGAAAAACTTTATACTCTAAAAATCGGCTCAGGGTTTTCTAAGAACACCCACCAAAAACGATAGCATGATTCCTTCAAAGCGCCGCCCTTCCGCGGCCTCACCTGTTCATTAGGCCGCGGAACCGCCGCTGTTTGATGTCCTCTCTGCATCGTTTTTCGTGCAGTGTTCTTCTGTGTTGGTTTTGGGATTTTTCAGATATATTATATGTGCCCAGATTTTCCAGAACAGAAATTCACTTTTGGGGTCCTATAATTCCGTATTTTTTCCGAACTTCACTACACTTTGGCTATGTTGGTTATATCTGTGATGTTTGCATGTATTGAACGTCGGCTAATCGCTATAAGTCGATTAGTCGGGGTTATACATGATCTGTGTTTGATATTGGATTGTGTATATGAATCTGTTGGACTGTCGCAGGTGAATAGCCGGGGTGGATGTGAGATGAGCTTTTGTTTTTCTTTCATTCATTGTAAATGTAAATTGATGTAATAATATTATTTGTTTGGCCGCACAACCGGGTCGGGGTTGTAGCCGTCATTGTATAATTCTTTTTACTGTTTTTGCTCCTAGGATAGACCCATGGAGGGGTGCACAAACTGCCGAGTACTTGGCGGGTAGTTTGCCGCACCCGTAGGGGTCTTGGGTGAGGTATTTGGCTATTCACCGCGACCGTGTAATCCGCTTTTCATTGCAGGCTCGAAAGGATTGCGGATTGCTAGTATATCCAATGTATTCATCTGTGATCTGTAATGTCTATCATTGCTTTCTATTTAGGCGTTGCTTATGTTTTACAGCCGCGCTAGCCCAGCCCCCGCTCTGTCGTTAGTTAAGTAACCTAACGAGTGATGACGGGACCCCGTGGCGAATGCGAATGGCATAAGCGTACGTCATATTTTGGTTGTTTTCTGCAATGGTAGGAATTAAATGATGGGACGCATTAAAAGAACTAATGCAAGAATATCACGCATTAAAAGAACTAATGCAAGATAATAAACCAAGCTAAAATCGTTGGAACACTTTCGAAAAACCACTCGGTTCTTTTCAAAACTAACTTTTAAATGCGGAGCTTGAGCCACTCCTTCTAAAAGCTATCTCGTTCCATCGATTATATCAAGTTCACTACGTTCACGGTTTTACCAAAACCATTCGTAGCCCTCCGTCGTTTCGCATGAATAGGCAATAGTATTCAAGCTGTGTATTTTGGCCAAAGTCAAGGCACAGTGATTGGTAGCTATTGGGTGTTCATGTGTAGCATAGATAGATGCGTTGGTTTGGGACAGTCGTGCTGCCATTTTGGCCAAAGTCAAGGGTATGTACGGATGGATCCAAATTAACCTGGAAAGTGACGGGTAGAACTTGACATGTGACTTATGATATTCTGGCCAAAGTCAAGGTCATAAGAGCATGGGGCAAAAATCCACATCGGGAGTTTCATAAGTACTGAAACTTGCTAGATTTGCATACCATTTAGAGTGCGATGATTATGGTAGGATTCCTTCATTTTCGTCACGCGATGATATTTGGATCCCGATCCTACTGTGAGTATATGCTACTCCTCGGGAAATTTCTCACTAAACGATCAATGCTATAAACCTAGTAGGTGCCTAGAAAGGTGTTAGCGGGGCTACGCCCCCAGGGAAAAGAGGTTCTTAAATTAAGGAACTTCGCGAAAGCGTTGGAAAACCTCCCTCGAAGTACCGACACTGGCCTGGCTGAACGGTTAAGCAAGTATTGTACGGTGGGATTGATCCCGGCTAATTCTTCCTTTGTGGTTTGAGGAGGGATTCGAGAGACAGTGGGAGCCATCCTGTTTAGACAAATTAAAAACCATTCTAAACTTGCAAGAGCATCGTGCTAAGTGTTTCTTCTCTCCCCCTGCAGCGACCAAATCGAAATGACTGGACTTAAGTTACTTCTAGATAAAAACATACTGACAGGGCCAAACTACAAAGATTGGCTCAGGAATGTCAAATTGGCAATCGCTTACGACAAGCTGGGGTATCTTCTTACCACCAAAGCTCCCCCCGTCCCAGGTCCCACCTCCAGCGTCGCGGATAAGGAAATCCGTACGACTTGGGAGATTGACAGCGCGAAGGCCAGGTGCCTCGTACTTGCCTCGATGGACAACGACCATCAGAGGAGGCACGAGAATATGGATTTGGAATCCATATTTCTTCATACAAAAGAACTGTATGGAGAGCAGTCTCGTATCGCAAGATACGAAGTGTCGAAGAAGTTATTTTCGACAAAGTTGGCCGTCGGATCATCGGTAGCGGACCACGTGCTTAAGATGATTGGCTACACTGAGGAGCTCGCGGAACTTGGGACCACGTTGGACAGTGAACTCTATACGGATATAATTCTCCAGTCCCTTCCATCCACTTACGCCCAGTTCATACTGAACTTCAACTTGCAAGAAAAGGAAGTTGAACTTTCAGAACTCCTCAACCTGTTGAGGAGCGCAGAGGGCACCCTACAGAAGGGTAGGGAAACACCCGCTTTGTTTGTAGGAGGATCTTCTTCCTCTAGGTCCAAGGCGAAAGCCAAGGGAAAGAGGAAGAAAGCCCCCGCCAAACCAAGAGGCGGTGTTAGTAAAGTGGGTGCGAAGGGAAAGGAAAAGGCAACAAAGATTGCGGGGAAGCTTGTTGGTAAAGAGGAATGCTTCTATTGTCACAAGAGTGGACACTGGAAGAAAGATTGCAGGGCTTGGAAAGCCAGGACACAGGAACTGAAGCAGGTTGTGGCTTCAGCTTCAGGTGTGTATGTTATTGAAAACTGTCTTTCTATAAACTCTACTTCCTGGGTATTGGATACCGGATCAGGATCTCATATCTGTAATTCTTTGCAGGCGTTGAGAAGCCGTAGGGTTTTGAAGGCAGGTGACATGACCCTCAGAGTTGCGAACGGAGCTAGCATGGATGCTAAAGCCGTGGGGGACTATCACCTGGGAATGTCAGATGGGCATGTTTTGGTTTTGCGTAATTGCTTTTTTGTACCCAACGCAACTTGTAATATCATTTCTGTATCTTTGGTTTCTAAAGAAGGTTATGAATTTGCGTTTGTAAGTAATGTTGTAAACATTCACCTTAATCAAGTTCTGATTGGGTCAGGTACACTGAGCAATGGTATATACGTATTAAACCAACCACAGATTTTCAATGTCCAGAATACACACAAAAGAAAGTCTCCAGATATCAATCAGACTTTCTTATGGCATTGTAGACTGGGTCACATCAATGAGAGAAGGTTGACTAAGTTACATACAGAAGGATATTTGGATCCGTTCGAATATCAATCGTATGCCACTTGTCAATCCTGTCTCAAAGGAAAGATGACAAAGACTCCGTTCACTGGACACGGAGTAAGAGCGAGCGAGCTCTTGGGACTCGTACACAGCGACGTGTGCGGTCCAATGTCTATACATGCGCGAAGCGGTTATTCTTACTTCATTACTTTTACGGATGATTTTTCGAGATACGGTTATGTCTTCTTAATGAAACATAAGTCCGAAGCTTTTGAAAAATTCCAGGAATTTAAGAATGAAGTAGAAAAACAAACCGGCAAAAGTATCAAGATTCTAAGATCGGATCGAGGTGGAGAATACTTAAGTGCCGAGTTCCTGAATTATTTAAAAGAGAACGGGATTCTCTCTCAGCTTACTCCTCCATACACTCCGCAACACAACGGTGTATCGGAGAGACGGAACCGAACCCTATTGGATATGGTACCATCCATGATGAGTAACGCTGAGTTACCGCGATCATTCTGGGGGTATGCGCTAGAATCAGCTGCGTACCTTTTGAACCGAGTTCCTACTAAGACTGTGCCTACTACACCATATGAGATGTGGTGTGGGAAGAGACCCCATCTCAGTCACATTAAGACTTGGGGAAGTCCAGCTTTTGTTAAAAAGCAGCATGCGGACAAGCTCGAGGCGCGCTCAGTACTATGTAAGTTTGTGGGATATCCAAAGAATTCCAAGGGATATCTCTTCTACTACGAAGAGGAACAAAAAGTTCTTGTTTCTCGTCATGCCCACTTTCTAGAACATCAGTTCTTAGAAAAAGAATTAAGTGGGAGCACAGTAGAACTGGAAGAAATTCCAGAACCACAGACTATTACTGGAAGCTTAGTGGAACTAGAGGGTTCAAATGAACAGGACATTCCTACGCCGCTCCGCAGAAGTAGTAGGCAATCTCATCCGCCCGAGAGATACTACGGTTTTCTCATAGACGGGGATAGAGAGGATTGCATCATAGACTATGATGAGCCTACTAGCTTCCAGCAGGCCGTTCAGAGCGTAGACTCGGTAAAATGGCTGGATGCAATGCGGACCGAAATGGAGTCCATGTACACCAACAAAGTATGGACGTTGGACATTGCTCCAGACGGGGTAAAACCCGTAGGATGCAAGTGGATCTTCAAAAGGAAGATTGGTGTAGATGGACAGGTTGAGACCTATAAAGCTAGACTTGTAGCAAAGGGTTTCCGTCAAAGACCTGGCTTGGACTATGACGAAACCTTTTCTCCAGTGGCTATGCTGAAATCCATTCGGATCCTTCTTGCCATTGCTGCCTTCCACGATTATGAGATTTGGCAGATGGACGTAAAAACCGCTTTTCTAAATGGAAGTTTAGAGGAGTGTGTCTATATGGATCAGCCAGAGGGTTTCATTCAGAGTGGGAGCAGCGGAAAGGTGTGCAAGTTGCTTAAGTCCATCTATGGACTAAAGCAGGCATCGCGGAGTTGGAACATCTGTTTTGATGAGACGGTCAAGGAATTTGACTTTATCAAAAATCCAGATGAACCATGCATCTATAGTAGATTTGTAGCGAGAACTGTAGTATTCCTTGTTTTATACGTGGATGACATTCTCTTAATAGGAAATGACATTCCTATGCTACAATCTGTCAAAGGTTTCTTGTCACACAGGTTCTCCATGAAAGACCTGGGTGATGCCTCTTACATCCTGGGGATCCGGATCCATCGTGATAGATCCAAGAGGATATTAGGACTTTCACAGTCCAGGTACATCGACACCATACTGAAAAGATTCAGTATGGAAGATTCCAAGCGCGGTAACCTACCGGCTTGTCACGGGATCACCCTCTCTAAAGAGATGTCTCCCAAGACTGATTTGGAGAGGGATCGCATGTCTATTATACCCTACGCTTCTGCGGTAGGCTCTATAATGTATGCGATGTTGTGTACCAGACCGGATGTAGCTTATGCACTGAGTGTAGTAAGCCGGTATCAGTCAAACCCTGGGGAGAAACATTGGATAGCAGTAAAGAACATTCTCAAGTACCTGAGAAGGACTAAGGAGATGTTCTTGGTGTATGGCGGAAAAGACCTCCAGATTGAGGCCTTTGCTGACTCCAGCTTCCAGAGTGACAAGGATGATTCCAAGTCCATGTCGGGTTTTGTCTTTACCCTCAATGGAGGGGCGGTGTGTTGGAAGAGTTCCAAACAGGAAACCGTTGCAGACTCGACTATGGAAGCGGAATACATCGCTGCATCTGATGCCGCAAAAGAAGCTGTCTGGATAAGGAAGTTCTTAAAAGAACTTCAGGTGGTTCCATCCATTGTTGACCCAGTACCTCTGTATTGCGACAACAACGGGGCTATAGCTTTAGCAAAGGAACCCAGGTCCCATCAGAGATCCAGGCACATCTTGAGGCGGTATCACCTGATCAGGGAGATCGTGGATCGTAAGGAGATCGAGGTTTGGAGGGTTGCTTCAGAAGAGAACACTGCAGATCCATTCACCAAGGCCCTACCCCAGACTCAGTTCGAGCGGCTGATCGAGATGATAGGTCTTCGATACGCCAGTTCATGGCCTTAGTGCAAGTGGGAGATTGTTAGTGTATATGCCCTAGAGGCCATTACTGTATCATACTAGTTTGTATATTACTTGATGGAAGCTTGGGATATTCACCTTGTATAAACAATCTTGCTCAATATAGTAGTATGCTACTTGGTTTGTTTCTACTTCAATGTGTACTTGTGTTTATTTCAGTATATCACTTATACGCATTAGTGGAGCCCTTAGGATCTTTGCTTGATTACCAGCGTTGTGATGGCAGTCACACTAGTGGGGGCTGGGTAATCTATAGGCACATCCTTATACAGGTCCCTAGTCGTAGGACTATCGAGACAGGGCATCGATACTCCGGAGTAGACTAGCGTATGCGCTTCTCATCCCAGTGTGGGAGATGGTCTGTCCCACAGCCATCAGTACGTCGTACTGGAGATAGTATACGGGTGCTCGTTGGGTTACGAGTACACTGGACAGGACTCGTCGGGAACTGACAGGTTGGTATTATACCTATCGTCAGTTATCAGTTCCCAGGTGACATGAGTACAGCTTAATCCGCTGACTTGATACTGGCACTTCGCCTCGAGTGTGTTCCCACTGCACTTTGATCACTACCCTACCACGGCTCAAAGGAATCGTGCAAACAGGTGGTGATTGGGTGCAGTCCCGAAGCACTTGGAGGCAGTGACGGTTAGACAGGATTCGTCTCTCCCGGTATTGGGGGTTGACATCGCGCTGTGTCTAGGAGAGCCATTACACGAGTAGTCCCTGGCCAGGGCAAGCGAGATATACTGGTAGGTTTCCAGTGTTATCTCAGGGTGTTTTGGGCTTCACTCCGACAAGACTTGTACCGCTATTGGGGGACTGACGTTTTACCGCCCCCTAGGCCCGACATGCGATGTATCAGACGAACAGACCGGACTGTACGGAGAATGTCACATTCAGACTCAGTAGGAGTTCAGATGGGGTTTCACCTCGTCAGCCTTCTTGTCGACATCTACCTGGTGACCGTTACGCACAGCTAGTGCCGCTTGCGGTCTGTGGTTAAACCCACTGCCAGCGTAGTGTCGAGTCTTTAGAGTCCCACACAGAGGGTATTCGCCTCTGGACAAAACAGAGTAGAGGTCGCATGGTTTTGCGACAGGGTTCGTTCTCATCCGCCCACTTGTGCACGTTTGGAGTCCGGACGGATTATACTGGCAGGCTCTGGTTTGAGCCAGATACTGGTATATGTTTTGGGGGTTGCTTTTATATCTTGGTATTCTTGTTCCTCGGAACGAGAATGCAGGTGTGTATGCACAGTTGCTTGAGGCGGAGAATGAGGTTTTTCATTAGGGTTTCGGAACGGGTGCGTATGCACAGTTGACAGTTATCATTTTCCAAACCCTAATGGATTTATATATTATCTATTAATAATAGTAATTAAATGAGAATTTTGTTATGGTAGATTTTGTTGACTTGTTGACCATGGTTGACTTGTTGACCATGGTTGAATGTTGACCACCATCATGCTTTGAAAGATCCTCCTTGATTCATGCTTACACTTCATTTAAAGAAGCATGATAGTGGTCATTCCAAAATTACCATCAACTATTCTTATTTCAATTATTATCATTTAGATAATTCTTTTCTTTTGCAATATGGTTGCAAGAAAGAAAAATATAGCTCATTCTATCATAACCTCTCTCTCTCCTCATTTCATCTTCTTCTTCCTCTAGCAAAGAGAAACCTTCTCATGTGTTGAGAATCCTTCTCTTTAAAAAGGAAAAGCAAACCCTAGTTACTCTCTACTCATTCTAGGTTCAAGGTTTAGCAAGCCGGAAACCCTAGTTCACTCAAAGATCGAGGAAGAGCCCAAAGGTCGAACCTTCGAGGTGGATCCATCTTCGACGGGAGAAGGCGACGAAAAGAGAACCATCAACCTCTACAAGATTTCAAGAAGAAGGAGTTCAAGTTTAGGTATAACCTTCATCCGAGTAGCTAACTCCTTTTAGCGTATTTGCTAGTTTAGTTTAGACTCGATCTCGACCTTGTTTAGTCCATGTTGCCTCTTGCGATAAAAATTTGTTTTTTATACCGTTTCCGCCTCCCCGTAAGCACCGGGGGTCGCAATATGGACTTACACCGGGTTGAGGTCGATGTCGCCGTATAATGTATATTTTTTCATTCATGTATCTAGGATAGACTCAAGGTGTAGTGCTCAAGTTACTAGGTCCTAGAATGCATCAGGTGATCCACTCATGCCATTGAATCCGGACTGCCACGCTTTTAGGATTTGGCGGGTAGCATTCCACACCCGTAGGGGTCTGGGATCTTTGATGTATGGGCTATTCAGATGACCGGGGAATCCGTGTTTCATTTGTGACTCAATTGAAACATGGAATTCCTAGTATATCTGCTACTTCATTTTGTTATAGCTTCTGCATGCCTGTGATGTTTATATCATGCCTGATATAATTATATATATAATAAATGTTGTTATATGTTTTTCATCCGCGCTAACCCTACCTCCACCCTACCGTAAGTTAAGTAACCTTAAGTGAAGACCCGAGATCCTGTGGCGAATGCGGACGGCATATACGTGCATTGTATTTTTGTTGTTTCTGGTGTAACAGGCTTAAATGATGGACCACGTTAATTGTATTAATGCAAAGAAAACAAACCTAAATGATGTTGCGGAAACCAAACTTTTCAAAAGAAACTATAGCTGTATTCTTTTGCTTTGCATATAGATATTCGGTTAGGAATATCCTGCATGTCATTCGATAAGGAAAGAGCCTTTTTCCCTTCACGGGAAATTCGCTCTTAAGAAAATGTTTGTTGGACTATAAAATACTCGATTTTTTCCAAAACCATCGTTTTCAAAACGGAGCCTAAACCATTCCTTTTCAAAACTGCTTGGTTCCTTCAACGATATCAAGTTCATTACATTAAGGGTTTTCATAAAAACCAGTCGTAGCCCTCTGTCATTTCCTATGAGTAGTGCTTAGTATTCGTGCTGCGTTTGTTGGCTCAGTCAAGCGATAGTGTACGGTAGCTAAGTGGTGCTTATTTGTAGTATTAGATGCGATTGATTAGGACAGTCGTACGGCCTTGTTGTCTCAGTCAAGAGCTCGTGCGGGTGGGTTTAATACAATCAAGATAACGACGGGTTGAACTTGACTATGACCTTTTAATTTGTTGGCCCATTCAAGGTCACTAGGGTCCTAGGGGTAAAAACCATATCGGGGGTTTCAAATATAAGGGAAACTTTCCATGTGTATGCATACCTTCTGGAGTGTGGTGACTTGTTGTCTTCCATCAAGGTTATCATGCGATGATAGTTGGGTCCCAATTCCCACCGTGAGTAGGTATTACTCCTAGGCGATTTTTCGATAATCCCGACTAGTTCTTCTTTTAGGATTTGAAGGAGAATTCGAGAAAATAGTTGGAGCTATCCCGATTAGATAAATTAATAAATCAATCTAATCTCTATAGAGTGCACGCTGAGTGTTTTTTTCTCTCTCTGGCATCGATCGTGAATCGCCTTAAACTAAAACTCATAACTAAGTTAAACGAATATTTTTACATCTGGTTTTGGATTGTCATAATTCATGACAAAGTTGCATATGTCCTTACCTCTCCTATTTTCCCATTGCATTTCTCCAAAACACCCTATATTACTATGGAGATCTATATTGATTGGATAAGCCATAGTATAGTTACATATGAACTCGAAGAAAGTTGTTTCAGTCCAAAAATAGCCACCGGTTCTGAAGAAAGTGAATTATATAATTATGTTGTCTCTTACATTTACATTCTCTCAAGCTATGAGCTTCTTGTATTAGGAGAGTACACCAGTTATACTTGTTGGATAGTTTTCTTCCAAACCTTAAGCTAGTGCTGACAAGTAGGGAAGAAAGAAAACGAACTAGCCTAAATATGGTGTACAGAAGGTGAGAATTAGAGACATATAAAGGGGTTGAAGTGAGGGTAAAGAAAATTGCAACTACTATCATGAGTTTGGATAGTGAAAGAGGCATTACTAGGAATACCATACCATCCCCTTGAAATATTTTCATATTTCAGTTTTCCTGAGCAGTTGAAATTGAAAACCGTTTCTCAATTAATTCTGACTTCCGAGTATATGGATACATGATTAGATCCCACATTTGTAGGGAATTATAGATGCTGAGAAAGAGTAGAATATTGGGATTGTGGTGATTATATCCTCAATGTCGGAATTCATAGTAATTGGTGATATTGAGGGAAATCACCTGGTTTTGCGTAACGATATATATTTGGTTTTGAACAACCGTTATTATACACCAATTTCAAACTAATATATCTGTATCTTTATTTTATAAATAAGATATAATTGTTTAAAATTATGTTTAGAATATTTATCTATATCAGTTTAGGATTAGGTAAGATGCATTGAATAATGGTATAGACGTTCTTAACCAAAATACAGCTTTTAATTTTCAACACACATGATGAGTTAGTTAATACATGGGACTTATACAAAACAATGCATGTTGTCCGACGTCCGGTAGGACATGGGGTTGGTACTCGTATTTCATTCCGTTTTACCTATGATTTCTCTGGTACTTTAGACACACATTCATTGAAATGCAAAGTCCAAAGATTTTGAGAAGTTCATTGGTATAAGAATAAAATAGAAAACCAGATGTTGGAAGTATCCAAGATTCTTTGAAGTGATCAAAGATGAGAACACTTATGCTAGGTATTCCATAACTGTATTTTCTCTCAGGTTACTCATCCGCGGGTGTGCTCCATGATGAGTAATGTTGTATGGTCTTCTTCCATTTTTGTGATATGCATTGGAAACAACTGCATAACACTTGAATATGGTTCCATCTAAATTAGTGCCTCTAATTCTATACTGGATATATAATGGTATCATATCTTAAGATTATTAAGGTATGTGGAGTAATCCGATTCGTGTTGATAGAAGAATCTGGATATAATCAAGGCACATTTCAGTAATGGTAGTTTGTGGGTTATCTTAAGCATTCGCAAGGGTTTAACTTATACCATTTTCAAAATCAAAAGTTGATTTGTTCTTGGCTCGCCACCTTTTTATGAAAATCTTTTTTGCAAAAGAAAAATGTGGGAGTATGATAGAATTGGAATTGATTCCAGAACCACAAAAGGTTATTGAAAATTTAGTAGAACTTAATAATTCAATTGGATCCAACAATCCATTAACTACTTCACAGATTTAATGAGTGACCTCAGCCACCCGAGAGGTACTTCGGTTTCCTCGTTGAAGGTGTCATGTCCCGCTTCCAAAAATACCGAACACGAGGGTAATAAGTGTAAGTGCACGGCGGCGCCCCGGCCGTCAATCCGACGCCGGAATGCGGAAGCGGTGATAAACTTTAATTTTTGCGGACTTTGCAAACCGGCACCACCGCGCACTAAACTCCGGATCGTAACCATTAAACTAGTCTAGCTAACTAACAAGAGGGGAAGAGATGTACCGACTGATCCGAGTCCTCCGGTCTTCATCTCCACTCCGATCTCCTCGCGGGATCTCCGTCTGTCTCCTCCTCGTCGGAAAGGGCACCACATCGCCTGTAGCTTTTACGGGCTCCCACCTCAATACCGAGGCAACTCGGGCGCGAAGCTGGCGAATCGACGCGTCCAAGATTTGCTGTAGGAAGTGTAGTGTAGAATACGCTGTCTCAATGGGGTTTATAGTTGCCTTGATGGAGGTATGGTCTAAAGAAAATTGGTGCTTTCAATTTTCTAGCAAATGGAATGAGATGGATGATTAAATTCTTTCACCAAAATGAGAACTCTCATTTTTCTCTCCTCACCCAAAATGTTGGCCGGCCATTAAACTTGAGGAATTGTGGTGGAGGGTGAAACAAAAACAAGAGGGAGGTGAGTGTAGGAGAATGGAAGTGGTGACTCTAAACAAACATACACCATGCTTCAACTTTTATCAAACCATACCCTTTCCAATCACAAGTAAATGCAAGCATGGATGAAAGATATCAAATCCTATCATAATCAAACCATTATGCAAGAAAACCCCTCCACAAAAGTAATTTGCAAAACTGCAAATTACCCCCTCCATCGGAAAAGTCCGGCCGGGAAAGAACAAAGGAAAACCGGCCGGAACGGAATGCAAACTGGCAACTCCAGAAAACTGGTCCCGTAATAAATTACAGGAAAACCCCGATACTGTGCATACACACCCGCATCTGTATTCCGTCCGGATACAAATACAAAAAGACAAAATCTACACTGTACTAAACTAGGACCGGCTTAAACCAAAACCGGCTAGTAATATCCGTTCGATCCTGATCCGTGCAATACCGTACGTATCTGAACGAACCCTGCCATATACCTATACGGCTACTAGTACAAACCGTCCGATCCTGATCCGTGCAATACCGCACGTATCTGATCGGACCCTGCCATATCTCCATACGGCCTCTACAGCGTTTCGCCCGAAAACTGAGTAACTGAAAGTGTGGTAGACTCTAAAGACTCGTCAATACTATGGCTGTGGATTTAACCACTAGCACGTCAGAGGTATAAGCCAATACGTAACGGGCCACCAGCTATTGACTAAAAGGGACGTCGATGAGCGAACTCATCCTGACACCCTACTGAGCCTGTCAGTGACAATATCCGTGCAGTCCGGTCCGTTCGTCTATGAGTATCGCATGGCGGGCCTAGGGGGTTGGTAAAAGTCAGACCCCCAAAAGCGGTACAAGTCGTGTCGGAGTGTAGCCCAGAACACCCTGAGATACTACTGGAATACCTACCAGTAAATCTCCTTGCCTTGGCCAAGGACTTTGTGTAATGGCTCTCCTAGACACAGCACGACCTCACCCCCAATACCGGGAGAGACGAACCCCTGAAGATACGCTCACTGCCTCCATGTGGCTCTGGACTGTACCCAACTAAAACCTGTTTGCACGACTCCTTTGAGCCGTGGTAGGGTAGTAATCAAAGTACAGTGGGAACTCACATGAGACAAATGACGATCCCCAGGTCGATGAACTAACCTGCACACATGTCACCAGGGAACTGCCATCTGACGTCTGGTATATGACCAACTAGCATGTTCCCGGCGAGTCCTGTCCGGTGTACTCATAACCCAATGAGCACCTGTATACATCTTAGGTGATCCAACTGACACCAGTGGCTTGTGAGACCGGCCACCGCCCCTCGTCGGGGTCTCGACTGTATACACTAGTCTACTAATGGAGTATCGATGCCCGGTCTCGAAACTCCCACGACTAGGGACCTTTTAAGGATATGCTTGTAGACCCCCAGCTCCCACTTATATGATCGCCCTCATACTGCTGGTGGTCAAGCAAGAATCCTAGGGGCTCTATCAACGTGTAATAGCGACGTGTCATGTCACCTAAAGCAGTACACGATGATAAAGGTAAACCTGATAGCATACTATCATCTCGAGTAAGACTGTTCTACCGGGATAGGTCCTCCCTCAATCATTACAATCACGTACCTGTGACCTAATAATTGACTCTGAGGGCACTATCTCCAACAATCTCCCACTTGCACTCAAGGCTAATTATTGCGATGTCGCATACTCACAGCCCGTGTGATGCCGAACATCCAACTCCTCTACTAGTCAGTCTCACAAAGCTCGTTTGCAGAACTATTGCATTCGAGGAATAGCCTCAGTGAGTGGATCCGCTTAGTTGTTTCTTTCCATGTCTCTCTATATCTCAAGTTCGCGGAGAAACCCATCTCCCGAAATGAGCAATACCTGTCTTAGAATGTGTCTGGATGTCTGATGGGACATAGCTCATAAATGAACTCCAAATCCAAACTTCTTAGAATGTATCGTCAACTGAACTTAATCAGTATCCTGCGCGCCATGCCTCCCTCAGTATTTCCTTGGATCACCTGTCCAAAATACTGCCCCTCGTCAGAGGGAAAACTATAACTCTGACAACCTCCTTGTCGTCCATGTCACCTTGGAAGCCTGGAATGATAACCGTCTCCTGAATGAGGCTGTCGTTATCATATCCCTAGAACATCCACTTATGTTCTAAAACTGCTTCCGACTGTTTCTCCAGGATTGGATTAATGTCAACTTATTGCATCTAGTGCAAGAACAACATCTGGTGTGGTACTTGACATCTCATGATTGACTCAATTGCCTAAGCAAGTGATCTGCCAATCATGCACGTCCCTCTCCCCTTTAGTCTGTAAGACACCTTTGGAGAGGGTGACTCCATTACCTGCAGGTACACTACCGTGCCAGGAGTCGTCCATCCTAAATACTCTTAGAATGCTGTCAAGTACCCTGATTGGGAAACCACCCAAATCTAGATCTAAAACCATAGATCTAGTAACCAGTATGTCTGATATAATACCCAATTCCTATGTGGAGAAACAACTGTGTGACGACCAAAATACAACCGATTGTAGTATAGGAGTTTCTTTTCCTATTCTGTGTATATCATCCAAATACCAGGATATCACACCCTACTACCTTCTCAACTGATCCATCCCCTATTCTGATGAAGTCAAACCCATGACTGTCATATCAGAAATTGATGATCTATCTCCGCTACATCTGCTCTAGTCTATAAATAGACATAAGCAACCTGTCCACCAATGCTTCCGCTGCTCCCACTGACTACGACAACCCTCTGGCAGAGTCATATAGACGTACACTTCTAAAACTGGTTTAGAACGACGCTATACTCATCCTCCCGCCGGGTCTCGTAACCTGGAACAACAGCAATGGCAATTGTGGGTAAACAAGAACTTCCCTGTCACCGTCCTTGAGGCTACCGTAGTGCCTCTCGGGTGCCTGAAGTTACCCACCTTATTTGCGGAGTGGCCAATGGAATGTCAAACCGGATTGAATCTTTAGGTTCCTTATCAAATCTTCAGTAATCGTTTGTGGTTCTGGAATCACTTCCAGTTCTACCATACTCCCACTACTGTTTTCTGAAAAAATCCATTTTTAATAAAACTGTGGCTAGTCTAGAACAATATCGCTATTGTTCATCCAGATGGTAGAAAATCAACCCTCGTCATAGCCTGGGTCAACCCACAACAGCCATTACAGAAACGTGCCTTGAGTTGTCTAGTGTCTGGTTTTAATCATAAACCGGACAACTCCCCGTACCTTAACATCGTTAAGATATGAACTGTTTTATATCCAATATAGAAACAGAGGCACTGATTTAATTGAACCAGATTCAAATCATGCAGCTGTCCCCAGCGCATGTCAACTAAATGGAAGGAGGCCGATCAGCGTTACTCAACTTAGGAAGCATTTCCAATTATGAGTAACCTGAAAGAGAAGCAAGTTCTCTTAATCATTACTATCAACTGAACACCATACACAAGTATCTACATCTTCGATCACTTTGAAGAATCCCGATACTTGTGACACCTGGTTCTCCACTCTATTCAAATACCAATAACTTCTCCAAATTCGGACCCTGCGTTTCCACGAAACACCTGTCTAAAAACTAGAGAAGTCATAAGTAAACTGAATGTAGTACGAGGACCAACCCCTCTGTCCTGATGGACCATGGACAACATACAATACTCTGTATAAGTCCCTTGAGTCTGATAACTCATTCACTGTGTGTCGTAGGTTGAAAACTGTACTTATGGTTAAGAAGAATTACACCGCTGTTTAATGCTCCTTACCTAACCATCCACTGATATAGGTAAATGTCGTAGACATAATTTCAGAAAGGTATATCTCACTCTATGAAAATAGATGTACAGATATATCAATTTGAAATTGGTGCATAACTGCGGATATTCAAAACCAAATATTTGCCGACCGGCAAACAGCCCAGGTGATTTCCTCAAATATCACCGATTACAACGAATCCCGATATAATGAGGATGATCACCCAATTCCCAATAACCTACTCCCACTCATCATCTGTAAAACCATACAGATGTGAGAATCATACCTGGTAAATACATACCCTGGAGTAAGTATCTAATCGGGAAATCAGTTTTCCTTTAACATTACACAGTTGAACTGAAACATTGAAATGTTCCGATGGGGTATTCTGGTATTCCTAGTAATGCCTCTTCCAGATTCACGACTGTAACCGTATAGTTCTTTGTCACCTCTCCAAATCCCTTCATATGTCTTTAGTCTTTACCTTCTGCACACCCTTTTAGGCCAAATGGTTTTCTTCCTTCCCTACCGTACGGCACCAGCCTATGGTTTGGAAGAAGACTATCCAATAAGCATAATGGGTGTACTGTCCCAATCCTAGGAACACTCGCAATGAGAGGGGGTGAAGATAAAAGACAACCGAACAAACCTTATTCCTATTTCTCCTGAACCAGAATCCATCCCCGAACTGGAACAAGTTCCATTCGAGTTCGTATATAACCATACGATGGAGTATCCAATAAACTGTGGATCTTCGTAGTGTCCTGGAGAAATACAAAGGTGATTTAGGATTGGCGAAGAAATACTTGGTTTGGTCGTGAATATCAGTCGCAATTTACTTTGCCCTCTTACTAATCCCTTTCTTTGTCTTAACTCAATACCTTCTGTACACCGTTTAGGCTAATTAGTTTTCTTCATTCCCTACCGGTCGGCACCAGCCTATGGTTTGGAAGAAGACTATCCAATTTGCACAATAGGTGTACTACTCCTAAACCAAGGAGTACTCGCAACCTGAGAGAGGGTGAAAAGAAAAGACAACTGAATAATCCTATCCGTTTTCTCCATAACCGGAAACCATCCTCGAATTCCTTCGAGTTCGTATCTAACCATACGATGGTTTTGTCCAATGGAAGTGGACATTCGTAGTAAAACGGGGTGTCCTGGAGAAAAGGGTAAAAGTAGGAGTGGCAATGAGGTTCGCAACTCTGACAATCCAAAAGCCAGTGTAAAGAAGGTTCGGTCAACTTGGTCACTGAGTCAAAGTCTTGGGGTTGGGTCAATGGTCGCTGCCAAAGAGAGAGAGAAAAGAAACACTCAGCGTGCACTCTAACCTAGATCAGAATGGTCACCAATTTATCTAATCTGGAAACCTCCCACTGTACCTCAAATTCTCCTCCAAACCTTAAAGAAGAATTAGTCGGGGTCACCCGAGGAGTAAACCAACTCATCAGTGGGAATCGGGATCCAACTCTCATCGCATGACAACGTGACGGAATCCGCTCACGGTATCACACTCCAGAAGGTATGCGCATATCTGGCAAGTTTCAGTACTTTTGAAACTCCCGATGTGATTTTTACCCCATGCTCTTATGACCTTGGCGTGAGGTCAAAATATCATAAGTCACATGTCAAGTTCTACCCATCATTATCCAGGTTAATTTGAACCCACCCGTACATACCCTTGACGTAGGCCAAAATAGTAGTACGACTGTCCCAAACCAACGCATCTATCTATGCTACAGATAAATACCCGGCAGCTACCAATCACTATGCCTTGGCGTGAGGTCAAAATACATAGCTTGAATACTACCGAATATTTAACTGAAATGATGGAGGGCTACGAATGGTTTCTGGCGAAAACCTTTAACGTAATGAACTTGATATCGTTGAAGGAACGGATAGCTTTTTAGAAAATATAGTGACGAAAACCTTTACTAAAGAGGTCACTCCCGGTGAAGGGATCTCGGCTCTTTCCCCGTAGAATGGGGTGCTGGATATTCATGACCGAATATCACTGTGCAAAGCAAAAGTAATCGGCTATAGTGAAGTTAATGCCCTGACGCAAACTTCTGTCCAAGGGGTCACTCCCGGTGAAGGGATCTCGGCCCTTGCCTCGTCGACTGAGGAGCAGGATATTCCAAATGAATACCACGATGCAAAACAAAAGTGAACGTCCTTGCAATAACAGCTTTTTGAAAAGTGTTCCAACAACATCAGAATAGGTTTGTTTCAACTTGCATTGATCCGAATCAATGCAGTCCCATCAATTGATCACACCACAAAGAACGAAAATATACTGACATACGTATATGCCATCCGCATTCGCCACTGGGTCCCGTCATCACCCGTTAGGTTAGCTAACTAACGGCAGAGCGGGGACTGGACTAGCGCGGATGAAAAACATATACAACATCTACTAATATATATACCAATATATAGTATTTCGCTCAAGGCGTGAATAAAATGCAACATCACAGAAATGTACAGCATCACAGAAATAATACAGATATCTGGGATCCCCGGGTTTCACAGAGCCACTATTGAAACCCGACGTTCCCCTGGTCGTGTGGATAGCCTGTGCAAGGAAATCCTAGACCCCTACGGGCGCGGCAAGTCACCCGCCAAAACCTGAAGCGAGGCAGCCCCCTTCAGCGCCGTGAATGGACCACCCAGCACTTCACGGAATCCGGCAACTTGGGCACCCCTCCTGGGTCAACCTGTACCCCCTACGAGTGCGGCGAATAGCCCGCCAATCCTAGAGTGAAGCCCCCTCCGTCTCAATGCCATGAGATGCGGGCTTGTTGCCCTCCAGAACCCGGCTATCCGTGCACCCCTCCGCGGGGCAATCCTAGTACAGAAAGTAAAATATACATACACCGGGTACATCGACCGCAACCAGGTCGTGCCCCAAAATAATAATACAGTCAGGCAGTGACGGCAGTCCACATGTCGGACGCTCGCCCCGCAATATCAAATGTACATAATACAACAAAACTGTACTAGCATTGCATCCAGGCTATCCCCCACGACCGATCCGCAACATCACAGCAAATACATAGAACATCAACGTGAAAGTCACGTTCGCAAATCCGTCTAACCGGGCTATAGCAGTTAGACCGGATTTACCGATCGAGTGACATTCACGGTCGCAGATATAATGTAAATACTGTGAAAAATGTGTTTAAAAAATTTCCGATTGATCAAACAATTAACAAGTGGGCCCCAAAGAAAACTGTAGCACTCACAGAAACAATTGGCCCAACTTTAATATTCCAAAGCCCATATTTTAAGCCCAGAAGGCCTCTGTAAAAAAATGGTGAAGTGATGTGAATAGTGCGCGGCGGAAGGGCCGCACAAAGGGGGTTTTCGCGGCGGTTCCGCGCTCCAACTGTGGAGTTACTTCGTCAAATTTTTACAGAACTCTTAGATTTTCCAGTACATCAATATTTTACAACCTGAAAAATTTTTCGAGACCAAAAATTTTCAACAGAAACTGTCGTGGGCAAATACGGGTTTTTGGACATTTCGATCGATCGGAACTGAAAAACACATTACACAAAGCTAGACTAAGTTAATGGCGAGGCTCTGATACCACTGTAAGTGCACGGCGGCGCCCCGGCCGTCAATCCGACGCCGGAATGCGGAAGCGGTGATAAACTTTAATTTTTGCGGACTTTGCAAACCGGCACCACCGCGCACTAAACTCCGGATCGTAACCATTAAACTAGTCTAGCTAACTAACAAGAGGGGAAGAGATGTACCGACTGATCCGAGTCCTCCGGTCTTCATCTCCACTCCGATCTCCTCGCGGGATCTCCGTCTGTCTCCTCCTCGTCGGAAAGGGCACCACATCGCCTGTAGCTTTTACGGGCTCCCACCTCAATACCGAGGCAACTCGGGCGCGAAGCTGGCGAATCGACGCGTCCAAGATTTGCTGTAGGAAGTGTAGTGTAGAATACGCTGTCTCAATGGGGTTTATAGTTGCCTTGATGGAGGTATGGTCTAAAGAAAATTGGTGCTTTCAATTTTCTAGCAAATGGAATGAGATGGATGATTAAATTCTTTCACCAAAATGAGAACTCTCATTTTTCTCTCCTCACCCAAAATGTTGGCCGGCCATTAAACTTGAGGAATTGTGGTGGAGGGTGAAACAAAAACAAGAGGGAGGTGAGTGTAGGAGAATGGAAGTGGTGACTCTAAACAAACATACACCATGCTTCAACTTTTATCAAACCATACCCTTTCCAATCACAAGTAAATGCAAGCATGGATGAAAGATATCAAATCCTATCATAATCAAACCATTATGCAAGAAAACCCCTCCACAAAAGTAATTTGCAAAACTGCAAATTACCCCCTCCATCGGAAAAGTCCGGCCGGGAAAGAACAAAGGAAAACCGGCCGGAACGGAATGCAAACTGGCAACTCCAGAAAACTGGTCCCGTAATAAATTACAGGAAAACCCCGATACTGTGCATACACACCCGCATCTGTATTCCGTCCGGATACAAATGCAAAAAGACAAAATCTACACTGTACTAAACTAGGACCGGCTTAAACCAAAACCGGCTAGTAATATCCGTTCGATCCTGATCCGTGCAATACCGTACGTATCTGAACGAACCCTGCCATATACCTATACGGCTACTAGTACAAACCGTCCGATCCTGATCCGTGCAATACCGCACGTATCTGATCGGACCCTGCCATATCTCCATACGGCCTCTACAGCGTTTCGCCCGAAAACTGAGTAACTGAAAGTGTGGTAGACTCTAAAGACTCGTCAATACTATGGCTGTGGATTTAACCACTAGCACGTCAGAGGTATAAGCCAATACGTAACGGGCCACCAGCTATTGACTAAAAGGGACGTCGATGAGCGAACTTATCCTGACACCCTACTGAGCCTGTCAGTGACAATATCCGTGCAGTCCGGTCCGTTCGTCTATGAGTATCGCATGGCGGGCCTAGGGGGTTGGTAAAAGTCAGACCCCCAAAAGCGGTACAAGTCGTGTCGGAGTGTAGCCCAGAACACCCTGAGATACTACTGGAATACCTACCAGTAAATCTCCTTGCCTTGGCCAAGGACTTTGTGTAATGGCTCTCCTAGACACAGCACGACCTCACCCCCAATACCGGGAGAGACGAACCCCTGAAGATACGCTCACTGCCTCCATGTGGCTCGGGACTGTACCCAACTAAAACCTGTTTGCACGACTCCTTTGAGCCGTGGTAGGGTAGTAATCAAAGTACAGTGGGAACTCACATGAGACAAATGACGATCCCCAGGTCGATGAACTAACCTGCACACATGTCACCAGGGAACTGCCATCTGACGTCTGGTATATGACCAACTAGCATGTTCCCGGCGAGTCCTGTCCGGTGTACTCATAACCCAATGAGCACCTGTATACATCTTAGGTGATCCAACTGACACCAGTGGCTTGTGAGACCGGCCACCGCCCCTCGTCGGGGTCTCGACTGTATACACTAGTTTACTAATGGAGTATCGATGCCCGGTCTCGAAACTCCCACGACTAGGGACCTTTTAAGGATATGCTTGTAGACCCCCAGCTCCCACTTATATGATCGCCCTCATACTGCTGGTGGTCAAGCAAGAATCCTAGGGGCTCTATCAACGTGTAATAGCGACGTGTCATGTCACCTAAAGCAGTACACGATGATAAAGGTAAACCTGATAGCATACTATCATCTCGAGTAAGACTGTTCTACCGGGATAGGTCCTCCCTCAATCATTACAATCACGTACCTGTGACCTAATAATTGACTCTGAGGGCACTATCTCCAACAATAAGGCCAGCCATGCTCCTACGGCCGAGGAATAATCCCGCCGTAGTCACACTTCGGCTTCTAGCCAAACGTGGTAACAATAATATAACATAGATAATGAGTTAAAATAATGACTAAAACTAACAAGTGAAAAGGAACTGAGCGCAGCAAATACAACAACTAACCGGCGATAATGAAAAGAATGATAGGGCCGACTCACTGGTCTAGATATCTACGATCTCCTCGAAATCAGATGATTCCACTTCTTTTACTCTAAGTATGCATATTCAGGTCGTCAGAGCGACACAAAAGTAATATATAATACGTGCAACAGTAATAAACATGAGGTAGCATGCACAAGTCAAAAATATGAGCATGAAGTAGCATACATGGGTAAACGCTATAACATGAGTATCAGATCAATAAATAGATGCAAGTCCATGTCACTAATCATATCAGTCTCTAGGTCTCAATGCTCATGTCATTATTCTATCGTTAGTTTGAGCGTAAGAGTTGACCATTGAAAACATAGAGCTCTCTCCTGTATTCAGTAATAATAATTAACATGCGTTCACGTAATGGAACCCTGAGTGGGGCCCTTGTTGGGTTTACCTAGCACCTCACAAGGGTTTGTAATGCATCAAACATGCTACAATTTAATTTTTAGGGTGCTAAGCAAACTAACCTAGGATCAAACTAGAAATTTAAAGTAACAAATGAAGTAGTATCACATACTAATAGTAATAAAACACTAAGTAAAGAGAATACAATCTTTGTAGTTCTCTTTGTTTAACTCATTGGTTACTTGAGAGTTTGAACAGGCTTGCTAGTGATCTTCCGAGTCCACGATGATCCACCCGGAGTCCTCTTTGTCCAAGCTCCACTTGATCAAAAGATGAAGATGAAGCCAACACTCTAAACTAATTGGCTAGACTAGTGTAGAATAGTGACGTGGTTTGTTTTCTCACTTCAAAACCCTATCTTTATCACTATCTCACTCACTAACAAAGTCAAGAGAGCAAGAGAGAGGAGGAAGAAAATGATGGCAACTCAAGAACTCAAGTTATGATAATCCTAATAATAAAAATGAGAATAGAAATTATATATAATTTCCACTCTCATTTTAAACCATGGGTTAATAAATATCTAGATATTTATTTTGGAGAAAAGAGAGCCATAGAAAATTAACTCATGGTTAATGCAAGGTTAAGTATAGAGAATGAAGGATAAATATCAACCATGAATTAATTCTATTTACATTAACTCAAAAATAAATATTTAGAAAAATACTTCCATGTGAGTCTTGCATTACCACCCTAGTGTATCAACAACCATGATACACACAAGTGTATGCATGTATGTGTGCATGCGCATCAACATGTGCATCAACATAAACATATGCATACATGCATGCATACAATAAAGAAAAAGGGTTTAAAAGAAGTGAGCTAAAAGTCAATGTTAAATCAACACTTAATTTAACAAACCGGTCATATCACATACGACCCGACCAATAGTAAATTGCCCGATTAATATACGGTATCACATACACGCATTTAATCGGATCCCCGCGTATATCACATATGCACACCACATCGTTTCGCCTGGGCTAGGAAACTCCTCTGTGGGACTCTAAGACTCGTCAATACACCGACAGTGGGTGATGATCACATCAATCACCCCCAAGCCACAAGAGGTCAGCTAAACGTAACGGCTACCCGGGTATTGATCGATCAGAAGAAAACAAGCGAATCTGTCAAAACTTCCGTCAAGCCAACTGACAACACTACCGTATAGTCCGGTCTTTTCGTCAGATATGTTGCATATCAAGTCTAGGGATGTGTCACGCCCCGCTTCCCAGAGTACGCTAAGATGGGCACGTGACATAGCCAACCATGATACCTGTGGATAGGAAAAATCCCTCCACAGTCACATTACGGCTGTAGAGATATCAAGAACAGGAAAGTAAGCTAAACTATCTAATACATGTCCATGAGCCAGAATGAATGAATCAAGAAATAATGATATGCAGAAGCGAAGATACAGTAAATGAAACATCTGGAAAGTAAAACTACATACCGACAGAAACTTCACCGCTCGGTCTAACAGCGGCAATACTCCTGGTCAGTCTGCAACAAAGGTAGAAGAATCTGGGCCATGCAAAACCCAGACGTCAGCGCGTCATAACATCAAGTAATAATATAAACAGGGGTAGCATTACATGCAAGTATGAACATAAAAGGTAAACAAGCATAACAGTGATACAAGTAAGGACAGTGGGGTAATGTGTAGTGAGTTATCTAAACTGGTCTATTGGGTGAACTACTCTCAAGTCTTTGAAATCAAGTTGATGAATCATCGATGTAACTCAATAGTATCCCGTGCATGCCCGGGACCACGGTCTAAGACTCTCGGGCTGATACCGAGACGTGCCGCTAGGCACTAAAACAGGAAATATGTAAAGACGAATGATGTCAGCAGCATCATCCCGAGGCGGGCCTAGCCTCTAAAACTGATCAGTATAAGCAAGCAACTGTCGAGTTACATGTCAGGTTTCATCATTGATTTCCCCATACCCCCAAGTTATAAGTGTTCAAGTCATGTATTCAAATAATCTGGAGCTAATGCCAACACAGGATCAAGCAGGTACAGATTTTTCTGGATAGACAACAGAAACGGTCCGTAAGGACTACAGGTCAGGTTGGTTGGCATTAGACACAAGATCAGGTAACAGGTAAAGCCATGGTATATCAGGTCAAGTCAAGTAGTGTAATTAGATGTCATGTCAAGAGTGTACGGTACCGTGTCAAATCAAGTAGGCAGTGCAACCGGTCATGTCAGGAAGCACAATATATCATGTGGGTGCTCATAATCAAACTAACATAAACAAGATTATAAATGAACAAGCATGAGTACTATCAGAACAATAAACTAGATCAGGTAAGATGATAAGCAAATAAGTACAGATTACATGATATCGATGCACGGTTATCATTTTGTGTTTAAGGGATAGTTGCAACATTACTTAACTACAGTATAACAATATGGATATTAGAATCAGGTTAAAATGTTCTAATAATCTAAAGATGCGATGGACTATAAATCAGGTTATAAGTACGCGAACGGTCGTCCGACAGGTATAAAGTATAAAAGGGGTACTGTGGGCTACGCACATAATTGTTATATGATTTAATTATGATTGTGGGTACTATGTATAGTAGAACTAAATGTAACATGGTATGTTTCGTGCGATGAATCTAAAATGATATAACGGACGTCAACTGTTCAAAGGAAATTATATTGTTAAATGTAAGCTACAGGTTAACGTGCAATCAAATGGATATATAGAACTTTAAATAGCATATATAGTAATTCAAATAGCATGTAGCAAGTTTCACTTGCCTGGACGGATCAAGAACGGGAATACGGAACGTCTCACGTCGGCGGAAAACGTCGCGACGCGCGCACGGTACATGGAACGGATCCAAACCACGCATAGTGTGATCACACGGGTCAGGTACGCTCGCTGGGTCGTCGGGATCGTCGACGGCACGCCGGTTTCCGGCGAACCAGAAACAACAGAAAACATAAATAAGAGGTTACAAAGAAAGAAAGAAGAAGAAAAGGAAAGGAAAGAGGATAAAGAGATTGGGAAGAAGAGAACTACTTACTGGGTGTACTGGAGTCGGGAGACGAGAACGATATCGACGACGGCGATCAACTCCGGCGATAAGAGAATATGCAGGGCTCGGTGATGGGTTCAGGTGTGCAAGGGTGTGAGAATCTTGGTGGCTGGAGTCGCTGGCAGAGGAGGAGAGAAAAGGGAGAGGGTAGGCGACGAGACAAAGTCGTCGGCGACGAGGTCGTCGTGGACGAGGGTGTAGCTATGAGCTTTGAGGGGGATCGGTTCTTGGGTCAGGGAAGGTGCAAGGTCGATGGTGGTGGTGTATGGGTGTTCTAGGAGACGAGTAGGGTGAAGAGGTGGTTGGTAGTGTTGGGTTTCCCGGCGATGAGGGATTGCCGGCGAGGGAGGGTATCTTAGAGTCAGGGAGAAGGTTGGGTGTACTCGGGAAGGAGGAAGAAGGGAAAAGAGGAGGAGAGGGAGTGATGGAGGTGAGGCAGGGGAGGCGAAGACGATGGGGACGACGACGGTGAGGGGAGAACGGCGGCGAGAGGTGACAAGGGTGTGGATTAGGGTTCACGGGCGTGAGTGAGGACGCGAAGAAAAAGAAAGAAGAGAGAGAGGGTAAGGGTTCACGTGCATTAAAGATTAATGAGAGGGAGAGAGATTTGTATGCTTAAAAAAAAGATTTATTAACTGTTGGATTGTGAAAGATTGGATTCTGATAACGAGTAATATAATATAGTATATAAAATTATAGTTTAGAATATATTAATATAATATTCATACGTTTTGAGATTTTGGCAAATACAAATTTACTCCAAAACAAGCCCGGGTCGGGTCTAAAAATTCAGGTTTAAAATATGAAAAATATATGCGACCTCCAAATTTCAAAATGAATGCTCAGTTAAAGAAAATGCATACCCCCAACAACGGATGCACGTACGTACGCGTAGCCATCCAAACACGTCCGTTTCACTGAACAGGACGAGAATAAGATGCGCGGACGCTACTACGGGGTTAGGGGTATCAACAGTCCATGAAATGGAATTTTAAATTATTTTACATGACTTAAAATGTTATATGGTAAAAGATGCAATGCCAGGTAAAATGACAGTATGCAGTATACATAAGTTGCACGTGTCTATATAACAAGTCAGGGTAATCTATAAATGTGAATCAAACAGGTTCAAGCAAGCGGGTTGGGTCGAATGCAATGTAAAATGTAAAATACTATTCGTACCCAAACACGCTAAATCAAGAAAATACCATGGATGAGTAAATACGGAAACTGGAATTGGTATAAATGAACTCGGGTGTTACATTATACCCAACTACAAAAAGAATTTCGTCCTCGAAATTCCAAGAACAAGAAAGGATAAACAATCAAGAATTGCAAGAATAGATGTGGAAACTTCTGTCGGATTTCATCTTCTCGTTTCCAAGTTGATTCTCCATGCGAGCGATTACCCCAAGAAACAAGTACAAGAGGGATAATTTTGTTCTTAAGAACCTTTTCTCTTCAATCCATAATCGACATCGGTCGCTCCTCAAAAGTTAAATCTTCTCGTACAGTCAGTTCCGAATGATCCAACGCATGTGTTTCATCTCTAACATACTTACGGAGTTGAGATACGTGAAACACGTCACGACCATTCGCCAGGGATTGCGGTAACGCCAAACGATAAGCCACTTCTCCAATACGTTCCAAGATCTCAAAAGGTCCACGAATCGAGGACTAAGCTTTCCTCGACTTCCGAAACGAATCACCCCTCTAGTCGGTGATATCCTCAAGAATACCAAATTACCAACAATGAACTCTAAAGGTATTCTAGATGTATCTTCTCAACTCTTCTGTCGGTCATGCTGCTTAAATATGATTCCAAAAGTTTTAACCTTCTCAACTGTTTGCACAACCCAATCTGCTTCCAACAATCTTCGTTCACCAATATCGTCCCAACAAACAGGTGAACGACACTTGCGACCATATAAAGCTTCGAATGGGGTCATCTAAATAGTCGCATAGAAACTGTTATTGTAAGAAAACTCCAATAAATGTAGATGATCCTCCCATGAACCCTTGAAGTCCATCATGCAAGCTCTCAACATGTCTTCAAGAGTTTGGATCGTTCTCTCCGCCTGGCCATCTGTCCGAGGATGATAAGCCGTGCCAAACTTCAATCGAGTCCCTAAACTTTCCTGTAAGCTCCTCCAGAAGTGTGATAAGAAACGAGTGTCACGGTCGGACACGATGCTCACCGGTACTCCATGCAATCTCACAATCTCCTGCATGTACCGTTCTGCCAAAACTTCTGTTGATTGACCAACTCGAAAATGGATGAAATGAGCTGCCTTGGTCAATCTATCAACAATCACCCAAACTGCATTGTTGCCCTTTGGACTCCGCGGTAAAGCCGTCACGAAATCCATGGTTATATGTTCCCACTTACACTTAGGAATCAGAAGTGGTTGCAATAAACCGGCAACCCTTTGATGTTCAGCCTTAACTTGCTGACCCACCAAGCACTTTTCCACAAAGCGGGCAATCTCCCTCTTCATGCCTTCCCACCAGAACTGCTGTCGTATATCTCGGTACATCTTCGTGCCTCCTGGATGTATGGAATAAGCTGAACTGTGCGCCTCCTTCATAAGTTCTTCGCGAATATCTCCTTTTGGCACACACAAACGGCTTCCATATCTCAACGAACCATCTTCATGGATCAATAAATATGTTCGAAGTCCGACCTCAACTTGTTCTCGAAACTTCTGCAACCTAGGGTCCTGCGGTTGCGCTGCTTTAATATTCTCGATCAACGACGAATGTACCTGCAGCTGCATCAACTGTCTCGAAGAATGCAGTAGCACAACCTCCAAATCAAACCTCCGAAAGTCTTCAATAAGTTCCTTTTTGTGCAGTCAACATCCGAATTGCTGGTAACCGACTAAGCGCATCCGGCACAATATTAACTTCCCCGGATGGTATTTAAGATCAAGATCGTAGTCAGCCATCAGCTCCAACTATCTACGCTGCCTCATATTAAGCTCCTTCTGTGTGAACACGTACTTTAGGCTTTTGTGATCGGTGAATACTTCGACCTTTTCGCCCAGTAAGTAGTGTCTCCAAATTTTCAAAGCGAAAATCATCGCTGCTAGCTCCAAGTAATGAGTTGGGTAATTCTTCTCATGGGTCTTCAACTATCTCGATGTGTAAGTTGAAACCTTCCCACGCTGCATCAAAACACATCCCAATCCTTTCCCAGATGCGTCTCTGTGAATCACCAATCCTCCGGAATTGTCTGGCACGGTCAGAATAGGAGCGGTTATCAATCTCTGCTTCAACACCTCAAAAGCTGACGCACACTTATCCGTCCATACAAACGGTACTTCCTTTCGCGTAAGCTTGGTCAAAGGCTCAGCCAAACGAGCAAAATTCTCCACAACTCTTCTCTAATACCTGGCAAGTCCAAGAACTTCTTATCTCCGCAACATTCTTCGGAATCGGCCAATCTCGAACTGCTGTAATCTTTCAGGATCAACGGCGATTCCATCTCTAACCACACATGCCCCAACACTTCACTTCCTCAAGCCAAAACTCGCACTTGCTCATCTTTTCATATAATTTCTTGCCTCAATGTCTGCAGTGCGATCTTCAAATGTTCTACATGCTCTTCCTTGCTCCTCGAGTAAACCAGAATATCATCAACGACCGCCACTCTAAACTGGTCCAAGAATGGTGAAGAGATTCGGTTCATCAAGTCCATAAATATCACCGGTGCATTCGTTACTCCGAAGGGCATCCCTAATACTCGTAATGTCCATACCGAGTTCGGAACGCCGTCTGGCAAATATCTCCTGTTTTAACTCGGACCTGATGGTATCCGAATCGCAAATCCAGCTTCGAGAATACCCTCGCGCCACTAAGCGGCTCGAACAATTCGCCACTGCGAGGGATTGGATGTTTGTTCTTAATAGTTACCCGGTTTAATTCTCGACAATTGATGCACATCCTCCTTGTGCCATCTTTCTTCTTTACTAGAAGAACTGGAGCTCCCCAAGGTGAGTTATTTCTGCGAATCCAATCCTTCTCAAATAATTCAGCAACCTGCTTCTTTACTTCTTCCAACTCCACTGATGCCATTGGATAATACGCCTTTGAGATTGGCGCTGCACCAGGAACAAGATTAAACACGAACTCCATATCTCGTTTTGCGGTACACCCGAGATATCCTCGAACACGTCCATGAACTCTCGAACTATAGCCGGTGCTTCTTCCTTGTCAACTTCCACCGACGAATAACCTTGTTTGTCGGCCTGGCCCTAAACTCGACTGGCCCGATAGAAACGCTTCCTCAAGCAAAACAAGCTCCGTATGTCTGGGAATCTGGAGAATCACTTTTCTTTCCTTACAATCAATATGAGCGTGGAAAGTACCGCGAAAATCCATCACCAAAACAACAACAAATAAGGAACGCACCAGAATTGAATAATTCTAATGCGGTAAAGCATGAACAAGTAAGATACCGAGATGGCTTCATCCGAAGTCCAGATGCAGAAGAGGATTAATCACGGTAAACAGGATTCAAGCTGGTAATAAAACAATAACTGGTAAGCAATGAAACCGAGAGAAGCAAGGTAGTATAACGATCATGGAATAAGGAAGTGAATCAAGACCAGGACTCCAAGTTACTTATATAGAGTACCGCATTGTAACCATGCTGCCGTTCATGGGTACAATTACATAACTCCACTCAAGTCTGTTAGTTATATGTATGCCCTAGAGGCCATTACTATACATAGGATGTATATTGTAGTGGATGCTGGGACATATATAGGGAGGACTTTCTTGCTCGACATGATAGTATGCTATCTGGTTGATCTTTACCTTAACGTGTACACTGATTGTCTCCCTGTTACATGTTGGTAAAGCCCTTAGGATCTGTACTTGACTACCTGGACTATGATGCGGATCATACTAGTGGGGACATGGTAGTCCATAAGTACATCCTTCAAAGTCCCTAGTCGTGGGTGTATCGAGATGGGGCATCGATATACTAGAGTAGACTAGCGTATACCTTCTCGACCCATACAGATGGGCGATGGATGATCCCATATCCATTGGTGTTTGACATCAGAGATGATATATGGGTGCTCAGTAGAGACTGGGTACACTGGACGGACTCGCCGAGAACTCCCAGATGGTATTATACCTCACGTCAGATGGCAGTTCTCTGGTGACACTGGTACAGAGTAGTCTGTTGACCCGAGATCGTCATAGAGTCTTGTGTGGTTCCCACTGTACTTTGATTTCCATCTTACCACGTCCAAGAGGGCGTGCAAAACGGTGGTTTTTGGGTACAGTCCCGAGTCACATGGAGGCAATGAGCGATAGGAGGGGATTCGTCTCTCCCGGTATAGGGGGTTGATGTTGCGCTGTGTTCGATTGGCTATAACAGGAAATCCCTGGCCAGGGTTGCTGAGATTTACTGGTAAGTATTACCAGTAGTTTCTCGAATTGTTATAGACCTCATATCGACACGACTTATCAAGCTATTGGGGTCTGACGTTTACCACCCCTAGGCGAGATATGCGACATATCAGACGATCAGACCGGACTGTACGGTAGTGTTACTAGTTGGATTCACAGGAGTGTGAGCGGGCTTGCTCGTCGATCTTCTGATCGCTCAATACCCGGGTGGCCGTTACGTTTAGCAGACCGCTTGCGGCTTGTGGGTGTTTGATATGATCATCACCTGCTGCCGGCATATTGACGAGTCTTTAGAGTCCTACACAAAGGTTTCCTGGCTCAAGCGAAACGAAATAGGAGCGCATATGAGATATGTGCGGGACCGAGAATAATGCGTGTATGTGATACCGTATTTCATTCTCGCGATGAGTGTGTCGAATGGTTGTATGCGATATAATCTAGTTATCGAATCAAGGATTGATTCGATAAGCAGATACATTGTATACTAGTCGGTTATGTGCGATATGACCGGATCGTTAAATCAAGTGTTGATTTAATGATTTAATGCATAATTATATATTTGATATATTACTTTGCATTAACTAGTATCGGTTCACTTTAAATGGATTTTCTCGCTCGGATGTGCGCATTATATATGTGATATGATTTTGTGCACATGCTTGTATCATGTTTGATGATACATGTTTGCTTTGGTTAAGTGTAAAGAATTAAACCTATGGTTAAGTATATGGTTAGGTTTTTATTTATTTATCCATTCATTTATCTATTTATTTTGGATTAATAAAGAGAGAAGAAAACAAAATGGTTGCATTGATTCATGAAGTTTCTTGAAGCTTCATTCAACTTTGAACATTTTGTCTTCATCTCCTTAACCTAACCATTCACTAACCCTAGTCTATTCTCTACACCTAACTATGGTTGGAATTATGATAAGGATTCTTTTTTCTTTTCAATTTAATTAACTTATCATAATTAGCTTCTTCTTCTTCTTCTTTTCTTCAAGTAAAGAAAGCAAGCTCCATCAATGGTGATTGATGGAAATGAGTGAGAAATCCAATTCTAAAGTCTACCCACTTCCTATTTCTTCATCCTCTACCTCTTGCCAAGTAGTAGAGTGTGTTTCCTTCACAAGTTTTCATGGCTTGGTGAAGGTGGAGCTTGATTTAGCGATGCCTCGACGTAGATCATCTTCGGCATGGACATCGACGACCTAGCTCGCCTATTTTCCGATGAAGCCGACGCTAGAGCCCGGATTCCTTTTGGACAGCAAAGGACTTCGTTGCGGAGCTATGGAGGTGGAGCACCGGATCTACAAAGGTTGTATTTCCGTATTCTTGTAGTTAAGTGTTAACTAGTTTGCTTTTTCGCCTATATATCTAGTCAACGATCCGTAGTCGGGTTTTTCGGCACCGTTAAAATTAGAAATTGGCATGGTTGATGCCTTGTGAGACCTCTTGGAAGTGCCTAGGATCCCTACATTGGTATCAGAGCCTAACTAGAGCCTTAGGCGAAGTCTAGACGAAGTTTGAAACCCGAACGAACCCGAAACCCCAACACAAACATGCTCTCTGTCCTTTTTCTAAAAATCTGGATTTTTCAATATTAAAAATATGCAGAAAAATAAGCAGGTGTTTTTAAGAATTACTGTGCAATTCGATCGGCTAAATCGTACATAGTGCGGCGGAACCGCGGCAAGAGCATGGCTCTTGCGGCGGTTCCGCGGCCAAGTAGCCACGTCAGCTTTTACAATCTGCACAGTAATTCCTAATTCTTAGTGCTGTATTTTCTGGGATATTTTAACATTTACTCCACAGTTGAGCATTCTGGGTTTGTTTTGGGGATTCGATTATTCGATCGGATTGTCAAATTTTGTCTATGTGGCTTTCCGGATAAATTTTAGAATATGTTAAAAAGTTCGACCGGATATAAATACCCAATTTTTCCCCTGTCGGGAAATTTCCAAGTGTTGGATTTTTCCGAAGTTTAAAGACGTTCTAAGTAGTGCAAGTAACACGATAGACCCTCTAGAAGACAACAAACCTTAACTCGATTATGTGACCGTCTTGAACTGCCCTTTGAACCTTCGGGTTTGGGGCAGTACGGCGTGCCACATGTGAGGCGTTGGCTTGACCCTTCTACGGCTGGACCGTTGGTACTGAGGCACGAACTGAATGTTGTTAGACTTATTTCATGTGTTGATCTGTATCGGGAAAACTTGGGTGTTCGACTGTTCGATCGGAAAGTTTAACATTTTCTATTTATCTGGAATGGGATACAATAATTGGAATTCACAAGTAGTTATGTGATAACTGAATGAATTTTATAAACATAGCAGTTTAGTCTCACTTGATCGGTTGCCACGGAATTTTGATGTGATCAAAAGTCCGTCGCAATCACGTAGCATACGCGGATACTCGCCGGGTAAACTTAATAGACAGCCTCACTCCATAGCCCCGACCAAGTGACTGTAGGAGAACCTCGTCGCCGAAAGCATCCGTTCGGGTGCTCCCGGCAGCGGTGTTCCGCCTTGGTGTACTTCGTCGACGGTATTGGGGGTGCAGCCGTTTACTGAAGTTTGCGACGAGCATTCGATCAGGATGTCGGGAATCTTGTTGAATTGCCCGACTTGATATTGAAAAGTGTTTTCGATAATGAGAGTAAAATGCGGGGTTTATAATTGTTAGGCATGCGATGTCTAAGAAATTCATTTGGTCAGGCATGCGATGTCTGAGGTGGTTGCGGATTCCAACTGTTGTAGTTTTACACTTTCTTTTCTGTGACCGTAAGTGTAATATATGATATCGCCGGTTTCGTTGCTATATGTCAACGACAATTGGGATGGACATATTTACTTACGTTGATGACATGTGATGTTATGTGTTGCTGGATATGTTATATTGGATCGTCGTGTTTGAATAGCCGGGGGTTTTTATGTGAGATGAATGTTTTTCATTTTCATTCATGTAAAAACTTGTATGTAATATTCTTTTATTGGGGCACTTTCAGGTTGCGGAAGATGTCACCCTTTGTATATTATTTACTTTTCCGCACTAGGATAGACCCAAGGAGGAGGGCACAAGTAACCGGGTTCTGGAGTCCAGTGGGAGACCAACTCAAGGAGTCGAGTCCGGGTCTCCTAACTCTAGAATTGGTAGGGTTTCTTGCCGCTCTCGTAGGGGTCTAGGGGTGTGGGTTTGGCTATTCATCACGACCGTGGAATCCGTGTTTTATACTGGCTCGTATTGAAAACACGGACGTCCTAGTATATCCAATATTTCATATGTTTCTTCTGCTGCGATATCTGTGATGTGATCATGTGATATGTTCTGTGATGGATACTATATATAGTATATATGATATATTATATAGACGTTACTTATGTTTTACACCCGCGCTAGCCCTGCCCCGCTCTGTCGTTAGTTACCTAACCTAACGGTGCACGAGAGGACATCGAGGCGAATGCGGATGGCATAAGTGTACGTCGTATTTATCTGTGATGTTTAGGTACTTAAATGATGGGACTTCATTAATGAGATTAATGAAATAAAAGAAACCTAAGATGTTGTAGAATCGAATTTCAAAATAAAACAGGTAGCTACAGTTCTTGCTTTGCACAGAGGTATATGTGATATATCCTGCACCTTATTCGATGAGGAAAGGACCGAGATCCCTTCACCGGGAGTGACTCCTTTAGCAATAACTGGCAGATGCTACACACTCGGTTTGTCTTTTGATTGCTTTTAAGAGTTTTTGCTTTGCACAGTGATATATATGATATATCCCGCACCTCATTCGACGAGGAAAGGACCGACGATCCCTTCACCGGGAGTGACTCCTTTAGCAAAACTAGAAAAGCCTCAAAAACACTCCATTTCAAAATTCATTTGATTCTACAACGATATCAAGTTCATTACGCAATAGGTTTTCAGAAAAACCTGTCGTAGCCCTCCGTCATTTCAGATAAGTACTAGTTAGTATTCGTGCTGTGGTTGTTTGGCATGCGTCAAGGCGTAGTGTACGGTAGCTAACTAGTGCTTATCTGCTAGCATATGATGCGATTGGATTAGGGTATTTGTACGGCGTTGTTTGGCATGCGTCAAAGGTCGTAACGGTGGGTTTAATTCAATCAAGAAATGTACGGGTTGAACTTGACTAGCAGACTATGGGTTGTTTGGCATGCGTCAAGGTCATAGCGAGCTAGGGGCAAAATATTATCGGGAATTTCAAGTGTTGAAATTTGCAATGAGATTGCATACCTTCTATGAGATAGTTGGATCCCGATACCCGCTGCGAGTAAGAGTTACTCCTGGGAGAGTTTTACATATTACAATTAGCCGATCAAGTAGGTGTCTAGAAAGGTGTTAACGAGGTTACGCCTCTGGGAAAACGAGGTTTACATTAATTAGGTTCGTGCGAAAGCACGGGGGACCTCCCTCAAAGTACCGACACTGGCCTGGCTGAAAGATTGGCGAACTTGTAGTGTGTAACTAATCCCGGCTAGTCTTTCCTTTTAGGGTTTGAAGAAAGATTTGATAAAAAGCAGTGGGAGCCATCCTGATTAGATAAAATAATAACCAATCTATTCTTGAAAGAGCGCACGCTGAGTGTTTTCTTCTCTCTCTCTCCAGGTAGCGACCATATCACGCCTTAATCAAGATAATAATACGGAATATTGACCGAACCCGCTTGTTATACTGAGCTGGGGAACGTTGGTCCCGCTCCAACTTATAATTGTTATAAGACAGAGCAGAAAATTGGGGATTACCAGAATTCCCGTGCAGCCCAAACGAAGAGAGTGCATGCTGATGCATCATCTTCGGGTGTGTTCATTACAAAGAACTGTTTCTCTGTATCCTCTACGTCCTGGGTATGTGATACCAGATCAGGATCCCAGATATGTAATCTGTTACATAGGGCTACAGATAGGTAGAGAACTGAGAATGGGTGATAAGTTTCATGAGGCAGAAAACGGGGCAAGAGTTGCAGCCAAGTCTGTCGGTCACTGTCACCCTGTATTACAATACATTGATTCTGAACGAATGTTATTAGATACCGAACCTGATATACAAAATCATATCAGTCTCTTTATTAGTAAAGAAATGATAAAATTTTGTATTGTTGGATAATGTTTTGAACATTTCCTATATCAAAGGTTGATCGGTTCAGGCACGTTATCTAAAAGCATTGATATTCTAAATCAAACTACAGTTCTTAGTATGTGGAACACACACAAGAGGAAGAGTTCAGAAATGAACGAATCCTTCTTGAGGCATTGTAGACTAGGTCATATCAATGTGACCCGACTAGCTGAAGTTACATGTAGATGCATATTTAAATCAGTTTGAATTTACATCTTGTGAAACTCGCCAGTCATGTCACAAAGATAAGATGACCATAGCTCCGTTTACTGGAAACAGAGAAAGAGTTAGTGAACTCTTGGGATGATACATGTTGATGTATGTAGGTCCCCTGTCTACACATGCCAAGACCGGTTCTTTGTACTTCATTACATTCTCTGATAATCTCTCGAGATTCAGATCTATGTTCTTGTTGAAACACAAGTCCGAACCTTTTGAGATATTCACGGAATATAAGTTAGAAGTAGAGAACCAAAATACGGGTATAAGTATTATGTCCTATGATGAGATCAGGGAGGAGAATACTTGAGCACGGAAATCCTGGACTATTCTAAAGGAGAATGAGATTCTCTCTCAGCATTACTCCTCCTTATACACCATTGCACGATGGTATATCGGGGCGGAGCAATCACACCCTATATGATAAGGTGTGCTCTATGATGAGTACTACTGAGTTACCTTTTTCCTTTTTGGGAGTTATGCGCTTGAGAAGCTGCATACCTATTGAATAAGGTTCGAATCAAATCAGTTGCCTACCACTTCATATTTGATATGATATGGGAAGAGCCCATCTCTCAAGTTAGTTGAGATTTGGGGTTGTCCAGCCTATGTCTGAAAAGCAAAATCCGGACAAGCTCGAGGCAAGATCTGTTATGTACAACTGGAAAGGTTCCAGCTATACAAACAACAGCAGATGATTTGGTAGAACCAAAGGATTCAGTAGATTCCAACGAACCTCAGCCTCTCCGCCGATCTAGTAGGGTTCCTCACCCACCTGAGAGATACTTCTGTTTCTCTATGACAGTGGGAGCGAGGAATGCATCATGAGATGATGACCCAACTAGTTTCGAGCTGGCCATCAGGAGTAGGACTCTGTAAGAATGGCTGGATGCTTAGTGATCTGAGATGGAATCCTTATGCACCAACAAAGTATGGACTTTGGTTGCTATATCTGAAGGGTTAAATCCCCATCGGGAGCAAGTATATCTTGAGAAGATTACTTGGTGTAGATGGAAAAGTTGAGACTTTCAAAGCTAGACTTGTTAAAGGTCTACATCATTGACCAGGTATGGATTATGATGAAACCTTTTTCTAAGGAGCTATGCTTAAGTCCATCCAGATCCTACTTACCACGGCTACATACCATGACTACGATCTCTGGTGGTTGGGTGTCTTGACTGCTTTTCTAAATGATGATTTGGAAGAGAGCGTCTATAAGTACACAGCCAGAAGGCTTCGTAGACAGTGGGAGCAGCGGAAACGTGTGTAAGATGTTTTATAGGATAAAGCAGGTATCGCGGAGTTGGAACATCTGTTTTGATGGATAAGTCAAAGAGTTTGACATCATCAAAATGGTAGATGAACCTTATATAAACAAAAAGGTAGTAGGGAGTATGGTGGTGATCCTCGTAGAGTACGTGGATGACATACTCTTGATAGGGAAGGAGTTTCCTATGCTACGCTCGATCAATCTCCGCTTATCACAATGATTCTCCATATAGGATCAAAGTGATACCTCCTAAATCCTGGGTTTTTGGATCTATAAGATAGATCTAATTGGATGTTAGAACTCTCACTAGTTGTAGTGAGACGGTATCAACCGATCCTGGGGAGAATCACTGGAAGGGTTCCAGGGTGATAAAGACGACTGAATGTCAGTCACAGGCATTGTCTTTACCCTCAGTGGAGGGACGGTATGTTGGAAGAGTTCCAAGCTAGATACCGTGGCATACTAGAAGATAAAGGCAGGATACATCGCTACTTAAGATACTACCAAGGAGGATGTTTGGGTGTATACTGGTTCATGAGATGAACTACGTTCCAACCATTGTGAGACAATGGAGTTGTGGCTTATGCCAAGGAACGTCCGTCCCATCAGTGATCCAGACATATTCTAAGGCAGTGTCACCTGATCATGGAGATGGTTGATCTCCAGAGAGATCGAGGTTAGGAGAGTAGACTCAGAGGACAACACAGCGGATCCACTCACAAAGGCCTGTTCCCAGAGAGAGACTATTATAGGATGGTTGAGTATGAGATACTGCAACCACTGCTATCAGATGGCCCTAGTGCAAGTGGGAGATTGTTAGTTATATGTATGCCCTAGAGGCCATTACTATACATAGGATGTATATTGTAGTGGATGCTGGGACATATATAGGGAGGACTTTCTTGCTCGACATGATAGTATGCTATCTGGTTGATCTTTACCTTAACGTGTACACTGATTGTCTCCCTGTTACATGTTGGTAAAGCCCTTAGGATCTGTACTTGACTACCTGGACTATGATGCGGATCATACTAGTGGGGACATGGTAGTCCATAAGTACATCCTTCAAAGTCCCTAGTCGTGGGTGTATCGAGACGGGGCATCGATATACCAGAGTAGACTAGCGTATACCTTCTCGACCCATACAGATGGGTGATGGATGATCCCATATCCATTGGTGTTTGACATCAGAGATGATATACGGGTGCTCAGTAGAGACTGGGTACACTGGAAGGACTCGCCGAGAACTCCCAGATGGTATTATACCTCACGTCAGATGGCAGTTCTCTGGTGACACTGGTACAGAGTAGTCTGTTGACCCGAGATCGTCATAGAGTCTTGTGTGGTTCCCACTGTGCTTTGATTTCCATCTTACCACGTCCAAGAGGGCGTGCAAAACGGTGGTTTTTGGGTACAGTCCCGAGTCACATGGAGGCAATGAGCAATAGGAGGGGATTCGTCTCTCCCGGTATAGGGGGTTGATGTTGCGCTGTGTTCGATTGGCTATAACAGGAAATCCCTGGCCAGGGTTGCTGAGATTTACTGGTAAGTGTTACCAGTAGTTTCTCGAATTGTTATAGACCTCATATCGACACGACTTATCAAGCTATTGGGGTCTGACATTTACCACCCCTAGGCGAGATATGCGACATATCAGACGATCAGACCGGACTGTACGGTAGTGTTACTAGTTGGATTCACAGGAGTGTGAGCGGGCTTGCTCGTCGATCTTCTGATCGCTCAATACCCGGGTGGCCGTTACGTTTAGCAGACCGCTTGCGGCTTGTGGGTGTTTGATATGATCATCACCTGCTGCCGGCGTATTGACGAGTCTTTAGAGTCCTACACAGAGGTTTCCTGGCTCAAGCGAAACGAAATAGGAGCGCATATGAGATATGTGCGGGACCGAGAATAATGCGAGTATGTGATACCGTATTTCATTCTCGCGATGAGTGTGTCGAATGGTTGTATGCGATATAACCTTATCGAATCAAGGATTGATTCGATAAGCCGATACATTGTATACTAGTCGGTTATGTGCGATATGACCGGATCGTTAAATCAAGTGTTGATTTAATGATTTAATGCATAATTATATATTTGATATATTACTTTGAATTAACTAGTATCGGTTCACTTTAAATGGATTTTCTCGCTCGGATGTGCGCATTATATATGTGATATGATTTTGTGCACATGCTTGTATCATGTTTGATGATACATGTTTGCTTTGGTTAAGTGTAAAGAATTAAACCTATGGTTAAGTATATGGTTAGGTTTTTATTTATTTATCCATTCATTTATCTATTTATTTTGGATTAATAAAGAGAGAAGAAAACAAAATGGTTGCATTGATTCATGAAGTTTCTTGAAGCTTCATTCAACTTTGACCATTTTGTCTTCATCTCCTTAACCTAACCATTCACTAACCCTAGTCTATTCTCTACACCTAACTATGGTTGGAATTATGATAAGGATTCTTTTTTCTTTTCAATTTAATTAACTTATCATAATTAGCTTCTTCTTCTTCTTCTTTTCTTCAAGTGAAGAAAGCAAGCTCCATCAATGGTGATTGATGGAAATGAGTGAGAAATCCAATTCTAAAGTCTACCCACTTCCTATTTCTTCATCCTCTACCTCTTGCCAAGTAGTAGAGTGTGTTTTCTTCACAAGTTTTCATGGCTTGGTGAAGGTGGAGCTTGATTTAGCGATGCCTCGACGTAGATCATCTTCGGCATGGACATCGACGACCTAGCTCGCCTATTTTCCGATGAAGCCGACGCTAGAGCCTGGATTCCTTTTGGACAGCAAAGGACTTCGTTGCGGAGCTATGGAGGTGGAGCACCGGATCTACAAAGGTTGTATTTCCGTATTCTTGTAGTTAAGTGTTAACTAGTTTGCTTTTTCGCCTATATATCTAGTCAACGATCCGTAGTCGGGTTTCTCGGCACCGTTAAAATTAGAAATTGGCATGGTTGATGCCTTGTGAGACCTCTTGGAGTGCCTAGGATCCTTACAAAGTCGCCCAAATCCTAGTATCAGAATCAAGGAACTGGTAGAAACAATGAAGAACCAAAAAGGTTTCAAGCCGAGATGCAAAGTCGTTTGCATATCGTCAAGACAAGGATGAAGTGAAAGATATGATTCAAGAATCACGATTACAAGGTGGCAGGACATGCTCCTAATCACGAGTATTCTGATTCGTGTATTGGGTCCAATACCCAACTACAAAAGAATCAAACTCGATTAACCTATATCCTATGTCTCTGATACCAAAAGAACCATGTCACGCCCTGCTTCCCAAAGTACGCTAAGATGGGCACGTGACATAGCCAACCATGATACCTGTGGATAGGAAAAATCCCTCCACAGTCACATTACGGCTGTAGAGATATCAAGAACTGGAAAGCAAGCTAAACTATCTAGTACATGTCCATGAGCCAGAATGAATGAATCAAGAAATAATGATATGCGGAAGCGAAGATACAGTAAATGAAACATCTGGAAAGTAAAACTACATACCGACAGGAACTTCACCGCTCAGTCTAACAGCAGCAATACTCCTAGTCAGTCTGCAACAAAGGTAGAAGAATCTGGGCCATGCAAAACCCAGACGTCAGTGCGTCATAACATCAAGCAATAATATAAACAGGGGTAGCATTACTTGCAAGTATGAACATAAAAGGTAAACAAGCATAACAGTGATACAAGTAAGGACAGTGGGGTAATGTGTAGTGAGTTATCTAAACTGGTCTATTGGGTGAACTACTGTCAAGTCTTTGAAATTAAGTTGATGAATTATCGATGTAACTCAATAGTATCCCGTGCATGCCCGGGACCACGGTCTAAGACTCTCGGGCTGATACCGAGACGTGCCGCTAGGCACTAAAATAAGAAATATGCAAAGACGAATGATGTCAGCAGCAGCATCCCGAGGCGGGCCTAGCCTCTAAAACTGATCAGTATAAGCAAGCAACTGTCGAGTTACAAGTCAGGTTTCATCATTGATTTCCCCATCCCCCAAGTTATAATTGTTCAAGTCATGTATTCAAATAATCTGGAGCTAATGCCAACACAGGATCAAGCAGGTATAGATTTGTCTGGATAGACAACAGGAACGGTCCGTAAGGACTATAGGTCAGGTTGGTTGGCATTAGACACAAGATCAGGTAACAGGTAAAGCCATGGTACATTAGGTCAGGTCAAGTAGTGTAATTAGATGTCATGTCATGTCAAGAGTGTACGGTACCGTGTCAAATCAAGTAGGCAGTGCAACCGGTCATGTCAGGAAGCACAATATGTCATGTGGGTGCTCATAATCAAACTAACATAAACAAGATTATAAATGAACAAGCATGAGTACTATCAGAACAATAAACTAGATCAGGTAAGATGATAAGCAAATAAGTACAGATTACATGATATCGATGCACGGTTATCATTTTGTGTTTAAGGGATAGTTGCAACATTACTTAACTACAGTATAACAATATGGATATTAGAATCAGGTTAAAATGTTCTAATAATCTAAAGATGCGATGGACTATAAATCAGGTTATACGTACGCGGACGGTCATCCGACAGGTATAAAGTATAAAAGGGGTACTGTGGGCTACGCACATAATTGTTATATGATTTAATTATGATTGTGGGTACTATGTATAGTAGAACTAAATGTAACATGGTATGTTTCGTGCGATGAATCTAAAATGATATAACGGACGTCAACTGTTAAAAGGAAATTATATTGTTAAATGTAAGCTACAGGTTAACATGCAATCAAATGGATATATAGAACTTTAAATGGCATATATAGTAATTCAAATAGCATGTAGCAAGTTTCACTTGCCTGGACGGATCAAGAACGGGAATACGGAACGTCTCACGTCGGCGGAAAACGTCGCGACGCGCGCACGGTACACGGAACGGATCCAAACCACGCACAGTGTGATCACACGGGTCAGGTACGTTCGCTGGGTCGTCGGGATCGTCGACGGCATGCCGGTTTCCGGCGAACCAGAAACAACAGAAAACATAAATAAGAGGTTACGAAGAAAGAAAGAAGAAGGAAAGGAAAGGAAAGAGGATAAAGAGATTGGGAAGAAGAGAACTACTCACTGGGTGTACTGGAGTCGAGAGACGAGAACGATATCGATGACGACGATCAACTCCGGCGATAAGAGAATATGCAGGGCTCGGTTATGGGTTCAGGTGTGCAAGGGTATGAGAATCTTGGTGGCTGGAGTCGTTGGCAGAGGAGGAGAGGAAAGGGAGAGGGTAGGCGACGAGACAAAGTCGTCGGCGACGAGGTCGTCGTGGACGAGGGTGTAGCTGTGAGCTTTGAGGGTGATCGGTTCTTGGGTCAGGGAAGGTGCAGGGTCGATGGTGGTGGTGTATGGGTGTTCTAGGAGCCGAGGAGGGTGAAAAGGTGGTTGGTAGTGTTGGGTTTCCCAGTGATGAGGGATTGCCGGCGAGGGAGGGTATCTTGGAGTCGGGGAGAAGGTTGGGTGTGCTCGGGAAGGAGGAAGAAGGGAAAAGAGGAGGAGAGGGAGTGATGGAGGTGAGGCAGGGGAGGCGAAGACGATGGGGACGACGACGGTGAGGGGAGAACAGCGGCGAGAGGTGACAAGGGTGTGGATTAGGGTTCACGGGTGTGAGTAAGGACGCGAAGAAAAAGAAAGAAGAGAGAGAGGGTAAGGGTTCACGTGCATTAAGATTAATGAGAGTGAGAGAGATTTGTATGCTTAAAAAAAAGATTTATTAACTGTTGGATTGTGAAAGATTAGATTCTGATAACGAGTAATATAATATAGTATATAAAATTATAGTTTAGAATATATTAATATAATATTCATACGTTTTGAGATTTTGGTAAATACAAATTTACTCCAAAACAAGCCCGGATCGGGTCTAAAAATTCAGGTTTAAAATATGAAAAATATATGCGACCTCCAAATTTCAAAATGAATGCTCAGTTATAGAAAATGCATACCCCCAAGAAAGGATGCACGTACGTGCGCGTAGCCATCCAAACACGTCCGTTTCACTGAACGGGACGAGAACAAGATGCACGGACGCTACCACGGGGTTAGGGGTATCAACAGGCCATGAAATGCAATTTTAAATTATTTTACATGACTTAAAATGTTATATGGTAAAAGATGCAATGCCAGGTAAAATGCCAGTATGCAGTATACATGAGATGCATGTGTCTATGTAACAAGTCAGGGTAATCTATAAATGTGAATCAAACAGGTTCAAGCAAGCGGGTCGGATCGAATGCAATGTAAAATGTAAAATACTATTCATACCCAAACACGCTAAATCAAGAAATACCATGGATGAGTAAATACGGAAACTGGAATTGGTATAAAGGAACTCGGGTGTTACAGGATGGTATCGTCGACCCTAATAACTCAATAAGTCATGCCGATGTATGGCCTATAATCAAACCGAGAAACTACTGATAACACTTATCAGTAAATCTCAACAACCATGGTCAGGGGCTTACTAATATAGCCAATCGAGCACAGCGCGACATCAATCTCCAATACCAGGAGAGACGAAACCCCTCATATCGCTCATTACCTCCACATGTCTCGGGACTGTACCCAAAAGCCACCTGTTTGCACGACTCAGCAGAGCCGTAGTAGGGTGGAAATCAAAGCATAATAAGAGAACACGCGAGACTCTATGACGATCTCGGGTCTATAGACTAACCTGTACCGGTGTCACCTGAGAACTGCTATCCGACGATAGATATAATACCATATAGGAGTTCTCAGCGAGTCCTTCCAGTGTACCCAGTCACTGAGCACCCGCATACGATCTTGATGTCAAACATCAATGGATATGGGAACATCTATTGCCCATAATATGGGTCTAGTATCATATACTCTAGTCTACTCTAGAATATCGATGCCCCGTCTCAATACACCCATGACTACGGACATTTCAGGATATGCTTATAAACTAGACATGTCCTACTAGTATAATCTGCATCATAATCACAGTAGTCAAGCAAATATCCTCAGAGCTTTATCAACATGTACAAATGAATAAAAGCATGATCAAGTGAACATGTCAGATAAAGAGTAACCAAATAGCATACTATCATGTCAAGAAAGAAAGTTCTCTGTATATATATACATGCATAAATACATCCACTATCATATAATGGCCTCTAGGGCATACATATACCCAACAATCTCCCACTTGCACTAAGGCCAGTTATTGGCATATCTCATACCCGACATCTCAAAAAGTCTCTCATGCTGCGGCTGAGGGAGGACCTTGGTGAGTGGATCCGCAGTATTATTCTTTGTATCTACTCTCTAAATCTCGATCTCGCGGCGATCAACTATCTCCCAGATCAAATGATATCGCCTAAGGATGTGTCTGGACCGCTGATGGGACCTGGGCTTCTTGGCTAACGCCATAGCCCCATTATTATCATAATACAATGGTATTGGATCAATAATGATTGGAACTACTCCTAGCTCCAAGACGAACTTTCTCATCCAGACTGCTTCCTTTGCAGCATCATTTGCAGCAATGTACTCTGTAAGTCCTCGGTAGCGCCCCGGCAGTCTAACAGACGCCAAATGCGGAACAAAAACTTTTTACAACTGGCGCTATCGTGTACCGTAACCCGGATCTGCCATTAAAGCTAAACTAACAAATTAGAAAGGGGTAGAAACGTTATACCGAATGATCCGAGTCCTTCGGTCTTTAACCATCATCCCACGCTTGTTGCGGCTGCTCCGATCTCCTTGAACTCCAGTCTTGTCGTCCGGGTGGCACCACGTCGACGGATCTTTAAACGGGCTCCCGCCTCTGAACCGAGGCAACTCGATCGTCAAGTTTGCTAAAAGAGACGACCAAGATGAAGTAGAGAATGAGTAGAATACTTTGTCTCGTTACGTCCAAGGCTATGGACGAACGGTTAATGAAGTTGCCTTTTGGATCGAATGAAATTGAGCTATGAAAATATATCAATTTCCATGAACCATAAACCTTAATCTTTTCTCAAATGAACAACCATTTCAAGCAAGGGGGGCCGGCCAATTATATGGAGGTGGGGGTGAGTGTAGGAGCAAGGTGGTAACCTTAAAGGAAAAGATCAACACAAAATATCCTTAAGCATTACAAGAAAGTTTAATGCAAAAGGTGACTCACAAAAACACCTCATCATAACATTAAAGCAAATGAATGATTCACTAACCTAGTCATCATCCAAGAAGCTTCCACACTCATGACTCACCTCATGACTCACCCTCAAGAAGAAAATATAAATTCGTATTTAACCGATTGTTAAATACGGCTGATAGAAAACTGGAAACTGGCAACTTCTAAAAGTGATCCTGAAACGAATTTCAGGATAACCCCGTATCAGTATAAACATACCCGCATTTGTATTACGACCGAATACAAATGCAACTGAGACAAAGATATTATATCTACACAGTATAATACTGGGTTCCGGCTTAAACCAAAGCCTACCAGCATTATCTGTCCGAAAAACGACACGTGCGAAAACGCACATGCTTTTTCCAAACCTTGCCATATCACCATACGGCCTCTACAACGTTTCGCCCGAACTTGGGAAAGTGTCTGTGGGGGACTCTAATGACTCATCAATACATCGGTACTGGGTATAACCACTAGCACGTCAGAGGTACAAGCTGCACGTAACGTTTTACCTATGTATTGATTGGAAGGGAAGCTGACGAGCGAACTCATCTATAAACCCTACTGAGCCTGACAGTGACAATGTATATACAGTCCGGTCCATTCGTCTAAAGAGTATCGCATATCGAGTCTAGGGGGTGGATAAAGTCAGACCCCTAATAACGCGATAAATCGTGTCGGTATGAAGCCCATCACCACCTGAGAAACTACTGATCCAAATCAGTAATTCTCCACTACCTCGGCCGAGGATTCCTAGTGATGGCCACCCGTGCTCTGCACGACATCAACTCCCAATACCGGGAGAGACGAATCCCCGATGATCCGCTCACTTGCCTCCAATGTGGCTCGGGACTGTACCCAACTAAAATCTGTTTGCACAACTCCTTTGAGCGTGGTAGGGTAGTAATCTAAGCACAGTGGGAACTCACACGAGACAAATGACGATCTCAGGTCGATGAACTAACCTGTACACATGTCATCAGGGAATTGCTATCTGACGATATGTATAATACCAACTAGCAGATTCCCGGCGAGTCCTGTCCGGTGTACTCATAACCTAATGAGCACCTGTATACATCTTAGGTGAACCAACTAACACCAATGGCTTGCGAGACCGGCCATCACCCCTCGTCGGGGTCTCAACTGTATACACTAGTCTACTCTGGAGTATCGATGCCCTGTCTTGAAACTCCCACGACTATGGACACTTTAAGAATGTGCTTACAGACCCCAGCTCCCACGTATATGATCGCCATCATACTGCTGGTAGTCAAGCAAGAATCCTATGGGCTCTATCATCATGCAATAGTGAACTAAAGCATGTATACGATGATAAAGACAAACCAGATAGCATACTATCATCTCGAGAAAGACTGTCATATCAGTATAGGTCCTGCCTCAATCATTGCAATCACGTACCTGCGATCCAATAATTGACTTTGAGGGCACTATCTCCAACAATCTCCCACTTGCACTCAAGGCTAATTATTACGATGTCGCATACTCACAGCCCGTGTGATACCGAACACCCAACTCCTCTACTAATCAGTTTCACAAAACTAGTTTGTAAAACTCTTGTGTTCGAGAAATAGCCTCAATGAGTGGATCCGCCCTGATGTTTCTTTCTATGTCTCTCGTAATCTCAAGTTCACAGAGAAAGCCATCTCCCGAATCGAGTAATACCTGTCTTAGAATATGTCTGGATATCTGATGGGACCTAGTTCATAAATGAACTCCAAATCCAAACTTCTTAGACTGTATCGATAACTGAACCTAATCAGTATCTAGCACCATACCTCCCACAGTATCCTTTTGGACCACCTGTCCATAATACTGTCCCTCATCAGAGGGAAAACTATAACTCTGACAATCACTCTGTCATTCATGTCACCTTTGAAGCCTGGAATGATAACCGTCTCCCAAGGAGGCTGCCGTCATCAAATCCATAGAACATACACTTATGTTCTAAAACTGCTTCCTCATGTTTCTTCAGGATTGGATTAATATAAACTTATCGCATCTAGTGCAAAAAACAATATCTGGTGTGGTACTTGACATCTCATGATTGACTCAATTGCCTAAGCAAGTGATCTGCCAATCATGCACACCCCTCTCTCCTTTAGTCTCTAAGACACCTTTAGAGAGGGTGACTCCATCACCTGCAGGTACACCACCATGCCAGGAGCCATCTATTCTAAAATACTATTAGAATATTGCCAAAGTACCCACATTGGGAAACTACCCAAATCTAGATCTAAAACCATAGACCTAGTTACCAGATTGTCTGTTATTATATCCATATCCTGTCTGGAGAAACAACTGCGTGACGACCACAGTACAACCGATCGTATTATAGGAATTTTACTTCCTACTCTGTGTATGTCATCCAAATAGCAGGACATCACACTCTACTACCTTCTTAACAGATCCATTCCCTATTCTGATGAAGTCAAAGCTGTGATTGTCTCATCAAAATTAGATGATCTAATCTCCGCTATATTTGCTCAAGCCTATAAATAGACATAAGTTACTTGCCCACTACGCTTCCGCTGCTCCCACTGACTACGAAAACCCTCTGGTAGAATAATATACACGTACACTTCTAAAGCTAGTTTAGAACGACGTTATACTTATCCTCTTACCGGGTCTCATAGTCTGGAACAACAGTAGTGTCAAGTATGGGTAAACAAGAACCTCCCTGTCACCGTCCTTGAGGCTACCGGAGTACCTCTCGGGTGACTGAGGTTACCCTCCATATCTGCGGAGTGGCTATTGGAATGTCTAACCTGATTGAATATATAGGTCCTATTAAATTTTCCGTAATCGTTTGCGGTTCTGGAATCACTTTCAGTTCTACCATACCCCCACTACTGTTTTCTGAAAAAATCCATTTTACTAAAACTGTGGCAAGTCAAGAACAATATCACTATTGATCTTCCAGATGGTAGAAATGTCAACCCTCGTCAAAGCCAGGGTCAACCCACAAACTGCCATTACAGAAACGTGCCTTGAGTTATCCAGTACCTGGTTTTAAGCATATGCTGGACAACTCCCCTTACCTTAACATCGTTAAGATATGAACCATTCTATATCCAATATAGAAACAGAGGCACTAATTTAATTGGAACCGGATTCAAATCATGCAGCTGTCTCCAGTGCATATCAACTAAATGGAAAAAGGCTAATCAACATTACTCAGCTTAGGAATCCATCCAATTATGAGTAACCTGAAAGAGAAACAAGTTTCTCAAAACCATTACTATCATCTGAATACTAATCACAAGAATCTACATCTTCAATCTCTTTGAAGAATCCTGATACTTGCGACATTTGGTTCTCTACTTTATTCTTATACCCATAACTTCTCAAAACTTAGACATTGTATTTCTACGAAACACTTGTCTTAAAACTAGAGAAGTCATAAGTAAACAGAACATAGTACGAGGACCTACCCCTTTGTCCTTACGGACACTGGACAACATACAATACTCTGTATAAGTCTGCTGAGTTGAATAACTCAAAACCTGTGCATCGCAGGTTGAAAACTGTACCCTGGCGATTTCCTTAAATATCACCAATTACAACGAATTCCGATATAATGAGGATGATCACCTAATTCCCAATAACTTACTCCCACTTATCATCTGTAAAAACCATACAGATATGAGAATGAAACCTGGTAAATACATACCCTGGAGTAAGTATCTAATCGGGAAAACAGTTTTCTTTTAGCAATGCGCAGTGAAACTGAAACATTAAAATGTCTCGTAGGGGTATCGTGGTATTCCTAGTAATGTCTTTTCCATAATCCTATTCATGACTGTAACCGTATATTTCTTTGCTATCTCTCCAAATCCCTTTATTTGTCTTTAGTCGTTACCTTCTGTACACCTTCGTTAGGCTAAATGGTTTTCTTCCTTCCCTACCGTTCGGCACCAGCCTATGGTTTGGAAGAAGACTATCCAGTAAGCTTAATAGGTGTACCCTCCTAATCTTAGGAGTACTCGCAACTTGAGAGAAGGTGATGATAAAAGAAAACTGAATAATACCTTATTCATTTAAAAGTGAAATAGAAGTGGCGATGAAGTACGCGGTTTGGTCGTGAATGATAGCAGTCGCAATTTATTTTGCCCTCTTTCTAATCCCTTTATTTTGTCTTTATATATTACCTTCTGTACGCCCTACTTAGGCTAATTGGTTTTCTTCATTCCCTATCTTTCGGCACCAGCCTATGGTTTGGAATAAGACTATCCAATAAGCGTAATAGGTGTACTCTCCTAAACTAAGGAGCCCTCGCAACCTGAGAGAAGGTGATAATAAAAGACAACTGAATAAACCAATTCTATTTCTCCTGAACTTGGATCCATCCTCGAAGAAGTCCCTTCAAGTTCGTATATAACCATACGATGGATCTATCCAATGGAAGTGGATGTCCGTAGTAATATGGGTGTTCTGAGAAATACAAAGGGTAAAAGAAGGAGTGGCAATGACTTATGCAACTAGGACAATCCAAAAGCCAGTATTTTAAGAAGGTTCAGTCAACTTTGGTCACTGAGTCATAGTCTAGGGTCGGTCAAATGGTCGCTGCCAAAGAGAGAGAGAAAAGAAACACTCTGCGTGCACTCTAACCTAGATCAGAATGGTTATCACTTTATCTAATCAGGAAACCTTCCACTGTTATCTCAAATTCTCCTCCAAACCTGAAAGAAGAATTAGTCGGGATCACCCGAAGAGTAAACCAACTCATCAGTGAGAATCGGGATCCAACTATCATCGCATGATAACTTGATGGAAGCCACTCAAATTATCACACTCCAGAAGGTATGCGCATATCTGGCAAGTTTCAGTTTCTTTAGAAACTCCCGATGTAATTTTTGCCTCATGCTCTTATGACCTTGACTTTGGCCAACAAATCATAAGTCACATGTCAAGTTCTACCCGTCATTGTCCAGGTTAATTTGAACCCACTCGCACATGCGCTTGACTTTGGCCAACAAGGCAGAACGACTGTCCCAAACCAACGCATCTATCTATGCAACAGATGAATACCCAGCAGCTACCAAACACTATGCCTTGACTTTGGCCAACAAACATAGCTTGAATACTACTGACCATCCATAAGAAATGACGGAGGGCTACGGCTGGTTTTTGGCGAAAAACCTTTAACGTAATGAACTTGATCTCGTTGAAGGAAACTGATAGCTTTTTATAAAAATATAGTGGCGAAAACGTTTTGCTAAAAAGGTCACTCCCGGTATAAGGATCTCGGCTCTTTCCTCGTGGAATGAGGTGCAGGATATTCCAACTGAATACCTCAATGCAAAGCAACTTGTAATCGACTATATTGAAGTTATTACCCTGACGCAAACTTCTGCCCAAGGGGTCACTCCCGGTGAAGGGATATCGGCCCTTGCCTCGTCGAATGAGGTGCAGGATATTCTAAACTGAATATCACTATGCAAAACAAAAAGAAACGTCTTTGTAATAACACTTTTTAAAATTTGTTCCAACAACATCAAATATAGGTTTGTTTTATCCTTGCATTGATCAGAATCAATGCAGTCCCATCAATCAATCACACCAGAAAAGAACGAAAAATAAAATGTACGTATATGCCATCCGCATTCGTCACTGGGTCCCGTCATCACCCGTTAGATTACTTAACTAACGACAGAGCGGGGGCTGGACTAGCGCGGGTGTAAAACATATACAACATCTAATAGTATATATACCAATATACAATAATCGCTCCAGGCGTGATAATATGCAACATTACAGAAAAGTAATAAGCATCACAGAACAATACAGATAATCTGGGATCCCCGGGTTTCACAGAGCCGCTACTGAAACCTGACGTTCCCCTGGTCGTGTGGATAGCCTGTGCAATGAAACCTAGACCCCTACGGGTGCGGCAAGTTACCCGCCAAAACCTGAAGCGAGGTAGTCCCCACAGCAAAGTGAATGGAACACCCGGCACTTCACGGAATCCGGTAAATTGAGCACCCCTCCTTGGGTCATACTGTACCCCCTACGAGTGCGGCGAATAGTCTGCCAATTCTAGAGTGAGGTCCCTCTGCCTCTCAATGCCATGAGATACGGACCTGTTGCCCTCCAGAACTTGGCTATCCGTGCACTCCTTCGCGGGATAAACCTAGTACATAAATAAAAATATGTACAACGGGTACATCGACCTCGACCCGGTCGTGCCCCAAAAGAATATTATACAAACAGGCAGTAACAGCAGTCCACATGTTGGACGCTCGCCCCGCAATATCAAAAGTACAAATAAATTGAAACTGCACTATCATTGCACACTGCTATCCACCACGACATATCCGCAACAATACAGCACAACACAGAACATCAACGCGAATATCACGTTCGCAAACCCGTCTAAAAGAACTATAGCAATCAGACGCGGTTTACCGATCAAATGACATTCCCGGTCGGAGATATAATGTAAATACTGCATACTAACAAATTTAAAATTTCGATCGACTAAATTTCCCGAAGTGGGCCCCATGTACATCTGCTGTACAGTAACAAAATCTGGGCCCAAAAAATATATACCAAAAACCACAAATTCCAAAACTAAGCTCTCTGGGAAAAATTGATGCACTGTTCCCACTAAAGCGCCGCGTTTCTACGGTCAAACCATGGGTTTGACCGCGGAACCGCCGCGCTCTTGTGGGATCACGTGCCCAATTTTTTCCAGTATGCTTATAAAACCCTGCTTAACTTTCTGTGATATGTAAAATTATTTTTAGGCCCTTCAAAAAATCGACAGAAACACAGGAGCTGAAAAAATGTGATTTTCGAAATTCGGTTCGATCGATATTTTAAACGTGTTAGCACAAGTTAGTATAGCTTAATGGTGAGGCTCTGATACCACTGTAAGTCCACGGTAGCGCCCCGGCCGTCTAACAGACGCCAAATACGGAACAAAAACTTTTTACAACTGGCGCTATCGTGTACCGTAACCCGGATCTGCCATTAAAGCTAAACTAACAAATTAGAAAGGGGTAGAAACGTTATACCGAATGATCCGAGTCCTTCGGTCTTTAACCATCATCCCACGCTTGTTGCGGCTGCTCCGATCTCCTTGAACTCCAGTCTTGTCGTCCGAGTGGCACCACGTCGACGGATCTTTAAACGGGCTCCTGCCTCTGAACCGAGGCAACTCGATCGTCAAGTTTGCTAAAAGAGACGACCAAGATGAAGTAGAGAATGAGTAGAATACTTTGTCTCGTTACGTCCAAGGCTATGGACGAACGGTTAATGAAGTTTCCTTTTGGATCGAATGAAATTGAGCTATGAAAATATATCAATTTCCATGAACCATAAACCTTAATCTTTTCTCAAATGAACAACCATTTCAAGCAAGGGGGGCCGACCAATTATATGGAGGTAGGGATGAGTGTAGGAGCAAGGTGGTAACCTTAAAGGAAAAGATCAACACAAAATATCCTTAAGCATTACAAGAAAGTTTAATGCAAAAGGTGACTCACAAAAACACCTCATCATAACATTAAAGCAAATGAATGATTCACTAACCTAGTCATCATCCAAGAAGCTTCCACACTCATGACTCACCTCATGACTCACCCTCAAGAAGAAAAGATAAATTCGTATTTAACCGACTGTTAAATACGGCTGATAGAAAACTGGAAACTGGCAACTTCCAAAAGTGATCCTGAAACGAATTTCAGGATAACCCCGTATCAGTATAAACATACCCGCATTTTTATTACGACCGAATACAAATGCAACTGAGACAAAGATATTATATCTACACAGTATAATACTGGGTTCCGGCTTAAACCAAAGCCTACCAGCATTATCTGTCCGAAAAACGACACGTACGAAAACGCACGTGCTTTTTCCGAACCTTGCCATATCACCATACGGCCTCTACAACGTTTCGCCCGAACTTGGGAAAGTGTCTGTGGGAGACTCTAATGACTCATCAACACATCGGCACTGGGTATAACCACTAGCACGTCAGAGGTACAAGCTGCACGTAATGTTTTGTCTATGTATTGATTGGAAGGGAAGCTGACGAGCGAACTCATCTATAAACCCTACTGAGCCTGACAGTGACAATGTATATACAGTTCGGTCCAGTCGTCTAAAGAGTATCGCATATCGAGTCTAGGGGGGTGGATAAAGTCAGACCCCTAATAACGCGATAAATCGTGTCGGTATGAAGCCCATCACCACCTGAGAAACTACTGATCCAAATCAGTAATTCTCTACTACCTCGACCGAGGATTCCTAGTGATGGCCACCCGTGCACTGCGCGACATCAACCCCCAATTCCGGGAGAGACGAATCCCCGACGATCCGCTCACTTGCCTCCAATGTGGCTCGGGACTGTACCCAACTAAAACCTGTTTGCACAACTCCTTTGAGCATGGTAGGGCAGTAATCTAAGCACAGTGGGAACTCACACGAGAAATATGACGATCTCAGGTCGATAAACTAACCTCTACACATGTCACCAGGGAATTGCTATCTGATGATATGTATAATACCAACTAGCAGATTCCCGGCGAGTCCTGTCCGGTGTACTCATAACCTAATGAGCACCTGTATATATCTTAGGTGAACCAACTAACATCAATGGCTTGCGAGACCGGCCATCGCCCCTCGTCGGGGTCTCGACTGTATACACTAGTCTACTCTGGAGTATCGATGCCCTGTCTCGAAACTCCCATGACTAGGGACACTTTAAGGATGTGCTTACAGACCCCAGCTCCCACGTATATGATCGCCATCATACTGCTGGTAGTCAAGCAAGAATCCTATGGGCTCTATCATCATGCAATAGTGAACTAAAGCATGTATACGATGATAAAGACAAACCAGATAGCATACTAACATCTCGAGCAAGACTGTCATATCGGTATAGGTCCTGCCTCAATCATTGCAATCACGTACCTGCGATCCAATAATTGACTTTGAGAGCACTATCTCCAACATACTCAGCTTCCATCGTGGAGTCTACAGCGGTATCTTGTTTGGAACTCTTCCAACTCACCGCCTTTTCATATCATAATATTGCATTATTATATTCCCCATTCCTAGTCATTTTACAAATAAACAGGTGCTTTTGACCCATGTCTGCTACTTAGTTGCAGGTTACAGATTCTCGGGACAAAAACAGTGAAAAAGACAAAAGACGATGCAAAAGTGAGACTTCGACCAACAAACAGAGAATCTTGATAAAGCCTACACGAAGAACAGTTCACAAAGTAGAAGGCAGCACAAGATTCAAGACTTCGTCACGAAGCAACGGTAAAAGTTCACTACAATTACTCACTGTGAAGATCTGGAAGAGAACAAAAAGATATTCTGAAGAAAAACCTACAGAAACAAGTACCAAAATACAGCAGAAGAAACCCCCAGAAAAATGAAGCCTCAAGCTCCTACTTTGGCCGCGGAACCGCAGCCAAAGCATGCTTTTGGCCGCGGATCCACGGCCATTAAGAGCCTGTGTCGATGGATTTTTTCTATGGCGGTGCGACGGTGCGTTGACTGGTCTTATCTAGGGGTATTTTTGTAATAGCAGATGTGCGTCGATTGTAACCCTAGCGTTTTCTATGAATTTATAAATAGAGACCCTAATACCTCTTTTCATTTCATAAATTCAGATCTGTACTGTGTTGATGTTTGGAGAGAGCCATCAATAAAAATTAGTAAGTTTCTTTATTTTCATTGCCTTAGTTCACTTTTAATTTAGAATGTCATTAAATTCCCTAATGAGCGAGTAGTCTCCTCGCTTGTTAGAGTTAGCTTTAGGGAAAAGTTTGAGAGATGAAATCTCTCACCCCTTTCTTACCCCATCACACATAATAATTAGAACTCCATGCATACACGCACACACCGCTCCCTGCGGCACCTTACCCCTCGAGGTAACGGTGATACCGTAGTATAAAGGACCGGTTGTGTATGTTTTCCATGGAGGTTAGGGTAAGGATCGATAAAGGAAGGACAAGAACCTAGAGGAAGAAACACCGTTTCTTTCCGATGGTTCTAATCCCCTTTATTGATAATTACCATAACACCTAATAGATCTAAAATAGGGCATTGAAAGCGGTGAGGAAACCTTCAATCTCCCAACTTACCCTAGACCTAACCCTAGCAAGACTTAGATCTAGATAATCTTAGTATAAATCAATTTAGTTTTTTAGATTAAAACAATCCGACACCTATCGGAATTAACTCGTTATAGCGACTAGGAAATTCACAAAATCCCTGTGGACCGACCCGTACTCACCGGCTAGCTACCAAGCGACGCCATTTTTGATTGCGGTTTAGAAATATTTTTGACATACAAATTAAATGGCGCCGTTGCCGGGGATGGCGTAAAATTTTCTTTTTGCAATTTCGGGTTAATCTAAATTAAAAAATCATAAAAACAGAAAAGAAAAAAATTATAAATTTTTTTATCATTTATTGTTTGAAGGGTATTTTTTGTGAATCTTTGCAGGATTGACGGATCTGGAAAAATCCAGAGAGTGAAACAGAAAAATAAAGATCCGAACAACAGAGGAACGTCAATCCAGAGGGGCGCAGAAATTTTTGGGAACCGATCCTCACAACAGACCGCGGAACCGCGGAACCGCGGTCGGAAAGGGCATCTGGCGGCGGAACCGCCGCGGCTTTGTTGACTCAGCACGTAAAATTTCTTTTCGGGAAGCGAACCTACATTCCAACCGCGGAAACGCGGCGATATCCCACTTCCCGCCTTGGAAACGCGGTCATCTGACGTCACCATTTGACAAAAATCCCTAGGTTTGTTTTCTTTCTCTCTCCTTTGCAACCTCAAATATCTCCTCTGTAGATTTTCCTGCAGGATTCTTTGCGCTTAAAAAAATCTCCCCCCTTCCAATAACAAATCTTGTGCAGGATTCTTTGCGCCGTGCTTAAAATAAAAAATTGATTGCAAGTGATTTTTCTGTTTTGCATATCTTTAATTGGACTTTAAGGGGCTTGAGACCAATTCAGATTGGGTGGGGATTTCATCACCCTTCCAAGGACCCCAGAAATCACATAAGGCATTTGCATTGACCATATTTAATTAAAAAAATACTAGACTCAGCCCTAAGGACGTCGCGCTCAATAGGACAGAGGACTAGTTGTAGGTATCGGCCGTTGATTCTAACCTGACTTTGCGGTGTCTATGCAAGTGTGTCTAAGGCGAGTGGTTACTTAATTAGGGCCACTACTTGTAGTGGAGAGCCTCCCACTCACCTCCCACTCACCTGGCCGCAATTGGCGGTGAAGAGGCGGTTTGAGGTCCTATTTCTAGCCCTTTGGAACAGTTAGGAGCTGTCTAGCTGACCTAGGTGACCTTAGATCTAGGCCTGATTGTGCATTTTTGGTTGATCGAAAGTGTGTCTTAGCCCTTTATCGAAAAATTTTTTTTTTGCAAAAATTTCCAAATAAAGAGAAAAAGGGAAAAAAAAAAGAGGAAATTTTTTTTTATAAAAACTTGCAACTTGTCGCTTAAAATCCGTGCATCCCACCACCACCCACTTTCTTCTCGTTGACATTTTCTTAACCCCACATTCTGTTTTTCACTTCTTTTTGACCACATTACCTCCTTAGTGTATGTCCGTTTGGACTAGGGACACTAGCGCCCGATTAGTCCGTGTTTCATTTGTACCGACCGACGAAGCTTTCGACTCCGAAGTCGAAATTCCTTCCACTTCCTTACCTCCACCTTCAAATTTTTCTTCCGAAGGTATGTCGGGATATAATCCCAACAACACCTTACCCACGGGACTGATTCCACCTCCGTTAGGTGCGAATAACCCGAATCACCCGCCTGTTGTAGCGCCCCAACGAATCGCGCTCCAGGATCTCTTCTACCCTGTCCGCACCTCCTTACCTACCTGTCTTTCACCCCTACCGACAAATGGGGACAATTTTGAGATAAAACCCCACTTCATCAATATGCTGCCAAAATTTCACGGATTGGAATCCGAAGATGCCTATATCTTTATCAATAAATTCCAAAACGTTTACGCCATGATGAAAACAACCCAATTATCAGATGATGCTATAAGGCTAAGGGTCATTCCTTTCACCTTATGTGACTTAGCCGAGAAGTGGCTATACAGCACAGCATCATATTCAATTAGAAATTGGGATGAGTTTGTTAAAACTTTTCTTAAAAAGTTTTATCCTCATCACAAGACCGCGAGAATTCGCAATGAGATTATACAATTTTCCTAGCTTCCTTCCGAACCATTTTGGAAGTGTTTTGAAAGATTCAAGAACCTACTTGTTCAATGCCCTCACCATGGGATCAAAAATTGGCAACTTTGCCAAACATTATACGAAGGATTGAACCCGGCAATGAAGCAGTTGCTAGAAACCATTTGTCAAGGTCACTTTCTAACCAAATCTAGTGAGGAAGCATAGCAGTTTCTCGAGGATCTTAGTGAACAAACAATTTAGTGGGAGAGCACAAAGACCACCTCATCTTCTTCCATTGGTCAATCTAGGGCAGGCATACATCAATTAGATATGTCGATTGCTATGAAGGCCGAGATGGCCGCACTTACGAAAAAGCTAGAAGCCATTGAGACCAAAATCTCATCGTCTTCTCCTGCCCCTGCTTTACCCCCACGAACTGTTTGTGCTTGTTGTTCGGATCCATCACACCTTACCGAAGAGTGTCCTTACAATCCACCTGTTCAAGGACAAGATCAAGTCAATGCTGCCTTTTAGCAACGACAAAGAAATGATCCTTACTCTTCGACTTACAATCCGGGTGGGAGGAGTCACCCAAATTTTGCTTGGAATCAAAATCAACAACTCTAAGGAAACAACAACTTTCAAAGGCCTCCTCCTCCACAACAACAAGCACCCCAACAAACTCAATACCAGCAACCTTTCCAACCACAACCTTATCCAAATCAAACGAACAATTATGTTCAACCAAATGATGATAAGGTTATCTCGCTAGAAAAAAGTCTAGATACGTTTCTCAAACAATCTACAGAATCCGCAGTAAGGTTGGAAAATTCCATCCAGTCTTTAGTGCACAACAATGCTTCATATGATCAAAGCATCAAATCTATTGAGGCATAAATTGCACAACTAACTGCCGCGTTGAGCGAGAGAGAAAAAGGGAAAGCTTCCATCTCAATCATTGCAAAATCCCGGTCACACACACAACGCACATGTCGCATATGAATATCAAAATCATAATGTAAATGCGGTGACCACGTTGAGATCTGGAAAAGTGTTGCAAAATAATGTGGGTATTAGTGATGACACCCCCGCCGGTGGTTCTTCTCCTTCTTCTTCTTCTTCTTCTTCTCTATCCTCTTCTTCTTCATCTTCATCTTCTTCGTTAGAGCCTATTCTCCATTCTTCAAAAGGCTCTTCTTCTTCTAATCCGAACGGACCCACTTCTCACTTCATGAACACATCCACACTAGGATCCGTTCCAACTCCACATTCTACTCCACAGACATTGGACTCAACAGATTTTCAAAATGCTCCATTTCCAAATAGGTTGAGTCCCAATAAACCAACTCCACAAATAGAGAAGATTGTGGAATTATTTAAACATGTTAGCATAAATATACCTCTCTTGGATGCAATCCAACAAGTCCCTTCATACGCGAAAATCTTAAAGGGCTTATGCTCCTCGAAGAGAAAGTCTCAAATACCCAAGAAAGTGCTAGTGACTAGTGCAGTGAGGAATGCTATTAACCAACCTCAACCTTTACCCCAAAAACGAAAGGACCCCGGCTGTCCTACGATTTCAATAACAATTGGGGATAAGAAAATCAATCGAGCACTTTTAGATCTTGGGTCTAGTGTTAACCTGCTTCCTTACTCCGTGTACGAGCAATTAGGGGTTGGAGAGTTGAAACCCATTCGTTGTACTCTCTAAATGACTTATCGATCAATCACCCATCCTAGGGGTGAGTTAGAGGATGTGTTGATCAAAGTTGGGGATTTTATATTCCCCGTTGATTTTATTGTTATGGACACACAACCTGTTGTTAACCCACGGAACCAAATTCCGGTGATCCTCGGTCGACCATTTTTGGCTACTTCCAATGCCGTAATAAATTGTCGCAATGGTTCCATGACTATCTTTCGGGAAGACGTCTAGTGAGTTCAATATTTACAAGTTAGGAAGTCTGCCCCCCGTGCCTAAAACTAGTACACGAGAAGTTTTCTCTATTCATGAAATTACGCAGGAGGACTGCGAGCTTGAAAGATTTCTATTTAATGAAAACAGTTTTGACGCCACTACTGCGTTGTTCAGTTGATAAAACTGCACATTTCTTATTACATTTTTCCTACTATTTCCATATTAAAAAAGGTCTTTATTATAATATATCATACATATGAGGGTTTAACTGTAAAAATAATATTTTCCATGTGCTGATATATTATAATTAGCATTTGGTAGGAAAATGTATGCAATAAAATATCATTGACCAAATCCTAAACAAAGTCTGCTAAAGATCAGTTAAGTTGTTGTGCAGAATTTTTCCAAGTTGTTGTGCAGAATTTTTCCAAGAAATCAAGTTGTTAAAGAAAACTTGCCTAATTAAGAAAGCAAAACTTGGAGATCAAGTCTGGCAGCAACTACGAGAAGATTTCAAAGATCCAAAGATTCCAGAGAAGTCCACATGCCAAGTAGAGAGAAGCTGCTGAAATAAAATCAAGGGCCGAGATTAAATGGCTGCGGATCCGCGTCCATAACCCCCCTTGGGCCACGGATCCGTGGCAATCTTGAAGATTTAATTACTACAAATTTTTGGCGAGAATCTCTACTGTTAACTTCCATATTTGGAAGCAAGGGTTCTGGCTTTGGACTATAAATATGGACCGAGAGCCTCTTGGAAAAATTATCAAGCCGACGAGATTACGAAGTCCAAGACGGCTCACGCATCCAGGCTGATCATCAACGGTTCATCTACCTCCTTAGAAGAGATCGAGAAGCAAACTATTATTTGTAATCATTTTCTAAGGAATTAAAGTGTAATGAATATTGTTGATTAATAAAGGTAGCTCTTTTTCCTATTCTATTTCTTTGTAGTTTAATTATGCATTCTCTCTCCATCTCTTTTTTCTCCCAACATGCGCGAGTAATTCTCCGCTTGTTAGGGTTCGTAGGATTAGGGTAGGTTAATGGATGATGAAAATACTTAAACTCTTTTTACGTCCTATAAAGTTTATAAACTTTATCAAAAGAATCATTAACATCCTAATCGGGCACGCTACCAATTCATTGTTAGTCTCGACCGCGAGTAGAGATTAGATTAATGATTGTTTTGGTAAAGGCTAGATATAAACGGAGTTCCGTGTCGAGATAGGGGTTAAGAGTAGGATTCCTTTTCCCTTCAGAATCCCTAATCTATATGCATCACTGTCGTTCTAGTTTTAAATCTATTAAAGGATAAAAAGAGTAATCTTTAATTAATCATCCATAACTACTAAATCCTAATGAACCCTACAAGCCCCCTTTTCATATAAACTTACCTCCGTAGTTAATCTAGATCTATATTTTCCATCAGTGTTTAACGTAGATCTAGATCCTACAACCATTCTTCAATATTCTTTATCCCTCCTCTCTCTTTCAATACATCTAAAGTAAGAATAAAATGTTCCACGTTTCCTAGAGGACGACCCGTACTCATCTCGGTCTAGCTACACGCGACACCGTTATTGATTGCGGTTATTCTACAAACACACTTTTTCGTATGAATCAAATGGCACTGTTGCCGGGGATACGTGCGTAATTTTTTAGTCTTACTATTTGTGTTGAATTCTTATTTAATACATATCATAATTAACACAAAACTGCAAATAGCATATTTAACGATTTGTGCATGAATTTTGCAAGGAGATCTGGAGTCACAAAATTGAGGAAACAGGAGACAGATACATTCTTAGAGATCCAGAGGAGTACAGGAGGCCAAAGAAAAATTTTCATTACCTTATCCCTCCACTTCGCGGCGGAACCGCGGCACGAAAGCCCCTTCGGCGACGGAAACGCGGCATAACTAAGGAGTTAGGGTTACAAAATTCTCTGGTAAGATTCTCAACTCTTCCTCTCTCCTCTAAAATCCAATAAAATATATTTTCTGCAGGATTCTTTGCAAAATAGCGCCGCTCAAAAAAATTTCTTTTTGAAAAAGTTTTGTGATTGGTTGTGTTTTGCATATTTTAATACGGACTTTAAGGGGCAAAGACCAAATCAAGATTAGGTGGGGATTTCATCACCCTTCCTAAGCCCCACAAATCACAAACCGAGCATCTAGATCAACCCTTCATTAATTTAAAAAATATCTAGACCAGACTCTAAGGACTGTCGCGCTCAATAAGGACAGAGGAAGGTCGTGGGTAATCTATCGCTTATCCGCATTACTTTTGTAGTGTCTAGGCAAGTGTGACTAAGGCTAGTGGTTTTTAATTAGGCCCACTACTGTGGTTCCTTCCCACTTACCTGGCTACAAGGGTAGTACAGAGACGGTAGAGGATTGATCATGCGGCTTATCCTTTGGAAGTCTAGGAGCGGTCTAGAGACTGGACCTAGGTGACCTTAGTTCTAGGGTTGCTTGTGCATTTTAGAGTGATTTATCTAGACTCCCACTTTTTTCAAAACAAACCAATTTTAAAATCACACACACGCTGCCACTTGCACTAAACCCGCTTAGTGCATGCTCGGCTGGACACGGGATCCTAGTGCCTGTCTTGTCCGCGTTCCTGCTATCGACGCCGAAGTCGATACTTCTTCATCTTCTTTTCCCCTCACCACACACCACGACCGAGATGGACGGCACTCCATCAGAATATAACACCACGCTGCCACCGCCCGTAGGTGCGCAGAATCCACCGCGCATCTCTCTCCAAGAGAGATGCTATCCAATCCGTGGTCCCCTTCCCACTTGTCTATCTCTTCCACCAGCTAACGGGGATAATTTCGAAATTAAACCCCACTACATCAATCTGCTGCCCAAATTTCACGGGCTTGAGTCGGAAGACGCGTACGTTTTCATCACCAAATTCGAAAACGTATGCGCAATGATGGGTACTTCACAGTTGACTGTCGATACTATGGGCTTGCGTCTTCTCCCATTCACTCTGTGCGATTTGGCAGAAAAATGGCTTTATAATACTGCCGCACACTCTATCACTAATTGGGATGAATTCGTCATTGCATTTCTTAAGAAGTTTTACCTAAACCATAAGACTGCCCATATTAGGAGCGAGATCAACCAGTTCACCCAGCTTCCCAATGAACCATTTTGGAAGTGCTTTGAACGTTTCAAGGATCTGCTTGTCCAATGTCCTCATCATGGAATACAAAGATGGGATTTATGTCGAATTATATATGAGGGTATTAATCCAGCGACAAAGCAGATGCTTGAAACAATGTGTCAATGCAATTTCATGTCTAAAGATGACGGTGAACCTTGGAAGTATCTGGAAGACCTCGCTGAAAATTCTTTGCAGTGGGAAAGCGTAAGACCACCTTCATCTAGGGGAGGTATTCACCAGCTCGATATTTCCATCGCAGTGAAAGCCGAAATGGCAGCGATGCAGAAGAACTCGATGCTATTGAGAACAAACTTTCATCAGTCTTCCTAAATCAGGTCACGCTTCCCAAGACCGTCTGTGGTTGCTGTTCAGATTCTTCACACTTAACGGAAAAATGTCCTATGAATGCATCGTTTCAAACTAATGCTGCTTTTCAGCAGCGACCTAGAAACGATCCTTATTCTTCCACGTACAATCAAGGATGGAGGAATCATCCTAACTTTGCTTAGAACCAAAACCAACAAAGCAATTATCAAAGACCTCCTCCACAGCAACCACAACCACAAAATCAGCTCCTCTTTCAGTCACAGAACTTTCAAAATCCAGCCAACACTTCACCACAAGTGGCCGGTACTGACAACTCTTCACTCGCACAAACTTTGGATATATTCATGAAACATTCCATGCCATTGTCGGCTGAGATGAAGTCTTCTATTAATACCATACAGAAAGACTCCGCCTCCCACGGCGAGAGTATTAAATCAATAGAAAACCAACTTGCACAGTTAAACGCCGCAATAAGTGCGAGAGAGAAAAGGAAACTCCCATCTCAACCCATACCTAATCCTGGCCACTCACAAAGTTATAATGTGAGTGCCATTACTACGTTGAGATCGGGTGAAGTGCTAAATAACCGAGTGGGTGAGCAATGTGATGATGTTAGTGACACCAATGATACTACAGCTTCTTCTTCTTCCCCTAATTCGTCTAGTCTCCCACCTTCACCCGAGCCTATTCTCCGTTTTCCCCAAGGCTCGAACCCTTCGCCCATATCCTCGAATCTACCTAAAACGATCCCCACTCCAATTCTGGGATCCATTCCATCCCCACAAACTTCTCCAATGTTGGACCAAACCCTTATTGATAAAGCTCCTTATCCAAACAGGTTAAGGGGCAACAGACTAAGTCCACAAATGGAGAAGATTGTGGAAATTTTTAAGCAAGTTAACATAAACATTCCTCTCCTAGATGCTATTCAACAAGTTCCGTCATATGCGAAAATCTTAAAGGACTTGTGCTCTAGGAAGAGAAAAGTTCAGGTACCTAAAAAAGTTTTCCTTGCGAGTAATGTGAGCACTGCTTTTACACAACAACTACCCAAGAAACGAAAGGACCCCGGAAGTCCTATAATTTCTATTTCTATTGGGGATAAAAATATCAATCGTGCTCTACTCGATTTAGGTGCTAGTGTTAACTTGCTTCCATATTCTGTTTATGAGCAATTAGGGATCGGAGAGTTAAAACCTGCGCATTGCACTCTTCAGATGGCCGATCGATCTATCACCCAACCTAGGGGTGAGCTAGAGGATGTGTTAATCAAAGTCGGGGAATTCATATTCCCTATGGACTTTATTGTTATAGATACACAACCTGTGGCAAACCCACGCAATCAAATCCCGGTGATACTCGGTCGACCCTTTTTGGCCACTTCCAATACAGTAATCAATTGTAGAAACAGCTCTATGACCCTATCCTTTGGAAAGAAGTCAATCGAGTTTAACATTTACAAGTTGGGAAGTGAACCCTCCGAACCCTATGCTCGTGTGTGTTCTGTCGAATTAATGGATGTCGACAGCAGCGAATTTGATCAATCTCATGATACTGACTCTTTTCATATATTGTTGTTTGACCCAACCATGTACTCTTCCACCGAGTTGTCCGGGTCAACATCTAACGCTGATGAGAAACTTTTTATAGAGTCTAAAGATCACCCCATTTTTTCTGATGACATTATTCTTCGGGGTATCGACGAAAGCTTTGAGGAAATTTTCGCTGATGAACTCGCATTTTTACAAGACACGGGTGTTGAGATGAATCAACTCCAAGACAAAGAGATTGAACCTCCACCCCTTCTTCTGGACAATCATGATAATGTGAGTAATCCATCATCACTATCACTGTGTCGTCTCTCCAAATTGAGACGCAATCCTTTTCATTTACACCTCTTATCACCTCCCCACTTCTTCACGTCGAAAGGTGACATGTTCTTCCACCAACCTTGGTGCTTCATCGATAAAATTTTTGAATGGTTGGTGTTGACCTTCGGTCTTTGCAAAGTTTGGCATTGACCAATAACCTTGACCCTCTCGTGTGATTTTAAAAGATTAACATAGTTTAACTCAAGTTTTTGGGGGGGGGGGGGGTATTTTGGCTCTTGAAAGAAAATGATTTTTACAAAATTATGAGCCAAAAATAAGTTTGGGGGAGGATTTTCACTTTCATATATTCTTGCCCCCATTAATAATTTCCTCCCAAATCTACAGGTTTTAGAGCTTAACAGATGACATCAGTGAGGACACTGCTGTAAACAGGTTTGGGGGAGGTTTGTGCTTATTTACACATCAATTTGCATCATATTTTGCATAAACACAACATTTTCAAAAAATTTTAAATTTTCTTTTATAAAAAAAGAGTAGAAAGTGAAAAATTACATCCAAAAGATAGGAATAGTTTAAGAAAATTAAGAAAATTAGAAGTTTTCTTAAACGAACTAGTAATAAGTAGTTATGAGCTGTTGTCCTAAGGGTTAGTAAGATGAAGGAAGTCACTAATCTAAGGATAAAATTAAGTCTGAAAAATAGTTTCTATTCTGGAAGCCAAACATTTGAATGTTGATACCCTACTATATGCATTTACACACGTCTTGAAACTCGGGATAGTAGAGGATACCTTGAAATGCTCTTGTCTAAAAGCCAAAGTATGAAGGAAATAAAAAAATGAATAAAATATAAAATGGTGAAGAAAGAAAAAAAATGAACACTGGTTTTGTTATCGCCAAGGCAGCAATAAAAAATTATAGCGAGGGTGCTTCATCACCTAGTGCCTTAGACCAACTGGTCTGGGAGTCACTGCTAAGCCTTAGGTGGTGCAAGACGAGAAAAATACTATCACCTAATCAGCAAACACATAAGTAATCGGTCGGTTAGTACCTCAAGAAGTATTAACGGTCGCATGAAAATGTGTGAGCAATTCCATATAAATATTCATCAAATTAAAAAGTACTGAGGTAGATAGACAAGAGTATGATAGCTTGAATTGAATTCTCCGACTGTAGGGATGTCCATTACACTCAAGTAGGGTTATATGATCGATGTTTGGATGAAAGGTCGGAATGAAGAATAAAGACGATATTTTATTGAGAGATGATGTGATTTCTAATATCTTTTCATGACTATTAAGATAGGGCTCATAACAACTGAAAAGCTAGTGTAGTTGGAAACTCTTATTTTCAAAGTCTTTCTTTTATGGTTCTTATCTTTATATGTAAATTTCACCATCTCTCTTTTATTATAGGATTTTGTGGGTGTAATCCGCTGAAAAACCTCAGGAGACAACACTCCTTCTACTAGGGACACCTAGAGGTTTAACGGCTTGTTGCACGTGCTCAGTACAATCGTGTTTGCCTACGAAAGTGTGCTTAGTTTTCTCCTTTCTTTTTCTCCTCCTCTTGAATAAACTAGTTTGCTCGGGACGATCAAAAATAAGTTTGGGGGTATTTGTTCAGTTGATAAAACTGCACATTTGTTATTACATTTTTCCTACTATTTCCATATTAAAAAAGGTCTTTATTATAATATATCATACATATGAGGGTTTATCTGTAAAAATAATATTTTCCATGTGTTGATATATTATAATTAGCATTTGGTAGGAAAATGTATGCAATAAAATATCATTGACCAAATCCTAAACAAAGTCTACTAAAGATCAGTTAAGTTGTTGTGCAGAGTTTTTCCAAGTTGTTGTGCAGAATTTTTCCAAGAAATCAAGTTGGTAAAGAAAACTTGCCTAATTAAGAAAGCAAAACTTGGAGATCAAGTCTGGCAGCAACTACGAGAAGATTTCAAAGATCTAAAGATTCCAGAGAAGTCCACATGCCAAGTAGAGAGAAGCTGCTGAAATAAAATCAAGGGCCGAGATTAAATGGCCGCGGATCCGCGGCCATAACCCCCCTTGGGCCGCGGATCCGCGGCAATCTTGAAGATTTAATTACTACAAATTTTTGGCGAGAATCTCTACTGTTAACTTCCATATTTGGAAGCAAGGGTTCTGGCTTTGGACTATAAATATGGACCGAGAGCCTCTTGGAAAAATTATCAAGCCGACGAGATCACGAAGTCCAAGACGGCTCACGCATTCAGGCTGATCATAAACGGTTCATCTACCTTCTTAGAAGAGATCGAGAAGCAAACTAGTATTTGTAATCATTTTCTAAGGAATCAAAGTGTAATGAATTTTGTTGATTAATAAAGGTAGCTCTTTTTCCTATTCTATTTCTTTGTAGTTTAATTATGCATTCTCTCTCCATCTCTTTTTCTCCCAACATTCGTGAGTAATTCTCCGCTTGTTAGGGTTCGTAGGATTAGGATAGGTTAATGGATGATGAAAATACTTAAACTCTTTTTACGTCCTATAAAGTTTATAAACTTTATCAAAAGAATCATTAACATCCTAATCGGGCACGCTACCAATTCATTGTTAGTCTCGACCGCGATTAGAGATTAGATTAATGATTGTTTTGGTAAAGGCTAGATATGAACGGAGTTCCGTGTCGAGATAGGGGTTAAGAGTGGGATTCCTTTTCCCTTCAGAAACCCTAATCTACATGCATCACTGTCGTTCTAGTTTTAAATCTATTAAAGGATAAAAAGAGAAATCTTTAATTAATCATCCATAACTACTAAATCCTAATGAACCCTACAAGCCCCCTTTTCATATAAACTTACCTCCGTAGTTAATCTAGATCTATATTTTCCATCAGTGTTTAACGTAGATCTAGATCCTACAACCATTCTTCAATATTCTTTATCCCTCCTCTCACTTTCCACACATCTAAAGTAAGAATAAAAGGTTCCACGTTTCCCAGATGACGACCGGTACTCATCTCGGTCTAGATACACGCGACACCGTTATTGATTGCGGTTATTCTACAAACACACTTTTTCGTATCAATCATGCGTCCCTCCTTGAATCTACCACAGTTGATACAACCGATATTGATTATGAATGTTTCACTTTTTCGGATGATTTTGATGACTCACTGCCCGAATATGAGTTTTTTGAATTTTTGGATGAGTTAGTTGAACCATCCAATTCTGTTGTTTGCAGTGATTTCGAACCTGTGTTGGAGTCCTTTGAGTTCGATGTAGATTCCCCTATTTTACCTATGATCGTTTCGCCTCCGAAACTCGAACTCACGCCCTTGTTGTCTCACCTTAAATATGCTTACATAGGTGATAATGAGACTTTTCCTGTTATCATATCGGCCTCTCTAGCCCTCGAGCAAGAGAAAGCCCTTTTAATGGTCTTACAAGATAGGCGGCAAGCTTTCGGCTGGTCTATGGCGGACATCGAGAAGATTAGTTCCCTCATAATTGAATATCATATGCATATGATGGATGATGCCAAGTCGTTAAAGGATCCACAGAAACATCTTGGGGGTAGTGTGGATAGTCAACCTCCTCCTTTAGAAGTTGAACCATCCCCTTTTCTTTTAATAAGCTACGAGAATGCCAATATTCTACTAATTGCTGATCATTCACATTCTCGTTTTGATTCATCATCACCTCCTATCTATTCACTTTCACACTTTCCATACCACCACTTTTATCTTCCCCAATTCTTTTTGGATCGGTACAACATGTTCTTCCACCAACCGATACTCTACACAGATAAATTTTTCGACTGGTTGGTGTTGACGTTTGGTCTTTGCAAAGTTTGGCAATGACGTTTAACATTGTTTCAATGAAGTTTGGCGGGCCTTTCTGTATATATATATATATATATATATATATATATTTTCTTTTAACAATAAAAAAAATTATAAATAAATAAAAAGAGGAGTGCCGACATTTTGACCCTCTTGGTGTAGCATGACAGTGAGGACACTGTCAAGTTTAAGTTTGGGGGTATGCTCGGTAAGCCTTCTTCCTTCGCATTCATATGTACATTTTGCATTTGCATTACTTATTTTAAAACCCATAAAAATTGAAAATTTTCAAAAATTATAAAAATTAGAGTATTCAATTTTGGCTATAATTGACTTGAGTTTGACAAAAAGGTTAACTAGCTAGGAACAACTAGATCTAGACTTAGTAAATTAAAAACCCTAAAAATAACCTTTCTTAAAGTTTAACGGTAGAAAGTATATGTCTTTGTAGTTTATCTAGAAATAGGCAAATTTTGAGTTCACTTCTTGGGCTAAGTTAAAACAAGGGAAAAGTATTGATATCTTTATTAAACTATAAGTTTGAAAAATAATTCCTAGCTTAAGTCTAAATTCTGAAAATATATACCTTACAAATTGCACAAACACGCACCTTGAAACTTGGAATAGTAGAAGAGACCTTGAAATGCTCTTGTCTAAAGTCCTTAGTACGAAGAAAATAAAATAAAAAAATTCAAGTGTGAATAAAGAGATAATAAAAAAAATGAACACTGGTTTTTGTGATTACTTAAGGCTGCAAAAATAGAAAAATATTTAGCGAGGGTGCTTTATCACCTAGTGCCTTAGACCGACTGGTTTGGGAGTCACTGCTAAAAGCCTTAGGTGTTACAAGACTAGGAATTACGTTTTAATGTGCAAACACATCTTGTAATCGGTTGTTGGTACCTCAAGAAGTATTAACGGTCGCATGAAGGATGTGTGAGCACAATTCATCTAAAAATTCACCAATTAAGAAGTGCTTTGGACAATGGATAAGAGTATGATTGCTTGATTTGAATTTCCAAGTGTAGGGGTGATTTATACACACACGTAGGGGTATGTGATTGGGATTTAGATAAGAGATAGGAATGAAGAATAGAACTTGTATCTTTAGTAGCGATGATAAAAATTCCTAAGTTGAGATAGAACCCTAGAAGGAAAACTTAAAAGATGCCGAAAGCTAAGTAAGTCTACAGAACATATATAATCTTAAGTTAAATAATAAGGTAGCGTGAGAAATATGGGTGGATGATTTACGAGTCGAAGATAATAGAGTTCTTGTTGGAAAACCTAATTGAACAATAAAAGTCAATGGGCCGAATTGATAGGATTTTGTGGGTAGTATCCGCTGAAAACCCTCAAGAGACAACACTCCTCCTACTAGGGACACCTAGAGGTTTAACGGCTTGTTGCATGAGCTCAGTGCAATCACGTTTTCCTGCGAAAGTGAGGTTAGGATTTTGTTGAGAATAAAACTAGGTTTGCTCGAGGATGAGCAAAAGATAAGTTTGGGGGTATTTGTTCATATCATTATATTGCATTATTATATTCCCCATTCCTAGTCATTTTACAAATAAACAGGTGCTTTTGACCCATGTCTGCTATTTAGTTGCAGGTTACAGATTCTCGGGACAAAAACAGTGAAAAAGACAAAAGACGATGCAAAAGTGAGATTTCGACCAACAAACAGAGAATCTTGATAAGTCTATACGAAGAACAGTTCACAAAGTAGAAGGCAGCACAAGATTCAAGACTTCTTCACGAAGCAACGGTAAAAGTCCACTATAATTACTCACTGTGAAGATCTGGAAGAGAACAAAAAGATATTCTGAAGAAAAACCTGAAGAAACAAGTACCAAAATACAGCAGAAGAAACCCCCAGAAAAATGAAGCCTCAAGCTCCTACTTTGGCCACGGAACCGCGGCCAAAGCATGCTTTTGGCCGCGGATCCGCGGCCATTAAGAGCCCGTGTCTGTGGATTTTTTCTGTGGCGGTGCGACGGTGCGTTGACTAGTCTTATCTAGGGGTATTTTTGTAATAGCAGATGCGCGTCGATTGTAACCCTAGGGTTTTCTATGAATCTATAAATAGAGACCCTAATACTTCTTTTGAGGTATGCCTCTTTTCATTTCATAAATTCAGATCTATACTGTGTTGATGTTTGGAGAGAGCCATCAATAAAAATTAGTAAGTTTCTTTATTTCCATTGCCTTAGTTTACTTTTAATTTAGAATGTCATTAAATTCCCTAATGAGCAAGTAGTCTCCTCCCTTGTTAGGGTTAGCTTTAAAGAAAGGTTTGAGAGATGAAATCTCTCACCCCTTTCTTGTCCCATCACACATAATAATTAGAACTCCATGCATACACGCACACACCGCTCCCTGCGGCACCTTACCTCTCGAGGTAACGGTGATACCGTAGTATAAAGGACCGGTTGTGTATGTTTTCCATGGAGATTAGGGTAAGGATCGATAAAGGAAGGACAAGAACCTAGAGGAAGAAATACTGTTTCTTCCCGATGGTTCTAATCCTCTTTATTGATAATTACCATAACACCTAATAGATCTAAAATAGGGTATTGAAAGCGGTGAGGAAACCTTCAATCTCCCAACTTACCCTAGACCTAACCCTCGCAAGACTTAGATCTAGATAATCTTAGTATAAATCAATTTAGTTTTTTTAGATTAAAACAATCCGACACCTATCGGAATTAACTCGTTAGAGCGACTAGAAAATTCAAAAAATCTTTGTGGACCGACCCGTACTCACCGGCTAGCTACCAAGCGACGCCGTTCTTGATTGCGGTTTAGAAATATTTTTGACATACAAATCAAATGGCGCCGTTGCCGGAGATGGCGTAAAATTTCCTTTTTGCAATTTCGGTTTAATCTAAATTAAAAATCATAAAAACAGAAAAGAAAAAAATTATAATTTTTTTAATCATTTATTGTTTAAAGGGTATTTTTTATGAATCTTTGCAGGATTGACGGATTTGGAAAAATCCATAGAGCGAAACAGAAAAATAAAGATCCGAACAACAGAGGAACGTCAATCCAGAGGGGCGCAGAAATTTTTGGGAACCGATCCTCACAAACCGCGGTCGGAAAAGGCATCTGGCGGATGAACCGCCGCGGCTTTGTTGATTCGCAAGTACTTAAGAATGTTCTTCACATCTATCCAGTGATTCTCCCCTGGGTTGGACTGATACCTGCTTACTACACCTACTGCATAAGCTATATCAGGGCATGTACATAATATCGCATACATTATAGATCCTACGGCTGAAGCATAGGGTATAATGCTCATGCGAGCTCTCTCTTCATTAGTCTTTGGGTAAAAGTCCTTGGAGAGAGTGACTCCATAGCAAGCGGGTAAGGCACCTCGCTTGGAGTCTTTCATACTAAACCTCTTTAGGATGGTATTGATGTACTTGGTTTGGGACAATCCTAACAATCTTTTGGATCTATCCCTATAGATCCGAATGCCTAATATGTACGTGGCATCATCCAGGTCCTTTATGGAGAACTTTTGTGATAAGAATGATTTGACCGACTGCAGCATAGGAATGTCATTTCCTATCAGAAGAATGTCATCCATGTACAATACGAGGAATGTGACAGCTCTTCCTACAGCCTTCTTATAAACACAAGGTTCATCTGGATTTTTGATGAAATCAAACTCTTTCATAACACCATCAAAATAGATGTTCCAATTTCGTGATGCCTGCTTTAATCCATAAATGGATTTAAGCAATCTACATGCTTTCCCGCTGCTCCCACTGTCAATGAAGCCCTCTGCCGATCCATATAAACGCATTCATCTAAATTACCATTTAGAAATACAGTTTTAACATCCATCTGCCAGAATTCATAGTCGTAGTGAGCAGCAATAGCAAGTAGGATCCGAATGGATTTAAGCATGGCTACGGGAGAAAAAGTTTTGTCATAGTCCAAACCCAGTCTTTGACGAAATCCTTTCGCCACAAGTCTTGCCTTATAGGTCTCCACCTGCCCATCTACACCAATCTTTTTTTTAAAGATCCATTTGCACCCCACGGGTTTTACCCCAGGGGGTACAATGTCCAAAGTCTATATTTTGTTGGTGTACATAAACTCCATTTCAGATCTCATGGCATCCAGCCACTTCACAGAGTCTCCACTCGTGATAGCTTGCTGAAAACTGGTAGGATCATCATCATCCATGATGCAATCTTCTCTATCACCATGAATGAGGAAACCGTAATACCTCTCCGGTGGACGAGAAGTCCTACTAGATCTACGGAGTGGTTGAGATTCATTTGTTTCTGTTTCAACAGCCGGTTCAACCAAGTCGTCATTTGTAACTTGTTTTTCTAGAACCTCTTCTAGGTCTACCACATTGCCATCTATATCATTTGTAAAAAATTCTTTTTTTAAAAATGTGGCGTGCTGAGAAACAAACACCTTTTGTTCCTCCTTGTGGTAGAATAGATATCCATAGGAATTCTTTGGATACTCCACAAAATTACACATGACTGACCGTGTCTCGAGTTTGTCCGGATTTTGCTTTTTAACATAGGCCGGACAACCCCAAATCTTAACTCGTTTAAGAGATGGTCTCTTCCCATGCCATATCTCATATGGCGTGGTAGACACGGTTTTGGTTGGAACCCTGTTCAATAGAAATGCTGCAGTCTCCAATGCATGCCCCCAAAATGAGACAGGTAACTCAGCATCATTCATCATGGAACGAACCATATCCAATAGGGTCCGATTCCTCCGCTCTGACACACCGTTGTGCTGTGGTGTGTAAGGAGGAGTGAGCTGAGAGAGAATCCCATTCTCTTTTAGAAAGTCTGCAAATTCTGTACTGAGATACGCCCCACCTCGATCTGATCGAAGCATCTTAATACTCAATCCGGTTTATTTTTCTACTTCAAGTTTGTATTCAGTGAATTTCTCAAAAGCTTCAGACTCATGCTTTAGTAAAAACACATGACCGAACCTTGAGAAATCATCAGTAAAAGTTATGAAGTAAGAAAAACCGCATCTAGCCTGTATAGACATTGGCCCGCATACATCACTATGTATGAGGGCTAAGAGCTGAGTAGCTCTTCTCCGTGTCCTGTAAACGGAGATTTGGTCATTTTACCCTTGATACAAGACTGGCAGGTCGCATAAGATTTATATTCAAAGGGGTTTAAATATCCATCTTTATGTAGCTTGTTTAGTCTTGTTTCATTAATATGACCAAGTCTACAGTGCCAAAGAAAAGCTTCATTTGTTTCTGAAAGTTTTCTTTTATTAGTGTATTATATGCTGAAAACTGTGTGTTGATTTAGGACGTATATCCCGTTATTAAGTGTACCATACCCAACCAACATTTGATTCAGATTAATGTTCATAACATTATTCTGCAATACAAAATGATATCCTTCATTGTCTAACAAAGAAACGGATATTATATTACAAAGCATACTAGGTACATAATAACATGGGTTCAAAACCAATATACACCCTGACGGCAACCCCAGGTGATACTCTCCTACTGAAACCGCATGTACATTGGAACCATTTCCAACCCGGAGAGTATGGTCACCTGTCTTCAAAACTTTGCTATTTCTCAGCCCCTGCATGGAATTGCAAATGTGAGAACCTGAACCGGTATCTAATACCCAGGAAGCAGAGTTTATAGAAAAACAGTTTTCTGTCACAAACACACCTGAAGCGGAAGCATCACCATGCTTCTTCCTTTTGAGATCCAAGTACTCAGTGCAGTTGCGCTTCCAGTGTCCCGATTTGTGGAAATGATAACATTCCCCTTTCCCTGATTCCTCAGCCATGGACTTGTCTTTCCCCTTAGCCTTTTTTAACTCCACCTCTAGGTTTGGCTGGTTTCTTCTTCATCTTTCCCTTGGCCTTGGCCTTCGGGTGAGAGGAGGAAGATGGCCCAGCAATCAAAGCGGGAGTCTTCACTGATTTTAGCGTGCTCTCTGCACTCCTCAACATATTGAGGAGTTCAGGTAGTGACTTCTCCATGTTGTGCATGTTGAAGTTAACTACAAGCTGAGCAAAGGTGGGGGGGACTGCAGAATGATATCAATATATTGTTCGTTGTCCATTGTCCATCCGAGGTACTCAAGCTCTTCTATAAAATATATCATCTTTAGAACATGGTCACCTACTGGTGTGCCAGGAACCATCCACGTCTGAAACAACTTTCGTGACACTTCGTATCGTAAGACACGAGATTGCTCCTAATACAACTCTTTTGTATGGAGAAAAATGGATTGGACATCCATCTGCTCGTGCTGCTTTTGATGTGTGTTATCTATCGATGCAAGCGCGAAGCATTTGGCCGTGGCACAGTCAGCGTCCCATGTCTTGCGGACTTCCCTGTCCACAACCGAAGATTTAGGACCTAGGACGGGCGAGGCTGGGGCCGTAAGGACATATAATACCTTATCATAAGTCAAGGCTATGTTAATGTTCCTCAGCCAGTCTTTATAATTGGTCCCATTCAGTTTATTTTTCTCTAGTAGAAACTTAAGTCCTGTCATTGGTATCTGCCATTAAGAGAGAAAAAAGAATACACTAAGCGAAAGCTCTTGCAAAAATCAGATTGGTTATTATCTTATCTAATCGATATCTCCCACTGCTTTCATCAAATTTCCTTTCAAACCTTAAAAGTAAAACTAGCCAGGATTAATTACATTCTACAACATCGCTAACCGTTCAGCCAGGCCAGTGTCGCTACTTGAGGGAGGTTCCCCGTGCTTTCGCATGGACCTAATTAAAGAAAACCTCATTTTCCCAAAGGCGTAGCCTCTTTAACACCTTTCTAGACACCTAATGAGTTAGCTAATTATAAAGTGCAAAACTCTCCTGGGAGCAACTCTTGCTCACAGTGGGATCGGGATCCAACCATCATATGGAAGGTATGCAATCTCATTGCAAATTTCAACTCTTGAAACACCCGATATGGTTTTTACCCCTATCACTCATGACCTTGGCTATGGTCAACAAATCATAAGCACTAGTCAAGTTCAACCCGTCATTTCTTGATTAATTAGACCCATTCACATGACCCTTTGCTATGGTCAACAAAGTCACATACCTTTCCTAATTAATCACATCATATGCTGTGTAGGAAGACATCACTTAGCTACTGTACACTACGCTTTGGCTAAGGTCAACAAACATAACACGGATACTAAGTACTCTACTTCCTAAAATGACGGAGGGTTGCGGATGGTTTTTAATAAAACCTTTGACGCTTTGAACTTGATATCGTTGTAGAATCAAACGGTTTTCAAAAGGAGTGGCTTATTCTCCGCAATTTTGAAATGTAGCTTTTTCACCAAAAGCCGAGTGGTTTTTAAATTCGATTCTTCAATATCTTTTTAGGTTTATTTTTCCTTACATTAATCATATTATTGTAGTCCCATCAATTAAGTCCTTAAGCCAAACACAGAAAAGAAACGAAAATACAACGTACGCTTATGCTATCCGCATTCGCCACAATGTTCTGTTATGCACCGTTAGGTTACTTAACTAACGGCATACCAGGACGGGACTAGCGCGCGTGCAAAACATAAGCAACGCCTACTATATATCTCATATATAATATTGCATTCGTCTCAGATATATCAAGCGATCACATTACAGAATATAAACATCAGAAACACATATATGAAAATATAGGATATACTAGGAATTCCGTATTTTATATTTAGCCAATGATAGAAAATACGGGTTCCACGGTCGTGATAAATAGCCAATCCTACACCCTAGACCCCTACGAGAGCGGCAAGCGACCCTACCAATTCTAGAGTTAGGAGACCCGGTCTCGACTCCTCGAGATGGCCTCCCACTGGACTTTAGAACCCGTTCACTTGTGCTCCCCATCTTAGGTCTATCCTAATGCGGAAAAGTAAATAATATATATCGAAGGAAGCATCATCCTCAACCCGGATGTGCCCCAATAAAAGAATATTACATACAAATGAATTTTACATGAATGAAAAGAAAACTCTCATCTCACATAAAACCCCCGGCCATTCATCACGACGATCCTATACATCATTACACAGCAACATATAACATCTCATGTCAATATATGCAAATAAACTAGGCGATGTTAAACCATTTGATCGATCAATCAATGACCCAAAAATCCACAGAGAAGCTCAACACCTAAGCAGTATTAAAATTACCCAGAAGTATGCCACAGTACCTATGAACCAACCGTAGAAGGGCCGACCCAAGCCTCACAAACGGCGCCGCGGAACCGCCGCCAAAACCAGGTTTCTGCCGTGGTTCTGCGGTCATTTAATCAAGTTAGGGTATCGTTCTTCTAGAGGGTCCATAGAATTACCTGCATGATTTTCTGAAATTTTTAATGTGAAAAATTCCAACATTTTGAAAAATTTCAAGAGAACGGTTTTTTCGGGCAATCGATGTTCGTTCGAAGTGTTTTAACGTCGTCTAGGTTACTCTAATGCTCTAGTTTGGCTCTGATACCACTGTTGGGTTTACCTAGCACCTCACAAGGGTTTGTAATGCATCAAACATGCTACAATTTAATTTTTAGGGTGCTAAGCAAACTAACCTAGGATCAAACTAGAAATTTAAAGTAACAAATGAAGTAGTATCACATACTACTAGTAATAAAACACTAAGTAAAGAGAATACAACCTTTATAGTTCTCTTTACTTGACTCCTTGGCTACTTGAGAGTTTGAACGGGCTTGCTAGTGATCTTTCGAGTCCATGATGATCCATCCGGAGTCCTCTTTGTCCAAGCTCCAAGCTCCACTTGATCAAAAGATGAAAATGAAGCCAACACTCTAAACTAATTGGCTAGACTAGTGTAGAATGATGATGTGGTTTGTTTTCTCACATCAAAACCCTATCTTTATCACTATCTCACTCACTAACAAAGTCAAGAGAGCAAGAGAGAGGAGAAAGAAAATGATGGCAACTCAAGAGCTCAAGTTATGATAACCCTAATAATAAAAATGAGAATAGAAATTATATATAATTTCCACTCTCATTTTAAACTATGGGTTAATAAATATCTAGATATTTATTTTGGAGAAAAGAGAGCCATAGAAAATTAACTCATGGTTAATGCAAGGTTAAGTATAGAGAATGAAGGATAAATATCAACCATGAATTAATTCTATTTACATTAACTCAAAAATAAATATTTAGATAAATATTTCCATGTGAGTCTTGCATTGCCACCACTAGTGTATCAACAAGTATGATACACACAAGTGTATGCATGTATGTGTGCATGCACATCAACATGTGCATCAACATAAACATATGCATACATGCATGCATACAATAAAGAAAAGGGTTTAAAAGATGTGAGCTAAAAGTCAATGTTAAATCAAACGGTCATATTACATACGATCCGACCAATAGTAAATTGCCCGATTAATATACGGTATCACATACGCGCATTTAATCGGGTCCCCATGCATATCACATATGCACACCAAATCGTTTCGCCTGGGCTAGGAAACTCCTCTGTGGGACTCTAAGACTCGTCAATACGCCGGCAGTGGGTGATGATCATATCAAGCACCCCCAAGCCGCAAGAAATCAGCTAAACGTAACGGCCACCCGGGCATTGAGCAATCAGAAGAAAACAAGCGAACCTGTCAAAACTCCCGTCGAGCCAACTGGCAACACTACCGTACAGTCCGGTCTCTTCGTCAGATATGCTGCATATCAAGTCTAGGGATGGCATCGTTGACCCCAATAACTCAATAAGTCATGCCGATGTATGTCCTATAATTAAAACGAGAAACTACTGATAACACTTATCAGTAAATCTCAACTGCCCTGGCCAGGGACTTACTGATATAGCCAATCGAGTACAGCGCAACATCAACCCCCAATACTGAGAGAGACGAAACCCCTCATATCGCTCATTGCCTCCACATATCTTGGGACTATACCCAAAAGCCACCTGTTTGCACGACTCAGTAGAGCCGTGGTAGGGTGGAAATCAAAGCACGGTGGGAGAACACGTGAGACTCTATGACGATCTCGGGTCTACAAAATAACCTGTACCAGTGTCACCTGAGAACTGCTATCCGACGATAGATATAATATCTTATAGGAGTTCTCGGCGAGTCCGTCCAGTGTACCCAGTCTCCACTGAGCACCCGCATACGATCTTGATGTCAAACATCAATGGATATGGGAACATCCATCGCCCAACATATGGGTCTATTATCATATACGCTAGTCTACTCTGGAATATCTATGCTCCATCTCAATACACCCACGACTAGGGACATTTCAGGATATGCTTATAAACTACACATGTCCCACTAGTATGATCTGCATCATAATCACAGTAGTCAAGCAAATATCCTCAGGGCTTTATCAACACGTACAAATGAATAAAAGCATGATCAAGTGAACATGTCAAATAAAGAGCAACTAGATAGCATACTATCATGTCGAGCAAGAAAGTTCTCTGTATATATATACATATATAAATACATCCACTATCATATAATGGCCTCTAGGGTATACATATACCCAACAACCCTCTCCTGTATTCAGTACACGCTCATGTAATGAGACCCTGAGATTCCGTTGATCGAACTCATGCTCAAACTATCCCAATACCCATGGTCTACATCAAGGTCCAACCACGAACCAAAATACCGGTTAGCCATGACAAGTCTACTCGAGAATTGGAGAATGATCTCCATCAAGCATGACTATACCGGTACTTTAGACAAGTGGACAGCCCTAATGTCTTATCTATGACACTAATATAAATGCTTCCATAACTATCTCATTCCAGTTATAGTTACACCTATATACATCCCACAGACATCGACAATGCAATAATTAAATAGTCGCGCTGATTGTGTACAAGTACGTGTCATGATCACTATTCGTTCACAGTTTTACGCTAATGTACTTGCCACAATCTAATCACTAACATTTCGGTAATATAAAAGCGGTCGCTTGGGTATTGATGCAAATGATCATTAATTACTCGGATATAACAGTCATGCAATATAATGGAGATGCAGTAAGATGCACTACTATTGATATATGAACAGCCGGTGTCATTTGGATTAGGAAAACTCACATAAAATCACACGTGTATAATTTGGCAAAACAATATAAGAGTAAATAGTATAATTAAGTATATGTACACCAAAATTGGTTTCGAGTCAATCGGGTTTCAGGTTTGCAAATTACGGTCATTCCATTTTAAGTGTTCGTTGCTGGAAATTCAGTTTCTGAACTAGAAATCCGTTTCGTAACACGTTTTTCTCCCTGTTAAAATCATAATTAGGCAATGCTACAGTTCGATAATATTTATATTTATCTGTTATGTTTCCAATGCACTAGACAGATCAATAATATCCACTATATACAGGGAGATATATACTGTCTAAGATTAAGGTATACATTCTGTTTCTGCAATGAACTGCAGTACATACCGACGGTTAAAAAGATGTTATAAATATCAAACGATACTGGAATGCAATGAGATTAGTACTGTTGGAAAGATAATTCAATTATCTATGCTTCTATGTATAGTTCAGCATGCTTTCACACTTAAACAGTGAGAAATATGCGTTCTAAAATGGATAAAAGCAGAGATTCTTGCTCTGGACTGCAGTCTAGAGCCATGAATCGCCACAGTTTTCGTTATCATAAATTATTAAAATTTAGAGATCAACTATGGGATGTTGTGTATTTATCCGTTTTCTTCGATACGAGCCATGTAATGCTAAGATCCGATATATAAATGATATATTATGAATTTAACAGTTTAGAATGTCCGGGAAAATTCAGCTTTCGCAAAAGTTATCGAGGGTAACGTTTTATGGGTGAAACGGCGTCGTTTTGCCGTAAAATTTCTACAGGCTATTCATTAATAGTAATAGGGTCTAATGATCATGGGTTCCGCCATATTCGCTTAAGTTATCGTATAGAGTTCTATATCGAACATCTAAACTATACAAACGGTTATCGATCGAAATATCAATTTCTTTTACCTGATCAACACGAAATTAATTCATGAGTTTCTTTATGGTATTACTACAGCGTAATCGACCCAAGTCGGGTCTCAAACACTAAAATTTACAATGATGGTACTTATTCGATATTAACTTCGCAAACGATGTATATATGAAATATCTATCCTTATACATATATAAATATATATTATATCTAGAGATTACTATAGCATGATGAACAAGTGAAGGGGTTCACTTACGTTAAGTCAAATTGACGATCACGATAGTGACAGCGACAACGGCACGGATACAGCCACAGTGAGGCTTGGCTAAGAAACGGTGCGACACGGGAGTGGCACGGCACGACACAGTGCGTGGAGTTGCATGACACGGTGATGGGCACAGCGGTGGCATGGGGCTGGTGTGAAGTGGGAATGCAGGTGGACGCGGTCGTGGTGCGGAGTGGGCACGCAAGTGGGCACAAGGTGGCTTGGGGCCGGGCACGTGGAGGTGTTCAAGGGTGAGGCTCGGCGATGGCTTCGGCAATGGTATGCTGCCGGTGGTGTGCTCGGGGTCACCGGGAATGGTCGTGACAGGGAGCTCGGGTGGCCGAAGGTGGAGTATGCAGCTGGGTCGAAGGAAGAGTGGGTTGCCGGGAGGGTGCAGGGAAGCTGGCTATGGCGGTGGTCTCGTGGGGGTGCTGGTGATGATGAACGGTGGTCCGGGGGGTAAGCTCGGAGGTGAAGGGTGACGGTGGGTACGGAGGAGTCGGTTTGGAGGGCGATGAGGATTGGGTTTGGGTTTGGTTGTTGGTAAGGGAGATAGTGGGTGATGGGGTCGAAAGTGGAGGCACGAGTGTGGTGGTGAGAGGGAGCTCAAGGAAGTGGGGTCGAGGTGAACGCCGCCGACGATGAGCGCAGTGGCCGGAGGTGGCTCAAGATTGGCTATGGAGGTTAGGACTCGGTGAGGTAGGGTGTTGAGGGAAGAAATGAGAGAGAGAGAAAGTGAGGGTCTGTGATTTTGTGATTTTTAGATAGAGTGGTATGAGAGATAATGGGGTTAAAGAGAAATAAAGGAGAATTAAGATTTGGTATGAGGATTAAAGGAATTCATCAAGGGGTTTTCAGTTTTGATTTTAAGATTAAAAAAAGAGGAGGAAATTGTAACAGTAGAAAGTGAAAAGGAGGGGGCCGGTCATATGGGATGTGAGCTGGGGATTAAAGAAAATAGGGAGAGAATAGAGTGGTATTGGGTTTGGGATACATAAAGAATATTAAAACATTCGTAAGGTTTATGATAGTTGTAGATTAGTTGGCTGAGAAATAACAGTAAATGTTGTAATTTTATAACACATATATTTGTACAGTAGTATAAAATAATAACGATAACAAGAGTGATAATATGATAGAAAACTTAGTAAATCAATAGAAAATTATATACAATAGTTAAAGTAGAGTAGCTAGAGATAATGGAAATATAAATCAATAGTTAATATAGTAGTTTAAAATTATCATGTTTTTTGGGCCTGGTTTATGGTTATGGTTTTAATAGAAATAGGAATTTGGGCTTTGAAAAAAAAATAGAAAAAGATAGGATTTAATTAGGGTACAATAAATAGGAAAAACATTTTATTCAAATACAGAAAATAGCATACGCATGGAAACCGGGTATTACAGAAGGTGACAGGGAGGTTTGCATCATAGCGATGATGATCCTACTTGCCACTGCTGCTATTCAGTGACTATGAGATCTGGCAGGTAGATGATTATAATGTCTTTATCAATGGGAATTTAGAAGTGCACATGTATACGACTATGCCGGAGGTTATTATAGTCAGTGGGAGCAGCGGAAGATGTGCAAGTTGCTTATGTCTTTTTATAGACTAAAGCAGGCAGAGCGGAGTTGGATCATCTGTTTTGATGTAACAGTCATAGTGTTTGACTTCGTAAAAACAACAGATGAATCTGGTAAGAGGGATGTGGAGAGTACTGTCCTGGCATTTAGATAACATACTCCGGATAGGAAGTGACGTTCTTATACTATAATCGTTCAAACTATGGTTCTCACATACGGAAGCAGTGGAAAACATATGAGGATATTCGTAATGTGTTGTAATGGCAGTCTTCTATAGGAGGCGATTACCAGTTCTGGCTTCCAAAGTGACCTGGTTGACAGATTATCTATCACGAGTTATAAGTTTACACTCTTCTGAAATGCAGTATATTGGAAAGAGTTCCAAGCAGGATATTGAGGTAGTCGTGGTGCTGGATGCTGATTATGACTCAACGGAAGATACGACCTAAGATGTTGGATAAAACTGTTCATTTATGAACTTGGTCCCATTATCTATCTAAACAAATTTTAAGGCAGGTATCGCTTAATTCGGGAAATAGTTCATCTTCAGGAAGTTGAGATATAGAGAGATAAAATTAGAAATATTATAGTGGATCCACTCACCGAGGCTGTTTCTCAAACACGGGAGTTTCGTAAACAAGCTTTGCGAAACTGTTAGTAGAGAAATTGGGTATTTGATAACACACGAGACATATGGGTATGCGATACCGCAATAATTGTCCTTAAGTGCAAGTGGGAGATTTTTAGCTATAGTGCCATCAAGCCAATTATTGTAATTGTAGGCAAACAATTATGATAGTTGAGAGATGACCTATACAGATAGAACAATCTTGCTCAAGATGATAGTATGCTATCTGCTATGTCTTTATCATTCATGTGTATACGTTTTACTTGTTATTACGTGTCGTTAATACATAATGATAAAGCCCTTAGGATCCTTGCTTGAATACCCGTATTATGATGGTGATCATACTTGTAGGAACTGGGTAATCCATAAGCACGTTCTTAAATATCCTTAGTTGTTGGATTATCAAGACTGGGCATCAATATTTCAGAGTAGACTAGTGTATATGTTTCTTGACCCCGACAAAGGGTGATGGCCGGTCACACGGCCATTGGTATTTTACACCGAAGATTGTATACATATACTCATTGGGTAATGAGTTACACTGGACGGACTCACAAAGAACTCTTAAATGGTATTATAACTATCGTCATATAGCAGTTCTGTGGTGACATTAGTACATGATAGTTTATTGACCTGAGATCGCCATTTGTCTTGTGTGAGTTCCCACTGTACTTAGATTACTATCCTACTACGGCTTTTCTGAGTCGTGCAAACATGTGTTAATTGGGTATAGTCCTAAGCCACATGCAGGCAGTGAGCGGATTGAGGATATTCGTCTTTTCCGGTATTAGGAGCCGATGTTGTGCTTTGTGCGATTGGCTATAACCATAAGTCCATGGCCAGGGAGGATGAGATTTGCTGATAGGAGATCAATAGTTTCTTGGTTGCTTATGAGCTTCACATCGACACGACTTATCGGGTTATTAGGGGTCTAACAGATTCCATTCTCTAGACCCGGTATGCGACACTCTTAGAAGAAAAGATCGAACTATACGGTGACTGTCACTTATAGGCTCAGTATGGGTTCGGACGAGTATACTTGTCGATCTTACTTTCGACAGATACCTGGGTAGCAGTTACGTGCAGCTAGTATCACTAACGTGCTTATGAGTTATGGATTAGATATAATGACTCACTGCCAGCTTATTATCGAGTCTTTAGAGTCCTACACAAAGTTTTTTCCGGCTCTAGCAATATGTTGTAGACGTGCGTATTGAATGCGTACCGGAGTTCGATTAAAATATATGTATTGGATACACTGACAGTAATCCGACATTTGATAATATTAGCCAGTCTTTTAGAAAGACAGATATCAAATCAAGTATTGATTTAATATTTATATACATATATTGGATATATGTATTTACCGGTATTATGTAACCTTTACTATTTATCTCACTTGTGCATTTTAGTGCAAATGGAAATTATATGTTGTATGTTTACATATTGATATAATTTCCAATTTCTTTTTCCTTCTCATTTGTTCATGTGATCTTCACATGGACTAAGGTACACATCCATCCTTGTTTGGATGGACAAGTGGAGGAAAGGGGTAAGGATGGACAAGTGGAGGAAAGGGGTAATATGAGAGTTTTCTCTCATATATTTTTTCTTAAGGCTTAGAAAATTATTCCACTCATCTTCTTCCTCATTTTGCTCTCTTTAATTTTTCTCTCCACATAAATGAGAGTAAGAAAAGAATTAGAAGTAAGGAAAACAATGAGTGATAAATATCTACATCTCTTGGTTCATTAGCCTAGTAAACTAGTAAACCAAGTTTCTTCACCAAAGGAGATATCTTGAAGTAAAGATGAAGTTAGAGTGGAGTTTCCTAAAGTGAATCTATCTATAACAAAGGAAAGCCTTCACCAAGCTTATTCCCTACAACCTAGGAGCCTAGCCATGCCATTGTTGGATATAGTGCCATCAGGGCAATTATTGTAATTGCAGGCACGCGATTATGATAATTGAGGGAGGACCTATACAGGTAGAACAATCTTACTAGAAATGACAGTATGCTATCTGGTTTATCTTTATTATTGATGTGTGCATGTTTTACTTGTTATTATGTGTCGCTAATACATAATGATGAAGCCCGTAGGATTCTTGCTTGACTACCAGCATTATGATGGCGATCATATACGTGGGGGCTGGGTGGTCTATAAGCACATCCTTAAATGTCCCTAGTCATGAGAGTATCGAAACTGGGCATCGATATTCCGGAGTAGACTAGTGTATACATTTCGAGACCCCGACGAGGGGCGGTGGCCGGTCTCACAAGCCATTGGTGTTGTGACACCTAAGATAGTATACAGATGCTCACTGGAGGTGAGTACACTGGACGGACTCGCCGAGAACTTCTAGATGGTATTATACCTATCGTCAGATGGAAGTTCTCATAGTCCTTTGACCTGAAGTCGTCATTTGTTTCTTGTGAGATCCTACTGTATTTTGATTACTACCCTACCACGGCTCAAAGAAGTCGTGCAAATAGGTTTTAGTTGGGTACAGTCCCGAGTCACATGGAGGCAGTGGTCGACTGTCAGGGATTCGTCTCTCCTGGTATCAGGAGTCGATGCCGTTCTATGTTCAGTTGGCTATCACTAGAAATCCGTGGCCACGGTGGGTGAGATTTACTGATAGTTGATCAGTAGTATCTCAGTTGGTGATGAGCTAGACTCAGACATGACTTATCGGGTTAGTATGGGTCTGACGTTATCCATCCCTAGATTCGATATGCGATACTCTTTAACGAAAAGACCGGACTGTACAGGGGTTGTCACATTCAAGGTCAGTAGGGTAAGGACATACTTGATTATCGACCCCCCTTTCGACAATTACCTGGATAGCCGTTACATACAGCTAGTGACGCTGACGTGCTTGTGGTTAAACCCACTGCCAGCATATTGTCGAGTCTTTAGAGTCCCACACAGAGGGTTTTTCCGGTTCAGACAACAGATGTAGGAGCCGTACGATGGTACGTGCAGGGGTCCGATTAAATTCATGTACGCGATACACGGATTTTAATCGGACCGTTGATAATACTTGCCGGTTTAGGATTAAGCCGGATTATTAAATCAGGTTTTGATTTAATAATTTATATATGTATTTTTATACATATATTTTAGTATTATTGTTCACTATTTATTTTCTCTCTTTGGTGTTATCCGTATTTTTTATAGGGATACGTGTATGTGTAGCGATACATATAGCAGGTGAAATATTCCGTATTTATACGGGAATGCTTCTAGAAGAAGAAGACCTCATATTTATTTTTCTATTTAGTAAAATAAAAAGGGAAATGAGGTGGAAAGTGGAGTTATGAAGTATGGTGCAAACATTGTAGAAAGACATGGCTTTGTTTTTAAAATGATTATTTTCATTTGGTTGCACTATTGGTGCATGGTTGATATTTATGTAGCCATTCCTTTTTACTTCATCACTTGATGATTTTCTTCATCTCCTCCTATCATTCTTCATGCTCTCCTCTAGCTCTTCTCCTTCTTCTTCTTGCTCTCATTTTGAGCATGGTACAAGAGAAAAATTTAGTGGAGTATTCCTACATCACCAACCTTCCAAACCTAGCGATCTTGGATCGTCGGTTAAATCCTCCTCCGCATTCCCAGGGTGCCTCGTACGGTTATATGGTCCGGCGAGTTGTAGTCCATCACGAGGGGATTACGTAAAAAGTAGCTGCTGAGAGACCTATGGGTGCCACGACCAGTTTCTACTGTGCTGAATGACCCAACATGATATCAGAGCCTCCCAAACACCTTAAACTAGCTATTTACGACATTAGAATTCGCGTTTTTTCGGGCAGCGAAAACTGTCGAAAAAAACAGTCCTGAATTTTTGAGTTTTGAGATGTTTGCACAACCTGCGGGCTCTCAGTTTGAACCGAGAAGCCGCGTGGTGGTGCATGAGCATCCCGGGGAGACCCCGAGGGGACCGAACGGCTGGGCCTACTCTCCAAGTCAACCATAAGGTTGTCTTGGCGGTGGGGACCCGAAACTGCCCCCCATTGGCAGTTTCGAGTCTGCCTCACCCTCTGGCCACCTCATGGTGGCCTCAGGGGTGGGGTACCACCTCTAGGCCCCCTGACTTGAATTTAATTTCGTGCTCTAATTCCTCGCGATGGTTCGAACGCGTTTCGTTTTGATTCGGACTTCCGAATTGGCTCAAAACTCGATTTTTTGGATGCTTAGTGCACTTGGTTTTTTATCCTTGGTAAATTTGGGAGGTGCGCTAATTTTGTTTTGGAATTCTAATGTCATGACTTCGTTTGCGTGTATGGATGTGTTGTTAACGTTGTCTAATTGCTATATGCTCAATTAGACGGGGTTACACACATGTTTCGGTTACTTGTTTCTCTCTCTCTGTGTGTGTGTGTGTGGTTATGGTTTGTGCGGATTGTCGTAATGGATAGCCTTGTGTATAATGTTAGATGTATAGTTCAGATTCATTAGTATATTCATAATTGCGGGGCGAGCGTGCAACATGTGGATTGCCGTTTCTGCCAGTTTGTATATTCTTTTATTAAGGCACGACCGGGTTGAGGTCGATATCGCCGTTGTATATATATTTTCTTTTCTGTACTAGGATTACCCCGCGGAGGAGTGCTCGAATAGCCGGGTTATAGAGGGCAACGGGACTGCATCTCATGTCGTTGAGACCGGTGGGCCTTACTCTAGAATTGACGGGCTATTCGCCGCACTCGTAGGGGGTATAGGTTGATCCACGGAGGGGTGCTCAAGTTACCGGATTCCATGAAGTGTTGGGTGGCCCATTCACTTTATTGATTGGGGTTGCCTCACTTTAGGGATTGACGGGTAACTTGCCGCACTCGTAGGGGTCTAGGATCTTCATTGCACTGGCTATCCACACGACCGGGGAACATTGCGTTTCATTTATGGCTCAAATGAAACGCATAGCTCCTAGATTATCCGCTCTTCCATATTGTTGTTCGCATGCTTATGATGATTTTTATCTGCCTGTGATAACTATTATCTGCCTGTGATGTTGATATATATATTATATATATTTAGTAGCTGCTTCTATATGTTTTGCATCCGCGCTAGTCTTGCCCCCGCTCTGCTGTTAGTTAAGTAACCTAACGGTGCATGACGGGGCCTCGTGGCGAATGCGGATGGCATATAAAAAGCATGTTATTTTGGTTGTTTCTTTTGTGGCTTGGAAACATAAAATGATGGGAACGCATTATCTGAATAATGCAAGAAAAATAAACCTAAATGATGTTGTCGGAACCAATTTTAAAACTACTCGGTTTTCTTCAAAACTCATGGTCGTATTCTTTTGCTTCGCATAGAGGTATTCGGTTAGGAATATCCCGTACCTCATTCTATGAGGGAAGAGCCTTGATCCCTTCCCTGGGAGTTCGCTCTTAAGCAAAAGTTTATCTTATTAGTTTTAAATGCGGAGCTTAAATAACTCCATTTCAAAATCACTCGAGTTCCTTCAACGATATCAAGTTCATTACGTTAAAGGTTTTTCGCCAAAAACAAGCCGTAGCCCTCCGTCGTTTCCTACGAGTAATACTTAGTATTCGTGCTACGTATGTTGGTATTGTCAAGGCGTAGTGATTGATAGCTGAGTATTGCTTGTTTGTAGTTTTGTTTCCGATTAGTTAGGACATTCGCATAGCTATGTTGGCATTTTCAAGGGTTATGCGGGTGGGTCTAAGTTAATCATGATAATGACGGGCTGAACTTGACTAGCGGCTTATAATATGTTGGCATTATCAAGGTCATAAAGTCGCTAGGGGAAAAAACCATATCGGGAGTTTCAAACATATGGGAAACTTGCCAGGCATGCGCATACCTTCTGGAGTGTGGTGACCTGAGTGGATTCCATCGGGTTATCATATGATGGTAGTTGGGTCCCGATTCCCACTGATGAGTACATATTACTCCTCGGGAGATTTTTCACTTCACAATTAGCTAACCTATTAGGTGTCTAGAAAGTGTTAACAAGGATACGCCTCTGCGAAAACGGGGTTATTAATTAGGTCCATGCGAAAGCATGGGGGGCCTCCCTCAGAGTACCAACACTGGCGTGGCTGAACGGTTAGCGAACTTGTAAAATGTAAATGACCCCGACTAGTTCTCCTTTTAGGGTTTGAAGGAGAATTCGAGGAAACTGTGGGAGCCATCCTGATTAGATAAAGTGAAAACCAATCTGATCTTGATAGAGTACATGCTGAGTATTTCTTTTCTCTCTCTCTGGTACAACGACCCATGATTTGCCTTAAAAACTCATGAACCAATTTGACCGAACCTTTTTACACCCTTTAGCTTCAGATTGTCTTGATTCACGACAAAGTCGCACATATCCCTGCCACCCCTGCTCTACCCTTTGCATTTCTTCAGAACACGTCGTATCACTACGATGATCCATATTGCTTGGAACGACCATTGTATAGTTACAAACGAACTCGAAAAAGTTACTTCAGTCGAAGATGGCCACAGGTTCTGGAGAAATTGAATAGGATTATTCTGTTGTCTCTTTATTTTACCTTCTCTCATATTGCGAGAGCTCCTTGTATTAGGAGAGTACACCTATTACGCTTATTAGATAGTCTTCTTCCAAATCTTAGGCTGGTGCCAAAAGGTAGGGAAGGAAGAAAACCAGTTAGCGCAGAAACGGTGTGCAGAAGGTAAGATGTAGAGACATATAAAGGGACTGAAGTGAGGGCAAAGGAAATTGCGACTACAGTAATGCATCTGAGTAATGGAAAAGTCATTACTAAGAATACCTGACCATCCCCTATGAAACATTTTTATGTTTTATTTTTTCTGTGTACATGTAATAGAGAACCGTTTTCCCAATCAATTCTGACTTTATGGTATGTATTTACCAGTTTTAGATCTCACATCTGTACGGTGTTACAGATGATGAGTAGGAGTAGAATATTGGGAAATGGGCGATTTGATCCTCAATATCGGAATTTGTTGTAATTGGTGATATTGGATTAAATCGCCTGGTTTTTGCCTGACAGCAAATATTTGGTATCGAATAACTGTTGTTATGCACCAAATTTTAAAATGAAATATCTGTACCATTATTTTTATAAAGTGAGATATATGTTTTGAAAATTATATTGTAAACATTTACCTTTATCAGTTGAGAATAAGGTAAGGTGCATTGAATAACGGTGTAAGACATTCTTAACCAAGATACAGTTTTCGATTTACAAAACACAGAATTTGAGTTGGTATACTCTTGGGACTTATACATGAATGTGTATGTTGTTCAGTGTCCTTTAGGACAAAGGGATTAGTACTCTTGCTTCATTCAGATTTACCTATGAGTTCTTTGGTTTTAGACACGCATTCGTAGTAATGTAAGGTCCAAACATTTTGAGAAGTTTGTAGGTATAAGAATAAAGTAGAGAACTATACGTTGGAAGTATCGGGATTCTTCGAGGTTATCGAAGATGTAGATACTTATGCTAGGTATTTCATCATAGTAACATCGAGAACTTGATTCTCTCACAAGTTACTCATCCGTGGATGCGCTCCATGATAAGTAATGTTGTATTGGCCTTTTTCTATTAGGTAATATGCACTGGAAACAGCTGCATGACTTTTTAATCTGGTTCCATCTAAATTAGTGCCTTGATTCTATATGGATATAGAATGGTTACTTATCTTAAGGTTGTTATGATATGGAGTTATCCGGTTTATGTCTAAAAGCATAATCCGTACAAACTCGAGGCACGCTTCGGTAATGGCGGTTTGTGGATTATCCCAAGCATTCACTAGGATTTTGTTTCTACCATTTTAAAGGTCAATGATTACATTGTTCTTGACTCGTCACCATTTTATAAAAGGATCTTTTTGCAAAAGAAACTAGTGGGAGTATGATAGAACTGGAAGTGATTCCAGAACTACAAACGGTTATCAAAAATTTAGTAGAACCTAAGGATTCAATTGGACTTGACAATCCATTAGCCACTCCGCAGATTTTAGTAGGTGACCTCTACCACCCGAGAGATACTTCGGTTTCCTTGGAGATGGTGACAGGGAGGTCGGCATCATGGTTATGATGGCCTTACTAGTTATATGTAGGTCATAGGAAGTAGTAACTTCCAGCTGACCAGATGCTTTATATCCAAGATGGACTCTACGCACTTCAGCAAATTATGGATTTCGGACTTTGCTGGGTTCTCCTGAAGGGGTAAAACCCATCAGGAGCAAGTAGATCTTTCGAGATCTATGCAGGTGCAAAGGTATTAACCTAATAAGGCTAGACTTATTGCAAATACCCGTTGTGGATTGTGATGAGTCTTTTACTTCAGTGTTTACGCTGAAGTCCATACGGATATGACTTGACACTACTGCTGCTCTAGACTATGATATTTGGCAAGAGGATGACTATAACGTCTTTCCAAATTAGAATTTGGAAGTGAATGTGTATATGACTCTACCATAGGGTTATCGTAGTCAGTGGGAGCAGCGGAAGATGTGCAAGTTGCATATAACTATTCATAGACTAAAGCATGTATAGCGGAAACAGATCATCTGTTTTTGATGTGACAGTCAAAGTGGTTGACTTCATCAAAACAAAAGATGAACCTAGTAAGAAGGATGTATAGAGTACTGTCCATGTCTTGGATGACATACTCCAGATAGGAAATGATGTTCCTATACTACAATTGGTCAGATTTTGGTTGTCACACAATGTTTTCTCCACATTGGATATGGATGGTATATCAGGAGTTCTGGTGACTAGATCTATGGTTTTAGATCTAGATTTGGGAAGTTCCCCAATTAGGTACTTGGACAGCATTCTAAAAGTATTTTAGAATGAACGACTCCTGGCATGGTAGTGTACCCGTAGATGATGGAGTCACCCTCTCTTAAAGGATGTCTTTTTGGACTGATGAGGAGAGGGACTGGCATGAATGACATATCATTTGCTTAGGCAGCTGAGTTAATCATGCAATGTCTTGTACAACATCGGATATTGCTTTTGCACTGGTTGCAATAAGCATATATTAATCCAATCCTCGAGAAACAAAGGGAAGCGGTAAAGAACATAAACGAATGTTCTTGGTATAGGATAACGACAGACTCCTCTTAGAGGCGGTTATCAGTTCAGGCTTCCAAGATGACGCGGATGACAGAGATGCTGTCAGAGTTATGAGTTTAGCCCCTTATGAAGATCATTGTATTGGACAGTGTTCTAATAAGGATACTGAGGTAATCATGGTACAGGATGCCGGTTATAACTCAACAGAGGATACATCCCAAGAAGTTTGTTGGATAGGAGTTGTTCATTGATGAACTTGGTCCTATCAGGTATCCAGACAAATTCTTGAGATGGGGTATCAGTCAGATTGGGAGATCGTTCATCTCCACAAAGTTGAGATATAGAGAGATGAAGTTGGAACATTGTAGCCGATCCACTCACTGAGGCTATTTCTTGAACATGTTATGTTTCACAAACATAGTTTGCGAAACCAATTATTAGAGAAGTTGGGTATTCGGTAGAACACGAGCTATAGGTACGCGATACCGCAATAATTAGCCTTAAGTGAAAGTGGGAGATTGTTGGATATAGTTCCTTCAAGGCAATTATTGTAATTGCAGACACGCGATTATGATAATTGAGGGAGGACCTATACAGGTAGAACAATCTTACGCGAAATGATAGTATGCTATCTGATTTGTCTTTATCATTGATGTATACACGTTTTACTTGTTATTACATGTCGCTAATATATAATGATGAAGCCCGTAGGATTCTTACATCACTACCAGCATTATGATGGCGATCATATACGTGAGATTTGGATGGTCTATAAGCACATCCTTAAATGTCCCTAGTCGTAAGAGTATCGAGAATGGGCATCGATATTCTGGAGTAGACTAGTGTATACGTTTCGAGACCCCGATGAGGGGCGGTGGCCGATCTCACAAGCCATTGGTGTTGTGACACCTAAGATAGTATACAGTTGCTCACTGGAGGTGAGTACACTGGACGGACACGCCGAGAATTTCTAGATGGTATTATACCTATCGTCAGATGGAAGTTCTCAGATGGCATGAGTATAGGTTAGTCCTTTTGACCTAAAGTCGTCATTTGTCTCGTGTGAGTTCCCACTGTACTTTGATTACTACTCTACCATGGCTCAAAGGAGTCATGGAAACAGGTTTTAGTTGGTTACAGTCCCGAGCCACATGGAGGCAGTGGTCGACTGTCAGGGATTCGTCTCTCCTGGTATTAGGAGTCGATGTCGCGCTATATTCAGTTGGCTATCACCAGAAATCCGTGGTCACGGTGGGTGAGATTTACTGATAGTTGATCAGTAATATCTCAGTTGGTGATGAGCTAGACTCAGACATGACTTATCAGGTTAGTAGGGTCTGACGTTATCCACCCCTAGATCCGATATGCGATACTCTTTGACGAAAAGACCGGACTGTACGGAGATTGTCACATTTAGGCTCAGTATGGTAAGGACGCACTTGATTGTCGACCCCCTTTTCGACAACTATCTGGGTAGCCATTACGTACAGCTAGTGCCGCAAACGTGCTTGTGGTTAAACCATTTCCAGTGTATTGTCGAATATTTAGAGTCCCACACAGAGGGTTTTCCCGGTTCAGACGACAGATGTAAGAGCCGTACGAGGGTACGTGCAGGGGTCCGATTAAATTCGTGTACACGATACACGGACTTTAATCGGACAGTTGATAATACTTGCCGGCTTAGGATTAAGACGGATTATTAAATCAGGTTTTGATTTAATAATTTATATATGTATTTTTATACATATATTTTAGTATTATTGTTCACTATTTATTTTCTCTCTTTGGTGCTATCCGTATTTTTTATACGGATACGCGTATGTGTAGCGATACATATACCAGATGAAGTATTCCGTATTTATACGGGAATACTTCTAGAAGAAAAAGATCTCATATTTATTTTTCTATTTAGAAAAATAAAAAGGAAAATGAGGTGGAAATTGGAGTTATGAAGCATGGTGCAAACATTGTAGAAAGACATGGCTTTGTTTTTAAAATGATTATTTTCATTTGGTTGCACTATTGGTGCATGGTTGATATTTATGTAGCCATTCCTTTTTACTTCATCACTTGATGATTTTCTTCTTCTCCTCCTAGCATGCTTCATGCTCTCCTCTAGCTCTTCTCCTTCTTCTTCTTGCTCTCATTTTGAGTATGGTACAAGAGAGAAAAATTTAGTTGAGTATTCCTACATCACCGACCATCCAAACCTAGTGAGCTTGGATCGTCGGTTAGAGCCTCCTCCGTATTCCCTCAGGTGGATCGTCTTTGGCAAGGATGGTCGATTCTCAAGTGCGATCCCGGCGGCTACGAGCTTGGAGGGGTCTTCCACAATTGGGTGGATACGCGACAAAGGTTGTATTTCTCAAAGCTTACATGTTTTAGATTTCTAGTTTAGGGTATTTGGATCGAATTCTCGGGTTTGCGCGTCCAGTGCCCGCAAAAAGTTTTTGTTTCGCTTCCGCCTCGCCCGCGGCCTCCGCGGGGCAAGCACCGGATCCCAACACTAGCCATGCCATAGAGCAAGAAAGCATGTCTTAGACGATGCTCGCCTTTATCGATTGTCAATCCATTTGGCATTCACGAACTATCAAGAGCAGAATTTTGATCTTTTATAACACAGGGTCTTATGAGGCATCCCACGTACTGTAAGATCTCTTCACTTCATCTTAACTAGACATGTATACAATGGATATTAAGTCAACCAACAAAGGACGTATCGTGTCAACTATATACTAAACACACAAGATAACCGACCATGCAAAATGAAACCAACATTATTTGTCTCTATTGAGCAAGAATCATTAAAGGAAACATTAAGAACATTGACCACTGAGACATGAATCAGAGAGTGATCGTGTGGGTCAAACTATTCTAAAACACACTAACGTAAGTCTACCATGATAAATATAGAATGTTCTTGAATTGTTCACTGGAAAACTAGATTTTCCAAACACGGTCTAACATCTCGGATGTCCTGAAACACAACTGTATAGGATAGCCACTTCCAAAAGTGATTTTATGTCTCTAAGTCACTTTTGGACATTTTAACATCGTTCACATAATTAGATCTTAGAACTTACAGTTGTCACATTCAATATCGTTAATCCATAACTCTATATATGGATAGAAAATATCGAATATTCAACCACCTGGATAACTGTTTCAAGTCATAAATTGGTTTTGAAAAACCACTGGTAGATCTCATAAATCTCCTTGTCCATATCTCCTACGAGAAATAAAGTCTAAGTCCACTTAGACCGGTTCAAGATTCTTAAAAGTAACGATTCATTAGGAAATATGAATAGACACAATCATCGCCTAAAGAATGTTTATTTCTAGTCTGCACACTCTTGGACAGAACCTTTAACCATAAAACATGTCTTGCATCTTTCGACAACGTCCTTCTTTCGCGTGACTTCGAAAAATCTAATTTTCAACAAAATCTTGAATTTGACAGGAAAGTCAATCAAGTCCCATACTTGATTCTCTATATTGACGCTTTCACCTATTTATCGCTATTATTCACTCCCTTAGCAATAGGCCCTTAAGTAGCGTCGTTACTTGACCTGGGTTCTGCAACACATGTGCCATCATGAATAATTCCCCTTTGATATCAAAATATTTTTGGGATGCTATTCTTCATGCATTACGAGGTTTTGAGTTTCTGTGATTGGCTCAAAGCGATCACCAAGAATCTCGCTATTATTATCTTTAGTTGCTGAAAAACTGATTTCTCTTGCACTAACCGAAAAAAGCTCATACTGTTCCTAACTGTGGGAGAAAACTATTTTCTTCTATGCTATGGATTAGAAAGGTTCCTACAAGTCTCCAGTCGGTAGAGAAAACCATTTCTCCCGCATTAGTTGACTAATAGAGCTCCCACCATTCCCACAAGTTGGAAGAAAAATATAATTTTCCTGTGCCGGTGGATTAAGAAGTTTATATGCCTCGTACGAACCTAAATCTGGATCTACTTGCATCTTTTGCGGTGGTTCCTTCTGAGGAACTCAACTTCGCACGACGATGATGATAAAGAATCTAAAGTATCAGAAGTAATACCTTTTGAAGCTTTCCAACTCATTAGCTATCTTAAAGTTAGGACTTTCGCATTGGAAAATTTTTAATTGCTGTGTAACATATAGATAGAAGATTTTTAAGCATGAAGACTTCAAAAGTATTACTTCTTTCCTTCTCAATTAAATATATACCTAGGATTGAGGCGAGAAACAGCAACAAGGAGTCTGTGGATTCCTTTATTTATTTAGTTTTTAATATATATGTTCTTGCTCCTCTTTCAGATATTAGGGTTCTTATTCAAAAAATTTATCCTTTCACTTTCCAAATTTTGGATATGATGCAACTTGCATCAGGGTCCGAGTCAAGATCTCCTTAAAGTTCCTCATTGACTTGTTTTTCTTTTCTTGTTTTGGTGCCTAGATCTCCTTATATCTCCATCTCTATGGGAATTTGGAAGCCCTTGTTAGCATATTCATAGCGTATATGGCTAGGGTTTGTTTGCTTTATTTTTTGGGGTCTGATTTTAGAATTTCCTTAGATTTTCCCTACTTTAGCGGTTAAGAAAATAGTTAGGGTTTTTTTTATTCCAGTGGGAAATTCACCTCTTGTCCTTTTGTTTTATTGATTTTCTCCGCTTTTTGCCGTTAGTATTTTCTGACATTAAAATTTTCATGCATGACCTTTGTTTTTTGGATCTAAATCAGGGTCCGCATACGCTTCCATGTATCTAGTTTTCCCCCCTCCTTTTGTACGTAATAAAATTTAGCTTTTGCTTTGTCATTAATTGAATCGGAGTCTTGATCTCCCATAAATTCTACCATCTGACCTTTTGTTTTGTGCAAATGAGATGAGTTTGATCTCCATTAATTTCATCTCTCTTTTTAGGAATTCAATTTGGAAAAACCCTTGGTACGTGCGAGGTTCGTATTCAAGTCACGGCGTTCGTGCTTCGTATGTTGTTGCCCAAGATCCATGCAGTGTCGTCGTCACATCAGCAGTACAAGGTGCAGGCACGGGCTATTTCATCTAGGGGATATCCTGTAGAAGTTAATAAGAGTAATTGTTCTTCTCTTTATAAAACCAAGAGGACCACTTATGCTGATGAAGTCATAGGTGTTCAATAATAGGTGTCCTAAATGCAAGTTGGCTTCAACTGAGTTTAGAAAACTGGTATAATGCGCCGATGATTAATTGATCTTACATGGAAACTATGCTGGAAATAATTAGATGAACAACTCTGAATTTTTTTGACTATAGGAATTAAAATCACTTTACTCGTCAGGGTGCTGAGTAGAAGTATATTTTCTGCTAGGAGCGAAAAAGTTTATGGAAACGAATCATGTGTCGGGAACATATGAATCTGTTCTGCATCAGGGATGTAGATAGCTGCTCATAAATTAATTTCCTATCAGTCAAAGTAATGGGTAAAAATCTAGGATATTTGGTTAGCTTAAATGGGACAAACAGTTTCAAATAAATTATGGTTTAATAAGTTGACTATTCTGTCATACGTGACATCTTAGATAGGTCAGCAGATATGAGTTGATTATGATCACCTGGGATGGCTTAATTGGTATTTTAGCCAAGCTCAAAAAATCTATGTGTAAGCATTGCCTTGGAGGCAAAAGCTTAAAAAGAAAAGAAAAAAACGTTTGTATGTTCAGTGCAAATAATTCACTCTAATGGTTGCACACAAATAAATGAGAAGGTACTTAGTGGTGCTTTCTATCTCAAAACCCTTAAAAATGAGTATTCGATTTAAGGCTAATAGTCTCTCACTTAACTAAAGTATTGATTTGTATCAACCGCTATATCAGTAAAGTGACAGTCGGTTTACGCAAACCGGGTTGCGTGTATTTAATGAAACAATTCTGAGAATTGTGTATAAGCCACGAATATCTATAAGAGTAATTCAAGGAATACTGCGAAGGAAAAGGATTCGTCATACAGCTAATGATATTGAACACTTTGTAACAAAATGATGTTCAAAGAGAAGAAATAGGAAACACCGGATATAGTTAGAAGCATGATGGTAAGGGCCAATCTTTCCATACATTAGGAAGATGCACAGCTTGGGCCCATGTTTTTATCCTTGCACTTTCAACAATTAGTACATTCAATACATATAGATGTGTGACAGGCCTAGGAGGATCACTTGCATTTATTAGGATGTGTTACTATTAAGATTTGGTCACACGATGTTGATTGCCTCAGGGAAAGAACGACAAATAAGTTCCTCGAGGAGGAATTTCAGCAAAATGTGGAAGTAGTGATCATGATTTGGGATCCTACGAGTTTTAAAGAGACTCCTAGGTAAATCAACATAGTAGGAGGAATTAGTTCCTTCGATGGTTGGGAACATTGGGAGAGACATTCATGTTGATACCTCGAAACTTGTCACGAAACCATAAGAGCTTCGTGGAATAAGCTATGTTATTCATGGCGATGCTGCATATGTTACAGAACCCAAGTCATTTGAGGACACTATAAGACCTACTGCGAAAGAGTGAATAATGGTGATGAAAAAAGTGCAAGAGTCAACAACGAGAATTCATGTCTGGGACATGATTAACTTTCCTGCCAAATGCAAGACTTTTGAAGAGGACCGGGATTTTTAGAAGTCATGCGAAAGAAGGATGGTACTACTAAAAGATGCAAGTTATACTAATCGGCAAAAAAGCTCACCTATAGTAGAAAGAATAGTAATAGACATTCTCACCGGGGGTGATAACCATATATAACATCTTTTGCTAATGAATCGTTACACATAAAGATGTAGAACTAGTCCTGGAAATTTAGATTATTTTCTCGGTGGAGAATTTAGATATAGAGATCTTAGAGATCTGTCTATGCATTTTGACGTCCAGAGACTTGAGTCAACTTAAAGAGTCTACACATGAATTAAAACAAATATCCAAATAGTTTATGTTCGATTCAACAATCCATATAGGATTATGGACTAAAGATAATTAAATGTGACAACTGGAAGTTTTGAGATCTTGTCTTTATATGTGAACTATGTTGGCATAATCAAAGATGACTTGGGGACAATAGAACCCACTTGGAGGTGGTTATCCTTGACTATGAAGGGTTCTGCAGCACAGCCACTAGGTTTCGGGAGGCATCGACCATACCATTTTCAAAAAATTGGCGCGCTAAAGAACCCTTACCAAGAATCTTAACTAGAGAATTAGACGAAACATGCATGTAAACAACTTTACATCTAAGTAAATAAGAAATACAACCTTTGTAGACCGGTCCTTCACTTCATAAGCTCCATGTAGTAGTCCCTTCGCTCCAAGTAGTGAACTCCCGTACTCTAGAAAGGCTCCACAAGATGAAATGAACAAGCTTGCTTTGAAGTCTTCGAGGCCGAAGATGATCTACGTCGAGGAGATACTAACTCAAGCTACCTCTTCACTAATTAGGAATTAGTGAAGCAAACAACCTAAACTAAATGGCTAGTCTAGTGTAGGTTGATGAAGTAGGAATTTTGCTCACTTTAGAAATATTTTTCTCACTAATTTTCTTCACCTCCCAAAAGGCTAGAGAGCATGAGAAAGGAGATGAAGAAAATCAACCATGGAGAGAAGCAGGTGTGTAATGGCAACCATGGATGAGTTAATATCATATACTAACTCATGTAGAGACTAAACCATGGTTAACAATAATGGTTAGGTTAATAAATATCAAGAGTGAGACAAAATTAGTAGACTAAGTCAAAGGTTTGCACTAAGCTTCTCCAAGCTTCTAACCTTGACTAATTTTCAACTAATTTTCTTTTACTCTTAAAAAATAAAATCTCACATTATTATTTGTATGGTATGAATCTCATACACCCATGTAGAATGTGGCAACTAGCATGACACAATAATATATATCACATATATATTAAGTATACACAAGTGAGAAAAAGAAATGCTTAAGTAAGCAAATATTAGTCAATTTAAATTAATATATCAAATATATAATTATATATTAAATTATTAAATCAACACTTGATTTAATAATTCGGCTATATCACATATAACCGACTAATATCATATGTATCAACTTATCGAATCAACACTTGATTCGATAACCCGACTATATCACATACAACCGACCGATATTACATATCGCGAGAATAAAATATGGTATCACATACGCGTATTAATCTCGGTCCCGCATATATCACATATGTGCTCCTACTTCGTTTCGTCTGAGCCAGAAAACCTCTGTGTAGGACTCTAAAAACTCGTTAATACGCCGGCAGTAGGTGATAATTATATCAAATACCTACAAGCCGTCAGCGGTACTGCTAGACGTAACGTCCACCCAGGTATTGAGCGATCAGAAGATCATCAAGCAAACTTGTCCATACTCATGCGAATCCAATAAGTAACACTACCGTACGGTCCGGTCTCTTCGTCGGATATGTCGCATATCACAGCCTGGGGATGGTAAACGTCAGACCCCAATAGCCTGATAAGTCATGCCGACGTGAGGATCATAACAGTTCGAGAAACTGCTGATAACACTTACCAGTAAATTTCAGCAACCCTGGCCAGGGATTTCCTGTTATGGCCAATCGAGCATAGCGCAACATCAACCCCCAATACCGGGAGAGACGAAATCCCCTCCTATCGCTCATTGCCTCCATGTGACTCGGGAATGTACCCAAAAACCACCGTTTTGCACGTTCTCTTGAACGTGGTAAGGTGGAAATCAAAGCACGGTGGGAATCACAAAAGACTCTATGACGATCTCGGGTCTACAGACTAACCTGTACCAGTGTCACCAGAGAACTGCCATCTGACGTGAGGTATAATACCATCTAGGAGTTCTCGGCGAGTCCGTTCAGTGTACCCAATCTCCACTGAGCATCCGTTTACCTTCTCTGATATCAAACACCAATAGATGTGGGATCATCCATCCCCCATCATATGGGTCAAGAAGCGTATACGCTAGTCTACTCTGGAATATCGATGCCCTGTCTCAATACTCCCACGACTAGGAACAATTGAAGAATGTACTTACCGACTACCCTGGCCCCACTAGTATGATCTACATCATAATCCCGGTAGTCTAGTACTTATCCTAAGGGCTTTATCAACATGTATCAGAGAGACAATTAGTGTACATGTTAAGATAAAGAGCAACCAGATAGCATACTATTATGTCGAGCAAGAAAGTCCCCCCTATATATGTCCAAGCATCCACTATAATATACATCATATGTATAATAATAGCCTCTAGGGCATACATATAACTAACAATCTCCCACTTGCACTAAGGCTATTTGTTGTAGTATCTCATACTCAACGCCCCATAAAAGTCTCTCTAGGGAAATGCCTCTGTGAGTGGATCCGCCGTGTTATCCTTCTCTTCAATTCTCCTTATCTCGATCCCTTAGAGATCAACCTCCCTGATCAGATTATACTGCCTCAGAATATGTCTGGATCGCTGATGGGACTGAGGTTCCTAGGCCAAAGCCACAACTCCATTGTTGTCACAATAACAGTTATTGGACGCTCAATGGTAGGAACCATGTTCATCTCATGAACAATAAATGTCCAGATAGCCACTTTAGCAGCATCGTTGGTAGCGATGTATTCAGCCTTTATCGTCTGGTTTGCCACGGTATCTAGCTTGGAACTCTTCCAGCATACCGTCCCTCCACTGAGGGTAAATACAAAGCCTAAGGCTGACTTTCAGTCGATCTTATCATTCTGGGAGCACGAATTGGTAAAGGACTCCCACTGGAGTTCACCGTTACCAAACACCAAGAACATTTTTTTTAGTGCTTCTCAAGTACTTAAGAACGTCCTACACAGCTGTCCAGTGATTTTCCTAAGATCTGATTGATTCCTGATCACTACACCTAGTGAGTCAGCTACATCTGGTCTGGTACATAACATCGCATACATGATAGAGCCTAGTGCCGAAGCATAGGGTATCCCTTGCATGCGAGCTCTCTCCAAATCAGTCTCGGGAGACATCTTTTTGGAGAGAGTGATTCATGAGTAAGTGGGCAAACCACCACGCTTAGAATCCTCCATACTAAACCCTTTTAGTATGGTGTTAATGTACCTGGATTTGGGACACTCCCAACATCCACTTAGATCTATCACTATAGATCATAATCCACAGGATGTAGTAGGTATCATCCAGATCTTCTATGGAGAATCCTCGTGATAAGAGGAGCTTGACCGAGTGTTGCATAGGAAACCATTTCCTATCAAAAGTATGTCATCTTCGTATAATACGTGGAAGACAACCTTACTCTCTACAACCTTCTTGTATATACAAGGTTCATCTACCTTTTTGATGAAGTCAAACTCTTTGACTGCCACATCAAAACAGATGTTCCAACTTCGCGATGTGTGCTTTAATCCTGATGAACTTAAGCATATCCACTGAGAGAAAAGGTTTCATCATAATCTACACCTGGTTATTGACGAAGACCTTTTACTACAAGTCCAGTTTTGAAAGTCTCAACTTTTCCATCTACACCAAGAATCTTCTCAAGATCCACTTGCTCCCGATAGGTTTTACCCCTTCAGGTGCAACATTCAAAGTCATACTTTGTTGGTGTACATGGATTCCATCTTTGATCGCATTGCATCCAGCCATGTCACAGGGTCTCCACTCGTGAGGGCCTACCTGAACCTGGTTGGGTCATCATCAACCATGATGCAATCCTCGCTCCCACCGTCATTGAGAAAACCGTAGTATCTCTCAGTTGGATAAGGAACCCTACCAGATTCGTGGAGAGGCTAAGGTTCATTGGAGACTATTGAATCCTTTGGTTTCACAAAATCATCAGCTGTTAGTTTGTCTAGCTGGAACTCCTTCCAGTTCTACCTAATGACCACTAATTTCTTCCATAAGAAATTCCTTTTTCTAAAAAGGTAGCATGCTGAGAATCAAAACACATTTTGCTCCTCAGTGTGGTAGAAGATATACCCTCGCGAATGTTCGGGATATCCAATAAACTTATACAGAACTGACCTTGCCTCGAGCTTGTCCGGATTTTGCTTTTCAACATAGGCCGGACAACCCCATATCTTAACTCGTTTAAGACATAGTTTTTTCCCATTCCATATCTCATATGGAGAGGTAGGCACAGATTTGGATGGAACCCCATTCAATAGGTATGCAGCTTCTCAAGTGCATAACTCCCAAAAGGAAACAGGTAACTCAGCAGTACTTATCATAAAGCGCGCCATATCAAATAGGGTGCGATACCTCCGCCCTGATACACCGTTGTGCTGTGGTGTACTCGAAGGAGTAAGGTGAGAGAGAATAATATTCTCTTTTTAGAAAATCCAGGAACTCCATGCATAAGTATTCCCTTCTCCGATCACATTGAAGGACTTAATACTTTTACCCCTCTGGTTTTCAACTTCAAGCTTATATTCCTTGAATTTCTCAAAAATTTTAAACTTGTGTTTCAACAGGAACATATGTCCGAATCTTGAGAGATGGTCAGTGAATATAATGAAGTACGAGGAACCAGCCCTGGAATTTGTAGACTTAGGACCGTATACATCACCATGTATCAGTCCCAAGAGTTCAGCAACTCTTTCTCCGTTTCCAGTAAACGGAGTTTTGGTCATTGTACCTTTGAGACAAGACTGGAAAGTATCATAAGATGAAAATTCGAATGAATTCTAATATTCATTCTTATGTAACTTAGCTAGTCGTGTCACATTGATATGACCTAGTCTACAATGCCACAAGAAGGATTCGTTCATTTTTGAACTACTCCTCTCGTGTGTGTTCTATATACTTTGAACTGTGGTTTGATTTAGAACGTATATGCCATTTCATAACGTGCCCGATCCAATCAACTCTTAATTCAGGAAAATGTTCTCAACATTATCCTGTAATAAAAAATTATATCCTTTTTTAACTTAATAAAAAAATTGATGCAATGTTGTATATCAGGTTCGGCATGTAATAACATTTATTCAGAATCAATGTATTTACCATCAGGTAATACAAGGTGATATTTGCCAACTAGTTTGGCTGCAACACTTGCACCATTCTCTACATTTAGAGACATATCACCCAATCCAAATTCTCTACATTTCTTTAGCCCACGTAACAGCTTACATATGTGGGATCCTGATCCGGTATCTTATACCTAGGACGTAGAGGATACTGAGAAACAGTTCTTAGTAATCGAACACACCTGAAGAATATGCATCAACATGCACATTGCTCGAATGGGTAGCATGGGAATCCTGGTATTCCCCTATTTCCTGCTTAGTCTTATAACAATTATAAGGTAGAGCGGAACCAACGTGTTAGTGTATATGTTAGTTATATGTATGCCCTAGAGGCCATTGCTATACATAGGATGTATATTGTAGTGGATGCTTGGACATATATAGGGAGGACTTTCTTGCTCGACATGATAGTATGCTATCTGGTTGCTCTTTACCTTAACGTGTACACTGATTGTCTCTCTGTTACATGTTGGTAAAGCCCTTAGGATGTGTACTTGACTACCTGGACTATGATGCGGATCATACTAGTGGGGACATGGTAGTCCGAAAGTACACCCTTCAAGGTCCCTAGTCGTGGGTGTATCGAGACGGGGCATCGATATACCAGAGCAGACTAGCGTATACCTTCTCGACCCATACAGATAGGCGATGGATGATCCCATATCCAATGGTGTTTGACATCAGAGATGATACACGGGTGCTCAGTGGAGACTGGGTACACTGGACGGACTCGCCGAGAACTCCCAGATGGTATTATACCTTACGTCAGATGGCAGTTCTCTGGTGACACTGGTATATGTTAATCTGTAGACCCGAGATCGTCATAGAGTCTTATGTGATTCCCACTGTGCTTTGATTTCCACCTTACTGTAGGGTTCCTAGTGCACTCCCAAGAGGTCTCACAAGGCATCAACCATGCCAATTTCAAAATTTACGGTGCCGGGAAACCCTAATACGGATCGTTGGCTAGAAGTTTAGGCGACAAAACAAACTAGTTAACACTTAACTACAAGAATACGAAAATACAACCTTTGTAGATCCAGTCCTCCACCTCCACGGCTCCGTGATGAAGTCCTCTCCGCTGTCCAAATCAAATCCCGGGCTCTAGCGTCGGCTTCATCGGAGAAAGAGCGGACTAGGTCATCGACGACGTGCCGAAGATGATCTACGTCGAGGCATCGCTAGATCAAGCTCCAACTTCACCAAGTCTAGAAAACTTGTGAAGGAAACACACTCTACTACTTGGCAAGAGGTAGAGGATGAAGAAATAGGAAGTGGGTAGAATTTAGAATTGGATTTCTCACTCATTTTCATCAATCACCATTGATGAAGAAAGGTTTTCTTCAAGTGAAGAAGAAGAAGAAGATGAAGATAATATTATGATAAGTCTTTAGAAAATAGAAAATAAAAGAATACTTATCATAATCATCCATGGTCAAGTGTAGAGAATTGACTAAGGTTAGATGAATGGTTAGGGTTAAAGATGAAGACAAAGTGGTGACTTTGGTCAAAGCTTCATGAAGATTCAAGATGCAAACAAAGAAAGCCACCATTTTGTTTTCTTATCCATTTCTTTTTTAATCCAATTAAAAAGATAAATGAATGAATAACAAAATAAAAACCCTAACCATTTACTTAACCAAGGTTTAATTCCTTACACAAACCCTAGCAAACATGTATCATCAAACATGATACATGCAAGTGCACAAAAGTATATCACATATACAACTTGTGAACTTCAAGTGAGAAAATCCATTTAAAGTGAACCGATACTAGTTAATGCAAAGTAATATATCAAATATATAATTATACATTAAATCATTAAATCAACACTTGATTTAACGATCCGGTCATATCACATATAATCGACTAATATGCAATGTATCGGCTTATCGAATCAATCCATGATTCGATAACTAGGTTATATCGCATACAACCTTCCGATACATTCATCGCGAGAATGGAATGCGGTATCACATACACGTATTATTCTCGGTCCCGCACATATCTCATATGTGCTCCTATTTCATTTCGCTTGAGCCAGGAAACCTCTGTGTAGGACTCTAAAGACTCGTCAATACGCCGGCAGCGGATGATGATCATATCAAACATCCACAAACCGCAAGCGGTCTGCTAAACGTAACGGCCACCCGGGTATTGAGCGATCAGAAGATCGACGAGCAAGCCCGCTCACACTCCAGTGAATCCAACCAGTAACACTACCGTACAGTCCGGTCTGATCGTCTGATATGTCGCATATCTCGCCTAGGGGTGGTAAACGTCAGACCCCAATAGCTCGATAAGTCGTGTCGATATGAGGTCTATAACAATTCGAGAAACTACTGGTAACACTTACCAGTAAATCTCAGCAACCCTGGCCAGGGATTTCCTGTTATAGCCAATCGAACACAGCGCAACATCAACCCCCTATACCGGGAGAGACGAATCCCCTCCTATCGCTCATTGCCTCCATGTGACTCGGGACTGTACCCAAAAACCACCGTTTTGCACGCCCTCTTGGACGTGGTAAGATGGAAATCAAAGCACAGTGGGAATCACACAAGACTCTATGACGATCTCGGGTCAACAGACTACTCTGTACCAGTGTCACCTGAGAACTGCCATCTGACGCAAGGTATAATACCATCTGGGAGTTCTCGGCGAGTCCGTCCAGTGTACCCAGTCTCCACTGAGCACCCGTATACCATCTCTGATGTTAAACACCAATGGATATGGGATCATCCATCGCCCATCTGTATGGATCGAGAAGGTATACGCTAGTCTACTCTGGTATATCGATGCCCCGTCTCGATATACCCTCGACTAGGGACTTTGATGGATGTACTTATGGACTACCATGTCCCCACTAGTATGATCCGCATCATAGTCCAGGTAGTCAAGTACACATCCTAAGGGCGTTACCAACATGTAACAGAGAGACAATCAGTATACACGTTAAGGTAAAGAGCAACCAGATAGCATACTATCATGTCGAGCAAGAAATTCCTCCCTATATATGTCCCAGCATCCACTACAATATGCATCCTATGTACAGTAATGGCCTCTAGGGCATATATATAACTAACAATCTCCCACTTGCACTAGGGCCATCTGTAGCAGTGGTTGCAGTATCTCATACTCAACCATCCCATAAAAGTCTCTCTCTGGGAATAGGCCTTCGTGAGTGGATCCGCCGTGTTGTCCTATGAGTCTGTTCTCCTAACCTCGATCACCCTGGAGATCAACCATCTCCATGGTCAGGTGATACTGCCTTAGATTATGTCTGGGTCCCTGATGGGACCGGGGTTCCCTGGCCAAAGCCACACTTCCATTGTCACACAATGGTTGGAACCTAGTTCATCTCATGAACCAATATACACCCAAACAGCCTCTTTGGTAGCATCTTAAGTAGCGATGTATCCTGCCTTTATCGTCTAGTATGTCACGGTATCTAGCTTGGAACTCTTCCAACATACCGTCTCTCTACTGAGGATTAAGACAATGCCTGTGACTGACAATCAGTCGTCTTTATCAACCTGGAACCCTTCCAGTGATTCTCCCCAGGACCAATTGATACCTTCTCACTACATCTAGTGAGTATCCTAACATCCATTTAGATCTATCTCATAGATCCAAAACCCAGGATTTAGGAGGTATCACTTTGATCCTATATGGAGAATCCTGTGATAAGCGGAGATTGATCGAACGTAGCATAGGAAACTCCTTCCCTATCAAGAGTATGTCATCCATGTACTCTACGAGGATCGCCACCATACTCCCTACTACCTTTTTGTATATACAAGGTTCATCTACCATTTTGATGATGTCAAACTCTTTGACTAATTCATCAAAACAGATGTTCTAGCTCCGCGATGCCTGCTTTATTACATAAAACATCTTGCACACGTTTCCGCTGCTCCCACTGTCTACGAAGCCCTCTGGCTGTGTACTTATAGACTCTCTCTTCCAAATCATCATTTAGAAAAGCAGTCAAGACACCCAACCACCAGATACCGTAGTTATGGTATGTAGCCGTGGCAAGTAGGATCTGGATGGACTTAAGCATAAGTACTGGAAAAGGTTTCATCATTATCCACGCCTGGTCGATGACGAAAACCTTTAACAAGTCTAGCTTTGAAAATCTCAACTTTTCCATCTACACCAAGTAATCTTCTCAAGATTTACTTGCTCCTGATGGGGATTTAACCCTTCAGATATAGCAACCAAAGTCCATACTTTGTTGGTGCACATGGATTCCATCTCAGATCACTAAGCATCCAGCCATTCTTATAGAGTCTCACTCCTGATGGCCAGCTCGAAACTAGTTGGGTCATCATCTCATGATGCAATCCTCGCTCCCACTGTCATAGAGAAACCGAAGTATCTCTCAGGTGGGTGAGGAACCCTACTAGATCGGCGGAGAGGCTGAGGTTCGTTGGAATCTACTGAATCCTTTGGTTCTATCAAATCATCAGCTGCAGATTGTATAGCTGGAACATTTCCAGTTCTACATAACAGACCTTGCCTCGAGCTTGTCCGGATTTTGCTTTTAGACATAGGCCGGACAACCCCAAATCTTAACTAACTTAAGATATGGGCTCTTCCCTTTCCATATCACATATGAAATGGTAGGCAACTGATTTGATTCGAACCTAATTCAATAGGTATGCAGCTTCTCAAGTGCATAACTCCCAAAAGGAAATAGGTAACTCAGTAGTACTCATCATAGAGCACACCTTATCATATAGGGCGTGATTGCTCCGCCCCGATATACCATCGTGCTATGGTGTATACGGAGGAGTAATGCTGAGAGAGAATCTCATTCTCCTTTAGAATAATCCAGAAATTCCGTGCTCAAGTATTCTCCTCCTTGATCATATCAAAGGACATAATACTTATACCCGTATTTTGGTTCTCTACTTCTAACTTATATTCTGTGAATATCTCAAAAGGTTTGGACTTGTGTTTCAACAGGAACATAGGTCTGAAACTTGAAAGATCATCAGAGAACGTAATGAAGTATAAAGAACCAGTCCTGTCATGTGTAGACAGGGGACCTTACATACATCATCATGTATCAGTCCCAAGAGTTCACCAACTCTTTCTCTGTTTCCAGTAAACGGGGCTATGGTCATCTTATCTCTGTGACATGACTGGCAAGTTTCACAAGATGTAAATTCAAACTGATTTAAATATGCATCTACATGTAACTTCAGCTAGTCGGGTCACATTGATATGACCTAGTCTACAATACCCCAAGTAGGATTCGTTCATTTCTGAACTCTTCCTCTTGTGTGTGTTCCGTATACTAAGAACTGTAGTTTGATTTAGAACATCAACGCTTTTAGATAACGTGCCTGATACGATCAACTTTTGATATAGGAAATGTTCAAAACATTTTCCAACAATACAAAATTATATCATTTCTTTACTGATAAAGAGACTGATATGATTTTTTATATCAGGTTCGGTATCTAATAACATTCGTTCAGAATCAATGTATTGGTAATACAGGGTGACAGTGACCAACAGACTTGGCTGCAACACTTGCCCCGTTTTCTGTCTCATGAAACTTATCACCCGTTCTCAGTTCTTTACCTATCTGTAGCCCATGTAACATATTACATATGCGGGATCCTGATCCGGTATCATATACCCAGGACGTAAAGGATACTGAGAAACAGTTCTGTATAATGAACATACCCGAAGATGATGCATCATCATGCACTCTCTTCGTTTGGGCGGCACGGGAAATCTGGTATTCCCCAATTTCCTGCTCTGTCTTATAACATTTATAAGTTGGAGCGGGACCAACGTTCCCCAGCTCAGTATAACAAGCGGGTTCGGTCAAATAATCCGTATTATTATCTTGATTAAGGCGTGATATGGTCGCTACCTAGAGAGAGAGAGAAGAAAACACTCAGCGTGCGCTCTTGCAAGATCAGATTGGTTATTATTTTATCTAATCAGGATGGCTCCCACTGCTTTTTATCAAATCTTCCTTCAAACCCTAAAAGGAAAGACTAGCCGGGATTAATTACACACTACAAGTTCGCCAATCTTTCAGCCAGGCCAGTGTCGATACTTTGAAGGAGGTCCCCCGTGCTTTCGCACGAACCTAATTAATGTAAACCTCATTTTCCCAGAGGCGTAACCCCGTTGACACCTTTCTAGACACCTACTTGATCGGCTAATTGTAATGTATAAAACTCTCCCAGGAGTAACTCTTACTCGCAGCGGGTATCGGGATCCAACTATCTCATAGAAGGTATGCAATCTCATTGCAAATTTCAACACTTGAAATTCCCGATAATATTTTGCCCCTAGCGTCCTATGACCTTGACGCAGGCCAACAAACCATAGTCCGCTAGTCAAGTTCAACCCGTCATTTCTTGATTGAATTAAACCCACCCGCACGACCCTTGACGCAGGCCAACAAAGTCGCACGACTACCCTAATCCAATCTGCATCATATGCATAAGCAGATAAATACTAGTTAGCTACCGCACACTACGCCTTGACGCAGGCCAACAAACGTAGCACGAATACTAACTACCACTTATCTGAAACGACGGAGGGCTACGACAGGTTTTTCTGAAAACCTATTGCGTAATGAACTTGATATCGTTGTAGAATCAAATGATTTTAAAATGGAGTGTTTTTGAGGCTTTTCTAGTTTTGCTAAAAGAGTCACTCCCGGTGAAGGGATCGTCGGTCCTTTCCTCATCGAATAAGGTGCGGGATATATCATATATATCACTGTGCAAAGCAAAAACTCTTAAAAGCAATCAAAAACCAAACCGAATGTGTAGCATCTGCCAGTTATTGCTAAAGGAGTCACTCCCGGTGAAGGGATCTCGGTCCTTTCCTCATCGAATAAGGTGCAGGATATATCACATATACCGCTGTGCAAAACAAGAACTGTAGCTACCTGTTTTATTTTGAAATTCGATTCTACAACATCTTAGGTTTCTTTTTCTTTCATTAATCACATTAATGAAGTCCCATCATTTAAATACCTAAACATCACAGATAAATACGACGTACACTTATGCCATCCGCATTCGCCTCGATGTCCCCTCATGCACCGTTAGGTTAGGTAACTAACGGCAGAGCGGGGCAGGGCTAGCACGGGTGTAAAACATAAGTAACGCCTATATAATATATCATATATACTATATACAGTATCTATCACTGAACATCACATGATCACATCACAGATTTCGCAGCAGAAGAATCATATGAAATATTGGATATACTAGAACGTCCGTGTTTTCAATACGAGCCAGTATAAAACACGGATTCCACAGTCGCGATGAATAGCCAAACCCACACCCTCAGACCCCTACGAGAGCGGCAAGCAACCCTACCAATTCTGGAGTTAGGAGACCCGGACTCGACTCCTCGAGTTGGTCTCCCACTGGACCCCAGAACCCGGTTACTTGTGCCCTCCTCCTTGGGTCTATCCTAGTGCGGAAAAGTAAATAATATACAAAGGGTGACATCTTCCGCAACCTGGAAGTGCCCCAATAAAAGAATATTACATACAAGTTTTTACATGAATGAAAATGAAAAACACTCATCTCACATAAAATCCCCCGGCTATTCAAACACGACGATCCAATATAACATATCCAGCAACACATAACATCACATATCATCAACGTAAGTAAATATGTCCATCCCAATTGTCGTTGACATATAGCAACGAAACCGGCGATATCACATATTACACTTACGGTCACAGAAAAGAAAGTGTAAAACTACAACAGTTGGAATCCGCAACCTCCATAGACATCGCGTGCCTAATCAAATGAATTCCTTAGACATCGCATGCCTAACAATTATAAACCCCGCATTTTAGTCTCATTATCGAAAACACTTTTCAATATTAAGTCGGGCAATTCAACAGGATTCCCGACATCCTGATCGAATGCTCGTCGCAAACTTCAGTAGACGGCCGCACCCCCGATACCGTCGACGAAGTGCACCAAGGCGGAACACCGCTGCCGCGAGCACCCGAACGGATGCTTTCGGCGACGGAGTTCTCCTACAGTCACTTGGTCGGGGCTATAGAGTGAGGCTGTCTATTAAGTTTACCCGGCGAGTATCCGTGTACGCTACGTGATTGCGACAGACTTTTGATCACATCAAAATTCCGTGGCAACCGATCAAGTGAGACTAAACTGCTATGTTTATAACATTCATTCAGTTATCACATAACTTTTGTGAATTCCAATTGTTGTATCACATTCCGGATAAACAGAAAATGTTAAACTTTCCGATTGAACATTCGAACACCCAAGTTTTCCCAATACAGATCAACACATGAAACAAGTCTAAAAACATTCAGTTCGTGCCTCAGTACCAACGGTCCAGCCGTAGAAGGGTCAAGCCAACACCTCACATGTGGCACGCCGTACTGCCCCAAACCCTAAGCTTCAAAGGGCAGTTCAAGACGGTCACATAATCGAGTTAAGGTTTGTTGTCTTCTAGAGGGTCCATCGCGTTACTTGCACTACTTAGAACGTCTTTAAACCATGGAAAAATCCAACACTTGGAAATTTCCCGGCAGGGGAAAAAGTGGGTATTTATATCCGGTCGAACTTTTTAACATATTCAAAAATTATCCGGAAAGCCACACAGACAAAATTTGATAATCCGATCGAACATTCGAATCCCCAAAACAACTCAGAAAATTCAACTCTTGAAAAAATATTAAAAATTCCCAGGAAAACCAGCACTGCATATTATGAATTACTGTGCAAAATTGGATGCCACAAAAGACAAAACGGCCGCGGATCCGCCGCACAAGCCATGCTCGTGCCGCGGATCCGCGGCGCATTGATGGAATTAGGCACACGAATTTTACAGTATTCCTTAGAATTTCCTGCTGATTTTTCTGCATATTTTTAATATGGAAAAAACCCAGATTTTAGAAAAAGTCCAGAGAGCATGTTTGGTTTAGGGTTTCGGGTTCGTTCGGGTTTCAAACTTCGTCTAGACTTCGCCTAAGGCTCTAGCTAGGCTCTGATACCAGTGTAGGGTTCCTAGTGCACTCCCAAGAGGTCTCACAAGGCATCAACCATGCCAGTTTCAAAATTTACGGTGCCGAGAAACCCTGATACGGATCGTTGGCTAGAAGTTTAGGCGACAAAACAAACTAGTTAACACTTAACTACAAGAATATGGAAATACAACCTTTGTAGATCCGGTCCTCCACCTCCACGGCTCCGTGATGAAGTCCTCTCCGCTGTCCAAATCAAATCCCGGGCTCTAGCGTCGGCTTCATCGGAGAAAGAGCGGGCTAGGTCATCGACGACGTGCCGAAGATGATCTACGTCGAGGCATCGCTAGATCAAGCTCCAACTTCACCAAGTCTAGAAAACTTGTGAAGGAAACACACTCTACTACTTGGCAAGAGGTAGAGGATGAAGAAATAGGAAGTGGGTAGACTTTAGAATTGGATTTCTCACTCATTTTCATCAATCGCCATTGATGAAGAAAGGTTTTCTTCAAGTGAAGAAGAAGAAGAAGATGAAGATAATATTATGATAAGTCTTTAGAAAATAGAAAATAAAAGAATACTTATCATAATCAACCATGGTCAAGTGTAGAGAATTGACTAAGGTTAGATGAATGGTTAGGGTTAAAGATGAAGACAAAGTGGTGACTTTGGTCAAAGCTTCATGAAGATTCAAGATGCAAACAAAGAAAGCCACCATTTTGTTTTCTTATCCAATTCTTTTTTAATCCAATTAAAAAGATAAATGAATGAATAACAAAATAAAAACCCTAACCATTTACTTAACCAAGGTTTAATTCTTTACACAAACCCTAGCAAACATGTATCATCAAACATGATACATGCAAGTGCACAAAAGTATATCACATATACAACTTGTGAACTTCAAGTGAGAAAATCCATTTAAAGTGAACCGATACTAGTTAATGCAAAGTAATATATCAAATATATAATTATACATTAAATCATTAAATCAACACTTGATTTAATGATCCGGTCATATCACATATAACCGACTAATATGCAATGTATCGGCTTATCGAATCAATCCATGATTCGATAACTAGGTTATATCGCATACAACCTTCCGATACATTCATCGCGAGAATGGAATGCGGTATCAAATACACGTATTATTCTCGGTCCCGCACATATCTCATATGCGGTCCTATTTCATTTCGCTTGAGCCAGGAAACCTCTGTGTAGGACTCTAAAGACTCGTCAATACGCCGGCAGCGGATGATGATCATATCAAACATCCACAAGCCGCAAGCGGTCTGCTAAACGTAACGGCCACCCGGGTATTGAGCGATCAGAAGATCGACGAGCAAGCCCGCTCACACTCCAGTGAATCCAACCAGTAACACTACCGTACAGTCCGGTCTGATCGTCTGATATGTCGCATATCTCGCCTAGGGGTGGTAAACGTCAGACCCCAATAGCTCGATAAGTCGTGTCGATATAAGGTCTATAACAATTCGAGAAACTACTGGTAACACTTACCAGTAAATCTCAGCAACCCTGGCCAGGGATTTCCTGTTATAGCCAATCGAACACAGCGCAACATCAACCCCCTATACCGGGAAAGACGAATCCCCTCCTATCGCTCATTGCCTCCATGTGACTCGGGACTGTACCCAAAAACCACCGTTTTGCACGCCCTCTTGGACGTGGTAAGATGGAAATCAAAGCACAGTGGGAACCACACAAGACTCTATAACGATCTCGGGTCAACAGACTACTCTGTACCAGTGTCACCTGAGAACTGCCATCTGACGCAAGGTATAATACCATCTGGGAGTTCTCGGCGAGTCCGTCCAGTGTACCCAGTCTCCACTGAGCACCCGTATACCATCTCTGATGTCAAACACCAATGGATATGGGATCATCCATCGCCCATCTGTATGGGTCGAGAAGGTATACGCTAGTCTACTCTGGTATATCGATGCCCCGTCTCGATATACCCTCGACTAGGGACTTTGAAGGATGTACTTATGGACTACCATGTCCCCACTAGTATGATCCGCATCATAGTCCAGGTAGTCAAGTACACATCCTAAGGGCTTTACCAACATGTAACAGAGTGACAATCAGTATACACGTTAAGGTAAAGAGCAACCAGATAGCATACTATCATGTCGAGCAAGAAAGTCCTCCCTATATATGTCCTAGCATCCACTACAATATGCATCCTATGTACAGTAATGGCCTCTATAACTAACACTTACCACGTCCAAGCGGGCGTGCAAAATGGTGGTTTTTAGGTACAGTCCCGAATCACATGGAGGCAATGAGCGATAGGAGGGGATTCGTCTCCCCCGGTATAGAGAGTTGATGTTGCGCTGTGTTCGATTGGCTATAACCGGAAATCCCTGGCCAGGGTTGCTGAGATTTACTGGTAAGTGTTACCAGTAGTTTCTCGAACTGTTATAGACCTCATATCGACACGACTTATCGAGCTATTGGGGTCTGACGTTTACCACCCCTAGGCAAGATATGCGACATATCAGACGACGAGACCGGACTATACGGTAAGTGTTACTGGTTGGATTCACATGAGTGTGAGAGGGCTTGCTCGTTGATCTTCTGATCGCTCAATACCCGGGTGGCCGTTACGTTTAGCAGACCGCTTGCGGCTTGTGGGTGTTTGATATGATCATCACCTACTGCCGGCGTATTGACGAGTCTTTAGAGTCCTACACAGAGGTTTCCTGGCTCAAGCGAAACGAAATAGGAGCGCATATGAGATATGTGGGGGACCGAGAATAATACCAGTATGTGATACTGTATTCGATTCTCGCGATTTGTGACATTGATCGGTTATATGCGATATAGCCGGGTTATTGGATCAAGTGTTGATTCGATAAGTTGTTACTATTGATATTAGTCGGTTATATGCAGTATGACCGGATCATTAAATCAAGTGTTGATTTAATGATTTAATGTATAATTATATATTTGATATATTACTTTACATTAACTAGTATTGGTTCACTTAAGATTATTTTCTCACTTGAATGTGCACATTGTATATATGATATATGTTTGTGCACTAGTTTGTATCATGTTTGATGATACATGCAAACTTGGGTGTGTATGATTAAACCATGATTAGGTTAATGGTTAGGGTTTGATTTACTTATTTATTTATTCTTTTCATTTATTTTTTGGGCAAGAAATAAAATGGTGGATTCTTTTGTTTTTTCTTGAAGCTTCATGAAGCTTTGAAAAGCTTTGACCATTTTGTTTCTTTCCTTAACCCTAACCATTTACTTAAACCCTAGTTTATTCTCCACATTTGTTAACTCACCCATGGTTGCTAAATGATAAGTATCACTTGGATTTTCTTTTTGAAAGAATTCATTTTCATTTCTTTCTTCTTCTTCTTCTTGAAGAAGAAAGAAAACCTTTGCTAGAAATTTTCAAGTGATGAATCCAAGTGAGAAATCCAAATCAAAAGTGAACCCACTTCCTATTTCTTCATCCTCTACCACTTGCCATGTAATATAGGGTGTTTACTTCACAAGTTTCATGACTTAGTGAAGGTGGAGCTTGAGTTTGAGTTGCCTCGACGTAGATCATCTTCGGCATCGAAGTCAACGACCTAGCCCGCCCATTTCTCCGATGAAACCGACGCTAGAGTCCGGGATTCCGATGATCGCAGCGGAGGGACGTCAACACGGAGCTAGAGAAGTGGTGGACCGGATCTACAAAGGTTGTATTTCCATTCACTTAGTAGTTAAGTTGTTAACTTGCTTGCTTTTCGCCTAATCTCTAGTTAACGATCTAGTTTAGGGTTTCTCGGCACCGGAAAATTTTAATTTGGCATGGTTGATGCCTTGTGGAACCTCTTGATTGTGCCTAGTAACCCTACAGTGGTATCAGAGCCTAGCTAGAGCCTTAGGTGATGAGTAGACGAAGTTAGAAACCCGATCGAACCCGAAACCCTAATTCAAAATCCTTCTCTGTACATTTTTTCAAAACTGGTCTTTTTATGAATTAAAAATATGCAGAAAAATCAGCAGGCTTTTTTAAGAATTACTGTGAAGCACGTGCGCATAACACGACTAAGTGGCCGCGAAACCGCGGCACGAGCATGGCATGTGCGGCGGTTCCGCGGCCATATAGGAGCATCTTGTCATTTTATTTGCACAGTAATTCCTATCTGTTAGTGCTGTATTTTCTGGGAATTTTTAAATTCTACTCAAGAGTTGAGTTTTTTGGGTTGTATTGGGAGTTCGTAGATTCGATTGGATTGTCTAATTTTGTCTATGTGTTTTTCCGGGTAATTTTAGAATATGTTAAAAAGATCGACTGGATATAAATACCCAATTTTTCCCCTGTCGGGAAATTTCCAAGTGTTGGTGGATTAAAGACGTTCTAAGTAGTGCAAGTAACGCGATGGACCCTCTAGAAGACAACAAACCTTAACTCGATTATGTGACCGTCTTGAACTGCCCTTTGAACCTTAGGGTTTGGGGCAGTACGGCGTGCCACATGTGAGGCGTTGGCTTGACCCTTCTACGGCTGGACCGTTGGTACTGTGGCATGAAGTGAATGTTCTTAAAACCTATTTCATGAGTTAAGCTGTTTCGGGAAAACTTGGGTGTTTGATAGTTCGATCGGAAAATTTAACATTTTCTATTTATCTGGAATGTGATACAATATTTGGAATTCACAAGTAGTTATGAGATAACTAATATGAATGTTATAAACATAGCAGTTTAGTCTCACTTGATCGGTTGCCACGGAATTTTGATGCGATCAAAAGTCCGTCGCAATCACGTAGCATACACGGATACTCGCCGGGTAAACTTAATAGACAACCATGCCCCATAGCCCCGACCAAGTGACTGTAGGAGAACCCCGTAGCCAGAAGCATCAGTTTGGGTGGTCGCGGCAGCGGAGTTCCGCCTTAGTGCACTTCGTCGACGGCATCCGGGGGTGCGGCCGTCTACTAAAGTTTGCGACGAGCATTCGATCAGTATATCGGGAATCTTGTTGAATTGCCCGACTAGATATTGAAAAGTGTTTTCGATATAGAGACTAAAATGCGGGGTTTATAATTGTTAGGCATGCGATGTCTAAGGAATTCATTTGATTAGGCATGCGATGTCTAAAGAGTTTGCGGATTCCAATTGTTGTAGTTTTACACTTTCTTTTCTGTGACCGTAAGTGTAATATGTGATATCGCCGGTTTCGTTGCTATATGTCAACAACAATTGGGATGGGTATATTTACTTACGTTGATGACATGTGATGTTATGTGTTGTTGGATATGTTATATTGGATCGTCGTGTTTGAATAGCCGGGTTTTTTTTTATGTGAGCTGAGTGTTTTTCATTTTCATTCATGTAAAAACTTGTATGTAATATTCTTTTATTGGGGCACTTCCAGGTTGCGGAAGATGTCACCATTGATGTATATTATTTACTTTTCCGCACTAGGATAGACCCAAGGAAGAGGGCACAAGTAACCGGGTTCTGGAGTCCAGAGGGAGACCAACTCGAGGAGTCGAGTCCGGGTCTCCTAACTCTAGAATTGGTAGGGTTGCTTGCCGCTCTCATAGGGGTCTAGGGGTGTGGGTTTGGCTATTCATCGCGACCGTGGAATCCGTGTTTTATACTGGCTCGTATTGAAAACACGGACGTCCTAGTATATCCAATATTTCATATGATTCTTCTGCTGCGATATCTGTGATGTGATCATTTGATATGTTGTGATAGATACTGTATATAGTATATATGATATATTATATAGACGTTACTTATGTTTTACACCCGCGCTAGCCCTGCCCCGCTCTGCCGTTAGTTACCTAACCTAACGGTGCACGAGGGGACATCGAGGCGAATGTGGATGGCATAAGTGTACGTCGTATTTATCTGTGATGTTTAGATACTTAAATGATGGGACTTCATTAATGAGATTAATGAAATAAAAGAAACCTAAAGATGTTGTGGAATCGAATTTTCAAAAACAGGTAGCTACAGTTCTTGCTTTGCATCGCAGTGTTCCTTGTAGAACATCCTGCACCTTATTCGATGAGGAAAGGGCCGACGATCCCTTCACCGGGAGTGGCCCCTTTAGCAATAACTGGCAGATGCTACAACCCTCGGTTTGTTTTTGATTGCTTCTATAGTTTTTGCTTTGCACAGCGGTATATATGATATATCCTGCACCTTATTCGATGAGGAAAGAGCCGACGATCCCTTCACCGGGAGTGACCCCTTTAGCAAAACTAGAAAAGCCTAAAAAACACTCCATTTTAAAATCATTTGATTCTACAACGATATCAAGTTCATTACGCAATAGGTTTTCAGAAAAACCTGTCGTAGCCCTCTGTCATTTCAGATAAGTCCTACTTAGTATTCGTGCTACGTTTGTTGACCTCCGTCAAGGCGTAGTGTGCGGTAGCTAACTAGTATTTATCTGCTTATGCATATGATGCAGATTGGGTTAGGGTAGTCGTACGGCCTTGTTGACCTCCGTCAAGGGTCGTGCGAGTGGGTTTGATTCAATTAAGAAATGATGGGTTGAACTTGACTAGTAGCCTATGGTTTGTTGACCTCCGTCAAGTTCATAGGGTGCTAGGGGCAAAACTATCGGGAATTTCAAGTGTTGAAATTTGCAATGAGATTGCATACCTTCTATGAGATAGTTGGATCCCGATACCCGCTGCGAGTAAGAGTTACTCCCGGGAGAGTTTTACACATTACAATTAGCCGATCAAGTAGATGTCTAGAAAGGTGTTAACGAGGTTACGTCTCTGGGAAAACGAGGTTTACATTAATTAGGTTCGTGCGAAAGCACGGGGGACCTCCCTCAAAGTACCGACACTGGCCTGGCTGAAAGATTGGCGAACTTGTAGTATGTAATTAATCCTGGCTAGTCTTTCCTTTTCGGGTTTGAAGGAAGATTTGATAAAAACAGTGGGAGCCATCCTGATTAGATAAAATAATAACCAATCTATTCTTGCAAGAGCGCACGCAGAGTGTTTTCTTCTCTCTCTCTCCAGGTAGCGACCATATCACGCCTTAATCAAGATAATAATATGGATGTATTGACCGAACCCGCTAGTTATACTGCGCTGGGAAACGTTGGTCCCGCTCCAACTTATAATTGTTATAAGATAGAGCAGGAAATAGGGGAATACCAGAATTCCTATGACGCCCAAACGAAGAAAGTGCATATGATGCATCTCCTTCGGGTGTGTTAGTTGTATAGAACTGTTTCTCAGTGTCCTCTACATCCTAGGTATTAGATACCGGATCAGGATCCCGCTAATGTAATCCGTTACATGGGCTACAGAAATGTAGAGAACTGAGAACGGGTGATAAGTTTCATGAGACAGAAAACGGTGCAAGTGTTGCAGCCAAGTCTGTTGGTCACTGTCACTCTGTATTAGCAGAATACATTGATTCTAAACAAATGTTATTAGATACCGAACCTGATATACAAAATCATATCAGTCTCTTTATTAGTAAAGAAATGATAAAATTTTGTATTGTTGGATAATGTTTTGAACATTTCCTATATCAAAAGTTGATCGGTTCAGGCACGTTATCTAAAAGCATTGACGTTCTAAATCAAACTACAGTTCTTAGTATACAGAACACACACAAGAGGAAATGTTCAGAAATGAACGAATCCTTCTTGAGGCATTGTAGACTAGGTCATATCAATGTGACCCGACTAGCTTAAGTTACATTTTAGATGTATATTTAAATCAGTTTGAATTTACATCTTGTGAAACTTGCCAGTCATGTCATAAAGATAAGATGATCATAGCTCTGTTGATTGGAAACAAAGAAAGAGTTAGTGAACTTTTAGGATTGATACATACTGATGTATGAAGGTCCCCCGTCTACACATGCCAGGACCGGTTCTTTGTACTTCATTACATTCTCTGATGATCTCTCAAGATTCAGTCATATGTTCCTGTTGAAACACAAGTCCGAACCTTTTGAGATATTCACAGAATATAAGTTAGAAGTAGAGAACCAATACGGGTATAAGTATTATGTCCTTTGATGAGATCAAGGAGGAGAATACTTGTGCATAGAAATCCTGGACTATTCTCAAGGAGAATGAGATTCTCTCTCAGCATTACTCCTCCGTATACACCATAGCACGATGGTATATCGGGGCGGAGCAATTGCACCCTATTCGATATGGTGCGCTCTATGATGAGTACTACTGAGTTACCTGTTTCCTTTTGGGGGTTATGCACTTGAGAAGCTGCATACCTATTGAAATTAGGTTCGAATCAGATCACAGCCTACCACTCCATATGAGATATGGTATGGGAAGAGCCCATGTCTTAAGCTAGTTAAGATTTGGGGCTGACCGGCCTATGTCTAAAAGCAAAATCCGGGCAAGCTCAAGGCAAGGTCTGTAATGTAGAACTGGAAAGGTTCCAGCTATACAAACTACAGCAGATGATTTGATAGAACCAAAGGATTCAATAGTTACCAACGAACCTCAACCTCTCCGCCGATCTAGTAGGGTTCCTCACCCACCTGAGAGATACTTCGGTTTCTCTATGACAGTGGGAGCGAGGATTGCATCATGAGATGATGACCCAACTAGTTTCGAGCAGGCCATCGAGAGTAGGGACTCTGTAAGAATGGCTGGATGCTTAGCGATCTGAGATGGAATCTATGTACACCAACAAAGTATGGACTTTGGTTGCTATATCTGAAGGGTTAAATCCCCATCAGGAGCAAGTATATCTTGAGAAGATTACTTGGTGTAGATGGAAAAGTTGAGACTTTCAAAACTAGACTTGTTAAAATTTTTCGTCATCGACCAGGCGTGGATAATGATGAAACCTTTTCCAGTGGCTATGCTTAAGTCCATCCGGATCCTACTTGCCACGGCTACATACCATGACTACGATATCTGGCGGTTGGGTGTCATGACTGCTCTTCTAAATGATATTTTAGAAGAGAGGGTCTATAAGTATACAGTCAGAGGGCTTCGTAGATAGTGGGAGCAGCAGAAACATGTACAAGATGCTTTATAGGATAAAGCAGGCATCGCGGAGTTGGAATGTCTGTTTTGATGTGTTAGTCAATGAGTTTGACATCATCAAAATGGTAGATGATCCTTATATAAACAAAAGGGTAGTAGGGAGTATGGTAGTGATCCTCGTAGAGTACGTGGATGACATACTCTTGATAAGAAAGGAGTTTCATATGCTACGCTCGGTCAATCTCCACTTATCACAAGCATTCTCCATAAAGGATCAAAGTGATACCTCCTAAATCCTGAGTTTTGATCTATGAGATAGAAGTAATTGGATGTTAGGATTCTCACTAGTTGTAGTGAGATAGTATCAATCGATCCTGGGGAGAATCACTGGAAATGTTCCAGGGTGATAAGGACAACTGAATGTCAGTCACAGGCATTGTCTTTACCCTTAGTAAAGGGACGGTATGTTGGAAGAGTTCCAAGCTAGATGCCGTGGCTTACTAGACGATAAAGGCTGGATACATCGCTACCAAAGATGCTACCAAAGAGGAAGTCTGGGTGTATATTGGTTCATGAGATGAACTTTGTTCCGACCATTGTGAGACAATGGAGTTGTGGCTTATGCCAAGGAACGCCCATCCCATCAGTGATCCAGACATATTCTAAGGCAGTGTCACCTGATCGTGGAGAAGGTTGATCTCCAGGGGATCGAGGTTAGGAGAGCAGACTCAGAGGACAACACGGCGGATCCACTCACAAAGGCCTTTTCCCAAAGAGAGACTTTTAAGGGATGGTTGAGTATGAGATACAACAACCACTGCTATCAGATGGCCCTAGTGCAAGTGGGAGATTGTTAGTTATATGTATGTCCAAGAAGCCATTGCTATACATAGGATGTATATTGTAGTGGATGCTTGGACATATATAGGGAGGACTTTCTTGCTCGACATGATATATGCTATCTGGTTGCTCTTTACCTTAACGTGTACACTGATTGTCTCTCTGTTACATGTTGGTAAAGCCCTTAGGATGTGTACTTGACTACCTGGACTATGATGCGGATCATACTAGTGGGGACATGGTAGTCCATAAGTACATCCTTCAAGGTCCCTAGTCGTGGGTGTATCGAGACGGGGCATCGATATACCAGAGTAGACTAGCGTATACCTTCTCAACCCATACAGATGGGCGATGGATGATCCCATATCCATTGGTGTTTGACATCAGAGATGATATACGGGTGCTAAGTGGAGACTGCGTACACTGGACGGACTCGCCGAGAACTCTCAGATGGTATTATACCTTACGTCAGATGGCAGTTCCCTGGTGACACTGGTACAGGTTAGTCTGTAGACCCGAGATCTGTAGGGTTCCTAGGCACTCTCAAGAGGTCTCACAAGGCATCAACCATGCCAATTTCAAATTTTACGGTGCCGAGAAACCCTAGACTATGGATCGTTAACTAGATATCTATGCGAAAGATGCAACTAGTAAACTACTTTACCTAAGAGTACGGAAATACAACCTTTGTAGATCCGGTCCTCCACCTCCACGGCTCCGTGATGAAGTCCTCTCCGCTGTACAAATCGGATCCCGGGCTCTAGTGTCGGCTTCATCGGAGAAATGGGCGGGCAAGGTCGTCGGCTTCGTGCCGAAGATGATCTACGTCGAAGCATCGCTAGATCAAGCTCCAACTTCACCAAGTCATGAAACTTGTGAAGAAAACACACTCTACTACTTGGCAAGAAGTAGAGGATGAAGAAATAAGAAGTGGGTAGACTTTAGAATTGGATTTCTCACTCATTTCATCAATCCACCATTGATGAAGTCAAGCTTCTTCATCTTGAAGAAGAAGAAGAAGAAGATAAAGTTATGATAAGTATTATTCAAAAAGGAAAATAAATCAATATTTATCATAATGCAACCATGGTAAAGTGTAGAGAATAGACTAGGGTTAAGTGGAATGGTTAGGGTTAAGCATGAGACAAAATGGTCACTAAGTCAAAGCTTCATGAAGCTTCATAATACAAACAAAGTTAGCAACCATTTTCTCTTTATGCTTTTCTTTTTCCAAAATGAATAAATAAATAAATAAATGAATAAGAAAATAAAAACCCTAACCATTACACAACCATGGTTTAATCTTTACACAAACCCAAGTTAGCATGCATCATCAAACATGATACAAACTTGTGTACAAAAGTATATCACATATACAATGTGCACAATACAAGTCAGAAAATACATTTAAAGTGAACCGATACTAGTTAATGCAAAGTAATATATCAAATATATAATTATACATTAAATCATTAAATCAACACTTGATTTAACGATCCGGTCATATCGCATATAACCGACTAGTATCCTATGTATCGGCTTATCGAATCAATACTTGATTCGATAACTAGGTTATATCGCATATAACCATTCGATGCATTCATCGCGAGAATAGAATACGGTATCACATACACGCATTATTCTCGGTCCCGCACATATCTCATATGCGCTCCTATTTCGTTTCGCTTGAGCCAGGAAACCTCTGTGTAGGACTCTAAAGACTCGTCAATACGCCGGCAGCAGGTGTTGATCATATCAAACACCCACAAGCCGCAAGCGGTCTGCTAAACGTAATGGCCACCCGGGTATTGAGCGATCAGAAGATCGACGAGCAAGCCCGCTCACACTCCTGTGAATCCAACCAGTAACACTTACCGTACAGTCCGGTCTGATCGTCTGATCTGTCGCATATCTCGCCTAGGGGTGGTAAACGTCAGACCCCAATAGCTCGATAAGTCGTGTCGATATGAGGTCTATAACAGTTCGAGAAACTACAGGTAACACTTACCAGTAAATCTCAGCAACCCTGGCCAGGGATTTCCGGTTATAGCCAATCGAACACAGCGCAACATCAACTCCCTATACCGGGAGAGACGAATCCCCTCCTATCGCTCATTGCCTCCTTGTGACTCGGGACTGTACCCAAAAACCACCGTTTAGCACGCCCTCTTGGACGTGGTATGATGGAAATCAAAGCACAGTGGGAACCACACAAGACTCTATGACGATCTCGGATCAACAGACTACTCTGTACCAGTGTCACCAGAGAACTGCCATCTGACGTAAGGTATAATACCATCTGGGAGTTCTCGGCGAGTCCGTCCAGTGTACCCAGTCTCCACTGAGCACCTGTATATCATCTCTGATGTCAAACACCAATGGATATGGGATCATCCATCGCCCATCTGTATGGGTCGAGAAGGTATACGCTAGTCTACTCTGGTATATCGATGCCCCGTCTCGATATACCCACGACTAGGGACCTTGAAGGATGTACTTATGGACTACCCTATCCCCACTAGTATGACCCGCATCATAGTCCAGGTAGTCAAGTACTCATCCTAAGGGCTTTACCAACATGTAACAGAGAGACAATCAGTGTATACGTTAAGGTAAAGATCAACCAGATAGCATACTATCATGTCGAGCAAGAAAGTCCTCCCTATATATGTCCAAGCATCGACTACAATATACATCCTATGTATAGTAATGGCCTCTAGGGCATACATATAACTAACAATCTCCCACTTGCACTAGGGCGATCTGATAGCAGTGGTTGTAGTATCTCATACTCAACCATCCCATAAAAGTCTCTCTCTGGGAAAAGGCCTTTGTGAGTGGATCCGCCGTGTTGTCCTCTGAGTCTACTCTCCTAACCTCGATCACCCTGGAGATCAACCATCTTCATGATCAGGTGATACTGCCTTAGAATATGTCTGGATCACTGATGGGACGGGTGTTCCTTGGCATAAGCCACAACTCCATTGTCACACAATGGGAGGAACGAAATTCATCTCATGAACTAATATACACCCAGACTACCTCTTTGGTAGCATCTCAAATAGCGATGTATCCAGCCTTTATCATCTAGTATGCCACGGTATCTAGCTTGGAACTCTTCCAACATACCGTCCCTTTGCTGAGGGTAAAGACAATGCCTGCGACTGACATTCAGTCGTCTTTATCACCCTGGAACCCTTCCAGTGATTCTTCCCAGGATCGATTGATACCATCTCACTACAACTAGTGAGAATCCTAACATCCAATTAGATCTATCTCATAGATCCAAAACCCAGGATTTAGGGGGTATCATTTTTATCCTATATGGAGAATCATTGTGATAAGCGGAGATTGACCGGGCGTAGCATAGGAAACTCCTTTCTTATCAAGAGTATGTCATCCACGTACTCTACGAGGATCAACACCATACTCCCTACTACCTTTTTGTTTATACAAGGTTCATCTACCATTTTGATGATGTCAAACTCTTTGACTACTACATCAAAACAGATGTTCCAACTCCGCGATACCTGCTTTATCCTATAAAGCATCTTGTACACGTTTCCGCTGCTCCCACTGTCTACGAAGCCCTCTGGCTGTGTACTTACAGACTCTCTCTTCTAAAACATCATTTAGAAAAGCAGTCATGACACCCAACCGCCAGATATCGTAGTTATGGTATGTAGCCGTGGCAAGTAGGATCAGGATGGACTTAAGCATAGCTACTTGAAAAGGTTTCATCATTATCCACGTCTGGTCGATGACGAAAAGCTTTAACAAGTCTAGCTTTGAAAGTCTCAACTTTTCAATCTACACCAAGTAATCTTCTCAAGATATACTTGCTCCTGATGGGGATTTAACCCTTCAGATATAGCAACCAAAGTCCATACTTTGTTGGTGTATAAGGATTCCATCTCAGATTACTAAGCATCCAGCCATTCTTATAGAGTCCCACTCTTGATGGCCAGCTCGAAACTAGTTGGGTTATCATCTCATGATGCAATCCTCGCTCCCACTGTCATAAAGAAACCGAAGTATCTCTCAGGTGGGTGAGGAACCCTACTAGATCGGCGGAGAGGCTGAGATTCGTTGGTAACTATTGAATCCTTTGGTTCTGTCAAATCATCTGCTGTTGTTTATATGGCTGGAACCTTTCCATTTGTACATAACAGACCTTGCCTCGAGCATGTCCGGATTTTGCTTTTCAGACATAGGCTGGACAACCCCAAATCTCAACTAATTTAAGTTATGGGCTCTTCCCTTTCCATATCTCATATGGAGTGGTAGGCAACTGATTTGATTCAAACCATATTCAATAGGTATACAGCTTCTCAAGTGCATAACTCCCAAAAAGGAAATAGGTAACTCAGTAGTACTCATCATAGAGCACACCATATCACATAGGGTGCTATTGCTCCGCCCCGATATACCATCGTGCTATGGTGTATACGGAGGAGCAATGCTGAGAGAGAATCTCATTCTCCTTTAGAATAGTCCAAGAATTCCGTGCTCAAGTATTCTCCTCCTTGATCTCATCATAGGACATAATACTTATACCCGTATTTTGGTTCTCTACTTCTAACTTATATTCCGTGAATATCTCAAAAAGTTCAGACTTGTGTTTCAACAGGAACATATGTCTGAATCTTAAGAGATTATTAGAGAATGTAATGAAATATAAAGAACCGGTCCTGGTATATGTAGACAGGGGACCTTACATACATCAACATGTATCATCCCAAGAGTTCACTAACTCTTTCTCTGTTTCCAATAAACAGAGCTGTAGTCATCTTATCTCTATGACATGACTGGCAAGTTTCACAAGATGTAGATTCAAACTGATTTAAATATGCATCTTCATGTAACTTCAGCTAGTCGGGTCGCATTGATATGACCTAGTCTACAATGCCTCAAATAGGATTCGTTCATTTCTGAACTCTTCCTCTTGTGTGTGTTCCGTATACTAAAGAACTGTAGTTTGATTTAGAACATCAATGCTTTTAGATAACGTGCCTGAACCGATCAACTTTTGATATAGGAAATGTTCAAAACATTATCCAACTATACAAAATTTTATCATTTCTTTACTAATAAAGAGATTGATATGATTTTGTATATCAGGTTCGGTATCTAATAACATTTGTTCATAATCAATGTATTTGGAATACAGGGTGACAGTGACCAACAGACTTGGCTGCAACACTTGCCCAGTTTTCTGCCTCATGAAACTTATCACCCGTTCTCAGTTCTCTACCTATCTGTAGCCCTATGTAACAGATTACATATCAGGGATCCTGATCTGGTATCACATGCCCAGGACGTAGAGGATACAGAGAAACAGTTCTTTGTAACGAACACACCCGAAGATGATGCATCATACGCACTTTCTTCGTTTGGGCGGCACGGGAAATCTGGTATTCCCCAATTTCCTGCTCTGTCTTATAACAATTATAAGTTAGAGCGGGACCAACGTTCCCCAGCTCAGTATAACAAGCGGGTTCGGTCAAATGTCTATTTTATTATCTTGATTAAGGCGTGATATGGTCGCTACCTGGAGAGAGAAAGAAGAAAACACTCAGCGTGCGCTCTTTCAAGAATAGATTGGTTATTATTTTATCTATCAGGATGGCTCCCACTGTTTTTATCAAATCTTTCTTCAAACCCTAAAAGGAAAGACTAGCCGGGATTAATTACACACTACAAGTTCGCCAATCTTTCAGCCAGGCCAGTGTCGGTACTTTGAGGGAGGTCCCCCGTGCTTTCGCACGAACCTAATTAATGTAAACCTCGTTTTCCCAGAGGCGTAATCTCGTTGACACCTTTCTAGACACCTACTTGATCGGCTAATTGTAATGTGTAAAACTCTCCCAGGAGTAACTCTTACTCGCAGCGGGTATCGGGATCCAACTATCTCATAGAAGGTATGCAATCTCATTGCAAATTTCAACACTTGAAATTCCCGATAATATTTTGCCCCTAACCTCCTATGACCTTGACAAAGGCCAACAAACCATAGGATACTAGTCAAGTTCAACCCGTCATTTCCTGATTGAATTAAACCCACCCGCACGGCCCTTGATAAAGGCCAACAAGGTCGCACGACTACCCTAATCCAATCTGCATCATATGCATAAGCAGATAAGCACCAGTCAGCTACCGCACACTACGCCTTGACAAAGGCCAACAAACGTAGCACGAATACTAACTACTACTTATCTGAAATGACGGAGGGCTACGACAGGTTTTTCTGAAAACCTATTGCGTAATGAACTTGATATCGTTGTAGAATCAAATGATTTTAAAATGGAGTGTTTTTGAGGCTTTTCTAGTTTTGCTAAAGGAGTCACTCCCGGTGAAAGGATCGTCGGTCCTTTCCTCGTCGAATGAGGTGCGGGATATATCATATATATCACTGTGCAAAGCAAAAACTCTTAAAAGAAATCAAAAGACAAACCGAGTGTGTAGCATCTGCCAGTTATTGCTAAAGGAGTCACTCCCGGTGAAGGGATCTCGGTCCTTTCCTTATCGAATAAGGTGCAGGATATATCACATATACCGCTATGCAAAGCAAGAACTGTAGCTACCTGTTTTATTTTGAAATTCGATTCTACAACATCTTAGGTTTCTTTTCTTTCATTAATCACATTAATGAAGTCCCATCATTTAAGTACCTAAACATCACAGATAAATACGACGTACACTTATGCCATCCGCATTCGCCTCGATGTCCCCTCGTGCACCGTTAGGTTAGGTAACTAACGGCAGAGCGGGGCAGGGCTAGCGCGGGTGTAAAACATAAGTAACGTCTATATAATATATCATATATACTATATACAGTATCTATCACAGAACATCACATGATCACATCACAGATATCGCAGCAGAAGAAACATATGAAATATTGGATATACTAGGACGTCCGTGTTTTCAATACGAGCCAGTATAAAACACGGATTCCACGGTCGTGATGAATAGCCAAACCCACACCCCTAGACCCCTACGAGAGCGGCAAGCAACCCTGCCAATTCTAGAGTTAGGAGACCCGGACTCGACTCCTCGAGTTGGTCTCCCACTGGACTCCAGAACCCGGTTACTTGTGCTCCCCTCCTTGAGTCTATCCTAGTGCGGAAAAGTAAATAATATACAAAAGGTGACAACTTCCGCAATCTGGAAGTGCCCCAATAAAATAATATTACATACAAGTTTTTACATGAATGAAAATGAAAAACACTCATCTCACATAAAAACCCCCCGCTATTCAAACACGACGATCCAATATAACATATCCAGCAACACATAACATCACATGTCATCAACGTAAGTAAATATGCGCATCCCAATTGTCATTGACATATAGCAACGAAACCGGTGATATCACATATTACACTTACGGTCACAGAAAAGAAAGTGTAAAACTACAACAGTTGGAATCCGCAACCTGCATAGACATCACATGCCTAATCAAATGAATTCCTTAGACATCGCATGCCTAACAATTATAAACCCCGCATTTTAGTCTCATTATTGAAAACACTTTTCAATATCAAGTCGGGCAATTCAACAGGATTCCCGACATACTGATCGAATGCTCGTCGCAAACTTCAGTAGACGGTCGCACCCCCGATACCGTCGACGAATTGCACCAAGGCGGAACACCGCTACCGGGAGCACCCGAACGGATGCTTTCGGCGACGGGGTTCTCCTACAGTCACTTGGTCGGGGCTATGGAGTGAGGCTGTCTATTAAGTTTACCCGGCGAGTATTCGCGTACGCTACGTGATTGCGACGGACTTTTGATCACATCAAAATTCCGTGGCAACCGATCAAGTGAGACTAAACTGCTATGTTTATAACATTCATTTAGTTATCTCATACCTTCTTGTGAATTCCAATTATTGTATCCCATTCCAGATAAATAGAAAATGTTAAACTTTCCGATCGAACATTCTAACACCCAAGTTTTCCCGATACAAATCAACTCATGAAATAAGTTCAAAGACATTCACTTCATGCCTCAGTACCAACGGTCCAGCCGTAGAAGGGTCAAGCCAACGCCTCACATGTGGCACGCCGTACTGCCCCAAACCCGAGGGTTCAAAGGGCAGTTCAAGACGGTCACATAATCGAGTTAAGGTTTGTTGTCTTCTAGAGGGACCATCGCGTTACTTGCACTACTCAGAACGTCCTTAAACCACAGAAAAATCCAACACTTGGAAATTTCCCGACAGGGGAAAAGTTGGGTATTTATATCCAGTCGAACTTTTTAAAATATTCTAAAATTTATCCGGAAAGCCACACAGACAAAATTTGATAATCCGATCAAACCACCGAATCCCCAAAATAACCCCAGAAAATTCAACTCTTGAATAAATATTAAAAATTCCCAGAAAATCCATCACCTGAAAAAACGAATTACTGTGCAAAAACGGGAAGCTGACGTCATCAATTGGCCGCGGAACCGCCGCAGAAGCTAGGCTTCTGCCGCGGTTCCGCCGCAGTTTGGACTGTTCATGAGTAAAATTTTGCACCGTGATTCTTAGATTTCCCTGCTGAATTTTTTAAGCATTTTTAATCTGGAAAAAACCCAGTTTTTAGAAAAAGTCCAGAGAGCACATTTTGTGTTAGGGTTTCGGTTCGTTCGGGTTTCAAACTTCGTCTACGCTTCGCCTAAGGCTCTAGCTAGGCTCTGATACCGCTGTAGGGTTCCTAGGCACTCTCAAGAGGTCTCATAAGGCATCAACCATGCCAATTTCAAATTTTACGGTGCCGAGAAACCCTAGACTACGGATCGTTAACTAGATATCTAGGCGAAAGATGCAACTAGTAAACTACTTTACCTAAGTGTACGGAAATACAACCTTTGTAGATCCGGTCCTCCACCTCCACGGCTCCGTGATGAAGTCCTCTCCGCTGTACAAATCGGATCCCGGGCTCTAGTGTCGGCTTCATCGGAGAAATGGGCGGGCAAGGTCGTCGGCTTCGTGCCGAAGATGATCTACGTCGAAGCATCGCTAGATCAAGCTCCAACTTCACCAAGTCATGAAACTTGTGAAGAAAACACACTCTACTACTTGGCAAGAGGTAGAGGATGAAGAAATAGGAAGTGGGTAGACTTTAGAATTGGATTTCTCACTCATTTCATCAATCCACCATTGATGAAGTCAAGCTTCTTCATCTTGAAGAAGAAGAAGAAGAAGATAAAGTTATGATAAGTATTATTCAAAAAGGAAAATAAATCAATATTTATCATAATGCAACCATGGTAAAGTGTAGAGAATAGACTAGGGTTAAGTGGAATGGTTAGGGTTAAGCATGAGACAAAATGGTCACTAAGTCAAAGCTTCATGAAGCTTCATAATACAAACAAAGTTAGCAACCATTTTCTCTTTATGCTTTTCTTTTTCCAAAATGAATAAATAAATAAATAAATGAATAATAAAATAAAAACCCTAACCATTACACAACCATGGTTTAATCTTTACACAAACCCAAGTTAGCATGCATCATCAAACATGATACAAACTTGTGTACAAAAGTATATCACATATACAATGTGCACAATCCAAGTGAGAAAATCCATTTAAAGTGAACCGATACTAGTTAATGCAAAGTAATATATCAAATATATAATTATACATTAAATCATTAAATTAACACTTGATTTAACGATCCGGTCATATCGCATATAACCGACTAGTATCCTATGTATCGGCTTATCGAATCAATACTTGATTCGATAACTAGGTTATATCGCATATAACCATTCGATGCATTCATCGCGAGAATAGAATACGGTATCACATACACGCATTATTCTCGGTCCCGCACATATCTCATATGCGCTCCTATTTCGTTTCGCTTGAGCCAGGAAACCTCTGTGTAGGACTCTAAAGACTCGTCAATACGCCGGCAGCAGGTGTTGATCATATCAAACACCCACAAGCCGCAAGCGGTCTACTAAACGTAACGGCCACCTGGGTATTGAGCGATCAGAAGATCGACGAGCAAGCCCGCTCACACTCCTGTGAATCCAACCAGTAACACTTACCGTACAGTCCGGTCTGATCGTCTGATCTGTCGCATATCTCGCCTAGGGGTGGTAAACGTCAGACCCCAATAGCTCGATAAGTCGTGTCGATATGAGGTCTATAACAGTTCGAGAAACTACAGGTAACACTTACCAGTAAATCTCAGCAACCCTGGCCAGGGATTTCCGGTTATAGCCAATCGAACACAGCGCAACATCAACTCCCTATACCGGGAGAGACGAATCCCCTCCTATCGCTCATTGCCTCCATGTGACTCGGGACTGTACCCAAAAACCACCGTTTTGCACGCCCTCTTGGACGTGGTAAGATGGAAATCAAAGCACAGTGGGAACCACACAAGACTCTATGACGATCTCGGGTCAACAGACTACTCTGTACCAGTGTCACCAGAGAACTGCCATCTGACGTAAGGTATAATACCATCTGGGAGTTCTCGGCGAGTCCGTCCAGTGTACCCAGTCTCCACTGAGCACCCGTATATCATCTCTGATGTCAAACACCAATGGATATGGGATCATCCATCGCCCATCTGTATGGGTCGAGAAGGTATACGCTAGTCTACTCTGGTATATCGATGCCCCGTCTCGATATACCCACGACTAGGGACCTTGAAGGATGTACTTATGGACTACCCTGTCCCCACTAGTATGATCCGCATCATAGTCCAGGTAGTCAAGTACTCATCCTAAGGGCTTTACCAACATGTAACAGAGAGACAATCAGTGTACACGTTAAGGTAAAGATCAACCAGATAGCATACTATCATGTCGAGCAAGAAAGTCCTCCCTATATATGTCCAAGCATCCACTACAATATACATCCTATGTATAGTAATGGCCTCTAGGGCATACATATAACTAACAAGATCGTCATAGAGTCTTGTGTGATTCCCACTGTGCTTTGATTTCCACCTTACCACGTCCAAGAGGGCGTGCAAAATGGTGGTTTTTGGGTACAGTCCCGAATCACATGGAGGCAATGAGCGATAGGAGGGGATTCGTCTCTCCCGGTATAGGGAGTTGATGTTGCGCTGTGTTCGATTGGCTATAACAGGAAATCCCTGGTCAGGGTTGCTGAGATTTACTGGTAAGTGTTACCAGTAGTTTCTCGAACTGTTATAGACCTCATATCGACACGACTTATCGAGCTATTGGGGTCTGACGTTTACCACCCCTAGGCAAGATAAGCGACATATCAGACGACGAGACCGGACTGTACGGTAAGTGTTACTGGTTGGATTCACAGGAGTGTGAGCGGGCTTGCTCGTTGATCTTCTGATCGCTCAATACCCGGGTGGCCGTTACGTTTAGCAGACCGCTTGCGGCTTGTGGGTGTTTGATATGATCATCACCTACTGCCGGCGTATTGACGAGTCTTTAGAGTCCTACACAGAGGTTTCCTGGCTCAAGCGAAACGAAATAGGAGCGCATATGAGATATGTGCGGGACCGAGAATAATACCAGTATGTGATACTGTATTCGATTCTCGCGATTTGTGACATTGATCGGTTATATGCGATATAGCCGGGTTATTGGATCAAGTGTTGATTCGATAAGTTGTTACTATTGATATTAGTCGGTTATATGCAGTATGACCGGATCATTAAATCAAGTGTTGATTTAATGATTTAATGTATAATTATATATTTGATATATTACTTTACATTAACTAGTATTGGTTCACTTAAGATTATTTTCTCACTTGAATGTGCACATTGTATATATGATATATGTTTGTGCACTAGTTTGTATCATGTTTGATGATACATGCAAACTTGGGTGTGTATGATTAAACCATGATTAGGTTAATGGTTAGGGTTTGATTTACTTATTTATTTATTCTTTTCATTTATTTTTTGGGCAAGAAATAAAATGGTGAATTCTTTTGTTTTTTCTTGAAGCTTCATGAAGCTTTGACCATTTTGTTTCTTTCCTTAACCCTAACCATTTACTTAAACCCTAGTTTATTCTCTACACTTGTTAACTCACCCATGGTTGCTAAATGATAAGTATCACTTGGATTTTCTTTTTGAAAGAATTCATTTTCATTTCTTTCTTCTTCTTCTTCTTGAAGAAGAAAGAAAACCTTTGCTAGAAATTTTCAAGTGATGAATCCAAGTGAGAAATCCAAATCAAAAGTGAACCCACTTCCTATTTCTTCATCCTCTACCACTTGCCATGTAGTATAGGGTGTTTTCTTCACAAGTTTCATGACTTAGTGAAGGTGGAGCTTGAGTTTGAGTTGCCTCGACGTAGATCATCTTCGGCATCGAAGTCAACGACCTAGCCCGCCCATTTCTCCGATGAAACCGACGCTAGAGTCCGGGATTCCGATGATCGCAGTGGAGGGACGTCAACACGGAGCTAGAGAAGTGGTGGACCGGATCTATAAAGGTTGTATTTCCATTCACTTAGTAGTTAAGTTGTTAACTTGCTTGCTTTTCACCTAATCTCTAGTTAACGATCTAGTTTAGGGTTTCTCGGCACCGGAAAATTTTAATTTGGCATGGTTGATGCCTTGTGGAACCTCTTGAGTGTGCCTAGTAACCCTACAGTATATGCCCTAGGGGCCATTATTGTATCATAGTAGCTTGTATATTACTTAATTGAAGCATGGGATATTCACAATTATATTAACAGTCTTGCTAAATATGGTAGTATGCTACTTAGTTTATATCTATCTTAATATGTGTATATGTTAACATATCGAGAATACATATTGATAGAGCCCTTAGGATCTTGCTTGACTACCAGCGTTGTGATGGCAGTCACACTAGTGGGGGCTGGGTAGTCTACAAGCACATCCTTTTTCAGGTCCCTAGTCGTAGGATTATCGAGATAGGGCATCGATACTCCGGAGTAGACTAGTGTGTACGCTTCTCATCCCAGCAGGGAAAATGGTCTATCCCACAGCCATTAGTACGTTGTACTGGAGATAGTATACAGGTGCTCGTTGGATTACGGGTACACCGGACAGGACTCGCAGGGAACTGTTGGTTGGTATTATACCCGTCGTCAGTTAACAGTTCTCAGGTGACATGAGTACAGCATAGTCCGCAGAGTTGACACTGCTGCTTCGTCTCGAGTGTGTTCCCACTGTTCTTAGATTGCTACCCTACCACGGCTCAAAGGAGTCGTGCAAACAGGTAGCAGTTGGGTGCAGTCCCGAAGCACTTGGAGGCAGTGGCGGTTAGATAGGATTCGTCTCTCCCGGTATTGGGAGTTGATATCACGCTGTGTTTGGAAAGCCATTACGCAAAGTCCCTGGCCAGGGCAAGCGAGATTTACTGGTAGGATTTCCAGTAGCTTCTCAAGGTGTAATGGGCTTCACTCCGACACGACTTATACCGCTTATAGGGGACTGACGCTTGCCGCCCCCTAGGCCCGATATGCAATAGTTTTAGACGAACAGACCGGACTGTACGGAGATTGTCACATCAGGCTCAGTAGGAGTTCTGATGGGTTTCCTCATCGGCCTTCTTATCGACATCTACCTGGGGACCGTTACGTACAGCTAGTGCCGCTTGCGGTCTGTGGTTAAACCCACTGCCAGCGTAGTGTTGAGCCTTTAAAGTCCCACACAGAGAGTTTCCCTGCTTCGGGTGAAACGATATAGAGGTCGTATGGTTTTACGACAGGGTTCGGACACATACGTGTTTTTACGCACGTACGATGTTCGGACAGTTTATACTAGCAGGCTTTGGTTTAAGCCAGATTCTATTATTGGATTTATACAGTCTTAGTATTTCCGTGTTTTCACGGATGGGAGGGGCATTATCGTAATTAGTCGAGAAGCTTCTAGAAGATTGATGAGTTGGAGGCTTAGGTGGAATTTGCATTAAATGGATTAGTGACTCATGGTGTGATTCATCAAATGAGTTAATGAAGCATTTATTGCTTAATGACTCATGAGATGATTCACCCAAAGAGAGTTAATGAAGCATGGTTGATATTATTATTATGTTATTCATTTTAATAATTATCATGCTTCATATATATTCTAAAATGAGTTATAATTCATGATCATTCTCACTCTCACCTTCTCTTTCCTCAAGCTCTCTCTCTTCAAAGATCTAACCCTAATCTCTCATGTGTTGAGATCCAAGGGTTAGCAAGACTAATAGATCCCTAATCCTATTCTATATCCTCTAGGTTACTTTGATTACCACTCTTAGCAACCTAGTTAACTCAAGTGAGAGGTTAAACTTGGAGAAATAGCTCTCGGGTGGATCTTCTATCACAACGAGGAGGTCGACGAGGAGGTGGTCTACGAGAACAAGAAGGACTTGATTCATTAGGTATAATCATCTTTCATAGTAGCTAATCACTTCTATGTTGTTGTTAGTTAGGGTTTAGCAAAGATCCGTAAAGTTAGTCGATGTTAATTTAAACAAAATGATTGTTTTACTTATTCCGCCTTCCCGCATCATGTGGGGTGTCTAACGTCGACTTACAGTGGTATCAGAGACTCGCTAAACCATAACTAACTTGTTAGCAAAGTCGTTAGAAATTCGATCGCAAAACGAACCTGAAAAAACATCATTTTGACCAAGTTTCTGCCGTTTTTAAAACGGGATCTAAAAATTTTTAAGGGACCTTTAAAAATACATGCAAGGAATTATAAGATTACTGGAGAAATTTGGGGTCGTAACTCGGCCAAACCGCCGCGGAACCGCGGCCGATCCAAGCGATCCGCCGTGGATCCGCGGCCGAGTTGAAGCCGAGTTAGCCCAAATTTACCCAGTAACTCATCTGTGTTGATGTTGTATTTTCTGGGATGTTTTGTTTCTGCTCAGGTTTCAGGTGCACAGAGAATTATTTGCAGAAGATTCATTTGTGTTTGCTTGATTGAAATTCTAAGATGTTTGGCTAACTTGATTATATCTGTGATGTGTTTAATGTGTTCGTAAACCTTCCCTAACTGCTAGTATGTCGGTTAGCAGGGGGTTGCTCATTTCTGTAATGGTTTTTACTGGTTTGTGTTTGTGGACATTTTGGATTGTCGTGAATGGATAGCCGGGGATGTGAGACGAGTGTTTCTTTCATTCAAATGTAATTTGTAAATTATTGTAATATTCTTTTGCGGGGCACATCCGGGTTGAGGTTGTAGCCACCGTTGTATTATTTCATTTACTGTTTTCTGCTCCTAGGATAGACCTAAGATGGGGTGCACAAACTACCGGGTACTTTGAAGTGTTTAGTGGCCTACTCACGTTGTTGAGGGAGACCGCTTCACTTCGGGTACATGGCAGGTAGTTTGCCATACCTGTAGGGGTATAGGGTGGGGTTTTGGCTATTCATCGCGACTGTGTAATCCGTCTTTCTTTGCAGGCTCAAAAGGAATGCGGATTCGTAGAAAATCCAATATGTTCATCTGTGATCTGGAATGCCTATTATTGCGTCTGACGAATGTACAATATCTATATATGATATCTATTAGGCGTCACTTATGTTTTACACCCGCGCTAGCCCAGCCCCTGCTCTGTCGTTAGTTAAGTAACCTAACGGGTGAATGGCGGGACCCAGTGGCGAATACGGATGGCATAAGAGGACATTGTATTTTCGTTGTTTTCTGCAATGATAGGTTAATTGATGGGACGCATTATATTAATGCAAAGAAAATAAACCAAAGTTGAATCGTTGGAACAGTTTAAAAGAAACCACTCGGTTATTTTAAAACAGAAGATATTTTTTTAAAATTGCGGAGCTTTAACCACTCCTTTTAAAAGCTATCAGGTTCCTTCGATCATATCAAGTTCACTACGTTCACGGTTTCGCTAAAACCATTCGTAGCCCTCCGTCATTTCATTTGGGTATTCAGTAGTATTCAAGCTATGTATTTTGACCAACGCCAAGGCATAGTGTTTGGCAGCTGCTGGGTATTCATTTGTTGCATAGATAGATGAGTTAGTTTGGGACAGTCGTATTATCATTTGGCCAACGTCAGGGGTATGTACGGATGGGTTCAAATTAACAAGATAATGATGGGTAGAATTTGACATGTGACTTATGACATTTTGACCAACGCCAAGGTCATAAGAGCAACGGGCAGAAATCCATATCGGGAATTTCTAAAGAAACTGAAATTTGCAAAGAGATGCATACCATTTGGAGTGTGATAATTTTGGTAGAATTCCTTCAGCTTTATCACACGATGATATTTGGATCCCGATCCTACTGTGAGTATCCGCTACTCATCAGGAGATTCGTCACTTAACGATCAATGCTATAAACCAAGTAGGTGTCGAGAAAGGTGTCAGCGGGGCTACGCCCCCAGAGAAAAAAGGTTATTTAATTAAGGAACTTCGCGAAAGCGTCGTAAAACCTCCCTCGAAGTACCGACACCGGCCTGGCTGAACGGTTAAACAAGTATTGTAGAGAATAGTCCTGACTAGTTTTTCCTTTTTGGTTTGAGGAGGGATTCGAGAAACAGTGGGAGCCATCCAGTTTAGATAAACTAAAAACCACTCTAAACTTGCAAGCGCATCATGCTAAAGTGTTCCCTCTCTCTCATTGCAGCAACCCAGAACATGACAGGCCTTAAGTTACTATTAGAAAAAAATATTTTGACAGGGCCAAACTATAAAGATTGGTTCCGGAATGTTAAGATGGCTTTGACTTATGACAAATTGGGGTATGTCCTTACTGCTAAGGCACCTGCTGTCCCTGGTCCAGAATCCAGTATTGCGGATAAGGAAATCCACAAGACCTGGGAGTTAGATTGCGCGAAGGCCAAATGCATTGTGCTTGCCTCTATGAATAATGAACATCAGAGGAGGCATGAGGATATGGATCTTAAATCCATATTTCTCCACACAAAAGATCTGTATGGAGAGCAATCTCGTATACCTAGATACGAGACCTCGAAGAACTTATTTCAGTCGAGGCTGGCCGTCGGATCATCTGTAGGAGAATATGTCCTAAAGATGATTGGCTATATAGAAGAGCTCGCGGACCTCGGGACGACTTTAGAGAACGAGCTCTATACAGACTTGGTTCTTCAGTCCCTTCCTTCCACCTACGCCCAGTTTATTCTGAATTTCAACATTCAAGGAAAAGAAGTTGAACTTCTAGAACTCCTTAACATATTGAGGAGTGTAGAGGGCACCTTGCAAAAAGCAAGGGAAACACCCACTATGTTTGTTCGCGGTGCTTCCTCTTCCGGGTCCAAGGCAAGGGCCAAAGGAAGGAAGAAGAAGGCCGCTACCAAACCGAGAGGTAGTGTTGGTAAGGTGGGAGTTAAGGGAAAGATAAAGGTTGCGGTGCCAGTAGTGGCAAAGGACGAGTGCTTCCACTGTCGTAGGAATGGCCATTGGAAGAAAGATTGCAAATCTTGGATTGCCAAGAACCAGGACACGAAGCAAGCTGTGGCTTCGACCTCAGGTGTGTATGTAATTGAAAATTGTCTGTTAATCAACTCTACTTCCTGGGTATTGGATACCGGATCAGGATCTAATATATGCAATTCATTGCAGGCACTGAGAAACCGTAGAGTGCTGAAGGTTGGTGATATGACCCTCCAGGTTGCTAACCGAGCTAGCGTGGGTGCTGTGTCCGTAGGGGATTATCACCTAGGATTGACGAGTGGATATATTTTGGTTTTGTACAACTGTTTTTGTGTACCTAGTTTAACGTGTAATATCATATCAGTATCGTTGTTATCAAAAGAAGGTTATGATTTCACGTTTGTAAGCGATGTTGTTAACATCCACCTTAATCATGGTTTGATTGGGTCCGGTACACTAGATAACGGTATATACATATTAAACCAATTACAGATTTTCAATGTCCAGAACACACTAAAAAGAAAGTCTCAAGATATAAACCAGGCTTTCTTATGGCATTGTAGTCTGGGTCACATCAATGAGACAAGCTTAACTAAGTTATATAGAGAAGGATATTTGGATCCGTTCGAATATCAATCTTATGCAACTTGTCAATCATGTCTCAAAGGAAAGATGACAAAGACTCCATTCACTGGACATGGAGTAAGAGCGAGCGAGCTCTTAGGACTCATACACAGCGATGTATGTGGTCCAATGTCTACACATGCAAGACGTGATTTTTCATATTTTATTACTTTTACGGATGATTTCTCTAGCTATGGATTCATTTTCTTAATGAAACATAAATCCGAGGCCTTTGAGAAATTCCAAGAATATAAGAATGAAGTAGAAAACCAAACCGGCTAAAGTATCAAGACACTTAGATCTGATCGAGGTGGTGAATACTTAAGTGTCGAGTTCCTAGGTTACCTAAAAGAGAAAGGAATTCTTTCTCAGCTTACTCCTCCATACACTCCACAACATAATGGTGTATCGGAAAGACGGAACCGAACCCTATTGGATATGGTACGTTCCATGATGAGTAATGCTGAGTTACCGTGATCTTTCTGGGGTTATACGCTAGAATCAGCAGCATATCTTTTGAACAGGGCTCCTACCAAGACTGTGCCTACCACGCCATATCAGATGTAGAGTGGGAAGAAACCCTATCTTCAGTATCTGAAGATATGGGGATGTCCAGCTTTGGTTAAAAAGAAGCATGCGGACAAACTCGAGGCATGATCAGTACAGTGTAAGTTTGTGGGATATCCAAAGAACTCCAAGGGGTATTTCTTCTATTACGCAGAGGAACAAAGGATTTTTGTTTCTCGTAATTCCTATTTTCTAGAACAGCAGTTTTTAGAAAAGGAAACAAGTGGGAGCGTAATAGAACTGGAAGAAATTCCAAAACCACAAACTACTACTGAAAGTTTGGTAGAACCAGTAGTTCAAAAAGAACAGGACATTCCCGCACCCCTCCGCAGGAGTAGTAGGCCGTCTCATCCACCTGAGAGATACTACGGTTTTCTCATAGATAGGGATAGAGAGGATTGCATACTAGAATCCAGCAGGCCATCTAGAGCGGCGACTCGGTAAGATGGCTGGATGCAATGCAGACCGAGATGGAGTCCATGTACACCAACAAAGTATGGACTTTGGACTTTGGACTTTGCTCCAGGTGGGGTAAAACCCATAGGATGCAAATGGATTTTCAAGAAAAAGATTGGTGTAGATGGACAGGTGGAAACCTATAAGGCTAGACTTATTGCAAAGGGTTTTCGTCAAAGACCTGGTTTGGACTATGACGAAACTTTTTCTCCAGTGGCTATGCTCAAATCCATTCGGGTTCTTCTTGCCATTGCTGCCTTCCACGATTATGAGATCTGGCAGATGGACGTAAAGATAGCTTTTCTAAATGGAAATTTAGAAGAGTGCGTCTATATGGATCAGCCAGAAGGTTTCAATCAGAGTGGGAGCAGCGGGAAAATGTGCAAGTTGCATAAGTCCATTTATGGACTAAAGCAGGCATCGCGGAGTTGGAACATCTGTTTTGATGAAACGGTCAAAGAATATGACTTTATCAAAAATCCAGATAAACCATGTATATATAGTAAAATTGTAGCACGAACTGTCGTTTTCCTCGTCTTGTACGTGGATGACATTCTATTGATAGGAAATGACATTCCTATGCTACAATCTGTCAAAGAATTCTTGTCACACAGGTTCTCCATGAAAGACCTGGGTGATACCTCTTACATTCTGGGGATCCAGATCTATCGTGATAGATCTAAGAGGATGTTGGGACTTTCGCAGTCCAGGTATATCAACACTATACTGAAAAGATTCAGTATTGAAGATTCTAAGCGCGGTAATTTATCGGCTTGTCACGGAATCACCCTATCCAAAGAGATGTCTCCCAAGACTGATTTGGAAAGGGATCGCATGTCAGTTATACGCTATGCTTCTGCGGTAGGCTCTATAATGTATGCGATATTGTGCACCAGACCAGATGTAGCTTACGCACTGAGCGTGTGTCACGACCCAAAAGTACGGAACGTGACCGGCACTTAGATTACGAAGCGTCTAAAGGCGCAACATAACCTAAGTAAGCCGAAGCCCAGAAATCTAAACCATAAAAGAAGAAGAAGAAGTGAAATAAAACATGAAGGAAACAAGTTTAAAAGCATCAGCAAATTTTCCCAAAAATTTCGGCAGAGTCTCCTCTGTAAAAACTGGCCCCAAACGGGTACAACAAGTATAATATACATAAACAATAACAAGCATCCCCACACGGGTGCTAGCTCAACGCCAACAGGCGGAAACAACCACAATAAGCACAATAATATACAACGCCAAAGGGCGAGGCTCAAAACTCAAAAGAAAACAAAACCACCAGATCAGAATAATACAAGCGCGACTCTAAGGTCGAAATAAATAACTGGTCCAATAAACTTATCAAGAAATACAAGTATGGTTGATGGAGCTTACTAGATACAAATGAAAGAATAAAAGTACAATGGTGGTCCAGATACAAGTGAACCAACCTACCGTGCAAATCACCCTGAATGCAATGATGTGCCAGCAACTGCCAGGGAAACCTGTACATCGAACCTGTAATAAAATTTGGCACAACGGGGGTGAGTTGCCAACTCGTGAGTAAAAGACATCTACGAAAAGTAATCGAATGCACGACGCTATCCTAGGTCATAATAATATACTAATCTACTACTAGTCATCAAGTAAGACAGGGTAATAAGCTACGTGTAAATGCAGATACTCCATGCTCATGTCAGTACCTCGAGTAATAGTATGTCATGTGAATGAATATGCATGCAATATGACTGTAAAAAAAGCAATCCTGAAATCTAGATGTATCTGTATAAAGAAGATCTTTTAGCTTTTATCATGGTAAAGAGTGTATAGAAATCTGAAACATCAATGATGAAATCCATGGAAATCCGTGTCAAGCATCGACACAAAACACGTAAATCTCAAATCTCAATACCTCATAATCTCAATGTCTCATAGTCTCAATATCTCGGGCTCCGTCAGTCCGGATCGGCCCATAGCATCAAATCTCACGACAACGGTCGGTATCCACCGGATATCCGCCGCGCCAGACATCACCGGTAGGTAGTCCTTCCCCTGCCAGGCTCATCGTCTACAACTCGATCTTCTTGCCCCTGGGTACCATACCGGGCCCACCATATACCCGAGACGGTTCATCCACTCCTCGAATCGGGTCTCGAAATCCAACAGAAAACATGAAATCTCATGGTGGACGACACATACATCACGAGAAAACCGCATCTTATATTTTAAAAAGAGAGGAGGAGAGAGAGAGAAGCTTTTATATATTCTTGCGGTTTTCCCCAAAAATCCAGAAATCTCATTGAAACCCAAATCTCAAAATCATGAGTAAGTATATGATAAGTGTCGGCATATGCCCATAATACTGCATGATAACATGAAAATATGAATGCATGAATGTCTAAGTAATCAATACCATGTCTATACTAACATCCGAGAGTAATCACAATATTATATCGGTCTAGTTGTTAACTGATTCTATCAATAAAAGATAATATGATCTAAAGTGTACGTGGCATAGCAATTACCGATGATGATGTGTGTGAGCCGGCAAATAAGTGTGCGTGGAATATGCGCATCATCGGTAATGGTGCTGGTGTCCTAACAGGCAAAGTTTTATGCTGATTATAGAAACATATATATGAACATGCACATTATGATTACGGTATGAAAATAAAGACAGATATGTGTTACCCACCCATTTGATATACAAATATAACTACCACTGTAAGACTCGAACCTAAACTAGTGTCCATCTAACCCCCAAAGGAAAACTAAACCTAAGAACTAGTCGATAAGAAGTAGGAGTACACCTAAAGTCTGAGTCCATATCTCTAATAGTCGGCGATCCAGCCTCAATAGCGTCACGTACATAGTACGACTTCCTCAAATCAAGAGTGCGGATCAATCATCACATCTATGCCTCGTACGGTAAAATCCATCGTACGGCATCCCAATATCGGGGTACGGGTCAAATATCACCTACGTGTCTCATTATTCGTATAATATCATCATCAACACATGTCATGATCAAGGTGTTATGCTGTAATCGCATACATCAATTATATAACATTGCCGTCATAAATATACCTCATTAATTATCCTCAGAAATATCATGCCATATATATCATATTATGATTAAGTCATACTGATATCATATCGTCATCAAGTCACACCTATATGATATCGACGTCAGGTCACACCTATATGATATCGACGTCAGGTCACACCTATATGATGTCGTAATCAAGTCATACATATATCATATCGTGATCAGTCACAAGTTACAGTTCGGGTTCTATTTTAGAGTCCCATGTAACTCAATGTCATCACCACCCATTATAATTTATGTATACATGTTCATTATCTCATTCTCTAATGATCCGCCAACACTTTAATACAACTGTAGCCAAGAATCACGGCATCAAGCCCAGTTATACTGTTTCATTCCCATGTATCATATCACATCAATGTATCCCATATACGTATTGTGTATATATATATATATATACCTATACCCAGTCCTATATATATATATACACATACACGTATACACCATGTCGAGTTTCAGTGTGTGCGTGTGTGTGTTTCTACCTGAAACCTACGAATCTCTTCCAAGGTATTCATCCTCTGGTATGCCCTTCCTAAATCAGTCTATTCCAGCCTAGGGTCATTACTAGGGTCCTACTCATTAAGAATCTAGGGTCGCATCTGGCTTCCTAATGTCAATAAGTACTATTCCTATTCTACGTTGCGGGGGTGCTAAACGCCATCCACCCGACTTCCCCCCGTAGATATACATCTACTCACCTGGTCCATGTCTGCCGAAGACGGTGTTGCCATCCTCCTCTTCATCGCCCGCAGTCCACGTGAAGGGTACCTAAACGCAAATATATAAATAGTATCGTAAACTGAATCACATACAAAAGTCAAAACGACGCAAGGAACAAGCATAGGTTAAAACCTATGTCCCGTCCACGCAAAGGAACCAAATATCGCTCGATATCGGCGTACAAACTCCGATGGATCGAGATAACATCAAAAAACAACTCATAGTTTTAAAACTCATTACTTATATTATAAAACATGATTTAATTCATCGAAACACTAAAATCCATCAAATCGCCCGATTTCGTAAAACCCGAAAATGCCAATTTACCGTTTTTCTTCAAAACTTGACATTTAGATGAAACCAATGGTCATAAAACTCATTAAATAGCCTAACTAGATTATAGGAACCATTACTATATTTTTATTTCACAAATATGTATGGATTTGGAATTTCTAGTTTGCAACCTTTAGCAATTTTCAACATCTTACAAGCAAAATGTCACAATTCCACAACAAAACTTAATTTTGCATGAATTAATGTATTAAATTACAATTCATGATGATAATGATATAATGAAACCATAATTATATTTTTAATCTCATTTATTTAGGAATTTCCAAAATCTAGTTTACAAAAATAGCATTTTATTAGTATTTTCCTATTATCAAAAGAAACTAGTGATCAAACTAAGTTTTTCTTTCTATTAACATACTAATATTCTCACTAAAACTACAATCTAATGATAGCGATCTTAATTAGAATTTTATATTACCCACAAACACATTTTATAAAAACCTAGTTAGCTAAATAGCTTAATTAAAACAATTTGAATAAACAAATTGTTATACAACAACCATGCAAGATTTTTCCACTAAAAAAAATGTTAAACTAGCTAATATAACCTTATTTAATTAATAAAAACTACAACTTGAATTTACAAACCCTAACTTGAATTTTAAAATTTGCAAATAGAATTAATTTAATAAATCTAATTATGCTTTGAAAGAAACATCTAATAGAAATAAATCAAAAGAGAAAGGTTTATACCTCCACAACATAAAGTCCAAACATGAAAATGAGCCTCCAAAATGCATGCTTTCCCACTCCAAAATCCATGTAAAGAAGAGCAAAGAATAAAGGGTAGGAATTTATTAGGATTTTGTGCATTTTTTTTATTGAATTTTGGAGGATTTTTGATGATTTTTGGAATTAAAATAAAATTGGAAAATGGGGGGGCTACCATAGGAGTGAGGCCGGCCAAGTTTGGGAGGGGAGGGAGAGAAAGAAATGAGTGAGAAGTTGTGTAGAAGTTTCCCCCAAAATATCACTTCATTATGTCTTTTCATTACTTTACTTAATTTCTTTTATTTCTTTTCTAAAACAACTCAAGAAAGCTCTAGAATTTTGGAAAAATTTGCAAATAAATTTTGCATGAAACACACTAAATTCTAATATGCCATGGTTCATTTTTACAAATTAAAACCATTCAAATTTGTAATTTACACTAATTTAGTATAAAAATAAAGCTTATGTTAATATTTAAAACAATTAATTTAGGAAAAATATTTAATTAAACTAAAAATTTATAAGTGACTAAATAAACACCATTTACTAGTAATAAAATAATTAAAATAGGTATTTTTAAATTTATAGTGAAAAATAATTACGGTTTTGTTTTACGAAAAATACATTTTACTTTACCGAAAATCCTAAAATTCACTTAAAATTTTTTTTTATTTTTTTTTATTTAATTATTTTTAAAATGTTACAGCGTGGTAAGCAGGTATCAGTCAGACCCAGAGGAGAAGCACTGGATAGCAGTAAAGAACATTCTCAAGTACCTGAGAAGGACTAAGGATATGTTCTTGGTTTACGGCGGAAAAGACCTCCAGATCGAGGCTTTTGCCGACTCCAGCTTCCAGAGTGACAAGGATGACTCCAAGTCCATGTTATGTTATGTCTTTACCCTCAATGGAGGGGCGGTGTGCTGGAAGAGTTCCAAGCAGGACACCGTTGCTGACTCGACGATGGAAGCGGAGTATATCGCTGCTTGCGATGCCACAAAGGAAGCAGTATGGATGAAGAAGTTCCTAACAGAACTTCAGGTGGTTCCTACCATTGTTGATCCAATACCGCTGTATTGCGACAACAACGGAGCTATAGCTTTAGCAAAGGAACCCAGGTCCCATCAGAAGTCCAGACATATCTTGAGGTGGTATCACCTGATCAGGGAGATCATAGATCGACAGGAGATCAAGCTCCGGAGAGTTCCTACAGAGGAGAACACTGCAGATCCATTCACTAAGGCCTTACCTCAGATTCAGTTCGAGAGGCTACTTGAGATGATAGGTCTTCGATACGCCAGTTCATGGCCCTAGTGCAAGTGGGAGATTGTTAGTGTATATGCCCTAGGGGCCATTATTGTATCATACTAGCTTGTATATTACTTAATGGAAGCTTGGGATATTCACAGTTATATTAACAGTCTTGCAAAACATGGTAGTATGCTACTTGGTTTATATCTATCTTAATATGTGTATATGTTAACATATCGAGAATACATATTGATAGAGCCCTTAGGATCTTGCTTGACTACCAGCGTTGTGATGGCAGTCACACTAGTGGGGGCTGGGTAGTCTACAAGCACGTCTTTTTTCAGGTCCCTAGTCATAGGATTATTGAGATAGGGCATCGATACTCCGGAGTAGACTAGTGTGTAGGCTTCTCATCCCAGCAGGGGAAATGGTCTGTCCCACAGCCATTAGTACGTTGTACTGGAGATAGTATACAGGTGCTCGTTGGGTTACGGGTACACCGAACAGGACTCGCTGGGAACTGTTGGTTGGTATTATACCTATCGTCAGTTAACAGTTCCCAGGTGACATGAGTACAGCATAGTCCGCAGAATTGACACTGCTGCTTCGTCTCGAGTGTGTTCCCACTGTTCTTAGATTGCTACCCTACCACGGCTCAAAGGAGTCGTGCAAACAGGTAGCAGTTGGGTGCAGTCCCGAAGCACTTGGAGGCAGTGGCGGTTAGATAGGATTCGTCTCTCCCGGTATTGGGAGTTGATATCGCGCTGTGTTTGGAAAGCCATTACGCAAAGTCCCTGGCCAAGGCAAGCAAGATTTACTGGTAGGATTTCCAGTAGCTTCTCAAGGTGTAATAGGCTTCACTCCGACACGACTTATACCGCTTATAGGGGAATGACGCTTGCCACCCCCTAGGCCCGATATGCGATAGTCTTAGACGAACAGACCGGACTGTACGGAGATTGTCACATCAGGCTCAGTAGGAGTTCGGATGGGTTTCCTCATCGGCCTTCTTATCGACATCTACCTGGGGACCGTTACGTACAGCTAGTGCCGCTTGCGGTCTGTGGTTAAACCCACTGCCAGCGTAGTGTCGAGCCTTTAGAGTCCCACACAGAGAGTTTCTCTGCTTCGGGTGAAACGATATAGAGGTCGTATGGTTTTATGATAGGGTTCGGACACATACGTGTTTTTACGCACGTACGATGTTCGGACAGTTTATACTAGCAGGCTTTGGTTTAAGCCATATTCTAGTATTGGATTATTGGATTTATACAGTCTTAGTATTTCCATGTTTTCACGGATGGGAGGGGCATTCTCGTAATTAGTCTAGAAGCTTCTAGAAGATTGATGAGGCTTAGGTGGAATTTGCATTAAATGGATTAGTGACTCATGGTGTGATTCATCAAATGAGTTAATGAAACATTTATTGCTTAATGACTCATGAGATGATTCACCCAAAGAAAGTTAATGAAGCATGGTTGATATTATTATTATGTTATTCATTTTAATAATTATCATGCTTCATATATATTCTAAAATGAGTTATAATTCATGATCATTCTCACTCTCACCTTCTCTCTCCTCAAGCTCTCTCTCTTCAAAGATCTAACCCTAACCTCTTATGTGTTGAGATCCAAGGGTTAGCAAGACTAATAGATCCCTAATCCTATTCTATATCCTCTAGGTTACTTTGATTAGCACTCTTAGCAACCTAGTTACCTCAAGTGAGAGGTTAAGCTTGGAGAAGTAGCTCTCGGGTGGATCTTCTATCACAACGAGGAGGCCGGCGAGGAGGTGGTCTACGAGAACAAGAAGGACTTGATTCATTAGGTATAATCATCTTTCATAGTAGCTAATCACTTCTATGTTGTTGTTAGTTAGGGTTTAGCAAAGATCCGTAAAATTAGTCGATGTTAGTTTAAACAAAATGATTATTTTACCTATTCCGCCTCCCCGCATCATGTGGGGGTGTCTAACGTCGAGTTATACAACGTTCTCCAGCTCAGCATAATAAGCAGGTTCGGTCAATGCATCCATATTATTATCTTGATTAAGACATGACATAGTCGCTACCAGGAGAGAGAGAGAGAGAAGAAAACACTCTGCGTATGCTCTTGCAAAATCAGATCGGTTATTATTTTATCTAATCAGGATGGCTCCCACTTTTTTTATCAAATCTTCCTTCAAACCCTAAAAGGTAAGACTAGCTGGGATTAATTACACCCTACAAGTTCGCCAATCTTTCGGCTATGCCAGTGTCGGTACTTTGAGGGAGATTCCCCATTCTTTCGCACGGATCTAATTAAAATAAAGCTCGTTTTCCCAGGGGCGTAACCCCGTTAACACCTTTCTAGACACCTACTTTGACCGGCTAATTATAATGTGCAAAACTCTCCCAGGAGTAACTCTTACTCGCAGTGGGTATCGGGATCCAACTATCTCATAGAAGGTATGAAATCTCATTGCAAATTTCAACACTTGAAATTCCCGATAATATTTTACCCCTAGCAACTTATGACCTTAACATAGTCAACAAATCATAAGCGCTAGCCACGTTCAACCCGTCATTTCCTGATTGAATTAAACCTACCCATACGACCCTTAATATAGTCAACAAAGTCGTACGACTACCCTAATCCAATCGCATCATATGCTTTAACAGATAAGCACTAATTAGCTACCGCACACTACGCCTTAACATAGTCAACAAGCGTAGCACGAATACTAAGTAGCACTTATCTGAAATGACGGAGGGCGATGACTGGTTTTTAAGAAAATCTTTTGCGTAATGAACTTGATATCGTTGCAGAATCTAGTGATTTTAAAAAGGAATGTTTTTTGAGGCTTTTGCTAGTTTTGCTAAAGAGGTCACTCCCGGTAAAGGGATCTCGGCTCTTTCCTCATCGAATGAGGTGCTGGATATTCATGAATACCACTATGCAAAACAAGAACTAAATAAGCAATCAAAAGACAAAACCGAGTGGGTTGTAGTATTTGCTTGCTTTTGCTAAAGAGGTCACTCCCGGTGAAGGGATCTCAGCTCTTTACTTATCAAATAAGGTGCTGGATATTCTACAAGGAATACCGCTATGCAAAGCAATAACTAGAGATACCAGTTTTTAAAACAAGATTCTATAACATCTTTAGGTTTCTTTCTTCTTATCAATCTCATTAATGAAGTCCCATCATTTATGCTTCCTAAGCATCACAGAAGAAACGAAAATACAACGTACGCTTATACCATCCGCATTCGCCACAGTGTCCCATTATGTACCGTTAGGTTACTTAACTAACGACATAGCAAGGCGGGACTAGCGCGGGTGCAAAATATAAGCAACGTTTATTATATATCATATATAATAATAAAGCATTCATCTCTTCATATAAATTGATCACGTCACATAATATCAGCAGCAGAAGTCCACATATGAAATATTGGATATACTAGGAATTCCGTGTTTTAAATTAAGCCAGTAAAAAACACGGATTCCACGGTCGTGATGAATAGCGAAACCCACATCCCTAGACCCCTACAAGAGCGACAAGCAACCCTACCAATTCTAGATTTAGGAGAACCGGTCTCGACTCCTCGAGATGATCTCCCACTGGACTCTGGAACCCGGTTACTTGTGCTCCCCATATTGGGTCTATCCTAACACGGAAAAGTAAATAATTTACATCAATGGTGACATCATCCTCAACCCGGAAGTGCCCCAATAAAAGAATATTACATACAAGTTTTTACATGAATGAAAATGAAAAACTCTCATCTCACATAAAAAAACCCGGCTATTCAAACACGACGATCCAATATAACATATCACAACAACACATAATATCACATGTCATCAACGTAAATAAATATGTGTATCCCAATTGTCGTTGACATATAGCAACAAAACCGGTGATACACCACATATTACACTTACGGTCGCAGAAAAGAAAGTGAAAACTACAACAATTGGAATCTGCAACCACCTTAGACATCATAAACCCAATGTATCACATACATTGGATTTCATGCCTAACCAAATGAATTCCTTAGACATCGCATGCCTAACAATTATAAACCCCGCATTTTAGTCTCGATATTGAAAACACTTTTCAATAATCGGTCGAGTAATTCAACAAGATTCCCGACAACCTGATCGAATGCTTATCAGAAACTTTAGTAGACGGCCGCACCCCCGATGCCGTCGACGAAGTGCACTTAGGCGGAACACCGCGGCCGCGAGCACCCGGACGGATGCTTTTGGCAACGGGATTCTCCTACAATCACTTGGTCGGGGCTATGTGGCATGGCTATCTAGTAACGTTACCCGGCGAGTATCCGCGTACACTACGTGATTGCGACAGAGTTTTGATCCATATCAAAACCCCGTGGCAACCGATCAAATGAGACTAAATTGCTAGATTTATAAAATTCAAATTAGTTTTCACAAAACTAATTGTTGTGAATTCTAAATATTGTATAACAATCACAGATAGCTAGACGATGTTAAACTTTTCAATCGAATCAACAAACACCCAAAATTTTCCAGAGAGCCCAACACTTGAGCACAGTTTTAAAATACCCAGAATATGCCACAGCACATATGGACCAACCGTAGAAGGGCCAACCCTTGCCTCGCCTATGGCGCCGCAGAACTACCGCAAACCCTAGGGCTTGGTGGCGGTTCCGGCGGTCATAGAATCGAGTTAGGGTTTCATTCTTCTAGAGGGTCCTTAGAAAACACCTGCATGATTTTCTGAAGATTTTAAACTTGGAAAAATACAACTCTTGGAAAATCCAGCGAGGGAGAAAAATGGGTATTTGATATTCGTTCGAACTTTTTAACGTCGTCAAGATTACCCGAAACGATGTTAGAATACGACTACGAAGCACTCCGAATTGCCTTTACATTAAGATAACATCACATGCAATCTCAGGAAAAACAAGCAACACCTGAAACACCAAAACCCAGAGACTGGAACACGAGGCAAAAACGAAGCCAGAACATCATGATAGAACCGGCCAGGCCGGATTATTAGCTAATGTTGCCAGGTCAAATCCGGCAAAAAGGGTTCATATTTGTCTCGTGTTCATGTTACATCTCATATAACATTCTGCAGTTGCTTAACAAAAATTTAGACACTCTGAAAAATTCGACAGAAACTGGGATTTTTGTTTCGAGGTTTCGGAGTTGTTTTGGTTTCGTAATTCTACAAATATCGTCTAATTCTCTAGCTTGGCTCTGATACCACTGAAGGGTTCCACGGCTCCGCCACTGGGTTTCCGGAGGCATCGACCATGCCGTTTTCAAAAAATTGGCATGCAAAAGAACCCTAACCAAGAATCTTAACTAGAAAGTTAGACGAAACATGCATGTAAACAACTTTACATCTAAGTGAACAAGGAATACAACCTTTGTAGACTGGTCCTTCACTTCATAAGCTCCGTGTAGTAGTCCCTTCGCTCCAAGTAGTGAACTCCCGGACTCTAGAAAGGCTCCACAAGATGAAATGAACAAGCTTGCATTGAAGTCTTCGAGGCCGAAAATGATCTGCGTTGAGGAGACACTAACTCAAGCTACCTCTTAACTAATTAGGAATTAGTGAAGCAAACAACCTAAACTAAATGGATAGTCTAGTGTAGGTTGATGAAGTAGGAATTTTGCTCACTTTAGAAATATTTTTCTCACTAATTTTCTTCACCTCCCAAAAGGCCAGAGAGCTTGAGGAAGGAGATGAAGAAAAGCAACCATGGAGAGAAGCGAGTGTGTAATGGCAACCATGGGTGAGTTAATATCATATACTAACTCATGTAGAGACTAAACCATGGCTAACAATAATGGTTAGGTTAATAAATATCAAGAGTGAGACAAAATTAGTGGACTAAGTTAAAGGTTAGCACTAAGCTTCTCCAAGTTTCTAACCTTGACTAATTTCCAACTAATTTTCTTTTACTCTTAATAAATAAAATCTCACATTATTATTTGTATGGTATGAGTCTCATACACCCATGTAGCATTTGGCAACTAGCATGACACAACAATAAATATCACATATATATTAAGTGTACACAAGTGAGAAAAAGAAATGCTTAAGTGAGCAAATATTAGTTAATGCAAATTAATATATCAAATATATAATTATACATTAAATTATTAAATCAACACTTGATTTAATAATCTGTCTTTATCACATATAACCGACTAATATCATATGTATCAACTTATCGAATCAACACTTGATTCGATAACCCGGCTATATCACATACAACCAACCGATATCACATATCGCGAGAATAGAATACGGTATCACATATGCGTATTCATCTCGGTCCCGCACATATCACATATGTGCTGCTACTTCGTTTCGCCTGAGTCAGGAAACCTTTGTGTAGGACTCTAAATACTCGTCAATACGTCGGCAGTAGGTGATGGTCATATCAATCACCCACAAGCCGTCAGCGGTACTGCTAGACGTAACGTCCATCCGGGTGTTGAGCGATCAGAAGATCAACAAGCAAGCTTGTCCATACTCCAGCGAATCCAATAAGTAACACTACCGTACAGTCCGATCTCATCATCAGATATGTTGCATATCACAGCCTGAGGGTGGTAAACGTCAGACCCCAATAGCCTGATAAGTTATGCCTATGTGAGGCTCATAACGGTTCGAGAAACTACTGATAACACTTACCAGTAAATCTCAGCAACTCTTTCCAGGGATTTCGTGTTATGGCCAATCGAACATAGCGCAACATCAACCCCCAATACCGGGAGAGACAAAATCCCCTCCTATCGCTCATTGACTCTATGTGACTCAGGACTGTACCCAAAAAATACCGTTTTGCACGTTCTATTGAACGTGGTAAGGTGGAAATCAAAGCACAGTGGAAATCACACAAGACTTTATGACGATCTCGGGTCTACAGACTAACCTGTACCAGTGTCACCAGAGAACTGCCATCTGACGTGAGGTATAATACCATCTCGGAGTTCTCGGCGAGTCCGTTCGGTATACCCAGTCTCCACTGAGCATTCGTATACCTTCTCTGATGTCAAACACCATTGGATGTGGGATCATCCATCGCCCATCATATGGGTCAAGAAGTGTATACGCTAGTCTACTCTGGAATATCGATGCCCTGTCTCAATACTCCCACGACTAGGAACAATTGAAGGATGTACTTACCGACTACCCTGGCCCCACTAGTATGCCCATCATAATCCCAGTAGTCTAGTACTCATCCTAAGGGCTTTATCAACATGTATCAGAGAGACAATTAGTGTACATGTTAAGATAAAGAGCAACTAGATAGCATACTATCATGTCGAGCAAGAAAGTCCTCCCTATATATGTCCAAGCATCCATTATAATATACATCATATATACAATAATGGCCTCTAGGGCATACATATAACTAACAGACTATAGTGGTAAAGGACATGCGAGATGTTGGATTCTTGTTTAGGAACTAGATCCAAGAGGGATTGTTTCAAGAACATCCTATGTTTTTCTTCGAAGACTCACGTTAGGCATGTTTTGGAGCAGTTCAACTCACATGTTCACTATCTCATTTTGGTCTCTAGTCATCAGTGGTCATATAATTGTTTACCTTGATTTATACTTTAAGACTCTTGATAAAGAGAGAGAGAGAGAGAGAAAGAAAGAGAGAGATTTTGGGTTCTATTTTTGCATACTGATAGTTCAACGTACGCATATTTTGTACTTGACTCAATATTCTTTACTTATGAACTTGATGTTTAGGATCTGCTTATTGTGTTTGAAGTGAAAGAGAATCATGTGGTAGTTATATGGGAGGACCCACTATACTTTGTGCTATAAGGGATCATACTTGTGGTTACATGGATACATAAATGTCGTCTGGGCCGACGATCTGTTTGAGAAAGCATCCACATCCGCATTTGCTTTCTTGCTTAATGATAAGGTCATTAATTGGTTTAGCAAGAAGATAATTAGATACTCATTTTCCACCATAGAGACGGAATATGTGATTGTCTTGGAAACGACCAAAAGGGGTTGTTTTGTTGTAAAGATTCCTTCAGAATTTTCGTGTGGTTCCGTACACGAGAGACAGGGTTACTCTCTATTGCGACAAATGGTCGGAAATAGCTTTCTCGACCTATCTCGAATATCACAGGAAGTCGAAGCACATGTAGATCCGGTACTACTTCAGAAAGTAGCAAGGAAAGAGGTCGTGCGGTGATTTATCCTTATTGGTCAAATGTGTTGGATATGTATGCCCTAGAGGCCATTATTGTATATGTATACATGTGGATGCTTGGACATATATATGTACAGGACAATCTTGCTCGATATGATAGTATGCTATCTGGTTTGTCTTTATCTTAATATGTGCATATGTTCTACTTGTTATTACGTATCATCTATACATGTTAATAAAGCCCGTAGGATCATTGCTTGACTACCTGCGTTGTGATGGCGGTCATACTTGTGGGAGAAGGGTAGTCGATAAGCACATCCTTAAAAAGTCCCTAGTAGTAGGAGTATCAAGACTGGACATTGATATACCGGAGTAGACTGGTGTATACATTTCCATACCCCGACGAGGGGTGATGGTTGGTCCCGCTGCCATTGGTTTTTTGCACCTAAGATCGTATACAGGTGCTCACTGGGGGTGAGTACACTGGACGGACTCGCCGAGAACTTCTGGATGGTACTATACCTATCATCATATAGCAGTTCTCAAGTGACATGAGTACAGGTTAGACTTTTGACCCGAGATCGTCATTTTTCTCGTGTGGGTTCCCACTGTACTTTGATCATTACCCTACCACAGATCTACTGAGTCATGTAAACAGGTTTTGGTTGGGTACAGTCCTTAGCCATATGGAGGCAGTGAGTGATTGTTGGGGATTCATCTCTCCCGGTACAGGGAGTCGATATCGCACCGTGTTCGATTGGTCAGGACCATAAGACCTTGGCCAAGGCAGTTGGGATTTACTGATAGGTTGATCGGTAGTTTCCCAGATTGGTCCTGAGCCACATCATCATGAATTATTGGGTTATTAGGGTGTGACGTTTACCATCCACTAGACCTGGTATGCGATACTTTCAGACGAAGAGACCGGACAGTACGGAGATTGTCATGGATAGGCTCAGTAGGGATCCGGATGAGTTTGCTCGTCGGTCTTCCTTTTCGACAGGTACCCGGGTAACCGTTACGTACAACTAGTGCCGCTAACGTGCTTGTGGTTATGGATTTATCCAGTAACTCACTGCCGGTGTACTGTCGAGTCTTTAGAATCCCACACAGAGGGTTTCCCTAGTTCAGGCGAAATGATATAGTAGCCGTATTGGATACATGTAGGGTTCCGATTGATTAATGGTACTATGTACCCGGACTTTCGATCAGACAGTTGATAAAACTAGTCGGCTATGGTTTTGAGCCGGATTATTAAATCAGGTATTGATTTAATAATTTACATATATATATTTCGATATGTATATTCTAGTATTATATTCTTTGTGTTATTCTATCTCTTTGGGTATTTGTGTTTTTATGTGAATACAGGTATGTATATACACTAGACCGTAATCCGTATTTTATACGGAAAACATTCTAGAAGGTGGACACCTCATTCTTGATTTTTTAATTTATTCATAAATGGAAAATGAGGTGTAAAGTGAGATAAGGAGAGTATGGAGAGAGCCATTCCTAAATAGTGTTGACAAATGAACTTTCAATTCATTTGTGCTCACTATTGAAGCATGGTTGCTTTATTATATTGTAAAAATGATTTTACAAAACCATTGTGAGGATTTTCTCTCACTTGTATACTTCATTTTATTTTGAGCTCACTTGTAGCGTCTTGAAAAGTCGTTTTGGTGTTTTCCTGAAATTCGGTGAAAATTCGGTATTTTTCCGAAAACCGTCTTTCTCGATATTTTGCAGTTTAGGGCTAATTATACCTTAAATGGATAGGTAATTACTTGTTTTTAGTAGCTAATGAGTTAATTATGAAATTTTGGTCATTTAAAATTTTTTCCCTATTTTTCAATTTTTAATATTATTTTAAGCCGGTAAGAAAATACATTAAATAAGCGATAAATACAAATTTTTCCGGGCTAATTTTAATCTCTAAAATTATGATAATTATAATCTAGTGATAACATGAATTTTTAGTAATTTATTTTGATTTTTAACAAATTTTTATAAATTGAAACGAATTTATTGAATTTTGAGCTAAAACTTGCAATTTTTGAGTTGTAGGGGGCCTTTTTGCATAAAATTTCTTTTGTAAAACCCCTCTATCTTTTCCCTCAGCCCTAGAACAGCCCAACCCTGACCAAGACCAGAAAATTCTGGGCTCCTTTCTTTGGTTGCTTTCTTGTGGGAAATTGGGGTTGTTTATGGATTTATTTAATATATTGGACAAAGTATGGTGCATTTGACTTTGGAACTTGACCCTTGACTTTCCCCACTTGCCCACTCACCCCACACCATCCCCCACTCCCTCTTCAGGCCGAGAATCACAGCAGCCCCCCCCTCCATCTCTTTTCTTTCATCTTCTTCAAACAATTCTTCAAAGGTTGCTACAAAAATCCATATAAATCCACAAATTTGTTTTCAAAACCAAAACAAATCCTTGTGCTACCTCTTCTCAAGCCTAATTTAGTTGAAATCATATGGAAAGGAGGCAATTTTAGAGGCAAATCATCATGCTAGATCCATAGATCAAGAGGTATAATTTCTATCATGTTAAATTCTTTTGTTTAAGTTCTTATATTAGATGGTTTAGTGTTAATTTAGTGTAGTTTAATCTAGTTTCTTAGGTTTTGCTTGAAAATTTTAGCTAGGGTTTTGTAGCTATAATACTTAATTAGATTGTTTTATAGTTAATCTAGTGGTTAATTAACTAATCCATATAGTTATCTTGTTGTTATAGTTTTCAACTTTGCTAAATTAGTTAATTTTAGAAGGGTGAAATTGTTGTTTTGAAATTTTCAAGAGAGGGTTTATGTTTAGTAGTGGTTTGTGAAACATGATTAGTGAGTGGATTAAGTTTTAGAAAACATTATTTAGTTGATTGAACCTAAATTGTTATCTAGTGTTTTGCTAACCTAACCTAAGAGGTTAATTTTCTTAAGTGGGCTTTTGTAGTGTTAAATTAAGCTTTCAAGTGTGGAATTGGATTTGGAAATTGCTAGGTTATGAATTCAAGAATTAGTGGTTATGGAAAATAGGATTGGAATCATTACTTTTGTGTTGTAATTAGTGTTTGTAGATTGCTTGTAGTGTGCTTGGGTAATTATGCTTTATTGTGGTCGTTTTGTCGCAAATCGGCGATTTTTGCACCGATTTTGGGACGCAATGCTTACTAGTTTTGTATATAAATTATGTGATGATTTATTTTTGATATCTTGATGATGGTAATGGCTTGTCCTGCGACTTTTAGGATGCGTGAGTGCGGTTTTTGGGTATTCGGGTTTTAGTTTTGCCGGGCGACCAAATCGGCGTTTTTCGGCAGTTTTGCGATTTTCGCGTGTGTTCCGCGCACTTTGTGCACGTTGTACCTAGCTAGCGAACTTTAGTTGTTTCGTTGGGGTTTTGCGTCGTTCTTGATATGTAACCTTATATTTAGTATTGATGTAAATTCCAGGTTCGGTCGCGGAAACGTCAGACGCGGCGCGAAAGGGAAAGGCGGTGATTGGACACAGCTAGCCAGGGATCCCGGTGAGTAGATTTAACATCTACGGGGGACGATCGTTTGGATGGCGCAAGTCGCCCGATAGATTTAGTAAACTGGAAAATAGTAAATTGGATAATCACTTGTGACATTAGAATAATAATACTGGCATGATAATTGCTGCAATTAGATCAATATGTTATATCCATATACGCAAACTCAATTGTAGGACACATGCACCATTACCAGGTTTTTATATGCAGCACGAGCACTATTCTTGTTTACACACACACCCTGGTAATTGCCATGCCACCACACTAGATAACCTTTAATCTAAACCTTTTACTAATTGATACTTAAATTGTGCTATTTCCTTAAAATGAAACCGTAGGATTGCTATTCATGTGCATGTACTTCATCATATTCATTGTTCATGCTTAATACATTAATCACACATCGCAACTTGTTTATTGATATCATACGCATTCATTATCATTGATATATGCACTTATGAGGATTTCTTGAGATTTTATGATATTGCTGGATTTCGGGGGAAAGCCGCAAGATTTCTAAACTTATTATATTTTTAAAATACGTAAATTGCGGTTTTCTAGTGATGTAAGTGTCGTCCACCATGAGTTTGCTGTGGCTTTGGAAATCCGTGTCGAGGAGTGGAGGAACCGGCACGGGTACATGGTGGGCCCGGTAAGGTACCCCGGGGCAAGAGGAATGTTGTGATGACGTTGAGCCTGGCAGGGGACGGATTACCTACCGGTGACTGTTTGGGACGGCGGATATCCAGAGGATACCGACCGTGGCCGCTAGATGATGAGATATTGATATTTGAGATGGGTCAGCCGGACGGCTGAGGCCAGAGATACATTTATGAGATTTGAGACAGCTTTTGGGTGTCGTTGCTGGACACCGATTTTCGTCGATTCATTGACATTGCTGGCATTCTAAAAGAGTTTCAAAAACAAAAAGAGATAAAATATTTCCTATATATACCTATTGAGACCTCAGATATACATGTTGCATACATATTAGTACACTGATGTTATATACACACCTGCTAGTGCATCCAGTCATACCTTTAGATGCTAGGATGCTTGTGTGCATGCATACGATAGCCTTTGCAGATATTATTTATTACTCACGAGTTGGCAACTCACCCCCGTTATGCCACAGTCTTTTGCAGGTCCGCTCCGTCAGTTTAGTAGCGGCGGGCGCACTTGTCTTTTGCCTCTTTTGCCTGAGCCCGAGATTTGCTCATAGGTGGGTTATGTTATTATTTTGTACCACTTGTATATTCTTGTATCTAGTGTACTCCATCTACTGTTTTCCACCAGATTATTGTATATTGACCTAGAGATGAGACAGTGAGGTTTATGGATTTTATGCTGTATTTTGGGGTCGAGCTCACTTGAGCCGACATGCTATTTTTTTTCATGCTTCTTTATGATTATTATGCTTGTTGTCATTTACATTGCGTGGGATTTGTGACCGCCTTATGGCGAAGAGCTAGCTCCCGCTTGGGGATGCCTTATTTGTTGGTTTTATATATATTCTTGTTGTACCCATTTTTGGGGGGCCAGTATTTACAAAGGAGACTCTGCCGAAATTTTCGGAAAAATTGGTATTGTTTTTAAAAAGGGTTTTACATGACTTATTTGATAACTCGCTTTCAATTGATTGGGTTTCTTCACTCTTTTGCTTCATTGGTTTTGTTTTCTGGGCTTTGGCTTACTTATTTTACGGACGCCTTTAGACGTTTCGTAAACTTAAGTGCCAGTCACATTCTGTACCCTGCGGGTCGTGACAAAGTTGGTATCAGAGCGATAGGTTTTACCTTTGTGAGTGTAGGATGACCCTTGGTAGATGGAGTAAGTGACTTAAGCAGCGTAACGTAGCGTGCGTATGTCCGCGGCATACTTACGATACGGTACTCCGCCTAAGTGACTTTAGGATACTTGCTTGGAAATTTCCTTCTTCAATTCCGTGTATCCTATAATCCTATTGCACTGTCCTTACTATCCGTTTTCCTGTAACAGCCACTATGCCGCCGAAGGCTACGAGGGCACAGAGGGCTGCCGCCAGAGACGAGATTCGAGCTGGCTCGTCCGAGACTAGGACTGAGCAGGGTGGTATGCCTACGCCGCAGGGACAGACCGATCCACCTTCCCCAGGCCGTATGGATAGGCTCGAGACCGGTATGGAGGAGTTGCGACAGATGATGGGAGGCATGCAGGAGCTACGTCAGATGGTAGGATCCTTAGTTGCAGCCAGTCATACACCGAGGCCGGATGACGTACCTATTACATCACAGACGACCATGATACCTGCTCCTACTGCTACCACCGTGGCCATTCCGGTTTCACTACAGGATTTCATGAGGCTGAGACCTCCAGTATTCACCGGCACCGAGGCAGCGGAGGACCCACAGACGTTCCTTGACAGTTTAGCCAGGATCTGCCGTTCGCTGAGATGTTCGGATGATCGATGGGTAGAGCTTGCGAGTTTCCGACTAGAGGGTCTCGCGCAGACATGGTGGGAGTCAGTCTTGAGAGGTCGAGCTGCAGATCTACCGCCTATGACTTGGGCCGAGTTTACAGCGGTCTTTCTAGCCCGTTTCCTTCCAGAGAGCGTTCGTGACGCCAGAGCTCGCAGCTTCGAGGCCTTAGTCAAGACACCTGGGATGACGGTGTCTGAGTATGACATCCAGTTTACACAGTTATCCCGATATGCTCAGTATTTGGTGGATACCGAGGAGAAGATGGTGAAGAGGTTTGTACAGGGACTTGATGCCCAGCTATATCTTGCCATTGGCGCCCAGCACTACGACACTTATTCAGCGGCTAGGGATACGGCATTACGGATGGAGGCACGCATATCACAGACTTCGGCCGTTTCTGGGCCGAAGAGGATGCGCACCGATGTACCGCCTCAGAGGCAGCGCGCCAGATTCTTTCAGAGAGATCGGCCTGGCAGAGGATTTGGGCGGGGACAGTTATATGGTTCTTATCCCCAGGGGCAGCAGCCGTCGCCAGGATGTTTTGGGTGCGGGAGTCTGCATCATTTTGTCAGAGACTGTCCAGTGAGACGACAGGGAGCAGCGACAGTTCCGCATGTGACCCTACCACCATCACCACCCCCTCCTCAGAGAGCCCTACTTCCTACCCCAGGTGATGCTCCACGCCAGTTAGGTGCACCAAGAGGCCGTGGACGCGGCGGTCCTGTTCAGAGAGGGCGAGGAGGCAGAGGCCGAGGTCGAGGTCAGCCCGCTATCGGTGGAGGACAGGCCCGAGTATTTGCTTTGACACCGCAGGATGCGCAGGCATCCAATGCCGTTGTGACAGGTACTTTGCCAGTTTGTTCTTTCGACACACGGGTATTATTCGACCCAGGTTCCACACATTCGTACGTATCTACACACTTTGCACCGATGTTGGGCCGTGAGTCATCGTCGTTAGATCAGCCGCTTGTTGTTAGTACTCCGGTAGGCGAGTCATTTGTCGCTCGGTTTGTATTTCGTTTGTGTTCCGTTCGTATCGGGGAGAGGGATTCATCAGTTGATTTGATACTCCTCGATATGTTGGACTTTGATGTGCTTCTGGGCATGGATTGGCTAGCCACTTGTTATGCTTCGGTGGACTGCCGTGAGAAGGCAGTCAGATTTAGCTTTCCGGGAGAGCCAGTCCTTGTTATTCGGGGAGACCGCAGTGTCACCCTTCCCAGCTTAATTTCGTCTCTTCGCGCTGGTCAGCTCTTGCGGAAGGGATGTCAGGGGTTCTTAGCGTTTGTTTGTGATACTCGAGCTGCAGAGGTTCCGTTAGACCGGGTCCCGGTAGTTTGTGAGTTCCCTGATGTTTTCCCTGATGAGCTACCTGGGCTACCGCCTGAGCGCGGTGTTGAGTTCTGCATTGATTTGATTCCCGGTTCGGGGCCTATTTCTATACCTCCTTATCGGATGACCCCGGCAGAGCTTCGAGAGCTGAAGGATCAGTTGCAGGATTTGTTGGAGAAGGGGCTTATTCGACCGAGTGTTTCTCCGTGGGGTGCTCCGGTCCTGTTTGTCAAGAAGAAGGATGGAAGTTTGCGCTTATGTATCGACTACCGCCAGCTGAACAAAGTTACCGTTCGGAACAGATATCCGTTGCCGCGCATTGATGATTTGTTCGACCAGCTTCAGGGTGCGGGGTATTTTTTCGAGGATCGACTTGCGATCAGGATACCATCAGCTGCGAGTTCGACAGGAGGATATACCGAGGACAGCTTTCCGTACACGCTATGGCCACTACGAGTTTTTGGTGATGTCGTTCGGACTCACCAACGCCCCAGCAGCATTCATGGATTTGATGAACCGTACATTCAGGCCGTATCCTGACTTGTTCATCATCGTGTTTATCGACGATATCTTGGTATACTCCCGGAGCAGAGAGGAGCACGAGCAGCACTTGCGGATTACGTTACAGACTCTGAGGGAGTATCAGCTGTTCGCGAAGTTCTCCAAGTGTGCTTTCTGGCTGGACAGCGTCGGATTCTTGGGTCATGTGGTTACGAGAGACGGCATTTGTGTGGACCCGAAGAAGATTGAGGCTGTTCAGCAGTGGCCCTGACCTACATCGGTTGCTGAGATCCGTAGTTTTCTAGGCCTGGCGGGCTACTACAGGCGTTTTGTTCAGGACTTCTCCCGTATAGCAGCACCGTTGACCGGTTTGACCCGGAAGGGAGTTCCTTTCGTCTGGACAGAGGAGTGCGAGCGCAGTTTTCAGCAGCTGCGGACATGTTTGACTACGGCGCCGGTATTATCTTTACCTTCGGGATCAGGCGGATTTGTTGTCTACTGTGATGCTTCGCGAGTGGGATTAGGATGCATTTTGATGCAGCATGGCCGGGTGATCGCTTATGCTTCTCGGCAGTTGAAGAAGCATGAACAGAACTACCCCACTCATGATTTGGAGATGGCTGCAGTGGTCTTTGCACTGAAGATTTGGCGACATTACCTTTACGGCGAGTCGTGTCAGATATTCACCGATCACAAGAGCTTAAAGTACATATTTCAGCAGCGAGACCTGAACCTCAGACAGCGTCGTTGGATGGAGTTGGTGAAAGACTACGACTGCGAGATCTTATATCACCCCGGCAAGGCGAATGTGGTGGCAGATGCGTTGAGTAGGAGGCCCGGGGGTAGTCTATCCTTTTTGCGCGCAGTGCAGAGGCAGTCGTCAGCAGATTGGCAGATGTTATGCGACAGCCGAGTTGAGTTCGAGTTCACTCAGACAGGGGGACAGCTCGCGCATGTTCGTGCACGCCCACAGTTGCTTGACCGTATATATGAGGCGCAGCGCAGTGACGACCGTTGCTAAGAGATCGTGGCACAGATGGGACAGGGCAGATTTTCCGAGTTCGTGGTTGACGATCAGGGGATTTTAAGATATGGATCTAGACTGTGCGTACCAGATGCTGATGGATTGCGGCGCGACATTCTCGAGGAGGCACACCGATCAGTGTATAGTGTCCACCCCGGTTCCACCAAGATGTACCATGATATGAGAGAGACCTACTGGTGGTACGGGATGAAGAGGGACATTGCGGAGTTCGTTTCGAGATGCCTGACTTGTCAGCAAGTCAAGGCCGAGCACCAGAGGCCCGCAGGAGAGCTACAGCCATTACCCATTCCAGAGTGGAAATGGGAGCAGATTTCGATGGATTTCGTTGTGGGTCTACCCAGGACCAGTCGAGGGTACGACTCCATCTGGGTGATCGTGGATAGATTGACGAAAGCGGCTCACTTTCTTCCGGTGAAGACGACTTTCAGCTTCGCTCAGTATGCTCAGCTCTATATTGACGAGATCGTGCGACTACATGGCGTACCGACTTGTATCGTGTCAGATCGAGGCACTCAGTTCACCAGCCGACTTTGGCAGAGACTTCAGGAGGCTTTGGGCACTCGTTTGAGCTTCAGCACAGCGTTTCATCCGCAGACCGACGGACAGTCAGAGCGGACCATTCAGACTCTCGAGGACATGCTCAGAGCGTGCGTTTTAGACTTTGGTGGTAGCTGGGATCGTCATTTGCCTCTAGTGGAGTTATCCTACAACAACAGCTTCCAGGATACTATTCAGATGGCACCTTTCGAGGCATTGTATGGGAGGAGATGCAGATCGCCCGTTTGTTGGACAGAGCTCAGCGAGAGCAGCATTCTGGGGCCGCAGCTTGTTGAGGAGACGACATCGAAGATCCAGTTGATCCGAGACCGAATGAGAGCAGCTCAGAGCAGGCAGAAATCGTGTGCAGACAGGCGCCGTCGCAGATTAGAGTTCGCAGTTGGCGACCATGTTTTTCTGAGGGTCTCTCCGATGAAGGGCGTGATGCGTTTTGGACGAAAGGGGAAGCTTAGCCCTAGATTCGTAGGTCCCTTCGAGATCCTCAAGCGGGTTGGCGCTGTTGCATATTGTTTGGCTCTTCCACCCAGCTTTCCCGATGTTCACCCCGTCTTTCATGTTTCGATGCTCCGCAAGTACCTTCACGACCCTTCGCATGCGATTCAGCACCCGACAGTCCAGCTAGAGCGCGACCTTTCTTTTGCAGAGCAGCCGGTGGCCATCCTGGATCGGCAGGTGAAGAAGTTGAGGTCGAAGATTATACCAACTGTCAAGGTCCTTTGGCGTAGCCCGAGCAGCGAGGAGGTTACTTGGGAGACCGAGGGCGAGATGAGGAAGAAATATCCCCATCTCTTTGAAGGTACGCGTAGCTATATTTTTAAATTCGGGGACCGAATTTCTTTAAGGGGGGAAGATTGTAGCGTCTTGAAAAGTCGTTTTGGTGTTTTCCTGAAATTCGGTGAAAATTCGGTATTTTTCCGAAAACCGTCTTTCTCGATATTTTGCAGTTTAGGGCTAATTATACCTTAAATGGATAGGTAATTACTTGTTTTTAGTAGCTAATGAGTTAATTATGAAATTTTGGTCATTTAAAAATTTTTCCCTATTTTTCAATTTTTAATATTATTTTAAGCCGGTAAGAAAATACATTAAATAAGCGATAAATACAAATTTTTCCGGGCTAATTTTAATCTCTAAAATTATGATAATTATAATCTAGTGATAACATGAATTTTTAGTAATTTATTTTGATTTTTAACAAATTTTTATAAATTGAAACGAATTTATTGAATTTTGAGCTAAAACTTGCAATTTTTGAGTTGTAGGGGGCCTTTTTGCATAAAATTTCTTTTGTAAAACCCCTCTATCTTTTCCCTCAGCCCTAGAACAGCCCAACCCTGACCAAGACTAGAAAATTCTGGGCTCCTTTCTTTGGTTTCTTTCTTGTGGGAAATTGGGGTTGTTTATGGATTTATTTAATATATTGGACAAAGTATGGTGCATTTGACTTTGGAACTTGACCCTTGACTTTCCCCACTTGCCCACTCACCCCACACCATCCCCCACTCCCTCTTCAGGCCGAGAATCACAGCAGCCCCCCCTCCATCTCTTTTCTTTCATCTTCTTCAAACAATTCTTCAAAGGTTGCTACAAAAATCCATATAAATCCACAAATTTGTTTTCAAAACCAAAACAAATCCTTGTGCTACCTCTTCTCAAGCCTAATTTAGTTGAAATCATATGGAAAGGAGGCAATTTTAGAGGCAAATCATCATGCTAGATCCATAGATCAAGAGGTATAATTTCTATCATGTTAAATTCTTTTGTTTAAGTTCTTATGTTAGATGGTTTAGTGTTAATTTAGTGTAGTTTAATCTAGTTTCTTAGGTTTTGCTTGAAAATTTTAGCTAGGGTTTTGTAGCTATAATACTTAATTAGATTGTTTTATAGTTAATCTAGTGGTTAATTAACTAATCCATATAGTTATCTTGTTGTTATAGTTTTCAACTTTGCTAAATTAGTTAATTTTAGAAGGGTGAAATTGTTGTTTTGAAATTTTCAAGAGAGGGTTTATGTTTAGTAGTGGTTTGTGAAACATGATTAGTGAGTGGATTAAGTTTTAGAAAACATTATTTAGTTGATTGAACCTAAATTGTTATCTAGTGTTTTGCTAACCTAACCTAAGAGGTTAATTTTCTTAAGTGGGCTTTTGTAGTGTTAAATTAAGCTTTCAAGTGTGGAATTGGATTTGGAAATTGCTAGGTTATGAATTCAAGAATTAGTGGTTATGGAAAATAGGATTGGAATCATTACTTTTGTGTTGTAATTAGTGTTTGTAGATTGCTTGTAGTGTGATTGGGTAATTATGCTTTATTGTGGTCGTTTTGTCGCAAATCGGCGATTTTTGCACCGATTTTGGGACGCAATGCTTACTAGTTTTGTATATAAATTATGTGATGATTTATTTTTGATATCTTGATGATGGTAATGGCTTGTCCTGCGACTTTTAGGATGCGTGAGTGCGGTTTTTGGGTAGTCGGGTTTTAGTTTTGCCGGGCGACCAAATCGGCGTTTTTCGGCAGTTTTGCGATTTTCGCGTGTGTTCCGCGCACTTTGTGCACGTTGTACCTAGCTAGCGAACTTTAGTTGTTTCGTTGGGGTTTTGCGTCGTTCTTGATATGTAACCTTATATTTAGTATTGATGTAAATTCCAGGTTCGGTCGCGGAAACGTCAGACGCTGCGCGAAAGGGAAAGGCGGTGATTGGACACAGCTAGCCAGGGATCCCGGTGAGTAGATTTAACATCTACGGGGGACGATCGTTTGGATGGCGCAAGTCGCCCGATAGATTTAGTAAACTGGAAAATAGTAAATTGGATAATCACTTGTGACATTAGAATAATAATACTGGCATGATAATTGCTGCAATTAGATCAATATGTTATATCCATATACGCAAACTCAATTGTAGGACACATGCACCATTACCAGGTTTTTATATGCAGCACGAGCACTATTCTTGTTTACACACACACCCTGGTAATTGCCATGCCACCACACTAGATAACCTTTAATCTAAACCTTTTACTAATTGATACTTAAATTGTGCTATTTCCTTAAAATGAAACCGTAGGATTGCTATTCATGTGCATGTACTTCATCATATTCATTGTTCATGCTTAATACATTAATCACACATCGCAACTTGTTTATTGATATCATACGCATTCATTATCATTGATATATGCACTTATGAGGATTTCTTGAGATTTTATGATATTGCTGGATTTCGGGGGAAAGCCGCAAGATTTCTAAACTTATTATATTTTTAAAATACGTAAATTGCGGTTTTCTAGTGATGTAAGTGTCGTCCACCATGAGTTTGCTGTGGCTTTGGAAATCCGTGTCGAGGAGTGGAGGAACCGGCACGGGTACATGGTGGGCCCGGTAAGGTACCCCGGGGCAAGAGGAATGTGGTGATGACGTTGAGCCTTGCAGGGGACGGATTACCTACCGGTGACTGTTTGGGACGGCGGATATCCAGAGGATACCGACCGTGGCCGCTAGATGATAAGATATTGATATTTGAGATGGGTCAGCCGGACGGCTGAGGCCAGAGATACATTTATGAGATTTGAGACAGCTTTTGGGTGTCGTTGCTGGACACCGATTTTCGTCGATTCATTGACATTGCTGGCATTCTAAAAGAGTTTCAAAAACAAAAAGAGATAAAATATTTCCTATATATACCTATTGAGACCTCAGATATACATGTTGCATACATATTAGTACACTGATGTTATATACACACCTGCTAGTGCATCCAGTCATACCTGTATTTTAGATGCTAGGATGCTTGTGTGCATGCATACGATAGCCTTTGCAGATGTTATTTATTACTCACGAGTTGGCAACTCACCCCCGTTGTGCCACAGTCTTTTGCAGGTCCGCTCCGTCAGTTTAGTAGCGGCGGGCGCACTTGTCTTTTGCCTCTTTTGCCTGAGCCCGAGATTTGCTCATAGGTGGGTTATGTTATTATTTTGTACCACTTGTATATTCTTGTATCTAGTGTACTCCATCTACTGTTTTCCACCAGATTATTGTATATTGACCTAGAGATGAGACAGTGAGGTTTATGGATTTTATGCTGTATTTTGGGGTCGAGCTCACTTGAGCCGACATGCTATTTTTTTTCATGCTTCTTTATGATTATTATGCTTGTTGTCATTTACATTGCGTGGGATTTGTGACCGCCTTATGGCGAAGAGCTAGCTCCCGCTTGGGGATGCCTTATTTGTTGGTTTTATATATATTCTTATTGTACCCATTTTTGGGGGGCCAGTATTTACAAAGGAGACTCTGCCGAAATTTTCGGAAAAATTGGTATTGTTTTTAAAAAGGGTTTTACATGACTTATTTGATAACTCGCTTTCAATTGATTGGGTTTCTTCACTCTTTTGCTTCATTGGTTTTGTTTTCTGGGCTTTGGCTTACTTATTTTACGGACGCCTTTAGACGTTTCGTAAACTTAAGTGCCAGTCACGTTCCGTACCCTGCGGGTCGTGACATCACCATTTGCTTCACTCTCTTCTCTTCTCTTGAGCTCCTCCACCTTCATCATCCACCTCTTCTCTACACTCTCATGTGTTGAGAATCAAGAGAGGAGGTGAGATAAAAATACACTTAGAACCCTAAACTACATTCTAGAGTTCTTAGATTAGCAATCCAAGTTCTCCAATTGCTCCATTTGATATTTAGTTTGGAGGTAGAGCTATGGACTATATCCTTCGGGTGGATCATCCTCGATGGAGGGAGACGGATGATCAAGCTCGATCATGGAGGCCACTAGGAGCTTATGAAGAGGAACGAAGACCGAAGGACATGGATCATTTGGTGAGAATCTCTATCATAGTAGATAGCAACTCCTAGTCAACTAGTTTAAGGTATATGGTAGATTCTAGACGGGTTTTATTTAGCACCAGTTTTAATCTCTAGAAAAAAAATTGTTCCGCAAATGGCCACCGGGGCGCTAGTGTAACCCAACAAAATGATCAGGGATCTATGACGAAGGATATGGCCAAGGAGCGGCTCTTGAATCATATTAGAGCCTTATGGCTACGTCCTGGGTGATGATTAAATGAAACCACTTTTCACTTTTACTATTGGTTGATATTGTCGCGCCCCTCTTCCCAATGTACGGAGAAGTGGACATGACGGGCCGCGACGTATTTACTCAGAAGTAAACACGTTAAGCGTAAATAAGCAATATAAATGAATACACAAGAATAACAAGAGATGTAATAATAACAGCAAATTTTATTAACATTCTTTCTTTACATACAACTGAAAAGCAAAGTACAATGGTAGAAAGCGATGCCTAAACAGTGGCATATGAACTAAAAAGAAAATAAGTAAAAGTAAAAGCCTAAAAGTCTGGCTCCTCTGTGAACTGCTCCAAATTGTCCTGACTGGGCTCGATCTCCTGTGAGTCGAGTCCTTCTGACGAACATTCCAAAGAAAGAAGAGACAGGAATGTCGTCAGCGAAATAGTGCTCGGTAAGTCCCAAAGATAAGGGTAGAATAGAACAAGTAAAGAAGAGAGAATTGGTAATGTAAACAGGTATAGGTTTGTTATACCAACGTAGTTATTTGTAGCTTGGTACAGAATGTATCAGTGTATACGAGAGCTGTCCAACTATCCCGTGGACTATGCTAACATGTAAGTATAAGGCGTCGTCAAAACCCACGGGACAACGGCACAGGATGTTCATGTAGGTGTCTTTTAGTGTCCATCATCATGCCACTTTTAACACATTCCGTACCAGTCTACCCCTTTACACCCTGTAATGTATGTTGTATTGATTGTTAATTATCAGACTTGCCGGGACCATGGTATAAGTTGTTCATGTAAACAAGTTCAGGATGTATCAAGTAATCATGTAATGAAGTCAAGTCATATTCATGGTTCGGTCAAGTCAAATCATATTGCATGTTTGGTATTGTTCTGGTATTCAAGTTCATGTTTGGTATATTGGATTCATGTTGAATTGGATTCATATTTGGATTGGATTCAGATTGATACTTGGACTCAGACTTGAGTCAGACACTTTAAACAGAATTTGGATCCTGAATTAGGTTTAGGAGTTATCGGTAACTACTGCACATGGACGACACGATTTATGTCTTTTTCCAAGACAATTACCATTGAAAACCCCATTTTAGTTTTCTACCTTAAATAGGCAAGCACCCACTTTCTCCGGCTCCCTGAGGCTCAAGAGAATTGGTCCCGCTTAAACCTATATTTACTAGGGTCCTTATTGTAATTTTATATATCTCGAGAGGTTTTATGAAAAATATTTTATATACTTTCAAAATAAATCTCGAGTAATTATTTATGTTCTTTAAGGTTTCCATGGATGTGAATTTTAAAGAGTGAGGTAGCAAATAATAACTTAGCTTGATTAGTTCATGGTATTTTAGTGAAACTTGTCTTGTATTGATACTTGATGGTATTTTAATGAAATTTGTCATTTTTTTTATTTTCTAGAAAACATGAAATTTTATTATATATCAAAAATATATGGTTTGATGATATTTATATAATTATTTAAAAAATTAATTTTATTTATTAAGTAGAAAATCTTGTTTTCTTAAAAATCGTATTAAAATTCTTTCGAGATTGTATGCTCCTTGAAGAGATCTGCATCTTACTCTACTAGTCCCGAGGATATGCGATAATCCACACTATCCAATAGCGAGTTTCCCAAGATGGGTTGTATAGGCATAATTGCAAAGAATTTGATAATATTATTTAAAAGAAAACGGGTTTTTATAGTTCATGGTATTTTGATGAAAATTCGTATTTGCCACAAAAATTATGTCTCAAGAGAATCGTGCTATGTCAAGATGTGTGTATGTGAAAGGTAAGTCATTACCTCGTGAAGTTTTCTAAAGGTATGCTAAGCAAAACAATTAAAAGATGTCGTATAGAAAGTACATGGTATTTAAATGTAAAAGTTGATTTAAAGTTATCTATCATGTTGTATTTGAGTGAAAATGAATTCTAAACATTAGATTCAAGGTTATAATTTTAAGGTAAGAGTTTGAATGTAAGTTATGAAAGAATTAATAAAATTTTCTAGATTTTAGAGAGAAATGTCGGTGGTAATTCCACTTACCGACGTGTTTTGAAAAGAGAACTTTTTTAAGGTGAAAGAGTAGAATAAGAAGTGGGACTTACAAGCAAAAAGGAAAGAGGAGAGGTAGAGAATTAGGGTGGTAGCCTTCGTGATGTCGAGGGGTCGCCGGAACTTGTGTAAATCATCGCCGGATTTTGACATTGGGATAACTCCACTTGTACTCTTCTTGGACTTCGAAAATTTTGATAATTTTGGCTATAAATTTTAGAATGAAGAGGGGCTAGGGTATAGGGTTGTATTTATAGTGTGAAATTAGGGTTTTGGAATTGAAGAAAGAATTAAAATGCATTTAAAATTGGATTAAAGAATGAAATTTACTTATCTGTTAAATTGCAGAGAAAATAAACAGAACATGGGTTGTGGGGTAGGCCAAAAGATTTTGTATGCAAGACCCGGGGACTATTCCCCATGGGTCACCCGTCGGCGCCGACCACAAGCGGCATCTCGCCGGCCACGTGTTGGAGGTGAGGGTTGGATCATTGCCACGTGTCCATCTCCATTCATACAGTATTTTGCACATGTTTGTTTTATCTGACTTTTTATTTTTACGTGTATTGCACGTGTAAAATTTTAGGCTTCTAAAAAGTTTAAAAGAAAAATTCAGAAAAATAATATGTGGCTGATGGGATTCGAACACAAGGGCTATGTCACAGCAGTGCAGAGGCTTTACTAGAGAACTACAAGTTGTTTCTTGTTGTTCTTAAATAATAATAACTTTTAAATTATAATCAGGCTTGCAAACTCCATTTTGTACATTAACTTTAAAAAATTTCGTACAGTAAAATTAGTGTCGTTACATTCTACCCTCCTTACAAAAATTTCGTCCTCAAAATTTACATTTACATAAGGACTAATTTACGAATAAGAAAAGGTATCTTGTACGCATGTCGTCTTCTCGCTCCCAAGTTGATTCTCCTGGCGAATCTTTTCTCCACATCACTCGGACCAAATTTACTTCCTTGTTCCTTAGTGACTTTACCTTTCGGTCCAGAATTTCAATAGGTTGTTGCTCACAAGATAGATCCGTCTGTACAGTGAGCTCGGAGTGATCAAGGATGGGGCTAGGGTCGCTCACATATTTTCGAAGATGGGATATATGGAACACGTTGTGCACTCCTTCTAATGAGGATGGTAGTGCTAAACGATATGCTATTTCTCCAACTCGTTCGAGAATGTCGAACAGTCTAATATATCTCGGACTGAGCTTACCCTTCTTGCCAAAGAGAATTACTCCACAGTTTGGAGAGATCTTCAAGAACACATGATCTTCTGGTTGGAACTCCAGATGTCAGCGCTTTGCATCAACCCAGTGCTTCTATCGGTCTTGGTCTATGTGCATTCTTTCTCTGGTCGTGCGAACTACGTCCATAGTTGCCACGATCATCTATGGTCCAAGGAGTTCCCTATCTCCGATGTCGTCCTAACTTAATGGTGAACGACACTTTCTTCCATAGAAAGCTGCAAATGGTGTCATTCCAATACTCGCCTGGTAGCTGTTGTTGTATGAAAACTCCACAAGATGTAGGTGATCTTCCCACGATCCTCCGAAGTCTAGCATACAAGCTCTTAGCATGTCTTCTAAAATCTGAATTGTTCACTCAGACTTTCCATCTGTTTGTGAATGGTAAGCTGTGCTGAAGTTCAGACTCGTTCCTAGGCTAGCTTGCAAACTCTGCCAAAACTGCAATCGGAATCTGGTGTCACGATCGGAGACGATGCAAACTGGTACTCTATGTAATCTCATGATCTCCTGCATGAGTTCATGGATATCAGAAATAGTACATCTTGAGGTTAAATCTTACATTAGATTCATGCTTACCTCCATGTACTTCTTTGCTAACTTCTCGGTAGATTGGCTAACTCGAAATGGGATGAAGTGAGTCGACTTGGTGAGTCGATCCACAATAACCCATACCGCATCGTTACCTTTCGTGCTGCGAGAAAGTGCAATCAAGAAGTCCATGGTGATATGCAGCCATTTCAACTCTGGAATAGGTAACGGTTGAAATAACCCAGCAGTCCTATTATTAGTGTATATGCCCTAGAGGCCATTATTGTATCATACTGGATTGTATATTACTTAATGGAAGCTTGGGATATTCACAGTAGTATTGACAGTCTTGCTCAAAATGGTAGTATGCTACTTGGTTTGTTTCTACTTCAATATGTGCATGTGTTTCTTTTAACATGTCGCTTATACATATTAGTAGAGCCCTTAGGATCTTTACTTGATTACCAGCGTTGTGATGGCAGTCATACTAGTGGGGGCTGGGTAATCTACAAGCACATCCTTATACAGGTCCCTAGTCGTAGGATTATCGAGACGGGGCATCGATACTCCGGAGTAGACTAGTGTATATACTTCTCATCCCGGCAGGAGAGATAGTCTGTCCTACAGCCATTAGTACATCGTACTGGAGATAGTATGTAGGTGCTCGTTAGGTTACGAGTACACCGGACAGGACTCGTCGGGAACTGCCGGTTGGTACTATACCTATCGTCAGGTAGCAGTTCCCAGGTGACATGAGTACAGCTTAGTCCGTTGACTTGATACTGCCACTTCGCCTCGAGTGTGTTCCCACTGTATTTTGATTACTACCCTACCACGGCTCTATTGAGGCGTGCAAACAGGTAGTAGTTGGGTGCAGACTCGAAACACTTGGAGGCAGTGGCGGTTAGATAGGATTCGTCTCTCCCGGTATTGGAGGTTGATATCACACTGTGTTTAGAGAGCCATTACGCAAAGTCCCAGGCCAGGGCAAGCGAGATTTACTGGTTGGTACTCCAGTAGTTTCTCAGAGTGTAATGGGCTACACTCCAACACAACTTATACCGCTATTAGGGGTCTGACGTTTACCATCCCCTAGGCCTGATATGCGATACTCTTAGACGAACAGACCGGACTGTATGGAGATTGTCACATTCAGGCTCGGTAAGAGTTCGGATAGGTATCCTCATCGGCCTTCTTATCGACATCTACCTGGGGACCGTTACATACAGCTAATACCGCTTGCGGCCTGTGGTTAAACCCACTGCCAGCGTAGTGTCGAGTCTTTTGAGTCCCACACAGAAGGTTTCCCAGCTTCGGGCGAAACGAGTAGAGGTCGTATGTTTTTACGACAGGGTTCGATCACATATGTGTACTTGTGTGTGCGTGATGTTCGGGCGGACAATACTGGTGGGCTTTGGTTTAAGCCGGATCCTAGTATTTGATTATTGGATTAGCTTCGTCTCATTGTATTCGTGTTTTTCGGAACACGAATGCGGGTATGTATATACGGATGAGAGGGGGTATAGAAGGAGACATCTCATTAGGGTTTTGACCATTGACTTGGTCAAAACAAATATGTGGTGGAGGAAAATGTTTTATTATTTTATGTAAATGATAATTATATGGCATGACTACTTATATTGACCATTTGACTTGGCTTGACTTGTTGACCATAAATATTTTGATGAGATGTTTTGGACCTAGATATTTTGATGAGATATTTTTCATGCCATGACAAATGATCATATATAAGTTAGCCATTCCATTTTTTATTGTCATTACCACAAATACATTCTCTCTCCTCAAGCTTGCTCTCTCCTTCTTTCTTTCAAAACCCTAGTGTCTCATGAGTTGAGAATTAAGGGTTAGCAAGACTAAGCCACTCTAAATCACTCTCTACTCATTCTAGGTTACTTAGTTTAGCACACCAAGTGATCTAGTTGCCTCAACTTGGAGGTTTAGCTCAAGGTTAGAACTCTCGGGTGGATTTTCTACTACTTCGAGAAGCCGACGAGGAGGCGCATCCACTACTACTCCAAGGAGCTCACATCAAAAAGGAGAAGAAGGACTTGTAGCTTGAGGTATAATCATTTTACATAGTAGTTACAACTCCTAGTTAATTTGTTAGTTATGGTTTAGCAATGATCTTGTGTTAAAGTCAATGTTACCTTGTTTGTAAAAATCGTTTTTTACCCATTCCGCCTCCCCGCAAACCCGTGAGGTGTGTAACGTTGACTTACATTGGTATCAGAGACTAGCTAAACCACAACTAATATGTTAGCAAAGTCTTTAGAACTTCGATCACGGAAAAATCCCGAAAACATGAATATTTTATGCACTTTCTGTCGAATTTAAAATCTGGTCTAAAAATATTTTCAGGGACCTGAAAAATACGTGCAGGGTTTTTGTAGATAACTAAAGAAATTTAGGCGCCTAACTCGGTGAGGCCACCGCGGAACCGCGGTAGAACCAAGAATTCTTCCGCCGATCCGCGGCCGAGCCAACTCCGAGTTGGTCCAAATTTCTTCTGGTGGTCCACCGTGTTGTTTTGTGTTGCTTAGGATATTTTGTTTCTGCTCAGGAATTTTTGTGTATAGTGTTGTACTTGGAGTAGATTCAAATTTGGTTATTGATCGAAATTCTAAAGAACTTTGGCCAATCGGATTTTATCTGTGTTGTGATAAATGTGTTCATAAACTTCCGCTAATTGCTATATATCGGTTAGTTGGGGGTTGCACATTTCTGTGATGTTTATAATGGTTTGTGTATATGAACTTGTTGGATCGTCGTGATGAATAGCTGGGGATGTGAGATGAGGGTTTTCATTTTTTCATTTGATGTAAAATTTATAAAGTGATGCAATATTATTTTTGCGGGGCATATCCGGCTTGGGGTTGTAGCCACCGTTATATTATTTCTTTTACTGTTTTTGCTCCTAGGATAGACCCAAGGTGGGGTGCACAAACTACCGGGTATTTTGAAGTGCCGAGTGGCCTACTCACTTTGTTAAGGGAGGTTGCTTCACTTCGGGTATTTGGCGGGTAGTTTGCCGCACCCGTAGGGGTCTAGGGTGGGGTTTTGCTATTCATCACGATCGTGGAATCCATCTTTCATTGCAGGCTCAAACGAAACGTGAACTCCTAGTATATCCAATGTATTCATCTGTGATCTGGAATACCTATCATTGCGTCTGACGAATGTATATATCTATATATGATATCTAGTAGACGTTACTTATGTTTTACATCCGCGCTAGTCCATCCCCCGCTCTGTCGTTAGTTAAGTAACCTAACAGGTGATGACAGGGCTCCGTGGCGAATGCGAATGGCATAAGCGTACATTGTATTTTCGTTGTTTTCTGCAATGGTAGGATTAATTGATGGGACTACATTAAAATAATGCTAAGAAAATAAACCAAAGTTGATTCGTTGGAACAATTTCAAAACCACTCGGTTCAAAACAGCAAAACTTTTAAAATGCGGAGCTTAAACCACTCCTTTTAAAAGCTATCAGGTTCCTTCAATTATATCAAGTTCACCACGTTCATGGTTTCGCCAAAACCATTCGTAGCCCTCCGTCATTTCATATGAATATTCAATAGTATTCAAGCTATGTTTGTTGGCCTTAGTCAAGGCATAGTGATTGGTAGCTGCTGGGTATCCATATGTTGCATAGATAGATGCATTGGTTTGGGACAGTCGTATTACTTTGTTGGCCTTAGTCAAGGGTATATACGGGTGGGTTAAAATTAACCTGGACAATGACGGGTAGAACTTGACATGTGACTTATGATTTGTTGGCCTTAGTCAAGGTCATAAGAGCATGGGGCAAAAATCCACATCGGGAGTTTCTAAAGAAACTGAAACTTGCTAGTGTTGCATACCATTTGGAGTTTGATAATATTGGTAGGATTCCTTCAGCATTATCATACAATGATATCTGGATCCCGATCCTACTGTGAGTATCCGCTACTCCTCGGGAGATTTTTTCACTTAACGATCAATGCTATAAACCAAGTAGGTATCTAGAACAGTGTTAGCAGGGCCACACCTCCAGGGAAAAGAGGTTATTTAATTAAGGAACTTCGCGAAAGCGTCATAAAACCTCCCTCGAAGTACCGACACTAGCCTGGCTGAACGGTTAAGCAAGTATTATATGGTGAGATTAATCCTGACTAATTCTTCTTTTCTGGTTTGAGAAAGGATTCGAGAAACAGTGGGAGCCATCCTGTTTAGATAAATTAAAAACCAATCTAAACTTTCATGCTAAGAGTGTTCTTCTCTCTCTCCTGTAGCGACCCCGTGACCAGACATGGGTTACATCTAGAAAATAAAATGACTGAATCTGACTATAATGAATGGCAAAGGTCTGTCCAGATGTCCATTGCCTATTACAACCCGGGACACCTCATTACTACTCAAGCCCCTACCGTCCCAGGTCCAGTTTCCACCGTCACGGATATTGATATCCGTAAGACATCGGAAAAGGACTGTGTGAATGCCAAGTGCCTCGTGTTAGCCTCAGTAGATGGTGTAAACCGGAGGCAGCACGAAAAGATGGACTTAGCTTCCATCTTCCTCCATAACAAAGATTTATTTGGAGAGCAATCTCGTATCGCAAGATATGAGACCTCAAAGGAATTGCTTCAAGCGAGGTTGGCTATCGAGTCATCTGTAGGGGACAACGTCCTTATGATGACCAGCTATATTGATGAGCTCACGGACCTGGAGACCACATTGGGAAACGGGTTATATACTGACTTGTTTCTACAGTCCCTACCATCTACCTTGGCCCAGAGGAAGAAAGTTATACTTTCAGTTGAGGGCACCCTGAAGGAAACAAGGGTGACACCCACTCATCTTATTAGGGAATCTTGCTCTTCTGCATCCAAGGCGAAAACAAAAGGTGAGAAGAAGAAGACCTCCACAAAACCGATACGCGGTGTCAGGAAGGTAGAAGGAAAGGGAAGGGCAAAAGTTTCGGGACTAACAGTAGAGAAGGAGGGATGTTCCTATTGTTATGAGAAAGGACATTGGCAGAAGGATTGCCGGGCTTTGATAGCCAGTAGCCAGGATTCGAAGCATGTTGGGGCTTCGGCTTCGAGTGTGTTTGTAATAGAAAACTGTATGTCAATTAACTCTACTTCCTGGGTACTAGATACCGGATCAGGATCTCATATCTGTAATTCGTTACAGGCTTTGAGAAATCATAGAGTTATCAGGATAGGTGATATGACTCTCAGAGTTGCGAACGGAATGAGCGTGAACGCTGAATCCGTAGGGGAATATCACCTAGGATTGACAAGTGGGCAGATATTGATTCTACGTAACTGTTTGTATGTACCTAGTCTAGCTTGTAATATCATATCTGTATCCTTACTTTCTAAGAAAGGATATGATTTTACATTTGTAAGCGATGTGGTCCACATCCACCTAAATCAATCTATGATTGGGTCAGGTACATTAGATAACGGTATATACGTATTAAATCAAGCTCAGGTTTTCAGTGTCCAGAACACACTTAAAAGAAAGTCTCTGGAAACAAATCAGGCTTTCTTATGGCATTGTAGACTGGGTCATATCAATGAAACATGGTTGACGAAGTTACATAGAGAGGGATATTTGGATCCGTTCGAATATCAGTCTTATTCTACTTATGAATCTTGTCTCATGGGAAAGATGACAAAGAATCCGTTTACTGGATACGGAGTAAGAGCGAGCGAGCTCTTGGGACTCATACACAGCGATGTATAATGTCCAATGTCTACACATGCAAAAAGTGGTTTTTCCTATTTCATTACTTTTACGGATGATTTCTCCAGGTATGGACATGTCTTCTTGATGAAGCATAAAGCCGAGGTCTTTGAGAAATTCCGGGAATACAAGAATGAAGTAGAAAAACAAACAGGCAAAAGTATCAAGACACTGAGATCTGATCGAAGTGGTGAATACTTAAGTACCGAGTTTCTGGACTACTTAAAAGAGAATGGAGAATTCGCTCTCAGCTTACTCCTCCATACACACCACAACACAACGGTGTATCGGAAAGGCGGAATAGAACCCTATTGGATATGGTTCGTTCCATGATGAGTAAGGCTGAGTTACCACGATCCTTCTGGGGTTATGCACTAAAATCAGCTGCATATCTCTTGAACCAAGTTCCTACTAAGTCAGTGCCTACCACACCATATCAGATGTGGAGTGGGAAGAAACCCTGTCTTAAACAATTTAAGATATGGGGATGTCCAGCTTTTGTTAAAAAGCAGCATGCGGACAAGCTCGAGGCACGCTCAGTACAGTGCAAGTTTGTGGGATACCCAAAAAACTCCAAGGGGTATCTTTTCTATCACGCAGAGGAGCAAAAGGTCTTTGTTTCTCGTCATGCCTGCTTCTTGGAAACTGAATTTTTAGAAAATCAGATAAGTGGGAGCGCAATAGAACTAGAAGAAATTCCAGAACCACAAACTATTACTGAAAGCTTGGTAGAACCAGAGGTTTCAGAAGAACCGGACATCCCAGTGCCACTCCGCAGGAGTAGTAGGCAGTCTCATCCGCCCGAGAGATACTACGATTTTCTTATAGACGGGGATCAAGAGGATTGCATCATTGACAATGATGAGCCCACTAGCTTCCAGCAAGCCATTCAGAGCGGCGACTCAGTAAAATGGCTGGATGCAATGCGGAACGAAATGGAGTCCATGTACACCAACAAAGTATGGACTTTGGACATTGCTCCAGAAGGGGTAAAACCCATAGGTTGCAAATGGATCTTCAGAAAGAAGATTGGTGTAGATGGACAGGTTGAAACCTATAAGGCTAGACTTGTTGCAAAGGGTTTTTATCAAAGACCTGGTTTGGACTATGACGAAACCTTTTCTCCAGTGGCTATGCTCAAATCCATTCGGATCCTTCTTGCCATTGCTGCATTCCACGATTATGAGATCTGGCAGATGGACGTAAAGACGACTTTTCTAAATGGTAATTTAGAAGAGTGCGTCTATATGGATCAGCCAGAGGGTTTCATTTAGAGTGGGAGCAGCGGTAAAGTGTGAAAGTTGCTTAAGTCCATTTATGGACTAAAGCAGGCATCGCGGAGTTGGAACATCTGTTTTGATGAGATGGTCAAGGAATTCGACTTTATCAAAAATCCAAATGAACCATACATTTACAGTAAGATTGTAGGGAGAACTATAGTATTCCTCGTCTTGTACGTGGATGACATTCTCTTGATAGGAAATGACATTCCCACACTATAGTCAGTCAAAGGATTCTTGTCACAGAGGTTCTCCATGAAGGACCTGGGTGATGCCTCCTACATTCTCGAGATCCAGATCTATCGTGATTGATCTAAACGGATGTTGGGACTTTCGCAGTCAAGGTACATCGACACCATACTAAAAAGATTCAGTATAGAAGATTCAAAGCGCGGTAACCTACCGGCTTGTCATGGAATCACCCTCTCCAAACAGATGTCTCCCAAGACTGATTTGGAAAGGACTCGCATGTCATCTATACCCTACGCTTCTGCGGTAGGCTATATAATGTATGCGATGTTGTGTACCAGACCAGATGTAGCATACGCATTGAGCGTTGTAAGCCGGTATCAGTCGAACCCAGGGGAGAAATACTGGATAGCAGTAAAGAACATTCTCAAGTACCTGAGAAGAACTAAGGAGATGTTCTTGGTGTATGGCGGAAAAGACCTCTAGATCGAGGCCTTTGCTGACTCTAGCTTCCAGAGTGATAAGGATGACTCCAATTCTATGTCGGGTTATGACTTTACCCTCAATGGAGGGGCGGTCTGTTGGAAGAGCTCTAAGCAGGACACTATTGCTGACTCGACGATGGAAGCGGGATACATAGCTGCTTGCGATGCCACAAAAAAAGCTGTCTGGATGAAGAAGTTCCTCACAGAAATTCAGGTGGTTCCAACCATTGTTGATCCAATACCTCTGTATTATGACAACAACGACGCTATAGCTTTAGCGAAGGAACCCAGGTCCCATCAGAAGTCCAGACACATTTTGAGGCGGTACCACCTGATCAGGGAGATCGTAGATCGCCAGGAGATCGAGTGAAGAGAGTATATACGGAGAATAACACTGCAGATCCATTAACAAAGGCCATCCTTTAGACGCAGTTCGAGAAGCTATTCGAGATGATAAGTCTGCGATATGCCGACACATGGCCCTAGTGTAAGTGGGAGATTGTTAGTGTATATGCCATAGAGGCCATTATTGTATCATACTGGATTGTATATGTCACGCCCCGCGTCCCAGTATACGGCGAAGGAGACGCGACGAGGCCCGCTACGTATATACTCAGAAGTACATACGCTTAGCGTAACTAAGAAATATAAAGTAAATCACAAGAGACAAATGATATAGAAATAACAGCAACCTTTATTAATAACATTCTTTGTACAATACATGGAAAGGAAAATACAACTGAAATAAAGATGCCTAAACAGTGGCATAACAGGAAATGAAAATACTGAAAAGAACAAGGTACAATGAAATTATACTACAGGGTCTTCGACAATTTGCTCCAAATCTTCTTGTGTTGGCTCAACTTCTGCCGGGTCCAGGTCACCTGACGACATTCAAAGAAGAGAGAAACAGAATGTCGTCAGCGAACAGATCGCTCGGTAAGTCCCAAAGGTAAGAGGGAGAAATAGACAAGAGTAGGAGAGAGAGAGAGAGAGAGAGCTTTTAATATTATATTGTATTGTTGTAGTGTTGTAATGTTATATTAACGATGTTGTTTGTAGCTTGGTATAGAAGAATGCCAGTGTATACGAGAGGGGTCTCTATATGCTAGAGACCAGGGCAAACGGAAATAGAGTACAAGGCTCCGTTATACAACCCGGAACAACGGCAACAGGATTCGGGTTAGGTGTCTTAAATCTGGCCGTCTCGTGCCACCTTTAACACCTTCCGTACCAATCTACCCCTTAAACCCCGCGATGTCTTGTTTGTATTGTTATGTTGTAAAATTGTATTGATTGCATGATTGATTGACTGACTGACCGAAACCATGATATCAGGAAACGGTTATAACTGTAGAGTCATGTAAATGGAATGCTGGAAAATATGTAAAAGGAATATATCCATGGTTCGGTTCAGTCAAGTTGTATAGATTATTAACTGGATTCTGGGATTCATGTATTCATATTGAGTTGGAATATAAAAGAATATAGATTGACTTGAATCATATTCAAGTCAGAAATAGTCAGACTCAAACCCGAGTCAGACTAAAAGAAAGGTAATTTGAAGTTCTATAATTTGTTAGGGTCCTTATTGTAAATTATAAAACTTGAGGGGGTTTTATGTAAACAGTACTATTGTATAGTTTTCAAAATACACCTCAAGTATTTATTATTCGTCTTTATAGTTATGATGAGTGTAACTTTTATTTGTGTTATTCTAATGAATATATCCTAATAAAAGTATTAATTGTTTTATTTGAAATTCATGGTATTTTAATGCAACTTTTAATCTTGTAATTTTTTAGAAAAAAGTGGAAACTTTATCTTATGATAAAATAGGTGTTTAAATGATAATTATATATATATTAACACATGAATAATTTTAAATAAATATTTTATTTTCCAAAATCTCATTTTTTTCTTAAATGCCGTATTTTAAACCTTTCGAGACCGAATGCTCCTTGTGGAGGTCTGAATCTCGCACTACTAGCCTGCGGGTGCACGATGAACCGTACTATCCCTAACAGGTTTCCCAAAGGTGGGTTGTAGCGGCACTTTGCTTAGGTTTTATAAATACTTTTCATTTAGGAAAACGGTTTTATAAATATAAGGTATTTATTTGCAAAAGAGTATAGTTTTCCGTATTTTAGTTGTTAGGGTTTCCTAAGCCAACTAGCATATTTCTAAGGTCTAAACGATGAGTCATTAGAAGCCTCAAATCGCCTCTTCACCGTCAATTGCGGCCAGGTAAGTGCCAGGTAAGTGGGAAGGAACCACAATCGTGGGCCTAATTAAAAACCACTAGCCTTAGACACACTTGCCTAGACACCACAAGACAGTTTAGATAAACGATCGATGTCCATGACCAATCGTGCTTTCATTTTAAAAGATTTTATTTAGAATTGTGTACAACTTAAAGTTTTCAAGAAAGGTTTATAAAAAATATGGTATTTTAGTGAAAAGTCATGTATTTTCGTATTCTATGTTTTGACGTTTATCAATTAGGGTTATATTTGTGTGTGTGTAGAGCTAGGTCATTACCTCGTGACTTATTTTAAGGTTTAATGAAGTTTTAGAGGTTAAATATGATGTATTAAACTTGAAGGTATTAAAGCGCAAGAATAGGGTATTTGAAAACGTTATCATTTCATGTGTGAAAATTCATTCAAATTGATTTCTACAAGTTTAGTGATCAAGATAAACATATTTAGGAGTGAGGGAATTGATTTAACGAAGAAAAATAAACTTCATGGTATTTTTATGAAAAGAATACGGTTTTACAAGAAAGCTATCATTTCATGTGGGAAACTTTATTTAATTTAGTTTCTATGTAGTTAATGGTCATCATGGATATGTTTAAGTATTATAAATTAGGTGACAAGTGGAATTTTGTAGAAAAACCGAATCGGAAATCGGTTTGTTCCGATTTCCGTCGGGGTCCAAAAAGTCGTATTTTCTATTAACAGAAAAGAGAGATAGAAGAGATGGGACTTACGGGTTTGGACAAGCTAAGGAGGCTAAGGAAGGTGGTGGTTGTCGGTGCGTCGAAAACGTCGCGAAAGTTCAAGTACGATCGCCGGAATCCGTCGTCGGTTTCGGCAGCGCTTCGCTTCTCGCTCTTTGTACCGAGTTCTCGAGAATTTGGGAGAGTGGACTTAGAGTGGTGAGGTAAAATGGTAGAGGGTAGGGGTGTTTATATAGGGCTAGGCTAGGGTTAGGGTTTTAATTAAAAAAATATATAAAAATCATTAAAAATCATTAAACCTAGGAGTAAAAGGGATTTATTGGCCAAATTAAAACCGATCCAGGTATAATAAGTGTGCAAGAGGGTTGACCAAGTCAAGAGCCAACTTTTCTCAGTTGGTGACTCGGCTGTCCGGCCAAGTCCGGCCGGCGGCGCCGGACCGAGTCGGCCGATTCACCGGCCGGCGGCGCCGAGTCGGGCCGAGTCAGGCTTCCAGTGGCCGAGGATTTTCTGGGGGTACAATTTGGTATATTTACTTTTTGTTGTCCAGTACATATTTTGGGAGTTATGGCCTTTTTACCGTTGACTTCTAAAAAAAATTAAAACAAAATAAATACAAAAATAATGTGGGGCATGGGATTTGAACTCCGGTGGATTGGTTCAGCAGTGCAAGGTATTACCAATGAGCTACAAGCTCCTTCTTGTAATTATTGTGGTTTTTAATTACTTAAACTGATAGCAGCAAGAATAAATACTCCTAGTATACATTAAATTTAAAGTAATTTCTTGTACACTAAAAATGGAGTTATTTCATTCTTGTAGCTTGTAATTAAAAACAAAAATAATTACCTAAATCTTGTGCTCAGGCTAAAATACCCCTTTGTGGATTTTAAAAATATTTTGAAAAAAATTTGTATAGGAAAAAGTATATAAGAAAATTAGGGTTGTTACAGTATATTACTTAATGGAAGCTTGGGATATTCATAGTAGTATTGACAGTCTTGCTCAAAATGGTAGTATGCTACTTGGTTTGTTTCTACTTCAATATGTGCATGTGTTTCTTTAACATATCGCTTATACATATTAGTAGAGTCCTTAGGATCTTTGCTTGATTACCAGTGTTGTGATGGCAGTCATACTAATGGGGGCTGGGTAATCTACAAGCACATCCTTATATAGGTCCCTAGTCGTAGGATTATCGAGACGGGGCATCGATACTTCTGAGTAGACTAGTGTATAAGCTTCTCATCCCAGCAGGGGAGATGGTCTGTCCCATAGCCATTAGTACGTCGTACTGGAGATAGTATGCAGGTGCTCGTTAGGTTACGAGTACACTGGACAGGACTCGTCGGGAACTGCTGGTTGGTACTATACCTATCGTCAGGTAGCAGTTCCCAGGTGACATGAGTACAACTTAGTCCGTTGACTTAATACTGCCACTTCGTCTCGAGTGTGTTCCCACTGTACTTTGATTACTACCCTACCACGGTTCTATTGAGTCGTGCAAACAGGTAGTAGTTAGGTGCAGTCCCGAAGCACTTGGAGGCAATGGCGGTTAGATAGGATCCGTCTCTCCCGGTATTGGGGATTGATATCACGCTGTGTTTGGAGAGCCATTACGCAAAGTTCATGGCCAGAGCAAGCGAGATTTACTCGTTGGTACTCCAGTAGCTTCTCAGGGTGTAATAGGCTACACTCCGACATGACTTATACCGCTATTAGGGGTTTGGCGTTTACCACCTTATAGACCCGATATGCGATACTCTTAGATGAACAGACCGGACTGTACGGAGATTGTCACATTCAGTCTCAGTAGGAGTTCGGATGGGTTTCCTCATCGGCTTTCTTATCGACATCTACCTGGAGACCATTACGTACAGCTAGTACCGCTTGCAGCCTGTGGTTAGACCCACTGCCAGCGTAGTGTCGAGTCTTTAGAGTCCCACACAGAGGGTTTCCCAGCTTCGGGCGAAATGAGTAGAGGTCGTATGGTTTTACGACAGGGTTCGATCATATACGTGTACTTGTGCGTGTGTGATGTTCGGGAGGACAATACTAGTGGGCTTTAGTTTAAGCCGGATTCTAGTATTTGATTATTGGATTAGCTTCGTCTCATTGCATTCGTGTTTTTCGGAACACGGATGCAAGTATGTATATACGGATGAGAGGGGGGTATAGAAGGAGACATCTCATTTGGGTTTTGACCATTGACTTGGTCAAAACAAATAAGAGGTAGAGGAAAAGGTTTTATTATTTTTGGTAAATGATAATTATATAGCATGGCTACTTATGTTGACCATTTGACTTGGCTTGACTTGTTGACCATAGATATTTTGATGAGATATTTTTCATGCCATGACAAATGGTCATATATAAGTTAGCCATTCCTTTTTTTATTATTATTATCACAAATACATTCTCTCTCTTTCTTCCTCTCAAAACCCTAGTGTCTCATGAGTTGAGAATTAAGGGTTAGTGAAACTAAGCCACTCTAAATCACTCTTTACTCATTCTAGGTTACTTAGTTTAGCACACCAAGTGATCTAGTTGTCTCAACTTGGAGGTTTAGCTCAAGGTTGGAACTTTCGGGTAGATCTTCTACTACTTCGAGAAGCCGACGAGGAGGCGCATCCACTACCACTCCAAGGAGCTCACATCAAAGAGGAGAAGAAGGACTTATAGCTTGAGGTATAATCATTTTACATAGTAACCACAACTCCTAGTTAGTTTGTTAGTTAGGGTTTAGCAAAGATCTTATGTTAAAGTCAATGTTACCTTGTTTGTAAAAATCGTTTTTTACCCGTTCCGCCTCCCTGCTAACTCATGGGGTGTGTAACGTTGACTTACACCTGTAATGTTCAGCCTTTACTTGCTGACACACCAAGCACTTGACTACGCTTCTGGCCACTTCACGCTTCATTCCATGCCACCAGTAATGTTCTCGTAGATCTTTGTACATATTTATACCACCAGGGTGTACTGTGAGCTTCTTTCATCAATTCTTCCTGAACAGAACCTTGTGGTACACACAATCTACTTCTATATCTCAAAGATCCGTCTTCATGGATGATGAAGTCTGTTCGTTGTCTATTTTCTACTTATTCTCGGATCTTTTGCAACTTGGCATCACTTACTTGAGCTGCTTTGATCTGATTGACAATAGTAGACTGAACTTGTAAGTTCATCAAATACGAAGCGTTACCTGGCATAACCACTTCTATATCCATCCCGTGCAATTTTTGTTGAAGCTTCCATTGTGCGGTGAGATTCATTGATAGAGGCTGGCGACTAAGTGCATTAGGAACTACATTCATCTTCCCTGGATGATACCGTAGGTTGATATCGAAGTCCGCCATAAGTTCTAGCCATCTTCTCTGCCGCATATTCAACTCCTTCTAAGTAAACGCATACTTCAGACTCTTGTGGTCCGTGTATATATCCATTCATTCTCCAAGAAGATAATAGCGCCAAATCTTAAGTGCAAAGATATCTGTTGCCAACTCCAAGTCATGTGTTGGATAGTTGCGCTCATAAATCTTCAACTGTCTTGATGCAAAGGCTACAACTTTTCCATGCTAGTGTAGAACACATCCTAATCTCTTACTGGATGCATCACAATGCAAAAAGAAACCTCCAGATTGATCCGGAATTACGAGAATAGGAGATGATGTCAATCTTGACTTGAGTTCTACAAAAACTTGTTCACATGCTTCTGACCACACGAATGCTTCATCTTTACATGTGAGCTTGGTCAAGGGTGTTGCAATCTTCAAAAAGCCTTTTATGAATTTTTGGTTATATCCTGCTAAACCCAAGAAACTTTGAATATCCTTCACCGTTTTTGGTGTCGGCCATTCGCTGACGGCTGATACCATAACTGGATCTACCGAGATTCCTTCGCTTGAAACAATGTTTTCGAGAAATCCGACTTGATCTAGCCAGAACTCACACTTGCTGTACATGGCATAGAGTTGATGCTGTTGTAATGTCTCCAGGACAATCCGCAAATGCTCAGCGTGCTCTTTCCGATTCTTTGAATACACCATAATGTCGTCGATGAAAATAACAACAAACATGTTTAGGTACTCTCGGAAAATCTGGTTCATCAGATTCATGAAAATAGCATGTGCATTGGTCACTCAAAATAGCATCACGAGAAACTCATAATAACCATAGCGATTCCTAAATGTCGTCTTAGGAATATCAGACTCTTTGACCTTCATCTGATGATAATCTAAATGAAGATCTAGTTTTGAGAAAATGCAAGACCCACTTAACTGATCGAACAGATCGTTGATGCGCGGTAGTGGATACTTGTTCTTTATCATCACTTTGTTCAGAGCTCGGTAGTATATACACATTCTATATGAACCTTCTTTCTTCTTCACGAGCAAAACAAGAGATCCCCAACTGTTGGATATGTATGCCCTAAAGGCATTCATTGTATAGGATGCTAAGGATATGTATGTGCAGGACAATCTTGCTCAATATGATAGTATACTATTTGGATTGTCTTTATCTTAACATGTGATCTGTTTTACTTAATATTTCATATCTTGTATACATGTTGATAATGCCCTTAGGATGTTGGCTTGACTACCAAGACTATGATGAAAATCATACTAGTGAGGCTTGTATAGTCTATAAGCACATCCTTTAAAAGTTCCCAGTCGATGGAGTATCGAGACAGAGCATCGATATTCCAGAGTAGACTAGTGTATACGTTTCTTGACCCTGTATGGGGGCGATGGTTGATCCCATAACCATTGGTGTTTGACATCAAAGATTGTACACAGGAGCTCATTAGAGAATGGGTACACTAAACATGACTTGCCGTGAACTCCTAGATGGTATCATACCATCGTCAGATAGCAGTTCTCTGGTGACACTTGTACAGGTTAGTCTGTAGACCCGAGCATAGTGTCTTATGTGGTTCCCACTGTGCTTTAATTTCCATCTTACTACGGCTCATCAGAGTCGTGCAAACAGGTGGATCTTGGGTACAGTCTCGAGTCACATGGAGGCAGTGAGCGATAGGAGGGGTTTCGTCTCTCCCGGTATTGGGAGTTGATGTTGCGCTATGCTCAATTGGCTATAACAGCAACTCCCTGGCCAGGGCTGATGAGATTTACTGGTAAGTATTATCAGTAGTTTCTCGAACTGTTATGAGCCTCACATCGGCATGACTTATTAGGCTATTGGGGTCTGACATTTACCACCCTCAGGCTGTTATATGCAACATATCAGATGAAGAGATCGAACTGTACGGTAAGTGTTACTTATAGGCTCGTTGGGGTTAGGATGAGTTTGCTCGTCGGCCACATTTTCTACATGTACCTGGGTAGCCGTTACGTACAGCTAGTATCGCTGACGAACTTGTGGTTAAACCCACTGCCAGCGTACTGTCAAGTCTTTAGAGTCCCACACAGAGGATTTCCCTGGCTCAGGAAAAACGATGTAAAGGCCGTATGGTCTTACGGTAAGGTTTCGATCATATACGTGTACTGGCTACACGGATGATGTTCAGACGGATAATACTGGTTGGTTTTGGTTTAAGCCGGATGCCAGTATTATATTATTGGATTATTGTTATCTCAATGTATTCGTGTTTTTTGGAATATTAATACGGGTATGTACATACGGTGAGGGGCGTTCTTGTAATTGTACAAGAATTGCTTCTAGAAGGAGACACCTCATATATTGATTTTCTTTTATGGAAAATAAAATGAATGAGGTGGAATTTGGAGATTTTTATGTATGGATGAAAGCATGGCTAATTGAATATTATATTCATTTGGCTTCGCTATTGAAGCATGGTTGATTATTTTTTCTCAAAAATAATCCATGCTTCAAAAATTGAAACCTTAGCCATTCTGTTATCTACACAAGACTTAGCTCATTTTCACACTCACTCCAAATTTTCTCCTCCCTCTACCTCAAACCCTAACCCTTCACATGAGTTGTGATCCCTAGGGTTTTGAGATCAAATAATCCATTAATCATTCTCTACATCCTCTAAGTAGTCTCTTTTAGCAAACTAGACTTCTTAGTAACCTCATAGTTGAGGTTGAAGCTTGATCCAAAAGCTCTCGGGTGGATCATCTATGGCATAGAGGAGACCGGAGATCGAGTTTCATTGAAGCATCCAAGGAGCCAAGAAGAGGAGCAAGGAAGCGGAAAGAAGACCCGAAGGACCGATTCAAGAAGGTATAACCTCTATCATAGTAGTTAAATCTCCTATATAGGGTTACTAGTTATGGTTTAGGATAAGGTCTGGGTTTTAGGTCAATGTTGCTTGCTTCAAAATTGTTATTTGCTAATTCCGCCTCCTCACAAACTTAGTGGGGTGTGCAACATAGACTTACACCAACTTGAAGTACTGGGAAGAATCCATCATTTCTTCAGAAGTTCGTCCAATTGAGTACGGATCTCCTTCAATCCTTCTGGACTGTCACACCCCGCTTTCCAGAGTGCGCTAAGATAGGCACGTGACAGAGCCAACCATGCTACCTGTGGATAGGAAATATCCTTCCACAGTCACATTACGAATCAAGAACAGGAAAAATAAAATAAACTATCTAGTACATATCCATGAGCCAGAATAAAGAGTCAAGAAATAATATGCGGAAGTAATAAATCCAAAGAGCAAAAACATCTGGAAAGTAAAACATAACTAAACTTGATACTAACTGGATCATCACTGCTCGGCCTAACGGCGGAAATACTCCTGATCAGCTTGCGACAAAGGTGGAGGAACTGGGCCATGCAAAACCCAGACGTCAGTGCGTCATAATATCAATAATTCTAAGCAAGCAGGATGTGATGAAATATGCAGGCATGAAGTATGAACAGTAACAAGTCATCGGTAGCAAGTAAATCGTAACATGAATATAGATCAGTAAACAAGATATAAACAGGTGAAGTACAGTGAGTAATCTAAACTGTGTTATAGGGTTATCTACTCTAAAGTTATTCGAAATCAATTAATGTAATCCTCATCGTAACCCATCGGTCTATGCCCCATTCAACCCCATGGGACCACGGTAACAAGATATGATAGACTGTGAGTCTATGTCCCGTTCAACCCTACGGGACCATGGTAACATGATGTAATAGCCCTCTGAGTTACGTTCAGCTACATTATTGATTTCCCCATACCCCCAAGTTATGTGTGTAAGTCAGGTATTGATAAATCTGAAGCTAATGCCAATACAGGATCAAGCAGGAACAGGTTTGTCAATACAGACAACAGGATATGTCCATCGAGACAACATGTCAGGATTGTCGGCATTAGAAACAGGATCAGGTAACATGTCAAGTAGTGATATATCAGGTCATGTCAGGTAGTATACATGTATCAAGTCATGTCAAGTAGTGGTGTATCAGGTCATGTCAAGTAGTGCACAGGTGTCAAACGGGTGATCATAATCAAACTGTAGCAAGTATTGAATCAAGGTGAAAGTACGGATGTACAATAAAAGCATGGATGCACAAATATCGATCAGGGGTCACATCATGACTAAGTAGGATGCACAATTATCAAGCATGGTGCACTAATACAACAGTAACATGAAATAATATGGTCTCGGCGTGCAACTAGATATGTAATAAACCGTACGGATACAGACGGATGCTATAAAACTGTAAATCGGTAAAATTTGCTGAATATTAAAAAATAAGAAATATTATTTATTAAATAGATATTGATATAATAATATTAATATGGATAACATATTCAAACCGATTAATAACTATAAAAGTGGTATTGATTAACCATGCACAAGAAAGTTCCGTTCAGAAATTCAGCGTCACCTTGATTTGTAAAATAGCTTAAAAATAACAAACGTTCTCCAAAAGGGACGTGTCTTATACCAAAACAAATATAATTCAATAAGGTTTTCATTTTTATAAGTAGAAGTATCTCAGGTTGTTCCTACAAAAATCTATGAACATTCGAAGTTGAAAGTTTGCTGCTGGAATTTCTCAGGACAGCAGTTTAGAGATATTTTCATTTGCATTTTACGTTATTTAAATAATTTATTTTGCAAGTAAATATTTCATAGATTTATATTATTCTGAGTTAGCTTCGTAACGAACTAAAGAACGTATATTAATGATTTTTCTATGATTTATAATGAATTTTATAAGGTAAGGTGTACAGTAAATTTCAGATTTGTCGTATCCGCTTTGCAACGACGTTTCATGTGTAAACTATAATATTTTCAAACTATATTTTGTATAACATTATAAAATGCAGATTATAAACTAATTAAAGATAATAATAAGAAATATTACGACGATATATATTTTGAATGATATGGATGCAAACGGGTATCCGAAAACGGTAAAACTTTAATATGGATGTACAGTGCAATCAACATGTGATATTTTTATTCATATGGATGCAAAATAAGATACATAGCATGTAGCAAGATGAATTAGCATGCGACTAGATACGAAATAATTTATACGGATGCAAACGTACGTCGTAAAACAGTAAAATGATAACAGGGGATGGATAATACACTAAACATGAGACATTATTATTAATATGGATGTAGTATTTATCATAGCATGTAGCAAGATAAACTTGCCTCGATCGAATCACGCGACGGATACGCATGGCACGTCCGACGTCGGTAAATCGTCGCAACGCACACACGGCACGCGGGACGGGTCTAGGAAAGGCAAGAAGGTGATCACACAGGCAAGGTATGTTCACTGGATCACTCGGATCGTCGGCGACGAGCACGGCTCCGGCGTTGATCACCGGAATCAAGAAACAAGATCAAGAAAAAGAAAAAAGAAAGAAGAAGAAGAAGTAAGAAGAAGAGGCTGTGTATTAAATAAGGAAGAAAAAAATAAATAAATAAAATATATATAAATATATATATGCAGAGGAGAGAGAGAGAGAAAGGGGTTGTTAGTTTGTTAGGAAATTAGTTTAGATTTAAATTTAAAAAAATCTTTTATTAGTTAACTAAATTTTAATTTGTATCAGTTTATAAAATTAATATTATATAAATAAAATTTGATATTCTGGTAAATACAAATATAGTCCAAAACATGCCCGGGTCGGGTCTAAAATTCAGTTTTAAAATACGAAAAATATACATGTCGACCAAAATTAAAGTTGGATATCCGGGTAACGAAAAATGCATACCCCCAAGAACGGATGCACGCACGTGCATGTAGGCATCCAAACAAGTCCGTTTCACTGAACGGGACGAGAACAAGATGCGCGGATTCTACCACAAGGTTAGAGGTATCATGCAGGCCAAGCAATGTATTTTTAAAATATTTTATGTGACTTAAAATGTTATATTAAAATGCAAATGCTAGATAAAATGCGAGTATACAATGTAGAAATAAATGAAAGTGTACGATTCCATGTAACAGGTCAGGATAAATCATAAACATGAATCAAGACTGGTTTCAACCATGCGGGTCGGGTTGAATGTAAATACAAATGTCAAATACACTATTCGCACCCAAAACATAATAAATCAAGAAAATACCATAAATAAAGAAATACATGAAATAGAACTGGTATAAATGAATTAGGGTGTTACATTATACCCAACTACAAAAAGAATTTCGTCCTCGAAATTCCTAAAACAAGAAAAGATGAACAATCAAGAATCTACAAGAATAGGTGTGAAAACTTCTGTCGAATTTCGTCTTCTCGTTCCGAAGTTGATTCTCCATGCAAGCGATTTCCCCAAGAAATAAGTACGAGAGGGATAACCTTGCTCTTAAGGACCTTTTTCTTCGATCAACAATCGACATCGATCGTTCCTCAAAAGTTAAATCCTCTCTTACTGTCAGCTCCGAATGATCTAGCACGTGTGTTTCATCTCGAACATACTTATGGAGTTGAGATACATGAAACACGTCATGAACATTCGCCAAAGATTATGGTAACGCCAATCGATAAGCCACTTCTCCAACATCCTCCATAATCTCGAAAGGCCCCACGAATCGATGAGTAAGCTTGGCTCGACTCCCAAAATGAATCACTCCTCTAGTCGGTGATATCTTCAAGAATACCATATCACCAACAGCGAACTCTAGAGGTCTTCTCGATGTGTCAGCCCAACTCTTCTGCCGATCTTGTGCTGCTTTCATATGATTCCGGATAGTATTAACTTTCTCTACTGTTTGCACGATCAAACCCGGTCCCAACAATCTTCGTTCTCCAACATCGTCCCAACAAACAGGTGAACGACACTTGCGACCATACAACGCTTCGAATGGAGCCATCTGAATAGTCGCCTGAAAGCTGTTATTGTGTGAAAACTCCACCAAGTGTAGATGATCCTCTCATGAACCCTTGAAGTCTAATATGCAAGCTCTCAACATGTCTTCAAGAGTTTGGATCGTTCTTTCCGATTGGCCATCTGTTTGAGGATGATAAGTTGTGCTGAACTTCAATCGCGTCTCCAAACTTTCCTGTAAACTCCTCCAGAAGTGTGATAAGAATCGGGTGTCATGGTCGGACACGACGCTCACAGGTACTCCATGCAATCTCACAATCTCCTGCATGTACCATTCTGCCAACGCTTCTGTTGATTGACCAACTCGAAATGGTATGAAATGAGCTGCCTTGGTCGATCGATCAACAATCACCCAAACTGCATTGTTTCCCCTTGGACTCCGCGGTAAAGCTGTCACGAAATCCATGGTTATATGTTCCCACTTCCATTGAGGAATCGGAAGTGGTTGCAATAAACAAGCTATCCTTTGATGTTCAGCCTTAACTTGCTGACACACCTAGCACTTCGCTACAAAGCGGGCAATCTCCCTGTTCACGCCTTCCCACCAGAAATGCTGTCTTAGATCACGGTACATCTTTGTGCCTCCTGGATGTACAGAATATGCGGAACTGTGTGCCTCCTTCATAACTTCTTCGCGAATATCTCCTTTCGGCATACACAAACGGCTACCATATCGTAACAAACCATCTTCATGAATCAACAAGTCCGTTCGAAGTACAGCTTCAACCTGTTCTCGAAACTTCTACAATCTTGGGTCCTGCGACTGTGCTGCTTTAATACTCTTGATCAATGACAACTGTACTTGCAACTGCATCAACTGTCCTGAAGAATGCGGTAGCACGATCTCCAACACGAATCTCTGAAAGTCTTCGATAAGCTCCTTCTGCGCAGTCAACATCCGAATTGCTGGCAACCGACTAAGCGCATCCGGCACAACATTAAGTTTCCCCGAATGGTACTTAAGATCAAGATCGTAGTCAGCCATTGGCTCTAACCATCTACGGTGCCTCATGTTAAGCTCTTTTTGTGTGAACACATACTTTAGGCTTTTGTGATCGGTGAATATTTCGACCCTTTCGCCCAGTAAGTAGTGTCTCCAAATCTTCAAAGCGAAAATTATTGCTGCAAGCTCCAAATCATGAGTTGGGTAATTCTTCTCATGGATCTTCAACTGTCTCGATGCGTAAGCTATAACTTTCCCATGCTGCATCAAAACACATCCCAAACCTTTCCCAGATGCGTCGCTGTGAATCACCAATCCTCCAGAACTGTCTGGTATGGTTAAAATAGGAGCGATTATCAATTTTTGCTTCAACATCTCAAAAGATGACGCACAACTATCCGTCCATATGAATGGTACCACCTTCTGTGTAAGCTTGGTCAAAGGTTCAGCCAAACGAGCAAAATTCTCCACGAACCTTCTGTAATACCCGGCAAGTCCAAGAAAACTTCTGATCTCTGCTACGTTCTTCGGAATCGGCCAATCTCGAACTGCTGTAATCTTTTCGGGATCAACGGCGATTCCATCTCCAGATACAACATGCCCCCAAAACTTCACTTCTTCAAACCAAAACTCACACTTGCTCATCTTTGCATACAATATTTCTTGCCTCAACGTCTGCAATGCGATCTTCAAGTGTTCTGCATGCTCTTCTGGGCTCCTCGAGTAGACCAGAATATCATCGACGAACACCACTATAAACTGGTCCAAGAACGGTGAAAAGATTCGGTTCATCAAGTCCATAAATATTGTCGGTGCATTCGTGACTCCGAATGGCATCACTAAATACTCGTAATGTCCATACTGAGTTCGGAACGCAGTCTTGCAAATATCCTCTGATTTAACTTGGACCTGATGATATCCGGACCGCAAATTCAGCTTCGAGAATACCCTCACGCCACTAAACTGCTCGAACAATTCTCCAATGCGAGGGATCGGGTACTTATTCTTAATAGTCACCCGGTTTAATTCTCGATAATCGATGCACATCCTCCTTGTGCCATCTTTCTTCTTGACTAGAAGAACTGGAGCTCCCCAAGGTAAATTGCTGCTGCGAATCCAACACTTCTCTAGCAATTCTGCAACCTGCTTCTTGACTTCTTCCAGCTCCACTGGAGCCATTGGATAGTACGCCTTTGAGATTGGCGCTGCACCAGGAACAAGATCGATCGCGAACTCCACATCTCGTTTTGGCGGTAAACCCGAGATGTCCTCGAACACGTCCATGAACTCTCGAACCACAGCTAGCGCTTCCTCCTTATTAACTTCCATTGACGAATGAACATTATTTGTCGGCCTAGCCCTAAACTCGACTGGTCCGACAGAACTTCTTCCTCCAGTAAAGATAAACTCCGGATGTCCGGGAATCTAGAAAATCACTTTCTTTGCCCTACAATCAATGTGAGCATGGAAAGTGCCGAGAAAGTCCATTCCCAAGACAATATCATACCTGCCGGTATTAATCACCAAGAGATCTGCAAAACATGAACTTGTAAGCAATGAAACTGAGAGAACCAAGGTAATAAAATGGCCATGGAACAAGGAAATGAATCAAGACCAGGACTCCAAGTTACTTAAATAGAGTACCGTATTGTAACCATGCTGCAGTTAATGGGTACAATCACATAACTCCGTTCAAGTCACCCAAATCCTAGTATCAGAATCAAAGGAATATGATGGGAGAAACAATAGGGAAGCAAAAGGTTTCAAGCTGAGATGCAAAGTTGTTTGCATATCGTCAAGACAAGGATCAAGAGAAAGATATGATTCAAGAATTACGACAACAATGTGGCAGGACATGCTCCTAATTACGGGCTTTCGAATTCATGTATTGGGTCCAATACCCAGCTACAAAAGAATCAAACCCGATTAACCTAAATCCTATGTTTCTGATACCAAACAAACCCTGTCACGCCCCGCTTCCCAGAGTGCGCTAAGATAGGCACGTGACAGAGCCAACCATGCTACCTGTGTATAGGAAACATCTCTCCGAAGTCACATTACGGCTGTTTAGAGATATCAAGAACATGAAAAATAAAATAAACTATCTAGTACATGTCCATGAGCCAGAATAAACGAGTCAAGAAATAATATGCGGAAGAAATAAATCCAAAGAGCAAAAACATCTAGAAAGTAAAACATAACTAAACTTGATACTAACTGGATCATCACTGCTCGGCCTAACGGCGGAAATACTCCTGATCAGCCTGTGACAAAGGTAGAGGATCTGGGCAATGCAAAACCCAGACGTCAGTGCATCATAATATCAATAATTCTAAGCAAGCAGGATGTGATGAAATATGCAGGCATGAAGTATGAACAGTAACAAGTCATCAGTAGCAAGTAAATCGTAACATGAATATAGATCAGTGAACAAGATATAAACAGGTGAAGTACAATGAGTAATCTAAACTGTGCTATAGGGTTATCTACTCTAAAATTATTCGAAATCAATTAATGTAATCCTCATCGTAACCCATCGGTCTATACCCCGTTCAACCCCATGGGACCACGGTAACAAGATATGATAAACTGTGAGTCTATGTCCCGTTCAACCCCACGGGACCACGGTAACATGATGTAATAGCCCTTTGAGTTACGTTCGGCTACATTCTTGATTTTCCCATACCCCCAACTTATGTGTGTAAGTCAGGTATTGATAAATCTGAAGCTAATGCAAACACAGGATCAAGCAGGAACAGGTTTGACAATACAGACAACATGATATGTCCAACGGAACAACATGTCAGGATTGTCGGCATTAGAAACAGGATCAGGTAACATGTCAAGTAGTGATATATCAGGTCATGTCAGGTAGTGTACATGTATCAATTCATGTCAAGTAGTGGTGTATCAGGTCATCTAAGGTAGTGCATAAGTGCAAACGGGTGCTCATAATCAAACTGTAGCAAGTATTGAATCAAGGTGAAAGTACGGATGTACAATAAAAGCATGGATGCACAAATATCGATCAGGGGTCACATTGACTAAGTAGGATGCACAATTATCAAGCATGGTGCACTAATACAACAGTAACATGAAATAATATGGTCTCGGCGTGCAACTAGATATGTAATAAACCGTACGGATACAGACGGATGCTATAAAACTGTAAATCGGTAAAATTTGTTGAATATTAATTATTATTTATCAAATAGATATTGATATAATAATATTAACATGGATAACATATTCAAACCGATTAATAACTATAAAAGTGATATTGATTAACCATGCACAAGAAAGTTCTGTTCAGAAATTCAGTGTCACCCTGATTTGTAAAATAGCTTAAAAATAACAAACGTTCTCCAAAAGGGACGTGTATTATACCAAAACAAAGATAATTCAATAAGGTTTTCATTTTTATAAGTAGAAGTATCTTAGGTTGTTCCTACAAAAATTTATGAACATTCGAAATTGAAAGTTTGCTGCTGGAATTTCCCTGGACAGCAGTTTAGAGATATTTTCATTTGCATTTTACGTTATTTAAACAATTTATTTTGCAATTAAATATTTCATAGAGTTATAGTATTCTGAGTTAGATTCGTAACAAACTAAAGAACGTATACTAATTATATTTCTATGATTTATAATGAATTTTATAAGGTAAGGTGTACAGTAAATTTCAGATTTGTCGTATCCGCTTTGCAATGACGTTTCATGTGTAAACTATAATATTTTCAAACTATATTTTGTATAACATTATAAAATGCAGATTATAAACTAATTAAAGATAATAACAAGAAATATTACGACGATATATATTTTAAATGATATGGATGCAAACGGGTATCCGAAAACGGTAAAACTTTAATATGGATGTACAGTGCAATCAACATGTGATATTTTTATTCATATGGATGCAAAATAAGATACATAGTATGTAGCAAGATGAAATAGCATGCGAATAGATACGAAATAAATTATACGGATGCAAACGGACGTCGTAAAACAGTAAAATGATAACAGGGGATGTACAATATACTAAATATGAGATATTTTTATTAATATGGATGTAGTATTTATCATAGCATGTAGCAAGATAAACTTGCCTCGATCGAATCACGCGACGGATACGCATGGCACGTCCGACGTCAGTAAATCGTCACAACGCACACGCGGGACGGGTCCAGGCAAGGCAAGAGGGTGATCACACAGGCAAGGTACGTTCACTGGATCACTCGGATCGTCGGCGACTAGCACGGCTCCGGCGGTGATCACCGGAATCAAGAAACAAGATCAAGAAAAAGAAAGAAGAAAGAAGAAGAAGAAGTAAGAAGAAGAGGCTGTGTATTAAATAAGGAAGAAAAAAAATTAAATAAATAAAATATATATAAATATATATATGCAGAGGAGAGAGAGAGAGAAAGGGGTTGTTAGTTTGTTAGGAAATTAGTTTAGATTTAAATTTAAAAAAATCTTTTATTAGTTAACTAAATTTTAATTTGTATCAGTTTATAAAATTAATATTATATAAATAAAATTTGATATTCTGGTAAGTACAAACATAGTCCAAAACATGCCCGGGTCGGATCTAAAATTCAGTTTTAAAATACGAAAAATATACATGTCGACCAAAATTAAAGTTGGATATCTGGGTAATGAAAAATGCATACCCCCAAGAACGGATGCACGCACGTGCACATAGGCATCCAAACAAGTCCGTTTCACTGAACGGGACGAGAACAAGATGCGCGGATGCTGCCACATGGTTAGGGGTATCATGCAGGCCATGCAATGTATTTTTAAAATATTTTATGTAACTTAAAATGTTATATTAAAATGCAGATGCTAGATAAAATGCGAGTATGCAATGTACAAATAAATGAAAGTGTAAGATTCCATGTAACAGGTCAAGATAAATCATAAATATGAATCAAGACTGGTTTCAAGCATGCGGGTCGGGTCGGATGCAAATACAAATGTCAAATACACTATTCGCACCCAAAACACAATAAATCAAGAAAATGCCATAAATAAAGAACTACATGAACTAGAACTGGTATAAATGAACTAGGGTGTTACATGGACTTAAGCGATATGGTGCTTTAATCACCGGTTGTGCACCAAGTACTAAGTCAATGCTGAATTCAAGAGCTCGATCGAGAGGCAAACCTGAGATGTATTCAGGGAATACATCCTCAAACTCTCGAACTACCTCTGGCTTGTCTTCTTATGCCTGTATTATTGCAATCACTGCCTTCCTTGGTTTAGCCTTGTAAGTGCTAGATTCCAGGGTACGGCCTTCACTGTTGAAATAAAAGTCCGGATGATCTGGTATCTCGAACACTACCCTCCTTTGAAGACAGTCGATGGTAGCGAAGAATGTTCCTAGCCAGTAAATTCCCAAGACTACGTCGAAATTCGGTATGTCCAGCGCCTTGAAGTTCGCAAAAAATTCTCTGCTGCAGTCGACCACTGGACACAGATCGTATCCCAGAGTTGCCTTTAGAACGACATTCCATAAACTGACATTCCAGCTGGATACGAGCAGTTTAACTGGAATCGCATGAGTTCGGATGAACCGTTGCGACATCAAGCAATGTGATGCTCCAGTATCAAAGAGTGCTAAAGCAGGTAGGGAGGCTACTAATATTATACCTAAGTTATGTGGGATATGTTTAAGTATAGAAAGAAAAATATATTGATGTATACAAGGATTGAAAAGGTTTAAAAGATTGGGAGGTTACCAGTGATGACTTAGCCAGTGGCTTCAGTTTCTTCTACAGTCATTGTGAAAGCCTGATGCCTAGGTATATTCCTCCTTGCTGGAGGCACATTCCTCTGTCCGTTCCTCTGTCCTTGAGGCATGTTCCTCTGTGCCTGATGGAACTGACGGGGAGGCTATGCAGGAGGTCCACGAAGAGGTGGAGCTGGGAGAGCAAGACGAGATGTAAGAGCCTGGATAGCTGGCAGCTGCGGAAGAGTGATTCTTGGTCAGGGTGCGAGAGCTGGGGTAAGACGATGTGGACAATCTCCAATGGTGTGAGTGGATGTACCATAAACTAAGTATAGCGGTTAGCACGCCTGCAGTCCTTCGCCAGGTGTCCATTTCTCTTGCAGTAGAAGCAAAAGTCTGGATAGGGCCGGTTAAATGGTACTCCCGGTCTCCTGGATACAAAAGGTGGCCTGGAAAAGGCTCCTCCTACCATCTGAGTGACAGGGCTCTTCACACCGGCAGTCTGAGATCTGACATTGTTCTTCACTACTGCCTCATATCGTCAGGCAGCCTTCAGCGCCAGATCATGGGTTGGGAAATCCCTTGTAGCTAATGCAACTTAGATCTCTGGGTCCAACCCTTACCGAAATCTTCTTGCTCGAATCTCAGCAGTCGGGATGAGGTGTACCGCGAACCTGTTTCGGTCTTGTGTTAGCAGTATAGTATGTGATATCAAGAAATTGAATATTGAGACATATCTTACCTGCTGAGCATAGTAAACTCAGTATCGTATTCATCCACAGATTTGTTCCACATTGAACCTTGCTGCAAGTGGATGAATTGATGTTCCATGTCAAATCGGGTAGCCTCAGGGAAATATTTCGCATCGAACATGTCGCAAAAAGTCTTCCATTCAATCGGCTGGGCAAGACGGCTTTCTTCAGCCTTCCACCATACTCTGGGGTTGTCTGTGAGTTGCAGCTTCGCAACTCTCACCCACGCAATCTCTAGCACTTGTGCTGCTACCAGGTCATCTTCAATGGACTGATCTCATTCTTCGGCCTCTAGTGGGCTCTATTTCCCATAAAAGTTCTTAGGGTGCAATGCCCGGAATTATTTGAACCCGGGTGCCTCGGTCTCTGGGCGGTGCAAGAGGATAGCAGTCTGCTGCTGCTGACCCTCTAAGAGGCTCTTTATTGCTTCAAGCAATATTGTATGCTCGTTGATAGGAGCTGCTACGATAGGTGGTGGTGGTAGAGGAGGTGGAGTATTTCCATTCACATTGGTGCTGGTGTTGTTCGGGGAATCCATAACCTTGAGAGAAAAGGAAGGATTAGGATAGATTTAAAAGCTTAGAAATAGAAAGAACGTTTAGTTGCTGATTCTTATAATTCTTGTGACATATTGCTTAGTTTTCCATGAAGAACTGACCTGCATGGGCCGCCAACAAAATCTGTCACGCCCTGCTTCCCAGTGTACGGAGAAGTAGACATGACGGGCCGCGACGTATTTACTCAGAAGTAAATATGTTAAGCGTAAATAAGCAATATAAATGAATACACAAGAATAACAAGAGATGTAATAATAACAGCAACTTTTATTAACATTCTTTCTTTATATACAACTGAAAAGGAAAGTACAATGGTAGAAAGTGATGCCTAAACAGTGCCATCTGAACTAAAAAAAATTAAGTATAAGTAAAAACCTAGAAGTCTGGCTCCTCAGTGAACTGCTCCAAATCGTCCTGACTGGGCTCGGTCTCCTGAGAGTCGGGTCCTCCTAACAAACATTCAAAGAAATAAGAGACAGGAATGTCGTTAGCGAACTAGCGCTCGGTAAGTCCTAAAGATAAGGGTAGAATAGAACAAGTAAAGAAGAGAGAACTGGTAATGTAAACAGGTATAGGTTTGTTATACTAACGTATTTTTTTGTAGCTTGGTACAGAATGTATCAGTGTATACGAGAGGAGTCCAACTATCCTGTGGACTGTGCTAACATGTAAGTACAAGGCCCCGTCAAAACCCACGGGACAACGGCACAGGATGTTCATGTAGGTGTCTTTTAGTGTCCATCATCGTGCCACTTTTAACACATTCCGTACCAGTCTACCCGTTTAAACCCCGTAATGTATATTGTATTGATTGGTAATTATCAGACTTGTCGAGACTATGGTATAAGCTGTTCATGTAAACAAGTTCAGGATGTATCAAGTAGTCATGTAATGAAGTCAAGTCATAGTCATGGTTTGGTCAAGTCAAGTCATGTTGCATGTTTGGTATTGTTCTGGTATTCAAGTTCATGTTTGGTATAATGGATTCATGTTTGGATTGGATTCAGATTCATACTTGGACTCAGACTTGAGTCAGACACTTTAAACAGAATTTGGATCCTGAATTAGGTTTAGGAGTTATCGGTAACTGCTGTACATGGACGGCACGATTTGTGTCTTTTTCCAAGACAATTACCATTGATAACCCTATTTTAGTTTTCTACCTTAAATAGGCAAGCACCCACTTTCTCCGGCTCCCTGAGGCTCAAGAGAATTAGTCCCACTTAAACCTATATTTACTAGGGTCCTTATTGTAATTTTATATATCTCAAGGGGTTTTATGAAAAATATTTTATATACTTTCAAAATAAATCTTGAGTAATTATTTATGTTCTTTAGGGTTTTCATGGATGTGAATTTTAAACAGTGAGGTATATTAGTGAATAGTAACTTAGCTTGATTAGTTCATGATATTTTAGTGAAACTTGTCTTGTATTGATACTTGATGGTATTTTAATGAAACTTGTCATTCTTTTATTTTATAGAAAACATAGAATTTTATTATATATTAAAAATATATGGTTTGATGATATTTATATAATTATTTAAAAAATTAATTTTATTTATTACGTAGAAAATCTCGTTTTTCTTAAAAACCGTATTAAAATTCTTTCGAGATCGTATGCTCCGTGAGGAGGTCTGCATCTCGCTCTACTAGTCCTGAGGATGTGCGATAATCCGCACCATCCAATAAAGGGTTCCCCAAAATGGGTTGTAGAGGCATAATTGCAAAGAATTTGATAATACTATTTAAAAGAAAACGGGTTTTTATAGTTCAAAGTATTTTGATGAAAAGTCGTATTTGCCACAAAAATTATGTCTTAAGAGACTCGTGCAATGTCAAGATGTGTATATATGTGAGGTAGGTCATTACCTCATGAATTTTTCTAAAAGTATGCTAAGCAAAAAAATTAAAAGATATCGTATAGAAATTACATGGTATTTAAATGTAAAAGTTGATTTAAAGTTATTTAGCATGTTGTATTTGAGTGAAAATGAATTCTAAACATTAGATTCAAGGTTATAATAATAGGGTAAGACTTTGAATGTAAGTTATGAAAGAATTAATAAAATTTTCTAGGTTTTAGAGAGAAATGTCGGTGGTAACTCCACTTACCGACGTGTTTTGAAAAGAGAACTTTTTAAGGTGAAAGAGTAGAATAAGAAGTGGGACTTACAAGAAAAAAGAAAAAAGGAGAGGTAGAGGATTAGGGTGGTGGCCTTCGTGATGTCGAGGGGTCGCCGGAACTTGTGTAAATCCTCGCCGGATTTTGACCTTGGGCTAACTCTACCTGTACTCTTCTTGGACTTAGAAAATTTTGATAATTTTGGCTATAGATTTCAAAATGAAGAAGGGATAGGGTATGGGGTTGTATTTATAGTGTGAAATTAGGGTTTTGGAATTGAAGAAAGAATTAAAATGCATTTAAAATTGGATTAAAGAATGAAATTTACTTCTCTGTTAAATTGCAGAGAAAATAAACAGAACAGGGGTTGTGGGGTAGGACAAAGGGTTTTGTATGCAAGACCCGGGGACTATTCCCCATGGGTCACCCATCAGCGCTGGCCCCAAGTAATATCTCACCGGCTACGTGTTGGAGGTGGGGGGTTGGATCATCGCTACGTGTCCATCTCCGTTCATACAGTATTTTGCATATGTTTGTTTTATCCCACTTTTCATTTTTACGTGTATTGCACGTGTAAACTTTTGGGCTTCCAAAAAGTTTAGAAGAAAAATTCAAAAAAATAATATGTGGCTGATGGAATTCGAACACAGGGGCTACGTCACAGCAGTGCAGGGGTTTTACCAGTGAACTACAAGTTATTTCTTGCTGTTCTTAAACAATAATAACTTTTAAATTGTAGTCAGGCTTGCAAACTCCATTCTGTACGTTAACTTTAAAAATTTTCGTACAGTAAAATTAGAGTCGTTACAGATATTATGGATGGTGGTTTTATGAACATATTTTGATTAATAGCATATCACTTTCTTTCATAAACAGAGATATACATGTCTATATTTATTTCACTTTTGGCATTGAATATATACATTGAGTGTACAAGGTATACTAAGCGCACAAGATATACATTTATCAAAGTTACGTCAGCAGGTAAGAATCTCACCAACACGAGAGATCCCCTTTAAAGCTGTGGCTGCAGGCGAAGGTGAGACTAAATGTTGTGTGTCATTTGCTAGGAGCAATGAACACCCTGTCATTTTACTGGGTGCGGCGACAGTGGAAGAACATAATAAGAAGATTGTGGCATTTTCGAATGTCGAGCAACCGAAGTGGTGTTAGGAATATGTATGCCCGAGAGGCCATTATTGTATGATATAGTGGATGTCTGGATATATATATATATAGGACCTTCTTGCTCGACATGATAGTATGTTATATGGTTTCTCATTATCTTAACATGTATACTAGTATTATTATACTGTCTCTCTGATACATATTGATAAAGCCCTTAGGATGTTTGCTTGACTACCAGGACTATGATGTGGATCATACTACTGGGACTTGTGTAGTCTACAAGCACATCCTTTAATTGTTCTTAGTCGAGGGAGTATCGAGACAGGGCATCGATATTCCAGAGTAGACTAGTGTGAGCGTTTCTTGACCCTGTAGGGGGCGATGGTTGATCCCATAACCATTGGTGTTTGACATCAAAGATTATACACAGGTGCTCATTAGAGAATGGGTACACCGAACATAACTCGACAAGAACTCTTAGATGGTGCTCTACCTATCGTTATATAGCAGTTCTTTGGTGACACTGGTACATGTTAGTCTGTAGACCCGAGATCATCATAGAGTCTTGTGTGGTTCCCACTGTGCTTTGTTTTCCTCCCTACCACGGCTCAAAGAAGTCATGCAAACTGGTTGATTTTGGGTACAGTCCCGAGTCACATGGAGGCAGTGAGCGATAGGAGGGGTTTCGTCTCTTCCGATATTAGGAGTTAATATTGCGCTATGCTCGATTGGCTAAAACAGTAAGTCCCTGTCCAGGGCTGATGAGATTTACTGGTAAGAGTTATCAGTAGTTTCTCGAACCGTTATGAGCCATACATCGGCATGACTTATCAAGTTACTGGGGTCTGACGATTCCACCCCTAGACTCGATATGCTACATATCAGACGAAGAGACCGGACTGTACGGTAAGTGTTACTTATAGGATTCATGGGATTTTGGACAAGCTTGCATGTTGATCTTCTATTCACACAATACCTGGGTGGCCGTTACGTCCAGCTAGTACCGCTGACGGCTTGTGAGTAACTGATGTGATCATTACCTACTGCTGGTGTATTGACGAGTTTTTAGAGTCCCACACAGAAGTTTCCTAGTTCAAGCGAAACGAAGTAGGGCACATATGCTGATATGTGCGGGGGCCTGATTAAATATGAGTATGTGATACCGTATTCTAATCTGGCGGTTATTTGATATCAGTTAGGTTATATGTGATATAACCGGATTATTGAATCAAGTGTTGATTTGATAATGTGATATACAGATAAATAATATTAGTCGGTTATATGTGATATAACTGGATTATTAAATCAAGTGTTGATTTAATAATTTGATATATATTTATATTTGATATAATTATATATTAACTAATATTAAGCTCACTAATTATTTTGTTTTCTTAATATATATTATGAAGCAAGTTGAATTTCTATTTTGAGAAATAGAAATGAGGTGGAAAATAAGGAGATATTTTGGGCATGAGGAATGGTGAGGCGTGGCTTTTTCTATTATTTTATTTCATTTGTTTGTACTATTGAAGCATGGTGCAATATATTATTTGAATATATTGTATGCTTCAATAAGTAAAGAGATGATAAAAGCCATTTTTTACTTCACTTGATTTTCTCTAGCTCTTTTCACTCTCTAGCTATCTCCATCTTCTTCTTCCTCTACCTCAAAGCCCTAACCCTCACATGTGATGTGAACCATAAGGCTTTGCATCAACCTAGTGAGCTAACAACCCCTACTTCACCATCCAATACTTGATTAGCACTTGAGTTTAGGGTGTTTCCTTCACTAAAGAGAGTTTAGTGAAGAGGTAGCTTGGATTAGAGGAACTTTGGGTGGATCATCATCGACACGAAGATCGTGAAGCAAGTTCGTGCACTTCTTCAAGTGGAGCCTAGAATAGTCGTAGGGACTAATACCCAGAGATTTAGAAGAGAAGGACACGGTCTACAAAAGTTATAGTTTCTTTCTCTTAGTGTAAATCTTTTGATATCATCATATAAACTCTAATCATCTAGTTTGATCCTTATTTAGTGTAGCTTAGCACCCAAGAAATTTTTAAAATTGTATGCTTGATGCCGATTTAAACCTCATGGTGGTGCTAGGGTAGACTTTCATGGTATCAGAGCCAAGATAGAACATTAAGGAAAGTCTTTACGACGTTAAAGTGTTCGATCGAATTTTCGAAGCCGGTTTTGACAAATTTCTGTCCATTTTTCAAAAGTTGAAATTTTCGAGATTAAAAATATGCAAAAAATTGTGCAGGGTATTCTATAGAGCCTCAAGAAGTACAATGACCAAATTCGTTCAAACCGCCGCGGAACCGCAGCCTAACCCTATGTTTGGCCACAGTTCCGCTGCAAGTTTGTTGAATTGTGGGCTCGTGCTTCTTGTGCTGCTCCATTGACTTATTTTGCACTTTCTGGGTGTTTTTAATGAGACTCAAGTTGTTGAGGTCTCTGAGATTTGTGGGTGTTTGATGAATCGATCGAAATGTTTAGCGTCGTATAGATTATGATGATATGTGATACAATTTTTAGAATCCAAAATAATTAGTTTTGTGAAAACTAGTTTGTAATTATAAATCTAGCGTTTTAGTCTCGGTTGATCGATTGCCACGGAGTTTCGATTCGGATCAAAACTCCGTCGCAATCGCGTATAGTACGCGAACACCTAGTCGGGAATCTTGTTGAATTATCCGACTGCTTATTAAAAAGATTTTTCAATTTGAGACTAAAATGCAAGGTTTATAGGTTAGGCATGAAATTCGGAATATGTGATATTCCGAGTTTATGATGTCCAAGTGATATGCGGATTCTAAATATTGTAGTTTTTCATTTCTTTTCTGCGACCGTAAGTGTAATATGTGGGGTATCTCCGATCTCGTTGTTATATGTCAATGGAATTTGGGATACGCATATTTATTTACGTTGATGACTGTTGGAGATAATGCCCTCAGAGTCAATTATTGGATCACAGGCACGTGATTGCAATGATTGAGGGAGGACCTATCCCGGTAGGACAGTCTTACTCGAGATGATAGTATGCTATCTGATTTACCTTTATCATCGTGTACTGCTTTAGGTGACCTGACAGGTCACTATTACACGTTGATAGAGCCCCTAGGATTCTTGCTTGACCACCAGCAGTATGAGGGCGATCATAATTTGTTTGAAAAAAAGCACTAGTGGGAGCTGGGGGTCTATAAGCATATCCTTAAATGGTCCCTAGTCGTAGGAGTTTCGAGATAGGGCATCGATACTCCAGAGTAGACTAGTGTATACAGTCGAGACCCCGACAAGGGGCCGTGGCCGGTCTCACAAGCCATTGGTGTCAGTTGGATCATCTAAGATGTATACAGGTGCTCATTGGGTTATGAGTACACCGGACAGGACTCGCCGGGAACATGCTAGTTGGTCTTATACCTGACGTCAGATAGCAGTTCCCTGGTGACATGTGTACAGGTTAGTTCATCGACCTGGGGATCGTCATTTGTCTCGTGTGAGTTCCCACTGTACTTTGATTACTACCCTACCACGCTCAAAGGAGACGTGCAAACAGGTTTTAGTTGGGTACAGTCCCGAGCCACATGGAGGCAGTGAGCGTATCTTCAGGGGTTCGTCTCTCCCGGTATTGGGGGTGAGGTCGTGCTGTGTCTAGGAGAGCCATTACACGAAGTCCTTGGCCAAGGCAGGAGATTTACTGGTAGGTATTCCAGTAGTATCTCAGGGTGTTCTAGGCTACACTCCGACACGACTTGTACCGCTTTTGGGGGTCTGACTTTTACCAACCCCCTAGGCCCGCCATGCGATGCTCATAGACGAACGGACCGGACTGTACGGATATTGTCACTGACAGGCTCAGTAGGGTTGTCAGGCTGAGTTCGCTCACAGACGTCCCTTTTTGGTCAATACCTGGTAGCCCGTTACGTATTGGCTTATACCTCTGACGTGCTAGTGGTTAAATCCACAACCAAGGTGTTGAAGAGTCTTTAGAGTCCCCCACATTCAGTTACTCAAGTTTCGGGCGAAAAGCTGTAGAGGCCGTATGGAGATATGGCAGGATCCGATCAGATACGTGCGGTATTGCACGGATCAGGATCGGACGGTTAGTACTGGAGGCCGTATGGATATTTGGCAGAGTTCGATCAGATACGTGCGGTATTGCACGGATCAGGATCGGACGGATATTACTAGCCGTCTTTGGTTTAAGCCGGATCCTAGTATAGTACAGTGTAGACTTTGTCTCATTGCATTTGTATTTCGGTCGGAATACAAATGCGGGTGTGTATGCACAGTATCGGGGTTTTCCTGTAATTTATTATGGGACCAGTTTTCTCGAGTTGCCAGTTTGCCTTCCGTTTCGGCCAATTTCCTTTGTATCGTTCATTGGCCGAAGATTGGTGGAGGAGGGCTTATTTGCATTTGTGCAAACAAGTTTTTGTGGAGGGGGTTTTTGCATATAATTGTATCATGATACTTGCACCATCTTTTGACCTCTTTTGACCATGATAGCTTGACTTATGTTTTCATGATGGTTGTGGTGGAGTGTTGGCCTTTGATTGTCATCATTCATGTTGATGATGAAGTGTGATGATTGTTGTTTGAGTGTTGGACTTTCCTAGTGATCATTTCTTTGCATGATTGCCTTTTCTCTCTCTCTCTCCCTTGGATTATTGGGGGGCTCTCTCTCATTCTTTTGATACACACTCCATTCTCTCCTCTTCCACCATGCGATGGCCGGCCAAGAAAGGCTAGGGGCTCTCCAAAATTTTAGTGTGGGATTTTTGCTCTTTTGCTCTTGGAAAAATCCCACAAGTTCCATCTCCATGAGATTGTATCATTCCTCCACCTATATGGCAATTCCTACAACCCCAAAAAGAGACATAGTAATCCACACTATATTCTACAGCAAATCTTGGGCACGTCGACTTGCCAGCTTCATGCCCGAGTTGCCTCGGTATTGAGGTGGGAGCCCGTAAAAGATGCAGACGATGTGGTGCCCTTCCGGCAAGGAGGCGACGACCGGAGTTTCCGCAGGAGATCGGGACGACGACGAGAAGACCGGAGGACTCGGATCAGTCGGTATATCTCTAACCCGTCTTGTAGTTAGCTAGGACTAGTTAATGGCCCGATCCGGGTTTTAGTGCGCGGTGGTGCCGGTTTGCTAGTTTGCAAAATTAAAGTTAACCATCGCTTCCGCATCTGGCCTCGGGATGGAGGCCGGGGCACTGCCGTGCACTTACAGTGGTATCAGAGCCTCGCCATTAACATAGTCTAGCTTTGTTTAATGTGTTTACATTTTCGATCGACCAAAATTCTAAAATCCGCGTTTTTCACATGCATCAGTTTTCTGTTGAAATTTTCTGGAGTCGAAATTTTTTTCAGGTTATAGAAAAGTGATGTACTGGAAATTCTAAGAACACTGTAGAAATTCGATACAGTGACTCCACAATGGGAGCGCGGAACCGCGGCCAAACCCCCCTTTAGGCCGCGGTTCCGCCGCACTATGTTGAGATCACTGCATCAAATTTCAGCAGTTGCTTTCTGGATTAAAATTAGGATTTTTGGAATATTAATTTTGGGCCCAGAATTTCTTGATGTGCTACAGTAGTACTTGGGGCCCACTTGTTAAAATTTGATCGATCGGATATTTTAAACACATTATTTTACAGTATTTACATTATATCTGCGACCGTGAATGTCACTCGATCGGTAAATCCTGTCTAACTGCTATAGCCCGGTTAGACGGATTTGCGAACGTGACATTCACGTTGATGTTTTGTGATTTTGCTGTGATGTTGCGGATCGGTCGTGGGGGATAGCCTGGATGCAATGCTAGTACAGTGTTTTGTTGTATTATGTACATTTGATATTGCGGGGCGAGCGTCCGACATGTGGACTGCCGTCACTGCCTGTTTGTATTATTATTTTGGGGTACGACCAGGTTGCGGTCGATGTACCCGGTGTATGTATATTTTACTTTCTGTACTAGGATTACCCCAAGGTGGGGTGCACGGATAGCCGGGTTCTAGAGGGCAACAAGCCCACATCTCATGGCATTGAGACGGAGGGGGCTTCACTCTAGAATTGGCGGGCTATTCGCCGCACTCGTAGGGGGTACAGGTTGACCCAGGAGGGGTGCCCAAGTTACCGGATTCCGTGAAGTGCTGGGTGGTCCATTCACGTTGCTGAAGGGGGATGCCTCGCTTCAGGTTTTGGCGGGTAACTTGCCGCGCCCGTAGAGGTCTAGGGTTTTCATTGCACAGGCTATCCACACGACCAGGGGAACGTCGGGTTTCCGTAGTGGCTCTGTGAAACCCGGGGATCCCAGATATCTGTATTGTTCTGTGATGCTGTATATTTCTGTGATGTTGCATTTTTATCACGCCTTGAGCGAAATATAATATATTGGTATATATATTAGTAGATGTTGTATATGTTTTGCATCCGCGCTAGTCCAGTCCCCGCTCTGTCGTTAGTTAGCTAACCTAACGGGTAATGACGGGACCCAGTGGCGAATGCGGATGGCATATACGTACATCAGTATATTTTCGTTCTTTTTGGTGTGATCAATTGATGGGACTGCATTGATTCGGATCAATGCAAGTTAAAAAAAAACCTATTCTGATGTTGTTGGAACACTTTTCAAAAAGCTGTTATTGCAAGGACGTTCACTTTTGTTTTGCATCGTGGTATTCAGTTGGAATATCCTGCTCCTCAGTCGACGAGGCAAGGGCCGAGATCCCTTCACCGGGAGTGACCCCTTGGACAAAAAGTTTGCGTCAGGGCATTAACTTCACTATAGCCGATTACTTTTGCTTTGCATCGTGGTATTCAGTTGGAATATCCTGCACCTCATTCTATGGGGAAAGAGCCGAGATCCCTTCACCGGGAGTGACCTCTTTAGCAACGGTTTTCGTCACTATATTTTTAAAAGCTATCCGTTCCTTCAACGATATCAAGTTCATTACGTTAAAGGTTTTCGCCAGAAACCATTCGTAGCCCTCCGTCGTTTCATATGGATGGTCAATAGTATTCAAGCTGTGTATGTTGGCCAAAGTCAAGGCACAGTGATTGGTAGCAATTGGGGTATTCATATGCAGCATAGATAGATGCGTTGGTTTAGGACAGTCGTACTGCCATTTTGGCCAAAGTCAAGGGTAGGTACGGGTGGATTCAAATTAACCTGGAGAATGACGGGTAGAACTTAACATGTGACTTATGATATGTTGGCCAAAGTCAAGGTCATAAGAGCATGGGGCAGAAATCACATCGGGAGTTTCAAAAGAACTGAAACTTGCCAGATATGCGCATACCTTCTGGAGTGTGATGACGTGAGCGGATTCCGTCACGTTATCATGCGGTGATAGTTGGATCCCGATTCCCACTGATGAGTTAGTTTACTCCTCGGGTGACCCCGACTAATTCTTCTTTCAGGTTTGGAGGAGAATTTGAGGTTACAGTGGGAGGTTTCCAGATTAGATAAATTGGTAACCATTCTGATCTAGGTTAGAGTGCACGCTGAGTGTTTCTTTTCTCTCTCTCTTTGGCAGCGACCATTGACCCGACCCTAAGACTATGACTCAGTGACCAAATTAACCGAACCTTCTTAACACTGGCTTTTGGATTGTCAGAGTTGCAAACCTCATTGCCACTTCTACTTTTACCCTTTTCTCCAGGACACCCCGTATTACTACGAACGTCCACTTCCATTGGACAAAACCATCGTATGGTTATATACGAACTCAAAAGGATTTATTCGAGGATGGTTTCCGGTTCTGGAGAAAACAGATAGGATTATTCAGTTGTCTTTTCTTTTTACCTTCTCTCAAGTTGTGAGTACTCCTTGGTTTAGGAGATAGTACACCTATTACGCAAATTGGATAGTCTTCTTCCAAACCATAGGCAGGTGCCGACCGGTAGGGAATGAAGAAAACCAATTAGCCTAATGATGGTGTACAGAAGGTATTATGTAAAGACAAAGAAAGGGATTAGAAGAAGGGCAAAGTAAATTGCGACTGATATTCATGAACAAACCAAGTATTTCTTCGCCAATCCTAAAATCACCTTTGTATTTCTCCAGAATACCCCGTATCACTACGAAGATCCACAGTTTATTGGATACTCCATCGTATGGTTATATACGAACTCGAAAGGAACTTGTTCCAGTTCGGGGATGGATTCTGGTTCAGGAGAAATAGGAATAAGGTTCATTCAGTTGTCTTTTATCTTCACCTTCTCTCGCATTGCGAGTGCTCCTAGGATTAGGATAGTACACCCATTATGCTTATTGGATAGTCTTCTTCCAAACCATAGGCTGGTGCCGAACGGTAGGGAAGGAAGAAAACCATTTGGCCTAAGGGGTGTGCAGAAGGTAATGACTAAAGACATAAAAAGAGATTTGGAGAGGTGGCAAAGAATTATACAGTTACAGTCGTGAATTTGGAAGAGGCATTACTAGGAATACCGGGATACCCCATCAAAACATTTCAATGTTTCAGTTTCACTGTGTGCTGTTAAAAGAAAACTGATTTCCCAGTTAGACACTTGCTCCAGGGTATGTATTTACCAGGTATGATTCTCACATATGTATGGTTTTACAGATGATGAGTGGGAGTAAGTTATTAGGAAATTAGGTGATCATCCTCATTATATCGGGATTCGTTGTAATTGGTGATATTTGAGGAAATCGCCTGGGTTGTTTGCCGGTCGGAAAATATTTGGTTTTGAATATCCGCTGTTATGCACCAATTTCAAATTGATATATCTGTACGTCTATTTTCATAGAGTGAGATATACCTTTTGAAATTATGTCTATGACATTTACCTATATCAGTGGATGGTTAGGTAAGGAGCATTAAACAGCGGTGTAATTCTTCTTAACCATAAGTACAATTTTCAACCTACGACACACAGTGAATGAGTTATCAGACTCAAGGGACTTATACAGAGTATTATATGTTGTCCAGGGTCCATCAGGACAGAGGGGTTGGTCCTCGTACTATATTCGGTTTACTTATGACTTCTCTAGTTTTTAAACAGGTGTTTCGTGGAAACGCAGGGTCCGAATTTTGAGAAGTTATAGGTATTTGAATAAAGTAGAGAACCAGATATTGCAAGTATCGGGATTCTTCAAGGTGATCGAAGATGTAGATACTTGTGTATGGTATTCAGTTGATAGTAATGATAAAGAGAACTTACTTCTCTTTCAGGTTACTCATAATTGGAAGCATTCCAAAGTTGAGTAACGATGACCGGCCTCCTTCCATTTAGTTGACATGCACTGGAGACAGCTGCATGATTTGAATCTGGTTCAATTAAATCAGTGCCTCTGGTTCTATATTGGATATAGAACAGTTCATATCTTAACGATGTTAATGTACGGGGAGTTGTCCGGTTTATGATTAAAACCAGACACTGGACAACTCAAGGCACGTTTCTGTAATGGCTGTTTGTGGGTTGACCCAGGCTATGACGAGGGTTGACTTTCTACCATCTGGATGAACAATAGCGATATTGTTCTAGACTCGCCACAGTTTTAATAAAAATGGATCTTTTCAGAAAACAGTAGTGGGAGTATGGTGGAACTGGAAGTGATTCCAGAACCACAAACGATTACTGAAGATTTTATAAGAACCTAAAGATTCAATCTGGTTTGACATTCCATTGGCCACTCCACAGATAAGGTGGGTAACTTCAGGCACCCGAGAGGTACTCCGGTAGCCTCAAGGACGGTGACAGGGAAGTTCTTGTTTACCCACACTTGCCATTGCTGTTGTTCCAGGTTGCGAGACCCGGCGGGAGGATGAGTATAGCGTCGTTCTAAACTAGCTTTAGAAGTGTACGTGTATATGACTCTGCCAGAGGGTTGTCGTAGTCAGTGGGAGCAGCGGAAGCATTGGTGGACATGTTGCTTATGTCTATTTATAGACTAAAGCAGATATAGCGGAGATAGATCATCAATTTCTGATGTGACAGTCATAGGTTTGACTTCATCAGAATAGGGGATGGATCTGTTGAGAAGGTAGTAGGGTGTGATGTCATGGTATTTGTATGGCATACACAGAATAGGAAAAGAAACTCCTATACTACAATCGGTTATACTTTGGTCGTCACACAATGGTTTCTCCGTATGGGACTTGGACATTACATCAGACATACTGGTTACTAGATCTATCGTTTTAGATCTAGATTTGGGTGGTTTCCCAATCAGGGTACTTTGACAGCATTCTAAGAGTATTTAGAATGGACGACTCTTGGCACGGTAGTGTACCTGCAGGTGACGGAGTCACCCTCTCTATACGTATCTTACAGACTAAAGGGGAGAGGGATGTGCATGATTGGCAGATCACTTGCTTAGGCAATTGAGTCAATCATGAGATGTCAAGTACCATACCAGATGTTGCTCTTGCACTAGATGCAATAAGTTGACATTAATCCAATTCTGGAGAAACAGTCGGAAGCAGTTTTAGAACATAAGTGGATGTTCTAGGGATATGATAACGACAGCCTCATTCAGGAGACAGTTATCATTCCAGGCTTCCAAGGTGACCTGGACGACAGGGAGGTTGTCAGAGTTATAGTTTTTCCTTCTGACGAGGGGCAGTATTTTGGACAGGTGGTCCAAGGCAATACTAAGGGAGGCATGGCACAGGACACTGATTAAGTTCAGTTGATGATACAGTCTAAGAAGTTTGGATTTGGAGTTCATTTATGAGCTAGGTCCCATCAGACATCCAGACACATTCTAAGACAGGTATTGCTTATTTCGGGAGATGGGTTTCTCCGCGAACATGAGATATAGAGAGACATAGAAAGAAACATCAAGGCGGATCCACTCACTGAGGCTATTCCTCGAACGCAATAGTTTCTCAAACAGGCTTTGTGAGACTGACTAGTAGAGGAGTTGGGTGTTCGGTATCACACGGGCTGTGAGTATGCGACATCGCAATAATTAGTCTTGAGTGCAAGTGGAAGATTATTGGAGATAATGCCCTCAGAGTCAATTATTGGATCACAGGCACGTGATTGCAATGATTGAGGGAGGACCTATCCCGGTAGGACAGTCTTACTCGAGATGATAGTATGCTATCTGATTTACCTTTATCATCGTGTACTGCTTTAGGTGACCTGACAGGTCACTATTACACGTTGATAGAGCTCCTAGGATTCTTGCTTGACCACCAGCAGTATGAGGGCGATCATATAATGGGAGCTGGGGGTCTATAAGCATATCCTTAAATGGTCCCTAGTCGTGGGAGTTTCGAGACAGGGCATCGATACTCCAGAGTAGACTAGTGTATACAGTCGAGACCCCGACGAGGGGCGGTGGCCGGTCTCACAAGCCATTGGTGTCAGTTGGATCACCTAAGATGTATACAGGTGCTCATTGGGTCATGAGTACACCGGACAGGACTCGCCGGGAACATGCTAGTTGGTCTTATACCTGACGTCAGATAGCAGTTCCCTGGTGACATGTGTACAGGTTAGTTCATCGACCTGGGGATCGTCATTTGTCTCGTGTGAGTTCCCACTGTACTTTGATTACTACCCTACCACGCTCAAAGGAGACGTGCAAACAGGTTTTAGTTGGGTACAGTCCCGAGCCACATGGAGGCAGTGAGCGTATCTTCAGGGGTTCGTCTCTCCCGGTATTGGGGGTGAGGTCGTGCTGTGTCTAGGAGAGCCATTACACGAAGTCCTTGGCCAAGGCAGGAGATTTACTGGTAGGTATTCCAGTAGTATCTCAGGGTGTTCTAGGCTACACTCCGACACGACTTGTACCGATTTTGAGGGTCTGACTTTTACCAACCCCCTAGGCCCGCCATGCGATGCTCATAGATGAACGGACCGGACTGTACGGATATTGTCACTGACAGGCTCAGTAGGGTTGTCAGGCTGAGTTCGCTCACAGACGTCCCTTTTTGGTCAATACCTGGTAGCCCGTTACGTATTGGCTTATACCTCTGACGTGCTAGTGGTTAAATCCACAACCAAGGTATTGACGAGTCTTTAGAGTCCCCCACATTCAGTTACTCAAGTTTCGGGCGAAAAGCTGTAGAGGCCGTATGGAGATATGGCAGGGTCCGATCAGATACGTGCGGTATTGTACGGATCAGGATCGGACGGTTAGTACTAGAGGCCGTATGGATATTTGGCAGAGTTCGATCAGATACGTGCGGTATTGCACGGATCAGGATCAGACGGATATTACTAGCCGGCTTTGGTTTAAGCCGGATCCTAGTATAGTACAGTGTAGACTTTGTCTCATTGCATTTGTATTTCGGTCGGAATACAAATGCGGGTGTGTATGCACAGTATCGGGGTTTTCCTGTAATTTATTATGGGACCAGTTTTCTCGAGTCGCCAGTTTTCCTTCCGTTTCGGCCAATTTCCTTTGTATCGTTCATTGGCCGAAGATTGGTGGAGGAGGGCTTATTTGCATTTGTGCAAACAAGTTTTTGTGGAGGGGGTCTTTGCATATAATTGTATCATGATACTTGCACCATCTTTTGACCTCTTTTGACCATGATGGCTTGACTTATGTTTTCATGATGGTTGTGGTGGAGTGTTGGCCTTTGATTGTCATCATGCTTGTTGATGATGAAGTGTGATGATTGTTGTTTGAGTGTTGGACTTTCCTAGTGATCATTTCTTTGCATGATTGCCTTTTCTCTCTCTCCCCCTTGGATTATTGGGGGGCTCTCTCTCATTCTTTTGATACACACTCCATTCTCTCCTCTCCCACCATGCGATGGCCGGCCAAGAAAGTCTAGGGGCTCTCCAAAATTTTAGTGTGGGATTTTTGCTCTTTTGCTCTTGGAAAAATCCCACAAGTTCCATCTCCATGAGATTGTATCATTCCTCCACCTATATGGCAATTCCTACAACCCCAAAAAGAGACATAGTAATCCACACTATATTCTACAGCAAATCTTGGGCATGTCGACTTGCCAGCTTCGTGCCCGAGTTGCCTCGGTATTGAGGTGGGAGCCCGTAAAAGATGCAGACGATGTGGTGCCCTTCCGGCAAGGAGGCGACGACCGGAGTCTCCGCAGGAGATCGGGACGACGACGAGAAGACCGGAGGACTCGGATCAGTCGGTATATCTCTAACCCGTCTTGTAGTTAGCTAGGACTAGTTAATGGCCCGATCCGGGTTTTAGTGCGCGGTGGTGCCGGTTTGCTAGTTTGCAAAATTAAAGTTAACCATCGCTTCCGCATCTGGCCTCGGGATGGAGGCCGGGGCGCCGCCGTGCACTTACAGATGACATATGATGTTATGTATCACTGTGATATGTTATATTGGATCATTGTGATTGAATAGCCAGGGGGTTTTGCGTGAGTCGAGAGTTTTTTAATTTTCATTCATATAAAATTGTATGTAATATTCTTTTATCGGGACACTTCCGGGTTGAGGATGATGTCACCATTGATATATATTATTTACTTTTCTGCATTAGGATAGACCCAAGGTGGGGAGCACAAGTAACAGGGTTCTGGAGTCCAGTGGGAGACCATCTTGAGGAGTCGAGACCAGGTCTCCTAACTCTAGAATTGGCAGGGTTGCTTGCCGCTCTCGTAGGGGTCTAAGGATGTGGGTTTGGCTATTCATCACGACCATGGAATCCGTGTTTTTCATTATTGACTGGATTTAAAACACGAACCCCCTAGTATATCAAATATTTCATATGTTAACTTCTGCTGCTTGGTTGTGTGATGTGATCATATAACTGCATGAGACGAATGCTATATATATATATATGATATATATAATAAACGTTGCTTATATTTTGCACCCGTGCTAGTCCAGCCCACGCTCTGCCGTTAGTTAAGTAACCTAACGGTGCATGACGGGGCCCATGGCGAATGCGGATGGCATAAGCGTACGTTCTATTTTCGTTTCTTTTCTATGATGTTTAGGGAAACATAAATGATTGGACTTCATTAATGAGATTAATGGAAAGAAAAGAAACCTAAAGATGTTGTAGAATCGAAATTTTCAAAAAGGTAGCTCTAGTTCTTTCTTTGCATAGTGGTATCACTTGATGAATATCCAGCACCTCATTCGATGAAAAAAGAGCCGAGATCGCTTCACTGAGAATGACATCTTTAGCAAAACTAGCAAATGCTACAACCCACTCGGTTTTGTTTTTATAGCTTCTATAGTTCTTGCTTTGCATAGTGGTATTCCTTGATAAATATCCAGCACCTCATTCGATGAGGAAAGTGCCGAAATCCCTTCATTGGGAGTGACCTTTTTAGCAAAACTAGCAAAATCTACGAAAAAACACTCATTTTCAAATCATTAGATTCTACAACGATATCAAGTTCATTACGTTAAAGGTTTTCATCAAAACCAGTCGTAACCCTCCGTCATTTCAGATAAGTGCTATTTAGTATTCGTGTTGCGTTTGTTGACCATAGTCAAGGTGTAGTGTGCGGTAGCTGATTAGTGCTTATCTGCCGCATATGATGCGATTGATTAGGGTAGTCATACGGCCTTGTTGACCATAGTTAAGGGTCGTGCGGGTGGGTTTAATTCAATCACGAAATGACGGGTTGAACTTGGCTAGCGCTTATGATTTGTTGATCATAGTTAAGGTCATAAGTTGCTAGGGGTAAAAACAGATATTGGGTATTTCAAATGTTAAAATTTGCAATGAGATTGCATACCTTCTATGAGATAGTTAGATCCTGATACCTAATGCGAGTAAGAGTTACTCATGGGAGAGTTTTCACTTTAAAATTAGCTGATCTAGTAGGTGTCTAAGAAGGTGTTAACGGGGTTATACCCCTGTGGAAATGAGATTATTTAATTAGTTCCATGCGAAAGCATGGGGAGACACCCTCTAAGTACCAATACCTGCTTGGCTGAACGATTGGCGAACTTGTAGGGTATAATTAATCCCGGCTAATCTTACCTTTATGGTTTGAAGGAAGATTTGATAAAAACAGTGGGAGCCATCCTGATTAGATAAGATAATAACCAATCTAATCTTACAAAGAGCGCATGCTAAAGCGTTTTCTTCTCTCTCTCTCCAGGTAGCGACCAATGACACGCCTTAATCAAGATAATAATATAGATGTATTGACTGAACCCGCTTATTACAATGAGCTGGGGAACGTTTGTTCCGCTTTTTCTTATAATTGTCATAAGTCTGAGCAAGAAATAGGAGAATATCAGGATTCCCACGCCACCCGAACGAAGAAAGAGCATGCTGATGTATCTTCTTCAGGTGTGTTCGTTACCGAAAACTGTTTCTCAGTTTGCTTTACATCCTGGGTATTGGATACCGGATCAGGATCCCACGTCTGTAATTTGTTACATGGGCTAAGAAGAGGTAGAGAACTGAGAAAGGGTGACATGTCTCTAAAAGTAGGGAATAGTGCAATTGTTGCAGCCAAAGCAGTTGGCGAATATCACCTAGTATTACCAAATAGTAATATAATGATTCTGAACAACTGTTATTACGTACCAAACATGATGTGCAATATTATATCAGTTTCTTTGTTGCATAAAGAAGGATATAACTTTGTATTAAAGGATAATGTTATGAATATTTTCCTAAATCAAGTGTTGATTGGGTTTGGTATGTTGTGTAACGGTATATGCGTTCTGATTCAAACCACGGTTCTAAATATACAGAACACACACAAGAGGAAAAGTTCAGAAATGAACGAAACCTACTTGTGTCATTGTAGACTAGGTCATATCAATGCGACAAGACTAGCTAAGTTGCATAAAGATGGATATTTGAATCCGTTCGAATTTACATCTTATGAAACTTGCGAATCATGTCTCAAAGGTAAAATGACCAAAATTCCGTTTACTGGACACGGAGAAAGAGATACTGAAATCTTGGGACTAATACATAGTGATGTATGCGGTCCTATGTCTACACATGTTAGGAATGGTTCCTCGTACTTTATTACATTCACGGATGATCTCTCAAGATTTGGACATGTTCTTGTTGAAACACAAATCTGAAGCTTTTGAGAAATTCAAGGAATATAATTACGAAGTAGAAAACCAGACGGGTAAAAGTATTAAAATCCTACGATCTGATCGGGGAGGAGAATACTTGAGCACGGAATTCAGAGACTATTTAAAAGAGAATGGGATTCTCTCTCAGCTTACTCTTCCGTATACACCACAGCACAATGGAGTTTCGGAGCAGAGAAATCACACCCTATTAGATATGGTGCGCTCTATGATGAGTATTGCTGAGTTACCTATTTCTTTTTGGGGTTATGCACTTGAGACGGCTGCATACCTATTGAATAGGGTTCCGACCAAATCCGTGCCTACATCTCCATATGAGATATGGAATGGGAAGAGACCATCTTTTAAACGAGTTAAGGTATGGGGTTGTCCGGCCTATATTAAAAAGCAAAATCCGGACAAGCTCGAGGCAAGGTTTGTTTTGTGCAAGTTTGTGGGATATCCAAAGGATTCATATGGATATATCTTCTACCACACTGAGGAACAAAAGGTGTTTATTTCTTAATATGCCACCATTTTAGAAAAGGAATTTCTTGTGAAAGAAATTAGTGGTAATGAGGTAGAACTGGAAGAAGTTCCAGCAACACAAACTATAACTGACGATTTGGTAGAACCGGAGGATTTAATAGTACCCGACGAACCTCAGCCACTCCGCAGATCTAGTAAGGTTCCTCACCCACCTGAGAGATACTACGATTTTTTCATAAACGGTAGGAGCGAGGATTGCATCATGAAAGATGATGACCGAACTAGTTTCGAGCAGGCCATCACAAGGGGAGACTCTGTGAAATGGATGGATGCTATGCGATCTGAGATGGAATCTATGTATAGCAACAAAGTATGGACTTTGGAAGTTGCTCCTGAAAGGGTAAAACCCATCGGGAGCAAGTGGATCTTTAAGAAGAAAATTGGTGTAGATGGAAAAGTTGAGACTTTCAAAGCTAGACTTGTAGCAAAAGGTTTTCGTCAACGACCAGGTGTCGACTATGATGAAACCTTTTCTTCTGTCGCTATGCTTAAGTCTATCAGGATCCTACTTACCATTGCTGCATACCACAACTATGAAATCTGGCAGATGGACGTCAAGACCGCTTTTCTAAATGGTGATCTAGAAAAGAGCGTGTACATGACAGGGCCAGAGGGATTCGAAGACAGTGAGAGCAACGGAAGCGTGTGCAAGCTGCTTAAATCAATATACGGATTAAAGTAGATATCACGGAGCTGGAACATCTGTTTCGATGAAGCTATCAAAGAGTTTGACTTCATCAAAAACGTAGATGAACCTTGTATATACAAGAAGGTTGTAGAGAGTAAGGTTGTCTTCCTCGTATTGTATGTGGATAAGATACTCTTGATAGGAAACGATGTTCCTATACTACACTCGGTCAAGCTCTTCTTATCACAAAAGTTCTCCATGAAAGATCTAGGTGATGCCGCATACATCTTGGGGTAAAGATCTATAGAGATAGATCTAAGTGGATGTTGGGATTGTCCCAATCCAGGTATATTGACACCATACTAAAGAGGTTTAGTATGGAAGATTCTAAGTATGGTAATTTACCTGCTTGTTCAGAAATCACTCTCTCCAAAGAGATATCTCCCAAGACTGATTTGGAGAAGGCTCGCATGCAAGGGATACCCTATACTTCGGCAGTCGGGTCTATCATGTATGCGATGTTATGTACCAGACCGAATGTAGCTTACTCACTAGGTGTAGTGAGTAGGTATCAATCAAATCCTAGGAAAAAGCACTGGACAGCTGTGAAGAACATTCTTAAGTACTTGAGAAGGACTAAAGAAATGTTCGTGGTGTATGGTAACGGTGAACTCCGGGTGGAGTCCTTTACCGATTCGAGCTTCCAGAGTGATAAGGACGACAGTAAGTCGGTCTCGGGTTTTGTCTTCACCCTCAATGGAGGGGCGGTATGTTGGAAGAGTTCCAAGCAAGATACCGTAGAAAAATCGACGATGGAGGCTGAATACATCACTGCCAACGATGCTACCAAAAAGGCTGTCTGTATGAAGAAGTTCATTGCTGAACTTGGTGTGGTTCTATCCATTGAGCATCCAATACTTATGTATTGTGATAACAATGGAGCTGTGGCTTTGACCAAGGAACCCCGGCCCCATAAGCGATCTAGATATATTCTTAGGCGGTATCACCTGATCCGGGAGATAGTAGATCGACGAGAGATCGAGGTCAGGAAAGTTGACACGAAGGACAACGTAGCGGATCCAATCACGAAGGCCCTCCCCCAGACGCAGTTTGAGAGACTTATTGGGATGTTGGGTATGAGATACTACAACACATGGCCTTAGTGCAAGTGGGAGATTGTTAGGAATATGTATGCCCTAGAGGCTATAATTGTATGATATGGTGGATGCTTGGGCATATATATATATATATATAAAGGACTTTCTTGCTCGACATGATAGTATGACATTTGGTTACTCTTTATCTTAACATGTACACTAGGATTATTATACTGTCTTTCTGATACATGTTGATAAAACCCTTAGGATTTTTGCTTGACTACCAGTACTATGATGTGGATCATACTACTGGGACTTGTATAGTCTACAAGCATATACTTTAATTGTTCCTAGTCGAGGGAGTATCGATACAGGGTATCGATATTCCAGAGTAGACTAGTGTGTACGTTTCTTGACCCTGTAGGGGGCGATGGTTGATCCCATAACCATTGGTGTTTGACATCAAATATTGTACACATGTGTGTTCCCCACCGAATACAGAGACGCGACCGCGCAGATTCGTCTTGCCTGAATTTCGGGGCAGATGCTAATTGGTGGTATCCGTCCACCTCTCCGAAGATACCAAGTTGATTTATGGCACCATGTATCGAAGGTTTAAACGGATGTGGCCGATGTAGCAGACTTCGTCAGATTCCCCCTCGTTTGAGGGGGTTTTGATTGTGGGGACGCTCTTCCCTACAGGCACAAGCCCGTGCAGGTAATTACGCTACCGCATCGCGGTAACAACTTTCTCCTTCTCCAGATGGTCACTTCGTGTCGTGGGTGTTTGTTTTGTTTTTTGGTTGCCCGTGGATTGTATACGGAGACTAATTTATGTTGTCGTCCGTAGGGCATGGATTAGTCCAAATCCGTATTTTCTTAGATTTGGGTTTGGGGGTTAGGTTTAAGGATACGTTAGTCTCATTTGAGACTAAGATCAACTTAAACGTATGTTAAGGATACGTTAGTCTAATTTTAGACTAAGATCAACTTAACGCTTGTTAAGGATACGTTAGTCTGATTTTAGACTAAGATCAACTTAACGGGATCGTTTAGATCCAACAAAAGAGCATTTGGACTCTATTGTTTAGTTCAAGGACATTGCGGTCGATTAGTTTAAGGACATTACGGTCCATTGTTAGTTTAAGGATATCTCGGTCCCATGTTAGTTTAAAGACATCGCGGTCGAGGTTAAGGACATCATAGTCCGTGAGTTTAAAGACCTCACAGTCAAGGTTAAGGACATCATAGTCCGTGAGTTTAAAGACCTCACAGTCAAGGTTAAGGACATCATAGTTCATGAGTTTAAGGACCCCACTGTAACATTTCAAAAAAATAAAGTATTATTTTTGGGAATTTTCATAATTTAATATTGATTTTTAATGAATATTTTAATAGTCGGTATAATTAAATACCGATAAATAGGGAAAATTCCTGAGAAAATTTTAGAGATTCTAAAATAGGTTATTTTGTGGAAATATGCCATTTTACAGTTTTTATGATGAAGTATATGCGACTTTAGTGTTAATTGCGATCAAAAATCGCTAATTGGATTTTTGGCTCTTTGTGCAAAAATATGCACATATCATTTTCTACACTTGTCATACTTGTCTCATGTTTTGGACTCATGGTGGCCTAGGGTTGAACCATGTTTAGTTGACTATGGTGGGTTTAAACCATTTGGTTAAATTAAGTGGGTAATTAAGGGTTTAGCTTGTTTAGGGATTGGATTAAGTGGGGGTTGACTTGTGGCTAGGGGAGAGAGAGAGAGAGCCATGATGGTGGTCATTCTAGCTTTCATCAAGATAGTGAGGGAGGTGGCTCCTAGGTTATGTCACCTCATCTTATTTCAAAACTCATCACCCTCCATGTCACCTCAAGACTTTTGTCTCTCACATCTCTCCCTCTCACTCACTCACACTCACATCTCTCACTCACACCACACCATCATACACCCCAACCTCAGCCTAAAACAAAACAACAGCCCCAGCAGCATCCTTTTAACCAAACAGCAGCATCTGTAGCCCCAGACAACAGCAACATCAGCCACATCTGCTGCAACAGCAGCTGATGCAACATATCAGCCCCCCCATTTGATCAATATCAGCCCCCATATCAACACTCCAGCCTCAATTGTTATCACATCAGCTGATACACCACATCAACCCCTATTCCCTCACATCAACAGCTACATCAGCCACAAAAACATCATAACTCCTGCAACACCCCAACATCATAAGCCACCAAGCTGCTGCAACAGCAACAGAGGAAGAAAAAGGGAGAAGTTGCAAGCAGCAGCAGCCCAAAGCAGCTTCAGCTCAGGAAACAGCCCCTAGCATTATTGCAACATCACCACACCACCCTACCCACACTAAAAACACAACAACTCACCACATAACAACAACAACAACAGCTACTGAAGCTACAGCAACAGCAACAAACTGCTGTTGAAGAACAGCATCAGCTGCACCAGCAACCTCAGTAGCAACAGAAGTAGTCCAGCAGCAGCACAACACCCCTCCATCCTTCATCCTCTCTTCTCCTACATCCTAGGACCCCCTTTGAGGTATAATCTTGCAACCCAACTCCTTATTCATGGTTATCTAACTGAAATTTAGTATAGTATGTAGATTAGTGTTAGTTTTAGGAAAACTTGAGTGAGATGTGGCCAAGTGATGGTTTTGATTGCTAGGGTAACCTTATTAAGTGTGTTTGAGACCAGTTAACCCCAGAATACCCCAGATTTCCAGTTAGTTACCTGAAGGTTTCGACTTGGCGTATTTTAGCAATTTTGTCGATTTTGTGATCTTTCTGGAATCTGCTACAACCCGAGATACCCTAAAACAAAATTGACTTGACATAGGTATGTGCAGGCACCCTGGAACCACCACCTAAAGCCCCAACCCCTGGACCCACTCCCTGGCCGCAGATAAATCCCATATGGCCACAAATTGCGGCCAAAGCATGGGTTCTGGTGCTCGTTTTGGTTCTGTAGCCTTATACCCTGTAGACTTGACCCTGGGTATGTCTAGTTTTGACTGGTTCCAGTTAGGGTGAAATCTGGGTTGATTTTCTTGAGTTGGCGCATGATTTACGACTTGTTTTCGTATGGATCTTGGGTATTTGGTGATTCGTTTCTGTCGGGTGGCGTTTGAACACCAGCGACCAGTGAGCTTTGGCTGTGTTTGCACGCGAGGCTACAGGTTTTTACCTATGGGCGTAGCGTGCACCATTTTGGTTTCCGACATGGTTTTCATGTGTTTTAGCGTGTGATATCCTTGTAAGTACCCCACGTGGCGTCGAAACGTTAGATATGCAAATGGCGACATCGGCACCGGCACACATTAAACAAGGTGAGTAGATTTATATCTACGGGGAGAAGTCGGGTGGATGGAGTATAGCACCCCCGCAGTCCGTGGTGATGTATACGGATGCGTATACACACCTACTATTATTATATTGTTGTTTGGGAAATTATTGATGTTAAGATGGATATTGGTGTGTTGGATTGGTAAATGGTTACGAAACCCTAGGGTAGTGGGTGCACTACACATACATACACACACATACATACTTGCATACATCCTTACTTCATATGTGCATAAACGGGATTCCATATAGATATGTGTTCACATGGGTATGGGACTATGTGTTCACATACGGATTGAGGATGATACATGGGATTGAGATGAGTCGATGATATTGATCTGGGATTATGATATCGGTGATATGGTAGGCTTCGTACTAGAGATACGTCCTGATACGATAGCGGGTCTTGGATGACGATGCCATGTGCATAATGATATAAATATAAAATGATCGACATGTGATTATGTTACGAGATATGATATGATATGATATGACAAGATAATTATGATAGGCCGCATTCGGCGATGTATACTCTTTGGTGACGATATATGATGATGATATCGATTTGCTAGAGACTGTCGATCAGTAGTCAGATCATGATTATAGTGATGATGTTAGCATTGTACTAGACATAGGTCAGTACCCAGATGATGATATTCAATAGAGAGAATACCAGATGAATGATATGACGAATGTGATATTGACCCGTACCCAGATTTGGGGATGTCGTACGACGGATTTACGTACGAGCTATATTTTGATGTTTGATCTGCACTCTTGACTTGGGAATAACCGATTTTAGAGATATGGTATCGGATGTGATATTATCGAGGCAGGATCACCGACTATATATGTATATATATGTATCGACTCAGAGGTTAGGCGGTTTACCTTACCTACAGTTAACCTATTAGCTCAGCCTTATAGTTGGTGTAGCTATAGGACTCTTATGACATTAGATGCAGTTTAACTATCCTTGTGTTTAGCATTCAGCTCTCGCATATTATTATTGTTACTCTGCATCGCATACTTATTATGATTCATATTCCATTATTGATATCATGTTGTTCTGACACCAGCACCATTACCGATGATGCGTATGTTCCACATACACTTACTTGCCAGCTCACACACATCTTCATCGGTAATTGCCATGCCACTACACAATAGTATTATTGCATCAGGATATGACCCTTGTTTGTGCATACTATTATTCCATGTTGCATGATATACTGTTATACTTGCATTTCATCTATATGTCACATACATCATGCTTCCTGATTATACGCATTGAGATATGTTGTTTCTATGATATTTCTGGATTTGGGAACCGTGGATATTTCAAAAAGATTATGAAATTGTTTTAAAAACCCGGTTACCCTTGATATGATATTTCAGTGCGTACACCATGTGTTTTCTCGGTGCTGAGAGTGACATGTGAAACCCGATTCGAGGAGGCGGATGAGATCGATTGCGGGTACATGGTGGACCCGGTGCGGTACCTCGGGTCAAGAAGATCGTAGGAGATGGCGTTGAGCCTGGCAGGGGAGCACTACCGACCGGTGATTTTACCCGACGCGTCGGATATCCGGAGGATACCGTCGTAGTCATAAGATGGATGGTAGGGGCCAATCTGGACTGACGGCGCCCTGGATTTTATGATTGAGACATTGAGAATTGAGATATTGAGGTACGGAGATTGTGATACAGAGATATCAAGATATTGGGATTTATGTTTTGTGCCAATGCTAGGCACCGTTTATGTTGATTTCATTCATGATACCTCATTTTAAAAATACAGAAATCTCACAAATTTAAGAAAGCAGTTTTCTTCAGTACATACATTCTGTTTCATGCATTCATACATCATTCATATGATACATTGCCACCTGATGCACTGACACGGGCATATGGGTTTACACTTGGGTTAGATATTTACCCTAGTCTTGTTATAGATTGCTGGTTATGTATTTGAGGATTATATATTATGAACCTAGGATTGCGTCATACATGCGATTTTCTGTTCGTAGATCTTTTTCTACTCACGAGTTGGCAACTCACCCCCGTTGTGCCCCAGTTTCTTGCAGGTGTTGCCGTACAGGTTCCATTACGGCTTTGCGGGCACTGTTCCTTTCGGGTGACTTGCTAGTAGGTAGGTTTATTGTATCGTACCCATCATTATACATTGTATATTATATTTCAGTTGTGTCTAGAAGTTCCATCAACCAAACATGTATTTATTTGAGATAGAGACCAGTGATGTTTATTCTTTCGACCTTAGAGTCGCGCGTTATATTTCTTTGGGTTTCATGCTGTTAGAGTTTCCTTTTCTATTGTGATCCTCGCCTTTAGGCGTTGTATATTTATTGCTAGCTGGTTGACTTATAGTGGTTTTTCTATACTCTACTACTTTTCTTGGTTTGGATTTCTGGGCTCGGCTTACTTAGAGTACGTACGCCTCAAGACGTTCGTAGTCTAGGTGCCGGTCATGTTCCGTACTCTCAGGACGTGACACCCACAATCTAGTTTAGCAACGTCATACTCTTTGAAGTGTGTGGTTGTCGGGACCCGTCACCTCTCTGAAGACGTTGAAGGATTACAACGACAAATATCAAAGGAGTGAAGAGATGTGCCCTTGAACCAAAGTGGATTGGGTGATCTATAGTCCAATTTGGAACTAAGATCAATTAATTAGATTATAAGCACATTGGCTCAGTTAAATCTGAATTGAGGACTTATGGCCAGTTTGGGCTAAGTCCAATTAGATTTGAAGTGTTGTCCCTTTATTGGACCATTAAACATTTGTCTGAGTTCAAGCCCACATTATTTAGCAATGCTAAACCAGAGTTTGAGGGCTCTAATAACATTTTTGTCTTTGACTGAGCATTAAACATTGTAGCTCTGAGTTTTACTCAACTTTGAGATTCATTTGAAGGGGAGGTCTTTGTCTCTGGAAAACTTGGCCAATTTGACTAAGATTGGCTTTAAAATAGTGTTAAACACTAGAGGACAACAGTGTTAAAACACTGGAGACGAAATACTCAAAATAGTGTCAAACACTAGAAAGGAAGGGGTCACGTGGGGGCACGTGAGGGCGCCCAAAGCTAGCATTGCCTTTGCTTTTATTTTCTTTATTTTGGAAGTCACGTGGGAGCACGTGAGGCATTGCCTCCAAGCTCTTTTCTTCTCATTTTGGGGGATTTGTTCAGGGGTCACGTGAGGGCACATGACCTAGCTTTATTCTTTCTTTCTGATCACTGAGAATGTGGGTCACGTGTTACCACGTGACCAAGTTCTTTACGTGCATAGAGAGCTTTAAGTCTCTTGTTTTAATAATTAAATTCTCTGTAGGGTTAAACCCTAATTCTGTTTTAGAGGAATTAAATACCTATGTATGTGGAAGAATTAAATTCTCAGTAGGGTTAAACCCTAATTCTGTTTTGGAGGAATTAAATTCCTATGAATTTGGGAGAATTAAATTCTCATATAGGGTTAAACCCTAGTTCTGTTTTGGAGGAATTAAATTCCTATGAATTTGGGAGAATTAAATTCTCATATAGGGTTAAACCCTAGTTCTGTTTTGGAGGAATTAAATTCCTATGAATTTGGGGGAATTAAACTCCTTGAACTCAATTCTCACTCTAAGTTTTGGATCTGCATGGCAGAATCTCCCCGATAAGAATTAAATTCTCAACTTGTGGGGAGATCTTCTTCTGCAGATCTTCAACCAAAGAAAGAACTAAGTTTTTATTCAGAAAAGTTAAACTCTTAAATTGAGAATTAAATTCTCTTTGTTTTATGGAACTTAGATCTCTTTCCCCTTTCTCACCTAGGGTTTCTTTTCTCTGAAGAGATCTTTTTTTTCTCTCTTGAGAATTAAATTCTCCTCTCTTTTTTCTCTCTGTTGTTGTTATCTCCCAAAAAAGTAGATCCCCGTCTCTTCTCTTCTTGGCTCCTATTTATAGGAGAAAGAAAAGAATAAATTTTTTTTGTGAATCTTTCATTGAAAGATTTTGGTTGTTTTTTGTAACCAACATGATCTTTTAGATCATCCAGTGAATTTTATTCACCATTGGATTTTTAATTCAAAAGATATTTTATCTGTTATTCCTGGCAAATTTGAGGGAAATCTTTCCTTGTATAAAATCTTTCCATAAATTGGTGATTTTTAATCACCATTGGATTTTTAATTCAACGGTGCTCTATTTTACAGAGTACCGTCTTTTTTGTTTGGAAATATTTAGAGAAATATTTTTTCAGTTAGGATTTTTGATTCCCTCTTAATTAGAATTTAATTATATTAATTCATAGATCTTTAGGAACCCATCATGTGTTGGCACGTGACCCCCTGATTAAGCATTTGACCAGAATTTAATTCTGTTGTTTTAAAGAACTTAGAAATTATCACGTGTCAGCACGTGACCCTTGGTCACGTGATACCCCATTGGGATTTTTCCTTAATATTTTATTATACCTTTAATTCTTTTCAGTGGGTTTAAGGCCCATCACGTGTTGGCACGTGACCCCACTGATTAATTATTTCCAATTATTTATTTTATTCAATGCCTACAGGCTTTGCCTGTAAATGGTCACATGTCTGCACGTGATGCCCGGTCACGTGTGTGCCCGGTCACGTGTGAGCACGTGATACCTCATAACTTTTGATCCCAGATGAATTATGAGGCCCATAATATATCAAATCGAAGGATTTTTCGAGACGCTTTCGATACCATCAGAATTTAGCTGTTTCAAATTCGGGAATTTGTCAAAATATAGCCCGAAAAATACCGATTCACATTTTCTTAAACGTATCGCTGCCATTTGATACCTGGGGCTCTTTTGCGCAGAAATTTTTTTGGCGGGAACAAATGCCCCCTACTACTTTGCCCACGTAAGTATATATGTGGATGAAGTAGTGCAGAGTAATTCATAGCGTATGACCAGTTTCGGGTTGGTATATAATTTTCAGAATCTTAATCTGAGAAGATAATGAGCGGACACCAGCATCGTCATTTATCATTGACTGAAATCTCGACTCTTAAGGGACATAGTTCCAAACCCTCAGCTCCATGAGCTGCACCCTTCTATTTCTTTATGTTTTACTCTGGCGTGAAGTAGTTTATATGCTCATGAGTAACTTCTCCATTTCAGTGGCATGTAGCTTTGGCAAGTGTGGCTCATAGATGGTAGATAACAGTTCATCTTGAACTCTTTATAAGGTAGCGATGGATTAGGAAACAGGGTTAGGATCTGTTGCCTAAGACTTTCCAACTTTATAAGCCGTGAGGGTCTCACAAAGGCTTTTCTCCCTACGAGTCATGAGGATCTCGTAAGTGTTTTTTCTCCTTAGGAGTTGTGAGGACTCCTAAGTGTGTTTTCTCCTGAGAATCGTAAGGATCCCACAAAAGAATTTTCTTTATGCGTAGGGACACTAATTTCCCCGCAAGTTGAGATGAATCGAGAGATTCTCGCAAAGACAATGATTTCCTTGCGGGGCAAAACGAATCGAGAGGTTCTCGCCAAGGACGCCGATTTCCCTGGATCGAGATAAGAAGCGATGGCTTAGGAAACAGGTTCAGTTCTGCTGCCTAAGACTTTTCAACTTCATGAGCCGTGAGGGTCTCATAAAGATTTTTTTCTCCCTACGAGTCGAGAGGATCTCGTAGGTGTATTTTCTCCTTAGGAATCATGAGGATTCCTAATTGTGTTTTCTCTTGAGAGTCGTAAGGATCTCACAAGAGAATTTTCTTCCTTACAAGTCGAGAGAACTTGTAAGTGATTGATGAGTTGACCTACTCCCGAGTTAAAGCATTGCGTCAACAGGGAGGTCGAGGGTTGACTTTGGGTTGTCTGTGCACCGCCGTGTCGTGGAACTGGGAACTTTGCCGCGGCTCCGCTTTGCTGACGTTGTATATTCCTGCAAAGACACCGATTTCTCTACAGTCGGCGCGAATCAAGATGTTCTCATCAAGGACGCTGATTTCCCTGAATCGAGGTATTTGCCAAAGACACTGATTTCCTCGGAGTTGAGACGAATCGATGTATTCCTGCAAAGACACTGATTTCCTTGCGGGTCGACGCGAATCGAGATGCTCTCGCCAAGAACGCTGATTTCCCTGAATCGAGGTTTTTGCCAAGGACGCTGATTTCCTTGGAGTTGAGACGAATCGAGGTATTCCAGCAAAGATGCTGATTTCTCTGCGGGTCGATGCGAATCGAGATGCTCTCGTCAAGGACGCTGATTTCCCTGAATCGAAGAAGTTTCCAAGGACACTGATTTCCCTGGGGTTGAGATGAATCGAGGTATTCCTGCAAAGACACTGATTTCTCTGCGGGTCGACGCGAATCGAGGTGCTCTCGTCAAGGACACTGATTTCCCTGAATCGAGGTTTTTGCCAAGGACACTGATTTCCTCGGAGTTGAAACGAATCGAGGTATTCCTGCAAAGACGTTGATTTCTCTGCGGGTCAATGCGAATCGATATGCTCTCGTCAAGGACGTTGATTTCCCTGAATCGAGGTATTTGCCAAGGACATTGATTTCCTCGGAGTTGAAAGGAATCGAGGTATTCCTGCAAAGACGCTGATTTCTCTGCGGGTCAATGCGAATCGAGATGCTCTTGTCAAGGACTCTGATTTCCCTGAATCGAGGAGGTTGCCAAGGACACTGATTTCCTCGGAGTTGAAACGAATCGAGGTATTCCTGCAAAGACGCTGATTTCTCTGCGGGTCGACGTGAATCAAGATTCTCTCGTCAAGGACGCTGATTTCCTTGAATCGAAGTTTTTGCCAAGGACACTGATTTCCTCGGAGTTGAGACGAATCGAGGTATTCCTGCAAAGGCACTGATTTCTCTGCGGGTCGACGCGAATCGAGGTGCTTTCGTCAAGGACGCTGATTTCCCTGAATCGAGGTTTTTGCCAAGGACGCTGATTTCCCTGGGTTGAAACGAATCGAGATATTCCTGCAAAGACACTGATTTCTCTGCGGGTCGATGCGAATCGAGGTGCTCTCGTCAAGGATGCTGATTTCTCTGAATCGAGGCTTTGCCAAGGACACTGATTTCCTCGGAGTTGAGACGAATCGAGGTATTCCTGCAAAGATACTGATTTCTCTGCGGGTCGACGCGAATCGAGGTGCTCTCATCAAGGACGCTGATTTCCCTGAATCGAGGTTTTTGCCAAGGACACTGATTTCCCTGGGATTGAGACGAATCGAGGTATTCCTGCAAAGACACTGATTTCTCTGCGGGTCGACGCGAATCGAGGTGCTCTCGTCAAGGACGCTGATTTCCCGGAATCGAGGTTTTGCCAAGGACACTGATTTCCTCGGAGTTGAGACGAGTCAAGGTATTCCTGCAAAGACGTTGATTTCTCTGCGGGTCGACACGAATCGAGATTCTCTCATCAAGAACGCTGATTTCCCTGAATCGAGAAGGTTGCCAAGGACACTGATTTCCCTAGGGTTGAGACGAATCGAGGTATTCCTGCAAAGACACTGATTTCTTTACGGGTCGACACGAATCGAGATGCTCTCGTCAAGGACGCTGATTTCCCTGAATCAACGTATTTTGCCAAGGACACTGATTTCCTCGGGGTTAAGACGAATCGAGGTATTCCTGTAAAGACGCTGATTTCTCTGCGGGTCGACGCGAATCGAGATGTTCTCGTCAAGGACGCTGATTTCCCTGAACCGAGGAGGTTGCCAAGGACACTGATTTCCCTGGGGTTGAGATGAATCGAGGTATTCCTGCAAAGACGCTGATTTCTCTGCGGGTCGACACGAATCGAGATGCTCTCATCAAGGACGCTGATTTCCCTGAATCGAGGAGGTTGCCAAGGACACTGATTTCCCTGGGGTTGAGACGAATCGAGATATTCCTGCAAAGACGCTGATTTCTCTATGGGTCGACGCGAATCAAGATGCTCTCGTCAAGGACGTTGATTTCCCTGAATCAAGGAGGTTGCAAAGGACGCTGATTTCCCTAGAGTCGAAACGAATCGAGGTATTCCTGCAAAGACACTGATTTCTCTGCGGGTCGACGCGAATCGAGATGCTCTCGTCAAGGACGCTGATTTCCTTGAATCGAGGAGGTTGCCAAGGACACCGATTTCCCTGGAGTCGAAACGAATCGAGGTATTCCTGCAAAGATACTGATTTCTCTGCGGGTCGACGCGAATCGAGGTGCTCTCGTCAAGGACGCTGATTTCCCTGAATCGAGGATTTTTCCAAGGACACTGATTTCCCTGGAGGTCAGTTAACTTGTTTCCGAGACAGAGCGTTGATCCGGCGGGGAGGTCATTGGTTGACTCTAGGTTGTCTGTGGACCGTAGAGTCTTGGAACTAGGGATTTTGCCATGGCTACGCTTTGTTAATGTTGCATCCGAATCCTGCTGGAATGAGGAGGAACGCCGTTGTTAGTCTCCAAGCTGTAGATGTGGCCGTCGAGACTTGGAACTAAGGACTTTGCCATGGCTCCGATTGGTGATGTCGCGTCCGAATCCTGCTGGAATAAGGAGGAACACTGTCGTGGGTCTCCAGGCTGTAGATGTGGTCGTCGAGACTTGGAACTAGGGACTCTGCCATGACCCCGAGATTGATTTTCGCGTCTGAATCCTGCTGGAATGAGGAGGAATGCCATCGTGGGTCTCCAGGCTGTAGATGTGGCCGTCGAGACTTAGAACTAGGGACTTTGCCATGGCTCCGATTGGTGATGTCGCGTCCGAATCCTGCTGGAATGAGGAGGAACACTGTCGTGGGTCTCCAGGCTGTAGATGTGGCCATCGAGACTTGGAACTAGGGAATTTGCCGTGGCTCCGAGATTGATTTTCGCGTATAAATCCTGCTGGAATGAAGAGGAACGCTGTCATGGGTCTTCAGGCTGTAGATGTGGCCGTCGAGACTTGGCTCTCTATCTGATGGAGCCTGGTGGGATGATATGGTTCCCTTTTTGTTTATGCCCCTGGATTGTATACAGGGATCAATGTGATCTCACCTGTAGGGCAAAAGTTTCATTTCATATGTATATTTTTTGTTTTCTTTCCGCGATGCTCTATCATTTCAGCTTTTTGTATCATGCAAGTCGCGATTGCCCAATCATTTCGGCTATTTTTTGTGGTGCCCAATCATTTCGGCTATTTGTTTTATTTACTCCCTGCTTTTTATTGCGAGTTGCCCAATCATTTCGGCTGTTTTTGTATGCATACATTTTTACTTGCTGGTTTCGTTGCAAGTTGCCCCATCATTTCGGCTATTTCATATGCATTTTTGGCTTGCTAATTTTTTTATCGCGAGTGTGGAACTTAGAATCTGATGCCAATCTTAGCATCAGCATCGCTGCGACTGGAATATTTCCAGGAGCGAATCATCATTTTCCATGAAAGGACTTGGAATTTGATACCGATTTAGGCATCAGCATCGCTACAACTAGGATATTGCCAGGAGCGAATCATCGTTTGCCTCTGTCGATGTCGAACAAAGGTGGCTTAGCAAACAGGGTTAGGATCCCATCGACTAAGGTTTTTGACTTCATGAGCCGTAAGGGTCTCATAAAGGTGTTTCTCCCTACGAGTCGTGAGGATCCCGTAGGTGCTTTTTCTCCTTAGGAATCGTGAGGATTCCTAAGTGTGTGTTCTCTTATAAGTCGTAAGGATCTTACAAGAGTGTTTTCTCCTTGCAAGTCGAGAGGACCTACAAGTGTTTGTTCACCGTGTGAGCATATCCCTAGTCGCTGGTAGGACTCTGTTACGGAAATGTTTATTCGTGTCCGTGGATTGTATATAAGGGTTAGCATTGAACCGCTTGTAGGGCAAACTGAGAAATGTGATGGCTTAAGAACAGGTTAAGATCCCTGTAGTTTAAGGCTTTTGAATCTTATGAGCCGTGAGGGTCTCATAAGAGGGTTCTTCTTACGAGTCGTGAGGATCTCGTAAGTGTAATTTCTCCTTAGGCATCGTGGGGATCCCTAAGTGTGTCACTCCCTTGTGAGTCGTAAGGATCTCACGCAGGTATTTTCTCCTCACAGGGTCGAGAGGACCTTGCAAGTGTCTTTTAACAAGATTGCGCCCTTTCGGGTTTTCACAAACTCGCCGGTAGTCCTGCCTTTTTTACTCAAGCAGCCTCTTCGGGTTTTCATCCGTGCCCATTTTGCTTGTGGATGTACCCCTTTTTTTCTTTTTTTTTAACGAGTCCGCACCCTTTCGGGTTTTCACAAACATCGCCGGTAGTCTTGCTGTTTTTACTCACGGAGCCCTTTCGGGTTTTCATCCGTGCCCATTTTGCTTATGGACGTACCTTTTTTTTATTTTTTTTATCACGTCAGCCTGAAGATGCCGCGGGTTGGTAGTAGTTTAACGACGTTTCGATCATAGGTCCAAAATTTTTCGGGCAACGTACGATTACGCAGCTAGATTTTCTCGTAAGTCTTCGCATCTTTTGTGTCGGAGGTGGAGTCCTTGAAGAGAGGGCTGAGGGCGATTTCTTTGTCAGAGTCACTTCTAAAGGTGATAACTTGCAATCCCTTGGTGTCGGCTATGTGACAGTTGCCAGTGGCTCTTTTGCGCTCATCTGTCGTGCTTTTCTGTTCCCGACGAGCCTTGCTCTTCACTCGTTGAACGTGTTGTCGGTGGGCAACATATCCCTGCCACCAGTTTTTAAAGGTTATGCACTCCTCGATAGGGTGTGCAATCTTTTGATGATATAAACAGAAGTTAGGATGTATGTCCGCTTTATCAAGATGTATACCGCCAGGAGAATTTCCTCTGAAAGAGGGCAACTTCATTCCCATTGACAGGGCCCTAACGAATCGTTTCCTTGCTTTAAGCTTGCTTTTGCTGGCGATAGGGATGCTTTGATCCGTTTAGGGTGCCTCAACTTTTTCATTCAGTCGTCGGCGTTTGGCTTTTTCGTATATGTCCATTTCACGCTCTCGATTGGCTTTACTTTTCTGACGGGCTTCATTCAGTAGCAAGTCGATCATTTCATCAGACGGTTCCAAGGGTTTTGGCTTCGATCCTGCCCCCAGCTCTTTTATGCTGTCTTCTATCGCCGAGTGAGCTTCTTCGTTAGTTAACGCCGAATGAGAGATCATATGGTAACTTTCCACATAGTCCTCAGATTCTTCTGACGAGTCATCCCCGTCGTTATTGTCGTTATCTCCGCTCTCAAAGATACTGTTGAGAAATTCTTGGAGTGTGACCGGGGTTCACGCCGTCTGGTTATATTCCTCCAGCGTGTCAATATGCTTTTGCAGATCCGTGGGCTTGTCATCAAACTGCGCGGGCTTTTTGGTCTTCTTCTTTTTCTTCGAAGACTGTGACGGCTGTGCCTGAGCGTTTTGACCATCGCTACCAATTCTCGGCATCGGGTGCGGTTTTAGCATTCCCTCAATGATCTCAGGCTCTAGCGGGCTTTTCCACCTGATTGCCGGGCATGTGTGAAGATCCTTCAGCATTCTTTTCATCTTGGCTGAAAGAGCAACCTCCCATGGAGCTTCTTCTATAAAAGAGCACGATGCCCCCGGTGTGTCCACCCTTTTAGGAGTATGCTGTTGTGGCGGATTCACCTTCCAGTTTTCGGATAGCGCGAACTTGCCCCGTTGGCATTGGTCTTCAACCCAGTTTTTGAAGACATAGCAGTTTTCGATCGGATGGCCCAATACTCAGTGGTAGGGGCAGTAATTAGGATCGTTGACGTCATTCGGTCACGTTGGGTGTCTCGACTCCGGTAGAGTGATAAGCCCATTGCGCACTTCCAGTTCAAACAGTTTCCTTGTTTTATCCCGGGAAAACGAGTAAGGACGTCTCAACTTCTCATCGAGGGATTGTCGCTTGTTTCTTTGGCGAACAACCGGTCTCGGGCCACTCGGTTGTTGTTGAGCGTTGGCGACGAAGGTTGCTTTCCCTTTACTCCTTTCATTTCGAGGTTCCATCTTCGAGGAAGACGGTCTATGGCCCATCTGATCCATTTGGGCCAGTTTGTCAATCAAGGCCTGGAAAGTGGTCGGCTTAAAGAACATCATGAATTGGGAAATGGTCGCCTGAGGGTCGAGAGTACCCACGAACATGCCTACCGCCGGCGCTTCCTCGATGCGCTGCTCGCACTTCGACCATAGATTCTGTCATCGTATCGCGTATTGCACCCACGTTTCGCCTGGCTTCACTCTGGCGTTAATTAACGCGGTGATCGGGGTGCGCTCGCTAGCGCTTGCGAAACGTTGGGTGAACAGCAATTCCATCTCCGTAAAAGTTTTGACGGAGTCGTTGGGAAGCTCCGAATACCACTCAAAGGCCGTTTCCACCAAGCTGCTGACGAATTGGCGAAGCAGTAGCTTATCATCACCTCCGGTGTTGCCGCACAGAGCCCTGAATTGAGCCACGTGTTAGTGTGGATTCCCCGTCCCCTTATATACATGGAATTTAGGGATCGTATATCCCGGCGGGTACTTTATTTGGTCATACCAACCCGGATAGGGTCTTCCAGTTTTAACAATTTGCCCAGCCGCTTCATTCGCCTGGTGAACTCGTATCTGCTGAGCGATGTAATCATCCAGGGTAGCTTTGGAGATTGTCTCCTCCTTGGCTGTTGACAGAGCCGGCAGAGGATTTGATGTTTCTCCTCTATCATCTTCAATTATTACTGGAGGATCTTCAGCCGAAGGATCCGGTTGTATCATCATCCCGGCCATGTCTTGGAAGAGAAGTGACATTCGTTTTATATTGGCCGCTTGTTCCGCGGCCTCTTTGTCCTTATTTTCGAGGATTCTGCGGAGGAATTCAGCATCAGTTTCTTGTTCCTGACGTTGCTCCGAGGATGTCTCCAGGCTTTCTTTCGGTCCCGTAAGTGCGGCCATAGCTGTTAGCATTTCCTGAAGCTTCTGTTGTTGCTCCTGGACCTTTGTTACGGATCACGTAAGCGGTCGATGACCTGTGGAGATACGACTATCCTCTTTTCTGGATGCCATATAGATGGTGTGCACCACCATGCCCCTAGACTTGGGGCGTTTAGATTCAGTGTCTTTGCGATTTGCCAAAGACGCAGGGATCTTCTACCACCTCCTTCTTTTTTGGGTGGTCGAAGCTGAGGAGGCCGTTGCAACGGGCACCCAGGTAGACAACACCTTTTGTGGCTTAACAGGATTGTCCTCTTCTCGCCGCGCTTTCATCTTTTTCTGTTGGCAGGGATAGTCTTGATCAATCATGGAGTTTTGGACCTGTCGCCAAACTTTATAAATTTTATAGGACAGCCGCTGAGGGGGCTGCTCCAGCTTCACCTTGGTGATCTTTTCAACGGGCGGAGGAGACTTTTTTAGCATGGCAGTTGGCGAATTCCAGTGCACCCTGTTAAGTAGTTCAAAGCTGTTCCCGGTTGGAACAGCAGCATCAACTTCCACCATTGGAGCCGGCGGAGTCAGTCCAGAAGGGGAATTGCCCCCAGCTTTCCTCACTCGGCGCCAGTGGCGACGTAAAGCATGTCGTACGGCCGGGATCACCTCCGCTGTTGGATCAGCTTTTCCGTGCCCCCTGTTCTGATGAGAGTCTGCTGTTGGCGCCAGCCTGTCAAAGACAAATGCTCGCTGAGAGGGGGTAGTCAGTCTTGCGAAGGCCGACTTTCGAACAGGGGAAGCAGCCTTCGTGACTTTGCGTGGAGTAGTAGCTGAAACGGCCAGTCTTGTGAAGACCGACCCTTTAGCAGGAGAAGCTGCCTTGACGACTTTAGGAGCAGGAATGGCTATCCGCTTTGGGATGGCCGCTTCAGGTATTGCGATCTTTTTCACGGGCCCACTTGAGCTTTGGCCCAGTCTGTTGAAAACTGAGGCACTGGATTTGGGCGACCCATTAAGAGGGGCCGCGGTAGTTGTAAGCCGATCAAAAACCGACTTCTTCGGAGCTTCTTGCGACTGTACAGGAGTGCTGAAACTCGCTGGCGGGAGCATAGTCCCGAAGAACAATCCAGTGGTGGCCTGAGTGACCTGTTCCACCGGCATAGCGAAGATGGGGGCCGCTTGAGGCCCGTAAGTCACTCCTCCGGACGGGACGAAGCGAGAGTTGCAGTTACAGTTGGTACAGTTTGAAGCCATTGATCTTCTGTTTTCTGCACGGAGCAAGACACCAAATCTTAGTACCTCGAATCCATAGGCAACCATACCAAACCGCGATTCGTTCGCGAACACGACACGCGAAGTGTGGAGTGGAAAGAGGAAGAGGTCCCACCGGGCGTGCCAGAATCTGTTCCCTCTCTGAAGATGCCAAGTTGATTTATGACACCATGTATCGAAGGTTTAAACGGATGCGGCCGATGTAGCAGACTTCGTCAGATTCTCCCTCGTTTGAGGGATTTTTGATTGTGGGGACACTCCTCCCTACAGGTGCAAGCCCCTGCAGTTAATTACGCTACCGCATCGCGGTAACAACTTTCTCCTTCTCCAGATGGTCACTTCGTGTCGTGGGTGTTTGTTTTGTTTTTTGGTTGCCCATGGATTGTATACGGAGACTAGTTTATGTTGTCTCCCGTAGGGTGTGGATTAATCCAAATCCGTATTTTCTTAGATTTGGGTTTGGGGGTTAGGTTTAAGGATACGTTAGTCTCATTTGAGACTAAGATCAACGTAAACGTATGTTAAGGATACGTTAGTCTAATTTTAGACTAAGATCAACTTAACGCTTGTTAAGGATACATTAGTCTAATTTTAGACTAAGATCAACTTAACGGGATCGTTTAGATCTAACAAAAGAGCATTTTGACTCTATTGTTTAGTTTAGGGACATTGCGGTCAATTAGTTTAAGAACATTACGGTCCATTGTTAGTTTAAGGACATCTCGGTCCGATGTTAGATTAAAGACATCGCGGTCGAGGTTAAGGACATCATAGTCTGTGAGTTTAAAGACCTCACAGTCAAGGTTAAGGACATCATAGTCCGTGAGTTTAAAGACCTCACAATCAAGGTTAAGGACATCATAGTCCGTGAGTTTAAGGACCCCACAGTCCAACTTAGAGACGTCATAGTCTGTGAAGTGTGTGGTTGTCATGACCCATCACCTCTCTGAAGACGTTGAAGGATTACAACGGCAAATATCAAAGGAGTGAAGAGATGTGCCCTCGAACCAAAGTGGATTGGGTGATCTATAGTCCAATTTGGAACTAAGATCAATTAATTAGATTATGAGCACATTGGCTCAGTTAAATCTGAATTGAGGACTTATGGCCAGTTTGGGCTAAGTCCAATTAGATTTAAAGTGTTGGCCTTTTATTGGACCATTAAACATTTGTCTGGGTTCAAGCCCACATTATTTAGCAATGCTAAACCAGAGTTTGAGGGCTCTAATAACATTTTTGTCTTTGACTGAGCATTAAATATTGTAGCTCTGAGTTTTACTCAACTTTGAGATTCATTTGAAGGGGAGGTCTTTATCTCTGGAAAACTTGGCCAATTTGACTAAGATTGGCTTTAAAAAAGTGTTAAACACTAGAGAACAACAGTGTTAAAACACTGGAGACGAAAAACTCAAAATAGTGTCTAACACTACAAAGGAAGGGGTCACGTGGGGCACGTGAGGGCGCCCAAAGCCAGCATTGCCTTTACTTTTATTTTCTTTATTTTGGAAGTCATGTGGGAGCACGTGAGGCATTGCCTCCAAACTCTTTTCTTCTCATTTTGGGGGATTTGTTCAGGGGTCACGTGGGGGTACGTGACCTAGCTTTATTCTTTCTTTCTGATCACTGAGAATGGGGGTTACGTGTTACCACGTGACCAAGTTCTTTACGTGCATGGAGAGCTTTAAGTCTCTTGTTTTAAGAATTAAATTCTCTGTAGGGTTGAACCCTAATTCTGTTTTAGAGGAATTAAATTCCTGTGTGTGTGGAAGAATTAAATTCTCAGTAGGGTTAAACCCTAATTCTGTTTTGGAGGAATTAAATTCGTATGAATTTGGGAGAATTAAATTCTCATATAGGGTTAAACCCTAGTTCTGTTTTGGAGGAATTAAATTCCTATGAATTTGGGGGAATTAAATTCCTTAAACTCAATTCTCTCTTTAAGTTTTGGATCTGCATGGCAGAATCTCCCCGATGAGAATTAAATTCTCAACTTGTGGGGAAATCTACTTCTGCAGATCTTCAACCAAATAAAGAACTAAGTTTTTATTCAGAAGAGTGAAACTCTTAAATTGAGAATTAAATTCTCTTTGTTTTATGAAACTTAGATCTCTTTCTCCTTTCTCACCTAGGATTTCTTTTCTCTGAAGAGATCTTTTTTTTCTCTCTTGAGAATTAAATTCTCCTCTCTTTTTTCTCTCTGTTGTTGTTATCTCCCAAAAAAGTAGATCCCCCTCTCTTCTCTTCTTGGCTCCTATTTATAGGAGAAAGAAAAGAATCAATTTGTTTTGTGAATTTTTCATTGAAAGATTTTGGTTGTTTTTTGTAACCAACATTATCTTTTGGATAATCCAGTGAATTTTATTCACCATTGGATTTTTAATTCAAAAGATATTTTATCTGTTATTCCTGGCAAATTTCTGGGAAATGTTTCCTTGTATAAAATCTTTCCATAAATTGGTGATTTTTAATAACCATTGGATTTTTAATCCAACGGTGCTCCATTTTACAGAGCACCATCTTTTTTGTTTGGAAAGATTTAGAGAAATATTTTTTCAGTCAGGGTTTTTGATTCCCTCTTAATTAGAATTTAATTCTATTAATTCATAGATCTTTAGGAACCCATCACGTGTTGACACGTGACCTCCTAATTAAGCATTTGACCAGAATTTAGATCTATTGTTTTAAAGAACATAGAAATTATCACGTGTCAGCACGTGACCCTTGGTCACGTGTTGGCACGTGATGCCCCATTGGGATTTTTCCTTATTATTTTATTATACTTTTAATTCTTTTCAGTGGGTTTAAGGCCCATCACGTGTTGGCATGTGACCCCACTGATTAATTATTTTCAATTATTTATTTTATTCAGTGCCTACAGGCTTTGCCTGTAAATGGTCACGTGTGGGCACGTGATGCCCGGTCACGTGTGGGCACGTGATGCCTCATAACTTTTGATCCCGGATGAATTATGAGGCTCATAATATATCAAATTGAAGGATTTTTCGAGACGCTTTCGATACCATCAGAATTTAGCTGTTTCACATCTTGGAGTTTGTCAAAATATAGCCCGGAAAATACTGGTTCACATTTTCTTAAACGTATCACTGCCATTTGATACCTTGGGCTCTTTTGCGCAGAAATTTTTTTGGCGGGAACAATGTGCTCATTAGAGAATGGGTACACCGAACAGGACATGCCGAGAACTCCTAGATGGTACTATATCTATCGTCAGATAGCAGTTCTCTGGTGACACTGGTACAGGTTAATCTGTAGACCCGAGATCGTCATAGAGTCTTGTGTGGTTCCTACTATGCATTGATTTCCTTCCTACCATAGCTCAAAAGAGTCATGCAAACAGGTGGATTTTGGATACAGTCTGTAAGTCTACGGTAGCGCCCCGGCCATCAATGCGAGGCCAAATGCGGAATAAAACTTTTTCAAAATGGCGCTAACGTAAACCTAAAACCCGGATCGTTCCATTAACCGTAAACTAGAAAACTGTAAGAGAGTTTGGAGAGATTATACAGATCGATCCATGTCCTTCGGTCTTCAACCTCTTCCCAAGCTCCTCGCGGCTGCTCTAATGAAGTATTCTCTCCGATCTTGCTCATCGAAGTGGCTCCACGTCAAGGATTCTTTACACGAGCTCCCGCTTCAAACCGAAGCAACTCGGACATGAAGTTTGCTAGCCGACATGTCCAAGATGAAGTAGAGATAGTGTGTGACTACTTTGTCTCATGACATTCTAGGATTCTCAACACATGAGAGAGATAGAGTGGAGGTTGAAGAAGAATCCATTGATGGAAGTTGTGAGCTCAAGAAGAAAAGCTAGTGAAGAAAAGAGCTTGCTTATTGTGTGAGATAATATGTGAGAGCTCTCATAATAATCTCAAGAGCAAACCCCAACCCTTAGTGGCTGCCCTCTCTCTCTCCACATATCAATCCCACACAATAATCAATCAAGAGATTATATATGGCACAAAAAATAACACCATGAGTCACCAAACATTGCACATGCCATATTTAATGCTCTTGAACAAAACTTGCATTCACAATTTCCACTTAATAAACATTAATCCAAATGTTTAAAACAATAAATAGAATGGCATCTTCTAAAGTAAACTCGTGACGGATCACAAGAATACCCCTCACCTGTATATACATACATGTATCCACATTACGACTGAATACGAAAACTACGAGACGAAAGTAATCTAACCAATCTAATACTAGGATCCGGCTTAAGCCAAAGCCCACTAGTATGATCCATCCGATCATGATCCGTACATGAGTGCACGTATATGACCGAACCCTGCCATAAAACCATACTTCCTCTACAACGTTTCGCCCGAACTTAGGAAACTTTCTGTGGGGGACTCTAAAGACTCGTCAATACGCTGGCAGTGGGTTTAACCATAAGCACGTCAGTGGTACTAGCTGTACGTAACGGCAGCCTAGGTATTGAGCAAAAGGGAGGCCGATGAGCGAACTCATCTTGAAACCCTACTGATCCTGTCAGTGACAATATCCGTACAGTCCGTTCGTCTATGAGTATCGCATATCGGGCCTAGGTGGCCGGTAAACGTCAGACCCCCAATAGCAGTATAAGTCGTGTTGGAGTGTATCCCAGAACACCCTGAGATACTACTGGAATACCTACCAGTAAATCTTACTCGCCCTGGCCAGAGACTTTGTGTAATGGCTCTCCAGACACAGAGCGATCTCACCCCCAATACCGGGAGAGATGAATCCCCTGCCGATCCGCTCACTGCCTCCATGTGGCTCGGGACAATATCCAACTAAAACCTGTTTGCATGACTCCTTTGAGCCGTGGTAGGGTAGTAATCAAAGCACAGTGGGAACTCACACGAGACAAATGACGATCTCAGGTCGATAGACTAACCTGTACACATGTCACCAGGGAACTGCTATCTGACGACAGGTATAATACCAACTAGCATGTTCCCGGTGAATCCGTCCAGTGTACTCATAACCCAGTGAGCACCTGTATACGTCTTAGGTAAACCAACTGACACCAATGGCTTGTGAGACCGGCCATCGTCCCTCGTCGGGGTCTCGATCCATATACACTAGTCTACTCTCGGAGTATCGATGCCCAGTCTCGAAACTCCCACGACTAGGGACACTTTAAGGATATGCTTATAGACTACCCAACTCTCACGTATATGATCTCCATCATACTGCTGGTAGTCAAGAAAGAATCCTAAGGGCTCTATCAACGTGTAATAGTGATCTGTAATGTCACCTAAAGCATGTACACGATGATAAAAACAAACCAGATAGCATACTATCATCTCGAGTAAGACTGTCCTACCGGTATAGGTCCTCCCTCAATCATTGCAATCACGTGCCTGCTATCCAATAATTGACTTTGAGGGCACTATATCCAACAATCTCCCACCTGCACTTAAGGCTAATTATTGCGATGTCGCATACTCACAGCCCGTGTGATACCGAACACCCAACTTCTCTACTGATCAGTATCACAAAGCTCGTTTGCGAAACTATTGCGTTCGAGAAATAGCATCAGTGAGTGGATCCGCTCTGATGTTTCTTTCTATGTCTCTCTTTATCTCAAGTTCGCGGAGAAAGCCATCTCCCGGATTGAGTAATACATGTCTTAGAATATGTCTGGATATCTTATGTGACTTAGTTCACAAATAAACTCTAAATCCAGCAAACTTCTTAGACTGTATCGTCAACTGAATTTAATCGGTATCCTGCACCATGCCTCCCTCAGTATCCGCTTGGACAACCTGTCCAAACTGCTGCCCCTAGTCAGAAAGAAAATGTTAGGTACTTAGGCATAACCACAAGGTTCCACAAGGCATCAAACATGCCGTATTTAAAAATTTAGTGTGCCAAACAACCCTAACCTAGGAACTAACTAGAGTTTTAGGAGCTAAATTAGAAAGTAAACAACTTTACATCTAAGTGATAATGGAATACAACCTTTGTAGACCGGTCCTTCACTTCAATAGCTCCTTGTAGTAGTCCCTTCGTTGCGATCATGGAACTCCCGAACTCTTGCATGGCTTCTCAAGGTGAAAGGAAGGATCTTGCTTGAAGTCTTCGAGACCAAAGTTAATCTATGTCGAGGAGACACTAACTCAAGCTATTACTTCACTAATGAGAGATTAGTGAAGCTAACAACCTATATTAAAGTGCTAATCTAGTAGAGGATGATTAAGTAGGAAGTGGGCTCACTTTAGTTTTATTTTTCTCACAATATTTTCTCACTTTGGAAAAAGCTAGCAAGCTTTTTCTCAAGGATGAAGAAGATGAAGTCAAGAGATGAGAATGAACTAATGAGGTGAGAGAATCAACCATGGATGAGTTTGTATCATATACTAACTCATGTAGAGAGATAACCAAAGCTAAATTATAATGGTTAGGTTAATAAATATCTTAAGTGAAACAAAATGAGTGGACTAAGTCAATGCATCCACAAGATTCTACAAGCTTCATGCATGTGAGTAATTATCCACTAATTTGGATTTACTTTAAATATTTAAACCCTACATTATAATTAGTATGGTGTAAGTCCCATACACCCATGTAGTGTGTATCAACAACCATGACACAAAATAAAAAACACAATTAATATATATCACTTATATACTAAGTGTGCACATGTGAGAAAAATAAATGCTTAAGTGAGCTAATATTAGTTAATGTAAACTAGTATATCAAATATACAATTATACACTTAATTATCAAATCTGTTAGTGTATATGCCCTAGGGGCCATTATTGTATCATACTAGTTTGTATATTACTTAATGGAAGTTTGGGATATTCACATATATATAACAGTCTTGCTAAACATGGTAGTATGCTACTTGGTTTTTCTATCTTAATATGTGAGTATACGTATTGATAGAGCTCTTAGGATCTTGCTTGACTACCAGCGTTGTGATGGCAGTCACACTAGTGGGGGCTGGGTAGTCTACAAGCACATCCTTATTCAGGTCCCTAGTCGTTGGATTATCGAGACAGGGCATCGATACTCCAGTGTAGACTAGTGTGTACGCTTCTCATCCCAGTTGGGGAGATGGTCTGTCCCACAGCCGTCAGTACGTCGTACTGGAGATAGTATGCAGGTGCTCGTTGGGTTACGGGTACACCGGATAGGACTCACAGGGAACTGTTGGATGGTTTTATACCAGTCATCAGTGAACAGTTCCCAGGTGACATGAGTACAGCATAGTCCGCAGACTTGACACTGCTACTTCGCCTCGAGTGTGTCCCACTATTCTTAGATTGCTACCCTACCACGGCTCAAAGGAGTCATGCAAACCGGTAGCAGTTGGGTGCAGTCCCCAGCACTTGGAGGCAGTGGCAGTTAGACAGGATTCGTCTCTCCCGGTATTGGGGGTTGATATCGCGCTGTGTCAGAGAGCCATTACGCAAAGTCCCTGGCCAGGGCAAGCGAGATTTGATGGTAGGTTCCAGTAGTTTCTCAGGGTGTAATGGGCTTCGCTCCGACACGACTTATACCGCTATTAGGGGACTGACGCTTGCCCCCCTAGGCCCGATATGCGATAGTCTTAGACGAACAGACCAGACTGTATGGAGATTGTCACATCAGACTCAGTAGGAGTTCGGATGGGTTTCCTCATCGGCCTTCTTATCGACATCTACCTGGGGACCGTTACGTACAGCTAGTGCCGCTTGCGGTCTGTGGTTAAACCCACTGCCAGCGTAGTAGTCGAGTCTCTAGAGTCCCACACAGAGAGTTTCCCTACTCCAGGCGAAACGATATAGAGGTCGTATGGTTTTACGACAAGGGTTCGGACGCATACGTGTGTTTACGCACGTACGACTTTCGGACAGTTTTTACCAGTCGGCTTTGGTTTAAGCCAGTTATTGGTATCCGGTTATTGGATTTATACAGTCTAAAGTTTTTCCGTATTTTTACGGAAAGGAGGGGCGTTCTCGTAATTGCGCGAGAAGCTTCTAGAAGGTGGTGACTAAGGGGGTTTAGGTGGCATATACAATGAATGTGATTAGTGAATCATATGGATGATTCATCCATGTCATTAATGCATCATAAATGCTTAATGACTCTTGGAGATGAATCATCACTAGATATTATCAAGCATGGTTGTTAAATTGATTTATTTTCTTTTCTTGATAAAATGAAATGCTTGATATATATTATCATAACTCATTATTCTCACTTCATTATTATGTTCACCTTCTCTCTCCTCAAGCTCTCCCTCTTCAAACCCTAATCCTCCCCTCTCATGTGTTGAGTACAAGGATTAGTTAGACTTATTAAACCATAACCCTCACTCTATTTCACCTAGCTTCTTTGATTAGCACTTAAAGAAGTTTAGTTGCCTCAAGTTTAGAGGCTAAGCTTGGAGTAAAGCTCTCGGGTGGATCGTTTAATACTTCGAGAAGGCCGAGGAGGAGGTGGAGTTCGTAAAGACGAAGGACACGATTCGTTGGGTATAATACCTAAACATAGTAGTATAGAACTTCTATGTTTGTTGTTAGTTATCGTTTAGCTTCGATTCATGCGGTTAGTCGATGTTTAAACAAAGAACAAGATCGTTTTTCATATTTCCGCCTCCCCGCAAGTCGTAGGGTGTTGTACATCGACTTGCAGTGGTATCAGAGCCTTGCTAAACAATAAATAACTTTCTTGCAAATTTGTATGAATTTCGAACGGAAAAAACGAAACCGGAAAAGCCCGAAATCATGAGTTTCTGTCGATTTTTAAATGAAGTCCAAAAATTTTTCAGGGATGTTCAGAAAGCTTGAAAAGACAGTAGAAGAACACCCAAGAAAATTGGGCCCCTGAATCGCCTAAAGCGCCGCGGAACCGCGGCGGATCCCACCGATCCGCCGCGATTCCGCCGCCGAGTTGGCGATTCAGGAACCCAATTTTCCTGTGTTGCTTCTCTGTGATATTTGGTATTTTCTGGAATTTTTTATTTTTGCTCAGGTTTCAGATTTACAGAGAAGTATTGGAGCAAAATTAAAAGTGTTTAATCGATCGAAATTATACAGTATTTTCTTGTTGGATTATATCTGTGTTTGTATAATGTGTTCGTAAACCTCCCCTAACTGCTAGTATGTCGGTTGGCAGGGGGTTGCACATTTCTGAAATGGATTTTATCTGTTTGTGCATATGAACTGTGTTGGACTGTTGTGATGTTTAGCCGGGGTTATGTGATGGGTTATTATTTAATTCATTTGATGTAAATATAATTTGTTGTAATATTATTTTGCGGGACACATCCAGGTTGCGGTTGTAGCCACCGTTGTATTATTTCATTTTACTGTTTTTGCTCCTAGGACAGACCCAAGGTGGGGTGAACAAACTGCCGGGCGGGTAGTTTGCCGCACCCGTAGGGGTCTTGGGTGGGGTAATGGCTATTCATCACAACTGTGTAATCCGTCTTTTGTTGCAGGCTCAAAACAAACACGGATTGCTTGCAAATCCAATAAAGTTCATCTGTGATCTGGAATGAATATCATTGCGTCAGACGAATGTAAAATATCTATATATATGATAGCTATTTAGACGTCACTTATGTTTTACACCCACGCTAGCCCAGCCCCCGCTCTGTCGTTAGTTAAGTAACCTAACGGGTGATGACGGGACCCCGTGGCAAATGCGGATGGCATAAGAGGACGTTGTATTTTCGTTGTTTTCTGCAATGATAGGTTAATGATGGGACGCATTATTAATAATGCAAAGAAAATAAACCAAAAGTTTAATCGTTGGAACAATTTAAAAGAAACCACTCGGTTAATTTTAAAAACAGATATTTTTAAATGCGGAGCTTTAACCACTCCTTTTAAAAGCTATCAGGTTCCTTCGGTTATATCAAGTTCACTACGTTCACGGTTTCGCCAAAGCCATTCGTAGCCCTCCGTCATTTCATCTGGGTATTCAGTAGTATTCAAGCTATGTATTTTGACCTAACGCCAAGGCATAGTGTTTGGTAGCTACTGGGTATTCATTTGTTGCATAGATAGATGAGTTAGTTTGGGACAGTCGTATTATCATTTTGGCCGAACGTCAAGGATATATACGGATGGGTTCAAATTGACAAGATAATGATGGGTAGAACTTGACATGTGACTTATGACATTTTGACCTAACGCCAAGGTCATAAGAGCATGGGGCAAAAATATATATCGGGAATTTCTAAAGAAACTGAATTTGCAAAGAGTTGCATAATATTTAGAGTTTGATGAATGTTGGTAGAATTCCTTCAACATTATCATGCAATGATATTTGGATCCCGATCCTACTGTGAGTATATGCTACTTATCAGGATATTCGTCACTTAACGATCAATGCTATAAACCAAGTAGGTGTCAAGAAAGGTGTCAGCGGGGTTACGCCCCCAGAGAAAAGAGGTTATTTAATTAAGAAACTTCGCAAAAGCGTTGGAAAATCTCCCTCGAAGTATCGACACTAGCCTGGCTGAACGGTTAAGCAAGTATTGTACGGTGAGAATAGTCCTGGCTAATTCTTCTTTTATGGTTTGAGGAAGGATTCGAGAAACAGTGGGAGCCATCCAGTTTAGATAAACTAAAAACCACTCTAAACTTGCAAGAGCATCATGCTAAAGAGTTTTCTTCTCTCTCTCCTAATTGCAGCGACCCTGAAAATGACTGGACTTAAGTTACTTTTAGAGAAAAATATACTGACAGGGCCAAACTATAAAGATTGGCTGCGGAATGTCAAAATGGCTTTGACCTATGAAAAATTGGGGTACGTCCTCACCGCTACGGCACCTGCTGTCCCTGGTCCCAAATCCAGTAATGCGGATAAGGAAATCCGCAAAACCTGGGATTTAGATTGCGCGAAAGCCAAGTGCATCGTGCTTGCCTCGATGAACAATGAACATCAGAGGAGGCACGAGGATATGGACCTAGATGGCATATTTCTCCATACAAAGGAACTTTATGGAGAGCAATCTCGTATAGCAAGATACGAGACCTCTAAGAACTTGTTTCGAGCGAGGTTGGCTATTGGGTCATCGGTAGGAGAACATGTCCTAAAGATGATTGGCTATATTGAAGAGCTCGCAGACCTTGGGACGACTTTGGATAATGAGCTCTATACAGACCTTATTCTCCAGTCCCTTCCTCACACCTACGCCCAGTTTATCCTGAACTTCAACATTCAAAGAAAAGAAGTTGAACTTCCGGAACTCCTGAACATGTTAAGGAGTGCAGAGGGCACCTTGCAGAAGACAAGGGAAACACCCGCTATGTTTGTTGGCGGTGCATCTTCTTCCGGGTCCAAGGCAAGGGCCAAAGGAAGGAAGAAGAAGGCCGCCACCAAACCTAGAGGAGGTGTTAGTAAGGTGGGAGGGATGGGAAAGAAAAAGTTTGCGGTACCGGTAGTGGGCCAGGATGAGTGCTTCCATTGTCACAGGAAAGGGCACTGGAAGAAAGATTGCAAGGTATGGAACGCCAAGAACCAGGAAACGAAGCAAGCTGTGGCTTCGACTTCAGGTGTGTTTGTAATTGAGAATTGTCTGTCAATCAACTCTACTTCCTGGGTATTGGATACCGGATCAGGATCTCATATTTACAATTCATTGCAGGCACTAAGAAACCGTAGAGTGCTGAAGGAAGGTGACATGACCCTAAAGGTTGCTAACGGAGCTAGCGTGGGAGCTGCGTCCGTCGGGGATTATCACCTAGGATTGACGAGTGGACACATTTTGGTTTTACATAACTGTTTTTTTGTACCAAGCTTAACGTGCAATATCATATCAGTTTCTTTGTTATCAAATAAAGGTTACGATTTCACGTTTGTAAGAGATGTTGTTAACATCCACCTTAATCATGGTTTGATTGGGTCCGGTACACTAAATAACGGTATATATGTTTTAAACCAACTCCAAATTTTCAATGTCCAGAACACACTAAAAAGAAAGTCTCCAGATTTAAATAAAGCTTTCTTATGGCATTGTAGACTGGGTCACATCAATGAGAAAAGGTTGACTAAGTTGCATAGAGAAGGATATTTGGACTCGTTCGAATATCAAACTTATGACACTTGTCAATCTTGTCTCAAAGGAAAGATGACAAAGACTCCATTTACTGGACATGGAGTAAGAGCGAGCGAGCTTTTAGGACTCATACACAGCGATGTATGTGGTCCAATGTCTACACATGCAAGAGGTGGTTTTTCCTAATTCATTACTTTCACGGATGATTACTCAAGATACGGATTCATTTATCTGATGAAACATAAATCCGAGGCTTTTGAGAAATTCCAAGAGTATAAGAATGAAGTAGAAAACCAAACCGGCAAAAGTATCAAGACACTTAGATCTGATCGAGGTGGTGAATACTTAAGTGCCGAGTTCCTAGGTTACCTAAAAGAGAAAGGAATTCTCTCTCAGCTCACTCCTCCATACACTCCACAGCATAATGGTGTATCGGAGAGACGGAATCGAACCCTATTGGATATGGTACGATCCATGATGAGTAATGCTGAGTTACCGCGATCTTTCTGGGGTTATGCGCTAGAATCAGCGGCATATCTTTTGAACATGGTTTCTACCAAGACTGTGCCTACCACTCCATATCAGATGTGGAGCGGGAAGAAATCCCATCTACGGTATATAAAGATTTGGGGATGTCCAGCTTTTGTTAAAAAGCAGCATGTGGACAAGCTCGAGGCACGATCAGTAAAGTGTAAGTTTGTGGGATATCCAAAGAACTCCAGGGGATATCTATTCTATTACGCAGAGGAACAAAAGGTATTTGTTTCTCGTAATGCCCATTTTCTAGAACATCAGTTTTTAGAAAAGGAATCAAGTGGGAGCGAAATAGAACTGGAAGAAATTCCAGAACCACAAACTGCTACTGAAAGTTTGGTAGAACCGGTAGTTCAAGAAGAACAGGACATTCCCGCACCCCTCCGCAGGAGTAGTAGGCCGTCTCATCCGCCTGAGAGATACTACGGTATTCTCATAGATGTGGATAGAGAAGATTGCATCATAGATGATGATGAACCTACTGACTTCCAGCAGGCTATCCAGAGCGGCGACTCGGTACGATGGCTAGATGCAATGCGAACCGAAATGGAGTCCATGTACACCAACAAAGTATGGACTTTGGACTTTGCTCCAGATGGGGTAAAACCCATAGGATGCAAATGGATCTTCAAGAAAAAGATTGGTGTAGATGGACAGGTGGAAACCTATAAGGCTAGACTTGTTGCAAAGGGTTTTCGTCAAAGACCTGGTTTGGACTATGACGAAACTTTTTCTCCAGTAGCTATGCTCAAATCCATTCGAGTCCTTCTTGCTATTGCTGCCTTCCATGATTATGAAATCTGGCAGATGGACGTAAAGACGGCTTTTCTGAATGGAAATTTAGAAGAGTGCGTCTATATGGATCAGCCAGAGGGTTTCAATCAGAGTGGGAGCAGCGGGAAAGTATGCAAGCTGCTTAAGTCCATTTATGGACTAAAGCAGGCATCGCGGAGTTAGAACATCTGTTTTGATGAGACAGTCAAAGAATATGACTTTATCAAAAATCCAGATGAACCGTGCATATATAGTAAAGTTGTAGCCAGAAGTGTCGTATTCCTCGTCTTGTACGTGGATGACATTCTATTGATAGGAAATGACATTCCTATGCTACAATCTGTCAAAGGATTCTTGTCACACAGGTTCTCCATGAAAGACCTGGGTGATGCCTCTTACATTCTGGGGATCCGGATCTATCGTGATAGATCCAAGAGGATGTTGGGACTTTCGCAGTCCAGGTATATCGACACTGTACTGAAAAGATTCAGTATGGAAGATTCTAAGCGCGGTAATCTACCGGCTTGTCACGGAATCACCCTCTCCAAAGAGATGTCTCCCAAGACTGATTTGGAAAGGGAACGCATGTCAATTATACCCTACGCTTCTGCGGTAGGCTCTATAATGTATGCGATGTTGTGCACCAGACCAGATGTAGCTTACGCACTGAGCGTGGTAAGCCGGTATCAGTCAGACCCAGGGGAGAAGCACTGGATAGCAGTAAAGAACATTCTCAAGTACCTGAGAAGGACTAAGGAGATGTTCTTGGTTTACGGCGGAAAAGACCTCAGGTTGGAGGCCTTTGCTGATTCCGGCTTCCAGAGTGATAAGGACGATTCCAAGTCCATGTCGGGTTATGTTTTTACCCTCAATGGAGGGGCGGTGTGCTGGAAGAGCTCCAAGCAAGACACCGTTGCTGACTCGACGATGGAAGCGGAGTATATAGCTGCTTGCGATGCCGCAAAAGAAGAAGTCTGGATGAAGAAGTTCCTAACAGAACTTCAGATGGTTCCTACCATAGTTGATCCAATACCTCTGTATTGCGACAACAACAGAGCTATAGCTTTAGCAAAGGAACCAAGGTCCCATCAGAAGTCCAGACACATCTTAAGGCGGTATCACCTGATCAGGGAGATCATTAATCGTCGGGAGATCGAGGTTCGGAGAGTAGCTTCTGAAGAGAACATTGCTGATCCATTCACGAAGGCCCTACCTCAGATTCAGTTTGAGAGGCTACTCGAGATCATCGGTCTTCGATATGCCAGTATATGGCCCTAGTGCAAGTGGGAGATTGTTAGTGTATATGCCCTAGGGGCCATTATTGTATCATACTAGTTTATATATTACTTAATGGAAGCTTGGGATATTCACATATATATAACAGTCTTGATAAACATGGTAGTATGCTACTTGGTTTTTCTATCTTAATATGTGAGTATACGTATTGATAGAGCTCTTAGGATCTTGCTTGAATACCAGCGTTGTGATGGTAGTCACACTAGTGGGGGCTGGGTAGTCTACAAGCACATCCTTATTCAGGTCCCTAGTCGTTGGATTATCGAGACAGGGCATCGATACTCCGAAGTAGACTAGCGTGTACGCTTCTCATCCCAATTGGGGAGATGGTCTGTCCCACAGCCGTCAGTACGTCGTACTGGAGATAGTATGCAGGTGCTCGTTGGGTTACGGGTACACTGGACAGGACTCACAGGGAACTGTTGGATGGTTTTATACCAGTCATGAGTGAACAGTTCCCAGGTGACATGAGTACAGCATAGTCCGCAGACTTGACACTGCTACTTCTCCTCGAGTGTGTCCCACTGTTCTTAGATTGCTACCCTACCACGGCTCAAAGGAGCCGTGCAAACAGGTAGCAGTTGGGTGCAGTCCCGAGCACTTGGAGGCAGTGGCGGTTAGACAGGATTCGTCTCTCCCGGTATTGGGGGTTGATATCACGCTGTGTCAGAGAGCCATTACGCAAAGTCCCTGGCCAGGGCAAGCGAGATTTGCTGGTAGGTTCCAGTAGTTTCTCAGGGTGTAATGGGCTTCGCTCCGACACGACTTATACCGCTATTAGGGGACAGACGCTTGCCGCCCCCTAGGCCCGATATGCGATAGTCTTAGACGAACGGACCAGACTGTACGGAGATTGTCACATCAGACTCAGTAGGAGTTCGGATGGGTTTCCTCATCGGCCTTCTTATCGACATCTACCTGGGGACCGTTACGTACAGCTAGTGTCGCTTGCGGTCTGTAGTTAAACCCACTGCCAGCGTAGTAGTCGAGTCTCTACAGTCCCACATAGAGAGTTTCCCTACTCCAGGCGAAACGATATAGAGGTCGTATGGTTTTACGACAAGGGTTCGGACGCATACGTGTGTTTACGCACGTACGACTTTCGGACAGTTTTTACCAGTCGACTTTCGTTTAAGCCAGTTACTGGTATCCGGTTATTGGATTTATACAGTCTAAAGTTTTTCCGTATTTTTGCGGAAAGGAGGGGCGTTCTCGTAATTGCGTGAGAAGCTTCTAGAAGGTGGTGACTAAGGGGGTTTAGGTGGCATATACAATGAATGTGATTAGTGAGTCACATGGATGATTCATCCATGTCATTAATGCATCATAAATGCTTAATGACTCATGAAGATGAATCATCACTAGATATTATCAAGCATGGTTGTTAAATTGATTTATTTTCTTTTCTTGATAAAAAGAAATGCTTGATATATATTATCATAACTCATTATTCCCACTTCATTATTATGTTCACCTTTTCTCTCCTCAAGCTCTCCCTCTTCAAATCCTAATCCTCCCCTCTCATGTGTTGAGTACAAGGATTAGTTAGACTTATTAAACCATAACCCTCACTCTATTTCACCTAGCTTCTTTGATTAGCACTTAAAGAAGTTTAGTTGCCTCAAGTTTAGAGGCTAAGCTTGGAGTAAAGCTCTCGGGTGGATCGTCTACTACTTCGAGAAGGCCGAGGAGGAGGTGGAGTTCGCAAAGACGAAGGACACGATTCGTTAGGTATAATCCCTAAACATAGTAGTATAGAACTTCTATGTTTGTTGTTAGTTATCGTTTAGCTTCGATTCATGTGGTTAGTCGATGTTTAAGCAAAGAACAAGATCGTTTTTCATATTTCCGCCTCCCCGCAAGTCGTGGGGTGTTGTACATCGACTTACAAAATCAACACTAGATTTAATAATCCGGCTATATCTCATATAACCGACTAATATTATATGTACCATCTTATCGAATCAACCATTAATTCTATAACCCGACTATATCACATATAACCGACTGATACAAATAATCGCGAGAATAGAATACGGTATCTCATACTTGTATTAATCTCGGTCCCGCACATATCACATATGTTCTCCTACTTCATTTTGCCTGAGCCAGTAAAACCTCTATGTAGGACTCTAAAGACTCGTCAATACGCCGGCAGTAGGTAATGATCACATCAAGCACTCACAAGCCGTCATTGGTACTAGCTGGACGTAACGGCTACCCGGGTATTGAGCAATCAGAAGATCAACAAGTAAGCCCGCTTTAGCTCCTGTAAAGCCTGTCAGTAACAATACCGTACAGTCCGGTCTCCTCGTCTGATATGTCGCATATCCAGTCTAGGGGTGGTAAACGTCAGACCCTAATAACCGATAAGTCATGCCGATATGAGACTCAAAACGGGTCGAGAAACTACTGATAACACTTACCAGTAAATCTCTAAATCATCCTTGGCCAGGGACTTCCCTGTTATGGCGAATCGAGCACAGCGCAACATCAACCCCCAATACTGGGAGAGACGAAACCCCTCCTATCGCTCATTGCCTCCATGTGACTCGGGACTGTACCCCCAAAATCACCGTTTTGCACGTCCTCTTGAACGTGGTAAAGTGGAAATCAAAGTACAGTAGGAATCACACAAGACTCTATGAAGATCACGGGTCTACAGACTAACCTATACCAGTGTCACCAGCGAACCGCTATCTGACGTCAGGTATAATACCATTTAGGAGTTCTCGGCGAGTCCGTCCAGTGTACCCAGTCTCCACTGAGCACTCGTATACCATCTCTATGTTAAACACCAATGGATATGGGATCATCCATCGCCCATCACATGGGTCGATAAGCGTATACGCTAGTCTACTCTGGTATATCGATGCCCCGTCTCGATACACCCACGACTAGGAACATTAAAGGATAAACTTATGGACTACCATGGCCCCACTAGTATGATCTGCATCATAATCCTGGTAGTCAAGTACACATCCTAAGGGCTTTACCAATATGTAACCATAAGACAGTATCAAGAGACAAGTATACATGTTAAGATAAAGAGCAACCAGATAGCATACTATCATGTCGAGCAAGAAAGTCCTCTCTATATATGTCCAAGCATCTACTATAATATACATCATATGTACAATAATGGCCTCTAGGGCATGCATACAACTAACAATCTCCCACTTGCACTAGGGCCAGCTGCTGTAGTATCGCATACCCAACATCCCGAAGAGTCTCCGAACTGTATCTGGGGAATGGCCTTCGTGAGTGGATCCGCTGTGTTTTTCTTCGTGTCAACTCTCTAGACCTCGATCTCCCGGCGATCAACTATCTCCTGTATCAGGTGATACGCATCAGAATATGCGTGGATCGCCGATGGGACCTGGGTTCCTTAGCCAAAGCCACTGCTCCATTGTTATCACAATACAAAGGTATTGGATACTCAATGGATGGAACCACTCCAAGTTCAGTTATGAACTTCTTCATCCAGATAGCCTCTTTGGCAGTATCGTTGGCAGCCTCCATCGTTGAGTCTGCCACGGTTTCCTGCTTGGAACTCTTCCAGCATACCACCCCTCCATTGAGAGTAAAGACAAATCCCAGTGCGACTTAGAGTCGTCCTTATCACTCTGGAAGCTCGAATCGGTAAAGGACTCCACTTGGAGTTCTTCGTTACCATACACCAAGAGCATATCTTTAGTCCTTCTCAAGTACTTGAGAATGCTCTTCACAGCTGTCCAGTGACTCTCTCCAGGATCTGCTTGATACCATCTCACTATACTTAGTGAGTGTGCTACATCGGGTCTGGCACATAGCATCGTGTACATGATAGAGCCTACTACCAAAGCATAGGGTATCTCTTGCATGCGAGCTCTCTCTAAATCAGTCTTGGGAGACATCTCTTTGGAGAGAGTGAGTCCTGAGATCGTGGGTAAAAACCCACGCTTGGATTCTTCCATACTAAACCTCTTTAGTATGGTGTCAATGTACCTGGATTGGGACAATCACAGTATCCGTTTAGATCTATCTCTATAAATCTTAATACCTAAGATATAGGAGGCATCCCCTAGATCTTTCATTGAGAATCTTTGTGATAAGAAGAGCTTGACCGATTGCTGCATAGGAATGTCATTTCCTATCAAGAGTATGTCATCCACGTACAATACGAGGAAGACAACCTTACTCTCTGCCACCTTCTTGTATATACAAGGTTCATCTACATTTTTTACGAAATCAAACTCTTTGATAATGACATCAAAACAGATGTTCCAACTCCGCGATGCTTTCTTTAACATGTAGATGGATTTAAGCAGCTTGCATACCTTTCCGCTGCTCCCACTGTCTACGAAGCCCTCTGGCTGAGTCATGTACACCCACTCTTCCAAATCACCATTTAGAAAGGCGGTCTTAACATCTATTTGCCAGATTTCGTAGTCATGGTATGCAGCAATGGCAAGTAGGATCCGGATGGACTTAAGCATAGCCACTGGAGAAAAGGTTTCGTCATAATCCACACCTGGTCGTTGACGAAAACCCTTTGCAACAAGTTTAGCTTTGAAATTATCAACTTTTCCATCTACACTAAGTTTTTTTTTAAAGATCCATTTGCTCCTAATGGGTTTTACCCCTTCAGGAGAAACTTCCAAAGTCCATACTTTGTTGGTGTACATGGATTCCATCTCAGATCGCATTGCATCCAGCCATTTCACAGAGTCTCCACTCGTGATGGCCTGCTTGAAGCTAGTCGGGTCATCATCCTCCATGATGCAATCCTCGCTCCCACCATTAATGAGAAAACCGTAGTATCTCTCAGGTGGATGAGGAACCCTACTAGATCGGCGGAGAGGCTGAGGTTCGTTGGGAGCTATCGAATTCTCTGGTTCTACCAAATTATCTGTCGTAGTTTGTATTGTTGGAACTTCTTCCAGTTCTGCCTCCTCGCCACTAATTTTCTTTGTAAGAAATTCCTTTTCTAAAAAGATGGCATGTTGAGCAACAAACACCTTTTGTTCCTCAGGGTGGTAGAAGATATATCCACGCGAATGCTTGGGATATCCTACAAACTTGCACAGAACAGACCTTGCCTCGAGCTTGTCCGGATTTTGTTTTTTAACATAAGCCGGGCAACCCCATATCTTAACAAAATTAAGACATGGTCTCTTCCCCTCCCATATCTCATATGGAGTGGTAGGCACGGATTTGGTTGGAACTCTATTCAATAGGTATATGGCTGTCTCAAGCGCATACCCCCAAAATGAAATAGGTAACTCAGCGATGCTCATCATAGAGCGCACCATATCTAATAGGGTGTGATTCCTCCATTCTGATACACCGTTGCGTTGTGGTGTATACGGAGGAGTAAGCTGAGAGAGAATCCCATTCTCTTTTAGAAAATCCAGAAACTCCGTGCTCAAGTATTCACCTCCTCGATCAGATCGTAGGATTTTAATACTTTTACCCGTTTGGTTCTCAACTTCGAATTTATATTCCTTGAATTTCTTAAAAGCTTCAGACTTGTGTTTCATCAGGAACACATGTCCGTATCTTGAGAGATCGTCAGTGAATGTAATGAAGTACGAAGAACCATTCCTGGCATGTGTAGACATAGGACCACATACATCACTATGTATCAGTCCTAAAAGCTCTCTAGCTCTTTCTCCGTGTCTTGTAAACGGAGTTTTAGTCATCTTTCCTTTGAGACATGAATGGAAAGTTTCATAAGATGATAATTCGAACGGATTCAAATATCCATTTTTATGTAACTTAGCTAGTCGCGTCGCATTGATATGACCTAGTCTACAATGCCACAAGAAGGATTCGTTCATTTCTGATCTCTTCCTCTTGTGTGTGTTTTGTACGTTGAGAACTGTGGTTTGATCTAGAACATATATGCCATTATTTAACGAGCCTGATCCAATCAACTTTTGATTCAGGAAAATGTTCATAACATTATCATGTACTACAAAATTATATCCTTCTTTACTTAATAAAGAAATTGATATAAGATTGCATATCAGGGTCGGAATGTAATAGCATTCGTTCAGAATCAATGTATTACCACTTGGTAATACAAGGTGATATTCGCTAACTGCTTTGGCTGCAACATTTGCACCATTCCCTACTCTTACGGAATGATCACCCATTCCCGGTTCTCTACCTTTCTTTAGCCCATATAACATATTACATATGTGGGATCCCGATCCGGTATCTAATACCCAGGACGTAGAGTGAACCGAGAAACATTTCTCAATAACTAACACACCTGAAGAAGATGCATCAACATGCTTATTCTTTGTTTGGGCGGCATGGGAATCCGGATATTTCCCTATTTCCTGCTCGGACTTATAACAATTATAAGTATGAGCGGGACCAACGCTCCCCTGCTCAGTATAACAAACGGGTTCGGTCAATGCATCCATATTATTATCTTGATTAAGGCCTGACATGGTCGCTACCTGGAGAGAGAAAGAAGAAAACACTTTAGCGTATGCTCTTGCAAGATCAGATTGGTTATTATTTTATCTAATCAGGATGGCTCCCACTGTTTTTATCAAATCTTCCTTCAAACCCAAAAAGGAAAGACTAGCCGGGATTAATTACACCTTACAATTTCGCCAATCTTTCAGCCAAGCCAGTGTTGGTACTTTGAGGGAGGCTCCCCGTGCTTTCGCACAGACCTAATTCAAATAAACCTCGTTTTCCCAGAGGCATAACCCCGTAAACAACTTTCTAGACACCTACTTGATCGGCTAATTGTCATGAGTAAAACTCTCCCAGGAGTAACTCTTACTCGCAGTGGGTATCGGGATCCAAATATCTCATAGAAGGTATGCAATCCCATTGCAAATTTCAACACTTGAAATTCCCGATAATATTTTGCCCCTAGCGTTCTATGACCTTGACGGAGGTCAACAAACCATAGGCTTCGAGTCAAGTTCATCCCGTCATTTCTTGATTGAATTAAACCCACCCGCACGACCCTTGACGGAGGTCAATAAGGTCGTACGACTACCCTAATCCAATCTATATCATATGCATAAGCAGATAAATACTAGTCAGCTACCGCACACTACGCCTTGACGGAGATCAACAAACGTAGCACGAATACTAAGTAGGACTTATCTGAAATGAATGAGGGCTACGACAGGTTTTTGTGAAAACCTTTTGCGTAATGAACTTGATATCGTTGTAGAATTGAGTGATTTTTGAAAAAGGAGTGTTTTTTAGGCTTTCACTAGTTTTGCTAAAGAGGTCACTCCCGGTGAAGGGATCTCGGCTATTTCCTTATCGAATAAGGTGCAGGATATTTCATAAATATCACTATGCAAAGCAGAAACTAAAAAAGCAATCAAAAGACAAAACTGAGTGTTTGTAGCATCTACTAGTTTCGCTAAAGTGGTCACACCCGGTGAAGGGAGATGCTGGATATTCTACAAGGAATACCGCTATGCATAGCAAAAACTAGAGCTACCCTTTTTGAAAATTTGATTCTACAACAAATTTTAGGTTTCTTTTCTTTCATTAATCTCATTAATGAAGTCCCATCATTTATGCTTCCTAAGCATCATAGAAGAGACGAAAATACAACGTACGCTTATGCCATCCGCATTCACCACAGTGTCCCGTTTTGCACCGTTAGCTTACTTAACTAACGGCATTGTTAGTTGTATGTATGCCCTAGAGGCCAGTATTGTACATATGATATATATTATATTGGATGCTTGGACATATATAGAGAGAGGACTTTCTTGCTCGACATGATAGTATGCTATCCGGTTGCTCTTTATCTTAACAAGTATACTTTTCTCTTGATACTGTCTTATGGTTACATGTTGGTAAAGCCCTTAGGATGTGTGCTTGACTATCAGGACTATGATGCAGATCACATCAGTGGGGCCATGGTAGTCCATAAGTTCATCCTTTAATGTCCCTAGTCGTAGGTGTATCGAAACGGGGCATCAATATACCAGAGTAGACTAGCGTGTACGCTTCTCGACCCATGAGATGGGCGATAGATGATCTCATATCCATTGGTGTTTGACATCAGATATGATATATGGGTACTCAGTGGAGACTGGGTACACTGGACAGACTCGCCGAGAACTCCCAGATGGTATTATACCTCACGTCAGATGGCAGTTCTCTGGTGACACTTGTACAGGTTAGTCTGTAAAGCCGAGATCGTCATAGAGTCTTGTGTGATTCCCACTGTGCTTTGATTTCCACCTTACCACATCCAAGAGGGCATGCAAAACGGTGGTTTTTGGGGACAGTCCCGAGTCACATGGAGGCAATGAGCGATAGGAGGGGTTTTGTCTCTTCCGATATTGGGAGTTGATGTTGCGCTGTGCTCGATTGGCCATAACAGGGAAGTCCCTGGCCAGGGCTGATTTAAAGATTTACTGGTAAGTGTTACCAGTAGTTTCTAGACCCGTTATGAGCCTCATATCGGCATGACTTATCGGTTATTGAGGTCTGACGTTTACCACCCCTAGATTTGATATGCGACATATCAGACGAGGAGACCGGACTGTACAGCAAGTGTTACTGTCAAGCTTTTGCAGGAGTTGGAGAGGGCTTGCTTGCGGATCTTCTGATCGCTCAATACCAGGGTAGCCGTTACGTCCAGCTAGAACCGCTGACGGCTTATGGGTGCTTGTTATGATCATCACCTACTACAGGCGTATATACGAGTCTTTAGAGTCCTACATAGAGGTTTTACTGGCTCAGGCAAAACGAAATAGGAGCGCATATGTGATATGTGCGGGACCAAGAATAATGCGTGTATGTGATACCGTATTCTATTTTCGCTACTTTTGTATCGGTCGGTTATATGTGATATAGCCGGGTTATCGAATCAAGTGTTGATTCGATAAATTGGTACATTTAGTGTTAGTCGGTTATATGAGATATAGCCGGATTATTAAATCAAGTGTTGATTTGATAATTTAGTGTATAATTGTATATTTGATATACTAATTTACATTAACTAACATTGGCTCACTTAAGCATTCTTTTCTCACTTGTGTGTACATGTAATATATATGTGATATATATTGATGTACATTGTTTATTTGGGTGTGTCATGGTTGTTGATACACTATACATGGGTGTATGAGACATACACCATACCAATTATAATGGTGGGGGTTTTATGTTTAAAGTAATTCCAAATTAGTGGATTATTAGTCACATGCATGAAGCTTGTGGAAGCTTGTGGATGTTTTGACTAAGTCCACTGGTTTTGTTTTACTTAAGATATTTATTAACCTAACCATTAGAATTTAGCCATGGTTATATCTCTACATGAGTTCGTATAAGATACAAACTCACCCATGGTAGTTTCTCTCACCCCATTAGTTCATTCTCATTTTCTCTTGAGCTCATCTTCCTCTTCCATGAGAAAAGCTCGCTAGGTTTTCAAAAGAGAGAAAAATATAGTGAGAAAAATAAAACTAAAGTGAGCCCCCTTCCTATTTCATCATCCTCTACTATATTAGCACTTTAGTATAAGGTGTTAGCTTCACTAATCATTCATTAGTGAAGTGGTAGCTTGAGTTGGTATCCTCTCGACATAGATCATCTTCGGCCTCGAAGACTTCAAGTAAGATCGCTCTTTTCATCTTGTGAAGCCATGCAAGAGTTCGGGAGTTTGACGATCGCAGCGAAGGGACTACAACAAGGAGCTATTGAAGTGAAGGACCGATCTACAAAGGTTGTATTTCTATTTCATTTAGATGTAAAACTGTTTACATTTGTTTCCGTATGAATTTCTAGTTATCGATTCTAGTTTAGAGTTCCTTGAAACGGCAAAATTTTGAAAATGGCATGGACGATGCCTCCCAATACCTTGCTGCCGTCGATAGGAACCCTACAGTGGTATCAGAGCCTAGCTAGAGAATTATACGGATAATGTTAGATTACGAAAACGATACGAACTCCGAAACTTGAAACCCTAAAACCTGGTTTCTGTCGATTTTCAAATGAGGTCCAAAAATTTTGCAAACAAGTACAAAATCATCTATGGGCATAAATAAGAACATGGGAAAAATTGGGGACCCTGTGCTCGGATTTGGACCGAGCACAAGGGCATAAAAACCGAGGAGGCCGGCCTGGTAAGGAGGAAATGGGTCCAAATTTTTTCCATGCTCAGGGCTCTGGGTTTTAGTGTTTCAGGTGTTGTTTGATTTTACTAATTTTTCATGTGATGATTAACTTACTGCAAAGGCAACTCGAAGTGTTTCGTAGTCGTAATTTTAACTGTTTTCGGGATACTTTAGACGGTGTTAAAAAGTTCAATCAGATGTCAAATACCCGCTTTAACCTTTGCCGGGAAATTTTCCAAGTGTTAGATTTTTCCCGTAGTTAAAAAGCATTCAAATATCATGCAAGTTATGTGATGGACCCTCTAGAAGAACAAAACCTTAACTCGATTATGTGACCGTTAGAACTGCCACTGAACCCTCGGATTTGTGGTGGTTCAGCGGTGCCACATGTGAGGCGTTGGTTGACCCTTCTACGGCTGGTCCATTGGTACTGTGTCATGTGCTGAATAATTTTAAACTACGCTCAAGTGTTGAGCTTTCTGGGTAATTGTGGGTGTTTGTTGATTCGATCGGAATGTTTAACATCGTCTAGTTTTTCTGCGACCGTAAGTGTAATATGTGGTGTATCGCCGGTTTCGTTGCTATATGTCAACGACAATTGGGATACGCATATTTACTTACGTTGATGACATGTGATGTTATGTGTTGCAGTATATGTTATATTGGATCGTCGTGTTTTGAATAGCCGGGGGTTTTATGTGAGATGAGAGTTTTTATTTTCATTCATGTAAAATTCATTGTATGTAATATTCTTTTATTGGGGCACTTCCGGGTTGAGGATGATGTCACCATTGTTGTATATTATTTAATTTTCTGCATTAGGATAGACCCAAGGAAGGGAGCACAAGTAACCGGGCTCTAGAGTCCAGTGGGAGACCAACTCGAGGAGTCGAGTCCGGGTCTCCTAACTCTAGAATTGGTAGGGTTGCTTGCCGCTCTTGTAGGGGTCTAGGGATGTGGGTTTGGCTATTCATCGCGACCGTGGAATCCGTGTTTTGTACAGGCTCAAAATAAAACACGGACCTCCTATTATATCCAATATTTCATATGTTTCTTCTGCTGCGATATTTGTGATGTGATCATTTGATATGTTGAGATAGATACAGTATATAGTATATATGATATATTATATAGACGTTGCTTATGTTTTACACCCACGGTAGCACTGCCCCGCTCTGCCATTAGTTACCTAACCTAATGGTGCATGAGGGGACATCGAAGCGAATGTGGATGGCATAAGCGTACGTTGTATTTATTTGTGATGTTTAGGTGACTTAAATGATGGGACTTCATTAATATGATTAATGAAAGAAAAGAAACCTAAAATATATTGTAGAATCAAATTTTCAAAAAGGGTAGCTACAGTTTCTTACTTTGCATAGTGATATATGTGATATATCTCGCACCTTATTCGATAAGGAAAGAGCCGAGATCCCTTCACCGGGAGTGACCTCTTTAGCAATAACTGGCAGATGCTACAACACTCGGTTTGTCTTTTGATTGCTTTTAGAGTTTCTTGCTTTGCATAGTGATATATGTGATATATCCTGCACCTTATTCGATGAGGAAAGAGCCGAGATCCCTTCACCAGGAATGACCTCTTTAGCAAAACTAGTAAAAGCCTCAAAAACACTCCTTTTCAAAATTCACTTATTTCTACAATGATATCAAGTTCATTACGCAATAGGTTTTCTGAAAAACCTGTCGTAGCCCTCCGTCATTTCAGATAAGTCCTACTTAGTATTCGTGCTACGTTTGTTAACCTGCGTCAAGGCGTAGTGTGCGGAAGATGACTAGTATTTATCTGCTTATGCATATGATGCAGATTGGATTAGGGTAGTCGTGCAACTTTGTTGTCCTGCGTCAAGGATCGTGCTGGTGGGTTTAATTCAATCAAGAAATGACGGGTTGAACTTGACTAGCGCACTATAGTTTGTTGGCCTGCGTCAAGGTCATGGGACGCTAGGGGCAAAATATTATCGGGAATTTCAAGTGTTGAAATTTGCAATGAGATTGCATATCTTCTATGAGATAGTCAGATCCCGATACCCACTGCGAGTAAGAGTTACTCCTGGAAGAGTTTTACACAGGACAATTAGCCGATCAAGTAGGAGTTTAGAAAGGTGTCAACGGGGTTATGCCTCTGGGAAAACGAAGTTTATTTTAATTAGGTCCGTGCGAAAGCACGGGGAACCTCCCTCAAAGTACCGACACTGGCCTGGCTGAAAGATTGGCGAAATTATAGGGTGTAATTAATCCCGGCTAGTCTTTCCCTTTAGGGTTTGAAGGAAGATTTGATAAAAACAGTGGGAGCCATCCTGATTAGATAAAATAATAACCAATCTGATCTTGCAAGAGCATACGCTAAAGTGTTTTCTTCTCTCTCTTTCCTGGTAGCGACCATATCATGCCTTAATCAAGATAATAATATGGATATATTGAATGAACCCGCATGTTATACTATGCTGGGGAACGTTGGTTCCGTTCTTTCTTATAAGAGTTATAAGACTGAACAGGATATAGGGGAATACCAGAATTCCCATGCCACCCGAATGAAGAAAGTACATAATGATGCATTTTCTTCGGGTGTGTTCGTTACAAAGAACTGTTTCTCCATTTGCTCTACGTCCTGGGCATTAGATACCGGGTCAGGATCCCATATATGTAATCTGTTACATGGGTTGAGAAAAGGTAGAGAATTGGGAGAAGGTGATAAAGACATAAGGGTTGGAAATGGTGCAATTGTTGCAGCTAAATCCGTCGGGGAATATCACCTTGTATTACCAACTGGTAATACATTGATTCTGAACGAATGCTATTACATGCCGAACCTGATTTGCAACATTATATCAGTTTATTTATTAAGTAAAGAGGGATATAATTTTGTATTACAGGATAACGTTATGAACATTTTCCTGAACCAAAAGTTGGTTGGATCAGGCACGTTGTGCAATGGCATTTATGTTCTAAATCAATCAACAATTCTGAGCATAACAAACACACACAAGAGGAAGAGTTCAGAAATGAACGAATCCTTCTTGTGGCATTGTAGACTTGGTCATATCAATACGACACGGCTAGCTAAGTTGCATAAGAATGGATATTTGAATCCTTTCAAATTTTCATCTTATGACACTTCATGTCTCAAAGGCAAGATGACCAAAACTCCGTCTACGGGACATGGAGAAAGAGTTACGGAACTCTTAGGACTGGTACATAGTGATGTATGCGGTCCCATGTCTACACATGCCAGGAATGGTTCTTCATACTTCATTACATTCACTGACGATCTCTCTAGAGTCGGATATGTGTTCCTGATGAAACACAAATCAGAAGCTTTTGAGAAATTTAGAGAACATAAACAAGAAGTCGAGAACCAAACCGGAAAAAGTATTAAAATCCTTCTATCTGATCAAGGAGGTGAATACTTGAGCAATGAATTCCTGGACTTCCTAAAAGAGAATGGAATTCTCTCTCAGCTGACTCCTCCATATACACCACAGCACAACGGTGTATCGGAATGGATGAACCGCACCCTATTAGATATGGTGCGCTCTATGATGAGCACTGCTGAGTTATCTATCTCCTTTTGGGGAAATGCAATGGAAACAGCTGCAGACCTATTGAATATGGTTCCCACCAAATCTGTGCCAACCACTCCATATGAGATATGGAAAAGAAAGAGACCATATCTTAATTATGTTAATATATGGGGTTGTCTGGCATATGTGAAAACACAAAATCCGGACAAGCTCGGGGCAAGGTCCATTCTGTGTAAGTTTATTGGATATCCCAAACATTCACGCGGGTATATTTTCTACCACACCGAGGAACAAAAGGTATTTGTTTCTCAACATGCCACCTTTTTAGAAAAGGAATTTCTTGAAAAAAAGATTAGTGGCAAGGAGGTAGAACTGGAAGAGATTCCAGCAATACAGACTATAACAGAAGATTTGGTGGAACCAGAGGATTCGGTAGTTCCCGATGAACCCAGTCACTCCGCCGATCTAGTAGGGTTCCTCACCCACCTAAGAGATACTACGGTTTTCTCATGGATGGTGGAAGCGAGGATTGCATCATGGAGGATGATGACCCAACTAGCTTCGAGCAGGCCATCACAAGTGGTGACTCAGTGAAATGGCTGGATGCAATGCGGTCCGAGATGGAATCCATGTATACCAACAAAGTATGGACTTTGTAAGATGCTCCTGAATGGGTAAAACCCATTGGGAGCAAGTAGATCTTCAAGAAAAACTTGGTGTAGATGGGAAAGTGGAGACTTTCAAAGCTAAACTTGTTGCAAAGGGTTTTCGTCAACGACCAGGTGTGGATTATGACGAAACCTTTTCTCCAGTGGCTATGCTTAAATCCATCCGGATCATGCCTGACATCGCTGTATATCATGACTACGAAATCTGGCAAATGGATGTTAAGACCGCCTTTCTAAATGGTGATTTAGAAGAGAGCGTGTACATGACTCAGCCAGAGGGTTTCGTAGCTAGTGGGAGCAGCGGGAAGGTGTGCAAGCTGCTTAAATCCATTTATGGATTAAAGCAAGCATCGCGAAGTTGGAACATCTGCTTTGATGTCATTATCAAAGAGTTTCATTTCGTCAAAAATGTAGATGAACCTTGTATATACAAGAAAGTGGCAGAGAGTAAGGTTGTCTTCCTCGTATTGTATGTGGATGACATACTATTGATAGGAAATGACATTCCTATGCTGCAATCGGTCAAGCTCTTCTTATCACAAAGATTCTCAATGAAAGATCTAGGGGATGCCTCCTACATCTTGGGAATTAAGATCTTTAGAGATAGATCTAAACGGATACTGGGATTGTCCCAATCCAGATACATTGACACCATACTAAAGAGGTTTAGTATGGAAGAATCCAAGCGTGGGTTTTTACCCACGATCTCAGGACTCGCTCTCTCCAAAGAGATGTCTCCCAATACTGATTTGGAGAGAGCTCGCATGCAAGGGATACCCTATGCTTCGGTAGTAGGCTTTATCATGTACACGATGCTATATACCAGACCCGATGTAGCATACTCACTAACTGTAGTGAGTAGGTATCAAGCAGATCCTGGAGAGAGTCACTAGACAGCTGTGAAGAGCATTCTCAAGTACTTACGAAGGACTAAAGAGATGCTCTTGGAGAATGGTAATGGAGAACTCCAAGTGGAGTCCTTTACCGATTCGAGCTTCCAGAGTGATAAGGACGACTCTAAGTTGCACTCGGGATTTGTCTTTACCCTCAATGGAGGGGCGGTATCCTGGAAGAGTTCCAAGCAGGAAACCATGGCAGACTCGACGATGGAGGCTGAATACATCGCTGCTAACGATGCTGTAGGGTTCCTAGGCACGCTAATGAGGTCTCACAAGGCATCAACCATGCCAATTTGAAATTTTACGGGTGCCGAGAAACCCTAATATGGATCGTTAACTAGAATTCTAGACGAATAAGCAACTAGTTAACAATTTAACTTAAAGAACGGAAATACAACCTTTGTAGATCCGGTTCTCCACCTCCATAGCTCCATGATGAAGTCCCTCCGCTGTCCCAATCGGATCCCGGACTCTAGCGTCGGCTTCGTCGGAGAAAAGGGCGGGCTAGGTCGTCGATGTCGATGCCGAAGATGATCTACGTCGAGGCATCACTAGATCAAGCTCCCACTTCACCAAGTCATAAAACTTATGAAGAAAACACCCTATACTACTTGGCAAGAGGTAGAGGATGAAGAAATAGGAAGTGGGTTCACTTTAGAATTGGATTTCTCACTTGTTTTCTCAAGTTGCCATTGTAGTAGCAAGCTTTCTTCATGTGATGAAGAAGAAGAAGAAGAAAGAATGAATATGATAAGTAATTTAAATTGAAAAGAAAAATGATTACTTATCATAATCAAACCATGGTCAAGTGTAGAGAATGAATCATGGTTAAGTGGAATGGTTAGGGTTAAGCATGAGACAAAATGGTCACTTGGTCAAAGTCTTCATGAAGCTTCAAGAAAGAAATAAAGAAGAAACCATTTTGTTCATTATCCTTTCATTTCCCAAAAGAATAAATGAATAAGAAATCAAAACCCTAACCATTCATAAAACCATGGTTTATTCTTTATACAAGCTAAAGTAAACATGTATCATCAAACATGATACATCCAAGTGCACAAACGTATATCACATATACGATGTGCACATCCGAGTGAGAAAATCCATTTAAAGTGAACCGATACTAGTTAATGCAAAGTAATATATCAAATATATAATTATACATTAAATCATTAAATCAACACTTGATTTAATGATCCGGTTATATCGCATATAACCGACCAGTATCAACAGTAACAACTTATCGAATCAACACTTGATCCGATAACCCGGCTATATCGCATATAACCGATCAATGTCACAAATCGCGAGAATCGAATACAGTATCACATACTGGTATCATTCTCGGTCCCGCACATATCTCATATGCGCTCCTATTTCGTTTCGTTTGAGCCAGGAAACCTCTGTGTAGGACTCTGAAGACTCGTCAATATGCCGGCAGCGGATGATGATCATATCAAACATCCACAAGCCGCAAGCGGTCTGCTAAACGTAACGGCCACCCGGGTATTGAGCAATCAGAAGATCGACGAGAAAGCCCGCTCACACTCCTGTGAATCCAACCAGTAACACTTACCGTACAGTCCGGTCTAATCGTCTGATATGTCGCATATCTCGCCTAGGGGTGGTAAACGTCAGACCCCAATAGCTTGATAAGTCGTGTCGATATGAGGTCTATAACAATTCGAGAAACTACTGGTAACACTTACCAGTAAATCTCAGCAACCCTGGCCAGGGATTTCCGGTTATAGCCAATCGAACACAGCGCAACATTAACTCCCTACACCGGGAGAGACGAATCCCCTCCTATCGCTCATTGCCTTCATGTGATTCGGGACTGTATCCAAAAACCACCGTTTTGCACGCCCTCTTGGACGTGGTAAGGTGGAAATCAAAGCATAGTGGGAACCACACAAGACTCTATGACGATCTCGGATCAACAGACTACTCTGTACCAGTGTCACCAGAGAACTGCCATCTGACGTAAGGTATAATACCATCTGGGAGTTCTCGGCGAGTCCGTCCAGTGTACCCAGTCTCCACTGAGCACCCGTATATCATCTCTGATGTCAAACACCAATGGATATGGGATCATCCATCGCCCATCTATATGGGTCGAGAAGGTATACGCTAGTCTACTCTGGTATATCGATGCCCCGTCTCGATATACCCACGACTAGGGACTTTGAAGGATGCACTTATGGACTACCATGTCCCCACTAGTATGATCCGCATCATAGTCCAGGTAGTCAAGTACACATCCTAAGGGCTTTACCAACATGTAACAGAGAGACTCTCAGTGTACACGTTAAGGTAAAGAGTAACCAGATAGCATACTATCATGTCGAGCAAGAAAGTCCTCCCTATATATGTCCCAGCATCCACTACAATATACATCCAATGTACAGTAATGGCCTCTAGGGCATACATATAACTAACAATCTCCCACTTGCACTAGGGCCATCTGATAGCAGTGGTTGTAGTATCTCATACTCAACCATCCCATAAAAGTCTCTCTCTGGGAATAGGCCTTCGTGAGTGGATCCGCCGTGTTATCTTCTGAGTCTACTCTCCTAATCTTGATCACCCTGGAGATCAACTATCTCCATGATCAGGTGATGCTGCTTCAGAATATGTCTGGATCACTGATGGGACGGGTGTTCCTTGGCATAAGCCACAACTCCATTGTCTCACAATGGTAGGAACGAAGTTCATCTCATGAACTATTATACACCCAGGAAGCCTCTTTGGTAGCATCATAAGTAGCGATGTATGCAGCCTTTATCGTCTAGTATGCCACGGTAATTAGCTTGGAACTCTTCCAACATACCGTCCCTTTACTGAGGGTAAAGACAATGCATGTGACTGACTTTCAGTCGTCCTTATCACCCTGGAACCCTTCCAGTGATTCTCCCCAGGATCGATTGATACCATCTCATTACAACTAGTGAGTATCCTAACATCCATTTAGATCTATCTCATAGATCCAAAACCCAGGATTTAGGAGGTATCACTTTGATCCTATATGGAGAATCCTTGTGATAAGCGGAGATTGACCGAGCGTAGCATAGGAAACTCCTTTCTTATCAAGAGCATGACATCCACGTACTCTACGAGGATCGCCACCATACTCCCTACTACCTTTTTGTTTATACAAGGTTCATCTACCATTTTGATGATGTCAAACTTTTTGACTAATTCATCAAAACCGACGTTCCAACTCCGCGATGCCTGCTTTATCCTATAAAGCATCTTGTACACGTTTCCGCTGCTCCCACTGTTTACGAAGCCCTCTGGCTGTGTACTTACAGACGCTCTCTTCTAAAACATCATTTTAGAAAAGCAGTCATGACACCCAACCGCCAGATATCGTAGTCATGGTATGTAGCCGTGGCAAGTAGGATCTGGATGGACTTAAGCATAGCCACTTGAAAAGGTTTCATCATTGTCCACGCCTGGTCGATGACGAAAAGCTTTAACAAGTCTTTGCTTTGAAAGTCTCAACTTTTCCATCTACACCAAGTAATCTTCTCAAGATATACTTGCTCCTGATGGGGATTTAACCCTTCAGATATAGCAACCAAAGTCCATACTTTGTTGGTGTATAAGGATTCCATCTCAGATCGCTAAGCATCCTGCCATTCTTATAGAGTCTTACTCCTGATGGCCAGCTCGAAACTAGTTGGGTCATCATCTCATGACGCAATCCTCGCTCCCACTGTCATAGAGCAACCGAAGTATCTCTCAGGTGGGTGAGGAACCCTACTAGATCGGCGGAGAGGCTGAGGTTTGTTAGAATCTACTGAATCCTTTGGTTCTGCCAAATCATCTGCTGTTGTTTGTATAGCTGGAACATTTCCAGTTTTACATAACAGACCTTGCCTCGAGCTTGTCCGGATTATGCTTTTAGACATAGTCCGGACAACCCCAAATCTTAACCAACTTAAGATATGGGCTCTTCCCTTTCCATATCACATATGAAGTGGTAGGCATTGATTTGATTCGAACCTAATTCAATAGGTATGCATCTTCTCTAGTGCATAACTCCCAAAAGGAAAATAGGAAACTCAGTAGTACTCATCATAGAGCACACCTTATCATATAGGGTGTGATTGCTCCACCCCGATATACCATCGTGCTATGGTGTATACGGAGGAGTAATGCTGAGAGAGAATCTCATTCTCCTTTAGAATAGTCCAGGATTTCCGTGCTAAAGTATTCTCCTCCTTGATCTCATCAAAGGACATAATACTTATACCCGTTTTGGTTCTCTACTTCTAAATCATATTCTGTGAATATCTCAAAAGGTTCGGACTTGTGTTTCAACAGGAACATATGTCTGAATCTTGAGAGATTATCAGAGAATGTAATGAAGTACAAAGAAGCGGTCTTGGCATGTGTAGACAGGGGACCTTTATACATAAACATGCATCATCCCAAGAGTTCACTAACTCTTTCTCTGTTTCCAATAAACAGAGCTGGTGTCATTATATCTTTGTGACATGACTGGCAAGTTTCATAAGATGTAAATTCAAACTGATTTAAATATGCATCTACATGTAACATCAGCTAGTCGGGTCGCATTGATATGACCTAGTCTACAATGCCTCAAGAAGGATTCGTTCATTTCTGAACTCTTCCTCTTTTGTGTGTTCCGTATACTAAGAACTGTAGTTTGATTTAGAACATTAATGCTTTTAGATAACGTGCCTGAACCGATCAACTTTTGATATAGAAAATGTTCAAAACATTATCCAACAATACAAAATTTTATCATTTCTTTACTATTAAAGAGAGTGATATGATTTTGTATATCAGGTTCGGTATCTAATAACATTCGTTCAGAATCAATGTATTTGGAATACAGGGTGACAGTGACCAACAGACTTGGCTGCAACACATGCCCCGTTTTCTGCCTCATGAAACTTATCACCCGTTCTCAGTTCTCTACCTATCTGTAACCCTATGTAACAGATTACATATCTGGGATCCTGATCCGGTATCATATACCCAGGATGCGGAGGATACTGAGAAACGGTTCTTTGTAACGAACACACCCGAAGATGATGCATCAGCATGCACTCTCTTCGTTTGGGCGGCACGGGAATTCTGGTAATCCCCAATTTCCTACTCTGTCTTATAACAATTATAAGTTGGAGCGGGACCAACGTTCCCCAGCTCTGTATAACAAGCGGGTTCGGTCAATATTCCGTATTATTATCTTGATTAAGGCGTGATATGGTCGCTACCTGGAGAGAGAGAGAAGAAAACACTCAGCGTGCGCTCTATCAAGAATAGATTGGTTATTATTTTATCTAATCAGGATGGCTCCTACTGCTTTTTATCAAATCTTCCTTCAAACCCTAAAATGAAAGACTAGCCGGGATTAATTACACACTACAAGTTCGCCAATCTTTCAGCCAGGCCAGTTTCGGTACTTTGAGGGAGGTCCCCCGTGCTTTCGCACGAACCTAATTAATGTTAAACCTCGTTTTCCCAGAGGCGTAACCTCGTTAACACCTTTCTAGACACCTACTTGATCGACTAATTGTAATGTGTAAAACTCTCCTAGGAGTAACTCTTACTCGCAGCGGGTATCGAGATCCAACTATCTCATAGAAGGTATGCAATCTCATTGCAAATTTCAACACTTGAAATTCCCGATAATTTTGCCCCTAGTGTCCTATGACCTTGACGGAGGCCAAACTACCCATAGTCCGCTAGTCAAGTTCAACCCATCATTTCCTGATTGAATTAAACCCACCCGCACGACCCTTGACAGAGGCCAAACAACGCCGTACGAATACCCTAATCCAATCGCATCATATGCTAGCAGATAAGCACTAGTTAGCTACCGTACACTACGCCTTGACGGAGGCCAAACTACCGCAGCACGAATACTAACTAGTACTTATCTGAAATGACGGAGGGCTACGACTGGTTTTTTTGAAAACCTATTGCGTAATGAACTTGATATCGTTGTAGGATCGAATGATTTTTGAAATGGAGTGTTTTTTGAGGCTTTTTTAGTTTTGCTAAAGGGGTCACTCCCGGTGAAGGGATCGTCGGCCCTTTCCTCGTCGAATGAGGTGCGGGATATATCATATATATCACTGTGCAAAGCAAAAACTCTTAAAAGCAATCAAAAGACAAACCGAGTGTGTAGCATCTGCCAGTTATTGCTAAAGGAGTCACTCCCGGTGAAGGGATCTCGGTCCTTTCCTCATCGAATAAGATGCAGGATATATCACATATACCTCTGTGCAAAGCAAGAACTGTAGCTACCCTTTTTATTTTGAAATTCGATTCTACAACATCATTAGGTTTCTTTTATTTCATTAATCTCATTAATGAAGTCCCATCATTTAAATTACCTAAACATCACAGATAAATACGACGTACACTTATGCCATCCGCATTCGCCTCGATGTCCCCTCATGCACCGTTAGGTTAGGTAACTAACGGCAGAGCGGGGCAGGGCTAGCGCGGGTGTAAAACATAAGTAATGCCTATATAATATATCATATATACTATATACTGTATCTATCACAGAACATCACATGATCACATCACAGATATCGCAGCAGAAGAAACATATGAAATATTGGATATACTAGGACGTCCGTATTTTCAATACGAGCCAGTATAAAACACGGATTCCACGGTCGCGATGAATAGCCAAACCCACACCCCTAGACCCCTACGAGAGCGGCAAGCAACCCTACCAATTCTGGAGTTAGGAGACCCGGACTCGACTCCTCGAGTTGGTCTCCCACTGGACCCCAGAACCCGGTTACTTGTGCTCCCCTCCTTGGGTCTATCCTAGTGCGGAAAAGTAAATAATATACAAAGGGTGACAACTTCCGCAACCTAGAAGTGCCCCAAATAAAAGAATATTACATACAAGTTTTTACATGAATGAAAATGAAAAACACTCATCTCACATAAAAAAAACCCCGGCTATTCAAACACGACGATCCAATATAACATATCCAGCAACACATAACATCACATGTCATCAACGTAAGTAAATATGCGCATCCCAATTGTCGTTGACATATAGCAACGAAACCGGCGATATCACATATTACACTTACGGTCACAGAAAAGAAAGTGTAAAACTACAACAGTTGGAATCCGCAACCTGCATAGACATCGCATGCCTAATCAAATGAATTCCTTAGACATCGCATGCCTAACAATTATAAACCCCGCATTTTAGTCTCAAAATCGAAAACACTTTTCAATATTAAGTCGGGTAATTCAACAAGATTCCCGACATCCTGATCGAATACTCGTCGCAAACTTTAGTAGGCGGCCGCACCCCTGATACCGTCGACGAAGTGCACCAAGGCGGAACACCGCTACCGCGAGCACCCGAACGGATGCTTTCGGCGACGGGGTTCTCCTACAGTCACTTGGTCGGGGCTATGGGGTGTAGCTGTCTATTAAGTTTACTCAGCGAGTATCCGCGTACGCTACGTGATTGCGACGGACTTTTGATCACATCAAAATTCCGTGGCAACCGATCAAGTGAGACTAAAGTGCTTGATTTATAACATTCATTCAGTTATCTCATAACTACTTATGAATTCCAATTATTGTATCACATTCCAGATAAATAGAAAATGTTAAACTTTCCGATCGAACAATCGAACACCCAAGTTTTCCCGATACAGCTCAACACATGAAATAAGTCTAACAACATTCAGTTCGTGCCTCAGTACCAACGGGCCAGCCGTAGAAGGGTCAAGCCAACGCCTCACATGTGGCACGCCGTACAACCCCAACCCTAAGGTTCAAAGGGCAGTTCAAGACGGTCACATAATCGAGTTAAGGTTTGTTGTCTTCTAGAGGGTCCATCGCGTTACTTGCACTACTTAGAACGTCTTTAAACCATGGAAAAATCCAACACTTGGAAATTTCCCGGCAGGGGAAAAAGTGGGTATTTATATCCGGTCGAACTTTTTAACAGTTTCTAAAATATCCGGAAAAACATAAACGAAGTTAAATAATCCGATCAAATTAACGAATCCCCAATAAAACCCTAGAAAACTCAACACTTGAGTGGAATTAAAAAATTCACATAAAAAATTGCCAAGAAAGGACCTAATAATAAATATATGAAATTTGAGGGACTAAGTCAAATTTGGGCCGCGGAAGCGCCGCCAAACCCCTGGTTTTGCAGCGGTTCCGCGGTTTAATTATGGAATTAGGGGCCCAAACTTCACAGTAATTCTTAGTTTTTCCTGCTTACTTTTCTGCATATTTTTAATTCACAAAAATCCACAAATTTCAAAAATGTACAGAGAGCATTTTAGGGTTTGGGTTTCGGTCCGATCGGACTTCTAATTCCGTCTACGCATCGCCTAAGGCTCTAGCTAGGCTCTGATACCACTGTAGGGTTCCTAGGCACGCTAATGAGGTCTCACAAGGCATCAACCATGCCAATTTGAAATTTTACGGGTGCCGAGAAACCCTAATACGGATCGTTAACTAGAATTCTAGGCGAATAAGCAACTAGTTAACAATTTAACTTAAAGAACGGAAATACAACCTTTGTAGATCCGGTTCTCCACCTCCATAGCTCCATGATGAAGTCCCTCCGCTGTCCCAATCGGATCCCGAACTCTAGCGTCGGCTTCGTCGGAGAAAAGGGCGGGCTAGGTCGTCGATGTCGATGCCGAAGATGATCTACGTCGAGGCATCACTAGATCAAGCTCCCACTTCACCAAGTCATAAAACTTGTGAAGAAAATACCCTATACTACTTGGCAAGAGGTAGAGGATGAAGAAATAGGAAGTGGGTTCACTTTAGAATTGTATTTCTCACTTGTTTTCTCAAGTTGCAATTGTAGTAGCAAGCTTTCTTCATGTGATGAAGAAGAAGAAGAAGAAAGAATGAATATGATAAGTTAATTTAAATTGAAAAGAAAAATGAATACTTATCATAATCAAACCATGGTCAAGTGTAGAGAATGAATCATGGTTAAGTGGAATGGTTAGGGTTAAGCATGAGACAAAATGGTCACTTGGTCAAAGTCTTCATGAAGCTTCAAGAAAGAAATAAAGAAGAAACCATTTTGTTCATTATCCTTTCATTTCCCAAAAGAATAAATGAATAAGAAATCAAAACCCTAACCATTCATAAAACCATGGTTTATTCTTTATACAAGCTAAAGTAAACATGTATCATCAAACATGATACATCCAAGTGCACAAACGTATATCACATATACCATGTGCACATCCGAGTGAGAAAATCCATTTAAAGTGAACCGATACTAGTTAATGCAAAGTAATATATCAAATATATAATTATACATTAAATCATTAAATCAACACTTGATTTAATGATCCGGTTATATCGCATATAACCGACCAGTTTCAACAGTAACAATTTATCGAATCAACACTTGATCCGATAACCCGGCTGTATCGCATATAACCGATCAATGTCACAAATCGCGAGAATCGAATACAGTATCACATACTGGTATCATTCTCGGTCCCGCACATATCTCATATGCGCTCCTATTTCGTTTCGCTTGAGCCAGGAAACCTCTGTGTAGGACTCTAAAGACTCGTCAATACGCCGGCAGCGGATGATGATCATATCAAACATCCATAAGCCGCAAGCGGTCTGCTAAACGTAACGGCCACCCGGGTATTGAGCGATCAGAAGATCGACGAGCAAGCCCGCTCACACTCCTGTGAATCCAACCAGTAACACTTACCGTACAGTCCGGTCTAATCGTCTGATATGTCGCATATCTCGCCTAGGGGTGGTAAACGTCAGACCCCAATAGCTTGATAAGTCGTGTCGATATGAGGTCTATAACAATTCGAGAAACTACTGGTAACACTTACCAGTAAATCTCAGCAACCCTGGCCAGGGATTTCCGGTTATAGCCAATCGAACACAGCGCAACATTAACTCCCTACACCGGGAGAGACGAATCCCCTCCTATCGCTCATTGCCTTCATGTGATTCGGGACTGTATCCAAAAACCACCGTTTTGCACGCCCTCTTGGACGTGGTAAGGTGGAAATCAAAGCATAGTGGGAACCACACAAGACTCTATGACGATCTCGGATCAACAGACTACTCTGTACCAGTGTCACCAGAGAACTGCCATCTGACGTAAGGTATAATACCATCTGGGAGTTCTCGGCGAGTCCGTCCAGTGTACCCAGTCTCCACTGAGCACCCGTATATCATCTCTGATGTCAAACACCAATGGATATGGGATCATCCATCGCCCATCTATATGGGTCGAGAAGGTATACGCTAGTCTACTCTGGTATATCGATGCCCCGTCTCGATATACCCACGACTAGGGACTTTGAAGGATGCACTTATGGACTACCATGTCCCCACTAGTATGATCCGCATCATAGTCCAGGTAGTCAAGTACACATCCTAAGGGCTTTACCAACATGTAACAGAGAGACTCTCAGTGTACACGTTAAGGTAAAGAGTAACCAGATAGCATACTATCATGTCGAGCAAGAAAGTCCTCCCTATATATGTCCCAGCATCCACTACAATATACATCCAATGTACAGTAATGGCCTCTAGGGCATACATATAACTAACAGATGCTGCCAAAGAGGCTGTCTGGATCAAGAAGTTCATAACTGAACTTGGAGTGGTTCCATCCATTGAGTATCCAATACCTTTGTATTGTGATAACAATGGAGCGGTAGCCTTGGCCAAGGAACCCAGGTCCCATCAGCGATCCAGGCATATTATGAGGCGGTATCACCTGATCCGGGAGATAGTTGATCACCGGGAGATCGAGGTCAGGATGGTTGACACAAAGAACAACACAGCGGATCCACTCACGAAGGCCATTCCCCAGATACAGTTCGAGAGAGTCTTCGAGATGCTCGGTATGAGATACTACAGCAGCTGGCCCTAGTGCAAGTGGGAGATTGTTAGTTGTATGTATGCCCTAGAGACCAGTATTGTACATATGATGTATATTATATTGGATGCTTGGACATATATAGAGAGGACTTTCTTGCTCGACATGATAGTATGCTATCTGGTTGCTCTTTATCTTAACATGTATACTTGTCTCTTGATACTGTCTTATGGTTACATGTTGGTAAAGCCCTTAGGATGTGTGCTTGACTACCAGGATTATAATGCAGATCATACTAGTGGGGCCATGGTAGTCCATAAGTTCATCCTTTAATGTCCCTAGTCGTAGGTGTATCGAGACGGAGCATCGATATACCAGAGTAGACTAGCGTGTACGCTTCTCGATTATATGTGATATAGCCGGGTTATCGAATCAAGTGTTGATTCGATAAGTTGGTACATTTAGTGTTAGTCGGTTATATGAGATATAGCCGGATTATTAAATCAAGTGTTGATTTGATAATTTAGTGTATAATTATATATTTGATATACTAATTTACATTAAGTAACATTGGCTCACTTAAGCATTCTTTTCTCACTTGTGTGTACATGTAATATATGTGTGATATATATTGATGTACATTGTTTATTTGGGTGTGTCATGGTTGTTGATACACTATGCATGGGTGTATGAGACATACACCATACCAATTATAATGGTGGGGTTTTATGTTTAAAGTAATTCCAAATTAGTGGATTATTAGTCACATGCATGAAGCTTGTGGAAGCTTGTGGATGCTTTGACTAAGTCCACTAGTTTTGTTTTACTTAAGATATTTATTAACCTAACCATTATAATTTAGCCATGGTTATGTCTCTACATGAGTTAGTATATGATACAAACTCACCCATGGTAGTTTCTCTTACCTCATTAGTTCATTCTCATTTTCTGTTGAGCTCTTCTTCCTCTTCCATGAGAAAAGCTTGTTAGGTTTTCAAAAGAGAGAAAAATATAGTGAGAAAAATAAAACAAAAGTGAGCCCACTTCCTATTTCATCATCCTCTACTAGATTAGCACTTTAATATAGGGTGTTAGCTTCACTAATCAATCATTAGTGAAGTAGTAGCTTGAGTTGGTATCTCCTCGACGTAGATCATCTTCGGCCTCGAAGACTTCAAGCACGATCGCTCTTTTCACCTCGTGAAACCATGCAAGAGTCCGGGAGTTTGACGGTCGCAGTGAAGGGACTACAACAAGGAGCTATTGAAGTGAAGGACCGATCTACAAAGGTTGTATTTCTATTTCACTTAGATGTAAAACAGTTTACATTTGTTTCCGTATGAATTTCTAGTTATCGATTCTAGTTTAGAGTTCCTTGAAACGGAAAAAATTTTAAAATGGCATGGACGATGCCTCCCAAAACCTTTAGTCGTCGATAGGAACTGTACAGGCATAGCGGGACGGGACTAGCGCAGGTGCGAAATATAAGCAACGTCTACTATATATATCATATATAATATATATCCATTCGTCTCAGAATCCACAGTGATAACGCCACAGAGCAGCAGAAGAAACATATGAAATATTGGATATACTAAGAGGTCCGTGTTTTATTTTGAGCCTGTATAAAACACGGATTCCACGGTCGTGATGAATAGCCAAACCCACATCCCTAGACCCCTACGAGAGCGGCAAGCAACCCTACCAATTCTAAAGTTAGGAGACCCGAACTCGACTCCTCGAGTTGGTCTCCCACTGGACTCTAGAACCCGGTTACTTGTGCTTCCCTCCTTGGGTCTATCCTAATGCGGAAAAGTAAATAATATACAACAATGGTGACATTATCCTCAACCCGAAAGTGCCCCAATAAAAGAATATTACATATAATGAATTTTATATGAATGAAAATAAAAACTCTCATCTCACATAAAACCCCCGGCTATTCAAAACACGACGATCCAATATAATATATACAGCAACACATAACATCACATGTCATCAACGTAAGTAAATATGCGTATCCCAATTGTCGTTGATGTATAGCAATGAAACCGGTGATACACCACATACTACACTTACGGTCGCAAAAAAGAAAATGAAAAACTACAACAATTGGAATCGTAACTACCCTTAGACATCATAAACCCGGGATATCACATATCCAAGATTTCATGCTTAACAATGTAAAGCTCGCATTTAGGTTTTACCCATGAAAACGCCTTTTCAAAATAAGTCGGACAATTCAACAAGATTTCCGATTACAACCGAGACCGAAATGTTAGATTTACACGCAACAAATATATTTGTGGATTCCAATTATTTTATCTCATTACAGAAAGCTAGACGACGTTAAACAATTCGATCGAATCAACGAATTCCCAAAATTCCCAGAGAGCTTAACTCTTAAGCACTATTAAAAATTCCGAGAAGCATGCTCCAGTACCAATGGACCAACCGTTGAAGTGTCGTCCCTTGCCTCCTTAGTGGCGCTGCGGAACCGCCACCAAAACCATGTTTGGGCCGCGGTTCCGTGGTCACTAAAGTGAGTTAGGGACTCGTTCTTCAAGAGGGTCCATATAATTACCTGCATGATTTTCCGAATTTTTAATATGAAAAATTTCAACTTTTGAAAAAATTTCCAGAAAGTGGGAAAATACGGTTTTTCGGAGTTCGTTCGGACTTTTAATTTCGCCTATGCAACGCCTAATGCTCTAGCTAGGCTCTGATACCACTGTAAGGTTCTTAGGCACAACCACAAGGTTCCACAAGGCATCAAACATGCTATATTTAAAAATTTAGTGTGCCAAACAACCCTAACCTAGGATCTAACTAGAGTTTTAGGAGCTAAACTAGAAAGTAAACAACTTTAAATCTAAGTGATAACGGAATACAACCTTTGTAGACCGGTCCTTCACTTCAATAGCTCCTTGTAGTGGTCCCTTCGCTGCGATCATGGAACTCCCGGACTCTTGCATAGCTTCTCAAGGTGAAAGGAACGATCTTGCTTGAAGTTTTCAAGACCGAAAATGATCTACGTGACACTAACTCAAGCTACTACTTCACTAATGAGAGATTAGTGAAGCTAACACCCTATACTAAAGTGGTAATCTAGCAGAGGATGATGAAGTAGGAAGTGGGCTCACTTTAGTTTTATTTTTATCACAATATTTTCTCACTTTGGAAAAAGCTAGCAAGCTTTTTCTCAAGGATGAAGAAGATGAAGTCAAGAGATGAGAATGAACTAATGAAGTGAGAGAATCAACCATGGATGAGTTTGTATCATATACTAACTTATGTAGAGAGATAACCAAAGCTAAATTATAATGGTTAGGTTAATAAATATCGTAAGTGAAACAAAATGAGTGGACTAAGTCAATGCATCCACAAGCTTCTACAAGCTTCATGCATGTGAGCAATTATCCACTAATTTGGATTTACTTTAAATATTTAAACCCTACATTATAATTAGTATAGTGTAAGTCTCATACACCCATGTAGTGTGTATCAACAACCATGACACAAAATAAAAAACACAATTAATATATATCACATATATACTAAGTGTGCACATGTGAGAAAAATAAATGCTTAAGTGAGCTAATATTAGTTAATGTAAACTAGTATATCAAATATGCAATTATACACTAAATTATCAAATCAACACTTGATTTATTAATCCGGCTATATCTCATATAACCGACTAATATTATATGTACCATCTTATCGAATCAACCATTGATTCGATAACCCAGCTATATCACATATAATCGACCGATAAAAATAATCGCGAGAATAGAATACGGTATCTCATACTCGTATTAATCTCGATCCCGCACATATCATATATGTGCTCCTACTTCGTTTTGCCTGAGCCAGTAAAACCTCTATGTAGGACTCTAAAGTCTCGTCAATACGCCGACAGTAGGTGATGATCACATCAAGCACTCACAAGTCGTCAGCGGTACTAGCTGGACGTAACGGCTACCCGGGTATTGAGCGATCAGAAGATCAACAAGCAAACCCGCTCTAGTTCCTGTAAAGCCAGTCAGTAACACTACCGTACAGTCCGGTCTCCTCGTCTGATATGTCGCATATCCAGTCTAGGGGTGGTAAACGTCAGACCCCAATAACCGATAAGTCATGCCGATATGAGGCTCATAACGGGTCGAGAAACTACTGATAACACTTACCAGTAAATCTCTAAATCATCCCTAGCCAGGGACTTTCCTGTTATGGACAATCGAGCACAGCACAACATCAACCCCCAATACCGGAAGAGTCAAAACCCCTCTTATCGCTCATTGCCTCCATGTGACTCGGGACTATACCCAAAAACCACCGTTTTGCACGTCCTCTTGAATGTGGTTAGGTAGAAATCAAAGCACAGTGGGAATCACACAAGACTCTATGACGATCTCGGGTCTACAGACTAACCTATACCAGTGTCACCAGCGAACCGCTATCTGACGTCAGGTATAATACCATCTAGGAGTTCTCGGCGAGTCCGTCCAGTGTACCCAGTCTCCACTGGGCATCCGTATACCATCTTTGATGTCAAACACCAATGGATATGGGATCATCCATCGCCCATCACATGGGTCGAGAAGCGTATACGCTAGTCTACTCTGGTATATCGATGCCCCGTCTCGATACACCCATAACTAGGAACATTAAAGAATGAACTTATGGACTACCATAGCCCCACTAGTATGATCTGCATCATAATCCTGGTAGTCGAGTACACATCCTAAGGGCTTTACCAACATGTAACCATAAGACAGTATTAAGAGACAAGTATACATGTTAAGATAAAGAGTAACCAGATAACATACTATCATATCGAGCAAAAGTCCTCTCTATATATGTTCAAGCATCCACTATAATATACATCATATATACAATAATGGCCTCTAGGGCATACATATAACTAACAGAAAACTATAACTCTGACAGTCACTCTGTCATCCAAGTCACCTTGGAAACCTAGAATGATAACTGTCTTCCGAAGGAGACTGTCGTTATCATATCCCTAGAACATCCACTTATGTTCTAAAACTGCTTTCGAACATTTCTCCAAGATTGGATTAATATCTCAACTTATTGCATCTAGTGCAAAAACAACATCTGGTGTGGTACTTGACATCTCATGATTGACTCAATTGCCTAAGCAAGTGATTTGCCAATCATGCACATCTATCTCCCTTTTAGTCTGTAAAACACCTTTAGAGAGGGTGACTCCTTCACTTGCAGGTACACCACCATAACAGAAGTCGTCCATTCTAAAACACCTTCAGAATGTTGTCCAAGTACCCAGATTGGGACACTCCCCAAATCTAGATCTAAAACCATGGATCTAGTGACCAGAATGCATAATATTATATCAATATCCTATATGGAGAAACCACTGTATGACAACCACAGTATAACCGATCGTAGTATAGGAATTTCACTTCCTACAACGTGTATGTCATCCAAATACCATGACATACCACTCTACTACCTTCTTAACAGATCCATCCCTTATTCTGATAAAGTCAAAACCTATGACTATCACATCAAAAATAGATGATCTTTCTCCCCTATATCTGCTTTAGTCTATAAATAGACATAAGCTACTGGTCCACTATACTTCCACTGCTCCTACTGACCACAACAACCCTCTGGCAGAGTCATATACACGTACACTTCTAAAGCTAGTTTAGAACGACGCTATACTGATCCTTCTGTCGGGTCTCATAGTCTAGAACAGCAGCAATGGCAAGTCTGGGTAAACAAGAACCTCCCTGTCACCGTCCTTGAGGCTACCAGAGTACCTCTCGGGTGCCTGAGGTTACCTACCATATCTGCGGAGTGGCTAATGGAATGTCAAACCTGATTGAATCTTTAAGATCTTATTAAATTTTCAGTAATCGTCTATGGTTCTGGAATCACTTCCAGTTCTACCATACTCCCACTACTGTTTTCTGAAAAAGTCCATTTTACTAAAACTGTGGCGAGTCAAGGACAATATCACTATTGATCTTCCAGATGGTAGAAAGTCAACCCTCGTCATAGCCCGGGTTAACCCACAAATGGCCATTACAGAAACGTGCTTTGAGTTATCCAGAGTCTGATTTTAAGCATAAACCGGACAACTCCGTATACCTTAACATCGTTAAGATATGATCCATTCTATATACAATATAGAAATAGAGGCACTGATTTAATTGGAACCAGATTCAAATCATGCAGCTATCTCCAGTGCATGTCAACTAAATGGAGAGAAGCCGATCAGCATTACTCAACATAGGAGTGCATCCAAACATGAGTAACCTGAAAGAGAAACAAGTTTCTCAAAACTATTACAATCAACTGAATACCAAACACAAGTATTTACATCTTCGATCGCCTTGAAGAATCCCGATACTTGCCACACGTGGTTCTCTACTTTATTTTTGTACTTATAACTTCTCAAAACTCGGACATTGTATTTCTACGAAACACGTGTCTAAAAACTAGAGAAGTCACAAGTAAACAGAATATAGTACGAGCACCAACCCCTCTGTCCTAATGGACACTGGATAACATACAATACTCTGTATAAGTCCCCTGAGTTGAATAACTCAAACCCTGTGCGTCGTAGGTTGAAAACTGTACTATGGTTATGAAGAATTACACCGCTGTTGAATGCTCCTTACCTAACCATCAACTGATATAGGTAAATGTCATGGACATAATTTTAAAAAGTTATATCTCACTTTATAAAATAAACGTACAGATATATCAGTTTGAAATTGGTGCATAACAACGGATATTCAAAACCAAATATTTATCGTCCGGCAAAAACCCAAGCGATTTCCTCAAATATCACCAATTACAACGAATTCCGATATAATGAGGATGATCACCTAATTCCCAATAACTTACTCCCACTCATCATCTGTAAAACCATACAGATGTGAGAATCAAACCTGGTAAATACATACCCTGGAGCAAGGTCTAATTGGGAAATCAGTTTTCTATTAACAATGCACAGTGAAACTGAAACATGAATATGTTTCGAAGGGGTATCCGGGTATTCCTAGTAATGCCTCTTCCATTATCCGGATTCATAACTATAACCGTATATTTCCTTGTCATCTCTCCAAATCCCTTTATTTGTCTTTAGTCGTTACCTTCTGTACACCATCGTTAGGCTAAATGGTTTTCTTCCTTCCCTACCGTTTGGCACCAGCCTATGGTTTGGAAGAAGACTATCCAATAAGCGTAATAGGTGTGCTCTCCTAATCCTAGGAGCCCTCGCAACCTGAGAGAAGGTAAAGATAAAAGACAACTCAATAAACCTTATTCCTATTTCTCCTGAACCAGAATCCATCCTTGAACTGGAACAAGTTCCTTCGAGTTCGTATACAACCATACGATGGATTTATCCAATGGAAGTGGATGTTCGTAGTGACACGGGGTGTTCTGGAGAAATACAAAGATGAAATAGGAGTGGCGATGAAATACTTGGTTTGGTCGTGAATGATAGCAGTTGCAATTTACTTTGCTCTCTTTCTAATCCCTTTATTTATCTTTACTCATTACTTTCTGTACACCACACTTAGGCTAATTGGTTTTCTTCATTCCCTACCTTTCGGCACCTGCCTATGGTTTGGAAGAAGACTATCCAATAAGCGTAATAGGTGTACTCTCTCCTAATCCTAGGAGCCCTCACAATCTGAGAGAAGGTAAAGGGAAAAGACAATCGAATAATCTTATTCAATCTCTCCAGAACCAGAATCCATCCTTGAATCTGGAACAAGTTCCTTCGAGTTCGTATATAACCATACGATAGATTTATCCAATGGAAGTGGATGTTCCTAGTGATATGGGGTGTTCTGGAAATTATGCAAAGGGTAAAAAAAGGAGTGGCAATGATGTATGCAACTCAGACAATCCAAAAGCCGGTGTTTTAAGAAAGTTCGGTTAACTTGGTTACTGAGTCATAGTTTAGGGTCGGGCCATGGTCACAGCCAAAGAGAGAGAAAAGAAACACTCTGCGTGCACTCTAACCTAGATCAGAATGGTTAATCACTTTATCTAATCAGGATGTCTCCCACTGTATCCTCAAATTCTCCTCCAAACCTAAAAGAAGAATTAGTCGGGATCACCCGAGGAGTAAACCAACTCATCAGTGGGAATCGGGATCCAACTATCATCGCATGATAATCTGATGGAATCCACTCAAGTTATCACACTCCAGAAGGTATGCACATTCCTGGCAAGTTTCAGTTTCTTTAGAAACTCCCGATGTGATTTTTACCCCATGCTCTTATGACCTTGACGAAAGCCAATGTTCATATCAGATTTTTGCATTTTTATACCGCCCAATTTGTATCACATTGCTTATCGGTGGGTACTCTTGAGCCGTGTTTGCTAGTCAATTGCAGAATACAGGTTCTCAGCTCTAAACAGTGAAATTCATGGAAAAGCACGACAATTTCCGGATTACTGCCAACCACAGATAAAACACGGGTCTCCGCTCTCTATCCGTATGTTGCCGCACACCAGTTTAAGGGACAAAATGGCAAATCAATGTCATTTTCATGCACAAAGCTCAATGGCAACACAAGATCCAACATATCTACGCGGAGCTCAAGAAAAATCATGACAAAAGATCCACATTACATCACCTTTTGTTCTGCTGAAATTCTGGAAATATTGTGAAGAGATTCTGAGAAACAACATATACCACACTGAAGAGTACTAAAAATAAGGGAAAACCACCAAATTTCATGGCCTAACTCCACTAAAGGGCCGCGGTTCCGCGGCATAAGCATGCTTAGGCTGCGGAACCGCGGCCGTACGGGCTCCGCAGTGGATGAGGTTTCAGGGTTATTTTTGTCATTCTATATGGAGTCAGTTTGTTGCCCTAGGTTTCCAGTTCTCTGCCTATAAATAGTCCAGAACTTGCCAAAGCCAAGGGTGCTTATTCTTGTATTTAGATTTTAAAATACATGTTGTTGTTCTTCTTCCTCTTCTCATCTCTTCTCCATTAAAAACTTGTAGTGAGCTTTTGTGAATGAAGGATGAATAAAGGAGTTCTTTTTGTTACCATGCTTGTCTTGTTATTTTGTTAATTATAATTGCTTGTATTTTTCATTTGCTAATCTAGTTGTTGTTATTTGTTGTTTGTTTCTTTCTTGTTCTCTTTTTCTTTATCCTTAAACAACAATGATGCTTAAGCTTGATCCTTGCCAAAGTGAGGTCTCAATTAGCTAGTTGTAATCTTCTAACCTCTTTCTTTCTATCTTCCTCCATTATTTTATTTTCTTTTTTCTTGTAATGGGTGAGTAGTTTTCTCACTTATTAGGGTAGGATAAAGAAAGTTTGAGGGAAGGAAATCTCTCTCACTCTTTTCTTGCCCAACATCTTAATTCGGACTCCCGTTAATTGAACCATAATCCGCTCCCTACGGCACCCTATCCTACATGATAGCAGTGATTCTTTAGTGAGACCGGTTGTGGTTGAATTAACCGGAGGTTAAGGCTAAGAGCCAAGAACGGACGGACAAGCACCAAAAGGAAGAACTTAAGCGTTGGAAAGCCTAGCTTATACTCGTAAGTTCCGTCCTAGTCGTGCTAATCCCCGTTGTTGCCGATTACCGTAACACCGATATTAAGAGTGGCAACAAAAGAAGTGAGCGACTCCTAACTCAAACTAACCTAATCCTAACCCTAACAAGCTCTCATTATATATCATTTTAGCACATAGTTAATCTAAAAACAAACCTGGACATTTGGACTTAACTCGTTAAAGCACATAGAAAAAGATTCCCATCTCCCTGCGGACGACCCGTACTCAACCGGCTAGATACAAGCGAAACCGTCTTGATTGCGGTAATTAACTAAGCATGCAAAAACTCTACCAATCAGCCAACATATCATAAGTCACATGTCAAGTTCTACCCGTCATTGTCCAGGTTAATTTGAACCCACCCATACATACCCTTGACGAAGGCCAAAATAGTAGTATGATTGTCCCAAACCAACGCATTTATCTATGCCACAGAAAAGTAACAAATAGCTACCATACACTATGCCATGATGAAGGCCAACAAATATAGCATGAATACTGAGTGCTGCCCATCTGAAATGACGGAGGGCTACGAATGGTTTTTTAGCGAAAAACCTTTAACGTAATGAACTTGATATCGTTGAAAGAACCGGATAGCTTTTTACAAAAATATAGTAGCGAAAACCTTTACTAAAGAGGTCACTCCCAGTGAAGGGATCTCGGCTCTTTCCCCGTAGAATGAGGTGCAGGATATTCTAACTGAATACTACGATGCAAAGCAAAAAGTAATAGACTATAGTGAAGTTATTATCCTGACGCAAACTTCTATCCAAGGGGTCACTCCCGATGAAGGGATCTCGGCCCTCGCCTCGTCGAATGAGGTGCTGGATATTCATAACCGAATAGCTCTGTGCAAAACAAAAGAGAACGTCCTTGTAATAACAGCTTTTTGAAAATTGTTTCAACAACATCGAATAGGTCTGTATTCCTTGCATTGATCAGAATCAATGCAGTCCTATCAATTAATCACACCAGAAAAGAACGAAAATAAAATGTACGTATATGCCATCCGCATTCGCCACTGGGTCCCATCATCACCCGTTAGGTTACTTAACTAACGATAGAGCGAAGAATGGACTAGCGCGGGTGTAAAACATATACAACATCTACTAGTATATATATCAATATACAATAATCGCTCCAGACGTGATAAATGCAACATCACAGAAAAGTAATAAGCATCACAGAACAATACAGATAATCTGGGAGCCCCGGGTTTCCTTTGAGTCGCAACTGAAACCCGACGTTCCCTGGTCATATGGATAGCCTGTGCAATGAAAACCTAGATCCCTACGAGTGCGGCAAGTTACCCGCCAAAACCTGAAGCAAGGCAACCCCCTTCAGCAAAGTGAATGGACCACCCAGCACTTCACGGAATCCGGTAACTTGAGCACCCCTCCTTGGGTCAACCTTTACCCCTTATGAGTACGGCGAATAGCCCGCCAATTCTAGAGTGAAGCCCCCTCAGTCTCAAAGCCATGAGATGCGGGCTGTTGCCCTCTAGAACCCGGTTATCCGTGCACTCCATCGCGGGGTAATCCTAATACAGAAAATAAAATATGTACAATGGTGACATCGACCACAACCCGGTCGTGCCCCAAAAGAATAATATACAAACAGGCAGTGACGGCAGTCCACATGTCGGACCTCTCCCTGCGATATCAAATGTACAAATAAATCCAAACTGCACTACCATTGCATGCAAGCTATCCACCACGACAATCTGCAATATCACAGCACAACACAGAACATCAACGTGAATGTCACGTTCGCAAACCCGTCTAAAAGGACTATAGCAATTAGAAAAGTTGTACCGATCAAATGACATTCACGGTCGCAGTTAGTAATGTAAGTACTGCAAACTTTAAACAATATTAAAAAATATCGACTTCGAAATAACCCCTGAATAGCCCCAAACAACTAGATAAAACCATATCCAAACTGGACTAAACAAACAATACCACTGAACCAACATTACGGAGACTAAAGCACACAACAAAATTCAAGTCTAAAGCTCCAACAATGGCTAGCCTCCTCGGATATTTAGCCAATGTGGCCGGTCTAAAATTTGAGTTAGGGGCTCGTATTTGATGTGTGTGTTAGTGGTCACTTGAGTATTCTTCTGCAATTGTTTAAATAATTTTAGAAGACACTTTGAAATTCGACAGAAACTGCAATGTTTTGAGTGGTGTTTCGGGTCTGTTTCGGTTTCGATACTTTAACATTGTCTAAACTAACTAGTATGCGGTTAATGGTTTGGCTCTGATACCATGTAAGTCTACGGTAGTGCCCCGGCCATCAATGCGAGGCCAAATGCGGAATAAAACTTTTTCAAAATGGCGCTAACGTAAACCTAAAACCCGGATTGTTCCATTAACCGTAAACTAGAAAATTGTAAAAGATTTTGGAGAGATTATTCCGATCGATCCGTGTCCTTCGGTCTTCAACCTCTTCCCAAGCTCCTCGCGGCTGCTCCAATGAAGTACGCTCTCCGATCTCGCTCGTCGAAGTGGCTCCACGTCAAGGATTCTTTATACGGGCTCCCGCTTCAAACCAAAGCAACTCGGACATGAAGTTTGCTAGCCGACGTGTCCAAGATGAAGTAGAGATAGTGTGTAATTACTTTGTCTCATGACACTCTAGGATTCTCAACACATGAGAGGGATAGAGTGGAGGTTGAAGAAAAATCCATTGATGAAAGTTGTGAGCTCAAGAAGAAAAGCTAGTGAAGAAAAGAGCTTGCTTATTGTGTGAGATAATATGTGAGAGCTCTCATAATAATCTCAAGAGCAAACCCCAACCATTAGTGGCTGACCTCTCTCTCTCCACATATCAATTCCACACAATAATCAATCAAGAGATTAGATATGGCATAAAAAATAACACCATGAGTCACCAAACATTGCACATGCCATATTTAATGCTCTTGAACAAAACTTGCACTCATAATTTCCACTTAATAAACATTAATCCAAATGTTTAAAACAATAAATAGAATGGCATCTTCTAAAGTAAACTCATGACGGATCACAAGAATACCCATCACCTGTATATACATAACTGCATCCGCATTCCGACTGAATACGAATACTACGAGATGAAAGTAATCCAACCAATCTAATACTAGGATCCGGCTTAAACCAAACCCCACTAGTATGATCCGTCCGATCATGATCCGTGCACGAGTGCACGTATATGATCGAACTCTGCCATAAAACCATACGGCCTCTACAACGTTTTGCCCGAACTTGGGAAACTTTCTGTGGGGGACTCTAAAGACTCGTCAATACGCTGGCAGTGGGATTAACCACAAGCACGTCAGTGGTACTAACTGTACGTAACGGCTGCCCAGGTATTGAGCAAAAGGGAGGCCGATGAGCGAACTCATCCTGAAACCCTACTGAGCCTGTCAGTGACAATATACGTACAGTCAGGTCCGTTCGTCTATGAGTATCGCATATCGGGCCTAGGGGCTGGTAAACGTCAGACCCCCAATAGCGGTATAAGTTGTGTCGGAGTGTAGCCCAGAACACCCTGAGATACTACTGGAATACCTACCAGTAAATCTCACTTGCCCTGGCAAGGGACTTTGTGTAATGGCTCTCCAGACACAGCGCGATCTCACCCCCAATACCGGGAGAGACGAATCCCCTGCAGATCCACTCACTGCCTCCATATGGCTCGGGACTGCACCCAACTAAAACCTATTTGCACGACTCCTTTGAGCCGTAGTAGGATAGTAATCAAAGCACAATGGGAACTCACACGAGACAAATGACGATCTCAGGTCGATAGACTAACCTGTATACATGTCACCAGGGAACTGCTATCTGACGACAGGTATAATACCAACTAGCATGTTCCCGGCGAGTCCGTCCGGTGTACTCATAACACAATGAGCACCTGTATACGTCTTAGGTGAACCAACTGACACCAATGGCTTATGAGACCGGCCATCGCCCCTCGTCGGGGTCTCGATCCGTATACACTAATCTACTCTTGGAGTATCGATGCCCAGTCTCGAAACTCCCACGACTAGGGACACTTTAAGGATGTGCTTATAGACTACCCAACTCTCACGTATATGATCGCCATCATACTGCTGGTAGTCAAGAAAGAATCATAAGGGCTCTATCAATGTGTAATAGTGATCTGTAATGTCACCTAAAGCATGTAAATGATGATAAAGACAAACCATTTAGCATATTATCATCTCGTGTAAAACTGTCCTACCGGTATAGATCATCCCTCAATCATTGCAATCACATGCCTGCGATCCAATAATTGACTTTGGGGGCACTATATCCAACACAGTCCCGAGTCACATGGAGGCAGTGAGCGATAGGAGGGGTTTCATCTCTCCCGGTATTGGGAGTTGATGTTGCGCTATGCTAGATTGGATATAACAGTAAGTCTCTAGCCAGGGCTGATGAGATTTACTGGTAAGAGTTATCAGTAGTTTCTCGAACCGTTATGAGCCATACATCAGCATGACTTATCAAGTTACTGGGGTCTGACGATTCCACCCCTAGACTCGATATGCGACATATCAGACGTAGAGACTGGACTGTACGGTAAGTGTTACTTATAGGCTTCATGGGAGTTTGGACAAGCTTGCTTGTTGATCTTCTATTCGCTTAATACCTGGGTAGCCGTTACGTCCAACTAGTACCGCTGACGGCTTATGGGTAACTGATGTGATCATTACCTACTTCTGGCGTATTGACGAGTCTTTAGAGTCACACACAGAAGTTTCCTAGTTCAAGCGAAATGAAGTGGGGCACATATGCCGATATGTGCGGGGGCTTGATTAAATACGAGTATATGATACCGTATTCTAATCTGACGGTTATTTGATATCAGTTAGTTATATGTGATATAACCGGATTATTGAATCAAGTGTTGATTTGATAATGTGATATACAGATAAATGATATTAGTTATATGTGATATAACCGGATTATTAAATCAAGTGTTGATTTAATAATTTGATATATATTTATATTTGATATAATTATATATTAACTAATATTAAGCTCACTAATTATTTTGTTTTCTTAATATATATGTGTGTGTGTGTGTGTGTGTGTGTGTGTATGTATGTATGTATATGATGTGTGTGTGTGTGTATTATGAAGCATGGTTGAATTTCTATTTTGAGAAAATAGAAATGAAGTGGAAAATAAGGAGATATTTTGGGCATGAGGAATGGTAGGGCATGGATTTTTCTATTATTTTATTTCATTTGTTTTCACTATTGAAGCATGGTGCAATATATTATTTGAATATATTGTATGCTTCAATAAGTGAAGAGATGATAGGAGCCAATTTTTACTTCACTTGATTTTCTCTAGCTCTTTTCACTCTCTAGCTATCTCCATCTTCTTCTTCCTCTACCTCAAAGCCCTAACCCTCACATGTGATGTGAACCATAGGGCTTTGCATCAACCTAGTGAGCTAACAACCCCTACTTCACCATCATATACTTGATTAGCACTTGAGTTTAGGGTGCTTCCTTCACTAAAGAGAGTTTAGTGAAGAGGTAGCTTGGATTAGAGGAACTTTGGGTGGATCATCTTCGACACGAAGATCGTGAAGTAAGTTCATGCACTTCTTCAAGTGGAGCCTAAAAGAGTCGTAGGGACTACTACCCGGAAATTTAGAAGAGAAGGACACGGTCTACAAAAGTTGTAGTTTCTTTCTCTTAGTGTAAATCTTTTGATATCATCATATAAACTCCAATCATCTAGTTTGATCCTTATTTAGTGTTTCTTAGCACCAAGAAATTTTTAAAATTGCATGCTTGATGCCGGTTTAAACCTTATGGTGGTGCTAGGATAGACTTTCAAGTGGTGATCCCACAACCACTTTACCGGTTTACTAATAGTCGGACTAGGGGTCTAACTTGGTGCACGAGCTGCGGTTTATCAGAAGATCCCAGACATATCGCGGGATGGTATGGCCATACAAGTCAATCACAGGATGATTGGATTTGAGTTCGTACGGTATAAACTTAATGACATATGCTTTCAAGGAGAGAACATATACCGTAACACGATTTCATACGATGTGTGCTGAGACCGTACATAAGAAGATTGGAAGGAATAGAATCCATCTCCCTCACTCCCTCACAGTGTGAGCCTTATAGATGACCACCGTAATGATGGGTGGCCACATGTACCCTTAGTGATACTGGGCTGTATGGATAGACTTGTTATAAGCGTCTGCTACTTTGGCTGTTATTTCTTGCTACGGTGAGACTATACCGCACATACGAGACAGTGTCAGGAAAGCGGTTGAATAGCAGACCTAACTATTTAGAGCCCGAGGAAGTTCGATTGGCATGTCTCCTGACTGCATCGCATGACCAACTCTTATTAACACCGAGTGTGAGATTTAAGAGTGCGATGAATCGAGAAAAGACCTAGGTGTTTAAGTACACTTCAAATGGATCGAAGGTGCTTGAGAAGACATGACTGATTGGATATAGAGTACGAGATTTCAGGAGCATAACATTTTATTTATGTTCTTTTTCTCAGGAAGATCCTTATGTTGGTCTTAACGGATCTGGTAGCAAGGCTACCCATTTACAGGTTCTCAATAGTCCACGCGCACTAACATATATAGAGAGGAATAAGCGAAAAGAGGAAGATTCTTAAGGAGACATTGACGCGGAGAGTCATCGGCTCAGGGAGCTTTGGATGGCGCCCATGCTCTGGTGCAAGTGAGAGTATATTAGCATTTGGTCCACTCACCCCATATCTGCCCAAGTGATTGGGCGAGTGGGTTAGGTTGGTAGAGTAACCGACCTTAACCGGATTGGTTCCCTATATAAGTATATTGCAACCCTAGGGTTTGTAAGTGCAAAATGAAATACAAGATTGAAGTTTGTGCCTCCATCAAGAATTAGCTGTCTTCTTCGCCTCTTCGCTTCTTCCCCTTTGATGGTTAGTAGAGGGGTGACTACATCGGGGCTTCTATCCGTTCAACGGTGTGGTTACTCTCTGTCCGTAGGTATAAGAAAGAGATCAAAATGCATACATGGCGTGGGTAAGGTACTTCATCTGATCGACATGAGGTACAAACGATCAACCTTTCTTAAACCGTTACCAAAACAAAATTTGCACAATCGTTACAAAAACCTCCGTTACCAGAAGCCCCGGTAACGGTTTGAACCATTACCATAGCCACATTTTGGTAACGGTTTAAGCCGTTAACAATTTGATACATTATGGGGGGAAATTCCCCCTCCCCCTCCATCAATTTCTGCCTCAATTTGTCATACCCCGCTTCCCAGTAAACGGAAACAGTGACGTGGTAAGTTTTAGTTATATGTATGCCCTAGAGGCCATTATTGTACATGTGATGTATATTATAGTGGATGCTTGGATATATATAGAGAGGACTTTCTTGCTCTACATGATAGTATGCTATCCGGTTGCTCTTTGTCTTAACATGCTGACATGTATAAGTGATGTTGTCTTGCTCTCACATGTTGATAAACCCCTTAGGATGTGGGCTTGACTACCAGGACTATGATGGAGATCATACTAGTGGGGCCAAGGGTAGTTCACAAGTACACCCTATAATTGTTCCTAGTTAAGGGTGTATCGAAACAGGGCATCGATATTCCATAGTAGATTAGCGTATACGGATCTTGACCCATATGATGTGCGATGGATGATCCCACATCCATTGATGTTTGACATCAAAGATGGTATATGGGTGCTCAGTGGAGACTGGGTACACTGAACGGACTCGCCGTGAACTCCTAGTTGGTATTATACCTATCGTCAGATAGGAGTTCTCTGGTGACACTGGTATAGGTTAGTCTATAAACCCGAGATCATCATAGAGTCTTGTGTGATTCCCACTGTGCTTTGATCTCCACCTTACCACGTTCAAGAGAACGTGCAAAACGGTGACTTTTGGGTACAGTCCCGAATCACATGGAGGCAATAAGCGATAGGAGGGGATTCGTCTCTCCCGGTATTGGGGGTTGATGTTGTGCTGTGCTCGATTGGCCATAACAGGAAGTCCCTGGCCAAGGCTGATACGGAGATTTACTGATAAGTGTTATCAGTAGTTTCTCGACCCGTTATAAGCCTCACATCGGCACGACTTATCGGTTACTGGGGTCTGATGTTGACCACCCCTAGACTAGATATGCGACATATCAGACAAAAAGACCGGGGTGTACGGTAGTGTTACTGACAGGCTTTTCAGGAGTAGGAGCAGGTTTGCTTATTGATCTTCTAATCGCTAAATACCCGGGTAGCCGTTATGTCCAGCTAGTACCGATGACTGCTTATGGGTACTTGATATGATTATCTCTTACTGCTGACGTATTGACGAGTCTTTAGAGTCCTATACAGAGGTTTCACTGGCTCAGGAAAAATGAAGTAGGAGCACATATGTGATATGTGCGGGACCGAGATTAATACGAGTATGTGATACCGTATTCAATTCTCGCGATACAAATAATATTAGTCGGTTGTATGTGATATAGCCGGATTATTAAATCAAGTGTTGATTTAATGATTTAATATATAATTATATATTTGATATGTTAATTTATATTAACTAATATTAGCTCACTTAAGCATTTCTTTTCTCACTTGTGCATTTAATATATATGTGATATATATTAATTGTATTTCTTTTTGTGTCATGCTTGATGCCACATGCTACATGGGTGTATGAGACTTACACCATGCTAAAGATAATGCAAGGTTTATTTATTTAAGGTAAATCCAAATTAGTTGGAAATTAGTCACATGCATGAAGCTTGTGGAAGCTTATAGATGCATTGACTTAGTCCACTAATTTTGTTTTACTTAAGATATTTATTAACCCAACCATTATCTAAACTCAAGGTTAAGTCTTTACATAAGTTATATAAGATATTTTCTCACCCATGGTTGCCATTCACTCTCTCATCTATTATTGCTTCATCTTCTTCAAGCTCAAGAGAAAGCTCTCTAGGTTTTTGAGAGAAAAAGAAAAATAGTGAGAAAAAGATTTCTAAAGTGAGCAAAAATTCTACTTTATCATCCTCTACTAGATTAGCCATTTAGTTTAGGGTGTTAGCTTCACTAATCCCTAATTAGTGAAGAGGTAGCTTGGGTTAGTGTCTCCTCGACGTAGATCATCTTCGGTCTCGAAGACTTCGTGCAAGCTCGTTCCTTTCGTTTTGTGGAGCCACTCTAGAATCCGGAAGATCACTACTTGGAGAGAAGGTACTACTACACGGAGCTATTGAAGTAAATGACCGGTGTACAAAGGTTGTATTCCTAGTTCACTTAGTTGTAAAGTAGTTTACACATTGTATTGTCTAAATCTCTAGTTAAGATTCTAGGGTTACGATTGTTAGCATGGAAAAATTTTGAAAATGCCATGGACGATACCTCCCGAAACCTTGCTGTCGTGCCAAGAAATCCTACAGTGGTATCAGAGCCAAGCTAGAGCATTAGGAAATGTCTAGACGAAGTTAGAAGTCCGATCGAACCCCGAAAACCCAATTTTGGACCCCTCTCTAGAAATTTTTCCAAAAGTTGGATTTTTGCATGTTAAAAATACTCTAAAAATCATGCAGATAATTCCATGGACCCACCTGAAGAACTGTTAGTTATATGTATGCCCTAGAGGTCATTACTGTACATACGATGTATATTGTAATGGATGCTTGGACAAATATAGAGAGGACTTTCTTGCTCGACATGATAGTATGCTATCTGGTTGTACTTTATCTTAACATACACTCTGATTGTCTCTATATTACATGTTGATAAAGCCCTTAGGATATGTACTCGACTACTGGGACTATGATGAGATCATACTAGTGGGGTCACGGTAGTCGACGAGTACATCCTATAACTGTTCCTAGTCGAGGGTGTATCGAGACAGGGCATCGATACACCAGAATAGACTAGCGTATACGCATCTTGACCCATATGATGGGCGATGGATGATCCCATATCCATCGGTGTTTGATATCAAGGATGGTGTATGGGTGCTCAGTAGAGACTGGGTACACTGGACGGACTAGCCGAGAACTCTCAGATGGTATTATACCTCACGTCAGATGGCAGTTCTCCGGTGACACTGGTACAGAGTAGTCTGTTGACCCGAGATCTTCATAGAGTCTTGTGTGATTCCCACTGTGCTTTGATTTCCATCATACCACGTCCAAGAGGGCGTGCAAAAAGGTGGCTTTTGGGTACAATCCCGAATCACATGGAGGCAATGAGCGATAGGAGGGGATTCGTCTCACCCGGTATAGGGAGTTGATGTTGTGATGTGTTCGATTGGCTATAACCGGAAATCCCTGGCCACGGTTACTGAGATTTACTGGTAAGAGTTATCAGTAGTTTCTCGAACTGTTATAGACCTCATATCGACACGACTTATCAAGCTACTGGGGTCTGACGTTTACCACCCCTAGGCGAGATATGCGACATATCAGACGACGAGACCGGACTGTACGGGAGTGTTACTGATTGGATTCACAGGAGAATGTACAGGCTTGCTTGTTGATCTTCTTATTGCTCAATACCCGGGTGGCCGTTACGTTTGGCAGATCGCTTGCGGCTTGTGGGTGTTTGATATGATCATCACCTACTGCCGGCGTATTGACGAGTCTTTAGAGTCCTACACAGGGATTTCCTGGCTCAAGCGAAACGTGTTAGTTATATGTATGCCCTAGAGGCCATTACTGTACATTGGATGTATAATGTAGTGGATGCTGGGATATATATAGGGAGGACTTTCTTGCTCGACATGATAGTATACTATCTGGTTACTCTTTACCTTAACGTGTACATTGATTGTCTCTCTGTTACATGTTGGTAAAGCCCTTAGGATGTGTACTTGACTACCTGGACTATGATGCGGATCATACTAGTGGGGACATGGTAGTCCATAAGTACATCCTTCAAGGTCCCTAGTCGTGGGTGTATCGAGACGGGGCATCGATACACCAGAGTAGACTAGCGTATACCATCTCGACCCATACAGATGGGCGATGGAAGATCCCATATCCATTGGTGTTTGACATCAGAGATGATATACGGGTGCTCAGTGGAGACTGGGTACACTGGACGGACTCGCCGAGAACTCCCAGATGGTATTATACCTTACGTCAGATGGCAGTTCTCTGGTGACACTAGTACAGAGTAGTCTGTTGACCCGAGATCGTCATAGAGTCTTGTGTGGTTCCCACTGTGCTTTGATTTCCACCTTACCACGTCCAAGAGGGCGTGCAAAACGGTGGTTTTTGGGTACAGTCCCGAATCATATGGAGGCAATGAGCGATAGGAGGGGATTCGTCTCTCCCGGTATAGGGAGTTGATGTTGCGCTGTGTTCGATTGGCTATAACCGAAAATCCTTGGCCAGGGTTGCTGAGATTTACTGGTAAGTGTTACCAGTAGTTTCTCGAACTGTTATAGACCTCATATCGACACGACTTATCAAGCTATTGGGGTCTGACGTTTACCACCCCTAGGTAAGATATGCGACATATCAGACGATCAGACCGGACTGTACGGTAAGTGTTACTGGTTGGATTCATAGGAGTGTGAGCGGGCTTGCTCGTCGATCTTCTGATCGCTCAATACCCGGGTGGCCGTTACGTTTAGCAGACCGCTTGCGGCTTGTGGGTGTTTGATATGATCATCATCTGCTGCCGGCGTATTGACGAGTCTTTAGAGTCCTACACAGAGGTTTCCTGGCTCAAGCGAAACGAAATAGGAGCGCATATGAGATATGTGCGGGACCGAGAATAATGCTTGTATGTGATACCGTATTCTATTCTCGCGATGAATGTATCGAATGGTTGTATGCGATATAACCTAGTTATCGAATCAAGGATTGATTCGATAAGTCGATACATTGGATATTAGTCGGTTATATGCGATATGACCGGATCGTTAAATCCAGAGTTGATTTAATGATTTAATGCATAAATATATATTTGATATATTACTTTGCATTAACTAGTATTGGTTCACTTAAGATGGATTTTCTCACTCGGATGTGCACATTGTATATACGATATAATTTTGTGCACTAGTTTGTATCATGTTTGATAATGCATGCATAATTGGCTAAGTGTAAAGATTAAACCATGGTTGTGTAATGGTTAGGGTTTTGTTTTTACTTATTCATTTATTTATTTATTTATTCTTTTTGAGAAATGGATTAAAGAAAAGCAAAATGGTTTCTTTCTTTGTTTTTCTTTCATGAAGCTTGTTGAAGCTTCATGAAGCTTTGACCAAGTGACCATTTTGTCTTCTTCTTTTAACCCTAACCATTCACATAACCTTAGTTAATTCTCTACACTTGACCATGGTTAATTATATGATAAGTATTATTTTCTTTTCACTTATCATATGGATTATCTTGATCTTCTTCATCTTCTTCAATGAAGAAAGCTTGACTTCATCAATGGTGACTTGATGAAATGAGTGAGAAATCCAATTCTAAAGTGAACCCACTTCCTATTTCTTCATCCTCTACCTCTTGCCAACTAGTATAGGGTATTTTCTTCACAAGTTTCATGACTTGGTGAAGTGGGAGCTTGATCTAGTGTTGCCTCGACGTAGATTATCTTCGGCATCGTAGTCGACGACCTAGCCCGCCCATTTCTCCGATGAAGCCGACGCTAGAGCCCGTGACTCGATTTGGACAGCGAGGAGACTTCATTACGGAGCTATGGAGGTGGAGGACCAGATCTACAAAGGTTGTATTTCCGTTCTTGTAGTTAAGTTGTTAACTTGTTTCTCTTTTCGCCTAGACATCTAGTTAACGATCCGTATTAGGGTTTCTCGGCACCCGTAAAATTTGATATTGGCATGGTTGATGCCTTGTGAGACCACATTAGTGTGCCTAGGAACCCTACAAAATGGAGTAGGAGCACATATGTGATATGTGCGGGACCGAGATTAATACGATATGAGATACCGTATTCTATTCTCGTGATTCGTGACATTGATCGGTTGTATGCGATATAACCGGGTTATCGGATCAAGTGTTGATTCGATAAGTTGTTACACATGATATTAGTCGGTTATAGCCGGGTTATTAAATCAAGAGTTGATTTAATAATTTAATGTATAATTGTATATTTGATATATTACATTACATTAACTAGTATTAGCTCACTTATGATTTATTTTCTCACTTGATTGTGCACATTGTTTATATGTGATATATGCAAGTGCACATGTTTGTATCATGTTTGATGATACATACAAGATGGGTGTATGAGACTTATATCAAGTTTAGGTTAAATTAGGATTTACTTATTTCCTTAAGAATAACAAAAGAGAGGAGACTTTAGTCAATGTTATCAAGCTTGTAGAAGCTTGTATGCAACATTGACAAAGTCAACTCTTTTGTCATTCCTTAGGATATTAGTTAACCCAACCCTTAACCTCATACTATGGTTAATTCTCTACATGAGTTAAGCATGAGGGCTTAACTCAACCATGGTGCAATAATTCATTGGATAAGTTTTCATTTGGATGAATTATTCATTAGACTTCTTCTTCTTCTTCATTCAACAAAAAGCTTTCTAGCTTCAATGAAGTTTGAGAAAAAGTGTGAGAAAATCAATTCTAAAGTGAGCCCACCTCCTACATTTTCATCCTCTACCACTTGCCATGTAGTAGAGTGTGTTCTCTTCACAAAGTTCATGACCTAATGAAGGAATAGCTTGAGTTAGTGTCTCCCCGACGCAGATCATCTTCGGCCTCGAAGTCATCGAAGCAAGCACGTTCGTTCTTCTTGTGGAGCTTCTCTAGAATCCGGAGTTCACGATCGCAACGAAGGGGACATCTACACGGAGCTTATGAAGTGAAGGACCGGATCTACAATGGTTGTAATCCCTCTCACTTAGTGTTAAAGTGTTAACGTGATTGTTTCGCATAAACTCTAGTTTAAAGATCCGGCTTTGGGTTGTTCGGCACGGCTAATTTTTAAATCGGGTATGGTTGATGCCTCGTAGACCCTTGTGTGTGTGCCCAGCAACCCTACAGTGGTATCAGAGCCAAGCTAGAGCTTTAGGCGAAGTCTGAGCGAAATTTAAAGTCCGATCGAACCCGGAAACCCCGATGTTTACTCCTCTCTGGACATTTTTCAAAAATGTGATTTTTTATGAGTTAAAAATTCTCAGAAAAACAAGCAGGAAAAACTAAGAATTACTGTGAAGTACGGTCCACTAAGTCACTTATTTGACCGTGGAACCGCGGCCAAACCAAGGGTTTGGCGGCGGTTCCGTGGCCAAAATTTAGACTTAGTCCCTCGTATTTCATATATTTATTCTTAGGCCCTTTCTTGTCATTTTTTTCTGGGAATTTTTTCATTCCACTCAAGTGTTGAGTTTTCTAGGGTTGTATTGGGGACTCAATGATTCGATCGGATAATTTAACTTCGTTTAAGTTTTTTCCGGATAATTTTAAAAACTGTTAAAAAGTTCGAACGGATATCAATAACTCACTTTTTCCCCTGTCGGAAAATTTTCAAAAGTTGGATTTTTTCTCGAGTTTGAAACTTTCGTAAAGTCATGCAAGTAACGCGGTGGACCCTCTAGAAGACAACAAATCTTAACTCGATTATGTGACCATCTTGAACTGCCTCTAAACCTTAGGGTTTGTGGCAGTACGGCATGCCACATGTGAGGCGTTGGCTTGACCCTTCTACGGCTGGACCATTGGTACTGTGGCATGTGATGGATGTTTTTAAACTGATTTCAAGTGTTGAGATATATTGGGGAAATCTTGGGTGTTTGATTATTCGATCGGAAAGTTTAACATTGTCTTTTTATCTGGAATATGATACAATATTTGGAATCCACAAGTAGTTATGAGATAACTAATTTAAATGTTATAAACATAGCAGTTTAGTCTCAGATGATCGGTTGCCACGGAATTTTGATGTGATCAAAAGTCCGTCGCAATCACGTAGCGTACGCGGATACTCGCCGGGTAAACTTAAAAGACAGCCACGCCCCAAAGCCCCGACCAAGTGACTGTAGGAGAACCCCGTCGCCAAAAGCATCCGTTCAGGTGCTTGCGACATCGGTGTTCCGCCTTAGTGCACTTCGTCGACGGCATCCGGGGGTGCGGCCGTCTACTAAAGTTTGCGACGAGCATTCGATCAGGATGTCAGGAATCTTGTTGAATTGCCCTACTTGATATTGAAAAGTGTTTTCGATAAAGAGACTAAAATGCAGGGTTTATAATTGTTAGGCATGCGATGTCTAAGGAATTCATTTGGTTAGGCATGCGATGTCTAAAGAGGTTGCGGATTCCAACTGTTGTAGTTTTACACTTTCTTTTCTGTGACCGTAAGCGTAGTATGTGATGTATCGGCGGCTTCGTTGCTATACATCAACGACAATCGGGATACGCATACTTGCTTACGTTGATGATATGAGATATTATGTGTTTCTGTGATATGTTATATTGGATCGTCGCGTTTGAATAGCCGGGGGTTTTATGTAAGATGAGAGTTTTTCTTTTTCATTCATGTAAAATTCATTTGTATGTAATATTCTTTTATTGGGGCACATCCAGGCTGAGGATGATGTCACCATTGTATATTATTTACTTTTCCGCATTAGGTAGACCCAAGGCGGGGAGCATAAGTAACCGGGTTCTAGGGTCCAGTGGGAGACCATCTCGAGGAGTCGAGACCGGGTCTCCTAACCCTAGAATTGGCAGTGTTGCTTGCCGCTCTCGTAGGGGTCTAGGGATGTGGGTTTAGCTATTCATCGCGACCGTGGAATCCGTGTTTTATACAGGCTCGTATTGAAAACACGGACGTCCTGGTATATCCAATATTTCATATATGTTCTTCTGCTGCAATGTTCTGTGATGAGATCATATTACTGCCTGAGACAAATATTTATATTATATATATGAGATATATGTTATATTGCAGATTTCGTTTCAAATTTGATGCTTGTGAAGCATAATAAAATGGGACTTCATTAATGAGATTAATGAAATAAAAGAAACCTAGAGATGTTGTAGAAACTTGTTTAAAAACAGGTAGCTCTAGTTCTTGCTTTGCATAGCGGTGTTCCTTGTAAAAAATCCAGCAGCTTATTCGATAAGGAAAGAGCCGAGATCCCTTCACCGGGAGTGACCTCTTTAGTGAAACTAGAAGATGCTACAAACTCGGTTTGTCTTTTGATTGCTTATATAGTTTTTGCTTTGCATAGTGATATTTGTCAAATATCCTGCACCTTATTCGATGAGGAAAGGGCCGACTATCCCTTCACCGGGAGTGACCCCTTTAGCAAAACTAGAAAAGCCTCAAAACACTCCATTTAAAATCACTCGATTCTACAACGATATCAAGTTCATTACGTAAAGGGTTTTCTTAAAAACCCGTCGTAGCCCTCCGTCATTTCAGATAAGTACTACTTAGTATTCGTGCTGCGGTAGTTTGGCATTCGTCAAGGCGTAGTGTGTGGTAGCTAACTAGTATTTATCTGTTTATGCATATGATGCAGATTGGATTAGGGTATTCGTACGGCGTTGTTTGGCATTTGTCAAGGGTCGTGCGGGTGGGTTTAATTCAATCAGGAAATGTACGGGTTGAACTTGACTAGTGGACTATGGGTGGTTTGGCATTCGTCAAGGTCATAGGACGCTAGGGGTAAAATATTATTGGGAATTTTAAGTGTTGAAATTTGCAATGAGATTGCATACCTTCTATGACATAGTTAGATCCCGATACCCGCTGCGAGTAAGAGTTACTCCTGGGAGAGTTTTACACATTACAATTAGCCGATCAAGTAGGTGTCTAGAAAGGTGTCAACGGGGTTACGCCCCTGGGAAAACGAGGTTTACTTTAATTAGGTTCGTGCGAAAGCACGAGGGACCTCCCTCAAAGTACCGACACTGGTCTGGCTGAAAGATTAGCGAACTTGTAGCGTGTAATTAATCCCGGCTAGTCTTTCCTTTTAGGGTTTGAAGGAAGATTTGACTAAAACAGTAGGAGACATCCTGATTAGATATATTAGATAACCAATCTAATCTTGCAAGAGCATACGCTGAATGTTTTCTTCTCTCTCTCTCCAGGTAGCGACCATATCACGCCTTAATCAAGATAATAAAACGGATGAATTAACCGAACCCGCTTGTTATACTGAGCTGGGGAACATTGGTCCCGCTCCAACTTATAATTGTTATAAAACAGAGCAGGAAATTGGGGAATACCAGATTTCCCGTGCTGCCCAAACGAAGAAAGTGCATGCTGATGCATCTTCTTCGGGTGTGTTCATTACAGAGAACTGTTTCTCAGTATCCTTTACGTCCTGGGTATGAGATACCGGATCGAGATCCCGCATATGTAATCTGTTACATGGGCTACAGAAAGGTAGAGAACTGAGAACGGGTGATAAGTTTCATGAGACAGGAAACGGTGCAAGTGTTGCAGCCAAATCTGTTGGTCACTATCACCCTGTATTACCAGAATACATTGATTCTGAACGAATGTTATTAGATACCAAACCTGATATACAACATCATATCATTCTCTTTATTAGTAAAGAAAGGATATAATTTTGTATTGTTGGATAATGTTTTGAACATTTCCTATATCAAGAGTTGATCGGTTCAGGTACGTTATCTAAAAGGATAGACGTTCTAAATCAAACTACAGTTCTTAGTATAAACAACACACACGAGAGGAAGAGTTCAGAAATGAACGAATCTTTCTTGAGGCATTGTAGACTAGGTCATATCAATGCGACCCGACTGGCTGAAGTTACATATAGATGCATATTTAAATTAGTTTGAATTTACATCTTGTGAAACTTGCCGGTCATGTCACAAAGATACGATGACCATAGCTCTGTTTGTTGGAAACAGAGAAAGAGTTAGTGAACTCTTAGGATTGATACATGCTGATGTATGAAAGTCTCCTGTCTACACATGCCAAGACCGGTTCTTTGTACTTCATTACATTCTCTGATGATCTCTCAAGATTCAGACATATGTTCCTGTTGAAACACAAGTCCGAACCTTTTGAGATATTCACAGAATGTAAGTTAGAAGTAGAGAACCAAAATACGGATAAAAGTATTATGTTCTTTGATGTGATCAAGGAGGAGAATACTTGAGCACGGAATTCCTGGACTATTCAAAAGGAGAATGAGATTCTCTCTCAGCATTACTCCTCCATATACACCATAGCACGATGGTATATCAGGGCAGAGCAATAGCACCCTATATGATATGGTGTGCTCTATGATGAGTACTACTGAGTTGCCAATTTCCTTTTGAGAGTTATGCACTTGAGAAGCTGCATACCTATTGAATAGGGTTCAAATCAAATCAGTTGCCTACCACTTCATATGTGATATGGAAAGGGAAGAGCCCATATCTTAAGTTTGTTAAGATTTAGGGGTTGTCCGGCCTATGTCTAAAAGCAAAATCCGGACAAGCTCGAGGCAAGGTCTGTTATGTAGAACTGGAAAGGTTCCAGCTATACAAACTGCAGCTGATGATTTGGTAGAACCAAAGGATTCAATAGTTTCCGACGAATCTCAGCCTCTCCACCGATCTAGTAGGGTTCCTCACCCACCTGAGAGATACTTCGGTTTTCTCTATGACAGTAGGAGCGAGGATTGCATCATGAGATGATGACCCAACTAGTTTCGAGCTGGCCATCAGGAGTGGGACTCTGTAAGAATGGCTGGATGCTTATCGATCTGAGATGGAATCCTTATACACCAACAAAGTATGGACTTTGGTTGCTTTATCTGAAAAGTTAAATCCCCATCAGGAGCAAGTATATCTTGAGAAGATTACTTGGTGTACATGGAAAAGTTAAGACTTTCAAAACTATGCTTAAGTCCATCCAGATCCTACTTGCCACGGCTACATACCAAGACTACGATATCTGGTGGTTGGGTATCATGACTGCTTTTCTAAAATGATGATTTGGAAGAGAGCGTCTATACGTACACAGCCAGAGGGCTTCGTAGACAGTGGGAGCAGCGGAAACGTATGCAAGATGTTTTATATGATAAAACAGGCATCGCGGAGTTGGAACGTCTGTTTTGATGTGGTAGTCAAAGAGTTTGACTTCGTCAAAATGGTAGATAAACCTTGTATATACAAAAAGGTAGTAGGGAGTATGGTGGTGATTCTCGTAGAGTACGTGGATGGCATACTCTTGATAGGAAAGGATTTTCCTATGCTACGCTCGGTCAATCTCCGCTTATCACAAGGATTCTCCATATAGGATCAAAATGATACCTCCTAAATCCTGGGTTTTGGATCTATGAGATAGATCTAATTGGATGTTAGAATTCTTACTAGTTGTAGTGAGATGGTATCAATCGATCCTGGGGAGAATCACTGGAAAGGTTCCAGGGTGATAAGGACGACTGAATGTCAGTCGCAAGCATTGTCTTTACCCTCAGTGGAGGGACGGTATGTTGGAAGAGTTCTAAGCTAGATACCGTGACTTACTAGACGATTAAAGGCAAGATACATCGTTACCAAGGATGCTACCAAAGAGGCAGTCTGGATATTTATAAGTTCATGAGATGAACTTCGTTCCTACCATTGTGTGACAATGGAGTTATGGCTTTTGCCAAGGAACCCCCTGTCCCATCAGTAATCCAGATATAATTCTTAGGCAGTATCTCATGATCATGGAGATGGTTGATCTCCAGGGAGATCGAGGTTAGGAGAGTAGACACAGAGGACAACAGCGCGGATCCACTCACAAAAGCCTTTTTCCCCAGTAGAGACTTTTATGGGATGGTTGAGTATAAGATACTTCAACCACAGCTAATTGTTGGGTATGTGATACCACAACAGATGGCCCTAGTGCAAGTGGGAGATTGTTAGTTATATGTATGCCCTAGAGGCCATTACTGTACATACGATGTATATTGTAATGGATGCTTGGACATATATAGGGAGGACTTTCTTGCTCGACATGATAGTATGCTATCTGGTTGTACTTTGTCTTAACATACACTCTGATTGTCTTTATATTACATATTGATAAAGCCCTTAGGATATGTACTCGACTACTGGGACTATGATGAGATCATACTAGTGGGGCCACGGTAGTCGACGAGTACATCCTATAACTGTTCCTAGTCGAGGGTGTATCGAGACAGGGCATCGATACACCAGAGTAGACTAGCGTATACGCATCTTGACCCATATGATGGGCGATGGATGATCCCATATCCATCGGTGTTTGACATCAAGGATGGTGTACGGGTGCTCAGTAGAGACTGGGTACACTGAACGGACTAGCCGAGAACTCCCAGATGGTATTATACCTCACGTCAGATGGCAGTTCTCCGATGACACTGGTACAGAGTAGTCTGTTGACCCGAGATCTTCATAGAGTCTTGTGTGATTCCCACTGTGCTTTGATTTCCATCATACCACATCCAAGAGGGCGTGCAAAAAGGTGGCTTTTGGGTACAGTCCCGAATCACATGGAGGCAATGAGCGATAGGAGGGGATTCGTCTCACCCGGTATAGGGAGTTGATGTTGTGATGTGTTCGATTGGCTATAACCGGAAATCCCTAGCCAGGGTTGCAGAGATTTACTGGTAAGAGTTATCAGTAGTTTCTCGAACTTTTATAGACCTCATATCGACACGACTTATCAAGCTACTGGGTTCTGACGTTTGCCACCCCTAGGCGAGATATACGACATATGAGACGACGAGACCGGACTGTACGGGAGTGTTACTGATTGGATTCACAGGAGAATGTACAGGCTTGCTTGTTGATCTTCTGATTGCCCAATACCCGGATGGCCGTTACATTTGGCAGACCGCTTGCGGCTTGTGGGTGTTTGATATGATCATCACCTACTGCCGGCGTATTGACGAGTCTTTAGAGTCCTACACAGGGATTTCCTGGCTCAAGCGAAACGGAGTAGGAACACATATGTGATATGTGCGGGACCGAGATTAATACGATATGAGATACCGTATTCTATTCTCGCGATTCATGACATTGATCGGTTGTATGCGATATAGCCGGATTATCGGATCAAGTGTTGATTCGATAAGTTGTTACACATGATATTAGTCGGTTATAGCCGGGTTATTAAATCAAGAGTTGATTTAATAATTTAATGTATAATTGTATATTTGATATATTACATTACATTAACTAGTATTAGCTCACTTATGATTTATTTTCTCACTTGATTGTGCACATTGTTTATATGTGATATATGCAAGTGTACATGTTTGTATCATATTTGATGATACATACAAGATGGGTGTATGAGACTTATATCAAGTTTAGGTTAAATTAGGGTTTACTTATTTCCTTAAGAATAACAAAAGAGAGGAGACTTTAGTCAATGTTATCAAGCTTGTAGAAGCTTGTATGCAACATTGACAAAGTCAACTCTTTTGTCATTCCTTAGGATATTAGTTAACCCAACCCTTAACCTCATACTATGGTTAATTCTCTACATGAGTTAAGCATGAGGGCTTAACTCAACCATGGTGCAATAATTCATTGGATAATTTTTCATTTGGATGAATTATTCATTAGACTTCTTCTTCTTCTTCATTCAACAAAAAGCTTTCTAGCTTCAATGGAGTTTGAGAAAAAGTGTGAGAAAATCAATTCTAAAGTGAGCCCACCTCCTACTTCTTCATCCTCTATCACTTGCCATGTGGTAGAGTATGTTCTCTTCACAAAGTTCATGACCTAGTGAAGGAATAGCTTGAGTTAGTGTCTCCCCGACGTAGATCATCTTCGGCCTCGAAGTCATCGAAGCAAGCACGTTCGTTCTTCTTGTGGAGCTTCTCTAGAGTCCGGAGTTCACGATCGCAGCGAAGGGGACATCTACACGGAGCTTATGAAGTGAAGGACCGGATCTACAATGGTTGTAATCCCTCTCACTTAGTGTTAAAGTGTTTAACATGATTGTTTCGCATAAACTCTAGTTTAAAGATCCGGCTTTGGGTTGTTCGGCACGGCTAATTTTTAAATCAGGCATGGTTGATGCCTCGTAGACCCTTGTGTGTGTGCCCAGCAACCCTACAAGAACGAGTCTCTAACTCGTCTAAGTGACCGCGGAACCGCGGCCAAAACATGGTTTTGGCGGCGGTTCCGCGGCGCCACTTGAGAGGCTTGGGACGGACCTTCAGCTGCTGGTCCATGAGCACTATGGTATGGTTTTGGGTACTTTTAACAGTGCTCAAGTGTTGAGTTTTCTGGGAAATTTAGGAATTCGTTGATTCGATCGAATTGTTTAAACTTCACCTATCTTTCTATGATTGTGATACAATATTTGGAATCCACAATAACTAGTTATATGATAACTAGTTTAAATTTTATAAATCTAGCAATCTAATCTCAATTCATCGATTGCCATGGAATTTTGATGTGGATCAAAGGTCTGTCGCAATTACGTAGTGTACGCGGATACTCGCCGGGTAACGTTACTAGATATCCACGCCCATAGCCCTGATCAAGTGACTGTAGGAGAACCCCGTTGCCTAAAGCATCCATTCGGGTGCTCGCGGCCGCGGTGTTCCTCCTAAGTGCACTTTGTCGACGGCATCGGGGGTGCCGCCGTCTACTAAAGTTTCCGACGAGCATTCGATATGGATGTCGGGAATCTTGTTGAATTGCCCGACTTGTTATTGGAAAGTGTTTTCAATGTCGAGACTAAAATGTGGGGTTTATAATTGTTAGTAATGCGATGTCTAAGGAATTCATTTGGTTAGGCATGAAATCCAAAGTATGTTATACATTGAGTTTATGATATCTAAGGTGGTTGCGGATTCTAATTGTTGTAGTTTTTCACTTTCTTTTCTGCAACCGTAAGTGTAATATGTGGTGTATCGCCGGTTTCGTTGCTATATGTCAACGACAATTGGGATACGCATATTTACTTACGTTGATGGCATGTGATGTTATGTGTTGATGTGATATGTTATATTGGATCGTCGTGTTTTGAATAGCCGGGGGTTTTATGTGAGATGAGAGTTTTTCATTTTCATTCATGTAAAATTCTATGCCTGTAATATTCTTTTATTAGGGCACTTCCGGGTTGAGGATGATGTCACCATCGATATATATTATTTACTTTTCCGCATTAGGATAGACCCAAGGAGGGGAGCACAAGTAACCGGGTTCTAGAGTCTAATGGAAGACCATCTCGAGGAGTCGAGACCAGGTCTCCTAACTCTAGAATTGGTAGGGTTGCTTGACGCTCTCGTAGGGGTCTAGGGATGTAGGTTTGGCTATTCATCGCGACCGTGGAATCCGTGTTTTATACTGGCTTAATTTAAAATACGGAATTCCTAGTATATCCAATATTTCATATGTTATCTTCTGCTGCTGATATTCTGTGATGTGATCACTTTATATGCGTGAGACGAATGCTTTATTATTGTATATATGATATATAATAAACGTCTCTTATGTTTTGCACCCGCACTGGTCCCGCTCCGCTATGCCGTTAGTTAAGTAACCTAACGGTGCATAACGGGACACTGTGGTAAATGCGAATGGCATAAGCGTACGTTGTATTTTCATTTCTTTTGTGATGCTTAGGAAGCATGAATGATGGGACGTCATTAATGAGATTAATGAAAGAAAAAGAAACCTAAAAGATGTTGTAGAATCATATTTTCAAAAGGGTAGCTCTAGTTTTTTGCTTTGCATAGCGGTATTCCTTATAGAATATCCAGCACCTCATTCGATGAGGAAAAAGCCGAGATCCCTTCACCGGGAGTGATCTCTTTAGCTAAACTAGCAGATACTACAACCCACGCGGTTTTGTCTTTTGATTGCTTCTTTTAGTTCTTGCTTTGCATAGCGGTATTTATGAAATATCCTGCACCTTATTCGATAAGGAAAAAGCCGAGATCCCTTTACTGGGAGTGACCTCTTTAGCAAAACTAGTAAAAAGCCTCAAAAACACTCCTTTTCAAAAATCGCTTGTTTCTACAACGATATCAAGTTCATTATGCTCATGGTTTTCTTAAAAACCTGCGTAGCCCTCCGACATTTCAGATAAGTGATATTTAGTATTCGTGCTACGTTTGTTGGCTTTCGTCAAGGCGTAGTGTGCGATAGCTACTTACTGCTTATCTGATGCATATGATGCGATTGGATTAAGGTAGTCGTACGGCTTTGTTGGCTTTCGTCAAGGGTCGTGCGGGTGGGTTTAATTCAATCATGAAATGTACTGGTTGAACTTGACTAGCGCACTATGGTTTGTTGGTTTTCATCAAGGTCATAGAACGTTAGGGGCAGAAAATTATCAGGAATTTCAAGTGTTGAAATTTGCAATGAGATTGCATACCTTCTATGAGATAGTTGGATCCCGATACCCACTGCGAGTAAGAGTTACTCCTAGAAGAGTTTTACACACCACAATTAGCCGATCAAGTAGGTGTCTAGAAAGGTGTTAACGGGGTTAAGCCCCTGGGAAAATCAGGTTTATTTTAATTAGGTCCGTGCGAAAGCGCGGTGAAACTCCCTCAAAGTACCAACACTGGCCTGGCCGAAAGATTGGCAAACTTGTAAGGTGTAATTAATCCCGATCAGTCTTACCTTTTAGGGTTTGAAGGAAGATTTGATAAAAACAGTGGGAGCCATCCTGATTAGATAAGATAATAAACCAATCTAATCTTGCAAGAGCATACGCTAAAGTGTTTTCTTCTCTCTTTCTCTCTCCAGGTAGCGACCATGTCAGGTTTTAATCAAGATAATAATATGGATGTATTGACCGAACCCGCTTGTTATACTGAGCAGGGGAACGTTGGTTCTCCTCCAACTTATAATTGTTATAAGTACGAGCAGGAAATAGAAAAATATCCGGATTTCCACACCACCCAAATGAAGAATGAGCATGTTGATGCATCTTCTTCGGGTGTGTTAGTCACCTAGAACTGTTTCTCAATTCACTCTACGTCCTGGGTATTAGATACTGGATCGGGGTCCCATATATGTAATATGTTACATGGGCTAAGGAAAGGTAGAGAACTGGGAATAGGTGATCATTCCGTATTGGTGGGGAATGGTGCAAATGTTGCAGCCAAAGCAGTTGGCGAATATCACCTTATATTACCAAATGGTAATACATTGATTCTGAACGAATGCTATTACATACCGACCCTGATATGCAATCTTATATCAGTTTCTTTATTAAGTAAAGAAGGATATAATTTTGTACAGGATAATGTTATGAATATTTTTCTGAATCAAAAGTCAATTGGATCAGGCTCATTAAATATTGGTATATACATTCTAAATCAAACCACAGTTCTTAACGTATAGAACACACACAAGAGGAAGAGTTCAGAAATGAACGAATCCTTCTTGTAGCATTGTAGACTAGGTCATATCAATGCGACACGACTAGCTAAGTTGCATAAGGATGGATATTTGAATCCGATCGAATTATCATCTTATGAAACTTACCAGTCATGTCTCAAAGGCAAGATGACCAAAACTCCATTTACAAGACACGGAGAAAGAGTTACAGAACTCTTGGGACTGATACATAGTGATGTATGTGGTCCCATGTCTACACATGCCAGGAATTTTTCTTCATACTTCATTACATTCGCTGACGATCTCTCAAGATACGGACATGTGTTCCTGATGAAACACAAGTCTGAAACTTTTGAGAAATTCAAAGAATATAAGCATGAAGTTGAGAACAAGACGGGTAAAAGTATTAAAATCCTACGATCCGATCGGGGAGGTGAATACTTGAGCACGGAATTCCGTGACTATCTAAAAGAGAATGGTATTCTCTCTCAACTTACTCCTCCGTATACACCACAGCACAACGGTGTATCGGAGCGGAGGAATCATACCCTATTAGATATGGTGCGCTCTATGGTGAGCACTGCTAAGTTGCCTATTTCCTTTTGGGGGTATACGCTTGAGACAGTCATACATCTATTGAATATGGTCCCTACCAAATCTGTGCCGACCACTTCATATGAGATATGGAAGGGGAAGAGACCATGTCCTAATTATGTTAAGATATGGGGTTGTCCGGCCTATGTCAAAAAGCATAATCCGGACAAACTTAAGGCGAGGTCTGTTCTGTGCAAGTTTGTAAGATATCCCAAAAACTCACAATGGTATATCTTCTATCACATCAAGGAACAAAAGGTGTTTGTTTCTCGACATGCCACCTTTTTAGAAAAGGAATTTCTTGCGAAAGAAATTAGTGGCTGTTCCCCTCCGAAAGACGGCGCACAGGACCGCGATGTCCTGACGCTGAGATTCGGGGCAGATGCTATTTGGTTTTATCCGTCCACCTCTCCGAAGATGCCAAGTTGATTTATGGCACCGTGTATCGGAGGTTTAGACGGATGCGGCCGATGTAGCAGATTTCGTCAGATTCCCCCTCGCTTGAGGGGTTTTTGATTGTGGGGACGCTCTTCCCTGCAGGCGCAAGCCCCTGCAGTTAATTACGCTACCGTATCGCGGTAACAACTTTCTCCTTCTCCAGAATTTCACTTCGTGTCGTGTGTGTTTGTTTTGTTTTTGGTTGCCCGTGGATTGTATACGGAGACTGAGTAATGCCGTCACCCGTAGGACATGGATTAGTCCAAATCCGTATTTACTTAGATTTGGGTTTGGTGTTTTTAGATTAAGGATGCATTAGTCGCGTTGCGGCTAAGATCAACTTAAGCGTTCGTTAAGGATACAATAGTCCTGCTTGAGACTAAGATCAACTTAACGTGATAATCCATTTAATATCTGGCCATCGAGACTCGTCGCCTCTCTGACGTCGTTGAAGGATTACAACGACAGATGTCAGAGGAGTTCGGAGATGTACCCTTGAACCAAGGTCGATTTGGAATTTTATCGTTCATTTGAGTGTTTAAGGATACGTTAGCCGTATTTGGGGCTAAGATCAACTTAAACGGGACCGTTTAGATCCGGCAAAAGAGCATTAGGAGGCTCTATTGTTCCAGTTTAGGGACATGGTGGTCCATATTCCAGTTTTAGGGACGTGGTGGTCCACCGTTAGTTTAGGGACGTTTCGGTCCGATATTAGTTTAAGAACGTTTCGGTCCGATATTATTTTAGGGACGTTTCGGTCCATATTCCAGTTTAGGGACGTGGTGGTCCGATATTAGTTTAGGGACGTTTCGGTCCAATATTAGTTTAGGGACGTTTCGGTCCGACATTAGTTTAAGGACGTTCCGGTCCAATATTAGTTTAGGGACGTTTCGGTCCACGAGTTTAAAGACCCCGCAGTCCATATTCATACGTGGTCGTCGGGACCCGTCACCTCTCTGACGTCGTTGAAGGATTACAACGACAGGTGTCAGAGGAGTTCGGAGATGTACCCTTGAACCGGTAGTAAATTGATTTAAGAGAGCAATTTTGCTCAGTCAATTTAATTTAAGGACTTATGGCCAAAATTGGGCTAAGTCCAGTTTGTGTCTTTGGCCTGCACTAGGGCTTTATCTCTTTTTAGTAATGCACTGCATTATTCTTGTTTTGGTCGGGCTTTGCCCTTTTCTAAATGATGCAGAGCATCTATTTTTTTGTTTGGGCTTTGCCCCCCCTCCCCCTTTTTTGAAATGCATAGCATTTTTTATTAGGCCTGTTAGGCCTTTTAATTGGGCTCTGTCCCTTTTTCTTTAACAATGCAGAGCATTAAATACTCTGATAGTGCCCCACGTGGCTTGTCAGGCGCTTTGCGCTAAGTAATGAGCGCAAACTCATATGGTGGTGACACGTGTCACGCTCTGGTGAGCGCAAGCGCAATAGCGCAGTGCGCTGCGCTGTTGCGCTGCTGACACGTGGCACGCTCTGGTGAGTTGCGCCAATTCCAGAGAGCAATGCTCTATTTCAAGAGCGCAAGTTGTTTTATAGCTGACACATGGCGCTTTCTCAAGAGCGCAACAGCGCGGTTTGGAAGTGCAAAGCACTAAGAATCTTTTAGATTCAAGAACAGGAGTGCAGAGCACTATTTGATTTTTTGATCTAATTTAGATCAAAGAAAATAAATTTTTCTTTTTTTTTGTTTCAAGAACCAGAGGTTCATAAAAAAGTGCAAAGCACTATTATTACTTATTTTTCTTTTTATTTAAAAATTATTGATCATGTTCTTAGATCCATAATCTGTCCATAAGAGAATTTTCTCTTTTTCCTAAAGGTTTTTTTTTTTACCTTTTGTTGTTTTTGAGGAATTCTCAAGAGTTCTCTTCTCTTTTTTTTTTAGAAAGATGTTGATGCCTTTTAATTGAGGCCTAGGGTCCTTTTTATAGTGCCCATAAATTAGCTAAATTTGTTAAAGAGATCTTTCTCTGAGTGGTTTGGGGAATTTTCCCCACCGTTGGATCTTTGATCCAAGGGCTTCTGCTTTGCAGAAGAAAATCTTCTTGTTTTAACAAGAACAGAAAAGATTTCTTAGAAATTTAATTCTGTTTGGCGCAGATGCCCCAGCGCGTGACACGTGTCGCGCAGCGCGGAGCGCAGCGCAACTGCGCTAGCGCATCTACGCTGACACGTGTCGCGCAGCGCGGAGCGCAGCGCAACTGCGCTAGCGCATCTGCGCTAACACGTGTCGCGCAGCGCAGTGCTTGCGCAGCTGAAGCGTTGCTTCATAAAAATAGAGCTTTGCTCTGATTGGGCGCGCCTTCTTGGGCGCTGTGTTGACGTATCAGCGCCTGACATGTGGCGCGTTGCGCCCGAGATGTGAAGCTTTGCTTCAAAATTTTGAATTTTGAATTTCAACAGAGCTTTGCTCTGATTGGGCGAAACAAATGCCCCCCCACCGTTGCGCTCACGTGGCGCACACGTGAGTGCAGCGGTGGCAAACTCTTGATCGTTGGATCAAGGGGTGAGCTCAAGGGGCGCAAGCGCCTTATAAATAGGACCTCTGGCCCTTAGAAAAATCTCACCATTTTCTAGATTTTGATTTCTAGAGCTTTGCTCTTGCTTAGAACTCCAGAGCTTTGCTCTCGTTTCCAGAACTTTAGAGCTTTGCTCTCATTTTCCAAGTTAGAAAATTTTAGGTAAAATTAATCTTAAATTAAATATTTTAATTAACTAATAGAGCTTTGCTCTTACAGATCTTTTGATCTAAAGTGATCCCCATTGGGATTTTATAAACAGAGCTTCGCTCTCAAAAACTTGCAGATCTACAGGGATCTTGTTCATAGATTTTAACCTATGAACAGAGCTTTGCTCATAGATCATCTGTGGATCTTTTAGATCTGATAAAAATGAAAAAATTTCACAAGTTTTTCGTGGGTTTTCCAAGATTTCAAAAATTTTAATTCTTTTAGGTGTAGACATTTTCTGATGGACCTTTCCATTATTACCATAGAGCTGTGCTCTTTTTAAGGAATTTTATTCCTTTGAGACCAGAATTTGACAAGTGTCATTCTGTGACAGAGCTTTGCTCTGAAAGAGGAGATTTTCTCCTTGTCTCTAGGGATTCTTCCCCCTCTTTTTTTTCAAATGGGAATGTTTTCCTGGGGCCAACTGACAATCTCATCTAATGATGAGATTGTCTTATTAACTGACGTATTGTCATTTAGATTTTGTGGGTCCCTCTTTGGTCTCCTACTCACTGCACTGTGGTGCGGTGTAATTAATTAATTTTGATTTGATTAATGCATTTTCTTTTTTAGACGCTAAACGTTGGAATTACAATACTAACGGCTAAATTGTTCTTTTTGCAGCGATCATGTCTCTAGACACTTCATTCCCGTTCGTCCGCTCGGAGGGGGGATTTCCTGAGGCACCCTCGGACCGTGAAGTCCTGACCATGATTAGAGAATATGACCCGGAGTACAAGGAACTCGACCTTTGGGGGTCTTGGTATAACCAGATTATTATGGGTCGACGCAGCTTCACATGCGCAGTGCCGTCTGAGCCCATCACGGCGATTCACTATGCTACCCCACCCTCGGTGCAGTATGCCGTGGAGTTGGTGGATTGGACATCGAAGGGTTTTCTACATCCCGCTATAGATGCGATACCGGTTCAGCGTCCTATGGTTTTGGACATCCTAGGGCGCCGTATCTGTCAGGGTGAAGCACGACCTTGGGGGCAATCTTATAACCTTGGTCTGATCCCCCGCCACCCCATTGGCTATCTGCTGTGGGCCCGGTACATCCTGTCGACGAAGAAGTCGCAGTTGATAAGATTAGGACTGTACACCGCGGTCTACGTCTCTCTTTTCCAGTATCCCATGCTCCCCACCTGGTGGTTCAAAGCTTTCTTGGAGCAATGGAATATTCCTACCCACACTTTCCTTGCCATGGATCGGGAAGTGTCAATCTCCTTGGAGGAGTTTGCGGAGGTATCTGGCTTACCAGTGATGGGGGAACATTATGAGGAGCTGCTCCCGACAGATGTGTACATCTTTGGTGCTAGGCCGATGGTAAGGGGGGTCACACCAGAGAATGCTGTTCAACATCAATTTCCAAGCTTGATTAAAGTGTTGAACATATATGAGTCCCTCTTCGTCGAACATGGGGGTCGGGGAGTAACTTTGAGGACTTCATTGCTCGTTTCCTTCGTCCAAGCGTCATTTCATCGGAAGCTGCCAAGTTCGCCACCCTGGATGACCCCTTCGGTCTAGGTGTGGACAACCTACCGGAGAAGGATATAGATCAAAAGGGTTTTTTTCTTCCGGACTTCCCTACTATGTCATTTGCAGAAATTGCGGCCCCTGGAATGGATGAGGAGGCCTTTTTCTTGGGATTTCTTGGATTGTGGCTGAGCTGGTTTGCAATCCCAATGCACTCTCATCGGATGCGACCCTCTGTCTTTTACCCAGCCCATCGGATGGTCATTGGGGTAAAGGTAGCTGTTGGGATTGCTGGCTTGGCGCACTTATACCATGGCCTCAGTCGAGCAGCAGATGCTAATGAGCCCGGGGTACTGCATGTGGTCTTCCCGATGCATTACTTTGCATCGTGGCTCGAGCTACACACAGCGGGTGTCTTTGGCATGCATAAAAGGCCCTCGTTCTTTGACAAGTGCGGTTTTCCCCGCATTATACAGCTGATCGGCGCATCAATTGTAACCCCATCACCGCGGAACGCCAGGGGCTTACTCCTTCGCCCTCACACCGTTGGAGCCGGTATGTCCTTTGTCGATAAGGTATTGACCATTGGAAAGGTGTCTACCACTGTGACGCGGCCATTACAAGATGTCTTTAAAGATGGAGCCTCGGTTTTGACGGCTCGGGAGACCCTTCACTTATATTCCATTAGACCGGGTTTCTTAGTCTTTAGGCAGAATGGTGTGGCAATTTTTATGAGGTATAACCCGCATCGTTTTGCCCAACAACTGGGCTACGATCAAGGGGTCCCCTTGGAAGCCTTCTTGCTGGAACCCACTGCCACTGAAGAAGGGATGGAGAACGCACTGCACCATTTCATGCGCCTGAATACGAGCTCTCATTTTTTTATCAATGCGCCGGCTTATGCTCCGAGACTCCTCAATGTGTACAAAGACTGGTACAATCATGCAACAGGAGCAGTTATAAAGGAGGAAAGGCGACTGTTGGTCGATCGTAAGGGTGTGCCTCCAGGTACCGATCGCAACGCTCCTTTGGTCCCAAGGACCCCAGTAGTTGCCCCTTTAAAAGAGGTCAGAACCGGACCATCGTGTGCGCGAAGCCCTCCACGTGACTCGTCGCTCCCTGATGTCGCAGATGCACCTGCAGCGCCCCGTGCTCTGGCGGGGACAGTGGTTGTACCCTCGCCGGAGTCTGGCGTGGGTGCGGACATCGGGACCCGTCGTCCCAAAGTGGCTGCTGAACGGAAGTCGATCCCTCGTGAGCCTAGGGTCGGAGGGCAAAAGAAAAAGAAGTCGCTCTTCGCTGCGGACGTCGTGTTTGGTCAGGAACCCCATGCTCCCTATGCCGAGGGCCTGATCGAATACGGGACGAACGAAGGACTAGTGATGCCGCCGCCAGACGATACAGACTTGGAAGCCGCCCTCGAAACTTCGGCGTGGTTGGCAAAGCGTGACGCGTGGCTGGCCAAGCTTGCGCAATCAGGTAACTATTAGTCGCCTTTTCTTTATTGCAACATATCCTCTTCATTGCCTTTGACTAACGCTTTTCTTTCTTTCCTTTCGACAGGCATCACTGATAAAGAAGCCATCGCCGCTTCTTTGAAGACTTTCCAGGAGGAGGAACGTCTTAGAGCGTCTATAGGCCTTAGTAAGTTTTAATCCATCAAGTCTCCATCTCCCTCGTGTTATGGTCGATCTAACCTTTCTCTTTTTATTGCAGAAACCTCAATGCCGTTCCCACCAAGCGACGCGGATGTTTTACCAGCTGCCGATGTTCCCGCTTCCTCCGGGCCACTGCAGGAGGTTTGTCTTGAAGAGCCGATGAAGGATGCCTTAAAGGCTCTGGAGGCATCCCTGAACGAGGATGATGACGCCTTGAAGGAGGCGTCACTAAGATCCATCGCGACAGCCCGGGAGGAAAGGAAGCGGCAAAGGCGTGAGGCGAAGGCGCGTCGGGCTGCCTTGGCTGCGGGAGCGGGCCCCAGCACCGCCCCTCGTGCTGATACTCCATCTGAAGAGGCTCCTGTTGCCTTATCCACTGCCCGCAGAGAGGTGGCGCGCGCAGTTCGGAGCGTAAACGGTAAATCCACTTCAGGTAATATTTCTTTCAGAGTTTTTGTTATAAGGGTTTTTAATGTCATTGGTCCTTATATCCCTTATCTTGCAGGGCCGAGTCCGATCGAGGGGGAGGCGGAAACCGTTGATCCCAAAGAAACAGAGGAGGCGGTACCTGCCGAACTCGAGTCGACGGTGGGCAACGTCGTTGTGGCTTCGGAGCCTGAGGTGGAGGTCGAGGGGCCAGCAGCCGAGAAGGTCATTGATGCCGAACCTGAAGCGGTGGCAGATGATATGATCATTATAACTGAACCGAGGGTGGTGGTGGACGAGGCGCTTGAGGCCGGCGACCTCGTGGTGACAGTGGATGAGCCGATGGAGACGGCGGAGCTCGAAGTAGTTGCGGGTGAGATGGATACGACTCTCGGGGAAGAGTCAGTCGCTTCCTTCCAAGAATCCGGCAACGCTCCAATCATTGCCCTCCCTGTTTACGATCTCCTGCCATCTCCTGGTCGCGGTAGCACGACGACGGTCCCCATCGAGTCGGGTGATGAGGCTACGGGCGGTGGCCTTATGTCGATAGAGGAGGGAGTCGCTTCTGTTTCGGCCGGGAGCTCCTCAGGTAAACCTTAGGTTACTGTCTTTCTTATTTTACAATCCTTTCTGACAAGTTCACCTTTCTTGTAACGCAGGTGCAGCCAGCGCCGATGCCCCACTGCTCGAGGGAGCGCCCTCAACGACTGCTTTGGCGGTGGTCACCTCTCAACCCTCTCTTATACCCTCGAAGATGTTGGAAGGTATGTGTTTACGATTTATTAATCTTATCTTCCAGACGTATAATTTGTGTACTAAAGTCACACTGTTGTGTTTCCAGGAGTGCTTTTTGATCATGTATATCAGATGTTGCTCCCACACTTTTCTTTCCCATCTGAGCTTGCTTCTTCCTCTGGTGGCGTTGGTGAGTATGATTTCCGTTGACACCCTTCCTCTTTTTTTTATTAATGGAATTACCTCTAACCTCTTTTTCTCATCTCAACTGCAGTGCTACAGATTGAAGGAGGGGATAAGAGATCAGCTGCGCCACCAGCCCTTCCGACCTTGCCACCTGTCTCAACTGGTATAGGAACTATCACATTAATAAAGTCTTCCTTCTTTATTTTCAGAACTGTTATCTGATCACATCTTGTTTCTTTTCAGCTGTCGCTCTGATCTCGGCGCCCTTCGAATCTCGAATCATAATGCCGGCGGGTCCTTATCTGAGGAGTCTGTCTTCAAAAGGCGCCGCGAATAGTCTGCGCATGTTGAGTGACTACGTCGAGGAACTCGACGTTGAAACTCCTACATCTGCCGCAGACTTCGCTATGATGGTTAACCCGATGCTAGCAATACTCGTGAACTTTCATGATGAGGGCATCGTCGCATCTTGGGTTAACCATTGCAGGGAGATCGAGGCCCGCCTGCATCGGTTGGAGTCGCTGCGTCCCGCTCCCGAGGCCTTGGCTGCCAGTAATCAAAGAACAGCATGGATTGAGCAGAGTGCTCCTTACTTCCATCACCTCGAACAAGAAGTCATTTCAAGACGTAAGGAGCGAGGTGAGACTTCGAGCCAGTCTGCCCAACTGCATGCTCGGGTGGAGGCCAACGCCGCACGGCTGAAGGTTGTCTTTGAGGGCCTTCTGCAATGTCTTTCTGAAGGGTTATCATTGAGGCAACACCTTGATGTTGTCGAGCGAGCTGCACCCAGCCAGGAAGCAGCCCAGAAGGCGGCGGAGGAGCAACTTTCATCTTTCTTGCAGCAGCGAGCCCGGGTGGAAGCGGAGGTGGCCACGGCAGCCGCTCAGGAGGAGGCGCTGAAGGAAGTGCGAGAGCAACTTGTGGATTTACTAAGGACACTTCCTCCTCAGTAGCTATCCCCCTTTGTATCGTTTGTAATTGTAGATAAAAGAATGTATATATATACTTTTTCATTCTTTGACATAATGTATCCTGTACCCAATCAAGTTTATGAATAAAAGATACACCCCCTTTTTTTTGTAATGTGTCATTTTCTCCGTCTTTTCTTTCTTTCATTATCAGCATGCCACCTTAGTAATCATGGTTGACGGATGATCAGAACGAGTATCCTGACTCTCTTAGGAAATAGTGATGGCTTAGGCCACAGGTTCAGATCTGCTGCCTAAGACTTTTCAACTCTATAAGCCGTGAGGGTCTCATAGAGACTTTTCTCCCTACGGATCGAGAGGATCTCGTAGGTGGGTTTTCTCCCTAGGAATCGTGGGGATTCCTAAGTGTGGTTTTCTCTTATAAGTCGTAAGGATCCTATAAGAGAATTTTCCCTCTTACAAGTCGAGAGGATTCGTAAGCGGTTGTTTCCCTCCTTGTCGGAAAATCGACTTCGGAGAGTGAGACCCGTGAATAGTATGCAAGAGACCATTTTGGATTGACTTGCAGGGCCCCATTGTTCAGGGAGCAAGCTTTCTTAGTCCATGCTGCCTGAGGCTTCATTTTGCAAGTTGAGACGAATCGGGAATTCTTCCGCAAAGACAGTGGTGGCTCTGCGTGGGTCAAGAGGCTCTCGTCACGGAGTGTTTGTATCCGTGAGTCGAGAAGTTTGCTAGAGATTATTTGTTTCCCAAGCGCCAAGGATTATTTGTTTCCTTGGGGTTTGAAACGAGTCGAGGATTCCCACGGAAACGCTGGTGGCTCTGTGAGTCGACGCGGATCAGGAGGCTCTCGTCAAGGAGTGTTTGTATCCGTGAGTCGAGGAATTTGCTAGGGATTATTTGTTTCCCAAGCGCCAAGGATTATTTGTTTCCTTGGGGTTTGAAACGAGTCGAGGATTCCCACGGAGGCACTGGTGGCTCTGTGAGTCGACGCGGATTAGGAGGCTCTCGTCAAGGAGTGTTTGTATCCGTGAGTCGAGGAGTTTGCTAGGGATTATTTGTTTCCTAAGCGGCAAGGATTATTTGTTTCCTTGGGGTTTGAAACGAGTCGAGGATTCCCACGGAGGCACTGGTGGCTCTGCAAGTCAACGCGGATCAGGAGGCTCTCGTCAAGGAGTGTTTGTATCCGTGAGTCGAGGAGTTTGCTGGGATTATTTGTTTCCCGAGCGCCAAGGATTATTTGTTTCCTTGGGGTTTGAAACGAGTCGAGAATTCCCACGGAGTCACTGGTGGCTCTGCGAGTCGACGCAGATCAGGAGGCTCTCGTCAAGGAGTGTTTGTATCCGTGAGTCGAGGAGTTTGCTAGGGATTATTTATTTCCCAAGCGCCAAGGATTTTTGTTTCCTTGGGGTTTGAAACGAGTCGAGGATTCCCACGGAGGCACTGGTGGCTCTGCGAGTCGACACGGATTAGGAGGCTCTTGTCAAAGAGTGTTTGTATCTGTGAGTCGAGGAGTTTGTTGAACACACTGGCTTCTTCGGTTGAAACGAACCGTCGAGGTTTGGCTTCATCGTCTGACGGAGTCTGTTGGGAAAGTATGGTTCCCTCTTTGTTTACGCCCTTGGATTGTATACAGGGATCGATGTGATCTTAACTGTAGGGCCAAAGTTTTATCGTCATTTTTTTGTTTTATTTCCGCGATGCTCTATCATTTCAGCTTTTATATCGCGAAGGTCGCGATTGCCCAATCATTTCGGCTATTTTTCGCGGTGCCCAATCATTTCGGCTATTTATTTTATTTTTACTCGCTGCTTTTTATTGCGAGTTGCCCAATCATTTCGGCTATTTTGCATGCATACCTTTTTACTTGCTGCTTTTTATTGCAAGTTGCCCAATCATTTCGGCTATTTTGTATGCATGTGCGGCCTACTGGCTTTCCGCCGTAAACCTGGAATTAGACACCGATTACGGCATCAGCACCGCTACAACTGGGATATTGCCAGGAGCGAATCATCATCTGCCTCTGTCGATGTTGAACAAAGGTGGCTTAGATACCAGGGTTAGGGTCCTGTCGTCTAAGGCTTTTAACTTCATGAGCCGTAAGGGTCTCACAAAGGTATTTCTCACTACAAGTCGTGAGGGTCTTGTAGGTGTATTTTCTCCTTAGGGATCGTGAGCATTCCTAAGTGTTTTGTTCCTCTGTAAGTCGTAAGGATCCTACGAGAGGATTTTCTCCTCATAAATCGAGAGGATTTACAAGGGTTGTTCACCATGTGAACATATCCCCAGTCACGGATGGGACTTGGTCAGGGAAATGTTTATTCGCGCCCGTGGATTGTATACAAGGATCAGTATTTGTTAGTTATATGTATGCCCTAGAGGCCATTACTATACATAGGATGTTTATTGTAGTGGATGCTGGGACATATGTAGGGAGGACTTTCTTGCTCGACATGATAGTATGCTATCTGGTTACTCTTTACCTTAACGTGTACACAGATTGTCTCACTGTTACATGTTGGTAAAGCCTTTAGGATGTGTACTTGACTACCTGGACTATGATGCAGATCATACTAGTGGGGACATGGTAGTCCATAAGTACGTCCTTGAAAGTCCCTAGTCGTGGGTGTATCGAGACGGGGCATCGATATACCAGAGTAGACTAGCGTATACCTTCTCGACCCATACAGATGGGCGATGGATGATCCTATATCCATTGGTGTTTGACATCAGAGATGATATACGGGTGCTCAGTGGAGACTGGGTACACTGGAAGGACTCGCCGAGAACTCCCAGATGGTATTATACCATACGTCAGATGGCAGTTCTCTGGTGACACTGGTACAGAGTAGTCTGTTGACCCGAGATCGTCATAGAGTCTTGTGTGGTTCCCACTGTGCTTTGATTTCCATCTTACCACGTCCAAGAGGGCGTGCAAAACGGTGGTTTTTGGGTACAGTCCCGAGTCACATGGAGGCAATGAGCGATAGGAGGGGATTCGTCTCTCCCGGTATAGGGGGTTGATGTTGCGCTGTGTTCGATTGGCTATAACAGGAAATCCCTGGCCAGGGTTGCTGAGATTTACTGGTAAGTGTTACCAGTAGTTTCTCGAATTGTTATAGACCTCATATCGACATGACTTATCGAGCTATTGGGGTCTGACGTTTACCACCCCTAGACGAGATATGTGACATATCAGACGATCAGACCGGACTGTACGGTAGTATTACTGGTTGGATTCACTGGAGTGTGAGCGGGCTTGCTCGTCGATCTTCAGATCGCTCAATACCTGGGTGGCCGTTACGTTTAGCAGACCGCTTGCGGCTTGTGGGTGTTTGATATGATCATCATCTGCTGCCGGCATATTGACGAGTCTTTAGAGTCCTACACAGAGGTTTCCTGGCTCAAGCGAAACGAAATAGGAGCGCATATGAGATATGTGCGGGACCGAGAATAATGCGTGTATGTGATACCGTATTTCATTCTCGCGAACAATGTGTCGAATGGTTGTATGCGATATAATCTAGTTATCGAATCGAAGATTAATTCGATAAATCGATACATTGGATATTAGTCGGTTATATGCGATATGACCGGATCGTTAAATCAAGTGTTGATTTAATGATTTAATGCATAATTATATACTTGATATATTACTTTGCATTAACTAGTATCGGTTCACTTTAAATGGATTTTCTCGCTCGGATGTGCGCATTATATATGTGATATGATTTTGTGCACATGCTTGTATCATGTTTGATGATATATGATAGCTAGGGTTTGTGTAAAGAGTTAAACCTTAGTTAAGTAAATGGTTAGGGTTTTGATATATTTATTAATTCTTTTATCTTTTAATTTGTATTAAAAAGATAAGAGATAAAGAAAACAAAAGGTTGCTTTTCTTCATGAAGCTTGTTGAAGCTTCATGAAGCTTTGACCAAAGAAACCTTTTGTCTTCATCTCATTAAACCCTAACCATTCATTGAACTATAGTTAGCTCTCTACACTTTACCATGGTTAGATTATGATAAGAATTGATTTTCTTTTCTATTCTTATTCTTATCAAAAAAACTTATCATATTCATTATCTTCTTCTTCTTCTTCACCTCATGAAGAAAAAGCTTCACTTCATCAATGGTGATTGATGAAAATGAGTGAGAAATCCAATTCTAAAGTGAACCCACTTCCTATTTCTTCATCCTCTACCTCTTGCCAAGTAGTAGAGTGTGTTTCCTTCACAAGTTTTCTTGACTTGGTGAAGTTGGAGCTTGATCTAGCGATGCCTCGACGTAGATCATCTTCGGCACGTCGTCGATGACCTAGCCCGCTCTTTCTCTGATGAAGCCGGCTCTAGAGCCCGGGACTTGATTTGGACAGCGGAGAGAACCTCATCACGGAGCCGTGGAGGTGGAGGACCGGATCTACAAAGGTTGTATTTCCGTATTCTTATAGTTAAGTGTTAACTAGTTTATTGTTTCGCCTAGAAATCTAGCCAACGATCCGTTCTAGGGTTTCTCGGCACCGTTTAAATTTGAAATTGGCATGGTTGATGCCTTGTGAGACCTCATTAGGATGCCTAGGAACCCTACAGTGGTATCAGAGCCTAGCTAGAGCCTTAGGCGAAGTCTAGACGGAATTTAAAACCCGAACGAACCCGAAACCCAACTCAAAAATAGCTCTCTGTCCTTTTTTCAAAAACTGGGATTTTTCCAAATTAAAAATTGCTAAAAAATTCAGCAGGGAAATATAAGAATTACGACGCAAAAAGTTTCCAATGAACAGTATAGTGTGCGGCGGAACCGCGGCATAAGCATGGCTTACGCGGCGGTTCCGCGGCCTATTGATGACGTAATCCTCCACTGTTTGCACAGTAACTCTTATTAAATTATGCTGGATTTTCTGAGAATTTTTAATATTAATTCAAGAGTTGAATTTTCTGGGTTGTTTTGGGGATTCGAATGTTCGATCGGATTATCAGATTTTGTCTATGTGGCTTTCCGGATAAATTTTAGAATATGTTAAAAAGTTCGACCGGATATAAATACCCAACTTTTCCCCTGTCGGGAAATTTCCAGGTGTTGGATTTTTCCGTAGTTTAACGACGTTCTAAGTAGTGCAAGTAACGCGATGGTCCCTCTAGAAGACAACAAACCTTAACTCGATTATGTGACCGTCTTGAACTGCCCTTTGAACCTTCGGGTTTGGGGCAGTACGGCGTGCCACATGTGAGGCGTTGGCTTGACCCTTCTACGGCTGGACCGTTGGTACTGAGGCACGAACTGAATGTTGTTAGACTTATTTCATGTGTTGATCTATATCGGGAAAACTTGGGTGTTCGAATGTTCAATCGAAAAGTTTAACATTTTCTATTTATCCGGAATGGGATACAATAATTGGAATTCACAAGCAGTTATGAGATAACTGAATGAATGTTATAAACATAGCACTTTAGTCTCACTTGATCGGTTGCCACGGAATTTTGATGTGATCAAAAGTCCGTCGCAATCACGTAGCGTACGCGGATACTCGCCGGGTAAACTTAATAGACAGCCTCGCCCCATAGCCCCGACCAAGTGACTGTAGGAGAACCCCGTCGCCGAAAGCATCCGTTCGGGTGCTCGCGGTGGCGGTGTTCCGCCTTGGTGCACTTCGTCGACGGTATCGGGGGTGCGACCGTCTACTAAAGTTTGCGACGAGCAATCGATCAGTATTTCGGGAATCTTGTTGAATTGCCCGACTTGATATTGAAAAGAGTTTTCGATATAGAGACTAAAATGCGGGGTTTATAATTGTTAGGCATGCGATGTCTAAGGAATTCATTTGATTAGGCATGCGATGTCTATGCAGGTTGCGGATTCCAACTGTTGTAGTTTTATACTTTCTTTTCTGTGACCGTAAGTGTAATATGTGATATCGCCGGTTTCGTTGCTATATGTCAACGACAATTGGGATGCGCATATTTGCTTACGTTGATGACATGTGATGTTATGTGTTGCTGGATATGTTATATTGGATCGTCGTGTTTGAATAGCCGGGGGTTTTTATGTGAGATGAGTGTTTTTCATTTTCATTCATGTAAAAACTTGTATGTAATATTCTTTTATTGGGGCACTTCCAGGTTGCGGAAGATGTCACCCTTTGTATATTATTTACTTTTCCGCACTAGGATAGACCCAAGGAGGGGAGCACAAGTAACCGGGTTCTGGAGTCCAGTGGGAGACCAACTCGAGGAGTCGAGTCCGGGTCTCCTAACTCTAGAATTGGTAGGGTTGCTTGCCGCTCTCGTAGGGGTCTAGGGGTGTGGGTTTGTCTATTCGTCGCGACCGTGGAATCCGTGTTTTATACTGGCTCGTATTGAAAACACGGACGTCCTAGTATATCCAATATTTCATATGATTCTTCTGCTGCGATATCTGTGATGTGATCATGTGATGTTCTGTGATGGATACTGTATATAGTATATTTGATATATTATATAGGCGTTACTTATGTTTTACACCCACGCTAGCCCTGCCCCGCTCTGCCGTTAGTTACCTAACCTAACGGTGCACGAGGGGACATCGAGGCGAATGCGGATGGCATAAGTGTACGTCGTATTTATCTGTGATGTTTAGGCACCTTATATGATGGGACTTCATTAATGTGATTAATGAAATAAAAGAAACCTAAGATGTTGTAGAATCGAATTTCAAAATAAAACAGGTAGCTACAGTTCTTGCTTTGCACAGAGGTATATGTGATATATCCTGCACCTTATTCGATGAGGAAAGGACCGAGATCCCTTCACCGGGAGTGACTCCTTTAGCAATAACTGGCAGATGCTACACATTCGGTTTGTCTTTTGATTGCTTTTAAGAGTTTTTGCTTTGCTCAGTGATATATGTGATATATCCCGCACCTCATTCGACGAGGAAAGGACCGACGATCCCTTCTCCGGGAGTGACTCATTTAGCAAAACTAGAAAAGCCTCAAAAACACTCCATTTCAAAATTCATTCGATCCTACAACGATATCAAGTTCATTACGCAATATGTTTTCAGAAAAACCTGTCGTAGCCCTCCGTCATTTCAGATAAGTGGTAGTTAGTATTCGTGCTACGTTTGTTGGCCTGCGTCAAGGCGTAGTGTGCGGTAGCTAACTAGTATTTATCTGCTTATGCATATGATGCAGATTGGATTAGGGTAGTCGTGCGACTTTGTTGGCCTGCGTCAAGGGTCGTGCGGGTGGGTTTAATTCAATCAGGAAATGACGGGTTGAACTTGACTAGCGCACTATGGTTTGTTGGCCTGCGTCAAGGTCATAGGACGCTAGGGGCAAAATTATCGGGAATTTCAAGTGTTGAAATTTGCAATGAGATTGCATACCTTCTATGAGATAGTTGGATCCCGATACCCGCTGCGAGTAAGAGTTACTCCTGGAAGAGTTTTACACATTACAATTAGCCGATCAAGTAGGTGTCTAGAAAGGTGTTAACGGGGTTATGCCTCTGGGAAAACGAGGTTTACATTAATTAGGTTCGTGCGAAAGCACGGGGGACCTCCCTCAAAGTACCGACACTGGCCTGGCTGAAAGATTGGCGAACTTGTAGTGTGTAATTAATCCCGGCTAGTCTTTCCTTTTAGGGTTTGAAGGAAGATTTGATAAAAAGCAGTGGGAGCCATCCTGATTAGATAAAATAATAACCAATCTATTCTTGCAAGAGCGCACGCTGAGTGTTTTCTTCTCTCTCTCTCCAGGTAGCGACCATATCACGCCTTAATCAAGATAATAATACGGATATTTGACCGAACCCGCTTGTTATACTGAGCTGGGGAACGTTGGTCCCGCTCCAACTTATAATTGTTATAAGACAGAGCAGGATATTGGGGATTACCAGAATTCCCGTGCCACCCAAACGAAGAGAGTGCATGCTGATGCATCATCTTCGGGTGTGTTCATTACAGAGAACTGTTTCTCAGTATCCTTTACGTCCTGGGTATGTGATACCAGATCAGGATCCCAGATATGTAATCTGTTACATAGGGCTGCAGAAAGGTAGAGAACTGAGAACGGGTGATAAGTTTCATGAGGCAGAAAACGGGGCAAGAGTTGCAGCCAGGTCTGTTGGTCACTGTCACCCTGTATTACCAATACATTGATTCTGAACGAATGTTATTAGATACCGAACCTAATATACAAAATCATAGCTGTCTCTTTATTAGTAAAGAAACGATAAAATTTTGTATTGTTGGATAATGTTTTGAACATTTCCTATATCAAAAGTTGATCGGTTCAGGCACGTTATCTAAAAGCATTAATGTTCTAAATCAAACTACAGTTCTTTGTATACGGAACACACAGAAGAGGAAGAGTTCAGAAATGAACGGATCGTTCTTCAGGCATTGTAGACTAGGTCATATCAATGCGATCCGACTGGCTGAAGTTACATATTAGATGCATATTTAAATCAGTTTGAATTTACATCTTATGAAACTTGCCAGTCATGTCACAGAGATAAGATGACCATAGCTCCGTTTACTGGAAACAGAGAAAGAGTTAGTGAACTCTTGGGATGATACATGTTGATGTATGTAGGTCCCCTTTCTACACATGCCAAGACCGGTTCTTTGTACTTCGTTACATTCTCTGATAATCTCTCAAGATTCAGACCTATGTTCCTGTTGAAACACAAGTCCGAACCTTTTGAGATATGCACAGAATATAAGTTAGAAGTAGAGAACCAATGAGGGTATAAGTATTATGTCCTTTGATGAGATCAAGGAGGAGAATACTTGAGCACGAAAATCCTGGATTATTCTAAAGGAGAATGAGATTCTCTCTCAGCATTACTCCTCTGTATACACCATAGTATGATGGTATATCGGGGCGGAGCAATAACACCCTATATGATAAGGTGTGCTCTATGATGAGTACTACTGAGTTACCTATTTCCTTTTTGGGAGTTATGCACTTGAGAAGCTGCATACCTATTGAATAGGGTTCGAATCAAATCAGTTGCCTACCATTTCATATGTGATATGGAAAGGGAAGAGCCCATGTCTTAAGCTAGTTAAGATTTAGGGTTGACCGGCCTATGTCTGAAAGCAAAATCCGGACAAGCTCGAGGCAAAGTCTGTAATGTAGAACTGGAAAGGTTCCAGCTATACAAACAACAGCAGATGATTTGGTAGAACCAAAGGATTCAGTAGATTCCAACGAACCTCAGCCTCTCCGCCGATCTAGTAGGCTTCCTCACCCACCTGAGAGATACTTCGGTTTCTCTATGACAGTGGGAGCGAGGATTGCATCATGAGATGATGACCCAACTAGTTTCGAGCTGGCCATCAGGAGTGGGACTCTGTAAGAATGGCTGGATGTTTAGCGATCTGAGATGGAATCCTTATACACCAACAAAGTATGGACTTTGGTTGCTATATCTGAAGGGTTAAATCCCCATCAGGAGCAAGTAAATCTTGAGAAGATTACTTGGTGTACATGGAAAAGTTAAGACTTTCAAAGCTAGACTTGTTAAAGGTTTTCGTCATCGACCAGGCATGGATAATGATGAAACCTTTTCCAGTGGCTATGCTTAAGTCCATCCGGATCCTACTTGCCACGGCTACATACCATGACTACGATATCTGGTGGTTGGGTGTCATGACAGCTTTTCTAAATGATGTTTTAGAAGAGAGCGTCTATAAATACACAGCTAGAGGGCTTCGTAGCCAGTGGGAGCAGCGGAAACGTGTGTAAGATGCTTTATAGGATAAAGCAGGCATCGCGGAGTTAGAACATCTGTTTTGATGAATTAGTCAAAGAGTTTGACATCATCAAAATGGTAGATGAACCTTGTATAAACAAAAAGGCAGTAGGGAGTATGGTGATGATCCTCGTAGGGTACGTGGATAACATACTCTTGATAGGGAAAGAGTTTCCTATGCTACGCTCGATCAATCTCCGCTTATCACAATGATTCTCCACATAGGATTAAAGTGATACCTCCTAAATCCTGGGTTTTTGGATCTATGAGATAGATCTAAATGGATGTTAGGATTCTCACTAGTTGTAGTGAGACGGTATCAATCGATCCTGGGGAGAATCACTGGAAGGGTTCCACGGTGATAAAGACGACTGAAAGTCAGTCGTAGGCATTGTCTTTACCCTCAGTAAAGGGACGGTATGTTGGAAGAGTTCCAAGCTAGATACCGTGGCATACTAGACGAAAAAGGCAGGATACATCGCTACTTAAGATGCTACCAAAGAGGCAGTCTGGGTGTATATTAGTTCATAAGATGAACTTTGTTCCTCCCATTATGTGACAATGGAGTTGTGGCTTATGCCAAGGAATGCCGGTCCCATCAGTGATCCAGACATATTCTAAGGCAGTGTCACCTGATCATGGAGATGGATGATCTCTAAGGTGATCGAGGTTTGGAGAGTAGACTCAGAGGTCAACACAGCGGATCCACTCACAAAGGCCTATTCCCAGAGAGAGATTTTTATGGGATGGTTGAGTATGAGATACTACAACCACTGCTATCAGATAGCCCTAGTGCAAGTGGGAGATTGTTAGTTATCTGTATGCCCTAGAGGCCATTACTATACATAGGATGTATATTGTAGTGGATGCTGGGACATAGGTAGGGAGGACTTTCTTGCTCGACATGATAGTATGCTATCTGGTTACTCTTTACCTTAACGTGTACACAGATTGTCTCACTGTTACATGTTGGTAAAGCCCTTAGGATGTGTACTTGACTACCTGGACTATGATGCGGATCATACTAGTGGGGACATGGTAGTCCATAAGTACGTCCTTGAAAGTCCCTAGTCGTGGGTGTATCGAGACGGGGCATCGATATACCAGAGTAGACTAGCGTATACCTTCTCGACCCATACAGATGGGCGATGGATGATCCCATATCCATTGGTGTTTGACATCAGAGATGATATACGGGTGCTCAGTGGAGACTAGGTACACTGGACGGACTCGCCGAGAACTCCCAGATGGTATTATACCTTACGTCAGATGGCAGTTCTCTGGTGACACTGGTACAGAGTAGTCTGTTGATCCGAGATCTTCATAGAGTCTTGTGTGGTTCCCACTGTGCTTTGATTTCCATCTTACCACGTCCAAGAGGGCATGCAAAACGGTGGTTTTTGGGTACAGTCCCGAGTCACATGGAGGCAATGAGCGATAGGAGGGGATTCGTCTCTCCCGGTATAGGGGGTTGATGTTGCGCTGTGTTCGATTGGCTATAACAGGAAATCCCTGGCCAGGGTTGCTGAGATTTACTGGTAAGTGTTACCAGTAGTTTCTCGAATTGTTATAGACCTCATATCGACACGACTTATCGAGCTATTGGGGTCTGACGTTTACCACCCCTAGGCGAGATATGCGACATATCAGACGATCAGACCGGACTGTACGGTAGTGTTACTGGTTGGATTCACTGGAGTGTGAGCGGGCTTGCTCGTCGATCTTCAGATCGCTCAATACCCGGGTGGCCGTTACGTTTAGCAGACCGCTTGCGGCTTGTGGGTGTTTGATATGATCATCATCTGCTGCCGGCGTATTGACGAGTCTTTAGAGTCCTACAAAGAGGTTTCCTGGCTCAAGCAAAACGAAATAGGAGCGCATATGAGATATGTGCGGGACCGAGAATAATGCGTGTATGTGATACCGTATTTCATTCTCGCGAACAATGTGTCGAATGGTTGTATGCGATATAATCTAGTTATCGAATCGAAGATTGATTCGATAAATCGATACATTGGATATTAGTCGGTTATATGCGATATGACCGGATCGTTAAATCAAGTGTTGATTTAATGATTTAATGCATAATTATATACTTGATATATTACTTTGCATTAACTAGTATCGGTTCACTTTAAATGGATTTTCTCGCTCGGATGTGCGCATTATATATGTGATATGATTTTGTGCACATGCTTGTATCATGTTTGATGATATATGATAGCTAGGGTTTGTGTAAAGAGTTAAACCTTAGTTAAGTAAATGGTTAGGGTTTTGATATATTTATTAATTCTTTTATCTTTTAATTTGTATTAAAAAGATAAGAGATAAAGAAAACAAAAGTTTGCTTTTCTTCATGAAGCTTGTTGAAGCTTCATGAAGCTTTGACCAAAGAAACCTTTTGTCTTCATCTCATTAAACCCTAACCATTCATTGAACTATAGTTAGCTCTCTACACTTTACCATGGTTAGATTATGATAAGAATTGATTTTCTTTTCTATTCTTATTCTTATCAAAAAACTTATCATATTCATTATCTTCTTCTTCTTCTTCACCTCATGAAGAAAAAGCTTCACTTCATCAATGGTGATTGATGAAAATGAGTGAGAAATCCAATTCTAAAGTGAACCCACTTCCTATTTCTTCATCCTCTACCTCTTGCCAAGTAGTAGAGTGTGTTTCCTTCACAAGTTTTCTTGACTTGGTGAAGTTGGAGCTTGATCTAGCGATGCCTCGACATAGATCATCTTCGGCACGTCGTCGATGACCTAGCCCGCTCTTTCTCCGATGAAGCCGACTCTAGAGCCCGGGACTTGATTTGGACAGCGGAGAGGACCTCATCACGGAGCCGTGGAGGTGGAGGACCGGATCTACAAAGGTTGTATTTCCGTATTCTTATAGTTAAGTGTTAACTAGTTTATTGTTTCGCCTAGAAATCTAGCCAACGATCCGTTCTAGGGTTTCTCGGCATCGTTTAAATTTGAAATTGGCATGGTTGATGCCTTGTGAGACCTCATTAGGATGCCTAGGAACCCTACAGTTTTGAACCACTTGTAGGGCAATATCGAAAGTTGTAGGGGTTGCTTAAGCACAGGTTTAGGTCTCTGTAACTTAAGACTTTCAACTCTTATGAGCCGTGAGGGTCCCATAAGAGAGTTCTCCTTACGAGTCGTGAGGATCTCGCAAGTGTATTTTCTCCTTAGGAATCGTGGGGATCCCTAAGTGTGCGGCTCCCTTATGAGTCGTAAGGATCTCACGTGGGTGGTTTCTCCTTATAAGGTCGAGAGGACCCTATATGTGTCCTTTATCGAAGTTGTGCCCTTTCAGGTTTTCACAAACACTCGCCGGTAGCCCTGCTGTTTTTACTCACGGTGCCCTTTCGGGTTTTCATCCGCGCCCATTTTGCTTATGAACATACCGTTTTTTTTTTATTCTTTTTATTTTTATATATTTTTTTTTCTTTTTTTTTTACGAGGTCGCGCCCTTTCGGGTTTTCACGAACACTTGCCGGTAGCCCTGCTGTTTTTACTCACGGAGCCCTTTCGGGTTTTCATCCGTGCCCTTTTTGCTTATGGACATACCGTTTTTTTTTGTTTTGTTTTTATATGTTTTTTTTTATATCTCGTCAGCCTAAAGATGCTGCGGTAGTAGTTTAAAGACGTTTCGGTCTGCTATTAGTTTAAGGACGTTTTGGTCCGCTATTAGTTTAAGGACATTTCGGTCCAACATTGAGAGGCTGGCTACTGCTTATAAAACTTGAGCTTAGGAAGATAGCGAGCGGACATGGTCGTCGTCATCTATCATTGACCTAGGCTGTGGCTCATTAAGCATAGTATTTCTTCAGGAAGCGACCGTTTATCGGCCTGAAAGGCCTTTCACCGTGCATGTCCATGAGTAGGTAGGCCCCACCCTGGTAAACTTTATCTATGATGTACGGGCCTTCATAGTTCGGCTCGAATTTTCTCCGCTTGGCGCGATTGGGGATCATAGGCCTTTTGACCACTAGCACGAGTTCGCCTTGGTGGAATGTCCCCGGTCGGGTCAATCTTTCGTATGAGCGCATCATCTTTGCTTTATAAGCTTCCAGATTTTGTTGCTCTATGAGCCTAGTTTCATCAAGAGCGTCAAGCTCCTCAAGCCGAAGGTGGGCATTTTCTTCGTCCGTCAGCTCGTAGTGGACTACTACTCGTAGAGAGGGTAACTCTATTTCGAGAGGGAGTACTGCTTCCGTACCGAACACCAACGCGTATGGCGTTGTGTTTGTGGCTGTCTTGAACGTGGTTCGATACGCCTAAAGAGCTTCTTGCAGTCTCTCATGCCAGACTTTCTTATTTCGGGACACTGTTTTCTTTATAATTTTCGTCAAGGTCTTGTTGAAGGCCTCGGCGAGACCGTTAGCTCGTGGATTATAGACTGGGGAATATCTCCAGTCTATGTTATGCTGCTGTGCGAAGCGGCTGATTTTATGACTTCGGTAGGCTGGCCCGTTATCGGAGATGATCCGCCTCGGAGTTCCAAACCGATATATGACGTGCGTTTTGAAGAAATGGAGGATATTCTCCGTCTTCACTTCTCTTAACGGTACTGCTTCTGCCCATTTGGAGAAGTAGTCAGTCGTCGCCAGGATGAAACGATGTCCCTTAGACGATGCTGGTTCGATAGGGCCGACTATGTCAGTTCCCCACATTTCGAACGGCCAGCTAGCCACTGTTAGATGTAGTGGATTGGGATGATGATGGATGAAGTCCCCATGAATTTGGCATGAGTGACATTGTTTCGCATATTCGAGGCAGTCCTGAATCATCATGGGCCAGTAGTAGCCCATCCGTTTGATCTTTAACTTCATCTTTGGGCCTGCTTGGTGAGAACTGCAGATTCCGTCATGAACCTCTTGAACGACTCTTTCCGCTTCGTCCGGTCCTAAGCACCTCAGCCACAGAGAATCGAATGACCTCTTGTATAGAGTATCATTGACGAGGGCGAAAGACAGAGCTCGTTTCATAAGCTGGTGTCGTGCGGACGCATCTTCGGCCATTTGGTGGGATTTGAAGTAGTCTATAAAGACCTCCCTCCAATCCTCAACCTTCTCATGGTCTTTTATTTGTAAGGTCGTTTGTTCAGTCACTCCCTTCTCTTCGGGTGATCCCGGAGGTATTTCTGCGGGGGCGAGCACCCAACGACTTTGTACCATGATTCTAACCTCATCGAGGTTCTTGTAAGTCCACGTTGCGACCCCCGGTTCTTACGGGGAGGCGGAAACGGTATAAAAATCAAATTTTTAGCGCAAGGGGCAACATGGACTAAGCAAAGTCGGGATCTTTAGCTAAACTAAAGCTAGCATACAAGCTAAGGAAAGTTAGCTACTCGGATGAGGATGGTTATACCTAAACTTGAACTCCTTCTTCTTCAAACTTTTGTAGAGGTTGATGGTTCTCTTCTTGTCGCCTTCTTCCGCCGAAGATGGATCCACCTCGAAGGTTCGACCTTTGGGCTCTTCCTCGATCTTTGAGTGAACTAGGGTTTCCGGCTTGCTAAACCTTGAACCTAGAATGAGTAGAGAGAGTCTAAGGGGTGCTTTTCTTTTTAAAGAGAAGGATTCTCAACACATGAGAAGGTTTCTCTTTAGCTAGAGGAAGAAGAAGATGAAGTGAAGAGAGAGAAATGAATATGATAGAATGAGCTATCCTTTTTCTTTCTTGCAACCATAATGCAAAAGAAAAAGAATTATCAATAATAATAATAATGAAAATGAAAAGGTTGATGGAAAGTTTTAGAATGACCATTATCATTTCAAACATTAAATGAATTTGCTAGAATCAAAGAGCATCTTTCTTTTGTAATGATGATGGTCAAAACTTCAACCATGGTCAACAAGTCAACCATGGTCAACAAGTCAACAAAAACCAACCATAACACAATTTCATTTTATTATATATTATTAATTGATATAATACAAATCCATTAGGGTTTGGAAAAAGACGACTGTCAACTGTGCATACGCACCCGTTCCGAAACCCTAATGAAAGTCATCTTCCTCCTCCTCAAAAACTGTGCATACACACCTGCATTCTTGTTCCGAGGAACATGAATACTGAGAGATAAAAGCAACCCCAAAACATATACCAGTATCTGGCTCAAACCAGAGCCTGCCAGTATAAACCGTCCGGACTCCAAACGTGCACAAGTGCGCGGATGAGAACGAACCCTGTCGCAAAACCATGCGACCTCTACTCTGTTTTGCCCAGAGGCGAATACCCTCTGTGTGGGACTCTAAAGACTCGACACTATGCTGGCAGTGGGTTTAACCACAGACCGCAAGCGGCACTAGCTGTGCGTAACGGTCCCCAGGTAGATGCCGACAAGAAGGCTGACGAGGTGAAACCCCATCTGAACTCCTACTGAGTCTGAATGTGACATTCTCCGTACAATCCGGTCTGTTCGTCTGATACATCGCATGTCGGGCCTAGGGGGCGGTAAAACGTCAGTCCCCCAATAGCGGTACAAGTCGTGTCGGAGTGAAGCCCAAAACACCCTGAGATAACACTGGAACCTACCAGTATATCTCGCTTGCCCTGGCCAGGGACTACTCGTGTAATGGCTCTCCTAGACACAGCGCGATGTCAACCCCCAATACCGAGAGAGACGAATCCTGTCTAACCGTCACTGCCTCCAAGTGCTTCGGGACTGCACCCAACCACCACCTGTTTGCACGACTCCTTTGAGCCGTGGTAGGGTAGTGATCAAAGTGCAGTGGGAACACACTCGAGGTGAAGTGCCAGTGTCAAGTCAGCGGACTAAGCTGTACTCATGTCACCTGGGAACTGATAACTGACGATAGGTATAATACCAACCTTTCAGTTCCCGACGAGTCCTGTCCAGTGTACTCGTAACCCAACGAGCACCCGTATACTATCTTCAGTACGACGTACTGATGGCTGTGGGACAGACCATCTCCCACACTGGGATGAGAAGCGCATACGCTAGTCTACTCCGGAGTATCGATGCCCTGTCTCGATAGTCCTACGACTAGGGACCTGTATAAGGATGTGCCTATAGATTACCCAGCCCCCACTAGTGTGACTGCCATCACAACGCTGGTAATCAAGCAAAGATCCTAAGGGCTCCACTAATGCGTATAAGTGATATACTGAAATAAACACAAGTACACATTGAAGTAGAAACAAACCAAGTAGCATACTACTATATTGAGCAAGATTGTTTATACAAGGTGAATATCCCAAGCTTCCATCAAGTAATATACAAACTAGTATGATACAGTAATGGCCTCTAGGGCATATACACTAACAATCTCCCACTTGCACTAAGGCCATGAACTGGCGTACCGAAGACCTATCATCTCGATCAGCCGCTCGAACTGAGTCTGGGGTAAGGCCTTGGTGAATGGATCTGCAGTGTTCTCTTCTGAAGCAACCCTCCGAACCTCGATCTCCTTGCGATCCACGATCTCCCTGATCAGGTGATACCGCCTCAAGATGTGCCTGGATCTCTGATGGGACCTGGGTTCCTTTGCTAAAGCTATAGCCCCGTTGTTGTCGCAATACAGAGGTACTGGGTCAACAATGGACGGAACCACCTGAAGTTCTTTTAAGAACTTCCTTATCCAGACAGCTTCTTTTGCGGCATCAGATGCAGCGATGTATTCCGCTTCCATAGTCGAGTCTGCAACGGTTTCCTGTTTGGAACTCTTCCAACACACCGCCCCTCCATTGAGGGTAAAGACAAAACCCGACATGGACTTGGAATCATCCTTGTCACTCTGGAAGCTGGAGTCAGCAAAGGCCTCAATCTGGAGGTCTTTTCCGCCATACACCAAGAACATCTCCTTAGTCCTTCTCAGGTACTTGAGAATGTTCTTTACTGCTATCCAATGTTTCTCCCCAGGGTTTGACTGATACCGGCTTACTACACTCAGTGCATAAGCTACATCCGGTCTGGTACACAACATCGCATACATTATAGAGCCTACCGCAGAAGCGTAGGGTATAATAGACATGCGATCCCTCTCCAAATCAGTCTTGGGAGACATCTCTTTAGAGAGGGTGATCCCGTGACAAGCCGGTAGGTTACCGCGCTTGGAATCTTCCATACTGAATCTTTTCAGTACGGTGTCGATGTACCTGGACTGTGAAAGTCTAATATCCTCTTGGATCTATCACGATGGATCCGGATCCCCAGGATGTAAGAGGCATCACCCAGGTCTTTCATGGAGAACCTGTGTGACAAGAAACCCTTGACAGATTGTAGCATAGGAATGTCATTTCCTATTAAGAGAATGTCATCCACGTATAAAACAAGGAATACTACAGTTCTCGCTACAAATCTACTATAGATGCATGGTTCATCTGGATTTTTGATAAAGTCAAATTCCTTGACCGTCTCATCAAAACAGATGTTCCAACTCCGCGATGCCTGCTTTAGTCCATAGATGGACTTAAGCAACTTGCACACCTTTCCGCTGCTCCCACTCTGAATGAAACCCTCTGGCTGATCCATATAGACACACTCCTCTAAACTTCCATTTAGAAAAGCGGTTTTTACGTCCATCTGCCAAATCTCATAATCGTGGAAGACAGCAATGGCAAGAAGGATCCGAATGGATTTCAGCATAGCCACTGGAGAAAAGGTTTCGTCATAGTCCAAGCCAGGTCTTTGACGGAAACCCTTTGCTACAAGTCTAGCTTTATAGGTCTCAACCTGTCCATCTACACCAATCTTCCTTTTGAAGATCCACTTGCATCCTACGGGTTTTACCCCGTCTGGAGCAATGTCCAACGTCCATACTTTGTTGGTGTACATGGACTCCATTTCGGTCCGCATTGCATCCAGCCATTTTACCGAGTCAACGCTCTGAACGGCCTGCTGGAAGCTAGTAGGCTCATCATAATCTATGATGCAATCCTCTCGATCCCCGTCTATGAGAAAACCGTAGTATCTCTCGGGCGGATGAGACTGCCTACTACTCCTGCGGAGCGGCGTAGGAATGTCCTGTTCTTTTGAACCCTCTGGTTCCTCTAAGCTTTCAGTAATAGCTCGTGGTTCTGGAATTTCTTCCAGTTCGACTGTGCTCCCACTTATCTGGTTTTCCAAAAACTCAGTTTCCAAGAAGTAGGCATGACGAGAAACAAGAACTTTTTGTTCCTCTTCACAGTAGAAGAAATATCCCTTGGAGTTCTTTGGATATCCCACGAACTTACACTGTACTGAGCGTGCCTCGAGCTTGTCCGCATGCTGCTTTTTAACAAAAGCTGGACATCCCCATGTCTTAATGTGCTTAAGATAGGGTCTCTTCCCACTCCACATCTCATATGGTGTAGTAGGCACAGTCTTAGTAGGAACTCGGTTCAAAAGGTACGCAGCTGATTCTAGCGCATACCCCCAGAATGATCGCGGTAACTCAGCGTTACTCATCATGGACCGTACCATATCCAATAGGGTTCGGTTCCGTCTCTCCGATACACCGTTGTGCTGCGGAGTGTATGGAGGAGTAAGTTGAGAGAGAATCCCATTCTCTTTTAAGTAATTTAGGAACTCGGCACTTAAGTATTCTCCACCTCGATCCGATCTTAGAATCTTGATACTTTTGCCGGTCTGTTTCTCTACTTCATTCTTATATTCCTGGAACTTTTCAAAAGCCTCGGACTTATGTTTCATTAAGAAGACATAACCGTACCTTGAAAAATCATCCGTAAAAGTAATGAAGTAAGAGTAACCGCTTCGCGCATGTGTAGACATTGGACCGCACACGTCGCTGTGTACGAGTCCCAAGAGCTCGCTCGCTCTTTCTCCGTGTCCAGTGAACGGAGTCTTTGTCATCTTTCCCATGAGACAAGATTCACAAGTGGCATAAGACTGATACTCGAACGGATCCAAGTATCCTTCTTTATGTAACTTAGTCAACCGTGTCTCATTGATGTGACCCAGTCTACAATGCCATAAGAAAGCCTGATTAATATCTGGTGACTTTCTTTTGTGTGTATTCTGGACATTGAAAATCTGTGGTTGGTTCAATACGTATATACCATTGCTCAATGTACCTGACCCAATCATAACTTGATTAAGGTGAATGTTTACAACATTACTTACAAACGCAAATTCATAACCTTCTTTAGAAACCAAAGATACAGAAATGATATTACAAGTTGCGTTGGGTACAAAAAAGCAATTACGCAAAACCAAAACATGCCCATCTGACATTCCCAGGTGATAGTCCCCCACGGCTTTAGCGTCCATGCTAGCTCCGTTTGCAACTCTGAGGGTCATGTCACCTGCCTTCAAAACACTACGGTTTCTCAACGCCTGCAAAGAATTACAGATATGAGATCCTGATCCGGTATCCAATACCCAGGAAGTAGAGTTTATAGAAAGACAGTTTTCAATAACATACACACCTGAAGCTGAAGCTGCAACCTGCTTCAGTTCCTATGTCCTGGCTTTCCAAGCCCTGCAATCTTTCTTCCAGTGTCCACTCTTATGACAATAGAAGCACTCTTCCTTTCCAACAAGCTTCCCCGCAATCTTTGTTGCCTTTTCCTTTCCCTTCGCACCCACTTTACTAACACCGCCTCTTGGTTTGGCGGGGGCTTTCTTCCTCTTTCCCTTGGCTTTCGCCTTGGACCTAGAGGAAGAAGATCCTCCTACAAACAAAGCGGGTGTTTCCCTACCCTTCTGTAGGGTGCCCTCTGCGCTCCTCAGCAGGTTGAGGAGTTCTGAAAGTTCAACTTCCTTTTCTTGCAAGTTGAAGTTCAGTATGAACTGGGCGTAAGTGGATGGAAGGGACTGGAGAATTATATCCGTATAGAGTTCACTGTCCAACGTGGTCCCAAGTTCCGCGAGCTCCTCAGTGTAGCCAATCATCTTAAGCACGTGGTCCGCTACCGATGATCCGACGGCCAACTTTGTCGAAAATAACTTCTTCGACACTTCGTATCTTGCGATACGAGACTGCTCTCCATACAGTTCTTTTGTATGAAGAAATATGGATTCCAAGTCCATATTCTCGTGCCTCCTCTAATGGTCGTTGTCCATCGAGGCAAGTACGAGGCATCTGGCCTTCGCGCTGTCAATCTCCCAAGTCTTACGGATTTCCTTATCCGCGACGCTGGAGGTGGGACCTGGGACGGGGGGAGCTTTGGTGGTAAGAAGATACCCCAGCTTGTCGTAAGAGATTGCCAATTTGACATTCCTGAGCCAGTCTTTGTAGTTTGGCCCTGTCAATATGTTTTTATCTAGAAGTAACTTAAGTCCAGTCATTTCGAATTTGGTCGCTGCAGGGGGGAGAGAAGAAACACTTTAGCACGATGCTCTTGCAAGTTTAGAATGGTTTTTAATTTGTCTAAACAGGATGGCTCCCACTGTCTCTCGAATCCCTCCTCAAACCACAAAGGAAGAATTAGCCGGGATCAATCCCACCGCACAATACTTGCTTAACCGTTCAGCCAGGCCAGTGTCGGTACTTCGAGGGAGGTTTTCCAACGCTTTCGTGAAGTTCCTTAATTAAATAACCTCTTTTCCCTGGGGGCGTAGCCCCGCTAACACCTTTCTAGGCACCTACTAGGTTTATAGCATTGATCGTTTAGTGAGAAATTTCCCGAGGAGTAGTATATACTCACAGTAGGATCGGGATCCAAATATCATCGCGTGACGAAACTGAAGGAATCCTACCAGAATCACCACACTCCAAATGGTATGCAAATCTAGCAAGTTTCAGTACTTATGAAACTCCCGATGTGGATTTTTGCCCCATGCTCTTATGACCTTGACTTTGGCCAACAAATCATAAGTCACATGTCAAGTTCTACCCGTCGTTCTCCAGGTTAATTTGAATCCACCCGTACCTACCCTTGACTTTGGCCAACAAGGCAGTACGACTGTTCCAAACCAACGCATCTATCTATGCTGCACATGAATACCCAATAGCTACCAATCACTATGCCTTGACTTTGGCCAACAAACACAGCTTGAATACTATTGACTATTCATGTGAAACGACGGAGGGCTACGAATGGTTTTGGTAAAACCGTGAACGTAGTGAACTTGATATGATCGATGGAACGAGATAGCTTTTAGAAGGAGTGGCTCAATCTCCGCGTTTAAAAGTTAGTTTTGAAAAGAACCGAGTGGTTTTTCGAAAGTGTTCCAACGATTTTAACTTGGTTTATTATCTTGCATTAGTTCTTTTAATGCGTGATATTCTTGCATTAGTACTTTTAATGCGTCCCATCATTTAATTCCTACCATTGCAGAAAACAACCAAAATATGACGTACGCTTATGCCATTCGCATTCGCCACGGGGTCCCGTCATCACTCGTTAGGTTACTTAACTAACGACAGAGCGGGGGCTGGGCTAGCGCGGCTGTAAAACATAAGCAACGCCTAAATAGAAAGCAATGATAGACATTACAGATCACAGATGAATACATTGGATATACTAGCAATCCGCAATCCTTTCGAGCCTGCAACGAAAAGCGGATTACACGGTCGCGGTGAATAGCCAAATACCCCACCCAAGACCCCTACGGGTGCGGCAAACTACCCGCCAAGTACTCGGCAGTTTGTGCACCCCCTCCATGGGTCTATCCTAGGAGCAAAAACAGTAAAAAGAATTATACAATGACGGCTACAACCCCGACCCGGTTGTGCGGCCAAACAAATAATATAATTACATTAATTTACATTTACAATGAATGAAAGGAAAAACAAAAGCTCATCTCACATCCACCCCGGCTATTCTCCCGCGACAGTCCAATACATTCATATACACATTCCAATATCAAACACAGATCATGTATAACCCCGACTAATCGTCTTATAGCGATTAGCCGACGTTCAATACATGCAAGCATCACAGATATAACCATCATAGTCAAAGTGCAATGAAGTTCGGAAAAAATACGGAATTATAGGACCCCAAAAGTGAATTTCAGTTCTGGAAAATCTGGGCACATATAATATATTTTAAAAATCCCAAAACCAACACAGACACACACTGCACGAAAAACGATGCACAGAAGACGACAAACCGCGGCGCTTCCGCGGCACATGCCTACCTCGTGCGGCGGAAGCGCGGCGGTTTGAACGAATCACTGCATCGTTTTTCTTGGGTGTTCACAAAAAACCCTGAGCCGAATTTACAAGTATAAAGAATTTCATTTAGAGCAGAAAACATTTCAACAGAAACTTAGGGTTTTGTTTTTCCGGTTTTGTGATTTTTTTTCGGTTCCGAACTTCGTTACACTTCACTACCAAGCTAGTTTAAGTTTAGTTAGGCTCTGATACCACTGTAAGTCTACGTTGCGACCCCCGGTTCTTACGGGGAGGCGGAAACGGTATAAAAATCAAATTTTTAGCGCAAGGGGCAACATGGACTAAGCAAAGTCGGGATCTTTAGCTAAACTAAAGCTAGCATACAAGCTAAGGAAAGTTAGCTACTCGGATGAGGATGGTTATACCTAAACTTGAACTCCTTCTTCTTCAAACTTTTGTAGAGGTTGATGGTTCTCTTCTTGTCGCCTTCTTCCGCCGAAGATGGATCCACCTCGAAGGTTCGACCTTTGGGCTCTTCCTCGATCTTTGAGTGAACTAGGGTTTCCGGCTTGCTAAACCTTGAACCTAGAATGAGTAGAGAGAGTCTAAGGGGTGCTTTTCTTTTTAAAGAGAAGGATTCTCAACACATGAGAAGGTTTCTCTTTAGCTAGAGGAAGAAGAAGATGAAGTGAAGAGAGAGAAATGAATATGATAGAATGAGCTATCCTTTTTCTTTCTTGCAACCATAATGCAAAAGAAAAAGAATTATCAATAATAATAATAATGAAAATGAAAAGGTTGATGGAAAGTTTTAGAATGACCATTATCATTTCAAACATTAAATGAATTTGCTAGAATCAAAGAGCATCTTTCTTTTGTAATGATGATGGTCAAAACTTCAACCATGGTCAACAAGTCAACCATGGTCAACAAGTCAACAAAAACCAACCATAACACAATTTCATTTTATTATATATTATTAATTGATATAATACAAATCCATTAGGGTTTGGAAAAAGACGACTGTCAACTGTGCATACGCACCCGTTCCGAAACCCTAATGAAAGTCATCTTCCTCCTCCTCAAAAACTGTGCATACACACCTGCATTCTTGTTCCGAGGAACATGAATACTGAGAGATAAAAGCAACCCCAAAACATATACCAGTATCTGGCTCAAACCAGAGCCTGCCAGTATAAACCGTCCGGACTCCAAACGTGCACAAGTGCGCGGATGAGAACGAACCCTGTCGCAAAACCATGCGACCTCTACTCTGTTTTGCCCAGAGGCGAATACCCTCTGTGTGGGACTCTAAAGACTCGACACTACGCTGGCAGTGGGTTTAACCACAGACCGCAAGCGGCACTAGCTGTGCGTAACGGTCCCCAGGTAGATGCCGACAAGAAGGCTGACGAGGTGAAACCCCATCTGAATTCCTACTGAGTCTGAATGTGACATTCTCCGTACAATCCGGTCTGTTCGTCTGATACATCGCATGTCGGGCCTAGGGGGCGGTAAAACGTCAGTCCCCCAATAGCGGTACAAGTCGTGTCGGAGTGAAGCCCAAAACACCCTGAGATAACACTGGAACCTACCAGTATATCTCGCTTGCCCTGGCCAGGGACTACTCGTGTAATGGCTCTCCTAGACACAGCGCGATGTCAACCCCCAATACCGGGAGAGATGAATCCTGTCTAACCGTCACTGCCTCCAAGTGCTTCGGGACTGCACCCAACCACCACCTGTTTGCACGACTCCTTTGAGCCGTGGTAGGGTAGTGATCAAAGTGCAGTGGGAACACACTCGAGGCGAAGTGCCAGTGTCAAGTCAGCGGACTAAGCTGTACTCATGTCACCTGGGAACTGATAACTGACGATAGGTATAATACCAACCTTTCAGTTCCCGACGAGTCCTGTCCAGTGTACTCGTAACCCAACGAGCACCCGTATACTATCTCCAGTACGACGTACTGATGGCTGTGGGACAGACCATCTCCCACACTGGGATGAGAAGCGCATACGCTAGTCTACTCCGGAGTATCGATGCCCTGTCTCGATAGTCCTACGACTAGGGACCTGTATAAGGATGTGCCTATAGATTACCCAGCCCCCACTAGTGTGACTGCCATCACAACGCTGGTAATCAAGCAAAGATCCTAAGGGCTCCACTAATGCGTATAAGTGATATACTGAAATAAACACAAGTACACATTGAAGTAGAAACAAACCAAGTAGCATACTACTATATTGAGCAAGATTGTTTATACAAGGTGAATATCCCAAGCTTCCATCAAGTAATATACAAACTAGTATGATACAGTAATGGCCTCTAGGGCATATACACTAACAGTTCTCGTCAGCCAGTTCTTTAGCGAGCTTAGCTAACGCGTCCGCTTTGCTATTTTCTGCGCGTGGTATACTTTCCAAAGTATAGGAGGGAATTTGGGTCAGCAGTTGTTGCACCTTTTCCCCGTATTTTACCAATTCCGGTTTGCATGTTTGGTAATCGCCGTTCACTTGACTGACGACTAGCTGGGAGTCCCCATTTATGAGGAGGCTTTCAATTCCCATGTCAATGGCGATCTCGAGACCTGCTATCAAAGCTTCATATTCAGCTTCATTATTCGTTCTCAGTTCTGTTAAGGAGAAAGCGAAGCGCATTATTCCTCCTTGTGGGGTCACGAAGATAAGGCCTACTCCCGATTTGATCATTGGCGTACTTTGTTTGTGCTTTTTCATGGAAGATGCTCCATCGAAATAAAGCTCCCAGCGGGTATCACCGCTGTCGAATGCGTCAAACGCATGTTTGTCTGGCAAATCGCACTTTAGGGGAGAATCGGCAGGTATCGGGTGCTCAGCAAGGAAGTCGGCGATGGCCTGGCCTTTCACTGCCTTGAGAGGTCGGTACGTTATCGAGAACTCCATTAAGAGCAGGGCCCATTTAGCGAGTCGTCCCGTCAATATGGCCTTTGACATTAGGTATTTGAGAGGGTCCACCTTTGAAATGAGATGGACTTCATGTGCTAATGCGTAATGTCTAAGCTTTGTTATTGCGAAGATCAACGCTAAGCAGTGTTTTTCAATGGGGGAGTAGTTGCTTTCTGCCCCCAGCAGAACTCGACTTAAGTAGTAGAGTGCTCTTTCTTTTCCCTGGTCATTCTCCTGCGCCCATAACGCGCCTAAAGAACCTTCGAGAGCAGTTGTATAAAGAATTAGAGGCTTTCCCTTAACCGGAGCAGCCAACACTGGCGGGTTCTGTAGGTATTGCTTGATCTCGTCTAGCGCGCTTTGGCATCTTTGATCCCAGACGAATGAGGTTCCCTTCTTCATCAGGTGGCTATACGGACGGCACTTGCCTGAAAGATTGGCTATAAATCGCCGTATGTATGCGAGCTTCCCTTGGAGAGACCGCAACTGTTTGAGAGTCCTCGGCGGAGGCATTTCCATGATTGCCTTGATTTTGGACGGATCTATCTCGATGCCTCGGTGTCGAACGATGAATCCCAGGAATTTGCCCAAGGAAACCCCGAATGCACACTTCAGAGGGTTCATCTTCAAATTGTATTGTCGAAGACGTTGAAATACGGTCTTCAGATGCTCGAGATGTTCCTCATATGATTTGCTTTTAACAACGAGGTCGTCGATATAGCATTCGACGATTTCGTGATATAGCATTCGACGATTTCGTGTATAAGGTCATCGAAGATCTTCGTCATAGCCCTTTGGTAGGTGGCACCGGCGTTCTTTAAACCGAAGGGCATCACCTTGTAACAGAATATTCCCAAAGGAGTCCGGAAAGCCGTATGTTTCTGGTCTTCAGAATGCATTTTTATTTGATTATATCCTGATGAGCCGTCCATGAATGAGAAAATCTCATGCGTGGACGTATTGTCTATCATCAGTTCGGTGACTGGTACTGGGAAATCATCCTTCGGGCAGGCTTTGTTGAGATCCCGAAAGTCCACGCATATGCGCACCGTCCCATTTTTCTTCATCACTGGGACGATATTAGCAATCCATTCAGGGTATTGAACCTCCTGGATAAAACCAGAGTCTATTAGCTTTTTGACTTCAGCGTTGATGCTCATCTCGAGCTCAAGCCGCATTCTTCTCGGCGCTTGTTTAACTGGCTTGACACTCGGGGATATCGCCAGTCTATGTACAGCAACTTCTGGATCAAGTCCTGGCATCTCGGAATAGTTCCATGCGAAGCAATCTTTATGCTGTACAAGGACGTCCTTTAACGCAGCCACCTTTTCTTCAGACAGCAGCTCGCTGACGAATGTCGGTCGCGGATCGTTTATCGTCCCCAACTCAATTTTCTTGAGGTTATCTGCAGTGGTATGTATTCCATCCTCCAGTTCTTTCGGAGCTGGGGGAAATTCTGAGATCACCTCATCATTGCTGTTTTCGAGGAACCAGGGAAGGCTGTCCATGTTCTCGGATTCTTCTTGTAGTATTGTTATCATGTGACAGGTACGAATTCGCTTCCAATCCCAATATGGAACTGGTTTTTCTTTCGTGGCCTTAGGCTCGTGCTTTTGTGGTGGTGCTACCCTCCAGTTGTTGGACAGAGCGAATTTACCAAGCTGATATTGATCTTCGACCCAATTCTTGAAGGTAAAGCAATCCTCGAGAGGGTGCCCTATTACTTGATGGTAAGAGCAATAGTCCAGATGTGAGACTTCGCCTGCTCGTTCGGGGTGCTTAGTCTCCGGCAGTGTAAGCATCTGATATTTTAGAGCAAGGTCAAGTATCTTCTTCGTCTTGTCCCGAGGAAACGAGTATGCTCGCCCCATTTTCTCCATAAGGGATAGATCAATAACGCTCGACTCCCGTTTGCGTGGCTTCTTAGCCTTGCTTTGTTGTTGTTGAGCGCCTTTTTGGCCTTTCGACTTATTTCTGCTTTTGAGCTGAGCCTTCTTTATAACGGGTTGACAAGGAGCGGTATTTTCATCCTTTACGGCCTGTTGGAGAAAGCGTTGCGTCTTGGCTTTCTCGTAGATGGCTGTCTCACGGTTGTGATCATCTCGGACTTTTTGACCAGCTTTCTTTATAAGTCTGTCCATTTGTTCCTTGAACGACGGACTGGGCTCTTTTGCATCTGGAACTTTCACTGGCTTAGGATTAGCGTCCTCCCATTGAGCATCCGCTTCTTCATCAAGGTCATACACGACGTAGCAGCCGGGTAGTAACTCTCGTTTCTTTGACCGGATATATCCAAGCCCTCTTGTTTCCATTCTCCCGTTAGGCAGTTTGCGTTGGGTCCCGGGAACGTTCCAGACCCTGTCATAGAATTTGGCCTCTCTAACGGTCTGTTTGAAGGATATCCCCTGGCATTTCAGCAGCTTCTTCAAACCCTCTGTATAATATCTGGGAAGACGGATAGGCTGAAGCCTGTCCAGCGCAGGATCTGCGCCATGCCAGATTTCTTTTTTCACCTTAGTTTCTTCAAAGCGGTAAAACAGAATTGCTTTCTCATTTTCTCGCCTGGGAGGGATATAGAATGTCCGCAGCTCTTCTACACTGTAGATATTAAGTGCGTCCAGTTCTTTATGATGTTTAGGCGGCACCATGGCGACTTGCAGACTTTGCACTTCATCAGCGGAAGCTTGTATTGAAGGTCGAGCAGAGAATACGACATGGACCTCATCCTCCGAATCGCTACCAAAGACCAATGTAGGAGTGGACGGTCCTGGCTTGTAATGTTGGGGCGGACCCGAATAAACGATCTCCTCTTCCTCCTCGGTATCACTGCCGAAGACAGGGATGGTGGCGTTAGTTTTATTCTCCGGCTTGTGACACTTCTCCGTGTCTTCGAAATCCGGCAAGAAGTATTTGGCATCTTCGTATTTGCGGACCTCGTTCACAGAGAACGGGTTCAGTTCTCCCGTCACGGTATACTCGAAACCATCCTTAAAATACTTCATACACTGATGTTGTGTAGAAGGGATGATGTTGTACTCGTGTAACCATGGTCGGCCGAGCAAAGCGTTGTAGCATGTCTTGGCGTCTATGATGTGGAATTTAATGTCCGTAACGAGTAGCCCGAAGCATAGCGTCAGTATCACAGATCCAAGAGTCTTTGACGATTGGGAGTCGAACCCGGAGATGGTGATCTTGTCCCGAGCAAGGTGCTGGACGCTCATGCAGATTTCCTTCAACACCCGCACGTTGAGTAGGTTAACAGACGACCCATTATCGATCAGGATTTTGCTTATCCTTATATCATGGCAGTATCCCGAGACATAGAGAGGGCGATTGTGTTCGCACGTCCCAAGTAGAAGGTCTTCATCGCCAAAAGTAACATCAGCCGTGTGCACTTCCTCTAATTCATCCTTCATCTTTTCTTCGGCCAAGCATGCTTGGAATTGTTCCGGGTTTTGGAGCGCCTTAATCAACGAATCTCTCGCCTCTTTTGATAGCAAAAGGGTGTCAAGAATGCTGAGCTGTGAGGGCAGCTTCCTCAGATGCGCCAAAACGTTGTAGTCTACCTTATTTCTCTTCGGCGGGTTCTTGGCGTTTAACTCTTCCGCCACTTGGTCATCTAAGATGATATCTTCAGAGACCTTTTCTTTCCCTTTATCTTTTCTGTTCGAGGGTCCGAGGTTCTTTTCAGGCAGCGTCCGATTCCGCAGCCGGATATTTTCGCAGACCTTCGGTTCTTCTTCTTTTCCTGAAGCGGACTCTTTAAAGAGAGGGGCAAGTTCTAGCTCTTCATCAGAATCACTCCCGAATGTAGGCACTTGTGATCCACCGGTGTTAACCACGCGATAATCGCCAGCAGTTCCTTTAAGCCCTTCGGTCGTATTTCTTTGCTCCCGACGAGTTTTACGTTTTTCCCGCTTAAAGCGTTGTCGATGAGCCACATATCCTTGCCACCATCTATCGAAAGCTTTGCACTCTTGAGTGGGGTGCGAAATCTTTTGATGATATAAGCAATAAGACGGGTGCATTTTCGCTTCACCGGTAATTTCTTCTTTGGAGGATGGCAGCTTCATGCCCATTGATATGGCCTTAGCAAACTTCTTTCTCATCTTGAATTGGCCTTTGTCGGTAGCGGAGGTGTTTAGCTCCACCAGGATCGTCTCAGCTCCTTCATCAAGTCGCTGGCGCTTGGCCCTTTCAAATATAACCGCCTCGCGCTCCCGATCAGCTTTACTTTTCAACCGAGCTTCATTAAGGAATGCGTTAATTACTTCATCTGATGGCCCCAGAACTTTTGGTTCAGAATCTGCCCCCAGTGTTTCAATACAAGGGGTCTCCTCATCGTTCGAATGGGAAATCATATGACAGCTCACCACGCATTCTTCAGCTTCATCTGACGAACTTTCTCCCTCACTTTCCTCTTGAAAGACGTGGTTGAGGAATTCTTGGAGCGTAATGGGAGTCCGCGCCTTTTGGTTGTATTCATCCAGCGCGTCAATTCGCTTTTGTAAGTCCGTGCGCTTGTCACCAGGCTTCACGGGCTTCTTAGATTTCTTCTTCTTCTTTTTCGAAGATTTTGACGGCTGGCTGCAAGTGCTTGAACCTCCACCATCGGTCCTTGGAGTTGGGCATGGTTTCAACATCCCTTCAATGACTTGCGGTTCCAACGGGTTCTTCCACTCGATCGCTGGACATGTCTGAAGATCGTTTAGCATCCTCTTTGTCTTGGCTGATAATACGACCTCCCAAGGAGCTTCTTCAATGACGGAGCATGTTGCCCCCGGCGTATTCGTCCCCTTACAAGTGTGGGGCTGTGGGGGATTCACCTTCCATTTGTCAGATAACGCGAACTTGCCCTGTCGGTACTGGTTTTCAAGCCAATTCTTGAAAACGTAGCAATCTTCGATCGGATGGCCTAGTACTCTATGATAAGGACAGTAGTTGGGCTCGTTGACGTCACTTGGTTGCAACGGACGTTTTGGATCCGGCAAATTTATGAGTCTGTTGCGCAACGCCAGCTCGAATAACCTCCTCGTTTTATCACGGGGAAAGGAATAAGAACGTCCCATCCTATCCTCAAGGGGCACGTATGGTCGCGTATTATTTTGACGAGCAACCGGCTTCGAGTCGCTCAGTTGTTGTTGAGCATTAGCGACGACGATCGCTTTTCCATTTCCTTTGTCATTTCGGGTGTCTGGCCTTGGAAGAGGGGGTTTATGGCCCATTTGATCCATTTGCGCTAGTTTGTCAATCAAAGCCTGGAAGATAGTCGGCTTGAAAAACATCATAAACTGCGAGATGGTTGCTTGTGGATCGAGGGTTCCCATAAACATACCCACCGTGGGAGCTTCTTCAATGCGCTGCTCACACTTTCACCATAAGTTCCGCCACCGTATAGCGTACTGAACCCACGTCTCGCCGGGTTTTACCCTGGCGTTAATCAGTGCTGTCATCGGGGTACGTTCACTAGCGCTTGCAAAACGCTGAGTAAACAACAGCTCCATCTCCGCGAAGGTTTTAATAGAGTCGTTCGAGAGCTCAGAGTACCATTCGAACGCCGTATCCGATAAGCTTCCAACAAACTGGCGAAGTAAAAGCTTGTCATCTCCACCGGTATTGCCGCAGAGTGCCCTGAACTGGGCAACATGCTGGTGAGGATTGCCCGTACCCTTGTAGACATGGAACTTGGGAATCGTATAACCTGGCGGGTATTTGATTTGATCGTACCAGCTCGGATATGGTCTCCCCGTTTTCACGACCTGGCCGGCTGTTTCGGTTGCATGATGAACCCTTATTTACTGGGCGATGTATTCATCCAAATCAGCTTTGGAGATTGTGTCCTCTTTAGCTGTGGACCGAACTGGTGGAGGATTCGACGTCTCTCCCCTATCGTCTTCAAGGATGATCGGGGGATCTTCAGTAGGTGGATCTTGTTGAATCATCATACCCACCATATCCTAGAACAGGAGGGCCATCTTCTTTATGTTGGCTGCCTGCTCCGCAGCCTCTTTATCCTTCTTCTCTAGTATGCACGAAGGAATTCAGCGTCCGTTTCTTGTTCTTGACGCTCGTCCGAGGACGTTTCAGGGGTTTCTTTTGGCCCTGTAAGTGCGGCCATAGCGTTCATCATCTCGTGGAGCTTCTGCTGCTGCTCCTGAGCCTTGGTCATTGACCTCGTGTGCGGTCTATGACCTGTTGATATGCGGCTATCTTCTTTTCCCGATGCCATATAAACCGTATGAACTGTTATGCCCCCTGACTTGGGGCGTTTAGGTTCACCATTTTTAACTTTTGCCGCTGACGCGGGAGTTTTCTCTGGCCTCCTTCTTTTGTGGGCCGTTGAGGTTGAAGGAACCGTTGAAGTGGGCATTCTAGCGGCTGCTGTCCCCCGTTGTTTAATGGGACGGTCCTTGTCTTTTTCCACCTTCGCCTTTTTCTGATGACGAGAGTGACCTGGGTCAATTACGGAGTCTTGAACCCTCCGCCAAACTTTATAAATTCTTGAGGATAGCCGTTGAGGGGGCTGTTCTTGCTTCGTTTCTGAAACTCTCTCCGCAGGTGGAGGAGATCTCTTCAGTGTAGCGGTTGGAGAGTTTTTCCGTACCCTTCTCAGCAGTTCAAAGCTGTTCCTAGTTGGGACAGCAGCGTTGACTTCCACCACTGGAGACGATGGAGTTAACCCTGAGGGAGAGTTGCCCCCTGCCTTCCTCACTCGTTGCCAATGGCGACGTCGAGCACGGCGAGCCGTTGGGATTGGCTCAGAGATTGAGATAGCTTCTTTTTGCCCCCTGTCTGAATGAGGCGCCGCCGGTGTTAACCTCTTAAAGACTGAGGTTGTCTTCTGAGGAGTGATATTCAACCTGCCGAAGACGGATCCTTAAGCAGGGGTAGGAGCAGGAATCGTCAGTCTTGAAAAGACTGACTCTTTGATAGGGGAAGCCGCCTTGACAACTTCTGAAGCAGCAGCTGTTGCCCTCCTTCGGACAGCCATTTTAGAGTTCAGATTTAGCCTGGTGAAAACGGAGGCTGTCGGTTTGGTAGTGGGCGACCCGTTGACAGGGGTCGTCGTAGCAGTGAGCCGGTCGAAGACCGACTTCTTGTTCACTTCCGGTGCAGGTATGGGCTCAGAGAAGCTTGTAGGTGGGATCATGGTCCCGAAGAACAGACCAGTGGTGGCTTGGGTCACCTGATCTACCGGCAGAGTGAGGAAGGAAGCCGCTTGGGGCCCATATGCTACACCTCCCAGTGAGGTGGAGCGTCCGTTGCAGTGGCATTTCGAGCAGTTGGTGCAGTTAAATGCCATTGAATCTTGAGTTCTGCGCCGGGCAAAAGACCAAATCTTAGTAACTTGAAGTCCGAAGGCAACCATTAACAAACCGCGATTGGTTCGCGAAGACGACACACGAAGCGTGGAGTGGAAAGAGGAAGAGGTCCCACCGGGCATGCCAGAATCTGTTCCCCTCCGAATGGCGGCCGCAGGACCGCGATGTCCTGACGCTGAGATTCGGGGCAGATGCTATTTGGTTTTATCCGTCCACCTCTCCGAAGATGCCAAGTTGATTTATGGCACCGTGTATTGGAGGTTTAGACGGATGCGGCCGATGTAGCAGACTTCGTCAGATTCCCCCTCGCTTGAGGGGTTTTTGATTGTGGGGACGCTCTTCCCTGCAGGCGCAAGCCCTTGCAGTTAATTACGCTACCGCATCGCGGTAACAACTTTCTCCTTCTCCAGAATTTCACTTCGTGTCGTGTGTGTTTGTTTTGTTTGTGGTTGCCCGTGGATTGTATACGGAGACTGAGTAATGCCGTCGCCCGTAGGACGTGGATTAGTCCAAATCCGTATTTACTTAGATTTGGGTTTGGTGTTTTTAGTTTAAGGATGCATTAGTCGCGTTGCGGCTAAGATCAACTTAAACGTTCGTTAAGGATACAATAGTCCTGCTTGAGACTAAGATCAACTTAACGTGATAATCCATTTAATATCTGGCCATCGGGACTCGTCGCCTCTCTGACGTCGTTGAAGGATTACAACGACAGATGTCAGAGGAGTTCGGAGATGTACCCTTGAACCAAGGTCGATTTGGAATTTTATCGTTCATTTGAGTGTTTAAGGATACGTTAGCCGTATTTGGGGCTAAGATCAACTTAAACGGGACCGTTTAGATCCGGCAAAAGAGCACTAGGAGGCTCTATTGTTCCAGTTTAGGGACATGGTGGTCCATATTCCAGTTTTAGGGACGTGGTGGTCCACCGTTAGTTTAGGGACGTTTCGGTCCGATATTAGTTTAGGGACGTTTCGGTCCATATTCCAGTTTAGGGACGTGGTGGTCCGATATTAGTTTAGGGACGTTTCGGTCCAATATTAGTTTAGGGACGTTTCGGTCCGACATTAGTTTAAGGACATTCCGGTCCAATATTAGTTTAGGGACGTTTCGGTCCACGAGTTTAAAGACCCCGCAGTCCATATTCATACGTGGTCGTCGGGACCCGTCACCTCTCTGACGTCGTTGAAGGATTACAACGACAGGTGTCAGAGGAGTTCGGAGATGTACCCTTGAACCGGTAGTAAATTGATTTAAGAGAGCAATTTTGCTCAGTCAATTTAATTTAAGGACTTATGGCCAAAATTGGGCTAAGTCCAGTTTGTGTCTTTGGCCTGCACTAGGGCTTTATCCCTTTTTAGTAATGCACTGCATTATTCTTGTTTTGGTCGGGCTTTGCCCTTTTCTAAATGATGCAGAGCATCTATTTTTTTGTTTGGGCTTTGCCCCCCCCCTCTTTTTGAAATGCATAGCATTTTTTATTAGGCCTGTTAGGCCTTTTAATTGGGCTCTGTCCCTTTTTCTTTAACAATGCAGAGCACTAAATACTCTGACAGTGCCCCACGTGGCTTGTCAGGCGCTTTGCGCTAAGTAATGAGCGCAAACTCATATGGTGGTGACACGTGTCACGCTCTGGTGAGCGCAAGCGCAATAGCGCAGTGCGCTGCGCTAATGCGCTGCGCTGTTGCGCTGCTGACACGTGGCGCGCTCTGGTGAGTTGCGCCAATTCCAGAGAGCAAAGCTCTATTTCAAGAGCGCAAGTTGTTTTATAGCTGACACATGACGCTTTCTCAAGAGCGCAACAACGCAGTTTGGAAGTGCAAAGCACTAAGAATCTTTTAGATTCAAGAACAGGAGTGCAGAGCACTATTTGATTTCTTGATCTAATTTAGATCAAAGAAAATAAATTTTTCTTTTTTTTTGTTTCAAGAACCAGAGGTTCATAAAAAAGTGCAAAGCACTATTATTACTTATTTTTCTTTTTATTTAAAAATTATTGATCTTGTTCTTAGATCCATAATCTGTCCATAAGAGAATTTTCTCTTTTTCCTAAAGTTTTTTTTTTTTACCTTTTGTTGTTTTTGAGGAATTCTCAAGAGTTCTCTTCTCTTTTTTTTTTTAGAAAGATGTTGATGCCTTTTAATTGAGGCCTAGGGTCTTTTTTATAGTGCCCATAAATTAGTTAAATTTGTTAAAGAGATCTTTCTCTGAGTGGTTTGGGGAATTTTCCCCACCGTTGGATCTTTGATCCAAGGGCTTCTTCTTTGCAGAAGAAAATCTTCTTGTTTTAATAAGAACAGAAAAGATTTCTTGGAAATTTAATTCTGTTTGGCGCAGATGCCCCAGCGCGTGACACGTGTCGCGCAGCGCAACTGCGCTAGCGCATCTGCGCTGACACGTGTCGCGCAGCGCAGAGCGCAGCGCATCTGCGCTAGCACATCTGCGCTGACACGTATCGCGCAGCGCAGTGCTTGCGCAGCTGAAGCGTTGCTTCATAAAAATAGAGCTTTGCTCTGATTGGGCGCTGTGCTGACGTATCAGCGCCTGACATGTGGCGCGTTGCGCCCGAGATGTGAAGCTTTGCTTCAAAATTTTGAATTTTGAATTTCAACAGAGCTTTGCTCTGATTGGGCGAAACAGTGGTCTTGAGGTAGAACTGGAAGAAGTTCCAGCGGCACAAACTATGACAGAAGATTTGGTAGAACCAGAGGATTCGATAGCTCCCAATGAATCTCAGCCTCTCCGCCGATCTAGTAAGGTTCCTCATCCACCTGAGAGATACTATGGTTTTCTCATAGACGGTGGGAGCAAGGATTGCATCATGGAAGATGATGATCCAACTAGCTTCGAGCAGGCCATCAAGAGTGGGGACTCTGTGAAATGGATGGATGCAATGCGGTCTGAGATGGAATCCATGTACACTAACAAATTATGGACTTTGGAAGATACTCCTGAAGGGGTAAAACCCATCGGGGGCAAATGGATCTTTAAGAAGAAACTTGGTGTAGATGGAAAAGTTGAGACTTTCAAAGCTAGACTTGTTGCAAAAGGTTTTCGTCAACGACCAGGCATGGACTATGACGAAACCTTTTCTCCAATGGTTATGCTTAAGTCCATCTAAATCCTACTTGCCATTACTACATACCATGACTATGAAATCTGTCACATGGATGTTAAGACCGCCTTTCTAAATGGTGATTTAGAAGAGTGCGTGTACATGACTCAGCCAAAGGGCTTCGTGGACAGTGGGAGCAGCGGGAAGGTGTGCAAGCTGCTTAAATCCATCTACGGGTTGAAGCAGGCATCGCAGAGTTAGAATAACTGTTTTGATGTGGTATTCGAAGAGTTTGACTTCATCAAAAACGCAGATGAACCTTGTATATACAAGGTGGCGGCAGAGAGTAAGGTTGTCTTCCTCGTATTATACGTGGATGACATACTCTTGATAGGAAATGATGTTCCTATGCTGCACTCGGTCAAGCTCTTCTTATCATAAAGATTCTTAATGAAAGATCTAGATGATGCCTCCTACATCTTTAGGATTAAGATCTATAGAGATAGATCTAAACGGATACTGGGATTGTCCCAATCCAGGTACATTGACACCATACTAAAGAGGTTTAGTATGGTAGAATCCAAGCTTGGGAATTTACCCACGATAACAGGACTCACTCTCTCCAAAGAGATGTCTCCCAAGACTGATTTGGAGAGAGCTCGCATGCAAGGGATACCCTATGCTTCTGCAGTAGGCTCTATCATGTACGCGATGTTATATACCAGACCCGATGTAGCATACTCACTAAGTGTAGTGAGTAAGTATCAAGAAGATCCAGGAGAGAGTCACTGGACAGCTGTGAAGAACATTCTCAAGTACTTGAGAAGGACTAAAGAGATATTCTTGGTGTATGGTAACGGTGAACTCCAAGTGGAGTCCTTTACCGATTCGAGCTTCCAGAGTGATAAGGACGACTCTAAGTCGGTCTCAGGATTTGTCTTACCCTCAATAGAGGGGCACTTTGTTGGAAGAGTTCCAAGCAAGAAACCGTGGCAGACTCGACGATGGAGGCTGAATACATCGCTGCCGACGATGCTGCCAAAGAGGCTGTCTGGATGAAGAAGTTCATAACTAAACTTGGAGTGGTTCCGTCCATTGAGCATCCAATACCTTTGTATTGTGATAACAATGGAGCTGTGGGTTTGGCCAAGGAACCCAGGTCCCATCAGCGATCTAAGCATATTCTGAGGCGGTATCACCTGATCCAGGAGATAGTTGATCGCCGGGAGATCGAGATCGGGAGAGTTAACACGAAGGACAACACGGCGGATCCACTCACAAAGGCCATACCCCAGATACTATTTGAGAGACTCTTTGGGATGTTGGATATGAGATACTACAACAACTGGCCTTAGTGCAAGTGGGAGATTGTTAGTTATATGTATTACCTAGGGGCCATTATTGTACATATGATGTATATTATAGTGGATGCTTGGATATATATAGAGAGGAATTTCTTGCTCGACATGATAGTATGCTATCTGGTTGCTCTTTGTCTTAACATGTTGACATGTATAAGTGATGTTGTCTTGCTCTTACATGTTGATAAAGCCCTTAGGATGTGTACTTGACTACCAGGACTATGATGGAGATCATACTAGTGGGGCCAAGGGTAGTCCACAAGTACACTCTATAATTGTTCCTAGTATAGGGTGTATCGATACAGGGCATCGATATTCCATAGTAGCAGCGTATACGCATCTTGACCCATATAATGTGCGATGGATGATCCCACATCCATTGGTTTTTGACATGAAAGATGGTATACGGATGCTCAGAGGAGACTGGGTATACTGAACGGACTCGCCGAGAACTCCTAGTTGGTATTATACCGATCGTTAGATAGCAGTTCTCTGGTGACACTGGTACAGGTTAGTCTGTAAACCCGAGATCATCATAGAGTCTTGTGTGATTCCCACTGTGCTTTGATCTCCACCTTACCACGTTCAAGAGAACGTGCAAAACGGTAGCTTTTGGGTACAGTCCCGAATCACATGGAAGCAATAACCGATAGGAGGGGATTCGTCTCTCCCGGTAGTGGAGGTTGATGTTACACTATGCTCGATTGGCCATAACAGGAAGTCCCTGGCCAGGGCTGATACGGAGATTTACTAATAAATGTTATCAGTAGTTTCTAGACCCGTTATGAGCCTCACATCAGCATGACTTATCGGTTACTGGGGTCTGACGTTGACTACCCCTAGACTAGATATGCGACATATCAGACGAAAAGACCGGACTGTACGGTACTGATAGGCTTTTCACGAGTAGGAGCAGGCTTGCTTGTTGATCTTTTGATCGCTCAATACCCGGGTAGCCGTTACGTCCAGCTAGTACCGCTGACGGCTTGTGGGTACTTGATATGATCATCACCTATTGCCGGCGTATTGACGAGTCTTTAGAGTCCTACACAGAGGTTTCACTGGCTCAGGCAAAACGAAGTAGGAGCACATATGTGATCTGTGCGGGATCGAGATTAATACGAGTATGTGATACCGTATTCAATTCTCGCGATACAAATAATATTAGTCGGTTGTATGTGATATAGCCGGATTATTAAATCAAGTGTTGATTTATGATTTAATGTATAATTATATATTTGATATGTTAATTTACATTAACTAATATTAGCTCACTTAAGCATTTCTTTTCTCACTTGTGCATTAATATATATGTGATATATATTAATTGTATTTCTTTTTGTGTCGTGCTTGATGCCACATGCTACATGGGTGTATGAGACTTACACCATGCTAAAGATAATGCAAGGTTTATTTATTTAAGGTAAATCCAAATTAGTTGGAAATTAGTTACATGCATGAAGCTTATGGAAGCTTGTAGATGCATTCACTTAGTCCACTAATTTTGTTTTACTTAAGATATTTATTAACCCAATCATTATCTAAACTCATGGTTAAGTCTCTACATGAGTTATATGAGATATTTTCTCACCTATGGTTGTCATTCACTCTCTCATCTATTATTGCTTCATCTTCTTTAAGCTCAAGAGAGAGCTCTCTAGGTTTTTTAGAGAAAAAGAAAAATAGTGAGAAAAAGATTTCTAAAGTGAGCAAAAATCCTACTTCATCATCCTCTACTGGATTAGCCATTTAGTTTAGGGTGTTAGCTTCTCTAATCCCTAATTAGTGAAGAGTTAGCTTGGATTAGTGTCTCCTCGACGTAGATCATCTTCGCCCTCGAAGACTTCGTGCAAGCTCGTTCCTTTCATTTTGTGGAGCCACTCTAGAGTCCGGAAGATCACTACTTGGATCGAAGGGACTACTACACGGAGCTATTGAAGTGAAGGACCAGTTTACAAATGTTGCATTCCTAGTTCACTTAGTTGTAAAGTAGTTTACACATTGTATTGTCTAAATCTCTAGTTAAGATTCTAGGGTTAAGATTGTTTAGCACGGCAAAATTTTGAAAATGGCATGGATGATGCCTCCCGAAACCTTGCTGTCGTGCCAAGCAATCCTACAGTAAGCCCGCAACATATTTACTATAAAAATACGTTAAGCGTAATTAAACAATATAATAATGTGCAAGAATAACAAGGGTAATAAAATGAAACAGAAAATTTATTTACATTCAAATTTACATACAACTATTTGTAGTAAAAAGATACAATGATAAAGCAAATGCCTAAACAATGGCATACTGGAAGTAAATACAAGCAAGAGCTAAAAATCAGGCTGAGAAGCGAACTGGTCCAAATATTCCGGGCTCGGCTCTATCTCCTCCGAATCCGGTCCTCCTGACGAACATTCCAAAGAAACAACATAGAGGAATGTCATCAGCGAACTAGCGCCTGGTAAGTCCCCAAATAAGTTAAAGAAGATAGTATATAAAGTGAAGAAAAACCAAGTAAAAGTGAACATGCACGGTTATATAAGAGAGTATCTAAGCAGCTTTATTTACCGGTATAAGATAGTTATTATAACGTGGTTATTTGTAGTTTGATAAAGAAGGTATTCATGTATACGAGAGGATTCCATCTTACCCCATGGATTATGGTAACATGTAGTACAAAGCCCCGTCATAACCCATGGGACAACGGCACATGAATTCATGTGGGTGTCTTTTAAAGTGACCCCTCGTGCCACGATATATGTTCTGTACCAATCTACCCCTTTATCCCCGCGTATTTTAATTTATAGTTTAAGTTTACAGATCTTGACCGAATCCATGGATATAAAATGTACAGGTCCATGTTCAAGATGTAATCATGTATTCAGATATTCATGTCAAGTTATATCCATTGTTCGGTCAAGTCGAGTCAAGTATTCAAGTTCAAGTTTGATATTTGAATTTGAGTGTTCGGGTTCATGATCAAGTACTCAAGTTCGTGTTTGATTTTGGATTCTGGTTTGAGTTTGGATTCAAGTTGGAGTCAGAATCTTATAAAAGGATTTAGTTCTTGAAATTTCTTAAGTTCGGGAGTAATCGAGCAACTGCTGCACATAGACGGCAGGATTTGTGTCTTTTTCCAAGACAGTTGCCATTGATAACTCTGTTAAACTTATCTAATCTGAATAGGCAAGCACTCACTTTCTCCGGCTCTTTGAGGCTCAAGAGAAATTATACCGCTTAAATCTATATTATTCTAGAGTCCTTAAAAATTGTTTGCATATCTCGAAGGGGTTTTATGAAAAATACTTTAATATAGTTTAAAAATAAAGCTTGAGGGTGATTTGTAATATTTAGGGTTTTCATGAACATGTATTTTAATTGTTATGATATTTTAGTGCTAAAACCTAGCTTTTTGAAAGTTTATGGTATTTTTATGAAAACTAACTCTTTTGGAAGCTTGATGGTATTTTATTAAAATTTTAATTTTTCGTTTTAAAAAATATAGTTTTGTAATATGTCTTTATTTAAAATACGAATTCTTAGTTTTATATAATTTCCAAATTTTAGTTTTTATTTAGAAAAGTCATATTTCTTAAAAACAGTATTTTTATTTCCTTTTGATACTGAATACTCTGCGAGGAGTTCTGCATCTCGCACTACTATCCCAAGGATATAAGATAATCCACACCATCCATTAGCGGGTCCCCTAATGAGAGTTGTAAAGACGTATTTGCCAAGGATTTAAAATATCGATTTAAAAGAAACCCGTTTTGAAAAAAATATGGTATTTTAATGTAAAACATATTCTTTAAATAACCTCTATGTTTAGAACCTCGTACTATGAAACCATAGTGTGCGTGTGGTGTAGGTCGTTACACCATGAATTTCCTAGAGGTATATATGGTAGTTATCGAAATAGGGGTTATACTAAAGTTCATGGTATTTTTCTGAAAAAAATTAGTTATATGATTATTGAATATGAAATTTTGGTTACGTCAAAAGGCAATTGATGTAAATATTACCTTGAAGTGATATTAGAGAATTTGCATAAACTTTTAAACGTGGCAAAGTGACCAAAATTGTTTTAAAGACAAGGGTTATATGCTAACTCCGCTTTTGTCGATATGTCTTAGAAATTATATAGAAGTGAAAAGAGAAAGAGATGAAGAGACTTACTGGTTGTGTAGTGCTAGGAAGAGATTAAGGAAGAGAGAGGGGGTCTTGGTCTCGTCGGAGATACTCCGGTCGTCGGAATTTGATCGCTACTCCTTTTGGCTTGCTTAACTCCACTTGGATATCCTTAATCCTTCTTGAACTTAGAGAATTTTTGAGGAATTTTCAGAATAGAGGAGAGCTAGGGCATGGGGTGGTATTTATAGGGTAAAAATGAATGAGGGTGTGAAATAAAAATGAATTAAAAAGGATTTAATGGTGTTAATTAGGGATTTAAAGAGTCTCTGTTTGATTGTAGGAAAATCAAACAGTGCAGAGGGTTGAGGGGGGCTGAAGGGATGAGTGTGCAAAGCATGGAGTCATTTGGATCCAATCGGACCGGCGGCGGCGGCCATTTGAAAGGAATGGGCGGTCAGATTTAGGTGATTTGCCTCGAGATTCGTGCTATGTGTCTAGGTGTGTGTTTACTCCTCTTTGCGCCTGTTTGATTTTTCTGAAACCTTTCGATTCCCCGTGAATTACACGTGCAACTCTTGGGCTTCCGAAAAATTAAAAAGAAAAATCTTTAAAAATAATTGGGAATGATGAGAATCGAAGTCACAGGCTATGTCACAGCAGTGTAGAGACTTTACGAGTGAGCTGCAAGTTGCTTCTTGCTTCTATTGAACAAAAATAACTTATAATTCCTACACAGGCTGAAATACCCTTTTCTATACATTTAAATAAATAATTCTGTACAGAGATTTCAGAGTCGTTACATTCTACCCTCCTTATAAAAATTTCGTCCTCGAAATTTACATTTACATAGAGACTAATTTTCAAAAAGGTAAGAGTATCGTACACGCATATCTACTTCTCTTTCCTAAGTTGATTCTCCTGGAAAATCCTTTCTCCACATCACTCGGACCAAGTTCACCTCCTTGTTCCGTAATGCCTTCACCTTTCGGTCCAGGATCTCAACTAGTTGTTGCTCGCAAGTTAGATCAGTCTGTACCGTGAGCTCTGAGTGATCAAGTATATGGCCGGGGTCACTCACATATCGTCTTTGTTGGGATATATGGAACACATTGTGCACTCCTTCCAATGAAGGTGGTAATGACAAACGGTATGTCACTTCTCTAACTTGTTCAAGTATGTCGAACGATCCGATATACCTTGGACTGAGTTTACCCCTCTTACCAAAACGGATCACTCCTCTGTTTGGAGAGATCTTCAAGAACACATGCTCTCCGGGTTGAAACTCGAGATGTCGACGCTTTGCATCTGCCCAATGTTTCTGTCGGTCTTGAGCTATGCACATCATTTCCCTGATCGTGCGAACCATGTCCACAGTTGCCACGATCATCTCTGGTCCAAGGAGTTCACGATCTCCAATGTCGCCCCAACTCAGCGGGGAACGATATTTCCGTCCATAGAGTGCTGCGAATGGTGCCATCCCAATACTGGCCTGATAGCTTTTGTTGTATTAAAACTCTACTAGATGTAGCTGATCTTTCCACGAACCTTCGAAGTCTAACATACAGGCTCTCAACATATCTTCTAATATCTGAACTGTTCGCTCGGACTATCCGTCCATTTGTGGATGATATGTCGTGCTGAAATTCAGACTCGTTCCTAGACTAGCTTGCAGACTCTACCAGAACTGTGATCGGAATCTCGTATCACGATCGAAAACGATGCAAACAAGTACTCCATGTAATCTCACGATCTCCTGCATGAGTTTATGGGTATCAAATATGGTACATCGTGATGGTTTAAATCTTACTTTAGATTTATATTCACCTTCATGTACTTCCTTGCTAATGTCTCGGTTGACTAACCAACTCGAAATGGAATAATGTGAGCCGACTTGGTGAGTCAATCCACAATAACCTAAATCGTGTCGTTACCCTTCATGCTGCGAGGGAGAGCAGTCACGAAGTCCATGATAATGTGCTGCCATTTCCATTCCGGGATTAGTAACGGCTGAAGTAGACCAGTAATTATGTGATGTTCAGCCTTCACTTGCTGACATACTAGACACTTTGCTACGCTCCTTGCTACTTCTCGCTTCATTCCATGCCACCAGTAGTGTTGTCGTAGATCCTTGTATATTTTTGTGCCGCCGAGGTATACAGAATAAGGAAAGCTGTGAGCTTTTTTCATCAACTCTTCTCGAACAGGTCCGACTGGCACGCATAAATGGCTCCCATATCGCAAGGATCCATCTTCGTGGATGGTGAAGTCGGTTCATAGTCTAGTTTCTACTTGTTCTCGGATCCTTTGTAGCTTGGCATCACTTGCTTGAGCTGTCTTGATCTGATTTACAAAAGTGGACTGGACTTATATGTTCATCAAAGATGAAGCGCTACCTGGCACAACTGCTTCAATCTCCAATCCATGCAGTTCTTGTTGTAGTCTCCACTGAGCGGTGAGGTTCATTGCTAATGGCTGGCGACTAAGTGCATCAGGAACTACGTTCACCTTTTCAGGATGATACTGTAGGTTGATATCGAAGTCCGCCATGTGTTCTAGCCGTCTTCTCTGCCGCATGTTGAGTTCTTTCTGAGTAAATACATAATTCAGACTTTTGTGGTCAATATATATATTCACTCACTCTCCCAATAAATAGTGATGCCAAATTTTGAAGGCGAAGATGACGGCTGCCAATTCCAGATCGTGTGTTGGATAGTTGCGTTCATGAATTTTTAACTGTCTTGATACAAAAGCCATAACTTTTCCATGCTTATGTAAAACACATTCTAATCCTTTACCAGACGCATCACAATGCATATTGAATCCGCCAGATTGATCCGGTATTATAAGAATAGGTGCAAAGGTTAATATCGACTTGAGTTCTACAAAATCCTTCTCACATGCTTCTAACCATACGAATGCTTCGTCATTACGTGTGAGCTTTGTCAGGGGTGCTGCGATCTTTGAGAATCCTTCGATGAAGCGTCGGTAGTATCTTGCTATGCCCCAGAAACTTCTTATATCTTTCACCGTCTTTGGTGTCGGCCACTCGCTGACAACTGACACCTTAGCTGGATCCACCGAGATTTCTTCGCCTGAAACAATATATACGAGAAATCCGACTTGATCTAACCAAAATTCACACTTGTTGTACTCGGCGTAGAGCTAATGTTGTCGTAATATCTCCAGGACAATGCGTAAGTGCTCGGCGTGTTCTTTCCGATTTCTTGAATACACCAGGATGTCGTTGATGAAGATAACAACAAATCTGTCTAAGTACTCTCGGAAAACATGGTTCATCAGGCTCATAAAGATGGCAGGTGCATTGGTCACTCCAAATGGCATTACGAGATATTCATAATGGCCATAACGAGTCCTAAACGACGTCTTCGGAATATCGGACTCTTTGACCTTCATCTGATGATATCCTGAACGAAGATCTAGCTTTGAAAAGACACAAGATCCAGTTAACTGATTGAAAAGATCATCAATGCGTGGTAGTGGATACTTGTTCTTAATTGTCACTTCGTCCAAATCTCGATAATCCACACACATCCCGTAGGAACCTTCCTTCTTCTTTACTAGTAACACCGGAGATCCCCAACTTGAAGTACTGGGTCGGATCCAAACTTTCTTCAGGAGTTAGTCCAACTGAATACGGATCTCCTTCAATCCCTCCAGACTTAATCGGTATGGAGTTTTGATTACAGATTGTGCACCAGGTTGTAAATCAATACTAAATTCAAGAGCTCGATTAGGAGGCAAACCTGATATGTCTTCACGGAACACATCCTCAAACTACCTCAGGTTTTTCTTCTTCAGCTGGTAGAGGGAACATTTCTGCATTCTTCGGTTTAGCATGGTAGTTTCCTGGCTCCAAGGTTTTGTCTTCACTTTTGAAATAGAAGACTGTGTGATCTGGTATCTCAAACACTACCCTCCTTTGACGGCAGTCAATGGTAGCATAAAATACTCCCAGCCAATCCATTCCCAACACAACATCGAAATTTGGTATGTCTAGTACTTTGAAATTTACATAGAATTCTCGACCGCAAACTACAAATGGGCACTGATCATATCCTAAAGCTGCCTTCAAGACTCCATTCCCGGAACTGACATTCCAACTTGAAATGAGTGGTTTCACGGGAATTGCGTGCGTTCTCACGAATCGTTGTGACATTAAGCAGTGTGAAGCTCCAGTGTCGAAAAATGCGAGTGCAAGAAGGGTGGCAACTGGTATAGTATTTATGTTGTGTGAGGTTGTGTTTAGATATAAAAAAAAAAAGTATAATGATGCACAAGAATTTAAAGGTTGAAAGGATGGGAGAATTTACCGGTGATGACTTATCCTGTGGCTTTGGCCTCCTCGACCATCATTGTAAAAGCCTGTCATCTCGGTATATCCTCCTCGCCGGAGGCACATTCCTCTATCTTTGAGACACGTTTCTCTATGCCTGATGAAATTGACGTTGAGGCTATTGTTCATATCATAATTTTGCATTATTATATTCCCCATTCTTATTCATTTTACAAATAAACAGGTGCTTTTGATCCATGTCTGCTACATAGTTGCAGGTTATAGGTTCTCGGAACAAAACAGTGAAAATGATGAAAAGACGATACAAAAGTGAGACTACACCAACAAATAGAAGAATCTTGATCATGCCTATAGTTTGAGGGACAAATGAAGATCAATGAACAATTTCGCAAAGTACAAAGGCAGCGCAAGATTCAAGACTTCAACACGAAGCAAACGGTAAAAGTCCACAACATTCTGCACTGTGGAAATCTGGAAGAAACTAGAAGACAATCTGAGAAACCAAGTGAAGAAATCAGAAGCCAAATGCAACAGGAAGCAGCCCAGTAAAATCCAGCCAAAGTCCCCACCATATGGCCGCGGATCCGTGGCCAAATTGGGCATATGGCTACGGATCCGCGGCCATGGTGAGCACGTGTCGGTGCATTTTTTGACGGTGGTGGCGGTGTGTTGACTAGGCTTCTCAGGGTAGTTTTGTAAATGTAGATAGGGATCACATGTAACCCTAGGGTTTCTATAATCTATAAATAGCCACTTCCTATGCCTCATTTTAATTCTTAAATTCAGAATTTTAATTCTTGTAATGTTTGAAGAGTGCATCAAATAAAAAGTAAGTCTTTTTTTACCTTACCTTAGTTAATTTTCTTTTCTGCCCTAATATAGATTTTATTTATCTGCCCTAGTTATAACTTTTATTTATTTGCCGCAGTTTAGATAATTAGGTTATTAAAAACAATCATAAAAATATCTCTTTTTATCAAATCCCTAATGAGTGAGTAGTTCCTCACTTGTTAGGGTTAGGAATAGGAAAGGTTTGAGAGATGAAAATCTCTCACCCCTTTCTTGCCCGACATACATTTTAATAGGACTCTATGCATACATACACACACCGCTCACTACGGCACCCTATCCCACGAGGTAGCGGTGATACCGTAGTTTAAGACCGGTTGTGTATGTTTTCTACGGAGGTTAGGGTAAGAGTTAAGAAAGGACGGACAAGAACCTAGAGGAAGAAACCTAGTTTCTTCCCAATGGTACTAATCCACTTTGTTAATTATTACCTTAACACCTAAATAGATCTTAATTAGGGCATAGAAAGCGGTGAGACATATTGAATTTCCAAACTTAACCCAAACCTAACCCTAGCAAGGTTTTAATCCTAATCAAACTCATTTTAGTTTTTAGTGATAATCAATCCTACTACAATTGGAATTAACTCGTTAGAACAAATAGAAAATACACAAAATCCCTGTGGACCGACCTGTACTCAACCAGTTAGCTACCAAGCGACGCCGTTCTTGATTATGGTTAATATTCTTTGATTCATCTTTTAAAAGCGCAAGCACGCATAAAATCTCCTATCAATCAAATGGCGCCGTTGCCGGGGATGGCGTAGTTATTTTTTTTTTGTAATTTCGGGTTAATATAAAAATTAAAAATCATAAAAACTGGAGAAAAAAAAAACTATCATCTTGTTACTTTTTTAATGGTGTTTCATTTGAATTATGCAGGATCGACGAACAGAATTGGATCTGGAAAAATCCAGTAAGCAAAACAGTAAACAGCAGATCTGAACAAACAGAGGAAGACCGCAGTAGAAAACAGAAGAAGTTTGGAGGCCCGAGTCAACCATTCAACCGCGGAACTGCCGCGTTGACCCGCTTTTGACCGCGGAACCGCCGCAGGGTGGTGACGTCATCATTTGAAAAAGTCTCTGTAAGCATCTTTTCTTCTTCTGAACCCCTGATATCCTCTGAAAAATTTTCCTGCAGGGTTCTTTGCGCAAAAACTTTTCTCCCTTCTCCAATAACTTGATCTTGTGCAGGATTCTTTGCGCCGCAATAAAAAAAATTTCGGCAAGTGTGTTGTGTGTTTACTGCTTTGCATCTTTAAAACTGACTTTAAGGAGCTTTAACACCAATTCAGATTGGGTGGGGATTTCATTACCCTTCCTAGAACCCCAAAAATCACAAAAAGCATATTGCATTGACCATCGAATTAATTAAAAAAGATTAGACTCAGCCTATAAGGACTGTCGTGCTCGATAGGACAAAGGAATAGTTGTAGGCATCGATCGTTTATCTAAACTAGACTTTGTGGTGCCTAGGCTAGACAAGTGGGGAAAGGTAATTTTAAAAGGCCCGTCTCACGGTAATTCGTGAGCGGATCCCTCCTTTCTTTACTTGTGCTTACCTGGCCACAATTGGCGGTAAAGAGACGATTTGAGGACCTCACAACTTGTCCTTTGGAACAGTTAAGAGCAGTCTAGTTGACCTAGGAGACCCTAGATCTAGGCTTGATTATGCATGTTGTGATTGCTTAAATGTGTGTCTAGCTTCTTATAAAAATCTTTTTGCAAAAAGTTCCTTATATATAAAAAAAAACACAAAACAGAGAATTTTTACAAAGACTTGCCAATTTTGTCACTAGAAATCCATTGCACCCCACTTGCACCCACATTCTTTTTCTTATCATTTCTTACATCATGGGTATCCCACCTCACAAAACTCTTGCCGAACTTTGGTACCCTCATCCAAACATTGCTTCCTACGTGAATTGTTTTGGTCGAATTACGGACGACCCCTCCATGCCCAAAATTTCTTTGAAAGATCGAATAGAAGCGTCTAGGAGAAACAGTTCGACTCTGCAATCCACTTTGTATCAACCATTTCAACCTTCACCACCTTCATACGTTGATACTCCTTTTTCGAGTTCTGTTGTAACTCCGAAACCCATGTCTATTGCTGAACAATTGAACAATCTCGTAACCGATCTTTCATTCCTTTCAATACTTCCAGTTCTTGGGATCAACAAGTCCATTCACCTTTTTATCCAAATGTTGATCCTACTCCTGTCCAACCATTCAATTCCTACCAGTCCTACCCAACTTTCGCACCTTCCCTAGACATTGCTTCTACACAACCATTTGGGAGTTTCACGTATCCAAACAACTTTGAATCTTTTACTGAAACCCCTTCACAACCCATGTCTAGTATGGAACAGTCGCTGGAAGCTTGTATTGTAGCGACAAACAAACAAATGAGGAATTTGGATGCATCCATTGCCGCCCTTATGCAACCTAGTGACCCGGTAGCTAGTTTCCAACTAGCTCCAAAAATTCCAATGTATGATGAGGCGGTTGGACAGATTGAGAATTTGAGTGGAGAGAGTGAGCTGTGCACCCTTCCAAATCAAACCTGCCCATCACCAATTGAATCCCACAACTCCGGTTTTGAATGTCTATCAAGTGTCCCAAATGATTCACCAGTTGAAAATAAAACTTTTAATGAGTTGTGCGACTTTGTAGTGCTTGATTCGCCAGATTGTGAAGGGTCCCTTTCGAGTGAAACCATCACCAATCCTTTCGACCTCTACACCTCAAATCTAGAACCCGAATTGATAAATATCCATGCTTTTGATGAGGTGTCCGAAAAAATTGATTTTCATTTGATTGAGGATATTGACGCAGGGAATAATTTGGATGATGAACCCGCAGATTTGACTGAATTTTTCTCTCCAATTCACCATCCTGAGTCATTAAATGTTTCTCCCGAACATCATATACGTCTTGATTTTGATGATAATTGTATGGATGAGATAACTTTTGAGGAGAATTATGAGGAGAGTATTGAGGATAGTATTGAAGATGAAACAGTTGTGTTTGATGAGTCGGATTTTCTAATTCATCCTCCTGAATCTTTAACTGTGACCCTTCCTAAATCACACCCCTTCGTCCTTTCCATCGTTTCGACCGTGCAAGAATCTGTCACGCTTCCATTTTCAATGTCTGGTTTACCAAGTTCAACGTACCCATGTTTTCTCGCGAATCTTGAGGGATTTGACACCATTTCTCGACGGGTTGATAGATTAGCACAATCGCTTTTAACACATAGGTCATCACAATTTGTGCTAATTTATTCACTCAATTTACACCCTCAAGTTCGTACTACACTTCTTTCTCTCTTCCGCCATTCTTCTCCTAATATACCGAGACCATATTCCACCTTTCTTCCCATACGGTCTCGTATATTTCTCATTTCTTTTCTCTACACTCCATTCTTTCACCAACCACACCATTATAACGATAAAAATTTTGAATGGTTGGTGCTAACCTTTGGCCTGTGTAAGGCCTTGTGTAGCTTGATACTGATTTTTTTTCTCCCCCATAACTCTTGTTAGTTATATGTATGCCCTAGAGGCCATTACTGTACATAGGATGTATATTGTAGTGGATGCTGGGACATATATAGGGAGGACTTTCTTTCTCAACATGATAGTATGGTATCTGGTTACTCTTTACCTTAACGTGTACACTGATTGTCTCTCTGTTACATGTTGGTAAAGCCCTTAGGATGTGTACTTGACTACCTGGACTATGATGCGGATCATACTAGTGGGGACATGGTAGTCCATAAGTACATCCTTCAAGGTCCCTAGTCGTGGGTGTATCGAGACAGGGCATCGATATACCAGAGTAGACTAGCGTATACCTTCTCGACCCATACAGATGGGCGATGGATGATCCCATATCCATTGGTGTTTGACATCAGAGATGATATACGGGTGCTCAGTGGAGACTGGGTACACTAGACGGACTCGCCGAGAACTCCCAGATGGTATTAAACCTTACGTCAGATGGCAGTTCTCTGGTGACACTGGTACAGAGTAGTCTGTTGATCCGAGATCGTCATAGAGTCTTGTGTGGTTCCCACTGTGCTTTGATTTCCACCTTACCACGTCCAAGAGGGCGTGCAAAACGGTGGTTTTTGGGTACAGTCCCGAGTCACATGGAGGCAATGAGCGATAGGAGGGGATTCGTCTCTCCCGGTATAGGGAGTTGATGTTGCGCTGTGTTCGATTGGCTATAACCGGAAATCCCTGGCCAGGGTTGCTGAGATTTACTGGTAAGTGTTACCAGTAGTTTCTCGAACTGTTATAGACCTCATATCGACACGACTTATCGAGCTATTGGGGTCTGACGTTTACCATCCCTAGGCGAGATATGCGACATATCAGACGACGAGACCGGACTGTACGGTAAGTGTTACTAGTTGGATTCACAGGAGTATGAGCGGGCTTGCTCGTCGATCTTCTGATCGCTCAATACCCGGGTGGCCGTTACGTTTAGCAGACCGCTTGCGGCTTGTGGGTGTTTGATATGATCATCACCTGCTGCCAGCGTATTGACGAGTCTTTAGAGTCCTACACAGAGGTTTCCTGGCTCAAGCAAAACGAAATAGGAGCGCATATGAGATATGTGCGGGACCGAGAATAATGCGTGTATGTGATACCGTATTCCATTCTCGCGATGAATGTATCGACTGGTTATATGCGATATAACCTAGTTATCGAATCAAGGATTGATTCGATAAGCCGATACATTGAATACTAGTCGGTTGTGTGCGACATGACCGGGTCATTGAATCAAGTGTTGATTTAATGATTTAATGCATAATTATATATTTGATATATTACTTTGCATTAACTAGTATTGGTTCATTTCAAATGTTTTTTTCTCACTTGATGTGCACATTGTATATGTGATATATTTTGTACACTTGATTGTATCATATTTGATGATACATGTATATTTAAGTGTATGTTTAGACTAAACCATGGTTATGTAATGGTTAAGGTTTTGAATTTATTTATTTATTCATTTATTTATTCATTTTGGCAAAAGGGAAAATGGTGGCTATTTTTGTTTCTAAGTTGAAGCTTCATGAAGCTTTGACTAAGTGACCATTTTGTCTTCATGCTTAACCCTAACCATTCCATCTAACCATGATTTATTCTCTACACTTGACCATGGTTGCAAAATGATAAGTATTGTTTTTTTTATTTTCTTTTTGAAAATAACTTATCATATTCTTTTCATCTTCTTCTTCTTCAAAGATGAAGAAAGCTTGCTCCATCAATGGCAACTTGAGCAAAAGAGTGAGAAATCCAATTCTAAAGTGAACCTACCTCCTATTTCTTCATCCTCTACCTCTTGCCAAGTAGTATAGGGTGTTTTCTTCACAAGTTTCATGACTTGGTGAAGTGGGAGCTTGATCTAGTGATGCCTCGACGTAGATCATCTTCGGTATCGAAGTCCACGACCTAGCCCGCCCATTTTACCGATGAAGCCGACGCTAGAGCCCGGGATTCCATTTCGACAGCGAGGAGACTTCATTGCGGAGCTATGGAGGTAGAGGACCGGATCTACAAAGGTTGTATTTCCGTTCTTTTAGTTAAGTTGTTAACTATTCGCATTTGTTTCGCCTAAAATTCTAGTTAACGATCTAGTCTAGGGTTTCTCGGCACCGTAAAATTTCAAATTGGCATGGTTGATGCCTTATGAGACCTCATTAGTGTGCCTAGGAACCCTACAGTGGTATCAGAGCCTAGCTAGAGCCTTAGGCGATGTGTAGACGAAGCTAGAAGTCCGATCGAACCCGATATTCCCCGATTTTAACCCTCTCTGTACAATTTTTCAAACAGTGGATTTTTGTGAATTAAAAATTCTCAAAAAATTAAGCAGGAAAAACTAAGAATTACTGTGAAGTACGGTCTTCTAAGTCAACAATTTGACCGCGGAACCGCGGCGAAACCATGGGTTTTGCGGCGGTTCCACGGCCAAAATTTGGACTTAGTCCCTGAAATTTCATATATTTATTCTTAGGCCCTTTCTTGGCAATTTTTTTGGGAATATTTTAATTCCACTCAAGTGTTGAGTATTCTAGGGTTTTATTGGGGACTCGTTAATTTGATCGGATAATTTAACTTCGTTTAAGTTTTTCCGGATATTTTAGAAACTGTTAAAAAGTTCGACCGGATATAAATACCCACTTTTTCCCCTGCCGGGAAATTTCCAAGTGTTGGATCTTTTCGTAGTTTAAGAACGTTCAAAGTAGTGCAAGTAACGCGATGGTCCCTCTAGAAGACAACAAACCTTAACTCGATTATATGACCGTCTTGAACTGCCCTTTGAACCTTAGGGTTTGGGGCAGTACGGCGTGCCACATGTGAGGCGTTGGCTTGACCCTTCTACGGCTGGACCGTTGGTACTGAGGCATGAACTGAATGTTTTTAAACTTATTTCATGTGTTGAGCTGTTTCGGAAAAACTTGGGTGTTTGAATGTTCGATCGGAAAGTTTAACATTTTCTATTTTATCTGGAATGTGATACAATAATTGGAATTCACAAGTAGTTATTAGATAACTGAATGAATGTTATAAATCTAGCGGTTTAGTCTCAAATGATCGGTTGCCACGGAATTTTGATGCGATCAAAAGTCCGTTGCAATCACGTAGCGTACGCGGATACTCGCCGGGTAAACTTAATAGACAGCCTCACTCCATAGCCCCGACCAAGTGACTGTAGGAGAACCCCGTCACCGAAAGCATCCGTTCGGGTGCTCGCGGTAGCGGTGTTCCGCCTTGGTGCACTTCGTCGACGGCGTCGGGGGTGCGGCCGCCTACTAAAGTTTGCGACGAGCATTCGATCAGAACATCGGGAATCCTGTTGAATTCCCCGACTTGATATTGAAAAGAGTTTTCGATAATGAGACTAAAATGCGGGGTTTATAATTGTTAGGCATGCGATGTCTAAGGAATTCATTTGATTAGGCATGCGATGTCTATGCAGGTTGCGGATTCCAACTGTTGTAGTTTTACACTTTCTTTTCTGTGACCGTAAGTGTGATATGTGATATCGCCGGTTTCGTTGCTATATGTCAACGACAATTAGGGATGGGCATATTTACTTACGTTGATGACATGTGATGTTATGTGTTGCTGGATATGTTATATTGGATCGTCGTGTTTGAATAGCCGGGGGGGTTTTATGTGAGATGAGTGTTTTTCATTTTCATTCATGTAAAAACTTGTATGTAATATTCTTTTATAGGGGCACTTCCAGGTTGCGGAAGATGTCACCGTTTGTATATTATTTACTTTTCCGCACTAGGATAGACCCAAGGAGGGGAGCACAAGTAACCGGGTTCTGGAGTCCAGTGGGAGACCAACTCGAGGAGTCGAGTCCGGGTCTCCTAACTCCAGAATTGGTAGGGTTGCTTGCCGCTCTCGTAGGGGTCTAGGGGTGTGGGTTTGGCTATTCATCGCGACCGTGGAATCCGTATTTTATACTGGCTCGTATTGAAAACGCGGACGTCCTAGTATATCCAATAATTCATATGATTCTTCTGCTGCGATATCTGTGATGTGATCATGTGATATGTTCTGTGATGGATACTTTATATAGTATATATGATATATTATATAGACGTTACTTATGTTTTACACCCGCGCTAGCCCTGCCCCACTCTGTCGTTAGTTACCTAACCTAATGGTGCACGAGGGGACATCGAGGCGAATGCGAATGGCATAAGTGTACGTTGTATTTATCTGTGATGTTTAGGTACTTAAATGATGGGACTTCATTAATAAGATTAATGAAATAAAAGAAACCTAAGATGTTGTAGAATCGAATTTCAAAAATAAAACAGGTAGCTACAGTTCTTGCTTTGCACAGCGGTATATGTGATATATCCTGCACCTTATTCGATGAGGAAAGGACCGAGATCCCTTCACCGGGAGTGACTCCTTTAGCAATAACTGGCAGATGCTACACACTCGGTTTGTCTTTTGATTGCTTTTAAGAGTTTTTGCTTTGCACAGCGATATATATGATATATCCCGCACCTCATTCGACGAGGAAAGGACCGACGATCCCTTCACCGGGAGTGACTCCTTTAGCAAAACTACAAAAGCCTCAAAAACACTCCATTTTAAAATCATTTGATTCTACAACGATATCAAGTTCATTACGCAATAGGTTTTCAGAAAAACCTGTCGTAGCCCTCCGTCATTTCAGATAAGTACTAGTTAGTATTCGTGCTGCGGTAGTTTGGTATTCGTCAAGGCGTAGTGTACGGTAGCTAACTAGTATTTATCTGCTTATGCATATGATGCAGATTGGATTAGGGTATTCGTACGGCGTTGTTTGGCATTCGTCAAGGGTCGTGCGGGTGGGTTTAATTCAATCAAGAAATGTACGGGTTGAACTTGACTAGTGGACTATGGGTTGTTCGGCATTCGTCAAGGTCATAGAACACTAGGGGCAAAATATTATCGGGAATTTCAAGCGTTGAAATTTGCAATGAGATTGCATACCTTCTATGAGATAGTTGGATCCTGATACCCGCTGCGAGTAAGAGTTACTCCTGGGAGAGTTTTACACATTACAATTAGCCGATCAAGTAGGTGTCTAGAAAGGTGTTAACGAGGTTACGCCTCTGGGAAAACGAGGTTTACATTAATTAGGTTCGTGCGAAAGCACGGGGGACCTCCCTCAAAGTACCGACACTGGCCTGGCTGAAAGATTGGCGAACTTGTAGTGTGTAATTAATCTCGGCTAGTCTTTCCTTTTAGGGTTTGAAGGAAGATTTGATAAAAAAGCAGTGGGAGCCATCCTGATTAGATAAAATAATAACCAATCTATTCTTGTAAGAGCGCACGCTGAGTGTTTTCTTCTCTCTCTCCAGGTAGCGACCATATCACGCCTTAATCAAGATAATAATACGGAATATTGACCGAACCCGCTTGTTATACTGAGCTGGGGAACGTTGGTCCCGCTCTAACTTATAATTGTTATAAGACAGAGCAGGAAATTGGGGATTACCAGAATTCCCGTGCCGCCCAAACGAAGAGAGTGCATGCCGATGCATCATCTTCGGGTGTGTTCATTACAAAGAACTGTTTCTCAGTATCCTCCGCATCCTGGGTATATGATACCGGATCAGGATCCCAGATATGTAATCTGTTACATAGGGCTGCAAAAAGGTAGAAAAACTGAGAACGGGTGATAAGTTTCATGAGACAGAGAACGGGGCAAGTGTTGCAGCCAAGTCTATTGGTCACTGTCACCCTGTATGACCAGTACATTGATTCTGAATGAATGTTATTAGATACCGAACCTGATATATAAAATCATATCAGTCTCTTTACTAGTAAAGAAAGGATATAATTTTGTATTGATGGATAATGTTTTGAACATTTCCTATATCAAAAGTTGATCGGTTCAGGCACGTTATCTAAAAGCATTGTTGTTCTAAATCAAACTACAGTTCTTTAGTATACCGAACACACACAAGAGGAAGAGTTCAGAAATGAACGAATCCTTCTTGAGGCATTGTAGACTAGGTCATATCAATGCGATCCGACTGGCTGAAGTTACATTTTAGATGCATATTTAAATCAGTTTGAATTTACATCTTGTGAAACTTGCCAGTCATGTCACAGAGATAAGATGACCATAGCTCCGTTTACTGCAAACAGAGAAAGAGTTAGTGAACTCTTGGGATGATACATGTTGATGTATGTAGGTCCCCTGTCTACATATGCCAGGACTGGTTCTTTGTACTTCATTACATTCTCTGATGATCTTTCGAGATTCAGACCTATGTTCCTGTTGAAACACAAGTCCGAACCTTTTGAGATATTCACAGAATATAAGTTAGAAGTAGAGAACCAAAATACGGGTAGAAGTATTATGTCCTATGATGAGATCAGGGAGGAGAATACTTGTGCATGGAATTCCTGGACTTTTCTAAAGGAGAATGAGATTCTCTCTCAGCATTACTCCTCCGTATACACCATAGCACGATGGTATATCGGGGTGGAGCAATCACACCCTATATGATAAGGTGTGCTCTATGATGAGTACTGCTGAGTTACCTATTTCCTTTTGGGAGTTATGCACTTGAGAAGCTGCATACCTATTGAATTGGGTTCCAATCAAATCAGTTGCCTACCACTTCATATGTGATATGGAAAGGGAAGAGCCCATATCTTAAGTTGGTTAAGATTTGGGGTTGTCCGGGCTATGTCTAAAAGCATAATCCGGACAAGCTCGAGGCAAGATCTGTTATGTAGAACTGGAAAGGTTCCAGCTATACAAAACTGCAGCTGATGATTTAATAGAACCAAAGGATTCAATAGTTACCAACGAACCTCAGCCTCTCCGCCGATCTAGTAAGGTTCCTCACCCGCCTGAGAGATATTTCGATTTCTCTATGACAGTGGGAGCGAGGATCGCATCATGAGATGATGACCCAACTAGTTTCGAGCTGGCCATCAGGAGTAGGACTCTGTAAGAATGGCTGGATGCTTAACGATCTGAGATGGAATCCTTATACACCAACAAAGTATGGACTTTGGTTGCTATATCTGAAGGGTTAAATCCCCATCAGGAGCAAGTATATCTTGAGAAGATTACTTGGTGTAGATGGAAAAGTTGAGACTTTCAAAGCTAGACTTGTTAAAGCTTTTCGTCATCGACCAGGCGTGGATTATGATGAAACCTTTTCAAGTGGCTATGCTTAAGTCCATCCAGATCCTACTTGCCACGGCTACATACCATGACTACGATATCTGGCGGTTGGGTGCCATGACTACTTTTCTAAATAATGATTTAGAAGAGAACGTCTATAAGAACACAGCCAGAGGGCTTCGTAGACAGTGGGAGCAGCGGAAACGTGTACAAGATGCTTTATAGGATAAAGCAGGCATCGCGGAGTTGGAACATCTGTTTTGATGTGGTAGTCAAACAGTTTGACATCATCAAAATGGTAGATGAACCTTGTATATACAAAAAGGTAGTAGGGAGTATAGTGATGATCCTCGTAAAGTACATGGATGACATACTCTTGATAGGGAAGGAGTTTCCTATGCTACGCTCGGTCATTCTCCGCTTATCACAATGATTCTCCATAAAGGATCAAAGTGATACCTCCTAAATCCTGGGTTTTGGATCTATGAGATAGATCTAATTGGATGTTAGGATTCTCACTAGTTATAGTGAGATGGTATCAACCGATCCTGGGGAGAATCACTGGAAAGGTTCCAGGGTGATAAACACGGAATGTCAGTCGCAGGCATTGTCTTTACCCTCAGTAAAGGGACGGTATGTTGGAGAAGTTCCAAGCTAGATACCGTGGCATACTAGACGATAAAGGCTGGATACATCGCTACTTAAGATGCTACCAAAGAGGCAGTCTGGGTGTATATTAGTTCATGAGATGAACTTCGTTCCTCCCATTGTGTGACAATGGAGTTGTGGCTTATGCCAAGGAACACCCGTCCCATCAGTGATCCAGACATATTCTAAGGCAGCATCACCTGATCATGGAGATGGTTGATCTCCAAGGAGATCGAGGTTAGGAGAGTAGACTCAGAGGACAACACGGCGGATCCACTCACAAAGGCCTTTTCCCAGAGAGAGACTTTTATGGGATGGTTGAGTATGAGATACTACAACCACTGCTATCAGATGGCCCTAGTGCAAGTGGGAGATTGTTAGTTATATGTATGCCCTAGAGGCCATTACTGTACATAGGATGTATATTGTAGTGGATGCTGGGACATATATAGGGAGGACTTTCTTGCTCAACATGATAGTATGCTATCTGGTTCCTCTTTACCTTAACGTGTACACTGATTGTCTCTCTGTTACATGTTGGTAAAGCCCTTAGGATGTGTACTTGACTGCCTGGACTATGATGCGGATAATACTAGTGGGGACATGGTAGTCCATAAGTACATCCTTCAAGGTCCCTAGTCGTGGGTGTATCGAGACAGGGCATCGATATACCAGAGTAGACTAGCGTATACCTTCTCGACCCATACAGATGGGCAATGGATGATCCCATATCCATTGGTGTTTGACATCAGAGATGATATACGGGTGCTCAGTGGAGACTGGGTACACTGGACGGACTCGCCGAGAACTCCCAGATGGTATTATACCTTACGTCAGATGGCAGTTCTCTGGTGACACTGGTACAGAGTAGTCTGTTGATCCGAGATCGTCATAGAGTCTTGTGTGGTTCCCACTGTGCTTTGATTTCCACCTTACCACGTCCAAGAGGGCATGCAAAACGGTGGTTTTTGGGTACAGTCCTGAGTCACATGGAGGCAATGAGCGATAGGAGGGGATTCGTCTCTCCCGGTATAGGGAGTTGATGTTGCGCTGTGTTCGATTGGCTATAACCGGAAATCCCTGGCCAGGGTTGCTGAGATTTACTGGTAAGTGTTACCAATAGTTTCTCGAACTGTTATAGACCTCATATCGACACGACTTATCGAGCTATTGGGGTCTGACGTTTACCACCCCTAGGCGAGATATGCGACATATTAGACGACGAGACCGGACTGTACGGTAAGTGTTACTGGTTGGATTCACAGGAGTATAAGCGGGCTTGCTCGTCGATCTTCTGATCGCTCAATACCCGGGTGGCCGTTACGTTTAGCAGACCGCTTGCGGCTTGTGGGTGTTTGATATGATCATCACCTGCTGCCGGCGTATTGACGAGTCTTTAGAGTCCTACACAGAGGTTTCCTGGCTCAAGCAAAACGAAATAGGAGCGCATATGAGATATGTGCGGGACCGAGAATAATGCGTGTATGTGATACCGTATTCCATTCTCGCGATGAATGTATCGACTGGTTATATGCGATATAACCTAGTTATCGAATCAAGGATTGATTCGATAAGCCGATACATTGAATACTAGTCGGTTGTGTGCGACATGACCGGGTCATTGAATCAAGTGTTGATTTAATGATTTAATGCATAATTATATATTTGATATATTACTTTGCATTAACTAGTATTGGTTCATTTCAAATGTTTTTTTCTCACTTGATGTGCACATTGTATATGTGATATATTTTGTACACTTGATTGTATCATGTTTGATGATACATGAATATTTAAGTGTATGTTTAGACTAAACCATGGTTATGTAATGGTTAGGGTTTTGAATTTATTTATTTATTCATTTATTTATTCATTTTGGCAAAAGGGAAAATGGTGGCTATTTTTGTTTCTAAGTTGAAGCTTCATGAAGCTTTGACTAAGTGACCATTTTGTCTTCATGCTTAACCCTAACCATTCCATCTAACCATGATTTATTCTCTACACTTGACCATGGTTGCAAAATGATAAGTATTGTTTTTTTTATTTTCTTTTTGAAAATAACTTATCATATTCTTTTCATCTTCTTCTTCTTCAAAGATGAAAAAAGCTTGCTCCATCAATGGCAACTTGAGCAAAAGAGTGAGAAATCCAATTCTAAAGTGAACCCACCTCCTATTTCTTCATCCTCTACCTCTTGCCAAGTAGTATAGGGTGTTTTCTTCACAAGTTTCATGACTTGGTGAAGTGGGAGCTTGATCTAGTGATGCCTCGACGTAGATCATCTTCGGCATCGAAGTCGACGACCTAGCCCGCCCATTTTTCCGATGAAGCCGACGCTAGAGCCCGGGATTCCATTTCGACAGCGAGGAGACTTCATTGCGGAGCTATGGAGGTGGAGGACCGGATCTACAAAGGTTGTATTTCCGTTCTTTTAGTTAAGTTGTTAACTATTCGCATTTGTTTCGCCTAAAATTTTAGTTAACGATCTAGTCTAGGGTTTCTCGGCACCGTAAAATTTCAAATTGGTATGGTTGATGCCTTGTGAGACCTCATTAGTGTGCCTAGGAACCCTACAACTCTAAACTTTAACGTTTAAACAGTGGAAACACTGTTTCACTTCAGTTTGGGGGGACCTTTTTGTATATATATTTTGTTTTGTTTTTCTGTTAACAATAAAAAAAATAAAAAATAAACAGGGGAATACCGGCCATTTTGACCCTCTTGGTGTAGCCTGACAGTGAGGACACTGTCAAGTTTAAGTTTGGGGGTGTGCTCGGTAAGCTTTCATCCTTCGCATTCATATGTACATTATTTTTGCATTTGCATACTTATTTTAAAATCCATAAAAATCAAAAAAAAAATTAAAATTATAAAAATTGAAAAGCTCAATTTTGGTCATATTTGACTTATGTTCAACATGACGGTTGAATAGTAGGGAAAAACTAGATCCTAAACTTAGTAAATTTAAAACCTTAAAATTTAACTGTAGAAAATATATGTCTTTATAGTTTACTTAGAAATAGGCAAATTTTGAGTTCACTTCTTAGGCTAAGTCAAAATAAAGGAAAAGTATTGAAATTTTTATCAAAGTGTAGGTCTGAAAAATAATCCCTAAGTTTAAGTCTAAATTCTGAAAATACATACCCTACAACTTGCACAAACACGAACCTTGAAACTTGGAATAGTAGAGAAGACCTTGAAATGCTCTTGTCTAAAGTCCTTAGTATGAAGGAAAATAAAATAAAAATACAAGTGTGAATAAAGAGATAAAAAAAATGAGCACTGGTTTTGTAATTACTTATGGCTGCATAAATAGAAAAATATATAGCGAAGGTGCTTTATCACCTAGTGCCTTAGACCAACTGGTTTGGGAGTCACTGCTAAAGCCTTAGCTATTACAAAACGAGGAATTATGCCTTAATGTGCAAACACGTTTGGTAATCGGTCGTGAGTACCTCAAGAAGTATTAACGGTCGCATGAAAGATGTGTGAGCAATTTCATCTAAAATTCACCAACTAAAAGTACTTTGGACGATGGACAAGAGTATAAGAGCTTGAATTGAATTTCCAAGTGTAGGGGTGATACATACACACACGTAGGGGTATATGATTGGGGTTTGGATGAGAGATAGGAATGAAATATAGAACTTATATCTTTAGTAGAGATGATAAAAATTCCTAAGTTGAGATGGAACCTAGAAGGAAAACTCAAAATATGCTAAAAGCTAAGTGAATTTACAGAACATATACAATCTTAAGTTAAATGATAATGAAGCGTGAAAAATACGGGTTGATAATTTCTGAGTTGAAGATAATAAAATTCTTGCTAGAAAACCGAATTGGAGAATAAAAGTCAATAGGCCGAATTGATAGGATTTTGTGGGTAGTATCTGCTGAAAACCCTCAGGAGACAACACTCCTCCTACTAGGGACACCTGGAGGTTTAACGGCTTGTTGCACAAGGTCAGTGCAATCGCGTTTCCCTGTGAAAGTGAGGTTAGGTCTTTTTTCGAGAATAAACTAGTTTTGCTCGATGACGAGCAAAAGATAAGTTTGGGGGTATTTGTTCATATCATAATTTTGCATTATTATATTCCCCATTCTTATTCATTTTACAAATAAACAGGTGCTTTTGATCCATGTCTGCTACATAGTTGTAGGTTACAGGTTCTCGGAACAAAACAGTGAAAATGATGAAAAGACGATACAAAAGTGAGACTACGACCAACAAATAGAAGAATCTTGATCATGCCTACAGTTTGAGGGATAAATGAAGATCAATGAACAATTTCACAAAGTACAAAGGCAGCGCAAGATTCAAGACTTCAACACGAAGCAAACGGTAAAAGTCCACAACATTCTGCACTGTGGAAATCTGGAAGAAACTAGAAGACAATCTGAGAAACTAAGTGAAGAAACCAGAAGCCAAATGCAACAAGAAGCAGCCCAGTAAAATCCAGCCAAAGTCCCCACCATATGGCCGCTGATCCGCGGCCAAATAGGGCATATGGCCGCGGATCCGCGGCCATGGTGAGCACGTGTCAGTGCATTTTTTGACGGTGGCGGCGGTGCGTTGACTAGGCTTCTCAAGGTAGTTTTGTAAATGTAGATAGGGATCACATGTAACCCTAGGGTTTCTATAATCTATAAATAGGAACCATAAAGCTCTTTTTGGAGCATGCCTCTTCCTATGCCTCATTTTAATTCTTAAATTCAGAATTTTAATTCTTGTAATGTTTGAAGAGTGCATCAAATAAAAAGTAAGTCTTTTTTTTACCTTGCCTTAGTTAATTTTCTTTTCTGCCCAAGTATAGATTTTATTTATCTGCCCTAGTTATAACTTTTATTTATTTTCCGTAGTTTAGATAATTAGGTTATTAAAAACATTCATAAAAATGTCTCTTTTTATCAAATCCCTAATGAGTGAGTAGTTCCTCACTTGTTAGGGTTAGGAATAGGAAAGGTTTGAGAGATGAAAATCTCTCACCCCTTTCTTGCCCGACATACATTTTAATAGGACTCTATGCATACATACACACACCGCTCACTACGGCACCCTATCCCATGAGGTAGCGGTGATACCGTAGTGTAAGACCGGTTGTGTATGTTTTCCACGGAGATTAGGGTAAGAGTTAAGAAAGGACGGACAAGAACCTAGAGGAAGAAACCTAGTTTCTTCCCGATGGTACTAATCCACTTTGTTAATTATTATCTTAACACCTAAATAGATCTTAATTAGGGCATAGAAAGCGGTGAGACATATTGAATTTCCAAACTTAACCCAAACCTAACTCTAGCAAGGTTTTAATCCTAATCAAACCCATTTCAGTTTTTAGTGATAATCAATCCTACCACAATTGGAATTAACTCGTTAGAACAAATAGAAAATACACAAAATCCCTGTGGACCGACCCGTACTCAACCGGCTAGCTACCAAATGACGTCGTTCTTGATTGCGATTAATATTCTTTGATTCATCTTTTAAAAGCGCAAGCACTCATAAAATCTCCTATCAATCAGATATGCAAGTGGTCCACGTGGAGCTGGTGCAGGAAGAGCTAAGCAGGGTGCAAGTGCCTGAATGGCTGGCCTCTGCAGAGCTGTAATTGCGGGTCTAGGTGTCGGTGCTATGTTAATACGATATGGGCATGCTCCTATAGCGTGAGTAGATGCACGACAAATCAAACGCAGGCCATTTGCACACTTGCAGTTCTTCGCCAAGTGTCCAGTTCTCTTGTAGTAGAAACAGAAATCTAGACCGGACCGGTTAAACGATCCTCCTGGCCTCTTGGGTGCAAAAGTCGGCCTAGAAAAGACTCCTCCTGTCATCTGGGTAGTAGAGCGTTTGATTCCGGCTGTTTGAGGCTTACCCTTCTTCTTGACTACAGCTTCATAACGATGTACTGCCTTCAGTGTGAGTTCACGAGTTGGATAGTCGTCTGTGGCTAAAGCCGCCTGAATCTCCAGGTCTAAGCCCTGTTAGAATCGTCTAGCCCGAATCTCATCGGTCGGGATCAAGTGCGCTGCGAACCTGATAAGATGTTGATGTCAGGATGGTGATGTGGTTTACAGAAAATTTGATACGAATTCTTTACCTGCTAAGCATGATGAATTCGGCATCATATTCATCCACTTATTTTACCCACATAGAGCCTTATTGTAGGTGGATGAACTATTGTTCCATCTCAAAGCGAGCAGTCTCGGGGGAAAACTTCGTAGAACAGATTGTCATGCCCCACTTCCCAGTGTACGGTAAGGTGACGCGACGGGTCACGCGACGTATTTACTCAGAAGTAAATAAGCTAAGAGTAACTAAGCAATATAAAGTAAAATGTACACAAGAGACATGAATATAAATGAACAGCAACTTTTATTTATTTAACAATTCTTTACAAGTACAACTGGAAATGTAAATACAGGAATAGCAAGCAATGCCTAAACAATGGCATAACTGAAATGAAAAGTATATACAAGTACCTACAGCTCTGGGTCGATGTCAAACTGCTCCAAGTCCTCAGTACTGGGCTCGATCTCCAATGAGTCGGATTCACCTGACAACATTCCAAAGAAAGAAGAAAAGGAATGTCGTCAGCGAACAATCGCTCAGTAAGTCCCAAAGAAATAGAGGAGTACAATAGACAGAAAAGAGAATATAACCGTATAATGTTATCTTTTGTTTTGTTAACGCAGTTGTTTGTAGCTTGGTACAGAATATGACAGTGTATACGAGAGGAGTCCCACTATTCCGGAGACTAAGGTATACGGAGCACAAGGAACCGTTAAGCCACGGTACAACAGCAATGGATATTCAGGTTAGGTGTATTAAAGTGACCGTCTCGTGCCACTTCTAACACATTTCGTACCAGTCTACCCCTTTAAAAACCTCGTAATGTATTTTGTATTGATTGTATTGTTTTGTTATATAGATGGATAACTTGCCGAAACCATGATATCATGTAAACGAAATGGATATAAATGGATAATCATGTAATCAGAGTATATCCATAGTTCGGTTCGGTCGAGTCATGTTGATATAGATTGAATTCTGGTATAACTGGATTCATATTATATTGTAGTTATACTTGAATTGAATTCAAGTCAGATTGATTTCATATTGGATTGAGACTCTGTCTGAATCAAACACTCTAAAAGAAATTGAAGTCCTGAATTACTTTTGATGTTATCGGTAACTGCTGCACATGAACAGCAGGATTTGTGTGTTTTTCCAAGACAATTACCATGTTGATAACACCGTTGTTAAGCTGTCTACCTTAGATAGGCAAGCACCCATATTCTCCGGCTCTCTGAGGCTCAAGAGAACTGGTCTCGCTTAAACCTATGTTTACTAGGGTCATTATTGTAATTTATTATAACTTGAGGGGGTTTTATGAAAAATAGTTTTGATATATTTTCAAAATATAGCTCAAGTATTTAATCATCGTCTTTAGGGTTTTCATAATTGTAATATTTAAAAAGTGAAATATTCTAGTGGATAAACCTAGATTTCATTGTATATGGTATTTTAATGTAATATTGGAATTGTATTGGTTTGTAATGATAGTTTCATGAAATTTGTGATTTCTTTGATTTAGAAAACATGGAATATATATATTGTATACTTAAAATAGATATTTTGATAGTATTTATATATATATAACTTATTTATTAAATAGAAATCATATTTTTCTTTAAAAATTCCATCGAGATCGAATGCCCCTTGCGGAGGTCTGCATCTCGCTCTTCTAGGCACGAGGATGTGCGATAACCCACACCATCCCGATCGAGGTTCCCCAAAATGGGTTATAGAGGCGTATTAGTAAGAAATTAAATAATAAACTTTTAAAGAAAACGGTTTTTGAATGTTCATGGTATTTAAATGTAAACTCGTATTTTCCCACAAACTAATGTTCCACAAATCATCGTTCTATGTCAATAATGTGTGTTGTGATGAGATAGGTCATTACCTCGTGAGTTTTTTAAAGGTATTATGGGTAAAATGAATAAACAATGTCGTATGTAAACATGATAGTATTTTACTGTAAAAGTGAAATAGAAATTGCAATACGAATTATTTTGAGATGAAACTTATTCTAATGTGTTTATTTATGTTTGTTAAATATTATAAGAAGATATGGTAATTTATTGTTTAAGAGAAATTGTATTTTTAAAGAAAAGAGAGTCGGAAGCCGGAATAACTCCGCTTCTGACGAGTTTTGAAAAGAAGATATTTAAGACTAGAAGTTGAGAAGGGTGAAAGGAACTTACAGATTGAATATAAAGAGGAGAGATAGAGGAAGCTATTAGAATCGTAGGGAAGTCGTTTCGTCGCCGGATTCTTTCCGAAACGTCACCGGAACCTTGCCCTTTGCTAACTCCACTTGTACAACTTGGGACTTGGAAATTTTAGAGAGTTTTTGTATGGGATTTATGAATGAGGAGGGATGAAATATAGTGTGGTATTTATAGGGAAAATTATGGTTTAAGGTAATGAATTTGAGAATTAAAATGTGCATTAAAATTTTGGTTTAATGGTGATTTTAAATTCTCTGGATTAATTGCAGAGTAAACAAACAACATGGGGGTAGTGGGGTAGGTCAAGGGGTGCCAGGGAAAAAATCCAAGGCAATCCCTACGGATTAGCCCGGTGGTGTCGGCCCCTACTTCAAATCTCGCCGGTCCAATCCGGTGGGATAGGGTTGGGATCTTGGCCACGTGTCCTTGTCGCTTGGTATACCTCAGTGCACGTGTTTGATTACTTTATGACTTTTCATTTTATGTGTTGTACACGTGCAAAATTTTGAGCTTCTAAAAGAATAAAAGAAAAATCAACAAAAAATAATGTGGCTGGGGGGATTCGATCACAGGGGTTAAGTCACGGCAATGCAAGACTTTACCAATGAGCTACAAGTAATTTCTTGCTGTTCAAAAGCAATTCAAATACTTATAGTGTACACAGGATTGCAAATACTCCATTTGTACATTAACTTTTAATCAAATTTTCTGTACACTGAAACAGAGTTGTTACATTCTACCCTCCTTACAAAAAATTTCGTTCTCGAAATTTACAATTATTTTAAGGACTAGTTTACAAAAAAATGAGGGTATCTTGTGTAGGGTTATTTAGCACAACCACAAGGTTTTACAAAGGATCAAATAAGCCAATTTCATAAATTTCTAGTATGCCAAACAACCTAACTTAGGATCTAACTAGAGTTTTAGGAGCTATGCTAGAATGTAAACAACTTTACATAGAAAGTGAATGAGAAATACAACCTTTGTAGACCGGTCCTTCACTTCTAAAGCTCCGTGTAGTAGTCCCTTCGCTGGGAGTGAAGATCTCCCGAACTCTAGTATGGGTTCCTTTGGAGAAATGAACAAGCTTGCTCGAAGTCTTCGAGGCCGAAAATGATCTACGTCGAGGAGACTCAAACCCAAGCTACCTCTTCACTTGGTGATGAATTTTGTGAAGAAAACACCCTAAACTAAATGGCAAGTAGTAGAGGATGATGAAGTAGGAAATGGGCTCACTTTAGATTTTATTTTCTCACAATATTTTCTCACCGTTTTTGAAAGCTAGAAAGCTTTCATGAGGAAGAAGAAGATGAAATGATCAAGATGATAAAAACTAATGAGGTGAGAATAGTAGCCATGGGTGAGTTAGTATCATATACTAACCATTGTAGAGACATAACCATGGTTTAAGTTAATGGTTTGGTTAATAAATATCTTTAGTAAAACAAAACAAGTGGACTTGGTCAATGGTAATCTCTAAGCTTCATGAAGTTTCATGCCATGACAAAATGCCACCAATTTTGAATTACAAAATAAATAAAAACTCTAACCATTATCTTAAGTATGGTGTAAGTCATACACACACCCAAGTTTGCATGTATCATCAAGCATGATACAATCATGTACACAAACATATATCACATATACACTATATGCACATCAAGTGAGAAAACAATCTTAAGTGAGCCAATACTAGTTAATGTAAAGTAATTTATCAAATATATAATTACACATTAAATCACTAAATCAACACTTGATTTAATGATCCGGTCATATCACATATAACCGACTAATATCATGTGTATCAATTTATCGAATCAACACTTGATTCGATAACCCGGCTATATCGCATATAACCGACCGATGATACAAATCACGAGAATAGAATACAGTATCACATACTCGTATTATTCTCGGTCCCGCACATATCATATATGTGCTCCTACTCCGTTTCGCCTGAGCCAGGAAACCTCTGTGTAGGACTCTAAAGACTCGTCAATACGCCGGCAGTAGGTGATGATCATATCAAACACCTACAAACCGCAAGAGGCGTGCTAAGCGTAACGGCCACCCGGGTATTGAGCGATCAGAAGATCAACAAGCAAGCCTGCTCATACTCCTGCGAATCCAATCAGTAACACTGTCGTACAGTCCGATCTGTTCGTCTAATATGTCGCATATCTCGCCTAGGGGTAGTAAACGTCAGACCCCAATAGCTTGATAAGTCATGCCGATGTAAGGTCTATAACGGGCGTGAAACTACTGATAACACTTACCAGTAAATCACATCTACCCTGGCCAGGGATTTCAGTTATGGCCAATCGAGCATAGCGCAATATCAACCCCTAATACCGGGAGAGACGAATCCCCTCTTATCGCTCATTGCCTCCATGTGACTCGGAACTGTACCCAAAAACCACCTATTTTCACGACTCAGTGGAGCCGTGGTAGGGTGGAAATCAAAGCACAGTGGGAGACACATAAGTCTCTATGACGATCTCGGGTCGACAGACTAACCTGTACCAGTGTCACCAGAGAACTGCTATCTGACGTGAGGTATAATACCATCTAAGAGTTCTCGGCAAGTCCGTTCAGTGTACCCAGTCTCCACTGAGCATCCGTATACCATCTCTGATGTCAAACACCAATGGATATGGGATCATCCATCGCCCATCACATGGGTCGAGAAGATATACTCTAGTCTACTCTGGAATATCGATGTCCCGTCTCGATATTCCCACGACTAGGAACATTGAAGGATGAACTCATGGACTACCCAGGCCCCACTAGTATGATCTCCATCATAATCTAGGTAGTCAAGTACCCATCCTAAGGGCTTTACCAACATGTAACAGAGAGACAATCAGTGTACATGTTAAGATAAAGAGTAACCAGATAGCATTATATCATGTCGAGCAAGAAAGTCCTCCCTATATATATCCAAGCATCCACTACAATATACATCTCATGTACAATAATGGCCTCTAGGGTATACATATAACTAACAATCTCCCACTTGCACTAGGACCATGATATAGCAGTGGTTGTAGTATCTCATACTCAACCATCCTATAAAATTCTCTCTCTGGGAAAAGGCCATTGTGAGTGGATCCGCCGTGTTGTCCTCTGAGTCTACTCTCCTAACCTCGATCTCACTAGAGATCAACCATCTCCATGATCAGGTGATACTGTCTTAGAATATGTCTGGGTCACTGATGGGATCAGGGTGTAAGTGCACGGCGGCGCCCCGGCCTCCATCCCGAGGCCAAATGCGGAAGCGATGGTTAACTTTAATTTTTCAAACCGGCACCACCGCGCACTATAAACCCGGATCGTGCCATTAACTAGTCCTAGCTAACTACAAGATGGGGAAGAGAGATATACCGAGTGATCCGAGTCCTCCGATCTTCTCGTCGTCGTCTCGATCTGCCGCGGAATGTCCGGTCTCCACCTCCTCGCCGGAAAGGGCACCACGTCGCCGGCTTCTTTTACGGGCTCCCGCCTCTATACCGAGGCAACTCGGGCACGAAGCTGGCGAGTCGACGTGCCCAAGATTTGCTGTAGAATACGTAGTGCTCATGTCTCACTTTTGGGGTTGTGGAGGTTGCCATATGGTGGAGGAAATGATATATGCTTTTGGAGGAGGAGCTTGTGGGATTTTACCAAGCCAAAAAGGCAAAAATCCTCCCACTAGAATTTTGGACAGCCCCATCAAAGAGTAAGGCCGGCCATGATGTTGGAGAGGAGAGAATGAGTGAGTGGTGTATGGATGATGGAACCACTATCATAATGCAAGAGAGAAAAGAAAGGGTGATAAGAAACAATCATCACAAACAAATCCATACTCCACCAACAACCATCATCAAAACCATGATGATACAAAAGTCAAGCCATGATGGATAAATCAAGTCAAAACATGATGACTAAAGAAAGTCAAGCAATGATGGTGCAAGTATCATGATACAATAATATGCAAAGACCCCCTCCACAAAAACTTATTTGCACAATTGCAAATAAGCCCTCCTCCACCAATCTTCGGCCAATGAAGGATACAAAGAAATATGGCCGAAACGGAAAGCAAACTGGCAACTCCAGAAAACTGGTCCCGTAATAAATTACAGGAAAAACCCCGCTACTTTGCATACACACCTGCATCTGTATTCCGACCGAAATACAAATGCAATGAGACAAAATCTACACTGTACTATACTAGGATCCGGCTTAAACCAAAGCCGGCTAGTATTATCCGTCCGATCCTGATCCGTGCAATACCGCACGTATCTGATCGAACCCTGCCATATCTCTATACGGCCTCTACAGCGTTTCGCCCGAAAACTTGAGCAACTGAATGTGGGGGACTCTAAAGACTCGTCAACACCTTGGTTGTGGATTTAACCACTAGCACGTCAGAGGTATAAGCCAATACGTAACGGGCTACCAGGTATTGACCAAAAGGGACGTCGATGAGCGAACTCATCCTGACACCCTACTGAGCCTGTCAGTGACAATATCCGTACAGTCCGGTCCGTTCGTCTATGAGCATCGCATGGCGGGCCTAGAGGGTTGGTAAAAGTCATACCCCCAAAAGCGGTACAAGTCGTGTCGGAGTGTAGCCCAGAACACCCTGAGATACTACTGGAATACCTACCAGTAAATCTCCTGCCTCGGCCGAGGGCTTCGTGTAATGGCTCTCCTAGACACAGCGCGACCTCACCCCCAATACCGGGAGAAACGAACCCCTGAAGATCCGCTCACTGCCTCCATGTGGCTCGGGACTGTACCCAACTAAAACCTGTTTGCATGTCTCCTTTGAGCGTGGTAGGGTAGTAATCAAAGTACAGTGGGAACTCACACGAGACAAATGACGATCCTCAGGTCGATGAACTAACCTGTACACATGTCACCAGGGAACTGCTATCTGACGTCAGGTATAAGACAAACTAGTATGTTCCCGGCGAGTCCTGTCCGGTGTACTCATAACCCAATGAGCACCTGTATACATCTTAGGTGAACCAACTAACACCAATGGCTTGTGAGACTGGCCACCGCCCCTCGTCGGGGTCTCGACTGTATACACTAGTCTACTCTGGAGTATCGATGCCCTGTCTCGAAACTCCCACGACTAGGGACCTTTTAAGGATGTGCTTATAGACTACCAGCTCCCACTTATTTGATCGCCCTCATACTGCTGGTGGTCAAGCAAGAATCCTAGGGGCTCTATCAACGTGTAATAGCGACATGTCAGGTCACCTAAAGCAGTACACGATGATAAAGATAAACCAGATAGCATACTATCATCTCGAGTAAGACTGTCCTACTGGGACAGGTCCTCCCTCAATCATTGCAATCACGTGCCTGTGATCCAATAATTGACTCTGAGGGCATTATCTCCAACACAGGGTTCCTAGGCCTAAGCCACATCTCTATTGTCACACCCAGACTGCCTCTTTGGTAGTATCTTTGATAGCGATGTATCTAGCCTTTATTGTCTAGTTTGCCACGGTATCTAGCTTGGAACTCTTCCAACATACCGTCCTTCCACTGAGGATAAAGACAATGCATGTGACTAACATTCAGTCGTCCTTACTACCCTGAAAGCTATCCAGTGATTCTCCCCAGGATCGATTGATATCATCTCACTACACCTAGTGAGAATCCTAATATCCACTTAGATCTATCTCACAGATCCAAAAACTAGGATTTAGGAGGTATCACCTAGATCCTATATGGAGAATCAATGTGATAAGATGAGATTGACCGAGTGTAGCATAGGAAACACCTTCCCTACCAAGAGTATGTCATCCACGTACAATACGAGGAAGACCACCTTACTCTCTACTACCTTTTTGTATATACAAGGTTCATCTACCATTTTGATGAAGTCAAACGCTTTGACTACCATATTAAAACAGATGTTCCAACTCCGCAATGCCTGCTTTAATGCATAAAGCAACTTGCACATGTTTCCGCTGCTCCCACTGTCTACGAAGCCCTCTGGCTGTGTACTTACAGACGTTCTCTTCTGAATTGATATTTAGAAAAGCAGTCATGACACCCAACCACCAGATATCGTAGTCATGGTATGTAGCAATGGCAAGTAGAATCTGGATGGACTTAAGCATAGGTATTGGAGAAAAGGTATCATCATTATCCATACCTGGTCGATGACGAGAACTTATTGCAACAAGCCTAGCTTTGAAAGTCTCAACTTTTCTATCTACACCGAGTAATCTTCTCAAGATATACTTGCTCCTGATGGAGTTTTAACCCTTCAGATATAGCAACCAAAGTCCATTCTTTGTTGGTGTACATAGATTCCATCTCAGATCACATAGCATCCAGCCATTCTCACAGAGTCCCCACTCCTGATGGCCTGCACGAAACTAGTTGGGTCATCATCTCATGATGCAATCCTCGCTCCCACTGTCATAAAGAAAACCGAAGTATCTCTCAGGTGGGTGATAAACCCTACCAGATCGGCGGAGAGGCTGAGGTTCGTCGGGCACTATTGAATCCCTCCGGTTCTACCAAATCATCAGCTGTAGTTTGTATAGCTGGAACTCCTTCCAGTTCTACCTCATGAACACAAATTTGTTTCCAAAATAAATTCATTTTCTAAAAAGGTGGCATGCCGAGAAATAAAGCACCTTTTGTTTCTCGATGTGGTAGAAGATATTCCCTTGCGAATGTTTGGGATATCCAACAAACTTCCACAGATCTGACCTTGCATCGAGCTTGTCCGGATTCTGCTTTTAGACATAGGCCGGACAACCCCAAATCTTAACTTACTTAAGACATGGGCTCTTCCCATACCATATCTCATATGGAGTGGTAGGCACATGATTTGGTTTGAACGCTATTCAATAGGTATGCAGCTTCAAAAGTGCATAACCCCCAAAAGGAAATAGGTAACTCAGTAGTACTCATCATAGAGCGCACCATATCTAATAGGGTGCGATTTCTCCGCCCCGATACACCGACGTGCTGTGGTGTATACGTAGGAGTAATGCTAAAAGAGAATCTCATTCTCTTTAGAATAGTCTAGGATCTCCGTGCTCAAGTATTCTCCTCCCTGATCACATCAAAGGACATAATACTTATACCCATTTTGGTTCTCTACTTCTGACTTATATTCAATGAATTTCTCAAAAGCTTCAGACTTGTGTTTCAACAGGAACATATGTGCGAATCTTGAGAGATCATCAGTGAATATAATGAAGTACAAAGAACCAGTCCTGGCATGTGTAGACAGGGGACCTGCATACAACATCATGTAGCAATCTCAAGAGTTCACTAACTCTTTCTCTGTTTCCAGTAAACGGAGCTATGGTCATTTTATCTTTGTGACATGACTGGCAAGTTTCACAAGATGTAAATTCAAACTGATTTAAATATGCATCTTAATGTAACTTAGCTAATCGGGTCGCATTGATATGACCTAGTCTATAATCCCTCAAGAAAGATTCGTTCATTTCTGAACTCTTCCTCTTGTGTGTGTTTTGTACGTTGAGAACTGTGGTTTGATTTAGAATGTATATGTCATTAGATAACGTGCCTGAAACGATCAACTTTTTGATATAGGAAATGTTCAAAACGTTATCCAACAATACAAAATTATATCCTTCTTTAGTAAAAAAGAGACTGATATAATGTTGCATATCAGGTTCGGTATCTAATAACATTCGTTCAGTATCAATGTACTTGATAATACAGGGTGATAACTGCCAACAACTTGGCTGCAACAATTGCACCATTTCCAACTCTTAAAACTTTATCACCCGTTCTCAGTTCTCTACCTATCTTTAGCCCATGTAACAAATTACATATGTGGGATCCTGATCCAGTATCTCATACCCAGGACGTAGAGGATACTGAGAAACAGTTCTCGGTAATGAACACACCCGAAGAAGATGCATCATCATGCACTTTCTTTGTTTGGGCGGCACGGGAATCCTGGTAATCCCATATTTCCTGCTCAGTCTTATAACAATTATAAGTTGGAGCGGGACCAACGTTCCCCAGCATAGTATAACAAACGGGTTCGGTCAATACATCTGTATTATTATCTTGATTAAGGCATAACATAGTCGCTACCTGGAGAAAGAGAGAAGAAAACACTCAGTGTATGCTCTTACAAGATTAGATTGGTTATTATTTTATCTAATCAGGATGGCTCCCACTGTTTTTATCAAATCTTCCTTCAAACCCTAAAAGGAAAGACTAGCCGGGATTAATTACACCCTACAATTTCGCCAATCTTTCATCCAGACCAGTGCCGGTATTTTGAGGGAGGTTCCCCATGCTTTCGCACGGACCTAATTAAAATAAACCTCGTTTTCCCAGGGGCGTAACCCCGTTGACACCTTTCTAGACACCTACTTAATCGGCTAATTGTAAAGTGCAAAACTCTTCCAGGAGTAACAATTACTCGCAGTGGGTATCAGGATCCAACTATCTCGTAGAAGGTATGCAATCTCATTGCAAATTTCAACACTTGAAACTCCCGATAATGGTTTTTTACCCCTAGTGTCTTATGACCTTAACTATGGTCAACAAATCATAAGCACTAGTCAAGTTCTATCCGTCATTTCATGATTAATTAGACCCACCCACATGACCCTTAACTATGGTCAACAAAGTCGCATGACTGTCCTAACTAATCGCATCATATGCTATGTAGGAAGACATCACTTAGCTACCGTACACTACGCCTTGACTATGGTCAACAAACGCAGCACGAATACTAAGTACTCTACTTCCTAAAATGACGGAGGGTTGCGGATAGTTTTTAAGAAAACTTTAACGCTTTGAACTTGATATCGTTGCAGAATCAAATGATTTTAAATGGAGTGTTTTTGAGGCTTTTGCTAGTTTCACTAAAAAGGTCACTCCCGATGAAGGGATCTCGGCTTTTTCCTCGGCGAATGAGGTGCAGGATATTTACAATATCACTATGCAAAGCAAGAACTAGAAAAGCAATCAAAAGACAAAACTGAGGGTTGTAGTATCTGCCAGTTATTACTAAAGAGGTCACTCCCGGTGAAGGGATCTCGGCTCTTTCCTTATCGAATAAGGTGTTGTATATTCTACAAAGGATGCCGCTATGCAAAGCAAGAACTGGAGCTACCTGTTTTTGAAAATTCGATTCCACAACATCATTAGGTTTATTTTCTTTCATTAATCTCATAAATGAATGTCCCATCATTTAAGTTACCTAAGCATCACAGATAAATACAACGTACGCTTATGCCATCCGCATTCGCCACGGGTCCCGTCCTGCACCGTTAGGTTAGGTAACTAACGGCAGAGCGGGACAAGGCTAGCGCGGGTGTAAAACATAAGCAACGTCTATATAGAATATCACATATACTATATACAGTATCTATCTCATCATATGAAATGATCACATCATAGATATCGCAGCAGAAAACAACATATGAAATATTGGATATACTAGAATTTCCGGGTTTTAATTTAAGCCTGTATAAAACACGGATTCCACGGTCATGATTGTCACGCCCCGCTTCCCAAAATACAGAATACAAGGGGTTGACAAGGCCAGCCATGCTCCTACGGTCAAGGAAATATCCTGCCGTAGTCACACTTCGGCTTCTAGCTTTATGTGGTAATCAGTAAACAATGCACAGGTAATGAGAAATGCAGTAACTAAATCAAAATAACTAACCAGGTGGAGATCAATGAAGTATAGCTCTGAGTCGCTGGTCAAGATGTCCGCGATGTCCTCGAGGGAATTCAGGTCCTGGTCCAGGCTAGATCCACTTCTCACACTGAGCATGCATACTCAGGTCGTCAGAGTGACACGCTAGCAATATATGTATAGATACAAATGGTAACTCGTACAATAATAATGAATATGTAACAGTAAATCAAGAGAGTAAAGACGTGAACATGAAGTAGCCAATGCGGGTGTCTAATAGAGCAGGTGAACAGTAAAGCAGTAAATAGTATGTCAGGTGCGTTGAATCAGTAAGCAATGCATGTCAATATCACTATCCCAATCAGTCTCTAAGTCTCACTGTACAGGTCACTAAGCTTATCGTCAGTCCAAGTGTGAGAGTCAACCACTCGTAAGTATCCCCCACCCGAGGGTAGGACCCAAGGACAAGGGAACACGGGCCCGAGTCGCTCGCTAATAATCAGTGATATCCCTGTATATCTCCATATATCTCCATATGTGCCGGCATGGGACTCCCGAGATTCTGTTGAACTCACACTCAAACTATCCCATACCCCGTGGTCTACATCAAACGCCAACCATAACCTCAAATACCGGTCGGTCCATGACAAGTCAGCGCGAGAACTGGAGACGGGATCTCCATCAAGCATGTCCCGACTGATACCCAAGATAAACGGACAGTGTTCGGAGCATTACCTGTGACACCCATACAAGTGCTTCCATAATTGTCACATACCAATTATAGTCACACTTATACACGTCCCACAGACGTCGACAATACAATAAATCAATAGGGTCCACTGATTGTGTACAAGTACGTGTCACTTTCACTTATCCATTCATACTCAAACACTAACGTATTTGCCATAATCACCACTAATACCTAACACTGGGTAATGCACATGATCACTAGGTTACCAATGCAATGACATATATATATAATGTGATAAGAAAACAGTATTTAAGGCATGATTAAGATGTCATCAAACGATATCCTACCACTTTCATAATTCTTCATAAATCGTACATACACAATTTAGCGAAACAATTAACAAGGGATAAGTAGTGTGTTTGATTACCTATCCAGCAAATTCGGTTTCACGTCAATTGGGTTTCAGGATCACTAGATATGGCCATTTCATTTTAAGCGTTCACTGCGAGAAATCCGGTTTCAGAATTGGAAGTCCGTTTCATAACGCATTTTAATCCCAGTTGGGATCAAAATTAGGCGACGCTGAAGTTTCACTATATTTAGGATTTCTAGTCAGGTTTCCACTGCAATTGGCGGATCAGTATTATATTATGCCAACAAATAGTTATGTCCAGATTAAGTTTGAGGTGTAAAGTCTGCTTCTGCAGAATTCAGCAAGACATGTCGACAAGGTAAAATGAATTAAAAATATCAAACGGTTGAGGAATCCAGTGAAGCCAGTCGAGTAAGAAAGCTAATCCAATTTCCTACGTAAATATATAGGGTTCCGCGCATTCTCTTATAAGAACAGTGATATACGGGGGTTTAACAACAGGGGTTAACCTGGATTTCCATTCTGGACTGCAGTCCAGAATCATAATCCACCGCAGTTATTTATATCATAGTGTACTAAAATTCAGTGATCAACAATATATTACAGTAGGTTACCCAGTTAGCTTCGTTACGAGCCATCGAACGCTAAAATCCGGTTTATACACAATTTAATATAAATTTTATAGCTTGGCATGTACGAAGGTTTTCAGGTTTTACGACAGAAACCGAGACCTCATTTTATGTAAGTAAACGACATAGTTTTGGAACCAAATTCTCAAGGAGCATTCCTAACTACTCGGGCCATCACATTATATATTTTGCCGTCAGTTTAACGTGAGTTTCCCATTCGGGCCGTGCATCGAATACTTGAATTATACGGTTCACAAAAAAAGGGGGTATGCGACAATTATTAGTAACTAGAATTGTAACCTATATAAGTAGCATGAAGCAAGTATTAAACTTACCTGAAGACGTGTCGACGATGGTCCAGCAGCGGCAACAGCACGATCGCGTCACGGGCGCAGCACAGGTTCGGCTTTTGGAATCAGATAATTGTACTCAATCCAGTTAATCTCCGTGCACTCATTTTCATCACTGCTCCAAGTTGTTTCTTGTTTTGATGTGAGGGAGGTAGAGGTGCTGAGAGAGAGAGAGAGAGAGAGATTTATAGAGAGAGAGAGAGATTTAGAGATTTAAAGTGAGAGAGAGAGAGAGAGAGAGAGATGCTGAGAGACAGAGAGAGAGAGATTTAGAGAGAGAGAGAGAGAGATGCTGAGAGACAGAGAGAGAGACAGAGAGATTTAGAGAGACAAAGAGAGAGAGAGATGCTGAGAGACAAAGAGAGAGATTTAGAGAGACAGATTTAGAGAGACAGAGAGAGAGATGCTGAGAGACAGAGAGAGAGATTTAGAGAGAGAGAGAGATGCTAAGAGACAGAGAGAGAGATTTAGAGAGAGAGAGAGATTTAGAGAGACACAGAGAGAGAGAGAGAGATGCTGAGTGCCGACGAGGGGTCGACGGAGGCGCTGTCGGGATAGTCAAGGCGGCCGATGGGAGGAGGCAGTGAGATCGTCAAGAGGATGGCCGAGTGTTAGGAGACGGCGAGGGAGGAGAATGTCGTCGTCGGCGTCGTCGGCGTCGGGGGTGAGCGGCTGCGGGGAGTGTGGAGAGAGAAGAGAGGGATTTGAGATTGAGAGTGTGAGGGGGAGAGGAGAAAGGAGAGACGAGGAGTGGGTTGGTAAGCTCTCGGGGTCGTGGTCGTGAGGGATGAGAACGTGGGTCGGCGGCGCAGGCGACGTGGGCGCGAGGGGGAGGCTCGGGCGCGCGACGTGGGAGCAACGGGAAAAAGAAGCGGGAAAAACTGAATGGGGAAGAAGAAAGAGGACGGGTCGGGTCTGGGGTTAGGCGGGTAAGGGCTGTTGGGTTAGGGAACTTGGGCTAGGCCGGGAGTTTTTAATTAATTCATTTGGGAAAAATAAAAGGAGTGTTGGGCTGGGTTTTAGTATATATATTTAGTTTTAATTTTTAGTTGGGCTGGGGGATGTAGAAACGGGCTTGGAGAAAAATGGAAATGGGGAAAAGGAATTGGGGAAATGAGATGGGCCGGCTAAAAAGAAAAATAAAAGGTAAAGGAAAAGTAATGAAGGGGAAGATGGAAGTGTGGTTAGGGTTTTTGGGAAAAATAAAAGGGAGAAAATAAAAAGGGTTTAGATAAATTAAGGTTAGGGATTCTAAAATACTACAAATAATAATTATAAAATAAATAAATTTTAAGAGTAACAAAAATACAAATATTGGTATACAAAAGGACTGGGTATTACATCATATCACCCTTACAAAAATTTTGTCCTCGAGATTTAAAAGAAACGATAAGCTATAAAATAATAAGCGAAAAGTTACCACTTCGAACAATAGCACATAGTGATTTACTTAAAATAGGTAGGTAAAAATTGAAGGTCTATAAATGTATAAAAACTAACGTAACAAAAGGGCAGGTCTAAGTAAGTACAAGGCAGACTCAATCATAAGGGCAAACTACATGTATAAGAGAATAAAAAAATAGCAATAACAAACAATAATATTCGAGGCGTGCTAGACAAAATCGAAACCCTAAATATATGCATACATACGTATATCAAAATAGCGCAGCTAAAATAATAGTATCTGGCACAGCCATTTATAATAGCAAACGATAAGCACAATACCCGGAAAAATAAAGTAACAATAATAAAATAGTGAAGGATTTGTCGATAGGTTAAAACATTTTAGGATAATGTATCGATCAAATAGTTTTAAAATAACTTAGGAAACCCACATAGTGAAAATAAGAAACATGGAACAAAAATATGCGTGATATATGGTTGCGCTATTGAAAATGTGAAGGATAGTAAACCATTTAACACGGGTAAAATGGAAGTAGTCAGTAACACGCAATTTTTTGATAAATACAAAATAGTGAAAGCTAAGTTTTCGAATATCGATGTCCCTAAATATAGTTAGGGTAATAGGAGATAGCACAAAGATGTATAGGGGCTAGCCAGGGTAGGGATTACGATGGAGTATGGCTCACTCAAAAGGTCGGAGTGTGACACTTTTTAATCTAAGCGAGGGTCAAAACGGTACAAGGTGCAGAAGTGAAGGACACTAATGAATCTCAGGAGAAAAGAAATGTATAGAGGAGACAGTCAAAGCATCACGTGAACTAACAATCAAAAGATTAGCGAACTCAGCAATTTTATTTTATTGCAGAAAATTCTAAACAGGGCATTCTCAAAAGGTAAAAGATGGCCCTAAAACATACATAGATTTAATTGTCCAGAGGAGACAAAAGCTAAATCACGTCAGTCGCGGTTGTGGAGGTTCAGCAGCTTACGGTAGGCTCGCGCGCTCAGATAGGGGCGTCCATTTCCATATCGCCTCGCAGGGATCGCCACTGGAGGTTCTTCTGCCGCGGGGTCTTGTTCTTCTGGTCCTTCTGTCTCGACTGGAGCTTCTTCATCATGGTATGCTTCCATGTGATTCGCCTCTTCTAGATCTTCTTCCACGGGATTTCCTTCCACTGGATTCTCCTCAGGGTTTTCCTCTCCGAGATTTTCTTCCATCGGGTTCTCCTCGGGATCTTCCTCTATCGGGTTTTCTTCGGGGTCCTCTTCTTCGTCGTCGGAGTTGCTGATTATGTCGACATCTGGGGCTGCGAATCCCTCGCCCTCGAAATCGTTGTTTCCAAAATTCACCTGTGGACCGTCGATCTCGTCATCCGAACTCACCATCATGCAGTCCAAGGAAACGCACGACCGTGTGTCTTCATCTAGATGCGGCGCTGCTCCAGGGTGGGCCATGGCCAGAAAGAAAGGGTCGTGATTAGACAGTGGAACACATCAAGAAAAATCAAGGGTAGGGAGTACAAGGAAAATATGCGGTAGGTAAGGACTGAAAAATCAAATTTTAGAATGCTGATGCAACGAATAGTATAAGTAAAGTGAGTGGGAAGGGAACGATATATACATCACAACTCAGAATTTTACTACATTCAACTAAAAGTTCAACGGATACAAGATTTTAAACGAAAGAAAGTATTTACAAAAGAGTGGCAACACATTTTTTTTTTTTTTTGAAAGCAGAAAACGTGATAATTCTTCTTTGATCTCTAGGCCGCTGCATTCTCGTCACGCGAGTTGAATCTTATGCTGGATCCGTACTATTGCTCGAGGCTCGAACTACGTAGTAACCATCACTTAGCAGAAGTGGAGAGTGTGGATGAACCGCCTCCTTGTAACTCCTTCCTTTTAGGGCAACTATTGATAAAGTGTTCGCTGGATCCGCAAATCAGGCATTTCCCTTTGGCGCGACGACAATCCCTCTGAAGGTGTCCTGGCTTCTTGCAGTACCCACAACATTGGGTCTTCTGCTGCTTCTGTCGCGGGGGAACAAGTGAGCGCTTCATCTTCACCTCTTTTCCTCGCTTAACAGAGATCCCTTTACGATTGGAGACTTCCGTTGGTGCCTGAGTCATCTGCCTTCTTAGTCCTTCAGCTAACAGGTCGTTTGTTCTCTCCTGGGCTTCCTTCAGACTTTGCAGTGCATTCAGAATCTCTACGGTCTGATTCTGGGGAGTGGAGGTATAGGAAGAGTCGTTGGAAGACATGATCCTGAAACAACAATTTTAGGACGGCATAAGGTACAGTGGAAAAATCAGAACAAGATATAAAATTGATAATGAAACAAGAATTTCGGGTGAGGTGAAACTCAATCGAGCGGAAAACAAATGTAGAACTCCAAGTTACCCAATAGAGTACAGTATTGTAGCTATACTGCAGTTCATAATTACAACCACGTAACTCTACTAAGTCACCCAAAACTCTAGCGGATAGATCAATATGTATAGCAGCATACACTATGTGAATTGATATTAAGAATAACAAATTTACAATCTAGACCGAAGAATGTCTTAGATTGCCAAGCACTACACGGAAACTGCAATCCCAATCGAAGCAAAACCTGGCTCTGATACCAACAAAACCATGTCACGCCCCGCTTCCCAAAATACGGAATACGAGGGGTTGACAAGGCCAGCCATGCTCCTACGGTCAAGGAAATATCCTGCCGTAGTCACACTCCGGCTTCTAGCTTTACTTGGTAATCAGTAAAAAATGCACAGGTAATGAGAAATGCAGTAACTAAATCAAAAGAACTAACCAGGTGGAGATCAATGAAGTATAGCTCTGAGTCGCTGGTCAAGATATCCGCGATGTCCTCGAGGGAATTCAGGTCCTGGTCCAGGCTAGATCCACTTCTCACTCTGAGCATGCATACTCAGGTCGTCGGAGCGACACGATAGCAATATATGTATAGATACAAATGGTAACTCGTACAATAATAATGAATATGTAACAGTAAATCAAGAGAGTAAAGACGTGAACATGAAGTAGCCAATGCGAGTGTCTAATAGAGCAGGTGAACAGTAAAGCAGTAAATAACATGTCAGGTGCGTTGAATCAGTAAGCAATGCATATCAATATCACTATCCCTATCAGTCTCTAAGTCTCACTGTACAGGTCACTAAGCTTATCGTCAGTCCAAGTGTGAGAGTCAACCACTCGTGAGTATTCCCCACCCAAGGGTAGGACCCAAGGACAAGGGAACACGGGCCCGAGTCGCTCGCTAATAATCAGTGATATCCCTGTATATCTCCATATGTGCCGGCATGGGACTCCCGAGATTCTGTTGAACTCACACTCAAACTACCCCACACCCCGTGGTCTATATCAAACGCCAACCATAATCTCAAATACCGGCCGGTCCATGACAAGTCTGCGCGAGAACTGGAGACAGGATTTCCATCAAGCAAGTCCCGACTGATACCCAAGATAAACGGACAGTGTTTGGTGCCTTACCTGTGACATCCATACAAGTGCTTCCATAATTGTCCCATACCAATTATAGTCACACTTATACACGTCTCACAGACGTCAACAATGCAATAAATCAATAGGGTCCACTGATTGTGTACAAGTACATGTCACTTTCACTTATCCATTCATACTCAAACACTAACGTACTTGCCACAATCACCACTAATACCTAATACTGGGTAATGCACATGATCACTAGGTTACCAATGCAATGACATATATATATAATGTGATGAGAAAACAGTATTTAAGGCATGATTAAGATGTCATCAAACTATATCCTACCACTTTCATAATTCTTCATAAATCGTACATGCACAATTTAGCGAAACAATGAACAGGGGATAAGTAGTATGTTTGATTACCTATCCAGCAAATTTAGTTTCACGTCAATCGGGTTTCAGGATCACTAGACATGGCCATTTCATTTTAAGCGTTCACTGCTGGAAATCCGGTTTCAGAATTGGAAGTCCGTTTCGTAACGCATTTTAATCCCAGTTGGGATCAGAATTAGGCGACCCTACAGTTGCACTATATTTAGGATTTCCAGTCAGGTTTCCACCTCAATTGGCGGATCAGTATTATATTATTCCAACAAAGATTTATGGCCAGATTAAGTTTGAGGTGTAAAGTCTGCTTCTGCAGAATTCAGCAAGACATGTCGACAAGGTAAAATGAATTAAAAATATCAAACGGTTGAGGAATCCAGTGAATCTAGTCGAGTAAGAAATCTAATCCAATTTCCTACGTAACGATACAGGGTTCCGCGCATTCTCTTATAAGAAAATTGATATACGGGGGTTTAACAACAGGGGTTAACCTGGATTTCCATTCTGGACTGCAGTCCAGAATCATAATCCACCGCAGTTATTTCTATCATAGTGTACTAAAATTCAGTGATCAACAATATCTTACAGTAGGTTACCCAGTTAGCTTCGTTACGAGCCATCGAACGCTAAAATCCGGTTTATACACAATTTAATATAAATTTTATAGTTTGTCATGTATGAAGGTTTTCAAGTTTTACGACAGAAACCGAGACCTCATTTTATGTAAGTAAACGACATAGTTTTGGAACCAAATTCTCAAGGAGCATTCCTAACTACTCGGGCCATCACATTATATATTTTTCCATCAGTTTAACGTGAGTTTCCCATTCGGGCCGTGCATCGAATACTTGAATTATACGGTTCACAAAAAAAGGGGTATGCGACAATTATTAGTAACTAGAATTGTAACCTATACAAGTAGCATGAAGGAAGTATTAAACTTACCTGAAGACGTATCGACGATGGTCCGGCAGCGGCAACAGCACGATCGCGTCACGGGCGCAGCACAGGTTCGGCTTTTGGAATCAGATAATTGTACTCAATCCAGTTAATTTCCGTGCACTGATTTTCATCACTGCTCCAAGTTGTTTCTTGTTTTGATATGAGGGAGGTAGAGGTGCTGAGAGAGAGAGAGAGACGGAGAGAGAGAGAGATGTTGAGAGAGAGAGAGAGATTTAGAGAGACAGAGAGAGAGAGAGAGATGCTGAAAGACAGAGAGAGAGACAGAGATTTAGAGAGACGGAGAGAGAGAGATGCTGAGAGACAGAGAGAGAGACAGAGAGAGAGAGATTTAGAGAGACAGAGAGAGAGAGAGATGCTGAGAGACAGAGAGATAGATTTAGAGAGACAGAGAAAGAGAGATGCTGAGAGACAAAGAGAGAGATTTAGAGATACAGAGGGACAGAGAGAGAGATGCTGAGTGCCGACGAGGGGTCGACGGAGGCGCCGTCGGGGTAGTCAAGGCGGCCGATGGGAGGAGGCAGTGAGATCGTCGAGTGGATGGCCAGGTGTGAGGAGACGGCAAGGGAGGAGAATGAGGGTGTTGTCGGCGTCGGCGTCGGCGTCGTCGGGGGTGAGCGGCTGCAGGGAGTGTGGAGAGAGAAGAGAGGGGTTTGAGATTGAGAGTGTGAGGGGGGAGAGGAGAAAAGAGAGACGAGGAGTGGGTTGGTAAGCTCTCGGGGTCGTGGTCGTGATGGACGAGAATGTGGGTCGGCGGCGCGGGCGACGTGGGCACGAGGGGGAGGCTCGGGCTCGCAACGTGGGCGCAACGGGAAAAAGAAGCGGGAAAAACTGAATGGAGAAGAAGAAAGAGGACGGGTCGGGTCTAGGGTTAGGCGGGTAAGGGCTGTTGGGTTAAGGAACTTGGGCTGGGCCGGGAGTTTTTAATTAATTCATTTGGGAAAAATAAAGGAGTGTTGGGCTGGGTTTTAGTATATATATTTAGTTTTAATTTTTAGTTGGGCTGGGGGATGTAGAAACGGGCTTGGAGAAAAATGGAAATGGGGAAAAGGAATTGGGGAAATGAGATGGGCCGGCTAAAAAGAAAAATAAAATGTAAAGGAAAAGCAATGAAGGGGAAGATGGAAGTGTGGTTAGGGTTTTTGGGAAAAATAAAAGGGAGAAAATAAAAAGGGTTTAGATAAATTAGGGTTAGGGATTCTAAAATACTACAAATAATAATTATAAAATAAATAAATTTTAAGAGTAACAAAAATACAAATATTGGTCTACAAAAGGACTGGGTATTACAGTGATGAATAGCCAAACCCACATCCCAAGACCCCTACGAGAGCGGCAAGCAACCCTACCAATTCTAGAGTTAGGAAACCCGACTCGACTCCTCGAGATGGTCTCCCACTGGACTCTAGAACCCGATTACTTGTGCTCCTCTCCTTGGGCCTATCCTAATGTGGAAAAGTAAATAATATATATCAACGGTGACCTCTTTCTCAACCCGGAAGTGCCCCAATAAAAGAATATTACATACATTGAATTTTATATGAATGAAAATAAAAACTCTCATCTCACATAAAAAAAACTCGGCTATTCAAAACACGATAATCCAATATAACATATACAGCAACACATAATATCACATGTCATCAACGTAAGTAAATATGCGTATCCCAATCGTCGTTGACGTATAGCAACGAAACCGGCGATACCCTACATATTACACTTACGGTCGCAGAAAAGAAAGTGAAAAACTACAACAGTTGGAATCCGCGACTATCTTAGACATCATAAACCCAATGTATCACATACTTTGGATTTCATGCCTAACCAATTGAATTCCTTAGACATCACATGCCTAACAATTATAAACCCCGCATTTTAGTCTCGATATTGAAAACTCTTTCCAATAGCCTGTCGGATAATTCAACAAGATTCCCGATAACATGATCGAATGCTCGTCGGAAACTTTATTAGACGGCCGCACCCCCCGATGTCGTCGACGAAGTGCACTAAGGCGGAACACCGCTGCCGCGAGCACCCGAACGGATACTTTTGGCGACGGGGTTCTCCTACAGTCACTTGGTCGGGGCTATGGGGCGTGGCTATCTAATAATATTACCCGGCGAGTATCTGCGTACACTATGTAATTGCGACGGACTTTTGATCAACATCAAAATTCCATGGCAACCGATCAAATGAGACTAAACCGCTAGATTTACAAAATTCAAACTAGTTATCGTGGATTCCAAATATTGTATCACCATCATAGAAAGCTGGGCGACGTTAAATATTACGATCGAATCAACGAATTCCCAAAATTCCCAGAGAGCTCAACATTTAAGCAGAATTAAAAATGCCCCGAAGTATGCCTCAGTACCTACGGACCAACAGCTGAAGGGCCCGACCCAAGCCTTTCAAGTGGCGCCGCGGATCCGCCGCCAAAACCATGTTTTGGCCACGGATCCGCGGTCACTTAGACGAGTTAGGGTTTCGTTCTTCAGGTGTGTCCATAGAATTACCTGCATAATTTTCTGAATATTTTTAACATGGAAAAATCCAACTTTTTGAAAAATTTCCAGAGAGGGGGTTCGTTCAGGTTTTCGGGGTTCGATCGGAATTCTAACTTCATCTAGACAACTCCTAATACTCTAGCAAGGCTCTGATACCGATGTTGGGTTATTTGGCACAACCACAAGGTTTTACAAAGGATCAAACAAGCCAATTTCATAAATTTCTAGTGTGCCAAACAACCTAACCTAGGATCTAACTAGAGTTTTAGGAGCTATGCTAGAATGTAAACAACTTTACATAGAAAGTGAATGAGGAATACAACCTTTGTAGACCGGTCCTTCACTTCTAAAGCTCTGTGTAGTAATCCCTTCACTGCGAGTGAAGATCTCCCAAACTCTAGTATGGGTTCCCTTGGAGAAATGAACAAGCTTGCTCGAAGTCTTCGAGGCCGAAGATGATCTACGTCGAGGAGACTCAAACCCAAGCTACCTCTTCACTTGGTGATGAACTTTGTGAAGAGAACACCCTAAACTAAATGGAAAGTAGTAAAGGATGATGAAGTAGGAAATGGGCTCACTTTAGATTTTATTTTCTCACCATTTTTGAAAGCTAGAAAGCTTTCATGAGGAAGAAGAAGATAAAATGATCAAGATGATAAAATGAAAACTAATGAGGTGAGAATAGTAGCCATAGGTGAGTTAGTATCATATACTAACCATTGTAGAGACATAACCATGGTTTAAGCTAATGGTTTGGTTAATAAATATCTTTAGTAAAACAAAACAAGTGGACTTGGTCAATGGTAATCTCTAAGCTTCATGAAGTTGCATGCCATGACAAAATGCCACCAATTTTGAATTACAAAATAAATAAAAACCCTAACCATTATCTTAAGTATGGTGTAAGTCATACACACACCCAAGTTTGCATGTATCATCAAGCATGATACAATCATGTACACAAACATATATCACATATACACTATGTGCACATCAAGTGAGAAAACAATCTTAAGTGAGCCAATACTAGTTAATGTAAAGTAATATATCAAATATATAATTATACATTAAATCACTAAATCAACACTTGATTTAATGATCCGGTCATATCACATATAACCGACTAATATCAGGTGTATCAATTTATCGAATCAACACTTAATTCAATAACCCGGCTATATCGCATATAACCGACCGATGATACAAATCGCGAGAATAGAATACGGTATCACATACTCGTATTATTCTCGGTCCCGCATATATCACATATGTGCTCCTACTTCGTTTCTCCTGAGCCAGGAAACCTCTGTGTAGGACTCTAAAGACTCGTCAATAGCCGGCAGTAGGTGATGATCATATCAAACACCCACAAGCCGAAAGAGGCGTGCTAAGCGTAACGGCCACCAGGGTATTGAGCGATCAGAAGATCAACAAGCAAGCCTGGTCATACTCCTACGAATCCAATCAGTAACACTACCGTACAGTCCGGTCTGTTCGTCTGATATGTCTGGTAAACGTCAGACCCCAATAGCTTGATAAGCCATGCCGATGTAAGGTCCATAACGGGCGTGAAACTACTGATAATACATACCAGTAAATCACATCAACCCTGGCCAGGGATTTTAGTTATGGCCAATCAAGCATAGCACAATATCAACCCCCAATACCGGGAGAGACGAATCCCCTCCTATCGCTCATTGCCTCCATGTGACTCAGGACTGTACCCAAAAACCACCTGTTTGCACGACTCAATAGAGCCATAGTAGGGTGGAAATCAAAGCACGGTGGGAGACACACAAGACTCTATGACGATCTCGGGTCGACAGACTAACCTGTACCAGTGTCACCAGAGAACTGCTATCTGACCTGAGGTATAATACCATCTAGGAGTTCTCGGGGAGTCCATTCACTGTACCCAGTCTCCACTGAGCACCCGTTTACCATCTCTGATGTCAAACACCAATGGATATGGGATCATCCATCGCCCATCACATGGGTCGAGAAGATATACGCTAGTCTACTCTGGAATATCGATGCCCCGTCTCGATATTCCCGCAACTAGGAACATTGAAGGATGAACTCATGGACTACCCAGGCCCCACTAGTATGATCTCCATCATAATCTAGGTAGTTAAATACGCATCCTAAGGGCTTTACTGCAGGGTTACCTAAGACGGCAACAAGGTTTCGAGAGGCATCTCACATGCCATATTAAAAATTTGCCGTTTTAGCTAACCCTAACAAAGAATCGTTAACTAGAAATCGACGGAATCAAATGCAAACACTTTGCAATAAGTAAAGAGAGCAAGGAATACAACCTTTGTAGACCGGTCCTTCACTTCAATAGCTCCGTGTAGAAGTCACCTTCGCTGCGATCGTAAACTCTGGACTCTAGAGAGGCTCCACGAAGAAACGAACATGCTTTCTTCGAAGACTTCGAGGCCGAAGATGATCTACGTCGGGACGATACTAACCCAAGCTATTTCTTCACTAGGTCAATAACTTTGTGAAGAGAACACCCTATACTAAATGGCATGTAGTAGAGGATGATGAAGTAGGAAGTGGGCTCACTTTAGAATTCATTTTCTCATATTTTATCTCATACCTCCATTAGAGCTAGAAAGCTTTTTAGGAGGAAGAAGAAGAAGAAGAATATAACTCATCATATGAATTATTGGTGAGGTTAGAAATGCAACCAAGGGTTAAGCATGTCATGCTTAACCCTTATAGAGAGTTAACCATAAGCTATGGTTGATGGTTAGGTCAAATAATATCTTAAGCTAGACAAAAAGAGTGAACAAAGTCAAAGATGCTTACAAGCTTCTACAAGCTTTCAACAAATATCAACCATGACTAATTAAACAATTTTTGAATTACTTAATGATAAAATTATAAAACCCTAATCTTAACCCTAGTTGCATTTGTAACCTAGCATGATACATTTAACATATATCACATATACATCAATGTATCCAAAGTGAGAAAAGAAATCATAAGTGAGCCAATACTAGTTAATGTAATGTAATATATCAAATATATAATTATACATTAGATTATCAAATCAACTCTTGATTTAATAATCCGGCTATATCACATATAACCGACTAATATCATATGAATCAACTTATCGAATCAATACTTGATCCGATAACCCGGCTATATCATATATAACCGACCGATATCTCATAGAGACAATCAGAGTACATGTTAAGATAAAGAGCAACCAGATAGCATACTATCATGTCGAGCAAGAAAGTCCTCCATATATATGTCCAAGCATCCACTACAATATACATCGTATGTACAGTAATGGCCTCCAGGGCATACATATAACTAGCAATCTCCCACTTGCACTAGAGCCATCTGTTGTAGTATCTCATACCCAACAATCAGCAGTGGTTGGCTCATACTCAACCATCCTATAAAAGTCTCTCCTGGGAATAGGCCTTTGTGAGTGGATCCGCGTTGTTGTCCTCTGTGTCTACTCTCCTAACCTCAATCTCCCTGGAGATCATCCAGCTCCATGATTAGATGATACTGCCTAAGAATATGTCTGGATCATAGATGGGACAAGGGTTCCTAGGCCTAAACCACAACTCCATTGTCACACAATGGTAGGAACGAAGTTCATCTCATGAACTTATATACATTCAGACTACTTCTTTGGTAGCATCCTTGGTAGCGATGTATCCAGCCTTTATCGTCTAGTATGTCACGGTATCTAGCTTGGAACTCTTCCAACATACCGTCCCTCCGCTGAGGGTAAAGACAATGCCTGTGACTGGCATTCAGTCGACCTTACCACCCTGGAAGCTATCCAGTGATTCTCCCTAGGATCGATTGATACCATCTCACTACACCTAGTGAGAATCCTAACATCCACTTAGATCTATCACATAGATCTAAATCCCAAGATTTAGGAGATATCACCTTGATCCTATATGGAGAATCCTTATGATAAGAGGAGATTGACCGAGCGCAGCATAGGAAACTCCTTTCCTATCAAGAGTATATCATCCACGTGCAATACGAGGATCGCCACCATACTCCCTACTACCTTTTTGTATATACAAGGTTCATCTACCATTTTGATGAAGTCAAACGCTTTGACTACCGCATCAAAGCAGATGTTCCAACTCCGCGATGCCTGTTTTAACCCATAAAGCAACTTGCACACGTTTCCGCTGATCCCACTGTCTACGAAGCCTTCTGGCTGTGTACTTATCGACGCTCTCTTCTAAATCACCATTTAGAAAAGCAGTCATGACACCCAACTGCCAGATATCGTAGTCATGGTATGTAGCAATGGCAAGTAGGATCCGGATGGACATATGCATAGTGACTAGAAAAGGTTTCATCATTATCCACATCCGGTCGATGACGAGAACCTTTTGCCTCAAGTCTTAGCTTTGAAAGTCTCAACTTTTCCATTTACACCAAGTAATCTTCTCAAGATATACTTGCTCCTGATGGGGATTTAACCCTTTAGATAAAGCAACCAAAGTCCATAATTTGTAGGTGTATATGAATTCCATCTCAGATCGCTTAGCACCCAGCCATTCTCACAGAGTCCCCACTCTTGATGGCCTGCTCTAAACTAGTTGGGTCATCATCTCATGATGCAATCCTCGCTCCCACTGTCATAGAGAAAACCGAAGTATCTCTCAAGTAGGTGAGGAACCCTACTAGATCGGCGGAGAGACTAAGGTTTGTTGGGAACTATTGAATCATTCGGTTCTATCAAATCATCAGCTGTAGTTTGTATAGCTGGAACTCCTTCCAGTTCTACCTCATGACCACTAATTTCTTCACAAGAAATTTCCTTTCCAAAAGGTGGCATGCTGAGAAACAAAACACTTTTTATTCCTCAGTGGGGTAGAAGATATTCCCTTGCGAATGCTTGGGATATCCAACAAACTTCCACAGAACTAACCTTGCCTCGAGCTTGTCCGGATTTTGCTTTTAGACATAGGCCAGACAATCCAAATCTTAACATACTTAAGAGATAGGCTCTTCCCATTTCATATCACATATGGAGTGGTTGGAACCTGATTTGATTGGAAGCCTATTCAATAGTATGCAGCTTCACAAGTGCATAACCCCAAAAGGAAATAGGCAACTCAGTAGTACTCATCAAAGAGCACACCATATCACATAGGGTGCGATTGCTCCGCCCCGATATACCAACATGCTGTGGTGTATACGGAGGAGTAATACTGAGAGAGAATCTCATTCTCCTTTAGAATAGTCCAGGAATTCCGTGCTCAAGTATTCTCCTCCCTGACCTCATCAAAAGACATAATACTTATACCCGTTTTGGTTCTCTACTTCTAACTTATATTCTTTGAATATCTCAAAAGGTTTAGACTTGTGTTTCAACAGGAACATATGTCCGAATCTAGAGAGATCATCAGTGAATGCAATAAAGTACAAAGAACCAGTCCTGATATGTGTAGATAGGGGACCTTCATACATCAGTATGTATCAATCCCAAGAGTTCACTAACTCTTTCTCTGTTTCCAATAAACGGAGTTATGGTCATCTTATCTTTGTGACATGACTGGCAAGTTTCACAAGATGTAAATTCAAACTGATTTAAATATGCATCTTTATGTAACTTCAGCTAGTCGGGTCTCATTGATATGACCTAGTCTACAATACCTCAAGAAGGATTCGTTCATTTCTGAATTCTTCCCCTTGTGTGTGTTCTGTACATTAAGAACTGTAGTTTGATTTAGAACGTATATGCTTTTAGATAACACGCCTGAACCGATCAACTCTTGATATAAGAAATGTTCAAAACATTATCCAACAATACAAAATTATATCCTTCTTTACTAAATAAAGAGACTGGTATGATGTTGTATATCAGGTTCGGTATCTAATAACATTCGTTCAGAATCAATGTATTTGGTAATACAGGGTGATAACTGTCAACATACTTGGCTGCAACACTTGCACCGTTTCCAACTCTTGAAACTTATCACCCATTCTCAGTTCTCTGCCTATCTATAGCCCATGTAACTTATTACATATGCGAGGTCCTGATCCGGTATCTCATACCCAGGATGTAGAGGATACTGAGAAACGGTTCTCGGTAATGAACACACCCGAAGAAGATGCATCAGCATGCACTTTCTTCGTTTGGGCGGCACGGGAATCCTGGTAATCCTCTATTTCCTGCTCGGTCTTATAACTATTATAAGTTAGAGTGGGACCAACGTTCCTTAGCTCGGTATAACAAGCGGGTTCAGTCAATACATCCATATTATTATCTTGATTAAGGCGTGACATGGTCGCTACCTGGAGATAGAGAGAAGAAAACACTCAGCGTATGCTCTTACAAGATTAGATTGGTTATTAATTTATCTAATCAGGATGGCTCCCACTGTTTTAGTCAAATCTTCCATCAAACCCTAAAAGGAAAGACTAGCCGGGATTAATTACACCCTACAAGTTCGCCAATCTTTCAGCCAAGCCAGTGTCGGTACTTTGAGGGAGGTTCCCCGTGCTTTCACACGGACCTAATTAAAATAAATCTCGTTTTCCCAGGGGCGTAACCCCGTTAACACCTTTCTAGACACCTACTTGATTAGCTAATTGTAATGTGTAAAACTCTCTCAGGAGTAACTCTTACTCGTAGTGGGTATCGGGATCCAACTATCTCATAGGAGGTATGCAATCTCATTGCAAATTTCAACACTTGAAATTCCTGATAATGTTTTGCCCCTAGCAACTTATGACCTTGGCTAAGGTCAACAAATCATAAGCACTAGCCAAGTTCAACCCGTCATTTTCCGATTGAATTAAACCCATCCGCACGACCCTTGGCTAAGGTCAACAAAGTCGCACGACTACCCTAACTCAATCGCATCATATGCTTAGCAGATAAGCACTGATTAGCACCGCACACTACGCCTTAGCTAAGGTCAACAAAAGTAGCACGAATACTAACTAGTACTTATCTGAAATGACGGAAGGCTACGACAGGTTTTTAAGAAAACCTTTTGCGTAATGAACTTGATATCGTCGTAGAATCGAGTGATTTTGAAAAGGAGTGTTTTTTAGGCTTTTACTAGTTTTGCTAAAGAGGCCACTCCCGGTAAAGGGATCCCGGCTCTTTCCTTATCGAATAAGGTGCAGGATATTTCACAAATACCACTATGCAAAGCAAAAACTATAAAAGCAATCAAAAGACAAACCGAGTTTGTAGTATCTTCTAGTTTCGCTAAAGAGGTCATTCCCGGTGAAGGGATCTCGGCTCTTTCCTTATCGAATAAGGTGTTGGATATTCTACAAGGAATACCGCTATGCAAAGCAAGAACTAGAGCTACCATTTTTCGAGACAAGTTTCTACAACATCTTTAGGTTTCTTTTATTTCATTAATCTCATTAATGAAGTCCCATTTATTATGCTTCCCATACATCACATATGAAACGAAAGCACCAATATTAATTATATCTCATATATATAATATAGGCATTCGTCTCAGAATATAATCAATGATCACATCACAGAATATCGCAGCAGAATAAAACATATGAAATATTGGATATACTAGGATTTCCGTGTTTTAAATTAAGCCTGTATAAAACACGGATTCCACGGTCGTGATGAATAGCCAATCCCACACCCCTAGACCCCTACGAGAGCGGCAAGCAACCCTGCTAATTCTAGAGTTAGGAGACCCGGTCTCGACTCCTCGAGATGGTCTCCCACTGGACCCTAGAACCCGTTACTTGTGCTCCCCGCCTTGGGTCTATCCTAATGCGGAAAAGTAAACAATATACAATGGTGATATCATCCTCAACCCGGAAGTGCCCCAATAAAAGAATATTACATACAATGAATATTACATGAATGAAAATGAAAAACTCTCATCTCACATAAAACCCCCGGCTATTCAATCACGATGATCCAATATAACATATCACAGCAACACATAATATCACATGTCATCAACGTAAGTAAATATGCGTATCCCAATTGTCGTTGACATACAGCAACGAAACCGGCGATACACCACATATTACACTTACGGTCGCAGAAAAGAAAGTGAAAAACTACAACAGTTGGAATCCGCAACCACCTTAGACATCGCATGCCTAACCAAATGAATTCCTTAGACATCGCATGCCTAACAATTATAAACCCCGTATTTTAGTCTCGATATTGAAAACACCTTTTAATATCTTGTCGGGCAATTCAACAAGATTCCCGACGTCCTGATCGAATGCTCGTCAGAAACTTTAGTAGACGGCCGCACCCCTCGATACCGTCGACGAAGTGTACTAAGGAGGAACACCGCTGTCGCGAGCACCCGAACGGATGCTTTTGGCGGCGGGGTTCTTCTACAGTCACTTGGTCGGGGCTATGAGGCATAGTTATCTATTAAGTTTACCCGGTGAGTATCCGCATACGCTACGTGATTGCGACAGACTTCTGATCACATCAAAATCCCGTGGCAACCGATCAAATGAGACTAAACTGCTAGATTTATAACATTCAAATTAGTTATCTCATAACTACTTGTGGATTCCAAATATTGTATCCCATTAGATAATATCCGGACGACGTTAAACTTTTTGATCGATTCATCAAAGTCCCACAATTTCCCGACAGCTCAACACTTGAGCACAGTTTTAATAATACCCAGAAGATGCCACAGTACCTATGAACCAGCCGTAGAAGGGTCAAACCAACGCCTCACATGTGACAACGCTAAACTACCACACACCCTAGGGTTCAAGTGGCAGTTTTGATGGCCACATAATCGAGTTAAGGTTTACATTCTTCTAGAGGGTCCACAAAATCACTTGCATGTTTTTCCGAATACGTTAAACTTGGAAAAATAGGTTTTTGATATTCGATCGAACTTTCTAACTTCGCCTAAACAATACGTGAAAACCCGAAACAATATTAAAACTACGAATACGAAACACTCCGAATTGCATATAGTGTAAGATTACATCACATGCAAAATTAGTCAAAATAAACAACACCTGAAACACCAAAACACAGTATCTGGAACACATCCAAAAATTTTAACCCTATTGCCCCCTACATGGCCGGCGAGCTTAGAATCCCTAGCCTAGGGCTCGGCCAAATTCCGACGACTGAGGGTGAAATTTCTTGTGTGTTCATGTTGAATCCTATATAACATTCTTAAATAATTTTTTGAACACTATTTAAAATCGACAGAAACTGGGGTTTTCCGTTTCAAGTTTCGGAGTCGTTTCGGCTTCGTAATTCTAACAAAATCCGTATTAATTTCTAGCATGGCTCTGATACCACTGCAGGGTTACCTAAGACGGCAGCAAGGTTTCGGGAGGCATCTCACATGCCATATTAAAAATTTGCCGTTTTAGCTAACCCTAACAAAGAATCGTTAACTAGAAATCGACGGAATCAAATGCAAACACTTTACAATAAGTAAAGAGAGCAAGGAATACAACCTTTGTAGACTGGTCCTTCACTTCAATATCTCCGTGTAGAAGTCCTCTTCGCTGCGATCGTAAACTCGGGACTCTAGAGAGGCTCCACGAAGAACGAACATGCTTTCTTCGAAGACTTCGAGGCCGAAGATGATCTACGTCGGGGAGACACTAACCCAAGCTATTTCTTCACTAGGTCAAGAACTTTGTGAAGAGAACACCCTATACTAAAATGGCTAGTAGAGAATGATGAAGTAGGAAGTGGGCTCACTTTAGAATTCATTTTCTCACATTTTATCTCATACCTCCATTAGAGCTAGAAAGCTTTTTAGGAGGAAGAAGAAGAATAAGAAGATAACTTATCATATGAATTATTGGTGAGGTTAGAAATGCAACCAAGGGTTAAGCATGTCATGCTTAACCCTTGTAGAGAGTTAACCATAAGCTATGGTTAAAGGTTAGGTCAAATAATATCTTAAACTAGACAAAAAGAGTGAACAAAGTCAAAGATGCTTACAAGCTTCTACAAGCTTTCAACAAATATCAACCATGACTAATTCAACAATTTTTGAATAACTTAATGATAAAATTATAAAACCCTAATCTTAACCCTAGCATGATTCAAGTCTCATTAAGCCTAGTTGCATTTGTAACCTAGCATGATACATTTAACATATATCACATATACATCAATGTATCCAAAGTGAGAAAAGAAATTATAAGTGAGCAATACTATTTAATGTAATGTAATATATCAAATATATAATTATACATTAGATTATCAAATCAGCTCTTGATTTAATAATCCGGCTATATCACCTATAACCGACTAATATCATATGAATCAACTTATCGAATCAACACTTGATCCGATAACCCAGCTATATCATATATAACTGACCGATATCTCATATCGCGAGAATAGAATATGGTATCTCATATCGTATCAATCTCGGTCCCGCACATATCACATATGTGCTCCTACTCCGTTTCGCTTGAGCCAGGAAACCCCTGTGTAGGACTCTAAAGACTCGTTAATACCCCGGCAGTAGGTGATGATCATATCAAACATCCACAAGCCGCAAGCGGTCTGCTAAACGTAATGGCCACCCGGGTATTGAGCGATCAGAAGATCAACAAGCAAGCCTGCTCACGCTTCTGCGAATCCAATCAGTAACACTACCGTACAATCCGGTCTCTTCGTCTGATATGTCGCATATCTCGTCTAGGGGTGGTAAACGTCAGACCCCGGTAACTCGATAAGTCGTATTGATATGAGGCTCTTAACGGGTCGAGAAACTACTGATAACACTTACCAGTATATCTCTGAAGCAGCCTTGGCCAAGGACTTCCTGTTATAGCCAGTCGAGCACAGCGCAACATCAACTCCCTATACCGGGAGAGACGAAACCCCTCCTATCACTCATTGCCTCCATGTGACTCGGGACTGTACCCAAAAGCTACCGTTTTGCACGTTCTCTTGAATGTGGTAAGGTTGAAATCAAAGCACAGTGGGAATCACACAAGACTCTATAACGATCTCGGGTCTACAGACTAACCTGTATCAGTGTCACCAGAGAACTGCCATCTGACGATAGGTATAATACCATCTGGGAGTTCTCGGCGAGTCCTTTCAGTGTACCCAGTCTCCACTGAGCACCCGTATACTGTCTCTGATGTCAAACACCAATGGATATGGGATCATCCATCGCCCATCTACATGGGTCGAGAAGATATACGCTAGTCTACTCTGGTATATCGATGCCCTGTCTCGATACACCCACGACTAGGAACATTTGAAGGATGTACTTAACGACTACACTGTCCCCACTAGTATGATCTGCATCATAGTCCTGGTAGTCAAGTACTCATCCTAAGGGCTTTATCAACATATAACATAGAGACAATCAGAGTACATGTTAAGATAAAGAGCAACCAGATAGCATACTATCATGTCGAGCAAGAAATTCCTCCATATATGTGTCCAAGCATCCACTACAATATACATCGTATGTATAGTAATGGCCTCTAGGGCATACATATAACTAACATTTACCAACATGTAAAAGAGAGACAATCAGTGTACATGTTAAGATAAAGAGTAACCACATAGCATACTATCATGTCGAGCAAAAAAGTCCTCCCTATATATGTCCAAGCATCCACTACAATGTACATCTCATGTACAGTAATGGCCTTTAGGGCATACATATAACTAACATCTTGCACGCATGTCGTCCTCACGTTCCCATGTTGATTCTCCTGATGAGTCTTTTCTCCACATTACTCGAACCAAGTTTACTTCCTTGTTCTGAAGTGACTTCACCTTTCTATCCAGAATTTCAACAGGTTGTTACGCACAGGATAAGTTTGGCTGTACAGTGAACTCGGAGTGATCAAGAATATGACTGGGGCCACTCGCATACCTTCTAAGTTGGGATATGTGGAATACATTGTACACTCCTTCCAATGAAGGTGGAAGTGCCAAGCGGTAAGCCACTTCTCCGACTCGTTCGAGTATGTCGAACGGTCCAATATACCTCGGTCTGAGCTTACCCCGTATTCCAAAGTGAATCACTCCACGGTTTGGAGATATCTTCAAAAATACATAATCTCCTGGTTGGAACTCCAAGTGATGGCGCTTTGCATCAGCCCAGTGCTTCTGTCGATCTTGGGCTATGTGCATTCTTTCCCTGATAGTACGAACTATATCGACAGTTATCACTATCATCTCAGGTCCAAAGAGTTCTCTATCTCCGATATCGTCCCAACTTAATGGTAATCGACACTTCCTTCCATATAGAGCTGCAAATGGTGTCATTCCTATACTTGCTTGGTAGCTGTTGTTGTATGAAAACTTCACAAGATGTAGGTGATCTTCTCATGATCCTCCAAAGACTAGCATACACGCTCTTAGCATATCTTCAAGTATCTAAATAGTTTGCTCAGACTGTCCATCTGTTTGTGGATGGTAAGCTATGCTGAAGTTCAGACATGATCCCAAGCTAGTTTGCAGACTTTGCCAAAATTGTGATCGGAATCTGGTGTCACGATCGGAGACAATGCAAACCGGTACTCCATGTAATCTCACGATTTTCTGCATGAGTTCATGGGTATAAAAAATAGTACACATTGAAGAGTTTAAATCTTACTTAGATTCTTACCTCCATGTACTTCTTTGCTAGTGTCTCAATAGATTGGCCAACTCGAAATGGGATGAAGTGAGCCGACTTGGTGAGTCGATCCATAATAACCCATACCGCATCGTTACCTTCCGTGCTGCGAGGAAATGCGGTCACGAAATCCATAGTGATGTGTTGCCACTTCTATTCTGGGATAGGTAACGGTTGAACTAAACCAGCTTTCCTGTGATGTTCAGCCTTTACTTGCTGACACACCAAGCATTTAGCGATGCTTCTGGCTACTTCACGCTTCATTCCATGCCACCAGTAATTTTGACGCAGATCTTTGTATATCTTTGTGCCTCCAGGGTGTACTAAATAAGGAGAGCTGTGAGCTTCTTTCATCAACTCTTCCCGCACAGAACCTTTGGGTACACACAACCTCCTGCCATATCTAAAAGATCCGTCTTCATGGATGATGAAGTCTGTTTTAAGTCCACTTTCTACTTGTTCCCTAATCTTTTACAACTTAGCATCACTTGCTTGAGCTGCTTTGATCAGATTGACAATGGTAGATTGAACTTGTAAGTTCATCAAACTTGAAGCGTTACTTAGCATGACCACTTCTATCTCCATCTGATGTAAATCTTGTTGAAGCTTCCACTGTACGGTGAGGTTCATTGCTAATGGTTGGCGACTAAGTGTATCAAGTACTACATTCACCTTCCCTGAATGATATTGTAGGTTGATGTCGAAGTCTGCCATAAGTTCTAACCATCTTCTCTGCCGCATATTTAACTCCTTCTGAGTAAACACATATTTCATACTCTTATGATCTGTGTATATGTCCACTCGTTTACCAAGAAGATAATGGTGCCAAATCTTGAGTGCAAAGATTACGGCCGCCAACTCCAAATCATGCGTCGGATAGTTGCGCTCATGAATCTTCAGATGTCTTGATGCATAAGCTATGACTTTACCGTGCTAATACAGAACACATCCTAATCTCTTACCGGATGCATCGCAATGCACTTCAAAACCTCCAGATTGGTCCGGTATGACAAGGATAGGTGCTTATGTCAATCTTGACTTGAGTTCTACGAAAGCTCGTTCGCATGCTTCTGACCACACGAATTCTTCATTTTTACTTGTGAGCTTGGTAATGGGTGTTGCAATCTTCGAAAATCCTTCAATAAACCTTCTGTAATATCCTGCTAAACCAAAGAAACTTCGAATGTCCTTCACTGACTTCGGTGTCGGCCATTCGCTTACTGCTAATACCTTAGCTAGATCTACAGAGATTCCATCGCTTGATACAATATGTCCGAGGAAACCGACTTGATCTAGCCAAAACTCTCACTTGCTGTACTTGGCATAGAGTTGATACTGTCGTAAAGTCTTCAGGACAATTCGTAGGTGTTCAGCATGTTCTTTCCGACTCTTAGAATACACCAGGATGTCATCGATGAAGATGACAAAAAACCTGTCTAGGTGCTCTCGGAAAACTTGATTCATTAGGTTCATGAATATAGCTGGTACGTTGGTCACTCCAAATGGCATCACAAGAAATTTGTAATGTCCATAGCGAGTTCTAAATGTCGTTTTATGGATATCAGATTCTTTGACCTTCACCTGATGATAACCCGAACAAAGATCTAACGTGGAGAAAACGCAAGACCCACTTAGCTGATCGAACAGGTCGTCGATGCGCGGATGTGGATACTTGTTCTTTATAGTTACTTCGTTCAGAGCTCTATAATCAATACACATTCGATATGAACCTTCCTTCTTCTTCACAAGTAGAACCGGCGATCCCCAACTTGAAGTGCTGGGACGAATCTATCCTTTCGTTAATAATTCGTCCAACTGAGTACGGATGTCAGGACCCGGTTCTTGCTCACGGAACAAAGTGCCACACAGAACAAAGTGCCACACCAAGTGTCATGTTTAAGTGGGCGGGGGCCACCTCTTGAATCCATGGGGGCCACCTCTTGAGTCCGTGGGACCCACTGTAGAACAATGGGGACTCTTCGGAATACATTCCGAAAGAGGGCAGATCTGTACTATAAATGGAATGATATCACTCTTCAATACAGAGGCGCCTTTTAAGTGAACCGACACTACAGGAGCTTAAGAACTCCGTAGTTAAGCGTGCTCGAGCCAGGGAAGTTCTGGAATGGGTGACCTCCTGGGAAGTGTCCCCTGGTCGGGTCGGGTTCGCCCCGAAGGACAAAACCGTGCGGCTTCGGCTAGAGCGGACAATACTCTCTGTATTTAGGGTAGGGCACGACGGAATGGTATTAGAGCTGGTCCCTCAATAGTAGGTCTGTGGTTCGAGGACGAACCATTTTTCAAAGGTGGGGAGAATGTCGGGACCCGGTTCTTGCTCACGGAACAAAGTGCCATGCCAAATGTCATGTTTAAGTGGGCGGGGGCCACCTCTTGAATCCGTGGGGGCCACCTCTTGAGTCCGTGGGACCCACTGTAGAACAATGGGTACTCTTCGGAATACATTCCGAAAGAGGGCAGATCTGTACTTTAAATGGAATGATACTACTCTTCAATACATAGGCGCCTTTTAAGTGAACCGGCACTACAGGAGCTTGAGAACTGAATCAGACTCATCTCATCTAAGGCGGCTTGCTGACGCCATAGTTAAGCGTGCTCGAGCCAGGGAAGTTCTAGGATGGGTGACCTCCTGGGAAGTGGCCCCTGGTCGGGTCCGGTTCGCCCCGAAGGACAAAACCGTGCGGCTTCGGTCAGAGCGGACAATACTCTCTGTATTTGGGGTGGGGCGTGACAACGGACCTCTTTCAAACCTTCAGGGCTTAACCGATACGATGCTTTGATCACCGGTTGTGCTCCAGGTACTAAATCAATGCTGAATTCAAGAGCTCGATCGGGAGGCAAACCTGATATTTCTTTAGGAAATACATCGTCGAACTCTCGAACTACCTCTGGCTTCGATCCTTCCTCCGCTTGAAGTGTTGCAATCACTTCCTTCTTCGGTTTTGCCTTGTATGTGCTTGGCTCCAGGGTACGGTCTCCACTTTTGAAATAAAAGACCGGATGGTCTGGAATCTCGAACACTACCCTCCTTTGACGATAGTCGATGGTAGCGTAAAAAGTTCCGAGCCAATCCATACCCAAAACGACATCGAAATTCGGTATATCCAGCACCTTGAAGTCAGCATAAAATTCTCTGCTGCAGACGACCACAGGACACAGGTCGTATCCCATTATTGTCTTTAGAACGCCGTTCCTTGAACTGACATTCCAGCTGGATACGAGAGGTTTGACTGGAATCGCATGAGTTCGGATGAACCGTTGCGACATAAAGCAATGAGATGCTCAAGTATCGAAGAGTGTAGTGCAGGAAGTGAGGCTACTAAGATCATACCTAGGTTATATGGGATAGGTTTAGGTATAGAAAATATATGGATATAACAAGTATTGAACAGCTTTGAAAATTGAAAGGTTATCAGTAATGACTTGGCCAGTGGCTTCAGCTTCTTCCACAGTCATTGTGAAAGCCTGTCGCCTGGCACATTCCTCCTTGCTGGAGGAGCATACCTCTGTCCGTTCCTCTGTACTTGAGGAAAGTTCCTTTGAGCTTGATGGAACTGACGAAGAGGAGGTGCGGCCGGTCCACGAGGTGGTGGAGCTGGGAGAGCGAGTCGTGGAGCATGTGCCTGGATGGCTGGTCGCTGCTGATAAGCGATTGCTGGTCTGGGTGCAGCATTTAGATTGAGTCTTCGAGGACAAGACCCAATATCATGTGTCGCTGAGCCGCAGACTAAGCAAAAGCGATTTGCACGCCGGCAGTCCTTCACTAGGTGTTCATCCTTCCTGTAGTAGGTGCAAAAGGCTGTACTGGGCCGGTTGATTGGTACTTCCGGTCTCCTAGACACAAAAGGTGGCCTTGAAGAGGCTCCTCCTGCCATCTGAGTAGTAGGGCGCTTTACTCCGGCAGATTGGGGTCTACCCTTCATCTTCACCACTGCCTCATATCGACAAGCAGCTTTCAGGGCCAGTTCGTGGGTTGGGAAATCCCCTGTAGCTAAGGCGTCTTGGATCTTCGGATCTAACCCTTGCTGAAATCGTCTGAACCTGATCTCAGCAGTCGGTATCAAGTGTGTCGCGAACCTGTTAAGGTCTTGTCTTAGCTATATAGTATGTGATATAAGAAAATCGAATATTGAGACATATCTTACCTATTGAGCATGGTAAACTCAGCATCATACTCATCCAAATATTTGGTCCACATCGAACCCTGTTGTAGGTGGATGAATTGCTGCTCCATGTCAAATCGGGCAGTCTCTGGAAAGTACTTCGCGTCGAACATGTCACGAAAGGTTTTCCATTCGATCGATTGGTCAACACGGCTTTCTTCCGCCTTCCACCAAACTCGGGCGTTGTCAGTGAGTTACAGCTTCGCAACTCGTACTCAAGCAATCTCTGGCACTTTTGCTGTTGCCAGATTGTCCTCGATGCTCTGAGCCCATTCTTCCGCTTCTAAAGGGCTCTCTTTCCCTGAAAATTGCTTTGGGTGCAATGCCCGGAATCACTTCACTCCGGGCGCTTCCATTTCTGGGCGGTTCAGTAATATAGAAGTATGTTGCTGCTGTCCTTCCAAGAGGCTTCGGATTGCCTCAAGCAGTATCGTCTGCTCATTGATTGGAGAAGCAACGGTAGGCGTAAGCGGTAGAGGTAGTGGTGTGTTATTGAAGTTGGTGCTGGTATTGTTTGGAGAATCCATAATCTTGAAAGAAAAATAGGGTTAGGATAGATTCAAAGTATATGAAATTGTAAGATTCAAGGAACATGAAATGTAAATGTTTTTAGTTGTTGATTCTTGTGTTATATTGCTTAGGACTTCATGCAAAATTAATCAGCATGTCCATGCAGAACTGACCTGCATGGTAGGGTTCCATGTAGCACTGACCTTCATGGGCCACCAACAAAACCTGTCACGTCCCGCTTCCCGGTGTACGATAAGGAGACGCGACGGGTCACGCGACATATTTACTCAGAAGTAAATACGTTAAGCGTAACTAAGCAATATAAAGTAAAATGTACACAAGAGATATGAATATAAATGAACAGCAACTTTTATTTATTTAACAATTCTTTACAAGTACAACTGGAAATGTAAATACAGGAATAGAAAGCAATGCCTAAACAATGGCATAACTGAAATGAAAAGTATATACAAATGCCTACAGATCTGGGTCGATGTCAAAATGATTCAATTCCTCAGTACTGGGCTCGATCTCTAGTGAGTTGGATCACTTGACAACATTCCAAAGAAAGAAGAAAAGGAATGTCATCAGCGAACAATCGCTCGATAAGTCCCAAAAAAAAAGAGATGTAGAATAGACAGAAAAGAGAATATAACTGTATAATGTTATCCTTTATTCTGTTAACGCGGTTGTTTGTAGCTTGGTACAGAATATGCCAGTGTATACGAGAGGAGTCCCACTATTCTGGAGACTAAGGTATATGGAGCACAAGGAACCGTTAAGCCACGGTACAACAGCAATGGATATTCAGGTTAGGTGTATTAAAGTGACCGTCTCGTGCCACTTCTAACACATTCCGTACCAGTCTACCCCTTTAAAAACCTCGTAATGTATTTTGTATTGATTGCATTGTTTTGTTATATAGATGGATGACTTGCCGAAACCATGATATCATGTAAACGAAATGGATATAAATGGATAGTCATGTAATCAGAGTATATCCATGGTTCAGTTCGGTTGAGTCATGTTGATATAGATTGAATTCTGATATAACTGGATTCATATTATATTGTAGTTATACTTGAATTGAATTCAAGTCAGATTGATTTCATATTGGATTGAGACTCTGTCTGAATCAGGCACTCTAAAAGAAATTGAAGTCCTTAATTACTTTTGATGTTATCGGTAACTGCTGCACATGAACAGCAGGATTTGTGTCTTTTTCCAAGACAATTACCATGTTGATAACACCGTTGTTAGGCTGTCTACCTTAGATAGGAAAGCACCCATATTCTCTGGCTCTCTGAGGCTCAAGAGAACTGTTGGATATAGTGCCCTCAAGGCAATTATCATAGTCGCGGACTTGTGATTATGATGATTGAGTGAGGACCTATACCGATAAAACAGTCTTACTCAAGATGATAGTATGCTATCTGGTTTGTCTTTATCATCATATACATGTTGATAGAGCCCGTAGGATTCTTGCTTGACTGCCAACATTGTGATGGCGATCACATATGTGGGAGCTGGGGTCTATAAGCACATTCTTAAATGTCCCTAGTCGTAGGAGTATCGAGACCGGGTATCGATACTCCAGTGTAGACTAGTGTATACTGATCAAGACCCCGACGAGGGGCGATGGCCAGGTCTCACAAGCCATTGGTGTTAGTTTGTTCACCTAAGATAGTATGCAGGTGCTCATTGGGTTATGAGTACACTGGACGAACTCGCCGGGAACCTGCTAGTTGGTATTATACCTATTGTCAGATAGCAGTTCCCAAGTGACATGTGTGCAGGTTAGTCTGCCGACCTGAGATCATCATTTGTCTCGTGTGAGTTCCCACTGTGCTTTGATTACTACCCTACCACGGCTCAAAGGAGTCGTGCAAATAGGTTTTAGTTGGGTACAGTCCCGAGCCACATGGAGGCAGTGATCGGATCGTCGGGGATTCTTCTCTCCCGGTATTGGGGGTTGATGTCGCATTGTGTACGGGTGGCCATCACCACAAATCCATGGCCATGGTAGACGGGGATTACCGATCCAGGATCGATAGTTTCTCAGGAGGTGATGGGTATCATGCCGACACTAAATATCGCGTTGTTAGGGGTCTGACTTTATCCCCCCCTAGACTCGATATGCGATACTCTTAGACGAACAGACCGGACTGTACGGATATTTTCACTGTCAGGCTCAGTAGGGGTTCAGGATGAGTTTGCTCGTCGGCCTCCCTTTCGCTTAATACCTGGGTAGCCGTTACGTACAGCTAGTGCCGCTGACGTGCTTGTGGTTAAACCCACTGCCAGCGTATTGACGAGTCTTTAGAGTCCCACACAGAGGGTTTTCACGGTTCAGGCGATATGGTGTACATGGCGTATGTTGATACATACAGATGTCTGATTAAATATGTGCACTTGCTGCGCAGACTTTAATTGGACGGTTGATAATACTAGCGGCTTAGGATTAAGCCAGTTTATTAAATCAGGTTTTGATTTAATAATTTACATATGTATTTATATATATGTATTCTAGTATTATTGTTCACTATTTATTTTCTCTCTAGGCTATTCGTATTTTTGTACGAATACGCGTATATGTATTTCGATACATGTACCGGAAGTATTCCGTATTTTATACGGAATAGCTTCTAGAAGTTTTGACACCTCATTATTGATTTTCCTTTTTAGGAAATTCATTTGTTTCATAATGAGATGGAGGGTATGATGTGGCATGAGCATGGTTCATAGTATGGTGCATTTGTTTATTATAATTTGACTTTGGAAAATGATTTGTTTTTGTGTGATTGAGGGAGAAGGGGGGCCGGCCACATGATGGAGGGCATGGGGGTTCATTTCTTTTGTGAAAATGAAATTAACACATCACTCCCTCACTCCCTCAAGCTCACAACAAAAAATACTTAGCCATTTTTTCGCTCATGCAAAAGTTCATCTCCTCATCTTCTATGGTTGCTCAATGAGCAAAAAGGAAAGAGAGAAAATTATAGTGACACTTCCATACACCTCGACTCTCCATCGTTAGCAACTTTGGAGCGTCGGTTGTCTCGTTTGTCAAGCTGGAGCTTGCGCCGTTTCCCTCGGGTGGATCATCGGAGATGGAGGAAGACCGGCAACCAAACTTCGTCAAAGAACTGCTAGGAGCTTGGAATGAACACCGAAGGACTTGGATCATCTCGGTATAACAATTCTAACTCTTAGTTTTATTTGCTAGTTTAGGGTTTAAGGTCGATCCGGAATTCAGGTAGCGGTAGCGCCGGTTTAATAAATTTTTGTTCCGCATTTTGGCCGCGTTTCGATGGCCGGGGCGCTACCGGGACCCTACATGGTATCAGAGCCACCCTTTAAACCCCTTACTAGCTTGTTTAAACGTGCTTAAAAGATCGATCGACGGAAATTGCCAAAATCACGATTTCATTGTTCTGTTCTCTGCCGATTTTCTAAACTGTTCAAAAAATTATTTGTTGTAGCTTAAAAATCCGTGCAGGCGAATATAAGGGTACAGAAAAAATTTGAACCCCTGAAGCCTCTAAAGCGCCGCGGATCCGCCGCACTAACCCCCCATTGGCGGCGGTTCCGCTGCGTAATAGTGGCATCGGGGGTCGAAATTTTTTTTGTAGCTCTATTTCTTGGAATTGTGATTTTTGTGATATTTTGTTTTGGCCCAGGTTTCAGTAAAGTGTTGTTTTGCTATTGAGGCCAATTTGGAACTTAGTCGATCGATATTTTAAGTGGGCGTTTAACAATACATACATTATATTCTGCGACCGTGAATGTCATTTGATCGGTAAACTCGTCTAATTGCTTTATGTCTTTTAGACGGGTTTGCGAACGTGACATTCACGTTGATGTTCTGTGTTGTGCTGTGATGTTGGTTGGATCGTCGTGGTGGATAGCAATGGTGCAATGATAGTACAGTTTAAATTCATTTGTACATTTGATATTGCGGGGCGAGCGTCCGACATATAGACTGCCGTCACTGCCTGTTTGTATATTATTCTTTTGGGGCACGACCAGGCTGAGGTCGATGTCACCCTTGTATATTATTTTATTTTCTGTACTAGGATTACCCCGCGGTAGGGTGCACGAATAGCCGGATTCTAGAGGGAAACGGGTCCGCATCTCATGGCGTTGGGACGGAGGGGACCTTACTCTAGAATTGGTGGGCTATTCGCCGCACTCGTAGGGGGTATAGGTGACCCAGGAGGGGTGCTCAAGTTACCGGATTCCATGAAGTGCTGGATGGTCCATTCACGTTGCTGAAGGGGGCTGCCTCACTTCTAGTTTTGGCGGGTAAGTTTCCGCGCTTGTAGGGGTCTAGGTTTTCATTGCACAGGCTATCCACACGACAGGGAACGTCGGGTCTCACTTGCGGCTCAAGTGAAACCCGAGGCTCCAGTTTATCTACCATTCTGTGTTGCTTCTGTGATGTTTCTGTGATGCTGCTTTATATCATGCCTGGGACGAATGTTATATATATATTTATATATACTAGTAGATGTTGTATATGTTTTGCACCCGCACTAGCCTAGTCCCCGCTCTGTCGTTAGTTAAGTAACCTAACGGGTGATGACGGGACCCAGTGGCGAATGCGGATGGCATATACGTACATTTTATTTTCGTTCTTTTCTGGTGTGATTAATTGATGGGACTGCATTAATTCTTATCAATGCAAGGATAAAACAAACCTATTTATATGATGTTGTTGGAACCAAGTTTTTTAAAAAAACTGACATTACAGACGTTTTCTTTTGCTTTGCATCGTGGTATTCATTTGGAATATCCTGCACCTCATTCGACGAGGCAAGGGCCGAGATCCCTTCATCGGGAGTGACCCCTTGGGTAAAAGTTTGCGTCAACGTAATAACTTTACTATAGTCGATTATTTTTTGCTTTGCATCGTGGTATTCAGTTTGGGATATCCTGCACCCCATTCGACGGGGAAAGAGCCAAGATCTCTTCACCGGGAGTGACCTCTTTATCAAAAGTTTTCGCCACTATATATTTATAAAAAAACCACTTGGATTCCTTCAACGACATCAAGTTCATTACGTTAAAGGTTTTTCACCAAAAACCAGCCGTAGCCCTCCGTCGTTTCTTTCAGGTGGTACCTAGTATTCGTGCTGCGTTTGTTGGCCTTTGTCAAGGCGTAGTGTGCGGTAGCTAGTTATTGCTTGTCTGTTGCATTGAGTTGTGATTATCTAGGACAGTCGTATAACCTTATTGGCCTTTGTCAAGGGTTTGTACGGGTGGGTCTAGAGTAATCCAGGATAATGACGGGTTGAACTTGACTTGTGGTTTATGATTTGTTGGCCTTTGTCAAGGTCATAAACCACTTGGGGTAAAAATCATATCGGGAGTTTCAAACATACAGGAAACTTGCCAGGCTTGCGCATACCTTCTAGAGTGTGGTGACTTGAGTGGCTTCCATCAAGTTATCATGCGATGATAGTTGGATCCCGATTCTCACTGATGAGTAGGATTACTCCTCGGGTGATTCCGACTAATTCTCCTTTTAGGTTTGGAGGAGAATTCGAGGAAACAGTGGGAGCCATCCAGATTAGATAAAATGATTAACCATTCTGATATAGGTTAGAGTGCACGCTGAGTGTTTCTTTTCTCTCTCTCTCTGGCTGCGACTATGACCCGACCTTTAACTAAAACTCATGAAACCAAGTTGACCGAACCTTCTAAAAACACTTTGACTTTTGGAATGTCACGGTGTCGCATACATCATTACCATTTCTATATCACCTTTTGGATTTCTCCAGAACACCCTGTATTATTACGAACATCCACTTCCATTGGATAAATCCATCGTATGGTTATATACGAACTCGAAGGAAATTTTTCGAGGATGGATTCTGGTTCTGGAGAGATTGAATAGGATTATTCGGTTGTCTTTTCCCTTTACCTTCTCTCAGGTTGTGAGGGCTCCTAGGATTAGGAGAGGGTACACCTATTGAGCTTATTGGATAGTCTTTTTTCCAAACCATAGGCAGGTGACAAACGGTAGGGAAGGAAGAAAACCAATTAAGCTTAAGTGTGGTGTACAGAAGGTAATAAGTAAAGACATATAAAGGGATTAGAATAATGGCAAAGGAAATTGCGACCACCATATTTCACGACAAGAACCGTGTATACCCTTGCCACTCCTACATCCACTTTGCTTTTCTCTAGAACACTCCGTATCACTACGGATATCCACTTCCATTGGATAAATCTATCGTATGGTTATATACGAACTCGAAGGAACTTTTTCGAGGATGGATTCTGGTTCTGGAGAAATTGAATAGGATTATTCAGATGTCTTTTCCCATTACCTTCTCTCAGGTTGCGAGGGCTCCTAGGATTAGGAGAGTACACCTATTACGCTTATTGGATAGTCTTCTTCCAAACCTTAGGCTGGTGCCGAAGGGTAGGGAAAGAAGAAAACCAATTAGCCTAAAGAAAGTATACAGAAGGTAATAAGTAAAGACATAATAAAGGAATTGTAGTGAGGGCAGGCAAGTATATGGTTACTGTCATGATTCAGTATAATGGAAGAGGCGTTATTAGGAATACCAGTTAACCCTTTTGAAACATTTTCATGTTTCAGTTTTACTGTGCGATGTTAATTGAAAACTGTTTTCCCAATAAGAATCTAACTCCAGGGTATGTATTTACCAGATTAGTTTCTCACATCTATATGTTATTACAAATGGTGAGTGGGAGTAAGATATTGGGAATTGGGTGATTAGATCCTCATTATATCGGAATTCGTTGTAATTGGTGATATTTGAGGAAATCATCTGGATTTTGCCGGATGGCAAATATTTGGTTTTGAATATCCGTTGTTATGCACCAATTTCAAACTGATATATCTGTACCTTTATTTTTATAAAGTGAGATATATCTTTTTGATATTATGTCTGTGACATTTACCTATATCGGTTGGTGATTAGGTAAGGTGCATTCAACAGCGGTGTATTCTTCTTAACCATACTACAGTTTTTCAACCTACGACGCACAGGGTTTGAGTTATTGAACTCAGGGGACTTATACAAAGTATTGTATGCTGTCCAGTGTCCATTTGGACAAAGGGGTTGGTACTCGTAGTATATTGTGTTTACTTATGACTTCTCCAGTTCTGGACATGTATTTCGTTGAAATGCAAGGTCAAGATATTCTGAAGTTATAGGTATAAGAATAAAGTAGAGGACCATTTGTTAGAAGTATCGGGATTCTTCGAAGTATTCGAAGATGTAGATACTTGTGTTAGGTATTCAATTAATAGTAATGGTTTTGAGAACTTACTTCTCTTTCGGGTTACTCATATATGGATGCACTCCTAGAAGAGTAATGATGATTGTCCTCTTTCCATTTGGTTGATATGCACTGGAGACATATGCATGTTTTTGAATCTGGTTCAAATTAGATTAGTGCTTTTGTTTCTATATTAGATTAATATAGAATCAATTTATATCTTAACGATGTTAAGGTATAGGGAGTTGTCCGGCTGATGCTTAAAACCAGAATCCGGATAAACTCAAGGCACGTTTCGGTAATGGCTGTTTGTGGGTTATCCCTGGTTTTGACGAGGGTTAACTTTCTACCATCAGGAAGATCAATATTTATATTGTTCTTGACTCACCACAGTTTTAATAAAATGGATTTTTTCAGAAAACAGAAGTGGGAGTATAGTAGAACTGGAAGTTATTCCAGAACCACAAACGATTACTGGAAATTTAATAGAGCCTAAGGATTCAATTGGATTTGATGTTCCATTAGCCACTCCGCGGATTTGGTGGGTAACCTCAGTCATCCGAGTGGTACTTCGGTCTTCTCAGAGACGGTGACAGGGAGGTTCTTGTTTACCCAGACTTGCCATTACTGTTGTTCTAAACTATAAGACCCGACAGGAGGATGAGTATAGCGTCGTTCTAAACTAGTTTTAGAAGTGCACGTATATATGACTCTACCAGAGGGTTGTTGTAGTCAGTGGGAGCAGCGGAAGCATAGTAGGCAAGTAGCTTATGTCTATTTATAGACTAAAACAGGTATAGCGGAAATAGATCATCTATTTTTGATGTGACGGTCATAGGTCTTGACCTCATCAGAATAGGAGATGGATCTGGCAAGAAGGTAGTAGAGAGTGATGTCCAGGTATTTGGATGACATGCACCTGATAGGAAGAGATATTCCTATACTACGATCGGTTCTATTATGGTTATCACAAAGTTATTTCTCCACATAGGATATGGATATAATATCAGGTATTCTGGATACTAGATCTATGGTTTTAGATCTAGATTTGGGAAGTGTCCTAATCTGGGTACTTTGACATTAAATGGACGACTCCTGGCATGGTGGTGTACCTGCAGGTGATGGAGTCACCCTCTCTAAAGGTGTCTTACAGACTAAAGGGCAGAGGATTCTACATGATTAACATATCATTTGCGTAGGCAATTGAGTTAATCATGAAATGTCAAGTACCACACCAGATATTGCTTTTGCACTAGAAGTAATAAGCAGATATATTAATCCAATCCTGGAGAAACATTGGGAAGCGGTTATTGAACATAAGTGAATGTTCTTGGGAAATGATTACGGCAGCCTCCTTCGGGAGACGGTTATCATTTCAGACTTCCAAGATGACCTGGATGACAGAGTGACTGTCAGAGTTATAGTTTTCTCTCTTTTGAGAGACAGTATGTTGGACGGGTTGTCCAAGCGGATACTGAGGAAGGCATGGCGCATGTTACTGATTAAATTCAGTGGATGATACAGTCTAGGAGGTTTGCTGGATTTGGAGTTCGTTTGTGAACTGGGTCCCATCAGATATCCAGACAAATTCTAAGACAGGTATTGCTCATTTCGGGAGATAGTTTTCTCCGCGAAGTTGAGATATAGAGAGATACAGAAAGAAACATTGGAGCAGATCCACTCACTGAGGCTATTTCTCGAACGCAATCATTTTCGCAAACGGGCTTTACGAAACTGATTAGGAGAGAAGTTGGGTGTTCGGTATCACACGGGCTGTGAGTATGCGACATCGCAATAATTGGCCTTGAGTGCAAGTGGGAGATTGTTGGATATAGTGCCCTCAAGGCAATTATCATAGTCGCGGACTTGTGATTATGATGATTAAGTGATGACCTATACCGATAAAACAGTCTTACTCAAGATGATAGTATGCTATCTGGTTTTTCTTTATCATCATATACATGTTGATAGAACCCGTAGGATTCTTACTTGACTGCCAGCATTGTGATGGAGATCACATATGTGGGAGCTAGGGTCTATAAGCACATTCTTAAATGTCCCTAGTCGTAGGAGTATCGAGACCGGGCATCGATACTCCAGTGTAGACTAGTGTATACTGATCGAGACCCCGACGAGGGGCGATGGCCAGGTCTCACAAGCCATTGGTGTTAGTTTGTTCACCTAAGATAGTATACAGGTGCTCATTGGGTTATGAGTACACTGGACGGACTCACCGGGAACCTGCTAGTTGGTATTATACCTATTGTCAGATAGCAGTTCCCAGGTGACATGTATGCAGGTTAGTCTGCCGACCTGAGATCGTCATTTGTCTCGTGTGAGTTCCCACTGTGCTTTGATTACTACCCTACCACGGCTCAAAGGAGTCGTGCAAACAGGTTTTAGTTGGGTACAGTCCCGAGCCACATGGAGGCAGTGATCGGATCGTCGGGGATTCATCTCTCCCGGTATTGGGGGTTGATATCGCATTGTGTACGGGTGGCCATCACCATAAATCCATGGCCATGGTAGACGGGGATTACCGATCCAGGATCAATAGTTTCTCAGGAGGTGATGGGTATCATGCCGACACTAAATATCGCGTTGTTAGGGGTCTGACTTTATCCACCCTCTAGACTCGATATGCGATACTATTAGACGAACAGATCGGACTGTACGGATATTGTCACTGTCAGGCTCAGTAAAGGTTCAGGATGAGTTTGCTCGTCGGCCTCCTTTTCGCTTAATACCTGGGTAGCCCTTACGTACAGCTAGTGCCGCTGACGTGCTTGTGGTTAAACCCACTGACAGCGTATTGATGAGTCTTTAGAGTCCCACACAGAGGGTTTTCACGGTTCAGGCGATATGGTGTACATGGCATATGTTGATACATACAGATGTCCGATTAAATATGTGCACTTGCTGCGCAGACTTTAATTGGACGGTTGATAATACTAGCGGTTTAGGATTAAGCCAGTTTATTAAATCAGGTTTTGATTTAATAATTTACATATGTATTTATATATATGTATTCTAGTATTATTGTTCGCTATTTATTTTCTCTCTCGGCTATTCGTATTTTTGTACGAATACGTGTATATGTATTTCGATATATGTACCGGAAGTATTCCGTATTTTATACGGAATAGCTTCTAGAAGTTTTGCCACTTCATTATTGATTTTCCTTTTTAGGAAATTCATTTGTTTCATAATGAGATGGAGGGTATGATGTGGCATGAGCATGGTTCATAGTATGGTGCATTTGTTTATTATAATTTGACTTTGGAAAATGATTTGTTTTTGTGTGATTGAGAGAGAAGGGGGGCCGGCCACATGATGGAGGGCATGGGGGTTCATTTCTTTTGTGAAAATGAAATTAACATATCACTCCCTCACTCCCTCAAGCTCACAACAAAAAATACTTAGCCATTTTTTCACTCATGCAAAAGTTCATCTCCTCATCTTCTATGGTTGCTCAATGAGCAAAAAGGAAAGAGAGAAAATTATAGTGACACTTCCATACACCTCGACTCTCCATCGTTAGCAATTTTGGAGCGTCGGTTGTCTCGTTCGTCGAGCTGGAGCTTGCGCCGTTTCCCTCGGGTGGATCATTGGAGATGGAGGAAGACCGGCAACCAAACTTCGTCAAAGAACTGTTAGGAGCTTGGAATGAAGACCGAAAGACTTGGATCATCTCGGTATAACAATTCTAACTCTTAGTTTTATTTGCTAGTTTAGGGTTTAAGATCGATCCGGAATTCGGGTAGCGGTAGCGCCGGTTTAATAAATTTTTATTCCGCATTTTGGCCGCGTTTCGATGGACGGGGCGCTACCGGGACCCTACAAGAACCGGTCTCGCTTAAACCTATGTTTACTAGGGTCATTATTGTAATTTATTATAACTTGAGGGGGTTTTATGAAAAATAGTTTTGATATATTTTCAAAATATAGCTCAAGTATTTAATTATCATCTTTTAGGTTTTCATAATTGTAATTTTTAAAAAGTGAAATATTCTAGTGGATAAACCTATATTTCATTGTATATGGTATTTTAATGTAATATTGGAATTGTATTGGTTTGTAATAGTAGTTTAATGAAATTTGGGATTCCTTTGATTTAGAAAACATGGAATATATATATTGTATACTTAAAGTAGATATTTTGATAGTATATATATATATATATATATATATAAAACTTATTTATTAAATAGAAATCACATTTTTCTTTAAAATAGCATTAAAAATTCCATCGGGATCGAATGCTCCTTGCGGAGGTCTGCATCTCGCTCTACTAGGCCCGAGAATATGCGATAACCTGCACCATCCCGATCGGGGTTCCCCAAAATGGGTTGTAGAGGCGTATTTCCAAGGAATTAAATAATACACTTTTAAAGAAAACGGTTTTTGATTGTTCATGATATTTAAATGTAAACTCGTATTTTCACACAAACTAATGTTCCACAAATTATCGTGCTATATCAAGAATGTGTGCTGTGATGAGGTAGGTCATTACCTCGTGAGTTTTCTAAAGGTATTATGGGTAAAATGAATAAATAATGTCGTATGTAAACATGATGGTATTTTACTGTAAAAGTGAAATAGAAATTGCAATACGAATTATTTTGATATGAAACTTATTCTAATGTGTTTATTTATATTTGTTAAATATTATAAGAAGAAATGGTAATTTATTGTTTAAGTGAAATTGTGTTTTTAAAGAAAAGAGAGTCGGAAGCCGGAATAACTCCGTTTCCGACGAGTTTTGAAAAGAAGATGTTTAAGATTAAAAGTTGAGAAGGGTGAAAGGAACTTACAGATTGAATATAAAGAGGAGAGATAGAGAAAACTATTGGAATCGTGAAGTCGTTTCGTCGCCGGATTCTTCCCGAAATGTCGCTGGAACCTTGCCCATTGCTAACTCCACTTATACAACCTGGGACTTGAAAATTTTAGAGAGTTTTTGTATGGGATTTCTGAATGAGGAGGGGTGAATTGTAGTGTGGTATTTATAGGCAAAATTATGGTTTAGGGGAATGAATTTGATAATTAAAATGTGCATTAAAATTTTGGCTTAATAGTGATTTTAAATTCTCTGGATAATAGCAGAGTAAATAAACAACATGAGGATAGTAGGGTAGGCCAAGGGGTGCCAGGGGAAAAAATCCAAGGCAATCCCTACGGATTAGCCCGGCAGTGCCGACCCCTCCTTCAAATCTCGCTGGTCAAATCCGGTGGGATGGGGTTGGGATCTTGGCCATATGTCCCTGTCGCTCGGTATACCTCAGTACACGTATTTGATTACTTTGTGACTTTTCATTTTACGTGTTGGGCACGTGCTTTGAGCTTCTAAAAGATTATAAGAAAAATCAAAAAAATAATAATATGGCTGGGGGGATTCAATCACAGGGGCTACGTCACAGCAGTGCAAGGCTTTACCAATGAGTTACAAGTAATTTCTTGCTGTTCAAAAGCAATTCAAATACTTATAGTGTACACAGGATTGCAAATACTCCATTTGTACATTAACTTTTAATCAAATTTTCTGTACACTAAAACAGAGTTGTTACACAGATCGCGGAATGTTTTCCACTCTATTAGTTGTGTGAGACGGCTTTCCTCAGCTTTCCACCAGAATCTTGCATTGTCGGTGAGCTGGAGCTTGGTCACACGAACCCAAGCTATGTCTGGTACCTGCGCTGCTGCAAGGTCGTTCTCGATACTTTGGGCCCATTCTTCAGCCTCAAGAGGACTCTCTTTTCTTGAAAAGTTCCTTGGATGCAATACACGAAATTGCTTTACTCCAGATGCTCGGCTTCAGGGAAGTTCATGATAATTGCAGTCTGCTGCTGCTGGCCCTCCAGAAGACTTTTGATGGTTTTTAGAAGCACCGTCTGTTCATTGATCGGAGCAGCAACAGTAGGGTAAGGTGGTAAGGTAGGTAGTGATGTGTTGCCATTAACGTTGGTGCTGGTGTTGTTGGAAGAATCCATTGCCTTGATAGAATAGGAAAGATTAGGATAGATTCAAGAAATTTAAAATGTAAGAAATGTATAGTGACTGATTTTTATAATTCTTTTGATATATTGCTTAAGACTTCATGCAAAACTGGCCTGCATGGGCCACCAACAAAACATGTCACGTCCTACTTCCAGTAGACGGAAACAGTGACGTGGCAAGCCCGCAACGTATTTACTATAAAAATACGTTAAGCGTAATGAAGCAATATAATAATGTGCAAGAATAACAGGAGTAATAAAATGAAACAGCACTTTTATTTACATTCAAATTTGTATACAATTGTTTATAGTAAAAAGATACAATGATAAAGCAAATGCCTAAACAATAGCATACTGGAAGTAAATACAAGCAGGAGCTAAAAATCAAGCTGAGAAGCGAACTGGTCCAAGTCTTCCGGGCTCGGCTCTATCTCCTCCGAATTTGGTCCTCCTGACGAACATTCCAAAGAAACAACATAAAGGAATGTCGTCAACGAACTAAGGCTCGGTAAGTCCCCAAAGAAGTTAAAGAAGATAGTATATAAAGTGAAGAAAAACTAAGTAAAAGTGAATATGCACGGTTATATAAGAGAGTATCTAAGCATATTTACCGGTATAAGATGGTTATTCTAACGTGGTTATTTGTAGTTTGATAAAGAAGGTATTCATGTATACGAGAGGAGTCCATCTTACCCCATGGACTATGGTAACATGTAGTACAAGGCCCCGTCATAACCCACGGGACAACGGCATGTGAATTTATGTAGGTATCTTTTAAAGTGACCTCTCGTGCCACGATATATGTTCTGTACCAATCTACCCCTTTATTCCCGCGTATTTTAATTTATAGTTTAAGTTTACAGGCCTTGGACGAATCCATGGATATAAAATATACAAGTTCATGTTCAACATGTAATCATGTATTCAGGTATTCATGTCAAGTTCATGTCAAGTTATATCCATGGTTCGGTGAAGTCGGGTCAAGTATTCAAGTTCAAGTTTGATATTTGAATTCGAGTGTTCAGGTTCATGATCAAGTATTCAAGTTTGTGCTTGATTTTGGATTCTGATTTGAGTTTGGATTCAAGTTGGAGTCAGAATCTTATGAAAGGATTTAGTTCTTGAAATTTCTTAAGTTCGGGGGTAATCGGGCAACTGCTGCACATGGACGGCAGGATTTGTGTCTTTTTTCAAGATAATTGTCATTAATAACTCCGTTAAGCTTGTTTAACCTGAATAGGCAAGCACTCCGGCTCCTGGGGCTCAAGAGAAATGATACCACTTAAATCTATATTAATCTAGAGTCCTTAAATATTGTTTGCATATCTCGAGAGGGTTTTATGAAAAATATTTTAATATAATTTAAAAATAAATCTCGATGGTGATTTTTAATATTTAGAGTTTTCATGAACATGTATTTTAACTGTTATGGTATTTTAGTGCTAAAACCTAAATTTTTGAAAATTTATGGTAATTTTATGAAAACTAGCTCTTTTGGAAGCTTGATGGTATTTTATTACAATCTTAATCTTTCATTTTAAAATATACAGTTTCATAATATGTCTTTATTGAAAATAAAAATTCTTAGTTTTATATAATTTCCAAAGTTTAGTTTTTATTTAGAAAAGCCGTATTTCTTAAAAACCGTATTTTTATTTTCTTTCGAGACCGAATACTCCGCAAGAAGTTTTGCATCTCGCTCTAGTGTCCCAAGGATGTATGATAATCCGTAGCATCTATTAGCGGGTCCCCTAATGAGGGTTGTAGAGACGTATTTGCCGAGAATTTAAAATATCGATTTAAAATAAACCCGTTTTGAAAAAAAATGTGGTATTTTAATGTAAAATCTATTCTTTAAATAATCTCTATTTTTAGAATCTTGTGGTATGAAATCATAGTGTGCGTGTTGGGTAGGTCGTTACCCCGTGAATTTCCTAGAGGTATATATGGTAGTTATCGAAATATGGGTTATACTAAAGTTCATGGTATTTTTCTGAAAAAATTTAGTTATATGATTATTGAACATGAAATTTTGGTTACGTCAAAAGGAAATTGATGTAAATATTATCTTGAAGTGATATTAGATAATTTGTATAAACTTTTAAATATGGCAAAGTGACCAAAATTGTTTTAAAGACAGGGGTTATATGCTAACTCCGCTTTTGTCGATATGTCTTAGAAATTATATAGAAGTGAAAAGAGAGAGAGAAATGAAGGGACTTACTGGTTGTGTAGTGTTAGGAAAAGGTTAAGGAAGAGAGGGGGGTCTTTATCTCGTCGGAGATACTCCGGTCGTCGGAATTTGATCGCTACTCCCTTTGACTTGCTTAACTCCACTTGAATAGTCTTAACCCTTCTTGAACTTAGAGAATTTTTGAGAAATTTTCAGAATAGATGAGAGCTAGGGTATAGGGTGGTATTTATAGGGTAAAAATGAATGAGGGTGTGAAATAAAAATGAATTAAAATGGATTTAATGGTGTTAATTAGGGATTTGAAGAGTCTCTGTTTAATTGTAGGAAAATCAAACAGTGCAAGGGTTGAGGGAAGCTGAAGGGACGAGTGTGCAAAGCACGGAGTCGTTTGGATCCAATCGGACCGTCGGTGACGGCCATTTGAAAGGAATGGGCGGTCGGATTTAGGTGTTTTGCCTCGAGACTCGTGACACATGTCTAGGTGTGTGTTTACTTCTCTTTGCGCATGTTTGATTTTTCTGAAAGCTTTTGATTCCCCGTGAATTGCACGTGCAACTCTTGGACTTCCGAAAAATTAAAAAGAAAATTCTTTAAAATAATTGGGACTGATGGAAATCGAACGCACGGGCTATGTCATAACAGTGTAGAGATTTTATCAGTGAGGTACAAGTTGCTTCTTACTTTTATTGAACAAAAATAACTTATAACTCCTACACAGGGTGAAATATCATTTTCTATACATTTAAACAAATAATTCTGTACAGGGATTTCAGAGTCCTTACACAATTTCAAATTCAACATCTAAAATTTAAACTTAGCATCATTTATCCAAACTAGTCAAGAAACAGCAACATCATACAGCAAAATTAAGGTTAGGGGTCTACCAACCCGGAAAGGATTTGTCGATCAAAATCCTTCCTGGGATTAGGCGCAGATCCGTACGTGAGATCGAGAATCATCCTCTTCTTCTCCATCATGTTCTTATGATTCTAAACCACAAAACAAACCAAGTTTTCAAAAAAGATGGGAACTTCCATAAAAAAAAGTTGGGTTTTTTACAATGTCGCGAATGGATTAGAGTGGATAGGCGCCGAACATCTGTCCCTTGAGCTTATCCAATCCGAACAGGAGAACGTCGTGGCTCGCTGCGACATCAACAACAAAAACAATAATTTTAATATTTGGGATTGAGTGCAAAAATTAAAATTAAACCAAAAAATTAAAATTATACTTATCTTTTGATGACAGGTGGCAAGTGCTTCGACGAAGGCTCGACTACGGAGGCGACGACTTTCAGCGACGGAGAAGACCTTCAGCTAGCTCCAGCGGCGCCGTCGGCGACGAGATCGAGCTCCAACGGCGGCGATGAAGGCGATGCGGTGGCCACAGAGGCGTAACAACAGCAGGTCGGCAACGAGAGAAGGCCGGCAACGAGGAGAGTAGGTCGGCAACGAGAGAAGGCCGGCAACGAGGAGATCAGGAGAGGTGATTTGGAGGAAAAGAAAAAAATTGGAAGGAAAGGATTTTGTCGAGTGAAATTTTGGAGAGATGGGAGTTTTTTTTATCTCGTGATAGAAGTGGGTGCTGGCTACGTTGGAATTGGTAACGGTTTAATCCGTTACCAAAACTATTAAAACTGTTACTATATTTTGGTAACGGTCTAAACCGCTACCATTTCCCGTTACTTTTGCCTACTTTTGGAGTCGTGGTGTTTGATCTCATCTAGATTTCTATCTCGAAGATTGAGCTTATTTATTCTATATGCATGTGCAACAATATCTATATCCTTGCTCCTACTTTAAATATTAGGGTTCTTATTCAAACGTGTATCTTTTAACTTTCTAAATTTTGGATCCGAGTAAGGATTTCCTTAAAATTTCATCATCGATTCTATTTTGTGCCTGGGTCACCTTCTTTCTGCTGTTAGTTTTTTTCTTACACTAAAATATTCGTGTTTTTCCTTTGTTTTTTTGGATCTGAATCAGGATCCGCATAGGCTATCCTGTCTCTAGTGCTTTTTTTGTGTCGAAATAAAATTCTAACTTCTACTTCGTCATTAATTGAATGAGAGTCCTGATATCCTATAAATTCTACCATCTAACCTTCATTATTTTCCTTTTCCTTTTGCATATGATGTGTGTTTGATCTTCATAATTGCATCTCTCTTTTTAGGAATTCAATTTGGAAAAACCCTTGGTACGTGCGAGGTTCATATTCAAGTCATGGCGGCCGTGGTGCTGCGTACGTTGTTGCCCAAGATCCATGCAGTGCCGTCGTCACATCAGCTGGACAAGGTGCAGGCGCGGGCTATTTCAGCTAGGGGATATCCTGTAGAAGTTAATAAGAGTAAGTGTTCTTCTCTTTATTAATCTTTCACTGATATGTTTAATGCTTAAGAATCTTGGTTGGTTTAGATATTTAGGTTGAGAAAGAGAGAGAGAGAAGAGGGTGGGATAGAAATTCTCTCTTCTGTAGTTCAATCAAATTTTTAAAAATAACAAAACACAATCAATGGCTACTCTACCGCGACCAATTTCAACCATAGTATCCACTCATCTCCATTCTACTAAAGTTTTCTTAAACATGCTCTAATACACTTCATATTTTATTTTGTGATTTCTATAAATATTTTTAAATAATACGATAAGTGGACAAATAATTTCTAAAGCAACCAACTACATATTTTAGTCAATGTTTTAAAAGCGGGAATGAAAAGCGGAGCAATCGGAGTGTCTTGATGCTTAAGAGGCCGTTTTGGCCGCTCAAAAATCATTGTTTTATTGTGTTTAAAGTTTGTAATTTATTGTATATGTTTGTTAAACATAGATCATAATAGGGATTTAACAATATTTATAGTACCTAAACCTCTCTTAGGTCCAGTTTTGAAGTCAAAATTGATATTGCTCGAAATCAAAATTTATAACTCGATCTGGTTGAAGCTACCAAAACCACGAAGCTGAGGATGCTTAAAAACTCAACTTTAAAATCAAAATATGAAATTGAAAGCTCTGCTTCCCCATATCTTGTTTCAAAACCAAAATCGAATCTCCTCTCGAATTTGAACTTATCAAGTTAAAAATTCTAAATGCGTGAAGTCAAGGCTTCAAGTCGAAAACCCTAGCTGATCGAAGTCGTAACCTTGAAACCTCCAGATCGAATTCAAAGTCGAAGTTCCCTAACCCTTAGTTTTAACCTTGAAGTCCCTAAAACATTAATTCAAAGTCATGGCCAAAATGAAAAAGGAAACGTGAAAAGAATAGGGCATGATGACTTGATTTAGATGTTATTATCATGCTAAATGCAATACATATTTGAGAATAATGGAGGAAAAAGGTCATAGGAGGGAATTTTCTCCTATGGCGTCGAAAAATTACTCTCGTTTTTTCCGACGATCGGCACCCATCATTTTCATCATATATCTTCTAAGATATGGGTATGCCAAATTATGTGATTCTACAACTTTTTCACCGTTGATTTAGCAATGTAAAAAGTTATGTTGTCGGTAAACCGTTAATTTTGAACCTACTAATTCAACGGTGAAAAAGTTGTAGAATCACATGAAATTTGGCGTACCCGCATCTTAGAAGATAACAATGAAGATGATGGATTCCGATCATCAGAAAAAACGTGGGAGGACGAATTTTTTCGACGCCATAGGAGGAAATTCCCTTCTATGACATCTTTCCTCCATTATTCTCTACATATTTACTCACTATAATACTTTATATAGGCATAAGCATCAATAAAGAGGGGGTGATGATAAAAATACTAAAACTACACTGGTAAACCTTTAAATACACCCCAATCTATAAGAAAGAAAGTATAATTACTCGATTAACGTAATGAGAATATCATCCCGTTTAAACGGTAAAAATAGAGCGAGGAAGAGAGCTCCATCGCTTAAGCTCCTTAGGTGAACCGCTCTTTAAAACACTGATTCTTAGAGATCAATTGAGCCAATCACCCAAAAAAAGTTGCATGGTTAACTCCTAGGTCATCATTTAGGAAAGTTTCTAGTGGCATTCTGGTTTATGTTTCTTCTTTCCAAGTAAATTTTTCATCTCTCCTTTCTGAGTAAATGGCGTTTTCTCCTCACATTTTCCTATAACCTTTTGCTCTTTTTTTTTTTTTTTGTATCCGTAGACTATGCAGAACAAAATCTAATTGCAATTTAGAACTTTAACATGTCGATTGCTCGTCTGTTGCTATTAAGCCCAAATCTATGACCTAATGAATAAATACAATTCTCTCTTTTAAAAAGCCTTTTGATTAAATATGCACTCGGTGCTCCTATTATTATATTATGTATTGATAATTTATTTGATATGCACCACTTCTGTATTGTATAAAATACCATAATGAAGACCTTTTGTTAGCTTTTATTTAAATTTTTTCTATATAATTTTTGTTTGTCATCCTCTCTTGAATTGTTAGTAGTTCCTCGAAGAATTGAGTTGTATGAAACATTACATTCTGAACATTTACGCCCGATTGACGAAATATAATGCTTCTAGCTTGTGCGCATTCATCAACTCTTATATGTACCGCATGAGATTAGATGGTATATCGTGTTATATTTGCTTGCTGCACCATATTAGATGGTATGTTATAAATTTGCTTCCAATCTACCACAATTTTGATGCTTTAATGCGCTAGTTGAGGGTAAAGTTTTGTAATAATAACTTTTATCCTTTGGCTAGTGGAATTCATGACTGGATTATTATTATGTTTTCATCATTCCTCGGGGCGTATGGCTATTGATTTTGTTTAATTGCTCTTGATAGATCTCATGTAGCCATTGAAAATTAGATATCCACACCCTAACGAACTAGTAGAAAGTGATATGAAAGGATAAACTTTCATTTTTACTGTTCGTTTGATCTATGGAACTCAGAGCTTGATATTTGTATCTTAACAAAATTCTAATATATACATTGCTTAGATTGATTGTTGTGCATTAAGGTTTGTTCGGCCCTGTTTTTTAACTTATGTATGGTGATTTTGATATTCAACTTTTTGCTTTTTCTATTTTCGGAGTTTTAGATATTGTTTTCTTATCGAAACCATTTTATTACGGTTTGTTGGGTATCGCCTCAAGTGATTTTTGAGGCACTTTGCGATCTTTAATTTAGTAGATTTTGATTTGCCATTTAGTAGACGTGTTTTTTCGGTGGATGACTGTGATGCATGCTCAATCGTATCTTTTCTACATAATAGATATATTATTTTTAACTTTAATGTTGAATACTCATGCTCAATTGCTTGGGGACAACTGTTTTAGATGTGCTTGTCCTGCTAACGTCGGGTCCACTAGCTTTCAAATCGCTCATACTCTCCACAAGTAAGAGAACTATCCGCTTTATCCATTTTAGATGAGAAATTAAGCTCATAAATATCAATATGGCAAGTGTCATTATAGTTTGGTGGTAAAGCCTCATAGTCTCTAAAGTTCAAACCCGGCATACTATTCATCCAAAAAAAAGAAAATGTCAATATGAATATTAGAATCCCCCTTCTCCTCCTATATACATGGAGGTACCTAATCTAGACCCTTGCTATGTTAGTTTTTGAATGATTTTTTTTTATCCTTATGAGTGTTGCAACATTTATGCTACATTACCTTTGAACTATTATAATCGTTATTGTTAAATTTCAAGTGCTTTAGAATTAATGTGATCTTAAAATGGGTTGCTTTTACCTGGATAGTGCACATCTAAACCTAGAACCTTTGTTGTTTGTGTCTTTCCTTAGATCCAGACCATGTGTTATTCTAATATTCAGCGGCAGATCCAAAAATTTTCAAAAGATGGGACCAAACATATTAACATTGTTTATAAAAAAAAATCTCAATTACATGATTCATTTCTTTAATAAAAACCATAAATTCAAACTAAAGTTTAAATAGTTTTCATTAAGATGCAAAAATACATTAAAGTTCAAAATGTAAATCAATTGATACATCAGTTATCTCACAGGGTTCCTCGCTGGAGAGCGCATGCTAGGCTTAAAATTTGATATTCAATCATACATCGCAGATAAAGGTAACCATTTTCAATAGTAAAACTAAAGCCTTTAAAATTTAAGAAAAACACAAATAATAATTTTAAGCACGGGCGAGAACAAACAAGGCCCACATGTCAAGAGTCTAATTCAATACACAAGGCAGTTTAGTGACTTTAGTCAATACTCATATTGATTTCGAATCAAGCAACTTTCAATTCGATGTGATCGATCAACTAGCTACCAATTCGATGTGATCTTGTCGTAATTTTCTTGTACCAACAAGATTTAAAGTCGAAATCTTGCACCCAAGGGCATGTTTGGTTGTAGCATTTAGAAATTTGGATTCCAAAATAGCACGGTTGAAAATTTCTGGATTTGGTAATTTGTTGTCTGGTTGGTTTTGGATTCGTAATATTGGATTTGTAGATCCTTGTAATATTTGTTTGGTTGGTGAAAAAAAGTGAGACTTGGATTTGAGAATTTTATAGAGAGATAGATAGAGAGAGGTATTCAAGAATCCATGTTTTATGTTTTTCCTTTTCCTTTTTCCTTTTTTTCCTTTTGGTTGTAATAGTGAAAGCAGGGCATATGTAGCTTACTCAAAGGCTGGTGTATTCAAAATATAAAAACAATCTATTAAAACCAATACGAAAGATAAAACATGTGGTTGCCTATCTTTTATGGCTTAAACTAGTTATTGATACAAGTTGGAGGGCCATATATAGACATCGTTTGCGATTAGGATCCTCGGCTTGTGGAAAAATCCAAGAACCCTGCTATTCCCCTCTCTCAGCCCGTCCGATCTCCTTCTTGACCCCACAAATCCCTGGGGCCTCCTGGTTTACCCCCACTCGGCGGTGTTGGATTTGGCATGCAAGCAGGGGAAAAAATACTAGAGGATCCGGATCCCATCTTTTGCCACTTAAACCAGCACTTCTTTGAGCCATAATTCATCATATCAACATAACTATCCCAACCCAAAGAACAAATGCTAGTATCAGCACTATCAATTTATTTCAATTATGTCTTGGCTTCGTAGCCTTTACATTCCTGTCAGTAGTTGTGTTCCTTTTTCGGCAAGCTATCAATTTGAATAGCCATCTCAATGGAAGAGCGGCCCCTTGTCTCAAGAAGCAAGTCTTCAAGTGTGGTCGGCGCATGACATGATTGCGTAAAAACCTTTACCCTTGAGTAAGTCCTCATTCGTGCATGAGCGAGCCGCCCCTTGTCCACATGATAAGTCCTCGTGTGCTACTGGCAACTGATGTCCTAAGCCTCTCTGACGTCGCCATAGCCGAAGGGAGGGCTGGAGCATCGGGCATCGACTTTGTGACCCGTAGGTCAAGAGCTGTGTCCTAGCTCCCGCTTTCGATCGGCGTAGCTCCCCTCAAGAGCTTAAACTGTTAAACAGCGGCCTGAGCCGACCGAACTTGGCATATGTTTTTTGTGCTTGTAGCTCTGTAAACCAGCCTCTCAACTGACAGTTATGGCGTGCTTTAGATACGTGGCCTGTAAGTGATGTAATTTATTTATGCATATTGGGTCATCCTGATGGCCGATGATGATAGTGGAATCTCTTGTTTTCATGTTTGACTAAGTAAACGTCGTTTCTAACTATTGCTGCTCATAAGCGTCGGCTCCAAAAACAACTGACCTGATTAGCCAAACGACCCTTGCACACTCCTAGTTTGGCCTGGCAATAAGTCTCTGTGGCTTGGAACTCAAAACGGAAAAAACTGATCTCCCAGTCGTGTGTCTCGAAAGACGAGGTGTTTGTTTTAAGTTCCTTGTTTTACCGGAGTCACTAACCTAAATTCAGAGCGCATAAACATAACATGAATTATAGTTCGTGGCAATCTAAAAATTGCTAAAGATATATATTCAATTTTACCGTGTGTGCATCCAAAGTACTCGCTCAGTTTTTTTTTTCTAACAGTGGTTCTTTATTCAAATTACAAGTATTTTTAGAAAATGAAGCAAAATTTCCTCGATGCTTAGAATAAATCTATGTATCATCGTATATAAAGTTAAATTAGAAATTTTTGTTTGTAATGCGTAAGATTTTAGACGGTACATGTCATTTAAAAAGCTCAATGGATGCTGTATAAAAATTAGGGTAAACTGTTGAAAAGCCCCCGGCCCATTTAAAAATTTTCAAAATTGCTGGGAAAACCATTGTGAGAAAACCTCTAGGCTTTATTTAAATCACACCTCCTATTATAATTTAGAGAGAATTCCAAAAATACCCTTCTCCTCTCAAAAAACTCCTCTCTCTCTCCTCCTCTGTTTCCTTCCCCGTCAGACGATTCTCACCGCCTCCTCATCGTCGCCTTCTCCTCTCCCGACTCAATCGCTCTCTACGAGCTCGATCCATTGTCACCTTCTTCTCTCCTTTCTTCGGTTCTTCCGCCTTCATCACCGACGCAACCGAAATCCTAAGTGAACTATTCTCATTCTCGTCGGTTGCTCTCTATCTTCTAAATCCAATTGCTCGAGTGTATTTTGATGATCGAGTGTTTTCTACATTGCAAAGATAGTTTTTGTATTTTCTCTCAATTTTTGGGTTAATAACTTCGATCTAAGCCTAATTTTATGTTATGGGTTTTTCATAATTTTCAGTTACAGTGTTGATTTTATTGTTGCACGGTAATTGTTCGATGAATTGCCCCATTGAGCATGTTGATTGAAGCAGCAAAGAAAAATGCAAGTTTTGTGGAATTTTTGAATGAAGATGCAATTTTAGTGTCGTTTTTGTTGTTACGTTATTTTATCGTATTGTTATGAGTTTTATTAACTTAATTTTACAATAGACAGTATTATTAGAGGCTGAAAATGGATGCTTTGAAGGCCAACTTCATGTAGATCGCAGAAGGCTAGAAATTCATGGGCATTAAAATTAAATCAAGTAATAAGCTTAAGCATGTGTATGTATGTATTTTGTGTGGCTGCAACTTCTAAGCACATGCTTGTAAGCTCTAAGCAGTTGCATGTAATCTTTAATAAGTTGTATGTAACTTCTATGCTGTCTATAATTTCTAATAAGTTGCATATAATCTCTAATAACTTGATTATAACATATTGTGGTGTTCATTGGTATAGATTCTGGAGAAACGATTTGTTGAGAAGTCGGATGAGAAGGACAATGCGAAGGGTATGTCTTTTAAAGCACAAGCGACGCGTTGAAAGAATGCTTGTACGAAAAAGAAGGTGTGCAAATTCTATTGGCGAACGATAAAGAAATGACTTGATAATGTTTCAGTTTTTTATTGGCCGAAATTTGAACTCTTTGTTATTCGTATATGTATTCATCTATTTGTATTTGACCGATATTCGCTGATATTATTACTTGTTTTAAGTGAGAATGTCAAATTGTTTATATGTTACTAGAATGTAAAAAATTCTAGGCGTATTTACTTTAATATCGCTGATGTTAGCCGATATTATGATACAAATGATATTTTTATTTATATTATCTGTTTTATATAACCGATGTTGGCCAATATTGTGATATAAATGATATTTTTGTTGATATTATCAGTCTTATATAGCTGATATTGGAGATATCGGTAGCCTAAGTACCTCGAGGAGCTAAGCTCCAAATTTTTTTTCTTAGAAGTTATATGCAACTAATTAGAACGTAAAGACAAATGCATAAAATTCACATACAACTAATTAGAAGTTAAAGGCAACTGCTTATAAGCTACATGCAATTTATCAGAAGTTACAGGCAAGTGCATACAAGTTATAAGCAACTTATTAGAAGTTACAGATAACTAATTAAAAATTACAGTCAAGTAATTAGAAGTTAAAGGAAAATGCATAGAAGTCACATGCAGCTAATTAGAAATTACATGCAACTTATCAGAAATTACAGGCAGGTGCTTATAAGTTACAGACAATATATCAGAAGCTACAAACAACTTATTAGAAGTTCAAATTTAACCTATATAAAATGAGAATAATGGAGAAAAGAGACCATAGGAGGGGATTTCCTCCTATGGCATCGAAAAAAATACAATCTCCAACATTTTTTCCAACAATCGGCATCCATCATCATCATCGTTATCATCTAAGATGTGCATACACCAAATTTCATGTGTGTAGCACCTTAGAATGTGTTTTGTGGTTAATTATATTTTATATATATGGTTTTTAATAAAAAGTTTACCAAATTAGTTTTCAAATATTTTATCCTATTTAATGAGTATTTTATTAGATTTTTCCTAGGCTTGCACACACTTGTGCATGATAACTAGGGTTGTTTTGGGAGGTTTAACCATGATTAGCCACATGGTGAACTAACCATTCCCTGATCTAGTTTTTAGTTTTGTTTTAAATGTTATGGATTTTAAGTATGATGGTTGTTTTGAAAATAAAATGGATTTAAATGGGGTTTTAAATTTAAAATGATTGTTCTTGTGTTGACCTTGGTGAGAGAGAGAGAGAGAGTGCATGATGGGGCATCATGGCCTTTGCCATGCCTAATTTAATGAAGAGAGAGAATGGGAGGGGGTTCTCACTTCTCACTCTCATTTCTTACTCATCTCTCACTCTCTCACAAACTCACCCACACACAAGCAGCTCCAGCAGCAGCAGAAGACAGCAGCACCAACACCAGAAACAAGCAGCAGCAACCCCAGAACCATCTTCAGCAGCAGCCATCAGCAGCAGCAGCAGGCAGCAACAGTAGCAACAGCAGGCAGCAACAGCAGTAGCAGGAGCTCCAGCAACCTACAGAAGCTCTTCTCCACTTCTTCACCTGCTCTCTAGGGTTTTTTAGTGTATATTTCTGAACCCTTTCCCTAGTTTGCTTAGCTTGTGTGCTAATTAGTGTCGGTTTGTGTTAAATAGTGGGTTTAGTGCTAGATTATGGTGTTTAAGTGGAATTTTGGCTAAGTCTTGATTGTGTTGGTAAACCCTACTTATTTAAGTGTTGTTAGGGTCAACTTAACTGAGCTTAACCCTGGATTACACTAAAATACCATAGGTTTTCTATATTGTGCAAAATTGGTGTTTTTAAGCGATATATTGGCTTTCTGTGATCTGCTTTTGACCCGAGCCCAACAGAACAAAATTGAGGAAACTGGGGCATGTACACTAGGTATAGACACCACCACCAAAACACGAGCCCCTATTTCCCTACCCAGGCCGCAGATTTAATGTGTTTGGCCGCAAATTGCGGCCAAGTAGGGGGCAGGGGTGTTGGGGTCTTGGCTAGGGTTGTCTTCTGTGTTGTATAGTGTTTTGGCATGTCTAGTTTTGTAAGATTTGGCCTGTAGGAAAATCTGGGATCAAATATCGTTTTGCATGTCCGTTGTGTTGCGCGATACGCGCGATACGTGAGTGGGTTATGTGATCCAGCGTATCGCGGCGTGTCGCGATGGTTTTAGACGCGTATACACACGATTCAGCGTATCGTGCACGCGCGCGTTTAGTTCGCGACGCGGGTTTCTCGTTTTGGTTCGATATCGCGTTTTGCGGAATATTTGGCTTATATATATTTTCCATGTCTTATTTGCAGGTTTGCAGGCAGGGACTACGGACACTGCTACAGGGGGAGCAGATGGTAGGATTCACCTAGCGTGGAGCGTAGGTGAGTAGATTTAACATCTACAGGGGAATCGCCCGCATGGCGTTATGCGTCTGGGCTAGGATTCAAATACCCGTCGCACATTCTACGTCATTGTTAGAATTGCGCCTTTATTTTATTTCCTTGATATAGTTATACTGTGACTAGCAGCCGTAGGACACTGCACATATTATTGACGGTTCATGTTGCACGAGCACGGATTGTATGCTACACACACCGCGTCAATAATTGTCATGTCACACACAACCCCTTATAGATTCTATTGCTTATCACACATGACATCTAGCTTATCGGTATACCTGTAGTGTATCTTACCATTAGTGATAGGTACATATACACCTTGCGATACAGCTACAGGTATACCATGCACATATTTTACTTATAGGTAGATACCTATACTTAGCTGTACCTTATTGACTTCGCATACATCTGGTTTCAGCTACATGTTCTCATTTATATGCTCACATTCAGATATATCGCATTTATTTGTTCCTGGATTTGCTCATTGTTTATTTTGATTTTACATGGTGTTTTCTGGATTTGGGAACCGTGGGAGTTCATGAAATTATGCATACATTGAAAAACCCGGTTTCCTTGATATGATATTTGCGCGTCCACCATGAGTTTTATCGGTGCTGATTATATACTCCATACGAGGTGTGGTTGCCGTATGAGAGTACATGGTGGGCCCGGTATGGTTCCCCTCGGCAAGAAGATCGATGGATTTTGCCGATTGAGCCTGGAGGCGGGCGAGTACCTACCGGTGACAGTACCCATGACTCGGCGGGGGATCACGGAGACACCGCTGGGAGTCATGTACGTATGCATACGTCGAAAGGCGAGGGTCAGAGCTAGGCACTCGTGCTTTCGGGATAGCGTATGATACGTGATCAGGATTTCTGTGTCGATACTTGGCACATGGTTTTCATGATATTTCTTTAATACCTTTGTATATATAACAGGGGATTTAGCCGTTGTTATATATACCCTTACACCAATATTAGTGTAATGGGACGCTAATATATGTGTATTGGCCCCGTCATATTTTACTTCTGCAAAATATATATATAGGATGTTAGAAATTATTATTTGAGATTCGACTTGGGATATAGATGATTCATTGAGATTGGACATTGGATATGAAAGAGATTGCTGATTTGTACATTCGGGATATAGGAGATCTATTCGATATTGTACATTGAGGAGATGGAAGACTTATATGATATGAGAGCCCGACTTGGGGGGCTGATTTGAGAATTTGGGATTTGAGTGTCTTGATGGATTGTGATCCTGCCACGATATCAGGTTTCCGTGGAAATGACATATTTCACCCCATACCTCACACTTATCTATTTTATGCACAGTTTCATATATTAGTAGTACCTGTTAGTGTACCCTTATGATAGTTGCATATCTACTTTCTCATATCCCTATTGCATAGTTATTGCATACTATTACCATGTCATCATTACTTCATATATTGATTGTACCTGCTAGTGTACATCTCCATTACTTTGCTTTCACATGACCTGTTCTTACTGTAAATTGTATATCTTAGATTCATGGTGTACGTACATTCCTGCGATTACCTGCATATGTTATCTACTATTCACGAATTGGCAACTCACCCTCGTTGTGCCACAGGTGTTTCGAGTTGTTCCCCAGAGTAGTCGAGGCAGGCTATTCAGCTATTCAGCTATTCATCTATCATCTTTTGCTACAGATACCGCATCAGCTTACAGTACTATTTTGCTAGGTGGGTTGGATGATTATCTGTATTTCATATTGTACATTCGTTGTATTTTGTACTCTCCATCTACTAGTATGTTGTTGACTTAGAGACTTGGTGAGGACGTTATTGTGTATTATTGTGGATTTGTCGCCTTTTTATATACAGTTTCTTCCTATTGTCTCTTATTTCTTCGCTACGGCGTCATATATTTATGATGTTATTGTTTTCCGTCTTGAGCTAGTTTTTACAAAAAAGGGTGTTGCCAAAATTTTAAAGAAAGAAAGTAAAACTTTTAAGGAATTTGGGCTGCGATTTCAAATGTTTCAAAAACTTATATTATCTTTTCCGTATTTTCTTGGTTTAGATTTCTGGGTTTTGGCTTTCTTTTACTGCGTTACATCTTTTGGCGTTGCGTAGTATTAGGGCCGTCACGGGCCAATTTTGGGTCGTGACAAAGTTGGTATCAGAGCGCTAGGTTTTACCTTTCGGAGTGTAGGATGACCTTAGTACGATGGAGTAGGTAGCTTAAGCAGAGTAACGTAGTGTGTGTATGTCTGCAGCATACCCACGATGCGGCACCTTGTATTAAGTAACCTAAGTACAAATTGCTTGAATTTCCGTCCTTGATGATTCATATCCTTGGGATTCGATTCCTTATTCTCATCGAATCTTATATCTATTTATAGCCTTGCCGTCGATGACTATGGGGACTCAGAGTGATGCAGCGAGGGCCGAGGTCAGAGTTGGCTCGGGTGAGATGAGTACTGACCAGGATGGCACTCTAGTTGCACAGGCGCAGACGGATCAGCCTACGACATATACTATTGATAGACTTTTGGCAGAGATGCAGGACTTCCGCCAGACTATGAGTTCATTGGTTGATATCGTTTGGGAGCTATGACAGGAGGTTGTCACCCCTGTTACTCAGTTGTCACTTGCGATCAGCATTCAGCAGTCTGTCACCTACATAGCACCAGTGGTTGCAGCTCCAGTTGACAAGGCACATATTCCAGAGGCTCAGACAGTTCCAGGACAGTGGAGGACTCGTACCAGTGTACCAGCCCAGAGACAGGGATTTGGTCATCGAGACAGATTTCGTGGCCGTCGCGGGAGTAGCAGAGGCTTAGGACGAAGACAGTCGTTCAGCTCTCATCCCCAGGATGGTCAGCAGTCAGCGCGTGGATGTTTTCGATGCGGGAGCCTTCAGCACTTCGTCAGGGATTGTTCCTTAGCACCTCGTCAGAGTCGTATTCAGAGAGGCCGTGGACGTGGAAGATTCGCTCAGAGGGCTCAGTCTACCAGAGGAGTTCAGCCAATTGCGAGTAGAGGGCAGACACAGGAGTTTGCTTCTACTCATCGGGACGCGCAGACGTCCAATGTGGAGTTTTCAGGTACCCTTGATTTATATGTTCTTTTCATGTATTCGTTTGTTTTTCATGCTTATACCGTGGTTGGGTAGATTAGTCGTAGTTGTGCTAATTTCTGTCAGCGATTCTTTTGTTGCGCGACACGTATTCAGTTGTGTGCCAATCGGATAGGAGATAGAGATTCGTCCATCGTCTCGATCCTTCTAGAGATGTTGGGTTTGACGTTCTCCTAGGCACGGACTGGTTAACTACGTGCTAGGCGTCTGTGGACTACCGTGAGGAAACAGTCAAGTTTGTTTTCCCGGCAAGTCAGTTCTTGTTGTGCAGGTGGATAGTTGTGCCGCCTCTCACAACTTGAATTCAGCCTTTTTCGCTAGTCGGCTACTGAGGAGATGTCGTGGATTCTTGGCGTTCATTTGTGATACCGGAGCCACAGTGGGATTGTTGGACCGGGTTCCTTTCGTGCAAGAGTTTTCCGACGTTGTTCCAGATGGGCCGGCGAAGCTTGGGAGCTTAAGGATCAGCTGCAGAGTTGCGGTTTGGGGAGTTTTGTGCGTCTGAGTGTTTCGCTTTTGGAGACTCCTATTTCTGTTCGTCAAGGAGAAAGACGGCAGTTTGAGGTTGTGTATCGACGGATCGTCAATTGAACCGGCTTACGGTGCGGATAGGTATTCTTTACCTCGCATTGGCGATTTCTTCGGTCAGCTCCAGAGTGCGAGACATTTCCTAAGTTTGTTTGGGATCAGGTCATCATTACTGTGGGTTCGGAGTGATGGCATTCCAAAGACTGCCTTGTACGTGCTACGAGCTTTGTGTGTTTTGGTGTGTCATTGGACTCACCAGTGCCCTGGCAGCATTTGTAAATATGATGAACCAGATTTCTTTAGACCGTTCCTCGACCAGTTATTGTTGTGTTATTTACGACATTCTGGTCTATCTAATGTGTCTTGAGAGACAGGAGTAGCACTTGAGGATTTGTTGCAGATACTGGGAGAGTCCCAGTGGTTCGCTAGATTCTTGGAGTGTTTCTTCAGGCTTTTTCGTGTTGACTCCTAGGTCTTATAGTCACGGGAGACGGTTTCGTATGGTTCCGAGGGAGATCGTGGCCGTACAACCTAGGCCCAGACTTGTGTGCAGGACGGAGATCCGCAGATTGTTGGGCTTAACAGGTTTCTACCGCCGTTTCATGCAGGATTGCTAGAATAGTGCTGCACCGTCGACTGGATTGACCGGAAAGGAGGTTTCTTTTCTTTGGACTGAGGCATGTGTGCGGAGTTTTCAGCAGTTGAAGATTCTGTTAAACAACTGCATTAGTTCTTTCTTTTCTTTTGGTTCGGGCGACCTTGTTGTTTAACTGTAATGTTTCTTGAGTGGGCTCGATTGTGTACTGAGATGACACTATAGAGTTATCGCTTTTGCTCCCCTATATTTGGAGGAAGTACGAGAAGGATATTCCACTCATGATCTGGAGATGGCCGCGGTGGTTTTGCGTTGGAGATTTAGAGACACTACTTGGTTGAGAGTCGTGTCAGATTTTCCACGGACCGCCAGAGCTTAATGTACATCTTCCTGCAGCGGATTTTGATTGTTGTGATAGTCTTCTGCAGATTTACAGTTCTTGTGTGATCGTTGAGTATAGCTTTAGTTCGTCTCTACGGAGGGAACAGCTTGCTCATGTCCGCGCCCGACCACTTTCCTTAAATCGCTTTCGTGAGACACTGCCCACCGATGCTCGTACGTCAGAGATACTTGAGCATACTCGGCTGGGTAATGATTCGGAGACCTTGATTTGTGACAATGACGTGCTAAGTTAGGGACACGTTTGTGTACCTGACTTTATCAGGTAGAGACGTGAAATCCTAGAACATGCACATCTGTCAACTCTCTTTATGCATTCCAGTTCCACCAACATTTAGCGTGACTTGTGAGATAGTTACGGGTGGACAGGGATGTAAAGAGAAGTTCCAGGTTTCGTTTCAAGATCTCTGTCTTGTTGTGTGCTTGGGTCGAGCATCTGAGGCCGGCTGGAGAGTTGCAATCTTTTACCGTTCCAAGTAGGAGTGGGAGCAGATCTCCACGAATTTCGTTATGGTTTCTACCCAAGTTTAGTCAGGGTGTGACTCCATTCGGATTCTTGTCGTCCGGTTATACTCAATGTGCTCAGTTGTTTCTTGTTAAGTTGTGTGTTTGTTTGATTGTTGTCGGCAGTTGGGGATCGTCACTCGCCATCGTTAGGGTTCTCCTTCGATAGCTGTTATCAGGAGACACTCCAATTGGCAACCTTTAGGTTTAGGGGTTAGGTCGTGTCGATCACCAGTCTGTTCTTCTGACTCTGCGTAAGTAGGATTTTGGACCCCAGCTAGTCTAGAGCTTCGGAGATGGTCCAGTTGTGTTAGGTCAGGATGGAAATTGTCTATTGCGAACTAAGGTCTTATGCCGACTGTGTTAGCCATAGACTCGAGTTCGCAGGGACAGATCATGTATTCCTATGGACTTCCAATGAATGACGTGTTGGATTTTGGGAAGCTTATCCCAGGATTTTAGGTCCTTTTAAGATCCTATAGGCGAGTTAGTTTCGTTACCTTTAATTTGGCTCTTCCGCCCAGATTATTGGATTTTCACCCCGTATTCCTTGTGATGATGCTTTACAATTACCTTCATGACCTTTCTCACATAATTTGGCACCAGACCAATTAGCTTGGGCGCGATCGTTTCGCTCACCGGCAGCCATTGTGTTAATGGCTTAGCAGGTGGAGGAACATCGGTCAAGGGTCTTGCCATCTGTGAAGGGTTTTTCTTGGACGTAGCCGTATAGTGAGGTAATCACTTGGGAGGCTGCGAGCGAGATTGAAAGTTGTAATCTTCTCTTTGAATGTACGTATAGTATATTTTTTTTTAAATTCGGGGACGAATTTCTTTTAAGGGGGGGAGATTGTAACACCTTAGAATGTGTTTTGTGGTTAATTATATTTTATATATATGGTTTTTAATAAAAAGTTTACCAAATTAGTTTTCAAATATTTTATCCTATTTAATGAGTATTTTATTAGATTTTTCCTAGACTTGCACACACTTGTGCATGATAACTAGGGTTGTTTTGGGGGTTTAACCATGATTAGCCACATGGTGAACTAACCATTCCCTAATCTAGTTTTTAGTTTTGTTTTAAATGTTATAGGTTTTAAGTATGATGGTTGTTTTGAAAATAAAATGGATTTAAATGGGGTTTTAAATTTAAAATGATTGTTCTTGTGTTGATCTTGGTGAGAGAGAGAGAGAGTGCATGATGGGGCATCATGGCCTTTGCCATGCCTCATTTAATGAAGAGAGAGAATGGGAGGGGGTTCTCACTTCTCACTCTCATTTCTTACTCATCTCTCACTCTCTCACAAACTCACCCACACACAAGCAGCTCCAGCAGCAGCAGAAGACAGCAGCAGCAACACCAGAAACAAGCAGCAGCAACCCCAGAACCATCTTCAGCAGCAGCCATCAGCAGCATCAACAACAGCAGGCAGCAACAGTAGCAACAGCAGGCAGCAACAGCAGTAGCAGGAGCTCCAGCAACCTACAGCAGCTCTTCTCCACTTCTTCACCTGCTCTCTAGGGTTCTTTAGGGTATATTTCTAAACTCTTTCCCTAGTTTGCTTAGCTTGTGTGTTAATTAGTGTCGGTTTGTGTTAAATAGTGGGTTTAGTGCTAGATTATGGTGTTTAAGTGGAATTTTGGCTAAGTCTTGATTGTGTTGGTAAACCCTACTTATTTAAGTGTTGTTAGGGTCACCTTAACTGAGCTTAACCCTGAATTACACTAAAATACCATAGGTTTTCCATATTGTGCAAAATTGGTGTTTTTAAGCGATATATTGGCTTTCTGTGATCTGCTTTTGACCCGGGCCCAACAGAACAAAATTGAGGAAATTGGGGCATGTACACTAGGTATAGACACCATCACCAAAACACGAGCCCCTATTTCCCTACCCAGGCCGCAGATTTAATGTGTTTGGCCGCAAATTGCGGCAAGTAGGGGGCAGGGGTGTTGGGGTCTTGGCTAGGGTTGTCTTCTGTGTTGTATAGTGTTTTGGCATGTCTAGTTTTGTAAGATTTGGCCTGTAGGAAAATCTGGGATCAAATATCGTTTTGCATGTCCGTTGTGTTGCGCGATACGCGCGATACGTGAGTGGGTTCTGTGATCCAGCGTATCGCGGCGTGTCGCGATGGTTTTAGACGCGTATACACACGATTCAGCGTATCGTGCACGCGCGCGTTTAGTTCGCGACACGGGTTTCTCGTTTTGGTTCGATATCGCGTTTTGCGGAATATTTGGCTTATATATATTTTCCATGTCTTATTTGCAGATTTGCAGGCAGGGACTACGGACACTGCTACAGGGGGAGCAGATGGTAGGATTCACCTAGCGTGGAGCGTAGGTGAGTAGATTTAACATCTACAGGGGAATCGCCCGCATGGCGTTATGCGTCTGGGTTAGGATTCAAATACCTGTCGCATATTCTACGTCATTATTAGAATTGCGCCTTTACTTTATTTCCTTGATATAGTTATACTGTGACTAGCAGCCGTAGGACACTGCACATATTATTGACGGTTCATGTTGCACGAGCACGGATTGTATGCTACACACACACCGTCAATAATTGCCATGTCACACACAACCCCTTATAGATTCTATTGCTTATCACACATGACGTCTAGCTTATCGGTATACCTGTAGTGTATCTTACCATTAGTGATAGGTACACATACACCTTGCGATACAGTTACAGGTATACCATGCATATATTTTACTTATAGGTATACCAAATATAGGTACACATACACCTTGCGATACAGCTACAGGTATACCATGCACCTATACTTAGCTGTACCTTATTGATTTCGCATACATCTGGTTTCAGCTACATGTTCTCATTTATATGCTCACATTCAGATATATCGCATTTATTTGTTCCTGGATTTGCTCATTGTTTATTTGAATTTTACATGGTGTTTTCTGGATTTGGGAATCGTGGGAGTTCATGAAATTATGCATACATTGAAAAACCCGGTTTCCTTGATATGATATTTGCGCGTCCACCATGAGTTTTATCGGTGCTGATTATATACTCCATACGAGGTGTGGTTGTCGTATGAGAGTACATGGTGGGGCCCGGTATGGTTCCCCTCGGCAAGAAGATCGATGGATTTTGCCGATTGAGCCTGGAGGTGGGCGAGTACCTACCGGTGACAGTACCCATGACTCGGCGGGGGATCACGGAGACACCGCTGGGAGTCATGTACGTATGCATACGTCGAAAGGCGAGGGTCGGAGCTAGGCACTCGTGCTTTCGGGATAGCCTATGATACGTGATCAGGATTTCTGTGTCGATGCTTGGCACATGGTTTTCATGATATTTCTTTAATACCTTTGTATATATAACAGGGGATTTAGCCGTTGTTATATATACCCTTACACCAATATTAGTGGAATGGGACGCTAATATATGTGTATTGCTCCATCATATTTTACCTCTGCAAAATATATATATATAGGATGTTAGAAATTATTATTTGAGATTCGACTTGGGATATAGGTGATTCATTGAGATTGGACATTGGATATGAAAGAGATTGCTGATTTGTACATTCAGGATATAGGAGATCTATTCGATATTGTACATTGAGAAGATGGGAGACTTATATGATATGAGAGCCCGACTTGGGGGGCTGATTTCAGGATTTGGGATTTGAGTGTCTTGATGGATTGTGATCCTGCCACGATATCAGGTTTCCGTGGAAATGACATATTCCACCCCATACCTCACACTTATCTATTTTATGCACAGTTTCATATATTGGTAGTACCTGTTAGTGTACCCTTATGATAGTTGCATATCTACTTTCTCATACCCCTATTGCATAGTTATTGCATACTATTACCATGTCATTATTACTTCATATATTGATTGTACCTGCTAGTGTACATCTCCATTACTTTGCTTTCACATGACCTGTTCTTACTGTAAATTATATATCTTAGATTCATGCTGTACGTACATTCCTGCGATTATCTGCATATGTTATCTACTATTCACGAGTTGGCAACTCACCCCCGTTGTGCCACAGGTGTTTCGGGTTGTTCCCCAGAGTAGTCGAGGCGGCCTATTCAGCTATTCAGCTATTCATCTATTATCTTTTGCTACAGATACCGCATCAGCTCACAGTACTATTTTGCTTAGGTGGGTTGGATGATTATCTGTATTTCATATTGTACATTCGTTGTATTTTGTACTCTCCATCTACTAGTATGTTGTTTACTTAGAGACTTGGTGAGGACGTTATTGTGTATTATTGTGGATTTGTCGCCTTTTTATATACAGTTTCTTCCTATTGTCTCTTATTTCTTCGCTACGGCGTCGTATATTTATGATGTTATTGTTTTCCGCCTTGAGCTAGTTTTTACAAAAAGGGGTGTTGCCAAAATTTTAAAGAAAGAAAGTAAAACTTTTAAGGAATTTGGGCTGCGATTTCAAATGTTTCAAAAACTTATATTATCTTTTCCGTATTTTCTTGGTTTAGATTTCTGGGTTTTGGCTTTCTTTTACTGCGTTACGTCTTTTGGCGTTGCGTAGTATTAGGGCCGTCACGGGTCAATTTTGGGTCGTGACAATGTGATTCCACCACTTTTCACCATTGAATTAGAAATGTAAAAAGTTCTATCGTCGGTAAACCATTAATTTTGCACCAACTAAGTCAACAGTGAAAAAATTGTATAAACACATGAAATTTGGTGTATCCACATCTTAGATGATAAAGATGGACGTGATGTATGCCGATCGTCGAAAAAAATCATGAAGGGTGTATTTTTCCGACGCCAAAAAAGGAACCTTTCCTCCATTAACCTCATGTAAAATAGCAAAGATATATATATGGGTCTGTAAGCTTCTCTCTCTTTGGGTTGTGAGAATGTGTAATAAATGAAAAAGAGAAAGATGACTGATGGCTTTTTCGTTTTCTTATTTTTGTCTTTCGTGGTGAATGAGGCAGACATCTCAAATTCTCAACTTTGGCTATTAGAATTTTGTCATTGTTATATATGTTTTATCTTGTTGATTAACGATATAATCTAATGGATTTCTAATTATAATAGTAGAGATAACCATAAGCATTTAGGAGATCAAGCCGAGACATCCTCCATTTTGAATAGATGAGTTTTCAAATTCTTGCTAGTTTAAGGCCAAAAGATGGATTTTTCACATTGAAATTGCAATTTGATTCTACAAACCAACAGGCGGCAGAAATTTTGAGGAAAAAATGAAAAAAAAAATTAAAAACACAGCTAAGACAGCGAATTTATCAAATCATATAAAAAAATTTAAATAACAAATTAAAGCAATAAAGGATACGTTTATAAATAAAATAATTATTAAATCTCTTTATTATTAATTTCTTATCCGTCCTGTTATAATGCCAAAGAATAAGGTTTTTTTACCAACCGGACTTAGATCGGTTGGTATCAATTTCCTCTCTAATATGAGATTTCATAAATTTGATATCCGAAGGAAGGGGTTGATTTCAAAAATTAAAAAAACAATAATAAGCGTTTTCAAATTAAAATTGTCAAAACCATCGTAATTATAAGAGAACAAAAGTTTAAATAACCAGGGCTGACTTATTAATTGATATGAAATATTTTAAAATAATAAATTAATAACAAATTAAAATAGTAAAAGAGACCTTAAACAATTTTCTTGGGCCGAAGACGGCTTTTGAATGGCCTAAACCACGTTTCCTTGTCCCGCCTTCGAGAAGCCATCAGAACCTACCCTTTTTCTTGAAGGTTCCAGAAAATTAACCAGCCGCGTTAATTCCGCATTCCTTTCGATCGAACATTCAAGAACCCCTAGACGCCCTCTCCCCCTGCACCCTAACCCTAGTTATCAATTTTTTTGGGGCGCAGTTTGGAACCGCGCCCATACAAATGTTATGGGCGCAATTTCAAACTGTGCCCTTTACGTTTGTATAGGACGCAGTTTGAAACTGTGCCCATAACAAATGTATGGGGCGCAGTTTCGAACTGTGTCCCATACAAATGTAGCATCCATAACAGATGTATGGGGCGCAGTTCTGCGCCCCATACAAATGCTATCGGCGCAGTTCTGCGCCCCATATAAATGCTATCGGCGCAGTTTGAAATTGCACCCATAAAAAAAAATTATTCCACGCTAGCGCCAGCGCTGAGCTGGTGCTGACGTGGCGCCTACGAAACAAAAAATGGTCTCATTTTATAATTATTTTTTTAGTGGGTTTTTTATAATTATTTTTTATTTTTAGTTTACTAAAAAAAATTGTCAAATTGTCCTGTGATGCTGGAAACATTCCACTTCTTTATAAACAAAATTCAATCCGTTTACAGTGGTGTTGCTAGTTTTTGTACATGCTATGCACAACATGTGTGTATGTTTTTAAACGATGTATATACTTCGCACCATGCCTAAGGCATGTGTAAAAAAAAAATTTATCCTGGATTACATGAAAATTTTCAATGATATCTATAGTTTTTGTAGATTTAAAGTTAACGCGGTTAGTGATAATATTAGGATCGATATATAAAAGGCTAATTTAAACCTGCTACCATGAACATTGGGCATTTTCCACGAATGATACCTAGAATTTTTAAAATGATCGATTGCTACCGTGAACTATCATCGTAATTATAAGAGAACAAAAGTTTAAATAACCAGGGCTGACTTATTAATTGATATGAAATATTTTAAAATAACAAATTAATAACAAATTAAAATAGTAAAAGAGACCTTAAACAATTTTCTTGGGCCGAAGACGGCTTATGGAGAGAAAAGCCCACTGAATGGCCTAAACCACGTCCCGCCTTCGAGAAGCGATCGGAACCTAGCCTTTTTCTTGAAGGTTCCAGAAAATTAAGCAGCCACGTTAATTCCGCATTCCTTTCGATCGAACATTCAAGAACCCCTAGACGCCCTCTCCCCCCGTCCACCCTAACCCTAGCTATAAGTTCCATTCCATTCCTTTCCTCCTCGTTCACCATCACCCAAATCGAAAGCATAGGAAAAAAGATTCCAAAATCCAAAACCCTACTAGCATCATCAGCAAATAGACAATGGACCTCAGGATCCTGGGACTGGATAACCCCGGCCTGTTCTCGCTGATGGATCAAATGCCGGGCGAGATTGAGAAGTCCTTCAACGCCCCAACCCGCGCCTACGTCCGCGACGCCCGAGCCATGGCCACCACCCCAGCCGACGTCAAGGAGCTGCCCAACGCCTACTCGTTCGTCATCGACATGCCCGGGGTGGGGTCAGGGGAGATCAAGGTGCAGATCGAGGACGACAACGTCCTCGTCATCAGCGGGGAGAGGAGGAGAGAGGAGAAGGATGAGGGGAAGTACCTGAAGATGGAGAGGAGGATGGGGAAGTCCATGAGGAAGTTTGCCCTGCCGGACAACGCCGACCTCGACAAGGTGTCGGCCGTGTGCAAGGACGGGGTTCTCACCGTCACGGTGATGAAGAAGCCGCCGCCGGAGCCCAAGAAACCCAAGACCGTCCAGGTCACCGTCGCTTGACGAAGTTCTTATGAGTAGCAGCTGGTTCTAGTTTAGTTCCAGAGTTTTTTTCTTTTTTTTTTGGTGAAATGAGAGTGAAATGTCTATGATGGTTGTTATATGAGCGGGTTACTATTGTGCTTTCTAAGGTTTGTTGGTGCCTCTGTCTGAAACTTCTGAGTGCGGAATAAAATTCTTTTCATAATGCTAGGTATTTTTAATGGGCCTAGCTATTTAGATGTATGGTACGATGCATGTTTCAAGTTTTGATAGTAACGTAAATAGATGTGTATAGTAAAATAGTGGTTGTTAAGTGAAAATTCTATAGTGTACCGGTGATAACCAGTGAAGAATAAAAATATACAGATACATGAAACAGGAGGATCTTAATAAAAAATGATAATAAAATCTTCGAAAGCGAGATATGATGTAATTTCTGTTTATCAACATGAAAAATGCTGTTGCATTGCAGACAACAGATTGCTTTTCCACACCGATATTACAACAAAACTCTGCTTATAACTTAGAACCTGATTCGGTAAACAAATGCTCTTCATTAAACCAGAAATAGACATGAAAACACCCATTCGGGAAAAAGATCATATGAGAATGATAATGTAAGATCCACCAGTCAAAATCAAACAGTTCTAATCTTTGAATGGGAGAATTTAAATAAATCTCGAAACCTCTGCGCTCCCGATTTTGACCAGGGTGACTTAAATAAATCTGTAGCCACTGCGGTTACAGTTTAGCTTCATTGTAAACTCTGTTATTTCTCAGCTTTGAGATTGCATTATACAACAGTATTCTCTTCAACGGCAATGGTGCCGGCACTCTTCATCTCTTAGGTGCTCTCTCGTTTGATAGTCTCTGCACTTGTTTGGTTTCTTTCTTAGGCTTGTTTGCATCTTGCTTCCTGACAAAAAGTGCGATGAAGAATCCTTCTGTATCTTCCATTGGATCGGTCCTCAACAGACGCTCAGCTGAGACAAGAAGTTCGAACAAAGAAATATTAATTAATTGAAATTCTCCAGAAGCTAGATTACTACAACTTGAAACACATACCGCCTACAAAGACAGGGAGGCCGCAACGAGGCCATTGAGGGAATGGAGCTTCAAGTTCAAAATTGAGAGATGTGGCAAGAGGAACAAGTGAGCTTACGATCTTCATTTTCTGCCTGATACACAATTCTTTCTACTCCAGGAACTGTAAGAGCCAAGGAACCATCAGATTAGCTTTTTGTGTAATTTACAACCATCTTTATCGTAATGAGAATATTTTGGCTCAGACCAAGAGGCTCAGATACTCAATGTATGTATGGTATGTGATTTAATATAAGCATATGTTACCAAAGAGAAATCTTCTAATTAGTTATTTATAACCTGTTGGTATAAGAATTGGATTACATCCGAGTAAATTTATTATGCAAGTGTATGCACACTTTTTAAGTAAAATGACTGATGTTCTATAAGAAATTCTATAGAATGGTGTATATTTGATTATTGAATGCACGTTCCGATACCTATTTCCAAAATAATGCAACGAGGAAGTCCTATCTTCCATGCGTGCAGGCATGGTAGTATGGAACTTCATGTTGATCTAATTTATCATGGCATATCTGTGCAAGATCAGAAGAGTTTCTTTGGATTCTCAAGGGTAAGCAGGCACAGAAGAAGTGTATTGGTTGGTGAAGTGGGAAAAATATTGTAAGGAAATTTTAGGAAGTAGAATAAAATCTTCGACAGATGAGTTGAGCAATCATATCCAAATGGTGAAAGATTTACCAAGTGAAAGAGGAAATTTTACAATGTTAGAGCATGCACAGTGGTTCTAAGAATGCAAACAAATGTGTTCTTGTTTGTAAATCTAGAAACTGCGTAACCATGTTCCTTGGTTGCAAGGAACTTTTCTTATTGAGGTGTTGAGTTAACGAGAGGGGTTCTGACAAATCCAGATTTGCTGGTTTTGATTGATTGCGTAGGGAGAAAGCTATATGTAGATCATATGATCTGCTTAATGAATCAAACATTTCAAAGTGTTGAACATGACTTTCAACTGCACCGCTGCATGTTTCTCTCCATGTACCAAATGCATTTTCATGCATTTAGGGTATCTTATGGGTTGTCAAAAGTGAGCAGTCTGCATAGGGGCTTCCTTTGGAAGGCTCCACAAAAGGTTACAAAGGGGTACCCAAAAAGAACCGAGCTAGAAATTGCAAGGAACTCGAAGAATTGGGAGGTATTGACCTTAAGGAGAAGAGCAGACCACTCCTTCCCAATTGATGGTAGAAGCTACCAACCCTAAGAGGAAATCTTGAACACTATGAGGATAAATCGAAAGAATGACATGGCATCTATCTCTTGTTGGAGGAATGTTTAAAAGGTAGGAGGAAATAATTTCGTGTGAGTAAGATTTGCATTCATGGAGACAGAATACAGCTTGGCTTAGGCCGCGACATGTACTGTAAATGTGTACCATTAGGGTTACTCATTTGACACCTTATTCACCCAGCTTGGGATCAATTGAGCGTGGGATCAATAATTCAAAATAATACTGGTCAAACATCGAAAGAACACTACTGAAGGCCAGATATTGATGTACATCTACTCAGTGGCGATCCAGGATTTTTACTCGGGGTGCACAAAAATCAATGCACAATCCCTAATTGTAAAATCAATGCAATACAGTTACAATTACACAAATCCTGGTTGCAAAATCAATGCAATCATGCAACACAAACAATAACAACTTTTCAATTCATAAATTAAAGTCTAAATTAGCAAAGTAGAAATAAGAATTTTTTTTTACTCGAGTCATTTCGATGTCAAGGCCTCGAGGGGAAGGCCGCAGGCGGCGGCAGGGTGTCGGCAAGAGGCGACTCAGACGAGGAGCCGAGAAGGACCCGAGGGCGAATGGCGGAGGGAGGGCCGGAGGGGCAAGCTCGCGAGGCCGAGGGGGGTCGAGCTCGAGGCTACGAGGGAGAGGCAAGGGCGGGCACCACAAGTTGCTGCGAGGGCTAAGGGCGCTGCGAGTTGCTGCGAGGGAGAGAGGGGGCAAGGCCAGGCAACGAGGGGTGAGGGCGATGGAGAGGCGAGGCCGCGAGGGTCGACACCGGCAACGCATGGCGATAGAGAGGCGAGACGCACACACAAGGAGGGAGGCGGCAATTTTAATGGCGTTTGGAGAGAGGGGGGAGAAAGTTTAGCTGTTTAGGGTTTTGAATTGAATATATATGTAAACTTTGTAGATTAGTCCTTTACTTTTAATAAATTACACCAGGGCCATTTTTTTAGGAAAAAATCACATGGTCCTACTAATTTTTTTTTTTTGCAAAATCCATGTGGGGGAACGCGGGGACGCGTGCCCCCACTTGGGTCTGCCCCTGGATCAACTCACCCAATATAAAGAAGGGAGATAGAACCCAACCATCTACATGATGTAAAAATTCATATAAGCAGCTCACAACTCACATGCCCATGCAGATGGTGTTGCAAATAGGGATTCTTGATAAAATTTATGAATAGATTCCTCAATCATTGCAGGTGCATCTAATTATAATCCGACAAAAGTACAGACTTCAAGTGCTTTCTGACCAGCGAATCCAATCTCTCAAAATGACTATATGAACCTAGATGTATTGTGGCCACAACCCCTTATCCTCTTCACTTTCTATTTGGTACCAGCTGTGGTTGGACAGCACATACTTCCAAAGGAAGAAGAATATATAAAAATCCTATTTCATATTTGGTAAGAAAACGCTAAGAAAAGTTTAGTGTGCTATATTGCTGCGGTGCTGAGAGGCCACCCATGTGCACATACTTACACCGCTTATGCACAATGTGGACATTGTACAGCATTCCTCCATCGTCATGGGTGTTTCTATACATGTTACGAACGACAAAGGTCTACCGTTTTCTGCTCAAAAGACTGCAACATGGCATCAGCAACATGTTTTCTTCCTAATCCAAGCAGGATAAAAAAACCTGAGCCTCTTGCTCGCTGACGGGAAGATTTACCACTATGCTAATGTGGCACTTGCAAAATTGGTAACATGAGAATAAATACACATACAGGTAATTGCTAAGCAAACGGAGTCCCATTAAAATAGTCACCATCTCCTAGAAACTGTCGGTACAGTAAATCTGCTCATGCTGCTTTTTTAATTGGGTTGAAGAAAAAAGGAGAGGTTTGTCATCATGTCTGTGATAACAGCATAATGGTACCACTGTGCCAGCTATACATATAATCCTAACAATTGCAGTTTATACTCACGCCCAGGTATGTTTGAATCATCATGTCGCCACATCTTATGTTTATACTCACTCAGCTATACATATATGTATGCACGAAAAGGTGTAGCTTCCTTTAAATGTGCAAAGATAACCTCTTGCGCTGAAGGATCTGCTGATATTTTAAAGAGTGACTTGTAATCAGTATTCTAAATGTTGGCAATATGTGGATATGGGCCAATATGTCTGAAATAGAGAAGAAACAACATGATTTATCAATTTAATATCTTTTTGTTATTTTGGATACATATGTTGACCAATATGTCGGGAATTTGATATCGCATAAGTTATCGCGGCTTTTTCTATTAAAATTTCTCTGAGTTTTTGTTTTTGGGTATTATTCAAACCCAGCCTGCAATAACTGAACCAAAGCCCGATATTTCTCAAAACTCTATCGACAAACCCTTAATCCGATTTTGCTTCTCTTGTCTTCGACAAACCTCAACAAGTTCCCAATTGTTGTGCTTCAAAAGTCGTCAAGATTTGAGGAAAAAGAAACATCTTTGGGGTAGATGAGAAAAGGGGTAGAGAAGTTTAATTAGTTGAGAAAAGAGGTATGTGCGTAATAGCTATCAAAATCTAACCCAAGTTACCCCTAGCCTAAGCATGAAACCCATATTAACTTGACAGACGGTCTTATTTGATTGTTTGAGAAGTTTCAAGGGTTGTATTTAGATATAGAATGTTTTAGGGATTGTATTTAGAATTAGCAAGGTTTTAGGGATTGTATATAGGGGAAAACATCTTTTTAATATTTATACCGTTTTATCAATTTTAATTTTTTCTAATTTTGAAGAAGCATGACTTGTCCTACCACATGTTGTAACGAGAACAAAATCCATATACCCTTCTCTTTTTTTTATTTTCCTTACTTTAATAAAAATTACTTTTCTTTAAACATCCATATGTATATTTGCTGTTCAAAATCTATACACGGTCCATTCTTGTCTTGGTTACCACATTGCATTGTATTTTATAGGTCATACACCCAACTAAATAATTTTAATTTATTTTAAAATTTAAACATTTTGTCATATATCATTATTTCGATTAGTTAATAGTATATGGTTGATATTTTAACCGTATTGATATTTTTTGGTAATTTTTTATATATTCTTTATTCAACTAATAGAATTAATCTGTTGTTAAGTTGTTATATATTTATTAAGTTAAAAAAATATTTCTACTAAATCTGACAATAAACATAACTATATGATTTGTACTTGTAATAATATATAAGTTATCATTTTCTGATATACTTTATATTTTATTTAGATGCTGGTGGGTTATTAAAACTAAGTCATTACAGGTATTTGCAAATCAGTTATTATTACATTTTTTATCAATATAATATGGGTATTAGTTTATTTATTATCAATAATTTGTATAATCATATAATACTTTATAACTGTTTTTTATTATTTTGACTGTGAGGAGATACTGTGTTATTTCCAAATATTTCCGAATCTTTTTGTTTTAAAAAAAATCTTCTCCAACTTTTTATAAACCCACACTTTTTTTCTTTATCCATCTTCCTTTAAAATCTTGCTGCTTTATTTTCATCAATGCTCTCGCAGATCCAAATTTCGTCAAAAGCGCGTTGGATCATGAAGCTTTATTCTCTCTTTTATCTCATAGTCTCGGTTCTTTAAACCGAGCATGTTTTCTCATCTTTTCACTCGTACTAGTACGAGCGTATACGGTAAGTTCCTTCTCTTTCCTTCCTCTCCTATTTTATTTAATTTTTTCAGTAGTCATCAGAAATTATCTTCTTCTTTGATTAGTGAAGACATGTGGTTTTTCTTATTATAAGAACTTGCGCTGTCGGGTTAAATGGAAACTTATCAAAAGTTCTTATGCCATGAATTTCTAGGATAGGTTCCCTAGCACTATTTTTTAACAACATATTTATGTTTATTTATTAAACAAAATCAAAATAAAGTTTGCTCTTGAAGTCCTCTGAATTAAGATCTGAAAAATCAGTGAACATCAGTTTATGTTTCCTAGTTTAAAAACTTTATAATAGTCCTTCGACATTTATATGTTTCAAATGATAATTAAAGAATCTAGATGAAATAACTAGGTTAAATGTAATTTTATCATAGTTTTGTGTGCAACAGAGGATATTAACCACTCTCCACATCGTATGTTCTCTACTAATTGATTTTGCATATTTTGATGATATATTATTTCTTTAAATCAATTTTTATTGTTTACAATATTATAATGCATGATCTCTTATGTTGTATTATATTATTCATTAAATTATTGTTATAAGAAATGATTTGTGAAACATTGACAGCATAGTTGTGTGAAGTAGTATTAATTTCATATTCGTTATTAATGTGATTTTTTTAATGCATTATATCATACAAATGTAATTCTGGTAAAAATTGTTGTTTATTATTATGTATTAGTGTCAAGATTATTGTTTTAAAATTCACCCATATAGCAATTGCATATAGTAAGTATTACTCTTTCGGTACATTTGTCTTAAGTTTCTGGTTGTAAGTTATTAAGTAGTAGAGTTTATATGTTACTGTTCAAAAGTGTATCACAATGTGAAATGTTACATCTAAACTTAAGTTAAATATCATTAAAATAATTGGTATTCTATAATACTATGATAAAGTGCACCGTGTTTTATGTATTAAATAATATTACGTGTATAATATATTTCAATGCTAATATTAGGTTCCATCAAACATGAATTAATATTTTGATCTTGAATTTCATGAACATGACATGTATAATAGATTTAACCATAATTGTGATTTCGTAATGATCCAGCGATCGCTCTGTCGTAGTTATCTAACCCACGAGTGATGACGCCTTCCCGTGGTCAGTACGGAACACATGGTTTAGATTAAGTTGGTAGTTTTGAAGTTTTTCGATATGTTACCAAATTTGTTTTATTAATCTGCTGAAATTGTTTTTAGCCTAAGATTCAAACAGCCATAATTATTAATTCTGGATTCCAATATGAGCAAACACAAGTTGCTGGAATATCTACAGAGAGTTAGCTATATTTTATTTCTAGGTTAATTTATCTGAGATTCTACAGAACTTTATGAAAACATAGCCCTAACAAAATATGACGAATCTGTACTGCAACAGAAACTATATGCGCGACTGTACTAAAATAGGCATAACTCACTACTCGTTTATCGTAATCGGAATTTTCTTGTTGCGAATCGTTCACGACTCGCAGACGCTAAATTTTCTATCTAATAGAAAGAACCAGAATCCGGACCAAAACCTACAAAAAATGTAAAATACTATCAGTATACGTATTCTGAAATTTGCACTGGCCTGCTCTACGCAACGTTACGGATACCTCCGTAACTCTGTCATCAGGAACCCGATCAAGACACTCGATCTCGTTATTTACACGACTTTCTTAACTACAAATTATTCCTTGTGTAAGATCCCCTAATTCTAAACCAAACCCATAAATTTCTGCATGCGAACTTATGATTATTTCTGGTTTTAAATTAATCTATCATCACACGCTTGTTACATATACATAGAGAATTAGAATTATATGTAGGACATGACCTGTATTCTCAGGAGCCTCATGACCAACTCATGAATGGGCCCTTGTTTCCTGGCCCCTAGATCGCCTTGGGTCTGTGAATACTCCGGCAGTGGTTGGAGTCCCATTACATGCGCGGACCCGTGTTTTCTTGTCCTTAGATGATAACCTTGGGTCTGTGAATACTTCTGATAGTTGACACACACTCAACGACAACTCAGGAGTCTCATTCCTAACTCATGAATGTGCTCGTGTTTCCTTACCCCTGGATGATAGTCTTGAGACCGTGAATACTTCTACGGTGGTTGAAGTCCCATTACATGAGCAGGCTCATGTTTCCTTTTCCCTGGATAATAGTCTGGGTCTGTAAATACTCCTACGGAACTAGCGTTAGATTATACTATCTTGACATGAACCTGTCATGAATCCGTAAATCTTGAATCTCGTGAATATCGTGAATCTCGTGAATATCTTGAATCTCGTGAATATCGTGAATCTAATGGATATCTTGAATTTCGTGAATATGACATGTACACTATTTATTGGATATATATATATATATATATATATATATTGAGGATGGGGTAGCTCGAAAATAGGGGTATTTATGTATAATGGAGGATATGTATTGTTTCTTGTGGTACCGAAGAAAAACAGTACATTGCATTATATATAAATCTTGAATCTCGTGTTGCTGTTGTTTTGTGGCATTACAGAATATTCTGGTTACATAATAAAACTCTCACAATCGAACTTATATTTATAGTTAATAACACTAAAATATCGAATATTGTGATACTCGAGTTACGGTGCACTTATTAGCACATGCTATTTATTTGACATGCATGCTACCATTTACTGTTCACAGTTATTCGCATGCCGTGTACTGATACTACTAATATATTATATTTATGGTGTAACCAATTTAGTAATCAATCAATCATATGATTAATACCTTGAATAACATAATCCGATAATGCATATTAAAATAATGAATAGCACTAACTTTTAATTAGAATATTTATATAAATGTATAAATTGCATAACATTTTATGTTAAATAAAATAGAACACCTAGATCATAAAAGAGAATAACGGAGGAAAGAGGCCATAGGAGAGAATTTCCTCCTATGGCATCGAAAAAATATACCATCTCATTTTTTCCGACGATCGGCATCCATCATCTTCATCGTTATCATCTAATATGTGGGTACACCAAATTTCATGTGATTTTACAACTTTTTCACTGTTGATTTAGCAATGTAAAAAGTTCTATTATCGGTAAACCGTTAATTTTGAACCCACTAATTCAACGGTGAAAAAGTTGTAGAATCACATGAAATTTGGTGTAGCCACATCTTAGATGATAACGATGAAGATGATGAATGTCGATCGTCAGAAAAAAAGATAGTATTTTTTTCGACGCCATAGGAGGAAATTCCCTCCTATGGACTCTTTCCTCCATTATTCTCATAATAAAATTGGTATTCATAACATGCTTTATATATCAACGTTGAAACATGTTTGTTTATACTGAATACTATGTTTCATTTCAAATACTATTTTTTTTATAAAATGAGGACTTACCGAACTTTAGTTCGCTAACGGCATTCCTGTTTTCTGTTTTCTTTTCTTGGGAATGTTGGCAGATGACTTTGGGGCAGGTAACGAGGTAAGGTACGATGTGGTACCAACCGAGAAGGAAAGTCAATATCTTTCAAATCAGACCAAGCTCTAGTTTTCCTCAGTAAGTATGCCATTTGTTCAAGGTTGTCTTCCATTCCTAATTCCTTAAATTTTCGAATTGTGTTCAATTATTATTTTTGGAGCTTTTATAAATATTGTTGGATATTTTATAAGCCTAAAATTCTTGTACTATAATTTTCTAAACTGCTTATATAAACGCTTAGCGTATTCATGTCGAGAAAGAGTGATTCTCAATATGAAAACGTTGTGGACTTGTCGCTCTCGTTTCTCTTTTTTGGGAAGCGGGACGTGACACATGTTTGCTGCTTTTCTTAATAAAGGGCTGTGTATGTGTTATATAGTTGTCCAGTCATGATTATGGCTTGCAATTGCTGCTTATACATGTAAACTAGTAGTAATCCTATTGTCTTCATGTTAGGAAGATGTGGCGGTGGTCGAATCGCAAAGTCATTAGAAAAGAGATCAATGAGGTACGTGAACTACTAGCCAGAGAAGGAACTTGAAGCATCCAACAGGAAATAAGGCCTAAAAGCCTATTATTTTTCTTTTAGACAAAATTGATGGGAATTATATATATATATATATATATATATATATATATATATATATATATATAAATTGGAATACAAATAAAGTTCAGAATAGTTTTTAACTACTTCACCCTTTTAAGGATGAGAACCACAGAAGATGGTAGAATGGATAGTTAATGATTTGATATAGATAAATCTCACTTACATGATAAAGCATGGGCAAGAGCTTTTCTTTGGAAAGAAGCAAGCTTTTTTACCCTCTCAGAATTAGCAGCATCAGCTTCATGACCTGTGTATAGAGTTATACAAACAAAAGTGACTTGCACACATCACACAGTAGGAACCAATAAACTGCAGTTATACAAACAAAAGTGAGTTGCACACAGCACACAATAGGAACCAATAAACTGCTTGTGGTTGTGGATACAAACAAGTCAATATTTACATGCTTAGCAAATTATAAAATTGGAAGCTGCAATCACCGTATCATATTAGTCAATCTCAGTTGTTTGCTTTGTGTCCTGACTGTTTGGCAGTCTGATGCCAGACTGCTTAATATACTTGCTCTTTGAAACTGGGGACAAAAATGTGGGTGGCATTTGATGTTTGCCTAACAGATTTTTCCCTCGAACTATATGCTTTTATCTGCCAGTAGAACCCCACATGTTCTCAAATGCTACCATGCAAGGTCTTCCATAAAATTATATTAGAAAATCGAGTCAAATAAATTTGATGCAACAAAGAATGTGTGGAAATTTTTGATGATATTATCCCATTGCTAGGGGTTGCTGACCATTTCCCAAATTCAGATATAGCATTTGCGTTCTCTTTAGCCAGGTCTATCTAGTGCCAGTTTCATAGCTGTACACATTTTTGTCACTTGACATTATAAATCTGCAACCTAATGTCTTTAACAAACATGAATAGTTGGATGAGAAATTTAGTTCTAGATAACCAAGATTCTCTAAAAATCACCTGTATTATATGAAGGGAGCAAGAAATCTAATCTTTCAGTTGCAATGCCAGAGCCTGAACACGAAGGATCCAAGAGAATGGCACGGACCTGAAAACATGGTCGCAGTCAGAACTTAGGTAAAAACAATGGTGATTCAACATTACTACATTAGCACTATCTATTAGCGAAAGCAATGTGTAATATACCAAGTTCCTTGTGGTTTTGTTTTCCAACATTTTTTCACAGAACCACCACCAATAAGAATATAATGTTAACCTGCTATATGCGAGACATCTGTGAACTGAATATCAACTTACATGAAATGTGATATATTTTGAACCTTACTTTCTTCTTAACAGAAGATTTGTTCAAGGCTGAATTAATTGGCATGCAGGTTGAATGCGAATGTCCCTAGGATCCATTAAATGGCAATAAGCTGGCCTAAATGGTAAGCTTGCTTAGCATGGAGGTAGCCATATGCACTGAAGATATCGCAGGGTAACATTTTAAGAAAAGACGGTGCTAGCTATTGACTGTAATTTTAATAAATGCCAAAAATAAATATATGAAATGTATGCCTGATGCAAATTGGTTCCTATGATCGTCTGCATGTAGTATACTAGCAAGACAATCACACTCCACTCTCCTCTTTAAACCGAAAACCACAAGAATAAAAATAGTCTTCAATGTCCATCAACGACTTACAATTATCCCTGTCACATATCAAATGCTAAAAATTTAGGATCAATACAGACTTGTGGGGCTACCATCTCATGGCTATCGCTGCCTTTAAATTTTGCGCCTATGTTTCTCGGTTGATTATCCGAGCATATTCAGTATAGTTCATCATATGTTGGTGAAATATCAAAACTTCCTCTTGATTTGCATATTCCTTGTTTTAGACTAGAACTTTCCAGTTTATTAATTAGCCTATTGATAAAGACAAGGTGCTTACAAGCAAGAAAATTTATTAGAGAACTGAAATCGCTATGTGAGGACAAGGTTATGAAACGCGGTATGCGGCACCATGCGGTTGAGTGGTGCATTATGCATATCGCATATACTGCATATGTGCCACATATGTGGCTGCATTTACGATATGGCTCTTCGAAGAAAAATTGAGAAGGAAGAAAGAAAGGAAAAAGAATAATGAAAGAGGTTGATGAAATAACAAAAGATATTTATTGAAAAAAATTAAAATTTTATAGTTTATAATAATAAAATTCGAGATACATTGAAAAACCACACCTTTTCGAGTAGTGAGGTAAATCTTATAAATTTAAAAGAAAGAGAGGAGTTATAAAAAAGGTCAGTTCAATTGGTTGAATAGCATGTAGAGTATAGTACATGTTCAACCACACAGAATTTCAACCCTAAACTCATAAAACAATACAATCATAGCATATCTTTAACTTTGGAAATAAGCTTCGCACGCATAATGGACCATGCGGCTCAATTTTATGCGTTAGTAGGACGCATTAACGGATATGCACCACATAAAACGTATTTTTACAACAGTGTATGCAAAACAACTAATTGACAAGCGAGTTGCAAGGATGCCCGGATGCAACTTTTCTCAAAATAAATATTTCAGATACAGATACAGAAACATGAACGATATGCATGTGTAATATCAATGAAGGGTTCTAATACCTTCGAAAACTGGGGATCCTTTGCATCTAAATCTAAAAAGTCACCATGATCTATGTCGACATCTGTATATCCAGTTAAGGTGCACAAGATAACGATTATTTGAAACAAATAATTGCAGTTGCACAAGGCATTAATACAACTCTAAAAAAGCATGCATTCCACTTCTTAGCTTGTGAAGTTAATATTAACATTGATAACTGAGTAGCTGTCTGAGTAACTTCCATAGCCAAAGACTTTTAAGGGATTTGAATTTGTCAATATACGTTGAAACTCTTACAGACACTAATTTTTACATCAAAGTGCCAATGCTATGTTAGTAAGCGTATGGAGTTCTCTCTGCAGTACCTCAAGGACTATAAACCAACTTGGGTCACCTTAATAGCTCAGTAGACAATATACTTCTTCTGGTGACATGCAATTATGGTGAAATTATCTCATCCAAATCAAAACACATATTAATACTGATTACAGCTATGTAGAGAAGCAAGCAGAGTAGGTGGTGTAGGGTGTTTTTCGTCACCCCATTGAGATGGGAATACGCGCGCGCTTGTCAGGCGCAGTACAGATTCCCCTGTCTAGAGTAGGCTGGGGTTTATTGATTGTGGGGATCCGATTCTCCGGCAGCCGCGGACTAAGCTGCCGTTAATTACCCCTCGCATTTGAAGTGAGAGAACCTCCGATTGACGGGTTAAACAGGTCATGCGAACTCAATGTGCAGTGTTGTGTTTTGAAGGGGTTTTGGATATATCGGGAGCCCCGCAGAGTTTTCACGGGGGTCCCGCTACTCGGATAGCGAGCTGGGGGTCAAGGGGCTAGCAGCCCCCTTGCGGGGTGGGCAGCGCTCCGTTAGAAATTTTTCTCTAACGGGGGACAGTGTTGCAGAGTATGTACGTGTGTGTGTGTGTGTGTGTATATATATATATAAATATAAAGGGAAAGGGCGTCCAAAGGATGCATGGGGGCCAGCGCCTCGCGTGCATGGCATGTAGGCTCTGGGCGCACCACGTGCTCGGCACGTGGGCGCTGGACGTCAAACAGAAAGGGGACTTTGGTCCCTGCACTGGGAGCTGTGCTCCCGATTTGACTCTTGGAGTTGAACTCCTAAAAAGTTTAGAAATGATCAAAGGGGGCTGCTTTGTTTCTCCCCTTTGGCATTGGATCTTCCCAAGATGGGATTTTCGGAGATGGGTCTCCTATTTCCACCTCTGTTGGCCGGATCTTGAAGAACAAGAAGTGTGAGATTTTTAAAAATCTCTTATTTTTGAGATCTGATGGGAGATCTAAGTTCCCTTTTGTGGGTTTTGTGGTGAAAAACTATTTAGTTTTGAAAGAGGAAAAGTAAAGCTCTTGATTTAATTCAAACAAAAGTAGAAGGTTCGGAACCTTGAGGAAGAAGAAGGAGACACAGGAACCCTAGTTTTTGAGGGGAGTGAAAAGTGTATGCTTTATTCATCATCATGTTGCCTTATATAGCTTACATATTTACATATAGCCCCTTGGGCTTTACAAAATGGCATTTTGCCCATCTCATGGCTCATGTGCCATTTCTTTTTGCACATAAGCCATGAGCTTTACAAAAATTGGGCTTTATGCCCATTCATGCATAAAAAATTACATAAAAATTATTTATTACATGATTTCATTTTGGCATGGGGGGCTAGCCGCGGACTCGACTTGGGCATGGGCCAGCTTGAACTGGGCTTGGGCCCACCTGGCTTAGGGGTTGACCTTGACTTTGACTTGGTCAACCGGCGTGCAAATTTTGACCCAACAAAGTGCCCCCCATCAATAAATGCACACTGCACATTTGAGTTGTGTGCATGAAGTTGATGGATCTTGAAGCTAGACTTCGAGGTGGAACATCATTTCGGGGGCGGAGCATCCTTTGGGGAGCATGATTCCCGGGGATCGGAGCATCATTCCAATTTGCAGAGCATAATTCCAGAGTCGGGGTATCATCCCGAAGAGTCGGAGCATAATTCCGATTTGCGGAGCATAATTCCAGGGTCAGAGCATAATTCCGAAGAGTCGGAGCATCATTCTTGAAGAGCGGAGCATGATTCCAGGGATCGGAGCATGATTCCAGGGATCGGAGCATAATTCCGAAGAGCGTAGCATGATTCCAGGGTCAGAGTATCATTCCGAAGAGTCGGAGCATAATTCCGGGGATCGGAGCATAATTCCGGGGAGCGGAGCATAATTCCGAAGAGCGGAGCATGATTCCAGGGTCGGAGCATCATTCCGAAGAGTTGGAGCATGATTCAGAGGATCGGAGCATCATTCCTGAAGAGCGGAGGATGATTTCAGGGATCGGAGCATAATTCCGAAGAGTCGGAGCATAATTCCAGGGATTGGAGCATAATTCCGAAGAGCGGAGCATGATTCCAAGGATCGGAGCATTATTCCGAAGAGCGGAGCATGATTCCAGGGTCGGAGTATCATTCCGAAGAGTCGGAGCATAATTCCGAGGATCGGAGCATAATTCCGGGATTGGAGCATCATTCCTGAAGAGCGGAGCATGATTCCAGGAATCGGAGCATAATTCCGAAGAGCGGAGCATGATTCCACGGAACGGAGCATCATTCCGAAAAGGCGGAGCATCATTCCGAGGATCGGAGCATCATTCCGAGGAGCAGAGCATGATTCCAGGGATCGGAGCATCATTCCGAAGAGGCGGAGCATGATTCCGAGATCGGAGCATCATTCCGAAGAGCGGAGCATGACTCCAGGGATCAGAGCATCATTCCAAAGAGCGGAGCATGACTCTAGGGATCGGAGCATCATTCCGAAGAGCGGAGCATGACTCCAGGGATAGGAACATCATTCCGAAGAGCGGGGCATGATTCCACGGAACGGAGCATCATTCCGAAGAGTCGGAGCATGATTCCAGGAATCGGAGCATCATTCCGAAGAGCGGAGCATGATTCCAGGGATCGGAGCATCATTCCGAAGAGTCGAAGCATAATTCCGAGGGTTGGAGCATATTCCGGGATCGAAGCATCATTCCTGAAGAGCGGAGCATGATTCCAGAGATCGGAGCATCATTCCGAGCATGATTCCGAGGATCGGAGCATCATTCCGAAGAGTCGGGGCATGATTCCGAGGATCGGAGCATCATTCCGAAGAGCGGAGCATGATTCCAGGGATCGGAACATCATTCCGAAGAGCGGAGCATGATTCCGAGGATCGGAGCATCATTCCGAAGATCGGAGCATGATTCCGGGGATCGGAGCATAATTCCGATGAGCGGCAAACATTCTGACCGAAATATAATTTCGATGCAGAGGTTGATTCCCATGCGAAGTATAATTCCGATAGGGAAAGCAGATACTCTGAGGCGAAGCATGATTTCGATACGGGGTACATTCTGAGACGAAACATGATTCCGACGCAGAGCTTGCTGGTTAACTTGATCCCGAGGCGGAGCTTAATTCCGACGAGGAGGTCGCTGGTTGATTCCGAGCCGAAGCATAATTCCGACAGGGAAGGTAGATATCCGGAGGCTAAGCATGATTTCGACACAGGGTAAATTTTGGGACGAAGCATGATTCCGCCGCAGAGGTTGTTGGTTTCATTTGATTCCGAGGCGCAGCTTAATTCCGACGAGGAGATCGCTGGTTGAGTCCGAGCCGAAGCATAATTCCGATAGGGAAGGCAGATACTCTGAGGCAAAGCATGATTTCGACACAGGGTGCACATTCTGAGACGAAGCATGATTCCGACGCAGAGCTTGTTGATTTGATTTGATTTGGGTTGACATCAGCATCGCTACACTGGAATATGGTACCAGGAGCGAATCATCATTTGCCATGAGTGGATTTGAGGATTTCGGTTTTTGTTTCGCATCTGCATTGCTGCACTGGAATAATGCCAGGAGCAACTCATCATTTGCCCCAGGAGAATTTGGGAATTGGTGGCTTAGGAGACAGGTTTAGATCCCTATCACCTAAGGCTTTTCAATTTTATAGGCCGTAAGGGTCCCATAAAAGCATTTACTCCCTACGAGTCAAAAGGATCTCGTTGGTGTATTTTCTCTTTAGGAGTCATGGGAACTACTAAGTGTGTTGCTCCTTTGTGAGTCGTAAGGATCTCACGTGAGAATTTTCTCCTCACAAAGTCGAGCGGATTTTGCGAGTGCATTTCATCTTTTTTTTTACGAGTTTGCGCCCTTTCGGATTTTCACAAACTCGCCGGCAGTCCTGCTGTTTTTACTCACGGAGCCCTTTCGGGTTTTCATCCGTGCCCATTTTGCTTGTGGACATACCATTTTTTTTTATTTTATATTTTTTTTTTGTGGGACTTTAAATGTGGTCTCACCAGTAGAACTTGGGAGAGATTGGGATTGTTTTACGCCCGTGGATTGTATACGGTTTTACAGGATGTATGATCCAGACCGTAGGGCCGGAAAAATTCCGGGACTTTGTTGGCGTCTGCATCGCTGCACTGGAATATGGTACCAGGAGCGACTCATCATTCGCCGTTGGGTATGGGATTTGGAGTTTGGTTGGCGTCTGCATCGCTGCACTAGAATATGGTACCAAGAGCGACTCATCATTCGCCACTTGGGGATTTGGATTTTGGCCTGCGTCTGCATCGCTGCACTGGAATATGGTACCAGGAGAGACTCATCATTCGCCATTGCCTATTGGAAAGCGATGGCTTAGGAGACAAGTTTAGATCATCACCTAAGGCTTTTCAATTTTATGGGCCGTAAAGGTCCCATAAAAGTATTTTCTCCCCGCGAGTCGTAAGGATCCCGTAGGTGCATTTTCTCCTTAGGAGTCGTGAGAACCCCAAGTGTGTTTTTCCTTTGTGAGTCGTAAGGATCCCACGAAGGTGTTTTCTTACGAGTCGTGAGGATCCCGTAAGTTTGTTCTCCTTATGTATCGTGAGGACACATGAGTGGGTCTTCCTAAATGGAGCATAATTCCAAGGGCGGAAACCAGCCGCGTAACTGGTGGTTGCGGTGGGGCATAAGTATGATGAGGATTATTTAAGCCCGTGGATTGTATACGGTAGCCAGTTTGGGGACCAACCATAGGGCTGGGAGAATTTTGGGAAATTGAATTTTGGTTGGCGTCTGCATCGCTGCACTGGAATATGGTACCAGGAGCGACTCATCATTCACCGTTTTTTTTTGTTTTTTTTGTTTTTGTATTGTTTTTTTTGTTTTACCACGATTGCTCTATCATTTCAGCTTTTCTTATCACGAAGGTCGCGATTGCCTTATCATTTCGGCTTTTATTCGCGGTTGCCTTATCATTTCGGCTTTATTTTTCATCTTTATTTTACTCGCTGGTTTTTATTGCGAGTTGCCCCATCATTTCGGCTTTTCTTTTTTTATTTTATTTACACATTTTTTTATTTTTTTTTTACATTCCCAGTTTAACGACTTAGAGGTCGATTGTTCCCAGTTTAACGACGTGGTGGTCAACTGGATCAGAACCTTGGAGAAGATACCCGATTGAGCAGTTGTCGGGGCACCGCTGGAGCTTGCACGAAATGCGTTACTACTTTGTCGGTGTTGATGGTCTTGCCCCCAGCTGAGGTCAAGGAAAGTCGTTTAAATACCGACTTGCGTTCGAAGATTGCAGTCAAAAGTCGTTAATCCCTGCATAAAGAAGCATGATTTCAGTATAGGCAATCAATGTATATGTTGATTGAGTTCGCATAAATATTTAACCCGAAATATGGGAGGAGAGATTAGGTCCCACCTGGCGTGCCAGAACCTGTAGGGTGTTTTTCGTCACCCCATTGAGATGGGAATACGCGCGCGCTTGACAGGCGCATTACAGATTCCCCCTGCATAGGGTAGGCTCAGGTTTATTGCTTGTGGGGATCCGAATCTCCGGCAGCCGCGGACTAAACTGCCGTTAATTACCCCTCGTATTTGGAGCGAGAGAACCTCCGATTGACGGGTTAAACAGGTCATGCGAACTCAATATGCAGTGTTGTGTTTTGAAGAGGTTTTGGATATATCGGGAGCCCCGCAGAGTTTTCACGAGGTCCCGCTACCCGGATAGCGGGCTGGGGGTCAAGGGGGCTAGTAGCCCCCTTGCGGGGTGCGAGGCAGCGCCCCGTTAGAAATTTTTCTCTAATGGGGGACAGTGTTGCAGAGTATGTGCGTGTGTGTGTATATGTATATATGCATATATATATATAAAGGGAAAGAGCATACAAAGGATGCGTGGGGCCAGCGCCTCGCGTGCATGGCACGCAGGCGCTGGGCGCTAGCGTTCGCGCTCTGGGCGCTGGGCTCGAGCGCTCTGGGCGCACCACGTGCTCGGCACGTGGGCGCTAGCGCTCTGGGCGCACCACGTGCTCAGCACGTGGGCGCTAGCGCACTAGACGCTGGACGCACCACGTGCTCGGCACGTGGGCGCTAGCGCCAGCACGTGGGCGCTAGCGCTCTGGGCGCTGGACACTGGGCGTCAAACAGAAAGGGGACTTTCGTCCCTGCACTGGGAGTTGTGCTCCCGATTTGACCCTTGGAGTTGAACTCCTAAAAAGTTTAGAAATGATCAAAGGGGCTGCTTTGTTTCTCCCCTTTGGCCTTGGATCTTCCCAATATGGGATTTTTGGAGATGAGTCTCCTCTTTCCTCCTCTGTTGGCCGGATCTTGAAGAACAAGAAGTATGAGATTTTTAAAAATCTCTTATTTTTAAGATCCGATGGGAGATCTAAGTTCCCCTTTGTGGGTTTTGTGGTGAAAACTATTTAGTTTTGGAAGAGGAGAGTAAAGCTCTTGATTTAATTCAAACAAAAGTAGAAGGTTCGGAACCTTGAGGAAGAAGAAGGAGACACAGGAACCCTAGTTTTTGAGGGGAGTGAAAAGTGTATGCTTTATTCATCATCATGTTGCCTTATATAGGCTTACATATTTACAAATAGCCCCTTGGGCTTTACAAAATGGCATTTTGCCCATCCCATGGCTCATGTGTCATTTCTTTTTGCACATAAGCCATGGGCTTTACAAAAATTTGGCTTTATGCTCATTCATGCATAAAAAATTACATAAAAATTATTTATTACATGATTTCATTTTGGCATGGGGAGGCTGGCCGCGGGCTCGACTTGGGCATGGACCCGCTTGACCTGAGCTTGGGCCCACCTGGCTTGGGGGTTGACCTTGACTTTGACTTGGTCAACCGGGGTGCAAATTTTGACCCCAACAGGTGATTCTTTATTTTTATTATTAAAAGACTAATTTGAAATCTCACTCCTGCCATCATTAGACTGCATAATTTCCTGCTTTGCGTACACTTACTTGCTTAAAGCATAATACATTAGACATTAGCTCTCCTCCCTGTGCAGTCATCACTAATTCAAAATTTTAAAGAAAAAAGGTACTCTTTGGTTCCCTGACTTCAGTGTATCATTTGCATTGCGGGATTTCCATGAACTCAAGCTTCATGATTTCTGTAGGGTCATAATTCTCAAGGGTAGAGTGTTTTCCAATTTTAATTCTACATATATGCAGATGCACTTTATATTAATATATATAATGTGAGATTATTGTATTAGCATAAAATGTGTCCATATCTCAGTATTCCAGATCAGATTATTGCATTCAATCCCTACGAGCTATTACCTCCTCTATAAGTTCCAGTACAAATTAAAAATCAGCATGTTAAGACCAAACAGTGACATTGATTGAAAAAGCAGTTCCTTTTACTAAGTAATCATGACACTCCATTAGATTTTAATGTGTTATAAAAAAAAAGGATTTGTTCTGATCATGACAAGAAAATTGACTGAGCCACATAATAAAGAAAATAATAGACGATTACTGAATTTTATGATGTGGAAACCTTTGTTTGAGGGCTAAATATATAAATAAAACGTAACTACTCACTGATTTAATGTATATACTCAGCATACATGGAGGCTTGAGTGATAATCTAAATTCTATTAAACAGGGCAACCGGATTTCGCAAAATCATCTAAAAAATAAAAGAAATGAAAACAAATAAAAGATGTCAAAGGATACTGGATGCTCCAGCTCGTCTGATAGTATCTTCTAAAAGTCTGGCTCTATCCTTATGAAGTTCACATGCTATAATATTTCCCTTTCCTTCCATTAGTGCAGCAAGGTGAGCGGTTTTGTTTCCTGGAGCCGCACAGGCATCTAGAACCTTCACAACAGAAAAAAAAATTAGAACAGATGCTAACACAAATAGTACACAAGTTAAAAGTGCCAGAAGCGCCACAAGGATGATATGTAGCAATATGCGTAACTTTTATCGAAGATAAATCTTGATTTGGGTTATTTTATTTAAGAGAAGAGAATTGATTCATTTCTACAATAAATATAATGATAGTAAGATATCTTAAATATCTGTCAGTTATCATAATGTAATGCTAAAAACAGTACACAAAATTCTAACCGATTTAGATGAAAGGAAAAAAAAAGGCCAGAGAGAGGCCTAATGTATCACCATTTCAACAGAAATAGGGTTCCATGAGGGTTCAGGCAAGCCCAAATTATCTTTTCATTACTTGGGTATATATGAATAACTAATCTCCTATGAGAAAATAAATTGTTATTTTGAAAATCAGGAAGTGATTCAATTGACATCATGTCTACAGCCACTCGTGATAAAACTTTGATCATCCAAGCCTTCAAAACTTAGATTTGCTCTATAGCCGATAACTATATGACCTGTAAAGACCAGAAAGCTGAGAGAGGATGGTGATGGTATAGAAAAACCTGTTGTTTTTTTTAATACAATTTTAAGTGACTTAAAAAAGATCCTTTAGCATAACTTCACAACTCTCGCTTCATGACCATGAATCTTGACCTGAAAAGAGACTGACTAGTATCAACATGCCTTGTAATGAAAATTTGTGTTTATGATATTGATGTTGCGCAACTGATTGCTAGACCATTACATCCTAAGTTTTGTTTTACTGTATTTTATTTTACAATTTTTTCAATCGCGTAGAAAGTTTGAAAATCTTCAAAGCAGTATTCATATGGGGTCGTCAGTGGAAATTATTTATTGCATTCTTTTGCACCATGCCTATTTGACTCAAGTTTGCTTGTCCTATATAAGCTTGATCATATGATTCATATCTAGGACATTGGTTGTAGGCTTGTAGCATATGCATCTCACAGCAAGGGAAAGGAGGTGAAGCGATTGGCCAGATAGAACGTCAGAAGTTTCATAAGGGGGAATAGGTTGTCGTGCAAACACTGATTATGGAGAATTGAGGTATATGAAACTCATATCCTTATCCATATAAGGCAATCGGCCTCGGAGAGTATTTTATTTGACCCCATGCCCACAAATATAGGTTTGACATGTAATCGGAAAAATAGGTTTTGATACAAGTAGCATGAAGGTTCAAAGTATCGAGAAAGTGAGCACAGCCAATCTGGACGATTCTCAATAATCTGGTAGGTCTGATATGTTATTCAGAAAATGACGAGGGGGAGGGGGGATATTCAAGATGATTTTCACAACCAAGCAAGCAAGATAAGTTAATATATAAATCACATCTTATGTTTATATATGCATAGAATTTAATAAAGAGCCACTGGTTTATTGGATAAAGAAATTTATGTATTGGGGAAAATAACTTTGATGAAATTAACATACCTTCCATCCAGGTTTGGGGCACAGGGTAACAGCCACCATAGAACTTGCTTTGCCCTGAGAAAGACAACCAAAAAAAATAATAAATTAAACATCGGCATAAATAAAGAATCCGCAGAAAAAGAAGATTTTGGTGCAGAAATCACCGAAATGCCTCTGTGTCAAATATCTTATATGATCTGGAGATGCACTATAACTGAAACTGTGATAAACTAAAGAAATAAACTGAATACAAAGCTGAATTAACCCTGGGAGAATGAAACCTCAAAGTTGGAAAAGTTAACAGTAGAACTTACTTGCAGGAAACCACTTCCATTTGCAACCAAAGGATGATCATGCAGATCAGTCCCAGAGGGGAGTACTAGTAAGTCTGGAACCATGTCATCTTTTGCAACCTGTTAGTTTGCATGGATTTATAAACAAAATTTAGCGCTCTCTTCTGAGTTTTGACAAAGCACTGCAGTTTGTCATGCATAATTCTAGGACTTCAAACCAAAATTCTGAAAGAAATAACGGAAAATAAAGCTATAATATATGACGCATCAAGCAGTCAATCCCTATGGGAAATAGCATTGAATCAATTGATGCAGCACGAGACAACGAGAAGGGCTGCACTACCATTTCTACAATAGATTCATTAATTTAGAACCTTAGCATGTATACAAAACAACCCTGATCATTCACAGAACGGAAGGATAAAAGCACAAAAGCTGTTGCTTAAGAACAAAATTGATCAGAGAACATGGAACATATCTATTGAAAGTAAGAACATGGATCATATCTATTGAAAGTACTACAAATATTTTCCAGCTCATGCTTGTTGATTGGATATATATTATGCCATATAACAATGCCATAATGCCAAATGGTCTCTACTACATTGCTAGGTCCTTTTGCTCCCGTAGCTTTCTCCGGCATTAATATTTTGTGCCTAACTGAAAGGGTTGGCAGTGCCGCAGTGGTGGTTATCGTTATTTAGGCCAATCCTTTATTGAACTTCAGCCGCTAAGGGTTGTGAATCTTGAGGTCCACAACTGACCCAGTTAATTATGGGAGAAGGCTTTGATTATGACAATGAGATAAAGTTATAAAGTTTCTCGTTTTGCTTCCTTACATTCAGAAAAATTCTAGACACCATTGGAACAGAACCTGGCAAGTCATATAATGTTACCAATAGATTTTATCAGATACAGGAGCAGGTTGAACAATTAATTGAAGGAGATATCATATAGTAAGGCACTATTATGAATATATTTCACAGGCAATCACATCAACAAAAAGTTGCTTAACCTATTAGTCTGGTTTAACACCCGAGTCCATTGCAGCATATGCTAGTCTAGCTCTGTATGGTCTCTACTTGAGATCTTGTGACATTTCTAATAACAATTTCAATGGATAAACAATATCAAAATATACCAATATGGTAGCATATCATATGATGTTTATGTGATCCAATCATATATGATGAATAATCATAAAAATATAAGAGATGATGTAAAAATCATGATAAATTTCATCTGAAGAAATATGCAAGCGGACTTGTGAAATAGAATAAAGAAAGTTTAAGTAGAAAGAATATGAAGATAGCTTATGCCTTCAAAAGAGAGAGTAGCAACAGTCACGTAGGCAATGAGATTAGATGATAACCAAGGCCAAAAAATTGTATCTGACAACATCCGAATAAGCATGCCTTGTTTGTCATTTCTAATTTTTGAATTGCAGTCTCCACATCTATTTTGAGTGTATTCACACGGATATATCGGGGTTTGGCGCAAACTGCAAGGGAAAACAAGAAAAGATGAATGATAATAGCTTAAATAGGAAAGTAGACGTGATAATATATCTATTATGTTGGAATCAAGATAACACCTTTACAATTTATATAAAAAATGTATATAAAAAAAACATGTCAAACAAATTCAACATAGGAAAGAAGTCAAGTCACAGATGTAAGCTCGACTCAGACCACCCGGCCTTGGGAATTGCAAAAGCCACCCAGAAAACATGAAATCTGGAGTACTATCGGTGGTCAGGATATGTAAAAGAAAAAGGACTTTCAAACCCTACGTCTATTAAAATGGAATTGAGGTCACTGATTATAATTATACATGAACCATAGAATTTCTATCAAAATACGTTTCATAAATTGCTCCAACATTGCTATACAGAATGCATACTTGGAGCTAAGTCCATTGTAGAAGCTAGAACAATTCTATTGACTGCATTAAAACTATAGTTCTTCTCACCTGACTTGTAGGTACAAGCTGATTAGTGACCGCATCTTCTGGCATGGAGAGGTTCATGCATCTAATATGTGATAATTGGATATGTCAATTATAAGGTTATATTGGAAATATGAAACTAAAATATTGAAAGAAACTAAAACTTGTGAAAGAAAAGGCAATCAGAAATCAAGGAGAAACAGAGACAAAAATTTATTTGGGCAAAACCAAAAAAACGATTATAGATATGCTTGAGTACTGAAGACTTAAATTGGACCAGTTAGGCAAGCAAAAACAAAGGGCATGAATACTAGCAGGTGCACACAAGAGGGTATTACCTAAGGTGGAAAATGGAAATTGTAAGGGTGGAAAGTTACCCGTTAGATTCTAGAAGGACATACCAAAAGAAATTTTAACTCCTAATTTAGTGATGCTTATAGAAGTAAAATGAGAATTTCAAAGTTCCTCGGAGGTATAAAACAAGAGCATACATTCAAATGTCTCAGTCATATTTGGTTATCCCCACCATTGAACATATATAGCTCTGCACGGTGATTAGTGAAATCGATCGCCGCAATCCATATAAGATCAACAATGGACACAGCCGTCTTCTGCAATAGAAATCCCCCCAGCACAAGGTGTCCTAAAAGAATAACCTTTGGTGACGATCTTATAGATATATAGAGTTTTACGAAAAAGCAAATCATCATCTATAAACCTTTTCCCATCGAAGCGGGGTTGGTTATAGAAATATGAATCAATAATAAGTTACAACGCAGAGCCAATGTACATTTAGATTGTGAGAACTTAAGAGTTAAGAATCGTGAATATCTAATTTTAGTAATTTCCAAATATCATGGCACACCTCATCAAGTAGGAATGCCATATCCTTGTAACCCTTACTTTGGGGAGGGAACACATAAAAACCACATTTAAGAATATTGCATTACAAATGAAATTTTTATAATAAAAAAAAAGGCTACAAACCAGGTTATTTACATTTTAATTGAGAAGCCGGATTTGGGAGACCTGGAGCCGAGAGATAGGAACTACAAAGCCAAACAAGATATTTGAATACTTGCAATTGAAATGCTTAATTCCATCAAAGTCCCATTCTTGTTGTTTGGATAAAATGTATTTCTTCATAGTCTTCAAGGTCATGCCATAATATACCACCTCTTTTTGAAATCCTAGAAATTAGATTCGGATGTTTTATGAGTGAATTATATCAATTATAGCTGGACTTGAATTCCAACAATTCAGAACAGGAAAGCCGTTCTACTCGGCTATAGTAAATGGAAATCTATTTTCTGATTACAGGTAATCAAACTACTGGCTTTTAAAAAATATCCAAACCACGGTCATGATAAGTTCTGATGGTTTCATGAAAGAAAAAAGTCCTCCATATGATTTAGAATGCAAATTATCTATCATAAATCAAATTGTTTGCTAGCGACCTGATTGCAGCTTAAAAACCTGATTGCAGCTTAAAAACCATGGCTCTGAATGCATAAAAGTCAATAAGAGAAGTATAAATTTTGCCATCTGAACATATTTTATTTTCAAAATATAGCAACGATCGTAGAAAAGGAGAATATTTATGGCTACGGACCAGGATTCTGTTTATTAGGAAGCAGGTCATCAATATTCTTGGTTTTCTCTCTCACAAGAAGCTTTGCTAATGAAGACTGAAGGGCATTTCTTGATCGCATGAGAAACTTCTCAGCAGTGCCAGTCATTGCAACTTCCTAAAAGGGAAAAAATTCAAGACATAAATATAACTTGCCCCTAATTAGAATAGATATGTATTAGAAAGATTTAATGCAATTAACTACAAATAAAAATATAGGATTACATATGAAATCGAAGATTCAAAATGATAGTTCATATGTGAAATTCACAACGAAGATACATTTAAAGATTTTGTTGGCAAAAACAATGAAGCAAAGAAAATTTTAAGACGTGTAACAAACATGATAATAAATTTGCTAAAAATATGTAAGAACTTGAAAAGGTACACATTACATGACCAACTTGCTTGATGAGTAAGAACCTCAATCAAATGAATAAATGTGTTTTAAAGTTTTAAACAACAAAGTTACTATAGAGGGCATTTGGCATAGTTAATGAAGAACCAAGTAAAAATGTATCACTCATGATTTGGAAACCCAAACAGTTATCGTCGGACTTAATCATACATTACAACTGGAAGAGGGCCAATATAATAGCTCGGTAACCCCTTCATTCCAAATCTCTTAAAGGAGAATACTTTTTCTTCATTCAGATATATCACGATTTGTCTCCTATACTTAATCAGCAGCTATCATCTATCTTTTACGTCCTATGTCCCTCAACCAATGTAAGATCAGATATGTACCCTAGTCCTTGCATACACCAGAAATGATCCTATCACTACTCTTAACCTGTGCATCGATCACTCTTCATTGCACATGCTCACAATTACAGTTACATCTAAATTTCTTACAGATACATTCATTTCTTATCATTATTATTAGCACATTTCATTTATTCATTACTCTCACACTCTTCTTTCAATAGTTTTAAAAAGCGGTCTAGACGGCTGCCTAAGCAAAACCAGCCTTACATCGCTCCACTTTCGGGCTAGACAGCGGAATTAAGCAGTTGTAGCATCTAGCCCATATATTAAGTGAATAAGCCTACACAGGACTAAAGCGACTTCTAAGTGATTTATACATTGCTATTTGTTAGCTTGATGGTTGTTAATTATTATCCATGTAATGTTATATATGACGCATTGTCTTCTGCATTGTTACTTGTAAATTCACTATGGTTTTAGTAATATATATTTTATTTGAATATTGGTGAATTAATCATCCATTTATTTACTATATTTGCATAGGAGTATATTTACTCAAAATAGTTAAGACCGCCTAGTGGTACCTAGGAACCTAGGCCTAGGTGGCACCCCTATTGCTAAGCACCGCCTAGCGCTTTTTATAACTTTACTTCTTTCTCAGGATGTCATTTTTTTTTAATTGGCCAAATATCTGGAACTCACCACATAGTTCAACGTATAGCCTTCTTATCAAATTTTACCTACTGCTTTATTTCATTCTAGATCATATTTCAAACTTCAGAAGTATATATTACTATAATATCCCAATTTGAAGTTTGAACTAATAATAGCATCCCCTAGATCCCATCCTAAACGTAAAAATGATCTTTTCTTGGTTTTTTGCCATCAAGTAGAGATGTGTTCTTTATAATAAATAAGAAAGAACCATAGAAAATATGGCATGTCAACTTCTTATCCAGAGGCCTACTCAATAACTTAATAACACAAGTACCCCTGAATGTCCTCAGAGTGGGATAAGGTGTGTCTGTCAATGAGTAGGAATTTGGGTAGATGGTGTGGCGGGTAAGTAAGGTAATACTTGGCATTGCAAACGTCAGTCTAAAATTGAGTTCTTTGAAAAGCATAGGACAGGCTTGATTTAATTAAAGATTATGATTTTAGTTAGGCTAATAATGTGTTTCATGGTTCAAGAATTATCATAGATTAAATCAAAGTACATCGTTGATCATATCTTTTTTTGAATTTGTTGTTAAAAGGAAAACAAAGGGTAAACATGTCATGGATTATACATGTCCTTACAATTATCCACAACTATGGAAAGATTGAAAATCATGAAAAAACTTGAAGAAACCTGAAACAGGTCAACTACGTGACAAGAAAAGAAAAAATGTCTCGCATGGAGAGCTAGTGGGAAACATAACAAAGATATAAGTTGCATCTGTCACTCACTCAAATCAGACGAAAGGATTATTTGTATATAACACTTTGATTCTAGAAGTAATTGCAGTAGAAGTGTAGAACACATGCAAAGGTCGGATGAATCATAACAATTAGTCTAATATGGTACATGTCTTGAATTAAGGATGGTTGAAATATAACCATTTCAGCTAAATATGGTACATAAGAAAAACTTGACATCTTTGTAGTGTCAACCATTTTTTCTATATAAGTATCGCCCTTAAGAACATAAACAAAAACTAAAGGTATACCTTTCATATGGTACATGATATATCGCTACTCTTATAATGCAAATTCCAAATGTGTAGATCATGCATTCAATTGAAGGTCTATCCTTTTAAATAAAAGAATTTAAATAAAATGAGAAAAATCTTTCAATTTATTTCTCATATCATGCTATGCACATCATCATCTCATTTAAATATATTAATTGACTTTGTTAAATGCAAATTTCAAACACCCTGCTACATCCATCTTGACTAAGTCATTGACTCCAAATTTTAGAATTTCCTTTCTAAAATCACAACATTTAAATCAATAGGATTAACTTTAACCACAACATATCTACTATACATTCACATGTGTTGAACATACAAAAAAAAGTATATGATGATGGGAACTCTGAATTATGGGGGGGACTATGAAATTTTGGGTTTTAGGGCTAAGCCTTTCCATAAATAAAGCCTTCAGAGTAATTATAACATCTCATACATAGTCCTGATTAATAACACGACCAAAGAAAATCAACAAGTTTTCAATTGTACCTGACCAAATAGAATGTCATACGAAGTCACAAAGATCAATTCTTCTTGTTTCTGCAACAAACAAGGTAAAAAAAAAAAAGCTAGCAAACCACAGAGATTCAATAAATCATGCCTAGCATATCCAAATGCAGGTGCTGGATGAAGGCAAAGGAGCATTATGTATACATTTTTTCACCTTCCACTTGTTGTTTAATATGTTGCTTGCTGTTGTAATTTGCTTAAGGATCGGAAGATCTGCCAAGTAAAAAACTTAAAAGATGTCAGAATTTATTTATTTTTTTCAAGAATGAAGCTTGCATTGAGATATTTGCTTTTATCAATTACACAAACTGTTGAACTCATAACCAGAAATCTCCGATTACAATTGCAATGTAAAGCAAATATCGCAATAAAAACCTCATGTATTTGTTTCTCTTGTGGCGTATAACCTATCAATTGCCCCACAATTATGATGATAAGAACAAAATGTATGCAACGAAAATCACAAATTTAATTCCCCTTTGAAAACGAGAGAGAGAGAGAGAGAGAGAGAGAGAGTACATTTTAGGGTTTGGCAGACAAGGGCGAAGGTGGCCTTCTTGTTGCGGACGGAGGGGCCGAAGACGAGGGACTTGATGGACGCGGTGGCGCGGCGGTCGGCGTCGCCCTGAAGAACCCTCCTCAGCACCGCCGCCGCCTCACGCAGAGCGAAGAATGCCGATCGCTCAGCCGGGTTCCGGCTGCTCATCCGCCGATTGGGCGCCATGAAGAGAATCGAGAGAGAGGGAGAGATGGCGAGCTTGAATTAAATTGGGGGGTTGAGTACTAAAACCCTAGTGATCTATATATAAGCTTTTGTTTGGCTGCGGATGATGATTGATGGTTGGGAAATATGTTTATAGGCCCTGCAGGGGAAAAAACAGAGAATTTCTTATAGGTCCTTGGGGTTTAAGAATGTGAAAAGGTCCTAATACACATTTTTCACGTTCGAAGGCCCCCACCGTTTTACGGATTTATTAAATATCCATAATTTACTTTTGTTGTAAATTTGTTGTAAACACTTAAACTAGTAACTACTGCATATAGCATGTGCGGTGGTTAACAGTTACATGTAGTAGTTTGAAAATGAATATTTGACCTTTTGATCAGTTTACCAGACTTGACAAGCACATTATGGAACATAGAGGACATACAAGAATATTATAGATATTTAATAAATCGGTCAAATTCTACAAAAAGGTAGGATTCTAAAAACATGAAAATATATATGTATATTGAACCTTTCCCGACCTTTTAAACCTCATGGGCCTGCCGACGGCCTAGAACCATTTTTCCCTTTTTTTCCCCGCACATGAGGATATCAAATCATATATCTATTTCCATGAATTTAAGTCGTTAATGCCTTGATATTCAGGTCAATCGAAATCCAACCCCCTATCAATTTACCTTTGTAATGGACACGGTTGAAAATAGCGTACCTTTGTAATGGACACGGTTGAAAATAGCGTATTTTAAGGAATACACCCACCAAAATTACATGGGTTAAATGCTTGCTCTTAAATCAAATGGTTGTAAATTTAATGGTCCATTGTTTTAACACCAAACAAATAAATCATATCAAACCGACATAAAATTTTTTAAAAGGTTGTATTTTAGAAAAAGATTTTAGTACAATGTAATGTATGATGCCAATCATACGGAAATTATTCGGACCGAAACGAATTCCCTTATTATTTCTTGATTTCTCTCTAGCAATTTGTGAAATTTTATCCACCTTTTTTCCTCCAAAATTTCACGTAAAGTCTATAGGACTCCACCATAATCCAAGTAAACAAAAAAACTGGAATCTAAACTTTTTTAAAGAAATAGTGGATATGAAGTTTTAAAAATGATTATTAAATGGAATCAAGTTCCTTTTTAAAGTATAAATAAGTTTATTTGAAAAACGCATATATGGTTTAAAAAATCGGGCAGCGCCTGTCACGTCCCGCTTCCCAAAATACGTAAACACATCACATGACAGAGCCATCCATTCCACCCGTGGGTAGAAATCATCCCTTTACAGTCACATTACGGCTGTCAAGCGGATATCAAGAACAGTAAAACTACTAAATCTATCTATCACATGTCCGTCCACCACAATAGATAAAATCAAGAAATAAATGCAGCGAAAACGAATCAAGATCCAATAAAACAATAGCATCTGAATCACGTCCCAGTATGGCCTCACATCAATAAAAATAAAACTGTGGAAATAAATAAACTAATCATCTCTAAATTAAATAGCTAGCTTCTCATTGCTCGGCTTGATTGCTGAAGCACTCTTAATCTGCATGCGATAAACATAGAGGAACTGGGCCATGCAAAACCCAGACGTCAGTCATAATATCAAATAATAGTAATAATCAGTATAGGATGATATGATTAAATAAGAATGTAAATAAATAACACAGGTATAAAACAGTGGAGTACATGTATATGATGTGTATCCTAAAATTTGTGCTTCTAAATTATCTATTCTACAGCTCTTTGAAATCAATTAATATAATTCTCATCGTGACTCAACAATATATATTCCGATCATGCCCCACGGGACCACGGTATAATATATCCCGTTCATTCCGCATGGGACCACGGTACAATGATTATTCCGTAACGTCTGGAATCACGGCAAACAATGATTTATTCCGTAACGCCCAGAATCACGGCAAACAATACTAATATTCTCTTGAGTTACGTTTCAGTTACATTTTTTATTTCCCCTTTTCCCCCAGATCTTGTGCTCAAGTCGGGTATTGACGATATAATCTAATGCCAACACAAGATCAAACAGGTACCGATCTTGTCTATGCAGACAACAAGTCACATCCATCAGAACAACAATCAGCATTGTTGGCATTAGCAATAAAATCCAAGCAACAAGTCTGTTAATATGTCGTGAACATGTCATACAATATGTTTTAACCAGAACAGATACCAATGCAAAACTGTAATCCATATCGTGATACAACTAATGGCAGGATGCATATGTATCTTAATAACCATTATACGTCCATAACCATGTATGATGCAATCTAGATAACGTATTGGACTAATATAGTAGTATGATAATATAACATTTCAGAAATATAAATATTATTTTTGGAAATTTAATATTAAAATAATATATTTCGCGAAAACTATTCGATTTGCGAATAGGGGTTTTTCGTAAAATGGTATAAGTATATACCGATATTTGGAAAAATAATTAGAGATTAAAATGATTTATTCATTAAAAAGATATTTATCGGATTTTGGTATTTTTATAATTAAATATATGCAAGTTTAAATTGAAATTAATTAGTGCACTATTAATCACGACTAAACCAAATCCGTATTTCTACATTTTTCCATGGCTAGTGCACCATGTCATGTGCGAGTTATTCTTTTGTTTTGTGACTTGTGAATTTGTGAGAATGAGAAAATAGATGCCATAGTTAAGGGAGAGAGGAGACAGAATAGATATTTGGGAGAGTGAGAATAAGAGATATTTTGAGAGAGAGAGTGAGGTTAAGAAAGAGAGGCCTTTGACTTCTTCTTAAATCTCCTCCTTCATTCCATTCTTCTTCCTTATTCATTTCTTCATCCATTTTCTTCATCTCCTTCATCCCTCACTACTTCCATGTATCATCTCTAATTCATAACCTAAACCCCATGCCACCTTCATTAAAAAGATACACAAGCTCATCCTAAACCCTTTGGACCAATCAAGTGTGTATTTTGAAGGTTTTGGGCAACTCAAGAATTTTCTTCAGTTGCTAATGAGGTAAATCCCTACACTTTTAGTTAGGTATTTGTATTTAGTATACCCTAGTTAGTTTAGAAATTGATTTAGTTAGGTTTTGTGATCTAGGAAAATTCCAAGTTGATGTTAAGTGGTAAAGCGAGGTGTAGTGAGTGTTTGCAAGATTTGAGTGATGATTTCTGGACCAAGACCTGAGACTAGAACCCAAAACACGAAGTTAAAATTTCCCCGATATCGTATTTTGTGAGAATTGTGATGGGATACTTAGATCTGCTATTACCCTGAACTCTAAAAATTATTTAGCGAACACAGAGAGACGTGCAGGCAACCAGGAACCTACCCTAGAAACCCGAACCCATTTCCTTGGATCCAGGCCGCAGATTTATTCCTTATGACCGCAATTTGCGGCCACATTGGGGAGTCTCGTGTTGATTTTTGGTGTGTGGCATTCTTATCTGATATCTAGAGCAACCCCATATGCAAAAGTCCCTATTTTGGCCTAGGGTAAAATCTGGGAGTGATTTCTCATGTTGCTGAATTTCGTTTCCCGATTTCTGAGACTTGGTTTTTATATTTGAGTTTGGATTCCGTCATTGGACGTTTGTACGTCAACGGACGAAGGTTATTTGGTTGATTTTGCATGCGTAAGCTATAGGTTCTAACCTATAAGCAATCCGTGTGCCGTATCGGTTTTCGGATATCGGTTTTAATAGTATTGCGATTGTGTATTGATTGTAGGTACCTTTGCGTGGACTTCCGAGACGACGAAACACATCGACTTCGGCTAAGCGAGGAGTTTAGCAGGTGGATAGATTTATATCTACGGGGGAAGTCGGGTGGATGGCGTATTGCACCCCCGCAACCATTGATATGGAAGATCGTTTTATAAATTACAATTTTGATAAAGGATATGCTACGAACTTACGGACATGATTATAGGATTTAGTAAGAGATGATATAATAAAAGTTGACACTAATAGATATATTGGATTGAGAATATGATATAGGTATATAAGATAACATGATGTGGGATATTGAGATGATAGATATAGACGACTCGGATTGATATATGAGAATATGAAATGAGAAAGTGAATCATGATAAGTATGAATTGAGAGAAGACAGGTATGAGTTGATAATAGTAGAATATGAGATCGAGATCGATATGACCTGAGATTTACAAGATATGACATATATGCAAGATAACATGATATAAGATTGATATAGATGTGTTATGTGATTGATAAGATATGTCATACGAGACTTTAGATCCGTACCTTTGTTGGTGAATATGACGATAGATTCCCTATTCTGTTTGTGACACCGTATGATGGATTACCGTACGCGATGCGTTTACCGAATGTTTGATCCGCGCTCATGAATTGAGGATGATGATCGAGGATATTGCGACACTTGATACTATGAAGCGGGATCCTTGACATCAAGAGGCTACCTTATTATAGTTCATGTTTATGTTGGATTACTCCTCGTGTGATACCTATCAGGTTTCCAGTATTTAATATTATATGATATCATTGCTAGTACACCTGCACAATTACCGTTGATGCGCATGTTACACTTACACAGATTTGCCGGCTCACACACATTCATCATCTGTAATTGCCATGCCACTTACACAATAGAACTGCCATATCATGATATTATTCTTAACTGTACAGTACATTCATTGTCAGTACCATCACTTGACACGCTTGCATGATATACTCGATATGCTCATATTACTACTCTATGTTGCATACATCATACTTTATGGTTATATGCTTGAGATGCTGTTTTCATGAGATCTCTGGATTTGAGAACCGTGGTAATATTTCAAAGGAAATTGCGTATTGCTTTAAAAACACGGTTTCTCTTGATATGATATTTCGAGACGTCCACCATGGGTTTTCTCGGTTTTGAGCTTGTTTTCGAGACCCGATTCGAGAAGTTGGCGGATGCCGTTTGCGGGTACATGGTAGACCCAGTATGGTACCCCGAGGCAAGAAATGATTTTTGTGGTGTAGACGATGAGCCTGGCAGTGGGAACACTACCTACTGGTGATTGTATAGAACTCAGTGGATATCCGGAGGATACCGTTTTGGAGTTATGATATGAGATGGATATAAGGACCGATCTGAGGATGCGGCGCCTGAGATGAGATAGATATGAGGGCCGATCTGAGTATGCGGCGCCTGAGATATGAGGATTTACGTGTCGATGCTGGACACGGTTTTCATGATATTTCGAGTGTCGATGTTGGACACTCAGGTTTCATGGTTTTGATGTGTCATTGATGGACACACGTATTTGATATCCTCATATATATATATATACAGGCATATGGTTTCATGATGTTTCGAGTGTCGATGTTGGACACTCAGGTTCCATGATTTTGATGTGTCGTTGATGGACACACGTGGTTGATATCCTCATACATACAGGCATATGTTTTCATGATGTTCGAGTGTTGGTGTGGGACACTCAGGCTCCATGATATTGTTTGTGTCGTTGATGGACACGTGGATGATATCTACAGGCATATAGGCATATGATGTCGGATGTTTATTTATATATGTCATTATATTGATCGATTGTTGACATATATGCATTTGTGGTCACTCTAGATATCATAGTATTACCTTCAGGATATAGTGACCTAGGAAATCGTTGTTTTATTCGATTTCTACCTGGTGATGTTTTCTATTCACGAGTTGGCAACTCACCCCCGTTGTGCCACAGTTCTTGCAGGTTTGACCGCTTGGGATCAGTTGCGGTATCGCTGGCACACAGCTTCTTTCAGGGTGTTTTGCTTTGGTAGGTGGGACACATGTTGGATCATGCCCACTCTCGTACTTTATATTCCGTTGTATCTAGATAAACTCCATCAAATCAAATCAGAACTAGACATTATATATTTGTAGACCTAGTCAGATTTGGGTATTGTGCGAGACTTAGAGTGATGGGTTTATTTTCGCTTCTTGAGTTTTGATGTCTTGCTTATTTATTGTTCTTTCTGGGTTGTTCTTCGCCGTTGGGCGTCGTATATATATTATTGCGTGTTTGTGATTCCGCCAGTTGGCGAAGTGCTAACTCCCGTTTGGGGATGCCTATTTATATTGCTGTGTATATGTTTTTGGATCAAAATATACAAGGGAGGTGCTGCCCAAATTTTTAAAAACGAAACATGTTTTCAACTGTAGTATAATCCACTTGCACTTTCATGTTTCATTAGCTATGCATTTAAAGAAAAACATGATTCATTATACCTGTATTTCAAAACTGCAACCCCACTATTTTCCGCAAAAAGGTTTAGATTTTCTGGGTTTCGGCTTACTTGATTTACGTTACGCCTTTAGACGTTGCGTAATTTAAGTGCCGGTCACATGCTAAATTACGGGTCATGACAAAGTTGGTATCAAAGCGTTAGGTTTAACCTTGGTTTGAGTCTGGGTTTGACCATGCGGAGTCTAGGGCGTAATATATATTTCGGAACCTAGGGTTGACCTTACGGAACTTAGACATGACGGGGGTATTAGACCCGAACTTTCGTTTCATAGGTTGACCTTGATTGATGGAGTAGATAGCTTGAGTAGAGTGACGTACCGTACGTATGTTCCGCGGCATACTTACGATACGATACTCCACTTAAGAAACCTTAGGATGTACATATCTTGAGATCTGTGATACTATTCGTTCCTATGACCATATATCCATTTGGGATCTATTGATTTCTTTGGTTCATTTGATCTATCTTCATCAATACCTGCTTGAGGTTCCTGTCACCATGGTTTGAGCGCAGATTAAGCTGCTGCTAGTGTTGCGGTCAGAGCGAGCTCGTCACGGACGAGGGATGACCATGTTGTTTCTGGTGACATAGGAACATGTGGGTATAGTGTTGTGTTGTGACCTCTCGTTTGAGGCAAGTGTTCGATTTTGCACCGGAGGATCGGGCCATTGATAGAGGCTGCCAGATTGGGAGGACTGTTGATGTACAACTTACCTCAGAGATCGTGATGTTGTCTACCGTGCAGACAGATGACCCAGCTGTTACTGAGATTGATGGGATGTCATTTCCAGAGTCTATGAGCTGAAACCGCTGGAGCTTTCAGGCAGAGATGTGACAGGAGATAGCTAGTCTATCTCGAATGGAGCGACTGATATAATTCGTCAGATTTGACGTGCCGATGCAGGCTCAGTTGAGTTGAAGAATTCCAATTGAAGGATCTTACTCAGATCTAGAGTAGATCGATCAAGAGAGGACGTTGTTTGTCAGATGCTCCGATATGAGACCGGTAAGTTGACCAATTTTGGATAGAAGGACCTCACCCTGATGCGTTGTGAGTTGATCGAGAACGGACGAATAAAGTGAATTCCTCCGATTATTTGGACGAGTTCCCGGCGTGTTTGGCTAGATATCTTCTACAGAGTGATGAAGATACCGAGTTCGTAATTTCGAGTCCGTATGAGAGACTCCAGATTGACTGTAGCCGAGAACGAATTTCAATATGCAGACAACAAGAGATGACGTCAAAGTGGACGATAATAAAGACGAGTGGAACAAGAGGTTCTTGATAGATGTTAACGAGCAGTTGTTACTCTCCGTTGATACCAGAGGATTGATATGTGTGCAAAGGCGTTAGATACAGCCAATTTATAGATGAAAGCCGTGCTGAGGACACAGCTGTCTGGTTATGAGAAAAGAGTTAAGCAAGAATGCCAACCTTCGTATAGTTCGGCATAGGTGAGATCAGAAGAGATCTTGAGTAGGTTCTTTTCAGGGCACCGCAGCGATAAAGACTTGTATCCAGGATCAGTTATATCGTGCGTATTCAGAGGGCCAGATGCCGCCGTCAGTAATGTGCCGTTTGCGAGTGGTCATGTTGATTGGCCAAACGGTGATCAGAGGAGTTCCAGAGCAGAACTGATCCGTTAGTACACCTGATCAGGCCGACGAGCAGAAGGATCGTGAGATTGGTAATCCACAGAGAAAATGAGGACCCTGAGACCGGGGACGCCATATTGTGAGCAGGAGGTAAGTAGATGATCTTGCTCTGCCGGCTTGGGCGTACCGGCATTTTTAGACATTGTAGGAGGTGTACCTCATTGTCAGTTATTGCGAATTGCATTTTGTGATCCAAGTATCACACTTTTGTCGCTTGGACTTGAGTTTCGATGATTTGGTTTCGTGATTTATGTTTTTGTGCACTATGGCTGCACCTACTGGAGATTTATATTGTGCACAGTTATTGCACTTGATTTATGTTTTATACACTGCTACACTGGTTTATGATTTGTGCATATCTATTGCACTAGGTATCGATTTGTGCCTTCGTTGCATGTATTTATGGTTTCGTGGATTCGATACTGTCGATTTGAATCTGTGCATGTTATGCACTTGCCTTTACTTATGCGCTCGGTATAGCTTATATGTGCTTGCAGTGTATTGATTCATGTTTTGTGCACACAGCTGCACACGTTTATGATTTTATACACCTTAGTATACTCGGTGTCGTTTTTGTGAGAATTTGAGATATTGATGAGTTTTCGTGCATTGGTCGCACCAGATTTGTATTTCGTGCATTGGTTGCACCAGATTTGTATTTCGTGCATTGGTTGCACCAGAATTGTATTTCGTACATTTGTTGCACCAGATTTATGTTTTCGTGCGCGTCTACACTTGATGTTAGTTATCGTGCATACTATTGCACTGGATGTTTTATATGGACCTGAAGCACTTGATTTGGATTTTCACGCATATTGGGCGCATGATATGAGATTTTGTGCACACCGGGGGCACTCGATAGAGATTTTTATTCGTGCATGATTGGATGCACTTGATTCGGATTTTTATTCGTGCATGATTGGATGCACTTGATTGAGATTTTCATTCGTGCATGTTAGTTGCACTGGGTTGAGATTTTCGTGCACTATAGATGTACTTGATATTGTTGTCGTGCACATCCGTTGCACTGGACAGATGCTTTCGTGCGCTATAGATGCACTTGATATTGCTGTCGTGCACATCCATTGCACTGGACAGATACTTTCGTGCGCACCCATTGCACTTAGTTTTGCTTTTGTTCATATTGTGGCACTTGTATTGGATTTGATTTCCGTGCATACCAGACGCACGTGATGTTGGATACGCCTCTTGAGGCTGATTTTATTTATGAGTATAGCGTTTTGATGATGGGCACTATATTACATAGTAGCCGAGCAGGGCTGGTCTGAGGACAGTGCCTGAGTACTTTTGCATGCATAAAAAGTTGCCAAAAGGTTTTCAAAAAGGAGCTATAGTCTCGCTATTTCCTACGTGTCCGCGAGTGGCACGAAATTTTACAATGAGAACCTTCTGTGATATTTCAAAAAGCGGGACATATAATTTGAGCAAAACATATATAAGTATATATTTACTACTTTACAAATGATCTTCCTCCACTTGTGCCATGAGCTACGCATAGCACGGCGATTTGGAAAAGATTTGGCATTAGTTATTCAGCTTTTTAAAATGGTTTTACAAGGATGCGTACTATATACGTATTATGATCTGACCATAGTGCATTTGGATTCCAGTAGTGGAATTCGATATTCGTATTTCCTTTACAACTCCGATGATTTCGTGACGCTTGACGGAGTTTGATTTTGAGTTTCGTACTCGTTTTCAGGCGCACACGATGCGCTGTGGTATTTCTGTATCTTCCGTGATTTCGGAGCCCCGTTAATTTGAACTGATTATTGAAATGTTTTAGTATCTGGGGATTTAAATTTAAATTCGGGGACCGAATTTATTTAAGGGGGGAATATTGTAACATTTCAGAAATATAAATATTATTTTTGGAAATTTAATATTAAAATAATATATTTCGCGAAAACTATTCGATTTGCGAATAGGATTTTTTCGTAAAATGGTATAAGTATATACCGATATTTGGAAAATAATTGGAGATTAAAATGATTTATTCATTAAAAAGATATTTATCGGATTTTGGTATTTTTATAATTAAATATATGCAAGTTTAAATTGAAATTGATTAGTGCACTATTAATCACGACTAAGCCAAATCCGTATTTCTATATTTTTCTATGGCTAGTGCACCGTGTCATGTGCGTGTTATTCTTTTGTTTTGTGACTTGTGAATTTGTGAGAATGAGAAAATAGATGCCATGGTTAAGAGAGAGAGAGAGGAGACAAAATAGATATTTGGGAGAGTGAGAATAAGAGATATTTTGAGAGAGAGAGTGAGGTCAAGAGAGAGAGACCTTTGACTTCTTCTTAAATATTCTCCTTCATTCCATTCTTCTTCCTTATTCATTTCTTCATCCATTTTCTTCATCTCCTTCATCCCTCACTACCTCCATGTATCATCTCTAATTCATAACCTAAACCCCATGCCACCTTTATTAAAAAGATACACAAGCTCATCCTAAACCCTTTGGACCAATCAAGTGTGGATTTTGAAGGTTTTGGGCAACTCAAGAATTTTCTTCAGTTGCTAATGAGGTAAATCCCTATACTTTTAGTTAGGTATTTGTGTTTAGTATATCCTAGTTAGTTTAGAAATTGATTTAGTTAGGTTTTGTGATCTTGGAAAATTCCAAGTTGATGTTAAGTGGTAAAGTGAGTTGTAGTGAGTGTTTGCAAGACTTGAGTGATGATTTCTGGACCAAGACCTGAGACTAGAACCCAAAACACGAAGTTAAAATTTTCCCGATATCGTATTTTGTAAGAATTGTGATGGGATACTGAGATCTGCTATTACCCCGAAGCTCTAAAAATTATTTAGCGAACACAGAGAGACGTGCAGGTAATCAGGAACCTACCCTAGAAACCCGAACCCATTTCCTTGGATCCAGGCCGCAGATTTATTCCTTGTGACCGCAATTTGCGGCCACGTTGGGGAGTCTCGTGTTGATTTTTGGTGTGTGGCATTCTTATCTGATATCTAGAGCAACCCCATATGCAAAAGTCCCTAGTTTGGCCTAGGGTAAAATCTGGGAGTGATTTCTCATGTTGCTAAATTTCGTTTCCTGATTTCTGAGGCTTGGTTTTTATATTTGAGTTTGGATTCCGTCGTTGGACGTTTGTATGTCAACGGACGAGGGTTATTTGGTTGATTTTGCATGCGTAAGCTATAGGTTCTAACCTATAAGCAATCCGTGTGCCGTATCGGTTTTCGGATATCGGTTTTAATAGTATTGCGATTGTGTATTGATTGTAGGTACCTTCGTGTGGACTTCCGAGACGATGAAACACATCGACTTCGGCTAAGCGAGGAGTTTAGCAGGTGAGTAGATTTATATCTACGGGGGAAGTCAGGTGGATGGCGTATAGCACCCCCGCAACTATTGATATGGAAGGTCGTTTTATAAATTACAATTTTGATAAAGGATATGCTACGAACTTACGGACATGATTATAAGATTTAGTAAGAGATGATATGATAAAAGTTGACACTAATGGATATATTGGATTGAGAATATGATATAGGTATATAAGATAACATGATGTGGGATATTGAGATGATAGATATAGATGACTCGGATTGATATATGAGAATATGATATAGGTATATAAGATAACATGATGTGGGATATTGAGATGATAGATATAGATGACTCGGATTGATATATGAGAATATGAAATGAGAAAATGAATCATGATAAGTATGAATTGAGAGAGGACATGTATGAGTTGATAATAGTAGGATATGAGATCGAGATCGATATGACTTGAGATTTACAAGATATGATATATATGCAAGATAACATGATATAAGATTGATATAGATGTGTTATGTGATTGATAAGATATGTCATACGAGACTTTAGATCCGTACCTTTGTTAGTGAATAGGACGATAGATTCCATATTCTGTTTGTGACACCGTATGATGGATTACCGTACGCGATGCGTTTACCGAGTGTTTGATCCGTGCTCATGAATTGAGGATGATGATCGAGAATATTGCGACACTTGATACTATGAGGCGGGATCCTTGACATTAAGTGGTTATTTTATTATAGTTCATGTCTATGTTGGATTACTCCTCGTGTGATACCTATCATGTTTCCAGTATTTAATATTATACGATATCATTGCTAGTACACCTGCACAATTAGATATGCATGTTACACTTACACAGATTTGTCGGCTCACACACATTCATCATCGGTAATTACCGTGCCACTTACACAATAGAACCGCCGTATCATGATATTATTCTTAACTGTAAAGTACATTCATCGTCCGTATAATCACTTGACATGCTTGCATGATATACTCGATATGCTCATAGTACTACTCTATGTTGCATATATCGTACTTTATGGTTATATGCTTGAGATGCTGTTTTCATGAGATTTCTGGATTTAAGAACCGTGGTTATATTTCAAAGGAAATTGCGTATTTCTTTAAAAACATGGTTTCTCTTGATATGATATTTCGAGACATCCACCATGGGTTTTCTCGGTTCCGAGCTTGTTTTCGAGACCCGATTCGAGGAGTTGGCGGATGCCGTTTGCGGGTACATGGTGGACCCGGTATGGTACTCCGGGGCAAGAAATGATTTTTGTGGTGTAGACGATGAGCTTGGCAGTGGGAACACTACCTACCGGTGATTTTATAGAACTCGACAGATATCCGGAGGATACCGTTTTGGAGTTATGATATGAGATGGATATGAGGACCGATCTGAGGATGCGGCGCCTGAGATGAGATAGATATGAGGGCCGATCTGAGTATGCGGCGTCTGAGATATGAGGATTTACGTGTCGATACTGGACACGGGTTTCATGATGTTTCGAGTGTCGATGTTGGACACTCAGGTTCCATGATTTTGATGTGCCGTTGATAGACACACGTGTTTGATATCCTCATATATATATACAGGCATATGGTTTCATGATGTTTCGAGTGTCGATGTTGAACACTCAGGTTCCATGATTTTGATGTGTCGTTGATGGATACACGTGGTTGATATCCTCATACATACAGGCATATGTTTTCATGATGTTCGAGTGTCGGTATGGGACACTCAGGTTCCATGATATTGTTTGTGTCGTTGATGGACACGTGGATGATATCCATGGGCATATAGGTATATGATGTCGGATGTTTATTTATATACGCCATTTTATTGATCGATTGTTGACATATATGCATTTGTGGTCACACTAGATATCATAGTATTACCTTCAGGATATAGTAACCTAGGAAATCGTTGTTTTATTCGATTTCTACCTGGTGATGTTTTCTATTCACGAGTTGGCAACTCACCCCCGTTGTGCCACAGTTCTTGCAGGTTTGACCGCTTGGGATCAGTTGCGGTATCGCTGGCACACAGCTTCTTTCAGGGTGTTTTGCTTTGGTAGGTGGGACACATGTTGGATCATGCCCACTCTCGTACTTTATATTCCGTTGTATCTAGATAAACTCCATCAAATCAAATCAGAACTAGACATTGTATATTTGTAGACCTAGTCAGACTTGGGTATTGTGCGAGACTTAGAGCGATGGGTTTATGTTCACATCTTGAGTTTTGATGTCTTGCTTATTTATTGTTTTTTCTGGGTTGATCTTCGTCGTTGGGCGTCGTATATATGTTATTGCGTGTTTGTAATCCCGCTAGTTGACGAACAGCTAGCTCCCGTTTGGGGATGCCTATTTATATTGCTGTGTATATGTTTTTGGATCAAAATATATAAGGGTGGTGCTGCCCAAATTTTTAAAGACGAAACATGTTTTCAACTGTAGTATAATCCACTTGCACTTTCATGTTTCATTAGTTATGCATTTAAAGAAAAACATGATTCATTATACGTTTATTTCAAAACTGGACCCCCACTATTTTCCGCAAAAAGTTTTAGATTTTCTGGGCTTCGGCTTACTTGATTTACGTTACGTCGTTAGACGTTGCGTAATTTAAGTGCCGGTCACGTGCTAAATTACGGGTCATGACAGATAATATCGTGATGTTCCGACATGCAATTAGATAAACTATTATCAGTACGGATACAGACGGATGCTATAAAATTGTAAATCGGTAATTTCTGCTGAATAGTAAAGCACATGCACCATCATTTATTGAATAAATATTAATATAGTAACATAGAATGTTGCAAGTTTATAACTTGCCTGATTGGATCTCACGTCGGATGTCACGTTCCAACGTCGAAATAACATCGCGATACAAAACTTACGTGCGCAGGACTGAAACTGGCTGAGCAGTGACGTGGCGTGGTGACTGGGTTAGGTGACTGGGTCGTCTGGACCGTCGGCGACGCGCGCAACTCCGGCGAGACGATCGGGGATCAGGAAAAGAAAAGAAAGAAGAAACTGCTGTTGGGGTTTGTTGGGGTTCTGTGAATTTGACGAGGACAGAGGAGATGGTGGCGATGAGGTGAAGTCGGCGGCGGCGAAAGGCGCGGCGTGGGTTAGGGTTTCTGCGACGCAACATGAGGAAGAAAAGAAACGAGCAAGAGAGAGTTGGGGTTTAATAAAGGTTATTTTACACACACACACACATATAGTGAGAGGGGGGGAGAGAGAAAGAGACACGTGAGAAGAGTGATATATATTAATATAATATAATTATATATATATATAACATTTCCTATATTATTAGTTATATAGAAAATATTATAATATATATACTATAGGATTTTACAGCTAATACCAGATTACTCCGAATATTACCCGGGTCCCTTCTAAAAATCTAGTTTTTAAATATGGAGAATATACGTAAAATTTTAAACCATAATGCGATATCCTGTCAATAAAAATGCATACCCCAAAGTACGGATCTACATAAATATACGCAGCGATAAAAATGAGTATGTTTTAGTAATTAGGGTATGAACACGATATATGGGTGCAACCACATACTATGGGGTGTGATGACATGCAAATCTAGATATCAAAATATATTATTTGATTTTTATTTTGTATTATAAAACATATGCGGATACTAAGATATTATGCATGTATAATATCTAGATCTGCACGGATACTCTGTACTAGCAAATATTTGATGTAATTTTGAATCATGATGGGTTTCAAACATGCGGGTTGGGTCGGATAATAACCACAACTATCAATTGCACTATCCGCAACCTAGAAGCAATAATAATAAAGAAATTTGTCGCAAATGAATATAGTATAACAGTACTAGGGTGTTATATTATACCCAACCACAAAAGAATTTCGTCCTCGAAATTTCTGAAACAAGAAAAGACAAGAAAACATAGATATAAGAAAAGAGGTGTGGAAACTTCTGTCGGATCTCGTCTTCACGTTCCCAAGTAGATTCTTCGTGCGAACGATTCCCCCATGAAACGAGTACTGGTGGGATAACTTTGTTCTTGAGGACCTTTTCTCGTCGATGCACAATCGCTATTGGTCGCTCTTTGATTGATCTTTATTTCTCGATGTGTTTAGTAAAAATGTAAAATAGATCACAACCAAAGAAGTTTGTAAACCGCAATCAATTACGGGGTCAATTGTAGGTTCGTTAGCGAGTGCGGATCGTCCACAAGGAAAGTGTGATTTGATCGTAATTGTTTTAGTTGAGTTGAAAATTAAAGAAGAAAAGAAAATGATTCAAGAATTTTGAAATTTAGTTTCAAGAATTGTAAAGAACTAGATCTAATATCAAGAATACTAAAAGTCAAGAATCAAGAATTGATGATATCCAAATCGAATTAGTAATCAAGATTTGTAATGAGGCTCATAGGAATCGATCGAATCGATAGTGAATGATGAAGACTTGTGATTACGTATTCTTATCCATTGATGATTTGTTGCTAAATCGATGACGATCAACGAGGTTTAAGGATCCATTGAAGGAACTAGGGTTTCTTCATCTCATTTTTTGTCCTTTCGTTGATTATCATTCAAATGCTAGCCTCTAGTAAATTGAATTATCGATCATTGATCTTTAATTAAGAGCGAAATCATTCAAGAAAGTATCTCGCTCGAAACTAGATTGTCGATAATTCAATTTACTAGAGTTTACAAAACTCATAAGAATTAAGAATTGTTTCAAGATTGTAATCATCATCATCTATCTATTCTCTCGATTCCTGCACGAACGGAATTTTTACTCAAACATTATGACAAAGAACATAATCAAGAATTGAAAACTCATCATAATGCTCAAATATAAAGATAAGCAAGATAAAGAAATTTCACCTTTTATTATTCAACAATTCCGTTACAATTCGCTCAAGAACTACAAGAATTTGAGGAAAGAACTCGATGGTCAAATTAGGTTCGCATCGTTTCCGTGAGTCGCGGATCGTCTTGGATCACTTGCTCGGTTGAAGATCGGTTTCGCTTCTAAAAGGTTGATGGCTTCTTGCTTGATTTGTACTCGGAGATCTTGAATTTTGCTTTTGGAAATGGATTAGGGTTTGAATGCACAAGTTGTATCACTCAACTTGTGGATGAATTGATGTGGAATGATCAACAACCTAACAACTTTATGTATCAATTAATTAACCACCCAAAACCCTAAATCTAGATCTCATTTTATAACCACCTCATTTCCAATCTTCCCTCCAAACCTAGGTTGTTAGGAGAGTTTTCTAGAATGAGTTTGTTAGAGAGAATATTCTAGAATGAGGTTGTTACAAAGAAGATTCTAGAGTGAGTTTGTTAGGCCGAGCCTTCTGGATAAAGCCACGTGCACTTTGGGAGTCTTCTGGAAGCTGAGGCAGTTATGATAAGCCATGTGGGGAAAATTGAAGTGCTGACGTGTCATCATGGCCGCGGATCCGCCGCCAATTGGGCCATTCGGCCGCGGATCCGCGGCCCTTTGGTGGCTTTGGTGCATCAAAATTCCTGTGTTGCTTTGTGTTGGTTTTAGTGTTGTTTCCTGATGTCTGGAATATTATAAAGCTTTCTTGTTCACTGCCAGATCACAAGTCTTGGACTTGGCGTATTTTTATCAGCACTTTTAGCAATTCCGGCTCTTTTACCTGGAATTTCCTGCATACAATCTCGAGACAAGTGTTGCGATATACAAAAGATCATGCGTGCAATAATAAACACACAATTTCCCTCAAAATGCTGGTTATAATGTATTACACATGTTATTTGGTATTTTACAGACGAATTGCTAATATGTGCTATATTTATACCGAACACCTTTAGATGATTGCAAATAGTAGGGAAATTGATGTGTTAAAAATGTAATATTTTCGACTGATCAAATTCCCCCAAACTTAGTTTTGGTCGTCTCGAGCAAACTTGTTTTATTAAAAAGAGAAGGAGAAAATATAGAAAAAGAAAAATTAACTAGCACACTTTCGTAGGCAACACGATTGCACTGAGCACATGCAACAAGCCTTTAAACCTCTAGGTGTCCCTAATAGGAGGAGTGTTGTCTCCTGAGGGTTTTCAGCGGATTGCACCTACAAAATCCCATAATAAAAGGAAGACCATGAAAATTATATATAAAGATAAGAATTGTAAAAGAAAGACTTTGAAAATTAGAGTTTCCAACTACACTAGCTTTTTGGTTGTCATGAGCCCTATCTAAATAGTCATGAAAAGATGTTAGAAATCATATCATCCCTCAATAAAATATCGTCTTTATTTTTCATTCCTACCTTTCTTCCAAATATCGATCATATAACCCTACGTGTGTGTAAAGGACGTCCCTACACTCGGAGAATTCAATTCAAGCAATCATACTCTTGTCCTTCCACCTCAGTACTTTTTAATTAATATTTAGATGGTATTTGCTCACACATTTCTCATGCGACCGTTAATACTTCTTGAGGTACTAACCGACCGATTACTCATGTGCTTGCTTATACGGTGTATTTGATATTTTCCTCGTCTTGCACCACCTAAGGCTTAGCAGTGACTCCCAAACCAGTTGGTCTAAAGCACTAGGTGATGAAGCACCCTCGCTATATTTTTTTATTGCTGCCTTGGTGATAACAAAACCAGTGTTCATTTCTCTTTTCACCATTTTATCTTTTATTTTCCATTTATTATTTTCTTCATACTTTGGCTTTTAGACAAGAGCATTTCAAGGTATCCTCTACTATCCCGGGTTTTAAGACGTGTGTAAGTGCATATAGTAGGGTATCAACATTCAAATGTTTGGCTTCCAGAATAGAAACTATTTTTCAGACTTATTTTTATGCTCAGATTAGTGACTTCCTTCATCTTACTAACCCTTGGGACAACGGCTCATAACTACTTATTACTAGTTCGTTTAAGAAAACTTTTAATTTTCTTGGTTTTCTTAAATTTTTCCAATCTCTTGGATGTAATTTTTCACTATCTAATCTTTTATTATCTTATTTATGTACAATTTTTTTTTATGTTTTGTGCTTATGCAAAGTATGATGCAAATGATGCGCAAATAAGCACAAACCTCCCCCAAACTTGTTTTCAACAGTGTCCTTACTGTTGTCTTCTGCTAAAGCTCCAAAAACCTGTAAGCTTGGGAGGACATTTATTAGCGGGGACAATAAATATATGAAAGTGAAAATCCTCCCCCAAACTTATTCTTTTGGCTCACCATTTTGTGTAAAAATTTTCTTTTCAAGAGCCAGATTATACCCCCCTCCCCCAAACTTGAGTTAAGCAATGTTAATCTTTTGAAAATCACAAGAGGGGGTCAAAATTATTGGTCAATGCCAAGCTTTACAAAGACCGAAAGTCAACACCAACCATTCAAAGATTTTATCAATATAGTGCACAGGTTGGTGGAAGAATAAGTTGAAAAGAGCCAAGAAGAAGTGGGGAAAAGATAAGTGGTGGGATAGAATGTGTTCGCGTCTCGTTTTGGATAGACGACACAGTGATTGTGATGGATTACTCGCATTCTCTTTATAGCCCAGAAGAAGGGGTGGAGGTTTAATTTCTTTGTATTGATGGTAATTCATCTCAACACCCGTGTTTTTTTAAAATGCGAGTTCATCAGCGAAGATTTCCTCAAAACTCTCATCGATACCCCGAAGAATAATGTCATCAAAAAGCGCGGGGTGATCTTCAGACTCCAAAAACGATTCATAATCAGTGTTAGTTGTTGACCCGGACAACTCGGTGGAAGAGTCCGTATGTGTATGATACATAGTTGGGTCAAACAACAACATATGAAAAGAGTCAAGATCAGTATCATGAGGCTGATCAAATTCACTGCTGTCGACATCCATTAATTCGACAGAACATACTCGAGCATGAGGATCGGAGGGTTGACTTCCCAACTTATAAATGTTGAGCTCAATTGACCTATTCCCAAAGGATAGGTTCATAGAGCCGTTTCTACAGTTGATTACAGCGTTGGAAGTAGCCAAAAAGGGACGACCTAAAATCACCGGAATTTGGTTCCGTGGGTTTGCTACAGGCTGTGTATCAAGAACAATAAAGTCCACAGGGAATACAAATTCCCCGATTTTTATCAACACATCCTCAAGTTCACCACTAGGTTTGGTGATTGATCGGTCGGCCATCTGGAGAGTTATGTTCGAGAGCTTTAACACTCCGATACCTAGTTGCTCATAGACTGAATATGGAAGCAAGTTAATACTAGCGCCAAGGTCAAGTAAAGCACGGCTAATGTGTTTTTCCCCAATAGAAATAGAAATAGTAGGACAGCCAGGGTCCTTACGTTTCCTTGGTAATTGTTGGGGAAAAGCTGTGTCTACAGTACTCGACATGAACACTTTTTTCGGCACTTGAGTCTTTCTCTTCCTAGTGCACAAGTTCTTAAGAATTTTCGCATAGGACGGAACTTGTTGTATAGCATCTAGGAGAGGAATGTTGATATTAACTTACTTAAACATTCCACAAGCTTCTCTATTTGGGCATTGGGTTTGTTGGGCCTCAACCTTTCCGGAAATGGAACTCTATCAATGAGTGTTGGGTCCCACATTTGTGGAGAAGGTTGTAGGGGTGGAAAGGATGAAGTGGGTGGAGGGTTCGAACTTTTGGGAAAATGGAGAATAGGCTCGAAAGAAGAAGGTAAATTAGACGAAATATGGTAAGAAGTAGAAGTGAGAGTGGAAGTGGAAGTGGAAGCCGGGGGTTCAATCGATTCCTCAACATCAATCTGTTCACCCACATGGTTGTCTAGCACTCTTCCAGATCTCAACGTGGTAGGTGCATTCACATTAGTGTAATGTGAAGGTCCAGGATCAGGTAGGGGTTGAGCTGGAAGATTCCCTTTCTCTCTAGCACCCATTTCGGTATTTAATCGAGCAATTTGTGCTTCCATCGATTTGATACTCTCAACTTGGGAGGCGGAGATTTTCTTTATCTCATCGATAGAAGACTGAAAACTAGCCGTCGTTTGAATGGATTGTGTCATAAACAAACTCATGGTTTGTACAAGTGCAGAGGTGTTATCGGTACTGGCAGAAAATGGATCAAAGTTGTTGGCCGGGTTTTTAAAGTTTTATGGTTGGTAGGGGTGCTGACTCAGTTGTGGTGGTTGCTGTTGTGGTGGAGGGACCCATTGAAAATTATTCTGGTTTGGATCCGTGTATTGAGTTTGGTTTTGGATCCAAGACAGATTAGGGTGATTCCTCCAATCTTGATTATATGAGGAAGAAGAATGATCGTTTCTAGGTTGTTGCTAAAATGCAGCATTAGCGTGACCTTGAAACGGTACATTCAAAGGACATTCTTTCGTCAAATGTGATGGGTTTGAACAGCAACCACACACGGTTTTGGGAAGTGTGTATTGGTTTAGGGAAGCCGAGGAGAACTTGTTTTCTAGAGCGTCGAGTTTCCTTTGTATTGCGGCCATTTCGGCTCTCATTGTGACGGAAACATCGAGCTGATTGATATCTTCCCTAGGTGATGGTGGTCTAACACTTTCCCATTGTAAAGTGTTTTGAGCTAAATCTTCTAGGTATTTCCAAGCTTCACCATCATCTTTAGATAGGAATTGGCAATGACACATGGTTTCAAGCATCTGTTTAGTCGTGAGATCAATACCCTCATAGATAACTCGACACAAATCCCATCTAGGGATTCCGTGATGAGGGCATTGTAAAAGAAGATCCTTGAACCGTTCAAAGCATTTCCAGAATGGTTCATTGGGAAGTTAGGTAAATTTGAAGATTTCGCTCCGAACACAGCTGGTCTTGTGATTGGGATAAAATTTCTAATATCAAGAATACTAAAAGTCAAGAATCAAGAATTGATGATATCCAAATCGAATTAGTAATCAAGATTTGTAATGAGGCTCGTAGGAATCGATCGAATCGATAGTGAATGATGAAGACTTGTGATTACGTATTCTTATCTATTGATGATTTGTTGCTAGATCGATGACGATCAACGAGGTTTAAGGATCCATTGAAGGAACTAGGGTTTCTTCATCTCATCCTTTGTCCATCGATTATCATTCAAATGCTAGCCTCTAGTAAATTGAATTATCGATCGTTGATCTTTAATTAAGAGCGAAAATATTCAAGAAAGCATCTCGCTCGAAACTAGATTGTCGATGATTCAACTTACTAGAGTTTACAAAACTCATAAGAATTAAGAATCATTTCAAGATTGTAATCATCATCATCTATCTATTCTCTCGATTCCTCCACGAGCGGAGTTTTTACTCAAACATTATGACAAAGAACACAATCAAGAATTGAAAACTCATCATAATGCTCAAATATAAATATAAGCAAGATAAAGAAATTTCACCTTTTATTATTCAACAATTCCGTTACAATTCGCTCAAGAACTACAAGAATTTGAGGAAAAAACTCGATCGTCAAATTAGCTTCGCATCGTCTCCGTGAGTCGCGGATCGTCTTGGATCACTTGCTCGGTTGAAGATCGGCTTCGCTTCTAAAAGGTTGATGGCTTCTTGCTTGATTTGTACTTGGAGATCTTGAATTTGGCTTTTGGAAATGGATTAGGATTTGAATGCACAAGTTGTGTCACTCAACTTGTGGATGAATTGATGTGGAATGATCAACAACCTAACAACTTTGTGTATCAATTAATTAACCACCCAAAACCCTAGATCTAGATCTCATTTTATAACCACCTCATTTTGAATCTTCCCTCCAAAGCTAGGTTGTTAGGAGAGTCTTCTAGAATGAGTTTGTTAGAGGGAATATTCTAGAATGTGGTTGTTACAAAGAAGATTCTAGAGTGAGTTTGTTAGGCCGAGCCTTTTGGATAAAGCCACGTGCACTTTGGGAGTCTTCTGGAAGCTGAGGCGGTTATGATAAGCCATGTGGGGAAAATTGAAGTGCTGACGTGTCATCATGGCCGCGGATCCGCCGCCAACAGGGCCATTCGGCCGCTGATACGCGGCCCTTTGGTGGCTTTGGTGCATCAAAATTCCTGTGCTGCTTTGTGTTGGCTTTAGTGCTGTTTCCTGATGTCTGGAATCTTATAAATCTTTCTTGTTCACTGCCAGATCACAAGTCTTGGACTTGGCGTATTTTTATCAGTACTTTTAGCAGTTCCAGCTCTTTTACCTGGAATTTCCTGCATACAATCTCGAGACAAGTGTTGCGATATACAAAAGATCATGCGTGCAATAATAAACACACAATTTCCCTCAAAATGCCGGCTATAATGTATTACACATGTTATTTGGTATTTTACAGACGAATTGCTAATATATGCTATATTTATATCGAACACGTTTAGATGATTGCAAATAGTAGGGAAATTGATGTGTTAAAAATGCAATATTTTCGACTGATCACTCTTCATATGTTAAATCCTCCCTTACTGTCAGTTCTGAGTGATCTAGGATGTGCGTCTCATCTCTAACATACTCACGAAGTTGAGATACATGAAACACGTCAAGAACACATACCAAGAATAGTGGTAAAACCAATCGATAAGCTATCTCTCCTACACGCTCGATAATACTGAATGGCCCCACGAATCGAGGACTAAGCTTGTCTCGACTACCAAATCGGATCACAACTCTGGTCGGTGATATCTTTAAGAATACAAGATCTCTAACTACGAACTCCAGAGGTCTTCGTCCAGTATCCGCCCAACTTTTCTTTCGATCTTGCGCTACTTTCATATGATTTCGGACCACGTTAACTTTCTCCACCGTTTGCACAATAAGATCCAGTCCCAATAAACTTCTTTCTCCAATATCGTCCCAACAGACCGACGAGCGACACTTGCGAACGTACAATACTTCGAATGGAGCCATCCGTATAGTTGTCTGAAAACTGTTATTGTATGAAAACTATACCAAGTGCAAATGATCCTCCCATGAACCCTTGAAGTCTAACATACATTCTCTCAACATATTTTCAAAAGTTTGGATCGTTCTTTCAGATTAATCATCTGTTTGAGGATGATAGGTCGTGCTAAACTTCAAACGAGTCCCCAAACTTTCCTGTAGACTCCTCCAAAAGTATGATAGAAATCGAGTATCACGATCCGAAACGATACTTACGGGTACTCAATGCAATATCACAATCTCCTGCATGTACCGCTCTACCGAAACCTCTGTCGACTGACCAACTCGAAACGGTATAAAATGAGTTGTCTTGGTCAATCGATCGACATTCACCCAAACTGCACTATTGTCCTTTGGACTCAATGGTAAAGCAGTCACGAAATCCATGGTTATATGCTCCCACTTCCATTGAGAAATCGGAAGTGGTTCCAACAAACCAGCTACCCTTTGATGTTCAGCCTTGACTTGCTGACACACCAAGCACTTCGATACATAGCGAGCAATCTTCCTTTTCATGCCTTCCAACCAGAAATGTTGTCGCAGATCTCTGTACATCTTTGTGCCTCCCAGATGTACGGAATATGCGGAACTATGAGCCTCCTTCATGATTTCTTCACGAATATCTCCTTTCGGCACACATAAACAACTACCATATTGTAACGAACCATATTCATGAATCAACAAATCTGTTCGAAGTCCCACTTCTACTTGTTCTCGAAACTTTTGCAATCTTAGATCATGCAACTGTGTTGTTTTAATGTTATCGATCAAGAATGATTGTACTTGCAATTGCATAAACTGTCCCGAAAAATCTGGTCGTACAATCTCCAATTTGAATCTCTGAAGATCAGCTATAATCTCTTTCTGTGCAGTCAACATCCGTATTGCTGGCAACCGACTTAGAGCATCCAGCACTACATTAACTTTCCCCGAATGGTATTTTAGATCAAGATCATAGTCAGCCATCAGCTCTAACCATCTACGCTGCCTTATGTTGAGCTCTTTCTGTGTGAACACATACTTTAGACTTTTGTGATCGGTAAATACTTCTACCCTTTCGCCCAATAAATAGTGTCTCCAAATCTTCAGAGTGAAAATCATTGCTGCTAACTCCAGATCATGAGTTGGGTAGTTCTTCTCACGAGTCTTCAATTGTCTCGATGCATAAACTATGACCTTCTCATGCTGCATTAAAACACATCCCAAGCCTTTCCCAGATGCGTCGCTGTGAATAACTAGTCCTCCGGAACCATCTTTCACTGTCAGAATAGGAGCGGCGGTCAATTTTTGATTCAACGTTTCAAAAGCTGACGCACACTTCTCGGTCCATATAAATGGTACCTCCTTTCGTGTTAGGTTAGTCAATGGTTCTACTATTCGAGCGAAGTTCTCCACAAACCTTCTATAGTATCCGGCAAGCCCAAGAAAACTTCTGATCTCCCATACATTTTTTGGAATTGGCCAATCATGAATAGCTGCAATCTTTTTAGGGTCAACGGCAATCCCATCTCCAGATACAATATGATCCAAGAACTTCACTTTTTCGAGCCAAAACCCGCACTTGCTCATCTTAGCATATAACTTTTCTTATCTCAACATTTGCAGTGCGATCATCAAGTGTTCTGCATGCTCTTCCTTACTCGAATAGACTAGAATATTATCAATGAATACCACCACGAACTTATCTAGAAATGGTGAAAAGATTCAGTTCATCAAGTGCATAAATATTGCCGGTGAGTTCGTAACTCCAAATGGTGTCACTAAGTACTCGTAATGCCCATATTGAGTTCAGAACGTTGTCTTGCAGATATCTTCTGATTTCATCCGAACTTGATGATATCCGGATCGCAAATACATGTTCGAGAATACTCTTGCGCCACTGAGTTGATCGAATAATTCGCCGATGCGAAGGATTGGGCACTTATTTTTAATAGTCGCCCTATTTAATTCTCGATAGTCAATGCACATCCTCCGCGTGCCATCTTTCTTCTTGACTAGAAGAACTGGAGCTCCTCAGGGTGAATTACTGCTGTGAATCCAACCTTTCTCTAGTAAGTCGGCAACTTGTTTCTTTACCTCTTCCAATTCCACCGGTGCTATTGGATAATAAGCTTTTGAAATCGGCGCCGCTCCAGAAATAAGATCAATTGCGAACTCCACATCTCGTTTTGGTGGTAAACCCGAGATGTCCTTGAACACATCCATGAAATCCCGAACTGCTATCAGTGCTTCATCTGCAACTTGTTTACGAACTTTACCCTTCAGTAAACGGTTCCCTTCATCATGAATTTGCAAGTTTGTTCTAAGACTTGTGGGTTATCAGCCCACCACTCTTCCGCTGCGCTACTCTGATAATTCGAGGCGGGTCTGTCAAAACTTCTTCAATCTTACATCTGATCATCCTTGAAGCGGTCTGTACCAGCTACCGCTGGGGTTAATCTCAAACTACTGCAATCATCATGTATTCTCCCGTGTTTCTCCTTATTCTTCGAAACGCAAACATATTGGTTCTTACGGGATGAGAGGAAAGATATAATGCGGTTGTTGGATTCAGGTTTGCGATAAGGCATAAACTCGTAAGCAATAATGCCGAGAGGAAACAAGGTAATACAACGACCATAAGTCAAAAAAATGAATCAAACCAGGACTCTAGATTACCTAAATAGAGTACCGCATTGTAACCATGCCATGGTACATAATTACAACTACATAACTCTATTCAATTTGCCCAAATTTTACTATCATAATCGAGAGAATAATATGTGAGAAATAATAAGGAATCAGGAGGATTCCAAGTTGAGATGCAAAGTTATTTCCATATCGTCAAGATACAAGAGTTAAGGGAAAGATAAGATTCAAGAATTTGAATGACAAGACAATAGTGTGGCAGGACATATTCCTAATTCCGGGTTTCCTGGTTAGTATATTGGGTTCAATACCCAACTACAAAAGAACCAAATCCGACTAACCCTAAATCCTATGGCTCTAATACCAAACAAACCCTGTCACGCCTCACTTCCCAAAATACGTAAACACGGCACGTGACAGAGCCAACCATGCTACCTGTGGGTAGGAATTATCCCTCCACAGTCACATTATGGCTGTTAAGCGGATATCAAGAATAGTAAAACTACTAAATCTATCTATCATATGTCCATCTTCCACAGTAGATAAAATCAAGAAATAAATGTAGCGGAAACGAATCAAGATCCAATAAAACAATAGCATCTGAATCACGTCCCAATATGGGCTCACATCAATAAAAATAACTGCGGAAATAAATAAACTAATCATCTCTAAACTAAATAGCTAGCTCCTCATTACTCGGCTTGATTGCTGAAGTACTCTTGATCTGCCTGCGATAAAGATAGAGTAACTGGGCCATACAAAACTCAGATGTCAGTGCGTCATAATATCAAAATAATAGTAATAACCAGGATAGAATGGTATGATTAAATAAGAATGTAAATAAATAACACAGGTATAAAACAGTGAGGTACATGTATGTGATGTGTATCCTAAAGCCTGTGCTTCTAGGTTATCTATTCTACAAGTCTTTAAAATCAATTAATGTAATTCTCATCGTAACTCAACAGTATATATCCCGTTCATGCTCCACGATACAATATATCCCGTTCATTCCCCATGGGACCACGGTACAATAATTATTTCGTAACATCCGGAATTACAGCAAACAATGATTTATTCCGTAACCCCCGGAATCACGGCAAACAATAATAATATTCTCTTGAGTTACGTTTCAGTTACATTTTTGATTTCCTCTTTTCCCCAGGTCTTGTGCTCAAGACAGGTATTGACGATATAATCTAATGCCAACACAGGATGAAGCAGGTACTGGTCTTGTCTATGCAGACAACAAGTCACGTCCATCATAACAACAATCAAGATTGTTGGCATTAGCAATAAAATTCAAGCAACAAGTCTGTTAATGTGTCGTGAACATGTCATGCAATGTATTTTAACCAGAACAGATACCAATGTAAAACTGTAATCAATATCGTGATACCACTAATACCAGGATGCATATGTATCTATCTGTAATAACCATTATACATCCATAACCATGCTTGATGCAATCTAGATAACGTATTGGACTAATATAGCAGTATGATAATATCGTGACGTTCCGGCGTGCAACCAGATAAACTATTATCAGTACGGATATAGACGGATGCTATAAAACTGTAAATCGGTAATTTCTGCTAAATAGTAAAACACATACACTATAATTTATTAAATAAATATTAATATAGTAACATAACATGTTGCAAGTTTATAACTTGCCTGATCGGATCTCATATCGGATGTTACGTTCTGACATCGAAATAACGTCGTGATGCAAAACTTACGTGCGCATGACTGGACCTGACTGAGTAGTGACGTGATGTGGTGACTGGGTTAGACGACGGTGACTGGGTCGTCTAGACTGTCGGTGACGCGCGCAACTCCGACGAGACGATCGGGGATCAAGAAAAGAAAAGAAAGAAAGAAAAGAAAGAAGAAGTTGTTGTTGGGGTTTGCTGGGGTTCTGGGGATTTGGCGAGGACAGAAGAGATGGTGGCGACGAGGTGAAGTCGGCGGCGGCGAGGGGCGTGGCGTGGGTTAGGGTTTCTGGGACACGGCGTGAGGAAGAAAAGAAACGAGGAAGAGAGAGAAAGAGTTGAGGTTTAATAAAGGTTATTATATAATATATTTATATATATATTGAGAGAGAGGAAGACAGAGAGAGAGAGAGAGATAGAGGGGAGAGAGAGAAAGAGAGACATGAGAAAAGTGAGAGATACATTAATATATTTATATTATATATATATAATAATAATTGGTATATTATTAGTTATATAGAAAATATTATAATATATATTATAAGATTTTACAGGTAATACCAGATTACTCCGAATATTACCGGGGTCCCTTCTAAAAATCTAGTTTTTAAATATGGAGAATATACGTAAAAGTTTAAACCATAATACGATGTCCTGTCAATAAAAATCCATACCCCCAAGTGCGGATCTACGTAAATATACGTAGCGATAAAAAAACAAGCCCGTTTTAGTAATTAGGGTATGAACACGATATATGGGTGCAACCACATGCTATGGGGTGCGATGACATGCAAGGCTAGATATCAAAATATGTTATTTGATTTTTATTTTGTATTATAAAAGATATGTGGATACCAAGATATTATGCATGTATAATATCTAGATCTGCACGGATACTCTGTACTAGCAAATATTTGATGTAATTTTGAACCATGATGGGTTTCAAACATGCGGCTTGGATCGGATAATAACCACAATTATCAATTGCACTATCCGCAACCCAGAAGCAATAATAATAAAGAAATTTGCCGTAAGATTTGAAATACCCCAAATGAATATAGTATAACAGTACTAGGGTGTTACAGCGTCTCCTTGTAAATTTTGAATAAAACCACATACAAAGCATAATATATAGTAAGCATCTCCAACGGGAGCTAGTTTTCACGCCTAAATGGCGGAGCAACCATGCAGTTTAGTATACGACGCCCAAGACGAAGAATAGAAAGCGAAATATAAACAAATACAATATAAAATCGACTCCAAACGAGTGCGACACTCAAAAACACATAAATATCTTAGTCTCGCTTCTAAGTCCACAAATATTCAAGTTTTGGTCGATGGAGTTTTTTAACTAGATCCAAATGAAAATACATATACAAAAGGGTGGTTACGATCCCACATGCAACCCACCTATCCAAGCAATCACCGAAGTAAAACGTGTGCCGACAAGCCGTTACTGATCCGAGCGGTCAATCTTGCAAGAAACTAAGGCACAACAGGGATGAATTGCCAACACAGTGAATAAAAATATATCGCAAGGTAGAAATCAAAATGCATAACAATTTATCTAGGTCATGAAGTATTGTACTATCATATTCTATACTAATATATGTATAATGCACAAGTACTATAAGCGCATCATAATCGATCGCGTAAACATGAAAGTATATATCATCATATCATATATATATCATGCATTCATGTATAAGCCTATAAAGTAGCAGAAGATGCATATATGTAAATCGTTTCAAAATAGTCGTATGATATGTATATCAGGCACAAGTAACGGATGTTGATTTAATAAGAAATGTATGAAATTTGTTTAAAATATGCGTCACGCCTTTTTAAAAACGATTTAAAAAGGGTTTTCGTTTGAAGATTTCTTGTGTCGTCCCTGACACGTAAAAAATAGAGGGAGGGTATTGCTCCTTTGAAAACCTCTTAATATATATCGATATATGAAAGTAGAATTTCAGGTACTGTCTCTATGATCAGTTCTGTTCGGCTACAATATGGCTTAACCCATCTTAATATATACAGGGAATCCATATCGATCTCTCACATACATCATATAACATCAATAAAGCGCATTATAGTTAGATCGCGCAAATGGAAACACATCATCAATAAAATCATCAGAAAACGTGCCAATTATCGACGCGTAAATCTCATGTGTTTTTTCAGGCACGGTCCCTTGAATCAGTCATCTCTATCAATGGAATCCTCTGCCAAACCCACCGTGTCCATGATCTCACACCGGTCGGAATACTCCGGATATCCGCCGTGTCCAATACTATTTTCGGTATCGATCCACCTCGCTAGGCTCCCCGTACCTCCCTACGGACTTTCTGCCCCTCGGTGTCGTACCGGGTCCACCATATATCTGTAATCGGTTAATCTTTCTCTCGATTCGGATAATAATCATATTATCAAAACAAAAGAACTCATGGTGGACACCAAATCATCATATCAAGAGAAAACTGCATTTAAAAACATTCATAAGTTTTATAAACCACACCGCGGCTTCTCAAATTTATGGAAAATATCAAGTTCCGAAGAATATATATATAATTCATCTCAAGTTCATAAGAACATAACGCATATATCATTTTTACCGTATTGGCGACAATCATATACAAATATCCATAACGATGGTATCTGTATATCAAAATCATAATAGGTATCATCATATCTATATATAACAACAATCTTATCTAGCATGGCAATCCTATGGTATCATGGCGGTACCAATGATGTGTAGTGTAATATATGCGTTTGTGATTTGTGCAACATTACAATCATTGGTAGTTATGCGGTGTTCTATCAGTGTATTCATATAAGTATGGTATTGTAAACTAACTGTACGAAACATAAATACGGATAATATAACGTAGCGTAATAATAAGTAATCTACGCGTGAACGTATAACGAATCGAATAATCGTAATCTAAACGAGCGTTAAAATAGATAATTACTTACGAGCTATACAGTTATAGTTTAAAATAGAACGAAACGTTATTTTGGAAATAAGGAAGCTACAGGGTTTTTAAAATAGATGTTCATTTGAAATTTATAGCGTATTCTTGACATTACTATTCTAAAAGTAGAAAACGGATCATTAGTTTTTAAAAAAGTATAGTTCTAACAATCATAATAATATCCCAATCGGGATTCAGCAAGACTCTGCGAGTCAAATACATATCGGCCGTATCCGGCAATCTATTCTCATCACATCGAGTATGGAATCTCCATCGTACGATATCAACACTCATCCAACCAATATTAATATGGACATCTAGTCACGTACAATGCATACAATAATCATATATATGCTTCTATATATAGCCTACTAACATGAATTATACGCTAATTATAAAATCTATGGCCCATAGACTAATCTATCTCTAAGTATCCGGGTTATGTATACACGCTTTCTATACTAAGTGTTCTCTAAAATTAGTTTGGGGGTGCTATACGCCATCCATTTGACTTCCTCCGTGGATTAAATTTACTCACCGACGTCTCGAACTAGTCGAAACCTACAACTGTTTCGTCTGTCCTTATCGTCTCGGAAGTCCCTATGATCATATCTACAATCGAAATCATAATGCAATCGTATAAATATCCAAATCGAAAATGACACAATGACCGAAGCGAACATAGGTTAGAACTTATGGCCAACACGTGGTAAATACGACAAAATACCCCCGACGTCAACGTATGAATGCCGAACGATCAAGTCAAGATATAGAAATCCAAAAACCCGAGTTTAAAACCGTAACCCATCGTCGAAAAACTACCAAAGTGCTTCCAGATTTGGCTACATGGAATCTGGGAAAAAAAGGGGTATCAAAAGGGCTAAGTTACCAAGTGATTGAGCTACAGAGCCAAGACCAAACCTTAACTAGCACACTGGGCCGCAAATCTCGGCTAAAACTCCGCCAAGGGAAGAATTTAGGGATCAGGCTTCTACCATGGTGTCACACCCCGCTTCCCAAAATACGGAATACAAGGGTGGCAAGGCCAGCCATGCTCCTACGATCAAGGAAGAATCCTGTCGTAGTCACATTTCGGTTTCTAGCATTATATGGTAATCAGTAGAACACAATACGAGTAAAGGGATTGCAGTCGCTGAAACTATAAGATATAAAGAGATTTGAGCTCGAAGGGAGTAAACAAGAGAGCAACTAACCAGGAATATCAGCGGGGAAGTGTAACTGGTCCACTGGTCTGGATCTTCACGGTCTTCTCGAGATCAGACAAATCCACCTCTATCACTGAGCATGCATACTCAAGTCGTCAGAGCCACACAATAGCAACAATATGATAGTAACAAAAGGCAAGAAAAGTAAAATAATAATGATGGGGATAAAATGCAGGTAATCAATATGTCACTAACTGATACAATGTATGATCTGTGTCCCTATCGGTCTCTAAGTCACTTCTGAAATTGAGTTGTGGAAAGGAGGATCATGTTTAATGAGGGTCTCATACATACCCGAGACTACGTCCCGCTATTGCCCGGGACATAACCCTGTCAGCCGGACCGCTAGGCCCAACCTAATATATATAAGAGTCGATGTTCGAATGATCATCCTCTAAATCACTGTCCTCGCTAAATACAATACTCTTTCCATTTCGATTTCCCCTTTTTCCCCAGGTTTACACTATTTATGAGTATGGTCTAGTCGTGTACAAGTATGCACCAATAACACGGTTTTTGTCACTGTTCACTGTCACGAATCATTCACTTTTTCATTGGCGCACTTGACACTCTTAAACCAATATCATTCACGCACGACAATGCATTGTACACTGAACAATAACGCGCACAATCACTATAAGTATGGCAATCGGGTAAGATATATGCATTTATGCAGTTGGCAAGTCATGTGTAATACGAACTATTATGCACCTTATGAACTTATAAAAATTGTATTAAATCATACGTTAAAAATTCAGCAAAATGATACAAAGACGGTAGCATGTAAAATCAGTCAGCAGTTCAACAAAATTTATTTCAGTGCATTCGGATTTCGGGTTTGCAAGTTATAGCCGTTTCATTTTAAGTGTTCGCTGCTGGAAATTCAGTTCCTGAACTGAACGTCCATTTCGCAACACAATTTTCACCCTGTGGGGATCAGAATTAGGCAACGCTATAGTTGAACAAAATTTAGGTTTTTCAATAGAGTTTCTAACGCACTAGACGGATTCTCAATCGCGCCTCTACGTCAGAAGTTATGTACTGTACAACAATGGGGTATCAGTTCTGTTTCTGTTTGGGACTGATATATATCCTGTTAATCTAAATTACAGTTTAAATAGTAAAAGACTGTGGAAAGGGGTGAAATCACTTTCATTAGTTATATAACCGTTTCATCTTCACTATGGTGTAGCGTTCCGCAATATAACATGTTCAAGAAGTAGAAGGTAAGCATTACAAGATGGGAATCAACAGTCAGAGCTGCTCTGGACTGCAGTCCAGGGCCGCTCTCCGAACCAGTTTCCGTCGTCGTTTCAGTATAGAAACAATTTAAAACTTTTATAGGGTTCTAGGTCGTCGAGTAGGCTTCGATTTGAGCCCTCTAACGCATCATTCCAATTTATAAACAATTAGTTATAATGTTTACAGGTTTCAGACGCGGGAAATTTTCGGTTTTAACGGGTGTAATTGGGGATGATCGTTCACGTCAGTAACGACAGTATTTTTCAGCCATGTTTTAACACGATGTTCATTACCATACGGGCCAGCTTATGTTATCAATTTCCGTCAGTTTAATGGAAGGTTTTCGTTCGGGTTTTGCATCAAACACTTGCGTCATATAAATTTCCACGAAGTGTAAACACGGAATTCATAAGACTTCGAATCGTAACAGAATAATTTAGCATGAAGCAAGTTGGGTACTTGCCTGGAGATGACGATGGCATGGTAGCGGTCTATGTACGATGGCAAGGGATCGACGCACGCGCGGCTAGGCACGACATGGCGACGGCGACAGCTTGTGCTCGGCTACGCTCAACGGCGGCTCATGATCACTGGAGGTGGAGTGGGGTGCTGTGAAACTCCTGGGGGTGTGATGGAGTCGGCGGTGGTCGGCGGAGGTAGCTCCGGCGATGGGTGCAGCGGTGGTGAGGTTGCAGTGAGGGGTCGCCTCGGGTTGGTGAAGCTCGGGGTTGGGATTGCGGCGATGGAGTGAGGTAGTGGAGGGGATCGGCTATGGAGGTGATGGTGATGATGTAAAGGGGTCGATGAGGTGGCCGGCGGCGCGATGGGAGCGAGGTGATCGTCGGCGAGATGGTGTGCAGGGGAGGCTCGGCGGTGGGTTGAATCAGTGGTGAGGAGAGAGGTCGGCTTGGTGTTTTGGAGAGAGGAGCGGGGGTTTAATGGGAGGAGGTGACTAAGGTGGTCGTCGTCGTCGTGGTTCAACGAGGTGTAGGGGTGAAGCAGGGTGTTTTTGGAGAGAGGAGAGGAGAACGAGAGTGAGGGGGAAAGAGTTAGAGAGACAAGGTGGCTTGAGGAGCTCGTGAGCGCGCGATCTCGGTCGACGAGTGGGGACGTGGGGCGACGAGGAGGGAACGTTGGCGAACGAGGCGACGTGGGCGACGAGGTGAAAACGAGCGGGAAAAAGAAAGGAGTGGGGAAGAGGATGGAGGCGGGTCGGGTTTAGGCGTGGGTTTGGGCACGGGCTTGGGCTTGGGCCGGTGAGGGTTTAAGTTAATTTGTTTAATCAGTTTTTGTATAGGAGAAAGGGATAAGTAAGTTGGCCGGGCTTTGATTTTAATTTAAAAAGGATATGTAAGTATAAAGATCTATATATAAAATTGATAAAATATAGGGAAAGTTTCAAAGGGACTCGGAAAAATTCTAGAGAAATTTATTGAGGGAACCGGGAATTTACATCATACTCTCCTTACAAAAATTTCGTCCTCGAAATTTAAAAGAGACAACGAGACAACAGTACTAAACAAAGAGATGTGGAAAACGTGCACGGATATCTTCCTCACGCTCCCAGGTAGATTCTCCTGGGGAACGACCGCCCCAAGACACTCGGACCAACGGAATGACTTTATCCTTCAGCACTTTCTCTCCGTGATTGAGGATGGTGGTGGGCTGCTCCTCGCAAGATAGGTCGGTACCCAAAGCTAACTTCGAATAGTCCAGAACATGGCTCTCATCCCGAACATAACGCCGCAACTGAGATACGTGGAAGGTATTGTGCACACCAGCTAGCGATGGAGGCAAGACGAGTCGATAGGCCACTTCTCCTACTCGCTCTAGCACCTCAAAAGGTCCGATGAAACGGGACTGAGTTTCCCGTGACTTCCGAACCTGATAACTCCGCGGGTAGGGGAAATTTTCAGGAATACATAATCTCTGACTTCAAATTCTAGTGCTCTCCTGCTGGCATCCGCCCAACTCTTCTGTCGATCCTGAGCCGTCTTAATGCGCTGCCTGATCATTTGGACCTTGCCGACTATCTGAATAATAAGCTCGGGATCCAGTAATCTTCGTTCTTCCACATCATCCTAACAAACTGGGGATCGACGCTTACGCCCGTAAAGTGCTTCGAAAGGAGCCATCTGGATGCTAGCCTGATAACTGTTGTTATAAGAAAACTCGACTAGATGTAGATGATCTTCCCAGGAACCCTGGAAGTCCAGCATGCAAGCTCTCAACATATCCTCGAGTGTCAGAATCGTACGCTCGAATTGTCCGTCCGTCTGCGGGTGATAAGCTGTGCTGAACTTGAGGCGGGTACCCCAACTCTCCTGTAAGCTCCTCCAAAAGTGCGAAACAAATCTGGTGTCTCGATCTGACACAATGCTGACCGGAACTCCGTGAAGTCGCACTATCTCCTGCATGTATCTTTCCGCAAGTGACTCTGTCAACTGTCCCACTCGAAATGGTAAGAAGTGTGCAGCTTTCGTAAGGCGATTGTTAGTTATATGTATGCCGTAGAGGCCATTACTGTACATACGATGTATATTGTAGTGGATGCTTGGACATATATAGGGAGGAATTTCTTGCTCGACATGATAGTATGTTATCTGGTTGCTCTTTATCTTAACATGTACTCTGATTGTCTCTATGTCATATGTTGATAAAGCCCTTAGGATGAGTACTTGACTACCAGGACTATGATGCAGATCATAGTAGTGGGGACAGTGTAGTCGCCAAGTACATCCTTCAAATGTTCCTAGTCGTGGGAGTACCGAGACAGGGCATCGATACTCCAGAGTAGACTAGAGTATGCGCTTCTTGACCCATATGATGGGCGATGGATGATCCCATATCCATTGGTGTTTGACATCAGAGAAGGTATACGAGTGCTCAGTGGAGACTGGGTACACTGGACGGACTCGCCGAGAACTCCCAGATGGTATTATACCTCACGTCAGATGGCGGTTCTCTGGTGACACTGGTACAGGTTAGTCTGTAGACCCGAGATCGTCATAAAGTCTTGTGTGATTCCCACTGTGCTTTGATTTCCATCATACCACGTCCAAGAGGGCGTGCAAAAAGGTGGCTTTTGGGTACAGTCCCGAATCACATGGAGGCAATGAGCGATAGGAGGGGTTTCGTCTCTCCCGGTATAGGGAGTTGATGTTGCGCTGTGTTCGATTGGCTATAACTGGAAATCCCTGGCCAGGGTTGCTGAGATTTACTGGTAAGTGTTATCAGTAGTTTCTCGAACTGTTATGGACCTCATATCGACACGACTTATCAAGCTACTGGGGTCTGACGTTTACCACCCCTAGGCGAGATATACGACATATCAGACGGAGAGACTGGACTGTACTAGAGTGTTACTGATTGGATTCGCAGGAGAATGTACAGGCTTGCTTGTTGATCTTCTGATCGCTCAATACCTGGGTGGCTATTACGTTTAGCTGACCGCTTGCAGCTTGTGGGTGTTTGATATGATCATCACCTACTGCCGGCGTATTGACGATTCTTTAGAGTCCTACACAGAGATTTCTTGGCTCAGGCAAAACGGAGTAGGAGCACATATATGATATGTGCGGGACCGAGAACAATACGTGTATGCGATACCGTATTAGATTCTCGCGATATGAGATATCGGTCGGGTATATGTGATATAGCCGGGTCATCGGATCAAGTGTTGATTCGATGAACTGATACAGATTATATTAGTCGGTTATTTGTGAAATTGCCGAATTATCGGATCAAGTGTTGATTCGATTATTTAATGTATAATTATATATTTGATATATTAAATTACATTAACTGATATAAGCTCACTAAAAGATTCTTTTTCTCACTCGGGTAATACATTGATATATATATGATATATGTTAATTGTATTATTTTATTTTGTTACAATAAATATTGTATATGCGATATATAATATTGTAACATATTAGGATTATTAATGCAACGTGATTAGTAGAGATTAAACATGATTAAGGTTTGATTTGGGTTAATATTTTCTAGAAGCTTCTAGAAGGTTTTTCTTTTGTTTCTTACTAAAGATATTTGTAAAGATATTTGTTATGATATTTATTAATCCAACCTAACCCATGACCATGGTAAAGTCTCTACATGGGTTAAGTTATCATACTTAACACATGGTTGCAATTCTAACCTCATGACAATTCATTATTCATCAAAAAGAGAATGGTTCTTCTTCTTCTTCCTTCTTCTTTCATGAAAAGCTTTCTAGCTTTTTATGAAGTGATGAAAATGAGTGAATTAATGAAAATAAATGAGAGCTAAAATCCTACTTCATCATCCTAATCTATCCTAGCCATTTAGATTAGGGTGTTCACTTCATTTGTGAGTAAGAGCTTGTGTTAAAGAAACTTCAAGGTAGATCATCTTTGTTATCGAAGATCGGAAGCAAGCTTGCATCTTTCTCTTCGTGGAGCCTCTCTAGAGTCCGGATGCACGATGATCGTAGTAAAGAGACCTCAACATGGAGCCTTAGAAGTGAAGGACATGATCTACAAAGGTTGTAATCCCTCTCAATTAGTGTTAAAGTGTTTAACATGCTTGTTTTCGTCTAATCTCTAGTTTAAAGATCTTGGTTAGGGTTGTTCGGCACGTCTAATTTTAAATCGGGCATGGTTGATGCCTTATAGACCCTTGTGAGAGTGCCTAGTAACCCTACAGTGGTATCAGAGCCAAGCTAGAGCTTTAGGCGAAGTCTAGGTGAAGTTTAAAGTCCGATCGAACTCCGAATACCCGATAAAACCTAGTTTCTGGAAAATTTTCAAATAGTTGATATTTTTCATATTAAAAATGCTTAGAAAATTCAGCAGGTAATTTTATGGATATGTGTGAAAAACGACACCCTAAATCCATCAAAGCGCTGCGGAACCGCAGCCAAACCAGGATATTGGCGGCGGTTCCGCAGTAAGTCTTGGGGATTGAGGGTTAGATTTTGCTACAGTTGATCCGTAGGTACTTTTGCATGTTTCTGGGAATTTTTAAATTTACTCAAGTGTTGAGTTTTCTGGGATGTATTGGGAACTCATTGATTCGATCGGAAAGTTTAACTTCGTTTAAGTTTTTCCGGGTAATTTTAGAACGTGTTAAAAAGTTCGAACGGATATCAATAACTCACTTTTTCCCCTACCGGAAAAATTTCCAAGTGTTGGGTTTTTCCGTAGTTTAAGAACGTTCTAAGTCATGCAAGTAACGCGGTGGACCCTCTAGAAGAACACAAAGCTTAACTCGATTATGTGACCGTCTGAACCGCCTCTAAACCTTAGGGTTCGGGGTAGTACGGCGTTGCCACATGTGAGGCGTTGGTTTGACCCTTCTACGGCTGGACCATTGGTACTGTGGCATGTGATGGATACTTTTTGAACTCTGCTCAAGTGTTGAGCTATTTGGGAAATCTTGGGTGTTTGTTTATTCGATCGGAAAGTTTAACATTGTCTATTTATCTGGAATGTGATACAATATTTGGAATCCACAAGCAGTTATGAGATAACTAATTTGAATGTTATAAATCTAGCAGTTCAGTCTCAGATGATCGGTTGCCACGGGATTTTGATGCGATCAAAAGTCCGTCGCAATCATAGTCACATAATTCGCGAATTATTCGCCGAATTCGCGAATAATTCGCGAATTTTTGATGAAACGAATTATTCACCGAATTATTCGCCATTGCTGAACTGGCCGAATAATTCGCGAATTATTCGCGAATAATTCGCGAATTATTCCCGAATTATGTGAAAAAACAGCGAATAATTCAAAAAACTGCAAATAATTCACAAAATCAAAACCTAGCGTATCATATATTAATTTATTGCTCGAAATCCTTCCCGAACATTTCCCGAACACTTACCGAATCTTTCCCGAATACCTGCCGATTTTTTCCGAATAGTTCTCCGAATCCGAATTTTCGACCTCGCCGAATTATTCCCGAACTGCGAATTTGTGACTATGGTCGCAATCACGTAGCGTACGCGGATACTCGCCGGGTAAACTTAATAGATAGCCACGCCCCATAGCCCCGACCAAGTGACTGTAGGAGAACTCCGTCACCAAAATCATCCGTTCGGGTGCTCGCGACAGCGGTGTTCCGCCTTAGTGCACTTTGTCGACGGCATCCGGGGGTGCGGCCGTCTACTAAAGTTTGCGACGAGCATTCGGTCAGGATGTCGGGAATCTTGTTGAATTGCCCGACTAGATATTGAAAAGTGTTTTTGAGATCGAGACTAAAATGCGGGGTTTATAATTGTTAGGCATGCGATGTCTAAGGAATTCATTTGGTTAGGCATGAGATGTCTAAGAAGGTTGCGGATTCCAACTGTTGTAGTTTTACACTTTCTTTTCTGTAACATTAAACGTAGTATATGGTGTATCGCCGGTTTCTTTGCTATACATCAACGACAATCGGGATACGCATACTTACTTACGTTGATGATATGAGATATTATGTGTTGCTGTGATATGTTATATTGGATCGTCGTGTTTTGAATAGCCGGGGGTTTTATGTGAGATGAGGGTTTTTATTTTCATTCATGTAAAATTCATTTGTATGTAATATTCTTTTATTGGGGCACTTCCGGGCTGAGGATGATGTCACCATTGTATATTATTTACTTTTCCGCATTAGGTAGACCCAAGGCGGGGAGCACAAGTAACCGGGTTCTAGGGTCCAGTGGGAGACCATCTCGAGGAGTCGAGAACGGGTCTCATAACCCTAGAATTGGCAGTGTTGCTTGCCGCTCTTGTAGGGGTCTAGGGATGTGGGTTTGGCTATTCATCACGACCGTGGAATCCGTGTTTTATACAGGCTCGTATTAAAACACGGACGTCCTAGTATATCCAATATTTCATATGTGTTCTTCTGCTGCAATGTTCTGTGATGAGATCATATTACTGTCTGAGACGAATGTTTATATTATATATATGAGATATATGTTATATTGCAGATTTCGTTTCAAAAGTGGTACTTGTGAAGCATAATAAAATGGGACTTCATTAATGAGATTAATGAAAACTAAAAGAAACCTAAAGATGTTGTAGAAACTTATTTAAAAACTGGTAGCTCTAGTTCTTGCTTTGCATAGCGGTGTTCCTTGTAGAACATCCAGCATCTTATTCGATAAGAAAAGAGCCGAGATCTCTTCACCTAGAGTGACCTCTTTAGCGAAACTAGCAGATACTACAAACTCGGTTTGTCTTTTGATTGTTTTTATAGTTTTTGCTTTGCATAGTGATATTTGTGAAATATCATGCACCTTATTCGATGAGGAAAGAGCCGACGATCCCTTCACCGGGAGTGACCTCTTTAGCAAAACTAGAAAAGTCCTTAAAAACATTCCATTTAAAATCACTCGATTCTACAACGATATCAAGTTCATTACGCTCATGGTTTTCTTAAAAACCTGCGTAGCCCTCCGTCATTTCAGATAAGTACTTCATAGTATTCGTGCTGCGTTTGTTGGCCTGCGTCAAGGCGTAGTGTGCGATAGCTATTTATGCTTATCTGCAAAAGCATATGATGCGATTGAGTTAGGGTAGTCGTGCGACTTTGTTGGCCTGCGTCAAGGGTCGTGCGGGTAGGTTTAATTCAATCGGGAAATGTACGGGTTGAACTTGACTAGTGCACTATGGTTTGTTGGCCTGCGTCAAGGTCATAGGACGCTAGGGGTAAAATATTATTGGAAATTTCAAGAGTTGAAATTTGCAATGAGATTGCATACCTTCTATGAGATAGTTGGATCCTGATACCCGCTGCGAGTAAGAGTTACTCCTGCGAGAGTTTTACACATTACAATTAGCCGATCAAGTAGGTGTTTAGAAAGGTGTTAACGGGGTTACGCCCCTGGGAAAACGAGGTTTATTTTAATTAGGTCCGTGCGAAAGCACGGGGAACCTCCCTTAAAGTACTGGCACTCGCCTGGCTGAAACATTGGTGAACTTGTAGAGTGTAATTAATCCCAGCTAGTCTTTTCTTTTAGGGTTTGAAGGAAGATTTGACTAAAACAGTGGGAGCCATTCTGATTAGATATATTAATAAACCAATCTAATCTTGCAAGAGCATACGCTGAGTGTTTTCTTCTCTCTCTCTCCTGGTTACGACTATGTCACGCCTTAATCAAGATAATAATACGGATGTATTGACCGAACCCGCTTATTATACTGCGCTAGGGAACGTTGGCCCCGCTCCAAGTTATAATTGTTATAAGACAGAGCAGGAAATAGGGGATTACCAGAATTCCCGTGCCGCCCAAACGAAGAAAGTGCATGTTAATGCATCTTCTTCGGGTGTGTTCATTACACAGAACTGTTTCTCAATATCCTTTACGTCCTGGGTATTTGATACCGGATCAGGATCCCACATATGTAATTTGTTACATGGGCTACAGATAGGTAGAGAACTGAGAACGGGTGATAAGTTTCATGAGATAGAAGCGGTGCAAGTGTTGCAGCCAAGTCTGTTGGTAGTTATCACCCTGTATTACAAGAATACATTGATTCTGAACGAATATTATTAGATACCGAACCTGATATACAATATCATATCAGTCTCTTTATTAGAAAAGAAATGATATAATTTTGTATTGTTGGATAATGTTTTGAACATTTCCTATATCAAGTGTTGATCGGTTCAGGCACGTTATCTAAAAGCATAGACGTTCTAAATCAAACCACAGTTCTTAACGTACAGAACACACACAAGATGAAGAGTTCAGAAATGAACGAATCATTCTTGAGGTATTGTAGACTAGATCATATCAATGCGACCCGACTAGATGAAGTTACATAAAGATACATATTTAAATTAGTTTGGATTTACATCTTGTAAAACTTGCCAGTCATGTCACAAAGATAAGTTGACCACAGCCCCGTTTATTGGAAACAGAGAAAGAGTTAGTGAACTCTTGGGATTGATACATGCTGATGTATGAAGGTCCCCTGTCTACACATGCCAAGACCGGTTCTTTGTACTTCATTACATTCACTGATGATCTCTCAAGATTCAGACATATGTTCCTGTAGAAACACAAGTCCGAAACTTTTGAGATAATCACAGAATATAATTTAGAAGTAGAGAACCAAAAACGGGTATAAGTATTATGTCCTTTGATGAGATCAAGGAAGAGAATACTTGAGCACGGAATTCCTGGACTATTCTAAAGGAGAATGAGATTTTCTCTCAGCATTACTCCTCCGTATACACTACAACACGTCGGTGTATCGGGACGGAGCAATCACACCCTATTTGATATGGTACGCTCTATGATGAGTACTACTGAGTTTCCTATTTCCTTTTGGGAGTTATGCACTTGTGAAGCTGCATACCTATTGAATAGGGTTCCAATCAAATCAGTTGCCTACCACTTCATATGTGATATGGAATGGGAAGAGCCCATATCTTAAGTAAGTTAAGATTTGGGGTTGTCCGGCCTATGTCTAAAAGCAAAATCCGGACAAGCTCGAGGAAAAGTCAGATCTGTGGAAGTTTGTTGGATATCCCAAGCATTCGCAAGGGAATATCTTCTACCAAACCGAGAAACAAAAGATGTTTTGTTTCTCAGCATGTCACCTTTGTGAAAGGGAATTTCTTGTGAAGAAATTATTGGTCATGAGGTAGAACTGGAAGGAGTTTCAGCTATACAAACTGCAGCTGATGATTTGGTAGAACCGGAGAATTCAATAGTTTCCAACGAAGCTCAGCCTCTCCGCCGATCTGGTAGGGTTCCTCATCCACCTGAGAGATACTTCGGTTTCTCTATGACAGTGGGAGCGAGGATTGCATCATGAGATGATGACCCAACTAGTTTCGAGCTGGCCGTCAGGAGTGAGACTCTGTAAGAATGGCTGGATGCTTAGCGATCTGAGATGGAATCCTTATACACCAACAAAGTATGGACTTTGGTTGCTTTATCTGAAGGGTTAAATCCCCATCAGGAGCAAGTATATCTTGAGAAGATTACTTGGTGTACATGAAAAAGTTGAGACTTTCAAAACTATGCTTAAGTCCATCCAGATCCTACTTGCCACGGCTACATACCATGACTACGATATCTGGCGGTTGGGTGTCATGACTGCTTTTCTAAATACTGATTTAGAAGAGAGCGTCTATAAGTTCACAGCTAGAGGGCTTCGTAGATAGTGGGAGCAGCGGAAACGTGTGCAAGATATTTTATGTGATAAAGCAGGCATCACGGAGTTGGAACGTCTGTTTTGATGTGGTAGTCAAAGAGTTTGACTTCATCAAAATGGTAGATGAACCTTGTATATATAAAAAGGTAGTAGGGAGTATGGTGGTGATCCTCGTAGAGTACGTGGATGACATACTCTTGATAGGGAAGGAGTTTCCTATGCTACGCTCGGTCAATCTCCGCTTATCACAAGGATTCTCCGTATAGGATCAAGGTGATACCTCCTAAATCCTGGGTTTTGGATCTATGAGATAGATCTAATTGGATGTTAGGATTCTCACTAGTTGTAGTGAGATGGTATCAATCGATCCTGGGGAGAATCACTGGAAAGGTTCCAGGGTGATAAGGACGACTGAATGTCAGTCGCAGGCATTGTCTTTACCCTCAGTGGAGGGACGGTATGTTGGAAGAGTTCTAAGCTAGATACCGTGACATACTAGACGATTAAAGGCAAGATACATCGTTACCAAAGATGCAACCAAAGAGGCAGTCTGGATATATTTTAGTTCATGAGATGAACTTCGTTCCTACCATTGTATGACAATGGACTTGTGGCTTATCCCAAGGAATCCCCGTCCCATCAGAAATCCAGATATAATTCTTAGACAGCATCACCTGATCATGGAGATGGTTGATCTCCAGGGAGATCGAGGTTAGGAGAGTAGACACAGAGGTCAACAGCGCGGATCCACTCACAAAGGCCTATTTCCCAGTAGAGACTATTATGGGATGGTTGAGTATGAGATACTTCAACCACAGCTGATTGTTGGGTATGCGATACCACAACAGATGGCCCTAGTGCAAGTGGGAGATTGTTAGTTATATGTATGCCCTAGAGGCCATTACTGTACATACGATGTATATTGTAGTGGATGCTTGGACATATATAGGGAGGACTTTCTTGCTCGACATGATAGTATGATATCTGGTTGCTCCTTATCTTAACATGTACTCTGATTGTCTCTATGTCACATGTTGATAAAGCCCTTAGGATGAATACTTGACTACCAGGACTATGATGCAGATCATACTAGTGGGGACAGTGTAGTCGCTAAGTACATCTTTCAAATGTTCCTAATCGTGGGAGTACCGAGACAGGGCATCGATACTCCAGAGTAGACTAGCATATGCGCTTCTTGACCCATATGTTGGGCGATGGATGATCCCATATCCATTGGTGTTTGACATCAGAGAAGGTATACGGGTGCTCAGTGGAGACTGGGTACACTGGATGGACTCGCCGAGAACTCCCAGATGGTATTATACCTCACGTCAGATGGTGGTTCTCTGGTGACACTGGTACAGGTTAGTCTGTAGACCCGAGATCGTCATAGAGTCTTGTGTGATTCCCACTGTGCTTTGATTTCTATCATACCACGTCCAAGAGGGCGTGCAAAAAGGTGGCTTTTGGGTACAGTCCCGAATCACATGGAGGCAATGAGCGATAGGAGGGGTTTCGTCTCTTCCGGTATAGGGAGTTGATGTTGGGCTGTGTTCGATTGGCTATAACTAGAAATCCCTGGCCAGGGTTGCTGAGATTTACTGGTAAGTGTTATCAGTAGTTTCTCGAACTGTTATGGACCTCATATCGACACGACTTATCAAACTACTGGGGTCTGACGTTTACCACCCCTAGACGAGATATGCGACATATCAGATGGAGAGACCGGACTGTACGGGAGTGTTACTGATTGGATTCGCAGGAGAATGTACAGGCTTGCTTGTTGATCTTCTGATCGCTCAATACCTGGGTGGCTGTTACGTTTAGCTGACCGCTTGCAGCTTGTGGGTATTTGATATGATCATCACCTACTGCCGGCGTATTGATGATTCTTTAGAGTCCTACACAGAGGTTTCTTGGCTCAGGCAAAACGGAGTAGGAGCATATATATGATATGTGCGGGACCAAGAACAATACATGTATGTGATACCGTATTAGATTCTCGCGATATGAGATATCGGCCGGGTATATGTGATATAGCCGGGTCATCGGATTAAGTGTTGATTCGATGAACTGATACAGATTATATTAGTCGGTTATTTGTGAAATAGCCGGATTATCGGATCAAGTGTTTATTCGATAATTTAATGTATAATTATATATTTGATATATTAAATTACATTAACTGATATAAGCTCACTAAAAGATTCTTTTTCTCACTCGGGTAATACATTGATATATATGCGATATATGTTAATTGTATTATTTTATTTTGTTACAATAAATATTGTATATGTGATATATAATATTGTAACATGTTAGGGTTATTAATGCAACGTGATTAGTTGAGATTAAACATGATTAAGGTTTGATTTTGTTTAATATTTTTTAGAAGCTTCTAGAAGGTTTTTCTTTTGTTTCTTGTTAAAGATATTTGTAAAGATATTTGTTATGATATTTATTAACCCAACCCAACCCATGACCATGGTAAAGTCTCTACATGGGTTAAGTTATCATACTTAACCCATGGTTGCAATTCTAACCTCATGACAATTCATTATTCATCAAAAAGAGAATGGTTCTTCTTCTTCTTCCTTCTTCTTTCATGAAAAGCTTTCTAGCTTTTTATGAAGTGATGAAAATGAGTGAATTAATGAAAATAAATGAGAGCTAAAATCCTACTTCATCATCCTAATCTATCCTACCCATTTAGATTAGCGTGTTCACTTCATTTGTGAGTGAGAGCTTGTGTTAAAAAAACTTCAAGGTAGATCATCTTTGTTATCGAAGATCGGAAGCAAGCTTGCATCTTTATCTTCGTGGAGCCTCTCTAGAGTCTGGATGCACGATGATCGCAGTAAAGGGACCTCAACACGGAGCCTTAGAAGTGAAGGACAGGATCTACAAAGGTTGTAATCCCTCTCACTTAGTGTTAAAGTGTTTAACATACTTGTTTTCGCCTAATCTCTAGTTTAAAGATCTTGGTTAGGGTTGTTCGGCACGTCTAAATTTTAAATTGGGCATGGTTGATACCTTATAGACCCTTGTGAGAGTGCCTAGTAACCCTACAGTCGACGATAACCCAAATGGCGTTGTTGCCCCTAGGGCTTCGGGGTAAGGCCGTCACGAAATCTATAGTAATGTGCTCCCACTTCCATTCTAGTATCGGAAGCGGTTGTAATAATCCTGCCGTCCTCTGTTGTTCCGCCTTTACCTGTTGGCATACCAAGCACCTGGATACCAAACCGCGCAATTTCTCGCTTCATCCCGTTCCACCAAAAATGCTGCTTTAGATCTCGATACTCTCTCGTACCTCCCGGATGCACAGAATAAGCTGAACTATGCGCCTCAGCCAGTACCTCTTCTCGAATATCCCCCTTGGGTACGCAGAGTCTGTTACCGAATCTCGGAGAACCGTCTTCGTGTATGAGTAAGTTCGTTCTCAGCCCGGCTTCTACTTGCGCTCTGAACTTTTGCAATCGAGGATCATCCGCTTGTGCAGCCTTGATGTGATCCACAAGAGAAGACTGCACCTGTAGTTGCCAAAATTGCCAGATTACGCTCGGTGTAACGACTTCAAGCTCGAGTCTCTGAAAATCCTTAATGATGCTCCTCTGGCTGGTCAACATCATGACTGCTTGCTTACGACTGAGAGCATCAGGTACAATATTTACTTTTCCCGGGTGATACTGAAGGTCCAAGTCGTAATCTGCCATCAGTTCTAGCCATCGGCGCTGTCTCATATTTAGTTCTTTCTGAGTGAAGACATACTTCAGACTTTTGTGATCCGTGTACACCTCCACCTTCTTGCCCAACAGGTAGTGCCTCCAGATCTTCAACGCAAAAACCACCGCGGCTAACCCCAAGTCATGCGTAGGGTAGTTCCTCTCGTGATTTCTCAGCTGTCGAGAGGCGTAAGCAACCATCCGACCGTGCTGCATCAGAACACAGCCTAAGCCTCTCCCTGAATCGTCGCTGTGTATCACCAAACCATCTGAATCGTCTGGCACTGTAAGAAGGTGCCGTGGTCAACATCAATTTCAGTATCTCACAAGCCTGAGTACACTCCTCTGTCCATACGTAAGGCACTTCCTTCCATGTCGGCCGAATTGGGGGGGGGGTCAGGTGATTATAAGGTTCAAGGATGGGATAAAAGTAATGTCTTTGCAAGAAGGAAAGGAATTTGTAAGAAGGATCAATTAATGCATCAAATGGATTTTAAAGATACAATACTCTAGAAAAAATTTGATCGAATCGAAACTTTATTAATCAAAGCTTGACAGAGTACAACTGAGAGATAAACTTGGCCCTAAACTATACATCATTATTGTTTGGCCCTAAGAAAAGAAAATAAGCTGCGTCAGTCACGATTGTGGAAGTTCAGCAAGTTGCGATATACTCTCGCACTAAGATGGGGACGTCCATTCCCAAAGCGTCCTGCCTGAACATCTGCTTGAGCTTCTTCAGCCTCGAGTTCCTCTTCACTCAAGGTTTCATCTTCCGATTCCTCCTCGGCTGGAGTTTCGTCTTCCGATTCCTCCCCTATAGGGTTTTCTTCTCCTGGCTCTTCCTCTTTGGCGGGAGCTTCCTCATCAGAATCCTCCTCCATTTGTTCTGCCTCTTCCGGGTCCTCTCCTGGATCTTCTGCCATAAGGTCTTCCTCAGGATTTCCCTTTTCAGGGCCCTCATCTGGATTCTCCTCTATTGCGTTTTCCTGTGGGTCCTATTCTATTGGATCTTCTTCGGGATCCTCCTCCTCGGGATCCTCTTCTGGGTCCCCTTCCACTGCATGTTCCTGTGGATCCTCTTCTATTGGGTATTCTTCGGGATCCTCTTCTTCAGGGTCCTCCTCTGGGTCTTCCTCTTCATCGTCCGAATCATTAATCATGTTGATCTCCGGAATTGCGACATCAAATCCCTCGTCCTCAGATTCGCTGTCGTTGGAAATAACCTGTGGGCCATCGACCTCGTCATCTGAACTCACTAATACACAGTCGAAAGAAACGCAGGACTGAGTGTCCTCATCGAGAAGTGGTGCGGCCCCAGGGTTGGCCATGGTCTGAAACGCAAAGGTTATGATCAGATAGTGGAACACGAATGAAAATAACGATTAATGATGGGGAACACGACGAAAAGATAAAGTAGATAAGATTCAAAACATGAATTTGAGTGGTGATGCACAAGTAGTATATGAAAGTGAAAGTAAGGAAATAAAGTATGATTCAAGGGATCCCTAAGTTGGACTGCGATCTTATTCTAAACACGGCGCTTTGATACCAACAAAACCCTGTCACGCCCCGCTTCCCAAAATACGGAATACAAGGGTGACAAGGCCAGCCATGCTCCTACGATCAAGGAAGAATCCTGTCGTACTCACATTTCGGTTTCTCGCATTATATGGTAATCAGTAGAACACAATACGGGTAAAGGGAATGCAGTCGCTGAAACTATAAGATTTAAAGAGATTTGAGCTCGAAGGGAGTAAATAAGAGAGCAACTAACCAGGAATATCAGCGGGGAAGTGTAACTGGTCCACTGGTCTGGATCTTCACGGTCTTCTCGAGATCAGACAAATCCACCTCTATCACTGAGCATGCATACTCAGGTCGTCAGAGCGACACAATAGCAACAATATGATAGTAACAAAAGGCAAAAAGTAAAATAATAATGATGGGGATAAAATGCAGGTAATCAATATGTCACTAACTGATGCAATGTATGATCTGTGTCCCTATCGGTCTCTAAGTCACTTCTGAAGTTGAGTTGTGGAAAGGAGGATCATATTTAACGAGGGTCTCGTACATACCCGAGACTACGGCCCGCTATCGCCCGGGACATAACCCTGTCAGCCGGACCGCTAGGCCCAACCTAATATATATAAGAGTCGCTGTTCGAATGATCATCCTCTAAATCACCGACCTCGCTAAATACAATACTCTTTCCACTTCGATTTCCCCCTTTTCCCCATATTTACACTATTTATGAGTATGGTCTAGTCGTGTACAAGTATGCACCAATAATACGGTTTTTGTCACTGTTCACTGTATTGTTCACTGTCACGAATCATTCACTTTTTTATTGGCGCAATTGACACTCTTAAACCAATACCATTCATGCATGACAATGCATTGTACACTGAACAATAACGCGCACTATCACTATAAGTATGGCAATCGGGTAAGATATATGCATTTATGCAGTTGGCAAGTCATGTGTAATACGAACTATTATGCACCTTATGAACTTATAAAAATTGCATTAAATCATACGTTCAAAATTCAGCAAAATGATACAAATACGTTAGCATGTAAACTCAGTCAGAAGTTCAACAAAATTTATTTCAGTGCATTCGGATTTCGGGTTTGCAAATTATAGCCGTTTCATTTTAAGTGTTTGCTGCTGGAAATTCAGTTCCTGAACTAAACGTCCATTTCGCAACACAATTTTCACCCTGTAGGGATCAGAATTAGGCGACGTTATAGTTGAACGAAATTTAGGTTTTTCAATAGAGTTTCCAATGCACTAGACGGATTCTCAATCGTGCCTCTACGTCAGAAGTTATGTACTGTACAACAATGGGGTATCAGTTCTGTTTCTTTTTGGGACTGATATATGTCCTGTTAATCTAAATTACAGTTTAAATAGTAAACGACTGTGGAAAGGGGTGAAATCACTTTAATTAGTTAGATAACTGTTTCATCTTCACTATGGTGTAGGGTTCCGCAATATAACATGTTTAAACAGTAGAAGGTAAGCATTACAAGATGGGAATCAACAGTCAGAGCTGCTCTGGACTGCAGTCCAGGGCCGCTCTCCGAACCAGTTTCCGTCGTCGTTTCAGTATAGAAACAATTTAAAACTTTTATGGGGTTCTAGTTCGTCGATTCGTCTTCGATTTGAGCCCTCGAACGCATCACTCCAATTTATAAACAATTAGTTATGATGTTTACAAGTTTCAGACGCGGGAAATTTTCAGTTTTAACGAGTGTAATTGGAGATGCTCGTTCACGTCAGTAACGACGGTATTTTTCAGCCAAGTTTTAACACGATATTCATTACCATACGGGCCAGCTTATGTGATCAATTTCCGTCAGTTTAATGGAAGGTTTTCGTTCGGGTTTTGTATCAAACACTTGCGTCATATAAATTTCCACGAAGTGTAAACACGGAATTCATAAGACTTCGAATCGTAACAGAATAATTTAGCATGAAGCAAGTAGGGTACTTGCCTGGAGATGACGATGGCACGGTAGCGGTCTATGAACGATAGCAAGGGATCGACGCACGCGCGGCTAGGCACGACATGGCGATGGCGACGGCTTGTGCTCGGCTACGCTCAACGGCGGCTCGTGATCACTGGGGGCGGAGTGGGGTGCTGTGAAGCTCCTTGGGGTGTGCTGGAGTCGGCGGTGGTCGGCGTAGGTAGCTCCGGCGGTGGTCGGCGTAGGTAGCTCCGGCGATGGGTGCAGCGGTGGTGAGGTTGCAGCGAGGGGTCTCCTCGGGTTGGTGAAGCTCAGGGTTGGGATTGCAGCGATGGAGTAAGGTAGTGGAAGGGCTCGGCTATGGAGGTGATGGTGATGATGTAGAGGGGTTAATGAGGTGGCCGGCGGCGCGATGGGAGCGAGGTGATCGTCGGCGAGATGGTGTGCAGGGGAGGCTCGGCGGTGGGTTGAAGCAGTGGTGAGGAGAGAGGTCGGCTTGGCGTTTTGGAGAGAGGAGCGAGGGTTTAGTGGGAGGAGGTGACTGAGATGGTCGTCGTCGTCGTCGTGGTTCAGCGGGGTGTAGGGGGTGAAGCAGGGTGTTTTTGGAGAGAGGAGAGGAGAACGAGAGTGAGGGGGAGAGAGTTAGAGAGACTAGGTGGCTTGAGGAGCTCATGAACGCGCTCGACGAGTGGGGATGTGGGGCGACGACGCGGGAACGTTGGCGAACAAGGCGACATGGGCGACGAGGTGAAAACGAGCGGGAAAAAGAAAGGAGTGGGGAAGAGGATGGAGGCGGGTCGGGTCGGGTTTAGGCGTGGGTTTGGGCGCGGGCTTGGGCCGGTGAGGGTTTAAGTTAATTTGTTTAATCAGTTTTTGTAGTGGAAAAAGGGATAAGTAAGTGGGCAGGGCTTTGATTTTAATTTAAAAAGGATATGTAAGTATAAAGATCTGTATATAAAATTGATAAAATATAGGGAAAGTTTCAAGGGGACTCAGAAAAATTCTAGAGAAATTTATTGAGGGAACCGGGAATTTACACATGGTCTCCTGGTTGTCTAATTAGATCAATATGATACATCATTTATTTTTCAAAGCCCTTGAATTGCTCCAGAATTCATTTGAACACCAACAAATCGATAAATTTATAGTTTTAAAACTCAAAACACGTTCAAATCCTAATCCCCATACATCAAAATACCATTAACTTCCCCCAAATCAAGCATAAACATCCAGTAAACTTCTACCGGAACCATCACCACAAATAACCTCATCAAAACTCAAATTTTAACATGCAAACTACTCCTTTACATGGTCAACCACTTTAAAACTTGAAGACTTGATGAAAAGATGAAACTTTACTAATTTGAGTGAGAAGTAGTGGAGATCTAAGCTTTAGAGATGTCCTCTTGAAGATCTATTAAAGAGGTAGTGACCAAACTTGAAGTCTTGAGTGATCAAGTGAAGATATTATCAAGATCCATGATTTATTTGTGAAAGGAGGCCAGGGTTTGGAAGAGGGTTGAGAGAGTTAGGATATTTGGGAGAAGAGGAGAAGATATTCCGGTGGAGAGAGATATGTATTTGAATTATGAGAGTAGAAGAGAGCGTGACATAATATATTACATTTTATGTTTGGATGGGTGTGGAGGTATATTCTAGCTTAACACATATCCCCCTCTCTCAAAGAAATAAACCATATAATTATCAACCAAATCCCATGTCATCTCTCATAACAAAATGCTTATCATATTCAAAATATCTCTCATTTTACTTTTTCCCAAAATAATAATACATACAGATACCAATTCGAAAATCCAAAATCCATACATGATATTATTTTCGTAAACTCATAATATCCATGTTTAAACTATAAATTAATATTATAATTTTTCAAAATGTTACACACACCATGTCAATGCTCACCTTGATCCTCATTTTTAGTTCTAAGTAGGAGAAGATTTCGAAAGTGAAGCTTGCATACACTGATACACCCACTATTATATATATGAAAACAACTTGAATATTGAGCAGGGCATACACAATGCAAAATTTTCTTAAATGTCTCGTATAACCGTCAACCTACATATTACAATGATAATAGAGAACCAAATTACCTTGAACCATATCCCCTTTTTTTAAATTCAAATAGTAGATCATATTCTACCTGGAATTAAATCCCAAGCCACTTGCTCAAACTAAAAATACTAAAATTTTGTATGTGAGATTACCTGCACGTAAAATTTAATTTGTGCCTAAAAAGCAAATGCAAAACACCAATTAATTATCGGGCGGGATTGGGGGAACTACAAATTTATCGGTTATTTTGCCCCCCAAAAACCGAGAAAATATGCTATAGACACGGGAACAAAAAAAAAATTCACGCAAAGAAATAAAAATACCTACAATACAGACATATCACAATTACAGGAAAACATACTTCATAGAAACGTAAAAGAGCAAAACACATTAAAATGCCAAACATTATGACAACAAAACATTATTTCTCCCCATTCAAAGTTTGAAACAGAGAGAGCTACCAAACACCAACAGAGCAACCAACAAACACCACATTCACAAACACTCATAAAACCTAGATATCTCTCACCATACCAAAACCAGCTGCTCACATGATAAAAAAAAAACCCTTCAACAAACAACTTCGTCAAGCGACGGTGACCTGGACGGTCTTGGGTCTCTTGGGCTCCGGCGGCGGCTTCTTCATCACCGTGACGGTGAGAACCCCGTCCTTGCACACGGCCGACACCTTGTCGAGGTCGGCGTTGTCCGGCAGGGCAAACTTCCTCATGGACTTCCCCATCCTCCTCTCCATCTTCAGGTACTTCCCCTCATCCTTCTCCTCTCTCCTCCTCTCCCCGCTGATGACGAGGACGTTGTCGTCCTCGATCTGCACCTTGATCTCCCCTGACCCCACCCCGGGCATGTCGATGACGAACGAGTAGGCGTTGGGCAGCTCCTTGACGTCGGCTGGGGTGGTGGCCATGGCTCGGGCGTCGCGGACGTAGGCGCGGGTTGGGGCGTTGAAGGACTTCTCAATCTCGCCCGGCATTTGATCCATCAGCGAGAACAGGCCGGGGTTATCCAGTCCCAGGATCCTGAGGTCCATTGTCTATTTGCTGATGATGCTAGTAGGGTTTTGGATTTTGGAATCTTTTTTCCTATGCTTTCGATTTGGGTGATGGTGAACGAGGAGGAAAGGAATGGAATGGAACTTATAGCTAGGGTTAGGGTGGACGGGGGGAGAGGGCGTCTAGGGGTTCTTGAATGTTCGATCGAAAGGAATGCGGAATTAACGTGGCTGCTTAATTTTCTGGAACCTTCAAGAAAAAGGCTAGGTTCCGATCGCTTCTCGAAGGCGGGACGTGGTTTAGGCCATTCAGTGGGCTTTTCTCTCCATAAGCCGTCTTCGGCCCAAGAAAATTGTTTAAGGTCTCTTTTACTATTTTAATTTGTTATTAATTTGTTATTTTAAAATATTTCATATCAATTAATAAGTCAGCCCTGGTTATTTAAACTTTTGTTCTCTTATAATTACGATGATAGTTCACGGTAGCAATCGATCATTTTAAAAATTCTAGGTATCATTCGTGGAAAATGCCCAATGTTCATGGTAGCAGGTTTAAATTAGCCTTTTATATATCGATCCTAATATTATCACTAACCGCGTTAACTTTAAATCTACAAAAACTATAGATATCATTGAAAATTTTCATGTAATCCAGGATAAATTTTTTTTTTACACATGCCTTAGGCATGGTGCGAAGTATATACATCGTTTAAAAACATACACACATGTTGTGCATAGCATGTACAAAAACTAGCAACACCACTGTAAACGGATTGAATTTTGTTTATAAAGAAGTGGAATGTTTCCAGCATCACAGGACAATTTGACAATTTTTTTTAGTAAACTAAAAATAAAAAATAATTATAAAAAACCCACTAAAAAAATAATTATAAAATGAGACCATTTTTTGTTTCGTAGGCGCCACGTCAGCACCAGCTCAGCGCTGGCGCTAGCGTGGAATAATTTTTTTTTATGGGTGCAATTTCAAACTGCGCCGATAGCATTTATATGGGGCGCAGAACTGCGCCAATAGCATTTGTATGGGGCGCAGAACTGCGCCCCATACATCTGTTATGGATGCTACATTTGTATGGGACGCAGTTCGAAACTGCGTCCCATACATTTGTTATGGGCACAGTTTCAAACTGCGTCCTATACAAACGTAAAGGGCACAGTTTGAAATTGCGCCCATAACATTTGTATGGGCGCGGTTCCAAACTGCGCCCCAAAAAAATTGAGCAAAAAATAATGGTGCGCACTTTCAAAGTGCGCCCATTCCCCCAATAAAACCGAGCCCACTTTCCTCACTTCACTCCCATCTCTCTCTCTTTGGTACTCTCTCTACTCTCACTGTCGATCTCTCTCTTTCTGCTCTCCCTCCCCCTCTCTCTAGATCTTTCTCTCTCTGCACTCTCGCTCTCTCCATCTCTTTTTATCTCTCCCTCCTCCGACCTCCCCTATCTCCTTCGACCTCCTTCCTTCGACCTCACCTCGAGCCTCTTCCAAGCTCCGCCCAGCCTCCCAGCCTCCTCTCTCCCCCTCTCTTCTTTTCCTCACTCGCTCTCGATCTCACAGTCTCTCGCTTGTGCAGTTTTAATTAGAAATTCACGGACGAACAATCGCCTTCATTCTCGCCATCGTCATCACCATTGTAAATATCTCGAAGGTTAGCTAAATCTTAATTTTATTTAAAAATAATTAAAAAAATTGGTTAAAATTTTGTATTGGTAAGCAATTCAAACAAATTGGATATATATTAGGGGTTTTTCTCAATTTTACTTATGACGGATCAATGAATAGGATACAAGTTTTTGCAACTTGTTACATGCTATAAATATGGATTTTATTGTAATATTATGTACTTAGTTAAGTATAATCGTGAAGATAAATAAGTAGATTGTTTGATGAGAACTCTCAAAATTTGTCAATATTTATAGCAGGTGGAAAAATGACGGATAACTACATCCATCTAATTTGCTATTTCGGTGGCCAATTAACCATTGGAAAAAATAATTTTCCTGAATATATCGGTGGAAAAACTAAGATGATTAGAGTTAAGAAGTCTAGCATATACAATGAGCTGTGCCAAGTAGTGTACAAAGCTACCAAAATCAATCCGTTAGAGTTCAACATTTCCTTAATATGCAAATAGCCGACGGAGCATGAATATACCGCCATTGAAGTATCCGATGATGAGGATACACAAGTCATGCTTGCCTTAGAATTGAAATCGATCGAGCTGTTTGTGAAGAAGGAGATATCGACGTCCGCTCAACTGCCCGAATCTTATTCTGAAGTGCCTGATCCTTCTTTTCGAGCATCCGAGCAATACCCGAAAGGAGAAATGACACGCATGCTGAATATGAATGCTGATTCTACCGGATTTATGTCTCCCACCAATGATGAACAGTATATAGATCAAAATTACGTAGGTGAAGGCACTTCAAGTGGGACGCCAGTGAATTGGCAGTTTACGAAATAAGTATTACATTGCATATCTTTATACCGCATATACATTTAGCAGATCACTATTTATTGATAGTGGGGGTATGCTATAAGTACTAAGTATTCATAAATCTGTGTGCAGTTCTTATGTACCGCCGCCCGGTTATAATTGCATGTCACCGCCAAGTTTCAGTTTTAATTACATGCCAGCGCCAAGTTTCGGCTTCAATATTATGCGCCAAAATACCGAGCACATGCAGTCATACAATACGGAATGGACACCGTTTGCAGACGATAAGTCAGGGTTTCGTCGGTATGAAGCCGGAACATTAAGTACCATGCAAGTATCCAATATTGGTTCCGCACATCCAACCGATATACCTGCAACGGATCCAGCGGTGTTGGAACATAATGGAGACGAAAGTGATGATGCTGATGATGATGCTAGTGATGAGGACAAGATTCAAGCACGAGGTAGCATGCAAATTGCACATGTCCTTACTGATGAGAATAATAGGCAGTGGATTACTAATTCATGTATTAACAATGAATTCGTTGAGTTTGAAGATCCACTTGCCGATAACATGACAGATGCTCACATGTTATCTACATCGGTAATGGAGAATATCAACTTTCGTGCGGATAGGCTTTCGGCAGTCGATATTGAAAGTGGGTTGGAGGTCGGCGATTTGTTCGAGAATAAGAAGAAGTTAATTCAGGCAGTCAGCGTTTGGTCAATTAAACATGGAGTTTCTTTTAAACCAATCAAGATTAACACGACCAAGTACACCATCGTTTGTAAAATAGACGCGAACTGCCCGTGGAAGTTTCATGCATATATCTCAAAAAAATCACCGACAGGATTCTGGCAGATAAAAAAGTATGCGGGTAATCATACTTGTGTGAATCCTGTAGTGAATTAAAATTATAAACATGCCACTTCTACATTCATATGTTACAAGATATTGCCTTTTATGAAAACGGATGTCGATTTGATCCCAAAACGATTCAAGTGCTTATAAAAGATATATTATTCATTGAAATAAATTATATGAAGGCATGAAATGTATTGAACAAAGTATTGTCTAAAATATACGGAGATTGGGGAGATTCGTATGAACATTTGCCACTATATCTTGTCGCCATCAAATCTACTAATTCTAGAACTGTTTTCAAGATAACCGGCGTTTCAATGTCAGAAAGAATGGGATATTTTACAGGTGCATTTTGGGTATTCGGACTGGCCATTGATGGTTTTGCTTATTGTAGTCCCGTTCTCAGTATTGATGGGACCCACTTATACGGCAGATACAAAGAGATTTTACTCATTGCTACCAGGGCCGATACAAATGATGGCCTTTATCTTTTAGCATATGCTGTAGTTGGAGGTGAAACCACTGAAAATTGGGAGTGGTTCATTGTTTGCATTCATCTTTATATTCCAACCGTGCGGGGAAGGCACATTACCTTCATATCTGACTGGATGAAAGATTCCGACGACACTACGAAGATCATGGCCAGAACCTCATACTCATTGTTATTTTATGCGACATATCAAAGCCAACTTGTAACACCCTAGTACTTTTATACTGTATTTTTGGGTATTTCAAATTTTGCGGTAAAATTCTTTCTTATTGTAGCTATTGGGTTGCAAATAATGTAATTAGTAGCTGTGGTTATTATCTGACCCGATCTACATGTTTGAAATCCAACATGGTTCGAGATTATATCAAATATTTGCTAGTACGGTGTATCCATGCAAATCTAGAATATATATACACATATAATATTTTTAGAATCTACATATCTTTTTATGATACAATATATAAAACCAAATAATATTTTTCCCATCTAGCCTTACATGTCATAGTACCCCATATCAGGTGGTTGCATCCATATATCATGTCAGTATCCTAAGGGTTAGACAGACCGATTATTGGATCGCTACGTATACTTACATAGATTTTATTTGGGGGTATATATTTTTAATTACAGGATATTGCATCATAGTTTAAATTCTTACGTATATTTTTCATATTTAAAACCCGGATTTTTAGAGGGATACGGGTGATATTCGTAGCAATCTGGTATTATATGGAAAATCTTACCTTATATATATTTTTATATAACCATATATAAAGAGTTATATATATAATATATTAATTATTGATTTTAAATAAAAAAATAACTCTCTCTCTCTCTCCATCTCTTTCTCTCTCTCTCCCCCTTTTCTCCCTCTCTGTCTCCTTCTCTCTCTCTCCCTATATAATATATATATTATATATATAATATAAATAATTTACAAAAAACCCTCTCTCTTCCCTCGTTTTCATCCTCATCTTCTTCACCTCTCGTTCATGCCGAACCCTAAACCCATGCCACTCCTCCCTCGTCGCCGTCCCCCTCTCGTCGTCGTCGACCTCACCATCACCTCGCCGCTGACCGCCTCTTCCTTATCCTTGCCCTCGCCAAGTCCAGAGAACCCCAGCAAACGCCCAACAGCCATCTCCTATTCTTCTTCTTCTTCTTTTATTCTTCTTCTTCTTCTTTCTTTTCTTTTCTTTTTCGATCGTCTCGCTGGAGTTGCGCACGTCACCGACGATCCAGACGACCCAGTCACCATCGTCGTCTAACTCAGTTACCACGTCACGCAGCTGCTCAGCAAGGTCAAGTCCTGTGTACGTAAGTTTTACGTCGCGACTTTATTTCGGTATCGGAACGTGGCATCCGTAACTCGACGTGAGATTCGATCAGGCAAGTTCTAAACTTGCAACATGCTATTTTGATTATATCGATATTTATATGCTTAACTATAATGCATACGTTTTAATATTCATCAAATATTATCGATTTACAGTTTTATAATATCAGCTTGTATCCGTACCGATAATGGTTTACCTAGCTGCATGCCAGATCATCATAATATTATCATACTACTATATCAGTTCAATATGTTATCTAGATTGCAATATACATGGTAATGGACGTATAATGGTTATTACAGATAGATACACATACATCCTGGTATTAGTTGTGGTTACCGTGTTTCGATATTGGTTACAGTTTTACATTTGGTGTTTATTCTGGTTAAAATACACTGCATGACATGTTCACGACACACTACCGGACTTGTTACTTGGATCTTAATACTAATGCCGACAATCCTGATTTATTGTCTTAATGGATGTGACTTGTTGTCTACATAGACAAGACTTATACTTGCTTGATCCTGTGTTGGCATTAGATTTATATCATCAATATCTGACTTGAACACAAAATCTTGGGGGTAAGGGGAAATCAATAATGAAAACTGACTTCTAACTCAACAGTTCGATACTCCAGATACTGACCAGTCTATACGGGCTCGGCTAGCCCCGAAATGATGCTGCTGACATCATTCATATGTACATGTTACCTGTTTACTTCTTAGCGGCACGTCTCGGATTCAGCCCAAGATTCTTGACTGTGGTTCCGGGCACGCACACGATACTATCGAGTTACATCGACGATTCCATTAAATTGATTTCAAAGACTTGTAGAATTGATAACTTGGAAGCACAGACTTTAGGATACACATCGCATACATGTACCTCATTGTTTTATACCTGTGTTTATTATTTAGATTCATGTTTAATAATAGCATCCCATTCTGGTTACTACTATCAGTTGATATTTATGACGCACTGACGTCTGGGTTTTGCATGGCCTTGTTCCTCTGACATTATCGCAGGCAGATCAGGAGTACTTTAGCAAGAAAGCCGAGTAATGAGGAGCTAGATATTTAGTTTAGAGATATTTAGTTTCTTTTATTTCCATAGTTTTATTTTATTGATGTGAGCCCGTAAGGGACATGGTTCCGAGATTGTTTTTATTGGATCTTGGTTCGTTTCTGCTATATGCATTTCTTGACTTTTATTTACTGTGGCAGATGGACATGCGTTAGCTAGATTTTATTTACTATTCTTGATATCACCTTGACAGCCGTAATGTGAGTATGGAGGGATTATTCCTAACCATAGGTTGTATGGTTGGCTCTGTCACGTGTCGTGTTTACGTATTTTAGGAAGCGGGGCGTAACACAACTTCTCAACTACTGAATTTAGTGGCAAAACCTTGCAGAGTTTGTTCTCTCAAATTGCATGTGCACCAGATGACCTGATTTATACAGAGCTGAGAGAGGAACTTAAACGTATATGTCCAAGAGCAGATACTTAGATTGAAAGTAGTCGAAAAAATGAAGAAAAAAGATGGGCTCTTTCGAAAGATGGGGGTAGGCGATTTTGCATGATGTCTACAAATGCTTCAGAAAGATTTAATAGGATCTTAAAAAGATCTCGATCTTTGCCTATTAAAGCCTTAGTAAGACAGACCCTTTACAGGGCGAACAAATACTTCTTTGCATGACGTCAGGAGAGACAAGAGTGGACGACAAAGTTATGTCCTAAGTTCGAACAATTAATAACAAAAAGGGCTACTGATACCAGGCATGCTTGGATCGTGAGGTTCAGCCAGTTCGAATGGCAGGTGACTGATAAAGATGGAAAAAATTACAGCGTAGTCATCGACTGTAGGAACTGCAGTTGTACGTGCAATATTCCTAAGTTGCAAAAGTTGTCTTGTTCATATGTAATTTCAGCATGCACACGAGCAGAGGGTGAGGGGAACATTGCACATCATGATCTTGTTTCGAAGTGGTATTCTATCCCCAAATACAAAACTGCTTATGCCCCGTTGTTCCATCCTGTGCCCGATAACCGATATTAGGATGCATACAACGGTCCAATGATATTACTGCCTATCGATAGGAGACAAGCAGGACGACCACGTTCTACTCGTATCAAAGATATTATGGATGATTCACGATAATGACGTAGGCAAAATAAATGCAGCATCTGCAATGAGTATGGTCATAACAAGGCACAATGCAAAAATCCTCTAGCCCCACGTCGCCATTGGTAATTTCTGCCTATATTTTGAAATACACACACATGCATACACACACACACGCGTCCAACTACAAAAAACAAATATACATCTACACACACATACACGCACACATACGTTCTTTGTTGTACATACTCATTTTTTCAAAGATAATACAACTCGACTTTTTCATTATGCAGATATACCTATGGATCCTGGACCTATATATACGAGTGTTCTGTACTTGCAGGCTGACCACAGGTCGGCCAACGCCGCAGTAGTACAGGTAAAACTTTATAATTTTATTTTCTTTAATTACATATGTTATTTATTTGCTACTGATACAAGTCCTCTTTTTGTAATTGGCAGAGTGATTAGGTGATTACATGCGTTGACCACTCAGTCCAGAGCAGCCGGATCCCAGCCGGAGATGCCCGTGTGCAGGCTGAGCTGCAATGGGCGGGTATTCATCTTCTATCCAGATTAGAGTATATACGTCTGGATAGAGGCTTGATTACGGCTTTGGTAAATAGATGGATACCAGAGACCTCCACATTTCATTTTAGAGTTGGTGCGATAACTATCACCCTTCAGGACGTCGCTGTGCTGATTGGTCTACCTATAGATGGAGAGGTTGTTGCTGTGGAGTACAGCTACGATTGGTCAGACTTGTATCCCAGCTTATTGGGTAGGATTCCTCCTGTTGGCCAGAGGAAATGCAGTAGTATCCACTTGAGTTGGCTGTGGAAGACGTCTAGTGCTGAGCCGCCTTGGATGCTACCCTCGCGGCGATCGAGCACCACACACGAGCCTACATGTTAGATCAGATTGGGGTTCGCTTGTTTCCGGACAGGAGTAAGAGCAGAGTTAGTCTTGTCTGGCTGCCTCTTTTAGCTGATCTCGACCAGTGTGCCACTTTATTGTGGGGGAGTGCACTTATGTCATTCTTCTACAGCGAGCTGAGGATGGCTGCATTGATGGAGCAAAAGAGTTTTGGGGGCTGTTAGACACTTTTTCAGGTATACAATATTTAAAACCGCATTCTACTAATTTTGCATAATTAAATTGATATTCAACGTAAAACGTAATTCTATCATATTGTATTTCAGATATGGTCATGGACATATCTCTCAATTGGTCACCCGACCATTACGTCATGGTTCGCTTTAGATGGCCAAAGGCCATATGGATGCTAGTAAGTATTTGAAACTATACGCATATTTCAAATTTCAAGTTTTTTTTGAATATTAACTTGTGTGTAATCTTTATGCAAGTGGAATGTGCCCAGGTCATGGGATGTGACACCGGATCGCAGCCTCCGTTTCTACCGCAATGAATTCGATGTCATTGAGGAGCCATCAGTTACGTGGACACCGTACACACATGACCTGATGGCCACACTACATCCATTATGTTTGGCAGGCGCTGGCTTCTAACGTGCGCGGACGCCGATCGTCTGCAACGACATTATTCAGATGTACGTGCCAGACCGTGTGCTCCACCAGTTCGGTTTAAGGCACATACCAGGCGCGGTGGAGCAGACACCGCGACAGGGTAGAGCGCTAGTTGGAGATGCTTAGCTCGTAGAATATCAGATTTGGGTAGGTCGATGGTACGATCGGGTACACTACACAGCTGATGAGATATAGTCAGGTATACCGATAGATCAATACCTTTCCTGGTATTGGATGCTTACTCGCAGATTCGTCATCACAGCCGCCCCTCCGCCCACCTCATATACGCCTCGAGGACCGACATAGAGAGATTTGGTAAGTTTATATCAAACCTTTTAAAACTAAAATCTTATTTTTATAAAATTCATTATTTTATTTACTATCAACATAGGTCCATACCATTTACGCGCTGGAGGATATAGCTGATGAAGGTATTAGTGGCATCAGGGACTCAGCGAGATGTTTTATGAACATCAAGTCCCTGATCAGGAGTATGATAACGAGGCACAGATTCACATGTCCATCGTCCGTGCCTGTACCACCCGTGCCTCCGCCACCCGTCCCTGCACCACCCGTGCCCCCGCTCCCCGTGCCTACACTACCCGTAACTCCACCAGCTGTATCCGCACCTACCATTCCTATCATGCATGCATGACGTAGACGGAGACAGCCGACGCCTTCTTAGCATCCCGATGAGTACGAGCATAGACCTTCACAGCCAAAGCCATCTCAGTCGCCTACCGCCGACGAAGCCGGACCGTCACAGCATCGACATCCTGTAGCGAAGAGGAGGACACCTGGGATGGTGCGGCGACTTCGTTAGATTGTCATGAGTGTTCATGCTGTATTGTGTTGCGATAAATTCATTATTTATTTTACATTGTTTAATGTTTTCGGCTTATTGTTCTTCACCGTTTAGGCGTCGTATATTGTGCATGGATTGTGTTTTCGCCATTTAGGCGTTGACTTTCTGCCATTTGGGTATTGAGTTAGCTCCGTCTGTGGATACTATTATTTTACTATGCTTGTACATGAATTTCATTCAAAATTTACAAAGGAGGTGCTGTCCGATTTTTCCCGATTATTTCTTTACAAAATAACACTTTAATTCATTTTAATTCAAGCGTTAATTTTCTCTCACAAACACATGTTCATACACGATATATTACACACACATGGTATACCCATGTTTACCGCCGAAAACAGAGACGATCTGGGATAAATCATATTGCCTGAATTTGGGGGCATATGCTATTTGGACTTCTCTATCCACCTCTCTGAAAATACCAAGTTTATTTATAGCACCATATATCGGAAGTTTGGATAGATGCGACGGTTGTAGCAGACATCATCAGATTCCCCCTCATTTGTGAGGGGTTTTTGATTTTGGGGACGCTTTTCCTTACATGCGCAATCCCTACAGTTAATTACTTTAACGCATTGCGATAACCACTTTCTCTTTCTCCAGTAGTTCACTTCGTGTCGTGTGTTATTTTGTTTGTTTTGGTTGCCCATGGATTGTATATGGAGACTAGTTTATGTCGTCGCCCGTAGGGCGCGGATCAGTCCAAATCCGTATATTTGAGATTTGGTTTTAGGTTTTGAACTTAGGTTATATGTTCCTTTAGTTCAAAAATGTTTTGTTTTATTTAAGGACCGTTAATCTAGTTTGAGATTAAGATCAACTTAAATATATGAGCATTTGGGCTCAATTTGTTTTAACTAAGGATACGTTAGTCCTATCTGAGACTAAGATCAACTTAGCAATATTTTTAGAGTCATCAAATTTTATTACGATCCCACAACAGAGTATTTGGGCTCAACTGCAAGAAACTTTTCAGTGAGACTTAGCCAGTTTGGGCTTGATCTGCTCAGTCTTTTCTCTTTCTTTTTTTTTATTCAAAAGTTCTAAGAGCTTATTTGGGTTCTGTTTGTTCAGCCCCTTTTCCTCTATACAGAAGTGCTAAGTGCTAAGCACTTGTTTAGAGCTCTGGGGCTCACGTGTAAAGCACGTAGGGTGTATAGGCATGGGTGCTGCCAATTGGTGCCAACGTTTAGTCATTTTAACTAAGTATATATAGTGCTAAGCACTTGGTATGGCGCTTACGCGGGAAGCACGTAAGGAATTTAGCCTTTGTTTTTGTGGCTGACGTGTATTTCACATGATTGGTTTATTTTTCGGGTTCTGGGTTGCTTTGTCTTGGTGGCTGCCCAATCAGTGCAAATGAGTTTCTTTGTTTTTTGGGGCTCGCGTGGGAAGCACATGAGGCGCCGAGTTCTTTTCTTTCAGAGATTTAATCTTTATTAATGGCATTTTGGCCATTAATGATCACCCAGATCTCAGCTTTGAAGATCTGAGATCAGTTTTATTTAAGAACTAAGTTCCCATTTTTTTTATAAGAACTAAGTTCTTTACATAGGGTTAAACCTTATTTTTAGAGGAATTAAATTCCTGAAATATAGGGTTTTTTTCCTTTCTTTTTAACTTAGTTATTTTTCCCTAGATTTTGAGTTTGAAAAACAGAATCTCCTTGATGAGAATTGAATTCTCAACATGCGGGGAGATTTGCTTTGCAAATCTTAAATTAGAGGAAGAACTAAGTTCTTACATGAAGGGTTAAACCCCTGTTTCCGTTTATACTAGGTAAATGAGATATTTTGATCTCTTCTTTTTCTTTACCTAGATTTTGAAAGGAGAGAGATCTTCTTCCTTTTTTGAGAATTGAATTCTCTGTTTTTCTTTTTGTGGAGAAACTTATGGGGTCAATCCTCCCTCTACCCTCCTTTTTTTGAGACTTGAAGTCTCAGGTCCTTTATATAGTAAATGTAAATTGTTAATTAGTTTGAGAAAATCTCTCTTTTGAAAGATACCAATTGATTTAATTGGTCTTAAAATTGTTCAAGAAATTTCATCCACCGTTGGATCTTTGATCCAGTGATTTTCTGTTTTACAGAATACGTTTTCTTGTTTTTAACAAGATTGGAGAAATATTTTCCCATATGTAGAATTTTATTCTATTAAACGGTAATTTTTAGTCACCATTAGATTTTAATCCAAGGGCTCTCTATTTAACAGAGCACATCTTTCTTTGTTTAGAAAGATATAGGAAATATTTTCCATCTCATTGAATCTTTTATCAAACAATTTTCTGTTTAACAGAAAATATCCTTCTCATTTAGAAAGATCAGGGAGATATTTTTCCCCAATAGAATTTAATTCTATGTTTAATCACCATTAGATTTTTGATCCAACGGTTCACTGTTAACATAGAATATCTTTCCCTTTTTAGAAAGATCAAAGGGGGTATTTTTCTAGAATTTAATTCTATATAGGGAGTCACCCTCACGTGTTTAACACGTGTCCCCGATGTGTTTTAGCTTATTTTACTTAGCACTTATATGCCTTGCATATGGGTGCTCACGTGTTTAACACGTGAGGTGAGTTTGGCCTTTAGCCATTTACACTTGTTGCTTATATACAAAAATAGAATTCAATTCTCTGTATAGAGTTTAACTCTATTTGAAGCTAATACTTCAAAAGGGCGTTCTCACGTGTTTAACACGTGACCCCAATGTGGGTTTTAATCTGTTTATTTAGGGCTTATATACTTTGCATATAGGCGCTCACGTGTTTAACTCGTGAGGCTTGTTTAGCCTTTAGTTGTTTGGTTGCAGCGCTTATATGCTTTGCATATAGGCGCTCACGTGTTTAACACGTGATGTCTGTTTAGCCTTTAGTTGTTTGGTTGCAGCGCTTATATGCTTTGCATATAAGCACTCACGTGTTTAATACGTGAGGCTTAAGACGTGGGGAATTCTCTTCTTTTTTCTTTCTCCGCCTTTTTTATAAGGGAACAAATGCCTCCCAGCGTTGCTCTCACGCGGCTTGCATGCGAGTGCAACGCTGTCCATTTTTACCACCGTTGAATTGCCTAGGGGAATGGGAAGTTGAACCGCTCCCATCATGTCTTATAAATGGTGCCTTTGGCCTTGGAGTAAAACAAAAACAACTGAGCCTTTTATCCCAAGCATATAGGAGACTACATGAACCAACATGAGAATCACGCCGGGTCCAGCACATGAATCCTCCGCCTCCACTCACTCCTATCGAACAATATACTTTCATTGAGGCATTCGGCAACCATATCTTTTCGTATCACCTCCATCCATGTTTTCTTCGGTCTTCCTTTCGCCCTTTTGACATTGCCTATATCGATAGTATCCGTTCGTCGAACCGGTGCTTTCATAGGTCTCCGTCGCACATGGCTAAACCATCTTAGCCGGTTTTCCTGCATCTTCTCTTCCACAGGTGATACACCAACTTTTGCATGAATATCCTCATTTCGCACCTTATCTTTTCTAGTGTTACCACGCATCCAACGAAGCATTCGCATCTCCGCTACGTGCATATTCTGTGTATGATGCTCCTTTCGAGCCTAGCATTCTGTACCATATAATAAAGTAGGCCGAATAGCGCTCCGATAAAACTTTCCTGTAAACCTTAATGGAAAGTTAGGATCGCACAAAATCCCTATTGCATTCCTCCATTTCAACCAACCAGTTTGGATCCTTTGCTTAACACCGCTATCGATCTTCCCATCCTTTTGGATGATGGAACCTAAATATCTAGACTGATCGCTCGGTGATATCTCTTGTCCTTCCAGTACTATACCAATATGGTCTCGACTTCTATGTTTGCTAAATTTGCAATGCATATATGCTGTCTTGGATCTGCTCAATCTGAACCCCTGAGATTCCAACGTTTACCTCCATAACTCCAATTTGGCATTAACCCCTGCTTTTGTCTCATTTACTAGAACAATGTCATCAGCGAATAGCATACAACAAGGTACCTCATCTTGGATAGTTCTATTAAGCTCATCCATCACGATGGTAAACAGGAATGGAATTAATGCAGATCCTTAATGTAAGCCAATTGTAATCGGTAAATCACTCGTCAGGCCGCCGCAAGTTCTGACATTTGCCACCACTCTATCGTACATATCCTTGATTATATCAATGTGCTTGATGGGGACCCCCTTCTTCATCATTATCCCGTATAATACCTTTTTAGGTACCTTGTCGTACGCTTTCTCTAAATCAATAAATATCATATGCAAATCTCTTCTTCTCTCCCAAAAACGCTCGAAAAGTTGACGAAGTAAATGAATAGCCTCTATCATTGATCGTCCATGCATGAACCCAAATTGGTTCTCTGTTATCTTAACATTCTTTCTTAGCATGTGTTCAATCATTCTCTCCCAAAGTTTTATAGTGTGACACATAAGTTTTATTCCACGGTAGTTTGAGCAATTTTGAATGTCACCCTTGTTCTTATAGATAGGTACAGGGGTACATTTCCTCCATTCATTTGGTATCTTTTTGATTTGCCAAATCTTATTAAACAAATTTGTCAGCCATTTAACGCCGATTTCTCCTAAGCATCTCCAATTCTCGATTGGAATCCCATCTGGACCAACCGCTTTTCATGATCTCATTCTTTTTAAAGCCTCTTTAACCTCTGGTATTCTTATTTTATGCATGAAATCATAGTTTATATCTTGAGATTGAATGACAAGTTCATCCAAATTCTTAGTAAAACTCTCAGTGAACAATTTGTCAAAATAATCTATCCATCTTTCCTTGATATTCTCATCTTGAACTAAAACCTTCCGATCTTCATCTTTGACACACTTCACTGCACATAAGTCTCTGGTCTTCTTTTCTCGCATCCGAGCAATCCAGTATACATCATTTTCAGCCTCCTTAGTGTCCAATTTCTTGTACACCTCCTTGTAGATCTTAACTTTAGCTTCCCAAACTGCTTTCTTAATTTTCTTTTTAGCCATTTTATACTTCTCAAATCTCTCCGCATCTCTGCTTTTCTTCAAATGTTTATAAGAACCTCTCTTGATTTTAATAGCAGCCTTTACTTCTTCGTTCCACCATGATGTGTTCTTAGATGGTGGAGCACTATCTCTTGACTCACCAAGTAGATCTCTAGCTACCCTCTTGATACAACTAGCCATCTTATTTCATATTCTGTCTAAATCATCTTCAGACTTCCAATCCGCCTCTTGAGCTACACAATTTATAAAAGTCTTTTGGTTACCTTCCTTCAGTCGCCACCACTTAATTTTAGGTTCTACCCTACGTCTAATCTTCTTAGATTCTTTTCTAAATCGAAAATGTTGAACTAAATGTCTATATTGAGTTGTTACATTCTCACCTGGCACTACTTTACAGTCGATGCAACAATCTCTATCTATCCTTCTCGTCAGAAAAAAGTCTATTTGACTTGCACTTGATCCGCTCCTAAAAGTGATAAGGCGAGACTCTCTTTTTCTAAACCAAGTGTTTGCAAAGATCAAGTCATAAGACAAGGTAAAATCTAGAATCGAGCAAACTGCTTTATTCCTTTGTCCAAAACCAAAACCTCCATGGATAGTATCAAATCCACTACGACTAGTACCTACATGTCCATTGAGATCACCACCAATAAATAACTTCTCTCCACTAGATATCCTTTGCACCATCTCGTCTAAATCCTCCCAGAATAGACGCTTACTAGCGTCATCAAGATCTATCTGTGGTGCATAAGCACTAATAACATTAAGGATCTCCCCATCTAGAATAAGCTTAACCAGAAAAATTCTATCACCTTTTTTCCTAATCTCAACTATATCCTCAAGCAACCGCATATCTATAATTACGCCTACCCCGTTATAATTTTTATCTCTACCAGTATACCAAAGCTCTTATAACCCCAAGGCTCTATGACTCTACCCTTTTCACCTGCCCACTTAGTTTCTTGCAAACACATAATACCAACTCTCCTCCTGATCATCACCTGTACTAATTCTGTTAGTCTACCCGTAAGGGAACCTATGTTCAAAGAAGCTAGACGGATCTTATGAAACCCTTGCTTGTTTGTCACTACACCCGGGGTCCAATGTAGCGCGCCGCTTCTGGACGACGACCAAGAAGCCCTTGCATACTTACACTACATCCGAGATCCGATGTAGCGCGTCGCTGAGTAGGGGACACCCTAACGATATTCTTATTATGGTTCATGTCATAGAATGTGACAAAGTTTTACGTTGGCTGTCACAAGCCTTTCACAACCCTTACCCTTTCTCATTCGGACTTGGGACCGGCAATGGTGGGTTTGCCTTTGGCCTTGGAGTGATTACTATTTTTTCATATTCCTCCTTGAATTTTTTTCCTTAAGAATTTAATTCTCATTTCAAAACTTAGATCTCTTCCCACAGAACTCCTCTGATCAGAGTTAAACTATGCCAAAAAGAATTTTGTTAAAGATTATGAATAGAGCTTAGCTCTTAGGAAACTTTTTATTTTGTTTTGGATTTTTAATCCATTAACAGAGCTTGGCTCTTTTCTTGAGCTGATCTCTTGGAGATCTTAAAAAAAGACTTTTTTTTAATAGTCCGTGGGTCTTAAATCAATGGGCATTCTTGAGAATCGCTAGTTCTCTTCTTATGGTTTTACTCTATCATTGATCCTGATCTTTGAGAGTCTCTGGAATTTAATTCCATTATGTTTCCCATCTGTTTCCCAGCATGGGGATTTCTGGGATTTAATCCCATTATTGGAGGCATTTAACTCCCTTTTGTTTTGCAGAGCCTAGCTTTGAATTCTTTTGGAACTTTTGGGAATTTTATTCCCTTTCCTGTTCTTGAGTATTTTCCTTTTTAGGGTTTTAATACACCATTTACAGATTTGAATCTGTTGTTATTTTTAACAGAACCCGCTTTTCAGGGATATTAGGAGTTTTTAACTCCACTGTTCATTTAATGAGAATCCTTTTAGATTCTCACAATGGACACTTTGTCTCATCATTGACGAGCCGCCATTTTGATTTCATGGGGTTCACTAGCTTTTTAGTTAATAGTCTCATAAGACCAACCCACACCTTTTGTTGACTAATTTTTTTTCTTTTTTAGGTACAACGGCCTCACTTCCCTACTTCCCTTATACCCGCTCAGAGGTCGTTTTCCCACAGTCGCCATCAGACGAGAAAGTTATGGCTATGATTAGGAATCATGACAAAGATAAAAATAGCCTTCTCCTATGGGGCGTCTGGTATGGTCATATTATAAGGGGCCGGCGTAGTTTTACATGCGGAGTACCAACAGAATCCATTCGTTCGATTCAGTTTATGGAGCGTCCGTGTACTGCTTATGCAGTGGAGGCGGTTAATTGGACTCCTGAAGGCCAGTTTGAACCATCAACGACAGGGATACCCAATCAGCCCTTAGTGGCTATTGACATTCTGGGACGCCGAATATGCCAAGGCGAAGCTCAACCTTAGGGGTAGGTCTATAAAATAGGCGTCATCCCGCGGCTTCTAGTGGGTTATCTTTCTTGGGCCCGGTATATTCTCCCCTCCTAACGCTCACGGTTGCAAAAAGTTAGATTGTACCAGGCGGTGTATGTGACATTGTTCTATTATCTGCTCCCCACGTTTGGTGGGTTAAGGCATTTTTAAACCAATGGAATCTTCCCACGCATACGTTTCTACTAGGGGACCGCGAGGTTTTCATTTCTCTGGAGGAATTCCGAGAAATTTCCGGACTGCCGATCAGGGGAGAACATTACGAGGAGTTACTACCCCCTGACGAGTACATTTTTGCTACGGTGCCAGCCATGCATGAAGGCTTGACAACTGAGAATGCTTTTCAGCACAAGCATCCAAGTTTAATTAAGGCCTTAGGCATTTTTGAGAGCCTGATTGTGGCATTAGAAGGGCAAGGTGTTAGTTTTGACGATTTCATCGCTCGCTTCCTTCGTAATGATGTTCTATCCAAGAAAGCTCCGAAATTTTCGAAGGTCGAGGATTCCTTCAGATTTGGCCTGGACAAACTGCCGGCTAAGGAGGAAGATCTGCTACATTTTTATATTTCAAGTTCGTCGACCGTGGCTTTTGACGAGATTACTGCTCCTGGTATGGGTGAGGAAACATTATTTGTAAGCTTCATCAGTCTTTGACTCAGCTGGTTTGCCATGCCGATGCACCAATGCTTTATGAGAGCCTCCGTTTTCTACCCTGCACACCGCATAGCCGAAGGAGCACGATTGGCCATTGGCGTTGCAGGGTTATCACATCTGTATCATGGTTTGAGTACCGCAGCCAACACTTCAAATCCAGGTGTAGACTCATGAACTTCTCCCTCCATTACTTCACGTTATGGATTGAGATGCATTTGTTAGGCGCGTTTGCTGTGCATCGGCGGCCTGATTTCTATGAGTCTTATACTTTCGTACGAGTCATGAAATTGGTTGATGCTTCCGCTCTTGATCCGACTCAGCTAGGGGCTTTGCGCATGCTGCTTAACCCGTATTCAAACGAAGGTGGCATGGTTTTCAACGATCGGGTTCTTTCTGCGCCAGCGGGGTCAATTCAATGGTTATTTGATTTATTGAAGAACAGAGCGCTGACTTTGAAACACAAGGAGATCATGCACTTGTATTTAATCAGGCCGGGGTACTTGGTGTTCCGATTAAATGATGCCGCTCTCTTCATGCGGTATAATCCGCATCGCTTTGTCTAACAGTTGGGTTATAACCAGGGTGTGCCCCTTGAAGATTTCTTGGTTGAGCCTACTCCCTCACTGAAGACTACCTGTGACGCTATTCATCACTTTATGCGGCTAAACATCGGTTCTCTCTTCATGATTCCTGAGACCGATTACATTCCAAGGCCTGTGGGACCCTTCAAGAGCCGGTATCGTCACCGGATCAGTCCCATAATTACAGAGGAGAGACGGGTGCTTTCCGAGTGTAAGGCCTCCGCGCCTTCCAAAGCCATCAATGTTCTGTTGCGACCACGGTCGGTCGTTCGCCCTCCTCTGAGAGACAGCGATTCAGTGATTATTCCGAAAGCTACTTGAACAGAGTCGGCCCCTCGTTTTGCTAGTATGCTAGTTCATACTGGAGCTGGCGCAGGGACTCCTGATAATGCACAAGTTGTGGCATCATCAAAGTTGGATCTCGAAGATGAAATTGGGCAGCGTTGTGCAAAGGCGCTTAAGGGGAGGAAGTGTCCTTCTGCGAGTGATAGCTCGGGCTCTAAAAGGAGGAAGAAATTGGCCGCGCATTTAATCGACACCTTGCTCGGGCCCGAGCCTCTCTCTTGTGATGAGCCTATGTCTGCGCACGAACCAGATGACGGTCTTCTTTTTCCGGGTACATCTGCCGAGGAGGCCGCTCAGCTGGCCGATGTCCTAAAGCGATCACAGGATGAGACTGAAAACGTGCGCTCTAAGAAGGGAGGCTTTCCCCTATCAAGTTCCGTGATGTTGATCCGGCTCCTGCTATGTTACCAGTAGTTCTTTTAACGCTGGCAGAAGAAAGGGCTCTTAAACAGCCGATATCAGCCGTTTCTAAAGACGAGGCTGCTCTGAAAGCGGGTACGGCTCTATCTTCAATCGAAGCTCGCCGAGCGTGGTTAACAAGAAAAGAACAGAGTCTCAAAAAGGCTAAACTTCAGGCTCCTTAGCGTATCGGTATGTACCTTTTACATCTTTTTGAGTAAATGATTTATATTGCTTTCATATTGTATTCGTCTTTACACATTTTTCTTTTGTAGGGCCTTCCGCGGTGGGCACAGTTTCGAGCCCAGATCGTGCTTTCGAGACTCCGGTGGTGACTTTTATTCCTTTAGCGGAGGTTACCGGACCGGCTATAGACTCTGTAAATATTACCAGTGGCTCACTGGAGGATGTAGAGGACATTCCTGAGGCTGCTGTCCCTTTGGTCCAGAATGGACGAAGTATTGAAGAAAATCTTATATCTTTCTTTTTGTTTAATGATCTTTCAATATATCTGACCCTTTCTTTCTTCTAGAATTGTGGGAGTTAGTGTCCTCTATCGTGGATCGTTCTCCGGAGGAAAACTTTCTTACGTTTACTTAACATGGCGGCTCTGCACGCGATATCCCCCCAGCACATCGTCCTTTCTTCCAGCCATGGTTGTTATTCCCTTACCTTCTGTATTATATTTCCATAACGGTACTAACGTGCCCTTTACTTTGAACCACAGTCCTACAGCTGATGACGAAATTGAGGTTCTTGCTGGGCCTAGGGATTTGTCATATTTGCCTTCTGTGATCATGGGTAAGTGACGCTTTAGTCCTGGTATTCTTTTACTTATTCCTGGTATTCTTTTACTTATTCCCTGTTCGGAAAGGCGACTAACCATACATGTATTTTCGTAGTTGCCAACCCTGACTCCACTTGAGTCCCATATTTACATGCTGCCAGGCCCTTATGCCAGACGTATGTCTAAAAGGATGGCGAAACAGAGTATACATTCACTGGCCACTCTTATCGAAAATCTTCGTGCCGGCACTTCCGTCATGGCAGAGGAATTTTCTGTCGAAACTAATACTTCTTTATCTGTCCTTTTCACCTACCATGACAAGGAGCTGGTGCGTATTTGGGTTGAGTATTGCCGTCGAGTGGAGGCTTCTCTACATGAAGTCGAATGTAAACGCCTTCCTTCTGATATTATCTGTAAATGCCAACTTGTATGAATGGATTGATCGGTGTGCGGCCAACCTCTGATCTTGTGAGAAAAGGCTAAATCGAAAATTTTAGGAGAAGGAGCTGGTCTCGAAGGCCTTGGGGGAAACTTCAAGCCCTGCTCACAACCAAGACTACTTGAGCCTATAAAATTTAGCGAGTTCTTTAAGAGACAATTACGGAGGTGGTGGCTCTCGATAAAGCTGTCACTTTTACGTGCGAAATGGTTGAAACTCATAAGACTGTTGAGAAAGAGCTTGAGCATCGGTTTTCTTTGTATGAATGACAACAGGCACGGGCAGGGGCTCAGCTTGAGGCATTGCTAGAGCATGAGGCAGAGGTCCGGCCAAAAAATGATGATCTGGCTGGCTTATTGAACCGTCCACCGTCTTAATTTTTTTTGAAGCTGTATTTTTCCCTTTTTATATCTTGTATTCATTGGTTTATGAATAAAAGACATATTTTATTTCATGCATGCGCCTCTTTATCTTTTGATGTCTTGATTCGGCGCTGATTAGTTTATTTACTCGTTTCGGAGCTTGTAGTTTATTCACTAATTTCGGAGTCTCTAGTTTATGTACTCATTTCGGAGTTTTTTGTTTATTCACTCATTTCAGAGTCTCTAGTTTATGTACTTATTTCGGAATTTATAGTTTATGTACTCATTTCGGAGTTTTTAGTTTATTCACTTATTTCGCAGTTTCTAGTTTATGTACTCATTTCGGAGTTTTTTTTAGTTTACCTCCATTGGGTTTACAGGTAAACTTGTCCTAACGTTGTACGTAAACAACCCCCATTCTTTTATGATAGATGTCCGTTAGGTTTGTGGTACTAGGGTTTTAGTCCGTGATACCTGATTGCCCTGGGTTTTTTTTATATGCGCAACGCTAAGCGTTCTATATGTTCTACTTACCGCAATCAAGACGGTGTCGCTTTGTAACTAGCCGGTTGAGTATGGGTCATCCACTGGGAGATGGTTCGTATGTTCGTTCTTGTTTTAGACGAGTCAATTAAAGAATGTATATGTATGTTCAATTCTATCCTAAGTGTTCGTATTTTATGTTTAAGTAAACTTGTTATCGTTAAGATTGGTTAGTAGAGTTAGGATTAGTCTTGTGCTTGTCTTTTGACATTCTTGAAATGATGTTGGGATAATCGGAAGTAGCGGGGATTAGGAGGACATAGGAATGTGATTTGTGAGTTTAAGCAAGCTTTCCAACGCTAAATCCATTCATAGTGCCCCTTGTCCGTCTGCTACATGCTCTTATTTCCAACCGTAGGCTAAACATACGCAACCATGTATCCAATTAGGTCACAACTACATGTCACGTTGTAGTGCGCCCAAAGGACTTCTCGACTTAAGTTGCGGCTATATGTCACTTATAGCGCGCCTAAGGGAGAGGTTTGTGATTGTTTGGTTTAGGTTCATTTTAAGGTGTTTGGCGAAGAGAAACACAATGGAGTTTTCCGCGCCTCATACTAACCTTCCTTAGCCCTAACAAATGTGGAATTTATTCACACATTAAAAGAAAAATGAAACAAGAAAGAAGTGAAGAACGAAAGGAAAATACGGTTTTAACAAATGGTAGCAAGTTAACTATTTGGGCCCTCACCTAAGCCAGAGACTCCATTGAGTATCATGGCTTGAAAATACGGTTTAGAAGAAAAGAAAGATGAACAATAAACAACAACAACTACTTAACAACAACAAATAAAATTTACACTACAAATTTAAAATACAATGCAATTAAATAAAGATACAAGATAATAACAAACCCTCATCTTCATTAATCTTCCACTCAAAACCTTTCATTAAAATTTCATGGAGAATATATGATGATGAAGAAGAAGATACAAACTAAACTACACTAAATCTAAGTAAAGAAAAGCATTCCTAATTTGAGTCAAAACTGGAGTATTTATAGGCAGATAAATGAAACCCTAAGGCCATATTCTGAGCCTTTATACAATTACCAAACTATCCCTGAAAAACGGTCAAGAGATGCCACGTGGAGGCCGCGGTTCCGCCACCCTAACCTACATTTGGCCGCGCTTCCGCGGTCGTTTGGAGGTGTTAATGTGTCGTTTTTCTTGGGCTTCCTCATGTTGCTTTGTTCTTCTGTTTCAAAGGTTTAAAATTGCAAAATGGTTCCAAAATATCTTCAGATTTTCAACAGTCCAAAATGACTACACTTTTAATCCTTTTGACCTTAATTTCCCTCGAGCTCCGCGCACCTCTTGATCTTTGTGCTGCCCCTCTCATGCTCTGTGCTTGTCCGACACACGATTGACCATTGTTATTTGTCTTGTCTTTTGAACTGGTAAATGGCACTTGACGGGTGTGGATGACCGGAACCCGGATTTTATCTGTTTATGGCAGATATTCTGGATTTTGGCATAATTGTGGATATTTTACGTGATTTGTGTTATTTTGGAGTGAAAACCTGTAACCTGTAATCGTGTAGCAAATACGGATCAAAAGCACCTACCTATAAATAAACAAGCAGAAGAATGGACGGTATTAAATGCAATATTCTGGTGTGAACAAATACCCCCAAACTTACCTTTTGCTCGTCCCGAGCAAAACCATTTATTCTCAAAAATTTCTAAACTTACTTTCGTAGGTATCACGGTTGCACTTAGCGTGTGCAACAAGCCATTAAATCTCTAGGTGTCCCTAGTAGGAGGAATGTTGTCTCCTAATGGTTTTCAGCGGATACTACCCACAAAATCCCGTCAAGCTAGTTTCATAAGTTAACGTCTACTCTAATCCTATGGTTTAGCATCTAAGTTAGAAATTCTATTATCCTAAGTTATAAATATCCATCCCTTATTTTTCACACCTCCTATTTATTCAATCTAAGATCTTATACATTTTGACAATTTAGAAATATCTCGGTTTCTCTTGAGTTTTCCTTCTAAACCGTAGTCTCCAATCCGGAATTTTTATCATTTTTATAGAAAACATAAGACTTATTCTTTATCCCTATCTTTCCTCCAAATATCGACCGTATACCTCTATGTGTGTAAATTTCACCCTTACACTCAAGAATTCAATTCAAGCTATAGTACCCTTACCCTAATACCTAATACTACTTTTTTTCATTAATGATGGACGGATTTGCTCACACTCCTTTCATGCGACTATTATTGCTTTCTGAGGCACTAATCAGCCGATTACTGAATGCGTGGGCTTATTAAAGCGTAAATAGCAGTTTCTAGGTCTTGTAATTTATTTGTTTTTTCCTTTTTTTCTTTTCAAGACTGAATATATTTTTTAATGATACTCTTTTGGTGGTTAACTTTAAATACCGTTTTTTCTTTCATACTAGGCTTTCAGGCAAGAGTATTTCTAGGTATCCTCTACTATCCTAAGTTTTAAGGTGCGTGTAAGTGCGATTTGTAGAGTATATACTTTCTAAATTTGGAATTAAGAATATGAACTATTTTTCGGACTTATCTTTCAATAAAGCTTTCAATACTTTCCCTTTATCTCGACTTAACTTAAGAACTGAACTCAAGATTACCTACTTCTAAAAAAACTGCAAGGATGTATATTTACCAATGTTAAACAGAAGGAGGGTTATTTTTAGGGTTTTCAATTCCTAAGCCTAAGATTTAGTTATTTCTAACCTATCAAACTAAATTTTCGGAATAAAAATCTATGTTACCCTATTAGTTAACTTGACGACAAAATTTTTATATTTTTGGAAATTTTTTCAATTTTTGTGGGTTTTTAAAATAAGTATGCAAATGCAAAATATACACATGAATGCAAAGGTAGAAAGCTTACCGAGCACACCTCCAAGCTTAAACTTGACAGTGTCCTCATTGTCATACTACACCAAGAGGGTCAAAATTGTTGAGGGGTCAAAATCGGTCGATACTGTCCTGTTTTTTGTTTTTATAAAAGAAAAGGCAAACCAAAAAACATATATATACACAAAAAAAGTCCCCCCCAAACTTAAGTAAAATGGTGTTTCCACTGTTTAAGCGGTAAAATTTAGAGTTAGGGGGATATACTATTTTATGTCGTCGCCTGTAGGGCGCGGATTAGTCTAAATCCGTATATTTGAGATTTGGGTTTGGGTTTTGAACTTAGGTTATATGTTCCTTTAGTTCAAAAATGTTTTGTTTGGTTTAAGGACCATTAATCTAGTTTGAGATTAAGATCAACTTAAATATATGAGCATTTGAGCTCAATTTATTTTAACTAAGAATATGTTAGTCCTGTTTGAGACTAAAATCAACTTAGCAATATTTCAAAGATCATTTTTTATTAATATCCAACAACAGAGCATTTGGGCTCAAATGCTAAAAGTTTCAGAAAGAGACTTTTAGTCAATTTGGGTTTGGTCTGCTCAGTCTTTTCTTCTTTTTTCTTTTTTCTTTTATTCAAACGTGCTAAACACTTATTTAGGTCATGTTTGCTCAGCCCCCTTTTTTTTACAGGAGTGCTAAGCACTTATTTGGAGCTCTGGCGCTCACATATGTATCATGTGAAGCCCTCAGTTATGGGCGTTGCTCAATAAGTGCAAAGCACTCAGTCATTTGGACTGAATATATGTATAATGCTAAGCACTTTTATATGGTGTCCGCGTGAGAAGCACGTGAGGTGCTTGGATGTGGGCGTTGCCTAATTAGTGCTAAGCACTCAGTCGTTTTGGCTGCATATGAAGTGCTAAGCACTTTTATATGGCGTCCGCGTAAGGAGCACGTAACGTGTCAGTGCTAAGCACTTAGCCTTCTTGGTTTCATGTGAAGTGCTAAGAACTTTTACTCAGCGCTCACGTGTCTTTCACGTTGTTGGGGTCAAAAATGACACCCCGGTTGACCAAGTCAAAATCAAAATCAACCTCAAGTAAGCGGGCCCAAGCCCAGATCAAGTGAGCCCATGCCCAAGTCGAGCCCCGCGGCCGGCCTCCCCCATGCCAAAATGAAATCATGTAATAAATAATTTTGATGTAATTTTTTATGCATGAATGAAAGAAAAATGGGCATAAAGCCAAATTTTTGTAAAGCCCATAGTTTATGTGCAAAAGAAATGAGCACATGAGGCATGTGATGGGAAAAATGCCATTCTGTAAAGCCCAAGGGGCTATGTGTAAATGTGGAAGCCTATAAAAGGAAACATGATAATGAAATAAAAAAAAAGACTTTTCATTCTCTCAAACTCTAGGGTTTTTGTGCCTCTTTCTCCTTCCTCAAGGTTCTAAACCTTCTCCTTTTTTTGAATTAAATCAAGAGTTTCACCCTTCCTTTTCCAAAAATAAATAGTTTTTCACCACAAAACCCACAAAAGGAAGCTCAGATCTTCCATCCAATCTCCAAAAGGAGAGATTTTTAAATCTCACCCCCTTTTCCCCAAGAGCCAGCCAATAAAGAAGCGGAAGAAGGAGACCCACTTCCAAGAACCCCACTTTGGGGAAGATCCAGGGCTCAAGGGAGAAGCCCATTTCATCAGCTCCAAAAATATCTTAGGAGTTTAACTCCTCAAAATACACACACACACACACAAAAAAATAATAATAATAAATATTTCTTTTTGGGAGTACAACTCCCAGTGCAGGGGCTAAACCCACTTGTCCTCTCTGTCAGGAGTTCAACTCCATAAGTCAAATCGGGAGCACAGCTCCCAGTGCAGGGACCAAGTCCCCTTTTCTGCTGACGCCCAGCGCCTAGCGCCCGCATGCCAAGCACATGGGGCACCCAGCGTCTAGGCGCCCATGTGCCATGCACGTGAGACGCCTGCGCCCAGCGCCCGCGTGCTAAGCACGTGAGGCGCTGGCACCGACACGTCCTTTGGACGCTATTCTTCCTTTTTTTTTATATACACAAACACTCCACAACACTGTCCCCGTTAGAAAAAAATTTCTAACGGGGCGCTGTCCCGCACTCCGCAAGGGGGTTGCTAGCCCGCTTGACCCGCACTCCGCAAGGGGGTTGCTAGCCCGGCTATCCGGGTAGTAGGATGTTCAGTTGATAAAACTGCACTTTTAATATGACATTTGCCTTACTATTTGTATATAATAAAAGATGTTTATTATAAATATAACACATATAAGGGTTTATCCGTAAAAATACTATTTTCATGTGTTTATATATTATAATTAACATTATGAAGGGAAATATAAGCATATAATATTCATGTAATATTTGGTCTATTTAAATATGCTTACCTTATTAAATATCTTTGACCAATTCTCTTAAAACTAACATATCATGACAAATGGTTAAGACAATATTTCAATAAAAACAAATTCTACTAATATCATTTATTGAGATAATTGTGCAGGAATTATATCATGACTGAAGTTTCAAGGAAATCCAAGTTGGCGAGATCAAATCTGCCGAAGATATTCAAGTAAATTGAAGAAACCAATTCTGACAGAAACGTAGAAAAGATTTTTAAAGTCTAGATACTCAAAAGATCACCAAGTACTATAGAGATGAAGCCCCAGAAAAATGAAGCCCTAAATCCCCTAACCAACAGCGGATCCGCGGCCAAACCTACCTAATGGCCGCGGTTCTGCCGCACTTCTGAGGAGTTGGGATCTTGGATTTTTTGGGTAAGATCCTAACAGCTAGTTGCCTTATTAGGAAACTAAACATTCTGGCTCTGTGACTATAAATAAGAACCGAGAGCCTCTTGGAAAAATTATCACACCGATGTGATCACGAAGTCCACGACGGCTCAAGAATCCTGGTTGATCATCAACAGTTCATCTACCTCCTTAAGAACAGATCGAGAAGAAAAGTAGGATTTTGTAATCATTTTCTAAAGGAACAAAAGTGTACTTGATCTTGTTGATTAATAAAGATAGTTTTATTCTATTGCATTTTATTTTCTTCATGATTTCTATCTTTTCTCTTCCCAACATGCGCGAGTAATTCTCCACTTGTTAGGGTTCGTAGGATTAGGGTAGATTAATGGATGATGAAGATCCTTAAACTCTTTTTACGTCCTATAAAATTTATAAACTTTACCAAAAGAATCATTAACATCCTAATCGGGCGCGCTACCAATTCATTGATACTCACGACCGCGATTTGAGATTAGATTAACGATTGCTTTGGTAAAGGCTAGACATGAATGGAGATCCATATCAAGATAGGGGTTAAGAGTGGGAACCCTTTTCCCTCCAGAGACCCTAATCTACATGCATCACTATCGATCTAGTTTTAAATCTATTAAAGGATAAAAGGAGTAATTTTTAATTAATCATTCATGACTACTAAATCTTAACGAACCCTACAAGCCCCCTTCTAATATAAAACCTACATCCGTAGTTAATCTAGATCTATATCCTGCATCCGTGTTTGACGTAGATCTAGAACCTACAACCATTCTTCACCATTCTTTATTCTTCATCCTTTCCTAATCAACACGTCTAAAGTAAGATTAAAAGATTCAACATTTCCCTGAGGACGGCCCGTACTCATCTCGGTCTAGCTACACGCGACACCGTTATTGATCGCGGTTAACTACAACTCTAAAACAACGAACAATCAAATGGCGCCGTTGCCGGGGATACGTGCGTAATTTATTTTTCTTACTATTCGTGTTGAATTCTTATTCGATCCATATCATAAACAAAACAAAACTGCAAATTGTATATTTAACGATTATTGTGTGAATTTTGCAAGGGAATCTGGAGTCACAGAATTGAGGAAACAGAGAGCCAGAAACATTCATCAAGATCCAGAGGAGCACAGGATGCCACATAGCAAAAATCATCATGAGATCCCTCCACTTCGCGGCGGAACCGCGACAAATAAGCAAAAGTGCGGCGGAAGCGCGACGGATTTGAGGGATTAGGGTTCCAAACTTCTCTGGTAAATTTCTCAACTCTTTCTCTCTCCTTTGAAATCTAATAAAATATCTTTCCTGCAGGATTCTTTGCAAAATATCGCCGCTCAAAAATCTTTTGGCAAAGTTTTGTACTTGGTTTGTTTATTCATATTTTAATACGGATTTTAAGGGGCAAGACCAAAATTTAGATTAGGTGGGGATTTTATCACCCTTCCTAAGCCCCACAAATCACAAAACGAGTATCCGCATCAACCCTACATTAATTTAAAAAATATCTAGACAAGACTCTAAGGACTGTCGCGCTCAATAAGGACAGAGGAAGGTCGTGGGTAATCTATCGCTTATCCGCATTACTTTTGTGGTGTCTAGGCAAGTGTGTCTAAGGCAAGTGGTTAATTAGTTAGGCCCGCTATTTTCGGTGATTCGTATAGCGGATACCTCCCACTTACCCGGCACTTACCTGGTCACAAGAGTAGTAAAGAGGTGTTATAGGATTGATCCTGCAGCATGTCCTTTGGAAGTCTAGGAGCGGTCTAGAGACTTGACCCAGGTAATCTTAGTTCTAGGGTTGTTTGTGCATTTTTTGTGATTTGTCTTAAGTCCCACTTTTTCAAAAACAAACCAATTTTTAAATATAACACACGCTGCCACTTACGCTAAACCCGCTTAGTGCATGCTCGGCTGGACACGGGATTCTAGTGCCCGTCTTGTCCGCATTCCTGCTATCGACTCCGAAGTCGGTACTTCTTCATTTTCTTTTCCCCACCACCCACCATATCGACCGAGATGGACGGCATTCCATCAAATTATGATACCACCTTGCCACCGCCGGTAGGTGAGCAGAATCAACCACGCATCTCTCTCCAAGAGAGATGCTTTCATATCCGTGGTCCACTTCCTACCTGTTTATCCGTTCCACCAGCCAACGGGGATAATTTTGAAATTAAACCCCACTACATCAATCTGTTGCTCAAATTTCACGGGCTTGAGTCTGAAGACGCGTACGTTTTCATCACTAAATTCGAAAACGTATGCGTAATAATGGGTATCTCACAACTGTCCGTGGATGCTATGTGCTTGCGTCTTCTCCCATTCACTTTGTGCGACTTGGCAGAAAAATGGCTTTATAATACTGCCGCACACTCTATTACCAATTAGGATGAGTTCGTGATAGCATTCCTTAAGAAATTTTACCCAAATCATAAGACCGCCCGTGTTCGAAGCGAAATTAACCAGTTTACCCAGCTTCCCAATGAACCATTTTGGAAGTGCTTTGAACGTTTCAAGGATCTGCTTGTCCAATGTCCTCATCATGGAATACATAGATGGGATCTGTTCCCAATTATATATGAGGGCATTAATCCAGAGACAAAGCAGATACTTAAAACAATGTGTCAATGCATTTTTATGTCCAAAGACGATGGTGAAGCCTGGAAATATCTGGAAGATCTCACTGAAAAAACTTTGTAGTGGGAAAGCGTTAGACCACCTTCATCTAGGGGAGGTATTCACTAGCTCGATGTTTCCATTGCAGTAAAACTTGAAATGGCAGCGATGCAAAAGAAACTCGACGCTATTGAAAACAAATTCTCATCAGTCTACCTAAACCAGGTAACGATTCCCAAAACCGTGTGTGGTTGCTTTTCCGATCCATCACACTTGACGGAAGAATGTCCTATGAATGCACCGTTTCAAGGTCACGAGCAAACTAATGCTGTTTTTCAGCAGCGACCTAGAAACGATCCTTATTCTTCCACATACAATCAGGAATGGAGGAATCATCCTAATTTTGCTTGGAACCAAAACCAACCCCAAAATCAAAACCAGTTTCAAAGCAATTACCAAAGACCTCCTCCACAGCAACAGCAACCACCACCACAGAGTCAGCACCCCTTTCAATCGCAACCTGTTCAAAACCCGGCCAATAATTCTTTCCAAACGACCGGTACCGATAACTCCTCTTCACTCGCACAAAACTTTGGATTTATTTATGAAACATTCGATCCAAATGTCGGCTGATATGAGGTCTTCTATTGATTCCATAAAGAAAGACTCCGCCTCCCACGGTGAGAGTATTAAATCAATAGAAGCCCAAATTGCACAGTTGAATGCCGCGATGAGTGCGAGAGAAAAAGGGAAACTCCCATCTCAACCCCTACCGAATCCTGGCCACTCACAACATCATAATGTGAGTGCCGTTACTACGTTGAGATCGGGAAGAGTGCTGGATAACCGAGTGGGTGAACAAGTTGATGACGTTAGTGATACCAATGATACCCCGGCTTCTACTTCTTTCCCTAATTCGTTTAGTCTCTCACCTACTTCCGAGCCTATTCTACGCTTCCCACAAGGCTCGAACCCTCAGCCCACTTCCTCGAATCTATCTAAAATGATCCCCACTCCAATTTTAGGATCCATTCCATCCCTACAATCTTCTCCAATATTAGACCCAACCCTTATTGATAAAGCTCCATTTCCAAACAGATTGAGGGCCAACAAACCTAACCCACAAATGGAGAAGATTGTGCACATATTTAAGCAAGTTAACGCCAATATTTCTCTCCTAAATGCTATTCAACAAGTCCCATCTTATGCAAAAATCCTTAAAGACTTATGTGCTAGGAAGAGAAAAACTCAAGTGCCGAAAAAAGTTTTCATGATGAGTAATGTTGGCACAGCTTTTATCCAGCAAATACCAAAGAAACGTAAGGACCCTGGCTGTCCTACCATCTCTATTTCTATTGGGGGTAAAAATATTAATCGTTCTTTACTCGACCTTGGCGCTAGCGTTAACTTGCTTCCATATTCCGTATATGAGAAATTAGGGATTGGAGAGTTGAAACCTGCCCATTGTACTCTCCAGATGGAAGACCGATCAATCACCAAACCTAGGGGGTGAACTAGAGGATGTGTTAATTAAAGTCGGGGAATTCATATTCCCTATGGACTTTATTGTTTTAGATACACAACCTGTGGCTAACCCATGCAACCAAATCCCGGTGATACTCGGTCGACCTTTCCTAGCAACTTCCAACGCTGTAATTAATTGTCGTAATGGTTCTATGAACTTATCCTTCGGGAAGATGAAAATTGAGCTTAATATTTATAAGCTAGGAAGTCAACCATATGAACCTTCTGCTCATTTGCTTGATGTCTGTTCCATCAACGAGATAGCTTCCGACAGCTGCGAAGCGGAAGCACTTTGCTATGATGATCTCGACAACACTAGTGCGACATTGTTTGATTTGGAAAATTCTTATAGTGAGGATATCTTCAATGAGTCCACCCCTGAGTTTGAATCCGTTGACTCTTCGCAAAAGTCAGTAGAACTTTCCGAGTCAATATCCTATGCAAAATATGAACCTCTTAGGGAGTCCGAGCATCATTTCCTTACCCCACCTTCTATTGTCTCTCTGCCAATACTAGATCTCAAACCGCTATCTTCTCATCTTAATTATGCGTATTTAGGTGAGAATGAGTCTTTGCCCATGATCATATCCGCTTCTCTAGTTTTAGAGCAAGAGAACGCACTTTTGGCGGTATTGAGATCAAATCGGAAAGCATTTGGTTGGACAATGGCTGACATCAAAGAGATTAGTCCCTTAATTGTTGAACATTATATACATCTGATGGATGAAGCCAGGCCAACCCGAGACCCACAAAGACGGTTAAATCTTATGAAGGAGGCGGTAAAGAAAGAAATCGTCAAGTGCCTTGATAGTGGTATAATTTACCCGATATCTGATAGCCAATGGGTAAGTCCTATTCACGTGGTCCCTAAAAATTCTGGCATCATGGTCATAACTAATGAGGCTAATGAGTTTGATCCAAACACGCATCCAAACTGGGTGGCGCGTATGTATTGATTATAGGAAACTCAATGCCGCAACGAGGAAAGATCACTTCTCTCTACCTTTCATTAACCAGATGTTGGAACGATTAGCTGGACATGAATACTATTGTTTCTTGGACGGATACTCTGGCTATAACCAGGTCCCCATAGCAAAAAAGGATCAAGATAAAACCATATTTATTTATCCTTTCGGTACATTTGCTTATAGACGCATGCCCTTTGGGTTATGCAACGCCCCCGCTACATTTCAGCGGTGTATGATGGGGATATTCTCAGACATGGTTGAGAATTTTCTGGAAATATTTATGGACGATTTCTCCATATTTAGGGACTCCTTTGAGGACTGCCTTCGTCATCTTGACGTGGTTCTTACCCGCTGTAAGGATAAGAACTTAATTTTGAATTGGGAAAAACGCCATTTTATGGTCCAAGAAGGTATTGTCCTTGGACATATAATTTCATGAAAAGGCATTGAGGTTGACGGAGCTAAAATAGATGTCATCCATAACCTCTCTCGTCCCAAATGCGTCAAAGATATACGATCCTTCCTTAGTCATGCAGGATTTTCATTAAGTACTTTAGCAAAATTGCTAGACCCTTAACTCTTCTCTTGGCCAAGGATACAACATTTCACTTCGATTAGAATTGTGAGGCTACTTTTGAGTCGCTTAAAAGAACTCTCACGACAGCCCCCGTTCTATCATCTCCGAATTGGAACCACTCGTTCGAGCTTATGTGTGATGCATCAGATTTTGCTATTAGTGCGGTCTTAGGACAGCACATTGATAAGATGCCACATATAATTTACTATGCAAGTAGGATCTTGAACGATGCACAAATTAATTACAAAACTACCGAAAAAAAACTCTTGGCAGTTGTATTTGCATTAGAAAAATTCAGACCCCACTTGATTTTCTCGCCAATTATGGTTTACACTGATCATTCTGCCCTACGACACCTTTTATTGAAGAAGGATGCTAAGGCTAGGCTAATACGTTGGATTCTGTTATTACAAGAATTTGATCTTGTCATCCGAGACAAGAGTCGATGTGAAAACGTAGTAGCTGACCATCTTTCACGCATCTCTTCTTCACCAACGTTGACCGTGCCGATAAATGACTCATTTCTTGATGAACGGCTCTTGACCGTATCCTACGAACCTTGGTTCGTGGATATTGTGAATTATCTAGCGACGAGACTTATTCCTAGCAATTGGTCGAAACAAGACAAACTTCGATTTCTATCCCAAGTAAAATACTTTTACTGGTATGAATCTTATTTGTTTAAGTATTGTTCCGATCAAATCATTCGCAGGTGTGTCCCTAACGATGAATTCAAGAGTGTGTTATCATTTTGTCATGATCAGGCATGCGGCGGTCACTTTGGACCTCGAAAAACGGCGGAGAAAGTTTTACAATGTAGCTTTTATTGGCCAACACTATTTAAAGATGCTTATGATCATTGCAAAACTTGCCCGCGGTGTCAGCACTTGGGTCGGATTTCACGAAGAAATGAGATTCCGCTCCAACCTATCTTGGTTGTGCAAATATTTGATGTTTGGGGTATTGATTTTATGGGCCCTTTTCCCAACTTTTTTGGGAATTTATATATCTTGTTAGCGGTTGATTACGTCTCGAAATGGGTGGAAGCAATACCGTGTCACACTAATGACAACAAGGTTGTCATTAAATTCCTTAAAGAAAATATCTTTTCGCAATTCGGACACCCTCGAGCTATAATTAGCGACAACGGGACATATTTTTATAATCAGTCTGTTGAGGCTTTGATGCAGAAATATGCTATCAGCCACAAACTTTCTACACCCTATCATCCCCAAACAAGCGGGCAAGCTGAGATCTCAAATAGGCAAATCAAATAAATTTTGGAGAAGACGGTTTCTAAAAACCGTAAAGATTGGTCAACCAAATTGACAGATACCCTTTGGGCATTTCGCACCGCTTATAAGACTGATCTTGGTATGTCTCCATACCGCCTTGTGTTTGGGAAGGCATGCCACTTTCCAGTCGAGATCGAACTTAAGGCAATATGGGTTATTAAAGAGATAAACTTTGATTTTGATCAAGCTAGCAGTTATCGGAAGCTGCAGTTGAACGAGCTAAGCGAACTCCGCGATGAAGCTTACGATAATGCAGTGATAGTAAAGAACCGGACTAAAGTGTTCCACGATAAAAACCTTTTTAGAAAAACTTTCACACCGGGACAACAAGTCCTTCTTTACGACTCACGACTCCATCTTCATCCGGGTAAGCTTAAATCTCGTTGGAAAGGACCTTTTGTGGTACGGTATGTACACCCGCACGAGGCAGTAGAAATTGAAAATATAAAAAACGGTTCAATTTTTAAAATAAATGGGCATAGATTAAAACCGTATTTCTCTACTGACCCAGCGGAGGAGCTCCTGTTTTTACAGGAGCCACTTTATCATAACTAAATTCCTCCGCCTCACCTCCATGTTTCGGTAACATTGTATCATCTTAAAGATTGGAGGTGAGTGAAAAAGGACTTAACTGAATATCTGTGCGTGCCAAAGAACAAGTTTGGGGGTAGTCGTCATTTAACTATTATTTTACCCCTATTATTGTCTCTCCTCAAGTCTACGGGTCTATACTCTCAAAGGACAACATCAGTGAGGACACTGCTGAAAATAGGTTTGGGGGGAAGGTTTGTATTCACTGAATTATCTTTGGCATTGGGCATAAAATTTTTTTTATAATAAAAGAGTAGAAAGTGAAAAATTATATATGAAAGATATGAATAGTTTGAGAAAAACAAGAAAGTTAGAGGTTTTCTTAAACGAAACTAGTAATAAGTAATAATGAGCTGTTGTCCCAAGGGTTAGTAAGATGAAGGAAATTGCTAATCTGAGGAGAAAAATAAGTCTGAAAAATAGCCCCTATTCTTGAGGCCAAACATTTGAACGTTGATACCCTACTATACGCACTTACACACATCTTGAAAATTGGGATAGTAGAGGATACCTTGAAGTGCTCTTGTCTAAAAGCCTTATATATATAAAAAAGAAGAAGAAGAAGGAGTATAAATGGTGGTGAAGAAAAAAAATGAGCACTGGTTTTTTAATTACCAAGGCAGCATAAAAAAAATATAGCGAGGGTTCTAAAAGCCTTATATATAAAAAAAGAAGAAGAAGAAGGGGTATAAATGGTGGTGAAGAAAAAAAATGAGCACTGGTTTTGTAATTACCAAGACAACATAAAAAAAAATATAGCGAGGGTGCTTTATCACCTAGTGTCTTAGACCAACTGGTTTGGGAGCCACTGCTAAGCTTTAGGTGTTGCGAAACGAGGAATTACGTCTAAATGCGCGAGCACATTTTGTAATCGGTCGGTTAGTACCTCAAGAAGTATTAACGGTCGCATGAAGGATGTGTAAGCAATTTCATAAAAAAAATTTCACCGGCTAAAAAGTACTTTGGAAGATGGACAAGAGTATGATAGTTTGAATTGAATTCTCAAAGTGTGGGGATGTCTTTTACACACACGTAAGGGTATATGATCAATGTTTGGATGAAAGATAGGGAGGAAGACTAAAGGCGATATTTTATTGAGGGATGACGTGATATCTAACATTTTTTCATGACCATTAAGATAGGGCTCATAGCAACTGAAAAACTGGTGTAGTTCAAAACTCTTATTTTCTAGTTCTTTCTTTCATAATTCTTATCTTTATATGTAATTTTCACTATCTTTCTTTTATTATAGGATTTTGTGGATGTAATCCGCTGAAAACCCTCAGGAGACAACACTCCTCCTACTAGGGACACCTAAAAGTTTAACGGCTTGTTACACGTGCTCAGTCCAATCGTGTTGCCTACAAAAATATGCTACTTAGTTTTTCTTTTTTCTTTTTCTCCTTCTCTTGAAAAACTAGTTTGCTCGGGACGATCAAACTTAAGTTTGGGGGTATTTATTCAGTTGATAAAACTGCACTTTTAAAATGACATTTTCCTTACTATTTATATATAATAAAAGATGTTTATTATAAATATGACACATATAAGGATTTATCCGTAAAAATACTATTTTCATGTGTTTATATATTATAATTAATATTATGAAGGAAAATGTAAGCATATAATATTCATGTAATATTTGGTTTATTTAAATATGCTTACCTTATTAAATATCTTTGACCAATTCTCTTAAAGCTAACATATCATGACAAATGGTTAAGATAATATCTCAATAAAAAAAATTCTACTAATATCATTTATTGAGATAATTGTGCAGGAATTATATCATGACTGAAGTTTCAAGGAAATCCAAATTGGCGAGATCAAATCTGCCGAAGATATTCAAGTAAATTGAAGAAACCAATTCTGGCAGAAACGTAGAAAAGATTTTTAAAGTCTAGATACTCAAAACATCACCAAGTACTATAGAGATGAAGCCCCAGAAAAATGAAGCCCTAAATCCCCTAACTAACAGCGGATCCGCGGCCAAACCTACCTAATGGCCGCGGTTTTGCCGCACTTCTGAGGAGTTGGGATCTTGGATTTTTTGGGTAAGATCCTAACAGCTAGTTGCCTTATTAGGAAACTAAACATTCTGGCTCTGTGACTATAAATAAGGACCGAGAGCCTCTTGGAAAAATTATCACACCGACACGATCACGAAGTCCACGACGGCTTAAGAATCCTGGTTGATTATCAACAGTTCATCTACCTCCTTAAAAAGAAATCGAGAAGCAAATTTGGGTTTTGTAATCATTTTCTAATAGAACAAAAGTGTACTTGATCTTGTTGATTAATAAAGATAGTTTTATTTTATTGCATTTTATTTTCTTCATGATTTTATCTTTTCTTTTCCCAACATGCGCGAGTAATTCTCCACTTGTTAGGGTTCGTAGAATTAGGGTAAATTAATGGATGATGAAGATCTTTAAACTCTTTTTACGTCCTATAAAGTTTATAAACTTTACCAAAAGAATCATTAACATCCTAATCGGGCGCGCTACCAATTCATTGATACTCACGACCGCGATTTGAGATTAGATTAACGATTGCTTTGGTAAAGGCTAGACATGAACGGAGATTCATGTCAAGATAGGGGTTAAGAGTGGGAACCCTTTTCCCTCCAGAAACCCTAATCTACATGCATCACTGTCGATCTAGTTTTAAATCTATTAAAAGATAAAAGGACTAATCTTTAATTAATCATCCATGACTACTAAATCTTAACGAACCTTACAAGCCCCCTTCTAATATAAAACCTACATCCGTAGTTAATCTAGATCTATATCCTGCATTCGTGTTTGACGTAGATCTAGAACCTACAACCATTCTTCACCATTTTTTATTCTTCATCCTTTCCTAATCAACACGTCTAAAGTAAGATTAAAAGATTCAACGTTTCCCTGAGGATGGCCCGTACTCATCTCGGTCTAGCTACACGCGACACCGTTATTGGTTGCAGTTAACTACAACTCTAAAACAACCAACAATCACGGGACCCCCGTAAAACTCTGCGGGGCCCCCGATGTAAGTCTACGGTAGCGCCCCGGCAGTCATTCTGACGCCAAACGCGGAACAAAAACTTTTATAACTGGCGCTATCGCATACTATAACCCGGATCTTGCCATTAACGCTAAACTAACAAACTGTAAAGAGGTAGAAAGGCTATACCGATCGATCCGAGTCTTTCGGTCTTTAGCCATCATCCCACGCTCCTCGCGACAACTCCGATCTCTTGTCTCCTCGTCTAGGTGGCACCACGTCAACGGATCTTTAAACGGGCTCCCGCCTCTATACCGAGGCAACTCGGTCATCAAGTCTGCTAAAAGAGATGACCAAGATGAAGTAGAAAATGAGTAGAATACTTGATCTCAAACACCCTAGGGTTCTCATCACATGAGAGGGATAGGGTGGAGGTAGAAGAAGATGCTATGGATTGGAAATGGTGAACTCAAGAAGAACTAGTGAGCAAAAGAAAAACCAAGCTCACAAACTTGTGTGTTATTTTCTTCTCACTTGTGTATAGATATATGATGGTTGAGAAAGAAAAATATCTTATGAAAATATCCATACAAATATCTATACCCAAAACAAACCTCATTAATACTTTAATGACTCACTAGATGACTCATTACATGAGTCATTAGTGATCATTCTAGAATTAATGAGTCACCAAGAATGAGTCATCCTTTCCAAAACCAATTTATCATTTAAACCAAAATGATTAATCCAAAAGAAATGCATCTTCTAAAATATTCTCGTAATGGATTACGAGAATACCCCTCACCTGTATATATATACCTGTATCCGTATTCCGACCGAATACGAATATGAGAGACTAAAATATTCCGACTCAATATAATACTTGGATCTAGCTTAAACCAAAGCCCACCAGTATTATCTGTCCGAAATATGACACGTGCATAAATGCACGTGCATTTGCGAACCCTGCCATAAAACCATACGGCCTTTACAACGTTTCGCCCGAACTTGGAAAACTATCTGTGGGGGACTCTAAAGACTCGTCAGTACCCTGGCAATGGGTTTAACCACAAGCACGTCAGCGGCACTAGCTGTGCGTAACGGCTGCCCATGTACTGACCGAAAGGGAAGCCGATGAGCGAACTCTTCCTGGAACTCTACTGAGCCTATCAGTGACAATATACATACAGTCCGGTCCGTTCGTCTATGAGTATCGCATATCGGGCCCAGGGGCTGGTAACGTCAGACCCCCAATAGCGGTATAAGTCGTGTTGGAGAGTAGCCCTGAACACCCTGAGAAACTACTGGAATACTTACCAGTAATTCTCACCTGCCTTGGCTAAGGACTTGGTGTAATGGCTCTCCTAGACACAGCACGATCTCACCCCCAATACCGGGAGAGACGAATCCCTTGCCGATCCGCTCACTTGCCTCCACGTGGCTCGGGACTGTACCAAAAAAAAACCTGTTTGCATGACTCCTTTGAGCCGTGGCAGGGTAGAAATCAAAGCACAGTGGGAACTCACACGAGACAAATGACGACCTCAGGTCGATGAACTAACCTGTACACATGTCATCAGGGAACTGCTATCTGACGCTAGGTATAATACCAAATAGCAGGTTCCGGGCGAGTCCTGTCCGGTGTACTCATAACCCAATGAGCACCTGTATACATCTTAGGTGATCCAATTGACACCAATGGCTTGTGAGACCGGCCACCGCCCCTCGTCGAGGTCTCGACTGTATACACTAGTCTACTCCGGAGTATCGATACCCTGTCTCGAAACTCCCACAACTAGGGACCACTTTTAAGGATGTGCTTATGGACTACCCAACTCTCACATATATGATCGCCATCACACTGTTGGTAGTCAAGCAGGATCCTAAGGGCTCTATCAACGTGTAATAGTGATCATGTCACCTAAAGCTGTACACGACTGATAAAGGCAAACCAGATAGCATACTATCATCTCGAGTAAGACTGTCCTTCCGGTATAGGTTCTCCCTCAATCATTGCAATCACGTACCTGCGATCCAATAATTGACTTTGAGGGCACTATATCCAACAATCTCCCACTTGCACTTAAGGCTAATTATTGCGATATCGCATACTCACAGCCCGTGTGATACCGAACACCCAACTCCTCTACTAATTAGTTTCACAAAGCTCGTTTGTAAAACTCTTGTGTTCGAGAAATAGCCTCAGTGAGTGGATCCGCCCTGATGTATCTTTCTATGTCTCTCTTAATCTCAAGTTCGCGGAGAAAGCCATCTTCCGAATTGAGCAATACCTGTCTTAGAATGTCTGGATATCTGATGGGACCTAGTTCATAAATGAACTCCAAATCCAAACTTCTTAGACTGTATCGACAACTGAAACTAATCAGTATCCAGCACCATACCTCCCATAGTATCCTCTTGGACCACCTGTCCATAATACTGCCCCCTTTGTCATAGGGAAAACTATAATTCTGACAATCACTCTGTCATCCATGCCACCTTTGAAGCCTGGAATGATAACCGTCTCCCGAAGGAGGCTGCCGTCATCAAATCCCTAGAACATCCACTTATGTTCTAAAATTGCTTCCGTATGTTTCTCCAGGATTGGATTAATACAAACTTATTGCATCTAGTGCAAAAACAATATCTGGTGTGGTACTTGACATCTCACAATTGACTCAATTGCCTAAGCAAGTGATATGCCAATCATTCACATCCCTCTCCCCTTTAGTCTGTAAGACACCTTTAGAGAGGGTGACTCCATCACCTGCAGGTACACCACCATGCCAGGAGTCATTTATTCCAAGTACCTTTAGAATACTGTCAAAGTACCCTGATTGGGAAACTACCCAAATCTAGATTTAAAACCATAGATCTAGTAACCAGAATCTCAGATATTATATCCATATCCTTTGTGGAGAAACAACTGTGTGGCAACCACAGTATAACCGATCGTAGTATAGGAATTTTACTTCCTACTCTGTGTATTTCATCCAAATACCAGGACATCACACCCTACTACCTTCTTAACAGATCCATCCCCTATTCTGATGAAGTCAAACCCATGACTGTCACATTAAAATTAGATGATCTATCTCCGCTATATCTGCTCAAGTCTATAAATAGACATAAGCTACTTGCCCACTATGCTTCCGCTGCTCCTACTGACCACAACAACCCTCTGGCAGAATAATATATACGTGCACTTCTAAAGCTAGTTTAGAACGACGCTATACTTATCCTCCTGCCGGGTCTCATAGCGTGGAACAACAGTAGTGTCAAGTTTGGGTAAACAAGAACCTCCCTGTCACCGTCCTTGAGGCTACCGAAGTACCTCTCGGGTGTCTGAGGTTACCCACCATATCTGCGGAGTGGCTAATGGAATGTCAAACCTGATTGATTTTTTAGGTCCTATTAAATTTTCCGTAATCGTTTGCGGTTCTGGAATCACTTCCAGTTCTACCATACTCTCACTACTATTTTCTGAAAAAAAATCCATTTTACTAAAACTGTGGCGAGTCAAGAACAATATCACCATTGATTTTCCAGATGGTAGAAAGTCAACCCTCGTCATAGCCTGGGCCAACCCACAAACTGCCATTACAGAAACGTGCCCTGAGTTATCCAGAGTCTGGTTTTAAGCATAAGCCGGACAACTCCCAATACTTTAACATCGTTAAGATATAAACCATTCTATATCCAATATAGAAATTTTGGCACTTTTTTAATTGGAACCAGATTCTAATCATGCAGCTGTCTCCAGTGCATATCAACTTAATGGAAAGAGGCTAATCAGCATTACTCAACTTAAGAATCCATCCAATTATGAGTAACCTGAAAGAGAAACAAGTTTCTCAAAAACTATTACTATCAACTGAATACCAATCACAAGTATCTACATCTTCGATCTCTTTGAAGAATCCCGATACTTGCGACATCTGGTTCTCTACTTTATTCCTATACCCACAACTTCTCAAAACTTAGACCTTGTATTTCTACGAAACACTTGTCTAAAAACTAGAGAAGTCATAAGTAAACAGAATATAGTACGAGGACCAACCCCTTTGTCCTAATGGACACTGGACAACATACAATACTCTGTATAAGTCCGCTGAGTTGAATAACTCAAAACCTGTGCATCGTAGGTTGAAAACTGTACTTATGATTAAGAACTACTCCGCTGTTCAATGCTCCTTACCCAATCGTCAACTGATATAGGTAAATGTCATCGACATAATATCAAAAAGTTATATCTCACTTTATAAAAATAAACGTACAGATATATCATTTTGAAATTGGTGCACAACAACGGATACTCAAAACCAAATACATGCCGTCCGGCAAAAACCCAGGCGATTTCCTCAAATATCACCAATTACAACGAATTCCGATATAATGAGGATGATCACCTAATTCCCAATAAATTACTCTCACTCATCATCTGTAAAACCATACAGATGTGAGAATCATACCTGGTAAATACAAACCCTGGAGTAAGTATCTAATTGGGAAATCATTTTTCTTTTAAAAATGCACAGTGAAACTAAAACATGAAAATGTTTCGTAGGAGTATCCTGGTATTCTTAGTAACGCCTCTTCCGTAATCCAATTCATGACTATAACCGTATATTTCTTTTCCATCTTTCCAAATCCCTTTATTTGTCTTTATTCATTACCTTCTGTACACCATCGTTAGGCTAAATGGTTTTCCTCCTTCCTTACCGTTCGGCACTAGCCTATGGTTTGGAAGAAGACTATCCAATAAGCGTAATAGGTGTACCCTCCAAAACTAAGATGTTGGATATAGTGCCCTCAGAGTCAATTATTGGATCACAGGCACGTGATTGTAATGATTGAGGGAGGACCTATACCGGTAGGACAGTCTTACTCAAGATGATAGTATGCTATCTGGTTTATCTTTATCATCATGTACTGTTTTAGGTGACCTTACAGGTCGCTATTACACGTTGATAGAGCCCTTAGGATTCTTGCTTGACTACCAGCAGTATGATGGCGATCATATACGTGAGAGTTGGGTAGTCTATAAGCACATCCTTAAAGTGGTCCCTAGTCGTGGGAGTTTCGAGACTGGGTATCGATACTCCATTAGTAGACTAGTGTATACAGTCGAGACCCCGACGAGGGGCGGTGGCCGGTCTCACAAGCCATTGGTGTCAGTTGGATCACCTAAGATGTATACAGGTGCTCATTGGGTTATGAGTACACCGGACAGGACTCACCGGGAACATGCTAGTTGGTATTATACCTGACGTCAGATGGCAGTTCCCTGGTGACATGTGTACAGGTTAGTTCATTGACCTGAGATCGTCATTTGTCTCGTGTGAGTTCCTACTGTGCTTTGATTACTACCCTACCACGGCTCAAAGGAGTCGTGCAAACAGGTTTTAGTTGGGTACAGTCCCGAGCCACATGGAGGCAGTGAGCGGATCGGCAGGGGTTTCGTCTCTTCCGGTATTGGGGGTGAGATCGCGCTGTGTCTAGGAGAGCCAATACACGAAATCCTTGGCCAAGGCAGGAGATTTACTGGTAGGTATTCCAGTAGTATCTCAGGGTGTTCTGGGCTACACTCCGACATGACTTGTACCGCTTTTGGGGGTCTGACTTTTACCAACCCCCTAGGCCCGCCATGCGATGCTCATAGACGAACGGACCGGACTGTACGGATATTGTCACTGATAGGCTCAGTAGGGTGTCAGGATGAGTTCGCTCATCGACCTCCCTTTTTGTCAATACCTGGTAGCCCGTTACGTACGACTAATACCTCTGACGTGCTAGTGGTTAAATCCACAGCTAAAGTATTGATGAGTCTTTAGAGTCCCCCATAGACAGTTTCTCAAGTTTCAGGCGAAACGATGTAGAGGCCATATGATATATGGCAGGGTCCGATCATATACGTGCGGTAGCGCACGAATCATGATCGGGCGGATCATACTAGTGTTGCGCCACGGCAGCGCCCCGGCCGTCAACTCGAGGCCAAAATGCGGAATCAAATTTTTTTTCTTAACTTTAACCGGCGTTACCGCGGACAATATAAAACCCGGATCGTGACCATTAACCTAATGCTAGTTAACAAGAGAAGGGAAGAGAGCTATACCAAGCGATCCGTGTCCTTCGGTCTTCGTCTCCACTCCGATCTTCCGCGGAATCACCGTTCGTCGCCTCCTCGTCGGAAAGGGCACTACGTAGCCGATTTCTTTTACGGGCTCCCACCTCTGGACCAAGGCAACTCGGGCGCGAAGTTGGCTAGCCGACGCGTCCAAGATTTGCTTTAGATGTAGTGTAGAAATGCTTGTCTCATTTGGGGTTTGAAGTTGCCTTTGATGGAGAGGAGAATGAGATGAGCTTTTGAGATGTGTTAGGAATTTTTGCAAGCATGCTAAAATGAGATGATAGATTTTCTCTCATGCAAAATGAAGCCTTTTCTCCTCTCAAAGTGGCCGGCCCCTCTCCTAATGAAAAAAATGGTGGAGGGAAAAAGCAAGTGGAGAAAAGAAAATGATAATGAGAAAATGAAATGTCACACTCATTTCTCATCTCATCACATCCAAAACCAATCTCAAAAAGCAAAGGAAAAGACCAATAAAGAATCTCATCATGAGAGAACAATCATGAAGCCACAAAGTGCAAGAAAACCCTCCACAAAAAGTTATTTACAAACTTGCAAATAACCTCCTCCATCGAAAAGTCCGGCCGGGAAGGAACAAAGGAAAACCGGCCGGAACGGAATGCAAACTGGCAACATCAGAAAACTGATCCCGTAATAAATTACAGGAAAACCCTGCGACTGCATATACATGCCCGCATTTGTATTCCCACTGAACACAAATGCAAAGAGACAAAATCTACACTGTCTAATACTAGGATCCGGCTTAAACCAAAGCCGGCTAGTAAAAACCGTCCGATCACGATACGTGCAATACCGCACGTATCTGATCGAACCCTGCCATATCTCCATACGGCCTCTACAGCGTTTCGCCCGAAACTTGAATAACTGAGTGTGGTGGACTCAAAAGACTCGTCAATACTATGGCTGTGGATTTAACCACTAGCACGTCAGAGGTATTAGCCATACGTGACAGGCCACCAGCTATTGACCAAAAGGGACGTCGATGAGCGCACTCATCCTGACACCCTACTGAGCCTTTCAGTGACAATATCCATACAGTCCGGTCCGTTCGTCTATGAGTATCGCATGGCGGGCCTAGCGGGTTGGTAAAAGTCAGACTCCCAAAAGCGGTACAAGTCATGTCGGAGTGTAGCCCAGAACACCCTGAGATACTACTGGAATACCTACCGGTAAATCTCCTACCTCGGCCGAGGGCTTTGTGTAATGGCTCTCCTAGACACAGCGCGACCTCACCCCTAATACCGGGAGAGACGAATCCCTGCAGATCCGCTCACTGCCTCCATGTGGCTCGGGACTGTACCCAACTAAAACCTGTTTGTACGACTCCTTTGAGCCGTGGTAGGGTAGTAATCAAAGCACAGTGGGAACTCACACGAGACAAATGGCGATCTCAGGTCGATGAACTAACCTGTACACATGTCACCAGGGAACCGCTATCTGACGTCTGGTATAATCCCAACTAGCAGGTTCCCGGCGAGTCCTGTCCGGTGTACTCATAACCCAATGAGCACCTGTATACATCTTAGGTGAACCAACTGACACCAATGGCTTGTGAGACCGGCCACCGCCCCTCGTCGGGGTCTCGACTGTATACACTAGTCTACTAATGGAGTATCGATGCCCAGTCTCGAAACTCCCACGACCAGGGACCATTTAAGGATGTGCTTATAGACTCCAGCTCTCACGTATATGATCGCCCTCATACTGCTGGTAGTCAAGCAAGAATCCTAGGGGCTCTATCAACGTGTAATAGCGACTCGTAAGGTCACCTAAAGCAGTACACGATGATAAAGATAAACCAGATTGCATACTATCATCTTGAGTAAGACTGTCCTACCGGGATAGGTCCTCCCTCAATCATTGCAATCACGTGCCTGTGATCCAATAATTGACTCTGAGGGCACTATCTCCAACAATCTCCCACTTGCACTCAAGGCTAATTATTGCGATGTCGCATATTCACAGCCCGTGTGATACCGAACACCCAACTCCTCTACTAGTCAGTCTCACAAAGCCTGTTTGCGAAACTATTGCGTTCGAGGAATAGCCTCAGTGAGTGGATCCGCTCTGATGTTTCTTTCTATGTCTCTCTTTATCTCAAGTTCGCGGAGAAAAGCATCTCCCGAAATGAGCAATACCTGTCTTAGAATATGTCTGGATATCTGATGGGACCTAGCTCACAAATGAACTCCAAATCCAAACTTCTTAGACTGTATCGTCAACTGAACTTAATCAGTATCCTGCGCCATGACTTTCCCTCAGCATCCACCTGGACCACCTGTCCAAAATACTGCCCCCCCCGTCAGAGGGAAAACTATGACTCTGACAGCCACTCTGCCATCCAGGTCACCTTGGAAGCCTGGAATGATAACTGTCTCCCGAAGGAGACTGCCGTTATAATATCCCTAGAACATCCGCTTATGTTCTAGAGCTGCTTCCGATTGTTTCTCCAGGATTGGATTAATATCAACTTATTGCATCTCCTGCAAGAAAAACATCTGGTGTGGTACTTGACATCTCATGATTGACTCAATTGCCTAAGCAAGTGATCTGCCAATCATGCACATCCCTCTCCCCTTTAGTCTGTAAGACGCCTTTAGAGAGGGTGACTCCATCACCTGCAGGTACACTACCGTGCCAGGAGTCGTCCATTCTAAATACTTATAGAATGCTGTCTAAGTACCCAGATTGGGAAACCACCCAAATCTAGATCTAAAACCATAGATCCAGTAACCAGAATGTCTGATATAATATCCAAGTCCTTTGTGGAGAAACCACTGTGTGACAACCAAAGAATAACCGATCGTAGTATAGGAATATCACTTCCTACTCTGTGTATGTCATCAAATACCAGGACATCACACCCTACTACATTCTTAACAGATCCATCCCCTATTCTGATGAAGTCAAACCTATGACTGTCACATCAGAAATAGATGATCTATCTCCGCTATATCTGCTTTAGTCTATAAATAGACATAAGCCACTTGTCCACCAATGCTTCCGCTGCTCCCACTGACTACGACAACCCTCTGGCAGAGTCATATAGACGTACACTTCTAAAGCCAGTTTAGAATGACGCTATACTCATCCTCCTGCCGGATCTCACAGTCTGGAACAACAGCAATGGTAAGTCTGGGTAAACAAGAACCTCTCTGTCACCGTCCTTGAGGCTACCGGAGTATCTCTCGAGTGCCTGAGGTTACCCACCATATCTGCGAAGTGGCCACTGGAATGTCAAATCAGATTGAATCTTTAGGTTCTTATCAAATCTTCAGTAATCGTTTGCGGTTCTGGAATCACTTCCAGTTCTACCATACTCCCACTACTGTTTTCCAAAAAAAACCCATTTCTTTTAAAAATGTGGCGAGTCAAGAACAATATCACTATTGATCTTCCAGATGGTAGAAAGTCAACCCTCGTCATAGCCCGGGTTAACCCACAAACAACCATTACGGAAATGTGCCTTGAGTTATCCAGAGTCTGGTTTTAAGCATAAGCCGGACAACTCCCCGTACCTTAACAAAGTCAAGATATGAACTGTTCTATATCCAATATAGAAACAGAGGCACTGATTTAATTAAACCAGATTCAAATCATGCAGCTGTCTCCAGTGCATGTCAACTAAATGGAAGAGAGGCCGATCAGCGTTACTCAACTTAGGAGTACTTCCAATTATGAGTAACCTGAAAGAGAAACAAGTTCTCTTAATCATTACTATCAACTGAATACCATTCACAAGTATCTACATCTTCGATCACCTTGAAGAATCCCGATACTTGCAACATTTGGTTCTCTACTTAATTCATACACCTATAACTTCTCAAAACTTAGACCCTGTGTTTCTACGAAACACCTGTCTAAAAACTAGAGAAGTCATAAGTAAACCGAATATAGTACAAGGACCAACCCCTCTGTCCTAATGGATACTGGACAACATACAATACTCTGTATAAGTCCCCTGAGTGTAATAACTCATTCCCTGTGTGTTGTAGGTCGAAAACTGTACTATGGTTATGAAGAATTACACCGCTGTTCAATGCTCCTTACCTAACCATCCACTGATATAGGTAAATGTCACAGGCATAATTTCAAAAAGGTATATCTCACTCTATAAAAATAGAGGTACAGATATATCAATTTGAAATTGGTGCATAACAACGGATATTCAAAACCAAATATTTGCCGACCGGAAAACAGCCCAGGTGATTTCCTCAAATATCACCGATTACAACGAATCCCGATATAATGAGGATGATCACCCAATTTCCAATAACTTACTCCCACTCACCATCTGTAAAACCATACAGATGTGAGAATCATACCTGGTAAATACATACCCTGGAGCAAGTGTCTAATTGGGAAATCAGTTTTCTTTTAACAGTACACAGTGAAACTGAAACATTAAAATGTTTCGATGGGGTATCCTGGTATTCCTAGTAATGCCTCTTCCAATATCCAGATTCACAACTGTAACCATATAATTCTTTGCCACCTCTCCAAATCCCTTTATATGTCTTTAGTCATTACCTTCTGCACACCCCCTTAGGCTAAATGGTTTTCTTCCTTCCCTACCGTTCGGCACCAGCCTATGGTTTGGAAGAAGACTATCCAATAAGCATAATGGGTGTACTGTCCTAATCCTAGGAGCACTCGCAATGCGAGAGAAGGTGAAGATAAAAGACAACCGAATAAACCTTATTCCTATTTCTCCTGAACCAGGATCCATCCCCGAACTGGAACAAGTTCCTTTCGAGTTCGTATATAACCATACGATGGATTATCCAATAAACTTGGGATCTTCGTAGTGATTCGGAGTGTCCTGGAGAAATACAAAGGTGATTTAGGATTGGCGAAGAAATACTTGGTTTGGTCGTGAATAGCAGTCGCAATTTACTTTGCCCTCTTACTAATCCCTTGCTTTGTCTTAACTTAATACCTTCTGTACACCGTTTAGGCTAATTGGTTTTCTTCATTCCCCACCGTTCGGCACCAGCCTAAGGTTTGGAAGAAGACTATCCAATTTGCGTAATAGGTGTACTATCTCCTAAACCAAGGAGTACTCTCAACCTGAGAGAAGGTAAAAGGAAAAGACAACTGAATAGTCCTATCCGTTTCCTCCAGAACCTGAAACCATCCTCGAATTCCTTCGAGTTCGTATATAACCATACGATGGTTTTGTCCAATGAAAGTGGACGTTCGTAGTAATACGGGGTGTCCTGGAGAAAAGGGTAAAAGTAGGAGTGGCAATGAGGTCTACAACTCTGACAATCCAAAATCCAGTGTTAAGAAGGTTCGATCAACTTGGTCACTGAGTCATAGTCTAGGGTCGGGTCAATGATCGCTGCCAAAGAGAGCGAGAAAAGAAACACTCAGCGTGCACTCTAACCTAGATCAAAATGGTTATCACTTTATCTAATCTGGAAACCTCCCACTGTAACGTCAAATTCTTCCCCAAACCTGAAAGAAGAATTAGTCGGGATCACCCGAGGAGTAAACCAACTCATCAGTGGGAATCGGGATCCAACTATCATCGCATGACAACGTGACGGAATCCACTCACGTCACCACACTCCAGAAGGTATGCGCATGCCTGGCAAGTTTCAGTTTCTTTAGAAACTCCCGATGTAAGTTTTTACCCCTAGGACCCAAGTGACCTTGACGGAGTCAACAAATCAAAGAGTTCTAGTCAAGTTCAACCCGTCATTATCTGGATTGCATTAAACCCACCCGTACGTGCCCTTGACGGAGTCAACAAGGCCGCACGACTGTCCTAACCAATCCCATTTATGCTACAAACAAGCACCACTTAGCTACCGTACACTACGCCTTGACGGAGTCAACAAACGCAGCACGAATACTAAATAATACCCGTAAGAAATGACGGAGGGCTACGGCTGGTTTTTGGCGAAAAACCTTTAACGTAATGAACTTGATATCGTTGAAGGAACTGCATAGCTTTTTATAAAAATATAGTAACGAAAACCTTTGCTAAAGAGGTCACTCCCGGTGAAGGGATCTCGGCTCTTTCCCCGTAGAATGAGTTGCAGGATATTCCAACTGAATACCACGATGCAAAGCAAAAGTAATCGGCTATAGTGAAGTTATTGCCCTGACGCAAACTTTTGTCCAAGGGGTCACTCCCGGTGAAGGGATCTCGGCCCTTGCCTCGTCGACTGAGGAGCAGGATATTCCAACCGAATACCACGATGCAAAACAAAAGTGAACGTCCTTGCAATAACAGCTTTTTGAAAAATGTTCCAACAACATCAGAATAGGTTTGTTTATCTAGCATTGATCCGAATCAACGCAGTCCCATCAATTGATCACACCACAAAAGAACGAAAATAATGATGTACGTATATACCATCCGCATTCGCCACTGGGTCCCGTCATCACCCGTTAGGTTACTTAACTAACGATAGAGCGGGGACTGGACTAGCGCGGATGCAAAACATATACAACATCTACTAGTATATATATAATATATAATTTTCGCTCAAGGCGTGATAAAATGCAACATCACAGAAATGTACAGCATCACAGAACAATACAGATATCTGGGATCTCCAGGTTTCACAGAGCCGCTGCTGAAACCCGACGTTCCCCTGGTCGTGTGGATAGCCTGTGCAATGAAAATCCTAGACCCCTAAGGGCGCAGCAAGTCACCCGCCAAAACCTGAAGCGAGGCAGCCCCCTTCAGCAACGTGAATGGACCACCCAGCACTTCATGGAATCCGGTAACTTGGGCACCCCTCCTTGGGCCAACCTGTACCCCCTACGAGTGCGGCGAACAGCCCGCCAATTCTAGAGTAAAGCCCCCTCCGTCTCAATGCCATGAGATGCGGGCTCGTTGCCCTCTAGAACCCGGCTATCCGTGCACCCCACCTTGGGGTAATCCTAGTACAGAAAGTGAAATATACATACAACGGGTACATCGACCGCAACCAGGTCGTGCCCCAAAAGAATAATACAAACAGGCAGTGACGGCAGTCCACATGTCGGACGCTCGCCCCGCAATATCAAATATACATATAAAACAAAACTGTACTACCACTGCAACCAGGCTATCCCCACGACCGATCCGCAACAACACAGCACAACACAGAATATCAACGTGAATGTCACGTTCACAAATCCGTCTAAAAGGGCTATAGCAGATAGACTTGATTTACCGATCGAGTGACATTCACGGTCGCAGATATAATGTAAATACTGTGAACTAATGTGTTTAAAATATCCGATCGATCAAATTTTATCGAAGTGGGCCCCAAGCATTACTGTAGCACTTAAAGAGAGTCTAGGCCCAAAAAGAATATTCCAAAAACCCCATTTTCAACCCAGGAGCTCACTGCAAAAATTTGGTCCAATGAATAGTAAAAATGGCCGCGGAACCGCGGCAAATACGTGGGTTTGGCCGCGGTTCCGCGGTGGAATAGTGAGATCACGCGACCAAATTTTCACAGAATGCTTAGAATTCCCTGAACATATCACTGCAATGTACTGAAAAATTTTTGGAGCCAAAAAAATTTCGACAGAAAACTGTGCAAATGAAAATGGGTTTTCGGAAAATCCATTCGATCGAACTTGTAAACACGTTAGAGCAAGCTAGACTAGGTTAATGGCGTGGCTCTGATACCATGTTGCGCCACGGCAGCGCCCCGGCCGTCAACTCGAGGCCAAAATGCGGAATCAAATTTTTTTTCTTAACTTTAACCGGCGCTACCGCGGACAATATAAAACCCGGATCGTGACCATTAACCTAATGCTAGCTAACAAGAGAAGGGAAGAGGGCTATACCAAGCGATCCGTGTCCTTCGGTCTTCGTCTCCACTCCGATCTCCCGCGGAATCACCGTTCGTCGCCTCCTCGTCGGAAAGGGCACCACGTAGCCGATTTCTTTTACGGGCTCCCACCTATGGACCGAGGCAACTCGGGCGCGAAGTTGGCTAGCCGACACGTCCAAGATTTGCTGTAGATGTAGTGTAGAAATGCTTGTCTCATTTGGGGTTTGAAGTTGCCTTTGATGGAGAGGAGAATGAGATGAGCTTTGGAGATGTGTTAGGAATTTTTGCAAGCATGCTAAAATGAGATGATAGATTTTCTCTCATGCAAAATGAAGCCTTTTCTCCTCTCAAAGTGGCCGGCCCCTCTCCTAATGAAAAAAATGGTGGAGGGAAAAAGCAAGTGGAGAAAAGAAAATGATAATGAGAAAAAGAAATGTCACACTCATTTCTCATCTCATCACATCCAAAACCAATCTCAAAAAGCAAAGGAAAAGACCAATAAAGAATCTCATCATGAGAGAACAATCATGAAGCCACAAAGTGCAAGAAAACCCTCCACAAAAAGTTATTTACAAACTTGCAAATAACCTCCTCCATCGAAAAGTCCGGCCGGGAAGGAACAAAGGAAAACCGGCCGGAACGGAATGCAAACTGGCAATATCAGAAAACTGATCCCGTAATAAATTACAGGAAAAACCCGCGACTGCATATACATGCCCGCATTTGTATTCCCACTGAACACAAATGCAAAGAGACAAAATCTAAACTGTCTAATACTAGGATCCGGCTTAAACCAAAGCCGGCTAGTAAAAACCGTCCGATCACGATCCGTGCAATACCGCACGTATCTGATTGAACCCTGCCATATCTCCATACGGCCTCTACAGCGTTTCGCCCGAAACTTGAGTAACTGAGTGTGGTGGACTCGAAAGACTCGTCAATACTATGGTTGTGGATTTAACCACTAGCACGTCAGAGGTATTAGCCATACGTGACGGGCCACCAGCTATTGACCAAAAGGGACGTCGATGAGCGCACTCATCCTGACACCCTACTGAGCCTGTCAGTGACAATATCCGTACAGTTCGGTCCGTTCGTCTATGAGTATCGCATGGCGGGCCTAGGGGGTTGGTAAAAGTCAGACCCCCAAAAACGGTACAAGTCGTGTCGGAGTGTAGCCCAGAACACCCTGAGATACTACTGGAATACCTACCAGTAAATCTCCTGTCTCGGCCGAGGGCTTTTTGTAATGGCTCTCCTAGACACAGCGCGACCTCACCCCCAATACCGGGAGAGACGAACCCCTGCAGATCCGCTCACTGCCTCCATGTGTCTCGGGACTGTACCCAACTAAAACCTGTTTGCACGACTCCTTTGAGCCGTGGTAGGGTAGTAATCAAAGCACAGTGGGAACTCACACGAGACAAATGGCGATCTCAGGTCGATGAACTAACCTGTACACATATCACCAGGGAACTGCTATCTGACGTCTGGTATAACCCCAACTAGCAGGTTCCCGGCGAGTCCTGTCCGGTGTACTCATAACCCAATGAGCACCTGTATACATCTTAGGTGAACCAACTGACACCAATGGCTTGTGAGACCGGCCACCGCCCCTCGTCGGGGTCTCGACTGTATACACTAGTCTACTAATGGAGTATCGATGCCCAGTCTCGAAACTCCCACGACTAGGGACCATTTAAGGATGTGCTTATAGACTCCAGCTCTCACGTATATGATCGCCCTCATACTGCTGGTAGTCAAGCAAGAATCCTAGGGGCTCTATCAACGTGTAATAGCGACCCGTAAGGTCACCTAAAACAGTACACGATGATAAAGATAAACCAGATAGCATACTATCATCTTGAGTAAGACTGTCCTACCGGGATAGGTCCTCTCTCAATCATTGCAATCACGTGCCTGTGATCCAATAATTGACTCTGAGGGCACTATCTCCAACAACTAGTGGGCTTTGGTTTAACCCGGATCCTAGTATTAGATTTGTTGGATTAGTTTAGTCTCATCGCATTCGCATTCAGTCGGAATGCGGGTGCAGGTATGTATATACAGGTGAGGGGTATCCTTGTGATCCGTCACGAGTTTACTTTAGATGTTGCCGTATCTTTTTATTGTTGCAAACATTTGGATTAATGTTTGTAAATGGAAATTGTGAGCTAGAATTCATCATTTGATGCATTAAATGTGGCACATGCAACCTAGTGACTCATGGTCTCTTTTATTGTGCATGTGTCACATTTGAGATTGATTTATGAGTTGATATGATAGGAAGAAAGAGAAAGGGCAGCCATTAGGTTATGGGAGAGCTCTTGTATTCTCTCATTTTCTTGCTCTCATTATCATTCCATCACAAAAGAAAAGAAAGAGAAAAACTTCTTCTTCTTCTTCCTCTTTCTTCTCTAGCTCATAATCTCCATCAATGGAAACACCTTCAACCTCCATCCATCTCATGGATGCAAGAGACAAAGTGATCACAAACATTCTTTACATCACCTTGGACACGTCGGCTGTCAAACTTCGTGCTTGAGTTGCTTCGGATGAAGCGGGAGCCCATAAAAAGAATTGATGATGTGGTGCCCTTTCCGACGAGGAGATCGAGACCGGAGATGCCGCGAGGAGCTTGGGATGGTGGCCAAAGACCGAAGGACACGGATCGATCGGTATAGCTTTCCAACCCCTCTCTCTAGATAGCTAGTTGTAGGTTAATGGTTCGATCCGGGATTTAAGCATATGATAGCGCCGGTTTCAAGTTTTGAAAAAGTTTTCGTTTCCGCATTTTGGCCTCGGAAAGACGGCCGGGGCGCTACCGTAGATTTACATGGTATCAGAGCCACGCCGTTAACCTTTACTAGCTTGCTCTAACGTGTTTAGAAGTTCGATCGGACGAATTTTCTAAAAACTGCATTTCCAAGTCATCAGTTTCTGTCGAATTTTTCCTGTGGTCAAAAAATTATTTTCTGTGCTGCAGAAAATTAGGCAGGGTTTTTTAGGAGTTCTGGGAAAATTTGGTTGCATGATCCTACAGTGCCACCACGGAACCGCTGCAATAACCCTGTTCCCGCTGCGGTTCCGCCGCCATTCTGTATCCTCACTGCACCAAAATTTCTACAGTGCTTTTTAACTTGGAATTGTGGTTTCTGGAATGTTTATTTTTGGCCCAGATTATTTTGAGTGCTGCAGTTGTACTTGGGGCCCACTTTGGGAAATTTTGTCGATCGAAAATTTTAAATATGTTAGTTCACAGTATTTACATTATATCTGCGACCGTGAATGTCATTTGATCGGTAAATCCTGTCTAATTGCTATAGTTCTTTTAGACGGATTTGCGAACGTGACATTCACGTTGATGTTCTGTGTTGTGCTGTGATGTTGCGGATTTGTCGTGGTGGATAACCTGGATGCAATGGTAGTACAATTTGGTTGTATTTGTACATTTGATATTGCGGGGCTAGCGTCCGACATGTGGACTGCCATCACTGCCTGTTTGTATATTATTCTTTTGGGGCATGACCGGGATGAGGTCAATATACCCGTTGTATATATATTTTTACTTTCTGTACTAGGATTACCCCGCGGTGGGGTGCACGAGTAGCCGGGTTCTAGAGGGCAACGGGCCCGCATCTCATGGCTTTGAGACGGAGGGGGCCTCACTCTAGAATTGGCGGGCTATTCGCCGCACTCGTAGGGGGTACAGGTTGACCCAAGGAGGGGTGCTCAAGTTACCGGATTCCGTGAAGTGCTGGGTAGTCCATTCACTTTGTTGAAGGGGGCTGCCTCGCTTCAGGTTTTGGCGGGTAACTTGCCGTGCCCGTAGGGGTCTAGGATTTCATTGCACAGGCTATCCACACGACCAGGGGAACGTCGGGTTTCAGTAGCGGCTCTATGAAACCCGGGGATCCCAGATTATCTGTATTGTTCTGTGATGCTTATTACATTTCTGTGATGTTGCATTTTATCACGCCATGAGCGAATATTATATATTGATATATATACTAGTAGATATTGTATATATTTTACACCCGCGCTAGTCCAGTCCCCGCTCTGTCGTTAGTTAAGTAACCTAACGGGTGATGACGGGACCCAGTGGCGAATGCGGATGGCATATACGTACATCATATTTTTGTTCTTTTATTGGTGTGATTATGGGACTGCATTGATTCGGATCAATGCAAGCTAAACAAACCTATTCTGATGTTGTTAGAACATTTTTCAAAAAAGCTGTTATTGCAAGGACGTTCTCTTTTGTTTTGCATCGTGGTATTCGGTTATGAATATCCAGCACCTCAGTCGACGAGGCAAGGGCCGAGATCCCTTCACCGGGAGTGACCCCTTGGACAGAAGTTTGCGTCAGGGTAATAACTTCACTATAGCCGATTACCTTTTGCTTTGCATCGTGGTATTCAGTTGGAATATCCTGCACCTCATTCTACGGGGAAAGAGCCGAGATCCCTTCACCGGGAGTGACCTCTTTAGCAAAGGTTTTCGCCACTATATTTTTATAAAAAGCTATGCAGTTCCTTCAACGATATCAAGTTCATTACGTTAAAGGTTTTTCGCCAAAAACCAGCCATAGCCCTCCGTCATTTCTTACAAGTATTACTTAGTATTCGTGCTGCGTTTGTTGATTGTGTCAAGGCGTAGTGTGCGGTAGCTAAGTAGTATTTGTTTGTGGCATATTAATGGGATTGGTTAGGACAGTCGTGCGGCCTTGTTGACTATGTCAAGGGCCCGTACGGGTGGGTTTAATACAATCCAGGATAATGACGGGTTGAACTTGACTAGGACTCTGTGATTTGTTGACTGTGTCAAGGTCACTTGGGTCCTAGGGGTAAAAATCACATCGGAAGTTTCTAAAGAAACTGAAACTTGTCAGGCATGCGCATACCTTCTGGAGTGTGATAACGTGAGTGGATTCCATCACATTATCATGCGATGATAGTTGGATCCCGATTCCCACTGATGAGTTGGTTTACTCCACGGGTGATCCCGACTAATTCTTCTTTCAGGTTTGGAGGAGAATTTGAGGTTACAGTGGGAGGTTTCCTGATTAGATAAATTGATAACCATTCTGATATAGGTTAGAGTGCACGCTGAGTGTTTTCTTTTCTCTCTCTCTTTGGCAGTGACCATGGCCCGACCCTTGACTACAACTCAGTGACCAAGATTAACCGAACTTTCTTAAAACACTGGCTTTTGGATTGTCAGAGTTGCATACCTCATTGCCACTCCTACTCTTACCCTTTTCTCCAGAACACTCCGTATTACTACGAACATCCACTTCCATTAGATAAAACCATCGTATGGTTATATACGAACTCGAAGGAACTTGTTCCAGATTCAAGGATGGTTTCTGGTTCTGGAGAAAATGAATAGGACTATTCAGTTGTCTTTTCCTTTTACCTTCTCTCAGGTTACAAGTGCTCCTTGGATTAGGACGGTACACCTATTACGCTAATTGGATAGTCTTCTTCCAAACCATAGGCAGGTGCCGAACGGTAGGGAATGAAGAAAACCAATTAGCCTAACGATGGTGTACAGAAGGTAATAAGTTAAGACAAATAAAGGGATTAGTAAGATGGCAAAGTAAATTGCGACTGCTATTCACGACCAAACCAAGTATTACTTCGCCAATCCAACATCACCTTTTTATTTCTCCAGGACACTCCGTATCACTACGAAGATCCACAGTTATTTGGATACTCCATCGTATGGTTATATACGAACTCGAAGGAACTTGTTCCAGTTCGGGAATGGATTCTGGTTCAGGAGAAATAGGAATAAGGTTTTATTCAGTTGTCTTTTATCTTCACCATCTCTCAGGTTACGAGTATCCTAGGATTAGGAGAGTACACCCATTATGCTTATTGGATAGTCTTCTTCCAAACCATAGGCTGGTGCCGAACGGTAGGGAAGGAAGAAAACCATTTAGCTTAAAGGGGTGTACAGAAGGTAATAACTAAAGACATATAAAGGGATTTGGAGAGATGGCAAAGAAATATACGGTTACAGTTGTGAATCTAATAATGGAAGAGGCATTACTAAGAATACCTGGATACCCCTTCGAAACATTTACATGTTTCAGTTTCACTGTGTACTGTTAAAAGAAAACTGATTTCCCAATTAGTCCTTACTCCAAGGTATGTATTTACCGGGTTTGTTTCTCACATCTGTATGGTTTTACAGATGATGAGTGGGAGTAAGTTATTGGGAATTGGGTGATCATCCTCATTATATCGGGATTCGTTGTAATTGGTGATATTTGAGGAAATCACCTGGGTTGTTTGCCGGACGGCAAATATTTGGTTTTGAATATCCGTTGTTGTGCACCAATTTCAAATTGATATATCTGTACGTTTATTTTTATAAAGTGAGATATAACTTTTTGAAATTATGTCTATGACATTTACCTATATCAGTGGATGGTTAGGTAAGGAGCATTAAACAGCGGTGTAATTCTTCTTAACCATAAGTACAGTTTTCAACCTACGACACACTGGGAATGAGTTATTAGACTCAGGGGACTTATACAGAGTATTGTATGTTGTCCAGTGTCTATTAGGACAGAGGGGTTGGTACTCGTACTATATTCTGTTTACTTGTGACTTCTCTAGTTCTTAGACATGTGTTTCGTAGAAATGCGAGGTCTAAGTTTTGAGAAGTTATAGATATAAGAATAAAGTAGAGAACCAAGTGTTGCAAGTATCAGGATTCTTCAAGGTGATCGAAGATGTAGATACTTGTGTATGGTATTCAGTTGATAGTAATGATTAAGAGAACTTACTTCTCTTTCAGGTTACTCATAATTGGAAGCACTCCTAAGTTGAGTAATGCTGATCGGCCTCTTTCCATTTAGTTGACATGCACTGGAGACAGCTACATGATTTGAATCTGGTTCCAATTAAATCAGTGCTTCTGTTTCTATATTGGATATAGAATAGTTCATTTCTTAACAATGTTAAGGTACGGGGAGTTGTCCGGCTTATGCTTAAAACCAGACTCTGGATAACTCAAGGCACGTTTCTGTAATGGCTGTTTGTGGGTTGACCCGGGCTATGACGAGGGTTGACTTTCTACTATCTGGAATATCAATAGTGATATTGTTCTTGACTCGCCACAGTTTTAGTAAAATGGATTTTTCCAGAAGACAGTAGTGGGAGTATGGTAGAACTGGAAGTGATTCCAGAACCGCAAACGATTACTGAAAATTTGATAAGAACCTAAAGATTCAATCTGGTTTGACATTCCATTGGCCACTCTGCAGATATGGTGGGTAACCTCAGGCACCCGAGAGGTACTCCGTTAGCCTCAAGAACGGTAACAGGGAGGTTCTTGTTTACCCAGACTTGACACTACTGTTGTTCCAGGCTATGAGACCCGGCAGGAGGATGAATATAGCGTCGTTCTAAATTAGCTTTAGAAGTGCACGTATATATTATTCTGCCAGAGGGTTGTCGTAGTTAGTGGGAGCAGCGGAAGCATAGTGGACAAGTAGCTTATGTCTATTTATGGACTAAAGCAGATATAGCGGAGATAGATTATCTATTTCTGATGTGACAGTCATAGGTTTGACTTCATCAGAATAGGAGATGGATCTGTTAAGAAGGTAGTAGGGTGTGATGTCCTGGTATTTGGATGACATACACAGAGTAGGAAGTGAAATTCCTATACTACGATAGGTTATACTTTGGTTGTCACACAGTGGTTTCTCCATATAGGATATGGATATTATATCAGATATTCTGGTTACTAGATCTATGGTTTTAGATCTAGATTTGGGAAGTGTCCCAATCAGGGTACTTAGACAGCATTTTAAAGGTGTTTTAGAATGGATGACTCCTGGCACGGTAGTGTGCCTGCAGGTGATGGAGTCACCCTCTCTAAAGGTGTTTTACAGACTAAAGGGGAGAGGGATGTGCATGATTGGCAGATCACTTGCTTAAGCAATTGAGTCAATCATGAGATGTCAAGTACCACACCAGACGTTGTTTTTGCACTAGATGCAATAAGTTGATATTAATCCTGTCTTGGAGAAACGTTCGGAAGCAGTTTTAGAACATAAGTGGATGTTCTAGGGATATGATAACGACAGCCTCTTTCGGGGGACGGTTATCATTCCAGGCTTCCAAGGTGATCTGGATGACAGAGTGGCTGTCAAAGTTATAGTTTTCCCTCTGACGAGGGGCGGTAGTTTGGACAGATGGTCCAAGCGGATACTGAGGGAGGCATGGCGCAGGATACTGATTAAATTCAGTTGACGATACAGTCTAAGAAGTTTGGATTTGGAGTTCATTTATGAACTAGGTCCCATCAGATCTCCAGACATATTCTAAGACAGGTATTGCTCATTTCGGGAGATGGCTTTCTCCGCGAACTTGAGATAAAGAGAGACATAGAAAGAAACATTAGGGTGGATCCACTCACTGAGGCTATTCCTCGAACGCAATAATTTCGCAAACGGGCTTTGTGAGACTGATTAGTAGAGGAGTTAGGTGTTCGGTATCACACGGGCTGTGAGTATGCGACATCGCAATAATTAGCCTTGAGTGCAAGTAGGAGATTGTTGGATATAGTGCCCTCAGAGTCAATTATTGGATCACAGGCACGTGATTGCAATGATTGAGGGAGGACCTATACCGGTAGGACAGTCTTACTCAAGATGATAGTATGCTATCTGGTTTATTTTTATCATCGTGTACTGCTTTAGGTGACCTTACAGGTCGCTATTACACGTTGATAGAGCCCTTAGGATTCTTGCTTGACTACCAGCAGTATGATGGCGATCATATACGTAAGAGTTGGGTAGTCTATAAGCACATCCTTAAAGTGGTCCCTAGTCGTGGGAGTTTCGAGACTGGGCATCGATACTCCATTAGTAGAATAGTGTATACAGTCGAGACCCCGACGACGGGAGGTGTCCGGTCTCACAAGCCATTGGTGTCAGTTGGATCACCTAAGATGTATACAGGTGCTCATTGGGTTATGAGTACACCGGACATGACTCGCCGGGAACATGCTAGTTGGTATTATACCTGACGTCAGATGGCAGTTCCCTGGTGACATGTGTACAGGTTAGTTCATTGACCTGAGATCGTCATTTGTCTCGTGTGAGTTTCCACTGTGCTTTGATTACTACCTTACCACGGCTCAAAGGAGTCGTCCAAACAGGTTTTAGTTGGGTACAGTCCCGAGCCACATGGAGGCAGTGAGCGGATCGGCATGGGTTTCGTCTCTTCCGGTATTGGGGGTGAGGTCGCGCTGTGTCTAGGAGAGCCATTACACGAAGTCCTTTGCCAAGGCAGGAGATTTACTGGTAGGTATTCCAGTAGTATCTCATGGTGTTTTGGGCCACACTCCGACACGACTTTTACCGCTTTTGGGGGTCTGACTTTTACCAACCCTCTAGGCCCGCCATGCGATGCTCATAGACGAACGTACCGGACTGTACGGATATTGTCACTGACAGGCTCAGTAGGGTGTCAGGATGAGTTCGCTCATCGACCTCCCTTTTTGTCAATACCTGGTAGCCCGTTACGTATGGCTAATACCTCTGACGTGCTAGTGGTTAAATCCACAGCCAAAGTATTGACGAGTCTTTAGAGTCCCCCACAGAAAGTTTCTCAAGTTTCGGGCGAAACGATGTAGAGGTCGTATGATATATGGCAGGGTCCGATCATATACGTGCAGTAGTGCACGGATCATGATCGGACGGATTATACTAGTGGGCTTTGGTTTAAGCCGGATCCAAGTATTAGATTTATTGGATTACTTTAGTCTCATCGCATTCGCATTCAGTCGGAATGCGGGTGCAGGTATGTATATACAGGTGAGGGGTATTCTTGTGATCCGTCACGAGTTTACTTTAGATGTTGCCGTATCTTTTTATTGTTGCAAACATTTGGATTAATGTTTGTAAATGGAAATTGTGAGCTAGAATTCATCATTTGATGCATTAAATGTGGCACATGCAACCTAGTAACTCATGGTCTCTTTTATTGTGCATGTGTCACATTTGAGATTGATTTGTGAGTTGATATGAGAGGAAGAAAGAGAAAGAGCAGCCATTAGGTTGTGGGAGAGCTCTTGTATTCTCTCATTTTCTTGCTCTCATTATCATTCCATCACAAAAGAAAAGAAAGAGAAAAACTTCTTCTTCCTCTTTCTTCTCTAGCTCATAATTTCCATCAACGGCAACACCTTCAACCTCCATCCATCTCATGGATGCAAGAGACAAAGTGATCACAAACATTCTCTACATCACCTTGGACACGTCGGCTAGCACACTTCGTGCCCGAGTTGCTTCGGATGAAGCGGGAGCCCGTAAAAAGAATCGATGATGTGGTGCCCTTTCCGACGAGGAGATCGAGACCGGAGATGCCGCGAGGAGCTTGGGATGGTGGCCAAAGACCGAAGGACACGGATCGATCGGTATAGCTTTCCAACCCTCTCTCTAGATAGCTAGTTGCAGGAAAATGGTTCGATCCGGGGTTTAAGCATACGATAGCGCCGGTTTTAAGTTTTGAAAAAGTTTTCGTTTCCGCATTTTGGCATCGGAAAGACGGCCGGGGCGCTACTGTAGACTTACACAAGGAGTACTCGCAACCTGAGAGAATGTGATGATAAAAGACAACTGAATAATACCTTATTCTATTTCTCCCGAACCGGGGAAAAAAGCAAAGGTGAAGTAGGAGCGGCGATGAAGTACGCGGTTTGGTCGTGAATGATAGCAGTCGCAATTTACTTTGCCCTCTTTCTAATCCCTTTATTTTGTCTTTACTTATTACCTTCTGTACACCCTACTTAGGCTAATTGGTTTTCTTCATTCCCTACCTTTCGGCACCTGCCTATGGTTTGGAAGAAGACTATCCAATAAGCGTAATAGGTGTACTCTCCTAAACTAAGGAGCTCTCGAAACCTGGGAGAAGGTGATGATAAAAGACAACCGAATAAACCAATTCAATTTCTCCTGAACCTGGATCCATCCTCAAAGAAGTCCCTTCGAGTTCGTATATAACCATACGATGGATCTATCCAATGGAAGTGGATGTTCGTAGTGATACGAGGTGTTCTGAGAAATGCAAAGGGTAAAAGAAGGAGCGGCAATGACTTATGCAACTATAGACAATCCAAAAGCCAGTATTTTAAGAAGGTTCGGTCAACTTGGTTACTGAGTCATAGTCTAGGGTCGGTCAATGGTCGCTGCCAAAGAGAGAGAGAAAAGAAACACTCTGCGTGCACTCTATCCTAGATCAGAATGGTTATCATTTTATCTAATCAGGAAACCTCCCACTGTACTGTCAAATTCTCCTCCAAACCTGAAAGAAGAATCAATCGGGATCACCCGAAGAGTAAATCAACTCATCAGTGGGAATCGGGATCCAACTCTCATCGCATGATAACGTGAAGGAATCCACTCATGTTATCACACTCCAGAAGGTATGCGCATACTTGGTAAGTTTCAGTTTCTTTAGAAACTCCCAATGTGGATTTTTACCCCATGCTCTTATGACCTTGACGTTGGCCAAAATGCCATAAGTCACATGTCAAGTTCTACCCATCATTATCTTATCAATTTGAACCCATCCGCACATGCCCCTGACGTTGGCCAAATGGCAGAACGACTGTCCTAAACCAACTCATCTATCTATGCAACAGAAGAATACCCAGCAGCTACCAAACACTATGCCTTGGCGTTGGTCAAAATACATAGCTTGAATACTACCGAATACCCAACTGAAATGACGGAGGGCTACGGCTAGTTTTTGGCGAAAAACCTTTAACGTAACGAACTTGATATCGCTGAAGGAACCTGATAGCTTTTTATAAAAATATAGTGGCGAAAAACCTTTGCTAAAGAGGTCACTCCCGGTGAAGGGAACTCGGCTCTTTCCTCGTGGAATGAGGTGCAGGATATTCCAACTGAATACCACGATGCAAAGCAACATGTAATCGACTATAGTGAAGTTATTACCCTGATGCAAACTTCTGCCCAAGGGGTCACTCCCGGTGAAGGGATCTCGGCCCTTGCCTCATCGAATGAGGTGCAGGATATTCCATCTAAATACCACTATGCAAAACAAAAGAAAACGTCTTTGTAATAACACTTTTTAAAACTGTTCCAACAACGTCCAAACAGGTTTGTTTACCTTTGCATTGATCAGAATCAACGCAGTCCCATCAATTAATCACACCAGAAAAGAACGAAAAATAAAATGTATGTATATGCCATCTGCATTCGTCACTGGGTCCCGTCATCACCCGTTAGGTTACTTAACTAACGACAGAGCGGGGACTGGACTAGCGCGGGTGTAAAACATATACAACATCTACTAGTATATATACCAATATACAATAATCGCTCCAGGCGTGATAAATGCAACATTACAGAAAAGTAATAAGTATCACAGAACAATACAGATAATCTGGGATCCCCGGGTTTCACAGAGCCGCTGCTGAAACCCGACGTTCCCCTGGTCGTGTGGATAGCCTGTGCAATGAAACCTAGACCCCTACGGGTGCGGCAAGTTACCCGCCAAAACCTGAAGCGAGGCAGCCCCCTATAGCAAAGTGAATGGACCACCCTGCACTTCACGGAATCCGGTAACTTGAGCACCCCTCCTTGGGTCAATCTGTACCCCCTACGAGTGCGGCGAATAGTCTGCCAATTCTAGAGTGAGGCCCTCTGCCACTCAAAGCCATGAAATGCGGACCCGTTGCCCTCTAGAACCCGGCTATCTGTGCACTCCGTCGCGGGGTAAACCTAGTACAGAAATGAAAAATATGTACAACGGGTACATTGACCTCAGCCCGGTCGTGCCCCAAAAGAATATTATACAAACAGGCAGTGACGCCGGTCCACATGTTGGACGCTCGCCCCGCAATATCAAATGTACAAATAAATCTGAACTGTACTACCATTGCACACAGCTACCCACCACGACAAATCCGCAACATCACAGCACAACACAGAATATCAACGCGAATGTCACGTTCGCAAACCCGTCTAAAAGGACTATAGCAATTAGACGCAATTTACCGCTCGAATGACATTCACGGTCGGAGATATAATGTAAGTACTGTAAACTAACAAGTTTAAAATTCCGATCGACAAAACTTCCCGAAGTGGGCCCCACGTACATCTGCAGTACACAAACAAAATCTGGGCCCAAACAAAATATTCCAGAAACCACAATTTTACATGAAAGACATTACTGTAGAAAAATGGCGCACTGTTACTACAAAACGGTGGCGGAACCGCGACCAATACATGGCTTGTGCGGCGGTTCCATGGCGCTCTGGAGGTAACAGTTGACCAAATTTCTACAGTATTCTTAAAAAAGCCTACTCGATTTTCTGAGATGCTCAAAATGATTTTTGTACCTATTTAAAAATTCGACAGAAACTTTAGCCTGAAAAGTGCGGTTTTGGAAATTTCGTTCGATCGTTGTTTTAAACACGTTAGAACACGTTAGTAAAAGTTAATGGCGTGGCTCTGATACCATGTAAGTCTACGGTAGCGCCCCGGCCGTCATTCTGACGCCAAACGCGGAACAAAAACTTTTATAACTGGCGCTATCGCATACTATAACCCGGATCTTTCCATTAACGCTAAACTAACAAACTGTAAAGAGGTAGAAAGGCTATACCGATCAATCCGAGTCCTTCGGTCTTTAGCCATCATCCCACGCTCCTCGCGGCAACTCCGATCTCTTATCTCCTCGTCTAGGTGGCACCATGTCAACGGATCTTTAAACGGGCTCCCGTCTCTATACCGAGGCAACTCGGTCATCAAGTCTGCTAAAATAGATGACCAAGATGAAGTAGAGAATGAGTAGAATACTTTGTCTCAAACACTCTAGGGTTCTCATCACATGAGAGGGATAGGGTGGAGGTAGAAGAAGATGCTATAGATTGGAAATGGTGAACTCAAGAAGAACTAGTAAGCAAAAGAAAAACCATGCTCACAAACTTGTGTGTTATTTTCTTCTCACTTGTGTATAGATATATAATGGTTGAGAAAGAAAAATATCTTATGAAAATATCCATACAAATATCTATACCCAAAACAAACCTCATTAATACTTTAATGACTCACTAGATGACTCATTACATGAGTCATTAGTGATCATTCTAGAATTAATGAGTCGCCAAGAATGAGTCACCCTTTCCAAAACCAATTAATCATTTAAACCGAAATGATTAATCCAAAAGAAATGCATCTTCTAAAATATTCTCGTAACGGATTACGAGAATACCCCTCACCTGTATATACATACCTGTATCCGTATTCCGACCGAATACGAATACGAGAGACTAAAATATTCCGACTCAATATAATACTTGGATCCGGCTTAAACCAAAGCCCACCAGTATTATCTGTCCGAATTATGACATGTGCACAAATGCACGTGTATTTTCGAACCCTGCCATAAAACCATACGGGCTCTACAACGTTTCGCCCGAACTTGGAAAACTATCTGTGGAGGACTCTAAACACTCGTCAGTACCCTGGTAGTGTTTAACCACAAGCACGTCAGCGGCACTAGCTGTGCGTAACGGCTGCCCATGTACTGACCGAAAGGGAAGCCGATGAGCGAACTCATTCTGGAACCCTACTGAGCCTATCAGTGACAATATACATACAGTCCGGTCCGTTCGTCTATGAGTATCGCATATCGGGCCTAGGGGGCTGGTAACGTCAGACCCCCAATAGCGGTATAAGTCGTGTCGGAAAGTAGCCCTGAACACCCTGAGAAACTACTAGAATACTTACCAGTAATTCTCACCTGCCTTGGCCAAGGACTTGGTGTAATGGCTCTCCTAGACACAGCACAATCTCACCCCCAATACCGGGAGAGACGAATCCCCTGCCGATCTGCTCACTTGCTTCCATGTGGCTTGGGACTGTACCCAAAAAAAACCTGTTTGCACGACTCCTTTGAGCTGTGGTAGGGTAGAAATCAAAGCACAGTGGGAACTCATATGAGACAAATGACGACCTCATGTCGATGAACTAACCTGTACACATATCACCAGGGAACTACTATCTGACGCTAGGTATAATACCAACTAGCAGGTTCCCGGAGAGTCCTGTCCGGTGTACTCATAACCCAATGAGCACCTATATACATCTTAGGTGATCCAAATGACACCAATGGCTTGTGAGACCGGCCACCGCCCCTCGTCGGGGTCTTGACTGTATACACTAGTCTACTCCGGAGTATCGATACCCTGTCTCGAAACTCCCACGACTAGGGACCACTTTTAAGGATGTGCTTATGGACTACCCAACTCTCACGTATATGATCGCCATCATACTGTTGGTAGTCAAGCAGGATCCTAAGGGCACTATCAACGTGTAATAGTGATCATGTCACCTAAAGCTGTACATGACTGATAAAGGCAAACCAGATAGCATACTATCATCTCGAGTAAGACTGTCCTACCGGTATAGGTCATCCCTCAATCATTGCAATCACGTACCTGCGATCCAATAATTGACTTTGAGGGCACTATATCCAACACCCGATATATCCAAAACCCCTTCAAAACACAACACTGCCCACTGAGTTCGCATGACCTGTTTGACCCGTCAATCGGAGGCTCTCTCGCTCTAAAGGCGAGAGGTAATTAACGGCAGCTTAGTCCGCGGCTGCCGGAGATTCGGATCCCCACAATCAATAAACCCCAGCCTACCCTAGGAAGGGGGAATCTGTAATGCGCCTGACAAGCGCGCGCGTATTCTCATCTTGATAGGGTGATGAAAAACACCCTACACATGTGACGCGCTGGCCTTCTGTTTTGAGCACTCACATGAGAAACACATGAGGCGCTGAGTCTTTTGTTTAGGGACGCTCGCGTACTTTTCACGTGAGGCACTGAGCTCCTTTTCTCTCACTTTTTTTTAGAGATTGAATCTCTGTTAATGACATTTTGACCATTAATGATCATCAAGATTTTTGTTTCCGGGATCGAATTTTCTTTAAGAACCAAGTTCTTATTATTTAGAGCAATTAAATTCCTAGAATATAGGTTCTTTTTCTTTCTTTTTAACCTAGTTATTTTCCCCTAGGTTTTGAGTGAGAATTAAATTCTCAAATTGTGGTGAGATTTTCTTGGCAAATATCAAATCAGAGGAAGAAGTAACTTCTTTCTTTTATATGAAGGGTTAAACCCTTGTTTTCGTTTATAAAGCAAAGGAGATGTTTTGATCTCTTCTTTTTTTTTACCTAGAGTTTGAAAGGAGGGAGATCTTCTTTTTCCTTTTGAGAATTAAATTCTCTGTTTTTTTCTCTTTTTTGTGGAGAAACTTATAGGGTCAATCCTCCATATGAGACTTTGTCACGACCCGGAAGAGATACGTGACTGGCATTTGAATCATGTGAAGTCTATAGAACCCCACCTAATTCAAGTAAGCCAAAAGCCCAGAAATCTAAACCTTTTTAGGGAAAATAGTGGAGATGAAGTTTTGAAATAAAGGTTTAATGAAATCAGGTTCTTTCTTTCAAAACATAAGTAATATCATAGGAAATACAATGTTTTGTGTCTATCTTTAAAACATTTTTCGTCGTTTGAAAATTGGGCAGCATCTCCTTTGTAAATTCTAACCCGAAAACAATACAAACAATAATAATAATAGGCATCTCTAAGTGGGAGCTAGCTCTTCGCTAATTGGCGGAAATAACCACGCAAAGATATAAATATACAACGCCGAAGGCGAGGATCAAAACACAGAAAGAAAGCAAAGAAACTAAAGCATCATCAAGAAACCAAAACAATAATGAATAAGTACAAGAGCGTGACTCTAAGACCGAAAAAATATATTACGTTTTCTAAGTCTACAAATATACAAAGTCTGGTTGATGGAGATTTTAACTAGATACAACTGAAATAAAATATACAAGTACAATGGTGGTCACGATGCAAGTGTATCCCACCTATCAATGCAATCATCTTGAAGGAAACGGTGTGCCAGCAAGCCGCTACTGGAACTGTGCGGTCAAACCTGTAAGAAAATTGTGGCACAACGGGGGTGAGTTGCCAACTCTTGAGTAGAAAATATCACCGAGTAGAAATCGAATGTATGACGATCTCCTAGGTCATACAGTAATATACAATAATAATAATAACACGATAACATCGAGTGGTAGCAAGGGTAATAATATAAGCATACGTGAAATACCAAGTACTCGTCTCCGTGTCACAAAATAACTATATGTCGTGTGTATTATGTATAAATGCATCATCAAATGGGTGTATCCAGTATCGACACACAAAATCATGATAAAACCTGAGTGCCAAGCATCGACACTAAAAAACATCATGAAAACCGTGTCCATCAGCGACACATAATCCTCATATCTCGGGCTCCGTCTATCCGGATTGGCCTATATCATCTGATCTTATGACTATGGTCGATATCCTCTGGAATATGCCGTGCTAAACTATCACCGGTCGGTAATGCTCCCCTGCCGGGCTCAACGTCTTTCTATACGATCTTCTTATCCCGGAGTACCGCACCGGGTCCACCATGTACCCGTAGACGGTGTCTCCTCGCTCCTCGAATCGGGTAAACATATATGCTCAGAACCGAGAAATCTCATGGTAGACGCCACACATCATATCACGAGAAACCGCATTTTCTTTTAAAATTGAGCATAAGTTTTCAAATTCATATGCGGTTTCCCAAATCCAGAAATCTCATAAAAAACCGAAATATCATAATCATGAGTATATAATGAGATAATAAATACCGACATAAAGCCAAATGATTAGTGCATAACTAGAATGTATGTATGTGAATGCATGTGGCATCTAAGTAAGAAATACAAAGTCTAAACTAGCATATGATATCATGAATGCTAAACAATATTACTTAGCTACAATTTATCAGGGTATACAAATGAAATAACGGTTATTTAAGTGTACGTGACATGGCAATTACCGATGCTGATGTGTGGGAGCCGGCAAATAAGTGTACGTGCAACATACACATCATCGGTAATGGTGCAGGTGTCCTAACAGGCGAGATCATAACAGCTAATGAAAATACATCTATATCTACAATGCAATGAGAATAGCATGAGCATAGTAGAAGGTAAACGGTAAACGCAATATTATACAGTATATATATCTATATACGAGTCATACGGTTATCGTATTTAAAAATAGCACGAATCGTCATTTTTAGAAAAGTAGGGGTTATGGTGTTTTTAAGAAAAGAAATATCTTTTGAAAAATCCATAGCTTCCCTCGGGTTGCCCTTTGAAAATACCTACGATTTGTTAGTTTTGAAAATAAGTATGACTCGAGTCTAATCTAACATCTACCTAAGCAACTAAAAGACTAAACTAAGAACCAAGTCGAAAGTGATAAGAAAATCTATAACATTTTCCGAGTCGATATATCTAGTACTCGGCGATCCAGCCTCATAGCATCACGTACGGTATAGTCCATCGTAAGGCATTCTCGAGTCAAGAGTGCGGATCAATCATCATATAAATATATCTCGTACGGTAAAATCCGTCGTACGACATCCTTAAAATCGAGGGTACGGGTCAACTAGCATATATTATATAGTTCATACGGTATCATTTGTCGTACAATATTATAATCAAGGGTATGGATCTAAGGTCATGTACAATCTATTATCTCATCAAATCACATGTTATCGCATGTTATGTGTATAATGCCCAACGATCCTTTAATATATCGCATCATGTACGATATCTCATCTCAAATCATATATCAAAATCTCTTGACATCCTGCTCGATCGTATCGACTCAAAACCATATAATATATCATATCCTCATCTTACACATATATGTATACTATATATATATACATACACACACACACACACATATCATATCAAGTACGTGTGTGTGCGACAATGTAAAACCAACGACTCACGACTAAGGAACTAAACTAAGAGTAAACCATCCTACAAGTACGCTTAATCTAACCTATAGTCTCTTAGATCCCTACTTGCTAAGTATCCAAGTCTTGCATAAACATATATATATATATATATATATATAATATTTATAGATATCCTATTCTGCATTTGCGGGGGTACTATACGCCATCCACACGACTTCCCCCGTAGATATACATCTATTCACCTTCGATCCTTACTTGCCAAAGTCGATGACACCTTGCTCTCCCTTGTCGTCCCGAAGTCCACGCGAAGGTACCTACAGTTCAAATACGTCGTATCGTAAACAAGAATCGAATACGAAAACCAATATGACATGTGGAGTGCATATAGGTTAGAAGCTACGGCCTACGCATGCAAGGATAACCAACAACTCTCGACGTCGACGTACAAACGTCAAATGACTAAGTCAAAACCCAAATACCAAAATTCAAGTTAACAAAACTCGCAAACCGAAATCAGAAACTTTAAAAAACACTTCCAGATTTTGCCTCAGGTGAAATTGGGATATTTTGCATATAGGATAGGTCTAATTAACAGATGATTGAACCATGAACCAAGCATGAACCTCATTTGCTCATACCCAGGCCGCAATTTGCGGCCAATTGGATTTTATTTATGGCCAAGTGATGGATTTAGGGTCTCGGGTCTCAGGTGTAGGTTCTAGGTGGCCTGCTTGTCTCACTGTGTTTGCTAAACATTTTTCAAGGTCTCCGGGTCATAGCAGATTCTCAATAACATATCACAATTCCCACAAAACCCGTTATCGGAGATTCCAAAGTTCTTGGTTTGGGGCTTAGTCTCAGGTTTAGTCCGTAATTCTAACACTACAGGGGTTGTCGTCACTAATTACACCTTAATTAAGCCTTTTCAATTCATAAAATCTCCTAAACCTCATCTTGGAATTTTCCTAGATCGCTAATCTACATTAGTTTAGCTCTAAACTATTATAGGGCATAAGGAAAGTTAAAAACTTAACTAAAGGTGTAGGAATATATCTCATGTGGCAACTCAAGAAAATTCTAGGGTTGCCCAAGTGCCTCAAAGTCCCAACTTGATCTACCCATGGGGTTTGGAGTGATTTTTGTGGATGGAGCATGGTGTTTTGGAGGGTGTTTGAGGGTGGTAGAAGAAGTTGTGGAAGTGGAGAATGAGGTGGAGAAAGAGAGGAAGAAGAAAATGGAGGAAAGAATAATGAAGATTGAGCCATGGTTGAGAGAAGCCCTGTCACGACCTGAAAAGTACGGAGCGTGATTGGCACTTAAATTACGAAATGTCTCAAGGCGTACGTAATCTAAGTAAGCCAAAGCCCAGAAATCAAAGCCAAATAAGGAAATAGAGTAAAGGAAAACCCAGTTAAGGAAAGCGATTAAATCAAATAAGTTACATCAAACCTTTAAAAGCAACATCACACTTTTTCTGAAAATTTTGGCAGAGTCTCCTTTATAAATACTGGCCCCAAACGGGTACAAAACAAGAATATATGTACATCATGAAATAAGGCATCGCCAAGCGGGAGCTAGCTCTTCGCCCATGGCGGAATCACAATCACATGCAATATGTATATCAAAAGTGCACAATAAGCATCAGAAAGCAAGAAACAAGCAAATACCACGTCGGCTCAAGTGAGCATCGACACCAACACCACAAATACGAGTCTCACTGTCTAGTCAAATATATAAGGATAGATGGAATATACTAGATACAATATCATGCAGATGTTGGAATAAAACTATCCTCGCAACCCACCTACGAGCAATGCTGCAAATCAAGCAAATGAAGCCAAAAGAGGAAGAACGCCCGCCGCTCCTGCGTTGACAGGGTCAACCTGCAAGATACTGTGGCACAACGGGGGTGAGTTGTCAACTCGTGAGTAGTAAATAATATCTAATAAGGCTATCGTAAGCATGCACGCGAGTGCGTCACAACCTACATATATCAATGTGATGTGATGCGCTAATATGTATGCAGCATGAATGCAAAATCAACACGAGATCTGAATAGGTTTAGTACGAGAAAATCTATATTCTTATCTTGGTAAAACTTATGTAATTTAACTGTAGTATCATCAATAGAATCAACAGAAATCCGTGTCAAGCAACGACACAAAATATATATATCCCACTATCTCAATGTCTCGGGCTCCGGCAATCCGGACTGGCCCATACCATCAAATCTCAAGACTACGTCGGTATCCTCAGATATCCGCCGCGTCATAAATAACCGGTCGGTAGTGCTCCCCTGCCGGGCTCAACGCCATCATCTGCGACCATCTTGCCCCGGGGTACCGCACCGGGTCCGCCATGCACCCACAGATGGTTCCTCCTCTTCCTCGAATCGGGTGTATGATACCGCTCAAGAACCGAGAAATCTCATGGTGGACGACCCATACATCATATCACGAGAAAACCGCAACTTACATTTTTTAAATGGTAATACGTTCTTAAATCCTTGCGGTTTCTCCAAATCCATAAATCTCAAAAATACTGAAATCCTCGAGAAGAATTACAATACATGAACATGTAGAAATCAATGAATGTCTGTGATATCAATAATATGAAATGCGATTTATGAGTAGAAAACCATGTATGAATGAAAATGAAATAAGGTATATATATATATATACGACTAGCAATCCACGCTATCAATTTTGACGGGATGAAGAATACAACTACTAGTTTAAGTATCATGTATGATGCAAATGTCTTAGGTACTGATCTAGCAAGTTCTAAAGTGTTCGTGGCATAACAATTACCAAGGCGCGTGTGTACATATGAATAGTGCTCGTGCAATATAAACTAGTGGTAATGGTGCAAGTGTCCTATGAGATGATATCACATATATATATAAAAGATGATGCGATGCAATGAGATAAATAACTAGGAACTACGCATATAATGCAAATACTAATAGAAATTCTAACAATCGGGCGCCTTGCGCCATCCAGACGATTCCCCCGTAGATGTGTACATCTACTCACCGGAGCGCCTCAGCTAGTCTGGTCCAATCACTGCTTTTCCTTTCCGTGCCGCATCCGATGTCTCCGCGACCGATCCTAGAATCACACAAAGCAACACATAAGGCTAGTATTATGTAAAACGTGTTATCAAGACCAAACGAGAAAACTAGTGCCCACAAGCTAAACGCGTGTGCACTCGGAACACCAAAACGTGAGTGTTAACGTTTGAAACCACCCCGATTTACTGTGATACACAGCAAACACCAAAACTAGATTCGAATCGTACATATCGCACCATGACAAAACATCGCATTTAAGGAAAAACGGCTCCAGATTTTGATACGAGTGCAATTAGTAAAAGTTGCATATACCAAAGACCTTAAATATACAGCAGACACCTAACAAACAATCCTCGACACCCAGATCCACTCTCCGGCCGCAAATTGCGGCCAGAACACATAAATTGGCGGCCTCAAGTTAGGTTTTGGGGCTCGTGTGTCGAGGGTGAAATCCAGGTCCTATAAGTATCTCACAGAAATTGCAACTTATCTCTGCAACTTCTGGTTTAAAAGCAGATCACGAAAAGGCACTAAATTTAACTAAAAACCGTATTTAAACACTAATCTTAACAATATGGTGTTTTAGTGCACTAAGGTGGATTAATACGACTATTAGATAATATACTACCCTTAACTACCATAATAAGCCACATAAAACCCTAACTTGACCTAACTCTCACTTTAAAACCCTAAACTCGTTTTAAACACCAATCAATAAACTAATCAAGATTAATTAAGGTAAGAATTAGTGAAACAATTTAAAAACTTGGTTTCATACCTCAAGAATATTTTAGAAAGGATCCTAACATGATAAGGTTGCCACACAATATGAAGACTTGCTTCAAAGGAAAAACTTGAAGAGTTTTAAATAAATTGGATTTGTAGTGATTTGTGGTGAGGTTTGTGATGATTTTGAGGATGTTTTCAAGTGGTTAGAGAGGGGTTTTAGTTTAGAGAAGAGAGGAAGGAGAAAAGAGTTGAAGGAATGGAGGCAAGAAAATGTCAAGAGGTTAAGAGAGAGTGTGTGAGAGAGTGAGCATGCCCATGCCTCATTAAAGCACCATGCTAGATATATATTTTTTTTTTGAATTTTCATTATCCATTTTACATTAATTCTAGAACCTTCTCCAAGTTTCAAATAAAAACATGTTACCAATGTGTTAAGATGCCATGGTTGCAAAACACATATTAACCTAGGGTAACACTAGATTTGTGCATGTTTAATTAAAATTTTAGCTTAGTAAATAATAAATAAGCAAAATAGATAGTTAAGTGAACAATAATTTAAATATTAACTAATAAAGCACAATTATATATGTAATTACATAATTTCACTGTTCCCTCATGGGAATTGAATAAAATACAAATAAAGCAGTAAGGAAAACCCCTAAATGGGGCATCACGTGCTCACACGTGACCGGGCCTCACGTGCAAACACGTGATCTTTTATGGGCAGATTCTATCTACGCCTGAATGCCTAATTGATAAAGTCACGTGCCCACATGTGATGGGCTCTTGAACCCACTGAATTAATAGAATTAAATTCTAATTAAAAGGAATTAAAAGCATTTGTTCCCTCATGGGAACTGAATAAAATACAAATAAAGCAGCAAGGAAAACCCCCAAATGGGGCATCACGTGCTTACACGTGACCAGGCCTCACGTGCAAACACGTGACCTTTTATGGGCAGATTCTAGCTACGCTTGAATGCCTAATTGATAAAGTCACGTGCCCACACATGATGGGCTCTTGAACCCACTGAATTAATAGAATTAAATTCTAATTAAAAGGAATTAAAAGCATTTGTTTTCTCATGGGAACTGAATAAAATACAAATAAAGTAACAAGGAAAACCCCCAAAGGGGGCATCACGTGCCCACACGTGGCCGGGTCTCACGTGCAGGCACATGACCTTTTACAGGCAAAACCTATGGGCGCTGAATGAAATAAACAATTGGAAATGCTTAATCAGTGGGGTCATGTGCCAACACGTGATGGGTTTCTGAGCCCTCTGAACCAATAGAATTAAATTCTAATTAAATACTTAATTGGTAAGGTCACGTGCCAACACGTGATAGACTCTTGAACCCTCTGAACTAATAGAATTAAATTCTAATTAAAAGGAATCAAAAAGCCTAATTGGAAAAATATTTCCCTAGATCTTTCTAAACAAAAAAGATTGCACTCTATAAAAGGGAGCACCGTTGGATTAAAAATCCAATGGTGATTAAAAATCACCAATTTATAGAAAGATTCTATACAAGGAAATATTTTCTTAAAATTTGCCAGGAACAACAAATAAAATATCTTTTGGATTAAAAATACAATGGTAAATAAAATTCACCGAGTGATCTAAAAGATCATGTTGGTTATAAAATCAATCAAAATCTCTCAATGAGAGATGGACTGAACAAACTGATTTTTTTTCTTTCTTCTATAAATAGGAGCCAAGGAGGAAGAGAAATGGGGATATACATAAGAGAGGATTGAACAGAGAAAAAGCTCTCCTTAAAAACAAAAGAAAAAGAGAATTTAATTCTCCAGAGAGAAGAAGATCTTTTCGGAGAAGAAAGAAACTCTAGGTAGAGAAGGAAGGAGATCATTCCATAAAACAAAAGAGAATTTAATTCTCAAAACCAAGAGTTTAACTCTTCTGAATAAGAACTTATTTCTTCCTCTGGTTGAAGATCTGCAGAAGCAGATCTCCCCATAAGTTGAGAATTTAATTCTCATCGTGGAGATTCTGCCATGCAGATCTAAAACCTAAGAGAAGACCTAAGTTTAGAGAATTCTATTCTCCCACAAAAACATACATGAATTTAATTCCTTCAACAAGGATAGGGTTTAACTCCTAATATACTTAGTTTTTCCTCATGGTGATAGATCTGCAGAAGCAGATCTCCCCATAAAATTGAAAAGTTAATTCTCATTGGAGAGATTCCGCCTTGCAAATTTTCGAGGAATTAAATTTCTATAAAAAAAGAAGAGAAGAGAAGTTAGTAAGGGACTTGAAACTCAGAATTATATGCATATTGATGATCACGTGGTAACACGTGACCCCCTTTCTTTGAACCAGAAAAAAAGATTTCCCAAAGTGTTTAACACTTATTTAAAAGGGAAAAAGGAAAACAATAAAGACAGTTTCTCTTTTAGGGTGTATCACGTGCTCCCATATGACCCTTAAAAAGCCCCTCAAAGCAAAAGGGAGTAAAGCCAAGACAGTTTCTCTTTTAGGGTGTATCACATGCTCCCATGTGACACCTGACAAATACTTTAATATCCAACGCATGGATACCCATCACGTGCCCACACGTGAAAGTCATAAAGTTCAATTGTTTAACACTTATATGCATATTCTGAGAATAAAATAAAAGATGTAAGGCCCAATCTTCAGGCGCCCCACGTGACCTCATGCGAGCGCTTCGGTTTTAGTGTTTAACACTACGTTAAGTGCCTCACGTGGGAGCACGTGAGCGCCAAATGTACTGTAGTGTTTAACACTATATTCGAGCCAATCTTAGCCCAAATTAGCTAAGTCTTCAAGAGGCAAGATCCCCTGAAACTGAACCCCAACTATACTCTTGTCTTCCAAAATTGATCATCCCATATGACATTCAAAGCAATTCGCCGAGCCTTTCAATCAACATTGGTTCAAGGGTACATCTCTTCACACCTCTGATACATGTCGTTGTAATTCCTCAACGTCTTCAGAGAGGTGGAGGGTCCCAATAACCGATAACTTTGGTGCGTCCCTAAACGGTTGAACCAAAACCAAACAGACTATGACGTCTTTAAACTGGAAAAGATGTCCTTAAACTTTATGGATTATGGGGTCCTTAAACTCATGGACTATGATGTCCTTAAACTTTATGGACTATGAGGTCCTTAAACTCATAGATTATGACGTCTTTAAACTTTACAGACTATGACGTCTTTAAACTGGACCGTAATGTCCTTAAACTAATTACGGACCGCAACGTCCCTAAACTAAACCCTACAGACTATGATGTCTCTAAACTAGACTATGATATCTTTAAACTTCACGGACTATGATGTCCTTAAACTTATGGACCGCAATGTCTCTAAACTAAAACAATAGAGCCCAAATGCTCTTTTGTTGGATCTAAATAATCCTGTTAAGTAGATCTTAGTCTAAAATTAGACTAACGTATCCTTAACAAACGTTTAAGTTGATCTTAACCTCAAATGAGATTAACGATCCTTAAACCCAACCCAAATCCAAATCTAAGAAAATACGGATTTGGACTAATCCCCGTCCTACGGGAGACGACATAAATTAGTCTCCGTATACAATCCACGGGCAAACAAAAAACAAAACAAACACACACGACACAAAGTGACCATCTAGAGAAAGAGAAAGTGGTTACCGCGATGCGGTAGCGTAATTAACTGCAGGGGCTTGCGCCTGCATGGAAGAGCGTCCCCATAATAAAAAAACCCTCACAATGAGGGGGAATCTGACGAAATCTGCTACATCGGCCGCATCCGTCTAAACCTCCGATACACGGTTCCATAAATCAACTTGGAATCTTATAAGAGGTGGACGGATAAAACCAAATAGCATCTGCCCCCAAAATTCAGGTCGTACGTCCCAACATCCCGGTCGCATCTTTCGGCGGAGAACAGATTCTGGCACGCCTGGTAGGACCCTTTTCCTTTTTCCACTCCACACTTCGTGTGTCGTGTTTTTCCGCGATCAAATAATCGCGGTATATATGTTTGTGGTTGCCCTTAGGGGAGGGGATACTGAAGCCGGCGTTTCGTCTCTATGAAGAATGGCGTTTGCTCCTATCTTAGCAACTCAGGCTCTTTCATATCTGGTGGAGTCAAGTACGGGCCACTTGCAGGCTCAAATCTCTGCAATCCGGCTCTTCAAGAAATCAACGGGCTTCTCTTTGGGTCGATGCTCCCACCTCCCACCCTCGGTGCCTCAACGCCGATGGAGGAAGCCTAGAGAAAGTCTGTCTTCCACAGGAGAGCTCCCCAAGCAGCAGCTTTGCCGATGGAATCAGTCCTCAAACAACTGGAACATGCCAAGGACCAAGGTCGACGCAGGGGGCAGAAATTCAAGCTCTCAAAGGAAACATGGGGCAGGCTCGGCAAAATCTTGAAGCTAATCAAATCTCGGCCGTAAGAAATGGTCGACGTCGATATCAGCATCATACAAAATGAGCTGGGGGCAGTTCTCCGTATGGTCCTGTTTCAACCCCAGTGGTGAATGTTGTTGTTCCAATTTGGAACAGCTTCAAATTGTTATGAAGGGTCAGATAAAATTCTTCTACCGCAATATTGAAGAAGTCTCCGCTGCCCATGGAGATCCCACGACAGTTCGCTCCCTGAGACAACTTTCCTCATATATATATATATATATATAAGGTGTGGAAGCAGGTGAAGGGGACTCACCCTAAAACGGATCTTGATACAGCGGTTCCTCCCAAAACCAACGCGGCTTTTCACAACAAGAGGCCTAATAAAGCTCAAGTGCCCGGAGCAAACTCCAAAGGCCAAAACTCCAGAAACCCCAAGCCTGGGGGCATGGTAGTTCACATAGTCTATGTGGTGAATTCCAAAGATGAAGTTCGAGCTTCTACTAGTCACCGACCTCAAACTCGGTCCCTAACAAAAGTTCAACTGCAACGTGAAAATCTGCAGGAGATGCTTGCTCAGGCGGCATCACTCGCTAATCCATCGTCTAAGGCAAATCCCGAAGACGCACCTGGAGAAAGAACAGAGCACGAATTGGATATTGATTTCCTAAATCACGCTCTCAAAAAGAAAAAAACGGTATGTCCACAAGTAAAATGGGCACGGATGAAAACCCGAAAGGGCGTCATGAGTAAAAACAACAGGACTGCCGGCGAGCTTGTGAAAACCCGGAAGGGCGCAATCTCGTTAAAAAAAAGAAAGAAAAAAACAGTATGTCCACAAGCAAAATGGGTACGGATGAAAACCCGAAAGGGCGCCGTGAGTAAAAACAGCAGGACTGCCGGCGAGCTTGTGAAAACCCAGAAAGGCGCAACCTCGTTAAAATAAATACACTTACGAGATCTTCACGACTCGTGAGGAGAATCCCCCCTGTGAGACCCTCACGGCTCATAGGATTCAAAAGCCTTAAGTTACAGGGATCTAGACATGTTCTTAAGCCGTCATATCTCTCAAATTGCCCTACATGCATAGGCACGAATAAATACTTCTTTCCCAAGTTCTACAAATGGCAAGAAATGTCCCCATATGGTGAATAACACTTGCATGTCCTCTCGACTTATAAGGAGAAAACACTCTTGGAATATCCTTACGACTTACAAGAGAAGACATCACTTAGGAATCCCCACGATTCTTAAGGAGAAAATACGCCTACGAGATCCTCACGACTCGTAGGGAGAAAACCATTTATGAGACCTTTACGGCTCATAAAGTCAAAAGTCTTAATCGACAGAGTCCTAACCCTGTCTACTAAGCCACCTTTGTCCAAATCGACATGGGCAAATGATGAGTCGCTCTTAGCAATATCCCAGTTATAGCGATGCAGATGCCTAACAGGTGTCAAACTCCAAGTCAACCTCTCTTGCAAATGCTGCCCCTACAGTCATCTGATGAAGAAGGGGACCCCGTTCGTCTGGGATCGCAAATGCCAAAGCGCACTGGACGAAATTAAGCAAAACCTGCAGAACCCACCAGTACTGACCGCTCCAGTCAAGGGAAAGCCTCTCATCCTGTACACAACTGCCCTTGAAGGTTCCTTAGGCGCACTGTAGGCACAAGAGAATGACCAAGGGAAAGAGAGAGCTCTCAACTATTTGAGTCGAGTTCTCCTGGGGGCAGAAAACAACTACCCCCCTATCGAAAAACGCTGCCTGGCGTTAATCTTCGCGATAATGAAGCTCCAGCACTATGCGTTGGCGCATGAGGTCCACCTCATATCAAAAGTAGATTCTCTCAAATATTTGATGTCAAGAGCCATACTAACAGGGCGACTCGCTAAATGGGCCCTACTCTTAATGGAATTCTCAATAACATATCGACCGCTCAACGCTGTGAAAGGCCAGGCCATCGCCGACTTCCTCGCTGAGCATCCGATACCTGCCGATTCACCCTTAAATTCCGAATTGCCAGAAGAACACGCGTTTGACACGATCGACGGAAGGAGAAGAGAGAATGATACCCGATGGGAACTCTATTTCGACGGAGCATCTTCCATGAAGAAGCGAAATCACAGCTCCTCTATAATCAAATCGGGGGTAGGCCTTATCTTCGTGACTTCACAAAAAGGGATAATGCGCTTTTCCTTCTCCTTAACAGAGCCGAAGACAAACAATGAGGCCGAATATGAAGCTTTGGTAGCAGGTCTTGAGATTGCTGTAAACATGGGAATCGAAAACCTCCTCATATACGGGGACTCTCAACTGGTCGTTAGTCAAGTAAACGGCGACTATCAAACGTGCAAACCAGAGTTGGTAAAGTACGGTGAGAGAGTGCAACAATTGCTGGCTCAAATTCTCGCCTACGCCCTGGAAAGCATACCGCGTGCGGAAAATAGCAAAGCGGATGCGTTAGCCAAACTCGCCAAAGAACTGGCTGACGAAGACCTCGATGACGTGAGGATCGTGGCACAAAGCCATTGGGTTCTTGCACCAGCGGAAATATCTCCGGAATCGTCTGAAGAAAAGAAAGCGACCAAGCAAACGGCCTTACAAATAAAAGACCCGGAAAAGGCTAAGGATTGGAGGGAAGTCTTTATAGACTACTTCAAATCCCGTCAAACACCTGAAGATGCATCCTCAAGACATCAACTCATGAAACGAGCTCTTTCTTTTGCCTTCGTCAATGATACGCTGTATAAGAGGTCGTTCGACTCTCTGTGGCTAAGATGCCTGGGACCTGAAGAAGCAAAGAGAGTCGTCCAAGAAACTCACGATGGACTCCGCGGTTCTCATCAAGCAGGGCCAAAGATGAAGTTGAGGATCAAAAGGATGGGCTACTATTGGCCCACGATGATCCAAGACTGCCTCGAATATGCAAAGTAGTGCCACTCGTGCCAAATTCACGGGGACATCATCCACCAGTATCCAAATCCGCTACACCCAACGGTGGCTAGCTGGCCGTTCGAAGTGTGGGGAACCGATATAATCGGGCCCATCGAACCAGCGTCATCCAGAGGACACCGGTTCATATTGAAGACAACTAATTACTTCTCTAAGTGGGCAGAAGCAGTACCGCTGAGAGAAGTGAAGACGGAGAACATCCTCCATTTCTTCAAGATGCACGTCATATATCGGTTCGGCACTCCGCGACAGATTATCTCCGATAATGGGCCAGCCTACAGAAGTCATAAAATCAGCCGCTTCGCACAGCAACATAATATAGACTGGAGATACTCTTCGGTCTATAATCCCCGGGCTAATGGTCTAGCTGAGGCCTTCAATAAGACCTTGACGAAGATCATAAAGAAGACGGTGTCCAGAAACAGAAAAGATTGGCACGAAAAACTGCATGAAGCTCTCTGGGCGTATCGGACCACGTTCAAAACGGCCACGAACACAACGCCGTATGCATTGGTATTCGGCACTGAAGCGGTACTTCCCTTAGAGATAGAGCTACCCTCTCTACGAGTGGCGGTTCATTACTAGCTAACAGATGAAGAGAACGCTCATCTTCGGCTGGAAGAGCTCGACGCCCTTGACGAAACCAGGCTCATGGCGCAGCAAAATCTGGAAGCTTACAAAGCAAGGATGACGCGCTCATACGAAAGATTGAATAGGCCGAGAACATTCCGCCAAGGCGAACTCGTGCTAATAGTCAAGAGACCTATGATCCCCAATCATGCCAAACGGGGGAAATTTGAGCCAAACTATGAGGGCCCGTATATTATAGACAAAGTCTACCAAGGTGGGACTTACTTGCTCATGAATATGCATGGCGAAAGACCCTTTAGACCAATAAACGGCCAGTTCCTGAAAAAATACTATGCCTGACGAGTCACGGCCTAGGTCAACGATAGATGACGACGCCTATGTCCGCTCGCTATCTTCCCAAGCCCAAACTCTATAAATAGTATCCAGCAAAACCTTTGTCTCCAAAATGGCAACAATGGACCGAAACATCCTAAAACTAACTACTGACCGAAACGTCTTTAAACTACTGCAAACCCGCAGCATCCTAAGGATGATGCGTTAAAATAATAATAATAATAGTAAAAACAGCAGGGTTACCGGCGAGTTTGTGAAAACCCGAAAGGGCGCAATCTCGTTGAAAGACACTTGCAAGGTCCTCTCGACCTTGTAAGGAGAAAATACCTGCGTGAGATCCTTACGACTCATAAGGGAGCAACACACTTAGGGATCCCCACAATTCCTAAGGAGAAGTTACACTTACGAGATCCTCACGACTCGTGAGGGGAATTCCCCTATGAAACCCTCATAGCTCATAGGATTCAAAAGCCTTAAGTTACTGGAATCTGAACCTGTTTTTAAGCCATCACAACCCACAGACTGCCCTACAAGTGGTTCAATATTGACCCTTGTATACAATCCACGGGCACAAATAAACGTCTTCCCCAACAGAGTCCCACCACTGACGAGGGATATCTTCATATGGCGAACGACACTTGTAAGTCAAAAGCCTTAGTCGGCAGAATCTTAACCCTGTTTGCTAAGCCACCTTTGTTCGAACCGACAAAGGCAAATGATGATTCGCTCCTGGCAATATCCCAGTTGTAGCGATGCTGATGCCTAAATCGGTATCAGATCCCAAGTCCCAGACCCGCGAGAAAAAATCAGCGAGCCAAAAATGCATATGAAATAGCCGAAATGATGGGGCAATTTGCAACGAAATCAACAAGTAAAATATATGCATACAGAACAGCCGAAATGATTGGGTAACTCGCAATAAAAAGCAGCGAGTAAAAAAGAAAAATAGCCGAAATGATCGGGCAATCGCGACTTTCGTGATATAAAAGCTGAAATGATAGAGCATCGTGGAAAGAAAACAAAAAATACATATGAAATGAAACTTTTTCCCTACAGGTGAGATCACATCGATCCCTTTATACAATCCAGGGGCACAAACAAAGAGGGAACCATATCACCCACCAGGCTCCATCAGAAAAAGAGCCAAGTCTCAATGGCAATATCTGCATCTCAAAAGATCAACAACGGCGTTCCTTCTCGTTCCAACCAGAAGCAGATACGATGTCAACAAACGGAGTCATGGCAAAGTCCCCTAGTTCCAAATCTCGAAGGTTCACAGACAACCTAGAGACTATCTCGGAGCCACGGAAGAGTCCCTAGTTCCAAGTCTCGATGGCCACATCTACAGCCTGGAGACCCACAACAGCGTTCCTCCTCATTCCAGAAGGATTCGGACGCGACAATCAAGCGGAGCCATGACAAAGTCCCTAGTTCCAAATCCCGACGGTTCACAGAAAACCTAGAGACCACCTCGACATTTTTCTCATTACAGAAGACGCAACGTCAGCAAAGCGGAGCCATGGCAAAGCCCCTAGTTCCAAATCTCGAAGGTTCACAGAAAGCCTAGAGACTATCTCGGAGCCACGGCAAAGTTCCCAGTTCCATGGCTCGGCGGTGCACAGTGTTAGTTATATGTATGCCCTAGAGGCCATTACTGTACATATGATGTATATTGTAATGGATGCTTGGACATATATAGGGAGGACTTTCTTGCTCGACATGATAGTATGCTATCTGGTTGTACTTTATCTTAACATGTACTCTGATTGTCTCTATGTTACATGTTGATAAAGCCCTTAGGATATGTACTCGACTACTGGGACTATGATGAGATCATACTAGTGGGGCCATGGTAGTCAACGAGTACATCCTATAACTGTTCCTAGTTGAGGGTGTATCGAGACAGGGCATCGATACACCAGAGTAGACTAGCGTATACGCATCTTGACCCATATGATGGGCGATGGATGATCCCATATCTATCGGTGTTTTACATCAAGGATGGTGTATGGGTGCTCAGTAGAGACTGGGTACACTGGACGGACTCGCCGAGAACTCCCAGATGGTATTATACCTCACGACAGATGGCAATTCTCCGGTGACACTGGTACAGGTTAGTCTGTAGACCTGAGATCGTCATAGAGTCTTGTGTGATTCCCACTATGCTTTGATTTCCATCATACCACGTCCAAGAGGGCATGCAAAAAGGTGGCTTTGGGGTACATTCCCGAATCACATGGAGGTAATGAGCGATAGGAGGGGATTCGTCTCTCCCGGTATAGGGATTTGATGTTGTGCTGTGTTCGATTGGCTATAACTGGAAATCCCTGGCCAGGGTTGCTGAGATTTACTGGTAAGTGTTATCAGTAGTTTCTCGAACTGTTATAGACCTCATATCGACACGACTTATCAATCTACTGGGGTCTAACGTTTACCACCCCTAGACGAGATATGCGACATATCAGATGAAGAGACCGGACTGTACGGTAGTGTTACTGACTGGATTCACAGGAGAATGTATAGGCTTGCTTGTTGATCTTCTGAGCGCTCAATACCTGGGTGGCTGTTACGTTTAGCTGACCGCTTACAGATTGTGGGTGTTTGATATGATCATCACCTACTGCCGGCGTATTGACGATTCTTTAGAGTCTTACACTGAGGTTTCTTGGCTCAGGCAAAACGGAGTAGGAGCACATATGTGATATGTGCGGGACCGAGAACAATACGTGTATGTGATACCGTACTAGATTCTCGCGATATGAGATATCGGCCGGGTATATGTGATATAGCCGGGTCATCGGATCAAGTGTTGATTCGATGAATTGATACAGATTATATAAGTCGGTTATTTGTGAAATAGCCGGATTATCGGATCAAGTGTTGATTCGATAATTTAATGTATAATTATATATTTGATATATTAAATTATATTAACTGATATAAGCTCACTAAAAGATTCTTTTTCTCACTCGGGTAATACATTGATATATATGCGATATATGTTAATTGTATTATTTTATTTTGTTACAATAAATATTGTATATGTGATATATAATATTGTAACATGTTAGGGTTATTAATGCAACATGTTTAGTGGAGATTAAACATGGTTAGGGTTTGATTTGGGTTAAGCTTTTCTAGAAGTTTCTAGAAGTTTTGCTTTTGTTTTAAGGAAAGATATTTGTTAAAGATATTTTGTTGATATTTCCTTAACCCAACCCAAACCATTGACCATGGTAAACTCTCTACAATGGTTACTTCTTCTCTCTTGAATCATGGTTGCATTTCTAAACCTTACACACAATTCATTCATTATTCATCACAAAGTAATTCTTCTTCTTCTTCCTCCTTGCAAAGGTTTCTAGCTTTGGGTTTTGTGATGGATTAGTGTGAAATTAAGAAAACAAATGAGAGCTAAAATCCTAGTTCATCATCCTCATCTAACCTTGCCATTTAGATGAGGGTGTTCACCTCATTAGTGAGTGAGAGCTTGGGTTAAGGAAACTTCAAGGTAGATCATCTTTGTTATCGAAGATCGGAAGCAAGCTTGCATTTTTCTCTTCGTGGAGCCTCTCTAGAGTCCGGATGCACGATGATCGCAGCGAAGGGACCTCAACATGGAGCTTTAGAAGTGAAGGACAGGATCTACAAAGGTTGTAATCCCTCTCACTTAGTGTTAAAGTGTTTAACATGCTTTGTTTCGCCTAATCTCTAGTCTAAGATCTTGGTTTAGGGTTGTTCGGCACGGATAAATTTTAAATCGGGCATGGTTGATACCTCATAGACCCTTGTGCGTGTGCCTAGCATCCCTACAGTGGTATCAGAGCCAAGCTAGAGCTTTAGGCGAAGTCTAGGCGAAGTTTGAAGTCCGATCGAACTCCAAATACCCGATAAAACCTAGTTTCTGGAAATTTTTCTAAAATGTTGATTTTTTCATATTAAAAATACTCAAAAAAATAGCAGGGAAATACAAGAATTACTGTGCAACACGTGCCTCCAATTCCATTAATGCGCCGCGGAACCGCGGCAATGACCTGGCTTGCGCGGCGGTTCCGCTGCCAAACAGTAACATTAGGGTTTACTGTTTGCATAGTAATATCAGTATTTATTTCCTGATATTTTTTGAAATTTTTTATTTGCTCAAGTGTTGAGTTTTCTGGGTTGTATTGGGAGCTCGTTGATTCGATCGGAAAGTATAATTTCGTTTAGTTTGTCCGGGTAATTTTTAGAACGTGTTAAAATATTCGAACGGATATCAATAACTCACTTTTTTCCCTGCCGGAAAATTTCCAAGTGTTGGATTTTTCCGTAGTTTAAGAACGTTCTAAGTCATGCAAGTAACGCGGTGGACCCTCTAGAAGACAACAAATCTTAACTCGATTATGTGACTGTCTTGAACTGCCTCTAAACCTTAGGGTTTGGGGCAGTACGGTGTGCCACATGTGAGGCGTTGGCTTGACCCTTCTACGGCTGGACCATTGGTACTGTGGCATGTGATGGATGTTTTTAAACTAATTTCAAGTTTTGAGAATTATTTGGGAAAACTTGGGTGTTTGATTATTCGATCGGAAAGTTTAACATTGTCTATTTATCTGGAATGTGATACAATATTTGGAATCCACAAGTAGTTATGAGATAACTAATTTGAATGTTATAAATCTAGCAGTTCAGTCTCAGATGATCGGTTGCCACGGAATTTTGATGTGATCAAAAGTCCGTCGCAATCACGTAGTGTACGCGGATACTCGCCGGGTAAACTTAATAGACAGTCATGCCCCATAGCCCCGACCAAGTGACTGTAGGAGAACCCCGTCGCCAAAAGCATCCGTTCGGGTGCTCGCGGCAGCGGTGTTCCGCCTTAGAGCACTTCGTCGGCGGTATCGGGGGTGCGGTCGTCTACTAAAGTTTGCGACGAGCATTCGATCAGGTTGTTGGGAATGTTGTTGAATTACCCGACTAGATATTGAAAAGAGTTTTCGATATTGAGACTAAAATGCGGGGTTTATAACTGTTAGGCATGAGATGTCTAAAGAATTCATTTGGTTAGGCATGCGATGTCTAAGGAGGTTGTGGATTCTAACTATTGTAGTTTTACACTTTCTTTTCTGTGACCGTAAGCGTAGTATGTGGTGTATCGCCGGCTTCGTTGCTATACATCAACGACAATAGGGATACGCATACTTGCTTACGTTGATGATATGAGATATTATGTGTTGCTTTGATATGTTATATTGGATCGTCACGTTCTGAATAGCCGGAGGTTTTATGTGAGATGGGAGTTTTTCTTTTTCATTCATGTAAAATTCATTTATATGTAATATTCTTTTATTGGGGCACTTCCGGCCTGAGGATGATGTCACCATTGTATATTATTTACTTTTCTGCATTAGGTAGACCCAAGGCGGGGAGCACAAGTAACCGGGTTCTAGGGTCCAGTGGGAGACCATCTCGAGGAGTCGAGACCGGGTCTCCTAATCCTAGAATTGGTAGTGTTGCTTGCCGCTCTCGTAGGGGTCTAGGGATGTGGGTTTGGCTATTCATCGCGACCGTGGAATCCGTTTTTTATACAGGCTCGTATTGAAAATACGGACCTCCTAGTATATCCAATATTTCATATATGTTCTTCTGCTGCAATGTTCTGTGATGAGATCATATTACTGTCTGAGACGAATGTTTATATTATATATATGAGATATATGTTATATTGCAGATTTCGTTTCAAATGTGATGCTTGTGAAGCAAAATAAAATAGGACTTCATTAATGAGATTAATGAAACTAAAAGAAACCTAAACATATTGTAGAAACTTGTCTCAAGAACTGGTAGCTCTAGTTCTTGCTTTGCATAGCGGTGTTCCTTGTAGAACATCCAGCACCTTATTCGATAAGGAAAGAGCCGAGATCCCTTCACCGGGAGTGGCCTCTTTAGTGAAACTAGCAGATACTACAAACTCGGTTTGTCTTTTGATTGGTTCTATAGTTCTTGCTTTGCATAGTGATATTTGTGAAATATCCTGCACCTTATTCGATAAGGAAAGAGCCGACGATTCCTTCACCGGGAGTGACCTCTTTAGCGAAACTAGAAAAGCCTAAAAAACACTCCACTTAAAATCACTCGATTCTACAACGATATCAAGTTCATTACGCAAAGGGTTTTCTTAAAAACCTGTCGTAGCCCTCCGTCACTTCAGATAAGTAATAGTTAGTATTCGTGCTGTATTTGTTGACCTTGTCAAGGCGTAGTGTGCGGTAGCTGTTTACTGCTTATCTGTATAAGCATATGATGCGATTGGATTAGGGTAGTCGTGCGACTTTGTTGACCTTGTCAAGGGTCGTGCGGGTGGGTTTAATTCATATCAGGAAATGACGGGTTGAACTTGACATGCGGTCTATGGTTTGTTGACCTTGTCAAGGTCATAGATCGCTCGGGGTAAAATATTATTGGGAATTTCAAGTGTGAAATTTGCAATGAGATTGAATACCTTCTATGAGATAGTTGGATCCCGATACCCGCTGCGAGTAAGAGTTACTACTGGGAGAGTTTTACACATTACAATTAGCCGATCAAGTAGGTGTCTAGAAAGGTGTCAACGGGGTTACGCCCCTGGGAAAACGAGGTTTACTTTAATTAGGTCCGTGCGAAAGCACGGGGAACCTCCCTCAAAGTACCGGCACTGGCCTGGCTGAAAGATTGGCGAACTTGTAGAGTGTAATTAATCCCGGCTAGTCTTTCCTTTTAGGGTTTGAAGGAAGATTTGACTAAAACAGTAGGAGACATCCTGATTAGATAAATTGATAACCAATCTAATCTTGTAAAAGCGCACGCTGAGTGTTTTCTTCTCTCTCTCTCCTGGTTACGACTATGTCACACCTTAATCAAGATAATAATACGGATGTATTGACCGAACCCGCTTGCTATACTGCTCTAGAGAACGTTGGTCCCGCTCCAACTTATAATTGTTATAAGACAGAGCAGGAAATAGGGGATTACCAGAATTCCCGTGCCGCCCAAACGAAGAAAGTACATGTTGATGCACCTTCTTCGGGTGTGTTCATTACACAGAACTGTTTCTCAATATCCTTTACGTCCTGGATATTTGATACCAGATCAGGATCCCACATATATAATTTGTTAAATGGGTTACAGATAGGTAGAGAACTGAGAACGGATGAAAAGTTTCATGAGATAGAAATGGTGCAAGTGTTGCAGCCAAGTGTCACGACCCGAAAGTACGGAACGTGACCGGCACTTAGATTACGAAACGTCTAGAGGCGCAACGTAACCTAAGTAAGCCGAAGCCCAGAAATCTAAACCATATAAAAGAAGAAGAAGTAAAAGAAAACATGAAGAAAACAAGTTTAAAAGCATCAGCAAATTTTCCCAAAAATTTCGGCAGAGTCTCCTCTGTAAAAACTGGCCCCAAACGGGTACAACAAGTATAATATACATAAACAATAAAAAGCATCCCCAAACGGGAGCTAGCTCAACGCCAACAGGCGGAAACAACCACAACAAGCACAATAATATACAACGCCAAAGGGCGAGGCTCAAAACTCAAAAGAAAACAAATCCACCAAATCAGAATAATACATGCGCGACTCTAAGGTCGAAATAAATAAATGGTCCAGTAAACTATCAAGAAATACAAGTTTGGTTGATGGAGCTTTCTAGATACAAATGAAATAATAAAAATACAACGGCGGTCCAGATACAAATGAACCAACCTACCGTGCAAATCACCCGGAATGAAAATGATGTGCCAGCAACTGCCAAGGAACCCTGTACATCAACCTGTAATAAAATTTGGCACAACGGGGGTGAGTTGCCAACTCGTGAGTAGAAGACATCTACGAAAAGAAATTGAATGCACAACGCTATCCTAGGTCATAATAATACATTACTATATCCAAATCATCTAGTAATGGCAGGGTAATACTACGTGTAAATGCAAATACTCTGTGCTCGTGTCAGTGCCTCATATAGTACTATGTCATATGAATGAGTATGCATGCACCATGAATGTATCATAACCAATCCTGAAATCTAGATATATCTGTATAAGAAATCTTTAGCTTTTATCATAGTAAAATGTGTATAGAAATATGAAATAGCAATAATGAAATCCATGGAAATCCGTGTCAAGCATCGACACAAACATGTAAATCTCAAGTCTCATAGTCTCAATATCTCGGGCTCCGTCAGTTCGGATCGGCCCATATCATCAAATCTCACGACAACGGTCGGTATCCTCCGGATATCCGCCGCGCCAGACATCACCGGTAGGCAGCCTTCCCCTGCCAGGCTCATCGTCTATAACTCGATCTTCTTGCCCCGGGGTACCATACCGGGTCCACCATGTACCCGAGACGGTTCATCCACTCCTCGAATCGGGTCTCGAAATCCAACAGAAAACATGAAATCTCATGGTGGACGACACATACATCACGAGAAAACCGCATCTTATATTTTAAAAAGAGAGGAGGAGAGAGAGAAGTTTTTATATATCCTTGCGGTCTTCCCCAAAATCCAGAAATCTCATAGAAAACCAAAATCCCAAAATCATGAGTAAGTATATGATAAGTGTCGGCATATGCCCATAATACTGCATGATAACATGAAAATATGAATGCATGAAATGTCTAAGTAATCAATGCCATGTCTAGACTAACATCTGAGAGTAACCATAATGCTATATCGATCTAGCTTTTAGCTGATTCCATCAATAAAGATAATATGATCTAAAGTGTACGTGACATAGCAATTACCGATGATGATGTGTGTGAGCCGGCAAATAAGTGTGCGTGGAATATGCGCATCATCGGTAATAGTGCTGGTGTCCTAACAGGCAGAGTTTTATACTGATATAGAAACATATGTATGAACATGCAACATTATGATTACAGTATGAATGTAAAGACGGATGTGAATAACCACTCATCTGCGATATACAAGTACAACTACCACTATATAATCGAACCTAAACTAGTGTCCATCTAACCTCCTAAGGAACTAAACCTAAGAAACTAGTCAATAAGAAACAAGAGTCCACCTAAGGTCTGAATCCATATCTCTAATAGTCGGCGATCCAGCCTCAATAGCGTCACGTACGTAGTACGGCTTCCTCGAATCAAGAGTGCGGATCAATCATCATATCTATGCCTCGTATGGTAAATCCATCGTACGGCATCCCAATATCGGGGTACGGTCATGTATCACCTACGTGTCTCATCATTCGTATAATATCACCATCAATACATGTCAAGATCAAGGCGCTATACTGTAATCGCATACATCAATCATATATCATTGCCATCATAAATATACATCATTAATTTATCCTCAGAAATATCATGTCATATGTATCATATTATGATTAAGTCACACTTATATCATATCATCATCAAGTCACACCTATATAATATCGACATCAAGTCACATCTATATGATATCAACATCAGGTCACACCTATCTGATGTCGTAATCAAGTCATACATATAGCATATCGTGATCAGTCACAAATTACAGTCCGGGTTCTATTTTAGAGTCCCATGTACCTCAATATCATCACTAACCTTTTATTATCTAGGTATAGCTATTCATTAACTCATTTCCTAATGATCCGCTAACATCATAACACGACCGTAGCCAAGAATCACGGCATCAAGCCCAGTTATATTGTTTCATTCCCATGTATCATATCACATCATTGTATCCCATATACGTGTTGTATATATATATAGCTACACCTAGTCCTATATATATATACACATACAAGTATACACCACGTCGAGTTTCAGTGTGTGCGTGTGTGTGTATCTACCTGAAACCTACGAATCTCTTCCAATGTATTCATCCTCTGGTATGGTCTTCCTAAATCAGTCTTGTCCAGCCTAGGGTCATTACTAGGGTCCTACTCATTAAGAATCTAAGGTCACATCTGGCTTCCTAATATTAATAAGTACTATTCCTATTCTACGTTGCGGGGGTGCTAAGCGCCATCCACCCGACTTTCCCCCCGTAGATATACATCTACCCACCTGGTCCTTATCTGCCGAAGACGGTGTCGCCATCCTCTTCTTCATCGTCCGCAGTCCACATGAGGGGTACCTATATGCAAACACATATAGTATCGTAAACTAAATCATGGACAAAAGTCAAAACGACACACGGAACGCGCATAGGTTAAAACCTATGTCCCGTTCACGCAAAAGAACCAAATATCGCTCGATATCGGCGTACAAACTCCGATTAATCGAGATAAACATCAACAACCAACTCATAGTTTTAAAACTCATTACTTATAATATAAAACATTATTTAATTCATCGAAATCCTAAAATCCATCAAATCGCCCGATTTCGTAAAACCCGAAAATGCCAATTTACCGTTTTTCTTCAAAACTTGACATTTAAATGAAACCAATGGTCATAAAACTCATTAAATAATATAACTAGACTATACAACCCATTACTATATTTTTCTCACACTAATTTGCATTAAAACAAAATTCCTAGTTTGCAACTTTTATCAATTTTATACATCTTACAAGCAAAATACCACAATTCCACCACTAAACATGATTTTACATGGATTAACTTACTGAACTACAATTCAAGATGATAATAATATAATGAAACTATAATTTAGATTTTAAACCTCATTTAATTAAGAATTTCCAAAAACTAGTTAGCAAAAATAGCAATTTTTATCACAATTTATCAATTATCAATAAAACTAGTAACTAAATTGAGTTTTTCATTCCACCAACAAGTTGATATCCTCTTAAGACCACAATCTAGTTTTAAAAATATTAATTGGAATTTTATTTCACCAAAATATACAATATATAAAAATCTAGTTTGCATAAAAAAAAAGGTTTAATTTAACAATTTTGGATAAGCAATTTACAATCTATCAACCATGCAAGAATTTCCACTTATAAAAATGTTAAACTAGTTATTATAACCCTAATTAATTAATAAAAATCATAACTTGATTTTATAACCCTAACTTGAATTTTTAAAACTTGAAGATAGAATTAATTTATTAATTCTAATTATGCTAGAATGAAACATTAAATAACAATAATCAAAAGAGTGAGATTTATACCTTCACAACATGAAACCCAAGCATGAAATAAGCCCCCAAAATAATGGTTTCCATCTCCAAGATCCATGCCCAAGAGGTTAAAGAATATTGGGTAAAGATTAAATATGGATTTTGGGGTTTATTTCGGAATTTTTTTGATGGAATTTGATGATTTTTTATGCAAGTGAAGGGGGTGGATTTTCTTGGGCAGCCTTGGGGAGGAGGCCGGCCACTTTGAGGTAGGGAAAAGAGAGAGGAAGAAACACATGAGGAATGGTGTAGAAACTCCTCCAAAATATCATCATCTTAATGTCTTTTCACAACTTTATTTAATTTTGCTCATTCTATTCTAAATAAACTAAAGAAATGTCTAGAAACATGGAAAAATTTGTAAATAAATTTTGCATGATACACACTAAATTCTAATATGCAATGGTTCATTTTTGCAAATTAAACCCATTCAAATTTGTAATTTACACTATTTTAGTGTAAAATAAAGCTTATGTTAATATTTAAAATAATTAATTTAGGAAAAATATTTAATTAAACTAAAAAATTTTAAATGACTAAATAAACACCATTTACTAGTAATAACATAATTAAAATAGGTATTTTAAAATTTATAGTGAAAAATAATTACGGTTTTGTTTTACGACAAATACGTTTTACTTTACCGAAAATCATAAAATTCACTTAAACGATTTTATTTGTTTAATTATTTATTTAATTATTTTTAAAACGTTACAATCTTCCCCCCTTTAAGAAATTCGGTCCCCGAATTTAAATCAAAACTCCCCCTCCAAATACTAAAACGTTCAGCAAAACACTCAAATCGTCGGGGCTCCGAAATCATCAATACCAAACTAAAATCAACTCCGTCAAGCATAACGCAATCATCGGAGTTATGGTAAAGATAAAATATTAAAACCCAATACGAAAACCAACATAATATATATCAAAACTATAATTTATATATATATATATAGTGCGCATCGTAGTAAAATCACCTAAACATCTTAATAAAGAAGCATACAAAAACCCCTCTTGAAAATCGCCGTGCGATGCACGTGTCACGGCATAAGTAGCGGACGTTTATTTTATTTTATTTTATTTTAATAAAAAATAGCTATATATATATATATATCTTTTTATTTAACATACACGTCCCGCCTGATTACTAAATCAAATAGTAATGATTATGAAAACATACTGCTCAAACTGAAATCAATCCCAATCACATCAAAATCTATCATGTGCGTCCGGTGCGCACTGAAATCGGAACCAAATATAGATACCACGAATACACACAAAAACAAAACTAAGTGCAACAGGTGTGCACCAAAAACATCTGTCAAGTGCAACGGGCGTGCACGACTCAATATCAGGTGCATCTAATCTGCACAAAACCCCGATTTAGTGCATCTGGTGTGCACAAAATCGTATCAAGTGCGCCAAGTGTGCGCAAGAATCTCAATCAGGTGCACATGGTGCAGGAAATCATACACCGAATATCAAAATCAAAATCACAGTACGAAAATGCATAAAAAAAACTAGGTCGAAGCATATGTCAAAATCATGTGTAACCATATGCAAGAAATCAAATCAAAATCTCAAAATGTATTAAAACCAAATCAAGTGCACTGGGTATGTACAAAACAACTTTAATACAGCCGATATATGAAACATGCATAGAATATAATGAAAGTACACATAAGAAATACCAATCATAGAACAAAATCCTCAAATACCAAAATCCAATCTACGGAAATATGAAATTCAAATCACCAAATCGCAATCGTAAACACTATCGTTAATGTGCGCCTCTTTCCTCTGATGTCGACTGCTTTGAACTTGCCTCTTCGTAGGTGTGCTGACTGCGCTACCAACGGCAATACTCATATCTAGAGTCTCCCACGTAGTCGATCCCTTCACCTGATATCCGGACTACATTAAACTTTTCGATCGATCCATCAAAATCCCATAATTCCCCGAGAGCTCAACACTCAAGTACAGCTTAAAATATCCGGTATATACCCCAGCATCGATGGTCCAGCCGTAGAAGGGCAAACCCAAGCCTCACTAATGGCACCGCGGAACTGCCGTAAACCCTAAGGGTCAAGGGCATTCTCGTGGTCATTATGTCGAGTTAAGGTTTCATTCTTCTAGAGGGTCCATCGAAATACCTGCATGTTCTTCCGAATACTTTAAACTTAGGAAAATGGGTTTTCTGATAATCGTTCGAATCTTTTAACTTCGTCTGGACGGCATGTGAATACCCTTCGTCCGCACGCTAAACAATGCTTCAATCCTCAAGAATAACCAATACCCTAATGGTTATCGCATTCGAGCCGCAGCTCCCTCTGCCCGTGCGCTCGTGGTAACAGAAACCACCCTCCGACATCGACGAAGATAGATCAAAGGAACGAATGAAATACGGCGCAAACAAATGTACATCCTAAGGCTCCTTAAGCAGAGTAGCGTATCGTAAGTATGCCGCGGATTATACCCACGGTACGTTACTCTACCTAAATCGCCTACTCCATCAACCAAGGGTCACCTAGACTTACACAAGGTTAAACCTAGCGCTCTGATACCAACTTTGTCACGACCCGAAAGTACGAAACGTGACCGGCACTTAGATTACGAAACGTCTAGAGGCGCAACGTAACCTAAGTAAGCCGAAGCCCAGAAATCTAAACCATATAAAAGAAGAAGAAGTAAAAGAAAACATGAAGAAAACAAGTTTAAAAGCATCAGCAAATTTTCCCAAAAATTTCGGCAGAGTCTCCTCTGTAAAAACTGGCCCCAAACGGGTATAACAAGTATAATATACATAAACAATAAAAAGCATCCCCAAACGGGAGCTAGCTCAACGCCAACAGACGGAAACAACCACAACAAGCACAATAATATACAACGCCAAAGGGCGAGGCTCAAAACTCAAAAGAAAACAAATCCACCAAATCAGAATAATACATGCGCGACTCTAAGGTCGAAATAAATAAATGGTCCAGTAAACTATCAATAAATACAAGTTTGGTTGATGGAGCTTTCTAGATACAAATGAAATAATAAAAATACAACGGCGGTCCAGATACAAATGAACCAACCTACCGTGCAAATCACCCGGAATGAAAATGATGTGCCGGCAACTGCCAAGGAACCCTGTACATCAACCTGTAATAAAATTTGGCACAACGGGGGTGAGTTGCCAACTCGTGAGTAGAAGACATCTACGAAAAGAAATCGAATGCACAACGCTATCCTAGGTCATAATAATACATTACTATATCCCAATCATCTAGTAATGGCAGGGTAATACTACGTGTAAATGCAAATACTCTGTGCTCGTGTCAATGCCTCATATAGTACTATGTCATATGAATGAGTATGCATGCACCATGAATGTATCATAACCAATCCTGAAATCTAGATATATCTGTATAAGAAATCTTTAGCTTTTATCATAGTTAAATGTGTATAGAAATATGAAATAGCAATAATGAAATCCATGGAAATCCGTGTCAAGCATCGACACAAACATGTAAATCTCAAGTCTCATAGTCTCAATATCTCGGGCTCCGTCAGTCCGGATCGGCCCATATCATCAAATCTCACGAGAACGGTCGGTATCCTCCGGATATCCGCCGCGCCAGACATCACCGGTAGGCAGCCTTCTCCTGCCAGGCTCATCGTCTACAACTCGATCTTCTTGCCCCGGGGTACCATACCGGGCCCACCATGTACCCGAGACGGTTCATCCACTCCTCGAATCGGGTCTCGAAATCCAACAGAAAACATGAAATCTCATGGTGGACGACACATACATCACGAGAAAACCGCATCTTATATTTTAAAAAGAGAGGAGGAGAGAGAGAAGTTTTTATATATCCTTGCGGTCTTCCCCAAAATCCAGAAATCTCATAGAAAACCAAAATCCCAAAATCATGAGTAAGTATATGATAAGTGTCGGCATATGCCCATAATACTTCATGATAACATGGAAATATGAATGCATGAAATGTCTAAGTAATCAATGCCATGTCTAGACTAACATCTGAGAGTAACCATAATGCTATATCGATCTAGCTTTTAGCTGATTCCATCAATAAAGATAATATGATTTAAAGTGTACGTGACATAGCAATTACCGATGATGATGTGTGTGAGCCGGCAAATAAGTGTGCGTGGAATATGCGCATCATCGGTAATAGTGCTGGTGTCCTAACAGGCAGAGTTTTATACTGATATAGAAACATATGTATGAACATGAAACATTATGATTACAGTATGAATGTAAAGACGGATGTGAATAACCACTCATCTGCGATATACAAGTACAACTACCACTATATAATCGAACCTAAACTAGTGTCCATCTAACCTCCTAAGGAACTAAACCTAAGAAACTAGTCAATAAGAAACAAGAGTCCACCTAAGGTCTGAATCCATATCTCTAATAGTCGGCGATCCAGCCTCAATAGCGTCACGTACGTAGTACGGCTTTCTCGAATCAAGAGTGCGGATCAATCATCATATCTATGCCTCGTATGGTAAATCCATCGTACGGCATCCCAATATCGGGGTACGGTCATGTATCACCTATGTGTCTCATCATTCGTATAATATCACCATCAATACATGTCAAGATCAAGGCGCTATACTGTAATCGCATACATCAATCATATATCATTGCCATCATAAATATACATCATTAATTTATCCTCAGAAATATCATGTCATATGTATCATATTATGATTAAGTCACACTTATATCATATCGTCATCAAGTCACACCTATATAATATCGACATCAAGTCACACCTATATGATATCAACATCAGGTCACACCTATCTGATGTCGTAATCAAGTCATACATATAGCATATCGTGATCAGTCACAAATTACAGTCCTGGTTCTATTTTAGAGTCCGATGTACCTCAATATCATCACTAACCTTTTATTATCTAGGTATAGCTATTCATTAACTCATTTCCTAATGATCCGCTAACATCATAACACGACCGTAGCCAAGAATCACGGCATCAAGCCCAGTTATACTGTTTCATTCCCATGTATCATATCACATCATTGTATCCCATATACGTGTTGTATATATATATAGCTACACCTAGTCCTATATATATATATATACATACAAGTATACACCACGTCGAGTTTCAGTGTGTGCGTGTGTGTGTATCTACCTGAAACCTACGAATCTCTTCCAATGTATTCATCCACTGGTATGGTCTTCCTAAATCAGTCTTGTCCAGCCTAGGGTCATTACTAGGGTCCTACTCATTAAGAATCTAAGGTCACATCTGGCTTCCTAATATTAATAAGTACTATTCCTATTCTACGTTGCGGGGGTGCTAAGCGCCATCCACCCGACTTTCCCCCCGTAGATATACATCTACCCACCTGGTCCTTATCTGCCGAAGACGGTGTCGCCATCCTCTTCTTCATCGTCCGTAGTCCACATGTGGGGTACCTATATGCAAACACATATAGTATCGTAAACTAAATCACGGACAAAAGTCAAAACGACACACGGAACGCGCATAGGTTAAAACCTATGTCCCGTTCACGCAAAAGAACCAAATATCGCTCGATATCGGCGTACAAACTCCGATTAATCGAGATAAACATCAACAACCAACTCATAGTTTTAAAACTCATTACTTATAATATAAAACATTATTTAATTCATCGAAACCCTAAAATCCATCAAATCGCCCGATTTCGTAAAACCCGAAAATGCCAATTTACCGTTTTTCTTCAAAACTTGACATTTAAATGAAACCAATGGTCATAAAACTCATTAAATAACATAACTAGACGATACAACCCATTACTATATTTTTCTCACACTAATTTGCATTAAAACAAAATTCCTAGTTTGCAACTTTTATCAATTTTATACATCTTACAAGCAAAATACCACAATTCCACCACTAAACATGATTTTACATGGATTAACTTATCGAACTACAATTCAAGATGATAATAATATAATGAAACTATAATTTAGATTTTAAACCTCATTTATTTAAGAATTTCCAAAAACTAGTTAGCAAAAATAGCAATTTTTATCACAATTTATCAATTATCAATAAAACTAGTAACTAAATTGAGTTTTTTATTCCACCAACAAGTTGATATCCTCTTAAGACCACAATCTAGTTTTACAAATATTAATTGGAATTTTATTTCACCAAAATATAGAATATATAAAAATCTAGTTTGCATAAAAAAATGGTTTAATTTAACAATTTTGGATAAGCAATTTACAATCTATCAACCATGCAAGAATTTCCACTTATAAAAATGTTAAACTAGTTATTATAACCCTAATTAATTAATAAAAATCATAACTTGATTTTATAACCCTAACTTGAATTTTTAAAACTTGAAGATAGAATTAATTTATTAATTCTAATTATGCTAGAATGAAACATTAAATAACAATAATCAAAAGAGTGAGATTTATACCTTCACAACATGAAACCCAAGCATGAAATAAGCCCCCAAAATAATGGTTTCCATCTCCAAGATCCATGCCCAAGAGGTTAAAGAATATTGGGTAAAGATTAAATATGGATTTTGGGGTTTATTTCGGAATTTTTTTGATGGAATTTGATGATTTTTTATGCAAGTGAAGGGGGTGGATTTTTTTGGGCAGCCTTGGGGAGGAGGCCGGCCACTTTGAGGTAGGGAAAAGAGAGAGGAAGAAACACATGAGGAATGGTGTAGAAACTCCTCCAAAATATCATCATCTTAATGTCTTTTCACAACTTTATTTAATTTTGCTCATTCTATTCTAAATAAACTAAAGAAATGTCTAGAAACATGAAAAAATTTGTAAATAAATTTTGCATGATACACACTAAATTCTAATATGCAATGGTTCATTTTTGCAAATTAAACCCATTCAAATTTGTAATTTACACTATTTTAGTGTAAAATAAAGCTTCTGTTAATATTTAAAATAATTAATTTAGGAAAAATATTTAATTAAACTAAAAAAATTTAAGTGACTAAATAAACACCATTTACTAGTAATAACATAATTAAAATAGGTATTTTTAAATTTATAGTGAAAAATAATTACGGTTTTGTTTTACGACAAATACGTTTTACTTTACCGAAAATCATAAAATTCACTTAAACGATTTTATTTATTTAATTATTTATTTAATTATTTTTAAAACGTTACACCAAGTCTGTTGGTAGTTATCACCCTATATTACCAGAATACATTGATTCTGAATGATTGTTATTAGATACCGAACCTGATATACAACATCATAGCAGTCTCTTTATTAGTAAAGAAGGATATAATTTTGTATTGTTGGATAATGTTTTGAACATTTCCTATATCAAGAGTTGATCGGTTCAGGCACGTTATCTAAAAGCATAGACGTTCTAAATCAAACTACAGTTCTTAATGTACAGAACACACACAAGAGAAAGAGTTCAGAAATGAACGAATCCTTCTTGAGGTATTATAGACTAGGTCATATCAATACGACCCAACTAGCTGAAATTACATATAGATGCATATTTAAATTAGTTTGAATTTACATCTTATGAAACTTGCCGGTCATGTCACAGAGATAAAATGACCACAGCTCTGTTTATTGGAAACAGAGAAAGAGTTAGTAAACTCTTGGGATTGATACATGCTGATGTATGGAAGTCCCCTGTCTACATATGTCAGGATCGGTTCTTTGTACTTCATTATATTCACTGATGGTCTCTCAAGATTCGCACATGTGTTCCTGATGAAACACAAGTCTGAAACTTTTGAGAAATTCAATGAATATAAGTTGGAAATAGAGAACCAAAAACGGGTAAAAGTATTATGTTCTTTGATGAGATCAAGGAGGAGAATACTTGAGCACGGAGATTCCTGGACTATTCTAAAGGAGAATGAGATTCTCTCTCAGCATCACTCCTCCGTATACATCACAGCACGTCGGTGTGTCGGGGCGGAGCAATCACACCCTATTAGATATGGTGCGCTCTATGATGAGTACTACTGAGTTTCCTATTTCCTTTTTGGAGTTATGCACTTGTGAAGCTGCATACCTATTGAATAGGGTTCCAATCAAATCAGTTGCCTACCACTTCATATGTGATATGGAATGGGAAGAGCCCATATCTTAAGTATGTTAAGATTTGGGGTTGTCCGGCCTATGTCTAAAAGCAAAATCAGGACAAGCTTGAGGCAAAGTCAGTTCTGTGGAAGTTTATTGGATATCCCAAGCATTCGCAAGGGAATATCTTCTACCAAACCGAGGAACAAAAAATGTTTTGTTTCTCAGCATGCCACCTTTGTGAAAGGGAATTTCTTATGAAGAAATTAGTGGTCATGAGGTAGAACTGGAAGGAGTTCCAGCTATACAAACTGCAGCTGATGATTTGGTAGAACCAAAGGCTTCAATAGTTTCCAACGAACCTTAGCCTCTCCGCCGATCTGGTAGGGTTCCTCATCCACCTGAGAGATACTTCGGTTTCTCTATGACAGTGGGAGCGAGGATTGCATCATGAGATGATAACCTAACTAGTTTCGAGCAGGCCATCAGGAGTGGGACTCTGTAAGAATGGCTGGATGCTTAGCAATCTGAGATGGAATCCTTATACACCAACAAAGTATGGACTTTGGTTGCTTTATCTGAAGGGTTAAATCCCCATCAGGAGCAAGTATATCTTGAGAAGATTACTTGGTGTACACGGAAAAGTTGAGACTTTCAAAGCTATACTTAAGTCCATCCAGATCCTACTTGCCACGGCTATATACCATGACTACGATATCTGGCGGTTGGGTGTCATGACTGCTTTTCTAAATATTGATTTGGAAGAGAGCGTCTATAAGTACACAGCCAGAGGGCTTCGTAGAAAGTAGGAGTAGCGGAAACGTGTGCAAGATGTTTTATGTGATAAAGCAGACATCGCGGAGTTGGAACATCTGTTTTGATGTGGTAGTCAAAGAGTTTGACTTCATCAAAATGGTAGATGAACCATGTATATACAAAAAGGTAGTAGAGAGTATGGTGGTGATTCTCGTAAAGTATGTGGATGACATACTCTTGATAAGGAAGGAGTTTCCTATGCTACGCTCGGTCAATCTCCGCTTATCACAAGGATTCTCCATATAGGATCAAAATGATACCTCCTAAATCCTGGGTTTGGATCTATGAGATAGATCTAATTGGATGTTAGGATACTCACTAGTTGTAGTGAGATGGTATCAATCGATCCTGGGGAGAATCACTGGAAAGGTTACAGGGTGATAAGGACGACTGAATGTCAGTCGCAGGCATTGTCTTTACCCTCAGTAGAGGGACGGTATGTTGGAAGGGTTCCAAGCTAGATACCGTGACATACTAGACGATTAAAGGCAAGATATATCGTTACCAAGGATGCTACTAAAGAGGCAGTCTGGATATATATAAGTTCATGATATGAACTTCGTTCCAACCATTGTGTGACAATGGAGTTATGGCTTTGGCCTAGGAACCCCCATCCCATCAGTAATCCAGATGTAATTCTTAGACAGTATCACCTGATCATGGAGATAGTTGATCTCCAGGGAGATCGAGGTTAGGAGAGTAGACACAGAGGACAACAGCACGGATCCACTCACAAAGGCCTTTTTCCCAGTAGAGACTTTTATGGGATGGTTGAGCATGAGATACTTCAACCACAGCTAATTGTTGGGTATGCGATACCACAACAGATGGCCCAAGTGCAAGTGGGATATTGTTAGTTATATGTATGCCCTAGAGGCCATTACTGTACATATGATGTATATTGTAATGGATGCTTGGACATATATAGAGAGGACTTTCTTGCTCGACATGATAGTATGCTATCTGGTTGTACTTTATCTTAACATGTACTCTGATTGTCTCTATGTTACATGTTGATAAAGCCCTTAGGATATGTACTCGACTACTGGGACTATGATGAGATCATACTAGTGGGGCCACGGTAGTCGACGAGTACATCCTATAACTGTTCCTAGTCGAAGGTGTATCGAGACAGGGCATCGATACACCAGAGTAGACTAGCATATACGCATCTTGACCCATATAATGGGCGATGGATGATCCCATATCCATCCGTGTTTGACATCAAGGATGGTGTACGGGTTCTCAGTAGAGACTAGGTACACTGGACGGACTCGCCGAGAACTTCCAGATGGTATTATACCTCACGCCAGATGGCAGTTCTCCGGTGACACTGGTACAGGTTAGTCTGTAGACCCGAGATCGTCATAGAATCTTGTGTGATTCCTACTGTGCTTTGATTTCCATCATACCACGTCCAAGAGGGCGTGCAAAAAGGTGGCTTTTGGGTACAGTCCCGAATCACATGGAGGCAATGAGCGATAGGAGGGGATTCGTATCTCCCGGTATAGGGAGTTGATGTTGTGCTGTGTTCGATTGGCTATAATTGGAAATCCCTGGACAGGGTTGCTGAGATTTACTGGTAAGTGTTATCAGTAGTTTCTCGAACTGTTATAGACCTCATATCGACACGACTTATCAAGCTACCGGGGTCTGACGTTTACCACCCCTAGACGAGATATGCGACATATCAGACGAAGAGACCGGACTGTACGGGAGTGTTACTGACTGGATTCACAGGAGAATGTACAGGCTTGCTTGTTGATCTTCTGAGCGCTCAATACCTGGGTGGCTGTTACGTTTAGCTGACCGCTTGCAGCTTGTGGGTGTTTGATATGATCATCACCTACTGCCGGCGTATTGACGATTCTTTAGAGTCCTACATAGAGGTTTCTTGGCTCAGGCAAAATGGAGTAGGAGCACATATGTGATATGTGCGTGTCACGCCCCGCTTCCCAAAATATGGAATACGAGGGGTTGACAAGGCCAGCCATGCTCCTACGGTCAAGGAAATGTCCTGCCGTAGTCACACTTCGGCTTCTAGTTTTTCATGGTAAACAGTAAATGTTGCGCAGGTAATGAGAAATGCAGTAACTGAATAAAACAATGTAAAGAGCTGGCCTGAGGGGAAACAAACGAATATAACTCTGGATAGCAAGTCGAGGTGTCTGTGAAGTGCGTCTAGTCCTGGTCCAGGCTAAATCTTCTCCTCACACTGAGCATGCATACTCAGGTCGTCAGAGCGACACAATAGCAATATAATATATATAAAATCATGTGACAATTCTAACAGTGATAATAGGTATATATAACAGTAGATCAATGGCAGTATGGATATGAACATGCAGTAATCAATGCAGCGGAACAGTAAAAGCAGTAGAATGATATGCCACGTATGTCAACACAATAGGTAAGGTATATCAATACCAGTATCCCTATCAGTCTCTAAGTCTCACTGTACAGGTCACTAAGCCTATCGTCAGTCCAAGTGTGAGAGTCAACCACTCGCGAGTGTCCTCCACCCAAGGGTAAAACCCAAGGGCAAGGGACCACGGGCCCAACATGTATATCACGGTAATAATCACATACCCTGTAAATCTCCATATATCTCCCTAAATATATAAGCCGGCATGGGACTCCCGAGATTCTGTTGAACTCACACTTAAAATACCCCACATCCCGTGGTCCACATCAAACGCTAACTATAACCCTAAATACCAATCGGTCTGTGACAAGTCTGCGCGAGAACTGGAAGCAGGACCTCCATCAAGCACATCCCGACTAATACCTAAGATAAATGGCAGTGTCTGGTGCCTTACCTGTGACACCCGTGCAAGAGCTTCCATAAGTGTCCCATACCACTTATAGTCACACGTACACGTGTCCCACAGACGTCGACAATGCAATAGAATAATAAGGTTCACTGATTGTGTACAAGTACGTATCACTTTCACTTATTCACTGATACACGAACACTAACGTACTTGCCACAATCATCACTAAAACCTAACACTGGGTAAATGCACGTTATCACTATGTTATCAATTCAATGACATGTGTATGATATGATGCGTAAACAGTATATATAGCATGTTTAGGATGTCCTGAATCATTAATCTACCATTTGCATAATTTATCATAAATCATACGGTTACAATTTAGTAAAACAGTGAACAGGTAATAATTAGTATGTTCAGTTATCTATCCATCGAATTTAGTTTCATGCCAATCAGGTTCCAGGATCACTAATTATAGCCATTTCATTTTAAGCGTTCACGGCTGGAAATCCGGTTTCAGAATCAGAAGTCTGTTTCGCAACGCATTTTAATCCCAATTGGGATCAGATTTTAGCGATGCTACAGTTAGATGAAATCTAGGGTTTTCAGTAAGGTTTTCAACGCAACAGAAAGATCTTCAATCGCATCTGCACGTCAGGAGTTATACACTGTTTAATATTAATATGTCAATTCTGATTCTGTTGGGACTGTTATACATCCTGATCTTTTAAATTACAGAATAAATAACAAACGGTAACGAAACAGAATGAAACTACTTGTGTTGTCTAGATAACAGATTCACCTATAATAAACAGCAGAGTTCCGCAACCTACGGGTTAAGGAAACAGTATGGTACCCATTACGGGACAGCACCCAATAAACAGAGTCGCTCTGGACTGCAGTCCAGAGTCGCACCCCGATCCAATTATTGTCACAGTTTAAGTACAGAAACTAATAGAAACTTGCATAGGGTTAAATTTCGTCGAGTCATCTTCGATTTAAGCCCTCGAACGCATCATTCCAGTGTGTACATAATTTATAGTGATTTTAACGGTTTTCAGGTACAATAAAATTTCAGTTTTACTAGTAAACTTGGGGGTAGTCATTTTGGTCATTAACGGTCATATTATCCAACGAAATTCACACACTACATTCACAGCCATACGGGCCAGATTATACAATTTAATTCCGTCAAATTAGGTGAGTAATTTCATTGGGAACACACGTCGAATAGGTATGGCACACAATTGATCTAAAATTGTAACTTCATGATCTATGTAATTAAATATTGTAACTTGAGTATATAGCATGTAAGCAAGTAAAATACTTGCCTGGGAACGTCTCGAGGTTGTACGGCAGCAGCGGCGACGACCGAGACAGCAGGGATCGACGACGTATGAAAAGTGCTCGATGAAATGCCAAAGCTTAAATGTTTTGTGGTGATCTCGACTCGGCTTGTGGGTTCAAGAGAGGGAAAGTGATATAGGGAGAGAGAGAGTGAGAAGTGTAGAGAGAGAGAGAGAGACAGAGAGAGAGAGTGAGAAAAGCAAGGAGAGAGAAAGAGAGCACAGAGAGATTGAGTGAGAAGGAGAGAGGTAAAGAGTTAGAGGGAGAAAGAATTAGAGGGAGGGAGTGAGTGAGAAAGAGAGAGACACAGAGAGGGAGAGAAAAGGAGAGAGAGAACCAGAGAGAGATTGAGAAAGAGAGAGAGAGAGGGGGTGAGAACAGAGGAAGGGAGAAAGAAGGAGGGAGAGTGATCGAGAGAGAGAGATCGAGAGATTGAGAGAGTGATGCAGGGAGATTGAGGGAGAGATATCAGTGAGTGAGGGAGAGAGATATCAGAGAGTGAGAGAGTGATGAGATCAGAGAGAGAAAGAAGCAGGGGAGAGAGGGTGATGGGTTGCAGGGGAAGAGAGGTGGTGTGAGGAGGAGGAGTTTGGTGACGAGGTGGAGTAGTTGAGGAGGTCCCTATGGCGACGGCTGAACGGCGGTGAGGAGAGAGTCGGCTCGGGTGTAGGTGGGTTAGTGGTGGCGACGAGGTGGAGGCGAGGGTGTGGGCTCGAGAAAGAGAGAACGGGAGTGGGAAGAAGAGTGAGGGGAGAAGACGTGGGGGAGAGATGGAATTAAGAGAGGAGAGAGAGAGGCACGCGCCGTGAGGGTAACGGTGCTGCGACGTGGGCGCGAGCGCGGGCGGAGGAGGCGGATCACGGGGAGCAGGGAGTGGGAAAAGTGGGGGTAGCCGTTGGGAAGGAAGCACTGTAGGAGGTGGGTCGGGTTCGAGGCGCGGGTGCGGGTGAGGGCTGAAGCGGGAACGGTGCTGGGGAGTGAGTGGGCCGGCCCAAATAAAATAAACGAAAAAAAGGAATTTGATTGGGGGAAAAAAAGAAGCGGGCCGGGCCGAGAAAATAAAAAGAAAAGAATTAATTTGGGGGAAAAGGAGCGGGCCGGGCCAACGAAAAGAATTTCCTTTCTTTTTTTTCGAAAAAGAAGTGGCTGAGGAATTTGATTTCCTTTTGGGCTACAGGAAATTTAATAGGAAAAATGGTGAGAAAAGAGTGGGCTGGGCTGAGGCCTTAGTAAAAGAAATTAAGTTTATACAAAATAAAGAAATGGGCTGAGGATAAGGAAAATATTGGATATAATAGAGTTTGGATTTTATTGATAAAAGAAAAATGGGGTTTAGAAGAAATAAATTATAAATAAGAATAAATAGAATCCTAGAATAACAAAATACAGATTTTGATATAAAAAGGGGCTGGGTATTACAGTGCGGGACCAAGAACAATACGTGTATGTGATACCGTATTAGATTCTCACGATATAAGATATCGGCCGTGTATATGCGATATAGCCGGGTCATCGGATCGAGTGTTGATTCGATGAATTGATACAGATTATATTAGTCGGTTATTTGTGAAATAGCCGGATTATCGGATCAAGTGTTGATTCGATAATTTAATGTATAATTATATATTTGATATATTAAATTACATTAACTGATATAAGCTCACTAAAAGATTTTTTTTCTCACTCGGGTAATATATTGATATATATGCGATATATGTTAATTTTATTATTTTATTTTGTTACAATAAATATTGTATATGTGATATATAATATTGTAATATGTTAGGGTTATTATTGCAACATGTTTAGTGGAGATTAAACATGGTTAGGGTTTGATTTGGGTTAAGCTTTTCTAGAAGTTTCTAGAAACTTTGCTTTTGTTTTAAGGAAAGATATTTGTTAAAGATATTTTGTTGATATTTCCTTAACCCAACCCAAACCCTTGACCATGGTAAACTCTCTATAATGGTTACTTCTTCTCTCTCTCTTGAACCATGGTTGCATTTCTAAACCTTACACACAATTCATTCATTATTCATCACAAAGTAATTCTTCTTCTTCTTCCTCCTTGCAAAGCTTTCTAGCTTTGGGTTTTATGATGGATTAGTGTGAGATTAAGAAAACAAATGAGAGCTAAAATCCATCTTCATCATCTTCATCTATCCTTGCCATTTAGATGAGGGTGTTCACCTCATTAGTGAGTGAGAGCTTGGGTTAAGGAAACTTCAAGGTAGATCATCTTTGTTATCGAAGATCGGAAAAAGCTTGCATCTTTCTCTTCGTAGAGCCTCTCTAGAGTCTGGATGCACGATGATCGCAGCGAAGGAACTTCAACACGGAGCTTTAGAAGTGAAGGACAGGATCTACAAAGGTTGTAATCCCTCTCACTTAGTGTTAAAGTGTTTAACATGCTTTGTTTCGCCTAATCTTTAGTCTAAGATCTTGGTTTAGGGTTGTTCGGCACGGCTAAATTTTAAATCGGGCATGGTTGATGCCTCATAGACCCTTGTGCGTGTGCCTAGCATCCCTACACACAGACAACCGAGAGTCAATCCTGACCCCGTATGGCTAAAGTCAATCCTGACCCCGTATAGCTAAAGTCAATCCTGACCCCATATGGCCAAAGTCAACCCTTGACCCCGTGGAACACGGCTAAAGTCAATTCTGACCCCGTGGAAAACGGCTAAAGTCAACCCTCGACCTCCTCGTCAAAGCAATGCTTTGATTCGGGAGCAGGTCAACTCATCAATCACTTACGAGTCCTCTCGATTTGTAAGGAAGAAAATTCTCTTGGGAGATCCTTACGACTCTCAAGAGAAAAACACACTTAGGAATCATCACGATTCCTAAGGAGAAAATACACCTACAAGATCCTCTCGACTCGTAAGGAGAAAAATCTTTATGAGACCCTCACGACTCATAAAGTTGGAAAGCCTTAGGAGGCAGATTTGAACCTGACTCCTAAGCCATCGCTGTCCTAAAAAGATATCAAAATAGATTATCCACAAAATGCATTTGCTAAAAGGGACACACCACCATGAAACAAAATATGTCTTTTATTCATGAATCAAAATGAATACAAAGTACAATCTATAAAAGAATCAAAAAAAACTCTCATTCAGGAGTAAGTACAAAAGGAGAACAAAAAGAAACATATACATTTGTTTAAGCCGGTGGACGGTTTAATAGATTCGTCAGTTCATCCTTCTTCTGCTGGGTCTCGGCTTCATAATTTGTTATTGCTATGAGACGGGCCTCCGCTGGAGACTGTTGGGCCAGGTACGAGGCTAGCCGACTTTCAAGCTCCTTTTCGGTAACTTTGTGAGCTTCAACCATCTCGCGAGTAAAAATGACGGCTTTATCAATAGCTACCACCTTCTTGATAGCTTCTTGAAGCACCCGCCAAAGTTCATACGCATGAGTGGTCTTGGCCGTGAGTTCAGCTTGAAGTTCCCCCAGCGCATTGGAAGCCAGCTCCCTCTCCGAAAACTTTCGGTTGATCCTCTTCTCACATGATTGCAAATTTGCGACGCACCGTTCAACCAGCCCCAGCAAGCTCGCCTTTGCAGCCACGACCTCTGAAGGAAGGCGTGTGCACTCAAGACTATGTAAGCAAGCCTCCACCTGACGACAAAACTCGACCCAAACATGCACCAATGTTTCATCATGGTAAGCAGCAAGAAAGGGGAGAGAAATGCTGGCTTCAGCAGCAAATTCTTCGGCCGTGATCGAGCTATCAGCATGAAGATTTTCGATGAGAGCCGACAAAGAGTGAAGGCTTTGCTTCGCCATCCGTTCAGATGCGCATATGGCATATGGGCCAGGCAACATAAGGATGCGAGATTCCAGCGGGATAAGAATGGGCTAAGCTATCAAGATTCATAAATAATCAGCGAGATTTACAAAAAAAGAGCAGATGGAACAACGTCAAAACTTTACTTACCCACAGTCATGCAAGAAGGGTTTAAAAGATCTCCAGGCCCGTCAAGGATCTCAACTTCGTCGTCAGCTTCCAGAACTATGGAAGACGTTAGCATCGTTATACGAAATAATAATAATGCCATTAGGAGGGGCAAATAACACTAACCTTGCCCGGAAGAGAGGACGATGCGTTGCGGGGATATTGCCTGCGGAGCGGCCATCTCGAGCAAACGCTGGAAAGACTTTCTGGGGAATAGATCTGCGATAAATGCCGCCAATCCGCGTAATTCTAAAAAGACAGAAGAATTCAGATAATGAAGAGATCATTAAAATAAAAGATAGAAGAATACCTTCGATACTCCTCCCACTTTGAACGGGAGGGATAGCAGCTTCGGCAGCCTTCTCCATACCCTCAAGCACATCATCGGAGACATTTGCTAGTGTGACGGCTATCAGTCGAGGGGCAGTGGCCACGACTTCAGAGACGGCAATCTCAGTTACCTGTTCTACCATCTCCAGGCCATCACTAGAAAGGTCAATTAAATCCATGGCCGGAAGGGACACCTCTTCAGGGTGAACGGGCACAAGGGAAACAGAAGCCGCCAATGGAAGCTCTGCAGCAGGAATAGCAACTGTAGCGACCCCCTCCATACCTACTGGTGTCTCATCAAGGATATTTATAGAGTCCACGGTCAAGACGCTACTCGAGCTCAGATTCTCTGCCATGGCCGAAGTCCCTGCAAAGTTTTACGAAGATAAGAAGACATAGAAAGTAAAACAAATTACTTGCCAAAGGAAAAATACAGAAAATGTGCATACCGATACGCCAAAATGCCTCGAGTATAGCTTTTTCAAGTCGACGTTCCTTCCTAAGAAGGTATGCTCGCCGGGATTCTAGGGAAGATTCATGGCGCCGGTCCACAACAACAACTCATCTTCAGAAGCGGCTGAGATATGCTTTTTGAGGGCTATCTTGCCCTCTGCTCCAGAGGACCTATAAATACTCGCCGTATAGATGGAGGATCTTCGTAGAATATTACGGCAGGATAGGAACTCTTCGAGACGCGCACGTTCTCGATCTCATCCTGGGAATGCCTTATAGCCTCAGCCAATTGTGCGGCTTCCTCGGCAGATGAACCTGGAAAAAGAAGACCATCATCCGGCTCTTATATAGATATTGGTTCGTCTTGAACGATAGGCTCGGATTCCATTAAAAAGTCAAGCAGACCGGTAACTGTCTTCTTCCTCCGCTTCGACCCGGAACTAGCGCTGGAAGATGATTGCTTCCTTCCCTTCAGCGCTTTGGTGCGACGTTGCCCAACCTCGCCTCCAGCATCCTCTTTTGGCGGTACTACCGATGATGACACTGCCATCGATGATGCCGCAACTGATATAACTGCTACCGACGCCTCATCAGAAGCCCGTGTCTGAGCTCTAATGCGTATTGGCATACCAATTGTGGGTGGAGTCAGGCCCGCATCCACCGCCTCAGGAATAAGTAAGGCACCAGTACCCCTCAAGGGAGGGTGAACCATTGTCCGCGGTCACGGTGGGACTCCCATAGCCTGGATCAGGGCGGGAGCTCTATATCCAAAAAGTATCCTCTTCTCCTCGGCAATGATGGGACCAACTCGGTGACGGTACCAACCCATAAAAACCCCACACACACCTTGGAATGTAGTTGGCCTCAGGGATCATGAAGGGAGAGCCGGTGTTCAGCCGCATGAAGTGATGAGTGGCGTCACGAACAACTTCCAAAGACGAGCTGGGCTCCACTATGAATGCCTCGAAGGGAACACCCTCGTTATAACCCAATTGCCAGGCAAAGTGGTATGGATTATACCGCATAAAAAGAACCGCATCGTTTCGACGGAACACCAAATAACCTGGTCTGATCGAATACAAGTGCATGGCTTCCCTAGGCTTCAAGGATGGTGCTCCCTCTTTCGATAAATCAAACAGCTGCTGAATAGGTCCCGAAAGAGCAGAGAGGACTCGAACATTGAATACCATCCAGCCTTCGTTGGCATAAGGATTAAGCAGCACACGAAGAGCCCCTAACTGAGTCGGATCAGGAGCAGAAGCATCCACCAACCTCATAAGCCGCGGGAAGGTATAAGCATCATAAAAACCCGGTCTCTGGTGCACAACTAATTCCCCTAACACGTGCATCTCAATTCACGACGTAAAATAATGAAGAGAGAAACTCACCACATCCACACCCGGGGTCGAGGTATTGGACGCAGTATTCAGCCCATGGTACTCAGCCTCATGCCCACGGCTAGTGGTGTCCTTTCGGCAATGCGATGAGCAGGATAAATGACCGAGGCTCTCATAAAGCGATGATGCATTGGAACGACAAACCAACTGAGCCAAAGGCTGATAAAACCGACGAAGAAAGTTTCTTCATCAATACTGGGAGCCGCAATCGAGTCAAAAGGTACGGCCGACAAGATTAGGATGTAAAACTGTAGCAAATCTTCTTCTCTGGCCTGTAGCTTATTTAGCCCAAACCCGAAGGGGTCGTTAATATTCACGAACTTCGGAGCCTCCTTTGATAGGACGTCTCCACGAAGGAACAGGTGATAAAACTCTTAAAAATGACGCCCTGTTCCTCTGACTCTGCGAACAGCTTCTCGAAAATACCCAGAGTCTTGATTAGACTTGGATACTTGTGACGGACGGCATTTTCGGTTGACAAGTCGTCAAGCGTAGCAGGCACAGTTGCGAATGCATACTCGTCAGGAGGCAGCAATTCTTCATAGGGCGCTCCCCTAATCGGCAATACGGAGATCTCGCGAAACTCTTCCAAAGAAATCGAAACTTCGCGATCCCCTAACAAGAAAGTGTTGGTAGGGAGATTCCATTGATTTAGGAAAGGTTTAACCCACCAGACATGGAGAGACTAATAATGAAAGAGAGACGCGTACACCGCCTGATAAAGCCCGACCTTCTGCAGTCACGCACGATGGGCAGACAAGATATAACGAGCCCAGAGAAGATAGCCCGTTGGATGGCGAGGGGTAAGCCCTATCTTATAAACTTGTCCCCGGGGCTGGGCTTCACCTTGGCAAATACGACGCCCCAAGATGTCTATGGCTGGCAAAGGGTGGTTTGGTATCCCAGTTGTCGATGGATCAAGCCGGCCCGCAGGAGTCCAATCCAGCACCTCCATGGCAAAGGCAGTCTGCGGACGCTCCATCGGCAAGAATGGGTGGAGAGGCTCTGTTGGCACCTCGGAAAGAAAGCTGCGGCGGCCCCGAATGATATGCCCGTACCAGGTTCCCCACAAAAGCAGGTTGGTGCAATCCGGGTCATGAGCCCTAATCATTGACATCACTTCTTCGTTAGACGGTGATTGAGGAAAAGCAGCCTCTGAGCGGGTAAAAGGAAAGTATGGAAGAGAAGCCATTGTTCCTGAAATAAGGGAAGGGAAAACTGTTAATGAAACCCATATGTGTGTGTGTGTGTGTGTGTATAAAGACAATGAAAGAAAACGACAAGCAGCTTATTTCATGGGACCATTGGTTGCAAAACACATGGGCCTCACCAAATCGATATGGCGGTTCACTAATGATGAGGCAGGGTAATCATTATAAGAACAAAAGGAAGATTCTCAATAAATGAATAGTGGAGTTCAAACATCTCTGCACATTCCCCCAAGGAAAAGCCCATCATGAACTCTGTGCAAATCAAACAGAATCTCTCTTAAAAATTTTTGTCAAGAACAACTGAGGATAAAAATCCCAAGAGGTCTTCTTGTTAGAACTAAGTTCTCTGAGGGAATTAAATTCCTTTTGAAAATAGGAATTAAATTCCAAGAAAATTTTCAGAGCTGATCTCTTTGGAATGGAATTAAATTCCAGAAGAAAACAAGTATCATCATCAATCCCCTAAGAGCAGAAAAACGCCTAACATTGGGGGTTTAGTACCTAAAGATCGTGCATTCTTAGAACTTGGAAAGATAAGTTTTTATTAAAGGGAAAAACCCTTGGTGTGGATTTAAAATCCAAGGAGAATTTTATAAAAAGTTCCTCGGCCGTTCAAGATCCTTACCTAAAAAAGGATTCTTTTTTGTTGACAGAATTAAACTCTGGATTTTGTTTTGTTGAACAGAGAACTGTGCTCTGAGGAAGAGAATTAAATTCTCAAAGAAAATGAAAAAGGAAGAAGATGAAGGAATGGAGGCGTTACTGATAAGACCGCTGCATTTATAGGATGTGATAGGAAATGGTTCATCTGCCCCGTTCCCTATGCAAATCCAACGACCACAAAGATGACAGCGTTGCGCTCACGTGCAAAACACGTGAGAACAACGCTGTGGGGGCATTTGTTCCCTCATGGGAACTGAATAAAATACAAATAAAGCAGCAAGGAAAACCCCCAAATGGGGTATCACGTGCTCACACGTGACCGGGCCTCACGTGCAAACACGTGACCTAGGGTAACACTAGATTTGTGCATGTTTAATTAAAATTTTAGCTTAGTAAATAATAAATAAACAAAATAGATAGTTAAGTGAACAATAATTTAAATGTTAACTAATAAAGCACAATTATATATGTAATTACATAATTTTATAATTAAATAGGTTTATTCCAATCAATGTAGAAAAAAGTTATTAATTAAGTTTTATGAAAAGCACGTATTATCATTAATTAACATATAATTGACTTAAACGACTTTTCAAAGCGTTACAATCTTCCCCCCTTAAAGAAATTCGATCCCTAAATTTAAAAATCTAGTTACGTGTACCTTCGAACAGATGGGGATATTTCCTCCTCATCCCGTCTTCGGACTTTCAGGTGACCTCTTCGCTGGTCGGGCCACACCAAAGAACCTTTACGGACGGTAAAACCTTTGACCTCAATTTCTTCACCTGCCGATCTAGAATGACCACCTGCTGCTCGTTGAAAGAAAGGTCGCGCTCTAGCTAGATCATTTTGTGCTGAATCACATGAGAAGGGTCATGAAGGTACTTACGGAGCATCGATACGTGGAATACGGGGTGAACATCTGGGAAACTGGGCGGAAGAGCCAACCGATAAGCAACCGCGCCAATACGCTCGAGAATCTCGAAGGGGCCCACATATCTGGGACTAAGCTTCCCTTTCCTCCCAAATCTCATCACGCCCTTCATCGGAGAGACCCTCAAGAAAACATGATTGCCTAAGGTAAACTCAAGTCTGCGTCGACGTCGGTCCGCATAAGACTTCTGCTTACTCTGGGCCGCTCTCATCCTATCACGAATCAACTGAATCTTTTCGGTCATCTCTTGCACAATCTGCGGCCCCAAAATACTGCTCTCACTGAGCTCTATCCAACATACGGGCGATCGACATCTCCTACCATATAACGCATCGAAGGGTGCTATCTGAATCGTTTCCTGAAAGCTGTTATTATAGGAGAACTCTATTAAGGGCAAATGATAATCCCAGCTGCCACCGAAATCAAAAACGCACGCTCGGAGCATGTCCTCAAGAGTCTGAATAGTCCGCTCTGACCGACTGTCGGTCTGCGGATGAAAAGCAGTGCTGAAACCCAATCGGGTGCCTAAAGCTTCCTGAAATCTCTGCCATAGTCGGCTGGTGAACTAGGTGCCTCGGTCGGACATGATACAAGTCGGAACGAGATGCAATCGTACAATCTCATCGATGTATATCTGGGCATACTGAGCAAATCCAAAAGTGGTCTTCACTGGAAGAAAGTGAGCCGCTTTCGTCAATCGATCCACGATCACCCAAATAGAGTCATACCCTCGACTGGTCCTGGGTAGACCCACAATGAAGTCCATAGAAATCTACTCCCACTTCCACTCTGGAATGGGCAAAGGCTGTAACTCACCCGCTGGCCTCCGGTGCTCGGCCTTGACTTGCTGACAAGTCAGGCATCTCGAAACAAAGTCTATGAAGTCTCTCTTCATCCCTTCCCACCAGTAAATGTCTCTCAAATCATAATACGCACAGTCGAGTCCCAATTCGTAGTATCTTGGTGGAACCCGGATGAACACTGTATACCGATCAATGTGCCTCCTCAAGAATCTCGTGCCTCGGTCCCTCAGAATTTGGTACGCACAGCCGAGTCCCAATTCGTAGTATCCCCCGATCATCGATCACGAACTCGGAATCTCTGTCCTGTCTAACCTGTTCCATAATCTCTGAAAAACGGTCATCACTGGACTGTGCCACATGAATACGGTCAAGTAACTGTGGACGGGCACGGATATGTGCAAGCTGTCCCCCGGTCGGAGTAAACTCGAACTGCACTCGGCTGTCGCATAGGATCTGCCAATCTGCCGACGACTGCTTTTGAACTGTGCTCAAACACGATAAACTACCTCCGGGCCTCCGACTCAAAGCATCTGCCACTACATTCGCCTTGCCTGGATGATAAAGAATCTCGCAATCATAGTCCTTCACTAACTCCATCCAACGGCGCTGTCTCAGATTTAGATCTCGCTGCTGAAGGATATACTTCAAGCTTCTTGTGGTCCGTAAATTTCTAGCACGGTTCGTCGTATAAGTAATGTCTCTAAATCTTAAGTGTAAAAACCACCGCAGCTATCTCTAAGTCATGTGTGGAATAGTTCTGCTCGTGTGTCTTCGACTGCCGAGAAGCATCGCAATAAACAACAAAACCGCATGATCTTGAAGGCAAAGATAATACTGGCTCAGTAATCAAACGAGTCTTCAACTGCTGAAAGCTCTGCTCGCATTCCTCAGTCCAAAGAAAAGGAACTCTCTTCCAGGTCAACCCGGTCAACGTTTCAGCTATCTGTGAAAAATCATGTACAAAATATCAAAAGCATCCATCCAAACCCAAAATGCTGCGAACCTTCGTCACTGATACAGGTCTGGGCCAGTGATGAACGGCCTCAATCTTTTTCAGTTCCATACTTACCATCTCTCGTAACTATGTGTCCCAAGAAATCCACACCATCCAACCAGAAATCGCACGTGGATAATTTAGCGAATAGTTGGTGCTCCCTCAAGGTCTGCAACAAAATCCTCAATTACTGCCTAGGGGGGCTCAAAAAGTGTACTAAAATGTCATCAACGAACACGATAATAACTTATCAAGAAACGGCCTGAATATACGGTTCATCAAATCCATAAGCACTGCTGGGGCATTGGTGAGCTTAAACGACATCACCAAAATTCATAACGCCCGTAACATGTGAAAAGCATTCTTCGGAACATCACCCTCTCGAACCCGCAACTAATGGTCACCTGATCGCAAATCAATCTCCTAGAAATGTCCCGCATCCTGGAGCTAATCAAATAAATCGTCGATACGAGTTAGGGATATCTGTTCCTCACAGTAACCCGATTTAACTGACAAAAATCGAAGCACAAACCCAACTGCCGTCTTTCTTCTTGACGAACTGAACAGGAGCTCCCCAAGTGATGCAGTCGGACGAACAAGCCCTTTATCCAATAATCTTGCAACTAATCCTTCAGTTCTTTAAGCTCTGCCGGGTCCACCCGATATGGCGGTATAGAAAAAGGCACCATGCCGGGAACCAAGTCAAAGCAGAACTCAATATTGCGCTTTGGCGACAAACCAAGTAACTCGTCAGGAAAACATTTGGAAACTCTCTCATAATTGGGACCTGATCCAACGGAACTTCTGTGGTTCTAACATCACAACATACGCTAAGAATTCCTGACATCCTTTTCTCAAAAGCTGACTAGCGCGACAAGAAGACATCAAACTAGGAAAGGTGATGCTACGGTCTCCCCAAAAACAACCAAGAACTGGCTTACCCGGAAAATTAAATCTGACCGCCTTCTTACGGTAGTCGGCGAATGCATAACACGTGGCTAACCAATCCATGCTCGGAAGAACTTCGTAGTCAAACATATCGAGAAAATCAAATTGACAGAAGAATCCCTATCTCCGATACAAACAAAACAAACACAAACGAAAAACATTTCAAGTGACAAAAGACTCGCCTACTGGAATAATAACAATCAGCGGTAGATTAAACAAGGACGACTCTCGGTCCAAACTCAGTACAAAATGCGTAGATACAAGTTCCAACAACAAAAGAAATACACACATCGAAAGAAAACACTGAAATAACACCAGAAGAGATATGCATCGGAAGAAACACCGAAGGAATAACTGTCACAACAGCGTCTATCTAACTGCTTCTGAGCTGGCATACTGGTACAATCTTGCTTCGGTCCAGAAATGACTGAAGTCTTAGAAATGCGCTCCTCCAACAGTAAGGTTGCGTTCATAGCAGCGACGTAAGTGTCAAAATGCTGGGCACCAACAGCAAGAAATAACTGCATGTCCAATCTCCACATGAACCTCTTTATCCGTTTCTCTTCAGTGTCTACCAGGTAAGGAGCATATCGGACCGCTGAGTAAACCAAATGTCGTACTCGAACACCGTCATCCCTGGAGTCTTGCGCAAAGGCTCGAAACTACGAGCTCGGACATCTCGAACGCTCTCCGGAAGGATACGAGCAAGAAATATATCCATAAACTCATCCCAAGTCATAGGAAGTAAATCTGCAGCTCGGCCGCTCTCAATTGACTCGCACCACGTCTGAGCAGGACCTCTCTAGACGAAAACTCACAAGCTCAATCCATATCTTGTCAGAACATCTCTGTGAACGACAATTCCTAGCCATCCTATCGAGGATTGTCTACGTATCCTCTGCTGCATCTGCGCCGGTAACAACAAACTGGAGTCCTCGGCCTCAAAAACTCTTATAAGGATACGGAAATAAACTTGGTAATAACAGAAACAGCTGCCTGTGCAGCAGGTACAATTACAGTCCCTGCAGCATGAGGGACATCATCGGCTCTCGGAGCTCGGCTAGCCACAACTAACGATCCAACCCTCAGTCATACGTCCTGAATACTCGACTCCAGCCTGCCCATCCGTCCTAGAGAAGGCGGATCACTCTGTCCCTGAGGGGTAGGCGTACCGCCCTGATCGGTCATCGTCTCAAACGAGTCTGCTCTAATCTCATCCCCGGTGGCAGCTCTCTGGCCCTCGCAGTCTCCGGCGGCATAGGGTCTAGACCAAGAATAGGATTGATAGGAACATTGCGATCAAATCAAACGGTTTCCGGAATCAAGAAAGGAGATACAAGCAAATATATATCCTGAGGTTACTTAGGCAGAGTATCGTATCGTAAGTATGCCGCGGAACATACACACGTTAAGTCACTCTGCTTAAGTCACCTACTCTATCTACCAAAGGTCATCCTACACTCAGAAAGGTAAAACCTAACGCTCTGATACCAACTTTGTCACGACCCGAAAAGTACGGAGCGTGACTGGCACGTAAATTACGAAACGTATCAAGGCGTACGTAATCTAAGTAAGCCAAAGCCCAGAAATCAAAACCAAATAAGAAAATAGAGTAAAGGAAAACCCAGTTAAGGAAAGCGATTAAATCAAATAAGTCACATCAAACCTTTAAAAGCAACATCACACTTTTTCCGAAAATTTCGGCAGAGTCTCCTTTGTAAATACTGGCCCCAAACGGGTACAAAACAAGAATATATGTACATCATGAAATAAGGCATCCCCATGCGGGAGCTAGCTCTTCGCCCATGGCGGAATCACAACCACATGCAATATGTATATCGAAAGTGCACAATAAGCATCAGAAAGCAAGAAACAAGCAAATACCACGTCGGCTCAAGTGAGCATCGACACCAACACCACAAATACAAGTCTCACTGTCTAGTCAAATATACAAGGGTAGATAGAGTATAGTAGATACAATATCATGCACATGATGGAATAAAACTATCCTCGCAACCTACCTACGAGCAATGCTGCAAATCAAGCAAATGAAGCCAAAAGAGGAAGAACGCCCGCCGCTACTGCGTTGACGGGTCAACCTGCAAGATACTGTGGCACAACGGGGGTGAGTTTTCAACTCGTGAGTAGTAAATAACATCTAGTAAGGCTATCGTAAGTATGCACGCGAGTGCGTCACAACCTACATATATCAATGTGATGCGATGCGCTAATATGTATGCAGCATGAATGCAAAATCAACACGAGATCTGAATAGGTTTAGTACGAGAAAATCTATATTCTTATCTTGGTAAAACTTATGTAATTTAACTGTAGTATTATCAATAGAATCAACAGAAATCCGCGTCAAGTAACGACATAAAATATATATATCCCACTATCTCAATGTCTCGGGCTCCGGAAATCCGGACTGGCCCATACATCTGATCTCAATATCCCAGGCTCCGGCAATCCGGACTGGCCCATATCATCAAATCTCAAGACTACATCGGTATCCTCCGGATATCTACCACGCCATAAATAACCGGTCGGTAGTGCTCCCATGCCGGGCTCAACGCCATCATCTGCGACCATCTTGTCCCGGGGTACCGCACTGGGTCCACCATACACCCACAGACGGTTCATCCTCCTCCTCGAATCGGGTGTATGATACCGCTCAAGAACCGAGAAATCTCATGGTGGACGACCCATACATCATATCACGAGAAAACCGCAACTTACATTTTTTAAATGGTAATACGTTCTTAAATCCTTACAGTTTCTCTAAATCCATAAATCTCAAAAATACTGAAATTCTCGAGAAGAATCATAATACATGAACATGTAGAAATCAATGAATGTCTGTGATATCAACAATATGAAATGCGATTTATGAGTAGAAAACCATGTATGGATGAAAATGAAATAAGGTATATATATACGACTAGCAATCCTCCCTATCAATTTTGACGGGATGAAGAATACAACTACTAGTTTAAGTATCATGTGTGGTGCAAATGTCTTGGATACTGATCTAGCAAGTTCTAAAGTGTTCATGGCATAGCAATTACCAAGGCATGTGTGTCCATATGAATAGTGCCCGTGCAACATAAACCAGTGGTAATGGTGCAAGTGTCCTATGAGATGATATCACACACATATATATAAAAGATGATGCGATGCAACGAGATGAATAACTAGGAACTACGCATATAATGCAAATACTAATAGAAATTCTAACTATCGGGCGCCTTGCGCCATCCAGACGATTCGCCCGTAAATGTGTACATCTACTCACCGGAGCGCCTCAGCTAGTCTGGTCCAATCACTGCTTTTCCTTTCCGTGTTGCGTCCGATGTCTCCGCGACCGATCCTAGAATCAAATAAAGCAACACATAAGGCTAGTATTGTGTAAAACGTGTTATCAAGACCAAACGAGAAAACTAGCGCCCACAAGCTAAACGCGTGTGCACTCGGAACACCAAAACGTGAGTGTTAACGTCTGAAACCCAGATTGATTGTGATACACAGCAAACACCAAAACTAGATTCGAATTGTACATATCGCACCATGACAAAACATCGCATTTAAGGAAAAACGGCTCCAGATTTTGATACGAGTGCAATTAGGAAAAGTTGCATATACCAAAGACCTTAAATATACAGCAGACACCTAACAAACAAACCTCGACGCCCAGATCCACTCTCTGGCCGCAAATTGCAGCCAGAACACATAAATTGGCAGCCTCAAGTCAGGGTTTGGGGCTCATGTGTCGAGGGTGAAATCCAGGTCCTATAAGTATCTCACAGAAATTGCAACTTATCTCTGCAACTTCTGGTTTAAAAGCAGATCACGAAAAGGCACTAAACTTAACTAAAAACAGTATTTAAACACTAATCTTAACAATATGGTGTTTTAGTGCACTAAGGTGGATTAATACGACTATTAGATAATATACTACCCTTAACTACCATAATAAGCCACTTAAAACCCTAACTTGACCTAACTCTCACTTTAAAACCCTAAACGCGTTTTAAACACCAATCAATAAACTAATCAAGATTAATTAAGGTAAGAATTATTGAAACAAATTAAAAACTTGGTTTCATACCTCAAGAATGTTTTAGAAAGGATCCCAACATGATAAGGTTGCCACACAATATGAAGACTTGCTTCAAAGGAAAAACTTGAAGAGTTTTAAATAAATTGGATTTGTAGTGATTTGTGGTGAGGTTTGTGATAATTTTGAGGATGTTTTCAAGTGGTTAGAGAGGGGTTTCAGTTTAGAGAAGAGAGGAAGGAGAAAAGAGATGAAGGAATGGAGGCAAGAAAATATCAAGAGGTCAAGAGAGAGTGTGTGAGAGAGAGAGCATGCCCATGCCTCATTAAAGCACCATGCTTGATATTTTATTTTATTTTTAATTTTCATTATCCATTTTACATTAATTCTAGAACCCTCTCCAAGTTTCAAATAAAAACATATTACTAATGTGTTAAGATGCCATGGTTGCAAAACACATATTAACCTAGGGTAACACTAGATTTGTGCATATTTAATTAAAATTTTAGCTTAGTAAATAATAAATAAGCAGAATAGATAGTTAAGTGAATAATAATTTAAATGTTAACTGATAAAGTACAATTATATATGTAATTACATAATTTCACAATTAAATAGGTTTATTCCGCTCGATGTGGAAAAAAGTTATTAATTAGGTTTTATGAAAAGCACGTATTATCACTAATTAACATATAATTGATCTAAACGACTTTTCAAAGCGTTACAAGACGCCCCCCCGGTCTCTCTCTTTCTCTCCCTAACCCATACCTCAATGTCCCCCCTCTCACAAATATCTCACATTTATTTTCCTTTTTCTTTTATTTTTAAAAACAAAATCATTTTTAAAAAAAGAAGGAAGCCATGGTTAATAAAAAAAATGTAACAAGTGTTTTGCAACATGATTTGTTGTATGTCATGAACATAAACAGGATTAATGCATAATTAGCGAAATATTAATCAAGTTTAGCATTAACTTGTATACGCTTAATTGTATAACAATTTATAAAATGTCTAAATCACATAAATACCTTCAAAATCAATAATTTTTAATAAATTTTCCAATTATTTTCCAAACTATAAATATATAATCATACTACTTTATTAAAACCAATTTCCGTACTTTCATAATATCTATAAAATTTAATATTTTAATTATTTAAATCCCAAAAATAATATTTTATTTTCTAAAATGTTACAATCTTCCCCGCTTAAATAAACTCGTTCCCCGAATTTAAATTTGAACCCCCAATTACTTAAAACATTTCAGCAAAACAATCAAGTCGTCGGGGCTCCGAAATCACGAATACATAAGACATAACATAGCGCAATGCATGCGCATGAAAACGAGTACAAAACTCAAAATCGAAACTCCGTCACGCGTCACGCGATCATGCAAGTTAATGCTAAAATACCGTGTCAAAACCCATTAAGAGAATCAAATACAAACTCCCCCTACTACTCCTATGTTGTTTGATTTCTCTACACATTTCCAGAGAATTAAAAATGGGCATTAATCCAAATTTTAATGCACATTTTAATTCTATTCTTCATTACCCTAAACCCTAATTTTCCCTATAAATACCACACCATATTTCACCCCTTCTCATTTAGAATTTCATCACAAAAACTCTCTAAAATTTCAATGTCCCAAGTTCTGCAAGTAGAGTTAGCAAGAGACGAAATTCCAGCGACGTTCCAAGAAGAATCCGGCGACGAAACGACGCCCCAACGGTTCCGAAAGATTCCTCCATCTTCCCTCTTTCTTTATATCCTGTAAGTTCCCATTCCCTCCTCCATATCTATTCTAAAACTTCTCTCTTTTTTAAAACTCGTCGGAAGCGGAGTTATTCCGATTTCGGATTCCTGATTCGTTTTTCTTTAAAAACTCCATTTTTCTTAAAACAATAAAATACCATATTCTCTCATAATGTTTAACAAACACAAATAAACACATTAGAACAAGTTTCATCTTAAAATAATTCATATTGCAATTTTTATTTCACCTTTACAGAAAAATACCATCATATTACATACAACTTATAATTGTTCAATTTAACCGTATTACCTTTAGATAACTCACAAGGTAATGACCTGCCTCATCACAACACACATTTTTTACATAGCACGATGAATTTTGGGACATTAGTTTATGGGACAATACGAGTTTACATATAAATACCTTAAACATTCAAAAACTATTTTCTTTAAAAAGTGTGTTATTTAATTCCTTGCAATTGCGCCTCTATAACCCATTTTGGGGAATCCCGATCGGGATGGTGCGGATTATCGCACGTCCTTGGGCCTAGTAGAGCGAGATGTAGACCTCCGCAAGGAGGATTCGATCTCGATGGAATTTTTAATGCAATTTTTAAGAAAAATGTGATTTCTATTTAATAAATAAATTCCATTTTTCATGAATATTAGATATATATAAATATTATCAAAATATGTACTTTAAATATATTATAAATATTCCATGTTTTCTAAATCAAAAGAATCACAAGTTCATGAAACTACCATTACAATTCAATACAAATTCCAGTATTTCACTAAAATACCATATACAATGAAAACTACGTTATATTCACTAGAATATTTCACTTTATAAAAATATACATCTATGAACCCTAAAGACGATAATTAAATACTTGAGGTGTGCTTTGAAATGTATCAAAACTATTTTTCATAAAAGCCCCTCAAGTTATATTAATTTACAATAAGGACCCTAATAAACATAAGTTTAAGCGGGACCAGTTCTCTTGAGCCTCAGAGAGCCGGAGAATATGGTGATTGCCTATCTAAGGTAGACAATCTAATATCGGTGTTATCAACACGGTAATTGTCTTGGAAAAAAACACAAATTCTGCCGTCCATATGCAGCAGTTACCGATAACTCCAAAACAATCAGGACTTCAATTCTGTTTAAAAGTCTGACTCAGTTCGAGTCATGGTCAAATCTAAAATCAATCTGACTTGAATTTGATTCAAATATAACTCTATTTCAATATGTATCCATGAATACCAGAATACAATCTATAACAACATGAACATGACTGAACCGAACCATGGATATACTCTGATTACATGACTATCCATTTATATCCATTCCGTTTACAGATATCATGGTTCCGGCAAGTCTTCCATTTACTACAAGGCAATACAATACAATCAGTACAATAAACATTACGGGGTTTATAAAGGGGTAGACTGGTACGGAACATGTTAAAGGTGGCACGAGGTGGTCACTAAAAGACGTAATTACATTCATGTCGTTGTTCCGTGGTATTATCGACGGAGCCTTATACTACGGGTTACAAAAGTCCACGGTGTAACTTAGACTCCTCTCGTATACACTGGCATATTTTGTACCAAGCTACAACAACTACGTTAGTATAACAAATATAACATTATCTGCTTCACCAGTTCTATTCTCTGTCTATTATTCTCCTTCTTTCTTTGGGACTTACCGAGCGACTGTTCGCTGACGACATTCCTATTTCTCTTCTTCTTTGGAATGTTGTCAGGAGGACCCGACTCTGAGGAGTTTGAGACCAGCCAGGAACACTTGGAGCAGTTCACAGAAGACCTTGAGCATTGACTTTACTTGTACTTACTTTTCATTCAGTTCATGCCATTGTTTAGGCATTACATTTCAGACTTGTATTTACTTTCCAGTTGTACTTGTAAAGAAATGTTGAATAAATAAATGTTGTTGTTCATTTACATTCATGTCTCTTATGTACATTTTACTTTATATTGCTTAGATACGCTTAGCGTGTTTACTTCTGAGTAAATACGTAGCGGGCCTTGCCGCGTTTCCTCCCCGTACACCGGGAAGCGGGGCGCGACAGTAAATAAGCAATATAATGTAAATGTGCACAAGAAAGACATGAGATGTAAATGAACGGCAACTTTTTATTTATTAAACATTCTTTATAATGCAACTGAAAAGTAAATACAATATGGAAAGCAATGTCTAAACAAAGGCATGAACTGAAAGTAAAAGTATATACATGTCACTAAAGCTCTGGGTCTTCTGAGAACTGCTCCAAGTCTTCTAAGCTGGACTTGATCTCCAGAGAGTCAGGTCCTCCTGACAACATTCTAAAGAAAGAATAGAAAAGGAATATCATCAGCGAACAATCGCTCGGTAAGTCCCAAAGAGAGATAGAAATAGACTGAACAGGTAAAGAGAATATATCTGGTATAATGTATGATTATTATGTTAATGCAGTTGTTTGTAGCTTGGTACAGAATATGCCAGTGTATACGAGAGGAGTCCAACTTACCCTGTGGACTATGGTATAAAGAGTACAAGGACCCGTCAAAACCCACGGGACAACGGCAACAGATGTTCAGATTAGGTGTAATAAAGTAACCATCTCGTGCCACTTTTTAACACATTCCGTACCAATCTACCCCTTTAAAAAACCCGTAATGTTTATTGTATTGACTTGTAGTGATTTGTAAATATAAGACTTGCCGAAACCATAATATCAATTGTTCATGTAAACGGATAAAGATATAAACGGATAGTCGTGTAGACAAGTCACTTTATATCCATGGTTCGGTCAAATCAAGTCATGTTGATATAGATAGTATTCTGGTATAAATGGATTCATGTTGTATTGGAGTTATATTTTAATTGTATTCATGGATGGATTGATTTCAGATTAGACTGAGACTCAGATTGAGTCAGACACCTTAAACAGAATTGAAGTCCTGAATTAGTTTTGAAGTTATCGGTAACTGCTGCACATGGACGGTAGGATTTGTGTTTTTTTCTAAGACAATTACCGTATCGATAACCCCGTTTTTAGTTGTCTACTTTAAATAGACATGCACCCACTTTCTCCGGCTCCCTAAGGCTCAAGAGAATTGGTCTCGCTTAAACCTATATTTACTAGGGTCCTTATTGTAAATTAATATAACTTGAGGGGGTTTTATGAAAAATAGTTTTGATATATTTTCAAAATAAATCTCAAGTATTTAATTATCGTCTTTAGGGTTTTCATAGATGTAATTTTTATAAGATGAGATATTCTAGTGGATATGTACCTAAATTGAATAGTATATGGTATTTTCATGTAAATTGACTTGTATTGATTTCTTGATGGTATTTTCATGAACTTTTGAGGTTCTTTTCTTTTGATTTAGAAAACATGGAATATATTATATATTTAAAATAGATATTTTGATAATATATATATATATATATATTAAAAATAGAATTTATTTATTAATAGAAATCACGTTTTCTTAAAAATTGTAATAATAAAAATTCCATCGAGATCGTATGCTCCGTGAGTAGGTCTGCATCTCACCCTACTAGTCTGATGGATGTGCGATAACCCGCACCAACCAAATCGGATTCCCCAAAATGGGTTGTAAGGACATAATCGTATGGAATTTGATTAAAACAAATAAAAGAAATACGGTTTTGATAGTTTAGGGTATTTAACTGTAAATTCGTTTTAGTCACAAAAATATTGTTTTCAAACCATCGTGCTATGTCATGATGAGTATTGTGATGAGGTAGGTCATTATCTCATGAGTTTTCTAAAGGCAATATGAGCAATATGATGAAGTAATGTCGTAGGTAAACTTTGTGATATTTAAACGAAAAAGTGTAATACAAGTTGTATAGCATTTTATTTTGAATTAAAACTTGTTCTAAATATTGGTTTATGGTTGTTAAACAAGATATAAAGAAATGGTTGATTTGTTGTTAAGAAAAGTTAGGTTTTTAATGAAATTAGAATCGGATGTTGGAATAACTCCGCTTCCGACGGGTTTTAATAAAAGATCGTTTTAGAATAGAAAAAGTGGAGAGGAGAAGGAACTTACTAGTTGAGAAGAGTGAAAAGAGGTGGAGGAAGGTTGTGAAGGCATCGTGGAGTCACGATGTCGCCGGATTTGTCCCGAATCGTTGCCGGAACTTGACCTTAGGCTAACTCCACTTATACAACTTTTTGGACTTAGAAAAATATGAGAGTTATGACAATAGATTTCATAATAGAGAGGGATAGGGTGCAGAGTGGTATTTATAGGATAGAATTAGGGTTTAGGGTATTAAAATGAGAATTAAAATTTGGTTCTAAAGCTTATTTTAATTCTCTGTTAACGTGCAGGAAAATCAAACAGAAGAGGAGTAGTGGGGGAGGCCAAGGGGTGTTAGGGTGAAAAAATTGGAGCATTCCCTATGAGGGGGCCCGGTGGCGCCGGTCCAAAGTAGGTTCTCGTCGGTCGATCAAGTGAAGGGTGTGGTGGGATTTGTGCCACGTGTCGGGGTCTGTTCAATTAACAATTTCCACATGTTTGATTTCTGAGACTTTTCATTTTTACGTGTGTTGCACGTGTAAACTTTTGGACTTCCAAAAAGCTTAAAAGAAAAAATCATTAAAAATAATATGTGGCTGATGGGATTCAAACACAGGGGCTACATCACAGCAGTGCGAGGCTTTACCAATGAGCTACAAGTTGTTTCTTGCTGTTTAAAAACAAATCAAATACTTATAGCATATTCAGGATTGAAAATACTCCATTTAGTACTTTAACTTTAAACAAATTTTGTACATTATAAACAGAGTTGTTACAAAGTCCGCATAGAATTCTCGACTGCAGACGACCACTGGACACAGATCGTATCCGAAGGTTGCTTTTAGAACGCCATTACCTGAACTGACATTCCAGCCGGATACGAGCGGCTTAACTGGGATGGCATGAGTTCTTAAGAACCGTTGCGGCATGAAGCAATGCGATGCCCCAGTGTCGAAGAGCGTGAGTGCGGGTAGGGTGGCTAGTAAGATTGAACCGGTGATAACCTGACCCGTAGTTTCTGTCACACCCCGCTTCCCGGTGTACGGAGAAGGGGACGTGGCGAGGAACGCGACGTATTTGCTCAGAAGTAAACACGCTAAGCTTAAATAAGCAATATAAATGAATACACAAGAATAACAAGAGATGTAATAATAACAGCAACCTTTATTAACATTCTTTCTTTACATACAAATGAAAAGAAAAGTACAATGATAGAAAGCGATGCCTAAACAGTGGCATATGAACTGAAAAGAAAATAAGTACAAGTAAAAGCCTAGAAGTCTGGCTCCTCTGTGAACTGGTCCAATTCGTCCTGGCTGGGATCGATCCCCTGAGAGTCGGGTCCTCCTGACGAACATTCTAAATAAAGAAGAGATATGAATGTCGCCAGCGAACTAGCGCTCGGTAAGTCCCAAAAGAAAGAATGAAATAGACAAGTAAAAAGAATAGAACGGGTAATTGGTACAAGTATATGTTTGTTACACTAATGTAGTTGTTTGTAGCTTGGTACAGAATGTATCAGTGTTTACGAGAGGAGTTCAATTATCCTATAGATTATGGGAAATGGAAAGTACAAGGCCCCATCAATACCCACGGGACAACAGCAATGGATGTTTATCTACGTTTTTTAGTGTCTATTATCATGCCGCTTTTAATACCTTCCGTACCAATCTATCCCGTTAAAAACCCGTAATGTATATTGTATTGATTGTTAATTATCAAACTTGCCGAGACCATGGTATAAATTGTTCATGTAAATGGTTTCAGGATGTATTAAGTAGGCATGTAATCAAGTCAAGATATAGCCATGGTTCGGTCAAGTCAAGTCATGTTGATATAGATATTGTTCTGGTATTCAGGTTCAGGTTCAAGTATATATGTTGGATATATTGAATTCATGTTTGTATTAGATTCATGTTGAGTTAGACTTAGATTGATTTAGACTCAGATTTGAGTCAGACACTTAAAACTGATTTGGATCCTGATTAGATTTAGAAGTTATCGGTAACTGCTGCACATGGACGGAAATATTTGTGTCTTTTTCCAAGATAATTACCCTTGAAAACCCTATTTTAGTTTTCTACCTTAAATAAGCAAGCACCTACTTTCTCCGGCTTTCTGAGGCTCAAGAGAATTGGTTCCGCTTAAACCTATATTTACTAGGGTTCTTAATTTAATTTTATATAACTCGAGTGGTTTTATGAAAAATATTTTATATACTTTCAAAATAAATCTCGAGTAATTATTTATCATATTTAGGGTTTTCATGGATGTAACTTTTAAGATTTGAGGTATTCTGGTGAATATTAACTTAGCTTGAATAGTTCAAGATATTTTAATGTAAACTTTGTCTTGTAATAATACTTGATGGTATTTTAATGAAACTTGTCATTCTTTTATCTTCTAGAAAACATGGAATTTTATTATATATTAAAAATATATGGTTTGATAATATTTATATAATTATTAAAAATTAATTTTATTTATTAAGTAGAAAATCTCGTTTTTCTTAAAAATCGTATTAAAATTCTTTCGATATTGTATGCTCCGTAAGAAAGTCTGCATCTCGCTCTACTAGTCCCGGGGATGTGCGATAATCTGCACCATCCAAACCGGGTTCCCCAAAATGGTTTGTAGAGGCATAATTGCAAAGAGTTTGATAATACAATTCGAAGAAAACAGGTTTTTATAGTTTAAGGTATTTTGATGAAAAGTCATATTTTGCCACAAAAGTTCTGTTTCAAGAGAATCGTGCTATGTCAAGATGTGTGTATGTGAGAGGTAGGTCATTACCTCGTGAGGTTTTCTAAAGGTAATATTAAGCAAAACAATAAAAGATATCATATGTAAAGTTTGTGGTATTTAAACGAAAAGCACGATTTAAAGTTACGTAACATGATATTTTAAGATGAAAATTGTTCTAATTATTTGTTTCAAGATTAATAAGCAAGGTATTGTAATATAGATGAGTGATTCTTAAGAAAAATTGTAATTTTAAAGATTATAGAATCGAATGTCGGTATAACTCCACTTACCGACAAGTTTTGAAAGGAAGAATTTTTATAGTAGAAAGAGAAGAGGGGAGCGTTCCCGCCAAAATTTTAGCTCAAAACTCGTTCTCTTATAAAATAATAACAATAAAATAAAAAAAATAAATATGCAAAGAATGTAACAAATGTCTCAACGCCAAGAGTTAAAATATTCTGAGGCAGCGCCTCACATGCAAAACACGAGAGCGCCAACAGCGCCAGCGCTAAGAGTCAAAGACTCTGATGCAGCGCTTTCATGCTTTACACGAGAGCGCAAACGCTACAGCGCCAGCGCTGAGAGTCAAAGACTCTGAGGCAGTACACCACATGCAAAGCACGTGAGCGCTGGCGCTAAGCAGCGCACCACGTGCAAAGCACGTAAGCGCTAGCGATAGAACAAAATGTTCTCGGCCCTTGGATCAAAAATCCAACGAACATGATTAAAAATCATCAATTGACCAGAATAAAATTCTGTTAAGGAAACATTCCTCAGAATCTTTCCAAACAGGAAAGATTATGCTCTGAAAATTAGAGCACCGTTGGATCAAAGATCCAAGGGTGATTAAAAATTACCAAGTTACAGAATAAATTCTGTATGGGAAAAGATTTCCCAATCATGTTAAAAACAAGAAGATTGCCTTTGGTAAAACAGAAGCCCTAGGATCAAAGATCCAATGGTGGGGAAATCCCTAAATCAATTAGAGAAAAGATCTGTTCGACTGATTCAATAAATCAGCCTTCACTATATAAAGGCCCCAAGACTTCAAGTCTGATAGAGAGGAACCCCCCAACAAACTTTGAGAAAGTTCAGAAAGAAGAACAAGCTCTTCGCAGAAGAAGAATTTCTTCAAGGTAAAATAAAGAGATCAAAGCATCTCATCAGAAAAAGAACTTAGTTCTTATATTAGATCATAGATTTATAAGAAAAATGTCTTTCACAAAGAGATCATAACATCTCATTATAAAAAGGGGGGAGAATAATTTAATTCTCTTAGGATCACAGATCCATAAAGGCAAAGCCTTTCACCAAAAACATAAGAGATTGAAATATCTCCTATAAAATAAGAACTTTGTTCTTAGATCCATGAGACAAAGTCTCGTATAAGAGAAAATTTAATTCTCAGAGCGCAAAGCTGCCCAAAAAGAGCCTTAGCGCTCTAAATTTAAAGAAGCACCTCAGCGCTCCAAGTTTGGCGCACAACGCCAAACATGTCACGTGCTCCTCAAGTGTGCGCTACTTAACAGTAGTGCTCTGCGCTCATTGACTGGCACTCAGCGCCAAGCGCGCCATGTGCTCCTCACGTGTGCGCTATTTCACAAGAAGCGCTCTGCGCTCATTGACTGGCGCTCAGCGCCAAGCGCGCCACGTGCTCCTCACATGTGCGCTACTTAAACAGAAGTGCCCTGCGCTCATTGACCGGCGCTCAGCGCCAAGCGCGCCATGTGCTCCTCACGTGTGCGCCTACTTAAACAGAAGCGCTCTGCGCTCATTGACTGGCGCTCAGCGCCAAGCGCACCACGTGCTCCTCACGTGTGCGCTACTTAACAGAAGCGCTCTGCGCTCATTGACTGGCGCTCAGCGCCAAGCGCACCACGTACTCATCATGTGTGCGCTGAGGGAACATAAATTGTTCTTTAAATGATAAAGCCCGTTGCCATAATGAGTGCTCAGCACTCAATAAAAGACACAAACTGCTGTCAGAATCCAAACCAATGCTCAGCATTGTTAAATAAAAAAAGACCGAGTCTAATTAAATGCCCAACATTTTAACTGAATGGGCCGAGCCTAAGTTGGCCACAGATCTCTAATTCAGATTAATTGAGCCCATATACTCATAAATCTTTGATCTTAGTCCCAAATTGGACTACAGATTTCCCGACCAATATTGGTTCAAGGGTACATCTCTTCGCTCCTCTGATATTTATCGTTGTAATCCTTCAACGTCTTCAGAGAGGTGACGGGTCCCGACAACTAGACATTCCACGGACTGTGGGGTCCTTAAACTCATGGACTATGATGTCCTTACACTTTACGGACTGTGGGGTCCTTAAACTCATGGACTATGATGTCCTTAAACTTTACAGACTATAATGTCTCTAAGCTACCATGGACTGTGAGGTCCTTAAACTCATAGAATATGACGTCTTTAAACTATGGACTATGATGTTCTTAAACTCCATGGACTATGATGTCCTTAAACTTATGGACCGCAATGTCCCTAAACTAAAACAATAGAGCCCAAATGCTCTTTTATTAGATTTAAACGATCCTGTTAAGTAGATCTTAATCTAGAATTAGACTAACGTATCCTTAACAAACGTTTAAGTTGATCTTAGTCTCAAATGAGATTAATGATCCTTAAACCAAACCCAAACCCAAATCTAAGAAAATACGGATTTGGACCAATCCACGCCCTACGGGCGACAACATAAATTAGTCTCCGTATACAATCCACGGGCAACCAAAAAACAAAACGAACACACACGACACGTAGTGACCATCTGGAGAAGGAGAAAGTGGTTACCGCGATGCGGTAGCGTAATTAACTGCAGGGGCTTGCGCCTGCAAGGAAGAGCGTCCCCACAATCAAAAAAACCCCTCAACGAGGGGGAATCTGACGAAGTCTGCTACATCGGCCGCATCAGTTTAAACCTTTGATACATGGTGTCATAAATAAATTTAGCATCTTCAGAGAGGTAAACGGATAGCACCAAATAGCATCTGCCCCCAAAATTCAGGCCGGACGTCCCAACGTCCCGATCGTGTCTTTCGGCGGAGAACGGATTCTGGCACGCCCGGTGGGACCTTTTTCTCTTTCCACACCACACTTCGTGTGTCATGTTTTTCCGCGATCAAATAATCACGGTATATATGTTTGTGGTTGCCCTTAGGGGATGGGATACTGAAGCTGGCGTTTCGTCTCTATGAAGAATGGCGTTTGCTCCCACCTTAGCAACTCAGGCTCTGCCAAATCTGGTGGAGTCAAGTACGGTCCACTTGCAGGCTCAAATCTCTGCAATCCGGCTCTTCAAGAAATCAACGGGCTTCTTTTTGGATCGATACACCCACCTCCCACCCTCGGTGCCTCAACGCCGATGGAGGAATCTTAGAGGAAGTCTGTCTTCCACAGGCTGGTTCCCCAAGCAGCTGCTTTGCCGACAGAATCAGTCCTCAAACAACTGGCACATGCCAAGGACCAAGGTCGACACAGGGGGCAGAATATTCAAGCTCTCAAAGGAAACAGGGGGCAGGCTCAGTAAAATCCTGAAGCTAATCAAATCCCAGCTGTAAGAAACGGCCAACGTCGATATCAGTGTCATAAAAAATGAGCTGGGGGCAGTCCTCCGTATGGTCCTGTTTCAACCCCAGTGGTGAATGTTGTTGTTCCAACTGGGAACAGCTTTGAGCAGTTGTAAAGGTCAGACAAAATTCTCCTACCGCGATACTGAAGAAGTCTCCGCAGCCCATGGAGATCCCACGAGAGCATAAACCAGTTCGCTCCCTAAAGCAACTTTCCTCATTTATATATAAAGTACGGAAGCAAGTGAAGGTCTCTGTCGTCAACCGCGGCTCTTCCCCTAAACGTCAGCCAAATTCTGACAAATCCTTTTTCAAATACAAGGTGACTCATCCCAAGACGGATCCCAATACAGCGGTTCCTCCCAAAACCAAAGCGGCTTTTCATAAAAAAGTGAGGCCCAATAAAGCTCAAGTGCCCGAAGCAAACTCCAAAGGCCAAAACTCCAAACGCCCCAAGCCTGGGGGCATGGTAGTTCACATAATCTATGTGGTGAATTCCAAAGACAAAGTTCGAGCTTCTACTAGTCACCGACCTCAAACTCGGTCCTTAATAAAAGTTCAACTGCAACGTGAAAAGCTGCAGGAGATGCTTGCTCAGGCGGCAGCAAACGCTAATCCATCGTCTAAGGCAAATCCCAAAGACGCACCTGGGGAAAGAATAGAGAAGGAGTCGGATATTGATTTCCTAAAGCGCACTCTGAAAAAGGGAAATGCAGAAGCGGCAGAAATGTCCACTAAAATGAACCAGATGGCCCTTCTGATTCAGAATATGGCTGGAATGATGGTTCAATCGGAACCACTAGCGGATGAACTGCCGGTAGTCGGTCTTAAAGATAAGGATGACATTTCAAATCCTCTGCAAAGCTCATCAATGGCTGAGGAGGAAATGATTCAAAAAGAAAAGCTGAACGAATATGCCGCTCAGCAAATCAAAACTCACTACGCCAGTAAAGCCGCAAATAGATCGATCAAGACCGATCGACCGTATCCGACATGGTTCGATCAAATACAGTACCCGCCAGAATACATACTTCCGACTCCACATATACAAAAGAACCGGGAATCCTCATCAGTACATCGCGCGATTTAAATCCATGTGCGGTAACACTGGAAAGAATGATATACTTCTCCTCTGACGGTTCGTCAGCTGTCTGGCGGGCATTGCCTTCGAATGGTATGCGGAACTCTCGAATGACTCCGTGAATACCTTCGACGAGATGGAGATGCTCTCCTATCAAGAAATTCGCTAGTGTGAATAAATGCACTACCGTAACGACATTGGTCAACGAAAGGGTAAACCGAATGAGACTTGGGTTCAATATATTACCCGCAATGCATCGATGAAGTTGCAGACATGGGAATGCTCATAGCCACCCTTAACCCAAATTCAAAGGCGTCCTCGTATATGGCCCTTTTCAAGCCGACAGCCTTCCAAGAGCTCATGGATAAAATGACTTGATTGGATCAGCTGAGTCAATACCCTTCATCATCTGATGTAGATGAATGAAAAGCGGAGGTAAGGTGGTATTTGTTGCCGACGCTCAACAAAAAAAATGAGCGACTTTGAAACAACATGTCACCAAAATAGTGACGGCGTGGGTACTCGCTCCCCCCGAGGTATACACAGGGGGCATATTTCTCACTGGAGGAAGAATCTCTACGTAAGATGGTCCTTTCTTCTTAAAGAATAGAAAGGATATCAAGGGGCTTACAAACGAGTCCTGCAGTCAAGTGGAATATCGCACTTGAAACCCAAAAAAAGGTATGTTCACAAGTAAAATGGGCACGGATGAAAATCCGAAAGGGCGCCGTGAGTAAAAACAGCAGGACTACCGACGATGTTTGAGAAAACCCGAAAGGGCGCAGACTCGTACAAAAAACCGTACGTCCATAAGAAAAATGGGCACGAATGAAAACCCGAAAGGGCTCCATGAGTAAAAACAGCAGGTCTACCGGCGAGTTTGTGAAAACCCGAGAGGGCACAGGCTCGTAAAAAAATTCGTGCACACTTGCGAGATCCTCTCGACCCTGTAAGGAGAAAACACCTGCGTGAGATCCTTACGACTCACAAGGGAGCAACACACTTAGGGATCCCCACGATTCCTAAGGAGAAATTACACTTACGAGATCCTCACGATTCGTAAGAAGAAGCCCCCTATGAGACCCTCACGGCTCATAGGATTCAAAAGCCTTAAGCTACAGGGATCTGAACCTGTTCTTAAGCTGTTATCACACTCCCCAGATTGCCCTACAAGCGGTTCAATATTGACCCTTGTATACAATCCACGGGCACAAATAAACGTTTCCCCAACAGAGTCCCAGCACTGACGAGGGATATCTTCATATGGCGAACGACACTTGTAAGTCCTCTCGACTTATAAGGAGAAAACACTCTTGTAAGATCCTTACGACTTATAAGAGAAAACACACTTAGGAATCCTCACAATTCTTAAGGAGAAAATGCACCTACGAGATCCTCACGACTCATAGGAAGAAATACCTTTATAAGACCCTTACGGCTCGTAAAGTCAAAAAGCCTTAGTTGGCAGGATCTTAACCCTGTTTGCTAAGCCACCTTTGTTCGAACCGACAAAGTCAAATGATGATTCGCACCTGGAAATATTCCAGTTGTAGCGATGTTGATGTCTAAATCGGTATCAAATCCCAAGTCCTTTCAAGGTAAATGATGATTCACTCTTGGCAATATTCCAGTTGCAGCGATGCTGATGCTAAGATTGGTATTACTCGGAAAAAAATGCATATAAAATAGCCGAAATGTTTGGGCAACTCGCAATAAAAATCAGCGAGTAAAATATATGCATATAAAAAAATAGCCGAAATGATTGGGCAACTTGCAATAAAAAGCAGCGAGTAAAAAAGAAAAATAGCCGAAATGATTGGGCAATCGCGACTTTCGCGATATAAAAGCTGAAATGATAGAGTATCGCGGAAAGAAAACAAAAAAAATATAATACATATAAAATGAAACTTTTGCCCTACAAGTGAGATCACATAGATCCCTGTATACAATCTAGGGGCACAAACAAAGAGGGAACCATATCATCCCACCAGGCTCCATCAGAAAGAGAGCCAAGTCTCGATGGCAACATATGCATCCCAGAAGAACAACAACGGCGTTCCTTCTCATTCCAGCAGGATTCGGACGCGACGTCAACAAAGCGGAGCCACAACAAAGTCCCTAGTTCCAAGACTCTACAGTCCACAGACAACCTAGAGTCAACCAATGACCTCTCCATCGGATCAACGCTCCGTCTCGAAAATAAGTCAACCAACCCTAGGGAAATCAGTGTCCTTGGCTAAACCTCTCGACCCTAGGGAAATCAGCGTCTTTGGCAAAAACCTCGATTCAGGGAAATCAGCGTCCTTTACGAGAGCATCTCGATTCGCGTTGACCCGCAAGAGAAATCAGTGTCTTTGCAGGAATACTTCGATTCGTCTCAACCCCAGGGAAATCAGCGTCTTTGTCAAAAACCTCGATTCAGGGAAATCAGCGTCCTTGACGAGAGCATCTCGATTCGCATCGACCCACAAGAGAAATCAATGTTTTTGTAGGAATACCTCGATTCATCTCAACCCCAGGGAAATCAGCGTCCTTGGCAAAAACCTCGATTCAGGGAAATCAGTGTCCTTGATGAGAGCATCTCGATTCACGTTGACCCGCAAGAGAAATCGGTGTCTTTACAGAAATCTCTCGATACGTCTCAACTCCGAGGAAATCAGTGTCCTTGGAAAAAAACTCGATTCAGGGAAATCAGCGTCCTTGACGAGAGCAATTCGATTCGCGTCGACCCGCAGAGAAATCAGTGTCTCTGTAGGAATATACGACGCCAGCAATCTCGAAGCTACGGCAGAGTCCCTAGTTCCAAGTCTCGACGGCCACATCTACAGCCTGGAGACCCACAACAGTGTTCCTCCTCATTCCAGCAGGATTCAGACGCGACAATCAACCTCGGAGCCATGGCAAAGTCCCTAGTTCCAAATCTCGAAGGTTCAAAGAAAGCCTAGAGACTATCTCGGAGCCGCGACAAAGCTCCCAGTTCCATGACTCGGCGGTGCACAGACAACCGAGAGTCAATCCTGACCCTGTATGGCTAAAGTCAATCATGACCCCATATAGCTAAAGTCAATCCTAACCCCGTATGGCTAAAGTCAATCCTGACCCCATATGGGTAAAGTCAATCCTGACCCCGTATGGCTAAAGTCAATCTTGACCCCCATATGGCCAAAGTCAACCCCTGACCCCGTGGAACATGGCTAAAGTCAATACTGACCCCGTAGAAAACGGCCAAAGTCAACCCTCGACCTCCCCGTCAAAGCAATACTTTGATTCGGGGGCAGGTCAACTCATCAATCAATTACGAGTTCTCTCGACTTGTAAGAAAGAAAACTCTCTTGTGAGATCCTTACAACTCTCAAGAGAAAACACACTTAGGATCCTCATGATTCCTAAGGAGAAAATGCACCTACGAGATCCTCTCGACTCATACGGAGAAAAATCTTTATGAGACCCTCATGGCTCATAAAGTTGAAAAGTCTTAGGTGGCAGATCCTAATCCTGTCTTCTAAGCCATCACTGCTCTGCAAAGAAGTCAGGATGGACTATCTATGGGCCACACTCTCCGAAGTCGAACATTGACAAGGAGGGAAACAATCATTTATGAGTCCTCTTGACTTGTAAGGGAGAAAATTCTCTTGTGAGATCCTTACGACCCTCAAGAGAAAACGCACTTAGGAGTCCTCACGACTCCTAAGGAGAAAATACACCTACGAGATCCTCTCGACTTGTAGGGAGAAAAAACCTTCTTGAGACCCTTACGGCTCATGAGGATGAAAAAAGTCTTAGGCTACAAGGACTCTAAACTTGTCCCCTAAGCCGTTGATTCTATTGCCATGCATAACTCTGCACTACTTCACCCACGTACATGCTTACGTAGGCAAAGTTGTGGGGGGCATTTGCTCCCGCCAAAATTTTGGCTCAAAACTCGCTCCCTTATAAAATAATAACAATAAAATAAAAAAAAATATATGCAAATAATGTAACAAATGTCTCAACGCCAAGAGTTAAAACATTCTGAGGCAACGCCTCACGTGCAAAACACGAGAGCGCCAACAGCGCCATCGCTAAGAGTCAAAGACTCTGATGCAGTGCTAGCAGCGCCAGCGCTGAGAGTTAAAGACTCTAAGGCGGAGCACCACGTGCAAAGTACGTTAGCGCTAGCGCTAAGAGCGCTGCACTCTAAGCAGCGCACCACGTGCAAAGTACGTGAGCGCTAGCATTAAGAGCGCTGCACTCTAAGCAGCGCACCACGTGCAAAGCACGTGAGCGCTAGCGATAGAACAAAATATTCTCGGCCCTTGGATCAAAGATCCAACGAACATGATTAAAAATCATCAATTGACCAGAATAAAATTCTGTTAAGGAAACATTCCTCAGAATCTTTCCAAACAGGAAAGATTGTGCTCTGAAAATTAGAGCACCGTTGGATCAAAGATCCAATGGTGATTAAAAATCACCAAGATACAGAATAAATTCTCTATGGGAAAAGATTTCCCAATCTTGTTAAAAACAAGAAGATTGCCTTCGGTAAAACAGAAGTCCTAGGATCAAAGATCCAACGGTGGGGAAATCCCCAAATCAATTAGAGAAAAGATCTGTTCGACTGATTCAATAAATCAGCCTTCACTATATAAAGGCCCCAAGACTTCAAGTCTGATAGAGAAGAACCCCCCAACAAATTTTGAGAAAGTTCAGAAAGAAGAACAAGCTCTTAGCAGAAGAAGAATTTCTTCAAGGTAAAATAAAGAGATCAAAGTATCTCATCAGAAAAAAACTTAGTTCTTATGTTAGATCATAGATCTATAAGGAAAATGTCTTTCACAAATAGATCATAACATCTCATTATAAAAAGGGGGAGAATAATTCAATTCTCTTAGCATCACAGATCCATAAAGGCAAAGCCTTTCACCAAAAACAAAAGAGATTGAAATATCTCGTATAAAATAAGAACTTTGTTCTTAGATCCATGAGACAAAGTCTCGTATAAGAGAAAATTTAATTCTCAGAGCGCAAAGCTGCCCAAAAAGAGCCTTAGCGCTCCAAATTTAAAGAAGCACCTCAGCGCTCCAAGTCTGGCGCACAGCGCCAAGCGCACTACGCGTTCCTCACGTGTGCGCTACTTAACAGAAGCGCTCTGCGCTCATTGACTGGTGCTCAGCGCCAAGTGCGCCACATGCTCCTCACGTGTGCGCTATTTCATAAGAAGCGCTCTGCGCTCATTGACTAGCGCTCAGCGCCAAGCGCGCCACATGCTCCTCACGTGTGCGCTACTTAAACAGAAGCCCCTGCGCTCATTGACCGGCGCTCAGCACTAAGCGCGCCATGTGCTGCTCACGTGTGCGCTACTTAAACAGAAGTGATCTACGCTCAATGACTGGCGCTCAGCACCAAGCACGCCACATGCTCCTCACATATGCGCTATTTAACAGAAGCGCTCTGCGCTCATTGACTGGTGCTCAGCACCAAGCGCACCACGTGCTCATCACGTGTGCTCTGAGGGAACATAAATTGTTCTTTAAATGATAAAGCCCAGAGCAATAATGAGTACTGAGCACTCAATAAAAGACAAAAACTGTTGTCAGAATCCAAACCAATGCTCAGCATTGTTAAATAAAAAAAAGACTGAGCCTAATTAAATGCCTAATATTTTAACTGAATGGGCCGAGCCCAAGTTGGCCACAGATCTCTAATTCAGATTAATTGAGCCCATATCCTCATAAATCTTTGAAATTAGTTCCAAATTGTACTACAGATTTCCCGACCAATATAGGTTCAAGGGTACATCTCTTCACTCTTCTGATATTGGTCGTTGTAATCCTTCAACGTCTTCAGAGAGGTGACGGGTCCCGACAACCAAACATTCCACGGACTGTGAAGTTCTTAAACTCATGGACTATAATGTCCTTAAACTTTACGGACTATGGGGTCCTTAAACTCATGGATTATGATGTCCTTAAACTTTACAGACTATGATGTCTCTAAACTACCATGGACTGTGAGGCCCTTAAACTCATAGACTATGACGTCTTTAAACTATGGACTATGATGTCCTTAAACTCCATGGACTATGATGTCCTTAAACTTATGGACCGCAATGTCTCTAAACTAAAACAATAGAGCCTAAATGCTCTTTTGTTGGATCTAAACGATCCTGTTAAGTAGATCTTAGTCTAGAATTAGACTAACGTATTCTTAACAAACGTTTAAGTTGATCTTAGTCTCAAATGAGATTAACGATCCTTAAACCAAACCCAAATCTAAAAAAATACGGATTTGGACTAATCCACGCCCTACGGGCGACAACATAAATTAGTCTCCGTATACAATCCGCGGGCAACCAAAAAACAAAACGAACACACACGACACGAAGTGACCATCTGGAGAAGGAGAAAATGGTTACCGCGATGCGGTAGCGTAATTAACTGCAGGGGCTTGCGCCTGTAGGGAAAAGCGTCCCCACAATCAAAAAAAACCCTCAACGAGGGGGAATCCGGTGAAGTCTGCTACATCGGCCGCATCTGTTTAAACCTTCGATACATGGTGTCATAAATCAACTTGGTATCTTCGGAGAGGTGGACGGATAGTACTAAATAGCATCTGCCCCCAAAATTCAGGCTAGACGTCCCAACGTCCCGGTTGCGTATTTCGGCGGAGAACAGGGAGATGGGACTTACTTGCTAAAAGAATAGAGGGGAGGTAGAGGAAGAGAAGAGTAGCCTTCGTGTAGTCACGGGGCCGCCGAAATTGTCTCGAATCCTCGCCGGAAATTGACCTTGGGCTAACTCCACTTGTACTCTTCTTAGACTTAGAAATTTTTGAGAATTTTGACAATAGGTTTTAGAATGAAGAGTGTTAGGGTATGGGGTTGTATTGATAGGGTGAAATTAGGGTTTTGGAATTGAAAGATTGAATTAAAATACAACAAAATTGGATTAATTGATGAAATTGATGTCTCTGTTAATTTGCAGAGAAAACAAACAGTATAGGGGTACTAGGGGTAGGCCAAGAGTCAAGTGTGCAGAGTTTGGGGACTTTCCCCAACGGGGGACCCGTCGCCACCGGCCTATTTCCCGTTCTCGCTGGCCATACTGCGGAGTTGGGAGGTTGGATTGTGTACACGTGTCCTACTCAATATAAATATCATTTTACACATGTTAGATTTCTCTGACTTTTCATCTTTACGTGTATTGCACGTGTAAACTTTTGAGCTTCCAAAAAGTTTAAAAGAAAAATCAGTAAAAATAATATGTGGCTGATGGGATTCGAACACAGGAGCTACGTCACTATTGGATATATGTATACCCTATTGGCCATTATTGTATATTATAGTGGATGCTTGGACATGTATATATAGAGAGGACTTTCTTACTCAACACGATAGTATGCTATCTGGTTTCTCTTTATCCTGACATGTTCACTTGATTAAGTTTACTGTCTATTTGATACATGTTGATAAAGCCCTTAGGATATTTGCTTGACTACCATGACTATGATGCAGATCATACTAGTGGGGCATGTGTAGTCCACAAGCACATTCTTAAAAGTTCCTAGTCGATGGAGTGTCGAGACAGGGCATCGATACTCTAGAATAGACTAGAGTATACGTTTCTTGACCCAGTTTAGGGGCAATGGATGATCCCATATCCATTGATGTTTGACATCAAAGATTGTATACAGGTGCTCATTGGAGACTGAGTACACTGAACGGACTCGCCAAGAACTCCTAAATGGTATTATACCTATCGTCAATTAGCAGTTCTCCGGTGACACTTGTACAAGTTAATCTGTAAACCCGAGATCATCATAGTGTCTTGTGTGCTTCCCACCGTGCTTTGATTTTCACTCTACCACGGCTTTACTGAGTCGTGCCAACAGGTGGATTTTGGGTACAGTCCCGAGACACATGGAGGCAGTGAGCGATAGAAGGGGTTTCGTCTCTCCCGGTATTGGGAGTTGATGTTGTACTATGCACAATTAGCTATAACCGCAAGTCCCTAGCTAGAGCTGATGAGATTTACTATTAAGTGTTATCAGTAGTTTCTCAATTGGTTATAGGCCATACATCGGCATGACTTATTGAGTTATTGGGCCTTGACGATTCTAACCCCAGACTCGATATGCGACATATTAGACAAAGAGACCGGACTGTACGGTAAGTGTTGCTTATTGGCTCTACGGGAGTTTGAACAAGTTTGCTTGTTGATCTTCTATTCGTTCAATGCATGGATAGCCATTACGTCCAGTTAGTACCGCTGACGGTTTGTGGGTATCTGATATGATCTTTACCTACTGCTAACATATTGACGAGTTTTAAAAGTCCCACATAGGGGTTTCCAAACTCAAGTGAAATAAAATAGGGCACATATGGAGATGTGTGCGGGAGCTTGATTAACTACGAGTATTTGATACTGTATTTTAATCTAGCGTTTTTTATTATTCGGGTTATATGTGATATGACCGGATTATTAAATCAAATGTTGATTTAATAAATTGACTAATCACTCATTTAAAATTCCTTTCTTTATGTGTGTGTATGTGTGTATCATGGTTGATGAAACATGGAACAAGGCAATGCAAGAATCACATTGAAGATATAAATGGATATTTAGATAAATAAAAGGAAAATGAAAATATCTTGTGGTGAGTCATTGCTTCTACACACTTCTTAAAATATCTAGCACCATGCCTCATTATATTATTCATTCTTATCTTTAAATATTCATAAATATCTCAAAAGTTTTTCTTAACCATGGCTAAGTGTTTCCCCTAATCAGAGCAAAGCTCTGTTTGAAATTTAAATTTCAAATTGAAGCAACGCTTCAGATGCAGCGCCAAGTGCGCTGCACCCTAAGCAGCGCACCACGTGTAAGACATGGATGCGCTAACTCTAGGTGCGCTGCGCTCTGAGCAGCGCACCACGTGTAAGACACGGGTGAGCAGCGCACCACATGTAAGACACTGGTGCGCTAGCGCTAGGTGCGCTGCGCTCTAAGCAGCCCACCACGTGCAAAGCACGGGTGCGCTAGCACTGGAACTAAAAGCTCCTCACCGTTAGATCAAAGATCTAATAATAATGATAAATCATTAATTAATCAGAATTAAATTCTGTTAAGGAAAGATTCCTCAAAATCTTTCCAAATAATAAGATTGTGCTCTGTAAATCAGAACACCGTTGGATCAATGATCCAATGGTAAATAAAAATTACCAAAAGATAGAATAAATTCTGTATGGAAAGATTTATCAATCTTGTTAAAAACAAAAAGATTGCCTTCTGTAACACAGAAGCTCTAGAATCAAAGATCCAATGGTGGGGAAATATCCCCAAATCAATCAGACAAAGATCGCTTTAACTGATTCAACAAATCAGCTTGCCTTATATAAAGGCCCCAGACTTCAAGTCTTGTACAGAGAAACCCTCCCATAAACTTTGAGAAACTCAAAGATAAAGAGCAAGCTCTTACAAGAAGATCTTTCTTCAAGGTAAAAATGATAATGATGAACATGGAGATGAAATCATCTCATAAAAAGAAGAATTCATTTCTTTAAAGAGATCATAGATCTACAAAGACAAAAAGTTGTTCACAAAGAGATCAAAAGATCTCATCATAAAATAAAAGAAGAACATAATTCTTATCACAGATCATGGATCTATAAAGGCAAAGCCTTTAATCAATATAAGAGATTGGAAATATCTCCTGCAAAATAAGAACTGTTGTTCTTAGATCTTGAGACAAAGTCTCTTTTAAAAGAACATAAATTTGTTTCCCAGATCATAAAATTGATCAAATGCGCTTTGCGCTCTTGAACTGCACCTCTGCGCTCTCTGGACTGGCGCTCAACGCCAAATGCACCATGTGTCAATCGCGTATGCGCCAATTAACAACTTGCGCTTTGCGCTATTGAAATAGCGCACTGCGCTCATAGGCTGGCGCTCAGCGTCAAGCGCACCACGTGTCACTCACGTGTGCGCCACTAAACTGAAAGCGCAATGTGCTCATGAACTAGCGCTTAGCGCTCATAAACTGGCATCATGCGCTCATCATCTGGCGCCTAGCGCTGAGCGCGACACGTGTCCCTTACATGTGTGCCACGTGGCAGAAGCGCACTGCACTCTTTGACTGGCGCAAAGCGCTTAGCGCGCCACATGTTGTGCTGGCAGAACATAAATTATTCTTTAATAAGCCCAGAGCTCTGATGAATGCTCTGCATTCAATAAAAGATAAAAACATTGTCAAAAGAGTCAACCCCAAATAAAGGCTCAACAGCCCAAAATAAAATGTTAAACATTTGTTGGACTTAGCCCAAGATTGGCCATAAGTCCTCAACTCATATTAATTGAGCTCATCTGCTCATAAATATGTTAACAGATCTTAGCCCCAAATTGGATTACAGATCTTTCAACCAACTCACGTCGGTTCGAGGGTACATCTCTTTACTCCTCTGATATTTGTCGTTGTAATCCTTCAACGTCTTCAGAGAGGTGACGGGTCCCGATAACCAAACATTCTACAGACTGTAGGGTCCTCTAAAACCCATGGACTATGATATCCTTAACCTTGACTGTGAGGTCTTTAAACTCACGGACTATGATGTCCTTAACCTTGACTGTGATGTCTTTAAACTCACGGACTATGATGTCCTTAACCTTGACTGTGAGGTCTTTAAGCTCACGGACTATGATGTCCTTAACCTTGACTGTGAGGTCTTTAAACTCACGGACTATGATGTCCTTAACCTTGACTGTGAGGTCTTTAAAATCATGGACTATGATGTCCTTAACCTAGACCGAGATATCCTTAAACTAACACTGGACCGTAATGTCCTTAAACTAATCGAACGCAATGTCCCTAAACTAAACAATAGAGCCCAATTGCTCTCTTGTTGGATCTAAACGATCCTGTTAAGTTAATCATAGTCTAAAAATTAGACTAGCGTATCCTTAACATACGTTTAAGTTGATCTTAGTCCCAAATGAGACTAACGTATCCTTAATCCTAACCCCCCAAACCAAAATCTAAGAAAATACAGATTTGGACTAATCCACGCCCTACGGGCGACAACATAAATTAGTCTCTGTATACAATCCACGAGCAACCAAAAACAAAACGAACACCCACGACATGAAGTGACCATCTGAAGAAGGAGAAAGTGGTTACCGCGATGCGGTAGCGTAATTAACTGCAGGGGCTTGCGCCTGCAGGGAAGAGCGTTCCCACAATCAAAAACCCCTCGAATGAGGGGGAATCTGACGAAGTCTGCTACATCGGCTGTATCCGTTTAAACCTTTGATACACGGTGCCATAAATTAACTTGGCATTTTCGGAGAGGTGGACGGATAGCACCAATTAGCATCTGCCCCGAAATTCAGGCGAGACGGACCCGCGCGGTCGTGTCTCCGTATTTTGGCGGGGAGCAAATTCTGGCACGCCTGGTGGGACCTTTTCATATTTCCACTCCACACTTCGTGTGTCGTGTTCGCGAACGAATCACGATTTGATATGGTTGCCCTTAGATTCGAGGTACTAAGATTTGGTGTCTTGATCTGTGCAGAAAACGAAAGATCAATGGCGTCTACCTGCACAAAATGTTCTAGCTGCAACTGCAACTCCCGTTCCGCCTCATCTGGAGGTATAACTTACGGGCCCCAGGCGGCCTCCCTGTTCACAATGCCGGTGGACCAAGTAACTCAGGCCACCACTGGGATGTTCTTTGGGACTATGATCCCATCCATGAGCTTCAATGCCCCGATGCTGCTGCAAGAAGCCCCAAAGAAGTCAGTCTTTGATCGACTTACCACTGCTGCGGCCCCTCTCAACGGGTCGTCCAAATCTAACGCCTCAGTTTTCAACAGACTGGGCCAGAATGCCAACAAGCCCGCAATACCTGAAGCAGCCATCCCGGCTCAAGCGGACGAAATCAATGGAAAGGCTTCTCCTGACAAGAAGTCAGTCTTCACAAGGCTGGCCACTCCGGCTCCCGCTCCAGGCGAAGTCACCTCTGCCTAGAGATCTGTATTTGATAGGTTGGACATTACTTCTCGGCGAACGTCAGTCTTCAAAAGGCTAGCACCGGCGACAACCCTCCGTCAAGGCAGGGGGCATGACGAAGTCACCCCTATAGCTGAACCAACTCCATCCGCTCGACACGCTCGACGTCACCACTGGCGCCGAGTAAGGAAGGCTAGGGGCAACTCCCCATCTGGGCTAACTCCGCCAGCTCCCATGGTGGAAATCAATGCTGCTGTTCCAACTGGGAACAGCTTTGAACCGCTTAGGATGGTTCGCAAGAACTCTCCGACTGCCGTGCTGAAGAGATCTCCTCTACCTATGGAGATTACTACAGAAAGGAAGACGGAGCAGCCCCCTCAGCGGCTTTCCTCCAAAATTTATAAAGTCTAGCGACAGGTCCAGGAATCGGTGATTAACCAGGACCACTCTCGCCGGCCAAAGAAGCTCAAAGCTCAGTAAGAAAAGAGCCATCTCGTGGTACCACAAAAGACGTCATCCGTCTGGGTGCCCGCTGCAACGGCCCCCTCGACTTCAACTGCTCACAAGAGAAGGAGGCTAGAGAAAGCCTCCGTGAATGCGGCAAACCGCAAGGACGTCAATCTAAACGCCCCAAGTCCAGGGGCATAGTAATACATACTGTTTATATGGCTTCCGGAAAAGAGGAAAGTCGTGCTTCTACGGGTCATCGACCGCTTACCCGATCGATAACGAAGGCTCAAGAACAACAGCAGCAGAAACTTCAGGAGATGCTGACTGCAATGGCCGCACTCACTGGGCCGAAAGAAAATCCAGAGACCTCAGAGCAGCGTCGGGAATAAGAAACTGATACCGAGTTCCTCCGAAGAATGCTCGAGAGGAAAGAAAAAGAGGCTGCAGAACAGGCAGCCAACATAAAACGAATGGCTCTCTTGTTCCAAGACATGACTGGGATGATGTTACAGCCGGAACCTCCAGCTGAAGACCCCCTATCATCATTAAAGACGACAGAAGGGAGACATCGAACCCTCCTCCGGCTCTTTCAGCAGCCAAAGAGGAGACCATCTCCAAGGCCGCCTTAGATGATTACATTGCTCAGCAGATACGAGCTCACCAGGCGAATGAAGTGGCCGGCCAAATTGTTAAAACTGGGTGACCATATCCAGGATGGTATGACCAGATAAGGTACCCGCTGGAATATACGATCCCTAAATTCCAGGTATATAAAGGGACGGGAAATCCGCATCAGCATGTCGCCTAGTTCAGGGCTCTATGTGGCAACACTGGAGGTGATGATAAACTTCTGCTCCACCAATTTGTCGGCAGCTTGTCGGAGACGGCGTTCGAATGGTATTCTGAACTTCCAAACGATTCTGTCAAAACCTTTGCAGAGATAGAGCTACTATTCACCCAGCGTTTCGCGAATGCTAGTGAACGCACCCCAATAACGGCATTGATCAATGCCAGGGTGAAGCCAGGTGAAACGTGGGTGTAGTACACAATACGATGGCGGAATTTGTGGTCGAAATGTGAGCAGCGCATCGAAGAAGCAATGGCGGTGGGCATGTTCGTGGGCACTCTGGACCCTCAGGCAACTATTTCCCAATTCATGATGTTCTTCAAGCCGACCACGTTCTAGGTCTTGATCGACAAACTGGCCCAAATAGACCAGATGGGTCATAGACCGTCTCCTCCAAAGCCGGAGCCGCAGAACGAAAAGGGTAAAGGGAAAGCGACCTTCGTCGCGAATACTCAACAGCAGCCCAGTGACCCAAAACTAACTGATCGCCTAGACGAGAGACGGCGATACTATAATGAGAAAATGAAGCGCCCTTATTCGTTCCCCCTGGACAAAACGAAGAGACTGTTCGAACTGGCGGTGCGCAACAGGCTCATCAATCTGCCGAATCCAAAACGACCATTGCAACCCGGCGAGGCTAATAGTCCCAATTATTGCCCTTACCATCAAACGGTAAGCCATCCAATTGAAAATTGCTTCGTCTTTAAAGGCTAGATTGAAGATCAATACCAACAGGGCAAATTTTCCCTGTCCGAGAATTGGAAGGTGAACCCGCCGCAGCCACACGCCCCCAAGAAGACGGATACACCGGAGGCATCGTGTTCTTTCGTAGAAGAAGCTCCATGGGAGGTCGCCCTTTCAGCCAAAACAAAAATAATGCTGAAGGATCTCCAAACATGCCCGGCGATTAGATGGAAAAGTCCGCTGGAACCCGAGATTATCGAGGGAATGCTGAAGCCGTGCCCAACTCCAAAGATTGGTGGTGATAGCCAAAGCACTCACACCCAGCTGTCAAACTCTTCGAAGAAGAAGAAGACCAAAAAGCCCGTGAAGCCTGGTGACAAGCGCACGGACCTGCAAAAACAGATTGATGCGTTGGAAGAATATAATCAAAAAGCGCGGACTCCCGTCACACTCCAAGAATTTCTCAGCCACGTCCTTGAGGACGGAGACGACGACAATGGAGAAGACTCGTCGGATGAATCTGAAGATTATGTGGCAAGTTGCCATGTGATCTCTCACTCGTCGACAGACAATGAAGAAGCTCCTTATACAGAGAAACCGGGGGCAGATCCTATGCCGAAACTTCTAAGGCCATCAGACGAAATGATTGATGCGTTCCTAAACGAAGCTCTTCTGAAAAGCAAATCCGATCGTGAGTGTGAGATGGCCATATTCGAAAAAGCCAAACGCCGATAACTGGACGAAAGGGTTGAAACACCCCCGCCAGATCAAAGTACATCAGCCGCAAATAAAAGCAGGTTCAAGATGAGGAAGAGGTTCGCCAAAGCTATATCGATGGGAATGAAACTGCCACCCTCCGAAGGAAACATTCCTGGTGAAGCGGAAATACATCCTAGCTACTGCTTATATCATCGAAAGATTGCGCACCCCACCAAAGAGTGCAACGCTTTTAAAAGATGGTGGCAGGGATATGTTTCTCACCGGCAACATTTCAAGCGGATGAAACGCAAAACTCACTGGGAGCAAAGAAATACGACCGAGGAGCGTAAAAGAACTACCGGCAACTGTCACATGGTCGACGCTGGGGGACCACAAGTTCTCATCTTCGGGAGCGACTCTGACGAAGAAATGACTCTTGGCCCTCTCTTTAAAGAGTCCACCTCGGGAAAAGAGGAAGAACCAAAGACCTGTGAAAATATTCAGCTGTGCAATCGTACGCTGCCCGAAAAGAATCTTGGGCCCTCGAACAGTGGATCAAATAGAAGAGATAAGGGGAAAAAAAAGGTCCGTGAGGATATCATCCTTGATGACCAAGCCATCGAAAAGCTGACAGCCAAGGACCCGCCAAAGAAGAGTAAGGTGGACTACAACGTTCTGGCACACTTGAGAAAGCTACCTTCGCAGTTAAGCATTCTCGACGCCCTTTTGTTATCCAAAAAGGCAAGAGATTCATTGATCAAGGCACTACAAGAGCCAGAGCAATTCCAAGCTTTTCTCGCCGAGGAAAAGATGAAGGACGAGCTGGAAGAAGTGCACACAGCGGATATCACCTTCGGCGATGAAGATCTCCTCCTTGGGACATGCGAGCATAACCATCCCCTTTATGTCTCCGGATACTGTCACGATATCAAGATAGGCAAAATCCTGGTTGACAATGGGTCTTCCGTCAATCTCCTCAACGTGAGAGTGTTGAAGGAAATCTGCATGAGCGTTCAGCACCTCGCTCGTGATAAAATCACTATCGCTGGATTTGACTCCCAGTCATCATGGACGCTTGGGTCTGTAATATTGACACTACGCTTTGGGCTGCTTGTCATGGACATTAAATTTTATGTCATTAACGCCAAGACATGCTACAATGCTTTGCTCGGCCGGCCTTGGTTACACGAGTACAACATCATCCCTTCTACACAACATCAGTGTATGAAGTATTTCAAGGATGGTCTCGAGTACACTGTGACAGGAGAGCTAAACCCATTCTCTGTGAACGAAGTTCGAAAGTACGAAGATGCAAAATACTTCCTGCCAGATTTCGAAAACACAGAAAGATGTCGCAAATCGGAGGACAAGAACAAAGCTATCACCACTATTCCAGTCTTCGGGAGTGATACTGAGGAGGAAGAAGAAATAGTTTATTCAGGTCCGCCCCAGTGCAACAAGCCGGGACCATCCACTCCTATGTTGATCTTCGGCAGCGACTCAGAAGATGAGGTCAATACCGTATTCTCTGCTCGGCCATCAATACAAGCCTTTACTGATGAAGATCAAAGTTTGCAAGTTGCCATGGTTCCGCCAAAGCATCATAAAGAGCTAGACGTGCCTGATACCTACAGTGTGGAAGAACTGCAGACATTCTACGTCCCTCCCAGGCGAAAAGGTGAAAAGACGATCCTATTCTACCGATCCGGAGAAACCAAAGTGGAGAAAGAAATTTGGCATGGTGAGGATTCTACACTTGACAGGCTCCAGCCCATCAGTTTGCCCAGATATTACACAGACGGACTAAAGAGACTCTTGAGATGCCAAGGTGTACCCCTTAAGCAAACTGTGCGACAAGCATGGTTCTATAACAGGATCTGGAACGTTCCCGGAACTCAACGAAAGTTGCCCAACGGGAGAATGGAAACGATCGGGCTTGGATATGTTCGATCCAAGAAACGGGAGCTATTCCGCGACTGCTACATCATACATGACTTTGATGAAGAAGGAGACGCTCTGTAGGAAGATGCTAACCCTGAACCAGAACGAGCTCCCGCCGTGAAAATGCCAAGTCCGTCGTTTGAAGAACAGATGGACAAGCTTATAAGGGAAGCGGGTCAAAATGTGCGAGACGATCATAATCGCAAAATGGCCATCTATGAGAAAGCCAGAATGCAGTGCCTCCTTCAGTAGGTTACGAAAAATGAAAATGCTCTTCCTTGTCAACCCGTCATACAAAAGGCCCGACGCAGAGGAAAAAATAAATCAAAAAGCGGGAAAGGCGTTCAACAGCGACAAAGCGGGACCAAGAAGCCACGCGATCGGGAATCGAGCAATCCGGATTCGTCTCTTATAAAGAAGATGGGTCGAGCATACTCTTTTCCCCAGGACAAAACACAGAAGATACTTGATCTTGCCATAAAACATCAAATGATTACCCTCCCGGAGTCCAAGCACCCCGAGCAAGCAGGTGAAGTTAATCACCCAGATTATTGCATCTATCACCGAGCAATAGGACATACTCTCGAAGACTGCTTCACATTCAAAGACAGGGTAGAAGACCAGTATCAGTAAGGCAGGTTCGCTTTATCCAGCAGCTGGAAGGTAACCCCGCCGCAGAAGCATGAACCGAAAACCACGAGAGAAGAACCAGATCAACATCTGTCTTGGAAGTGATCTCGTACTTATCATATGATAATGCTGTCAGAAGAAGAACCTGAGAATATGGACGGCCTCCCCTGGTGCTTCGAAAATGATGATGACGAGGTAATCTCAGAGTTTCCACCGGCGCCAAAAGAGCTGGAAGATCAAATACATACTACTACAGATAACCACAAGAAAATTGATTTGGAGACGGCAAGTGACCCGCGAATGACATTCGTCAGTGAGCTGCTGTCTGAAGAAAGGGTGGCTACACTAAAGAACGTGCTTATGCAGCATAGAGACTGCTTCGCATGGAACTATTCCGAGATGCCAGGACTACATCCAGAGATTGCTGTACACAAATTGGCAATATCCCCGGACGTCAAGCCGATCAAACAAGCACCAAGAAGAATGCGGCTCGAGTTTGAGATGAGCATCAACGCTGAGGTCAAGAAGCTAATCGACTCCGGCTTCATACAAGAGGTTCAGTACCCTAACTGGATCGCCAATATCGTCCCAGTGATGAAGAAAAATGCGACGGTGCACATATGTGTGGACTTTCGGGATCTCAACAAAGCTTGCCCAAAAGACGACTTCCCAGTGCCAGTTACTGAGCTGATGATAGACAATACGTCCACTCATGAAGTTTTCTCCTTCATGGACGGCTCGTCGGGTTACAATCAGATGAAGATGCATCCCAAGGACCAAAAGCATACCGCCTTCCGGACACCTTTGGATATATTCTGCTACAAGGTGATGCCTTTTGGTCTAAAGAAAGCCGGTGCCACCTATCAGAGGGCCATGACGAAGATTTTCGATGACCTCGTACATGAAATCGTCGAATGCTATATCAACGACCTCGTAGTTAAAAGCAAATCATACGAGGAACATTTAGAGCATCTGAAGATCGTGTTTCAGCGCCTTCGGAAATACAACTTGAAGAAGAACCCACTCAAATGCGCATTCGGAGTGTCCTCAGGCAAGTTCCTGGGATTCATCGTCCAACACCGAGGTATCGAGATAGACCCGTCGAAGATCAAGGCGGTCATGGAAATGCCCCCGCCAAAGACTCTTAAGCAGCTGCGATCTCTCCAAGGAAAACTCTCATATATCTGGCGATTCATAGCCAATCTTTCCGGCAAGTGCCGCCCCTACAGTCACTTGATGATAAAGGGAACCCCGTTCGTCTGGGATCACAAATTCCAAAGCGCACTGGACGAAATCAAGCAATACCTGCAGAATCTGCCAGTACTGGCCGCTCCCGTTAAAGGAAAACCTCTCGTCGGCTACAATAAGCTAAGAACATCCCGAGTCAACCTGTACAGAATAGCCCTCAAAGGCGCGTTGTGGGCATAAGAGAATGACCAAGGGAAAGAAAGAGCTCTCTACTATCTGAGTCGAGTTCTACTGGTGGCAGAAAGCAACTACTTCCCCATCGAAAAACACTGCCTGGTGTTGATCTTCGCGATAACGAAGCTCAGACACTATGCGTTGGCATATGAGGTCCATCTCATATCAAAGGTGGATCCTCTCAAGTATTTGATGTCAAAAGCCATATTAACGGGGCGGCTCGCTAAATGGGCCTTGCTCTTGATGGAGTTCTCGATAACTTATCGGCCTCTTAAGGCAGTGAAAGGCCAGGCCATCGCCGACTTCCTCGCTGAACATCCGATACCTGCCGACTCTCTTTTGAACTGCGAATTGCCCGACGAGCACGCGTTTAACACGATCGACGGGAAGAATGATACCCGGTGGGAACTCTACTTCGATGGAGCATCTTCCATGAAGAAGCGCAAACAAAGCGCCCCCATAATCAAGTCTGGGGTAGGCCTCATCTTCGTGACTCCACAAGGAGGGATAATGCGCTTTGCCTTCTCCTTAACAGAGCCAAGGACAAACAATGAAGCCGAATACGAAGCTTTAATAGCAGGTCTTGAGATCGCCGTCGACATGGGAATTGAGAACCTCCTCATATACGGAGACTCCCAACTGGTCATTAGTCAAGTAAATAGCGACTATCAAATGTGCAAACCAGAGTTGGTGAAATACGGCGAGAGAGTGCAGCAATTGCTGACTCAAATCCCTGCCTATGCTCTGGAGATCATACCGCATGTGGAAAATAGCAAGGCGGATGCATTAGCCAAGCTCGCTAAAGAACTGGCCGACGAGAATCTCGATGACGTGAGGATCATTGTGCAAAGCCGTCGGGTTTTTGCACCGGCAGAAATATCTCCGGAGTCGTCCGAAGAAAAAGGAGCAACCGAGCAAATGGCCCTGCAAATATAAGACCAGGAAAAGGCTGAGGATTGGAGAGAAGTCTTTATAGACTACTTCAAATCCCGTCGAACATCTGAAGATGCGTCCTCAAGACATCAGCTTATGAAACGAGCTCTGTCTTTCGCCTTCGTCAATGATACTCTGTATAAGAGATCATTTGATTCTCTGTGGTTAAGATGCCTGGGACCTGAAGAGGCAAGGAGAGTCATCCAAGAAACTCACGACAGACTCTGCGGTTCTCACCAAGCCGGGCTGAAGATGAAGCTGAAGATCAAACGGATGGGTTATTATTGGCCCATGATGATCCAAGACTGCTTTGAATACGCGAAGCAGTGCCACTCGTGCCAGATTCACGGGGACTTTATCCATCAGCATCCAAATCCACTACATCCAATGGTGGCTAGCTGGCCGTTCAAAATGTGGGGAACTGACATAATTGGCCCCATCGAGCCAGCAACGTCCAGAGGACATCGGTTCATTTTGGCGACAACTGATTACTTCTCCAAATGGGCAGAAGCAGTACCGCTGAGGGAAGTGAAGATGGAGAATATCCTCCATTTCTTCAAGATGCACGTCATTTATCGGTTTGGAACTCCACGACGGATTATCTCCGATAACGGGCCAGCCTACAGAAGCCACAAAATCAGCCGCTTCGCACAACAGCATAATATAGACTGGAGATATTCTTCGGTCTATAATCCCTGAGCTAACGGTCTGGCTGAGGCTTTCAACAAGACCTTGACGAAGATCGTGAAAAAGACGGTGTCTCGAAATAAGAAGGACTTGCACGAGAGACTGCATGAAGCTCTCTGGGCATATCGAACTACGTTCAAAACGGCCACGAACACAACGCTGTACGCATTGGTATTCGGCACAGAAGCGGTACTCCCCCTTGAGATAGAGTTACCCTCTCTACGAGTGGCGGTTCACTACGAGCTAACAGATGAAGAGAATGCCCACCTTCGGCTTGAGGAGCTTGATGCCCTTGATGAAAACCGGCTCGTGGCGCAACAGAGTCTGGAGACTTATAAAGCAAAGATGACGCGCTCATATGAAAAATTGACTAGGCCGAGAACGTTCCGCCAAGGCGAACTCATGCTAATGGTCAAAAGACTTATGATCCCTAATCATGCCAAACGGGGGAAATTCGAGCCGAATTATGAAGGCCCGTATATCATACACAAAGTTTACCAGGGTGGTGCCTACTTACTCATGGACATGCATGGTGAAAGACCTTTCAGGCCAATAAACGGTCGCTTCCTAAAGAAATACTACGCTTGACGAGTCACGGCCTAGGTCAACGATAGATGACGACGCCTATGTCCGCTCGCTATCTTCTTAAACCCAAACTCTGTAAGTAGTAGCCGGCTTCCTTAACAACGGACCGAAATGTCCTAAAACTAACAACGGACCGAAATGTCTTAAAACTAACAATGGACCGAAACGTCCTTAAACTAACAATGGACCACTATGTCCTAAAACTGGCGTTGGACCAAAACGTCCTTAAACTAACAATGGACCACTATGTCCTAAAACTAGCTGTTGACCGAGACGTCGATAAACTACTGTGGACTGCAGCATCCCAAGGCTGGCACAAAAAAAGAAAGAATAAAAAAAAAGAAAAATAAAACGGTATGTCCATAAGCAAAATGGGCACAGATGGAAACCTGAAAGGGCTCCGTGAGTAAAAACAGCAGGGCTACCGGCGAGTTTTTGTGAAAATCCGAAAGGGCGCAACCTCGTTAAATGACACTTGCAAGATCCTCTCGACCTTGTGAGGAGAAACCACCTGCGTGAGATCCTTACGACTCACAAGGGAGCAACACACTTAGGGATCCCCACGATTCCTAAGGAGAAATTACACTTACGAGATCCTCACGACTCGTAAGGAGAACACTCTTATCAGACCCTCACGGCTCATAAGATTCAAAAGTCTTAAGCTACAGGGATCTGAACCTGTTCTTAAGCGGCCACCACAACCTCCAATGCTGCCCTACAAGCGGCTCAATGCTGACCCTTGTATACAATCCACGGGCGCAAATAAACATTTCCCTAACAAAGTCCCATCCGTGACTAGGGATATGTCTATACGGTGAACAGCCCTTGTAAGTCCTCTCGACTTAGAAGGAGAAAATATTCTTGTAAGATCCTTACGACTTACGAGAAGCCATAAACTTAGGAGTCCTCACGATTCCTAAGGAGAAAATGCACCTACGTGATCCTCATGACTCGCAGGGAGAAATACCTTTATGAGACCCTTACGGCTCATGAAGTCAAAAGCCTTAGTCGACAGGATCCTAACCCTGTTCACTAAGCCACCTTTGTTCGACATCGACAGAGGCAAATGATGATTCGCTCCTGGAAATATCCCAGTTGTAGCGGTGCTGATGCCGAAATCAGTGTCTAATTCCAAGCTTGCAGCGAAAAGCCAGCGAGCCACACATGCATACGAAATAGCCGAAATGATGGGGCAACTTGCAAACAATATCAGCAAGTAAAAATATATGCATGCAAAATAGCCGAAATGATTGGGCAACTCGCAATAAAAAGCAGCAAGTAAAAATAAAACAAATAGCCGAAATGATTGGGCACCGCGAAAAATAGCCGAAATGATTGGGCTCCGCGAAAAATAGCCGATATAAAAGCTGAAATGATAGAGCATCGCAGAAAGAAATAAAAAAAATGAAATTTATGCCCTACAGGCGATATCACATCAATCCCTGTATACAATCCAGGGGCGCAAACAAAGAGGGAATCACACCTTCCCTCCCCAAGCTCCATCGGAAGAAGAAACCAAATCTCAACGGTTCACAGACGGCCTGGAGATCATCTCAACATGCGTCTCATTATGACAGGCGCAACATCAAGCAAAGCGGAACTGCAGCAATTCCCAGTTTCATGACTCGGCGGAGCACAGGTGACCGAGAGTCAAACCCCGACTCCGTGAAATGCGGATAAAGTCAACCCTTCCTGGTCACGTGGAACACGGCCTATGTCAATCCTGACTCCGTGGGAAACGTCCAGAGCGGAGCCTGGTCCTCACAGAACACGGCTATGACCCCGTGGGAAGCATCCAGAGCAAATTCCTGGTCATGTGGAAAGCGGCTTATGTCAATCCTGACCCTGTGGGAAACGTCCACAGCGGAGCCTGGTCCTCTCAGAACACGGCTATAACCCAGTGGGAAGCATCCAGAGCAAATTCCTGGTCACGTGGAACACGGCTTATGTCAATCCTGACCCCGTGGGAAACGTCCAGAGCGGAGCCTGGTCCTCGCAGAATACAGCTATGACCCCGTGGGAAGCATCCAGAGCAAATTTCTGGTCATGTGGAACGCAGCTTATGTCAATCCTGACCCCGTAGGAAACGTCCAGAGCGGAGCCTGGTCCTCGCAGAACACGGCTATGACCCCGTGGGAAGCATCCAGAGCAAATTCCTGGTCACGTGGAACGCAGCTTATGTCAATCCTGACCCCGTGGGAAACGTCCAGAGCAGATCCTGATCCTCACAGAACACGGCTATGACCCCGTAGGAAGCATCCAGAGCAAATTCCTGGTCACGTGGAACGCGGCTTATGTCAATCCCGACCTCGTGGGAAACGTCGAGAGCTGATCCTGGTCCTCGCAGAACACGGCTATGACCCCGTGGGAAGCATCCAGAGCAAATTCCTGGTCAAGTGGAACGCGGCTTATGTCAATCCTGACCCCATGGGAAACGTCCAGAGCAGAGCCTGGTTCTCGCAGAACACGGCTATGACCCCGTGGGAAGCATCCAGAGCAAATTCCTGGTCATATGGAACACGGCTTATGTCAATCCTGACCCCGTGGGAAACATCCAGAGCGGAGCCTGGTTCTCGCAGAACACGGCTATGACCCCGTGGGAAGTATCCAGAGCAAATTCTTGGTTACGTGGAACGCGGCTTATGTCAATCCTGACCCTATGGGAAACGTTCAGAGCGGATCCTGGTCCTCGTAGAACACGGCTATGACCCCATAGGAAGCATCCAGAGCGGAGCCTGGTCCTCGCAGAACACGGCTATGACCCCGTGGGAAGCATCCAGAGCAAATTTCTGGTCATGTGGAACGCGGCTTATGTCAATCCAGACCCCATGGGAAACGTCTAGAGCGGATCCTGGTCCTCGCAGAACACGGCTATGACCCTGTGGGAAGCATCCAGAACAAATTCCTGGTTACGTGGAACGCGGCTTATGTCAATCCTGACCCCGTGGGAAACGTCTAGAGCGGATCCTGGTCCTCCCAGAACACGGCTATGACCCCGTGGGAAGCATCCAGAGCGGAGCCTGGTCCTCGCAGAACACGGCTATCACCCCGTGGGAAGCATCCAGAGCAAATTCCTGGTCATGTGGAACGCGCCTTATGTCAATTCCGACCCCGTGGGAAACGTCCAGAGCGGATCCTGGTCCTCGCAGAACACGGTTATGACTCCGTGGGAAGCATACAGAGAAAATCCTGGTCCCCTGGAATACGGTTAAAGTCAATCCTGATCCCGTGGGAAATGCCCAGAGCAACTCCTGACTTCGCGAAGTGCGGATAATGGCAACACCATCGATCACTTACAGGTCCTCTCGACCCGTAAGGAAGAAAACTCTCTTGTAAGATCCTTACGACTTATAAGAGAAAACGCACTTAGGAATCCTCACGATTCCTAAGGAGAAAATACACCTACGAGATCCTCTCGACTCGTAGGGAGAAAAGTCTTTATGAGACCCTCACGGCTCATGAAGTTGAAAAGTCTTAGGCAGCAGATCTGAACCTGCTTTCTAAGCCATCACTATCTCTCGAAGAATTCAAAACGGAATGCTCACTCTATCATCTGCAAGCTATGCTTACTAAAGTGACATGCTGATAACAAAGAAAAGAAGAAAGCAAAGAGATGACACAAGATATTGCGAAAGAAATGTATCTTTTATTCATAAATTCAGTTGGGTACAAAATATATCTTATGAAAGAATAAAAAAAATGGATACATTTTATTCAAAATTACAAATGGTACAAAAACAATTATTGAGAGGGAAGCATTTTCAATAGACCAATTAACCGCTCGCGCACTTCCCTCAGCCCCTTTTCATGGTCAGCCACCACGGCCAACTCTGCTTCAACCCGAGCTCGTTGCTGTAGATAAGATGAAAGTTGCTCATCAACAACCCGCTGAGCCACCTCACGACCTTGTGCATCTTGTTCAATAAGGTCGAGTTTTTGCCTCAGCGTTAGCCCGTCAGAAATACATCGTAGAAGGCTTTCAAAGATGACTTTCAGCTGTGCAGCGTTTGCATCAACTTGGGCATGCAAACGAGCAGATTCACTTAAAGTCTCCTCACGCTCCTTACGCCTCAAAGCCGTTTTTTGTTCAAGATAGCGGAAGTAAGGGGTGCTCTCCTCGACCCATGCAGCCCGCTGGGAGTTCACAGCCAAGACCTCGGGGGCAGGACGTCTAAACTCAAGCTCATGCAGACAGGCCTCGATTTTCCTGCAATGATTAATCCAGGACTCCACGACTCCTTCATTATGAAAGTGTACGAGCGTCGCCAGCATGGGATTAACCTGAGCAGTGAAATCTGCAGCAAGGGCAGGAGTCTCCGCATCAAGCTCCTCGAGATGATCGATTAACGTGCGTAGGCTATTCACAGCACCTTTGGAGGAAGGGCGTCGAGAGAAGGGGCTTGCTGGCATTATGACTTGAGACTCGAACGAAGCTGAAGTCGGTGTCACAGCTACAAAGCAAATCACAGTCAAATAACGGTTCAAGAAATAAAGGAGTTTCATGAACAACGGAGTTTACTATACCGGTTGCAGCAGGTGGCAAGACCGGGAGTACCGGCGGTGCAACTGTTCTTTCGTCTCCTCCTTCGATCTGTATGGCTGCAATCAAGACAAAGAAGAATCAAAAACGATTTGACTACCCTTAAAAGAAAAGAAGAGACATTAGCTAAAGGCTGTACTCACCAGCACCACTAGATGAGGCAATCTCTGACTGAAAGGAGAAGTGTGGGTGTAGCATTTGATACAGGTGATCAAAAAGGACTCCTGCGAGAATGTAATAATGCAATGTCAGTAGATAAAGTATACTGCCTACAATGAAACTGATGGTTCACAAATCCGCACCTTCCAGCATTTGAGATGGTACGAGAGAAGGTAGAGAAGCGGTCACCGTTAAAGCAGCAACTGGAGATGCTTCTTCGGGTGGCACAACCCCAACGCTCATCACACCTGCATTAGAAATAAGAGAAACACTGTCAAAAAGAAATTAAAAGGGATTGCAGAATAAAGGGGAAAGTAATGACCCAAAATCTACCCGGTGAGTCGCCGGTCGAGACCTCGATAAGGGCGTCACTGGAGGCAGCAAATGCTTCACCCTCCTCTATCGGAATGGTCTCGTCACCCGTAGCCTCATCTCTCGATTCCATGAGAATCGTCGTGACACTCGCAGCGCCCGGCAATGGCAAGGAGCCGCAAAGGGAAAAAGCGACGATTAGAGCAGTGCCCGACTCTTGAGAAAGAGTGGCTACCTCGGGCTCGGCGATTGTAGCCATCTCACCCACCGCTACCTCGGGCTCGGCAATTGTGGCTGTTTCACCCACGGCTACCTCGGGCTCGGCGATTGTGGCTGTCTCACCTGCCGCTACCTCAGGCTCGGTGGTTGTCGCCACGTCACCTACCACTTCCTCGGTAAGACTCGGCCCTACAGGATAGGATATATGAGAACCTGAAAATTAAAACTTTGACAAAAGAACCCAATGTCACGTTACCTTGGGTCAGTTTTTCGACTGCTTCCCGAGCTGCACGTGCTGCCTGTCTGTGGGCGGTAGATAAGGCAGCCGAAGTATCCTCTGAAGGAGTAGGGGCAGGGGTAACAACGCTTGAACCTGCACCCACATCCAAGGCGGCGGTACGCTCCCTTGCCGCACGCATCCTACGCTTCCTTTCCGCCCGGGCCGTGAGGGCAGACCTTCTAAAGACCTCCTTCAACAGAACATCGTCGTCCGCGCCAATAGTTACCTCTGGAACCGTTATGACATCCGTCATCGGTTGCTTAAGTGAAGCTTCTTTCGGCAATACCGGCAGAACTAAGATAGCCGACCCGGGAAGCGTCTCCGCACCGCCCTGTGAAGTCGGTGCCATGCCTGGAATAACCTGAGTAGAGGTAGTTCCTGTAATAAGATGAAAAGGAGGGGTCAGATTGCCCATAAGAAATGGGAGCGGAGACGCGGTGAGCCGAAATATACCAACGCACAGCGAAGCGTGAATCCTCTCCTCCTCCTCAAAGGTCCTAAGGGAAGCTGCGAGAGCCTCTTCAGTGGAAATGCCTGTTAAAGAAGGAAAAGTGTCAGTCAAAACATAATAATAAAAATATAATGCAATGACAGAAGGTACGGCTGATGTTTACTTGATTGCATGAGGATGGCCAATCCCGCTTTGTGGCTTGCTGATCGCACAGAAGCTGCAATAGCAGCCTCCAGATCAGTATCGTCCGGTGCTATGAATAGACCTTCATTGGTCCCATATTAGCCCAAGACCTCACTATAAGGAGCATGAGGCTCCTGACCAAATACAACGTCGGCAGAGAGGATCGACTTCTTCTTCCTCTTCTGCAAGCGAGCTCCGGTTGCCGTAAGCACAAGTTTACGTTTAGCGGGCACCTTGGGGCGACGAGTCCCGATATCTGAACCCACGCCAGAATCGGGGGAAGCTACAGTCACCGTTTCTACAGGAGCCCGGGGTATCGGTAGCTCAGGCCTGTCATGCGGGACTTCAATCACCGCAGCTTCTCTTAAGGGAGGTAGGACAATGGTCCGTCTCTTCAGAGGGACGTTTCGATCACCAGCAGGGGGTGCACCTTTGCGATCGAGCAGCAATCGCTTCTCCTCCCTGATGACGGTGCCCATTGAATGCTGATACCATGCCACGTACACATTAAGGGCCTTTGGGATACATCTCGGTTCACTGATAAAGAAGTTGGACCCTGTGTTCAAGCGCATGAAATGATGCAGCGCGCTCCGCATTCCCTCTTCGGTAGCAGCAGGTTCTGCCAAGAAAGCCTCAAGTGGGACGCCCTAGTTGTAACTCAGCTGCTGGGCAAAACGATGCAGGTTGTATCTCATGAACAACGCCGCATCATTTTGCCTGAATACGAGAAAGTCCGGCCTAATGGAGTATAGATGAAGAATCTCCCGAGCTTTCAACACAGAGGCCCCGTCTTTAAAGATGTCTTGCAATAGCAGCACCGTTTTTGAGGTTTCCTGGCTGACGGTCAAGACTTTGTTCGTAAAATACATACCATCTCGAACCGTGCGCGGATGAAGGAGTAAGCCCCTAGCTTCCCGCGGTGACGGACTCACGATGGAGGCGTCAACCAGCTGCATTATCTGAAGGAACCTGCATCTGTCGTAAAAAGAAGGTCTTTTGTGGATACCGAAAACCCCAAGCACGTGCAGCTCTAGCCATGAAGTGAAATAATGCATTGGGAAGTTGGCAGGATGCACCCCTGGTTCAGTGGTATCCGCTGCTAAGCTGAGGCCGTGATATAGGTGGGCTAACCCGGCGATCCCACTTGTATTCCGGCAACCATGCGATGCGCAGGGTAGAAGACAGAAGGCCTCATGTAACGAGGGTGCATAGGAAGCGTGAACCAGCTTAACCATAAACTGAGGAACCCAAGAAAGAATGCTTCCTCATCAATGCCCAGAGCGGCGATTTCTGACAGGGGGACGATCGCGACGTTGGGAAGAAAGAAATCCTTTAGATCGGCTTCCAATATTGGACGACGGTCCAAGCCAAAGCCGAAAGGATCATCAAGTTTAGCAAACTTTTCACCTTGTCGCGACAAAATTTCTGGGCGAAGAAAACGGGTAATGAAGTCCGCAAAGCTGACCCCCCGGCCTCTGGATTCAAGAAAGAGGCTCGCATACATGTTCAACACCTTTATCAGACTTAGGAACTGGTGCCGAATGGCGTTCTCTGGGGTAAGACCCATTACCACTGATTTGGTGGCAAAAACATATTCATCTGGAGGAAGCAGCTCCTCGTAGTGCTTCCCCCTAACTGGTAAACCAGAAACCTCGGCAAATTCCTCCAAGGAAATGGAGACCTCTCTATCCAATAGGAGGAAGGTATGGGTCGGAATGTTCCACTGCTCTAAAAATGCCTTGATCCACCATATGGGAGGTGCAGAATACTGGAACAAGGAAGCGTAGATCGCAGGGTACAAGCCAAACTTCAGCAGCTGCGATTTCTTTGCCGATAAGATATATCGGGCCCACTGCAAGTATCCGGTCGGGTGACGGGGAGTTAGTCCGATGTTGTAGGGCTGTCCCCAAGGGCGCGACTCGCCTTGACATATGCGCCGCCCTAGGGTGTCCAAAGCCACCGGCGGTTGCACGGATACTACGGCAATAGAAGGCCGAAGGAGACCTTCTGAAGTCCAATTTACCTCCTCTACAGTATAATTGATTGGGGGTGCATCTGCATAAGGGATCGCAGAGATAGGCTCCGAGGGTGTCGCACAAGAAAAGCTCCGGCGGCCTCTGATAATTTGATCATACCATCTACCCCATAGGTGAAGATTCTTGTATTCTGGGTCATAGTCTTTGATCAACGCAAGAACCTCTCGGTCTACGGGCGCCTCAGGAAATCCGCCCTCTGAGCGGATGAACGGGAAAGAAGTGTCGAAAGACATGTCGCCTGCGCGAAAAAGGACAAAAGTCAACTGTCAGTGCTATAATTTAATTTAAATTCTGACACTTGGTACTTTAGAATTTATACCATACTGCAATGTAGTGGAAAGGGACCAAAGGGGGCCCACAAAATTTAGATGACGGTTCATCATTAATAAAACAGCCTCATCTGTCACGCCCCGCTTCCCAGAGTGCGCTAAGATAGGCACATGACAAAACCAACCATGCTACCTGTAGATAGGAAACATCTTTCCACAGTCACATTACGGCTGTCTAGAGATATCAAGAACAGTAAAAATAAAATAAACTATCTAGTACATGTCCACATGCAAGAATAAACGAGTCAAGAAATAATATACGGAAGCAATAGATCCAATAAACAATAATAATCTAGAAAGTAAAATATAACTAAACTAGATACTAACTGGATCTTCACTGCTCGGCCTAACGGCGGAAGTACTCCTGATCAGCCTGCGACAAGGTAGAGGATCTGGGCCATGCAAAACCCAGACGTCAGTGCGTCATAATATCAAACAATAATAAATAAACAGGAGGTAACAAGACATGCAGACATGAATTATAAAAAGGCACATGAATGTAATAAGTGAGCATAGCAGTAACATAAATAAGGACAGTGAAGGGTAAAGGCATAGGTGACGTGCAGTGAGTAATCTAAACTGTGCTACTGGGTTAACTACTCTCAAGTCTGTGAAATCAATTTGATGAATCATCGATGTAACTCAATAGTATCCCGTGCATGCCCGGTACCACGGTCAAGACTCTCGGGCTGAATCCGAGACGTGCCGCTAGGCAGTAAAAGGTGGTATGTAAAGACGAATGATGTCAGCAGCATCATTCCGGGGCTGGCCTAAACCGTAAGACTGATCAGTAAAGGCATCGAACTGTTGGGTTACAAGTCAGGTTTCATCATTGATTTCCCCATACCCCCAAGTTATGTGTTCAAGTCAGGTATTGATAAATCTGGAGCTAATGCCAACACAGGATCAAGCAGGTACAGGTTTGTCTGAATAGACAACAGGATATGTCTGTAGGGACAACAGGTCAAGATTGTCGGCATTAGTAACAAGATTAGGTAATATGTCAAACTGTGGTACATCAGGTCATGTCAGGTAGTGTACAAGGATCAAATCATGTCAAGTAGTGCACATGTATCAAGTCGTGTCAGTAGCAGAGTATCAGGTCATATCAGGTATTGCACAAGTGTCGAGTGGGTGCTCATAATCAAACTGTAATAAGCATGGGTACACAAAAAAAGTATGGGGTACCAATATAACAATAAAATGGAATGGTGTGATATGGTATGCAAATAGATATAAATTCAAAGATATGGATGCACAGTTATCAATTAGGGTTACATTTATAGTTCCAATACTAATTAGGATGCACTTTATTAAACATAGGGTGTTAATTTCACAGTATTTTGTATTAATATGATCTATGGATACAGTTATATATATTCTAAATGAGATGGATGCAAACGGGTATCCGAAAAGTTATAAAACTATAAAATGGTAATGTGGGATGTACAACTAAGCAATATGTGATATAAATATTGATATGGATGCAGTATAATATAATCTAGTATGCCATAAGATAACTTTTCATGACCTAAATCTAAAATGATATAAACGGATGCAAACGGAACATCGAAACGTTATAAAACTAAACATGGGGTACTAGATTTAAACTACAGGTATGGTATTTATTTAAATAGGTATAAAATGAGTTATATAGCATGTAGCAAGATTAACTTGCCTCGATAGATCACGATACGGATACGCACGGCACGTCCGACGTCGGTAAAACGTCGCACGCACGGCACGTGGGACGGGTCCAAGCAATGCAAGAGGGTGATCATGCAGGTAAAGTACGTCCACTGGGTCGTCTGGAACGGCAGCGATGGTCACGGCTCCGGCGATGATTGGAAAACAAGAATCCAAGAAGTAAAGAGGAGAAAAGAAAAGAAGAAGAAGGAAGGAGAAGAAGAGAAGAGGGCTGGGGTTAGCACTGTGGTTCTATGGTGTGGTGCTTGGAGACATAGAAGATGCGAGGGGTTACAATGGCGATTGGTCATCGACGGGGAGATTGCAACAGGGTTTTCCGGCGAGGTAGTGAATGTGCAGTGGGGTTCTTGGCTGTCGAGGATCAAAGTTTGCAGGGGAATGCTCGGGATCTGGAGTAGTAGAAAGGAGAAAAGGGAGATGGGGTAACAAGAGGTGGTGACGGTGAGGGACGATCGCCGGCGGCGAGGCAGAGGCGAGGAAGGGTGCAGGGAATGCAAGCGAAGGTGGAGGTGGAGGAGAAGAGAGGAGAGGGGTGAGGGATGCAGACGAGGTGAAGAAGACGAGTGGAGGCCGACGAGGTGGTCGGCAGTGATAGCGACGGCGAGGGATCACCGGCGAGGAGGGTGAGAGGTGATGGGTCATAGGTTCTGTGAGGGGTTTGGCTTGGGGTTGCGATGGGTTGTAGGGAAGAAGGAGGTGATGGAAGTAAGGTCAGAGGCGACGACGAAGTGGGGGTCGCCGGCGGTGAAGGGTGCAGGTGAAGGAGGAGATGGTCGCGGTGGGTTCGTCGGGTTGAAGGTGTCGTGGGTTGTGGGTGTTACGGTTGAGGAGGATGTAAGGGAGATGACGAGGGTGAGGAGGCGACGACGAGGTGGCGGAGGTGGCGATGGCAAGATGCGGCGAGAGCAAGTTGGGTTTAGGGTTGCAAGGCGAAAGAAAAAAGAAATGAAGAAGACGAAGAGAGAGAGAGATATAGATAGGGAGAGAGAGAGAATATGGGCGAGAGGAGAGAGAGAGATTTCTGAGAGAGAGAAGGAGAGAGGAGAGAGACAGAGAGAGGAGAGAGATCGAGAGGAGAGAGAGAGGAGAAAGAAAGTTGTCGGCTAGTGGGGAGAGAGAAAGAGAGAGTGCGAGGGAAGAGAGAGAAGGAGAGAAAGAAAGAGGAAAGAGAGAGAGTGGGGCCGGTTTAATTAGATAGGTTAGATTTTAATTTTTAAAAAATATATTAGTTAGTTTTAAAAGATTTGAACTGTTAATGAAATTTTAAACTGTTAAATAAATTTTGAATATTAAATAAATTTGAATTTTTGCGGGATACAAAAATATTCCAAACCACGCCCGGCTCGGGTCTAAAAATTCAGTTTTAAAATATGAAAAATATATGCGATAGCCAAATTTAAAAATGAAAGCTCGGGTAACGAAAATGCATACCCCTAAGAACGGATGCACGTACGTGCACGTAGCCATCCAAACAAGTCCGTTTCACTGAACGGGACAAGAACAAGATGCGTGGATGCTACGACAGAGTTAGGGGTATCAAGCAGGCCATGCAATGTATTTTTAAAATATTTTACGTGACTTAAAATGTTATATGGTAAAAGATGCAATGCCAGATAAAATGCCAGTATGCAGTATTTATGAAAGTGCACATGTCTATGTAACAAGTCAAGATAATTCATAAATTTGAATCAAACAAATTTCAAGCAAGCGGGTCGGGTCGGATCCAATACTAATATGAAATACCATTCGCACCCAAAACACGATAAATCATGAAAATACCATAAATAAGCAAATACGAGAACTGGAATTGGTATAAATGAACTAGGGTGTTACATCATCATTTGATGAGGCTGTCATTAAGTGAGGAAATCCTCAAAAGAAATTCTCATTAAATGAGAGATCTCTCGGTCAGAGGAGTAAATCTCCCTTTGAGAGCAATGCTCTGTGACAGAGTGACACTTGTCAAACTCTGATCATGAAGAAATAAAATTCCTAAAGAACCTTGCTCTGAAAAAAATAATGATGAAATAATCTATCAGAAAAATTGAAATCAATTTTTATGAATTAAAAATTATGGGATCTTCAAGATCCATGAATAAACTCTTAAGAGTTCTTCATAAGAGATTAACAAATCTACATATTATCAAAAGAACAAAGCTCTGTTAATGAGTTAAGTAACCCTGAAAAAGATCTCTTTAAGATCCATGATTCTAAGAGAGCAAAGCTCTGTCAATGAAGCCCTAAAAGGGTTTTCTTTAGATCAAAGATCTATAAAGAGCAAGGCTCTGTTAATGGGTAAAACCCTAGAACTTTAAAAGATTTAATCTTTACCTAAGTTTTGGCAGAGTTTTGACTCTTGAAATTTCTTAAGATGGAGAGCTATACTCTGTGACAGAATGAAATTTCTCAGAAAAACAATGAAGACGATGAGCAGTGATCATCCCAGAGGACCAAAGGTCCTATTTATAGGCAATGAGTGTCGTTTCAACTTCTTAGTTGATCCAAGGGCGCAGATGCTGCTACCGTTGCACTCACATGTGGGCCATGTGAGCGCAACGGTGGGAGGGCATTTGTTCCCCCCAATCAGAGTAAAACTCTGTTTGAAATTTAAATTTCAAATTGAAGCAACGCTTCAGATGCAGCGCCAAGTGCGCTGCGCCCTAAGCAGCGCACCACGTGTAAGACACGGGTGCGCTCGCGCTAGGTGCGCTGTGCTCTGAGCAGCACACCACATGCAAAGCACGGGTGCGCTAGCACTGGAACTAAAAGCTCTTCACCGTTAGATCAAAGATCTAATAATAATGATAAATCATTAATTAAACAGAATTAAATTCTGTTAAGGAAAGATTCCTAAAAATCTTTCCAAATAACAAGATTGTGCTCTGTAAATCAGAACACAGTTGGATCAATGATCCAATGGTAAATAAAAATTACCAAAAGACAGAATAAATTCTGTATGGAAAGATTTATCAATCTTGTTAAAAACAAGAAGTTGCCTTCTGTAACACAGAAGCCCTAGGATCAAAGATCCATTGGTGGGGAAACATCCCCAAATCGATCAGAGAAAGATCTCTTTAACTGGTTCAACAAATCAGCTTGCCCTATATAAAGGCCCCCAGACATCAAGTCTTGTACAGAGAACCCCCCCTCCCCATAAACTTTGAGAAACTCAAAGATAAAGAGCAAGCTCTTGCAAGAAGATCTTTCTTCAAGGTAAAAATGATAATGATGAATATAGAGATGAAATCATCTCATAAAAAGAAGAATTCATTTTTTTTAAAGAGATCATAGATCTACAAAGACAAAAAGTCTTTCACAAAGAGATCAAAAGATCTCATCATAAAATAAAAGAAGAACATAATTCTTCTCACAGATTATGGATCTATAAAGGCAAAGCCTTTAATCAATATAAGAGATTGGAAATATCTCCTGCAAAATAAGAACTGTTGTTCTTAGATCTTGAGACAAAGTCACTTTTAAAAGAACATAAATTTGTTTCCCAGATTATAAAATTGATCAAATGCGCCTCTGCGCTCTTGAACTGCACCTCTGCGCTCTCTGGAATGGCGCTCAACGCCAAATGCACCACGTGTCAATCGCGTATGCGCCAATTAACAACTTGCGCTTTGCGCTCTTGAAATAGCGCACTGGGCTCATGGGCTGGCGCTCAGCGCCAAGCTCACCACGTGTCACTCACGTGTGCGCCACTAAACTGAAAACGCAATGCGCTCATGAACTAGCGCTCAACGCTCATAAACTGGCATCATGTGCTCATCATCTGGCGCCTAGCGCTGAGCGCGACACGTGTCCCTTACATGTGCGCCACGTGGCAGAAGCGTACTACGCTCTTTGACTGGCGCAAAGCGCCTAGCGCGCCATGTGTTGCGCTGACAGAACATAAATTGTTCTTTAATGAGCCAAGAGCTCTGATGAATGCTCTGCATTCAATAAAAGACAAAAACATTGTCAAAAGGGCCAAGCCCGAATAAAGGCTCAACAGCCCAAAATAAAATGTTACACGTTTATTGGACTTAGCCCAAGATTGGACATAAGTCCTCAACTCATATTAATTGAGCTCATCTGCTCATAAATATGTTAACAGATCTTAGCCCCAAATTGGACTACAGATCTTTCAACCAACTCACGTCGGTTCGAGGGTACATCCCTTTACTCCTCTGATATTTGTCGTTGTAATCCTTCAACGTCTTCAGAGAGGTGACGGGTCCCGATAACCAAATATTCTACGGACTGTGATGTCCTTAACCTTGACTGTGAGGTCTTTAAACTCACGGACTATGATGTCCTTAACCTTGACTGTGAGGTCTTTAAACTCACAGACTATGATGTCCTTAACCTTGACTGTAAGGTCTTTAAACTCACGGACTATGATGTCCTTAACCTGGACCGAGATGTCCTTAAACTAACACTGGACCGTAATGTCCTTAAACTAATCGACCGCAATGTCCCTAAACTAAACAATAGAGCCCAATTGCTCTCTTTGTTGGATCTAAACGATCCTGTTAAGTTAATCTTAGTCTAAAAATTAGACTAACTTATCCTTAACATACGTTTAAATTGATCTTAGTCCTAAACGAGACTAACGTATCCTTAAACCCAACCCTCAAACCCAAATCTAAGAAGATACGGGTTTGGACTAATCCACGCCCTACGGGCGACAACATAAATTAGTCTCCGTATACAATCCACGGGCAACCAAAAACAAAACAAACACCCACGACACGAAGTGACCATCTGGAGAAGGAGAAAGTGGTTACCGCGATGCGGTAGTATAATTAACTGTAGGGGCTTGCGCCTGCAGGGAAGAGCGTCCCCACAATCAAAAAACCCCTCAAATGAGGGGGAATCTGACGAAGTCTGCTATATCGGCCGCATCCGTTTAAACCATCGATACACGGTGCCATAAATCATCTTGGCATCTTCGGAGAGGTGGACGGACAGCACCAATTAGCATCTGCCCCGAAATTCAGGCGAGACGGACCCGCGCGGTCGCATCTCCGTGTTTCGACGGGGAACACTAAGTTCATCCTCTTCTTCTATGCTCTCTAGATATTTCTATGAGTTAAAAAGGAGAAAAGAAAAAGAAAGGATTTTGAGTAAAAACTTCCCCACCTCATCTACCTATCCTAAACTAGCAATTTAGTATAGGTTGTTACCTTCACTTGTTCATAGAATTAGTGAAGCAAGAGCTTGAGAGTGAGAAGCTTCGGGTGGATCATCATAGACAACGAAGTTTTCAAGCAACCTTATTACAACTTCAAGAGGATCTATAGAGGAGCTCAAGGACTTCTACACGGAGCAATTAAAGTGAAGGACCGGACAACAAAGGTTGTAGTTCTCATTCACTTAGTTTAAATATGCATAGTTACTCTTTATGTAACCCTAATCTCTAGTTTGATTCATGGTTAGTTAACTTAGCACCCAATAAAATTAAATTTTCCCACTTGCTTAGGTTGAAACCCTTGATTGTGGTGCTAAGAAAGACTTACATGGTATCAGAGCCAAGCTAGAGTATTAGACGATATAAGTAGAATTGCGAAACCGAAACGACTCCGAAACCGTAAACTTGAAACCCTAGTTTCTGTCGATTTTTAAATGGCTTCTAAATTTTTTTTAAACAAGTGCAGAATGCTTCTGATAATGTATCCAGAACACCAGAAAAATTTGAGGCAGAAATACCAAAAAGTGGCCGGCCACATTGGTAAAATCCCCGATGTCACCCGTTTACTGTAGCACTTTGAACTTGGAATTTTTTTGGCGTTATGTTCACTTGGTTTTAGGGTTTCAGGTTATGTTTGTTTTTGCCCAGATTGCATGTGATGTTATCTTTGTGTTAGGGCAATTCGGAGTGTTTCGAAGTCGCAATTTAACATCGTTTTGGGTTTAAATTTGATATGTGATACAATATTTGGAATCCACATTAATTAGTTTTGTGAAAACTAGTTTGTAATTGGTAAATCTAGCATTTTAGTCTCGGTTGATCGATTGCCACAGAGTTTCGATTTGGATCAAAACTCCGTCGCAATCTCGTATCGTAAGTGAACACTCGCCGGGAAACACTACTAGATAGCCACGCCCCAAAGCTCCGACCAAGTGACTATAGGAGAACCTCGTGGCCAAAAGCATCCACTTGGGTAGTCACATCCACGGTGTTCCGCCCAAGTGCACTTCGTCGGCGGGATCAGGGGTGCGGCCATCTACTGCTGTTCCCGACGAATATTTGATAATATAATCGGGTATCTTGTTGAATTACCCGATTTCATTTTTGAAAAGTGTTTTCAATTCGAGACTTAAATGCAAGATTTATAAGGTTAGGCATGAAATCCGGAATATAAGATAATCCGGGTTTATGATGTCTAAGATTGATGTGGATTCTAATTATTGTAGTTTTTCATTTCTTTTCTGCGACCGTAAGTGTAATATGTAGATGTATCCCTAATCTCGTTACTATATGTCAACGACATTAGGAATACACATATTTACTTGCGTTGATAATATGTGATGTTATTTTGTTGCCAAATTGATTTGTTATATAGGATCGTTGTGTTTGAATAGCCGGTGGTTTTATGTGAGATGAAAGTTTTTCTTTTTTCATTCATGTAAATAAATGTATGTAATATTCTTTTATTGGGACACTTCTGGGTTGAGATTGTTGTCTCCATTTGATGTATATTATTTACTTTTCCGCATTAGGATAGGCCCAAGGTGGGGAGCATAAATAACCGAGTTCTAGAGTCCAGTGGGAGGCCATCTCAAGGAGACGATACCAGTTGCCAAACTCTAGAATTGACAGGGTTGCTTGCCGCTCTCGTAGGGGTCTATGGAGTGTGGGCTTGGCTATTCATCACGACCGTGGAATCCGTGGTTTTCACTATTGGGTTAATCTAAAACACGGACCTCCTAATATATCCTATATTTTCATATATCTGATTCTGTTGTTTCTGGTATATGATGTAATCAATATAACTGCGTGAGACGAATGCTACTTATATATATGATATACTAGTAGACACTATATATGTTTTACATCCGCGCTCGTCCTGACCCTGCCCTGCCGTAAATTAAGTAACCTTACGATGAAGACCTGGGTCCCTGTGGCGAATGCGGATGGTATATATGTGTGTGTTTTATTTTCGTTTCTTCTGTGATGAATAGGAGCTTAAATGACGGGACAACATTAATAAGATTAATGTTAAGAAAAAGAAACCTAAAGATGTTGTAGAATCAAATTTGAAACATACTCGGCCTTTTTACGAAAAAGCAAATATTTCAAATGCGGAGCTTAAGCCACTCATTTTTCAAACTACTCTGTTCTACAACGATATCAAGTTCAATACGTTAAATGTTTTCATAAAAACTATTTGTAGCCCTCCGCCGTTTTAGGAAGTAAAGTACTTAGTATTCGTGCTACGTTTGTTGACTATAGTTAAGGCATAGTGTACGGTAGCTAAATGATGTCTTCCTATAAAGCATTTGATGCGATTGATTAGGACATTCAAATAACTTTGTTGACCAAAGTTAAGGGTCATACGAATGGGTCTAAATTAATCATGAAATGACGAGTACAACTTGACTAGCGCTTATAATTTGTTGACCATGGTTAAGGACATAAGATGCTAGGGGTAAAAACTATATCGGGAATTTCAAGAGTTGAAATTTGTAATGAGATTGCATACCTTCTATTTGATAGTTGGATCCCGATCCCACTGTGAGTAATAGTTACTCCCAAGAGAATTTTACACTTTACAATTAGCTAATCCAATAGGTGTCTAGAAAGGTGTCAACGGGGTTATGCCTCTAGGGAAACAAGATTTATTTTAATTAGGTCCATGCGAAAACACGGGGAACCTCCTTCGGAGACACTGGCCTGGCTGACCGGTTGGCAAACTTGTAAAATGTAATTAATCCTGGCTAATTTTCTTTTTAAGGTTTGAAGGAAAATTTGATAAAAGCAGTGGGAGATATCAATTAGATAAGATAAATAACTAATCTAATCATGCACGAGCTTTCACTGAGTGTTTTCTTTTCTCTCTGCTAATGGCAGATACCAATGACGAGACTTAAGCTTCTACTAGAGAAAAATAAATGACATGACCTAATTATAAAGACTAGCTGAGGAACATGAACATTGCCCTTACCTACGATAAGGTTGCATACGTCCTCACTGCTCCAGCCCCTCCCCTCCCAGGCCCTGATTTCTCTATTGCGGATAAGGAGATCCGCAAGATATGGGATATCGATTATGCCACAACCAAATGCCTCACGTTAGTTTCGATGGACAATGAACATCAAAAGAAACATGAGAAGATGGATGTACAATCCATCTTTTTCCATACAAAGGAGTTGTATAAGGAGCAATCTCGTGCTCTTTGTTACGAGACCTCAAGAAAGTTGTTTCAGATGAGGATGGCTGCTGGCACATTTATAGGAGATTATGTCTTAAAGATGATAGGGCTTATTGAAGAACTTGAGGAACTAGGATGGACTATGGAGAATGAACAATATATTGATATAGTTCTACGGTCTCTCTCCCCTGCCTATACTCAATTTACAGTGAAATTTAATATGCACAACTTGGAGAAATCACTTCCTGAACTTCTCAATATGTTGAAAAGTGCAGAAAGCATGCTCAAGACAGTGAAAACTCCCACTCTACTTGTTAGGAAAACTTCCTCTTCCGTCCCAAAAGCTAAGGCTAATGGAAAGAAGAAGAAGAAACCCACCAAACCGAGAGGTGGAGTTAAAAAGCAAAGGGGAAAGACAAATCAGGGGCTGCGGGATCAGGAAAGGGAGAATGTTTCTACTGCCAGAAGATGGGACACTGGAAGCGAAACTGCACTGAGTACCTTGCCAATTTCAAGAAGAAGAAGCATGTTGATGCTTCCACTTCAGGTGTGTTTGTCACCAAAAACTGTTTTTCAATAAACTCTGCATTCTGGGTATTAGATACCGGTTCAGGATCTCACATCTTCAATTGTGTGCATAGATTGCGAAACAGCAAAGTTTTGAAGAAATGTGATCATGCTCTCCACGTTGGAAATGGTTCAAGTGTTGATGTTGCATCGGTGGGAGAGTTCACATAGGGCTGCTTTCAGGGTGTATATTGATTTTGAATCCCTATTATTTTGTATCGACTATGTTATGTAATATAATATCTGTATCTTTGTTCGACAATGAAAGATATCATTTTGTATTACAAAGTAATATTATGAACATTAACCCAAATCAACATTTGATTGGGTATGGTACACTAAATAAAGGTATTTACGTCCTAAATCAACACACAGTTTTCAACATACAGCACACAAACAAAAGGAAGATTTTAGAAATAAATGAACCCTTTGTTTAGCATTGTAGATTTGGTCATATTAACGAAACAAGACTAACCAAGCTACATAAAGATGGATATTTAAATCCGTTTGAATATAAATCTTATGCGACTTGTCAGTCTTGCATCAAAGGTAAAATGACCAAAACTCTGTTTACTGGACACGGAGAGAGAGAGAGCTACTGAACTCTTAGGCCTCATACATAGTGGTTTATGTGGACCAATGTCTACACATGTGTTCCCGCAAAAAAAAATTCTGCGCAAAAGAGCCCAAGATATCAAATGGCAGCGATACGTTTAAGAAAATGTGAACCAGTATTTTTCGGGCTGTATTTTGACAAACCCCTAAATGTGAAACAGCTAAATTCTGATGGTATCGAAAGTGTCACAAAAAATCCTTCGATTTGATATATTATGAGCTTCATAATTCATCCGGGATCAAAAGTTATGAGCAAATATGCTATGCACGTGTAATCTAAGGAAGAAAATGTGAACCAGTATTTTCCGGGCTGCACTTTGACAAATTCCCGAATGAGAAATAGCTAAATTCTGATGGTATCGAAAGTGTCTCGAAAAATCCTTCGATTTGATATATTATGGTCCTCATAATTCATCCGGGATCAAAAGTTATGAGGCATCACGTGCCCACACGTGACCGGGCATCACGTGCAGACACGTGACCATTTACAGGCAAAGCCTGTACGCACTGAATAAAATAAATAATTGGAAATAATTAATCAGTGGGGTCACGTGCTAACACGTGATGGGCCTTAAACCCACTGAAAAGAATTAAAGGTATAATAAAATAACAAGGAAAAATCCCAATGTGGCATCACGTGACCAAGGGTCACGTGCTGACACGTGATAATTTCTGAGTTCTTTAAAACAATAGAATTAAATTCTGATCAAATGCTTAATCAGGGGGTCACGTGCCAATACGTGATGGGTTCCTAAAGATCTATGAATTAATAGAATTAAATTCTAATTAAGAGGGAATCAAAAACCCTAACTGGAAAAATATTTCTCTAAATCTTTCCAAATAAAAAAGATGGTGCTCTGTAAAATGGAGCACCGTTGGATTAAAAATCCAATGGTGATTAAAAATCACCACTTTATGGAAAGATTTTATACAAGGAAAGATTTCCCTGAAATTTGCCAGGAATAACAGATAAAAGATCTTTTGAATTAAAAATCCAGTGGTGAATAAAATTCACTGAGTGATCTAAAAGATCATGTTGGTTACAAAATCAATTAAAATCTTTCAATGAAAAATTGACTAAACAAACTGATTCTTTTCTTTCTCCTATAAATAGGAGCCAAGAAGAGAAGAGAGGAGGATCTATTTTTTGGGAAATAAACAACAACAGAGAGAAAAAGGAGAGGAGAATTTAATTCTCAAGAGAGAAAAAGGAAACCCTAGATGAGAAAAGGAAAGAGATCATAAGCTCCATAAAACAAAAGGAGAATTTAATTCTCAATTTAAGAGTTTAACTTTTCTGAATAAGAACTTAGTTCTTCCTTTGGTTGAAAATCTGCAGAAACAGATCTTCCCATAAGTTGAGAATTTAATTCTCATCGGGGAGATTCTGCCATGTAGATCCAAAACTTAGAAGGAGAATTGAGTTTAAGGAATTTAATTCCCCCAAATTCATAGGAATTTAATTCCTCCAAATGAAACTAGGGTTTAACTCGAAGACAGAACTAGGGTTTAACCCTATATAAGAATTTAATTCTTCCACATGCATAGGAATTTAATTCCTCTAAAAAAGAATTAGGGTTTAACCCTACAAGGAATTTAATTCTTAAAACAAGAGACTTAAAAGCTCTCCATGCACGTAAAGAACCGGGTAACGTGGTGACACGTGACCCCCATTCTCAAAAATCAGAAAAGAAGGAACAAGACTAGGTCATGTGTTCCCACATGACCCTTAAATAGACTCCCCAAAATAAGAAGGAATTAGCCCAGAGGCAATGCCTCACGTGCTCCCACGTGACCTTCAAAACAAAGAGAACAAAGGCAAAGGCTATACTGATTTTGGGCGCGCTCACGTGTCCTCGCGTGACCCTTAATAAACACTTTAATAATTAATACATGGATATACATCATGTGCCAACACGTGATGGCCAGAAGATCAGAAGTGTTTAACACTTATTTGCAGATTTGAGAATAAAATAAAGAAGGTCTGGCCCTATCTCAGGCGCCTCACGTGACCCCACGTGACCTCTTCCTTTCTAGTGTTTAACACTATTTTGAGCATTTTATCTCCGGTGTTTAACACTGTTTTAAATAGATCATGTGAAGACACGTGTCCGCCAGATGTCCTTTAGTGTTTAACACTATTCTAAAACCAGCTTAGCCCAAATTGGCTAAGTTTTCCAGAGGCAAATATCCCCTTCAAATGAGCCTTAAAATCCAGAGCTATAATGATTAATGCTCAAAGATAAAATGTTGTCAGAACCCCTGTTTAGCAGTGCCAAATAATGGGGGGTTGAACCCGGATAAATGTTTAATGGTCCAACAAAGGGCCAACATTTCAAACTTAATTGGACTTAGCCCAAATTGGCCATAAGTCCTCAATTCAGATTTAACTGAGCCAATGTGCTCATAATCTAATTAATTGATCTTAGTTCCAAATTGGACTACAGATCATCCAATCAACTTCGGTTCAAGGGTACATCTCTTCACTCCTTTGATATTTGTCGTTGTAATCCTTCAACGTCTTCAGAGAAGTGACGGGTCCCGACAACCACACATTTCACAGACTATGACGTCTTTAAACTGGACTGTGGGGTCCTTAAACTTATGGACTATGATGTTCTTAACCTCGGACTGTGGGGTCCCTTTAAACCCACGGACTATGATGTCCTTAATCTTAGACCGTAATGTCCTTAAACTAACAATCGACCGCAAAGTCCCTAAACTAAACAACAGAGCCCAAATGCTCTCTTGTTGGATCTAAACGATCCTGTTAAGTTGATCTTAGCCTAAAAATCAGACTAACGTATCCTTAACAAATGATTAAGTTGATCTTAGTCTCAAATGAAACTAACGTATCCTTAAACTCAACCCCCAAACCCAAATCTAAGAAAATACGGAGTTGGACTAATCCACGCCCTACGGGCGACGACATAAATTAGTCTCCGTATACAATTCACGGGCAACCAAAAATAAAACAAACACACACACGACACGAAGTGACCATCTGGAGAAGGAGAAAGTGGTTACCGCGATACGGTAGCGTAATTAACTGCAGGGGCTTGCGCCTGCAAGGAAGAGCGCCCCAACAATCAAAAACCCCTCAAATGAGGGGAATCTGACGAAGTCTGCTACATCGACTGCATCCGTTTAAACCTTCGATATACGGTGTCATAACTCAACTTGGCATCTTCGGAGAGCTGGACGGATAGCACCAATTAGCATCTATCCCGAAATTCAGGCAAGACGGACCTGCGCGGTCGCGTCTCCATGTTTCGGAGGGGAACAACATGTTAGAAGCGGTTATTCATACTTCATAACTGATGATTTCTCGAAGTTTAGACACGTGTTCTTGTTGAAACATAAGTCTGAAGTTTTCGAAAAATTCAAAGATTTTAAAATAGAAGTAGAAAAACAAACTGGATTGAGTATCAAGAAACTTCGATCAGATCGAGGAGGAGAGTACTTAAGTACAGAATTCCTAAATTTTCTAAAAGAGAATATGATTCTCTCTGAGCTCACTCCTCCTTACACACCACAACACAACGGTGTGTCAGAACGGAAGAATCGTACCCTACTAGATATGGTACATTCAATGATGAGTGATGCTGGGTTGCCACTTTCCCTTTGGGGATATGCATTTGAGACTGCAGCATATCTATTGAACAGGGTTCCGACCAAATCCATGTCTACCACTCTATATGAGATATGGTATGGGAAGAGACCATCTCTTAAACGAGTTAGGATATGGGGTTGTCCTGTTTTTGTTAAAAAGCAGAATCCAGACAAACTCGAGACACGATCGGTTTTGTGTAAATTTGTGGGATATTCCAAACATTCATATGGATATCTTTTCTACCATAAGGAGGAACAAAGAGTGTTTGTTTCTCAATATACCACATTTTTAGAAAATGAATTTTTTACAAATGATACTATTGGCAATACAGTAGAACTGGAAGAAATTCTAGAGCCACAAACAACTACTGACGATTTGGTTGAACCTGAAGTTGCGATAGAACCCAACGAGCCTCAGTCACTCCGTAGATCTAGTAGAACTTCTCGTCCACCAGAGAGATACTATGGTTTCCTTATTGACGGTGATAGAGAAGATTGCATCATGGATGATGATGACCCTACTAGTTTTCAGCAAGCTATCACGAGTAGTGACTCAGTGAAATGGCTGGATGCCATGCGATCCGAAATAGAGTCCATGCACACCAACAAAGTATGGACTTTGGAATTTGCACCTTGTGGAGTAAAACCCGTAGGGTTCAAATGGATCTTTAAGAAAAAGATTGGTGTGGATGGACATGTAGAGACCTCTAAAGCAAGACTTGTAGCGAAAGGATTGCGTCAAAGACCAGGATTGGACTATGATGAGACTTTTTCTCAAGTCGCAATGCTTAAATCCATTCGAATCCTACTTTCTATTACTGCTTACTACGACTATGAAATCTGGCAGATGGACGTTAAAACTGCATTTCTAAATGGTGATTTAGAAGAATGTGTTTTTATGGATCATCCAGAAGGCTTTATTGACAGTAGGAGCAGCGAAAAGGTATGCAGGTTGCTTAAATCCATCTATGAATTGAAGCAGGCATCACGGAGTTGAAACATCTGCTTTGATGATACAATCAAAGAGTTTGATTTTATCAAAATACAGATGAACCTTCCATTTATAAGAAGATTGTAGGGAGTACAGTCACATTCCTCGTATTGTACGTGGATGACATTCTCTTGATAGGAAATGACATTCCTATGCTACAATCGGTCAAACTATTCCTATCACAAAGGTTCTCCATGAAGGACTTGGGTGATGCCTCGTGCATTCTAAGCATAGAGATCTAAGAGATTGTTGGGATTGTCCCAATTTAGGTACATTAACACCATCCTAAAGAGGTTTAGTATGGATGATTCCAAGCGAGGTAAATTACTCGCTTGTCATGGAATCACCCTCTCCAAAGACTTTTGTCTAAAGTCTGATTAAGAGAGAGCTCACATGAGTGTTATACCCTACGCTTCCACTGTAGGATCTATAATGTATGCGATGTTATGTACTCGCCCTGATGTTGCTTATGCACTGAGTGTAGTAAGCAGGTATCAATCCAATCCAGAGGAGAAATACTGGACAGCTATGAAGAACATTCTTAAGTACTTACGAAGAACTAAAGAAATGTTCTTGGTGTATGGTAACGGGAATCTCCAAATGGAGGCCGTTACCAATTCCAGGTTCCAAAGTGATAAGGATGACAACAAATCTATCTCGGGTTTTGTATTTACCCTCAATGGAGGGGAAATTTGTTGGAAAAGTTCCAAACAGGACACCGTTGCAGACTCAACGATGGAAGCTGAGTACATTACTGCAAATGATGCTGCCAAGGAAGCTGTCTGGATGCGGAAGTTTATCTCAGAACTTGGAGTAGTTCCAACCATTATTGATCCAATACCCTTGTATTGTGATAATAATGGAGCTATGGCATTGGCTAAGAAACCCGGGTCCCATCAGCGTTCCAGACATATCCTGAGGCGATATCATCTGATCCGGAAGATAGTTGATCGCCGTGAGATCGAAGTTCGGAGAGTAGATACAAAGAACAATACCGCGGATCCACTCACCAAGGCCCTTCCACAGGCGCAACATGAGCGAATTTTTGAGATGTTGGGTATGAGATACACCAATAATTGGCCTTAGTGAAAGTGGGAGATTGTTGGATTATATATATGCCCTAGAGGCCATTATTGTATATTATAGTGGATACTTGGACATGTATATATAGAGGGGACTTTCTTGCTCGACATGATAGTATGCTATCTGGTTGCTCTTTATCCTGACATATTCACTTGATTAATTTTACTGTCTATTTGATACATATTGATAAAGCTTGCTTGACTACCATGACTATGATGCAGATCATACTAGTGGGGCATGTGTAGTCCACAAGCACATCCTTAAAAGTTCCTAGTCGATGGAGTGTGGAGACAGGGCATCGATATTCTAGAGTAGACTAGAGTATACGTTTCTTGACCCGGTATAGGGGCAATGGATGATCCCATATCCATTGATGTTTGACATCAAAGATTATATACAGTTGCTCATTGGAGACCGAGTACACTGAACGGACTTGTCGAGAACTCCTAAATGGTATATACCTATCTTCAATTAGCAGCTCTCCGGTGACACTTGTACAGGTTAGTCTGTAGTCTGGAGATCGTCATAGTGTCTTGTGTGCTTCCCACCGTGCTTTGATTCCACCCTACCACGGCTCTTCTTAGTCGTGCCAACAGGTGGATTTTGGGTACAGTCCCGAGACACATGGAGACAGTGAGCGATAGGAGGGGTTTCGTCTCTCTCGGTATTGGGATTTGATGTTGTACTATGCGCGATTGGCTATAACCGCAAGTCCCTGGCCAGGGCTGATGAGACTTACTAATAAGTGTTATAAGTAGTTTCTCAATTGGTTATAGGCCATATATCAGCATGACTTATTGAGTTATTGGGGGTTAACGATTCCAACCCCAGACTCGATATGCGACATATTAGACGAACAGACCGGCCTGTACGGTAAGTGTTGCTTATTGGCCTTACGGGAGTTTGAACAAGTTTGCTTGTTGATCTTCTATTTGTTCAATGCCTGGGTAGCCATTACATCCAGCTAGTACTGCTGACGGCTTATGCGTATCTGATATGATCATTACCTACTGCTAACGTATTGACGAGTCTTAAGAGTCCCACATAGGGGTTTCCAAACTCAAACGAAACGAAGTAGGGCATATATGGAGATATGTGCGGGAGCTTGATTAACTACGAGTATTTGATACCGTATTTTAATCTAGCATTTTTTATTAGTCGGGTTATATGTGATATGACCGGATTATTAAATCAAGTGTTGATTTAATAAATTGACTAATCACTCATTTAAAATTCCTTTCTTTATGTGTGTGTGTGTCATGGTCGATGATACATGGAACAAGGCAATGCAAGAATCACATTGAAGATATAAATGGATATTTAGATAAATAAAAGGAAAATAAAAACCACATATGGTGAGTCATTGCTTCTATACACTTCTTAAAATATCTAGCACCATGCCTAATTATATTATTCATTCTTATCTTTAAGTATCCATAAATATCTCAAAAGTTTTTCTTAACCATGGCTAAGTTCATCCTCTTCTTCTATGCTCTCTAGATATTTCTTTGAGTTAAAAAGGAGAAAAGAAAAGGAAAGGATTTTGAGCGAAAACTTCCCCACTTCATCTACCTATCCTAAACTAGCAATTTAGTATAGGTTGTTGCCTTCACTTATTCATAGAATTAGTGAAGCAAGAGTTTGAGAGTGAGAAGCTTCGGGTGGATCATCATAGACAACGAAGTTTTCCAGCAACCTTGTTACAACTTCAAGTGGGGCTATAGAGGAGCTCAAGGACTTCTATACGGAGCAATTAAAGTGAAGGACTGGACAACAAAGGTTGTAGTTATCATTCACTTAATTTAAATATCCATAGTTGCTCTTTATGTAACCCTAATCTATAGTTTGATTCATGGTTAGTTAACTTAGCACCCAATAAAATTAAAATTGCTCATTTGCTTAGGTTGAAACCCTTGATTGTGGTGCTAAAAAAGACTTACAGTCACGGCAGTGTAAGGCTTTTACCAGTGAGCTACAAGTTGATTCTTGCTGTTCTTAAACAAGAATAACTTTTAAATTGTGCTCAGACTTGCAAACTCCTTTCTGTATTTTAAGAAGAAAATTTTCGTATCGAAAATTCAGGGTTGTTATAGCTTCGGCCTCTTCGACCGACATAGTGAATGCTTGGCGTCGCTGCACTTTTCTCTACGCCTGGTTAAACACTCGGCGTTGAGGTTGACCGGTTTGGGTGCGGAAAGCTGGTGCTGGTAGAGCTGACCGGGTAAGAGGAGCTTGGATCGCCGGTCTAGCTGGAAGGCTATTAGGTCCTCGGTTCTGGGGGCATGCTCCGATAGCGTGAGTAGAAAACCCATAAATCAAGCACAAGTTGTTCGCTGTACGGCAGTTCTTCACTAAATGCCATGTTCTTTTGCAGTAGCTGCAAAAGTCTGGCCTGTTGTTGGCGAACGAACCTCCTGGCCTCCTAGATGGTCCATTGAAAGCCGAACTGGAAGAGGCCCCTCCCGCGATCTGGTGCAAAGGGCATTTCACATCGGCCGACTGCGGCCTGCCCTTTTTCTTCACAACTGCCTCATAACGTCGGGCAGCCTTCAAATCAAGCTCGTGGGTTGGGAAATCCCCTGTAGCGAGTGCAGCTTGGATTTCAGGGTCCAACCCCTGCTAGAATCGTCGTGCCCAGATCTCGGTGGTGGGAATGAGATGCGCAGCGAACCTGTTACGACCTTATGTTAGCAGTGTTTAAGTGAGATAGGAAAATTCAACTTGAGACTATAGCTTACTTGCCGAGCATGGTAAACTCAGAATCATATTCATCCACAGACTTGACCCACATCGAGCTTTGCTGTAGATGGATAAATTGCTGCTCCATGTCAAAGAGGGCAGTCTCCGGAAAGTACTTCCTATCGAAGAGGTCTCAAAATGTTTTCCATTCTATCGGTTGCTCGAGACAGCTCTCCTCAGCTTTCCACCATACTCTTGCATTGTCGGTCAGTTGCAACTTAGCAACTCTTACCCAAGGTATATATGGCACTTGGACCGCTGCCAGATCATCCTCTATTGTCTGAGCCCATTCTTCTGCTTCAAGCGGGCTCTCCTTACCCGAGAAGTTCTTTGGGTGCAGTGCGTGAAACTGCTTAACTCCGGGTGTTTCGGTCTCGGAGCGGTTCATAAGGATAGCAGTCTGATGCTGCTGACCCTCCAATAGGCTCTTGATAGTCTCAAGAAGTACTGTTTGCTCATTGATAGGAGCTGCAACGATAGGTGGCGGTGGTGGTGGTATAGGAGGTGGAGTATTGCCGTTGACGTTTGTGCTTGTATTTTTCAGAGAGTCCATCTCCTTAATATAAAAGATATGTTATGATAGATTCAAGAAATTTGAAATGCAAGAAATGTAAATTTTTGTTGAATTCATTAATTCTTGTGGTATATTGTTTACAATTTCATGCTTCTGCATGGGCCACCAACAAAACATGTCATGCCTCGCTTCCAAGTAGACGGAAACGATGGCGTGGCAAGCCCGCGGTACATTTATTCAGAGAAGGTCATTCTCTAAATAAATATACTAAGCTTATTGAAACAATAATACATAATGAAAGAATAAATGGAGACTGTACAAAAGCTGAAAGAAAAAGGAAGTTAAGCTAATCCTGAATAGCTATCTGGTCGTAATCCTCCTCTGCAGCTTTCATTTCCTCCGTCTTGACCGTATCTGACGAACATTCCAAGAAAACAAAGGTGGGTGGAACGCCCGTCAGCGAACCGGTGCTCAGTAAGTTCCAAAAATAGAGTAAGAGTAAAAAGTGATATGTATATAAAGAAATAATGTAAATGACCCATAAAAATGTGTAGATCTGAATATGGGTATATGTATTTATAAGTCTCTATATGGTCATTATGTTAACGTTAAGTTCCAAGTGTGAATGTCAACGCAACTGTAGAAGTATTCACGAGCTCAAGAGTGGAGCCCCATGAGCAAGGAAACACGGGCCCATTTCATGTGTTAGTATCGAGACTTCAAACTATGGAGGAGTCGGCCCGACTGAGATTCGAGTAAACAAAAAAGATAGGTTAATACGGGACTCCTGAAACTCCGTTGGATTCACACAAGAAACTATCCCAAACACTCCGAGTATAATACCTATTATAACTGTAAGATAGCTTTAGTTAATTTGATTGGTTGATTATAACAGGACTTGATTGAAACCATAGATTGCAAAAGGTGAATAATGAAATCGAGTGAGTCGAGTAAAGTGCGAGTCATGTCAATTGCAATTTTGGGCCGAGTCAAGTTAGTCAAGTAGGTTGGTGTTCATATCAGAATTTTGCATTATTATAAACCCCATTCTTAATCATATTGCAAATAAATGGTGCTTTTGATCCATGCCTGCTAAATAGTTGCAGGTTACAGGTTCTCGGAACAATACAGTGAAAATGATGAAAAAACGCTACAAAAGTGAGAGTACGACCAACAAATAGAAGAATCTTTATGATGCCTCCTACAGTTTAAGGAACAAATGAAGATCAATGAATAGTTCAATTACACAAAGTACGAGGGCAGCACAAAGATTCAAGACTTCAACGCGAAGCTAACGGTAAAAGTCCACAACATTCTGCACTGTGAAAATCTGGAAGAAAATAGAAGATATTCTAAGAAACCAAGTGTAGAAACCAGAAGAAAAAGGCAACATGAAGCAGCCCTAGAAAAATGAGACAGAGAGCCCACTATATGGCCGCGGATCCGCGGCCAAACAAGGCTTATGGCCGCGGATCCGCGGCCGTGCATCACACGTGTTGATGCGTGTCGGTGTGTGTCGGTGGAGTCGGTGCATTGCCCCGGTTTTCTTAGGGTAGTTTTGTAATTTTAGATGTGGATCAGATGTAAACTCTAAGGTTTCCCCTATCTATAAATAGGAAACCCTAAAGCTCTTTTTGGAGTGTGTCTCTTTTGGGTGCTTCTTTTGAGATGCCTCTTTTTAATTCCTACTTTAAAATTTTCATTCCTTGTAATTGTTCAAAGAGTGCATCAATAAAAAATGAAAGTTTCTTTTCTGCCCTAATTATTTCTCTAGCAATTTTTATTTCTCTGCCGTAGTTATTTTCCGCATTTTTTCTGTCGTAGTTATTAAATAAAAACCATAAAAAATGAACTCGTTTATTAATTCCCTAATGAGTGAGTAGTTCCTCACTTGTTAGGGTTAGGCTTGGGAAAGGTTTGAGAGATGAAAATCTCTCACCCCTTTCTTGCCCATTTAACATTTTAAAATAGGACTCTATGCATACATACACACACCGCTCACTACGGCACCCTATCCCACGAGGTAGCGGTGATTCCATAGTTAAAGACCGGTTGTGTATGATTTCCATGGAGGTTAGGGCTAAGAGTTAAGAAAGGACGGACAAGAACCAAAGGGAAGAAACCTAGTTTCTTTCCGATCGTGCTAATTCCCTTTGTTAACTATTACCTTAACACCTAAAAGTTCTTAATTAGGGCAAAAAAAGCAGTGAGAATAATTGACTTTCCAAACTAAAATAATCCTAACCCTAGCAAGGTTTTAATCCTAATCAAACTCAACTTCAGTTTTTTTGAAAATCGAACCTACCACAATAGGAATTGACTCGTTAGAATAACTAGAAAATACACGTAATCCCTGTGGGCCGACCCGTACTCAACCGGCTAGCTACCAAGCGACACCGTTCTTGATTGTGGTTAATTCTTTGATTCCAAAAACGCATACGCAAAAATCTCTCTAACAATCAAATGACGCTGTTGCCGGGGATAACGGTAGTTATTTTCTTTTTGTAATTTCGGGTTAGTTAAAAATTGAAAAAATCATAAAAACTGAAAAATATAAAAATAAAAAAAATTCATCTTGTTCTTTTCTAGAGGTATTGTGTGAACTGCGCAGGAAAAGAAGATGGACTGATTCAGATCTGGAAAAAGCCAGTAAACAAATCAACAAACAGAAAATCTGAACAGACAGAGGAGAATCACAACAGATAACAGAAAAATTTTGGAGATCCAAACCAACTTAACCACCGCGGAACCGCGGCGGATTCAAGCGTTTGACCGCGGAACTGCGGTCAACTGCTGATGTCAGCACGCCAAAATTTTCTGTAAGTATTTTTGTCCGCTCTCCTACCCTGAGCTCCACTGAAAATTTTTCCTGTAGGGTTCTTTGCGCAAAATTCTTCTCCCTCTCTAATAAATTGTTTTTTTTGTGCAGGATTCTTTACGCTGCCAAATAAAAAAAAAATTTGCAAGTGTTTTAGATTTTTGGTGTGTTAACTGCTTTGCATAATTAATACGGACTCTAAGGGGCTATAACACCAATCCAGATTGGGTGGGGATTTTATTACCCTTCCTAGGACCCCAAAAATCACAAAAAGCATCTGCATCAACCCTCGAGTTAATTAAAAAATATTTAGGCTCGGCCAATAAGGACTGTCGCGCTCATTATGACAAATGAAGGTTGTGGGCAATCGGTCGTTTATCTAAACCTGATTTTGTGGTGCCTAGGCTAGACAAATGAGAAAGGTAATTTTAAAAGGCCCGTCTCACGGTGATTCGTGAGCAGATCCCTCCTTTCTTCATTTGTGCTTACCTAGGCACAATTGGCGGTGAAGAGGCGATTTGAGAGATATCTCACAACTTGTCTTTTTGGAATAGTTAGGAGCAGTCTAGCTGACTTAGGAGGCCCTAGCTCTAGGTTTGATTGTGCATGTTTAAACTGTGATTGTTTGAAATTGTGCCGTAGTTCCGTACAAATTTTGCAAAAACTCTTTCTAAAAAAAACACTTTCAAAAATTTCAAAACTCCAAAAACAAATAATTTCTTTTAAAAAATAAAAAAAATCATCACATTCTTTTTCTTCTCCTTTCTCACATCATGGGTACCCCACCTCGCAAAACTCTTGCCAAACTTTGGTACCCTCAACCAGACATTACTTCCTACGTACATTGTTTTGGTCGAATTTCGGACGACCCCTCCATACCCAAATTTTTTTTGAAAGATCGAATAGACGCGTCTAGGAGAAACAGTTGGACTCCGCAATTCACTTTGTATCAACCATTTCAACCTTCACCACCTTCTTACGTTGATACTCCTTCTTCGAGTCCTGTTGTAACTTCGAAACCAATGTCTATTGCTGAACATATTGAACAATCTCGTAACAGATCTTTCACTCCTTTCAACACTTCCAGTTCTTGGGATCAACAAGTCCATTCACCTTTTTATCCAAATGTTGATCCTACTCCTGTCCAACCATTCAATTCCTACCAGTCCTATCCGACTTTCGCACCTTCCCTAGATATTGCTTCTACACAACCATTTGGGAGTTTCCAGTATCCAAACAACTTTGAATTTTTTACTGAAAGCCCTTCACAACCCATGTCTAGTATGGAACAGTCGTTGGAAGATTTTATTATAGCGTCAAAACAACAGATTAAGGATTTGAATGCGTCCATAGCCGCTCTTATACAACCTCGTGACCCGGTAGCTAGTTTCCAACTAGCTCCAAATTTTCCAATGTATGATCAGGCGGTTGGACAGATTGAGAATTTGAGTGGTGAGAGTGAGCTGTACACACTTCCAAATCAAACCTACCCATCCCCAATTGAATCCCATAACTCCGATTTTGAATGTCTATCAAGTGTTCCAAATGATTCACCAGTTGAAGATAAAACGTCTAATGAGTTATTCGACTTTGTAGTGTTTGATTTACCTGATTGTGATGGGTCCCTTTCGAGTGAAATCACAACCAATCCTTTTGACCTCTACACCTCCACTCTAGAACCTAAATTGATTAATATCCATGCTTTTGATGAGGTGTCTGAGAAATTTAATTTTCACTTGATCGAGGATATTGACGCTGGGAATATTTTGGATGATGAACCCACAAATTTGGATGAGTTTTTCTTTCCAATTCATCATCCCGAGACATTAAATGTTTCTCCCGAACTTCATATGCGTCTTGAATTTGATGAGAATTGCATGAATAAGCTAAATTTTGAGGAGAGTATTGAGGATAGTATTGAGAATGAACCAGTTTTGTTTGATGAGTCGGATTTTCCAATTCATCCTCCTAAACCTTTATCTGTTACACTTCCTAAATCAATCACCTTCATCCTTTCTGTCGTTCCAACCGCACAAGAAACCGTATCCCTTTCATTTTCAATGTCTGCTTTACCAAGTTCGAGTACCCATGTTTTCTCACGAATCTTGAGAGATTTGACCTCAATTCTCAGTGGGTTGATAAATTAGCACAATCGCTTTTTACACATCGATCATTACAGATGGTACTAATTTATTCAATTCATTTCCATCCTCAAGTTCGTACACCATTTCTTTTTCCCTTCCGCCATTCTTCTCCTCCACCGAGACCGTATACTGCTTCTATCTCCACATGGTCACGTGTGTTTCTCATTTCTTTTCTCTACACTCCATTCTTTTACCAACCACACCATTATAACGATAAATTTTTTGAATGGTTGGTGCTAACCTTTGGCCTGTGTAAGGCCTTGTATAGCTTGATACTGTATTTTTTCTCCTCCCTAACTCTGAACTTTAATGTTTCAACAGTGGAAACACTGTTTCACTTAAGTTTGGGGAGGACCTTTTGTGTATATATATTTTGTTTTCTTTTTCTGTTAATAATAAATTAAAAAAATAAAAATAAAAATAAACAAACATGGGAGTGCCGACAATTTTAACCCTCTTGGTGTAGCCTGACAGTGAGGACACTGTTAAGTTTAAGTTTGGGGGTGTGCTCGGTAAGTTTTCTTCCTTCGCATTCATATGTATATATTTTTGCATTTGCATAATTATTTTAAAACCCATGAAAAATTGAAAAATCTTGTAAAAATTGAAAAGTTCAATTTTGGCCATAATTGACTTAAGTTTGACAAGACGGTTGACTAGCTAGGAAAAACTAGATCCTAAACTTAGTAAATTAAAAACCCTAAAAATAACCTTTCTTAAAATTTAACTGTAGAAAATATATGTCCTTGTAGTTTACTTAGAAATAGGCAAATTTTGAGTTCGCTTCTTGGGCTAAATCAAAATAAGGGAAGAATATTGAAATTTTTATTTGAAGTGTAAGTCTGAAAATTAATTCCGAACCTTAAGTCTAAATTCTGAAAATATATACCCTACAACTTGCATAAACACGCACCTTGAAACTTGGGATAGTAGAGGATACCTTGAAATGCTCTTGTCTAAAATCCTTAGTATGAAGGAAAATGAAATTATAAGTGTGAATAAAGAGATATAAAAAAAAGAACACTGGTTTTGTAATTACTTAAGGCTGCGTAAAATAAAAAAATATATAGCGAAGGTGCTTTATTACCTAGTGCCTTAGACCAACTGGTTTGGGAGTCACTGCTAAAGCCTTAGATATTACAAGATGAGGAATTACGCCTTAATGCGCAAACACATTTTATAATCGGTCATTAGTACCTCAAGAAGTATTAACGGTCGCATGAAGAATGTGTGAGCAATTTCATCTAAAATTCACCAACTAAAAGTACTTTGGACGATGGACAAGAGTATGATAGCTTGAATTGAATTTCCAAGTATAGGGGTGATATATACACACACGTAGGGGTATATGATTGGGGTTTGGATGAGAGATAGGAATGAAAGATAGGGTTTATACCTTCAGTAAAAATAATAAAAATTCCTAAGTTGAGATGGAACCTCAGAAGGAAAATTCAAAAGATGCTGAAAGCTAAATAAATTTACAGAACATATACAATCTTAAGTTAAATGATAAGTGAGTGTAAAAAATACAGGTTGATAATTTTTAAGTTGAAGATAATAGATTTCTTGCTAGAACACTGAATTGAAGAATGAAACTCAATAGGCCAAATTGATCGGATTTTGTGGGTAGTATCCGCTGAAAACCCTCAGGAGACAACACTCCTCCTACTAGGGACACCTAAAGGTTTAACGGCTTGTTGCACGAGCTCAGTGCAATCGCGATTTCCTGCGAAAGTGAGGTTAGGTTTTTTCGAGAATAAATTGGTTTTGCTCGAGACGAGCAAAAGATAAGTTTGGGGGTATTTGTTCATATCAGAATTTTGCATTATTATAATCCCCATTCTTAATCATATTGCAAATAAATAGGTGCTTTTGATCCATGTCTACTAAATAGTTGCAGGTTACAGGTTCTCGGAACAATACAGTGAAAATGATGAAAAAACGCTACAAAAGTAAGACTACGACCAACAAATAGAAGAATCTTTATGATGCCACCTATAGTTTAAGGAACAAATGAAAATCAATGAACAGTTCAATTGCACAAAATACGAAGGCAGCATAAAGATTAAAGACTTCAACGCGAAGCTAACAGTAAAAGTCCACATCATTCTGCACTGTGGAAATCTGGAAGAAAATAGAAGATATTCTGAGAAACCAAGTGAAGAAACCAGAAGAAAAAGGCAACATGAAGCAACCCTAGAAAAATGAGACAGAGAGCCCACTATATGGCCGCGGATCCGCGGCCAAACAAGGCTTATGGCCGCGGATCCGCGGCCGTGCATCGCACGTGTCGGTGCGTGTCAGTGGAGTAGGTGCATTGACCCAGTTTTCTTAGGGTAGTTTTGTAATTTTAGATGTGGATCAGATGTAAACTCTAGGGTTTCCCCTATCTATAAATAGGAAACCCCAAAGCTCTTTTTGGAGTGTGCCTCTTTTAGGTGCCTCTTTTGAGATGCCTCTTTTTAATTCCTACTTTAAAATTTTCATTCCTTGTAATTGATCAAAGAGTGCATCAATAAAAAAAGTAAGTTTCTTTTCTGCCCTAGTTATTTCTCTAGCAATTTTTATTTCTCTGCCGTAGTTATTTTCCGCATTTTTTTTCTGCCGTAGTTATTAAATAAAAACCATAAAAAAATGAACTCGTTTATTAATTCCCTAATGAGTGAGTAGTTCCTCACTTGTTAGGGTTAGGCTTGGGAAAGGTTTGAGAGATAAAAATCTCTTACCCCTTTCTTGCCCATTCAACATTTTAAAATAGGACTCTATGCATTTTTCCTCTCCGAAAGACGGCCAAGACGACGTGAAGACGTCTTGTCTGAGATTCGGGGCAGATACTATTTGGTTTTATCCGTCTACCTCTCGGAAAATGCCAAGTTGGTTTATGACACCGTGTATCGGAGGTTTAGACGGATGCGGCCGATATAGCAGACTTTGTCAGATTCCCCCTCGCTTGAGGGGTTTTTTGATTGCGGGGACGCTCTTTCCTGTAGGCGCAAGCCCCTGCAGTTAATTACGCTACCGCATCGCGGTAACCACTTTCTCCTTCTCCAGAAATTTCACTTCGTGTCGTGTGTGTTTGTTTGTTTGTGGATGCCCGTGGATTGTATTCGAAGACTAAGTTATGCCGTCGCCCGTAGGACATGGATTAGTCCAAATCCGTATTTACTTAGATTTGGGTTTGGTGTTTTAGTTTAAGGATACATTAGCCATATTGAGGCTAAGATCAACTTAAACGTTCGTTAAGGATACGTTAGTCTGATTTGAGACTAAGATCGACTTAACGGAAAGAGCATTCCAGTTTAGGGACGTAGTGGTCCATTTAATATATGGTCGTCGGGACCCGTCACCTCTCTGACGACGTTGAAGGATTACAACGACAAGTGTCAGAGGAGTTCAGAGATGTACCCTTGAACCAAAGTTGATTGGGAGTTTTATAGTCCAATTTGAATGTTTAAGGATACGTTAGCCAGATTTGAGGCTAAGATCAACTTAAACGGGATCGTTTAGATCCGACAAAAGAGCGTTTGGAGGCTCTATTGTTCTAGTTTAGAGACGTAGTGGTCCATAGGTAGTTTAAGGACATTGCGGTCCATTGCCAGTTTAGGGACATGGTGGTCCACTTTCCAGTTTAGGGACATAGGGGTCCATCGTTCCCGTTTTAGGGACGGATGTTAGTTTAAAGACGCATTAGTCCATGGGTTTAAGGACCCCATAGTCCATATAGATGTGTTTAAGGACGCATTAGTACATTAGTTTAAGAACGCATAAGTCCATGGGTTTAAGGACCCCACAGTCCGTATAGGTGTGTTTAAGGACGCATTAGTCCATGAGTTTAAGGACCCCACAGTCCGTATCGATGTGTGGTTGTCGGGACCCGTCACCTCTCTGACGTCGTTGAAGGATTACAACGATAGGTGTCAGAGGAGCTCAAAGATGTACCCTTGAACCGGATGTAAATTGATTTAAGAGAGCAGTCTTGCTCAGTCAATTTAATTTGAGGACTTACGGCCATGATTGGGCTAAATCCAGTTGAGAATATTCAACGTTTTATCTTTGGCCTATTAGGCCTGTGCTAGGGCTTTGCCCCTGTTTAATAATGCACTGCATTTTCTTTTGGCCTGCTAGGCCTTTTTGATTTGGGCTCTGTCCCTTTTAAATGATGCACAGCATCTGTTTTTGTTTAGGCTCTGCCCTTTTTTAAAATAATGCATTGCATTAGGCCTGTTAGGTCCTTTTTAATTGGGCTTGGCCCTTCTGTAAATAATGCAGTGCATTAATCAAACTGACAGTGGCCATGTGGCCTGTCAGGCTCTTTGTGCCAATTATTGAGCGCAAGCGCACGTGGAGGTGACACGTGTCATGCTCTAGTGACCGCAAGCGCAGTGCGCTGCGCTGTTGCGCTGCTGACACGTGGCGCGCTCTGGTGAGTTGCGCCAATTTCAGAGAGCAATGCTCTATCTTAAAAGCGCATAGCGCAAGTTATTCAGGTGCTGACACGTGGCGCTCTCTGGTGGCTTGCGCCAAACCAGGAGCGCAACAGTGCAGATTTGCAAGTGCAAGGCACTATTTTAATTTCTTGATCCAAGAAAAGAATCTTTAAGATTCCAGAACTAATGGTTCATAAAAAAGGCAATGCCTTTGTTATTATTTATTATTTTTTATTGAAGATCCTTGATTTTGTTCTTAGATCAATGATCTATTCAGAAGAAGTTCTTCTTTTCTTATTCAAATGTTTTACCTTTCATTCTTTTTGAGTTCTTCTCAAAATTCTTCAGAGTTCTCTCTCTGTTTCTTGAGTTTCTCTATTCTCTGTGTTGTGTTTTTTTTTGGAATTGGGGTTTAGGGGCCTTTATATAATGCCCATTAATTTGTTAAATTTGTTAAAGAGATCATTCTCTGAGTGATTTGGGGAATTTTCCCCACCGTTGGATCTTTGATCCAGGGGCTTCTGTTTTACAGAAGACAATCTTCTTGTTTTAACAAGAACAGAAAGATCTTACTGGAATTTTAATTCTGTTTGGCGCAAACGCACCAGCGCTTGACACGTTTCGCGCAGCGCAACTGCGCTTGCGCAACTGCGCTGACACGTGTCGCGCAGCGCACAGCGCAGCGCAACTGCGCAGCGCAACTGCGCTAGACGCAACTGTGCTGACACATGTCGCGCAGCGCAACTGAAGCGTTGGTTCCTTTAATTTTGCTTTAAATAGAGCCTTGCTCTGATTGGGCGCGCTGCCTTGGGCGCTGCGCCGACGTATCAGCTTTTGACACGTGGCGCGTTGCGCTCAGCGCAAGGAAATTTGAAGCGTTGCTTCAACTTTTGAATTTTTGAAATTCAAATAGAGCTTTGCTCTGATTGGGGGAAACAAATGCCCCCCCACCGTTGCGCTCACGTGGCGTACACGTGAGTGCAGCGGTGGTAAGATCCTAGTCATTGGATCAACTGGTGAGTTGAAGGGGCGCAAGCGTCTATAAATAGAACCCTTGGTCCTCAGTAAATAGTTACCTATTTTCAAGAACTTGAGTTTTCAGTGCCTTGCTCTTGTTTTTAAGAACTTTAGAGCCTTACTCTCGTTTCTTTTCAAGAACTTCAGAGTTCAAAACCTAGAATCATCTTAGGTAAAATTTAACTTAAATTAAATTAAATTAAATTACCTTTAATCAACAGAGCCTTGCTCTCATAGATCTTTGATCTAAAGAAAACCCCTTTGGGATTTCACCAACAGAGACTTGCTCTTAAAAGTCCATAGATCTACAGAGATCTTGCTTCATGGGTTTTAACCCATGAACAGAGCTTTGCTCATGGATCAAATGTAGATCTTTTTGATCTGAAAATGAAGAACTCCTAAGAGTTTTCCTGGATCTTTAAGATCCCAAAATTTTTAATTCTTTCAAGAGTTAAATTTTTCTTTTGATGGATCTTTCCATCATTATTACAGAGCTAGGCTCTTTTTTAGGAAATTTTATTCCCTTGAGACCAGAGTTTGATAAATGTCACTCTGTGACAGAGCTTTGCTCTGAAAGAGGAGATTTTCTCCTTGTCTCTAGGCATTTCCCATTAATGAGAATATTCTCTTGGGGATCTCTTCATTAATTGACCGTCTCATCCAATGATGGGGCTGTCTTATTAACTGATGCACTGTCATCCAGATTTTATGGGTCCCCATTTGGTCCCCTACCCACTGCATTGCAGTGTGGTGTAAATTTTTAAAACGCCAAGCGTTGGAATTACAACACTGACGGTTGACTTTTATCCTCTTTCTTTTTGCAAGCAACATGTCTTTCGATACCTCATTCCCATTTGTTCGTTCGAAGGGTGGATTCCCCGGAGCACCTGTAGACCGGGAGGTCCTAGCTATGATCAGGGACTACGATCTGGAATATAAGAATCTTCACCTTTGGGGGTCATGGTACAACCAAATTATCATGGGTCGACAGAGCTTTTCATGCGCAATACCATCAGAGCCTATTATGGCGATCCATTATGCCAGCCTATCCCCGGTGAAGTATGCCGTGGAGATGGTCGATTGGACTTCAAAGGGCCTTCTTCATCCTGCTACAGATGCAATTCCGGTTCAGCCTCCTATGGTTTTGGATATCCTTGGACGCCGTATTTGTCAAGGCAAGGCGCGACCTTGGGGGCAATCATATAACATAGGTCTGATCCCCCGCCATCCGATCGGTTATCTGCCATGGGCTCGCTACATTTTGTCAGCGAAGAAGTCGCAGTTGATGAGGCTCGGGTTGTACACTGCTGTTTACGTTTCCCTCTTCCAATATCCCACGCTTCCCACCTAGTGGTTTAAGGCCTTTTTGGAGCAACGGAACATCCCTACTCACACTTTCCTCGCACTGGACCGGGAAGTGTCGATTTCTTTGGAGGAGTTCACAGAGGTCTCCGTCTTACCGGTCATAGTGGAGCACTATGAGGAGCTCCTTCCTACAGACGAATATGTCTTCGGTGCTAAGCCAGCAATAAGGGGCCTCACTCCAGAGAATGCTGTTCAACATCAGTTTCCAAGTTTGATCAAAGTGTTGAACATCTACAAGGCCCTATTTATCGAACGTGGGAGCCACGGGGTCAATTTTGAGGATTTCATCGCTCGATTCCTTCACCCAAACGTCCTCTCGGCAGAAGCTGCTAAGTTCGCCACGCTTGATGACCCTTTCGGTTTAGGTTTGGACAACCTGCCAGCAAAGGAGGTAGATCAAAAGGGTTTTTTCCTTCCTAACTCTCCGGTTGTCTCTTTTGCGGAGGTTGCAGCCCCTGGGATGGACGAGGAAGCGTTCTTCTTAGGATTTCTTGGGCTATGGCTGAGTTGGTTTGCGCTCCTAATGCATTCTCGCCGTATGAGGCCCTCTGTCTTTTACCCAGCTCACCGGATGACCATTGGGATAAAAGTGGCCGTCGGGATCGCCGGCTTGGCACACCTGTATCACCGCATTAGTCAAGCGGCGGATGCTAATGAATCTGGAGTACTGCACGTGATCTTCCCGATGCATTACTTCATATCATGGCTTGAGCTACATACACTGGGCGTCTTCGGTATGCATAAAAGGCCTTCGTTCTATGACAGGTGCAGCTTCCCTCGAATTATGCGATTGATCGGCGCCTCAATTGTGACTCCGTCGCCACGGAATGCTAGAGGTTTGCTCCTCCGTCCCCACACAGTTGGAGACGGGATGTCTTTCACTGACAAAGTGCTGACCATTGGAAAGGCGTCTACTACCACAGTGCGGCCATTGCAAGACACTTTCAAAGATGGGGCCTCAGTTCTGACAGCCTGGGAGACCCTTCATCTATATTCCATCAGATCGGGTTTCCTGGTGTTTAGGCAAAATGATGTGGCGCTTTTCATGAGATACAACCCGCATCGTTTTGCCCAGCAACTGAGCTATAATCAAGGGGTGCCGTTGGAGGCTTTCCTGCTGGAACCTGCTGCTACTGAAGAAGGGATGCGGAGCGCGCTGTATCACTTCATGCGTCTAAATACGGGTTCTTATTTTTTTATCAACGAACCGGCTTGCGCCCCACAAATCCTTAATACATATACGGCGTGGTACCAGAATTCGACGGGCGTCGTTATAAAGGAAGAAAAGCGATTGTTGGTCGACCATAAGGGTGTGCCTCCCGGCAGTGATCGCAAAGCTCCCCTGGTGCCAAGGACCCCCGTAGTCCCTCCGCTGAAAGATGCTGGAGCCGAACCACCGCGTGTGCTGAGTCCTCCACGCGGATTGCCGCCTCCTGATACCGCGGATGCGCCACTAGCGCCCCGTGCTCCAGTGGAGACGGTAAATGTGGCTTCACCGGAGTCTGGCATGGGTGCTGATATCGGGACCCGCCGCCCTAAGGTGCCTGCAAAGCGTAAGTCGGTCTCGGGTGCACCCAGGGCTGGCGGGCAAAAGAGGAAGAAGAAGTCGCTCCTCTCTCTCGATGCTATCCTCGGTTTAGAGCGTCAGGCCCCTCTTACCGAAGGTATAAGCGAGTATGGCAGCAATGAAGGCTTCTCGGTAGATCCCGCGGACACCGATCTGGCGGCTGCCTTTACGGCTTCTGAGCGATTAGCAAGGCTCGAAGCGATGTTGAATAAACTCGCTCAGTCAGGTAATCATTAGCTGCATTCTTCGTCATTTTATCGTATTTTTATCATTATCTTTGACTGATACTTTCCCCCATTTTTTAACAGGTGTCACTACCGAAGAAGCCATCGCTGCCTCTTTAAAAACCTTCCAGGAGGAGGAAAAGAAGCGCGCTTCAATGGGCGTTGGTACGTCTCGCCTTATTAAGTTTTTGTTCTCTTTTCTGACGGCCAACCTAACCTTTTTCCTTTGTTTCTGTGCAAGGGCTGCGCCAGCTGATGCGGGGACTCTCCCCGGGCCCGCTACTGAAGTCCCGGTCTCTTCGGGGCTGCCGCGAGAGCCTCAACTCGACAAGTCGACGAGGGATGCCTTGAAGGATTTGGAGGCATCTCTGTTCACGGACGATGACGCCTTGATGAAGGAAGCTTCGAAGAGGTCCGTCTTGACGGCTCGGGAGGAGAGAAAGCGGTTAAGGCGCGAGGCGAAGGCACGCAGGGCTGCTTTGGCCGTGGGGGCAGGCCCAAGCACCATTCCTCATGCTGATACTCCCTTGGAAGAGCCCCCGGTCGCCCTGTCTATAGCTCACAGACGGGCGGTGCGTGCAGCCCGTGAGGCCAACGATCAGTCCACTTCAGGTAATGTATCTTTCAGGATTTTGATGTAAGAATTTTAAACCTGTCGGTTCTTATATATCTTGTTCTACAGGGCCAAGTCCAACCGAAGGGGAGGCGGAAACCGTCGAACCTAAGGGGACAGAGGAAGAGGCACCGGCCGAACCCGAGCCGACGGTGGGCGACGTCGCCGGGGTTGCTGGACCTGAGCTGGGGGCCGAAGAAACTGCGCCAGAGAAGGTCGTCGATGTCGAGCCTGAGGTAGCGGCAAATGAGATGACTGCTATAACTGAGCCTGGGGCAGCGGCGAACGGAGCACCTGAGACTGGTGACCCCATGGTAACAGCGGACGAGACAACGGCGACCGCCGAGCCCGAAGGAGTAGCGGGTGAGATGGGCATGACTCCCGGGAAAAAGCCAGCCGCTCTTTCTCAAGAGTCTGGCAATGCTCCAATTATTGCTCTCCCCGTCTATGGTCCTCCGCCGTCTCCTGGTCGTGCGAGTACGACGACAGCCCCTGTCGAGTCCGGTGATGAGGCCACGGGAGGTGGACTCGCATCGATGGAGGAGGGAGACGCCTCCGTTTCGGCTGGCGGCTTATCAGGTAAATTTTGGGTTACCGTCCCCCCTTTTTTATCTTGTAATCCTTTCTGACAAGTTTATCTTTGTTTTTAACACAGGTGCGGCCAGTGCCGATGCTCCATTGCTCGAAGGAGCGCCGTCAGCTACTGCTTTGGCGGTGGTTACCTCTCAGCCTTTCCTTGTACTATCGCAGATGTTGGAAGGTATGGACTTGCAATCCATTAGTTTTATCTTTCAGCCGCATCATTTATGTACTAATGTCGTACTATTGCGTTTTTTCAAGAGTGCTTTTTGATCATCTCTATCAGGTGTTGCACCCGCACTTCTCCTTCCCATCTGAACTCGCTTCTTCCTCCAGTGGCACTGGTGAGTATAGTTTCCAATTGATGTCTTTCTTTTTTCAATAATGGAATTATTTCTGACTCTTCCTTGTCCTGATTATAGTGCTACAAATCGAAGGAGGAGATGAAAGATCGGTCGCGCCACCGGCCATCCCAGCCTTGCCGCCTGCTGCAGCTGGTATAGTAAATTATCCCATCGATGACTTTTTCAAATCTCTTGAACCATCATCTAATCATATTTTGTTTTTTCAGCTGCCGTTCCGATTCTGACGCCCTTTGAGTCTCGCGTTATAATACCGGCATGCCCCTTCCTGAGACGTCCGTGTTCAAAGGGTGCCGTAATGAGCTTGGGCATGCTGAGCGGATACGTCGAAGAGCTTGACGCGGACGCTCCCCCATCTGCTGCGGATTTCACTGCGGAGGTTAACCCGATGTTGGCAGCGCTTGTGAATTTTCATGATGGAGACGTCGTTGAGCTTTGGGTTAATCACTGCAGGGAAATCGAGGTTCGCCTGCATCAATCGGAGTTTATGCGCCCTGCTCCCGAGACCTTAGCCGCAAGCAATCAAAGAGCAGCATAGATCGAGCAAAGCGCTTCTTACTTCCGTCACTTGGAACAAGAAGCGGCTTTAAGGCTGAGGGAATGCTAAGAGAGCTCAAGCGAGACGGCTCGTCTGCGTGCTGAGGTTGAAGCGAACGCTGCCCAGGTGAAGGCTATCTTCGAGGGCCTTCTGGAGCGTATCTCTAATGGGCTAACACTGAAGCGGAAGCTCGATGCCGCCGAGCGTGATGCCCCAGACCGCGAAGCAGCTCAGCAGGCCGTTAGGGAGCAGCTTGCATCCTTCTTGCAGCAGCGGGCTCAAGTGGAAGCGGAACTGGCGGTGGTGGCCGACTAGGAGAAGGCATGGAAGGAAGTGCGCGAACAACTGATAGGGTTAATTAAGACGCTTCCTTCCCAGTAGCTGCCCTTGTATCAATATACTTGTAAAAAATTTCTTTTTCGAATAAGATGTATCCATTCTTTACTCTTTTGTACGATTCACCTTGTACTGAATCAATAAATAAAGATACACATTTTTTCTTTGCAATGTCTTGTATCATTTCTTTGGTTTCTCCCTTCTCTTATTATCAGCATGCTGTCTTGATAAACATGGTTGACAGATAATAGAGTAAGCATCTTGGTTTCTTCAAGAGATAGCGATGGTTTAGGCCGCAGGTTCAAATCTGCTGCTTAAGACTTTTCAACTCTATGAGCCGTGAGGGTCTCATAGAGACTTTTCTCTCTACGGATTGAGAGGATCTCGTAGATGGATTTTCTCCTTAGGAATCGTGGGGATTCCTAAGTGTGTTTTCTCTTATAAGTCATAAGGATCTTATAAGAGAATTTTCCCTCTTACGAGTCGAGAGGACTCGTAAGCGGTTGTTTCCCTCCTTGTCGAGATTCGACTTTGGAGAGTGAGACCCGTGAATAGTATACAAGAGACCGTTTTAGGCCGACTTGCGGGGTCCCAGTGCTTAGGAAACAAGTTTTTTAATCTCTGCTGCCTAAGGCTTTATCTTGCAAGTTGAGATGAATCGGGAAGTCCTCGCGAAGACACTAATTCCTCACGAGTCAAGACGAATTGAGCAGCTCTCGTCAAGGACACTGATTTCCCTGAGTTGAAGTATTTTGTCGAGGACACTGGTTTCCTCGAAGTTGAAACGAATCGGAGTATTCCTGCGGAGACACTGGTTTCTCTGCGGGCCGACGCAAATCAGGGGGCTCTCATCAAGAACGCTAGTTTCCCTGAATTGAGGGATTTGCCAAGGACACTGATTTCCTTGGGGTTGAAACGAATCGATGTATTCCTGCAAAGACGCTAGTTTCTCTGCGGGTCGACGCGAATCAAGAAGTTCTTGTCAAGGACACTGGTTTCCCTGAGTTGAAGTATTTTGCCGAGGACACTGGTTTCCTCGAACTTGAAACGAATCGGAGTATTCCTGCGGAGACACTGGTTTCTCTGCGGGCCGACGCGAATCAGGAAGCTTTCATCAAGGACGCTAGTTTCCCTGAATTGAGGTATTTGCCAAGGACACTGATTTCCCTGGGGTTGAAACGAATCGATGTATTCCTGCAAAGACGCTAGTTTCTCTGCGGGTCGACGCGAATCAAGAAGTTCTCGTCAAGGACACTGGTTTCCCTGAGTTGAAGTATTTTGCCTAGGACACTGGTTTCCTCGAAGTTGAAATGAATCAAAGTACTCCCGTAAAGACACTGGTTTCTGTGTGGGTCGACGCGGATCAGGAAGCTCTCATCAAGGATGCTAGTTTCCCTGAGTTGAGGAGGTTGCCAAGGACACTGATTTCCCTGGAGTTGAAACGAATCGATGTATTCCTGCAAAGACGCTAGTTTCTCTGCGGGTCGACGTGAATCGAGGGGTTCTCGTCAAGGACACTGGTTTTCTTGAGTCGAAGTATTTTGCCGAGGACGCTGGTTTCCTCGAAGTTGAAACGAATCGGAGTATTCCTGCGGAGACACTGATTTCTCTGCGGGCCGACGCGAATCAGGAAGCTCTCACCAAGGACGCTAGTTTTCCTGAATCAAGGATGCTGCCAAGGACACTGGTCTCCCTGGGGTTGAAACGAGTCGAGGTGTTCCTGCAAAGACGCTAGTTTCTCTGCTGGTCGACGCGAATCAAGAGGTTCTCGTCAAGCACACCGATTTCCCTGAGTCGAAGTATTTTGCCGAGGACGTTGGTTTCCTCGAAGTTGAAACGAATCGGAGTATTCCTGCGGAGACACTGGTTTCTCTGCGGGCCGACGCGAATCAGGAAGCTCTCATCAAGGACGCTAGTTTCCCTGAATTGAGGTATTTGCCAAGGACACTGATTTCCCTGGAGTTGAGATGATCTCTGGTGGTCTTTCAGGTTTTATATGAGATACCGTCAAAACCGTGAAGCTAGGATTTTGATCTTCGCTTCATTTGCTGACATTGCGTCTGCTGTATCGAGACGAATGTCACGGTTGTCTCAAGGTTGTTGGTGAACCGTCAAGATTTGTCTTCACTTTCTGGCGGAGCCTGTTGGGAAGGTATGGTTCCCTCTTTGTTTGTGCCCTTGAATTGTATACAGGGATCGACGTGATCTCACCGGTAGGGCAAAAGTTCATCATTTTTTTATATTATTGTTTTATTTCCGCGATGCTCCATCATTTCAGCTTTATATCGTGAAAGTCGTGATTGCCCAATCATTTCGACTATTTTTCGCGGTGCCCAATCATTTCGGCTGTTTATTTTATTTTTACTCGCTGCTTTTTATTGCGAGTTGCCCAATCATTTCGGCTGTTTTATGTGCATACGTTTTTACTTGCTGCTTTTTATTGCAAGTTGCCCCATCATTTCGGCTATTTCGTATGCATGTGTGGCCTACTGGCTTTCCGCCGTAAACCTGAAATTAGACACCGATTTCGGCATCAGCACCGCTACAACTGGGATATTGCCAGGAGCGAATCATCATTTGCCTCTGTCGATGTCGAACAAAGGTGGCTTAGCGAACAGGGTTAAGGTCCTGTCGACTAAGGCTTTTGACTTCATGAGCCGTAAGGGTCTCACAAAGGTATTTCTCCCTACAAGTCGTGAGGGTCTTGTAGGTGTATTTTCTCCTTAGGAATCATGAGAATTCCTAAGTGCATGTTCCTCTGTAAGTCGTAAGGATCCTACAAGAGGGTTTTCTCCTTATAAATCGAGAGGACTTACAAGGGTTGTTCACCATGCAAACATATCCCCAGTCACGGATGGGACTTTGTTAGGGAAATGTTTATTCGTGCCCGTGGATTGTATACAAGGGTCAGTGCTGAGCCACTTGTAGGGCAGTATCGAAGGTTGTGGGGGTTGCTTAAGCACAGGTTTAGGTCTCTGTAACTTAAGACTTTCAAATCTTATGAGCCGTAAGGGTCCCATAAGAGAGTTCTCCTTACGAGTCATGAGGATCTCGCAAGTGTAATTTCTCCTTAGGAATCGTGAGGATCCCTAAGTGTGTTGCTCCCTTGTGAGTCGTAAGGATCTCACGCGGGTGGTTTCTCCTTACAAGGTCGAGAGGACCCTGCAAGTGTCTTTTAACGAGATTGCGCTCTTTCGGGTTTTCACAAACACTCGCCGGTAGTCCTGCTGTTTTTACTCACGGAGCTCTTTCGGGTTTTCATCCGTGCCCATTTTGCTTATGGACATACCGTCTCTTTTTTTTTATTCTTTTATTCTTTTAATATATTTTTTTCTAACGAGGTCGCGCCCTTTCGAGTTTTCACGAACACTCGCCGGTAGTCCTGCTGTTTTTACTCACGGAGCCCTTTCGGGTTTTTATCCGTACCTATTTTGCTTATGGACATACCGTTTTTATTTATTTTATTCTTTTATTCTTTTTACATATTTTTTTTTAGTGAGGTCGCGCCCTTTCGGGTTTTCACGAACACTCGCCGGTAGTCCTGCTGTTTTTACTCACGGAGCCCTTTCGGGTTTTCATCCGTGCCCATTTTGCTTATGGACATACCGTTTTTATTTATTTTTTCTTCTCTTTTTTTTTATCGCATCAGCCTGAGGATGCTGCGGTAGTAGTTTAAAGACGTTTAGGTCATCAACTAGTTTTAGGACGTAGTGGTTCGTCATTAGTTTAAGGACGTTTCGGTCCGTCATTAGTTTAAAGACGTTTCGGTCCTGCGTTAGTTTAAGAACGTTTCGGTCCGTTATTAGTTTAAGGACGTTTCGGTCCGTCATTAGTTTAAAGACGTTTCGGTCCTGCGTTAGTTTAAGGACGTTTCGGTCCGTCATTAGTTTAAGGACATTTCGGACGTTTCGGTTCGTCATTAGTTTAAGGACGTTTCGGTCCGTCATTAGTTTAAGGACGTTTCGGTCCTGCGTTAGTTTAAGGACGTTTCGGTCCTGCGTTAGTTTAAGGACGTTTCGGTCCGTGGTGTAGAAGGTCGGCTACTACTTATAGAGTTCGGGCTTAGGAAGATAGCGAGCGGACATAGTCGTCGTCATCTATCATTGACCTAGGCTGTGGTTCATTAAGCATAGTATTTCTTCAGGAAGCGACCGTTTATTGGCCTGAAAGGCCTTTCACCGTGCATATCCATGAGTAGATAGGCTCCACCCTGGTAGACCTTGTCTATTATGTACGGGCCTTCATAGTTCAGCTCGAATTTTCCCCGCTTGGCGCGATTGGGGATCATAGGCCTTTTGACCACTAGCACGAGTTCGCCTTGGCGGAATGTTCTCGGCCGGATCAATCTTTCATATGAGTGCGTCGTCTTTGCTTTATAAGCCTCCAGATTTTGTTGCGCTATGAGCCATGTTTCATCAAGGGCATCAAGCTCCTCAAGCCGAAGGTGAGCATTTTCTTCGTCCGTCAGCTCGTAGTGGACTGCCACTCGTAGAGAGGGTAACTCTATCTCGAGGGGGAGTACTGCTTCGGTACCGAATACCAACGCGTATGGCGTTGTGTTCGTGGCCGTCTTGAATGTAGTTCGATACGCCCAGAGAGCTTCTTGCAGTCTCTCGTGCCAGTCCTTCTTATTTCGGGACACCGTTTTCTTCATGATCTTTGTCAAGGTCTTGTTGAAGGCCTTAGCTAGACCGTTAGCTCGCGGATTATAAACTGAGGAATATCTCCAGTCTATGTTATGCTGCTGCACGAAGCGACTGATCTTATGGCTTCTGTAGGCTGGCCCGTTATCGGAGATGATCCGTCGCGGAGTTCCAAACCGATATATGACGTGCGTCTTGAAGAAATGGAGGATATTCTCCATCTTCACTTCCCTCAGCGGTACTGCTTCTGCCCATTTGGAGAAGTAGTCAGTCGTCGCCAGGATGAAACGATGTCCTCTAGACGATGCTGGTTCGATGGGGCCGACTATGTCAGTTCCCCACATTTCGAACGGCTAGCTAGCCACCGTTGGATGTAGTGGATTCAGATGCTGGTGGATGAAGTCCCCATGGATTTGGCATGAGTGGCATTGCATCGCATATTCGAGGCAATCCTGAATCATCGTGGGCCAGTAGTAACCCATCCGTTTAATCTTCAACTTCATCTTTTGGCCTGCTTGTTGAGAACCACAGAGTCCGTCGTGAACTTTCTGAACGACTCTTTTTGCTTCGTCAGGTCCCAGGCATCTCAACCACAGAGAATCAAACGACCTCTTGTACAAAGTATCATTGACGAAGGCAAAAGACAGAGCTCGTTTCATGAGCTGATGTCTTGAGGACGCATCTTCAGGCGTCCGATGGGATTTGAAGTAGTCTATAAATACTTCTCTCCAATCCTCAGCCTTTTCCCGATCTTTTATTTACAGGGTCGTCTGCTCAGTCGCTCCCTTTTCTTCGGATGATTCCGGAGATATTTCTGCTGGGGCAAGCACCCGACGGCTTTGTACCACGATACTGACGTCATCGAGGTTCTCGTCAGCCAGTTCTTTAGCGAGCTTGGCCAACGCATCCGCTTTACTGTTTTCCGCACGCGGTATGTTTTCCAAAGTGTAAGAAGGAATTTGGGTCAACAGTTGTTACACCTTTTCGCCGTACTTCACCAACTCTGGCTTGCACTTCTGGTAGTCGCCGTTTACTTGACTAACGACCAGTTGGGAGTCTCCATATATGAGGAGGTTTTCAATTCCCATGTCGATGGCGATCTCGAGGCCTGCTATCAAAGCTTCATATTCGGCTTCATTGTTCGTCCTCGGCTCTGTTAAGGAGAAAGCAAAGCGCATTATCCCTTCTTGTGGGGTTACGAAGATAAGGCCTACCCCCGATTTGATTATAGGGGTGCTTTGTTTGCGCTTCTTCATGGAAGACGCTCCATCGAAATAGAGTTCCCATCGGGTATCACTACCGTCGATCACGTCAAACGCATGTTCGTCTGGCAGCTCGCAATTCAAAGGGGAATCAGCCGGTATCGGATGCTCAGCGAGGAAGTCGGCGATGGCCTGGCCTTTCACTGCTTTAAGAGGCTGATAGGTTATCGAAAACTCCATTAAGAGCAAGGCCCATTTAGCGAGTCTCCCTGTCAATATAGCCTTCGACATTAAATATTTAAAGGGGTCCACCTTCGAAATGAGACGGACTTCATGCACCAACGCATAGTGCCTGAGCTTTGTTATCGCGAAGATCAACGCTAGGCAGTGTTTTTCGATGGGGGAGTAATTACTTTCTGCCCCCAGGAGAACTCGACTTAAGTAATAAAGAGCTCTTTCTTTCCCTTGGTCGTTTTCTTGCGCCCATAATGCGCCTAAAGAACCTTCGAGGGCGGTGTATAGAGAATGAGGGGCTTTCCCTTGACCGGAGCAGCCAGTACTGGCGGGTTCTGCAGGTACTGCTTGATTTCGTCCAGCGCGTCTTGGCATTTATGATCCCAGACGAACGGAGTTCCCTTCTTCATCAGGTGGCTGTAAGGACGGCACTTGCCTGAAAGGTTGGCTATAAATCGCCGTATGTACGCGAGCTTCCCTTGGAGAGACCGCAGCTGTTTGAGAGTTCTTGGCGGAGGCATGTCCATGATCGCCTTGATCTTTGACGGATCTATTTCGATACCTCGGTGTCGGACGATGAATCCCAGGAATTTGCCTGAAGAAACTCCGAATGCACACTTGAGAGGGTTCATCTTCAAGTTGTATTGTCGAAGGCGTTGAAATACGGTCTTCAGATGCTCGAGATGTTCCTCGTATGATTTGCTTTTGACCACGAGGTCGTCGATATAACATTCGATGATTTCATGTATAAGGTCATCGAAGATCTTCGTCATGGCCCTCTGATAGGTGGCACCGGCGTTCTTTAGACCGAAGGGCATCACCTTGTAACAGAATATCCCCAGAGGGGTCCGGAAAGCGGTGTGCTTCTGGTCTTCAGGATGCATCTTTATTTGATTATACCCTGATGAGCTGTCCATGAAGGAGAAAACCTCGTGAGTGGACGTATTGTTTACCATCAGTTCAGTGACTGGCACTGGGAAATCGTCCTTCGGGCAAGCTTTATTGAGATCCCGGAAGTCCACGCATATGCGCACTGTCCCATTTTTCTTCATCACCGGGACGATGTTGGCGATCCTTGAACTTCTTGGATGAAGCTAGAGTCGATTAACTTCTTGACCTCAGCATTGATACTCATTTCAAGCTCGAGCCGCATTCTTCTTGGCGCTTGTTTGACTGGCTTGACGTCCGGGGATATCGCCAGTTTATGTACAGCAATTTCTGGATCTAGTCCTGGCATTTCAGAATAGTTCCATGCGAAGCAATTGTACAAGCACGTTTTTTAACGCAGCCACCCTTTCTTCAGATAGCAGCTCGCTGAAAAATGTCGGTCGTGGGTCATTCGTCGTCCCCAACTCAATTTTCTTGAGGTTATCTGCAGTAGTATGTATTCCATCTTCCAGCTCTTTCGGTGCTGGTGGAAATTATGAGATCACCTCATCGTTGCTGTTTTCGAAGCACCAGGGGAGGTCATCCATATTCTCGGGCTCTTCTTTTGATATTGTTATCATATGACAAGTACGAGCTCGTTTCCAAGACTGATGTGGATCTGGTTCTGCTCTCGCAGTTTTGGGTTCGTGCTTCTGTGGCGGCGTTACCCTCCAGCTGTCAGACAGAGCGAACTTGCCGAGCTGATACTGATCCTTAACCCAGTTCTTGAAGGTGAAGCAGTCTTCGAGAGGGTGCCCTATTACTCGGTGATAAGAGCAATAGTTTGGGTGTGAGACTTCGCCTGCTTGCTTTGGGTGCTTGGACTCCGGCAGTGTAAGCATCTGGTATTTTATAGCTCGGTCAAATATCTTCTTCGTCTTGTCCCGAGGAAAAGAGTATGCTCGACTCATCTTCTTTACAAGGGACAAATCTGGACCGCTCGATTCCCTCTTGCGTGGCTTCTTAGTCCCACTTTGTTGCTGTCGAGCGCCTTTTTCGCTTTTCAACTTGTTTCTGCCTCTACGTCGAGCCTTTTTTATAACAGGTTGACGAGGAGCGGCACTTTCATCTTTCGCGGCCTGTTGTAGGAGGCGTTGCGTTTTGGCTTTCTCGTAGATGGCCATTTCGCGGTTGTGGTCGTCTCGGACTTTTTGACCAGCTTCCCTTATAAGCTTGTCCATTTGTTCTTCGAACGACGGACTGGGCACTTTTGCATCAGGAACTTTTACTGGTTTAGGATTAGCGTCCTCCCATTGAGCATCCGCTTCTTCATTGAAGTCATGCACGACGTAGCAATCACGGAGTAGCTCTCGTTTCTTGGACCGAATGTAACTAAGCCCGATTGTTTCCATTCTCCCACTAGGCAACTTGCGCTGAGTTCTGGGGACGTTCCAGACCCTGTCATAGAATTTAGCTTTTCGAGCGGTCTGTTTGAAGGATATCCCTTGGCGCTTCAAGAGTCTCTTTAGTCCGTCCGTGTAGTATCTGGGCAAACGGATTGGCTGGAGCCTGTCGAGCGTAGGATCCGCACCGTGCCAGATTTCTTTTTCCATTTTGGTTTTCCCGGAGCGGTAGAATAGGATCGCTTTTTCACCTTCTCGCCTGGGAGTGACATAGAACGTCTGCAGCTCTTCTACACTGTAGGTATCGAGCGCATCCAGTTCTTTATGATGTTTAAGTGGAACCATGGCGACCTGCAGACTTTGCTCTTCATCAGCGAAAGTTTGTATTGAAGGCCGAGCGGAAAATATAGTATGGACTTCATCTTTCGAGTCAGTGCCAAAGATCAACGTAGGAGTGGATGGTCCCGGCTTGTTGTATTGGGGTGGCTCGGAATAGACTATCTCTTCGTCCTCCTTGGTATCACTCCCGAAGACAGGGATTGTGGCGTTAGTTTTGTTCTCCGGCTTGTGACACCTCTCCGTGTCTTCGAAATCCAGTAAGAAGTATTTGGCATCTTCATATTTGCGGACTTCGTTCATGGAGAACGGGTTCAGTTCTCCCGTCACGGTATACTCGAGACCATCCTTAAAATATATCATACACTGATGTTGTATAGAAGGGATGATGTTGTACTCGTGTAACCATGGTCGGCCGAGCAGAGCATTGTAGCATGTCTTGGCGTCTATGACGTGAAATTTAATGTCCGTGACGAGCAGCCCAAAGCGTAGCGTTAGTATCACAGATCCAAGAGTTCGTGATGATTGAGAATCGAACCCGGAGATGGTGATCTTATCCCGAGCAAGGTGCTGGACGCTCATGCAGATTTCCTTTAACACTCGCACCTTAAAGAGATTAACGGAAGATCCATTGTCGACCAGGATTTTTCCTATCTTTATATCATGGCAATACCCTGAGACATAGAGGGGGCGATTGTGTTCGCACGTCCCAAGGAGAAGGTCCTCGTCACCAAAAGTGACATCGGCCATGTGCACTTCTTCCAACTCATCCTTCATCTTTTCTTCGGCAAGGAAAGCTTGGAATTGCTCGGGGTCCTGTAGTGCCTTGATTAATGAATCCCTTGCCTCTTTTGATAGTAAAAGGGCGTCAAGAATGCTGAGCTGCGAGGGTAGCTTCCTCAGATGCGCTAGAACGTTGTAATCCACCTTATTTTTCTTCGGCGGGTCCTTGGCAGTTAGCTTTTCCATGACTTGGTCATCTAGGGCAATATCCTCAGAGACCTTTTCTTTCCTTTTATCTTTTATATTTGAGGGTCCGAGATTCTTTTCAGGTAGCGTACGATTACGCAACCGGATATTTTCGCAGACCTTCGGCTCTTCTTCTTTTCCCGAGGTGGACTCTTTAAAGAGGGGGCTAAAAGCCATTTCCTCGTCAGAGTCGCTCCCGAACGTGAGAACTTGCGATCCCCCGGCGTTAACCATGCGACAATCGCCGGTAGTTCTGTTAAGCCCCTCGGTCGTATTTTTCCGCTCCCGACGAGTTTTGCGCTTTTCCCGCTTAAAATGTTGTCGGTGAGCAACATATCCCTGCCACCATCTATTGAAAACTTTGCACTCTTCGGTGGGGTGCGAAATCTTCCGATGATACAAGCAGTAGGAAGGGTGCATTTCTGCTTCACCAGCAATATTTCCTTCAGAGGGTGGTAGCTTCATACCCATTGATATGGCTTTAGCAAACCTTTTCCTCGTCTTGAATTTGCTTTTATCTGCGGTGGATGTATTTTGCTTCAACGGGAGTGTCTCAACTCTTTCGTCAAGTCGCTGGCGCTTGACCCTTTCAAATATGACCGCCTCGCGTTCCCGATCAGCTTTACTTTTCAACAGAGCTTCGTTGAGGAATGTGTCAATTGTTTCATCTGATGGCCCCAGAATTTCCGGTTTAGGATCTGCCCCCAGCTTTTCAGTGCAAGGAGTTTCCTCATCGTTTGTAAACGAATGGGAAATCATATGACAGCTCGCCACGTATTCCTCGGATTCATCCGACGAGCTCTCTCCCTCATCTTCCTCTTGAAAGACGTGGTTAAGGAACTCTTGGAGTGTGATGGGAGTCCGTGCTTTCTGGTTGTACTCCTCCAACGCGTCGATTTGTTTTTGTAAGTCCGTGCACTTGTCTCCAGGCTTCATGGGCTTCTTGGATTTCTTTTTCTTCTTCTTTGAAGATTTTGACGGCTGGTTGTGAGTGTTTAGGCCACCACCATCGATCTTTGGAGTTGGGCGCGGCTTCAACATCCCTTCAATGATCTGAGCTTCCAACGGGTTCTTCCACCTGATTGCTGGGCATGTTTGAAGATCGTTCAGCATCCTCTTCGTTTTGGCTAATAGCACAACCTCCCATGGAGCTTCTTCAACGAGGTAGCACGTTGCCCCCGGCGTGTTCACCTTTTTAGGGGCGTGAGGCTACGGCGGATTCACCTTCCATCTGTCGGACAATACGAACTTGCCCTGTTGGTACTGGTCTTCAATCCAATTTTTGATGACGTAGCAATTCTCGATCGAATGGCCCAATACTCGGTGGTAAGGACAGTAATTGGGATCATTGACGTCGTTTGGCTGCGACGGACGTCTTGGATCCGGCAGATTTATGAGTCGGTTGCGCAAGGCCAGCTCGAACAATCTTCTCGTTTTATCTCGAGGAAATGAGTAAGGACGTCCTAGCCTTTCCTCAAGGGGTACACGCGGACGCATATTATTTTGAAAGACAGCCGGTTTCAAGTTGTTCGGCTGTTGTTGAGCATTGGCGACAACGATTGCTTTTCCCTTCCCCTTCTCATTTCGAGAGTCCGGCTTTGGAGGGGGCGGTCTATGGCCCATCTGGTCCATTTGAGCTAGCTTGTCGATCAAGGCCTGGAAGGTAGTCGGCTTGAAGAACATTATGAATTGGGATATGGTTGCCTGCGGATCGAGGGTTCCCACAAACATCCCTACTGCCGGTGCTTCTTCAATGCGTTGCTCGCATTTCGACCATAAGTTCCGCCACCGTATCGCATACTGAACCCATGTTTCGCCTGGCTTCACCCTGGCATTAATCAATGCCGTTATCGGGGTACGTTCGCTGGCGCTTGCGAAACGCTGGGTAAATAGCAGCTCCATCTCCGCAAATGTCTTGATAGAGTCGTTTGGGAGCTCAGAGTACCACTCGAATGCTGTATCCGATAAGCTACCGACAAACTGGCGAAGTAACAATTTATCATCACCGCCGGTGTTGCCGCAAAGCACCCTGAACTGGGCAACATGCTGATGGGGATTGCCAGTCCCCTTATACACATGGAATTTCGGTATTGTATAGCCCGGTGGGTACTTGATCTGATCGTACCAGCTCGGATATGGTCGCCCCGTTTTTACGACCTGACCGGCTGCCTCAGTCACCTGGTGAACCCGTATCTGTTGAGCTATATATTCGTCCAGGTCAGCTTTGGAGATTGTCTCCTCCTTGGCTGTTGACAGAGCCGGTGGAGGATTTGACGTTTCTCCCCTGTCGTCTTCAAGGACGATCGGAGGATCTTCAGTAGGAGGATCTTGTTGGATCATCATACCCACCATGTCCTGGAATAGAAGGGACATTCGCTTTATGTTAGTTGCTTGTTCCGCAGCCTCTTTGTCCTTCTTCTCCAATATCCTACGAAGGAATTCAGCGTCAGTTTCTTGCTCCTGGCGTTGATCCGAGGACGCTTCGGGGCTTTCTTTTGGCCCAGTGAGTGCGGCCATCGCATTCATCATTTCTTGGAGCTTCTGCTGTTGCTCCTGAACTTTGGTCACTGACCGTGTAAGCGGTCTATGACCTGTAGATGTACGGCTGTCTTCTTTACCAGACGCCATGTAGACGGTATGGATCACAATGCCCCCGGACTTAGGGCGTTTGGGCTCGCCGCCTTTGGCATTTGCCGCAGGCATAGGGACCTTCTCCGGCCTTGTTCTCTTGTGGGCCGTTGAAGTTGAAGGGGCCGTTGCAGTTGAAGGGGCCGTTGCAGCGGGCACCCTGGCGGTTGTCGTCCTTTGCTGTTTGTCAGGACGGTTCTTTTCTTCCTGCACTTTCGCCCTTTTCTGCCAGCGAGAGTGATCTTGGTCGATCACGGAATCTTGAACCCTCCGCCAGACCTTATAAATTCTGGAGGACAGCCGTTGAGTGGGCTGCTCCAGCTTAATTTCTGTAACTCTCTCCGCAGGTGGAAGAGATTTTTTTAGCGTAGCAGTTGGAGAGTTCTTACGTACCCTCCTTAGTGGTTCAAAACTGTTCCCAGTTGGAACAGCAGCATTAACTTCCACCACTGGAGCAGGTGGAGTTAGCCCTGAGGGGGAGTTGCCCCGGGCCTTCCTTACTCGGTGCCAGTGGCGACGTCGAGCATGTCGAGCTGTTGGGACTGGCTCGGCGATAGGGACAGCTTCATCTTGCCCCCTGTCCGGATGAGGCGCTGCCGGTGCCAGCCTCTTAAAGACTGATGTTGTCCTTTGAGTAGCGATGTTCAGTCTGTCAAAGACAGACCCTCGAGTAGGAGCAGGAGCCCGAATAGTCAGCCTTGAAAAGACCGACTCTTTAACAGGAGAAGCCGCCTTGACGACTTCAGGAGCAGAGGTGGCTATCTTTCTCGGGACGGCCACTTCAGGGTTCATGGGCTTCTTGGCGGGCCCATCGGAGTTCTGGTTCAGCCTGGTAAAGACAGAGGCTGCCGGCTTGGTATTGGATGACCCGTTGAAAGGGGCCGTGGTAGTAGCGAGCCGATCAAAGACCGACTTCTTTTGCGCTTCCGGTACGGGCATTGGAATGGTGAAGCTTTCGGGCGGGAGCATCGTCCCGAAAAACAGACCGGTGGTGGCCTGAGTCACTTGTTCCACCGGCATGGCAAGAATGGAGGCCGCTTGAGGCCCATAGGCTACACCTCCAGGTGAGGCGGAGCGTTGGTTGCACTTGCACTTGGAGCAGCTCGAGCAGTTGGATGCCATTGATGCTTGATTTCTGCGCCAGGCAAAAGACCAAATCTTAGTAACTTGAAACCCAAAGGCAACCATTAACAAACCGCGATTCGTTCGCGAAGACAACACACGAAGTGTGGAGTGGAAAGAGGAAAAGGTCCCACCGGGCATGCCAGAATCTGTTCCCCTCCGAAAGACGGCCAAGACAACGTGAAGACGTCTTGCCTGAGATTCGGGGCAGATGCTATTTGGTTTTATCCGTCTACCTCTCCGAAGATGCCAAGTTGGTTTATGACACCGTGTATCGGAGGTTTAGACGGATGCGGCCGATGTAGCAGACTTTGTCAGATTCCCCCTCGCTTGAGGGGTTTTTTGATTGTGGGGACGCTCTTTCCCGTAGGCGCAAGTCCCTGCAGTTAATTACGCTACCGCATCGCGGTAACCACTTTCTCCTTCTCCAGAAATTTCACTTCGTGTCGTGTGTGTTTGTTTGTTTGTGGATGCTCGTGGATTGTATACGGAGACTAAGTTATGCCGTCGCCCGTAGGACGTGGATTAGTCCAAATCCGTATTTACTTAGATTTGGGTTTGGTGTTTTAGTTTAAGGATACGTTATCCATATTGAGGCTAAGATCAACTTAAACGTTCGTTAAGGATACGTTAGTCTGATTTGAGACTAAGATCGACTTAACGGAAAGAGCATTCCAGTTTAGGGACGTAGTGGTCCATTTAATATATGGTCGTCGGGACCCGTCACCTCTCTGACGACGTTGAAGGATTACAACGATAGGTGTCAGAGGAGTTCAGAGATGTACCCTTGAACCAAAGTTGATTGGGAGTTTTATAGTCCAATTTGAATGTTTAAGGATATGTTAGCCAGATTTGAGGCTAAGATCAACTTAAACGGGATCGTTTAGATCCGACAAAAGAGCATTTGGGGGCTCTATTGTTCTAGTTTAGGGACGTAGTGGTCCATAGGTAGTTTAAGGACATTGCGGTCCATTGCCAGTTTAGGGACATGGTGGTCCACTTTCCAGTTTAGGGACATAGGGGTCCATCGTTCCCGTTTTAGGGACGGATGTTAGTTTAAGGACGGATTAGTCCATGGGTTTAAGGACCCCATAGTCCATATAGATGTGTTTAAGGACGCATTAGTCCATTAGTTTAAGGACGCATAAGTCCATGGGTTTAAGGACCCCACAGTCTGTATGGGTGTGTTTAAGGACGCATTAGTACATTAGTTTAAGGACGCATTAGTCCACGAGTTTAAGGACCCCACAGTCCGTATCGATGTGTGGTTGTCGGGACCCGTCACCTCTCTGACGTCGTTGAAGGATTACAACGATAGGTGTCAGAGGAGCTCAAAGATGTACCCTTGAACCGGATGTAAATTGATTTAAGAGAGCAGTCTTGCTCAGTCAATTTAATTTGAGGACTTACGGCCATGATTGGGCTAAGTCCAGTTGAGAATATTCAACGTTTTATCTTTGGCCTATTAGGCCTGTACTAGGGCTTTGCCCCTGTTTAATAATGCACTGCATTTTCTTTTGGCCTGCTAGGCCTTTTTGATTTGGGCTCTGTCCCTTTTAAATGATGCACAACATCTGTTTTTATTTGGGCTCTGCCCTTTTTTAAAATAATGCATTGCATTAGGCCTGTTAGGCCCTTTTTAATTGGGCTTGGCCCTTCTGTAAATAATGCAGTGCATTAATCAAACTGACAGTGGTCATGTGGCCTGTCAGGAGTTTTGCGCCAATTATTGAGCGCAAGCGCACGTGGAGGTGACACGTGTCACGCTCTAGTGAGCGCAAGCGCAGTGCGCTGCGCCAGTACGCTGCGCTGTTGCGCTGCTGACACGTGGCGCGCTCTGGTGAGTTGCGCCAATTTCAGAGAGCAATACTCTATCTTAAAAGTGCATAGCACAAGTTATTCAGGTGCTGATACGTGGTGCTCTCTGGTGGCTTGCGCCAAACCAGGAGCGCAACAGTGCAGATTTGCAAGTGCAAGGCACTATTTTAATTTCTTGATCCAAGAAAAAAATCTTTAAGATTCCAGAACCAATGGTTCATAAAAAAGGCAATGCCTTTGTTATTATTTATTATTTTTTTATTGAAAATCCTTGATCTTGTTCTTAGATCAATGATCTATTCAGAAGAAGTTCTTCTTTTCTTATTCAAAGGTTTTACCTTTCTTTCTCTTTGAGTTCTTCTTAAAATTCTTCAGAGTTCTCTCTCTGTTTCTTGAGTTTCTCTATTCTCTATGTTGTGTTTTTTTTTGGAATTGGGGTCTAGGGGCCTTTATATAGTGCCCATTAATTTGTTAAATTTGTTAAAGAGATCATTCTCTGAGTGATTTGGGGAATTTTCCCCACCATTGGATCTTTGATCCAAGGGCTTCTGTTTTAAAGAAGACAATCTTCTTGTTTTAACAAGAACAGAAAGATCTTACTGGAATTTTAATTCTGTTTGGTGCAAATACACCAGCGCTTGACACGTGTCGCGCAGCGCACAGCGCAGCGCAACTGCGCTGACACGTGTCGCGCAGCGCAGAGCGCAGCGCAACTGTGCTAGACGCAACTGCGCTGACACGTGTCGCGCAGCGCAACTGAAGCGTTGCTTCCTTTAATTTTGCTTTAAATAGAGCCTTGCTCTGATTGGGCGCGCTACCTTGGACGCTGCGCCGACGTATCAGCTTTTGACACGTGGCGCGTTGCGCGCGGCGCAAGAAATTTGAAGCGTTGCTTCAACTTTTGAATTTTTGAAATTCAAACAGAGCTTTGCTCTGATTGGGGGAAACATGCATACATACACATACCGCTCACTACGGCACCCTATCCCACGAGGTAGCGGTGATTCCATAGTTAAAGACCGGTTGTGTATGATTTCCATGGAGGTTAGGGCTAAGAGTTAAGAAAGGACGGACAAGGACCAAAGGGAAGAAACCTAGTTTCTTCCCGATCGTGCTAATCCCCTTTGTTAACTATTACCTTAACACCTAAAAGTTTTTAATTAGGGCAAAGAAAGCGGTGAGAATAATTGACTTTCCAAACTAATCTAATCCTAACCCTAGCAAGGTTTTAATCCTAATCAAACTCAACTTCAGTTTTTTTTAAAATCAAACCTACCACAATAGGAATTGACTCGTTAGAACAACTAGAAAATACACGTAATCCCTGTGGACCAACCCGTACTCAACTGGCTAGCTACCAAGCGACACCGTTATTGATTGCGGTTAATTCTTTGATTCCAAAAACGCATACGCAAAAATCTCTCTAACAATCAGTTGGGTTCGAGTTCACGTTCAAGTTTAGGTTTGAGTTCATGTTCAAGTTTAGGATCGAGTTTGGATTCGAGTTATAAATATTTCTTGTGAATGGATTTATTTATTGAAATCTTAAGTTCGGGAGAAATCGGGCAACTGCTATACATGGACGGCAGAATTTGTGTTTTTTTCCAAGACAATCGCCATTGATAACTCCGTTAAGTTATCTAACCTAAATAGGCAAGCACTCACTTTCCCCGACTCCCTGTGGCTCAAGAGAAATGATACCGCTTAAATCTATATTAATTTAGAGTCCTTAAATATTTGTTATTGTTGTTCACATTGTATTTATATTGTTTGTATTTCTCAAGAGGGTTTTATGAAAATATTTTAATATTGTAAAAAATAAATCTTGAGAGTCATTTATAATATTTAGAGTTTTTATGAAGATATATTTTAATTTTAGTGGTATTTTAGTGAGAAAACCTAGTTTTTAAAAGTTTATGGTATTTTTATGAAAACTACCACTTTTGGAAACTTATGGTATTTTCATTTAAAACTTTAATCTTTCATTTTAAAAATATAATTTCATAATTTGTTTTTATTGAAAATACGGATTCATAGTTTTATAAAAAAAATCAAAATTTAGTTTTGTTTAGAAAAGTCGTATTTCCTTTAAATCGTATTTTCATTTCCTTTCGAGACTGAATTCTCCATGAGAAACTCTGCATCTCGCTCTACTATCCCAACGATGTGCGATAATCCGCACTATCCATTAGCGGGTCCCCTAATGAGGATTGTAGAGACGCAATTGCCAAGGATCCAAAAATAACTTGTTTTATAATGAGATGGTATTTTATTGCAAAATTGTTGCGTTTAATCAAAATTTCTAACCAAATATTGTGCCATGAATCAAAAGTGTACGTGTAGGGTGAGTCGTTACCTCATGAATTTCTAGAGGTATATACACTAGTTATCGAAATAAGAATTACACTAAAGTTCATGGGATTTTTCTGAAAAAGTCCGTTATATGGTTGTTTCATATGGAATTTTAGTTACACAAAAAGGCAAACGATGTGAATATTAATTTGAAGTGATATTAGAATAATTGTGTGACATATTGACCTATCATGCATGATAAAACATTTAAAAGAAAATATTTTTAATGTTAACTCCACTCATCGATGTCTTTTTAGAAATTGATTTGAGATGAAAAGTGTTGGATATAGTGCCCTCAGAGTCAATTATTGGATCACAGGCACGTGATTGCAATGATTGAGAGAGGACCTATACCGGTAGGAAAGTCTTACTCGAGATGATAGTATGTTATCTGGTTTATCTTTATCATCGTTTACTGCTTTAGGTGACCTTACAGGTCACTATTGCACGTTGATAGAACCCTTAGGATTCTTGCTTGACTGCCAGCAGTATGATGGCGATCATATACGTGGGAGCTGGGGTCTATAAGCGCATCCTTAAATGGTCCCTGGTCGTGGGAGTTTCGAGACAGGGCATCGATACTCCAGAGTAGACTAGTGTATACAGTCGAGACCCTGACGAGGGGCGGTGGCCGGTCTCACAAGCCACTGGTGTCAGTTGGTTCACCTAAGATGTATACAGGTGCTCATTGGGTTATGAGTACACCGGACAGGACTCGCCGGGAACATGCTAGTTGGGATTATACCAGACGTCAGATAGCAGTTCCCTGGTGACATGTGTACAGATTAGTTCATCGACCTGAGATCGTCATTTGTCTCGTGTGAGTTCCCACTGTGCTTTGATTACTACCCTACCACGGCTCAAAAGAGTCGTGCAAACAGGTTTTAGTTGGGTACAGTCCCGAGCCACATAGAGGCAGTGAGCGGATCGGCAGGGGTTCGTCTCTCCCGGTATTGAGGGTGAGGTCGCGCTGTGTCTAGGAGAGCCATTACACAATGCCCTCGGCCGAGGCAGAAGATTTACTGGTAGGTATTCCAGTAGTATCTCAGGGTGTTCTGGGCTACACTCCGACACGACTTGTACCGCTTTTGGGGGTCTGACTTTTACCAACCCCCTAGGCCTGCCATGCGATACTCATAGACGAACGGACCGGACTGTACGGATATTGTCACTGACAGGCTCAGTAGGGTGTCAGGATGAGTTCGCTCATCGACCTCCCTTTTGGTCAATACCTGGTAGCCCGTTATGTACGGCTAATATCTCTGACGTGCTAGTGGTTAAATCCACAGCCAAGGTATTGACGAGTCTTTAGAGTCCCCCACAGACAGTTTCTCAAGTTTCGGGCGAAACGTTGTAGAGGTCGTATGATATATGGCAGGGTTCGATCTTATACGTGCGGTATTGCACGGATCATGATCGGACGGATCATACTAGTGGGCTTTGGTTTAAGCCGGATCCTGGTATTAGATTTGTTAGATTACTTTAGTCTCATCGCATTCGCATTCAGTCGGAATGCGGGTGCAGGTATGTAAATACAGGTGAGGGGTATCCTTATGATCCGTCACGAGTTTACTTTAGATGTTGCCGGATCTTTTTTGTTGTGGCAAACATTTGGATTAATGTTTGCTTAAGGAAATAATGAGCTAGAAATCATCATGACAATGCATTAATGTGACATGGACTTGTATCATGAGTCATGGTCTCTTTTTTAGCAAATGTGTCACATTAATGGATTGATTAGTGATGATATGAGAGGAAGAGAGAGAGAGGGGCTGCCATGTGAAGGTGGTTAGCTCTCATATTATTTTTCTCTCACTCTCATTCCAACAAAAGAAAAGAAAAGAAAAAGAAAAGCTCTTGTTCTTCTTCTTCTTCCTCTAGCTTATTGCTTCCATCAATGGCAACACTTTAACCTCCATCCAAAGCCATGGATGCACGAGACAAAGTGATCACAGCATTCTATACTTCAACCTTGGGCACGTCGGTTTGCACACTTCGTGCCCGAGTTGGTTCGGATGAAGCGGGAGCCCGTAAAAAGACTTCTCGATGTGGTGCCCTTTCCGACGAGAAGATGAAGACCGTAGTTACCGCGGGGAGATCGGGATGGTGGCCGAAGACCGAAGGACATGGATCGCTCGGTATAGTTCTCTATCCCATCTCTAGTTAGCTAGCATTAGGTTAATGGTTACGATCCGGGTTTTAAGCATATGATAGCGCCGGTTTTCTAGTTGAGAAAAAATTTCGTTTCCGCATTTTGGTTTCGGATAGACGGCCGGGGCGCTACCGTAGTCTTACATGGTATCAGAGCCACGCCATTAACCTAGTCTAGCTTGCTCTAACGTGTTTACAAGTTCGATCGAACGGATTTTCCAAAAACCGCGTTTTCATGTCACAGTTTCTGTCGAATTTTTGCAGTGGTCAAAAAATTATTTGGTGTATTGCAGAAATACGTGCAGGGTTTTCTAGGAATTCTGTGAAAATTTGGTGCCCTAATCTTACTGTTCAGCCGCGGAACCACGGCCAAACCCATGCTCTAGCCGCGGTTCCACCGCCACTTTGACTCCTCTCTGCACCAATTTTCTACAGTGCCTCTCTGACATGGAAATAGGGTTTCTGGTAAATTCTGTTTGGGCCCAGATTTATTTTGAGTGCTACAGTTGTGCTTGGGGCCCACTTCGGTAAATTTTGTAGATCGAAAATTTTAAACATGTTAGTTCACAGTATTTACATTATATCTACGACCGTGAATGTCACTTGATCGGTAAATCCTGTCTAACTGCTATAGCCCTTTTAGACGGATTTGCGAACGTGACATTCACGTTGATGTTCTGTGTTGTGCTGTGATGTTGCGGATTTGTCGTGGTGGATAGCCTGGATGCAATGGTAGTACAATTTGGTTGTATTTGTACATTTGATATTGCGGGGCGAGCGTCCGACATGTGGACTACCGTCACTGCCTGTTTGTATATTATTCTTTTGGGGCACGACCGGGCTGAGGTCGATGTACCCGTTGTATATATTTTACTTTCTGTACTAGGATTACCCCAAGGTGGGGTGCACGGGTAGCCGGGTTCTAGAGGGCAACGGGCCCGCATCTCATGGCGTTGAGACGAAGGGGGCTTCACTCTAGAATTGGCGGGCTATTCGCCGCACTCGTAGGGGGTATAGGTTGGCCCAAGGAGGGGTGCTCAAGTTACCAGATTCCGTGAAGTGCTGGGTGGTCCATTCACGTCGTTGAAGGGGGCTGCCTCGCTTCAGGTTTTGGCGGGTAACTTGCCGCGCCCGTAGGGGTCTAGGATTTCATTGCACAGGCTATCCACACGACCAGGAGAACGTCGGGTTTCAGCAGCGGCTCTGTGAAACCCGGGGCTTCCAGATTATCTGTATTGTTCTGTGATGCTTATTACATTTCTGTGATGTTGCATTTTATCACGCCTTGAGCAAATATTATATATTGATATATATTAGTAGATGTTGTATATGTTTTGCATCCGCGCTAGTCCAGTCCCCGCTCTGTCGTTAGTTAAGTAACCTAACGGGTGATGACGGGACCCAGTGGCGAATGCGGATGGCATATACGTACATCATTATTTTCGTTCTTTATTGGTGTGATCAATTGATGGGACTGCATTGATTCGGATCAATGCAAGCTAAACAAACCTATTCTGATGTTGTTGGAACATTTTTCAAAAAAAAAGGCTGTTATTGCAAGGACGTCCTCTTTTGTTTTGCACAGTGGTATTCGGTTATGAATATCCAGCACCTCAGTCGACGAGGCAAGGGCCGAGATCCCTTCACCGGGAGTGACCCTTTGGACAGAAGTTTGCGTCAGGGCAATAACTTCACTATAGTCGATTACTTTTGCTTTGCATCGTGGTATTCAGTTGGAATATTCTGCACCTCATTCTACGGGGAAAGAGCCGAGATCCCTTCACCGGGAGTGACCTCTTTAGCAAAGGTTTTCGCCACTATATTTTTATAAAAAGCTATCCAGTTCCTTCAACGATATCAAGTTCATTACGTTAAAGGTTTTTTGCCAAAAACCTACCGTAGCCCTCCGTCATTTCAGATTAGCATTGCTTAGTATTCGTGCTACGTATGTCGTGCATTGCCGAGGCGTAGTGTTCGGTAGCTCTGTAATGCTTTTCTGTCGCATGGATAAGTGGATTGGTTAGGACAGTCGTACGGTTATGTTGGCATTATCAAAGACTCGTACGGGTGGGTTTAACGCAATCAAGATAATGACGGGTTGAACTTGACTAGGACTCTTTGATATGTTGGCATTGTCAAGGTCACTTGGGTCCTAGGGGTAAAAACACACATTGGGAGTTTCTAAAGAAACTGAAACTTGCCAGATATGTGCATACCTTCTGGAGTGTGATAACGTGAGTGGATTCCATCACGTTATCATGCGATGATAGTTGGATCCCGATTCCCACTGATGAGTTGGTTTACTCCTCGGGTGATCCCGACTAATTCTTCTTTCAGGTTTGGAGGAGAATTTGAGGTTACAGCGGGAGGTTTCCTGATTAGATAAATTGATAACCATTCTGATCTAGGTTAGAGTGCACGCTGAGTGTTTCTTTTCTCTCTCTCTTTGGCAGCGACCATGGCCCGACCCTTAACTATGACTCAGTGACCAAAATTAACCGAACCTTCTTAAACACTGGCTTTTGGATTGTCAGAGTTGCATACCTCATTGCCACTCCTATTTTTATCCTTTTCTCCAGAACACCCCGTATTACTACGAACGTCCACTTCCATTGGATAAAACCATCGTATGATTATATACGAACTCGAAGGAACTTGTTCCAGATTCGAGGATGGTTTCCGGTTCTGGAGAAAACGAATAGGACTATTCAGTTGTCTTTTCTTTTTACCTTCTCTCAGGTTGCGAGTGCTCCTTGGATTAGGGGATAGTACACCCGTTACACCTATTGGATAGTCTTCTTCCAAACCATAGGCTGGTGCCGAACGGTAGGGAATGAAGAAAACCATTTAGCCTAAACGGTGTACAGAAGGTAATAAGTCAAGACAAATAAAAGGATTAGTAAGAGGGCAAAGTAAATTGCGACTGCTATTCACGACCAAACCAAGTATTTCATCGTCACTCCTACTTCACCTTTGTATTTCTCCGGGATACTCCGTATCACTGCGAAGATACACAGTTATTAGGATACTCCATCGTATGGTTATATACGAACTCGAAAGGAACTTGTTCCAGTTCGGGGATGGATTCTGGTTCAGGAGAAATAGGAATAAGGTTTTATTCAGTTGTCTTTTATCTTCACTTTCTCTCAGGTTGCGAGTGCTCCTAGGATTAGGACAGTACACCCATTATGCTTATTGGATAGTCTTCTTCCAAACCATAGGCTGGTGCCGAACGGTAGGGAAGGAAGAAAACCATTTAGCTTAAGGGTGTACAGAAGGTAATGACTAAAGACATATAAAGAGATTTTGAGAGATGGCAAAGAAATATACGGTTACAGTTGTGAATCTGATAATGGAAGAGGCATTACTAGGAATACCCGGATACCCCTTCGAAACATTTACATGTTTCAGTTTCACTGTGTATTGTTAAAAGAAAACTGATTTCCCAATTAGCCCTTACTCCAGGGTATGTATTTACCAGGTTTGATTCTCACATCTGTATGGTTTTACAGATGATGAGTGGGAGTAAGTTATTGGGAATTGGGTGATTATCCTCATTATATCGGGATTCGTTGTAATTGGTGATATTTGAGGAAATCGCCTGGGTTGTTTGCCGGACGGCAAATATTTGGTTTTGAATATCCGTTGTAATGCACCAATTTCAAATTGATATATCTGTACGTTTATTTTCATAAAGTGAGATATAACTTTTTGAAATTATATCGCATTTACCTATATCAGTGGATGGTTAGGTAAGGAGCATTAAACAGCGGTGTAATTCTTCTTAATCATAAGTACAGTTTTCAACCTACGACACACAGGGAATGGGTTATTAGACTTAAGGGACTTATACAGAGTATTGTATATTGTCCAGTGTCCATTAGGACAGAGGGGTTGGTCCTCGTACTATATTCGGTTTACTTGTGACTTTTCTAGTTCTTAGACATGTGTTTCGTACAAATGCAAGGTCCAAGTTTTGAGAAGTTATAGGTATATGAATAAAGTAGAGAACCAAGTATTGCAAGTATCAGGATTCTTCAAGGTGATCGAAGATGTAGATACTTGTGTATGGTATTCAGTTAATAGTAATGATTAAGAGAACTTGCTTCTTTTTCAGGTTACTCATATCTAGATGTATTCCTAAGTTGAGTAATGCTGATCGGCCTCTCTCCATTTAGTTGACATGCACTGGAGACAGCTGCATGATTTGAATCTGGTTCCAATTAAATCAGTGCCTCTGTTTCTATATTGGATATAGAATAGTTCATATCTTAACAATGTTAAGGTACGGGGAGTTGTCCGGCTTATGCTTAAAACCAGACTCTGGATAACTCAAGGCACGTTTCTGTAATGGTTGTTTGTGGGTTGACCCGGGCTATGACGAAGGTTAACTATTCTACCATCTGGAAGATCAATAGTGATATTGTTCTTGACTCGCCACAGTTTTAATAAAAATGGATTTTTTTTCAGAAAACAGTAATAAGAGTATGGTAGAACTGGAAGTGATTCCAGAACCGCAAACGATTACTGAAAATTTGATAAGGACCTAAAGATTCAATCTGGATTGACATTCTATTGGCCACTCCGCAGATATGGTGGGTAACCTCAGGCATCCGAGAGGTACTCCGGTAGCCTCAAGGACGGTGATAGGGAGGTTCTTGTTTACCCAGACTTGCCATTGCTGTTGTTCCAGACTGTGAGACCCGATAGGAGGATGAGTATAGCGTCGTTCTAAACTAGCTTTAGAAGTGTACGTGTATATGACTCTGCCAGAAGGTTGTCGTAGTCAGTGGGAGCAGCGGAAGCATAATGGACAAGTGGCTTATGTCTATTTATAGACTAAAGCAGATATAGCGGAGATAGATCATCTATTTCTGATGTGACAGTCATACGTTTGACTTCATCAGAATAGGGGATGGATCTGTTAAGAAGGTAGTAGGGTGTGATGTCCTGGTATTTGGATGACATACACAGAGTAGGAAGTGAAATTCCTATACTACGGTCGGTTATACTTCGGTTGTCACACAGTGGTTTCTCCACATAGGATATGGATATTATATCAGATATTCTGGTTACTAGATCTATGGTTTTAGATCTAGATTTGGGTAGTTTCCCAATCTGGGTATTTAGACAACATTCTAAAGGTATTTTAGAATGGACGACTCCTGGCACGGTAGTGTACCTGCAGGTGATGGAGTCACCCTCTCTAAAGGTGTCTTACAGACTAAAGGGGAGAGGGATGTGCATGATTGGCAGATCACTTGCTTAGGCAATTGAGTCAATCATGAGATGTCAAGTACCACACCAGATGTTATTTTTGCAGTAGATGCAATAAGTGGATATTTATCCAATCCTGGAGAAACATTCAGAAGCAGTTTTAGAACAAAAGTGAATGTTCTAGGGATATGATAACGGCAGCCTCTTTCGGGGGACGGTTATCATTCCAGGCTTCCAAGATGACCTGGATGACAGAGTGACTGTCAAGTGTTATAGTTTTCCCTCTGACGAGGGGCGGTATTTTGGACAGGTGGTCCAAGCGGATACTGAGAGAGGCATGGCGCAGGACACTGATTAAGTTCAGTTGACGATACAGTCTAAGAAGTTTGGATTTGGAGTTCATTTATAAACTAGGTCCCATCAGATATCCAGACATATTTTAAGATAGGTATTGCTCATTTCGGGAGATGGCTTTCTCCGCGAACTTGAGATAAAGAGAGACATAGAAAGAAATATCATGGCGGATCCACTCACTGAGGCTATTCCTCGAAAGCAATAGTTTCGCAAACGGGTTTTTTGAGACTGATTAGTAGAGGAGTTGGGTGTTCGGTATCACATGGGCTGTGAGTATGCGACATCGCAATAATTAGCCTTGAGTGCAAGTGGGAGATTGTTGGATATAGTGCCCTCAGAGTCAATTATTGGATCACAGACACGTGATTGCAATGATTGAGGGAGGACCTATACCGGTAGTACAGTCTTACTCGAGATGATAGTATGCTATCTGGTTTATCTTTATCATCGTGTACTGCTTTAGGTGACCTTACAGGTCACTATTGCACGTTGATAGAGCCCTTAAGATTCTTGCTTGACTGCCAGCAGTATGATGGCGATCATATACGTGGGAGCTGGGGTCTATAAGCGCATCCTTAAATGGTCCCTAGTCGTGGGAGTTTCGAGACAGGGCATCAATACTCCAGAGTAGACTAGTATATACAGTCGAGACCCCGACGAGGGGCGGTGGCCGATCTCACAAGCCACTGGTGTCAGTTGGTTCACCTAAGATGTATACAGGTGCTCATTGGGCTATGAGTACACCGGACAGGACTCGTCGGGAACATGCTAGTTGGGATTATACCAGACGTCAGATAGCAATTCCCTGGTGACATGTGTACAGGTTAGTTCATCGACCTGAGATCGTCATTTGTCTCGTGTGAGTTCTCACTGTGCTTTGATTACTACCCTACCACGGCTCAAAAGAGTCATGCAAACAGGTTTTAGTTGGGTACAGTCCCGAGCCACATGGAGGCAGTGAGCGGATCGGCAGGGGTTTGTCTCTCCCGGTATTGGGGGTGAGGTCGCACTGTGTCTAGGAGAGCCATTACACAATGCCCTCGGCCGAGGCAGGAGATTTACTAGTGGGTATTCCAGTAGTATCTCAAGGTGTTCTGGGCTACACTCCGACACTACTTGTACCGCTTTTGGGGGTCTGACTTTTACCAACCCCCTAGGCCCGCCATGCGATACTCATAGACGAACGGACTGGACTGTACGGATATTGTCACTGACAGGCTCAGTAGGGTGTCAGGATGAGTTCGCTCATCGACCTCCCTTTTGGTCAATACCTGGTAGCCCGTTACGTACGGCTAATACCTCTGACGTGCTAGTAGTTAAATCCACAGCCAAGATATTGACGAGTCTTTAGAGTCTCCCATAGACAGTTTCTCAAGTTTCGGGCGAAACGTTGTAGAGGCCGTATGATATATGGCAGGGTTCGATCTTATACGTGCGGTATTGCACGGATCATGATCGGACGGATCAAACTAGTGGGCTTTGGTTTAAGCCGGATCCTGGTATTAGATTTGTTGGATTACTTTTAGTCTCATCGCATTATCATTTAGTCAGAATGCGGGTGCAGGTATGTATATACAGGTGAGGGGTATCTTTATGATCCATCACGAGTTTACTTTAGATGTTGTCGGATCTTTTTGTTGTGGCAAACATTTGGATTAATGTTTGCTTAAGGAAATAATGAGCTAAAAATCATCATGACAATGCATTAATGTGACATGGACTTGTATCATGAGTCATGGTCTCTTTTTTAACAAATGTGTCACATTAATGGATTGATTAGTGATGATATGAGAGGAAAAGAGAGAGAGGGGCTGCCATGTGAAGGTGGTTAGCTCTCATATTATTTTTCTCTCACTCTCATTCCAACAAAAGAAAAGAAAAGAAAAAGAAAAGCTCTTGTTCTTCTTCTTCTTCCTCTAGCTTATTGCTTCCATCAATGGCAACACTTTAACCTCCATCCAAAGCCATGGATGCAGGAGACAAAGTGATCACAACATTCTCTACTTCAACTTTGGGCACGTCGGCTAGCACACTTCGCGCCCGAGTTGGTTCGGATGAAGCGGGAGCCCGTAAAAAGACTTCTCGATGTGGTGCCCTTTCTGACGAGGAGATGAAGACCGGAGTTACCGCGGGGAGATCGGGATGGTGGCCGAAGACCGAAGGACACGGATCGCTCGGTATATCTCTCTATCCCATCTCTAGTTAGCTAGCATTAGGTTAATGGTTACGATCCGGGTTTTAAGCATACGATAGCGCCGGTTTTCTAGTTGAGAAAAATTTTCGTTTCCGCATTTTGGTCTCGGATAAACGGCCGCGGCGCTACCGTAGTCTTACAAAAAGAAAGAGAGAAAATGAACTTACTGGTTGTGTAGTGATAAAAAGTGGGTAAGAAAGAGAGACGGGGTCTCCTTGGCGTCGCGGTAGCGTTGGAAAAGCTCCGGTCGTCGAGATTTGATCGCTACTCCTCTTGGTTTGTTTAACCCCACTTTGCGCTTAGAGAATTTTGAGAAGGATTTTCTGAATAGGGGAGAGGTAGGGAAGGGGTGTAATTATAGTAAAGAATTTAGGGTATGGGAATTAAAATTTTTGAATAAAAAGAATTAAAATGGTGTTAATTAGGGATTTGAAGAGTCTCTGTTTAATTGCCGAAAAATTAAACAGTGCAGGGGAGTCAAAGAGGTGGGTGTGCAAAGCACAGAGTCGATTGGCGTAAGTGGAACCGTCGGTGGCGGTCAGATGGAGGGAATGGACAGTCGAGATTGCTCCAATCGTCTCGAGATTCGTGCCACATGCTTAACTCTGTGTTTACTCCTCATTTATCATGTTTGATTTTTCTGAAACTTTTCGATTCTTCATGTATTGCCCGTGCAACTCTTGAGCTTTCGAAAAGTTAAAAAGAAAAAATACTAAAAATAAATGGGACTGATGGGAATCGAACACACAATGTAAAGGCTTTACCAATAAGCTACAAGTTGTTTCTTTTTTTTTATTGAACAAAAATAACTTATAACTCCTAATCAGGCTGAAATACCTTTTCTATATATTAAACCAGTAAATTTTGTACAGGGATTTCAAAGTCGTTACATTTTAAATATATGTATATTATAAATATATATATTTTGGTATATTCAAAATAGCATGTTGCAAGATGAACTTGCCTTGATCGGTCACGGAATGACGACGACACACAAAAGAAAAACACGACACACGGCATACGATCCAAGCAAGTCTCGGCCTGGCAACTGCAACGATGGGGCAGCGGCGCGGGGTCGACTGTTCGTCGAGGTAACTGCAGAAGCTTGGGTCCTTGGGTGTTGGGCTGCTGCGACGATGGTTCGACGGCGATAACAGGGGTGGTTGCTTCGGTTGAAGGAGATGGCCGGCGATGAAGAGGTTGTGAGTTTTCAGGCGAGGTGGTGTCAGGGTTGTGATCGAAGGCGATGGTAAGCGGTTGGGACAGCGACGAAGAGGTCGGGGGATGAAGGGTCTCGGTGAGGAAAAGAGAAAGAGAGAGATTATGGTGATATGGTCGAGGTTTAGACGAGGACAGAAAGGGAAGAGGGTTGGTGATGCTGATGGGGTCTGGGATCGACGGCGAGGGGAAGCAAGTGGTAGCGGCGGTGTTGGGTTTGGTGATGGTGGCGACAAGGAAGGATGAGGACGACGAGGGGGGTAAGGTGATGGGTCATGGGGTTTGAAGAGGAGGATGACGACGAGATGGAGGAAGGGATGAGACAAGGTGAGGTGCGCAGCATGAGTTAAGGCTCGGGGGCGAGAGAGGCATGGGAGAGAGGGAGAGAGAACATACGGGGGTAGAGAGAAAAGTATTTTGTTTTTATCCATGTATTATATATATATAGTTTAGTTATAAGTTAAGTTAAAAGATATTATAGTATATTTATAAGTATAATATAATTTTAATGTATATAGATAATATCAAACTACAACCAAACTTCGATCCGTCTCTCACAGAAAATATATTTTGGAAAATAATACTGATACATAAACTTTTAAATCATAATGTAAAATATATTTTAATTATATTATACCCCCTTATAAGATTTAAAAGATTTTAAATATATACCTAGATTTAATAAATATTTGGTATTAGATATCTTGAGATTTAAAAGTAATAGATAAAAGCAAAAAAAAAAAAAAAAAGATATGGGATGCTTAACCATGTGATGGCAGTTTAACAAATATAAATTATTGTTAACTTGTGGCTACCTAGAAGATATATGATAATTAGATATTATATATAGATATATTATACTAAATTCACATGGATTTGGTTTATTGGTAAATATTAGATATAATCTTGCACCATAATGGGTTTTAGACATGCGGGGCGGGGCGGATAACCACCTCTACTATTCGAATCAATCGCATCCTAAAAGAATAAAGTAAAAGAAATACAAAACAAGTTTTAAAATACCAATTAATATTGCAAGAACGTGCTAGGGTGTTACAAGTTCGAAGAGCTACATTCTGATGAGGGGATCGATGATGTCGTGGTACAAGTATATGCTATCGAGGATATGATCATCGATGACACTCGTTGGGCGACGGAAACCGACGATAATGTCGGATTTCAAGTCGGACATATGTTTGCGACGAAGGAAAATTTGATTTAATAACTCATTGCATGGTCCATTAAAAAGTGTGTCATTCAAAACAACTAAGAGTACCAAATCAACGTACACTGTAGTGTGTGCTAACAATTTAGGTGCAGACCCTGGACAATGCCCTTGGAAACTTCATGCAATAGTTTCAAAACGGTGAGCGCTTTCGACACATTTCAGTATAAATGAATATAATCCGGAGTATCGGTGTCGAAATACTTCTGGGGATGTGGGGGCACAAACATGCTACATCAACATTTATATGCCAATACATCTTGCTTTTACTGAGGAGGCGGCTTGATATGGCACCGGCTACGATTCAGGATCAAATGAAAGGGGCAACCTGAATCTGGGAGAGCTACGGACCAACCTAGACACTCCCAGCCAGCTACACAACCGGAGAATATATCTGGTCCATCGCAGCACCGTCATGGTAGATCTAGGATTCTACGCGTGTTATCATGCTTGCTATGATGCTCACTTTTGTACTTGTTCTTATCGTATTTAGTCATTACTCCATCTAGACACTTGTATATTTCTTGACTTAGAGACATGAGATGTTGTATATATTTGGATGTCAAACTATTGTGCAGTCGGCTTCGCTTTATTTATATACAGTGTTTATTGCTTTCCGCTTGTTGTTCTTCGCTTTTAGGCGTCATATATTTTTCGTGGATTTTGTCTTAGCCGTGTGGACGTTGAGTTAGCTCCCGTGTGGAGATGCGTTTATTTTCATGATATTGTACGTAAAATTTAGTCAAAATTTACAAAAAAAGTGCTGTCCGATTTTCAAACGTTAACTCTTTACAAAACAAGACTTACTTCAATTTATAAATCTTTATTTGGAGTGGTTTTGAAATGTTCGGAAGACAATTGCAGTGCTCGGGAGGTGATTTGAGATAGTTGGAGGCAACCGTAGCGTTTATCTTTAAGTTGCGTGGGATCCAAAGAGCTCTATGTTGAATCCGCACTTTCAAAGTGCAGATTAAACTTTGGGCTCTCTGAATCCAGAGAGCCCAAAGTTTAATCTGCACTTTGAAAGTGCGGATTCAACCTGACTCTCTAAAAGGAAGCCAAGTATAATCCGCACTTTACAAGTACGGATTGACTTAAGCCCAGTCTTTCCAACCGGTCATCTTATGTGGCGTCTAAGTATTTTCGATTTGACCCAAAATTGCTACATCCCTAAATAGCTTTTAAACCATGTTTACCCCTGATAAGTTATAAATATGTGACAAATCCCAAATTTTCTCCTCGTCTCTCCTAGTTTCAGCAATTAATTTTGAACACACCGACGAAAAATCCCCTTCTTCTTTTTCCTCTCGCAAAGCTCCGAAACCATTAATAATGCATCGCAAACACGATCCAATAACCGAAAAGCTCCCTCATCGTCATCCTCCTCCTCCATCGACCCCTCAAACGTCCGCTTCTTCCACGAGATCCAAACCCTATGCAAAGCCCTCGCCCTCAAAGACCCCAACTCCCGCCGCCCATCTCTCCCCTCAAACCCTAGCCCCAAACCCGAACCCAGACCCAGACCCGCTAAGACCTGGAGCTGGAAGAAGCCCCTCAAAGCCCTCTCTCACCTCCGCCACCGCCGCTTCGACTGCAACTTCTCTCTCCACGTCCACTCCATCGAAGGCCTGCCTTCTCCTCTCTCGAACGCAACCCTAGTCGTCCACTGGAGGCGGGTCTCGGATTCGTCGGGCGTGAAAACCCGAGCCGCTAAGGCGTCTAACGGATCCGCCGAGTTCAAGGAAACCCTAACCTACCAATGCTCCGTATACGGCAGCCGAAGCGGGCCCCAGGGTCTGGCGATGTACGAGCCGAGGGAGTTCCTGATTTATGCGACGATCGCGGGAGCCACAGGGTTCGATTTCGGGAAGCATCGGGTCGAGATGATGAGGATCCTGCCGGTGATGATCAAGGAGTTGGAAGGGGCGAAAAGCTCGGGGGAGTGGAGTACTAGCTTCGGGTTAGCTGGGAAAGCGAGAGGAGCTACTTTGAATGTGAGTTTTGGGTACAATGTGGGTAGTAAGCAGAGCGGGGATAGGCTTCGGCGAGCTGGGAGTGTTCAAGAAAGGGCGAGAGTTGTGGAGAAGCCGTTGGAGGATTCACGAGTTCTTCGTGAAGTTGTTAGGCTGGAGCTGGAGATCGATTCGAAGCTTGAAGAGTCGCCCGAAATGAAATGTTGCACATTGGAGGAGCCTGTGAAAGGGAATGAGGAGAATGAATGTGATGAACTGGAGTTTACGGTGATCGAACAGGGAGTAGAAATTGACCCAAGGGGTCGAATTGGTGAGCTTGAAGCTGTCAACCAAGAAAGTGATTTACAGATTGGCGAGCGTAAGTTTGAAAATGCTGAACTTGATATTGTTGACCAGGAGGAAGATTTAGAATTGGAAAGGCTCAACGTTCCGATTACTGAATTAAAGGGATTGGAATCTCCAAGAAGTGAATTTGAGACGATTAGATTGAACTATAAGAATAGGGGAATGAAGAGTAAGTCCCTTAATCTGGATGACGAGTTGGTTGCCAGTGAGTTCTTGAGTATGCTTGGTTTGGAGAATAGCTCAGGCAGTGACCTGGAATCACCAAGGGAGCGACTCTGGAAACAGTTTGAGAAGGAAAATTTGAATTCCAATGACAGTATCTTCGGTCTTGACCCAACTTCTTGTGATTTTGTAGAGGAGTTTGATCTTTCCACAATTGTTCATGATGCTGAAATGGAGCATCATAAATCGAGGGCCAAAATGATGGAGGATGCAGCAACAGAAGCTTTAATGCGCGAATGGGGTTTGTACGAGAAGGTATTTGAGAGCTCCCAGCTCAATAGTGCAAATGGATTTGGCAGTCCCATTGATCTTCCTTTAGAGGATCCGCTCGTATTGCCACCTCTTGGTGAGGATTTGGGTCCATTTCTTCAGACTAAAGATGGTGGATCCTTGCGTTCGATGAGCCCACCACTTTTCAAAGCTTCAAAGAACAGCTGAAGGTTGGTGATGCAAGCCTCGAGCCCTGTTGTAGTGCCTGCAGAAATGGGTTCTGACATTATGGAAATATTGCAAGGCTTGGCCTCTATAGGAATTGAGAAGCTATCAATGCAAGCCAGTAAGCTCATGCCTTTGGAAGATATAACTGGTAAGATCATGCAACCGGTAGCATGAGAAGCTTCACCATCACTCGGAACCTATGAGAGGCATAAAAATTTCTACTCTGTGGTTTTCATTATTAAAATATTGTTTAGCTTGCTGTATCTTAGGGTCAAGCGAATATAACACCCTTAGGCCATTCCAACATTCGTCACACCTAAAGTGGCTAATTAGCACCCAGCATACTTGGAGTTGGGTTCTATCTTGTATGAAATCATAACACCTAATATATTGTAGCCCATCATGGACTAATTCCAGCGGTGTTGGGTGCCAAATAGCCAGTGAAGGGGTCGAATGAGTTATGAAAGTGCGGTATAACCGGGGGGGGGGGGGGATAGGGTTTTTTAATCTCTAACTTTATAACAGCAGCAATATGTTCAAGCAATTTTAAGCACAGTTAAACTAAATCAATCGAAACACAAAATATAAGCAATACGATAAAGTAAAGAGATAAAAAAATGCAAACTGTGACACGGTCGATTTAGAGTGGTTCAGCATCCTTTGCCCAGTCCACTACCTAAGGCCCCGTCCTTAAAACTTTTTCCTTTCACAATATACCTCTTTCAACTGGACAGAGAAATCCTTACACGTCCTGCTTCTTCGCCAGAAGCTTACAACCTTTTACACTGAATAAAATCTTCTCTCTTGAACATGTGAGAGAACGTTACAGCTCGAACAATTTACAACTTTTTTCCTTACAGGGACAATAGACTATTGAGCTTGAGAGAATTTGAAAGTGATGATGCTTAGGCAAAATGAGGTTTTTCAAATGAAAGCTGTTTAGCTATATTTACAGAGCCCTCAACATTCTATGGCCAGGATTTTTTTTTTTTGAGCAACGGCTTTATTTGACCAACATGAATAAAATCAAAGATCAAATTAATATTAGGTTACCATAGAAAGATTAATAACCGTTAGAAAACATTTGAATTCAATATTTCAAGAATATTGATGTCGAAGATAAACAATTACATGCCAATTTGAGAGCAAACGGTTATAAACAAATAGCTAAACAATAGCTCACATGGGAGGTCCAAGATTAATTAAAAAGCTTTAATTAGAAACCCAAAACAATGCTCAGAGTTGACACAGAGTCAATAGAGCCATAGATCATAGGAAATGCAAATGGTTTCTAGAATCTGATTGGATTAGAGTGCGTGATAGATTAATACTTATCAAATTAATAGAAAACAGCCAAAAAATATGATAAAATATTATTTTATCCTATGAAGATACCGAGAACCTATTGATGGTAATTTTGTTACAAAATGAGTAAATAAAATTTTTAACTTAATTTTTAATATTATAAAAATACTTTTTAATATCGAAATAGTTTAAATCTTAGAAAATTAGATCAAAAATTATTTTAGACTAAAAGTATTTTATTAACACATATGCGATATGAAAATTTAAAAGTGTGTTTTCTCAAGCTCATTAGATCCTAACCCTTTAACATTAAAATCCTTAAAAAAATGAATAATAAATAAAAAATAAACCTCGATGAGTCAATCAAGTACTTTTGTTAATTGTTGGCTTCAAACTCGTTGAAAAATTTAGTCTCATTAAGTCCAAACAATAACCTCCAACCTCCATTAGATTTGATATTTATAGGTCAGTCCTCCGATCTCTATCTGATGTTCCGTATAAATAAATCCGTAAATAAACACGTAACACGAAACAAGCATTTCGCAATAATCAAAATACTATGGAGTGAGATCAACAATCTTCCCTTTTTGATTATTGACAAATTAGTATATGGTGGTGTATATATTATTTTTTTAATATAAAAAAATATCACTATAATTTCTCTCCTCTTTTGGCATAATCAAAATGGGGTAATATCAAACTAAGTATAGAGGAAGAGCAATGCTTTCCCTATAAACATGCATATATCAATTAAGCAAAACTAAACAAAGATACATGAACATCAATATGTTCTTTATAAACAAAAAAAATCTTTGGAGTAGAAATTCAATCGCCATTATGAAAATGAAGCATAAAAGAAAAATAGACAATTCTCAATCAATTTATGGTCATTGAAACATTTTCCAAAGAAAAATTTACTAGTCATGTGTATAAGATCTAATTTAGAAACAAGACTAATTCAAGCGAATGAGATAAACTAAACAGTCAACCATATATTTGTAATGACTAAAAGTTTACATTAAAAAAAGATGTTTATATTATAAATGATCTTAATCATTACTCTCAACATTATTCATAATAATAATATTTATGGCAAAATATCTAAAAAGTAAAATAATATAGCTCCCCCTTAATTAGTTATAGCATCTTTATTTTCATGAAATTCTCCAAGTCAATATTGAAAATAAAAGTTGCAAAAGAAAAAATAATTATGGTATGATATCAAAGAAATACCTTCTAAAAATTATAATTGAAATTATATACCAAATTATAGATAAGGAAATATATCTCCATAAATTAAATTCCTTAAACATTTATTAATTTAGATCAAAATCATAGAAATATTTTTTCGCTTTAAAAAGATATAATCTAAGTTAATATGGTAACTTTTCAAAAAACATACCAAAAAGCAACGAGGATGTGAAATTTTCCATAATCTTAGTATAGTAATAAATTTCAATGTCATAAGAAAGAAATGCTAATTTTGATCATATTATGACAAACTTTCTCGATTAGTTTCCAAATAAAAATATGGGAGAGTTATATGATCAAATTATTTACATAAAAATCCCATAAAATTTCCTGAATTCATATGTCCAATGAAAATTAAAATAAAAGCTCTTAAATTCCAACCGATTATCAATAAATAATTTAGATTATAAGAGAAAAAATAATAGACCAAGGTTTTATCATAAACTCATAAGAAATTGAGTCAAGTATTTTCTTACTATATGATCTTCACTCAAATCATTTGATACCGATTTGTATTTTGCAGGACTTATCATGAATTCATATTTTTGAATCTGGCACACCTATAAAAAGAGAATGTGTGCATTTTGATACCCAAAATTTCTTGGGTCCTTGAAAGTTAATTTTGACACCTATTGGTGTCCACATCAAACCATAGTAAGACAAATTATTTTTTATTTTACAATGACTAGGTAAATGTCCATGATCTATGCAATAAATATAAATAAATTTAGATCTAATATGACCTCCACGAAAATAAGAGTAAGAATGACAATTATAATCAGTGTTTAAATTCGTTCTTTGAGGAACATCATTATGAGATCTAGTTTTAGCATTAAATTCATCTACTTCCTTTTGAAGCGAATAGATCAATTTTTGCAAATTCTCATTTTGAACCTTTAAAAGTTTATTTTCATATTCAAGATCATTAGAAGCCTTGCTCTTGGTGAGCGAATCATTCTCAAGTTCACTAAGTTTACTTTCACAACTAGCATGATTCTTTTTGGGCAAACTATATTTTAATCCTAATTTTTTGTAACCATCGTTCGATTCACATATAACATTTTCAAGATCTTCATATGAAAGAGAGTTAGGATCTTGATTTACCTCATTTTTATACGCCATAAAACATATGTTAGGGTTGGACTTTGCAAATCTAGCCGTTTAGCAAGCTTCATTTCCTTCCGAGTCACTTGGTTCTGATTCTTCCCAACCAGTATACATACCCTTTGACTAGCCAAATTTCTTTTACCTTTCTTTAAGTAGAGGAAAATCTCTTCTTATATGACCTGACTTATTACATTCAAAACAATTGCCAAAACTTTTTTCTTTCTTACCGAATATTCTTTTTGCACCTTTACTTTTTCGGCTTTTGCTTTTGTGCATCATCCTGGCAAATCGTCTCGAGAAATTTGCCGCCTCTTCTAAATCCATAACTGTCATCGGAAGAGGAATCATTGATTTCACCTCTTAGGGCTGCGCCATGCTTCTTTGTCGCGAGTGCACATGATTGTTCTTCTTATGCCTGTTTTTGAAGAGTAAGTTCTGCTGTTTTTAACTTGCCAGTCAATTTTTCAAAAGACATATTTTTTATAACCATAGTGATACTAATATGTTGAATGATGGAATTCTACTCTTTAGAAAAACATTCAAGCAAACATTGATTCATTTGACTAACTGGAATAACAACACCTAGAATATGCAATTCGTTTATAATAGTTTTGAATTTAGTAACACATGCATCAAGAGTATCATCAACATCCATTTTTAAATGTTCCAAGTCGTAGGTAAGCAAATGAACTCTACTCTCCTTAACTTAAGAGGTGCCATCATGATTAACTTCTAAAATGTTCCACATTTCCTCAGCAGTTTTTAAATGCATAATTTTATGAAATTCTCCTCTAGAGATACCGCAAATAACTGCACTAACAACACGAGCATTTAGATTAGCTAATTTGAGTTCATTATCATTCCATTTGCTATGAGATTTGGGATATGTTACCCCATTAACAATCTGAAAGTAGTCACAGAGGGGGTGAATAAGACTAAGCTACCGATATGCCCAAATTAAAAATTATATACTACACTTACAACGATATCACAATAGAATAGCTTAAGTAAAGGACAAACCAATATAGATAAGTGGCTAAGCTAATCACACTTGTGAACACATAAACAAATAGCAAGAGATATAGCAATCAAGCAAGCAATGGGCATATAAAACAAGTGAACACAAGCATGCAATTCTATCTATAAAAGTAATAAGCAAAGCTAAAGCAAGAGACAGAAAATGCAAACTCTAATGCAAAAGATTTAGAGAGGTTCGGAAGGTCCTCTAGCCCTCTTCCTTTAGGTGCACGAGCCCGTTCCACTAAACACGTCTTTTTAAGAGGCAAACACGTTGCGCACTCATAACCTACAACCCCGCTTTCGGTGGAGTGTAAACCAACACATCTTCTCAAAAGACACTTCTACAAGCTCTTCACCCTTCCGTTCTCAATACAATCTCACGCGCTCATACTTGAGCACTTCATCTCTCAACAAGCTCTTCTCTCTACAGTAGATGCTCTTCTTTTTTACAATGACACTCTTGCACTCAAAAGCTCAAACACAAAGAAAATAAGAAAATGAATCTCAAATACTCTTAATAGAGTTTCTTTCAAAGCTCAAACTAATACTCTTGAGATATAGATATACAAATAAAGCTCTTGATTACATGGGAGAATGATTTGGATAAACAAATGGAAAACACTTTCAATTCTCACAAGAGATGAGATTTTTCTTTTTAATATCACTTGAGAAGATAGCAAGATAATATGCAAGTGATTGAATGCCAAAAATCCAAAGCAAAAGCCTATTTATAGCCCCAATAGAAAACTAGCCGTTTTTTAAAAGTCAACAAAAATTAACAGTGGCAGACGTCTGAAGAATAAACCCCAGACGTTTTCAGTTCAATCCAAAAAGCCCCAACAGCTATATTTCAGAAAAAAAACAACAGCAGACATCTGCCCAGATGACCTGCTGACGTCTGGTCCATTTCAAAGTTCATAAAAACGTCTTTACTTGAAGATCGAGCGGTCATATGTCTATTTACTTCATACGTTTGAAGCACAAATCAAAAGACGTTTGAAGAGCAAAAAATCTAACCTGAGACTAATCTGCCATAAATTGTCAAAGCATCAGATGTCTTCCAGTTTGTTCAACAGATGTCTTCAGTACAAGTTGGTGCTGCAGTACAAAAAGATGCAGAAAAAAGTTTACTTAAAGAAAATGGGGTTGATCGCTACTACTGACGTCTGGACACTATTGGCAGGCGTATGGACATGTACAAAAACATATATTTTGGGTTTTTAAAGATGAAAACACAATGAGATCAAAAACCCTATTGTATATGCAATGAAAACTTGTTTGTGCACATGCATCTGTGAGTTTCAAGAGGTACTACTTGATAATACCATAGATTCTAGAGTATTTACAAGGATTCCTATGTATGTTATCGTAAATCTTCGAATCTTGAATTCTAGAATCTTTGGCTTGAGCTCTTGAAACTTGGCGAGTCGTCTTCAAATCTTCCTTGAACCTCGCTACTCCCGTCACCAGTGTCTTGAATACAATCTTTAATTTTCCAATTGAGTCTTCAATTCATCGATGCTACCAAAACTTAGACTTTGGCTTCTTGCTCCTTAGCTATATGTAGCTTGAACTCTTGAACTTCGGCTACTTAGCTTCACGAAGTTTGAATATGCAAATTGGGAAGTTCACGTCCGTATTCTCCAACCTCCATTAGATTTTCCGTTTGCGCTCGATTTTCTCCGTCCTCCTTTGTATGCTTGTGCCATGAGATATCCGATATCTTGAAATTCAATCTCAAAACGATCAAGCATATCATATACAGTGTTATGAATTAAACATGATATAAAACATAAGTATATGAAATATTCATTGTTTTGATATCACAAGTTATGAATAGTATATACATGATATATGAAAAACCAATATATAGGACACATGTATATACATATTCATATTGTGAATATCAAAACAACGAATGCAGGTAATATATCGATATCAAAGAATATAACACAAATAAAGCACGTCGATATTGATATATTACTCGATATATACAAGATATAGGATATGCAAGCTAAACATCAAGTGTATACGAGTTTAGCGTCGATAAGATAAAACAAGATAAGTAAGTGACACTAAATGAACTATTCATGTTTAAGCTAGCATCAAAACTAAATCCATAAGCTATCACAATTTTTGATGGAAATTCATATCCATGTTCGATCATACCACATACTCTTCAATTTATAGACTGAATATGAATATCATGCAGTTTTTCCAATATGAGGGTAAACAGTACCATCAAAATAAGGTGGCCTAACAGTAGACCTACCTTCATGAAATCCAGTGGCATATCTGGAAGTGGGTGTGTGTCATATAGTTGGCCATGGATCGTTACTCTTAGGGTGTTAATCAAATATTAAGAGCCTAAGCTATGATACCAAATGAAAGTGCGCTAATAACCCTAGAGGGGGTGGGATGAATAGGATGTTCAAAAACTAATCTCTAACTTTATAACAGTAGCATATGTTCGAGCAATTTTAAGCACAGTTAAACTAAATCAATCGTAACACAAAATATAAGCAATACGATAAAGTAAAGAGAAAAAAATACCAACTATGACACGGTCGATTTAGAGTGGTTTGACATCCTTTGTCTAGTCCACTACTTAAGGTCCCGTCCTTAGGACTTTTCCTTTTCATAATAACTCTCCTTCAACCGGACCGGACGGAGAAATTTTACATGTCCTGCTTCTTCACTAGAGACTTACAACCTTTTACACCGAATAAAATTTTCTCTCTTGAACAGATGAGAGAACGTTGCAGCTCGAACAATTTACAACTTTTATTTTCTATAGGGATGAGACTATTGAGTTTGAGAGAATTTGAAAATGATGATGCTTAGGCAAAATGAGGTTTATCAAATGAAAGTTGTTTAGCTATATTTATGGAGCCTTTAACATTCTATGCTCAGGAAAATGAATTTTTGAGCAACGGCTCTATTTGACCAACATGAATAAAAATTAAAGATCAAATTAATATGAGGTTATCATAAAAAGATTAATAGCCGTTAGAAAACATTTGATTTCAATACTTCAAGAATATTGATGTCGAGGATAAATAATCACATGCCAATTTGAGAGCAAACGGCTATGGACAAATAGCTAAACGATAGTGTACATGGGAGGTCCAAGATCAGTAAGAAAACATTAATTAGAAACCCAAAACAATGCTCAGAATTGACACAGAGTCAATAGAGCCATAGATCATAGGAAATGCAAATGGTTTTAAGATTCTGATTGGATTAGAGTGCGTGATAGATTAATACTTATCAAATCAATAGAAAACAGCCAAAAAAATATGAAAAAATATTATTTTATCTTATAAAGATACCGAGAACCTATTGACGGTAATTTTGTTGCAAAATGAGTAAATAATTTTTGTAACCCAATTTTTAATATTATAAAAATACTTTTTAATATGAAAATAGTTTAAATCTTAGAAAATTAGATCAAAAGTTATTTTAGACTAAAAATATTTCATTAACACATATGTGAAATGAAAATTTAAGTGTGCGTTTTCTCAAAGCTCATTAGATCTTAACCCTTTAATATTAAAATCCTTAAAAAGAAATGAATAAAAAATAAAAAATAAACCCCGATGAATCAATCACCGACTCTTGTTAATTGTGGGCTTCAAATTCGTTGTTGAAAAATTTGGTCTCGTAAAGTCCAAACAATAACCTCCAATAGATTTGATATTTATAGCTTAGTCCTTCAACCTTCATATGGTATTCTGGATAAATAAATCTGCAAATAAATACAAAACACGAAACAAGTATTTGGCCATAATCAAAATACTATGGAGTGAGACCAACAAGTTATAGATGAAGGGTGTTATACACATTTACCCCAAGTTATAAAGAATTTCTAAATTGCATGTCTTTAAATCATATAGGCCGGATAAGTTGCAACATTTGAATTTAGAAATTGATACGGCCGGTAAGAGAAGACAAGGCAAAGGCTCAAAACAAGGATCATTGAGAAATGGGGATGCTGGCTCAGAATATGTTTCCCTCGAAGATCTTGCTCCATTGGCAATGGATAAAATAGAAGCTCTATCAATTGAAGGGCTAAGGATACAATCTGGCATGTCCGAGGAGGAGGCACCTTCAAATATTAGCCCACAATATATTGCGGTAATATTAGCTTTCGAAGGGAAAGGGCCAAAGAATATCATGTCTCCAGGCTTAGAAGGAGCTGGTGGAATTCAGCTTTTAGATGTTAAAGATAGCGGTGGCGATGTTGATGGCCTAATGGGTTTATCAATAACATTGGATGAGTGGATGAGGCTAGATTCTGGAGTGGTCAATGAAGAAGAAGAAATCAGTGAGAGAACGACAAAAATTCTTGCAGCTCATCACGCGAAATCAACTGATTTTTTGAGAGCAGATAAAAGCGGTGGAAAGAGCTCAGGTAGAAGATGTGGCTTATTAGGGAATAATTTCACGGTGGCATTAATGGTGCAGCTTCGAGATCCTTTACGCAACTATGAGCCAGTTGGATCTCCGATGCTTGCTCTAATTCAAGTGGAGCGGGTTTTTGTTCCTCCTAAACCGAAAGTTTACAGGACAGTTTTTGAAAGAGGGAGCAATGAACAAGATGATGAACCAGAGGTTAAACACGAACCCCTGGCAAAAGAGGAGAACAAAGTGGAAGAGGCCGTGAACCCCTCAATTCAAAATCACTGAAGTACACATCGCGGGTTTGAAAGCTGAATCGAGTAACAGGAAAGTTTGGGGTAATGCCGTAAAGCGACAATCTGGTTCTCAGTGGTTGTTGGCTAATGGAATGGGAAAGAGTAATAAGCACCCATTCATGAAGTCAAATTCTCTTACAAAACCATCTCAGGTTACTGCTAAAGTACAGCCTGGAGACACTCTATGGAGCATTTCTTCTCGAGTCCATGGCAATGGGGCAAAATGGAAGGAGTTAGCTGCACTAAACCCTCACATAAGGAATCCGAATGTTATTTTTCCAAATGAAACTATCAGATTATGCTGACCAGTCGCATCCAACTCTTTTTATAGTGCACGATTGTGCATCCAAGTGATTGCAAAGGAAGGATTGCTTTTTGTAAGTTATTATTTTCACCTTGTACTTAGCCAACCTTTCAGGTTCTAAATTTTATGCTTTAATTTGGAAAACTGCTGCTTATCTCATCGAAGAGAAAGCTAAGAAGTGGTAATTAAGAGGATGCAATGGAGTACAAGAAGAATAATCATGGTCCCTATGATTATAGGTATATATCACTAGTAAAATAGGGGGTTGCCCCTACGGACATTGAAATCCGTAAGGGCAGATTTATGTTGGCCCTACGGATTAATCCGTAAGGCTAGAAGGTTGTCCCTACGGGCCAAGACGTTCAAGAATAAAGATATTAATTCTTAATTTGGTGTTTGCCCCTACGGAGCCTCAAACCAAGGACCTACGGACAAATCCGTAGGGGCAACTAAATAGCGATTTAATAAAGGCACAGATCGATCGTCTACGCCCGTTATCTCTTTCTCCCTCTCTCGATCGCGCGCGAAACAAAATCCCCAAATTGCCACCGCCGTTCTCGTCGTCGCCACCGCCGTTCTCGTCATCTCCGCCGTTCTCGTCGTCGCCATCGCCGTTCTCGTCATCGCCGCCGTTCTCGTCGTCGCCACCACCGTTCTCGTCGTCGCCACCACCGTTCAGGTTAGTAAATCTTCAACTAAATTAAAGAAATTTTTGATTATTTAGGGCTAGGGTTCATGGCTGGGGTTGCGGTCGGGGTTGGGGTTCGGCAGGGGTTGCGGTCGGGGTCGGGGTCGGGGTTAGGGTTGGGGTTCGGCTGCGGCTGGGGTTAGGGTTTGGCTTAGGGTTGAGGTTTAGCTGGGGCTGGGGTTAGGGTTAGGGTTAGGTTGGGGCGGAGCGGGGCTGGGGCTGGGGCTAGGGTTAGGTTGGGGTTGGGTATCGATGTATATACATGTATCATATCATGGATGATTCATTTTCATTAAATGTGGTAAATTAAGTGTATAAAATCATGCCATATAAATAGATTGTGTTCGTGAATGGCGATCTAGTTAGGCGAACCAAAGTGTTGTATTGATGAAAGTTTACCGTAGAGGAAATTACGGCTAGCTCTATGCATTTAACCTGAATGTATCCAGTGATTACTAGCATGTATAGAAAAGTTGGCTTAATTTATGAAAAAATATGGAGACAACATGCATGCATGAATTTCTTTTTGTTCTTCTTCTTCTTTTTTAATTTAAAAACTGAGTAATTGAGTATCAGGCTTTATTTTATTTATTTTTTTTTTTTTGAAGAGCGCGCTTTTGTGACAATTATCAGTAGAGTAACATTTTCTATATTTTTATAATCCAATATATTAATTTTATATTACAGTAAATAACTTTCACTATAGCTACATAACAACATGCAAATATGTTTTTACACATGCTCGAAGGGTTTGAAGCATTAAATCAAATATAGGTAATGATATTGCAAGAATTTGACTTGGTGGAGACTTGCATCATTAATAGAAATATGAAAGTGTAAGGACGTTCTTTACCTTCGATAGGGTTCGGTTGGGGTGGGGCTGGGCTAACTAGGGCTTGGGCTTCATCACCTGATATAGCGAAATACAAAGCGTACTTCAGTACACCCGACCTTATTGAGTTTCCTATTGAAGTTCCCGGTCAAACGGCATATGCATATTTTTATTCGCCATGAAATCCCAATTATCAAGCTACCGAGGACGAAAAGCCACCTTTGTTAGTCGAGAGTCATGGTAATAGACTTATCATTATAGATCATAGTCAATTGTTTTTCTTATCATTTTCTTGATCCAGATGCTAATCAACTTGTTAATTAGTTACTGTTTTTATAACGTATTTGTCTATATTTGTTGACAGTGGCCTTTCTTTTGGATGAACATGTTTTTTTGATGCATGTTTCAGTCATGTGAATTCATATGTTGCGTATAACGCTTTATGATATCAGTATCCTACATTTGTAGTTTTAATTGTTGATTGTTATAGATGAATGCCATTGCAATAATAGTTTTTGGTTGATGAATGTTATTGCAATGTAGGATGATCAGTTCTATCAATCTTGATCTCAATGGTTGAAAATCATGTTACACATACAACACGAATGCACAACAAACGCATAATTAGAGAGCGATTCGAGATGTTCAGGTTAAAACCAATATATGATACTCGATGATAATATGAAACCTTCGTATTCCCATCGATACTCATATATGAAACTAAAAGCGCCACTTAGTCCCCGTCTATCGGTTAACATACGTGCGATGCTCGTCGTGACATAGAACTATACGAAGGTTGTTAAATATCGGACAGTATAGCTCGATACTAACAACCGTCTTATAGTCTACGCGACGAGAAAATTCAATCGTATGGTAACCCATAGATTTGTCCCGTGTGGACAAGTTAAGAATGTATAAAGCAAACGCCTTCATTCACTTGTGTTTTCATCCGTTTCGAGATATTTCGTCGGTACCTTTCCGCTGGTTTTCCGTGTACAAAGATAGATTAGATGTTCATTTCAACGTTGTTTCACAGCTTTGAAATGATTATCTATTCTATTACAGTGTACTCGGAGAACAGCGGGGAGGTGCTGCCGAAATTTACTCGAAACGGTTGAAAGCACAAGTGATGGGTGTTCGCTCTATACATTCTTAATGGGATAGAAGCCTACCCCCGACAGCCGGAACACACACATACAATAAGAATACACAACAAACGCATAATTAGAGAGCGATTCGAGATGTTCGGATTAAAACCACTATATGATAATATGAAACCTTCGTATTCCCATCGATACTCATATATGAAACTAAAAGCGCCACTTAGTCCCCGTCTATCGGTTAACATACGTGCGATACTCGTCGTGACATAGAACTATACGAAGATTGTTAAATATCGGACAATATACCTCGATACTAACAACCGTCGTATAGTCTACGCGACGAGAAAATTCAATCGTATGGTAACCCATAGATTTGTCCCGTGTGGACAAGTTAAGAATGTATAAAGCAAACGCCTTCATTCACTTGTGTTTTCATCCGTTTCGAGATATTTCGTCGGTACCTTTCCGCTGGTTCTCCGTGTACAAAGATAGATTAGATGTTCATTTCAACGTTGTTTCACAGCTTTGAAATGATTATCTATTCTATTACAGTGTACTCGGAGAACAGCGGGGAAGTGCTGCCGAAATTTACTCGAAACGGTTGAAAGCACAAGTGATGGGTGTTCGCTCTATACATTCTTAATGGGATAGAAGCCTACCCTCGACAGCCGGAACACACACATACAACAAGAATACACAACAAACGCATAATTAGAGAGCGATTCGAGATGTTCGGATTAAAACCACTATATGATAATATGAAACCTTCATATTCCCATCGATACTCATATATGAAACTAAAAGCGCCACTTAGTTCCCGTCTATCGGTTAACATACGTGCGATACACATACATACAACAAGAATACACAACAAACGCATAATTAGAGAGCGATTCGAGATGTTCGGGTTAAAACCACTATATGATAATATGAAACCTTCATATTCTCATCGATACTCATATATGAAACTAAAAGCGCCACTTAGTCCCCGTCTATCGGTTAACATACGTGCGATAATTTATTCTTTTCAACGACAAACGCACACACAAAGCATATACACGGATTTTCTCCTTTGTCAGTAACTATCCCGTTCTTATATTTCTCAATATAGTCAGCATAACCTACAATTTATATGTTATACAGTCTAACATGGCCCATGAGTACGTCAGAGTTAAGGACTGGATGTATGTGGATTGGAAACAACGTATGCAAGCTAAGTTTGTCGCAGGAGTTGCTGCTTTCCTTGAATTTGCACGCGCACATAGTAAGATCATAATAGAGAAGATTCTCTGTCCGTACGATAGATGTGGCAATAAGTACTGGCAGAAGGTAGAATTGGCAGAGCTTCATATTGTAAAACATGGGTTTACTAGACTTTATACAACTTGGAAATATCACGGGGAAGGAGAAGAATGCAGTACTGCGGCAGAAGAAGTAGAACACGATAATGCGGTAGGAGAAGAAGAAGAATTCGGTAATGCGGCAGAAGGAGAAGACGGTAATTTATTTCCATCAGAAGAAATGGAGGATATGGTAGAGGCTGCCTTAGGTGAATCTATTCGTACCGAAGATGACATTCCTTCCGGTCAAGGACCGCGTGCGGATAAATATGAAAATTTCATGAATGATGCTAGGAAACCAATTTATGAGAATGCGAAGTATTCCACCCTCTCATGGTTCGTCCAACTTTTCCAGATTAAGTGTCTAAAATGGATGGAGCAACAAGTCATTCACAATGCTTCTTTCGTTCTTGAAAATTTTTATGCCTCCGGGAAATAATGTGCCCGACAGCTGGTACGAAGCCCAGAAGATGATGTCTGATTTGGGTCTAAAGTGCGAGAAGATTCAAGCATGTCCTAAAAATTGCGTGTTGTACCGTAAAGAGAATTCAGATTTGAAAGAGTGTCCAACATGCGGAGATGCCAGGTATAAGCTGAAAGATTCTGATAAGAAGCCTGATATACCTGTGAAGATAGCACGATACTTTCCCATAACACAGAGGCTACAGAGGCTATTCAGGTGCAAGAAAACAGCCGAGGCAATGATTTGGCATCACCGTGCTCCTCCAAGTGAAGATGGAAAAATGAGCCATCCAAGAGATTCACCGGCATGGAAGGATTTCGATAGGAGGCACGCAATATTCAGTAGCGATCCTCGCAATGTCTGGCTCGGACTGGCTACTGATGGCTTCTGCCCATTCAACTATATGGCTGGAAGTCACAGCACATGGCCCGTTGTAATGATAATTTATAATCTGTCGACTTGGTTGGCTATGGACCAATCATACTTTATGATGCCTCTTCTTATCGACGGACCAAACTCACCGGGGAACAATATCGACGTCTATCTCCGACCTCTGATCGAGGAGTTGAACTCTTTGTTCGTTGATGGTGTAGAGACATATGATGCAAACACAAATACAACCTTTATACTGCGTGCGGCTTTAATGTGGACAATTAATGACTTTCCTGCGTATGGAATGCTATCAGGTTGGTCCGTACATGGTCACAAAGCATGTCCTCATTGCCATGAACACACAACATCGAAATTCTTGAATTTTAGCAGGAAGGTTTGTTATTGCGGCCATCGACGTTTCCTGCCTCCAGACCACCCCTATAGGTTAGACACGGTTCACTTTGATGGTCATCAGGAGCTTTTTGGACCTCCATCCGCATTGTCCGGAGAGGACGTGACTGCTAAATGGGATGGTTACAATAACGTAACCTTCGGGATGGATCCGACAAAACAGGTCAAACCACCATATTGGAACAAGTTAAGCATTTTCTTCGAGCTTCCGTACTGGTCTACAAATTCAGTGCGTCATTGTCTGGACGTCATGCATATAGAGAAGGGAGTATCAGAGCACATGCTTAACTTGCTTCTTTGTAAAGACGGGAAATCTAAAGACAATATCAATGCTCGAATGGATCTACAAGAGTGGGGAATAAGAAGTGAATTGCACCCTAGACCGGTAGCGGGTAAACCGGGCAAGTTTGTACTTCCCAATGCCGCTTATCATATGTCACAACCGGAGAAGAAAAGATTCCTGCAGGTGTTGCATGATTTGAAAGTCCCCACAGGTTTCTCAGGATCATTCAGCAAGAAAATAAAAATTGTGAAGGGCAAGATCGATGGGCTGAAAAGTCATGATCACCATGTTATCTTGGAGCACCTGTTTTCCTTAGCCCTCAGGACTTCTCTCCCCGACTCGGTTGGTCTAGTAATCAACGACCTATGTTGTTTTTTCAGGGAGTTGTGTGCTAAAACACTGGAGGTTGTGACGCTGGATAAACTAGAAAATTCTATTGCGTTGATACTTTGCAAGTTTGAGCGTATTTTCCCACCGTCATTCTTCGATATCATAATACACTTGACGGTTCATCTTGCAACTGAGGCGAAATTAGCCGGACCGATATAATATCGATGGATGTATCCCGTCGAGAGGTACGTGTAATTTTTCGTTTCACGCAATTTAAAAATTTATTGTTGTCCTGTATGCCCGTATTTATTTATTCAACATATTTTCATTAGGTACCTCTACACTCTTAAGAAGTATATACGCAATAAAAATCGACCAGAGGGTTCTATCATGCATGGTTATCTTCTTGATGAAGCAACCACATTTTGTTCCCGCTATCTGGACGAGAACATTGAGACAAGGCTTAACCGACCACGAAGAATTCAAGACGGACCATATGGTAAAGCCGAGTATAAGAGGGTAGACACTATGTTTATCAACAAGATATACCGGTTTATCTTGCTTAATTGCGAATGTCTTGAACAAATTAGAGAGTAAGTTTTTTTGGATTAATTGTTATATCTGTGTTTGTGTGTGTATGAAATGATATAATATTAATGTCACCATTATTTGTCGAAAACAGAATTCATTTTAATGAGGTACGTGAGGGGCATCCTGATTGGAATGAAGAACAATTGGAAAAATATCATCAGGATAATTTTTGTGATTGGGTCACAGATCATGTAAGTTATTCGAATAACATTTTATTGCTAGCAGTTTTAATCTAAACTTGTATCGTTATGTATTTGTCGTAAAATTTGTTTTGTTAGATCCACGATCCGAACTTGTCTGCATCATTTGAGAGCGATTCAAGATGTTTAGCTCAATTTCCTAGTACGGAGATTGCATATTACAAAGGATTTGGTGTCCTTGGATACAAATTCGAAGTTAAGGAATTAGAAACATCTAGAACCACTCAGAATAGTGGGATTGCGACGGTAGGATCGGACAGTGTGATTTATTATGGGTACTTAAATTGTATACTCGGTATCCACTATCCCGGACGATCAGAACCCTTTTATATATTCCAGTGTATTTGGTACGATACGCGAACCGATACGGACAGGTGGAGAAGCAATCTTGGGACTTGGAAAGATGAATATGGATTGACCAATGTGAACACACTTCGATTTTACTGTCAGGAAGATCCGTTTATCTTTCCGAACCAAGCGTTCCAAGTATACTACTCACAGTGTTTGAAGCATCCGGGGTGGAGTGTTGTATGCCGATGGAAACCCAGAGATGTCTACGATGTCCCAGAATACGAGGACAGCGATGAGGACGAAGAAAAGAGAAGGCTTAAAGTGCTCCGACCGTCTGTTTCGAAGGACGGGTTGTCTTCGACCGATCATGAAGTTACGTGGGTTAGAAATGACATCGACGATGAAATCCAAGTAGATATGTATAATGCGTCCACGAAACGAAAAAGGTTATCAGTAATGTTATATTATTACTTCACATTTTACGTTATATACATATATAGTCAATACTTTTAATGATTGTCTAATGCGTCCAGGAACCGTTTATCTAGATTTGATGATGATGTCGGGAGCAGCGAGGGGCGGCAGGAGCTCCAGCCGCGGCAGAGGCAGAGGCAGAGCGGTTCTGCCGCCCGGAGAGCTTCGTAGGGAGCTTCAGAGGGCCGGTCTTGCACCAAGATCGGAGACCCCTTCGCATGCCTCCTTCCGTGTGGATTTTGCCACACCTCCAGGTATACTGCACGCATATCCATTTTGAATGTAATATTACAGATATTCATGCCTGTTTATGTCAAAATTACTTATATTGTCAATGTTTGATTGTCTAGTTGTTGGTGATGCGTCCATATCTGGGACAGAGGCCACTCCCGCTCCTCCAGGTATGTTTATATATCATATAGTGCATGTATATTGATTTAGAATGTTATATCATAAATATACACACATTCTTTTTGCTCTTACTTAGCAATTTTTATTATTGTCTAGCTGTAGGTGGTGACACCACCGCACCTGCGGGTATGTTTATATATCCTATAGTGCATGCATATTGATTTAGAACGTTATATTATTGATCTACACATTCTTTTTGCAATTACTTATATAATTTATTTTTAATTGTCTGATTATAGGTGGTGCGTCCACATCTTCCGCAGGGGCCACTCCTGCCGCTTCCATACCATCCGCATCGTCTGCAGGTTAGTATGAATAAATATAAAATATTTTTTCATTTTACATATGCTCTATAGAATAAATATGAACTTCATGGAAATTTAGCGTCAATGTTTATTTTCTAGTTGCAGGGGATGCGTCTGCATCCGGGACCCCGGTTGTTCCTCACCAGAGGAACTATCGTCCCGCTCGTGCTGCTGCCCGGGCCCAGGCTCGTGCGATAGTCACCGGAGGTATATATCACACTTCAATTTTCGCTTAAGCTTGATTTCTTAATACAACTTTGTCTTAATATTGATTGTCTTGATATTTCGTGCAGACGCAGGGCCTCCCCATCCCCAGAGGGGGACTCGAGGCCCGAATCAGTCCCATAGGCTGAGGCCTGACAGAGCTAGAGGGAGGCACCATTCCCCCTCCTTTTTACCCTTGACTATCGCTATACCGGTCCTCATGCCGAGAGGTTCGGCCGGTATATGGGGGATGAGAGCCGGCTCGTGAAGAACTATCCACTTCACGTTGAGTGGGGCGAGCAGCATCGGCGCTCATTCGCCCTCTTCTTTGATCAGGCTCGGGTACGTATTAACGGCCTATTTTCATTTGATTTATCCAATATATTTATTATTAACACTTGCAATCTAATAACAATGTTTTTTTTGTATTTTCAGTTGGATTACGATTTTCAGCCTGTAGTCGACCCTGATCACCCTGGGAGGGTGCTCGATCTTCATGCTCTGTACAATGGCCTGATGAAGAACATGCAGACCAAGGTCCGATACAACAGGAATGAGCTGAAGGCCGACTGCTACTCCCTGTGGATGGCGACCCCCGAGGCAGAGAGAGCGGCCCTCCTATCTACTCCGGCATTTGCGAGAGTCGACGTAGAGACATGGCCTCTATTGTGCGATTATTTCGACTCCCAACGCAAACAGGTATATATTTTAAATGTAATTCATTGTTTATGATATAATTTATTTCTTTGTGTTCCTTAATTAGAAAACTAAATGTTAATGCGTTGTGCAGAAACAGGCCGCTCAGAATACAGAGAACAGGAAGTCGGCGAAGAGGGGTCGCCCCACTTACACAGGTGGCTCGAGGAATATTACTCAAGCCATGGAGTTATCGGTAAATTACAATAGACCGACCTTTCTGAAATTCTGCAATATTAAGAGTTATTTTCTAATATTTCTAATATTAAGAGTTATTTTCTAATATTGCAGACAGCTCGGACCGTGGCGCAAGGTGGTACACCGAGCGTGTTGTCCACATATCTTGCCGTCCACAGCACCTCGACAGATCCCTCCACGGGTGAGCTTCGATATCCCGACGTCGCTACCCAGGAGTATTGCGTAAGTGTTAAATATTTATTCTACCCATATTTGAAATTTTAGTTTTGGAAGCTTCAAGTTTAAATTTTATACTTATACTTTACTGCTTAATGTGGGTGTAGGAGCGGGTGGTTGAGCAGGCCGAGACCTCGGGGATCGATTTTACCGGACAGAACGATCCGAGACTGCTGATCCCAGTTCTGGACGCCGCACACGGAGGGTACCACGGAGGTTGGGAGAGAGGCCGGGGACTGGGCCCTAGCAGGGCCCATATGAGGTTGGACTCCACCCCGGCGGTTACTTCCTCCGTCTCCAGTGAGCGACGTGTCCAGCAGGAACTGGAGAGCTTGATGGCCACCATTGAGGAGTTGAAGGAGATGCTGGTATGTATACTACTTTATAGTAAAATATCATGTCATATTATATATATCAATATATCCATAATTAGTACGTAGCTTGAGCTTATTTGGTTTTAGACATAGGTTTGATTAATCATACATAAATATGTAATTAAAATAAACAACGGTTATCCAAACTAGATATCCAAATGGGATTTCGAAATAACATGATAATGATACGAATTCGAGTAATACATAGTTCTTACACGCTTCTTACACACGTTTGGCCCAGACGCGACAGGGGCAGAGGCATGCATCTCTTTCGGCTGCGGCTCCGCAAGCCACTATATCGGCTGCGGTTCCGCAGACAGCTCCTATAGCTCCACCGCCCGCTCAGACTCCCGCGGCCGCGGCTCCGCAAGCGACTCCCTCGACGGCGGCTACGCAGACCACATCGCCAGCTCCACAGGACGTTCAGACTTCCGCTCGCGCCGAATTGCAAGGTTTATTGACCGAGGAGCAGGCGCGCGTTTTTCTATCGTTATTCAGAGGTGGAGCTGGACCGAGCTAGGGTAGCTTTTTGGTTCTTATTTTTTGAAACATGTATTTATTTATATCATACATATTGTACTACATTTTGAAACGATATTGATATTGATATTGGTTTATATTTATATCATATTCAGTATTTGGGTTTCTTTTGTATATTATATGCGTGAGATGTGATTATGAATACTACGATATATGTTGTGTGATGATTAATTTTATATTTTATTGATATATATATTATTGTGCACAGGGCGAGAAAAAATAAGTCGGCCCTTTTAAAAAAAAAAACAGATAATGTGTACCTACGGATTAATCCGTAGGTACACATGTTGCCCCTACGGATTAAGCCGTAAGGGCAAAATATCAGCAGTAACTGATATTTCCCTCCTGATCTCAGTGTCAGGGGGGTTGGTCTTGCCCCTACGGATTTATCTGTAGGGGCAAAAAAAGACCCCTACGGATATATCCGTAGGGGCAAAATATCAGGATTCCTGATATTTTGCCCCTACGGATAAGTACCTACGCATATATCCGTAGGGGATACCACTTGGCCCTACGGATATATCCGTAGGTATAGTTAATATAATTAAAATAACTGTAAATAAAATAACTTTTTTTCCCCTACGCCCTAATCCGTAGGTGCAAATGTACCTACATATAACTCCGTAGGGGCAAGTTCAGGGCTTCAACTTGCACCTACGGCGTTTGCACCTACAGATTAATTTATTGCCCCTACGGAAATATCCGTAGGGGCAGTGAGTTGCCCCTACGGGTAAATCCGTAGGGACAATCCTTATTTCTAGTAGTGTATTGGGCATTTCTTGTTTTATTTACCTGTTATTACGCTCTTACCTCTCTCGATGGTTTTGTCCTAACATTTTAGATTTACCTTTATTGTTCAGTCATGAAATATAAGTCATTTTATCTTAGAGTTAGACGATGCCAGTCTATTGGTTGCAAATAACTATATATAATTACCTTTTATAAACACCGTTTTCAAATTGCAACTGCTACTTTTTTCTGTGGTGTACAATGCTGATTCTGCTCACTGTTGCTGGTTACATTTTTGCATGCATTGTTTTATTAGGACCTGGGTGGCTCCAGTCGCATTTTAAAGCCCCCCTTGAACTACTAACTTATGGTGAGGGTTGATGATATAGTTTAACATTAACATTAACATTTAGAATTACTACCACAAGCTATATTCATTTGTATTTTATACGGCTAGCTGCAAAATTGCCGCCATAGTTTGTCTGCTTGTGTATAGGTGTTTTTGATAGCGTAAGATTTTTTGTTTGGGGTGTTTTTGAGCAAGCTTGCTTATTAAGACTTGAAACCTGTTCATAAGTACTTTTAGTCTTATGCTATGCCCTTCTTCGATATTTCCTAATAGTGTTTAGCAACTGGTAAAGTAAACATATTTTCACTTGAGTTCATGACATATTCCACCACTTTATAGAATATAGTTTTAGTTTATTTGCAGACGTTTTCTGAAAAACACACCATCCAACCCCCACGCATACACACCCCCAACCATCCACCCACACACTACTACTAAGGCATATGTGACACTCAGACGTGTGCTGTGCACTTTCCAATCGATAACTTCCAGGAGGTCGTGTCTATAAAATACACACCCATGTAGATCCAAAAGGACTAAAGAAAAGCAAGGAGAAGAAATTATAGAAAATAAAACACCTTCGAGAGAGAAAATTCTAGAGAATCTTCTACTTTGATTATCCATCTCGAGCTTTCTGTTTTGATTTTCCCAGTGGATACATCACAATGGGTTATAAACATGTGCTCACAGAAACTAATCCAGTAGGCTAGTTTTACACATCAATTCTACAACCAACAACAACGTGGACTTCATCCAACACCACATAATAGTGTTATAGGAAGTCATTTTTTGTGTTTTCTTGAGAATATTGCTGAACAGATACACTAGGGAAAGGTGAGCGAGTTTAGTACATGATGGCTACATGCCCCTTGTAGTGGCGCAATATGGTTATGAACACCCTCATATGTTGTTATGACATAGCTAGAGTTGTCTAAATGCTCTCTCAACTCTCTTCTTGGCATTGCACCCTTCGGTTAAGCACCGATAGTGATTCCTGCCATCAAATATCAACTTGTCATTTACTTGGCGGGGACCCTTTTTCATCATTGTCCCCCATAATACCTCTCTAGGTACCTTGTCGTATGCTTTTTCTAAATCAATAAATATCATATGCAAATCTCTTCTTCTCTCTCGAAAACGCTTGATAAGTTGACGAAGCAAATAAATAGTCTCTGTAGTCGATCGTTCGGGTGTGAACACAAACTGGTTCTCTGTTATCTTAATATACTTCCTTAGCCTATATTCAATCACTCTCTCCCAAATCTTCATGGTGTGACACATAAGTTTTATTCCACGGTAGTTTGAGCAACTTTGAATGCCACCCTTATTCTTATAGATATGTATAAAGGAACTTTTTCTCCACTCATTTGGTATTTTTTTGGTCTGTCAAATCTTATTAAACAGATCTGTCAGCCATTTAACGTCTATTTCTCTTAAGCATCTCCAAGTATTTCTCTTAAACATCTCCAAACTTCGATAGGAATCCCATCTGGACCAACCGTTTTTCTTGATCTCATTCTTTTCAAAATCTCTTTAACTTCTGGTATTCTTATTTTACGCATGAAATCACGGTTTATTTCTTGAGATTGAATGACAAGTCCATCCAAATTCTTAGTAAAGTTTTCATTGAACAATTTGTCAAAATAATCTCTTCATCTTTCCTTAATATTCTCATCTTGAACTAAACCTTCTGATCTTCATTTTTGACACACTTCACTGCACATAAATTTCTGGTCTTCCTTTTCTGCATCCGAGCAATCCAGTATATATCATTTCAGCTTCCATAGTGTCTAACTTCTCGTACACCTCCTTGTAGATTTTAGTTTTAGTTTTCTGAACAGCTTTCTTAACTTTCTTTTTAACCATTTTAGACTCTCATATCTCTCCGCATCTCTTCATTTCTTCAAATCTTTATAAAATTCCCTCTTGATTTTAATAGCAGCCTTTACTTTTTCGTTCCATCATGATGTGCCCTTAGATGGTGGAGCACCACCTCTCGACTCACCAAGTAAATCTCTAACTACCCTCTTGATACAACTAACCATCTTGTTCCATGTTCTGTCTGAATCATTTTCAGACTGTCAATCCGCCTCTTGAACTACACGATCTTTAAAAACCTTTTGGTTATCTTTTTTCAGTCGCCACCACTTAATTCTAGGTTCTACCTTACGTCTATTCATCCTAGATCTTCTTCTAAATCGAAAATTTAGAACTAAAAATCTGTCGAATGGTTATACTTTCATCAAGCACTACGTTACAGTCGATGCAACGACCTCCATCTATTCTTTTTGTCAGAAAAAAGTCTATTTGATTTGCACTTGATCCGCGCCTAAAGGTGATAAGGTGAGACTCTTTTTTCCTAAACCAAATGTTTGCTAAGATCAAATCATAAGACAAGGCAAAATCTAGAATCGAGCTACCTGCTTTATTCGTTTGTCCAAAACCAAAACCTTCATAGATAGTATCAAACCCACTACGGCCAACACCTATGTAGGGTGTTTTTCGTCACCCCATCGAGATGGGAATACGCACGCGCTTGTCAGGCGCATTACAGATTCCTCCTGCCTAGGGTAGGCTGGGGTTTATTGATTGTGGGGATCCGAATCTCCGGCAGCCGCGGACTAAGCTGCCGTTAATTACCCCACCTTTGGAGCGAGAGAACCTCCGATTAACGGGTCAACCAGGTCATGCGAACTCAATGTGCAGCGTTGTGTTTTGAAGGGGTTTTGGATATATCGGGGGTCTCGTAGAGTTTTTACGGGGGTCCCGCTACCCGGATAGCGGGCTGGGGGTCAAGGGGCTAGCAGCCCCCTTGCGGGGTGCGGGGGAGCGCCCCGTTATAAATTTTTTTCTAATAGGGACAGTGTCGTGGAGTGTGTGTATCTATATATATACATATATACATACATATATACATATATCTATATAAGAAAGGAAAAAATGCGTCCAAAGGACGCGTGGGGGCCAGCGCCTCACGTGCGTTGCACGCAGGCGCTGGGCGCGAGCGCCCCACGTGCCTAGCACGCGTGTGCTGTGCGCCAGAGCGCCAGCGCCCCACGTGCCTGGCACGCGAGCGCTGGGCGCCAGCAGCAGAAGGGACTTGGTTCCTGCACTGTGAGCTGTGCTCCCGAAAGGAAATATTTATTATTTTGTATATATATGTATATATATTTTTGAGGAGTTGAACTCCTAAGATATTTTGGAGCTGATGAAAAGGGCTTCTCCTTTGAGCCCTGGATCTCCCCCGAAATAGGGTTCTTGGAAGTGGGTCTCCTTCTTCCTTCTCTATTGGCCGGATCTTGAAGACAAGAAGTATGAGATTTTAAAAATCTCTCCTTTTTGAGATCTAATGGAAGATCTGAGTTCCCCTTTGTGGGTTTTGTGATGAAAAACTATTTAGTTTTGGAAAAGGAAGAGTAAAACTCTTGATTTAATTCAAAAAAAAGAAGAAAGTTTAGAACCTTGAGGAAGGAGAAGAGGCACAAAAATCCTAGTCTTTTTGAGAGGAATGAAAAAGTGTATATTATTCATCATCATGTTGCCTTATATAGGCTTACACATTTACATATAGCTTCTTGGGCTTTACAAAATGGCATTTTTCCCATCACATGCCTCATGTGCTCATTTCTTTTGCACATAAGCCATAAGCTTTACAAAAATTTGGCTTTATGCCCATTTTGCTTACATTCATACATAAAAAATTACATCAAAATTATTTATTACATGATTTTTATTTTGGCATGGAGGGGGCCGACCGCTTCATGTTCGGACTCGACTTAGGCATGGGCCCACTTGATCTGGGCTTAGGCCCACTTGGTTTGGGGTTGACTTTGACTTCACTTGGTCAACCGGGGTGCAATTTTTGACCCTAACAAAGTGCCCCTCATCAATAAATGCACACCACATATGTGTGTCGTGTGCATAAAATTGATGGATCTTCTTTCGCGTGGAGGCGACTTGCTTTGGTTCCCACTTTTTGGGATGCACTGCCCTTTTTACGACATGAACGGTCGACGCTTGACGCGTCTTCGAGACGGAGTGTCCGTGGTAGACTTTTCCCTGGCCCGGAGCGATTTGGTTCCTGATTTGTGGGAAGCCTGCACTGCCTTTTTTACGACATGGACGGTCGACGCTTGACGCGTTTCTGAGACGGAGTGTCCGTGGTAGATTTTCCCTGGCCCGGAGTGATTTGGTTCCCGCTTTGCAGGAAGCCTGCACTGCCCTTTTTACGACATGGACGATCGACGCTTGACGCGTCTTCGAGACGGAGTGTCCGTGGTAGGCTTTTCCCTGGCCCGGAGCGATTTGGTTCTCGATTTGTGGGAAGCCTGCACTGCCCTTTTTACGACATGGACGGTCGACGCTTGATGCGTCTCCGAGACGGAGTGTCCGTGGTAGACGTTTTCCTGGCCCGGAGCGATTTGGTTCCCGATTTGTGGGAAGCCTGCTTTGCCCTTTTTACGACATGGACGGTCGACGCTTGACGCGTCTCCGAGACGGAGTGTCGTTGGTTGACGTGTCCCCAGTACGGAGTGTCACTGTTGGACGTTTCCCCGAGGCGGAGTGTTCGCTTGACGTTTCCCCGGCACGGAGTGTCGCTGGTCGACGTTTCCCCGGCGCGGAGTGTCGCTGGTCGACGTTCCCCGGCGCGGAGTGTCTGTTTGTGACGTTTCCCCGGCACGGAGTGTCTGCTTGACGTTTCCCCGGCACAGTGTCACTGGTCGACGTTTCAACGGCGCGGAGTGTCTGTTGGTGACGTTTCCCTGGCACGGAGTGTCTGTGTCACGCCCCGCTTCCCAAAATATGCAATACGGAAAGCGTCGAAGGCCAGTCGTGCTACCTACGGTAAGGAAAAGTCCTTCCATAGTCACATAAGGCTGTCTAGATTAACCTGTCAAAAATAAAATCCAATACCAAAAGAAATAATACTGATAATCATGCTGCAATGAAACCACAAGAAATCCTAAAAATGGGTCCACTAGATAATTGATGCAATTAAAGATCCAAAACAAAAGATTCGGAATAAAATAAGATCCGAAAGAGATACATAAGTCCTAATGTCCCATAAGGGCGCACATGCTAAAAGCTAATTGAAAGGAAAATAAACATACGATTACCGATCTTCGGCAAGGTCCTGGTAGCCGCTCTGATCCTGCTCAGCCTGCAAATCTGTCTCTAAACCTGAGATGACAAATCTCAGGGATGTCAGAACATCCCAGCAAGTACTCAACGTATAAGGTGTATGTAGTATAATAACAAGAATATAAGAATGCAGTGAAGCCCGGTGCGCAAGAAAAACATGTATATAAATAATTAAATGCACTAACACTATGAAACATGTATGTAAGGGATCAGGTCATAACCTAACTGGTCACTAAAAGGTAAATTATCCCATCGTAAACTTGAGTGTGTGCGTCAACCTCTGCAGGAGTATTCCTAACCCAAGAGTGGTGCCCCAGGGGCTAGGAAACACGGGCCCAACTGTGGAATGAACAAGAGACCGCTATAGCCCGGTACGAGCTGTAAACATGAGACCGCTATAGCCCGGTACGAGCTGTAAACATGAGACCGATATAGCCCGGTACGAGCTGCCGGCATGAGACTCCTGAGATCCTGGTGTACAACGCACACTCAAACTACCCCAACACCCATGTATTTATAGCTGCTATGGTAAAGATTAAATCACTAAATTACGAATGCTGAACAGACAGGAACTTGTGGTATGGTAATTGTATGGAAATAAAACTGGTGAATAGTGGTGTCATGGCATGTAGTTTAGCATTCCAATTAATGATTTCATTTTAATATAAATAACAAGGATCATGAATAGGCATGTCAAATCAAGGTGTTCTATACATGTAAATCAACATGAGTCTCGAATGTGTATAAAGCATGTAAAAGGATTCTTGTGCATAGTAATCATGTCATAGCATCACATAAAGAAAAGCAAGCAGCAGTTGGTAATTAGCAAAAAAAAAATGGTTTTCAGGTATAGCTCGATGGGGAAAAATTTATTTGACCATTAGCCTTAGAAAAAGTTCATAACTTTATGCCTATACTCACTCAAACTTTAGGGGGAATATTTAACAATATTTTATACAACTAAATTGCATCTAATTTATAATGAAATTTGTAGTTGCAAGTTAACAGTCAGCAATATATCAGCAAGTGTTCCGATAAGGACAGATGATAAAACTGTGAAAGAAACCTCTTTCCTCTAATATCCAAACTTGTACAAGTTAAGAACTAGTTTAGATAATCGCCGATGTTGCATCGAAAAAAATGAAAAGAGCAAGAGTACTTGCCTGAGGATAACGATCACGGAAAACGATGTACGAAAAAGCGGGGCACGATCTCAGCTAAGATGCGACTTGGGATCTGAGTTATACGATCCGCCTAGATAAATTTTATCATCGGTTAACCATAAATGTCTACATAAACATTGTCACACAACCAAACACAATTACATCAATTTTAGGATTTTGATACTAATTTTTCCCTTTTCAATGTTCACTATTATCATTTCATTTTATTCATATTTTTTTTATTTTTGTTTTCTGAAAAAAAAGCAGGGATCACAGAAAACTTACAGAGGATGAGTGTATCAAGCTAGGGTTCAGATGGTCCTGAGTCGAGTCGAGAGCACTCGGGGTTCAGATCTGACGATGGAAGGACATGGATGATGTTGCTGTAGGGAGCCATGGAGATCTGGATGATGGGAGCAGCGGAGAGGCGTAGACGAGGGCTCTGTGCAGATCGCTGGGGTTGTGGTCGCGACGAGGGATGGGACGACGTCGGTGGGATGAGGACGAGGGGAGGGCGACGGCGAAAGGGGGAGGAGAGGGAAGCGAGGGTCGCGGCGGTGATGGTGGCGAGAGGAGGGGTCGGGGTCTGCGGCGGTGATGGTGGCGAGAAGAGGGGTCGGGGTCAGAAAAAGGAATTTGAGGAGCAGCGGGGGAGAGAGAGAGATATGAGTATGAGAGAGAAAGAGATTTGTTTTGTATATATAAACTAATTTTATAAATATATTTATAAAAATACATATCTTCAATTGGTTGCATTTAGAGATTCGGTGCAGATTTTCTTATTCTCATACTAACAGTAAACAGATACGCAAAATGTTATTTTGCTGCCACTAAGAAAATATTATATATAATATAAAAACTGAATATTTTTCAGTATCAAAATTGGTTACAGTAAAAAAAATTCAGAATAAAATATATTAGCAGCCAATTAAAGGTTCTAAAATTATGGAAAAAGAGTCTTGATAAAAATCTTGAACTACTGCATTCAAATAGGGCTGTCACAGTCTGCTTGACGTTTTCCCGGCACGGAGTGTCTGCTTGACGTTTCCCCATTACGAAGTGTCTGCGTTGGACGTTTCCCCGAGACGGAGTGTCTGCTTGTTGACGTGTCCCCGTTACGGAGTATCTGCTTGATGTTTCCCCATTACGGAGTGTCTGTGTTGGACGTTTCCCCGAGACGGAGTGTCTGCTTGTTGATGTGTCCTCGTGACGGAGTGTCTGCTTGTTAACGTGTCCCCGTTACGGAGTCTCTGTGTTGGTTCCGAGTCGAAGCATAATTCCGACAGAGAAGGTAGATATCTCGAGGCGAAGCATGATTCCGCCGCAGAGGCCGTTGGTTTGATTTGATTTGGGTTGACATCAACATCGCTACACTGGAATATGGTATCATGAGCGAATCATCATCTGTCATGAGAGGATTTGGGGGTTTGGTTTTGGTTTGGCATCAGCGCCGCTATACTGGAATATGGTACCAGGAGCGAATCATCATTTGCTTTTGCTTATTGGGAAGCGATGGCTTAGGGGACAGGTTTAGGTCCCTATCACCTACGGCTTTTCAATTTTATGGGCCGTAAGAGTCCCATAAAAGCATTTTCTCCCTACGAGTCGTAAGGATCCTGTAGGTGCATTTTCTCTTTAGGAGTCGTGAGGACCCCCAAGTGTGTTTTTCCTTTGTGAGTCGTAAGGATCCCACGAAGGCGTTTTCTTACGAGTCGTAAGGATCTCGCAAGTTTTATTTTCCTCATGCATCGTGAGGACACAAGAGTGGATTTGGCACGTTCCCAGTTTAACGACTTAGCGGTCATCTGTTCCCAGTTTAACGACTTAGGGGTCTATTGTGCCCAGTTTAACGACTTAGCGGTCATCTGTTCCCAGTTTAAAGACTTAAGGTCTATTGTGCCCAGTTTAACGACTTAGCGGTCATTTGTTCCCAGTTTAAAAACTTAGGGGTCTATTGGATCGAAAGCTTGGAATTTTAGGGTAGGGTTGGCATCAGCATTGCTAACACTGAAGCACAGGTGCCAGGAGCAATTCATCATTTGCCTTTCCCTGTTGGGGAGCGATGGCTTAGGAGACAGGTTTAGGTTTCTATCACCTAAGACTTTTCAATTTCATAGGCCGTAAGGGTCCCATAAAAGCATTTTCTCCCTACGGGTCGTAAGGATCCCGTATGTGTATTTTCTCCTTATGAGTCGTGAAGACTCCCAAATGTGTTTTTCCTTTGTGAGTCGTAAGGATCCCACGAAGGTTTAATCTCATGTATCATAGGGACACATGAGTGGGTCTTCCCAAATGGAGTATAATTCCAAGGGCGGAGACTGGCCGCGTAATTGGTGATTGCGGTGGGGCATGGATATGATGAGAATTATTTGAGCCCGTGGATTGTATACGGTAGTCAACTTAGGGATCAACTGTAAGGCTGGGAGAATTTTGGGACTTTCTTGGCGTCTGCATCGCTGCACTGGAATATGGTACCAGGAGCGACTCATCATTCGCCGTTGGGGTATGGGATTTGGAATTTGGTTGGCGTCTGCATCGCTGCACTGGAATATAGTACCAGGAGCGACTCATCATTCGCCGTATTTTTTTTACCGCGATTGCTCTATCATTTCAGCTTTTCTTATCACGAAGGTCGCGATTGCCCTATCATTTTGGCTATTTATTCGCGGTTGCCCCACCATTTCAGCTTTATTTTTCATCTTTATTTTACTCGCTGATTTTTATTGTGAGTTGCCCCATCATTTCGGCTTTATTTTCCATCTTTATTTTACTCGCTAATTTTTATTGCGAGTTGCCCCATTATTTCGGCTTTATATTTATTTATTTATTATTATTATTATTATTTTTATTTACACATTTTTTTTATTTACACATTTTTTACATGCCCAGTTTAACGACGTGGTGGTCGGTTGTCCCCCAGTTTAACGACGTGGTGGTCGATCTTTCCCAGTTTAACGACGTGGTAGTCATTTGTTGGAGCTTGGGCTCGATTCTGTAGGAACCATGGGCTCCTTGGGCTTAATTACATGAGCGAGCTCTTCATCATTTGGATCAAGCCGGTGTTGGATAGCAACGACCGCATCATTGTCATGGCTGTAAGGCGTAGGAGAACTTGTTCGTCCGAGCTCCATCATATAGAACGTATGGGTTGTGTACTCGTCTATTGCTTCTTCATTGGCAATATGGCTCGCTTGGCTCTTAGCTTGTTGCCTTGGTCCGCTCTTTTTTAGAGAAAGGCAGATGTCTGAGAGAATCAGGTCCTTGTAGGACTTCGGTCTCCGTTTGTATGAAATTGGCAGTCGCAGCTTGACTGTTGGTTAACACACCAGGGGACAATGATATTTCTCCTGCCTTGTATTGTTTCTCGACCCAATCCTTGAAGATGCAACGGTTTTCAATAGTGTGTCCCAACACTCGGTGGTATGGGCAAAAGTTGGGATGATCAGTCCTGTTCGCTTCACTTAGCCTTTTTGGTTCTGGTAGCCACAGGCTATTCTTCAGAGCATCTTTGAATATTTTATGGACCTTGTCTCTTCTGAAAGAGTATACCTTATTTCTCTTTTCCTCCAAAGTTGGCTCTCGGGGTTTGTTAGCCTTTGCTCCGCCCGCTCTCTGCTTATTTAGAGAATCGGTGTTGTTGGAATTTTCGCCTTTCCGGTTGTCGTCCTTCCGATGTCTCGGTCTGTTTGTGAATTGGATATTCTGAGTGGACTCGGGGTTTGAGCGTTCCAACATTTGAACTTTCTTGGTCAGCTCTTGGAATGTTTTGAGGCCTGCGGTGCACAGGAAAAGTTTCATCCAGTCGTTCAGATTTTCTATAAGAAGACCGACGGATTGGTCTTGCTCCAATGACGGTTTACATTTGATAGAGAGATTGCGCCATCGGATTATAAAATCCATGTTGCTTTCGTTGTTTTTCGGCTCGGTCCTTATGAGGTCAGCAATGGTGATTTTATCGCTGACACACATGAACCTTTGCTTGAACATAGATTCTATTTTAGCGAACGTCGTGATTGAGTCATCTGGTATGCTTGCATACCAATCGAAAGCAACATCGGTCAAGCTATTGACAAACTGGCCGAGAAGGAGCGCATCATTGCTCCCAGTATTCGCGCATGATTCTTTAAATTGGGCAATGTGCCGGTTCGCATTTCCCGTCCCATCGAACCTTTCAAATTTGGGGACGACATAGCCAGTAGGAAACTCCACAAGATCGTACCAAGCAGAATATAGTCTTCCGCTACTGCTAACATCTTTTTGCTCTCCGGCTTCGGCTACTAATGTTTTGACTCTGTTGGCAACCAAATCCATGATTTGATCTTTAGTTAGCGGGTTGCTATCATCGGTAGTCAAGACATTTTCCGAGATAGGATGCGGCCGACTTTCATGCAGCTCGCCCACCTTTGGATTCGAAGGGATAGGCGTCGGCTGCCTCGGGACACCGTTTTCCGGTTCATGAGCCGAACCTTGCGCTTGATTGGACGGCTGAGAAGCAACTTGAGCTGTGAGCCGTAAGACGACGTTTGTCAAGTCGTCAATTTTTGAGTAGAGCTTGGCCACCTCCTTGTCTCTACTTCTGAGCTGCTTTCGAAGCTCCTGGAGAAGTTGCTGCTCCGCGGTCTTAGGATGGAAAGTTGGTTCATCTTCGCTTTCCGAGCCCGACTCCTCATGAACTGGGGGCTCTCCTTGCTTATCAGCCTCACTGGAAGGGTCTTCATTACCTCCCAGAGGAGGCTGGTCTTGGAATGTGGCATTCATATTCATACCAGATTGAATTTGAGATGTAGTGGCCCCCTCCTTGCTCTTGCTGCGCGTGCCCACCATGTAGACAGTGTGAACCATACATCCAGCCGTCTCTTTATCATTGGAGGGATAACCCCGTTCTTGGAGCCTCATGAAGCTCAGCCTAGCATGAGCCCTAGCCCTTTTGTTGGCCCTGTATCTGAGCCTTTTCTGCCTTACCTTCTCGATTTTGAGGGCCTGGCGGGCATCCGTTCTCCAGGAAGCCATCGTGAGTCGATTGGCGGGGAGCTTAGAGAAGACACCCGATCGAGCAGTTGTTGGGGACACCGCTGGAGCTTGCTCGAGACACCTTATTGCTTTGTTGGTGTTAATGGCCTTGCCCCTAGCTGGGGCAATGGAGAGTCGTTCGGAAACGGACTTGCGCTTGGGCAGTGGTGCCCTCGAGATCACCACATTTGGCCTCTTGCCTTTCGAGGCCGGTTTGTCTGTTACCGGAGCTTGAGGAGCTGGAATGGCGTTAGCTGGCACGAACAGAATAGAGCCGAACTGTAGCAGCGGCTCCTTCCACTGTCGCCCAAGATTGGCCGGGAGGACCTTCCTGGAGTCCATCTTCATCGTGTAGAAGATGGAAGCTGTGTCGAGAGCTGAGCTCGTCCTTGGAGACATTTTGCTGCGTCTGAAGATTGTAATTGGAAACTTAACCTGCATAAAGAAACATGATTTCAGTACAGGCAATCGATATGTATATTGATTGAGTTCGCATGAACGTTTAACCCAAAATATGGGAAGAGAGATTGGTCCCACCGGGCGTGTCAGAACCTGTAGGGTGTTTTTCGTTACCCTATCGAGATGGGAATACGCACGCGCTTGTCAGACGCATTACAGATTTTCCCTGTCTAGGGTAGGCTGGGGTTTATTGATTGTGGGGATCCAAATCTCCGGCAGCCGCGGACTAAGCTGCTGTTAATTACCCCTCACCTTTGGAGCGAGTGAACCTCCGATTGACGGGTCAAACAGGTCATGCGAACTCAATGTTCAGCGTTGTGTTTTGAAGGGGTTTTGGATATATCGGGGGCCTCGCAGAGTTTTTACGAGAGTCCCGCTATCCGGATAGCGGGCTGGGGGTCAAGGGCGCTAGCAGCCCCCTTGCGGGGTGCGGGGGAGCGTCCCGTTAGAAATTTTTTCTAACGGGGACAGTGTCGTGGAGTGTGTGTGTGTGTGTGTATATATATATATAAAAAGGAAAAAAAGCATCCAAAGGACGCGTGGGGACCAGCGCCTCACGTGCGTTGCACGCAGGCGCTGGGCGCGAGCGCCCCACGTGCCTGGCACGCGGGCGCTAGGCGTCAGCAGCAGAAGGGACTTGGTCCCTGCACTGGGAGCTGTGCTCCCGAAAGGAAATATTTATTATTTTGTATATATATGTATATATATTTTTGAGGAGTTGAACTCCTAAGATATTTTGGAGCTGATGAAAGGGGCTTCTTTCTTGAGCGTTGGATCTCCCCCGAAATAGGGTTCTTGGAAGTGGGTCTCTTTCTTTCTCCTCTGTTGGCCGGATCTTGAAGAACAAGAAGTATGGGATTTTAAAAATCTCTCTTTTTTGGGATCTAATGGAAGATCTGAGTTCCCCTTTGTGGGTTTTGTGATGAAAAACTATTTAGTTTTGGAAATGGAAGAGTAAAACTCTTGATTTAATTCAAAAAAAAGAAGAAGGTTTAGAACCTTGAGGAAGGAGGAGGCACAAAAACCTTAGCTTTTTTGAGAGGAATGAAAAAGTGTATATTATTCATCATGTTGCCTTATATAGGCTTACACATTTACATATAGCCCCTTGGGCTTTACAAAATGGCAGTTTGCCCATCACATGCCTCATGTGCTCATTTCTTTTGCACATAAGCCATGGGCTTTACAAAAATTTGGCTTTATACCCATTTTGCTTACATTTATGCATTAAAAAATACATCAAAATTATTTATTACATGATTTTTCTTTTGGCATGGAGGGGGGCCGACCGTTTCAAGTTCGGACTCGACTTGGGCATGGGCCCACTTGATATGGGCTTGGGCCCACTTGGCTTGGGGTTGACCTTGACTTTGACTTAGTCAACCGGGGTGCAATTTTCGACTCCAACAACCTACATGTCCATGGAGATCATCACCAATAAATAATTTTTCTCAACTAGATATCTTTTGCGCCATCTTGTCTAAATTCTCTCAGAATAGACGCTTACTAGCGTCATCAAGACCTATCTGTGGTGCATAAGCACTAATAATATTAAAAATCTCTCCACCTAGAATAAGCTTAACCAGTAAAATTCTATCACCTTTACTCCTAATCTCAACTATATTCTCAAGCAACCGTCTATCTATGATTACGCCTATCCCATTATGATTTTTATCTCTACATGTATACCAAACCTTATAACCCCAAGGCTCTCTACACTTCTCACCTATCCATTTAGTTTCCTGCAAACACATAATACCAACTTTCCTTCTAATCATCGCTTCTACTAATTTTGTTAGGCTATATGTAAGGGAACCTATGTTCCATGAAACTAGACGGATCCTATGAAACTCTTTGCTTATTTGTCACTACATCCGGGGTCCGATGTAGCGCGCAGCTTCCGGACGACGACCTAGAACCATTTGCATACTTAATACTATACCCGAGATTCGATGTAGCGTGTCGCTGAGCAGGAGACGCCCCAACGATATTCTTATTATGGTTCATGTCATAGAATGTGACAAAGTTTTACGTTGGCTGTCACAAACCTACCATAACCCTCACCCTTTCTCATCCGGACTTGAGACCGGCAATGGTGGGCTTGATTTTTTATGCACAACCATTTAAAAATATGTAGATCTCAATGAGCGGCGTGGATCATCTGTTTGGATGGCCCATGATAAAAATTAAAAATGATTCCTTAGGTTGCAACTTAAGGAGACCTCTTAGGAAGACTTTATCCAAACTTTTGATGTTTTATCATTTACTTCACTTGTAAGGATTTAAAACTCGCCTATCTGTGGACATCTTGTCAATTTTTTGAGTAATTTGGCCCCTGAGAGTCTTTCTATATAGAGATAAAAGAAGAAAAAAATTCTGTATTTGAAAGCTACACTTTGTCATGTTTGATGAGATAATCTGCTTCTGGGATCTGCATGTTCATTATTTTACAAGCAACACTCCCAGAAAACTCACTTGAACTTTCATCCTATCAATTTATTTTAGTCCCAATTGACTTATCTTTGCAGGTCTTTGGGGTGGGCGCATAACAGCTCTAAACCACATGACATAAACAACGTAGTGAAATTAGCTGTTTGCCATTTGACACCGCTCAAGTTTGAAGCGGGCCCTGCAGGTTAGGTAACTAAACATATGCAACTTTTGTTTCGTTTCATCTACTTGTATTCTCATGGGCCAGAACTGAGTATACAGGCGGTGCACAGTGAGTTCGCAACTTTATGCACAATGCCAAGACTAGGTACTTCTTGATTCATGATTTGTTGATGCTCTTGAAAACCACTACCTAACTAGAAATGTTTAAATGTGATATTTGTTTTGGCATACAAACCTTTTTATATATATAAAAGACAGGTAGATAGACGGGCAAGGGAATATTTTTTTAACTAGAAAAGCCTTATACTGTTACTCAAGGAAATCAATTAAGAGCTGATAATCAAGGGAATGGAGGCCCGATTATCTCAGATTAAATAACACGAGTGTACGAAGATACAAGACTTAACTATTAGGCTGCTGATGTGGCACTATTTGACGATGCCTGGTGGCAACCTTTTCTGTTTCTTGAAAATAGAAAATTATCTCAGGAATTGATTGTGCTTGATATGTCCATTTATCTCCATACCCCCTCTCCTTTCTTGAAAATAGCAGTTGTCGGATCAGGACAGTATGCTATAAATATCCATGATTGTTAGATTATGAAACAATATGAGTGAATTGATACGATTCTAGCATTTTCTATGGCTTTGCTGCAGGTTAGGAATAGCAGTTTGGTTTTTGTCATTTGACAGGTCAGGGAAATGCAAAAGCAAAGTGCCTTTAGGCGTTATATTTTTATCATTACTTGCTAGTTGGACATTTTTGTTTAACTTTGGGCTGAAAGTTTATCCTCCTGTTGGAAAGTTTTGTAGCAGGGCAACACCTATTTGGTCAAGCTTTGAGTTCCAATCTGGTTATTCTATCTGTGACATCATCGCTCTATTCCTAATACTCAATCCAGAATGTGCGGCACTATCTGATAGTCTCTGCACCCAAAATATAATAAAAAATAAATAAACAAGCTTAGCATCATTGGAGATAGCATGATCTTGGTAAGGAATGAATTTGGAGCAGGCAACTGTGGAGCCTTTAAAACGAAGCATGGAAGAAGTGACACTCTCTGAGACGAATTAAAAGGTGATCTGTTATTTCTCTTTGATTATCAATCTCACATCATTTTGTTTTTCTTTTTCATTGGTTCGTTATGCATTTATTTGAATCTTGTAGTTTACACTTCATGCATAATTATCCTGGTCTAGTAACCACTTGAATACATGTATATATCACCTTACGCTCCATCATATTATGACAAAGGCATAGCAGTCTATTGGCTTCACTTCAATTACATTATTTGCACACTAGTACTTGAGATGTGTGATGCACAATTGTACATACATATGTAAGAACAGATTGAGGAAGACGACTGAATTTGTAGAACACTAAAACTGTCCCCACATCGCTGTGTCCTGAGTCTCTGACACAGTATATAGATAATCCCTTGCTCATCAAGATTCAGTTATTTCATGATTTTAGCAATTTGATATCTAGTTTTCCAATCAATAGTAGATAGTAAATATCTAAAGCGTCAAGAAAACCCTTTGCGTGACATAGAAATCACTTTAAAATCATGGTCAAACTTTTCAAACTATGGAAGCAATATATACAGACAATCCAGTCGATTTTCACCGCATCTCAACCATCAAATGGCAATAAATTGCTCATGTGTTTGTGACACTTTACTTTTAGTTGCTGTTTGGTTCAAAGGCATGTCACTTAGAATGGGTAAAAGTGTATTTAGGCCGACTTGATTCGGCCTAAAAACTAATTCTGTACGATCTGAATGGATGATCCATATCATTCATAATGATTTTTCATGCCCTAAAAAGTTGTCTAAAAGCAAATTATTTGATTTGAACATGTTTCCATCATCGCTCATTCTACCATTGGTGAACGGTTCATTCTTACATTGTTGGTGAACGGTTGATGTATGCTTGAGAAGTATCAAAAGTGCTTTAGTTCTTACGTTCAACTGCTTTCCTATGTTGATCATGTGATTGGTGTGAATCTTCCTTTTAGATTGTCTACTAGGGGATAGGCCGACTCCTTAAGTTAACCGACTCAAACAGTTGGCTAATGAATATAATATGAGAGAATTGACATGATTCTTGCATTTCCAATGGTTTTGGAACAGGTTACCGAAGCGGTTTGTTTTTCTTTTTCATTTGATATGTTGGGAAAATGCAAAAGCTAAGTTCCTTGAGACATTATTGTAACACCCTAGTCCGATCGTACGTTTCTTTTTCTTTTTAGATATATTGGGTCTTGTTTTATTATTATTATAACTTGGAGTTTAATACTTTTAATTGAGATGTATGCATGTAATTATGGTTTTTCAAGGCATATTATTAGTATTTAAATATTTATTTGTTTAACACTATTTTATAACCATATTTATATTTTAGTATTATAGTTTAAAAAAAAGATATTTTGTTTGGTATTTCTTTAAACAATATATATACACTAGATTTTACCTCTTTTAAAATCTTATTTATAAGATATTTTGTTTAACGGTATTTATTTATTTAAAATATTTATTTTTGACAGGTCATGAGAGTCCATGTTAATTCTTTTACCCATATAAATATTTTTTTCTAAACTAACAACTCAATTTTCTCTTTCAATCACCATATATCTCTCCCCTGATCTTATATCTCTTTCACCTGATAAATCCCTCTTTTTTTAAAACCAATACTATTTTCTTTCTCTCCAAATAATTATCTTTCCCAACAGATTTCTCTCTTCATATTTTATTCTATCGACATATATTTTTCTATATTCCTAACTATATTTCACCAAATCTCAATATATATATATATATATATATATATATATATATATTCCCTAACAAAATTCTTCTCTCCAATCTAATCTAATCTCTCTCAGCAGATTCTCTCACAAATCTACCCTTTTTCTAATTCTTTTTTTACAAACCTATATAAACAATATATATATATATATATATATATATATATATATATATAACAACTAATTATATTTATTTTAACGAACCCATAACCATATACATATCTACATATAGTTTTACTATATACTAATATATGTATATACATATACTTTTCTATTATCCAAACTATATACAAACTAATATGTATATATACAACTTTTCTAATATCTTATAGAAGTATATAACCTATCATATCTCTCTTTTATATTTATATATCTTTCTCTCTTTTAAAATCAAACCCAAATCTCATCTCATCAGAATATTTCTCTCTCCAATTATAACAATCTCTCTCTAATTTTTAACATCTCTCTCTTCCCTATAAATAACAACCTAATTATTATCATCTCTCTCCTTATCATATAAATCAACTTTCTCACTTTCCCATCACAATATTTTCTTCAAAATTAGCCGAACCATCAAAATTTGGAGTTGTGCTTCGTGTCGTCGTGTTTATCCGTCTCCGAGGCAAGTACTCTTGTTTGTTTTATCGGATGCAATATCGACAAATATCGCAATAAATTCTTAGTCTATAATATTTGAATGAAAATTGTATTATTGTGCAATTTCACTAAAATACCATGTAATTATTATATACATGATGAAAACCTTAGTTTTATACTGCTCACATAAGTTTACATGCTGCTCACATATATATAGCTTATATTTAGACTTATTTGCATAGTTCATATAAATTTTAATTATTATATATGAGTTATCATTTTATTAAGTTAAATAATCAATTTAGTTTTATTTTTTTGTTGAATTTTTGTAGAATATAACTTATATAATATAGTGCTTAGTGAACAGTAATTCAAGATAATTAAATTATTAATACATAAGATCAGATCATTGTAACAGCAAGAAAATAAATATACAATATACAATAAAATCAAGAAATTACTCATTATTACTAATAATATGAAACAGAACGCTTAAGTGTATTTATATAAGATAATTATATTGATTGTGTTTTAATACCCTTGGTATTAATTTTATATATATTTAGTTTTGTGTTTTTATTAACAATCAAACCATACGCTGTTAAATGAAACCTTATGTGCATCATGCATGAAATGAAAACCCTAGGATTTCTAGAACACCCATTAATCACATTAATCGTTTAAAACCGTATTTTAGTTTATTATTTTTCCCAATAACAAATCCAGATATTAAATGGAGATGCTCGTAAATTCATTTAGATTCTTATTTTACATTATTGATACCATCATATTATATCGACTGTATTTGACATGCTACTTTAGACTATTATCATCGATCTGCTTGACATGATATGCATGTTCACGATTTCTGTTTCCTTACATTAAAACGATATTACTAATTAGAATGCTGAACATTCATGCCATGAAACAATTACTCATGCTTACATGTTTACCATACTCTATTATCCTCGTGACTTGTCCTGTTTTTCTGTCCAGTCAGCATTCTATATTGTGATTGAATTTATTACCATGTTAGCTATAGATACGCGTGGATTGGGGTACTTTGAGTGTGCGTTCGTAAAACAGGATCTCAGGAGTCCCATGCCAGCAGGTCGTACCGGGCTATATCGGTCGCATGTTATTACAGCTCGTACCGGGCTATATCGGTCGCTTGTTCATTCCATATTTGGGCCCGTGTTTTCTAGCCCCTGGGGTCCTTCTCTTAGGTTAGGAATATTCCTGTAGAGGTTGACGTACACACTCGAACTCACGATAGAATATATTACCTTTTAGTGACCAGTAGAATATGACTTGACATGTTTATATGTCTGTTTTTTTAATTATTATATCCATATTTATTTATAAACATGCGCATACGGGCTTCACTCCACTTACATACTTATGTTATCATACTACATACACACCCCTTTTACGTTGAGTACTTGTTGGTATGTTTTCATATTTGTATACAATCTTTGATGTCAAACACCAATGGCTGTGGGATCAACCATCGTCCCATATAGGGTCAAGAAACATACACACTAGTCTACTCTGGAAAATCGATGCGTTGTTTCGATACTCTCTCGACCAGAAACTATTAAAAGATGTGTTTATGGACTACACAAGCCCCACTAGTATGATCTACATCACAGTCCTGGTAGTCAAGCCAACATGCTAAGGGCTTTATCAACATGTAACAGAGAGACAGTATAACAATACAATTGTACATATTAAGATAAAGAGCAATCAGATAGCATACTATTATGTCGAGCAAGAAAGTCCTATATATATATGTCCAAGCATCCACTATATCATACAATAATGGCCTCTAGGGCATATATATTCCTAACAATCTCCCACTTGCACTAATGCCAGTTGTTGTAGTATCGCATACCCAACATCCCAAAAAGTCTTTCAAACCGCGTCTGGGGGAGGGCCTTCGTGAGTGGATCCGCTGTGTTGTCCTTCGTATCAACTCTCCTGATCTCGATCTCCCCGCGGTCAACTATCTCCCGGATCAGGTGATACCGTCTCAGAATATGTCTGGATCGCTGATGGGACCGGGGTTCCTTGGCCAAAACCACAGCTCTATTGTTATCACAATACAAGGGTATTGAATCCTCAATGGATAAAACCCCACCAAGTTCAGCAATGAACTTCTTCATCCAGACAGCCTCGTTGGCAGCATCGTTGGCAGCGATGTATTCAGCCTCCATCGTCGAGTCTGTTATGATATCTTGTTTGGAACTCTTCCAACATACCGTCCCTGCATTGAGGGTGAAGACAATAAAACCTGAGACCAACTTACTGTCGTCCTTACCACTCTGAAAGTTCGAATCGGTAAAGGACTCCACCTGGAGTTCACCGTTATCATACACCAAGAACATCTCTTTAGTCCTTCTCAAGTATTTAAGAATGTTTTTCACACCTGTTCAGTGTTTCTTCCCTGGGTCTGATTGATATTTACTTACCACATTAAGTGCGTAAGTTACATCCGGTCTGGTACATAATATTGCATACATGATAGAACCAACTGCAGAAGCGTAGGGTATCATGTGCATGCGAGCCCTCTCCAAATCAGTCTTGGGAAGCATCTCTTTGGAGAGAGTGATTCCTGAACAAGCGGGTAAATTACCACGTTTATAATCTTCCATACTAAATCTTTTTAGTATGATGTCTATGTACCTGGATTGGGACAATCCCAACATCCTTTTAGATCTATCTTTATAGATCTTTATTCTCAGGATGTAGGAGATATCACCCAGATCTTTCATGAAGAACTTTTGTGATAGGAAGAGTTTGACCGAGTGCAGCATAGGAACATAATTTCCTATCAAGAGTATGTCATCCACGTACAATACGAGGAAGACAACCTTACTCTCTACAACCTTTTTGTATATACATGGTTCATCTACGTTTTTGATGAAGTCAAACTCTTTGATTGCCACATCAAAATAGGTGTTCCAGCTCCGTGATGCCTACTTTAATCCGTAAATTGATTTAAACAGCTTGCACATTTTTCCACTGCTCCCACTGTCTACGAAGCCCTCTGGTTATGTCATATACACGCTCTCTTTTAAATCACCATTTAGAAAAGAGGTCTTGACGTCCATCTGCTAGATTTCATAGTCATGGTATGCAGTAATGGCAAGTAGGATTCTGATGGACTTAAGCATATCCATTAAAGAAAAGGTTTTATCATAATCGACATCTGGTCGTTGACGAAAACCTTTTGCTACAAGTCTAGCTTTGAAGGTCTTAACCTTTCCATCTACACCAAGTTTCTTTTTAAAGATCCACCTGCTCCCAATGGGTTTTACCCCTTCAGGAGCAACTTCCAAAGTCCATACTTTGTTGGTGTTTATGGATTCCATCTCAGATCGCATAGCATCCAGCCAGTTCACAGAGTCCCCACTTATGATGGCCTGCTCGAAACTAGTTGCGTGACATAGAAATCACTTTAAAATCATGGTCAAACTTTTCAAACTATGGAAGCAATATATACAGACAATCCAGTCGATTTTCACCGCATCTCAACCATCAAATGGCAATAAATTGCTCATGTGTTTGTGACACTTTACTTTTAGTTGCTGTTTGGTTCAAAGGCATGTCACTTAGAATGGGTAAAAGCATTTTTAGGCCGACTTGATTCGTCCTAAAAACTAATTCTGTACGATCTGAATGGATGATCCATATCATTCATAATGATTTTTCATGCCCTAAAAAGTTGTCTAAAAGCAAATTATTTGATTTGAATATGTTTCCATCATTGCTCATTCTACCATTGGTGAACGGTTCATTCTTCCATTGTTGGTGAACGGTTTATTCTACCATCACTTGATGTATGCTTGAGAAGTATCAAAAGTGCTTTAGTTCTTACGTTCAACTGCTCTCCTATGTTGATCATGATGATTGGTGTGAATCTTCCTTTTAGATTGTCTACTAGGGGATTTTAGGCCGACTCCTTAAGTTAACCGACTCAAACAGTTGGCTAATGAATATATTATGAGAGAATTGACATGATTCTTGCATTTCCAATGGTTTTGGAACAGGTTACTGAAGCGGTTTGTTTTTCTTTTTCATTTGATATGTTGGGAAAATGCAAAAGCTAAGTTCCTTGAGACATTATTGTAACACCCTAGTCCGATTGTACGTTTCTTTTTCTTTTTAGATATATTGGGTCTTGTTTTATTATTATTATAACTTGGAGTTTAATACTTTTAATTAAGATATATGCATGTAATTATGGTTTTTCAAGGCATATTTTTAGTATTTAAATATTTATTTGTTTAACACTATTTTATAATCATATTTATATTTTAGTATTATAGTTTAAACAAAAGATATTTTGTTTGGTATTTCTTTAAACAATATATATACACTAGATTTTACCTCTTTTAAAATCTTATTTATAAGATATTTTGTTTAACGATATTTATTTATTTAAAATATTTATTTTTGACAGGTCATGAGAGTCCCTGTTAAATCTTTTACCCATACAAATATTTTTTTCTAAACTAACAATTCAATTTTCTCTTCCAATCACCATATATCTCCCCCTTGATCTTATATCTCTTTCACCTGATAATTCCCTCTTTTTTAAAACCAATACTATTTTCTTTCTCTCCAAACAATTATCTTTCCCAACAGATTTCTCTCTTCATATTTTATTCTATCGACATATATTTTTCTATATTCCTAACTATATTTCACCAAACCTGAATATATATATATATATATATATATATATATATATATATATATTCCCTAACAAAATCCTTCTCTCTAATCCAATCTAATCTCTCTCAGCAGATTCTCTCTCGAATCTACCCCTTTTCTAATTCTTTTTTTACAAACCTATATAAACAATATATATATATAGAGAGAGAATAATGGAGAAAAGAGGCCATAGAAGGAAATTTCCTCCTATGGCGTGGTAAAAATACCACCTCCACCAATTTTTTCGACGATCGGCCCCCATCATCTTTATCGTTATCATCTAAGATGTGGGTACACCAAATTTCATGTGATTCTACAACTTTTTCACCGTTGATTTAGCAATGTAAAAAGTTCTATTGTCGGTAAACCGTTAATTTTGCACCCACTAAATCAACGGTGAAAAAGTTGTGGATTCATATGAAATTTGGTGTACGCATATCTTAGATGATAACGATGATGATGATGGGTGCCGATCGTCGGAAAAAATGATGGAGGTTGTATTTTTTCCACGCCATAGGAGGAAATCCCCTCCTATGGCCTCTTTCCTCCATTAATCTCTCATATATATATATATATATAATTGAACATATTTTGTTATGATAGTTTAACCGAAAATATATTTTAGCTGTTTGATGTAAAATATATTTTAGCTGTTTGATGTCTTAAAATCCTATATATATAACAACTAATTATATTTATTTTAACGAACCCATAACCATATACATATCTACATATAGTTTTACTATATACTAATATATGTATATACATATACTTTTCTATTATCCAAACTATATACAAACTAATATGTATATATACAACTTTTCTAATATCTTATAGAAGTATATAACCTATCATATCTCTCTTTTATATTTATATATCTTTCTCTCTTTTAAAATTAAACCCAAATCTTATCTCATCAGAATATTTCTCTATCCAATTATAACAATGTCTCTCCAATTTTTAACATCTCTCTCTTCCCTATAAATAACAACCTAATTATTATCATCTCTCTCCTTCTCATATAAATCAACTTTCTCACTTTCCCATCACAATATTTTCTTCTTCAAAATTAGCCAAACCATCAAAATTTGGAGTTGTGCTTCGTGTCGTCGTGTTTATCCGTCTCCGAGGCAAGTACTCTTGTTTGTTTTATCCGATGCAATATCGGCAAATATCGCAATAAATTCTTAGTCTATAATATTTGAATGAAAATTGTATTATTGTGCAATTTCACTAAAATACCATATAATTATTATATACATGATGAAAACCTTAGTCTTATACTGCTCACATAAGTTTACACGCTGTTCACATATATATAGCTTATATTTAGACTTATTTGCATAGTTCATATAAATTTTAATTTATGAGTTATCATTTTATTAAGTTAAATAATCAATTTAGTTTTATTTTTTTGTTGAATTTTTGTAGAATATAACTTATATAATATAGTGCTTAGTGAACAGTAATTCAAGATAATTAATTTATTTATACATAAGATCAGATCATTGTAACAGCAAGAAAATAAATATACAATATATAATAAAATCAAGAAATTACTCATTATTACTAATAATATGAAACAGAACGCTTAAGTGCATTTATATAAGGTAATTATATTGATTGTATTTTAATACCCTTGGTATTAATTTTATATATATATTTAGTTTTGTGTTTTTATTAACAATCAAACCATACGCTGTTAAATGAAACCTTATGTGTATCATGCATGAAATGAAAACCCTAGGATTTCTAGAACACCCATTAATCACATTAATCTTTTAAAACCGTATTTTAGTTTATTATTTTTCCCAATAACAAATCCGGATATTAAATGGAGATGCTTGTAAATTCATTTAGATTCTTATTTACATTATTGATACTATCATATTATATCGACTGTATTTGACATGCTATTTTAGACTATTATCATCGATCTGCTTGACATGACATGCATGTTCACGATTTCTGTTTCCTTACATTAAAACGATATTACTAATTAGAATGCTGAACATTCATGCCATGAAACAATTACTCGTGCTTACATGTTTACCATACTGTATTATCCTCGTGACTTGTCCTGTTTTTCTGTCCAGTCAGCATTCTATATTGTGATTGAATTTATTACCATGTTAGCTATAGATACGCGTGGGTTGGGGTACTTTGAGTGTGCGTTCGTAAAACAGGATCTCAGGAGTCCCATGCCGGCAGCTCGTACCGGGCTATATCGGCCGCTTGTTCATTCCACATTTGGGTCCGTGTTTTCTAGCCCCTCCTGGGGTCCTTCTCTTGGGTTAGGAATATTCCTGTAGAGGTTGACGTACACACTCGAACCCACGATAGAATATATTACCTTTTAGTGACCAGTGGAATATGACTTGACATGTTTATATGTCTGTTTTTTATTATTATATCCATATGTATTTATAAACATGCGCATACGGGCTTCACTCCACTTACATATGTTATCATACTACATACACACCCCTTTTACGTTGAGTACTTGTTGGGATGTTCTGATATTTGTATACAATCTTTGATGTCAAACACCAATGGCTGTAGGATCAACCATCGTCCTATACAGGGTCAAGAAACGTACACATTAGTCTACTCTGGAAAATCGATGCACTGTCTCGATACTCTCTCGACTAGAAACTATTAAAAGATGTGTTTGTGGACTACACAAGCCCCACTAGTATGATCTACATCACAGCCCTGGTAGTCAAGCCAACATGCTAAGGGCTTTATCAACATGTAACAGAGAGACAGTATAACAATACAATTGTACATATTAAGATAAAGAACACTCAGATAGCATACTATCATGTCGAGCAAGAAAGTCTATATATATGTCCAAGCATCCACTATATCATACAATAAGGGCCTCTAAGGCATATATATTCCTAACAATCTCCCATTTGCACTAAGACCAGTTGTAGTATCGCATATCCAACATCCTAAAAAGTCTTTCAAACCGCGTCTGGGGGAGGGCCTTCGTGAGTGGATCCGCTGTGTTGTCCTTCGTATCAACTCTCCTGATCTCGATCTCCCGGCGGTCAACTATCTCCCAGATCAGGTGATACCGCCTCAGAATATGTCTGGATCGCTGATGGGACCGGGGTTCCTTGGCTAAAACCACAGCTCCATTGTTATCACAATACAAGGGTATTGGATCCTCTATGGATAAAACCCCACCAAGTTCAGCAATGAACTTCTTCATCCAGACAGCCTCGTTGGCAGCATCGTTGGCAGCGATGTATTCAGCCTCCATCGTCGAGTCTGTTATGATATCTTGTTTGGAACTCTTCCAACATACCGTCCCTGCATTGAGGGTGAAGACAAAATCTGAGACCGACTTACTGTCTTCCTTACCACTCTGGAAGTTCAAATCGGTAAAGGACTCCACCTGGAGTTCACCGTTATCATACACCAAGAATATCTCTTTAGTCCTTCTCAAGCATTTAAGAATATTCTTCACACCTGTCCAGTGTTTCTTTCCTGGGTCTGATTGATATCTACTTACCACACTAAGTGCGTAAACTACATCCGGTCTGGTACATAATATTGCGTACATGATAGAACCAACTGCAGAAGCGTAGGGTATCATGTGCATGCGAGCCCTCTCCAAATCAGTCTTGGGAGTCATCTCTTTGGAGAGAGTGATTCCTGAACAAGCGGGTAAATTACCACGTTTAGAATCTTCCATACTAAATCTCTTTAGTATGATGTCTATGTACCTGGATTGGGACAATCCCAACATTCTTTTAGATCTATCTCTATAGATCTTTATTCTCAGGATGTAGGAGATATAACCCAGATCTTTCATGAAGAACTTTTGTGATAGGAAGAGTTTGACCGAGTGCAGCATATGAACATCATTTCCTATCAAGAGTATGTCATCCACGTACAATACGAGGAAGACAACCTTACTCTCTACAACCTTTTTGTATATACATGGTTCATCTACGTTTTTGATGAAGTCAAACTTTTTGACCGCCACATCAAAACAGATGTTCCAGCTCCGTGATGCCTACTTTAATCCGTAGATTGATTTAAACAGCTTGCACACTTTTCCACTGCTCCCACTGTCTACGAAGCCCTCTGGTTATGTCATATACACGCTCTCTTTTAAATCACCATTTAGAAAAGAGGTCTTGACGTCCATCTGCCAGATTTCATAGTCAGGTATGCAGCAATGATAAGTAAGATCCTGATGGACTTAAGCATAGCCATTGAAGAAAAGGTTTTATCATAATTGATATCTGGTCGTTGACGAAAACCTTTTGCTACAACTTTAGTTTTGAAGGTCTTAACCTTTCCATCTACACCAAATTTCTTCTTAAAGATCCACCTGCTCCCAATGAGTTTTACCCCTTCAGGAGCAACTTCTAAAGTTCATACTTTGTTGGTGTTTATGGATTCCATCTCAGATCGCATAGCATCCAGCCAGTTCACAGAGTCCCCACTTGTGATGGCCTGCTCAAAACTAGTTGGGTCATCATCTTCCATGATGCAATTCTCGCTCCCACCGTCTACAAGAAAACCGTAGTATCTCTCAGGTGGATGAGGAACCCTACTAGATCTGCAGAGTGGCTGAGGTTCGTCTGGGACTACTGAATCCTCCCGTTCTACCAAATCATCAGTTGTAATTTATGTTTTTGGAACTTCTTCCAGCTCTATCTCATTACCACTAATTTCTTTTACAAGAAATTCCTTTTCTAAAAAGGTGGCATGCTGAGCAACAAACGCCTTTTGTTCATCAGGATGGTAGAATAGATTTCCATGTGAATTCTTTGGATATCCCACAAACTTGCATAGAACTGATCGTGCTTCGAGTTTGTTCGGATTCTGTTTTTTAACATAGGTCGGACAACCCCATATCTTAACTCGTTTAAGATATGGTCTCTTTCCACTCCATATCTCATATGATGTTTTAGACACGGATTTTGATAGAACTTGATTCAATAAGTATGCAGCCGTCTCAAGTGCATAACTCCAAAAGGAAATAGGTAACTTAGCAGTACCCATCATAGAGCGCACCATATATAATAGGGTGCGATTTCTCCGCTCCGATACTCCATTGTGCTATGGTGTATACGGAGGAGTAAGCTGAGAGAGAATTCCATTCTCTTTTAGATAATCTCGGAATTCCATGCTTAAGTATTTTCCTTCTTGATCAGATCGAAGGATTTTAATACTTTTATCCGTCTGGTTCTCCACTTCATTCCTATAGTCATTGAATTTCTCAAAAACTTCAGATTTGTGTTTCAACAGGAACACATGTCCGAATTTTGAGAGATCATCGGTGAATGTAATGAAGTATGAGGAACCATTCCTGGTATTTGTAGACATAGGACCGCATACATCATTATATATCAGTCCTAAGAGTTCAGTACCTCTTTCTCCGTGTCTCGTAAACGAAGTTTTGATCATCTTGCTTTTGAGACATGACTGGCAAGTTTCATAAGACGTAAATTCAAATGGATTTAAATATTCATTTTTATGCAACTTATCCAGTCTTGTCGTATTGATATGATCAAGTCTACAACGCCACAAAAAGATTTCGTTCATTGCTGAACTTTTCCTCTTGTGTGTGTTCTGTATATTAAGAACTGTATTTTGATTTAGAACGTATACACCGTTACACAATGTACCAAACCCAATCAACACTTGATTTAGGAAAATGTTCATAACATTATCCTCTAATGCAAAGTTATATTCTTTTTTATATAATAAAGAAATAGATATTAAATTGCACATCATTTTTGGTACGGAATAACAGTCGTTTAGAATCAATGTATTACCATTTGGTAATACTAGGTGATATTCGCCGACTGCTTTGGCTGCAACAATTGTTCCATTCCCTACTCTGAGAGATATCACCCTTTCCCAGTTCTCTATATCTCTTTAGCCCATGTAACGGATTACATATATGGGATCCTGATCCGGTATCTAATACCCAGAACGTAGAGCAGACTGAGAAACAATTATCGGTAACTAAGACATCCGAAGAAGATACATCAGCATGCTCTTTCTCCGTTCAGGTTGTATGGGGATTCATGAATTCCCCTATCCCTTACTCAGATTTATAACAGTCATAAGATAGAGCGGAACCAACGTTCCCCAGCCCAGTATAATAAGTGGGTATGGTCAATACATCCATATTATTATCTTGATTAAGACGTGTCATGGTCGCTATCTGGAGAGAGAGAAGAAAACACTTTAGCGTGCGCTTTTGCAAGATTAGATTGATTATTATCTTATCTAACCAGGATGACTCCCACTGTTTTTATCAAATTTTCCTTCAAACCCTAAAAGATAAGATTAGTCGGTATTAATTACACCCTACAAGTTCGCCAATCGGTCAGCCGGGCAGGTTTTGGTACTCCGAGGGAGTCTTCCCATACCTTCGCATGGAACTAATTAAATAACCTCGTTTCCGCAGGGGTATAACCCTGTTAACATCTTTCTTAGACACCTATTGGATTAGCTAGTTGTAAAGTAGAAAACTCTCTCAGGAGTAACACTTACTCGCAGTGGGTATCGGGATCCAACTATCATATAGAAGGTATGCAATCTCATTGCAAATTTCAACACTTGAAATTCCCAATATCTGATTTTACCCCATGCGGTTTATGACCTTGACAAGGTCAACAAACCATAAACCGCAAGTCAAAGTCAACAAGGCCGTACGACTATCCTAATCCAATCGCATCAATATGCGGCAGATAAGCACTAATCGGCTACCGCACACTACGTCTTGACAAGGTCAATAAACGCAGCACGAATGCTAAATAGTATTTATCTGAAATGACGGAGTGCTACGACTGGTTTTGAAGAAAACCTTTAGCGTAATGAACTTAATATCGCTGTAGAATCTAGTGATTTGAAAAGGAGTGGTTTAAGTTCCGCTTTTAAAATCGAGTAGTTTTCAAAACAAGCCGAGTGGGTTATAGCATATGCTAGTTTTGCTAAAGAGATCATTCCCGATGAAGGGATCTAGGCTCTTTCTTCATCGAATGAGGTGCTGGATATTCATAATGAAATACCGCTATGCAAAGCAAGAACTAGAGCTATCTTTTTGAAAAATTTGATTCTACATCTTTAGATTTCTTTTCCTTTCATTAATCTCATTAATGATGTCCCATCATTTTTGTTTCCTAAATATCACAGAAGAAACGAAAATAAAACACATATATGTCATCCGCATTTGCCACAGAGACCCGGGTCTTCACCGTAAGGTTACTTAACTTACGGCAGGGCGGGGTCAGGACTAGTGTGGATGCAAAACATATATAGCGTCTACTAGTATATCATATATATATATATAAGTAGCATTCGTCTCACGCAGTTATATGATCACATCATATCATAGAATCAACAGAAGCAGATATATGAAATATAGGATATATTAGGAGGTCTGTGTTTTAGATTAAGCCAGTAATGAAGAACACGGATTCTACTGTCGTGATGAATAACCAAACCCACATCCTAAGATCCCTAGAGTGCTAAGCTATACTAACCTAGAATCGAACTAGAGAATTAGGGTTTTGAAGCAAGAAAAGTTCTACACTAAGTGATAAGGGTTTACAACCTTTGTAGATCGGTCCTTCACTTCTAAAGCTTCAAGTAGTAGTCTCTAGAACTCTTCTTAGAATCCACTTGGTGAAAAGAATAAGCTTGCTTCGTAGTCTTCGATGCCGAAGATGATCCACTTTAAAGTCTTTCTAACTCAAGCTCACTTTTCACTAATCAAAATATTAGTGAAGCAAACAACCTAAACTAAAGGGATGGGATAGTGTAGGTTGATGAAATAGGAGATTTGCTCACTCTAATTATTTTTCTCTTTTCTTTTTCTCACCTCAAGAATTTTCTAAAGAGGAGAATGAAGGAGATGAACTTAGGTGTGTGAGGATAGTGAATGAGAGAATGAACCATGAGCTAGAGATAAGGTTGAGGTGAATAAATATCTAAGAATAAAACAAAAAACAAGAGATGAGTCATGGCTTCTCCATGCTTCTCCGAGCATCCAAAGCCATGACTCATTTTTAATCTTTTTTATTTTCTTTAAACAAAAAATCACCCCAATAATGTTTAGCTCTAGCGTGAGTCTCATACATCCATGTTCTATGTATCATCAACCGTGATACATAATCCATTTATATATAAATACATATATCATATATATATATATATATAATTATATATCAAGAGAAGAAAATCTTTAGTGAGCTATATTAGTTAATATATATGTATATATCAAATATATTAATATATATATCAAATTATTAAATCCACACTTGATTTAATAATCCGGTTATATCATATATAACCGACTAATATCATATATATATATATATATATGTATGTATGTATGTCAAATTATCAAATCTACACTTGATTCAATAATCCGGTTATATCACATATAACCGACAATATTCAATACTAGATATTAAATCAACACTTGATTCAATATTCCGGTCATATCATATATGACCGGCCAATATCAAATATATACATAAATCAAATTATTGAATTAACACTTGATTCAATAATCCGGGTATATCTCATATAACCTAACCGATATCAAATATCGCTAGATTAGAATACGGTATCACATACTTGTATTTAATCAAGCACCCGCACATATCTCCATACGTGCCCTATTTCGTTTCGCTTGAGCTAGGAAACCTTTGTGTGTGACTCTAAAAACTCATCAATACGCCAGCAGTAGGTAATGATCATATCAGATACCCACAAGCCGTCAGCGGTACTAGTTGGACGTAACGACTACCCAGGTATTGAACGAATAGAAGATCAACAAGCAAACTTGTCCAAACTCCCGTAGAGTTTATAAGCAACAGTTACCGTACAGTCCGGTCTCTTCGTCTGATATGTCGCATATCGAGTCCGGGGTTGGAATCGTCAGACCCCAGTAACTTGGTAAGTCATGCCTGTGGCTTATAACCGTTCGAGAAACTACTGATAACATTTACCAGTAAATCTCATCAGCCCTGGCCAGAGACTTGCTATTATAGCCAATCGAGCGTAGTGCAACATCAACTCCCAATTCCTGGAAATTCGAAACCCCTCCCATCGCTCATTGCCTCCATGTGACTCGACACTGTACCTAAAATCCATCTGTTTGCACGACTCCTTTAAGCCATGGTAGGGAGAAAATCAAAGCACAATGGGAACCACACAAGACACTATGATGATCTCGGGTCTACAGACTAACATGTACAAGTGTCACCAGAGAACTGCTTTCTAACGATAGGTATGGTACCATCTAGGAGTTCTCGGCGAGTCCTGTTTGGTGTACCCGTTCTTTAATGAGCACCTGTGTACAATCTTTGATGTTAAACACCAATGGCTGTGGGATCAACCATCTTCCCATACATGGTCAAGAAACGTACACACTAATCTACTCTGGAATATCGATGCCTTGTTTCGATACTCTCTCGACTATGAACTATTAAAAGATGTGCTTGTAAACTACACTGTCACGCCCCGCTTTCCAGAGTGCGATAAGATAGGCACGTGACAGAGCCAACCATGCTACCTGTGGATAAGAAACATCCCTCCACAGTCACATTACGGCTTTCTAGAGATATCAAGAACAGGAAAATAAAATAAACTATCTAGTACATGTCCATGAGCCAGAATAAACGAGTCAAGAAATAATATGCGGAAGCAATAAATCCAAAGAGCAAAAATATCTGGAAAGTAAAACATAACTAAACTGGATACTAATCACTGCTCGGCCTAACGGCGGAAGTACTCCTGATCAGCCTGCGACAAGGGTAGAGGATCTGGGCCATGCAAAACCCAGACGTCAGTGCGTCACAATATCAATAATTCTAAGCAAGTAGGATGTAATGAAATACGCACGCATGAAGTATAAACAGTAACAGTAACATGAATATAGATCAGTGGACAGAATATATGTAGGTGAAGTGCAGCGTGTTGGATATAGTGCCCTCAGAGTCAATTATTGGATCACGGGCACGTGATTGCAATGATTGAGGGAGGACCTATACCGGTAGTACAGTCTTACTCAAGATGATAGTATGTTATCTGGTTTATCTTTATCATCGTGTACTGCTTCAGGTGACCTTACAGGTCACTATTGCTCGTTGATAGAACCCTTAGGATTCTTGCTTGACGGACAGCAGTATGATGGCGATCATATACGTGGGAGCTGGGGTCTATAAGCACATCCTTAAAAGGTCCCTAGTCGTGGGAGTTTTCGAGACAGGGCATGGATACTCCAGAGTAGAGTAGTGTATACAGTCGAGACCCCGACGATGGGCGGTGGCCGGTCTCACAAGCCACTGGTGTCAGTTGGTTCACCTAAGATGTATACATGTGCTCATTGGGTTATGAGTACACCGGACAGGACTCGCCGAGAACATGCTAGTTGGTCTTATACCTGACGTCAGATAGCAGTTCCCTGGTTACATGTGTACAGGTTAGTTCATCGACCTAAGATCGTCATTTGTCTCGTGTGAGTTCCCACTGTACTTTGATTACTATCCTACCACGGCTCAAAGGAGTCGTGCAAACAGGTTTTAGTTGGGTACAGTCCCGAGCCACATGGAGACAGTGAGCGGATCTACATGGGTTCGTCTCTCCCAGTATTGGGGGTGAGGTCGCGCTGTGTCTAGGAGAGCCATTACACAAAGCGCTCGGCCGAGGCAGGAGATTTACTGGTAGGTATTCCAGTAGTATCTCAGGGTGTTCTGGGCTGCACTCCGACACGACTTGTACCGCTTTTGGGGGTCTGACTTTTACCAACCCCCTAGGCCCGCCATGCGATACTCATAGACGAACGGACCGAACTGTACGGATATTGCCACTGACAGGCTCAGTAGGGTGTCAGGATGAGTTCGCTCATCGATGTCCCTTTTGGTCAATACCTGGTAGCTCGTTACGTATGGCTAATACCTCTGACGTGCTAGTGGTTAAATCCACAGCCAAAGGTATTGACGAGTCTTTAGAGTCCCCCACAGACAGTTTCTCAAGTTTCGGGCGAAACGCTGTAGAGGTCGTATGGAGATATGGCAGGGTTCGATCTTATCCGTGCGGTATTGCACGGATCATGATCGGACGGATAATACTAGCGGGCTTTGGTTTAAGCCGGATACTAGTATTTTACAGTGTAGATTTTGTCTCTTTGCATTTGTATTCAGTGGGAATACAAATGCGGGTATGTATATACGGTCGCGGGGTTTTCCTATAATTTATTACGGGATCAGTTTTTTTGAAGTTGCCAGTTTGCATTCTGTTTCGGCCAGTTTTTCTTTGTTCCTTCATGGCCGGTTTTTTCTGATGGAGGGGCTAATTTGCACATTTGCAAATTAGCTTTAGTGGAGGGTTTATTTGTAAATGGAGGATTATGATGGGTATAGCATCTTTTGATTCCCTTTTATTCTTCATGGTTTGCTTTATGAGATTGAATTTGTATAAGACATTGAAGTGATATAATTTCATGATTATCATCACACCTTTTCTTATCCTCACCTCACCTTTTCTTGGGCTCACCTTCCTTCACTCTCTCCCTCCCTAATTATGGCCGGCCACATTTTGTGAGGGGGTGAATTCATTTTTTTGGTGTGGGGAAAATTAGTTCATCTCATATTCTTTACTTGCCACAAAAAAATTCCATAGTTCATTTCCTCCATCAAAAGGCAACTTCACAACCCCAGGAGACAAATATTACTACACTTAGCCTACAGCATCCTTGGGTGCGTCGACTCGCCAATTTCGTGCTCGAGTTGGCTCAGTCCAGAGGTGGGAGCCCGTAAAAGAACCCGGCGATGTGGTGCCCGTTCCGACGAGGAGATGAAGATCGGAGATTCCGCGAGGAGATCGGAGTGGAGGCCGAAGACCGAAGGACACGGATCGCTCGGTATAGCTTCTATCCCGTCTCTTGTTAGCTAGCATTAGGTTAATGGTTACGATCCGGGTTTTTAGGATGCGGTAGTGTCGGTTTAAAGTCAAGAAAATTTTTCGTTTCCGCATTTTGGCCTCGGATAGACGGCCGGGGCGCTACCGTAGTCCTACATGGTATCAGAGACACGCCATTAACCTAGTCTAGCTTGCTCTAACGTGTTTACAAGTTCGATCGAACGGATTTTCAAAAAACCGCGTTTTCATGCCACAGTTTCTGTCGAATTTTTCCAGTGGTCAAAAAATTATTTGGTACATTGTAAAAATACGTGCAGGGTTTTATAAGAATTCTGTGAAAATTTGGTGCCCTAACATTACTGTTCCGCCGCGGAACCGCGGCCAAACCCATGCTCTGGCCGCGGTTCCGCCGCACTATTGACTCCTCTCTGCACCAAATTTCTACAGTGCCTCTCTGACATGGAAATAGGGTTTTTGGAATATTCTGTTTGGGCCCAGATTTATTTTGAGTGCTACAGTTGTGCTTGGGGCCCACTTCGGAAAATTTAGTCGATCGAAAATTTTAAACATGTTAGTTCACAGTATTTACATTATATCTGCGACCGTGAATGTCATTTGATCGGTAAATCCTGTTTAACTGCTATAGCCCTTTTAGACGGATTTGCGAACGTGACATTCACGTTGATGTTCTGTGTTGTGCTGTGATGTTGCGGATTTGTCATGGTGGATAACCTGGATGCAATGGTAGTACAGTTTGGTTGTATATGTACATTTGATATTGCGGGACGAGCGTCCGACATGTGGACTGCCGTCACTGTCTGTTTGTATATTATTCTTTTGGAGCACGACCGGGCTGAGGTCGATGTACCCGTTGTATGTATATTTTTACTTTCTGTACTAGGATTACCCCGCGGTGGGGTGCACGGATAGCCGGGTTCTAGAGGGCAACGGGCCGGCATCTCATGGCTTTGAGACGGAGGGGGCTTCACTCTAGAATTGGCGGGCTATTCGCCGCACTCGTAGGGGGTAAGGTTGACCCAAGGAGGAGTGCTCAAGATACCGGATTCCGTGAAGTGCTGGGTGGTCCATTCACGTCGTTGAAGGAGGCTGCCTCGCTTCAGGTTTTGGCGGGTAACTTGCCGCGCCCGTAGGGGTCTAGAATTTCATTGCACAGGCTATCCACACGATCAGGGGAACGTCGGGTTTCAGTAGCGGCTCTATGAAACCCGGGGATCCCAGATATCTGTATTGTTCTGTGATGCTTATTACATTTCTGTGATGTTGCATTTTATCACGCCTTGAGCGATTATTATATATTGATATATATACTAGTAGATGTTGTATATGTTTTGCATCCGCGCTAGTTCAGCCCCCGCTCTGTCGTTAGTTAAGTAACCTAACGGGTGATGACGGGACCCAGTGGCGAATGCGGATGGCATATACGTACATCATTATTTTCGTTTTTTATTGGTGTGTTCAATTGATGAGACTGCGTTGATTCGGATCAATGCAAGCTAAACAAACCTATTCTGATGTTGTTGGAACATTTTTCAAAAAAAGCTGTTATTGCAAGGACGTTCTCTTTTGTTTTGCACAGTGGTATTCGGTTATGAATATCCAGCACCTCAGTCGACGAGGCAAGGGCCGAGATCCCTTCACCGGGAGTGACCCCTTGGACAGAAGTTTGCGTCAAGGCAATAACTTCACTATAGCCGATTACTTTTTGCTTTGCATCGTGGTATTCAGTTGGAATATCCTGCACCTCATTCTATGGGGAAAGAGCCGAGATCCCTTCACCGGGAGTGACCTCTTTAGCAAAAGTTTTCGTCACTATATTTTTTATAAAAAGGCTATGCAGTTCCTTCAACAATATCAAGTTCATTACGTTAAAGGTTTTTCGCCAAAAACCAGCCGTAGCCCTCCGTCATTTCTTACGGGTATTGTTTAGTATTCGTGCTGCGTTTGTTGACTCCGTCAAGGTGTAGTGTACGGTAGCTAAGTGGTGCTTGTTTGTTGCATAAATGGTATTGGTTAGGACAGTCGTGCGGCCTTGTTGACTCCGTCAAGGGCACGTACGGGTGGGTTTAATGCAATCCAGATAATGACGGGTTGAACATGACTAGGACTCTTTGATTTGTTAACTCCGTCAAGGTCACTTGGGTCCTAGGGGTAAAAACACACATCGGGAGTTTCTAAAGAAACTGAAACTTGCCAGGCATGCGCATACCTTCTGGAGTGTGATAACGTGAGTGGATTCCGTCACGTTATCATGCGATGATAGTTGGATCCCGATTCCCACTGATGAGTTGGTTTACTCCTCGGGTGATCCCGACTAATTCTTCTTTCAGGTTTGGAGGAGAATTTGACGTTACAGTGGGAGGTTTCCTGATTAGATAAATTAATAACCATTCTGATCTAGGTTAGAGTGCACGCTGAGTGTTTCTTTTCTCTCTCTCTTTGGCAGCGACCATGGCCTGACCCTTGACTATGACTCAATGACCAAGTTGACCGAACCTTCTTTAAACACTAGCTTTTGGATTGTCAGAGTTGCATACCTCATTGCCACTCCTACTTTTACCCTTTTCTCCAGGACACCCCGTATTACTACGAACGTCCACTTCCATTGGATAAAACCATCGTATGGTTATATACGAACTCGAAGGAATTTATTCGAGGATGGTTTCTGGTTCTGGAGAAAACGAATAGGACTATTCAGTTGTCTTTTCCTTTTACCTTATCTCAGGTTGCGAGTGCTCCTTGGATTAGGGCAGTACACCCATTACGCAAATTGGATAGTCTTCTTCCAAACCATAGGCAGGTGCCGACCGGTAGGGAATGAAGAAAACCATTTAGCCTAAAAGGTGTACATAAGGTATTAAGTAAAGACATATCAAGGGACTAGTAAGAGGGCAAAGTAAATTGCGACTGCTATTCACGACCAAACCAAGTATTTCTTCGCCAATCCTAAATCACCTTTGTATTTCTCCAGGACACTCCGTATCACTACGAAGATCCACAGTTTATTGGATACTCCATCGTATGGTTATATACGAACTCGAAGGAACTTGTTCCAGTTCTGGGATGGATTCTGGTTCAGGAGAAATAGGAATAAGGTTTATTCAGTTGTTTTTTATCTTTACCTTCTCTCGCATTGCGAGTGCTCCTAGGATTAGGACAGTACACCCATTATGGTTATTGGATAGTCTTCTTCCAAAGCATAGGCTGGTGCCGAACGGTAGGGAAGGAAGAAAACTATTTAGCTTAATAGGGTGTGCAGAAGGTAATGACTAAAAGACATATAAAGAGATTTGGAGAGATGGCAAAGAAATATACGGTTTCAGTTGTGAATCTGATAATGGAAGAGGCATTACTAGGAATACCCGGATACCCCATCGAAACATTTCAATGTTTCAGTTTCACTGTGTACTGTTAAAAGAAAACTGATTTTCCAATTAGCCCTTACTCCAGGGTATGTATTTACCAGGTATGATTCTCACATCTGTATGGTTTTACAGATGATGAGTGGGAGTAAGTTATTGGGAATTAGGTGATCATCCTCATTATATCGGAATTCGTTGTAATTGGTGATATTTGAGGAAGTCACCTGTGTTGTTTGCCCGACGGCAAATATTTGGTTTTGAATATCCGTTGTTATGCACCAATTTTAAATTGATATATCTGTACGTCTATTTTTATAGAGTGAGATATAACTCTTTGAAATTATGTCGGTGACATTTACCTATATCAGTTGATGGTTAGGTAAGGAGCATTAAATAGCGGTGTAACTCTTCATAACCATAGTACAGTTTTCAACCTACGACACACAGGGATTGAGTTATTAGACTCAGGGGACTTATACGGAGTATTGTATGTTGTCCAGTGTCCATGAGGACATAGGGGATGGTGCTCGTACTATATTCTGTTTACTTGTGACTTCTCTGGTTCTTAGACATGTGTTTCGTAGAAATACAAGGTCCAAGTTTTGAGAAGTCATAGGTATATGAATAAAGTAGAGAACCAGGTATTGCAAGTATCGGGATTCTTCAAGGTGATCGAAGATATAGATACTTGTGTATGGTATTCAGTTAAAAGTAATGATTAAGAGAAATTGCTTCTCTTTCAGGTTACTCATAATTGGAAGCACTCCTAAGTTGAGTAATGCTGATTGGCCTCTCTCCATTTAGTTGACATGCACTGGAGACAGCTGCATGATTTGAATCTGGTTCCAATTAAATTAGTGCCTCTGTTTCTATATTGGATATAGAACAGTTCATATCTTAACGATGTTAAGATACGGGGAGTTGTCCGGCTTATGCTTAAAACCAGACTCTGGATAACTCAAGGCACGTTTCTGTAATGGCTGTTTGTGGGTTGACCTGGGTTATGACGAGGGTTGACTTTCTACCATCTGGAAGATCAATAGTGATATTAATCTTGACTCGCCACAGTTTTAGTAAAAATGGATTTTATCAGAAAACAGTAGTGGGAGTATGGTAGAACTGGAAGTGATTCCAGAACCGCAAACGATTACTGAAAATTTAATAGGACCTAAAGATTCAATCTGGTTTGACATTCCATTGGCCACTCCGCAGATATGGTGGGTAACCTCAAGCACTCGAAAGGTACTTTGGTATGCTCAAGGATGGTGACAGGGAGGTTCTTGTTTACCCAGACTTGCCATTGCTGTTGTTCCAGACTGTGAGACCCGGCAGGAGGATGAGTATAGCGTCGTTCTAAACTAGCTTTAGAAGTGTACGTCTATATGACTCTGCCAGAGAGTTGTCATAATCAATGGGAGCAGCGGAAGCATAGTGGACAAGTGGCTTATGTCTATTTATAGACTAAAAGCAGATATAGCGGAGATAGATCATCTATTTCTGATGTGACAGTCATAGGTTTGACTTCATCAGAATAGGGGATGGATCTGTTAAGAAGGTAGTAGGGTGTGATGTCCTGGTATTAGGATGACATACACAGAGTAGGAAGTGAAATTCCTATACTACGATCGGTTATATTTTGGTTGTCACACAGTGGTTTCTCCACATAGGATATAGATGTTGTTTTTGCACTAGATGCAATAAGGTGATATTGATCTAATCCTGGAGAAACGTTCGGAAGCAGTTTTAGAACATAAGTTGATGTTCTAGGGATATGATAACAACAGCCTCTTTTCGGGGACGGTTATCATTCCAGGCTTCCAAGGTGACACGGATGACAGAGTGACTGTCAGAGTTATAGTTTTCCCTCTGACGAGGGGCGGTATTTTGGACAGGTGGTCCAAGCGGATATTGAGGGAGGCATGGCGCAGGATACTGATTAAGTTCAGTTGACGATACAGTCTGAGAAGTTTAGATTTGGAGTTCATTTATGAACTAGGTCCCATCAGATATCCAGACATATTCTAAGACAGGTATTGCTCATTTCAGGAGATGGTTTTCTCCGCGAACTTGAGATAAAGAGAGACATAGAAAGAAACATTTGAGCGGATCCACTCACTGAGGCTATTCCTCGAACGCATTAGTTTCGCAAACGGGTTTTGTGAGACTGATTAGTAGAGGAGTTGGGTGTTCGGTATCACACAGGCTGTGAGTATGCGACATCGCAATAATTAGCCTTGAGTGCAAGTGGGAGATTGTTGGATATAGTGCCATAAGAGTCAATTATTGGATCACGGGCACGTGATTGCAATGATTGAGGGAGGACCTATACCGGTAGGACAGTCTTACTCAAGATGATAGTATGTTATCTGGTTTATCTTTATCATCGTGTACTGCTTCAGATGACCTTACAGGTCACTATTGCGCGTTGATAGAGCCCTTAGGATTCTTGCTTGACGGCCAGCAGTATGATGGCGATCATATACGTGGGAGCTGGGGTCTATAAGCACATCCTTAAAAGGTCCCTAGTCGTAGGAGTTTTCGAGACAGGGCATCGATACTCCAGAATAGACTAGTGTATACAGTCGAGACCCCGACAAGGGGCGGTGGCTCACAAGCCACTGGTGTCAGTTGGTTCACCTAAGATGTATACAGGTGCTCATTGGGTTATGAGTATACCGGACAGGACTCGCCGGGAACATGCTAGTTGGTCTTATACCTGACGCCAGATAGCAGTTCCCTGGTGACATGTGTACATGTTAGTTCATCGACCTGAGATCGTCATTTGTCTCGTGTGAGTTTCCACTGTACTTTGATTACTACCCTACCACGGCTCAAAGGAGTCGTGCAAACAGGTTTTAGTTATGTACAGTCCCGAGCCACATGGAGACAGTGAGCGGATCTACAGGGGTTCGTCTCTCCCGGTATTGGGGGTGAGGTCGCGCTGTGTCTAGGAGAGCCATTACACAAAGCCCTCGGCTGAGACAGGAGATTTACTGGTAGATATTCCAGTAGTATCTCAGGGTGTTCTGGGCTACACTCCGACACGACTTGTACCGCTTTTGGGGGTCTGACTTTTACCAACCCCTAGGCCCGCCATGCGATACTCATAGACGAACGGACCGAACTGTACGGATATTGTCACTGACAGGCTCAGTAGGGTGTCAGGATGAGTTCGCTCATCGACGTCCCTTTTGGTCAATATCTGGTAGCCCGTTACGTATGGCTAATACCTCTGACGTGCTAGTGGTTAAATCCACAGCCAAAGGTATTGACGTGTCTTTAGAGTCCCCCACAGACAGTTTCTCAAGTTTCGGGCGAAACGCTGTAGAGGTCGTATGGAGATATGGCAGGGTTCGATCTTATCCGTACGGTATTGCACGGATCATGATCGGACGGATAATACTAGTGGGCTTTGGTTTAAGCCGGATACTAGTATTGTACGGTGTAAATTTTGTCTCTTTGCATTTGTATTCAGTGGGAAGACAAATGCGGGTATGTATATACGGTCGCGGGGTTTTCCTATAATTTATTACGGGATCAGTTTTTTTGAAGTTGCCAGTTTGCATTCTGTTTCGGCCAGTTTTTCTTTGTTCCTTCATGGCCGGTTTTTTCTGATGGAGGGACTAATTTGCACATTTGCAAATTAGCTTTAGTGGAGGGTTTATTTGTAAATGGAGGATTATGATGGGTATACCATCTTTTGATTCCCTTTTATTCATCATGGTTTGCTTTATGAGATTGGATTTGTATAAGACATTGAAGTGATATAATTTCATGATTATCATCACACCTTTTCTTATCCTCATCTTACCTTTTCTTGGGCTCACCTTCCTTCACTCTCTCCCTCCCTAATTATGGCCGGCCACATTTTGTGAGGGGGTGAATTCATTTTTTTGGTGTGGGGAAAATTAGTTCATCTCATATTCTTTGCTTGCCACAAAAAAATTCCATAGTTCATTTCCTCCATCAAAAGGCAACTTCACAACCCCAGGAGACAAACATTACTATACTTAGCCTACAGCATCCTTGGGTGCGTCGACTCGCCAACTTCGTGCTCGAGTTGGCTCGGTCCAGAGGTGGGAGTCCGTAAAAGAACCCGGCGATGTGGTGCCCGTTCCGACGAGAAGATGAAGATCGGAGATTCCGCGAGGAGATCGGAGTGGAGGCCGAAAACCGAAGGACACGGATCGCTCGGTATAGCTTCTATCCCGTCTCTTGTTAGCTAGCATTAGGTTAATGGTTACGATCCGGGTTTTTAGGATGCGGTAGTGCCGGTTTAAAGTCAAGAAAATTTTTCGTTTCCGCATTTTGGTCTCGGATAGACGGCCGGGGCGCTACCGTAGTCCTACACAGTGAGTAGTCTAAACTGTGACATAGGGTTATCTACTCTAAAATGATTGAAATCAATTAGAGTAATCCTCCATGTAACTCAAAGGATATGTCCCGTTATCCCCGGGACCACGGATCAGGTAGTGGGAGTCATGAATGACTCTGTCCCGTTATCCCCCGGGACTACGGATTAAGAAAGAATCACGAATGATTCTGTCCCGTTATCCCCCGGGACCACGGATCAAGTAATACCCTTGTAAGCTACACTTTAGTTTACATTTTTGATTTCCCCATACCCCCAAGGTTATGCGTTAAAGTCAGGTATTGGTAAATCTGGAGCTAATGCCAACACAGGATCAAGCAGGTACAGGTTTGTCTGTATAGACAACAGGATATGTCCGTAGGGACAATAAGTCAAGATTGTCGGCATTAGTAACAAGATCAGGTAACATGTCAAGCTGTGGTACATCAGGTCATGTCAGGTGGTGTACAAGGAATCAAATCATGTCAAGTAGTGGTGTATGTATCAAGTCGTGTTAAGTAGTAGTGTATCAGGTCATGTCAGGTAGTGCACAAGTATCAAGTGGGTGCTCATAATCAAACTGTAATAAGTATGGGTACACAAAAAACAAGTATGGGGTACTAATATAACAATAAAATGGAATAATGTGATATGGTATGCAAATAGATATAAATTCAAAGATATGGATGCACAATTATCGATTAGGGTTACATTTATAGTTCCAATACTAATTAGGATGCACTTTATTAAATATGGGGTGTTAATATCATAGTGTTATGTATTAATGTGATCTATGGATGCAGTTATATATATTTTAAATGAGATGGATGCAAACGGTATATCGAAAACTTATAAAACTAAACATGGGGTGCATGATTTTGAATACAGGTATTCCATTTGTTAAAATAGATGCGTTTAAAGTAATGTAGCATGTAATTAAGATTGGTTTGCATGCCCTAGATCTGAAATGCACTATACAAATGTAAACGGAACATCGAAAGGCTGTAATATGAAACATGGGATGCTTGATTTAAAATACAGGTGTGATATTTATTTAAATAGGTATATAATGAGTTATATAGCATGTAGCAAGATTAACTTGCCTGAACGGATTACAAAACGGAATGCATAAGTAGCGTCCACTGTCGGCAAAAGTCTCGATGCACGCTCGCGCGTACGGAACAGGACCAGGCAATGCAAGAGAGTGACCACGCTGGTTAGGAACGTCCACAGGGTTGCTCGGATCGTCGGCTGCAGCACGGGTCCGGCGATCATCAGGAAATACGGATCAAGAAAGAGAAGAGAAAGAAAAGAAGAAGAAAGAAAAGAAGAAGAAAGAAGAAGAAGAACTAGAAGAAGGCTGGAAAAGGGCTGGGGCTGAGTTCAGGATTCAGAGGCGCGGCAAGGGATGCGACGACAACGATGGGCCGTCGACGGCGAGATCCACGGCGATGACAGTGGCTGCGGGGTGCAAGTTCTTACAGTGTCGAGTTCTGTGCAGGGAAGAGCAGGGGTCGTGGGCTTGTAGGGTGTTGGTGAGGAGATGGAGTCGGTGCTGGTGACGAGGGGAGGCCGAAGAGGATGGTCGGCAGTGAGGCCGACGAGATGGAGACAGGGATCACCGGAGAGGAGGGTGTGCAGCGGGGATTTCTTGATGTCGGAAAGGAGAGGAGAGGAAGGAGGTCGAGAAGGGGAGAGGAAGAAGTGGTGGCGAGGGAGTGGAGGCGACGACGAGGTGGTCGGAGCTCCGGCGAGGTGAGAACAGATGCAACGATGGGTTCTTGTCGGAGTTGGGGTTCTGTGGATTTCTTGGATCGGGTTGTGGGGATGGTTGTGGTGTTAGGAGAAGAAGAGAGAGGTCGAGGAGGGAAAGTCGACGGTTAGAGGGACTGTTGGCGACGGTGAGGCGACGACGGTGGTGAGGCGCGGCGATGGTTGCCCGGTTGGGTCATCGCGGGGTTTGGAGAGAGGAGATGCAGGAAAAGGTGGAGGTGGAGGTGACGAGAGCGAGGGTGGATGCGGCGAAGGCGACGCAGGCGAGGGCGTGGGTAAGGTTTCACGAGACGGCGGGAAAAGGGAATATGAAATGAAGAAGAGGAAGTGAGGAGAGAGAGAGTACGTGTGGAAATTAGCATGGGTAAAGAAGGAGAATTTATATATAGTACTAATATATTAGAGAGAGAGATATTAGGGGAAAGAGAGAAGGAGAGAGAACGTGCATGGTAAAATATTAAAGATTAATATTTTAAAAAAGAAAACAGAGAGAGTTAGTTGAGATTTAATATATAAAAATATTTTTTTGTTAAAATCATATATTAAAAGTTAGAAGGAATTAAAGAATATAATATTAGTACGTTTTGAGATTTTGGCAAATACAAACTTACTCCAAAACACTCCCGGGCCGGGTCTAAAAATCCGGTTTTAAAATATGAAAAATATATGCGGCGCTCAAAATTCAAAATGAATGCTCAGGTAACGAAAATGCATACCCCCAAGAACGGATGCACGTACGTACGCGTAGCCATCCAAACACGTCCGTTTCACTGAACGGGACGAGAACAAGGTGCGCAGATACTACCACGGGATTAGGGGTATCAAGCAGGCCATGTTATGAAATTTTAAATTATTTTATATGATTTAAAATGTTATATGGTAAAAGATGCAATGCCAGATAAAATGCCAGTATGCAGTTTTCATGAAAATGCACATGGTTATGTAACAAGTCAAGATAATTCATAAATATGAATCAAATAAGTTCAAGCAAGCGGGTCGGGTCGAATGCAATGTAAAATTGTAAAATACTATTCGCACCCAAAACACGATAAACCAGGAAAATACCACAATTAAGGAAATACGAGAACTGGAATAGGTATAAATGAACTAGGTTGTTATATACACAAGCCCCACTAGTATGATCTGCATCACAGTCCTGTTAGTCAAGCCAACATCCTAAGGGTTTTATCAATATGTAACAGAGAAACAGTATAACAATATAATTGCACATATTAAGATAAAGAGCAACTGCATAGCATACTATCATGTCGAGCAAGAAAATCCTCTCTATATATGTCCAAACATCCGCTGTATCATACAATAATGGCATCTAGGGCATACATATTTCTAACATTTTCTGTGCGCTCACTTTACAAGATTATTAATACGGTGGAAGGTTAGGCGCAAGAAATAGTCACATTTGGAAAGCTGAGGTCCCACATCGAATAAAGATCTTTTCTTGGCTGGTTGAACGCAATGCAATTCTTACGAAGGATAATTTACTTAAAAGGAAGTGGCAAGGCAATAGTGTTTGTGTGATGTGCAATATACACGAGGAGACAGTTGATCATCTTCTACTTAATTGTGTGGGTATCAAAGGGGCATGGGAACATTTTGCGACCAGGGCCAGAGTTCCAGACTTTCCTAGAACAGTGAATGCTTTGTGGGGGTACTTGCGTAGAGTAGGAGTCACGGGAAATAAGAAAACAATGGAACATCATTATTATGGCCATTACATTGGGGATTTGGTGAGAGAGAGACTCTAGGATTTTTAGAAACGTTTCTAATAATCAAGCAGCTTTAATTGCATATATATCTTCTATGTTGGTTGGTTGGGTTCATTTGATGACAGATTCTAGCAGGGCAAAGTTGAGGCGTATCTTGCCAGAAATCAGCCAAAGAGTTCATGACAGTGATCAGGTGGGGGACAGGGACTCCGAAGATTAGGGCGATGACGATCTCAGCACCTATTCATGATGGACGTTTTCTGAGCCGAGAGGAACATTTTGAGGGGAGGCTCAACTTTTGGAGTAGTGCTGATCATGTATTTGTGTACTACCTATGTTAGATGCTGTTATTTTCATTTAAGCTTGGATACGCCGCTTATGGCGGGATGTTTCTGCACCGATGTGTATGACTTCTTTTATGTTTGATTTGTTGCTTGGGAATGCACTTTGTGTTGTAGTCATTAAACCCTTATTAATGATATTTGGTGACATAATTATCTACCTATTTTCTCAATCGACATAAAACAAGAAAAATTAACAAGTCAAACATTTGAAGTTTTAAACAGTCACATCATATGCCATTCTTCAAATTTCACACTAATAATTTCCAAATTACAAAATGATAGGACGAGTGATTAACGATTCTTTCTTAAAAAGTAAAACATAAAAAAGACACATTATAAGTTTATAATGATACGCCGATAACATACTAAAGACAATTACAAGAGTACAAGATACATAGGACGCACTTAGGAGACCATACGATACTTACATGACATGCATACGACGTGTCCTATACGTGTTGTGCAAGTGTGGGTGTCCAATACGTATCAAACCCGGACATGGAAACTAATCAGAAGTGTCTGTGCAGCCTAGATAGTATCTAAAGCAACCAAAGACCCTTTGCAAGACACATAAATTACTTGAGATTGCTAGCAAACTTTTCAAACTACAGTAGCAAATCCATGTACAGACGATCCAATCGATTCTCACCCCATCTCCACTATCAAATCGCAAGCAAATTGCTCGTGTTTTTCTGAATTCTAATATTAAGTCAATGCAGTAGCAAGTTTTCATTTCCTATAGCCATACCTATACCTTCTTCTTTAATTATATATCCCAAGCTTTCCGTTTAATATTCACATTAGATATACATCGCAAAAAGTTGCACATGCGTGCTCATAAAAATTGATCGAGTACGCCAGTTGTTCACCATGATGCGGTGTTTTTAAGACTTCAAGTTCACACTAGACGGCTACAAGACCTTACTCCGACACCATATAAGAGATGAGACCGTTCTAGGAAGTCACTCCATGCTTTCTTGAAGACTCCTAAACGATAAAAGATAAAAGATTTTGATACTTTATTATATGACCAAAGGTCTTTTTATATAGAGATTACAATTATTCGATATCCAAGTATCATGGTACGGTGTACCCTAATAACAATATATTCTAAACTATTCCAACACTCTCCCTCAAACTGGAGCATAAATATCAGTGATGCGTAGCTTGGACAATAGACGAACAAATGCGGGTCTTGGAAGAGATTTTGTCAAAATGTATGCAATCTGTGAATGAGCAGAAACATGGAGGTCGACTTTTTAAATTTTTTCTCCCGGATAAAGTGGTAATCCATTTCAATATGTTTTGTCCGTTTGTGAAACACCGGATTCTCTGAAATATGAATTGCAGCTTCATTGTCACAGAACAAGTATGCTGGTGTTGTAAAACTAACACCGAGATTTCGAAGTAATGAGAAGAGCCATGTCAATTCTGAAATGATACGGGCCTTAGCCTTATATTCAGTCTCGGCTGATGAGCGTGCAACATGTTGCTTTTTGTTGCGCCAGGTAACTAGGTTTCCCCGCAAAGAAAACACAAAAACCACTTATGGAGCGACGGTTATCCACAAATCTGGCAAAATTGGCATCGACATAGGCTACAGGAGACATATTAGAATATGGTTTATAAAGAAGACCTTACTCAGGTGCATGCTTCAAATAGCAGGGAATGCGCTCGACGGCCCGAAAATAGGAAACTAAGGACGCATGTATAAACTGGCTCACTGTGCTGAGTGCAAAAAATATATCTGGACGAGTAACCGTGAGATAGATCAGCTTTCCAACTAACCGTCGATACCGACCTGGATCGGAAAGTGGCTGGTCATCAGGTGAGCTAATGTGAGAGAGATTTAATGTTGTATCCATGGGAGTATCAGTAGGGCGACGGCCAAAAAATTCTACTTCTTTAAGAAGATCAAAGAGCATATTTCCGTTGTGAGAGAAATAACGATCTCTTATTTCGAGGTATCTCTATACCAAGAAAGTACCGTAGAGGTCCAAGATCATTGGTGTGAAAATGTGAGGCCTGTTATGAATATTGTTATGCAAAAATACAGTTATTATATTTTGTTATCAGTTTGAGTAATTATATTAGTTATGATATAATTTGTTATTAGATTGAGAGGTGATCTATAACTCTCACTATATATATTTGTATGAACTCTTGATTATTTTATATGCCAATAAGTTATCTCCTTTTGATTATTTTCATGGTATCAGAGCCAATAGCTCCCTCAACTTTAACTACTCGAAACTCTTTATATGGTATCAGAGTCATGGCTCGATCCTCTACGTGACAACCACAAAAAAAAAAGCGATGGTTGCACATAAATCTTCTAGTACTTTGACAACCACATCAAGAAAAAGTGATGGTTGCACATAACTCTATCCGTACTTTCCACTGACAACCACACCAAGGAAAAGTGATGGTTGCATGTGAAGGAGAGTGTTGAAAGTAAAACAAATGATGGGACTTTAAAGATAGCCCCACATTGGAAACAATAAAAGAAACACATGGGTATAAGATATAAGACGAGTCAAATCTCAACAAGTCTTAAGTTTTATTGTTGGAGCCCATTTATATCAAAGGTCCATGTATACCTATAAAAAGCCCATCACTCTCTCAATTTTAATTACTCGAAACTCTTTACATGGTATCAAAGCCAATAGCTCCCTCAACTTTAACTACTCGAAACTCTTTACAAAGCAAATGAGTTTTGATCTTAAATATATCTTCAGAATTATCTCCAGTGATGATTATGCCATCAACATAAATAAGGAGAATAACCATTCCTTCTTTCCGTCTATGTATAAAAAAGATGGATCTGCCGAGTTTCTTGTGAAATTTTGTCACGCCCCGCTTCCCAGTGTACGGCGAAGGGGACGCGACGGGGTCCGCTACGTATATACTCAGAAATACATACACTAAGCGTATCTAAGCAATATAAAAAGAATACACAAGAGACAAGATATAAAAGAACAACAACTTTTAATCATTAACATTCTTTGTACAATACATGAAGGGAAATACAACTGAAATAAAAATATGCCTAAACAGTGGCATAATAGGAAATGAAAAGTACAGAAAGAAAAAGTGTACAATGAAACTACAGTGCAGGGTCTTCAGTAAATTGCTCCAAGTCTTCTTGAGATGGCTCGATCTCCGCCGGGTCCAAACCACCTGACGACATTCAAAGAAGAAAGAAATAGAATGTCGTCAGCGAACAGGTCGCTCGGTAAGTCCCAAAGATAAGGGAGAAATAGAATAGACAGAGAGTAAGAGGGATAGAGAGAGTAGCTTTTACAGTTATATTATATTGTTATATTTTTGTAGTATTGTGTTAACGCTGTTGTTTGTAGCTTGGTACAGAAGGATGCCAGTGTATATGAGAGGAGTCTCACTTGCCCCGGAGACTAAGATATCAGGAACTCAAGGAACCGTTTATGCCACGGTACAACAGCAATTGGATTCATGTTAGGTGTCTTAATCTTACCGTCTTGTACCACTTTTAACACCTTTCGTACCAATCTATCTCTTAAACCACGTAGTGTTTTATTTGTATTGTTTTGTACTGTAAATTGCATTGATTGTAAGATTGATTGACTGACTGACCGACCGAAACCATGATATCAGGAAACGGTTATAACCATAGAGTCATGTAAATGAAATACTGAGAATCATGTAAAAGGAATATATCCATGGTTCGGTTCAGTCAAGTTGTGTAAATTGATGATTGTATTCATGAATTCATGTGTTCATATTGAATTGGAATCTTGTAGTTTATAGATTTACTTGAATCATATTCAAGTCAGATTAATCAGACTCAAACCCGAGTCAGACAATCAGAAATGTGAAATGAAGTCTTGTAACTGTTAGGGTCCTTAGGGTAATTTATAAACTTGAGGGGGTTTTATATAAAAATACTTTTATATACTTTTCAAAATACACCTCAAGTATTTATTGTTTGTCTTTAAAGTTATAATGAGGGTGGATTTTATATTGTGACATTTCTAGTGAGAATATCCTAGTTTTAGGTATTTATCTGTAATATTGACTATTTGAAGTTCATGGTATTTTAGTGTAAACTTTATTCTTGTGATTTTTAGAAAAAGGTGGAATTATAATAAAATAGATATTTAAATGATAAATATACATATATTTATATAAAAAATAATTTTAATAAATATTTTATATTTCAAAAATCTCATTTTCTTAAGATGTCGTATTTTAAACCTTTCGAGACCGAATGTTCCTTGCGGAGGTCTAAATCTCCCACTACTAGCCCGAGAGTGCGCGATAAACCGCACGATCCCGAATGGATTCCCCAAAGATGGGTTGTAGCGGCACCTTGCAAAGATTGTAAAATACTAATCCTTTTGAAAACGGTTTTTATAAAGTAAAAGGTATTTACTTGAAAAGTGTAATTTTCCGTATTTTAGATTCTAGGGTTTCCTAAGCCAACTAGCCTATTTCTAAAAGGTCTAAACGACAAGTCGTTAGAAGCCTCAAATCGCCTCTTCACCGCCAATTGCGGCCAGGTAAGTGCCAGGTAAGTGGGAGGCTCTCCACTACAAGTAGTGACCCTAATTAAGTAACCACTTGCTTTAGACACACTTGCCTAAACACCACAAAGTCAGGTTTAGATAAACGATCGATGTCCACAACTTATCGTATTTTCCTAGTAAGAAATATTTACTTAAAAGTGTAACAAATCTAAAACCTTTAAGAATGGTTTTATGAAGATTATGGTATTTTAATGAAAATTTCGTTTTATCGTATTCTAAGTTTTGATGATATCATTTTAGGGTTGTATTTGCGTGTGTGTGGAGGTAGGTCGTTACCTCGCGCTCTACTTTAAATGTATAGCAATTTAAGGGTTAAATGTGAAATTGAAACATGATGGTATTAAAGTGTAAAAATACAGTAAATTGAAAATGTTATCATTTCATGTGTGAAAACTTATTCAAATTGACTTTTACAAGTTTAATGTCAAGATAGAGATGTTTAGGAATGATTGAATTGATTAGAAGAAGAAAAATAAACATTATGGTATTAAAGTGAAAAGAATACGATATTGCAAAAGCTATCATTTCATGTGAGAAACTTTGTCCAAATTAGTTGTTATGTGATTAATAGTCAACATGAATAAGTTTAAGTATTATGGAATTGGTGACAAGTGAGATTTTATAGAAAACCGAATCGGAAATCGGTTTGTTCCGATTTCCGTCGGGTTTCGTAATTTCGTATTTTTGAGAAGTAGAAAGAAGGAAAGAATGGGACTTACGGGTTTCAATTTATACTAAAGAGTATGGGGAACTAGATGAGTGGCCGAGGCGTTGTTTCGTCGCCGGTTGTTTCAAAAAACGTCGCCGGAATTTCGTCAGCGCTTCGCCGTGAACTTGATTTCAAAGTACACCCTTCTTGTAGAAATTTTGAGAGAGTAAGCCTAGTGTTTTGAGATGAGAGAGTAGAGGGTAGGTGGTCTATTTATAGGGTAGGGTAGGTGAAAGGTTTTTATTTTTAAAAAAAATTGTAAAAATAATAGAAAAATCATTAAAATTTGTAGTAAATAGGGTGTAATAAACTCTCGGGAACCGATCCATTAAATTGGAGTATACAGGGGAGTTTAGAAGATGAAAAGCCACAAGTTTCGAGTTGGCGACTTGGCCGTCCGGCCGAGTCGGGCCGGCGGCGCCGGCCCGAGTCGGCCGGTCCGCCGGCCGACTCGGGGTGCCGTTGGATGGGGATTCTCTTGACGTAGCTCCTGGTATATTCACTTTTTAGGGTTCAGTTCAACTTTTGGGAGTTATGGCCTGTGGACTGTTGGGCTTCCAAGAATTTTAAAAGAAAAATAATCTAAAAATAATGTGGGGCATGGGATTTGAACTCTGTTAGCTTGGTTCAGCAGTGCAAGGTATTACCAATGAGCTACAAGCTCCTTCTTGTAATTATTGTGTTATTTAATTACTTAAAATGATAGCAGCAAGAGTAAATACTCCAAGTATACATTAAATTTAAAGTAATTTCTTGTACACTAAAAATTGAGTTATTACATTCTTGTAGTTTGTAATTAAAAACAAAATAATTACCTATATCTTGTGCTCAGGCTAAAATACCCCTTTGTGGATTATTTTGAAAAAAAATATTTGAAAAATTTTGTATAGGAAATTTAGGGTTGTTACATTCTACCCTCCTTATAAAAATTTCGTCCTCGAAATTTGTAAAAGGAAGGTGTAACAGTGCAAAGAAGTTTGGTGGCTGTAGTGTAGATAGTGTATAAAAATAACAAAGAGATACAAGGGTGAAAAAGGCTTACCGGTGTTACCTTGACCCACAGTCTCGGCTTCTACGGCTTCTAATGTGAAGATTTGTCGCCGTGGTACATTCCTTCTAGCTGGAGGCGCATTCTGCCTTTGGAGCCTGTTTCTCTGCCCTCTAGGCATGTCCCTCATTGCCTGTTGGAATTGGCGAGCAGGCTGTGCAGGTGGTGGAGCAGGTAGTGCAGGACGAGTTGCAGGAGCCTGGATAGCTGGCCGCTGCGGGTACTTGGTGTGTGTGTGAGCTGAGTTGTATCTATATGGACAGGTCTCAATTTTGTGATTGGACGCGCCATAAACTAGGTACAGGCCTTTTGCGCGCCTACAGTCCTTTATCAAATGTCCATCTCTCTTGCAATAGAAACAGAAATGTGGTCTTGGCTGGTGATTGGGTTCTTCAGTTCTCCTGGGTTCGAACGTTGGCCTGGAAGAGGCTCCTCCTGCCATCTGGTTGGCAGGGCGCTTGACTCCTGCAGACTGAGGTCTGCCCTTTGTTTTTATCACTGCCTCATAATTGCGGGCAGCTTCTAAAGCATCTTCATGTGTCAGAAATTTCCCTGTGGCTAGTGCAGCCTGAATTTCTGTGTCCAAACCTTGTTGAAATCGACGGGCTTTGATCTCATCCGTCGGTATCAAATGTGCCGCGAATCAGCTTAACATGGTGAATTCAGCGTCGTATTCATCTACTGATTTGTCCCACATCGATCCTTGTTGTAGATGAATGAACTGCTGCTCCATGGCAAACCTGGCAGTCACAGGGAAGTATTTCGTGTCGAACTTCTCGCGAAAAGTCTTCCATTCAATAGGCTGTGCAAGACGGCTTTCTTCCGTCTTCCACCAGTTGCGAGCGTTGTCCGTGAGCTGTAGTTTCGCTACACGGACCCAAGCGATGTCTGGCACTTGTGCTGCGGCCAGATCATCCTCGATACTTTGAACCCATTCCTCAGCTTCCAGTGGGCTCCCCTTTCCTGAGAACTGCTTTGGATGTAAAGCCCTGAATTGCTTTACCCCCGGAGCGTCAGTCTCGGGACGGTTCAGAAGTTGTTGCTGTCCCTCGAGAAGGCTGCGGATTGCCTCAAGTAGCACTGTTTGCTCGGTAGGTGGCGTAGGAACAGCTGGTGTGAGAGGTAGTGCTGGGGGTGTATTGTTGACGTTGGTGCTGGTGTTGTTCGGGGAAACCATAACCCTGAAGAAAAATTTGGGTTAGGACAGATTCAAGTACATGAAATGATAAGATTCAAGGAATAGAAATTTGTAAGATTTAAGAAACATGAATTGTAAAGAATGTTTTAGTTGCTGGTTCTTGTGTTATATTGCTTAGTTTGTTCACGCAGACCAGAACTGCATGATAGGGATTCATACAGCTCTGACCTGCATGGGCCACCAACAAAACCTGTCACGCCCCGCTTCCCAGTGTACAGCGAAGAGGACGCGACGAGGTCCGCTACGTATATACTCAGAAGTATATACGCTAAGCGTATCTAAGCAATATAAAAAGAATACACAAGAGACAAGATATAAAAGAACAACAACTTTTATTCATTAACATTCTTTGTACAATATATGAAGGGAAATACAACTGAAATAAAAATATGCCTAAACAGTGGCATAATAGGAAATGAAAAGTACAGAAAGAAAAAGTGTACAATGAAACTACAGTGCAGGGTCTTCAGTAAATTGCTCCAAGTCTTCTTGAGATGGCTCGATCTCCGCCGGGTCCAAACCACCTGACGACATTCAAAGAAGAAAGAAATAGAATGTCGTCAGCGAACAAGTCGCTCGGTAAGTCCCAAAGATAAGGGAGAAATAGAATAGACAGAGAGTAAGAGGGACAGAGAGAGTAGCTTTTACAGTTATATTATATTGTTATATTTTTGTAGTATTGTGTTAACACTGTTGTTTATAGCTTGGTACAGAAGGATGCCAGTGTATACGAGAGGAGTCTCACTTGCCCCGGAGACTAAGGTATCAGGAACTCAAGGAACCGTTTATGCCACGGTACAACAGCAATTGGATTCATGTTAGGTGTCTTAATCTTACCGTCTCGTACCACTTTTAACACCTTCCGTACCAATCTACCCCTTAAACCCTGTAGTGTTTTATTTGTATTGTTTTGTACTGTAAATTGCATTGATTGTAAGATTGATTGACTGACTGACCGAAACCATGATATCAGGAAACGGTTATAACCATAGAGTCATGTAAATGAAATACTGAGAATCATGTAAAAGGAATATATCCATGGTTCGGTTCAGTCAAGTTGTGTAAATTGATGATTGTATTCATGGATTCATGTGTTCATATTGAATTGGAATCTTGTAGTTTATAAATTTACTTGAATCATATTCAAGTCAGATTAATCAGACTCAAACCCGAGTCAGACAATCAGAAATGTGAAACGAAGTCTTGTAACTGTTAGGGTCCTTAGGGTAATTTATAAACTTGAGGGGATTTTATGTAAAAATACTTTTATATACTTTTCAAAATACACCTCAAGTATTTATTGTTCGTCTTTAAAGTTATAATGAGGGTGAATTTTATATTGTGATATTTCTAGTGAGAATATCCTAATTTTAGGTATTTATCTGTAATATTGACCATTTGAAATTCATGGTATTTTAGTGTAAACTTTATTCTTGTGATTTTTAGAAAAAGGTGGAATTATAATAAAATAGATATTTAAATGATAAATATACATATATTTATACAAAAAATAATTTTAATAAATATTTTATATTTCAAAAATCTCATTTTCTTAAGATGTCGTATTTTAAACCTTTCGAGACCGAATGCTCCTTGCGGAGGTCTGAATCTCGCACTACTAGCCCGAGGGTGCGCGATAAACCCACGATCCCGAACGGGTTCCCCAAAGATGGGTTGCAGCGGCGCTTTGCAAAGATTGTAAAATACTAATCCTTTTGAAAACGGTTTTTATAAAGTAAAAGGTATTTACTTGAAAAGTGTAATTTTCCGTATTTTAGATTCTAGGGTTTTCTAAGCCAACTAGCCTATTTCTAAAAGGTCTAAACGACAAGTCATTAGAAGCCTCAAATCGCCTCTTCACCGCCAATTGCGGCCGGGTAAGTGCCAGGTAAGTGGGAGGCTCTCCACTACAAGTAGTGGCCCTAATTAAGTAAGCACTTGCCTTAGACACACTTGCCTAGACACCACAAAGTCAGGTTTAGATAAACGATCGATGTCCACAACTTATCGCATTTTCCTAGTAAGAATATTTACTTAAAAGTGTAACAAATCTAAAACCTTTAAGAATGGTTTTATGAAGATTATGGTATTTTAATGAAAATTTTGTTTTATCGTATTCTAAGTTTTGATGATATCATTTTAGGGTTGTATTTGCGTGTGTGTGGAGGTAGGTCGTTACCTCGTGCTCTAATTTAAATGTATAGCAATTTAAGGGTTAAATGTGAAATTGAAACATGATGGTATTAAAGTGTAAAAATACGGTAAATTGAAAAGGTTATCATTTCATGTGTGAAAACTTATTCAAATTGACTTTTACAAGTTTAATGTCAAGATAGAGATGTTTAGGACTGATTGAATTGATTAGAAGAAGAAAAATAAACATTATGGTATTAAAGTGAAAAAGAATACGATATTGCAAAAGCTATCATTTCATGTGAGAAACTTTATCCAAATTAGTTGTTATGTGATTAATAGTCAACATGAATAAGTTTAAGTATTATGGAATTGGTGACAAGTGAGATTTTATAGAAAACCGAATCGGAAATCGGTTTGTTCCGATTTCCGTCGGGTTTCGTAATTTCATATTTTTGAGAAGTAGAATGAAGGAAAGAATGGGACTTACGGGTTTCGATCTATACTAAAGAGTATAGGGGAACTAGATGAGTGGTCGAGGCATTGTTTCGTCGCCGGTTGTTTCAAAAAACGTCGCCGGAATTTCGTCAGCGCTTCGCCGTGAACTTGATTTCAAAGTACACCCTTCTTGTAGAAATTTTGAGAGAGTAAACCTAGTATTTTGAGATGAGAGAGTAGGGGGTAGGGGGTCTATTTATAGGGTAGGCTAGGGTTGGGTAGGGTAGGTGAAAGGTTTTTATTTTTAAAAAAAATTGTAAAAATAATAGAAAAATCATTAAAATTTGTAGTAAATAGGGTGTAATAAACTCTCGGGAACCGATCCATTAAATTGGAGTATACAGGGGAGTTTAGAAGACGAAAAGCCACAAGTTTCGTGTTGGCGACTCGGTCGTCCGGCCGAGTCCGGCCAGCGGCGCCGGCCCGAGTCGGGGTGCCGTTGGATGGGGATTCTCCTGACGTAGCTCCTGGTATATTCACTTTTTAGGGTTCAGTTAAACTTTTGGGAGTTATGGCCTGTGGACTGTTGGGCTTCCAAGAATTTTAAAAGAAAAATAATCTAAAAATAATGTGGGGCATGGGATTTGAACTCTGGTGGCTTGGTTCAGCAGTGCTAGGTATTACCAATGAGCTACAAGCTCCTTGTAATTATTGTGTTATTTAATTACTTAAAATGATAGCAGCAAGAGTAAAAACTCCAAGTATACATTAAATTTAAAGTAATTTCTTGTACACTAAAAATTGAGTTATTACATTCTTGTAGCTTGTAATTAAAAACAAAATAATTACCTATATCTTGTGCTCAGGCTAAAATACCCCATTGTGGATTTTTTTGAAAAAAATATTTGAAAAATTTTGTATAGGAAATTTAGGGTTGTTACAAATTTATCTTTTTTAGGACCATGTTGAATTTATTGAACCATACCCGAGGAGATTGTTTTAGCCCATACATAGATTTTTTAGATGACATAGAACAGACCCCCCCTCATGCTTAAAGCTAGGAGACTACTGCATATAAACTGTTTCGAAAAGATCGCCATTGAGAAATGCATTCTTGACGTCTAGCTGATATATATGCCAATCGCAGATTACCGCAAGAGAGTTAAGGCACTAACAGTAGTGAGTTTGGCCACTGAAGAAAAAGTCTCAGCATAGTCGACACCATATTTGTAACAACCGAGTCCAGTTGTACAAATTTCTGTGACCGTATGGGTTGTTGTGGTATTTATTTCATTTATCATGGTTTGGCTATTACTAGTTATAGTTTACACCGACATGTCATATTCTGTGTATAACAATTTAAGTCTCTTAAAATAATTTTAAAAAAAAAATACTTGTCATGGCCTGCTTGATACTCCTAACCCTGTGGTAGCGTCCTTGCATCGTGTTCTCGTCCCGTTCAGTGAAACGGACGTGTTTGGACGACTACGCGCACGTACGTGCGTCCATTCTTGGGGGTATGCTTTTTCAGTACAAAATCCTTCATTTTAATTTTTGGAACCTGCCAATAATTTTCATTTTTCAAATTCAAATTTTTGGACCCGATCCGGGCGCATTTCTGAAATATTTTGTATCCCGCCAATTTTGATTATTTAATATTCTATTTTACTTAACATATATTCAGCTGTATAAAAAAATATTTAGTAGGGTGGAAATCTTTTCGCCAGAAATAAATCTTTCTAAAATTTTATCCCTAAACAAAATTTTTCCCACCAATCATCTTCTTTCTTTCGCGTGGTGGCCCCACGAGATCCTTCTCCCTCTGCTTCTCTCTCCTTCTCTCTCTCCTCTCGCTTTTCTCTCTCTCTCTCTTCTCGCGGTGGGTATAGGTCCCAACACCGCCCTATATCCTTATCGTCACCGCCCACTTTCTTCTTCTCCTTCTTCTATATTTTCTCCCGAGCGCGACGCAACCCAGAGGAAACGAAACCCTAACCCTTTTCTCCCCGCTCCTAAACCCTCGTCGACCCTAACTCAGCATCTCCTCTTCTCCTCTTTCTCACCTTCTCCTTCTCCTTCTCCTTCCTGAGTCTCCTTCCCCTGCACACACACCCTCCAGCGAACCCAGAACCCATCGTTCCATTGCCGCCGACTCCCTCTTCTCGTCGTCATCATCTCCCTCTCCCTCTGTTCTTTCCCTCTGCTCTTTCCCCGAGCACCTAACCCTGCAACCAAAGCAACCCTAGCAGAAACCCTAGCCCGAGCCATTCCCTGCAACTTGGACCTTGTCGCCTTGCCGTTGATCTCGCCGGCGATCCCTTGCCGACGACTACCCACATTTGCAACCACAGCCGTCTCCCAAACCCCTGTAAGCAACCTTCTTCCCCTTCATCCTTCTCTTCTTCTTCTTTCCCTTCTTCTTCATCTTAAAAAAAAAATTTCTTTGCTGTTAAATGTTAAAGGGTCCTCTGTAGATCGCCGGAGCTCCGTCGACGACACACCGACGACGCTGTCACCTCCTGCAATCCAGTGGGTAAGTTTCCTTCATTCTCCTTCCTTCTTCTTGCTTCTCCTTTCATGCATTCTCTTTCAATCTTGATGTTTACTGTTTTTGTGGTTGCCGAAATCCGACCGTGCCGGCGACGATCCTGATGACCCAGCGAGGACCCCTGACCCGTGTAATTCCATTGTTCGTTCTTTGGGCTCATTCCGTATACCGTGCGCGCGTCGTGACTTTTCCCCGCCGACGCGTAACGTTCCGTTTTCTGTATCGCGACCCGTCGAGGCGAGTTAATCTTGCTACATGCCAGTCATATTATTCTTATATCAATCCATCTATTTTCCTATTAATCCATAAATAAAATCTAAAGTTTTGAATTCCAGATTAATAGTACATTGTTCCGTTTATATATTTCAGATCTAAAACTTGAAACCTGATTGTTGCATTTAGTTGACTAAACCTAGTAGTCGCATTTATATATAGATCTTATAATCATAATTGTTTTATAGCCATATTACCTTTTTTGTAGTTTTACCCTATCGGACGACCGATTGCATACATTTAGCCTTATTCACATTCGATTGCTTCTCTAGATTGTTTTAATACATATTAATATGATTTTATCATCCACAAGTGTAATACTGCATTCCTGAAATGTTAAAATCATTCCTTAAACCAAATTGATAACCGTACAACTAAGTAGTTTAATCTGCACCTATTGCTATCATGTTACTGTGCGTGTTTATTGTTCTGATAGTACCATGCTTGTTTATTTATAACCATGAGTATGCCAGTCGATTATGAGCATCCACATGTTATCTTGTACACCCTGACATGACTTGCTACTCATATTACTTGACTTGATATGGTACCGTACACTCTTGACGTGACATGACCTCTTTATATATTACCTGGCTTGACCTGATGTACCATGGTATTACCTGTTACCTGATCTTGTGTCTAATGCCAACAAACCTGACATGTAGTTCTCACGGACCGTTTCTGTTGTCTATCCAGACAAACCTGCTCCTACCTGATCCTGTGTTGGCATTAGTTCTTGATTACTGAATACCTGACTTGACATACATAACTTGGAGGTATGGGGAAATCAATGATGAAATCCTGACTTGTAACTCGACAGTTGCTTGCTTATACTGATCAGTTTTTGAGGCTAGACCCGCCTCGTGACGATGCTGCTGACATCGTTGGTCTGTACCCTTTTTCTTTTTTGTGCCTAGCGGCACCTCTCGGTTTCAGCCCGAGAGTCTTAGACCGTGGTCCCGGGCATGCACGGGATACTATTGAGTTACATCGATGATTCATCAAATTGATTTCAAAGATTTGAGAGTAGATAACCCAATAGACTAGTTTAGTTTACTCACTCCACACTACCCTTCACTACCCTGATTTACATTGCTGTTATACCTGCTTATTATTCATGATTATATTTGTATTGCCTGTTACCCTGTTATACTTTATTACTTGATGACATGACGCGTTGACGTCTGGGTTTTGCATGGCCCAGATTCCGTACCTTTGCTGCAGTCCGAGCAGGAGTACTTCAGCCAGCAGGCTGAGCAGTGAGGTTTTAGTAGTAGTTAGTTCTTTTATTTTCTGCATTTTATTCCTGATGTGAGCCCGCATTATGGGACATACATTCCAGTTATTTTGTATTGGATCTTTTGCTTCCGCACTTTTATTATTCTTGACTCATGTTATCTTGGCTTATGGACATATATTAGATAATTATATTTTGATTCTTGATATCTCTACAGCCGTAATATGACCGTGGATGGATACTTCCTACCCACAGGTAGCATGGTTGGCTATGTCACGTGCCCATCTTAGCATACTCTGGGAAGCGGGGCGCGACATGGTTCTTTTGGTATCAGAGCCATAGGTTAGTCGGGTTGATTATTTTTGTAGTTGGGTATTATACCCAATACACGAATCAGAATACCCGTATTTAGGAAACATGTCCTGCCACCTTACCGTTTTACCATTTTTGAATCTAACCTCCTCCTGATTATATCTTTATGGTGTGCAAACTTCCTTTGCATATCGACTCGAAACCTGGTTTCCTTTGGTTATCTCTAGAGCTTAGGCGACTTGAGTGGAGTTATATGATTGTAACTATGATACCGCGGTATAGTTACAATGCGGTACTCTATTTAAGTAACTCGGAGTTCTAGCCTTGACTCATATCTTTGATCTATATGTTGAATCTGTTATCGTACTAATATTAGTTGGTGTTTGATTGCAGTATCATGAAGGCCAGGAATCTACAATCGTACCAGAGGTGTATGGAGGACGCTACTTTGCTTGGAGTAATTCGTAACTTGCTTGAGGACCACAAGCAGCAGACCGAGCTGAAGCCGGCGTTTGCACTAAACCAAACGGCCGTACGTAGAAGTGTTCCGGTAAACTGACGCAGTGTAGCACCAATGAAGAAAACAATCGTTGCTGGTCGGAGAGAGAGCGTGATCTGTGACTTTTGCCGTTTGCCTGGGCATGTGCAAAGGGAGTGTCGGAGAAAGTGTGGACTCTGTTTGGTCTGTGGATCGGCGGATCATACAATCAATGCTTGTCCGTCGAAACTTCATAAGGAAGAGAGTGTTCGGAGGCCAGTGTTACCCAAGAAAAGGGGAAGAATATTGTGCGACTTCTGCCAACGACCGGGTCATTACCGAAGAGATTGTCGTAAGAGGCTTGGACTTTGTCTGATTTGTGGATCAGTGGATCACATCATTGATAATTGTCCGTCAAGGCTAAGATTGAAGGAGAATACTCGGGAGCCACCGCAAGAGCAACTTCCAGATCAGGAGCAGTTAATTCGGGGAGCTAATCAGGATCAGGCTTTTCCCTTGCTGGCTGAAGAGGCTAAATCTTCAGAGGAAGTCGTTTCAGGTACCCTATTTGTTCATGGTTTTCTCGCATTGGCGTTATTCAATTCTAGTGCATCCTATTGATTTATGTCATCCAAGTTTATTGCTGTACACTCGATGACTTCCACGACCCTGTTTAGTTTTGCGACATACACACTGGGAATGGGAAAATCATAACTAGTAAAGGGTGTAAAGATGGTTTCGTTGTTGTTTTCGGACGGGAGCTAATGCAGAGGTCTTGAAGGGTTGTTACTAGCAGCTTTGATGTAGTCTTGGGAATGGAATCTTTCGGCACTTTCTACGCTCACTTTGAGTGTAGAGTGAAGAAAGCAAATTTCCAGATTCCCGGACACCCAGAGATTGTCTGAAGGAAGCAGTTCTGTCGGGCCAGTCGAGGTTAGGGTTAGGCCGACAATTAACGATCATTCGTCGATGAAGGTTGCTGAAGATGAAGCGCCAGCAGTTGTTCGAGATTTCATGGACGTGTTTGAAGACATATCGGGTTTACCACCGAGGCGAGATGTGGAGTTCGCGATTGATCTTATTCCTGGTGCAGCGCCAGTATCTAAAGCGTATTATCCAATGGTACCAGTGGAGTTAGAAGAAGTCATGAAGCAGGTTACTGAATTACTTGAGGAAGGTTGGATTCGCAGCAGTAACTCGCCCTGGAGAGCTCTAGTTCTTCTAGTAAAGAAGAAAGATGACACAAGGAGGATATTTGCAAGACGGTGTTCCGAACTCAGTATGGACATTACGAGTGTTAGTGATGCCCTTCGGAGTAACGAATGCACCAACAATATTTATGGACTTGATGAACCGAATCCTTCCACCATTCTTGGACTAGTTCATTGTGGTGTTCATTGAAAATATTCTGGTCTACTCGAAGAGTATGCGGCACACTTGAAGATCGCACTGCGGACATTGATGCAAGAAAGATCGTATGCAAGGATGGGCAAGTGCGATTTTTGACTTGAAGGAGTAAGGTTTGGGGCAAATCGTAGCTGGAGATGGAATCACCGTTATCCAGGGAGATTGTAGCAACTCAAGACTGGCCGTTTCTGAAGAATGTTGTAGAGATCAGAAGTTTTCTTGAGCTTGCAGGATACTACAGAAGGTTTGTGGGAAATTTTGCTCGTTTGGCTGAGACTTGACCAAGCTTACACACAAGGAGAAGGAGCTTAGTATGAGGCAACGTAGATGGTTGGAGCTGATGGCTGACTACGATCTTGATCTTAAGTACCATCCGGGGAAAGTTAGTGTTGTGCCGGATGCGCTCAGTCGATCACCAGCAATTCAGACGTTGACGGTATAGAAAGAACTCATTGAAGACTTTCGGAGGTTTGATTTGAAGGGTGTGCTACCGCATTCTTCGGGACAGTTGATGCAGCTGCAAGTACATTCATCGTTGATCGAGAATATTAAAGCAGCGCAACCGCAGGACCCTAGATTGCAAAAGTTTCGAGAACAGGTTGAAGCTGGACTTCAAACTGACTTATTGATCCATGAAGATGGTTCATTGAGATATGGTAGCTGGTTGTGTGTACCAAAGGGAGATATTGCAAAGAACTTATGTAGGAGGCGCACAGTTCAGCATATTCCGTACATCCAGGAGGCACGAAGATGCACCGAGAGATACGGCAGCATTTCTGGTGGGAAGGCATGAAACGGGAGATTGCCGCTTTGTGGCAAAATGCTTGGTGTGTCAGCAAGTTAAGGCTGAACATCATAGGGTTGCTGGTATATTGCAACCACTTCCGATTCCTCAGTGGAAGTAGGAACATATAACCATGGTTTTCGTGACAGCTCTACCGCGAAGTCCAAAAGGCAACAGTGCTGTTTGGGTGATTGTTGATCGATTGACCAAGGCAGCTCATTTCATTCCTTTTCGGGTTGGTCAATCCACGGAAACTTTGGCAGAACGGTACATGCAGGAGATTGTAAGGTTGCATGGAGTACCGGTGAGCATCATGTCCGATCGTGACACTCGGTTCTTATTACACTTTTGGCGGAGCTTACAGGAAAGTTTGGGGATTCGATTGAAGTTTAGCACAGCTTATCATCCTCAAACTGATGGCTAGTTGGAGAGGACGATCCAAACTCTTGAAGATATGTTGAGAGCATGCATGTTGGACTTCAAGGGTTCATGGGAGGATCATCTACATTTGGTGGAGTTTTCTTACAACAACAGTTTCCAGGCGACAATTCAGATGGCTCCATTCGAAGCTTTATATGGTCACAAGTGTCGTTCACCTATTTGTTGGGACGATGTCGGTGAACGAAGGTTGTTGGGACCAGACTTGGTTGTGCAGACAGTTGAGAAAGTTACCATATGAGAGCAGCACAAGACCGACAGAAGAGTTGGGCAGATACGTCGAGAAGACCTCTAGAGTTCACCGTGGGTGATTTGGTACTCTTGAAGATATCACCGACTAGAGGGGTGGTTCGTTTTGGAAGTCGAGAAAAGCTCAGTCCTCGATTCGTTGGACCCTTTGAGATCTTGGAGCGTGTTGGTGAGGTAGCATATCGATTGGCGTTACCGCAATCCTTGGCGAATGTTCATGAGGAGTTTCACGTATCACAATTCCGTAAGTATGTTCGGGATGAAACGCATGTATTGGATCATTCGGAGCTGACTGTACGAGAAGATTTGACTTTTGAGGAGCGACCGGTTGAAATTGTGGATCAAAAGGAAAATGTTCTTAAGAACAAGGTTATCTCTCTTGTACTTGTTTCTTGTGGTAATCGCTCACATGGAGAGTTCACTTGGGAACGAGAAGATGAAATCCGGTAGAAGTTTCCTTATCTTTTCTTGTAGTTTGTTTGTCGTCTATCTTTGTATTCTTGGAATTTCGAGGACGAAATTCTTTTGTAGTTGGGTATAATGTAACAACTGAGTCCAGTTCTATAAATTTCTGTGATCGTATGGGTTGTTGTGGTATTTATTTCATTTATCATGCTTTGGCTATTACTAGTTATAGTTTACACCGACATGTCATATTCTGCGTATAACAATTTAAGTCTCTTAAAATAATTTTAAAAAAAAAATACTTGTCATGGCCTGCTTGATACCCCTAACCCTGTGGTAGCATCCTTACATCATGTTCTCGTCCCGTTCAGTGAAATGGACGTGTTTGGACGACTACACGCACGTACGTGCGTCCGTTCTTGGGGGTATGCTTTTTCAGTACAAAATCCTTCATTTTAATTTTTGGAACCTGCCAATAATTTTCATTTTTCAAATTCAAATTTTTGGACCCGACCCGGGCGCATTTCTGAAATATTTTGTATCCCGCCAAATTTGATTATTTAATATTCTATTTTACTTAACATATATTCAGCTGCATAAAAAAATATTTAGTAGGGTGGAAATCTTTTCGCCAGAAATAAATCTTTCTAAAATTTTATCCCTAAACAAATTATTTCCCACCAATCATCTTCTTTCTTTCGCGTGGTGGCCCCACGAGATCCTTCTCCCTCTGCTTCTCTCTCCTTCTCTCTCTCTCTCTCTCTCTCTCTCTCTCCCTTCTCGTTTTTCTCTCTCTCTCTTCTCGCGGTGGGTATAGATCCCAACACCGCCCTATATCCTTATCGCCACCACCCACTTTCTTCTTCTCCTTCTTCTATATTTTCTCCCGAGCGCGACGCAACCCAGAGGAAACGAAACCCTAACCCTTTTCTCCCCGCTCCTGAACCCTCGTCGACCCTAACTCAGCATCTCCTCTTCTCCTCTTTCTCACCTTCTCCTTCTCCTTCTCATTCCTGAGTCTCCTTCCCCTGCACACACACCCTCCAGCGAACCCAGAACACATCGTTCCATCGCCGCCGACTCCCTCTTCTCGTCGTCATCATCTCCCTCTCCCTCTGTTCTTTCCCTCTGCTCTTTCCCCGAGTACCTAACCCTGCAACCAAAGCAACCCTAGCAGAAACCCTAGCCCGAGCCATTCCCTGCAACTTGGACCTTGTCGCCTTGCCGTTGATATCGCCGGCGATCCCTTACCGATGACTACCCACCTTTGCAACCACAGCCATCTCCCAAACCCCTGTAAGCAACCTTCCTCCCCCTCATCCTTCTCTTCTTCTTCTTTCCTTTCTTCTTCATCTTAAAAGAAAAATTCTTTGCTGTTAAATGTTAAAGGGTCCTCTGTAGATCGCCGGAGCTCCGTCGACGACGCACCGACGACGCTATCACCTCCTGCAATCCAGTGGGTAAGTTTCCTTCATTCTCCTTCCTTCTTCTTGCTTCTCCTTTCATGCATTCTCTTTCACTCTTGATGTTTACTGTTTTTGTGGTTGCCGGAATCCGATCGTGCCGGCGACGATCCCGACGACCCAGCGAGGACCCTGACCCGTGTGATTCCATTGTTCGTTGTTTGGGCTCATTCCGTGTACCGTGCGCGCGTCGCGACTTTTCCCCGCCGACGCGTAACGTTCCGTTTTCTGTATCGCGACCCGTCGAGGCAAGTTAATCTTGCTACATGCTAGTCATATTATTCTTATATCAATCCATCTATTTTCCTATTAATCCATAAATAAAATCTAATGCTTTGAATTCCAGATTAACAGTACATTGTTCCATTTATATATTTCAGATCTAAAACTTGAAACCTGATTATTGCATTTAGTTGACTATACCTAGTAGTCACATTTATATGTAGATCTTATAATCACAATTGTTTTATAGCCATATTACCTTTTTTTTGTAGTTTTACCTTATCGGACGACCGATTGCATACATTTAGCCTTATTCACATTCGATTGCATCTCTAGATTGTTTTAATACATATTAATATGATTTTATCATCCACAAGTGTAATACTGCATTCCTGAAATGTTAAAACCATTCTTTAAACCAAATTGATAACCGTACAACTAAGTAGTTTAATCTGCACCTATTGCAATCATGTTACTGTAAGTCCATGCTACCTCTCCCGGTACTTTCGGGCATGCGGAATTAGGTGAAAAACAATTTTCTTAGAGGTGGTAACATGGACTTAAAACCCTGATCTTTGTTAAACATCTAACTAACAACCTAACTAGGAGTTGTTAACTACTCGGTTAGGGGGTTATACCTTTCCTTTTCTTGATCTCCTTCGTCTTCAAGACTCGATGGTTGTCCGAATCGGCTTCTCCCCGTCGTCTCCTTGCGCCGAAGATCGATTCACCTAAAAGCTTCTACCTTTGGCTCCTTCTTCGAACTTTGAAGAAACTAGTTCACTCGGTTTGCTAAACCTTGTGAACTAGAGTGAGTAGAGAAGAGTTTGTATGGGATTTTATCTATGGTTCTTGGTTCTCAACACATGAGACAAGTGAACCATAGACTCAAGAGAGGGAGAGCAAGAGGAGGAAGATGAGAGCTCAAGAACAAGAGAGAGAGTGAGAATGATAGAATGAGAGAAGACTTTTCTCATTTTGCTCTCATAATCCATAACCATCATAACACATCATAGCAATCAAGTATTATGTGATGGTTTAAGCAACAATAGCCATATCATTTCATGCACTCATTTTGCACAAGAGAGCAAGCAAGCAAAAGTCTTTGCCATGAAATGATAGCTATTGTTATCATGATGGTCAACTAGTCAAGCCTAGTCAACCGGTCAACAAAGTCAACAAGTCAACAAAGTCAATCCCTCAACAACCATGTCACCATAATACTTAATTAATATAATTGTTAATCATATATCATATTCTCATTAGGGTTGAGCAAAAAGTCAATAGTCAACGGTCAACGGTCAACAACCCTAATGAGAATCCTCTGCCTCTGTCTCTCCGTCAACTGTGCATACACACCCGCATCCGCGTTCCGAGGAACACGGATGCATACTGGATAAAACCAATCCCAAAAGGTACACTAGGATCTGGCTTAAACCAAAGCCCGCTAGTGTTAACTGTCCGGACACTGTACGTGCACAAGTGCACGGATGTGACCGGACCCTGTCGGAAAACCATGCGACCTGTCGCAAAACCATGCGACCTCTACTCTTTTGCCAAAAGGCGAATAGCTTTCTGTATGGGACTCTAAAGACTCGACACTACGCTGGCAGTGGGTTTAACCACAGACCGCAAGCGGCACTAGCTGTGCATAACGGTCCCCAGGTAGATGCCGACAAGAAGACTGACGAGGTGAAATCCATCTAAACTCCTACTGAGCCTGAACGTGACAATCTCCGTATAGTCCGATCTGTTCGTCTGATACATCGCATGGCGGTCCTAGGGGGCGGTAAACGTCAGTCCCCTAATAGCGGTACAAGTCGTGCCGGAGTGAAGCCCAAAACACTCTGAGATAACACTGGAAGCCTACCAGTATATCTCGCTTGCCCTGGCCAGGGACTACTCGTGTAATGGCTCTCCTAGACACAGCGCGATGTCAACCCCAAATACCGGGAGAGACGAATCCTGTCTAACCGTCATTGCCTCCAAGCGCTTCGGGACTGCACCCAACTACTACCTGTTTGCACGACTCTTTTGAGCCGTGGTAGGGTAGTAATCAAAGTACAGTGGGAACACACTCGAGGCGAAGTGACAGTGTCAAGTCAGCGGACTAAGCTGTACTCATGTCACCTGGGAACTGATAACTGACGATAGGTATAATACCAACCGGTCAGTTCCCGACGAGTCCTGTCCAGTGTACTCGTAACCCAACGAGCACCTGCATACTATCTCCAGTACGACGTACTGACGGCTGTGGGACAGACCGCCTCCCATACTGGGATGAGAAGCGCATGCGCTAGTCTACTCCGGAGTATCGATGCCCTGTCTCGATAGTCCTGCGACTAGGGACCTGCACAAGGATGTGCTTATAGATTACCCAGCCCCACTAGTGTGACTGCCATCACAACGCTGGTAATCAAGCAAAGATCCTAAGGGCTCCACCAATGCGTATAGGTGATATAATAAAATAAACACATGTACACATTGAAGTAGAAACAAACCAAGTAGCATACTACTATTTTGAGCAAGATTGTATATACAAGGTGAATATCCCAAGCTTCCATTAAGTAATATACAAACTAGTATGATACAGTAATGGCCTCTAGGGCATATACACTAACAACCTCCCACTTGCACTAAGGCCGTGTACTGGCGTATCGAAGACCTATCATCTCGATCAGCCGCTCGAACTGAGTCTGGGGCAAGGCCTTGGTGAATGTATCTGCAGTGTTATCTTCTGAAGCAACCCTCCGAAACTCGATCTCCTGGTGATCCACGATCTCCCTGATCAGGTGATACCGCCTCAAGATGTGTCTGGATCTCTGATGGGACCTGGGTTCCTTCGCTAAAGCTATAGCCCCATTGTTGTCGCAATACAGAGGTATTGGATCAACAATGGACGGAACCACCTGAAGTTCTTTCAAGAACTTCCTCATCCAGACAGCTTCTTTTGCGGCATCAGATGCAGCGATGTATTCCGCTTCCATCGTCGAGTCTGCAACGGTTTCCTGTTTGGAACTCTTCCTGTTAGTGTATATGCCCTAGAGGCCATTACTGTATCATACTAGTATGTATATTACTTGATGGAAGCTTAGGATATTCACAGTTGTATATACAATCTTGCTCGAAATGGTAGTATGCTACTTGGTTTGTCTCTACTTCAATATGTGCATGTGTTTCTTTTAGCATATCGCTTATATACATATTAGTGGAGCCCTTAGGATCTTTGCTTGATTACCAGCGTTGTGATGGCGCTCACACTCGTGGGGGCTGGGTAATCCATAAGCACATCCTTATACAGGTCCCTAGTCGTTGGACTATCGAGACAGGGCATCGATACTCCGGAGTAGACTAGCGTATGCGCTTCTCATCCCAGCGTGGGAGACGGTCTGTCCCACAGCCGTCAGTACGTCGTACTTGAGATGGTATGCGGGTGCTCGTTAGGTTACGAGTACACTGGACATGACTCGTCGGGAACTGTTGGTTGGTATTATACCTATCGTCGGTTATCAGTTCCCAGGTGACATGAGTACAGCTTAGTCCGCTGACTTGACACTGTCACTTCGCCTCGAGTGTGTTCCCACTGCACTTTGATCACTGCCCTACCACGGCTCAAAGGAGTCGTGCAAACAGGTAGTAGTTGGGTGCAGTCCCGAAGCACTTGGAGGCAGTGACGGTTAGACAGGATTCGTCTCTCCCGGTATTGGGGGTTGACATCGCGCTGTGTCTAGGAGAGCCATTACACAAGTAGTCCCTGGCCAGGGCAAGCGAGATATACTGGTAGGTTTCCAGTGTTATCTCAGGGTGTTCTGGGCTTCACTCCGACACGACTTGTACCGCTATTAGGGGACTGACGTTTACCGCCCCCTAGGCCCGCCATGCGATGTATCAGACGAACAGACCGGACTGTACGGAGATTGTCACATACAGGCTCAGTAGGGGTTCGGATTGGTTTATCTCATCGGCCTTCTTATCGACATCTATCTGGGGACCGTTACGTACAGCTAGTGCCGCTTGCGGTCTGTGGTTAAACCCACTGCCAGAGTAGTGTCGAGTCTTTAGAGTCCCACACAGAGAGTTTCCCTGCACTGAGCGAAACGTGTAGAGGCCGTATGGTTTTACGGCAGGGCTACGATCACTTACGTGCACTTGTGTGCGTATGCTGTTCTGGCAGGCGATACTAGTGGGCTTTGGTTTAAGCCAGATCCTAGTATTGCACATATGGATTTGATTTGTCTTCTGTGCATTCGCATTCTACGGAATGCGGATGCGGGTGTGTATGCACAGTTTAGCGGAGTGGAGAAGGAGGAGGTGCCTCATTAGGGTTTTGACAGTTGGTTCGGTCAAAACCATTATGAGCCGGGGACATTATTTACTAATCCTTTCATTGATAATTATGTTATGGCTAATTACATTGACCATTTGACCATCTTGACTTTGTTGACCGTTTGACCAAAGTTGACTAGGATCTTCTTGAAAGATCTAAAGTATTCTTTGGTTTTCTTTTTCTTTTTTGTTATGATAATGGTCATGTCATTTGTAGCCATCAACTTTTTGATGATAGGATTAGTAATGATGAAAATGAGTATTATTGCAACCATGGTTGGGTTCTCTCTTGGTTAAGCTTTTCATTTGTTATTTCTCATTCTCTCTCTTGAAATGAGAAGCTCCATGGTTGCAAACTTTCTCCTTCTTCTTCCTCCTCTTGATCTCTTCTTTTGATCTCATGTGTTGAGAGAAAAAGAATCCACAAAGACAAATACATCCATACATCTCCTCTACACATTCTAAGGCATTTAGATTAGCAATCTCCTTGCCCTAGTTGCCTTGGCTTGAGGCGAAGCTTAGTGTACAACTCTCGGGTGGATCGTCTTCGACACAAGAAGGCCGCGGAGGTGCCCAAGGTCCGGATCGACACTTGGAGCTTGGATGGACGAGCGGGACAGCGGAATGAAGACCCGAAGGACCGGTATCGTGAGGTATACTTTCTACAGCATAGTAGTTGTAGCCTCTTGTTATTTACTAGTTTCTCGTTTAGCAAAGATCCGACTTTTAGTCCATGTTGCCTTGCGCCAAAATCATTGTTTTTCGCCGTTTCCGCCTCCCCGTAAGAACCGGGGTGAGCAACGTGGACTTACAGTGGTATCAGAGCCTAGCTAAACATAAACTAGTAAGTTAGCAAAGTGTTTAGAACATCGATCGGAAAAAAGTCGCAAAACACGTCTGCAAAACCTCTAGTTTCTGTCGATTTTCATTCTGCTCAAAATGTGATTTAAAATATATGAAAAATCGTCTCAGGGTTTTGTGAAAACACTGCAGAAAAATGAGCCAGTGAATCGATCAAACGACCGCGGTTCCGCGGCAATGACATGCTCATTGCCGCGGTTCCGCCGCGGTTTTGACTCGTCACTGGATCGGGTTTTGTGCAGTGTTTTAGTTTGGCTGTTTTGGGATTTTTAATGCATCTTTTTTCCACCCAGATTTTCCAGAGTGCAAATTGACTTTTGGGGTGGTTAAAAATCCGTATTTTGATCGGTATTCCGTACACTTTGGCTAATGGATATTATCTATGATGTGATACATGTATTGAACGTCTACTAATCGCTATACGTCGATTAGTGGGGGTTATACATATCTGTGATCTATAATGTTGATGGTTTGTGTATATGAACTCGGTGGATTGTCGCGGATGAATAACCGGGAATGGGTGTGAGATGAGTGTTTCTTTTTCTTTCATTCATTGTAAAAGTTGTAAATTGATGTAATATTATTTGTATGGCCGCACAACCGGGTCGGGGTTGTAGCCGTCATTGTATAATTTCTTTTTACTGTTTTTGCTCCTAGGATAGACCCAAGGTGGGGTGCACAAACTACCGGGTATCTCGAAGTGCCGAGTGGCCTACTCACGGAGTTGAGAGAGGTTGCTTCGCTTCGGGTACTTGACGGGTAGTTTGCCGCACCCGTAGGGGTCTAGGATGGGGTTTGGCTATTCATCGCGACCGTGTAATCCGTTTTTCGTTGCAGGCTCGAACGAATCGCGGATTCCTAGTATATCCAAAGTGTTCATCTGTGATCTGTAATGTCTATCATTGCTATATATTTATATATGATAACTATTTAGGTGTTGCTTATGTTTTACAGCCGCGCTAGCCCAGCCCCCGCTCTGTCGTTAGTTAAGTAACCTAACGGGTGATGACGGGGCCCCGTGGCGAATGCAAATGGCATAAGCGTACGTCATATTTTGGTTGTTTTCTGCAATGGTAGGATTAAATGATGGGACGCATTAAAAGAACTAATGCAAAGAAAATAAACCAAGTAAAAGTCGTTGGAACACTTTGAAAACCATTCGGTTCTTTTCAAAAATAAGCATTTTAAATGTGGAGCTTGAACCACTCCTTTTAAAAGCTATCTCGTTCCATCGACTATATCAAGTTCACTACGTTCACGGTTTCGCCAAAACCATCCGTAGCCCTCCGTCGTTTCATATGAATATTCAACAGTATTCAAGCTGTGTTTGTTGGCCTTAGTCAAGGCACAGTGTTTGGTAGCTGGTGGGTATTCATATGTTGCATAGATAGAATGCGTTGGTTTGGGACAGTCGTATTGCTTTGTTGGCCATAGTCAAGGGTATATACGAGTGGGTTCAAATTAACCTGGATAACAACGGGTAGAACTTGACATGTGACTTATGATTTGTTGGCCTTAGTCAAGGTCATAAGAGCATGGGGCAAAAATTTACATCGGGAGTTTCAAAAGTACTGAAACTTGCTAGTGATGCATACCATTTGGAGTGTGATAATTCTGGTAGGATTCCTTCGGTTTTATCACGCGATGATATTTGGATCCCGATTCTACTGTGAGTATATGCTACTCCTCGGGAAAACTCTCACTTAACGATCAATGCTATAAACCTAGTAGGTGTCTAGAAAGGTGTTAGCGGGGCTACGCCCACAGGGAAAAGAGGTTACTTAATTAAGGAACTTCGCGAAAGCGTTGGAAAACCTCCCTCGAAGTACCGACACTGGCCTGGCTGAACGGTTAAGCAAGTATTGTACGGTGAGATTGATCCTGACTAATTCTTCCTTTATGGTTTGAGGAGGGATTCGAGAGACAGTGGGAGCCATCCTGTTTAGATAAATTAAAAACCAATCTAAACTTGCAAGAGCATCATGCTGAGTGTTTTCTTCTCTCTCTCTTAATTGCAGCGACCCTGTGACCGCACCTAGGTTACATCTAGATAATAAAATGACTGAATCTGACTGTTATGACTGGCAAAGGTCTGTCCAGATGTCCATTGCCCAGGAGAAGCTGGAACACCTCTTGACTGATCCAACCCCTGCCGTCTCAGGTCCAGTTTCCCCTGTCACGGATATTGATATTCGTAGGACATCGGAAGAAGACTGTGCGAAAGCCAAGTGCCTCGTGTTAGCCTCAGTTGATGGTATTTACCAGAGGCAGCACGAGAAGATGGACTCAGCTTCTATCTTCCTCCATAACAAAGTTTTATATGGAGAGCAATCTCGTATCGCAAGATATGAGACATCGAACGAATTGCTTCCAGCGAGGTTGGCTATCGGGTCATCTGTAGGGGACAACGTCCTTACAGAGACCAGCTCTCTTGAGCTCTCGGACCTGCAGACCACATTGATGAACGGGTCAGATGCTGACTCAGTTCAACAGTCTCTACCTACTATCCTAAAGGAAACTAGGGAAGTAGAAAGAAAGGGAAGGGCAGAAGTTTCAGGAACAGATGTAATAAAAGAGGGATGTTCCAATTGTTACGGGAATGAACATGGGCAGAAGGATTGCAGGGCTTGTAAAGCCAGTAGCCAGAATTCGAAGCACGTTGTGGCTTCGGCTTCGGGTGTGTTTGTGATAGAGAACTGTATGTCAGTTAACCCTACTTCCTGGGTATTGGATACCGGATCAGGATCTCATATCTGTAATTCATTACAGGCTTTGAGAAACCGTAGGGTTATCAGAAAAGGTGATATGACTCTCAGGGTTGCTAACGGAATGAGCATGTATGCTGAATCCGTAGGGGAATATCATCTAGGACTGACAACTGGGCAGATATTGATTCTGCGTGACTGTTTTTATGTACCAGGTGCGACTTGTAACATCATATCTGTATCCTTACTTTCTAAGGAAGGATATGATTTTACTTTTGTAAGCGATGTAGTAAACATCCACCTAAATCAAGTATTGATTGGGTCAGGTACATTAAAGTACGGTATATACGTTTTGAATCAAGCTCAGGTCTTCAGTGTCCAGAACACACTTAAAAGAAAGTCTCCGGAATTAAATCAGGCTTTCTTATGGCATTGTAGACCGGGTCACATTAATGAGACACGGTTGACAAAGTTACATAAAGAAGGATACTTGGATCCGTTCGAATACCAGTCTTATGCCACTTATGAATCATGTCTCATGGGAAAGATGACAAAGACTCCGTTCACTGGACACGGAGAAAGAGCGAGCGAGCTCTTGGGACTCATACACAGTGATGTGTGTGGTCCAATGTCTACACATGCGCGAAGTGGTTATTCATACTTCATTACTTTCACAGATGATTTCTCTAGGTATGTGCATGTCTTCTTAATGAAGCACAAATCCGAGGCCTTTGAGAAATTTCAGGAATACAAGAATGAAGTTGAAAAACAGACAGGCAAAAGTATCAAGACACTGAGATCTGATCGAGGTGGCGAATACTTGAGTGCCGAGTTTCTGGGCTTCTTAAAAGAGAATGGAATTCTCTCTCAACTTACTCCTCCATACACACCACAACACAACGGTGTATCGGAAAGAAGGAATCGAACCCTATTGGATATGGTTCGTTCCATGATGAGTAAGGCTGAGTTGCCGCGATCCTTCTGGAGTTATGCACTAGAAACAGCTGCATATCTTTTGAACCAAGTTCCTACTAAGTCAGTGCCTACCACACCATATCGGATGTGGAGTGGGAAGAAACCCAGTCTTAAACACTTTAAGACATGGGGGTGTCCAGCTTTTGTAAAAAAGCAGCATGCGGACAAGCTCGAGGCACGTTCGGTACAGTGTAAGTTTGTGGGATACCCAAAGAACTCCAAGGGGTATCTTTTCTATTACGCAGAGGAACAAAAGGTTTTTGTTTCTCGTCATGCCCGCTTCTTGGAAACTGAGTTTTTGGAAAATCAGATAAGTGGGAGCACAATAGAACTGGAAGAAATTCCAGAACCACAAGCTATTACTGAAAGCTTGGTAGAACCAGAGGGTTCGAAAGAACAGGACATCCCAGCGCCACTCCGCAGGAGTAGTAGGCAGTCTCATCCGCCCGAGAGATACTACGGTTTTCTCATTGACGGGGATAGAGAGGATTGCACTATGGATTATGGTGAGCCTACTAGCTTCCAGCAAGCCATTCAGAGCGGTGACTCGGTAAAATGGCTGGATGCAATACGGGCCGAGATGGAGTCTATGTACACCAACAAAGTTTGGACTTTGGACTTTGCTCCAGAAGGGGTAAAACCCGTAGGCTGCAAATGGATCTTCAGAAAGAAGATTGGTGTAGATGGGCAGGTTGATACCTATAAAGCTAGACTTGTTGCAAAGGGTTTTCGTCAAAGACCTGGTTTGGACTATGACGAGACCTTTTCTCCAGTGGCTATGCTGAAATCCATTCGGATCCTTCTTGCCATTGCTGCCTTCCACGATTATGAAATCTGGCAGATGGACGTAAAGACGGCTTTTCTAAATGGAAATTTAGAAGAGTGCGTTTATATGGATCAGCCAGAAGGATTCATTCAGAGTGGGAGCAGCGGTAGAGTGTGCAAGTTGCTCAAGTCCATTTATGGACTTAAGCAGGCATCGCGGAGTTGGAACATCTGCTTTGATGATACTGTCAAAGAATTCGACTTTATCAAAAATCCAGATGAACCATGCATTTACAGTAAGATTGTAGGGAGAACTGTGGTATTCCTCGTCTTGTATGTGGATGACATTCTCCTAATAGGAAATGATATTCCTATGCTACAGTCAGTCAAAGGATTCTTGTCGCAGAGGTTCTCCATGAAGGACCTGGGCGATGCCAACTACATTCTGGGGATCCAGATCTATCGTGATAGATCTAAGAGGATGTTGGGACTTTCACAGTCAAGGTACATCGACACCATACTGAAAAGATTCAGTATGGAAGATTCCAAGCGCGGTAATTTACGGCTTGTCACGGGATCACCCTCTCCAAAGAGATGTCTCCCAAGACTGATTTGGAAAGGGATCGCATGTCTATTATACCCTACGCTTCTGCGGTAGGCTCTATAATGTATGCGATGTTGTGTACCAGACCAGATGTAGCGTACGCATTGAGCGTTGTAAGCCGGTATCAGTCAAACCCAGGGGAGAAACACTGGATAGCGGTAAAGAACATTCTCAAGTACCTGAGAAGGACTAAGGAGATGTTCTTGGTGTATGGCGGAAAAGACCTCCAGCTCGAGGCCTTTGCTGACTCCAGCTTCCAGAGTGACAAGGATGACTCCAAGTCCATGTCGGGTTATGTCTTTACCCTCAATGGAGGGGCGGTTTGCTGGAAGAGTTCCAAGCAGGAGACCGTTGCAGACTCAACTATGGAAGCGGAGTACATAGCTGCTTGCGATGCCGCAAAGGAAGCTGTCTGGATGAAGAAGTTCCTCACGGAGCTTCAGATGGTTCCTACCATTGTTGATCCAATACCGCTGTATTACGACAACAACGGAGCTATAGCTTTAGCGAAGGAACCCAGGTCCCATCAGAAGTCCAGGCACATTTTGAGGCGGTACCACCTGATCAGGGAGATCGTAGATCGCCGGGAGATCGAGGTGAAGAGAGTAAATACGGAGAACAACACTGCAGATCCACTCACGAAGGCCCTACCCCAGACTCAGTTCGAGCGGCTGATCGAGATGATAGGTCTTCGATACGCCAGTACATGGCCTTAGTGCAAGTGGGAGATTGTTAGTATATATGCCCTAGAGGCCATTACTGTATCATACTAGTATGTATATTACTTGATGGAAGCTTGGGATATTCACAGTTGTATATACAATCTTGCTCGAAATGGTAGTATGCTACTTGGTTTGTCTCTACTTCAATATGTGCATGTGTTTCTTTTAGTATATCGCTTATATACATATTAGTGGAGCCCTTAGGATCTTTGCTTGATTACCAGCGTTGTGATGGCGCTCACACTCGTGGGGACTGGGTAATCCATAAGCACATCCTTATACAGGTCCCTAGTCGTTGGACTATCGAGACAGGGCATCGATACTCCGGAGTAGACTAGCGTATGCGCTTCTCATCCCAGCGTGGGAGACGGTCTGTCCCACAGCCGTCAGTACGTCGTACTTGAGATAGTATGCGGGTGCTCGTTAGGTTACGAGTACACTGGACAGGACTCGTCGGGAACTGTTGGTTGGTATTATACCTATCGTCAGTTATCAGTTCCCAGGTGACATGAGTATAGCTTAGTCCGCTGACTTGACACTGTCACTTCGCCTCGAGTATGTTCCCACTGCACTTTGATCACTGCCCTACCATGGCTCAAAGGAGTCGTGCAAATAGGTAGTAGTTGGGTGCAGTCCCGAAGCACTTGGAGGCAGTGACGGTTAGACAGGATTCGTCTCTCCCGGTATTGGGGGTTGACATCGCGCTGTGTCTAGGAGAGCCATTACACAAGTAGTCCCTGGCCAGGGCAAGCGAGATATACTGGTAGGTTTCCAGTGTTATCTCAGGGTGTTCTGGGCTTCACTCCGACACGACTTGTACCGCTATTAGGGGACTGACGTTTACCGCCCCTAGGCCCGCCATGCGATGTATCAGACGAACAGACCGGACTGTACGGAGATTGTCACATACAGGCTCAGTAGGGGTTCGGATGGGTTTATCTCATCGGCCTTCTTATCGACATCTATCTGGGAACCGTTACGTACAGCTAGTGCCGCTTGCGGTCTGTGGTTAAACCCACTGCCAGAGTAGTGTCGAGTCTTTAGAGTCCCACACAGAGAGTTTCCCTGCACTGAGCGAAACGTGTAGAGACCGTATGGTTTTACGGCAGGGCTACGATCACTTACGTGCACTTGTGTGCGTATGCTGTTCTGGCAGGCGATACTAGTGGGCTTTGGTTTAAGCCAGATCCTAGTATTGCACATATGGATTTGATTTGTCTTCTGTGCATTCGCATTCTACGGAATGCGGATGCGGGTGTGTATGCACAGTTTAGCGGAGTGGAGAAGGAGGAGGTGCCTCATTAGGGTTTTGACAGTTGGTTCGGTCAAAACCATTATGAGCCGGGGATATTATTTACTAATCCTTTCATTGATAATTATGTTATGGCTAATTACATTGACCATTTGACCATCTTGACTTTGTTGACCGTTTGACCAAAGTTGACTAGGATCTTCTTGAAAGATCTAAAGTATTCTTTGGTTTTCTTTTTCTTTTTTTTTATGATAATGGTCATGTCATTTGTAGCCATCAACTTTTTGATGATAGGATTAGTAATGATGAAAATGAGTATTATTGCAACCATGGTTGGGTTCTCTCTTGGTTAAGCTTTTCATTTGTTATTTCTCATTCTCTCTCTTGAAATGAGAAGCTCCATGGTTGCAAACTTTCTCCTTCTTCTTCCTCCTCTTGATCTCTTCTTTTGATCTCATGTGTTGAGAGAAAAAGAATTCACAAAGACAAATACATCCATACATCTCCTCTACACATTCTAAGGCATTTAGATTAGCAATCTCCTTGCCCTAGTTGCCTTGGCTTGAGGCGAAGCTTAGTGTACAACTCTCGGGTGGATCGTCTTCGACACAAGAAAGCCGCGGAGGTGCCCAAGGTCCGGATCGACACTTGGAGCTTGGATGGACGAGCGGGACAGCGGAATGAAGACCCGAAGGACCGGTATCGTGAGGTATACTTTCTACAGCATAGTAGTTGTAGCCTCTTGTTGTTTACTAGTTTCTCGTTTAGCAAAGATCCGAATTTTAGTCCATGTTGCCTTGCGCCAAAATCATTGTTTTTCGCCGTTTCCGCCTCCCCGTAAGAACCGGGGTGAGCAACGTGGACTTACACTTCCAACACACCGCCCCTCCATTGAGGGTAAAGACAAAACCCGACATGGACTTGGAATCATCCTTGTCACTCTGGAAGCTGGAGTCAGCAAAGGCCTCGATCTGGAGGTCTTTTCCGCCATACACCAAGAACATCTCCTTAGTCCTTCTCAGGTACTTGAGAATGCTCTTTACCGCTATCCAGTGTTTCTCCCCAGGGTTTGACTGATATCGGCTTACCACACTCAGTGCATAAGCTACATCCGGTCTGGTACACAACATCGCATACATTATAGAGCCTACCGCAGAAGCGTAGGGTATAATAGACATGCGATCCCTCTCCAAATCAGTCTTGGGAGACATCTCTTTAGAGATGGTGATCCCGTGACAAGCCGGTAGGTTACCGCGCTTGGAATCTTCCATACTGAATCTCTTTAGTATGGTGTCGATGTACCTGGACTGTGAAAGTCCTAATATCCTCTTGGATCTATCACGATGGATCCGGATCCCCAGGATGTAAGAGGCATCACCCAGGTCTTTCATGGAGAACCTGTGTGACAAGAACCCCTTGACAGATTGTAGCATAGGAATGTCATTTCCTATTAAGAGAATGTCATCCACGTATAAAACGTGGAATAATACAGTTCTCGCTACAAATCTACTATAGATCCATGGTTCATCTGGATTTTTGATAAAGCCAAATTTCTTGACCGTCTCATCAAAACAGATGTTCCAACTCCGCGATGCCTGCTTTAGTCCATAGATGGACTTAAGCAACTTGCACACCTTTCCGCTGCTCCCACTCTGAATGAAACCTTCTGGTTAGTCCATATAGACACACTCTTCTAAATTTCCATGTAGAAAAGCGGTCTTTACGTCCATCTGCCAGATCTCATAATCGTGGAAGGCAGCAATGGCAAGAAGGATCCGAATGGATTTCAGCATAGCCACTGGAGAAAAGGTTTCGTCATAGTCCAAACCAGGTCTTTGACGAAACCCTTTGCAACAAGTCTAGCTTTATAGGTCTCAACCTGTCCATCTACACCAATCTTCCTTTTGAAGATCCACTTGCATCCTACGGGTTTTACCCCGTCTGGAGCAATGTCCAACGTCCATACCTTGTTGGTGTACATGGACTCCATTTCGGTCCGCATTGCATCCAGCCATTTTACCGAGTCAACGCTCTGAACGGCCTGCTAGAAGCTAGTAGGCTCATCATAATCTATGATGCAATCCTCTCTATCCCCGTCTATGAGAAAACCGCAGTATCTCTCGGGCCGATGAGACTGCCTACTACTCCTGCGGAGCGGCGTAGGAATGTCTTGTTCTTTTGAACCCTCTGGTTCCACTAAGCTTTCAGTAATAGTCTGTGGTTCTGGAATTTCTTCCAGTTCTACTGCGCTCCCACTAATTTCCTTTTCCAAGAACTGGTGTTCTAGAAAGTGGGCATTACGAGAAACAAGGACTTTTTGTTCCTCTGCGTGGTAGAAAAGATACCCCCTGGTGTTCTTTGGGTATCCCACAAACTTGAACAGTACTGAGCGTGCCTCGAGTTTGTCCGCATGCTGCTTTTTGACAAAAGCTGGACATCCCCAGATCTTCAGATATTGAAGATAGGGTTTCTTCCCACTCCATAACTCATATGGTGTGGTAGGCACAGTCTTAGTGGGAACTCGGTTCAAAAGGTATGCAGCTGATTCTAGCGCATACCCCCAGAATGATCGCGGTAACTCGGCGTTACTCATCATGGACCGTACCATATCCAATAGGGTTCGGTTCCGTCTCTCCGATACACCGTTATGTTGCGGAGTGTATGGAGGAGTAAGCTGAGAGAGAATTCCGTTCTCTTTTAAATAGTCCAGGAACTCGGCACTCAAGTATTCACCACCTCGATCCGATCTTAGGATCTTGATACTTTTGCCGGTTTGTTTTTCTACTTCATTCTTATATTCCTGGAATTTTTCAAAGGCTTCGGACTTATGTTTCATTAAGAAGACATGTCCGAATCTTGAAAAATCATCCGTAAAAGTAATGAAGTAAGAATAACCGTTTCGCGCATGTGTAGACATTGGACCGCACACGTCGCTGTGTACGAGTCCCAAGAGCTCGCTCGCTCTTACTCTGTGTCCAGTGAACGGAGTCTTTGTCATCTTTCCTTTGAGACAGGATTGACAAGTTGCATACGATTGATATTCGAACGGATTCAAATATCCTTCTGTATGTAACTTAGTCAACCTTCTCTCATTGATGTGACCCAGTCTACAATGCCACAAGAAAGTCTGATTTATTTCCGGAGACTTTCTTTTGTGTGTATTCTGGACATTGAAAATCTGTGGTTGGTTTAACACGTATATACCATTGCTTAATGTACCTGACCCAATCAGAACTTGATTAAGGTGAATGTTTACAACATTACTTACAAACGCAAATTCATAACCTTCTTTAGAAGTCAAAGATACAGAAATGATATTACAAGTTGCGTTGGGTACAAAATAGCAATTACGCAAAACCAAAACGTGTCCATCTGACAACCCCAGGTGATAGTCCCCCACGGCCTTAGCATCCATGCTAGCTCCGTTTGCAACTTTGAGGGTCATGTCACCTGCCTTCAAAACCCTACGGTTTCTCAACGCTTGCAAAGAATTATAGATATGAGATCCTGATCCGGTATCCAATACCCAGGAAGTAGAGTTTATTGAAAGACAGTTTTCAATAACATACACACCTGAAGCTGAAGCTGCAACCTGCTTCAATTCCTTTGTCCTGGCTTTCCAAGCCCTGCAATCATTCTTCCAGTGTCCTTTCTTATGACAATAGAAGCATTCTTCCTTATCCACAAGCTTTCCCACTTTCTTTGTTGCTTTTGCCTTTCCCTTCGTATCCACTTTACTAACACCGCCCCTTGGTTTGGCGGGGGCTTTCTTCTTCTTTCCCTTGGCTTTCGCCTTGGACCTAGAAGAAGAAGATCCTCCTACAAATAAAGTGGATGTTTCCCTACTTTTCTGTAGGGTGCCCTCTGCGCTCCTCAGCATGTTGAGGAGTTCTGAAAGTTCAACTTCCTTTTCTTGTAAGTTGAAGTTCAGTATGAACTGGGCGTAAGTGGAAGGAAGGGACTGGAGAATCAAGTCCGTATAGAGTTCATTCTCCAACGTGGTCCCAAGGTCCGCGAGCTCCTCAATGTAGCCAATCATCTTAAGCACGTGTTCCGCTACCGATGATCCGACGGCCAATCTTGCCGAAAATAACTTCTTCGACACTTCGTATCTTGCGATACGAGATTGCTCTCCATACAGTTCTTTTGTATGAAGAAATATAGATTCCAGGTCCATATTCTCGTGCCTCCTCTGATGTTCATTGTCCATAGAGGCAAGCACGAGGCACTTGGCCTTCGCGCAGTCTAGTTCCCAGGTCTTACGGATTTCCTTATCCGCGACGCTGGTTTTGGGACCTGGGACAGGGGGAGCTTTGGTGGTAAGAAGATACCCCAGCTTGTCGTAAGTGATTGCCATCTTGACATTCCTGAGCCAATCTTTGTAGTTTGGCCCTGTCAGTATGTTTTTATCTAGGAGTAACTTAAGTCCAGTCATGTCGATTGGTCGCTGCAATTAGGAGAGAGAAGAAACACTCAGCATGATGCTCTTGCAAGTTTAGAATGGTTTTTAGTTTGTCTAAACAGGATGGCTCCCACTGTTTCTCGAATCCCTCCTCAAACCAAAAAGGAAGAATTAGTCGGGATCAATCTCACCGTACAATACTTGCTTAACCGTTCAGCCAGGCCAGTGTCGGTACTTCGAGGGAGGTTTTCCAACGCTTTCCCGAAGTTCCTTAATTAAATAACCTCTTTTCCCTGGGGGCGTAGCCCCGCTAACACCTTTCTAGACACCTACTTGGTTTATAGCATTGATCGTTAAGTGAGAAATTTCCCGAGGAGTAGCATATACTCACAGTAGGATCGGGATCCAAATATCATCGCGTGACAAAACTGAAGGAATCCTACCAGAATCATCACACTCCAAATGGTATGCAACACTAGCAAGTTTCAGTTCTTTTGAAACTCCCGATGTGGATTTTTGCCCCATGCTCTTATGACCTTGGCGTGAGGTCAAAATGTCATAAGTCACATGTCAAGTTCTTCCCATCATTATCCAGGTTAATTTGAACCCACCCGTACCTACCCTTGACGTAGGCCAAAATGGCAGTACGGCTGTCCCAAACCAACGCATTCTATCTATGTAACAGATAAATATCCGGCAGCTACCAATCACTATTCCTTGGCGTGAGGTCAAAATACATAGCTTGAATACTACCGAATTTTTAACTGAAATGATGGAGGGCTACGAATGGTTTTGGCTAAACCGTGAACGTAGTGAACTTGATATAATCGATAGAACGAGATAGCTTTTAAAAGGAGTGGCTCAAGCTCCGCATTTAAAAGTTAGTTTTGAAAAGAACCGAGTGGTTTTTTGAAAGTGTTCCAACGACTTTAACTTGTTTATTTTCTTGCATTAGTTCTTTTAATGCGTGATATTCTTGCATTAGTTCTTTTAATGCGTCCCATCATTTAATCCTACCATTGCAGAAAACAACTAAAATATGACGTACGCTTATGCAATTTGCATTCGCCACGGGGCCCCGTCATTACCCGTTAGGTTACTTAACTAACGACAGAGCGGGGGCTGGGCTAGCGCGGCTGTAAAACATAAGCAACGCCTAAATAATATCATATATAGATATATTGCAATGATAGCCATTTTAGATCACAGATGAACACATTGGATATACTAGGAACCCGCAATTCGTACGAGCCTGTAACGAAAAGCAGATTACACGGTCGCGGTGAATAGCCAATACCCCACCCAAGACCCCTACGGGTGCGGCAAACTACCCGCTAAGTAGCCGAAGCGAAGCAACCTCCCTCAACTCCGTGAGTAGGCCACTCGGCACTTCGGCATACCCAGTAGTTTGTGCACCCCCTCCATGGGTCTATCCTAGGAGCAAAAACAGTAAAAAGAAATTATACAATGACGGCTACAACCCCGACCCAGTTGTGCGGCCATACAAATAATTATTACATCAATTTACAAATTTACATGAATTGAAAGAAAAGAAGACTCTCGTCTCACAACCCCCGGCTATTCACCCGCGACAATCCAATGAATTCATATACACATTCCAATAACATTACAGATCACAGATTTGTATAACCCCCACTAATCGACATATAGCGATTAGTAGACGTTCAATACAAATATCACATCACAGAAAAACCCGTCAGCTTAAGTCTTTTAGAAGTTCGATCAAAAATACGGATTTATAGGCCTCAAACACAAAATTTTCGTTCTGGAAAATCTGGGCAGAAAATACATATTCCAAAAATCCCAAAACAACCGCAGAAATACACTGCACCAAATTTGGACCTCGGCGGGAGCGTGCTCCTGCCGCGTTTCCGCGGCTCTTTGAACGGTTCGTGGGACCAAATTTGGTGGTTATTCAAACAAAAGCCTGAGCCGATTTTTAAGATGAAAATTATCAACTTTTGAACAGAATAAAAATCGGCAGAAACTTGACAACTCGGGTTCGTTTCGTGACTTTTTCTTTGATCGATCTTCTAGTTACTTTGCTAATATGTTAGATAGAGTTTAACTAGGCTCTGATACCACTGTAAGTCCATGCTACCTCTCCCGGTACTTTCGGGCATGCGGAATTAGGTGAAAAACAATTTTCTTAGAGGTGGTAACATGGACTTAAAACCCGGATCTTTGTTAAACATCTAACTAACAACCTAACTAGGAGTTGTTAACTACTCGGTTAGGGGGTTATACCTTTCCTTTTCTTGAACTCCTTCGTCTTCAAGACTCGATGGTTGTCCGAATCGGCTTCTCCCCGTCGTCTCCTTGCGCCGAAGATCGATCCACCTGAAAGCTTCTACCTTTGGCTCCTTCTTCGAACTTTGAAGAAACTAGTTCACTCGGTTTGCTAAACCTTGTGAACTAGAGTGAGTAGAGAAGAGTTTGTATGGGATTTTATCTATGGTTCTTGGTTCTCAACACATGAGACAAGTGAACCATAGATTCAAGAGAGGGAGAGCAAGAGGAGGAAGATGAGAGCTCAAGAACAAGAGAGAGAGTGAGAATGATAGAATGAGAGAAGACTTTTCTCATTTTGCTCTCATAATCCATAACCATCATAACACATCATAGCAATCAAGTATTATGTGATGGTTTAAGCAACAATAGCCATATCATTTCATGCACTCATTTTGCACAAGAGAGCAAGCAAGCAAAAGTCTTTGCCATGAAATGATAGCTATTGTTATCATGATGGTCAACTAGTCAAGCCTAGTCAACCGGTCAACAAAGTCAACAAGTCAACAAAGTCAACCCCTCAACAACCATGTCACCATAATACTTAATTAATATAATTGTTAATCATATATCATATTCTCATTAGGGTTGAGCAAAAAGTCAATAGTCAACGGTCAACAACCCTAATGAGAATCCTCTGCCTCTGTCTCTCCGTCAACTGTGCATACACACCCGCATCCGCGTTCCGAGGAACACGGATGCATACTGGATAAAACCAATCCCAAAAGGTACACTAGGATATGGCTTAAACCAAAGCCCGCTAGTGTTAACTGTCCGGACACTGTACGTGCACAAGTGCACGGATGTGACCGGACCCTGTCGCAAAACCATGCGACCTGTCGCAAAACCATGCGACCTCTACTCTTTTGCCAAAAGACAAATAGCTTTCTGTATGGGACTCTAAAGACTCGACACTACGCTGGCAGTGGGTTTAACCACAGACCGCAAGCGGCACTAGCTGTGCATAACGGTCCCCAGGTAGATGCCGACAAGAAGACTGACGAGGTGAAACCCATCTGAACTCCTACTGAGCCTGAACGTGACAATCTCCGTACAGTCCGGTCTGTTCGTCTGATACATCGCATGGCGGGCCTAGGGGGGCGGTAAACGTCAGTCCCCTAATAGCGGTACAAGTCGTGCCGGAGTGAAGCCCAAAACACCCTGAGATAACACTGGAAGCCTACCGGTATATCTCGCTTGCCCTGGCCAGGGACTACTCGTGTAATGGCTCTCCTAGACACAGCGCGATGTCAACCCCAAATACCGGGAGAGACGAATCCTGTCTAACCGTCACTGCCTCCAAGCGCTTCGGGACTGCACCCAACTACTACCTGTTTGCACGACTCCTTTGAGCCGTGGTAGGGTAGTAATCAAATTACAGTGGGAACACACTCGAGGCGAAGTGACAGTGTCAAGTCAGCGGACTAAGCTGTACTCATGTCACCTAGGAACTGATAACTGACGATAGGTATAATACCAACCGGTCAGTTCCCGACGAGTCCTGTCCAGTGTACTCGTAACCCAACGAGCACCCGCATACTATCTCCAGTTCGACGTACTGACGGCTGTGGGACAAACCGTCTCCCACACTGGGATGAGAAGCGCATGCGCTAGTCTACTCCGGAGTATCGATGCCCTGTCTCGATAGTCCCGCGACTAGGGACCTGCATAAGGATGTGCTTATAGATTACCCAGCCCCACTAGTGTGACTGCCATCACAACGCTGGTAATCAAGCAAAGATCCTAAGGGCTCCACTAATGCGTATAGGTGATATAATAAAATAAACACATGTACACATTGAAGTAGAAACAAACCAAGTAGCATACTACTATTTTGAGCAAGATTGTATATACAAGGTGAATATCCCAAGCTTCCATTAAGTAATATACAAACTAGTATGATACAGTAATGGCCTCTAGGGCATATACACTAACAGTTACTGTGCCTGTTTATTGTTCTGATAGTACCATGCTTGTTTATTTATAACCATGAGTATGCCAGTCGATTATGAGCATCCACATGTTATCTTGTACACCCTGGCATGACTTGCTACTCATATTACTTGACCTGACATGGTACCGTACACTCTTGACATGACTTGACCTCTTTATTTATTACCTGGCTTGACCTGATGTACCATGTTATTACCTGTTACCTGTTCTTGTATCTAATGCCAACAAACCTGACATGTAGTCCTCACGGACCGTTCCTATTGTCTATCCAGACAAACCTGCTCCTACCTGATCTTGTGTTGGCATTAGTTCTTGATTACTGAATACCTGACTTGACATACATAACTTGGGGGTATGGGGAAATCAATGATGAAATCCTTACTTGTAACTCGACAGTTGCTTGCTTATACTGATCAGTTTTTGAGGGTAGGCCCGCCTCATGACGATGCTGCTGACATCGTTGGTCTGTACCCTTTTTCTTTTTGTGCTTAGCGGCACGTTTCGGTTTCAACCCGAGAGTCTTAGACCGTGGTCCCGGGCATGCACGGGATACTATTGAGTTACATCGATGATTCATCAAATTGATTTCAAAGACTTGAGAGTAGATAACCCAATAGACTAGTTTAGTTTACTCACTGCACACTACCCTTCACTGCCCTGATTTATATTGCTGTTATACCTGCTTATTATTCATGATTATATTTGCATTGCCTGTTACCCTGTTATACTTTATTACTTGATGACATGACGCGCCGACGTCTGGGTTTTGCATGGCCCAGATTCCGTACCTTTGCTGCAGTCCGAGCAGGAGTACTTCAGCCAGCAGGCTGAGCAGTGAGGTTTCAGTAGTAGTTAGTTCTTTTATTTTCTACATTTTATTCCTGATGTGAGCCTGCATTATGGGACATATATTTCAGTTATTTTGTATTGGATCTTTTGCTTCCGCACTTTTATTATTCTTGACTCATGTTATCTTGGCTTATGGACATGTATTAGATAGTTATATTTTGATTCTTGATATCTCTACAGCCGTAATGTGACCGTGGATGGATACTTCCTATCCACAGGTAGCATGGTTGGCTATGTCACGTGCCCATCTTAGCGTACTCTGGGAAGCGGGGCGTGACAATATTGCTGAGTATAACCTTTGGCAACAAGGCGGGACTTCAAATGAGATACACTGCCATCAGGATTCTGTTTGATAGCAAAGACCCATCGGCAACTGATTGAAACGAATTCTTGATGTGTAGTATGAAAATTTTATAGAAATCACAACCAAAAATTATTTGACCGCAATCAACTACGGTGTCGGATTGTAGATTGTATGTGAGTGCGGATCGTCCACAGGGAAAGTGTAATCGTTCGTCTTTTGAATTAGATGAGTCGAAACTTTAAAGAAAACAAAACAAAACAATTCATGATTTAAAATTGAAGTTCAAGAATGAGAAAATATAGATCTAATAACAAGAAAAAGATAGAATCAAGAATTGATCGTTTGTTGATTTTTCCAAACCAAATCTCAAGAATCGAAATAAGGCTCGTAGGAATCGATCGGATCTATAGATGTGATGTAATCTTACAATTACGTATTCTTATCCTTCGATGAATTGATACTAGATCGATGATAATCGATGAGAATTAGAGACTTCTTGTGAAACTAGGGTTTCATCTTATCTCTTGTTCTTTCATTGATATCATTCATATTCTAGCCTCTAGTAAATTCAAGAAACGATCGTAGATCCCTAATTTCGAGCGATCACAATCAAGAAAGCATCGCTACGAAACTAGGTCATCGATTCTTGAACTTGCTAGGGTTTACAAAACTCGTAGGACTTAAAATCGTATTAAGATTTGTTACATCATCATTCTACAATCGTCTCGACTCCTTTACGAGCGGAGTTTTACTCAAACATCACAACAAGAACAACAATTACAAATTGAGATCTAATCATGATGCAAGAATTAAAAGAAAGCAAGATTAAAGAATTTCACCTTTTATTTATATCAACAATTTCATTACATTCGCTCAAGAACTACAAGAGGAAGAATTCGATCGTCGACTTGGCTTCGCTCGTCTCCGTGGATCGCGGATCGGCTTGGATCACTTGCCCGATTGAAGATCGGCTCGGCTCCTAAAAGGTTGGAGGCTTCTCGTTTGATTGGTACTCAAGATCTTGGATTTGGAGTGGAATTAGGGTTAGGGTTTCGCACAAGCCTTGTCACTAGACTTGTGGAAGAAGATGATGAAAGAGGGAATTTTTTAACTAATGAAGATTAACCTCAACCCTTAGATTTAGGCTCCTATTTATAGATAACTAACCCTAGATCTAGGATTTCAAATTCTAAGTTTCCCTCCAAAAGTTTGTTGAGAGAATTCAAATTTCCCTCCAAAAGTTAGTTAGGGGAGAAGCTTCTAGATGTGATTAGTTAGGAGGAGCTTCTAGAAGAGGATTAATTAGGAGCTTAATTAGGAGTAGTCTTCCTTAATCATCTTTGCTGATCTGGTAGTAGCTTCGAGAGAATTCTGGAATTTTACATATCAGAAATGACTGTGGGCCAAGAGATAGGAGTTCTGCACAAAATTTTGGGAGCCGAAGCTTTGGAACAGCCGCGGATCCGCGGCTCAAGCAGGCTCTGGCCGCGGATCCGCGGCTACTTGTGGGCCTTGAGCTTTGGGCTTTATGGTACAGGCTTGGGATGATACTTGGACCTTTATTTTATATGTTGAATTTAATATCTCCTTCTGAAATGCTACCAGATCTGAAATGATTTAGCTGGCGTATTTTTGATCAGCTCTTTTGCTTTTCTTCCGTATTTCCTGCACAGACTCAAGACAAGTGTTGCGCAAATACAGCAATGATGCGATGCCATGAAATGTGGTTAATTTCCTTTAAAGTGTCGGTTTAAAAGTCTAACACATGCAATCTCATATTTTGTGACAGATTTGCTAATATGTAGAATATTAATGCCGAACACTTCTAAATGTATGCAAATGTTAGGGAAATTGCCGGCTAAAATATACAATATTTTCGACTGATCAAATACCCCCAAACTTAATTTCGATCGTCTCGAGCGAATGTTTTATTAAAAAGAGAAGGAGAAAATAAAGAAAGAGAAAAACTAACTAGCACACTTTCGTAGGCAACACGATTGCACTGAGCACGTGCAACAAGCCTTTAAACCTCTAGGTGTCCCTAGTAGGAGGAGTGTTGTCTCCTGAGGGTTTTCAGCGGATTGCACCCACAAAATCCAATAATAAAAGCAAGATCATGAATATTACATCTAAAGACAAGAATTGTAAAAGAAAAACTTTGAAAATTAGGGTTTCCAACTAAGCTAGCTTTTCGGTTGTCATGAGCCCTATCTTAATGGTCATGAAAAGATGTCAGAAATCACGTCCTCCCTCAATAAAACATCGTCTTATTCTTCATTCCTATCTTTCTTCCAAACATCGATCATATAACCCTGCGTGTGTGTAAAGGACATCCCTACACCCGGAGAATTCAATTCAAGCTATCATACTCTTGTCCATCAGCCTCAGTATTTTTTTTTCGATGAGCTCACACACTTTCATGCGACCGTTAATACTTCTTAAGGTACTAACCGACCGATTACTCATGTGCTTGCTTATTTGGTGTATTTTCCTAATCTTGCACCACCTCAGGCATAGCAGTGACTCCCAGACCAGTTGGCCTTAGGGCACTAGATGAAGAAGCACCATCGCTATATATTTTTTACTTCCCTTGGTGATAACAAAACCAGTGTCCATTTTTCTCACCATTTTTTTTTTATTTCATCGGCTTTAAGACAAGAGCATTTCAAGGTATCCTCTACTATCCCAGGCTTTAAGACGTGTGTAAGTGCGAATAGCAGGGTAGCAACGTTCAAAATGTTTGGCTTCCAGAATAGAAACTATTTTTCAGACTTATTTTTATCCTCAGATTAGTCACGTCTTTCATCTTACTAACCCTTGGGACAACGGCTCATAACTACTTATTACTAGTTCGTATAAGAAAACTTCTAATTTTCTTAGTTTTCTTAAATTTTTCTAATCTCATGGATGTAATTTTTCACTATCTAGACTTTCATTATCTTATTTATATACAAAAAATATTTTTATAATTTTTGAAAATTTTTAAATTTTTAAAGAAATGTTTTGTGCTTATGCAATGTATGATGCAAATGATGCGTAAATAAGCACAAACCTCCCCCAAACTTGTTTTCAACAGTGTCCTCACTGTTGCCATCTGCTAAATCTCGAAAAACCTGTAAGCTTGGGAGGAATTTATTAGTGGGGGCAAAATATTTAAGTGAAGAACCTCCCCGAAACTTATTTTTGGCTCAAAATTTTGTAAAACTTTTCTTTTCAAGAGCCAGAAAAAATATCCCCCCAAACTTGAGTTATGCAATGTTAATCTTTTAAAATCACAAGTGGGGGTCAAAAATCAGTGGTCGATGCCAAGCTTTGCAAAGACCGAATGTCAACACCAACCATTCAAAAATTTTATCAATGCAGTGCTCGGGTTGGTGGAAGAAGAAGTGGGGAAAGGTTAAGTGGTGGAAGAGAATGTGTGTGCGTCTCATTTTGGAGAGACGATGCACTGAATTTGATGGATTGCTCGCATTCTTATTACAGTTCAGAAGAAGGGGTGGAGGTTCAATTTCAGTGATTGGGACATGATTCATCTCAACACCCGTGTCATTCAAAAATGCGAGTTCATCAGCGAAGATCTCCTCAAAAGTTCCATCTATACCCCGATGAATAATGTCATCACAAAGTGCGGGGTGATCTTCAGACTCTAAGAACAGTTCATAATCCGTGTTAATTGTTGACCCGGACATCTCAGTGGAAGAGTCCGTATGTGTATGATACATAGTTGGGTCAAACAATAACGTATGAAAAGAGTCAAGATCAGTATAAAAAGGATCATCAAATTCGCTGCTGTCGACATCCATTAAGTCGACAGAACAGACCTGAGCAGTAGGTTCGGAGGGTACACTTCCCAACTTGTAAATGTTCAGCTCTATTGACCTATTCCCGAAAGATAGGGTCATAGAACCGTTACGACAGTTGATTATTGCATTGGAAGTGGCCAAAAAGGGGCGACCTAAAATTACCGGAATTTGATTCCGTGGGTTCGCTACAGGCTGTGTATCAATTACAATAAAATCCACAGGGAATATAAATTCTCCGATTTTTATTAACACATCCTCCAGTTCACCCCTAGGTTTGGTGATAGATCGGTCAGCCATCTGGAGAGTGCAATTGGTTGGCTTCAACTCTCCGATCCCTAATTGCTCATAGACTGAGTATGGAAGCAAGTTAACACTAGCGCCAAGATCCAGTAGAGCACGGTTAATGTGTTTTTCCCCAATAGAAACGGAAATAGTAGGATATCCAGGATCCTTACGTTTCCTCGGTAGTTGTTGGGGGAAAGCCGTGTCTATTGTCTTTTCCATGAATATCTTCTTGGGCACTGAATTCTTCCTCTTCCTAGTGCACAAGTTCTTAAGAGTTTTCGCATAGGACGGAACTTGTTGGATGGCATCTAGGAGAGGGATGTTGGTGTTTACTTGCTTAAAAATGTTCATAATCTTCTCCATATGTGGACTTGGAGTGTTAGCCCTTAACCGATTAGGATAAGGTGCTTTAGCAATAAGCGCTGGGTCCATCATAGGAGAAGGAAGTGTGTGTGGAACCGATCCCAGTATAGAAGTGGGGATCGTCCGTGGAGGGGTAAAAGAGGTGGGCTGTAGTGGCGAGCCTTTTGGGAAATGAAGAATAGGCTCGGAAGAAGATGGTGGGGTAAAAGAACTGGGGTCAGAAGTGTGTGTGTGAGGAAAGGTCTCAGCCGGGGTTCTATTGATTGATTTATTAGTATCATCAAACTCTTCCCCAACGTGAGTGTCAAGCACTCTTCCAGATCTCAACGTGATCTCATCCACATGATGTGAATAGCTAGGATTAGGTAAAGGTTGAGCTGGAAGTTTCCCTTTCTCTCTTGCACTCATTTCGGCTTTTAGTTGTGCAATTTGTTCTTCCATCGATTTGATATTATCATTTTGAGAGATAATGATCTTCATCATATTCTCGACGGAAGATTGCAAACTTGCCGTCCCTTGGATGGATTGTTTCATGAAAGTATCCAAGGTTTGTGCTAGTGCAGAGGTATTATCTGTACCGGTCAATTGCAAAGGACTAGATGGTGCAAAAGTGTTGGCCGGATTTTGAAAGTTTTGTGATTGGAAGGGGTGCTGACTCAATTGAAGTTGTGGGTGCTGTTGTGGTGGAGGGGTCCCTTGGAAATTGTTTTGGTTTGGAACCGTGTTTTGAAATTGGGATTGGTTCCATTCAAAGTTAGGGTGATTCCTCCACCCCTGATCATATGTGGAGGAAGATGGATTGTTTCTAGGTCTTTGAAATGCGGCATTTGTATGCTCAGGACCTTGAAATGGACATTCTTCCGTCAAGTGAGACGGATCAGAACAGCATCCACATACAGTTTTGGAGAGTGATATTTGACTTAGGGCGGCTAAAAATTTGTTTTCCATAGTCTCGAGTTTCTTTTGCATAGCTGAAATGTCAGCTCTAACTCCTATGGAAATATCATTGCCATCCCTAGACGATTGACTCACACCCTCCCACTGTAAAGATTTTTCAGCGAAATCTTCTAGAAATTTCCAGGCTTCCCCATCATCTTTGGTCATAAAGTTGCCTTGACACATGGATTCAAGGGACTGTCTTGTGTAAGGAGTAATGCCCTCATAAATGATTCGGCACAATTCCCATCTCGGGATGCCGTGATGTGGACATTGGACTAACAGATCCTTGAAACGGTCAAGACATTTTGAAAATGTTTCATTTGGAAGCTGGGTGAATTGATAGATTTCGCTACGGATTCGAGCTGTTTTGTGATGTGGGTAAAATTTCTTAAGGAATGCTTTGACGAATTCGTCCCAATTTGAAATGGAATGTGCGGTAGTGTTATATAGCCACTTCTCGGCTAAATCGCACAAAGTGAATGGGAGAAGACGTAGACGGAAAGCATCCACAGACAACTGTGAGGTACCCATCATTGCGCATACATTTTCAAATTTGGTGATAAACACGTATGCGTCTTCAGACTCGAGACCGTGAAATTTTGGTAGAAGGTTGATATATTGGGGTTTTATTTGAAAATTTTCCCCGTTGGCTGGTGGTGTGGAAAGACAGGTGGAAAGTGGACCTCGTGTAGGATAGCATCTCTCTTGGAGAGAGATGCGAGGTGGATTCTGCGCACCAACGGACGGCGGCAGAGTAGTGGAAAAGAAGTTCGATGGAGGTGGATCCATCGATGTGGGTGTGGTGGTGGGTAAAAGAAAAGGTAAATGTAGAAATACCGACTTTAGGGTCGATCGGGGGACGCGGACTAACAGGCACTAGAATCCTGTTTTCCAGCCTATCTTGTACTAAAAAGGGTTAGTACAAGTGGCAGCGTGAATTTATAATTAGGGGAAATGATGTATGCGGTGTTTGTTTTGAAAAGATACGGATTTTTGAAAAATATGATGCAACAAAACAAATGCAACACACAAACCCTAGAATCTAGTGGTCACCTAGGTCAAACTCTAGACCGCTCCTAACTGCCAAAAGACAAGTCGCAGGATAAATCCTCCACTGCCTCTTTGTCCCCCTGTGGCCGGATAAGTGCCAGGTAAGTGGGAAGGAACCACCACTACAGTGGGCCTAATTAAAAACCACTAGCCTTAGACACACTCGCCTTAGGCACCACAAGAAAACTCGGATAAGCAATGAATTACCCACGGCCTTCTCTTGTCCTAATTGAGCGCGACGGTCCTTAGAGTCATCTCTAGATTTCTTTTAATTAATGAGGGTCAATGCGGATGCAAGTTTTGCGATTTTCGGGGCCTAGGAAGGGTAATGAAATCCCTACCTAATTTGGATTTGGTCGTGCCCCTTAAATTTCCGTATTAATATGCAAACAACCAAGAGAATCAAAACACGCACAAATTTATTTTGCTTTTGCGCGCAGCGATTTATTTGCAAAGAAACCTGCAGTAAAATTGTTATTGGAGCAGACAGAGAAGGAGATAAGAAAGATAGAAAGTTACAGAGGAAGTTTGGTGCAGAGAGGAGTTAGGTTAGCCGCGGATCCGCCGCGTTTGAAGGGTATATGCCGCGGAAACGCGCCTTGGGAGATGGATCACTGCACAGAAATTTGGGAGAATGTTTCTGTTGCTTCCTGTATCTCTCTGGAATATTCACAAAAATTTTCCCAAAACTCCAATGATTCCAGATTTCCTCGCAATCAAACCACAAAACACGTATTAGTGTTTGCACGAATTTTGATCACAAAATTTAGATGGAATAAAATTTTCAACTCAAATTTCAAAATACGAACTATTAGCGCACTATCCCCGGCAACGACGCCATTTGATTGAAACGAATTCTTGATGTGTAGTATGAAAATTGTATAGAAATCACAACCAAAAATTATTTGACCGCAATCAACTACGGTGTCGGATTGTAGATTGTATGTGAGTGCAGATCGTCCACAGGGAAAGTGTAATCGTTCGTCTTTTGAATTAGATGAGTCGAAACTTTAAAGAAAACAAAACAAAACAATTCATGATTTAAAATTGAAGTTCAAGAATGAGAAAATATAGATCTAATAACAAGAAAAAGATAGAATCAAGAATTGATCGTTTGTTGATTTTTCCAAACCAAATCTCAAGAATCGAAATAAGGCTCGTAGGAATCGATCGGATCTATAGATGTGATGTAATCTTACAATTACGTATTCTTATCCTTCGATGAATTGATACTAGATCAATGATAATCGATGAGAATTAGAGACTTCTTGTGAAACTAGGGTTTCATCTTATCTCTTGTTCTTTCATTGATATCATTCATATTCTAGCCTCTAGTAAATTCAAGAAACGATCGTAGATCCCTAATTTCGAGCGATCACAATCAAGAAAGCATCGCTACGAAACTAGGTCATCGATTCTTGAACTTGCTAGGGTTTACAAAACTCGTAGGACTTAAAATCGTATTAAGATTTGTTACATCATCATTCTACAATCGTCTCGACTCCTTTACGAGCGGAGTTTTACTCAAACATCACAACAAGAACAACAATTACAAATTGAGATCTAATCATGATGCAAGAATTAAAAGAAAGCAAGATTAAAGAATTTCACCTTTTATTTATATCAACAATTTCATTACATTCGCTCAAGAACTACAAGAGGAAGAATTCGATCGTCGACTTGGCTTCGCTCGTCTCCGTGGATCGCGGATCGGCTTGGATCACTTGCCCGATTGAAGATCGGCTCGGCTCCTAAAAGGTTGAAGGCTTCTCGCTTGATTGGTACTCAAGATCTTGGATTTGGAGTGGAATTAGGGTTAGGGTTTCGCACAAGCCTTGTCACTAGACTTGTGGAAGAAGATGATGAAAGAGGGAATTTTTTAACTAATGAAGATTAACCTCAACCCTTAGATTTAGGCTCCTATTTATAGATAACTAACCATAGATCTAGGATTTCAAATTCTAAGTTTCCCTCCAAAAGTTTGTTGAGAGAATTCAAATTTCCCTCCAAAAGTTAGTTAGGGGAGAAGCTTCTAGATGTGATTAGTTAGGAGGAGCTTCTAGAAGAGGATTAATTAGGAGCTTAATTAGGAGTAGTCTTCCTTAATCATCTTTGCTGATCTGGTAGTAGCTTCGAGAGAATTCTGGAATTTTACATATCAGAAATGACTGTGGGCCAAGAGATAGGAGTTCTGCACAAAATTTTGGGAGCCGAAGCTTTGGAACAGCCGCGGATCCGCGGCTCAAGCAGGCTCTGGCCGCGGATCCGCGGCTACTTGTGGGCCTTGAGCTTTGGGCTTTATGGTACAGGCTTGGGATGATACTTGGACCTTTATTTTATATGTTGAATTTAATATCTCCTTCTGAAATGCTACCAGATCTGAAATGATTTAGCTGGCGTATTTTTGATCAGCTCTTTTGCTTTTCTTCCGTATTTCCTGCACAGACTCAAGACAAGTGTTGCGCAAATACAGAAATGATGCGATGCCATGAAATGTGGTTAATTTCCTTTAAAGTGTCGGTTTAAAAGTCTAACACATGCAATCTCATATTTTGTGACAGATTTGCTAATATGTAGAATATGAATGCCGAACACTTCTAAATGTATGCAAATGTTAGGGAAATTGCCGGCTAAAATATACAATATTTTCGACTGATCAGCAACCAACTACTTTTTTTGTGAAGGGAGGCCGACCGGATTCCAAATGTGATTAGACCTTCAGTACCTGCAACTCTTCCATTATAGCCCTATACCAATCTTGATGACTCATAGCTTCATGTACAAAGTTAGAAAGGGAAACCATGGACAAGGAAGAGACAAACTGATATAGAGCTGGAGTAAGACGATAATATGAAATAAATGAAGCAAGAGGATAAGAAGTAGTGCATGTTCGTTTACCTTTGCGAAAAGCAATTGGTAAGTTGTCGGACAAATATCAGAAGGAGGGAGAGGTGAAGGCTCGTCAGATTCTGGCTGTATACATGGAGGAGGAGCTTCAGTATTTACTGTTGAATCTATCACTGCTCTCGGTCGACGCCGATAGACTTACGTTACCGGAGAAGGAGGATGAGGAACTTCGATAGTAGTAGATTCGGTTTGAATTGGTTGATTTTCTAGAGGTAAAGAAAGTGGTGGTGGTGGTGGTGGTGGTGGGACGTGAGGACTTTTCGCTTGGGGGTAAAAGGGTTGATCCTCAAGAAATGTAACATCACGAGAGACTACGACAGTAGATGTAGAAGGAAGCATGCAAATGTAACCTTTTTGAACCATAGAATAACCAACAAATATATGTTTGGCAACCCTAGAATCCAATTTATCGCGATTTACTCGGTGTATGAACGTAGCAAATACACCCAAATACTTTAGGAGGAAAGATGAAAGTTTCTTAGTTGGGAAGTAAAATAGTGAACGATATTTGGTTTTGAAGAATCGTGGAAGGCATGCGATTAATTAAAAAATATACAGTAAGCAAGGCAAAATTCCAAAGGCATTTTGGGATATGCATATTAAGCATAATAGAACGAGCAACGTCAAGCAAGTGACGGTTTTTTTCGGCATTACCATTTTGTTGTGGTGTGTATGAGCAGGAAATTTGATGAATAATCCTACGGGATTGACAAAAAGTTTGAAAAATACTACTCATGTATTCTTTTGCATTATCAGTTCTTAAAATTTTAATAGACGTATCAAACTGATTAATCACTTCATTAATAAATGTTTTAAACAAATGTGGTAATTCAGATCAATCATGTAAAAGAAACAACCATGTCATATTAAAGTGATTATCAATAAAAGTGACTATTTATAGCCAAATATGCTAGTATACTTGTAAGGACTCCAAATATTAGAATGGACTAACTCAAATATCGAAGAACTACGTTTATTAACTAAAGGAAAAGAGAAACGAAAATGTTTCTCCAAAATACATGACTTACATGAAAAATCATATAAAGAAAAATCAGGTAATATAGTACGCAGTATAGGAAAAGGTGGATGTCCGAGACGTCTGCAAATGCGGAAGGTGGCACATCCAAGTAGTACATGCCATTAACTTCTTTACCTTCATCATTCTGCTCGTTCGTTTGGTTGTCCTCAATCTGCTCGTTCGTCTGGTTGTCCTGAATCATAAAGTAATTAGAAAATAAAGTTATTGAACAGTTGAAATCATTGGTAAGGCGATGAATAGATAAAAAATTTATACGAAATGAAGGAATAACGAGAACATTTTTAAGCGGTAAAGAAGATGTCACATCAATATTGGTACAACCACGAACAAGGACATCCCCATTGGCAATGGAAATGAATTTATGCGAAATAGAAAACATAGAGTTAGAAGAAGTATGAGTCATGTGGTCGGAAGCCCCGGAGTCGAGAACCGGAGGGTTTGACTGAGATAGTAAAGATATACCTGATGTGGTTAAATTGGCAGTAGAGATGTGAGAAAATACGTTGCAGGTGCTGTAAGTCTTCAGGAGAGATCTATGAGGATGATGATGCTGGCGGTTTGGTCGCTGTGGATGGAGGAGCCGTACTCTGTCAAGCAGTAGGAGTCTGATCCGGATAGCCATGTTTCCCTAGCAGAATTGATCAGTATGGTTGGTACGACCGCAATGAGAGCAAGAAAGAGATCCACGATCACGTCCGCGGCCCCGTCCCCCATGGCTCGAGTACCAATAGGAGCACGACCACGACTAGAGGGAAATCCTCGGCCACAGCCCAGAGCAATAAGGGCAGAAGATGTATCCTCCACTGTAGAAGTGCCTGGTGGAGGAACACGATAAGTAGCAGCGAGAATACTGTTTAGGATAAGTGTACCGCCCTGAGAGAGAAGAAATGAGCGAACTCCATCCAAACGAGATTTCATCTTAGCCAAATAAAGAGTCCCAATAAGGGCCTCGCGTTGACTCTTGATAACGGCTGGATCAGAGGAGATGGGTTGATATATGTTCCATTTTTCTAGAATCCTCTGGAACCGGGCCCCAAAGGCATGTATATCATTATCTGGAGTAGCGGTAATGAGTTCATTGAAAATATCATAGAGCTGCGGAAGGCTATCTTCTGACGATTAAAGAGATTTGAGACGGAACCACATCTCTTTTGCAGTAGGGAGAGATATAATACTCCGATAACAGTCGGGCTCCATAGAGTTTGTTGTGCAAACTTTGTTGTCATTTTAAAACTGAGATGAATACTGTGTATCGGAGGTTAGTGGAACTTCCTGAAAGAGATGGTGATGAAGGTCCCTGTTTTTAAGGGCTCGTTCAATGGCGTGTGCCGATTCCAAAAAATTGTTAGAGCCAGAGAGTCAAAGTAGTTAGACGAAAATCCGTTTTGTAATCATAAGCAGGAGGATCAATTTTATTGTTCGTCATATTAAATATCATACGCAAAGAGAACAAGCAACGAAAAAGTGCACATCTAGCACATAAAGAGCGAGAGAAAGATAGTAGGGTTTACCCAAACCAATTCCTGATCATGGAAAGGACGAAGAGCGGCTTGGAGAGGACGAGGGCGATGCGGGATTTGGGGGCGAGGCAAGGTCTGCGAGGACACCGAGGGCTGCGATCAACGTGGGAGGCGAGAGCTTTGAGGTGTGCGATCTGCGAGGGAGGCGAGGGCTATGATCTGCGAGGGTTGCGATATGGTTCGATCTGCGAGGGAGGCTCGGGCTTCGATCTGCGAGGGAGGCGAGGGCTATGACCTGCGAGGGTTGCGTATGGTTCGATCTGCGAGGGAGGCTCGGGCTTCGATCTACGAGGGAGGCGAGTGCTGCGATTTGCGAGGCGAGGAGGCGGTGGCTAGGGTAATTTTTAATTATTTTTGAGGATTAAGGTTAGGGTTTAAGAGACCTGTGGGCTAAACGAGAAAAAAGAAAAGATTTTGATACTTTATTATGTAACCGAAGATCTCTTTATACAAGGGTTACAATTAATTGATGCGCAAAGTATCATGGTACGGTATACCCTAATAACAATATATTCTAAACTATTCTAACAAAGACATTTCTGAGGAGACGTACTACGGAAACAAGAAAGTGAGTCGAGTGCATGATGACTACATGCCCCTCGTTGGCACATTGTGATTATGGATACCCTCATAGGTTGTTATGACATAGCGAGAGTCGTCTAGTGCTCTCTCAGCTCTCTTCTTGACATTGCATCCCTTGCTTAAACACCGATAGTAATTCCTGCCATCACATTTCAATTTGCCATTCACTCGCTTAGTTTAGCATGGAAGTGGCAATACAGCTGTTAAAGAAATGTTAATGCATAAACATAGTAAAATATACTTGCACGTCTAGATGGCTTTATGTTTACTATGCCTCTATGCTGCTAATTTTCGTTTTTGGCTGGTTTACACTAGGGCTGTCCAATGTCAAATGTTTTCGGTGTTGCTCAAAGTTACCTAAGATGCGGAACATAACGGTACTCAACAAAATCGGGAACATGGTATGCCTAAAATGTGTGCAATGGGGTATGGTAGGGGCATGCTTTGTTGGGATGTTGAGGTGGAACAAAATACAATATATGATATATGATGGAATGGTTAGTTACTTTTAAACAAGATATTATAACCAGCTATTTTCAAGTACCGTAACAACTACTTTTCATTGTTATGAAATGAGAAAATGCCATTCTGTAATTGTTTGTTGTGACTTACGGGCTGTTTGGTTGCAAATCCAAAAAAAAAAAAGGATTTGGAATGTGTCATAAATCCACCTTTTTTGTGATCCAAAAAGATAAAGTTGTTTGTTTGGATGCAAGGAATACATATGAATTTGAACATGCACACTCAATCTTTTGTTTGTGTTTAGTTGAGATATGGATTTGAAGTTGGAATCGTAGAGGGATATAGAGATAGAAATATTTTTTAATTAGGTGAAAAGGTGACTTGGAACTAAATTCCTTCGAATTCATTCCTTTTAGCTCTATCTTTGAAATCCATATTTTGTACAAATCCATAGGCCTCAAAATCCTCGCAAACTAACTAGGATTTCAAATTTGGGGTGGACTTTGTACTTGCTACAGTATTTTGTACCTCAAATCCATCTCCTTGCAACCAAACACCCCCTTGGCTAATAAAAAAGTAAAAAAGTTGTCTCTTAAATTAATATGCAACTGCAACTGTCTTCATCTTTTAATTGTTATTCGGGATGTCAAATATATAAATTTGGAACAACAGTTCCATATTTAAGATCGAAAGTTCCAAAACCGATAATGTAGGGGTTAGAACTCAATAATTTTAATTGTAGTTTTGGTGTCTTGTAGGAAACACAAGAATGTCTCTCAACTCCTATTGATCATCGTCGCCTCTTCCCCCTCTCTTTCTGATCATCGTCGCCTCTTCCCCATCAAAATGGCATAACTATGATTTGACAATATTTTTGACAATCAACTCCTCTTAGTGCCAAATTGTAGCTCAAACCTTATAATAAAGGAAATGTAGGAATCAAAGATTATTTAAATACTTTACAGTGCCTGTATTCAGGATTTTCAGATCTTTGGACTTTCTTGAGGAAACTATGAACAAGCAGGGGCTTTATTATCCTATAATGATGAGTCGTCGTCCTTTAAATTCTCCTAAGTTGAAAAGAAGTCTGTAAGATAGCTAGTTGTTGTCGAAATGAAAGGGCTGAAGGCTTGTCTTCGCTCATAACTTGATAGATTTGCTTTACAGAATCATGGTAAACTCTGAGGCATAATTAAAGCAAATAGAAACTGTACAGATTCCAACTTCTGTTTCCCTATTGATATTTGGAAAATCTTATTCAACAGAGGTGTTTGGCGTTGATGCTTTATATTTCTCAGTTCAGTATGCTCTCTACGTTGGGGATTTGGTTAGAGAAAATAAATGGAAGTTAATGTATATCTATGATAGTAACTAACCTTATGGACTTAGATTGGGGTATCAGTTCCTCTATATAATAAAGAATCATCGCCATGATTTGTAGGGTTCAAACTTTACCTTGGATTTGGGCTGTTCTTGAGTATCTTCTTCCCATATTTTCTCCACTTGTATCCATCATCCATTATCTCTATCTCGGATTTTGTTCTAAATGCTACTTTGAATCCTCTCCCTGCCATATTCTTGCTTCTACATTGAAGTTGGACACACGAAGTGTAGAAGGTAAATAAACTGCTGAATTTAGTATCTCAAGGAAGAGATTGAGCTAAGGGAAAGGTTACTACTTTATTTTACCAGCATCACTACTTTTTTGACCATGATCATCATTTGTGATTTGAAGCAGTCGATTCGGCTGACCTGGTAGGGGTGGCAATGGGTAGCCCTGTTCGAGCTCTTCATTGAAGGTCAGATAGTCGCCAATCTCAAAGGCATCATCAGATTGATCATTCTCTGATGAGTTTGAAGAAAGTAAATAAGAGTAAGAAGACATTGCCAGAGGCAAGCAAGCACAGAGGTAGATTCTTGAACTGCAAATGTAAGCAGCGAAGTCTCAGCTCAGATTTTTTACTCATGTGCAATGGGTTACTTGCTCATTCATGGAGACTTAAGTAGTGCTATAATTAGGAAGCTTCAGAGCTACCTTCACATTTAATCTGTTAAATGTTGAAAGGGACCATTAGAGCGAGACTTTGAGTTGACTTGTGAATTGAAGACTTAGAGACTGGGATTGCTGCTAATGTCGTCGTTTCCAACCTTTAAAATGAACTTGAAGAAAGTGTATGTATTTTTTATGATATGAAGACTATTTATCCATCGATCAACATCTCACGACAATGAGCGGCTTAAAATATTATATTCTAATATTCAGTTTGTAAGATGTTGATAATTAAACAATAAAATTTGAACGTCTACTTTTCAATTCTAATCTCTCTCCTCTTCCTACGCATCTTGATAATATTTTTAGTAATTTGGTCCTTCTAGAGTCTTTCTATAGAGATGAAAGAAACAAATTTTGTTTATGAAAGCTACATTTTTGTCATATTTGATGCTCTGCTTGTGGGGAATGCGTCTTCAGCATTTAATAATCAATGGACTCAGGAAACCCACTTGAACTTTCATTCTCCCATCTTGACTTGTCTTTGCAGGTCTTTTGGGGTGACGCATCGCAGTTTTATGCTCCTTGACACAAGACCCCATCAATCAAGAAGGTGATGGTAATCGTTCTGATACTGCACAAGTTTCAAAAGGGCCTGCAGATTGGGCAAGAATTGTGATTCAGATGAAGGAGCACATTGAGGTCACAGCTTAACACACAATGCTAGAATTAGGTATTTCCTGGACCATGATTTGTTGATGCTCTTAGAAGGTACTCGATATTTTTGCAATCAAGTGTTTTTGGCAGGGACACTTTGTCCTAGAATTATTTTTTGAACCAGACGACTCATACAGTTAGTAAATCGATTAGGAGCTAATGATCAGGGGAGTGCAGGCGCAGTTATCTGAGATTAGATAAACATGGCTGTATCTAAGATATGAGACCGAAACAGGCTTCTGATGTGGCACTATCTGATGCTGCTGTTGCGGTTACCTTTTTTTTCTGATATCTTAAACAAAATATTAGCTCAGAAATTGATAGCGCTTGACATGTCATTAGCATGCATGCTCCCTCTCATTTGAAAAGAGCAATTGGATCATGGCAGTATGCTGTAAATTTCCATGAGTTTTAAATGAAGATGTGCTATATAGAAATATAATATGAGTGAAACTGATATGATCGTCACATTTGGCATGTTTCTGGAGCAGGTTAAGAAAAACAGATTGTTTTTTTCTCTCATTCAATGAGTTGGGAAAATGCAAAAGCAGGCTGCCTAAAGATATTATATTTTGGTCATTGCTTGCTAGTTAAATGTTTTTGTTGTGTATGCCTCCCATTCGATCCCTATTGATTTCCCATTGATCCGGCGTTATCACGAAGTCACCAAGATTCGAAGTTATCTACAAGGTAAGGGGTCAGACGTCTGCGGGTCATAACTTCATACGTCTGGCAGAACTCTGTATACACGGTATACATTGGGCAGACGTCTGACTCGAAAGAGGTTAGACGTCTACGAATGCTCTGTTGTGCCTGAAGACCAGATGTCAGAAGATCCTTCTTTAGAGGTCTGGGAATATTCCGTTGTTTCGGAGACTCTTGGAAAGACGTCTGAGAATTCCTTCTTCAGACGTCTGCCGTGTTCTTGAGTCGGATATTTCCTAAGTTAGGAAATTAGTTATTTGAGTAAATCTTTTGTATGCTATATATATTGAAGTATGTAGCAACCCTAAATATGATAGCTTTTGGTATATTTGAGAGAACCCTTTTGTTATTTTGAGAGAGTTTGAGTTTGAGAGATTTGTGTAGTTCGTCCACCGGTTTTGTACTCTTCCATTTTTGGATATCAATAAAGCTTCTCTTTCGCTTATTTGATTTTGTGGTTAGTACTTTTATTTCCTTATTTGCTTGTGATTGGTTTATTTCTTCTTTTCTATATCGTTTGTTATTGCTTCATGATCGTCTTGCCGCAACAAACTAGTATCAGAGCTATTGTTATTTATGGATCTTTTGTTGGAACCATTAGGTCTTCAATATTGTGATCTAGATTAACGGTGGGTAACGACGCCCGTGTCCTCTTCCACATATTCTTAGATCGTGATTTTGAAGTTTTAGGGTTTGAAAACATCTTGAATGAAACAATTGTGTTTTAGATTGATCCCGCATCATATCTCCGACAATCATTAAGTTCGATATTGAGAAGTTTGATGGAAATATGAGTTTCAGTTTATGGTAAGTCCGTATGATTGCCGTGTTGACTCAAAATAATTTGAGAAAGGCGATTCTTGGGAAGGATGCAAAACCTTCCACTATGACAGAGGAAGCTTGAGAGGAGTTGGATGTAAAGGCCCTCATGGTTATCTAGTTGTGTCTGACAAACGAAGTTCTACAAGAAATTTTGGTAGAAAAGACGGCAGCTAGTTTGTGGCAAAAATTAGAGAAGTTATATTTAAGAAAATCTCTCACAAATTTATTCCTGTTGAAGCGGCGTCTCTACACACTTCGTATGTCATAAGGCTCTCTAATCAAATCTCACGTAGATGGGTTTAATTCAATCATTACAGATCTGGGTAAGATTGATATTAAGATTGATGATGAATACCAGGCTCTTCTCTTGTTATGTTTGTTGCCATCTTCATATAAGCACTTTCGTGTTACTATGATCTATGGACGAGATACAATCTCGATCAAGAATGTCAAAGAGAACTTGATGAATAAAGAGAAGATTGATAAGAAATTGACTTCTAGCGAAATTGATGGTTCATCTTCCGGCTTATTTGTTTGAGAGCGAGCGGAAAAAAAAGATGTGGAAGGTAATAGGAAGAAGTTAAGGTCGAAATCTATAATGCCCTAAATCCCGGATATAGAAATATAGACCGAAACCGCCAGTACTCCTAGACAAGGGAAAACCGCCTTGCCATGATCACATCTAAGGCTCTAGCTAAACCTGTACGATAATGTCTAAGATATAATACTAATATCGTGCTGCAAGAATAGCGAGTAATATCAAAAATGGAATCATAAGATGATAAATCCAATAAAATATTCATGGAAGATAAAGATCCGAATAAACGAAATACATGATCTAAAATAAAGATACATCACTCCTAACGTTCCGCGAGGGTGTGTTAGTTATATGTATGCCCTAGAGGCCATTACTATACATAGGATGTATATTGTAGTGGATGCTTGGATATATATAGGGAGGACTTTCTTGCTCGACATGATAGTATGCTATCTGGTTGCTCTTTACCTTAACGTGTACGCTGATTGTCTCTCTGATACATGTTGGTAAAGCCCTTAGGATATGTACTTGACTACCTGGACTATGATGCGGATCATACTAGTGGGGACAAGGTAGTCCATAAGTACATCCTTCAAAGTCCCTAGTCGTGGGTATATCGAGACGGGGCATCGATATACCAGAGTAGACTAGCGTATACCTTCTCGACCCATACAGATGGGCGATGGCTGATCCCATATCCATTGGTGTTTGACATCAGAGATGATATACGGGTGCTCAGTAGAGACTGGGTACACTGGACGGACTCGCCGAGAACTCCCAGATGGTATTATACCTTACGTCAGATGGCAGTTCTCTGGTGACACTGGTACAGAGTAGTCTGTTGACCCGAGATCGTCATAGAGTCTTGTGTGGTTCCTACTGTGCTTTGATTTCCACCTTACCACGTCCAAGAGGGCGTGCAAAACGGTGGCTTTTGGGTACAGTCCCGAATCACATGGAGGCAATGAGCGATAGGAGGGGATTCGTCTCTTCCGGTATAGGGAGTTGATGTTGCGCTGTGTTCGATTGGCTATAACCGGAAATCCCTGGCCAGGGTTGCTGAGATTTACTGGTAAGTGTTACCAGTAGTTTCTCGAACTGTTATAGAGCTCATATCGACACGACTTATCGAGCTATTGGGGTCTGACGTTTACCACCCCTAGGCGAGATATGCGACATATCAGACGACGAGACCGGACTGTACGGTAAGTGTTACTGGTTGGATTCACAGGAGTGTGAGCGGGCTTGCTCGTCGATCTTCTGATCGCTCAATAACCGGGTGGCCGTTACGTTTAGCAGACCGCTTGCGGCTTGTGGGTGCTTGATATGATCATCATCTGCTGCCGGCGTATTGACGAGTCTTTAGAGTCCTACACAGAGGTTTCCTGGCTCAAGCAAAACGAAATAGGAGCGCATATGAGATATGTGCGGGACCGAGAATAATGCGTGTATGTGATACCGTATTCTATTCTCGCGATGAATGTATTGATTGGCTGTATGCGATATAACCTAGTTATCGAATCAAGGATTGATTCGGTAAGCCGATACATTGAATATTAGTCGGTTATATGCGATATGACCGGATCGTTAAATCAAGTGTTGATTTAATGATTTAATGTATAATTATATATTTGATATATTACTTTGCATTAACTAGTATTGGTTTACTTTAAATGGTTTTTCTCACTTGTTTGTGCACATTGTATATGTGATATATTTTTGTGCACAAGTTTGTATCATGTTTGATGATGCATGCTAACTTGGATTTATGTAAAGATCAAACCATGGTTATATGATAATGGTTAGGGTTTTGTTTTTATTCACTTATTTATTTATCTATTGATTTTTGAGAAATAGATAAAAGGGAAACAAAATGGTTTCTTTCTTTATTTTCTTTCATGAAGCTTGTTGAACCTTCATGAAGCTTTGACCAAGTGACCATTTTGTCGCATACTTAACCCTAACCATTCCACTCAACCATGATTCATTCTCTACACTTGACCATGGTTATATTATGATAAGGTTTATTATTCTTTTCTATTCAATTTACTTATCATAATATTATCATCATCTTCTTCTTCTTCTACACAAGAAGAAAAGCTTACTTCATCAATGGTGATTTGATGAAATCAAGTGAGAAATCCAATTCTAAAGTGAACCCACCTCCTATTTCTTCATCCTCTACCTCTTGCCAAGTAGTATAGGGTGTTTTCTTCACAAGTTTCATGACTTGGTGAAGTGGGAGCTTGATCTTGCGATGCCTCGACGTAGATCATCTTCGGCATCGTAGTCGATGACTTAGCCCGCCCATTTCTCCGATGAAGCCGACGCTAGAGCCCGGGATTTGATTTGGACAGCGAGGAGACTTCATCGCGGAGCTATGGAGGTGGAGCACCGGATCTACAAAGGTTGTATTTCCGTTCTTTTAGTTAAGTAGTTAACTAGTTGCTTGTTTCGCCTAAATTTCTAGTTAACGATCCGTATTAGGGTTTCTCGGCACTTGTAATTTTTGAAATTGGCATGGTTGATGCCTTGTGAGACCTCATTAGTGTGCCTAGGAACCCTACAGTGGTATCAGAGCCTAGCTAGAGCTTTAGGCGATGCGTTGACGGAGTTAGAAGTCCGATCGAACCGAAACCCTAACACAAAAAATGCTCTCTGCACAATTTTTGAAATCTGGAGTTTTTCGATATTAAAAATATGCAGAAAAATCAGCAGGGAATTTGAAGAATTACTGTGGAGCCCGTACTCATGATTCCACTATAACGCGGCGGAACCGCGGCACAAGCATGGCTTGTGCGGCGGTTCCGCGGCCATTTTGTCGTATCTTGCATTGGTTTTGGCACAGTAATTCATATGTTGCAGTGCTGGTTTTCCTGGGTATTTTTTTAAAAATTTATTCAAGAGTTGAATTTTCTGGGTTGTATTGGGGACTCGGTGTATCGATCGGATTGTCTAATTCTGTCTATGTGGCTTTCCGGATATTTTAGAATATGTTAAAAAGTTCGACCGGATATAAATACCCACCTTTTCCCCTGTCGGAAAATTTCCAAGTGTTGGATCTTTCCGTAGTTTAACGACGTTCTAAGTAGTGCAAGTAACGTGATGGTCCCTCTAGAAGACAACAAACCTTAACTCGATTATGTGACCGTCTTGAATTGCCCTTTGAACCTTAGGGTTTGGGGCAGTACGACGTGCCACATGTGAGGCGTTGGCTTGACCCTTCTACGGCTGGACCGTTGGTACTGAGGCATGAAGTGAATGTTTTTAAACTTATTTCATGAGTTGATCTGTATCGGGAAAACTTGGGTGTTCGAATGTTCGATCGGAAAGTTTAACATTTTCTATTTATCCGGAATGTGATACAATAAATGGAATTCACAATAAGTTATGAGATAACTGAATGAATGTTATAAACATAGCAGTTTAGTCTCACTTGATCGGTTGCCACGGAATTTTGATGTGATCAAAAGTCCGTCGCAATCACGTAGCGTACGCGGATACTCGTCGGGTAAACTTAATAGACAGCCTCGCCCCATAGCCCCGACCAAGTGACTGTAGGAGAACCCCGTCGCCGAAAGCATCCGTTCGGGTGCTCGCGGTAGCGGTGTTCTGCCTTGGTGCACTTCGTCGACGGTATCGGGGGTGCGTCCGCCTACTAAAGTTTGCGACGAGTATTCGATCAGGATGTCGAGAATCTTGTTGAATTGCCCGACTTGATATTGAAAAGTGTTTTCGATAATGAGACTAAAATGCGGGGTTTATAATTGTTAGGCATGTGATGTCTAAGTAATTCATTTGATTAGGCATGCGATGTCTATGCAGGTTGCGGATTCCAACTATTGTAGTTTTACACTTTCTTTTCTGTGACCGTAAGTGTAATATGTGATATCGCTGGTTTCGTTGCTATATGTCAACGACAATTGGGATGCGCATATTTACTTACGTTGATGACATGTGATGTTATGTGTTGCTGGATATGTTATATTGGATCGTCGTGTTTGAATAGCCGAGGGTTTTTATGTGAGATGAGTGTTTTTCATTTTCATTCATGTAAAAAAATTTGTATGTAATATTCTTTTATTGGGGCACTTCCAGGTTGCGGAAGATGTCACCTTTTGTATATTATTTACTTTTCCGCACTAGGATAGACCCAAGGAGGGGAGCACAAGTAACCGGGTTCTGGAGTCCAGTGGGAGACCAACTCGAGGAGTCGAGTCCGGGTCTCCTAACTCTAGAATTGGTAGGGTTGCTTGCCGCTCTCGTAGGGGTCTAGGGGTGTGGGTTTGGCTATTCATCGCGACCGTGGAATCCGTGTTTTATACTGGCTCGTATTGAAAACATGGACGTCCTAATATATCCAATATTTCATATGTTTCTTCTGCTGCGATATCTGTGATGTGATCATGTGATGTTCTGTGATAGATACTGTATATAGTATATATGATATATTATATAGATGTTACTTATGTTTTACACCCGCGCTAGCCCTGCCCCGCTCTGCCGTTAGTTACCTAACCTAACGGTGCACGAGGGGACATCGAGGCGAATGCGGATGGTATAAGTGTACATCGTATTTATCTGTGATGTTTAGGTACTTAAATGATGGGACTTCATTAATGTGATTAATGAAATAAAAGAAACCTAAGATGTTGTAGAATCGAATTTCAAAATAAAACAGGTAGCTACCGTTCTTGCTTTGCACAGCGGTATATGTGATATATCCTGCACCTTATTCGATGAGGAAAGGACCGAGATCCCTTCACCGGGAGTGACTCCTTTAGCAATAACTGGCAGGTGCTATACACTCGGTTTGTCTTTTGATTGCTTTTAAGAGTTTTTGCTTTGCACAGTGATATATATGATATATCCCGCACCTCATTCGACGAGGAAAGGACCGACGATCCCTTCACCGGGAGTGACTCCTTTAGCAAAACTAGAAAAGCCTCAAAAACACTCCATTTCAAAATTCATTCGATCCTACAACGATATCAAGTTCATTACGCAATAGGTTTTCAGAAAAACCTGTTGTAGCCCTCCGTCATTTCAGATAAGTACTAGTTAGTATTCGTGCTGCGGTTGTTTGGCATGCGTCAAGGCGTAGTGTACGGTAGCTAACTAGTGCTTATCTGCTAGCATACGATGCGATTGGATTAGGGTATTCGCACGGCGTTGTTTGGCATGCGTCAAGGGTCGTGCGGGTGGGTTTAATTCAATCAAGAAATGTACGGGTTGAACTTGACTAGCGGACTATGGGTTGTTTGGCATGCGTCAAGGTCATAGCACGCTAGGGGCAAAATTATCGGGAATTTCAAGTGTTGAAATTTGCAATGAGATTGCATACCTTCTATGAGATAGTTGGATCCCGATACCCGCTGCGAGTAAGAGTTACTCCTGGGAGAGTTTTACACATTACAATTAGCCGATCAAGTAGGTGTCTAGAAAGGTGTTAACGAGGTTACGCCTCTGGGAAAACGAGGTTTACATTAATTAGGTTCGTGCGAAAGCACGGGGGACCTCCCTCAAAGTACCGACACTGGCCTGGCTGAAAGATTGGCGAACTTGTAGTGTGTAATTAATCCCGGCTAGTCTTTCCTTTTAGGGTTTGAAGGAAGATTTGATAAAAAGCAGTGGGAGCCATCCTGATTAGATAAAATAAAAACCAATCTGATCTTGCAAGAGCGCACGCTGAGTGTTTTCTTCTCTCTCTCTCCAGGTAGCGACCATATCACGCCTTAATCAAGATAATAATATGGATGTATTGACCGAACCCGCTTGTTATACTGAGCTGGGAAACGTTGGTCCCGCTCCAACTTATAATTGTTATAAGACAGAGTAGGAAATTGGGGATTACCAGAATTCCCGTGCCGTCCAAATGAAGAGAGTGCATGCTGATGCATCATTTTCGGGTGTGTTCATTACAATGAACTGTTTCTCAAATGTCCTCTACGTCCTGGGTATTTGATATCGGATCAGGATCCCAGATATGTAATCTGTTACATAGGGCTACAGATAGGTAGAGAACTGAGAACGGGTGATAAGTTTCATGAGGCAGAAAACGGGGCAAGTGTTGCAGCCAAGTCTGTTGGTCACTGTCACCCTGTATTACCAATACATTGATTCTGAACGAATGTTATTAGATACCGAACCTGATATACAAAATTATATCAATCTCTTTATTAGTAAAGAAATGATAAAATTTTGTATAGTTGGATAATGTTTTGAACATTTCCTATATCAAAAGTTGATCGGTTCAGGCACGTTATCTAAAAGCATTGATGTTCTAAATCAAACTACAGTTCTTAGTATACGGAACACACACAAGAGGAAGAGTTCAGAAATGAACGAATTCTTCTTGAGACATTGTAGACTAGGTCATATCAATGCGATCCGACTGGCTGAAGTTACATTTTAGATGCATATTTAAATCAGTTTGAATTTACATCTTATGAAACTTGCCAGTCATGTCACAGAGATAAGATGACCATAGCTCCGTTTATTGGAAACAGAGAAAGAGTTAATGAACTTTTGGGATGATACATGTTGATGTATGTAGGTCCCCTGTCTACACATGCCAAGACCGGTTCTTTGTACTTCATTAAATTCTCTGATGATCTCTTTTGATTCAGACATGTGTTCCTGTTGAAACACAAGTCAGAACCTTTTGAGATATTCACAGAATATAAGTTAGAAGTAGAGAACCAATACGGGTATAAGTATTATGTCCTTTGATGAGATCAAGGAGGAGAATACTTGAGCACGGAATTCCTGGACTATTCTAAAGGAGAATGAGATTCTCTCTCAGCATTACTCCTCCGTATACACCATAGCACGATGGTATATCGGGGCGGAGCATTCACACCCTATATATAAGGTGTGCTCTATGATGAGTACTACTGAGTTACCTATTTCCTTTTGGGAGTTATGCACTTGAGAAGCTGCATACCTATTGAATAGGGTTCAAATCAAATCAGTTGCCTACCACTTCATATTTGATATGATAAGGGAAGAGCCCATATCTTAAGTTGGTTAAGATTTGGGGTTGTCCGGCCTATGTCTAAAAGCAAAATCCGGACAAGCTCGAGGCAAGATCTGTTATGTAGAACTGGAAATGTTCCAGCTATACAAACTGCAGCAGATGATTTGGTAGAACCAAAGGATTCAGTAGAGACCAACGAACCTTAGCCTCTCCGCCGATCTAGTAGGGTTCCTCACCCACCTGAGAGATATTTCGGTTTCTCTATGACAGTGGGAGCGAGGATTGCATCATGAGATGATGACCCAACTAGTTTCGAGCTGGCCATCGGGAGTAGGACTCTATAAGAATGGCTGGATGCTTAGCGATCTAAGATGGAATCCTTATACACCAACAAAGTATGGACTTTGGTTGCTATATCTGAAGGGTTAAATCCCCATCAGGAGCAAGTAAATCTTGAGAAGATTACTTGGTGTAGATGGAAAAGTTGAGACTTTCAAAGCTAGACTTGTTAAAGGTTTTTGTCATCGACCAGGCGTGGATAATGATGAAACTTTTTCCAGAGGCTATGCTTAAGTCCATCCGGATCCTACTTGCCACGGCTACATACCATGACTACGATATCTGGCGGTTGGGTGCCATGACTGCTTTTCTAAATGATGTTTTAGAAGAGAACGTCTATAAGTACACAGCCAGAGAGCTTCGTAGACAATGGGAGCAGCGGAAACGTGTACAAGATGCTTTATAGGTTAAAGCAGGCATCGTGGAGTTGGAACATCTGTTTTGATGTATTAGTCAAAGAGTTTGACATCATCAAAATGGTAGATGAACCTTGTATAAACAAAAAGGTAGTAGGGAGTATGGTGGCGATCCTCGTAGAGTACGTCGATGACATACTCTTGATAGGGAAGTAGTTTCCTATGCTACGCTCGGTCAATCTCCGCTTATCACAATGATTCTCCATATAGGATCAAAGTTATACCTTCTAAATCCTGGGTTTTGGATCTATGAGATAGATCTAATTGGATGTTAGGATTCTCACTAGTTGTAGTGAGATGGTATCAATCGATCCTGGGGAGAATCACTGGAAGGGTTCCAGGGTGATAAAGACGACTGAATGTCAGTCACAGGCATTGTCTTTACCCTAAGCAAAGGGATGGTATGTTGGAAGAGTTCCAAGCTAGATACCGTGGCATACTAGACGATAAAGGCTCGATACATCGCTACTTAAGATGCTACCAAAGAGGCAGTCTGGGTGTATATTGGTTCATGAGATGAACTACGTTCCAACCATTGTGAGACAATGGAGTTGTGGCTTATGCTAAGGAACGCCGGTCCCATCAGTGATCCGGACATATTCTAAGGCAGTATCACCTGATCATGGAGATGGTTGATCTCCAGGGTGATCGAGGTTAGGAGAACAGACTCAGAGGACAACACGGCGGATCCACTCACAAAGGCCTTTTCCCAGAGACAGACTTTTATGGGATGGTTGAGTATGAGATACTACAACCACTGCTCTCAGATGGCCCTAGTGCAAGTGGGAGATTGTTAGTTATATGTATGCCCTAGAGGCCATTACTATACATAGGATGTATATTGTAGTGGATGCTTGGACATATATAGGGAGGACTTTCTTGCTCGACATGATAGTATGCTATCTGGTTGCTCTTTACCTTAACGTGTACGCTGATTGTCTCTCTGATACATGTTGGTAAAGCCCTTAGGATATGTACTTGACTACCTGGACTATGATGCGGATCATACTAGTGGGGACAAGGTAGTCCATAAGTACATCCTTCAAAGTCCCTAGTCGTGGGTATATCGAGACGGGGCATCGATATACCAGAGTAGACTAGCGTATACCTTCTCGACCCATACAGATAGGCGATGGATGATCCCATATCCATTGGTGTTTGACATCAGAGATGATATACGGGTGCTCAGTAGAGACTGGGTACACTGGACGGACTCGCCGAGAACTCCCAGATGGTATTATACCTTACGTCAGATGGCAGTTCTCTGGTGACACTGGTACAGAGTAGTCTGTTGACCCGAGATCGTCATAGAGTCTTGTGTGGTTCCTACTGTGCTTTGATTTCCACCTTACCACGTCCAAGAGGGCGTGCAAAACGGTGGCTTTTGGGTACAGTCCCGAATCACATGGAGGCAATGAGCGATAGGAGGGGATTCGTCTCTTCCGGTATAGGGAGTTGATGTTGCGCTGTGTTCGATTGGCTATAACCGGAAATCCCTGGCCAGGGTTGCTGAGATTTACTGGTAAGTGTTACCAGTAGTTTCTCAAACTGTTATAGACCTCATATCGACACGACTTATCGAGCTATTGGGGTCTGACGTTTACCACCCCTAGGCGAGATATGCGACATATCAGACGACGAGACCGGACTGTACGGTAAGTGTTACTGGTTGGATTCACAGGAGTGTGAGCGGGCTTGCTCGTCGATCTTCTGATCGCTCAATACCCGGGTGGCCGTTACGTTTAGCAGACCGCTTGCGGCTTGTGGGTGCTTGATATGATCATCATCTGCTGCCGGCGTATTGACGAGTCTTTAGAGTCCTACACAGAGGTTTCCTGGCTCAAGCAAAACGAAATAGGAGCGCATATGAGATATGTGCGGGACCGAGAATAATGCGTGTATGTGATACCGTATTCTATTCTCGCGATGAATGTATTGATTGGTTGTATGCGATATAACCTAGTTATCGAATCAAGGATTGATTCGGTAAGCTGATACATTGAATATTAGTCGGTTATATGCGATATGACCCGATCGTTAAATCAAGTGTTGATTTAATGATTTAATGCATAATTATATATTTGATATATTACTTTGCATTAACTAGTATTGGTTCACTTTAAATAGTTTTTCTCACTTGTTTGTGCACATTGTATATGTGATATATTTTTGTGCACAAGTTTGTATCATGTTTGATGATGCATGCTAACTTGGATTTGTGTAAAGATCAAACCATGGTTATATGATAATGGTTAGGGTTTTGTTTTTATTCACTTATTTATTTATCTATTGATTTTTGAGAAATAGATAAAAGGGAAACAAAATGGTTTCTTTCTTTATTTTCTTTCATGAAGCTTGTTGAAGCTTCATGAAGCTTTGACCAAGTGACCATTTTGTCTCATGCTTAACCCTAACCATTCCACTCAACCATGATTCATTCTCTACACTTGACCATGGTTATATTATGATAAGATTTATTATTCTTTTCTATTCAATTTACTTATCATAATATTATCATCATCTTCTTCTTCTTCTACACAAGAAGAAAAGCTTACTTCATCAATGGTGATTTGATGAAATCAAGTGAGAAATCCAATTCTAAAGTGAACCCACCTCCTATTTCTTCATCCTCTACCTCTTGCCAAGTAGTATAGGGTGTTTTCTTCACAAGTTTCATGACTTGGTGAAGTGGGAGCTTGATCTTGCGATGCCTCGACGTAGATCATCTTCGGCATCGTAGTCGATGACCTAGCCCGCCCATTTCTCCGATGAAGCCGACGCTAGAGCCCGGGATTTGATTTGGACAGCGAGGAGACTTCATCGCGGAGCTATGGAGGTGGAGCACCGGATCTACAAAGGTTGTATTTCCGTTCTTTTAGTTAAGTAGTTAACTAGTTGTTTGTTTCGCCTAAATTTCTAGTTAACGATCCGTATTAGGGTTTCTCGGCACTTGTAATTTTTGAAATTGGCATGGTTGATGCCTTGTGAGACCTCATTAGTGTGCCTAGGAACCCTACAGAGAATCAGTATTAAAAATGCCCAGAAAATATAAACAACAGAGATATGAATTACATAACGTCTTTAAACCACAGAAAAATCCAACACTTGGAGATTTTCCGGCAGGGGAAAAGTTGGATATAAATACCCAACTTTTCCCCTGCCGGAAAATCTCCAAGTGTTGGATTTTTCTGTGGTTTAAAGAGGGTGCACATTCTAATAGCAACTGAAATAGAAATAAACCTACAAATACTACTGATCTTCGTCAAAATCCTGATAGTCACTCTGATCATGTTCTATCTGTGAATCGATCTCTAAAACTGAAATGGTAAGTCCCAGAGATATCAGAACATCCCAACAATTACTCAATCGTAATAGTATGTGTATGTGTGTGAAAAAATGAATATGTGAGTGTAGTGAAGCCCGCGTGCACATGTAGATATAAATATAGCAATAATATGAAGCAAGCATGTAAACATTTCAAGTCGGTCGAGTCATATCCTAATTGGTCACTAAAAGGGTAATCTATCCCATCGTGAGTTCGAGTGTGTACGTCAACCTCTGCATGAGTATTCCCAATCCAAGGGTAGGGCCCAGGGGGAAGGAAACATAGCCCAACTGTGAAATGAACAAGTGACCGTATAAAACCCGGTACCGGCAATAATAACATGTGATTGTTTAAAACCCGGTACCAGCTAATGAACATGCGACCGATATAGCCCGGTACGAGCTCCAATGACCGATATAGCCCGGTACGAGCTGTATGAGCAAGTGACCGGTACGAGTTGCCGGCAATGGGACTCCTGAGATCCTGTTGAAAGAACCCACACTCAAACTATCCCAACACCTCGCGTATCTATAATTAACATGGCAGTGAACTCAACCACTAATCAAAATACTGACTATACTGGAGCTTGTAATATTATGTTAATTGTATGGAAATGAAACCGGTAAACAGAAAAGGTTGTATCATGGCATGTAATCCAACATTCTAATTAGCGATCTCGTTTAAATGTACAGTAATCGTGAGCATACATGTCATGCCAAATAAGTGATGTTAATATGATAGTGTCAATAATGTATACAAGTATTTACATGAATTTGCAAGCATCTCCATTTAATATCCAGATTTATTATTGAATTGAGTATAATCTAAAATATGGTTTAAATGGTTAATTTGATTAATGAGTGTTCTAGGATCCTAGTGTTTTCATTGCATGCACGATAAACATAATGTTTCATTTAATCAAATTTCACAATATTATGATTTGATCTGATCTGATATAATTAAAGAATATATCGAAGGATTAGACAATGTTGCATCGGCTAAAGAAACAATAGAAAGAATACTTCTCTTGGAGACGAACACGCGAACTGAACGATATTAAGACACGATCTCATCTAGGTGCTGCGGCGGCGACGTCAAAGGTGAATCTCAATCGAGGGTTTTTCAGTTGGCGGTGTTGGTGGTGATGTAGCTGCTCAGATGGGGTTGATCGGTGGCGAGATGGGTTTCTCGGTGGAGAAGAGAGATGCGATAGAGAAACTGACGTTGGGGTTTGGATGGTGCTCGGACGTTAAAGGAAGAGGGAGGAGATGGTTGCGGTGGTTTAGCCGGGGTCGGGGTTGCTTGAGATGGTGGTCGAGGTTGGTGCCGCTGGAGGCAACGACGAGGTGAGGGTGGTGCGCTGCGGTCGAGGTTGATGGAGACATGGGTTTGGGTTGAAGAGAGATGGAGAGGGATGATGATGCTGTTGGGTGAAAGAGGTGGTGGCCGACAGTTTGAAGGAGTCGTTGGTTCTGAAGGTTGAAAGGAGATGAAAAGAGAGAAACGAGGGAAGAGGAAATAGGTTATAGGGTTAGGGTTTTTATTTAAATAGCGGAGAGAGATTATTCGTATGAAAGGGAGAGAGAAAAATATATGAATTATTTGAGAGAGATATAGATCAAGGGGGGAGAGAGAAACAATGTTTAGTTGGAGGAGAGAGAGTATAGTTGTAGAGAGAGAGAGAAGATTATGTGGTTATATATATAGGCTATGTGTATATATATGTAGGAGAGAGAAAGTGAGAACTTGGGAGAGAGGAATAGTTTGGGTTAGTTAGGGAATATTTTAATATGTATGTGTGTTATTTAGTTTAGGGATTTGTTAAAATAGTATATAGCTTGTTTTAAAAATATAGTTAAAGAGATAGATTGTTAGGGTTCCTAGCGTCCTCGCCGTCGACCGCGACCGTTGCGGAACGAAATTTTTTGGGGTTTAAAAAACTTGGCGCTAGAAATAACTACCTAGAATCGAAACCAAATATGAAACCAGCAATCTACAAAGATATAATCTACTGATATAGAAGTGTTATACCAAAAAAATTTGTTTCTTTCGGTCTTCTACTATCTTCCTTAGCTCCTTGAGGTCATCTTGATCGAGCTTGACCGCCGGTCTTCCTCCGTCGAATATGATCCACCTGAGAGATGTGGCTCATGGCTTCAGCTCCAAACTAAGAATCTAGTGAAGCAACTAGGGACTCTAGATTGCTAATCTAGAGTGCCTAGAGATGTTGTGAGTTGCTCTAAATGAATATCTCTCTTCTACCCTTAATTCTCAACACATGAGATGGTAGGGTAGAAGATGAAGAAGAAAGAGGAGGAGCTCAAGAAAGGTAAGCGAGGAGAGAGTAAGCAAAATGGTGAGTCTTTTTCAAAAAAATGACCATCCATCAAGTGAGAGAAAAATATGAAGTAAGGTTTTATAAAACAAATTTTTCAATAAACATATTGCAACCATCCTTGAATAGTTTGCATAAATGAATTAACAATTCATTTGTCAACACCATTCAAGCATGGTTCTCACCATTCTCTCTTCATCACCTTTACACCTCATTTCCCATTTAAAATAAATGGATAAATCTAAAATGAGGTGTCCACTTTTTAGAATGTTTCCGTATAAATACGGAATACACTCAACTGTATATACATACCCGTATTCGTACCAAAATTCGAATATCCAAAGAGATAGAATAACACAAAGAATATAATACTAGAATATACATATCGAAATATATATACGTAAATTATTAAATTAATACCTGATTTAATAATCCGGCTCAAACCCGAGCTGGCTAGTATTATCAACCGTCTGATCGAAAGTCCGGGTAACTAGTACAATCATTCGATCGGAGCCCTGCACGTATCAAAATACGGCTACTATATTATTTCGCCTGAACCAGGGGAACCCTCTGTGTGGGACTCTTAAGACTCGTCAATACGCTGGCAGTGGCTTTAACGACAAGCACGTCAGTGGCACTAGCTGTACGTAACGGCTACCCAGATATTAAGCGAAAGGAAGGCCGACGAGCAAACTCATCCGAACCCCTACTGAGTCTGTCTGTGACAATCTCTATACAGTCCGGTCTGTTCGTCTAAGAGTATCGTATATCGGATCTAGGGGGTGGATAAAATCAAACCCCTAACAACGCGATATTTCGTATCGGTATGAAGCCTATCACCCACTGAGGAACTACTGATCCAAATCGGTAATTCTCGTCTACCATGGCCAAGGATTTCTGGTGATGGCCACCCGTGTACAGCGCGACATCAACCCCCAATATCGGGAGAGACGAATCCTCGACGATCCGCTCACTGCCTCCATATGGCTCGGGACTGTATCCAATTAAAACCTGTTTGCGCGACTCCTTTGAGCCATGGTAGGGTAGTAATCAAAGCACAGTGGGAAATCACACAAGACAAATGACGATCTCAGGTCAACAGACTAACCTGTACTCATGTCACCTGAGAACTGCTATCTGACAATAGGTATAATATCTAGCATGTTCTCGGCGAGTCCGTCCAGTGTAACTCATAACCCAATGAGCACCTGTATACTATCTTAGGTGACTAACTGACACCAATGGCTTGTGAGACCGGCCACCGCCCCTCGTCCGGGTCTCGAAAATTATACACTAGTCTACTCTTGAGTATCGATGCCCAGTCTCGATACTCTCTCGACTAGGGACATTTAAGAATGTGCTTATAGACCACCCAGCTCCCACGTATATGATCGCTATCATAATGCTGGCAGTCAAGCAAGAATCCTATGTGCTCTATCAACAAATAATAGTGATCTGTAATACCACATAATGCATGTACATGATGATAAAGACAAATCAGATAGCATACTATCATCTCGAGTAAAACTGTTTTACCTGTATAAGTCCTCCCGCAATCATTATAATCGCCTGCCTGCGATTACAATAATTGCCTTGAGGGCACTATAACCAACAATCTCCCACCTGCACTTAAGGCTAATTATTGCGGTGTCGCATACTCACAGCCCGTGTGATACCAAACACCCAACTTCCCTACTAATCAGTCTCGCAAAGCTTGTTTGCGAAATTATTGCGTTCGAGAAATAACCTCAGTGAGTGGATCCGCTCCAATGTTTATATCTTTATCTCTCTATATCTCAATTTCACGGAGAAAGACTATCTCCCGAAATGAGCGATACATGTCTTAGAATTTGTATGGATATCTGATGGGACCTAGTTCATAAATGAACTCTAAATCCAACAAACTTCTTAGACCGTATCATCCACTTAATTTAATCAGTATCCTGAGCTATGCTTTTCTTAGTATCCGCTTGGACCACCTGTCCAACATACTGCCCCTCAAAAGAGCGAAAACTATAATTCTGACAGCCACTCTGTTATCCAGGTCATTTTGGAAGCCTGAAAAGATAACCACCTCCTAAAGGAGGCTGCCGTCACCATATACCAAGAATATCCATTTATGTTCATAATTGCTTCCCAATATTTCTCCAAGATTGGATTAATATATGCTTATTGCATCTATTGCAAAAGCAATATCTGGTGTAGTACTTGACATTTCATGATTGACTCAATTGCATAAGTAAGTGATATGTCAATCATGCAAATCTCTTTGCTCTTCAGTCTAGAAGACATTTCTTTAGAGAGGGTGACTCCGTCACCTGCGGGTACACCACCACGTTAGGAGTCGTCCATTCTAAAACACTTTAGAATAGTGTCAAAATACCCAAATTGGGACACTTCCCAAATCTAGATCTAAAACCATAGATCTAGTGACCAGAATCCCTGATATTTTATCCAGATTCTATGTGGAGAAACATCTTGTGACAATCACAGTATAACCAATCGTAATATAGGAAGATCACTTCCTATCAAGAGCATGCCATCCAAATATCAGGACATCACTCCCTACTACCTTCTTTCCAGGTCTATCTGTTATTCTGATGAAGTCAAACTCTATAACTGTTACATCAAAAATAGATGATCTATCTCCGCTATACTTATTTTAGTCTATAAATAGACATAAGCTACTTGCCCATCATGCGTCCGCTGCTCCCACTGACTATAACAATTCTCTGGCAGAGTCATATACACGTGCACTTTTAAAACTAATTTAGAACGACGTTATACTCATCCACCTGCCAGATCTCATAGTCTAGAACAGCAGTAGCAGCAAACTTGGGTCATCTAAAACCTCCCTGTCACCGTCTTTGAGGAGACTGAAGTACCTCTTGGGTGGCTGAGGTTACCCACCAAATCCGCGGAGTAGATAATGGATCGTCGAAACCAATTGAATTCTCAGGTTCTACTAAAATTTCAGTAACCGTTTGTGGTTCTAGAAAGACTTCCAGTTCTACCATACTCCCATTAATGTTTTCTGAAAAGAATTCATTTTACTAAATGGCGGCGAGTTAAGAACAATATAACTATTGATCCTCCAAATGGCAGAAAGTTAACCCTCGTCAAAATCCGGGATAACCCACAAACTGCCATTACTGAAACGTGCCTTGAGTTTATCCGGATTCTGGTTTTAAGCATAAGCCGGACTACTCCATATACCTTAACAGTGTTAAGATATGAATCCATTCTATATCTAGTATAGAAATAAATGCACTAATTTAATTTGAAACCAGATTCAAAATCAAGTAGCTGTTTCCAGAGCATATCAACTAAATGGAAGAAGGCCAAGCAGCATTACTCATCAAGGAGCGTACTCGCGGATGAGTAACCTGAGAGAAGCAAGTTCTCAAATATATTACTTACAACGGAATGCCTAACACAAGTATCTACAACTTCAATCATCTCGAAGAATCCTGATACTTGCAACATATGCTTCTCTACTTTATTCTTATACCTATAACTTCTCAAAATTTGGACCTTGTATTTCAACGAAATGCGTGTATAAAACCAGAGAAATCATAAGTAAATGGAATATAGTACGGGTACCCACCCCTTGTCCTAATCGACATCGGCCAACATACAACACTTTGTATAAGTCTACTGAGTTTAATAACTCAAACCCTGTGCGTCGTATAGGTTGAAAACAGTGCTATGATTAAGAAGATTTATACCGCTGTTGAATGCACCTTATCTAACCATTAACTGATATAGGTAAACGTCATAAACATAATTTCAAAAAGTTATATCTCATTTTATAAAATAAACGTACAGATATATCGGTTTGAAATTGGTGCATAACGACGGATATTCAAAACCAAATATTTGCCGTTAGGCAAGACCCAGGTGATTTCCTCAGATATCACCAATTACAAAGAATTCTGATATATTGAGGATCTAATCACCCAACTCCCAATATCTTACTCTCACTCAGTATCTGTAACGCCATACAGATATGAGAATCAAATCTGGTAAATACATACCCTAGAATTAGAATCTAATTGGGAAAACAGTTTTCAATTAATATCGCACAGTAAAACTGAAACATGAAAATGTTTCGAAGGGGTGGCCGGGTATTCCTCGTAATGCATCTTCCACTATCCAGATTCATGACAGTAACCGTATATTTCCTTGCCCTCACTCCAATCCCTTTATATGTCTTTACTTCTTACCTTCTGCACACCATACTTAGGCTAATTGATTTTCTTCCTTCCCTATTCTTCGACACCAGCCTAAGGTTTGGAAGAAGACTATCCAATAAGCGTAATATGTGTACTCTCCTAATACTAGGAGCTCTCGCAACCTGAAAGAAGGTAAAGAGAAAAGACAACCGAATAATCTTATTCAATTTCTCCCGAACCTAAAACCATCCTCGAACTGAAACAAGTTCCTTCGGGTTTGTATGTAACTATACGATGGCATATCCAAGTAATATGGATTTTCGTAGTGATACGGAGTGTTCTGGAGAAATGTAAAGGGGAAGTAGGAGTGACAGGGATATACGCGGCTTCGTCGTGAATGATACTAGTCGCAATTTCCTTTAACCTCACTCTAATCCCTTTATATGTCTTTACTTATTACCTTCTGTACACCACACTTAATCTAATTGGTTTTTTTCCTTCCCTACCTTTCGGCACCTGCCTATGGTTTGGATGAAAATTATCCAATAAGCATAATAGGTGTACTCTCCTAATACTAGGAGCCTTTCCCTACCTTCTGTTCGAGAATGGATTCCGGTTCAGGAGGTGGCTTGTGGTTTGGAAGAAAATTATCCAATAAGCATAATAGGTGTACTCTCCTAACACTAGGAGCCCTTGCGACCTGAGAGAAGGTAAAGAGAAAAGACAACCGAATAATCCTATTCAATTTCTCCTGAACCGGAATCCATCCTCGAACAGAAACAAGTTTTTTCGAGTTCGTATGTAACTATACGATGGAATACCCAATCAATATGAATTTTCGTAGTGATACGGACTGTTCTGGAGAAATGCAAAGGGGAAGTATGAGCAGCAAGGATATATGCGACTTTATCGTAAACCATGACAATCCAAAAGCTAAAGTGTGTAAGAAGGTTCGGTTAACTTGGTCTATGAGTTTTAGTTTAAGGCCAGGTCATGGTTGCTGCCAAAGAGAGAGAGAGAGAAAAGAAATATTCAGCGTACACTCTAATCTAGATTAGATTGGTTAATCACTTTATCTAATCAGGATGGCTCCCACTGTTTTCTCAAATTCTCCTTCAAACCCTAAAAGGAGAATTAGTCGGGATCATCTGAAAATCATCCGAGGAATAACATCTACTCATCAGTGGGAATCGGGACCCAACTATCATTGCATGATAACTTGACGGAAGCCACTCAAGTCACCACACTCTAGAAGGTATGCGCATGCCTGGCAAGTTTCCTTTATATTTGAAACTCCCGATGTGGTTTTTGCCCCAAGCGATTATGACCTTGACTTTGGCCAACAAATCATAGCACGCAAGTCAAGTTCTACCCGTCATTATCTAGATTGATTTAGACCCACCTGTATACACCCTTGACTTTGGCCAACAAAGTGGTACGGCTGTCTTAAACCAATGCATTTATCTATGCTACGGATAAGCAACGCACAACTTCTATTCACGATGCCTTGATTTTGGCCAACAAACACCGCATGAATACTATGTACTATTTATTCGAAACGACGGAGGGCTACGGATGGTTTTTGGTGAAAAACCTTTAACGTAATGAACTTGATATCGTTGAAGGAACCCGAGCGGTTTTTGAAAAAGGAGTGGTTTAGGCTCCACATTTTTAAAATGAGTGGTTTTGTAGAAAACCATGGTTTTGAAGAAAACCGAGTAGTTTATAGTCATGTAAACTTTTGCCAAAGAGGTCACTCCCTGCGAAGGGATCTCAGCTCTTTCCTCGTCGAATGAGGTACAGGATATTCCTAACTGAATATCACGATGCAAAGCAAAAGAATCAACTATAGCGAAGTTATTACAATGACGCAAACTTTTTCCCAAGAGGTCACTCCCTATGATGGGATCTCGGCTCTTGCCTCGTCGAATGAGGTGCTGGATATTCATAACCGAATACCGCTGTGCAAAGTAAAAGGAAATGTCTGTAATGTCAGTTTTCAAAAATTGGTTTCAACAACATCATATAGGTTTTTTTTCCTTACATTAATCAGAATTAATGCAGTCCCATCAATTAATCCATATCACATCAGAAAAGAACGAAAATACAATGTACGTATATGCCATCCGCATTCGCCACGGGGCCCCGTCATGCACCGTTAGGTTAACTAACTGCAGAGCGGGGGCTGGACTAGCGCGGATGCAAAATATATACAACATCTACTAGTATATATATATATATATAACATTTGTCCTAGGCATGATATAAGCAACATCACAGAAAAGCGATAAGCAACACAAAATAACGGATAATATAGGAGCCCCGGATTTCCTTTGAGACACAAATGAAACCCGACATTCCCCGGTCGTGTGGATAGCCTGTGCAATGTAAAACCAAGACCCCTACGAGTGCGGCAAGTCACCCGCCAATCCCAGAAGTAAGGCAACCCCAATCATCAAAGTGAATGGGCCACCCAGCACTTCACGGAATCCGGTAACTTGAGCACCCCTCCGTGGGTCATCCTATACCCCCAACGAGTGCGGCGAATAGCACGCCAATTCTAGAGTGAGGCCTCCTCCGTCTCAACGCCATGAGATGCAGGCCCGTTTTCCTCTAGAATCTGGCTATTCGAGCACTCCTCCACGGGGTAATCCTGGTACAGAAAAGAAAAACATATATACAATGGTGACATCGACCTCAACCCGGTTGTGCCCCGATAAAAGAATATACAAACTGGCGGAAACAGCAGTCCACATGTCGGACGCTTGCCCCGCAATAATAAATATACAAATGAATCTAAACTGTACAACTATCATTGCACTAGAGGCTATACCACACAACAATCCGAACAAACAATCACAGATAACATCACAACAATATAACAAGTATGTGCAACCCCGTCTAAATGACATATAGAAAATAGACGACGTTTGAAAAACACATACACCACATCACAGATGTTAACGATGAAAAATTTCAACTTCTGAAACTTACCAAATTTCCCCAAAGCAAAGACAACACTAAGTAAAATCTGGGGAAAACAAACAAGACCGAAAACACCAATTTACAAAATCCAAGACACTTGATGAAAACGGGGCCCAGAAATGAATGGTAAAATGGAAGAATCGGGAATTTTTGGGTTTTGGCCGGCCAAGTTTTGATGGAATGGGTTCATTTTCATTGTGTGTCACAAACATGTTTAGACTAAGTCTCTGAACTTGTTTAAAAAAATTTCAGAGATCAAAAAATTTTTAGAACAGAGAGTAGGTTTTGAAATCAAAATTTTTCGGTTTTAAAACTAATATATCGTCTACAACTAGTTTCTAATGTTTGGGTGGCTCTGATACCATATTGGGGTTTCTAGCGTCCTAGCCGTCAACCGCGGCCGTTGCGGAACAAAAAATTTAGGGTTTAAAAAACTTGGCGCTAGAAACAACTACCTAGAATCGAAACCAAATAGGAAACTAGCAATCTACAAAGATGTAATCCACTGAGATAGAAGTGTTATACCAAAAGATCCGTGTCCTTCGGTCTTCTACCCTCTTCCTTAGCTTCTTGAGGTCACCTTGATCGAACTTGACCGCCGGTCTTCCTCCGTCGAAGATGATCCACCCGAGGGATGTGGCTCATGACTCTAGCTCCACACTAAGAATCTAGTGAAGCAATTAGGGACTCTAGGTTGCTAATCTAGAGTACCTAGAGATATAGTGAGTTGCTCTAAGTGAATATCCATCTCTCTTTTATTCTTGATTCTCAACACATGAGATAGTACGGTAGAAGATGAAGAAGGAGGAGGAGCTCAAGAAAGGCAAGTGAGGAGAGAGTAAGAAAAATGGTGAGAGTCTCTTTCAAAAAAATGACCATCCATCAAGTGAGAAAAAAATATGAAGTAAGGTTTTGTAAAACAATTTTTTCAATAAACATATTGCAACTATACTTGAATAGTTTGCACAAATGAATTAACAATTCATTTGTTAACGCCATTCAAGCATGGTTCTCACCATTCTCTCTTCATCACCTTTACACCTCATTTTCCATATAAAATAAATGGATAAATCTAAAATGAGGTGTCCACCTTCTAGAATGTTTTCCGTATAAATACGGAATACACTCAACTGTATATGCATACCCGTATTCGTACCAAAAAACGAATACCCAAAGAGATAGAATAATATAAAGAACATAATACTTGAATGAGATTAATGGAGGAAAGAGGCATAGGAGGGGATTTCCTCCTATGGCGTGGAAAAAATACAACCTCCGCCATTTTTTCCGACGATCGGCATCCATCATCATCATCGTTATCATCTAAGATGTGCGTACACCAAATTTCATGTGATTCCACAACTTTTTCACCGTTGATTTATTGGGTTCAAAATTAACGGTTTACCGACAATAGAACTTTTTATATTGCTAAATCAACGGTGAAAAGGTTGTAGAATCACATGAAATTTGGTGTACCCACATCTTAGATGATAACGATGAAGATGATGGGAGCCGATCGTCGAAAAGATTGGTGGAGGTTGTATTTTTTCAACGCCATAGGAGGAAATCCCCTCCTATGGCCTCTTTTCTCCATTATTCTATACTTGAATATACATATTGAAATACATATACGTAAATTATTAAATCAATACCTGATTTAATAATCCGGTGTAAGTGCACGGCGGCATCCCGGCCGTCAATCCGACGGCCAAATGCGGAAGCGGTGATAAACTTTAATTTTTTGCAAACTAGCAAACCGGTACCACCGCGCACTAAACACCCGGATCGAACCATTAACTAGTCCTAGCTAACTACAAGATAGGGAAGAGAGATATACCGAGTGATCCGAGTCCTCCGGTCTTCTCGCCACTCCGATCTCCCGCGGATACTTCGTCCGTCACCTCCTCGTCGAAACGGGCACCACATCGCCAAAATCTTTTACGGGCTCCCACCTCTTGACCGAGGCAACTCGGGCGCGAAGTTGGCTAGCCGACGCGTCCAAGGGATGCTGTAGAATAGTGTAGTAGCCATGTCTCTTTGGGGTTTATGAGGTTGCCAATTTTTGGAGGAATTTGTGCACAAGAATTTTTATGGATGCTAGAGGGAATAATGGAGCATCCAAGGAAAAAGGGCTCGGCCAAAAAAACTTCTTTTGTGCTCACTGGAAAAAAAAATGTGTGTTGGTTGCATAAATTAATACCAAGGAGAAAAGGAAATTTTTCCTTCACAGCACACACAATGGGGGGGTCCACCAAAATCACATGAAGAAAATTTCCCACCAAAAATTAACCCTTCCCTCCACTCCTAAACAGTGGCCGGCCCCATCTCCAATGGTGGAAAAAAGGATGATGATTTTTTTTCAAAGGAGAAAAAGAAAAATCAAAAAGAATAATGGTCACATCAATAAATCTCATCTCATAATGGCAATGGAATGACCATAAAAGAATCTCATGATGAAGAGATCACAATCACAATAAACCCCCTCCACAAAATGTTATTTGCAAACTGCAAATAACACCCTCCAACGAAAAGTCCGGCCGTGAAGGAATAAAAGAAAACCGGCCGGAACGGAAAGCAAACTGGCAACCCCAGAAAACCGATCCCGTAATAAATTACAGGAAAATCCCGCTACTGCAAATACATGCCCGCATTTGTATTCCCACTGAACACAAATGCAAAGAGACAAAACTACACTATCTAAAACTAGAATCCGGCTTAAGCCAAAGCCGGCTAGTAAAATCCGTCCGATCACGATCCGTGCAATACCGCACGTATCTGATCGAACCCTGCCATATCTCCATACGGTCTCTACAGCGTTTCGCCCGAAACCTGAGTAACTGAGTGTGGTGGACTCTAAAGACTCGTCAATACTATGGCTGTGGATTTAACCACCAGCACGCCAGAGGTATAAGCCAATACGTAACGGGCCACCAGCTATTGACCAAAAGGGACGTCGATGAGCGAACTCATCCTGACACCCTACTGAGCCTGTCAGTGACAATATCCGTACAGTCCGGTCCGTTCGTCTATGAGCATCGCATGTCGGGCCTAGGGGGTTGGTAAAAGTCAGACCCCCAAAAGCGGTACAAGTCGTGTCGGAGTGTAGCCCAGAACACCCTGAGATACTACTGGAATACCTACCAGTAAATCTCCTGCCTTGGCCAAGGACTTCGTGTAATGGCTCTCCTAGACACAGCGCGACCTCACCCCCAATACCAGGAGAGACGAATCCCTGAAGATCCGCTCACTGCCTCCATGTGGCTCGGGACTGTACCCAACTAAAACCTGTTTGCACGACTCCTTTGAGCCGTGGTAGGGTAGTAATCAAAGCACAGTGGGAACTCACACGAGACAAATGACGATCCCCAGGTCGATGAACTGACCTGTACACATGTCACCTGGGAACTGCTATCTGACGTCAGGTATAAGACCAACTAGCATGTTCCCGGCGAGTCCTGCCCGGTGTACTCATAACCCAATGAGCACCTGTATACATCTTAGGTGAACCAACTGACACCAGTGGCTTGTGAGACCGGCCACCGCCCCTCGTCGGGGTCTCGACTGTATACACTAGTCTACTATGGAGAATCGATGCCCTGTCTCGAAACTCCCACGACTAGGGACCTTTTAAGGATGTGCTTATAGACTCCAGCTCTCACTTATATGATCGCCCTCATACTGCTGGCAGTTAAGAAAGAATTCTAGGGGCTCTATCAACGTGTAATAGCGACATGTCATGTCACCTAAAGCAGTACACGATGATAAAGATAAACCAGATAGCATACTATCATCTCGAGTAAGACTGTCCTACCGGGATTGGTCATCCCTCAATCATTGCAATCACGTGCCTGTGATCCAATAATTGACTCTGAGGGCACTATCTCCAACATCCGGGTCAAATCCGAGCCGGCTAGTATTATCAACCGTCCGATCGAAAGTCCGGGTAACTAGTACAATCATTCGATCGGAGTCTTGCACGTATCAAAATGCGGCTACTACATCATTTCACCTGAACCAGAGAAACCCTCCGTGTGGGACTCTAAAGACTCGTCAATACGCTGACAATGGGTTTAACCATAAGCACGTCAGCGGCACTTGCTGTATGTAACGGCTACCAAGGTATTGAGCGAAAGGAAGGCCGACGAGCAAACTCATCCGAACCTCTACTGAGCCTGTCTGTGACAATCTCCATATAGTTTGGTCTGTTCATCTAAGAGTATCGCATATCGAGTCTAGGGGGTGAATAAAGTTAGACCCCTAATAACGCGATATTTCGTGTCGGTATGAAGCCCATCATCCACTGAGAAACTACTGATCCAAATCAGTAATTCTCGTCTACCTTGGCCAAAAATTTCTGGTGATGGCCATCCGTGCACAGCGCGACATCAACCCCCAATACCGGAAGAGACGAATCCCCGACGATCCGCTCACTTCCTCTATGTGGCTCGGGTCTGTATCTAACTGAAACCTGTTTGCACGACTTTTTTGAGCCGTGGTAGGGTAGTAATCAAAGCACAGTCGTAACTCACACAAGACAAATGACGATCTCAGGTCGACAGACTAACATGTACTCTTATCACCTGAGAACTGCTATCTGACAATAGGTATAATACCATCTAGCATGTTCCCGGCGAGTCCGTCCAGTGTAACTCATAATTCAATGAGCACCTGTATTCTATCTTAGGTGACTAACTGACACCAATGGATTGTGAGACCAGCCACCGCCCCTCGTCGAGGTTTCAAAAAGTATACACTAGTCTACTCTGGAGTATCGATGCCCAGCTTCGATACTCTCGACTAGGGACATTTAAGGATGTGCTTATAGACCACCCAGCTCCCATGTATATGATCGCTATCATAATGCCGGTAGTCAAGTAAGAATCCTATGGGCTCTATCAACATGTAAGAGTGATATGTAATACCACATAATGCATATATATGATGATAGAGACAAATAAGATAGTATACTATCATCTCGAGTAACACTGTTCTACCCGTATAGGTCCTCCCGCAATCATCATAATCGCATGCCTGCGATTACAATAATTGCCTTGAGGACACTATAGCCAACAGAGATTAAATGATAGGTAAATTATACGTGTATTATTTATATATTGGTTAGGGTAAATTTGGTGGAAGAGAGAGAAAAGATTTGTTAAACTAGATAAAACAATATATCACAAAACCCCATAAGAATTATTTGTTAAAATTTTTAAGAAATCTCCTCAATTATTTATCATAACCAAAACAATCTATCATATATCTATAATTACAAAAATATTGTAGACAGTATATATATCTTACGTATATTAATTAATATAAATATAAATTAGCATACCAATAAACATTTTAAACAATATATATATATATATATATATATATATATATATATATATATATATATAGTTAAAATGGGTGCAGGGTCTCTTATTATATAGGATAATATGAAATATTTATATAAATATATATAGGGTTTTAAATAGATATGATATATATAGATTAGTTTAAATGTGTATAACTAAAATGTGTATAGATTTGTTTGGGGAGATAAAATATATTTGGAGAGATAAAATATATTTAGGGAGAGAGTATAAGAAAATATATATAAATTTAAGAAAATAATTCTCATAATCCCAAAAAATTCAAAAAGATTTTTAAAAAGGATTTTCAAGTATTTTGTCATATCTTTTGTTATAATCATCATACTAAAATAAATATATATCTAATATTTAAAATATACTATATGGATATCAACATAAGACATTACTAGATTATAAACTAATATTAAACTCTAAATTAATAATAGTAGTGGCAGTAATAAATATAATAATAATACCAAAACCAATACATCCAAAAGAAAAAAAACGTGTGATCGGATTAGGGTGTTACAAAGTCCAAGAATAAAAAGAACTTAATCTGCAACTATTGTAAGAAACTGGGACACTTTAAGGTCGATTGTTTCAAATTGCAGAACAAGCAGAAGTTGGAAGACAAATCGAAGGAGTATTCAGCCGAATTTAGTATAGCGGAAGGAAAATGAGATCTTGTGGTTCTTGACAGCACACATCGATCCAAGAACGGGTGGATTATAAATTCGGGTTGTTCCTACCACATGTGTCCTAATAGGGATTTATTTATCACTTATGAGTCTGTTGATGGTGGAATGGTTTTGATGGGCAGCAATAGTTTGTGTCGAGCTATTGGTAAGGGGACGATCCAAATCAAGATATTTGACGGTGTTGTAAGGACATTGGCGGAAATCAGGCACGCATCTGACTTAAATAAGAATTGCATCTTTTTGGATGCACTTGACGACAAGGGTTGCAAGTTTTCCGCTGAAAATGGAGCTTTGAAGGTAACCAAAAGTGCTCTAGTTGTGATGAACAAGGATCAAGAACTCGGTTTCGGTCTCGCAAAATTTTATTAGTTTCGCTGGGTGTCGGCTAGTTTCGCTAATTTCGGTTCGGATTTCAGTTTTGACGGCAATACTACATAAGTGTAGATATATTAAATGCTTAAATTTATGTTCTATATTACAAGACAATGGTTATAGTGTTTAAAAATCCAGCCATTATGCAAAATATATTGAAAAGTGTATTTAGATAAGTATTAATATGGTTTGGGTTCACTTTTTTGCGGTTTTCTAACAACAAAGTTCTACAATGATCGCAATGACAATAAAAGATGGTATAAAAATAAGTTTTTAAAAATTTCAGCCGAAACGATATTATATGGTTGGTTTCGTATCGGTTTCGGATTCATATCGGTCTCCACCGAAACCGATACGAAATCACCACGTATCGGTAGTTTCGGCCAAAACCTCGAACCTTGGTGATGAAGGGCTTGAAGAAGGGGTTATTATATTCGTTCCAGGGTTCGACAACTTGCGGTTTAGCGACTATTTCTTCATCCAAATCCATGACGGATTCAGACACTACCAGATTATAGCATATGAGATTCGGATATATGAGTGAGAGGTATGGTTGAGTTGTTGAAACATGTTCTACTTGGTGGGAAGAGTACAACGAAACTGAAGTTTTGTGAACATTGCGTTTTTTGGTAGCAAAAATGTGTTAATTTCAGTTCGGCGGTGCAAACACAAAAAGTACTCTTGATTATATCCATTCGGATTTTTAGGGACCCTCTCTAGTTTCTTCTAAAGGAAACGGTGTCAAATATGTGCTTACTTTCATCGATAATTTTTCGAAAAAAGTTTGGGTCTACTTCTTGAAATACAAAAGTAATGTGTTTACTGATTTCAAGCAATGGAAGACGTTGCTTGAGAAGCAGACAGGGAATGAAATCAAGAGACTGAGGATAAACAACGGGTTAGAGTTTTGCAGTGGAGATTTCAATGAATTCGGTAAAAATGAAGGTATTGTTTTGCGTCATACCGTTGTCTACACCACAGCAGAATGGAGTCGCGGAGCGTATGAATCGGACTCTTATGGAGAAACCTCGGTGCATGTTGTCTAATGCAGCGCTCGGCAAGGAGTTTTAGGCAGAAGCGGTGAACACGGCATGCTTCATTGTGAATCGGTCACCTCATACATCACTAAGTAGTAAAACATCGGAGCAGGTATGGTCTGGGAAGCACGTTGATTATTATATACTTATAGTGTTTGGTTGTCCCGCATATGCACATTTCCGTGAAGGTAAATTGGATACTCGAGCGAAGAAGTGCATATTTCTTGGTTATGCTACCGACGTTAAATGTTATAGGTTGTGATGTTCGGATCCTAAGTCGCCAAAGTTTATGATTAGCAAAAATGTGAATTTTGATGAATCTGCTATGTTGAAACTAAAGATTGTTGAATCTCCAGTTGAAGACAATTCGAAGAAAGATGAACCGAGTGTTGATATTGAGGTCGATGAAAGCTTGGATTCTTAGAAGATCTCTCCTTCACCAATGTCTGAAGAAGCTCACGATGAGCAGTCCCATGATGAGGAGTATTTGCTTGCTCGTGACTGACAAAGAAGGGATATTAGACCGCCACAAAGATTTGGTTACTATGATCTAGTAGCGTATGCGCTGTATGTTGCAGAGACAGTTGATAGTAGCGAGCCGACGAGCTATCAAGAAGACATTTTATCCAATGAGTCAGCTCATTGGCTAGTCGCTATGAATGACGAGATTGAGTCTATTCACAAGAACCGGACTTGGAAGCTCTTAAAGCACGAAAGAGGAAAGAAAGTAGTTGGCTGCAAGTGTGTTTTCAAGAAGAAAGGTAACCAAGGGACGGTTGATACGAGATAAAAGGCATGATTTGTAGTTAAAGGCTATTCGCAGGTTCGGAGAGTTGACTTCAATAAGGTATCTTCACTTCAATAAGGTATCTTCTCCAGTTGTTAAACAAACTTCTATCCGTGTCTTGTATAGAGGTATCTTCTCGGTTTGGTAGCTGTTATTAGAAAGAGAAATTAGAGAAATGTAATGGATGGATTGGTTTAAACCTAATCATCCTCTTTATATAGGCAGGACCATTTTGGTATTACATCCTTATTATTTATTTAATTACATGTAGTAAAACCCATGCAGACTATGGGCATTCTAACACTCCCCCTCAAGCTGGAGCATACATATCAAATATGCCCAACTTGTTACAAATAAACTGCACTCTATTCTTTCCTAAGGGTTTTGTGAATAAATCTGCTAACTGATAAGTAGATTGAACATAGTAAGCATCAATAATCTCATCTTCAACCTTCTCCCCCACGAAATGACAATCCACCTCAATGTGCTTCATACTCTTATAGAACACAGGATTAGAGGCAATATAAATTGTAGCCTTATTATCACAATATAACCGCATAGAGGAAGTGGGTTTAAACCCAAGCTCTCTCAGTAGAAATCAAATCCACAAGCTCACAAGTGGTATTCGCCATGATCCGGTACTCTGACTAGGCGCTGGAGCAGGACATTACGCTTTGTTTCTTACTCTTTCAGGAAACCAAGTTACCTCCTACAAACACGCAATATCCTGTAGTAGATCTATGATCGGATGGAGACCCGGCCCAATCTGCACCAGTGAAGCTCGCTACTCTTGAATGCCTATGATCCGAGTACATTAGACCTTTTCCTGAAGCATTCTTCAAATAGTGAAGTATTCGAATCACCGCATCCTAACGAGTCACTCGAGGATCAGCCATGAATTGGCTCACAATGCTAACAGAGTATGCGATATCAGGTCGAGTGACGGTGAGGTAATTCAACTTACCGACTAACCGTCGGTATCTTCCAAGATCTTCAACTGAGTCATCTTGGCCCGGAAGCAACTTAGCATTAGGATACATTAGAGCCTCTATGGGTTTGCACCCTAACATCCCTGTTTCTGTTAGCATATCAAGCACATACTTCCGCTGTGAGATGTAGATGCCATCTTTTGACCGAGCAACTTCGATACCCAAAAATTAAGACTCCTAAGGTCCTTAGTCTGAAATTTAGTTTGAAGGTGGTGCTTACGCTATGCAAAACCAGTTGCGTCATCGCCAATAATCACAATATCATCGACATATACCACCAAAAGAATTCGAATGCCATTGGTGTTATTACGATAAAATACGGAGTGGTCATGTGCACACCGTCTAAGGCCAAACGAAGTAACTACTTCAGTAAATCTTCTAAACTACGCTCAAGAAGACTGCTTCAAATCATACAATAATTTCTTCAATCGACAAACTAGATCAGACTCCCCCTGAGCAACAAACCCAGGTGGTTTCTCCATATAGACCTTGTAACGTTTCAAAATAATAAAATATTATTTTTGGGAATTTTTATAATTTAATATTATTTTAATGAATATTTTAATATTATGGTATAATTAAATACAAATAAATGGGGAAAAATTATGGAAAATTCTAAAATAGGGTAATTTATGGAATTATGCCATTTTAAAGTTTTTATGATCAGTTATGTGCTAATTTAGTGCTAATCGCGATTAAAAATCGCTAATCGGATTTTTAGCATTTTTGTGCAAAAATGTGCACATATCATTTTCCACACTTGTTACACTTGTTACATGTTTTGGGTGCATGGTTGCTTAGGGTTCACCATGGTGGGAGAAGAAAAAGAAAAGAAAAGAAAAGATAAAGGTTTCATGATGAGAGAGAGAGAGACTAAGTCAACCTTCACTTTTGAACCATACTCCCATCATTTCCCTTCTCATTTTCTCTCCCCTCTTTATGAAGAGCTGCTGCTGCTCCAGCTCCCTTTTCTTCCTCCTCCCTCTTCAACCTAGATCCACCATGAAATCAACCCCAAAACCCTATTCCCATTTCACAAAAAATGTTCCCGAGTTCACTAGCTACACATTGAACCTAACAAGAATGGATTTGGAGGACTTTGAGCAACTTAAGAATTTTCTTGAGTTACCAAAGGAGGTAATTTCTGCACCTATTAGAGTAGTATTTCATTTCTTATGCATCAATACCAGTTTCATATCGATATGGTGTCGTTTTATGGACTTGGGAGAATTCTAGTTAGGGTTTAGGGTTAGACCTGAAATCAAAAGTGAAATTGAGGCTTGTGGTGACCCTAGAACCCCCGGTGTGATGATAGATTGGATCAAACTAGAGACTAGAACACAGAATACGGATTTATGAGACGATGTCGGGGAAAAACTGTGAATCTGTGATCGTATTTAGGAATCTGCTATCACCTCGAGACCCCTAAAATAAAATTGAGTTGACAGTGAGATGTGCAGACCCCCTGGAACCACCACACCAAACCCTAGCCCCCAACTCCAATTCCTGGCCGCCAATTAATTCCTTCTGGCCGCAAATTGCGGCCAGAGCAGGGGGAAACCATCTCGTTTTTGGTGCATGGCCCTATTTCCAGTAGTCTTGACCTATGGCATGTGCAATTTTGTCTGATTCCATCTAGGGTAAAATCTGGGTTGATTTTCCTATGTTGGCGCATGATTTACGACTTGTTTTAGCATGGATTTTGGTAATTGGTGATTCATTCCTGTCGGGTAGCGTTTGGACGTCAACGACAAGTGGATATTGATCGTGTCTACATGCGAGACGATAGGTTTTTACCTATGTGAGTAGCGTGTGCTGTTTTGGCTTTCCGATTTGATTTTCATGTGCTTTAGCGTTTGTGATATACTTGTAGGTACCCTACATGATGTTGAGGCGAAAAAGATGAAAATGGCGATATCGGCATCGGCACACGAGAAGCAAGGTGAGTAGATTTATATCTACGGGGAGAAGTCGGGTGGATGGCGTATAGCACCCCCGCAGTCCGTGGTGATGTATACGAATACGTATACACACATATATTTATTATGTGTTGTTTAGATTATTGATGGTAATAATGGATTATTGATGATAATGATGTATTGGTTTAGTATAGTGCGAAACCCTAGAGTAGTAGTTGCACCCACACATACACGTACACATATACTTGCATACATTCTTTCATTTACCTGTGTGCACATGGAGGTGTGTATATCTACACATGGGTATGGGACCATGTGTTCATATACGGGATTTGAGGATGATACGTGGGATTGAGATGAGTCGATGAGATTTGATTTGAGGCCGTGAGATCGGCGATATGACATGGTTCGTATTTAAGATACGACATGATGATTTAGCGGGTCCTTTGACAAGGTGTTTCATACACGTGCATGCATACATTGATGATGTCGTTGTACTAGGCTTAGGTCAGTATCCCAGATTTGGGATGCCGTACGACGGATTTACGTACGAGCTTTATATTGATGTTAGATCCGCACTCATGACTCGAGGATGTTATATGATATACCGTATCGTACGTGATACTATTGAGGCGAGATCACCGACTATTGTGTGTGTATATATATATATATATGTATATCGACTCAGATTTAGGTGGTTTTCATACCCCTCCCGATTGACTTGATTGTTGGGTCCGTAGTTCGCATAGTAGGCGTTAGACTAGACCCGAGTCATACCTATTTCAAAACTAACGAATCGGGGATATTTTAAAGATAGGCAAAAGGGATTCTACGGATATTTTCAAACGACGCATCTTTTCTTAAAACCCCGTAGCCCTTATTTTACCAAAGACCCTGATTCGTCTTATTACAAAAGGCAAGGCTGCATGATATATTTATTGAGGTAGATTCTTTACTGTTGCGTTGATTATTCGATTCTGCATATTCATGCTATTTGCATTGCATCGCTTGTATTGTTGATATATTCCAGTCATGCTGCTAGGACACCGGCACCATTATCGATGATGCGTATGTTCCACGTACACTTGTTTGCCGGCTCACACACTTCATCATCGATAATTGCCATGTCACTACACTGTAGCACTGTTGCATTCAGTATATGATTCTTGCATGACATAATGATATGCTTACATTTCTTTTACATGTCGCATACATCATGCTTTCTGATTATACGCATTGAGAGTTGTTGTTTCCATGATATTTCTGGATTTGGGAACTGTGGGTATTTCAAAAGAGAATATGTAATTGTTTTAAAAACCCAGTTACCCTTGATATGATATTTCAGTGCGTCCACCATGTGTTTTCTCGGTGTTGAGAGCGACATGTGAAACCCGATTCGAGGAGTGGACGAGGCCGATTGCGGGTACATGATGGACCCGGTATGGTTCCCCTCGGCAAGATGTTCGAAGGACTTTGCCGATTGAGACTGGAGGTGGGCGAGTACCTACCGGTGATTGGTTGGACCTGGCGGTTATCCGGAGGATACCGACCAGAGTCGATAGATGGATATGGGCGTACTGCTTGGGCCGAGGGCCGATTCCGCAGACGGAGCCCGATATATGAGGATTTACGTGCCGATGCTGGGCACAGTTTTCGTGATGTTTTCGAGTGTCGATGCTGGACACTCCGGTTCCATGATTTTGACGTGTCGCGAGGGACACAGGTGGTTTATATCCTCATATTTCCATGCATATGCTGATGATATTTACATGCATGATGGTTATTGTCATTGGGTGAGGAGTGGACGGGATCCACGTACATGCAGATTTGATTACATTGATCATACCTCACATTTATGATATGCTATTACCTGAGGCACTGGCACGAGCACTTGGCACTACACTCATGTATAGAGATTACATTGCCAGTTTAGCATGCTGCAGACTTATTCATATTGAGATTTATCTATATCCGATCGTATTGACCTAGGATGGGTCATACATTCAATCTATGCTTGTAGATATTTTCTATTCACGAGTTGGCAACTCACCCCCGTTGTGCCACAGTTCTTGCAGGTTTTTGCCGTACAGATTCCATAGCGGCATTTCTGGCATACTGCTTCCATATGGGTGACTTGCTTGGGTAGGTGGGTTCTTTTGTATCAGAACCGCCATTGTACATGTACTATTCATTGTATCTAGAAATTGCATCAACCAAAACTTGTATATTGTTTCAGACTTAGACACAGTGATGTATTATTTCGACCTTAGAGTCGCGCTTGTAGCATTATGGTTTTCTGGCTGTTTTGAGTTTCTTTTTGGGTTTTGATCCTCGCCCTTTGGTGTTGTATATTATTATTGCTTGCGTGGTTGTGACCGTCGATTGACGAAGAGCTAGCTCCTGCTTGGGAATGCCTTTTATCATTTCATATATATTATTCTTGTTGTACCCCGTTCGGGGCCAGTTTTTACAAAGGAAACTCTGCCGAAATTTTCAGAAAAGACTACACATTTTAAAAATGCATTTTCGGCTTAGTTATTTGAAAACTTTGATTTCAAACATGCTTTCTTTACTTATTAAAAACCAGTTCCTTTATTTACTCAAATGGTTTTAGATTTCTGGGCTTTTGGCTTACTTGGATCAGATGGAGTCCTATAGACTTCATAGGATTCAAGGGCCAGTCACGTGCTCTTTCGGGTCGTGACAAAGTTGGTATCAAAGCGCTAGGTTATTCTTGGTTCGAGTCTAAGTTTGACTATGTGGAGCCTAGGGCGTTTATATATACGGAACTTAGGCTTGATCTTACGGAACTTAGACTTAGTCGAGGGGGTATTATACCCGAACTTTCGTCGCATAAGATGACCCTTGGTTGATGGAGTAGGTAGCTTGAGTAGAGTGACGTACCGTACGTATATTCCGCGGCATACTTACGACACGCCACTCCGCTTAAGAAAACTTAGGATGTACATTTCTTTGCACAGTATTATATTCCTTCCTATGATCTATCCTTATCGATACTGGTTATGGGTTTGCTGCCACGATTGCACGGGCAGAGTGAGCTATGGCTCGAGTTGCGTCAGCATGAGCTCGTCGTGGACGAGGACTGACCAGGGCATGACTCCAGAGACATACGTTTGTATATAGAGGCATCGTCTTATTGTGTTTTCGCGCCATGAGCGTTTGACTGATCGCTTTTACGAGATTTCTCGGGCGTACCGATCGGTACCAGAGGATTGAGCCACTGATAGAGGCCAGCCAGGATGTGATGACCATTGATATATCGCTTATTCATGATGATTGAGGCGCTGTTCAGCGTACCGACGAATGAGCCAGTTGTTGCTGCAAATGACGAGATATCGCCCCAGATGTTGGAGCTACTGTAGCATGAGCATATACTTAGAGATATGATGGTGAGTCGCTAGTCACCGAGGGTGAATGACTAGGACATGTGGTTCGTTCGCTTACCCCGATGTGAGGTCATCAGGTAGATTGATTCCAGCTAGAGGTGACTTCACGCAGATTCGTTGAGAGTCGATTGAGACGATCGAATGTCAGGAACCCGTTTTCCAAGTTTAAAGTATTCGGAAAGACATGCAAGCGATTCTATGGACCCTCTAGAAGAATGAAACCCTAACTCGACATAATGACCATGTGAAAGCCTTTGAACCTTAGGGTTTGTGGCAGTTCCGCGACGCCATTAGTGAGGCTTGGGTTTGCCCTTCTACGGCTGGACCACCGATACTGTGGTATGTACTTGATACTATTAAACTGTACTCAAGATGTTGATCTCTTGGGGGATTACGAGGTTCTGACGAGTCGATTGGATGGTTCGACATCTTTCGGATATTGTGATGGGACACTGCTCGGGAGACTCCAGATACGAGTATAGCTGTTGGAGCGCAGTCCGTGTAGCCACGATGAGATGAGTCCGAATCAGTCGACCTTGGAACAAGTGGAGTAAAGAGTTCGCACGAGATTTCGACGAGATGACGTTCCACTCCGCTGACATCAGAGATGCGATATGCACGCTGAGGACGTGATCGGCTAGATATCTTCTATTGAGTGATGAAGATACCGAGTTCGTGATTTCGAGTCCGTGTGAGAGACTTCGGATGGACCGTAGCCGAGGACATTGCAGTGCGCAGATAGAGACGCGACGTCGAAATAGACGATACAGACAAGCGGGACAAGAAGTTCGTGCGAGATGCAGATGAGCTGTTACTACTCCCCGTTAAGATTAAAGGTCGGATATGCATACAGAGGCGCTGGGATGCGACCAGCTTCCGAGTAGATGTTGTACTGAGGACGCAGATGTCCAGAGAGCGAGAAAAGATTACGCCAGAGTACCAGCCTCCGTACAGTTTGGCTTAGGCGAGATCAGAAGAGACCTTGAGCAGGATTCCTTCCAGTACACTGCTGCAATAAGATTTACACCAGGAGCAGATGTGTGATGTGCATTCAGAGGACCAGAGGTCGGCGCCAAAGATGTGCTGCTTTACGAGCGGTCGTGAGGATTGACCGAGAGATGACCAGGGAAGTGCCAGAACGGAATCGTTCCCGTTAGCACACCTGACAGGCCGATGAGCCGATGGATTGCGAGATTGGTAATCCAAAAGGAAGATAAGGAACCAGAGGCAGAGGATGCCAGCCACGAGCATGAGGCAAGTAGATATCTTGCGCCGCTAGCATTGGATGTACCGGCACCTTCTCGACTTCGAAGGAGGATATACCAACGATGGTATTTTTGATTTGTGATTTTGTGATTCGATTATCACGTATCGGTCACTTTGGATTTCGGTATTTTGGGCGATCTATTTGCATAATTTAGTCTTGATGACTGAGTTCCATGATATTTTATTTTGTACACCATGGTTTCACCTACTGGGTATTTATACCTTGCACATAGTTATTATTCTTGAGGTATGGATTGTGATTTCATGCCTACTTTATGCCGGTGATTTGATTTACGCTTCCAGCATAGTTTTCATGCACTTTTAGTGTTTTGATTTGTTTTGTGCACGCTGATGCACACGGTTGTGAGATTTTCCATCGCGGTACACCTGATTTTGATTGAGCCGCATTATATCGTCGATTTTGACCCTGATATTGATGATTGATTCTTGCACTCCGTGCTTTTGATTGGACTTACGCATGTTCGGCATTTGCTATTAGATTTCGTGATTCCGTGCATGTTGAGCTCACAGGATTTAGCTTTTATTCGTGCATGATGGATGCACCGATTTGGACTTTCGCGCATGTTGGGCGCGTGTTTTGAGATACGATTTTGGTGCACACCAGATGCACTAAATCGAGATTCTTCGTGCATGTCAGATGCACCTGTTTTGGCTGTCAGGCACACACGTTGCCTATGACAGATGCTTCGTGCACACCCGTTGCACCTAGATGTTGTTTTGTGCACCTGTATGGCACATATATGGATTTTGATTTCCGTGCGCACCAGACGCACAGGGTGGTGTTATGTGCATTTTTGGGATTTATTCCTTTTGGAGCAGTACATTTGTTTTATGTTATTTGATATTCGTTTTGTACTGAGCAGGACTAGTCAGAGGACAGTACCTGGATATATTTTGCATGCATTGATAGTTATCGAAGGGATTTCCAAAAAGCGAGCTATAGTCTCAGCATATATGTAACACCCGAGTTCATTCATACCAATTCCAGTTTCTGTTTTTACCTATCCATGGTCTTTTCTTGATTTAGCGTGTTTAGGTGCGAATGGTATTTTACCTATTACTTTGCATTCGACCCGACCCGCTTGCTTGAACCTGTTTGATTCTTATTTATAGGTTACCCTAACTCGTTGCATTGACACGTGCATCTAGTATAAACTGCATATTGGCATTTCATTTGATATCGCATGTTTTATCATATAACTTTTAGATCATAGAAAATATTTTAAAATTACATTTCATGGCCTGCTTGATACCCCTAACCCTGTGGTAGCGTCCTTGCATCGTGTTCTCGTCCCGTTCAGTGAAACGGACGTGTTTGGATGGCTACGCGCACGTGCGTGCGTCTGTTCTTGGGGGTATGTTTTTTCAGTACAAAATCCTTCATTTCAAATTTTGGAACTTGCTAATAATTTTCGTATTTCAAATCCAAAATTTTGGACCCGACCCGAGCGCTTTTCTGAAATATTTTTCATCCCGCTAAAATTCAATGGTTTGAATTTAAAATTAATATCTAAATATTTGTTCAGTTCATTATATCTTTTAAAACGAGCTTTAAAATCTTTTAAAGAAAATTCTTCTTAAAACTGTACAGATTTTCCTCCCACTATATCTCCTATATTATTCCTAACCAATCAGAAAACCCCATCCTAATTACCCTGCCCCACCGTCCTCTCTCTCTCTCTCTCTTCTTTTCTTCTTCTCTCTCTTCTTCGTACTCGCTCACCCCCGCTACGCGACAAATTCTTCTCTCCTCCTCTTTCTCTCTCCTCTCGTTTCTCCCTCTCTCTCCTCTCGCATCGCTCTCTTTCTCTTCTCGCGGTGAACATGAGTCTCGTCACCGCCTCCTCGGTTACCGTCACCCCCCTCTTCTTTCCTTCTTCTTTTTGGAACCCATTCACTCGCGACGAGATCACAGGACCCTCACCCTAGTCTCGTCGCCATCGTTGCCTCACCCCCGACCACCATCTCCTCCACATTTCTCCCATCTCCTCATCCTCGCCGTCATCGCCATCTTCTTCTTCCTTCTCCTTTCCCCTAGCCTGCACCTCACAGTACCCCCACGGCTGCCAGAACCCATCACCATCGCCGCGACCTCATCGTCGACAGCAGCAATCCTCCTCTCGCCTCCAGCCACCTCCTTCTCATCACCAACACCCATCTAGCCGCAACCCCTCATCGTTGCAACCTTCTTCTTCCTCTTCTATCTCCTGCACGTTCAAACCCTAGAAGAGAACCCCGACGTCTTGAACTGCGGCCACATCCCTCGACGGTACCTCGCCGGAGCCCAGCCCCGTCGGCCCCACTCTATCACCACCACCTCTCTCCTCCCTCTTATCCTCTCCCTTGCAATGGAAACCCAGCAACTAAATCCCTGACATCAAGAAACCCAAAGAGTCCCTCATCACCATCTTGCACCCTGCACCCTCGCCGGCAACGCACCTCCGGCGATCCCGACAGCGCCAACACCTCGTCTCCCTGACCCCTGTGCACAAACCTAGTGAGCTCATTCCTTCCCTTCTCCTTCCTCTTCTTCTTTTCTTTCTCTTTTCTTTATTACGTTTTTGAAATCTGTTTCCAGCGATCGCCGGAATGCGTTCGTGCCGTCGACGATCCCGACGACCCAGCGAGCGTACTTGACCCGTGTGATCACACTGTGCGTGGTTTGGATCCGTTCCGTGTACCGTGCGCACATTGCGACGTTTTCCGCCGACGTGAGACGTTCTGTTTCCCGTTCCTGATCCGTCCAGGCAAGTTAAGTATAAATATAGTACCCCATGCATCGTTTTATATCATCTCGATGTCCCGTTTGCATCTGTTTATGCTATCTCAGATCTAGAGCTTGAAAGGTAACCATTGCATTTAGTTACTAAGCATACATGATCATATTTAAATGTTAAATCACATAACTACAATCATATGTTTTAATCACATTTTAACTATTGACATAGCCTATGGTAATTTTCTATAATTTTAATCCATCGGACACTCGTGTGCATTTAAACCTGTTTTAGCTGTGATTTCATCCAGTGAACCTATTTATAGATCATTGCATCCTTGGAAATTCTTAATATTTGTTAACATGATTTAACGGACATGATTGTCATACTGTATTCATATAATGTTGAAACCATCACTGAAACACTACTGATAACTGTACAGCTAATTAAGTAAATCTGCTTTATTGCTTAACTTATTGTTTAGATTGTGTTGTTGATAACCATGCTTGTTTATTTATAACCATGATTATGCTAGTTGATTATGAGCACCCACATGATATCTGGTATACCCTGACATGACTTGCTACACATATTATCTGACCCGACATGGTACCGTACACTACTTGACTCGACCTGACGTACCATGGCTTGACCCGTTTCTTGATCTCGTGTCTAATGCCAACAAACCGGACATGTAGTCCTCACGGACCGCTCCTGTTGTCTATCCAGACAAATCTGCTCTTACCTGATCCTGTGTTGGCATTAGTTCTTGATTACGGAATACCTGACTTGACACGCATAACCTTGGGGGTATGGGGAAATCAAAGGTGTAACCAAGTGTGACTTACAAGGGTATTACATGATCCGTGGTCCCGGGAGGGTAACGGGACAGAGCCATTTGTGACTCTTACATTCCTGATCCGTGGTCCCGGGGGGTAACGGGATAGAACCATTCGTGGTTCCCATATTCCTGATCCGTGGTCCCGGGGGATAACGGGACATATCCTTTGAGTTACATGAGGAGTACATCAATTGATTTCAAAGACTTTAGAATAGATAACCCAATAGACCAGTTTAGTTTACTTACTGCACACTACCCTTCACTGCCCTGATTTACATTACTGTTACATCTGCTTTTCATTCATGATTGTAGTTGCATTGCCCATTACCCTGTTTATATTTTATTGCTTGATGACATAACGCGCTGACGTCTGGGTTTTGCATGGCCCAGATTCTTCTACCTTGTTGCAGACTGATCAGGAGTATTGCCGCTGTTAGACGAGCGGTGAGATTCCTGTCGGTATATAGTTTCACTTCCAGGTGTTTCATTTATTGTATCTTTTGGCTTCCGCATATTGTTATTTCTTGACACTTTTACTCTAGCTTATGGACATATACTAGATTGTTAGTTTACTTTCCTGTTCTTGATATCTTTACAGCCGTAATATGACCGTGGAAGGATTTTTCCTATCCACAGGCAGTATGGTTGGCTATGTCACGTGCCCATCTTAGCGTACTCTGGGAAGCGGGGCGTGACAATATATATACCTACGTGTCCGATATGATACGAAACGTTTTAAAAACATGAAAACCCTTCTAAATTGCTTTCAAAACGGCGGAACGTACATAGTAAATAAAAGATATATACGTATATGGTTATTTATTATGAAAAACGTCCGCCACTGTGCAGTATTATGCGCATCGCACGGCGACTTAAAAAGATTTGGCATGCATTTACATCAGCTATTCACATGTATAGATTGGATGTCTACATGTATAGTTCTGATCTATATCATATTGGTTTTGTATTAGATTTGATATTTGTGTCTTTACCATGACTCCGATGATTGCGGGATGCTTGACAGAGTTTTGTTTTTGAGTTATCTGCTCATTACTCATGCGCATGCATTGCGCTATGATGTTTTATGTATTGACGATTCGGAGCCCCGACGACTTGGAATTTGTATCGAAATATTTTAGTATTTGGGGGTTTAAATTTAAATTCGGGGACCGAATTTCTTTAAGGGGGGTAGATTGTAACGTTTCAAAATAATAAAATATTATTTTTGGGAATTTTTATAATTTAATATTATTTTAATGAATATTTTAATATTATGGTATAATTAAATACAAATAAATGGGGAAAAGTTATGGAAAATTCTAAAATAGGGTATTTTATGGAATTATGCCATTTTAAAGTTTTTATGATCAGTTATGTGCTAATTTAGTGCTAATCGCGATTAAAAATCGCTAATCGGATTTTTAGCATTTTTGTGCAAAAATGTGCACATATCATTTTCCACACTTGTTACATGTTTTGGGTGCATGGTTGCTTAGGGTTCACCATGGTGGGAGAAGAAAAAGAAAAGAAAAGAAAAGATAAAGGTTTCATGATGAGAGAGAGAGAGACTAAGTCAACCTTCACTTTTGAACCATACTCCCATCATTTCCCTTCTCATTTTCTCTCCCCTCTTCATGAAGAGCTGCTGCTGCTCCTGCTCCCTCTTCTTCCTCCTCCCTCTTCAACCTAGATCCACCATGAAATCAACCCCAAAACCCTATTCCCATTTTACAAAAAATGTTCCCGAGCTCACTAGCTACACATTGAACCTAGTAAGAATGGATTTGGAGGACTTTGAGCAACTCAAGAATTTTCTTGAGTTGTCAAAAGAGGTAATTTCTGCACCTATTAGAGTAGTATTTCATTTCTTGTGCATCAATACCAGTTTCATATCGATATGGTGTCGTTTTGTGGACTTGGGAGAATTCTAGTTAGGGTTTAGGGTTAGACCTGAAATCAAAAGTGAAATTGAGGCTTGTGGTGACCCTAGAACCCCTGGTGTGATGATAGATTGGATCAAACTAAAGACTAGAACACAGAATACGGATTTATGAGACGATGTCGGGGAAAAACTGTGAATCTGTGATCGTATTTAGGAATCTGCTATCACCCCGAGACCCCTAAAATAAAATTGAGTTGATAGTGAGATGTGCAGGCCCCCTGGAACCACCACACCAAACCCTAGCCCCCAACTCTAATTCCTGGCCGCCAATTAATTCCTTCTGGCTGCAAATTGCGGCCAGAGCAGGGGGAAACCATCTCGTTTTTGGTGCATGGCCCTATTTCCAGTAGTCTTGACCCATGGCATGTGCAATTTTGTCTGATTCCATCTAGGGTAAAATCTGGGTTGATTTTCCTATGTTGGCGCATGATTTACGACTTGTTTTAGCATGGATTTTGGTAATTGGTGATTCATTCCTGTCGGGTAGCGTTTGGACGTCAACGACAAGTGGATATTGATCGTGTCTACATGCGAGACGATAGGTTTTTACCTATGCGAGTAGCGTGTGCTGTTTTGGCTTTCCGATGTGATTTTCATGTGCTTTAGCGTTTGTGATATACTTGTAGGTACCCTACATGATGTTGAGGCGAAGAAGATGAAAATGGCGACATCGGCATCGGCACATGAGAAGCAAGGTGAGTAGATTTATATCTACAGGGAGAAGTCGGGTGGATGGCGTATAGCACCCCCGCAGTCCGTGGTGATGTATACGAATACGTATACACACATATATTTATTATGTGTTGTTTAGATTATTGATGGTAATAATGGATTATTGATGATAAGGATGTATTGGTTTAGTATAGTGCGAAACCCTAGAGTAGTGGTTGCACCCACACATACACGTACACATATACTTGCATACATTCTTTCATTTACCTGTGTGCACATGGAGGTGTGTATATCTACACATGGGTATGGGACCATGTGTTCATATACGGGATTTGAGGATGATACGTGGGATTGAGATGAGTCGATGAGATTTGATTTGAGGCCGTGAGATTGGCGATATGACATGGTTCGTATTTAAGATACGACATGATGATTTAGCGGGTCCTTTGACAAGGTGTTTCATACATGTGCATGCATACATTGATGATGTCGTTGTACTAGGCTTAGGTCAGTACCCCAGATTTGGGATGTCGTACGACGGATTTACGTACGAGATTTATATTGATGTTAGATCCGCACTCATGACTCGAGGATGTTATATGATATACCGTATCGTACGTGATACTATTGAGGCGAGATCACTGACTATTGTATATATATATGTATGTATATCGACTCAGATTTAGGTGGTTTTCATACCCCTCCCGATTGACTTGATTGTTGGGTCCGTAGTTCGCATAGTAGGCGTTAGACAAGTCCCGAGTCATACCTATTTCAAAACTAACGAATCAGGGATATTTTAAAGATAGGCAAAAGGGATTCTACGGATATTTTCTAACGACGCATCTTTTCTTAAAACCCCGTAGCCCTTATTTTACCAAAGACCCTGATTCGTCTTATTTCAAAAGGCAAGGCTGCATGATATATTTATTAAGGTAGATTCTTTACTGTTGCGCTGATTATTTGATTCCGCATATTCATGCTATTTGCATTGCATCGCTTGTATTGTTGATATATTCCAGTCATGCTGCTAGGACACCAGCACCATTATCGATGATGCGTATGTTCCACGTACACTTGTTTGCCGGCTCACACACTTCATCATCGATAATTGCCATGTCACTACACTGTAGTACTGTTGCATTCAGTATATGATTCTGTTAATTATAGGTATGCCCTAGAGGCCATTATTGTATATGAGATGTGTATTTTAGTGGATGCTGGGACATATATAAGTAGGACTTTCTTGCTCGACATGATAGTACGCCATCTGGTTGCTCTTTATCTTAACATGTATACTTACTGTCTCTCTGTTACATGTTGATAAAGCCCTTAGGATGTGTACTCGACTTGCAGGACTATGATGCAGATCATACTAGTGGGGCCTGGGTAGTCCATGAGTACATCCTTCAATGTTCCTAGTCGTGGGAATATCGAGACGGGGCATCGATATTCCAGAGTAGATTAGCGTATATCTTCTCGACCCATGTGATGGGCGATGGATGATCCCATATCCATTGGTGTTTGACATCAGAGATGGTATGCGGGTGCTCAGTGGAGACTGAGTACACTGAACGGACTCGCCGAGAACTCCCAGATGGTATTATACCTCACGTCAGATGGCAGTTCTCTGGTGACACTGGTACAGCTTATTCTGTTGATCCGAGATCGTCATAGAGTTTTGTGTGTCTCCCACTGTGCTTTGATTTCCACCCTACCACGGCTCTACTGAGTTTTGCAAACAGGTGGTTTTTGGGTACAGTCCCGATTCACATGGAGGAAATGAGCGATAGGAGGGGATTCGTCTCTCCCGGTATTGGGGGTTGATGTTGCGCTATGCTCGACTGGCCATAACTGGAAATCCCTGGCCAGGGTTGCACTGATTTACTGGTAAGTGTTATCAGTAGTTTCATGCTTGTTATGGACCTTACATCGGCATGACTTATCAAGCTTCTGGGGTCTGACATTTACCACCCCTAGGCGAGATATGCGACATATCAGATGAACAGACCGGACTGTGCGGTAAGTGTTACTGGTTGGATTCGCAGGAGTGTGAGCAGGCTTGCTCGTTGATCTTCTGATCGCTCAATACCCGGATGGCCGTTACGTTTAGCAGACCGCTTGCGGCTTGTGGGTGATTGATATGATCACCACCTACTGCCGGCGTATTGACGAGTCTTTAGAGTCCTACACAGAGGTTTCCTGGCTCAAGCGAAACGAAATAGGAGCGCATATGAGATATGTGCGGGACCGAGAATAATATCAGTATGTGATACTGAATTCTATTCTCGCGATTTGTATCATCGGACGGTTATATGAGATATAGTCGGGTTACCGAATCAAATGTTGATTCGATATATTGATACACACGATATTAGTCGGTTATATGCGATATGACCGGATCATTAAATCAAGTATTGATTTAATGATTTAATGTATAATTATATATTTGATATATTACTTTACATTAACTAGTATTTGTTCACTTAAGATTGATTTTCTTACTTGATGTGCACAAGTTGTATATATGATATATTTTTGTGCACTAGATTGTATCATGTTTGATGATACATGCAAACTTGGGTGTGTGTATGAATTACACCATATTTAGGTTAATGGTTTAGGTTTTTATTTGTTTTTGGATAAACAAAATGGTGGTTTCTTTGTCTTTGCTTGAAGCTTCATGAAGCTTTCAAGCATCTTTGACAAAGTCTAACCATTTTGTTTTGCATGAGATTTTCATTAACCTAACCATTAACTTAAACCCTAGTTTAGTCTCTAAAAAGGTTAACTCACCCATGGTTGCATTATGATAGACTTCACTTGATTATTCCTTTTAATTAATTCATATTCTTTTCTTCTTCTTCATCTTCTTCAAGTGAAGAAAAACTTTTTTAGAAAATTTTCAAGTGAAGAAACAAAGTGAGAAATCCAAATCCAAAGTGAACCCACTTCCTATTTCATCATCCTCTACTACTTGCCATTTAGTTTAGGGTGTTCTCTTCACAAAGTTTATGACCAAGTGAAGAAATAGCTTGAGATTGAGTCTTCTCGACGTAGATCATCTTCGGCCTCGAAGTCAACGACCTAGCCCGCTCATTTCTCCGAAGAAACCATCGCTAGAGTCCGGGATCCCGATGATCGCAGCGAAGGGACGTCAACACGGAGCTTTAGAAGTGAAGGACCGGATCTTTAAAGGTTGTAATCCCTTTCACTTAGTAGTAAAGTAGTTTGCTTGCTTTTAGTTTCGCCTAATCTCTAGTAAACGATCTTGCATAGGGTTGTTCAGCACATCTATTTTTTTGAATTGGGCATGGTTGATACCTTGTAGAACCTTGTTAGAGTGCCTAGGAACCCTACAGTGGTATCAGAGCCTAGCTAGAGCTTTAGGCGAAGTGTAGACGAAATTAGAAATCCGATCGAACCCCGAAACCCTAATCTATACCCTTCTCTGTACATTTTTTAAAACTGTGGATTTTTCCTAATTAAAAATACTCAGAAAAATCAGCAGGGTTTTCTAGGAATTACTGTGCAACACGTGCTCCTAAGTCGATCAAAGCGCCGCGGAACCGCGGCATGAGCATGCTCCTGCGGCGGTTCCGCGGCCGTACAGTCACATTATTCTTTGTAATTTGCACAGTAACCTCCGTATGTGTTTCCTGATTCTTCTGGGATATTTTAATTTATACTCAAGAGTTGAGTTTTCTGGGTTGTATTGGGGACTCGATGATTCGATCGGATTATTTAACTTTGTTTTGTTTTTCCGGGTAATTTTAGAAAGTGTTAAAATGTTCGACCGGATATCAATAACTCACTTTTTCCCCGACCCGGAAAATTCCAAGTGTTAGATTTTTCCGTTGTTTAAGAACGTCTAAATCGTGCAAGTAACGCGATGGACCCTCTAGAAGACAACAAACCTTAACTCGATTATGTGACCGTCTTGAACTGTCTTTTGAACCTTAGGGTCTGGGGCAGTACGGCGTGCCACATGTGAGGCGTTGGCTTGACCCTTCTACGGCTGGACCGTTGGTACTGTGGCATGAAATGGATGTTTTTAAACTTATTTCAAGTGTTGAGCGATTTGGGAAAACTTGGGTGTTTGATTATTCGATCAGAAAGTTTAACATTGTCTAGTTATCTGGAATGTGATACAATATTTGGAATCCACAAGTAGTTATGAGATAACTAATTTGAATGTTATAAATCTAGCACTTTAGTCTCATTTGATCGGTTGCCACGGGATTTTGATTTGATCAAAAGTCCGTTGCAATCACGTAGCGTACGCGGATACTCGCCGGGTAAACTTAATAGATTGCTACGCTCCATAGCCCCGACCAAGTGACTGTAGGAGAACCCCGTAGCCAAAAGCATCCGTTCGGGTGCTCGCGGCAGCGGTGTTCCGCCTTAGTGCACTTCGTCGACGGCATCCGGGGGTGCGGCCGTCTACTAAAGTTTGCGACGAGCATTCGATCAGGATGTCGGGAATCTTGTTGAATTGTCCGACTTGATGTTGAAAAGAGTTTTCGATAATGAGACTAAAATGCGGGGTTTATAATTGTTAGGCATGCGATGTCTAAGGAATTCATTTGGTTTGGCATGCGATGTCTAAAGAGTTTGCGGATTCCAACTGTTGTAGTTTTACACTTTCTTTTTTGTGACCGTAAGTGTAATATGTGATATCGCCGGTTTCGTTGCTATATGTCAACGACAATTGGGATGGGCATATTTACTTACGTTGATGACATGTGATGTTATGTGTTGCTGGATATGTTATATTGGATCGTCGTGTTTGAATAGCCGGTTTTTTTTTATGTGAGATGAGAGTTTTCTTTTCATTCATGTAAAATTCAAATGTAATGTAATATTCTTTTATTGGGGCACTTCCGGGCTGAGGATGATGTCACCATTGTATATTATTTACTTTTCCGCATTAGGATAGACCCAAGGCAGGGAGCACAAGTGACCGGGTTCTAGGGTCCAGTGGGAGACCATCTCGAGGAGTCGAGTCCGGGTCTCCTAACTTTAGAATTGGTAGGGTTGCTTGCCGCTCTCGTAGGGGTCTAGGGGTGTGGGATTGGCTATTCATCACGACCGTGGAATCCGTGTTTTATGCAGGCTCAAAATAAAACACGGACGTCCTAGTATATCCAATATTTCATATGATATTTTCTGCTGCGTTATCTGTGATGTGATCATGTGATATGTTCAGATAGATATTGTATATAGTATATATGATATATTATATAGACGTTGCTTATGTTTTACATCCGCGCTAGCCCTGCCCCGCTCTGCCGTTAGTTACCTAACCTAACGGTGCAGACGGGACATCGAGGCGAATGCGGATGGCATAAGTGTACGTTGTATTTATCTGTGATGTTTAGGTGGACTTAAATGATGGTACATTCATTAATGAGATTAATGAAAGAAAACAAACCTAAATAATGTTGTGGAATCGAATTTCAAAAATTCAGGTAGCTCTAGTTGTTGCTTTGCATAGCGGTGTTCCTTGTAGAACATCCAGCACCTTATTCGATGAGGAAAGAGCCGAGATCCCTTCACCGGGAGTGACCTCTTTAGCGATAACTAGCAGATGCTACAATCTTCGGTTTGTCTTTTGATTGCTTTTCTAGTTCTTGGTTTGCATAGTGGTATTGTGAATATCCTGCACCTCATTCGACGAGGAAAGAGCCGAGATCCCTTGACCGGGAGTGACCTATTTAGCGAAACTAGCAGAAGCCTAAAAAACACTCCATTTAAAAACCATTTGATTCTGCAATGAGATCAAGTTCAAAGCGTTAAAAGTTTACTTAAAAACCATCCGCAACCCTCCGTCATTTTAGGAAGTAGAGTACTTAGTATTCGTGCTGTGTTTGTTGACCATAGTCAAGGCACAGTGTACGGTAGCTAAGTGATGTCTTCCTACACCGCATATGATGCGATTAGTTAGGACAGTCGCGCGACTTTGTTGACCTTAGTTAAGGGTCATGTGGGTGGGTCTAATTAATCACGAAATGACGGGTAGAATTTGACTAGTGCTTATGATTTGTTGACCATAGTTAAGGTCATAAGTGCTAGGGGTAAAAACCTCTATCGGGAGTTTCAAGTGTTGAAATTTGCAATGAGATTGCATACCTTCTATATGATAGTTGGATCCCGATACCCACTGCGAGTAATTGTTACTCCTGGGAGAGTTTTGCACTTTACAATTAGCCGATCAAGTAGGTGTCTAGAAAGGTGTCAACGGGGTTACGCCCCTGGGAAAACGGGGTTTATTTTAATTAGGTCCGTGCGAAAGCACGGGGAACCTCCCTCAAAGTACCGGCACTGGCCTGGCTGAAAGATTGGCGAACTTGTAGAGTGTAATTAATCCCGGCTAGTCTTTCCTTTTAAGGTTTGAAGGAGGATTTGATAAAAACAGTGGGAGCCATCCTGATTAGATAAAATATATGACCAATCTAATCTTGCAAGAGCGCACGCAGAGTGTTTTCTTCTCTCTCTCTCCAGGTAGCGACCATGTCACGCCTTAATCAAGATAATAATATGGATGTATTGACCGAACCCGCTTATTATACTGAGCTGGGGAACGTTGGTCCCGCTCCAACTTATAATTGTTATAAGACCGAGCAGGAAATTGGGGAATACCAGATTTCCCATGGCGCCCAAACGAAGAAAGTGCATAATGATGCATCTTCTTCGGGTATGTTCATTACAAAGAACTGTTTCTCTGTATTCTCTACGTCCTGGGTATTAGATACCGAATCAGGATTCCGCATATGTAATCTGTTACATGGGCTACAGATAGGTAGAGAACTGAGAACGGGTGATAAATTTCATGAGACAAAAAACGGTGCAAGTGTTGCAGCCAAGTCTGTTGGTCACTATCACCCTGTATTACCAGAATACATTGATTCTGAACGAATGTTATTAGATACCGAACCTGATATACAACATCATATCAGTCTCTTTATTGGTAAAGAAAGGATATAATTTTGTATTGTTGGATAATGTTTTGAACATTTCCTATATCAAAAGTTGATCGGTTCAGGCACGTTATCTAAAAGCATACACATTCTGAATCAAACCACAGTTCTTAATGTACAGAACACACACGAGAGGAAGAGTTCAGAAATGAACGAATCCTTCTTGAGGCATTGTAGACTAGGTCATATCAATGTGACCTAACTAGCTAAGTTACATTTAGATGCATATTTAAATCAGTTTGAATTTATATCTTGTGAGACTTGCCAGTCATGTCACAAAGATAAGATGACCGTAGCTCTGTTTACTGGAAACAGAGAAAGAGTTACTAAACTCTTGGGACTGATACATAATGATGTATGAAGGTCCCCAGTCTATATATGCCAGGACTGGTTCTTTGTACTTCCTTACATTCACTGATGATCTCTCAAGATTCGGACACATGTTCCTGTTGAAACACATGTCTGAAACTTTTGAGAAATTCAAAGAATATAAGTCGGAAGTAGAGAACCAAAACGGGTATAAGTATTATGTCCTATGATGAGATCAGGGAGGAGAATACTTGTGCATGGGATTCTTGGACTATTCTAAAGGTGAATGATATTCTCTCTCAGCATTACTCCTCCGTATACACCATAGCACAACGGTGTATCGGGATGGAGCAATCACACCCTATTAGATATGGTGCGCTCTATGATGAGTACTACTGAGTTTCCTATTTCCTTTTGGGGGTTATGCACTTGAGAAGCTGCATACCTATTGAATTGGGTTCGAATCAAATCAGTACCGACCACTCCATATGAGATATGGTATGGGAAGAGCCCATCTCTTAAGCAAGTTAAGATTTGGGGTTGTCCGGCCTATGTCAAAAGCAAAATCCGGACAAAATCGAGGCAAGGTCAGTTCTGTAGAACTGGAAGGATTTCCAGCTATACAAACTACAACTGATGATTTGACAGAACCAAAAGATTCAATAGATTCCGACGAACCTCAGCCTCTCCGCCGATCTAGCAGGGTTCCTCATCCGCAGGAGAGATACTTCGGTTTCTCGATGACAGTGGGAGCGAGGAATGCATCATGAGATGATGACCCAACTAGTTTCGAGCAGGCCATCGAGAGTGAGGACTCTGTAAGAATGGCTGGATGCTTAGCGATCTGAGATGGAATCCATGAACACCAACAAAGTATGGACTTTGGATGCTATATCTGAATGGTTAAATCCCCATCAGGAGCAAGTATATCTTGAGAAGATTACTTGGTGTAAATGGAAAGGTTGAGACTTTCGAAGCTAGACTTGTTAAAGGTTTTCGTCATCGACCAGGCATGGATAATGATGAAACCTTTCCCAGTGGCTATGCTTAAGTCCATCCGGATCCTACTTGACATTGCTACATACCATGACTACGATATCTGGTGGTTGGGTGTCATGACTATTTTTCTAAATACTGATTTAGAAGAGAACGTCTATAAGTACATAGCCAGAAGGCTTCGTAAACAGTAGGAGCAGCGGAAACGTGTGCAAGTTGCTTTACATGATAAAGCAGGCATCGCAGAGTTAGAACATCTGTTTTGATGTGGTAGTCAAAGAGTTTGAATTCATCAAAATAGTAGATGAACCTTGTACATACAAAAAGGTAGTAGAGAGTAAGGTGGTCATCCTCGTATTGTACGTGGACAACATACTCTTGATAGGAAAAGAGTTTCCTATGCTACGCACGGTCAATCTCCGCTTATCACAAAGATTCTCCGTATAGGATAAAGGTGATACCTCCTAAATCCTGGGTTTTGGATCTATGAGATAGATCTAAATGGATATTAGGATTCTCACTAGAAGTAGTGAGATGGTATCAATCGATCCTGCGGAGAATCACTGGAAAGGTTCTAGGATGATAAGGACGACTGAATATCAGTCGCAGGCATTGTCTTTACCCTCAGTGGAGGGACGGTTGTAGGGTTCCTAGGCACACTAATGAGGTCTCATAAGGCATCAACCATGCCAATTTCAAAAATTACAAGTGCCGAGAAACTCTAATACGGATCGTTAACTAGAATTTTAGGCGAAAGATGCAACTAGTTAACAACTTAACTAAGTGAACGGAAATACAACCTTTGTAGATCCGGTTCTCCACCTCCATAGCTCCGTGATGAAGTCCCCTCGCTGTACAAATCGCATCCCGGACTCTAGCATCGTCTTTATCGGAGAAATAGGCGGGCTTGGTCGTCGGCTTCGATGCCGAAGATGATCTACGTCGAGGCATCACTAGATCAAGCTCCAACTTCACCAAGTCAAGAAACTTGTGAAGAAAACACCCTATACTACTTGGCAAGAGGTAGAGGATGAAGAAATAGGAGGTGGGTTCACTTTAGAATTGGATTTCTCACTCATTTTCACATTTCACCATTGTTGGTAGAAAGCTTTCTTCATGAAGAAGAAGAAGAAGAAGATGATAATGTTATGATAAGTATTATGATAAAGGAAAATAATATGAATACTTATCATATACAAACCATAGTTAGGTGTAGAGAATAAATCATGGTTAGTTTGAAGGGTTAGGGTTAAGCATGAAGAAAAAATGGTCACTTGGTCAAAGCTTCATGAAGCTTCAACTAGAAAACAAATCAAGCCACCATTTTCTTTTCATTTGCCAAAAAGAAAGAAAGAAAGAAAGAAATAAATAAATAAATCAAGTGAAACCCTAACCATTAACCAACCATGGTTTAAACCAAACATACACCCAAACTAACATGTATCATCAAACATGATACAATCAAGTGCACAAAAAAATATATCACATATACAATGTGCACAACAAGTGAGAAAATCTATTTAAAGTGAACCAATACTAGTTAATGCAAAGTAATATATCAAATATATAATTATGCATTAAATCATTAAATCAACACTTGATTTAACGACCCGGTCATATCGCATATAACCGACTAATATTCAATGTATCGGCTTATCGAATCAATCGTTGATTCGATAACTAGGTTATATCACATACAACCATTCGATACATTCATCGCGAGAATGGAATACGGTATCACATACACGCATTATTCTCGGTCCCGCACATATCTCATATGCGCTCCTATTTCGTTTTGCTTGAGCCAGGAAACCTCTGTGTAGGACTCTAAAGACTCGTCAATACGCCGGCAGCAGGTGATGATCATATCAAACACCCACAAGCCGCAAGCGGTCTGCTAAACGTAACGGCCACCCGGGTATTGAGTGATCAGAAGATCGACGAGCAAGCCCGCTCATACTCCTGTGAATCCAACCAGTAACACTTACCGTACAGTCTGGTCTCGTCGTCTGATATGTCGCATATCTCGCCTAGGGGTGGTAAACGTCAGACCCCAATAGCTCGATAAGTCGTGTCGATATGAGGTCTATAACAATTCGAGAAACTACTGGTAACACTTACCAGTAAATCTCAGCAACCCTGGCCAGGGATTTCCGGTTATAGCCAATCGAACACAGCGCAACATCAACCCCCTATACCGGGAGAGACGAATCCCTTCCTATCGCTCATTGCCTCCATGTGACTCGGGACTGTACCCAAAAACCACCGTTTTGCACGCCCTCTTGGACGTGGTAAGGTGGAAATCAAAGCACAGTGGGAACCACACAAGACTCTATGACGATCTCGGGTCAACAGACTACTCTGTACCAGTGTCACCAGAGAACTGCCATCTGACGTAAGGTATAATACCATCTGGGAGTTCTCGGCGAGTCCGTCCAGTGTACCCAGTCTCTACTGAGCACCCGTATATCATCTCTGATGTCAAACACCAATGGATATGGGATCATCCATCGCCCATCTGTATGGGTCGAGAAGGTATACGCTAGTCTACACTGGTATATCGATGCCCCGTCTCGATACACCCACGACTAGGGACTTTGAAGGATGTACTTATGGACTACCATGTCCCCACTAGTATGATCTGCATCATAGTCCAGGTAGTCAAGTACACATCCTAAGGGCTTTACCAACATGTAACAGAGAGACAATCAGTGTACACGTTAAGGTAAAGATCAACCAGATAGCATACTATCATGTCGAGCATGAAAGTCCTCCCTATATATGTCCAAGCATCCACTACAATATACATCCTATGTATAGTAATGGCCTCTAGGGCATACATATAACTAACAACGGTATGTTGGAAGAGTTCCAAGCTAGATACCGTGGCAAACTAGAAGATAAAGGCTGGTGACATCGCTATCAAAGATACAACCAAAGAGGAAGTTTGGGTGTATATTAGTTCATGAGATGAACTAGGTTCCTACCATTGTATGACAATGGTGTTGAGGCTTTGGCCAAGGAACCCCGGTCCCATCAGTGACCCAGACATATTCCAAGGCAGTATCACCTGATCATGGAGATAGTTGATCTCCAGGGTGATCGAGGTTAGGAGAGTAGACTCAGAGGACAACACGGCGGATCCACTCACAAAGGCCTTTTCCTAGAGAGAGACTTTTATGGGATGGTTGAGTATGAGATACTGCAACCACTGCTACAGATGGCCCTAGTGCAAGTGGGAGATTGTTAGTTATATGTATGCCCTAGAGTCCATTACTGTACATGAGATGTGTATTGTAGTGGATGCTGGGACATATATAGGTAGGACTTTCTTGCTCGACATGATAGTACGCTATCTGTTTGCTCTTTATCTTAACATGTATACTTACTGTCTCTCTGTTACATGTTCGTAAAGCCCTTAGGATGTGTACTCGACTTGCAGGACTATGATGCAGATCATACTAGTGGGGCCTGGGTAGTCCATGAGTACATCCTTCAATGTTCCTAGTCGTGGGAATATCGAGACGTGGCATCGATATTCCAGAGTAGACTAGCGTATATCTTCTCGACCCATGTGATGGGCGATGGATGATCCCATATCCATTGGTGTTTGACATCAGAGATGGTATGCGGGTGCTCAGTGGAGATTGGGTACACTGAACGGACTCGCCGAGAACTCCCAGATGGTATTATACCTCACGTCAGATGGCAGTTCTCTGGTGACACTGGTACAGCTTAGTCTGTTGACCCGAGATCATCATAGAGTCTTGTGTGTCTCCCACTGTGCTTTGATTTCCACCCTACCACGGCTCTACTGAGTCGTGCAAACAGGTGGTTTTTGGGTACAGTCCCGATTCATATGGAGGCAATGAGCGATAGGAGGGGATTCGTCTCTCCTGGTATTGGGGGTTGATGTTGCGCTATGCTCGACTGGACATAACTGGAAATCCCTGGCCAGGGTTGCACTGATTTACTGGTAAGTGTTATCAGTAGTTTCCTGCTTGTTATGGACCTTACATCGGCATGACTTATCAAGCTTCTGGGGTCTGACGTTTACCACCCCTAGGCGAGATATGCGACATATCAGACGAACAGACCGGACTGTGCGGTAAGTGTTACTGGTTGGATTCGCAGGAGTGTGAGCAGGCTTGCTCGTTGATCTTCTGATCGCTCAATACCCGGGTGGCCGTTACGTTTAGCAGACCGCTTGCGGCTTGTGGGTGATTGATATGATCACCACCTACTGCCGGCGTATTGACGAGTCTTTAGAGTCCTACACAGAGGTTTCCTGGCTCAAGCGAAACGAAATAGGAGCGCATATGAGATATGTGCGGGACCGAGAATAATACCAGTATGTGATACTGAATTCTATTCTCGCGATTTGTATCATCGGACGGTTATATGAGATATAGCCGGGTTACCGAATCAAATGTTGATTCGATATATTGATACATACGATATTAGTCGGTTATATGCGATATGGCCGGATCATTAAATCAAGTATTGATTTAATGATTTAATGTATAATTATATATTTGATATATTACTTTACATTAACTAGTATTTGTTCACTTAAGATTGATTTTCTCACTTGATGTGCACAAGTTGTATATGTGATATATTTTTGTGCACTAGATTGTATCATGTTTGATGATACATGCAAACTTGTGTGTGTGTATGACTTACACCATGTTTAGGTTAATGGTTTAGGTTTTTATTTGTTTTTGGTAAAACAAAATGGTGGTTTCTTTGTCTTTGCTTGAAGCTTCATGAAGCTTTCAAGCATCTTTGACAAAGTCTAACCATTTTGTTTTGCATGAGATTTTCATTAACCTAACCATTAACTTAAACCCTAGTTTAGTCTCTCCAAAGGTTAACTCACCCATGGTTGCATTATGATAGAATTCACTTGATTATTCCTTTTAATTAATTCATATTCTTTTCTTTCTTCTTCATCTTCTTCAAGTGAAGAAAAGCTTTTCTAGAAAATTTTCAAGTGAAGAAACAAAGTGAGAAATCTAAATCCAAAGTGAACTCACTTCCTATTTCATCATCCTCTACTACTTGCCATTTAGTTTATGGTGTTCTCTTCACAAAGTTTATGACCAAGTGAAGAAATAGCTTGAGTTTGAGTCTCCTCGACGTAGATCATCTTCGGCCTCGAAGTCAACGACCTAGCCCGCTCATTTCTCCGAAGAAACCATCGCTAGAGTCCGGGATCCCGATGATCGCAGCGAAGGGACGTCAATACGGAGCTTTAGAAGTGAAGGACCGGATCTACAAAGGTTGTAATCCCTTTCACTTAGTAGTAAAGTAGTTTGCTTGCTTTTAGTTTCGCCTAATCTCTAGTAAACGATCTTGCATAGGGTTGTTCGGCACATCTATTTTTTTGAATCGGGCATGGTTGATGCCTTGTAAAACCTTGTTAGAGTGCCTAGGAACCCTACAGATTCTTGCATGACATAATGATATGCTTACATTTCTTTTACATGTCGCATACATCATGCTTTCTGATTATACGCATTGAGAGTTGCTGTTTCCATGATATTTCTGGATTTGGGAACTATGGGTATTTCAAAAGAGAATATGTAATTGTTTTAAAAATCCGGTTACTCTTGATATGATATTTCAGTGCGTCCACCATGTGTTTTCTCGGTGCTGAGAGCGACATGTGAAACCCAATTCGAGGAGTGGACGAGGCCGATTGCGGGTACATGGTGGACCCGGTATGGTTCCCCTCGGCAAGATGATCGAAGGACTTTGCCGATTGAGCCTGGAGGTGGGCGAGTACCTACCGGTGATTGGTTGGACCTGGCGGTTATCCGGAGGATACCGACCAGAGTCGATAGATGGATATGGGCGTACTGCTGGGGCCGAGGGCCGATTCCGCAGACGGAGCCCGATATATGAGGATTTACGTACCGATGCTGGGCACAGTTTTCGTGATGTTTTCGAGTGTCGATGCTGGACACTCCGGTTCTATGATTTTGATGTGTCGCGAGGGACACAGGTGGTTTATATCCTCATATTTCTATGCATATGCTGATGATATTTATATGCATGATGGTTATTGTCATTGGGTGACGAGTGGACGGGATCCACGTACATGCAGATTTGATTACATTGATCATACCTCACATTTATAATATGCTATTACCTGAGGCACTGGCACGAGCACTTGGCACTACACTCATGTATAGAGATTACATTGCCAGTTTAGCATGCTGCAGACTTATTCATATTGAGGTTTATCTATATCTGATCGTATTGACCTAGGATGGGTCATACATTCGATCTCTGCTTGTAGATATTTTCTATTCACGAGTTGGCAACTCACCCCCGTTGTGCCACAGTTCTTGTAGGTTTTTGCCGTACAGATTCCATAGCGGCATTTCTGGCACACTGCTTCCATATGGGTGACTTACTTGGGTAGGTGGGTTCTTTTGTATCAGAACCGCCATTGTACATGTACTATTCATTGTATCTAGAAATTCCATCAACCAAAACTTGTATATTGTTTCATACTTAGACACAGTGATGTATTATTTCGACCTTAGAGTCGCGCTTGTAGCATTATGGTTTTCTGGCTGTTTTGAGTTTCTTTTTGGGTTTTGATCCTTGCCCTTTGACGTTGTATATTATTATTGTTTGCGTGGTTGTGACCGTCGATTGACGAAGAGCTAGCTCCCGCTTGGGGATGCCTTTTATCATTTCATATATATTATTCTTGTTGTACCCCGTTCGGGGCCAGTTTTTACAAAGGAAACACTGCCGAAATTTTCAGAAAAGACTACACATTTTAAAAATGCATTTTCGGCTTAGTTATTTGAAAACTTTGATTTCAAACATGCTTTCTTTACTTATTAAAAACTAGTTCCTTTATTTACTCCTTAAATGGTTTTAGATTTCTGGGCTTTTGGTTTACTTGGATCAGATGGAGTCCTATAGACTTCATAGGATTCAAGGGCCAGTCACGTGCTCTTTCGGGTCGTGACAGACCTCCTCGATCAAAGAGCCATTGAGAAACGCATTTTCCACTCCAAGTTGATGCAATGACTAATGATGCGCAACCGCAAGAGACATAAGCAGACGAACAGAAGTCATCTTGGCCACAGGAGAAAAGGTCTCCTCGTAATCAATGCCATAAGTTTGTGAATACCCTTTATCAACCAAATATGCTTTCAAGCAGGAAAGTGTCCTATCAGGATGAAGTTTCATAGTTTATACCCAACGGCAAACTACTGCCTTCTTCCCAGGTGGAAGAGAAACCAAATCCCAAGTATGTATATGTTCAAGGGCAAGCATCTCATCAATCATCTTATCGGTCCACCCTTTATGATACAAAGCATCGGAGATGGACTTAGGTAAAGCATGTGAGTCGAGAGACGAGAGAAACACCCGATATTTCGGACATAAATGAGAAGTCATCACATGATGAACGATAGGATGAGAAGTGCAGCTGCGGGTGCCTTTTCATAAGGTAATAGAGAGATCAATGTCAGCCTCTAGCGGAGCTTGAGACATTGGGAGATCAGCAGCAGGAGTCTAAGATTCAGGATCAAGCTGAGGTTCAGGAGCGGTACAAGCTCGACGAGCATACACCCTGGTAATCGGTGGTGTAGGATCCATTAGTGGGGAATCAGGAGTAGTAGGTGGGTCAATAGGAACAGTACGGGTGATTTCCAACACAGGAGGTGGAGAATCAGCCGGATCAGACGGAATGTTACGTGACGAAAAATATGAGAAATCTAAAGGAAAGTCATTGTTCATGTCTGCAGGAGTGTGGGACGTGGAAAAGTATGAGGTGGACTCATGAAAAGTCACATCAGCCAATATAAATCGGCGACGTAATTCAGGACTATAGCAACGATATCCCTTTTGAGTCCGAGAATGCACAAGAAAATGCACTTGATAGCCTTAGGATCTAGTTTAGAATCTCTGGTTGTAGATCATGGATAAAAAAAAACACATCCAAATACCCGCGGAGTGACAGAAAAAGTGGCCATCGACGGGAACAATATGGAACGAGGAATCTGTCCATCTAGGACCGAGGAGGGTATACGATTGATCAAGTGATTAGAAGTAAGGACTGCATCACCCCAAAACGATTTAGGCACTCGCATATGAAACATAAGAGTTCGAGTGACCTCTAACAAATGTCGATTCTTCCTCTCTGCCATCCCATTCTGTTAAGGGGTATAAGGACAGGAGAATTCATGAATAATTTCAAGTTGCTCCATATATGTCCGAAAAGATGTACTAAAATACTCATTGGCATTATCACTCCTTAAGATACGCACAGTGACTCGAAATTGAGTCTTCACTTCAGAATAAAAGGTCTGGAAATGAGAAAACACTTCATTCCTAGATTTCATCAAATATAATCACGAGACTCGAAAAAATCATAAATAAAGGTTACAAAGTAGCGAAATCCTCATTGGATAACTACAGGGCATGGCCCCCCAAATATCAAAATGAACTAAGTCAAACAGTTTGTTAGCTCTCTTATTAATTCGAGATGGGTAGTTAGAGCGATGATATTTACCCAACTCACATGATTCACATTCTTGAGTAGACAAAGAACTAAGAGATGGAATTATCCTCTTCAACGTTTATAAGGAAGGGTGACCAAAACGGAAATGAGCATCAAAGGTTGATGTAAGGCTCGACGTTGGACATGCCATAGGACGTGGACGCATATCTTCTAGGGAAAAGGTGGCGCTATAATTCAATTGTCGAGTCAGTTGGCTAACGGACAGTAAGTTGAAAGGAAATCAAGATAAGTATAGAACAGAAGTCCGGGATAATTATGGTGTAGCTAAAACTGAACCCTGCTCATACTATATCAGCTGTAGTACTATTTGCTAAAGTTGCCGGGGTAGTTCCATGTCCCGCTTTATAGGAAGACAGTGTATTTTTCTCCCCTGTCATGTGATCAGTAGCTCCAGAATCAATAACCCAAGGACGTGGAGCATTTGTTGGCGAGAGGCGAGATACATGATCGCCTCATGCTTTGATCAAATCAAAAGTGAGTGAAGACAAAAGAAGACAAAATCTTTGTGTCACGCCCCGCTTCCTAAAATACGTAAATACGGTATGTGAAAAAACCAACTATACTATCTATGGCGAGAAATCCTTCCATGGTCACATTATGGCTGTCAATCAGATATCAAGAACAATAAATAAATATCTAACTATCACATGTCCAACTGCCACAATAAATAATAACGAGAAAGGTAGCGTAAACAAATAAAGATCCAACAAGAAATAATATTCTAGTCTCGTCCCTTATGGGATCACAATGACAAACCATAACTAGAAAATAAATCCAAAACATCACTAAACTAAATCAGCAAAAAGATCTTCACTGTTCAGTTTGCATGTCAAAGTATTCTTGATCTTCCTGCGATAAAGTTAAAGGAACCGGGTCATGCAAAACCCAGACGTCGGTGCGTCATAAATATCATAAAATAATAATAAACTGAACAGTGTGCTATACAGGATGTCACGTGCAAATAAGGTATGGATATAAACAAAACAATCATAGGTGTTATAACAGCAGGCTATAGGTATTCAAACATGTCACGTGTATTCTAAAGTCTGTATTTCTAGGTTAACTATCCTACAAATATTTGAAACCAATGAATATACTCCTCCATGTAACTCAAAAGTATATATCCCGTTACCCTCCCGGGACCACGGACCATGATATATCCCGTTACCCTCCGGCATCACGGATCAAGATGTATGAATCAAGAATGATTCTATTCCGTTACCCTCCAGAACCATGGAAACATGTAATATCCTTTTAAGTTATACTTCAGTTACATTTTTTATTTCTTCAGGTTTCGTTTTCCAAGTCAGGTATGAATATAATATCTACCTAATACCAACACAGGAACATGCAGGTACATGTTATGTCTATCTAGACAACATGTCACGTTTATCAGGACAACAAGTTAGGATTGTTGGCAGCGGTAAGTATTACAGGTAAGTAGGTATAAGCAAGATAGCAATATCGGTAACAAGATGACGGGTTATAAGCATGTTAAGATAGTATATTAAATTAGATAAAGTTTTTATTTGTAATAATATTGTGCAAACATGCCGTGATGAAATACGGTTGTAATCGTTATCTAGATGCGATAAATAATATAACGAAAGACAATCATATTAATTCCTACACTTCGATTTACCAATTGAGCCAACTAGAATAGTTTGTATAGATATAATTTACATAACGTTATAAACCACAAATTATAAAACTTGTTATTATTAACTAATTAACGATATACGGATTATATGTATAAACGGTATAATAGTAATAATAAGTAATATATATATAGCATGTAGCATGTTGTAAACTTGTCTTGGTCGCGACGAATATGAATACGAACATGAACATGAACAAACACCGAACGACGACAAATACGAAGCAACTCTGACTCGCTAAGCTCGGAGATGAGATCTGAACTTCTGCCAATGGTTGTCTCGGCAAAGATGGGTGATGACAATCGCAGAGAGCGTTGCTGGAGAGGTCGGTGACGACCGGAGTTAGGGTTTGCAGCCGGAGAAGTTGAGACGGTTCGACGGTGAGATGTTGTGGAGTTGGGGTTTTGAGTTCAACGAAGGGTTTGAGTTGCAGTGGGATTCTCGATTGGATGTTGGTGTATGCGAGATGAGACCTCGATGAAGGTTTAGGTTTTCAGGCGAGGTGAGGCGATGGAGTAGGTCTCGGTGGTTCGACGACAGAAGAGGAAGACGATGATGGTGCTGCGACGACGGTGAGGAGATGGGTTTCAAGGTGATCGGAGTCGACGAGGATGGTGATGGAAGTGAAGGCGATGGCTGCTGGAGGGTGATCGAGTGTGGGTAGGTGGCGACGAGGGTGAAGGTTGTGGGGGTTTAGAGGATGCTCGGTTTGGAGGATGGAGTTGAAGGTGACGTCGGTGAAGGAAGAAGAAGTTGACGGAGTTGATGACGAGTTTAGGACGATGATCGGTGATGGGTTCGATGGTGATCGGGGTTGGGTTTCGAGGTCGGAAAGTTTGAGGCTTGAAGGGGAAGATAGTGACGGCGAAGAGAGACGACGACGAGAGTGCTCGGGAGAGGGGTCGACGAAGTTGATGGTTGTGGTCGGAGGTTGGGTTCTCGGCGAGGTGAAACGATGGTCTGGTGATGGTGGTGAGAGTGATGAAGAAAGAAAAAGAGAGCGAGAGAGAGTGATATGCGGGGGGGGGGGGGAGATTTCTGCGAGGAGAGAGAGAGAAATCTTGTGAGGCATAGAGAGATGGTTTTAAAAAGGGAAATATAAATATAAATATATATTTTATATAGTATATGTATATATATATATATTTTATATAGTATATGTATATATATATATATTATATATTATATATATATTTTATATAGTATATGTATATATAGAGAGAATAATGGAGGAAAGAGGCCATAGGAGGGAATTTCCTCCTATGGCGTCGAAAAAATACGCTCTCCCTCATTTTTTCCGACAATCGGCACCCACCATCTTCATCGTTATCATCTAAGATGTGGGTACGCCAAATTTCATGTGATTCTACAATTTTTTCACCGTTGAATTAGTGGGTTCAAAATTAACGGTTTACCGACAATAGAACTTTTTACATTGCTAAATCAACGGTGAAAAGGTTGTAGAATCACATGAAATTTGGTGTACCCACATCTTAGATGATAACAATGAAGATGGTGGACGCCGATCGTCGGAAAAAATGATGGAGCATGTATTTTTTTGACGCCATAGGAGGAAATCCCCTCCTATGGCATCTTTCCTCCATTATTCTCATATATATATGTGTGTGTGTGTGTGTGTGTGTGTGTGTGTGTGTGTGTGTGTGTATTTTTATTTTTTTTATATAGTATGTATGTGTGTGTATAGGTTATATATATATAACTAATAATATTTTGAAACGTATCACAAATCTCCGATCCGTCTTTACTAAATCTCAAAGAATATATTCTAATATAATATATTATACATATAATTTACATATTATATATCTATTATTTAAGATTCATATAGATTTAAACTACGGATAAATATCACTAAAAGATACCATAACGGTTTTCACACAAGCGGGTCGGGTCCGATAAACACATATACTGTCCAAACCCATCACAACCCAAATAATAAATAAAACAAAATTCAAAATATTAATTAATATCGTTAAATAATGTACGATTGTGCTAGGGTGTTACATTATACCCAACTACATAAGAATTTCGTTCTCTAAATTCACGAAACAGAAAAAGATGAGAACAAAGAAGATACGGATCTAAAGAAAGAGGTGTGGAAAATTTTGCTGAACTTCGTCTTCACGTTCCCAAGTAGATTCTCCTTGCGAACGATTTCCCTACGAAACAAGCACCAGAGGATCGCTTTATTCTTGAGAACTTTTTCTCGTCAATCCACAATAACCATCGGTTGCTCTTCATAAATCAAATCCTCCCTCACTGTCAATTCCGAGTGGTTTAGGACGTGCATCTCATCTCGAACATACTTGCGAAGTTAGGATACATGAAACACGTCATGAACACCCGCCAAGGATGGTGATAAAGCCAATCGATAAGCTACTTCTCCAATACGCTCAATGATATCGAAAGGCCCCACGAATCGAGCAGTAAGCTTGCCTCGACTACCAAACTGGATTACTCCTTTAGTAGGTGATATCTTTAAGAACACATGATCACCAACTGCAAACTCTAACGGTCTTCTTCCAGTATCAGCCCAACTTTTCTATTGATCTTGTGCCACCCTCATATGATCACGAATCAAGTTGACTTCCTTCACAGTTTGCACAATCAGTTCTGGTCCCAATAATCTTCTTTCTCCAATATCGTCCCAACATACCGGCGAGCGACACTTACGACCATATAAAGTTTCGAATGGAGCTATCTGTATAGCCTTCTGAAAACTGTTATTGTATGAGAACTCCACTAGATGTAAATGATTCTCCCACGTACCCTTGAAGTCTAACATGCAAGCTCTCAACATATCTTCAAGAGTTTGGATCGTTCTCTCAGACTGTTCATGTAACATCCAAGTTCATTTATACCATATTCTCTTTAAGTATTTTCTTTATCTTGTGGATATTTCTTGATTTTATCTGCTTTGGGTGCAGATAGTGCTTTGGTATCCGTCTTTGGTATCCGACCTGACCCGCATGTTTGAAACCCATCTTGATTCTTGATTACGACATATCCTTGCTAGTACTGAGAATCCGTACACACATATGTTCTATATACATGTATATTATATCTACTATTGCATATATTTTCAAGACTACAAATTATAGTAAAATAATATATTTTAAGGACCTAGCATGGCCTGTATCATACCCCATGCCCTATGGTTGCATCCTGACATCGTGTACTTGTTCCATTTAATGAAACGGACTCGTTTGGATCGCTACGTGCATTTACGCGTTTCCGTTCTTGGGGGTATGCATTTTCTTTAACCGGACATCGCATATGTTATTGGTTGATACGTATATTATTCGTATTTTCAAACTATATTTTTAGACACAACCCGGGTATGTTTTAGAGTATTTTTGTATCAGCTACAAAACTCAAAAATACATAATATAATATTCCTTATATTTTTCAACTGTTAAATATATTATATATATTTCTAAATATATATTCTTATATTTTTCCTAACTAATCCTGTCTAAGTCTCTCTGTCTCTCTCGTCTTATATATATATATTATATTTTTAAAAAACCAATTCTTTAAACCTCAGAGTTCTCTCTCTCTCTTCTTCTCATCTTCCTCACCTTCCCGCCTCCTCACGAGAACCCTAACCCACGCCCGAGCCGTGCCCTCGTCGCCGCCGCCACCCTCGCCTTCACCCAACCTCACGTTGCCCTCATCGACCTCTCCTCCACTCTTCTTCCTCTCCATCCCCGAGCTCACGACCCTACAAACTCCCGTCGCAACCCAAGAAACCCAACTCCCCGACCTTGTCGCCATCACTCTCGTCGTAGACGATGACCCAAACCCTCGTCACCCTCTCCACCTCCTTTTTCTCTTCTCCCACGACCCCTACAAGCCCCGACCATGACACCCGACCTCAACCCGAGAAAACCCACGACCCAGACCTCACCGCCGGTGACCCCTCGTCGTCACCACCACCTTCTCCTCTCCTCCTCAACCTCACCTTCATCTCCTCTCCTCATACCCGACGAGAACCCCGACCATGACACCACCTGCAACCCGAGAACCCACTAACCCTGCACACCCGAAACCCATTTCCGGCACCCTCACCGACAACCTCCTCACCCGCACTCCTCGCCACCTCCCTCGTCACCACCCCCTTCTCCTCTACTCCCTCTTTGATAGATCTCTGGATCTCCTTCAGATGTTACCTTCTATTGATCTGCAGTGTGTGGAGACGAGCGGCTGAGATTGAGTTGGGAGGTTGCCTACTGGAGCGGGTGGATCTCAATGGGCTCGATGTGGTTGAGGCCAAGCTACCTGCAAGAAAGTCCCGGGGTGGTTGTGTCACCGAGGACCCTCTGACGATCAAGTTAGACGGGCTAAATGGGCAGAGTAACGGCCTATTGGGGTAAAATTGGCTTACCTGAGTCGTCTGAGAGAAGGGTTTATATAGTGGCTGCCATGGGCAGGCGGGCGCGAGATTCACGCCGGCCGTTACGCCCCTGGCGTTACGCCCGCGTGAAAGGAGGGATTCCTCATTAATGACGAGATATGCTCGTTAATGGGGTAACGCGATGGCGTGGAACGCAGGATCATGGGCGGCGGATATCTCGCGTCTGGAGAGATTCGCGGAGCCGTGGCGGAGACGCCTGTGATCGATGCTGTAGGTCGGTCGATGAGACCGAGGAAGAGAAGCTCGGTGGGAGGCTCGGGAATGAGCGGGAGGCCGAGGCATCTTGGATATGCGATAGCTCGGAGGCGAGCTGGAGGGCTGAGGGAACTCAGGGTTCGGGAGGGCTCCGAGGTGAGCCGATGGTTGTTTGTAAGGTGATCGTAGGAGTGGTCTGGAAGGCCACCGAAGGTCGGAAACATCCTCGGGTCGGAGGCCCGGGGTATGCTTCCAACGTACCGATCTTGATCCTTTCTCGTAAGCTCTGGGACATGTCATCTGCGACGTGTCATGATCTGGGGAATCATCGGTATCGAGCATCATCATTAGCCCCCCACTCTCATCTCGAACCATTCATGGGTCGGGTCGAGAGTGGTCTGACCGGTCACCCGGGATAAGCTCTTATTTGAAGATATCGTCGGTGCGTATTCCCGGGCAATTAGTTGTATTTTCTTGATGACGTCAGCGGATCAGGGGAGAGATCTCGCATTAAAGAGGAAGCGCCGATTCGTGCGTATGTTCGCCGAACCGCCAGTCCACGTGTTTGGCACTCGTTGGTTGATGCGACGTGCTGCCAGTGTCCTTCGCGCCCGATAGGACGCGCCCAATGTGAGTGCGACAGGTGGAATGTTATCGGCCGTTGATTGCGAAGCGTTGTTTTGGCGGGAGACGGTCGGCGCCGTAGGATGCGTACGCCGGTGGCTATAAATAGAGGTGGGATCCTCTTTAGGGTCCATACTTCGCCATAATTTCCTCGTCCCTTCGCGTGTTAGCTCGACGCTCTTCCCTTTAGGTCGGGATCCTAGCGTTTTCTCTTCCTAGGATTCATCCTTTTGATTAGGTTAGATGTCTTCTACCGAGTAGTCTGTAGAAATAGCCAGGGTAGAGTCTAGGGAGTCTTCTGCTTCTTCCTCTTCTTCATCTAAGTCGGAGTCCCCCGGGAGGTTAGGGTTAGTCATGCTTCCCGGGGTCATGCGACGAGGGTGGTCCCCAGAGCGCAGGTCAGGGGTGTTTGTGACGCGCCATCTATGCTGAGGCATGCGGACGAGCTTTCCACCATCCGGGCTTGCTTCTGTAAGTGCACGGCGGCGCCCCGGCCGTCAATCCGACGCCGGAATGCGGAAGCGGTGAATAACTTAAATTTTGCGGACTTAGCAAACCGGCACCACCGCGCACTTTAACCGGATCGAACCATTAACTAGTCTAAGCTATCTACAAGAATGGGAATAGAGATATACCGACGATCCAAGTCCTCCGGTCTTCTCTTCATCATCCCGATCTCCCGCGGAAAGTCTTGGCTCCACATCGTCGCCTCCTCGCCGGAAAGGGCACCACATCGCCTTCGTCTTTTACGGGCTCCCGCCTCAATACCGAGGCAACTCGAGCATGAAGCCGGCAACTCGACATGCTCAAGATATGCTGTAGAATGTAGTGTAGAAGATGCTTGTCTCTTTGGGGTTATGTTGTTGCCAATGAGGATGATGGAGGAAACAAGGATTAGAAAAATGGTGCTTGCATTTTTCTAGCATGAAAACTAGATCAAGAAAGAAAACTCTCATGAATGAAGCTCTCTCTTCTTCTTCTCACAACCATGAAAGACTTATCATCAAGTGAGAATAAAGGGTGGAGAAAAAACCATATGAAGCTAGAAGGGAGGTGAGTGTAGGAGAAGTGAAGAGGTGACCACAAACAAACATGAACCATGCTTGTTCTACTATTCAACCCATACCCTTTCAATCACAATAAAAAGCAAGTCAATGGTGCAAGATATGAAAGCCATCATAATCAATACAATTGCAAGAAACCCCCCCACAAAGTGTTATTTGCAAAACTGCAAATAACCCCCTCCATCGAAAAAGTCCGGCCGGGAAAGAACAAAGGAAAACCGGCCGGAACGGAATGCAAACTGGCAACTCCAGAAAACTGGTCCCGTAATAAATTACAGGAAAACCCCAATACTGTGCATACACACCCGCATCTGTATTCCGTCCGGATACAAATGCAATGAGACAAAATCTACACTGTACTAAACTAAGACCAGCTTAAGCCAAAGCCGGCTAGTTAAATCCGTTCGATCCTGATCCGTGCAATACCGCACGTATCTGATCGAACCCTGCCATATAACCATACGGCTACTAGTACAAACCGTCCGATCCTGATCCGTGCAATACCGCACGTATCTGATCGGACCCTGCCATATCTCCATACGGCCTCTACAGCGTTTCGCCCGAAAGCTGAGTAACTTAAAGTGTGGTGGACTCTAAAGACTCGTCAACACCTTGGTTGTGGATTTAACCACTAGCACGTTAGAGGTATAAGCCAATACATAACGGGCTACCAGGTACTGACTAAAAAGGACGTCGATGAGCGAACTCATCCTGACACCCTACTGAGCCTGTCAGTGACAATATCCGTGCAGTCCGGTCCGTTCGTCTATGAGTATCGCATGGCGGGCCTAGGGGGTTGGTAAAAGTCAGACCCCCAAAAGCGGTACAAGTCGTGTCGGAGTGTAGCCCAGAACACCCTGAGATACTACTGGAATACCTACCAGTAAATCTCCTTGCCTTGGCCAAGGACTTTGTGTAATGGCTCTCCTAGACACAGCACGACCTCACCCCCAATACCGGGAGAGACGAACCCCTGAAGATACGCTCACTGCCTCCATGTGGCTCGGGACTGTACCCAACCAAAACCTGTTTGCACGACTCCTTTGAGTCGTGGTAGGGTAGTAATCAAAGTACAGTGGGAACTCACACGAGACAAATGACGATCCCCAGGTCGATGAACTAACCTGCACACATGTCACCAGGGAACTGCCATCTGACGTCTGGTATATGACCAACTAGCATGTTCCCGGCGAGTCCTGTCCGGTGTACTCATAACCCAATGAGCACCTGTATACATCTTAGGTGATCCAACTGACACCAGTGGCTTGTGAGACCGGCCACCGCCCCTCGTCGGGGTCTCGACTGTATACACTAGTCTACTAGTGGAGTATCGATGCCCGGTCTCGAAACTCCCACGACTAGGGACCTTTTAAGGATATGCTTGTAGACCCCCAGCTCCCACTTATATGATCGCCCTCATACTGCTGGTGGTCAAGCAAGAATCCTAGGGGCTCTATCAACGTGTAATAGCGACGTGTCAGGTCACCTAAAACAGTACACGATGATAAAGGTAAACCAGATAGCATACTATCATCTCGAGTAAGACTGTCCTACCGGGATAGGTCCTCCCTCAATCATTACAATCACGTACCTGTGACCTAATAATTGACTCTGAGGGCACTATCTCCAACAATCTCCCACTTGCACTCAAGGCTAATTATTGCGATGTCGCATACTCACAGCCCGTGTGATACCGAACATCCAACTCCTCTACTAGTCAGTCTCACAAAGCTCGTTTGCGGAACTATTGCGTTCGAGGAATAGCCTCAGTGAGTGGATCCGCTTTGTTGTTCCTTTCTATGTCTCTCTATATCTCAAGTTCGCGGAGAAAGCCATCTCCCGAAATGAGCAATACCTGTCTTAGAGTGTCTGGATGTCTGATGGGACATAGCTCATAAATGAACTCCAAATCCAAACTTCTTAGACTGTATCGACAACTGAACTTAATCAGTGTCCTGCGCGCCATGCCTCCCTCAGTATTGCCTTGGACCACCTGTCCAAAATACTGCTCCTCATCAGAAGGAAAACTATAACTCTGACAACCTCCTTGTCGTCCATGTCACCTTGGAAGCCTGGGATGATAACTGTCTCCTGAATGAGGCTGTCGTTATCATATCCCTAGAACATCCACTTATGTTCTAAAACTGCTTCCGACTGTTTCTCCAGGATTGGATTAATGTCAACTTATTGCATCTTGTGCAAGAACAATATCTGGTGTGGTACTTGACATCTCACGATTGACTCAATTGCCTGAGCAAGTGATCTGCCAATCATGCCCGTCCCTCTCCCTTTTAGTCTGTAAGACACCTTTGGAGAGGGTGACTCCATTATCTGCAGGTACACTACCGTGCCAGGAGTCGTCCATCCTAAATACTCTTAGAATGCTGTCAAGTACCCTGATTGGGAAACCACCCAAATCTAGATCTAAAACCATAGATCTAGTAACCAGTATGTCAGATATAAAATCCATTTCCTTTGTGGAGAAACCAATGTGTGACGACCAAAGTATAACCGATCGTAGTATAGGAGTTTCTTTTCCTGCTTTGTGTATGTCATCCAAATACCATGACATCACATCCTACTACCTTCTCAACAGATCCATCTCCTATTCTGATGAAGTCAAACCTATGACTGTCACGTCAGAAATAGATGATCTATCTCCGCTACATCTGCTTTAGTCTATAAATAGACATAAGCTACCTGTCCACCAATGCTTCCGCTGCTCCCACTGACTACGACAACCCTCTGGCAGAGTCATATACACATACACTTCTAAAACTAGTTTTAGAACGACGCTATACTCATCCTCCCGCCGGGTCTCGTAACCTGGAACAACAGCAATGGCAATTGTGGGTAAACAAGAACTTCCCTGTCACCGTCCTTGAGGCTACCGTAGTACCTCTCGGGTGCTTGAAGTTACCCACCATATCTGCGGAGTGGCCAATGGAATGTCAATCCAGATTGAATCTTTAGGTTCCTTATCAAATCTTCAGTAATCGTTTGTGGTTCTGGAATCACTTCCAGTTCTACCATACTCCCACTACTGTTTTCTGAAAAATCCATTTTTAATAAAACTGTGGCGAGTCTAGAACAATATCGCTATTGTTCATCCAGATGGTAGAAAGTCAACCCTCGTCATAGCCTGGGTCAACCCACAAACAGCCATTACAGAAACGTGCCTTGAGTTGTCCAGTGTCTGGTTTTAATCATAAACCGGACAACTCCCCGTACCTTAACATCGTTAAGATATGAACTGTTCTATATCGAATATAGAACCAGAGGCACTGATTTGATTGAACCAGATTCAAATCATGCAACTGTCTCCAGTGCATGTCAACTACATGGAGAGAGGCCGATCAGCGTTACTCAACTTAGGAATGCTTCCAATTATGAGTAACCTGAAAGAGAAGCAATTTCTCTTTGTCATTACTATCAACTGAATACCATACACAAGTATCTACATCTTCGATCACCTTGAAGAATCCCGATACTTGCTACACCTGGTTCTCTACTCTATTCAAATACCTATAACTCCTCAAAACTTAGACCCTGCGTTTCTACGAAACACATGTCTAAGAACTAGAGAAGTTAAAAGTAAACAGAATATAGTATGAGGACCAACCCCTCTGTCCTAATGGACACTGGACAACATACAATACTCTGTATAAGTCCGCTGAGTCTAACAACTCTTTCACTGTGTGTCGTAGGTTGAAAACTGTACTTTTGGTTATGAAGAATTACACCGCTGTTTAATGCTCCTTACCTAACCATCCACTGATATAGGTAAATGTCATCGACATAATATCAAAAGGTATATCTCACTCTATGAAAATAGACGTACAGATATATCAATTTGAAATTGGTGCACAACAGCGGATATTCAAAACCAAATATTTGCCGACCGGCAAACAGCCCAGGTGATCTCCTCAAATATCACCGATTACAACGAATCCCGATATAATGAGGATGATCACCCAATTCCCAATAACCTACTCCCACTCATCATCTGTAAAACCATACAGATGTGAGAATCATACCTGGTAAATACATACCCTGGAGTAAGTATCTAATCGGGAAATCAGTTTTCCTTTAACTGTACACAGTGAAACTGAAACATTGAAATGTTTCGATGGGGTATCCTGGTATTCTTAGTAATGCCTCTTCCAGATTCACGACTGTAACCGTATAGTTCTTTGCCACCTCTCCAAATCCCTTCATATGTCTTTAGTCTTTACCTTCTGTACACCCCTTTAGGCCAAATGGTTTTCTTCCTTCCCTACCGTTCGGCACCAGCCTATGGTTTGGAAGAAGACTATCCAATAAGCATAATGGGTGTACTGTCCCTATCCTAGGAACACTCGCAACACGAGAGAAGGTGAAGATAAAAGACACCTGAATGTACTTTATTCCTATTTCTCCTGAACCAGAATCCATCCCCGAACTGGAACAAGTTCCATTCGAGTTCGTATATAACCATACGATGGAGTATCCAAATAAACTGTGGATCTTCGTAGCGATACGGAGTGTCCTGGAGAAATACAAAGGTGATTTAGGATTGGCGAAGGAATAATTGGTTTGGTCGTGAATACCTGTTGCAATTTACTTTGCCCTCTTACTAATCCCTTGCTTTGTCTTAACTTAATACCTTCTGCATACCATCGTTATGCTAATTGGTTTTCTTCATTCCCTACCGGTCGGCACCAGCCTAAGGTTTGGAAGAAGACAATCCAATTTGCGTAATAGGTGTACTACCCCTAAACCAAGGAGTACTCGTATCCTGAGAGAGGGTAAAAGGAAAAGACAACTGAATAATCCTATCCGTTTTCTCCAGAACCGGAAACCATCCTCGAATAAATCTGTCGAGTTCATATCTAACCATACGATGGTTTTGTCCAATGGAAGTGGACGTTCGTAGTAAAACGGGGTGTCCTGGAGAAAAGGGTAAAAGTAGGAGTGGCAATGAGGTCTGCAACTCTGACAATCCAAAAGCCAGTGTTAAGAAGGTTCGGTTAACTTGGTCACTGAGTCAAAGTTTTAGGGTCGGGTCAATGGTCGCTGCCAAAGAGAGAGAGAAAAGAAACACTCAGCGTGCACTCTAACCTAGATCAGAATAGTTACCAATTTATCTAATCTGGAATCCTCCCACTGTACCTCAAATTCTCCTCCAAACCTGAAAGAAGAATTAGTCGGGGTTACCCGAGGAGTAAACTAACTCATCAGTGGGAATCGGGATCCAACTCTCATCGCATGACAACGTGACGGAATCCGCTCACGGTATCACACTCCAGAAGGTATGCGCAAATCTGGCAAGTTTCAGTACTTTTGAAACTCCCGATGTGATTTCTGCCCCATGCTCTTATGACCTTGGCGTGAGGTCAAAATATCATAAGTCACATGTCAAGTTCTGCCCATCATTATCCAGGTTAATTTGAATCCACCCGTACATACCCTTGACGTAGGCCAAAATAGTAGTACGACTGTCCCAAACCAACGCATCTATCTATGCAACAGATAAATACCCGGCAGCTACCAAACACTATGCCTTGGCGTGAGGTCAAAATACATAGCTTGAATACTACCGAATATTTAACTGAAATGATGGAGGGCTACGAATGGTTTCTGGCGAAAACCTTTAACGTAATGAACTTGATATCGTTGAAGGAACGGATAGCTTTTTAGAAAATATAGTGACGAAAACCTTTACTAAAGAGGTCACTCCCGGTGAAGGGATCTCGGCTCTTTCCCCGTAGAATGGGGTGCAGGATATTCCAACTGAATACCACGGTGCAAAGCAAAAGTAATCGGCTATAGTGAAGTTAATGCCCTGACGCAAACTTCTGTCCAAGGGGTCACTCCCGGTGAAGGGATCTCGGCCCTTGCCTCGTCGACTGAGGAGCAGGATATTCCAAATGAACACCACGATGCAAAACAGAAATGAACGTCCTTGCAATAACAGCTTTTTGAAAAGTGTTCCAACAACATCAGATTAGGTTTGTTTAACATGCATTGATCCGAATCAACGCAGTCCTATCAATTGATCACACCACAAAGAACGAAAATATACTGACGTACGTATATGCCATCTGCATTCGCCACTGGGTCCCGTCATCACCCGTTAGGTTAGCTAACTAACGGCAGAGCGGGGACTGGACTAGCGCGGATGAAAAACATATACAACATCTACTAATATATATACCAATATATAGTATTTCGCTCAAGGCGTGAATAAAATGCAACATCACAGAGAATGAACAACATCACAGAAACAATACAGATATCTGGGATCCCCGGGTTTCACAGAGCCGCTGAAAACCCGACGTTCCCCTGGTCGTGTGGATAGCCTGTGCAATGAAATCCTAGACCCCTACGGGCGCGTCAAGTCACCCGCCAAAACCTGAAGCGAGGCAGCCCCCTTCAGCGCCGTGAATGGACCACCCAGCACTTCACGGAATCCGGCAACTTGGGCACCCCTCCTGGGTCAACCTGTACCCCCTACGAGTGCAGCGAATAGCCCGCCAATCCTAGAGCGAAGCCCCCTCCGTCTCAATGCCATGAGATGCGGGCTTGTTGCCCTCCAGAACCCGGCTATCCGTGCACCCCTCCGCGGGGTAATCCTAGTACAGAAAGTAAAATATACATACACCGGGTACATCGACCGCAACCAGGTCGTGCCCCAAAATAATAATACAATCAGGCAGTGACGGCAGTCCACATGTCGGACGCTCGCCCCGCAATATCAAATGTACATAATACAACCACAACAGTACTAGTATTGCATCCAGGCTATCCCTACGACCGATCCGCAACATCACAGCAAATACATAGAACATCAACGTGAAAGTCACGTTCGCAAATCCGTCTAACCGGGCTATAGCAGTTAGACCGGATTTACCGATCGAGTGACATTCACGGTCGCAGATATAATGTAAATACTGTGAAAAATGTGTTTAAAATTTTCCGATTGATTAAACATTAACAAGTGGGCCCCCAAACAAAACTGTAGCAACCACAGAAAACCTGGGCCCAATTTTAATATTCCAAAAACCACATATATCACTCAGGAACACACTGGAAAAATTTGGGGGGGTGAACAGTTATATCCGCGGCGGAAGCGCGGCTAAAGCAGGGGTTTGGCCGCCCTTCCGCGGCGGTATAATGAGATCGTGGCACCAAAATTTTACAGTAACCTTAGAATTCCCTGCACATCATTCTGAGACAACCTGAAAAATTTTTGGACTCAAAAAAAATTCGACAGAAACTGATGTGCATGAAATACGGGTTTTTGGACTTTTTGATCGATCGGAAATGCAAACACATTACACAAAGCTAGACTAAGTTAATGGCCAGGCTCTGATACCACTGTAAGTGCACGGCGGCGCCCCGGCCGTCAATCCGACGCCGGAATGCGGAAGCGGTGAATAACTTAAATTTTGCGGACTTAGCAAACCGGCACCACCGCGCACTTTAACCGGATCGAACCATTAACTAGTCTAAGCTATCTACAAGAATGGGAATAGAGATATACCGACGATCCAAGTCCTCCGGTCTTCTCTTCATCATCCCGATCTCCCGCGGAAAGTCTTGGCTCCACATCGTCGCCTCCTCGCCGGAAAGGGCACCACATCGCCTTCGTCTTTTACGGGCTCCCGCCTCAATACCGAGGCAACTCGAGCATGAAGCCGGCAACTCGACATGCTCAAGATATGCTGTAGAATGTAGTGTAGCAGATGCTTGTCTCTTTGGGGTTATGTTGTTGCCAATGAGGATGATGGAGGAAACAAGGATTAGAAAAATGGTGCTTGCATTTTTCTAGCATGAAAACTAGATCAAGAAAGAAAACTCTCATGAATGAAGCTCTCTCTTCTTCTTCTCACAACCATGAAAGACTTATCATCAAGTGAGAATAAAGGGTGGAGAAAAAACCATATGAAGCTAGAAGGGAGGTGAGTGTAGGAGAAGTGAAGAGGTGACCACAAACAAACATGAACCATGCTTGTTCTACTATTCAACCCATACCCTTTCAATCACAATAAAAAGCAAGTCAATGGTGCAAGATATGAAAGCCATCATAATCAATACAATTGCAAGAAACCCCCCCACAAAGTGTTATTTGCAAAACTGCAAATAACCCCCTCCATCGAAAAAGTCCGGCCGGGAAAGAACAAAGGAAAACCGGCCGGAACGGAATGCAAACTGGCAACTCCAGAAAACTGGTCCCGTAATAAATTACAGGAAAACCCCAATACTGTGCATACACACCCGCATCTGTATTCCGTCCGGATACAAATGCAATGAGACAAAATCTACACTGTACTAAACTAAGACCAGCTTAAGCCAAAGCCGGCTAGTTAAATCCGTTCGATCCTGATCCGTGCAATACCGCACGTATCTGATCGAACCCTGCCATATAACCATACGGCTACTAGTACAAACCGTCCGATCCTGATCCGTGCAATACCGCACGTATCTGATCGGACCCTGCCATATCTCCATACGGCCTCTACAGCGTTTCGCCCGAAAGCTGAGTAACTTAAAGTGTGGTGGACTCTAAAGACTCGTCAACACCTTGGTTGTGGATTTAACCACTAGCACGTTAGAGGTATAAGCCAATACATAACGGGCTACCAGGTACTGACTAAAAAGGACGTCGATGAGCGAACTCATCCTGACACCCTGCTGAGCCTGTCAGTGACAATATCCGTGCAGTCCGGTCCGTTCGTCTATGAGTATCGCATGGCGGGCCTAGGGGATTGGTAAAAGTCAGACCCCCAAAAGCGGTACAAGTCGTGTCGGAGTGTAGCCCAGAACACCCTGAGATACTACTGGAATACCTACCAGTAAATCTCCTTGCCTTGGCCAAGGACTTTGTGTAATGGCTCTCCTAGACACAGCACGACCTCACCCCCAATACCGGGAGAGACGAACCCCTGAAGATACGCTCACTGCCTCCATGTGGCTCGGGACTGTACCCAACTAAAACCTGTTTGCACGACTCCTTTGAGTCGTGGTAGGGTAGTAATCAAAGTACAGTGGGAACTCACACGAGACAAATGACGATCCCCAGGTCGATGAACTAACCTGCACACATGTCACCAGGGAACTGCCATCTGACGTCTGGTATATGACCAACTAGCATGTTCCCGGCGAGTCCTGTCCGGTGTACTCATAACCCAATGAGCACCTGTATACATCTTAGGTGATCCAACTGACACCAGTGGCTTGTGAGACCGGCCACCGCCCCTCGTCGGGGTCTCGACTGTATACACTAGTCTACTAATGGAGTATCGATGCCCGGTCTCGAAACTCCCACGACTAGGGACCTTTTAAGGATATGCTTGTAGACCCCCAGCTCCCACTTATATGATCGCCCTCATACTGCTGGTGGTCAAGCAAGAATCCTAGGGGCTCTATCAACGTGTAATAGCGACGTGTCAGGTCACCTAAAACAGTACACGATGATAAAGGTAAACCAGATAGCATACTATCATCTCGAGTAAGACTGTCCTACCGGGATAGGTCCTCCCTCAATCATTACAATCACGTACCTGTGACCTAATAATTGACTCTGAGGGCACTATCTCCAACAGCTTCCACATTCCTCCCGGCTACTCGCTTCATCTGGCCGAGGAGGGGGAGAGGGCATACCAGGTACAGGGCAAGGAGATTGCCTTGTACCTGGAAGCTTTTTGGGCCGGGATGCGCCTGCCCTTCTCCCCCGAGGTGAGAGCGGTGTTGAATTGTTTCGAGTTAGCCCCAGGCCAGTTAGTGCCGAACTCTTGGAGGATTCTCATCGGGTTCCTGGTCTGGTTGAAATTGCGAGCGATCTCTTTCAGTCTGAGCCTTCTCCTTTCTTCTCTCTGCTACAAAAACCACCCCGGCACTCGCAAGGACGAGCCGAGTTGGGTATACATCTCTTTTAGAAAGCGCCGGGTAGGTGCTGCTGGGTCGGGGGTCGTCATAGTACCTTCTTCCATCCATGAATGGAAGAATAAGTTTTTGTTTGTTGGGCCACCCGAGGGTGAGGATTGGCCTGTGCCCGTTTAGTGGCACAGGGCCGACTGCCCCCGGCTGAGGCGGGCGAATGATCCCGACGCGGTGGCAGTGTCGGAGTAGGAGCCCCTCCTCTGGGCCGATGTGCTGCTGTCTGAGCAGGCCCTTATTTTGGGCTGGGCTCAGCCCCGCTCAACCTGTGGGTAAGTTGGGAGTTTTTAGGCGACCTGTTTAGACTTGTGTGTTCTTCCACTTTTTATGGCATTGCTAACTCCTTCTTTGCACTTTCTTCTTATGCAGGACCTATGGACCTAGGTAAATTTCGGGCAGCCTTAGTCGAACAGAAGAAGGGGAGGAAGGCCGGAGGCGCCGGCCCCTCCTGCCCGTCGTCGAGTCCGGATCCATCGGCGGCCCTTCCGGCCAGGAGCTCGAGCGCGCCTCGGGCCCCGGAGTCCAGCCATGCGCCGAGCCGAAAACGCGCCCGGAAGAAGGAGCCCCGGGTTTGGAGGTGGGAGGCGAGTCTGGTTCTCCTGCGTCTCTCCTCAAGAGGTACCATAGGAAGGTGCCCCGATCCCCGGCTTCCCCGATCATCGTGGACGAAGGGGAGCTTCGCTTTGAGGTGCTCTCGGGGATTTCTGTCGCCGACAGCTTCCTCTCGGAGATGGAAAGGTCGGCCGGGGGCAGAATCCCTCGGGGGACCCTCAGGGCCCAAATGATAGCTATAGCCCAGGAGGCCGTGCAGGTCAGTGTCCGTACTTCACTTGGGTTTTTATTTAGTACTTTTTTGTCCGCAAGATTGAGTGCCTAACTTTCCTTTGTTTTCTTCAGGTCCTCCAGCACTGCACCCTCGTCGTCAACATGGAGGACGAGGAAATTGCCCTAGCGATGCAGGCCGCGAGCGAGTTCTCCTCGCGGGAGGAGAGCTCAAGGCTGGAGCTGCAAGCGGCGATGGAGAGGGTCGCAGCCTTCGAAGACTGGGCAGCGGCCGAGGATCGGGAGATCTCCAACTGCCGAGAGGTCGTCCGAGCCGCCAAGGCTATGTTGGAAGATTCCAGGGTGCTTGTCGCCACCCTGAAGAAGACGGAGAACACCCTCCGGAGGGAGAGCGAGGCGGCGAAGGAAGGAGTGAGGCGTTCCGACCTCCGAGAGTCGAAGGCGGTGGAGAACTACCAAAAGTCGGACCTGTTCTATGCCGACCTAGCTCAAGCCGCTGCCCTCGTTTGGCATGAGGCCCTCGACGCCGTCAAGGCCCTGATACCGGAGTTTCCTGACAGAGAGCTCCGGGGTGAGTACCCCCTCGGGGATGAGGCGCAGGGGAATGCCACCGGAAGCACTGCAGGGGGAAAGGCCCCCGGTGGGAGCGTTGGGGAGAAGTCGATCACCCCAGCTCCCGGCGCCGAGGCTCCTACGGTGGGAGCCGACCTTCAAGATGTCACCCTGGTTGTCATGGTGGAAGCGGAGCTCATCGAGGTTCTCCTCTGTCGCGAGGTCTGAATCTCCCCGCCTCCTTATTTTCTTTGCGCTGAAATTTTGTAAGCCTCCGGGCGTTTTTGTAAGGCTGGGGAGCCCATAATACCTCTGTAAAGACTTCTGATTTTTGCGAATGAAAATCATTTTGTAAGGATTTTTGCGTACATATTTTCCCTTTGTTTGTGGTTAAATCTCTATTTGCGTGGTACTGCTTTCATGATGCGTTAGGTCGGAGATCGGTTTTTCATCTGGCGATCGCGCGTCGAGTTGAATTCAACCATTTGCCAAGTGTGCAAATACCGATACAAGTTCGGTATCTCTATGGCTCCGAAGTCGAGGTGGGGATCTCTTAGTAAATACGTGGAGGAAGTTGAGCAGGGAAGCTGCTCAATTGCCTCTTGATGAGGGATTTGATCCTTGGTGTCGTTGGGTAAGAGATTACCAGCCAAGGATGGACCGAGCAGGGAAGCTGCTCGGTGGCCTCTTGATGAGGGCTTTAATCCTTGGCGTCGTTAGGTAAGAGATTACCAGCCAAGGATGGACCGAACAGGGTTGCTGCTCGGTGGCCTCTTGATGAGGGCTTTGATCCTTGGCGTCGTGGGTAAGAGATTACCAGCCAATGATGGACCGAGCAGGGAAGCTGCTCGGTGGCCTCTTGACGAGGGCTTCGATCCTTAGCGCGGGAGGCCAAGGAGTGTCCTGCTAAGGATGGACCGAGCAGAGAAGCTACTCGGTGGCCTCTTGACGTGGGCTTTGATCCTTAGCGCGGGAGGGAAAAGAGTGGCCTGCTAAGGATGGACCGAGCAGGGAAGCTGCTCGGTGGCCTCTTGACGAGGGCTTCGATCCTTAGCAAGGGAGGGAAAGGAGTTGCCTACTAAAGATGGACCGAGCAGGGAAGCTGCTCGGTGGCCTCTTGATGAGGGGTTCGATCCTTAGCGCGGGAGGGCAAAGAGTTGCCTGCTATGGATGGACCGAGCAGGGAAGCTGCTCGGTGGCATCTTGATGAGGGCTTTGATCCTTGGCGTCATGGGTAAGAGATTACCAGCCAAGGATGGACCGACCAGGGAAGCTGCTCGGTGGCATCTTGACGAGGGCTTCGATCCTTAGCGCGGGAGGGCAAAGTGTTGCCTGCTAAGGATGGACCGAACAGGGTTGCTGCTCGGTGGCCACTTGATGAGGACTTTGATCCTTGGCATCGTGGGTAAGAGATTACCAGCCAAGGATAGACCGAGCACGGAAGCTGCTCAGTGGCCTCTTGACGAGGGCTTCGGTCCTTAGTTCGGGAGGGCAAGGAGTTGCCTGCTAAGGATGGACCGAGTAGGGAAGCTGCTCGGTGGCCTTTTGATGAGGGCTTTGATCCTTGGCGTCGCGGGTAAGAGATTATCAGCCAAGGATGGACTGAGCAGGGAAGCTGCTCGGTGTCCTCTTGACGAGGGTTTAGATCCTTGGCGTCATTGGGTAAGAGATTACCAGCCAAGGATGGACCGAGCAGGGTTTCTGCACGGTGGCCTCTTGATGAGAGATTTGATCCTTAGCGTGGGAGGGCAAGGAGTGGCCTGCTAAGGATGGACCGAGCAGGGTTGCTGCTTGGTGGCCTCTTAATGAGTGATTTGATCATTGGCGTCGTTGGGTAAGAGATTACCAACCAAGGATGGACCGAGCAGGGTTGCTGCACGGTGGCCTCTTGATAAGGGCTTTGATCCTTAGTGCGGGAGGGCAAGGAGTTGCCTGCTAAGGATGGACCGAGCAGGGTTGCTGCTCGGTGGCCTCTTGATGAGGGCTTTGATCCTTGGCGTCGTTGGGTAAGAGATTACCAGCCAAGGATGGACCGAGCAGGGTTGCTGCTCGGTGGTCTCTTGATGAGGGCTTTGATCCTTAGCGCGGGAGGGTAAGGAGTGGCCTGCTATGGATGGACCGAGCAGGGTTGCTGCTCGGTGGCCTCTTGATGAGGGCTTTGATCGTTGGCGTCGTTGGGTAAGAGATTACCAGCCAAGGATGGACCGAACAGGGTTGCTGCTCGGTGGCTTCTTGATGAAGGCTTTGATCCTTAGCGCGGGAGGGCAAGGAGTGGCCTGCTAAGGATGGAAAGAGCAGGGTTGCTGTTCGGTGGCCTCTTCACGAGGGCTTCGATCCTTAGCGCGGGAGGGCAAGGAGTTACCTGCTAAGGATGGACCGAGCAAGGAAGCTGCTCGGTGGCCTCTTGATGAGGGCTTTGATCCTTGGCGTCGCGGGTAAGAGATTACCAGCCAAGGATGGACTGAGCAGGGAAGCTGCTCGATGGCCTCTTGATGAGGGCTTCGATCCTTGGCATCGTTGGGTAAGAGATACCAGCCAAGGATGGACCGAGCAGGGTTGCTGCTTGGTGGTCTCTGTTCACCGCCGGAAGCCGGGAAGACTGGACGTCTTTCCTGAATCTGGGGGAAGATGCTAATTGGTGCTATCCGTCCACCTCTCCGAAGATGCCAAGTTGATTTATGGCACCATGTATCGAAGGTTTAAACGGATGCGGCCGATGTAGCAGACTTCGTCAGATTCCCCCTCGCTTGAGGGGTTTTTGATTGTGGGGACGCTCTTCCCTGCAGGCGCAAGCCCCTGCAATTAGTTACGCTACCGCATCGCGGTAACAACTTTCTCCTTCTCCATATGGTCACTTCGTGTCGTGGGTGTTTGTTTTGTGTTTGGTTGCCCGTGGATTGTATACGGAGACTAAGTTATGTTGTCGCCCGTAGGGCATGAATTAGTCCAAATCCATATCTTTCTTAGATTTGGGTTTCGGGGGGTTGTGTTTAAAGATACGTTAGCCTTATTTGAGGCTAAGATCAACTTAAACATTTGTTAAGGACACGTTAGTCTAATTCTAGACTAAGATCAACTTAACGGGATCGTTTAGATCCGACAAGAGAGCAACTGGGCTCTATTGTCTAGTTTAATGACATTACGGTCAATAATTAGTTTAAGGACATTACGGTCCAATGTTAGTTTTAGGACATTGCGGTCAAGGTTAAGGACATCATAGTCCGTGAGTTTAAGGACCTCACAGTCCGGTATTAGTTTTAAGACATCACGGTCGAGGTTAAGGACGTCATAGTCCGTGAGCTTAAGGACCTCACAGTCCGATGTTAGTTTTAAGATATCACGGTCAAGGTTAAGGACATCATAGTCCGGTATTAGTTTTAAGACATCACGGTCGAGGTTAAGGACGCAATATTCCATGAGTTTAAGGACCCCACAGTCCATAGCAGTGTATGGTTGTTGGGACCCGTTACCTCTTTGAAGACGTTGAAGAATTACAACGACAGATATCAGAGGAGTAAAGAGATGTACCCTCGAACCGGGTGTAAATTTATTGGAAGAGCAGTTGTGCTCAGTTCAATTTATATTGAGGACTTATGGCTAAAATTGCGCTAAGTCCAGTTAAAAATGTTTAACATTTTATTCATGTTTGACCTGTTAGGCCTTTATTTGGGCTCTGCCCTTTTAATAATGCATAGCATTGGGCTCTGTGGTTAAATGCATAGCATTTATCAGGAGCAAAATAGTGGTCTGATAGTGCGCCACGTGGCTTGTCAGGCGCTTTGCGCCAATCAAAGAGCGCAATGCACTAGCGCATGTGAAGGTGACACGTGTCACGCTCTGCGCTAAGCGCAAGTCTGTTTGCGCACTGCGCTTTCTGAGTGCGCTGCGCCAGTGAATGACACGTGGCGCGCTTTGGCGCTATGCGCCAGTCCAAGAGCGCAACGCGCTATATTTAGAAGCGCAAAACGCAAACCGTTCTGTGGTTGACACGTGGCGCGTTTTGGTGCAGTGCGCCAGTCCAATAAGCGCAAAGACATAATTCAAAAGTGCAAGGCACTGTCCAATAGCGCAGAGCGCATTTTTGATCAAATTAAGATCAAAGAACAAGTTTTTTGTTCTTCAAAAGAGGCATTGTCTCAAGATCTAAGAACCAAAGTTCTTGTTCTCATCAAAAGGCTATACCTTTATAGATCAAATGATCTGTGAATGAAGTAAATTACTTCTTTTTAATCTTTTATAATTAGATCTTTTTGATCTTTTTTTCTTTTTTATTGAAGATCTTGATCTTGTTCTTAGATCTTTTGATCTTTTTAGAAGATGGTTCTTCTTTTTAATGAGATGATTTCATCTCTGTTCTTCTAAGAATTTAATTCTTTACCTTTAAAGATGAAGAAAATGATATTCTTTCTTCAAAGGCTTGTCTTTTCTTTTTTCCTCTTTGAGATTTTTCTCAAAGTTTTCAGAGGGTTCTCTCTATCTGAGACTTGAAGTCTTGTGGCCTTTATATAGGGCCAATTGATTTGTTAAGTTAGTTACAGAGATCTTTCTCTGATTAATCTGGGGATATTTCCCCACCGTTGGATCTTTGATCCTAAGTCCTCTGTTTTACAGAATATAATCTTCTTATTTTAATAAAATTGGAAAGATCTTTCTAGAACAGAATTTTAATTCTGATTAATTAATAATTTATTATTTAAATTCCAGTGCTGGCGCAATTGGCGCTAGCGCACCTGCGTTTGACACGCAGAGCGCAGCGCAACTGCGCTAGCGCGCCTGCGTTTGACACGCAGAGCGCAGCGCAACTGCGCTAGCGCACCACTGTTTGACACGTGGCGCGCAGCGCAACTGCGCTAGCGCACCACTGTTTGACACGTGGCGCGCAGCGCAGAGCGCAAGGGATCTGAAGCGTTGCTTCATTTTAAAATTTGAATTTTGAAACAGAGTTTTGCTCTGATTGGGGGTGCGCTGCCTAGGGCACAGCGCTCTTGACGCTGGCGTGTCTCCTTTTGACACGTGGCGCTCAGCGCGCAGCGCATGGGATCTGAAGCGTTCCTTCAATTTTTGAATTTTGAAATTCAAAACAGAGTTTTGCTCTGATTGGGGGAAACAAATGCCCCCACCGTTGCGCTCACGTGGCGCACACGTGAGTGCAGCGGTGGCAACATCTGAGCCATTGGATCGACTCAGAAGTTGAGGAGGCGCTTCAGCGCCTATAAATAGGACCCTTGGTCCTCAGATGATTATCATCTTCAAGAATTTTTATCTCAGAGCCTTGCTCTCATATCCAAGAACTTCAAGAGTTAAAACTCTAGAAAATTTTAGGTAAAAATTAAATTAAATTAAATTAATTTAAATTAATAGAGCCTTGCTCTCATATATCTTTTGATCTAAAGAAAACCCCTTTAGGGTTTTATAAACAGAGCCTTGCTCTCAAGAACCCATAGATCTAAATAGATCTTTCCTTAGGGTTTCTTAGCCCATGGGTCAGAGCTCTGCTCTTTTGATAATGTTTAGATCTTTTGATCTTTTGATGAAGAACTCTTAAGAGTTTTTTCATGGATATTTAAGATCCCAGAATTTTAATTCTTAGGAATTAATTTTCATTAATCTTTATTGGATTTTTCCATCATCATTACAGAGCTAGGCTCTTAGCATTCTCGGGGAATCTCTTTAAATTCCTTTCATAATTGACTTTGACAGGTGTCATTCCTGTCCGCAGTGCATTGCTCTTGAGGAATTTGACTCCTTGACCCAAAGGGACGCTTATTAAATGAGATTCCATTTTTAGAATTTCTCACAAATTCGAATTTATTAAGTGTCATAATCAGAATTTGTTTTCTCCACGGGGATATCAAAAGCCCTTTAAATTCCGTATCTGTTTTTCTTCATTACTGATCTTCTAATGATGTTTCTTTTCAGGCACTATGGCTGTTCATTTATATAGTCTGCACGAGTTCATCTCTTATGAGGATATTCGCGTACAGGGCCGTTGCCAAAATCAAGAGTTTACAGATGCCCAATGTGCGAAGATCATGGATCGTCTGCATGCATGCGCCGGTTGGCTGCTTCCTCGCCGTTCTGCTCTCTTGAAAATCGTATTGGGAGCAATTTGGAGGGCACTTCCTGGGTTTCACGAGGCCATGCCGCTTAATGCGCTGGATGATGCCGAAGACAAGGTGCATTCGGTGTACCTGTCGGGGCTGATCTTGAAGAAGCGGCGAGATACCCTTATTGATATTCTGCATCAAACTTTCCAACAGACAACGATAATTGCTTCTTATCGAAGGGAGGGAGACATTGCCGAGGATCTCGACACTCGTGAGCGCGAGAGGATGCATACAAGGATGGTCAGAAAGGCCAGAAAGACTCTAGACGGCCTTACTTTCGAATTCCTCAATCCATGACCTGGATTTGAGGTTTTACCATTGTAATCATCTTGATGATGTTTTTGTTTGCTGCTTTCATGATTGTAAAACTTTTTGAAGTATGAATGGCAAATTTCTCATTCCAGCGTGTTTTATTTTATGTACTAAATCTCTTGCACATGTACGGACTGGTATGCGTCGAACGCTTAATTAAATGCGAATCAAATGTTCTCCTTGTTGCCTTCTTCTTCTTTCTTTGTTATCAGCATGTCACCTTAGTAAACATAGCCGGCAGATGATAGGGTGAGCATCTTGTTTTGGCTTCTTCGAGAGGTAGTGATGGCTTAGGAAACAAGATTAGGACTTGTCACCTAAGACTTTTCAACTTTATGAGCCGTGAGGGTCTCATAAAGACTTTTCTCTCTACCGGTCGAGAGGATCCCGTAGGTGTGATTTCTCCTTAAGAATCGTGAGGATTCCTAAGTATGTTTTCTCTTGAAAGTCATAAGGATCTCGCAAGAGAATTTTCTTCCTTACGAGTCGTGATGACCCGCAAGTGATAGGTGAAGTTGCCCTTATCCGCATTTCACGGAGTCAGGGGTTGCTCTGAATGCTTCCCACGGTTTCACTGCCGTTTTTAGCGAGGACCAAGCTCCGCTCTGGACGTTTTCCAGGATACCGTAGTTTAAAGACATCGCGGTCGAGATTAAGGACATCATAGTCCGTGGATTTAAGGACTCCACAGTCCGTTGTTAGTTTTAAGACATTACGGTCGAGGTTAAGGACATCATAGTCCATGAGTTTAAGGAACTCACAGTCCAATGTTAGTTTTAAGACATCACGGTCGAGGTTAAGGACATCATAGTCCATGAGTTTAAGGACCTCACAGTCCAATGTTAGTTTTAAGACATCACGGTCGAGGTTAAAGACATCATAGTCCATGAGTTTAAGAACCTCACAGTCCAATGTTAGTTTTAAGACATCACGGTTGAGGTTAAGGACATCATAGTCCGTGAGTTTAAGGACCTCACAGTCCAATTTTTGCTCTGGGTGCTTACCACGGGTTCACTGCCGTGTTCGGCGAGGACCAGGCTCCGCTCTGGATGCTTCACACGGGGTCATTGCCGTGCTCTGCGAGGACTAGGATCCGCTCTGGACGTTTTCCACGAGGTCAGAAGTGACATAATCCGCGTTCCACATAGCCAGGAATTTGCTCTGGATGCTTCCCACGGGTTCACTGCCGTGTTCGGCGAGGACCAGGCTCCGCTCTGAATGCTTCACACGGGGTCATTGCCGTGCTCTGCGAGGACCAGGATCCGCTCTGGAAGTTTTCCACGGGGTCAGAAGTGACATAATCCGCATTCCACGTAGCCAGGAATTTTGCTCCGGATGCTTCCCACGGGTTCACTGCCGTGTTCGGCGAAGACCAGGCTCCGCTCTGGATGCTTCACACGGGGTCATTGCCGTGCTCTGCGAGGACCAGGATCCGCTCTGGAAGTTTTCCACGGGGTCAGAAGTGACATAATCCGCGTTCCACGTAGCCAGGAATTTTGCTCCGGATGCTTCCCACGGGTTCACTGCCGTGTTCGGCGAGGGCCAGGCTCCACTCTGGATGCTTCACACGGGGTCATTGCCGTGCTCTATGAGGACCAGGATCCGCTCTGGACGTTTTCCACGGGGTCAGGAGTGACATAATCCGCGTTCCACGTAGCCAGGAATTTTGCTCTGGATGCTTCCCACGGGTTTACTGCCGTGTTCGGCGAGGACCAGGCTCCGCTCTGGATGCTTTACACGGGGTCATTGCCGTGCTCTGCGAGGACCAGGATCCGCTCTGGACGTTTTCCACGGGGTCAGAAGTGACATAATTCGCATTCCACATAACCAGGAATTTGCTCTGGATGCTTCCCACGGGTTCACTGCCGTGTTCGGCGAGGACTGGGCTCCGCTCTGGATGCTTCACACGGGTTCACTTCGTGCTCTGCGAGGACCAGGATCCGCTCTGGACGTTTCCCACGGGGTCAGGAGTGACATAATCCGCGTTCCACGTAACCAGGAATTTTGCTATGGATGCTTCCCACGGGTTCACTACCGTGTTCGGCGAGGACCAGGCTCCGCTCTGGATGCTTCACATGGGTTCACTGCCGTGCTCTGCGAGGACCAGGATCCGCTATGGACGTTTTCCACGGGGTTAAAAGTGATATAATCCATGTTCCACATAGCTAGGAATTTTGCTCTAGATGCTTCCCACGGGTTCACTGCCGTGTTCAGCGAGGACTAGGCTCCGCTCTGGATACTTCACACGGGTTCACTGTCGTGCTCTGCGAGGACCAGGATCCGCTCTGGACGTTTTCCACGGGGTCAGAAGTGACATAATCCACGTTCCACGTAGCCAGGAATTTTGCTCTGGATGCTTCCCACGGGTTCACTGCCGTGTTCGGCGAGGACCAGGCTCCGCTCTGGATGCTTCACACGGGTTCACTGCCGTGCTCTGCGAGGACCAGGATCCGCTCTGGACGTTTTCCACGGGATCAGAAGTGACATAATCCGCGTTCCACGTAGCCAGGAATTTTGCTCTAGATGCTTCCCACGGGTTCATTACCGTATTCGGCGAGGACTAGGCTCCGCTCTGGATGCTTCACACGGGTTCACTGCCGTGCTCTGCGAGGACCAGGATCCGCTCTGGACGTTTTCCACAGGGTCAGAAGTGACGTTATCCGCGTTCCACGTAACCAGGAATTTTGCTCTAGATTCTTCCCACGGGTTCACTGTCGTGTTCGGCGAGGACTAGGCTCCGCTCTGGATGCTTCACACGGGTTCACTGCCGTGCTCTGCGAGGACCAGGATCCGCTCTGGACATTTTCCACGGGGTCAGAAGTGACGTTATCCGCGTTCCACGTAACCAGGAATTTTGCTGATTATATCCGCATTTCACGGAGTTGGGATTTGACTCTCGGTCATCTGTATACCGTCGAGTCATGGAACTGGGAGTTGCCGCTGTTCCGCTTTGTTTGATGTTGTGTCTGCTGGGGAGGAGGAGTGTGATTCCTTCTCTGTTTGAGCCCCTGGATTGTATACAGGGATTGATGTGATATCACCTGTAGGGCATAAATTTTATTTTTATTTTTATTTTATTTCTTTCTGCGATGCTCTATCATTTCAGCTTTTATATCGCGAAGTTCGCGACTGCCCCATCATTTCGGCTATTTTTCGCGGTGCCCAATCATTTCGGCTATTTGTTTTATTTTTTACTCGCTACTTTTTATCGCGAGTTGCCCAATCATTTCGGCTATTTCGCATGCATACGTTTTTACTTGCTGATTTCGTCGCAAGTTGCCCCATCATTTCGGCTATTTCGTATGCATGTGTGGCTCGCTAGCTTTTTGCTGCAAGCTTGGGATTAGACACCGATTTCGGCATCAGCACCGCTACAACTGGAATATTGCCAGGAGCGAATCATCATTTGCCTCTGTCGATATCGAACAAAGGTGGCTTAGCGAACAGGGTTAGGATCCTGTCGACTAAGGCTTTTGATTTTATGAGCCGTAAGGGTCTCATAAAGGTATTTCTCCCTAAAAGTCGTGAGGATCCCGTAGGTGTGTTTTTTCCTTAGGAATCGTGAGAATTCCTAAGTGCATATTCCCCTGTAAGTCGTAAGGATCTTACAAAAGGGTTTTCTCCTTATAAGTCGAGAGGACTCACAAGGGTTGCTCACCGTGCGAACATATCCCTAGTCACGGATGGGACTCGGTTAGGGAAATGTTTATTCGCGCCCGTGGATTGTATACAAGGGTCAGTATTGAGCCTCTTGTAGGGAAATATCGGAGGTTGTGGGGGTTGCTTAAGAACAGGTTCAGGTCTCTGTAACTTAAGACTTTCAAATCTTATGAGCCGTGAGGGTCCCATGAGAGAGTTCTCCTTACGAGTCGTGAGGATCTCGCAAGTGTAATTTCTCCTTAGGAATCGTGGGGATCCCTAAGTGTGTTGCTCCCTTGTGAGTCGTAAGGATCTCACGCAGGTGATTTCTCCTCACAAGGTCGAGAGGACCCTGTAAGTGTCTTTTAACGAGGTTGCGCCCTTTCGGGTTTTCACAAACACTCGCCGGTAGCCCTGCTGTTTTTACTCACGGAGCCCTTTCGGGTTTTCATTCGTGCCCATTTTGCTTATGGACATACCGTTTTCCTTTTTTTTTTTGTTTTTCTCTCTTTTTTTATTCTAACGAGGTTGCGCCCTTTCGGGTTTTCACAAGATTTGCCGGTAGCCCTGCTGTTTTTACTCACGGAGCCCTTTCGGGTTTTCATCCGTGCCCATTTTGCTTATGGACATACCGTTTTTTTATTCCTTTTTTTTGTATCAGCTTTGGGATGCTGCAATCCTCCATAGTTTATCGACATCTCGGTCAACAGTTAGTTTTAGGACATAGTGGTCCGTCATTAGTTTAAGGACGTTTCGGTCCGCTGTTAGTTTAAGGACGTTTCGGTCCGCTGTTAGTTTAAGGACGTTTCGGTCCGTTGTAAAGTAAGTCGGTTACTACTTATAGAGTTTGGGTTTAGGAAGATAGCGAGCGGACATAGTCGTCGTCATCTATCATTGACCTAGGTCGTGACTCGTCAAGCGTAGTACTTTTTCAGGAAGTGACCGTTTATCGGCCTGAAAGGTCTTTCACCATGCATGTCCATGAGTAGATAGGCTCCACCCTGGTAGACCTTGTCTATGATGTGCATGCCTTCATAGTTCGGCTCGAATTTTCCCCGCTTGGCGCGATTGGGGATCATAGGTCTTTTGACCACTAGCACGAGTTCTTCTTGGTGGAATGTCCTTGGCCTAGTCAATCTTTCATAAGAGCGCGTCATCTTTGCTTTATAAGCCTCCAAATTTTGTTGCGCTATGAGCCGGGTTTCATAAATGGCATCGAGCTCCTCAAGCCGAAGGTGAGCATTCTCTTCGTCCGTTAGCTCGTAATGAACCGCTACTCATAAAGAGGGTAACTCTATCTCGAGGGGGAGTACCGCTTCTGTACCGAATACCAACACGTACGGCGTTGTGTTCGTGGCTGTCTTGAACGTAGTTCGATACGCCCAGAGAGCTTCCTGCAGTCTCTCGTGCCAGTCTTTCTTATTTCGCGACACCGTCTTTTTCACGATCTTCGTCAAGGTCTTGTTGAAAGCTTCAGCTAGACCGTTAGCTCGGGGATTATAGACTGATGAATACCTCCAGTCTATGTTATGTTTGTGCGAAGCGGCTGATTTTGTGGCTTCTGTAGGCTGGCCCGTTATCGGAGATGATCCGTCGCGGAGTTCCAAACCGATAAATAACGTGCGTCTTGAAGAAATGGAGGATATCCTCCGTCTTCACTTCCCTCAGCAGTATTGCTTCTGTCCATTTGGAGAAGTAATCGGTTGTTGCCAAAATGAATCGATGTCCTCTGGACGATGCTGGTTCGATGGGTCCGATTATGTCAGTCCCCCACATCTCGAACGGCCAGCTAGCCACCGTTGGATGTAGTGGATTTGGATGTTGATGGATAAAGTCCCCATGAATCTGGCATGAGTGGCATTGCTTCGCATATTCGAGGCAGTCCTGGATCATCGTGGGCCAATAATAGCCCATCCGTTTAATCTTCAACTTCATCTTCGGGCCTGCTTGGTGAGTACCGCAGAGTCCGTCGTGAGTTTCCTGAACGACTCTCTTCGCCTCTTCAGGTCCCAGGCATCTCAGCCACAGAGAATCAAATGACCTCTTATACAGAGTATCGTTGACGAAGGCGAAAGACAGAGCTCGTTTCATAAGCTGATGTCTTGAGGACGCATTTTCAGGTGTTCGACGGGATTTAAAGTAGTCTATAAAGACTTCCCTCCAATCCTCAACCATTTCTTGGTCTTTTACTTATAGAGCCATTTGCTCGGTCGCTTCCTTTTCTTCGGATGACTCTGGAGATATTTCTACCGGAGCAAAAACCTGACGGCTTTGTACCACGATTCTTACGTCATCGAGGTTTTCGTCAGCCAGTTCTTAAGCGAGCTTAGCTAGTGCATCCGCTTTGCTATTTTCTGCACGCGGTATGCTTTCCAAGATATAGGAAGGTATTTGGGTCAGCAGCTGCTGTACTTTCTCGCAGTACTTCACCAGTTCTGGTTTGCAAGTTTGGTAGTCACCATTTACTTGACTGACGACCAGCTGGGAGTCTCCGTATATGAGGAGGTTTTCAATTCCCGTGTCGATGGCGATCTCGAGGCCTGCTATCAAAGCTTCATACTCGGCTTCATTGTTTGTCCTCGGCTCTGTCAAGGAGAAGGCGAAGCGCATTATCCCTCCTTGTGGGATCACGAAGATAATGCCTACCCCTGATTTGATTATAGGCGTGTTCTGTTTGCGCTTCTTCATGGAAGACGCCCCATCAAAATAAAGTTCCCATCGGGTATCACCACCGTCGATCGCATCAAACTCATGTTCGTCCGGCAGTTCGCAATTCAAAGGGGAATCGGCCGGTATCGGATGCTCAGCGAGGAAGTCGGCGATGGCCTGGCCTTTCACTGCCTTAAGAGGCTGATAAGTTATTGAGAACTCCATCAAGAGTAAGGCCCATTTAGCAAGTCGTCCCGTTAATATGGTCTTTGACATCAAATACTTGAGAGGGTCCACCTTCGATATGAGGCGGACTTCATGCGCCAATGCATAGTGCCGGAGTTTCGTTATCGCGAAGATCAACGCCGGGCAGTGTTTTTCGATGGGAGAATAATTGCTTTCTGCTCCCAGGAGAACTCGACTCAAGTAGTAGAGAGCTCTTTCTTTCCCTTGGTCATTCTCTTGTGCCCATAATGCGCCTAACGAACCTTCGAGGGCTGTCGTATAAAGAATGAGAGGTTTTCCCTTGACCGGGGCGGCTAGCACCGGCGGATTCTGCAGGTATTGCTTGATTTCGTCTAGCGCGCTTTGGCATTTGTGATCCCAGACAAACGGGGTTCCCTTCTTCATCAGGTGACTGTAAGGGCGGCACTTTCCAGAGAGATTGGCTATAAATCGCCGAATATACGCGAGCTTCCCTTGGAGAGACCGCAATTGCTTGAGAGTCCTTGGTGGGGGCATCTCCATAATTGCCTTGATTTTTGACGGGTCTATCTCGATACCTCGGTGTCGGACGATGAATCCTAGGAATTTGCCTGAGGACACCCCGAACGCACATTTGAGAGGGTTCATCTTCAAGTTGTATTGCCGAAGGCGTTGAAATACGATCTTCAGATGTTCGAGATGTTCCTCGTATGATTTGCTTTTAACCACGAGGTCGTCGATATAGCATTCGATGATTTCATGTATAAGGTCATCGAAGATCTTCGTCATGGCCCTCTGATAGGTGGCACCGGCGTTCTTTAGACCGAAGGGCATCACTTTGTAGCAGAATATACCTAAAGGGGTCCGGAAAGCGGTGTGCTTCTGATCTTCGGGATGCATCTTTATCTTATTATATCCTGATGAGCCGTCCATGAAGGAGAAAACTTCGTGAGTGGACGTGTTGTCTATCATCAGCTCGGTGACCGGTACTGGGAAATCATCCTTCGGGCAGGCTTTATTGAGATCCCGAAAGTCCACACAGATGCGAACCGTCCCATTTTTCTTCATCACCGGGACGATGTTGGCGATCCAATCAGGGTACTGAACCTCTTGGATGAAGCCAGAGTCAATCAGTTTCTTGACCTCGGCGTTGATGCTCATCTCAAGCTCGAGCCGCATTCTTCTCGGTGCTTGTTTGATTGGCTTGATGTCCGGGGATATCGTTAGTTTGTGGACCGTGATCTCTGGATCTAATCCTGGCATTTCAGAATAGTTCCATGCGAAGCAATCTCTATGCTGCATAAGCACATCTTTTAACACAGCCACCCTTTCTTCAGATAGCAGCTCACTGACGAATGTAGGTCGCGGGTCGTTCGTCGTCCCTAAATCAATTTTCATGAGGTTATCTGCAGTAGTGTGTATTCCATCTTCCAGCTCTTTCGGCACCGGTGGAAACTCTAAGATCACCTCGTCATCATTGTTTTCGAAGCACCAGGGAAGGTCATCCATATTCTCGGGTTCTTCTCTTGATATCGTTATCATATGACAAGTACGAGGTCGCTTCCAAGAACGATGTGGGTCTGGTTCTACTCTCGTGGCTTTGGGTTCATGCTTCTGCGGCGGTGTTACCCTCCAACTGCTGGATAGAGCGAACTTGCCTTGCTGATACTGGTCTTCGACCCAGTTCTTGAAGGTGAAGCAGTCTTCAAGAGGGTGTCCTATTGCTCGGTGATAAGAGCAATAGTCTGGATGAGAGACCCCGTTAGCTTGCTCGGGGTGCTTGGACTCCGGGATGTAAGCATCTGATGTTTTATGGCAAGATCAAGTATCTTCTTTGTCTTGTCTTGAGGAAATGAGTATGCTCGACTCATCTTCTTCATAAGGGACAAATCCGGACCGCTCGATTCCCGATCGCGTGACTTCTTGGTCCCGCTTTGTCGCCGTCGAACGCTTTTTCCGCTCTTTGACTTGTTTCTGCCTCTGCGTCGGGCCTTTTTTACAACAGGTTGACAGGGAAGGGCATTTTCATTTTTCGTAGCCTGTTGAAGAAGGCGTTACGTCCTGGCTTTCTCATAGAGGGTCATTTCGCGATTGTGGTTGTCTCGAACCTTTTGACTCACTTCCCTTATAATCTTGTCCGTTTGTTCTTCAAACGACGGACTGGGCATTTTCACGGTGGGAGCCCTTTCTGGTTCAGGGTTAGCATCTTCCCACCGAGCATCTTCTTCTTCATCAAAGTCATGTATGACGTAACAGTCGCGGAGTTGCTCCCGTTTCTTGGACCGAACATATCCAAGCCCGATCGCTTCCATTCTCCCGTTGGGCAACTTGCGCTGAGTTCCGGGAACGTTCCAGACCCTGTCATAGAACTTGGCTTTTCGAGCGGTCTGTTTGAAGGGTATCCCTTGGCGCTTCAACAGCCTTTTCAAGCCTTCTGTATAATATCTAGGCAGACGGATGGGCTGAAGCCTGTTAAGTGTAGGATCCGCGCCGTGTCGGATTTCTTTCTCCACTTTAGTTTCCCCGGAGCGGTAGAATAGGATCGCCTTTTCGCCTTCTCGCCTGGGAGGGACATAGAACGTCTGTAGCTCTTCCACACTGTAGGTATCAAGCGCGTCCAGTTCTTTATGATGTTTGGGCGGAACCATGGCAACTTGCAAACTTTGCTCTTCATCAATGAATGTTTGTATTGAAGGCCGAGCGGAGAATATAGCATGGACCTCATCTTCTGAGTCACTGCCAAAGATCAACATGGGAGCGGACGGTCTTGGCTTGTTGTACTGGGGTGGGCCTGAATAAACCATCTCTTCCTCTTCCTCAGTATCACTTCCGAAGACGGGAATGGTGGTGATAGCTTTGTTCTCCGGTTTGTGATATCTCTCCGTGTCTTCAAAATCTGGCAAGAAATATTTTGCATCTTCATACTTGCGGACTTCGTTTACGGAGAATGGATTCAGCTCTCCCGTTACGGTATACTCAAGACCATCCTTAAAGTATTTCATACACTGATGTTGTGTAGAAGGGATGATGTTGTACTCGTGTAACCAAGGCCGGCCGAGCAAAGCGTTATAGCATGTCTTGGCGTCAATGACATGAAATTTAATATCCGTGATAAGTAGCCCGAATCGTAATGTCAATATCACAGACCCGAGAGTTCGCGATGACTGGGAGTCAAAACCAGAAATGGTGATCTTATCACGAGCGAGGTGTTGGATGCTCATGCAGATTTCCTTCAATACTCGTACGTTGAGGAGATTGACAGAAGACCCATTGTCGAGCAGGATTTTGCCTATCTTTATATCGTGGCAGTATCCTGAGACATAGAGGGGACGATTGTGCTCGCACGTCCCAAGGAGGAGGTCTTCGTCGCCAAAGGTGATATCGGCTGTGTGTGCTTCCTCCAGCTCGTCCTTCATCTTTTCTTCGGCGAGAAAAGCTTGAAATTGCTCTGGTTCCTGTAGCGCCTTGATCAATGAATCTCTTGCTTCTTTGGATAGTAAAAGTGCGTCGAGAATACTGAGCTGCGAGGGTAACTTCCTCAAATGCGCCAGAACGTTATAGTCCACCTTACACTTCTTTGGCGGGTCCTTGGCGGTCAGTTCTTTCATGACTTGGTCGTCCAGGGTGATATCCTCGGAGACCTTTTCTTTTCCCTTATCTTTTTTACTCGTGGATCCGAGATTCTTTTCTGGAAGCGTACGGTTGCGCAGCTGGATATTTTCACAGGCCTTCGGTTCTTCCTCTTTCCCCAAGGTGGATTCTTTATAGAGAGGGCTCAAAGCCATTTCCTCGTCAGAGTCGCTCCCAAAGGTAAGAACCTGCGATCCTCCGCGTTGACCGTGCGACAGTTACCGATGGTTCTTTTACGCTCCTCGGTCGTGCTTCTCTGCTCCCGCTGAGTTTTGCGTTTCATCTGCTTAAAATTTTGCCGGTGAGCAACATATCCCTGCCACCATCTTTTAAAAGCGTCGCACTCTTCGGTAGGGTGCGAAATCTTTCAATGATATGAGCAGTAGCTAGGATGCATCTCTGCTTCACCGGGAGTGTTTCCTTCAGAGGGTGGTAGCTTCATTCCCATTGATATGGCTTTAGCAAACCTTTTCCTCGTCTTGAACTTGTTTTTGTCCGCGACGGATGTTCCTTGATTCGGCGGGAGTGTCTCGACTCTTTCGTCTAGTCGCAGGCGTTTGGCTCTTTCAAATACGGCCATCTCACGCTCCCGATCGGCTTTACTTTTCAGATGAATTTCATTCAGGAAGGCGTCGATCATTTCGTCTGACGGCCATAGAAGTTCTGGCTCGGGACCTGCCTCCAGTCTCTCTGTGCAAGGAGCTTCTTCATCGTCTGTAGACGAGAGAGAGATCACATGACAACTTGCTACGTAATCCTCAGATCCATCCGACGATTCTTCTCCATCGTCTTCGTCCTCAAGGACGTGGCTGAGGAACTCTTGGAGCGTGATTAGAGTCCGCACCTTCTGGTTATACTCTTCCAGCGTGTCAATCTGTTTTTGTAGGTCCGTGCGCTTGTCACCAGGCTTCACGGGCTTTTTGGATCTCTTCTTCTTCTTCGTTGAAGATTTTGACTGCTGGGTGTGGGTGCTTGGGCCATCACCACCAATTTTTGGAGTTCGGCGCGGCTTCAGCATTCCTTCGATTATCTGGGGTTCCAGCAGGTTCTTCCACCTGATCGCTGGGCATGTCTGGAGTTCATTCAGCATCCTTTTGGTTTTGCCGAAAGAGCCACCTCCCATGGAGCTTCTTCAATAAAAGAGCATGTTACCCCCGGTGCGTCCGTCTTCTTAGGAGTGTGCGGTTATGGTTGGTTTACTTTCCACTTCTCAGACAGCGCAAACTTGCCTTGTAGGTACTGATCCTCGATCCATCCCTTAAAGACGAAGCAATCTTCAATTGGATGGCTTACCGTTTGGTGGTAAGGGCAATAATTGGGATTATTCACTTCGCTGGGTTGCGGCGGTCGCCTGGGATTCGGCAAATTGATAAGCCTGTTGCGCATAGCCAGCTCGAACAGCCTCTTCGTTTTGTCCCGTGGGAATGAGTAAGGACGCTTCATTTTCTCATTGTAAGAGCGTTGTCTCTCCTCCAGTTGATCCGCTAGCTTTGGGGCACTAGGCTGCTGTTGGGTGTTCGCAACGAAGGTCGCCTTCCCTTTACCCTTGTCGTTCCATGGTTCCGGCTTCGGGGGAGACGGTCTGTGACCCATTTGATCCATCTGGGGTAGCTTATCGATCAAAGCCTGGAACGTGGTCGGTTTAAAAAACATCATGAACTGTGAAATAGTTTCATAAGGGTCTAGGGTGCCCATGAACATTCCCACCGCTGGTGCTTCTTCGATGCGCTGTTCGCACTTCGACCACAGATTTCGCCATCGGATTGCATATTGAACCCAAGTTTCACCCGGCTTCACCCTTGCATTGATCAATGCCGTTATTGGGGTGCGTTCGCTGGCGCTCACGAATCGCTGGGTGAACAGCAACTCCATCTCTGCGAAAGTTTTGACGGAGTCGTTTGGAAGCTCGGAGTACCACTCAAACACCGTCTTTGATAAGCTGTCGACGAATTGGCGAAGTAAAAGCTTATCATCGCCGCCGGTGTTGCCACAAAGAGCCCTGAACTGGGCGACTTGTTGATAGGGATTGCCTGTCCCCTTGTAGACATGGAATTTCGGGATCGTGTAGCCCGGCGGGTATTTTATCTGATCATACCAGCTCGGATATGGTAGCCCCGTTTTGACGACCTGGACAGCCGCTTCATTTGTCTGGTGAACTCGTATTTGTTGAGCAATATAATCATCCAGGGCGGCCTTAGAGATTGTTTCTTCTTTAGCTGTTGAAAGAGCCGGAGGTGGATTTGACGTTTCTCCTCTGTCGTCTTCGAGGATAATCAGAGGATCTTCGGCTGGAGGATCCGGCTGTATCATCATCCCGACCATGTCTTGGAACAAAAGAGCCATCTTCTTTATATTGGCCGCTTGTTCCGCAGCCTCCTTGTCCTTCTTTTCGAGCATTCTCCGAAGGAATTCAGCATCAGTCTCGTGTTCGTGACGTTGTTCCGATGACGCCTCCGTGCTTTCTTTTGGCCCGGTGAGTGCGGCCATTGCAGTTAGCATCTCCTGGAGCTTCTGCTGCTGTTGTTCCTGAGCTCTTGTGATGGATCGGGTGAGTGGTCGGTGGCCCGTAGAAGCGCGGCTATCCTCTTTCCCGGATTCTATGTAGACGGTATGCACTACCATGCCCCCAGACTTAGGGCGTTTGGGCTCAGTACCTTTGACATTTGTCGCAGGCACGGGGATCTTCTCCGGCCTTCTCTTCTCATGAACGGTCGAAGTTGAGGGGGCCGTCGCAGTGGGCACCCATGTAGCCACCGCCTTTTGTGGCTTAACGGGACGGTTTTCTTCTTGTCGGACCTTCAGCTTCTTCTGTCGGTGGGGATAGTCTTGATCCACCACCGACTCGTGGACTTGTCGCCAGACCTTGTAGATTTTAGAGGACAGCCGTTAAGGGGACTGTTCTGGCTTTGCTTCCGCAACATTCTCCATCGGAGGAGGAGATCTTTTCAGTACGGCGGTAGGAGAATTCCTGCGCACCTTATTCAGCAGCTCGAAGCTGTTCCCAGTTGGAACAGCAACATTGATTTCCACCGTTGGTGCTGGTGGAGTTAGCTCAGAGGGGGAGTTGCCCCCAGCCTTCCTCACTCGGCGCCAATGGAGACGTCGAGTATGTCGAGACGATGGTGTTGGTTTGGTGATGGGGATGGCTTTGTCTTGCCCCCTATCCAGGTGAGGGGTTGCTGCCGGTGTCAGTCTATTAAAGACTGATGTCCTTTGAGTGGCAAAAGCGGGAGTGGGAGTTGGGACGGTCAGTCTTGTAAAGACCGACCCTTTGGCAGGAGAAGCCGCCTTGACGACTTCGGGAGCACGGTTGGTTACTCTCTTCGGAATAACCTTCTCTGGGACTGCAAGCTTCATCGTAGGCCCGCAGGAGTTTTGGCCCAATCTGGAGAAGACCGAGGCACTGGTGTTGGACGACCCGTTGAGAGGGGCCGCATCAGCTGTAAGTCGATCGAAGACCGACTTCTTGGGAGCTTCTGGTACGGGCACGGGAGCAGTGAAGCTCGTTGGCGGGAGCATGGTCCCGAAAAATAGCCCTGTGGTGGCTTGAGTAATCTGCTCCACGGGCATCGTGAGCAGGGACGCCGCTTGGGGCCCGTAGGTTATGCCCCCAATTGAGGCAGGACGCGAGTTGCAGCTGCAGTTGGAGCACTTCGAGCAGGTGAATGCCATTGCTGTTTTGCTTTCTGCGCCAAGCAAGAGACCAAATCTTAGTAACTTGAAACCCAAGGGCAACCATTAATAAACCGCGATTCGTTCGCGAATACGACACACGAAGTGTGGAGTGGAAAGAGGAAAAGGTCCCACCGGGCGTGCCAGAATCTGTTCACCGCCGGAAGCCGGGAAGACTGGACGTCTTTCCTGAATCTGGGGGCGGATGCTAATTGGTGCTATCCGTCCACCTCTCCGAAGATGCCAAGTTGATTTATGGCACCATGTATCGAAGGTTTAAACGGATGCGGCCGATGTAGCAGACTTCGTCAGATTCCCCCTCGCTTGAGGGGTTTTTGATTGTGGGGACGTAATTAACTGCAGGCGCAAGCCCCTGCAGTTAATTACGCTACCGCATCGCGGTAACAACTTTCTCCTTCTCCATATGGTCACTTCGTGTCGTGGGTGTTTGTTTTGTGTTTGGTTGCCCGTGGATTATATACGGAGACTAAGTTATGTTGTCGCCCGTAGGGCGTGGACTAGTCCAAATCCGTATCTTTCTTAGATTTGGATTTGCGGGGGTTGTGTTTAAGGATACGTTAGCCTTATTTGAGGCTAAGATCAACTTAAACGTTTGTTAAGGACACGTTAGTCTAATTCTAGGCTAAGATCAACTTAACGGGATCGTTTAGATCCGACAAGAGAGCAATTGGGCTCTATTGTCTAGTTTAATGACATTACGGTCGATAATTAGTTTAAGGACATTACGGTCCAATGTTAGTTTTAAGACATTGCGGTCAAGGTTAAGGACGTCATAGTCCGTGAGTTTAAGGACCTCACAGTCCGGTATTAGTTTTAAGACATCACGGTCGAGGTTTAGGACGTCATAGTCCGTGAGCTTAAGGACCTCACAGTCCGATGTTAGTTTTAAGACATCACGGTCAAGGTTAAGGACATCATAGTCCGGTATTAGTTTTAAGACATCACAGTCGAGGTTAAGGACGTCTTAGTCCATGAATTTAAGGACCCCACAGTCCATAGCAGTGTGTGGTTGTTGGGACTCGTTACCTCTCTGAAGACGTTGAGGAATTACAACGACAGATATCAGAGGAGTAAAGAGATGTACCCTCGAACCGGGTGTAAATTGATTGGAAGAGCAGTTGTGCTCAATTCAATTTATATTGAGGACTTATGGCCAGAATTGGGCTAAGTCCAGTTAAAAATGTTTAACATTTTATTCATGTTTGACCTGTTAGGCCTTTATTTGGGCTCTGCCCTTTTAATAATGCATAGCATTGGGCTCTGTGGTTAAATGCATAGCATTTATCAGGAGCAAAATAGTGGTCTGATAGTGCGCCACGTGGCTTGTTAGGCGCTTTGCGCCAATCAAAGAGCGCAATGCGCTAGCGCATGTGAAGGTGACACGTGTCACGCTCTGCGCTAAGCGCAAGTCTGTTAGCGCACTACGCTGCGCCAGTGCGCTGCGCCAGTGAATGACACGTGGCGCGCTCTGGCGCTATGCGCCAGTCCAAGAGCGCAAAGCGCAAACCATTCTGTGGTTGACACGTGGCGCGTTTTGGCGCAGTGCGCCAGTCCAATAATCGCAAATGCGCAATTCAAAAGTGTAAGGCACTGTCCAATAGCGCAGAGCGCATTTTTGATTAAATTAAGATCAAAGAACAAGTTTTTTGTTCTTCAAAAGAGGCATTGCCTCAAGATCCAAGAACCAAAGTTCTTGTTCTCATCAAAAGGTTGTGCCTTTATAGATCAAATGATCTGTGAATGAAGTAAATTACTTCTTTTTAATCTTTTATAATTAGATCTTTTTGATCTTTTTTATTTTTTATTGAAGATCTTGATCTTGTTCTTAGATCTTTTGATCTTTTTAGAAGATGGTTCTTCTTTTTAATGAGATGATTTCATCTCTGTTCTTCCAAGAATTTAATTCTTTACCTTTAAAGATGAAGAAAATGATCTTCTTTCTTCAAAAGCTTGCATTTTCTTTTTTCCTCTTTGAGATTTTTCTCAAAGTTTTCAGAGGGTTCTCTCTATCTGAGACTTGAAGTCTTGGGGCCTTTATATAGGGCCAATTGATTTGTTAAGTTAGTTACAGAGATCTTTCTCTGATTGATCTGGGGATATTTCCCCACCGTTGGATCTTTGATCCTAAGGCCTCTGTTTTACAGAAGATAATCTTCTTATTTTAATAAGATTGGAAAGATCTTTCTAGAACAGAATTTTAATTCGGATTAATTAATAATTTATTATTTAAATTCCAGTGTTGGCGCAACTGCGCTAGCGAACCTACGTTTGACACGTGGCGCGCAGCGCAGGGCGCAGCGCAACTGCGCTAACGCGCCTGTGTTTGACACGTGGCGCGCATCGCAGGGCGCAGCGCAGCTGCGCTAGCGCACCACTGTTTGACACGTGGCGCCCAGCGCAGAGCGCAAGGGATTTGAAGCGTTGCTTCATTTTGAATTTTGAAACAGTGCTTTGCTCTGAATGGGGGTGCGCTGTCTAGGGTGCAGCGCTCCTAGCGCTGGCGTGTCTGCTTTTGACACGTGGTGCTCAGCGCACAGCGCAAGGGATCTGAAGCGTTGCTTCAATTTTTGAATTTTGAAATTCAAAACGGAGCTTTGCTCTGATTGAGGGAAACAACCTCTTGATGAGGGCTTTAATCCATAGCGCGGGAGGGCAAGGAGTGGCCTGCTAAGGATGGACCAAGCAAGGTTGCTGCTTGGTGGCCTCCTGATGAGGGCTTTGATCCTTGGCGTCGTTGGGTAAGAGATTACTAGCCAAGGATGGACCGAGCAGGGTTGTTGCTCGGTGGCCTCTTGATAAGGGCTTTGATCCTTAGTGTGGGAGGGCAGGGAGTGGCCCGCTAAGGATGGACCGAGCAGGGTTGCTGCTCGGTGGCCTCTTGATGAAGGCTTTGATCCTTGGTGTCATTGGGTAAGAGATTACCAGTCAAGGATGGACCGAGCAGGGTTGCAGCTCGGTGGCCTCTTGATGAGGGCTGTGATCCTTAGCACGGGAGGGCAAGGAGTGGCCTGCTAAGGATGGACCGAGCAGGGTTACTGCTCAGTGGCCTCTTGACGAGGGCTTCGATCCTAAGCGCGGGAGGGCAAGGAGTTTCCTTCTAAGGATGGACCGAGCAGGGTTGCTGCTCGGTGGCCTCTTGATGAGGGCTTTGATCCATGGAGTCGTGGGTAAGAGATTACCAGCCAAGGATGGACCGAGCAGGGAAGAAGCTCGGTGGCCTCTTGACTAGGGCTTCGGTCCTTAGCGCGGGAGGGCAAGGAGTTTCCTGTTAAGGATGGACCGAGCAGGGAAGCTGCTCGTTGGCCTCTTGATGAGGGCTTTGATCCTTGGCGTCGCGGGTAAGAGATTAGCAGCCGAGGATGGACCGAGCATGGTGTTTCCCCCAATCAGAGCAAGGCACTGTTTGAATTTCAAAAATTCAAATTTTGAAGCAACGCTTTAGATCCTCTGCGCTGCGCGCAAAGCGCCACGTGTCAGAAGTTGATGCGTCAGCACAGCGCCTGAGGCAGTGCGTCCAATCAGAGCAAGGCTCACTGCCCGAGGCAGTGCGTCTAAGCGCTGCGCTGCGCGGCACGTGTCTGCGCAGCTGCGCAAGCGCTGCGCTACGCGGCACGTGTCTGCGCAGCTGCGCAAGCACAGCTGCACTGCGCGACACGTGTCACGCGCTGGGGCATTTGCGCCAAACAGAATTAAAATTCTAAAGAAATCTTTTCTGTTCTTGTTAAAACAAGAAGATTTTCTTCTGTAAAACAGAAGCCCTTGGATCAAAGATCCAACGGTGGGGAAAATTCCCCAAATCACTGAGAGAAAGATCTCTTTAACAAATTTAACTAATTTATGGGCACTATAAAAAGGACCCTATGCCTCAATTCAAAGGCATCAACATTTTCTGAGAGAAAAAAAAAGAGAACTCTGAAGAATTCCTCAAGAGCAAAAAAGGTAAAAACCTTCAGAAAAAGAGAAAATTCTCTTAAAAACAGATCATTGATCTAAAAACAAGATCAATGATCTTCAATAAGAAAGAAAACTAACTAATAATAGTGCTTTGCACTTGCTTATGAACCATTGGTTCCTTGAAAACAAGAAAAACTTATTTTCTTTGATTTAAAATCGATCAAAAGATAAAACAGTGCTCTGCACTTGCAAGAACTGCGCTGTTGCGCTTGCGCTCGCCAGAGCGTGACACGTGTCACCACCATATGAGCTTGCGCTCATTACTTGGCGCAAAGCGCCTGACAAGCCACGTGGGGCACTGTCAGAGTACTTAATGCTCTGCATTATTAAAGAAAAGGGACAGAGCCCAATTAAAAGGCCTAACAGGCCTAATAAAAAATGCTATGCATTTTAAAAAGGGCAGAGCCCAAACAAAATAAATGCTCTGCATCATTTATAAAGGGCAGAGCTCAACCAAAACAAAGGAAAATAATGCAGTGAAGGGGCAAGGCCCTAGCACAAGTCCAATAGGTCAAAGACAAAAGAATATTGAAACAGGACTTAGCCCAGTCGTGGCCATAAGTCCACAAATTAAATTGACTGAGCACGGCTGCTCCCTAAATCAATTTACATCCGGTTCGAGGGTACATCTCCGAACTCCTCTGACACCTATCGTTGTAATTCCTCAACGACGTCAGAGAGGTGATGGGTCCCAACGACTACACATGAATACGGACTGCGGGGTCCTTAAACTCGTGGACCGAAACGTCCTTAAACTAATGTTGGACCGAAACGTCCTTAAACTAATATCTGACCACCACGTCCCTAAACTAGAATATAGACCACCACGTCCCTAAACTGGAATGCGGACCACCACGTCCCTAAACTGGAATATAGACCACCACGTCCCTAAATTGGAATGCGGATCACCACGTCCCTAAACTGGAATATGGACCACCACGTCCCTAAACTGGAGCATGGACCGCAACGTCCCTAAACTACTTATGGACCACTACGTCCCTAAACTGGAACAATAGAGCCTCCAAATGCTCTTTCGCCGGATCTAAACGATCCCGTTTAAGTTGATCTTAGCCCCCAAACACGGCTAACGTATCCTTAAACATTCAAACGGACTATAAAACTCCAAATCAACCTTGGTTCAAGGGTACATCTCTGAACTCCTCTGACATCTGCCGTTGTAATCCTTCAACGACGTCAGAGAGGTGATGAGTCCTGATGGCCATATATTAAATGGATTATCACGTTAAGTTGATCTTAGTCTCAAACAGGACTATCGTATCCTTAACGAACGTTTAAGTTGATCTTAGCCGCAACGCGACTAATGCATCCTTAAACTAAAAACACCAAACCCAAATCTAAGTAAATACGGATTTGGACTAATCCACGTCCTACGGGCGACGGCATTACTCAGTCTCCGTATACAATCCACGGGCAACCACAAACAAAACAAACACACACGACACGAAGTGAAATTCTGGAGAAGGAGAAAGTTGTTACCGCGATGCGGTAGCGTAATTAACTGCAGGGGCTTGCGCCTGCAGGGAAGAGCGTCCCCACAATCAAAAACCCCTCAAGCGAGGGGGAATCTGACGAAGTCTGCTACATCGGCCGCATCCGTCTAAACCTCCGATACACGGTGCCATAAATCAACTTGGCATCTTCGGAGAAGTGGACGGATAAAACCAAATAGCATCTGCCCCGAATCTCAGCATCAGGACATCGCAGTCTTGTGCGCCGTCTTTCGGAGGGGAACAGATTCTGGCACGCCCGGTGGGACCTCTTCCTCTTTCCACTCCACACTTCGTGTGTCGTCCTCGCGAACCAATTGCGGTTTCTTAAATGGTTGCCTTCGGATTTCAAGTTACTAAGATTTGGTCTTTTGCCTGGCGCAGAACTCAAGATTCAATGGCCTTTAACTGCACCAACTGCTCGAAGTACCACTGCAACGGACGCTCCACCTTACTGGGAGGTGTAGCATATGGGACCCAAGCGGCTTCCTTCCTCGCTCTGCCGGTAGACCAGGTGACCCAAGCCACCACTGGCCTGTTCTTCGGGACCATGATCCTACCTACAAGCTTCTCTATGCCAATACCTGCACCGGAAGTGAACAAGAAGTCGGTCTTCGACCGGCTCACTGCTACGACGACCCCTGTCAGCGGGTCGCCCACTGCCAAACCAACAGCCTCTGTTTTCACCAGGCTAAATCAGAACTCTAAACTGGCTGTCCTAAGGAAAGCAATAACTGCTGCTCCAGAAGTCGTCAAGGCGGCTTCCCCTGTCAAAGAATCAGTCTTTTCAAGAATGACGATTCCTGCTCCTGCCGTTGCTCGAGGAACCGTCTTCGATAGGTTGAACATCACCCCTCAAAAGATAACTTCAGTCTTTAAGAGGTTAACACCAGCGGCGCCTCATTCAGACAGGGGGCAAAAAGAAGCTATCTCAATCTCCGAGCCAGTCCCAACGGCTCGTCGTGCTCAACATCGCCATTGGCAACAAGTGAGGAAGGCAGGGGGCAACTCCCCCTCAGGGCTATCTCCACCGGCTCCAGTGGTGGAAGTCAACGCTGCTGTTCCAACTGGGAACAACTTTGAACTGCTGAGGAGGGTACGTAAGAACTCTCCAACCGCTACACTAAAAAGATCTCCTCCACCTGCGGAGAGAGTTCCAGAAACAAAACAAGAACAGCCCCCTCAACGGCTGTCCTCAAGAATTTATAAAGTTTGGCGGAGGGTTCAAGACTCTGTGATCAACCCAGATCACTCTCGTCAACGAAAGAAGACGAAGGTGCAAAAAGGAAAAGACTGTTCTATTGAACAGCAAGGGACAACAATCGCTAGGGTGCCCACTGCAATGGCCCCTTCAACTTCAATGGCCCATAAAAGAAGAAGGCCGGTGAAAACCCCCGCGTCGGCGACGGATATCAGAGGTGATGAACCCAAACGCCCTAAGTCAGGGGGCATGATAGTTCGTACCATCTACGTGGCATCCGGTAAAGAAGATAGCCGCATATCTACGGGTCATCGACCGCTCACCCGATCAGTGACCAAGGCACAGGAGCAACAGCAAAAGCTCCAAGAAATGATGAATGCTATGGCTGCACTTACCGGACCAAAAGAAAGCCCTGAAATGTCCTCGGACGAACGTCAGGAGGAAGAAACCGACGCTGAATTGCTTCGTCGGATATTGGAGAAGAAGGACAAAGAGGCTACTGAACAAGCAGCCAATATACAGCGTATGGGCCTCCTCTTCCAAGACATGATAGGGATGATGATACAACAAGATCCTCCGGCTGAAGAGCCCCTGATCGTCCTTGGAGACGATAGGGTAGAAACATCAAATCCTCCACCAGCTCTGTCGATGGCTAAGGAGGATACAATCTCCAAAGCTGATTTGGATGAGTACATCGCCCAGCAAATACGGGTTCATCATGCGACCGAAGCGGCCGGTCAGGTCGTAAAAACGGGGCGGCCATATCCAAGTTGGTACGATCAAATCAAGTACCCACCCGGTTACACAATTCCCAAGTTCCATGTATACAAAGGGACGGGCAATCCTCATCAACATGTTGCCCAGTTCAGGGCACTCTGCGGCAACACCGGCGGTGATGACAAGCTGTTGGTTCGCCGGTTTATTGGAAGCTTATCAGATACGGCGTTCGAATGGTACTCTGAGCTCCCGAACGACTCTATTAAAACCTTCGCGGAGATAGAGCTGCTGTTTACTCAGCGTTTTGCAAGCGCCAGTGAACGTACCCCGATGACGGCACTGATTAACGCCAGGGTAAAACCAGGCGAGACGTGGGTTCAGTACGCTATACGATGGCGGAACTTATGGTCGAAGTGCGAGCAGCGCATTGAAGAAGCTCCCGCGGTGGGTATGTTTGTGGGAACCCTTGATCCACAGGCAACCATCTCGCAATTTATGATGTTTTTCAAGCCAACTACCTTCCAGGCCTTGATTGACAAGCTAGCGCAAATGGATCAGATGGGCCATAAACCCCCTCTTCCAAAGTCGGATTCCCGAAATGACAAAGGGAAGGGAAAAGCGATCGTTGTAGCTAATGCTCAACAACAACAGAGCGAATCGAAGCCGGTTGTTCGTCAAAATAACGTGCGCCCGTATGTAGCCCTTGAGGAAAAGCTAGGACGTTCTTACTCTTTTCCCCGCGATAAAACGAGAAGGTTATTCGAGCTGGCGTTGTGCAACCGACTCATAAATCTGCCGGATCCAAAACGTCCATTGCAACCAAGTGATGTCAACGAGCCCAACTACTGTCCTTATCATAGAGTATTGGGTCATCCGATCGAGGATTGTTACGTTTTCAAAAATTGGCTTGAAAACCAGTACCGACAGGGTAAATTCGCGTTATCTGACAAATGGAAGGTGAATCCCCGCAGCCCCACACCTCTAAGGGGATGAATACGCCGGGGGAAACATGCTCCGTAGTTGAAGAAGCTCCTTGGGAGGTTGTATTATCAGCCAAGACGAAGAGGATGCTGAACGCCCTTCAGACATGTCCAGCGATTAGGTGGAAGAACCCGTTGGAACCGCAGGTCATTGAAGGGATGTTGAAGCCACGTCCAACTCCAAAGACCGATGGTGGTGGTTCAAGCACTTGCAGCCAGCCGTCAAAATCTTCGAAAAAGAAGAAGAAGAAATCTAAGAAGCCCGTGAAGCCTGGCGACAAGCGCACGGACTTACAAAAGCAAATTGACGCGCTGGATGAATACAACCAAAAGGCACGGACTCCCATTACGCTCCAAGAGTTCCTCAATCACGTCTTTCAAGAAGAAGATGAGGGAGAAAGTCCATCAGATGAATCCGAGGAATATGTGGTGAGCTGTCATATGATTTCCCATTCGATCACGAACGACGAGGAGACTCCTTGCACCGAAAAGCTGGGGGCAGATCCTGAACCAAAAGTTCTGGGGCCATCGGATGAAGTAATTGACGCATTCCTTAATGAAACTCGGTTGAAAAGTAAAGCTGATCGGGAGAGCGAGGCGGCTATATTTGAAAGGGCCAAGCGCCAGCGACTTGATGAAGGAGCTGAGACGATCCCATTGGAGCTAAACACCTCCGCTACCGACAAAAGCCAATTCAAGATGAGGAAAAAGTTTGCTAAGGCCATATCAATGGGCATGAAGCTACCATCCTCTGAAGGAAACATCACTGGTGAAATGGAAACGCACCCCTCCTATTGCTTATATCATCAAAAGATTTCGCACCCCACTCAAGAATGCAAAGCTTTCGATAGATGGTGGCAAGGATATGTTGCTCATCGACAACGCTTTAAGCGGGAAAAGCGTAAAACTCGTCGAGAGCAAAGAAATACGACCGAAGGGCTTAAAAGAACTGCTGGCGATTGTTGCATGGTTAACACCGGTAGATCACAACTGCCTACATTCGGGAGTGATTCTGATGAAGAGCTAGAACTTGCCCCTCTCTTTAAAGAGTCCGCTTCGAGAAAAGAAGAAGAACCGAAGGTTTGCGAAAATATCCGGCTACGTAATCGCACGCTGCCCGAAAAGAACCTCGGACCCTCGAACAAAAACGATAAAGGGAAAGAAAAGGCCTCTGAAGATATCGTCTTAGATGACCAAGTGGTGGAAGAGCTAGCTGCCAAAGACCCGCCAAAGAAGAATAAGGGGGATTACAACGTCTTAGCACATCTGAGGAAGCTGCCCTCACAGCTCGGCATTCTTGACGCACTTTTGCTATCAAAAGAGGCGAGAGATTCGTTGATTAAGGCGCTCCAAGACCCAGAGCAATTCCAAGCATGCCTGGCCGAGGAAAAGATGAAGGATGAATTGGAGGAAATGCACACGGCCGATGTTACTTTTGGCGATGAAGACCTTCTACTTGGGACGTGCGAACACAATCGCCCTCTCTATGTCTCGGGATACTGCCATGATATAAAGATAGGCAAAATCCTGTTCGATAACGGGTCGTCTGTTAACCTACTCAACTTGCGGGTGTTGAAGGAAATCTGCATGAGCGTCCAGCACCTTGCTCGGGACAAGATCACCATCTCCGGGTTCGACTCCCAATCGTCAAAGACTCTTGGATCTGTGATACTGACGCTACGCTTCAGGCTACTCATCCCGGACATTAAGTTCCACGTCATAGACGCCAAGACATGCTACAACGCTTTGCTCGGCCGACCATGGTTACACGAGTACAACATCATCCCTTCTACACAACATCAGTGTATGAAGTATTTTAAGGATGGTTTCGAGTATACCGTGACGGGAGAACTGAACCCGTTCTCTGTGAACGAGGTCCGCAAATATGAAGACGCCAAATACTTCTTACCGGATTTCGAAGACACAGAGAAGTGTCACAAGCCGAAGAATAAAACTAATGCTACCATCCCTGTCTTCGGCAGTGATACTGAGGAGGAAGAGGAGATAGTTTATTCGGGTCCGTCCCAACACAACAAGCCGGGACCATCGGCTCCTACATTGATCTTTGGCAGCGACTCGGAAGATGAAGTCCATGCTGTATTCTCTGCTCGACCTTCAATACAAACGTCCGCTGACGAAGAGAAAAGTCTACAAGTCGCCATAGTGCCGCTTAAACACAATAAAGAACTGGATGCACTTAATATCTATAGTGTAGAAGAGTTGCGGACATTCTATATCCCTCCCAGGCGAGAGAGCGAGAAAGCAATTCTGTTTTACCGCTCTGAAGAAACCAAGGTAGAAAAAGAAATCTGGCATGGCGCGGATTCTACGCTCGACAGGCTTCAGCCTATCCGTCTCCCCAGATATTATACGGAAGGTTTGAAAAAGCTGCTGAAACGCCAGGGGATACCCTTCAAACAGACCGTTAGAAAGGCCAAATTCTATGACAGGGTCTGGAACGTCCCCGGGACTCAACGCAAACTGCCTAACGGGAGAATGGAAACAAAAGGGCTTGGATACATCCGGTCAAAGAAACGAGAGTTACTACCCGGCTGCTACGTCATGTATGACCTTGATGAAGAAGCGGATGCTCAATGGGAGGACGCTAATCCTAAGCCAGTGAAAGTTCCAGATGCAAAGGAACCCAGTCCGTCGTTCGAGGAACAAATGGACAAACTTATAAAGAAAGCTGGTCAAAAAGTCCGAGATGATCACAACCGCGAGACGGCCATCTACGAGAAAGCCAAGACGCAACGCCTTCTCCAACAGGCCGTAAAGGATGAAAATGCCGCTCCTTGTCAACCTGTTATAAAGAAGGCTCGGCGCAAAAGCAGAAATAAGTCGAAAGGCCAAAAAGGCGCTCAACAACAATAAAGCAGGGCTAAGAAGCCACGCAAACGGGAGTTGAGCATTATTGATCTATCCCTCATGAAGAAAATGGGTCGAGCGTACTCGTTTCCTCGGGACAAGACGAAGAAGATACTTGATCTTGCTCTAAAACATCAAATGCTTACATTGCCGGAGTCTAAACATCCCGAACGAGCGGGCAAAGTCTCACACCCGGACTATTGCTCTTACCATCGAGTAATAGGGCACCCTCTCGAAGACTGCTTCACCTTCAAGAATTGGGTTGAAGATCAGTATCAGCTCGGCAAATTCGCTCTGTCCGACAACTGGAGGGTAGCGCCGCCACAGAAGCACGAACCCAAAGCCACAAGAATAGAACCAACTCCACATTGGGATTGGAAGCGGATTCGCACTTGTCACATGATAACAATATTAAAAGAAGAGCCCGAGGATATGGACGACCTTCCCTGGTGCTTCGAAAACAGCAACGACGAGGTAATCTCAGAATTTCCACCAGCGCCAAAAGAGCTGGAAGATGGAATTCATACCACTGCAGATAACCTTAAGAAAATTGAGTTGGGAACAGCGAATGACCCACGACCGACATTCATCAGCGAGCTGCTATCTGAAGAGAATGTGGCTTTATTAAAAGACCTGCTTATGCAGCACAGAGATTGCTTCGCATGGAACTATTCCGAAATGCCGGGACTAGATCCAGAAATTGTCGTGCATAAATTGGCGATATCCCCAGACGTCAAGCCAGTCAAACAGGCGCCGAGAAAAATGCGGCTCGAGCTTGAGATGGGCATCAACGCCGAGGTCAAGAAGCTGATCGACTCTGGCTTTATTCAGGAGGTTCAATATCCGGAATGGATCGCCAACATTGTCCCAGTGATGAAGAAAAATGGGACAGTGCGTATATGCGTGGACTTCCGGGATCTCAATAAAGCCTGCCTGAAAGACGATTTCCCAGTGCCAGTCACCGAACTGATGATAGACAACACGTCCACTCATGAGGTTTTCTCCTTCATGGACGGCTCGTCAGGTTATAATCAGATAAAAATGCATCCCGAAGACCAGAAGCACACAGCCTTCAGGACCCCTTTGGGAATATTCTGTTATAAAGTGATGCCCTTCGGATTAAAGAACGCCGGTGCCACTTACCAAAGGGCCATGACGAAGATCTTCGATGACCTTATACATGAAATCGTCGAGTGCTATATCGACGACCTCGTGGTTAAGAGAAAATCATACGAGGAACATCTCGAGCATCTAAAGACTGTATTTCAACGCCTTCGACAATACAGCTTGAAGATGAACCCTCTTAAGTGTGCATTCGGAGTTTCCTCGGGCAAATTCTTAGGATTCATCGTCCGACACCGGGGTATCGAAATAGATCTGTCCAAGATCAAGGCGATCATGGAAATGCCTACGCCAAGGACTCTCAAACAGTTGCGGTCTCTCCAAGGAAAGCTCGCATATATTCGGCGATTTATAGCCAACCTCTCTGGCAAGTGCCGCCCTTACAGTCACCTGATGAAGAAGGGAACTCCATTCGTCTGGGATCAAAAATGCCAAGGCGCGCTGGACGAAATTAAACAGTACCTGCATAACCCGCCGGTGTTGGCTGCTCCGGTCAAGGGAAAACCCCTCATTCTTTATACAACCGCCCTCGAAGGTTCCTTAGGCGCATTATGGGCACAAAAGAACGATCAAGGGAAAGAAAGAGCACTCTACTACTTAAGTCGAGTTCTGCTGGGGGCAGAACTCGACTACTCCCCCATTGAAAAACACTGCCTGGCGTTGATCTTCGCGATAACAAAGCTCAAGCACTATGCGTTGGCGCATGAGGTCCGTCTCTTTTCGAAGGTGGACCCTCTTAAGTATTTAATGTCAAAGGCCATACTGACAGGTCGACTCGCTAAATGGGTTCTGCTCTTGATGGAGTTCTCGATAACGTATCAACCTCTCAAGGCAGTGAAAGGCCAGGCCATCGCCGACTTCCTTGCTGAGCATCCGATACCCGCCGATTCTCCTCTGAGCTGCGATCTACCAGACGAGCATGCGTTCGACGCAATCGACGGTGGTGATACCCGATGGGAGCTCTTTTTCGATGGAGCGTCTTCCATGAAGAAGCGCAAATAAAGTACCCCTATAATCAAATCGGGGGTAGGCCCCATCTTCGTGACTCCATAAGGAGGGATAATGCGTTTCGCTTTCTCCTTAACAGAGCCGAGGACGAATAACGAAGCCGAATATGAAGCCTTGATAGCAGGCCTCGAGATCGCCATCGACATGGGAATTGAAAACATCCTCATGTACGGAGATTCTCAACTCGTCGTTAGTCAAGTAAACGGCAACTACCAAACGTGCAAACCGGAATTGGTAAAATCGGTGAAAAGGTGCAACAAATGTTGACCTAAATTCCCTCCTATACTTTGGAAAGAATACCGCGTGCGGAAAACAGCAAAGCAGACGCGTTGGCCAAACTTGCTAAAGAACTGGCTGACGAGAACCTCGATGACGTTAGAATCATGGTACAAAGCCGTCGGGTGCTTGCCCCAACAGAAATATCTCCGGAATCATCCTAAGAAAAAGGAGCAAGCGAGCAGACGACCCTGCAAGTAAAAGATTGGGAAAATACCGAAGATTGGAGAGAAGTCTTCATAGACTACTTTAAATCCCACCAAATGCCTGAAGAAGCGTCCACAAGAAATCAGCTCACGAAACGAGCTCTGTCTTTTGCTTTCGTCAACGATACTCTGTACAAGAGGTCGTTTGATTCTCTGTGGCTGAGATGCTTAGGACCTGACGAAGCGAAAAGAGTCGTCCAGAAAGTTCACGATGGACTCTGCGGTTCTCACCAAGCGGGCCCAAAGATAAAGTTGAAGATCAAACGGATGGGCTACTATTGGCCCACAATGATCCAGGACTGCCTCGAATATGCGAAGCAATGCCATTCATGCTAAATTCATGGGGACTTCATCCACCAGCATCCAAATCCACTACATCCGACGGTAACTAGCTGGCCGTTCGAGATATGGGGAACTGACATAGTCGGCCCCATCGAACCAGTATCGTCTAGGGGACATCGTTTCATCCTGGCGACGACTGACTACTTCTCTAAATGGGCAGAAGCAGTACCGTTAAGAGAAGTTAAGACGGAGAATATCCTCCATTTCTTCAAGATGCATGTCATATATCGGTTTGGAACGCCAAGACGGATCATCTCCGATAACGGGCCAGCCTGCAGAAGCCACAAGATCAGTCGCTTCGCGCAACAGTACAATATAGACTGGAGATATTCCTCAGTTTATAATCCACGAGCTAATGGTCTAGCCGAGGCCTTCAACAAGACTTTGACAAAGATCATGAAGAAAACGGTGTCACGAAATAAGAAAGACTGGCGCGAGAAGCTGCAAGAAGCTCTTTGGGTATATCGAACTACGTTCAAGACGACCACGAACACAACGCCGTACGCGTTGGTGTTCGGTACAGAAACAGTACTTCCCTTCGAGATAGAGCTACCCTCTCTACGAATGGCAGACTACTACGAGCTGACGAACGAAGAAAATGCTAACCTTCGGCTTGAGGAGCTTGATGCCCTTGAAGAAACACGGCTCATAGCGCAACAAAATCTGGAAGCTTATAAAGCAAAGATGACGCGCTCATACGAAAGATTGACCCGACCGAGGACATTCCGCCAAGGCGAACTTATGCTAGTGGTCAAAAGGCCTATGATCCCCAATCGCGCCAAGCGAGGAAATTCGAGCCAAACTACGAAGGCCCGTACATCGTAGATAAGGTCTACCAGGGTGGGGCCTATCTACTCATGGACATGCACGGTGAAAGGCCTTTCAGGCCAATAAACGGTCGCTTTCTAAAGAGATACTACGCTTAATAAGCCACAGCCTAGGTCAATGATAGATGACGACGACTATGTCCGCTCGCTATCTTCCTAAGCTCAAACTCTATCAGCAGTAACCAGCCTTCTCAAAGTCGGACCGAAATGTCCTTAAACTAATAGCAGACCGAAACATCTTTAAACTACTACCGCAGCATTTTTTAGGCTGACGAGATATATATAAAAAAAAACATATAAAAATAAAATAAAATAAAAAAACGGTATGTCCATAAGCAAAAAGGGCACGGATGAAAACCCGAAAGGGCTCCGTGAGTAAAAACAGCAGGGCTACCGGCGAATGTTCGTGAAAACCCGAAAGGGCGTGACCTCGTAAAAAATATATAAAAAAAATAAAATGAATAAAAAAAAGCGGTACGTCCATAAGCAAAATGGGCACGGATGAAAAACCGAAAGGGCTCCGTGAGTAAAAACAGCAGGGCAACCGGCGAGTGTTTGTGAAAACCTGAAAGGGCGCAACCTCGTTAAAGGACAATTATAGGGTCCTCTCGACTTTGTAAGGAGAAACCACCCGCGTGAGATCCCTATGACTTACAAGGGAGCAACACACTTAGGGATCCCCACGATTCCTAAAGAGAAAATACACTTGCGAGATCCTCACGACTCGTAAGGAGAACTCTCTTATGGGACCCTCACGGCTCATAAGATTTGAAAGTCTTAAGTTAGAGACCTAAACCTGTGCTTAAGCAACCCCCACAACTTCCGATATTGCACTACAAGTGGTCCAATACGGGCTCTTGTATACAATCCACGGGCGCGAATAAACATTTCCCTGACCAAGTCCCATCCGTGACTGGGGATATGTTCACATGGTGAACAACCCTTATAAGTCCTCTCGACTTACAAGGAGAAAATCCTCCTGTAGGATCCTTACGACTTACAGAGGAACAAACACTTAGGAATCCTCACGATTCATAAGGAGAAAATACACCTACAAGATCCTCACGACTTGTAGGGAGAAATACCTTTGTGAGACCCTTACGGCTCATGAAGTCAAAAGCCTTAGTCGACAGGACCATAACCCTGTTCGCTAAGCCACCCTTGTTCGACATCGACAGAGGCAGATGATGATTCGCTCCTGGCAATATCCCAGTTGTAGCGGTGCTGATGCCGAAATCGGCGTCTAATTTCAGGTTTACGACGAAAAGCCAGTAGGCCGCACATGCATATGAAATAGCCGAAATGATGGGGCAACTTGCAATAAAAAGCAGCAAGTGAAAACGTATGCATGAAAAATAGCCGAAATGATTGGGCAACTCGCAATAAAAAGCAGCGAGTAAAAATAAAAAATAGCCGAAATGATTGGGTAACTCGCAATAAAAAGCAGCGAGTAAAAATGAAATAAACAGCCGAAATGATTGGGCACCGCGAAAAATAGCCGAAATGATTGGGCAATCGCGACCTTCGCGATATAAAAAGCTGAAATGATAGAGCATCGCGGAAATAAAACAAAAAAAAGGGAAGATGATAAAACTTTGGCCCTACAGTTAAGATCACATCGATCCCTGTATACAATCCAAGGGCTTAAACAAACAAGAGGGAACCATACTTTCCCAACAGGCTCCGCCAGAAGACGAGGCCAAATCTCGACGGTTCAGTCCAACTTCGAAGAAACCAGTGTCTTCAGCAAATTCCTTGACTCACGGATACAAACACTCCTTGACGAGAGTCTCCGATCCGCGTCGACTCGCAGAGCCACCAGTGCCTCCGTGGGAAATTCTCGACTCGTTTCAAACCCCAAGGAAACAAATAATCCTTGGCGCTAGGGAAACAAATAATCCTTAGCAAATTCCTCGACTCACGGATACAAACACTCCTTGACGAGAGCCTCCTGATCCGCGTCGACTCGCAGAGCAACCAGTGCCTCCGTGGGAAATTCTCGACTCGTTTCAAACCCCAAGGAAACAAATAATCCTTGGCGCTAGGGAAACAAATAATCCTTAGCAAATTCCTCGACTCACGGATACAAACACTCCTTGACGAGAGCCTCCTGATTCGCGTCGACTCGCAGAGCAACCAGTGCCTCCGTGGGAAATTCTCGACTCGTTTCAAACCCCAAGGAAACAAATAATCCTTGGCGCTAGGGAAACAAATAATCCTTAGCAAATTCCTCGACTCACGGATACAAACACTCCTTGACGAGAGCCTCTTGATCCGCGTCGACTCGCAGAGCAACCAGTGCCTCCGTGGGAAATTCTCGACTCGTTTCAAACCCCAAGGAAACAAATAATCCTTGGCGCTAGGGAAACAAATAATCCTTAGCAAACACCTCAACTCAAGGAAACAAACGATCCTTAATGAGAGCCTCCTGATCCGCGTAGACTCGCAGAGCCACCAGTGCCTCCGAGGGAAATCCTCGACTCGTTTCAAACCCCAAGGAAACAAATAATCCTTGGCGCTGGGAAAACAAATAATCCCTAGCAAATTCCTCGACTCACGGATACAAACACTCTTTGACGAGAGCCTCCTGATCCGCGTCGACTCACAGAGCCACCAGTGCCTCCGTGGGAAATCCTCGACTCGTTTCAAACCCCAAGGAAACAAATAATCCTTGGCGCTGGGGAAACAAATAATCCTTAGCAAACACCTCAACTCAAGGAAACAAACGATCCTTGATGAGAGCCTCCTGATTCGTGTCGGCTCACAGAGAAACCAGTGTCTCCGTGGGAAAATTCCCGATTCGTCTCAAATTGCAAGATGAAGCCTCAGGCAGCAGGGATCAAAAAACTTGCTTCCTGAACAATGGGACCCTGCAAATCGATCTAGACGGTCTCTTGCATACTATTCACGGGTCTCACTCTTCAAAGTCGAATTTCGACGAGGAGGGAAACAACCGCTTATGGGTCCTCTCGACTTGTAAGAGGGAAAAATTCTCTTATAGGATCCTTACGACTTATAAGAGAAAACCGCACTTAGGAATCCTCACGATTCCTAAGGAGAAAAACCCACCTACGAAATCCTCTCGATCCGTTGGGAGAAAAATCTCTACGAGACCCTCACGGCTCATAGAATTGAAAAGTCTTAGGCAGCAGATCTGAACCTGCGGCCTAAGCCATCGCTATTTCTTAAGAAAGTCAAGATGCGTGCTCTATTATCTGTTGACCATGTTTACTCAGGTGGCGTGCTGATAATAAAAGAAAGAAAAGGCGGAGAAATGATACAAGACATTACAGAAAATGTGTATCTTTTATTCATAAACTTGATTGGGTACAGAATACATTGTGTTAAAGAATAAATATATATATATATATATACACACATTCTTTTATCTACAAGTACAAACGATACAAAGAGGGATGGCTACTGAGGAGGAAGTGTCTTTAGTAAATTCATAAGCTGCTCTCGCACTTCCTTCAGCGCCTCCTCCTGGGAGACAGCCGCAGCTACTTCCGCCTCCACCTGGGCTCGCTACTGCAAGAAGGATGAAAGTTGCTCCTCCGCCGCCTTCTGGGCTGCTTCCTGGCTGGGTGCATCTCGCTCGACAACGTCAAGTTGTTGCCTCAATGATAGCCCTTCGGAAAGACATTGCAGAAGGCCCTCAAAGACAACCCTCAGCCGTGCGGCATTGGCCTCCACCCGAGCATGCAGCTGGGCAGACTTGCTCGAAGTCTCACCGCGCTCCTTACGCCTTGAAATGACTTCTTGTTCGAGGTGGCGGAAGTAAGAAGTGCTCTGCTCAATCCACGCTGTTCTTTGATTGCTAGCGGCCAAGGTCTCGGGAGCGGGACGCAGCAACTCCAACTGATGCAGACGGGCCTCGATCTCCCTGCAACGGTTAACCCAAGATGCGATGATGCCCTCATCATGAAAGTTTACGAGTATTGCCAGCATCGGGTTAACCACCGTAGCGAAGTCTGCGGCAGATGTAGGAGTTTCAACGTCGAGTTCCTCGACGTAGTCACTCAACATGCGCAGACTATTAGCGGCGCCTTTTGAAGACAAACTTCTCAGATAAGGACCCGCCGGCATTGTAATGCGAGGCTCGAAAGGCACCGGGGCCGGAACGACAGCTGAAAAGAAACAGAATGTGATCAGATAACAGTACAGAAAATAAAAAGGGGAAAGTTACCAGTGTGATAGTCGCTGTACCAGTTGGGACAGGTGGCAAGGTCGGAAGGACCGGTGGCGCAGCTGATCTTTTATCCCCTCCTTCAATTTGTAGCACTGCAGTCGAGATGAGAAAAAAGGGGTCAGAGGTAATTCCATCAATGAAAAAAGAAAGATATCAATGGAAGTCATACTCACCAACGCCACCAGAGGAAGAAGCAAGTTCAGATGGGAAGGAGAAGTGTGGGAGTAACATCTGATATACATGATCAAAGAGCACTCCTGAAAAGACACAACAATATGACTTTAGTACACGAATTATACGTCTGAAGTATAGGATTAATAAATTGCAAACCCATACCTTCCAACATCTTAGATGGTATGAGAGAGGGTTGAGAGGTGACCGCCGCCAAGGCAGTCGTTGAAGGCGCTCCCTCAAGCAGTGGGGCATCGGCGCTGGTTGCACCTATGTTACGAACAAATATGAACTTGTCAGAGAGGATGGTAAGATAAAGAAGATAGCAACTTCGGATTTACTTAATGAGCTGCCAACTGAAATGGAGGCGATTCCTTCCTCTGTTGACATGAGGCCGCCGCCTGTGGCCTCATCACCCGACTCAATGGGAACCGTTGTTGTGCTCGCGAGACCGGGAGACAGCGGAGGACCATAGACGGGGAGGGCTATGACTGGAGCATTGCCAGACTCCAGAGAAGGAGCGGTTGGCTCATCCTCGGGAATCATGGTCACCTTACCCACTACTCCCTCAGGTTCAGTAGTCGCGGTTGTCTCGTCCACCGTCACCATGAGGTCGCCAGCCTCAAGTGCCTCGTCCGTCACCACCACGGGCTCAGTTGTAATGATCATTTCATCTGCCGCCACTTCAGGCTCGGCATCAATGACCTTCTCGGCTATAGGCCCCTCAACCTCCGCATCAGGCTCCAAGGCCTCAACGATGTTGCCCACTGTCGGCTCGGGTTCGGCAGGCACCGCCTCCTCTGTTCCCCTGGGTTCAACGGTCTCCGCCTCACCCTCGGTCGGACTTGGCCCTGCAAAATAATATATATAAGAACCGTCGGCATTATAACTCTCACAATAAAAATTCTGAAAGAAATGTTACCTGAAGTGGACTTATCATTTGCACTTCGAGCGGCGCGCGCCACTTGTCTGCGAGCAGTGGATAGGGCGACAGGGGCCTCTTCGGAAGGAGTATCTGCCCGAGGGATGGTGCTTGGGCCCGCTCCCATAGCCAAAGCAGTCTGGCGCGCCTTCGCCTCGCGCCTCAGCCGCTTTCTCTCCTCCTGGGCCTTTGAGACGGACCTCACCAGAGCCTCTCTCATTGAGGCATCCTCGTCTGTATACAGAGATGCCTCCAAGCTCTTCAAGGCATCCCTCATCGACTTGTCAAGTCGAGGCTCTTGCAGCAGCCCCGACGAGACCGGAACTCCAGTGACGGGTTCCGGAAGGATCTCTTCGTCGACTGGTATAACCCCTAGAAAGAAACAAAGGAAGAAAGTTAGGTTAACCATCGAAAAAGATAACGAAATTTGTTTTAAAAAAAAGGGGGGTGGGACATACCGGCGCCCGCTAAAGCACGTTTCTCCTCCTCCTTTTGGAAGGTTTTCAAAGAGGCAGCAATAGCTTCTTCGGTAGAGACACCTGTTGAAAATGGGGGAAAGTATTAGTTAAAATAGTGATAAAAAGTGCGATAAAGTGACGAAGAAAGCAGCTAATGGTTACCTGACTCGGCGAGTTTGCTTAACATCGCTTCGAGCCTTGCTGATCGCTCAGAAGCTGCAATAGCGGCTGCCAAATTGGTGTCTGCGGGGCCTACCAAGAAGCCCTTATTGCTGCCATATTCACTTATTCCTTCGGTGAGAGGGGCCTCAGGCTCTAAATTGAGGATCGCGTCAAGGGAAAGGATCGACTTCTTCTTCTTTTGCCCGCCAGCTCTAGATGCACCTGGAATTGATTTGCGCTTGGCAGTCACCTTGGGGCGGCGGGTCCCGATATCCGCTCCTGCGCCGGACTCTGGCGATATTACGTTAACCGTTTTCGTGGGAGCACGGGCCGCCGGTGGTGCATTTACCATAGCAGGCAGCGGCAAGCCACTCGGGGGGCTCAACACACGTGGTCGATCGATTCCGGCATCTTTTAGTGGAGGAATGACCGGAATCCTTGGCTTCAGGGGGGCCTTGCGATCACTGCCAGGAGGCGCACCCCTACGGTCAACCAGCATGCGCTTTTCCGTTAAGATAACTGGGCCCATCGCATGCGCATACCAAGCCACGTACGTATTGAGCATCTTGGGGGTACGGCTGGGTTCGCTGATAAAGAAATAGGAACCCGTGTTAAGCCGTGTGAAATGGTGCATTGCATTCTTTATCCCCTCTCGGCTGACCACGGGCTTTTCCAGGAAAGCTTCCATTGGGATCCCTTGGTTGTAGCTCGATTGCTGAGCAAATCGATGCGGGTTATACCTCATAAAGAGTGCTGTCTCATTCTGCCTAAACACTAGGTAGCCCGGCCGAATGGAGTAGAGGTGGAGGATTTCCCAAGCCTTCAATATGGAAGCCCCGTCCTTAAAATCATCGCACAGTGGCACCACTGACTTAGTGGTCTCTGAGCCTATGGTTATGACCTTATCCACAAAGGAAACCTTCGCTCCGACCAGATGTGGATGAAGGAGCAGCCCCCTAGACTCCCGCGGGGATGCAACCACAATTGAAGCACCGACCAACCGCACGACTCTCGGGAGTCTGAATTTCTCAAAGAACGGAGGAATCTTATGGGCACCAAACACCCCTTGCATATGCATCTCCATCCAGGAGGTGAAGTAGTGCATCGGGAAGTTAGCAGGTTGTACCCCAGGCTCACTAGCGTCCGCCGCTACGCTAAGTCCATTATAAAGGTAAGCCAGCCCGGCGATTCCTACCGATAACTGCAAACCAGCCACCATCCGATGTGCTGGGTAAAAGACGGAGGGCCGCATGTGGCGCGGGTGCATGGGGAGCGCAAAGCTGCATAGCCACAAGCCCAAGAACCCAGTAAAAAAGGTCTCCTCATCCATGCCCGGGACGGCGATTTCTGAGAAAGGGACGATGGTGGCGCCGGGGAGATAAAAATCCCTTTGAACATTCTCCGATACGGGTCGGCGGTCCAAACCGAAACCAAAAGGGTCATCGAGCTGGGCGAACTTCTCACTCCGCTCGGATAGGAACTCCGGGCGAATGAAGCGGGCAATAAAATCTGCGAAACTGACGCCCCGGTCGCCCGATTCCAGATGGAGTCCTTCATAGATCTCCAACACCTTCACCAAGCCCGGATACTGATGCTGAATGGCGTTCTCCGGAGTCAGGTCAAACACCAGCGGCTTGGTGGCAAAGACGTATTCATCAGGAGGAAGCAGCTCCTCGTAGTGCTCCCCCCTCATTGGTAGACCCGAGACTTCAGCAAAGTCCTCCAAGGAGATGGAGACTTCCCTGTCCGTCATCAGGAAGGTGTGGGTGGGGATATTCCATTGTTCAATAAAGGCCTTGATCCACCACGTTGGAGGAGAGGGATACTCGAAAAGCGAGACGTAGATGGACGAATATAGACCAATCTTCGTTAGATGAGTCCTTTTCGCCGATAAGATGTACCGGGCCCACTGCAAATATCCGGCAAGCGGTCGCGGGATCAGTCCAATATTGTAAGCCTGTCCCCAAGGGCGTGCTTCACCCTGACAGATTTGCCTCCCCAGAATGTCTATTGCCGGCGGCGGTTGCACGGGAATGGCACCGATTGCAGGCTGGAGGAGGTCATCAGAATTCCAATTTTTAACCTCCACGGCATACTTCACCGGGGGTTCGTCCGCATAGGGGATCGTAATTATGGGCTCAGACGGTGAGGCAGAATTGAAACTGCGACGACCCTGGATGATTTCACTGTACCACCTACCCCACAAGTGAAGGTTCTTGTACTCGGGATCATGGTCCTTAATAAGAGCGAACGCCACCCGGTCCACTGGTGCATGGGGAAACCCTCCTTCCGAGCAAACAAATGGGAAAGACAGGTTGGCAGACATGTTTCCTGTAGAAAGACAAAAATAACCGTTAGTGTTCCCACGCTTGGCACTTTAAAATCTTACACCACACTGCAATGCAGTGGGTAGGGGACCAAAGGGGGACCCACAAAATCTGGATAACGGTGCATCATTTAATAAGACAATCCCATCATTAGATAAGACTGTCAATTCATAAAAAAAAATCCCCAAGAGAATATCCTCATTGATGGGAAATCCCTAGAGACAGGGAGAAAATCTCCTCTTTTAGAGCAAAGCTCTGTCACAGAGTGACATTTGTCAAACTCTGGTCTCAGGGGAACAAGATTCCTCAAAAGAGCATAGCTCTGTGGTAATAATGGAAAGATCCATCAAATTTTTTAACACTTAAAAGAATTAAAATTTTGAAATCTTGAAAAATCCATGAAAACTTATAAAAAATTCTTCATCTTTCAGATCTAAAAAGATCTACATTTGATCCAAGAGTAAAGCTCTGTTCATGGGTTAAGACCCATGGACAAGATCTCTGTGGATCTGTAAGTTTTTGAGAGCAAGGCTCTGTTGATGAAACCCTAAAGGGGTTTTCTTTAGATCAAAGATCTATAAGAGCAAGGCTCTTTTAATTAAATTAAATTTAATTTAAATTACCTAGAGTGATTCTAAGTTCTGAACTTTGAAGTTCTTGGGGAAAGAACAAGAGCAAGGCTCTGAAAGTTCTTAAGCAAGAGCAAGGCTCTGAGAATCAAAAATTCTTGAAAATTGTAAAGAATTTTCTAAGGACCAAGGGTCCTATTTATAGGCGCCTACGCCCCTTCAACTTATCAGTTGATCCAAAGGCTGGGATCTTGCCACCGCTGCACTCACGTACGCGCCACGTGAACGCAACGGTGGGGGGGCATTTGTTTCCCCCAATCAGAGCAAGGCTCTGTTTGAATTTCAAAAATTCAAATTTTGAAGCAACGCTTCAGATCCTCTGCGCTGCGCGCAAAGCGCCACGTGTCAGAAGTTGATGCGTCAGCACAGCGCCCGAGGCAGTGTGTCCAATCAGAGCAAGGCTCTTTAAAAATAAAAGTAAAGGAAGCAACGCTTCAGTTGCACAAGCGCTGCGCTGCGTGACACGTGTCTGCGCAGTTGCGCAAGCACAGCTGCGCAAGCGCTACGCTGCGCGGCGCGTGTCTGCGCAGTTGCGCAAGCACAGCTGCGCAAGCGCTGCGCTGCACGACGCGTGTCACGCGCTGGGGCATTTGCGCCAAACAGAATTAAAATTCTAAAGAAATCTTTTCTGTTCTTGTTAAAACAAGAAGATTTTCTTCTGTAAAACAGAAGCCCTTTGATCAAAGATCCAACGGTGGGGAAAATTCCCCAAATCACTGAGAGAAAGATCTCTTTAACAAATTTAACTAATTTATGGGCACTATAAAAAGGACCCTAGGCCTAAATTCAAAGGCATCAACATTTTCTGAGAGAAAAAAAAGAGAACTCTGAAGAATTCCTCAAGAGCAAAAAAGGTAAAAACCTTCTGAAAAAGAGAAAATTCTCTTAAAAACAGATCATTGATCTAACAACAAGATCAATGATCTTCAATAAGAAAGAAAACTAACTAATAATAGTGCTTTGCACTTGCTTATGAACCATAGGTTCCTTGAAAACAAGAAAAACTTGTTTTCTTTGATTTAAAATCGATCAAAAGATAAAACAGTGCTCTGCACTTGCAAGAACTGGGCTGTTGCGCTTGCGCTCGCCAGAGCGTGACACGTGTCACCACCATATGAGCTTGCGCTCATTACTTGGCGCAGAGCGCCTGACAAGCCACGTGGGGCACTGTCAGAGTACTTAATGCTCTGCATTATTAAAGAAAAGGGACAGAGCCCAATTAAAAGGCCTAACAGGCCTAATCAAAAATGCTATGCATTTTAAAAAGGGCAGAGCCCAAACAAAATAGATGCTCTGCATCATTTATAAAAGGCAGAGCTCAACCAAAACAAAGGAAAATAATGCAGTGAAGGGGCAAGGCCCTAGCACAAGTCCAATAGGCCAAAGACAAAAGAATATTGAAACTGGACTTAGCTCAGTCGTGGCCATAAGTCCTCAAATTAAATTGACTGAGCACGGCTGCTCCCTAAATCAATTTACATCTGGTTCGAGGGTACATCTCCGAACTCCTCTGACACCTATCGTTGTAATTCCTCAACGACGTCAGAGAGGTGACGGGTCCCAATGACCACACATGAATACGGACTGCGGGGTCCTTAAACTCGTGGACCGAAACGTCCTTAAACTAATGTTGGACCGAAACGTCCTTAAGCTAATGTTGGACCGAAACGTCCTTAAACTAATGTCGGACCACCACGTCCCTAAACTAGAATATAGACCACCACGTCCTAAACTGGAATGCGGACCACCACGTCCCTAAACTGGAATATAGACCACCACGTCCCTAAACTGAAATGCGGACCACCACGTCCCTAAACTGGAATATGGACCACCACGTCCCTAAACTGGAGCATGGACCGCAACGTCCCTAAACTACCTATGGACCACTACGTCCCTAAACTGGAACAATAGAGCCTCCAAATGCTCTTTCGCCGGATCTAAACGATCCCGTTTAAGTTGATCTTAGCCCCCAAACACGGCTAACGTATCCTTAAATATTCAAACGGACTATAAAACTCCAAATCAACCTTGGTTCAAGGGTACATCTCTGAACTCCTCTGACATCTGCCGTTGTAATCCTTCAACGACGTTAGAGAGGTGACGAGTCCCGATGGCCAGATATTAAATGGATTATCACGTTAAGTTGATCTTAGTCTCAAACAGGACTATCGTATCCTTAACGAACGTTTAAGTTGATCTTAGCCGCAACGCGACTAATGCATCCTTAAACTAAAAACACCAAACCCAAATCTAAGTAAATACGGATTTGGACTAATCCACGTCCTACGGGCGACGGCATTACTCAGTCTCCGTATACAATTCACGGGCAACCACAAACAAAACAAACACACACGACACGAAGTGAAATTCTGGAGAAAGAGAAAGTTGTTACCGCGATGCGGTAGCGTAATTAACTTCAGGGGCTTGCGCCTGCAAGGAAGAGCGTCCCCACAATCAAAAACCCCTCAAGCGAGGGGGAATCTGACGAAGTCTGCTACATCGGCCGCATCCGTCTAAACCTCCGATACACGGTGCCATAAATCAACTTGGCATCTTCGGAGAGATGGACGGATAAAACCAAATAGCATCTGCCCCGAATCTCAGCGTCAGGACATCGCGGTCTTATGCGCCGTCTTTCGGAGGGGAACACAGGGAAGCTGCTCGGTGGCCTCTTGACGAGGGCTTCGATCCTTGGCAACGTTGGGTAAGAGATTACCAGCCAAGGATGGACCGAGCAGGGTTGCTGCTCGATGGCCTCTTGATGAGGGCTTTGATCCCTAGCGCGGAAGTGCAAGTATTGGCCTTCTAAGGATGGACCGAGCAGGGTTGCTGCTCGGTGGCCTCTTGATGAGGGCTTTGATCCTTGGTGTAGTTGGGTAAGAGATTACTAGCCAAGGATGGACCTAAAAGGGTTGCTGCTCGGTGGCCTCTTGATGAGGGCTTTGATTCTTAGCATGGGAGGGCAAGGAGTGGCCTGCTAAGGAAGGACCGAGCAAGGTTGCTGCTCGGTGGCCTCTTGACGAGGGCTTCGATCGTTAGCGCCGGAGGACAAGGAGTTGCCTGCTAAGGATGGACCGAGCAGGGAAGCTTCTCGGTGGCCTCTTTATGAGGGCTTTGATCCTTGCCATCACGGGTAAGAGATTACCATCCAAGGATGGACCGAGCAGGGAAGATGCGCGGTGGCCTCTAGATGAGGGCTTTGATCCTTGGCGTCGTTGGGTAAGAGATTACCAGCCAAGGATGGACCGAGCGGGGTTGCAGCTCGGTGGCCTCTTGATGAGGGCTTTGATCCTTAGTGTGGGAAGGCAAGGAGTGGCCTGCTAAGGATAGACCGAGCAGGGTTGCTGCTTGGTGGCCTCTTGATGAGGGCTTTGATCCTTGGCGTCGTTGGGTAAGAGATTACCAGCCATGGATGGACCGAGCAGGGTTGCTCCTCGGTGGCCTCTTGATAAGGGCTTTGATCCTTAGCGCGGGAGGGTAAGAAGTGGCCTGCTAAGGATGGACCAAGCAGGGTTGCTGCTCGGTGGCCACTTGATGAGGGCTTTGATCCTTGGCGTCATTGGGTAAGAGATTACCAGCCAAGGGTGAACCGAGTAGGGTTTTTGCTCGGTGGCCTCTTGATGAGGGCTTTAATCCTTAGCGCGGGATGGCAAGGAGTTGCCTGCGAAGGATGGACCGAGCAGGGAAGCTGCTCGGTGGCCTCTTGACGAGGGCTTCGATCCTTAGCGCGGGAGGGTAAAGAGTTTCCTGCTAAGGATGGACCAAGCAGGGAAGCTGCTCGGTGGCCTGTTGATGAGGGCTTCGATCCTTAGCGCGGGAGGGCAATGAGTTGCCTGCTAAGGATGGACCGAGTAGGGAAGCTGCTCGGTAGCCTCTTGATGGGGGATTTGATCCTTGGCGTCCTGGGTAAGAGATTACCAGCCAAGGATAGGCCGACCAGGGAAGCTGCTCGGTAGCCTCTTGACGAGGGCTTCGATCTTTAGCGCGTGAGGGCAAAGAGTTTCCTGCAAAGGATGGACCGAGCAGGGTTGCTTCTCGGTGGACTCTTGATGAGGGCTTTGATCCTTGGCATCGTGGGTAAGAGATTACCAGCCAAGGATGGACAGAGCAGGGAAGCTGCTCGGTGGCCTCTTAACGAGGACTTCGGTCCTTAGCGCGGGAGGGCAAAGAGTTGCCTGCTAAGGATGGACCGAGCAGGGAAGCTGCTCGGTGGCCTCTTAATGAGGGCTTTGATCCTTGGCGTCGCGGGTGAGAGATTACCAGCTAAGGATGGACCGAGAAGGGAAGCTGCTCGGTGGCCTCTTGACGAGGGTTTCGATCCTTGGCGTCGTTGGGTAAGAGATTACCAGCCAAGGAAGGACCGAGCAGGGTTGCTGCTTGGTGGCCTCTTGATGAGGGCTTTGATCCTTAGCGCGGGAGGGCAAGGATTTGCCTGCTAAGGATGGACCGAGTAGGGAAGCTGCTCGGTGGCCTCTTGATAAGGGATTTGATCCTTGGCGTCGCGGGTAAGATATTACCAGCCAAGGATGGACCGAGCAGGGAAGCTGCTCGGTGGCCTCTTGACGAGGGCTTCGATCCTTGGTGTCGTTGGGTAAGAGATTACCAGCTAAGGATGGACCGAGCAGGGTTGTAGCTCGGTGGCCTCTTAATGAGGGCTTTAATCCTTAGCGTTGGGAGGGCAAGGAGTGGCCTGCTAAGGATGGACCGAGCAGGGTTGCTTCTTGGTGGCCTCTTGATGAGGGCTTTCATCATTGGCGTCATTGGGTAAGAGATTACCAGCCAAGGATGAACTGAGCAGGGTTGCTGCTCGGTGGCCTCTTGATAAGGGCTTTGATCCTTAGCGCAGGAGGGTAAGAAGTGGCCTGCTAAGGATGGACTGAGCAGGGTTGCTGCTCGGTGGCCACTTGATGAGGGCTTTGATCCTTGGCGTCGTTGGGTAAGATATTACCAGCCAAGGATGGACCGAGTAGGGTTTATGCTCGGTGGCCTCTTGATGAGGGCTTTAATCCTTAGCACGGGATAGCAATGAGTTGCCTGCTAAGGATTGACCGAGCAGGGAAGCTGCTCGGTGGCCTCTTGACGAGGGCTTCGATCCTTAGCACGGGAGGGCAAGGAGTTGCCTGCTAAGGATGGACCGAGCAGGGTTGCTGCTCGGTGGCCTCTTGATGAGAGTTTTGATCCTTGGCGTCATGGGTAATAGATTACCGGCCAAGGATGGACCGAGCAGGGAAGCTTCTGGGTGGCCTCTTGACGAGGGCTTCGGTCCTTAGCGCGGGAGGGCAAGGAGTTTCCTGTTAAGGATGGACCGAGCTGGGAAGCTCCTCGGTGGCCTCTTGATGAGGGCTTTGATCCTTGGCATCGCAGGTAAGAGATTACCAGCCAAGGATGGACCGAGCAGGGAAGCTGCTCGGTGGCCTCTTGACGAGGGCTTCGATCCATGGCGTCATTGGGTAAGAGATTACCAGCTAAGGATGGACCGAGAAGGGTTGCTGCTCGGTAGCCTCTTGATGAGGGATTTGATCCTAAGCATGGGAGGGCAAGGAGTGGCCTTCTAAGGATATACCAAGCAGGGTTGCTGCTCGGTGTCCTCTTGATGAGGGCTTTGATCCTTGGCGTCGTTGGGTAAGAGATTACCAGCCAAGGATAGACCGAACATGGTTGCTGCTCGGTGGCCTCTTGATGGGGGCTTTGATCCTTAGCGCGGAAGGGCAAGGAGTGGGCTACTAAGTATGGAACGAGCAGGGTTGCTGCTCGGTGGCCTGTTGATGAGGGCTTCGATCCTTAGCGCGGGAGGGAAAGGAGTTGCCTACTAAGGATGGACTGAGGAGGGAAGCTGCTCGGTGGCCTCTTGATGAGGGCTTTGATCCTTGGCGTCGTGGGTAAGAGATTACCAGCCAAGGTTAGACCGAGCAGGGAAGCTGCTCGGTGGCCTCTTGACGAGGGTTTCGATCCTAGGCGTTGTTGGTTACAAGATTACCGGCCAAGGATGGACCGACCAGGGTTGCTGCTTGGTGGCCTATTGATGAGGGCTTTGATCCTTAGTGCGGGAGGGAAAGGAGTGGCCTGCTAAGGATGGACCGAGCAGGGTTGCTGCTTGGTGGCCTCTTGATAAGGGCTTTGATCCTTGGCGTCGTTGGGTAAGAGATTACCAGCCAAGGATGGACCGAGCAGGGTTGCTTCTCGGTGGCCTCTTGATAAGGGCTTTGATCCTTAGCGCGGGAGGGCAAGGAGTGGCCTGCTAAGGATGGACCGAGCAGGGTTGCTGCTCGGTGGCCTCTTGTTGATGGCTTTGATCCTTGGCGTCGTTGGGTAAGAGATTACCAGCCAATGATGGACCGACCAGGGTTGCTGCTTGGTGGCCTCTTGAGTAGGGCTTTGATCCTTAGCACGGGAGGGCAAGGAGTGTCCTGCTAAGGATGGACCGAGCATGGTCGCTGCTCGGTGGCCTCTTGACGAGGGCTTCGATCCTTAGCGCGGGAGGGTAAGGAGTTGCCAGCTAAGGATGGACCGAGCAGGGTTGCTGCTCGATGGCTTCTTGATGAGGGCTTTGATCCTTAGAGCGGGAGGGCAAGGAGTAGCCTGCTAAGGATGGACCGAGCACGGTTGCTTCTTGATGGCCTCTTGATGAGGGCTTTGATCCTTGGCGTCGTTGGGTAAGAGATTACCAGCCAAGGATAAACCTAGCAGGGTTGCTGGTCGGTGGCCTCTTGATAAGGGCTTTCATCCTTAGCGGGGGAGGGCAAGGAGTGGCTTGCTAAGGATGGACCGAGTTGGGTTGCTGCTCGGTGGCCACTTGGTGAGGGCTTTGATCCTTGGCGTCGTTGGGTAAGAGATATCCAGCCAAGGATGGAATGAGCAAGGTTGCTGCTCGGTGGTCGCTTGATGCGGGCTTTGATCCTTAGCGCGGGAGGGCAAGGAGTGGACTGGCAAGGATGGACCGAGCTGGGAAGCAGCTCGGTGGCCTCTTGACGAGGGCTTCGGTCCTTGGCGTCGTGGGTAAGAGATTACCAGCCAAGGATGGACCGAGCAGGGAGGCTGCTCGGTGGCCACTTGACGAGGGCTTCGATCCATGGCGCCGTTGGGTAAGAGATTACCAGCTAAGGATGGACTGAGAAGGGTTGCTGCTCGGTGACCTCTTGATGAGGGCTTTGATCCTTAGCGCGGGAGGGCAAGGAGTGGCCTGCTAAGGATGGACCGAGCAGGGTTGCTTCTCGGTTTCCTTTTGATGAGGGCTTTGATCCTTGGCGTCGTTTGGTAAGAGATTACCAGCCAAGGATGGACCGAACATGGTTGCTGCTCGGTGGCCTCTTGATGAGGGCTTTGATCCTTAGCGCGGAAGGGCAAGGAGTGGCCTACTAAGGATGGAACGAGCAGGGTTGCTGGTCTGTGGCCTCTTGATGAGGGCTTCAATCCTTAGCGCGGGTGGGAAAGGAGTTGCCTGCTAAGGATGGACCGAGCAGGGAAGCTGCTCGGTGGCCTCCTGATGAGGGCTTTGATCCTTGGCGTCGCTGGTAAGAGATTACCAGCCAAGGATGGACCGAGCAGGGAAGCTGCTCGATGGACTCTTGAAGAGGGCTTCGATCCTTGGCGTCGTTGGGTAAAAGATTACCGCCCAAGGATGGACCGAGCAGGGTTGCTGCTCGGTGGCCTATTGATGAGGGCTTTGATCCTTAGCGCGGGAGGGCAAGGAGTGGCCTGCTACGGATGGACCGAGCTGGGTTGCTGCTTGGTGGCCTCTTGATGAGGGCTTTGATCCTTGGCGTCGTTGGGTAAGAAATTACCAGCCAAGGATGGACCGAGCAAGGTTGCTGCTCGGTGGCCTATTGATAAGGGCTTTGATCCTTAGCGCGGGAGGGCAAGGAGTGGCCTGCTAAGGATGGACCGAGCAGGGTTGCTGCTCGGTGGCCTCTTGATAATGGCTTTGATACTTGGCGTCGTTGGGTAAGAGATTACCAGCCAACGATGGACCGAGCAGGGTTGCTGCTCAGTGGGCTCTTGATGAGGGCTTTCATCCTTACCGCGGGAGGATAAGGAGTGGCCTGCTAAGGATGAACCGAGCAGGGTTGCTGCTCGGTGGCCTCTTGACGAGGGCTTCGATCCTTAGCGTGGGAGGGCATGGAGTTTCCAGCTAAGGATGGACCGAGCAGGGTTGCTTCTCGGTGGCCTCTTGATGAAGGCTTTGATCCTTGGCGTCGTGGGTAAGAGATTACCAGACAAGAATGGACCGAGCTGGGAAGCAGCTCGGTGGCCTGTTGACGAGGGCTTCGTTCCTTAGCGCGGGAGGGCAAAGAGTTCCTGTTAAGGATGGACTGAGCAGGGAAGCTGCTCGGTGTCCTCTTGTTGAGGGCTTTGATCCTTGGCGTCTCAGGTAAGAGATTACCAGCCAAGGATGGACAGAGCAGGGAAGCTGCTCGGTGGCCTCTTGACGAGGGCTTCGATCCTTGGCGTCGTTGGGTAAGAGATTACCAGCCAAGGATGGACTAAGCTGGGTTGCTGCTCGGTAGCCACTTGATGAGGGCTTTGATCCTTAGCGCGGGAGGGCAAAGAGTGGCCTGCTAAGGAGGGACCGAGCAGGGTTGCTGCTCGTTGGCCTCTTGATGAGGGCATTGATCCTTGGCGTCTTTGGGTAAGATATTACCAGCCAAGGATGGACCGAACAGGGTTGTTACTCTGTGACCTCTTGATGAGGGCTTCGATCCTTAGCGCGGGAGGGCAAGGAGTGGCCTGCTATGGATGTACCGAGCTGGGTTGCTGCTCGGTGGCCTCTTGACGAGAGCTTCGATCCTTAGCACGGGAGGGCAAGGAGTTGCCTGCTAAGGATGGACCGAGCAGGGAAGCTGCTCAGTGGCCTCTTGATGAGGGCATTGATCCTTGGCATCGTTGGGTAAGAGATTACCAGCCAAGGATGGACCGAGCAGGGAAGCTGCTCGGTGGCCTCTTGATGATGGCTTTGATCCTTGGCATCGTTGGGTAAGAGATTACTAGCCAAGGAAAGACCGAGCAGGGTTGCTGCTCGGTGGACACTTGATGAGGACATTGATCCTTAGCGCGGGAGGTCAAGTAGTGGCCTGCTAAGGATGGACCAAGCAGGGTTGCTTCTCGGTGGCCTCTTGATGAGGGCTTCGATCCTTGGCATCATTGGGTAAGAGATTACTAGCTAAGGATGGACCGAGCAGGGTCGCTGCTCGGTGGCTTCCTGATAAGAGCTTTGATCCTTAACGCGGGAGGGCAAGGAGTGGCCTGCTAAGGATGGACCGAGCAGGGTTGCTCCTCGATGGCCTCTTGATGAGGGCTTTGATCCTTGGCGTCGTTGGGTAAGAGATTACCAGCCAAGGATGGAACGTGCAAGGTCGCTGCTCGGTGTCCTCCTTATAAGGGCTTTGATCCTTAGCGCGGGAGGGTAAGGCGTGGCCTGGTAAGGATGGACCGAGCAGGGTTGCTGCTTGGTGGCCTCTTGACGAGGGCTTCGATCCTTAGAGCGGGTGGGCAAGGAGTTGCCTGCTAAGGATGGACCGGACAGGGTTGCTGCTCGGTGGCCTCTTGATGAGGGCTTTGATCCTTGGCGTCGTGGGTAAGAGATTACTAGCAGAGGATGGACCGAACAGGGAAGCTGCTCAGTAGCCTCTTGACGAGGGCTTCGGTCCTCAGCGTGGGAGGGCAAGTAGTTTCCTATTAAGGAAGGACCGAGCAGGGTTGCTGCTCGGTGGCCTCTTGATGAGGGCTTTGATCCTTAGCGCGGGATGGCAAGCAGTGGCCTGCTAAGGATGGACCGAGCAGGGTAGCCGCTTGGTGGCCTCTTGATGAGGGCTTTGATCCTTGGCGTTGTTGCGTAAGAGATTACCGGCCAAGGATTGACCGAGCAGGGTTGCTGCTCAGTGGCCTCTTGACGAGGGCTTCGGTCCTCAGCGCGGGAGGGCAAGGAGTTTCCTATTAAGGATGGACCGAGCAGGGTCACTGCTCGGTGGCCTCTTGATAAGGGATTTGATACTTAGCGTAGGAGGGCAAGGAGTGGCCTGCTAAGGATGGACCGAGCAGGGTTGTTGCTTGGTGGCCTATTGATGAGGGCTTTGATCCTTTGCGACATTGGGTAAGAGATTACCAGCCAAGGATGGACCGAGCAGGGTTGCTGCTCGGTGGCCACTTGATAAGGTCTTTGATCCTTAGCGCGGGAGGGCAAGGAGTGGCCTGCTAAGGATGGAACGAGCAGGGTTGTTGCTCGGTGGCCTCTTAATGAGGGCTTTGATCCTCGGCGTCGTTGGGTAAGAGATTACTAGTCATGGATGGACCGAACAGGGTTGCTGCTCGGTGGCCTTTTGATGAGGGCTTTGATCCTTACCGCGGGAGGGCAAGGAGTGGCCTGCTAAGGATGGACCGAGCAGGGTTGCTGCTTGTTGGCCTCTTAAAGAGGGCTTCGATCCTTAGCGCATGAGGGCAAGGAGTTGCCTGCTAAGGATGGACCGAGCAGGGTTGCTGCTCGGTGGCCTCTTGATGAAGGCTTTGATCCTTGGCGTCGTGGGTAAGAGATTACCAGCCAAGGATGGATCGAGCAGGGAAGCAGCTCGGTGGCCTCTTAACGAGGGCTTCGGTCCTTGGCGTGGGAGGGCAAGGTGTTTCCTGTTAAGAATGGACCGAGCAGGGAAGCTGCTCGGTGGCCTCTTGATGAGGGCTTTGATCCTTGGCGTCGTGGGTAAGAGATTACCAGCCAAGGATGGACCGAGCAGGGAAGCTGCTCGGTGGCCTCTTGACGAGGGCTTCGATCCTTGGCGCCGTTGGGTAAGAGATTACCAACCAAGGATGGACCGAGCAGGGTTGCTGCTCGGTGGCCTCTTGATGAGGGCTTTGATCCTTAGTGCGGGAGGCCAAGGAGTGGCTTGTTAATGATGAACCGAGCAGGTTTGCTGCTCGGTAGCCTCTTGATTAGGGCTTTGATCCTTAGCGTCGTTGGGTAAGAGATTACCAGCCAAGGATGTACCAAACAGGGTTGCTGCTCGGTGGCTTCTTGATAAGGGCTTTGATCCTTAGCACGGGAGGGCAAAGAGTGGCCTGCTAAGGATGGACCGAGCAGGGTTGCTTCTCGGGGGCCTCTTGATGAGGGCTTCGATCCTTAGCATGGGAGGGCAAGGAGTTTCCTGCAAAGGATGGACCGAGCACGGAAGCTGCTCGGTTGCCTCTTGATGAGGGCTTTGATCCTTGGCGTCTCAGGTAAGAGATTACCAGGCAAGGATGGACCGAGCAGGGAAGATGCTCGGTGGCCTCTTGACGAGGGGTTCGATCCTTGGCGTCGTTGGGTAAGAGATTACCGGCCAAGGATGGACCGAGCAGGGTTGCTGCTCGGTGGCCTCTTGATGAGCGCTTTGATCCTTAGCGCGGGAGGGCAAGGAGTGTCCTGCTAAGGATGGACCGAGCAGGGTTGCTGCTTGGTGGCCTCTTGATGATGGCTTTGATCCTTCGCGTCGTTGGGTAAGAGATTACCAGCCAAGGATGGACCGAGAAGGGTTGCTGCTCGGTGGCCTCTTGATAAGGGCTTCGATCCTTAGCGCGGGAGGGCAAGGAGTGTCCTGCTAAGGATGGACCGAGCAGGGTTGCTGCTCGGTGGCCTCTTGACGAGGGCTTCGATCCTTAGCGCGGGAGGGTAAGGAGTTGCCTGCTAAGGATGGACCGAGCAGGGTTGCTGCTCGGTGGCCTCTTGATGAGGGCTTTGATCCTTGGCGTCGTGGGTAAGAGATTACCAGCCAAGGATGGACCGAGCAGGGAAGCTGCTCGGTGGCCTCTTGACGAGGGCTTCAGTCCTTAGCGCGCGAGGGCAAGGAGTTTCCTTTTAAGGATGGACCGAGCAGGTAAGCTGCTCGGTGGCCTCTTGATGAGGGCTTTGATCCTTTGCACGGGGGGCAAGGAGTGGCCTGCTAAGGATGGACCGAGCAGGGTTGCTGCTTGGTGGCCTCTTGATGAAGGCTTTGATCCTTAGCGTCGTTGGGTAAGAGATTACCAGCCAAGGATGGACCGAGCAGGGTTGCTGCTCGGTGGCCTCTTGATAAGGGTTTTGATCCTTAGCACGGGAGGGCAAGGAGTGGCCTACTAAGGATGGACCAAGCAGGGTTGCTACTCGGTGGCCTCTTGATGAGGGCTTTGATCCTTAGCGTGGGAGGGCAAGGAGTGGCCTGCTAAGGATGGACCGAAAAGGGTTGCTGCTTGGTGGCCTATTGATGAGGGCTTTGATCCTTGGCATCGTTGGGTAAAAGATTACGAGCCAAGGATGGGCCGAGCTGGGTTGCTGCTCTGTGGCCTCTTGATAAGGGCTTTGATCCTTAGTGCGGGAGGGCAAGGAGTGGCCTGCTAAGGATGGACCGAGCAGGGTTGCTTCTCGGTAGGCTCTTGATGAGGACTTTGATCCTTGGCGTTGTTGGGTAAGAGATTACCAGCCAAGGATGGACCGAACAGGGTTGCTGCTCGGTGGCCTCTTGATGAGGGCTTTGATCCATAGCGTGGGAGGGCAAGGAGTGGCCTGCTAAGGATGGACCAAGCAGGGTTGTTGCTCGGTGGCTTCTTGACGAGGGCTTCGATCCTTAGCGCGGAAGGGAAAGGAGTATCCTGCTAAGGATGGACCGAGCAGGGTTGCTGCTCGGTGGCCTCTTGATGAGGGCTTTGATCATTGGCGTCATGGGTAGTAGATTACAAGCCAAGGATGGACCGAGCAGGGAAGCTGCTCGGTGGCCTCTTGACGAGGTCTTTGATCCTTAGCTCGGGAGAGCAAGGTGTTTCCAGTTAAGGATGAACCGAGTAGGGAAGTTTCTCGGTGGCCTCTTGATGAGGGCTTTGATCCTTGTCGTCGCGGGTAAGAGATTACCAGCCAAGGATAGACCGAGCAGGGAAGCTTCTCGGTGGCCTCTTGACGAGGTCTTCGATCCTTAGCACGGGAGGGCAAGGAGTTGCCTGCTAAGGATGGACCGAGCTGGGTTGCTGCTCGGTGGCCTCTTGATGAGGGCTTTGATCCATGGCGTCGTGGGTAAGAGATTACCAGCCAGGCATGGACCGAGCAGGGAATCAGCTCGGTGGCCTCTTGACGAGGGCTTCGGTCCTTAGCGTGGGAGGGCAAGGAGTTTCCTGTTAAGGATGGACCGAGCAGGGAAGCTGCCCGGTTGCCTCTTGATGAGGGCTTTGACCCTTGGCGTTGTGGGTAAGAGATTACCAGCCAAGGATGGACCGAGAAGGGAAGCTGCTCGGTGGCCTCTTGATGAGGGATTCAATCCTTGGTGTTGTTGGGTAAGAGATTACCAGCCAAGGATGGACCGAGCAGGCTTGCTGCTCGGTGGCCTCTTGATGTGGGCTTTGATCCTTAGCGCGGGAGAGCAAGGTGTGGCCTGCTAAGGATGGACAGAGCTGGGTTGCTGCTCGGTGACCTCTTAAAGAGGGCTTTGATCCTTGGCGTCGTTGGGTAAGGGATTACCAGCCAAGGATAGGCCGAATAGGGTTGCTGCTCGGTGGCCTCTTGATGAGGGCTTTGATCCTTAGCACGGGAGGGCAAAGAGTGGCCTGCTAAGGATGGACCGAGCAGGGTTGCTGCTCGGTGGCCTCTTGACGAGGGCTTCGATCCTTAGCGCGGGAGGGCAAGGAGTTGCCTGCTAAGGATGGACCGAGAAGGGAAGCTTCTCGGTGGCCTCTTGATGATGGATTTGATCCTTGGCGTCGTTAGGTAAGAGATTACCAGCCAAGGAGGGACTGAGCTGGGAAGCTGCTCGGGGGCCTCTTGATGAGGGCTTTGATCCTTGGCATCATTGGGTAAGAGATTACCAGCCAAGGATGGACCGAGCAGGGTTGCTGCTCGGTGGCCTCTTGATAAGGGCTTTGATCCTTAGCGCGGGAGGGCAAGGAGTGGCCTGCTAAGGATGCACCGAGCAGGGTTGCTGCTCGATGGCCTCTTGATGATGGCTTCGATCCTTAGCACGGGAGGGCAAGGAGTTTCCTGCTAAGGACGGCCGAGCAGGGTTGATGCTCGGTGGCCTCTTGGTGAGGGCTTTGATCCTTGGCGTCGTGGGTAAGAGATTACCAGCGAAGGATGGACCGAGCAGGGAAGCTGCTCGGTGGCCTCTTGACGAGGGCTTCGGTCCTTAACGCGGGAGGACACGGAGTTTCCTTTTAAGGATGGATCGAGCAGGGAAGCTGCTCGGTGGCCTCTTGATGAGGGCTTTTATCCTTTGCGCGGGAGGGCAAGGAGTGGCCTGCTAAGGATGGACCGAGCAGGGTTGCTGCTTTTTGGCCTCATGATGAGGGCTTTGATCCTTGGCGCCGTTGGGTAAGAGATTACCAGCCAATGATGGACCGAGCAGGGTTGCTGCTCGGTGGCCTCTTAATAAAGGCTTTGATCCTTAGCGCGGGAGGGCAAGGAGTGGCCTGCTAAGGATGGACCGAGCAGGGTTGCTGCTCGGTGGCCTCTTGATGAGGGCTTTGATCCTTTGCACGGGAGGGCAAGGAATGGCCTGCTAAGGATGGACCGAAAAGGGCTGCTGCTTGGTAGCCTATTGATGAGGGCTTTGATCTTTGGCGTCGTTGGGTAAGAGATTACCTGCCAAGGATGGACCGAGCTGGGTTGCTGCTCGGTGGCCTCTTGATAAGGGCTTTGATCCTTAGCGCGGGAGGGCAAGGAGTGGCCTGCTAAGGATGGACCGAGCATGGTTGCTGCTCGGTGGCCTCTTGATGAGGGCTTTGATCCTTGGCATCGTTGGGTAAGAGATTACCAGCCAAGGATGGACCGAGCAGGGTTGCTGTTCGGTGGCCTCTTGATGAGGGTTTTGATCCATAGCGCGGGAGGGCAAGGAGTGGCCTGCTAAGGATGGACCGAGCAGGGTTGTTGCTCGGTGGCCTCTTGACGAGGGCTTCGATCCTTCGCGCGGAAGGGCAAGGAGTTTCCTGCTAAGGATGGACCGAGCAGGGTTGCTGCTCGGTGGCCTCTTGATGGGGGCTTTGATCCTTGGCGTCGTGGGTAATAGATTACAAGCCAAGGATGGACCGAGCTGGGAAGCTGCTCGGTGGCCTCTTGACGAGGTCTTCAATCCTTAGCTCGGGAGGGCAAGGTGTTTCCTGTTAAGGATGAACCGAGCAGGGAAGTTGCTCGGTGGCCTCTTGGTGAGGGCTTTGATCCTTAGCGTCAGGGGTAAGAGATTACCAGCCAAGGATGGACCGAGCAAGGAAGCTGCTCGGTGGCCTCTTGATGAGGTCTTCGATCCTTAGCACGGGAGGGCAAGGAGTTGCCTGCTAAGGATGGACCGAGCAGGGTTGCTGCTCAGTGGCCTCTTGATGAGGGCTTTGATCCTTGGCGTCGTGGGTAATGGATTACAAGCCAAGGATGGACCGAGCGGGGAAGCTGCTCGGTGGCCTCTTGACGAGGTCTTCGATCCTTAGCCCGGGAGGGCAAGGTGTTTCCTGTTAAGGATGGACCGAGCAGGGAAGCTGTTCGGTGGTCTCTTGATGAGGGCTCTGATCCTTGGTGTCGCGGGTAAGAGATTACCAGCCATGGATGGACCGAGCAGGGAAGCTGCTCGGTGGCCTCTTGACGAGGGCTTCGATCCTTGGGGTCGTTGGTTAAGAGATTACCAGCCAAGGATGGACCGAGCAGGGTTTCTTCTCGGTGGCCTCATGATGAGGGCTTCGATAGTTAGCGTGGGAGGGCAAGGAGTGGCCTGCTAAGGATGGACCGAGCAGGGTTGCTGCTCAGTAGCCTCTTGATGAGGGCTTTGATCCTTGGCGTCATTGGGTAAGAGATTTCCAGCCAAGGATGTACCGAACAAGGTTGCTGCTCGGTGGCCTCTTGATGAGGGCTTTCATCCTTAGCGCGGGAGGGCAAGGAGTGGCCTGCTAAGGATGGACCGAGCAGGGTTGCTGCTCGGTCGCCTCTTGATGAGGGCTTCGATCCTTAGCATGGGAGGGCAAGGAGTCGCCTGCAAAGGATGGACCAAGAACGGATGCTGCTCAGTGGCCTCTTGATGAGGGCTTTGATCGTTGGCTTCGCGGGTAAGAGATTACCAGCCAAGGATGGACCGAGCAGGGAAGCTGCTCGGTTGCCTCTTGACGAGGGCTTCGATCCTTGGCGTCGTTGGGTAAGAGATTACTGGCCAAGGATGGACCGAGCAGGGTTGCTGCTCGGTGGCATCTTGACGAGGGCTTCGGTCCTTAGTGTGGGAGGGCAAGGAGTTTCCTGTTAAGGATGGAGCTAGCAGGGAAGCTGCTCGCTCGCTTCTTGATGAGGGCTTTGATCCATGGCGTCGCAGGTAAGAGATTACCAGCCAAGCTTGGACCGATCAGGGAAGCTGCTCGGTGGCCTCTTGACGAGGGCTTCGATCCTTGGCGTCGTTGGGTAAGAGATTACCAGCCAAGGATGGACCGAGCATGGTTGCTGCTGGTTGGCCTCTTGATGAGGGCTTTGATCCTTAACGCGGGAGGGCAAAGAGTTGCCTGCAAAGAATGGACTGAGCACGGAAGCTTCTCTGTGACCTCTTGATGATGGCTTTGATCCTTAGCGTCATTGGGTAAGTGATTACCAACCAAGGATGGACCGAGCAGGGTTGCTGCTCGGTGGCCTCTTGATAAGGTCTTTGATCCTTAGCGCAGGAGGGCAAGGAGTGGCCTGCTAAGGATGGACCGAGCAGGGTTGCTGCTCGGTGGCCTCTTGATGAGGGCTTTGATCATTGGCGTCGTTGGGCAAGAGATTACCAGCCAAGGATGGACCGAGCAGGGTTGCTGCTCGGTGGCCTCTTGATGAGGGCTTTGGTCCTTAGCGCGGGAGGGGAAGGAGTGGCCCTATAAATATGGACCGAGCAAGGTTGCTGCTCGGTGGCCTCTTGACGAGGGCTTCGATCGTTAGCGCGGGAGGGCAAGTAGTTGCCTTCTAAGGATGGACCGAGCAGGGTTGCTTCTCGATGGCTCTTGACGAGGGCTTCGATCCTGAGCGCGGGAGGGCAAGGAGTTGCCTGCTAAGGATGGACCGAGCAGGGTTGCTGCTCGGTGGCCTTTTGATGAGGGCATTGATCCTTGGCATCGTGGGTAAGAGATTACCAGACATGGAAAGATCGAGCATGGAAGCAGCTCGATGGCTTCTTGACAAGGGCTTCGGTCCTTAGCGTATGAAGACAAGGAGTTTCCTGTTAAGGATGGACCGAGCAGGGAAGTTGCTCGGTGGCCTCTTGATGAGGGCTTTGATCCTTGGCGTCGTGGGTAAGATATTACCAGCCAAGGATGGACCGAGCAGGGAAGCTTCTCGGTGGCCTCTTGACGAGGGCTTCGATCCTTGGCTTCGTTGGGTAAGAGATTACCAGCCAAGGATGGACCGAGAAGGGTTGCTGCTCGGTGGCCTCTTGATGAGGGCTTTGATCCTTAGCGCGAGAGGGCAAGGATTGTCCTGCTAAGGATGGACCGAGCAGGGTTGCTGCTCGGTGGCCTCTTGATGAAGGCTTTGATCCTTGGCGTTGTTGGGTATGAGATTACCAGCCAAGGATGGACCGAACAGGGTTGCTGCACGGTGGACTCTTGATGAGGGCTTTGATCCTTAGCTCGGGAGGGCATGGAGTGGCCTGCTAAGGAAGGACCGAGCAGGGTTTCTGCTCGGTGGCCTCTTGACGAGGTCTTCGATCGTTAGCGCGGGAGGGCAAGGAGTTGACTGCTAAGGATGGACCGAGCAGGGAAGCTGCTAGGTGGCCTCTGGATGAGGGCTTTGATCCTTGGCGTCGCGGGTAAAAGATTACCAGCCAAGGATGGACCGAGCAGGGAAGCTTCTCGGTGGCCTGTTGACGATGGCTTCGATCCTTTGCGTCGTTGGGTAAGAGATTACCAGCCAAGGATGGACCGAGCAGGGTTGCAGCTCGGTGGCCTCTTGATGATGGCTTTGATCCTCAGCGCGGGAGGGCAAGGAGTGCCCTGCTAAGGATGGACCGAGCAGGGTTGCTTCTTGGTGGCCTCTTGATAAGGGCTTTGATTCTTGGCGTCGTTGGGTAAGAGATTACCAGCCAAGGATGAGCCGAGCAGGATTGCTGGTCGGTGGCCTCTTAATAAGGGCTTTGATCCTTAGCGCGGGAAGGTTAGAAGCGGCCTGCTAAGGATGGACCGAGAAGGGTTGCTGCTCGGTGGCCTCCTTATGAGGGCTTTGATCCTTGGCGTCGTTGGGTAAAAGATTACCAGCCATGGATGGACCGAGCAGGGTTTCTGCTCGGTGGCCTCTTGATGAGGGCTTTAATCCTTAGCGCGGGATGGTAAGGAGTTTCCTGCTATGGATGGACCGAGCAGGGAAGCTTCTCGGTGGCCTCTTGACGAGGGCTTCAATCCTTAGAGCGGGAGGGCAAGGAGTTTCCTGCTAAGGATGGACCGAGAAGGGAAGGTGCTCAGTGGCCTCTTGATGAGGGCTTCGATCCTTAGCGCGGGAGGGCAAGGAGTCGCCTGGTAAGGATGGACCGAGCAGGGAAGCTGCTCAGTAGCTTTTTGATAAGGGATTTGATCCTTGGCGTCGTGGGTAAGAGATTACCAGCCAAGGATGGACCGACCAGGGAAGCTGCTCGGTAGCTTCTTGACGAGGGCTTGGATCCTTAGCGCGGGAGGGCAAAGAGTTGCCTGCAAAGGATGGACCAAGCAGGGTTGCTGCTCGGTGGCCTTTTGATGAGGGCTTTGATGCTTGGTATCGTGGGTAAGAGATTACAATCCAAGGATGGACAGAGCAGGGAAGCTGCTCGGTGGCCTCTTGACGAGGACTTCGGTCTTTAGCGCGGGAGGGCAAAGAGTTGCCTGCTAAGGATGGACCGAGCAGGGAAGCTGCTCCGTGGCCTCTTAATGAGGGCTTTGATCCATGGCATCACGGGTAAGAGATTACCAGCCAAGAATGGACCGAGCAGGGAAGAGGCTCGGTGGCCTCTTGACGAGAGTTTCGATCCTTGGCGTCGTTAGGTAAGAGATTACCAGCCAAGGATGGACCGAGTAGGGTTGCTGCTCGGTGGCCTCTTGATGAGGGCTTTGATCCTTAGTGTGGGAGGGCAAGGAGTGGCCTGCTAAGGATGGCCCGAGCAGGGTTGCTTCTTGGTGGCTTCTTGATGAGGGCTTCTATCCTTGGCGTCATTGGGTAAGAGATTACCAGCCTAGGATGGACCTAGCCGGGTTGCTGCTCGGTGGCCTCTTGATAAGGGATTTGATCCTTAGCGGGGGAGTGCAAGGAGTGGCTTGCTAAGGATGGACCGAGTTGGGTAGCTTCTCGATGGACTCTTGATGAGGGCTTTGATCCTTGGCGTCGTTGGGTAAGAGATTACCAGCCAAGGATGGATCGAGCAGGGTTGCTGCTCGGTGGCCTCTTGATGAGGGCTTTGATCCATAGCGCGGGAGGGCAAGGAGTGGCCAGCTAAGGATGGACCGAGCAGGGTTACTGCTCGGTGGCCTCTTGACAAGGGCTTCGATCCTTAGCGCGGGAGGGCAAGGAGTTGCCTGCTAAGGATGGACCGAGCAGGGTTGCTGCTCGGTGGCCTCTTGATGAGGGCTTTGATCCTTGGCGTCATGGGTAATAGATTACCAGCCAAGGATGGACCGAGCAGAGAAGCTGCTCGGTGGCCTCTTGACGAGGGCTTCGGTCCTTAGCGTGGGAGGGCAAGGAGTTTCCTGTTAAGGATGGACCGAGCAGGGAAGCTGCTCGGTGGCCTCTTGATGAGGGCTTTGATCCTTGGCGTCGCTGGTAAGAGATTACCAGCCAAGGTTAGACCGAGCAGGGAAGCTACTCGGTGGCCTCTTGATGAGGGCTTCGATCCTTGGCATCGTTGGGTAAGAGATTACCTGCTAAGGATGGACTGAGAAGGGTTGCTGCTCGGTGGCCTCTTGATGAGGGCTTTGATCCTTAGCGCAGGAGGGTAAGGAGTGGCCTGCTAAGGATGGACCGAGCAGGGTTGCTGCTCGGTGGCCTCTTGATGAGGGCTTTGATCCTTGGTGTCGTTGGGTTAGAGATTACCAGCCAAGGATTGACCGAGCAAGGTTGCTGCTCTGTGACTTCTTGATGAGGGCTTTGATCCTTAGCGCGGAAGGGCAAGGAGTGGCCTACTAAGGATGGAACGAGCAGGGTTACTGCTCGGTGGCCTCTTGATGAGGGCTTCGATCCTTAGCGCGGGAGGGCAAGGAGTTGTTTGCTAAGGATGGACCGAGAAGGGATGCTGCTCGATGGCCTCTTGATTAGGGCTTTGATCCTTGGCGTCGCGGGTAAGAGATTACCAGCCAATGATGGACCGAGCAGGGTTGCTGCTCGGTGGCCTCTTGATAAGGGCTTTGATCCTTAGTGCGTGAGGGCAAGTAGTGGCCTGCTAAGGATGGACCGAGCAGGGTTGCTGCTCGGTGGCCTATTGATGAGGGCTTTGTTCCTTAGCGCGGGAGGGTAAGGAGTGGCCTGCTAAGGATAGACCGAGCAGGGTTGCTGCTCGGTAGCCTCTTGATTAGGGCTTTGATCCTTGGCGTCGTTGGGTAAGAGATTACCAGCCAAGGATGGACCGAGCAGGGTTGCTGCTCGGTGGCCTCTTGATAAGGGTTTTGATTCTTAGCGCGGGAGGGCAAGGAGTGGCCTGCTAAGGATGGACCGAGCAGGGTTGCTGCTCGGTGGCCTCTTGATGATCGCTTTGATCTTTGGCGTCGTTGGGTAAGAGATTACCAGCCAAGGATGGACCGAGTAGGGTTGCTGCTCGGTGACCTCTTGATGAGGGCTTTGATCCTTAGCACGGGAGGGCAAGGATTGGCCTGCTAAGGATGGACTGAGCAGGGTTGCTGCTCGGTGGCCTTATGATGAGGGCTTTGATCCTTGGCGTCGTTGGGTATGAGATTACCAGCCAAGGATGGACCGAACAGGGGCTTTGATCCTTAGCACGGGAGGGCAAGGAGTGGCCTGCTAAGGAAGGACTGAGCAGGGTTGCTGCTCAGTGGCCTCTTGACGAGGGCTTCGATCTTAGCGCGGGAGGGCAAGGAGTTACCTGCTAAGGATGGACCGAGCAGGGAAGCTGCTCGGTGGCCTCTTCATGTGGGCTTTGATCCTTGGCGTCGCAGGTAAGAGATTACCAGCCAAGGATGGACCGAGAAGGGATGCTTCTCGGTGGCCTCTTAACGAGGGCTTCGATCCTTGGCGTCGTTGGGTAAGAGATTATCACCCAAGGATGGACCGAGCAGGATTGCAGCTCGGTGGCCTCTTGATGAGGGCTTTGATCCTTAGCGTGGGAGGGTAAGGAGTGGGCTGCTAAGGATGGACCGAGCAGGGTTGCTTCTTGGTGGCCTCTTGATGAGGACTTCGATCCTTGGCGTCGTTATGTAAGAGATTACCAGCCAAGGATGGACCGAGCAGGGTCGCAGCTCGGTGGCCTCCTGATATGGGCTTTGATTCTGGAGAAGATTGTGGAGTTATTCAAACAGGTTAGCATTAACATACCTCTCTTGGATGCAATCCAACAAGTCCCTTCTTACGCTAAAATCTTGAAGGACTTATACACCAAGAAGAGGAAGTCTCTGGTACCCAAGAAAGTATTCGTAGCTAGTGCCGTGAGCAATGCTATTACCCAACCTCAACCTTTGCCCCAAAAACGAAAGGACCCTGGCTGTCCTACAATTTCAATAACAATTGGGGATAAGAACATCAATCGTGCACTTTTAGATCTTGGTTCCAGTGTTAACCTGCTTCCCTATTCCGTTTATGAGCAATTAGGTGTTGGAGAGTTGAAACCCACTCATTGTACTCTCTAAATGGCCGATCGATCTATCACGCATCCTAGGGGTGAGTTAGAGGATGTGTTGATCAAAGTAGGGGACTTCATATTCCCCGTTGATTTCATTGTTATAGACACACAGCCTGTGGCTAACCCACGAAGCCAAATTCCGGTGATCGTCGGTCGACCATTTTTGGCCACTTCCAATACTGTAATCAACTGTCGTAACGGCTCTATGACTCTATCCTTCGGGAAGATGTCAAGTGAGTTCAACATTTACAAGATAGGAAGTCTGCCCTCCGAACCTTCTGCTCATGCATGTTCTGTCGAATTAATGGATGTCGACAGCAGCGAATTTGATCAGCTTCAGGATACTGATCTAGACTCTCTTCATAAGTTGTTTGACCCAACTATGTTGTCCGGGTCAACATCGACCGCTGTTTATGAATCTTTCATGGAGTCTAGAGATCACCCCACTATTTCTGATGACATTATTTTTCGGGGTATCGATAAAAGCTTTGAGGAAATTTTCGCTGATGAGCTCGCATTTTTAGCAAATACGGGTGTTGAAATGAATCAACTCCATGAAGAAATTGAACCTCCGCCCCTTCTTCTTGACAATCACAAAAATGCGAGTAATCCATCGTCACAATCACTTTGTCGTCTCTTCAAATTGAGATGCAAACCACTTCTGTTACACCACTTATCTCTTCCCCACTTCTTCGTGATTCTAGACAACATACTCTACCACCAACCGCTGTTTTTTACTGATAAATTCTTCGAATGGTTGGTATTGACTTTTGGCCTGTGCAAAGCTTGGCATTGACTTGTAACATTGTATAATTCAAGTTTGGGGGGACCTTTTTGTATATATTTTGTTTTCTTTTCTTTTTATCTGTTAACAATTAAAAAAAATTTTAAAAAATAAAAAAAATAAACAGGGGAGTGCCGACAATTTTGACCTTCTTAGTGCATCCTGACAGTGAAGACACTGTCCAGTTTAAGTTTGGGGGTGTGCTCGGTAAGCCTTCTTCATTCGCATTCATATGTATATTTTTGCATTTGCATACTTATTTTAAAACCCTTAAAAATTGAAAAAATTTAAAAATTATAAAAATTGAAAAGTTCAATTTTGGCCATATTTGACTTAAGTTCAACATGACGGTTGAATAGTAGGGAAAAACTAGATCCTAAACTTAGTAAATTAAAAACCCTAAAAATAACCTTTCTTAAAGTTTAACAGTAGAAAATATATGTCCTTATAGTTTATTTAGAAATAGGCAAATTTTGAGTTCAGTTCTTGGGCTAAGTCAAAATAAGGGAAGAGTATTGAATTTTTATTTGAAGTGTAAGTCTGAAAAATAATTCTGAACCTTGAGCCTAAATTCTGAAAATATATACCCTACAACTTGCACAAACACGCACCTTGAGACTTGGAATAGTAGAGGACACCTTGAAATGCTCTTGTCTAAAATCCTTAGTATGAAAGAAAAAAAAATAAAAGTACAAGTGTGAATAAAGAGATATAAAAAAATGAACACTGGTTTTGTAATTACTTGAGGCTGCATAAATAAAAATTATATATATAGCAAGGGTGCTTTATCACCTAGTGCCTTAGACCAACTGGTTTGGAGTCACTGCTAAAGCCTTGGGTATTACAAGACAAGGAATTACGACTTAATGCGCGAACACATTTTGTAATCGGTTTCTGTATCTCAAGAAGTATTAATGGTCGCATGAAAGATGCGTGAGCAATTTAATCTAAAAATTCACCAACTAAAAGTATTTTGGACGATGGACAAGAATATGATAGCTAGAATTGAATTTCCAAGTGTAAGGGTGATACATACACACACGTAGGGGTATATTATTGGGGTTTGGATAAGAGATAGGAATGAAGGATAGGCCTTATATCTTCAATAAAAATGATAAAAATTCCTAAGTTAAGATGGAACCTTAGAAGGAAAATTCAAAAGATGCTAAAAGCTAAATAAATTTACAGAACATATACACTCTTAAGTTAAATGATAAGGAAGCGTGAAAAATAAGGGTTGATAATTTCTAAGTTGAAGATAATAGAAAACCGAATTGAAGAATGAAAGTCTATAGGCCAAATTGATCGGATTTTGTGAGTAGTATCCGCTGAAAACCCTCAGGAGACAACACTCCTCCTACTAGGGACACTTAGAGGTTTAACGGCTTGTTGCACGAGCTCAGTGCAATCGCGTTTCCCTGCATCATTTTGCAAATAAATAGGTGCTTTTGATCCATGTCTGCTAAATAGTTACAGGTTCTCGGAACAATACAGTGAAAATGATGAAAAGCGCTACAAAAGTGAGACTACGACCAACAAATAGAAGAATCTTTATGATGTCGCCTACAGTTAAGGAACAAATGAAGATCAAAGAACAGTTCGATTTCACAAAGTACAAAGGTAGCACAAAATTCAAGACTTCAACACGAAGCGAACGGAAAATGTCCACAACATTCTGCATTGTTGAAATATGGAAGAAACTAGAAGACATTCTGAAGAACCAAGTAAAGAAACCAGAAGGAAAAAGCAACAGAAAGCAACCGTAGAAAAATGAGCCAGCAAGCCCATCAACTGGCCGCGTATCCGCGGCTAAACAAGGCATATGGCCGCGGATCCGCGGCCGTGCTGTGCACGTGTCGGTGTGTGTCGATGCGTGTCGGTTGAGTCGGTGCATTGACCCGGTTTTCTTAGGGTATTTTTGTAATTCTAGATAAGGATCAGATGAAACCCTAGGGTTTCTAATATCTATAAATAGGAATCCTGCATCTCTTTTAGGAGCATGCCACTTTTTAATTCCTAGTTTAGAATTTTCATTCCCTGTAAATATTCAAAGAGTGCATCAATAAAAAGTAAGTTTTTTCTTTATCTTGCCTTAGTTATTTTAATTTCTTTTCTGCCCTAGTTATTTATCTGCGAATTTTTTATCTGCCGTAGTTATTTTCCGCTAGTTAATTAGGTTATTAAAAATAAACAAAAATGAACTCGTTTATCAATTCCCTAATGAGTGAGTAGTTCCTCACTTGTTAGGGTTAGGTTTGGGAAAGGTTTGAGAGATGAAAATCTCTCATCCCTTTCTTGTCCGTTCAACATTTTAAAGTAGGACTCTATGCATACATACACACACCGCTCACTACGGCACCCTATCCCACGAGGTAGCGGTGATTCCATGGTTAAAGACCGGTTGTGATTGTTTTCCATAGAGGTTAGGGTAAGAGTTAAGAAGGGACGGACAAGGACAAAAGGGAAGAAACCTAGTTTCTTCCTGATCGTGCTAATCCTCTTTGTTAAGTATTATCTTAACACCTAAAAGTTCTTAATTATGGTATAGAAAGCGGTGAGAATAATTGACTTTCCAAACTAACCTAATCCTAACCCTTGCAAGGTTTTAATCTTAATCAAACTCAACTTCAGTTTTTATTGAAAATCAAACCAACCACAATAGGAATTGACTCGTTAGAACAACTAGAAAATACACGTAATCCCTGTGGACCGACCCGTACTCAACCGGTTAGCTGCAAAGCGACACCGTTATTGATTGCAGTTAATTCTTTGATTTCAAAACGCATAAGCTAAAAATCCACACCAATCAAATGGCGCCGTTGCCGGGGATGGCGTAGTTATTTTCTTTTTGTAATTTCGGGTTAATTAAAAAAAATTTAAAAAATCATAAAAACTAAAAAATATAAAAATAAACAAAAATTTATCATCTTGTTATTTTTTGAAAGGTTTTTGTTTGAATTGTGCAGGATCGGAAATACGAACAGATTCAGATCTGGAAAAATCCAGTGAGCAAAACAGCAAACACCAGATCTGAACAAATAGAGGAGAACCATAACAGAGAAACAGAAGAATTTTGGAGGGCTGATCCATCTTGTTGACCACGGAACCGCCGCAGAAGCCTGCTTTTGACCGCGCTTCCGCCGCAGCTTGCTGACATCAGCAAGCCAAAACTTCTCTATAAGTTTCTTTTCCTCTTTTCTACCCTCTGTAGTCCTCTGAAAAATTTTCCTGCAGGGTTCTTTGTGTTAGTTATATGTATGCCCTAGAGGCCATTACTATACATAGGATGTATATTGTAGTGGATGCTTGGACATATATAGGGAGGACTTTCTCGCTCGACATGATAGTATGCTATCTGGTTACACTTTACCTTAACGTGTACACTGATTGTCTCTCTGTTACATATTGGTAAAGCCCTTAGGATGTGTACTTGACTACCTGGACTATGATGCGGATCATACTAGTGGGGACATGGTAGTCCATAAGTACATCCTTCAAAGTCCCTAGTCGTGGGTATATCGAGACAGGGCATCGATATACCAGAGTAGACTAGCGTATACCTTCTCGACCCATACAGATGGGCGATGGATGATCCCATATCCATTGGTGTTTGACATCAGAGATGATATACAGGTGCTCAGTAGAGACTGGGTACACTGGACGGACTCACCGAGAACTCCCAGATGGTATTATACCTTACGTCAGATGGCAGTTCTCTGGTGACACTGGTACAGAGTAGTCTGTTGACCCGAGATCGTCATAGAGTCTTGTGTGGTTCCCACTGTGCTTTGATTTCCATCTTACCACGTCCAAGAGGGCGTGCAAAACGGTGGTTTTTGGGTACAGTCCCGAGTCACATGGAGGCAATGAGCGATAGGAGGGGATTCGTCTCTCCCGGTATAGGGGGTTGATGTTGCGCTGTGTTCGATTGGCTATAACCGGAAATCCCTGGCCAGGGTTGCTGAGATATACTGGTAAGTGTTACCAGTAGTTTCTCGAACTGTTATAGACCTCATATCGATACGACTTATCGAGCTATTGGGGTCTGACGTTTACCACCCCTAGGCAAGATATGCGACATATCAGACGACGAGACCGGACTGTACGGTAGTGTTACTGGTTGGATTCACTGGAGTGTGAGTGGGCTTGCTCATCGATCTTCTGATCGCTCAATACCCGGGTGGCCGTTACGTTTAGCAGACCGCTTGCGGCTTGTGGGTGTTTGATATGATCATCACCTGCTGCCGGTGTATTGACGAGTCTTTAGAGTCCTACACAGAGGTTTCCTGGCTCAAGCGAAACGAAATAGGAGCGCATATGAGATATGTGCGGGACCGAGAATAATGCGTGTATGTGATACCGTATTCTATTCTCGCGATGATTGTATCGAATAGTTGTATGCGATATAACCTAGTTATCGAATCGAGGATTGATTAGATAAGCCGATACATAGGATACTAGTCGGTTATATGCGATATGACCGGATCGTTAAATCAAGTGTTGATTTAATGATTTATTGTATAATTATATATTTGATATATTACTTTGCATTAACTAGTATTGGTTCACTTTAAATGGATTTTCTCGCTTGATGTGCACATTGTATATGTGATATACTTTTGTACACTATTTTGTATCATGTTTGATGATACTTGCTCACTTGGGTTTGTGTAAAGATTAAACCATGGTTATATGAATGGTTAGGGTTTTGATTATTTACTTAGTTATTTATTTATCTATTTATTATTTCATTTTGGAAATGATAAGAAAAGAATGGTGGCTTTATTTGTAGTTTTGTTGAAGCTTCATGAAGCTTTGACCTAGTCCACCATTCTTATCTCATCCTTAACCCTAACCATTCCAACTAACCCTAGTTTATTCTCTACACATTACCATGGTTATTTTTATGATAAGAATGATTTTATTATTCTTTTCATAAAACTTATCATCATATTATCTTCTTCTTCTTCTTCATCTTCTACTTGAAGAAACCTTGACTTCATCAATGGTGATTGATGAAAAAGAGTGAGAAATACAATTCTAAAGTGAACCCACTTCCTATTTCCTCATCCTTTACCTCTTGCCAAGTAGTAGAGTGTGTTTTCTTCACAAGTTTCATGACTTGGTGAAGTTGGAGCTTGATCTAGCGATGCCTCGACGTAGATCATCTTCGGCACAAAGCCGACGACCTTGCTCGCCCATTTCTCCGATGAAGCCGACGCTAGAGCCCGGGTTTCCATTTGGACAGCGATGAGACTTCATTGCGGAGCTATGGAGGTGGAGGACCGGATCTACAAAGGTTGTATTTCCGTTCTCTTAGTAAAGTAGTTTACCAGTTGCTTTGTCGCCTAAAAATCTAGCCAACGATCTTGTTAGGGTTTCTCGGCACCGCAATTTTTGAAATTGGCATGGTTGATGCCTTGTGAGACCTCTAGTGTGTGCTTAGGAACCCTACAGTGGTATCAGAGCCTAGCTAGAGCCTTAGGCGATGCGTAAACGAAGTTTGAAATCCGAACGAACCCGAAACCCTAAATCAAACATGCTCTCTGGACTTTTTCTAAAATCTGGGATTTTTCCACATTAAAAATGCTTTAAAAATTCAGCAGGGAAATCTAAGAATTACGGTGCAAAATTTTTTCCATGAACTGTTCATAGTGCGGCGGAACCGCGGCAGAAGCCTGGCTTCTGCGGCGGTTCCGCGGCCAAAGGATGACATCATCATCCCCTGTTTGCACAGTAACTCCTATTTTATTATGCTGGATTTTCTGGGAATTTTTAATATTTATTCAAGAGTTGAATTTTCTAGGGCTGTTTTGGGGATTCGGTGTTTCGATCGGAGTATCAGATTTTGTCTATGTGGCTTTCCGGATAAATTTTTGAATATGTTAAAAAGTTCGACCGGATATAAATACCCAATTTTTCCCCTGTCGGGAAATTTCCAAGTGTTGGATTTTTCCGTAGTTTAACGACGTTCTAAGTAGTGCAAGTAACGCGATGGTCCCTCTAGAAGACAACAAACCTTAACTCGATTATGTGACCGTCTTGAACTGCCCTTTGAACCTTCGGGTTTGGGGCAGTACGGCGTGCCACATGTGAGGCGTTGGCTTGACCCTTCTACGGCTGGACCGTTGGTACTGAGGCACGAAGTGAATGTCTTTGAACTTATTTCATGAGTTGAGCTGTTTCGGGAAAACTTGGGTGTTTGAATGTTCGATCAGAAAGTTTAACATTTTCTAATTATCTGGAATGTGATACAATAATTGGAATTCACAATAAGTTATGAGATAACTGAATGAATGTTATAAACATAGCAGTTTAGTCTCACTTGATCGGTTGCCACGGAATTTTGATGTGATCAAAAGTCCGTCGCAATCACGTAGTGTACGCGGATACTCGCCGGGTAAACTTAATAGACAGCCTCACCCCATAGCCCCGACCAAGTGACTGTAGGAGAACCCCATCGCCGAAAGCATCCGTTCGGGTGCTCGCGGCAGCGGTGTTCCGCCTTGGTGCACTTTGTCGACGGCGTCGGGGGTGCGGCCGCCTACTGAAGTTTGCGACGAGCATTCGATCAGTATGTCAGAAATCTTGTTGAATTGCCCGACTTGATATTGAAAAGTGTTTTCGATAATGAGACTAAAATGCGGGGTTTATAATTGTTAGGCATGCGATGTCTAAGGAATTCATTTGATTAGGCATGCGATGTCTATGCAGGTTGCGGATTCCAACTGTTGTAGTTTTACACTTTTTTTTCTGTGACCGTAAGTGTAATATGTGATATCGCCGGTTTCGTTGCTATATGTCAACGACAATTGGGATGCGCATATTTACTTACGTTGATGACATGTGATATTATGTGTTGCTGGATATGTTATATTGGATCGTCGTGTTTGAATAGCCGGGGGTTTTTATGTGAGATGAGTGTTTTTCATTTTCATTCATGTAAAAACTTGTATGTAATATTCTTTTATTGGGGCACTTCCAGGTTGCGGAAGTTGTTACCTTTTGTATATTATTTACTTTTCCGCACTAGGATAGACCCAAGGAGGGGAGCACAAGTAACCGGGTTCTGGAGTCCAGTAGGAGACCAACTCGAGGAGTCGAGTCCGGGTCTCCTAACTCTAGAATTGGTAGGGTTTCTTGCCGCTCTCGTAGGGGTCTAGGGGTGTGGGTTTGGCTATTCATCGCGACCGTGGAATCCGTGTTTTATACTGGCTCGTATTGAAAACACGGACGTCCTAGTATATCCAATATTTCATATGTTTCTTCTGCTACGATATCTGTGATGTGATCATGTGATGTTCGATGATAGATACAGTATATAGTATATATGATATATTATATAGACGTTACTTATGTTTTACACCCGCGCTAGCACTGCCCCGCTCTGTTGTTAGTTACCTAACCTAACGGTGCACGAGGGGACATCGAGGCGAATGCGGATGGCATAAGTGTACGTCGTATTTATCTGTGATGTTTAGGTAACTTAAATGATGGGACTTCATTAATGTGATTAATGAAAATAAAAGAAACCTAAGATGTTGTAGAATCGAATTTCAAAATAAAACAGGTAGCTACAGTTCTTGCTTTGCACAGAGGTATATGTGATATATCCTGCACCTTATTCGATGAGGAAAGGACCGAGATCCCTTCACCGGGAGTGACTCCTTTAGCAATAACTGGCAGATGCTACACATTCGGTTTGTTTTTTGATTGCTTTTAAGAGTCTTTGCTTTGCACAGTGATATATATGACCGACGATCCCTTCACCGGGAGTGACTCCTTTAGCAAAACTAGAAAAGCCTCAAAATCACTCCATTTTAAAATCACTCGATTCTACGACGATATCAAGTTCATTACGCTCAGGATTTTCTGAAAAACCTGCGTAGCCCTCCGTCATTTCAGATAGATATTATTTAGTATTCGTGCTATGTTTGTTGACTTAGTTAAGGCATAGTGTACGGTAGCTAAGTAATGTTTATCTGCTAAAACATGAGATGTGATTGGATTAGGGTATTCGTACGGCTTTGTTGACTCAGTTAAGGGTCGTACGGGTGGGTTTAATTCAATCGGGAAATGTACGGGTTGAACTTGACTTGCGATTTATGGTTTGTTGACTTAGTTAAGGTCATAGATCGCTAGGGGCAAAATATTATCGGGAATTTCAAGTGTTGAAATTTACAATGAGATTGCATACCTTCTATGAGATAGTTGGATCCCGATACCCACTGCGAGTAATTGTTACTCCTGGGAGAGTTTTACACATTACAATTAGCCGATCAAGTAGGTGTCTAGAAAGGTGTCAACGAGGTTACGCCTCTGGGAAAACGAGGTTTACATTAATTAGGTTCGTGCGAAAGCACGGGGGACCTCCCTCAAAGTACCGACACTGGCCTGGCTGAAAGATTGGCGAACTTGTAGTGTGTAATTAATCCCGGCTAGTCTTTCCTTTTAGGGTTTGAAGGAAGATTTGATAAAAAACAGTGGGAGCCATCCTGATTAGATAAAATAATAACCAATCTGTTCTTGCAAGAGCGCACGCTGAGTGTTTTCTTCTCTCTCTCTCTCCAGGTAGCGACCATATCACGCCTTAATCAAGATAATAATACGGAATATTGACCGAACCCGCTTGTTATACTGAGCTGGGGAACGTTGGTCCCGCTCCAACTTATAATTGTTATAAGACAGAGCAGGAAATTGGGGAATACCAGAATTCCCGTGCCGCCCAAACGAAGAGAGTGCATGCTGATGCATCATCTTCGGGTGTGTTCGTTACAAAGAACTGCTTCTCTGTATCCTCTACGTCCTGGGTATGTGATACCAGATCAGGATCCCAGATATGTAATCTGTTACATAGGGCTATAGCAAGGTAGAGAACTGAGAACGGGTGATAAGTTTCATGAGGCAGAAAACGGGGCAAGTGTTGCAGCCAAGTCTGTTGGTCACTGTCACCCTGTATTACCAATACATTGATTCTGAACGAATGTTATTAGATACCGAACCTGATATACAAAATCATATCAGTCTCTTTATCAGTAAAGAAAGGATATAATTTTGTATTGATGGATAATGTTTTGAACATTTCCTATATCAAAAGTTGATCGGATCAGGCACGTTATCTAAAAGCGTTGATGTTCTAAATCAAACTACAGTTCTTTAATATACGGAACACACACAAGAGGAAGAGTTCAGAACTGAACGAATCCTTCTTGAGGCAATGTAGACTAGGTCATATCAATGCGACCCGACTAGCTTAAGTTACATATAGATGCATATTTAAATTAGTTTGAATTTACATCTTCTGAAACTTGCCAGTCATGTCACAAAGATTAGATGACCATAGCTCTGCTTATTGGAAACAGAGAAAGAGTTAGTGAACTCTTGGGATGATACATGTTGATGTATGTAGGTCCCCTGTCTACATTTGCCAAGACCGGTTCTTTATACTTCATTAAATTCTCTGATGATCTCTTTTGATTCAGACATGTGTTCCTGTTGAAACACAAGTCAGAACCTTTTAAGATATTCACAGAATATAAGTTAGAAGTAGAGAACCAATACGGGTATAAGTATTATATCCTTTGATGAGATCAAGGAGGAGAATACTTGAGCACGGAAATCCTGGATTATTCTAAAGGAGAATGAGATTCTCTCTCAGCATTACTCCTCCGTATACACCATAGCACGATGGTATATCGGGGCGGAGCAATCACACCCTATATGATAAGGTGTGCTCTATGATGAGTACTACTGAGTTACCTGTTTCCTTTTTGGGAGTTATGCGCTTGAGAAGCTGCATACCTATTGAATAGGGTTCAAATCAAATCAGTTGCCTACCACTTCATATTTGATATGATAAGGGAAGAGCCCATATCTTAAGTTAGTTAAGATTTAGGGTTGTCCAGCCTATGTCTAAAAGCAAAATCCGGACAAGCTCGAGGCAAGGTCAGTTATGTAGAACTGGAAATGTTCCAGCTATACAAACTGCAGTTGATGATTTGATAGAACCAAAGGATTCAGTAGAGACCAACGAACCTCAGCCTCTCCGCCGATCTAGTAGGGTTTTCTCACCCACCTGAGAGATACTTCGGTTTCTCTATGACAGTGGGAGCGAGAATTGCATCATGAGATGATGACCCAACTAGTTTCGAGCAGGCCATCGAGAGTAGGGACTCTGTAAGAATGGCTGGATGCTTAGCGATCTGAGATGGAATCCTTATACACCAACAAAGTATGGACTTTGGTTGCTATATCTGAAGGGTTAAATCCCCGTCAGGAGCAAGTATATCTTGAGAAGATTACTTGGTGTACATGGAAAAGTTAAGACTTTCAAAGCTAGACTTGTTAAAAGTTTGCATCATTGACCAGGCGTGGATAATGATGAATCCTTTTTCAGTAGCTATGCTTAAGTCCATCCAGATCCTACTTGCCACGGCTACATACCATGACTACGATATCTGGCGGTTGGGTGTCATGACTTCTTTTCTAAATGATGTTTTAGAAGAGAGAGTCTATAAGTACACAGCCAGAGGGCTTCGTAGACAGTGGGAGCAGCGGAAACGTGCACAAGATGCTTTATAGGATAAAGCAGGTATCGCGGAGTTGGAACATCTGTTTTGATGTAGTAGTCAAACAGTTTGACTTCATCAAAATGGTAGATGAACTTTGTATATACAAAAAGGTAGTAGGGAGTATGGTGATGATCCTCGTAGAGTACGTGGATGACATACTCATGATAAGAAAGAAGTTTTCTATGCTACGCTCGGTCAATCTCCGCTTATCACAATGATTCTCCATATAGGATCAAAGTGATACCTCCTAAATCCTGGATTTTGGATCTATGAGATAGATCTAAATGGATGTTAGGATTCTCACTAGATGTAGTGAGATGGTATCAATTGATTCTGGGGAGAATCACTGGAAAGGTTCCAGAGTGATAAGGACGACTGAATGTCAGTCACAGGCATTGTCTTTACCCTCAGTAAAAGGACGGTATGTTGGAAGAGTTCCAAGCTAAATACCGTGGCATACTAGACGATTAAGGCTGGATACATCGCTACTTAAGATGCTACCAAAGAAGCTATTTGGGTGTATATTGGTTCATGAGATGAACTACGTTCCTACCATTGTGGGACAATGGAGTTGTGGCTTATGCCAAGGAACGCAGGTCCCATCAGTGATCCAGACATATTCTAAGGCAGTGTCACCTGATCATGGAGATGGTTGATCTCCAGGGAGATCGAGGTTTGGAGAGTAGACTCAGAGGACAACACGGCGGATCCACTCACAAAGGCCTTTTCCCAGAGAGAGACTTTTATGGGATGGTTGAGTATGAGATACTACAACCACTGCTATCAGATGGCCCTAGTGCAAGTGGGAGATTGTTAGTTATATGTATGCCCTAGAGGCCACTACTATACATAGGATGTATATTGTAGTGGATGCTTGGACATATATAGGGAGGACTTTCTCGCTCGACATGATAGTATGCTATCTGGTTACACTTTACCTTAACGTGTACACTGATTGTCTCTCTGTTACATATTGGTAAAGCCCTTAGGATGTGTACTTGACTACCTGGACTATGATGCGGATCATACTAGTGGGGGCATGGTAGTCCATAAGTACATCCTTCAAAGTCCCTAGTCGTGGGTATATCGAGACAGGGCATCGATATACCAGAGTAGACTAGCGTATACCTTCTCGACCCATACAGATAGGCGATGGATGATCCCATATCCATTGGTGTTTGACATCAGAGATGATATACGGGTGCTCAGTGGAGACTGGGTACACTGGACGTACTCGCCGAGAACTCCCAGATGGTATTATACCTTACGTCAGATGGCAGTTCTCTGGTGACACTGGTACAGAGTAGTCTGTTGACCCGAGATCGTCATAGAGTCTTGTGTGGTTCCCACTGTGCTTTGATTTCCATCTTACCACGTCCAAGAGGGCATGCAAAACGGTGGTTTTTGGGTACAGTCCCGAGTCACATGGAGGCAATGAGCGATAGGAGGGGATTCATCTCTCCCGGTATAGGGGGTTGATGTTGCGCTGTGTTCGATTGGCTATAACCGGAAATCCCTGGCCAGGGTTGCTGAGATATACTGGTAAGTGTTACCAGTAGTTTCTCGAACTGTTATAGACCTCATATCGACACGACTTATCGAGCTATTGGGGTCTGACGTTTACCACCCCTAGGCAAGATATGCAACATATCAGACGACGAGACCGGACTGTACGGTAGTGTTACTGGTTGGATTCACTGGAGTGTGAGCGGGCTTGCTCGTCGATCTTATGATCGCTCAATACCCGGGTGGCCGTTACGTTTAGCAAACCGCTTGCGGCTTGTGGGTGTTTGATATGATCATCACCTGCTGCCGGCGTATTGACGAGTCTTTAGAGTCCTACACAGAGGTTTCCTGGCTCAAGCGAAACGAAATAGGAGCGCATATGAGATATGTGCGGGACCGAGAATAATGCGTGTATGTGATACCGTATTCTATTCTCGCGATGATTGTATCGAATGGTTGTATGCGATATAACCTAGTTATCGAATCGAGGATTGATTAGATAAGCCGATACTTAGGATACTAGTCGGTTATATGCGATATGACCGGATCGTTAAATCAAGTGTTGATTTAATGATTTAATGTATAATTATATATTTGATATATTACTTTGCATTAACTAGTATTGGTTCACTTTAAATGGATTTTCTCACTTGATGTGCACATTGTATATGTGATATACTTTTGTACACTATTTTGTATCATGTTTGATGATACTTGCTCACTTGGGTTTGTGTAAAGATTAAACCATCGTTATATGAATGGTTAGGGTTTTGATTATTTACTTAGTTATTTATTTATCTATTTATTCTTTCATTTTGGAAATGATAAGAAAAGAATGGTGGCTTTATTTGTAGTTTTGTTGAAGCTTCATGAAGCTTTGACCTAGTCCACCATTCTTATCTCATCCTTAACCCTAACCATTCCAACTAACCCTAGTTTATTCTCTACACATTACCATGGTTATTTTTATGATAAGAATGATTTTATTATTCTTTTCATAAAACTTATCATCATATTATCTTCTTCTTCTTCTTCATCTTCTACATGAAGAAACCTTGACTTCATCAATGGTGATTGATGAAAAAAAGTGAGAAATCCAATTCTAAAGTGAACCCACTTCCTATTTCTTCATCCTCTACCTCTTGCCAAGTAGTAGAGTGTGTTTTCTTCGCAAGTTTCATGACTTGGTGAAGTTGGAGCTTAATCTAGCGATGCCTCGACGTAGATCATCTTCGGCACAAAGCCGACGACCTTGCCCGCCCATTTCTCCGATGAAGCCGACGCTAGAGCTCGGGTTTCCATTTGGACAGCGAGGAGACTTCATTGCGGAGCTATGGAGGTGGAAGACCGGATCTACAAAGGTTGTATTTCCGTTCTCTTAGTAAAGTAGTTTACTAGTTGCTTTGTCGCCTAAAAATCTAGCCAACGATCTTGTTAGGGTTTCTCGGCACCGCAATTTTTGAAATTGGCATGGTTGATGCCTTGTGAGACCTCTAGTGTGTGCCTAGGAACCCTACACTTTGCGCAAAAATTTCTCCCCCTTCTCTAATAACTTGATCTTGTGCAGGATTCTTTGCGCCGCTATAAAAGAATTTTTTTTTTGGCAAGTGTTTTGTATGTTTACTGCTTTGCATTGTTAAAACTGACTTTTAAGGGGCTATAACACCAATCCAGATTGGGTGGGTATTTCATTACCCTTCCTAGAACCCCAAAAATCACAAAAAGCATTCGCATCAACCATCGAGTTAATTAAAAAAATATTAGACTCAGCCTATAAGGACTGTCGTGCTCATTAGGACAAAGGAATAGTTGTAGGCATCGGTCGTTTATCTAAACTAGACTTTGTGGTGCCTAGGCTAGACAAGTGGGAAAGATAATTTTAAAAGGCCCGTCTCACGGTGATTCATGAGCGGATCCCTTTCGTTACTTGTGCTTACCTGGCCACAATTGACGGTGAAGAGACGATTTGAGGATCTCACAACTTGCCCTTTGGAACAGTTAGAAGCAGTCTAGTTGACCTAGGAGACCCTAGCTCTAGGTTTGATTGTGCATATTGTGATTGCTTGAACGTGTGTCTAAGCTTCTTATAATTTTTTTTTTTTTGCAAAAATCCTTATAAATAACAAAAAACACAAAACAAAATATCTACAAAAAAAAAAAACTTGCCACTTTGTCGCTTGAAATCCATTGCACCCCATATTCTTCCATTGACGTTTTCTTACCCCCACCTTCTGTTTTTACTTTTTGACTACACTACACCTCTTTAGTGTCTGTCCAGTTGGACTAGGAACACTAGCGCCCGTTCAGTCCGTGTCTCGTTAGTGTCGACTGACGACGCTTTCGACACCGAAGTCGAAATTCCCTCCACTTCTTTACCTTCATCTTCAAATGCATCATCTTCTAAGGAGATGTCGGGATTCAATCCTAACAACCCCTTACCTGCGGGATTGATTCCACCTCCACTAGGTGCAAATAACTCACCACACCCTCCTGTCGAAACGCCCCAACGAATCACGCTCCAGGATCTTTTCTATCACATCCGCACCGCACTTCCCACTTGTCTTTCACTTCCATCGGCCAATGGGGATAACTTTGAAATTAAACCCCACTTCATCAATATGTTGCCCAAATTTCACGGGCTGGAATCCGAAGATGCCTACATCTTCATTAACAAATTCCAGAATGTTTGCGCAATGATGAAGACCACACAACTTTCTGATGATGCTATAAGGCTACGTATCATTCCATTCACCTTATGTGACCTAACCAAAAAATGGTTATATAGCACAGCATCACACTCCATAAAAAATTGGGAAGAGTTTGTTAAGGCTTTTCTGAAAAAGTTTTACCCACACCACAAGACCGCGAGAATTCGCAACGAAATTATTCAATTTTCCCAGCTTCCTTCCGAACCTTTTTGGAAGTGTTTTGAAAGATTTAAGGACCTACTTGTTCAGTGCCCTCACCACGGTATCGAGAATTGGCAACTTTGCCAAACTTTATACGAAGGACTGAACCCAGCAACTAAGCAGTTGTTGGAAACCATTTGTCAAGGTCACTTTCTTACAAAATCTAGCGAGGAAGCATGGAAATTTCTCGACGATCTTGCTGAACAAACACTTCAGTGGGAAAGCACTAAGACCGCCTCATCTACTTCATCAGGTCAGTCTAGGGCAGGCATACATCAACTTGATATGTCGATTGCAATGAAGGCCGAAATGGCTGCACTCACGAAAAAACTAGAAGCAATTGAGAGCAAATTCTCATCGCCTTCTCCTGCCCCAGTTTTACCCCCATGCACTGTTTGCGCTTGTTGTTCGGATCCGTCCCATCTAACCGAAGAGTGTCCTTACAACCCACCTGTTCAAGGACAAGATCAACTCAATGCCGCCTTCCAGCAAAGACAAAGAAATGATCCATACTCTTCAACTTACAATCCTGGTTGGAGGAGCCACCCAAATTTTGCTTGGAATCAAAATCAACAACAATTCTAAGGCAATAACAACTTTCAGAGGCCTCCTCCTCCACAACAAGCCCCTCAACAAACTCAATATCAGCAACCTTTCCAACCCCAACCTTACCCAAACCAAATGAACAATTTTGTACCCAACAACTCTTATCCTCAAAACAATTTTGTTCAGCCAAATATCGATAAGGTTTCCTCGCTAGAACGAAGTCTGGATGCGTTTTTAAAACATTCTACACAATCCTCAGCAAGCATCCAGTCGTCCATTGAGTCTTTGGTGCAACACAGTGCTTCACATGATCAGAGCATCAAAACAATTGAGGCACAAATTGCAAAACTGAATGCTGCGTTAAGCGAGCGAGAAAAGGGAAAGCTTTCGTCTCAACCATTGCCAAATCCCGGTCACACACACAACGCACATGTTGCGTATGAACAACAAAATCATAATGTAAATGCTGTGACTACGTTGAGATCTGGAAGGGTGTTGCACAATAATATGGGTATTAGTGATGAAACCCCGGCCACTTCTTCTTCTTCTTCTTCTTCTTCATCTTCTTCTTCGTTAGAGCCTGTTCATCATTCTTCACAAGGCTCTATTGCTTCTAATTCGAACAGACCCATATCTCACTCTACGATAACACCAACAATGGGATCTGTTCCAACTCCGCAATCTACTCCACAAACATTGGACTCAACAAATTTTCAAAATATTCCATTTTCAAACAGGTTGAGATCCAATAAACAAACTCCACAAATGGAGAAGATTGTGGAGTTATTCAAACAGGTTAGCATTAACATACCTCTCTTTGATGCAATCCAACAAGTCCTTTCTTACGCTAAAATCTTGAAGGACTTATGCACCAAGAAGAGGAAGTCTTAGGTACCCAAGAAGTATTCGTAGCTAATGCCGTGAGCAATGCTATTACCCAACCTCAACCTTTGCCCTAAAAATGAAAGGACCCTGGCTGTCCTACAATTTCAATAACAATTGGGGATAAGAACATCAATCGTGCACTTTTAGATATTGGTTCCAGTGTTAAGCTGCTTCCCTATTCCGTTTATGAGCAATTAGGTGTTGGAGAGTTGAAACCCACTCATTGTACTCTCCAAATGGTCGATCGATCCATCACCCATCCTAGGGGTGAGTTAGAGGATACGTTGATCAAAGTAGGGGACTTCATATTCCCCATTGATTTCATTGTTATGGACACACAGCCTATGGATAACCCACGGAACCAAATTCCGGTGAGTTACCAGCCAAGGATGGACCGAGCAGGGAAGCTGCTCGGTTGCCTCTTGACGAGGGCTTCGATCCTTGGCGTCGTTGGATAAGAGATTACCGGCTAAGGATGGACCGAGCAGGGTTGCTGCTCGGTGTCCTCTTGATGAGGGCTTTGATCCTTAGCGCGGGAGGGTAAGGAATGGCCTGCTAAGGATGGACCGAGCAGGGTTGCTGCTTGGTGGCCTCTTGATGAGGACTTTGATCCATGGCGTTGTTGGGTAAGAGATTACCAGCCAAGGATAGACCGACCAGGGAAGCAGCTCGGTGGCCTCTTGATGAGGGCTTCGGTCCTTAGTGTGGGAGGCCACGGAGTGGCCTGGTAAGGATGGACCGAGCAGGGTTGCTGCTTGGTGGCCTCTTGATGAGGGCTTTGATACTTAGCGTAGGAGGGCAAGGAGTGGCCTGCTAAGGATGGACCAAGCAAGGTTGCTGCTTGGTGGCCTATTGATGAGGGCTTTGATCCTTGGCGTCGTTGGGTAAGAGATTACCAGCTAAGGATGGACCGAGCAGGGTTGCTGCTCGTGGCCTTTTGATAAGGGCTTTGATCCTTAGCACAGGAGGGCAAGGAGTGGCCTGCTAAGGATGGACCGAGCAGGGTTGCTGTTCGGTGGCCTCTTGATGAGGGCTTTGATCCTTAGCATCGTTGGGTAAGAGATTACCAGCCAAGGATGGACCGAGCAGGGTTGCTGCTCAGTGGCCTCTTGATGAGGGCTTTGATCCTTAGCGCGGGAAGGCAAGGAGTGGCCTGCTAATGATGGACCGAGCAGGGTTGCTGCTCGGTGGCCTCTTGACGAGGGCTTCGATCATTAGCGCGGGAGGGCAAGGAGTTGTCTGCTAAGGATGGACCGAGCAGGGTTGCTGTTCGGTGGCCTCTTGATGAGGGCTTTGATCCATGGCGACATGGATAATAGATTACCAGCCAAGGATGGACCCAGCAGGGAAGATGCCCGGTGGCCTCTTGACGAGGTCTTCGGTCCTTAGCGCGGGAGGGCAAGGTGTTTCCTGTTAAGGATGGACCAAGCAGGGAAGCTGCTCGGTGGCCTCTTGATGAGGGCTTTGATCCTTGGCGTCGCGGGTAAGAGATTACCAGCCAAGGATGGACCGAGAAGGGAAGCTGCTCGGTGGCATATTGACGAGGGCTTCGATCCTTGGCGTCGTTGGGTAAAAGATTACCAGCCAAGGATGGACCGAGCAGGGTTGCTGCTCGGTGGCCTCTTGATGAGGGCTTTGATCTTTAGCGCGGGAGGGCAAGGAGTGGCCTGCTAAGGATGGACCGAGCAGGGTTGCTGCTCGGTTGCCTCTTGATGAGGGCTTTGATCCTTGGCGTCGTTGGGTAAGAGATTACCAGCCAAGGATGAACCGAACAGGGTTGCTGCTCGGTGGCCTCTTGATGAGGGCTTTGATCCTTAGCGCGGGAGGGCAAGGAGTGGCCTGCTAAGGATGGACCGAGCAGGGTTGCTGCTCGGTGGCCTCTTGATGATGGCTTCGATCCATAGCACGGGAGGGCAAGGAGTTTCCTGCAAAGGATGGACCGAGCACGGAAGCTGCTCGATGGCCTCTTGATGAGGGCTTTGATCCTTGGCGTCGCGAGTAAGAGATTACCAGCTAAGGATGGACCGAGTAGGGAAGCTGCTCGTTGGACTCTTGACGAGGGCTTCGATCCTTGGCGTCGTTGGGTAAGAGATTACCGGCCAAGGATAGACCGAGCAGGGTTGCTGCTAGGTGGCTTCTTGATAAGGGCTTTGATCTTTAGCGCGGGAGGGCAAGGAGTGGCCTGCTAAGGATGGACCGAGCAAGGTTGCTGTTTGGTGGCCTTTTGATGAGGGCTTTGATCCTTGGCATCGTTGGGTAAGTGATTACTAGCTAAGGATGGACCGAGCAGGGTTGCTACTCGGTGGCCTCATGATAAGGGTTTTGATTCTTAGCGCGAGAGGGCAAGGAGTGGCCATCTAAGGATGGACCGAGTAGGGTTGCTGCTTGGTGGCCTCTTGATGAGGGCTTTGATCCATGGCGTCGTTGGGTAAGAGATTACCAGCAAAGGATGGACCGAGCAGGGTTGCTGCTCGGTGGCCTCTTTATGAGGGCTTTGATCCTTATCGTGGGAGAGTAAGGAGTGGCCTGCTAAGGATGGACCGAGAAGGGTTGCTGATCGGTGGCGTCTTGACGAGGGCTTCGATCCTTAGCGCGGGAGGGCAAGGAGTTGCCTGCTCAGGATGGACCGAGCAGGGTTGTTGTTCTGTGGCCTCTAGATCAGGGTTTTGATCCTTGGCGTCGTGGGTAAGAGTTTACCAGCCAAGGATGGACCGAGCAGGGAAGCAGCACGGTGGCCTCTTGACGAGGGCTTCGGTCCGTAGCGCGGGAGGGCAATGAGTTTCCCGTTAAGGATGGACTGAGCAGGGAAGCTGCTCGGTGGCCTCTTGATGAGGGCTTTGATCCTTGGCGTCGCAGGTAAGAGATTACCAGCCAAGGATGGACCGAGCCGGGAAGCTGCTCGGTGGCCTCTTAACGAGGGCTTCGATCGTTGGCGTCGTTGGGTAAGAGATTACCAGCCAAGGATGGACCGAGCAGGGTTGCTGCTCGGTGGCCTCTTGATGAGGGCTTTGATCCTTAGCGTGGGAGGGCAAGGAGTGGCCTGCTAAGGATGGACCGAGCAGGATTGCTGCTCGGTGGCCTCTTGATGAGGGCTTCGATCCTTGGCGTCGTTGGGTAAGAGATTACCAGCCATGGATGGACCGAACAGGGTTGCTGCTCGGTGGCCTCTTGATGAGGGCTTTGATCCTTAGCGCGGGAGGCCAAGGAGTGCCCTGCTAATGATGGACCGAGAAGGGTTGCTGCTCGGTGGCCTCTTGATGAAGGCTTCGATCCTTAGTGCGGGAGGGCAAGGAGTTGCCTGCTAAGGATGGACCGAGCAGGGAAGCTGCTCGGTGGCCTCTTGATGAGGGCTTTGATCCTTGGCGTCGTTGGGTAAGAGATTACCAGCCAAGGATAGACCGAGCAGGGAAGCTGGTCGGTGGCCTCTTGATGAGGGCTTTGATCCTTGGCGTCGTTGGGTAAGAGATTACCAGCCAAGGATGGTCCGAGCAGGGTTGCTGCTCGGTGGCCTTTTGATGACGACTTTGATCCTTAGCGCAGGAGGGCAAGGAGTGGCCTGCTAAGGTTGGACCGAGCTGGTTGCTACTTGGTGGCCTCTTGATAAGGGCTTTGATCCTTGGCGTCGTTGGGTAAGAGGTTACCAGCCAAGGATGGACCGAGCAGGGTCGCTGCTCGATGGAATCTTGATAAGGGCTTTGATCCTTAGCGCGGGAAGGTAAGGAGTGGCCTGCTAAGGATGGAACGAGCAGGGTTGCTGCTCGGTGGCCTCTTGATGAGGGCTTTGATCTTTGGCGTCATTGGGTAAGAGATTACCAGCCAAGGATGGACCGAGCAGGGTTGCTTCTCGCTGGCCTCTTGATGATGGCTTTGATCCTTAGCACGGGAGGGCAAGGAGTGGCCTGCTAAGGATGGACCGAGCAGGGTTGTTCCTCGGTGGCCTCTTGACGAGGGCTTTGATCCTTAGCGCGGGAGGGCAAGGAGTTGCCTGCTAAGGATGGACCGAGCAGGGCTGCTGCTCGGTGGCCTCTTGATGAGGGCTTTGATCCTTGGCATCGTGGGTAATAGATTACCAGCCAAGGATGGACCGAGCAGGGAAGCTGCTCGGTGGCCTCTTGACGAGGGCTTCAGTCCTTAGTGCGGGAGGGCAAGGAGTTTCCTGTTAAGGATAGACTGAGCAGGGAAGCTGCTTGGTGGACTCTTGATGAGGGCTAGGATCCTTGACGTCGCGGGTAAGAGATTACCATCCAAGGATGGACCGAGCAGGGAAACTGCTCGGTGGCCTCTTGACGGGGGCTTTGATCCTTGGCGTCGTTGGGTAAGAGATTACCAGCCAAGGATAGACCGAGCAGGGTTGCTGCTCGGTGGACTCTTGATGAGGGCTTTGATCCTTAGCGCGGGAGGGCAAGGAGTGGCCTGCTAAGGATAGACTGAGCTGGGTTGCTGCTCGGTGGCCTCTTGATGAGGGCTTTGATCCTTGGCGTCGTTGGGTAAGAGATTACCAGCCAAGGATGGACCGAGCAGGGTTGCTTCTCGGTGGCCTCTTGATGAGGGCTTTGATCCTTAGCGCGGGAGGGCAAGGCTGCTAAGGATGGACCGAGCAGGGTTGCTGCTCGGTGGCCTCTTGATGAGGGCTTTGATCCTTGGTGTCATTGGGTAAAAGATTACCATCCAAGGATGGACCGACTAGGGTTGCTGCTCGGTGGCCTCTTGATAAGGGATTTGATCCTTAGCGCGGGAGGGCAAGGAGTGGCTGCTAAGGATGGACCGAGCAGGGTTGCTGCTCGGTGGTCTCTTGATGAGGGCTTCGATCCTTAGCGCGGGCGGGCAAGGAGTTGCCTGCTAAGGATGGACCGAGCAGGGAAGATGCTCGGTGGCCTCTTGATGAGGGCTTTGATCCTTGGCGTCGTTGGGTAAAAGATTACCAGCCAAGGATGGACCGAGCAAGGAAGCTGCTCAGTGGCCTCTTGATGAGGCTTTGATCCTTGACGTCGTTGGGTAAGAGATTACCATCCTAGGATGGACCGAGTAGGGAAGCTGCTCGGTGGCTCGGCTTTGTGGGGTTCGGTCTGACCTTCCTTGGTGTGTGGACATCGGGAAGAGTGATCGTCGCGGATGACACGTGTCAGGAACACTTAGGGGAGGCAAAGCGTTTCGAAGAGCCGCGTCAGTTCTGTCACGTGGCGGCACGGTATTTGAGGAATTTGGGCGGATCCCTTGATTCGCACCCATGCGCGTGCGAATTTGGGTCCTTAGGGATGCTGCTTAGGCTTATAAATAGAGAATAGTGTGTTGCCCATACTTAGGTTTGCACCCCTAATCACAATAATAATGGACGGATTCCCTTTCTCCATTTCCGAGATCATTTCCTTCGAAGACGTATATTTGTATGATCAGCAGAGATCCGAGGAGACGTTGCGGGCGGTGTTTCGACGCGTAGAGGATCATGTCGGCCGCTTGCTTCCCTGGCGATCACCCCTGCTCCAGCTGCTGATGTATTCGATTTGGAGGGCATCGCCGGGGCTGCACAACCCCTTATCCGAACAACTGAAGGATGAGGCGGTTGGCAAGCTGATATCGCTATGCCGTCTTGGCCTGATCTCGATGAGTCGGCGGGATCGCTCGGTGTCACTCGTCCTCGAGTGTTACCGACTGAGGCATCTCGCCGATGGATGCCTGCCCGTAGAGCCTTTCGGCCCGTCCGTGACCTCGAGGGTTGGCGGACAGCATCAGAGGCAGAGGTCCAAGGCGGCCAGGGCTCGGCTGATGGCTGTTTCTTCGGAGTACCACGAGCAATGTTCCTTGCACCCCCTTCCCTCGCTGTTGTAAGGATTTTTCTTTTTCTTTTTGATGTAAGGTTGAAGAGCCTACAATACCTTTCGAATAAATAAAATTCCCCTTTTTGCGATGCTCTATTGTTTTCCTCTTATTATTAAATAAAAAGAACTCAAGAAAGATTTACATCGCTTTGTGAAAGAAGAAATGTACATCCATAGATATTCTCTTCAGAGGTACGGCTTAAGCTTTCCGGCGTTTTTGAGGCCGAAGGGCATCACCTTATAGTAGTATAATACCTCCCGGTCCGTAGTGAATGCGGTGAGATCCTCGCCTGCCGGATTCATACGGATCTAGTTGTAGCCGGGGAAAGCATCCATGAAGCTAAGCAGCTTGTGGCATGCCGAACTGTCGACAAGCCGATCTATCCGAGGGAGGGGATAGTTGTCTTTCGGGCAAGCCTTGTTGAGGTCAGTGAAGTCGACGCACATGCGCCATTTTCCGCTAGACTTTTTAACCATGACTACATTCGCCAACCATTCCGAGAAAGGCACGTTACGAATGAAGTTGGCAGCGAGGAGCCTGTCCACCTCGTCTTCGATCGCTTTTTGTTTGAACGGGGCGAAGCTTTATTTCTTCTACCTGACCGGGCAGATCGTAGGGTCCACCCCGAGCTTATGTGATATGACTTTGGGGTCAATTCCAGGCATATCGGCGGGCGCCCAGCCGAATACGTCTGAGTTATTTATGAGGAAGTGGATCTGGTCATCTCGGCAATTCCCCTTCAAGAGTGACCCGATCTGGACGGTTCGCTCATTGTCCCCTTCCGCAAGGGGGACCTCTGTTAGTGGCTCCACCACCCCCTCCCCCCCCCCCCGGGGGCCTCTTTTTGTTCGTCTCGAGTATCCAGGGAACCCTTGATATCATCTTCGCACTCAAGGTTATATTTTGGCCGCTCAGATGTAAACGTTGCGGTGAAGCAAACCTTTGCGGTTTGTTGGTCCCCGTAGGCCCGACCTATTTTGCCTTGGTCGAGCAGGAACTTCATCGCTAGGTGGTAGGTCGATATCTGGGAGCAGAAAGAGTTCAGCATCGGGCGACCTAGGAGGACGTTGTAGGCCGATGGAATTCTCGCGACGATAAACTCCACAGGCACGGTGCTCGTACGGCCCGCCTCCCCGATGTTAAATTGGAGGGGGATTACCCCTTCCGCAGGGATGGAGTGGTTAATGAACCCCGACAGGATGTGGGCGGTCGGCCTTAGGTCCGACGGGGTGAGTCCCATACGCAGAAAGCAGTTATAAAAGAGAATGTCCACCGAGCTTCCCGAATCGACCATCATCCTCTGCACTTCGTAGCGGTGGACCCGGGCTGTGATCACCAGTGGGTTGTTGTGAGGCAGGGATATCCCGTGGAGGTCCTTCCCGGTAAAGATGATCGACTCGGCCGCTTTAGCCTTCTTCCTTGGGTGGCTGCCAGTCCCCTCGATTGGTAAGGGGTGTCGCGTCCCGTCGGTCCTCATCGTACCCCCTGGTGACAAGACCATGATTTGGCCGATTGTCAACTCACCGGGAGGGGGTGGTGCTCTTGTTCATAGTCGGCTTGATGTTTGTCCCGTAAGTACCTCGCTAGGTGCCCCGAGCGGATCAGCTCCTTGATGTAGTCTCGGAGCTGCTTGCAGTTCTCGGTGGAGTGGCCCTGTGACCTGTGGAAAGCGCAGTAGGGGCCCCGGGTATGCTTTGCCGCCCTATTCGAGACCGGGGGGAGTTTGAAGAACCTCTCGCCCTTGGCCTCCTCCAACAGTACCGTCAGGGAGACGTTGAGCGGGGTGTACTCCTAAAATTTTGGGGAGTAGGGCTTTGGCCGCTCAATCTTCTTTTTCTCCTCCCTGACCCTTTTCTTCTGATCGGCTTGGTCTATCCGGAGCAGGTTGGCGTTCACCTCGGACTTAAGCTGGATCTCGCGTTCGGTCCAGGCCTTTACCTCCGCCATGGTCTTAGGTTGCGCTAATGCAAAGGAGCGTAACCACTCCTTGTGCCTGAGACCTGACCTGAGGGCTGTAATGACCGTCTTGTCCCGGTGCTCTGGGACCTCAAGGAGGGCGTTGTAGAAGCGGGTGACGTATCCTTTGAAGGATTCTTTGTTCCAGCTCTTTATGGTGAAGAGATGATCAACGGACCGCTTCTGCCGTCTATTCCCGACGAAATGACCGAGAAACTAGGTGGCCAGCTCATCGAAGGTAGAGATTGAGCATGGCGCGAGTCCTCGGAACCAATCTCGTCCAGAGCGGATGAGAGTGGCGGGGAAAGCGCGGCATTGCGCGGCGTCGGAATTGTCCTGGAAACTCATCCCGGCTGTGAACGCGTCCAAATGGTCTTTCGGGTCGGACTTCCCATCGAAGAGGGAGACCTTTGGGGGCTTGTTTCGGGAGGAGATTTGGACGGCGAGCAGCTCCTTAGTGAAGGGCTTCGTGAGCGAGTCGGCGGCATATCTAGCCCGTCGCTCGAAGGATGATTTTCCCAATGCATGCCTTCGATCTTATTTTCGAGGGCGTCGAGTCGGCCGTGGTATCTCGAGGATTCGGCATACTCTGATTTATAGCCTTTGCTGCTGGCGACCTGCGCCTGATCGCGGCTCTGGTTCCGTTCGATGAGGTTCCTTAGGTCCCCCGGTGAGGTCATTTTCGAGCTACCGTGGTGAGTCTCGTCCGCGCGACCCCGTCGAGGGAGGGGGTGCCGGTCATGCCTTGGAGAAGGTGAGCTGACCGACACCTCCTCGGGAGGGACAGGAGCGCGAGGGGCCTCAGGGAGGGGTTCTCTTGCGAGAGACCTCGATGTTGAGCTGTGCGGCGCCCAGTGAGTCATTGAATTGGTCGCCACAGGGATCTGCGTCCGCCGGAGACAGCGAGGTGGTGCTCGGGCGTGCCGACGTGGGCAGCGGCTTCTCTCCCTCTGTAGGGGTCCCGGTCCCGAGGTGAGGGAGCGGCGACATGGGGAGTTTGCCTGGTCGTTTGGACACGGACGAGCGCATCCACAACGGACGCGGGTCGATCTATCCGAGCAAATAGGGCGTGGATGGCGTTCGGGGGAAGAGTGGATTCTCCCGCGTCTCCATTGTGAGGAGGGCGGCGGCTAGTGCTTGGATCATCACGATGATCGCTGGCCATGAGGTTGAGATCGGAAGGTGAACTTTCGTTGACTGGAACTAGCCTTACTACAGACGGCGCCAATTGATGGATCTCTGGATCTCCTTCAGATGTTACCTTCCGTTAATCTGCAGCGTGTGGAGACGAGCGGCTGAGATTGAGTTGGGAGGTTGCCTCCTGGAGCGTGTGATCTCAATGAGCTTGATGTGGTTGAGACCGAGCTACCTGCAAGGAAGTCCCGGGGTGGTTGTGCCACCGAAGACCCTCCGACAATCAAGTTAGAAGGGCTAAATGGGCAGAGTAACGGCCTATTGGTGTAAAATCGGCTTACCTGAGTCGTCTGAGAGAGGGGTTTATATATTGGCTGCCATGGGCAGGCGGGCGCGAGATTCACGCCGGCCGTTACGTCCCTGGCGTTACGCCCGCGTGAAAGGCGGGATTCCCTATTAATGACAAGATATGCTCGTTAATAGGGGAACACGATGGCGTGGAACACGGGATCATGGGCGGCGGATATCTCGCGTCTGGCGAGATTCACGGAGCCATGGCGGAGACGCCCGTGATCGGTGCTGTGGGTTGGTCGATGAGACCGAGGAAGATAAGCTCGGCGGGAGGCTCAGGAACGAGCGGGAGGCCGAGGCATCTTGGATATGCGATAGCTCGGAGGCGAGCTGGAGGGCTAAGGGAACTCAGCGTGCGGGAGGGATCCTAGGCGAGCCGATGGTTGTTTGTAAGGTGATCATAGGAGTGGTCTAGAAGGCCACCGAAGGTCGGGAACATCCTCGGGTCGGAGGCCCGGGGTATGCCTCCGACGTACCGATCTTGATCCTTTCTCGTAAGCTCTGGGACACGTCATCTGCTACGTGTCATGATCTGGGGAATCAACGGTATCGAGCATCATCACTCTTCCTCTCCCTTCTCTCCAACCCGACACCACCATCACCCCCGAGCATTTCCCCTGTGTAATACCCAGCCCCTTTTATACCAATATCTGTATTTTGTTACTTTTGAATTTTAGTTATTTTTATTTATAATTTTACTTCTTCTAAACCCCGAACCCTAATCCCAATCCCTTTTATATTTTTCTCAGCCCAAGCCCATTTTCCTTTCCATTAAACCCAAAACTCTATTTTTCCTTTCAGCCCAACAATTTAATCCCAAATTGCTTATTCAACCCCAAAGCCCAGCACTCCTTCCTCAGCCCATTTCTTTTTATTCATTAAAATTAAATCTGAACCATTTTTCCCAGCCACAAAACCCCCAGCCTAATAGAAAACCTAATAAATTAAATCATTTAAGTTTTCCAGCCCGGCCTATTATCCCCATCCCATTTTCTTTTCCAAACTTAAACCTTCGGCCCATCCATTTTTCCCCAATATACTAATTAACTTTTTCCTCAGTCCAGCCCAGCAGCCCATCAAGAGCCCGGCCCCAAGCTCCTTCTTTTCCTTCCTTCATTTCAAATCTCCTCATATTATTCCCTCTTAAATCACCTTTAATTCTAAATTAATTTCCATTAACACCTCTTAAATTCCCCTTTAAATTTCATTAATTTTCTTTAACCATTTCCCTCAAATCACAGACCCCTCTCTATCTCCCTCTCATCTCGTAACTTTTTTCTCTCCTCTATCTCTCTCACACACACACATTTTCTCTCTCTCCCCCTTAAAACTCTCTCCCTCTAACCCACGTACTCACCCTCCCTCTCTCTTCCATTCTCTTTTCCCGCTCCCTCTCTCTCTCTCTATCTCTCCCATTCTCTTCTCTCTCGCCCCCTCTCTCGAGCCCACGCCCACGCCTGCGCTCGCCGTCGCCACCACTGCCGACGCCCTCCCCGAGCACACTTCCACCTTCACTTCCATATCCCTCCTCCACGCTGCCGACCTCGCAACGAACCCGAGAACTTGCACCCCTTCATCACCACCGCCCCGCCTGTTCTATCGCCATCACCCCACGCCGCCGGCCACCACGTCGGTCCCCCTCACCATCGCCCTCATCTCCTCACCTCTCCTCATCACCCTCGTCCCCGACGACCCAACCCCGACTGCACCCCCCGAACCCACAGCCCCGAGCACCTCACCTGAACCCTCGCCGGAGCTCCGACCTCCATCACCTCTTTCCTCCCTACACCCGGGCACCTGCATCGCCCAACCCAGAACCCAACCGATGCCCGCACCTTTACCTCGTCGCCTTCCCCTTCACCTCCTCGCCTCCATTCTCTGAGCTCCAACCACGACCACCCCATAACCGCCACCCTCACCACTGGCGTTCACCAACAGTCCCCTCGCCTCCGCGACCTCCACCTCCATCAAAACAACACCCGAACCCCGAGCCCTGCACTGGCTCACCCCCTCACCTGAGTTCGAGCCCCTCAATCCGCCGCCGAGCTCCTTCGAGCCACCTCGACCACCACCTGCGCACACCTCGTCGACGATCCCCCCGCAGCGCCTCTCCCCTGCTCCGACCAACCAACGCCGCTCTTCGCTGCCCCCAGAACAGACCCGAGCTCACCCTGAGCCGCGCGTGTGTCGTCGCCGTGCCGCGCGTGTGTCGTTGGCGCTGCCGTGTGCCCCAAAACATCTCCAGGCAAGTATTTATACTTGCTACATGCTAATCTAATTACATTAAAAACTCAAATCGTATAGATTGCTAATTTACAATTTATGATAACCCATGTGATACACCTGTTCGATGTGTGACCTCAATGAAAATATTCGTCTAAATTGACGTAATTGGTTTGTCTATGCTGGCCCATGTAGTGATGAATGCGGTGTATAAATTTCACTGGATAATACGACTATTAACGACTAAAACGGTTACCCCCAAGTATACCGGTAAAACTGGAAATTTCTTGTATCTGAAAACCGTTAAAATCACCATAAATTATGTACATACTGTAATGATGCGTTCGAGGGCTTAAATCGAATCCGACTCGACGAACTATAACCCTATGCAAGTTTCTAAATGGTTAATATTTAGTTCGGAGTGCGACTCTATACTGCAGTCCAGAGCGACTCTGATTATTGCTTACTGTTCTGTAATGAGTACCGCCTTGCTTCCTTAACTCGTATGTTGCGGAACTCTGCTGTTTATTAAAGGTGAACCTGTTAGCTAGATAAAACAAGTAGTTTCATCCTGTTTCGTTGTCGTTTTCTATTTAATCTGTAATTTAAAAGATCGGGACGTATAACAGTCCAGAACAGAATCAGAATTGACATACTAGTATTGAACAGTGTATAACTCCTGACGTACAGACGCGATTGAGGATCCGTCTGTTGCGTTGAAAACCTTATTGGAAACCCTAGATATAATTATAGCGTCGCTAAATTCTGATCTCTACTGGGGTTAAAATGCGTTGCGAAACGGACTTCCGATTCTGAAACCGGATTTCCAGCCGTGAACGCTTAAAATGAAATGGCCATAACTAATGATCCTGAAACCCGATTGACGTGAAACCAAATTCGCTGGATAGGTAATCAAACATACTATTTAATTCCCCATTCATCGTTTCGCTAAACTGTACACGTATAATTTATGATAAATTATGCAAGTGGTAGAATACTGATTTATGACATCTTAATCATGCTTTACATACTGTTTACTCATCATATCATACATATGTCACTGCATTGATAACCTAGTGATCATGTGCATTACCCAGTGTTAGGTATTAGTGATGATTGTGGCAAGTACGTTAGTGTTCGTGCATGAGTGAATAAGTGGAAGTGACACGTACTTGTACACAATCAGTGAACCTTATTATTCTATTGCATTGTCGACGTCTGTGGGACGCGTGTACGTGTGACTATAAGTGGTATGGGACACTTATGGAAGCTCTTGCATGGGTGTCAAAGATAAGGCACCAGACACTGCCATTTATCTTGGGTATTAGTCGGGACGTGCTTGATGGAGATCCTGTCTCCAGTTCTCGCGCAGACTTGTCACGGACCGACTGGTATTTGAGGTTATGGTTAGTGTTTGATGTAGACCACGGGGTGTGGGGTAGTTTGAGTGTGAGTTCAACAGAATCTCGGGAGTCCCATGCAGGCTTATATATATATGGAGATATATGGAGATTTACAGGGTACATGATTATTACCGTGAGTTACATGTTGGGCCCGTGGTCCCTTGCCCTTGGGTCCTACCCTTGAGTGGAGGACACTCGAGAGTGGTTGACTCTCACACTTGGACTGACGATAGGCTTAGTGACCTGTACAGTGAGACTTAGAGACTGATAGGGATAATGGCATTGATATACATTACTTACTGTGTTGGCATACCTGGCATACTAGTTTACTGCTTTTACTGTTCCACTGCATTGATTACTCCATGTTTACATCTTTGTTGTCTTGATTTACTGTTATACATTTATTATCACTGTTCGAGTTACAACTGCATATATATATACATATATATTACTATCGTGTCGCTCTGACGACCTGAGTATGCATGCTCAGAGTGAGGAGTGGATCTAGCCTGGACCAGGACTAGACGTACATCGCGGACATCTTGATCAGCTATCCAGAGTTATACTCTTTTTTACCTCCATCAGGTCAGTTCTTTGTATTTGATTTGTTTCAGTTACTGCATTTCTCATTACCTGCGCATTATTTACTGATTACCACGTAAAGCTAGAAGCTGAAGTGTGACTACGGCAGGATATTTCCTTGACCGTAGAAGCATGGCTGGCCTTGTCAACTCCTCGTATTCCGTATTTTGGGAAGCGGAGCATGACATGGTTTAGTTGGTATCAGAGCCAGGTTTTGCTTCGATTGGGATTGCAGTTTTCCGTGTATAGCTTGACAATCTAAGACATCCCTCGGTCTAAGTTGTAAACTTGTCATTCTTGATCAATATTCACATTGTGTGTTCTGTTATCCATCCGCTAAGGTTTCGGGCGACTTGGCAGAGTGACGTGGTTGTAATTGTGAACTAACTCATAGTTACAATACCGTACTCGGCTTAAGTGACTTAGAGCTGTAGGGTTCCTAGGCACTGTATAGAGGTCTCACAAGGCATCAACCATGCCAATTTCAAATTTTATGAGTGCCGAGAAACCCTAATACGGATCGTCGACTAGAATTTTAGGCGAAACAATAAACTAGTTAACGACTTAACTAAAAGTGAGAAGCTACAACCTTTGTAGATCCGGTTCTCCACTTCCTTAGCTCCACGTAGACTTCCTCCCACTGTCCAAGTCGGATCTCGGACCCTAGCATCGGCTTCATCGGAGATATGAGCGGAATAGTCGTCGGCTACGATGCCGAAGATGATCTACGTCGAGGCTTCACAAGATCAAGCTCCGACTTCACCAAGTTGTGAAACTTGTGAAGAAAACACCCTATACTACTTGGCAAGAGGTAGAGGGTGAAGAAATAGGAGGTGGGTTCACTTTAGAATTGGATTTCTCACTTGTTTACTCAAGATGCCATTAATGGTGGCAAGCTTTTTCTTGAACTCAAGAAGAAGAAGAAGATGAAGATGATTATGATAAGTCTTTTTAAAATGCAAAAGAAATGAATACTTATCATAATATGAACCATGGTTAGGTGTAGAGAATTGACTAAGGTTAGATGAATGGTTAGGGTTAAGCATGAAGACAAAATGGTCACTTTGGTCAAAGCTTCATGAAGCTTCAACAAGCTTCAAGAAAGAAAGCAACCATATTGTTTTCTTTTGCAATTTCTTTTTAATCCAAATTAAAAAGATAAATGAATGAATAAATAAAAACCCTAACCATTTACTTAACCAAGGTTTAATTCTTTACACTTAACCAAATGAGCAAGTATCATCAAACATGATACAAACATGTGCACAAAAGTATATCACATATACAACTTGCACATCAAGTGAGAAAATCCATTTAAAGTGAACCAATACTAGTTAATGCAAAGTAATATATCAAATATATAATTATACATTAAATCATTAAATCAACACTTGATTTAACGATCCGGTCATATCGCATATAACCGACTAGTATCCTATGTATCGGCTTATCGAATCAATCCTTGATTCGATATCTAGGTTATATCGCATATAACCAATCGATACATTCATCGCGAGAATGGAATACGGTATCACATACACGCATTATTCTTGGTCCTGCACATATCTCATATGCGCTCCTATTTCGTTTCGCTTGAGCCAGGAAACCTCTGTGTGGGACTCTAAAGACTCGTCAATACGCCGGTAGCAGATGATGATCATATCAAGCACCCACAAGCCGCAAGCGGTCTGCTAAACGTAATGGCCATCCGGGTATTGAGCGATCAGAAGATCGACGAGCTAGCACGCTCACACTCCTGTGAATCCAACCAGTAACACTTACCGTACAGTCCGGTCTGTTCGTCTGATATGTCGCATATCAAGTCTAGGGGTGGTAAACGTCATACCCCAGTAACCGATAAGTCGTGCCGATGTGAGGCTCATAACGGGTCGAGAAACTACTGGTAACACTTACCAACAAATCTCTGATCAGCCCTGGACAGGGACTTCCCTGTTACAGCCAATCGAGCACAGCGCAACATCAACCCCCAATACCGGGAGAGACGAAACCCCTCCTATCGCTCATTGCCTCCATGTGACTCGGGACTGTACCCAAAGACCACCGTTTTGCACGCCCTCATGGACGTAGTAAGGTGGAGATCAAAGCACAGTGGGAATCATACAAGACTCTATGACGATCTCGGGTCTACAGACTAACCTGTACAAGTGTCACCTGAGAACTGCCATCTGACGTGAGGTATAATACCATCTGGGAGTTCTCGGCGAGTCCGTCCAGTGTACCCAGTCTCTACTGAGCACCCGTACACCATCTCTGATGTCAAACACCAATGGATATGGGATCATCCATCGCCCATCTCATGGGTCGAGAAGCGTATGCGCTAGTCTACACTGGTATATCGATGCCCCGTCTCGATACACCCACGACTAGGGACCTTGAAGGATGTACTTATGGACTACCATGTCCCCACTAGTATGATCTGCATCATAGTCCAGGTAGTCAAGTACACATCCTAAGGGCTTTATCAACATGTAACTATAAGACAGTTTAAAGAGACCAGTATACATGTTAAGATAAAGAGCAACCAGATAGCATACTATCATATTGAGCAAGAAAGTCATCTCTATATATATCCAAGCATCCAATATAATATACATCATCTGTACAATACTGGCCTCTAGGGCATACATACAACTAACAATCTCCCACTTGCACTAGGGCCAGCTGCTGTAGTATCGCATACCGAGCATTTCGAAGAGTCTCTCAAACTGTATCTGGGGAATGGCCTTCGTGAGTGGATCCGCCGTGTTGTTCTTCGTGTCAACCCTCCTTACCTCGATCTCCCGGCGATCAACTATCTCCCGGATCAGGTGATACCGCCTCAGAATATGCCTGGATCGCTGATGGGACCTGGGTTCCTTGGCCAAAGCCACCGCTCCATTGTTATCGCAATACAAAGGTATTGGATGCTCAATGGATAGAACCACTCCAAGTTCAGTAATGAACTTCTTGATCCAGACTGCCTCTTTGGCAGCATCGTTGGCAGCGATGTATTCAGCCTCCATCGTCGAGTCTGCCACGGTTTCTTGCTTGGAACTCTTCCAGCTAACCGCCCCTCCGTAAAGGGTAAAGACAAATCCCGACTGCGACTTAGAGTCGTCCTTATCACTCTGGAAGCTCGAATCAGTAAAGGACTCCACTTGGAGTTCTCCGTTACCATACACCAAGAGCATCTCTTTAGTCCTTCGCAAGTACTTGAGAATGCTCTTCACAGCTGTCCAGTGACTCTCTCCAGGATCAGCTTGATACCTGCTCACTACACTTAGTGAGTATGCTACATCGGGTCTGGTACATAGCATCGCGTACATGATAGAGCCTACAGCCGAAGCATAGGGTATCCCTTGCATGCGAGCTCTCTCCAAATCAGTCTTGGGAGACATCTCTTTGGAGAGAGTGACTCCAGAGATCGTGGACAAGTTCCCACGCTTGGATTCTTCCATACTAAACCTCTTTAGTATGGTGTCAATGTACCTGGATTGGGACAATCCCAATATCCGTTTGGATCTATCTCTATAGATCCTTATTCCCAATATGCAGGAGGCATCACCAAGATCTTTCATTGAGAATCTTTGTGATAAGAAGAGCTTGACCGATTGCAGCATAGGAATATCATTTCCTATCAAGAGTATGTCGTCCACGTACAATACGAGGAAGACAACCTTACTCTCTGCCACCTTCTTGTAGATACAAGGTTCATCTGGGTTTTTGACGAAATCAAACTCTTTGATAACGACGTCAAAACAGATGTTCCAACTCCGCGATGCTTGCTTTAATCCATAAATGGATTTAAGCAGCTTGCACACCTTCCCGCTGCTCCCACTGTCTACGAAGCCCTCTGGCTGAGTCATGTACACGCGCTCTTCTAAATCACCGTTTAGAAAGGCGGTCTTAACATTCATTTGCCAGATTTCGTAGTCATGATATGCAGCGATGGCAAGCATGATCCGGATGGATTTAAGCATAGCCACTGGAGAAAAGGTTTCGTCATAGTCCACACCTGGTCTTTGACGAAAACCTTTTGCAACAAGTCTAGCTTTGAAAGTCTCCACTTTCCCATCTACACCAAGTTTCTTCTTGAAGATCCACTTGCTCCCAATGGGTTTTACCCCTTCAGGAGCAACTTCCAAAGTCCATACTTTGTTGGTGTACATGGATTCCATCTCGGACCGCATTGCATCCAGCCATTTCACCGAGTCCCTACTCGTGATGGCCTGCTCGAAGCTAGTTGGGTCATCATCCTCCATGATGCAATCCTCGCTCCCACCATCTATGAGAAAACCGTAGTATCTCTCAGGTGGGTGAGGAACCCTACTAGATCGGCGGAGTGGCTGAGGTTCATTGGGAGCTACTGAATCTTCTGGTTCCACTAAATCTTCAGTTACGGTTTGTGTATCTGGAACCTCTTCCAGCTCTACCACTTTGCCACTAATTTCTTTTTCAAGGAATTCCTTTTCTAAAAAGGTGGCATGTTGAGCAACAAACACTTTTTGTTCCTCACTGTGGTAGAAAAAATACCCATATGAGTTCTTTGGATATCCCACAAACTTGCAAAGAACTGACCGTGCCTCGAGCTTATCCGGATTTTGTCTTTTGACATAGGCTGGACAACCCCATATCTTAACTCGTTTAAGATATGGCCTCTTCCCACTCCATATCTCATATGGTGTGGTAGGTACAGATTTAGATGGAACTTGATTCAATAGGTATGTTGCTGTTTCCAGCGCATATCCCCAGAAGGAAATAGGTAACTCAGCTGTGCTCATCATAGAGCGCACCATATCTAATAGGGTGCGGTTCCTCCGTTCTGATACACCGTTGTGCTGTGGTGTATATGGAGGAGTCAGCTGAGAGAGAATCCCATTCTCTTTTAGGAAGTCCAGGAATTCATTGCTCAAGTATTCACCTCCTCGATCAGATCGAAGGATTTTAATACTTTTTCCGGTTTGGTTCTCAACTTCTTGTTTATATTCTCTAAATTTCTCAAAAGCTTCTGATTTGTGTTTCATCAGGAACACATACCCGAACCTAGAGAGATCGTCAGTGAATGTAATGAAGTATGAAGAACCATCCCTGGCATGTGTAGATATAGGACCGCATACATCACTATGTATCAGTCCCAAGAGTTCGGTAACTCTTTCTCCGTGTCCCGTAAACGGTGTTTTGGTCATCTTGCCTTTGAGACATGACTGGCAAGTGTCATAAGATGAAAATTCGAATGGTTTCAAATATCCATCCTTATGCAACTTAGCCAGTCGTGTCGCATTGATGTGACCCAGTCTACAATGCCACAAGAAGGATTCGTTCAATTCTGAACTCTTCCTCTTGTGTGTGTTTTTTATGCTTAGAATTGTTGATTGATTTAGAACATAAATGCCATTGCACAACGTGCCTGATCCAACCAACTTTTGGTTACGGAAAATGTTCATAACATTATCCTGTAATACAAAATTATATCCCTCTTTACTCAACAAAGAAACCGATATAATGTTGCATATCAGGTTCGGCATGTAATAGCATTCGTTCAGAACCAATGTATTACCAGTTGGTAATACAAGGTGATATTCCCCGACAGTCTTAGCTGCAACAATTGCACCATTTCCAACTCTAATGTCTTTATCACCTTCTCCAAGTTCTCTACCTTTCCTGAGCCCATGTAACTGATTACATATATGGGATCCTGACCCGGTGTCTAATACCCAGGACGTAGAGCAAATGGAGAAACAGTTCTCGGTAACGAACACACCCGAAGAAAATGCATCATCATGTACTTTCTTCATTCGGGTGGCATGGGAATCCTGGTATTCCCCTATATCCTGTTCAGTCCTATAACTCTTATAGGAAAGAACGGAACCAACGTTCCCCAGCACAATATAACATGCGGGTTCGGTCAATACATCCATATTATTATCTTGATTAGGGCATGAAATGGTCGCTACCTGGAGAGAGAGAGAAGAAAACACTTTAGCGTATGCTCGTGCAAGATCAGATTGGTTATTATCTTATCTAATCAGGATGGCTCCCACTGGTTTTTATCAAATCTTCCTTCAAACCTTAAAAGGAAAGACTAGCCGGGATTAATTACACACTACAAGTTCGCCAATCTTTCAGCCAGGCCAGTGTCGGTACTTTGAGGGAGGTCCCCCGTGCTTTCGCTCGAACCTAATTAATGTAAATCTCGTTTTCCCAGAGGTGTAACCTCGTTGACACCTTTCTAGACACCTACTTGATCGGCTAATTGTAATGTGCAAAACTCTCCCAGGAGTAACTCTTACTCGCAGTGGGTATCGGGATCCAACTATCTCATAAAAGGTATGCAATCTCATTGCAAATTTCAACACTTGAAATTCCCGATAATGCTTTTGCCCCAAACGATCTATGACCTTGACAAGGTCAACAAACCATAGACCGTAAGTCAAGTTCAACCCGTCATTTCTTGACTGAATTAAACCCACCCACACGACCCTTGACAAGGTCAACAAGGCCGTACGACTACCCTAACTCAATCTGCATCATGTGCATAAGCAGATAAATACTGGTTAGCTACCGCACACTGCGCCTTGACAAGGTCAACAAACGCAGCACAAATACTAAACAGGACTTATCTGAAATGACGGAGGGCTACGATAGGTTTTTCTGAAAACCTATTGCGTAATGAACTTGATATCGTTGTAGAATCAAATGAAGTTTTGAAATGGAGTGATTTTGAGGCTTTTCTAGTTTTGCTAAAGGGGTCACTCCCGGTGAAGGGATCGTCGGCCCTTTGCTCGTCGAATGAGGTGCGGGATATATCATATATATCACTGTGCAAAGCAGAAACTATAGAAGCAATCAAAAGTCAGACTGAGTGTGTAGCATCTGCCAGTTATTGCTAAAGGAGTCACTCCCGGTGAAGGGATCTCGGTCCTTTCCTCATCGAATAAGGTGCAGGGTATATCATATATACCGCTATGCAAAGCAAGAACTGTAGCTACCTGTTTTGTTTAAAATTTGATTCTACAACATCTTAGGTTTCTTTTCTTTCATTAATCACATTAATGAAGTCCCATCATTTAAGTCACCTAAACATCACAGATAAATACGACGTACACTTATGCCATCCGCATTCGCCTGGATGTCCCCTCATGCACCGTTAGGTTAGGTAACTAACGACAGAGCAGGACAGGGCTAGTGCGGATGCAAAACATAAGTAACGTCTATATAATATATCATATATACTATATACTGTATCTATCACAGAACATCACATGATCACATCACAGATATGGCAGCAGAAGAAACATATGAAACATTGGATATACTAGGACGTCCGTGTTTTCAATACGAGCCAGTATAAAACACGGATTCCACGGTCGTGATGAATAGCCAATCCCACACCCCTAGACCCCTACGAGAGCGGCAAGCAACCCTACCAATTCTAGGGTTAGGAGACCCGGACTCGACTCCTCGAGATGGTCTCCCACTGGACCCTAGAACCCGGTTACTTGTGCTCCCCTCCTTGGGTCTATCCTAATACGGAAAAGTAAATAATATACAAAAGGTGACAACTTCCGCAACCTGGAAGTGCCCCAAATAAAAGAATATTACATACAAGTTTTTACATGAATGAAAATGAAAAACACTCATCTCACATAAAAAAACCCCGGCTATTCAAACACGACAATCCAATATAACATATCCAGCAACACATAACATCACATGTCATCAACGTAAGTAAATATGCGCATCCCAATTGTCGTTGACATATAGCAACGAAACCGGCGATATCACATATTACACTTACGGTCACAGAAAAGAAAGTGTAAAACTACAACAGTTGGAATCCGCAACCTCTTTAGACATCACATGCCTAATCAAATGAAATACTTAGACATCACATGCCTAACAGTTATAAACCCCGCATTTTAGTCTCATTATCGAAAACTCTTTTCAATATCAAGTGAGACTAAACCGCTAGATTTATAACATTCATTCAGTTATCTCATAACTGTTTGTGAATTCCAATTATTGTATCCCATTCCGGATAAATAGAATATATTAAACTTTTCGATCGAACATTCGAACACCCAAGTTTTCCCGAAACCGTTCAACACATGAAATAGGTTCAAAGACATTCACTTCATGCCTCAGTACCAACGGTACAGCCGTAGAAGGGTCAAGCCAACGCCTCACATGTGGCACGCCGTACTGCCCCAAACCCGAAGGTTCAAAGGGCAGTTCAAGACGGTCACATAATCGAGTTAAGGTTTGTTGTCTTCTAGAGGGACCATCGCGTTACTTGCACTACTCAGAACGTCCTTAAACCACAGAAAAATCCAACACTTGGAAATTTTCCGGCAGGGGAAAAGGTGGGTATTTATATCCGGTCGAATTTTTTAACATATTCTAAAATATCCGGAAAGCCACATAGACAAAGTCTGATAATCCGATCGAATCTTTGATTCCCAATACAACCCCAGAATACTCAACTCTTGAGTAAATATTAAAAATTCCCATAAAACTCAGCACTGTAAAATAGGAATTGCTGTGCAAATTTGGAGGGCTGACGTCATCATGTCGCCGCGGAACCGCCGCAGAAGCTAGGCTTCTGCCGCTGTTCCGCCGCAGGTTGGAGGCATCATTTGTCCAATTTTGCACCGTAATTCTTATAACTTCCTGCTGAATTTTTAAGCATTTTTAATATTGAAAAAACCCAGTTTTTAGAAAAAGTCCAGAGAGCACTTAGGTTTTTAGGTTTTCCGTTCGATCGGGTTTCAAATGTCGTCTACACTTCGCCTAAGGCTCTAGCTAGGCTCTGATACCACTGTAAGGTTCCTAGGCACTGTATAGAGGTCTCACAAGGCATCAACCATGCCAATTTCAAATTTTATGAGTGCCGAGAAACCCTAATACGGATCGTCGACTAGAATTTTAGGCGAAACAATAAACTAGTTAACGACTTAACTAAAAGTGAGAAGCTACAACCTTTGTAGATCCGGTTCTCCACTTCTTTAGCTCCACGTAGACTTCCTCCCGCTGTCCAAGTCGGATCTCGGACCCTAGCATCGGCTTCATCGGAGATATGAGCGGAATAGTCGTCGGCTACGATGCCGAAGATGATCTACGTCGAGGCTTCACAAGATCAAGCTCCGACTTCACCAAGTTGTGAAACTTGTGAAGAAAACACCCTATACTACTTGGCAAGAGGTAGAGGGTGAAGAAATAGGAGGTGGGTTCACTTTAGAATTGGATTTCTCACTTGTTTACTCAAGATGCCATTAATGGTGGCAAGCTTTTTCTTGAACTCAAGAAGAAGAAGAAGATGAAGATGATTATGATAAGTCTTTTTAAAATGCAAAAGAAATGAATACTTATCATAATATGAACCATGGTTAGGTGTAGAGAATTGACTAAGGTTAGATGAATGGTTAGGGTTAAGCATGAAGACAAAATGGTCACTTTGGTCAAAACTTCATGAAGCTTCAACAAGCTTCAAGAAAGAAAGCAACCATATTGTTTTCTTTTGCAATTTCTTTTTAATCCAAATTAAAAAGATAAATGAATGAATAAATAAAAACCCTAACCATTTACTTAACCAAGGTTTAATTCTTTACACTTAACCAAATGAGCAAGTATCATCAAACATGATACAAACATGTGCACAAAAGTATATCACATATACAACTTGCACATCAAGTGAGAAAATCCATTTAAAGTGAACCAATACTAGTTAATGCAAAGTAATATATCAAATATATAATTATACATTAAATCATTAAATCAACACTTGATTTAACGATCCGGTCATATTGCATATAACCGACTAGTATCCTATGTATCGGCTTATCGAATCAATCCTTGATTCGATATCTAGGTTATATCGCATATAACCAATCGATACATTCATCGCGAGAATGGAATACGGTATCACATACACGCATTATTCTTGGTCCTGCACATATCTCATATGCGCTCCTATTTCGTTTCGCTTGAGCCAGGAAACCTCTGTGTAGGACTCTAAAGACTCGTCAATACGCCGGTAGCAGATGATGATCATATCAAGCACCCACAAGCCGCAAGCGGTCTGCTAAACGTAACGGCCATCCGGGTATTGAGCGATCAGAAGATCGACGAGCTAGCACGCTCACACTCCTGTGAATCCAACCAGTAACACTTACCGTACAGTCCGGTCTGTTCGTCTGATATGTCGCATATCAAGTCTAGGGGTGGTAAACGTCAGACCCCAGTAACCGATAAGTCGTGCCGATGTGAGGCTCATAACGGGTCGAGAAACTACTGGTAACACTTACCAGCAAATCTCTGATCAGCCCTGGACAGGGACTTCCCTGTTACAGCCAATCGAGCACAGCGCAACATCAACCCCCAATACCGGGAGAGACGAAACCCCTCCTATCGCTCATTGCCTCCATGTGACTCGGGACTGTACCCAAAGACCACCGTTTTGCACGCCCTCATGGACGTGGTAAGGTGGAGATCAAAGCACAGTGGGAATCACACAAGACTCTATGACGATCTCGGGTCTACAGACTAACCTGTACAAGTGTCACCTGAGAACTGCCATCTGACGTGAGGTATAATACCATCTGGGAGTTCTCGGCGAGTCCGTCCAGTGTACCCAGTCTCCACTGAGCACCCGTACACCATCTCTGATGTCAAACACCAATGGATATGGGATCATCCATCGCACATCTCATAGGTCGAGAAGCGTATACGCTAGTCTACACTGGTATATCGATGCCCCGTCTCGATACACCCACGACTAGGGACCTTGAAGGATGTACTTATGGACTACCATGTCCCCACTAGTATGATCTGCATCATAGTCCAGGTAGTCAAGTACACATCCTAAGGGCTTTATCAACATGTAACTATAAGACAGTTTAAAGAGACCAGTATACATGTTAAGATAAAGAGCAACCAGATAGCATACTATCATATTGAGCAAGAAAGTCATCTCTATATATGTCCAAGCATCCAATATAATATACATCATCTGTACAATACTGGCCTCTAGGGCATACATACAACTAACAAGAGCCCTACAGTTGATTTCCACTTGTAATGAATTTCATCACACCCGATATTCTTGATTCCTTGCCCAATCCATATTATATTTTAATTCTTATAGCTTGTACCTTATATCGTCCTCAAAATTATTGTTTCAGGGTCATGTCATCCAACGACTCTTCCTCTATCTCCACTCCCCAGAATCAGACCGTTGAGATTCTGAGTGTACCGCAAAGTCTGAGGGAAGCCCAGGAGCGAACAAACGACTTGTTAGCTGAAGGACTGAGATGGCAGGTGAATCAGGCACCAGAGGGAGCCTCCAATCGTAAAGGGATCCCTGTTAGACGAGGAAAAGAGAAGAAGGTGAAGCGCCCATTTGTTCCCCCGAGACAGAAGCAGCAGAAGACCCCATGTTGTGGGTACTGTAAGAGGCCAGGACATCTTCAGAGGGATTGTCGCCGCGCCCAAGGGAAATGTCTGATTTGCGGATCCAGCGAACATCTTATCAACGGTTGCCCAAAAAGGAAGGAGCTACAAGGAGGAGGCTCGACCACACTCTCCACTTCTGCCAAGTGATAATTATTGCGTAGTTCGAACTTCGAGGATAAGACGGACTCAGCGCAGGATTCAACTCGCGTGACGAGAATGCAGCGGCCTAGTAATCGAAGAAGAGTTATCACGTATTCTGCTTTTAATAAAATGTTGTCATCCTCTTATAAATATTTCTTTTCGTTTGAAATCTTGTATCCGTCGAACTTTTAGTGGAATGCAATAAAAACTTTGAATCGTAATATATGTATCATTCTCCTGCTTTCCCCTTATTTATACTATTCATTACTACAGCATTTTTAATTCTGATTTTTCAGTTCCTGCCCACCGCATATTTTCCTATACTCCGTATCCTTAGCTATTTTCTTGATGTGTTCCACTGTCTAATCATGACTCTTTCTTTTCAGGCCATGGCCCACCCTGGAGCAGCGCCGTATCTAGATGAGGATGCACAGTCATGCGTTTCCTTAGACCGCACGCTGATGAGTTCTGACGATGAGATTAACGGTCCCCAGGTCATTTTCGGAAACAGCGATTCCGAGGACGAAGGAGCCGCTGCCCCGGAGGTTGACATGATAGGCGATTCCGACGAAGAGGAAGGAGACCCTGAAGAGAACCCGATAGAGGAAGATCCCGAGGAAGACCCGATGGAAGAAAATCCAGTGGAGGAAAATCCCATGGAAGAGAATCCAGAAGAAGAGAATCACATGGAAGCAGACCTTGATGAAGAAGCTCCAGCCGAGGATGAAGGACCAGAAGAACAAGATCCTGCGGTGGAAGAACTCCTAAGGGCGGTCCCTGCGAGGCGCTATGGAAATGGATGTCCCTACCTGAGCGCGCGAGCCTACCGTAACCTGCTAAACCTCCACAACCGCGACTGACAGGATTTTTAGCTGTTGTCTTCTCTGGCCAAATAAATCTGTGTATAGTTTAGGGCCATCTGTTACCTTTCGAGAGTGTTTTGTTTCGAATTTTCCAGAATGAAATAAATTTTCTGAGTTCGCAAACCTTTCGATCTTCTTGGTTCACTTGATGCTTGATTATTTCTCATATACATTTATTTTCCTGCTGAGATCCCTGACCGTCCACCCCTACTCCTTGTATTGTTTTAACCCTCGCTTCGATTAAAAAGTACCGCACCCTGATATTTGGAGTGGGCTACCCTCCATCCTTCGTCTATGCCTTGTTTGAGATCCTTCTGGGAGGGGAAATTGATAGTAAGATTTTCGAGTTAGCTGACCCTTCAGATTTTTAGCTCACAAGATGTATCGACCGTTATCCTCCCCATACATTTTTCCCTTGTAGCCCTTTGCTGCTCGTCCTTACTCCCTGTGCTGACTCGACCCCAATCTTTTCGACCTTCAGTCTAAAGCCGTCACACTCCGACCTTTTGAATGAGCCACACTCCTTTGTAATCCCTACCCTAGCTAGCCCTATACATATTTGTGTTTTTCTCTATTACCCTAACTATATTTAGGGACATTATTATTCGAAATTTGGTTTTCATTATTTTGTATTTAACGAAGAGTGCGTTTTATGCATTTCAAGTACTTCACTACTAGCTTTCCTATTATTTTCGATAGCGCAACCCTACATCACGCATATTTTCGTTCCATATTTCTTATTTTCACTATGTGGGTTTTCTAAGTTATTTTAAAACTATTTGATCGATACATTATCCTAAAATGTTTAAACCTACCGACAAATCATTCACTACTTTATTGTCGTTACTTTATTTCCGAGTATTGTGACTATGGTTACTATTATAAATGGTTGTGCCTCATACTTATTATTCCTGATGTGCTACTTTTGATATACTTATATGTGCACACATTTGGGTTTCGATTTTTATCGAGCACGCCTCGAATATTATTGTTCGTTATTGTTATCTATATTCTCGTATACATGTAGTTGTCCTTATAGTTGTTCCTGCCTTATACCTATTTAGACCTATCTTTTGTATATTGTTCTTACATATATAGACCTTCAAAATTTTATCCACCCGTTTTAAGTAAATCACTATGTATTAGTGTTCGATGTGGTAACTTTTCGCGTATTATTTATTAGCTTATCGTATCTTTTTAAATTTCGAGGACGAAATTTTGTAAGGGTGGTATGATGTAATACCCAGCCCCCTTTATACCAATATCTGTATTTTGTTACTCTTGAATTTTAGTAATTTTTATTTATAATTTTACTTCTTCTAAACCCCGAACCCTAATCCCAATCCCTTTTATATTTTTCTCAACCCAAGCCCATTTTCCTTTCCATTAAACCCAAAACTCTATTTTTCCTTTCAGCCCAACAATTTAATCCTAAATTGCTTATTCAACCCCAAAGCCCAGCACTCCTTCCTCAGCCCATTTCTTTTTATTCATTAAAATTAAATCTGAACCATTTTTCCCAGCCACAAAACCCCCAGCCTAATAGAAAACCTAATAAATTAAATCATTTAAGTTTTCCAGCCCGGCCTATTATCCCCATCCCATTTTCTTTTCCAAACTTAAACCTTCAGCCCATCCATTTTTCCCCAATATACTAATTAACTTTTTCCTCAGTCCAGCCCAGCAGCCCATCAAAAGCCCGGCCCCAAGCTCCTTCTTTTCCTTCCTTCATTTCAAATCTCCTCATATTATTCCCTCTTAAATCACCTTTAATTCTAAATTAATTTCCATTAACACCTCTTAAATTCCCCCTTAAATTTCATTAATTTCCTTTAACCATTTCCCTCAAATCACAGACCCCTCTCTATCTCTCTCTCCTCTCGTAACTTTTTTCTCTCCTCTATCTCTCACACACACACACACACGTTTTCTCTCTCTCTCCCTTAAAACTCTCTCCCTCTAACCCACGTACTCACCCTCCCTCTCTCTTCCATTCTCTTTTCCCGCTCCCTCTCTCTCTATCTCTCCCATTCTCTTCTCTCTCGCCCCCTCTCTCGAGCCCACGCCCACGCCTGCGCTCGCCGTCGCCACCACCGCCGACGCCCTCCCCGAGCACACTTCCACCTTCACTTCCATCTCCCTCCTCCACGCTGCCGACCTCGCAACGAACCCGAGAACTTGCACCCTTTCATCACCACCGCCCCGCCTTCTCTGTCGCCATCACCCCATGCCGCCGGCCACCACGTCGGTCCCCCTCACCATCGCCCTCATCTCCTCACCTCTCCTCATCACCCTCGTCCCCGACGACCCAACCCCGACTGCACCACCCCGAACCCACAGCCCCGAGCACCTCACCTGAACCCTCGCCGGAGCTCCGACTTCCATCACCTCTTTCCTCCCTACACCCGGGCACCTGCATCTCCCAACTCAGAACCCAACCGATGCCCGCACCTTTACCTCGTCGCCTTCCCCTTCACCTCCTTGCCTCCATTCACCGAGCTCCGACCACGACCACCCCATAGCCGCCACCCTCACCACTGGCGTTCACCAACAGTCCCCTCGCCTCCGCGATCTCCACCTCCATCAAAACAACACCCGGACCCCGAGCCCTGCACTGGCTCACCCCCTCACCTGAGTTCGAGCCCCTCAATCCGCCGCCGAGCTCCTTCGAGCCACCTCGACCACCACCTGCGCACACCTCGTCAACGAGCTCCCCCGCAGCGCCTCTCCCCTGCTCCGGCCAACCAACGCCGCTCTTCGCTGCCCCCAGAACAGACCCGAGCTCACCCTGAGCCGCGCGTGTGTCATCGCCGTGCCATGCGTGTGTCGTTGCCGCTGCCGTGTGCCCCAAAACGTCTCCAGGCAAGTATTTATACTTGCTACATGCTAATCTAATTACATTACAAACTCAAATCGTATGGATTGCTAATTTACAATTTATGATAACCCATATGATACACCTGTTCAATGTGTGACCTCAATGAAAATATTCGTCTAAATTGACAGAATTGGTTTGTCTATGCTGGCCCATGTAGTGATGAATGCGGTGTATAAATTTCACTGGATAATACGACTATTAACGACTAAAACGGTTACCCCCAAGTATACCTGTAAAACTGGAAATTTCTTGTATCTGAAAACCGTTAAAATCACCATAAATTATGTACATACTGGAATGATGCGTTCGAGGGCTTAAATCGAAGCCGACTCGACGAACTATAACCCTATTCAAGTTTCTAATGGTTTATGTATTTAAATTGTGATAATATTTAGTTCGGAGTGCGACTCTGGACTGCAGTCCAGAGCGACTCTGATTATTGCTTACTGTTCTGTAATGAGTACCGCCTTTCTTCCTTAACTCGTATGTTGTAGAACTCTGCTGTTTATTAAAGGTGAACCTGTTAGATAGATAGCACAAGTGGTTTCATCCTGTTTAGTTGTCGTTTGCTATTTAATCTGTAATTTAAAAGATCGGGACGTATAACAGTCCAGAACAGAATCAGAATTGACATACTAGTATTGAACAGTGTATAACTCCTGACGTACAGACACGATTGAGGATCCGTCTATTGCGTTGAAAACCTTATTGGAAACCCTAGATATCATTCAGCTGTAGTGTCGCTAAATTATGATCTCTACTGGGGTTAAAATGCGTTACGAAACGGACTTCCGATTCTGAAACCGGATTTCCAGCCGTGAACGCTTAAAATGAAATGGCCATAACTAGTGATCCTGAAACCCGATTGATGTGAAACCAAATTCGATGGATAGGTAATCAAACATACTATTTAATTCCCCATTCATCGTTTCGCTAAACTGTACACGTATGATTTATGATAAATTATGCAAGTGGTAGAATACTGATTTATGACATCTTAATCATGCTTTACATACTGTTTACTCATCATATCATACATATGTCACTGCATTGATAACCTAGTGATCATGTGCATTACCCAGTGTTAGGTATTAGTGATGATTGTGGCAAGTACGTTAGTGTTCGTGCATGAGTGAATAAGTGGAAGTGACACGTACTTGTACACAATCAGTGAACCTTATTATTCTATTGCATTGTCGACGTCTATGGGACGCGTGTACGTGTGACTATAAGTGGTATGGGACACTTATGGAAGCTCTTGCATGGGTGTCAAAGATAAGGCACCAGACACTGCCATTTATCTTGGGTATTAGTCGGGACATGCTTGATGGAGATCCTGTCTCCAGTTCTCGCGCAGACTTGTCACAGACCGACTGGTATTTGAGGTTATGGTTAGCGTTTGATGTAGACCACGGGGTGTGGGGTAGTTTGAGTATGAGTTCAACAGAATCTCGGGAGTCCCATGCCGGCTTATATATATATGGAGATATATGGAGATTTACATGGTACATGATTATTACCGTGAGTTACATGTTGGGCCCATGGTCCCTTGCCCTTGGGTTCTACCCTTGGGTGGAGGACACTCGCGAGTGGTTGACTCTCACACTTGGACTGACGATAGGCTTAGTGACCTGTACAGTGAGACTTAGAGACTGATAGGGATAATGGCATTGATCTACATTACTTACTGTGTTGGCATACCTGGCATACTAGTTTACTGTTTTTACTGTTCCACTGCATTGATTACTCCATATTTACATCTTTGTTGTCTTGATTTACTGTTATATATTTATTATCACTGTTCGAGTTACAACTGCATATATATATATATATATATATATATATATATATATATATACATATATATTACTATCGTGTCGCTCTGACGACCTGAGTATGCATGCTCAGAGTGAGGAGTGGATATAGCATGGACCAGGACTAGACGTACATCGCGGACATCTTGATCAGCTATCCAGAGTTATACTCTTTTTTACCTCCATCAGGTCAGTTCTTTGTATTTGATTTGTTTCAGTTACTGCATTTCTCATTACCTGCGCATTATTTACTGATTACCATGTAAAGCTAGAAGCCGAAGTGTGACTACGGCAGGATATTTCCTTGACCGTTGGAGCATGGATGGCCTTGTCAACTCCTCGTATTCCGTATTTTGGTAAGCGGGGCGTGACACCCTGAACACCCGACAGCCCGACACCCTAGCACCCGCATTACCCCATCGCCGGAGACCCACGACTCATCATCACCCTCTCTGTCTTCGCCTCTGTCCCAAACCCTGAGCCAAGCCAGAGCAACCCTAGACCACACCTTCTTCTTCTTCTTCTCTTTCTTTCTTGATTCTTGCTTTTCCGGTGATCGCCGGAGTCGCACACGTCACCGACAATCCGGACGAGCCAATCATCTTCCTCATCCAGCGTGGTCACGTTCTTGAGTAGCTTGGTTATGTTCTTTACGCCCGTGTGTGCATTGCGACGTTTGCCCTACGTCGAATGCGGCGTACATACCCGCCGTGAGATCCGATCAGGCAAGTTTATCTTGCTACATGCTATGTCTTTAAAATTATACATATGAATAAAAATATTACATGTAGTTTAATTGTGCATCCGATTTTACAGTTTACCGTTTTCGATATCCGTTCGTATCTTTACTGTATATTGCATATCTAGTTTCATGCCGGAATCTCATTATATCATATTACTGTTATATTAGTACAACGTGCTTGTTAATGTGCATGTTTGGTTTTATACAATTATATGCTAAGTGCGGTATATTGTTGGCTTTTGGCTAAATCAATCTTGGTTGAGCGTATAACTCTGATCCCATGTCAAACATTAGCTGAGTTCGTGTCTCGCATCTTCGTACATCGTTTTTACGTGATCCTTATCCTTAAGGCAAGTATTCTTGCTATACTTTTGGTCGATGTACATCAGCAACCCTTGTATATATGTATACGTATTTTTTTTTCTACACTGTTAAAATAGAAAGAAAAGTGTTAGTATTCAATTATATAAATCTTTATGCAACAAAGCAATTAAAGAAAATTTGATTGAGTGTGGATCTGCAATGATATTTATTTTAACTATAATCAAAGTTCGAAAGTTGTTAAACTGCCTTATATATATCTTACTAACCAGCTCGTAAATCGCCTTCAAGCAATTACTATCATCAGATAACAATTACCACTAACATAACATGACTATTCAATACTCTGGTCTTTTAATAACGAGATCTCTAATTATGGTGCTGAGCTATATGCCATGATACACACCACTGTTTATCAGTTTCATTTCTATATAATTACCATATTACAAGTTCCAGTCTTTTCAGCATTATTAATTAGTGATTTAGTTATTACCTTAGTAGATACGAACACGCGGGGTGTAGGGATAGTTTGAGTGTGCGTTCGTACAACAGGATCTCAGGAGTCCCATGCCGGCATCTCGTACCGGTATATATCGGTCGCATGTTATTACAGCTCGTACTGGGCTATATCGGTCGCATGTTATTACAGCTCGTACTGGGCTATATCGGTCGCATGTTCATTCCACCCTTGGACCCGTGTTTCCTAGCCCCTGAGACACTACTCTTGGGTTAGGAATATTCATGCAAAGGTTGACGCACATACTCGAGCTTACGATGGGATAGTTTACCTTTTAGTGACCAGTTTGGTTATGACTTGATCTCTTTACATGTTTGTTTCATAGTATTAATGTGTGTGTGTATATATATATATATATTTGTTTTTACTTGTGCACACGGGCTTCACTACATTCATATATTCATGTTATCATACCATACACATACCTTATACATTGAGTACTTGCTGGGATGTTCTGACAACCCTGAGATTTGCCATCTCAAGTTTAGAGACAGATTTCAGGCTGAGCAGGATCGCAGCGGCCACCAAGACTTTGCCAAGATCAGTAATCCATAAGTTTATTTCCTTTCAGATAGTATTTTAGCATGTGAGCCCTTGTGGGACATTAGGACTTGTGTATGTTTCGGATTTTGTTTTCTTTTCGAGCCTATTGTATTGGGTTTTTATTTGCATCAATTATCCAGTGGACCCATTTTTAGTATTCCTTGTGGCTTCGTTGCAGCATGATTATCTGTATTATCCCTTTTGGTATTGAATTTTATTTTTGACAGGTTAAGCTAGACAGCCTTATGTGATTATGGAAGAATCTTTCCTTACCGAAGGTAGCGCGGCTGGCCTTCGTTGCTCTCTGTATTCCGTATTTTGGGAAGTGGGGCATGACAGTTCATCCATTTGAAGATGATAGGCCGTACTAAATTTCAAGCGAGCTCCCAAACTTTCTTGTAGACTCATCCAAAAATGAGATAGGAACCGGGTGTCACGATCAGAAACGATACTCACTGGTACTCCATGTAATCTCACAATCTGCTACATGTACCACTTTACTAAAGGCTTTGTTGACTGACCAACTCGAAATGGTATGAAATAAGCTGCCCTGGTCAGTCGATCGACAATCAGCCACACTGTGTTACTGCCCTTTGGACTCTATGGTAATGTTTTCACGAAATCCATGGTTATATGTTCCACTTCCATTGGGGAATCGGAAGTGGTTGCAACAAACCAGCTACCCTTTGATATTCAGCCTTGACTTGCTGACACTGTAGGGTGTTTTTCGTCACCCCATTGAGATGGGAATACGCGTCGCTTGTCAGGCGTACTACAGATTCCCCATGTCTAGGGTAGACGGGGGTTTATTGATTGTGGGGATCTGAATCTCCGGCAGCCGCGGACTAAGCTGCCGTTAATTACCCCTCGCCTTTGGAGCGAAGGAACCTCCGATTGACGGGTTAAACTGGTCATGCGAACTCAATGTGCAGTGTGTGTGTTGTGTTGTGTTTTGAGGGATCTTGGGTATATCGGGGGCCTCGCAGAGTTTACGGGGGTCCCTCTACCCGGATAGCGGGCTGGAGGTCAAGAGGGCTAGCATCCTCCTTGCGGTGTGTGGGGCAGCGTCCCGTTAGAAAAAATTTCCTAACGGGGGTGTATTTTGAGTGTGGGATAGTGTGGGAAAAAGTAAGGTGAGGAGCTTCTTAAAGACGTTAGGGAGCTGGGCGCTGGGGCGTTGGGCGCTTAAGCGCTAGCGCCTCACATGCCCGGCGCTTGGGCGCTAGCGCCTAACATGCCCGGCACATGGATACCGGGCGCTTGGGTGCCTCACGCGCCCGGCACGTGGGCGCTGGGCCCCCGCATAGGGAAGGGGCTTAGCCCCGGGACCTTAGAAGTTTAACTCCCAGGAAATACTTTTGTTTATGGAATTAAACTCCCCAAAAGGACTTTATTAATGAAGTTAAACTCCAAAAGATGTTGAATGGAGTTAAACTCCCAGAAATCTTTGGAAATGACCAAAGGGGACCCCTTTCTTCTCCCCTTTGGTCCTGGATCTTTCCCAAATTGGGATTTTTTGAGGTGTGTCTCCTTCTTTCTCCTCTTCTGTTGGCCGGATCTTGGAGAAAGGGGGTGAGATTTAAAAATCTCTCAATTTTGAAATCTGATGAAAGATTTGAGTTTCTCTTCAAGGGTTTGATGGTGAAAACTGTTTATTTTTGGAAAAGAAAGAGTTAAACTCTTGATTTAATTCAAAAAAAGGGAAGAAGGTTTCAGAACCTTAAGGAAAGGGAAGGAGGCACAGAAACCTTAGATTTTTAGGGGAATGAATTATCTTTCTTCATTTCATTATCATGTTGTCTTATATAGGCTTACAAAATGGCATTTTATCCATCCCATGCCTCATGTGCTCATTTCTTTTGCACATGAGCCATGGGCTTTACGAAAATTTGGCTTTATGCCCATTTTTTTACATTTATTCATAAAATTTACATCAAAATTATTTATTACACAATTTTCATTTTGGCATGGGGAAGACTGGCCGCGGGGCTCGACTTGGGCATGGCCCACTTGACCTTGTCTTGGGCCCACCTGGCTTGGGGTTGACTTTGACTTTGACTTGGTCAACCGGGGTGTAATTTTTGACCCCAACAAAGTGTCACCCATCAATAAATGCACACCACGTGTATGTGTTGTGTGCATGAAATTGATGGATCCCATTCGCGTAGTGGGACTTGATTTGGTTCCCGCTTTTGGGAAGCTGGCACTGACTTTTTTACGACACAGACGGTCGATGCTTGACGTGTTTCCGAGACGAAGTGTCGGTGTATGACGTATCCCCGGCACGGAGTGTCTGTTTGACGTTTCCCCGTTACGGGGTTTCGCTGGTAGACGTGTCCCCGGCACGGAATGTCGCTGGTCGACTTATCTCCGAGGCAGAGTGTCCCTTTGATGTTTCCCCGGCATGGAATGTCGCTGGTTGACGTTTCCCCGACACGGAGTGTCTGTTTGACGTTTCCTCGGCACGGAGTGTAACAACTCTAATTTCAATATACAGAAAATTGTTTAAAAGTTAATATACAAATGGAGTATTTGCAATCCTATGTACACTATAAGTATTTGATATGCTTTTGAACAGCAAGAAAGCACTTTTAGCTCATTGGTAAAGCCTTGCACTGCTGTGACGTAGCCCCTGTGATCGAATCCCCCTAGCCACATTATCTTTTTATTAATTTTTCTTTTAATCTTTTAGAAGCCCAAGGGTTTCCACATGCACTACACGTAAGATTAAGAGTTACAGAGTAATCAAACACATGCACTGGGGAAAACCAAGCGACACCAACACGTGGCCAAAGATCCAAGCTCCCCCACCGGTATTGGACCGACGAGATGGCTTTGGAGACCAGCACCGCCGGGCCTCCCCGTAGGGGATGCTCCCCATCCCTTCACCCGAGCACCCCTTGGCCTACCCCATTTCTCTCATGTTGTTTATTTTCTCTACACATTTTTCAGAGAATATTAAATCACCTTTAATCCAATTTTAATGTATTATTTAACCCTCTAAACCCTAATTTTAACCTATAAATACAACCCTACCCTTTGGCACTCCTCATTCTGAAATCAAGTGCCAAAACTCTCCAAAATTCTCAAGTCCTTATAGTTGTGCAAGTGGAGTTAGCAAAGGGCGAAATTCCGGCAAAGTTCCCAGGAGATTCCGGCGACGAAACGACGTCCCGACACTTTCCCTAGCTTTCCCCTCCTCCCCTATAACCTTGTAGCCAGTAAGTCCCCTCTCCCCCTCTCTTTTTCGATTCTAAAAACTTTCATTTTTAAAACTCGACGAAAGCAGGGTTAATCCGACTTCCGTTTCGTTTTCTTTAAAAATTCTAACTTTTCTTAAACCATCTAATACCATACTCTCATATAAGGTTTAACAAACATTAACAAACACATTAAAATGAGTTTCATCTCAAAAGAATTTTTATGCAACTTTTATCGTATTTTTACGGTAAAATACCATATACTTTACATTTCGACATAATTCACATGTTTCCTTGTATTACCTTTAGAAAACTCACGAGGTAATGACCTATCTCATCACAACACACATATTGGAAATATCACGATTTACTTTTTGACAATATTTATGCGAAAATACGCATTTACGAATAAATACCCTAAACTTACAAAATCATTTTCTTTAAAAAGAGTGTTAATCAATTCCTTGCAATTACGCCAATACAACCCATTTTGGGGAACCCCGATCGGGATGGTGCAGGTTATCGCACGTCCTCGGGCCTAGTAGAGCGAGATGCGGATCTCCGCAAGGAGCATTCAATCTCGATGGAATTTTTAATGCTATTTTTAAGAAAATGAGATTTCTAGAAAATAAATAAAATTTATTTTTATTAAATATATAAATATATATATGAGTATTATCAAAAGATCTATTTTAAATATATTATACAAATATTCCAAGTTTTCTAAATCAAAGGAATCACCATTACATGAAACTACCATCCAAATACAAAACAATTCCAATATTTCAATAAAATACCATATACAATGAAACTAGGTTCTACTCACTAGAAACTTCACTTTTATAAAATATACATCTATGAAAACCCTAAAGACGATAATTAAATACTTGAGGTGTATTTTGAAAATGTATCAAAACTATTTTTACATAAAACTCCCTCAAGTTATACTAAATTACAATAAGGACCCTAGTAAATATAGGTTTAAGCGGGACCAATTCTCTTGAGCCTCAAGGAGCCGGAGAATGTGGGTGCTTGCCTATCTAAGGTAGACAATCTAATAAACGGTGTTATCAACACGGTAGTTGTCTTGGAAAAAGACACAAATCCCGTCGTCCATGTGCAGCAGTTACCGATAACATCAAAACTAATTTAGGACTTCTTTTCAAGTGTCTAACTCAGACTGAGTCTCAATCTAATCAATCTAACTTGAATATGATTCAAGTATAAATTACAATACAACATGAATCCGTCTATTCAATCTATATTGACCGAACCGAACCATGGATATACTCTGTCTACATGACTATCTATTTATATCCATTCTGTTTATTGATATCATGGTTTCGGCAAGTCATCCATCCACATAACAAAACAATATAATCAATACAAAAGATATCGCGGGGTTTTTAAAGGGGTAGATTGGCATGGAATGTGTTAGAAGTGGAACGAGACTGTAACCTTAATACACCTAACCTAAATATCCATTGCCGTTGTACCGTGGCTGAACGGTTCCTTGTGCTCCGTATACCTTAGTCTCCGGAATAGTGGGACTCCTCTCGTATACACTGGCATATTCTGTACCAAGCTATAAACAACTGCGTTAACATTATAATCAAACATTACTATTCATATTCTCTTTCTGTCTATTCTATCTCTACTCATCTTTGGGACTTACCGAGCGATTGTTCGCTGATGACATTTCTTTTCTTCTTTGTTTGGAATGTTGTCAGGTGTTTCGGACGCACTATAGACCGAGCCCAGTACGGAGGACTTGGAGCAGTTTGCTATCGACCCAGAGCTGTAGGCAATTGTACATACTTTTCATTTCATTTATGCTATTGTTTAGGCATTGATTTCTATTCATGTATTTACATTCCAGCTGTACCTGTAAAAGAATGTTTAATAAATAAAGTTGTTGTTCATTTAAATTCCTGTCTCTTGTGTATATTTACTTTATATTGCTTAAATACGCTTAGCGTGTTTACTTCAGAGTAAATACGTAGCGGGCCTCGCCGCGTCCCTTTGCCGTACACCGAGAAGCGGGGCGTGACAGGTGTTCTCCGCCGAAGGACGCGACCGGGACGTTGGGACGTCGGGCCTGAAATTCGAGGGCAGATGCTAATTGGTGCTATCCGTCCACCTCTTCGAATATGCCAAGTTGATTTATGACACCATGTATCGAACGTTTAAACGGATGCGACCGATGTAGCAGACTTCGTCAGATTCCCTCTCGTTGAGGGGTTTTTGATTGTGGGGACGCTCTTCCCTGCAGGCGCAAGCCCCTGCAGTTAATTACGCTACCGCATCGCGGTAACCACTTTCTCCTTCTCCAGATGATCACTTCGTATCGTGTGTGTTTGTTTTGTTTTTGGTTATCCTTGGATTGTATACGGAGACTAATTTATGTTGTCGCCCGTAGGGCGTGGTTTAGTCCAAATCCGTATTTTCTTAGATTTGGGTTTGGGGTTATGTTTAAGGATACGTTAGTCTCATTTGAGACTAAGATCAACTTAACGGGATCATTTAGATCCAACAAGAGAGCATTTGGGCTCTATTGTTTAGTTTAGGGACATTGCGGTCGATTACCAGTTTAAGGACATGGTGGTCCAAGGTTAAGGACATCATAGTCCATGGGCTTAAGGACCCCACAGTCCAAGGTTAAGGACATCATAGTCCATGGGTTTAAGGACCCCACAGTCCGTGGTTTAAATACGTCATAGTCTATAAAGTTTAAGGACGTCATAGTCCATGAGTTTTAGGACCCCACAGTCCATGGAATGATTGGTTATCGGGACCCGTCACCTCTCTGAAGACGTTGAAGGATTACAACGGCAAATATCAAAAGAGTGAAGAGATGTACCCTTGAACCAATTTTGGTTGGGAGATCTGTAGTCCAATTTGGGACTAAGATCTGTTAAAAGATTTATGAGCATATGGTCTCAATTAATCTGAATGAGGGGTTTACGGCCAACTTGGGCTCGGCCCACTCAGTTAAAATGTTAAACATTTGACAATGCTGAGCATTGATTTGAGTTCTGACAATGTTTTTTTGTCTTTTATTGAATGCTGGGCATTCATCATATGTCACGACCCAAAGTTTGGATGTGACCGACACTTAGATTGTATAATATCTAGAAATATTTACACGACCCGAGTAAGCCGAAAAACCAAGATCAAAATCCTTTTTACGGAATTTTTCTAAAAATTTAGTTCTTTAACTAAAAATCACAGTTTTATGTAATTAAGATCTTAACAGTAACTTACTAGTGAATTGATAATAAAACAATTATAAAGTGTTAAGTTGGTTGCATCCCTAGTTGGGATCAATAATATAAACAAGGGAAATAAATATCCAAGTATATAGGATGTCAATAAGAATCCCAGATATAAATAAAAGAAATATCTTCTAATATAACAACGATCTCACGTGTCAATTAATATACATATAACCATCTCTCATTCTAGTCATAATACAAGGTCTGATGGAGATTTTCTAGATCCAAAATACAATACCAAAAGAGAAGGTGACTACATATGTAACCCACCTATCAAAAGATGCGATAAAAACTGAAAAAATGGATCTACACTGATGCTAACCGTCCACTCTACTCCTGCAAGGAACTGTGGCACAACGGGGGTGAGTTGCCAACTCAGTGAATAAGATTAACATATAACGGCTGATAATGTAAATATGACCACTATAACTAATTTCAATAAGGATAAGTATGATGCATGATAGCATGTGAAAACATGAATTTATACTAGTAATCATATAAATCAAGAATGAAACCTCATCAATTATTTCCAAATCAAGTTCACCTCTCCGTGTCCAACATCGACACAAATCTTCTGTTTCCCTCAGGCCTCGTTCCTCGAACGATCCTGTAATCAATAACACCGGTCGGTATCATCTAGATATCCGCCGTGTTTCAATACTATCTCCGGTATCGAGTATCCTCGCTAGGCTCCCCCGCCTCAAGTGCGGCTATCCTGCCCCTCGGTCTCGACCGGGTCCACCATGTATCCAACTGTATATCTTCCCCCACTCAGTCTGGATAACGTAAAAATCCGCGACCGTATATCTCCCCCATTCGGTCCGGAATAAAACCAATTCATAAAAACTGCATCTCATGGTGGACATCTTACATCGATATGAAAAATCACTAAATTTATGCAATAGTATAGAAAACTCAAAACCATAAATCCTTAATAGTACAAATGCCTCTTATCTCAACTTAGAATACTCGAATATTAAATGTGATGTCATTGATGCAAGTTACTACTGTTATTAATAATTAAGGTATGATAAGAATCATATTTAACAGGATAATTATTTAGTGTAAAAGTGACATGTTAATATCGACGAGGTGTGGTGTAACATGTAAAGATGTGCACGTGCGGCATAACTCGTCGATAATTGTGCAGTGTTCTAACATCTATTAACATAGTAACGTATAGGTATATATGAATGCATATTATTAACTTCGCATATAAAGTCAAATTTGTCGATCTAACAAAATACGGGCGTATCACGCCATCTTTACACAATCCCCCGATAGATATTTAGTCTACTCACCGGAATACGTCGTAATCTATTCAGAAATCGCCAATCCCTTTTCTTTTCCTTTGCGGCCTCCGAAGTTCCCGTTTTTGAGTCTAACATAGAAATTAACTTGCATAAGGAAATGGCTAACTTCGATACGGCGAAATATGGAAATACGAGTTTCACATACTAACTATACTACGTACGACTAATTTAGACTATCTAACACTTATACTAACTGAGTTTTAAACCTTCGCTGTTTGCAACAGAAAACTTAAACACGTTACGAATTTAACGTGTTGTATTTTAGAATTTTGATCCCTTTTACGATATTAGTCCCCAGATTCCATATACTGTTAAATTAACTTAAATAAACAATACCAATTATCATAACACCTAAACAGAGACCTACCCCAAACACCCAAAACATCCATCACTTCCAAAAATCCGGTGACGCCGGAATTAGCCTTGGTCTCGCCGGCCAAAATCCGAGCCCCCTTGCTCTTGTTCTTATGGTAATTTCTAGGTCCTGTGTATAAGATTAAGGTACTGTTTGGTTAAGTTAGTTATTATTTAATTGATAGCAGATCTTCGCAGAGACTATATTTCCCTAAAATACCAACTTTTCTGATATCCGATTTCTAAAATTTTACAATTTACAGAACTAAAACCTACTGAATTAAGAATTATACCTACTGAGGATGGTTGAAAGACTTCCTCCAAGGTACCCAAGTCCTTCACTCCTAACTTGATGGTGAACTTTTTAGCTCCTAGTTCTTCTTCTCTTTTCTCTTCTCTTTATTTTTCTTTTGTGAGTTCAAGTGTTTTCTTTCTTTCTTTGATCTTTTCTAATTTTTATTTGTTTAAGTGATCTGAACACAAGGTATAGGATAAAGAGAATGAGTGAGGTGTAGGAGGAGGTGTCACCAAGCAAGGGTGTGCTTGTTTCATGCAAGGAGGAGGTGTTGTGTGTGAAGGGTGCATGCAAGAAGGATGTGGCAATGAATTATCTTTCCATTTTGATTTATCTTAATATACAATTCTGAACCAAAACTTATTTAACCTCTTTTCTACCTATACCCTTAATCAATTCCCATTTGCACAAATTCCTAAACTTTATATAATAACCCCTCACTACCTATGTTATTATATAACACCATTTTTAATTAAAATGAAGCAAAATTTCACATTAAAACCATTATAATTTATTTATGTTACATATTAAAATTTTAATTTAATTTGTTTTACATACTACTTATGAAAATGTCTTATTTGGTTTTAATAACTTTTTAATTCCACATTTCATTATTTAATTAATTAATTTTATTTATTTCTAAATTTTCAGAATATTACATCATAGCTCTGGGGCTTTATAGAACAATTTATGTTCTCTTAGCGCACACGTGAAAAGCACGTGGCGCGTTTGCGCCAGTCAAAGAGCGCAGAGCGCTTCTGCTGGGTAGCGCACACGTAAGGAGCATGCGGTGCGCTTGGCGCTAAGCGCCAGATAATGGGCGCATTGCGCCAGTTTATGAGCGCAAAGCGCTATTTTATGAGCGCAAAGCGCTGTTTGTTCAGTGGCGCACACGTGAGGAGCACGTGGTGCGCTTGGTGCTGAGCGCCAGCCCAAGAGCGCAAAGCGCTATCTGTTAAGTGGCGCACACGTGAGGAGCACGTGGTGCGCTTGGCGCTGAGCGTCAGTCCAAGAGCGCAAAGCGCTATCTGTTAAGTGACGCACATGTGAGGAGCACGTGGTGCGCTTGGCGCTGAGCGCCAGTCCAAGAGCGCAAAACGCTAGTTTATGAGCGCAAAGTGCTACTTGATCAGTTTTATGATCTGAGAAGTAAATTCTCGTTTAGAAGAGAATTTGTCTTAGGGTTCTAAGAACAAAGTTCTTATTTTATAAGAGATGTTTCAATCTCTTATTTTGATGAAAGGCTTTGCCTTTATGGATCTGTGATCCTAAGAGAATTGAATTATTCTCCCCCCCCCTTTATTTTATAATGAGATGTCCATGATCTCCTTGTATAAAAGACCTTTGTCTTATAGATCTATGATCTGTGAGAAGAATTATGTTCTTTTTCTTATTTTATGATGAGATCCTTTAATCTCTGCTGTGAAAGACCTTGGTCATATAAATCTATGATCTTAAAGAAAGAAGTGAATTCTTCTTTTTAATATGTGATGATTTCATCTCTCTGTTTATTTTTACCTTGAAGAAAATTTTCTTCTTCTAAGAGCTTGGCTCTTCTTTCTGAGATTGCTCAAAGTTTAGGGGGGAGGGTTCCTCTCTATGTTTCTCTCTCCCTGAGACTTGAAGTCTTGGGGCCTTTATATAGGGCGAGCTGATTTGTTCAATCGGTTAAGGAGATCTTTTCTCCAATTGATTTGGGGATTTCCCCACCGTTCGATCTTTGATCCAAGGGCTTCTGTTACGGAAGGCAATTTTCTTGTTTTTAACAAGATTGGGAAATCTTTTCCTATACAGAATTTATTCTGTAATTTTGGTGATTTTTAATCACTTTTGGATCATTGATCCAACGGTGCTTTGATTTACAGAGCACAATCTTTTTGTTTGGAAAGATTTTGAAGAATCTCTCCTTAACAGAATTTTATTCTGATTAATTGATGATTTATCATCTTTATTGGATCTTTGATCTGACGGTGGGGAGCTTTTAGTTCCAGCGCTAGCGCACCCGTGCTTTGCATGTGGTGCGCTGCTTAGAGTGCAGCGCTCTTGGCGCTAGCGCACACGTACTTTGCACGTGGTGCACTGCTTATAGTGCAGCGCTCTTGGCGCTAGCGCACACATGCTTTGCACGTGGTGCGCTGCTTAGGGCGCAGCGCACTTGGCGCTGCTTATAAAGCGTTGCTTCATTTCAAAATTTGAATTTTGAACAGAGCTTTACTTTTATTAGGGGAAACAAATTCCCTCCCACCGTTGCGCTCACGTGGCCTACATGTGAGTGCAGCGATGGCAGCATCTGCGCCCTTGGATCAACTCAGAAGTTGAAACGGTATCTCAGTGCCTATAAATAGGACCTTTGGTCCTTGAGATGATTTATGTTCATCTTCTTACTTTCTGAGAATTTTTATTCTCCTTCAGAGCATAGCTTTTCATCTTAAGAATTTCTTAAGGACAGAACTCTGTCAAAATTTAGGTAAAGATCAAATCTTTCAAAGGATCTTTTAATAACCTAGGGTTTTACCCATCAACATAGCTTTGCTCTTCATAGAGCTTCGATCTAAAGAAAACATTTTTTAGGGTTTCATTAACAGAGCTTTGCTCTCTTGAAATCATAAATCTAATGAGATCTTTCTTGGGGTTTCTTAACCCGTTAACAGAGCTTTGCTCTTTTCAAATCATGTAGATTTATTAATCTCTTATGAAGAACTCTTAAAAGTTTGTTCACGGATCTTGAAGATCTCAGAATTTTAATTCATCAAAAATTTTACTTCAATTTTTCTGATGGTTTATTCCATCATTTTTACAGAGCAAGGCTCTTGAGGAATTCTCTTTGGGGAATTTTATTCCTTTCATCATTAAAATTTGACAGATGTCATTCTATCACAGAGCACTGCTCTCAAGGGGAGATTTACTCCTTTGCCCGAGGGGTTCTCATTGAATGAAAATCATTCTTTAGGATTTCTCTTTTATTTACATAAATTTAAATTTTTTAGGTGTCATAACCAGAACTTGTTTTCCCGATGGGGATATCAAGAGTCGTTCAAATCCCTGCGTCTGTTTTTTAATAAGGATTTTCTTGATAAGTCTGTCCACTAACTCCTGCCGATTTTCTTTTTCAGACGTTATGGACACTCATATGTATGATCTCGACGAAATTATTTCTTACGGAGACATTCGCGCAGTCGGCCGTTCTCAAAACCAGGAATTCACAAACGCCCAGTGTGCTGAAATTATGGGTCGCTTCAATGCATACAATGGTCGACTGCTTCCTCGTCGTTCCTCTCTCTTAAAGCTTATTGTGGGAGCGATCTGGGGAGCACTTCCTCTATTTTATGCCGGCATGCCGCTTAAGGCATTGGATGACGCCGAAGATAAGGTGCACTCGGTGTACCTGATAGGCTTAATCTCAAAGAAAAGGCGATAGGCTTAATCTCAAAGAAAAGGCGAGACAACCTTGTTGATATCCTGCATCAAGCTTTTCAGCAGGAGGCGATACTCGCTGCCTATCGAAGGATGGAGGACATCAGTGGGAAGATTCACAACATTCACTATTCCCAAGGAGAAAATACACTTACGAGATCCTCATGACTCGTAGGGAGAAATACGTTTATGAGACCCTTACGGCTCGTAAAATCAAAAGCCTTGGTTGGCAGGATCTTAACCCTGTTTGCTAAGCCACCTTTGTTCGAACCGACAAAGGCAAATGATAATTCGCTCCTGGCAATATCCCAGTTGTAGCGATGCTGATGCCTAAATCGGTATCAGATCCCAAGTCCCATACTCGCGAGAAAAAATCAGCGAGCCAAAAATGCATATGAAATAGCCAAAATGATGGGGCAAGTTGCAACAAAATCAACAAGTAAAAATATATGCATACAAAATAGCCGAAATGATTGGGCAGCTCGCAATAAAAAAAAATAGCGAGTAAAAAGAAAAATAGCCGAAATGATTGGGCACAGCGAAAAATAACCAAAATGATTGGGCAATCGCGACTTTCGCGATATAAAAAGCTGAAATGATAGAGCATCGCGGAAAGAAAACAAAAAATACATATGAAATGAAACTTTTGCCCTACAGGTGAGATCACATCGATCCCTGCATACAATCCAGGGACACAAAAAAAGAGGGAACCATATCATCCCACCAGGCTCCATCAGAAAGAGAGCCAAGTCTCGATGGCAACATCTGCATCCCAGAAGAACAACAACGGAGTTCCTCCTCATTCCAGCAGGATTCGGACGCGACGTCAACAAAGAAGAGCCACGGCAAAGTCCTAGTTCCAAGACTCTACGGTCCACAGACAAACTAGAGTCAACCAATGACCTCCCCGCCGGATCAACGCTCCGTCTCAGAAGCAAGTTAACCAATGACCTCCCCGCCGGATCAACGCTCCGTCTCGGAAATAAGTCAACCGACCCCAGGAAAATCAATGTCCTTGGCCGAAACCTCGATTCAGGGAAATCAGCGTCCTCGACGAGAGCATCTCGATTCGCGTCGACCCGCAGAGAAATCAGTGTCTTTGCAGGAATCTCTCGATTCGTCTCAACTCCGAGGAAATCAGTGTCCTTGGAAAAAACCTCTATTCAGGGAAATCAGCGTTCTTGACGAGAGCATCTCGATTCGCATCGACCCACAGAGAAATCAGTGTCTTTACAGGAATATATGATGTCAACAAACGGAGCCACGGCAAAAGTCCCTAGTTCCAAGTTTCGAAGATTCACAAACAACCTAAAGACCACCTCGACACTCGTCTCGTTACAGCAGACGCAGTGTCAACAACAGCATTTCTTCTCACTATAACAGGATGCAGACGCTACACCAACAAAGGAGCCACGGCAAAGTCCCTAGTTCCAGGTCCCGACGGTTCACCAACAACCTAGAGACCACCTCGACGTTCGTCTCGATACAGCAGACGCGATGTCACCCCAGCGTTCTTCCCCCAGCAGGATGCAGACACGACACAAAACAACGGAGCCATGGCAAAGTCCCTAGTTCCAGGTCCCGACGGTTCACCAACAACCTAGAGACCACCTCGATGTTCGTCTCAATACAGCAGACGCGACATCACCCCAGCGTTCTTCCTCTAACAGGATGCAGATGCAACACCAACAACGGAGCCACGGCAAAGTCCCTAGTTCTAGGTCCCGACGGTTCACCAATAACCTAGAGACCACCTCGACGTTCGTCTCGATACAGCAGACGCGATGTCACCCCAGCGTTCTTCCTCCAACAAGATGCAGACGCGACACCAACAACGAAGCCATGGCAAAGTCCCTAGTTCCAAGCATCGACGGTTCACCAACAACCTAGAGACAACCGCGACATTCGTCTCGATACAGCAGACGCAATGCCAGCAAATGAAGCGAAGGAAATATTCCTAGCTTCAGGGTCTTGACGGCAACTCATATAAAACCTAAAAGACTATCGGGGATCATCCCACACCAGCGCGGAGTGGTTATGACTCATCGGGGCTCCCAAACTGAGCCTAACCTCAAGTAAAAAGCGACATGGAATATCTCTAACGCTTGCTCTTTCGACGGTAATACTACCTGGAAGATTGCTTGAAGACGTCTTGTCCAGCCCACGAAGGGATCAGAGACACGACAGTCGCAAGGCTACTCGAACAGCAAGATTACCTATTGAGGAATACATCAGCCAACGCGACGGTACGACGGGCAAAACCCTAGTACCAGCGACCCTAACGGACCTCTGTTGTAATGAGCAGAGGTTAACTGTGACGTTAGGACATCCTTGCGAGAACTTCTCGATTTGTTTCGACTAGTAAGGAAATTAGTGTCCTTGCGGGAACTTCTCGATTCGTCTCGACTCGTAGGGAAAAGCCTTAGGCAGTGGGGATTAAAAAGCATGTTTCCTAAGCACTGGGGCCCTGCAAGTCAGTCTAAGATGGGTGCTTGCATACTATGCACGGGCCACACTCTCTGAAGTCGAATATCGACAAGTAGGGAAACAACCACTTACGAGTCCTCTCGACTTGTAAGCGGGAAAATTCTCTTGTGAGATCCTTACGACTCTCAAGAGAAAAGCGCACTTAGGAATCCTCACGATTCCTAAGGAGAAAATACACCTACGAGATCCTTTCGACTCGTAGGGAAAAAAATCTTTATGAGACCCTCACGGCTCATAAAGTTGGAAAGCCTTAGGAGGCAGATTTGAACCTGACTCCTAAGCTATCGCTGTCCTATAAAGATATCAAAATAGATTATCCACAAAATGCATTTGCTGAAAAGGGACACACCACCATGAAACAAAATATGTATTTTATTCATGAATCAAAATGAATACATAGTACAATCTATAAAAGAATAAAAAAAAATACTCTTATTCGGGAGTAAGTACAAAAGGAGAATAAAAAGAAACATATATATTTGTTTAAGCCGGCGGACGGTTTAATAGGTTCGTCAGTTCATCCTTCATCCACTGGTCTCGGCTTCATAATTTGTTATTGCCATGAGACGGGCCTCTGCTTGAGACTGTTGGGCCTGGTACGAGGCAAGCAGACTTTCAAGCTCCTTTTCGGTAACTTTGTGAGCTTCAACCATCTCGCGAGTAAAAATGACGGTTTTATCAATAGCTACCACCTCCCTGATAGCTTCTTGAAGCACCCGCCAAAGTTCATACGCATGAGTGGTCTTGGCCGTGAGTTCAGCTTGAAGTTCCCCCAGCGCATTGGAAGCCAGCTCCCTCTCCGAAAACTTTCGGTTGAGCCTCTTCTCACATGACTGCAGATTAGCGGCGCACCGTTCAACCAGCCCCCGCAAGCTCGCCTTTGCAGCCACGACCTCTGAAGGAAGGCGCGTGCACTCAAGACAATGTAAGCAAGCCTCCACCTGACGACAAAACTCGACCCAAACATGCACCAATGTTTCATCATGGTAAGCAGCAAGAAAGGGGAGAGAAATGTTGGCTTCAGCAGCAAGTTCTTCGGCCGTGATCGAGCTACCAGCATGAAGATCTTCGATAAGAGCCGACAAAGAGTGAAGGCTTTGCTTCGCCATCCGTTCAGATGCGCGTGGGGCACAAGGGCCAGGTGGCATAAGGATGCGAGATTCCAGCTGGATAAGAACAGGCAAGGCTATCAAGATCCATGAACAAGCTATGAGATTTACGCCCAAAGAATATATAAAGCGACGTCAAAATCTTACTTACTCACGGTCATGTAAGGAGGATTGGACAGATCTCCAGGCCCGTCGAGGATCCCAACTTCGTCATCAGCTTCCAGAACTACAGAAGACATATCAGCATCGTTATACGAAATAATAATAATACAATGAAGGGGTCAAATAACACCAACCTTGCCCAGAAGAGAGGACGATGCTTTGAGGGGATATTGCCTGTGGAGCGGCCATCTCGAGCAAACGCAGGAAAGACTTTCTGGGGGATAGATCCGTGATGGACGCCGCCAATCCTCATAATTCTGAAAAGACGGAAAGATTCAGATAATGAAGAAATCATTAAAACCAAAATATAGAAGAATACCTTCGATACTCCTCTCGCTTTGAACAGGAGGGATAGCAGCTTCGGCAGCCTCCTCCATACCCTCAGGCACATCATCGGAGACATTTGCTGGTGTGACGGCTATCAGTTGAGGGGCAACGTCCGCCACTTCAGGGACGGCGATCTCAGTTACCTGTTCCACCATCTTTAGGCCATCACCAGAAACGTCCATTAAATCCACGGCCGGTAAGGACACCTCTTCAGGGTGAGCAGACACAGGGGAACGGAAGCCGCCAATGGAAGCTCTACAGTAGGGATAGCAGCTGTATCAACCCCCTCCACACCTACTGGTGTCTCATCGGGGATATTTACATAATCCACGGTCAGGACGCGACTTGAGCTCAAATTCTTTGCCATTGCCGAAGTTCCTGCAAAGTTTTACGAAGACAAGAAAGACATAAAAAGTGAAACAAATTACTTGCCGAAGGAAAAATACAGAAAACATGCATACTGATACGCCAAGATTCCTCTAATATGGCTTTTTCAAGCCGACGTTCCTTCCTGAGAAGGTATGCTCGCCGGGGTTCAAGTGTAGATTCATGGCCGCCGGTCCACAACGACAACTCATCTTCAGAAGTGGCTGAGATAGGCTGTTTGAGGGCTATCTCGCCTCCCTCTTCCAGAGGACCTATAAATATTCGCCGTATTGATGGAGGATCTTCGTAGAATATGACGGCAGGATAAGAACTCTTCGGGATGCGCACGTTCTCGGTCTCATCCTGGGAACGCCTTATAGCCTCAGCCAATTGTGCGGCTTCCTCGGCAGATGAACCCGGAAAGAGAAGACCATCATCCGGCTCTTGCATAGATATTGATTCGTCTTGAAAAATAGGCTCAGGTTCCACCAAAAAGTCAAGCAGACCGGTGACCGTCTTCTTTCTCCTCTTCGACCCAAAACTAACGCTGGAAGATGATCGCTTCCTTCCCTTCGGCGCTTTGACGCGATGTTGACCCACCTCGCCTCCACTGTCCCCATTTGGCGATACCCCTGCTGATAACGTCGCTACTAATGGAGGGGTCGCTGGCACTTCGGCGGAAGCCTTTGCTCGAGCTCTAGTACACATCAGCATCCCTGCAGTGGAAGGAATCGACCCGGTTTCTGCGGTTTGCGAGATGAGGACCGCACCACCATCCCTCAAAAGAGGGCGAACGACTGACCGCGATCGCAACGGAACACTAGCAGCTTAGGTTGGGACAGGAGTTTTATATTCGAAGAGTACCCGCCTTTCCTCAGCAATGATAGGACCAACCCGGTGGCGATACCAGCCCACAAAGGAGCCTACAGACCTGGGGAGATAGTCAGGTTCTAGGATCATGAACACGGAGCCAGTATTCAGCCGTGTAAAATGATGAATAACGTCGCGAATAACTCCCAATAATGAAGTAGGCTCAACCAAGAACGCTTCGAAGGGGATGCCCTGATCATAGCCCATTTGTCGGGCAAAGCGGTGCGGATTATACCGCATAAGGAGAGCCGTATCATTCTGGCGAAACACCAAATAGCCCGGCCTGATCGAGTACAGATGCATGATCTTCCTAGGCTTTAAAGAAGGTGCTCCCCCTTTCGACAAGTCGAATAGCTGCTGGACAGGCCCCGCAGAAGCAGAAAGAACGTGATTAATAAACACCATTCCTCCCTCATGGGTATAGGTATTGAACAGAACACGGAGGGCCCCTAATTGAGTCGGATCGGGAGAGGAGGCATCCACCAATTTCATAACTCGAGGGAAGGTGTAGGAGTCATAGAAGTCCAGCCGTTGATGTGCCGCGAATGCCCCCAGCACATGCATTTCGATCCAAGATGTGAAGTAATGAAGGGGGAGATTCACAACATTTACACCTGGGATGTTGGGTATGAGATACTACAACAACTGGCCTTAGTGCAAGTAGGAGATTTTTTGGAATATGTATGCCCTGGAGGCCATTATTGTATATTATAGTGGATGCTCGGACATATATATAGAGAGAGAACTTTCTTGCTCGACATGATAGTATGCTATGCGGTTGCTCTTTATCTTAACATGTACACTAGTACCTGGGTAGTCCACAAGAACATCCTTTAATAGTTCCTAGTCGAGGGAATATCGAGATAGGGTATCGATATTCCAGAGTAGACTGGTGTGTACGTTTCTTGACCATGTATGGGGGCGATGGTTGATCCCACAACCATTGGTGTTTGACATCAAAGATTGTACACAGGTGCTCATTTGAGAATAGGTACACCGAACAGGACTCGCCGAGAACTCCTAGATGGTACCATACCTATCGTCAGATAGCAGTTCTCTGGTGACACTAGTACAAGTTAGTCTGTAGACCCGAGATCGTCATAGAGTCTTGTGTGGCTCCCACCGTGCTTTGATTTCCTCCTTACCATGGCTCAAAAGAGTCGTGCAAACAGGTGGATTTTGGGTACAGTCTCGAGTCACATGGAGGCAATGAGCGATAGGAGGGGTTTCGTCTCTCCCGGTATAGGGAGTTAATGTTGCGCTATACTCGATTGGCTATAACAGTAAGTCCCTGGCCAGGGCTGATGAGATTTACTGGTAGGATTTATTAGTAGTTTATCGAACCGTTATGAGCCATACATCGGTATGACTTATCAAGTTACTAGGGTCTGACGTATCCATCCATAGACTCGATATGCGACATATCAGACGAAGAGACCGAACTGTACGGTAAGTGTTACTTATAGGCTTCATGAGATTTTGGACAAGCTTTCTTGTTGATCTTCTAATCGCTCAATACCTGGATGGTCGTTACGTCCAACTAGTACCGCTGACGGCTTGTGGGTGACTGATGTGATCATCACCTACTGCTAGCATATTAACGAGTCTTTAGAGTCCCACACAGAGGTTTCATAGTTCAAGCGAAACGAAGTAGGGCACATATGCTGATATGTGCGGGGGCCTGATTAAATACGAATATGTGATACCGTATTCTAATCTGGTGGTAATCTGATATCGATTACGTTATATGTGATATAACTGGATTATTGAATTAAGTGTTGATTTGATAATGTGATATACAGATAAATGATATTAGTCGGTTATATGTGATATAACCGGATTATTGAATCAAGTGTTGATTTAATAATATTATATATATTTATATTTGATATAATTATATATAATAACTAATATTATTGCTCACTAATTATTTTCTTAATATATATATATATATTAATATATATTTGATATGTGTGTGTGTGTATTAAAAGAAGGATGGTTGAATTTCTATTTTGTGAAAATAGAAATGATGAGGTGGAAAAAGAGGAATGGGTGAAGCATGGCTTGATGAATTTGTTATTCATCATCCTACACTATTGAAGCATGGTTACATTTTATTATTTGATGATATTTGTTGCTTCAATAAGGGAAAGGGGCTCAAGCCATTCTTCACTACACTTGTTCTTTTTCTTCACTTGTGCTCTTTTCTCTCTAGCTCTCTTCATCCTCCTCCTCACCTCCTCCAAGCCCTAACACTTACATGAGTTGTGAACCCTAGGGCTGTCACGACCCAAATGTAGCACGTGACCGGCACTTAATAGTGATGATAAATGCTTATTATTACAAATTCTTATCTATTGAAGATTTGTTGCTAGATCGATGACAATCAACGAGGGTTAGGGATCTATCGAAAAAATTAGGGTTTCTTCATCATCATCCCTTGTCCTTTCGTTGATTAGCATTCAAATTCTAACCTCTAGGAAATTCAATCATCGATTGTTGATCTCTAATTTAGAGCGAAAACATTCAAGAAAGCATCTCGCTCAAAACTAAGTCATCGTTGATTCAATTTCCTAAAGTTTACAAAACTCATAAGACTTAAGAATCGTTCAAGAATTCATCAATATCACCTACCTATTCTTTCAATTCCGATGCAAGCGGAGTTTTACTCACGCATCATTATAAAGCAATCAAGAACTAAGAATATCATAATGCAAGAATGAATAGAAAGAAAGCATAAAGATTTTCACCTTTTCTTATTCGATGTTTCGTTACAATACACTCAAAGAATACAAGATTTGAAGATGAACTAAATCATCGAACTAGCTTCGCATCGTCTTCTTGAGTCGCGGATCCTCTTGGATCTCTTGCTCGGATGAAGATCGGCGTTGCTTCAAAAGGCTCGTTAGATACTTGCTCGATTTGGTACTCGATGAATCTTGATTTGGATCAAATTGTGTCACTCAATTTTATTTACGATTGATTTGGATCTCACTAGAATTTTACCCTAAAAATGATGAACAACTCTTCATGAAGCCTTAGGTGCCTTTTTATAGTGTTTTCCTTTAGCTTCCCCTAGAAGCTAGGTATAACTTCCCTTGTAAGCTTGGTAGTTGAGGAGAAGCTTCTAGATTAAGTTAGTTATCTAGCTTACAAAAGAAGACTTGCTGTTAGAGGGAAGCTTCTGGATAATTCGAGGAACTGAAGCGTCTTGAAGAAATTTGGCCGTTGAAAGAAAAGCCCTGCAAAAAGTTCCAACCTCCGATGAGTCAACTCGGCCACGGATCCGCGGCGGATCGGCCTGACTCGGCCGCGGATCCGTGGCCGTTTGATGGGTTCAGTGCATCAATTCTCCTGTGCTGCTTTGTGTTGGCTTCATGGTTATTTCCTGATGTCTAGAATATTTTTAGACTTTCTTATTTACTGCCAGATCACAAGTCTTGGACTTGGTGTATTTTTATCAGCACTTTTATGATTCTGGCTCTTTAACCTGGAGAATTTCCTGCACAAAATCTCGAGACAAGGATTGATATATACAGATCAATGCAATTAGTAATAAACACTTAATTCCCTTTAGAATGTCGATTATAACTATAACACAGGTTATTTGGTATTTTCCATATGAATTCGTAATCCATGTTATAATTACAATAAGCACCTATATATGAATGATAAAAGTAGGGAAATTAACGTGTTGAGAATGCACTATTTCAACTGATCAAATTCCCCCAAACTTAATTTTGGTCGTCTCGAGCAAACAACTTTATTTAAAAAGAATGAGAAAATAAAAAGAGAGAAAAGCTAACTAGCACACTTTCGTAGGCAACACGATTGCACTGAGCACGTGCAATAAGCCTTTAAACCTCTAGGTGTCCCTAGTAAGAGGAGTGTTGTCTCCTGAGGGTTTTCAGCGGATTACACCCACAAAATTCAATAATAAAAAGAAGACCGTGAAAGTTACATATAAAGATAAGAATTGTAAAAGAAAGACTTTGAAAATTAGAGTTTCCAACTAATACTAGCTTTTCAGTTGTCATGAGCCCTATCTTAATAGTCATGAAAAGATATTAGAAATCACATCATCCCTCAATAAAATATCGCCTTTATTCTTCATTCTTATCTTTCTTCCAAACATTGATCATATACCCCTACGTGTGTGTAAAGAACTTCCCTACACTTGGAGAATTCAATTCAAGCTATCATACTCTTGTCCATCTACCTCAGTACTTTTTAATTGATATTTATTTAGATGAATTTGCTCACACACTTTTCATGCGACCGTTAATACTTCTTGAGGTACTAGCCGACCGATTACTCATGTGCTTGCTTATACGGTATATTCAGTATTTTCCTCGTCTTGCAACACCTAAGGCTTAGCAGTGACTCCCAAACCAGTTGGTCTAAGGCACTAGGTGATGAAGCACCATCGCTATATTTTTTTTATTGCTGCCTTGGTGATTGTTAGTGTATATGCCCTAGGGGCCATTATTGTATCATACTAGCTTGTATATTACTTAATGGATGCTTGGGATATTCACAGTTATATTAACAGTCTTGCTAAACTTGGTAGTATGCTACTTGGTTTATTTCTATCTTAATATGTGTATATGTTAGCATATCGAGAATGCATATTGATAGAGCCCTTAGGATCTTGCTTGACTACCAGCGTTGTGATGGCAGTCACACTAGTGGGGGCTGGATAGTCTACAAGCACATCCTTTTTTTTATGTCCCTAGTCGTAGGATTATCGAGACAGGGCATCGATACTCCGGAGTAGACTAGTGTGTACGCTTCTCATCCCAGTTGGGGAGATGGTATGTCCCATAGCCATCGGTACGTCGTACTGGAGATAGTATACAGGTGCTCGTTGGGTTACGGATACACCGGACAGGACTCGCAGGGAACTGTTGGTTGGTATTATACCCATCGTCAGTTAACAGTTCCCAGGTGACATGAGTACAGCATAGTCCGCAGACTTGACACTGCTACTTCGCCTCGGGTGTGTTCCCACTGTTCTTAGATTGCTACCCTACCACGGCTCAAAGGAGTCGTGCAAACAGGTAGCAGTTGGGTGCAGTCCCGAAGCACTTGGAGGCAGTGGCGGTTAGATAGGATTTGTCTCTCTCGGTATTGGGAGTTGATATCGCGCTGTGTTTGGAGAGCCATTACGCAAAGTCCCTGGCCAGGGCAAGCGAGATTTACTGGTAGGATTTCCAGTAGTTTCTCAAGGTGTAATGGGCTTCGCTCCGACATGACTTATACCGCTTTTAGGGGACTGACGCTTGCCGCCCCTAGGCCCGATATGCGATAGTCTTAGACGAACAGACCGGACTGTACGGAGATTGTCACATCAAGCTCAGTAGGAGTTCGGATGGGTTTCCTCATCGGCTTTGTTATCGACATCTACCTGGGGACCGTTACGTACAGCTAGTGCCGCTTGCGGTCTGTGGTTAAACCCACTGCCAGCGTAGTGTCGAGTCTTTAAAGTCCCACACAGAGAGTTTCCCTGCTTCGGGCAAAACGATATAGAGGTCGTATGGTTTTTCGACAGGGTTCGGACACATACGTGTTTTTACGCACGCACGATGTTCGGACAGTTTATACTAGCAGGCTTTGGTTTAAGCCAGATTCTAGTATTGGATTATTGGATTTATACAGTCTCAGTATTTCCGTGTTTTCACGGATAGGAGGGGCGTTCTCGTAATTACTCGAGAAGCTTCTAGAAGATTGATGAGGTGGAGAGCTTAGGTGTTATATGCATTAAATGGTTTTGTGACTCATGGAGATGATTCATCAAGTGAGTTAATGAAGCATTAATGGTTTTAATGACTCATTAGATGATTCATTTGTATTAAATGAAGCATGAAAATATTTGTGCAAAGATATTTTATGCAAGATATTTTATGCTTCATGATATATATACACAAATGAGTTAATTCCCATTTGATAATTACTTTCACATTCTCTCTCCTCAAGCTCTCTCTCTTCAACCCTAACCCTAACCTCTCATGTGTTGAGATCCAAGGGTTAGCAAGACTAATAGATCCCTAATCCTCTTCTATATCCTCTAGGTTGCTTTGATTAGCACTTATAGCCACTTAGTTACCTCAAGTGTAAGGTTAAAGCTTGGAGAAGTAGCTCTCGGGTGAATCTTCTATCACAACGAGGAGGCCGACGAGAAGGTGGTCTACGAGAACAAGAAGGACTTGATTCATTAGGTATAATCATCTTTCATAGTAGCTAATCACTTCTATGTTGTTGTTAGTTAGGGTTTAGCAAAGATCCGTAAAATTAGTCGATGTTAGTTTAAACAAAATGATTGTTTTACCTATTCCGCCTCCCCCCATCATGTGGGGTGTCTAACGTCGACTTACAGTGGTATCAGAGCCTCGCTAAACCATAACTAACTTGTTAGCAAAGTCGTTAGAAATTCGATCGCAAAACGAACCCGAAAAAACATCATTTTAACCTAGTTTCTACCGATTTTAAAACGGGGTCTAAAAATTTTTCAGGGACCCTTAAAAATACAAGCAGGGAATTATAAGATTACTGGAGAAATTTCGGGTAGTAACTCGGCCAAACCGCCGCGGAACCGCGGCCGATCCAAGCGATCCGCCGCGGATCCGCGGCCGAGTTGAAGCCGAGTTAGCCCAAATTTGCCCAGTAACTCTTCTGTGTTGATGTTGTATTTTCTGGGATGTTTTGTTTCTGCTCAGGTTTCAGGTGCACAGAGAATTATTTGCAGAAGATTCATTTGTGTTTGCTTGATCAAAATTCTAAAATGTTTGGCTAATTTGATTATATCTGTGATGTGTTTAATGTGTTCGTAAACCTCCCCTAACTGCTAGTATGTCGGTTAGCAGGGGGTTGCACATTTCTGTAATGATTTTTACTGGTTTGTGTTTGTGGACTTGTTGTATTGTCATGAATGGATAGCCGGGGATGTGAGACGGGTGTTTCTTTCTTTCAAATGTAATTTGTAAATTGTTGTAATATTCTTTTGTGGGACACATCCGGGCTGAGGTTGTAGCCACCGTTGTATTATTTCATTTACTGTTTTCTGCTCCTAGGATAGACCCAAGATGGGGTGCACAAACTACTGGGTACTTTGAAGTGTTTAGTGGCCTACTCACGTTGTTGAGGGAGACCGCTTCACTTCGGCTACTTGGCGGGTAGTTTGCCGTACCCGTAGGGGTCTAGGGTGGGGTTTTGGCTATTCATCGCGACTGTGTAATCCGTCTTTCTTTGCAGGCTCAAAAGGAATGCGGATTCGTAGAAAATCCAATATGTTCATATGTGATCTGGAATGCTTATTATTGCGTCTGACGAATGTACAATATCTATATATGATAGATATTAGGCGTCGCTTATGTTTTGCACCCGCGCTAGCCCAGCCCCCGCTCTGTCGTTAGTTAAGTAACCTAACGGGTGAATGACGGGACCCAGTGGAGAATGCGGATGGCATAAGAGGACGTTGTATTTTCGTTGTTTTCTGCAATGATAGGTTAATTGATGGGACGCATTATATTAATGCAAAGAAAATAAACCAAAGTTGAATCGTTGGAACAGTTTAAAAGAAACCACTCGGTTATTTTAAAACAGAAGATATTTTTTAAATTGCGGAGCTTTAACCACTCCTTTTAAAAGCTATCAGGTTCCTTCGATCATATCAAGTTCACTACGTTCACGGTTTCTCCAAAACTATTCGTAGCCCTCCGTCATTTCATTTGGGTATTCAGTAGTATTCAAGCTATGTATTTTGACCAACGCCAAGGCATAGTGTTTGGTAGCTGCTGGATATTCATTTGTTGCATAGATAGATGAGTTAGTTTGGGACAGTCGTATTATCATTTGGCCAACGTCAGGGGTATGTACGGATGGGTTCAAATTAACAAGATAATGATGGGTAGAACTTGACATATGACTTATGACATTTTGACCAACGCCAAGGTCATAAGAGCATGGGGCAGAAATCCATATCGGGAATTTCTAAAGAAACTGAAATTTGCAAAAAGATGCATACCATTTGGAGTGTGATAATTTTGGTAGGATTCCTTCAGCTTTATCACACGATGATATTTGGATCCCGATCCTACTGTGAGTATCCGCTACTCATCAGGAGATTCGTCACTTAACGATCAATGCTATAAACCAAGTAGGTGTCCAGAAAGGTGTCAGCGGGGCTACGCCTCCAGAGAAAAGAGGTTATTTAATTAAGGAACTTCGCGAAAGCGTCGTAAAACCTCCCTCGAAGTACCGACACCGGCCTGGCTGAACGGTTAAGCAAGTATTGTACGGTGAGAATAGTCCTGACTAGTTCTTCCTTTTTGGTTTGAGGAGGGATTCAAGAAACAGTGGGAGCCATCCAGTTTAGATAAACTAAAAACCACTCTAAACCTGCAAGAGCATCATGCTAAAATGTTCCCTCTCTCTCTTTGCAGCGACCCAGAACATGACAGGCCTTAAGTTACTATTAGATAAAAATATTTTGACAGGGCCAAACTATAAAGATTGGTTCCGGAATGTTAAGATGGCAATTACTTATGACAAATTAGGGTATGTCCTTACCACTAAGGCACCTGCTGTCCCTGGTCCAGAATCCAGTGTCGCGGATAAGGAAATCCGCAAGACCTGGGAGATTGATTGCACGAAGGCCAAATGCATCGTGCTTGCCTCTATGAATAATGAACATCAGAGGAGGCACGAGAATATGGATCTTGAATCCATATTTCTCCACACCAAGGAACTGTATGGAGAGCAATCTCGTATAGCAAGATACGAGACCTTGAAGAACTTGTTTTAGTCGAGGCTGGCCGTCGGATCATCTGTAGGAGAACATGTCCTAAAGATGATTGGTTATATAAAAGAGCTCGCGGACCTCGGGACGACTTTAGAGAACGAGCTCTATACAGACTTGGTTCTTCAGTCCCTTCCTTCCACCTACGCCCAGTTTATTCTGATTTTCAACATTCAAGGAAAAGAAGTTGAACTTCCAGAACTCCTTAACATGTTGAGGAGTGCAGAGGGCACCTTGCAGAAAGCAAGGAAAATACACACTATGTTTGTTCGCAGTGCTTCCTCTTCCGGGTCCAAGGCTAGGGCCAAAGGAAGGAAGAAGAAGGCCGCTACCAAACCGAGAGGTGGTGTTGGTAAGGTGGGAGTTAAGGGAAAGACAAAGGTTGCGGTGCCAGTAGTGGAAAAGGACGAGTGCTTCCACTGTCATATAAAAGGCCATTGGAAGAAAGATTGCAAATTTTGGATTGCCAAGAACCAGGACCCGAAGCAAGCTGTGGCTTCGACTTCAGGTGTGTTTGTAATTGAAAATTGTCTGTCAATCAACTCTACTTCCTGGGTATTGGATACCGGATCAGGATCTCATATATGCAATTCATTACAGGCACTGAGAAACCGTAGAGTGCTGAAGGTTGGTGATATGACCCTCCAGGATGCTAACGGAGCTAGCGTGGGTGCTGTGTCCGTAGGGGATTATCACCTAGGATTGACAAGTGGACATATTTTAGTTTTGCACAACTGTTTTTGTGTACCTAGTTTAACGTGTAATATCATATCAGTATCGTTGTTATCAAAAGAAGGTTATGATTTCACGTTTGTAAGCAATGTTGTTAACATCCACCTTAATCATGGTTTGATTGGGTCCGGTACACTAGATAACGGTATATACGTGCTAAACCAATTACAGATTTTCAATGTCCAGAACACACTAAAAAAAAAGTCTCAAGATATAAATCAGGCTTTCTTATGGCATTGTAGATTGGGTCACATCAATGAGACAAGGTTAACTAAGTTACATAGAGAAGGATATTTAGATCCGTTCGAATATCAATCTTATGCAACTTGTCAATCATGTCTCAAAGGAAAGATGACAAAGACTCCATTCACTGGACATGGAGTAAGAGCGAGCGAGCTCTTAGGACTCATACACAGCGATGTATGTGGTCCAATGTCTACAGATGAAAGAGGTGGTTTTTCATATTTCATTACTTTTACGGACGATTACTCTAGGTATGGATTCATTTTCTTAATGAAACATAAATCCGAGGCCTTTGAGAAATTCCAAGAATATAAGAATGAAGTAGAAAACCAAACCGGTAAAAGTATCAAGACACTGAGATCTGATCGAGGTGGTGAATACTTAAGTGCCGAGTTCCTAGGCGACCTAAAAGAGAAAGGAATTCTCTCTCAGCTTACTCCTCTATACACTCCACAGCATAATGGTGTATCGGAAAGACGGAACCGAACCCTATTGGATATGGTACGTTCCATAATGAGTAATGCTGAGTTACCGCGATCTTTCTGGGGTTATGCACTAGAATCAGCTGCATATCTTTTGAACAGGGCTCCTACCAAGATTGTGCCTACCACGCCATATCAGATATGGAGTGGGAAGAAACCCTATCTTCAGTATCTGAAGATATGGGGATGTCCAGCTTTTGTTAAAATGCAGCATGCGGACAAACTCGAGGCATGATCAGTACAGTGTAAGTTTGTGGGATATCCAAAGAACTCCAAGGGGTATTTCTTCTATTACGCAGAGGAACAAAAGGTTTTTGTTTCTCGTAATGCCCATTTTCTAGAACAACAGTTTTTAGAAAAGGAAACAAGTGGGAGCGCAATAGAACTGGAAGAAATTCCAGAACCACAAACTACTACTGAAAGTTTGGTAGAACCAGTAGTTCAAGAAGAACAGGACATTCCCGCACCCCTCCGCAGGAGTAGTAGGCCGTCTCATCCACCTGAGAGATACTACGGTTTTCTCATAGATAGGGATAGAGAGGATTGCATCATTGATAATGATGAACCTACTAGCTTCCAGCAGGCCATCCAGAGCGGCGACTCGGTAAGAAGGCTGGATGCAATGCGGACCGAGATGGAGTCCATGTACACCAACAAAGTATGGACTTTGGACTTTGCTCCAGGTGGGGTAAAACCCATAGGATGCAAATGGATCTTCAAGAGAAAGATTGGTGTAGATGGACAGGTGGAAACCTATAAGGCTAGACTTGTTGAAAAGGGTTTTCGTCAAAGACCTGGTTTGGACTATGACGAAACTTTTTCTCCAGTGGCTATGCTCAAATCCATTCGGATCCTTCTTGCCATTGCCGCCTTCCATGATTATGAGATCTGGCAGATGGACGTAAAGACGGCTTTTCTAAATGGTAATTTGGAAGAGTGCGTCTATATGGATCAGCCAGAAGGTTTCAATCAGAGTGGGAGCAGCGGGAAAGTGTACAAGTTGCTTAAGTCCATTTATGGACTAAAGCAGGCATCGCGGAGTTGGAACATCTGTTTTGATGAAACGGTCAAAGAATATGACTTTATCAAAAATCCAGATGAACCATATATATATAGTAAAATTGTAGCACGAACTGTCGTATTCCTCGTCTTGTACGTGGATGACATTCTATTGATAGGAAATGACATTCCTATGCTACAATCTGTCAAAGGGTTCTTGTCACACAGGTTCTCCATGAAAGACCTGGGTGATGCCTCTTACATTCTGGGGATCCAGATCTATCGTGATAGATCTAAGAGGATGTTGGGACTTTCGCAGTCCAGGTATATCAACACTATACTGAAAAGATTCAGTATGGAAGATTCTAAGCGCGGTAATTTACCGGCTTGTCACGGAATCACCCTATCCAAAGAGATGTCTCCCAAGACTGATTTGGAAAGGGATCGCATGTCAGTTATACCCTACGCTTCTGCGGTAGGCTCTATAATGTATGTGATGTTGTGCACCAGACCAGATGTAGCTTACGCACTGAGCGTGGTAAGCAGGTATCAGTCAAACCCAGGGGAGAAGCACTGGATAGCAGTAAAGAACATTCTCAAGTACCTGAGAAGGACTAAGAATATGTTCTTGGTTTACGGCGGAAAATACCTCCAGATCGAGGCTTTTGCCGACTCCAGCTTCCAGAGTGACAAGGATGACTCCAAGTCCATGTCAGGTTATGTCTTTACCCTCAATGGAGGGGCGGTGTGCTGGAAGAGTTCCAAGCAGGACACCGTTGCTGACTCGACGATGGAAGCGGAGTATATCGCTGCTTGCGATGCCACAAAAAAAGCAGTCTGGATAAAGAAGTTCCTAACAGAACTTCAGGTGTTACCTACCATTGTTGATCCAATACCACTGTATTGCGACAACAACGGAGCTATAGCTTTAGCAAAGGCAGGTCCTATCAAAAGTCCAGACACATCTTAAGGCGGTATCACCTGATCAGGGAGATCATAGATCGACTGGAGATCGAGGTCTGGAGAGTTCCTACAGAGGAGAACACTGCAGATCCATTCACTAAGCCTTTACCTCAGATTCAGTTCGAGAGGCTACTCGAGATGATAGGTCTTCGATACGCCAGTACATGGCCCTAGTGCAAGTGGGAGATTGTTAGTGTATATGCCCTAGGGGCCATTATTGTATCATACTAGCTTGTATATTAGTTAATGGAAGCTTGGGATATTCACAGTTATATTAACAGTCTTGCTAAATATGGTAGTATGGTACTTGGTTTATTTCTATCTTAATATATGTATATGTTAGCATATCGAGAATGCATATTGATAGAGCCCTTAGGATCTTGCTTGACTACCAGCGTTGTGATGGCAGTCACACTAGTGGGGGCTGGGTAGTCTACAAGCACATCCTTTTTTTTATGTCCCTAGTCGTAGGATTATCGAGACAGGGCATCGATACTCCGGAGTAGACTAGTGTGTACGCTTCTCATCCCAGTTGGAGAGATGGTCTGTCCCACAGCCATCAGTACGTCGTACTGGAGATAGTATACAGGTGCTCGTTGGGTTACGGATACACCGGACAGGACTCGCAGGGAACTGTTGGTTGGTATTATATCCGTCGTCAGTTAACAGTTCCCAGGTGACATGAGTACAGCATAGTCCGCAGACATGACACTGCTGCTTCGCCTCAGGTGTGTTCCCACTGTTCTTAGATTGCTACCCTACCACCGCTCAAAGGAGTCGTGCAAACAGGTAGCAATTGGGTGCAGTCCCGAAGCACTTGGAGGCAGTGGCGGTTAGATAGGATTCGTCTCTCCCGGTATTGGGAGTTGATATCGCGCTGTGTTTAGAGAGCCATTACGCAAAGTCCCTGGCCAGGGCAAGCGAGATTTACTGGTAGGATTTCCAGTAGCTTCTCAAGGTGTAATGGGCTTCACTCTAACACGACTTATACCGCTTTTAGGGGACTGGCGCTTGCCGCCCCCTAGGCCCGATATGCGATATTCTTAGACGAACAGACCGGACTGTACGGAGATTGTCACATCGGGCTCAGTAGGAGTTCAGATGGGTTTCCTCATTGGCCTTCTTATCGACATCTACCTGGGGACCGTTACGTACAGCTAGTGCCGCTTGCGGTCTGTGGTTAAAGCCACTGCCAGCGTAGTGTTGAGTCTTTAGAGTCCCACACAGAGAGTTTCCCTGCTTCGGGCAAAACGATATAGAGATCGTATGGTTTTACGACAGGGTTCAGACACATACGTGTTTTTACGCACGCACGATGTTCGGACAGTTTATACTAGCAGGCTTTGGTTTAAGCCAGATTCTAGTATTGGATTATTGGATTTATACAGTCTCAGTATTTCCGTGTTTTCACGGATAGGAGGGGCGTTCTCGTAATTACTCGAGAAGCTTCTAGAATATTGATGAGGTGGAGAGCTTAGGTGTTATATGCATTAAATGGTTTTGTGACTCATGGAAATGATTCATCAAGTGAGTTAATGAAGCATTAATGGTTTTAATGACTCATTAGATGATTCATTTGTATTAAATGAAGCATGAAGATATTTGTGCAAAGATATTTTGTGCAAGATATTTTATGCTTCATGATATATATACACAAATGAGTTAATTTCCATTTGATAATTACTTTCACATTCTCTCTCCTCAACCTCTCTCTCTTCAACCCCAACCCTAACATCTCATGTGTTGAGATCCAAGGGTTAGCAAGACTAATAGATCCCTAATCCTCTTCTATATCCTCTAGGTTGCTTTGATTAGCACTCATAGCCACTTAGTTACCTCAAGTGTGAGGTTAAAGCTTGGAGAAGTAGCTCTCGGGTGGATCTTCTATCACAACGAGGAGGCCGACGAGGAGGTGGTCTACGAGAACAAGAAGGACTTAATTCATTAGGTATAATCATCTTTCATAGTAGCTAATCACTTCTATGTTGTTGTTAGTTAGGGTTTAGCAAAGATCCGTAAAGTTAGTCGATGTTAGTTTAAACAAAATGATTGTTTTACCTATTCCGCCTCCCCGCATCATGTGGGGTGTCTAACGTCGACTTACAGTGATAACAAAACCAGTGTTCATTTTTCTTTTCACCATTTTTTCTTTTATTTTCCATTTATTATTTCCTTCATACTTTGGCTTTTAGACAAGAGCATTTCAAGGTATTCTCTACTATCCCGAGTTTCAAGACGTGTGTAAGTGCGTATAGTAGGGTATCAACATTCAAATATTTGGCTTCCAGAATAGGAACTATTTTTCAGACTTATTTTTATTCTCAGATTAGTGACTTCCTTCATCTTACTAACCCTTGGGACAACTGCTCATAACTACTTATTACTAGTTTCGTTTAAGAAAACTTCTAACTTTCTTAGTTTTCTTAAAATATTCTAATCTTTTGGATGTAATTTTTCACTATCTAATCTTTTATTATCATATTTATATACAATTTTTTATTTTTTATATGTTTTGTGCTTATGCAAAGTATGATGCAAATGATGCGTAAATAAGCACAAACCTCCCCCAAACTTGTTTTCAACAGTGTCCTCACTGTTGCTATCTGTTAAAGCTCAAAAACCTGTAAGCTTGGGAGGACATTATTAATGAGGGTCAAAAATATATGAAAGTGAAAATCCTCCCCCAAACTTATCTTTTGGCTCAAAATTTTGAGGACAAAAGTAATGTTCAAGAGCCAACTTATACCCCCCCCCAAACTTGAGTTAAACAATGTTAAGCTTTTAAAATCACAAGAGGGGGTCAAAGTTTATTGGTCAATGCTAAGCTTTGCAAAGACCGAAAGTCAACACCAACCATTCGAAGATTTTATCAATGTAGTGCATAGGTTGGTGGAAGAGCATGTTGTAAAGAGACAGGAAGAAGTGAGGAAAACATAAGTGGTGGAATAGAAAGGGTTTGCGTCTCAATTTAGAGAGACGACACAGTGGTTGTGATGATGGATTACTCGCATTCACATGATTGTCCAGAAGAAGGGGTGGAGGTTCAATTTCTTTTTCTTGCAGTTGATTCAGCTCAACACCCGTATTTGCTAAAAATGCGAGTTCATCAGCGAAAATGTCCTCAAAGCTTTCATTGATACCCCGAAGAATAATGTCATCAAATAGTGCGGGGCGATCATCAGACTCAAAAAACGGTTCATAATCAGTGTTAGATGTTGACCCGGACAACTCGGTGGAAGAGTCCGTATGTGTATGATACATAGTAGGGTCAAACAACAACATGTGAAAAGAGTCTAGATCAGTATCATGAGGTTGATCAAATTCGCTGCTGTCGACATCCATTAATTCGACAGAACAGACCTGAGCAGTAGGTTCGGAGGGTACACTTCCCAACTTGTATATGTTAAGCTCAATTGACATCTTCCCGAAGGATAGGGTCATAGAGACATTACGACAGTTGATTATAGTATTGGAAGTGGCCAAAAAGGGTCGACCAAGAATCACCGGAATTTGATTCCGTGGGTTCGCTACAGGCTGTGTATCAAGTACAATAAAGTCCACAGGGAATACAAATTCCCCGATTTTTATCAACACATCCTCTAGTTAACCCTAGGTTTGGTGATTGATCGGTCGGCCATCTGGAGAGTGCAGTGAGCTGGTTTCAACTCTCCGATCCCTAGCTGCTCATAAACGGAGTATGGAAGCAGGCTAACACTTGCGCCAAGGTCAAGTAGAGCACGGTTAATGTGTTTATCCCCAATAGAAATAGAAATAGTAGGATAGCCTAGATCCTTACGTTTCCTAGGTAATTGTTGGGGAAAAACTGTGTCTATAGTCTTTGACATGAATACCTTTTTTGGCACTTGAGTCTTCCTCTTCCTAGTGCACAAGTCTTTGAGAATTTTCGCATAAGCGGGGACTTGTTGTATAGCATCTAGGAGAGAGATGTTGATGTTAACTTGTTTAAAGATTTCAGTGATCTTCTCCATTTGCGGACTTGGTCTGTTTCCCCTTAACCGATTCGGATAAGGAGGTTTAGCAATAAGAGCAGGGTCCAACATTGGAGAAGATTGTGTGGGTAGGAAAGATCCAAGAATAGGAGTGGGGATCATCTTTGGTGGACTAGAAGAGGCATGCTGAGGTGTCGAGCCTTGAGGAAAACAGATAATAGGCTCGGAAGAAAATGGTGGGGTAGACGAACTGGGGTCAGAATTAGAAGTAGAAGTGGAAGGAAAGGCCTCAGCCGGGGTATCATTGATTGATTCTTCATTATTATCATTAATCTCTTCACCGACATGGTTGTCAATCACTCTTCCAGATCTCAACGTGGTAATAGCATTCACATGATGTGCATAGCCAGGATTGGGTAAAGGTTGAGCTGGAAGTTTCCCTTTCTCTCTAGCACTCATCTCGGCATTTAATCGAGCAATTTGTGCTTCCATCGATTTAATACTCTCATTTTGGGAAGCAGAGTTCCTTTTTATGTCATCGACGGAAGACTGAAAATTTGCCGTAGTTTGCATGAACTTTGTTAGAAGCAAATTCATGGTTTGTTCGAGTGAAGATGAATTATCCGAACCGACCATTTGGAAAGAATTATTCCCAGGTACAGAATTTGTTGCCGGATTTTGAAAAGTTTGTGTTTGGTAGGGGTGCTGACTTATTTGAAGTGGTTGCTGTTGTGGTGGAGGACCCCTTTGAAAATTGTTTTGATTTGGAACCGTGTTTTGAGTTTGTGATTGGTTCCAAGCAAAGTTCGGGTGATTCCTCCAACCCTGATTATAAGTGGAAGAATACAGATCGTTTCTAGGTCTCTGTTGGAAAAAAGCATTGGTATGCTCTTGACCTTGAAACGGAGAATTTAAAGGACATTCTTCCGTAAGATGTGATGGATCAGAACAGCATCCACAAACAGTTTTGGAGAGTGACATCTGATTTAGGGAGGCTGCTAAAAATTTATGTTCCATAGTTTCGAGTTTCTTTTGTATTGCTGCCATTTCAGCTCTAACTCCTATGGAAACATCAAATTGGTGAATGCCACCCCTAAACGATGACTGGTTTACACTCTCCCACTGTAAAGATTTTTCGGCGAAATCTTCTAAAAATCTCCAGGCTTCACCATCGTCTTTAGTCATGAAGGTGCCTTGACACATGGATTCAAGGTTCTGTTTTGTTGTAGGATTAATGCCCTCATAAATGATTCTGCACAGATCCCATCTAGGAATTCCGTGATGTGGACATTGAACTAACAGATCCTTGAAGCGTTCAAAACACTTCGAGAATGGTTCATTTGGAAGCTGGGTAAATTGATTTATTTCGCTACGGACTCGATCTGTTTTATGATTAGGGTAGAATTTCTTAAGAAATGCTGTTGCAAATTCTCCCCAGTTTGAAATAGAATGTGCGACTGTGTTATAAAGCCACTTCTCGGCTATATCGCACAAGGTAAATGAGAGAAGACGCAATCTCATAGCATCCACAGAAAGCTGTGAAGTATCCATCATTGCGCATACATTTTCAAATTTGGTAATAAAGTGTAACGTTTTGAAAATCGTTTCGGTGAAATTTCGAAAAAACGGTAAAATAAGGGGGTTTTCTGTAAAAAGTCAAAATGCAAATATCTTTATTATAAAATTAAATATACATATTTTAGTTATGTAATTGCTAGTATTTGGTGTTTATTGAGCCACTGCTGAAATTTCAAATTTTCTGAAAAATTTTCCGAAATTAATTATTTTAATATTATTTTAAACCGGTCAGAAAATATATTAAATTAGCGATAAATACAAATTTAAATGGGCTAATTTTAATCTTTAAAATCATGTTAATTAAAATCTAGTTGTAATATAATTTTTTTGTATTTTATTTCAAGTTTTAATTGATTTATTTTATGGAAAACAAAAATATAGTTATTTTGAACTAAAACTTGCAAATATGGTATTGTGGGGGGTCTTTTTGCATAGATTTTTTTTGTAAAGTCTCTCACACTCACCCTCACTCCACTTGGCCGGCCCCACACTATTGTAGCAGCCCAAGAATTTTATTTCCCTCTTTTTGACCTTAAATCATGTGAGAAATGGGTTAAAATAAGGTTTTTATATATAGTAAAGTAGGTGGGGGTATTATGGTAATTGGGAGGGGCTTTGACTTGGATCTTTTGGCATCATCCCCTCACCTTTTTCCCCCTCTTCCCCTGCTGAAACCAGCAGCAGCAGCCCCCCTCCATTTCTTCTTCTCTTTTCTCTTCAAAATTCCATCAAAAAATCATCCAAAATGCTTCAAAAATTCCACAAAATCAAAATCTAATCCCTACCCATTTTTACTTGACCATTCTAGTATGGATCTTGGTGAAGGGAAGCATGTTTGGGAGGCTAGATTTGTGCTAGATTTCAAGATGATTGTGGGGGTAAATTCTTAACCTTATGTCTAATTGTTGTTTGAATACTTTAAATCTAGCATAATTAGTTAATAGTTTGGGATTAATTGAATGTTTTGAAAAATTTAGTAAGGGTTTCTAATTTCAATTAGGGTTTTTATCATATCATTAGGGATGCAAGGTTTAGTTTAACATCTTAATGTATGTAAAACCTAGTTTGGTTGATTAAATTGCACTTGTTATATGTAATTTGTCCAAATTGCTTAAATTGCAAACTAGGTTTTTGTAAACCTTGAATTTGATTAAGAGAAAAATGTAATTAGGTTTTTCTTGACTTCATTAACATTATTAAGTGTGGTTTAATGTCTTTAGTGTAGGGTTCCTAGGCACTCATAAGAGGTCTCACAAGGCATCAACCATGCCAATTTCAAATATTAGAGGTGCCGAGAAACCCTAATACGGATCGTTGGCTAGATATATAGGCGACAAAGCAAACTAGTTAACACTTAACTACAAGAATACGGAAATACAACCTTTGTAGATCCGGTCCTCCACCTCCACGGCTCCGTGATGAAGTCCTCTCCGCTGTCCATATCAAATCCCGGGCTCTAGCATCGGCTTCATCGGAGAAAGAGCGGGCTAGGTCATCGACGACGTGCCGAAGATGATCTACGTCGAGGCATCGCTAGATCAAGCTCCAACTTCACCAAGTCTAGAAAACTTGTGAAGGAAACACACTCTACTACTTGGCAAGAGGTAGAGGATGAAGAAATAGGAAGTGGGTTCACTTTAGAATTGGATTTCTCACCCTTTTTCATCAATCACCATTGATGAAGAAAGGTTTTCTTCAACTTGAAGAAGAAGAAGAAGATGATGATTATGATAATGATATGATAAGTTGATTAAAAATAGAAAAGAAATGAATACTTATCATATTACAACCATGGTTAGATGTAGAGAATGAATCATAGTTAAGTGGAATGGTTAGGGTTAAACATGAGACAAAATGGTCACTTAGTCAAACCTTCATGAACCTTCATGAAAGAACAAAGAAAGCCACCATTTTTCTCTTTTGCTTTTATTTTCCAAAACTAATAAATAAATAAATGAATGAATAAATAATCATAACCCTAACCATTCATATAACCATGGTTCAATCTTCACACAAACACAAGTAAACATGTATCATCAAACATGATACAATCATGTGCACAAAAATATATCACATATACAACTTGCACAATTCAAGTGAGAAAATCCATTTAAAGTGAACCAATACTAGTTAATGCAAAGTAATATATCAAATATATAATTATACATTAAATCATTAAATCAACACTTGATTTAACGATCCGGTCATATCGCATATAACCGACTAGTATCCTATGTATCGGCTTATCGAACCAATCCTTGATTCGATAACTAGGTTATATCGCATATAACCAATCGATACATTTATCGCGAGAATGGAATACGGTATCACATACACGCATTATTCTCGGTCCCGCACATATCTCATATGCGCTCCTATTTCGTTTCGCTTGAGCCAGGAAACCTCTGTGTAGGACTCTAAAGACTCGTCAATACGCCGGCAGCAGGTGATGATCATATCAAACACCCACAAGCCGCAAGCGGTCTGCTAAATGTAACGGCCACCCGGGTATTGAGCGATCAGAAGATCGACGAGCAAGCCCGCTCATACTCCTGTGAATCCAACCAGTAACACTTACCGTACAGTCCGGTCTGATCGTCTGATATATCGCATATCTCGCCTAGGGGTGGTAAACGTCAGACCCCAATAGCTTGATAAGTCGTGTCGATATGAGGTCTATAACAATTCGAGAAACTACTGGTAACACTTACCAGTAAATCTCAGCAACCCTGGCCAGGGATTTCCGGTTATAGCCAATCGAACACAGCGCAACATCAACTCCCTATACCGGGAGAGACGAATCCCCTCCTATCGCTCATTGCCTCCATGTGATTCGGGACTGTACCCAAAAACCACCGTTTTGCACGCCCTCTTGGACGTGGTAAGATGGAAATCAAAGCACAGTGGGAACCACACAAGACTCTATGACGATCTCGGGTCAACAGACTACTCTGTACCAGTGTCACCAGAGAACTGCCATCTGACGTAAGGTATAATACCATCTGGGAGTTCTCAGCGAGTCCGTCCAGTGTACCCAGTCTCCACTGAGCACCCGTATATCATCTCTGATGTCAAACACCAATGGATATGGGATCATCCATTGCCCATCTTTATGGGTCGAGAAGGTATACGCTAGTCTACTCTGGTATATCGATGCCCCGTCTCGATACACCCACGACTAGGGACTTTAAAGGATGTACTTATGGACTACCATGTCCCCACTAGTATGATCCGCATCATAGTCCAGATAGTCAAGTACACATCCTAAGGGCTTTACCAACATGTAACAGAGAGACAATCAGTGTGCACGTTAAGGTAAAGATCAACCAGATAGCATACTATCATGTCGAGCAAGAAAGTCCTCCCTATATATGTCCCAGCATCCACTACAATATACATCCTATGTACAGTAATGGCCTCTAGGGCATACATATAACTAACAATCTCCCACTTGCACTAGGGCCATCTGTAGCAGTGGTTGTAGTATCTCATACTCAACCATCCCATAAAAGTCTCTCTCTGGGAAAAGGCCTTCGTGAGTGGATCCGCCGTGTTGTCCTCTGAGTCTCGTCTCCTTACCTCGATCACCCTGGAGATCATCCATCTCCATGATCAGGCGATACTGCCTTAGAATAAGTATGGATCACTGATGGGACCGGCGTTCCTCGGCATGAGCCACAACTCCATTGTCTCACAATGGTAGGAACGTAGTTCATCTCATGAACTAATATACACCCAAACATCCTCTTTGGTAGCATCTTAAGTAGCGATGTATCCTGCCTTTATCGTCTAGTATGTCACGGTATCTAGCTTGGAACTCTTCCAACATACCGTCCCTTTACTGAGGGTAAAGACAATGCCTGCGACTGACATTCAGTCGTCTTTATCACCCTGGAACCCTTCCAGTGATTCTCCCCAGGATCAACTGATACCATCTCACTACAGCTAGTGAGTATCCTAACATCCATTTAGATCTATCTCATAGATCCAAAGTCCAGGATTTAGTAGGTATCACTTTGATCCTATGTGGAGAATCATTGTGATAAACGGAGATTGATCGAGCGTAGCATAAGAAACTCCTTTCTTATCAAGAGTATGTCATCCACGTACTCTACGAGGATCACCACCATACTCCCTACTACCTTTTTGTTTATACAAGGTTCATCTACCATTTTGATGATGTCAAACTCTTTGACTACTCCATCAAAACAGATGTTCCAACTCCGCGATGCCTGCTTTATCCTATAAAGCATCTTGCACACGTTTCCGCTGCTCCCACTGTCTACGAGACCCTCTGGCTGTGTACTTATAGATGCTCTCTTCTAAAACATCATTTAGAAAAGCAGTCATGACACCCAACCGCCAGATATCGTAGTCATGGTATGTAGCCGTGGCAAGTAGGATCTGGATAGACTTAAGCATAGCTACTTAGAAAAGGTTTCAACAAAATCCATAGCTGGTCAATAATGCAAACCTTTAACAAGTCTAGCTTTGAAAGTTTCTACTTTTCCATTTACACCAAGTAATCTTCTCAAGATATACTTGCTCCTGATGGGGATTTAACCCTTCAGATACAGCAACCAAAGTCCATACTTTGTTGGTGTAGAAGGATTCCATCTCAGATCGCTAAGCATCCAGCCATTCTTACAGAGTCTTACTCCTGATGGCCAGCTCGAAACTAGTTGGGTCATCATCTTATGATGCAATCCTCGCTCCCACTGTCATAGAGAAACCGAAGTATCTCTCAGGTGGGTGAGGAACCCTACTAGATCGGCGGAGAGGCTGAGGTTCATTGGAATCTACTGAATCCTTTGGTTCTTTCAAATCATTTGCTGTAGTTTGTATAGCTGGAACCTTTTCAGTTCTACATAACTGACATTGCCTCGAGCTTGTCCTGATTATGCTTTTAGACATAGCCCGGACAACCCCAAATCTTAACCAACTTAAGAGATGGGCTCTTCCCTCATCATATCAAATATGAAGTGGTAGGCAACTGATTTGATTTGAACCCTATTCAATAGGTATGCAGCTTCTCAAGTGCATAACTCCCTAAAAAAGGAAATAGGTAACTCAGTAGTACTCATCATAGAGCACACCTTATCATATAGGGTGTTATTGCTCCGCCCCGATATACCATCGTGCTATGGTGTATACGGAGGAGTAATGCTGAGAGAGAATCTCGTTCTCCTTTAGAATAGTCCAAGAATTCCGTGCTCAAGTATTCTCCTCCTTGATCTCATCAAAGGAAATAATACTTGTACCCTTATTGGTTCTCTACTTCTAACTTATATTCTGTGAATATCTCAAAAGGTTCAGACTTGTGTTTCAACAGGAACATATGTCTGAATCTTGAGAGATTATCAGAGAACGTAATGAAGTATAAAGAACCGGTCCTGGCATGTGTAGACAGGGGACCTTACATACATCAACATGTATCAATCCCAAGAGTTCACTAACTCTTTCTCTGTTTCCAATAAACATGGCTATGGTCATTTTATCTTTGTGACATGACTGGCAAGTTTCACAAGATGTAAATTCAAACTTATTTAAATATGCATCTATATGTAACTTAAGCTAGTCGGGTCGCATTGATATGACCTAGTCTACAATACCTCAAGAAGGATTTGTTCATTTCTGAACTCTTCCTCTTGTGTGTGTTCCATATACTAAGAATTGTAGTTTGATTTAGAACATCAATGCTTTTAGATAACGTGCCTGAACCGATCAACTTTTGATATAGGAAATGTTCAAAACATAATCCAACAATACAAAATTATATCCTTTCTTTACTAATAAAGAGACTGATATGATTTTGTATATCAGGTTCGGTATCTAATAACATTCGTTCAGAATCAATGTACTGGTCATACAGGGTGACAGTGACCAACAGACTTGGCTGCAACACTTGCCCCGTTTTCTGCCTCATGAAACTTATCACCCGTTCTCAATTCTCTACCTATCTGTAGCCCTATGTAACAGATTACATATCTGGGATCCTGATCCGGTATCAAATACCCAGGACGTAGAGGACATTTGAGAAACAGTTCATTGTAACGAACACACCCGAAGATGATGCATCAGCATGCACTTTCTTCGTTTGGGCGGCACGGGAAATCTGGTATTCCCCAATTTCCTGCTCTATCTTATAACAATTATAAGTTGGAGCGGGACCAACGTTCCCCAGCTCAGTATAACAAGCGGGTTCGGTCAAATATCCGTATTATTATCTTGATTAAGGCGTGATATGGTCGCTACCTGGAGAGAGAGAGAAGAAAACACTCAGCGTGCGCTCTTGCAAGAATAGATTGGTTATCATTTTATCTAATCAGGATGGCTCCCACTGCTTTTTATCAAATCTTCCTTCAAACCCTAAAAGGAAAGACTAGCCGGGATTAATTACACACTACAAGTTCGCCAATCTTTCAGCCAGGCCAGTGTCGGTACTTTGAGGGAGGTCCCCCGTGCTTTCGCACGAACCTAATTAATGTAAACCTCGTTTTCCCAGAGGCGTAACCCCGTTGACACCTTTCTAGACACCTACTTGATCGGCTAATTGTAATGTGTAAAACTCTCCCAGGAGTAACTCTTACTCGCAGCGGGTATCGGGATCCAACTATCTCATAGAAGGTATGTAATCTCATTGCAAATTTCAACACTTGAAATTCCCGATAATATTTTGCCCCTAGCTCGCTATGACCTTGACGCATGCCAAACAACCCATAGTCTGCTAGTCAAGTTCAACCCGTACATTTCTTGATTGAATTAAACCCACCCGCACGACCCTTGACGCATGCCAAACAACGCCGTACGAATACCCTAATCCAATCGCATCGTATGCTAGCAGATAAGCACTAGTTAGCTACCGTACACTACGCCTTGACGCATGCCAAACAACCGCAGCACGAATACTAACTAGTACTTATCTGAAATGACGGAGGGCTACGACAGGTTTTTCTGAAAACCTATTGCGTAAAGAACTTGATATCGTTGTAGAATCAAATGATTTTAAAATGGAGTGTCTTTTTAGGCTTTTCTAGTTTTGCTAAAGGGGTCACTCCCAGTGAAGGGATCGTCGGCCCTTTCCTCGTCGAATGAGGTGCGGGATATATCATATATATCACTGTGCAAAGCAGAACTCTTAAAAGCAATCAAAAGACAAACCGAGTGTGTAGCATCTGCCAGTTATTGCTAAAGGAGTCACTCCCGGTGAAGGGATCTCGGTCCTTTCCTTATCGAATAAGGTGCAGGATATATCACATATACCGCTGTGCAAAGCAAGAACTGTAGCTACCTGTTTTATTTTGAAATTTGATTCTACAACATCTTAGGTTTCTTTTCTTTCATTAATCACATTAATGAAGTCCCATCATTTAAGTCACCTAAACATCACAGATAAATACGACGTACACTTATGCCATCCGCATTCGCCTCGATGTCCCCTCGTGCACCGTTAGGTTAGGTAACTAACGGCAGGGCGGGGCAGGGCTAGCGCGGGTGTAAAACATAAGTAACGTCTATCTAATATATCATATATACTATATACAGCATTTATCACAGAACATATCACATGATCACATCACAGATATCGCAGCAGAAGAATCATATGAAATATTGGATATACTAGGACGTCCGTGTTTTCAATACGAGCCAGTATAAAACACGGATTCCACGGTCGTGATGAATAGCCAAACCCACATCCCTAGACCCCTACGAGAGCGGCAAGCAACCCTACCAATTCTGGAGTTAGGAGACCCGGACTCGACTCCTCGAGTTGGCCTCCCACTGGACTCCAGAACCCGGTTACTTGTGCTCCCCTCCTTGGGTCTATCCTAGTGCGGAAAAGTAAATAATATACAAAAGGTGACATCTTCCGCAACCTGGAAGTGCCCCAAATAAAAGAATATTACATACAAGTTTTTACATGAATGAAAATGAAAAACACTCATCTCACATAAAAAACCCCGGCTATTCAAACACGACGATCCAATAAAACATATCCAGCAACACATAACATCACATGTCATCAACGTAAGTAAATATGCGCATCCCAATTGTCGTTGACATATAGCAACGAAATCGGCGATATCACATATTACACTTACGGTCACAGAAAAGAAAGTGTAAAACTACAACAGTTGGAATCCGCAACCTGCATAGACATCGCATGCCTAATCAAATGAATTCCTTAGACATCGCATGCCTAACAATTATAAACCCCGCATTTTAGTCTCAAAATCGAAAACTCTTTTCAATATCAAGTCGGGCAATTCAACAAGATTCCCGACATCCTGATCGAATGCTCGTCGCAAACTTCAGTAGGCGGCCGCACCCCCGATGCCGTCGACGAAGTGCACCAAGGCGGAACACCGCTGCCGCGAGCACCCGAACGGATGCTTTCGGCGACGGGGTTCTCCTACAGTCACTTGGTCGGGGTTATGGAGTGAGGCTGTCTATTAAGTTTACCCGGCGAGTATCCGCGTACGCTACGTGATTGCGACGGACTTTTGATCACATCAAAATTCCGTGGCAACCGATCAAGTGAGACTAAATTGCTAGATTTATAACATTCATTCAGTTATCACATAACTACTTGTGAATTCCAATTATTGTATCACATTCCGAATAAGATAGAAAATGTTAAACTTTCCGATCGAACAATCGAACACCCAAGTTTTCCCGAAACAGCTCAACTCATGAAATAAGTTCAAAGACATTCACTTCGTGCCTCAGTACCAACGGTCCAGCCGTAGAAGGGTCAAGCCAACGCCTCACATGTGGCACGCCGTACTGCCCCAAACCCGAAGGTTCAAAGGGCAGTTCAAGACGGTCACATAATCGAGTTAAGGTTTGTTGTCTTCTAGAGGGACCATCGCGTTACTTGCACTACTTAGAACGTCTATAAACCACGGAAAAATCCAACACTTGGAAATTTTCCGGCAGGGGAAAAATTAGGTATTTATATCCGGTCGAACTTTTTAATATATTCTAAAATTATCCGGAAAGCCAAAAAGACAAAATCTGATACTCCGATCGAAACACCGAATCCCCAAAACAACCCCAGAAAATTCAACTATTGAATAAAATATAAAAATTTCCAGAAGACTCAGCACTTTGACACAAGAATTACTGTGCAAGACACGTGGTCTAAATCACCAACATGGCCGCGGAACCGCCGCGAACCCCAGGGTGGGGCCGCGGTTCCACGGCTCTTTGGTCGATTTAGAGTCACGTGCTTCACAGTAACTCATAGGAATCCCTGCTGAATTTTTTGGCTATTTTTAATTCACAAAAAACCCTGTTTTTAGAAAAAGTCCAGAGAGCACTTTTGAATTGGGGTTTCGGGTCGATCGGACTTCAAACTCCGTCTAGACTTCGCCTAAGTCTCTAGCTAGGCTCTGATACCACTGTAGGGTTCTTAGGCACTCATAAGAGGTCTCACAAGGCATCAACCATGCCAATTTCAAATATTAGAGGTGCCGAGAAACCCTAATACGGATCGTTGGCTAGATATATAGGCGACAAAGCAAACTAGTTAACACTTAACTACAAGAATACGGAAATACAACCTTTGTAGATCCGGTCCTCCACCTCCACGGCTCCGTGATGAAGTCCTCTCCGCTGTCCATATCAAATCCCGGGCTCTAGCGTCGGCTTCATCGGAGAAAGAGCGGGCTAGGTCATCGACGACGTGCCGAAGATGATCTACGTCGAGGCATCGCTAGATCAAGCTCCAACTTCACCAAGTCTAGAAAACTTGTGAAGGAAACACACTCTACTACTTGGCAAGAGGTAGAGGATGAAGAAATAGGAAGTGGGTTCACTTTAGAATTGGATTTCTCACCCTTTTTCATCAATCACCATTGATGAAGAAAGGTTTTCTTCAACTTGAAGAAGAAGAAGAAGAAGATGATTATGATAATGATATGATAAGTTAACTAAAAATAGAAAAGAAATGAATACTTATCATATTACAACCATGGTTAGGTGTAGAGAATGAATCATAGTTAAGTGGAATGGTTAGGGTTAAACATGAGACAAAATGGTCACTTAGTCAAACCTTCATGAACCTTCATGAAAGAACAAAGAAAGCCACCATTTTTCTCTTTTGCTTTTATTTTCCAAAACTAATAAATAAATAAATGAATGAATAAATAATCATAACCCTAACCATTCATATAACCATGGTTCAATCTTCATACAAACACAAGTAAACATGTATCATCAAACATGATACAATCATGTGCACAAAAGTATATCACATATACAACTTGCACAATTCAAGTGAGAAAATCCATTTAAAGTGAACCAATACTAGTTAATGCAAAGTAATATATCAAATATATAATTATACATTAAATCATTAAATCAACACTTGATTTAACGATCCGGTCATATCGCATATAACCGACTAGTATCCTATGTATCGGCTTAACGAACCAATCCTTGATTCGATAACTAGGTTATATCGCATATAACCAATCGATACATTTATCGCGAGAATGGAATATGGTATCACATACACGCATTATTCTCGGTCCCGCACATATCTCATATGCGCTCCTATTTCGTTTCGCTTGAGCCAGGAAACCTCTGTGTAGGACTCTAAAGACTCGTCAATACGCCGGCAGCAGGTGATGATCATATCAAACACCCACAAGCCGCAAGCGATCTGCTAAACGTAACGGCCACCCGGGTATTGAGCGATCAGAAGATCGACGAGCAAGCCCGCTCATACTCCTGTGAATCCAACCAGTAACACTTACCGTACAGTCCGGTCTGATCGTCTGATATGTCGCATATCTCGCCTAGGGGTGGTAAATGTCAGACCCCAATAGCTTGATAAGTCGTGTCGATATGAGGTCTATAACAATTCGAGAAACTACTGGTAACACTTACCAGTAAATCTCAGCAACCCTGGCCAGGGATTTCCGGTTATAGCCAATCGAACACAGCGCAACATCAACTCCCTATACCGGGAGAGACGAATCCCCTCCTATCGCTCATTGCCTCCATGTGATTCGGGAATGTACCCAAAAACCACCGTTTTGCACGCCCTCTTGGACGTGGTAAGATGGAAATCAAAGCACAGTGGGAACCACACAAGACTCTATGACGATCTCGGGTCAACAGACTACTCTGTACCAGTGTCACCAGAGAACTGCCATCTGACGTAAGGTATAATACCATCTGGGAGTTCTCAGCGAGTCCGTCCAGTGTACCCAGTCTCCACTGAGCACCCGTATATCATCTCTGATGTCAAACACCAATGGATATGGGATCATCCATCGCCCATCTTTATGGGTCGAGAAGGTATACGCTAGTCTACTCTGGTATATCGATGCCCCGTCTCGATACACCCACGACTAGGGACTTTGAAGGATGTACTTATGGACTACCATGTCCCCACTAGTATGATCCGCATCATAGTCCAGATAGTCAAGTACACATCCTAAGGGCTTTACCAACATGTAACAGAGAGACAATCAGTGTGCACGTTAAGGTAAAGATCAACCAGATAGCATACTATCATGTCGAGCAAGAAAGTCCTCCCTATATATGTCCCAGCATCCACTACAATATACATCCTATGTACAGTAATGGCCTCTAGGGCATACATATAACTAACATTTAGTTCATGAAAATCCTAGCTAAATTGTTGTTATAGGTATTTGAATAAAGTAGAGAACCAGGTATTGCAAGTATCGGGATTCTTCAAAGTGATCGAAGATGTAGATACTTGTGTATGGTGTTCAGTTGATAGTAATGATTAAGAGAACTTGCTTCTCTTTCAGGTTACTCATAATTGGAAGCATTCCTAAGTTGAGTAACGTTGATCGGCCTCCTTCCATTTAGTTGACATGCACTGGAGACAGCTGCATGATTTGAATTTGGTTCAATTAAATCAGTGCCTCTGGTTCTATATTGGATATAGAACAGTTCATATTTTAACGATGTTAAGATACGGGGAGTTGTCTGGCTTATGATTAAAACCAGACTCTGGATAACTCAAGGCACGTTTCTGTAATAGCTGTTTGTGGGTTGACACAGGCTATGACGAGGGTTGACTTTCTACCATCTAGCAGATCAATAGAAATATTGTTCTAGACTCGCCACAGTTTTAATAAAAATGGATTTTTTCAGAAAACAGTAGTGGGAGTATGGTAGAACTGGAAGTGATTCCAGAACCACAAACGATTACTGAAGATTTGATAGGAACCTAAAAATTCAATCTGGATTGACATTCCATTGGCTACTCCGGAGATAAGGTGGGTAACCTCAGGCACCCGAGGGGTACTCCGGTAGCCTCAAGGACGGTGACAGGGAGGTTCTTGTTTACCCACACTTACCATTGCTGTTGTTCCAGACAGTGAGACCCGGCAGGAGGATGAGTATAGCGTCGTTCTAAACTAGTTTTAGAAGTGTATGTTTATATGACTCTGCCAGAGAGTTGTCGTAGTCAGTGGGAGCAGCGGAAGCATTGGTGGACAGGTGGCTTATGTCTATTTATAGACTAAAGCAGATATAGCGGAGAAAGATCATCTATTTCTGATGTGACAGTCATAGGTTTGACTTCGTCAGAATAGGGGATGGATCTGTTGAGAAGGTAGTAGGGTGTGATGTCATGGTATTTGGATGACATACACAGAATAGGAAAAGAAACTCCTATACTACTATCGGTTATACTTTGGTCGTCACACAGTGGTTTTCTCCACACGGGACATGGACATTATATCAGACATACTGGTTACTAGATCTATGGTTTTAGATCTAGATTTGGGTGGTTTCCCAATTGAGGGTACTTAGACAGCATTCTAAGAGTATTTAGAATGGACGACTCCTGGCACGGTAGTGTACCTGCAGGTGATGGAGTCACCCTCTCTAAAAGTGTCTTACAGACTAAAGGGGAGAGGGATGTGCATGATTGGCAGATCACTTGCTTAGGCAATTGAGTCAATCATGAGATGTCAAGTACCACACCAGATGTTGTTCTTGCACTACATGCAATAAGTTGACATTGATCCTATCCTGGAGAAACAGTCGGAAAAAGTTTTAGAACATAAGTGGATGTTCTAGGGATATGATAACGACAGCCTCATTCGGGAGACAGTTATCATTCCAGGCTTCCAAGGTGACTTGGACAACAAGGAGGTTGTCAGAGTTATAGTTTTCCTTCTGACGAGGGGCAGTATTTTGGACAGGTGGTCCAAGGAAATACTGAGGGAGGCATGGCGCAGGATACTGATTAAGTTCAGTTGACGATACAGTCTAAGAAGTTTGGATTTGGAGTTCATTTATGAGCTAGGTCCCATCAGACATCCAGACACATTCTAAGACAGGTATTGCTCATTTCGAGAGATGGCTTTCTCCGCGAACTTGAGATATAGAGAGACATAGAAAGAAACATCAAGGCGAATCCACTCACTGAGGCTATTCCTCGAACGCAATAGTTTCGCAAACGGGCTTTGTGAGACTGACTAGTAGAGGAGTTGGGTGTTCGGTATCACACGGGCTGTAAGTATGCGACATCGCAATAATTAGCCTTGAGTGCAAGTGGGAGATTGTTGGAGATAGTGCCCTCAGAGTCAATTATTGGATCACAGGCACGTGATTGCAATGATTGAGGGAGGACCTATCCCGGTAAGACAGTCTTACTCAAGATGATAGTATGCTATCTGGTTTATCTTTATCATCGTGTACTGCTTTAGGTGACCTGACATGTCGCTATTACACGTTGATAGAGCCCCTAGGATTCTTGCTTGACCACCAGCAGTATGAGGGCGATCATATAAGTGGGAGCTGGGGTCTATAAGCACATCTTTAAAAGGTCCCTAGTCGTGGGAGTTTCGAGACAGGGCATCGATACTCCAGAGTAGACTAGTGTATACAGTCGAGACCCCAACGAGGGGCGGTGGCCGGTCTCACAAGCCATTGGTGTCAGTTGGTTCACCTAAGATGTATACAGGTGCTCATTGGGTTATGAGTACACCGGACAGGACTCGCCGGGAACATGCTAGTTGGTCTTATACCTGACGTCAGATAGCAGTTCCCTAGTGACATGTGTACAGGTTAGTTCATCGACCTGGGGATCGTCATTTGTCTCGTGTGAGTTCCCACTGTACTTTGATTACTACCCTACCACGCTCAAAGGAGACGTGCAAATAGGTTTTAGTTGGGTACAGTCCCGAGCCACATGGAGGCAGTGAGCGGATCTTCAGGGGTTCGTCTCTCCCGGTATTGGGGGTGAGGTCGCGCTGTGTCTAGGAGAGCCATTACACGAAGCCCTCGGCCGAGGCAGGAGATTTACTGGTAGGTATTCCAGTAGTATCTCAGGGTGTTCTGGGCTACACTCCGACACGACTTGTACCGCTTTTGGGGGTCTAACTTTTACCAACCCTCTAGGCCCGCCATGCGATGCTCATAGACAAACGGACCGGACTGTACGGATATTGTCACTGACAGGCTCAGTAGGGTGTCAGGATGAGTTCGCTCATCGACGTCCCTTTTGGTCAAAACCTGGTAGCCCGTCACGTATTGGTTTATACCTCTGACGTGCTAGTGGTTAAATCCACAACCAAGGTGTTGACGAGTCTTTAGAGTCCCCCACATTCTGTTGCTCAAGTTTTCGGGCGAAACGCTGTAGAGTCCGTATGGAGATATGGCAGGGTTCGATCAGATACGTGCGGTATTGCACGGATCAGGATCAAACGGATTATACTAGCCGACTTTGGTTTAAGCCGGATCCTAGTATAGTACAGTGTAGATTTTGTCTCATTGCATTTGTATTTCGGTCGGAATACAAATGCGGGTGTGTATACACAGCATCGGGGTTTTCCTGTAATTTATTACGGGACCAGTTTTCTGGAGTTGCCAGTTTGCTTTCCGTTTCGGCCATTTTTCTTTGTATCTTTCAATGGCCGAAGTTTGGTGGAGGAGGGCTTATTTGCATTTGTGCAAATAAGTTTTTGTGGAGGGTGTTCTTTGCATATCTTTATGTCATGATGGTTTCATGATGGAGCCCCATCCTTTGACCTTCCATGGTTCATGATTGCTTGACTTTTTGTAGCAATCATGGTTGTTGATTAGTTGGTGGAGTGTGGATTTGTTAGTGATCATTGCTTGACTTTGGAGTCATCATGCTTTTGATGATGGTTGAATATGATAACCATTTCCTTTGACTTGCTTATTCTTGTGGCTATCCTTTTTCACTCCTCACTCTCCCTCATTCTCTCCTCTCCTATAGCCATGGCCGGCCAAGCTCCAAGGGGGGCTGTCCCAATTTTTTGCAAGGGGATTTTTGGTCTTTTAGCTTCACAAAAATCCCATAGTTCCACCTCCAAAGTATAGTTCATTCCTCCACCAAATGGCAAACTCCATAACCCCAAATGAGACATGGTTCTACACCATTCTGCAGCAAACCTTGGGCACGTCGACTCGCCAGCTTCATGCCCGAGTTGTCTCGGTATAGAGGTGGGAGCCCGTAAAAGAAGCCGGCGACGTGGTGCCCTTCCGGCGACGAGGTGGAGACCGGAGCTTCCGCGGGAGATCGGAACGACGATGAGAAGACCGGAGGACACGGATCGGTCGGTATATCTCTCTTCCCCATCTTGTAGTTAGCTAGGACTAGTTAATGGTTCGATCCGGGTTTTAGTGCGCGGTGGTGCCGGTTCAAGAAAAGTTAAAGTTAACCATCGCTTCCGCATTTGGTCTCGGGATGGAGGCCGGGGCGCCGCCGTGCACTTACAGCTTCATGGTTATTTCCTGATGTCTGGAATATTTTTAGACTTTCTTGTTTACTGCCAGATCACAAGTCTTGGACTTGGTGTATTTTTATCAGCACTTTTATGATTCTGGCTCTTTAACCTGGAGAATTTCCTGCACAAAATCTCGAGACAAGGATTGATATATACAGATCAATGCAATTAGTAATAAACACTTAATTTCCCTTTAGAATGTCGATTATAACTATAACACAGGTTATTTGGTATTTTCCATATGAATTCGTAATCCGTGTTATAATTATAATAAGCACCTATATATGAATGATAAAAGTATGGAAATTAACGTGTTGAGAATGCACTATTTTCGACTGATCACCTACAGTGACATGGCAGTACCAATGAGGTGTAGTGTAACATAGGCGTATGTGCTTGTGCAACATAATACTCAGTGGTAGTTGTGCAGTGTTTTATCAGAGTGTTCGTATCGCAGAAACGTATAACATCGATAATTATATCACGTGCATGTAAAGTAAAACTAAGCGTAACTATTAAATGTAACTATTTGCTATGAACTATACCATTATCTCTGAAAAAGGAACGAAACGTTGGTTTTGAAATAAGAAAGCTGCCTTAGGTTAAAATTAGATGTTCGTTTTGGAAATTAGCATCGCATCCTTGTCATTTATCATTTAAAAGGGAAACGAATCGTTAATTTTTTAAAAGAGTATAGCTCACTCAAGTATTACGTTCTAAAACGAAATAAAACATGACTCTACGAGTCCAAAGGAAACTTGGCCGTATTCGGCACTCCAATCTCGTCATCACCAGTACGGTATGATTCCTCATACAAAATTCACATTATCACAATATCCAAATCATCTCAAGTACGGCATGATCCCTCGTATAACTCCACCCAACTATGAATAAAACTATATGCACATGAACAATATACTAGATGCAACAGAACACTAATACCACTAACTTGAATTAACACTAAAAACTAACTAGATAGCATAACTATTCTAGTTATAAGGTTGCGGGGGTGCTATACGCCATCCACCCAACTTCCTCCGTAGATGTAAATCTACTCACCAACTTATCGAGCTCGTTTAATCCATAATTACTATGTCCGTCATCTCCGTCTCGAAAACCTTCGCGATCGTACCTATAATCATAGTTAAGAAATATTGGCGTAAATATTATATCGAAATCAAAATAATGAGCTAAGTATCCATAGGTTAGAACCTATAGCTTACTTATTCTAGAAACGAACAAATGCCCCTGAAATTTACGTACGAACGTCGACGTTTCAGTCGCAGTACAGAAATACGAAAAACTCATATCGAAATGCTGGAAACTTGATAAAACACTTACTAAAACATTCCCAGATTTCTCTGTATGAATACTGGGACAAATCAAACAATACTGTGGGTTATAAAATACCCAAATAAAGCTACAGAAGAAAAACCAACACCAAACACCTCAGGAAGTCTGGCGGCGCTGGTCAGAATGAAGTTTTCGCCAGGTCAAGTATGGAAGTTGGGGCTCGGGCTTTAGGTGAAGTCTTCTAGTGTTCTCATGATATTATGGTCTGTTAGTTTTTCTATTGGTTTTACCTAATGGTTCCAGATTCAATTATAGTATGATACATATCACAAATAAACTAGTTTTCTAATACTGCATACTAAAGACAGATCATAAACAGAATTGATCATATAAAGAGAGAAGGAGATATACCTATAGAGAGGCAGTACAAAGAAATCCAGCTCAAGAAATGTATGTGGGAGCATTAAGGGTTTGTATTGGCTCAAGCTTGAAGATGTGAACAATTTTAATGAAAGAAATCATGGCTTTTCTCTTATGGTGATGAACACTTAGAACTTTTGGTGTTGGAACTTGAAAGGAGTATATTTGTTCAGTTTGAGAAAGCTAAAGAATTTCTATGTGTGCAGAGAAAGCATGAGATGTTAAGAGAGAAGGAGGAGGTGGAGGGATGAGAGCATGGGTGAGGGTGTGTTGGTGTGAGGGTTTAACCTAGCATATCATAAACTCAACCATAAAAGAATTACAAACAAAAGAAAAACCTTTCATGTTACAAATTTAAATCCATGTTTAAAAAGATATGAGATAATTATTCTATCACTTAAATATCATTATCTTAATATAAAATATCATGTCATGTTAAATTAATTAATATATCATTTTATGATATCACACACTTTTCTTCATATTTAAAATAATTACATTTTACGGATATAATTCCGATACATAATTTCATAAGCGATATCATTTTTGTAAACTTATTATATTCATATTTAAAATTATAAATTAATATTTATAATTTTCCAAAATATTACATTGAAAGTATCCATAGTGAGCAAACAAAACCTCTACTTCACCATCCTACACTTAATTAGCACTTAGGTATAGTGTGTTTCCTTCACTAAAATAAATTTAGTGAAGAGGTAGCTTGGATTAACGAAGCTTTGGGTGGATCATCTTCGGCACGAAGATCACGTAGGAAGCTCGATCCAACTTCAAGTGGAGCCTAGTGAAGTCGCGTGGACTCCTACACGGAGCTTTTGAAGAGAAGGACACAGTCTACAAAGGTTGTTGCCTCCTTCATTTTAGTATAGTTTTTGACATCATGCTTAAAAACCTAATCATCTAGTTAAGATTCTTGTTTAGTGTAGCTTAGCACCCCAATTTTTGAAAAATGGCATGCTTGATGCTTAGTAAAACCCAGCGGTGGTGCTAGAACACACTTTTAAGGTCTCTGGTGACGGGTGACGGCGAGGTTGGGTTCGGGGTTTGCTGCAGGGATAGTCGGGGTTGCAGGGATGTCGGGGAGAAGGAGAAGAGGATGAAGTGGAGGTGGTGGAAGTTGTGATGAGGTCGGGGTGAAGTCGACGAGGGTTTTGGCGATGGCGAGGACGAGCGGGCGTCGAAGTCTGGGCTAGGGTTTGGGTTCTCGCGAGCGAAAAGAAAAAGAAAGAACGAAGAGAGAAAGGTGAGGGTAACTGTTATTATTAGGTTATATTAATATTTATATAATATATATAGAGAGAGAGAGAAGGGGGGAGAGAGAGAAGAATATTAGTTAGTGAAATATTATATATATATATATATATTGTTTGTGTTTGTGTTTAGTTGTTTATAAAATTATTATAATATATATGTGTGTGTGTGTGTGTATTTAAATAGCTAATATCAAAATACTCCGAATATTATCCGGATTTCTTCTAAAAATCTAGTTTTAAAATATGGAGAATATACGTACAAGCTAAAACCATAATGCGATACCCGGAGAGTAAAAATGTATACCGCCAAGTATGAATCTATGTAAATATATGTAGCGATCCAAACGAGTTTGTTTTATTAATCTGGATATGAACACGATATATGGATGCAACCATACGATATGGGATATGATAATATGCCATGCTAGATATCAAAATATATTATCTGGCTATTATTTGTATTATTTAAAAGATATGCAGATACTAAATATATCATATGTGTGTATAGAATCTAGATGTGCATGGATTCTCTATACTAGCAAATATATGACGTAATCTTGAACCATAATGGGTTTCAAGTATGCGGATCGGGTCGGATACTAACTACAGTAATCAAATTCACTATCCGCACCCAAAAAAAATAATAAATAAGAAGTTGTCGCAAGATTTGAAAACCCCCAAATAAATATAGTATAAATGCATTATGGTGTTACACCAACATCGTCTCGGAGGGCGAGGGAGCACGGCGAGCGTCGAAATGATAGTTCGGTTGGTCCTGAGACCTCGGTATTGGATTGTCCGGCACTCAACAAGTCATGGAATCATTCCTCATATGGGGGTCATGACTGCCGGAATCGACACGCCGGTGTTCCATGGTGTCAGGATTGGCACGAGCGAGGCCGAGGACCTGAGCGCGTCCGTCTGTCGCCTTGTGCATGCCGCCGTTTTGGGGAGCAGGGGTAGCGGTTTGCCAGGCGTGGCTGGCAGTTTGGACACGGGAGAGCGCGTCCACCATCGCTGTCATTCGGTCGATCCATGCCGTTAAGGCTTTGACGATATTTAGAGGAGTGAAACCGCCATGCCCCCGTTACGGAGGACGGGATGGCTTGTGCTAGGATCTTCATTGCGATGATCGCTGGCCATCGAATCGAAAGCAGAAGATCAATTTTTTGGTGGAAAAGTTTTCTCGTTTTTCACAGACGGCGCCAACTGATGGAGGTCGGAATCTCCTTCAGATTTTGCCCTCCGTCGATCTTGTGGCCAGCGGGACTGAACGTTGAAGATTTGTCGTGGAAGGTTGAGCGTGTGGATCTCAATGGGTTTGTTGGTTGTTGTTGACGCCGAACTACCTGCAAAGGAAGTCCTGAGATGGGAAACCACCGTAGGACCCTCCGACGATTAAGTAAGTACCGAGCAATAATTGGGCAGAATAGCGGCATATTGGATTTAATTCGAGTTACCTGAGTCGTCTAGAGGAAGTGTTTATATAGGGGTCGCATCGGAGCGAGCCGATACGAGATTCTCGCTATCCGTTACGCCTCTGTGTCACGTTTGCTTTGATGGCGGGATATGCCATTAATGTCGAGATACGTTCTTTAATGACGAGATACGCTGTCGTGAGATGCGGGACGTGGAGCTGCGGAAATCTCGTCGTGGCAAGATATATAAAGCCGTTACAGGGATGCTCATGCTCTGTGCTCCCGACCAAATAGGGACGCTCAGCTATAGGATAGCTCAGAGATGAGCAAGGGAGCTGAGGAAGCTCAACTCTATGATTGCTCGGAGACGAAAAATGGCTAGTGATTAGGCAAAGAAGGAACATATTTAGGAGAGGCCTCCAAGAGGTTGGGTACAACCTCGGAGGTTAGGCGCCGAGAAATGTCCCCAACGCATCATACATATTCCAGCTCCATAGTCCCCAGAAATCTAGTGGGCTTACGTGAACGACACGTCATCTGCTATGTGTCGTGATTTGCGGAATTCCCACTTATGAGTATCATCGGATTGCTTTGTGATAAGAAGAGCAGAGTTAGAGGAAGAGATGGGCGGTGTTGAGATATCTGCAACGTTTGTTTGAAGATGAGGAGCCCAGTTAAGAGGAGGTGAGAGAGGCATTTTGTGTGTTTGATGAGAATTGTGATGGGTTATGCATGGGATTTGCAAAGAGTTCTCTTTGAGTTGACTTGTGATTTAAAAGACTCGGGGTCTACTGCTTACATCATCATTTCCACCCTTAAAAATGAAACTGAAGGGCATAATAGTGAAATATTATCTTGAATAATTTGATACCATAAGAGTCTTTTTCTCTATATAGATTAATGAAACGGAATTCTGCTCTTGAAACATACACTTTGTCATGTACGTTGCGAATTGCACTGTTTCGAGGGTCAGTGTCTTCACTGTCTTATAACCAATGGAAAACTCACCCTGCCCTCTCAACTTGTTTTAATTTATTGGACTCATCTTTGTAGGTCTTTTGGGTTGAAATCGGTAGCGTGCTCCAAACCGCACGTCACATCAGGCAAAGAAGTGATATAAGTTGCTTGACGATTGACGCTTCTCGAGTCTTTGAGTGAGTCCTGCAGATTGGTTAAGTAACTAAACATATGGTAATGCAACTTTGTTTTGTTTCATTATGGTTGGTTCACTCATGGGCAAGAACTGGGAATAATAAGGGTGAAGGGACCCAATGTGCACAACTGCATGCACCGGATACTGCTACGACTCCCTTGATGCTCTCAGAAGGTGTTATGCGACAAAAAAATAAGTTATAAATGGGAAATACTTGACAATTAGCATACACTGGTATGGATTTATTTATGAACTCGAAAGAGTTGCGCGGTAACTCAAGGAAATCAATTAGGGGTTAATAATCAGGAATGCACGGTTTTGGTTATCTCAGATGTAAGTTCAGGCCGCTTATGTGACACTATTGAAGATGCTATCCGGCAAGCTTAATTGTTTCTTGAAAACGGAGTACAAACTCAGGAATTTATTGTATTTTCTTCGGAGAAATTGGATCATGATAGTATGCTATAAATTTCCGTGTACTTATATAGTATGTAATTTAGGTATATGAAAGTACGAGTGCATATGGACCATATGGTTCCAGCATCTTCGATGGTTGGTAACAGGGCCAAAAAAAAAAGAGGTTCTTTAAACTTGATAGGTTGTGAAAATGTTAAATGTTTTTTTTAAGTTTCCGTATTCTGTTAAGAAGGAAACTTAATTTAATTAACTTCAGAGTAAAAATATGTGCCTATATAAAAGTTTTGTAGCGGGACGACACCTGCTATTTGATATTTTTTCCCCGTAACTCTTTTTCTCTGTCTTCATATTTGCAGGAGTGTTTTATAGTCTCCAAAATACAACTGATTTGTTGGAAATCAAATGCCGCAAGGAGAAACTCTGTTTATGAGGTACATATTCCAGCGATTGTAATTACACGAATCAAAGCTTCTTTTTTTTATATAATAAAAATTTCTCTTTTGATTATCAATATCATTTTTTTATATTCATTTTCATTTCTTCTAGGGTCTAAATTATCAGTCACATAATGTTTTTAACTTTTCATTTCTTTAATTTATACTTATTTGATTACTCTATTATACTTTTGCATAACTATTAGAGCTGCAAATTACTTCATTACGTGTATTTCCTCACTTTTCCTCTGTGATATTAGTTTGTCCGGAACGCAATGTCATCTTTGAGTTCTAGTTATTGGTAACTGCACAAACCCCACAAACCCCAGAAGACTCGTCACTGTCGGCACCCCCACTCAAATAAATTCTGCTCTGAGGAACGCAATAGGTTCCACGATTGAATTAGATAATCATTTGAGTTTATTGTAAATTTTGAGTGTTTCTAGGGTTTTGATGGGCATCCAAAATGGGCTTTGTTCAGCCAATCATCTCAATTATCTTCATTTGCCAATAGCCAATAGCAGTTTATGAAAAATCCCAATCTCGTAAATACGTCTGAATACGGGGGCAGACAGAAGAGCTGCGAGGCGGTTGAAACGAGGGGTGCAGCTGTACCGGTATTCCTACCATCGGGGCCCACACCCAAGCATCGTCAAGAAAACAATTTGTTCCTCAAAGAAATTAAACCCATGCTGTGGGCCCCACTATTATTCTTTTCCTGTTTCCTCCGATGTTTTTTTGCGTTTGTGCAGTGAATGGCGGTGGAGTATTAGAGCTATATATGCTGTGGCACGAATGTTGTCGGAACTTCGTTGGCAGCTGAATTATGGATTCGTATAACATCAGTGCCACTGATAGAAAAATGAGAATGTGTGCCCTAAATTATCTAATTGCCCACGATTTTTTAGTTTTAGCGTGAGTCTAGTTTAAATTTGAAGCTTGAATTTCGCATTTATTTATTTTATGAGAAGTTAAGCCGCGGCTCTCCCCTTAAATATATTAATTAATAAAAGTAAAATCGAAGCATATCAAAACCCTAAGGCAGGTGCAATAATGAAAGAACAATTACGGCGAAAATAACAAGTTGAATGTTTATCTATCAAAATGTCAAAACCGATCAAATGGAATGGTATAGTGTCTTGACTTTTATCTGAATGGCGCATGGGGTAGGGGTTTAAATTGCATCGTCTATCTCACACTCCTTATCAATGAAACGTCTGGCATCTTATATGGCTCTATCGGGCTGATAGATAAAACACTATCCAAATATGGATGGGTTTTTTGAAAACACCTGCTTCGAGATGTGCTCTGCGGCTCATAGGACTCTCAAGTTGTAAAAGGTGGTTTGAAAAAATCTACAAAAAAAATTAATTATTTTCATGTCCTAGATATGTTCTCGTGCCTAACTTTGTAAGCAACCCTAAAATGATGCTTCCATTTAAAATCCAATTCAGTTCCATTATCAACAGCACCTAATTTTTCTACTGTCGATGTTAAAAATCCTACATTAAATAATCATGGTGTCACATCTCAAGTCTAATGTATAGGATCCCATTCCCACTTGTTGACTAATTAAACAAAGATTCTGGTACCAAATGTTCTGCGGAATTTTCAATGCGACCATTTCACATGTGCCATACCCAGTCTCCTCATGTTTGTTGCGATCCAACGCTTTCCTATTCACTCAACATGATTGGATGACCCAAGGCAACATATCTGAGAGGAATTTTGAAAATTGAAAAAATTAAAACACTAAGAAATATTACTTATCTTCTACTTTCTATTTGGTCCTATGTATTATACTTTAAAGCGCATGCAGTGTACATGAAAATAAAGAAAGCGATCAGAAAGAGAGAGAGAGAGAGAGAGACGCTAACAATTATATTTATGTTTCTTGGGCAAGAGAATAATGCAACCTGTCACATTGTAATCGATAGAGCCATAGTGGGATCTCGATTTTGGTAAATAGTAGAGATATTTGGATGTGACCCTTACAAAAATTGAATCGGTAACTTCGACCATCTATTTTCCCCCTAATATATAAATACTTTAGGGTAAGCTGTCAGAAAACCTGGCCAATTTTCCCGATGCCAAGAAACCTCTGTCCCAAAGAATCTCATCAACCCCCTTTCCATTCTCCCTTTGTCAAAAACCCTATGGCTGCAATATCTGTATAGTTTCCTATAATATCTAGTCGACTTACATATTTGTATATAGTTTCCTGCAACATGTATACAGTCAGCGGGTTTTGACAATGTCCCCTAAAACTTAAAAATCCGGCCCATTCTCATTCCCAACTGTTCAAACCTTGGAGCCCAACAGCCCATTCCTTCAAATGCACATTTCCAGAAGCAGCGCCGACGATCCCACTACTTTCGGAAGGGTATTATTGTCATTTCAAATTTACAGACAAAAGGATCCGTGGCTCGTATCTTGCCGGAAACACCGACGGTATCGAAATTACGATTTTACCCACCCACTGTGCAGACGCAGCGGAATACGGCAGCAGCATTCAACCCATTTTCCTTATTTTTCTTTCGTTTTCAAAATTTCATTTAATTTCTTAATTAATCAGAACCCAAACAGATCATCATCATCAACGGTGTGCTCACCACGATTCGTTCGTTTCCAGAGAGAGAAAGCGAAAAAAAAAAGTTTAGATAGGAGAGAGAAAGGGGTGAAGAGGCGCCGAGCTTCACCGAATCCCCCGATCTCTGACTAGTTATCGAAGATCGAATCAGTCCCTTCTCCGATCCGAATTAATCTCACGATCTATGGTAAGGATTTTGGAATCGATTCTATGGCTTTTTTGTTGTTGTTGTTGTTTGATTTATTTGCTGATTGGGCTATTTGATTTAATTTAATTGTTGGAGTAAAAGTGATTAGTTTTGATGAATTGTTTGGTGAGCTTACTCCATTCATTTTGAGGATTGAAAATGAAAATTATATTTATGTTTATGATTGCGGGGAAGCTAGCTAGTAGAGAATTCTATTGGAAAGTTGAAACCTTTCTATTGATGGAGGCTAGTGATTTTGAAGAATAGATTTGTTATTGTGGGTAGTGTAGTGGGAAGCAATGTAGGAAATCCTTCATTTGTTAATCTACAATCTTGTGTTATAAACCGACTTAAGCCGGATCAATTTGAAAGTCTTGAAATGGCTTCAACATTTTAGAAGGTGATGGGGGATAGTTTCATGTTTGTCTCGATGCCCTCCTAATATATGCTTTATATTAGAGAACATTTTTTTAATTTTGTTTTCGCCCCCTTCTGGAGAGGGATATATTTTTGGAATTTGACCCGTATTATGATTTAGGCCTGGGCCTTAAGGGATTTAAACTTGTTGGAAAATTCCCCTCGAATGTACCAAGCCCGGATATCAGTTGTTGGGAAAATCCCACCTTTAACTTTCAAGCATGCAAGAAGGATCCTAATTAAGAAGGGGGACACCCGTAATTTAACGTGGTTCGATCAAACTCGTCCACCGGGTAAACATGGTGATTCTTTTATCATGGGAACGCTAGTCAAGCTCCTCCAACCTCTCATATCTCCTCTATTGGTCTCACCTTAAGCAAGGGGCTCTAGAACCCACAGCTTGTATCTCACCGTTGCACCTTGGCCTTGCCAATTTTCTACGATGAAAGCACCTCTTATTTATAGCTTAGAACAAGCTTTCTTTTAATTAGATAAAGATTCCTTCTCCTAATTAAATCGGGACTTTATTGTCTTATCTAAATAAGACTCTTCTCTAATATCTAACGGGGCTTCTTTAAATTTAAATCCCTCACCATAATTTAAACAAGTATTTCTTATTCTTCTATAATAACTATTAATTTAAATGTAAATTGTATCTCAAAAACCTCCACCTTTAGTTTAGAACTTTAGATTTAAATTATTCACTGAGTATGCTATCATCTCCTTATCCTTTAGTAACCCACGCTAACAAATTAATCCGGCCCAACTGGGCCAAATCGGATTTTCCCACGATCCACAAACCGCACTAAGATGCTCAACCAGATATGAGACAATTCTAACAATCTCCACCTTAAATCAAATCCGTTGTCTCCATCTTCAGCATCACAATCAAATCATTGCTCCTGAGTACTTATGATTACTACATTGTACTCAATCCCGAAGTACTCATAATCAATTAATCACTATTCCGTACACCTCAGCCCAAAACACTAGAACCTCTTTATCTGAAGAGAAACTTGAATATGTACTCATGTGCTACAACATGTATGAGAAACCATGCACCTAACTGTGGCCGGCTATGCTCGTGTCTGTATGTGTCTTTATTGGCTATGCATGTGTGCGCTTCTTTGTGTCTGCCTTTACGTGCTCCTGTGCATGTCTGATTTAGCGATGTCCATGTCTGCTCCTTGCATGCCACTTTTTGACACCATCTCTGTGCGCCTCCTTCGGGGCTGACGGAGCGCCACCTGTACATGCCGACTTTGCATGTTCCTTGCCATCATTCACGAGCTAACATGCCCAAATCTGATTAGAATCGAGCATTCTTGGTCATCTAGCAGAAGATCTGGTCTTCAGATAGCAGAAGCTCCACCTTGACCAATCTACCTTTGACAACCGCCAACCCGATACTACCATCGGATCAATCCTTCTTCTTTATAATGCCTTCGCCAATCCGACTTGACACCACATCCACCATCTTGCAAACTTGACCGAACATCATCGGCTCTATGCGCCACTTGTTGGGAAAATCTTCGATTTCTCCCTCACCAAGCTCTAATATCACTTGTTGGCAAAAATCCCACCTTCACTTTGAAGCACGCTAGACGAATAACTATCTTGAAGAAGAAGAGGGACACCGGGTGTTTGATGTGGATCAACCAAACTTGGCCTAATCCATGGGGCAAACATGAGGATTCTTTTATTATGAAGAAAACAAGGTTACACCACTCAAACTCCTCCAATCTCTCATGTCCCATCTTTTTCCATGATGAAAGAACCTTGTTATTTATGGCATAGAACAAGCATTCTCCTAATTAGAAAAAGAACCGTTCTTATATCCCATCTATTGATATCAACAAGAGAGTGGATTTACAGCCCTCGTAACTCTAGAGACTACATCTTGTATTTTTTTCACCTTCGCTTTACCCTTTTTCTATGATGAAAGAACCTCTTTATTTATAGCATATAACAAGTCTTCTCCTAATTAGATAAAGAATCATTCTCATATTCCATCTATTGATCTCATCTCTAGATAGGGGATTTACAACCTTTATATCTTTAGAAACTATACATCTTGTGTCTTTTCTTTTGCATCTTGCTTATGCTAATTATTCATTACGAAAGAACCTCTTTCTTTATAGCATAGAACAACTCTTCTCCTAATTAGATGAAGAATATTTCGCATAATTAACTTAGGACTCTCTTGTCTTATCTAAATGTGACTCTTCTCTTTTATCTGAAAGGACCCGTTTAACTTATTTATATTTAAATCCCTAACCATAATTTATATAAGTCTCTTTCTTAACTATAATATTTATTGATTTAAATCAAACTATATTTGAATAAAATTATATAATACCAACATGAACTCACTACTAGAAGCTTACACCCAATTAATCGTTTTCAAATATCTTTTATTATTAACATAAACCATTTAGGAAGATAGTAGCAAGGAGCACCCCCATGCTTGTTTCAAACTCATATAAATTGTGTTACTTAGTGAATTGAAAAACAACACAAAGAAAACAAAATATTTATGGGGTTTGTTAAAAGCTCCTAATCCATGGCCAGAAAAGTGAGAAAACTCGCTAACCAGAGAGAGGTCACAAGAAGCCTATGAAAACACCTTATAGGAGGTGAATAAGGTAACTACGTATTCTATGACAAATTTAAAAAACTTAATTACTTAATTATGTTTTGATTAACAATTTTCTGCAGAAAAATTTAAGCAACTTAAATAATGAAAATTGTTGCAATAATCAAAACAACACACAAAAAAGATTAGAGTAAAGAGCAATACAAACATGAGAGAATTATTGACCAGGGTTCACCACTCCCAGTGGCTAGTCTCCGTGGGAGACGTCTTCTTTGAATTTTTCACTATTTTTCAATGTGAAGAACACAATCTTTCTTTATTAGGATCACCTTGGGAAAAACTCCTTTTTCCGTTTGAACTTGCGATTCCCTAGGAAAATTCTTTTTCCTCTCTAAACCGCAGTTTCCTAGGGAAACTCCATTTCCTCTCAAATCCGCGATTTTCTAGAAAAAAAACTCTTTTTCCATTCCGAATCTGCAATTCAAATAATGAGAGACCCCTTCTCTTGTAGGGATGACTATCGAACCTTCTTCAAGAATTTACAATCGTTTACAACGACGAAATGCTCACTCATAATCCTATGATCTCAAAAGATTAATACCAGTTTGGCACAATGATTGTATTGAGAGATTATTGAAAGTTTTGGCTCTTGAGGAAATGAACAGAGTAAGAACTTTTAGGTACAAGAAGAACAAGAAGTTTCTCAATGAATTGATCAATAAATGTTTATCCAAGTGTTTGATCTCTAGGATATTTATAGGAGTAGAAAAGGGTAGTTATTGTAACTGCTAAAAATGGTTAATGACCGTTGGAAACGGTTTGGAATCAAATTAGCGAAAATATCCGTTCATTCGAAAATTCAAACAGAAAATAAATGCCAGAAACTGCCAAGGCAGACGTCAGGTGCCAGACGTCTGCAGTTCAAAAATAGAAATTGACATGAAAATTTCCTTCAACAGACGTTTGGTGTTCAAAAATTTTCTTAAGGAGACGTCTCATGAGTCGTCTCTGAGAAATAAACAAAAAATTGAAAATGGACATTTCCTTCTACAGACGTTTGGTGATTCAAAAAATTTTAGGCAGACATCAGGTACAGACGTTTACAGTCTGACATGTTTTAAATATCAGATTTGAAAATTGGGCAATTTGAATTCCAACTGATATGTTAGACGTCTCTTGATGAAGGAGGAGACGTCTGAAGAATAGATATATGTTGGAAAGTGGTTTCTAACTTTGTGAGATCAACACTAGTCTCTATAACAAAAATTAAGTCTACTTTCTTCAACTTGGTTCTTCTTTGGTCTTCATTTTCTTGAGATGTTGCTTTGAGACGTCTTTGTTTCTTGATAAAGGTTGCATCACATTCTTTGCTTTCATCAAGTCTCCATGCCATATCGACGTTTTGAGTGCGAATTTTATTGTAGGCAATCTTGCTTGATGTTGAGATGTTATGCTTTGTTTACTCAAGAATAAAAATTTGGAAATGTGGTTAGTAATATATGAATTCTTTAAATATAGTTTTGTTCTAAATAATTAAAACAGAAAATCGCATGACATAAGTGTCAACAATCTCCCAATTTTTTGATATTTAGCAAAACTTATTTAAAGTATTTATGATATATAAAAATATAAATTAGAATTAAATACTCCCTATCAATTCATGCTCAGTTGAAAAAAATTTGAACTCAGGTTAGCGTTCAATGCCACTAATACCATTTTTCAAGGAGCACTCATAAAGACGAGTGTTATAACTCAAATTTTATTGCCATTGTATCATATGATATATAATATTCATGAATATTTTCTTCTCTTTTTTGAAAAATATCAAAATGTTTAAAATAATCAGAGTAAGGGGTAAAGAAATAGACATGAATATATAATTTTGGTTCTTGAAATTTCATTTGATAATAAGAATAGACATGATTAGAGCATAACAAATGAATAATTCAAGCATAACATCTAGCATGATGAACCAATGCATAATAACAACCAAAATAGCACAAGGTTCAAGATGACATACTAAAAACTAAAATAGAGTTAAAAATGACATAATAACGGAAACTAAAAACTAAAAAACTATCACAAAAAGCAAAATAACTCTAGACTTATTGTTCCAGAGGTGGGGAGTCTTGAGTATGTCTAAATGGAGATCAATCTGAAGTTTGGAGTAAAGATATGCCATGCGATAATTAAAAGACCCTGAAAGATGACCCAATTCCCCGGTAAGACGATCAAGTTGACCCGTTATATGATCAAGTGGTCCTGAAAGGCGATCCACAATCCGGTTTTCAAAACTTTGAAAATCGAAGTCTTGAGAGGGCGATACTTCAGTAAGAGCGTCAAATGGGAATTTGAGGAGTATGGGAGGAGCTTGGAGGTTGTCCAACTTAATCAAGTTTACATTTCGTGCTCCGAAGTCGACTTGGGGCTTTACTTTATCCTCTAATTCAGGCAATACGACGTTGCGATATTCCAATAGCTTAGTAATAGCCCTTCCATAATAAAGATTCCCATATCCACTCGAACTTGAGGAGTATGGGAAGAGAGGAAGATTGACTCTAATGCCTGAAAGAACACAATATGTCATGAGTTTGTGGAATCATGTTTTTTTACTTCCGGACTTGGGGAAAACAGTATGTCCAAGAAGATTTGCAAGAACCCAAGCACGCTTGGTTAGGGTTTTAGCTTGTTGGTTTGCAAAGAGATGTGAATTATTTGGACCATGCAAAATTATAAACGCCTTTTCCTTATTAATGATTTCAGAATATTCAAAGGTGCTCAAAGTTTCATGGTAAATATCAACACCTTCGTTTGGAATATCTAAAGCCCTAGCAAGGGTTCTGGGTGTGAAATTGAAGGTGGAGTTAAAGACTTTGGTTTTTGGGTTGGTTAGATCTTCATTAGTGCCGGTGAGATTGACATAGAATAATCGAACGGTTTTATCGTAAGTTGGACAATCTAAAGTCATGAAAGACATCCAACCTTGCCTTTCAAAAAGTGTATGAAAACCAAATTCAACCGGATCTCGAAATATGACTGTAGAACCAGTTTGAATTGGTTTAGAAATTAGGGATTGAAACCTTGATTTGCACTTTTCTTTGAGAAAAAGGTTGGCTTCGTGTGTATCTTCGATGGAGAGAGTCTTTCTCTTCTTGAAGGACTCAGGAGCCTTGCATTTGTCTTTCCTTAGGGCCATGATGAGATTAGTGAAGAGATTTGAAGAAATTTGAAGAAATTTCTAGGGTTTGTGAAGTTGGAGGAATTGGAGTAGATGAACGAGGAGAGACCGAGAGAGAGGTAGAGAGGAGAGGAGTCATCTAGGGTTGGGTTAAAATTTACGGGGAAATTTTAATTATATAGGTGTTTTGAACGGTTAGGATTTGATAAAGGGAAATCGAATAAATTTGAACGAATCTGATCTGTCTGAAATTTCCCATGAAGACGTCTGATGCCAAGGACGAGACGTCTCTGAGGTCTATTATCTAAAATATATTTGAACTGAAGACGTCTGTTTCAGACGTTTGTAGGTCAAAAGTTTTTGGACCAGACGTCTGCTACAGACGCTAATGTGGTTTTTCAGGAAGTTTGTTTATGGTTGTTTTAAACAAATTTTGGACAGAACATAAAGCATTTTTTTTAATCTTAAAAACAAATATTCATTATATAAAATAAAACAAATATTACATAATAAAACATTCATACAAACATTAATACAACCTAAAATCTAAATCATGTCCTAGTCTTCCTTCTTGAACTTCTTCATTACTTCGGTGCTCTGCTTTTTAATTATCATGTTATTTTCGGGATCGAAGAAAATAGCGGTGTCATCCGAGAAGGCCTTTCTAAAGTGCATAACCAATCCAATCACAGGAGTAAGGTATGGTGGACTTGGGATTGATGGTGGAGTGGGAGAGAGTGAAACGGAATTCGTACTTGGATCCTCTTCAAAATGAGAACTCTGAGGTTCTTGTTTCATTTTCTTCAAACTCTTGTCATTCTCAAACTTAATCTTCCTCTTATACACTTGAGTGTTCTCCATATCTTTAATAAAACAAAATACAGAAATAAGGGTATTCAATTCAGAAAGGAATTGAATCCTATTTATAGAGAGGGAAGGGAAAACTATCCCAAGAAGTTTCTATAACTTAAATCTAGTTTTTCTAACTTACCTATTAATTTGAATTTGAATTTTAGTTCATTACTTATTTAATTTTAATTTGTTTATAGATTTATTATTATTATTATTTAATTTAATATTTAAAATTATTTAAAAACTGTTACTGCAGACGTCTATAGAAGACATTTGACATCTTTATTTTAACTGGACCAGACGTCTATAGGAGGCGTCTGGCTTATAAATTTTTAAAAACATTTCTATGTCTTTTAAGGTTGTTTTAAGGATTTAAGAAATTGTTAAATCAATCATATTAAGTTCTCCTCTAAGATGAGAAAACCGAGTTTTATCTAGTGGCTTGGTAAATATATCTTCTAGTTGACTATCAGTTGACATATATTCCAAAATGATATCTCCCTTATGAAAATGGTCTTTAAGAAAATGATATCGTATATCAATATGTTTAGTCGTAGAATATTGATCCACATTTTTAGTCATGTGAACCGTACTTGTATAGTCACAAAATATATGAATTTTTAAAATACTCTCTTGATAGTCTTCAAGTGTGTATTTCATCCATAAACTTTGTGCACAACATGCACCGGCAGCAATATATTTTGCCTCGGCCGTCGATAGAGTCAATATATTTTGTTACTTGGAAATCCAAGAGACAAGACAGTTTCCTAGAAAGTAACATGTGCCACTAGTGCTCTTTCGATCTTTTAAGCTTCCGGCATAATCAGCATCTGAATAACTGGTTAAATGAAACAAGTTATTTTTTAGATACTATAAGCCAAAATTTATGGTTTCTTTAAGATATCTAAAGATTCTTTTCACAGCGGTCAAGTGTGATTCTTTAGGATTGGCCTAAAACCCAGCACACAAACACATACTAAACATGTTGAAGGAAGTTTGGTGTTAGTAGTGAAATATAGTAAACTTGCTATCATTCCACAATAAATTCTTGTGTCAACTTCTGGACCATCTTTATCATCACTAAGTTTGGTGTTGGTAGCCATTGGAGTTTCACAAGTCTTTGCATTTTCTAAACCAAATTTCTTTATTAATTCTCTAGTGTATTTGGCTTGGTTAATGAAGATGCCATCATCCATTTGCTTTATTTGAAATCCGAGAAAGAAATTTAGTCCTCCTATCATGCTCATTTCAAATTCATCTTGCATAGATTTGGCGAACTCTTCACAAAGACTTTCGTCTGTTGAACCAAAAATAATATCGTCAACATATATTTAGACTATTAAAATATCTTGTTTAAGAGTTTTAGTAAATAAACTCTTATCTACTATACCCTTTATAAAACCTATATTTTCTAGAAACATACTTAAACGTTTATACCAAGCATGATAAGCTTGTTTAAGGCCATATAGTGTTTTTCTTAATTTTTAGACATGATCTGGAAATGCATATTCTCAAAACCGGGAGATTGAGATACATACACATCCTCGTCTATTTAACCGTTTAAGAAAGCACTTTTAACGTCCATTTGAAAAACTCTAAAGTTTTTACAAGCATATGCTAGTAAGATATGTATGGTTTCGAATCTAGCAACGGGTGCATAAGTTTCATCATAATTTATTCCTTCAATTTGATTATATCCTTGGACTACTAAACGGGCTTTATTTCTAACTACTTTACATAATTCGTCAAGTTTATTTTTGAATACCCATTTAGTACCTATTATTGGTCTATCATCATCATCGGATTTTGGTATTAAATACCATATTTTATTTCTTTTAAATTGATTTAGTTTCTCTTGCATAACTATTAACCAATTTTCATCTATTATGGCTTCATTTACGTTTTTGGGCTTTATCATAGATATAAAGGCTAAATTTATACAAGTGTTGAAGGTTGATGATCGTGTTACAACTCCTTTATCAATATCTTTTATGATCAAGTCCTTAGAATGGTCTCTATTGAATTGACAATCCTTTGGACGATCTTCTTTCACAACTTGTAGAGTATCTTCAACATGTGCTTCTGCAATTCCTTTTTCTATTGATAGATTCTCTAAAGTATTTGGGATGTTTGACTCATTATCAATTTGTAAAGATTTAGAGATGGAGTTGTTTTCATCAAATTCAACCTACATACTTTCTTCTATGACTTGTGTTTTTCTAGTATAAACACGATAGGCTTTGCTAGTCATAGAATAATCAACAAAAATGCCTTCGTCGCATTTAGAATCAAATTTACCTAAGTTGTCTAAGGTATTTAAAATAAAACATTTGCAACTAAAAACTTTAAAATATTTAATATTAGGGGTCCTATTATAGAATAGTTCATAAGGTGTTTTATTAAAAAAATTCCTAATGCTAACTCTATTAATGATATAGCAAGACGTATTTATGACTTCAGCCAAAAAATACATAGGTAAGTTATTTTCACTTAACATGGTTCGTGCCATTTCTTGTAAGGAACGATTCTTCTTTTCAACAACACCATTTTGTTGTGGTGTTCAGACACATGAGAACTCATATTTATATCCTTTCTTATTTCAGTATTCTTCGAATATATTGTTTTCAAATTCTCTACCGTGATCACTTCTAATCTTAGAAATACTAATATTCATTTTATTTTGAATTCGTTTGGAGAAAAAATCGAAAATATTAAACGTTTCATCCTTAATTTTAAGAAAGAATACCCATGTAAATCTAGAAAAATCGCCTATTATAATATAGGCATAGAGTTTTTCTCCTAAACTAGCGTTTTTACTAGGACCAAATAAGTCCATGTGTATTAGTTGTAAGGGATTACTAGTAGAGACTTCATTCATAGATTTAAATGAAGATTTTATATGTTTACCTTTTAAACATGCATCACATTGTTTATTTTTTCGTATTTTAAATTAGGGATTCATTTTACTAAGTTATTCTTAGAAATTTTAAATAATGTATCTATAGATGTGTGGCCAAGCCTTCTATGCCAAAACCACTATTCATCATGGTTGTTTACGACTAAACATTTTATATCTTTATTATTAAAGTCATGGGTGTAGATAATATAGATATTATTATAGCATTTTCCGGTTAGAATTATTATGTTATAGATAATTTTGCAAACATCTTTTTCAAATATAACGTTATATCCCTTATCACAAAATTGACTCATACTAAATAGATTATGTTTTAGACTATCTACATAAACACATCATTTATAATTATAGTATTGGAATTATTAATAAATGAAATGGTATCTTTACCGATTATGTTTGCCTCCTTGTTATCTCCAAAGGTAACGGTACCACTTTCTTCTCTTGATAGCGTTTGGAAGCAATTGATATTGCCAGTTATGTGCCTCGAGCAACCGCTATCAAGGATCCACTTCTCGCTATGTTTGGGGTTCTCATCATCATTTATAGCCATGAAGCACATGTTCGCGATTTCTTCTTTTTCTGAATCGCTTGAGTCAGATTCATCCCAAATGGCTTGAAAGGCGCGTCTTTCCGAATCTTTTTTCCATTTGAATTTATCATTTTTGTCTTTAAGGATCGGACAATCATCCTTTACGTGACCTTTGTCACATCAAAACATCGCAATCCTTTCTTTGAACTCAATCGTTTCTTTAGGGAATTGCTTATATTTTAAAGAAACTTCTTAAAGTGTCTTGCGATGTTAGCCATCTCTTCATCGTCGCTCTCGTCGTCGCTTGGTGGATGAGATTCTCCGAACTTGCTTGTTGAACCCTTTAGAGCGATATTCTTGCGTTGAGTGTCTTCCTTCAACTTGATATCTCCAAGTTGCATATCATAGATTTTCAACTTGGCTACGAGAGTATCAACGCTCATTGTACTCATGTCATTTGCTTCTTCAGTCGTTGTGATCTTTGGCTGCCAGGACATGGTTAGTGATTGCAGAATTTTATAAGAAATTCTTTTTCTACAAATTTCTTTTCTAAATTAAATAATTCAGTTACTATGTTATTAAATCTAAAGTACATGGAATCAATAGTTTCATTTTCTTTCATAGAAAACATTTCATATTCATGCTTTAGACGATTGATTTTACTTTCTTTAACTTGATTAGTTCCTTAATGTGCAGTTTCAAGTGTATTCCAGATATCATGTGCCGTTTGGCACATAGAAATTCTATTGAATTCCTTTGGAACAAGTGAGAAATGAAGGGCGTTCATGGTTTCATATTTAAAGTCATGGAACGTTTATCAGTGTCAGAATAGAGTCGTGTAGTAGGAATTACATATGGTGTGTCTAAAATATTTAGTATTTCTAAGTCTATATATTGTAAAAATATTCTCATCTTGGTTTTCCAAAATTGAAAGTTTATGCCATTGAAAAGTGGAGGTCGTGTTGTGGATTGACCTTCTAATTGATTTGCTATTATAGATCTAAAAATTTAAGATGTTAATCTTTAAAAAATACGAGCAAGCTGCTCTGATACCAATTGAAAATATCTTTGAGGGGGGATAAGGTAACTACGTGTTTTATGGCAAATTTAAAAAAACTCAATTGCTTAATTGTGTTTTGATTAACAATTTTCTGCGGAATAATTTAAGCAAGTTAAATAATGAAAATTGTTGCAATAATCAAAACAACACAGAAAGAAGATTAGAGTAAAGATGTAACGCCCTAGCACTGTTATACTATATCTTATTTAGGGTATTTCAAATCTTGCGACAGATTTCTGATTATTATTGTTTTTGGGTGCGGATAGTGCATTTGGTAACTGTGGTTAGTATCCGACCCGACCTGCATGTTTTAAACCCATCATGGTTCAAGATTACGCTATATATTTGCTAGTACAGAGAATCCATGCACATATAGATTATATACACACATATATGATATATTTTGTATCCGCATATTTTTTAAATAATACAAATAATAACCAAATAATATTTTTAATATTTAGCATGGCATGTTATCGTACCCCATATCATGTGGTTGCATCCATACATCATGTTCATAGCCAGATTGTTAAAACAGACTCGTTTGGATCTATACATATATTTACGTAGATCCGTACTTGGGGTATGCATTTTTATTGACCGGGTGTCGCATTATTGTTTTAACTTATATGTATATTCTCCATATTTAAAAACTAGATTTTTAGAAAGAACCCAGGTAATTTTCGGAGTAATTTGATATTAGCTGTATAATCCCAAAATATATATATTATAATATTTTCTAAAACAACTGAACTCACAGTCACTTACATATATATATATATATAATATTTATATTAATTATTCTCTCTCTCCTTTCACGTTGCATTGCACTCTCTGTCTCTCTGTCTCTTCTCTCTATCTATCTCACTATATATATTTTCATATAACTTAATATATTATATTTAAACCCTCATCTAACCTCTCTCTCCTCTCTTTCTTCCTTTTCTTTCTTCAGCTGCGAAAAACCCAAACCCTTGTCCACGTCCTCGCCATCGCCGCCGACCTCACCTCACGATCGACCCCACCTTCACCCTCGTCACCCCACCTTCACCTCCCCACCTCCCTCTCCTCTCCTGACATCCCAGACCACCAACACCAACTCCACGACATCTCTGCAACCCGAACACCAACTCAAGAAACCCATAGCCACATCGCCGCCGACGGCAGCCTATCGTCGCTGTCATCTCACCTTTGTTCTCACCATCCCAGAACCTAACACAACAGCCACCCCACTCTTCTTCTTCTTCGTGTTCTTTTCTTGATCATTTCTTGATTCTCCGATCGGCTCGCCAGAGTTGCGCGCGTCGCCGACGATCCAGACGATCCAGTCACCGCCGTCGTCCAGCCTAGGCATCACATCACGTCACTGCTCAGCCAGGTCCAGTGCTGCGCGCGTAAGTTTGCATCGCAACATTAATCCGACATCGGACGTCGCATCTATATCTCGACATGAGATCCGATCAGGCAAGTTTTAACTTGCAACATGCTGTGTTATATTATATCGATAATTATATGAATAAAAATAGTCCATGTGTTTTATTATTTAGCAAATATTACAGATTTACAGTTTACGATATCCGTTCGTATCCGTACTGATAATCGTTTATCTAGTTGCATGCTGAAATATCATGATATCATTATACTGCTACATTAGTACAACATGTTATCTAGTTTGCATCATACATGATAATGGATGTATAATGGTTATTACAGATAGATACATATGATCTTGGTATCAATTGTGTTTACCATGTTCCGATATGATTACAGTTTCACATTGGGTGTCTATTTGATACATATGCATTACCTGACATGTTCACGACACACTACTTGACTTGTTACTTGGATCTAGTTACTAATGCCAACAATATTGACGTGTTGTCCTGACGGACGTAACTTATTGTCTGCATAGACGTGAATTGTACCTACTTGATCCTGTGTTGGCATTAGATTATATTGGAAATACCTGACTTGAACACAAACCTGGGGGAAAAGGGGAAATCAAGAATGTAACCGAAACGTAACTCAAGTGGATATTATTACTTTTTTGCCGTTTTTCCGGGCGTTGCAGAATAAATACTATGCCGTTTTTCCGGGCGTTACGGAATAAATACTTTGCCGTTTTTCCGGGCGTTACGGAATAAATACTTGTTTGCCGTGTTTCCGGGCGTTACGGAATAAATACTGTTACCGTGATCCCGTGGGGAATGAACGGGATATATATTGTTGGGTTACGATGAGAATTACATTAATTGATTTCAAAGACTTATGAAATAGATAACCTAGAAGCACATTCTAGGATACACATCACACACCCATACATACACATAGCTCACTGTTTTATATCTGTGTTATTTATTTATATTTTACTTATATCATTCTATCCTGGTTATTACTGTTATTTTGATGTTATGACGCACCGACGTCTGGGTTTTTCATGGCCCAGTTCCTCTGCCGTTATCGCAGACAGATCAAGAGTACTTTAGCAATCAAACCGAGCAATGAGGAGCTAGCTATTTAGTTTAGAGATGTTTAGTTTATTTATTTCCGCAATTTTATTTCTTTTGATGTGAGCCCATATTGGGACATGATTCAGATATTGTTTATTAGATCTTGATTCGTTTTCGCTTTATGCATTTTCTTGACTCTATTTACCGTGGCAAATGGACATGTACTAGATAGATTATATATTTTTCTGTTCTTGATATCCTATAGACAGCCGTAATGCGACTGTGGAGGGGATGATTCCTAGCCACAGGTAACATGGTTGGCCTTGTCACGTGCCGTAGTTTATGTATCTTGGAAAGCAGGACATGACAGAGTTTGTTTGGTATCAGAGCCCTAGGATTTAGGGTTAGTCGGGTTTGGTTCTTTTGTAGTTGAGTATTAAACCCAATACACCAAGCAGAAAACCCGGAATTAGGAACATGTCCTGCCACAGGTAACATGGTTGGCCTTGTCACGTGCCGTAGTTTATGTATCTTGGAAAGCAGGACATGACAGAGTTTGTTTGGTATCAGAGCCCTAGGATTTAGGGTTAGTCGGGTTTGGTTCTTTTGTAGTTGAGTATTAAACCCAATACACCAAGCAGAAAACCCGGAATTAGGAACATGTCCTGCCACATTACTATCTAGCCAGTCTTGAATGTATAGCTATCTTGTTTATTGAATTCCGTTTACCGTTGCTAATCCTCTTCAGTGTCTTGGCTTCAGAATCATGACGGATAGAGACTTGCGATCATACCAGAGGCGTGTTGATAATGCCGCATTGCTTGGTGTTGTATGTGGTACGCTGGAAAACCAGAAGCGGCGAACTGAGCTGAATCAGTGGCAGGCCGAGGATTTTCAGGAGGGTCTGTGGACAGTCCAGCAGTCCGTAGGCGCAGTAGCACCCGGGCCAGCACAGTGTGAGGGCACCGTGGCGGACTTCAGAAAGCTCGGTCCGTCCACATTTACCGTGTTGGAGGGGCCATTGTCAGCGGAGCAGTGGCTAATTGATATAAAAAATCTGCTTGTCGCCACGCAAATTCCAGATGAGAAAAGAGTGGATGTAATACGCATCCAGTTGGTAAATTACGCTCGCGAGTGGTGGCTCGTAGAGGAGACCCGTCTGTCCAAACCGATCAGTTGGGCAACGTTTTCACGGAGTTGCTTGGAGAAGTTCTTTCCGCAATCTGCTCGAGAAGAGATGGAAGAGAAGTTCATCAGCTTGAAGCAGAATGGCGGATCTGTTGATGCGCATGCGGCTGTGTAGACTCGGCTTAGTTGATTTGCGGGGTCTTTGGTTGCCAACGAGGCAGGTAGGGCACGAAGGTTTATGCGTATGTTGGATGTGGAGATTCAGAGACATTATATCTCTGGGATTGACCACCTTCTTCCAAGTTCTCAAGGCAGCCATGAAGCAGCAAAGTTTATCGGTGAAAGCGCAGCAAACCGTCGTAGTGCGGAAGTCGGCGTTTACGCTAAACTGAGCTCCTATATGCAGAAGCATTCCGGTGAACAAGCGAGGCGTTGTATCCATGAAGAAGCCCGCTGTATCCGATCAGAAAGGAAGTGTGTTCTGTGACTACTGCCAACGACGGGTCATTTCCGGAGGAGTGCCGGATGAGGCTTGGGCAGTGTCTGATTTGCGGAGCTACTGATCATCAAATGCATGTTTGTCCATCGAGAGTTCAGTTGAAGGGTGATACTCCGAGAGCACAGTAGAAGCAGATTACTCAGGAGCCTAATCAAGCTCGGGCCTTCACTTTAACGGTCGAGGAGGCCAAAGTTTCAGACGAAGTTATTTCAGGTATCCTACTCGTTCATAATTTTTCCGCATTGACATTATTCGATTCAGGTGCATCCCATTGTTTCATGTCGTCCAAGTTTATTAGTGCACACTCGATTTCCACACACGGCCATGTCTAGTTGCTGGGACATACACACTGAGAATGGAAAAATTATATCTAGTAGTGAGTGCAAGAATTGCTCGATTGTTATTTACAGACGGGAGTTATTCGCGGATTTCTTGGTGATTGATACTGGCAGTTATGATGTTTTGGGAATGGATTTTCTTTGCACTTTCCATGCTCACATCGATTGTGTAAGTCCGCAGGGGCGTCCCGGCCGTCGGTCCGACACCGGAAACGCGGAAACAAAAACTTTGCAAACTAGCAAACCGGCACCACCGCGCACTTTTCACCCTGATCGGGCCATTAACCTAGCTACTAGCATACAAGAAAAGAGTAGAGAAGCTATACCAAGCGATCCGTGTCCTTCGGTCTTCGTCTCCACTCCGATCTCCCGCGGAATCTCCGTTCATCTCCTCCTCGTCGGAAAGGGCACCACGTAGCCGGAATCTTTTACGGGCTCCCACCTCTTGACCGAGGCAACTCGGGCGCGAAGTTGGCTAGCCGACGCGTCCAAGGTTTGCTGTAGACTAAGTGTAGAAGCTTGTCTTTTAGGGTTATGGAAGTTGCCATGATGGAGGTGGAGTAGAGAAAGAACAATGGAGAGATGTGCATGGGAATTTTGGTAGCAAGCTAAAAAGGGAGATGATAAATTTCCTACACCAAAAACAATTCCCTCATTCTCCCCTTCTCACCAAAGTGGCCGGCCCTTTCTCCACAAGAAGAAGATTGGAGAGAGAAAAAGGCATCTCAATCTATATTTAAAAAGAATGATAATGTGGAAAAAGAAAACAAGTCACACCAAGGTCAAAACCAATCCAACTCAATCCCATTCTTATTTGATGCAAGACATGAGATTAAAATGGAATCTCATGATGATTATGAAGGAACAAATGCAATAAACCCCTCCGCAAAAGGTAATTTGCATAATTGCAAATTACCCCCTCCATCGAAAGTCCGGTCGTGAAGGAGTAAAAGAAAACCGGCCGGAACGGAATGCAAACTGGCAACTTCAGAAAACTGATCCCGTAATAAATTACAGGAAAACCCCACTACTGCAAATACATGCCCGCATTTGTATTCCCACTGAACACAAATGCAAAGAGACAAAATCTACACTGTCTAATACTAGGATCCGGCTTAAGCCAAAGCCGGCTAGTAAAATCCGTCCGATCATGATCCGTGCAATACCGCACGTATCTGATCGAACCCTGCCATATCTCCATACGGCCTCTACAGCGTTTCGCCCGAAACTTGAGTAACTGTGTGTGTGGTGGACTCTAAAGACCCGTCAATACTATGGCTGTGGATTTAACCACTAGCACGTCAGAGGTATAAGCCAATACGTAACGGGCTACCAGATACTGACCAAAAGGGACGTCGATGAGCGAACTCATCCTGACACCCTGCTGAGCCTGTCAGTGACAATATCCGTACAGTCCGGTCCGTTCGTCTATGAGCATCGCATGGCGGGCCTAGAGGGTTGGTAAAAGTCAGACCCCCAATAGCGGTACAAGTCGTGTCGGAGTGTAGCCCAGAACACCCTGAGATACTACTGGAATACCTACCAGCAAATCTCCTGCCTTGGCCAAGGACTTTTCATGTTCTGGCTCTCCTAGACACAGCGCGACCTCACCCCCAATACCGGGAGAGACGAACCCCTGCAGATCCGCTCACTGCCTCCATGTGGCTCGGGACTGTACCCAACTAAAACCTGTTTGCACGACTCCTTTGAGCCGTGGTAGGGTAGTAATCAAAGCACAGTGGGAACTCACACGAGACAAATGACGATCTCAGGTCGATGAACTAATCTGTACACATGTCACCAGGGAACTGCTATCTGACGTCTGGTATAATCCCAACTAGCAGGTTCCCGGCGAGTCCTGTCCGGTGTACTCATAACCCAATGAGCACCTGTATACATCTTAGGTGAACCAACTGACACCAGTGGCTTGTGAGACCGGCCACCGCCCGTCGTCGGGGTCTCGACTGTATACACTAGTCTACTCCGGAGTATCGATGCCCTGTTTCGAAACTCCCACGACAAGGGACCTTTTAAGGATGTGCTTATAGACTCCAGCTCTCACTTATATGATCGCCCTCATACTGCTGGTAGTCAAGCAAGAATCCTAGGGGCTCTATCAACGTGCAATAGCGACTCGTAAGGTCACCTAAAGCAGTACATGATGATAAAGGTAAACCAGATAGCATACTATCATCTCGAGTAAGACCGTCCTACCGGGATAGGTCCTCCCTCAACCATTGCAATCACGTGCCTGTGATCCAATAATTGACTCTGAGGGCACTATCTCCAACAGATTGTAGGGTAAAGAAAGTGATTTTTCATATTCCCGAACATCCGGAGTTCATATTTTAAGGAGGCAGCCGATATGTCGGGCTAGGCCGACTAGTGCCGTTCTTTCGTCGATGGAAGTAGACCAGAAGGAAACGCCAGCAGTAGTTCGGGAGTTTATGGATGTGTTTGAGAACATTTCGGGTTTACCGCCAAAACGAGATGTGGAATTCGCGATTGAGCTTATTCCTGGAGCAGCGCCGATATCAAAAGCTTATTACCTAATGGCGCCAGTGGAACTAGAAGAGGTAAAGAAACAAGTTACCGAATTGTTAGAGAAGGGTTGGATTCGCAGCAGCAATTCGCCCTAGGAAGCTCCAGTTCTTCTAGTCAAAAAGAAGGATGGCACGCGGAAGATGTGCATTGATTATCGAGAATTAAATCGGATGACTATTAAGAACAAGTACCCAATCCCTCGCATCGGCGAGTTATTCGATCAACTTAGTGGCGTGAGGGTATTCTCGAAACTGGATTTGCGATCCAGATATCATTAAGTTCGTGTGAAATCAAAAGATATTTGCAAGACAGCGTTCCGAACTCGATATGGGCTTTACGAGTACTTAGTGATGCCATTCGGAGTTACGAACGCACCAGCAATATTCATGGACTTAATGAACCGAATCTTTTCACCGTACCTGGACCAGTTCATAGAGGTGTTTATTGATGACATTCTGGTCTATTCGAGGAGCAAAGAAGAGCATGCAGAACACTTGAGGATCGCACTGTAGACGTTGAGACAAGAAAAGTTATATGCTAAGATGAGCAAGTGCGGGTTTTAGCTCGAAAAAATGAAGTTCTTGGGTCATGTTGTATCCGGAAATAGAATTGCCGTTAATCCTGAAAAGATTGCAGTTGTTCATGATTGGCCAATTCCAAAGAACGTAGGGGAGATCAGAAGTTTTCTTGAGCTTGCCGGATATTATAGAAGATTTGTGGAGAACTTCGCTCGAATAGCAGAACTATTGACCAAGCTAACACGAAAAGATGTACCGTTCGTATGGACGGAGAAATGTGTATCAGCTTTTGAAGCGTTGAAGCAAAAATTGACCACCGCTCCTATCTTGATAGTGTCAGACGGTTTCAAAGGGTTGGTTATTCACAACGACGCATCTGGAAAAGGCTTGGGATGTGTTCTAATGCAGAATGGGAAGGTTATAGCCTACGCGTCGAGACAATTGAAAACCCATGAGAAGAACTACCCAACTCATAATTTGGAGCCAGTAGCAGTGAATTTTGCTTTGAAGATTTGGAGACACTGCTTATTAGGCGAAAGGGTAGAATTATTTACCGATTACAAGAGCCTAAAATATGTGTTCACACAGAAAGATCTCAACATGAGGCAGCGTAGATGGTTGGAGCTGGTGGCTGACTATAATCTTTATCTAAAGTACCATCCGAGGAAAGTTAATGTAGTGCCAGATGCGCTAAGTCGGTTGCCAGCAATACAGATGTTGACTGCACAAAAGGAGATTATAGTTGATCTTCAGAGGTTCGAGTTGGAGATCGTACTACCGCATTTTTCGGGATAGTTGATGCAATTGCAAATACAGTCGTTCTTGATCGATAATATTAAAACAGCGGATCCAAGGTTGCAGAAGTTTCGAGAATAAGTAGAAACGAGATTTCGAACGGACTTATTAATTCATGAAGATGGTTCGTTACGATATAGTAACCGTCTATGTGTGCCTAAAGGAGACGTTCGTGAAGAAGACATGAACGAGGCTCATAGTTCCGCATATTCCGTACATCCGGGAGGTACAAAGATGTACAGAGATCTACGACAATATTTCTGGTGAGAAGGCATGAAATAAAGGGATTGTTCGCTGCGTATCGAAATGTTTGGTGTGTCAGCAAGTCAAGGCTGAACATCAAAGGGTAGCTGGTTTGTTGCAATCACTTCCGATTTCTAAATAGAAGTGGGAACATATAACCATGGATTTTGTGACGGCATTACCACGGAGTCCAAAGGACAATAACGCAGTTTGGGTGATTGTTGATCGATTGACCAAGGCAGCTCATTTTATACCGTTTCGAGTTGGTCAGACAACGGAGCCTTTAGCAGAACGGTACATACAGGAGATTGTGAAATTGCATGGAGTAACTGTGAGCATCATTTCCGATCGTGATATCCGATTTTTATCGCATTTTTGGAGGAGTCTACAGGAAAGTTTGGAAACTCGCTTGAAGTTTAGCACAGCCTATCATCCTCAAACAGATGGCCAGTCTGAAAGAACGATCCAAACTCTTGAAAATATGCTGAGAGCATGCATGTTAGACTTCAAGGGTTCATGGAAGGATCATTGCACTTGGTGGAGTTTTCTTATAATAACAGTTTTCAGGCGACTATACAGATGGCTCCATTCGAAACATTGTACGGTCGTAAGTGTCGCTCGCCTATCTGTTGGGACGATGTTGGAGAAAGAAGATTATTGGGACCGGATCTTATTGTGCAAACAGTGGAGAAAGTTAACGTGATCCGAAATCATACGAAGGCGGCACAAGATAGACAGAAAAGTTGGGCTGATACAGGACGAAGACCTCTGGAGTTCGTAGTTGGTGATCTTGCATTTTTGAAGATATCACCGACCAGAGGAGTGATTCGATTTGGTAGTCGAGGCAAACTTAGTTCTCGATTCGTAGGACCTTTCGATATTATCGAGCGTGTTGGAGAGGTGGCTTATCGATTGGCTTTACCACCATCCTTGACGAGTGTTCATGACGTGTTTCATGTATCTCAACTCCGCAAGTATGTTTGAGATGAGTCGCACGTCCTAGATCACTCGGAACTGACAATAAGGGAAGATTTAACATATGAAGAGAGACCAATGGCGATTATGGATCGATGAGAAAATGTCTTCAAGAATAAAGTTATCCCTCTAGTACTTGTTTCATGGAGGAATCGTTCGCACAGAGAATCTACTTCGGAACATGAAGACGAGATCCGACAGAAGTTTCCGCACCTCTTTCTTAGATCCGTGTTTTCTTGTCTTTTCTTGTTTTAGGAATTTCGAGAACGAAATTCTTTGTGGTTGGGTATAATGTAACACCCTAGCACTGATATATTATATCTTATTTGGTGTATTTCAAATCTTGCGAAAGATTTCTGATTATTATTGTTTTTTGGTGCAAATAGTGCATTTGGTAACTGTGGTTAGTATCCGACCCGACCCGCATGTTTGAAACCCATCATGGTTCAAGATTACATTATATATTTGCTAGTACAGAGGATCCATGCACATCTAGATTCTATACACACATATGATATATTTTGTATCTGCATATCGTTTAAATAATACAAATAATAACCAAATAATATTTTTAATATCTAGTATGACATGTTATCGTACCCCATATCATGTGGTTGCATCCATATATCATGTTCATGTCCAGATTGTTAAAACAGACTCGTTTGAATCGCTACATATATTTACGTAGATCCGTTCTTTGGGGTATCCATTTTTATTGACCGAGTGTCGTATTATGGTTTTAATGTGTACGTATATTCTCCATATTTAAAAAATAGATTTTTAGATAGAACCCGGGTAATTTTCGGAGTAATTTGATATTAGCTGTATAATCCCAATATATATATATATATTATAATATTTTCTAAGACAACTAAACTCACAATTGCTTACATATATATATAATATTTATATTAATTATTCTCTCTCGCCTCTCACGTCGCGCGCACTCTCTCTCTCCTCTCTCTCTCTCTATCACACTATATATTTTCATATAACTTAATATATTATACTTAAACCCTCATCTAACCCATCTCTCTCCTCCTCTCTTTCTTCCTTTTCTTTCTTCAGCCACGAAAAACCCAAACTCTTGCCCACATCCTCGCCATCGCTGCCGACCTCACCTCATGGTCGTCCACACCTCCTTACCTTCGTCACCCCACCTTCACCTCCTCATCTCCCCCTCATCTTTCGACACCCCAGACCACCAACACTAACTCCACGACATCCCCTGCACCTCGAACACCAACTCAAGAAACCCATAGCCACCTCGCCGCCGACGGCAGCCCATCATCGCCGTCATCTCACCTCTGTTCTCGCCATCCCAGAACCCAACACAACAGCAACCCCACTCTTCTTCTTCGTATTCTTTTCTGGATCGTTTCTTGATTCTCATATCGGCTCGCCGGAGTTGCGCGTGTCGCCGACGATCCAGACGATCCAGTCACCGTCATCGTCCAGCCTATGCATCACGTCACGTCACTGCTCAGCCAGGTCCAGTCCTGCACGCGTAGGTTTGCATCGCAACCTTAATCCGACATCGGACGTAGCATCCGTATCTCGACGTGAGATCTGATCAGGCAAGTTTTAACTTGCAACATGCTATGTTATATTATATCGATAATTATATGAATAAAAATAGTGCATGTGTTTTATTATTTAGCAAATATTACAGATCTACAGTTTTACGATATCCGTTCGTATCCGTACTGATAGTCGTTTATCTAGTTGCATGCTGGAACATCATGATATCATTATACTACTACACCAGTACAACATGTTACCTAGTTTGCATCATACATGATAATGGATGTATAATGGTTATTACAGATAGATACATATGATCCTGGTATCAATTGTGTTTACCGTGTTCCGATATGATTACAGTTTCACATTGGGTATCTATTTGATACATATGCATTACCTGACATGTTCACGACACACTACTTGACTTGTTGCTTGGATCTACTTACTAATGCCAACAATATTGACGTGTTGTCCTAACGGACGTAACTTATTGTCTGCATAGACGTGAACTGTACCTACTTGATCCTGTGTTGGCATTAGATTATATTGAAAATACCTGACTTGAACACAAATCTGGGGGAAAAGGGGAAATCATGAATGTAACCGAAACGTAACTCAAGAGGATATTATTACTTATTTGCTGTTTTTCCGGGCGTTACGGAATAAATACTTGTTTGCCGTTTTTCCGGGCGTTACAGTAATTTCCGAGCGTTACAGAATAAATACCTGTTTGTCGTGTTTCCGGGCGTTACGGAATAAATAGTGTTACCATGGTCCCGTAGGGAATGAACGGGATATATATTGTTGGGTTACGATGAGAATTATATTAATTGATTTCAAAGATTTATAGAATAAATAACTTAGAAGCACAGATCTAGGATACACATTACACACCCATACATACACATAGCTCACCGTTTTATATCTGTATTATTTATTTGTATTCATGTTTACTTATATCATCATACCCTGGTTATTATTGTTATTTTGATGTTATGACGCATTGACGTGTGGGTTTTGTATGGCCCAGTTCCTCTACCTTTATCGCAGGCAGATCAAGAGTACTTTAGCAATCAAGCCGAGCAATGAGGAGCTATCTATTTAGTTTAGAGATATTTAGTTTATTTATTTCCGCGGTTTTATTTCTTTTGATGTGAGCCCATATTGGGACATAATTCAGATATTGTTTATTGGATCTTGATTCGTTTCCGCTTTATACATTTTCTTGACTCTATTTACTGTGGCAAATGGACATGTACTAGATAGATTATATATTTTCTGTTCTTGATATCCTATATACTGCCGTAATGTGACTGTGGATGAATAATTCCTATCCACAGGCAGTATAGTTAGCTCTGTCACGTGTCGTGGTTTACGTATCTTGAGAAGCGGAGCGTGACAAAAGAGCAATACAAATACGAGAGAATTGTTAACTTGGGTTCACCACTCTCAGTGGTTAGTCCTTGCCTGAGACACCTCAGGATTTTCCACCATTTTTCAATGTGAAGAACATAATCCATTACTAAGATCACCTTAGGAAAAACTCATTTTTCCCGCTTGAACTTGCGATTTCCCGAGAAAACTCTTTTTCCTCTCTAATCTGCCATTCCTTAGGAAAACTCATTTTCCTCCCGAATCCGCGATTCTATAGGAAAACTCTTTTTCCACTCCGAATCTGCAATTCAAACAATAAGAGGCCCATTCTCTCGTAAGAAAGAATATCGAAGCTTCTTCAAGAATTTACAATCGTTTATAACGACGAAATGCTCACTCATGATCCTATGATCTCAAAAGATTAATACCAGTTTTGCACGAGAATTATATTGAGAGATTATTGAAAGTTTTAGTTCTTGAGGAAATGAACAGAGTAAGAACTTTTAGGCACAAGAGAAACAAGAAGTTTCTTAATGAATTGATCAATGAATGTCAGTCTAAGTATTTGATCTCTAGGACATTTATAGGAGTAGAAAGGGATAGTTATTGTGACTATCAATAACTGCCAAAAACAGTTAATGACCGTTGGAAACGGTTTAAAATCAAATTAGCGTAAATATCCGTTCATTCGAAAATTCAAACGATAAATAATTGCTAAGGCAGACGTCTAGTACCAGACGTCTGCAGTTCAAAAATTTAAACTGACATATGAAAATTTCCTTCAGCAAATATCTGTAGGAGACGTCTGGTGTTCAAAAATTTTCTTAAGAAGATGTCTGATGAGTCGTCTCTGAGAGATAAACAGAAAATTGAAAATGGAAATTTCCTTCTACAGATGCATGTACCAGATGCCTGATGATTCAAAAATTCTTAAAGACGTCTGCGCATATGAAGATCATCATTATGGATATAGGGCATGTTTTAAATGTCAGATTTCAAAGTTGAGTAGTTTGAATTTCAACAGATATGTTAGACATCTCTTGATGAGAGAAGAGACGTCTGAAGAATAGAAATATGTTGGAAAGCGGTTTCTAATCTTGTGAGATCAATACTAGACTCTATAACAAAAGTTAAGTCTACTTTCTTCAATTTGGTTCTTCTTTGGTCTTCATTTCCTTGAAATATTACTTTGAAACGTTTTTGTTTCTTGATAAAGTTTGCATCACCTTCTTTGCTTGCGTCAAGTCTTCATGCCATATCGATGTTTTGAGTGCGAAACTTATTGTATGCAATCTTGCTTGATGTTGAGATATTATGCTTGATATACTCAAGAATAAAAACTTGGAAACGTCTTTAGTAACATATGAATTCTTTAAATATAGTTTTGTTTTGAATAATCAAAACAGAAGATCATATGACACAAGTGTCAACAACATACACCAAGAAGCAAGAACTCTATATCTTGCTTTTCAAAGAAAGAGCCACTCAAATACAAGAAATTAAATTGGTGATTTGAGAAGGTTCTTTCTCATATGCCTAATTTCTATTTATGCTAGTAGCCATGTGAATCCTACTAAAATTGGGATTTCTTTCTCATGGAGGTAATCAACTCGAAGTCGAACTCTAAGTCCTACTTGACTTGTCCTGCTCATGAAGAATCCTTGTGGGGTTAACTTTGTACCATGGTTTGAATACATCTACAATATAATATAAATTGCACGGTGTGCCAAATAGTGGTCTCCGTAAGTCTCCTAATTGAATCTGAGAGAACCTGGCTAGGATGTGAATCCAATATGGATACGTCTCCTTGGCAACGAATCCGTGCAATATAGAATGCAATATGCTGCTTTTACATGAATACATTTTGTCTAGAGCATATTAACTTCATCCATTATTTTTTCCAAAAGAAAGAAAGAAAGAGCAAGAAAAAATGAAATCCTAGTTCTAGTTCTACTCTTTATCTTACTTCAGGCATGGATCACTGTTACGAATTTATGCTTTTACTTATCTAGGTCTTACGTTGACTTCATACTTGCTTCGTTTTGTCTTCGGAAGAGAACAATTGTTATTAGTACACTATAAAATCTCCTGCAGCCTAATTGAATCCACCATTTATGGTTTTTTCATTAGCTGAACCAATTTGATTAGTTCACAATTTTCTATAAGGCTCCGTGCCTTTCCTTACCTCTATTGGATCTTCAAAGTTCTTTTTACTTTTTCTTCCCTCTTCATCAAAATGTGTGCTTGTCTGTCTAATGATATCAACCTTGGTTTTCCTTTATGTTTCGTCTGAGTGGAGGGTTACTTATTGTTCAGGACAAATTAATACTTACTTTGATCCATTCACATCTTCTTATTCTTATATTTCATATTTAATGTACTCAGATAAAGAAACCGGTCACATTAACCTAGACTAGAGTTTAATTCAACAACTGTGCCTTTATCCCAAGCATATGGGTTAGGCTACATGAACCAACATGAGAATCATGCCGGGTCATACACATGGATCCTCCTCCACTCACTCCAATTTAACGATATGCTTTCATTAAGGGTTGAGTAGAGTATAATAAATAATATTATTATATCTTAGAGATTTGTTGCACAAAATTATATAATATAAACCTAAATTGTTTGTTACACAATTCTCTACATATCTTATGTTACAAAACAGTGAGTTATCAGATGCTATCATACAGTCTAACTGCTCGCTGAATGTGTGTAGCCCATGTCAAAGTCAAAAGACTCAAAGCCAATATCACATGATTTGATATATTAAAGACATTTGAGTCAGATAATGGTATCTCTCTATATTTTCTTACATAGTCTATTATCCTTTTGCAGGCAGCTCCAGTCAACATTGTTGTAGGATCTCATGTGTGGGTTGAAGATCCTGATTTGGCTTGGGTCGATGGGGAAGTTTCCAAGATCAACGGCCATGAAGTCCATGTGCATACAGTTAATGGAAAATCGGTGTGTGTTTTATTTTGGCAACTTGATGTAAATTTGTTTGATCAGTTCAATTCTGCTGTAATATTTTCTTTACTCCTTTTGGAGCTATGTTCTTTTGTAGCATCCTCTTAACCATGTTGCTGAAGACTTCCTTTTAGATTTAAATTGTTAGATCTACTTCATACTACAGCAAGCTAAGGATGACTGACAGGGAAAATTTGGATAACTTCTCACTTTAATAATTGGAATCCATAAATAAATCATGTCATGCTATCTATGGAAATTCTTGAATTAGTTGTGACAGGAAGCATGCCTAGTATTGTGTTTGGTCCTTGATTCATCTAGTAGTCTCAGCTTTCTGAGTAGGATGATACTTTTATCTATATTGGAAATAACTACGAACTGTATATTGTAACCTGGCTTGCTTAATCTTGTGTAAAGGTTGTTGCGAATATATCAAAAGTGTTTCCCAAGGACACAGAAGCTCCACCTGGAGGTGTGGATGATATGACTAAGCTATCATATCTGCATGAACCTGGTGTTTTGCAAAACCTGGCGACTAGATATGAACTTAATGAGATATATGTAAGATTATTGGCTTCTAGTGATTCTTATATCTACTGAGGTGTTTTACTATTGCAAAAGAAATTATAGTGGTGCATTCATTCTTGCATTTTCAGACATATACAGGTAATATATTGATCGCAGTAAATCCCTTCCAAAGGTTGCCTCATCTTTATGATTCCCACATGATGCAACAATACAAGGGAGCAGCATTTGGAGAGTTAAGCCCCCATGTTTTTGCAGTTGCCGATGTGGCCTACAGGTGATTTTCGATATACGTTTTGTGGTAGTATGCAAAAGTGCAACTTGTTGATACTTGTTTCCTTTTAAGAAAATAGGGCAATGATAAATGAAGGAAAGAGCAACTCCATTTTGGTTAGCGGGGAAAGCGGTGCAGGTAAAACAGAAACAACAAAGATGCTTATGAGATATCTTGCCTACTTGGGTGGACGCTCTGGAATAGAAGGAAGAACAGTTGAACAACAAGTTCTTGAGGTAAGTTTGAGAATTCTTCTTTCTTCACAAATTGCAAAATATGCAACATTCTATGAGTTTATATTTTTCTCCTTTCTTTCTATTGAGATCACTACACCTTTTAACTAAAACCTTTACCTGTTGGCCTTATATTACAGTCAAATCCAGTCCTTGAAGCATTTGGGAATGCCAAAACTGTTAGAAACAACAATTCCAGGTAGACTTTTCTAATGCGTGTCTTTCTATTATATGATTCCTTCTAATGTAGTTTTCATCATAGGCCTCCTACTAGTAGAAGTCACATACATCATTCGAATCTGTTACATTATTTATTTTTCTGGCATGTGTTTTGGATAACCTAATTATCTAAAAGCGCCTTCCTGTTTTTTATCATGAAATCACAATAAAGTCGCTTTGGAAAGTTTGTTGAGATTCAATTTGACAAGAACGGAAGGATATCTGGTGCAGCTGTAAGGACATACTTGCTTGAAAAGTCTCGTGTCTGTCAAATTAACAGCCCAGAAAGAAATTACCACTGCTTCTACCTTCTTTGTGCAGCTCCACCTGAGGTAGCTAGGCAATATATATATATATATATATATATATATATATATATATATATATATATATATATATATATATTATTTATTTATTTTTCTACTTTCTACTAGGGACCTCATCATTTTATGCTACTCACATGTACAAAGCCTTTTTTTTTCTTTCCTCACCTGAAGCATCACATGGCTGACAGGAAATCGCAAAATATAAATTGGAAAATCCAAGATCCTTTCATTATCTTAACCAGTCTGATTGCTATGAACTTGATGGGGTTAATGATGCTCATGAGTATCTAGCTACCAGAAGAGCCATGGACATAGTTGGAATTACTGAACAAGAGCAGGTTGGGAACTTCTGTCAAGACACAATCCTTATTAAAAATCTTCTTCAGGTTGTCATATAACTGTACTGCTGTATCTACTATTTACAGGAAGCAATATTCAGAGTTGTGGCTGCAATTCTTCATATTGGGAATATCAATTTTGCGAAGGGGCAAGAGATAGATTCATCTGTTATTAAGGATGAGAAGTCAAGGTTTCACCTTAAGATGACAGCTGAACTTCTCTTGTATGTTTCTGTTCGGTTGAATTTGTGACACCATTCAATTTTTTAAATTGATAGATCTTACCCAGAAAGTTGCCAAACATGTTTAATTATATTTGCATTGGCAGGTGTGATGCCCAGGGTTTAGAAGATGCACTCATTAAGCGAGTGATGGTGACACCAGAAGAAGTCATTACCAGAACTCTTGATCCTGCTTCTGCCATTGTAAGCAGGGATGGTTTAGCTAAAACAATATATTCACGCCTATTTGATTGGTAATTATCATTCATGTCTCCTTACATCATCTGTATTTGTGTTCATTTTTATAGAAAGTGAACCAATGTATTATAATTTGACTCTTTTCTACAGGCTGGTGGATAAAATCAATGTTTCTATAGGTCAGGATCCGAACTCTAAGTCTTTGATTGGAGTTCTTGATATTTATGGGTTTGAAAGTTTTAAATTTAATAGGTAATCTATATAAATGCTGAATCAATCACATTATTAGTTCTGTAGGTATTTTTCCGTTTACGCTATCTTGTTCTAATTTAATGCAATTCATTATTATCAGTTTTGAACAATTCTGTATCAATTTTACAAACGAGAAATTGCAACAACATTTCAACCAGGTTCGCTTGTTCAGCCAGAGGTTTTTCACCCTACAATTTGTGATTGTTTAATTTTATTTGATATTCAAATGTTTGTTTATCCTGGCAGCACGTCTTCAAAATGGAGCAGGAGGAGTATACGAAGGAGGAGATCAACTGGAGTTACATAGAATTTGTTGATAATCAAGATGTGTTGGACTTGATTGAAAAGGTAAGTTTGCTCTGCAAAACTTGATGAGTAGGATGTCAAGAAATTGGTTTTTCAACTGATCTTTTACGAATCATTCCTTTGGAAAGCTTGAACTGAAATGACCATTTGTTTGAAAAGAATTGTAACTTGTAGTAGAATACGAAATATTTGATCCAAGTGGTGCATTCCAACAATGCATTGCAGCATGGGGCTGGAATATGGGCAATTATATTCTGTTATCTGAAGGTCTAACATGTTCAAAACAGAATGGCATAAAATGGACGCTGTTTATGCTAAATAAAACACCGTGTGGAGGCTCTTATGATTCATAATGCTATGTAGTAAAGCTTTCCATTATCTAAGGGTGCCAACAATTAAATCATTTCATTCCCTTGGCCATTTGCTTGGGTAATTTTATAAAATATTTCTAATAAATCTTCTCAAGTAATGCAACTTCGTGATATGAAATAATTATTGGTCAAATCTAGGTTGAATATTACTTATTTATGACATCGGCATCTGTGAGATATTTCATATTCTGAAACTGATCTGCCCTCCATTGACCTTGAAGTTCTGAAACCAATTTTCTGGACTCGAGCCCATTGCCTAGTATGTTGGTTAACTTGGTTGGTATTATTAGCTCTAACGTTCTCTTACAAAATTTTAAGGCATTAGAGAAGCACATAGAGCCATACTAAGTGGACTAATAAATGAGACAAACTCACTGGTATAGATTAGGTGACACTCATATTTTCTTCTGCATGGCATTATAAAGTTGTTACATGCCTGACATAAGCAGTGTACCACCAGCTGTCCACATGTTATCTGTCCCATATTTTGTGTCTCTTGCAAATTTGCAATCCACAATCCTGCAGGAACAAATTTTAAAGCATATCCATCCCATTTTTGGATATTTGATTCAACTTTTATTTTTTAGAGCATAATGTGTGTTTCCCCTTTATATGCTTCTATAGGTCCGTGTAAGTTGCCTCATGCTTTCCTTATAACTTATTGAGTTGCCAAGATTCAGCTTTCAGCTTTGCAACTGTTTTTTTAGGAGGAATTTTTCCTTAAAGAAAATATGTGAAAAATATCTCATGCACATTAGTTCCTCACATTTGGTGTCATAATTGCATGTGGCCTGTTATGTCCGGGGCTTTGTTCCACTTATATTCATACATATACTTATGGTCCAACATCATAATACATCAATTAAGTTAACATGAACTCTCTTTGCAGAAACCTGGTGGCGTTGTTGCACTTCTCGATGAAGCTTGGTATGTGATATTACTTGGTCTACATTCCTCTTAGCACTATTTTAATCATTCAGATTTAAGTCTAAATTTAATTCTCAATAGGTGCATGGTTACTTGGTGCTCTATATGTGGCGCTTACACATTTTTGTCTTGATGACCATTGCAGCATGTTTCCTAAGTCAACGCACGAAACATTTGCTCAGAAGTTGTATCAAACATTTACAAAAAACAAGCGGTTTATCAAGCCAAAGCTTTCCCGTACTAATTTCACTATTTCCCATTATGCAGGGGAGGTAAGCATTTATCTCTCACCAATTCATCATATGTGAGCACTTTTAGTAATTCGGATGCTCATCTACTCGTTTGTAGGTAACATATCAAGCTGATCAGTTCTTAGACAAAAACAAAGATTATGTAGTTGCTGAACATCAGGATTTATTGAATGCTTCCAAATGTTCTTTTGTGGCCGGGTTATTTCCACCACTTCCTGTGGAGACATCAAAAGCTTCCAAATTTTCTTCCATTGGGTCACGCTTTAAGGTAAATTCTCTATTATGTTTATATTATATGTATTACATCGCTGTCTAATTTTTAAGAGTTCATATGCTGAATTTTTTTAAGCCCATGCATTCTTGAACTTTCATATGCTCATGTATGAGGTGTGTTGTGGTGAAGTGGGTAGCTGTCAGTGTCTTATCTTCTTGCTATGAGGATGTGTAATCTCTACTCTTCTAATGCCATCTCTTTTGATGTCCAAATTGATTGTCATTTTTTGTAGATGTAAATGGACTCTACTTATGTGGGAAAAATGAAAATAAGAGTGAACACCTCTCTAAAGTTTCCCGTCCTAGCTATCCATGTCATTGTTGGAGCTAAAAATTTAGCTCCTAAAAGGATTTAAATACTTATGCTAGTATTTAGCCAGACATGAACCAAATGATCAAAGAAATGATCAAAATACGCCAAAGAAATAAGGCATATCATGTGATGAACAAGCAAGAAGCTTGTTCAAGTGGGGCCCTAATATTTAGGGCTGTCCCAGACAATTCAAAAATGAATTGTTTTGGGAAGCCTCCCAACGTCGGGCCCCCCTCCCAACGTCGGGAGGCCCCCAAATCAGGAGTCTCGACTGCACAATGAAGCGCCGTTGGGAGGCCCTTCAATAGGGTGTCCCGACACATGAAGCTATGTCGGGACCCTTGTCCCTTGTGAAAATAGACTGTTTGGTCTATTTTTAGGGGATTTGAGATAAGATTCGAATCCCACCGTATCACTCCAAATCAGGAAGTAGTTATACACTACTCCCATCCACTGAGAGGTATAAATACCCCTTTATGTCCATAGAGAAAAAGGATCGATCTCCTTGGAGGAAAAAGGTGGAGTTTCTCTTGAAATTCTCTCTCTTGAAATTCTCAAAGGTAGAAGAAGAAAGGATAGAAGAAAAAGAAGAAAGTGAGATATAGGAATGGGATACCCCATTCCTTCACCTCTCAATCTTTACTCTCTCTCCTTCCCCTCCCTTTAATAAAGATAAGAGGACCCAGCCATGAAACTTAAGTTTTTATCCCCCATGAAGAGTCTTATAGCCATGGCCATGGAGCTGGAAGATTTAGAAATATGGAAAACTCCATAATTCTAGGAAGATATTAGAACATGAGATTTCATGTTCCCGACCTACTTGACAGAACCTAGAACACGGGCTACCCATGTTCTGAATATATGAAATAGGCCACCATATTTCTTTATATAATCTGGAAATAGGAGAAATCATATTCCTTTAAACATAACTTTTAAGGACATAGATCAAAATCCCCATGTCCTTTAATAAAACTCCTGATTAGGAATATCCTATTCATTTTGAGATATGAAAATCATATCTCCAATGGAATGCAGTATGAAAATACCACATTTTTCTCATAGAACATGGTCTAAAAATTATGTTCTACTTTGAATAAGGGAAACCCTATTCGTCTTAAAGATATGTAAATTATATTTCTGGAATATGGCAGTAAAACGCTACATTATTCTCATAGAACATGTCTTAAAACTATGTTCTCTTTTGAACACAATCTATGTATTCATTCGATGCAAGAATCAATGGAAAAAATGATGACATCCATCATTTTTCATTCCTTGTGTAGAATACTCAATTAAATGAGTTTTCCCCATTGTTCATACAAGACGTGAACAATGGTACGGTTTTGATACTTTAACAAAGTACCTAGAGCTTATAAACATGATAATCATGCTTTATGAAAAGCATAAAGCATAAAAAAAATGGACACCCCGACGGTAGGAAGCTCAAAAAAGAGCTTCCCAAAGTATCGTCGGGAGGCCTCAAAATGAGGCCTCCTACTGCCCTGCTGTCGGGACCCCCTACCGATGTCGGGAGACCCCCAAACGGGCCTCCCGCTCAAGAAAACATTGTTGTTTTCTTCATAATGGCATGGACCCCACATAGAGTGGTAAGAGATTATAAAAATGATGTGGCCCCCTCACATGAGTCAGGGCCCTTCCACAATGTCAAAAACTTGACATTTAAAATACCCTCAAGTATGGAATCTGTTGAAAGTAAAAAAAAGCAAATAATGGGACTTTAAAGATAGTCCCACATTGAAAACAACAAAATAAACACATGAGTATAAAATATAAAATGGGTTACACCTCAACAAGGCTTGAGTCTTATTGTTGAAATCCACTTATCGTTAAAAGCCCATGTGTAAAAACCCATCACTCCTTCAACTCTTCTCTAATTTTAAACTCCTCCAACTCTTCTCTAATTTTAAACTCTACTCTACTTTAAAAATAACTTTGACATGGTATCAGAGTCAATGACTCGATCCAAACTCGACTCGACAATACTACCAAGTGTTGTATTTTCCACGTGACAACCACACCAAAAGAAAAAAGTGATGGTTGCACGTAAGGGGGAGTGTTGAAAATAAAAAAAACCAAATGATGGGACTTTAAAGATAGTTCCGTATTGGAAACAACAAAAGAAACACATGAGTATAAAATATAAAATGAGTCACACCTCAACAAGACTTGAGTCTTATTGTTGAAACCCACTTATCATTAAAAGCCCATGTGTAAAAGCTCATCACTCCTCCAACTTTTCTCTAATTTTATACTCTACTCTACTTTAAAAATAATTTTGACAGAATCAAAATTCTTAAATTAGAGTTTCTTCATAGTTTTGTACATTTTGCAATATTGATGTAATTTATATTCAAATTGTACATAGATATAAATGAAATACAATGAAATATCTTTATCTCTTATATTATTCTATGCTTGCAAGTATTACGTGATCTTTTAATATGATTTTTTGTGATATGGCTTGAGCAACCTAACAAGGTATCCCGTCTAAACAATTTTTTAGACACTATGTTGTAATTAACCATAGGTGCTTGCTCTTATGGGAAGTCTCTAACCCAGGACCTTATGTGCATCGCAAGTGAAAAAGATAGTGTCATCATAACATGATGGAAAATGTCATATTGGTGCAATAATACAGTCGATCTAGTAAAGGGCCGAGCTCTTGGCATATATAACTAATCATTTTGGCTTACCCCTTACATAGCCATCATTATGTGAATCACATGAGGATATTGTCTATACATACGCAAGATAAAACTAAAACACCCGATTATCCCTTTTCCTACAAGTTTAAAACTAATATTAGATCATAGACCATGGGGCTAACCATCTGCGCGAGGTGAAGATCCAGTGTACTGTTTTTTATATGTATATTAAGGAATTGTGTAAGATGTATGGATGAAAATGTATACCCCAGTACAATGTTGAGTTTCTTAGTGCACCAACTATGATGCCATCTTATAGCGTTCTCTCTACTCTCGCTCTAGCAGCAGTCCCAAAGCACCTAGTTTACCGATTACCGCGGTATTTTGGAGTTCTAGAAGGCATTCCTGAGGTGTTCATTAATTTTAAGTTATTGGGGAAAGTAAATGCTTTGTTGTTTTATCCACAGAATGAATGCAAGATGATCATGCATACCTCCATCATCTTTTGATTCATGGTAATTCTGTTCGAATCAATTGATTGCTTCTTGGAAAGTCAATAGTATTGTTGGAATATAAAATATATTCCGAAAACTCTCATCATAACTTCAGAGTTTTGGTGCAGTGGAAGAGACATTTCATATGGTATCAGAGCAATCTAGGTTCGAGTCTCACCGGGCGTGTATTAAAATGCGGTTTTATTTAAATTGAAAATACCGCTGCGCAAAAACCCAGGTTTTAGCCCAAAAGGCCTTCGACCTGCGGGGGCGTGTTAGAATATAAAATATATTCTCTCAACTCTTATCGTAACTTCAATGTTTTGGTGCAGTCGAAAGGACATTTCATATGGTATCAGAGCTTGGGTGTTTGTTTGGCCATGTTGCACATGAGATTTGAGCCCTCATTACACGTGAAGTCCCAGTTGCATGTACACGTTTCATGTGAGGAGTGTTGGTGATGTGGTTAACATTTAGTCCTACATTGGAAAACTTATGAGATGCATATGGGTATAAAGTATAAGTTGAGATAAAGCTCCATAAGGCTTGAGTCATTTGGGTGAAGTCCCGCTATTTTGAAAGCCCATGTGCATCCATGTGTTGTGAGCCCAAACCGAGTTTTTTACATGGCATCAAAGCCTGGGTGTTTGTTTGTCCATGTTGCGCATAAGGTTTGAGCCATAATTGCATGTGAAGTCCTAGTTGCACGTGCACGTTCCACGTGAGGGGGAGTGTTGAGAATGGGGTTAATGTGGATAACATAGTCCTACATTGGGAAAATTATGGGATGCATATGGGTATAAGATATAAGATGGGATAAACCATTAAAAAGCTTTAGTCTTTTGGATGTAGTCCCACTATATCAAAAGCCCATGTGCATCCATATGTTGTGGGCCCAAATCGAGTTTTGCATGGTATCAGAGCTCGGATGTTTGTTTGTCTACGTTGCACATAAGGTTTGAGCCCTCATTGCACGTGCGTGTTTGCACGTTATGGGGAGTGTTGAGAATGTGGATAATATAGTCCCACATCGGGAAAATTGTGGGATGCATATGGGTATAAAATATAAGATGAGATAAACCTCCAAAAGGCTTGAATCTTTTGGATGGAGTCCCACTATATTAAAAACCCATGTGCATCCATGTGGGCCTGTGTTGTGGGCCCAAACCGAGTTTTGCCATCGGGAAAATTGTGGGATGAATATGGGTATTATATATAAGTTGAGATACACCTCCATAAGGCTTGAGTCTTTTGGATAGAGTCTGACTATATTAAAGCCCCATGTGCATCCATATGTGGGCCCATGTGTTGTGGGCCCAAACCGTGTTTTTATAAGTATTGCATAGGAAGTGATGTAGAAGACAGTGGAAGCAATCATGCAGAGGAGAAGTTATTTTTCAGCAATATTACAGAACACATCTACATGGTTGCACATGATGTATAAATGGTTTATTCACTGCATAATCAAATTACGTGGAATTATGCGGATATATATTTTAAATATGTATAGCATGGGAATGTCCTAAAAAGAATTAAGACAATAGAAGATAATACGCCGACAGGGAGAAAAAGGAACAAACTGGCATCTATTTAGTGGATATTGAGTTTGTATATGGTGTTCTGGATATCCAGTGGGCTATGCTTGTCGTGTATATGTGACCAATTAAATGGCCATTTGTCCGTATAACTCGCATAGCACTGATTATGCGGTCCATCCTTTCAATGCTATTCAATGTGATATCCGAACAAAGGCTTTCAAGAGGGAGATTAATCGGCCTTTTAATCATTGTTTTACGATTCTGTTTTATAGTATAAATATTTTGCAGACTCTTATTCCATAATCGATATGTGTGCCCCAGTGTGTGCTATCTCTGTGCCTGTGAACCACATTATGCTTCTCTGGCTTCTAAATTTTTTTCACATATTACATTGTATTCTATATGCACATATGATTATGGTTTTACTTGGATGAAGTTTTTAGATTAATGACTGAGTAACTGGAACTGACCTTGCTTGGAATTTTGATGGGAAACCTTCGGACTAAAGCTGCAACTTCAATCACTGATGGAGATCTTAAACACCACGGAGCCTCATTATATCAGATGTGTGAAGCCAAATAATGTACTGAAACCTGCAATATTTGAGAATGCCAGTATTATTCAACAGCTACGCTGCGGGGTAAGTATCTGACATTAATAACCATTTAGTCCACCTGCTTTATTTTGTATTGGTTTTGAATTCACTTAGACTGTTTGATGCACCCGTTCATGCTTAGGGTGTTCTTGAAGCCATTAGAATCAGCTGTGCTGGATATCCAACTAAAAGGACATTTTATGAATTTCTTAATCGTTTTGGTGTTCTTGCCCCAGAGTTTTTGGAAGGAAAGTAAGTACTATTCTTCTTATGTTGTACTTGACTCAGTTTCATTATAATTGAGCAACACATTAAAACCTTCATATGGATTTATGTGTTTTTGAATAGCTTGGATGACAAGGTCGCATGCCAAAAAGTTCTAGATAAAATGAAACTGCAAGGTTATCAGGTAAGCTTAAACCTTCCAGAACACATAGTATGTTATAGAATCATGTAAAATATATAAACAAAATAAATGCTTAAAGAAGGGGGAAATGGAGTTTGTCCGCTATGGAGTGGACCAGAGGTGGTATACTTCCAAAGAAAATGAAACCAGTTGTGTACATCATAACCAAAAAGGCATTGATGGTTTGGCGGGAAAAAAAGCCATTGATGGTCCGAAAACAAGTCATCATGCTTTTAAAGCTAGCGCATCTGCCTTTTGCAAAAGCTCGGCACTTCATATTTTTCCAAATGTTAATATATGTATGTGGCCTTTACAGATAGGTAAGACCAAGGTGTTCCTGAGAGCTGGACAGATGGCAGAACTGGATGCAAAAAGAGCTGAGGTACTGGGAAGGGCAGCCCGAAGTATACAGAGACAAATCCGCACTCATATCGCCCGCAAAGAATTCATCATGCTATGCAAGTCTGCCATTCATTTGCAATCTTTTTGTAGAGGTATTAATCTTAGCGTGGGATCTAATTTGATACGTAAATTGCTTCTGGTTGCATCTTCAATTTTTCATTTGCTGTCCCTTAAGTTCATGTATATTTTAAGGTAAATGTAGCCTTATCTGGAACTCCCTAGTTGTCAAGAAGATAGCATATAACATTCAAATACTTCACTTGACAATCTAAGGAGTGCATCTCTTCTCTACTTTCTTGATTGTAGGAAAGTTGGCCCGCATTTTGTATGAAAACATGAGGTGTGAAGCAGCAGCGAAAAAAATTCAGAAGAATTTGCGTGGATACATTGCCAGGAAATCCTATAAAACCCTACGACAATCTGCAGTTGTCTTGCAGACAGGTTTTAGGGCAATGAGTGCTCGAAATGACTTTAGATTTAGAAAGCAAACCAAAGCCGCTACAGCGATCCAGGTAGGTTTTCTTTATGCGACTTTGGAGCAAAATGACAGCTATTCAATAGTTTTGTCCATCTTCTGTTTAATCGTCTTAACTTTTATTAGATTTTATATATATATTTAAGAACGAGGGAGACGGTTATATATATATTTTATTTATGAGTGTACACGGGCTTTTGATATAAGTGAGATCCATCAATAAGATTCAAGCACTTATATATATATATATATATATATATATATATATATATATATATATATATATATATATATAAGAACGAGGGGGTGATTATATATATATATTTTATTTATGAGTGTACATGGCTTTTGATATAACTGGGTTCCATCAATAAAACTCAAGCCTTGTTGAGGTTTGGCACATCTTATATCTTATACTTACCTCTCATAGTTTTCCAATGTGGGACTATTTAATCCACACATCTCAACAACTTTAAGCTTTGAGATCTTATAATAGTGATCGTTGGTTCATTTCCAATTGTTTGCAGGCTCGATGGCGCTGCCACAGAGATTATTCATACTACAAGAATCTGCAGAATGCATCTTTAACATACCAGTGTGCTTGGAGACAGAGGATAGCAAGGAGAGAGCTCAAAAAGCTTAAAATGGTTGGATTTTACATATTACATCTGTTATTTGATATTTGTGTCTATCTAATACTGAGATGCCATGGATCTTTCGATACCTCTATTGATCCCTCTATGGGATGGCTAATAGAGTTTACCAAAATTTTTGCAGGCTGCAAGAGAAACTGGGGCTCTTAAAGAAGCAAAAGACAAATTAGAAAAACGTGTGGAGGAGCTGACATGGCGATTGCAATTGGAAAAACGATTAAGAGTAAGCAAATTGGATTCCTGCTGTTTCCTAAGAGCAGTTAAAGATGTTGCATGTCATTGATTTTGAGATCTGTCATCATATTATCTATGCTAAACTAAGATTTCCACCACAAATTTACTTCTTTTCACATTCAATCATGGTTGGTTTTGAAAATACAGACTGATCTGGAGGAAACGAAGACCTCAGAGATTGCTAAGCTGCAAGATGCTTTGCATGAGATGCAACTGAAAGTGGATGAAGCAAATTCTCTGGTTATCACAGAAAGAGAGGCTGCTCAGAAAGCCATTGAGGAAGCCCCACCAGTGATCCAGGAAACCCCTGTCTTAGTTCAAGATACAGAAAAAATCAATTCACTGACTGTTGAAGTCGAACAGTTAAAGGTAAGGCCAGATTTTATCAAGTGTGTCTGCCAAGAGTTCTTAAAGGTGTGGTAACTTCTGGTTTTCAAGGAGTCAAACTACATCGGAAGCAAGAAAGCATATAATTCTCTTCTTTGTTAGAATATGACTGTCCAGCTCCATCAAGGTTCTTCACGGTTTAGTCGTCATATTTAACTTTTGAAGTCAAACATTCCACGGTACAGGCCAACCTGCATGACATCTAAACTCAAAGCCTAAATGTAGGACCCAGTTGATTCAATGACTGCTAAAATTGAAAACTAATAGTTTGGATATTTTTTTTTGAGAAAATAGGATGAACATACTTCATCTATTATTTTATTCGAGAGTCCATAGACATATCTATTCTGATATCTGAATTTTTAAAATTCAGAAACATTTATCACAGCAACAGAATGAATTCTTTGAAGCTATCTGCATGAATTCTTTTTCAACATTCTTCTCTCTCAAGATCCCTGTTAAGTTGCATGTCTTTTACAGCACTTTGGCCTACTTCTCATTTTAGTATATTTTTCTAACAGTTATCCCATCAAATGTAACCTACAAAGTTAATTCCACATGGTTAAACCACCTGAAACAAAATGCAAATGACATAAACTAAGTATTAGATGAAAGCTGCAGATGGATCTAATCTCATACATGTCCAAAATCAAAATAAGACTGTAATTGGAGAATCTGGTTTTCTGTAAGGTTTCCCACTTTCTGAAAACTTGAATATCTATTATATGAAAATGCTCTTAAATACTCATGTTTATATTTATATGATCCGTTTCGTTATGATATGAAATTCTAGGTAGCCTTGTATGATGCACATATTCACAGTTATCTCAGGTTATGAACATTATTAATCTGGCTTGCATACTGAAAACTTTTTCCAATTCTAAAAAATAATGAGAACTAGATGTACTGCAGTCATTGCTACTGTTAATATGAAGAGTTATAGAGTTGCCGCCAACATTGCTTACACAATCTTAATTCTGCATACATTTTTACCTTCCTCATATTGGACCATACTGTTGGATTTATTTGGTAATTATCAACTTCGGATTTCTGTGCTGGCATGAAGACATCTAATTTCCACATATGGAATCTTTTATCCTTGCAACTGAAGCCTTTTGGGCAACTTCAAAAGGTAGATGCATTAGAGGTTGAGGCAAAAAGGTTAAGCAAAGGACTCAAAGTTTTGAAATCATACGATTGCTTGTATGGTTAAAATCTGGGGATGCTAACTATCAAATTTGCAGTCTTGTTATCGATATCCGTGCAAGTTTTCTTATCTCGTTACCAAATAAATTGGTTTTATTGGATAAATGGTTCTTAGTACTATACATTATGAACATATAAGTGATTTCATCCTCATGTAACCACTTAATGTAATATTTATCTGTAACAGGCTTTGTTGCACTCAGAAAGGCAGTCAACCGATGAAGCCAAAAAAGCATATGCTGAATCTCAGGATAGAAACAATGTACTCATGAAGAAACTTGAAGATGCTGAAGCCAAAGCTGACCAGCTTCAAGATTCTGTGCAGAGGTTTTTTTCTGTTTATCCTTGTGTTGTAAACATTATGTTAAGTGTGTACAAGTCGAGTGGCTAGGTATTTAAAGCAATTCATTGAAAATAGAATGACTGAATAAGTAGCACATACCCAACTCCTGCATATAAACTACTTGCATGCCCTCTCGACTGTTTGGAATGATAAATGTCATTTCTGCCAATACTTAGGCTTGAAGAGAAGCTCTCCAACCTTGAGTCGGAGAATCAAGTGCTTCGTCAACAGGCACTTGCCATTTCACCGACTAGCAAAGCTTTATCTGCACGCCCAAGAACAACTATTATCCAGGTTTCTAATACGCTTCTTAGCTTTTATGTTGGATGCTTGCCATGTATTCTTGTGAGTTTACTAGCTCATTTTTTTTATGTTAACAGAGGACTCCAGAAAAAGGGAATCTTTTGAATGGCGAGACGAAACTTGCATTGGTAAGTGCAGGTCCATAGCTTTGGGATGCATATTTGACATCTTCCTCTTATTGTATTTTGCTTTTGCTTCCACATGTTGTAGGATATGACCCCTCCTGCTGCCCATCCCAAGGAGCTTGAAAATGAGGAGACACCACAGAAGTCTCTCAATGAGAAGCAACAGGTAATGTGGTCCTCATCACCGATCTTAATATGTAAAGCATTTCCTTAGAAGGTGTAACATTTCGGCGTAATCAGCAAAGCCTTTCCAATTTGACATCAACCTTTTCACAGTACTAAATTCATAAGCTAGGAAATTATGGTCAAGAAAGACAGCCATAAACCTAGACGTCCCTGCAGTTGAGCTAAATGGCATTATGGTGTTCCCTTCAATTTTGTTGTAATCAACAAATCCTTTTTGAATTTGACATCAAACTTTTTGGCACAGTGCCAGATCTAAAACTAGGAAATTTTGGACATGAAAGGCTGCCATAAACCTAGACAATCATTGACCAATTGGAATTATACTCTTGTGGTTTAAGTAAAGCAGTGAAGGAGCACACCTAGCTACTGTGGTATCTCCAATGTGGGAGCTCACTGTTTCAAATCCTGAAGAGACTCCCGAGAAAAACCCTAAAAAATTCTTATCTTTGGAAGTTAAGAGTAAGAAGAGATTTGAATCATGGAGAATAATAATTGGTGGCAGGGAAACATGTAATGGAAGATTATTTCTTTGCTTTTTGCAATTGTTCCAAATGATGTTTTTTGGTGTTGCCATCAATTTCTCTACTTTCTTCATACAGGAAAACCAGGACTTGCTGATTAAGTGCATGTCACAAGATCTTGGCTTCTCTAATGGGAGGCCTATTGCAGCTTGTGTCATTTACAAATGCCTTCTTCACTGGAGATCATTTGAAGTTGAAAGAACTACTGTTTTTGACCGAATTATTCAAGCAATAGGCTCTTCTATAGAGGTAGGTTTTGCCTCCAAGGTATACGAAATTGCTATACCTGGTTTGCTATTGCTTTCACTGTTTCTTGTTGTTGTTGTTTTATCTGTCTTGTACTGAATCTTAGCATGTTTATCCTTCTTAAGACACAGGATAACAATGATGTTCTATCCTACTGGTTATCCAATTCATCCACCTTACTATTGCTCCTACAACGAACATTGAAGGCAAGTGGCGCCGCTAGCATGACTCCACAAAGGAGAAGAGCGTCATCAGCTTCTTTGTTCAGGAGGATGTCTCAAGTAAAGAAAGCAGCCCATACTGTTTACTGTTTAGCTTATTCAAATGGAGATGTCTCAGTTGATTAAAATTAGACTAGTATTCATTTAAACAATTGCCCTTTAATTTTCAGGGACTCCAAGCGTCTCCACAAAGTGCTGGGATTCCTTTCCTTAATGGTAGGGTACTTAGTGGACTGAATGACTTGCGACAAGTAGAAGCCAAATATCCAGCTTTACTCTTTAAGCAACAACTGACAGCTTTCCTTGAGAAGATCTATGGAATGATAAGAGAGAATTTGAAGAAAGAGATTTCTCCATTGCTTGGATTGTGTATCCAGGTATCCAAATTCCTAATGTTCTTTAAACACATGAGTTAGAATAGTAAAGAAGAATCTTAGCTTTTGATTTTTAATCAATCTCAGATATTTGCGTCTATGAAATCTGGTGAATTACGTGCTGGAGCTATTTATTTGTAATTTGGTTTTGTGATGCAGGCACCGAGGACTTCACGAGCAAGTTTGGTTAAAGGATCACGTTCCCAAGCAAATGCCATGGCACAACAAGCTTTGATTGCACACTGGCAAAGCATTGTGAAAAGCCTGAATAGCTATTTGAAAACTTTGCGAGCCAACTATGTGAGCTTTTTTATTAATGCTTGTTATTGTAACTTTGAGAACTTCACTACTGACTTATTGCAACTCTACAGGTTCCCCCATTCTTAGTTCAAAAGGTGTTTACCCAAATATTTTCCTTTATAAATGTTCAGCTATTCAACAGGTATCTCATTTATAATGTAAATATGTTGTAGCTATCAGTTTCAAGTAATGCTCTGTTGTTTCCATGTAAATTGTTTGCTTTTCTATTTTCTGTAGCCTATTACTGCGGCGCGAATGTTGTTCATTTAGTAATGGGGAATACGTGAAAGCTGGATTAGCTGAATTAGAGAGATGGTGCTTTGATGCAACTGAAGATGTAAGCATTGGTCGCATCAATTCAATTGGTTTTTCCAAAGGAATTTGTTCTAAATTCAACTGCTCACAGTATGCAGGTTCAGCCTGGGATGAATTGAAGCATATCAGGCAGGCAGTTGGGTTCTTGGTATGCTGTTTTGTTAGGAACATTGAACTCAGCTATTTATTTTTTCTTTCTATATGTTGTTATCTTATTAACTTTTGGTCTCACAGGTTATACATCAGAAGCCGAAGAAGACATTAAAGGAGATAACCAATGATTTGTGCCCCGTGAGTCACTCTATCTTTAAGGCTCATGTTTAGGAAAGATAAAATCTCGGTTTCCTGACATTCCGTATGTTCCTTGGCATCAGGTGCTTAGCATACAACAGTTGTATAGAATCAGTACTATGTACTGGGATGATAAATACGGGACACATAGCGTGTCTTCAGAGGTAAAATTTCGCTCAATTTGCATTACTCCTTGCCCATAATTCTTTCAGGAATTATACTTGTGTGATATCCTACACTAGTAAAGAAGTAATTAGCTCTTAATGTAATACTCATATCAATATAATACTCCATTCTTTGTTGTGTACATAATATCTTCTTTTTCTTCCTTTTTTTAGATGAAAGTCGTATGCATAAAAACAAATTTATGATATTTTTATTATAAAACAGAAGTGTTTAAATAGCTGTCACAATTTATTTTTCTCTTCACAGTAGAAAAATAGAATAAAGAATAATTTTTTTTGTGAATTTATCAAGAAAAAGCATATATCATGGATTAGATATAAAATTGATTATATGAAAACTGAAAACTAGAATGGACAAAACAAAGGGTGGTGAGCAGAGAAAAATTTCTGTCTATACAGATTAGTTCTAACTACTCGATTCATCATGTAGGTAATCTCAAATATGAGAGTTATGATGACTGAGGACTCGAACAATGCAGTCAGCAGTTCTTTCTTGTTGGATGATGATTCAAGGTTATCTCCTCTTACTGAGAGTTCTGATGAAACATACTTAGCAATTTGATTATGTACTAAAGAGTTTATTTATTTTCCTGTTATTATGTGATGCAGCATACCCTTTTCCGTAGATGATATCTCCAAGACGATGGCACAAATAGATGCATCAGATGTTGATCCACCACCACTGATCCGTGAAAATTCAGGTTTTTCGTTTTTGCTACAGCGGACGGATTAATGCTTGTTAAACCAGCGGGGCTCGCACAGCTCATTATAATATTTTCTCCTATGTTTCCTGCACTTCAATCACTTCGTCGGCAACATGTGCATAAGTTTCTCCTGCTTCTTTCTTTTGTAAATTATATTTTATTTTGCTTCAAACAATTCAGCGAGGCTAAACCATCAGAATATAGGTTTTTTTCATTTCATTTTGATTTATTGATTGATTTTACTTTTTAAGAGCAAGGCATTCAAATATGTAAAAGTCAAGTGACCTGCAAGCAGCGGGACTTGCTCATTGTTTGGTTTGGCTTATCAAAAGGGGATGCATATTTGTAGTGTAATTTTGATGTTAGCAGCTGCTTTTGGAGGCTGATTATTTTTTGTGTAGGTAAATCTATTTCTTTGTTACAGTAGGTCATTTTTGTTGTTGGAAGTTTCTCAATGATGGTTTAATGTTGCTGCATCCTTAATTTTAGAGATCCAAGTTGTCCTAAAGTCTCCTTAGTTTGCTAAAAGCAGTTATGTTCAACTCAAATGGAAGAAAGAAATGCAAGCACAGGGTAGCACGAATTCCCTATATTGTTTATTGCCAGAATAAAATCATATAAATAACTTCAAACTTTTGTATCTTAAAAGCAAAGCAGCACAGATGAAGGTAATGCAGCTTGCTCAACATATAAATTTGGCACAAGCTAACGAACACCAGCTTTAACTTAAAATTTGTTCGTCTGCTCAGATCAGAAATAGTTCCTGTATGCATAAATTTCATGTAGTAGATAATAAAGTACATTAAGGAAAGGAAAGTAACATTATGAAGCTAGCGAGCTACCTCTCAGAGCCATAAACGCGGGGGTAAAAACTACTGCAATCAGGTTATGAAGGATCTGGCGTGAAAAAATACAGATGATCTTCAACCTTTCAGATGTTGATAAATTTCGACCACCGGAAATGTTAGCCCTAAAAGTCTTCGTCCTTTTGGCTCAACCGCTTTGGCACAGGAAATAAATAAATAAATAAACTAGTAAAAATTTAAATTTAAAAAAGACGAAAAAAAGAGGAGAAGAGGAAACCTCAATGATTTCTCCAATATTTGTTGCTCCTTGGAACCAAACGGTCTTTTTAAATTAAATAAACTAGTGTTTTACAAGTGCAATGCAGGTTGCTCCTTGAAAGAGATCTGTGGAGTTGGTCATTGGAAGATATAGTGGGGGTAGTTAGAGGAGAGAGAGTAGATAGCAAATTTTCTCCAAATTTTTCTTTTTTCCTTTTAGCAAGAAAAAAGGAGAAAATTTTATAGTTTGGATGTCATTAAAATCCGATTCTCAATTTTTGAGCCTGTCCAATCAGCATTATAATAGTACTAGCATTTTGCACGTCTGATGCACGATTTGTAGCTCTATCTTATTTAGAGTACGAAAAAAATTCTGGAGCCCGTGGATAAATATAAAATGGAGGGCTTTTGGTGTAAAAATATTTTGAATGTTAATAAGTGAATAAAATAGCAATTTTAGTAACATGGATCAAGAGTGTTCTAGAAAATATTATAATATGTTATTTGGCATATTTAAGTAAAAGAAGGTAATTATAAGTAAATGAAAGTAGAATTTGAAAAATGATAAGATTAAAATAACTTCTAGAAGGTTCTTTTTTGTCTTAAGTTTGAGTATAACGTAGATTGAATTTGGAATTCAAATTAATTTCCACAAAGTTATTTTTTGGTCTCAAGTTCTAGAAAGTTCTTTTTTTTTTTTTCTTCCAAAAAATAGAGAAGTTTAAATACCTTCTCAACTTCTTGAAAATTTATACTCAATCTCATGACAACATCTAAAAATTACACACACACACACACATTTTGTTCCTTTGTGTTTTGGATTTTTCGTTGTGATTTTTAGGTTTCCATTTGGTTGTTTTTCTTTTTGTAGGCTTTTGTTTGGGTTTAGTATAAATGAAGGCAATGCCTGCTGCTTTGTTCAACATATGATTCTGCACAGACGATCAACGCTAGCTTTAACTTAACATTTGCATCAAAGACGCAGCTCCTCTTGTCTTGTGTAACACAGATCAGAAATATATAGCTCCTTAATGAATAAATTTCTCATAAACTAACATTATGAGGTTAACCGCATGCCTCTCAGAGCCCGTAATCTCGAAGGCAGATACTAAAAACAATCAGATAGGCTACAGAATGCTGAAGAAGCTTACAAACATTATAAAATACAAATCCTCTGGCTTTAGATAGCAATTCTATAGTACACTCAACCTCCAGCTTTGAGGGGTACTACAATCCTACAATCCAAATAGCTAGTTCCTTAAAAATGTGGTTTCACAGAGTTTAGGATAGTTTGGCAACATAGTTTTGAAACCAAAGTTCCGTTTAAACATAGGGTTTAAAAAAAAAGAGCAGAAACCGCGGCTTGGAAAACTCTATTTTAGTTGCCAAATGGGGATCGGTGACAGTTTTGGAGTTTAGCCTGGTTTCAAAAGCCATATCAATTGTTGCCAAATGAGGACTGAGTTGTTGTTCACATCTTCGTATTTAAGAAAAGAGACATCCCTCGCTACACCTGATGCGGTACTAAACTCAAAACCCATGAAGCTCAAAAACTCCAACCGAAACAGTCTTTCTGATTTGAGATGACACTACCATCGAATTTTCCTGATTCCACTTATCATAGGTAGGATAAGCTCCTTATTTCTTCCCATCAGGTGCTCCTTATTTCTTCCCCTCTTGCCGTGACCAGCAATGTGGAGAAGCGTTGGGCTAGACCACTTGTGATAATTGTGTTCATCGTGTTTATGGTGCATCTGAATATTTGGCTTGACCGTAAAATATTTTCCAGGAAATGTGGAACCTCCCCTCCTGAGTAGACTTCATGGTACCGGACAACAACGTCATCTTCAAAAAAAAAATGATAGACCGCTAATAAGGGTTGCAGCAAACAAAAAATTCTAGAGTTGAAACAGAAAGATCAATTCTTTCTAAGTTTTTGATAGGGCCTAGTCTTTGTTCTCATGAACATGAACAAGTCTTAATCTTCAAAGCATATCTTGAATATCATGATTTGGATTGAAAGAGAAACTGAAAGGCTATCAAAGTAATTAGGGTTTTGTTAGGTCAAGGACAAGGTTTTAAAATGTGATGAAGAATCAAATTTGATATCCTTCTAATGCCTGATTTCATGAATGGTTGTGAATCTATAAAGAATTAAGAATCGAGAAGAGATAAAAATGAAAAAGTAAGCTGCAGAAAAGAGGAGAAAATTTTATTTTTATCCATCATAACCCTAGCACAAATATTACAGGGTATATATAAGGTTTGGTGACCAAACCTAATGTTCATATTGGTCGACAAATGTGACACAAGTTAGTTAGCCCTTATCTACTGGCACATGTTCAGCTCGTTCTATAACTAGTTCAGCCCCTTCTCTACAATTTGCAACAGTTGATTCTTTTTTCCTAAGGGTCATATCTTTAAAATGAGATTTGAAATGCAACAAAACGTAAGGGGAAAAGGCGACGTCTTTTATAATAAGTTATCGGCCAGGCTTTATGTCAATCTCTGATTAAGAGAATTTGAAGCCTTGAATTATCGAAAACGAAAAAAATTGACAAATGAGAATCTCTAATTTATTCATTTTAAAAATGAAAAGTAAAAAAGGAAAAGAAAAGGTCTTGAGGAAAAACAAAGAAGACAAATATGCTAAAAAGCGGTTATTTTAACTCAAATGGAATAGAACAGTGCTACAAAAAAATTAAATACAGGTAAATTGTGAACTTAATGTATATATAAGCAAGGTTGCATGAATGAAATCATTGTATGTAGCAATCAACACTAGCTTTAATATAAAATTTGCATCAATAACATAACAATTATTGTCTACTCAGGTCAGAAATATTCCCTTAATAAATAAACTTGATATTTAATAGTTAATAATCTACATAACAGAAAGAAAACTAACTTTATGTAGCTAGCCTTGTACTTCTCATAGCAGTAATCGATCAAATACAATCAGGTTATAAGACCTGCCATTATAAAAATACTAATCTTCTACCTTTAGATACAAATCCTATGGTACACAAAACATCCAACTTTAGGGTACTACATCCAAAATGATATTAAAAAAAATATACGGGCGAGTTTTGGGAATTTGTGGAATTAGATTTGCTTATGAACTTCCTCGTTAAAGATTATCAACAATGATAGCGATGTTGTCCTTTGATTTCCCTTGTGAGAGAAAGCCTCGAGAGATCATCTCTTCTTACTGAGGCATCTTATAAACATATGAAGAGGCCGACATTTGCTCCCTGCATCAATCACTTTTCCCACTACATAGGCTTAAACTTCTCTTGTTTATATATATATATATATATATATATATATATATATATATATATATATATATATATGAAAATAATGAAGAAAAGATGCCCTAGGAGTCTTTTTCGTTAGGTGGCATCAAATATCTATATCCTCCATGAATTTTTTCGACGATCGGTGATTGGGATTTTTATTATCTCAAAATTTAACCGCAAATATACAGCTTATCGCAGTTGTACTTGAGGATCATTCCCACAGAGATGTGTTAACTACTTTTAAACTAAGTTAAAGTTGAGTTATTTGTAAAATCTAACAATTTAATGCGAAATAAAATAAAAGTTGGTTTTCAAGAGAGAAAAATCTCTAGGATTTTTATTTGCTTTTCTAATATTGTGGTTTATATGATAAACTTTTATTCTCTTTCCTAGTTTTAACTAATGATCTATTAATAACATAAAAGTATAAGATAAATTATTTTATTTAATCTTATCCTATCAATTATATTATATCATTTAGATTTAATTAAAAACCCTAATTCTAGTTTATTAAAAATATCTAATTTAACCATCTATGCATATTTGTAGGTCATGAATCTACAACTACCATGTTTTAGGTTTTCCTAGATTAAGTCAATTAACTAGATTGAATATATATGATCTATAATTATCTCTACCGTCCCTAATTAAGTTTCTAGGTTGTCATGCTATCATCAACCTAATTAGTTTATAGGTTTCCTATTTATCCTTAATATTTACTTTAAAACGTCAACTTTTTATAAAAAATAGATTTTTTAGATTAAGAACGAAGAAAGATAAACATATATAGATTAAGAAACATTCATATTAAAACAAGAATAAATGTTATAAAAGCTTCACACCACAAAAGATAGCAAATAAAAAATACCCAGAAGAAGATTAGTTACCCATGATATTAAGAAAAAGAAGAATTTTATTCATAATAAAATGATTTACAACTTTTTCCAGATCTCTTCAAACTTGAAAACCCTAGTTCTATATCAAGAGAGAAAGATGAAACCTTAAGACTATACAAGTGCTTATATAGGGTTAAGAAAGATTGGAGAAAAGTAATAAAAGATACAAGAAAATCTACTTGCTAACAATTATGATAATCTGATCAAATTGCTATGTTGGATACTGTTGCGAGCTTTTAGAACTTCAAAAGACGAAACCCTATATCTCATATTAATCTATGTAGAAAGACGATCGTGCACATAAAAATTCTCATCGAACGGTCCAAAATCGATCGCTGATCCGCTGCCGTTTTTTGGCTTCGTGGCTCTATATTTTTTCTGTGGTTTTATCGTCAATTTAGATGAATTTTTAGCATATAAAATCTTGAATATCTCGATATATCTCTGTAGTTACGTAGATCTCCGAATTGTTCTCAAATTTAGCATTTAATTAAGGAGATTTATTTGTTACTTTTGATTTGATTTGATTTGGTTACTCCAACTAATTTATTGTTGTAACGATTGATTCACCTCTATTTATTGCAACATTTGCTGATTTGTAATGATATTCCCAAATTTGTTTCAAATTTGCAAATTGTCTTTTGATTTTCTGAATAATTCCCTTAAGTCTTCATTATACGCACGTAATCCTTATTTTAGTATAATTTTCTGTCTTTTTGCATCCAAACCCTATTATTTGTAATAATTCACAAAAGATACCCGGACAAGTATAAAATATGACAATAACATGATAAATGGGTTAAAAAAATATGCAATAAATTACACCAATCAATCGGCACCCATCATCATCTTTATCATGTAAGATGTAGACACACCAAATTTCATGTGATTCCACCATTTTTCACTGTTGAATTAGCAATGTAAAAAGTTCTATTGTCGGTGAACCATTAATTTTTCACCCATTAAATCAACGGTGAAAAGGTGATGGAATCACATAAAATTTGGTATATACATATCTTACATGATAAAGATGATGATGAGTGCCGATAGTCGAAAAAAATCGTTAAGGGTGTATTTTTTCGAAGCCATAGAAGGAAATTACCTCCTATGGCACCTTTCCTCCATCATATATATCATTTTACCTCTGTCGATTCAGCGAGGCAAAACTATGGGAATATCGGTCTGCTTGATTTATATGCGTCTCCTTGATATTGATTTATATTTATTTTTTCAAGAGCAAGGTATTCAAAATTCTATGGTATGTTTTGTGGCCTGAAACCTGTGAGACTTGCTCGTTGTTTAATTTGACTTCTTACAAGGGATCTGCAACAGTAAGTTGTGTTATCTCCGTGCATGTTTGTCATGTAATCTGATACTAACTGCTGCTTTTGGAGGCTGAATATCTTTTTGTATAAGAAAATATATTTCTTTATATTATATCATTGTTGTATATAGTGAAAAATTTCTCGTTGATCGTTTAAATTTTTCGCAAACATGATTCAGATGCCATATAGAAAATTGAAACTTTCCTAAATGGATCTGGTCGTCTAAAGCTATACTCCAACTTGCCTATCCTGCTACCTAATCAAAGCTAATGAAAGCTATGGAATCATTTTTACGATAAAATTTGTTGACAATTTCATTGAGCCTGTAGGTCAATCCTTTGTGGATCATGGCCCAAAGGAAATAAATGAACCATTGTACTCAAGATAACGAACTTTACTATCGCTATATGAAACCTAAACAAACCAACACCACCGCCACCAACATAACCTTCAAAAATTACAGTCTCAACATATTCCCGTTAAGAATAACTAACCATTATGGTGGTGACTCTGAATCTGAGTTGTCATCGATGCAGTTCATGAGAATGGAGTCTGATGGGCACTTCAGGCGATACGCATGGGAAATACAAGGGTCAAGACTATTGGAAAGTGTCTTAAATTCTGAAGGCAATCTATATGATTCTGGAGGAGGCCATTTAGATAGATGTTCATATCGCACGGTTTGCGGAGAGTATGGATTATGCTCCGACGGCAAATGCAGCTGCCTTGATCTCTCCTATTTTAGGCAAGTTGATGAGAGCAATTTGAATCTTGGTTGCTATCCTCTTGCTCCTCTGTCTTGCGAATCTGCCGATAAGCACTACTTGCTACCTCTAGCTAGTGTTTCCTACTTTAATTACATAGATTTAAATGCTGCGATTTTTAATGGCACAAGTGAAGAACATTGCAAATAGGCTTGTCTTAGAAATTGCTCATGTAAAGCTGCTTTTTTCAAGTTCACTCAACATACTTCAGATGGTTCTTGTTACCTGGCATCACAAGTTTATTCGCTGATGAAAAATAATCCTGAAATCAGTCGATACAATTCAACGGCCTATATTAAGGTCTATATTCAAAAGAAAATATCAGGAATTGCATTCATGTTAGGAGTCACCATAGCAGCTTTTTCAGCTGCGGTGCTTGTAATTAGCAGTATTATTTTAAGAATGAAGATTAAAAAAAAGCTTCAAAGGCAGAGATCGAGGACGAGTTTGAATTGTTATCAGGACTTCCGACAAGATTTTCATTTGAAGAGTTGAAAATCGCAACTGACAACTTTAGTAGAAAACTAGGAGAAGGTGGATTTGGTTCTGTTTTCAAAGGAACATTGAATGGTGAGAGCGTAGCAGTGAAACGGTTGGATGGTGTCGGTCAGGTTTTAAAAGAGTACTTGGCTGAGGTGAAGACAATCGGTAATCTTCATCACCTCAATTTGGTCAGGTTGATAGGTTTTTGCTCGGAGAAGGCTTATAGACTCTTGGTGTACGAGTACATGTCCAATGGGTCTCTGGACAAATGGATCTTCTACAAAAACCAGGATGTTTCTCTAAATTGGCAGATGTGGTTCCAAATTATTACTGATGTAGTGAAGGGATTGGCATACCTTCATGAAGGATGCAGGAAAAGGATTGCACACCTCGACATTAAACCACAAAATATACTCTTAGACGAGAGATTTCATGCCAAGGTGTCAGATTTCGGGTTATCTAAGCTTATTGACAGGGAACAAAGCCATGTGTTGACTACAATGCGAGGCACTCGAGGGTATTTAGCTCCCGAATGGTTGACGTCAAAAATTATGGAAAAGGCTGACGTCTATAGCTTCGGCGGCGTCTTCTTGGAAATTTTGTGTTGAAGAAAAAACTTGGATTATTCCCAGCATGAAGAATGCATTCACTTGGTTAGCACGCTGCAGGATAAAGTAAAAGAAGATCGGTTGATAGATGTTGTTGAAGAATGTAGAAACGAGATGCAGTTACCTGGGGATGAGATTATCGACATGATTAGACTGGCAATGTGGTGTTTGCAGAGTGATAGTAGTTGAAGGCCATCTAAGGCAGCTGTGCTGAAGGTTCTAGAAGGCTCTGCGGGGCCATCTATGGCAGCTGTGCTGAAGGTTCTAGAAGGCTCTGCGGACCTAGAGACTGATATCGATTATAATTTTATCAACACCTCTCCATATGTGGCACAAGAGGTAGATATTCTGGGTGCTTCTGCTCCACCATCTGCATCATTTTTATCAGGAGGAAGATGAAAATAAGGTAATATAATTCACACTATAGTTCTTAACTGTCAATGCTACACTCATAAATATCAGAATTTCTTTCTGATTTAGCCTATATAATTGAATTGATTTAACCGATATAATCGAATTCTGGTCATTGCTCTAGTTATCTAGTGCTAAAATGCCCCATATAGTGTCATCTCATATTTATTCTTCATTATTTTTCTGGTACTAGAAAGTAGCATAGGTGAAGCAGAAGCCAGAAATATTAAGTTTTGTTGTAAGGCTTGGTTCAAAGAATGGTTGCATACTGTTAAATCTCAGAAATCAACACCTATGAAGTTTATAGTAAGAAATTATCAAGTGTTTATCTATTTAATTGGCCTTGTTCTCATTAATGTGGTTCTCTATTCAGGATCTCTTTTGTTGTTCCTAATAAGAAGAATCTGAAAAGGCTTGGTGACTCTTTTTGCCATGTATCGAAGCCGATGTGTACAAGGTTGATTGCAATCACTATGAGCTATTTCCAGCAGCTTTTCAGTGAAGTATTGTAATTTTGGATGGATTATTTCTTCTCTTCAGTTTGGAATTATAGCCATTACTTTTATCTTCAGTTGATGCTAGTATAGCTTCTAATTTGAACTTGATATAATGAATGATGATTGTTGTTTTTAATGTCCTGGAATAGAAAAATCATAACTCATAAGCGAAAGGAATAATGAAGCAAGGATCCTATCAAATTGATCACATTTTATAACGACAATGTTTAATTAACAGAATTTAAAGCTAAGAGGAGTAACAACAACTAAAACATTTGATAGCCCATTGCTTTAGAGAATCATGTACAAAGAACTTCACTTTGTCCATCGCCACAAGAAAGTCGAGGCTTATGTAGCTGTGATCAATAGCAGCAACTTCACTGCGATCAACAACAGTGGAAAACAGAGGGCTGGGTCCCCCAGGATTTTTGCGGGGTAACCCAGCCCCGGTTTACTGTGTCGACCAACGATGTCAAAATCCAAATTCATATACAGATAACTTCAAAATTTAAAAGTCCAAACTATTCAAAAGAAACTAACAAAAAGAAAGATGAGATGATCTTCAGTTTCGAGATCTTCCTAAAACTGAGTGCAATTACATCTAAGAAAATAGATAAATTTTGATGGTTGCATAAAAAAAATTGGAAGATAACAATCAGATGACAGTAAGGGGAAAATTGAAGATCAGTAAAAGTAAACTGATAGAACCATATTATTTAATTACAGACCACTCTAATCAGATGTTATGAGCATTTGGTGGGTGGGTGGGGGGGGGGGATTAGTTTTGATGCCTATTAAAAGCAAAGCAGCAAAACTGAAGGCAATGTCAGCAGCTTGCTCAACTTATAATTCTGCAGAAGCAATTAACGCTTAAAATTTGCATAAACAACAATTATTGTATACACAGATCAGAAACCATCCCTTGATAAATAAATTTCATATTTGATAGTTCATAAGCTACATCTGTGAAATAAATCTAACATTATGAAGCTAGCCATACACCTCTCAGAGCCCGTAAAAACTCGGAGGCAGTAACTAAATACAATCAGATACTCTCAATAATGTTTTTACTAAGATTATAAAGTACAAATCTTCTTGCTATACAGATTCTACAGTACACACAGCAACAACTTTAGGGATACTACAACCCAAATAATAAAAAAGCATATGGGTGAGTTTTGCTAGTTTACAGAGTTAGTTTTGCTCTTGAACTTCCTCTGAGCCTTGAGATCAACAACAATGACGGTGATATTGTCCTTGCTTCCCTTTTTGAGAGCGAGATTCAAGAGGTAATCTGCGGCAGCTTGAGCAGCAGGGTCGGGAGATTCACCCATTTGTACAGATGAAGAGGAGGAAGTGGCATTCTTTTTGTGCCACATGAGAATTCTCTTGCGAGCGGCATCGCAAGCCTCTTCATTTGACAAGACGTCCCATAATCCATCGCTTGCAAGAATAAGACATTCATCTTGTCTTGTTCGAGGAATGATCATGACTTCAGGTTCTGGAATGATCCATGGATTCAAGTATCTATCCCCTGCATTCAGTAGTTTAGCAAGTGTTTAGGGCATGCAGTGGCTAAAGTGAACAGTGATATCATCGATGACGACTTTTGTAATTGACTTGAAGCTGAACAGTTTAAGATATACTTCAGAGATAATAAAAAAAAGGCGACTCAATAATTTAAAAAATAATCCTCCATTAATGTACTTCCAAAATATTTTTCACCAAAGGAAAAAAAGGCTTTAAAATCGTATCCCTCGATCAAACATGGCTTGGATTTAATGCATGTATATGTTCACCCATAACTGAAAAAAAATACCTTTCCTACCCATTTTTACTCCTAACTGCATGCTACCCAAGAGATGAACATCATGGGCCCCATGTATAAAACCAATATCATTTTTTTTAATCTCTTGCATACATGTGGGTATGGAATAAAAGTGGGCAAGTATTTCTCTAACCCAGAACCAATGCTTACTTGATCACTTGCACATATAGCCTAAATCATGAACATTCGCCAGCAAACGGTTGGTCACACACATGCAATTGATACCACACATTGGCATATCATTGGTCACACACCACATATGCTACTCGCGGTGCACATGCTCATGCCCATACACAGAGCAGTAGAGCACTTTAACACACTATTCGAGCATGCACACATGCGCAAAGAAGCAAGCGCGTGTACATATCTGACAATATACATTTGCTAAAGTAGTTGGTCGGAGCTATTAGTTCTATTCAATTTCCGAATTAATTGAAACCTAATTTTAATCTTTGCCAAATTTCACTGAGGTTGAAAATACCAGGTTAGTTATTCTAAACTGATAATTACACATTCTTTCCGTCGTCTCTAAAAGAATTTTAAAAGTAATTCAATGTATTTCCTGCAACTTATGGTACTGCTTGTACCTCCACCATCATGTGCGTTATGTACTGTGCACAGTCATTGGCTGTACTCTGTTATCGCATATTTCATTTAAAATGTACGGTCGTTGCCTCTCTATGTGGCATCGTCTTATCCAACACTTGATCAGTGTGCCAAGGGTCCACTAATCAAGGGTCGGTATGGCTTTGGAACTGCTAAAATATCAGACAGGAGAGAGAATTTTAGCGCGCACAGAGAGAGATCTGTATCGCATAATTGAACCCTTCAAAAACTTCTCACAAGATCGATTAGTGTGCCAAGGGCCCAAATTCACCTCACTTGTCATTATGTACTTGCAATTAGACACTGATTTATCAGTTCTACCACAAGCTTCTAGTCTATTAAACAACTCTTTTCAACTTTCATTTTGTTTTAATCGCCTTTTCAACCCTGCCTTAAGATGATTAACTCGTTCTTTAATAAGTTGTTCCATATCATCCTGTCTGGATCATTCTTTTTACTGTTATATTAGAAAATCCATCTAAAATATCAATCCTAGATGATTATATTTTACAAATTGTTGATGGGCACCTAATATCCATGATAATGCCACATTTTAGAATACAAGTAACTCCCGATCCACATATTTTTCAACTTTAAGTTCAAACCTCCAATTCTGTATCTTTACTTCCATCTGTTCCACTTCAACAAAGACACTTCATTTTCGCTTTTCATGAAAATTTGTTCCTCCTTTAATCCTAAGTGAACCTTCTTAAGTGATACTAATAAACTAGTGACTTCTCATTAGTCATTAGGTTGTCTAGGCCAGGAATATTCAGTTCTAGGCTGTTTTACATGTAATCCTGCTTACATGTTTATATATTTTTATCAATAGGTCCTAACATCATTGAGTCGAACATAATTCCGGTAATAAAATAATCATCCTTTCCCTACTTTTCTCTTGGTCTGGGAGAGTTTGGAGGATGCCGCCTAATGGTCATTTTAGTTATAAAGAGCCCCTCTTGTCCAAATTCGGTACTAATTAACAGAGGTTCGAGGCCATAAATTGTCAAATCATGAACCTTTGCTTCATAACCAACGCCATTTCAATGGGAAAAGGCTTGATTCTGAGCTCATATCTCATTGTTTCAAAACCCCAATCCCAAGGCCTTTTACGACTTTATGCCATCTAATGCAACATTCAACAATAACCTTCCCAACCATTTCAGTTAGGCTATGTTTGGTTTGATTGAAAGCGAGAGAAAAGAAAAGAAAATGAAGGAAATAAAAGATAATTCTTCGAGGAAGAGGAAGAATTTCGCGTCCTTTTTATTTCCTTTTTCTTCACTTTTTGTCAATCAAACATACTCTTAGGGGCCTGAAGTGACTGCTCTAGTCGGTAATGGTAACCATATATATCATGCCTACACACCAAATACAAACATCATTAGCAAACTAGCATGCATAGATCACATTTAAGCGCACAATCTTTGTCTTTTCATACACCACGGAAACCGCCGTTGAACCCTATTCCCAGTAGCGCTGCTTGAATGTCATAAAAAATCAAACCCATTCCCTTAATGAAACCATTCAAGTAACCAAGCGCTACACAGTGTCTTACAACATTACATATAAGGGCATGCGGACTGTGATGTACAACCATCAGTTCAATATTGACCTGAAAGAAGGTCAGGCTTTCACGATTACCACGGGAAGTGGATTAGAAACTATTTGTAAACCATTACTCTTTTCCATGCATGCCCGTCTAGTATTAGTAGTGCCTTCGGCCCTAGAGTCCACTCCTTCCCCATGCTAAAGTGAATGGGAAAATGTAAAGACTCCTATTAAAGCAGCCCAAGCAAAACTTATATCCATGTGAATTAGAAAGAGAGATGAACCGTTCGCGTTGTGCAGTTCCTGTTTTTCAGTTTATAAACTATTTACAACCCCGAATTCCGGAAATGATCACATTTGTGGCTTTACAGTCCCATGAATCTTCCTCCATGCCACAACACTTATACAAAATATGTGCTGATTATGGAATGATAAACCGTGACACGTGCGTATTCCAGCAGACAAACATTAAAATATGTACTGGCATAGTTTTCCATAAAAATAAACTTGAAATCAAAGGTTTACCCCTAAATTATCAAAAAACAAAATGCATATCCTAAAACATATACATGCCTCCAATTTTACAGTAAACTCTTTTTAATATTTTTTAAATAATATTCACTTCAATACCTGATTATCCCTTGATTGCTATACTACAATTATCTATCTTTTTTCTCAACCATCACCACTATCTATTCAACCTTTTAATGCATATAAAATAGATTCAATTGTGATTGACTCAAAATTTAGACAATTTGTAAGGTAAACCGGGCGATCAACTTCTTCGCAAATCTATGAACAATTTGGGAAGTCTTCCCTTCTATATAACTTGAAATTTTAAAACTGCTTACCAAATACTATCTTCTTACCGGTGTTTTCAAAGCGGAAAGAAAAAGCGAAGTGGCCGGAGTGCTTGGCAGCTTAAGCGAACACTTAGAAGTCAGTAATGTCTTATTTCGGTCTAATTTTGTTTTTTCTTATAAGTTGTATGTTAATTATTATTTTAATAGAATATTTAGAAACATGAACTCCTCTTAAGTCGAATGGAAATCGATGGTAAACAAAATCGAAAGCTAAACATCAAAGGCGGTCAAAAATTCAACCCAAAAGTTGTTCAAAAACCTTAGTTTTAAAATCAAGACCTAAACTTGAAAATGATAGCTGCTTGTTCCCTTCGAAACAAAAATTAAATCTCCTCGACATCGTAGCCTAAGCCTCTAAGTCGAAACCCTTAGTTGCTCGAAAAACCTCCAAATCGAAAAACCATAGATTTTCACAATTGAAGCCTCCAAGTCGAAATTGAAGTGTCGGACTCGAAATCGAAGTTTCAAAGTCATAATCGAATTCGGTAAAATCCTAATTCGAAGTCTTAGCCAAAGCAAAAAACATGAAAAGAATAAGAGTTTTGGAGGTTAATTAAATGTTATTATCATACCAAATACAATACATATTTATCTCTTATAGGATTTTAGAAGGATGTAAACAATAATAAAAAGGGTGTGCTATTAAAAGTAATAAAACCACATCCATAATCCTTTAAATGAACATTTATTCAATAAGAAACCGAGTATAGTTATCTGATTAAAGGTGTAAGAATAACACACCGTTTAAGCGGTAAATACCGGAGCGGTGATGGCCGTTTAAACAGCCGCTTTTTAAAACACTACCATATCACCAATTGAACAGATGAATAATATTCTATTTTTTCTAGGAGATAGATGAAGGTTTTTCAATTGCATAAGACATTCGAAACTTCCAGAAAATAAAATCTATGAAGATAATATAAAGGTGCAAATAGGATTCATTTGTTTAACTTAAATACTTAAAAAAAAATTATAATATGATCCATTTGTTTCTTTCAAAATATTTGGTAAAAACATTTTTGATTGATTTCTATTCTCTTATTCAAAATCGTTATCCTAGTGCTATCAAGCATTTCTATGCTTAAAAATATATCAATATACAAAATCTCTTGTTGCCCTTTTCTATGCTTTCCATAGACTGCTAAACAAAGAGAGATTTCGATTTGACATATAAATATGACCAAACAAAGAAAAAATGTCTCAATTTTTCACCTGGCCTTTCTCAAATTTTCATCATCATGATATATTTTGTTATTATATATACCTTTACAAAAAGTACATTTCAATTTGTCGCTAAAGTCCTAAAATATCTAAATTTCCTTTGAAAAAAACATATGAACTAATTCCGTTTTTCTTATCAATTCAAAATCTCGAGTCAAGTGACAAGTAGACCTTAATTCGGTAGATCTTTATTTTCTTAAAAAAAGTTAACTTAGTAGTGACCGTCAATTAAATGCTAAATTAGAAAAAGTTCCAAAAATAATTTTCCAAAATATTAAAGGATGGGCCTTAATTTTCCGAGCCAATTAGAATTTAGTACCATTTCCATACTGAGATGGGCCCTAAAATAGGGATAGATGTAATTGTGCAAAGATCAAAGGCATTTTCTAATTTTGCGGACACCCTTAAGCCTTAATGAAAGATACTGCCAAAATAGACGAGGGAATATTCTTGATAATATTCTATCATATCACTTTAGTATATAGATTATAGATAGAATGTGTACTGCATGATTTGCCATTAACCATACAAATTAAATTTACAAAACGTGTGTTCTATAATGCATGGCTAAATATCACTAATATTCGATGCTCTTTCAGTGTTTTATTAAAAAAATGTCATATCCCTGGTACATTGCAAATAAAAATTTGGTGGTTATTATAATTACCTCAAGCTTTCGACATTTTTTTAGTTTTACAATAGGTCATTTTCCACAAGAACATTGTGACATTTATACTCCTCTTCGTTAATTCACAGAAAATGTCATGTGGCAATAGATGTCAAAAGCTCATGGTATTTACTTATAGAAAGCTACATTTATGGTATCTATTTGCAATTTATTAAGAATATTGCATTTTATCTATAATAAAACAAAAGGTCATGGTATATAAGTAAAATTTAGTCTTCACTTATTTGAGTATTCACCTAGACACTCATATCAAGTTTTAGAGGAAGAGATAAATTTGAAAGGCTATATATTTTAGAGGAGGCTCTACGTTCTACCCTGCAACATGATACTTTTGAGGGTATACAGTCAATTCAAGCAATAGAAGGATGCGAAAATAGTTGGTTACATTAACCAGCAAGACATGGTGCATACTCCCTGGATTTACCTTTTTTTAATTGAATTTTACCTTTTTCATATTTTTTTCTACTTCATTTTGTTAAAACCTTTTTGATGGAATGCGGCGAGCAGCCGGATGTAATTCTTAAACATTATAAAAAGACAAAAAAAAACTGGGACAAGGATCTGTGGTTGCTATCATGCTCGAGGATATGCATAGCATCTATGGTAAAAGGCATCTTCTAGAAGCGACTGCGCATACTAGGCAGAGCACATCTCACTTTATGAAGAATCATAATGTCCATTGGCTAGCATAATTTCATTATAATTATCATCTAAGCCTTTTTCTATCAAAATGGGGTTGGCTATGAAGTAAGACTCCATTAAAGATTAAAAGTTACACAACTGGCTATCGCATTAACCCTCACTTAATACGTGCCAAAATTGCCAATGCAAAATAATAATAATAATAATAATAAGTGCCGAATTCTTGAGCAAGGAAACACATGAATTGAGAAGGGTTTTTCATAATCCTTATAGAACTCGGTTTGGGCCCACAACACATGGATCCACACATGAATGTACATGGGCTTTTAATATAATAGGACTCCATCCAAAAGACTAGGCTTATCCCATCTTATATACCTTATACCCATATGCATCCCATAGTTTTTCTAATGCGGGACTAAATGTTAATCAGATTCTCAACAATCCTAAATGACTATGTAGCATCATCCAAAATTCTCCTATACTCAAGTCTAGAAGAAAGGGAGAATCTATAGATTTGCTAAAGATCGGTGAACATAATTAATTGTTTTATATTATTTATAATATGTTGTTACCATCTTACTGCCACTACACATAAATGATCGTTTCATTTACAACTGACAAAGGGGTGTCAGCTTCCAAAATGGCATTCAATCATGGTGTTTCATATTATCATAAATCATAGCTAAAGGTCGAAGCAGAGAAATATTATACATACCAATTGACCTTGACATCGCAAGAACACCGAAAACACGGTACCCATTCCACTGGATAACCTTGCCTCCGGCTGCTTCAATTCTCTGATATTCATCATCTCTATTTGGCTGAAATGAATACAAAATCAATCAAAATTAGAAAATATACACAAATGAGAGCAAAAAAACCTCATGCTTTACCTTATGATCCTCGGAAAGAGGAATGCATTGTTTGCCGCGATAAAGAACGGCCCTCGAATCCCCACAGTTGGCAACAATGATATGTGATGAAGAAATAATAGCAACAACAGCAGTAGATCCAACGGTTTCCGGGGCAAGAGGTTCCGATGGCTCGCCAGAACTATTCTCCACCTTTCCTCCTACCTCATCATCGACTTTCTGAAAGCAATCAGTGAAGGCTCTCTCCCACTGCTTCTTCAAATCGCCTTCATCGGTGCCTAGATTCCTTATCTCTTCGATCAGAGCCAAGTGTAAACGATTCTGACAGTAGTTAGCAACCTGAAATTTTTATAAAAAAATAAGCTGAGGGAGAATCGAAATAATAAGAGAGTTAATCGCACAACAGCTGCTCTGTGAGTTAATCCTATTCACTTATTTACCCCTCAAGTAATTTATTAGCACTACACTGAAAAATTCAACTACAAACAACTCAATCAATTGTATAATTTTACTCTGGTGTTTGTTTGTGTTGTTTACAGTAGAATTTGAGTGGTCCTTTAGGGTTTTGGAAGATGTTTCATGTTCTCTAACAAACCGTCTGAGGTGATATAAGTGTTAACAGGGAAAATTACAGGGGTGTTTTGTGCAAATTAACCTCAATTCACAGAAGGGTGTTTACCTGGGAACCACCATGACCATCATAAACGCCAAAGAAATGAGCAGGCAAGCAGCCCAAGCTCGGATTCATGTCGTTGGTTAATCGGTCGCCGGTTAGCATTTCGAGTGGAATTTCATGAAACCAAGGCACTATGGATAAAGCATCTTCCATCTCCGGCCTCCTCCCACGTAAAGACGTCGAACCCCATAGGGGCACGTAATCCTTGGCTAAAACACTGGATCGGATTCTGTGAATCGTGCCATCTAAACCGGTTTGAACTCTACAATCGGTCACTAAACTCGAACCTAATTCCTCAATCTCTACTCTAGTGGGAATACTCTTTCCAACATCAGGAGCCTCAACCGACGACGACGCCAACAAATCTTCTGCAACACTGGCAATGTCGCCCCCATCAACAATCATGGAATCAACAGAAACGACAGACATGGAATCCTCGTCGTCGCTTCCCGGTATCGACTTACAATCTAGATCGTCACCCGCCGCCGCAGTCTCCCCATCCGCAGGTAAATCAGCGGCAGCCGGATCGGACAACAAGGCCGCCGCATCCGCCATCAATTTCTTTCGAGTGAACTCCACGGAATCGTCACAAATTGAACCGGGTATCAATCTAAACGACGGCGTCACGATACTCGGGGACATCTCCATCAGCCCCCCTCTTCGAAACGTTGATCAAAGGATTCTCGTGTGAACTAATATAACTATAGTAACAGTGATGGCGGCTCTTCAACTCCTTATAGACTGGATATCCTCTCATTGCAAAACAATGGCTAATTTCTTTCTCCTCCTGTTCATCCTTTCGGCATGGCTAATTTCTTTTTGCCTAATGAATTCCTTTGTTACCAACAAAGCCAAGATCTTTTATGCAAGAATCTAATGATGGGCAATGTTCAGGATCCCAAAACCCAAAAGACAAAAAACGAAAAAAAAAAGACTTGCCCTCTCAATCTCAAGCTAGAAGCAGCAAGGGAAGAAGAGAGGAGAAGGGCTGACCTAGTTATAAATACACAGCAGCTGACTCAATCAATTTGTTGGGCAAAAAGATCAAAACTTTGTGATCAAGAAGCACATGAAATAGGGGAGTTGAAGAGATAAAAAGAAAGGAGGAGAAGAACCTAGGAAAGTTGAAATTAATTTTTATATGGATCACAAGAAAACCCAATACAAAAGATGGCAACTTTGGACCTTTTTCCTTGAAAGTTCCCTGGATCTGAAGGAACCCATATGTCAACTCTCTATCTCAAGCTCAAAAAGGATTAAATTTTTTGCCAACACTCACCTATTCGTTTCTCTCTCTCTCTCTCTCCTTCTCCTTTGTCAAACCCTCAAGTACTCTTCTCACGATTAAACAAAGAAAGATCCAAGCTTAACTTATAGCTAAGGTTTTAGGGCCAGAAAGAAACAAGCTAGCTAGTATGGAGATTGTAGAGTGTGAGGTTTTGATTGCAATAAAAAGGACAGAGAGCAGAAAGCAACATCCACTTCCAACGAGGCTTACCAGTCACAAGCCACACAGTAAAAGGAGAGAGAAAGAGAGGGATTTTGGTCTTGTGTTGTCCTCTGCTTCCTCTTTCCTTCTTTCTTTTGTTGAGAGAGAAGTTGAATTGAAAGCTTAGAGATGTGTGTGTGTGTGAGAGAGAGAGAGGAGGAAGGATGAAGAGAGACAGGTGTCGAGAGTTGGCAGTGTTAAAAGGCAATTGCAGCCATTTATCTCTGTGGTTTTAGCTCAAACGACAACCTAAAATATCTGAGGGTAGCGTGATTAAATTCATATCGTTCAAATTTGCTGTGGACGGAGAGTTTCCGTTTTTCAAAAGCACGGACCGGTTTGTAATAGATCGCTCCTCTATAAAATCGGTGTAGACATTGTCTTATATCATGGAAATCAAAAGAAATGATCTTTCTGAAATACAGAAATAGAATTGTGCACGATTGTGATTAATTGCTATTGCTTGCGGCTGCGCTTACAAAAAAAAATTGTCAATTGGAATTGGGATGGGTAAGCCCCATGCCCAGCAAAGCCTACCCCTTGTTGTACTCTGTTTTTATGCTACAACCACATGCAATTAACTGCGGACGTGGAATTTTTATATGACTCAAGAAAACAAAATCTTGATTTATGAAGCCGTTGTCGAAACTTTTGTTTCTGAGAATGTATTGTAAATCATTTTCCTCTTTAGCTCAACACTCAATTCCATCTAAAGGATTTTAGTTAATTTATTTAACTGTAAATGATTATAAACTAATCGAAAAGATAAAAACATTTTTTGACTTGCTATGTTGCAATGTAATGATTGGCATTTCATGGTGCATGATAAAGATGCTTGGCAATTTTCAAATTATAAGTGTGAATATTTTAATCTAAATAAAATGTGTAATCAAAGATCTAAGGTATTTATGTTTCACCCATCTTTCTTTTGAAATGTACGTAAAGTTAAACTAATCTTTTCTATTTTCCCTTCGTAATCACACAAACTTGTGATCTTGCCACCATTCTCATATTTTACCAGCTTTATCATCTTATTGGTGTGTTTTTCTTCGACAATTTTGTACATTCAGTTCTTACTTAAACAGAGTATAAGGAGGGAAAAAATGTGGCATTTTGTGGACAATTCTTAAAAATCATAACGTGTCCATCCCAATGCTAAAAGGGCCCTGCCGCTCCCTTCCATTATAACCAAACAAGAAAAAAGAAAACTTTTATGTGCACTTAAAAGAATCTAATTTAATAATTTCTAATGGTGCTAAAAAGGTCCCTCTTCATGTCTCATTCATTTCCATATTTAAAACGTCAACTTTCCTTTGTATATTCAAACTAAACCATCAAATTTCATGATTAAAATAATCTAAAATGATCTGTTTAATAATGGTCAACACCAAAGAGTATTGGTAACATGAGGGTTGACAAAGCTAAAGAGCACTAATATTTTAATCGACAATGTGAAGTGAGTGTTTTACGATTGAAAAAGACAGTGAAATCGAAATAGAATATAACGAGTGAGAAAAACGAGCTAATGATATTTTTTATATATATTTAATAATAACACTCCAACAGAATGTTTCAAGGGGGAATGGTAAAAATTTTAAGGCTTTTAAACACAACAAGAAACACAATATCAATGTGTTAGACTAGATATTTCAAGAGACCTTGTGCAATTTAGTCTATTATGTATCGCTGAAAACTCAGGTCCGTTTTTCGAAAAAAATGATAAGAGCTGAAAGAAAACGTGAGCTCATCTTCATAACAGTCTTATGTCATTCATTTCAAGTCAAACGAAATCATGAGGCTGCTTGCTAAAATTGATGTCAGAACTCAAGACATGATTTGGATGAGATAATGGATATTTTTTCGGGATAAAAGAATTTAATCCTAAAATTCCTATCATGCCAAACAAAAGAGAAGAAAAAATCATTCTTTCCAACACCACTCTTTTTTCTTTACAAACAAACATGACTAAAAATCATTCTTTCCAACACCACTCTTTTTTCTTTACAAACAAACATGACTGCAACGTAACAAGTGTGAAAAAATAATTTCTTGCTTGGCTTCCAAATAAACAGGCTTTCAATATAAAAGAACAAATCTTAGAGAAAAGAGAAGAATGAATATATATATATATAAGGCCACAGATTTCCTTCTATGGCGTCGAAAAAATATGCCCTCCGTCGTATCTTCGACGATCGGAATCCATCATCTTCATCGTTATCATCTAAGATGTGGATATGCCAAATTTTGTATGATTCTACAACTTTTCACCGTTGATTTAGCAATGTAAAAAGTTCTATTGTCGGTAAACCGTTAATTTTGAACCCACTAATTAAACAGTGAAAAAATTATAGAATCACACGAAATTTGGCGTACCCATATCTTAGATGATAACGATGAAGATGATGGAGCCCGATAACGGAGGACGTACTTTTTCGACGCCGTAGGAGGAAATTACCTCTTATGGTATCCTTCCTCCATTATTCTCTCTCTCTCACTCTCTCTCTCTCTCTCTCTATATATAAAAGTCCCCTTCTGAACTGTATGGGACAAGGCCAGCGTGCGAGCATGTGGTGTCCGCATGTGTGTGCATGAACCAAGAGCGCATAATTTCGTCCAGACCAGCTGACAATGGTGGGCGCAAGGCCATTTTGCTGCACAGATGATAATGCATGAACAGTGATTCGTGTCTAAGCCTGTTTAAGCACATGCCTATTTGGGGTACAAGACTTTCCAAATACACCTCCTACTTTATTTTTGGTTTTTCTTAAATAAAAATAAAATTGCAATCTTTCCTATTTATTTGTGGGTTATATATAGCTGGGATCTAATTAGCTGGGGTCAACCCCTTATAATTAGGATCCAACAGGACGGTGGGCCCCCTTGGAGTTCAAGTGGCGGGGCTCATCCACCTCAGGCGGTGAGTGTATGATGCAGCCGCATTTTTTCCTTTATATATACCTTCTGCTAATCTTTATATCTGTACATATACATGAGAAAACGGATTATGAAATGGCACTGTAGGAAAATTCCTGTATTGGCGGTTTTAAAAGTCAACCGTTTGTCGATTAATTTCTTCGACGACCGGCATTGGTCATCTTAATCATCACGTTCTTAAATATATGTATGGAAATTTCCATGTGAATTGGATATTGTTCATCTTTGCATCGGATGATTGCATAATTAACGGTTGTCCGGCAACAAAACATTTATATGCTTGAAATGGAAGCTTATAATGTTTTTCTCATCAACATTGTAGATTATATAGAAAGGTTTTTGGCGAAAGTAGTTGAATGTATGGAGTTACAGTTTCATAAAAGGTACATGTATATGCTTTTTTTGGATCATAAAAAAGATAATATATTACAAAAACTTGCAACATCTTAATATAATTCATTAATTACCTTGAGCCTTTACAAAGAGGCACCTCTTGTGGACCTAGACTCGATTCTTCTAAAACGATTTCCTTCAACTAAAATTGTAAACACAAAAATCTAGAGAACACGGAATATAAATAATAATTAATACAAATAAAAATTAATAAACCATATAGCATTTTACTGTTTTAGCAACAATTGTTTGAAAGCTTATCGAAAATAATTACTCAGCAATCCGATGAAGATTTTATAAAGATAAAACTAATAAATTAAAGAAGAGTTTATAAAAAATGAAAGTAAGAGATATCGAGCCATATCTCTTTTAGTGTTAGCCGTTGGTTTTGTATATTTCTTTCTATCCTTTGTTTATTAGTTTTCCACACCAAAGAAAATGCTAGCTAAAAATTATGTAAAATACTCATTAAATGAAAAAACTTAAACAAATATATCTAGAAACGGTGGGTTGTTGAATCAATCATAAGAAAAATTTTAGAATAGAAAATCAAAGGTTTGTTATATGTTCTTTTCTGTAACTTTATGTAAATTCTTCTAATGTTTCAACTATTATGAATAAAGATAAAGAGAAAATCTCTGTGCGCTCTCTCTTCACCTTAAGCTAAACTATCATGAATCAGCGTATTGGTGAGCTAGTGTTTCGCCAAACCCTGTCAACCTGTCAATTTTAAAGAATATATAACAAAAGAAGCAACGTCGATGTTAACCTTTTCAGAGATGTTTATCTTCGTCGAGACCAAAATCCGATAAATGCGGGTAATATGAAGGGTTTTTTTCGAAATAGGATGATTATAAATTAAAATTAGTAAAATAATATAATTTAAATTATAATTAGCAGAATATGACGGATTGGGATTGGTACGGTAAGAAGACGCGTTCTTAAAACGCGCCCTTCGAAAGTAAATACTGAATGCGGGTTCTGAGAACCCGCCATGATCAGCTCACCCAATCCCACCCTTTAGTTGGGGTAAGGATTGTTACTATTTATATCATACGAATGAGCAACACTTCAGTAACCAAAAGTAAAGCTCAGCAAAATTTAGTTTCAAATTGTGTCTCAAAATTTAGTGTCAAATTTTGATATCTATTTCTTTAATATTATTGTATAACATTTAATTGATATATGTGTCATAGCAAAAACTTGTAGCTCTATAGTAGAAAATCAGTATGCGGCAGAAACTATTTCAGTTGAAAACGAGTAAATTCAAGTGTTATTACTCGCTATTCAATTTACATCTTGTAATTTTAACGCTAGTTTACATTAACTTAGCCTTAAACGAACAATGCAAAAAGATCATCTTATACTAAAATGTAAATTATACAAGTTTCTTTACAAGCGCTAATTGATTTTCCTTCCGTTGCTTCCTCACGATCTTGAAGGTCCCGTCCCTGTTGACTGTCCTGAACATCTGGTCCTATAATGACCTGGTTGTTTGCATAGGCTACATCACCTGTGCCTTTACTGAGGATCATCATCCATTGTTATTCGATCTTGACGCTCCTTAGGTCTTGCGGGTCTTATATTTTTGTCCGGCGGTAATACAGTCGGTGTTTGTATATTCCCAGTATAATAGTGCCAATAGCGACTGTCTGGTTTAGGATAAAATTTTGGATCGTATGCGTCTTGGTAATTGGAAACCGTATAGTAACGGGAAGCAAAATTGTAATGTGAGTTATGCATGCTGCTCACAGCAGCAATTGCGTGGGCACAAGGTAAATGTTATTGCTGGAAAACACCGCATGTGCAGGAAGAGAGTCCTTCATCTATAAAATTTACGGTATATTGATTCTCATTACTCCCCGTAACTTGAAACTCCGCTGTGTCAAACCTTTCAGATCTGTAGTATTGTGTTCTGCACTCTCTTTTCCGAAATATATCTTTGTAATACGTGGTGAGTGGAGTCTCCATCGCCAAAGACTTTTTCCCTTCTTTGCACAAAATAAGTATTCGCTCTGAAAAAGATTCGAACAATCAATCTATGTATCGGTAAGTCTCTAACACCTTTAAAGACCCCGTTGAAGATTTCAGACATATTAGTGGTCATTAGTAGATATCTGCATCCATTATCATGTGCTTGTGTCCACATGCGTACTGGATACTCATCTAACCACGCTTTCGCTGCTTGACTTATCTCTCCAATTTTCGTCATATACATGTCATGAACATTAGGGTCAGACTCTTCACTGGCTTTGTACATAAGTTTATGTATATATGAGTTTTTTAATTTTCTATTAAAATTCTGTCTGAAGTTCCGCAGGCAAAACCTATGTGGTGTCGTCAGAAATACAGCTCTCATTGCAGCTAGTATTACTAGATGTCTACCAGATATGATGCATAAATCTGTTTTATCAATAACAGATGGGATACTTTTGAGTTGACGAAAAAACCATGACCAGGATGATGTATTTTCACCCTCGACAATAAAAAATTCCAACGGAAATATACCGTTATTAGCATCAACACCTGTAGCAATTAACATGCAAGCTCTGTACTTACCATATAGATACGTCCATGTTTCCCCCAATCAGAGCAAAGCTCTGTTTGAATTTCAAAAATTCAAAAATTGAAACAACGCTTCAAATCCCGTGCGCTGCGCTCAACGCGCCACATGTCAGAAGTTGATACGTCAGCGCAGCGTCCAAGGCAGCGTGCCCAATCAGAGCAAGGCTCTATTTAAAACAAAAATTAAAGGAAGCAACGCTTCAGTTGCGCAAGTGCTGCGCTGCGCGACACGTGTCAGCGCAAACGCAGTTGCGCTGTGCAGTTGCGTTGCGCTGTGTGCTGAGCGACACGTGTCAGCGCAGTTGCGCTGTGCGCTGCGTGACGCGTGTCAAGCGCTGGGGCATTTGCGCCAAACAGAATTAAAATTCTAGTAAGATCCTTCTGTTTTTATTAAAACAAGAAGATTGTCTTCTGTAAAACAGAAGCCCTTGGATCAAAGATCCAACGGTGGGGAAAATTTCTTAAATCACTCAGAGAATGATCTCTTTAACAAACTTAACAAATCTATGGGCACTATATAAAGACCCCTAGACCCCAACTCAAAACATCATCAATATCATGAGAGATCAAGAACTTCAAAACAGAGAGAACTTTGCAGAATTTTGAAAAGAACTCAAGAAAAAGGTAAAAACCTTTATAAAATAGAAGAATTTCTTCTGAATAGATCATTGATCTAAGAACTAGATCAATGTTCTTCAATAAAAAAAATAAATAATAACAGTGCCTTACACTTTTTATGAACCAATGGTTATAGAATTTCAGAAAAATTCTTTTCTTGAATCCAAAATTGGATCAAGTTATTGAAACAGTGCCTTGCACTTGTAAAACTGCACTGTTGCGCTCCTGGGTTGGCGCAAACCACCAGATAGCGCCACGTGTCAGCGGCGCAACAACGCAGCGCACCGCGCTGTTGCGCTCGCGCTCACCAGAGCATGACATGTGTCACCTCCACATGCGCTTGCGCTCAATGATTGGCGCAAAGCGCCTGACAAGCCAATATCAGACAGTTAATGCACTGCATTATTTACCGAAGGGCCAAGCCTAATTATAAAAGGCCTAACAAGCCAAATAAAATGCAATGCATTAAAAGGGCAGAGCCCAAACAAAGCAGATGCTCTACATCATTCATAATAGGGCAGAGCCCAAACAAAATAGATGCTCTGCAGGCCAAAACAAAATGCAGTGCATTATTAAAAAGGGGCAAAGCCCTAGCACAGGCCTAATAGGCCAAAGATAAATAAAAAATGTTGAATATTCCCAACTGGACTTAGCCCAATCATGGCCGTAAGTCCTCAAATTAAATTGATTGAGCACGGCTGCTCTCCTAAATCAATTTACATCCGGTTCGAGGGTACATCTCCGAACTCCTCTGACTCCTATCGTTGTAATCCTTCAACGACGTCAGAGAGGTGACGGGTCCCGACAACCACACATCAACACGGACTGTGGGGTCCTTAAACTCATGGACTTATGCGTCCTTAAACCAAGATACGGACTAAGGGGTCTTTAAACCCATGGACTTATGCGTCCTTAAACTAACGGACTAATGCGTCCTTAAACACACCCATATGGACTGTGGGGTCCTTAAACCCATGGACTTATGCGTCCTTAAACTACCTATGGACCACCATGTCCCTAAACTGGCAATGGACCGCAATGTCCTTAAACTACCTATGGACCACTATGTCCCTAAACTGGAACAATAGAGTCCCCAAATGCTCTTTTGTCGGATCCAAACGATCCCATTAAGTTGATCTTAGTCTCAAATCATACTAGCGTATCCTTAACGAATGTTTAAGTTAATCTTAGCCTCAATATGGCTAACGTATCCTTAAACTAAAACACCAAACCCAAATTTAAGTAAATACGGATTTGGACTAATCCACGTCCTACGGGCGACGGCATGACTTAGTCTCCGTATACAATCCACGGGCATCCACAAACAAAACAAACACTCACGACACGAAGTGAAATTCTGGAGAAGGAGAAAGTAGCTACCGCTATGCAGTAGCGTAATTAACTGCAGGGGCTTGCGCCTGCAGGGAAGAGCGTCCCCACAATAAAAAACCCCTCAAACGAGGGGGAATCTGACGAAGTCTGCTACATCAGCCGCATCCGTCTAAACCTCTGATACACGGTACCATAAATCAACTTGGCATCTTGGGAGAGGTAGACGGATAAAACCATATAGCATCTGCCCCGAATCTCAGGCAAGACGTCCCCACATCGTCGCCGCCATTCGGAGGGGAACATATTCTGGCACGCCCGGTGGGACCTTTTCCTCTTTCCACTCCACACTTCGTGTGTCGTCTTCGCGAACGAATCGCGGTTTGTTAATGGTTGCCTTTGGGTTGCAAGTTACTAAGATTTGGCCTTTTGCCTGGCACAGAAATCAAGCATCAATGGCCTCTAACTGCTCGAACTGCTCGAAGTGCCCATGCAACCAATGCTTCACCTCACCTGGAGTTGTAGCATATGGGCCTCAAGCGGCCTCCGTCCTTACTATGCCTGTGGATAAAGTGACTCGGGCCACCACTGGCCTGTTTTTCGGGACCATGATCCCTCCTGCGAGCTTCGCCCTGCCAATACCTGTACCGGAAGCTTCAAAGAAGTCGGTCTTCGATCGACTTGCTACTCCCACGGCTCCTCTCAACGGGTTGTCCAACTCCTCGGTCTTCACCAGACCGAGCTTGAACTCCAAAGGGCCCGCCAAAAAGCCCATGATACCTGAGAAGGCCATCCCAAAGAAGACGGCTGCTCCCGAAGTCGCCAAAGCGGCTTCTCCTGTCAAGGAGTCAGTCTTTTCAAGGCTGACTATTCCAGCTCCTGCCCCTGCTCGAGGATCTGTCTTTGACAGATTGAATATTGCCACTCAAAGGACGACCTCAGTCTTCAAGAGGCTGACACCAGCAGCGCTTCATTCGGACAGGGGGTAGGATGAAGTTGTCCCTATTGCCTAGCCAGTCCCAACGGCTTGTCATGCTCGACGTCGCTACTGGCGCCGAGTAAGGAAGGCTGTGGGCAACTCCCCCTCGGGGCTAACTCCACCCGATCCAATGGTGGAAGTTGATGCTGCTGTTCCAACTGCAAACAGCTTTGAACCGTTAAGGAGGGTGCGTAAGAACTCTCCAACTGCTATGCTGAAAAGATCTCCTCCACCTGCGGAGAGGGTTCCGGAAATGAAGCTGGAGCAGCCCCCTCAACGGCTGTCCTCCAGAATTTATAAAGTCTGGCGGAGGGTTCAAGACTCCGTAATTGACCAAGGTCACTCTCGTCAGCAGAAAAGGGCGAAAGTGCAAGAAGAAAAGAACCGTCCGGACAAACAACAAAGGACGACCACCACCAGGGTGCCTGCTGCAACGACCCCCTCAACTTCAACGGCCCATAAGAGAAGGAGGCCAGAGAAAATTCCCACGCCCGCGGCAAATGCCAAGGACAGTGGGCCCAAACGCCCTAAGTCTGGGGGCATGGTGGTTCATACCGTGTACATGGCGTTTGGTAAAGAGGACAGCTGTGCATCTATTGGTCATCGACCGCTTACACGGTCAGTGACCAAAGCTCAGGAGCAACAGCAAAAGCTCCAGGAAATGATGAACGCGATGGCTGCACTCTCTGGGCCAAAAGAAAGCCCTGAAGCGTCCTCGGATGAACGCCAAGAGCAAGAAACTGACGCTGAATTCCTTCGTCGGATATTGGAGAAGAAGGATAAAGAGGCTGCTGAACAAGCAGCCAACATAAAGCGAATGGCCCTCCTGTTCCAAGACATGGTGGGGATGATGATCCAACAAGATCCTCCAGCTGAAGATCCCCCGATCGTCCTTGAAGATGATAGGGGAGAAATGTCAAATCCTCCACCGGCTCTGTCAACAACCAAGGAGGAGACAATCTCCAAAGCTGACTTGGACGAATATATAGCCCGACAGATACGAGTTCATCATGCGACTGAAGCAGCCGGTCAGGTCGTAAGAACAGGATGACCATATCCAAGCTGGTACGATCAGATAAAGTACCCGCCGGGCTACACAATTCCCAAATTCCATGTCTATAAAGGGACGGGCAATCCCCACCAGCATGTTGCCCAGTTCAGAGCACTTTGTGGCAACACCGGCGGTGATGACAAATTATTGCTTCGCCAGTTCGTTGGTAGCTTATCGGATACGGCATTCGAGTGGTACTCCGAGCTCCCAAACGACTCTATCAAGACCTTTGCGGAGATGCAGCTGCTGTTTACCAAGTTTTTCGCAAGCGCCAGCGAACGCACCTCGATGACGGCATTGATTAATGCCAGGGTGAAGCCAGGCGAGACATGGGTCCAATATGCTATACGGTGGCGGAACTTATGGTAAAAATGCGAACAACGCATTGAAGAAGCTCCTGCAGTGGGTATGTTTGTGGGAACCCTGGATCCGCAAGCAACCATCTCGCAATTTATGATGTTCTTCAAGCCGACTACCTTCCAGGCCCTGATCGACAAGCTAGCGCAAATGGATCAGATGGGCCATAGACCTCCTCTTCCGAAGCCGGACTCCCGAAATGAGAAGGGGAAGGGGAAAGTGATCGTTGTCGCTAATGCTCAACAACAGCCGAGCAACTCGAAGCCGGTCGTCCGTCAAAATAATATGCGTCCGCACGTACCCCTTGAGGAGAGGCTAGGACGTCCTTACTAGTTTCCCCGAGATAAAACGAGAAGATTATTCGAGCTGGCGTTGCGCAACCGACTCATAAACCTGCCGGATCCAAAACATTCGTCGCAACCAAATGATGTCAATGAGCCCAACTACTGTCCCTATCATCGGGTACTGGGTCATCCGATCGAAGATTGCTATGTCTTCAAAAATTGGATTGAAGACCAGTACCAACAGGGCAAGTTCGCGTTGTCCGACAGATGGAAGGTGAGTCCGCCGCAACCTCACGCCTCTAAAAGGATGAATACGCCGGGGGCAACGTGCTCTCTCGTCGAAGAAGCCCCATGGGAGGTTGTGCTGTCAGCCAAGAAAAAGAGGATGCTGAACGATCTTCAAACATGCCCAGCGATCAAGTGGAAGAACCCGTTGGAACCTCAGATCATTGAAGGGATGTTGAAACCGCGTCCAACTCCAATGACCGATGGTGGTGGCCCAAGTGCTCACAACTAGCCGTCAAAATCTTCAAAGAAGAAGAAGAAGAAATCCAAGAAGCCCATGAAGCCTGGCGACAAGCGCACGGACTTACAAAAACAAATTGACGGGCTGGAGGAATACAACTAGAAGGCACGGACTCCCATTACACTCCAAGAGCTCCTCAAACACGTCTTTCAAGAGGAAGATGAGGGAGACAGTTCGTCGGATGAATCTGAAGAATACGTGGCGAGCTGCCATATGATCTCCCATTCGTTTACAGACGATGAGAAAACTCCTTGCACTGAAAAGCTGGGGGCAGATCCTAAACCGGAATTTCTGGGGCCATCGGATGAAATAATTGACGCATTCCTCAATGAAGCTCTGTTGAAAAGTAAAGCTGATCGGGAACGCGGGACGGCTATATTTGAAAGGGCCAAGCGCCGGCGACTTGACGAAAGAGTTGAGACACTCCCGCTGGAGCAAAATACATCCACCGCGGATAGAAGCAAATTCAAGACGAGGAAAAGGTTTGCTAAAGCCATATCAATGGGCATGAAGCTACCATCCTCTGAAGGAAGCATTACTAGTGAAGTGGAAATGCACCCCTCCTACTGCTTGTATCATCGGAAGATTTCGTACCCCACCGAAGAGTGCAAAACTTTCGATAGATGGTGGCAAGGATATGTTGCTCATCGATAATATTTTAAGCGGGAGAAGCACAAAACTCGTCGGGAGCGGAAAAATACGACCGAAGGGCTTAACAGAACTACCGGCGATTGTCGCATGGTTAACGCCGGGGAATCACAAATGCTTACATTTGGGAGCGATTCCAACGAGGAGCTGGCTCTTAGCCCCCTCTTTAAAGAGTCCACCTCGGGAAAAGAAGAAGAGCCGAAGGTCTGCGAAAATATCCGGCTGCGTAATCGGACGCTGACCGAAAAGAATCTCGGACCTTCAAACAAAAAAGATAAAGGGAAAGAAAAGGTCTCTGAGGATATCGCCCTAGATGACCAAGTCATGGAAGAGCTAACTGCCAAGGACCTGCCACAGAAAAATAAGGTGGATTACAACGTCTTAGCACATCTGAGGAAGCTACCCTCGCAGCGCAGCATTCTTGACGCCCTTTTACTATCAAAAGAGGCGAGAGATTCGTTAATTAAGGCACTACAGGAGCCGGAACAATTCCAATCTTTCCTGGCCGAAGAAAATATGAAGGATGAATTGGAGGAAGTGCACACGGCCAATGTCACTTTTGGCGATGAAGGCCTTCTCCTTGGGACATGCGAACACAATCGCCCTCTCTATGTCTCAGGATACTACCACGATATAAAGATAGGCAAAATCCTGGTCGACAATGGATCCTCCGTTAATCTTCTCAATGTGCGGGTGTTAAAAGAAATCTGCATGAGCGTCCAGCACCTTGCTTGGGACAAGATCACCATCTCCGGGTTCGACTCCCAATCATCAAGAACTCTTGGGTCTGTGATACTGACGCTACGCTTTGGGCTACTCGTCACAGATATTAAGTTCCACGTCATAGATGCCAAGACATGCTACAATGCTCTGCTCGGCTGACTATGGTTACATGAGTACAGCATCATCCTTTCTACACAGCATCAGTGTATGAAATATTTTAAGGATGGTCTCGAGTATACCGTGACGGGAGAACTGAACCCGTTCTCCGTGAACGAAGTCCGCAAATATGAAGATGCCAAATACTTTTTACCGGATTTCGAAGACACAGAGAGGTGTCACAAGCCGGAGAACAAAGCTAACACCACCATTCCTGTCTTCGGGAGTGATACTGAAGAAGAGGAAGAGATGATTTATTCGGGTCTGCCCCAATACAACAAGCCGGGACCATCTGCTCCTACGTTGATCTTTGGTAGCGACCCGGAAGATGAGGTCCATGCTGTATTCTCTGCTCGACCTTCAATACAAACGTCCGCTGACGAAGAGCAAAGTCTGTAAGTCGTCATGGTGCCGCTTAAACACTATAAAAAACTGGATACACTTGATATCTACAGTGTAGAGGAGCTGCGGACGTTCTATATCCCTCCCAGGAGAGAAGGCAAAAAAGCAATTCTATTCTACCGCTCTGAAGAAACCAAAGTGGAGAAAGAAATCTGGCACGGTATGGATCCTACGCTTGACAGGCTTCAGCCCATCCATCTGCCCAGATATTATACAGAAGGCTTGAAGAGGTTGCTGAAGCACCAGGGGATATCCTTCAAACGGACCGCTCGAAAAGCCAAATTCTATGACAGGGTCTGGAACGTTCCCGGGACTCAGCACAAGTTGCCTAATGGGAGAATGGAAACAATCGGGCTTGGTTACATTCGGTCCAAGAAACGAGAGCTACTCCACGGTTGCTACGTCGTGCATGACTTCGATGAAGAAGCAGATGCTCAATGGGAGGACGCTGATCCTGAACCAGTAAAAGTTCCTGATGAAAAAGTGCCCAGTCCGTCGTTCGAAGAAAAAATGGACAAGGTTATAAGGGAAGCTGGTCAAAAAGTCCGAGACGACCATAACCGCGAAATGGCCATCTATGAGAAAGCAAAAACGCAACGCCTCCTCCAACAGGCCATGGAAGATGAAGATGCCGCTCCCTATCAACCTGTTATAAAAAAGGTTCGACGCAGAGGCAGAAACAAGTCGAAACGCGAAAAAGACGCTCAACAGCAACAAAGCGGGACTAAGAAGTCATGCAAGCGGGAATCGAATGGTTCCGATCTATCCCTCATGAGGAAAATGGGTCGAGCGTACTCTTTTCCTCGGGAAAAGACGAAGAAAATACTTGACCTCGCTCTAAAACATCAAATGCTTACACTGCCGGAGTCTAAATACCCCGAACAAGCAAGCGAAGTCTCTCATCCGAACTATTGCTCTTATCACCGAGTAATAGGGCACCCTCTAGAAGACTGCTTCGCTTTCAAGAATTGGGTCGAAGATCAGTATCAGCTTGGCAAGTTTGCTCTGTCTGACAACTGGAAGGTAACGCCGCCACAGAAGCACGAAATCAAAGACACGAGAGCAGAACCAGTTCCATATTGGGCTTGGAAGCGAATTCGTACTTGTCATATGATAACGATGTCAAAAGAAGAGCCCGAGAATATGGATGACCTTCCCTGGTGCTTCGAAAACAGCAACGATGAGGTGATCTCAGAATTTCCACCAGCACTGAAAGAGCTGGAAGATGGAATACATACCACTGCAGATAACCTCAAGAAAATTGAGTTGGGGATGGCGAATGACCCGCGACCTACATTCATTAGTGAGCTGCTGTCTGAAGAGAGGGTGGCTTCATTAAAAGACCTGCTTATGCAGCATAAAGATTGCTTCGCATGGAACTATTCCGAAATGCCGGGACTAGATCCAGAAATTGCTGTGCATAAATTGGCGATATCCCCGGACGTCAAGCCGGTCAAACAGGCGCCAAGAAGAATGCGGCTCGAGCTTGAGATGAGTATCAATGCTAAGGTCAAGAAGCTGATCGACTCTGGCTTCATCCAGGAGGTCCAGTATCCCGAGTGGATCGCCAACATCGTCCCCGTGATGAAGAAAAATGGGACAGTGCGCATATGCGTGGATTTCCGGGATCTCAATAAAGCTTTCCCGAAAGACAATTTTCCAGTGCCAGTCACCGAACTGATGATAGACAATACGTCCACTCATGAGGTTTTCTCCTTCATGGACGGCTCATCAGGGTATAATCAGATAAAGATGCATCCCGAAGACCAGAAGCACACCGCCTTCAGGACCCTTTTGGGTATATTCTGCTACAAGGTGATGCCCTTCGGTCTAAAGAACGCCGGTGCCACCTATCAAAGGGCCATGACGAAGATCTTCGATGACCTTATACATGAAATTGTCGAATGTTCTATCGAAGACCTCGTGGTTAAAAGCAAATCATATGAGGAGCATTTAGAACATCTGAAGACCGTATTTCAACGCCTTCGATAATACAACTTGAAGATGAACCCTCTCAAATGCGCATTCGGAGTTTCCTCAGGCAAATTCCTAGGATTCATCGTCCGACACCGAGGTATCGAAATAGATCCGTCAAAGATCAAGGCGATCATGGAAATGCCTCCGCCAAGGACTCTCAAACAGCTGCGGTCTCTCCAAGGGAAGCTCGCATATATACGACGATTTATAGCCAACCATTCAGGCAAGTGCCGTCCTTACGGCCACCTGATAAAGAAGGGAACCCCGTTCATCTGGGATCATAAATGCCAAGATGCACTGGACGAAATCAAGCAATACCTCCAGAACCTGCCAGTGTTGGCTGCTCCGGTCAAGGGAAAGCCCCTCATTCTTTATACAACCGCCCTCGAAGGTTCCTTAGGCGCATTATGAACGCAAGAGAACGACCAAGGGAAGGAAAGAGCACTCTACTACTTAAGTCGAGTTCTACTGGGGGCAGAAAGTAACTATTCCCCTATTGAAAAGCACTGCCTGGCGTTGATCTTCGCGATAACAAAGCTCAGGCACTATGCGTTGGCGCATGAGGTCCGTCTCATTTCGAAGGTGGACCCTCTTAAATATTTGATGTCGAAGGCCATATTGACGGGGCGACTCGCTAAATGGGCCCTGCTCTTGATGGAGTTCTCGATAACTTATCAACCTCTCAAGGCAGTGAAAGGCCAGGCCATCACCGACTTCCTCGCTGAGCATCCGATACCCGCCGATTCTCCTCTGAATTGCGAGCTGCCAGACGAACATGCGTTTGATGCGATCGACGGTGGTGATACCCGATGGGAGCTCTATTTTGATGGAGCATCTTCCGTGAAGAAGAGCAAACAAAGTACCCATATAATCAAATCGGGGGTAGGACTCATCTTTGTAACTCTACAAGGAGGGATAATGCGCTTTGCTTTCTCCCTAACAGAGCCGAGGACAAACAATGAAGCCGAATACGAAGCATTGATAGCAGGCCTCGAGATTGCCATCGACATGGGAATTGAAAACCTCCTCATATACGGAGATTCCTAACTGGTCGTTAGTCAAGTAAACGGCGACAACCAGACATGCAAACCAGAATTGGTGAAGTACGGCGAAAAGGTGCAACAATTGTTGACCCAAATCCCTTCCTACACTTTGGAGAACATACCGCGCGCGGAAAACAGCAAAGCTGACGCATTAGCCAAGCTCGCTAAAGAATTGGCTGACGAGAATCTCGATGACGTCAGAATTGTGGTGCAAAGCCGTCGGGTGCTTGCCCCAGCAGAAATATCTCCGGAATCATCCGAAGAAAAGGGAGCGACTGTGTAGACGACCCTGCAAATAAAAGACCGGGAAAAGGCCGAGGATTGGAGAGAAGTCTTTATTGACTACTTCAAATACCGTCGAACGCCCGAAGAGGCGTCCTCAAGACATCAGCTTATGAAATGAGCTTTGTCTTTCGCCTTTGTCAATGATACTCTGTACAAGAGGTCGTTTGATTCTCTATGGTTGAGATGTCTGGGACCTGAAGAGGCAAAATGTTCAGGAAGTTCACGACGGACTCTGCGGTTCTCACCAAGCAGGCCCAAAGATGAAGTTGAAGATCAAACGGATGAGCTACTACTGGCCCACGATGATTCAGGACTGCCTCGAATATGCAAAGCAATGCCACTCGTGCCAAATCCATGGGGACTTCATCCACCAACATCCAAATCCACTACATCCAACGGTAGCTAGCTGGCCATTCGAAATGTGGGGGACTGACATAGTCGGCCCTATCGAACCAGCATCGTCTAGAGGACATCGTTTCATCCTGACGACAACTGATTACTTCTCCAAATGGGCAGAGGCAGTACCGTTGAGAGAAGTAAAGTCGGAGAATATCCTCCATTTCTTCAAGACGCACGTCTTATATCGATTTGGAACTCCGCGACAGATCATCTCCGATAACGGGCCAGCTTACAGAAGCCACAAGATCAGTCGCTTCGCGCAACAACATAATATAGACTGGAGATATTCCTCGGTTTATAATCCGCGAGCTAACGGTCTAGCTGAGGCCTTCAACAAGACCTTGACAAAGATTATGAAGAAAACGGTGTCCCGAAATAAGAAGGACCGACACGAGAGACTGCAAGAAGCTCTCTGGGCGTATCGAACTACTTCCAGGACGGCCACAAACACAACGCCGTACGCGTTGGTATTCGGTACAGAAGCAGTACTCCCCCTCGAGATAGAGTTACCCCTCTATGAGTGGCAGTCCACTATGAGGATACGGACGAAGAAAACGCTCACCTTCGGCTTGAGGAACTTGATGCCCTTGATGAAACCCGGCTCATAGCGCAACAAAATCTGGAAGCCTATAAAGCAAAGATGACGCCTCATATGAAAGATTGACCCGGTCGAGGACATTCCGCCAAGGCGAACTCGTGCTAGTGGTCAAAAGGCCTATGATCCCCAATCGCGCCAAGCGGGGAAAATTCGAGCCAAACTATGAAGGCCCGTACATCATAGACAAGGTCTACCAGGGTGGAGCCTATCAACTCATGGATATGCACGGTGAAAGGCCTTTCAGGCCAATAAATGGTCGCTTCTTAAAGAAATACTACGCTTAGCGAGTTACTGCCTAGATCAATGATAGATGACGATGACTATGTCCGCTTGCTATCTTCCTAAGCTCAAACTTTATAAGCAGTAGCCAGCCTTCTCCTGGACGGACCAAAACGTCCTTAAACTAATGACGGACCAAAACGTCCTTAAACTAATGACGGACTGAAACATCCTTAAACTAATGAAGGACCGAAACGTCTTTAAACTACTACCGCAGCATCCTTAGGCTGACGAGATAAAAAAAATAAAAAAAATATAATAAACGGTATGTCCATGAGCAAAATGGGCACGGATGAAAACCCCGAAAGGGCTCCGTGAGTAAAAACAGCAAGGCTACCGGCGAGTGTTCGTGAAAACCCGAAAGGGCGCGGCCTCGTAAAAAAAAGAAGAGAATAAAAAGAATTAAAAAAACGGTATGTCCATAAGCAAAATGGGCATGGATGAAAACCCGAAAGGGCTCCGTGAGTAAAAACAGCAGGACTATCTGCGAGTGTTTGTGAAAACCTGAAAGGGCACAACCTCGTTAAAGGACACTTACAGGGTCCTCTCGACCTTGTAAGAAGAAACTACCCGCGTGAGATCCTTACGACTCACAAGGGAGCAATACACTTAGGGATCCCCACGATTCCTAAGGAGAAAATACACTTGCGAGATTCTCACGACTCGTAGGGAGAACTCTCTTATGAGACCCTCACGGCTCATAAGATTTGAAAGTCTTAAGTTACAGAGTCCTAAACCTGTGCTTAAGCAACCTCCACAACCTTCGATATTGCCTTACAAGTGGTTCAATACTGACCCCTGTATACAATCCACGGGCGCGAATAAACATTTTCCTAATCAAGTCCCATCCATGACTGGGGATATGTACGCATGATGAACAACCCTTATAAGTCCTCTCGACTTACAAGGAGAAAACCCTCTTGTAGGATCCGTACGACTTACAGAGGAACATACACTTAGGAATCCTCACGATTCCTAAGGAGAAAATACACCTACAAGATCCTCACGACTTGTAGGGAGAAATACCTTTGTGAGACCCTTACGGCTCATGAAGTTAAAAGCCTTAGTCGACAGGACCTTAACCCTGTTCGCTAAGTCACCTTTGTTCGACATCGATAGAGGCAAATGATGATTCGCTCCTGGAAAAATCCCAGTTGTAGCGGTGCTGATGCCGAAATCGGTGTCTAATTTCAGGTTTACGGTGAAAAGCCAGCAAGCCGCACATGCATACGAAATAGCCGAAATGATGGGGCAGCTTGCAATAAAAAGCAGCAAGTAAAGAAAACGTATGCATACAAAATAGCCGAAATGATTGGGCAACTCGCAATAAAAAGCAGCGAGTAAAAATAAAATAAATAGCCGAAATGATTGGGCACCGCGAAAAATAGCCGAAATGATTGGGCAATCGCGACCTTCGCGATATAAAAGCTGAAATGATAGAGCATCGCGGAAATAAAACAATAAAAATGAATAAACTTTTGCCCTACAGTTGAGATCACATCGATCCCTGTATACAATCCAAGGGCACAAACAAAGAGGGAAGCACACCTTCCCAACAAGCTCCGCCAGAAAGCTAGGCCAAATCTCGACGGTTCACCAACAGCCTAGAGACAACCGCGACATTCGTCTTGATGCAACAGACGCAGTGCCAGTGAACGAAGCGAAGATCAAATTCCTAGCTTCACGGTTTTGACGGTAACTTATATAAAACCTGAAAGACCACCACAAATCCTTCGACTCAGGGAAATCAGTGTCCTTGATGAGAAAATCCTGATTCGCGTCGACCCGCAGAGAAACTAGCGTCTCCGCAGGAATACATCGATTCGTTTCAACCCCAGAGAAACAAGTGTCCTTGGAAAATACCTCAATTCAGGGAAACTAGCGTCCTTGATGAGAGCCTCCTGATTCGCGTCGGCTCGCAGAGAAACCATTGTCTCCGCGAGAAATTCCCGATTCGTTTCAACCCCGAAGAAACCAGTGTCTTCGGCAAAATCCTTCGACTCAGGGAAACTAGTGTCCTTGACGAGAAAATCCTGATTCACATCGACCCGCAGAGAAACTAGCGTCTCCGCGAGAAATTCTCGATTCGTTTCAACGCCAAGGAAACAAGTGCCCTTGGCAAACTCCTCAACTCAAGGAAACTAGCGTCCTTAATGAGAGCCTCCTGATTCGCGTTGGCCCGCAGAGAAACTAGCGTCTCCGCGAGAAATTCCCGATTCGTTTCAACCCCGAAGAAACCAGTGTCTTCGGCAAAATCCTTCGACTCAGGGAAACCAGTGTCCTTAATGAGAAAATCCCGATTCGTGTCGACCCGCAGAGAAACTAGCGTCTCCGCGAGAAATTCTCGATTCGTTTCAACCCCAGGGAAACAAGTGTCCCTGGCAAACTCCTCAACTCAGGGAAACTAGCGTCCTTGATGAGAGCCTCCTGATTCGCGTCGGCCCGCAGAGAAACCAGTGTCTCCGTGAGAAATTCCCGATTCGTTTCAACCCCGAAGAAACCAGTGTCTTCGGCAAAATCCTTCGACTCAGGGAAACCAGTGTCCTTGACGAGAAAATCCTGATTCGCATCAACCCACAGAGAAACTAGCGTCCTTGATGAGAGCCTCCTGATTCGCGTCGGCCCGCAGAGAAACCAGTGTCTCCGCGAGAAATTCCCGATTCGTTTCAAGCCCGAAAAAACCAGTGTCTTCGGCAATATCCTTCGACTCAGGGAAACCAGTGTCTTTGACGAGAAAATCCTGATTCGCATCGACCCGCAGAGAAACTAGCATCTCCGCAAGAAATTCTCGATTCGTTTCAACCCTAGGGAAACAAGTGTCCTTGGCAAACTCCTCAATTCAGGGAAACTAGCATCCTTGATGAGAGCCTCCTGATTCGCATCGGCCCGCAGAGAAACCAGTGTCTCCGCGAGAAATTCCCGAGTCGTCTCAACTTGCAAGATAAAGCCTTAGGCAGCAGCGATTAAAAAACTTGTTTCCTGAGCACTGGGACCCTGCAAGTCGGTCTAAAACGGTCTTTTGCATACTATTCACGGGTCTCACTCTCCAAAGTCGAATCTCGAAAAGGAGGGAAACAACCGCTTACGGGTCCTCTTGACTCGTAAGAGGGAAAATTCTCTTATAGGATCCTTACGACTTATAAGAGAAAACACACTTAGGAATCCTTACGATTCCTAAGGAGAAAATACACCTACGAGATCCTCTCGATCCGTAGGGAGAAAAGTCTCCATGAGACCCTCACGGCTCATAGAGTTGAAAAGTCTTAGGCGGCAGATCTGAACCTGCGGCCTAAGCCATCGCTGTTTCTTGGAAAAACTAAGATGCTTACTCTTTTATCTGTCAGCCGTGTTTATTAAGACAGCATGCTGATAATAAGAGAAAGGGAGAAAGCAAAAGAGCATACAAGACATTACAAAGAAAAAGTGTGTATCTTTATTTATTAATTCAATCAAGTACAAGGTGAATTGTACAAAAGAATAAAGAATGGATATATCTTATTTGAAAAAGAAAAATTTTATAAGTATATTGATACAAAGGCAGCTACTGGGAAGGAAGCGTCTTAAATAGCCCTATCAGTTGTTCGCACACTTCCTTCCATACCTTTTCCTGATCAGCCACCACCGCCAGTTCTGCCTCCACTTGAGCCCGTTGCTGCAAGAGGGATGCAAGCTGCTCCCCAACGGCCTGCTGAGCTGCTTCGCGGCCTTGGGCATTAAGCTCGGCAGCGTCGAGTTTCTGCTTCAAGTTCAGCCCATTTGAGATGCGTTCCAGGAGACCCTCGAAGATAGCCTTCCCCTGGGCAGTGTTCGCCTCAACTTCAGCACGTAGGCGAGCAGTCTCGCTTGAAGACTCTTGACATTCCCTCAGCCTTAAAGCCGCTTCTTGTTCCAAGTGGTGGACGTAAGAAGCGCTTTGCTCAATCCACGCTGCTCTTTGATGGCTTGCGGCTAAGGTCTCGGGAGCAAGGCGCATGAACTCCAGTTGATGCAGGCGAGCCTCGATCTCCCTGCAGTGATTAACCCAAGACGCGACGATGCCCTCGTTATGAAAGATTACGAGTATCACCAGCATTGGGTTAACCGCCGTAGCAAAATCTGCGGCAGACATAGGAGTCTCGACGTCGAGTTCCTCAATGTAGTCACTCAACATGCGCAGACTATTCACGGCGCCTTTCGAGGACGGACGTCTCAGGAAAGGGCCGCCGGCATTGTGACACGAGACTCGAAAGGCGCCGAGATCGGAACGAAAGCTGAAAAAACAAGATACGATTAGATGGCACTTCAAGAAATACAAAAAAAAGGTCATCAATGCGATAGTTTGCTATACCAGCTGCAGCAGGTGGCAAGGCCGGAAGGGCCGGTGGCGCGGCCGATCTTTCATCCCCTCCTTCGATTTATAGCACTGCAATCAAGACGAGGGAAAGTCAGAAATAATTCCATCACTGAAAAAGAAAGATATCAGTCGGAAACTATACTCACCAGCACTACTAGAGGAAGAAGCGAGTCCAGATAGGAAGGAGAAGTGTGGGAGCAACACCTGATAGAGATGGTCAAAAAGCACTCCTGGAAAGACGCAATAGTACGACATTAGTACATAAATTATGCGGCTGAAATAGAAAACTAGTGGGTTGCAAATCCTTACCTTCCAACATCTTTGAGGGTACAAGGGAAGGCTGAGAGGTGACCACCGCCAAAGCAGTAGTTGACAGCGCTCCCTCGAGCAATGGAGTATCGGCGCTGGCCGCACCTGCGTTAAAAACAAAGGTAAACTTGTCAGAAAGGATTGTAAGATAAAAAAAAAGAGAGACAGTAACTTGGGATTTACCTGATGAGCTGCCGGCCGAAACAGAGGCGTTTCCCTCCTTCATCGATACGAGTCCACCTCCCGTGGCCTCATCACCGGACTCGACAGAAGCTGTCATCGTACTCGCCCGACCGGGGGACAGCAGAGGACCGTAGACGGGGAGAGCAACGATCGGAGTATTGCCAGACTCTTGAGAAAGAGCGGCTGGCTCGTCCCCAGGAGTCGTGCCCATCTCACCCGCTATTTCTTCGGGCTCGGCGGTCGCTATTGTCTTGTCCGCCATTACCATGAGATCACCAGTCCCAGATGCTTCGCCCGCCGTTGCCCCAGGCTCAGTGATAGCGGTCGTCTCATTTACCGCCACCTCGGGCTCGGCATCAAAGGCCTTCTCTGATGCAATTCCTTCAACCCCCAGCTCAGGCTCAGCAACCATGGCGACGTTGCTCACCGTCGGCTCGGGTTTGGCCGGTGCCTCCTCCTCTGTCTCCTTGGGTTCGACGGTCTCCGCCTCCCCCTCGGTTGGACTTGGCCCTGCAGGACAGAATATATAAGAACCGACAGATTTATAATTCTTACAACAAAATTTGGAAAGATATATTACCTGAGGTGGACTTATCGTTAGCCTCCCTATTTGTGCGCACCACCTGTCTGTGAGCTGTAGACAGGACGACCGGGGGCTCTTCCGAGGGAGTATCAGCACGAGGGACAGTGCTTGGGCCCGCTCCCACGGCCAAAGCAACCCTGTGTGCCTTCGCCTCGCGCCTCAATCGCTTCCTCTCCTTTCGGGCCGTCGCGATGGACCTCTTCGACGCTTCCTTCATCAAGGTATCGTCATCCTCGTTTAGAGTTGCCTCCAGAGCCTTCAAGGCATCTCTCATCGGCTCTTCAAGTCGGGTCTCTCGCGGTAGCCCCGAAGAGACCGAAACATCAGTGGCTGGCCCGGGAAGAGTCTCTACGTCACTATGCGGGACCGACATTGTGGTTCCTATGATGAGAAAAAGAAAGGGTCAGATCGACCATAACGAAAGGAGAATAAAGACTTAATGAATCGAAACGTACTGAGGCCTAAGGATGCCCTGATTCGTTCTTCCTCTTGAAAAGTCTTGAGGGAAGCAGCGATGGCTTCTTCAGTGGTGATGCCTGTTTGAAGAAAAAGAAAAGAAAAGCATTAGTCAAAGACAAAGATAAAAGTACAATGCAATAAAAAAGGTGACTAGTAATTATCCGATTGTGCAAGCTTGGCTAGCCATGCATCACGCCTTGCCAATCGCTCTGAGGCTGCGATGGCGGCCGCCAGATCAGTGTCATCTGGTGGCATAACCAATCCTCTATTGGTCCCGTACTCGCCCAAACTCTCGCTATAGGGAGCGTGAGGTTTCTGACCGAACGCAACGTCAGCGGAGAAGAGCGACTTCTTCTTCCTCTTCTGCCCACCGGCCCTAGGTGCACCCGGGATCGACTTGCGCTTTGCAGGCACCTTGGGGCAGCGGGTCCCGATGTCCGTGCCCACACCAGACTCCGGCGAAGCCACAACTACTGTCTCCACTGGAGCACAGGGCGCTGGTGGCGCATCTGCAGTATTAGGAAGCGGCAATCCGCGTGGAGGACTCTGCACACGCGGTGGTCCGGCTCTAGAATCTTTCAGCGGAGGAACTACCGGGGTCCTTGGCACCAGAGGAGCTTTGCGGTCGCTGCCGGGAGGCACACCCTTACGGTCGACCAGCAATCGCTTTTCTTCCTTTATAACGGCGCCCGTCGAATGATTGTACCATTCTGTATATGCATTGAGGAGTCGTGGGGCGCAAGCCGGCTCGCTGATAAAAAAATGAGAACCCGTATTCAGACGCATGAAATGATGCAGCGCTCTCTCCATCCCTTCTTCAGTAGCAGCAGGTTCCAGTAGGAAAGCCTCCAATGGTACCCCTTGATTGTAGCTCAGTTGTTGGGCGAAACGATGCGAGTTGTATCTCATGAAAATTGCCGCACCATTCTGCCTAAACACCAGGAAGCCCGGTCTGATAGAATATAGATGGAGGGTCTCCCGGGCCGTCAAAACTGAGGCCCAATCTTTGAAAGTGTCTTGCAATGGCCGCACTGTGGTGGTAAATGCATTTCCAATAGTCAGCACTTTGTCAATGAAAGACATCCCGTCTCCAACGGTGTGGGGCCAAAGGAGCAAACCCCTGGCATTTCGTGGCAATGGAGTCACAATTGAGGCGCCAATCAGTCGTATAATTCGAGGGAAGCTGCACCTGTCATAGAATGAGGGCCTTTTGTGCATACCGAAGATGCCCAATGTATGTAGCTCTAGCCATGATATGAAGTAGTGCATTGGGAAGTGCAGTACCCCAGGCTCATTAGCATCCGCCGCTTGACTAAGGCCGTGATACAGGTGTGCCAAGCCGGCTATCCCAACAGCCACTTTGACCCCAATGGTCATCCGGTGAGCTGGGTAAAAGACAGAGGGCCGCATATGGCGAGAATGCATCGGGAGCGCAAACCAACTCAGCCATAGCCCAAGAAATCCTAAGAAGAAGGCTTCTTCGTCCATCCCGGGGGCTGCAACTTCCGCAAAAGACACAATTGGGGAGTTAGGAAGGAAAAAACCCTTCTGGTCTATCTCCTTCGCCGGCAGGTTGTCCAAACCTAGACCGAAAGGGTTATCAAGTGTGGCAAACTTTGCATCTTCTGCCGAGAGGACGTTTGGGTGAAGGAATCAAGCGATGAAATCCTCGAACCTAACTCCGCGGCTCCCACGTTCGATAAAAAGGGCCTCATAGATGTTCAACACTTTGATCAAACTTGGAAATTGATGTTGAACAGCATTCTCCGGTGTGAGGCCCCTTATTGCCGGCTTAGCACCGAAGAAATATTCGTCTGTAGGAAGCAACTCCTCATAGTGCTCCCCTATAACCGGTAAGCCGGAGACCTCTGTGAATTCCTCCAAAGAAATCGACACTTCCCGGTCCACTGCGAGGAACGTGTGAGTAGGGATGTTCCACTGCTCCAAAAAGGCCTTAAACCACCAGGTGGGAAGCGTGGGATATTGGAAGAGGGAAACATAAACTGCAGTGTACAACCTTAGCCTTATCAACTGCGACTTCTTCGCCGACAGAATGTAGCGAGCCCATGGCAGATAGCCGATGGGATGGTGGGGGATCAGACCTATGTTATATGATTGCCCCCAAGGTCGCGCCTTGCCTTAACAAATACGGCGCCCCAGGATATCCAAAACCATAGGACGCTGAACCGGAATTGCATCTATAGCAGGATAAAGAAAGCCCTTTGAAGTCCAATCGACCATCTCCACGGCATACTGCACCGGGGGTGGGCTGGCATAGTGGATCGCCGTAATAGGCTCTGATGGTACTGCGCACGAAAAGCTCTGTCGACTCATGATAATTTGGTTGTACCACGACCCCCAAAGGTGAAGATTCTTATATTCTGGGTCGTAGTCCCTGATCATAGCTAGGACCTCATGGTCTACGGGTGTTTCGGGGAATCCTTTTTCCGAACGAACAAACGGGAATGAGGTATCGAAAGACATGTTTCCTGCGGAGGGACAAAATTAGCCGTCAGTGTTGCAATTCCAACGCTTGGCGTTTTAAAAAAAACAATTAATTAATTAAATTAAAATTTCATTAAAATTTAATTAAAATTAATTATACCACACTGCAATGCAGTGGGTAGGGGACCAAAGGGGGACCCACAAAATCTGGATGACAGTGCATCAGTTAATAAGACAACCCCATCATTGGATGAGACTGTTAATTAATCCCCAAGAGAATATTCTCCTTAATAATAAAAATCCCTAGAGACAAGGAGAAAATCTCCTCTTTCAGAGCAAATCTCTGTCACAGAGTGACACTTGTCAAACTCTGGTCTGAGGGGAATAAAATTCCTTAAAAGAGCCTAGCTCTGTGATAATGATGAGAAAATCTATTAAAAGAAAAAATTTCTTTAAACTCCTAAAGATTAATTTTTTTTGGGATCCTAAAGATCCATGAAAACTCTTAGGAGTTCTTCATTTTTAGATCAAAAAGATCTACATTTGGTCCATGAGCAAAGCTCTGTTCATGGGTTAAAACCCCTGAAACAAGATCTCTTCAGATCTATGGATTCTTGAGAGCAAGGCTCTGTTGGTGAAACCCCAAAGGGGTTTTCTTTAGATCAAAGATCTATGAGAGCAAGGCTCTGTTGATTAAAATTAATTTAATTTAATTTAAGTTAAATTTTACCTAAGATTTTTTCTAGAGTTTGAACTCTGAAATTCTTGAAAAAACGAGAGCAAGGCTCTAAAGTTCTTAAAGCAAGAGCAGGGCTCTGGAAACAAAAGTTCTTAAAGATGGTAATCATCTACTGAGGGCCAGGGTTCCTATTTATAGGCGCTTGCACCCTTTCAACTCCTGAGTTGATCCAACAGCCAGGATTTTGCCACCGCTGCACTCATGTGCGCGCCACGTGAGCGCAACGGTGGGGAGGGGCATTTGTTTCCCCAATCAGAGCAAAACTCTGTTTGAATTTCAAAAATTCAAAAATTGAAGCAACGCTTCAAATCCCGTGCGCTGCGCGCAACGCGCCACGTGTCAGAAGTTGATACGTCAGCGCAGCGCACAAGACAGCGCGCCCAATCAGAGCAAGGCTCTATTTAAAACAAAAATTAAAGGAAGCAACGCTTCAGTTGCGCAAGCGCTGCGCTGCGCGACACGTGTCAGCGCAAGCGCAGTTGCGCTAAGCGCTGCGCTGCGCGACACGTGTCAGCGCAAGCGCAGTTGCGCAAGCGCTGCGCGACACGTGTCAGCACAAACGCAGTTGAGCTGCGCTGTGCGCTGCGCGACACGTGTCAGCGCAGTTGCGCTGCGCTGTGCGCTGCGTGACACGTGTCAAGCGCTGGGGCGTTTGCGCCAAACAGAATGAAAATTCTAGTAAAATCCTTCTGTTCTTGTTAAAACAAGCAGATTGTCTTCTGTAAAACAGAAGCCCTTGGATCAAAGATCCAGCGGTGGGGAAAATTCCCCAAATCACTCAGAGAATAATCTTTTTAACAAACATAACAAATCTATGGGTACTATATAAAGACTCCTAGACCCCAACTCAAAACATCATCAATATCGTGAGAGATCAAGAACTTCAAAACAGAGAGAACTCTGCAGAATTTTGAAAAGACCTCAAGAAAAAGGTAAAAACCTTTATAAAATAGAAGAATTTCTTCTGAATAGATCATTGATCTAAGAACTAGATCAATGATCTTCAATAAAAAAAAATAATAACAGTGCCTTGCACTTTTTATGAACCATTGGTTCTGCAATTTCAGAAAAATTCTTTTCTTGAATCCAAAATTGGATCAAGTTATTGAAACAGTGTCTTGCACTTGCAAAACTACACTGTTGCGCTCCTGGGTTGGCGCAAGCCACCAGAGAGCGCCACGTGTCAGCGGCGCAACAGCGCAGCGCACTGCGCTGTTGCGTTCGCGCTCACCAGAGCGTGACACGTGTCACCTCCACATGCGCTTGCGCTCAATGATTGGCGCAAAGCGCCTGACAAGCCAATATCAGACAGTTAATGCACTGCATTATTTACCGAAGGGCCAAGCCCAATTAAAAAAGGCCTAACAGGCCAAATAAAATGCAATGCATTAAAAGGGCGGAGCCCAAACAAAGCAGATGCTCTACATCATTCATAAAAGGGCAGAGCCCAAACAAAATAAATGCTTTGCAGGCCAAAACAAAATGCAGTGCATTATTAAAAAGGGGCAAAGCCCTAGCACAGGCCTAATAGGACAAAGGTAAATAAAAAATGTTGAATATTCCCAACTGGACTTAGCCCAATCATGGCCGTAAGTCCTCAAATTAAATTGACTGAGCACGGCTGCTCTCCTAAATCAATTTACATCCGGTTCAAGGGTACATCTCCGAACTCCTCTGACTCCTATCGTTGTAATCCTTCAACGACGTCAGAGAGGTGACGGGTCCCAACAACCACACATCAACACGGACTGTGGAGTCCTTAAACTCATGGACTTATGCGTCCTTAAACCAAGATACAGACTGTGGGGTCCTTAAACCCATGGACTTATGCGTCCTTAAACTAACGGACTAATGCGTCCTTAAACACACCCATTTGGACCGTGGGGTCCTTAAACCCATGGACTTATGCGTCCTTAAACTACCTATGGACCACTATGTCCCTAAACTGGCAATAGACCGCAATATCCTTAAACTACCTATGGACCACTATGTCCCTAAACTGGAACAATAGAGCCCCCAAATGCTCTTTTGTCGGATCCAAATGATCCCGCTAAGTTGATCTCAGTCTCAAATCAGACTAACGTATCCTTAACGAATGTTTAAGTTGATCTTAGCCTCAATATGCTAACGTATCCTTAAACTAAAACACCAAACCCAAATCTAAGTAAATACGGATTTGGACTAATCCACGTCCTACGGGCGACGGCATGACTTAGTCTCCGTATACAATCCACGGGCATCCACAAACAAAACAAACACACACAACACGAAATGAAATTCTGGAGAAGGAGAAAGTGGCTACCGCGATGCGGTAGCGTAATTAACTATATGGGCTTGCGCCTGCAGGGAAGAGCGTCCCCACAATCAAAAACCCCTCAAACGAGGGGGAATCTAACGAAGTCTGCTACATCGGCCGCATCCGTCTAAATCTCCGATACACGGTACCATAAATCAACTTGGCATCTTCGGAGAGGTAGACGGATAAAACCATATAGCATCTGCCTTGAATCTCAGGCAAGACGTCATCACGTCGTCGCCGCCATTCAGAGGGGAACAGTCCCATCTACGCACAATACCGGCCGACAGTGTGTGAAACCAGCCGCACAAGGAGCAAAACACCAGAAAATTCTTTGAAACCTGACACAGCCATCGACATCTGTTTCTGTGGTTTTTAATCGGTATACGGACCTTGGATTTGATACTTTCATGGCTTCCATAAAAGGGACTAGTGAGTTGTATGAGCTTTCCCAATTTCCAAATATTTTATATAATGCCTTTCTACGAGTATCTCATTCCTTCACATATGAAATCTGAATTTTGTGCTCTCCGCTTACGTAGAGCCGTATCTCTTTGGGAGTCATCGCTACATCTATACGGATTAGTGGCATGATTAGTGAGAAAATGTAAGATGAAGTGCAATTCCTGCGATCTTTTAACATAATAGAATTGATACAAATATGTTCTTGGTTGTATTTCGTGACCTTCCAAGCTTTGGTTCTTTTGGAACAACATGCATGTAGTCTCCACTTACATTCAGGAGCTTTCGTACATACCACGGTATAGTACGTCTTATTTGACTTTTCGGTTTTAAATATAATATTTTTTTGAATAGCCCACGACTTCAGTTTACAAATAAGATCTCTTTTTTCCTGAAACATATCTCCAACAGTAACACAGTCTTCGTTTGCTACAGTCACTTCCAAATAGGGTTTAGCATTTACTTCTGCCACGGCTAAGTCTACCCAACTATCATCTTCCAACGGATCGAAGCCGGGATCTTCTAGTTCGACAAAATCATTATTCGCAGCCATATCATCAATCAATACCACTTCATTCAATCCAGCGGCATAATCCACGCTATCTTCCCCTTGATGACCTTCACCCATTTCATCATTATCACTGTCACCCATATCAATATCACCCGTTGCAACATAAGGCTCGGGTGCAATATATGATGGTTGAGGTCGGTATAATGTGGATGGTTCGGGGTGAAAAAACCGGAAAGATGTGGACGGACTTGCTTGAAACGCGCTACTTGAATCGTGTTGGAATGATGCGGAGGTATCGGAAAATCTGCGTTTAGTATATAAATTTTTCTTAATATTTTCGTATTATGAAGAAAATAAACATAATCACCACTTGTTTCAGATTGATTTACCTTTAGAAGGTTATATATGCTGATCCTTGTTGTTCTTCAGGGGTGCATGCAACTGCAACAATTGATTGGGAAAATCTGTATTTAATATATAAAATATATTGGTATTTTGGTATTACAAAAAGAGGATTTATAAAATGTTTACCCTTGAGTTTGAAGGTTTGAATAATCATGTGTATAGTCGTATCCACTGAGACTAAAGGTATCATCATTAACCATGGGACCGTATCCCCAGGAACTACCTCCTGCATTACCATCAAAATTACCCGTTGGAGGGACATCTGATACTTCCAATTGTTCCTTCTGAACTAAAAGTTCAAAAGAATGCTGGGTGTTTGCCAGACCGAAATCTATCATCGAAGATATTGAAGTATCGTCTATAATTTCAACCAATACATTTCCACTAAACAGAGGCCATATACAACTTAACTTAAGCTTAATTTCACGGGGATCGTATTTCGTGATTTTAAACACTTTATTCTGGAGTTCATTATAAGTCGTTGATAATTCTAATTGCATAATTCTTACGCATCCGCCCATATACTCGGGACCTTATGCACTTATCACAATCTGGCCATTGTATTTACATACAACAAATAAACTTGAACTTGTCATTATCCGCATCAAACAATATCAACTCAAAAATAAATAAAAAACGTTAACAACTGATATAATGATTATATTCATTGAAAATTAAATAAACGTTAAATTAAATTTACATACATTTGAATTTCGACAGATAGAGCTATAGGGATAGAGAAAATGAGAGGACGGGTTACGTTTGAAGGGGTGCAGTTGATATTTTGTAGGATGTGCATATGCAAATCAGAGCAGAATGGAGAGCAAATGGGAGGAGGTATGACTAAATCTTGCAGGGTGGAGATAATCTTACAGTCGTTAGTCATAGTTCTGACAAGTGGCAAGTTACTGATTATCGTATAATCGAGTGGATTCGAAGAGCCGGATTTTATGAATTTTCATTACTTCGTCATATCCAACTCGACCAAAGTCTCGTTACCTCTCTTGTTGAGCGTTCGAGAAAAGAGACTCACACTTTTCATCTTAGATGGGGTGATGCCACTATCACACTTCAGGATATTGGCCTTTTACTTGGTTTACTGGTAAATGGACTTGGATTGGTTGGAGGTACAATTGTGGGTCCAGAAACTGAGCAGCCATATTGGGATACATATATTGAGTTTGCTCTCGGACATGTATAATTCGTAATTTTTTTAAATCAAAAGTTTAAGTATGTTACAGTGATATTAATTAACAATTAATTATAAAATTCAGATACCAAGAGGGTATACTAAGGGGTATAAGATCAGTTTAAACTGGCTCAAAGATACATTTACTAATATCCCTGATGAAGCTACTAATGATGTCTTGGATAGACATGAACGTGCCTACATTCGGTCATGATCGGTTCTTGGTTGATACCGGATCAATCGGCAACGCATGTCCATTCTTTATACCTTGTGTTTCTTACGGGCTTTGATGTGTATGGCCAGTATGCTTGGGGAGCAGGGGTCCTGGCCTATCTTTACAAGGAACTGGATAAGGTATGTGCTCCTACGAAGAATAAAATTTGTGACTACATTACATTACTTCAGGTACACAATATTTTTGAATATATAGGCATTTGTTAAATTGTAATATTGGTTCTTTATAATATTATGACACTTTATATATAGATTTGGTTATGTGAGCATATGTGTATGGAAAGACCAGATCGTATTCATATTTCTGCTGTGGATACCTCTGGAAAGCCTCTCGGCTCTTGGTGGAGTGGTAAGAAATTTTATAAGGCTCCTCGTCGAGTACTTAAGTATTATAGAGATGAGTTGGATCGCATGGAGACGACTCAGGTAACCATACATTAGGTAATTAATTTTGTTTAAAAATTTTAATTTAGCTTCATTACAATTTTGTACTATGTTATTTGAGCAGACGCCTTATACAGTAGATCGTCTGCAAAAATTACCCGCATCTGTATCGAAGGAGAGCCGGTTTGGCGGGCTCGATACCCACTACTATGCATTAATATCGTAGTCATGCACCTACCGGACCGGGTGCTGTGACAGTTTAGTAGATTGCAACATATTTCTGTTCCGCCGCCTGCATCATGACAATAGAGGGGGACGTGCGAGGAGGAAAGGCGGAGCGTGATTAGAGGGAGCATCATCATCAATATTTGCTGAGATGGGAGGATAGACATCATAATATTGCCTTACAGCAAATAGGTGACCAAACAACCACCGACGCCACAGAAACATATCTACAATGGTATAAGCGTGTCACTGAAAGATATCTTTCTGCCCGTCTAATGACTTTCCAAACATCCGTCAGTACGAGTCTGGAGTCCACGTGGAACGAGAAATGGTAAGTTAAATTTTTTAAATTAAATTAGTTTTTAACATCCAGCGGTATGAGTCAATAATTATATCTTATTTTTAATGTAACGACAGTCTCGTGGGTTGCATCATATACAATCATTGATACAGGATCCATATCCGACTGATGCTGGTCCAGATACTCGGGTTTTTTTCTGCTGTAGACTCATATATTGGTGGTATATTCAGTTCATATCATATGTTTCCACATTTATCGCCATCGCTAGAGCCGCAGCATGAGCCGGAACCAGAGCTGCAGCATCAGGCAGATCCAGAGCAGCGGGATCAGCGGTTCGGAACGCCATACTGTCAGCAGCAACCCTGACATATTGAACAAGCGCAACGACCGTTGCAACGACAGTCTTGGAGGACATGTTTTGCGCAACAACAGCAGTCTTGGAGGTCAGGTTTTGCGCAACAACAACAGTTTTGGGGAACAGGTTTTGCGCAGCCTTGGGGGCTAGGTTTTGTGCAGCAGCAGCATGAAACCGGGACAGGTTCTTCGCAACAACAGACCAGTTGAGAGACGGATTTTCCGTCCTATATACAGTTATTGGGAGGCAGCACATATCCGACACCTGTCCCACATTCAGAATTTACGGAACAACAGCCTGTCCAAGACGATACTGAAGATGATGAAGAAGAGTAGCCGCCGCCGCCGTCATATACCCAAGACACGGGAGGATCGTCCAGTCACCCAAGAGGCATAGGCTTATGTCAAGCCTCCTCGGTTGGGAAAGAGAAAGGGAAAGGAAAACGAAAAACGATAATTGTATACTTTTACAAATGGGTGTCAAAATGTCCAATTCTTTTAATGGATTTATTTTGTTAATGAAGTGTATGCTAGATTCCTATTTATAGTATAATCTAAATATTGAATTACTTTTATATAAACAGTAATAACACTTGTCATCACGTCCGTAACAATAACAACAATTTTATATTTTATTCGTGGGAAGAAAGGGTTTTTGTAATTGACAATTTAAAAAAATCTTTTTTAAATTTAATATTTGATTTATTTTAATTTTTTAAAATTTTAATAATTTTTAGGGCGGGTTCCTAGAACCCGCCCTCTTCATTGGGAGGGTGGGGACGGGTTCTAAGAACCCGCTCTCTTTATTCGGTGGGACGGGATGGGTAGAGGGTGGGGGTGATAGGACGGGTTATCAGATTCCGCCTTCAATAAACCGTCATATTCTGCTAATTATAATTTAAATTATATTATTTTACTAATTTTAATATATAATCACTCTATTTCGGAAAAAAAAAAAAAACAGTAATATGAATAGCTCCATGAACAAGATGCTCCTGCCTCCACGACTTATAGCTCCAAATGTATGCATTATTCATGAGAAGCAGAGAGGTACATAGTTACATCTGTTTACTCGTCCGCTGCTCCAAGCTCGATAATGCTGTATACTTTACAAGATTTGCTCGAGAAATTAATGGCTCCACCATCTGCTGCAAAACAATTAAAGGATGCCATTGAAGATAAAAACATTGTCTTGAAGAAAGAAACATGGATATGATGTGTGGTGGAAACCTATGATTAAGTAGAAAAGCAAGAAAAGATAGGTTCATTGATTTAATCATAAAATTAACGGGATATTTTAAATGGAAAGGATATTAAAATTGCGAATTACATATAACTGAAATGAATTTATGATATATTTTAATTTGATAGTGAAATATTAAGTCATCATACAGGAAAGCGATGTTTTAGAGGCTCTAAAATATACCAAGTCAGAAACGAGAGCTTATTTTTTGGCATGTGTGAACATCATATATCATACCATTGAATGTGTGTGTGTGTGGGGTGTATGCAACTAGTTATAGACGAAGACAAGTTTACTCTATATCTATTTATACGCATGCACATGCACATATATGATATATTACTGTTCTAAATGTTACTTTTTTGGATGTGACCATTTTGGAAATCGACCCGAGATCTCTTACTTTGGACAGAATGTTTTACTGCGAGAGCTATGCTTCTTTGGTTATTGTTCCATATGTTGATCAACGGCCAGGACACCAATAACAATGGATGATATGACAGTTTTGAACATTCATCAGCATGAAAGAGAGGGAAATGCTGCATCTAGCGCCAACATATTGCCTACGTTTTGGTCCAACCTAATGTCTTGAATATGAATTATGAAAATTAGTTAAGATTCATTTTTCCTACACTTGTCACCAAGTTTGCATGGACAGAAATACGAAGATCGGACACAACATGGTGCGATACGACACAAGAAAATCCAAAAATATAGGATACGGTGACACGGGGATACATTTATATATAGAACATGTGTATGCGTGTACGCATCTGTGTGTACACACAAATTTACACACTCACACAAATAATTTTATTGAACAAAAATAAAATATCAAACCGCTACAAGTCTACAACATTTAAATAGGCATATCATAATAGTAATATACAACCATATCTTATTCTTTAAATTAACATCAATAATATTAAAAATATAAAATGATAAAACTAGTAATTAACAAGTCTTTATTAAAAAGTAAAACATCCAAAACACATATTATAACAATACATCAATAGCATATTAAAGACATGTATAAGACACAATGGACATGGATAGGACACACATACAATATGTATATGACACATATATAGCATGCAGAGTCGGAGCCATGATTTAAGATCGATGGGGACGGGATTAAAAAGGAATATCTTCAAAATAATGAATTACTTTTAACTTCTTTAGTCAAATGCTATTAAAATAAGATCTATATGTGACACGGGTTGAATCGCGTCAAGATGTTACCTTCCGTCGATATGCTGTTGGCGATGATGGACGACCGAGATTTGAGTTGGAGGATAGCTTCTGAAGTGTGTGGATCTCAATGGATTTGAGGTTTTTGGGGCCGAGCTACCTGCAAGGAAGTCCCAGGGTGGTTGTACCACCGAGGACCCTCCGACGATCAAGTTAGACAGGAAATCCGAGCAGAGTAACGGCCTAGTGAGTGGAAAATGACTTATTCGAACCGTCTGAAGGAGGGGTTTATATAGCAGTGGCAGCAGGCAGGCAGGTGCGAGAATCACGCCGGCCATTACGCCCCTGATGTCACGCCTGCATGATGGACGGGATCTCTCATTAATGGCGAGACAGGCTCGTTAATGGGGATCGTGATGGCGTGGAACGCGGGATCGTGGGAAGCGGATATCTCGCGCATGGCGAGATTCGCGGAGACGAGGTGGAAGCACCTGCGAATGATACCGTCGGTCGGTTGAAGGGACCGAGGAAGATGAGCTCGGCGGGGGCTCGGGACCGAGCGGAAGGCCGAGTGCTCGGTACGTCTTCTTCCTTCGCATTCATTTGTACATATTTTTTGCATTTGCATACTTATTCGAAAACCATAAAAATTGAAAAATTTCAAAAATTATAAAAAATAATGTATTCAATTTTGGCTAATTGACTTGAGTTTGACAAATATGCTAACTAGCTAGGAACAACTAGATCTTAGACTCAGTAAATTAAAAACCCTAAAAATAACCTTCCTTAAAGTTTAACAATAGAGAGTATATGTTTTTGTAGTTTATTGAGAAATAGGAAAATTTTGGGTTCACTTCTTGGCCTAAGTCGAAACGAAGGAAAAATATTGATGTTCTTATTAGAATATAAGTTTGAAAAATAGTTCCTAACTTAAGTCTAAATTCTGAAAATGTATATCCTACAATTTGCACAATCACGCGCCTTGAAACTTGGAATAGTAGAAGAGACCTTGAAATATTCTTGTCTAAAGTCCTTAGTACGAAGAAAATAAAAAAAATATATAAGTGTAAATAAAGAGTAAAAAAAATGGACACTGGTTTTTGTGATTACTTAAGGCTGCAAAAATAGAAAAATATTTAGCGAGGGTGCTTCATCACCTAGTGCCTTAGACCAACTGGTTTGGGAGTCACTGCTAAAGCCTTGGGTGTTACAAGACTAGGAAGTACGCTTTAAAGTGCAAACGCATTTTGTAATCGGTCGTTGGTACCTCAAGAAGTATTAACGATCGCATGAAGGATGTGTAAGCAAAATTCATTTAAATTCACCAACAAATTAGTACTTTGGACAACGGACGAGAGTATGATTGCTTGATTTGAATTTCCAAGTGTAGGGATGATTTATACACACACGTGGGGATATGTGATTGGGATTTAGATGAGAGAAAAGAGTGAAGAATAGAACTTGTATCTTTAGTAGAGTTGATAAAAATTCCTAAATGGAGATGGAACCCTAGAAGAAAAACTTAAGAGATGCCGAAAGCTAAGTAGGTCTGCAGAACATATATAATCTTAAGTTAGATGATGAAGAAGTTTGAAGAATATGGATGGATAATTTACGAGTCGACGATAATAGAATTCCTTGTTAGAAACCCTAATTGGAGAATTAAAGTCAATGAGCCAAATTGATAGGATTTTGTGGGTAGTATTCGCTGAAAACCCTCAGGAGACAACACTCCTCTTACTAGGGACACCTAGAGGTTTAACGGCCTATTGCACGTGCTCAGTGCAATCGCGTTTTCCTGCGAAAGTGCGGTTAGGATTTTAGTGAATAAAAATAAGTTTGCTCGAGGACGAGCAAAAGATAAGTTTGGGGGTATTTGTTCACACCATAATATTGTATTATTATATTCCCCATTCTTATTCTTTTTACAAATAAACATGTGCTTTTGACGCATGTCTGCTACATGTTACAGGTTACAGGTTCTTGGATCTAAAACAGTGAAAAAGGTAAAAGACGATGTAAAAGCGGAACTACAACCAACAAATAGAAGGATCTTGATCAAGCCTACATAAAAATCAATTTACAGAGTACAAAGGCAGCGCAAGTTCCAAGATTTCAAAGCGAACGGTTAAAAGTCCACTGCACTACATACTGTGAAGATCTGGAGAAGAAATAGAAGTCAATTTGAGAAAAGACTTATATAAATAGGAAGCCAAAGTCACCATCACTCAGCCCAAGAAACAGCAGCAGCCAACTCTACTTTTTGGCCGCGGAACCGCGGCCAAACCAGGCCTAGGGCCGCGGTTCCGCGGTGGGCTTGGGCGATTAGGAGATATAAATTTTACCATAACTCTTTGTGGCTCTGACTAGTCAACTTAGGGGTATTCTTGTAAATGCAGATGTGCGGATCAAAATGTAACCTAGGGTTTCCTATTCTCTATAAATAGGAATTCTAAAACTTGTATTCTTTTTATGCCTCCTTTTAATAATAAATTCAGATCTCTTTATGGAGAGCATCGGTGCCTCTCTTCAATTCATCTATTCAGATCTGACAACTCTGCGTAAATGTTCGGAGAGATCCATCTGTAAAGTAAGTAGATTTATTTATTTTCTTGCCCTAGGTAATTTCAATTCCTGCCCTAGATTAAATTTAATTTCCTTGCCCTAGTTAATCTTTTATTCTCGCCCTAGTTAGAACTTTAATTCAATTGCCCTAGATAGTATAATTAGGTTTTTAGATTTAATAACCAATCCGAACATCCTTCGGAATTAACTCGTAAGAGCGAATCGGAAATTCACAACATCCCTGTGGACCGACCCGTACTCACCGGTTAGCTACAAAGCGACGCCGTTCATGATTGCGGTAATAGATATGTCAAAAACTATCTATTACCGCAATCAAGAACGGCGTCGCTTTGCAGCTAGCCGGTGAGTACGGGTCGGTCCACAGGGATGTTGTGAATTTCCGATTCGCTCTTACGAGTTAATTCCGAAGGATGTTCGGATTGGTTATTAAATCTAAAAACCTAATTATACTATCTAGGGCAATTGAATTAAAGTTCTAACTAGGGCGAGAATAAAAGATTAACCAGGGCAAGGAAATTAAATTTAATATAGGGCAGGAATTGAAATTACCTATGGCAAGAAAATAAATAAATCTACTTACTTTACATATGGATCTCTCCAAACATTTACGCAGGGTTGTCAGATCTGAATAGATGAATTGAAGAGAGGCACCGATGCTCTCCATAAAGAGATCTGAATTTATTATTAAAAGGAGGCATAAAAAGAATACAAGCTTTAGAGTTCCTATTTATAGAGAATAGGAAACCCTAGGTTACATTTTGATCCGCACATCTGCATTTACAAGAATACCCCTAGGTTGACTAGTCAGAGCTACAAATAGTTATGGTAAAATTTATATCTCCCAATCGCCCGAGCCCACCGCGGAACCGCGGCCCTAGGCCTGGTTTGGCCGCGGTTCCGCGGCCAAAAAGTAGAGTTGGCTGCTGCTGTTTCTTGGGCTGAGTGATGGTGACTTTGGCTTCCTATTTATATAAGTCTTTTCTCAGATTGACTTCTGTTTCTTCTCCAGATCTTCATAGTGTGTAGCGCAGTGGACTTTTAACCGTTCGCTTTGAAATCTTGGAACTTGCGCTGCCTTTGTACTCTGTAAATTGATTTTTATGTAAGGTTGATCAAGATCCTTCTATTTATTGGTTGTAGTTCCACTTTTACATCGTCTTTTACCTTTTTCACTGTTGTAGATCCAAGAACCTGTAACCTGTAACATGTAGCAAACATGCGTCAAAAGCACATGTTTATTTGTAAAAAGAATAAGAATGGGGAATATAATAATGCAATATTATGGTGTGAACAAATACCCCCAAACTTATCTTTTGCTCGTCCTCGAGCAAACTTATTTTTATTCACTAAAATCCTAACCGCACTTTCGCAGGGAAACGCGATTGCACTGAGCACGTGCAACAGGCCGTTAAACCTCTAGGTGTCCCTAGTAGGAGGAGTGTTGTCTCCTGAGGGTTTTCAGCGGATACTACCCACAAAATCCTATCAATTTGGCCCATTGACTTTAATTCTCCAATTAGGGTTTCTAACAAGGAATTCTATTATCGTCGACTCGTAAATTATCCACCCATATTCTTCACACTTCTTCATCATCTAACTTAAGATTATATATGTTCTGTAGACCTACTTAGCTTTCGGCATCTCTTAAGTTTTCCTTTTAGGGTTCCATCTCCACTTAGGAATTTTTATCAACTCTACTAAAGATACAAGTTCTATTTTTCATTCCTTTCTCTCATCTAAATCCCAATCACATATCCCTACGTGTGTGTATAAATCATCCCTACACTTGAAAATTCAAATCAAGCAATCATACTCTCGTCCGTTATCCAAAGTACTAATTTGTTGGTGAATTTAAATGAATTTTGTTTACACATCCTTCATGCGACCGTTAATACTTCTTGAGGTACCAACGACCGATTACAAAATGCGTTTGCACTTTAAAGCGTACTTCCTAATCTTGTAACACCCAAGGCTTTAGCAGTGACTCCCAAACCAGTTGGTCTAAGGCACTAGGTGATGAAGTACCCTCGCTAAATATTTTTCTATTTTTGCAGCCTTAAGTAATCACAAAAACCAGTGTCCATTTTTTTATTCTTTATTCACACTTATATATATTTTTTATTTTCTTCGTACTAAGGACTTTAGACAAGAGCATTTCAAGGTCTCTTCTACTATTCCAAGTTTCAAGGCGCGTGATTGTGCAAATTGTAGGATATACATTTTCAGAATCTAGACTTAAGTTTGGAACTATTTTTCAAACTTATACTCTAATAAGAACATCAATACTTTTTCTTCGTTTCGACTTAGGCCAAGAAGTGAACCCAAAATTTGCCTATTTCTAAATAAACTACAAAAACATATACTCTCTATTGTTAAACTTTAAGGAAGGTTATTTTTAGGGTTTTTAATTTACTAAGTCTAAGATCTAGTTGTTCCTAGCTAGTTAGCCTATTGTCAAACTCAAGTCAATTAGCCAAAATTGAATACATTAATTTTTATAATTTTTGAAAATTTTCAATTTTTATGGTTTTCGAATAAGTATGCAAATGCAAAAAATATGTACAAATGAATGCGAAAGAAGAAGACGTACCGAGCATACCCCCAAACTTGAACTTGACAGTGTCCTCACTGTCATGCTAAACCAAGAGGGTCAAAAATGCCGACACTCCCCTGTTTATTTATTTATAAATTTTTTTTAATGTTTTGAAATTTTTTTTTATAGAAAAAGAAAACAAAAATATATATACATATATACAACAAGGTTCCCCTCCAAACTTAAGCTTGGCCTTACACAAGCCAAAGGTTAGCACCAACCATTCAAAAATCTTATCGTGGTAATGGCAGGGTTGGTGAAAGAATGGGGTGTAGAAGAAAGAAATGAGAAACACGCGAGACCGTGTGGAAAAAAGAATGGTAGAATATGGTCTCGGTGGGGGAGAAGAATGGCGGAAAGGAGAAAGAAGGGTCGCGCGATCTTGAGGGTGTAAATCGAGTGAATAAATTAGCGCAATTTGTGATGACCGATGTGTTAAAAGCGATTGCGCTAACCTATCAACCCGTCGAGAAATGGGATCAAATCTCTTAAGATTCGTAAGAAAACATGGGTACGCCGAATTTGGTATAGGTGATGAAAGCGTAACAGTCTCATGTACGGTCGGAACAATGGGAAGGACGAAAGGGAATGAATTAGGGATAGTATCATTCTCACCGTAGTAAACTGTCTCGAACTTGAAAGATTCCATTAATGGTTCGAAACTACTGTAAACAACTGAGTCTGATGGTTCAACTAACTCATCTGAAAATCTAAAGGACTCAAACTTGGGCGGTGAGTCATCAATATCGTCCGAAAAAGTGAAACACTCGTACGTGTTATCGGCTGTGAGAACTGTGTCAAATTCAAAAGAAAATTTTTCAAGCTCACAGTCTTCAAGCGTGGTCGGAATGATGGAAAGGAGGGAGGGTGATATAACAGTCAAAGGTTCAGGAGGCTGAATTGGAAAATCAGACACATCAAACAGAAATGATTCAACCTCAATATGATCCTCAAAACTCTCCTCAATACTATCCTTATAATTCTCCTCAAGATTCAACTCATCCATGCCATTATCATCAAAGTCAAGATGCATATGAGATTCGAGAGAAACATTTAATAATTCGGGATGATGATTTGAACATAAAATCTTAATTAAATCGACAGGTTCATCATCCGAAATATTCCCGGCGTCTATATCCTCAATCAAGTGAAAGTCAATTTCTTTAGACACCTCCTCAAAAGCATGGATGTTTATCAATGTAGGTTCTAGAGTGGAAGTGTAAAGGTCAAACGGATTAGGTGTGGTTTCACTCGAAAGGGGTTCTTCACAATTTGGCAAATCAAACACTACAAAATCACACAACTCGTTTTTATTTTGAACTTGTGAATCATTTAGGACATTCGATGGAAAACTGGAGTTGTGGGCTTCAATTGGGTAAGGGTAGGTTGATTTGGAAATCCTCTCTCATTCTCACTCAGTCCAACCGCCTCCTCAGACATTGAAAAATTTGGAGCTAACGGAAAACTAGCTATCGGTTCAGCAGGTTGCATAAGGGCAGCCACGGACGCTTCCACATTCCTAACCATTTTGTTTGTTGCTTCGATGTACGCCTCCAACGACTCTTCCAAACTAGACTTGGGTGGTAAGGGGGTTTCGGGAAAAGATTCGAAATTGTGTGGATATGCAAAACTGCCAACAGGCTGTGTAGAATCAATGTCTAGTGAAGATGGGAAAGTCGGGTAGGACTGGTAGGAAGTGGGTAGTTGGGCAGGGACAGGGTCAACATGTGGATAACAAGGTGAATTATCGTGTGGATCCCTAGAACTAGATGAGTGGAGAGGGATGAAAGATCGGCTGCTAGATTGAGCAATATGCTCAGCAATAGACATCGTCTTAGGAGTGACAGAAGGACTTGAAAAAGTGGTGTCAATATATGGAGGTGGTAAAGATTGACTTGGTTGACACAAAGTGGGTTGAAAAGTCAAACTGTTTCTCCTAGACGCCTCTATTTGATCTTTCAAAGATATTTTAGGTAAGGAAGGATCGTCTTTAAATTGACCGAACAAATTGACGTACGACGCAAAATTAGGTTCGGGATACCAAAGTTCGGCAAGTGATTCATTATGTGGGGTACCCATGTTGTAAGAAGAAAGGGGAAAAGAAAGAAAGTTGGGTGGTGGTGCAAGGATTTATTTGCGGCAAAAGGTTGCAAGTTTTCTAATAAAAATTTTCCTTTTCCTTTTTCTCTTTATTTGGAAATTGTTGCAAAAAGATTTTGATAAAAGATATGCAACAGAAAAATATTACTTGCAATCTATTTCTAATTTAAACTAGGCGCAAAAATCCTGCACAAGATTTGTTATATGGAAGGGAATATATTTTATAGCTCACGGAATCCTGCAGGAATTTCCAGAAAAGATATTTCAAAAATTACAGAGGAGGAACCGAGGAGGCTTACAGAGCAATTTTGGTCAGAGGAAATAACCAAGGCGCCGCCTTTCCGCGGCAGAAGAGCGTTATAACCGCGGTTCTGTGGCACTCTGGTCGGCACAGATCCCCCAATTTTTTTTCAAGCTCTGATGTGACAAGACGGCCGCGTTTCCGCGGTCTGATATGGGTATACGCGGCGGAAGCGCGGTGCGATGGAGGGCTCAGATCTCTGGAAAAATTCTGCTGCTCTGATTTCGAAGTCCCTTTCTGTTTTGATCTTTTGTTTGCTGTTTCGATTTCTGAATATTTCCAGATCTGTCTCGATTGTTCCTGCAAGATTCAAACAACAAAGTACCATTTCCAAAAAATAACAATTGATATATTTTTATGATTTTTGGATTTTTTAGATTTTTATGATTTTTTTTATTTTTATTAACCCGAAATTGCAAAATGGAAATTTCTACGCCATCCCCGGCAACGGCGCCATTTGATTTTATGTCAAAAACTATCTATTACCGCAATCAAGAACGGCGTCACTTTGCAGCTAGCCGGTGAGTACGGGTCGGTCCATATGGATGTTGTGAATTTCCGATTCGCTCTTACGAGTTAATTTCAAAGGGTGTTCGGATTGGTTATTAAATCTAAAAACCTAATTATACTATCTAGGGCAATTGAATTAAAGTTCTAACTAGGACGAGAATAAAAGATTAACTAGGGCAAGGAAATTAAATTTAATTTAGGGCAGGAATTGAAATTACCTAGAGCAAGAAAATAAATAAATCTACTTACTTTACAGATGGATCTCTCCAAACATTTACGCAGGGTTGTCAGATCTGAATAGATGAATTGAAGAGAGACACCGATGCTCTCCATAAAGAGATCTGAATTTATTATTAAAAAGAGGCATAAAAAGAATACAAGCTTTAGAGTTCCTATTTATAGAGAATACGAAACCCTAGGTTACATTTTGATCCGCACATCTGCATTTACAAGAATACCCCTAGGTTGACTAGTCAGAGCCACAAAGAGTTATGGTAAAATTTATATCTCCCAATCGCCCGAGCCCACCGCAGAACCGCGGCCTTAGGCCTGGTTTGGCCGTGGTTCCGCGGCCAAAACGTAGAGTTGGCTGCTGCTGTTTCTTGGGCTGAGTGATGGTGACTTTGGCTTCCTATTTATATAAGTCTTTTCTCAGATTGACTTCTGTTTCTTCTCCAGATCTTCACAGTGTGTAGTGCAGTGGACTTTTAACCGTTCGCTTTGAAATCTTGGAACTTGTGCTGCCTTTGTACTCTGTAAACTGATCTTTATGTAGGCTTGATCAAGATCCTTCTATTTGTTGGTTGTAGTTCCACTTTTACATCGTCTTTTACCCTTTTCACTGTTTTAGATCCAAGAACCTGTAACCTGTAACATGTAGCAGACATGCGTCAAAAGCACCTGTTTATTTGTAAAAAGAATAAGAATGGGGAATATAATAATGCAATATTATGGTGTGAACACCGAGCTATCTTGGTTCTGTGGTCGCCCGGAGGCGAGCTGAGAGGGCCGAGGAGGCCAAATATGCAGGAGGCTCGGAGGCGAGCCAAAGGTTGTTTGCAAGGCGGGCATAGGAGTAGTGTGGACGGCCCAGAAGGTCGGCCATATCCATGGGTCGCAGACCCGGGTGTTCTTCCGACGTGTTGTCCTTGGTCCTTCCTTGCGGGCTTCGAGACACGTCATCAGCCATGTGTCACGATCTGGGAGATCTTCGAGCATCATCATTAGCCCCCCACTCTCGTCCCGACATGTTCACGGGTCGGGTCGAGGGTGGTCTGCCGGGTCACCCGAGGTGAGCTCCTCGTCATAGATATCGTGAGCGTGTGTTCCCGGGCAATCAACTGTATCTTCTTGGTGATGTCAGCGGATCAGGGGCCAGATCTCGAATTAAAGAGGATGCGTCGGATCGTGCGTACGATCACCAAAGAGACAGCCCACGTGTCGGGTGCTGGTTGGCTGACGTGACGGGCCGCAGACTTCTGGCGTCTGATGGGATACGGCCAATGCGCGTGCAACAGGTGGAGCGATCATGGCCGTCGAATGCACTGAGCCGTTTCGGCGGGAGATGACTGTCGCCGTAGGATGTGTATGCCGGCAGCTATAAATAGAGGTGGGGTCCCCATCAAGACCCATACCTCTACAAATTTTCCTCTTCCTGGGTCTCGTTAGCTCGGTGCTATCCTTTTTAGGTCGGATCTCTACGTTTCCCCTTCCGAGGACCAATCCTCTTAATCAGGTTAGATGTCTTCTTCTGAAGAGTTTGTAGAAATAGATCGGGTAGGGTCTAGAGAGCCCCCTGTAGATTCTTCTTCCTCTGCTTCTTCTTCCACTAAGTCGGAGTCTTCCTAGGAAGTTAGGGTCAGATCCTCCTATCGGGGTCGCGAGATGTGGGTGGTTCCCAGAGCGGATGTCGCGGATGCCCCTGGTATGTCATCCATGGTGAGGTGCGAGGACGAGCTTGCCACCGCTCGGGCTCGTTTCCATATTCCTCCCGGCTATACGCTACGTTTGGCCAAGGACGGAGAGAGGGCATATCAGGTACGGGGTAAAGAGATTGCCTTGTACCTGGAAGCCTTTTGGGCCGGAATGCGCCTGTCTTTCTCTTCTGAGGTTGTTAGAGCGCTGAATCATTTTGGGATAGCCCCGGGCCAGCTAGTGCCAAACTCCTGGAGGATTCTTCTTGGGTTCTTGGTCCGTCTGAAGTTGCAGTCAATCCCTTTTAGACTGTCCACCCTTGCCTCTTCTCTCATTTACTAAAGCCATCCTGGCACTCACGTGGGCGAGCCGAGGTGGGTATACCTCTCGTTTAGGAAGCAGCGGGGAAGTGCTCCCGGATCGGGGGTCGTCGTCGTGCCTTCTTCCATCCACAACTGGAAGAAGAAGTTTTTCTTTGTTGGGCCGCCCGAGGGTGAGGACTGGCCCGTGCTCACCTAGTGGTCTAGGGATAGGTGTCGGCGAGAGGGCCAGTCGAGCGATTGCGACGCGCTGAAAGTGGCGGAGTGGGAGCCCATTTCTCGGGCCGACGTGCTGCTTTATGAGCAGGCCCTGAGTTGGGCTGGGCTCAGCCCCGCCCAGTTCGTGGGTAAGTTAGGAGTTTGCAGGCAATCTGTTAGACTTGCATTTATCTTACTTTTACTTGTGTTGCTGACTCCATTGTACCTTGTCTTGTGCAGAACCCATGGACGCGAGCAAACTTCGAGCGGCCATGCGCGAGCCGAAGAAGGGATCAAAGGCTGGAGGTGCCAGCTCTTCCCGTCCGACGTCGGCCCCGGCTCCCCCGGCAGCCGCCCCACCCCGGCGTTCGAGTGCAGGTCGTACCCTAGAGCCCAGCCAAGCGCCGAGCCAAAAGCAGGTTCGGGAACAGGAGGCCCATGCTTCGGAGATAGAGACCGGCTTCCCGGCGTCGTCTCTCAAGAGGTTCCCCCGGACGGTTCCGCGGACCCCGGCCTCCCCGATCCTGGTGGACGAGGGGGGCCTCCGCTTTGAGGTGCCTTCGGGGCTCTCCGTTGCTAATGGCTCCAAATTTCACCAGTGTTCATGTTATCACACATATATGATTCTGCACTTATTTGAAAAATTTTAAGAGCTCATTTAAAAATCGACAGAACCTGGATTTTAGGGTTTCAAGTTTCGGAGTTCGTTTCGGTTTCGTAATCTAACAATCCGTCTAATACTCTAGCCCGGCTCTGATACCACTGGTGGGATTCCTTAGCACCCTACTGGGTTTTCACAGCAACTAGCATGCCAAATTAAAAAAATTCTAAGGTGCTAATCAATCCTAAGTTAGGATCAAGCTAGAGTAACTAGACGAAATATAACATGTAATCAACCATTACACTAAGTGAATGAGGAATACAACCTTTGTAGACTGGTCCTTCACTTCTAAAACTCCGTGTTGACGTTCCTTCGCTGCGATCATGGATCTCCCGAACTCTAGTATGGGTTCTCTCGGAGAAATGAACAAGCTTGCTCGTAGTCTTCGAGGCCGAAGATGATTTACGTCGAGAAGACTCAAACTCAAGCTAACCCTTCACTAGGTCATGAACTTTGTGAAGAGAATACCCTATAATAACCAAGCAAGTGTATAGGATGATGAAATAGGAAGTGGGCTCACTTTAGATTTTAGTTTCTCACTTGATTTCACCATTTTCCTTAGAGCTAGAAAGCAAGAGGAAGGAGATGAAGAAAACAACTCAAGAAAAATCAAGTGAAGAATGAGAATGAGTTATGCAACCATGGGTGAGTTAGTATCATATACTAAACCCTTGTAGAGACTTAACCATGGCTAACTCTAATGGTTTGGTTTAAAAATATCTTAAGTAAAACAAAATGTGTGGACTTGGTCAATGGTAATCCAAGCTTCATGAAGCTTCATGCCATGACAAAATAAGCCACCATTTTGAATTTACTTAAAATAAAAAGTCACAATTATAAGTAAGCACGGTGTAAGTCTTACACACACCTAAGTTTGCATGTATCATCAAGCATGACACAAACATGTACACAAGTATATATCACATATACACTATGTGCACATCAAGTGAGAAAACAATCTTAAGTGGGCTAATACTAGTCAATGTAAATTAATATGTCAAATATATAATTATACATTAGATTATTAAATCAACACTTGATTTAATAATCCGGCTATATCACATATAACCGACTAATATCATGTGTATCAATTTATCGAATCAACTCTTGATTCGATAACCCGGCTATATCGCATATAACCGGCCGATGATATAAATCGCGAGAATAGAATACGGTATCTCATACGCGTATTAATCTCGGTCCCGCACATATCTCATATGTGCTCCTACTCCGTTTCGCCTGAGCCAGGAAACCTCTGTGTAGGACTCTAAAGACTCGTCAATACGCCGGCAGTAGGTGATGATCATATCAAACAGCCACAAGCCGCAACAGGCGTGCTAAACATAACGGCCACCCGGGTATTGAGCGATCAGAAGATCAACAAGCAAGCCTGCTCATACTCCCACGAATCCAATCAGTAACACTTACCGTACAGTCCGGTCTCTTCGTTTGATATGTCGCATATCTCGTCTAGGGGTGGTAAACGTCAGATCCTAATAACTCGATAAGTCGTGCCGATGTGAGGCTCATAACAGGTTGAGAAACTACTGATAACACTTACCAGTAAATCTCAGAATCAGCCCTGGCCAGGGACTTCATGTTATAGCCAATCGAGCACAGTGCAATATCAACTCCCAATACCGGGAGAGACGAATCCCCTCCTATCGCTCATTGCCTCCATATGACTCGGGACCGTACCCAAAAACCACCGTTTTGCACATTCTCATGAACATGGTAAGGCGGAAATCAAAGCACAGTGGGAATCACGCAAGACTCTATGACGATCTCGGGTTAACAGACTAACCTGTACCAGTGTCACCAGAGAACTGCCATCTGACGTGAGGTATAATACCATCTGGGAGTTCTCGGCGAGTCCGTCCAGTGTACCCAGTCTCCACTGAGCACCTGTATATCATCTCTGATGTCAAACACCAATGGATATGTGATCATCCATCGCCTATCTACATAGGTCGAGAAGCTATACGCTGGTCTACTGTGGTATATCGATGCCCCGTCTCGATACACCCACGACTAGGGACATTAAAGGATGTACTCATAGACTACTTTTGTCCCACTAGTATGATCTCCATCATAATCTAGGTAGTCAAGTACACATCCTAAAGGCTTTACCAACATGTAACAGAGAGAAAATCAATGTACATGTTAAGATAAAGAGTAACCAGATAGCATACTATCATGTCGAGCAAGAAAGTCCTCCCTATATATGTCCAAGCATCCACTACAATGTACATCTCATGTACAGTAATGGCCTCTAGGGCATACATATAACTAACAATCTCCCACTTGCACTAGGGCCATCATATAGCAGTGGTTGTAGTATTTCATACTCAACCATCCCATAAAAGTCTCTCTTTGGGAAAAAGTTTTTGTGAGTGGATCCGCCGTGTTGTCCTCTGAGTTTACTCTCCTAACCTCGATCCCTTGGAGATCAACCATCTCCATGATCAGGTGATACTGCCTTGGAATATGTCTGGGTCACTGATGGGACGGGGGTTCCTAGGCCTAAGCCACAACTCCATTGTCACACAATGGTAGGAACGAAGTTCATTTCATGAACAAATATATACCCAGACTGCCTCTACGGTAGCATCTTAGGTAGCGATGTATCCAACCTTATCGTCTAGTTTGCCACAGTATCTAGCTTGGAACTCTTCCAACATACCGTCCCTCCACTGAGGGTAAAGACAATACCTGTAATCGACATTCAATCGACCTTATCATCCTGGAAGCTATCCAGTGATTCTCCCCAGGATTGATTGATACCATCTCACTACACCTAGTGAGAATCCTAACATCCACTTAGATCTATCTCATAGTTCCAAAACCCAGGATTTATGAGGTATCACCTTGATCCTATATGGAGAATCCTTGTGATAAGAGGAGATTGACCGAGCGTAGCATAGGAAGCTTCTTTCCTATCAAGGGTATGTTATCCACGTACAATACGAGGAAGACCACCTTATTCTCTACTACCTTTTTATTTATACAAGGTTCATCTACCATTTTGATGAAGTCAAACTTTTTTATTACCACATTAAAATAGATGTTCCAACTCCGCGATACCTGCTTTAACCTATAAAGCAACTAGCACATGTTTCCGCTGCTCCCACTGTCTACAAAGCCCTCTGGCTGTATACTTATAGACGCTCTCTTCTAAATCACTATTTAGAAAAGCACTCATGACAACCAACCGTCAGATATCGTAGTCATGGTATGTAGCAATGGCAAGTAGGATCCGGATGGACTTAAGCATAGCCACTAGAGAAAAGGTTTCATCATTATCCACACCTGGTCGATGATGAGAACCTTTTGCAACATGTCTAGCTTTGAAAGTCTCAACTTTTCCATGTACACCAAGTAATCTTCTCAAGATATACTTGCTCCTGATGGGGATTTAACCCTTTAGATATAGCAATTAAAGTCCATACTTTGTTGGTGTATATGGATTCCATCTCAAATCGCTTAGCATCCAGCCATTCTTACAGAGTCTCTACTCTTGATGGCCTGCTCGAAACTAGCTGGGTCATCATCTCATGATGCAATCCTCGCTCCCACTGTCATAGAGAAAACTAAAGTATCTCTCAGGTGGATGAGGAACCCTACTAGATCGACAGAGAAGCTGAGGTTCGCCGGGAGCTATTGAATCATCCGGTTCTACCAAATCGTCAGCTGTAGTTTGTATAGCTGGAACTCCTTCCAGTTCTACCTCATGAGCATAAATTTGTTTCCAAAATAAATTCCTTTTCTAAGAAGATGGCACGTCGAGAAATTGTAACGACCCAAAAATCTTTATACATTTGTATTATCCCTCTTCAATAATATACCGTATTTATTTGTACTTGGTATTTTCCTTTTTCTCCTAAATTTATTATTATTTTATTCCTCAATCTATTATGTATATTTTTCCAGGTACAATTTCTTTTTCTTATATTTAAGTTTTTAACTTCTCATTCTTATTTTCATTTCATAAATATTTAACCAAAATCCATTATTCTTATTTTCTACAGCCCATCTAAAAAGCCCACTTTCTTTTTAAGCAACATCATATATTTAATTCTAATTAAATATGTGCATGAACAACATTGTAACTCATTGGTTAAGTCTTTGCATTGTTTTTCCATAAGTCACATGTTCAAATTCTCATTCTTGCAATTATTTTTTATCATTTTTTATTCTTCTCATAACCTACAAATAAGACCTTTCATTTTCAAAATGAATGGTGACATTTCATTTCTCTTTTAATTCTCATGTTGAATGCATATATTATTATACATAATTCACCATTACACCATCTTTATTGTCCTCCTCTATCTTTTCCGTCCTCACATTTTTCTATCTCTCACTTCTCACTCTTCACCTAGAGTCCAAGAAAAAGAATATGAAAAAGTCTTCAAGAAGGTCTCGCTAGTAACGCGAGACTATCAGTGGATAGACAAGCCCGGTGACAATACCGGTTTGTGCATGTAAGTCCCTTCTCTCTCCTTTCCCCCCATCTCTTATTTTTCTTTTGTCATATCTCGTGAACCCCTATTCTTTTCATATCGTAATCCGTAAGAGAAGATAAATATAAACATATACATATATATATAAGTCTAGATATATATTGTTTTATATGGTTTAATAATACCTTATTGCATCTTGTTCAAATTAAAGTGTTTTTAATTCTTTGTTCATGACTATGAATGTTTATTACAAGTTATGAGAACACAAATTTCATGCCACAATATATCTATAATGTCTCATGAAATCAGTTTGTTTATTAAAAGAAAAATAGAAGCCTGCATAAAATACTAGTTAATCTTTTTGCCGATTTTAGTATACATATCAATATCTTTACCTTTAAAATAATTTTTAGAAATTAATTTTTACTTCTGGAAATTTCATGAAATTTACATATGATAGAATATATTATTTTTTTTCATGCTGTAAAAATTTTAGATCGATCCGCATAACGGTTTAGGAATTACATCGTTTTTATTCACTGATCGTAAAACAGAAAACTGCAGTTATCGGTCAATTTCTAAGACACATAACTTGGTATAACGTTATCCAAATTGAGCAAACTCAGGTGTTTTTGATATCTAAATCAAAAGATATAGATTTTCATAGTTTTAAGTTTTTACTGAAAATTGACGTAAAATATAGAAAACCGCGGTACAATATTAAGTGACGGATCTGGACAGAATCTGTTCTGATTCGCACACTGTTTTTAAATTGGACATAACTCGAACACCCGATGTCCGTTTGTGACAAACTTTAGATGTGTAGATGCGTAATTGATAGAACTATAATTTTATGTACATTATATTACTTAGAAACACATGAAACAACCCAATATATACTTTGCAATATAACATATAGTTGCTGTCCAGAAATCTGAATTTCCGTTTTAAACGCTGATGATAAAATGATCATAACTAGAGTTTCAGGAATCCAAATCACATGAATCTTGGTGTTTTGGATAATTATATCGAAATACATACAATTTTATAATAATTTTCTTAACCTAAAACCTGATGGAAATTGACCGAAACTATGTTTTAAAAATATGTGACGGTGCCGAATAGATTCTGATCTGTTTTGCGTGACGATACGAAAAAAGATATATCTTCTAAACCGGTAGTCGTATTTAGGTGAAACTGGAACTCACGCATGAAAAACACTTAGAGCCATATTTCTGTTTATATTCTGCATTCGTTCGACTTGATTAATTAGTCGTACATAATATTTCTTTCCAGTATTGTTTATGGTAGTTACTCGAATAATATACTTGACTCATTTCATGCTCTTCGAACATGTATACATATTTATCTTGATTTTTAAATTGTTGTATGTTCATAAAAATGATAATTAAATAGTTAAGGTGTATTTTGAAAATTATACAAAATTATTTTTACATAAAACCCCCTCAAGTTATATAAATTACAATAAGGACCCTAGTAAATATAGGTTTAAGCGAAACCAATCTCTTGAGCCTCAGAGAGCTGGAGAAGTAGGTGCTTGTCTATCTAAGGTAGACAACTTAACAAACGGTGTTATCAATACGGTAATCGTCTTTGAAAAAGACACAAATCCTGCCGCCCATGTGCAGCGGTTACCGATAACATCAAAATAATCAGGACTTCAATTTACTTTGAGTTTCATTATAATCTGGCTTGAATATGATTCAAGTATAATCTACAATCTACAATCTATAATTTTCAATCTACAATATTCTGATTCAACATGAATCCCTATATTCAATCTATTCAATACATTCAATCTACATTGACTGAACCGAACCATGGATATACATCCATTTACATGATTCTCCAGATATTCCATTTACATGATTATACAGTTACATCCGTTTACTGATATCATGGTTTTGGTCAGTCATCCAACTATACAATCTATACAATACAATACAACAACACAATCAAAACACTACAGGGTTTAAGGGGTAGATTGGTTCGGAAGGTGTTAGAAGTGGCACGAGACTGCAACCATAAGACACCTAACCTATATTCCATTGCTGTTGTACCGTGGCCCAACTGTTCCTTGAGTTTCTGATACCTTAGTCTCCGGGGCAAGTGAGACTCCTCTCGTATACACTGGCATCCTTCTGTACTAAGCTACAAACAACAGCGTTAACACAACATTACAACAATATAATAAAACTTTAAAAGACACCTTCTTATTCTGTCTATTCTATTTCTCCCTTATCTTTGGGACTTACCGAGCTTCCTGTTCGCTGACGACGTTCTTTTTTTTTTCTTTGAATGTTGTCAGGTGATCTGGACACTTCAGAGATCGAGCCCACTGCTGAAGACTTGGACCAGTTCAGTGAAGACCCCGAGCTCTAGTCATTGTACACTTTCCATTTCGATACTTTTTCATTTCTGTTATGCCATTATTTAGGCAGTGTTTTTTTATCAGTTGTATTTACTTTCCATGCATTGTATAGAAAGAATGTGAATAAATAAAGTTGTTATTTTTTATTATATCTTGTCTCTTGTGCTTTATTTTTTATATATTGCTTAGATATGCTTAGCGTATTTACTCCACAGTAAATACGTAGCGGACCAGTCGCGCCCCCTTCGCCGTATACCGGGAAGCGGGGCGTGACAGAAATAAAACACCTTTTGTTCCTCGGTGCGGTAGAAGATATTCCCTTGCAAATACTTGGGATATCCAACAAACTTCCACAGAACTGACATTGCCTCGAGCTTGTCCGGATTTTGCTTTTAGACATAGGCCGGACAACCCCAAATCTTAACTTACTTAAGACATGGGCTCTTCCCATACTATATCGCATATGGAGTGGTAAGCACCTGATTTGGTTGGAACCTAATTCAATAGTTATGCAGCTTCTCAAGTGCATAACCCCCAAAAAGAAATAAGCTACTCAGTAGTACTCATTATAGAGCGCACCATATCTAATAGGGTGCGATTGCTCTGCCCCGATACACCGACGTGCCGTGGTGTATACGGAGGAGTAATGCTGAGAGAGAATCTCATTTTTCTTTAGAATAGTCCATGATCTCCGCGCTCAAGTATTCTCCTCCCTGATCTCATCATAGGACATAATGCTTATACCCATTTTGGTTCTCTACTTCTAACTTATATTCTTTGAATTTCTCAAAAGGTTCAGACTTGTGTTTCAACAGGAACATATGTGCGAATCTTGAGAGATCATCAGCGAATGTAATGAAGTACAAAGAACCAGTCCTGGCATGTGTAGATAGGGGACCTATATACATCATCGTGTATCAATCCTAAGAGTTAACTCTATCTCTGTTTCCAATAAACGGAGCTATGGTCATCTTATCTTTGTGACATGACTGGCAAGTTTCACAAGATGTAAATTCAAACTGATTTAAATATGCATCTTAATGCAACTTAGCTAGTCGGGTCGCATTGATACGATCTAGTTTACAATGCCTCAAGAAGGATTCGTTCATTTCTGAACTCTTCCTCTTGTGTGTGTTCTATATATTGAGAACCGTAGTTTGATTTAGAACGTATATGCTTTTAGATAACGTGCCTGAACCGATCAACTCTTGATACAGGAAATTTTCAAAACTCTATCCAACAATACAAAATTATATCATTCTTTACTAAATAAAGAGATTGATATGATGTTGTATATCAGGTTCGGTATCTAATAACATTCATTCAGAATCAATGTATTTGATAATACAGGGTGATAACTGCCAATACTTTGGCTGCAACAATTGCACCATTTCCAATTCTTGAAACTTTATCACCCTTTCTCAGTTCTCTATCTATCTGTAGCCCATGTAACAGATTACATATGTGGGATCCTGATCCGGTATCTCATACCCAGGATGTAGAGGATACTGAAAAACAGTTCTCTGTAATGAACACGCACGAAAAAGACGCATCAATATGCACTTTGTTCGTTTGGGCGGCACGGGAATTCTGGTAATCCCCTATTTCCTGCTCGGTCTTATAATAATTATAAGTTGGAGCGGGACCAATGTTCCCCAGCACAGTATAATAAGCGGGTTCGATCAATACATCCATATTATTATCTTGATTAAGGCGTGACATGATCGCTACCTAGAGAGAGAGAAGAAAACACTCTGCGTGCGCTCTTGCAAGATCAGATTGATTATTATTTTATCTAATCAGGATGGCTCCCACTGTTTTTATCAAATCTTTCTTCAAACCCTAAAAGGAAAGACTAGCCGGGATTAATTACACCCTACAATTTCTCCAATCTTTCAGCCAGGCCAGTGCCGGTACTTTGAGGGAGGTTTCCCGTACTTTCGTACGGACCTAATTAAAATAAACCTCGTTTTCCCAAAGGCGTAACCCCGTTGACACGATGCCTACTTGATTGGCTAATTGTAATATGTAAAACTCTCCCAGGAGTAACTCTTACTCGCAGTGGGTATCGGGATCCAACTATCTCATAGAAGGTATGCAATTTCATTGCAAATTTCAACACTTGAAATTCTCGATAATATTTTGCCCCTAAGCTCCTATGACCTTGACAAAGGCCAACAAACCATAGGATACTAGTCAAGTTCAACCCTTCATTTCCTGATTGAATTAAACCCACCCGCACGACCCTTGATAAAGGCCAATAAGGTCGCACGACTACCCTAATCCAATCGCATCATATACTTAAGCAGATAAGCACTAGTCAGCTACCGCACACTACGCCTTGACAAAGACTAACAAACGCAGCACGAATACTAACTACTACTTATCTGAAATGACGGAGGGCTACGACAGGTTTTTAAGAAAACCTTTTGCGTAATGAACTTGATATCGTTGTAGAATCGAGTGATTTTGAAAATGAGTGTTTTTGAGGTTTTTACTAGTTTTGCTAAAGAGGTCACTCCCGGTGAAGGGATCTCGGCTCTTTTCTTATCGAATAAGGTGCTGGATATTCTACAAAGAATACCGCTATGCGAAGCAAAAACTATAAAAGCAATCAAAAGACAAACCGAGTTTGTAGCATCTGCTAGTTTCGGTAAAGAGGTCACTCCCGGTGAAGAGATCTCGGCTATTTCCTTATCGAATAAGGTGTTGGATATTCTATAAGGAATACCGCTATGCAAAGCAAGAACTAGAGCTACCGGTTTTTAAGACAAGTTTCTACAACATCTTTAGGTTTCTTTTCTTTCATTAATCTCATTAATGAAGTCCCATCATTTAAGTTATCTAAGCATCACAGATAAATGCAACGTACGCTTATGCCATCCGCATTAGCCTCGATGTCCCGTCATGCACCGTTAGGTTAGGTAACTAACGGCAGAGCAGGGCAGGGCTACCGTGGGTGTAAAACATAAGTAACGTCTATATAATATATCATATATACTATATACAGTATCCATCTCAACATATCAAATGATCACATCACAGATATCGCAACAGAAAACAACATATGAGATATTGGATATACTAGGATTTCCGGGTTTTATATTAAGCCTGTATAAAACACGGATTCCACGGCTGTGATGAATAGCCAAACCCACATCCCTAGACCCCTATGAAAGCGGCAAGCAACCCTACTAATTCTAGAGTTAGGAGACCCGGTCTCGACTCCTCGAGATGGTCTCCCACTGGACCCTAGAACCCGGTTACTTGTGCTCACTTCCTTGGATCTATCATAATGCGGAAAAGTAAATAATATACAACAACGGTGACATCTTCCTCAACCCGGAAGTGCCCCAATAAAAGAATATTACATACATTGGATTTTACATGAATGTAAATGAAAAACTCTCATCTCACATAAAAAAAACCCGGCTATTCAAACACGACGATCCAATATAACATATCCCAGCAACACATAACATCACATGTCATCAACGTAAGTAAATATGCGTATCCCAATTGTCGTTGACATATAGCAATGAAACCGGCGATACACCACATATTACACTTATGGCCGCAGAAAAGAAAGTGAAAAAGTACAACAATTGGAATCCGCACTGCCCTTAGACATCATAAACCCGGAATATCACATATTATGGATTTCATGCCTAACAATGCAAATTTTACATTTATGTCTCAACCATGAAAACACTTTTCAAAGGAAGTCGGGTAATTCAACAAGATTCCCGATTCCGTCCGAGACCGAAATGTTAAACTTGCACGCAAGTAGATAGATTCCAATTATTTTATCCTATCGCATGATATCCGGATGATATTAAACTTTTCGATCGATTCATCAAAATCCCACAATTTCCAGACAGCTCAACACTTGAGCACGGTTTTAATAATACCCGGAACATGCCGTGGTACCTATGGACCAACCGTAGAAGGGCAAACCCAAGCCTCACTCATGTCGCCACGGAATTGCGGCAAACCCTAGGGTATGACCACGGTACCACGATCCAAAAAAGTCGAGTCAGGGTTTCATTCTTCTAGAGGGTCCACAGAATTACTTGCATGTTTTTCTGAATACGTTAAATTTGGAAAAATGGATTTTTGACATTTGATCGAACTTTTTAACTTCGCCTAGATAACTTGTGAAAACCCAAATACAATGTTGAACTACGAATACGAAACACTCCGAATTGTTTATAGTGTAAGATTACATCTCATACAAAATTAGCAAAAACAAAAAACACCTAAAATACCAAAACCCATGCAATAGAACACTGGAAAAATTTGGAGGGGGGTCTCGTCGGCCAAAAAATGTCAAATAGCTCCAAATTTCACCAGTGTTCATGTTATCACACATATATGATTCTGCACTTGTTTGAAAAATTTTTAGAGCTCATTTAAAAATCGATAGAACCTGGATTTTAGGGTTTCAAGTTTCGGAGTTCGTTTCGGTTTCGTAATCTAACAATCCGTCTAATACTCTAGCCCGGCTCTGATACCACTGTTGGGATTCCTTAGCACCCTACTGGGTTTTCACAACAACTAGCATGCCAAATTAAAAAAATTCTAAGGTGCTAATCAATCCTAAGTTAGGATCAAGTTAGATTAACTAGACGAAATATAACATGTAATCAACCATTACACTAAGTGAATGAGGAATACAACCTTTGTAGACCGGTTCTTCACTTCTAAAGCTCCGTGTTGACGTCCCTTCGCTGTGATCATGGATCTCCCGAACTCTAGTATGGGTTCTCTCGGAGAAATGAACAAGCTTGCTCGTAGTCTTCGAGGCCGAAGATGATCTACGTCGAGAAGACTCAAACTCAAGCTAACCCTTCATTAGGTCATGAATTTTGTGAAGAGAACACCCTATAATACCCAAGCAAGTGTATAGGATGATGAAATAGGAAGTGGGCTCACTTTAGATTTTAGTTTCTCACTTGATTTCACCATTTTCCTTGGAGCTAGAAAGCAAGAGGAAGGAGATGAAGAAAACAACTCAAGAAAAATCAAGTGAAGAATGAGAATGAGTTATGCAACCATGGGTGATTTTGTATCATATACTAAACCTTTGTAGAGACTTAACCATGGCTAACTCGAATGGTTTGGTTTAAAAATATCTTAAGTAAAACAAAATGTGTGGATTTGTTTAATGGTAATCCAAGCTTCATGAAGCTTCATGCCATGACAAAATAAGCCACCATTTTGAATTTACTTAAAATAAATAAAACCTCACAATTATAAGTAAACATGGTGTAAATCTTACACACACCCAAATTTGCATGTATCATCAAGCATAACACAAATATGTACACAAGTATATATCACATATACACTATGTGCACATCAAGTGAGAAAACAATCTTAAGTGAGCTAATACTAGTCAATGTAAATTAATATATCAAATATATAATTATACATTAGATTATTAAATCAACACTTGATTTAATAATCCGGCTATATCACATATAACCGACTAATATCATGTGTATCAATTTATCGAATCAACTCTTGATTCGATAACCCGACTATATCGCATATAACCGACCGATGATACAAATCGCGAGAATAGAATACGGTATCTCATACGCGTATTAATCTCGGTCCCGCACATATCTCATATGTACTCCTACTCTGTTTCGCCTGAGCCAGGAAATCTCTGTGTAGGACTCTAAAGACTCGTCAATACGCCGGCAGTAGGTGATGATCATATCAAACACCCACAAGCAGCAAGAGGCGTGCTAAACATAACGGCCACCCGGGTATTGAGCGATCATAAGATCAACAAGCAAGCCTGCTCATACTCCTGCGAATCCAATCAGTAACACTTACTATACAGTCCGGTCTTTTCGTCTGATATGTCGCATATCTCGTCTAGGGGTGGTAAACGTCAGATCCCAGTAACTCGATAAGTCGCGCCGATGTGAGGCTCATAACAGGTCTAGAAACTACTGGTAACACTTACCAGTAAATCTCAGAATCGGCCCTGGCCAGGGACTTCATGTTATAGCCAATCGAGCACAGCGCAACATCAACTCCCAATAATGGGAGAGACGAATCCCCTCCTATCGCTCATTGCCTCCATGTGATTCGGGACTGTACCCCAAAACCACCGTTTTGCATGTTCTCATGAACTTGGTAAGGTAGAAATCAAAGCATGGTGGGAATCACACAAGACTCTTTGACGATCTCGGGTCAACAGACTAACCTGTACCAGTGTCACCAGAGAACTGCCATCTGACGTGGGGTATAATACCATCTGGGAGTTCTCGGCGAGTCCATCCAGTGTACCCAGTCTCCACTGAGCACCCGTATATCATCTCTGATGTCAAACACCAATGGATATGGGATCATCCATCACCCATCTACATAGTTCGAAAAGCTATATGCTAGTCTACTCTGGTATATCGATGCCCCGTCTCGATACACCCACGACTAGGGACATTAAAGGATGTACTCACAGACTACCTTTGTCCCACTAGTATGATCTCCATCATAATTTACGTAGTCAAGTACGCATCCTAAGGGCTTTACCAACATGTAACAGAGAGACAATCAGTGTACATGTTAAGATAAAGAGTAACCAGATAGCATACTATCATGTCGAGCAAGAAAGTCCTCCATATATATGTCCAAGCATCCACTACAATGTACATCTCACGTACAGTAATGGCCTCTAGGGCATACATATAACTAACAATCTCCCACTTGCACTAGGGTCATCTATAGCAGTGGTTGTAGTACCTCATACTCAACCATCCCATAAAATCTCTCTCTGGGAAAAGGTTTTTGTGAGTGGATCCGCCGTGTTGTCCTCTGAGTCTACTCTCCTAACTTCGATCCCATGGAGATCAACCATTTTGGTGAGGGCTTTGATCCCTGGCGTCGTAGGGTAGGGAACTACCAGCCAGGGATAGCTGAGAAGGATAGCCGCTTGGCCGCCTCTTGATGAGGGCTTCGATCCTTAGCGCGGGAGGGGCCGTAAGAGGCCTGCTAAGGACGGGCCGAGCAGGGTAGCCGATCGGCTGCCTCTTGGTGAGGGCTTCTATCCTTAACGCTGGAAGGGCCGGAAGAGGCCCGCTAAGGACGGACCGAGCAGTGAAGCTGCCCAGACGATTCTGGAGGTTCTGTCCGACCTTCCCAGTGTAAGTATGGGGAATAGGGATAGTCGCGGGCAACACGTGTATCGAACGCGTAGGGGAGGTGAAGCGCTGGAGTAGCGTCGTTTCGATTTCGCCAAGAAAGGATCGAGGTCTGCCGCGTGGCGGCACAGCTGTGGGTGAAACGGGCGACTGTTGGATTTTCGAGGGCGAAGCGGGCTATAAAGCGGAGGGAGTGTTGATCACTCCTTTCTTCACACCCAAAACGTAAGAATGGAGGACTTCCCTTTCACGATCCCCGACATCCTAAATTTCAAGGACGTGTACCTCTATGATCAGTACTGCACCGAGGACACGGTGCAGCTAGTGATTGGCCGCATTGAGGATCATTTCGGCCGACTGCTTCCCCGACGCTCCCCCCTGCTCCAGTTGTTAGTGTACTCCATCTGGAGGGCATCGCCGGGGCTCTACAACCCCTTGTCCGAGCAACTGAGGGACGAGGCGGTTGGTAAGCTAAGGTCCTTGCGGCGCTTCGGCCTGATCTCCGTGGGTCGGCGGGATCGCTCGGTGGCGCTCATCCTTGAGTGCTATCAATTGAGGCACCACGCCGGCATTCGTGGGCGGCATCAGAAGCAAAGGGCTGAAGCAGCGGGGGCTCGGTTGGCGGAAATATGCTCGAAGTACCACGGGCAGTGTTTCTTGCACCCCTTTCCCCGCTATTGTAATTTTTCTTTTTCGGTGTACGGCCGAGGAACCTATAGTACCCTTTGAATAAACAAACTATTCTTTTTGCAATATTTTATTGATCTCTCCTAAATATATAAACAGAAAGATCTTGAGAAAGTTTACATTGCCTTAGTAAAAGAAGTGCAAGCTAGTAGATGTTCTTTTTATTTGCGCAGCTTGAGCCCCTCGGATGTCTGTTGGCCTCCGCGACCGGCGCGGGGTGTTGAGCCTCGCATGTATCCGACATACCCTCCGCTGACACGACCATGATTTGGCCGATTGTCAACTCGCCGGGAGGGGGACGCTGCTCCTGCTCGCGGTCAGCTTGCCGCTTGTCCCGCAAGTACGTTGCAAGGTGTCCCGAACGGATGAGCTCCTCGATGTAGTCTCGGAGCTGCTTACAGCTCTCCGTGGAGTGGCCTAGCGATCTGTGAAAACTGCAGTAGGGGTCCCAAGTATGCTTTGCCGCCATGCGTGAGATCGGGGGGAGCTTGAAGAACCCCTCGCCCTTGGCCTCCTCAAGCAGTACCATCTAGGAGACGTTGAGCGGGGTGTACTCCTGAAACCTCGGGGAGTAGGGCTTTGGCTGCTCAAGTCTCTTTCTCTCTTCCCTCGCCCTTTTCTTCTGGTCAGTTTGCTCTGCCCCGGGGAGATTTGCGTTCACCTTGGACTCGAGCTGGATTTCGCGCTCGGTCCAGGCCTTTACCTCAGCCATGGTCTTAGTTTGCGCTAATGCAAAGGAGCGTAACCACTTTTTGTGTTTAAGACCAGACCTTAGGGCTGTGATGACTGTCCCGTCCCGATGTTCGGGGACCTCGAGAAGGGCATTGCAGAAGCGGGTGACGTACGCTTTGAACCTTTCTTTGTCCCCGCTCTTGATCGTGAAGAGATGGTCGACGGTCCGTTTCTGCCGTCTGTTCCCGACGAAATGGCCGAGGAATTGGGTGGCCAGCTCTTCGAAGGTTGAGATCGAGCGTGGCGCGAGTCCTCGGAACCAGTCTCGTCCGGAGCGGAGGAGAGTGGCCGGGAAAGCTCGGCATTGGGTGGCATCAGAGTTGTCTTGGAAGCTCATCCCGGCCGTGAACGCGTCCAGATGGTCCTTCGGGTCTAACTTCCCGTCGAAGAGCAAGACCTTGGGGGGCTTGTTCCGGGAGGAGACATGGACGACGAGAAGCTCCTCGTGAAGGGCTTTGTGAGCGAGTCGGCTGCGTATTTAGCCCCGTCGCTCGAGTGGCGACCTTCTCGATGCATGCCCTCGATCTTCTTTTCGAGGGCGTCGAGCCGGCCATGGTACCCCGATGATTCGGCACATTCCGATCTTCGGCACCTGCCGTTAGAGACCTGTGTCTGGCTGCGGCCCCGGTTCCTCTCGATGAGGTTCCTCAGGTCCCCTGGAGAGTTAGTCTTCGAGCTGCCGTGACGAGTCCCGTCCGTGTGACCCCATCGAGGGAGGGGGTATCGGTCATGCCTGGGAGTAGGCGAACTGACCGACATCTCCTCGGGAGGGACAGGAGCGCGTAGGGGCTCGGGGCAAGGCACTCGGGTGACAGACCTCGGGGTCGAACTGTGGGGGGCCCATCGGGTCATAGAATATGTCGGCCCGGAAGATCTGTGGCCGTGAGAGGCAGCGAGGCGGTGGTCGGCAGTGCCGACGCGAGCAAAGTCTTCTCTCCCTCTGTAGGGGTCCTGGTCCCGAGGTGGGGGAGCGGCGACCTGGGGAGCTTTCCCCGCCGTTTGGACACGGACGAGCGCGTCCACGACGGACGTGAGTCGATCTATCCGGGCGGCTAGGACGTTGATGGCGTTCGGGGGAGGAGATTCGTCCGTGCCTCCGTTTTGAGGGAGGCGGCGGCTAGTGCTTGGATCATCATGGTGACCGCTCGCCATTGGGTTGAGATCGGAAGATGGACTTTGTTGTGTGGAATCAAGATTTCCCACAGACGGCGCCAACTGACGCGGGTCGAATCGCGTCAAGATGTTACCTTCCGTTGATCTGCTGTTGGCGATGATGGATGGCCGAGATTTGAGTTGGAGGATAGCTCCTGAAGTGTGTCGATCTCAATGGGTTTGAGGTCGTTGAGGCCGAGCTACCTGCAAGGATGTCCCGGGGTGGTTGTACCACCGAGGACCCTCCGACGATCAAGTTAGACAGGAAATCCGAGTAGAGTAACGACCTAGTGAGTGGAAAATGACTTACTTGAACCGTCTGAAGGAGGGGTTTATATAGCGGTGGCAGCCAGCAGGCAGGTGCGAGAATCACGCCGGCCGTTAGGCCCCCGACGTCACGCCCGCGTGATGGGCGGGATCTCCCATTATTAGCGAGACGGGCTCGTTAATGGGGATCGTGATGGCGTGAAACGTGAGATCGTGGGCAGCGGATATCTCGCGCATGGCGAGATTCACGGAGGCGAGGTGGAAGCACCTGCGAATGATGCCGTTGGTCGGTCGAAAGGACCGAGGAAGATGAGCTCGGCGGGGGCCCGGGACCGAGCGGAAGACCGAGCTGTCTTGGTTCTGTGGTAGCCTGGAGGCGAGCTGAGAGGGCCGAGGAGGCCAAATGTGCAGGAGGCTCGGAGGCGAGCCAACGGTTGTTTGCAAGGCCGGTATAGGAGTGGTGTGGACGGCCCAGAAGATCGGCCGTGTCCATGGGTCGCAGACCCGGGTGTTCCTCCGACGTGCTGTCCTTGGTCCTTCCTTGCGGGCTTCGGGACACGCCATCAGCCACGTGTCACGATCCGGGAGATCACCGATATCGAGCATCATCAATATGTCATACAAGCACCTACTAAATAGCAAAACGATCGAGCATGAATTAATTAAACCTAGTTATTGAACTAGTCTTTTTTGTCTTAAGAAAATTAATTAACGATTTGGTTTATTTTAAACTTCCAATTCAACAATCGACATCGACATATAATTAATAACCTATACAAGCAAAACCCATGGTTTCCTCTTGGTGGAGAGATATTTCTAATTTTGGGATTTGCTTTCAAAATATATACACACAATATAGGTTTTTCCCCCATAAAAGTTGAATAAATTGGGATGCATAATTATATGCATTAAGTTTCCTATTCAAAATAATAGAATATTGAATATAATACTATAAAAATATTTATGAATATAGAATTGTTGTTTTTATTTCTCAATATAGTTAGATTTCTTTAAAATTTTATTATATAATTATTGTTTTTCTTAATTCATCACACTTCTTTCTAATTTTATTTGACTTAAACCGTGTGGCGTGACATGAGAAAATTGTGGCATATATTTAGGGCAGTTACTAATTAAGTGCTATAATTAAGTTGGGTTATTGCCTAATTTTTATTGCTGGAAGGTTAAATTAATAATTTCATGAACAAAAAATCAGCAGCGGTCCATTGATTTTCTGCAAGCTGGGGGCACTGTACGTGCCCCCTATCTCCGTCCCTGATATCATGTCTGATACGTGTTGTGCAAGTATCGGTGTCCGATACGTGTCGGACACGGACGCGGCATCCCGTCGAAGGTGTCCGTGTATCCTAGCTCGTCAGTTCTAAGTTTTTGGCTCTAAGGCCAGGGTTAAAGGTTTTCATTGCTGGATTGCTCATGTGTTTTGATAGATAATTGTGAATCGCTTTTGCATTAATATATGATAAACTATATCCATGATTCACTTTTGCCGTCATGTGTCATTGTGTTCAGCCCAAATCTGCTGATGCATCTAATCAGTTGAAGGTACACACCCGCGCGCACAGCATGTGCAAGTGCGACTTGGTAATGCCTAGAAGGGAAATTTTAGCACATATAACACTTTATTATTTCTTAATAAAGGCATAGTTCGAGCACACGCATGTGCAAGTGCACATACAAAGGCACAAAGCGACAATAAATGTAAAGACGGTATGGAAAATATGGAATATATGCATAAGGAAGACATAACTCCTCAGACTATTCTCGTGTGGTTGATAAATCTTTCAAAGGGATTTGTGCAAATTGAATGTAACACCTTAGAACAAGGTGCGGTATTTTTTTTTTTTTTTGAGATTTATCAGTATATTTTGAATTAATAAAACTATATTCTATGATTTTTCTAAATTTGTTAATTATATGATAATTAGTACTTTAAATATTTGTTTGCTAATTAAAATATAATTGTTTTAATATTCATATAATATTTTATCATAAATTAGATATATTTTTAAGAATATTTTAGTATGATAATTTTAAAAGAGATATGTTATTAATATTTAATCTATTATTTTGCTAATCTATTTAAATCTTATTTATTTACAAGTAAGATATGTTTTTTTAATCTAATTTAACCATAGATAAGTTATAGATTAAAATTTGGTTATGATAAGACATTTGATAGAATCCCTTCAAATAGTTTAAACTAATCTCCTAACTAATAGCTCTCTATAAATATTTTACAAACAAACTAATTTAAAAAACTATATATAATAAAACCCTACCTATCTATCTCTCTCCTCTTTTATAACAGAGAATCTCTCTCTCACTCATCTCTCTCTCACGTTCTATCCCCCTCCCCCCCCTCTCTCTCTCTCTCTCTCTATATATATATATATATATATATATATATCATCCCTTCCTTCACTTCCTCGTTGCCGTCGTCGTCGATCCGAACCAAGATCTTAGCCTGAAGATCATGATTCGTATAACGTTTATGTCTCTGTCGTTTTTCTGTACCGCGTGTCCGTATCCAAGGCAAGTACTTTTGCCCCTTTCCTTCTTATCGAATTATTAATAATTATCTAATATTGCTAGAACTAATTTAAATTATACACTTACGTATTATTAAATCTGTGATAACAACATTACCTTGTAACACAGATGATACTTATAAGCAATATATGATAGCATTTAAACTTTTTGTGCTCAAATGATCTGGCTAATATTGCTAACATGATAATTACTTGTTTGTAATTTGTTACTCACTGCTACAATGCTACTATATGCTATATGCAGCATTTATAGATACAATAAAAATAATTGCTAATTCGACAGGTATAAAACATCTTTGAACCTAATTCTGTCATTTCATACTAATTATTATGACTATAATAATATTATTTAGCACCGCTCTCTACTAATTTCATTCTATTACTGAGAATATTATCTTTATATAGTATGTAATATAAAAATATAAAACTATTCATATAATATTTATATTTAACCTTTAAAATAATATTCGATTTTAACTCTTGTGTTGCTTCTAATTGAAATTCATCGAACCCTTTTAAACGGTGTTGCATAATTAACCTTGTTATATAGATGCTATAACTTGTTTTCCATGCACAAGAGCCCTTGACATGCTTTATATATTCGTATTCAATAGTGTTTGAACGTTAGAACGTGATTGCAGACTAAAATACCGAGGCATAAGTGTATATTGATTGATTCGGCACAAATTCATAATTCAGTGATTATTCGTGATTCAGTGTTTATAAATGATACGAGTGATTATAAGTGATTCAAGTGTTCATTCATATTTAGTGCTTATTCGCGACACGTGCCGGAAAATCGTTTTAGTCGGTATTTAAGAACTAGTGATCAGATTTTTAAGGTAGTGACTAAATTTAGAAACAAAGGGGATTGGGGGAATTGAAAGGTGAATGTGAACCCGTATTTTGGAAGATTTAGTGTTAGAGATTGGTCAGTCGAACGCGCAAAAGTTTGTGTAAGGGTGGTGTGCTGAACATCACCACAGTGACAGTGAGTGTAGGATTTCGCCTAGCGGCAAGCTGGGGATCAGCTCCGAGCACAGCGGGCCGTGGTCCCGGATACGTACGGGATATGTCATGCCCCGCTTCTCGGTATACGGGGAGGGGACGCGGTGAGGACCGCTACGTATTTACTAAGAAATAAACACGATAAGCGTATCTAAGTAATATAAAGTTAAATGTACACAAGAGATATGAATATAATGAACAACAACTTTATTTATTAAATTTTTCATTGACATGTACAACTGGAAATGTAAATACAAGGATGGAATGCTATGCCTAAACAATGGCATAACTGAAATAAAAAGTATGTACAAGTAGAGTCTAATGCTCAGGGTCTTCTATGAACTGCTCCAAGTGCTCCTGGCTGGTGTCGAACTCTTCAGAGTCGGGTTCTCCTGACAACATTCCAAAGAAGAAGAGAAATAAAAATGTCGTCAGCGAACAATCGCTCGGTAAGTCTCAAAGAAGGAGAGAAATAGAATAGACAGAAAAGAGAGTATATCTAGTATAATGTTTGATTGTTATGTTAACGTAGTGTTTGTAACTTGGTACAGAATATGCCAGTGTTTATAAGAGGAGTCCAACTTACACCGTAGACTTTGGTAACCCGTAGTATAAGGCTCCGTCGAAAATACCACAAAACGACGACATGGATGTAATTAAGTCTTTTAGTGACCACGTCGTGCCACCTTCATGTTCTGTACCTGTCTATCCCTTTATAAACCCTGTAATATTTATTGTAATGATTGTACCGATTGTATTGTATTGTCTTGTAGTAAATGGAAAACTTGCCAAAACCATGATATCAGTAAACGGAATGGATATAAATGGATAGTCATATAAACAAAGTAAATCCATGGTTCGGTTCAGTCATGTTCAAGTTGTTATAGATTGTATTCTGGCATTTATGGATTCATGTTGTATTGCAGTTATACTTGAATTATATTCAAGTCAGATTGATTATATTGAGACTCAGTCAGAGTTAGACACTTTGAAAAGAAATTAAAGTCCTGAATTAGTTTTGATGTTATCGGTAACTGCTGCATATGGACGGCAGGATTTGTGTTTTTTCCAAGACAATTACTGTGTTGATAACACCGTTGTTAGATTGTCTACCTTAGATAGGCAAGCACCCATTTTCTTCGGCTATCTGAGTCTCAAGAGAATTGGTCCCGCTTAAACCTATATTTACTAGGGCTCTTATTGTAATTTAGTATAACTTAAGGGGGTTTTATATAAAAATAGTTTTGATATATTTTCAAAATACACCTCAAGTATTTAATTATCGTCTTTAGGGTTTTCATAGATGTATATTTTATAAAAGTGAAATTTCTAATGAGTAGAACCTAGTTTTCATTGTATATAGTACTTTAATTAAAAATTGGAATTTGTACTGTATTGAAATGGTAGTTTCATGTAATGGTGATTCCTTTGATTTAGAAAACAAGGAATATTTGTGTAATATATTTAAAATAGATCTTTTGATAATATTCATATATATTTAATAAAAATAAATTTTATTTATTTTGTAGAAATCTCATTTTCTTAAAAATTGCATCAAAAATTCCATCGAGAACGAATGCTCCTTACGGAGGTCTGCATCTCGCTCTACTAGACCCGAGGACGTGCGATAACCCACACCATTTTGATCGGGGTTCACCAAAATGGGTTATAGAGGCGTATTTGTAAGGAATTAATTAACACTCTTTTTAAAGAAAACGATTTTTAATTGTTTAAGCTATTTATTCGTAAAAGCGTATTATCCCATAATCTAAAAACCTAAAATTTATCGTGCTATATCAAAAATGTGTGTTGTGATGAGGTAGGTCATTACCTCATGAGTTTTCTAAAGGTAATACGGTTAAATTGAATATTTATAAGTTGTATGTAACATGATAGTATTTTACTCTAAAAGTGAAATAGAAATTGCAATATGAATTATTTTAAGATGAAACTTGTTCTAATATGTTTATTTATATTTGTTAAACATTATATGAGAATATGGTATTTTATGGTTTAAAAAGAATGGAATTTTTAAAGAAAAACGAATCGGAAGTCGGAATAACTCCGCTTCCGACGTGTTTTGAAAAGGAGAAGTTTTAGTATAGCAAAAGAGAAGGGGACAGAGGACTTACAAGCTATTCAGAAGGAAGAGAGGAGGAGGAAACTTTAGGAACCGTCGGGGTATCGTTTCGTCGCCGGAATCTTCTCGAAATGTCGTCGGAACTTCGCCCTTTGCTAACTCAACTTGCACAACTTGAGACTTAGAAATTTTATAGAGTTTTTGTAATAAAATTCTGAGTGAGGAGGGGTGAAATGTGGTGAAATGTGGTGTGGTATTAAAAATATGAGGATAATGGGGTAGGCGAAGGGGTTCAGGGATTAAAGTTTGGAGGCATTCCTAACGGTTCCCACCGGCGGCGTCGGCCACATGTGAATCTCGCCGGTCGATTACCGGTGACGAGTGGTGAGATTTGTGCCACATGTTGGTGTCGCTTTGTATACTTCAGTGCACATGTTTGATTTCTGTGTGACTCTTCATTTTACGTGTAGTGTACGTGTAAACCTTTGGGTTTCTAAAAAATTAAAAGAAAAATCAATTAAAAATAATATGTGGCTGATGGAATTCGAACACAAGGGCTACGTCACAGCAGTGCAAGGCTTTACCAATGAGCTACATGTGTTTTCTTGCAGTTCAAAAGCAAATTAAATTTATAACTTGTGCTTAGGCTTAGTTATCTCTTTCTGTATTTTGGAAAAATTTGTACAGAAAGTTTTGGGTTGTTACATTCTACCCTCCTTATAAAAATTTCGTCCTCGAAATTTTTAGAAGGAAAGTATAACAGATTCAAGAAAAGTTTGGTGATAGAACTATTGATAGTGCATGAAAAATATTCGAAAGAACGAAAGAATGCAAAATTTTTGGAAAGATGTGAAGGAATCACTAGGGTTACCTTGGTCTACAGTCTCGGCTTCTACGGCCGCTAAAGTGAAAGCCTGACGTCTGGGTACATTCCACCTTGCTGGGGGCATATTTTTCTGTCCTTGGGGCATGTTCCTCTACCCTCGAGGCATGTTCCTCAGTGCTTGCTAGAATTGGCGATTAGGCTGTGCAGTAAGTCCACGTGGAGATGGAGCTGGGAGAGCAAGATGAGGTGCAGGAGCCTGGATAGCTGGCCGCTGTGGATAAGTGTTGTGAGTTGGAACTGTGTTGCGTCTATAAGGACATATTCCAATTCCATGATTGGATGCGCCACAAACTAAGTACAAGCCTTTTACACGCCTATAGTCTTTCCACAGGTGTCCATTTCTCTTGCAGTAGCAGCAAAAATCTGGACTTGGCTGGTTATTTGTTTCTTCCGGTCTCCTGAGTTCAAAAGTTGGCCTTGAAGAGGCTCCTTCTGCCATCTGAGTGACAGGGGTCTTCACTCCGGCAGATTGAGGTCTGCCCTTCTTCTTCACCACTGCGTCATATCAACGGGCAGCTTTCAAAGCCAGGTCGTGGGTTGGGAAATCCCCTGTAGCTAAGGTTGCTTGGATCTCCGGATCTAACTGTTGCAGAAATTGTCTAGACCTGATCTCAGCAGTCGGTATCAAATGTGCCGCGAACATGTTAAGCTCTGGTGTTAGCTGTGTAATATGTGATATTTGAAAATCGAACAATGAGACATATCTTACCTGCTGAGCATGGTAAACTCAGTATCATATTCATCCACTGATTTGGTCAACATCGAACTCTGTTGTAGATGGATAAATTGCTGCTCCATATCAAATTGGGCAGTCTCTGCGAAGTATTTCGCATCGGACAAGTCGCGAAAAGTCCTCCATTCGATAGGCTGGACAAGATGACTTTTTTCCGCCTTCCACCAAACTCGAGCATTGTTAGTGAGTTGCACCTTCGCAACTCGTACCCAAGCGATCTCTGGCACTTATGCCGCTGCCAAATCATCCTCGACACTCTGAGCCCATTCTTTAGCTTTCAGGGGGCTCTCTTTTCCCGAAAATTGTTTTGGGTGCAATGCCCGGAATTGCTTCACTCCGGGCGCTTCTGCTTTTGGACGGTTCATCAGAATAGTAGTCTGCTGCAGCCGTCCTTCCAAGAGGTTTCGGATTGCCTCAAGCAGTACCATCTGCTCCTTGATCGGAGCAGCAATGGTAGGCGTAAGCGGTAGGGGTGGTGAAGTGTTGTTGAAGTTGGTGCTGGTGTTGTTTGGAGAATCCATAACCTTGAAAGAAAATTTTGGTTATGAAAGATTCAAAGCATATGAAATTGTAAGATTCGAAGAATTTGAAATGTAAAGAATGTTTTTAGTTGCCGATTCTTGTGTTATATTGCTTAGGACTTCATGCAGAATTGATCTGCATATCCATGCAGAACTGACCTGCATATCCATGCAGAACTGACCTGCATGGGCCGCCAACAAAACCTGTCACGCCCCGCTTCCCGGTGTACGGGGAGAGGACGCGGTGAGGTCCGCTACGTATTTACTAAGAAGTAAACACGCTAAGCATATCTAAGCAATATAAAGTAAAATATACACAAGAGACGGGAATATAATGAATAGCTTTTTTATTTATTAATCATTCTTTTATAGGTACAACTGAAAATGTAAATATAAGGATGGGATGTAATGCCTAAACAATGGCATAACTGAAATGAAAAATATGTACAAGTAAAGTTTAATGCTCAGGGTCTTCTATGAACTGCTCCAAGTGATCCTGGCTAGTCTCGAACTCTTCAGAGTTGGGTCCTCCTGAGAACATTCCAAAGAAGAAGAGAAATATGAATGTCTTCAGCGAACAATCGCTCGGTAAGTCCCAAAGAAGGAGAGAAATAGAATAGACAGAAAAGAAAGTATATCTAGTGTAATGTTTGATTGTCATATTAACATAGTGTTTTTAGCTTGGTACAGAATATGCCAGTGTATACGAGAGGAGTCCAACTTACACTGTGGACTTTGGTAACCCGTAGTACAAGGCTCCGTCGAAAATACCACGGAACAACGACATGGATGTAATTACGTCTTTTAGTGACTACCTCGTGCCACCTTCATATTCCGTATCAGTGTACCCCTTTATAAACCCCGCAATGTTTATTGTATTGATTGTATTATTTGCACTGATTGTATTGTATTTTCTTGTAGTAAATGAAAGACTTTCCGAAACCATAATATCAGTAAACGGAATGGATATAAATGGATAGCCATGTAAACAGAGTATATCCATAGTTCGGTTCAGTCATGTTCAAGTTGTTATAGATTGTATACTGGTATTCGTGGATTCATATTGTATTGCAGTTATACTTGAATTATATTCAAATCAGATTGATTAGATTGAGAGCCAGTCTGAGTCAGACACTTTAAAAACAAATTGATGTCCTGAATTAGTTTTGATGTTATCGGCAACTGCAGCACATGAACGACAGGATTTGTGTCTTTTCTTAAGACAATTACCGTGTTGATAACACCGTTGTTAGATTTTCTACCTTAGATAGGCAAGCACCTATTTTCTTCAGCTTCCCGAGGCTCAAGAGAATTGGTCCCGCTTAAACCTATATTTACTATGGTCCTTATTGTAATTTAGTATAACTTGAGGGTTTTTTTTGTAAAAATAGTTTTGATATATTTTCAAAATACACATCAACTATTTAATTATCGTCTTTAGGGTTTTCATAGATGTATATTTTATAAAAGTGAAATTTCAAGTGAGTAGAACCTAGTTTTCATTGTATATGATATTTTAATGAAAAATTGGAATTTGTACTGTATTGAAATGGTAGTTTCATGTAATGGTTATTCTTTTGATTTAGAAAACATGGAATATTTATGTAATATATTTAAAATAGATCTTTTGATAATATTCATATATAATAATTGCATCAAAAATTGCATCGAGTTCGCATGTTCCTTGCGGAGGTCTGCATCTCGCTTTACTAGGCCCGAGAACGTGCGATAACCCGCACTATCCCGATCGGGGTTCCCCAAAATGGGTTATAGAGACGTATTTGTAAGGAATTAATTAACACTCTTTTTTAAAGAAAACGGTTTTTAATTGTATAAGATATTTATTCGTAAAACCGTATTATCCCATAATCTAAAAACCAAAAATTCATCGTGCTAAGTCAAAAATGTGTGTTGTGATGAGGTAGGTCATCACCTCATGAGTTTTCTAAAGGTAATACGGTTAAATTGAATATTTACAAGTTATATATAACATGATAGTATTTTACTGTAAAAGTGAAATAGAAATTGCAACATGAATTATTTTGAGATGAAACTTGTTATAATATGTTTATTTATATTTGTTAAATATTATATGAGAATATGGTATTTTATGATTTAAGAAAAATGGAATTTTTAAATAAAAAAGAATTGGAAATTGGAATAACTCCGCTTCCGACGAGTTTTGAAAAAAAGAAGTTTTAGTGTAGCAAAAGAGAAGAGGAGAGAGAACTTACAAGCTATTAAGAAGGAAGAGAGGAGGAAAAAACTTTAGGAACCGTCGCGGCGTCATTTCGTCGCCGGAATCTTCTCAAAACGTCGTCGGAATATCGCCCTTTGCTAACTCCACTGGCACAACTTGAGACTTGGAAATTTTATAGAGTTTTTGTAATGAAATTCTGAGCGAGGAGGGATGAAATGTGGTGTGGTATTTATAGAGAAAATTAGGATTTTGAGAGTAAAGGAATGCATTAAAAATATGCATTAAAATTTGAATTAAAGAGTGAAATTACATTCTCTTGATGAATGCAGAGTAAACAAACAATATGAAGATAATGAGGTAGGCGAAGGGGTTCAGGAGTTAAAGTTTGGAGGCATTCCCAACGGTTCCCACCGGCGATGCCGGCCATCATATGAATCTCGCCGGTCGATTACCGGTGACGAGTGGTGAGATTTGTGCCACGTGTTTGATTTCTGTGTGACTTTTTATTTTACGCGTAGTGCATGTGTAAACTTTTGGGCTTCTAAAAGATTAAAAGAAAAATCAATTAAAAATAATCTTTGGCTGATGAGATTCGAACACAGAGGCTACATCATCGCAATGCAAGGCTTTACCAATGAGCTACAAGTGTTTTCTTGCTGTGTAAAAGCAAATTAAATTTATAACTTGTGCTCAGGTTTAGGTACTCCTTTCTATATTTTGAAGAAAAATTTGTGCAGAAAGTTTAGGGTTGTTACAGGATATCATCCAAGGTTCGAGAATACTTTCCATCAAACCAATTTCAAACTTATGCAAGATTAATTAAGGTTTGTGTTAGTGACATCTAGAAATCACCTGACCAGTTATTATTGTATCTTATCGTTATTGTACCTATTATTATGCATAATACTTTTATTGATGTATCAATATCTACATGTGCACGCGGGCTTCACTACAGTCACATATTCATACTATCACACACATACACACACTATTACGATTGAGTACTTGTGTGATGTTCTGACATCCATGAGTCTTGCCATCTCAGGTTTAGAGACCGGTTCACAGACAAGGCATGATCAGATTGACTATTAGGAGGTTGCCGAAGATACACAGTATTCGTAGGTTTATTTTTATTTTATTTCAGTTGCTATTAGAATGTACGCCCTCGAGGGACATTAGGAATAATGTATTTTTCTTTTTGGATCATGTATTTTGCTTGTTCGGAACCCTTTACCATTTGGATATTTTATTGACTCTATTTTTATCTCGTGGATCCATCAGTGCTATTTGTTATTTATGAAGTATGATAATTTTAGTATTATATCTTGGATATTATCATACAGGTTTAGCTAGAGCTTTAGGTGTGATTAGGGCAAGACAATTTCCCCCTGTCTAGAAGCATTGGCGGTTTTGATCCATATTTCCGTATTCCAGGAATTGGGGCGTTACATTGAATCAACATGGAAAATAAATTGATCATTGTGATCAACATTATCACAATGTACTTCGCCATGAAAAGTAACTTTACATTAAAGTTAGGTTCATAAAGAATGTTGCAATTCCTGAGAGTGGTAGATTACTAGAAAGATGTCACTGGTCCACTTGATATAACGAAGTTATGTATTTTGTAGTCCCATATGATAACTAGAATCTGTGAAGGGTATACAACCGGGATAAAATTAGTTCTGGGCAAGGAAGAATCGATTAGAAGGTAAAAATAAAAAAAAATTAAGAAAAATGAAGGGCCAAAGTTGAGCATCCAAAACCATAATATCATGAAAGCTGATGGATCGTTTATTATATGAACAAGGAAATAATCAATTTAGTGGTTGATTAAAAATTAGTTTTTCATAGAAGGAAATCTTCTGGCAAACAAAGGGAATAACATGAATATTTACAGCTAAGGGGTTAGGAGATAAGAATTGCAAGGAGGTCACAAGTTCAAGGTGCATGCAATCCACTCAAGGGGAGAGGTTGGGGCTAAGGGAAATTAATCTAACATGCTTATATCCTTAGAGCAAAAATTGAAGATTTAGTGTTATATTAAAAGACAAAGGCTCCTAAAAGTTTTTGGAAAACATAAAAATCGGTGGATATATATTAGACTGTTTAAGAAATGTTTTAGTAGTTTGAATTTATTGGTAGCATTTGTATGTGGGAAATAGTCCTGCATCGGATGGAGAGACGAATGTCCAAATCTTTATAATAATTCCCAATATTTAAGTAATATCTTGAATAAAGTTGATTATGAGCCAAGTGGGCCTGATTTCTAGCAGATTTATAACATTTATTTATTATTGTCTTTGATGAGGCACTTGGGTTGACTTAATAACAGAGTTTGACATTTTGAATTTCAAATTCAAAGGTTGTCTGAACAGAACAGTCACAACCATTTAAACGGTTGTGTCTGTTCAACTCTAAACAGTCACAACCGTTTAAACGGTTGTGTCTGTTCAACTCTATAAATTATGTCCTTCTCTTCACAGTTTTGATATCTTCTTCTCATTATCTTCTAAGAGAGTTTCAAGGGCTTTGTTGTATCTTGGGGGTGATTGACTTCCACTATACTCCCATAGTGAGGATAATATCACCTTTCGGAAAGTGTATCATACACGCCTCAAAGCTTTTAATTCAGTTTTAACCAAACTAAAATTCAACAAAATGTAACATTACATTACTAAACAAAGAATGGAGAAACCTAGTTACATTTGTATGATTGTATTTAAAGCATAGAGAAAGACAAAAGGAAAACGTTTGGAACCAGCATTCCCAAAACATTATAAGGAAAGGCAATAGCTACTGAATTGACAATCCATCAACATTCATGCAACTACCACACCAGCAGGAGTTGATAACTGGAGCCGTAATCAATTCAGTGATTGTATAATGTTTAGGTTGCAATATGAATATCTATTTCATCCTGAACTGATGATACTCATGAACGGGACACCCCAAATTACGACACGTGGAAGACGATGTGTCGTCAGTGCATACCCTCTGGACCCATGGGGGCTACGACGGGGAATCAATGTGACAGATTACGAGTCTTTCTCGGGACCACGTGGCGAGGTGGTACCCGACCTTTCAGGACAGCCTCCCCGGAGTATCCACCATATCCGCTCAGGCAGCTGAGACTCCTCGGCCTTCTCGCTCGACTCCGAGCTACCCACCGAGCTGAGATTCCTCGTCCTCCCTGTCCAACCGGGAGCACGGAGCCCAAGCATCTCCGTAACGGCTCCGCGTATCTTGTCAGAACGAGATTTCCGCCGTCTACGTTCCGCATCCCACGCTAGCACGTTTCTCCGTTAACGAGCGTATCTTGTTATTAATGGGTGTGTCCCGCCATCAACGCGGACGTGCCGTAAGGGCGTAACGGACAGCGGGAATCTCGCGTCGGATTGCCTCCACGCGACTGCTATATAAAGCCCCTCTTCCAAACTGTTACAACTCCAATTTTAGTGTACAAAAATTTATTTAAAAGTTAATGTATACTTGGGATATTTGCATTTCCTGTGAGTACTATAAGTATTTGTTTTACTTTTTAATAGTAAGCAAGAGCTTGTAGCTTACTGGTAAGACCTTATATTGCTGAACTAAAACACCAGAGTTCAAATCCTATTAGCCACATTTATTTCTATTTAGTATTCTTTTAAATTTTTAGAAGCCCAAGAGCCTACACGTGCATAACTCGTAAAAACCAAAAGTCATATATAAAACAAACTAACCCAGAAGAAAGACCATGAGACAAAGGACACGTGGCGACGAGCTCGGCCCTGACCCAGAAGAAAAACCAAAAGTATAATATATATCCACCGGCCGATTCACCTCGGATCGGGTTTGGCTCTTCTTGAAACTTGTGACTCTTTGTATTCCCCATAACCCTGTATAGTTTAATTTTCCTGCACAGTATCAAACCATTAAAAATCCCATTAATCCTTTTTTTAATATAAAATTTAATACAATTTTCATACAACCTTTCATCTACCCTAAATCTTAAATTACCCTATAAATATCACTCTAATTCACACACCCCTCACCCACAACTCTGTCCAAACTCTCAAGAAAAATCTCTAAACTTTTGTGTACAGGTGGAGTTAGCGAAGGGCGAATCTCCGGCGAACTTCCGACGAAACGATGCACCGGAACTTACTTCCACTCCTCATTTCTCTTTTCTAAGCTAAATTCCAGTAAGTCCCTCCTCCCTCTTCATTTTGCTATTTTAAAAACTCGTATTTCTAAAACTCGAAAGAAGCGGGGTTAATCCGACTTCCGATTTAGTTTTTTTTAAAAATTCCACATTTTCTTAAATACAAACATATCAAACCCTCACATCTTGACTATTAAACATTAACAAGATATCATGAACAAGTTTCATAGCAAAATATTTCATATTGTAATTTTTATCGTACTTTTTCAGTAAAATACCATGCAGTTTAGTTTTGACATTAAATATCATATTTTCTTGCTATACCTTTAAATAGATCACGAGATAATGACCTACCTCTTTACAACACTCATGTGCAATACAACACGATATCTTTCGGGAACATAGAATACGGGAAAATGCAATTTTACATATAAATACGTTTTACTATTAAAACCGTTTTCTACAAGATTATGTATTTTTACTAATCTTTGCAAAGCGCCGCTACAACCCATTTTGGGGAATCCGTTCGGGATGGTGTGGATTATCACACATTCTCGGGTTTAGTAGTGCGAGATGTAGACCTCCGCAAGGAGCATTCGGTCTCGAAAGATTTAAAAATACAAATATCTTAAGAAAATGAGATTTCTAGAACAATAATAAATTATAATTGTTATTATATATATATATATCATCAAAATATCTATTTTTGATATAATATAAATATTCCAATTTTTCTAAATCAAAAGAATCACTTTACAGGAAAACATCATGCAATTCCATACAAGTTCAATACATTACAAATAAATATCATATATTATGAAAAATAGGTTTTAATCACTAGAAATGTCACAATAATAAAATATACATCAATGAAAAATTTAAAGACGATAATAAAATACTTGAGTTGTATTTTGAAAACTATACAAAATTATTTTTACATAAAACCCCTTCAAGTTCTATAAATTACAATAAGGACCCTAGTAAACATAGGTTTAAGCGGGACCGGTCTCTTGAGCCTCAGGGAGCCGGAAATATGGGTGCTTGCCTATTTAAGGTAGACAATTTAACAAACGGTGTTATCAACACGGTAATCGTTTTTGAAAAAGACACAAATCCTGCCGCCCATGTGCAGCGGTTACCGATAACATCAAAACTTAATTCAGGATTTCAATTTCTTTTCTAATTGTCTGACTCAGACCGAGTCTCATTATAAATAATCTGATTTGAATATGATTCAAGTACAAACTACAATTCAATATGAATCCATGAATCCATATAATCAATCTGTTCAATCTATTCAATCTGTATTGATCGAACCGAACCGTGGATATACTTCTATCTACATGATTCTCCAGTTATATCCATTTACTGATATTATGGTTTCGGCAAGTCATCCATTTATACAATACAATACAATACAACAATACAATCAAGACATCGCGGGGTTTTAAGGGGTAGATTGGTACGGAAGGTGTTAGAAGTGTCACGAGACTGCAAGATTTAAGACACCTAACCTGTATTCATTTGTTGTTGTACCATGGCATAAACGGTTCCTTGTACATTCCGTTCACCTTAGTCTCTGGTCTACTGAGACTCTTCTCGTATACACTGATATCTTTCTGTACCAAGCTACAAACAACAACGTTAACCATATAACACAACTTTAAGAGCTACATTCTCTCTCTGTCTATTCTATTTCTCTTTTATCTTTGGGATTTACCGAGCTATTGTTCGCTGACGACATTCCTTCTCTTTCTTCTTTGGAATGTTGTCAGGTGATTCGGATCTTCAAGAGATCGAGCCCACCAGCGAGGACTTGGATCAGCTAGACTACGACCCAGAGGTTTAGATTCATTGTACACATTTCATTTCAGTACTTTCCATTTCTGTTATGCCACTGTTTAGACACTGCTTTCATTCAGATGTATTTACTTTTCCATGTACTGTAAAAGAATGTTAATAAATAAAAGTTGATGTTTATTATATTTGTTTCTTGTGTATATTTCTTTTATATTGCTTAGTTACGCTTAGCGTATTTACTTCTGAGTAAATGAGTAGCGGCCTCGTCCCGTCCCCTTCGCCGTACACCGGGAAGCGGGGCGTGACACAGACGATTCAGGTAGGCCAAAATCAATTCCAATACGCTGCTATCCTTCCTTTATAACTCGGTACTTACTGGATCGTCGGAGGGTCCTACGGTGTTCACCCACCTCGAGACTTCCCTTGCAGGTAGCTCGGTGTCAACACCAACCCATTGAGATCCACACGCCCAACTTTCACTCTCAATCTCCACCGCTCAGGAACGCTTGCAGCAAGATTGCCGGAGGACAACATCTGAGGGAGATTCCAACCTCTATCAGTTGGCGCCGTCTGTGGGAAATTCCAATCTCCAACACGAAAGACTTTTCCACTGCGAAATTTGATCCCCCGCCTTCGATTCAAAGGCAAGCGACAACCGCGATGATCCTAGCACGAGCCGTCCCGCCCTCCATAACGGAGGCGGGAGCGGTCCAATTCCCCCTCCTAACGTCATCAATTCCTTATCAGCTAGGATCAACAGGCTCACGGCGATGGTGGATGCACTCACCTGCGTTCAAGCGGCCGGCCATGCCCACTAAACCACTGTTCCCCTTCCCCAGGATGGGGACATACACATGCTGGCGGGTACGTGCACTCAGGTCCTTGACCTCAATCGCGCTCACCCTGGTGTTAACGAACGTCGGCGCGCCGATTCCGACAAATACAACCTACAAGCGGGGAATGATTCAATGACCCGTTGGGCGCCAGACAGTTCAATGTCCCGATCTCAGGGGAGACTAGGCAGTCGTTTCGACGCCCGCCGCGCGCTCTCACCCTCTGAGGATGTGTCAGTCAGTTCGCCTGGTTCCAGGTACAACCGACACCCCCACTCCCGTCGAGGCTGCCCAAACGGCGAACGTCGGGATTACTCAAGAAATTCCTCACCCGAGGATTTAACAAATGTGATAGAGCGAAACCGAAGCCGCACTGTCGTGCAAACCTGGAGCAGAGATAGCCGGCGCTCCGACTATGGAGAATCCTCAGGGTATCACCAACGGATCGAGGCCCTCGAAAAGAAGATTGAGGACATACGACGGGACGACCACACGGCCGGTGAAAGGGCGAAGTACTCCGCCGATTCATTCATAAGACCGTTTACTGAGCGACTCCTATCCGAACATGTCTCGTCCAGGAGCAAACCGCCCAAAGTGCCCCTTTTTGATGGAAAGTCCGACCCGAAGGACCACTTGGACGCATTCACGGCCGCCATGAGCTTCCAAGACAACTCGGATGCGGCTCATGTAGGGTTACTAGGCACTATCATAAGGGTCTATAAGGCATCAACCATGCCAAATTTAAAATTTAGAATTGCCGAACAACCTAAAACGAGGATCTTTGCTAGATAATTAGGGTTAACAAAAGATGTAAACAACTTTACATCTAAAGGAAATGGATTACAACCTTTGTAGTCCGTTTCTTCGCTTCATAAGCTCCGAGTAGTAGTCCCTTCGCCGCGATCCATGAACTTGCGGACTCTAGAGAGGCTCCACAAGCCGAATGATCCATGCTTGCTTCTTCCTTTTCGAAGATGATCTATCTTGAAGAATCTTTAACTCAAGCTCTCACTTCTCTAATCAAGTATTAATGAAGTGAACACCCTAATCTAAGTGGCTAGATTAGATGAGGATGATAAAGTAGGAATTTGGCTCTTATTTGTTTTCAAAATCTCACTCAATATCATCACAAAAGAAAAACCTAGTAAAGCTTTTTCAAGAGCTCAAGGAAGAAGGAGATGAATAATTCCTTTTCTGATGAATAATGAATTCTTGCCATGGTTACAATTTCAATCCTTGGTTAATAAAGAAAGGCTTTAACCATTGTAGAGATTTAACTAGGGTAAAGGGTTTGGATTGTGTTAGGAAATATCTCCACAAAATATCAACAAAATATCTTTGCTTAAAACAAAACAAAGCTTCTAGAAGCTTCATGAAAAAGCTAACCCAAATCAAACCCTAACTATGCTTAATCTCCACAAATCATGTTGCATTTGTAATCATAACTTGTTACAATATTATATCACATATATAATATATTTTTGTAACAAAAGAAAATAATACATTTAACATATATCGCATATATATCAATATATTATCCGGTGAGAAAATGAATCAATAAAGCGAGCCAATATTAGTTAATGTAATATAATATATCACATATATAATTATACATTAAATTATCGAATTAACATTTGATCTGCCAATCCGACTATACCGCATATAACCGACTAATATAATATGTACCGATTCATCGAATCAACACTTGATCCGATGACTCGGCTATATCATATATCACGAGAATAGAATACGGTATCTCATATCGTATTATTCTCGGTCCCGCACATATCACATATATACACCTACTCCGTTTTGCCTGAGTCAAGAAACCTCTGTGTAGGACTCTAAAGAATCATCAATACTCCGGCAGTAGGTGATGATCATATCAAACACCCACAAGCTGCAAGCGGTAAGCTAAACGTAACATCCACCCAGGTATTGAGCGACCAGAAGACCAACAAGCAAGCATGTACATTCTCCTGTGAATCCAATCAGCAACACCACCCTACAGTCCGGTTTCTTCGTCTAATATGTTGCATATCCAGTCTAGGGGTGGTATACGTCAGACCCCAGCAATCGATAAGTCGTGTCGATGTGAGGCTCATAACAGGTTGAGAAACTACTGATAACACTTACCAGTAGCACTCTAAATCAGCCCTGGCTAGGGACTTCTAGTTATAGCCAATCGAACACAGCACAACATAAACTCCCTATACCGGGAGAGACGAAACCCCTCCTATCACTCATTGCCTCCATGTAATTCGGGACTGTACCCAAAAGCCACCGTTTTGCACGCCCTCTTGGACGCGGTAAGGTGGAAATCAAAGCACGGTGGGAATCACATAAGACTCTATGACAATTTCGGGTCTACAGACTACCCTGTACCAGTGTCACCAGAGAACTGCCATCTGATGTGAGATATAATACCATCTGGGAGTTCTCGGCGAGTCCGTTTAGTGCACCTAGTCTCCACTGAGCACCCGTACACCATCTTTGATGTCAAACACCGATGGATATGGGATCATCCATCGCCCATCATATGGGTCAAGATGCTTATACGCTAGTCTACTCCGGTGTATCGATGCCCTGTCTCGATACACCCTCGACTAGAAACAATTATAGGATGTACTCATAGACTACCGTGGCCCTACTAGTATGATCTCATCATAGTCCCAGTAGCCGAGTACATATCCTAAGGGCTTTATCAACATGTGAGAGCAAGACAGTAAACTAATATAAGTCAACATGTTAAGACAAAGAGAAACCAAATAGCATACTATCATGTCGAGCAAGAAAGTCCTCTCTATATATATCCAAGCATCCACTATAATATACATCATATGTACAACAATGGCCTCTAGGGCATATATATAACTAACAATCTCCCACTTGCACTAAGGCCAACTGTTGTAGTATCTCATACCCAACATCCCGAAGAGTCTCTCAAACTGTGTCTGGGGAATGGCCTTCGTGAGTGGATCCGCAGTATTGTCCTTCGTATCAACTCTCCTGACCTCGATCTCCTGGCGATCAACTATCTCCCGAATCAGGCGATACCGCCTCAGAATATGTCTGGACTTCTGATGGGACCTGAGTTCCTTGGCCAAAGCCACAGCTCTATTGTTATCACAATACAAAGGTATTGGATGCTCAATGGATGGAACCACACCAAGTTCAGTAATGAACTTCTTCATCCAGACAGCCTCTTTTGCAGTATCGTTGGCAGCAATGTATTCAGCCTCCATCGTCGAGTCTGCAACGATTTCCTGTTTGGAACTCTTCCAACACACCGCCCCTCCATTGAAGGTAAAAACAAATCCCGAGTGCGACTTAGAGTCGTCCTTATCACTTTGGAAGCTCGAATCGGTAAAGGACTCCACCTGGAGTTCTCCGTTACCATACACCATGAACATCTCTTTAGTCATTCTCAAGTACTTGAGAATGTTCTTCACAGCTATCCAGTGACTCTCTGTAGGATCTGCTTGATACCTACTCACTATACTTAGTGAGTATGCTACAACGGGTCTGGTACATAGCATCACATACATGATAGAGCCTACTGCCGAAGCATAGGGTATCCCTTGCATGCGAGCTCTTTCCAAATTAGTCTTGGGAGACATCTCGTTGGAGAAAGTGAGTCCAGAGATCGTGGGTTGGTTACCATGCTTGGATTCTTCTATACTAAACTTCTTTAGTATGGTGTCAATGTATCTGGATTGGGACAATCCCAGTATCCGTTTAGATCTATCTTTATAGATCATAATTCCCAGTATGCAGGGGGCATCACCAAGATCTTTCATTGAGAATCTTTGTGATAAGAAGAGCTTGACTGATTGCAGCATAAGAACATCATTTCCTATCAAGAGTATGTCATCGACGTACAATACGAGGAAGACAACCTTACTCTCTGCAGCCTTTTTATATATACAAGGTTCATCTACGTTTTTGATGAAGTCAAACTCTTTGACTACAACATCAAAGCAGATGTTCCAACTCCGCGATGCCTGCTTTAACCCGTAGATGGATTTAAGCAGCTTGCACACCTTTCCGCTGCTCCCACTATCTACGAAGCTCTCTGGCTGAGTCATGTACACGCATTCCTCTAAATCACCATTTAGAAAGGCGGTCTTAACATCCATTTTCCAGATTTCGTAGTCATGGTATGCAGCAATGGAAAGTAAGATCCGGATGGACTTAAGCATAGCCATTGGAGAAAAGGTTTCGTCATAATCCACACCTGGTCGTTGACGAAAACCCTTTGCAACAAGTCTAGCTTTGAAAGTCTCAACTTTTCCATCTACACCAAGTTTCTTCTTAAAGATCCATTTGCTCCCAATGGGTTTTACCCCTTCAGGAGAAACTTCCAAAGTTCATACTTTGTTGGTGTACATGGATTCCATCTCAGATCGCATTGCATTCAGCCACTTCACAGAGTCCCCACTCGTGATGGCCTGCTCGAAACTAGTCGGGTCATCATCTTGCATGATGCAATCCTCGCTCCTACCATCAACGAGAAAACCGTAGTATCTCTCAGGTGGATGAGAAACCCTACTAGATCGGCGGAGAGGCTGAGGTTTGTTGAGAACTACTGAATCATCTGGTTCCACTAAATCTTCAGTTATAGTTTGTGGTGCTGGAACCTCTTCCAGCTCTACCTCTTCGCCACTAATTTTATAACAAGAAATTCCTTTTCTAAAAAGGTGGCATATTGAGAAACAAACACCTTTTGTTCTTCAGCATGGTAAAAAATATCTTTGGGAATTCTTAGGATATCCCACAAAGTTGCAAAGAACTGATCGTGTCTCGAGTTTGTCCGGATTTTGCCTTTTGACATAGGTCGGACATCCCTATATCTTAACTCGTTTAAGATACAGTCTCTTCCCACTCCATATCTCATATGGTGTGATAGGTACAGATTTAGATGGAACTTGATTCAATAGGTATGCTGCTGTCTCAAGCGCATAACCCCAGAAGGAAATAGGCAACTCAGTATTGCTCATCATAGAGCGCACCATATCTAATAGGTTGCGATTCCTCCGCTTTGATACACCGTTTTGCTGTGGTGTATAAGGAGGAGTAAGCTGAGAGAGAATCCCATTCTCTTTTAGATAGTCCAGGAACTCATTACTCAAGTATTCTCCTCCTCGATCAGATTGAAGGATTTTAATACTTTTGCCCGTTTGGTTCTCTACTTCGTTCTTATATTCCCTGAATTTCTCAAAAGCTTCAGACTTGTGTTTCATCAGGAACACATGTCCGTATCTTGAGAGATCGTCAGTGAATGTAATGAAGTAGGAAGAACCGTTCCTGACATGCGTAGACATGGATCCACATACATCACTATGTATCAGCCCTAAGAGTTCTGTAACTCTTTCTCCGTGTCCACTAAACAGAGTTTTGGTCATCTTGCTTTTGAGACATGACTGGCAAGTATCATAAGATGATAATTCGAACGGATTCAAATATCCATCCTTATGTAACTTAGCTAGCCGTGTCGTATTTATATGACCTAGTCTACAATGCCATAAGAAGGATTCGTTTATTTCTGAACTTTTCCTCTTGTTTGTGTTATGTACATTAAGAATTATAGTTTGATTTAGAACGTACATGCCATTATTTAACGATCCTGATCCTATCAACTTTTGATTCAGGAATATGTTCATAACATTATCCTGTATTACAAAATTATATCCTTCTTTATTTAATAAAGAAATTGATATAATATTGCATATCAGGGTTGGAATGTAATAGCATTCGTTCAGAATCAATGTATTACCTTTTGGTAACACAAGGTGATATTCACCAACAGCCTTGGCTGCAATATCTGCACCATTCCCTACTCTTACGGAATGATCACCCATTCCCATTTCTCTACCTTTATGTATCCCATATAACGTATTACATCTGTGGGTCCTGATCCAGTATCTAATACCCAGGACGTAGAGTGAACTGAGAAACAGTTCTCAATAACTAACACTTCCGAAGAAGATGCATCAGCATGCTTGTTCTTCGTTTGGGCGGTATGAGAATCCAGATATTCTCCTATTTCCTGCTCAGTCTTATAACACTTATAAGAAAGAACGGGACCAACGTTCCCCTGCTCAGTATAATAAGCGGGTTCAGTCAATACATCCATATTATTATCTTGATTAAGGCCTGACATGATCGCTACCTGGAGAGAGAGAAGAAAACACTTTAGCGTATGCTCTTGCAAGATTAGATTGGTTATTATCTTATCTAATCAGGATATCTCCCACTTTTTTTATCAAATCTTCCTTCAAACCCTAAAAGGAAAGACTAGCCGGATTAATTACACCTTTACAAGTTCACCAATCTTTCAGCTAGGCCAGTGTTGGTACTTTGAGTGAGGTTCCCCGTGCTTTCGCACAGACCTTATTAAAATAAACCTCGTTTTCCCAGAGGCTTAAAACCATAAACACCTTTCTAGTCACCTACTTGATCGGTTAATTGTCCTGTGTAAAATTCTCCCAGGAGTAACTCTTACTCGTAGTGGGTATCGGGATCCAACTATCTCATAGAAGGTATGCAATCTCATTGCAAATTTCAACACTTGAAATTCTGATAATGCTTTCGTCCCTAGCAACTAATGACCTTAACATAGTCAACAAATCATAATTGCTAGCCAAGTTCAACCCGTCATTTTCCGATTGAATTAAACCCACATGTACGACCCTTAACATAGTCAACAAAGTCGTACAACTACCTTAATCCAATCACATCTCATGTTTTAACAGATAAGCACTAATTAGCTACCGCACACTATGCCTTAACATAGTCAACAAACGTAGCACGAATACTAAGTAGTACTTATCTGAAATAACGGAGGGCTACGTAGGTTTTTCAGAAAACCATGAGCGTAATGAACTTGATATCGTTGTAGAAACAAGTGATTTTTGAAAAGGAGTGTCTTTGAGGTTTTTCCAGTTTCGCTAAAGAGGTCACTCCCGGTGAAGAGATCTCGGCTCTTTCCTCATCGAATAAGGTGCAGGATATTTCACAAATACCGCTGTGCAAAGCAAGAACTATAGAAGCAATCAAAAAACAAAACCGCGAGTTTGTAGCATCTGCCAGTTTTGCTAAAGAGGTCACTCCCGGTGAAGGGATCTCGGCTCTTTCCTCAACGAATAAGGTGCAGGGTATATCATTTATACCGCTATGCAAAGCAAAACTGTAGCTACCATTTTTATAAAGTTTTGATTCTACAACATCTTTTAGGTTTCTTTTCTTTTATTAATCTCATTAATAAATCCCATTAATAAATCCCATCAATTATGCTTTCTAAGCATCACAAAAGAAACGAAAGTTGTAATATTTATATATCATCATATATATATAGTATAAGCATTCGTCCCAGGCAGTAATATGATCTCATCACAGAACATTGCAGCAGAAGATAACATATGAAATATTGGATATACTAGGACGTCCGTGTTTTATATCGAGCCTGTATAAAACACGGATTCCAAGGTCGCGATGAATAGCCAAACCCACATCCCTAGACCCCTACGAGAGCGGCAAGCAACACTTCCAATTCTAGGGTTAGGAGACCCGGTCTCGACTCCTCGAGATGGCCTCCCACTGGACCCTAGAACCCGGTTACTTGTGCTCCCCTCCTTGGGTCTACCTAATGCGGAAAAGTAAATAATATACAATGGTGACATCATCCTCAACCCGGAAGTGCCCGAATAAAAGAATATTACATACAAATGAATTTTACATGAATGAAAATAAAAAAAACCCTCATCTCACATAAAACCCCCGGCTATTTAGAACACGATGATCCAATATAACATATCACAGCAACACATAATATCTCATATCATCAACGTAAGCAAGTATGCGTATCCTGATTGTCGTTGATGTATAGCAACGAAGCCGGCGATACACCACATACTACGCTTACGGTCACAGAAAATAAAGTGTAAAACTACAACATTTGGAATCCACAAATTCTTTAGACATCTTAAATCCGAAATATCACATACTTCGCATTTCATGCCTAACTATATGAATTCCACATATTGTATCATATTCCAGATAAATAGACAATGTTAAACTTTCCGATCGAACAATCAAATACCCAAGATTTCCCAAATAGCTCAACACTTGAGCGGAGTTCAAAAAACCCAGAACATGTCACTGCGCCAATGAACCAGCCGTAGAAGGGTCAAACCAACGTCTCACATGAGGCAACGCTAAACTAACACAAACCCTAGGGTTCAGTGGCAGTTTTGACGGTCACATAATCGAGTTAAAGTTACGTTCTTCTAGAGGGTTCACAGATACGCTAGCATAATTTCCCGAAAGTTTTAAACAGAGGAAAAATCCAACACTTGAAAGTTTTCCGTCATGAAAAAAATGAGTTATTGATATCCGTTCGAACCTTTTAACACGTTCAAAATTACCCGAAAAACTAAACGATATTAAACTTTCCGATCGAATCAATGAATTCCAAAGATTTCCAGAAAACTCAACACTTGAGTAATATTAAAAATTACCAGAAGCATGTAGTAATACATACGGATGAACCCTAGAAATAACTATCACTGACACCCAAGTACGGCCGCAGAACCGCCGCCAAAAGTATGGTATGGCCGCGGTTCCGCGGCAACTTGAAGGCTACAGTGACTCGTATTTCACAGTAATCCATACAATTACCTGCTTGATTTTTTGAGTATTTTTAATGTGGAAAAAAAACATCTTTTTAAAAAATTTCCACAGAGAGGGTCAAAAACGACGTTTCGGGGTTCGATCGGACTTTTAACTTCGTTTACACGTCGTCTAATGCTCTAGTTAGGCTCTGATACCACTGTAGGGTTACTAGGCACTATCATAAGGGTGTATAAGGCATTAACCATGCCAAATTTAAAATTTAGAAGTGCCGAACAACCTAAAGCGAGGATCTTTGCTAGATAATTAGGGTTAACAAAACATGTAAACAACTTTACATCTAAAGGAAAGGGATTACAACCTTTGTAGTCCGCTCCGAGCAGTAGTCCCTTCGCCGCTATCCATGAACTTGAGGACTCTAGAGCGGCTCCACAAGCCGAATGATCCAAACTTACTTGAAGTCTTCCTTTTCGAAGATGATCTATCTTGAAGAATCTTTAACTCAAGATCTCACTTCTCTAATCAAGTATTAATGAAGTGAACACCCTAATCTAAGTGGCTAGATTAGATGAGGATGATGAAGTAGGAATTTGGCTCTCATTTGTTTTCAAAATCTCACACAATATCATCACAAAAGAAAAACCTAGTAAAGCTTTTTCAAGAGCTTAAGGAAGAAGAAGATGAATAATTCCTTTTGTGATGAATAATGAATTCTTGCCATGGTTACAATTGCAACCCTTGGTTAATAAAGAAAGCCTTTAACCATTGTATAGATTTAATTAGGGTAAAGGGTTTGGATTGTGTTAGGAAATATCTCCACAAAATATCAACAAAATATCTTTGCTTAAAACAAAACAAAGCTTCTAGAAGCTTCATGAAAAAGCTAACCCAAATCAAACCCTAACTATGTTTAATCTCCACAAATCATATTGCATTTATAATCATAACTTGTTACAATATTATATATCACATATATAATATATTTTTGTAACAAAAGAAAATAATACATTTAACATATATCGCATATATATCAATATATTATCCGGTGAGAAAATGAATCAATAAAGCGAGCAAATATTATTATTGTAATGTAATATATCACATATATAATTATACATTAAATTATCGAATTAACACTTGATCCGACAATCCGGCTATACCGCATATAACCGACTAATATAACATGTACCGATTCATCGAATCAACACTTGATCCGATGACCCGGCTATATCATATATCGCGAGAATAGAATACGGTATCTCATATCGTATTTTTCTCGGTCCTACACATATCACATATGTGCACCTACTCCGTTTTGCTTGAGTCAAGAAACCTCTGTGTAGGACTCTAAAGAATCGTCAATACTCCGGCTGTAGGTGATGATCATATCAAACACCCACAAGCTGCAAGCGGTCAGCTAAACGTAACAGCCACCCAGGTATTGAGCGATCCGAAGATCAACAAGCAAGCCTGTACATTCTCCTGTGAATCCAATCAATAACACTACTGTACAGTCCGGTCTCTTCGTCTGATATGTTGTATATCCAGTCTAGGGGTGGTATACGTCAGACCCTGGTAACCGATAAGTCGTGTCGATATGAGGCTCATAACAGGTCGAGAAACTACTGATAACACTTACCAGTAGCACTCTATATCATCCCTGGCCAGGGACTTCTAGTTATAGCTAATCGAACACAGCACAACATCAACTCCCTATACCGGAAGAGACGAAACCCCTCCTATCGCTCATTGCCTCCATGTGATTCCGGACTGTACCCAAAAGCCACCATTTTGCATGCCCTCTTGGACGTGGTAAGATGGAAATCAAAGCACAGTGGGAATCACACAAGACTCTATGACGATCTCGGGTCTACAGACTATCCTGTACCAGTGTCATTAGAGAACTGCCATCAGACGTGAGGTATAATACCATCTGGGAGTTCTCGGCGAGTCCGTTCAGTGCAACAGACTCCACTGGGCACCCGTACACCATCTTTGATGCCAAACACCGATAGATATGGGATCATCCATCGCCCATCATATGGGTCAAGATGCGTATATGCTAGTCTACTCTGGTGTATCGATGCCCTATCTCGATACACCCCCGACTAGGAACAATTATAGGATGTACTCATAGACTACCGTGGCCCCACTAGTATGATCTCATCATAGTCCCAGTAGTCGAGTACATATCCTAAGGGCTTTATCAACATGTGAGAGCAAGATAGTAAACTAATATAAGTCAACATGTTAAGACAAAGAGAAACCAAATAGCATACTATCATGTCGAGCAAGAAAGTCCTCTCTATATATATCCAAGCATCCACTATAATATACATCATATGTACAACAATGGCCTCTAAGGCATATATATAACTAACAGCTCAATGCAGGGCCTTCCTCACCACCCTCAACCAAGCTGGTCGAGATTGGTTCTGAGGGCTTGCACCGCGCTCCATCACAACTTTTGACGAGCTGGCTACTTAATTTCTCAGTCATTTCGTCGGTAACCGACGACAGAAAAAGACGGTTGACTACCTGTTCACCATCAAGAGCGGAGACAAGAAATCCTTCAAGGGGTATGTCACCTACTTCTACAACGCCCTCCTGAAGGTCCCCGAGGACCGCGACGAAATGGTTATCACCGTGCTGAGGTCGGGTCTTAGGCACAAAGAGTGGCTTCGCTCTTTTGCATTGACACAACCTAAGACCATGGCCGAAGTGAAAGTATGGACCGAGCGAGAAATCCAACTCGAGTCAGAGGTGAACTCCAACCTGCCCAGAGGCGACCAAACAGACCAGAAAAGACGGGACAAGGAAGAGAAAAAGAAAGTTGAACGCTCGAAATCTTATTCCCCGAGGTTTCAGGAGTACACTCCTCTGAACAATTCCCAGACCGAGCTGTTAAAAGAGATTAAGGGAGAGAGGTTTTTTAATCTCCCACCAGCTACCCAGAGGACGGGCAAGCGACTCCACGGCCCATACTGCGCTTATCACAGTACGCAGGGTCACCTGACCGAGAGCTGCAAGCAACTCCGTGACTACATCGATGAATTGATTCGCTTTGGCCACCTGGTGAAATACCTACGGGACAAGCGACAAACGGAGCGGGAGCAAAAAGACCAAACCCTACCCAGGGAGTTAAAAATCGGGCAAATCATGGTCATTTTGACGAATCCAACCTCGGAAAGTGGGAGGAACCACCACATCCTACCAGTCAGGGACATAAGTGATCCGCCCCATAAGAAATGCAGGAAGGATGACCCGATCATCTTCACAGATGAAGATCTTCATGGCATATCACTTCCTCACAATGACCCTCTTATGATAACAGCCCAGGTCCACCATTACGAGGTCCAGAGAATACTGGTCGATTCAGGGAGCTCAGCGGATATCCTGTTCTATGACTGTTTCTAGCGTATGGGATTAGGACCACTCGACCTTCAGTCGACCTCCCACATTCTCTCTGGGTTCACAAACCATTTCGTCCCGGCCGAGGGATCGGTCACCCTCCTCCTCAATATTGGGGAAGCGGGCAAGACGCGAACCGTACCTGTGAACTTTCTCGTTGCTAAGGTCCCATCATCTTATAATGTTCTCCTCAGACGACCTATCTTAAACGCCTTCCGGGTTAAGATCTCGACTTACCACCTTGCGCTCAAATTCCCTTTAAATAATAGGGGAATAGGTTGGGCCTATAGGGACCAACAAACCGCCAAGATCTGCCTCACCTCAACATCCTCCACCTGAGAGAAAGACGATGATTTTGAAGACACACGTGATCCTTAAGGGTCTTTAGATACCCGCGATGACCGAAAGGAAGTTCGAGGCGCCCCGGTGGAAGCGTTAGGAAAAGTTCCCCTCAAAGAAGGAATCGATGGTCGGACGGTTCAGATCAGCTCTCTCTTGACAGGGGACATCCACGAAGACCTGATCCGATTCCTCCGAGACAACTCGGATGTGTTTGCTTAGACTCCAGCGGACATGCCCGGGATCAACCTCGAGGTGATCTCCCACATGCTCAGGGTTGATCCGAAAGCCAAGACGATCCGATAAAAGAAGAGAAGTTTTAAGCCAGTTAAACAGAAGGCGATAGAAGATGAGGTGGATTGATTGCTCGCTGTTAACTTCATCAGAAATCTAGACTACTCGGACTGGCTGGCGAACATGGTCATTGTCAAGAAGGAAAATGGGAAATGGCGCATGTGCGTCGATTTCACGGACCTAAACAAAACTTGCCCCAAACACAACTACCCACTTCCTCGGATAGACCAGCTAGTTGACAGCTCGGCCGGCCACGAGCTGCTGAGCTTCATAGACGTCTTCTCCGGCTATAATCAGATCCGAATAAACCCAGCCGACAGCCTTCACCACAGATCTGGGGGTATACTGTTACAGGGTAATGCCCTTCGGACTCAAGAACGCCCGGGCTACGTACCGGCGACTGGTCAACAAACTGTTCAAAGCACTAGTCAAAAAACCGTTCAAAGCACAGGTCGAATACACGATCCTCATCCTGGCCGGACACGCTGCGGACCTCGGCGAAGCGCTTGATGTCTAGCAAAAATACAAGATGAAGCTGAATCCAGCTAAATGCGCATTTAGATTCATAAGCGGGAAATTCCTCGGTTTCATGGTTACCCATCGAGGAATTGAGGCAAACCCAGAGAAAACCATCGCCATCCTTAACATGGCAACGCCTAAAAGCAATACCGATATCATGAGGCTCACTGGGAGGGTGGCCGCTTTGAGTTGCTTTATGTCCAAAGCTGGGAAAAATGCCTCCCTTTCTTCAAAGCCTTCAGAAAAATTCCCAAGTTTGAATGGACCGAGGAATGCTAGAACGCTCTAGAGCAACTTAAGGCCTACCTGGCGACCCCGCCACTTCTCACCAGACCGGTCAAAGGCGACGAACTGTTGCTATATTTATCTATCTCTGACCAAGCCGCGAGCTCGGTGCTTGTCAGGGAATTCGGAGGGACACAGAAACCGGTCTACTACGTGAGCCATGTTTTCAAGGACGCGGAAATCAGATACCCGGCTATAGAAAAAATAGTCCTGGCACTCGTCGTCGCTTCCAAGAAGTTATGACACTATTTCCGGGCGCACACGATCCTCGTCCTCACTAAAAAACCTCTAGGGAATATCCTCGCCTCCCCCGAATCATCAGGTCGCCTAGAGAAATGGAGATGGGAACTGTCCCAATTCGACGTCAAGTACCGACCTAGAAGGGCCATCAAAGCCTAGGCCCAGTCCTACTTCATGGTCGAGTGCACCATCCCCATGAGGGAATGGACAATTGCTCAATGCCCCAACTCACGACCCCCAGTCGAGGAAGTATCCGGACCAATCCCAGTCTGGGTGCTCTATGTAGACGGATCCTCTACAGAAGAAGTAAATGGGGCAGGCCTGATCATCCGAGGCCCGAACGACGCGGAAATGGATTATTCCCTGAAGCTCGGTTTTAAGGCATCAAACAACGCCACGGAATATGAGGCCTTATTGGCAGGACTACGAATTGCCTCCGGAGTGGGGCTGAAGACTATCTGGATACGTAGCGATTCTGCACTAGTCGTTGGCCTGGTAATCGGTCATTTCGAAGCCCGAGAACCACTTATGATAAAATACCTGGCGGAGGTAAAAAGGCTTCGAAAGAACTTTGATAAAGTCCAAGTGGAGCAAATTCCTAGAAATTTGAATGCCGAGACTGATGCACTGAGCAAACTTGTCTCCTCGTATTCAGCTAATCATAAGAGAAACATCCTCTTTGAAGTTCTACCTCGGCCCAACGTCGAAGATGGGGTAGCAAAAATCCAAATCCACGCGACTCAAGAAGATGCCCTAAACTGGAGAACGCCCATCATAGAATACCTAAAAGAAGGGATTCTTACAGAGAACCGAGCCGAGGCCCTTCGGCTTCGAGCCAAAGCTCGCCATTTCATATGGAGCAAAGAAAACCTACACAAAAAGTCATACACTCAACCTCTGCTCCGGTGTGTCGATCCCTACGAAGCAGATTACGTCCTACGGGAGATACACGAAGGGGTAAGAGGGCTCATCAAGGTGCCCGTAGCCTGGTCCAAAAGATGCTACTCTAGGGGTACTATTGGTCGGGAATACATCAAGATGCCGAGAAATTGATTAGAAGATGCAAAAGTTGCCAACTCTTCGTCAGCATTCCTCACCTTCCCGACACTGAACTAATGCCACTAAGTTCCCTATGGCTATTTGCACAGTGGGGGATGGATATGGTAGGTCAGTTCCTTACCAGCACGGGTGGACACAAGTACATTCTTATTGCAATAAACTATACAAAGTGGATCGAGGCAATGCCCATTAGGAAGCCAGAGCCCCCTCTACGATAAAGTTCCTGTAGAATAATATAATCTCCCGGTTCAGAATTCCGAGGTGTATCGTCACCGACCATGGGACCAACTTCGAGAACGACAAAGTCAAGGAGTTTTGCAGCGACTACCACATATTGATGAAGTTCGCCGCGGTAGCACCCCCCAATGCAACGAGCAAGCCGAATTAGCAAACTGAAGCGTCATTCGCGGACTCTGGGCTCGCCTAGAAGGGAGACAAGGCGTCTGGGTCGAGGAATTGCCTCATGTGCTCTGGGCACTACGGACATCAAGGAAAACGCCAATGGGAGAAATCTCGTTCAGTCTTTGCTACGGTACCGAAGCAATGGTCCCCGCTAAAATTGGTTTGCTCAGTTATAGGGTCGAACACTATGACGATGAAGCTAACACCTTGGCACTCCGAAGCAAATTGGACATCTTGTTAGTAAAACAAGATCGAGCGCAAATCAGAGCAGCCTCCTATCAGCAGCAAACCGCTCGCTACTATAATTATCGGGTTAAATATCGGGCCTTCAAGACGGGAGACTTGGTCTTACGAAGAAACGGTTCGTAGACCAAGAGAGACTATATAAGTTCTCCCTAAAGTGGGACAGACCATTTCTCGTAACAGAAGCGTTGCCCGGTGGAGCATACCGCCTACAGGACTCCGGGGGGTGTAATTTTCCTTGGCCATATAACACCAAAAAGCTTAAGTTGTATTAATAAACATGTACCCTCTTTTAAATAATGTAATTCCTTCCAGCATTGACTAAGTTTTCCGAACTAAGTCCTCTCACAGAAGAAACTATTGCACCACCCCAGGGCTCCAGCCCTTTGTTACTTTCCTCAGCCCCGAGACTCCGGGGTTAAAAAAAGAGGGGCGAGGTACGGAAAGGATGAAAGAGACAATACACCATAACCAAAGACAAATTTATTTATTCGAAGGTATTATGGGCTCCCCAGCCCTACAACTATTACCGCAGAGGAAGGCGAGGATTAAGAAAACATTGTAGGTGATATTTAGAAGAAAGCACCTCCAGCTGAGCCCAAGCAGCCTCCGCCCACTCCCTCTGACGATACCCATAGACCCTAGAAGCCACGGACTCACCGCGGTCCCCATCCGCCGAGCAAGATGCAACGACCAACGTTTACTGGAAACTCTCAAGAAGAAGGTCCACCGAGCGGTCCCGCCTGCTCTTCGAGATCAGACCAAGCTCATGGACCGTATACTGTTAGGTTTACCTAGCACCTCATGAAGGGTTTGGAAGCATCACATGTCACAAAATCAAATTTTTATGGTGCTAAGTAAACATACAAAGAATCATCACTAGAATTTTAGGGTTTCTTAAACTTGACAACATCACAAGTAACAAAGACTAGGGTTTTGAGAGTACAACCTTTGTAGCTCCCTACGCTAGAATCTTTGGCCACTTGAGGGTTAGAAAAGGGTTCGCTTGAGGTCTTCTAATGTCCACGACGATCCACTCGAAGCTCCTTTATCTAAGCTTGCAACTTCACTTGATCAAGAAAAGAAAATGAAGCTAACACTCTTCACAAGTGGGCAAGACTTGTGTAGAATGGTGTTGTGGTGGATTTTCTCACTTCAAAATCCTAACTTGGTGAGTGTTTTGCTCACTAGAGAAATCTAGAGAGCAAAAGAGCAAGGAGGAAGAAGATGATGGCTTTTGAAGAACAAGAGAGAAGATAATGTGTGTTGAAAAATAGAAAATATAAACATATATATTTTCCACTCTTCATCTCAAACCATGGTTAAATAATAAAGATATTATTGTATTTTAGTTTAAAACACAAAAGAAAAGTTAATCCATGGTTAAAGGGTGGGTGAGCAAGGTTAGTTTAAAGAAGAGTGTAGAAACCATGTATTAATCTTTATCTTTTCTTTTGTTTTTAAAACAAATACAAATGTATATATCCATATATATAAAACTAAGGTGTGAGTCTTATATTGCCACCATCTTCTATGTATATACAACCATGAAGGATGATGTATGTATGTATGTGTGCATGCACATCCATATGTGCATGAACAAGAATGAATGAATACATGCATGCATACATCCAAAAATACAAGAAAGGATTTCTAGAGAGAAACTAATGGTTAAATTATAAATCAACACTTGATTTAGCAATCCGGCCATATCACATACGACCCAACCAAAAGCAAGCCGTCCGATTAATATACGGTATCTTATACGCGCATTTTAACCGGGTCCATGCGCATATCGCATACGCGTACCATAACGTTTCGCCTGGACTAGGTAACTCCTTTGTGGGACTCTAAGGCTCGTCAATACGCCGACAGTGGGTGATGATCATATCAAGCACCCCCAAGCCGCAAGCGGTCAGCTAAACGTAACGGCCACCCGGGTATTGAGCGATCAGAAGAAAACAAGCGAACCTGCTACAACTCCCGTCGAGCCATCCGGCAACACTACCGTACAGTCCAGTCTCTTCGTCAGATATGCTACATATCGAGCCTAGGGATGGCAACGTCCACCCCAATAACTCAATAAGTCGTGCCGGTGAATGGTCTATAACAGATCGAGAAACTACTGATAACACTTATCAGTAAATCTCAGCAGCCCTGGCCAGGGACTTACTGATATAACCTAGTCGAGCACAGCACAGCATCAACTCCCAATACTGGGAGAGACGAAACCCCTCCTATCGCTCATTGCCTTCATGTGTCTCGGGACTGTACCCAACGGCCACCTGTTTGCACGACTCAGTAGAGCCGTGGTAGGATGGTAATCAAAGTACAGTGGGAGAGCACACAAGACTCTATGACGATCTCGGGTCTACAGACTAACCTGCACCAGTGTCACCTGAGAACTGCTATCCAACGATAGATATAATTCCATATAGGAGTTCTCGGTGAGTCCGTCCAGTGTACCCAGTCACCACTGAGCACCCGTATACGATCTCGATGTCAAACATCGATGAATGTGGGAACATTCATCGCCCATCATATGGGTCTAGTATCATATACGCTAGTCTACTCTGGTATATCGATGCCCCGCCTTGATATACCTACGACTAGGGACATTTCAGGATATGCTTATCAACTACAGATGTCCCACTAGTATGATCTCTATCATAATCACAGTAGTCAAGCCAATATCCTCAGGGCTTTATCAACATGTGTGAATGAATAAAAGCATGATCAAATCAACATGTCAGATAAAGAAGAACCAAATAGCATACTATCATGTCGAGCAAGAATGTACACTGAATATATATATATACATGTATAGATACATCCACTATCATATAATGGCCTCTAGGGCATACATATATCCAACAATCTCCCACTTGCACTAAGGCCAGTTATTGGCATATCTCATACCCAACATCTCAAAAAGTCGCTCATGCTACGGCTGAGGGAGGGCCTTGGTGAATAGATCCGTGGCGTTATTCTTTGTGTCTACTCTCCAAATCTCGATCTCGCGGCGATCTACAATCTCCCGGATCAAATGAAAACACCTCAGGATGTGTCTGGACCGCTGATGGGACCTGGACTCCTTGGCTAACGCCATAGGCCCATTATTATCACAAGACAATAGTATTGGATCAATAATGGTTGGAACTACTCCTAGCTCCGAGACGGACTTCTTCATCCAGACAGCTTCCTTGGTGGCATCATTTGCAGCAATGTACTCAGTCTCCATCGTAGAGTCTGCAACGGTATCCTGTTTGGAACTCTTCCAACTTACCGCCCCTTGATTAGGTGTAGGTTTTACGATCACCAAAAATATTTTACCGTAATCAGAAACGGCGTCGCATGAAGCTAGCCGGTGAATACGGGTCGATCCACAGGGATGTGTAATTTTCCTACGTGTTCTTACGAGTTATTCCAATGGTTGTTTGGTTTTGTTGATTGATTCTAAAAACTAAGTTGTACGATGCTTAAGGAACTTGCTAGGGTTAGGTCTAAAGTAGGGTTTGATAAGATTAATATTAATACCTCTCTCAATGCCCTCGATTAAATCTTTTTAGAAGTTATAACAATTATTAGTAAATGGGATTAGGATGATTGGGAAGAAACGAAGTTTCTTCCTCTAGATCCTTGTCCGTCCTTTCTTACTAATTGCTATAACCTTCATGGAAGTTATGCATGTCCGGTCCTTTATACTATGATTTCACCGTTACCTCGTGGGTAGGGTGCCGTAGAGAGCGGATCATGCATGCATGCATGAAGTTCTAGTTGTTACAAGTTATTGGGCTTGAAAGATATGAGAGATATTCATCTCTCAACCCCTCCCTTATTCCTAACCCTAACAAGCGAGGAAATTACTCGCTCATTAGGGTATCTTTTAAAAATAACATTTTAAAATTCACTTACCTACTGCAGTTTAAGAAAGACTACACTAGATTAAACTAGGGCAATGGTATGATTTATCTAAGGCAAGAATTAAATTAGAGAGCTAGGGCAATGAATTAATTTTAAACTAAGGCAGAAAAATTAAAAGGAACTTACAAGAAAATGATGCTTTTCAATCTTCAAAAGATCTGAATTTTTATTAATTGAAAAGAGGCATCCCTTTACAGTATTTTGATTACATATATATAAGTAAACAGGAAAACTAGGGTTACAGATTCTCGCGCATGTGCTATTACAGATATGCCCACGTAAAATCCAAACCCTCGCACCGACGCACTGACACCAGAAATCTGCGCCGACACGTGCAACAAATGGCCGCGGAACCGCGGCATGGGTGGGGGTTGGGCCGCGGTTCCGCGGCCCTTTGGTCAGATCATTGATCCAAATTTTGTGGGCTTCTTCTTGATGATTTGGGCTTTCTATTTCCATAGTTCTTTTCCTCATTTGGCTTTTTGGTTCTCTCCAGATCTTTCAGTGAAACTTGTAGTGGTCTTTTAACTGTTTCCTTTGACATTTCGGACCATGCATTGCCTTGTGAATTGTTCTTCGTCTAGGCTTGAGTAGGACCCTTCTACTTGTTGGTCAAAAGTCACTCTTTTGTATCATCTTTTGTCTTTTTCACTGTATTCGCTCCAAGAACCTGTATCCTGTAACATGCAGCAGACATGCGTCAAAAGCACCTGTTTATTTATAAAACGAATAAGAATTGGGGAATATAAAATGCAATATTATGATATGAACACCTCTCCATTGAGGGTAAATACAAACCCAGAGATAGATTTGCTGTCGTCCTTATCGCTCTGGAAGCTCGAATCGGTAAAGGCCTCCATTTGGAGATCTCCATTACCATACACCAAGAACAATTCTTTAGTCCTTCGCAAGTAGTTAAGAATGTTCTTCACAGCTGTCCAGTGATTCTCCCCTGGGTTGGATTGATACCTGCTTACAACACCAAGTGCATAAGCTACATCTGGATATGTACATAACATCACATACATTATAGATCCTACTGCCGAAGCATAGGGTACAACGCTCATGCGAGCTCTCTCTTTATCGGTCTTTGGGCAAGAGTCCTTGGAGAGAGTGACCCCATGGCAAGCGGGTAAGGCACCCCGCTTGGAGTCTTCCATACTAAACATTTTTAGGATGGTGTTGATGTACCTGGTTTGGGACAATCCCAATAACCTTTTGGATCTATCCCTATAGATCCTTATGCTCAGAATGTATGTGGCATCACCCAGGTCCTTCATGGAGAACCTTAGTGATAAGAAAGATTTGACCGACTGTAGCATAGGAATATCATTTCCTGTCAGAAGAATGTCGTCCACGTACAATACGAGGAATGTGACAGCTCTCCCTACAGCTTCTTATAAACACAAGGTTCATCTGGATTTTTGATGAAATCAAACTCTTTGATGACATCATCGAAACCGATGTTCCAACTCCATGATGCTTGCTTTAACCCATATATGGATTTAAGCAATTTACATGCTTTCCTGCTACTCCCACTGTCAATGAAGCCCTCTGGCTGATCCATATAAACACATTCTTCTAAATTTCCATTTAGAAATGCTATTTTAACGTCCATCTGCCAGATTTCATAGTCGTAGTGAGCAGCAATAGCAAGTAGGATCCGAATGGATTTAAGCATGGCTACGGGCAAAAAAGTCTCGTCATAGTCCAAACCTGGTCTTTGACGAAAACCCTTCGTTACAAGTCTTGCCTTATAGGTCTCTACCTGCCCATCTGCATCAATCTTTTTTTTAAAGATCCATTTGCACCCCACAGGTTTTACCCCAGGGGGTACAACGTCCAAAGTCCACACTTTGTTGGTGTACATAGACTCCATTTCGGATCTCATGGCATCCAGCCACTTCACAGAGTCTCCACTCGTGATAGCTTGCTGAAAACTGATAGGATCATCATCATCCATGATGCAGTCTTCTCATCACCATCAATGAGGAAACCGTAGTACCTCTCCGGTGGGCGAGAAGTCCTACCAGACCTACGGAGTGGCCGAGGTTCCTCAGTTTCTATTGCAACAGCCGGTTCAACCAAATCGTCATTTGTAGTTTGTGTCTCTAGAACCTCTTCTAGATCCACCACCTTGCCATCATCTTTATCTGTAAAAAACTCTTTTTCCAAGAATGTGGCATGCTGAGAAAAAAACACCTTTTGTTCCTCCTTATAGTAGAATAGATATCCATAAGAGTTCCTTGGATATCCCACAAAGTTACACATGACTGACCGTGTCTCGAGTTTGTCCGGATTTTGCTTTTTAACATAGGCCGGGCAACCCCAGATCTTAATTCTCTTAAGAGATGGTCTCTTCCCATGCCATATCTCATATGGCGTGGTAGACACGGTTTTGGTTGGAACCCTATTTAGTAGAAACGCTGTAGTCTCCAATGCATGCCCCCAAAATGAGACGGGTAACTCAGCATCACTCATCATAGAACGGACCATATATAATAGGGTCCGATTCCGTCGTTCTGACACACCGTTGTGCTGTGGTGTGTAAGGAGGAGTGAGCTGAGAGAGAATCCCATTCTCTTTTAGGAAGTTTGCAAATTCTGTACTGAGATACTCTCCACCTCAATCTGATCGAAGCATCTTGATACTCAAGCCGGTTTGTTTTTCTACTTCTTGTTTATATTCAATTAATTTCTCGAAAGCTTCGGACTTGTGCTTTAATAAAAATACATGACCGAATCTTGAGAAATCGTCAGTGAACATAATGAAGTATGAAAAACCGCCTCTAGCCTGTGTATACATTGGCCCACATACATCACTATGTATGAGGCCTAGAAGCTCAGTAGCTCTTTCTCCGTGTCCGGTAAACGGAGTTTTGGTCATTTTACCCTTGATACAAGACTGGCAAGTCGCATAAGATTTATATTCAAAAGGGTTTAAATATCCATCTTTGTGTAACTTGTTTAGTCTTGTTTCGTTAATATGACCAAGTCTACAGTGCCAAAGAAAAGCTTCATTTATTTCTGAAAGTTTTCTTTTATTAGTGTGTTGTATACTGAAAACTGTGTGTTGATTTAGGACGTATATCCCGTTATTAAGCGTACCATACCCAACCAACATTTGATTCAGGTGAATGTTCATAACATTGTTCTGCAATACAAAATTGTATCCTTCATTGTCTAACAAAAAAACAGATATTATATTACAAAGCATACTTGGTACAAAATAACATGGGTTCAAAACCAATATACATCCAGATGGCAACCCCAAGTGATACTCTCCCACTGCGACTGTATGTACATTGGAACCATTTCCAACGCGGAGAGTATGGTCACCTGTCTTCAAAACCTTGCTATTTCTCAGCCCCTGCATAGAATTGCAAATGTGAGAACCTGAACCGGTATCTAATACCCAGGAAGCAGAGTTTATTGAAAAACAGTTTTCTGTTACAAACGCACCTGAAGCGGAAGCATCCTCATGCTTCTTCTTGAGATTTAAGTACTCCGTGCAGTTGCGTTTCCAATGTCCTATCTTGTGGCAATGAAAACATTCCCCTTTCCCCGAGTCTCCAGCTTTGGATTTTTCCTTTCCCTTCACCTTTTTAACTCCACCCTTAAGATTGGTGGGCTTCTTCTTTTTCTTTCCCTTGGCCTTAGCCTTTGGGCAAGAAGAGGAAGACTGTCCAACAGTCATAATGGGAGTTTTTACTGATTTCATAGTGCTCTCTGCACTCCTTAACATATTAAGGAGTTCAGGGAGTTCCTTCTCCATGTTGTGCATGTTGAAGTTCACTATGAATTGAGCAAAGGTGGAGGGGAGGGACTGCAGAATAATATCCGTATATTGTTCATTGTCCATCGTCCATCCAAGGTCCTCAAGCTCTTCTATAAGAGCTATCATCTTCAGAACATGGTCTCCTACTGGTGTGCCAGGGGCCATTCGCATTTGAAACAATTTCTTTGATGCTTCGTATCGTAGTACACGGGATCTTTCTTCAATTGTTGGAAAACTTGTTGTTTAATACGTTTGATATCTAAAAATTGAATAAACAAAATTCTAACCTTTGTACATCACAAATTTGAAAAATGATGTTTATGGGAAAGAGGCATGCACTTGAGTGCACTGACTTAAGAAAAATATCACCTCACTTTTGACAGGTTTACAGCGGCGATTCAATCCCAAGATATAACTCCCACAGTCTTTCTGGTGCTTCGGCTTGCACAAGTTGCCGAAATAGTATTAGTACCCTTTTCTGTTTTGCAGTTATATGCTTCGAATGCTTGTGAATGCAATGAGAATGAAGAAAAAATTTGAGTGTGTTTTTGTTTTGAATTATATCGTTTTCTGCCTTCAGGGAAGGGTTTTAAATAGCCTCCTAAATGGTTAGAACTTTTCCAACCATTGCAACCGCTCGAACGATCACAACTATTCGCGGCCAACTATTATAATCACAACCGTTGGCAATATCAACGGTCGTAACTGTCCATAAATGGGAAACTACCAACGGTCGTACCCATTCGCATAAAACCATTCGTAGAAATAAAAATCATTTCAAAAAATAGTTTAAATATTTTACAAAAAATAAATTAAAGAAATTTTCTGTAAAAAGGAATACTAAAGACTTTATGAACTGGAATCAAAACGACATTCATGTCTGCAGGTTTAGGCATACACAGCTCGTTCTCTCATCACGGCGACAGCTGTGCGCGCATGTGGTTTCACTATATACTCTTTCATTGTAATCAATGTAATGAAGGATAGAAGTGTTATATAAACACTTTCTCATTCCTTGGTGTGGGTAATGTGGGGCTAAAGCCCACCATGAGAAGTTTAGACTTTCCCTTATTTTTGAGTATTTGCTTCAACATTTACCTAGCTTCAGTTATTTTTTTAAAACCAAAAGCCCCATCACCCTCCTTAATTCTTTTTTGGTGCATTCCTCATTAATTCTTCCATAGAACCATCAATTCATTAATTTCTTTATTATCCTTTCTTAATTCTAAAGACATGAAACTCTTTCGCCTTCACACCTCCTCTCTAAAGTGAAGAATAAGAACTCATCCCCAACCTAAATCATTTCAAGGTATCTCCTATGAGAGGTCAAAATCATGAGCCATGATCATTTTCTTCAGAATAATTAATCTATTAGAATTCGAACCCAACCCTAATTTAAGTATTCGCATCTTGTCCTTTAAACTCAACAATTTAGAGTCGAAGGGTTTTGTCACAGCATATCTAAGTCCTCTTTCTTTTCTTGTGAAGCTCGATCATTTCAGATTTTTTTTATCCCAGAAAAACTGAAAAGAAAAAAGAAGAGATTGTTTCCTAGAAAATGATAAATTATTTTTTATAAGAAAAGAAAGAGAAAAATTAGTAAATTATATCTTAAATAAAGAAAAATGAGAGGAGTTATTTAAAACATTTGCCCAAGGATAAAATGGGAAGAACACGTCATATTTTGATGATGTGACAACTTATATTAACAAACATATATGAATGTTAGAGTATTATTTTACAATGGGGAATGGTAGTTGAAGTGATTTTTCTCTAATCAAGCTAGTTGGAGATATTTGTCGCATAAAAACTTGATAGTTGAGGGTATTTTTAGTGTGGTTTAGCCTAAATTTAACACTTTATGTTTTTTTGTATTTTTATATTTCCTAAAAATGCTCATTAATCCTTTCTCTCCCCGCTTCCACTTGGTACATGGGTATTTGACTGTAAGAAATATTATATTGTTGTACTATGTATAATTTGATCATTCACAAAAAATATATATCTCCTCAGGCGGTCTTAGTTGTATTAGGGAGGGCAGGTGACAATCAAAATGGTGGTGGGATAGTAATAGCGGGCGACGTCGACCGACAATAGGGATGACGGTGATCGGGACGACGACTGTGGGCAATGGTGGGGAGTAGGGGAGACTGTAACGAGAAGACGGTGATCGAAGCAGAAAAACCGCGATATGTGTTATGATACACGTTCTACTCTGTTCTCTACTTACCACAATCAAGACGGTTTCGCTTGTAGCTAGCCGGTTGAGTACGAGTCGTCCATTGAGAGATGGTTCGTATTTGAGTTCTTGTTTTAGATGAGTTAATGAAGTTGTATATGTTTATATTCAATTTTATCCTACGTGTTCATATTTATGTTCAAGTAAACTTATTAGGGTTAAGATTGGTTAGTAGAGTTAGGATTAGTCTTGTGCTTTTCTTTTACCATTCTTAAAATGATATCGGGATAATAGAAAGTAGCGGGGATTAGGAGGATATAGGAATGAGATTTGCGAGTTTAAGTAGGCTTTCCAATGCTAAATCCAATCCTAGTGCCCCTTGTCCTTCCGCTACGTGCGCTTATTTCCAACCCTAGGCTAAATACCCATAACCATGTATCCAATTAAGTCACAACTACATGTCACGTTGTAGTGCGCTCAAAGAACTTCTTGACTTAGGTCGCGGCTATATATCACGTATAGTGTGCCTAAGTGAAGGGGTTGTGTTTGTTTGGTCTACATTCGTTTTAGGATGTTTGGCGAAGAGAAGCACAAAGGATTTTTCCGTCCCTCATTCGAACCTTCTTTAGCCCTTAACAAGTGTGGAATTATTCACACATTTAAAAGGAAAACAAAATAAGAAGGAAGAAAAGAAAGAAAGGAGAAAATATGGTTTTACAATTGGTAGCAAGCTAACTACTTGGGCCCTCACCTAAGCAAGAGACTCCATAAAGTATCATGGCTTGAAAATACAGATAAGAAGAAAAGAAAAAGAACAAGAAATAACAACTACTTAACAACAATAAATAAAATTACACTATGAATTAAACTTACAAGACAAGAAAATTAAAGATACAAAATAATAAAAACAACACTCATCTTCATTAAATTTTCACTCAAGAGCTCTCACTACACTTTTCATGGAGATTAGATGATGAAGAAGAAGAAGATACAACTAAACTACACTAAATCCTAATAAAAAAAAAGCATCCATACAATGGCTCAAAACTGGAGTATTTATAAGAAGAGAATTGAAACCCTAGAGTCATATTCTAAGACCAAATACAATTACCCAACTACCCCCAAAAGACGGTCAAATGATAACACGTAATGGCCGCGGAACCGCCTCCAAAACCCAGTTTGGCGGCGGTTCCGCCGCGGTTTTATGAAATTGGGGTCTCATTTTTTCTGTGCTTCCTCCTATTGCTTTGATCTTCTGTTTGACAGGTCCACAATCGCAAAATAGTTCCAAAATATGTTCAGATTTTCAACAGTCCAACATGGCTTCACTTTTAATTCATTTGACCTTTATCTCTCTCGAGCTCCGCGCATCTGTTGAATTTTGTGCTGCCCCTCTCATGCTCAGTGCTTGACCGAGACACGAATGACCACTGTTATTTGTCTTGTCTCCTGAACTGGTAAGCAGCACTGGACGGATGTGGATGTACGGAACCCGGATTTTATCTGTTTGCGGCAGATGTTCTGGATTTTAGCGTAACTGTAGAGATTTTGTATGATTTACGTTTTGGACTGGGAACCTGTAACCTGTAAATATGTAGCAAATATAGATCAAAAGCACATGGCTATAAACAAACGAGCAGAAGAATGGACGGTATTAAATGCAATATTCTGGTATGAACAAACAACAACAATAAACATTTGAGTGTGTGGCGGTCATGACGGTCGTCGGTGGCATCCGGCGGCCGTGGGGATACGGGCAATATGCTGCAATTATGAAGTGGTTGTAGCAACATAATAGGATTGGGAACTTCATCCAAAAGACTCATGCCTTGTGATGGGATATACATCCCACGGTTTCCCCCCCTCACGTGCAACGTGGACAAATAAACACCCAAGCTCTAATATCATGTAAAACTCGGTTTTGTCCCACAGCACATGGGCCCATACATAGGCTTTTAATATAGTGGGACTTTATCCAAAAAACTCAAGCCTTGTGGAGGTTTATCCAATCATATATCTTATACTCATATGCATTCCCTAATTTTCCCGATGTGTGACTATGTTTACCATATTTACAACACTCCCCTCACTTGGTAAATGGACAAACTCCATCTAACGTACAATGAGGACTTCACATGCAACGTGGAGAAACAAACACCCGAGTTTTGATACCGTTGATTGATCATTAAAAAGTGTGTTCGAAAATAACCGCAATCAAGACGGTGTCGCTAGTAGCTAGCCACGATTTGTACGGATCGTCCGCAGGGAAACGTGAACTCTTTTCTTGCTTTATATGGGTTGATGAAAGATGGGTGATTGTTTGTCGTTATATTTTAAAACGGATATAAAATTTATAATAAAAAAGCTCGTAGGGTTTATAGGACTTAGTAGTAATGGATGAATAATTAAAAATGACTATTTTTTCTTTTAATAGTTTAAAACTAGATCGATAGTGATGAATGTAGATTAGGGTTTTTTTGGAAGAAACTAAGGTTTCCCCACATTAACCCTTGTCCTTTCAATGATCTCTATTTATGTTTAGCCCTTAGCAAAACAAGTGTTAAACCAATCTCAAATCGTGGTCATGACTATTAATAAATTGGTAGCGCGCCCGATAAGGAGGTTAACAATTATTTTGCTAAATTTTATAAACTTTAAAATGTATAAAAGAAGTTAAAAGATTTTTCTCATTCATTATTATACCCTATCCTACAAACCCTAGCAAGTTAGGAATTACTCGCTCATGGCTAGTGATTTAGAAGAAAGGTGGAAGAAGAATGAAAGCATGATTGAGATGAAGAAATGTAAGTGCAGAAATTAAATGCAAAAAGAAATAAAATAAAAACGACCTTTATTAATCAACTATTGCGTTTTCAATTCTCCTTAGAAAGTAGATTACAAAAACTATAGTTTTCTTTAGATCTCTCTCTTGTTAGAGGTAGATGAATAGATGATAATCATTCGGATACGTGGACTTCTTAGATCTCTTGATCTCTTCGATGATGATTTTGAATGTAGAGCTCTCGGTCCCTTATATAGTATTTAAAACCAGAAACCCTAGATTCCATAAGTGAGCATATACAGTTACGATCCAAACCACAAAATATTACATTCGACGGCTACCAATGAGCCATGGAACCGCCACGTTTACCCCCCTTTGGACGCGGTTTAGCCGCTACTTGGTGGAATCAGGTTTTTGGATTTCTTCAGGTCTCTTGTGTTGACATGAGGAGATTCTCTTGATATCTAGATTCTAAAAATAATACTCTGAGTCTCTGTCGTTGCTAGATCTCTCGATTTGCTTCTAAATTTTGGCAGATTCGGTTTCGATATCTTGATTTGACTCGGATCTCTTACTTGGATTCTAGACCTGAGCTAATATCTGTACAATATCTCAAATCAAAGTGTTAGTAGCATTTGGTATTTTTGAGATATCATCTTAACCATTTATATGATATAATATCTTAAGAATATTGATTAGGAATATTTGATATGATATGCATATTTTAATTATTAATATTTCATTTAAATATTATTTGCATATATTTTTCTTAATAATGTTAATTAAAATGTAGAAACATATGATAATAATCTTTTTACAAATAAACCCTCATATGTTCTATATTTACAATAAACACTTTTTAGCACTTAATAAAAGTAGGGAAGATGTTCATTAAAATGTGCAATATTTTAGATTAATCAAATACCCCTAAATTTATCTTTGATCATCCCGAGCAAACTAGTTATTAAAGAGAAAAAGAAAAAAGAAAAAAAAATTAACCAGCACACTTTCGTAGGCAACACGATTGCACTTAGCACGTGCAACAAACTTTTAAACCTCTAGGAGTCGCTAATAGGAGAAGTGTTATCTCCTGAGAGTTTTCAGCGGATTATACCCTCAAAATCCTATAATAAAAGAAAGAAATGAAAGTTACATATAAAGATAAGGAAGTTATAAAATAAAGAACTTGAAAATAAGAGTTTCAAACTATACTAGCTTTTTAGTTGCCATGAGCCCTATCTTAATAGTCATGAAAAGATGTCAGAAATTACATCATCCCTCCATAAAACATCGTCTTTGGTCTTCCTCCTTACCCTTTCTTCCAAATATCGATCATATACCCCTACGTGTGTGTAAAAAATATCCCTACACCTAGAGAATTCAATTTAAGCTATTATACTCTTGTCCATCTTCCTTAGTACTTTTTTAGTCGGTGAATATTTTTAGATGGAATAGCTCATACATTCTTCATGCGACCATTAATATTTCTTGAGGTACTAACCAACCGATTACCAAATGTACTCACTTATTAAGGCGTAATTAGCAATATCCTAATCTTGCAACACATAAGGCTTAGCAGTGACTCCCAAACCAGTTGATCTAAGGCACAAGGTGATAAGGCACCCTCGCTATATTTTTTTTATGCTGTCTTAAGTAATTACAAAACCGGTGTTCGTTTTTCTTCACCATTTTTTATGTGTCATTTATATATTTGTTTATATATTTTTTTCCTTCATACCAAATCTTTTAGACAAGAGCATTTCAAGGTATCCTCTCTTATCCCTAGTTTCAAGATATGTGCAAGTGCGTATAGTAGGGTATCAACATTCTGAAATTTGAACTCAAAAATAGAGACTATTTTCAGACTTATTTTTATCATCAGATTAGTGATTCTTTTCATCTTACTAATCCTTGGGACAACAGCTCATGACTATCTATTAATAGCTTTGTTTTAAAACATCTAATTTTCTTTCTTTTCTTAAATCTATTCCCATCTTTTATATGTATTTTTCACTTTCAAACTTTTATTATTAAAATTTTTTAGTGCTTTTATTTAGTATAATACAAAATGATGCGTGAATAAGCACAAATCTCCCCCAAACATATTTGCAGCAGTGTCCTCATTGATGTCACCTTTTAATCTCAAAACCTGTAGACTTGGGAGGAAAAGTTCTCAATTATTAGCAAAAGGGGACAAAAGACTATGCCATTGAAATCCTCCCCCAAACTTATTTTTGGCTCACAATTGTGCAAAAAGAAAAAATATTTTTCTCCCCCCAAACTTAAGTAAAATAGTATTTTTAAGCATTGAAAATCATAAAAGGGGGGAGGGGGTAAAATTATTGGTCTATGCAAAACTTTACAATGGCCAAAAATCAACACCAACTATTCGAATATTTTATCAATGTGACACCATGGTTGGTAGAATATCATGTTACATATAGACGTGAAGAAGTGGGGTAGAGATAAGAGGTGTAATTGAACGGGTTTACGTCTCGGTTGGTAGAGACGAAACAGTGATGGTGAATGAAAACGAGAATATGAAAGATAAGGAGTAGGTGGAATATTCGCATTCTCGTATTTGATAAGAAGAAGGGGTTATGGTTCAACTCCTTTAGGTGGAGGTTAATTCATCACAACATCCATATTTTTTAGGAATGCGAGTTCCTCGGCAAAAATGTCGTTAAAACTTCCATTGATATTCCGAATGATAATCTCATCGGAAAGAAAGTTATGATACTTAGATAGCTCGACTAAATCATTCGACAAGTTAAAGGATTCGGACTTAGATGTGGACTTGTCGACAGAAGGGTCTTCACGTGTATAATAAATAGCAGGATTAAATAATAACGCATTAGTGGCATCGAGATCAGTATCGTGAAGCTCCTCAAATTCGCAACTGTCGGAAACTATCTTTTCGACAGAATATACATCAACTATATGAATATAGGGTTCGGAGGGTTGACTTCCTAACTTGTAGATGTTAAGCTCAATTGTCATCTTCCCAACGGACAGGTTCATTGAACTGTTACGACAATTGATTATTGCGTTGGAAGTTGCTAGAAAAGGTCGACTTAGAATCACTGGAATTTGGTTTCGTGGGTTTGCAGGTTTCAACTTAGGCTGTGTATCTATAACTATAAAGTCTATAGGGAATATAAATTCCCCGACTTTGATCAACACGTCCTTTAGCTCACCCCTAGATTGGGTGATAGATCGATCGGCCATCTGGAGAGTGCAGTGTGCAGGTTTTAACTCTCTTATGCCTAATTGCTCATAAACAGAATACGGAAACAAGTTAACAATAGTACCTAAATCGAGTAGATAACGATTGATATTTTTACCCCAAATAGTTATAGATATTGTAGAACAACCGGGGTCTTTATGTTTTATGGGCACCAATTAGGTAAGAGAATTGCTCATATTGCTCGCTAAGAAAACTTTTTTAAGCACTTGAATTTTTCTTTTCCTAGTGCACAAGACCTTTAGAATTTTTGCATAGGAAGGAACTTGTTTGATAGAATTTAGGAGAGAAATATTAATGTTAACTTGTTTAAAAAATTTCACAATTTTCTCCATTTGGGGACTTGGTCTGTTGTCCCTTAACCTGTTTGAAAAAGGAGCTTTATCAATAAAGGCTGGATCCAACTTTTGAGGAGAAGTTTATAGGGATAGAATGGATCCCAAAATTGGATTTGGGATGGTTGTGAATGGTAATTCCTTCTAGGAAATAGGCTAAGGGTTCGAGCCTAGTGGAAAATGGAGAATAGGCTCAGAAGAAGACGTTGGATTTGATGAAATAGGAGTAGAAGTAGTAGCCGGGGTTTCATCAATATCATCAACTTCAACTTGTTCACCAACTTGGTTATTTGGCACTCTTTCCGATCCCAACGTGGTTACGACACTCACATTATGATTTTGAAGGATGAAATTTGCGCTTTGTGAGTGGCCGGGATTTGGTAGAGGTTGAGATGGAAGTCTCTCTTTCTCTCTCTCACTCATTGCGGCATTTACTTGTCCAATTTGTGCTTCTATCGATTTTATGCTTTCACCGTGGGAAGCGGTGTGTTGCACTAACGTTTGGATAGAAGACGTTAAATTAGCCGCCGTTTGCATAGATTGTTTAATAAACGTTTTTAAGTTTCATTCGAGTGCAGAGATTTTATCGGTACCGGCCGTTGAAATATTATTATAAGGAGCAAAGTTATTGGCCGGATTTTGAAAAGATTGCGGTTGAAAGGGGTGCTGATTTTGGTGTGGCAGCTGTTGCCATGGAGGAAGCCTTTGATAGTTATTTTGGCTTGGAAACTGATTTTGAATTTGAGTTTGGTTTTGGTTCCAAGCAAAATTAGGATGATTCCTCCATTCCTGATTGTATGTAGATGAATAAGGGTCATTTCTAGGTTGTTGCTGAAAAGCAGCATTGGTTTGTTCTTGATCTTGAGACGAAGGATTCAAAGGACATTCTTCCGTTAAATGTGATGGGTCAAAACAACAACCACACACGGTTTTAGGGAGGATAACTTGGTTTAGAGAGGTTGACGAGAATTTGTTTTCTATAGCTTCGAGTTTCTTTTGTATCGCGGCCATTTCGGCTTTTACATGGATGGAAACATCAACTGATGGATGCCTGCCCTAGATGATGTGGTAGATCTATTGCTCTCCTACTATAATGTCTGTTCGGCGAGATCTTCCAGAAATTGCCAATCTTCGCCATCGTCTTTTGACATGAAATGGCATTGACAAATGATTTCAAGCATTTGTTTCGTGGCTGGATTAATACCGTCATATATAATTCGGCAAAGTTACCATCTATCAATTCCATGATGAGGGCATTGGACAAGAAGATCTTTAAACCGTTCAAAGCATTTCCAAAAGGGTTCGTTGGGAAGTTGGGCAAACTGGTTAATCTCGTTTCGAACGCGGGCTGTTTTATGATGAGGATAAATTTTTTTAAGGAATGATATAACGAATTCATCCCATTTAGCGATAGAATGTGCGGTAGTTCTATAAAGCCATTTTTCTACCAGATCACACAAGATAAAAGGGAGAAGACGTAATCGCATAGCATCCCCTGAAAGTTAGGTTGTGCCCATCATTGCACATACGTTCTCGAACTTGGTTATGAAAATGTATGCGTCTTCGAATTCAAGCCCGTAAAATTTAGGCAACAAGTTGATGAAGTGGGGTTTAATTTCGAAATTATCCCCATTGGCCGGTGGAAGAGACAGACAAGTAGGAAGGGGTCCACGTACGGGATAGCATCTTTCTTAGAGAGAGATGCGTAGTGGATTCTGCGCACCTATGGGTGGTGGCAGGGTGGTATCGTTAAATCCCGATGGAAATCCGTCCATTTAGAGAGATGCGGTGGGTGGAGGAGAAGTAGAACATGAGGAAGTACCGACTTCGGAGTCGATAGAAAAAATGTGGACAAGATGGGCACTAGAATCCCATGTCCAGCCGATCATGCACTAAGCGGGTTTAGTGCACGTGGTAGCGTGTGATATGTATGGGAACGATTTCAAGAAGGTTTGTTTTGAAAAATAGTCGGACTTGAGACTTGACTCAACAAATCACAAAATGCACAATCAATCTCTAGAACTAGAGTCACCTAAGTCAAGTCACTAGACCGCTCGTAGACTTCCAAAGGACAAGTCGCAGGATCAATTCTCTACTATCTCCTTATCAATCTTATGGCCAGGTAAGTGCCAGATAAGTGGGAGGTATCCGCTATACGAATTACCGAAATAGCGGGCATAATTAAGTAACCACTTTCCTTAGTCACGCTTGCCTTAGACACCACAGGAAAAATGTGGATAAGCAATAGATTGCCCATGACCCTCCTTGTCCTAATTAAGCACGAATGTCCTTAGAGGCTAGGTATAGATATTTTTTTAATTAATATAGGGTGAGAGTATACTCGTTTATGATTTGTGAGGCCTACGAAGGGTGATGAAATCCCTACCTAATCTGAATTTAGGTTTATTGTTCTTTAATGTCTGTTTTAGATATGCAAAAACAAATCGAAATCAAAACACGCAAAAAGATTTTTGAGCGGCGATATTTGCAAAGAATCCTGCAGGTAAAATCAGATTATTGGAGTTTTAAAGGAGAGAGAAAAATAGTAGGAAATTACCACAGAAGTTTGGGGGCCCAACTCCATCAAGAAGTCGCGGTTCCGCCGCCAATACCACCCAAATGCCGTGATTCCGCAGTGGTTTGGAAGGAACTTTTTCTAATTTTTCTGCAGGGCCCTCCTAAACTCCTCTGGTCCAAGTTTAAGGTCACTGCCTCTCTGTTGGCTTGCTCCAGTTACTCCAGATTCCCTTACAAAACTCGCACAATAATCGTTAGATACACAAGATGCGGTTTTGGTTCTCTTTTATTTTATGTTTGCTGGTTTTATTAAGAAATCAACCCGAATACCAAGAAAAAAATTTCGACCGTTTTCCCAGCAACTGCGCCATTTGATTGATTGTTAAAAAGTGTGTTTGAAAATAACCGCAATCAAAACGGTGTTGCTAGTAGCTAGCCGCGATGAGTATGGGTCGTCCGCAGGGAAACATGAATTTTTTTCTTCCTTTAGATGAGTTGATGAAAGATGGGTGATTGTTTGTCGTTATATTTTAAAATGGATATAAAATTTATCATAAAAAGGCTCATAGGGTTCATAGGACTTAGTAGCAATGGATGAATAATTAAAAATGACTTTTTCTTTTAATAGTTTAAAACTAGATCGATAGTGATGAATGCAGATTAGGGTTTTTTTGGAAGAAACTAGGGTTTCCCCACTATTAACCCTTATTCTTTCATGAATCTCTATTCATGTCTAGCCCTTAACAAAAAAAGTGTTAAACCAATCTCAAATCGTGGTCGTGACTATCAATAAATTGGTAGCGCGCCCGATATGGAGGTTAACAATTATTTTGCTAAAATTTATAAACTTTAAAATTTATAAAAGAAATTAAAAGATTTTTCTCATCCATTATTCTACCCTATCCTACGAACCCTAGTAACTTAGGAATTACTCGCTCATGTCTAGTGATTTAGAAGAAAGGTGGAAGAAGAATGAAAGCATGATTGAGATGCAGAAATGTAAGTGCAGAAATTAAATGCAAAAAGAAATAAAATAAAAACTATCTTTATTAATCAACAATTGCACTTACAATTCTCATTAGAAAGTATATTAAAAGAACTCTAGTTTTCTCTAAATCTCTTTCTCTCTCTCTCTCTCTTGTTGGAGATAGATGAATAGATGATAATCACTCGGATACGTGGACCTCTTGGACCTCTTGATCTTTTCGATGATGATTTTGAATATACAGCTCTTGGTCCCTTATATGGTATTTTAAACCAGAAACCCTAGATTCCATAAGTGAGGATATACAGTTACGATCCAAACCACAAAATATCACATCCGACGGTTACCAATAAGCCGTGGAACCGCCGTGTTTACCCCCCTTTAGCCGCTACTTGGTGGAATCAGGTTTTGTGTAACAACCCCAAAATCTTTATACATTTGTATTCTCCCTTTTCAAAAATATACCGTATTTATTTGTACTTGGTATTTTCCGTTTTCTCCTAAATTTATTATTATTTTATTCCTCAATCTATTATGTATATTTTTCTAGGTACAATTTCTTTTTCTTATATTTAAGTTTTTAACTTCTCATTCTTATTTTTCCTTTCATAAATATTTAACCCAAATCCATTATTCTTATTCTCTACAGCCCATCTAAAAAGCCCACTTTCTTTTTAAGCAACATCATATATTTAATTCTAATTAAATATGTGCATGAACAACCTTGTAGCTCATTCGTTAAGTCTTTGCATTGTTATTTCATAAGTCACATGTTCAAATCCCCATTCTTGCAATTATTTTTTATCATTTTTTATTCTTCTCATAACCTACAAATGAGACCTTTCATTTCCAAAATAAATGGTGACTTTTCATTTCTCTTTTAATTCTCATGTTGTATGCATATATTATTATACATAATTCACCATTACACCATCTTTATTGTCCTCCTCTATCTTTTCCTTGCTCACATTTTTCTATCTCTCACTTCTCCTTCTTCACCTAGAGTCCAAGAAGAACAACATGAAGAAGTCTTCAAGAAGGTCTCGCTAGTAACGCGAGACTATCGGCGGATAGACAAGCCCGGTGACAATACCGGCTTATGCATGTAAGTCCCTTCTCTCTCCCTCCCTCCCTCTCTTTATTCGTCTCTTTTCATATCTCGTGAACCCTTTTTTTTCCATATCGTAATCCTTAAGAGAAAAATAAACATAAACATATACATATATATAAGTCTAGATACATATGGTTATTTATGATTTAATAATAGCTTATTGCCTCTTGTTCAAATTAAAGTGTTTTCAATTCTTTGTTCATGACTATAAATATTTATTATGAGTAGTGAGAACATAGATTTCATGCCACAATACATTTACGATATCTCATGGAATCGGTTTGGTTATTAAAAGAAAAGATGAAGCTTGCATAAAAATATTAGTTAATTTTTTTTGCCGATTTTAGTATACATATCAATATCTTTACCTTTAAAATAATTTTTAGAAATTAATTTTTACTTCTGAAAATTTCCTGAAATTTACATATGATAGAATATATTATTTTTCTTCATGCTATAAAAATTTTAGATCGATCCGCATAACGGTTTAGGAATTACATCGTTTTTATTCACTGATTGTAAAACAGAAAACTGCAGTTATCGGTCAACTTCTAAGACACATAACTTGGTATAACGTTATCCAAATTGAGCAAACTTAGGTGTTTTTGATATCTACATCAAAAAATATAGATTTTATTAGTTTTAAGTTTTTAATGAAAACCGACGTAAAATACAGAAAACCGCGTTACAATATTAAATGATAGATCTAGACAGAATCTGTTCCGATTCGCACACTGTTTTTAAATTGGACATAACTCGAACACCCGATGTCCGTTTGTGACAAACTTTAGATGTGTAGATGCATAATTGATAGAACTATAATTTTATGTATATTATATTACTTATAAACACATGAAACAACCCAATATAGGCTTTGCAATATAACATATAGTTGCTGTCCAGAAATCTGAATTTCTGTTTTAAACGCTGATGTTAAAATGATCATAACTAGAGTTTTAGGAATCCAAATCACATGAATCATGGTGTTTTGGATAAGTATATCGAAATACATACAATTGTATAATAATTTTCTTAACCTAAAACCTGATGGAAATTGACCGAAACTATGTTTTAAAAATATGTGACGGTGCCGAATAGATTCTGATCTGTTTTGCACGACGATACGAAAACAAATATATCTCCCAAACCGGTAGTCGTATTTAGGTGAAACTGAAACTCACGCATGAAAAACACTTAGACCCATATTTCTGTTTATATTTCGCATTCGTTCTACTTAATTAATTAGTCGTACATAATATTTCTTTACAACATTGTTTATGGTAGTTACTCGAATAATATACTTGACTCATTTCATGCTCTTCGAACATGTATACATATTTATCTTGATTTTTAAATTGTCGTATGTACATAAAGACGATAATTAAATACTTAAGGTGTATTTTGAAAACTATAAAAAATTATTTTTATATAAAATCCCCTCAAGTTCTATAAATTACCCTAAGGACCCTAGTAAATATAGGTTTAAGAAATAATCAAGACTTCGATTTACGTTTCTAATTGTCTGACTCGGGTTTGAGTCTGATTAATCTGACTTGAATATGATTCAAGTCAATCTACAATTTACAATCTTCAAAATGAATCCATGAATCCAATTATCAATCTATACGACTTGACTGAACCGAACCATGGATATACATTCCATTTACATGGTTCTCCAGTTATTCCACTTACATGATTCTGCGGATAAATCCGTTTACTGATATCATGGTTTCGGTCAGTCTTACAATTATACACTCAATTCAATTTACATTACAAAACATTACAAATAAAACATTACGGGGTTTAAGGGATAGATTGGTACGGAAGGTGTTAAAAGTGGCACGAGGTGGTAAGATTAAGACACCTAACTTATATTCCGTTGCTGTTGTACCGAGGCTTAACGGTTCCTTGTACATTTCGTTTGCCCTGGTCTCTAGCATATAGAGACCCCTCTCGTATACACTGGCATCCTTCTGTACCAAGCTACAAACAACAGCGGTAACACAACATTACAACAAGATAATACAACTTTAAAAGATACCTTTTTATTTTGTCTACTATACTTTCCTCTTATCTTTGGGACTTACCGAGCGACCTGTTCGCTGATGACATTCTATTTCTTTTTTCTTTGAATGTCGTCAGGTGATTTGGACCCGTCAGAGATCAAGCCAACTGCAGAAGACTTGGATAAGTACAGCGAAGACACTGAGCTCTAGATATTGTACATTTTCCATTCAGTACTTTTCATTTCCTATTATGCCATTGTTTAGGCATCGCTTTTATTTCAGTTGTATTTTCTTTTCATGTATTGTACAAAAGAATGTTAATAAATAAAGTTGTTGTTCAGTTTATATCTTGTCTCTTATGTATTTTCTTTTATATTGCTTAGATACGCTTAGCGTATATACTTCTGAGTATATACGTAGAGGACCAGTCCCGTCCCCTTCGCCGTATACCGGGAAGCGGGGCGTGACAGCTTTTGTGTCTTTTTCAAAGACGGTTATCGTCCTGACCTGCATGGGCCACCAACAAAACCTGTCACGCCCCGCTTCCCGGTATACGGCGAAGGGGACGAGACTGGCCCGCTACGTATATACTCAGAAGTACATACGCTAAGCGTATCTAAGCAATATAAAAGAAAATACACAAGAGACAAGATATAAACTAAACAACAACTTTATTTATTAACATTCTTTTGTACAATACATGAAAAGAAAATACAACTGAAATAAAAGCGATGCCTAAACAATGGCATATTAGGTAATGAAAAGTACTGAATGGAAAATGTATAATGTCTAGAGCTCAGGGTCTTTGCTGTATTGATCCAAGTCTTCTGCAGTTGGCTTGATCTCTGACGGGTCCAAATCACCTGACGACATTCAAAGAAGAAAGAAATAGAATGTCGTCTGCGAGCAGGTTGCTTGGTAAGTCCCAAAGATAAGAGGAAAGTATAGTAGACAGAATAAGAAGGTATCTTTTAAAGTTGTATTATCTTGTTGTAATATTGTGTTATCGTTGTTGTTTGTAGCTTGGTACAGAAAGATGTCAGTGTATACGAGAGAGGTCTCTATATGCTAGAGACCAGGGCAAACGGAATGTACAAGGAACCGTTAAGCCACGGTACAACAGCAACGGAATATAGGTTAGGTGTCTTAATCTTACCGCCTCGTGCCACTTTTAACACCTTCGTACCAATCTACCCCTTAAACCCCACAGTGTTTTATTTGTAATGTTTTGTAATGTAAATTGAATTGAGTGTATAATTGTAAGACTGACCAAAACCATGATATCAGTAAACGGATGTATCCGCAGAATCATGTAAGTGGAATAACTGGAGAACCATGTAAATAGAATGTATATCCATGGTTCGGTTCAGTCAATTCGTATAGATTGATAATTGGATTCATGAATTCATGTTGAAGATTGTAAATTGTAGATTGACTTGAATCATATTCAAGTCAGATTAATCAGACTCAAACCCGAGTCAGACAATTAGAAACGTAAATCGAAGTCTTGATTATTTCTTAAACCTATATTTACTAGGGTCCTTAGGGTAATTTATAGAACTTGATGGGGTTTTATGTAAAAATAATTTTGTATAGTTTTCAAAATACACCTTAAGTATTTAATTATCGTCTTTATGTACATACGACAATTTAAAAATCAAGATAAATATGTATACATGTTCGAAGAGCATGAAATGAGCCAAGTATATTATTCGAGTAATTACCATAAACAATGTTGTAAAGAAATATTATGTACGACTAATTAATCAAGTCGAACGAATGTGGAATATAAACAGAAATATGGGTCTAAGTGTTTTGCATGCGTGAGTTCCAGTTTCACCTAAATACGACTACCGTTTTGGGAGATATATCTGTTTTCGTATCGTCGCGCAAAACAGATTAGAATCTATTCGGCACCGTCATATATTTTTAAAACATAGTTTCGGTCAATTTACATCAGGTTTTAGGTCAAAAAATTATTATAAAATTGCAGGTCTTTCGATATACTTATCCAAAACACCAAGATTCATGTGATTTGGATTCCTGAAACTCTAGTTATGATCATTTTAACATCAGCGTTTAAAACAGAAATTCAGATTTCTGGACAGCAACTATATGTTATATTGCAAAGCCTATATTGGGTTATTTCATGTGTTTCTAAGTAATATAGTATACATAAAATTACAGTTCTATCAATTATGTATCTACACATCTAAAGTTTGTCACAAACGGACATCGGGTGTTCGAGTTATGTCCAATTTAAAAACAGTGTGCGAATCGGAACAGATTCTGTCCAGATCCATCACTTAATATTGTAACGCGGTTTTCTGTATTTTACGTCAGTTTTAAATAAAAACTTAAAACTAATAAAATATATATATTTCGATATAGATATCAAAAACACCTGAGTTTGCTCAATTTGGATAACGTTATACCAAGTTATGTGTCTTAGAAGTTGACCGATAACTGTAGTTTTCTGTTTTACGATCAGTGAATAAAAACGATGTACTTCCTAAACCGTTATGCGGATCGATCTAAAATTTTTACAGAATGAAAAAATAATATATTCTATCATATGTAAATTTCAAGAAATTTCCAGAAGTAAAAATTAATTTCTAAAAATTATTTTAAAGGTAAAGATATTGATATTTATACTAAAATCGGCAAAAAAATTTACTAGTATTTTTATGCAAGCTTCATCTTTTCTTTTAATAACCAAACCGATTCCATGAGATATCGTAAATGTATTGTGGCATGAAATCTATATTCTCACTACTCATAATAAACATTTATAGTCATGAACAAAGAATTGAAAACACTTTAATTTGAACAAGAGGCAATAAGCTATTATTAAACCATATATAACCATATGTATCTAGACTTATATATATGTATATGTTTATGTTTATTTTTCTCTTAAGGATTACGATATGGAAAAAAAAAGGTTCACGAGATATGAAAAGAGACGAATAAAGAGAGGGAGGGAGGGAGAGAGAAGGGACTTACATGCACAAGCCGGTATTGTCACCGGGCTTGTCTATCCGCCGATAGCCTCGCGTTACTAGCGAGACCTTCTTGAAGACTTCTTCATGTTGTTCTTCTTGGACTCTAGGTGAAGAAGGAGAAGTGAGAGATAGAAAAATGTGAGGAAGAAAAAGATAGAGGGGGACAATAAAGATGGCGTAATGGTGAATTATGTATAATAATATATGCATTCAACATGAGAATTAAAAGAGAAATGAAAAGTCACCATTCATTTTGGAAATGAAAGGTCTCATTTGTAGGTTATGAGAAGAATAAAAAATGATAAAAAATAATTGCAAGAATGAGGATTTGAACATGTGACTTATGGAATAACAATGCAAAAACTTAATCAATAAGCTACAAGGTTGTTCATGCATATATTTAATTAGAATTAAATATATGATGTTGCTTAAAAAGAAAGTGGGCTTTTTAGATGGGCTGTAGAGAATAAGAATAATGGATTTGGGTTAAATATTTATGAAAGGAAAAATAAGAATGAGAAGTTAAAAACTTAAATATAAGAAAAAGAAATTGTACCTAGAAAAATATACATAATAGATTGAGGAATAAAATAATAATAAATTTAGGAGAAAACGGAAAATACCAAGTACAAATAAATACGGTATATTATTGAAGATGGATAATACAAATGTATAAACATTTTGGGGTCGTTACATTTTGGGATTTCTTCAGGTCACTTGTGTTGACATGTGGAGATCCTCTTGATATCTAGATTCTGAAAATAATACTCTGAGTCTCTGTCGTTGCTAGATCTCTCGATTTGCTTCTAAAGTTTGGCAGAGTCGGTTTCGATATCCCGATTTGACTCGGTTCTCTTACTTGGATTCCAGACCTGAGCTAATATCTGCACAATATCTCAAATCAAAGTGTTAGTAGCATTTGGTATTTTTGAGATATTATCCAAACCATTTATATGATATAATATCTTAAGAATATTAATTAGGAATATTTGATATGATATGCTTATTTTAATTATTAATATTTCATTTAAATATTATATGCATATATTTTCCCTAATTATATTAATTAAAATGTAGAAACATATGATAATAATCATTTTACAAATAAACCCTCATATGTTCTATATTTAAAATAAACACCTTTTAGCACTTAACAAAAATAGGGAAATGTTCGTTCAAATGTGTAATATTTTAGACTAATCAACCGTATAAAGCTTGGTTTGGGCCGAAAACACATAGGCCCACACATGGATAAACAAACACCCGATTATTTTAATATAGTTCCACATCGGGAAAAATCGTGGGATGCATATGGTTATAAGACATATAACACAACCCACCACAAGGCTTGAATGGAGTCCCGCTATATTAAAAGCCCATGCATATTCATGTGTGGGCCCAAACCGAGTATTAGAGAAATGGTCATGGTATTTAATTTTAGTTTAACCTTGGATATGTGTAATGTATTCTCGCATAAATATGTTTTATGAGTGATGAGGCTCATAAACGGGAATTTCCCAAATTGCGACACGTGGGAGATGTCGTGTCGTCTACGCAAGCCCGATGGATTCCTGAGGGCTACGAAGGGGGAATTAGTGTGATACATTGGGGACCTTCCTCAGGACATTGTCTTCGAGTTGGCACCCGACCTTTCGGAAGCCTCCCCGGAGTACACGCCCTATGTAATTAGAAGCCAGCCAGCGACTCACCCTCGAGGCAGTCGGGAAGCCGAGCTTTCACGGCCTCCCTGCTCGTCTCCGAGCTGATATAGAGCTGAGCTTCCTCGGCCTCTGAGCTTGCCTCCGAGCTATCAACCGATTTGAGCTCCCTCGGCTTCCCTGTTCAACCGAGAGCACGAAGCCCAAACGCCTCCGTAATGGCTCCGTGTATATCGCCAGAACGAGATCTCCGTCGCTCCCCGTCCCCCGTCCCACGCTGGCATGTTTATCCATTAATGAGCATATCCACTATTAATAGGTGTCACACCCCACCCCCAATACAGGGAGTATTGTCTGCTCTGGCCGAAACCGTACGGTTTTGTCCTTTGGGGCGAACCGAACCCGACCGTAGGCCAGGTCACCCATCCCAGAACTTCCCTGGCTGAAGCATGCTTAACTACGAAATTCTCAATCTCCTATAGTGCCGGTTCATTTAAAAGGCCCCTCTATATTGAAGAGCGGTATCATTTCATTTATAGTTCCGGATCTACCCTCTTTCGGAATGTATTATTCCCCATTGTTTTACAGTGGGTCCCACGGATTCAAGTGGTGGCCCCCACGGATTCAAGAGGTGGCCCCTGCCCCTTTTGCATGGCACTTTGTTCCGTATGGCACTTTGTTTCGTGAGCAAGAACCGGGTTCCGACATTCTTCCTACCTTTGAACAATGGTTCGTCCTCAAACCACAAACCTACTATTAAGGGACCAGCTCTGATACCAAACAAATCCTGTCACGCCCCGCTTCCTAAGATATGCAAACTACGGCACGTGACAGGGCTAACCATTCTATCTGTGGCTAGAAATCATCCCTCCACAGTCACATTACGGTTGTCTATTGGATATCAAGAACAGTAAAATATATAATCTAGCTAACACGTGTCCATCTGCCACAGTAAATAGAATCAGAAAATGCATAAAGCGGAAATGAATCAAGATCCAATAAAAAATATCTGTATCATTTCCCAATATCGGCTGACATCAAAAGAAATAAAACTACAGAAATAAACAAACTAAACATTCCTAAATACACGTTCAATTCCTCACTGCTCGGCTCGATTGGTAAAGTATTCTTGATCTGCCTGTAATAAAGGTAGAGGAACTAGGCCATGCAAAACCCAGACGTCAGTGTGTCATAATATCAAAATAACATCAATAATCAGGATATAACGATATAAGTAATCTTGAATATAAATAAATGACACAGATATGAAACAGTGAGGTATGTGTATGTATGTGATGTGTGATGTATAACCTAAAACTGTGCATCTAGGTTATCTATTCTAAAAGTCTTTGAAACCAATTTAATAGAATCATCGATATAACTCAATAGTATCCCGTGCGTGCCTGGGACCATGATCAAGATTCGCGGGCTGAATCCGAGACATGCCGCTAAGCAGCAAACAGGTAACATGTACAGATGAATGATGTCAGCAGCAGCATCCCGGGACTGGCCTAGCCCGTAAAAACTGATCAATATAAGCATCAAACTGTTGTGTTAGAAGTTAGTTTTCATTATTGATTTTCCCTTACCCCTAAGATTATGTGTTCAAGTCAGGTATTTATGATATGAATCTAATGCCAACACATGATCAAGCAGGTACAGGTTTTGTCTTTGCAGACAACAAGTCACATCCGTCAGAACAACAAGTCAGGATTGTCGGTATTAGCAATAATATCCGAGCAACAAGTCTGGTAGTGGGTCGTGAACATGTCATATAATATATATTAACCTAATAAATGCCAAATGTAAAACCGTAATCAATATCGAAATACTATTAATGCCAGGATGTATATGTATAGCCATTATACGTCCATGACTATGTATGGTGCAAACTAGATAACATGTTGTACTAATGTAGTAGTATAATACTATCATGATGTTCCATCATGCAACCAGATATGCGATTATCAGTATGGATGCGAACGGATAACGTAAAACTATAAATCTTTAATATTCGTTGAATAATAAAACACATGTACTATTTTTATTCATATAGATATTAATATAATATAGCATAGCATGTTGCAAGTTAAAAACTTGCCTGATCGGATCTCACGAAAGATACAGATGCTACGTCCGATGTTGAATAAACGTCACAATGCAGATACGCGCGTGCAGGATTGGACCTGGCTGATCAATAACGTGACGTGATGTCTACTCTGGACGACGATGATAACTGGGTTGTCCTGATCATCGGTGACTCGTGCAACTCCGGCGAGACGGCCGGGAAAACAAGAAAACAAGAAAGAAAAGAAAGAAAGAAAGAAGAAGAAGAATGAGGTTGATAGGCTCTGAGTTCTGGGGTCAGAGAACAGAGAAGAAGTTGACGGCGATGAGGGGCGGTCGTCGACGGCGAGGGTGCTGCGTCAGCCGTGGGTTTTCTTGGGTTGCTGTTGGGGTCGGGAAGGTGGTGAGGTCGATGGTGGTGGTGGTTTGTGGTGTCGGGGAGAGGAGATGGAGGTGAGGCAATGAAGAGGGTGATGACGATGAGGTCTTCGACGAGTGTAACGACGAGGTTAAGTTTCTGCAGTTGGGTCGCCGGTCGTCGGGGGTTTGCAGGGTGCAGGGATCTCGTCGGTGAACGAAGGAGAGGAAGAAGAGGTGGTGGAGGTTATGATGAGGGTGGCGACGGGGTGAGGTGATCGGCGGTGAGGGGTGCAGGCGTCGGGGTTCTTGGGTTGGCATCGTTGGATAGCTGTGGGTTCTCCGGGATGGAGAGAAGAGAGGGGGAGAAGGTGGAGGTGGTTATGATGAGGGTGATGAAGTCGAGATGGTCGGCGACGAGGTGGGGGAGCAGGCGTCGGGCTAGGGTTCGGCTCGGGTTTTCGCGGCGAAAAGAAGGAAGAAGGAGAGAGATGAGGGGTTTAAATTTATATTAGGTTTAATATAAAATATATATTTATAGGAGAGAGAGGGCGACAGAAAGAATAAGGGAGAGAGAAAGATGTGAGCGAGAGGAGAGAGATAGGCTGAGGGATTAGAGAGAGAGGAAAATATAGGATTTAGTTAATTATATATATTATGAACTGTTAATATAATTTAAGTAAGAAAAATATAATAATATATTTTATAGGATTATATAGTTAATATCAAAATACTCTGAAAAATACCCGGGTCTCTTCTAAAAATCTAGTCTTAAAATATGGATAATATACGTACAAGCTAAAATCATAATGCGAAGTCCAGATAATAAAAATGCATACCCCCAAGAACGGATATACGTAAATATACATAGCGATCCAAACGAGTCTGTTTTATCAATCTGGACATGAACACGATGTATGGATGTAAACATATGATCTGGGGTATAATAACATGCCATGCTAGATATGAAAATATATTATTTAGTTATTATTTGTATTATTTAAAAAATATGCAGATACAAAATATATCATATAAGTGTGTATAGTATCTAGATGTGCACGGATTCTCTGTACTTGCAAATATATGACGTAATCTAGAACTATGATGGGTTTCAACCATGCGGGTCGGGTCGGATACTGACCACAGTTACCAAATGCACTATCTGCACCCAAAAACAATAGTAAACAAGAAGTTATCACAAGATGGGAAAATACCCAAATAAAATATCGTATAAATGCACTAGGATGTTACATTATACCCAACTACAAAAAAAATTCATCCTTGAAATTCCCGGAACAAAAAAGACAAGAAAATACGGATCTAAGAAAAGAGCTGTGGAAACTTTTGTCGAATCTCGTCTTCACGTTCCCAAATTCTCCGTGTGAACGATCCCCCCATGAAACAAGTACTAGAGAGATAACTTTATTCTTGAGGACCTTTTCTCGTAGATCCACAATCGCCATTGGTGTTTCTTCATATGTTAAGTTCTCCCTTACTGCCAGCTCCGAGTGATCTACGACGTGCGTCTCATCTTGAACATACTTGCGGAGTTGAGATACATGAAACATGTCATGAACACTCGCCAAAGATGGTGGTAAAACCAATCGATAAGCTATTTCTCCAACATGCTCGATAATACCGAAAGGCCCCACGAATCGAGGACTAAGCTTGTCTCGACTACCAAAATGGATTACTCCTCTGGTCGGTAATATCTTCAAGAATACCATATCGCCAACTGCGAACTCCAGAGGTCTTTGTCCTGTATCGGTCCAACTTTTCTGTCGATCTTGTACCGCCTTCATATGATTTCGGATCACGTTAATTTTCTCCACCGTTTGCACAATAAGATCCAGTCCCAACAATCTTCTTTCTCCATCATCGTCCCAGCAGACGGACGAGCGATACTTACGACCATACAATGCTTCGAATGGAACCATCTGTATAGTCGCCTGAAAACTGTTGTTATAGGAAAACTCCACCAACTGCAAATGATCCTCCCATGAACCCTTGAAGTCTAACATGCATGCTCATAACATATCTTCAAGAGTTTGGATCGTTCTTTCAGACTGGCCATCTGTCTGAGGATGATAGGTCGTGCTAAATTTCAAGCGAGTCCCCAAACTATCCTGCAGACTCCTCCAAAAGTGCAATAAAAATCGGGTATCACGATCGGAAATGATGCTCATAGGTTCTCCATGCAATCTCACAATCTCCTGCATATACCGCTCTGCTAAAACTTCCGTCGACTGACCAACTCAAAACGGTATGAAATGAACTGCCTTGGTCAATCGATCAACAATCACTCTGTCACGCCCCGCTTCCCGGTGTACGGTAAGGAGAAGCGACGGGTCACACGACGTATTTACTCAGAAGTAAATACGTTAAGCATAAATAAGCAATATAAAATAAAATGTACACAAGAGATATGACTATAAATGAACAACAACTTTTATTTATTTAACAATTATTTACAAGTACAACTGGAAATGTAAATACATGAATAGAAAGAAATGCCTAAACAATGGCATAACTGAAATGAAAAGTATATACAAGTGCCTACAGCTCTAGATCGATGGCAAACTTCTCTAAGTCCTCAGTACCGGGCTTGATCTCTAATGAATCGGATCCACCTGACAACATTCCAAAGAAAGAAGAAAAGGAATGTCGTCAGCGAACAATCGCTCGGTAAGTCACAAAGAAAGAGAGAAGTAGAATAGACAAAAAAGAGAATATAATTATATAATGTTGTCTTTTGTTCTGTTATCGCAGTTGTTTGTAGCTTGGTACAGAATATGCCAGTGTATACGAGTGGAGTCCCACTATTCCGGAGACTAAGGTATACGGAGCACAAGGAACCATTAAGCCATGGTACAACAGCAATGAATATTCAGGGTAGGTGTATTAAAGTGACCGTCTCGTGCCACTTCTAACACATTCCGTACCAGTCTACCCCTTTAAAAACCCCGTAATGTCTTTTGTATTAATTGTATTGTTTTGTTTTATAAATGGATGACTTTCCGAAACCATTATATCATGTAACAAAATGGATATAAATGGATAGTCATGTAATCAGAGTATATCCATGGTTCGGTTCGGTCGAGTCCTATTGATATAGATGGAATTCTGGTATAAACGGATTCATGTTGTATTGTAGTTATACTTGAATTGGATTCAAGTCAGATTGATTTCATATTAGATTGAGACTCTGTCTGAGTCAGACTGATATAAAAGAAATTGAAGTCCTGAATTAGTTTTGATGTTATTGGTAACTGCTGCACATGGACGGCAGGATTTGTATCTTTTTCTAAGAAAATTACCGTATTGATAACACTGTTGTTAGGTTGTTTACTTTAGATAGGCAAGCACCCATATTCTCTGGCTGCCTGAGACTTAAGAGAACTGGTCCCGCTTAAACCTATGCTTATTTGGGTCCTTATTGTAAAAAAATAGTTTTGATATATTTTCAAAATACGCCTCAAGTATTTAATTATTGTCTTTAGGGTTTTCATAATTGTAGTTTTTATAAAGTGAAATATTCTAGTGAATATAACCTAGATTTCATTGTATATGGTATTTTAGTGTAATCTTGGAATTGTATTGAATTGTAAAGCTAGTTTCATGAAATTTATGATTCCTTTGATTTAGAAACATGGAATATATATATAATATATTTAAAGTATATATTTTGATAATATTTATATATATAATATTTAAAAAAACAGAATTTATTTATTAAATAGAAATCGTATTTTTAAAAAAAAAATGCATTAAAAATTCCATCAAGATTGAATGCACCTTGCGGAGGTCTGCAGGATGTGCGATACCCCGCACCATCCCGATCGGGGTTCCCCAAAATGGGTTGTAGAGACGTATTTGTAAGGAATTAAGTAATACACTTTTAAAGAAAACGGTTTTTGAATGTTTAAGGTATTTAACGTAAACTAGTATTTTCCCATAAACTAATGTCCCTAAGAGTTTTCGTGCTATGTTAAAAATGTGTGTTGTGATGAGGTAGGTCATTATCTCGTGAGTTTTCTAAAGGTAATATAAGAGAATATGTTGAGTTGTGTCAAAAGTAAAGTATATGGTAGTTAACCGTAAAAAAAGATAAAAGTTGCATAATAGATTCTTTTGAGATGAAACTTATTCTAATGTGTTTGTTTATGTTTGTTAATCATTATGAGGGAATATGGTATTTTATTGTTTAAGAAAAATGGAGTTTTTAAAGAAAAACGAATCAGAAGTCGGAATAACTCCGCTTCCGACGAGTTTTGAAATTAGATTGTTTTAGAATAGAGATGGAGGAGGGGAGTAGCGACTTGCTGATTGTAAAAAAGAGGAGATAGAGGGGAAGCTATGGAACCGTCGGGACGTCGTTTCGTCGCCGGATTCTTCTTGAAACGTCGCCGAAACTTCGACCTTTGCTAACTCCACTTACACAACTTTGGACTTGGAAATTTTAGAGAGTTTTTGTAATGGAATTCTAAATGAGGAAGGGTGCAATAAAGTGTGGTATTTATAGAGAAAATTAGGGCTTAGGATAATGAAGAATGGAATTAAAATTTGCATTAAAAATGAATTAAAGAGAGGAATTATCACTCTCTGGATGTTTTCAAAGTAATCAAGCAATATAGGGGTAGTGGGGTAGGCGAAAGGATGTAGGGTTAATGTAATACCCAGTCCCGATAAATAATTATTGTATTTTAATAAATAAGTCTCCAAATATTTTCACCAAATTTTCTACAAATTTTCCATATTTCTCCCAATTAAAATTTCCTTACCCTAATTTAATCTAACCCCTTTAAATTTTCCTAAAGTAAACCCAACCAAACCCAGCCCATTCACTTCTAAATTCTTTCTCTTTTCCTCAGCCCAGCCCACACTCCCTCTCTCACTCTTTCGGTCCAGATTGTGAACTGTTATCTTTGACTTGAATCTTTATTATTCGTCATGCCATATTTTGACTCCATCCGTTAGAGTTTTGGGTGACTTAGTAGAGTTATATGATTGTAATTATAAACTGCAGCATAGTTACAATACTGTACTCTGTTTGAGTGACTTGGAGCTCTACATTTGATTTCCACTCGTTTGAATTTCACCTCACCCGATATTCTTGTTTCCTTGCCTAATCTATATTGTATTCTGATTCTTATAGCTTGTACCTTACGCCGTCCTAAAATTGTTGTTTCAGGACCATGTCTTCCAACGACTCTTCTTCTATCTCCACTCCCCAAAATCAGACTGTCGAGATTTTGAATATACTGCAAGGTTTGAAGGAAGCCCAGGAGCGAACGAACGACCTGTTAGCTGAAGGATTAAGAAGGCAGATGACTCAGGCACCAACGGAAGCCTCCAATCGTAAGGGAATCCCTGTTAAGCAAGGAAAAGAAGAGAAGATGAAGCGCCCACTTGTTCCTCAGCAATGGAAGTAGCGGAGGACTCAATGTTATGTATACTGTAAGAAGCCAGGACACCTTCAGAGAGACTGTCGCAGCGCCAAAGGACAATACTTGATTTGTGGTTCCGACGAATATCTTGTCAATGGTTGCCCTAGAAGGAAGGAGCTGCAAGGAGGAGATTCGTCCACACTCTCCACTACTGCTAAGTGACTTGGTTATTTCGTAGTTCGAGCTTCGAGGATAGTACGGACCCAGCGCAGGATTCCACTCAATTGACGAGAATGCAGCGGTCTAGATACCAACGAAGAACTATCGCATTTTCTGCTTTCAATAAAAAAATTATCACTCTTTTATAAATGTTTATTTTCATTTAAAATCTTGTATCTGTTGAACTTCTTAGTTTGAATGCAATAAAATTTTGAGTTGTGATGTATGTATCGTCCCCTTGCCACTCATTTTCCTTATACTGCTTATTGCATCAGTATTCTAAATTTTGATTTTTCAGTCCTTACCTACCGCATATTTTCCTTGTGCTCCGTATCCTTGGTTATTTTCTTGGTGTGTTCCACTGTCTGATCATGACTCTTTCTTTTCAGGCCATTGCCCACCCTAGAGCAGCGTTGCCTCTAGATGAGGACACACGGTCGTGCGTTTCCTTGGACTGCATGCTGGTGAGTTCAAATGACAAGATCAACGGCCCACAGGTTATTTTCGGCAATAGCGATTCCGAGGACAAGGGAATCGCAGCCCCAGAAGTCAATATGATCAGCAATTGACAATGAAGAAGAGGACCCTGAAGAGGACCAGATAGAGGAAGATCCCGAGGAAGACCCGGTAGAAGAAAATCCAGGAGAGGAAGACCCTGAGGAGAATCCAGTGGGAGAAAATCCCGTGGGAGAAGATCCAGAAGAGGCGGATCGTGTGGAAGCAGACAAAGATGAAGAAGTTCCAGCCGAGAAAGAATCGGAGAATGAAATCTCGAGTGAGGAGGAATTCGAGGTGGAAGAACCTCCAGTGGCAATCCCTGCGAGGCGTTATAAAAATGGACACCCCTATCGTAGCGCGCGAGCTTACTGTAACCTGCTGAACTTCCATAACCGCGACTGACGTGATTTACCTTTTGTTTACTTTGGCCAAATAAAATCTATGTATAGTTTAGGGTCTCCTTTTTGTCTTTCGAGAGTGCCTTGTTTGAAATTTTCTGGAATAACTAAGCTCGCTAATCTTTTGATTTTTGATTCGCTTGATGCAATGACCGTTTTCCCTCCCCAATAAATTTCCTTCCCTTCTGAGATTCATTACACTTCACCCTTGCACCCTGTGCTAATCCGACCCCCAGCCTCTTCGACATTCAGATTGAAGTACCACTGCCCGACTTTTTGAATGGATCATACTCCATTGTAATCTCTACCCTGACTAGCCCCTATACATTTTTAGTGCTATCTCCTATTACCATAATTACATTCAGTGACATTGCTATTTGAAATCTAGTTTTCGTTATTGTATGTCTATCAAATATATATATATATATATATATATATATATATATATATATATATATTTGAGTGTTATTAACTACTTCCGTTTTACTATTTCTGAATACTTTACTATTCTTCACATTTTCAATAGCGCAAGTATATGCCGCACATACTATTTTTCTTATTTCGCCATATGGATTTTCTCAAGTTATTTTAAAATTGTTTGATCGATATATTTATTCTAAAATACTTTGGCCTATAGGCAAACCCTTCACTATTGTTTGTTATTCCTATTTTATTATCTGGTGTTGTATATATAGTTTATCCTTATAGATGGTTATGCTTTGTGCTTACTTAGACCTATCCTTTTAGTTGCGTTATTTCTTATACATATATAGACCTTGGATTTCTATCTAGCAGCTTTTAAGTAAATCACTATATGTTAGTGTTCGATATTGTGGCTTTTCGCATATTATTTTATAGCTTATTGGTTATTTTGAATTTCGAGGAAGAAATTTTCTTTAAAGGGGGTATGATGTAATACCCAGTCCCTATAAATAATTATTGTATTTTAATAAATAAGTCTCCAAATATTTTCACCAAATTTTCTATAAATTTTCCATATTTCTCCCAATTAAAATTTCCTTACCCTAATTTAATCTAACCCCTTTAAATTTTCCTAAAGTAAACCCAACCAAACCCAGCCCATTCACTTCTAAATTCTTTCTCTTTTCCTCAGCCCAGTCCACACTCCCTCTCTCACTCTTTTATTATTTATTCATGGCCCAAACCTTTCCCCCAGAACCCTGGCTCATTGAACCCCAACCTACACCCTTTCCCTTACCCGACCCGATCCCTCTGCCCCCAAACCGGCCCGACTCGCTTCTTCCCCAACCCACCTTCTTCCTTTCCCGCTCTTTTCTTTCCCTCCCCCACATCGCGGTCGTTCCCATGCCCCCGCCTCCCTCGCTCCCACGACCCGCGCCACGCGACCTCACCTTTGCCCCAACGTCCTCCCCCACGACTCGCTCCTCCAACTCCCATCACCGCACCCACTTCTTCACCGAGCAGCCCCTGTCGCCATCACGACTGGCGATCGCCTAGCTTCCCTCGCCAAAACCCCAAGGCCACCTCACTGCAACCCCGAGCTCTCTCTCTCCTCCTCCCCTCGCTCTCGTTATCCCTCTCAACACCACCGAGCACCATCGTCTCTCCGACCTCGTCGTCGTCCCCTCTTGCCGCCGGCCACTTCGTCTCCCTCTCTCGCTCATACTAGCCGAGCTCCCTCACCTCCACCACTTCCTTCTATCCAAAACCTATCTCTTCACTGCACCCCTTCACCGAGCTTCCCCACTGCACCCCCTCTCACCGCCGACGAACCCACCTGAGCTCCTCATACACCCCCTACCGCCGGCCGCCTCTTAGAGCCACAGCGACCACCCCTGCAACCTCCAGAGCGCTGACGAACCCCGAGCATCTAGCTAACCGCCCCACGCTGCACCAGGACACCACCTTTGCCGAGCACTGCCTCGACCACCCTCCGGCCGACTCCATCACCTCAGCAAGCTCCTCCTCGTGCATCAACTTCCTCCCCCTCTCTCACCGATCTCCTTTCAACAACCACCGCCATCACCTAACCCCGACGACAACATTCCTTGCACACCAAGGACCCGACACCCATCACCTCCAACTCGGACTTCCCCCTTTGACAGCAACCTCCTCCGGCCACCGCAGCCCACATCCCTGGCTACCTCGCCATCAAGCGCCGACACCAACGATCACCTCCCTCGCAGTTAAGACCCCGGCAACCAAGCCGCCGCTGCCGAGACTCGAGTTCTAGCCAAGTCGAGTTGCCGTGCCTCGCGTGTGTCGTGATCGCACCGTTGCCGCTGCCGTACCATCGTCAAAACTTCGTCAGGCAAGTATATTTCTTGCTTCATGCTATTATTATGTATTTAACCTAATTTCGAACTAATGTCGTGTAGATATAATTCGTGCAAACCAATATGATGCAAGTGTTTGATACGAAACTATATGTGAAAACCGGACTTTAAATGGCGGAACTTGTGATCATTAAACCCGCCTATTGTTTACCGATATGCTGTAGAAATTTAGTTGAAAACCACGGTCGTTTCACCTATGTAATGCTGCTCCCGATAGTCGGTACGAAACCTGAATTTCCTGAACATGCTAGACCATTAAATTCACATTAAATCTTTTACGACTCGGTTTTTGGCATTCCCTAGCTTGTATCGAAGCCAACAGAATAAGCTACCGAATCCTATTTTGATACCTAAAATTGAACTAGTATGATAGAGAAAACTACGGAGAATTACGATTCTGGACTGCAGTCTAGAGCGGTAATTCCAGATAACCCCTGTTTTAAACTTATTGTTTTTCCTTGCTCAAATGCGGAAATGTGCGGAACCCTATATCGTCACGTAGAAAAGTGAGTTAGATTTCTTACTCTATTAGTTTCACTAGATTCCTGTTCTGTATGATATTTTTAACTCATTTTATAATGTCGACGCGTCTAGCTGAATTTTGCAGTGATAGATTTTACACATCAATCTAAACCTGGAAATAACTCCCTGTGGATATAGGATATTCCTGATCCACCAATTGAGTTGGAAACCTAACGGATAACCCTAAATATTGTTCAATTATAGCGTCGCCTAATTACGATCCCAACTGGGATTAAAATATGTTACGAAACGGACTTCCTATTCTGAAATCGGATTTCCAGCAGTGAACACTTAAATTGAAATGGCCGTATATAGAAAACCTGAAACCCGATTGGCGTGAAACTAATTTTGATGGATAGATAATTAAACATACTACTTACCCCTTTTACATTGTTTCGTTTAATTTTACATGTATGACTTATTGTGAATTATGCAAGTGTTCGGACACTGATTGATGATATTTTATTCATATCGTAATTATTGTATTCTCATCATATCATGTAAAGCTCATATGCATTGGTAGCTTAGTGGTCATGTAAATTACCCAGTGTTAGATATTAGTGTTTTGATTGTGGCAAGTACGTCGGTGTTAAAGCGTGAATGAATAAGCGAAGTGACACGTACTTGTACACAATCAGCGAACCCTATTGATTTATTGCATTGTCGACGTCTATGGGACATATATAAGTGTAACTATAACTGGAATGTGACGGTTATAGAGCACTTATATTAGTGTCATAGGTAAGGTACCAAACACTGTCCATTTATCTTGAGTATCAGTCGAGACATGCTTAATGGAGACCCTGTCTTCAGTTCTCGTGTAGACTTGTCATGAACCGACTAGTATCTGTGTTTATGGCTGGTGTTTAATGTAGACCGCGTGGTGTGGGGTAGTTTGAGTGTGAATTCAACGGAAACTCGGGAGTCTCATTGCCGGCACATACAGCGATTCTGGAGATATATGGGTGATATTACTGATTATTAGCGAGTGAATGGGGCCCGTGTTCCCTTATCCTTGGGTCCTACCCTTGGGTAGGGGATACTCACGAGTGGTTGACTCTCACACTTGGACTGACGATAGGTTTAGCGACATGGACAATGAGACTTAGAGACTGATAGGTTTAGTGATATGCATTGGTTACTGATTTGATATACCCGCTTTACTGATTATTTCATGCTCATATTATCACTGTATGCGTACTGTTTCATATTCATCATTATTGCACGTGTTCACATTCGTATTTATATATATTGCTATTGTGTCGCTCTGATGACCTGAGTATGCACGCTCAGAGTGAGAAGTGGATTTAGCTTAGACCAAGACCTGACGTACCTCGAGGACATTCCGGATATCTGGACTAGCGACTCAGAGCTATGCTTTCTTGATCTCTATCTGGTTAGTGTTTTGTATTTGTTTTGATTTAGTGACTGCATTACTCATTACCTGTGCATTGATTACTAATTACCACGTAAAGCTAGAAGCCGAAGTGTGACTAGGAAGGATGTTTCCTCGACCGTAGGAGCATGCCTGGCTTGTCAACCCCTCATATTCCGTATTTTGGGAAGTGGGGCATGAGAGTTAAAAATTTCATAGCATTACCTCCGGTTTTAACAGTCGGTGCCGGACCCCCTTCACATCTCACCGATCCAATCCGGTAGGATGGGCTTGGGATTTTGGCCACGTGTCCCTGTCACTTGGTATACCTCAATGCACGCGTTTGATTACTTTGTAACTTTTCATTTTACGTATAGTGCACGTGTAAACTTTGAACTTCTAAAAGTTTAAAAGAAAATCAATTAAAATATATATGTGGCTGGGGGGGATTCGATCACAGGGCTATGTCACTGCAGTGCTAGCCTTTACCAATGAGCTACAAGTGCTTTCTTGTTGTTCAAAAGCAATTCAAATACTTATAGTGTACACATGATTGCAAATACTCCATTTGTCAATTAAAATTTAATCAAATTTCATATACACTGAAACAGAGTTGTTATATTCTACCCTCCTTACAAAAATTTCGTCCTCGAAATTTATAATTATTGTAAGGACTAGATTGCAAACAATTGAGGGTATCTTGCACGCATTTCATCTTCCGTTTCCTACGTTGATTCTCCCGGTGTGTCTTTTCTTCACATCACTCGAACCAAATTTACTTTCTTGTTCCAAAATGACTTCACCTTTCTATCAGGATTTCAACAGGTTGTTGCTCACAGGATAAATCTGGTTGTACAGTGATCTCGGAGTGATCAAGAACATAGCTGGGGTCACTCACATACCTTCTGAGTTGGGATATGTGGAATACATTGTGCACTCCTTCCAATGAAGGTAGAAGTGCTAAACGATAAGCCACTTCTCCGATTCGTTCGAGTATGTTGAACGGTCTAATATATCTTAGACTGAGCTTACCCTGTCTTCCAAAACGAATCACTTTACGATTTGGAGATATCTTCAAAAATACATGATCTCCCGATTGGAACTCTAAGTAACGGCGCTTTGCATCAGCCCAGTGCTTCCGTCAATTTTGGGTTATGCGCATTCTTTCCCTGATAGTACAAACTACATCAACTGTTGCTACTATCATCTCAGGTCTAAGGAGTTCTCTATCTCCGATGTCATCCCAACTTAATGGCGATCTACACTTCCTTCCATATAGAGCTGCAAATGGTGTCATTCCTATACTTACTTGGTACCTGTTGTTTTATGAAAACTCCACAAGATGTAGGTGATCTTCCCACGATCTTCCGAAGTTTAGCATACACGCTCTTAGCATATCCTCAAGTATCTGAATAGTTCGCTCAGATTGTCCATCTATTTGTGGATGGTAAGCGGTGATGAAGTTCAGACTTGTTCCCAAGTTAGCTTTCAGACTCTTCCAAATTTATGATCGGAATCTGGTGTCACGATCGGAGACAATGCAAACTGGTACTCCATGTAATCTTACAATTTCCCGCATGAGTTCATGGGTATCAGAAATAGTACACATTGAAGAGTTTAAATCTTACATAGATTCTTACCTCCATGTACTTCTTTGCTAATGTCTCGGTAGATTGACCAACTCGAAATAGGATGAAGTGAGCCGACTTTATGAGTCGATCCACAATAACTCATACCGTATCATTACCTTTCGTGCCGCGAGGAAGTGCAGTCACAAAATCCATAGTGATGTGTTGCCACTTCCATTCTGGGATAGGAAACGGTTGAAGTAAACCGGCTGTCCTGTGATGTTCAGCCTTTACTTGCTGACACACCAAGCATTTAGCGACGCTTCTGGCTACTTCACGCTTCATTCCATGCCACCAGTAATTTTGACGCAGATTTTTGTATATCTTTGTGCCTCCAGGGTGTACCGAATAAGGAGAGCTGTGAGCTTCTTTCATCAACTCTTCTTGCACAGAACCTTTTGGTACACACTATCTACTCCCGTATCTCAAAGATCCGTCTTCATGGATGATGAAGTCCGTTCTAAGTCCACTTTCTACTTGTTCTCTTATCTTTTGCAACTTAGCATCACTTGCTTGAGCTGCTTTGATCTGATTGACAATGGTAGATTGAACTTGTAAGTTCATCAAACTTGAAGCGTTACCTTGCATGACCACTTCGATCTCCATCTGATGCAAATCTTGTTGAAGCTTCCACTGTGCGGTGAGATTCAATGCTAATGGTTGGTGACTATATGCATCAGGTACTACATTCATGTTCCCTGGATGATATTGTAGGTTGATGTCGAAGTCCTCCATAAGTTCTAACCATCTTCTCTGCCGCATATTCAACTCTTTCTGAGTAAACACATATTTCAGACTCTTGTGATCTATGTATATATTCACTCGTTCACCAAGAAGATAATGGCGCCAAGTCTTGAGTGCAAAGATTATGGCCGCCAACTCCAAATCATGCGTCAGATAATTGCGCTCATGAATCTTCAGCTGTCTTGACACATAAGCTACGACTTTACCGTGCTGATGTAGAACACATCCTAATCCCTTACCGGATGCATCGCAATGCACTTCAAGACCTCTAGATTAGTCCGGTATGACAAGGATACGTGCCGATGTCAATCTTGACTTGAGTTCTACGAAATCTCGTTCGTATGCTTCTGACCACACGAATTCTTCTTCTTTACGTGTGAGCTTGGTCAGGGGTGTTGCAATCTCCAAAAATCCTTCAATAAACCTTCTGTAATATTCTGCTAAACCCAAGAAACTTCGAATGTCCTTCACTGACTTCGGTGTCGGCCATTCGCTTACTGCTGATACTTTATCTGGATTTACAGAGATTCCATTGTCTGATACAATATGTCCGAGGAAACCGACTTGATCTAACCAAAACTCGCACTTACTGTACTTGGCATAGAGATGATGTTGTCGTAAAGTCTCCAGGACAATTCGTAGGTGTTCGGCATGTTCTTTCCGACTCTTAGAATACACCAGGATGTCATCGATGAAGATGACAACAAACCTGTCGGGGTACTCTCGGAAAACTTGATTCATTAGGTTCATGAATATAGCTGGCGCGTTAGTCACTCCAAATGGCATCACAAGAAATTCGTAATGTCCATAGCGAGTTCTGAATGTCGTTTTATGGATATCAGATTCTTTGACCTTAACCTAATGATAACCCGAACGAATATCTAATTTGGACAAAACGCAAGACCCATTTAGCTGATCGAACAGGCCGTCGATGTGCGGAAGCGAATACTTTTTCTTTATAGTTACTTCATTTAGAGCTCTATAATCAATGCACATTCAATATGAACCTTCCTTCTTCTTCACAAGTAGAACCGGCGATCCCCAATTTTGAAGTGCTGGGACGAATCCATCCTTTCGTCAATAATTCATCCAACTGAGTACGGACCTCTTTCAAACCTATAGGGCTTAACCGATATAGTGCTTTGATCACCGGTTGTGCTCCAGGTACTAAATCAATGCTGAATTCAAGAGCTCGATCGGGAGGCAAACGTGATATGCCTTCAGGAAATACATCATCGAACTCTCGAACTATCTCTGGCTTCGATCCTTCCTCTGCTTGAAGTGCTGCAATCACTGCCTTCTTCGGTTTTGCCTTGTAGGTGCTTGGCTCTAGGGTACGGTCTCCACTTTTGAAATAAAAGACCGGATGGTCTGGAATCTCAAACACTACCCTCTTTTGACGACAGTCGATGGTAGCGTAAAAAGTTCCGAGCCAATCCATACCCAAACGACATCAAAATTTGGTAAGTCCAGCACCTTGAAGTCAGCATAAAATTCTCTGCTGCAGACGACCACTGGATACAGGTCGTATCCCTTTATTGCTTTTAGAACGTTGTTCCTTGAACTGACATTCCAGCTGGATACAAGAGGTTTGACTGGAATCGCATGAGTTCGGACGAACCGTTGCGACATAAAGACATGAGATGCTCCAGTATCGAAAAGTGCTAGTGCAAGAAGTGAGGCTACTAAGATTGTATCTAAGTTATGTGGGATAGGTTTAGGTATAGAAAAATATATGGATATTGCATGTATTGAACAGCTTTGAAAGATTTGAAAGGTTTACCAATAATGACTTGGCCAGTGGCTTCAGCTTCTTCCACAGTCATTGTGAAAGCCTGACGCCTCGGGACATTCCTTTTTGCTGGAGGATCATTCCTCTATCCGTTCCTTGATCCTTGAGGTAAGTCGTTTTTGCTTGATGGAGCTGATGAGGAGGAGCTGCAGTCGGTCCACGAGATGTTGATGATGGGAGAGCTAGTCATGGAACAGGTGCCTTGATGGTTGGTCGCCGCTGATAAATGATTGCTGGTCTGGGTGCAGCATTTGGATTGAGTCTTCGAGGAAAAGTCCCAATATCTTGTGTGGCTGAGCCGCAGACTAAGCAAAGGCGATTTGCACACCGGCAATCCTTCACTAGGTGTCCATCCCTCCTATAATAGGTGCAAAAGGCTGTGCTGGGCCGGTTGATTGGTACTCCCGGTCTCCTGGGCACAAAAGGTGGTCTTGAAGAGGCTCCTCCTTGTTAGTGTATATGCCCTAGAGGCCATTACTGTATCATACTAGTTTGTATATTACTTAATGGAAGCTTGGGATATTCACCTTGTATATACAATCTTGCTCAAAATAGTAGTATGCTACTTGGTTTGTTTCTACTTCAATGTGTACATGTGTTTATTTTAGTATATCACCTATACACATTAGTGGAGCTCTTAAGATCTTTGCTTGATTACCAGCGATGTGATGGCAGTCACACTAGTGGGGCTGGGTAATCTATAAGCACATCCTTATGCAGGTCCCTAGTCGCAGGACTATCGAGACAGGGCATCGATACTCCGGAGTAGACTAGCGCATGCGCTTCTCATCCCAGTGTGGGAGACGGTCTGTCCCACAGCCGTCAGTACGTCGTACTTAAGATAGTATGCGGGTGCTCGTTGGGTTACGAGTACACTGGACAGGACTCGTCGGGAACTGACTAGTTGGTATTATGCCTATCGTCAGTTATCAGTTCCCAGGTGACATAAGTACAGCTTAGTCCGCTGACTTGACACTGTCACTTCGCCTCGAGTGTATTCCCACTGTACTTTGATCACTACCCTACCACGGCTCAAAGGAGTCGTGCAAACAGGTAGTGGTTGGGTGCAGTCCCGAAGCACTTGGAGGCAGTGACGGTTAGACAGGATTCGTCTCTCCCGGTATTGGGGGTTGACATCGCGCTGCGTCTAGGAGAGCCATTACACGAATAGTCCCTGGCCAGGGCAAACGAGATATACTGGTAGGCTTCCAGTGTTATCTCAGGATGTTTTGGGCTTCACTCCGACACGACTTGTACCGCTATTGGGGGACTGACGTTTACCGCCCCCTAGGCCCGCCATGCGATGTATCAGACGAACAGACCGGACTGTACGGAGAATGTCACATTCAGGCTCAGTAGGAGTTCAGATGGGTTTCGTCTCGTCGGTCTTCTTGTCGGGACTACCTGGGGACCGTTACGCACAGCTAGTGCCGCTTGCGGTCTGTGGTTAAACCCACTGCCAGCGTAGTGTCGAGTCTTTAGAGTCCCACACAGAAACCTTTTCGCCTTTAGGCAAAAGAGTAGAGGTCGCATGGTTTTGCGACAGGTCGCATGGTTTTCCGACAGGGTTTGGTCACATCCGTGCACTTGTGCACGTACAGTGTCCGGACAGTTTACACTAGCGGGCTTTAGTTTAAGGCAGATCCTAGTGTACCTTTTTGGATTAGATTTATCCAGTATGCATTCGTGTTCCTCGGAACGCGGATGCGGGTGTGTATGCACAGTTGACGGAGAGACAAAGGTAGAGGATTCTCATTAGGGTTGTTGACCGTTGACAGTTGACTATTGACTTTTTTGCTCAACCCTAATGAGAATATGATATGTGATTAACAATTATATTAATTAAGTATTATGGTGACATGGTTGTTGAGGGATTGACTTTGTTGACTTGTTGACTTTTGTTGACTTTGTTGACTTTTGTTGACTTGTTGACTTTTGTTGACTTGTTGACTTTATTGACCGGTTGACTAGGCTTGACTAGTTGACCATCATGATAACCATAGCTATCATTTCATGGCAAAGACTTTTGCTTGTTTGCTCCTTTGTGCAAAATGAGAGCATGAAATGATATGGTTATGGTTGCTTCAACCATCACATAACACTTGATTGGTATGATGAGTTATCATTGTTTTGGATTATGAGAGGGTGAAAGACAAAAGAGAGGCTCATTCTCACTTGACCATTCTCTCTCTTGTTCTTGAGCTCTCTTGATTTTGCTCTCACCCTCTTCCTCTTGCTCCCTCTCTTGACTCTATGGTTCACTTGTCTCATGTGTAGAGAACCAAGAACCATAGATAAAATCCCATACAAACTCTTCTCTACTCACTCTAGTTCACAAGGTTTAGCAAACCGAGTGAACTAGTTTCTTCAAAGTTCGAAGAAGGAGCCAAAGGTTGGAGCTTTCAGGTGGATCTATCTTCGGCGTAAGGAGACGACGGGAAGAAGCCGATCCGGACCACCATCGGAGCTTGAAGACGAAGGAGTTCAAGACTAGCAAGGTATAAACCCCCTAACCGAGTAGTTAACTACTCCTAGTTAGGTTGTTAGTTAGATGTTTAACAAAGATCCGGGTTTTAAGTCCATGTTACCACCTCTAAGAAAATCATTTTTATCAAATTCCGCATGCCCGAAAGTACCGGGAGAGGTAGCATGGACTTACAGTGGTATCAGAGACTAGTTAAACTCTATCTAACATGTTAGCAAAGTAGCTAGAAGATCGATCAAAGAAAAATTCCCGAAATGAACCCCGTTTTCAAAGTTGTTGTCGATTTTTTATGTTCTGTAAAATTGATAAATCATGCATCAAAAATCGACTCAGGGTTTTTAAAAGCTACTGTAGAAAAATCACCCAGAGATCCCCCTAAACGACCGCGGAAACGCGGCAATAGCTTGCTATTGCCGCGGTTCCGCGGCTTCCTTGGCCCCTCTCTGGTGTTTCTTTGCTGCAGTGTGGTTGCAAGGGTATTTTGGGAATTTTGGTATATGTATTTTCAGCCTAGATTTTCCAGAACGAAAATTTTATTTTTGGGGTCCTGAAAATCCGTATTTTTGATCGAACTTCTAAAAAACTTTAGCTGACGGGTTTTTCTGTAATGTGATATTTGTATTGAACATCTACTAATCGCTATATGTCGATTAGTGGGGGTTATACAAATTTGTGATCTGTAATATTGCTGGAATATGGATATGAATATGTTGGATTGTCGCGGGTGAATAGCCGGGGGTTGTGAGACGAGAGTTTTTCTTTTCTTTCAATTCATGTAAATTTGTAAAATGATGTAATAATTATTTGTATGGCCGCACAACCGGGTCGGGGTTGTAGCCGTCATTGTATAATTTCTTTTTATTGTTTTTGCTCCTAGGATAGACCCATGGAGGGGTGCACAAACTATCGGGTATGCCGAAGTGCCGAGTGGCCTACTCACGGAGGTGAGGGAGGTTGCTTCGCTTCGGATACTTGGCGGGTAGTTTGCCGCACCCGTAGGGGTCTTGGGTGGGGTATTGGCTATTCACCGCGACCGTGTAATCTGTTTTTCGTTACAGGCTCGTACGAATTACAGATCCTAGTATATCCAATGTATTCATCTGTGATCTGAAATGGCTATCATTGCAATATATCTATATATGATATTATTTAGGCGTTGCTTATGTTTTACAGCCGTGCTAGCCCAGCCCCCGCTCTGTCGTTAGTTAAGTAACCTAACGGGTAATGACGGGGCCCAGTGGCGAATGCGAATGGCATAAGCGTACGTCATATTTTGGTTGTTTTCTGCAATGGTAGGATTAAATGATGGGACGCATTAAAAGAACTAATGCAAGAATATCACGCATTAAAAGAACTAATGCAAGATAATAAACCAAGTAAAAGTCGTTGGAACACTTTCGAAAAACCACTCGGTTCTTTTCAAAACCAACTTTTAAATGCGGAGCTTGAGCCACTCCTTTTAAAAGCTATCTCGTTCCATCGACTATATCAAGTTCACTACGTTCACGGTTTTTCCAAAACCATCCGTAGCTCTCCATCATTTCAGTTAAATATTCGGTAGTATTCAAGCTATGTATTTTGACCTCACGCCAAGGCATAATGATTGGTAGCTGCCGGATATTTATCTGTTGCATAGATAGAATGCGTTGGTTTGAGACAGTCGTACTGCCATTTTGGCCTACGTCAATGGTATGTACGGGTGGGTTCAAATTAACCTGGATAATGATGGGATGAACTTGACATGTGACTTATGACATTTTGACCTCACGCCAAGGTCATAAGAGCATGGGGCAAAAATCCACATCGGGAGTTTCATAAGTACTGAAACTTGCTAGATCTGCATACCATTTGGAGTGTGATGATTCTGGTAGGATTCCTTCAGTTTCGTCACGCGATGATATTTGGATCCCGATCCTACTGTGAGTATATGCTACTCTTCGGGAAATTTCTCACTAAACGATCAATGCTATAAACCTAGTAGGTGTCTAGAAAGGTGTTAGGGGGGCTACGCCCCCAGGGAAAAGAGGTTATTTAATTAAGGAACTTCGCGAAAGCGTTGGAAAACCTCCCTCGAAGTACCGACACTGGCCTGGCTGAACGGTTAAGCAAGTATTGTGCGGTGGGATTGATCCCGACTAATTCTTCCTTTATGGTTTGAGGAGGGATTCGAGAAACAGTGGGAGCCATCCTGTTTAGACAAACTAAAAACCACTCTAAACTTGCAAGAGCATCATGCTGAGTGTTTCTTCTTCTCTCTCCTAATTGCAGCGACCAATCGACATGACTGGACTTAAGTTACTTCTAGATAAAAACATACTGACAGGGCCAAACTACAAAGATTGGCTCAGGAATGTCAAAATGGCAATCACTTACGACAAGCTGGGGTATCTTCTTACCACCAAAGCTCCCCCTGTCCCTGGTCCCACTTCCAGCGTCGCGGATAAGGAAATCCGTAAGACTTGGGAGATTGATAGCGCAAAGGCCAAATGCCTCGTGCTTGCCTCTATGGACAATGAACATCAGAGGAGGCACGAGAATATGGACCTGGAATCCATATTTCTTCATACAAAAGAACTGTATGGAGAGCAGTCTCGTATCGCAAGATACGAAGCGTCGAAAAAGTTATTTTCGGCAAGGATGGCCGTCGGATCATCAGTAGCCGAGCACGTGCTTAAGATGATCGGCTACATTGAGGAGCTCGCGGACCTAGGGACTACATTGGAGAGTGAGCTCTATACAGACTTAGTTCTCCAGTCCCTTCCTTCCACTTACGCCCAGTTTATACTGAACTTCAACTTGCAAGAAAAAGAAGTTGAACTTTCAGAGCTCCTCAACATGCTGAGGAGCGCAGAGGGCACCCTACAGAAAAGTAGGGAAACATCCACTTTGTTTGTAGGAGGATCATCTTCTTCTTGGTTCAAGGCGAAAGCTAAGGGAAAGAAGAAGAAAGCCCCCGCCAAACCAAGGGACGGTGTTAGTAAAGTGGATACGAAGGGAAAAGCTAAAGCAACAAAGAAAGTGGGGAAGCTTGTGGATAAGGAAGAATGCTTCTATTGTCATAAGAAAGGACACTGGAAGAATGATTGCAGGGCCTGGAAGGCCAGAACACAGGAATTGAAGCAGGTTGCAGCTTCAGCTTCAGGTGTGTATGTTATTGAAAACTGTCTTTCAATAAACTCTACTTCCTGGGTATTGGATACCGGATCAGGATTCATATCTGTAATTCTTTGCAGGTGTTGAGAAACCGTAGGGTTTTGAAGGCAGGTGACATGACCCTCAGAGTTGCGAACGGAGCTAGCATGGATGCTAAAGCCGTGGGGGACTATCACCTGGGAATGTCAGATGGACATGTTTTGGTTTTGCGTAATTGCTTTTTTGTACCCAACGCAACTTGTAATATCATTTCTGTATCTTTAGTTTCTAAAGAAGGTTATGAATTTGCGTTTGTAAGCAATGTTGTAAACATTCACCTTAATCAAGTTTTGATTGGGTCAGGTACATTGAGTAATGGTATATACGTATTAAACCAACCACAGATTTTCAATGTCCAGAATACAGACAAAAGAAAGTCTCCGGAAATAAATCAGGCTTTCTTATGGCATTGTAGACTGGGTCACATCAATGAGAGAAGGTTGACGAAGTTACATACAGAAGGATATTTGAATCCGTTCGAATATCAATCGTATGCCACTTGTCAATCCTGTCTCAAAGGAAATATGACAAAGACTCCGTTTACAGGACACGGAGTAAGAGCGAGCGAGCTCTTGGGACTCGTACACAGCGACGTGTGCGGTCCAATGTCTACACATGCGCGAAGCGGTTATTCTTACTTCATTACTTTTACGGATGACTTCTCAAGGTACGGTTATGTCTTCTTAATGAAACATAAGTCCGAAGCCTTTGGAAAATTCCAGGAGTATAAGAATGAAGTAGAAAAACAAACCGGCAAAAGTATTAAGATTCTAAGATCGGATCGATGTGGAGAATACTTAAGTGCCGAGTTCCTGGACTATTTAAAAGAGAATGGAATTCTCTCTCAGCTTACTCCTCCATACACTCCGCAACATAACGGTGTATCGGAGAGACGGAACCGCACCCTATTGGATATGGTACGGTCCATGATGAGTAACGCTGAGTTACCGCGATCATTCTGGGGATATGCGCTAGAATCAGCCGCATACCTTTTGAACCGAGTTCCTACTAAGACTGTGCCTACCACACCATATGAGTTATGGAGTGGGAAGAAACCCTATCTTCAATATCTGAAGATCTGGGGATGTCCAGCTTTTGTCAAAAAGCAGCATGCGGACAAACTCGAGGCACGCTCAGTACTGTGCAAGTTTGTGGGATACCTAAAGAACACCAGGGGGTATCTTTTCTACTACGCAGAGGAACAAAAAGTCATTGTTTCTCGTAATGCCCACTTTCTAGAACACCAGTTCTTGGAAAAGGGAATAAGTGGGAGCGCAGTAGAACTGGAAGAAATTCCAGAACCACGGACTATTACTGAAAGTTTAGTGGAACCAGAGGGTTCGGAAGAACAAGACATTCCTATGCCGCTCCGCAGAAGTAGTAGGCAGTCTCATCCGCCCGAGAGATACTACGGTTTTCTCATAGACGGGGATAGAGAGGATTGCATCATAGATTATGATGAGCCTACTAGCTTCCAGCAGGCCGTTCAGAGCGTTGACTCAGTAAAATGGCTAGATGCAATGTGGACCGAAATGGAGTCCATGTACACCAGCAAAGTATGGACGTTGGACATTGCTCCAGACGGGGTAAAACCCGTAGGATGCAAGTGGATCTTCAAAAGGAAGATTGGTGTAGATGGACAGGTTGAGACCTATAAAGCTAGGCTGGTAGCAAAGGGTTTTCGTCAAAGACCTGGGTTGGACTATGACGAAACCTTTTCTCCAGTGGCTATGCTGAAATCCATTCGGATCCTTCTTGCCATTGCTGCCTTCCACGATTATGAGATTTGGCAGATGGACGTAAAGACAGCTTTTCTAAATGGAAATTTAGAGGAGTGTGTCTATATGGACCAGCCAGAGGGTTTCATTCAGAGTGGGAGCAGCGGAAAGGTGTGCAAGTTGCTTAAGTCCATCTACGGACTAAAGCAGGCATCACGGAGTTGGAACATCTGTTTTGATGAGACGGTCAAGGAATTTGGCTTTATCAAAAATCCAGATGAACCATGCATCTATAGTAGATTTGTAGCGAGAACTGTAGTATTCCTCGTTTTATACGTGGATGACATTCTCTTAATAGGAAATGACATTCCTATGCTACAATCTGTCAAGGGGTTCTTGTCGCACAGGTTCTCCATGAAAGACCTGGGTGATGCCTCATACATCCTGGGGATCCGGATCCATCGTGATAGATCCAAGAGGATATTAGGACTTTCTCAGTCCAGGTACATCGACACCGTACTGAAAAGATTCAGTATGGAAGATTCCAAGCGCGGTAACCTACCGGCTTGTCACGGGATCACCCTCTCTAAAGAGATGTCTCCCAAGACTGATTTGGAGAGGGATCGCATGTCTATTATACCCTACGCTTCTGCGGTAGGCTCTATAATGTATGCGATGTTGTGTACCAGACCGGATGTAGCTTATGCACTGAGTGTGGTAAGCCGGTATCGGTCAAACCCTGGGGAGAAACACTGGATAGCAGTAAAGAACATTCTTAAGTACCTGAGAAGGACTAAGGAGATGTTCTTGGTGTATGGCGGAAAAGACCTCCAGATCGAGGCCTTTGCTGACTCCAGCTTCCAGAGTGACAAGGATGATTCCAAGTCCATGTCGGGTTTTGTCTTTACCCTCAATGGAGGGGCGGTGTGTTGGAAGAGTTCCAAACAGGAAACCGTTGCAGACTCGACGATGGAAGCGGAATACATCGCTGCATCTGATGCCGCAAAAGAAGCTGTCTAGATGAGGAAGTTCTTGAAAGAACTTCAGGTGGTTCCGTCCATTGTTGATCCAATACCTCTGTATTGCGACAACAACGGGGCTATAGCTTTAGCGAAGGAACCCAGGTCCCATCAGAGATCCAGGCACATCTTGAGGCGGTATCACCTGATCAGGGAGATCGTAGATCGCCAGGAGATCGAGGTTCGGAGAGTCGCTTCAGAAGATAACACTGCAGATCCATTCACCAAGGCCCTGCCCCAGACTCAGTTCGAGCGGCTGATCGAGATGATAGGTCTTCGATACGCCAGTACATGGCCTTATTGCACGTGGGAGATTGTTAGTGTATATGCCCTAGAGGCCATTACTGTATCATACTAGTTTGTATATTACTTAATGGAAGCTTGGGATATTCACCTTGTATATACAATCTTGCTCAAAATAGTAGTATGCTACTTGGTTTGTTTCTACTTCAATGTGTACATGTGTTTATTTTAGTATATCACCTATACACATTAGTGGAGCTCTTAGGATCTTTGCTTGATTACCAGCGATGTGATGGCAATCACACTAGTGGGGCTGGGTAATCTATAAGCACATCCTTATGCAGGTCCCTAGTCGAAGGACTATCGAGACAGGGCATCGATACTCCGGAGTAGACTAGCGCATGCGCTTCTCATCCCAGTATGGGAGACGGTCTGTCCCACAGCCGTCAGTACGTCGTACTTGAGATAGTATGCGGGTGCTCGTTGGGTTACGAGTACACTGGACAGGACTCGTCGGGAACTGACTAGTTGGTATTATGCCTATCGTCAGTTATCAGTTCCCAGGTGACATAAGTACAGCTTAGTCCGCTGACTTGACACTGTCACTTCGCCTCGAGTGTATTCCCACTGTACTTTGATCACTACCCTACCACGGCTCAAAGGAGTCGTGCAAACAGGTAGTGGTTGGGTGCAGTCCCGAAGCACTTGGAGGCAGTGACGGTTAGACAGGATTCGTCTCTCCCGGTATTGGGGGTTGACATCGCGCTGTGTCTAGGAGAGCCATTACACGAGTAGTCCCTGGCCAGGGAAAACGAGATATACTTGTAGGCTTCCAGTGTTATCTCAGGGTGTTTTGGGCTTTACTCCGACACGACTTGTATCGCTATTGGGGGACTGACGTTTACCGCCCCCTAGGCCCGCCATGCGATGTATCAGACGAACAGACCGGACTGTACGGAGAATGTCACATTCAGGCTCAGTAGGAGTTCAGATGGGTTTCGCCTCGTCGGTCTTCTTGTCGGGACTACCTGGGGACCGTTACGCACAGCTAGTGCCGCTTGCGGTCTGTGGTTAAACCCACTGCCAGCGTAGTGTCGAGTCTTTAGAGTCCCACACAGAAAGCTTTTCGCCTTTAGGCAAAAGAGTAGAGGTCGCATGGTTTTGCGACAGGTCGCATGGTTTTGCGACAGGGTTCAGTCACATCCGTGCACTTGTGCACGTACAGTGTCCGGACAGTTTACACTAGCGGGCTTTGGTTTAAGCCAGATCCTAGTGTACCTTTTGGGATTGGATTTATCCAGTATGCATTCGTGTTCCTCGGAACGCGGATGCGGGTGTGTATGCACAGTTGACGGAGAGACAGAGGCAGAGGATTCTCATTAGGGTTGTTGACTGTTGACAGTTGACTATTGACTTTTTTGCTCAACCCTAATGAGAATTTGATATATGATTAACAATTATATTAATTAAGTATTATGGTGATATGGTTGTTGAGGGATTGACTTTGTTGACTTGTTGACTTTTGTTGACTTTGTTGACTTGTTGACTTTTGTTGACTTGTTGACTTTTGTTGACTTGTTGACTTTGTTGACCGGTTGACTAGGCTTGACTAGTTGACCATCATGATAACCATAGCTATCATTTCATGCCAAAGACTTTTGCTTGCTTGCTCCTTTGTGCAAAATGAGTGCATGAAATGATATGGTTATGGTTGCTTCAACCATCACATAACACTTGATTGGTATGATGAGTTATCATTGTTTTGGATTATGAGAGGGTGAAAGACAAAAGAGAGGCTCATTCTCACTTGACCATTCTCTCTCTTGTTCTTGAGCTCTCTTGCTTTTGCTCTCACCCTCTTCCTCTTGCTCCCTCTCTTGACTCTATGGTTCACTTGTCTCATGAGTTGAGAACCAAGAACCATAGATAAAATCCCATACAAACTCTTCTCTACTCACTCTAGTTCACAAGGTTTAGCAAACCGAGTGAACTAGTTTCTTCAAAGTTCAAAGAAGGAGCCAAAGGTTGGAGCTTTCAGGTGGATCTATCTTCGGCGTAAGGAGACGACGGGAAGAAGCCGATCCGGACCACCATCGGAGCTTGAAGACGAAGGAGTTCAAGACAAGCAAGGTATAAACCCCCTAACCGAGTAGTTAACGACTCCTAGTTAGGTTGTTAGTTAGATGTTTAACAAAGATCCGGGTTTTAAGTCCATGTTACCACCTCTAAGAAAATCGTTTTTATCAAATTCCGCATGCCCGAAAGTACCGGGAGAGGTAGAATGGACTTACACTCCTGCCATATGAGTGGCAGGGCGCTTCACTCGGCAGATTGAGGTCTGCCTTTCATCTTCACCATTGTCTCATATCGACGGGCAGATTTCAGGGCCAGTTCGTGGGTTGGGAAATCCTTTGTAGCTAAGGCAACTTGGATATCCGGATCTAACCCTTGCTGAAATCGTCTGGATCTGATCTCAGCAGTTGGTATCAAGTGTGCCGCGAACCTGTTAAGGTCTTATGTTAGCTATATAGTATGTGATATATGAAAATCGAATATTGAGACATATCTTACCTAATGAGCATGGTAAACTCAGCATCATACTCATCCACAGATTTGGTCCACATCGAACCCTGTTGTAGATGGATGAATTGCTACACCATGTCAAAACGGGCAGTCTCTGGAAAATACTTTGCGTCGAACATGTCGCGAAAGGTTTTCCATTTGATCGGTTTGTCAAGATGGCTTTCTTCCGCCTTCCACCAAACTCGGGCGTTATCCGTGAGTTGCAGCTTCACAATTCGTACCCAACCGATCTCTGGTACTTGTGCTGCTGCCAGATTATCCTCGATGCTCTAAGCTCATTCTTCAGCTTCCAAAGCGCTCCCTTTCCCCGAAAATTGCTTTGGGTGCAATACCCGGAATTGCTTTACTCCGGACACTTCCACTTCTGGACGGTTCAGTAATATAGCAGTCTGCTGCTGCTGTCCTTCCAGAAGGATTCAGATTGCCTCAAGCAGTACCGTCTGCTCATTGATCGAAGAGGCAACGGTAGGCGTAAGCGGTAGAGGTAGTGGTGTGTTGTTGAAGTTGGTGCTGATATTGTTTGGAGAATCTATAATCTTGAAGAAAAATAGGGTTAGGATAGATTCAAAATATATGAAATTGTAATATTCAAGGAATTTGAAAAGTAAAGAATGTTTTTAGTTGCTGATTCTTTTTCTTTGTTATATACTTTTTCTTTTACCAGCCCTAACCATATATCGACAAATTTTTTAAATGGCTGGTATTAATTTCTGGACTAACGCAATCTCTTAACTTATATATACTGTAGTTAGTCTTAGATTTTTTTTCTTTTTTTTGAATAAAATTCTCACCATGATGTCTAAGTTTAGCTACCGGAGACGGGGGCAACGATGAGGGTTGTTCACCGCCGAAAGATGCAACCGGGACGTTGGGACGTCTGGCCTGAATTTTGGGGGCAGATGCTATTTGGATTTATCTACCCACCTCTCCGAAGATGCTAAGTTGATTTATGGCACCGTGTATCGGAGGTTTGGACGGATGCGGCAGTTGTAGCAGACTTCATCAGATTCCTCCTCGTTTGCGAGGGGTTTTTGATTGTAGGGACGCTCTTCCCTGTAGGCGCAAGCTCCTACAGTTAATTACGTTACTGCATTGCGATAACCACTTTCTCCTGATCCGGAAGTTCACTTCGTGTCGTATGTATTTTTTTTTATTTTTGATTGCTCATGAATTGTATACGGAGACTAATTTGAGTCGTCGCCCGTAGGGCGTGGATTAGTCCAAATCCATATATCTTAGATTTGGTTTTGGGTTGATTTAAGGATCGTTGATCTGTTTTGAGATCATGATCGACTTAAATGTATGTGAGCATTTAGGGGCTCGGTTAGTTCTTTGTTAAAGATACGTTAGTCCAATTTGAGACTAAGATCTACTTAACAAGGTTTTAGGATCATTTTTGTTTCAAATTCAACAAGAGAGCATTTGGGCTCTGTTGTCTTAGTTTAGGGACATTTCGGTCCATTATCGCTATTTTAGAGGCGATGTTCTAGTTTGAAGACATCTCGGTCTATTGATCACCATTTTGGAGGTGAGATTTTAGTTTAAGAATGTCTCGGTCCGTTGATCACCACTTTCGAGGTGAGAGTTTCAGTTAAGGACGTCTCGGTCCGTTGATCAACATTTTTGAGATGAGATTTTTAGTTTAAGGACGTCTCGGTCCGTTGATCAACTTGCACGCACGTGTATTTGTTACGTGACGGAATGAATAACGATGATATGGGATGCACCCAGTTTGGGGTGCGGTCTGATTTGAAGTATACACATCAGTGCACCAAAAAGCTGTTAGTTGTCGGGACCCACCACCTCTCTGAAGACATTGAGGAATTGCAATGACGTAGATCAGAGATATGGAGAGATGTGCCCTTAAACCAATTCCCGTATTTGAGGGAAAAAGGAATCAGTGGAAAACCCAGAAATCATTAGTCGTATTTTGAGACTAAAACTTCCTCAGGGGAATGTGGGACGAATATCATTTTGGGATATCATCGGTTGGAAGATCGATAGTCATATGTGAGACTGAGATTAGTTTGGGAAATCATGATCATATGGGCTCGATTAATTTGAATCAAGAAGGTTCTTTCTTCAGAGTGCCTAGCCAATTTCGGGCTTGATTTGCTCGATGGTCTTTTTTTTTATTGAAAAGTGCTAAGCACTTGCTTGGGCTTAGTCTCTTTTTTTGCAAAAAGTGCTGAGCACTTATGTAAGTTCTGACGCTCACTGTCACACTTCGCTTCCCAGTATACGGGTAGAGAACGCGATGAGGCTGCTACCTATTTACTCTGAAGTAACACGCTAAGCGTATTTAAGCAATATAAGTAAAAAAGCACAAGAGACAGAATTTAAATGAACAACAACTTTATTTATTAAATATTCTTTTTACAATACATCTGAAAAGTAAATACATAGAATGGAAAGCAATGCCTAAACAGTGGCTTAACAGAAATGGAAAGTACTGAAATGAAATGTACAAGTATCTAGAGCTCCGGGTCGAAAGCTGACTGGTCCAAATCCTCGTTGGTGGTCTCGATATCCTGAAGGTCCGATCCACCTGACAACATTCCAAAGAAAAAAGAGAAGGAATGTCGTTAGCGAACAATCGCTCGGTAAGTCCCAAAGATAAGGGAGGAGTAGAATAGACGGAGAGAGAGTGTGTGTGTGTGTAGCTTTTAAAGTTGTATTATATTGTTATAATGTTGTATTTAGTGTTAACGTTGTTGTTTGTAGCTTGGTACAGAAGAGGCCAGTGTATACGAGAGGAGTCTCACTAGACCAGAGACTACGGTATATAGAGTACAAGGCTCCGTGATAATACCCGGAACAACGGTGATTGAATTCAGGTTAGCTGTTTTATGGTTGCAGTCTCGTGCCACTTATAGCACCTTCCGTACTAATCTACCCCTTATAAACCTCGCGATGTCTTGATTATATTGTTTGTATTGTATTGTCTTGTATTATAGATTGTATAGATGGATGACTTGCCAAAACGATGATATCAGTAAATGGATGTAACTGGAGGATCATGTAGATGGATGTATATCCATGGTTCGGATCAGTCGATATAAATTGAATAGATTAAATATATAAATTCATGGATTCATGTTGAATTGTAGTTGTACTTGAATCATATTCAAGTCAGATTAACTATATCGAGACTCAGTCTGAGTCAGACAATTAGAAAAGAAATTGAATTCTGAATTAGGTTTTTGGTGTTATCGGTAACCGCTGCACATGGACGACAGGATTTGTGTCTTTTTCAAAGACGATTACCGTGTTGATAACACCGTTTGTTAAGTTGTCTACCTTAAATAGGAAAGCACCCATATCTCCGGCTCCTTGAGGCTCAAGAGACTGGTCCCGCTTAAACCTATGTTTATTAGGGTCCTTATTGTAATTTAGTATGACTTGAGGGGGTTTTATGTAAAAATAATTTTGTATAATTTTCAAAATACACCTCAAGTATTTTATTATCGTCTTTAAAGTTTTTATTGATGTATATTTTATCATTGTAACATTTCTAGTGAATAAACCGATTTTTCATAATATATCGTATTTATTTGTAATATTGGAATTTGTATGGAATTGCATTGTATTCTCTTGTAAATGAGATGTTTTCCTTGAATTTTAGAAAAATGGAATATTATAAATATTATAAATATATATTTTGATATTAATTACATATATATTTATTTATTAAAAATATAAGTTTTATTTATAATAGAAATCATATTTTCTAAAGAAAATTGTATTTTTAAATCTTTCGAGACCGTATGCTCCTTGCGGAGGTCTGCATCTCGCACTACTAAGCCCGAGGATGTGCGATAATCCACACCATCCCAAACGGGTTCCCCGAAATGGGTTGTAGCGGCGCATTGCAAAGATTTGTTAAAAATACATATCTTGTAGAAAAATGTTTTTATAAGTTTAAGCTAGTTTTTTGTAAAATCGTATTTTCCTAAATCTATGTTCCCAAATGTCATCGTGCTATATTACATATGAGTGTTGTGAGGAGTTAGGTCATTACCTCGTGAACTATCTAAAGGTATAGCAAGCGGTAATGATGTTTTATGTCGAAACTAAACTATATAGTATTTTTCTGTAAAAATGCTATAAAAATTGAAATATGAATTCTTTTGATTTGAAACTTGTCAAGACGTTTTATTAATGTTTAATGATCATGATGGGAGAGTTTGGTATTATTGTGTTTAAGAAAAATATGATTTTTAAGGAAAATCCGAATCGGAAGTCGGATTAACTCCACTTCCATTGGCTTTTAGAATTATAAATTTTTAGAATAGTAAAAAGAAGGGACTTACTGGATTGTAGGGTAGAGGAGAGGAAAAGGAAGAAGTGGGAGGCACCGGTGTGTCGTTTCGTCGCCGGAAGTTCTTCGGAGCTTTGCCCTTTTCTAACTCCACTTGCACACAAAAAGTCTATGGAATTTTCTTAAGAGTTTAGAAAGAGATTTGGAAGTGAGGAAGGGTGATTTTAGGTGTGGTATTTATAGGAAAATCTAGGGTTTAGGATAAATGAAAGGGTGTGATAAAAATTGTATTAAAATGGATTAAATGTGTGATTTAAATTGCTCTGTAAATGTACAGGGAAATTAAACTATATAGGAGTTATGGGGGAGTTTAAGAGTCCAAGAGAAAAGAAGAAAATTAGAGTTTCGGCCGAGTTGACCCAGCTGCGCCGGCCGAGTCAGCCGCGTCGCCGGCCCGATTCGGCCGAGTCAGGTCGGGTCTTGACGCCACGTGTCCCCCGTCGCTTGGTTACGACAGTGGAGTCGTTTGTTTTATGTATGACTCTTGGTTTTTACAAGTTATGCACGTGTAGGCTCTTGGGCTTCTAAAAAGATTAAAAGAAAAATAATTAAAAAATAACGTGGTTGATGCGATTTGAACTCTGGTGCTTTGGTTCAGCAGTGCAAGGTCTTACCAGTGAGCTACAAGCTCCTTCTTGCTGTTCAAAAGTAAAACAGATTTATAACTTGTGCTCAGGCTCAATTACCCCTTTCTGTATTTTTTTGAAAAAAAAATTGTACAGAAAGTTTGGGGTTGTTACACTCACACCTAACCATGTGGGGTTTTCAGTCATGGGGATTTGCCCAATAAGTGTTAAACACTTTATCCTTTTAGTTTCCTTATGGAATGCTGGGCACTCTTTATAGCGCCCACGTGCAAAGCACATGAGACGCTAGGCACTGCTTAGTTAGTGTCAAGCACTTTTTACTCTGCGGCGCCCATGTAAGGGACACGTGAGGCGCTGGGTGCTAGGAGCCGCTCACTGAATGCTATGCACTCCATTATTTTATAGCGCCCACATGAGAGGCACGTGGGGCACTGGGCACTGAGCGTCAGTCACTGAATGCTAAGCACTCCTTTATTTTGTAGCGCCTACGTGAAAGGCACGTGGGCGCTGGGCGCCAGTCACTGAGTGCTAAGCACTCCTTTATTTTGTAGCACTTACGTGAGAGGCACGTGGGGCGCTGGGCGCCGAGCGCCGGAACCTGAGTGCAAAGCACTCATTTATTTTGTAGCGTCCACATGAGAGGCACGTGGGGCACCGGGCACTGAGCGCCGGTCTCTGAGTGCTAAGCACTCCTTTATTTTGTAGCGCCCATGTAAGAGGCACGTGGAGCGCTGGGCACTGAGCGCCAGTCACTGAGTACTAAGCACTCCTTTATTTTTATTTACCTAATTTTCCAAGAAAAGAGTTTTTCTTCAAGAATTTAATTCTCTATTCTTTCTGAAGCTTATTGGGGGTTTCTCCTCTTTATACTTGAAGACTTAGGTTCTTTATATAGTAGAGATAATTTGTTAATTAGTTTTAAGGGAATCTCTCATCAAGAGATCCTAATTGATTTAGGCATTTTACCCACCATTGGATATTAGATCCAAGCACTTCTGTTTTACAGAAAGTATTTTCTTGTTTTTAACAAGATTAGAGAAATATTTTCCCATACAGAATTTATTCTGCAAAATAGTGATTCTTTAATCACCATTGGATTTTTAATCCAACGGTACTCTATTTTACAGAAGGCAATCTTTCTAAACTAGGAAAATTGAAGGAATATATCCTCTCAACAGAATTTAATTCTTTATCCTATTGATTTATCTTCTCCGTTGGATCTTTGATCCAACAGTTTTGTTTAACAGAGAGTAGAATTTATTTCTACTAGGCGCCGGTTCTCACGTGCTGTGCATATGGGCGCTAATTAAGGTTTTAATTTCTTCATATGCTTTACACATTGGCACCCACATGAGGAGCACGTGCGGCGCCAATAAGAGTTTTTAATTCTGGCACCGGTGCCCTCGTGGAAGGCACGTGAGGCGCTGCCTCTTAAATTTTGAATAGAGTTTTGCTCTTTTATTGGGGGAAACAAATGCCCCCTTCCGTTGCGCTCACGTGGCTCACACGTGGGTGCAGCGGTGGCTCCTTTTCCACCATTCGATCTCCTGGGGAGTTGACAATCTTGGGTCCTTTATATAGTAGAGGTAATTTGTTAATTAGTTTTGAGGGAATCTCTCATCAAGAGATCCTAATTGATTTGGGGATTTTACCCACCATTGAATCTTTGATCCAAGAACTTCTGTTTTACAGAAAATATTTTCTCGTTTTTAACAAGATTAGGGAAATATTTTCCCATACAGAATTTATTCTGCAAATTGGTGATTCTTTAATCACCATTGGATTTTTAATCCAACGGTACTCTATTTTACAGAAGGAAATCTTTCTAAACTAGGAAAATTGAGGGAATATATCCTCTCAACAGAATTTAATTCTTTATCCTATTGATTTATCTTCTCCGTTGGATCTTTGATCCAACAGTTTTGTTTAACAGAGAGTAGAATTTAATTCTATTAGGCGTCGGCGCTCACGTGCTGTGCACGTGGGCGCTAATTAAGGTTTTAATTCCTTTATGTGCTTTGCACATTGGCGCTCACGTGAGGAGCACGTGCGACGCTAATAAGAGTTTTTAATTCTGGCACTGGCGCCCTCGTGGAAGGCACGTGAGGCGCTGCCTCTTAAATTTTGAACAAAACTTTGCTTTTTTATTCGGGGGAACAAATGCCCTACATCGTTGCGCTCACATGGCTCACACATGAGTGCAGCGCTGGCACCTTTTCCACCGTTTGATTTCCTGGGGATTCGACAGTCTTGGGTCCTTTATATAGTAGAGGTAATTTGTTAATTAGTTTTGAGGGAATCTCTCATCAAGAGATCCCAATTGATTTGAGGATTTTACCCACCATTGGATCTTTGATCCAATGACTTCTGTTTTACAGAAAGTATTTTCTTGTTTTTAAACAAGATTAGGGAAATATTTTCCCATACAGAATTTATTCTGCAAAATGATGATTCTTTAATCACCATTAGATTTTTAATCCAACGGTACTCTGTTTTACAGAAGGCGATCTTTTTTATTTAGAAAGATTGAGGAAATATATCCCCTCAAGAGAATTTAATTCTGCATCCTGATAATTTATCATCTTCGTTGGATCTTTGATCGAACGGCTTTGTTTAACAGAGAGTAGAATTTAATTCTATTAGGCGCCGGCGCTTACGTGTTGTACACATGGGCGCTAATTAAGGTTTTAATTCCATTATGTGCTTTGCACATTGGCGCCCACGTGAGGAGCACGTGCGGCGCCAATAAGAGTTTTTAATTCTGGCGCTGGTGCCCTCGTAGAAGGCATGTGAGGCACTGCCTCTTAAATTTTGAACAAAGTTTTACTCTTTTATTGGTGGAAACAAATGCCCCTTACCGTTGCGCTCACGTGGCTCACACGTGAGTGCAGCGGTGGCACCTTTTCCACCGTTCGATCTCCTGGGGAGTTGAACCATTTCTTAAAGTTTTATAAATAGGGCCTTTGGCCCTTGAGATGGCTATTGTTCATATTCTTCTTCTATCTTGAGAATTTAATTCTCCTTTCAGAGCTCGGTTCTCTGTTCAAAGAAACTCTTTTTAGAGTCAAAACTCTGTCAAAGTTTTGGTAAGAACCATGACCATGTCCTAATGTTTAAGGAATCTCTTCATGTTTTAGGGTCTTAACCCGTTAACAGAGCTTTGATCTTCATTTGTAGTGATTAGATCGTAGATCTTAAAATAAGTTTTAGGGTTTCTTAACCTGTTAATCAGAGTTTTGCTCTTCTGTTATAAAGATCTCTTAGAGTTCTATGATTTTTCTTCCAGATTTTGAAGATTTTAGGATTTAGCTTTGCTTTTGATGGTTCTGGGATGTTATCCCATTGTCCTACAGAGCTTGGCTCTGAAAAATTTTGAGGAATTTTATTCCCTTCTTAATTTTCTTGACAGATTTGAAATCTGTCTGCAGAGCACAGTTATCGAGGGAGTTTAACTCCCCAGTCCAATGATATTTTCTCATTAAATGAGAATCCTTTTGGATTCTATTCTTAATGAGTGACTGGCCCATCATTGATGGGGCGTTACCATAATTTTGTGGACCCCTTGTCCTTTTCTTTTGAACTGCGGTGCAGTATAATTTTTAAGTATCAAAGAGTGTTAGAGTCATGAACATATTGTCGATAGCTAACCCTTCTCTTTTTGTGTAGGTACTATGGATTTCGATTCCTCCTTTCCTTTCGTACGTTCAGAGAGCGCTTTTTCCGACGTGCCCGTGGATCGGGAAGTCTTTGCGCTTATTAAGGATCATGACCCAGAGCAAAAAAAATTTCACCTGTGGGGGTTATGGTATTGTCAGATTATCCGGAGTCGGCGCAGTTTTTCTTGTGCAGTGCCTTCGGAGCCGATCCTAGCTATTCATTATGCTGACCCGCCTCAAGTGATTTATTCCCTAGAAGTGGTCAACTGGACCTCAGAAGGTCGTCTTCAGCCTTCCATGGCATCGATACCCGTACAGCCATCAATGGCCTTGGACATTTTGGGGTAACGCATATACGAAGGCCAGTCGCGTCGTTGGGGGCAAGTTTATATGATAGGATTGACTCCTTGTCATTCGGCCGGTTACCTATAGTGGGCTCGGTATATCCTGTAAACTAAGAAGTCGCTGCTGTTGAAGCTTGGGCTGTATCCCGCAATCTACGCGTCCCTTTTTCACTATCCTACCCTTCATGTTTGGTGGGTCAAGGCTTTTCTAGAATAATGGAACATCCTGACCCACACATTTCCTATCGGACCGGGAGGTCTCGATTTCCTTGGAGGAGTTTGCGGAGATTTCCGGCTTACCCATCAGAGGGGAACATTACGAGGAGATACTTCCCCCTGATGAGTATATCTTTGCCACCAAATCAGTGGTGACGAGCCTCACTCCAGAGAATGTCGTTCAACACCGGTTCCCAGGCCTAATCAAGGTGTTGAACATTTACGAGTGTTTGTTCTTGGAGTCTGGAGGGCATGGAGTCAGCTTCGCGGATTTCATCGCCCGCTTTCTTCGCCCAGATGTCTTGTCGAAACAAGCTACGAAATTCGCCAAACTTGAACACATGTTCGGGTTTGGTTTGGATAACTTGTCGACGCCTGTTTCCCCCAATCAGAGCAAAGCTTTGTTCAAATTTCAAATTTTGAAATGAAGCAACGCTTCATAGAAGCGCTAAGTGCGCTGCGCCCCAAGCAGTGCACCACGTACAAATCACGTGTGCGCTAGCGCTAAGAGCGTTGCACTCTAAGCAACGCACCACGTGGAAAGGACGTGTGCACTAGCGTTAAGTGCGCTGCACTCTAAGCAGCACACCACGTGCAAAGCACTAGTGCGCTAGCGCTAGAACTAAATGTTCTCCACCGTTGGATCAAAGATCCAACGAACATGATTAAAAATCATCAATTAACCAGAAAAAAATTCTGTTAAGCAGAGATTCCTCAAAATCTTTCCAAACAAAAAGATTGTGCTCTGTAAATCAGAGCACCGTTGGATCAATGATCCAAAGGTGATTAAAAATCACCAAAATACAGAATAAGTTCTGTGTGGGAAAAGATTGCCCAATCTTGTTAAAAAACAAGAAGACTGCCTTCTGTAAAACAGAAGCCTTTGGATCGAAAATCCAACGGAGGAACATCCCCAAATCAATTAGAGACAAGATCTCTTTAACTGATTGAACAAATCAACCTTCACTATTAAAGGGACCTAAGACTTCAAGTCTCGAAAAGATTAAAAAACAGAGAGAGGAACCCCCCAAAACTTTGAGAAATCTCAGAAAGAAGAGCAAAGCTCTCGGTAGAAAAAGAACTTTTCTTCAAGGTAAAAATAACAGAAAGACGAAATCGTCACATATAAAAGAAGAATTTACTTCTTTTTCCAAGATCATCGATCTATAAGACCAAGGTCTTTCACAACAGAGATCAAAGTATCTCATTATAAAATAAGAAGAAGAACATAATTCTTCTCACAGATCATAGATCTATAAGACTAAGGTCTTTTATACAAAGAGATCATGAACTTCTCATTATAAAAAAAGGGTGGAGAATAAGTCAATTCTCTTAGGATCACAGATCCATAAAGATAAAACCTTTCACTGAAATAAGAGACTGAAACATCTCCTATAAAAATAAGAACTTTTTTCTTAGAATCTTGAGACAAAATCTCTTATAAACGAGAATTTATTTCTTGGATCATAAAACTGATCAAATAGCGCTTTGCGCTCATGGACTGGCGCTCAGCACCAAGCGCGCCACGTGCTTCCCATGTGTGCGCTACTTGAACAGAAGCACTTTGCGCTCTTTGGACTGGCGCTCGGCGCCAAGCGCACCACGTGCTCCTCACGTATGCGCTACTCAGCAGAAGTGCAATGCGCTCATAATCTGGCGCTCAGCGCCAAGCGCACCACTTGCTCCTTACGTGTGCGCTACTCAGCAGAAGCGCATTGCACTCATAAACTGGCGCTAGCGCCAAGCGCGCCACGTGTCCCTCACGTGTGCGCTGATAGAACATAAACTGTTCTTTAAATAAAGCCCCAGAGCTATGATGAATGCTCAGCATTCAATAAAAAACAAAAATATTGTCAGAACTCAAATCAATACCCAGCATTGTCAAATGTTTAACATTTTAACTAAGTGGGCCGAGCCCAAACTGGCTATAAACCCCTCATTCAGATTAAATGAGCCTATATGCTCATAAATCTTTTAACAGATCTTAGTCCCAAATTGGACTACAGATCTCTCAACCAAAATTGGTTCAAGGGTACATCTCTTCACTCCTTTGATATTTTTCGTTGTAATCCTTCAACGTCTTCAGAGAGGTGATGGGTCCCGATAACCAAACATTCCATGGACTGTGGGGTCCTTAAACCCATGGACTATGATGTCCTTAACCTTTGACTGTGGGGTCCTTAAACCCATAGACTATGATGTCCTTAATCTCGGACTGTGGGGTCCTTAAACCCATGGACTATGATGTCCTTAAACTTTATAGACTATGACGTCTTTAAACTGGACCGTAATGTCCTTAAACTATTGGACCGCAAAGTCCTTAAACTAAAACAATAGGGTCCAAATGCTCTTTTGTTGGATCTAAACGATCCCGTTAAGTTGATCTTAGTCTAAAATTAGACTAACGTATCCTCGACAAACGTTTAATTTGATCTTAGTCTTAAATGAGACTAACGTATCCTTAAACCCAACCCCAAACCCAAATCTAAGAAGATATGGATTTGGACTAATCCACGCCCTACGGGCGACAATATAAATTAGTCTCCGTATACAATCCACGGGCAACCAAAAACAAAACAAACACCCATGACACGAAGTGACTATCTGGAGAATGAGAAAGTGGTTACCGCGATGCGGTAGCGTAATTAACTGCAGGGGCTTGCGCCTGCAGGGAAGTGCGTCCCCATAATCAAAAACCCCTCAACGAGGGGGAATCTGACGAAATCTGCTATATCGGCCGCATCCGTTTAAACCTTCGATACTTGGTGTCATAAATCAACTTGGCATCTTCGGAAAGGTGGACGGATAGCACCAAATAGCATCTGCCCTCGAAGTTCAGGCCCGAACGTCCCAACGTCCCAGTCGCGTCCTTTCGGCGGAGAACAGATTCTGGCACGCCTGGTGGGACCTTTTCCTCTTTCCACTCCACACTTCGTGTGTCATGTTTCGCGAACGAATCGCGGTTTGCTATGGTTGCCCCTGAATTCGAGGTACTAAGATTTGGTGTCTTGCTCCGTGCAGAAAACAGAAGATCAATGGCTTTCAACTGCACAAATTGCAACAACTGCAACAACTCTCACTCCATCCCCGCCAGAAGAGTGACCTACGGGTCCCAAGCAGCCTCCCTTTTCACAATGCCAGTGGAACAAGTGACCCAAGCCACCACCGGGCTATTCTTTGGGACCATTATCCGACCAATGAGCTTCAGCGTTCAGATGCCGACACAGGAAGCTGGGAAGAAGTCGTTCTTTGATCGGCTTGCAACCACCACGGCCCCTTTCAGCGGGTCGTCCAACTCTAATGCCTCAGTCTTCGACAGGCTGGGTCAAAGCTCAAGTGGGCTCGCAAAAAGGCTCATAATACCAGAGAAGGACACTCCAACTCCTACTACAGTGGAGGTCATCCAAGCCGCCCCCCTACTCGAAGGTCGGCTTTTGACAGGTTGACCATTCCCTCTCAGCGAGCATCAGTCTTCGACAGGCTAGCACCAATAATAGTCTCTCCTCAAAGTAAGGAGCAAGAAGAAGCTCATCCAACAGCGGAGGTGATCCCGGCCGCACGACATGCTCGACGTCGCCACTGGCACCGAGTGAGGAAAGCTGGGGGCAATTCCCCTTTTGGATTGACTCTGCCAGCTCCAATGATAGAAGTCGATGCTGCTGTTTCAACTGGGAACAGCTTTGAACCACTCAGGAGGGTCCACAAGAACTCTCTGACTGCTGTTCTGAAAAGGTCCCATCGGCCTGTGGAGAATGCCACAAAGGCGAAGCTCGAACAGCCCCCTCAGCGGCTGTCCTCCAAAATTTACAAAGTCTGGCGTCAAGTCCAAGACTCAGTGATTGATCAAGACTACCCCCGCAGACAGGAAAAGATGAAAGCGCGGCGAGAAGTGGACTATCCTGTCAAGCCACAGAAGGTGTCATCTGTTTGGGTACCCGTTGCAACGGCTCCCTCAACTTCGACCGCTCACAAGAGGAGAAGGCCGGAGAAAATTCCCGTGTCCTCGACAAATGTCAAGGGCACTGAGCCTAAACGCCCTAAGTCTGGGGGCATGGTGATGCATACCGTCTATATGGCATCCGGAAAAGAGGATAGCCGTATCTCCACAGGTCATCGACCGTTTACGCGATCAGTGACTAAAGCTCAGGAGCAGCAGCAACAAAAGCTCCAAGAGATGTTAACAACTATGGACACACTCACGGGACCAAAAGCAAGCCCAGAGATATCTTCGGAGCAGCGTCGTGAGCAGGAAACAAATGCTGAATTCCTTCGGAGAATGCTTGAGAAGAAGGACAAAGAGGCCGCGGAACAAGCGGCCGACATAAAACAAATGATCCTTTTATTCCAAGATATGGTGGGCATGATGATCCAGCAGGGCCCTCCAGCCGAAGATCCTCCAGTAATAATTGAAGATGATAGAGGAGAGACATCAAATCCTCTGCCGGCTCTGTCAGCAGCCAAGGAGGAGACCATCTCTAAAGCCATGCTCGATGATTATATAGCTCAGCAAATACGGGCTCATCAAGCGAATGAAGCAACTGGCCAAGTTGTCAGAACTGGGCGACCATATCCAGGATGGTACGATCACATAAAGTACCCGCCAGGATACACAATTCCTAAATTCCATGTGTATAAGGGGACAGACAATCCCCATCAACATGCCGCTCAGTTCAGAGCTCTCTGCGGCAACACTGGAGGGGATGATAAGCTACTGCTTCACCAATTCGTTGGCAGATTAGCGGAGACGGCTTTCGAATGGTACTCAGAGCTTCTCAACGACTCCGTCAAAACTTTTATGGGGATGGAGTTGCTGTTTACCCAACGTTTCGCCAGCGCTAGCGAGCACACCCCGATCACCGCGTTAATTAACGCCAGAGTGAAGCCAGGCGAAACATGGGTGCAGTATGCGATACGGTGGTGGAATCTGTGGTCGAAGTGCGAGCAGCGCATCGAAGAAGCGCCTGTGATAGGCATGTTCGTAGGGACCCTCGACCCTCAGGCGACCATTTCACAATTCATGATGTTCTTCAAGCCAACTACTTTCCAGGCCTTGATTGACAAGCAGGCCCAAATGGACCAGATGGGCCACAGGCCTTCCTCTTCGAAGCCGGAGCCGCGGAATGAAAAAGGGAAAGGGAAAGCAACTTTCGTCGCCAATGCTCAACAGCATCCCAGTGGTCTAAAACTAACTGATCGCCAAGACGAGAAACGGCGATTCTTTAATGAGAAATGAAGCGCCCTTATTCATTTCCCCGGGACAAAACGAGGAGATTGTTTGAGCTGGTGGTGCGCAACAGGCTCATCAACTTGCCGGATCCAAATCGCCCATTGCAACCCGGTGAGGCTAATAATCCCGATTATTGCCTCTATCACCGAGCGATAGGCCATCCAATCGAAGATTGCTTCGTCTTCAAAGGGTGGATTGAGAACCAATACCAACAGGGCAAATTCGCACTGTCCGAGAATTGGAAAGTAAACCCGCCCCAGCCGCACGCTCTCAAAAAGGTGGACACACCGGGGGCATCATGCTCTTTTATAGAAGAAGCTCCACGGGAGGTCATTCTTTCAGCCAAAATGAAAAGAATGCTGAAAGATCTCCAAACATGCCCGGCGATCAAATGGAAAAGTCCGTTGGAACCCGAAGCCATCAAGGGAATGCTGAAGTCACGCCCAACTCCAAAAATTGGTGGTGATAGTCAAAGCGTCCACACCCAGCCGTCAAAGTCTTCGAAGAAGAAGACCAAAAAACCCGTGAAGTCTGATGACAATCACATAGACCTGCAAAAACATACTGACGCGCTGGAAGAATATAACCAGAAGGCACGGACCCCAGTCACACTCTAAGAATTTCTCAGCCACGTCCTTGAGGACGAAGATGATGACAATAGAGAAAACTCATCGGATGAACCTGAGGATTATGTGGCAAGCTGCCATGTGATCTCTCACTCATTAATAAACGGTGAAGAAGCTCTGGACACAGAGAAACTGGGGGCAGATCCTGAACCGGAACTTCTAGAACCATCAGACGAAATGATTGACGCATTCCTGAACGAAGCTCTTCTGAAAAGCAAAGCTGATCGAGAGTGCGAGATGGCCATATTTGAAAAGGCCAAATGCCGGCGACTGAACGAAAGGGTTGAAACACTCCCACAAGATCAAAGTACATCCACCGCAAATAAAAGTAGGTTCAAGACTAGGAAAAGGTTCGCCAAAGCCATATCTATGGGAATGAAGCTGCCCTCTTTCAGAGAAAATTTTCCTGGCGGTATACATCTTGATGAAGCGGACGTACATCTTAACTTCTTCTTTTATCATCAGAAGATTGCACACCCTACTGAGGAATGCAACGCCTTTAAAAATTGGTGGAAAGGGTATGTCGCTCACAGGCAGCACTTCAAGAGGATGAAGCGTGAAGCTCGTCGACAGCAGAAAAATGCGACAGACGAACGAGGAAGAGCTGTATCAGCAAGGCAGGTTCGCTCTATCCAGCAGCTGGAAGGTAACCCCACCACATAAGCATGAACCGAAAGCTACGTATGCGGCGAGAGTAGAACCAGACCAACATCGGTCTTGGAAGCGATATCGTACCTGTCATGTGATAACGCTGTCGGAAGAAGAACCCGAGAAAATGGATGATCTCCCCTGGTGCTTCGAAAACGATGATGATGAGGTGATCTCAGAGTTTCCACCGGCGCTAAAAGAGCTGGAAGATGGGATACATACTACTGCAGATAACCTCAAGAAAATTGACTTGGGGACGGCAAGTGACCTACGGCCGACAGTCGTCAGTGAGATGTTTTCTGAAGAAAGGGTGGCCACGCTAAAAGACGTGCTCATTCAGTATAAAGACTGCTTCGCATGGAACTATTCAGAGATACCGGGACTCGATCCAGAGATCGCTGTGCTCAAATTGGCGATGTCTACGGACGTCAAGCCAGTCAAATAAGCGCCGAAAAGGATGCGGCTCGAGCTTGACATGAGTATCAACGCCGAGGTCAAGAAGCTAATAAACTCCGGCTTTATCCAAGAGATTCAATACCCTTATTGGATTTCCAACATTGTCCCAGTGATGAAGAAAAATGGGATGGTGCGCATCTGCGTGGACTTTCGGGACCTCAATAAAGCTTGCCTGAAGGACGATTTTCCTGTACCGGTTACCGAGCTGATGATAGATAACACGTCCACTCATGAAGTCTTCTCCTTCATGGACCGATCATCAGGGTACAATCAGACAAAGATGCATCCCGAAGACCAGAAACATACCGCTTTCCAGACTCCTCTGGGCATATTCTGTTACAAAGTGATCCCTTCGGTGTGAAGAACGCCGGCGCCACCTATCAGAGGGCCATGACGAAGATTTTCGATGACCTCATACATGAAATCGTTGAATGCTATATCGACGACCTTGTGGTGAAAAGCAAATCGCACGAGGAGCATTAGGAGCATCTGAAGATCATGTTTCATAGCCTTCGAAAATACAACTTGAAGATGAACCCTCTCAAATGCGCGTTTGGAGTTTCCTCGGGCAAATTCCTAGGGTTCATCGTACGACATCAAGGCATCTAAATAGATCCATCGAAGATCAAGGCGATCATGGAAATGCCTCCGCCAATGACTCTCAAGCAACTGTGGTCTCTCCAAGGAAAACTCGCGTATATCCGGCGATTTATAGCCAATCTTTCTGGCAAATGCCGCCCCTACAGTCACCTAATGAAGAAGGGAACCCCTTTCGTCTAGAATCGTAAATGCCAAAGCGCACTGGACAAAATCAAGCAATACCTGCAGAATCCTCCGGTGCTAACCGCTCCTGTTAAGGGAAAGCCTCTCATTCTGTATACAACCGCCCTCAAGGGTTCTCTAGGCGCATTATGGGCACAAGAAAATGACCAAGGGAAGGAGAGAGCCCTCTACTAGTTGAGCCGAGTTCTCCTGGGGGCAGAAAACAATTACTCCCCTATCGAAAAACACTGCCTGGCGTTGATCTTCGCGATAACGAAGCTCAGACACTACGCTTTGGCGCATGAGGTCCACCTCATATCAAAAGCGGATCCTCTCAAATATTTGATGTCAAGAGCCATATTAACGGGACGACTCACTAAATGGGCCCTGCTCTTGATGGACTTCTTGATAACTTATCGTCCTCTCAAGGTAGTGAAAGGCCAGGCCATCGCCGACTTCCTCGCTGAGCATCCGATACCCGCCGATTCTCCTTTGAACTACGAATTGCCAGATGAGCACGCGTTTGACACGATCGACGGGAAGAAAGGAGCGAGTGATACTCGATGGGAACTCTACTTCGATGGAGCATCTTCTATGAAGAAGCGAAAGCACAACTCCCCTATAATCAAATCTAGGGCGGGCCTCATCTTCGTGACTCTACAAGGAGGGATAACGCGCTTTGCCTTTTCCCTAACAGAGCCGAGGATAAACAATGAAGATGAATATGAAGCTTTGATAGCAAATCTTGAGATCGCTGTCGACATGGGAATTGAAAACCTCCTCATATACGGAGACTCCCAACTGGTCGTTGGCCAAGTAAACGGTAACTATCAGATGTGCAAACCGGAGTTGGTAAAGTACGGAAAAAGGGTACAACAATTGCTGACTCAAATCCCTGCCTATGCCCTGGAAAGAATACCGTGTGCGGAAAATAGTAAGACGGATGCATTAGCCAAGCTCGCTAAAGAACTGGCCGACGAGAATCTCGATGACGTGAGGATTATTGTGCAAAGCTGTCGAGTTCTTGCACCGGCAGAAATATCTCCGGAGTCGTCTGAAGAGAGAGAAGCGACCAAAGAGACAGCCCTACAAATAAAAGACCTGGAAAAGGCTGAGGATTGGAGAGAAGTCTTTATAGACTACTTCAAATCCCGTCGAACGCCTGAAGATGCATCCTCGAGACATCAGCTCATGAAACGAGCTCTGTCTTTCGCCTTCGTCAATAATACGCTGTATACGAGGTCGTTTGACTCTCTATGGCTAAGATGCTTGGGACCAGAAGAAGCGAAGAGAGTCGTCCAAGAAACTCACGACAGACTCTGCGGTTCTAATCAAACCGGGCCGAAGATGAAACTGAAGATCAAAAGGATAGGCTATTATTGGCCCACAATGATCCAAGACTGCCTCGAATAGGCGAAGCAAAGCCACTCATGCCAGATTCACGGGGACTTTATCCACCAGCACCCAAATCCGCTACATCCAACGGTGGCTAGCTGGCCATTCGAAATGTGAGGAACTGACATAATCGGGCCCATTGAACCGACATCGTCCAGAGGACATCAGTTCATACTGGCAACAACCGATTATTTCTCTAAGTGGGCGGAAGCAATACCGCTAAGGGAAGTGAAGACGGAGAATATTCTCCATTTTTTCAAGACACATGTCATATATCAGTTCGGCACTCCGCGACGAATTATCTCCGATAATGAGCCAGCCTACATAAGCCACAAAATCAGCCGCTTCGCACAACAGCATAATATAGATTGGAGATACTCTTCGGTTTATAATCCCCGAGCTAACGGTCTAGCTGAGGCTTTCAACAAGATCTTGACGAAGATCGTGAAAAAGACGGTGTCCAAAAATAAGAAGGACTGGAACGAGAGACTGCATGAAGCTCTCTGGGTATATCGAACTACGTTCAAAATGACCACAAACACAACGCCGTATGCATTGGTATTCGGCACAGAAGCGGTACCCCTTCGAGATAGAGTCACCCTCTCTATGAGTGGCGGTTCGTTACGAGCTAACAGATGAAGACAATGCTCATCTTCGGCTTGAGGAGCTCGACGCCCTTGATAAAACCCGGCTCATAGCGCAACAAAACCTGGAGGCTTATAAAGCAAAGATGACACGCTCATACGAAAGATTGACTAGGCCGAGAACATTCCGCCAAGGCGAACTCATGCTAGTGGTCAAAAGAACTATGATCCCCAATCATGCCAAGCGGGGGAAATTCGAGCCGAACTATGAAGGCCCGTACATCATAGACAAAGCTTACCAGGGAGCCTATCTACTCATGGACATGCATGGTGAAAGAAATTTTAGGCCAATAAACGGTCGCTTTCTAAAAAAATACTACGCCTGACGAGTCACGGCCTAGGTCAACGATAGATGACGACGCCTATATCCGCTCGCTATCTTCCTAAGCCCAAACTCTATAAGTAGTAGCCGGCAAACGGACCGGAACGTCCCTAAACTAATGATGGACCACTATGTCCTAAAACTGGCTGTTGACCAAGACGACTATAAACTACAATGGACCGCAGCATCCCAAGGCTGACAAAAAAAACGGTACGTCCATATGCGAAATGGGCAAGGATGAAAACCCGAAAGGGCTCCGTGAGTAAAAATAGCAGGACTACCAACGAGTTTTGTGAAAACCCGAAAGGGCGCAATCTCGTTAAAAGACACTTGCAAGGTGCTCTCGACCATGTAAGGAGAAACCACCTGCATGAGATCCTTACACTCACAAAAGAGAAACACACTTAGGGATCCCCACGATTCCTAAGGAGAAATTACACTTGCGAGATCCTCACAACTTGTAGGGAGAACCCTCTTCTGAGACCCTTACGGCTTATAAGATTCAAAAGCCTTAAGCTATAGGGATCTGAACATGTTCTTAAGCCATCACAATCCCCAGATTGCCCTACAAGCGGTTCAATGCTGACCCTTGTATACAATCCACGGGCGCGAATAAACATTTCCCTAACAAAGTCCCACCCGTGACTAGTGATATGTTTACACAGTGGACAACCCTTGTAAGTCTTCTCGACTTATAAGGAGAAAACACTCTTGTAAGATCCTTACGACTTAAAAGAGAACACACACTTGGGAATCCTCACGATTCTTAAAGAGAAAACATACTTACGAGATCCTCATGACTCGTAGGGAGGAATACCTTCATGAGACTCTTACGGCTCATGAAATTAAAAGCCTTAGTCGACAGGATCCTAACCCTGTTCGCTAAGCCACCTTTGTTCGACATCGACAGAGGCAAATGATGATTCGCTCTTGGCAATATCCCAATTGTAGCGATGCTGATGCCTAAATCGGTATCAGATCCCAAGTCCCATGCTCGCGATAAAAAAATCAGCGAGCCAAAAAATGCATATGAAATAGCCAAAATGATGGGGCAACTTGCAATGAAATCAGCAAATAAAAATATATGCATACAAAATAGCCGAAATGGTTAGGCAACTCGCAATAAAAAAACACCGAGTAAAAAGAAAAAAAATAGCCGAAATGATTGAGCACCACAAAAAATAGCCGAAATGATTGGGCAATCGCGACTTTCGCGATGTAAAAGCTGAAATCGTAGAGCATCGCAGAAAGAAAAATATATGAAATAAAAAATTTTTCCCTACAAGTGAGATCACATTGATCCCTGTATACAATCCAAGGGCACAAATAAAGAGGGAACCATACCTTCCCACCAGGCTCCATCAGAAAGAGAGTCTAGTCTCGACGGTTCATTTACAGCCTAGAAATCACCAACAGCGTTCCTCCTCATTCCAGCAGGATTCAGATGCTACAATCAACCATGGAGCCTTGGCAAAGTCCCTGTTCCAAATCTCGATGGTTCACAGACAGCCTAAAGATCACCAACAGTGTTCTTCCTCATTCCAGCAGGATTCAGACGCGACAATCAATCTTGGAGCCATGGCAAAGTCCCTGTCCAAACCTCGACGGTTCATAGACAACCGAGAGAGCAAATCCTGGTCTCGTAGAACACGGCTAATGTCAATCTTGACCCCGTGGGAAACGCCCAGAGCACCTCCTGGTCCCGTAGAACACGGCTAATGTCAATCCTGACCCCATGGGAAACGCCCAGAGCAAATCCTGGTCCCGTAGAACATGGCTAATGTCAATCCTGACCCTGTGGGAAACGCCCAGAGCACCTCCTGGTCCCGTAGAACACGGCTAATGTCAATCCTAACCCTGTGGGAAACGTCCAGAGCAAATTTTGGTCCCATAAAACGCGGCTAATGTCAATCCTGACCCCGTGGGAAACGCCCAGAGCACCTCCTGGTCCCGTAGAACACGTCTAATGTCAATCCTGACCTCGTGGGAAACTCTCAGAGCAAATCCTGGTCCCGTAGAACATGGCTAATGTCAATCCTGACCCCGTAGGAAACACCCAGAGCAAATTCTGGTCCCGTAGAACACGGCTAAAGTCAATCATGACCCCGTGGGAAACAGCCAGAGCAACCCCTGACACCGTAAAATGCGGATAAAGTCAACCCCTGACACCGTGAAATGCAGATAAAGTCAACCCCTCCTGGCCCCGTAGAACACGGCTAAAGTCAATCCTGACTCCGTGGGAAACAACCAAAGTAAACTCTCGAACTCCCCGTCATAGCAATACTTTGACTCGGAAGCAGGTCAACTCAACAATCACTTACGAGTCCTCTCGACTGGTAAGGAGGAAATTCTCTTGTGAGATCCTTACGACTCTCAAGAGAAGACGCACTTAGGAATCCTCACGATTCCTAAGGAGAAACCACACCTGCGAGATCCTCTCAACTCGTAGGGAGAAAAGTCTTTATGAGACCCTCACGGCTCATAAAGTTGAAAAGTCTTAGGCGGCAGATCCTAACCCTGTGTCCCAAGCCATCATTGCCTCGCAGAGAGGTCAAGGTAGATTTTCTACAGGCTACACTCTCCTAAGTCAAACATCGACAAGAAAGGAAACAACCACTTACAAGTCCGACTCATAAGCAAGAAAAACTCTCTTGTGAGGTCCTTACGTCTCTCAAGGAAAAACACACTTAGGAATCCTCATGATTCCTAAGGAGAAAGTGCACCTACGGGATCCTCTTGACCTGTAGGGAGGAAATTCTTTATGAGACCCTCACGGCTCATAAAATTGAAAAGTCTTAGGCAGCAGACCTGAACCTATTTCTTAAGCCATCGTTACCCTGCAAAGAGTCCAGGATGGACAGCTTTATACAATCTACAAGTCACACTTACTAAAATTACAGGCCGTCGAAATCGAGATGTTGTTCAAGAGCACGCCAACTACTCTGCGCCAAGTCAAAACAGAAAGGTATAATCTACAGACGTCAATCACATATTATGCAAGACTGTAAGAAGAATATTTGATTCGTATTCATTGAAGTGTTCGAAGCATGCCCATGCGCAAAAGATTTGGTGCGTAAAATAAACACACGGAAACAAGGAATTTACTATTCATACTTCAAAATGTTCTTACAGCGATGAAAACATATAAACAAAAACATCATTAAAATGATTACAATGGCAAGACATCAAATCCAGGACATGGATTGAGAAATTCAAAAGTAAGGCCATCTAAAATATTTTGGGCCTCTCGGACCATTCTCGTGCTTCCTCTCACGATCACAAGCGTCATGGTGCTGATATCCTCTACCCTTCGATAGGCAGCGATTATCATCGCCTGTTGAAAAGTTTGATGCAGAATATCAACAAGATTGTCCCGCCTTTTCTTTGAAATTAGGCCCATCAGATACACCGAGTGCACTTTGTCTTCGGCATCATCCAATGCCTTAAGCGGCATGCCTTGATAAAATAAAGGAAGTGCTCCCCAGATCGCTCTCACAATGAGCTTTAAAAGAGCAGAACGACGAAGAAGCAGTTGACCATTATATTCATCAAAGCGACGGATGATTTCGACGCACTGAGCGTTTGTAAACTCTTGGTTCTGGCAGCTGCCTAGTGAGCGAATGTCTCTGTAAGAAATAATCTCATCAAGATCATACAGATGAGCGGCCATAACGTCTGAAAAAGAAAATCAGTGAGAGTTAGTGGACAGACTGAAAAGTTTATTGAAACAAACACGCGGATTTAAACAACTCTTGATATCCTCACGAAGAAAATAAGTACTAATTAAAACACCCAACAAATTTAACTTTGTATAATTAAGGAGAGAATCTTAAAAGGATTTCTGAATTAATGAGAGTCTCCTCGGACCGAGGAGTTAAACTCCTTGAGAGTAAGGCTCTGCAGACAGGAGTGACACCTGTCAAAATCAATTATGAGGGAAATAAAAGAAAATTCCTCGAGAATTCTAAGAGTCATACTCTGCGAGGAAGATGGAGTAACCCATCAGAAAACTTAAAGCAAACCTTTTTAATGAATCAAAAATTCTGAGATCTTCAAGATCTATGAACAAACTCTTAAGAGTTCTTTATGAAAGATTAATAAGTCTACATGATTTGAAAAGAGCAAAGCTGTGTTAATGGGTTAAGAAACCCCAAGAAAGATCTCTTTAGATCTATGATTTCAAGAGAGCAAAGCTCTGTTAATAAAACCCTAAAAAAGGGTTTTTTTTAGATTAAAGATTTATGAAAAGCAAAGCTCTGTTAATAGGTGAAACCCTGGATTATTAAATAATCCTTTAAAAGATTTAATCTTTACCTACATTTTGACAGAGTTCTGTCCTTAAGGAAGTTCTTAAGACAAAGAGCTATGCTCTAAAAGAGAATTAATTATCAGGAAAAAAACAAGGAGAAGATGAACAGAAATCATCTCAAGGGCCAAGGGTCCTATTTATAGGCACTGAGATGCCGTTTCAACTTCTGAGTTGATCTAAGGACGCAGATGCTGCCACCGCTGCACTCATATGTGGGCCACGTGAATGCAACGGTGAGGGGCATTTGTTTCCCCCAATCGGAGCAAAGCACTGTTCAAATTTTAAATTTTGAAATGAAGCAACGCTTCATAGCAGCGCCAAGTGCGCTGCGGCCCAAGCAGCGCACCACGTGCAAAGCACGTGTGCGCTAGAGCTAAGAGCGCTGCACTCTAAGCAGCGCACCACGTGCAAAGCACGTGTACGCTAGTGTTAAGTGCGCTGCACTCTAAGCAGCGCACCACGTGCAAAGCACGAGTGCGCTAGCACTAGAACTAAATGTTCTCCACCGTTGGATCAAAGATCCAACGAACATGATTAAAAATCATCAATTAACCAGAATAAAATTCTGTTAAGGAGATATTCCTCAAAATCTTTCCAAACAAAAAGATTATGCTCTGTAAATCAGAGCACCGTTAGATCAATGATCCGAAGGTGATTAAAAATCACCAAAATGCAGAATAAATTCTGTGTGGGAAAATATTTCCCAATCTTATTAAAAACAAGAAGATTGCCTTCTGTAAAACAGAAGCCTTTGGATCAAAGATCCAACGGGTGAGACATCCCTAAATCAATTAGAGACAAGATCTTTTTAACTGATTGAACAAATCAGCCTTCACTATAAAAGGGACCTAAGACTTCAAGTCTCAAAAAGAAAAAAAAAACAGAGAGAGGAACCCCCCCCCCCCCAAACTTTGAGAAATCTCAGAAAGAAGAGCAAAGCTCATGGTAGAAGAAGAACTTTTCTTCAAGGTAAAAAGAACAGAAAGACGAAATCGTCTTATATAAAAGAAGAATTTACTTCTTTTTCTAAGATCCTAGATCTATAAAACCAAGGTCTTTCACAACAGAGATCAAAGTATCTCATCATAAAATAAGAAGAAGAATATAATACTTCTCACAGATCATAGATCTATAAGACTAAGGTCTTTTATACAAAGAGATCATTAACATCTCATTATAAAAAAAAGGGAGAATAAGTCAATTCTCTTAGAATCACAGATCCATAAAGGCAAAACCTTTCACCGAAATAAGAGATTGAAACATCTCCTATAAAAATAAGAAATTTGTTCTTAGAATCTTAAGACAAAGTCTCTTATAAACGAGAATTTATTTCTTGGATCATAAAACTGATCAAATAGTGCCTTGCGCTCATGGACTGGTGCTCAGTGCCAAGCGCGCCACGTGCTTCCCACGTGCGCGCTACTTGAACAGAAGCGCTTTGCGCTCTTTGGACTGGCGCTTAGCGCTAAGCGCACCACGTGCTCCTCACGTGTGCGCGACTCAGCAGAAGTGCAATGCGCTCATAATCTGGCGCTCAGCGTCAAGCGCACCATGTGCTCCTCAAGTGTACGCTACTCAGCAGAAGCGCAATACGCTCATAAACTGGCGCTAGCGCCAAGCGCACCACGTGTCCCTCACATGTGCGCTGATAGAACATAAACTATTCTTTAAATGAAGCCCCAGAGCTATGATGAATGCTCAGCACTCAATAAAAGACAAAAATATTATCAGAACTCAAATCAATGCCAAGCATTGTCAAATATTTAACATTTTAACTGAGTGGGCCGAGCCTAAATTGGCTATAAACCCCTCATTCAGATTAAATGAGCCCATATGCTCATAAATCTTTTAACAGATCTTAGTCCCAAATTGGACTACAGATCTCTCAACCAAAATTGGTTCAAGGGTACATCTCTTCACTCCTTTGATATTTGTCGTTGTAATCCTTCAACGTCTTCAGAGAGGTGACGGGTCCCAATAACCAAACATTCCATGGACTGTGGGGTCCTTAAACCCATGGACTATGATGTCCTTAACCTTGGACTGTGGGGTCCTTAAACCCATGGACTAGGATATCCTTAACCTCGAACTGTGGGGTCCTTAAACCCATGGACTATTGTTCCCCTCCGAACGACGGCGCGATGTAGGGTCGTCTCGCCAGAGGTTCGGGGCAGATGCTAATTGGTGCTATCCGTCTACCTCTCCGAAGATGCCAAGTTGATTTATGGCACCGTATATCGAAGGTTTAAACGGATGTGTCCGATGTAGCAAACTTCATCATATTCCCCCTAGGTTGAGGGGTTTTTGATTGTGGGGACGCTCTTCCCTGCAGGCGTAAGCCCCTGCAGTTAATTACGCTACCGCATCGCGGTAACCACTTTCTCCTTCTCCGGATGGTCACTTCGTGTCGTGTGTGTTTATTTTATGTTTGGTTGCCCGTGGATTGTATACGGAGACTGAGTTATGTTGTCGCCCGTAGGGCGTGGACTAGTCCAAATCCATATTATCTTAAATTAGGGTTTGGGGGTTTGGGTTTAAGGATACATTAGCCTCATTCGAGACTAAGATCGACTTAAACCCTTGTTAAGGATACGTTAGTCTAATTTTCATACTAAGATCAACTTAACGGGATCGTTTAGATCCAACAATAGAGCAATTAAGGGAGCCCTGTTGTTTAGTTTAGTGACTGTAAGTCCATATTGCGACCCCCGGTGCTTACGGGGAGGCGGAAACGGTATAAAAAACAAATTTTTATCGCAAGAGGCAACATGGACTAAACAAGGTCGGGATCGTGTCTAAACTAAACTAGCAAATACGCTAAAGAGAGTTAGCTACTCGGATGAAGGTTATACCTAAACTTGAACTCCTTCTTCTTGAAATCTTGTAGAGGTTGATGGTTCTCTTTTCGTTGCCTTCTTCCGTCGAAGATGGATCCACCTCGAAGGTTCGACCTTTGGGCTCTTCCTCGATCTTTGAGTGAACTAGGGTTTCCGGCTTGCTAAACCTTGAACCTAGAATGAGTAGAGAGTGACTAGGGTTTGCTTTTCTTTTTAAAGAGAATGATTCTCAACACATGAGAAGGTTTCTCTTTGCTAGAGGAAGAAGAAGATGAAGAGAGGAGAGAGAAGCTAAATGAGATAATGAGCAATCTTTTTCTTTCTTGCAACCATAATGCCAAAAGAAAAGAATTATCTAATAATAATAATTGAAAATGAGAATAGTTGATGGTAATTTGGAATGACCACTATCATACTTCATTAAATGAAGTGTAAGCATGAATCAAGGAATATCTTTCAAAGCATGGTGGTGGTCAACATTCAACCATGGTCAACAAGTCAACCATGGTCAACAAGTCAACAAAATCAACCATAACAAAATTCTCATTTAATTACTATTATAAATAGATAATCCATAAATCCATTAGGGTTTGGAAAATGATAACTGTCAACTGTGCATACGCACCCGTTCCGAAACCCTAATGAAAAAACTCATCCTCCGCCTCAAGCAACTGTGCATACACACCTGCATTCTCGTTCCGAGGAACAAGAATACCGAGATATAAAAGCAACCCCAAAACATATACCAGTATCTGACTCAAACCAGAGCCTTCCAATATAATCCGTCCGGACTCCAAACGTGCACAAGTGCGCGGATGAGAACGAACCCTGTCGCAAAACCATGCGACCTCTACTCTGTTTTGCCCAGAGGCGAATACCCTCTGTGTGGGACTCTAAAGACTCGACACTACGCCGGCAGTGGGTTTAACCACAGACCGCAAGCGGCACTAGCTGTGCGTAACGGTCCCCAGGTAGATGCCGACAAGAAGGCTGACGAGGTGAAACCCCATCTGAACTCCTACTGAGTCTGAATGTGACATTCTCCGTACAGTCCGGTCTGTTCGTCTGATACATCGCATGTCGGGCCTAGGGGGCGGTAAAACGTCAGTCCCCCAATAGCGGTACAAGTCGTGTCGGAGTGAAGCCCAAAACACCCTGAGATAACACTGGAACCTACCAGTATATCTCGCTTGCCCTGGCCAGGGACTACTCGTGTAATGGCTCTCCTAGACACAGCGCGATGTCAACTCCCAATACCGGGAGAGACGAATCCTGTCTAACCGTCACTGCCTCCAAGTGCTTCGGGACTGCACCCAACCATCACCTGTTTGCACGACTCCTTTGAGCCGTGGTAGGGTAGTGATCAAAGTGCAGTGGGAACACACTCGAGGCGAAGTGCCAGTGTCAAGTCAGCGGACTAAGCTGTACTGATGTCACCTGGGAACTGATAACTGACGATAGGTATAATACCAACCTGTCAGTTCCCGACGAGTCCTGTCCAGTGTACTCGTAACCCAACGAGCACCCGTATACTATCTCCAGTACGACGTACTGATGGCTGTGGGACAGACCATCTCCCACACTGGGATGAGAAGCGCATACGCCAGTCTACTCCGGAGTATCGATGCCCTGTCTCGATAGTCCTACGACTAGGGACCTGTATAAGGATGTGCCTATAGATTACCCAGCCCCCACTAGTGTGACTGCCATCACAACGCTGGTAATCAAGCAAAGATCCTAAGGGCTCCACTAATGCGTATAAGTGATATACTGAAATAAACACAAGTACACATTGAAGTAGAAACAAACCAAGTAGCATACTACTATATTGAGCAAGATTGTTTATACAAGGTGAATATCCCAAGCTTCCATTAAGTAATATACAAACTAGTATGATACAGTAATGGCCTCTAGGGCATATACACTAACAATCTCCCACTTGCACTAAGGCCATGTACTGGCGTATCGAAGACCTATCATCTCGATCAGCCGCTCGAACTGAGTCTGGGGTAGGGCCTTGGTGAATGGATCTGCAGTGTTCTCTTCTGAAGCAACCCTCCGAACCTCGATCTCCTTGCGATCCACGATCTCCCTGATCAGGTGATACCGCCTCAAGATGTGCCTGGATCTCTGATGGGACCTGGGTTCCTTTGCTAAAGCTATAGCCCCGTTGTTGTCGCAATACAGAGGTACTGGGTCAACAATGGACGGAACCACCTGAAGTTCTTTTAAGAACTTCCTTATCCAGACAGCTTCTTTTGCGGCATCAGATGCAGCGATGTATTCCGCTTCCATAGTCGAGTCTGCAACGGTTTCCTGTTTGGAACTCTTCCAACACACCGCCCCTCCATTGAGGGTAAAGACAAAACCCGACATGGACTTGGAATCATTCTTGTCACTCTGGAAGCTGGAGTCAGCAAAGGCCTCAATCTGGAGGTCTTTCCCGCCATACACCAAGAACATCTCCTTAGTCCTTCTCAGGTACTTGAGAATGTTCTTTACTGCTATCCAATGTTTCTCCCCAGGGTTTGACTGATACCGGCTTACTACACTCAGTGCATAAGCTACATCCGGTCTGGTACACAACATCGCATACATTATAGAGCCTACGGCAGAAGCGTAGGGTATAATAGACATGCGATCCCTCTCCAAATCAGTCTTGGGAGACATCTCTTTAGAGAGGGTGATCCCGTGACAAGCCGGTAGGTTACCGCGCTTGGAATCTTCCATACTGAATCTTTTCAGTACGGTGTCGATGTACCTGGACTGTGCAAGTCCTAATATCCTCTTGGATCTATCACGATGGATCCGGATCATCGTGATCCGGATCCCCAGGATGTAAGAGGCATCACCCAGGTCTTTCATGGAGAACCTGTGTGACAAGAAACCCTTGACAGATTGTAGCATAGGAATGTCATTTCCTATTAAGAGAATGTCATCCACGTATAAAACAAGGAATACCACAGTTCTCGCTACAAATCTACTATAGATGCACGGTTCATCTGGATTTTTGATAAAGTCAAATTCCTTGACCGTCTCATCAAAACAGATGTTCCAACTCCGCGATGCCTGCTTTAGTCCATAAATGGACTTAAGCAACTTGCACACCTTTCCGCTGCTCCCACTCTGAATGAAACCCTCTGGCTGATCCATATAGACACACTCCTCTAAATTTCCATTTAGAAAAGCGGTCTTTACGTCCATCTGCCAAATCTCATAATCGTGGAAGGCAGCAATGGCAAGAAGGATCCGAATGGATTTCAGCATAGCCACTGGAGAAAAGGTTTCGTCATAGTCCAAGCCAGGTCTTTGACGGAAACCCTTTGCTACAAGTCTAGCTTTATAGGTCTCAACCTGTCCATCTACACCAATCTTCCTTTTGAAGATCCACTTGCATCCTACGGGTTTTACCCCGTCTGGAGCAATGTCCAACGTCCATACTTTGTTGGTGTACATGGACTCCATTTCGGTCCGCATTGCATCCAGCCATTTTACCGAGTCAACGCTCTGAACGGCCTGCTGGAAGCTAGTAGGCTCATCATAGTCTATGATGCAATCCTCTCTATCCCCGTCTATGAGAAAACCGTAGTATCTCTCGGGCGGATGAGACTGCCTACTACTTCTGCGGAGCGGCGTAGGAATGTCCTGTTCATTTGAACCCTCTGGTTCCACTAAGCTTTCAGTAATAGTCTGTGGTTCTGGAATTTCTTCCAGTTCTACTGCGCTCCCACTTAATTCTTTTTCTAAGAACTGATGTTCTAGAAAGTGGGCATGACGAGTAACAAGAACTTTTTGTTCCTCTTCGTAGTAGAAGAGATATCCCTTGGAATTCTTTGGATATCCCACAAACTTACACAGTACTGAGCGCGCCTCGAGCTTGTCCGCATGCTGCTTTTTAACAAAAGCTGGACTTCCCCAAGTCTTAATGTGACTGAGATGGGGTCTCTTCCCACACCACATCTCATATGGTGTAGTAGGCACAGTCTTAGTAGGAACTCGGTTCAATAGGTACGCAGCTGATTCTAGTGCATACCCCCAGAATGATCGCGGTAACTCAGCGTTACTCATCATGGACCGTACCATATCCAATAGGGTTCGGTTCCGTCTCTCCGATATACCATTATGTTGCGGAGTGTATGGAGGAGTAAGCTGAGAGAGAATCCCATTCTCTTTTAAGTAATTCAGGAACTTGGCACTTAAGTATTCTCCACCTCGATCCGATCTTAGAATCTTGATACTTTCGCCGGTTTGTTTTTCAACTTCATTCTTATACTCCTGGAATTTTTCAAAAGCTTCGGACTTATGTTTCATTAAGAAGACATAACCGTATCTTGAAAAATCATCCGTAAAAGTAATGAAGTAAGAATAACCGCTTCGCGCATGTGTAGACATTGGACCGCACACGTCACTGTGTACGAGTCCCAAGAGCTCGCTCGCTCTTACTCCGTGTCCAGTGAACGGAGTCTTTGTCATCTTTCCTTTGAGACAGGATTGACAAGTGGCATACGATTGATATTCGAACGGATCCAAATATCCTTCTGTATGTAACTTAGTCAACCTTCTCTCATTGATGTGACCCAGTCTACAATGCCATAAGAAAGTCTGATTGATATCTGGAGACTTTCTTTTGTGTGTATTCTGGACATTGAAAATCTGTGGTTGGTTTAATACGTATATACCATTGCTCAGTGTATCTGACCCAATCAGAACTTGATTAAGGTGAATGTTTACAACATTTCTTACAAACGCAAATTCATAACCTTCTTTAGAAACCAAAGATACAGAAATGATATTACAAGTTGCGTTGGGTACAAAAAAGCAATTACGCAAAACCAAAACATGCCTATCTGACATTCCCAGGTGATAGTCCCCCATGGCTTTAGCATCCATGCTAGCTCCGTTCGCAACTCTGAGGGTCATGTCACCTTCCTTCAAAAACCTACGGTTTCTCAACGCCTGCAAAGAATTACAGATATGAGATCCTGATCCGGTATCCAATACCCAGGAAGTAGAGTTTATAGAAAGACAGTTTTCAATAACATACACACCTGAAGCTGAAGCCGCAACCTGCTTCAGTTCCTGTGTCCTGGCTTTCCAAGCCCTGCAATCTTTCTTCCAGTGTCCACTTTTATGACAATAGAAGCACTCTTCCTTTCCAACAAGCTTCCCCGCAATCTTTGTTGCCTTTTCCTTTCCCTTCGCACCCACTTTACTAACACCGCCTCTTGGTTTGGCGGGGGCTTTCTTCCTCTTTCCCTTGGCTTTCGCCTTGGACCTAGAGGAAGAAGATCCTCCTACAAACAAAGCGGGTGTTTCCCTACCCTTCTGTAGGGTGCCCTCTGCGCTCCTCAGCAGGTTGAGGAGTTCTGAAAGTTCAACTTCCTTTTCTTGCAAGTTGAAATTCAGTATGAACTGGGCGTAAGTGGATGGAAGGGACTGGAGAATTAAATCTGTATAAAGTTCACTATCCAACGTGGTCCCAAGTTCCGCGAGCTCCTCAGTGTAGCCAATCATCTTAAGCACGTGGTCCGCTACCGATGATCCGACGGCCAACTTAGTCGAAAATAACTTCTTCGACACTTCGTATCTTGCGATACGAGACTGCTCTCCATACAGTTCTTTTGTATGGAGAAATATGGACTCGAGGTCCATATTCTCATGCCTCCTCTGATGTTCATTGTCCATAGAGGCAAGCACGAGGCACCTGGCCTTCGCGCAATCAATCTCCCAAGTCTTACGGATTTCCTTATCCACGACGCTGGAGGTGGGACCTGGGACGGGGGGAGCTTTGGTGGTAAGAAGATACCCCAGCTTGTCGTAAGCGATTGCCAATTTGACATTCCTGAGCCAATCTTTGTAGTTTGGCCCTGTCAGTATGTTTTTATCTAGAAGTAACTTAAGTCCAGTCATTTCGATTTGGTCGCTGCAGGGGGAGAGAAGAAACACTTAGCACGATACTCTTGCAAGTTTTAGAATGGTTTTTAATTTGTCTAAACAGGATGGCTCCCACTGTCTCTCGAATCCCTCCTTAAACCACAAAGGAAGAATTAGCCGGGATTAATCCCACCGTACAATACTTGCTTAACCGTTCAGCCATGCCAGTGTCGGTACTTCGAGGGAGGTTTTCCAACGCTTTCGCGAAGTTCCTTAATTAAATAACCTCTTTTCCCTGGGGGCGTAGCCCCGCTAACACCTTTCTAGGCACCTACTAGGTTTATAGCATTGATCGTTTAGTGAGAAATTTCCCGAGGAGTAGCATATACTCACAGTAGGATCGGGATCCAAATATCATCGCGTGACGAAAATGAAGGAATCCTACCATAATCATCACACTCCAAATGGTATGCAAATCTAGCAAGTTTCAGTACTTATGAAACTCCCGATGTGGATTTTTGCCCCATGCTCTTATGACCTTGACTTTGGCCAAAATATCATAAGTCACATGTCAAGTTCTACCCGTCACTTTCCAGGTTAATTTGGATCCATCCGTACATACCCTTGACTTTGGCCAAAATGGCAGCACGACTGTCCCAAACCAACGCATCTATCTATGCTACACATGAACACCCAATAGCTACCAATCACTGTGCCTTGACTTTGGCCAAAATACACAGCTTGAATACTATTGCCTATTCATGCGAAACGACGGAGGGCTACGAATGGTTTTGGTAAAACCGTGAACGTAGTGAACTTGATATAATCGATGAAACGAGATAGCTTTTAGAAGGAGTGGCTCAAGCTCCGCATTTAAAAGTTAGTTTTGAAAAGAACCGAGTGGTTTTTCGAAAGTGTTCCAACGATTTTAACTTGGTTTATTATCTTGCATTAGTTCTTTTAATGCGTGATATTCTTGCATTAGTTCTTTTAATGCGTCCCATCATTTAATCCTACCATTGCAGAAAACAACCAAAATATGACGTACGCTTATGCCATTCGCATTCGCCACGGGGTCCCGTCATCACTCGTTAGGTTACTTAACTAACGACAGAGCGGGGGCTGGGCTAGCGCGGCTGTAAACCATAAGCAACGCCTAAATAGAAAGCAATGATAGACATTACAGATCACAGATGAATACATTGGATATACTAGCAATCCGCAATCATTTCGAGCCTGCAATGAAAAGCGGATTACACGGTCGCGGTGAATAGCCAAATACCCCACCCAAGACCCCTACGGGTGCGGCAAACTACCCGCCAAGTACTCGGCAGTTTGTGCACCCCTCCATGGGTCTATCCTAGGAGCAAAAACAGTAAAAAGAATTATACAATGACGGCTACAACTCCGACCCGGTTGTGCGGCCAAACAAATAATATTATTACATCAATTTACATTTACAATGAATGAAAGAAAAACAAAAGCTCATCTCACATCCACCCCGGCTATTCACCCGCGACAGTCCAACACATTCATATACACAACACAATATCAAACACAGATCATGTATAACCCCGACTAATCGACTTATAGCGATTAGCCGACGTTCAATACATGCAAACATCACAGATATAACCAACATAGCCAAAGTGCAGTGAAGTTCGGAAAAAATACGGAATTATAGGACCCCAAAAGTGAATTTCTGTTCTGGAAAATCTGGGTACATATAATACATCTGAAAAATCCCAAAATCCCACCAGAAGAACACTGCACGAAAAACGATGCAGAGAGGAAAATAAACTGCGGCGCTTCCGCGGCACATGCCTACCTCGTGCCGCGGAAGCGCGGCGGTTTAAGTGAATTAGTGCATCGTTTTTCTTGGCTGTTCAAACAAAACCCTGAGCCGAATTTACAAGTATAAAGTTTTTCATTTAGAGCAGAAAAAAATTCAACAGAAACTTAGGGTTTTGGTTTTTCCGGTTTTGCGATTTTTCGGTTTCGAACTTCCATACACTTCGCTACCAAGCTAGTTTAAGTTTAGTTAGTCTCTGATACCACTGTAAGTCCATATTGCGACCCCCGGTGCTTACGGGGAGGCGGAAACGGTATAAAAAACAAATTTTTATCGCAAGAGGCAACATGGACTAAACAAGGTCGGGATCGTGTCTAAACTAAACTAGCAAATACGCTAAAGAGAGTTAGCTACTCGGATGAAGGTTATACCTAAACTTGAACTCCTTCTTCTTGAAATCTTGTAGAGGTTGATGGTTCTCTTTTCGTTGCCTTCTTCCGTCGAAGATGGATCCACCTCGAAGGTTCGACCTTTGGGCTCTTCCTCGATCTTTGAGTGAACTAGGGTTTCCGGCTTGCTAAACCTTGAACCTAGAATGAGTAGAGAGTGACTAGGGTTTGCTTTTCTTTTTAAAGAGAAGGATTCTCAACACATGAGAAGGTTTCTCTTTGCTAGAGGAAGAAGAAGATGAAGAGAGGAGAGAGAAGCTAAATGAGATAATAAGCAATCTTTTTCTTTCTTGCAACCATAATGCCAAAAGAAAAGAATTATCTAATAATAATAATTGAAAATGAGAATAGTTGATGGTAATTTGGAATGACCACTATCATACTTCATTAAATGAAGTGTAAGCATGAATCAAGGAATATCTTTCAAAGCATGGTGGTGGTCAACATTCAACCATGGTCAACAAGTCAACCATGGTCAACAAGTCAACAAAATCAACCATAACAAAATTCTCATTTAATTACTATTATAAATAGATAATCCATAAATCCATTAGGGTTTGGAAAATGATAACTGTCAACTGTGCATACGCACCCGTTCCGAAACCCTAATGAAAAAACTCATCCTCCGCCTCAAGCAACTGTGCATACACACCTGCATTCTCGTTCCGAGGAACAAGAATACCGAGATATAAAAGCAACCCCAAAACATATACCAGTATCTGACTCAAACCAGAGCCTGCCAGTATAATCCGTCCGGACTCCAAACGTGCACAAGTGCGCGGATGAGAACAAACCCTGTCGCAAAACCATACGACCTCTACTCTGTTTTGCCCAGAGGCGAATACCCTCTGTGTGGGACTCTAAAGACTCGACACTACGCTGGCAGTGGGTTTAACCACAGACCGCAAGCGGCACTAGCTGTGCGTAACGGTCCCCAGGTAGATGCCGACAAGAAGGCTGACGAGGTGAAACCCCATCTGAACTCCTACTGAGTCTGAATGTGACATTCTCCGTACAGTCCGGTCTGTTCGTCTGATACATCGCATGTCGGGCCTAGGAGGCGGTAAAACGTCAGTCCCCCAATAGCGGTACAAGTCGTGTCGGAGTGAAGCCCAAAACACCCTGAGATAACACTGGAACCTACCAGTATATCTCGCTTGCCCTGGCCAGAGACTACTCGTGTAATGGCTTTCCTAGACACAGCGCGATGTCAACTCCCAATACCGGGAGAGACGAATCCTGTCTAACCGTCACTGCCTCCAAGTGCTTCGGGACTGCACCCAACCATCACCTGTTTGCACGACTCCTTTGAGCCGTGGTAGGGTAGTGATCAAAGTGCAGTGGGAACACACTCGAGGCGAAGTGCCAGTGTCAAGTCAGCGGACTAAGCTGTACTCATGTCACCTGAGAACTGATAACTGACGATAGGTATAATACCAACCTGTCAGTTCCCGACGAGTCCTGTCCAGTGTACTCGTAACCCAACGAGCACCCGTATACTATCTCCAGTACGACGTACTGATGGCTGTGGGACAGACCATCTCCCACACTGGGATGAGAAGCGCATACGCTAGTCTACTCCGGAGTATCGATGCCCTGTCTCGATAGTCCTACGACTAGGGACCTGTATAAGGATGTGCCTATAGATTACCCAGCCCCCACTAGTGTGACTGCCATCACAACACTGGTAATCAAGCAAAGATCCTAAGGGCTCCACTAATGCGTATAAGTGATATACTGAAATAAACACAAGTACACATTGAAGTAGAAACAAACCAAGTAGCATACTACTATATTGAGCAAGATTGTTTATACAAGGTGAATATCCCAAGCTTCCATTAAGTAATATACAAACTAGTATGATACAGTAATGGCCTCTAGGGCATATACACTAACAGTGACATCACGGTTAATAGGTAGTTTAAGGACGTTGCGGTCCATGGGTAGTTTAAGGACATTGCGGTCCAATGTTAGTTTTAAGACGTTGCGGTCAAGGTTAAGGACCTCATAGTCCGTGGATTTAAGGACTCCACAGTCCAAAGTTAGTTTTAAGACATCTCGGTCAAGGTTGAGGACGTCATAGTCCATGGATTTAAGGACTCCACGGTCCGGCGTTAGTTTTAAGACATCACGGTCAAGTTTAAGGACCTCATAGTCCATGAGTTTAAGGACCCCACAGTCCGTATCAATATGTAGTCATCGGGACCCGTCACCTCTTTGAAGACGTTGAGGAATTACAACGCCAAGTATCAAAGGAATGAAGAGATGTACCCTTAAACCGAGGTAGATTAAATAATCTATGGCCCAATTCGGAACCAAAACCAATTAATTATATTATGAGCCCATTGGCTCAGTTGAATTTGAATTGAGGACTTATGGCCAGCTTGGGCTAAGTCCAATCATGTTTAGGATATTGGTCCTCTGTTGGTCCATTAGAGGAGAGGCTTTGCCTCTAGACACTTAGCCACATGGGCTAAAGGTAGTGTTAAACACTAAAGACCAGCAGTGTTGAACACTGGGAACAAGTTAGTGTTTGACACTACAAGATAGTTGGTGTTAAACACCAGCAACAGGGGATTCAAATTAGTGTTAAACACTTAAACAAATCAGTGTTAAACACTAGCAACAGAGATCTCAAATTAGTGTTAAACACTAAGATAATTAGTGTTAAACACTGGTGACATAGATTTTAATTTAGTGTCGAACACTAAGAAAATTAATGTTAAACTCCGTTAACAGAGATTTAATTTAGTGTCAAACACTAAGAAATTCAGTGTTAAACACTGCAAGAAAGGCTCTTCGGTTAATGTTGAACACTAAGGCAAAACAGTGTTAAACACTGGATTCAGAGGGTCCAATTTAGCGTTAGGCACTAAGGTAAGAGGGGTCACGTGGTAGCACGTGAGGGCGCCCTCCCCTTTATTTGTTCTGCCGAGAGTGGTGAATACTTTGGAACATCACATGCTGTCACGTGATGGGCATTTAATTGTTTGTGTGTTAAAGCTTCTGCCAAGGGTCACGTGGGTCACGTGAGGCATTGCCTCGAAAGCCCTTCTCTGTGGATCTTTCCAGGGGTCGCGTGGTCGCACGTGATCCTGCCTCTTTGCAATTTCTGATTAAATTCTTCATTAAATCCCCATTGTCTTCCGCAGAATTATATTCTCTGATAGAGTTGAACTCTGATTTTCCTGTAGGAATTAAATTCCTCATATATGTGAAGAATTGAGTTCTGTCATAGGGTTAAACCCTAATAATAACTTTAAAAGAACTAAATTCCTTCTTTCTTTAGAGAATTACTCTTAGATAGGGTTGAATCCTAATTTATATTCTGAGGGATTAGATTCTGTCATAGGATGAAACCCTAATTTCTTCTTTCTTAAGGGAATTAGATTCCTGTTATTTTAACAAAACTAAGTTCTTAACTAGGGTTAAACCCTGATTCTGTCCATTCTGAAGGAATTGTATTCCTACAACATAGGGTTAAACCCTAATTTTAAATCGAAGGAATTAAATTCCTATAATTCTATAAGAATTAAATTCTCAAACATCCATTCCCTCTCTATGCTTTGGATCTGCATGGCAGGATCTCAACCCAATGAGAATTAAATTCTCAATTCATGGGGAGATGTGTACTTTACAGATCCTCTGCTAAAGAGAGAACTAAGTTCTTCTTTTTAATATCAGAGTTAAACTCTTTCGAGAATTAAATTCTCTTTTTTCTTGAAAGCCTCCCCCTTCTTACCTAAGGTTTTCTTTTGCAGAAGATCCAAATTCCTCCAAAGTCTCAAGGCTCTATTTTTCTCTCTCTCTATGTATCGATCTCTGTATGTATATCTCTCTGTGTGTCTCTTGGCTCCTATTTATAGGAGAAGAAGCAGAATCAATTAGTTTTGATGAATCTTTCATTGAGAGATTTGATTTGTATTCATTCAGAGATTTGATTTGCATTCATCATTCATCTGGTCCTTTGGATTATTAGGTGAATTTTATTCACCATTGGATTTTAAATCCAGAGATTTCCCTTTGTTATTTCGGTTAGATTTTAAAGGGGAAATCTTTCCAAGTTCAAGATTTTTCCATAGATAGGTGATCTTTAAATTTTTAATCCAATCGGTTCCAAATAATCATTCTCCTTTGGAAAGATTTGAATGATCTCTTCAGAATTTGATTCTGTTAAATAAATAGGCTTTGAAAGCCGGTCACGTGTGGCCACGTGACCCTTGGTCACGTGTAGGCACGTGACCCCTGGTCACGTGTAGGCACGTGACCCCTTGGAACGAGCTTTCCTCTGCTTTCTGCACATTGTCTCCTAGCCGCTGTTCAGCCGTCACGTGCCAACACATGACCCATGGTCACGTGTGAGCATGTGACCTTTTCTGAAGCCTTTTTCTTGATTTTATCAGGGAACCGATGTGCCTTTGCCGCTGCTTTTAAATGTCACATGCCAACACGTGACTGCTGGTCACGTGTTAGCACGTGATGCCTCTTCCGTAAGCTTTCCTGATTTTAAATCAGGAAACAAATGCCCCCACAGCGTTGTTCTCACGTGTCTGCATGTGAGTGCAACGCTGTCACTTTTTGTGACCGTTGGATTCCTCTAGGGATTTTGGGAGATGAAGCGTTTCCATCACCTCCTATATATATTGGGGTCATTTCAGAGACGCTTCCACTTTGCCTGTCTTCCTCCTTTTGCAAACTTTTCTGAGAATTTAATTCTCTTCTTCCAGAGCTTAGTTCTCTGTCTTGAAACCTTTTCAGAGTTTAACTCTGTTCAGGAAGACTCTTTTCCTCAGATAATGTCCTTGAACAAACAATGAACTTTCACATTCTTCTGGATTTTAAATCCAAAACAAAGGTTTTTACCCTTTTTTTTAACAAAGAACCCATTTTTCTTCAAGCTTTTTAACCAAAGTATGAAACCATTTTAGCCGTCAAAAGAATATCTCTTAGGGTTTAGATGATCTTTAGGGAAATAATGGTGATAATCCATGGGGCTTAACCCCGTTCACAGAAAAAATGCTTTTGGGAATTTGATTCCCTTTTCTTAATAAGGAATTTAATTCCTATGAAGAACTTGGTTTCTTCACATGGAGGCTTCTTAGGGTCTCTTGGCCCGAGATTGTCCTTCTGCAATTAATGGAACAGAAGTTTGCAATGATATCTTCTGTGGGAATTTAATTCCCTTGATCCCGTTTGATTTGTTGTAGAGTCCGAGGCAAATTTGTCCTCTAGGGGGGAAACGTGTAGGGTTACTTGAAACCCGCTCTTTTATTAAATGAGGATATTCCCTTTGTTTTATTATAACTGCTTGGCCTCATTATTAACAAGCTGTCATCCTGATTCTATGGGGCCCATATGTTTGTAGCCAATGGTCCGACCAAACAAGTCCTCTGTCGCTTTCTTCAACTGTCTTCATATATCTATGCCCATATGTGTATGTGTGTGTGTGTGTGTGTGTGTATATACATATTGATGGCTCCACTCTTAACAGTTTTCCTTTATTTTGTTTCAGGTGCGATGGCTTCTGTTCCATGCTTTCCCTTTGCTCGCTCGGAGGCTGCTTTTCCTCAGTCACCATCTGATGAGGAAGCGATGGCGATGATCCGGGCTCATGACCTGAACTGCACCAACTTACTCCTATGGGGATCTTGGTACAGTCATATCATCCAGGGTCGCCGGAGTTTCCTTTGCGCAGTACCGACAGAGCCCACTTTCCCATTTTCGCCGATGGATCCTCCGAAGACGGTTTTTGTTGTGGAGATGCTCAACTGGACTCCAACGAGGAGGCTCGAGCCTTTGACGACCGGTATTCCGAACCATCCGATCCCGGCTATAGATATCTTGGGGCGGCGTATTTTCCAGGGTGAGGCCCACCCGTGGGGGCAAATTTATAAGATAGGGCTCACTCCTCGACACCCTACGGGCTACCTTCTCTGGGCTCGCTACATCCTTTCTGCCCATCGTGCACGGCTGCAGAAGGTCGGGCTTTACCAGGCGATATATGCGTCGCTGTTTCACTACCAATCTCCGCATGTTTGGTGGGTTAAGGCGTTCTTGAACCAATGGAATCTTCCCACCAACACTTTCATTCTAGGAGATCGCGAGGTCTCGATCTCTCTGGCAGAATTCTATGACATCTCGGGATTGCCAATCAGGGGTAGTCTGTATGAGGAGTTGCTGCCCTCCGACGAGTACATCTTTGAGCCCGAGCCCGCTCCGGTCGACGGCCTGTCTGCTGAGAATGTCGTCCGCCACAAACGTACCAGTTTGATCAAGGCGCTAGGTATCTTCGACCGATTGTTCACCGAATCCGAAGAGCAGGGAGTTATTTTCAAGAGCTTCATTGCTTGTTTCCTTCGCGAGGATGTCTTGTCGAAGACCGCTCCGAAGTTTGCCGACATTAGAGACCCCTTTGGGTTTGGTCCGAAGAAGCTGCCGACTACTGAATCGGATCTACCACGGTACTACTTCCCTATTATGTCACCGACGTCTTTTGAATCCATCGCTGCTCCCGGCATGGACGAGGAGACGTTCTTCGTGGGGTTTGTTAGTGTCTGGCTCAGTTGGTTTGTCATCCCCATGCATCGTCATTTTATGAGAGCTTCGGTTATCTACCCGGCTTATTGTATCGCTGAGGGGACACGGTTGGCCATCGGCATCCCGGCCTTGGTGCACCTTTATCATGGGTTGGGTACCGTAGCTAATACCTCTACTCCCGGCGTGGATGTAGTAAACTTTTCGCTTCATTATTTCACGTCCTGAGTCGAAATGCATGTGCTGGGGGCTTTCGCTATGCATCAGAGGCCCGCGTTCTACGACGCCTACCCCTTCCCGCGACTTATGCGATTGGTGGATGCTTCTGCCGTTGACCCGACTCAATTCGGGGCTATTCGGGTGCTAATTTCCCCTCTCGCCGCCGCTGGCGGGTTGGTTTTTAACGATCGGGTCCTGTCTTCTCCTTCAGGTTTAGTTCAGCAACTATGGGACCAGTCAAAAGACAATGCACCCTCTCTGAGGCCTCTGGAGGCCATGCACTTGTATACCATTAGACCAGGCTATTTGGTATTCCATCAGGACAGCGCAGCTCTTTTCATGCGGTACAACCCGCATCGATTTGCCCGACAACTTGGATACGACTAGGGTGTTCCTTTCGAGGCTTTATAGTTGCACCGGTCCCTTCGCTTGATGCCGTTCGCGATGCCGCTCATCATTTCGTGAGGCTAAACACCGGCTCCCACTTCATGGTCCCTGAAGCTGAGTACATGCCCCGATGCGTAGGCTCGTTTACGGGTTGGTATCTCCACCGGGTCAGCCCAATTATTCTTGAGGAAAGGAGGGTGCTTCTTGGTCATGACGCCCCTCCTCAGGTTTCGGGGGCTAAGCTGCGGCCGAGGGCTCCGGTCTGCCTCCCTCTGAGGGAGATTGGTACTGCGCTTATTCCGGGGGAGTCAGGGGTGGACCTTACTCCAACAGCCGGTATGCCGCTAGGTTCTCGATCGCGGGGTAGACGGGCCCCAGTAGTAGCACCACCGCCCCCCGTGGCGTCGACAATGGCGGTGTCATCTTCGGTTGTGGCACCGAGTGAGAGTAATAGGGATGAGGGTGTCGAGGGTGATGTGGGTCGGCGCCGCCCTAAGGCTTCGCGGGGGAGGAAGCGGTCATCCTCGGCGACCGGCTCTGGGTCTAAGCGGCGGAGGAAAGCGGCCACCAATTTGCTCGATTCTTTGGCGGAGTCTGGGCCTATTCTTGAAGACGGACCATTGGCCTTGCAAGAGTCAGACGCTGGACTTCTCTTCCCGAGTTCGGCCGATGAGGAAGCCTCACAGTTGGCCGAGGCCATACGGCGTTCCAAAGACGTGTCTCATAACGCCAGGGTTCCGAAGAAGCCCTATCCCGCTGTAATCTTTTACGAAGACCCTTCGTGGATTCGGCGGCGGTTTATCGGTCCTTTGGAGGAATGGGGGGAAAGGGTCCTGAAGCAGGCCGCTTCAGAAGACGCAGCGGACACACTCTCTTTATAGACCGGTGGCCATGAGTCTACCCTTGAACCCCACCCCGGCGAGCACGCCTCCTTGAGAAGGAGTAGCGGCTTGAAGAAGCCATATTGAAGGCTTCTTTACGCATCGGTACGTTGTTGTTCTTTTTTGTAGTTTTTTCAGATTATTTACGCTTGTATATGCGTATCCTTATTCTTATTTGAATTGCGCAGAATCTTCGACGCTGGGGGAGCTCCCTACGGGCTCATTGAAGCTGAGCCTGCCGAAATTCCCGATGAAGCATTGCTCGATGTGGAAGGGCTGATGAGGTTGCTCCTCTTATGGTAGAGCCTCCAGCGGCGGTTCTTGATCAGGGTGTGCTTGCCCCTTTGGAGGAGGCTCCTTTGGAGGCTACCGCTCCAACGGCTCTTCCCGAAGGCGGCCCAGAGGCTGAGATGGAGGTAGTCGGGACTACCCTCCCTTTGTTGGAGCCTGAAGTTACGACAGAGGCTGCTGAAGCTGCTATCCCCCCGGCTCAGAATGGGAAGAGTGTCGAAGGTAACCTTCCACGTTTTGAGCTAGTAATCTTTCTGTTAGCTGAACTCTTTTGTCTTTTCAGAATTTCATGGACTGGCTGCCTCCATTGTCGATCTATCTCCTCGGCAGTCCTTCCAGCGTCTTTTGGAAATGGCCGCTCCGCAGGAGATATCTCCTCAACGCATCTTCCTCTCGTCTGGACAAGGTGAGTGTTGTTCATCACTTCTCATAGCATCATTGTTATTTGGCGTATTGACATTGATGTTCTCTACAGTTTTGGAGGCCGATGATGAGGTCGAGGTTCTCGAAGGGCCAGGGGAACCCTCAGCTCCTACTTGCATGACCGTAGGTAAGTGACATTCCGGTATAGCCTCACTTGTTCCTTTGCTTAAGAGTCTTACTAATATTTTTCAACTCTGAACAGCCTTGCCAGCTCCAATAGCGTTGGAATCGCGTGTCGTCATGCCGCCCGGCCCTTATGCTTTGCGAGCTTCAGAACGCTTGGCTCAATTGAGTCTTGTCTCCCTTTCGTCTTTGATCGAGGAGCTTCGTGCTGGCAGTGCAACCACAGCTGAAGCATTTGCTGCCGAAGCTAACGGTTCTCTTCCTTTTCTTGCTACCTACCATAGTGAAGAGGTGGTGTGAGTCTGGATGGAGTTCTGTCGGCAGGTGGAGGCTTGCTTGCACGCACTTGAATGTTCCCGTCTTTCCTCGAAGGTCATGGCTGCAAAGGTGGACTTGCGGGGCTGATAGCGCGGTGCGCGGCAAACATGACATCGTGCGAGAGGAGGCTTGGCCGCAAATTCTCGGAGAGGGAGCTGGCTTCTAAAGCGCTGAGCGAGCTTTAGGCGAGTCTTACTGCCAAGGCCAACAAAGCGTATGAACTCTGGCGGGTGTTTCAAGAGTCTATCAGGGAGGTGGTGACTCTTGATAAAGCTGCTACGTTCACTCGTGAGAGGGTCGAGGCTCATAAGGCCACCGAGAAAGAGCTTGAAGGACGGCTCGCTTCGTATCAGGCCCAGCAGGCTCAGGCGGAGGCCCGTCTTTTGGCGATCTTAAATCATGAGGCCGTGGCCCAACAAAAGCAGGATGAGCTAATCAAGCTGCTAAATCGCCCGCCGGCTTGAAACATTTGTATCTTTTCCTGCCTTCTTGTATATACTCATAGATGAGAGTATATTCTTTTGTTCTTTCATGAATTGTACTTTGTATCCATTTTGGTTTATGAATAAAAGATACATTTTTCTTCTCAATGATGTGTCTCTTTTATTAAATGTATTCCGCGGACAATTTATCTTGGCCAACTTGCAGGGCAGCGATGGCTTAGGATTCAGGGTTAAGATCTGCTTCCTAAGACTTTTGCACTTTATGAGCCACGAGGGTCTCATAAAGAGTTTTTTCTCCCTACAGGTCAAGAGGATCCCATAGGTGTGAGTTCTTCTTAAGAATCGTGAGGATTCTTAAGCGGGTTTTCCCTTGAGAGTCGTAAGGATCTCAGAAGAGAGTTTTTCTTCCTTACAGGTCGTGAGGACTTGCAAGTGCTGGATGTGGTCACCCTTATTCGTGTTTCACGGGGTCAGGGGTTGCTCAAGGCATAGTAGTTTAAAGACGTCGCGGTCAAGGTTAAGGACATTATAGTCCGTGGATTTAAGGACTCCACAGTCCGATGTTAGTTTTAAGACATCACGGTCAAGGTTAAGGACCTCATAGTCCGTGGATTTTGGGACTCCACAGTCCGATGTTAGTTTTAAGATATCACGGTCAAGGTTAAGGACCTCATAGTCCGTGGATTTAGGGACTCCACAGTCCGATGTTAGTTTTAAGACATCACGGTCAAGGTTAAAGACCTCATAGTCCGTGGATTTAGGGACTCCACAGTCCGATGTTAGTTTTAAGACATCACGGTCAAGGTTAAGGACCTCATGGTCCGTGGATTTAAGGACCCCACAGTCCGATATTATTTTTAATACATCACGGTCAAGGTTAAGGACCTCATAGTCCGTGGATTTAGGGACTCCACAGTCCGATGTTTGGTTGCAGGGACCCGTCACCTCTTTGAAGACGTCGAGGAATTACAACGCCAGACATCAAAGGAGTGAAGAGATGTACCCTTAAACCAAGGTAGAATCAGTACAGAATCAGGGTGGTTGATTGTTAGTTTTAAGACATTACGGTCGAGGTTAAGGACACCATAGTCCGTGGATTTTAAGGACTCCACAGTCCGGTGTTTGCTCTGGATGCTTTACACGGGTTCACTGCCGTGCTTGGCGAGGACCAGGCTCCGCTCTGGGCGTTTTCCGCGGGGTCAAAGAGTGACATTATCCGCGTTCCATGTGACCAGGAATTTTGCACTAGATGCTTCACACGGGTTCACTGCCGTGTTTGGCGAGGATTAGGCTCCGCTATGGATGCTTCACACGGGTTCACTGCCGTGCTCTGCGAAGACCAGGATCCGCTCTAGACGTTTTCCACGGGGTCAAAGAATGACGTTATCCGCGTTCCACGTAACCAGGAATTTTGAACTAGATGCTTCACACGGGTTCACTGCCATGCTCGGCGAGGACTAGGCTCCGCTCTGGATGCTTCACACGGGTTCACTGTCGTGCTCTGCAAGGACCAGGATCCGCTCTGGACGTTTTCCACGGGGTCAAAGAGTGACGTTATCCGCGTTCCACGTAACCAGGAATTTTGCACTAGATGCTTCATACGGGTTCACTGCCGTGCTCGGCGAGGACCAGGCTCCGCTCTGGATGCTTCACACGGGTTCACTGCCATACTCTGCGAGGACCAGGATCCGCTCTGGACATTTTCCACGGGGTCAAAGAGTGACATTATCCGCGTTCCACGTAACCAGGAATTTTGCACTAGATGCTTCACACGGGTTCACTGCCGTGCTCGGCGAGGACTAGGCTCCGTTCTGGATGCTTCACACGGGTTCACTGCCGTGCTCTGTGAGGACCAGGATCCGCTCTGGACGTTTTCCACGGGGTCAAAGAGTGATGTTATCCGCGTTCCACGTAACCAGGAATTTTGTTGATTGTATTCGCATTTCACGGAGTTGGGATTTGACTTTTCGGTAGTCAGGATATCGCCGAGCCATGGACTTGGGAGTTGCCGCTGTTCCGTTTCGCTTGAAGTCGTGTTCGTCGTTACGAGACGAGTGCTGAGATGATCTCTAAGTCATTCGCGGCCCGTCGAGAATTTTCTTCTTCTTATGATGAAACCTGGGGGAGAAGTATGATCCCTTTTTTGTTTACGCCCTTCGATTATATACAGGGTGTGATGGAACATCACTTGTACGGCATAAATTAAAACTTTTTTTATTTTATTTCTTTTTCCGCGAGGCTCTATCATTTCAGCTTTTATATCGCAGAGGTCACGATTGCCCTATCATTTCGGCCATTTTTCGCGGTGCTCAATCATTTCGGCTATTTATTTTATTTTTACTCGCTTCTTTTTATTGCGAGTTGCCCAATCATTTTGGCTATCTGTCATGCATACATTTTTACTTGCTGCTTTTTATTGCAAATTGCCCCATCATTTCGGCTATTTCGTATGCATGTGTGGCTCGCTAGCTTTTTCGCTGCAAGCTTGGATTTTAGACACCGATTTCAGTATCAGCACCGCTACAACTGGGATGTTGCCAGAAGCGAATCATCATTTGCCTCTGTCGATGTAGAACAAAGGTGGCTTAGTAAATAGGGTTAAGGGTCCTGTCGACCAAGGCTTTTGACTTCATGAGCCGTAGGGGTCTCACAAAGGTATTTCTCCCTACAAGTCGTGAGGATCTTGTAGGTGTGTTTTCTCCTTGGGAATCGTGAGGATTCTTAACTGCATGTCCTCTTGCAAGTCGTAAGGATCTTACAAAAGGGTCTTCTCCTCATAAGTCGAGAGGACTTACAAGGGTTGCTCACCATATGGACATATCCTTAGTCACGGGTGGGACTTTGCTGGGGAAATGTTTAATCGCGCCCGTGGATTATATACAAGGGTCAGTATTGAGCCACTTGTAGGGCAATATCGAAGGTTGTGGGGGATTTGCTTAAGAACGGGTTTAGATTTCTGTAACTTAAGACTTTCAAATCTTATGGGCCGTGAGGGTCCCGTAAGAGAGTTCTCCTTACGAGTTGTGAGGATCTCGTAAGTGTATTTTCTCCTTAGGAATCGTGGGGATCCTTAAGTGTGTCGCTCCCTTGTGAGTCGTAAGGATCCTACGCGGGTGGTTTCTCCTTACAAGGTCGAGAGGATCTTGTAAGTGTCTTTTAACGAGGTTGCGCCCTTTCGGGTTTTCACAAACACTCGCCGGTAGTCCTGCTGTTTTTACTCACGGAGCCCTTTCGGGTTTTCATCCGTGCCCATTTTGTTTATGGACATACCGTTTTTTTAAATTCTTTTTCTCTTTTTTTTTACAAGGTCGCGCCCTTTCGGGTTTTCACGAACACTCGCCGGTAGCCCTGCTGTTTTTACTCACTGAGCCCTTTCGGGTTTTCATCCGTGCCCATTTTGCTTATGGACATACCGTTTTTATTTTTTATTTTTTTATTTTTTTATATATTTTTTTCTTTTTCTCTTTTTTTTATTCATCTCGTCAGCCTAAGGATACTGCGGTAGTAGTTTAAGGACGTTACGGTCCGTCGTTAGTTTAAGGACGTTTCGGTCCATCATTAGTTTAAGGACATTTCAGTCCATTCAGGGGAAGGCCGGCTACTGTTTATAAAGTCTGAGCTTAGGAAGATAGCGAGCGGACATAGTCGTCTATCATTGACCTAGGCTGTGGCTCATTAAGCAGAGTATTTCTTTAGGAAGCGGCCGTTTATTGGCCTGAAAGGCCTTTCATCATGCATGTCTATAAGTAGATAGGCTCCACCCTGATAGACCTTGTCTATGATGTACGGGCCTTCATAGTTTGGTTTAAGTTTTCCCCGCTTGGCACGATTGGGGATCATAGGTCTTTTGACCACTAGTACGAGTTCGCCTTGGCGGAATGTCCTTGTCCTGGTCAATCTTTCGTACGAGCACGTCATCTTTGCTTTGTAGGCCTCCAGATTTTGTGGCGCTATGAGCCGGGTTTCATCGAGGGCATCAAGCTCCTCAAGCCAAAGGTGAGTATTTTCTTCGTTTGTCAATTCGTGGTGGACTTCCACTCGTAGAGAAGGCAGCTCTATCTCGAGGGGGAGTACCGCTTCTGTACCGAATACTAGTGCGTATGGCGTCGTGTTCGTGGCCGTCTTGAACGTAGTTCGATATGCCCAAAGAGCCTCTTGCAGTCTCTCATGCCAGTCCTTCTTATTTCGGGACATCGTCTTTTTTATGATCTTTGTCAAGGTCTTATTGAAGGTCTCGGCCAGACCGTTAGCTCGTGGATTATAAACTGAGGAGTATCTCCAGTCTATATTATGCTGTTGCGCGAAGCGGCTAATTTTATGGCTTCTGTAGGCTGGCCCGTTATCGGAGATAATCCGCCGTGGAGTTCCAAACCGATAAATTACGTGCGTTTTGAAAAAGTGGAGGATATTCTCCGTCCTCACTTCCCTCTGCGGTACTGCTTCTGCCTATTTGGAGAAGTAATCAGTCGTCGTCAGGATGAAACGATGTCCCCCGGACGATGCTGGTTCGATGGGGCCGACTATGTCAGTACCCCATATTTCGAATGGCCAGCTAACCACCGTTGGATGTAGTGGATTCGGATGCTGGTGGATGAAATCTCCGTGGATTTGGCATGAGTGGCATTGCTTCGCATATTCGAGGCAGTCCTGGATCATCGTGGGCCAGTAGTAACCCATCCGTTTAATTTTTAACTTCATCTACGGGCCTGCTTGATGAGAACCACATATTCCATCATGAACTTCTTGAACGACTCTTTCTGCTTCGTCAGGTCCTAAACATCTCAGCCACAGAGAATCAAACGTCCTCTTATACAGAGTATCATTGACGAAAGCGAAAGATAGAGCTCGTTTCATGAGCTGATGTCTTGAGGACGCTTCTTCGGGCATTCGGTAGGACTTAAAGTACTCTATGAAGACTTCTCTCCAGTCCTCAGCCTTCTCACGGTCTTTTATTTGTAGGGTCGTCTGCTCAGTCGCTCCCTTTTCTTCGTATGATTCCGGGGATATTTCTGCTGGGGCGAGCACTCGACGGCTTTGTACCATGATTTTAACGTCATCGAGGTTCTCGTCAGCCAATTCTTTAGCGAGCTTAGCTAACGCGTCCGCTTTGCTATTTTCCGCGCGTGGTATGCTTTCCAAAGTATAGAAGAGAATTTGGGTCAACAATTGTTGCACCTTTTCACCGTACTTCGCCAACTCCGGTTTGCACGTTTGGTAGTCACCATTTACTTGACTAACGACCAGTTGAGAATCCCCGTATATAAGGAGGTCTTTAATTCCCATATCAATGGCGATCTCGAGGCCCGCTATCAAAGCTTCGTATTCGGCTTCATTGTTCGTCCTTGATTCCGTTAAGGAAAAGCAAAGCGCATTATCCCTCCTTGGGGGGTCACGAAGATAAGGCCTACTCCCGACTTGACTGTAGGGGTACTTTGTTTACGCTTTTTCATGGAAGATGCTCCATCGAAATAAAGTTCCCATTGGGTATCACCACCGTCGACCGCGTCAAATGCATGTTCGTCCGGAAAATCGAAATTTAGAGGAGAGCCGGCAGGTACTGGATGCTCAGCAAGGAAGTCAGCAATGGCTTGGCCTTTCACTGCCTTAAGAGGCTGATAGGTTATTGAAAACTCCATCAGGAGTAAGGCCCATTTAGCGAGTCTCCCCGTCAATATGGCCTTCGACATTAGATATTTTAGGGGGTCCACCTTTGATATAAGACGGACTTCATGTGCCAATGCATAGTGCCGGAGTTTTGTTATCGCAAAGATTAGCGCCAGGCAATGTTTTTCGATCGGGGAGTAATTGCTTTCTGCCCCCAGAAGAACTCGACTTAAGTAGTAGAGTGCTCTTTCTTTCCCCTGGTCATTCTCTTGCACCCATATGGCGCCTAAAGAACCTTCGAGGGTGGTTGTATAAAGAATGAGAGGCTTTCCCTTAACCGGAGCAACCAACACTGGGGGGTTTTGCAGGTACTGCTTGATATCGTCCAGTGCACCTTGACATTTATGATCCCAAACGAATGGAATTCCCTTCTTCATCAGGTGACTGTAAGGACGGCACTTGCCTGACAGGTTGGCGATAAACCGCCGGATGTACAGGAGCTTCCCCTGGAGAGACCGCAGCTGTTTGAGAGTCCTCGGAGGTGGCATTTCCATGATCGCCTTAATCTTAGATGGATCTATTTCGATACCTCGGTGTCGGATGATGAATCCCAGGAATTTACCCGAGGAGACTCCGAACGCACATTTGAGGGGATTCATCTTCAAATTATATTGCCGAAGGCGCTGAGATACGGTCTTCAGATGCTCTAAATGCTCTTCGTATGACATGCTCTTCACTACGAGGTCATCGATATAGCACTCGACGATTTCATGTATGAGATCATCGAAGATCTTTGTCATGACCCTTTGATAGGTGGCACCGGCGTTCTTTAAACCGAAGGGCATCACCTAGTAGCAGAATATACCAAAAGGAGTCCTGAAGGCGGTGTGCTTCTGGTCTTCGGGATGCATCTTTATCTGATTGTACCGTGATGAACCGTCTATAAAGGAGAAAACCTCGTGAGTGGACGTGTTATCTATCATTAGCTCGGTTACCGGTACTGGGAAATCATCCTTCGGGCAGGCTTTATTGAGATCCCTGAAATCCACGCATATGCGCACCGTCCCATTTTTCTTCATTACCGGGACGATGTTGGCAATCCAGTCAGGATATTGGACTTCTTGGATAAATCCAGAATCGATCAGCTTCTTGACTTCGGCGTTGATGCTCATCTCAAGCTCGAGCCGCATCCTTCTCGGCGCCTGCTTGACTGGCTTGATATCCGGGGATATTGCTAATTTATGCACAGCAATCTCTAGATCTAATCTCGGCATCTCGGAATAGTCCGACGTGAAGCAATCGTTATGCTGTAGAAGCACGTCCTTTAACGTAGCCACCCTTTCTTCAGATAGCAGCTCGCTGACGAATGTCGGTCGCGGATCGTCTGCCGATCCCAACTTAATCTTCTTGAGGTTATCTGCAGTAGTATGTATGCCAACTTCCAGTTCTTTCGGAGCCGGTGGAAATTCTGAGATTACCTCATTGTCATTGTTTTTGAAGCACCAAGGGAGCTCATCTATGTCCTCGGGCTCTTCTTTTAATATTGTAATCATGTAACAGGTGCGAATCCGCTTCCAAGATTGATGTGGATCTGGTTCTGCTCTTGCGGCTTTGGGTTCGTGCTTTTGTGGCGGCGTTACCCTCCAGCTGCTGGATAAAGCAAATCTGCCTTGCTGGTACTGGTCTTCGACCCAGTTCTTGAAGGTGAAGCAGTCTTCGATAGGGTGTCCTATGGCTCGGTGATAAGAGCAATAGCCCGGATAAGAAACTTTGTTAGCTTGCTCAGGGTGCTTAGACTCTGGAAGTGCGATCATTTTATGTTTCATAGCGAGCTCGAGTAACTTCTTCGTCTTGTCTCGGGGGAAGGAATACGCTCGACTCATCTTCTTCATGAGGGACAAATCCGGGCCGCGCAATACCCGATCACATAACTCTCTAATCCTGCGTCGTTGTCGTCGGCTCCTCTTTCCGCTTCTTGATTTACTTCTGCCACCGCGTCGGGCCTTTTGTACAACGGGTTGACAGGGAGGAGCATCTTTGTCTTTTGCAGCCTGTTGAAATAGACGTTGCGTCCTGGCCTTCTCGTAGATGGCCATCTCGCGGTTGTGGTCTTCTCGAGCCTTTTGACCTGCTTTCCTGATAAGCTTTGTCCACTTGTTCTTCAAATGACGGACTCGGCACTTCACTCGCGGGATCCAGTTTTGACGAGGGGTTAGCATTCCCCGACAGGGTGTCCTCCTCCTCATCGAAGTTATATATGGCGTAGCTGCCGTGGACTCGCTCCCATTTCCCGGATATCACATATCCAAGCCCAAGCGTTTCCATTCTCCCATTGGGCAATTTGCGCTGAGTCCTAAAGACATTCCAAATCCTGTTGTAGAACCGAGCTTGTCGAACAGTCTGTTTTAAGGATACCCCTTGGCGCTTCAATAGCCTCTTTAGTCCATTTGTGTAATATCTGGGCAAACGGATGGGTTGGAGCCTGTCGAGAGTAGCATCCGCGCCATGCCATATCTCCTTCTCCACTCTTGTTTCTGTGGATTGGTAGAATAGGATCACCTTTTCACCCTTTCGCCTGGGAGGGACGTAAAACGTCTGCAGGTCCCGCACATTGTAAGCTTGAAGTGCGTAGAGATCCTTGTAGTGTTTCCGCGGCACCATGGTGATTTGCAAACTCTGATCATCGCTAGGGGATGCTTGTATTGACGGCCGACTGGAGAACACGGCATTAACCTCATCTTCCGAGTCACTTCCGAAGATCAACATGGGGGCGGATGTTCACGGGTTGTTGCGTCGAGACGGTCCAGCATAAACTATCTCTTCTTCTTCTTCGGTATCTCTCCCGAAAACAGGGATGGTGGCGGCAACTTTGTTCTCCGTCTTGCGACTCTTTTCTGTATCCTCGAAGTCTGGCAAAAAGTATTTTGCATCTTCGTACTTGCGGACTTCGTTCACGGAGAATGGGTTCAGCTCACCTGTTACGGTATACTCGAAACCATCCTTAAAGTACTTCATACACTGATGTTGTGTAGAAGAGATGATGTTGTACTCGTGTAACCAAGGACGACCGAGCAAGGCGTTGTAGCAGGTCTTGGCGTCAATGACGTGAAACTCGATGTCTGTGACTAGCAGTCCGAAGCGTAATGTTAGTATTACAGATCCGAGAGTCCGTGATGACTGGGAGTCGAAACCGGAGATGGTAATTTTGTCACGAGCGAGGTGTTGTACGCTCATGCAGATTTCCTTCAACACCCGAACATTAAGGAGACTAACGAAGGATCCATTATCCACCAGGATCTTGCCTATCTTGATATCATGGCAGTATCCAGAGACATATAGGGGACGGTTGTGGTCGCACGTCCCGAGGAGGAGGTCTTCGTCACCGAAAGTGACGTCGGCCGTATTCACTTCTTCCAGTTCATTCTTCATCCTTTCTTCGGCGAGGAAGGCTTGGAATTGCTCGAGTTCTTGTAACGCCTTGATTAATGAATCTCGCGCTTCTTTTGATAATAGGAAGGCATCGAGAATGCTGAGCTGAGAAGGTAGCTTCCTTAGGTGCGCTAGGATGTTGTAGTCCACCTTACCCTTCCTAGGTGGGTCCTTAGCAGTCAGCTCTTTCATGACTTGGTCATCTAAGGCGATATCCCCAGTGACCTTCTCCTTTCCCTTATCTTTTCTATTTGCAGGCCCGAGATTCTTTTCCGGGAGCGTACGATTGCGCAGCTGAATGTTTTCGCAGGCCTCTGGTTCTTCCTCTTTCCCTAAAACGGATTCTTTAAAGAGAGGGCCCAGAACCATTTCCTCATCAGAGTCGCTCCCAAAGGTGAGAACTTGTGATCCTCCGGCGTCGACCACCTAACAGCTGCCAGTAGTTCTTTTGTGCCTGTCGGTTGTACTTCTTTGCTCCCGACGAGTTCTGCGTTTCATGCGCTTAAAATGTTGCCGGTGAGCAACATATCCCTGCCACCATATCCTAAAGGCGTCGCACTCCTCCGTAGGGTGTGAAATTTTCCGATGATATGAGCAATAATTAGGGTGCCTCTCCGCCCCATCGAACGCGTTCTCTTCCGAAGGTGGTAGCTTCATCCCTACTGACATGGCTTTGGCGAACCTCTTCCTCGTCTTGTACTTGTTTTTATTCGTATCAGATGTCTTTTGATCTGGCGGGAGTGCTTCGACTCTTTCGTTTAGTCGCCTGCGCTTGGCTCCTTCCGATGCAGCTATCTCACGCTCCTGATCGGCTTTACTCTTCAAACGAATCTCGTCTAGAAAGGCGTCGATCATTTCATCTGTTGGCCATACAACTTCTGGCTCAGGCTGTGCCCCCAGTTTCTCAGTGCCAGGAGTTTTCTCATCTTCCGAGTGGGAAATCACATGACAACTCACCACATATCCCTCGGATTCATCCGATGAGCTCTCTCCATCTCCTTCCTCCTGAAAGACGTGGTTGAGGAACTCTTGTAGCGTGACGGGAGTCCGCGCTTTTTGATTGTACTCTTCCAGCGCGTCAATCTGTTTCTGTAAATCCGTGCGCTTGTCTCTAGGCTTCACGGGCTTTTTGGATTTCTTCTTCTTTTTCTTCGAAGATTTTGACGGTCGGGTGTGAGTATTTGGGCCATCACCACGAATCTTTGTAATTGGGCGCGGCTTCAACATCCGTTCGATGATTTGAGGTTCAAGCGGGTTCTTCCACTCGACCGCCGGGCACGCATGAAGGTCCCTCAGCATTCTTTTGGTTTTAGTTGATAGCACGACCTCCCATGGAGCTTCTTCAATAAAGGAACTAGTTGCTCCCGGTGCGTCCGTCTTCTTAGGAGTATGCGGCTATGGTGGGTTCACCTTCCACTTTTCGGATAGTGCAAACTTCCCCTGGAGGTATTGATCTTCAATCCATCCTTTGAAAACGAAGCAATCCTCAATCGGATGGCTTACCGTTTGATGGTAAGGGCAATAGTTAGGGTTATTCACCTCAGTGGGTTGTGGCGGTCGCCTTGGATTTGGCAAGTTTATAAGTCTGTTGCGTACTGCCAGCTCGAATAACCGTTTCGTCTTGTCCCGTGGGAACGAGTAGGGGCGCTTCATCTTCTCATTATAATACCGGCGTCTTTCTTCCGGTTGATCCGCCAGCTTTGGGGAACTAGGTTGCTGCTGAGCATTCGCGACGAAGGTTGCATTTCCTTTACCCTTGTCACTTCGAGGCTCGGACTTCAGGGAAGACGGTCTATGACCCATCTGGTCCATCTGGACCAACTTGTAGATTAGAGCCTGGAATGTGGTTGGCTTAAAGAACATCATAAACTGGGAGATAGTTGCGTGAGGGTCTAGGGTTCCCACGAACATGCCCACCGCGGGGGCTTCCTCAATGCGTTGCTCGCATTTCGACCACAAATTTCGCCAGCGTATAGCATACTGGACCCACGTTTCGCCTGATTTTACCCTGGCATTAATCAATGTCGTTATTGGAGTGCGTTCGCTGGCGCTCGCGAATCGCTGAGTGAATAGCAACTCCATTTCAGCGAACGTCTTGATAGAATCATCCGGGAGTTCCGAATACCATTCGAACGCTGTTTCTGATAAGCTGCCGACGAACTGGCGAAGCAACAGTTTATCATCACCGCCGGTGTTACCGCAAAGGGCCCTGAACTGGGCAACATGTTAATGGGGATTGCCGGTCCCCTTATACACGTGGAATTTTGGTATTGTATAACCTGGCGGATATTTGATTTGGTCGTACCAGCTCGGATATGGTCGCCCCATTTTTACGACTTGACCAGCTGCCTCAGTCGCATGATGAACCCGGATTTGCTGGGCTATATAGTCGTCCAAGTCAGCCTTAGAGATTGTCTCCTCCTTGGCCGTTGAGAGAGCCGGTGGTGGATTTGACGTTTCTCCCCTTTCGTCTTCAAGGACGATCGGAGGATTCTCAGCGGGTGGGTCTTGTTGGATCATCATTCCCACCATGTCCTGGAATAAGTGGGCTATCTGCTTTATATTGGCCGCTTGTTCCGCAGCCTCTTTATCTTTCTTTTCCAATATTCTCCGAAGGAACTTAGCGTCAGTTTCCTGTTCTTGTTGCTGATCCGAGGACGCCTCGGGGCTTTCTTTCGACCCAGTAAGCGCGGCCATTGCAATCATCATTTCCTGGAGCTTTTGCCGTTGCTCCTGAGCTTTGGTTACTGACCGTGTAAGCGGTCTATGACCTGTAGACGCACGGCTGTCTTCCTTCCTCGACGCCATGTATACAGTGTGGACCATCCTGCCCCCAGCCTTAGGGCGTCTGGGTTCAGCGCTTTTAGCTCTCATTGCAGGCCCGGGGATCTTCTCCGGCCTCCTTTTTTTATGAGCAGTGGAAGTTGAGGGGGCCGTTGAGGTGGGCACCCAGACAGCTTTTCGTGGCTTAGCCTGGTGACTGGCTTCCTGTAGGATTTTTAGCTTCTTGTGCTGGCGGGAGAAATTTGGATCGATCATCGAGTCTCGGGCCTGCCGCCAGACAATATAGATTCGGGAGGATAGCCGTTGAGGAGATTGGGGTTGTTCTGGCTTTACTTCTATAGCTCTTTTCAGCGGACGGGGAGACTTCTTTAGCGCCGCGGTAGGAGAATTCCTACGCACCTTATTTAGCATCTCAAAGCTATTCCCAGTTGGAACAGCAGCATTAACTTCTGCCATCGGGGCTGGAGGAGTTAGCCCAGAAGGGGAGTTTCCTCCGGCCTTCCTCACTCGGCGCTAGTAACGACGTCGAGCGCGTCGTGCTGATGGAACTGGCTTGGTGAGGGCGATAGTCTCGTCTTGCCCCCTGTGTAGGTGGGGGGTCGTTGCTGGTGCCAACCTGTTAAAGACTGATGTCCTTTGGGTAGCAGGAGTGGGAGCTGGAACAGTCAATCTTGTAAGGACCGACTTTTTGGAAGGAGAAGCCGCCTTGACGACTTCAGGAGCGAGACTGGTTATTTTCTTAGGAGCAGCCTTCTCTGGGATTGCAGGCCCTATTGCGGTTCCACAAGAGCACTGGCCCAGTCTGGAGAAGACCGAGGCACTGGTGTTGGGCGACCCGTTGAGAGAGGCCGCGGAAGGGGTAAGACGATCAAAGACCGACTTCTTGGGAGCTTCCGTTGTCAGCACTGAAGCGGTGAAGCTTGTCGGCGGGAGTATGGTCCCAAAAAACAATCATGTGGTGGCTCGAGTGACCTGTTCCACGGGCATTGTGAATAGCGAAGTAGGTTGGGGTCCGTAGGCTATACATCCTGGCGAGGCAGAGCGTTGGTTGCAATTGCAGTCCGAGCATGTCGCACAAGTGGAGGCCATTGATTCTTTGCTTTCTGCAGCAAACGAAACACCAAATCTTAGTACTTCGAAACCCAAGGGAAACCATTAGCGAATCGCGATTGGTTCGCGAATCACGACACACGAAGTATGGAGTGGAAAGAGGAAAATGTCCCACCGGGCGTGCCAGAATCTGTTCCCCTCCGAACGACAGTGCGACGCAGGGTCGTCTCGCCTGAGGTTCGGGGCAGATGCTAATTGGTGCTATCCGTCTACCTTTCCGAAGATGCCAAGTTGATTTATGGCACCGTATATCGAAGGTTTAAACGAATGCGTCCGATGTAGCAGACTCCGTCAGATTCCCCCTCGCTTGAGGGGTTTTTGATTGTGGGGACGCTCTTCCCTGCAGGCGCAAGCCCCTGCAGTTAATTACGCTACAGCATCGCGGTAACCACTTTCTCCTTCTCCAGATGGTCACTTCGTGTCGTGTGTGTTTATTTTATGTTTGGTTGCCCGTGGATTGTATACGGAGACTGAGTTATGTCATCGCCCGTAAGGCGTAGACTAGTCCAAATCCGTATAATCTTAGATTTGGGTTTGGGGGTTTGGGTTTAAGGATACATTAGCATCATTCGAGACTAAGATCGACTTAAACCCTTGTTAAGGATACGTTAGTCTAATTTTCAGACTAAGATCAACTTTACGGGATCGTTTAGATCCAACAATAGAGTAATTAAGGGAGCCCTGTTATTTAGTTTAGTGACATCACGGTCAGTAGGTAGTTTAAGGACGTTGCGGTCCATGGGTGGTTTAAGGACATTGCGGTCCAATGTTAGTTTTAAGACATTGCGGTCAAGGTTAAGGACCTCATAGTCCGTGGATTTAAGGAATCCACGGTCCAAAGTTAGTTTTAAGACATCTCGGTCAAGGTTAAGGACGTCATAGTCCATGGATTTAAGGACTCCACAGTCCGGCGTTAGTTTTAAGACATCATGGTCAAGGTTAAGGACCTCATAGTCCATGAGTTTAAGGACCCCACAGTCCGTATTAATATGTGGTCATCGGGACCCGTCACCTCTTTGAAGACGTTGAGGAATTACAACGCCGAGTATCAAAGGAATGAAGAGATGTGCCCTTAAACCGAGGTAGATTAAATAATCTTTGGCCCAATTCGGAACCAAGACCAATTAATTATATTATGAGCCCATTGGCTCAGTTGAATTTGAATTGAGGACTTATGGCCAGCTTGGGCTAAGTCCAATCATGTTTAGGATATTGGCCCTCTGTTGGTCTATTAGAGGAGAGCCTTTGCCTCTAGACACTTAGCCACTTGGGCTAAAGTTAGTGTTAAACACTAAAGACCAGCAGTGTTGAACACTGGGAACAAGTTAATGTTTGACACTACAAGATAGTTGGTGTTAAACACCAGCAACAGGGGGTTCAAATTAGTGTTAAACACTAAAACAAATCAGTGTTAAACACTAGCAACAGAGATCTCAAATTAGTGTTAAACACTAAGATAATCGGTGTTAAACACTGGTGACAGAGATTTTAATTTATTGTCGAATACTAAGAAAATTAATGTTAAACTCTGTTAACAGAGATTTAATTTAGTGTCAAACACTAAGAAATTCTGTGTTAAACACTGCAAGAAAGGCTCTTCGGTTAGTGTTGAACACTAAGGCAAAACAGTGTTAAACACTGGATTTAGAAGGTCCAATTTAGCGTTAGGCACTAAGGTAAGAGGGGTTACGTGGTAGCACGTGAGGGCGCCCTCCCCTTTATTTTTTCTGCCGAGAGTGGTGAATACTTTGGAACATCACATGCTGTCACGTGATGGGCATTTAATTGTTTGTGTGTTAAAGCTTCTTCTAAGGGTCACGTGGGTCACGTGAGGCATTGCCTCGAAAGCCCTTCTCTGTGGATCTTTCCAGGGGTCACGTGGTCGCACGTGACCCTGCCACTTTGCAATTTCTGATTAAATTCTTCATTAAATCCCCATTGTCTTCCGCAGAATTATATTCTCTGATAGAGTTGAACTCTGATTTTCCTGTAGAAATTAAATTCCTCATATATGTGAAGAATTGAGTTCTGTCATAGGGTTAAACCCTAATAATAACTTTAAAAGAACTAAATTCCTTCTTTCTTTAGAGAATTACTCTTAGATAGGGTTGAACCCTAATTTATATTCTGAGGGATTAGATTCTGTCATAGGATGAAACCCTAATTTCTTCTTTCTTAAGAGAATTAGATTCCTGTTATTTTAACAGAACTAAGTTCTTAACTAGGGTTAAACCCTGATTCTATTCATTCTAAAGGAATTGTATTCCTACAACATAAGGTTAAACCCTAATTTTAAATCAAAGGAATTAAATTCCTATAATTCTATGAGAATTAAATTCTCAAACATCCATTCCCTCTCTATGCTTTGGATCTGCATGGCAGGATCTCAAGCAAATAAGAATTAAATTCTCAATTCATGGGGAGATGTGCACTTTACAGATCCTCTGCTAAAGAGAGAACTAAGTTCTTCTTTTTAATATCAGAGTTAAACTCTTTCGAGAATTAAATTCTCTTTTTTCTTGAAAGCCTCCCCCTTCTTACATAAGGTTTTCTTTTGCAGAAGATCCAAATTCCTCCAAAGTCTCAAGGCTCTATTTTTCTCTCTCTCTATGTATCGATCTCTGTATGTATATCTCTCTGTGTGTCTCTTGGCTCCTATTTAAAGGAGAAGAAGCAGAATCAATTAGTTTTGATGAATCTTTCATTGAGGGATTTGATTTGTATTCATTCAGAGATTTGATTTGCATTCATCATTCATCTGGTCCTTTGGATTATTAGGTGAATTTTATTCACCATTGGATTTTAAATCCAGAGATTTCCCTTTGTTATTTCGGTTAGATTTTAAAGGGAAAATCTTTCCAAGTTCAAGATTTTTCCATAGATAGGTGATCTTTAAATCTTTAATCCAATCGGTTCCAAATAATCATTCTCCTTTGGAAAGATTTGAATGATCTCTTCAGAATTTGATTCTGTTAAATAAATAGGCTTTGAAAGCTAGTCACGTGTGGCCACGTGACCCTTGGTCAGGTGTAGGCACGTGACCCCTTGGAACGAGCTTTCCTCTGCTTTCTGCGCTTTGTCTCCTAGCCGCTGTTCAGCCGTCATGTGCCAACACGTGACCCCTGGTCACGTGTGAGCACGTGACCTTTTCTGAAGCCTTTTTCTTGATTTGATCAGGAAACTGATGTGCCTTTGCCGCTGCTATTAAATATCACGTGCCAACACGTGACTGCTGGTCACGTGTTAGCACGTGATGCCTCTTCCGTAGGCTTTCCTGATTTTAAATCAGGAAACAACTATGATGTCCTTAAACTTTATAGACTATGACGTCTTTAAACTGGACCATAATGTCCTTAAACGAATGGACCGCAAAGTCCCTAAACTAAAATAATGGAGTCCAAATGCTCCTTTGTTGGATCTAAACGATCACGTTAAGTTGATCGTAGTCTAAAATTAGACTAATGTATCCTCGACAAACGTTTAAGTTGATCTTAGTCTCAAATGAGACTAACGTATCCTTAAACCCAACCCCAAACCCAAATCTAAGAAGATACGGATTTAGACTAATCCACGCCCTACGGGCGACAACATAAATTAGTCTCCATATACAATCCACGAGCAACCAAAAACAAAACAAACACCCACGACACGAAGTGACTATCTGGAGAAAGACAAAGTGGTTACCACGATGCGGTGGTGTAATTAACTGCAGGGGCTTGCGCCTGCAGGGAAGAGTGTCCCTACAATCAAAAACCCCTCAACGAGGGAGAATCTGACGAAGTCTGCTACATTGTCCACATCCGTTTAAACCTTCGATATAAGGTGCCATAAATCAACTTGGCATCTTCGGAGAGGTGGACGGATAGCACCAAGTAGCATCTGCCCTCGAAGTTCAGGCCCGAACGTCCCAACATTCCAGTCGCGTCCTTTCAACAGAGAACAACGCCGGAAGCGGATTTAAAGAATTTCTTCATTTCAGACACTCTGGTCGTCCCTTTTGCGGAGATCGCTACCTCAGACGTTGATGAAAAGACGTTCTTTCTGGGTTTCATTGGCCTGTGGTTGAGTTGGTTTGCGCTTCTGACGCACCCCCGCTATATGATGTCGTCTGTCTTTTATCCAACCCATCGCATTGTTGAAGGTTGACCTTAGCACTACCATGAAGTTCTAGAGGTATCAAGCATGCCAAATTCAAATTTTTATTAGGTGCTAAGCTAGACTAACAAGATCTTTACTAGATTATTAGGGTTTTCCTTTGTGATGTGATGAACTAAAAAGAGGAAATGAGCATACAACCTTTGTAGTTTGAGTCCTTCTCTTCAATAGCTCCGGGTCAAAGTCCACGCGACTCTACTAGGCCCCTCTTCGATTTGAACGAAGCTCCTTCGTGATCTTCACGCCAAAGACGATCCACCCGTAGTCCACTAGCTCAAGCTAACCCTTCACTAATCTCATTAGTGAAGGCAACACTTCACATTAAATTGCTAATCTAATATGTGATGGTGAAGTAGGGGATGTAAAAAGCTCACAAGTTTGTGTTCAAGCTTCATGGTTTATATCACATGTAAGGGTTGAAGCTTGAACTATAGCAATTGAGAAAGAAGAAGAAGCTAAAGAGCAACCATGGGAGCAAAGCATGAAAATGGCTAAGTGTTGAGAATGTGCAAAGAATGAATGGCAACTCTTGACCCCCACTCATTCAAGCATGGAATTTTGCAATATAAAATTGCAATCATGCTTGAATAATGAGTCAAGATGAATAAATAAATATAACTCCCATGCTTGCAACCATGCTCTCAATTTACACCTCATTTCTATTTTTCTGAAAAATAGAAAATCAAGCCATGCTTCATTACACACACACACACACACACATACATATATACATATATATATAGATACATATATACATATATATATGAAGGGTTCCTAGGCACACCCATGAGGTTCTACAACTGATCAACCATGCCAAAATCAAAAATTTCCATGTGCCAAAGAACCCTAATGCTAGATCGATAACTAGAGGTAAAGGCGAAACAACAACTAGTTAAGAACTTAACTACTAAGTGAATGGAAATACAACCTTTGTAGATCCGGTCCTCCATCTCCATAGCTCCGTGATGATGTCCCTTCGCTGCGATCATCGGATCCCGGACTCTAGCGTTGATTTCATCAGAGAAATGGTCGGGCTAGGTCGTTGACTTCGATGCCGAAGATGATCTATGTCGATGAAACTCAAACTCAAGCTCCACCTTCACCAAGTCATGAAACTTGTGAAGAAAACACCATATACTACATGGCAAGTGGTAGAGGATGAAGAAATAGGAAGCGGGTTCACTTTAGAATTGGATTTCTCACTCCTTTTATCATGACACCATTAGAGGTTGCAAGGTTTCTTCTTCTTGAAGAAGAAGAGAAAGAATATGATAAGAATTATGAATAATAGAAAATAAAGTGATTCTTATCATCATGCAACCTTGGGTTAGTTTAACAAGTGTAGAGAATAAACTAGGGTTGGTGAATGGTTAGGTTTAGGAAAGAAACAAAAATGGTCAAAGATTCATGAAGCTTCAACAAAAGAACAAAAGAAGCAACCATTTTGTTTCTTGCCCTAAAGTAAATAAATAAAATAAATAATTAAGAAAAGATAACAAAACCCTAACCATTCACTTAAACATGGTTTAACATAAACGCACACCCAAGTTTGCATGTATCATCAAACATGATACAATCAAGTGCACAAAAATATATTACATATACAATGTGCACATCAAGTGAGAAAATCCATCTTAAGTGAACCAATACTAGTTAATGCAAAGTAATATATCAAATATATAATTATACATTAAATCATTAAATCAACACTTGATTTAACGATCCGGTCATATCGCATATGACCGACTAATATCCAATGTATCGACTTATCGAATCAATCCTCGATTCGCTAACTAGGTTATATCACATACAACCAATCGATACATTCGTCGCGAGAATAGAATACGGTATCACATACATGCATTATTCTCGGTCCCGCACATATCTTATATGCGCTCCTATTTCGTTTCGCTTAAGCCAGGAAACCTCTGTGTAGGACTCTAAAGATTCGTCAATACGCCGGCAGTAGGTGATGATCATAACACCCACAAGCCGCAAGCGGTCTGCTAAACGTAACGGCCACCCAGGTATTGAGCGATCAGAAGATAGACGAGCAAGCCCGTTCACACTCCTATGAATCCAACCAGTAACACTTACCGTACAGTCCGGTCTGTTCGTCTGATATGTCGCATATCTCGCCTAGGAGTGGTAAACGTCAGACCCCAAAAGCTTGATAAGTCATGCCGACGTAAGGTCCATAACAATCGTGAAACTACTGATAACTCTTACCAGTATATCGCTGCAACCCTGGCCAGGGATTTCCAGTTATGGCCAGTGTCACGACCCGAAAGAGCACGTGACTGGCCCTTGAATCTTATGAAGTCTACAGGACTCCATCTGATCCAAGTAAGCCAAAAGCCCAGAAATCTAAAACCATTTAAGGAGTAAATAAGGAAAAACTAGTTTAAGAGATAAGGAAAACATGTTTGAAAATCAAGTTTTTAAATAACTAAGCCGAATATGAATTTTTAAAATGCCGAAATTTTTCCTGAAAATTTCGGCAGAGTTTCCTTTGTAAAAACTGGCCCCGAATGGGGTACAACAAAAATAATATATATAATATGATAAAAGACATCCCCAAGCGGGACCTAGCTCTTCGTCCATCGACGGTCACAACCACGCAAGCAATAATAATATACAACGCAAAAGGGCGAGGATCAAAACCCAAAAAAAAAAAAAGAAACTCAAACAGCCAGAAAACCGTAATACTACTAGCGCGACTCTAAGGTCGAAATAAAACAACACTGTTTTCTAAGTCTGAAACAATATACAAGTTTTGGTTGATGGAAATTCTAGATACAGTAAATGATACATGAACAATGGCGGTTCTGATACAAAAGAACCCACCTATCCAAGCAAGTCACCCATAAGGAAGCAGTGTGCCAGAAATGCCGCTATGGAATCTGTACGGCAAAAACCTGCAAGGACTGGGGCACAACGGGGGTGAGTTGCCAACTCGTGAATAGAAAATATCTACAAGCAGAGATCGAATGCATGACCCATCCTAGGTCAATACGATCAGATATAAATAAACCTCAATATGAATAAAGCTGAAGCATGCTAAACTGGCAATGTAATCTCTACATGAGTGTAATGCCAAGTGCTCGTGCTAGTGCCTCAGGTAATAGCATGTCATGAATATGAGGTATGATCAATGTAATCAAATCTGCACACACGTGGATCCCGTCCACTCGTCACCCAATGACAATAACCATCATGCAAGTAAATATCATGAAACCTGTGCATGGAAATATGAGGATATAACCCACCCGTGTCCCTCGCGACACGTCAAAATCATGGAACCGGAGTGCCCAGCATCGGCACTCGAAAACATCATGAAAACTGTGCCCAGCATCGGCACGTAAATCCTCATATATCGGGCTTCATCAGTCCGGATCGGCCCGCGGGCTCTGTCTGCGGTATCGGCCCTCGGCCCCGGCAGGACGCCCAAATCTATCCATCGACTCTGGTCAGTATCCTCCGGATAACCGCCAGGTCCAACCAATCACCAGTAGGTACTCGCCCGCCTTCAGGCTCAATCGGCAAAGCTCATCGATCATCTTGCCGAGGGGAACCATACCGGGTACACCATGTACCCGCAATCGGCTCATCCACTCCTCGATTCGGGTTTCACATGTCGCTCTCAGCACCGAGAAAACACATGGTGGACGCACTGAAATATCATATCAAGGGTAACCGGGTTTTTAAAGTAATGACATATTCTCTTTTGAAACACTCTCGGTTCCCAAATCCAGAAATATCATAGAAACAACATATCTCAATGCGTATAATCAAAAGCATGAAGTATGCGACATGTAAAGGAACGTATGCATATCATCATGTCATGCAAGGATCATATACTGAATGCAATAGTACTACAGTGTAGTGACATGGCAATTATCGATGATGAAGTGTGTGAGCCGGCAACGAGTGTACGTGGAACATATGCATCATCGATAATGGTGCTGGTGTCCTAGCAGCATGACTGAAATGTATCAACAATATAAGCGATGCAATGCAAACAGCATGAATGTGCGGAATCGAGTAATCAACGCAACAGTAGAGAATCTACACCAATCTGTACATGCCATGCAGTGGTGCCATTTGAAATAAGACGAATCAGGGCTTTTGGTAAAACAAGGGCTACGGTGTTTTAAGAAAAGATACATCGTTTGAAAATATCCGTATAAACCCTTTTTGCCTATCTTTAAAATATCCCCGATTCGTTAGTTTTGAAATAGGTATGACTCGGTCCAGTCTAATGTCTACTAAGTAATCTAGACAGGAGGGGTAAGAAACCACCTAATCTGAGTCAATATATATAGATATGATAGTCGGTGATCCCGCCTCAATAACATATCGTAAGATATCCTCGAGTCATGAGTGCGGATCTATCATCAATATCGGCTCGTACGGTAGATCGTCGTACGGCATCCCAATAGCTGGGTAGGGGTCAATATCACAGTACCTCATCACATATCAGGTATCACTATCGTCAGATCGCATAATCTGGGGTACTACTCTAAGTCTAGTACAAATCGATACCATCTATAAAAATATGAATGCGGGTAAAGCACATGTCCAAAGGCCCGCTAAAACTATCATATCGCACCTCGAAGACAAGCTATGTCACATCGCCGATCTCACGGCCTCACATCAAGTATCATCTCAAACCACGTATCATCCTCAAATCCCGTATATAAACACATAGTCCCATACCCATGTGTAGATATACGCACCATCATATGCACTCTAATAAATGAAAGAATGAATGCAAGTATGTGTGTAAATGTATGTGTGAGTGCAACCACTACTCTAGGGTTCGCACTATACTAAACCAATATATTCTTATCATCAAAATATCATTATTACCATCAATAACCCTAAACAACACATAATAAATATTCGTGTGTATACGTATTCGTATACATCACCACGGACTGCGGGGGTGCTATACGCCATCCACCCGACTTCTCCCCGTAGATATAAATCTACTCACATTGCTTCTCGTGTGCCAAAGCCGATGTCGCTATCTTCACCTCCTTTGCCTCAACATCACGCGGGGTACCTACAAGTATATCACAATGCTAAAGCACATGAAAATCACATCGGAAACCAAAATAGCACACGCTGCCCGCATAGGTAAAAACCTATCGACTCGCATGTAAACACAATCAAAATCCACTTGTCGTTGACGTCCAAACGCCACCCGACAGGAATGAATCACCAAATACCAAAATCCATGCTAAAACAAGTCCCAAATTATACACCAACATAGGAAAATCAACCCAGATTTCACCCTAGATGGAATCAGTCAAAACTAGACATACTCAGGATCAAAACTAGAGGAAATGGGGGCATGCATAGAAAACGAGGCAATTCCTTAAAATACCTTATTTTAGAATTTTCCATAATTTTTCCCCATTTATCTGTATTTAATTATACCAGAACATTAAAATATTCATTAAAATAATATTAAATTATAAAATTTCCCAAAAATCATATTTTATTATTTTGAAGACGTTACAATCTACCCCCCTTAAAGAAATTCGGTCCCCGAATTTAAATTTAAACCCCCAAATACTAAAATATTTCAATACAAATTCCAAGTCATCGGGGCTCCGAAATCATCTATACATAAAACATCATAGCGCAATGCATGCGCATGAGTACTGAGCAGATAACTCAAAAGCAACACTCCATCAAGCATCCGCAATCATCGGAGGCATGGTAACGACACAATGTCAAATCCAATACAAAATTAATATGATATGGACCAAGACTATACATGTAGACACCCAATCTATACATGTAAATAGCTGATGCAACTGTATGCCAAATCTTTTTAAGTCGCTGTGCGATGCGCGTAACACTGCACTGTGGCGGACGTTTCTCATAAGAAAATAACTATATATGTGTATATATATCCTTTGTTTAATAAGCACGTTCCACCATTTTGAAAATAATCAGAAGGGTTTCCTTGTTTTTAAAACGTTTTGTGTCATATCGGACACGTAGGTATATACTGAGACTATAGCTCGCTTTTCGGAAATCCCTTCGATAACTATCGATGCATGCAAAATATATCCAGGCACTATCCACTGACTAGTCCTGCTCGGTATGAAAACAAATATCCAATATCATAAAAATGTACTGCTCCAAAAGGAATAAATCTCAAAAATGCACATAACACCACCCTGTGCGTCTGGTGCGCACGGAAATCAAAATCCATATATGTGCTAAACAGGTGCACAAAACAACATCTAGGTGCAACGGGTGTGCACGAAACATCTGTCATAGGCAACGTGTGTGCCTGACAGCCCAAACTCCGGTGCATCTGATATGCACGAAGAATCTCGATTTAGTGCATCTGGTGTGCCCCAAAATCGTATCTCAAAACATGCGCCCAACATGCGCGAAAATACAAATCGGTGCATCCATCATGCACGAATGAAAATCTAGACCCTGCGCACTCAATATGCACGGAATCACAAAATCCAATAGCAACGTCGAATATGCGTAAGTCCAGTCAAAAGCACGGAGTGCAAGAATCCACATCAATATCACAATCAAAATCGACATATCGAAAGGCATCAAATCGAAGTCAGGTGCAATCGTAATGCACAAAATATAAATCCGGTGCAACAAAGGCACGAAATATAAATCTGATGCGATAAACGCAAGAAACATAAAACTGGTGCGACAAACGCACGAAGTATAGAACTGGTGCATCCCAAGCACAAATACCAGCAATAACTCAAATGCGTAAGCAGCAACACTAAGTGTACCCAGATATAAAGAAAATCATAAACGTGCGCAACTGCGTGCACAAAACACACATCAATGCACTACAAGCACATATAAGCTATACCGAGTGCAAAAATCAAATTGTGTGCGTAACATATGCACAACATCAAATCAACCGTATGAAATCCATAAAGTCATAAGCAGGTGAAGCCAAGGCACGAAACGATATACAACGCGGCTCAATCAAAATCAAGTGTACCGCGATGGAAAACTCACAACCGCGTGCATCAACGTGCACAAATCAAAACACTAAGAGTACATGAAACTATGCTGGAAGCGTAAATCAAATCACCGGCATAAAATAGGCATGAAATCACAATCAATACCTCAAGAGTAATAACTCTGCACAAAATATGAATACCCAGTAAGTGCAACCATGGTGCACAAAATCAAATATCATGGAACTCAGTCATCAAGACTAAATCATGCAAATAGATCGCCAAAATACTGAAATCCCAAAGTGACGGATACGTGATAGTCAAATCACCAAAATCACAAATCATAATTACCGTCGTCGGTATACCCTCCTTCAGGGTCGAGAAGGTACCGGTACATCCGATGCTAGCGGCGCAAGGTATCTACTTGCCTCTTGCTCGCGGCTGGCGTCTTCTGCCTCTGGTTCCTGATCTTTCCTGTAGATTACCAACTCGCAATCCATCGGCTCATCGGCCCGGTCAGGTGTGCTGACAGGAACGATTCCGTTCTTGCACTTCCCTGGTCATCTCTCGGTCAATCCTCACGACCGCTCGTAAAGCAGCACATCTCTGGCGCCGACCTCAGGTCCTCTGAATGCATATCACACATCCGATCCTGGGTGCAACTCTTATTGCAGCAGTGTACTGGAAGGAATCCTACTCAAGGTCTCTTCTGATCTTGCCTAAGCCAAACTGTAAGGAGGCTGGTACTCTGGCGAAATCTTTTCTCGCTCTCTGGACCTCTGCGTCCTTAGTACAACATCTCCTCGGAAGCTGGTCGCATCTCTGCGCCTCTGTATGCATGTCCGGCCTTTAATCTTAACGGGGTGTAGTGACAGCTCTCCTGCCTCTCGCACGAACTTCTCGTCCCGCTTGTCTGTATCATCGACCATTCGACGTCGCGTCTTTATCTGCACACTGCAATGTCCTCGGCTACGGTCCACCCGAAGTCTCTAACACGGACTCGAAATCACGAACTCAGTATCTTCATCACTCAGTAGAAGATATCTAACCGAACACGTCCTCAACGTGCATGTCACATCTCTGATGTCAGCGGAGTGGAACGTCATCTCGTCGAAATCTCGTGCGAACTCTTTACTCCACCTTGCTCCAATATCGACTGGTTCGGACTCATCTCATCATGGCTACACAGACTGCGCTCCGACGGCTATGCTCGTATCTGGAGTCTCCCAAGCAGTGTCCCATCACATGATATCCGAATGATGTCGAATCATCCGATCGACTCGTCAGAACCTCACAATCCCCCAAGAGCTCAACATCTCGGGTACAGTTTAATAGTATCGAGTACATGCCACAGCGTCGGTGGTCCAGCCGTAGAAGGGCAAACCCAAGCCTCACTAATGGCGCCGAGGAACTGCCGCAAACCCTAAGGTTCAAAGGCTTTCACACGGTCATTAAGTCGAGTTAGGGTTTCATTCTTCTAGAGGGTCCATAGAATCACCTGCATGTCTTTCCGTATACTTTAAACTTGGAAAATGGGTTCCTGACCTTCGATCGTCTCAATCGACTCTCAACGAATCTGCGTGAAGTCGCCTCTAGCTGGAATCAATCTATCTGATGACCTCGCATCGGGGTAAGCGAACGAACCACATGTCCTAGTCATTAATCCTCGGTGACTAGCGACTCACTATCACATCTCTAAGAATATGCTCATGCTGCAGTAGCTCCAATCATCTGGGCGATATCTCATCACTCGCAGCAACAACTGGCTCATTCGTCGGTACGCTAAGCAGCGCCTCAACCATCATGAATAAGCGATACATCAACGGTCATCACATCCTGGCTGGCCTCTATCAGTGGCTCAATCCTCTGGTACCGTCCGGTACATCCTAGAAATCTCACAGCAGCGATCTGTCAAACGCCCATAGTGCGGAAACACAAAATACGAAGCCTCAATGCAACCATATGTCTCTGGAATCACGCCCCAGTCAGCCCTTGTCCCCGACGAGCTCATGCTGACAACTCGAGCCGTAGCTCACTCTGCCCGTGCAATCGCGGCAGCAAAACCATAACCAGTATCAATGAAGATAGATCATAGGAAGGAATATGACACAATGCAAGGAAACGTACAACCTAAGGTTTCTTAAGCGGAGTGGCGTGTCGTAAGTATGCCGCGGAACATACCCACGGTACGTCACTCTACTTTAGTCACCTATTCCATCAACCAAGGGTCATCTTACACGACGAAAGTTCGGGTCTAATACCCCCTCGACCAAGTCTAAGTTCCGTAAGGTCAAGCCTAAGTTCCTTATATAGATAACGCCCTAGGCTCCACATAGTCAAACTTAGACTCGAACCAAGGTCAACCTAGCGCTCTGATACCAACTTTGTCACGACCCGAAAGAGCACGTGACTGGCCCTTGAATCCTATGAAGTCTACAGGACTCCATCTGATCCAAGTAAGCCAAAAGCCCAGAAATCTAAAACCATTTAAGGAGTAAATAAGGAAAAACTAGTTTAAGAGATAAGGAAAACATGTTTGAAAATCAAGTTTTTAAATAACTAAGCCGAATATGAATTTTTAAAATGTGAAATTTTTCCTGAAAATTTCGGCAGAGTTTCCTTTGTAAAAACTGGCCCCGAACGGGGTACAACAAAAATAATATATATAACATGATAAAAGACATCCCCAAGCGGGAGCTAGCTCTTCGTCCATCGACGGTCACAACCACGCAAGCAATAATAATATACAACGCAAAAGGGCGAGGATCAAAACCCAAAAAAAAAAAAAAGAAACTCAAACAGCCAGAAAACCGTAATACTACTAGCGCGACTCTAAGGTCGAAATAAAACAACACTGTTTTCTAAGTCTGAAACAATATACAAGTTTTGGTTGATGGAAATTCTAGATACAGTAAATGATACATGAACAATGGCGGTTCTGATACAAAAGAACCCACCTATCCAAGCAAGTCACCCATAAGGAAGCAGTGTGCCAGAAATGCCGCTATGGAATCTGTACGGCAAAAACCTGCAAGGACTGGGGCACAACGGGGGTGAGTTGCCAACTCGTGAATAGAAAATATCTACAAGCAGAGATCGAATGCATGACCCATCCTAGGTCAATACGATCAGATATAAATAAACCTCAATATGAATAAAGCTGAAGCATGCTAAACTGGCAATGTAATCTCTACATGAGTGTAATGCCAAGTGCTCGTGCTAGTGCCTCAGGTAATAGCATGTCATGAATATGAGGTATGATCAATGTAATCAAATCTGCACACACGTGGATCCCGTCCACTCGTCACTCAATGACAATAACCATCATGCAAGTAAATATCATGAAACCTGTGCATGGAAATATGAGGATATAACCCACCCGTGTCCCTCGCGACACGTCAAAATCATGGAACCGGAGTGCCCAGCATCGGCACTCGAAAACATCATGAAAACTGTGCCCAGCATCGGCACGTAAATCCTCATATATCGGGCTCCGTCAGTCCGGATCGGCCCGCGGGCTCTGTCTGCGGTATCGGCCCTCGGCCCCGGCAGGACGCCCAAATCTATCCATCGACTCTGGTCAGTATCCTCCGGATAACCGCCAGGTCCAACCAATCACCGGTAGGTACTCGCCCGCCTCCAGGCTCAATCGGCAAAGCTCATCGATCATCTTGCCGAGGGGAACCATACCGGGTCCACCATGTACCCGCAATCGGCTCATCCACTCCTCGATTCGGGTTTCACATGTCGCTCTCAGCACCGAGAAAACACATGGTGGACGCACTGAAATATCATATCAAGGGTAACCGGATTTTTAAAGTAATGACATATTCTCTTTTGAAACACTCTCGGTTCCCAAATCCAGAAATATCATAGAAACAACATATCTCAATGCATATAATCAAAAGCATGAAGTATGCGACATGTAAAGGAACGTATGCATATCATCATGTCATGCAAGGATCATATACTGAATGCAATAGTACTACAGTGTAATGACATGGCAATTATCGATGATGAAGTGTGTGAGCCGGCAACAAGTGTACGTGGAACATATGCATCATCGATAATGGTGCTGGTGTCCTAGCAGCATGACTGAAATGTATCAACAATATAAGCGATGCAATGCAAACAGCATGAATGTGCGGAATCGAGTAATCAACGCAACAGTAGAGAATCTACACCAATCTGTACATGCCATGCAGTGGTGCCATTTGAAATAAGACGAATCAGGGCTTTTGGTAAAACAAGGGCTACGGTGTTTTAAGAAAAGATACATCGTTTGAAAATATCCGTATAAACCCTTTTTGCCTATCTTTAAAATATCCCCGATTCGTTAGTTTTGAAATAGGTATGACTCGGTCCAGTCTAATGTCTACTAAGTAATCTAGACAGGGGGGGTAAGAAACCACCTAATCTGAGTCAATATATATAGATATGATAGTCGGTGATCCCGCCTCAATAACATATCGTAAGATATCCTCGAGTCATGAGTGCGGATCTATCATCAATATCGGCTCGTACGGTAGATCGTCGTACGGCATCCCAATAGCTGGGTAGGGGTCAATATCACAGTACCTCATCACATATCAGGTATCACTATCGTCAGATCGCATAATCTGGGGTACTACTCTAAGTCTAGTACAAATCGATACCATCTATAAAAATATGAATGCGGGTAAAGCACATGTCCAAAGGCCCGCTAAAACTATCATATCGCACCTCGAAGACAAGCTATGTCACATCGCCGATCTCACGGCCTCACATCAAGTATCATCTCAAACCACGTATCATCCTCAAATCCCGTATATAAACACATAGTCCCATACCCATGTGTAGATATACGCACCATCATATGCACTCTAATAAATGAAAGAATGAATGCAAGTATGTGTGTAAATGTATGTGTGAGTGCAACCACTACTCTAGGGTTCGCACTTTTCTAAACCAATATATTCTTATCATCAAAATATCATTATTACCATCAATAACCCTAAACAACACATAATAAATATTCGTGTGTATACGTATTCGTATACATCACCACGGACTGCGGGGGTGCTATACGCCATCCACCCGACTTCTCCCCGTAGATATAAATCTACTCACATTGCTTCTCGTGTGCCAAAGCCGATGTCGCTATCTTCACCTCCTTTGCCTCAACATCACGCGGGGTACCTACAAGTATATCACAATGCTAAAGCACATGAAAATCACATCGGAAACCAAAATAGCACACGCTGCCCGCATAGGTAAAAACCTATCGACTCGCATGTAAACACAATCAAAATCCACTTGTCGTTGACGTCCAAACGCCACCCGACAGGAATGAATCACCAAATACCAAAATCCATGCTAAAACAAGTCCCAAATTATACACCAACATAGGAAAATCAACCCAGATTTCACCCTAGATGGAATCAGTCAAAACTAGACATACTCAGGGTCAAAACTAGAGGAAATGGGGGCATGCACAGAAAACGAGACAATTCCTTAAAATACCTTATTTTAGAATTTTCCATAATTTTCCCCCATTTATCTGTATTTAATTATACCAGAACATTAAAATATTCATTAAAATAATATTAAATTATAAAATTTCCCAAAAATCATATTTTATTATTCTGAAGACGTTACAGCCAGTCAAGCATAGCGCAACATCAACCCCCAATACCAGGAGAGACGAATCCCCTCCTATCGCTCATTGCCTCCATGTGAATCGGGACTGTACCTAAAAACCACCTGTTTGCACGCCTCAGTAGAGCCGTGGTAGGGTGGAAATCAAAGCACAGTGGGAGACACACAAGACTCTATGACGATCTCGGGTCAACAGACTAAGCTGTACCAGTGTCACCAGAGAACTGCCATCTGACGTGAGGTATAATACCATCTAGGAGTTCTCGGTGAGTCCGTTCAGTGTACCCAGTCTCCACTGAGCACCCGCATACCATCTCTGATGTCAAACACCAATGGATATTGGATCATCCATCGCCCATCATATGGGTCGAGAAGATATACGCTAGTCTACTCTGGAATATCGATGCCCCGTCTCGATATTCCCACGACTAGGAACATTGAAGGATGTACTCATGGACTACTCAGGCCCCACTAGTATAATCTGCATCATAGTCCTGGAAGTCGAGTACACATCCTAAGAGCTTTATCAACATGTAACAGAGAGACAGAAAGTATACATGTTAAGATAAAGAGCAACCAGACAGCGTATTATCATGTCGAACAAGAAAGTCTTACCTATATATGTCCCAGCATCCACTACAATATACATCCAATGTACAGTAATAGCCTCTAGGGCATACATATAACTAACAATCTCCCGCTTGCACTAGGGCTATCTGTAGCAGTGGTTGTAGTATCTAATACTCAACCATCTCCTAAAAGTCTCTCTTTGGGAAAAGGCCTTCGTGAGTGGATCCGCCGTGTTGTCCTCTGAGTCTACTCTCCTAACCTCGATCACCCTGGAGATCAACTATCTCTATGATCAGGTGATGCTGCCTCAGAATGTTTATAACGTTCATATTAGTTATCTCATAACTACTTGTGAATTCCAAATATTGTATCACATTCCAGATAAATAGAAAATGTTAAACTTTCCGATCGAACAATCAAACACCCAAGTTTTCCCGAAACAGCTCAACACATGAAATAAGTTTAAAAACATTCACTTCATGTCTCAGTACCAACGGTCCAGCTGTAGAAGGGTCAAGCCAACGCCTCACATATGGTACGCCGTACTGCCCCAAACCCTAAGGTTCAAAGGGCAGTTCAAGACGGTCACATAATCGAGTTAAGGTTTGTTGTCTTCTAGAGGGACCATCGCGTTACTTGCACTGCTTAGAACGTCATTAAACTACGGAAAAATCCAACACTTGAAAATTTCCCGGCAGGGGAAAAAGTGGGTATTTATATCCGGTCGAACTTTTTAACAGTTTCTAAAATATCCGGAAAAACTTAAACGAGGTTAAATTATCCGATCAAATTAACAAGTCCCCAATAAAACCCTAGAAAACTCAACACTTGAGTGGAATTAAAAAATTCCCATAAAAATTTGCTAAGAAAGGACCTAAGAATAAATATATGAAATTTCAGGGACTAAGTCAAATTTTGGCCGCGGAACCGCTGCCAAACCCCTGGTTTCGCCGCGGTTCCGCGGTCATTTTGAGGACTTAGTGGACCGTACTTCACATTAATTCTTAGTTTTTCCTGCTTGTTTTTCTGAGCATTTTTAATTCACAAAAATCCACTGTTTTGAAAAATGTACAGAGAAGGGTTGTCGGGGTTTACGGGTTCGATCGGACTTCTAACTTCGTCTACACTTCGCCTAAAGCTCTAGCTAGGCTCTGATACCACTGAAGGGTTCCTAGGAACACCCATGAGGTTCTACAACTGATCAACCATGCCAAAATAAAAAATTTCCATGTGCCAAAGAACCATAATGCTAGATCGATAACTAGAGGTAAAGGCGAAACAACAACTAGTTAACAACTTAACTACTAAGTGAATGGAAATAAAACCTTTGTAGATCCGGTCCTCCACCTCCATAGCTCCGTGATGATGTCCCTTCGCTGCGATCATCGGATCCCGGACTCTAGCGTTGATTTCATCGGAGAAATGGTTGGGCTAGGTCGTTGACTTCGATGCTGAAAATGATCTACGTCGAGGCAACTCAAACTCAAGCTCCACCTTCACCAAGTCATGAAACTTGTGAAGAAAACACCCTATACTACATGGCAAGTGGTAGAGGATGAAGAAATAGAAAGTGAGTTCACTTTAGAATTGTATTTCTCACTCTTTTTATCATGACACCATTAGAGGTTGCAAGGTTTCTTCTTCTTGGAGAAGAAGAAGAAGAAGAAGAAGAAGAAGAAGAAGAAGAGAAAGAATATGATAAGAATTATGAATAATAGAAAATAAAGTGATTCTTATCATCATGCAACCTTGGGTTAGTTTAACAAGTGTAGATAATAAACTAGGGTTAGGTGAATGGTTAGGTTTAGGAAAGAAACAAAAATGGTCAAAGCTTTATGAAGCTTCAACAAAAGAACAAAAGAAGCAACCATTTTGTTTCTTGCCCTAAAGTAAATAAATAAAATAAATAATTAAGAAAATATAACATAACCCTAACCATTCACTTAAACATGGTTTAACATAAACACACACCCAAGTTTGCATGTATCATCAAACATGATACAATCAAGTGCACAAAAATATATCACATATACAATGTGCACATCAAGTGAGAAAATCCATCTTAAGTGAACCAATACTAGTTAATGCAAAGTAATATATCAAATATATAATTATACATTAAATCATTAAATCAACACTTGATTTAACGATCCGGTCATATCGCATATGACCGACTAATATCCAATGTATCGACTTATCGAATCAATCCTCGATTCGATAACTAGGTTATATCGCATACAACCAATCGATACATTCGTCGCGAGAATAGAATACGGTATCACATACACGCATTATTCTCGGTCCCGCACATATCTCATATGCGCTCCTATTTCGTTTCGCTTGAGCCAGAAAACCTCTATGTAGGACTCTAAAGACTCGTCAATACGCCGGCAGTAGGTGATGATCATATCAAACACCCACAAGTCGCAAGCGGTCTGCTAAACGTAATGCCCCCCCGGGTATTGAGCGATCAGAAGATCGACGAGTAAGCCCGCTCACACTCCCGTGAATCCAACCAGTAACACTTACCGTACAGTCCGATCTGTTCGTCTGATATGTCGCATATCTCGTCTAGGGGTGGTAAACGTCAGACCCCAATAGCTTGATAAGTCATGCCGACGTAAGGTCCATAACAGTCGTGAAACTACTGATAACTCTTACCAGTATATCACTGCAACCCTGGCCAGGGATTTCCAGTTATGGCCAGTCAAGCATAGGGCAACATCAACCCCCAATACCGGGAGAGACGAATCCCCTCCTATCGCTCATTGCCTCCATGTGAATCGGGACTGTACCGAAAAACCACCTGTTTGCACGACTCAGTAGAGCCGTGGTAGGGTGGAAATCAAAGCACAGTGGGAGACACACAAGACTCTATGACGATCTTGGGTCAACAGACTAAGCTGTACCAGTGTCACCAGAGAACTGCCATCTGACGTGAGGTATAATACCATCTAGGAGTTCTCGGCGAGTCCGTTCAGTATACCCAGTCTCCACTGAGCACCCGCATACCATCTCTGATGTCAAACACCAATGGATATGGGATTATCCATCGCCCATCACATGGATCGAGAAGATATACGCTAGTCTACTCTGGAATATCGATGCCCAGTCTCGATATTCCCACGACTAGGAATATTGAAGGATGTACTCATGGACTACCCAGGCCACACTAGTATGATCTGCATCATAGTCCTGGAAGTCGAGTACACATCCTAAGGGCTTTATCAACATGTAACAAAGAGACAGAAAGTATACATGTTAAGATAAAGAGCAAGCAGACAGCATACTATCATGTCGAGCAAGAAAGTCTTACCTATATATGTCCCAGCATCCACTACAATATACATCCAATGTACAGTAATGGCCTCTAGGGCATACATATAACTAACAATATATACATACATATATACATATATATACATATATACATATACATATATATAATGAAGAATAATTAGTGAGCTAATGATATTAGCTAATATATAATTATATCACATATAATATATATCATATTATTAAATCAACACTTGATTTAATAATCTGGTTATATCACATATGACCGATTAATATCATTCATCCGTATATCACATTATCAAATCAACACTTGATTCGACAATCTGGTTATATCACATATAACCGAACCAATAACCGATAACTGCAAGATTACAATACAGTATCACATACTCATATTTAATCAGGCCCACGCACATATCAGCATATGTGCCCTACTTCGTTTCGCTCGAACCAGAAAACTTTTATGTGGGACTCTAAAGACTCGTCAATACGCCAGCAGTAGGTGATGATCACATCAATCACCTACAAGACGTCAGCGGTACTAACTGGACATAACGGCTACCCGGGTATTGAGCGATATGAAGATCAACAAGCAAGCTCATCCATACTCTACATGAAGCCTATCGCTAACACTACCGTACAATCCGGTCTCTTCGTCTGATATGTCGCATATTACGTCTAGGGGTGGTAAACGGCATTCCCCAGTAACGTGATAAGTTATGCCAATGTCTGCCCTATAATGGTTCGAGAAACTACCGATAACACTTATCAGTAAATCTCGGCAGCAGCCCTGGCCAGTGTCTTCCAGTTATAGCCAATCAAGCATAGCGCAACATCAACCCCCAATACCGAGAGAGACGAAACCCCTCCTATCGCTCATTGTCTCCATGTGTGTAACAACCCCAAACTTTCTGTAAACCTTTCTGTACAATTTTTTCAAAAAATTCAGAAAGGGGTACTTTTGCCTGAGCACAAGTTATATGTTTGTTTTGCTTTCTAATAGCAAGAAGGAGCTTGTATTTCATTGGTAAGACCTTGTACTGATGAACCAAAGCACCAGAGTTCAAATCCCATTACCCACATTATTTTTAATATTGATTTCTTTTAAATTTTTAGAAGCCTAAGAGCCTACACGTGCATAACTCGTAAAAAAACCACTACACATGTAAAACAAACTGACCCAGGGACTACACCAAGTGACGAGAGACACGTGGCAGCAAGCCCCGGCCCGACTCGGCCTACTCGGGCCGGCGCCTTGGCCGACTCGGCCCGCCGCCGGCGGCCCGACTCGGCCGGATCGCCAATTGTCCAACATGAAAGTTCTGCCTCTTGGTCTTCCCTAAACCCCTGTACACTATAAATTTCCTGAAATTTAACAGAGCTCTTTAAAATCCTATTAAACCATATTTTTAATACAATTTTTATTACATTTTCAATACAACTTTTCACCTACTCTAACCCTAGCTTTACCCTATAAATATCAACCCTAAACACACCTCCCTCACTCACAAATTCTGTCCAAACTCTCAAGAAAATTCTATAGAACTTTTGTGTACAAGTGGAGTAAGCGAATGGCAAAATTCCGGCGATCTTCCGACGACGACCCTAGGAGCTCCCGGCGACGAAACGACGCACCGGCAAATCCCACGTCTTTCTCTCCCTCTCCTATTGACTCTAAGCCAGAAAGTCCCACCTCCCTCTTTTCTAATCTATTCTTAAACCTAGTTTTATTAAAACCCGACGGATGCGGAGTTAAATCCGACTTCCGATTCGGTTTTCTTTATAAAGTTCAATTTTCCTTAACACAACCATACTAAACTCTTACATCTTGACTATTAATCATTAAAAAAACATGTTGAACAAGTTTCATAGCAAAATATTTTATTTTTTAACTTTTACCGCTCTTTTTCAGTAAAATACCATGTAGTTTACTTTCTACTTTAAAACATCATTAAATTTGCTATACTTTTAATTAGATCACGAGGTAATGACCTACCTCTTCACAACACTCATATGCAACATAGCACAATACCTTATGGGAAATATAGATTTGGGAAATATCGTTTTACACAAAACTACCTTTAACTTATCAAAACCGTTTTCTACAAGATTATGTATTTTTACAAATCTTTGCAAACCGCCGCTACAACCCATTTTGGGGAACCTGACTGGAATGGTGTGGATTATCGCACATCCCTGGGCTTAGTAGTGCGAGACTCAGACCTCAGCAAGGAGCATTCGATCTCGAGAGATTTAAAATAAAAATATCTTAAGAAAATGAGATTTCTAGAAATATAATATATTAAAAATTATTTTTATAAATATATATATATATGTATGTATGTATTTATATGTATTATCAAAATATCTATTTTTGTTATAATATCAATATTCCAATTTTTCCAAATCAAAAGAATCACTTTACATGGAAATATCATGAATTCCATACAAGTTCAATATTACAATTAAATACCCTATATTATAAAATTAGGTTATTTTCACTAGAAATATCACAAACATAAAATCTACACCTATGACAACTCTAAAGACGATAATTAAATACTTGAGATGTATTTTGAAAAGTAAACAAAAATTATTTTTACATAAAACCCCCTCAAGTTCTATAAATTATCCTAAGGACCCTAGTAAATATAGGTTTAAGCGGGACCAATCTCTTGAGCCTCAGGGAGCCGGAGAAGTGGGTGCTTGCCTATTTAAGGTAGACAACTTAACAACAGTGTTATCAACACGGTAATCGTCTTTGAAAAAGACACAAATCGTGCCGCCCATGTGCAGCCGTTAGCGATAACTTCAAAACCTAATTCAGGACTTCAATTTCTTTTCTAATTATTCTGACTCAGACTAAGTCTCATTATAATAATCTGACTTGAATATGATTCAAGTACAATCTACAATATTACAATTCAATATGAATCCATGAATCCATATAATCAATCGGATCAAACTATTCAATCTATATTGACCGAACCGAACCATGGATATACTTCCATTTACATGATTCTCCAGTTACATCCTTGATTCTGCAGTTACATCCATTTACTGATATCATGGTTTCGAAAAGTCATCCAATTACACAATCTATATTACAAGACAATACACATTGCAAGACAATATAAACAATATAATCAAGATATCGTGGGGTTTAAGAGGTAGATTGGTACGGAAAGTGTTAGAAGTGGCACGAGACTGCAAGATTTAAGACACCTAACCTGAATACCACGCTGTTGTTCTGGCCTTTTTAACGGAGCCTTATACTTCCATTTGCCTCTAGTCTCTAGCATATAGAGACTCCTCTCGTATACACTGGCATTCTTCTATACCAAGCTACAAACAACAGCGTTAACACTAAATACAACATTATAACAATATGATACAATTTTAAAAGCTACACTCTCTCTCTGTCTCTCTTTTTCTATTCTACTTCTCCCTTATCTTTGGGACTTACCGAGCAATTTGTTCGCTGACGATATTCTCTTTATTTCTTCTTGAATTTTGTCAGGTGATCCAGACCTTCCAGAGATCGAGCCTAGCACTGAATACTTGGACCAGTTTATTGAAGATCCCGAGCTATAGTTACACTTGTACACATTTCATTTCTGTACTTTCCATTTCTGTTATGCCACTGTTTAGGCATCGCTTTCATTCAGATGTATTTACTTTTCCCTGCATTATATAAAAGAATGTTAATAAATAAAGTTGCTGTTCAATTATATCTTTTGTCTCTTGTGCATTTTTATTTATATTGCTTAGATACACTTAGCGTATTTACTTCAGAGTAAAAACGTAGCGGCATCGTCCCGTCCCCTTCACCGTACACTGGGAAGCGGGGCGTGACAATGTGACTCGGGACTGTACCCAAAATCCACCTGTTTGCACGACTTCTTTGAGCCATGGTAGGGAGGAAATCAAAGCACGGTGGGAACCACACAAGACTCTAAGACAATCTCGGGTCTACAGACTAACCTGTACCAGTGTCACCAGAGGACTGCTATCTGACGATAGGTATACTACCACATAGGAGTACTCGGCGAGTCCTGTTCGTTGTACCCATTTTCTAATTAGCACCTGTGTACAATCTTTGATGTCACACACCAATGGTTGTGGGATCAACCATCGCCCTTTAAGAGATAAGAAACGTACACAATAGTCTACACTGGAATATCGATGCCCTGGTCTCGATATTCCTACGACTAGGAACTGATTAAAGGATGCTTGTGGACTACCCTGGCCCCACTAGTATGATCTCATCATAATCCTGATAGTCAAGTACATATCATAAGGGCTTTATCAACATGTGAGAGCAAGACAGTAAAGAATACCAGTCATCATGTTAAGATAAAGAGTAACCAGATAGCATACTATCATGTCGAGAAAGAAAGTCCTCTATATATATGTCCACATCTACTATAATATACATCATATGTACAATAATGGCCTCTAGGGCATACATATTCCTAACAATTATCGCAGGGACGCATGTGGCCGTTGGGATCGCGGGGCTGGCTCATCTATATCATGGCCTAAGCTTAGCGGCCGACACTACTCAGCCAGGGGTAAAGCCCGTGTATCTCTTATTGCACTATTTCACGTCATGGATCAAGATGCACGTGATGGGTGCTTTCGGTGTTCATAAACGACCCCGCTTCGATGAAAGCTATAACTTCCCTCGGGTCATGTATATGGTTGATGCTTCTGCGTCAGACCCGTCATAGCGAGAGGCTCGGCGACTGCTCCTTCGCCCGCGCATGGTTGGGGACAGCACGACCTTTGTCGATAGAGTCTTGACTATCGGGAAAGAATCTACTAAGGTGGTGCAACCATTGCATGACACTTTCAAAGACGGGGCTTCCACATTGAGGTCTCGGGAGGCTATGCACCTGTATTCAGGTCGAGCTTTCTAGTATTTAGACAGAACGCCTCAGTAGTGTTTATGGTACAACCCACACCGCTTCGCTCAACTGTCGGGCTATAATCAGGGCGTTCCTCTTGAGGCGTTCTTGGTCGAACCGGTTGCCACAGAGGTGGGTATTCGCAGTGCAATGCATGATTTTATGTGATTAAATACGGGGTCCCATTTCCTTGTCAGTGAACCGAGCTATGTGCCGAAAGCTTCAAATGCTTACATGGCGTGGTACCAGCATGCGACCGGTGTTGTTGTTAAGGAGGAGAGGCGACTGCTACTCGACCATAAGGATGTCGTCCCAGCCGGTAATCGAGCGGTCCCTTTGAAGCGACGAGCTGCCGTTCGCCCTTCTTTAAGAGAAATCACTATGGCTATAGTCCTACGAGCTTTTCCTGATAAGCTTCGGCCGGATGTTCCTGCGACTGCGGTAGCCGTGGCGTCCCCAGAATTGGGCATTGGTTCGGAGATCGGGACCCGCCGTCCGAAGATGCCTGTCAAGCGAAAGCTTTTACCGTCGGCTGTTGGTGTCCATTCACAGAAGAAGATGAAATCTCTATTCTCCACTGATGTGATATTCGGCCAGGAGCCACATGCTCCCTATAGTGAGGGCTTGTGCGATTATGGCACAAATGAGGGTTTGTTAGACACGTCTGCAACCGATACTGATCTTCAGGCTGCTATCGCAGCTTCCAAGCGACTGACCCGCGAGGTAGCAGCGTTGGTCTCTATTGCGAAGTCAGGTATACTTCATTTACATTCTTCTGCACCTATCCCTTCTCCCCTTATTATGATTTTATTAACGCTCTCTTCTTCAACAGGTATTTCTGCCGAAGAGGCTTTGCGGCTTCCCTCAGAACGTTCGAGGAGGAAGAGAGGCTCCGCACTTCTTTGGGCCTTGGTATAATTCGTTTCATTACACATTTACTCTTTTTATTCACGATCTGACCCTTTTCTTCACCTTATTGTAGGAACTACCAAAACCCAAGTTGTTTCAAGTGTAGTGCCAATCCCAAGCGGTGATGTAACAAAGCTTCCAAAGCCACCGATCATGGCCGCGGCCCTCCCAAGGCCACCACAAAAGGCGTTGCTGAAGCAGTCGATGATGGATGCCATAGCGGATCTGGAGGCTGAACTTGATTTGGACGACGACGTCTCCCTGTTGGAAGTGTTAAGAAGGTCGGTTCACACGGTCTACGTCGATAGGAAGCATAGAGAGCGTGCCACGAGGGAACGCAAAGCTGTCTTAGCCGCGGGTGCAGGTTCGAGCAATGTCCCATCTTCTAACATCCCCCTAGTGGACGCTCCTTCCGCTCTGTATACCGCCCATAGACAGCTTACGCGTGCAGCTCGGGAGGAAACTGAACAGCTAACTTAGTCCTTGAATCATGACATACTCATTTTCTTTTAAGTGAGGTAGAGTCCTGACGGTGGCATGGCAGGTGAGACGCCGATGATTACAGAGCCCGAAGTGTCCACTCTTTCTTGAGAATCTGGGACTGTACAGACTGCTGCATTTTCTCCTTGTGGCTCCTTGGTATCGGCGGGTGTCGCAAGTAATACGACGGCCCTTTTTGAGTCAGGGGATGAAGCTATGGGTGCGGAATCTAGTCCCCCGAGGGAAAATAAGGAAGTCGTTACACTTGGTGACGTTTTCGGCACGGTTTCGGTCTCTGACCTATCAGGACTCCTTAGGTTATTATCTTTGAATTTTTAATCCTGTTAAGCCCCTCTAATGATATTTCGTTTGTCTTGAGTATGGGGGCGGTAAACCCTGAAGCTAAGCCGGCTGAAGAATTATCGCCGGCCGCCACTTTGACGGTTACAGTTCCTTCGCTTTCTTCTGTACCTCCTCAAATTTTGGAAGGTAAAGGTTTCTCCTTTAGTTGCTTTATTGTAGATACCAATTTTCTTTACCTTAACCATATATTGTCGCAACCTTACATGAGTGCTCTTTGACCACTTGTAACAAGTGCTACACCCGCACTTTTCCTTCCAATCGGAAGTTGTTCCCTCTTCCAGCAGTGGTCAGTATATTTTTTGTTTAGCGTTTCTCCTTTTCGTCAGTAAACTTTTTGCTGATAAGCCTTTTTTTATATTGACCCTGTTTCCCCAATAAAAGAACAAAGCTCTGTTCAAAATTTGAAAGGCAGCGCCAAGAGTTAAAAACTCTAAGGCAGCGCCTCACATGCCTTGCACGAGGGCGCCAGCGCCAAGAGTTAAAAACTCTTAAGCAGCGCCACACGTGCCTCGCACAAGGGCGCCGACGCCAAAACGAAAATCTCTCTGTTAAACAGAGCCATTGGATCAAAGATCCAACGGAGATGATAAATCATCAAAATACAGAATTAAATTATGTCGAGAAAATATTTCTCAAATCTTTCTAAATAAGAAAGATTACACTCTGAAAAATAGAGTACCGTTGGATTAAAAAATCCAATGGTGATTAAAAATCACCTATATATAGAAAAATTCTGTATGGGAAAATATTTCCCTAATCTTGTTAAAAATAAGAAAAATATCTTCTGTAAAATAGAAGTCCTTGGATCAAAAATCCAACGATGGATAAAGTCCCCAAATCAATCAGGATCTCTCAACGAAAGATTTCTTTAACTAAATCAGCAGACTAGCCTTTACTATATAAAGGACCCAAGACTTCAAGTCTTGTACACAGGAAACCCCCCCCCCCCCATAAGCTTCAAACTTTAAGAAAAAGCGCAAGCAAGAAGAAAGCGTTAAGAGTGAAGAAAGAAGAACACCTTTCTTCGAAGTAAATAAAAATAATAGAGATTCGAGTATCTCATCAGTATATCCAAGAGTTTAACCCTTATAAAAGAACTTAGTTCTTTCTCTAGATCTGAGATCCATGAGACAAGTCTCCCACCTATGAGAATCTAATTCTCATAGGGATGAACTCGTTCTTGGGGATCAAAGATCCAAAAAAGAACAGAGAATTGAACTCTTCAGAACAGAATATATGAAGAAAACCCAGCGCCAAACGCCTCACGTGTTCCTCACGTAGGCACTGCTCCATAAAGAGTGCTTAGCACTCAATGGTTGGCGCTCAACGCCAAGCGCCTCACATGTCCCTCACGTGGGCGCTGTTCAATAAAGAGTGCTTAGCACTCAATGGTTGGCGCTTAGCGCCAAGCGCCTCACGTGTTCCTCATGTAGGTGCTGCTCAATAAAGAGTGCTTAGCACTCAATGGTTGGCGCTCAGCGCCGAGCGCCCCACGTGTCCCTCATATGGGCGCTGCCCAATAAAGAGTGCTTAGCACTCAATGTTTGGCGCTCAGCGCCAAGCGACTCACGTGCTCCGCACGTGGGCGCCATAAAGAGTGTTTAACGCTCCAAAAAAAGAAGGGAAAGTAAAGTAAAGTATGAGCGTCAGAACCCATATAAATGCTCAGCATTGTTTTCACAGAAAAAGGACTAAGCCCAAGTAAGTGTTCAATACTTTATACAAATGAAATGGCAAAGACTGGATGGGCTGAGCCCAAGTTGACCAAATCCCTAATTCAGATCAACCGAGCTCATGGGCTCATCATTTTCCAAATTGGTCTTAGTCCCAAACATGACTAATGACCTTCCGACGGATCTTCATCCCACATCTCTCTTCAATCTGGAAATCGGTTCAAGGGCACATCTCCTCACACCTCTGATATATGTCGTTGTAATTCTTCAACGTTTTCAGAGAGGTGGCGAGTCCCGACAACCAACAACTCTTTGGTGCACTCCCAAACCACAACGGACCGTAATGTCCTTAAACTAAAACAATAGAGCCCAAATGCTCTTTTGTTGGATTTGAATGATCCTAGAACCTTGTTAAGTAGATCTTAGTCTAAAATTGGACTAACGTATCCTTAACAAACATTTAAGTTGATCATAACCTCAAACGAGATTAACGATCCTTAAATAAAACTAAACCCAAATCTAAGAATATACGGATTTGAACTAATCCACGCTCTACGGGAGACAACATTAATTAGCCTCCGCATACAATCCACGGGCAACAAAAAATGAAACAAACACACACGACACGAAGTGACATTCTGGAGCAGGAGAAAAAGGTTACCGTAATGCGGTAACGTAATTAACTGCAGGGTCTTGTGCCTGCACGGAAGAGCGTCTCCACAATCAAAAATCCCTCGCAAATGAGGGGGAATCTGACGAAGTCTACTACAATGGCCGCATCCATCCAACTCTCCGATACACGGTGCCAAAAATTAGCTTGGTATCTTCGGAGAAGTGGACAGATAAAACCAAATAGCATCTGCCCCCAAATTCAGACAAGACGACCTACGCGGTTCCGTCTCCCGTTTTCTGCGGTAAACAGACCCCAGTATCACAGTTCAAAGGAGGGAGCGAAGGAACAGACAAGCCTCCGGAGCTCCTTATTTTGCCACCTTCAGCAGCCGGTACGGTAGATTCCGTCCCTCAGGTGTTTTCTTTGTCTTTCAAGTTGAATTCTGACCGTAATTTATTTTGCAGCAATTACATCGACTTTAGCTCCTTTTGAGTCCCGCATTCCTACGCCCACGGGGCCCTTCGCTAAACGTCTATCTTCCAGGGGTGCAGTGAATAGCCGGCGAACGTTAAGCGAGTTTATTGAATATCTCGACGCTGAGGCATTCAGCTCTGCTACGGATTTTGCCGACGAAGTCAATCCAATCCTGGCGATGCTCGTGAATTTCCATAATGAAGATCTCATCGGTTCTTAGGTTGATTATTGCAAGAAGATCGAGGCTTGCCTCTATGAGATTGAGCTTAAACGTCTCGCTCCCGAGGTATTGACTTTGAACTCTCAACGGGCTGCGTAGGTCGAGCAGAGTGTCTCTTTCATTCGATATTTTGAACAAGAGGTGACCCTAAGGCAAAAGGAGCATGAGGCGGCTTCCGGAGAATCCATCCAATTGAGCGCCCAGGCTGAAGCGAATGCTACGCAGCTGAAAGCTATTTTTGAAAATTTCCAACGATGTATTTCTGATGGGCTGGCGCTAAGGCAGAAGCTTGACTTCACAGAGCAGGTCACACAGGATTGCGAAATTGCCAAGCAAGAAATCGATGAGAAGCTTTCATCCTGCTTGCGGGCTCAAATAGAAGTGGAGTTGGCTGCCGTAGCTGAACACGAGGAGGAGTTGAGGGGAGCGCGCGGGCGGTTCGTTAGTTTGTTGAAAACGTCTCTTCCTTAATAAATGTTTTTGTTTCCCCCTTCTTGTACTGATTTTATTTTTTAAATATTCTGATTCATGAATAACATGTATTCATTTTGATTCTGAATGAAATGTATCTTGTATTCACTTAAATTCATGAATAAAAGACATATTTTATTTCATACCGGCATTTCTCTTTTCTTCGATATTTTGATTTGGTGTAAAGTAGTTTATATACTCATTTTGGAGTTTGGAGTTTATTCACCCATCTCGGAGTCTCTAGTTTATGGACTCATTTCGGAGTTTGTAGTTTATTCACTCATCCCGAAGTCTTAGTTTATATACTCATTTCGGAGTTTGTTTAGTTTACCTTCCTTGGGTTTATAGGCAAACTTTCCCTAACGCATGGATAACCCCTGCTCTTTACGATAGAGGTCTATTAGGTTTTGTGGTACTAAGGTTTTTGTTCGTCGTACCGTCGCGTTGGCTGATACATTCCCCGATATGAAAACTTTACGCTTCTGTTCAAGTAGCCTGATCAGTCGAAAATACTACATTTTTAACACGGCAATTTCCCTATCATTTGCACTCATATAGAAGTGTTCGGTATTCATATTGCACATATTAGCAAAACATCTCTGAAATACCAGATTGCATGTGTTAGACTTTAAAACCGGCACTTTAGGGAAATTGTGTGTTTATCATGGTATCGCATCATCCTTGTATTAGGCAACTCTTGTCCCGAAAAATTGTTCAGGAAATTGCAGGAACAAAGCCAAAAGAGTGGATCAAAAATACACCAACTCCAAGTTTTGAGATCTGGTAGCAATCTAGACGGAAACATGAAATTCAACATATCAAAATAAGGCCCATAAATAAGCCCAAGAAACACCAGAAGTTTTCAAGCCTCAAGGCCCACAAACCGCCACGGATCCACGGCGGGAGCCCGCTTGTGCCGCGGATCCGCGGCGTGGTGACGTCATCACTTCCTCAGTTTTTCTGCACGTGCTTTCTCTAACGGCCCAAGCTTCCAGAACATTGTAGAAATGCCACGTGGCTTATCTAGAAGGCTCGGCTTAACAAACTATTTCTAGAAGGCTCTCTTAACAAACTTTTGGAGGGAAAATTCAAATTTCAAATCCTAGATCTAGAGTTTTGAGGTCTATAAAAAGGAGCCTAGATCTAGGGTTGTGGTTATTCATTAATTCTTCATCTCTCCCTCTTCCACCTACAAGTTGAGTGACACATCTTGTAGCCCTAATTCCAAAATCCAACACCAAATTCAAGATCCCGAGTACCAAATCAAGCAAGAAGCCTTCAACCTTTTAGGAGCGGAGCCGATCTTCAATCGACCAAGTGATCCAAGCCGATCCGCGACTCAAGAAGACGAGCGAAGCCAAATCGACAATCGAGTTCTTCCTCTTGTAGTTCTTAAGCGATTTGTAACGGAATTATTGATATAAATAAAAGGTGAAATTCTTTAATCTTGCTTTCTTTAAATTCTTGCATCATGATTCGATCTCAATTTTTTATTGTGGTTCTTGTTGTGATATTTGAGTAAAACTCTACTTGTAAAGGAGTCGAGACGATCAATAGAATGATGATGTAACAAATCTTAAAACGATTCTTAAGTCCTACGAGTTTTGTAAACCCTAGCAAATTGAAGAATCGACGACCTAGTTTCGTTGTGATGCTTTCTTGATTGTGATCGCTCGAAATTAAGGATCCACGATTGATTCTTGAATTTACTAGAAGCTAGAATGTGAATGATATCGATGAAGGGACAAAGGATAAATGATGAAACCCTAGTTTCACAAGAAATCCCTAATTCTCGTCGATCATCATCGATCTAGTATCAATTCATCGAAGGATAAGAATACGTAATAGTTAGATTTCATCACATCTATAGATCCGATCGATTCCTACGAGCCTCATTTCAATTCTTGATATTTGGATTGGAAAAAATCATCAAATTCTCAATTCTTGATTTTATCATTTCTTGTTATTAGATCTAGATTTTCTAATTCTTGAACTTCAATTACAAATCATGAATTGTTTTCTTTTCTTTTCCTTAAAGTTTCAATTCATCTAATTCGAGACACGAACGATTACACTTTCCCTGTGGACGATCCGCACTTACTAACGCGCTACATTCGAAACCGTTATTGATTGCGGTCAAAATATTTTTGGTTGTGATTTCTTTACACATTTTCTACATACACAATCCGAAATCGTATCAATCAAATGGCGCCGTTACAGGGGATAGTGCGCTAATTGTTCGTATTTTGAAATTTGAGTTGAAAAGTTTATTCCATTCAAAAATTTTAGATCAAAATTCACGCAAACACTAATACGTGTTGGTATGATTTGATTGCGAGGAAATCTGGAATTATTGGAGCTGGAGAAAAAAATTTCTGAATATTCCAGAAAGCTAAAGGGAGCAACAGAAGCATTGTCCTAAAATTCTGTGCAGTGATCTCTTTCCCCCACCGCGATTCCGCGGCAAAGACCTACCTCCTGCGGCGGTTCCGCGGCTTACCTGCTTCTTCACTGTACCAAATTTGCTCTGTGAGCTTCTAACTTTCTTATCTCTTCCTAAATCTGCTCCAATTAATAATTTGTGCAAGTTTCTTTGCAAATAAATCGCAACGCCGCAAAAAGCAATAAAAATTGTGCGTGTTTTTGATTTTTGGTTGTTTGCATATTAATACGGAATTTAAGGGACACGACCAAATCCAAATTAGGTGGGGAGTTCATTACCCTTCCCAAGCCCCAAAAATCACAAACTTGCATCCGCATTTACCCTCATTAATTAAAAGAAATCTAGAGATGACTCTAAGGAGCGTCGCGCTCACTTAGGACAAGAGAAGGCCGTGGGTAATCCATTGTTTATCCGCGTTTCTTTTGTGGTGTCTAAGGCAAGTGTGTCGAAGGCTAGTGGTTACTTAATTAGGCCCACTACTTACGTAGTGGAGAACCTCCCACTTACCTGGCACTTACCTGGCCACAGGAGAAACAAAGAGGCAGTGGAGGATTGATCCTGCGACTTGTTTTTTGGCAGTTAGGAGCGGTCTAGAGATTTGACCTAGGTGACCACTAGATTTTAGGGTTTTGCTTGTTGCATTTGTTGTGATCGCATCATTTTTTCAAAAAATCCGTATATTTTCAAAGCAAACACCACATTCATCATTTCCCATAATTATAAGTCACGCTGCCACTTGTACTAACCCTTTTTAGTACAAGATAGGCTGGACACGGGTTTCTAGTGCCCGTTAAGTCCGCGTTCCTTGATCGACCCAAAAGTCGGTATTTCTACATTTACCTCTTCTTTACCCACCACCACACCCACATCGATGGATCCGTCTCCATCGAACTTCTTTACCACTACTCTACCGCCGTCTGTTGGTGCACAGAATCCACCCCGCATCTCTCTCCAAGAGAGGTGCTATCCAACACGAGGTCCCCTTTCCACCTGTCTTTCCATTCCACCAGCCAACGGGAACAATTTTCAGATAAAACCCCAATACATCAACCTTCTACCAAAATTTCATGGTCTCGAGTCTGAAGACGCATACGTGTTTATCACGAAATTTAAAAATGTATGCGCAATGATGGGTACCTCACAGCTTTCTGTGGATGCTATGCGTCTTCGTCTTCTTCCATTTACCTTGTGCGATATAGCCGAGAAGTGGCTGTATAACATAACCGCACATTCCATTTCAAATTGGGAAGAATTCGTCAAAGCATTCCTTAAGAAATTCTACCCAAATCATAAAACAGCTCGAGTCCGTAGCGAAATATATCAATTCACCTAGCTTCCAAATGAAACATTTTCAAAATGTCTTGAACGATTCAAGGATCTGTTAGTCCAATGTCCACATCACGGAATTCCTAGATGGGACCTGTGCCAAATCATTTATGAGGGCATTAATCCTAACACAAGACAGACCCTTGAATTAATGTGTCAAGGCAACTTCATGACCAAAGATGATGGGGAAGCTTGGAAATTTCTAGAAGATTTCGCTGAAAAATCGTTACAGTGGGAGGGTGTAAGTCAATCGTCTAGGGCTAGCAATAACCAATCGGATGTTTCCATAGGAGTTAGACCTGAAATGTCAGCAATGCAAAAGAAACTCGAGACTATGGAAAACAAATTTTTAGCTACCGCCCTAAATCAAATGTCACTCTCCAAGACTGTATGTGGATGATGTTCTGATCCTTCTCATTTGACGGAAGAATGTCCACGAAATTCTCCGTTTCAAGGTCATGAGCATACCAATACCGCATTTCAAAGACCTAGAAATGATCCATTTTCTTCCACATATAATCAGGGTTGGAGGAATCACCCTAACTTTTCTTAGAACCAATCACAATCTCAAAACACGGTTCCAACCCAAAACAATTTCCAAAGGGTCCCTCCACCACAACAGCAACCACCACTTCCATTGAGTCAGCACCCCTTCCAAGCACAAAACTTTCAAAATCCGGTCAATACACCCGCACCATCTAGTCCTTTACAGTTGACCGGGACTGATGAATCCTCTTTATTTGCACAATACATGAATTTGGTCTTAACAAATATCATGCAAGTTTCGGCTGAAATGAAGTCTTCTGTCGATAAAATTGAGAAAAACTCTGCGTCCCAAAGCGAGAGTATTAAATCGATGGAAGCAGAAATTGCACGATTAAAAGTTGAAATGAGTGCAAGAGAGAAAGGGAAACTTCCAGCTCAACCTTTACCGAATCCTAGCTATTCACATCATGTGGATGCAATCACCACGTTGAGATCTGGAAGAGTGCTTGACAATCACCTTAGGGAAGAGATTGATGACATTGAAAAATCTATCGATGATACCCCGGCTGAGACCTTTCATTCCACTTCTACTTCTAATTCTGACCCCAGTTCTTCTACCCCACCACCTTCTTGTGGGCCTATTCTTCGTTTCCCAAAAGGCCCACCACTTCAGCCCACCTCTTCTACTCCTCCACAGACGATCTCCACTTCTATTTTGGGATCAGGTCCACACACACTTCCTTCTCCTATGATGGACCCAGCGCTTATTGCTAAAGCACCTTATCCTAATCGGTTAAGGGCTAACAAATCGAGTCCATATATGGAGAACATTATGGACATGTTTAAGCAAGTAAACATCAACATCCCTCTCCTAGATGTTATCCAACAAGTTCCGTCCTATGCGAAAACTCTTAAGAACTTGTGCACTAGGAAGAGGAAGACTCAAGTGCCCAAGAAGATATTCATGGCAAAGACTGTAGACACGGCTTTCCCCCAACAATTACCAAGGAAACGTAAGGACCCTGGTTGTCCTACTATTTCCATTTCTATCGGGGAGAAACACATCAACCGTGCTCTACTAGACCTTGGCGCTAGTGTTAACTTGCTTCCATACTCGGTTTATGAGCAACTAGGTATCGGAGTGTTAAAGCCCTCGAGCACAACTCTCCAGATGGTTGACCGATCAATCACCAAACCTAAGGGTAAACTGGAGGATGTGTTAATAAAAATCGGGGAATTCGTATTCCCTGTAGATTTTATTGTAATTGATACACAGCCTGTAGCGAATCCACAGAATCAAATTCCGGTGATTTTAGGTCGCCCCTTTTTGGCCACTTCCAACGCTATCATCAACTGTTGTAACGGTTCTATGACCCTATTCTTCGGGAATAGGTCAATTGAGCTGAACATTTACAAGTTGGGAAGTATACCCTCCGAACCTACTGCTCAGGTATGTTCTGTCGACTTAATGGATGTCGACAGCAGCGAATTTGATGATCCTCTTGATACTGATCTTGACTCTTTTCATACATTATTGTTTGACCCAACTATGTATCATACACATACGGACTCTTCCACCGAGATGTCCGGGTCAACAACTAACACTGATTATGAAATGCTTTTAGAGTCTGAAGATCACCCCGCGCTTTGTGATGACATTATTGTTTGGGGTATTGATGGAACTTTTGAGGAGATGTTCGCTGATGAACTCGCATTTTTGAATGATACGGGTGTTGAGATGTATCATGTCCCAATCAATGAAATTGAACCTCCACCCCTTTTTCTGAACTGTAAAAAGAATGCGAGTAATCCATCATATTCACTACATCGTCTCTCCAAAATGAGACGCAAACACATTCTATTCCACCACTTACCCTTTCCCCACTTCTTCTTCCACCAACCCGAGCACTGCATTGATAAAATTTTTGAATGGTTGGTGTTAACTTTCGGTCTTTGCAAAGCTTGGTATCGACCACTGATTTTTGACCCCCTCATGTGATTTTCAAAGATTAACATTGCATAACTCAAGTTTGGGGCGGCATGTTTTCGGGCTCTTGAAATGAAAATTTTTACAAAATTTTGAGCCAAAAATAAGTTTGGGGGAGGATCTTCACTTAAATATTTTGCCCCCATTAATAAATTTCCTCCCAAGCTTACAGGTTTTTCGAGATTTAGCGGTTGGCAACAGTGAGGACACTGTTGAAAACAAGTTTGGGGGAGGTTTGTGCTTATTTTCGCATCATTTGCATATCACTTTGTATAAGCATAAAACATTTTTCAAAACCTATAAAAATTTAAAAAATTTCAAAAAAAAATAAAAATAAAAATAATTTTGTACATAAATAAGATAATAAAAGATTAGATAGTGAAAAATTACATCCATGAGATTGGAAAAATTTAAGAAAACCAAGAAAATTAGAAGTTTTCTTATACGAACTAGTAATAAGTAGTTATGAGCCGTTGTCCCAAGGGTTAGTAAGATGAAGGAAGTCACTAATCTGAGAATAAAAATAAGTCTGAAAAATAGTTTCTAATCTGGAAGCCAAACATTTTGAACGTTGATACCCTGCTATTCGCACTTACACACGTCTTGAAACTCGGGATAGTAGAGGATACCTTGAAATGCTCTTGTCTAAAATCCGATGTATGAAGGAAATTAAAAAAAATGAATAAAATATAAAATGGTGAGAAAAATGGACACTGGTTTTGTTATCACCAAGGGCAATAAAAAAATATATAGCGAGGGTGCCTCTTCACCTAGTGCCCTAAGGCCAACTGGTCTAGGAGTCGCTGCTATACCTTAGGTGGTGCAAGACGAGGAAAATACACCAAATAAGCAAGCACATGAGTAATCGGTCGGTTAGTACCTCAAGTATTAACGGTCGCATGAAAGTGTGTGAGCAATCCTAAATATTCATTAATTAAAAAGTACTAAGGATGATGGGCAAGAGTATGATAGCTTGAATTGAATTCTCCGGGTGTAGGGATGTTCTTTACACACACGCAAGGTTATATGATCGATGTTTGGAAGAAAGATAGGAATGAAGAATAAGACGATGTTTTATTGAGGGAGGACGTGATTTCTGACATCTTTTCATGACCATTAAGATAGGGCTCATGACAACCGAAAAGCTAGCTTAGTTGGAAACCCTAATTTTCAAGGCTTTTCTTTTACAATTCTTGTCTTTAAATGTAATATTCATGATCTTCCTTTTATTATTGGATTTTATGGGTGCAATCCGCTGAAAACCCTCAGGAGACAATACTCCTCCTACTAGAGACACCTAGAGATTTAAAGGCTTGTTACACTGCTCAGTGCAATCGTGTTGCCTACGAAAGTGAGCTAGTTAGTTTTTCTCTTTCTTTATTTTCTCCTTCTCTTTTTAGTAAAACTATTCGATCAAAACGATCGAAAATAAGTTTGGGGGAATTTGATCGGTCGAAAATACTGCATTTTTAACACGGCAATTTCCCTATCATTTGCACTCATATAGAAGTGTTCGGTATTCATATTGCACATATTAGCAAAACATCTCTGAAATACCATATTGCATGTGTTAGACTTTAAAACCGGCACTTTTAGGGAAATTGTGTGTTTATTATGGCATCGCATCATCCTTGTATTGCGCAACTCTTGTCCCGAAAAATTGTCCAGGAAATTACAGGAACAAAGCCAAAAGAGCTGATAAAAAATACACCAACTCCAAGTTTTGAGATCTGGTAGCAATCTAGAGGGAAACATGAAATTCAACATATCAAAACAAGGCCCATAAATCAGCCCAAGAAACACCAGAAGTTTTCACGCCCCAAGGCCCACAAACCGCCGTGGATCTGCGGCGGGAGCCCGCTTGTGCCGCGGATCCGCGGCGTGGTGACGTCATCACTTCCTCAGTTTTTCTGCACGTGCTTTCTCTAACGGCCCAAACTTCCAGAACATTGTAGAATCCCACGTGGCTCATATAGAAGGCTCGGCTTAACAAACTATTTCTAGAAGGCTCTCTTAACAAACTTTTGGAGGGAAAATTCAAATTTCAAATCCTAGATCTAGGGTTTTGAGGTCTATAAAAAGGAGCCTAGATCTAGGGTTGAGGTTATTCATTAATTCTTCATCTCTCCCTCTTCCACCTGCAAGTTGAGTGACACATCTTGTAGCCCTAATTCCAAAATCCAACACCAAATTCAAGATCCCGAGTACCAAATCAAGCAAGAAGCCTTCAACTTTTTAGGAGCAGAGCCGATCTTCAATCGAGTAAGTGATCCAAGCCGATCCGCGACTCAAGGAGACGAGCGAAGCCAAATCGACGATCGAGTTCTTCCTCTTGTAGTTCTTGAGCGATTTATAACGGAATTGTTGATATAAATAAAAGGTGAAATTCTTTAATCTTGCTTTCTTTAAATTCTTGCATCATGATTCGATCTCAATTTGTCATTGTGGTTCTTGTTGTGATGTTTGAGTAAAACTCCGCTTGTAAAGGAGTCGAGACGATCAATAGAATGATGATGTAACAAATCTTAAAACGATTCTTAAGTCCTATGAGTTTTGAAAACCCTAGCAAATTGAAGAATCGACGACCTAGTTTCGTTGTGATGCTTTCTTGATTGTGATCGCTCGAAATTAGGGATCCACGATCGATTCTTGAATTTACTAGAGGCTAGAATGTGAATGATATCGACGAAGGGACAAGGGATAAATGATGAAACCCTAGTTTCACAAGAAATCTCTAATTCTCGTCGATCATCATCGATCTAGTATCAATTCATCGAAGGATAAGAATACGTAATAGTTAGATTTCATCACATCTATAGATCCGATCGATTCCTACGAGCCTCATTTCGATTCTTGATATTTGGATTGGAAAAAATCATCAAATTCTCAATTCTTGATTTTATCATTTCTTGTTATTAGATCTAGATTTTCTAATTCTTGAACTTCAATTACAAATCATGAATTGTTTTCTTTTCTTTTCGTTAAAGTTTCAATTCATCTAATTCGAGACACGAACGATTATACTTTCCCTGTGGACGATCCGTACTTACTAACGCGCTACATTCGACACCGTTATTGATTGCGGTCAAAATATTTTTGGTTGTGATTTCATTACACATTTTCTACATACACACCGGAAGCCGTATCAATCATAGCCCCGCGACTGTCGTGCCTCTGATCCCTTCGGGGGCTGAACAAGACGTCTTCAATTAATCTTCCTAGCTAATTTGTCTGTCGAAAGGGCAAGCATTAAGAATTTTGCCATGCCGCTTTTTACTTGAGGTTAGGCTCGGTTTGTGAGCCCCGATGAGTCATAACCACTCCACACAGGTGTGGGATGATCTCCGATAGTCTTTCAGGTTTTATTTGAGTTGCCGACAAGACCTTGAACCTAGGAATTTGGCCTTCGCTTCCTTTGTCGACACTGCGTCTGCTGTAATGAGACAAATGTCGAGGAGATCTCTAGATTGCTTTGTGAACCGTCGATATTTGGAACTAGGGACTTTGTCATGGCTCCGTTTTATTTCGACCCTGGGGTCTTTTGTTGACGCCGCGTCTGCATCCTGCTGGAGTGAGAAGAAACATCGTTGTTGACACTATGTCTGCTGTAACGAGACAAGTGTCGAGGTGGTCTTTAGGTTGTTTGTGAACCGTCAAGATTTGGAACTAGGGATTTTGCCATGGCTCCGCTTCATTTCGACCCTGGGTCGTTTGTTGACGTTGCGTTTTCATCCTGCTGGAGTGAGAAGAAACGACGTTGTTGACACTATGTCTGCTGTAACGAGAAGAGTGTCGAGATAGTCTCTAGGTTGTTTGAGAATCGTCGAGACATGGAACTAGGGACTTTGTCATGGCTCCGCTTCATTTCGACCCTGGGGTCGTTTGTTGACGTTGCGTCTGCATCCTGCTGGAGTGAGAAGAAACGTCGTTGTTGACACTGTGTCTGCTGTAACGAGACGAATGTCGAGGTAGTCTCTAAGTTATTTGTGAACCGTCGAGACTTGGCTCTCCCTTTGACGGTGCCTAGGGGGAAAATATGGTTCCCCTTTCGTTTGTGCCCATGGATTATATACAGGGGTCGGTGTAGACTCACTTGCAAGGAAAAAGTTTTATCATTTTTTATTTCTTTCCGCGATGCTCCATCATTTCAGCTTTTTATATCGCGAAAGTCGCGATTGCCCAATCATTTCAGCTTTTTATCGCGGTGCCCGATCATTTCGGCTATTCTTTTCTTTTTACTCGCTGCTTTTTATTGCGAGTTGCCCAAACATTTCGGCTGTTTTTATGTGCATATATTTTGCTCGCTGATTTTTATTGCGAGTTGCCCCATCATTTCGACTATTTCATATGCATCTTTTGCTCGCTGATTTTTGTTGTGAGTATGGAAATTGAGATCTGATAGCAATTCTAGCATCAGTATCACTGCGACTGGAATATTTCCAAGAGCGAATCATCATATGCTTTGAAAGGACTTGGAATTTGATACCGATTTAGGCATCAGCATCACTGCAACTGGGATATTGCCAGGAGCGAATCATCATTTGCCTTTGCTGATTTGAACAAAGGTGGCTTAGTACACAGGGTTAGGATCCTGTTGACTAAGACTTTTTGACTTTAAGAGCCGTAAGGGTCTCATAAAGAGTTTTCTCCCTATGAGTCGAGAGGATCCCGTAGGTGTAGGTTCTCCCTAGAAGTCGTGAGGACTCCTAAGTGATATTTTCTCTTGTAAGTCGTAAGGATCTTACAGGAGTGTTTTCTCCTTACAAGTCGAGAGGACTTATAAATGTTGTTCTCCATATGAGGACATTCCTCGTCATTGGTGGAACTTGGTGGGGGAAATCGTTTATTTGTGCTCTTGGATTATATACAAGGGCCAATATTGGACTGCCTGTAAGGCGACTTCGAGAACATGACGGCTTAGGAATAGGTCCGGGTCCCTGTAGCCTAAGACTTTGAATCCTATGAGCCGTGAAGGTCTCATAGGGGGAATTCTTCTTACGAGTCGAGAGGATCTCATAAGTGAAAATTTTACGAGATTGCAGCCTTTCGGGTTTTCACAAGCTCTCCGGTAGTCCTGCTATTTTTACTCACGGCGCCCTTTCGGGTTTTCATCCGTGCACATCTTGCTTGTGGACATACCGATTTTTTTAACAACAAGATTGCGCCCTTTCACATTTTCACAAGCTCGCCTGTAGCCCTGCTGTTTTTACTCACAGCGCCCTTTCGGGTTTTCATCCGTGCCCATTTCGCGTGTGGACATACCGTTTTTTTAATGACAAGATTGGGCATATTCAAGTTTTCACAAGCTTGCCAGTAGCTCTGCTGTTTTTAATCCCGATGCCCTTTCGGGTTTTCATCCATACCCATTCGCTTGTGGACGTACCGTTTTTTTTACTTGGGTTGCAGTCTTTGCCGTTGGAGCTTTGATTGCAACATAGATCCCAAGCGAAGATATCGCAGTATTTGGAGCGATGCGCCATATTTGAGGTGGAGTATTAGTTTAGGAACATTCCGGTCCATCGCCAGTTTAAGGATGTAATGGTCCATTATCACCATTTTTTTGAGGTGAAGCGCTAGTTTAAGGACGTTCCGGTCTATTGCCAGTTTAAGGACGTAGTGGTCCATTGCCAGTTTAAAGACATAGTGGTCCACTATCACCATTTTTAGGTGAGGCTTTAGTTTAAGGACGTCTCGGTCCGTTGATCAACATTTTAGATGTGAGATTTTAGTTTAAGGACATTACGGTTCGTTGTTAGTTTAGGGACATCTCGGTCTATTACTAGTTTAAGGACGTAGTGGTCCATTATCACCATTTTTGGAGTGAAGCTTTCCGGATACCACTTAGAGTTCTGACTCGGGAAGATAGCAAGAGGACACGAGCTTCATCATCTATCATTGACCTAATTCGTGACCCGCATGCGTGATATTTCTTGAGGAATCGGCAGTTTATTGACCGGAAAGGTCTTTCGCCATGCATATCCATGAGAAAATAGGCTCCACCTTGGTAGACCTTATCTATGATGTACGGGCCTTCATAGTTTTGCTTGAATTTCCCTCATTTTGCACAATGGGGGATCATAGGTTTTTTGACGACTAGCACGAGTTCTCCTTGGCGGAATGTTCTCGGCCTAGTCGGTTTTTCGTATGAGCATGTCATCCTTGTCTTGTAAGCTTCTCGGTTTTGTTGTGCCATGAGGCGAGTTTCATCGAGGGCGTCGATCTCCTCAAGTCGAAGATGGGCATTTTCGTCATCTATTAGCTCGTATCGAACCGCTACTCAGAGAGAAAGGAGTTCTATTTCCAAAGGAAGGACTGCTTCAGTGCCGAATACCAATGCGTATGGTGTTGTATTCGTAGCCGTTTTGAACGTCGTTCGGTATGCCCAGAAAGCTTCGTGCAGCCTTTCGTGCCAGTCTTTTTTGTTTCTGGACACCGTTTTCTTTATAATCTTGGTCAGTGTCTTGTTGAAAGTTTCAGCTAGACCATTGGCTCAGGGATTATAGACAAAGGAGTATCTCCAATCTATATTATACTGCTCTACGAAGCGGCTAATTTTATGGCTCCTGTAGGCTGGCCTATTATCCGAGATTATCCGTCACGGAATGCCGAACCGGTAGATGATATGCGTCTTGAAGAAATGGAGGATGTTCTCCGTCTTCACTTTCCTTAGCGGTACTGCTTCTGCCCACTTAGAGAAGTAATCGGTCGTTGCCAGTATGAACTGATGTCCTTTGGATGACGCTGGCTCAATGGGTCCGATTATATCGGTTCCCCACATTTCGAACGACCAACTAGCTACTGTTGGGTATAGCGGATTTGGATGATGGTGGATGAAGTCCCCGGGAATTTGGTACGAGTGACACAGCTTTGCATATTCGAGGCAGTCCTGAATCATTGTGTGCCAGTAGTAACCCATTCATTTGATCTTCAGCTTCATCTTTGGTCCGGCTTGATTATAACCGCAGAGTCCATCGTGGGTTTCTTGGATGACTTTCTTTGCTTCTTCTGGTACCAGGCATCTCAGCCACAGATAATCAAATGATCTCTTATATAGAGTATCATTAATGAAAGCGAAAGACAGCCCGTTTCATGAGCTGATATCTTGACGACGCGTTTTTGGGCGTTCGATGGGATTTGAAGTAGTCTATGAAGACTTCCCTCCAATCCTTGACCTTTTCTTTGTCTTTTATTTGGAGGACCGCTTTTTTGGTCATTTCTTTTCCTTCAGATGGCTCCATTGAATCCTTTGAAGATATTTCTGCTGGCGCGAGAACCCGGCGACTTTGCACAACGATCCTTACGTCATCGAGATCTTCGTCAGCCAGCTCCTTAGCAAGTTTGGCTAATGCATCTGCCTTGCTATTTTCCACACGCGGTATACTTTCCAGGATGTAGGAGGGGATTTGCGTCAGCAGTTGCTGCACTCTCCTGCCATATTTTATCAACTTTGGTTTGCACGTCTGATAGTTGTCGTTTACTTGGCTAACGACCAGCTATGAGTCTCCATATATGAGGAGGTTTTCGACTCCCATATCGACAGCGATCTCAAGACCCGCTATCAAAGCTTCATATTCAGTCTCGTTGTTTATTCTTGGCTCCATTAAGGAAAGGGTGAAATGCATTATCCCCCCTTATGGAGTCACGAAGATGAAGCCCACCACAGCTTTAATTATAGGGGTGTTATGCTTCTGCTTCTTCATGGAAGATGCCCCATCGAAGTAGAGTTCCCATTGGACATTATTTCCTTCCTCCTTCCCTTCGATTGTGTCGAACGCGTGTTCGTCTGGTAATTCAAAATTTAAGAGAGAATCGGATGGTATCAGATGCTTAGCGAGAAAGTCGGCGATGGCTTGCCTTTTCACTGCCCTGAGGGGTCGATGAGTTATCGAGAACTCCATCAAGATGAAGGCCCATTTGGCAAGCCTTCCTGTTAGTATGGCCATTGACATCACATATTTGAGAGGATCCACCTTTGATATGAGATGGACCTCATATGCCAAGGCGTAGTGCCTAAGCTTCGTTATCGCAAAGATCAGTTCCAGACAGTGCTTTTCGATCGGGTGTGTGACCTTCCGATGATATAAGCAGTAGTTCGGATGTATATCCGTTTCATCAAGGCACATGATCCCGGGAGCGTTTTCCACGAGAGGGGGCAACTTCATTCCCATTGACAGGGCTTTGGCGAACCGCTTCTCTGCTTTGATCCTGCTCTTGTTTGTAGCTGATGTGCTTTGGCTTGGTTGGAGTACTTTGTGACTCCTCGTCACTGTGTCTTCCTCATCCTGACGTCGATGCTTGGCCTTTTCGTATATGGCCGTTTCACGTTCTCGGTCAGCTCTGCTCTTTTGAAAAGCTTCGTTTAGCTGCCTATCAATTGGGTCTTCTGGTAGCTCCGGGGATTTTGGATGTATATCTGTTTCGTCAAGACACATGATCCTGGGAGCATTTTCTACGAGAGGGGGCAGCTCCTGTCCCCAGTTCCTCTATGTTGTTTTCTGAAGATGAGGGAGATTCTTCGTCATTTAACGACGAATGGAAAACCATTGGCAACTTACTACATAGTCTTCGGTTTTTGATGAGTCATTTTCCTCATCGTTGTCACTCTCTTCGTTCTTAAGAATATGGTTGAGAAACTCTTTGAGGGTGACTGAGGTCCGCGCCTTCTGGTTGTACTCCTCCAGCGCGTCGATGTACTTTTGCTGGTCCGTGCGCTTATCATCAGGTTGCACGGGCTTCTTGGTCTTCTTCTTTCCCTTCGAAGATTTTGAAGGCTTGACCTGGATGTTTTATCCATCGTTAGCAGTTTTCGGTGTGGTACGCGGTTTTAGCACCCCCTCAATGATCTCGGGCTCCAACAGGCTTCTCCACCTGATCGCCGAACATTCTTGAAGATCCTTCAGCATTCTTTTGGTTTTAGCTGAAAGGACCACTTCCTACGGAGCTTCTTCCACAAATGAGCATGATACCCCCGGCGTATCCACCTTTTTAAGAGCGTGCCTCTGTGGCGGGTTCACCCTCCAGTTCTCGAAAAGCGCAAATTTCCCCCGTTGATACTGGTCCTCGATCCAATTTTTGAAGATTTAGCAATCTTCAATTGGGTGGCTCACCATTCTGTGATAAGAGTAGTAGTTGGGGTTGTTGATGTCACCGGGCTGCGGTGGACATTTTGGGTCCGGCAAATTGATGAGTTTGTTGCGTATTGCCAGTTAAAACAGTCTCCTTGTTTTATCATGGGGAAACGAGTAAGCACGTCCAAGCTTCTCTTCCAGGGATTGGCGCGGGCGCGCATTGTTTTGGTGAGCAACCGGTTTCGGGTCACTCGGTTGTTATTGAGTGTTGGCAACGAAGGCCACTTTCCTTTTACTCTTTGCATTCCGAGGTTCCATTTTTGAAGAGGAAGGTCCGTGGCCCATTTGGTCCATTTGGGCTAACTTGTCGATCAGAGCCTGGAAGCTAGTCGGCTTAAAGAACGTTATAAACTGGGACATAGTCGCCTGATGATCTAAAGTCCCTATAAACATGCCCACGGCCGGAGCTTCTTCTATGCGTTGTTCTCATTTTGACCATAGGTTCCGCCATCGGATTGCGTATTAAACCCAGGTCTCTCCCGGCTTTACCCTGGTGTTGATAACGCTGTGAACGGGGTGTGATCGTTTGCGCTGGAGAACCGCTGCGTGAATAGAAATTCCATTTCCGTGAATGTTTTGACGGAGTCATTTGGGAGCTCCAAGTACCATTCAAACGTCGCCCTTGACAAGCTGCCAACGAACTGACGAAGTAGCAATTTGTCGTCACCTCCAGTATTGCCGCATAAAGCTCTGAACTGAGCGACGTGCTAATGCGAGTTGCCTATTCCTTTGTAAACATGGAATTTGGGGATTGTATATCCCGGCGGGTATTTGATTTGATCGTACCTGCCTGGGTACGGTCGCCTGGTTCTGACGACTTGGCCAGCCGCTTCACTTGCTTGATGAGCTCGTATTTGCTGAGCTATGTAATCATCAAGGGCAGTTTTAGAGATCGTTTCCTCCCTGGCTGTCGATAAAGTTGGAAGAGGGTTAGATGTTTCCCCTCTGTCGTCCTCGATAATTATCGGCGGGTCTTCAGCTGGAGGTTCTGGCTGGATCATCATTCCAACCATATCTTGGAACAGGAGAGCCATCTGTTTTATATTAGCCGCTTGTTCTGCGGCCTCCTTATCCTTTCATTCCAGCACCCTTCGCAGGAACTCTGAATTGGTCTCTTGCTCATGGCACTATTCAGATGTTTCTTCCGGGCTTTCTTTCTGCCCAATGAGTGCTACCATTTTTGTCAGTATCTCCTAGAGCTTTTGTTGTTGCTCCTGAGCCTTTGTTAACGACCGAGTTTGCGGTCGATGACCCACGGAAGCACGGCTTTCCTCTTTCGGGGAGGCTATGTAAACCGTATGTACGATCATGCCCCCAGACTTGGGACGTTGGGATCCATCACCTTTAGGATTTGCCGCCGGTGGTGGGAGATTCTCCGGCCTTCTCTTTTTATGGGAGGTCGAAGTTAAAGGAGCCATTGTAGCAAGTGTGTAACACCCGAGCTCATTTATACCAATTCCAGTTTCAGTAATTTTACTTATCCGTGGTATATTCCTGATTTAGCGTGTTTGGGTGCGAATAGTATTTTGCATGTTACTGGGCATTCGACCCAACCCGCTTGCTTGAACCTGTTTAATTCTTATTTTTAGACTATCTTGACTTGTTGCATGGACACGTGCGTCTCAAGATTAGTACATGCTGGCATTTTACCTGGTATAGCATCTTTTATCATATAACATTCTAGGTCACAGAAAATAATTTAAAATTTCATTTCATAGCCTGCATGATACCCCTAACCCCGTGGTGGCGTCCGCACATCTTGTTCTCGTCCCGTTCAGTGAAACGGACGTATTTGGATGACTACGTGCACGTACGTGCATCCGTTCTCGGGGGTATGCATTTTCCTTGACTGAGCATTCATTTTGAAATTTGGAAGTCGCATATATTTTTTATATTTTTAATCTGAATTTTTGGACCCGACCCGTGCGTGTTTTGGAGTAAATTTGTATTTTGCCAAATCTCAGAACGGACTAATATTATATTATTATATTCTAATATCTTTTCAACTATTATAATTTTTAATAAAACAAAATATTCCTAACAAAACGTCTCTCTCTCTCTCTAAATATATTTACCAGAATTTTCTTAAATCTTTTTAAAACTGACTCCTATCTCTCTCTCTACCTGGCTCTCTCTCTCCCCCTTCACATACCTATTTCATATATTTATTTTATCAATCCCATGCATTCTCTATCTCCTATCTCTCTCTCTCTCTTTCTCTCTCTGTATCTCTCCCCCCCTCTAAAATAAATTTTAAACCCTTTCATTATTAAAAACCGCGCACGTCTCTCTCTCTCCTCTCCCTTCATCTTCTTTCTTTTCCTTTTCCCGCTTCCACCTCCGAGAACCCATGCCCGGTGCTCGCGCTCGTCGCCACCATCGCCGTCGACCTCGTCGGCCTCCCCTCATCGTCCTCTTTCTCTTTCCTCCTCTTTCCCCTCCTCGACCACCTTCGTTCCCCGACTGCAACACAAAGGAACCCATCGCTGCACTCTCGCTTGCCTTCGTCGTCGTCGTCCTCTCCGCCGACGGCCTCATCGTCGCCTCCTCACCTTGCCACCACCTTCATCACCTCCCTATTCCACTCCCAACGACCCCGGCCTCAACTTCACCCTCACCTGCACCTTTCACTTGCAACCTCGCCGATCCCGACTCGACAGCCGAGCCTCGACTTCACCACAGCCATCATCCTCTTCATCTCCCCATAAACTCACCCGAGTAACCATCTCCCCTAGCCTGCATCTTCCTTCACCAAACACCTATCAAAACTACCTCCGACTGCATCACCCTGCGCGCACCTCACCAACCCCGTTTACTCCATCATCGACGAGCCCCTGCAACTTCCAAGCACCCGATCGCCTCCACCTATTGCCGACTCCTCTTTCATCTCCGAACCCAACTGAAACCGTAGCTCGAGCAACCCATGGTGCCACCTTCTTCCTTCACCAAGACCCTCACGGTGAGAACCCATCGGTGCAGAACCCCATCACCATGTGCAACCCAATCGAGTAGCGCTAACCGGGCCAACTCCAGCGACCACCATCGCCTTCGCCGTGCCATCGTCTCCATCTCTTTCTCTCACACCAGCACCTTGTTGAGATCCGACATCTGGTCTCCGCGGTCGCAGCAGCAGCGAGAACCGAGGCTCCAGTGTGTGACCTGCAGTTTTATGAACGTTGTGATGATTTCTCTGCATCTAGATCTCCATTCCGTCAATGTTCGTGTATGAGCGCAAAGTGTTCGACGGAATGCCCCAGTGGAGTTTTTCCGTAGTTTTATCGCGTTCTTACTGCGTGACGTATGTCAATGGATCCCCGAGGCAAGTTAATCTTGCCGCATGCTACTATAACATTTATACATATTTATTCCATGTTTAAAGCTGTAAATAGAATCTAAGGATATTAACTTTCATTATTGCATTTCGATGTCAGAATATAGCTTGGTAGACTCAGATCTTAAATTATAATTCGTCGCATGTTAGAGAACCATATCGTATACCCACATCCGTGTTTAAATTGCATACTAATTAACGCATAACTCCTAGCACCTTTAAATAGTTTCTACCCCGAATACCCAGTGGAATCCGTCGAACGTATTTTATATATCATTGCATCTCTAGAGTATTTAGTACGTATTAGCATGATTTTAACATTCATATGTGTTTTGCTGTATTCATGTAATGTTGAAACCATCTGTTAAATACAAGTTGATATCTGTGCACCTACATACTTTAATCTGTACCGGATTGCATTTCACGTTATAAATTCCAGCTTGTTAATTCTATTAGTACACATGCTTGTTCTGTATGCCATGATTATGCTAGTTTGACTTTGAGCACCCACATGATATCTTGTACACCCTGACATGACCTACTACAACTATTACTTGATATAACATGGTACCGTACACTCCTGACATGACATGACACCTTTATACATTACCTGGCTTGACCTGATGTACCATGGCTTGACCCGTTACCTGATCTTGTGTCTAATGCCAACAAACCTGACATGTAGTTCTCACGGACCGTTCTTGTTGTCTATCCAGACAAACCTGCTTACCTGATCCTGTGTTGGCATTAGTTCTCGATTACTGAATACCTAACTTGACTTACATATACAACTTGGGGGTATGGGGAAATCAATGATGAAACCTGACTTGTAACTCGACAGTTCGATACCTGTTCTGATCAGTTTTAGAGGCTAGGTCAGCCTTGGAATGATACCGCTGAGATCATTCATCTGTACATATTCATGTTTTAGTGCCTAGCGGCATGTCTCGGATTCAGCCCGAGAATCTGGATCGTGGTCCCGGGTATGCACGGGATACTATTGAGTTACATCGATGATTCATCAATTTGATTTCAAAGACTTTAGAATAGAAAACCTGATAGAACAATTTAGTTTACTCAATGCACACTACCCTGCACTGCCCCGATTTACAGTACTGTTACACCTGCTTTTCATTCATGTTATAATTGCATTGCCTGTTACCCTGTTTATACTTTATTGCTTGATGACGTGATGCGCTGACGTCTGGGTTTTGCATGGCCCAGATTCTTCTACCTTGTTGCAGACTGATCAGGAGTATTGCCGCTGTTAGACGAGCGGTGAAGTTCCTGTTGGTATGTAGTTTCACTTCCAGGTGTTTCTTTTATTGTATCTTTTGGCTTCCGCATACTGTTATTTCTTGACTCTTTCACTCTGGCTTATGGACATGTAATAGATAGTTAGCTTTACTTTCATGTTCTTGATATCTCTACAGCCGTAATGTGACTATGGAAGGATGTCTCCTATCCACAGGTAGCATGGTTGGCTATGTCACGTGCCCATCTTAGCGTACTCTGGGAAGCGGGGCGTGACATGGTTCTTTTGGTATCAGAGACATAGGTTAGTAGGGCTGATTCTTTTGTAGTTGGGTATTGTACCCAATACACAAATCAGAATACCCGTATTTAGGAAACATGTCCTGCCACCTTGCCGTTTTACCGTTTTTGAATCAAGTCCTTCCTGATTATATCTTGTATGATATGCAAACTTTCTTTGCACATCGACTCGAAAATCTGATTCCTTGTTATCTCTAGGGCTTGGGCGACTTGGGTGGAGTTATGTAATTATGCCCATGAACTGCAGCATGGTTACAATGCGGTACTCTATTTAAGTAACTTGGAGTCCTGGTCTTGATTCACTTCCGTATTCCATGATCGTTATATTACCTTGTTTCTCTCAGTTTCATTGCTTACCATTTATTGTTTCATCGCCAGCTTGAATCATGTTTACCGTGCTTAATCCTTTTCAGTATCTTGACTTCTGATGAAGCCATCTCGGTATCTTACTTGTTCTTTTTTTCCCCGCATTAGGATTATTCAATCCTGGTGCATTTCTTGGTTATTGTCGTCTTGCGAATGGATTTTCGCGGCACTTTCCACGCTTATATTGATGGTAAGGAAAGGAAAGTGAATCTCCAGATTCCCGGACATCCGGAAGTTGTTTTGCTGGAGGAAGCGGTTCTGTCGGGCCAGTCGAGTTAGGGCTAGGCCGACAAACAAGGTTCTTTCGTCAATGGCAGTGGATAAGGAAGAAGCGTCGGCTATATTTGAGAGTTTCATGGACGTGTTTGAAGACATATCAGGTTTACCACCGAAGCGAGACGTGGAGTTCGCGATTGATCTTGTTCCGGGTACAGCAATTTAACTTGGGAAACTCCAGTTCTTCTATTAAGGAAGAAGATGGCACAAGGAGGATGTGCGTTGATTGTCGAGAATTAAACCGAGTAATTATTATGAACTAGTACCCGATCCCTCGCATTGGCGAAGTGTTTGAGTATTTTAGTGACGCGAGGGTATTCTCGAAACTGGATTTGCAGTTTGGATATCATCAGGTCCGAGTTAAATCAGAACATATCTTGCAAGAGTGAGTTCTGAACTCGGTATGGACGTTTCGAGTATTTAGTGATGCCCTCCGGAGTAACGAATGCACCGGCGATATTTAAGGATCTGATGAACCGAATCTTTTCACCATTCCTGGACCAAATTATAGAGGTGTTCATCGATGATAGTCTGGTCTACTCGAGAAGCAAGGAAGAGCACGTGGAACACTCGAAGATCACATTGCAGACATTGAGGCAAGAAAATTGTATGCAAAGATGAGCAAGTGCAAGTTTTGGCTTGAAGAAGTGAAGTTTTGGGGCATGTCATATCCGGTGATGGAATCGTCGTTGATCCCGAGAGGATTGCAGCAGTTCGAGATTGGCCGATTCCGAAGAATGTTGCAGAGATAAGAAGCTTTCTTGGACTTGCCGGGTATTACAGGAGGTTCGTGGAGAACTTTGCTCGTCTGGCAGAGCCTTTGACCAAGCTTACACGCAAGGAAGTACCATTTGTGGGGACTGGTAAGTGTGCGTCAGCTTTCAAGACGTTGAAACAGAGGTTGATAACCGCTCTTACTTTGACCGTACCAGACGGTTCCGGAGAATTGGTGATTCACAGCGTTGCACCAGAGAAAGAATTGGGATATGTTTTGGTGCAACATGCGAAGGTTACAACTTACGCATCGAGACAGTTAGAGACCCATGAGAAGAATTACCCAACTCATGACTTGGAGTTAGCAGCTGGGATTTTTTTCGCTTTGAAGATTTGGAGACACTATTTATTGGGCGAAAGGGGTCGAAATATTCACCGATCACAAAAGCCTAAAGTACGTGTTCGCTCAGAAGGAGCTAATTGTGAGACAGCGTAGATGGTTGAAGCTGATGGCTGACTACAATCTCGATCTTAAGTACCATCCGGGGAAAGTTGATGTTGTACTAGATACGCTTAGTCGGTTGCCAGCAATTCAGACGTTGACTACTCAGAAGGAACTTATTGAAGACTTTCAAAGATTTGACTTGGAGATTATGCTACCGCATTCGTCGGGACAGTTGATGCAGCTGCAAGTACAGCTGTCGTTGATCGAGAATATTACAGCAGCGCGGTTACAGGACCCTAGATTGCAGAAGTTTCGAGAATGGGTTGAAGCTGAACTTTGAACGGACTCATTGGTTCATGAAGAGGGTTCGTTACGATATGATAGTCGTTGTGTGTGCCAAAGGGAGACATCCATGAAGGAGTTATGAAGGAGGCTCATAGTTCAGCATTTTTCCGTACATCCAAGAGGCACGATGATGTACCGAGGTACGGCAGCATTTCTGGCAGGAAGGCATGAAGCGGGAGATTGCCCGCTTTGTGGCAAAGTGCTTGGTGTGTCAGCAAGTTAAGGCTGAGCTTCAAGGGGTTGCTGGTTTATTGCAACCACTTCCGATTCCTCAGTGGAAGTGGGAACATATAACCATGGATTTCGTGACAGCTTTACCGCAAAGTCCAAAAGACAACAATGCAGTTTGGGTGATTGTCGATCGTTAGACCAAGGCAGCTTATTTCATCCCTCTCATGTCGGTCAATCAACAGGAGCTTTGGTAGAGCGGTGCAATGCAAGAGATTGTAAGATTGCACGGAGTACCGGGGAGCATCATGTCCGACCGTGACACTCGTTTCTTAGCACACTTTTGGAGGAGCTTACAGGAAAGTTTGGGGATTCAATTGAAGTTTAGCACAGCTTATCATCCTCAAACCAATGACCAGTCAGAAGGAACGATCCAAACCCTTGAAGACATGTTGAGAGCTTGCATGTTGGACTTCAAGGGTTCGTGGGAGGATCATCTACACTTGGTGGAGTTTAGTGCAACAACAGCTTTCAGGAGACTATTCAGATGGCTCCATTCGAAGCATTATGGTCGCAAGTGTCGTTCACCTGTTTGTTGGGACGATGTCGGTAAATGAAGATGGTTGGGATCGGATGTGGTTGTGCAAACAGTTGAGAAGATTAGTACTATCCGGAATCACATGAAGGCAGCACAAGAACGATAGAAGAGTTGGGTAGATACATCGAGGAGATCTCTGGAGTTCGTGGTTAGTGATTTGGAAATTTGAAGATATCACCAGCTAGAAGAGTTATTCGTTTCGGGAGTCGAGGAAATTTTAGTCCTCGATTCATTGGACCTTTGAAGATTTTGGGAAGTATTGGAGAAGTGGCGCACCATTTGGCGTTACCATAATCTTTGGAGAATGTTCATGACGAGTTTATCGCATCTCAACCCCGTAAGTGTGCTCGAGGGGAAATACATGTATTGGATCCTTCGAAGATGACTGTACGAGAAGATTTAACCCTTGTGGAGCAACTGAGATCAATCGTGGATCAAAAGGAAAAGGTTCTTAAAAGCGAGGTTATCACTGTTGTACTTGACTTCTTAAAGTAATCGCTCACTTGGAGAATCAACTTGGGAACGAGAGGATGAAGTCCGACAGAAGTTTTCCCATCTATCTTTGTAGTTTCCGGTTTGATTATCCTTTCTTGTTCTTGGAATTTCGAGGACCAAATTCTTTTGTAGTTGGGTATAATGTAACACCCGAGCTCATTTATACCAATTCCAGTTTCAGTAATTTTACTTATCCGTGGTATATTCCTGATTTAGCGTGTTTGGGTGCGAATAGTATTTTGCATGTTACTGGGCATTCGACCCAACCCGCTTGCTTGAACCTGTTTAATTCTTATTTTTAGACTATCTTGACTTGTTGCATGGACACGTGCGTCTCAAGATTAATACATGCTAGCATTTTACCTGGTATCGCATCTTTTATCATATAACATTCTAGGTCACAGAAAATAATTTAAAATTTCATTTCATAGCCTGCATGATACCCCTAACCCCGTGGTGGCGTCCGCACATCTTGTTCTCGTCACGTTCAGTGAAACGGACGTATTTGGATGACTACGCGCACGTACGTACATCCATTCTCGGGGGTATGCATTTTTCTTGACAGAGCATTCATTTTGAAATTTGGAAGTCGCATATATTTTTCATATTTTTAATCTGAATTTTTGGACCCGACCCATGCGTGTTTTGGAGTAAATTTGTATTTTGCCAAATCTCAGAACGGACTAATATTATATTATTATATTCTAATATCTTTTCAACAACTATAATCTTTAACAAAACAAAATATTCCTAACAAAACGTCTCTCTCTCTCTAAATATATTTACCAGAATTTTCTTAAATCTTTTTAAAACTGACTCCTATCTCTCTCTCTACCTGGCTCTCTCTCTCCCCCTCCACATACCTATTTCATATATTTATTTTATCAACCCCATGCATTCTCTCTCTCCTATCTCTCTCTCTCTCTCTTTCTCTCTCTATATCTCTCCCCCCTCTAAAATAAATTTTAAACCCTTTCATTATTAAAAACCGCGCACGTCTCTCTCTCTCTCCTCTCCCTTCATCTTCTTTCTTTTCCTTTTCCTGCTTCCGCCTCCGAGAACCCATGCCCGGTGCTCGCGCCCATCGCCACCATCGTCGTCGACCTCGTCGGCCTCCCCTCATCGTCCTCTTTCTCTTTCCTCCTCTTTCCCCTCCTCGACCACCTTCGTTCCCCGACTGCAACCCAAGGGAACCCATCGCTGCACCCTCGCTTGCCTTCGTCGTCATCGTCCTCTCCGCCGACGGCCTCGTCGTCGCCTCCTCACCTTGCCACCACCTTCATCACCTTCCTATTCCACTCCCAACGACCCCGGCCTCAACTTCACCCTCACCTGCACCCTTCACTTGCAACCTCGCCGATCCCGACTCGACAGCCGAGACTCGACTTCACCACAGCCATCATCCTCTTCATCTCCCCATAAACTCACCCGAGTAACTATCTCCCCTAGCCTGCATCTTCCTTCACCAAACACCTATCAAAACTACCTCCGACTGCATCACCCTGCGCGCACCTCACCAACCCCGTTTACTCCATCATCGACGAGCCCCTACAACTTCCAAGCACTCGATAGCCTCCACCTACTGCCGACTCCTCTTTCATCTCCGAACCCAACTGAAACCCTAGCTCGAGCAACCCATGGTGCCACCTTCTTCCTTCACGGAGACCCTCACGGTGAGAACCAATCGGTGCAGAACCCCATCACCATGTGCAACCCAATCGAGTAGCGCTAACCGGGCCAACTCCAGCGACCACCATCGCCTTCGCCGTGCCATTGTCTCCATCTCTTTCTCTCACACCAGCACCTTGTTGAGATCCGACATCTGGTCTCCGCGGTCGCAGCAGCAGCGAGAACCGAGGCTCCAGTGTGTGACCTGCAGTTTTATGAACGTTGTGATGATTTCTCTGCATCTAGATCTCCATTCCGTCAATGTTCGTGTATGAGCGCAAAGTGTTCGACGGAATGCCCCAGTGGAGTTTTTCCGTAGTTTTATCGCGTTCTTACTGCGTGACGTATGTCAATGGATCCCCGAGGCAAGTTAATCTTGTCGCATGCTACTATAACATTTATACATATTTATTCCATGTTTAAAGCTGTAACTAGAATCTAAGGCTATTAACTTTCATTATTGCATTTCGATGTCAGAATGTAGCTTGGTAGACTCAGATCTTAAATTATAATTTGTCGCATGTTAGAGAACCATATCGTATACCTACATCCGTGTTTAAATTGCATACTAATTAACGCATAACTCCTAGCACCTTTAAATAGTTTCTACCCCGAATACCCAGTGGCATCCGTCGAACGTATTTTATATATCATTGCATCTCTAGTGTATTTAGTACGTATTAGCATGATTTTAACATTCATATGTGTTTTGCTGTATTCATGTAATGTTGAAACCATCTATTAAATACAAGTTGATATATGTGCACCTACATACTTTAATCTGTACCGGATTGCATTTCACGTTATAAATTCGAGCTTGTTAATTCTATTAGTACACATGCTTGTTCTGTATGCCATGATTATGCTAGTTTGACTTTGAGCACCCACATGATATCTTGTACACCCTGACATGACCTGCTACAACTATTACTTGATATAACATGGTACCGTACACTCCTGACATGACATGACACCTTTATGCATTACCTGGCATGACCTGATGTACCATGGCTTGACCCGTTACCTGATCTTGTGTCTAATGCCAACAAACCTGACATGTAGTCCTCACGGACCGTTCCTGTTGTCTATCCAGACAAACCTGCTTACCTGATCCTGTGTTGGCATTAGTTCTCGATTACTGAATACCTGACTTGACTTACACATACAACTTGGGGGTATGGGGAAATCAATGATGAAACCTGACTTGTAACTCGACAGTTCGATACCTGTTCTGATCAGTTTTAGAGGCTAGGCCAGCCTTGGAATGATACCGCTGACATCATTCATTTGTATATATTCCTGTTTTAGTGCCTAGCGGCATGTCTCAGCTTCAGCCTAAGAATCTGGACCGTGGTCCCGGGTATGCACGGGATACTATTGAGTTACATCGATGATTCATCAATTTGATTTCAAAAACTTTAGAATAGAAAACCTGATAGAACAGTTTAGTTTACTCAATGCACACTACCCTGCACTGCCCCGATTTACATTACTGTTACACCTGCTTTTCATTCATGTTTATGATTGCATTGCCTGTTACCCTGTTTATACTTTATTGCTTGATGACGTGACGCGCTGACGTCTGGGTTTTGCATGGCCTAGATTCTTCTACCTTGTTGCAGACTGATCAGGAGTATTGCCGCTGTTAGACGAGCGGTGAAGTTCCTGTCGGTATGTAGTTTCACTTCCAGGTGTTTCTTTTATTGTATCTTTTGGCTTCCGCATATTGTTATTTCTTGACTCTTTCACTCTGGCTTATGGACATGTAATAGATAGTTAGCTTTACTTTCATGTTCTTGATATCTCTACAGCCGTAATGTGACTGTGGAAGGATGTCTCCTATCCACAGGTAGCATGGTTGGTTATGTCACGTGCCCATCTTAGCGTACTCTGGGAAGCGGGGCGTGACAAGGTGCATGTGTGAAAGAAGTCCTTCGCTGTATGTTGGAGGGATGATTTTCCTCTTGTCGAACCTTCATTTTCTCCGGTTGACAAGAGTAGTTTTTGTTGATCACGGAATCTTGGACTATCCGCCAGACTCTGTGGATCTGGAAGGACGGCCGTTGAGGGGGCTACTCCAGCTTTGCCAGCGTCATATTTTCAGCAGGAATTGGAGATTTCTTCAACACCGCGATTGGGGAGTTCTTTCGCACCCTCCTAAACGGTTCAAAGCTATTCCCGGTTGGAACAGCAGCGTCAACTTCCACCATTAGAGCTTGCAGAGTGAGTCCAGAAGGGAGTTGACCCCGGCGTTTCTTACTCGACGCCAGTAGCGACGTCGAGCGTGCCTTGCTGAAGGGACCGCCTCGGTTATGGAAGCGGCTTCGTCGTGCCCCCGGATTTGATTAGGGGCTGCTATCTGTTGGTGTCAGCATGTCTAAGACTGACGTCCGTTGAGAGGGAACGGACAATCTTTCGAAGGCTGATTTTCTGGTAGGGGAAGCACTTTTGACGACTTCACCCATAGCAGGAGTTAAACGATCAATCTTGCGAAGACCGATCCTTTGGCAGGAGAAGACCCTTTGACGACTTCACCTGCCGGAGCTGGAACGGCTATCCGTTTCGGGATAACCCCTTCAGGTATCGTGATCCCCTTTGCGAGCCCACTTAAGCTTTGGCTTAGCCTGTTGAAGACTGAGGTGGCAGACGTAGACAGTCCGTTGAGAGGGGTCATAGTGGTTGCACGTCGATCGAAGACCGACTTCTTTGGAGCTTCCTGTGGCGGCACTGGGGCACTGAAGCTTGCTGGCGGGAGCATGGTCCCGAAGAACAATCCAGTGGTGGCCTGAGTCACCTGTTCCACCGGCATTGAAAGGATGCAGGCCGTTCGGCTCATACATCACTCCTCCAGTCGGGGCGGAGCGGGAGTTGTTGTTGCAGTTTGTGCAGCTAGAAGCGATTGACTTTTTTCCTGCACAGGAGCAAGACAACAAATCTTAGTACCTCGAATCCAAAGGCAACCATAGCAAACCGCGATCTTGTTCGCAAACACGACACACGAATTGTGGAGTAGAAAGAAGAAAAGGTCCCACCGGGCGTGCCAGAATCTGTTCACCGCCGAAAGACGCGACCGGGGCGTTGGGACATCTGGCCTGAATTTTGGGAGCAGATGCTATTTGTATTTATCCGTCCACCTCTCCGAAGACGCCAAGTTGATTTATGGCACCGTATATCGGAGGTTTGGACGGATGCGGCCGTTGTAGTAGATTTCGTCAGATTCCTCCTCGTTTGCGAGGGGTTTTTGATTGTGGGGACGCTCTTCCCTACATGCGCAAGCCCCTGCAGTTAATTACATTACCGCATCGTGATAACCAGTTTCTCCTACTCCGGAATTTCAATTCGTGTCGTGTGTATTTTTTTTATTTTTGGTTGCCCGTGGATTGTATACGGAGACTAATTTGTGTCGTCGCCCGTAGGGCGTGTATTAGTCCAAATCCATATATCTTATATTTGGGTTTGGGTTGATTTAAGGATCGTTGATCTGTTTTAAAATCATGATCGACTTAAATGTATGTGAGCATTTGGGGGCTCGGTTGGTTTTTGTTAAGGATGCGTTAGTCCAATTTGAGACTAAGATCTACTTAACAAGATTTTAAGATCATTTTTTTTCAAATTCAACAAGAGGGCATTTGGGCTCTGTTGTCTTAATTTAGTGCGGTACATTATCGCCATTTTGGAGGCGAAGTTCTAGTTTGAGAACATCTTTGTCCGTTGATCACCATTTTGGAGGTGAGAGTTTTAGTTTAAGGATGTCTTGGTCCGTTGATCACCGTTTTGGAGGTGAGATTTTTAGTTTAAGTACGTCTCAGTCCGTTGATCATTTTGTGCGCACGTGTATTTTTTACATGACGGGATGAATAACGATGATATGGGATGTACCCAGTTTGGGGTGCGGTCTGATTTGAGGTGTACACATCAGTGCACCAAAAAGCTGTTACTTGTCGGGATCCGCCGCCCCTCTGAAGACGTTGAGGAATTGCAACGATGTAGATCATAGGTATGGAGAGATGTACTCTTAAACTAATTCCCGTATTTGAGGGAAAAAGGAATCAGTGGTAAACCCAGAAATCATTAGTCATATTTTGAGACTAAAACTTCTTCAGGAGAATGTGGGACGAATATCGTTTTGGGATATCTTCAGTTGGAAGATCGATAGTCGTATGTGAGACTGAGATTAGTTTGGGCAATCATAAGCATATAGGCTCGGTTGATTTGAATCAAGAAGGTTCTTTCCTCAGAGGGCCTAACCAATTTTGGGCTTGATCTGCTCAGTAGTCTTTTTTTATTGAAAAGTGCTAAGCACTTGCTTGGGCCCAGTCACTTTTTTTTTTGCAAAAAGTGCTGAGCACTTATGTAAGTTCTGACGCTCACACCTAACCATGTGGGGTTTTCAGTCATGGGGATTTGCCCAGTAAGTGTTAAACACTTTACCATTTTTTGTCTCCTTATGGAGTGTTGGGCACTCTTTATGGCGTCCACGTACAAAGCATGTGCGGCACTAGGCACTGCCTAGTGAGTGTCAAGCACTTTTTACTCTGTGGCGCCCATGTGAGGGACACGTGAGGCGCTGGGTGTTAGGCGCCGCTCACTGAATGCTAAGCACTCTTTTATTTTGTAGCGCCCACGTGAGAGGCATGTAGGTCAGTGGACGCTGAGCGCTAGTCACTAAGTGCTAAACACTCCTTTATTTTATAGCGCCCGCGTGAGAGGCACGTAGGGCGCTAAGCGCCAGTCACTGAGTGCTAAGCACTCCATTATTTTGTAGCGCCCACATGAGAGGCACGTGGGGCGCTGAGCGCTGAGCGCCAGTCACTGAGTGCTAAGCACTCCATTATTTTGTAGCGCCCACATGAGAGGCACGTGGAGCGCTGAGCGCCAGTCACTGAGTGCTAAGCACTCCATTATTTTGTAGCGCCTACATGAGAGGCACGTGGGGCACTGGGCGCTGAGCGCCAGTCACTAAGTGCTAACCACTCCTTTATTTTGTAGCGCCCACGTGAGAGGCACATGGGGCGCCGAGCGCTGCGCGCCGAGCGCCAGTCACCGAGTGCTAGTCACTGAGTGCTAAGCACTACTTTATTTTGTAGCGCCCACGTGAGAGGCACGTAGGGCGCTGGACGCTGAGCGCCAGTTACTGAGTGCTAAGCACTTCTTTATTTTGTATCGCCCACGTGAGAAGCACGTGGGGCGCTGGACGACAGTCAATGAGTGCTAAGCACTCCTTTATTTTTATTTACCTAATTTTCCAACAAGAGAGTTATTCTTTGAGAATTTAATTCTCTATTCTTTCTGAAGCTTATGGGAGGGTTCCTCCTCTTTAAACTTGAAGTCATGGGTCCTTTATATAGTGGAGGTAATTTGTTAATTAGTTTTGAGGGAATCTCTCATCAAGAGATCCCGATTGATTTGGGGATTTTACCCACCGTTGGATCTTTGATCCAAGGACTTTTGTCTTATAGAAAGTATTTTCTTATTTTTAACAAGATTAGGGAAATATTTTCCCATACAGAATTTATTCTGCGGAATGGTGATTCTTTAATCACCATTGGATTTTTAATCCAACGGTACTCTGTTTTACAGAAGGCAATCTTTCTTGTTTATAAAGGTTAAGGGAATATATCCCCTCAACAGAATTTAATTCTGCATCCTGATAATTTATCATCTCCGCTGGATATTTGATCCAACGGCTCTGTTTAACAAAGAGTAGAATTTAATTCTATTAAGCGCCGACACTTACATGCTGTGCACATGGGCGCTAATTAAGATTTTAATTTCTTCATGTGCTTTGCACATTGGCACCCATGTGAGGAGCATGTGCGGCACCAATAAGAGTTTTTAACTCTGGCGCTGGCGCCCTCGTGGAAGGCACGTAAGGCGCTACCTCTTAAATTTTGGACAGAGCTTTGCTCTTTTATTTGAGGAAACAAGGACATCGTAAAACTCAAGTTTGGGGTTGAGCACTGCGTTTATTTTGCTGCATTATGTGTATATTCTGCATTACATACATATTTTAAAAAACCATAAAATTGAAAATTTGCTTCCAAAAACATAAAAACTTTTTCGTCATGTTAGCTAGCGGAAGAACTTAGACTCAAAATCTGACGGTTTGGTTGATAAGATAGAAGCAACTAAATCCTTTTCGAGAGATTGAAAACCCGAAAGATAACCCTCCTTTGAGTTTAACCGTAACTAATATACGTCTTTTATATCACTTTACACGTGTCATGAGTTCTTGAGAATTACATGAAATGTCTGACATGTCTCAATCCTTTTTGAAAATTTGATAAATATCTTTAGGATCAAACATATTTGTTCTGAATTAAGTGATATCAAGAAGAGTTCACAAAGTGAAATAGATGTGAAGGATATTATTGAGGTTTTAATAGAAACTATAAGTCTGAAAAATAACCCATCTGGAACCTTATTAGAGTGATTACACACCTTATCCACATGAACACGTCTTCGGATTAAAAAGAAAAAGCTGGCAATATCTCCGTTTTCACTGCTTTCAGAATATTTTAAACGCAAACAAATTGTGTTTTTTGTTTTATGGCCTTAGTAACTTGGGTAATTAAGTCTTTGGGAGTCATTAACCCAAAACTCACTAAGTTTCCAATCGCTAAATAAAACAAGCTAAGCTAGTGTTCTCTTCGAGTTAAAAGTCCTCACGGTTCTTTGTAGGAGAATAATCTTGGCGGAGACGAGTTTTCAATTATAAACAGTTTTTAGCGGAGATATGAAGGTTTATGTTTATAAAGACATTTTGCACGATCTCGAAAGGTGTGTATGAACAAAAACAGGTAAAAGGTAGGAGTAAAGAATAAGACTTGGTTCTCTGTTAAAAATGATATAAATTCTGACTTGAAACCTAACTGGAGAACGAAACTTGAGAAAATCTTAAGTCCTTTCAAACTCGTTTAATTCTTTAGAAGTCTTTCGTGGTCCGTATTTATGACATAATGACCCTAATCAAGTTCTTAAAAACTTATCGACACTATTCGCACAACAACGAAATGACGTGTATAAGCTTAGGTTAAATAAATTATGAGGAGTGAAAAATAGGGTTTGACATTTCTAACTAAGATGATAGAACTTCTAGCTTTGATATTTAACCTTAAGATTAAAATCAACAGTTTCCGCACGACACTAACTTGATAGGATTTTGTGGGTGTAATCCGCTGAAAACCCTCAAAAGACAACACTCCTCCTACTAGGGACACCCAGAGGTTTAACGGCTTGTTGCACGTGCTCAGTGTAATCGCGTTCCCTGCGAAAGTGAGGTTAGGATTCTTTATTTTTCTCGGGACGAGCAAAAGATAAGTTTGGGGGTATTTGTTCATATCAGAAAACTGCATTGTAATGCCACTCATTCATATCAATTTTGTTATTTATCGGTATTATTAACCAGTGTCTGCTCAGTAAATACAGATAACAAGTATTCGTGACAAAACACTGGAAAACATACTCAAAGTCACGGATATAACATTTGTGAGCCAACACTGCAATCAGACCAGAGAACCGATATTCAAAGAGCACTTTTTGCAAATAAATATGTGTACACAATTTTGGTCCAACACATTACATGTGTGCACTAGCTCTTTGGAACATGGACCATGGTGGGGGATACCTCGGCACACTCATGACTTGTGCAAATGGGCACAAGTAGGCATGTGTGAGAGTAAATGAATAAAGTTGTGATGTGATATAAAGTTTAGTTTCCCTCCAAAATCCCTAAATGCAAACCGAACTTATATAGACAAATCAAACAGCACCAGGGAGCTATTGTAGTGCACTTGAGTTCACCATAGCAAGACGAGCCCCATTGGCCTGATTTGGATCGGCGACAAGCCCAAGAAAACCGGCGTCGCCGGGCCCCCTTGCTCCATTATTCCTCGTTTTTCTTCTGGTCAATTCTTAGGGTCACATCATCTTGGTTTTATTGATTATTTATTCTGATGTTGAGTCTATAAATACCAGAATGGATTTAGAGAGAGGGGATATGTATATACCCACTAGTTTAGTTTAGTTTTTTATTTAGCTTGAGAGCTGTGTGAGCTCAATTTGGTTTCTTCTTCTTCTTCTTCCCTCTTAGAGCTTTCTTTTGAGAGCTTCATTATGGAGGTTGAACAAGTAACCAACACTTTGTATCTTAACTCATTCAAGTGTTAATATATTTGTCTTTGCTTTCTTTGTTTCTTTCTTTTATTGTTTGCTTTCCCTTTATGTTGTGTAACTAATATTTTTGGTTGTGATGATGGTAAGGATGTGAAATGAATGGATTTACCTTCCTCCTCCTCTTGTTAATGTTTAATATGCTTAATTTGTGATTCTAACTTAAGAATTGTTTTATGTTATTTTGTGATGTGGTATTTTGAAACCATGGTTACTTGGTAACCTCTTCATATACCATATTCACCCATTCTCTCCATTTTGCAATGTTTAAGTTAAAATCAATTTGGTGTTAAGTTTGCTAAGTTTAGATATGGTATTTTGTAATCAAGTGGCTTGACAAACCTCTTGATTTCATATACCCTATACTATCATAAGCACTTAGCAAAGTTAACACTAAAAATACTTTCTCTCACTCGCTAATTTGTGTTTTTGATGTTGTGGTATACTTTCTAACCCTTGTGCTTAGTGTTGAAACCTCATGTTTGGACATACAAATGGTAAGTGAACAAAACAGACTCGTTTCGTGTTTTGCGTCGAAATCCGATAACTTGATGATTTGTGCTTCGCAACCGTCTTGACAAGTCATTCTTCACGTCGGGATCGATACAAGGACGGACAACTCATGATCAAGGGAGCGTTGAAGGAATTGCTGCGATTCAACCATCCGAGCCAAAGCTACGGCCACTTCTTCTTAAACTTGTTTTCTTGTTTTTGTATTTTTTATATTTTTATGACAACCAAACCTAATTCTTTTGTTTCTCGAACCTTAAGCGACAAAACCTAATCTCCAATTCCCTGCAGATTGACCCAAACTTGCCGGCTAGCTACAACATGTCGTGCACTTACGGTTTATAAATTTTAAAACGAGACCGAGCTCGCGGGCGCAACTATTTCTTAAAACCATTATCTTTTCCAAAACATGCATGTTTGCGCGCGCGGGTGAAGTCCCAACAATGCACCTAAATCGAATAATGCCAATGCGGGAAAATTATAAACGAGTAGGATACCTGAAACAACTTCGTCTGAAGCATTGTCCTCCTCGGCCGTCAAAGTGAAGGCTCGTACATGATTAGGCCTATGAGTAATCTTCTTCTGCCCATGAATCTGCTTATGTGGTGGTTTCTGAATATCATCTCTCAATCGTTGCTTTGACAGACTGATGGTATGGTTATACCGTCCGTCAAGGTCCTTTGGCGTGGCCCGAGCAGCGACGAGATCACCTGGGAGACCGAGGGTAAGATGAGGAAGAATTATCCCCATCTCTTTGAAGGTACGCGTAGCTAGATTTTAAATTCGGGGACCGAATTTCTTTGAGGGGGGAAGATTGTAACGCTTTGAAAATTCGTTAGATTAATTTTCGCGGTAATTAGCGGTAGTGCGTGTTTTTCATAAAATCAGTTTTAATTGTGATAAGGGTGTTTTTATATATAAATGGGTTTTATTAATTATTAATTCATTTAGCGTTCACTTAATTTAGTGATCAGTTGAAAATAATGTATTTTTAACACGTCAATTTCCCTATCTTTTGCATTCATCTAGAAGTGTTCGGTTTGCATATTACACATATTAGCAAAACATCCCTGAAATACCAGATTACATGTGTTATACTCTAAAACCAGCATTTTTAGGGAAATTGACTGTTTATCACGGCATCGCATCATTCTTGTGTAGCGCAACACTTGTTTTGAAGTCTGTGCAGGAAATTTCAGGAACCGAGCCAAAATTGTCAAAGTGCTGATCAAAATTACGCCAAGTCTAAGATGTTTGATCTGGTATTAATACAGAGGGAATTATACAATTCAACATATCAGATAAATACCCCAAAGTCAGTACAAAGCAACAGAAGAATTATCAAGCATTGAGGCCCTGACGTGACCGCGGATCCGCTGCCGGAGCAGGCACGTGCCGCGGATCCGCGGCGTCTTGATGTCGTCACCACCTCAGTTTTTCTTCATGTGCTTATTTCTATTGGCAAAGCTTCTAGAACACTCCAGATTGTCTGCGTGGCTTCATCTAGAAGGCTCGGCCTAATAACCTAGTTCTAGAAGTTTCCTTCTAACAAACCATTTCTAGAAGCATCCCTCCAACTAACTTCTTCTAGAAGCCTCTCTAGCTAACAAACTTTTGGAGGGAAATTCAAATTTTGAATCCTAGATCTATGGTTATGAAGGTCTATAAAAGGGAGCCTAGATCTAGGGTTAATGGTTGTTCATTAATCACCAAATTGGGTTGAATAATTCTTCACACAAGTTGAGTGACACAACTTGTGCATTCAAACCCTAGTCCCAAATTCAAATCCAAAGCCAAATTCAAGATCCCGAGTACCAAATCAAGCGAGAAGCCTTCAACCTTTTAGGAGCGGAGCCAATCTTCAATCGAGCAAGCGATCCAAGCCGATCCGCGACTCAAGGAGACGAGCGAAGCCAAATCGACGATCGGGTTCTTCCTCTTGTAGTTCTTGAGCGAATTGTAACGGAATTGTTGATAAATAAAAGGTGAAATTCTTTAATCTTGCTTTCTTTAAATTCTTGCATCATGATTCGATCTCAATTTGTAATTATGGTTCTTGTTGTGATGTTTGAGTAAAACTCCGCTCGTAAAGGAGTCGAGACGATCAATAAAATGATGATGTAACAAATCTTAAAACAATTCTTAAGTCCTACAAGTTTGTAAACCCTAGGAAATTGAAGAATCGACGACCTAGTTTCGATGCGATGCTTTCTTGATTGTGTTCGCTGGAAATTAGGGATCCACGATCGATTCTTGAATTTACTAGAGGCTAGAATGTGGATGATATCGACGAAGGAACAAGGGATAGAAGATGAAACCCTAGTTTCACAAAAAATCCCTAATTCTCGTTGATCTTCATCGATAGATAAGAATACGTAATCACTAGATTCCATCACATCTATAGATCCGATCGATTCCTACGAGCCTCACTTCGATTCTTGATATTTGGATTGGAAATCATCAATTGACACTTCTTGATTTTAATGTTTTCTTGTTATTAGATCTAGATTTTTCTAATTCTTGAACTTCATTTTATAAATCATGAATTGTCTTTTCTTTTCTTTTCTTTAAATTTTCGACTCATCTAATTTGAAATACGAACGATTACACTTTCCCTGTGGACGATCCGCACTTACTAACGCGCTACAATTGACACCGTTATTGATTGCGGTCAAATATTTTTGGTTGTAATTTCTACATACACAACGGAAAAATTGAATCAATCATTTAGCAAATTTTCTTAACTAATTTTCCTAAACCAAATTTAGTTAGCATGCACAACCCTAATCACCTTGGTTAAGTGATAACTTGTGTTTATTTTCTTTTTCCTCTTGCATGGTTCATTTATCCTCACAAAAATTTAGTCAAACCTTTATTTTAAAATGAAATTTAAAGAATGGGAAGCATGGTTGGGGTTAGGTGAGGATTGGCTTGACTTTGGACCATACTCCCTCACTCATTTCTCTCTCCCTCTCATTTTTTTTCTGCACACAGCAGAGGCAGCAGCAACAGCAGCAGCATATTCATCTTCTTCTTCTTCTTCTTCTTCTCCTTGCATTCAACAACAATCCCTACACAAAAAAACTAACCTTTTCTTCATAAAAGCTTTGAAAAATGCCTCTTTTGTGGGTCTTGGTGGCAAATCAGTGCCTTTGAAAGCAAGTGCTGCAAGTTAGGTTCCCCTAAGATCTTTTGGATGTATTTAACTCACCCATATCACTCTATTGCTTAACTTGTAGTTTTATTAGCAAAAAAAATTGGGTTTTTGTGCGTTTTAGTGCCAATGAGATGGATTAAGTGAAGTTTAGGGTAAGTTAGGGTTTTTAAGGTTTGATTAACTTAATTAGGTGTTATATATGCTATGTAAACCTAGTTTTATCACTGGATTTTGCTAAAACACCTTAACGTCCCAAATTCGAGTTTTAAATACAGGTTTTATCAAGTTTTGTGATACGAGTAACCTGCTATGTCTGTGAGCATTTTATTGTTTGGCAAACATATACAGAATAGTGTACAGGGTAGCTAGGGTTTTGGGATGAAGTTCGAGCCCGTTCCACCCCATAAAATCCGGCGACCTCCCTTGCAATTCCGGCGTCGCCGGCCCCTCTTTGCTTTGGGTGTTGCTGTTTAGGGTGGTGTCTGCGTTGGTTTTACAGTGTTTGGTTTTGTTTGCTTTTTGGGTTTTCTTCCAGATAAAAATCTGGGACCGGTTGCCCTTAAATTTGAGTTTTGTGTTTAGCGCGACACGTACGCTTCGTGATGGTCTGGTGGGTTCTGTGCATCATAGCGCATCGGGGTAGTTTTGGGTTTAGCACACGCACGTTTTAGTGTATTGAGTTCACGCGATTAGCTTGCGACGCTACTTTTCGTATTGCCTTAGTATCGCGTTTTTTGCAGGATTTTAGCTTATGTGTATTCCTTGTGTAATTTCTAGGTTCGCAGGCGGGTACGTCGGACGCCGCAGCAAGTAGTCGGCTACACTTAGCACGAGACCACGGTGAGTAGATTTAACATCTACGGGGAAATCGCCCGTATGGCGTTAAGCGTCAGGGCTTGATAGGATATTGTAGTCGCGTATGTATAATTATATATATTGCTTGTGCATATGTACTATTGTTGCGTACCCATCTTATGTTGCATATAGAAACAGTAGTTATGTAACACCACACTGTCACTAACGGTTCAAGCTGCACGAGCACTATTTATATGTTACACCCACACCGTTAGTGATTGCCATGACACTCGCACTATAGGATTGCTATGAACCATACATCAATTTGATTACCGCAGTATTGATGATTAGACATGGTTCTGTCGCATATTGGCACATATACATACTGTACATCTATACTTGCATATATATATATATATATATATATATATATATTTGTCTATCCATGCCTACATACGTACATACTCTTGCATATACATAGATGATGCTGATTTTGATTTGAAAGATTGGGGACCGCATGAATTGTTTTCAACTGGACTCTTTTTAAGGAGCGGTTTTTCCCCTCTTACTCATAGTACGATTTTGTGCGGCATACGACACATTGCATGGATTTACGCATTGAGATTTGGATTCGTGTGATTTGTGGATTTGAGAACCGTGGTATAATTTTAAGAAAATATGCACTGTTTTGAAAACCCGGTTTCTCTTGATATGATATTTCAGTGCGTCCACCATGCATTTTCTCGGTTCTGAGACGTGTGACATGTGAACCCGAATCGAGGAGCTAGATGAGGCCGGTTGTGGGTACATGGTGAACCCGGTATGGTACCCCAGGGCGAGAACGGATCTGTCGTGCAGTAGGTGATGAGCCTGGCAGAGGGACTACTACCTACCGTGATTGGTTGGACCTGGCGGTCATCCGGAGGATACTGACCAGAGTCGAGAGATGGATACGGGACGACCCATACTGCCGGGGCCGAGGGCCGATTCCGCAGACGAAGCCCGTGGGCCGATCCGGACTGACAGAGCCCGATATGAGGATTTGCGTGTCGATGCTGAACACGAGTATTTCATGATGTTTTTGGGTGCCGGTGTTGGGCACCCCGCTTCTATGAGATTTACAGGATTGAGGGCCGGATAGAGTGACGGTGCCTGAGTTATTGGGATTTTGGGGTGTTTTTGGTAGACACCGGGGTTTTTCCGCGATGATGATTCGTGTAGATCATATTTTATCCCATGCTCAGTATTTATTGTTATGCATCGCATCATGTAGTCGTAGTACCTGATAGAGTCCTTTGGCATGATTATTGCATACCCTGCTCATCATTTAGATGTTATCTGATTGCACATGTTAGAGTATCGCAGTACGTGCATACTCGCGATTACCTTTATATGTTATCTACTATTCACGAGTTGGTAACTCACCCCCGTTATGCCACAGTGTTTGCAGGTCGACCCTCGGGTAGTTGCGGCAGGGCTATCTCTTGTATCTTTTTGGCTACGGATACCACTGTAGTTGGCGCGTGAGCTATTTTGCTGATAGGTGGGTTTGTGGTATCCGGTTATTTTCCATTTGTACACTCTATTGTATCTGGTACTCTTCATCTACTATTTCATGTATTGACTTAGAGACCAGTGGTGAGGACGATGTTGTATATTATTTTGTACTCTGGTGTCGAGCTCTTGTGAGCCAACTTTATTTATGCAGTTTTATCTTTCATGATATTTTTCACTTATATTGCTCATTTCTTTGCTATGGCGTCGTATATTATTCTTGTGGTGATTGTTTCCGCCGTTGGGCGTGACTGCTTCCGTTTGGGGATGTTATATTCTTGTTATCAGTCATTTTACTTATATCATATTTTGTACCCGTTTTCAGGCTAGTTTTTACAAAGGAGGTGCTGCCGAAATTTTTAAGAAAATAACTTAAACTTTAAAGATTTTTACTCATTTACTCAGGGTTTTCTAAATGTTATAAACTAATGTTTTTCTTCACTCACTATTTTAATAGTTTTGATTTCTGGGTTTCAGCTTACTTGATCGCGTTGCGCCTGTAGACGTTACGTGGTTAAGTGCCGGTCACGAGTCGAACTTTGGGTCGTGACAAAGTTGGTATTATAGCGTAGGTTTTACTTTTCGGAGTGTAGGATGACCTTGGTATGATGGAGTAGGTAGCTGAAGCAGAGTGGCGTAGCGTGTGTATGTTCCGCGGTATACTCACGACACGGTACTCCGCCTAAGTGACCTTAGAACTTATTGATTGAAATTCCTTCATGATTATATACATTCTTGTGATTCGATTTTCGTATCCTTATCGAATCCTATTTTCTTTTCAACCATTATGCTGCCAAAAACTACGAGGGCGTAGAGAGCGGTCGCGAGAGCCGAGATTAAAGTTGACTCGTCTGAGACGAGGACTGGCCCGGGAAGTACACCTGTTGTACTAGAGAAGACTGTTCCCCCTTCGACAGACCAGATCGCTATGCTAGGGACCGGTATGCAGAAGATGCGCCAGATGATAGGGTCGTTAGTTGAGGCACTTCGAGCACAGCGACCAGAGGTAGTTCCACCCGTTACGGGGACCGCAATGATACCTACAGTTCAGGCAGTTGCACCGGAAGTTACAGAGGTTATCACAGTATCGCTATCCAAATTTATGAGGCTGAAGCCTCCGGTCTTCATAGGCACTGATACAGCTGAGGACCCACAGTCGTTTATTGATTGGATGGCCCGGATATGTCGTTCACTCAGATGCTCAGATGCGAGATGGGTGGAGTTCGTGAGCTTTCGCCTGGAAGGTCTTGCGCAGAAGTGGAGTGAGTCAGTAGAGAAGGGCAGAGCAGCAGGTCTTCCTCCTATAACCTGGACTGAGTTCGTGACGGTGTTCCTTGCCCGTTTCCTTCCACAGAGTGTCATATATTCTAGAGCGCGCAGGTTCGAGTCTTTACGTCAGACGCCGGAGATGATAGTGGCAGAGTATGATGTGCAGTTCACTGAGCTATGTGTTTATGCTCCGTATTTAGTGGCTACTGAGGAGATGCGAGTCAAGAGATTCGTTCGAGGGTTGCTTACCCCATTGTTTCTTGCGGTCAGTGTACAGCATTGCGAGACCTATGCAGCAGCTGTAGATGCAGCCTTATTAGTATAGGAGCGTCTTGCTGAGACTTCGGTAGTTCCGGAGCCGAAGAGAGTTCGTACAGACACATCAGCACAGAGACAGCAGTTTAGACGCTGTGACAGACGTCTTGCAAGTGCCAAAGACTTAGGGTGAGGCCAGTTGTTCAGCTCTTATCCCTAGGAGGGTCAGCGGTCATCGTCGGGATGTTTCTGCTGCGGGAGTTCTTATCATCGTGTTCGAGATTTTCCGGAGCCACGTGAGGGCAAGACCGCCGTACCACACGTCACTCTACCACCTTCCCCACCCCAAAGGGCGTTGCCTCTTGTACCTGCTGTTGCTCCGCGTCATACTCATGCACAGAGAGGTCGTGGTCGCGGAGGGTTTGCTCAGAGAGGACGAGGTGGCGGAGGCGGAGGACAGCCAGTTGCTAGCAGGGGACCGCCAGTCACAGGTAGAGGATAGGCACGGGTTTTCTCTTTGACGCATCAGGACGTGCAGGAGTCCAATGCAGTGGTCTCAGGTACCCTTTCAGTCTGTTCTATTGACACACACGTGTTGTTTGATCTGGGATCCACGCACCCATACGTTTCCATACACTTCATGCCGAGTTTAGGTAGAAAGTCTGGTTTGCTTGATCAGCCGCTTGCTGTGACCACTCCTGTGGGTGAGTCGTTTATTGCCAGGCACGTGTTCCGATCGTGTGTTGTCCGTATTGGAGAGAGAGAGTTGCCTGTCGACTTGATCCTTCTTGAGATGTTGGACTTCGACGTTCTTCTGGGCATGGATTGGTTAGCCACGTGCTATGCGTCTGTGGACTGCCGCGAGAAGACAGTTAGGTTTTGTTTTCCCGGCGAGTCGGCTTTTGTTGTGCAGGGGGACCGTGGTGCCGCCCCTCACAGTTTGATTTCGTCTCTTCGTGCTGGACAGCTTTTAAGGAAGGGATGTCAGGGATTTCTAGCCTATGTTTGCGATACTAGAGCTACAGAGGTTCTATTGGGCCAGGTCCCGATTGTTAGTGAGTTCCCTGATGTTTTCCCTGACGAGCTTCCTAGGCTACCGCCTGAGCGCGATATTGTTTTCTGCATTGACTTGATTCCTGGCACGGGGCCTATTTCCATACCGCCTTATCGGATAGCCCCGGCGGAGCTTAGAGAGTTGAAAGATCAGTTGCAAGATTTGCTGGATAAAGGGCTTATTCGGCCTAGTGTGTCTCTTTGGGGTGCTCCAGTCCTGTTTGTCAAGAAGAAGGACGGTAGTTTATGCTTGTGTATTAATTATCGCCAGCTGAACAGGGTTACCGTACGGAACAGATATCCTTTACCATGCATCGACGACTTGTTCGACCAGCTTCAGGGTGCAGGATACTTTTCGAGGATCGACTTGCGATCAGGCTACCATCAGTTGCGGGTTCGGCAGGAGGATATTCCGAGGACGGCTTTTCGCACGCATTACGGTCACTATGAGTTTTTGGTGATTTCGTTCGGACTCACCAATGCCCCAGCAATATTTATGAACTTGATGAACCATATTTTCAGGCCGTATCTTGATCTGTTCATCATAGTATTTATTGACGACATTTTGGTGTATTCCCAGAGTCGAGAGGAGCACGAGCGGCACCTGCGGATCACATTGCAGACTTTAAGGGAGCACCAGCTGTTCGCAAAATTCTCCAAGTGTGCATTCTGGCTTGACAGCGTAGATTTCTTGGGTCACGTGATTACGCGAGATGGTATATGTGTGGACCTGAAGAAGATCGAGGCTGTTCAGCATTGACCCAGACCAGCATCAGTTACTGAGATCCGCAACTTTCTAGGACTGGCCGGCTACTACCGACGATTTGTACAGGACTTCTCCCGTATTGCTGCACCGTTGACCGGGTTGACCCGGAAGGGAGTTCCTTTTGATTGGACGGAGACGTGCGAGCATAACTTTCAGCAGTTACGGACTCATTTGATTACGGCGCCGGTGTTATCATTGCCTTCAGGATTGGGCGGATTTGTGGTCTATTGTGACGCTTCTCGAGTGGGGCTAGGGTGCGTATTGATGCAGCACGACAGGGTGATCGTGTATGCTTCTCGGCAGCTGAAGAAACACGAACAGAACTACCCCACTCACGATTTGGAGATGGCTGCAGTAGTCTTTGCACTCAAGATCTGGCGACATTACCTATACGGCGAGTCATTCCAGATATTCACTGATCACAAGAGCTTGAAGTACATATTTCAGCAGCGAGACCTGAATCTTAAACAGCGCCGTTGGATGGAGTTAGTGAAGGACTACGATTGTGAGATCCTTTATCACCCGGGCAAGGCGAATGTAGTGGCGGATGCTCTGAGTAGGAGGCCCGGGGGTAATCTATCTTGTTTGAGCGTAGTGCAGAGGCAGTCATCGGCAGATTGGAAGATTTTATGCGATAGCCGAGTGTAGTTCGAGTTCACTCCGATCAGGGGACAGCTTGCGCATGTCCGTGCACATCCACAGTTGCTTGACCGTATCCGCGAGGCGCAGCCCAGTGATGACCGTCTTTCAAAGATCAGGAAGCAGATTAGACAGGGCAGAGACTCCGAGTTCGTGATCGATGATCAGGGGATACTACGATTTGGGACTAGACTATGTGTACCAGATTCTGAGGGACTGAGGTACGAGATTCTCGAGGAGGCGCATCGATCGGTGTACAACGTTCATCCAACATCCACCAAGATGTACCATGATCTGAGAAATATTTACTGGTGGCAAGGGATGAAGAGAGACATCACAGACTTCATGTCGAGATGCCTGACTTGTCAGCAAGTCGAGGCCGAGCACCATAGGCCCGCGGGTTTGCTCAGTATGCCCAGATATACATCGATGAGATTGTACGACTTCATGGAGTCCCGACATGTATCGTGTCCGACTGAGGCACCCAGTTTACCAGCCGACTATGGCAGAGACTTCAGGAGGCTTTGGGCACCCGCTTGAGTTTCAGCACAGCATTTCAGTCGCAAACCGACGGCCAGTCAGAGCGGACTATTCAGACTCTTGAGAACATGCTCCGAGCGTGCGTCTTAGATTTCGGAGGTAGCTGGGATCACCATTTGCCCTTAGTAGAGTTCTCCTACAATAACAACTTCCAGGAAACCATTCAGATGGCACCATTCGAGGCTCTATATGGTAGGAGATGCAGATCGCCCGTCTGTTGGACAGAGCTCAGCGATGGCAGTATTTTGGGGCCGCAGATTGTTGAGGAGACGACTGTGAAGATCCAGTTGATTCGCGATAGGATGAGAGCGGCCCAGAGCAGGCAGAGATCTTATGCGGACCATCGTCGGCGCAGGCTTGAGTTTTCCGTTGGCGATCATGTTTTCTTGAGGGTCTCCCCAATGAAAGGTGTGATGAGATTTGGGAAGAAGGGGAAGCTTAGTCCCAGTTACGTGGGCCCCTTCGAGATCCTCGAGCGTGTTGGTGCAGTTGCGTATCGGTTAGCTCTTTCGCCCAGTTTTCCAGATGTCCAACCCGTCTTCCACGTTTCGATACTCTGTAAGTATCTTCATGATCCTTCGCATGCGATTCAGCACCCGACGATCCAGCTGGAGCGCGACCTTTCTTTTGCAGAGCAGCCGGTGGTCATCCTGGATCGGCGGGTGAAGAAATTGAGATCGAAGGTTATACCGTCCGTCAAGGTCTTTTGGCGTGGCCCGAGCAGCGAGGAGATCACCTGGGAGACCGAGTATGAGATGAGGAAGAAATATCCCCATCTCTTTGAAGGTACGCGTAGCTAGATTTTAAATTCGGGGACCGAATTTCTTTGAGGGGGGGAGATTGTAACGCTTTGAAAATTCGTTAGATTAATTTTCGCGGAAATTAGCGGTAATGCATGTTTTTCATAAAATCAGTTTTAATTGTGATAAGGGTGTTTTTATATATAAATGGGTTTTATTAATTATTAATTAGTTTAGCGTTCACTTAATTTAGTGATCAGTCGAAAATAATGTATTTTTAACACGTCAATTTCCCTATCTTTTGCATTCATCTAGAAGTGTTCGGTTTGCATATTACACATATTAGCAAAACATCCCTGAAATACCAGATTACATGTGTTATACTCTAAAACCGGCATTTTTAGGGAAATTGACTGTTTATCACGGCATCGCATCATTCTTGTGTAGCGCAATACTTGTTTTGAAGTCTGTGCAGGAAATTTCAGGAACCGAGCCAAAATTGTCAAAGTGCTGATCAAAATTACGCCAAGTCTAAGATGTTTGATCTGGTATTAATACAGAGGGAATTATTCAATTCAACATATCAGATAAATACCCCAAAGTCAGTACAAAGCAACAGAAGAATTATCAAGCATTGAGGCCCTCACGTGACCGCGGATCCGCGGCCGGAGCAGGCACGTGCCACGGATCCGCGGCGTCTTGATTTTGTCACCACCTCAGTTTTTCTTCATGTGTTTATTTCTATTGGCAAAGCTTCCAGAACACTCCAGATTGTCTACGTGGCTTCATCTAGAAGGCTCGGCCTAACAACCTAGTTCTAAAAGTTTCTTTCTAACAAACCATTTCTAGAAGCATCCTTCCAACTAACTTCTTCTAGAAGCCTCTCTAGCTAACAAACTTTTGGAGGGAAATTCAAATTTTGAATCCTAGATCTATGGTTATGAAGGTCTATAAAAGGGAGCCTAGATCTAGGGTTAATAGTTGTTCATTAATCACCAAATTAGGTTGAATAATTCTTCACACAAGTTGAGTGACACAACTTGTGCATTCAAACCCTAATCCCAAATTCAAATCCAAAGCCAAATTCAAGATCCCGAGTACCAAATCAAGCGAGAAGCCTTCAACCTTTTAGGAGCGGAGCCGATCTTCAATCGAGCAAGCGATCCAAACCGATCCGCGACTCAAGGAGACGAGCGAAACCAAATCAACGATCGGGTTCTTCCTCTTGTAGTTCTTGAGTGAATTGTAACGGAATTGTTGATAAATAAAAGGTGAAATTCTTTAATCTTGCTTTCTTTAAATTCTTGCATCATGATTCGATCTCAATTTGTAATTGTGGTTCTTGTTGTGATGTTTGAGTAAAACTCCGCTCGTAAAGGAGTCGAGACGATCAATAGAATGATGATGTAACATATCTTAAAACAATTCTTAAGTCCTACGAGTTTGTAAACCCTAGGAAATTGAAGAATCGATGACCTAGTTTCGATGCGATACGTTCTTGATTGTGTTCGCTCGAAATTAGGGATCCACGATCGATTCTTGAATTTACTAGAGGCTAGAATGTGAATGATATCGACGAAGGAACAAGGGATAGAAGATGAAACTCTAGTTTCACAAGAAATCCCTAATTCTCGTTGATCATCATCGATCTAGTATCAATTCATCGATGGATAAGAATACGTAATCGCTAGATTCCATCACATCTATAGATCCGATCGATTCCTACGAGCCTTACTTCGATTCTTGATATTTGGATTGGAAATCATCAATTGACACTTCTTGATTTTAATGTTTTCTTGTTATTGGATCTAGATTTTTCTAATTCTTGAACTTCATTTTATAAATCATGAATTGTCTTTTCTTTTCTTTTCTTTAAATTTTCGACTCATCTAATTTGAAATACGAACGATTACACTTTCCCTATGGACGATCCACACTTACTAACGCGCTACAATCGACACCGTTATTGATTGCGGTCAAATATTTTTGGTTGTGATTTCTACATATACAACGGAAAAATTGAATCAATCATTTAGCAAATTTTCTTAACTAATTTTCCTAAGCCAAATTTAGTTAGCATGCACAACCCTAATCACCTTGGTTAAGTGATAATTATTTTCTTTTTCCTCTTGCATGGTTCATTTATCCTCACAAAAATTTAGTCAAACCTTTATTTTAAAATGAAATTTAAAGAATGGGAAGCATGGTTGGGGTTAGGTGAGGATTGGCTTGAATTTGGACCATACTCCCTCACTTATTTTTCTCTCCCTCTCATTTTTTTCTGCACACAGCAGAGGCAGCAGCAACAGCAGCAGCGTATTCATCTTCTTCTTCTTCTTCTCCTTGCATTCAACAACAATCCCTACACAAAAAAAACTCACCTTTTCTTCATAAAAGCTTTGAAAAATGCCTCCTTTGTGGGTCTTGGTGGCAAATCAGTGCCTTTGAAGGCAAGTGCTGCATGTTAGGTTCCCCTAAGATCTTTTGGAGGTATTTAACTCACCCATGTCACTCTATTGCTTAACGTGTAGTTTTATTAGCAAAAAAAATTGGGCTTTTGTGCGTTTTAGTGCTAATGAGATGGATTAAGTGAAGTTTAGGGTAAGTTAGGGTTTTTAATATTTGATTAACTTAATTAGGTGTTATATGTGCTGTGTAAACCTAGTTGTATCACTGGATTTTGCTAAAACACCATAACGTCCCAAATTCGAGTTTTAAATACGGTTTTTATCAAGTTTTGTGATATGAGTGACCTGCTATGTCTGTGAGCATTTTATTGTTTGGCAAACATATACAGAATAGTGTACAGGGTAGCCAGGGTTTTGGGATGAAGTTCGAGCCTGTTCCACCCCATAAAATCCGGCGACCTCCCTTACAATTCCGGCATCGCCGGCCCCCTGTGCTTTGGGTGTTGGTGTTTTGCAGGGTGGTGTCTGCGTTGGTTTTACAGTGTTTGGTTTTGTTTGCTTTTTGGGTTTTCTTCCAGATAAAAATCTTGGACCAGTTGCCCTTAAATTTGAGTTTTGTGTTTAGCGCGACACGTACGCTTCGTGATGGTCTGGTGGGTTCTGTGCATCACAGCACATCGGGGTAGTTTTGGGTTTAACACACACACGTTTTAGTGTATTGAGTTCACGCGATTAGCTTGCGACGCTACTTTTCGTATTACCTTAGTATCGCGTTTTTTGCAGGATTTTAGCTTATGTGTATTCCTTGTGTAATTTCTAAGTTCGCAGGCGGGTACGTGGGACGCCGCAACAAGTAGTCGGCTACACTTAGCACGAGACCACGATGAGTAGATTTAACATTTATGGAGAAATCGCCTCTATGGCGTTAAGCGTCAGCGCTTGATAGGATATTGTAGTCGCGTATGTATATTTATATATATTGCTTGTGCATATGTACTATTGTTGCGTACCCATCTTATGTTGCATATAGAAATAGTAGTTATGTAACATCGCACTGTCACTAACGGTTCAAGCTGCACGAGCACTATTTGTATGTTACACCCACACCGTTGGTGATTGCCATGACACTCGCACTATAGGATTGCTACGAACCTACATCATTTTGATTACCGCAGCATTGATGATTAGACATGTTTCTGTCGCATATTGGCACATATACATACTGTACATCCATACTTGCATATATATATTTTTTTTTGTATCCATGCCTACATACGTACATACTCTTGCATATACATAGATGATGCTGATTTTGATTTGAAAGATTGGGGACCGCATGAATTGTTTTCAACTGGACCCTTTTAAAGAGCGGTTTTTCCCCTTTTACTCATAGTACGATTTTGTGCGGCATACGACACATTGCATGGATTTATGCATTGAGATTTGGATTCGTGTGATTTCTGGATTTGAGAACCGTGGTATTATTTTAAGAAAATATGCACTGTTTTGAAAACCCGGTTTCTCTTGATATGATATTTCAGTGCATCCACCATGCGTTTTCTCGGTTCTAAGACGTGTGACATGTGAATCCGAATCGAGGAGCTGGATGAGGCCGGTTACGGGTACATGGTGGACCCGGTATGGTACCCCGGGGCGAGAACAGATCTGTCGTGCAGTAGGCGATGAGCCTGGAAGAGGGACTACTACCTACCGGTGATTGGTTGGACCTGGCGGTCATCCGGAGGATACTGAACAGAGTCGAGAGATGGATACGGGACGACCCGTACTGCCGGGGCTAGGGGCCGATTCCGCAGACGGAGCCCGTAGGCCGATCCGGACTGACGGAGCCCGATATGAGGATTTGCGTGTCGATGCTGGGCACGAGTGTTTCATGATGTTTTCGGGTGCCGATGTTGGGCACCTTGCTTCTATGAGATTTTCAGGATTGAGGGCCGGATAGAGTGGCGGCGCCTGAGTTATTGGGATTTTGGGGTGTTTTTGGTAGACACCGGGGTTTTTCCGCGATGATGATTCGTGTAGATCATATTTTATCCTATGCTCAGTATTTATTGTTATGCACCGCATCATGTAGTCGTAGTACCTGATAGAGTACTTTGGCATGATTATTGCATACGCTGCTCATCATTTAGATGTTATCTGATTGCACATATCAGAGTATCGCAGTACGTTTATACTCGTGATTACCTTTATATGTTATCTACTATTCACGAGTTGGCAACTCACCCCCGTTGTGCCACAGTGTTTGCAGGTCGACCCTCGGGTAGTTGCGGCAGGGCTATCTCTTGTATCTTTTTGGCTACGGATACCACTGCAGTTGGCGCGTGAGCTGTTTTGCTGATAGGTGGGTTTGTGGTATCCGGTTATTTTCCATTTGTACACTCTATTGTATCTAGTACTCTCCATCTACTATTTCATATATTGATTTAGAGACCAATGGTGAGGACGATATTGTATATTATTTTGTACTCTGGTGTCGAGCTCGTGTGAGCCGACTTTATTTATGCAATTTTATCTTTCATGATGTTTTTCACTTATATTGCTCATTTCTTTACTATGGCGTCGTATATTATTCTTGTGGTGATTATTTCCGCCGTTGGGCGTGACTGCTCCGTTTGGGGATGTTATATTCTTGTTATCAGTCATTTTACTTATATCATGTTTTGTACCCGTTTTCAGGCTAGTTCTTACAAAGGAGGTGCCGCCGAAATTTTTAAGAAAATAACTTTAATTTTAAAGATTTTTACTCATTTACTCAGGGTTTTCTAAATGTTATAAACTAATGTTTTTCTTCACTCACTATTTTAATGGTTTTTATTTCTAGGTTTCGGCTTACTTGATCGCGTTGCGCCTGTAGACGTTACGTGGTTAAGTGCCGTTCACGAGGCGAACTTTGGGTCGTGACAACTAGACACTGTTCCGCTGGCAATGGATCCTCCAATCCTATAAATGTGGACGGACCGAGCCTTCTGAAGTCAGTCATGGTGCCCTCACGCTGTGCTGGCCCAGGTGCTACTGCAACTATGGACTTCTGAACTGTCCGCAGACCCTCCAGAAAAGCCTCAGCCTGCAGCTGATTCAGCTCAGATTGTTGCTTCTGGTTTTCAAGTATTCCACGTATAACTCCAAGCAATGCGGCGTCATCAACATGCATCTGGTATGATCGCAAATCTCCATCCGCCATGATTCTGAAGCCAAGACACTGAAGAGGATTAGCAACGGTAAACCGGATTCAATAAACAAGATAGCTATAGATTCAAGGCTGGCAAGATTGTAATGTGGTAAGACATGTTCCTAATTCTGGTTTCCTGGTTAGTATATTAGGTTCGATACCTAACTACAAAAGATCCAAACCCAATTAACCCTAAATCCTATGGCTCTGATACCATTCTGTCATGCCCCACCCCTAATACAGTGAGTATTGTCCGCTGTGGCCGAAATCGCATGGTTTTGTCTTTCGGGATGAACCGGACCCGACCAGGGGACACTTCCTAGGAGGTCACCCATCCCAGAACTTTCTTGGCTCGAGCACACTTAACTACGGAGTTCTCAATCTCCTATAGTGCCGGTTCACTTAAAAGGCGCCTTTATATTGAATAGTGGTATCATTTCATTTATAATTCCGGATATGCCCTCTTTCGGAATGTATTATTCCCCATTATTCTATAGTGGGTCCCACGGATTCAACAGGTGGCCCCATGGATTCAAGAGGTGGCCCCTGCCCCTTGGCATGACACTTGGCATAACACTTTGTTCCGTGTGGCACTTTGTTCCGTGAGCAAGAACCGGGTCCCGACTATGGGCATACCCCGCCATCAACGCAAACGTGCCGCATGGGCGTAACGGACGAGGAGAATCTCGCTCCAGTTCTCCCCCCATGCGACCGCTATATAAACCCTCTCTTTCAGATGACACAGGTAAGGAAAAACTCAATCCAATAGGCCGCTACCTTGCCTTTATTCCTCGGTACTTACTTGATCGTCGGAGGGACCTACGGTGGTCACCCATCCCGGGACTTCCCTTGCAGGTAGCTCGGCGTCAACAACAACCCATTGAGATCCACACATTCAACCCACACTTCCAATCTCTACCGTTCCAAACCGCTTGCCGCAAGATCGACGGAGGACAACAACTGAGGGAGATTTCGACCTCCATCAGCTGGCGCCGTCTATAGGAAAGGCGAAGGACTTTTCCACCACAAAAAGATGATCCCCCGCCTTCGATTTAATGGCAAATGACAACCCCGACGATCCCAGCGCGAGCCGCCCCGTCCTCCATAACGGAAGCAGGAGCGGTCCTACTCCCCCTCCTAACGTCATCAATGCCTTATCCGCTAGGATCGATAGGCTCACGGCGATGGTGGATGCGCTCGCCCGTGTTCATGCGGCCGTCTATGCCCACCAAGCTGCAGTTTTCCCTCCCCAGAATGACGACGTACGCAGGTTGACGGGAGCACGCACTCAAGCTCTTGACCTCAATCGTGCTCATCCTGATGTTACCGAACGCTAGCGCGCCGATTCCGACAATCGTGACCCGCATGCGGGGAATGATTCCATAACTCGATGGGCGCCGGACAGTTCGACGCCCCGATCTCAGAAGAGACCAGGCCATCATTCCGACACCTGCCATGTTTTCTCACCCCCTGAAGAGGTGGCGGTTATTTTTCCTGGTTCCGGGCATGAACGACGCCCCCACTTCTGTCGAGGCCGCACATAATGCGAACGTCGGGACTATCCACGAAGGGCCTCCCCCGAGGATTTAAGAGATGTGATAGAGCGAAACCGAAGCCGCTCCATCGTGCAAGCCCGAAGCAGAGACATCAGGCACTCCGACTATGGAGAATCCTCGGGATACCACCAACGGATTGAGCCCCTTGAAAAGAAAATTGAGGACATACGACAGGACGACCGCACAGCTGGCGAAGGAGTGAAGTACTCCGTTGATTCACTCACGAGGCCCTTTATAAAACGACTGCTAGCTGAGCATGTCTCGTCCAGGAACAAACCATCCAAAGTGCCCCTTTTTGATAGGAAGTCTGACCCGATGGACAACTTGGATGCGTTTACGGTGGGCATGAGCTTCCAAGACAACTTGGATGTGGCTCAATGCAGAGCTTTCCCCACCACCCTCATCCATGCTGGTCGGGATTGGTTTCAAGGGCTCACACCACGCTTCATCTCGACCTTTGATGAGCTGACGACCCAATTTCTCGGTCATTTCGTCGATAACCGACGACAGAAAAAGACAGTCGACTACCTGTTCATCGTCAAGAGCGGAGACAAGGAATCCTTCAAGGGGTACGTCACCCGCTTCTACAACGCCTTCCTGGAGGTTCCCGAACACCGCGACGAAACGATTATCACAGCCCTAAGGTCAGGTCGTAGGCACAAAGAGTGGCTCCGCTCTTTTGCATTGGCGCAACCTAAGAACATGGCCGAAGTAAAAGTATGGACCAAGCGAGAAATCTAACTCGAGTCAGAGGTGAACTCCAACCTGCCCCGGGGCGACCAAGCAGACCGGAAAAGACGGGATAGGAAGGAGAAAAAGAAAGCCAATCATCCAAAACCCTATCCCCCGAGGTTTCATGAGTACACTCCTCTGAACGTTTCCCAGATAGAGCTGCTATAGGAGGCCAAAGGCGAGAGATTCTTTAAGCTCCCGCCGGCTACCCATAGGACGGGCAAGCGGCTCCGCAGCCCGTACTGCGCCTACCACAGGTCACAGGGACACCCGACCGAGAGCTGCAAGCAACTCCGTGACTACATCGAGGAATTGATCCACTCTGGTTACTTAGAAAAATACCTATGAGACAAGCGGCAGGCGGAGCAGAAGCAAAAGGACCAACCCTCTCCCGGAGAGTTAACAATCGGGCAGATCATGGTCATTTCGACAGATCCAACTCTGGACAGTAGGGGGAACTATTGCTCCCTACCGTTCATGGTCATAAGTGATCCGTCCTACAAGAAATGCAAGAAGGATGACCCGATCATCTTCACCGACGAAGACCTTCACGGCATATCACTCACATACAATGACCCTCTTGTGATAACAGTCCGAGTTCACCGTTACGAGATACGGAGAATATTGATCGATTCAGGGAGCTCAGCGGATATCCTGTTTTATGATTGTTTCCAGTGTATGGGATTAGATCCATCCGATCTCCAGCCAACCTCCCACGTCCTCTCCGAGTTCACCAACCATTCCATCCTGGTCGAAGGATCGGTCTCCCTCCTCCTCAACATTGGGTGAGCAGGAAAAACGCGAACCGTTCCGGTGAACTTCTTCATCGCCAAGATCTCTTCATCCTATAACATCCACCTGTGACGCCCCACCTTAAACGCCCTTCGGGCCCAGATATCAACTTACCACCTTGCGCTTAAATTCTCTTTAGATCACAGGGGTGTAGGCCAGGCCTATGGGGACCAACAAACTACCAGGATCTGTCTCGCCTCAACATCTCCCACCGGGGAGCAAGGCGACGATTTTGAAAATACGCATGATCCTCAGAGGTCCTTGGACACACGCATCGACCGAAAGGAAATTCAAGGCGTCCAGGTAGAAGTGTTACCGAAAGTTCCCCTCACAAAGGGAGTTGACAGCTGGACTGTCCAGATGGGCTCTCTCTTGATAGGGGCATCCGCGAAGACCTGATCCGGTTCCTCCGGAACAATTCGGATGTGTTCTCTTGGACGCCAGCAGACATGCCCGGAATCAACCCCGAGGTGATCTCTCATAAGCTCGGGGTCGACCCAAAAGCCAAGTCAAGCCGACAAAAGAAAAGAAATTTCACGCCAATTAAACAGAAAACGATAGAATACGAAGTGGATCAATTTCTCATTATCAACTTCATCAGAAATATGGACTACTCGTATTGGCTGGCAAACGTGGTTATGGTTAAGAAGGAAAATGGGAAATGGCGCATGTGCGTCGATTTCACTGGCGCATGTGTGTCGATTTCACTGACCTGAATAAGGCTTGCCCCAAAGACAACTACCCGCTTCCTCTGATAGATCAGCTAGTAGACAGCTCGGTCGGCCATGAATTACTAAGCTTCATGAACGCCTTCTTCGGTTATAATTAGATCCGAATGAACCCGATCGACAAAAAGCTGACTGCCTTCACCACGGATCGGAGAGTATACCGCTAAAAGGTAATGCCCTTCGGACTCAGAAACGCCGGAGCCACGTACCAGCGACTGGTCAACAAACTGTTCAAAACAAAAATTGGTAAAAACATGGAAGTCTACATCAATGACATGCTTGTAAAATCCGCCTCGTCAGCCGGACACACTACGGACTTCGGCGAAGCATTCGATGTCCTGCGAAAATATAAGATGAAACTGAATCCAGCTAAGTGTGCGTTCGGCGTCACGAGCGGGAAATTCCTTGGATTCATGGTTACCCATTGAGGAATCGAGGCGAACCCAGAGAAAATCAGCGCCATCATTAACATGGCAATGCCCAAAAGCAATGTCGATATCATGCGACTCACCGGGAGGGTGGCCGCATTGAGTCGCTTTATGTCCAGATCCGAGGAAAAATGCCTCCCTTTTTTCAGAGCCCTCAGGAAAATCCCCAAGTTTGAATGGACCGAGGAATGCCAAAACGCTTTAGAACAACTCAAGGCACACCCAGCGACCCCACCACTTCTCATCAGACCGGTCGAAGGCGAAGAGCTGTTATTATATCTAGCCGTCTCTGACCAAGCCGCAGGCTCAGTGCTCATCAAAAAGTTTGAAAGAACGCAAAGACCGGTCTACTATGTGAGCCATGTTTTCAAGGACGCGGAAGCCAGATACCCGGCCATAGAAAAAATAGTCCTTGCGCTTGTCGTCGCCTCCAGGAAATTGCGACACTATTTCTAGGCGCACATAATCCTCGTCCTCACCGAATGTCCTTTAGGGAGTGTCCTCGCCTCTCCCGAATCATCGAGTCGCTTAGAGAAATGGAGGTGGGAATTGTCCCAGTTCGATATCAAATACTGATCCAGACGGGCCATCAAAGCACAAGCCCTAACCGATTTCGTTGTCGAGTGTACCATTCCCACAAAAGAAGGAACGACAGCTTAAGATCCCGACTCGCGGCCCTCGGTCAAGGAGGTGCCCATCCCAATCCCGAACTGGGTACTCTATGTAGACAGATCCTCCACCGACGAAGGAAGTAGGGATAGCTTGATCATCCGCGGACCGTATGAGGCAGAAATGGAGTATTCAATGAGGATTGGTTTTAAGGCATCAAACAACGTCGTGGAGTATAAGACCTTATTGGCAGGACTACGAATCGCCTTCGGAGTGGGGCTGAAGACCATCCGGATACGCAGAGACTCTGCGCTAGTCGTCGGCCAAGTAACCGGTCGTTTCGAAGCCTGGGAACCTCTCATGATAAAATACCTGGTAGAGGTAAGAAGGCTTCGGAGAAATTTCGACGAAGTCCAAGTGGAGCAGATTCCCAAAAATTTGAACACCGAGGCTGATGCACCGAGCAAACTCACCTCTTCCTATTGGGACAATCATAAGAGAAATATCCTCTTCGAAATCCTATGGGGCCGAGCTAAGGGATAAGGAGGAAGCACAGGTCGGCTTAAAAAATATGGGGGAGAGGGGGAAGAAAGAGATAATACATCATAATCTTGACCAAAGGAAATTTTTTTGTACTTTATTCAGAGGTATTCGTGGCTCCACAGCTTTACATCCATTACAGCAAAGGAGGAAGGGGATTAAGAAAACATTGGCGATGATACTCGGAAGAAAGCTCCTCCAGCCGAGTCTAGACAATCTCCGCCTGCTCACTATGACGGTACCCATAGACCCTAAAAGCAACGGACTCGCCGGGTCCCCAGCCACCGAACATGACGCCACGGCCAACCTCATCTGGAAACATTCGAGAAAAATGTCCACTGGGCGATCCCGCCTACTCTTCGAGATCAGGCTAAGCTCGTGGGCCGTATGCATCTTATCAAATACCTCGTCCATCAACTACGAGGAAAGGGCGTTGTAAAGACCCGGGGAAGACATTCATATGGCGTAGATTAGCACTTGCAGGAAAGGAGATCGTCGGGGAAGTAGGCGCCCATAGTGGCCCTCCAAGTTGTCTATCACGGCCTTATACATCTCTTCGGAACGATCGAGATTATAGAAATACACGTCCCAAGATACGATCTTTTTAATGGTGTATACGTGGCCCGTCATCTTTAAGAAACACAGCAGCTAGGAGGAAGTCAACATGGGAATTTGAAGATAAGATCATACCTTCAATATTTATAGCCTCAAAAAAAATCTTCCAACGGCCGAAATCCTCTCGTGCAACAATGCAAATCACGGAATATCGCACTTTCCTGATAAGGTACGGCCACATGGCATCCGATTGCTGGGCACCGTTCCCCCCATATGGGTCACGAAAGGCTGAACGGCATTCCCAGGAAAACCATAGAATCTAGAAAGCCCTCGACAAGAGGCGGCCGAGTAATTTATTGCTCGGCTCATCCATTGAGGGCAGCTTCCTGCCCGGCCAATCTGCGGATCCAAAGCCCTCGTCAAGAGACGGCCGAGTAGTTTCCTGCTCAGCTCATCCACTGAGGGCAACTTCCTGCCCGGCCAATCTGCAGATCCAAAGCCATCGTTAAGAGGCGGCCGAGTAGCTTCCTGCCCGGCCAATCTGCGGATCCAAAACCCTCGTTAAGAGGCGGCCGAGTAGTTTCCTGCTCGGCTCAACCGCTGAGAGCAGCTTCCTGCCTAGCCAATCCGTGGATCCAAAGCCCTCGTCAAGAGGAGGTCGAGTAGTTTCCTTCTCGGCTCCTCCGCTGAGGGCAGCTTCCTGCCCAGCCAATCCGCGGATCCAAAGCCCTAGTCAAGAGACGGCCGAGTAGTTTCCTGCTCAGCTCATTCGCTGAGGGCAGCTTCCTGCCCGGCCAATCCGCTGAGGGCAGCTTCCTTCCCGGCCAATCCAATCTGCGGATCCAAAGCCCTTGTTAAAAGGCGGCAGAGTAGTTTTCTGCTCGGCCCATTCAAGGTTTAATCAAGGCTTACCCACACTTGGCATTTGCTCGATTCATACTCGATGTACGATTATCACCTCTGTTGAAGTCGAAAATCGCACCCCGGTTGACCAAGTCAAAGTCAAAGTCAACCCCAAGCCAAGTGGACCTATGTCCAGGTCGAGTCCGAACATGAAGCGGCCGGCCCTCCCCCATGCCAAAATGAAATCATGTAATAAATAATTTTTATGTAATTTTTTATGCATGAATGTAAACAAAATGGGCATAAAGCCAAATTTTTGTAAGCCCATGGCTTATGTGCAAAAAGAAATAGCACATGAGACATGGGATGGGCAAAATGCCATTTTGTAAAGCCTAAGGGGCTATATATAAATATGTAAGCCTATATATAAATATGTAAGCCTATATAAGGCAACATGATGATGAATAAAAAAAAGACTTTTCATTCCCCTCAAAATCTAGGGTTTGTGCGTCTTTCCTCTTTCTGAAGGTTCTAAACCTTCTTCTTTCTTTTGGATTAAATCAAGAGTTTTACTCTTCCTTTCCCAAAACTAAATAGTTTTTCACCACAAAACCCATAAAGGGAAACTCAGATCTCACATCAGATCTCAAAAAGAAGAGATTTTTAAAATCTCACATCTCTTGATCTTCAAGATCCGGCCAAACGACAGGAAGAAGAAGGACACCCATCTCCAAAAACCCCACTTTGGGGAAGAACTAGGGCTCAAGGAGAGAAGCCCCTTCATCAGCTTCAAAATATCCTAGGAGTTTAACTCCTCACACACACACACACACACACACACACACACAGACATACATACAAAATAATAAGTGCTCCTTTCTGGGAGTACAACTCCCATTGCAGGGACCAAGTCCCTTTTGCCTTCCGAGCGCCCACGCGCTCAAAGCGCTAGCGCCCGAGCGCCCACGTGCTGCTACATGGGGCGCTAGGGCTCAAAGCGCTAGCGCCCTTTCGTTCAGAGCGCCAGCGCCCGAGCGCCCACATGCTGACACGTGGGGCGCTAGTGCTCAAAGAGTTAGCGCCCAAAGCGCTAGCGCCCGGACGCCCACGTGCTGCCACGTGGGGCGCTAGCGCTCTTGCGCCCAAAGCGCAAGCGCCCAAAGCGCAAGCGCCCGAGCGCCCACATGCCTGGCACGTGGGGCGCTAGCACTCTTGCGCTCAAAGCGCTAGCACCCAAAGCGCTGGCCCCCACGCATCCTTTGGATGCCCTTTTCCTTTTTCATATATATATATATATATATATATATATATATATATATATATATATATATATATATATATTTTTACATACATACATACATATACACACACACATACTCTACAACACTGTCCCTCTCAAAAAAAATTTGGGCCGGGACGCTGCCTCGCACCCCGCAAGGGGGCTGCTAGCCTCCTTGACCCCCAGCCCGCTATCCGGGTAGAGAGACCCCCGTAAAAACTCTATGTGGCTCCCGATATATCTGAGCCCCCTCCAAAACAAAACACACGTACACTGCACATTGAGTTCGCATGACCAGTTTAACCCGTCAATCGGAGGTTCTCTCGCTCCAAAGGCAAGGGGTAATTAACGGCAGCTTAGTCCGCGGCTGCCGGAGATTCGGATCCCCACAATCAATAAACCCCAGCCTACCCTAGGCAGGGAGAATCTGTAATGCGTCCGACAAGCGCGCACGTATTCCCATCTCAATGGGGTGACAAAAAACACCCTACAACCTCGCCTCTGGGAAAAGGGTAGACACCGGCCTACCTACACTTGGCGTTCGCTCGATTCATACCCGATGCACGATAGTCACCTCGACTCCGGGGAAAGGGTGGACACCGGTCTCCCTACACTTGGCTTTCGCTCAATTCATACTTGATGTAAGATCGTCACCACTACTCCGGAGAAAGGGTGGACGCCGGCCTACCTACACTTGGCGTTCGCTCGATTCATACTCGATGCACGATCATCACCTCGACTCTAGGGAAAGGGGGGACACCGGCCTACCTACACTTGGCTTTCGTTCGATTCATACTCGATGCACTATCGTCACCACTACTCCGTGGAATGGGTGGACGCCGGCCTACCTACACTTGACGTTCGATCGATTCATACTTGATGCACGATCATCACCTCGACTCCGGGGAAAGGGTGGACACTGGCCTACCTACACTTGGCGTTTGCTCGATTCATACTCGATGCGTGATCATTACCTCGACTTCGAGGAAAGGGTGGACGCCGGTCTACCTACACTTGGTTTTCACTTGATCCATACTCGATGCACGATCGTCACCACTACTCCGGGGAAAGGGTGGACACCAGCCCACCTACACTTGGCATTCTCTTGATTCATACTCGATGCACGATCGTCACTTCGACTCCGGGGAAAGGGTGGACACCGGCCTACTTACACTTAGTGTTCGCTCGATGCACGATCGTCGCCCTAACTCCGGGGAAAGGGTGGACACTGGTCTACCTATACTTGGCTTTCGCTCGCTCTTACGTCACACTAGCTCAGCACTCGACACTCAACTTTACACATACTGGACATCCGCAGGACACCGACCTGTCTACATTTGAAAGAAAGAAAAAAAAAGGAGGAACAGTCCAGAGGTGAGCTAAAAACACTTTATTTACATTCAAAATTATATACACGGTATTATGGGCTCCCCAGCCTTAAAAAATGCCCGGAGGCTTTCAAATTTGATAGTTAAAACAAGGGTAGCTCAAACTGCCTTCTCGACCACCACTTCCCCTTGTTCAGCGCTTCCGCCCGCCACCATGTGCCCTCCGGCTAGCTCGGCACCTCCACCCTGTGATGCTTCCTCGGCAAGGGAATACCTTGCGTGAAGCTCCTGATCATCAAACTTGGGCATAGCTCCCTTGACGGCGTCGAGGTCGTTGTGCCACCCGATGGCTGCGGAGTCAGCGAGGTCAATATAGAACTAGTCGGAAGCCTTATACTCCTCCACGGCACTTTCCGCTCTACTCTCTGCAAGTTTCGCCGCCTCGCAAGACGCCCAGGCATCCCTTTTGAATGAGTCCCTCTGCCTTTTCATAGCGTCGAAGAGACCGTTGACCTCCTCTATCTGGGCCTGGATAGCCCTGTTAGATTCGGTTAGGAGCCGATGGGACTCTTTCAGTCTAGCGCCCGTCAGGCCTTCCGCAACCAACCTTGACTTGAAAAGGGCCGCCTTTTCTTCCGCCTGCTGCAGCTGGGTGAGAAACTCCTCTTCTCACGAGGAAGATTCGCCCGCCTTCTTCATCGTCGGGGCCACTTCCTCGAACTCCATTGTGGCAAGGAGGGCACAGTGCTGGAGGACCTGAGAAAAACGGGAACCGTGTTAAAGAGCTAAAAACCGAGTAAAAAACACTTTGAGAAATTCTTGGGAAAGTTACCGATCTGAACAGCCTCCTGAGCTATCGCAGCCACTTGGGCCTTCATGGTGCCTCGAGGAATCTTGGCCCCGCCGCCTTTTCCATGTCCGCCAGTAAACTGTCGGCCACAGAGAACCCCGAGGTCACCTCTATGCAGAACTCGCCCTCCTGCACCTGAATCCTAGCCGGGGGCGGTCGAGAAACTACCTTCTTCTGCCTCTTAAGTAGGGATTTGGCAAGGGGCGACGCCTCCGTCCTCGTCCGGGGCGCCGAATCCCGCGCGTACTTCTGCCCTCCCCGCGGTGTTCCTCTAGAGAGGGGTGCGCAGAAGGATTGGCCAGAGGAGCTTGCCGGGGGCCACGCAAGAAGCTAGCCGGGACAAGCTCGGGCCACCACCCTTCCTCCCCTCGGCCTTGGCGGCCATAATCTTTGAACGACCCATAGGCTTTGCGAGATACACATAAGGAAAAGGTCAGTGACCAAAAACAGCAACAAAATTTTGACGAAGCCTAAATAGATCGGCGAAAACCCTAACTTACCCACAAAGCACACGGGACTAAGTCCAGCCCAGCTCAGAACCTGCTCGGAAAGCAGGACATCAGCCCACTGGATCGGTTCCTACTGAGACACCACCCTTGCCTCGGGGGTATTCGACAGCCTAACCCTAGGACAATCGGCCATGTGCCACTGGATGGGCACAGGCCAGTCCTTGTCCTCCGGTGGCTGGACGAAGACGAACTTCTCCTTCCATTCATGGATGGAAGAAGGGACAACCACTACCCCCTGTTAGGGTCAAAATTTTCAACCCAGTTGACAGGGTCAAAGTCAGGGTCAACCCCAAGCCAGGAGGGCCCAAGCCCAGATCAAGTAGGCCCGTGCCCAAGTCGAGCCCCGCGGCCAGCCTCCCCATGCCAAAATAAAAATCATGTAACAAATAATTTTGATATAATTTTTTGTGCTTGAATGTAAGCAAAATGGGCATAAAGCCAAATTTTTGTAAAGCCCGTGGCTTATGTACAAAAATAAATA